>OY728132.1:1964112904-1974112904 GCA_963277665.1 Viscum album
ATGGGATTCATTTTTTCTTGGAACAAATGTGGGCTTTTAGATTAATCTAAATATAAAATATACATAAAATAATATATATATATATATATATACATATATATAATCAATTTATATCTATAAAGATAAATATTTAATATAACATCAAGAAGATTGACATGGAGAAAAGGATTAAATATTTTTATGTTTAAATCATCCCTTAACAGTTTAATCATTCTAATATTAAGCCCCATTAATGAATAAAATTTAAAAAAAACATGAGAATAGATAATATATATATATATATATTTTCAATGGGGAAGTATCTACACCATATAAATTAATAATGTTTCATATCATTATGAACTTCTTCAATGAAATGAGATTGAGGAGAAATCCATTACCTAAGACTGATTTGTCACATTAGTTTTTATGATCCGAAATGAAAAGATTTTTTTTCCTTTTTTATAACCTTTTTATTTAATATTTTTATTTTACTTATCACAATATTATATACAACTACATAAACTATTGTGTTTAATTTTTGTGTTTTGACTATATTTGGGTTATGTGTTAAAAATGACATTGGAAGGTAAATTGTGGTCACGATGGTCATTATAATAACAATAAAAACATGAAATAATAATAATATTTATATAGGAATTATACTTTATAAACAACTTAGGATTTATTCTTATTAAAACTGAACCAACATTATTGTAATGGACATTTCAGGACATAAGTACGCACAACTAGCTTTAACTTTGTTACATGATCATTATGGAAAGATGGAATGTAATTTTAATCATTCAATAACTATAATTATATAATAAGTACCATGTTATATATTCATATATAAATGTATATCTAATTCTTGTGATGTAAAGGAATCACATCAGCTCAAAAATGTGGTGGTACAAACGTCCACAAAAGACATTATCAATTTTTCAATGTGTGAAAAGGTATTAATGAAAATGATGTGTTATATTTATTGAAATTTATTTTTTTTTAATTTATATAATATTGATGTTATTTATTCCACTTATTTTGGTTTTATACATTTTTATTTCATTCCATGTAAAGTGTGAACGTATCAAATCACTTTGAGGAGGTGGGCGTAAGGAAATCCACAAAACAAGGTATCATATTCCAAAAAAATTGGAATGAATGAATGTATGTATAGATAAAATTTTCATAATTATGAAGAAATAAAAATATAATACATATCATATAAGAATAGTCTTTGGATAATAATCCATAATAATAAGAGGCAGTTAAGGAAAAAAGAATGATAAAATTTCATGAGGAGGCAGTTTGTTGTAGACACGAACGGTAATTTCATATCACATTTGCTAGAAGAGTATGTAGTTGTAGTTGTAAATAATTTAAAATATATAATTATCATAATATTAATCACACTGATGTAATTTTAAGAGTATGTAATATCCATAATCTAATCAGTGGATAATGAAATAAAATCAAAATTCATGTTGGTGAACATTATTTCTTTTACAGGTAACGCCTTTTGGCTTCCAGAAATGATATTTTTTAATGGTTTTATACCCATATTTAGTCATATATAAAGTCATGATAGATCTTTGGAGCTCATTTGTTTAGTGTATGGATGATATAAAGTGCTTAAGATCATTGAATATGTAGGAATGTAACATCCCAAGTAAATAAAGAATAATACATTTTTATATTTATTAATATTTGTGAATTAAATATTTATTTTACCTTTAAGGGAATGCAATATTAGATGGAATATTTTATACAAAACAATAGGTTTCATTGAAAAATTACATTGCACACAACATTGAGTTATGCTGAAAACTGTTAATATAATATTATTAATTAAATGGTAGTTAACGCATGGCTATTTTGTTGGCGACATTAAACATAACTAACAATATTATGATTAAATATGTTTCTTAAATGTTTTTAAAAATATCAAATAAATTTTTGTGGCTTAAAATAGGAAAGAGTCTAATTGTATGCCAAAATACTCTAATATTCATTAGCAGTTCGATTTACTGACTTTTGATGGAGAACCCTCTTTAAATATAGTTTTGGTTACATTTATATGGTGTATTTGTCAAAATAAAATTATTCTTTATAATTGGTATATCAAAATAAACTTGGTGTAAATTTTTGTATTTTTATGAAAAAATTTATTTTTAATGAATAGTACAAAATAGTTTATTTTAATTCAAAATTGTCTTTTAATCTAATATATTTATAAGGTTATATTTTCTTTTAAATTAGTTTTAAAGTGAAATTATATTTTTTCACCATTTAATCGAATGATGTTAATTGGAAGTAATTTCACTTGGAAATTGGACATAGATAAGTATCAATCTTTTGATAGTAATTATTTAATAAAAACATGTTTTTTGTTTTGACAATGGGAATTAATTTTAAATTATTTTCTGACACATATTTGTTTTGATTTTGTAATAATTGATTTCAAATATGGAATCAGGAGGTCCAAATTATGTAAATACGTAACTTTTATTTTTAGACAATATGAATATTTAAATTAGTAAAAGTTATAATTACCATGGTTAAAGTGTAAATATGGTAAACAAGGGTTACAAAATATTATTATAATAATATAAAATTACAATAACATGTGTCCTAATCCTATTGGTTATTAAATTTCTAACCTCGGTCATCCTTGGGTAGATTTTGGGACCCATGGAGCCACATGAGAGTGACAATGACACTTTATTTTAATAATTTTAATGTAAAGACAAAAATGCCCTAGACATACATCTTTTAGTAAATCATTTTTTACATGGGGTTATATATGGTATGTCTTTTCCTATAAATATTCATTTTAAATATAAAAAAATTTCCTACATCATAAATTTTTTTATATTTTTTAGACATCAAAAAAATAAATATTTTTATGACATAATAATGATGTAGTGTTTACATCATTAATGAGTGATTTAAATAAATAAAACTATAATGATTAAAACAATATCCAAAACCTATGTAGTTATTATTGAATGATTTTATTTCTAACATGAGTCATCATATCTTCTAGTTTGATGTCTTTTGGATCTTTAGAAACCTAAAATCATTATATAATAAAATATTATTTTCAAGATTTTGTAAAGAGACCCCCTTATAAAAATCCCTCACTTCTAACCCATTCCACACACTTTTCCAGCCCCTTTCCTCATCCAAACTCTTCCCAATTAAGTTCCCTACATCCATATCCTTCTCCTATATTAATTCCCCAAGTAAAATGTAAATTCAAGTAGTCATTTTGGTTCTAACCAAAGGGAGATACTCGATCTAATGGTAACGTCTTCTCTTAAGTTCTTTTGTTTTATTTTACTTCTCCAACCACATAACTCTTTTTATTATTTTATTTAATAACAACAACAGTATACTCAATATAATAGGTTGTTTTTATGAGAATTATTCAAACTACACTTTCACACACTTCCATCTACTGGGTAAAGAACATACTATTTTTGTGGACGGTGAACTACTAGCTTATGAAATGATGATTGTTCAATCTTCTCTTACCATCCCTCATGGTGGCCATTATAATGGAAATGTATATATATATGATATATTTTATGATTATTTTTTCTCTATAGATATGTAATTTTTATTTATATACATACCTTTATTCTTTCCAATATGTTTAAATAAAATAATTACATTTGAGGAAGTGCAGACTATCTCCCCCTCAAGGTGATATGAGTCATTCATGACATACAAGGAACATATAAAGGATTGAGTTAATTTAATCTTGTAACATATATTTTTTTTGAAGAATGTGGTGCCTACTTCAAAATACTAAGGAAAAAATTATTTAATATAAAAAAATTAGTTACATGAGTCTGAAGGATGAGAGTTTCTTATAATCTTTGTCATACAAATGATGAAATTCAGGAGGCAGGGTATTGGACCATGTTAATTCATGGTTGATTCCATTATTGTGAAGAGAATCTACAGTCATGTTTTCATCCCGATATGCATGTGTGAAAATATAGTTAATTTCCCGAATCAAATCAATACATCTCATTCTGTGGGTGGCAAGAGGTCAAGCGAGATAAATCTCCCAATTCCAGATAGCTTGGACGATTGTGGTCGAATCACTCTCAATCCATATCTTCCTCCATCCTTGTTGAACAGAAAAATTGACAGCATGTATTGTAGCCATCATTTCTGTATAAAGGGAGGAGATCATGCAACAAGTACCATAAAATAATCCATGGAATTGATCTAGGTAATCTCTAAAAATATCTCCACAACCCGTAGGGCCTGGATTGTTTTTTGAGGCACCATTAATGTTCACTTTAATATGTCAAGGGAGAGGGACTTTCCAGAAAACCTCAAGGGTACGTTTTGGTTGTTTGAAGATGCCAATAATCCGAAGTTTGTGAAGAATCTCAAAGTCATTAATAGAGTTGTTGCAGTGCGCTTTCTAGATTGAAGCTTTTTTCTTACACCGCAATTAGATATCTAGCTTTACCTGCATTGATATTTAATGATCCTATGTTGTGAATAAAATTATTTCTATCACACAAGATCACGTGAATCAATTCTGCAACTGCAACGGATAACACATTCTTAATTGGATGAGAGGCAACATGATCGACACATCATTTAATATGAGAGATAATAGAGTCAGTAAAAGTCCATATGCAATTCAAAATGTCATAGATGTAATTCCAAAGAGCAAAGGCTTTGGAAAATGAATGAAAATTGTGATAAATGTCTTCCCTGTGTGGATTGCATAAATGACACATTGAGAAAAGATGAATACCGAAGGATTGGAGACACACTTGAGTAGGAATTCTGTTGAGTGAGATTATCCATATAAGAGTGAGTCTCAAAGGTTTGATCTAAGTCTTTTTAAAAGGATTCAACCACCCAATACCATCAATGGAGTTAAAAAATTTAAGATTGTAAAAAAAATTTGAGTCAAGAATGAAAATTTGAGCTGGTTCCTAGATAGGGAAGTCTTCAGAAGTCAAAAATGGTTATTTTCAATTATTAAGTTAATATTATCAGGAATATCATGTTTGTTTGAGTGAATAACATCATTAATGGAAATATTTATGGTTTGAGGAGAACGGTTTAGAGGCAACAAATAAGATAAGGATGAAACCATCCAATTATCAATCCATAATCTCAAAGAAGAATCAGTGTTGACTAGACATCTAGCATTGATCATGATCTTATGATAAATCTTTCTAATAGAGGGACAGATAGAGGATTAAAAATAATATAAGTTTCCTTTTTTTCATTTTTTGAGAAATATTTACTTGAGAAAATCCATAGAATTATTGGCATTATGAATCATTCTCTAGACAAGCCTGTCTTGAAAAGCACATTAAACATTTCATGATTTTTAATTCCCATATCGCCTTTCTCTAATGGTTTACAACATTTCTTCCAAGGAACCGTTACATGCCTTCTTTCAAGGATATTATAGGTCCAGACAAAATTTTTAATGAAAGTATTCAGTTTTTTAATTCCACTACTAGGCCATTTGTAAATCATGAACGACTAAACCATTTTAGAGATGATGGTAGATTTAACTAGGCATATTCTTCCAGCCATGGAAATATATTTACGTTTCCATGTAGAGAGCTGAGGTGTGATTTGATCAACAATGTTAGAAAATTAACTTGATTTTAGTCTTCCCCAAATGATTGGAACACCAATATAGGTTAATGGGAGATAAACCTCTTTTATACTGAGGCTATTTATAATTAGAGTTTTTCTTCTTGAAGGGTAGCTTTTTTGGAAAAAAAATGACTTATTCCAACAAATAGCTTGTCCCGAGACATCTTCATAATGAGCAAGTGCAGTTTTGAGCACTTTCATATTTTTTTTTCTCCTTGAATAAATTGGATGATATCAAAAGCATAAATAATATGATTGGGCACATTCGTGTTCCTAAAGGCCTTAATAGGTCTTAGTTTGTTTTGATCCACATGTTATAGAATCAATATGCTGAGGTAGTCTTCATCAATAGAAAATATAATAGCAGAGAAAGGATCCCACGATCTAACATATACAGGATATATATGATATATAAGACATCTAAATAATTAATATCATTAAAGATATAATGGAATTTTTACCACATGAACAACTTGTAATTATAATATGTTCATTTTTTGCGCAATTACCAAATATCGACAAAAGGACTATTATTAACAAAAAGTTCTGAAATTTTTTTATAACATGGTAATAAGTGATATAAAAGGAATATTACTCATAAAAATATCCTTAAACAAGTCTTAGTAAAAATTCACTTATTATTAAAGAGATTAAATAACGGTCGAGTCCAGTCAGACACGACGTAAGGGGTTTCATATCTCACTTTTAATTATGTGAGATTTCCATTGTTCGACACTTAGTATTTTCATGTGGTGTAATGGGTACTTCCATTTGATAAATTTTATCATGATTATATTTGTATTCATGGAATTTTGAATTTTATTAGGTGGTTATTAAATTTTGGTCTTACGACTTAATTGATTACAGTGTGGTAAGGGTTTTTCATCTCAATTTTTTTTCATATGAGATTCATGATATATTTTAAACTTTTTAGATTTTTGTGGGGTATATAATTCCCATTATTGATTGATTTATATAATATTTTTTAATTTATTTTTATTTACATATTCATTGTATGATCTTTATTTTATGAGGTGAATGTTTCATAATTTACTAAATTGGTTTTGGAACCTTTTACCATACTCTTTTTGTCAAAGACTTATTTTATGTCATTTCCTTTAATTTCATTTTTCTTAGGCTAGGATATGTTCTTCTATATCCTTATTACTGTACATTTTATGCCCATGTGATGATATAACCTTTTTAAACTCGTCAACACATTTTATTAATTATAAAGCGATGTTGTTAGGCTATTGAATTTCTGTTAGGGATCTTCTTTACTGACTTTCTATTCTTTGGGTTAAACTTATTCTTCATAATTATGTCATGATATGAATATGTGTTAATGACCTGTGATTTTCTACGCTTAATATCCACTAATATTGGGAGTATTATTTCACACATAATTATGTAATTGATTAATCATTATTCTCAGGATATCGTTTTTATAAGGGATTTCGTCTCAATTTACATTCCACTGAGACTTAATTGTTGTTATCCACCAATTAACTTTTATATGGTGTTAATACTATCCTTTGGCATATTATATCATTGTATCTATTTATCTTCATGATATTATAAATTTTTTATTAACTTTCCTCCTCAATGATTGGTATTCAAGAGTCTCTCATTTCGTTATGAACACTTTAACTAAAATATTACTTTAAATGTTTTAAATATTAATTCTTCTAAATAATTCTAATTAATGTCTATGTTTTTTAAAATGGTTTTAAGGATTTATTTTTATAGAAATGTATGTTTTGAAATTACAATTTCATTCAAAGGATTCAATGTGGTATCAGACACTTAGATTCAAAAATCTTTTTATTAAATGTTTTATACGATTTTGAAAATGGTTTGATAACACATTGTTTATTTCAATATATTGATTTGATATATTGTGAAAATAAAGTGGAAATTATACCTTCCATTATTCTTATGTTATGTGTTATGATTATGTAATGGTTATTGGGAATTTTTTATGTGTACGGGTGGTTCCATGATAATCCTAGGGCAGGTGAGCCCGAGATAGCTCTCTAATGATTTGGCTAATGTGCCGGAGGTAATCATGAATATTTCTTCTAAGAGATTTAGGGAATATATTGTTTTGGTTATTACAAATGTAAATCCCTATATAACTGTTAATTATACAACATATGTATGTTATGTATTCCTCAAGTTACCTTTATGATTTATGTTTTCTGTGTCTTATTCATAAATGTTATGATTTCAGGAAGTGTGTTGTGATTAAAAAGTATGGTTTCATTGATTTGTATTTATTGATGGAATAATGTTAACATTCCTTATTTTATAACCCCTACTAAGCTTTTTATGAAATACAATGTTTTTTAAATGTTTTCCACAGGACATGAAGGTGAATAGTGTCAAGGATGGGATCCATAAAAAATTCATTTTATATATAACTAAGAACTAGACATGTTTCTTTTTAATAGTTTTTATTTCATGATAAAATGGATACTAAGTAGTTGTGTATACAAATAATTTTCAAGTTGATATGTAATAATTATTGGGAAATTCTCTAAAACACTATACCTGAAAAGATTCTCAATGTGAATTATTCATTTAATTCAATATTATATAATGTTTTAAGGCTGGGTCCTTATAGTTAGTATCAATGGTCGGTTTAAACAACTTTAGTGATTAAAGGTTTTCATTAAACACATTGTTAGTTCATATATCTATTATTTCAGTTAAATCATTGTTCTATAACTTTTTCAGATCATGGATAGTTTGTTACAAATGGAAAGAGGAGGATCTCAAACAACATTCCTACCTCGTCTTGATGACATGATTGCAATAATTATTGTAATGTGAAGCTAGGATGATTGTGAAACATTTTATAGCAAACAATTCACTTTCATGCAGTTGTTTGAGATATCAAACACCTCTATTATACCGTGATATCTTCATGGATAATTTTTTGTATTTAATCAAATCATATTTTAACCATATTCTCATATTATCAAGAAATGTAAATATTATCAAGGAATGTTTAAATATTTAACCATATAAAATGATTTTGAAGCATATTATGATTTTTAAAAAGGTGTTGAAGAAGGATACTATTTCATAACCTATTTGTATTTTCTTTTACGATATAGTCTCTCAACACTTACTTACGTTATTTTAATTTGACCATTGATTGAATGTTTCAACTCAAATTCGGTCTGACTATTTTATAAAAATCATGTTTTATCAGATGATTTGAAATTATATTCTATACATGATTATTTTCCGAAACTGTTTTTCTACGAACACCCATATGACACAAGTTGAACAAGGTGTATTTGGGTGAAGGATGTAAATGATTTTAAAGGTTCTATAAATCATTTTTTCAATATATGGGCTTTCTACCTATGGGAAAAATATGATGATGAATCAATATGAACACCATGGTCAAGGTAAGATGTTATTCTATTTTGAAATAGTTTTATTTCATCATATAGAGGTGAAATAAATGACAATATATAAGATGTTGATGTCTCAATGTATTAGGATAAAAATTAAAGTTATAAGAAAACCATTGAGGTTAAAACATGTTAGGGTTATTTTGAGTTTTATAAAAAGGATAAACCAAGAGATTGGGGACAACCCGTCGCATCTAGAAAGGCCGCATGAATCAATACCACAACCGAAGGGTGACAAGGGCACATCGACAACCACTTTCCAACGATATGTCCCTTGTACGTATGACTTGTTCTCTTAAGTTAAATGACTTTATAGATCAAGAATAAGGATATTTTCCGAAATTATGTTTTATCAAATGGATATCCTTAATATAGGAAAACGATTTGGTGATTAAGTGGTAATGATTATTTTAGAATATGTTTCCCTTTTAGAAACTTTATATGCTTAAGGAATGTAGAATACTATGGGATCTCATTGGTGGAGTAATGGTTGAAATTTTATTTATGGAATAATCTATGTTATTATTCTAGACATATAATGATTTGGTTTATTTATTGAAATGATTAACCTATCACAGAGAATATGTGATTAGGTTAATCACACATCAGTATGAGTGTTTTATAATAGTCATTGTTTTTGTAGATAAATATTAAGAATTACTGTGGAATTCTATCTGATAAAATCCTTATATGTTTTGGGTTACAATCATAGTTTGCGTTACATTAAAGAATTTTAAGCACATATGTTAATTGAATGGTCTTTTCTAAAATTTGGGTATTCTTTGTCAAATTTTGGGGATTAAGAGTTGTATTTCTTTTTATAATTTATTATCCTATTTTGGGGATTGACTGGTCTTGTACTGAACATTTTAGTTTTTGTTGATGTATAAATAAATGGGAAATATATCGTTCATATTTCGGGGATTATCAAATAATTTAGAAGTGGATTCTGACACTTTTAAGATGACCAAGTTAGTATGAATACTCATCGTTTGGAGAAATATGAGTTTTTGGTAGAAATTTAGTAATGGATGAAAGTATATGTGACAAGAAAGTATGTTTCCATATTTTTTTAGTCAAGCTCGTAAATAAATTTCTATACATTATTAAAAGTTACATAAAAACATTTTCTGTTAATTATTCCTATGGGGAATCAAAAATCATTTAACCCATCACAAGTTTGTGATTTTCTTAGGGTTAACTTTCTCTTAATCATGTTTTCTACCACTCTCCATCAATCCTTGATGGTTTGTTTCTCTTCCTTATACATGTTTTCCTACATGGAATCCTAGTATGGGCTATCTCATGTGACCATTTTATTTAACTTTATTTCTTTTAATCTGTTATTTTTATTCACACTTTTTCTGATTTGGAACATTCAATGAATATTCCAAGCCCAATTTTAAAATTGTGAGGAAATATTTCACAAAAGGGATGAAGGATGTAACATCTAAAGTAAATAATGATGATAAATTTTAATATTAATTAAAATTTTTGAATTAAATATTAATTTTAACTTAATGGGGATACAATGTTAGATATAATATCTGATACGCAACAACATGTTTCATTGAAAACTTAAATTCCACACAACGTTGAGTTATGCTGAAAAATATTAATGTAATATTATTATCTAAATGGTAGTTAACGCATAATCGTTATATTGGTGGGAATGAACAAAACTAACCATATTATGACTAAATATGTTCTATAATTGTTTTTCTATTTATCTAATAAATTTTAGGTGCTAAAAATAAGAAAGATTCAAATTTTAAGAATAAATACTCAAATATTAATTAAAAGGTTGATTTACCGCCTTTTGATGGAGAAATATTTTTAAATCTAAATTTTTTCAAATTTATATGTTCTATTTGACAAAATATAATTCTCTTTTTAGAATTGGGACACCAAATTTTACTTTGGGTAAATTTTTGGTATTTTTTCTGATAAAATTAATTTTTTAATGAATATTGAAAAATACTATATTTTTATTCATAACTGCCTTTTAATGTAATATATTTAAATGATATATTAAATTTATAATTAGATATAAATGTTAATTATATTATATTTTTACCATTTAAATAAATTTGGTCCTTGAAAGTAATTTCACTTTGAAATTGGACGAAAATATGTATCAATATTTTAATAGATATTATTTCTTAAAAACACTCGTTTTATTTTGACAGTGGAAATTAATTTTAAATTAATTTATGCCACTTTTCTGTTTTGAATTTGTAATAATGGATTCTTTATTTGGAATCATAAGGTCTAAAGTATGGAAATATGTAAATTTTATTTGGAAAAATGAATAATGACACTTTATATTAATTTATAGTAATGTCAAAAATGACATAAACATATATATTTTAGATAATAAATTTTTACATGGGGTAATCTGAAATATCTCTTCGACTATAAATATTCATGTGAAATCTAAAAATATTTCCTACATCATGATATTTTTTTTATAATTTTTATACATCATATAAATAAAAATATTTAAGATACAATAATGATGCAGTGTTTACCTCAATAATGAATGATTTAAATAAATAAGATTATAAAGATAAAAACAATATCCAAAACTTGTCCAATTATAATTGAATTAATTTATTCTGAACATTATTAAACATATAAAAGACTGTAATGAGTTTTTGACCTTTAGGAAAAATAAAATAATTATATAATAATATAATATTTTCAAGATTTCCTAAAGATCCCCTCCTCCCATTATAAAAAACCATCACTAATAACCCATTCCACATACTTCTCAAGCCCCTTGGATCATCCAAAATATATCCATATAAGCTCCCTACATCCCAATCCTCCTTATAGAATCCTCCATTAGGCATAAAACAATTAAATTAAACCTTTCGCTTCAAACCAAAAGAAGAGTTACCTGATTTAAATGTAACGTCTTCTCTTCTTTTATTTTATTTTACATCTCCAACCCCATAAAAACTTTTTATTCATTTATTTCATAAAAATAATAGTATAACCAATATAATAGGTTTTTTATGAGAAGTATTCAATCAACACTTACACACACCTACATCTAATGGGTATAGAACATACTGTTTCTGTGGATGGTAAACTACTCCTTCACGAAATGATGATTGTTCAATCTTCTCCTTCCACCTCTCATTATGGCCTTTATGATGGAACTATATTTATATATGATATATATTAAGTTAATTTTTCTCTATTCTACTATTATTTTTATTTACAAACATTCCTTTATTCTTTCCAATATGTGTAAATATGATAATTTCTTTAGAGGATGTGCGGACTACCGCCCCCTTAAGGTGATTTGATTCATTCGTGGCGTACATGGACGTATAAAGGATGGAGTTAATGAAATCATATAACATATATATAATATTTAATTATACTGGAATTATAATATACCTATGTATCATTATTCTTACATTAAATTAAATAAGAAATATAAATGAAAGTAGTGTTCATGCGTACATACGGCTTACCATCTCCATGAACAGTACATTTCATTTCTTATCTACAAATGTTATGTAATATTATAAATAAATACATATACTATACATATATATATATATATGATATCTAAATCATGAATATTATTCTGGAGATAATGGAATTTTGACTACATGAACAACTTGCAATTATAAAAAGATCAGCTTTGACTCAAGTACCAAATATCGATAAAATGAAAATTATTCACTTAAATAATTGCATAATGATTATAACATGGTAATAAGAAATATAAAAGGAATAATAAACTATAAAAATTTTATTAAACATGTATAAATTATCTTTATCTTATTATTGATGAGATTAAAGAATGATCGAGTCAAGTCGAACATGAGGTAAGAGGTTTCATATCTCACTTTTAATTCTGTGAGATTTCCATTGTTAGCCAGTTATTTATTAAATGTGGTGTATTGTGTCCTTCAATTTGATATACATTATCCTAATTATAATTATATTAATTGTATTTTGTGATTTATTTTGTGTTTATTAACTTTTTTTCTTATGACTTTATTGATTACAACGTGGTAATGAGTTTTCATCTCACTTTTTATTCCCGTGAGATTCATGAAATATTTGCCACTTTTTCTTTTTGTGTGGTGTATGTACTACCCATGATTGTATTAATTGTATAATATAATTTAATTTAGGGGTATTTACATCTTCAATGTATGATCCTTCTTTCATGTGATGAATGTTTCTTATTTTTTGAAATAAGTAAAGGAACCTTTCACCCAACTATTTTATCCAAATACTTCAATTACGTCATGCCCTGTAATTTAATTTTTATTATTTTGGGATATGTTGTCATATATACATATTGCTGTAAATTTTATATCCACATGAGGAGATAACCTTTTCCATCTCATCAACCCATTTTCAAAATTTTAAAGTGACGTCGTTAGGCTATTGAATTTTAGTAAGGGATCTTTTAAACACAATTTCAATTCTTTGGGATAAACTTCTACTTATTGATTTTTTCTGGTTATGAATATGTGTGAATCACATATAATTTTTTTATATATAATATACTCTTCTATTGGGTGTAATGTTATTTTTCAAACATATTTATGTAATTCATCTATCATTAATCAAAGGATGCAGTTTTTATAATGGATTTCATCTCAATTTGCATTCCCTAAAGACTTCATTATGTTATGCACCAATTCACTTTTATATGGTGTTAATTTGATCCATTAGAATATTATATCATTAAATACATTTATTTTAATGATTTTTTTATTTTTATTATTATTTTTATTCATCAATTTTTTTGATTTAAGAATCACCCATTTGGTTAGTAACTATTTGACTAAAAAATTATATTAAATGTTTTAAAGATTTATTCTTCTAAATCTTTGTCATTAATGTCCATGTTTTAAAAATTGTATTATGGATTTATTTATATGGACATGAATGTTTATAAATTAAAAATTCTTTCGAAAGATTAAACGTGGTATGGGACACATTGATTAAAAAATATCTTTACTAAATTTTTTAATTGGTTTTGAATGTGGTTTGATAAAGCATTGTTTATTCAATATCTTGATTTGATATATTATAATTGGAATGTGGAAATGTTATCATTAATTAAAGATGGTGTTATGTATTCTGATTATGTTAGGGTTACTGGGAATTGTTTAGGTATATGGGGGGTTCCATGATAAACCTAGCATGAGTGAGCCCGAGATAGCACTCCAATGCATTGGGTAACGTGACAGAGGTAAATGTGAATGTTTCTCCTAAGAGATTTAGGGAATGTACTGTGATGGGTATTCCAAATGTAACTCCATTTATTGTTGTTAAATCTATGACATAAGTATGTTATATTTTCCACAAGTTAACTTTATGGTTTATGTTTTTTGTCTCTTATTCATAAATTTTATGATTTCATGAATTATGTTATGATTGAAAAGTATGGTTTCGTTGATTTGTATTTATTGATGGGATAATGTTTTCTGTCCTTATTTTATAACCTTTACTGAGATTTTTATGCTCATACCATGTTTTTTAAATTTTTTTCTACTAGACTTAACGATGAATAGGTTCACAGATGGGATCAAAGAGAATTCTTGCTATATAAAACATGGAACCAAACATGTTTCATTTTAAGTGTTTTTATTTTATGATTAAATATATACTGAGTAGTAGTGTCTATATGTTATTTTCAAGTTTATATGTAATAATTATGCCATAATTCCCAAAAATTATAAACCTGAAAAGATTCTCAATGTCAATTAATCATTTAATTCAATATTATGTCATGTTTTAAGTTCATGTCCTTATAAATAATGGTGGACATCTTTTTATTGTGGTGTGGTTGTTTAATTATCTTTAATATAAAATGGTAAGGACTATTGGGTGGTCTCGATTGAATCATGTGATTCAAATAATAACCCAAATTTGATAAAATATGAGATATTGTCAAATAATTTCAATCCAATTGGTTTCGGATAGGTTCCTGTTCCATTTTGACTATTATGATTAATGTTTAAATTATATGTAAACTCTTTTTTAAACATAATAATTAAAAATAATTATAATTAATGTCAAAAATATTTATGTTAAAAAATATAGTTGACCTTAATATAAATTAAAAATTATGATGCCTAAAAACATCAGAACCATTTTTCCAAATTTCTAAAAATAGGTGTTTGATCAATTATTTTTAAATTAACACCACATATGGGACGAGAAAATGGGTTCTTTAAGAGAAAATTTTAAATAATTGAAATGTTTTTAATCCAATTTATATATGAGTTTGATTACAATGAACTATATTGGATTAACTGATATAAAATTTATTTAATTATAAATTTAAACCAATTAAAAAAATAATTTAACTATAAAAATATATTATATGAAATTTTAGAATTCAATTTAAAATCATTGTTATTCATTATTCATAAATATATGAAACTTCTTAGAAAAATATGAAAAAATCACCCTAAGATATTTTTTATATTATAATTTCAAAAATGATGTTTATTTTTGAAATTATAATTTATAAATTTTTAAAAATTTAGATTTAAATTTTTTATTCCATTAAATGGATGTAAAAGAAATTTTTCTGGAAATAGTGATTTGAAGAATAAAATATGATTTATAAATATTTTAAAACTGTAAATATTATTTGATAAATATGAAATAATTTTATAAAAATGTGTATTCATAATAATGTTAGTATAATTAACATTATATAATATAACATATAGGTGATAACTAAAACATAAAATAATGACATTAATAGTATATTATTGTATGGTATTACTCATCATTATGTGCAGTGCAAGATTGTGAAGAATCAGATTGCTTCATGTCATGTATGATATCAGACAGAGTATACCTATTAAGGTAAAATTACTATATAATAAATAAGTATTAATAATTATGAAAATTAATTTTTCTATCATTACATTGGTGGTTAAAGGAAATATTTTCACCATCATAAAAATAATTTGTATCTCAATATGAAAAAACACATTATACCTTTTTAGAGCCTCTCTTAATAAATCTCTAGTTGTGTTTCCATATTTACATCATATTTATCCACCACCCAATTCATTGATAATATAGAATATATTTTAAAATATGTTATACTAAAACCTGATAGGGAAATTTAACTGGTTCAATATATTCAAAATGAGAAACATGTGTACTCTTAAACTATGAGAGAAAACAATTTTTTTATAAATTAATTTTTTAATATATTTTTTCCATTTACCAACATTCCACCCAATTTCAATTACTGTATAATGATTGTGATGATTCATAATAAAATTCATAGTTCATTACTATTTACTAAGAATCACCTATATTATAATGTTTATTAAATATGATTATCTTTATTTTAAGATCCCTTTGGGCCATAAAATCTAATCTAATAACAAATACTCCTTGTAAAAAGTATTTAATATTCTCTTTTGATAGTGTTTCCTGAGCCCCCTTCCATCCTCAAAAGATCTTACCCACAATTCTATATTATCAATATACCATCATCAGTGATACATCTCTGTTACGAAACTATACGTGTAAACGTATTCCATATAAGTTACTAATATAGATTGAAAGATAATTATGATCTAAAACAATGTCTTTATGCCATGAGATAGTTATTATAGTATTATGAATAGATATCGTTCAAAAATGAGTAATTACCATATATAGTGGTTAATAAATACGAGATAAGACAGATAAACCACCAATCATCCCCTTAGATAGACTAGATAAAATCCCTATAAATTTCACAATTCCATATTCAAACAAAAAATGTGTGATAATAAATGATATTATTCTTATATAAAAGTAATTTTTATATTAATATTGTGATCCTAAAATCTATTATTTGTATGATCATCTTTGTATCATGTCATACATATTTAAAAAATCATAAAAATTCCAATCAATGATTACATGAATTTACACCAACAAAAAACTAAAAATACTATTTCTTCATCCTAATAATCAATCAGTTAATAAATAACAAATAAAATTAGTCTTTTATATATCTAATGAATATATATATATATTAGAAATTTTCTTCTAATAGAACACTAGTTTTATGATATCAATTCCCATGTCCAAAAAACCTATTCATGACACCTCAACATGTATAAGATCTATGTTGTATTGTGAGCCTCATCCCTACCATTATTTGTAAAACATAGTGCCAAAGAACCCATATTTGCTTTTGAAAAAACACTATTTTCATCAACATAATCTCATATATAACCAGGTCTATTATGAAAAACTATTATATCATATTTAAATTAATTATACCTCAATACACCACATCCTATGTTTATACACTCTTGATAAGGTGAATCCAAATGAATATATTATTTTACAATCATTACCTCATGCTATTAATAAATGCAAAAAATGTAAACTATGATCCATTAAATACCTAGTTTTATCACATCATAAGACATAAAGAATTATTTCTTGGGATTAGAATACACTTATTTTAATTTATTTATAGAGTGAGGGAGAGGGGGAAGATTGTAAACCATTTCATTTCCATAAATGATATTTTGAAAAACCCCACCAAAAAATTGGGGTTCACATTACCTATAAAACCAGGTGGGGTATCATATGAAATGAAATTTAATATAAGTATTATCACACACACCAAACTAATGAAAAATCCTTGGGTTATACTCTTCTATTTCTATTTTCTTACAGGACAACCCAGATAAATTTTTTTAGGTCTAATATATGATGGTGAAGTCAAACATTATTTCTCCCATTAATTAACTATTAATTAATTAATACTTCTTCTAAATTGGAATTTTATTCACCAAAGGGAAAATATTGAAGAAACTATTATATAATATTTCATATATTATCAGTTTTCATCATTAATAATAAAATATTAAACATTTAACATCATTTTAATCCATTACACCTAATTCCATTGGTTTATTATTTGTTTAGTTGTCATTAATAATTTATATGGGTAATCTAGGAATTTGTTTAGGATTCCTCATCCTAGATAGTGTCCTAGATTAGAGTTGAACTATGAGAATAAGGTGGAATCCAAAAAATATCATTCAACAGTCAAACCATATAGATTGTCTTATACAATAATAACATTAATAAGGAATTCTCACTATGAACTCATCACAACCACCAAAGAGTTCCACACCTTTAAGAAAAACATTATATATCCCACCATTATAGTAATCACCCATCACTATAGCATAGTCTCTCAGCCCATCAGTCAAGAATGGTCCCCGACCATATTTAAAAAATAATTTTTAAAATAGCCAAAGAACCTAACTTATATATCATCCAGGAATCCCAACCACACATTTTTATTATCAAACTACAATAAGGATATGAAATTCCAATATTATATACACTTTTGAAACAAAATCTCACTCACAACCAAAAGAACTAAATCACTACAACCAAGTCATACTAGCCTTCAATAATTAAAAAATCGTTGAATAGTACTAAAACAAATTGAACTATTATTAAACTATATTAAATACCATTGTGTATTAACTATCTCATTACTCACCAATTTTTAGAAATATAACTTATAAATTATAAACTATAAAAATATTGGGATTATCATAGAATTTCATTTATAATTTCTTTCATATTCCATTAAAATATAGAATTATGGATATCAAATTACATGTTTCACTGGATAAACACACCATTATAATTAACAAATCATTAATATTTTATCAATAGTTTAGAGAAACAACCATTTTTATCATAATAATAGACAAAAAAAGATTTAATATTATCCTCGAAAATTTGAGGAATCATAAAGCATAAAAATGTTTGAAATAAAATACCCAAACAAAAAAAATCATGCGTCATTTAAATTCTATGTTGATCATTTATTATTTTAATTGAACCATTAGCCAATTTATTAAATCATGATTATCCATAAATTTAACATAAAATAAGTGAAATGTAATATAAAACCAACCTTAACATGATTCTCTAAATGATATCCATGAAAGAATTAGATATCACTATTTAAATATGATCACCTATTAAATAAGAAACCAATTCTCTTAAAAATACCGTAGTTAGTATGAGACCTCAATCATATATTTTTATAAATAATAATAAATTAAAAGATAAAAACATATTTTATATTGGAAATATTAGAGAAGAAAAAATAGAATAATCGACAAATATAAAATTTAATATTATTAATAAGGAATTTACTCCCATTGTTGGGTTGTGATTAGATATTGACATGAGTGAAAACACTCTCATTAGATACCTAGGTTATTCAAGGATCCAAGAGAAAATTTATATTTATGATTGGCTTCAAGGGGTATATGCATTTATATAAATAGTAAAAATTTGAAGAAAATCATATAGCACCGAAAATAAAACTGTAATGGGATGATGTGTATTAGAAACCATGACACAATATTTGAGATAAACTATTGAACACTTGATCATATAAGAATCTTAGATTCATGGAATTGATAATAATATATCATTTATTCCATGAAAAGTTAAAATGAAACATTTTGAAAACTATGATGCTAGACTCTAATGCTAAAGGATAATGCCACATAAAAACACTTCACAATGTCAAATGACCCTAAAATTAGTTGAACCTCAAAAAAATCACTTCCCTCAATTCAAAACATCTCACATTCATTTACAATTGTTATTAGGAAATAGGTAGAGGTAATGAAACTGATCCTTTCCTACACTCTACATCAAATCCTACCATGCATACATTTACTTAAACAACAATCAAGACAACATTGTATAGTACACTACTTCTCCTTGAAATAAATCATGTTATCCACATATTAGGGTTCTATATCATAGAAACGTCAACACGATTAAATTCACACTTAACTTCTCTTCAATTCTAATATATTTCAACTGAATAACTCTAAAACCATTTAATAAAAAGGAAGGCCTTGTTAAAATTCCGGACATTTCCTGAATCCACCTTTATTATGATGAAAATATTTATATTTATTAAATAAATATACAATAACCCATATAAAATCATTCATCCTATGATTATTTAGAAATACCTTGAAATTTATACTATTTTTATCATCCCCATTATAAATCGATGCATTAAGAGTATACATGAATGATTTAGGATGTGGTCTCTCAAACATTACATATTGAAAACCAAAGTACCCTGATATATAATATATTATTTCAAATTTCATATCACTCCAATTTTTTTCATAAATCCATATACATTTTCGTTCTACCAATGTGTGTGGAGATGTTTAATCTTTGTGATTCATCATGTAATTCTTATTTCAAATGGGGGACCTATTGAGAAGAAACCTCATTTGTTTGATCCAATTGAAGTACATAAACCCACAATTCTTATCATATGGGGTTGTCTGACCAATCTATTAATACAAAACATAAAAATATATCTACATAATTACTAGAGATAATTATTTTCTAATAACTTACCCTTTATGTTATTTGAACTGGATCCAGGAAGATTAATTCCAACCTAATATCTAAACAATACTCTATTATTATAATTCACAAAAATTACAATTAAAGAGAAATATAAGATTATGATCGTTCAGGAAAATTATTATATCTATATGGGAAAATAATAAACATTTTTTATTTAAAGAGATAAATTTCATTATAATGAAGACACTTACTTCCACTCTAAAATTGGTGTCTCTAACAAAAATGTAAGATGAAATAATTCGTTATATATGTCATAGTTAGTGTTTTTTACCTCCATAAATATTTAATTTGAACATTTTATGGTCTACATTTATACATAAATCAATTATTTTCATAGTCCTTCTCTCGTTTACCTATGAAATTGACTCTAAACTACTATAACTAATCAGTGAAATAAAAAATAATTTTTCACTTTGTAATATCTAATACATACATAAGTGTAACCCTTGATCATAAACTATAGGATCTATATCTGATCATTAAAATATCACTTCAATAACAATCATACTAAGGAAGATATATCATCTTAGCCTTTGTGTTATGCATACATATCATTACAATTATTGTTCTTTTAAAAATCACTTTCCCAAAATTATTTGAAAATAATTTATTAAAAAATTATTCCTTCTCAAAAATTAAACTATATATAATAATCATGGTCTTCATAAAAGCAACATCCAGTTAATTTTAACAAAATCAAAAAACTCAATACTCTACCAATAAAGATTTTTATGGATTTTTATCCTTTTACATTGTATCAATCGCATATGCTCTTCCATATTCAATTTAAAATACCTCCATCCACATTTTCCATCAAATTGATTCCAAAAAATACATAACGTATCATCCAAAATTCTAGGAAAATAAATTTTTTAAAAATTCATATTGGAAGTTTAATCTAAAAACATTCAATAGATTCCAAGAATTATCATTTAGAACACTTCCTATAAAGTAAAACATTGGCTCTATGGGTTTTGTTCTTGCATGAATCATTTTGTTGGGAGCATGATGAGTGGAAATTTTTGTTATAGAATGACAAATCATTTCTTGATTCCATTATATGTTTTCTCTAAAAGTGAATCAAAAAAATCATATTTTATCTTATTTTTTAAGTAGCAACAATTTACTATTCGTTATTGTTAATCTAAACCTCAGTTACAGCCAACACATAAAATTAACATAAATTATAAAAAAAATATCTTATATTATTTTAATATTAACCAATGTTTATTGATTAATATGTAAACACAAAACATCTTAATAAATTGTAATCACCAAAAAATGAAACTAAATATTGTATCCCACTCATGATTTATATGATCAATTTCATTGATTCCAAATGTTTCGATTAAGTATTTGACATGAAATATCAAAAAAATATGACTTCAAACATATATCTTATTGAGGATAAACCATTGCATATATAAAAATTCCAATAGTATTGGTACATGGAACCTTCTCCATATTACTAACTTCATCTTCCATTGATGTTTCCTTATTTTTCAATGTTTAAAATTTTTTTAAGAGGGGGTTTAGAAATATTTGTGAAAAATTAATTCATTCTTTTTGGAAATTTTGAAATACATCCATCCTTTGATTAAATCTAAAATCCATCGTTATTATCACTCTCATTTATCATATTGATTATTTTACTAAAATTCCAAATATTCATAAATTAATTTTTTTTCATACCATAGTATTGAATATTTCAAACTATTGGAACACACGAAAAACCAAAAAAACATCATTCCAATATAAAAACATTATGTGAAATGTTACATATTCCATGTTTTTTAATTGTGACTAATCTTACATTGACTGAAACTTTCTTCAACAAATAACCAAAAAAATTATCAATATAATATCCCTTCTTATAATTATATTTTATGGTATAAAATACAAACATATCATAGAAATTCCATGAAAAAATTATAATTACAAATTAACATTTAATTTAGTTATATTTTATCGATATTAAGAAACCTATTTCGATGGAATAATAACATTTCCTTCAAATAGTAAAACAACTATTAAAAATAACAAACTATCCAATAGAATAGTAACCTAAAATATATAATTATAAAAAAAATTCATCTTATAAATGAATATATTATTAAATTATATCCTTGTGTATGTAAATAAATGTTTTGAAAATGATAAATTATGTTTCTCTACTTTTGTAAAATGTAAATGTTTATTTACAATTTTATAATTAATATATTAATTTAAAATAAAATTTATTTTCATATAAAAAATTCATATAATATCATTTTTTTCTTATAATTATAAAATAATTTTAAAAGACCTTAATAAATTTTTCAATGTGTTGTAAAATCAGTAATAATTTTAGAATCAATATTTTACAAGTACATGATGGTTTTTATTAAATATTAAATTAATCATATTTATAAAATCTTTTTCATAAAATGGAATTATTTTTTTAATATGAAACATCAAAAAATTGTTTGGGTGATTTTTTGGATTTTTCTAAAATATTTAATTTCTTATCAATAGTAAATAACAGTAAATTATGGTATATATACATTATAATTAAAATACACTATTTCTTGAGTAGTTGATGATGTATTCACCATAATATCTAACTCTTCTTCATTATATTAATTTATTAAGTGATAATTCCCAAACAATTTATATTCTTGAGAAATAATAATGAACTAATGAATATAAAAATGAGAAAATACCCCTATCCTCCCCTATAAATACAATGCCTAACTTCTGTTCTCCTCAAATATTCCAAGCAGTGATACTAGTCCAAATTTTTTAGAAACCTCATCCCATGACCATTCCCCATGTAGAGTTGGTTTTTTATCAACAAATAACCAAACCTATGTTCCTTAAAGAGGTTGAAAATGAGGAAAATTCAAGAGGTAAAATATTCTTTCTTTTTTTTATTTTTTTTATTTCATTATTATTTTATTTTTATCAACTAAAATACTCTATTAAAATATCAATGATAAATGTAGTCAATTATATATACTATAATTAAACCTTGTTTTCTGCGGCACCATTAGAAAACTCCGTTATCCCCTCTTACAATCTAAATATTAATTCATCACCTGTGACGTGTCAATTTTATGACATCACGGATGAGGCATTTTCATTTTCACATAATGACATCATGGTAATTCTTAACCCACTGTATTATTTTTTATTTACTGTAATATTTATTTAATATTCCTTTTTAAATTCTGTAAGTAGCCTATAAAAATATATTAAATAGCTGAACAAAACATGCTCGTGATGTTTGAAAAATTATTGAGAATCTAAATGATTATCACTAAAAATTTATCTGATGATCAATCCTTATACAATTTAACCAAATTAAATATTAAATAATTTAAAGATATTTCTTTTCACTAATAAAATCTAATTTTATTTTTTTATAGTTAAATACAATCTAAAAATACTTTTTTACTCACATTCTAGTGGAACGATCATGAAAACGGTGAAAAGGATCACATCAAACAACGAAATTGATCTACATAAATAATCTAGAAGAATATAAATGAACATAAAAAAGGTATAAAAACAAACACAGGTATAACTTATTATATATATATACATTAATTAATTTATAAAATATTATTATAAAAGTTTTTAATGTAAAGAGAGATTTGAGTCTTATGGTAAGGGGATTCTCCAACAAAAAACCATTTTCTTGGGGGATTCCCCTATCAGACCAATTTGAGTTTTAATAGTTATGTAATGACCCTTAAATATAATTTCATTATTCTCAATTTTCCATTTTTTGGGATATACATGTTTTATAATTGAATTATGTCAATCAAAATGTTTTCCAAAATGACTCTTCTGTTAAAAAACATTAATTTTACATCTCGAGAGATTGTTTCTACATCAATCAACATTGATGATTCTTATACCATGTATGTTATTCAAAATTTTTTATTTGGAACCCCATACTTTATTCATGAATGTTTTATTTATGAAATTAAATTCATTTATTTATATAGGTTATTATATTTCAAATATTGATATATGTTATATGTGTAATGCATGACTATAAAAATGATATGATGTGATTAGTCCCCCAAAAATTATATAGAGCATGAAAAATTTTATGATATAATAGTAGAACCTATGATTTGATAGATCTAAAATGTATTGGGTAATGTGATTAATATCTTGATATAAAGGGAAATATCTGTTAACATGATGCTAGAATTTTCCAAAAGTTGGTCTGATTTTGACCACTAATAAATAATGCAGCATTTTTTATGGATTTACACTTTCCAATACATTAAGTTCTGCTTCATCATCATCATCATGATGGTTCATTTTTTATGTTATGATTATGGTTATTATGCACAACCATGTTTTATTTATCTTATTCATCGTCATGCTATGGTTTTACATCACCCCTTTTTTATGTATATCCATTGGTGAATACAAATACTATGGATTATATGAGGGACATTAAGAAGCTATAGAATAAAAAAATTGATAAGTTATTGGGTTTTTTTATTACTTATGTGTTTTCATAATTTTCCCACGACACTAAATAGTTGGATCCTGGTTTTGTTACACTTTTAGGTTTATTATTTTTCAAATTTTCTAATAGTCATGAAAGATATGTAGGGTATCAATACATTAAACATGAATGTGGTTACCTTCATATTCCATTATCATGGAGTTTTCCTCTAGCATTATAGAAATTATTTCATCTTAAATACTAAATCCTCCTTCCAATGATCTTTCTATCCCGTAGGATAAACCATGTAAATATATTCCTTCAAATATTCATTAAGAAATACTAATTTTAAATTCATATTCTGTATGTAATGATAATTATATATGATAATGATAAGAACTTCCTTTATAGATTTTTTTCATTGAAGATAAATTATAATAAAATATAATTTTCAAAAAATGTTTCACAACAAAGATATCATTGTCTAACTTATATCTATTTTTACTGTATTTAAATTGAAATCCATATTTTTCTCATGACCCATTTCCCTCCATTATCTCACTAAACTACTAATGGGTATTGGGATTTAACGAACCCGTTTCCTAATTCATTTCTTACATTAATTGATTATTGTCAAAATTTGGAGCTACTTCCTCAATACCATACATTTTAGATGTGTAATTTAAAAGTAAAAATTTTATATCCACTCAAAAAATATGTTCTTGATTCCTAATACAAGATGATCAACTCAAAAAAAACTATGGATAATTTACATAAAACATGTTTTTCTTTAAAACCATTTCTGAAAAAATAAAATGGTTTAGCGGTGAGCGTATCCACCAATGGTACCCCATGGGCCTCACACATGCATGTTTTTGTGCCACACCAGGCACCCTCCTCATATCCATCCTGGCACTCATCCAGTCATTCCATCAACCATCTATCATCCCATATAACCCCATGCATGTGGTCACTCATGGAAATACCAAAGGTCAATGCACTGATTTCTTTCAACTTTTCAAAACCAAAATGGTCAACCAACACATCATTCTTATCAAAACCGCTAACCAGGAGGTCGAACCCAAATTACCGCATTAAAAAAAACTTTTCAGAAAGGCACAATCATTCCAATGAAAACTCACATTCAATTTATTTACGTCAATTTCAAAACATATCATCCCATTAAAAAAACTTTTAATAGTTTAGAAAACTCTAATGGGAACACTTTTTCAAAACCAACTTAAATATTGTTTCTGCTTTCAAAAGAGGTGTAAGAACACAATTTTCCATTTCAAAATAATTCTGAATATTCAGTTCTGCCATTTCATAAATCAAACCATTCCATATTTATTTGAAAATCATTTCACAAATACATTACACTTCCTAAAACCAAGTCACTTTAAAACCAAAGTTCCATGATTTCAAAACTAAATAACACCAGACAATGCGAGAGGAAACTAGTTTCAGTGGGTGACTTGGACATATGGTTGGCGGCCATATTCCAATCACTTCACTGTCACAGAGAGTGTTCTAGGGAATATCCCCGGCTCCACATGGCTTGCCAGACCCTGCGAGCTCATTGAGACCATTAACCCTACTCTCTTTTCATTTCCCCTAATCATCATCAAACCAAGAAAACCAAAAGACCTAGACAAATCCCAACTTCCCCTGGTGACTTGAATCCAGAAATGAGGTGTGGTGATCAAGCACACTACCCATAACCAGAATTACATGTCCCAAAAATCCTAACTCTAGACTATCCCGAATATTTCCCAAATAACATGACTCTAATGGAGCGAACCTCCTCTGATACCATTTTGTCATGAACCGAATCTGGACGCCGCCAAAACCGGCACCAAACCCAGACCGTGACAAGTCCCGAAGGGCGTTCCCTATCCCCACGGGCTGGCACAAGTTCCCGGGTATCATAAAATGATAATTGGGAATGAATTACCTGAGTTTCTAAACTTAAAACGACAAAAGAATCCAATGAAACGAATCTGGATTTTTTTTAAACCAAATAAACTTTTTCAAAAATTCAGAACTGAATTGCACAATTTTAAAAAAAAAATTAAAGACCATTACAAAGGTACAAACCCAAGAAAATACAGCCCAAGAACCTCCACATGGAAAGAGGCACCGCCCTCAAGCCATCTCCACGACACTCCATCATGATGGACCGCTAAAAACCCGAACCAAAGGCATAAAACCTGTACCCAAACCTGTGACATAAAATAAGCAAGTCTACTTACACCCAAAGGTGTAAGTAGGGTGTGAGCGAAATCCCAGTAGGATACCACCTCTATGAGATTCCATGTGATAAACATTTCATGACAAAAATCATTGCATGTTTTGTAAATAATAAATTCTAGTTACAATTTTCTAAAGGATGAAATAATAAATGAAAACAGTTTTCATGTGAGATAATTTTAAAGGAACAACAATTTTAAAATAAATGACAAAGATACGGAATTTTCCAGAAAACAATACTGTATACCGACGGTAAGTGCAAAGGATCTAATGAGCACAAGTAATAGGAAATAACCCCTAGGCACTAGCTAGTTGTGGGTCCCAGGTACCTTGTATCTCGGTGAGAGTAACCACAAAAAATATCAGTTCTCGTGCACGAGCCACTAGTAGGGATCATACCCATAACCTAGTGGTCCCCAATCATCATCATCATTGTTTAGTTAGAGTTGTAAGCGCCAATCTTGCTAAGTGAAACTGAGTCCAAACCCCACGGATTCACTAGCATACTAGTACACGTCCCCCCACCTAGATACCCGGGTTTTCCCTTTGTGCTCAAACAAGTTCAACAATCCAAGAAGTATAGTTTTCACATGAAAATATCAATTCCACATCACACATTAACCAAATAGCCCCATGTACATCACACAATTAAAAAAATTCCACTATTTATTCAAATGCATTTTGAAATCAAACTCACACCAAAATTCCCTACAACACTTTTCACATTTCTTTAACACTTACACAAATCCTTTAAATGATTTTATAAAACTGTTACAAGATATTCAACTCACATAACAGCCCACACACATGTCACATAATACCCTTCTCACCTTCACAATTCATTTTATCAATAAACTCACACGAAACATCCCACACCTGTGTTTTGCACACAAAACACAATTTAGTAAAACATTTCGGCAATTTATGAAACATTCTAAAAATGTTTGACATCTCAAATCACCACTTTACCATTCAAAAACCCACATTAGGTGAACACACTCACCCAAACAGTACATATACACCCTTTCCCAACTTTGTTTAATAAAATAAAACATTTGCAATTTTTATATAACAAACCCAAGAGGTATAACCATTGTTTGCACACTAAACCCATTTCAAACCCCTCATTCAAAACCAAAATCATAACAATAACAACCCAAAACAGAATTTTCAGCCCTAAAACAATTATTAAAGCACCCCCAAATGTTATAAAAATACATCAAATAATACCACAATGATACACATGAAAAACACATGTTTTCATAAATCTCCTTCAAAAAGTACAACACGGTTTTACACCTTAAACTCATTCAAAAAAACCCTTTTTCAAGGCCCACATGATAATAAGGAATGAACAAAACAGAATTGGCAGCCCCTTTCAAGACTAATAAATCACTTTCATATGTTATAAACTAAACCCAAACATTACCCCAAGAGTCACACATAAAAAGTACCCAATTTCAAGCTAAAATACAACTAAAAATTAAATGTTTAACCAAATTCATCAAAAATAGTTTTCAAACCACACAAGACAGATTATAAACATACTAAATTAATAAAACAAGCAAGCTAACTCATCATAAAATGGTTACACATGGAATCACCTACCTTTTGAGTCGAAACCCTCAAAACATGGTGTGAAACCTTAAGCGCACCACCGCCGCACCACAAGAAATATAAATCCAGACCTAGACCACCAAAAATTGACCCAAAAGATACCAAATCAGACCTTAGGATCTAAACCTAACTTCTGGACATGATGAACTTTAAGAAATATGAAATAAAACTAAAAGAGGATGGAAGGAACCAAGAAGGAATTCCCTTACTTGAAATATCTTGAAGAAATCGGCCCCAATCCACCTAACTATGAATCTCCAAGTACCCAAAACTGATATGGAGGTCCGAAGGAGTCATATTAGGTCATGTGGGGACAGAAATGGGGGGAAAAGGATGAAAATTGAAGGAGTTATGAAAGATTCATTTCACCTCATCAAATCTGGTCGATTTGAGAAAGATTGAGAAAGATCGTCCAACTCCGCGGTGTATTTGAGCTCCAAAGAGTAAAACGCGATACAGGGAGTGAGGCTGAGGTTTTTGGATTCGAGTGGGAGGTGTAATCACCAAAAAATAGTAAAAAAAATGAGATATTGAAATTTTAAAAAATTAATTTAAAGCAGGAAATGGGCTTACGGGCAGGCCCATTACCTTAATTAAAAACGCAAATCCGTCATGATTTGGGATTTCTATGTGGTTCAAAGGGATATGGTGATTTTAATATATTAGGGTATGACAATTGGGAAGTGGAATGAGTATAAAATATTA
The DNA here is from genome assembly GCA_963277665.1 of Viscum album. Taxonomy (NCBI): domain Eukaryota; kingdom Viridiplantae; phylum Streptophyta; class Magnoliopsida; order Santalales; family Viscaceae; genus Viscum; species Viscum album. The sequence continues at coordinate 1,964,142,446 of OY728132.1, forward strand.
AAAATTTAAGGAGTTATAGAAGAATCAAAATTTGTTTTTAAATCTGGATTTGGGCTCAGGGTTTGGCCCAAATTTTCAAAACCCACTATTTTCAACAAAATGAGTGGTAAACCCCCAAAACAAATCGGGAATGGAAATTAAATGAATAATTAATTAAAAAAAATTCATGGGTGTGACCATTCTCCCCACCATAAAACTTTCCGCCCTCGGAAAGCCACATCACGGATAAAGCAAAAACTAAACCCAACCGAAAGGCATAAATGGACTCATTTGCTAAGCTTCACCCCCAAAGGTCAAAACACCTCCAGTGATCAATTAAGGAAGGAATACTTCACAACCAAAACATACACCTCATTACTGAAATTATCAAGCACATTCAAGATTTATCCTAAAACAAAACTCCTCAAACACTATCTGAACAAGGCTCAAGAAATTTACCCACACAAACAAGAACATCGAACAAGGTTACACTTACCTTGATATAAATAAAAAATTGGGAAATCTCCAATCCCAACGTTTACTCAAGGAAGATGTATGTGGTTATATAGCTCCGAACGAGACTACCCACATCCAATCCAAGACCAATTACAAAAGTGAGTTACTGGTACAACGATACACAAATGGGCTCCCCAACCATAAGAGACAACTTAATTTTTTTCCGAGAAAGAATCAAGACACTAACAGGGGAGCCCCGAACAAACTCCCCAGTACAATGGGTAGAATCCCATTAGGAATTTTCAAAATAATATACATGAGACTCATAGTGGTTCTCCCCACCATAAGAACCATCCATCTTAACTGACAAATATGGGCCGGCATAGAAAAACCCCAAAACATAAAGAGTTGGGACGACAACATGGTTAGCCCGCACAGTTTGGGAAACTATGTGCTAACCATGTGGATCCTTATACCTACATGGTTTTCTAGGGAATGGTTACTAATAAGTGTTCACTCAACATGTCTAGAAATATCTAAAACCTTTCCCCCAAACCCAAAGGGAACCAAAGGGGAAAAGAAAGTCATTGGGAGATAACATGGGGATGAGGCCCGCCACCTCTTTCCACCGAACGTGAACAAATGAAGCAAGATGAAAACAACAAAAGTTTAAACTATTCTCTTCTCTCATACTAAGAACATTTATTTGTTCAAGGTTAAAAATTGCCCTGGGATTTCCTCTGACTACGTGCCAGCTTCTCTTCGGGACCTATGGCTGGAGCTGGAATGATTGAAGCATCTTCAGCCTCGTAGTTAGGATTTGGAAACCCCCAAATAGAATTTCTTATTATGATTATACAAACAACTACATGTAATCCCAAATGGGTTCACCCAGACATAACACACTCTAGAACTCACTTTACCCTAACTTTTAAATTCACTGAAATAAGGGTTTAGAGGATGCACTCACATCACACCTTGCTTCTTCGGGTGAGAAACAACAGAAATAAAGGACACATATAAACACATTCCTCTAAAATAGAGGATGTCTAGATCTCCCAAAATGAAAAACAGTTTTGAAAAAAAAATAAACTCACATAATATTGTACAACTTCACCTTCGACGAATTCGGTAGCTTAAGAAACTAAGGTCTCTGTCAACCATCCACGAGCACCCTTACGCAACAAGAGGATCCGAAAAAAAACCAAGAAAGTAAATGGTGTAGAATCATTCTACAAATCTCAAGAAAAGATTCCTTACATTGATCAACTGGAAGATTTTCCAATGGCAAAACAATCTGTGTTGCCCTTCAGTTGTTCACTAAATCTTAATGGGGGAGCACCTTATCCAATGAGAGAACCCAAGGACCCAACCAAGCTGGTTCATTGGTAAAAACATGCAACAAAAAAGATCCAAACTCATTAATGGAACCATCTTAATGGTGTCCCGAAACATATATCATAGGAGACTACTAACCGGACCTTTTACCCAGCTTTCCGACCAAACACAAACCCAAAAAAACAGTTCGAACAGAAGGGGTTCTTGGACTCAAAACATCCCACAACATCAACATTTTCAAAAACCCATAATAAAAACCATCCCAAAATATTCATCAAGAAAACATGTTTTTCTTTAAAACCATTTCTGAAAAAATAAAATGGTTTAGCGGTGAGCGTATCCACCAATGGTACCCCATGGGCCTCACACATGCATGTTTTTGTGCCACACCAGGCACCCTCCTCATATCCATCCTGGCACTCATCCAGTCATGCCATCAACCATCTATCATCCCATATAACCCCATGCATGTGGTCACTCATGGAAATACCAAAGGTCAATGCACTGATTTCTTTCAACTTTTCAAAACCAAAATGGTCAACCAACACATCATTATTATCAAAACCGCTAACCAGGAGGTCGAACCCAAATTACCGCATTAAAAAAAACTTTTCAGAAAGGCACAATCGCTCCAATGAAAACTCACATTCAATTTATTTACATCAATTTCAAAACATCTCATCCCATTAAAAAAACTTTTAATAGTTTAGAAAACTCTAATGGGAACACTTTTTCAAAACCAACTTAAATATTGTTTCTGCTTTCAAAAGAGGTGTAAGAACACAATTTTCCATTTCAAAATAATTCTGAATATTCAGTTCTGCCATTTCATAAATCAAACCATTCCATATTTATTTGAAAATCATTTCACAAAAACATTACACTTCCTAAAACCATGTCACTTTAAAACCAAAGTTCCATGATTTCAAAACTAAAGAACACCAGACAATGCGAGAGGAAACTAGTTTCAGTGGGTGACTTGGAAATATGGTTGGCGGCCATATTCCAATCACTTCACTGTCACAGAGAGTGTTCTAGGGAATATCCCCGGCTCCACATGGCTTGCCAGACCCTGCGAGCTCATTGAGACCATTAACCCTACTCTCTTTTCATTTCCCCTAATCATCATCAAACCAAGAAAACCAAAAGACCTAGACAAATCCCAACTTCCCCTGGTGACTTGAATCCAGAAATGAGGTGTGGTCATCAAGCACACTACCCATAACCAGAATTACATGTCCCAAAAATCCTAACTCTAGACTATCCCGAATATTTCCCAAATAACATGACTCCAATGGAGCGAACCTCCTCTGATACCATTTTGTCATGAACCGAATCTGGATTCCGCCAAAACCGGCACCAAACCCAGACCGTGACAAGTCCCGAAGGGCGTTCCCGATCCCCACGGGCTGGCACAAGTGCCCGGGTATCATAAAATGATAATTGGGAATGAATTACCCAAGTTTATAAACATAAAACGACAAAAGAATCCAATGAAACGAATCTGGATTTTTTTTAAACCAAATAATCTTTTTCAAAAATTCAGAACTGAATTACACAATTTTAAAAAAAAAATTAAAGACCATTACAAAGGTACAAACCCAAGAAAATACAGCCCAATAACCTCCACATGGAAAGAGGCACCGCCCTCAAGCCATCTCCACGACACTCCATCACGATGGACCGCTAAAAACCCGAACCAAAGGCATAAAACCTGTACCCAAACCTATGACATAAAATAAGCAAGTCTACTTACACCCAAAGGTGTAAGTAGGGTGTGAGCGAAAGCCCAGTAGGATACCACCTCTATGAGATTCCATGTGATAAACATTTCATGGCAAAAAGCATTGCATGTTTTGTAAATAATAAATTCTAGTTACAATTTTCTAATGGATGAAATAATAAATGAAAACAGTTTTCATGTGAGATAATTTTAAAGGAACAAAAATTTTAAAATAAATGACAAAGCTACTGAATTTTCCAGCCAAAAATACCATATACCGACGGTAAGTACAAAGGATCTAATGAGCACAAGTAATAGGAAATAACCCCTAGGCACTAGATAGTTGTGGGTCCCAGGTACCTCGTATCTCGGTGAGAGTAACCACAAAAATATCAGTTCTCGTGCACGAGCCACTAGTAGGGATCATACCCATAACCTAGTGGTCCTCAATCATCATCATCATTGTTTAGTTAGAGTTGTAATCGTCAATCTTGCTAAGTGAAACTGAGGTCAAACCCCACGGATTCACTAGCATACTAGTACACGTCCCCCCACCTAGATACCCGGGTTTTCCCTTTGTGCTCAAACAAGTTCAACAATCCAAGAAGTATAGTTTTCACATGCAAATATCAATTCCACATCACACATTAACCAAACAGCCCCATGTACATTACACAAGTAAACAATTCCACTATTTATTCAAATGCATTTTGAAATCAAACTCACACCAAAATTCCCTACAACACTTTTCACATTTCTTTAACACTTACACATATCCTTTAAATGATTTTATAAAACCGTTACAAGATATTAAACTCACATAACAGCCCACACACATGTCACATAATACCCTTCTCACCTTCACAATTCATTTTATCAATAAACTCACATGAAACATCCCACACCTGTGTTTCTCACACAAAACACAATTTAGTAAAACATTTCGGCAATTTATAAAACATTCTAAAAATGTTTGACATCTCAAATCACCACTTTACCATTAAAAAACCCACCTTAGGTGAACACACTCACCCAAACAGTACATATACACCCTTTCCCAACTTTGTTTAATAAAATAAAACATTTTCAATTTTTATAAAACAAACCCAAGATGTATAACCATTGTTTGCACACTAAACCCATTTCAAACCCCTCATTCAAAACCAAAATCATAACAATAACAACCCAAAACAGAATTTTCAGCCCTAAAACCATTATTAAAGCACCCCCAAATGTTATAAAAATACATCAAATAATACCACAATGATACACATGAAAAACACATGTTTTCATAAATCTCCTTCAAAAAGTACAACACGGTTTTACACCTTAAACTCATTCAAAAAAACCTCTTTTCAAGGCCCACATGATAATAAGGAATTAAAAAAATAGAATTGGCAGCTCCTTTCAAGACTAATAATTCCCTTTCATATGTTATAAACTAAACCCAAACATTACCCCAAGAGTCACACATAAAAAGTACCCAATTTCAAGCTAAAATACAACTAAAAATTAAATGTTTAACCAAATTCATCGAAAATAGTTTTCAAACCACACAAGACAGATTATAAACATACTAAATTAATAAAACAAGCAAGCTAACGCATCATAAAATGGTTACACATGGAATCACCTACCTTTTGAGTCGAAACCCTCAAAACATGGTACGAAACCTTAAGCGCACCACCGCCGCACCACAAGAAATATAAATCCAGACCTAAACCACCAAAAATTGACCCAAAAGATACCAAATCAGACCGTAGGATCTAAACCTAACTTCTGGACATGATGAACATTAGGAAATATGAAATAAAACTAAAAGAGGATGGAAGGAACCAAGAAGGAATTCCCTTACTTGAAATATCTTGAATAAATCGGCCCCAATCCACCTAACTATAAATCTCCAAGTACCCAAAACTGATATGGAGGTCCGAAGGAGTCATATTAGGTCATGTGGGGACTGAAATGGGGGGAAAAGGATGAAAATTGAAGGATTTATGAAAGATTCATTTCACCTCATCAAATCTGGTCGATTTGAGAAAGATTGAGAAAGATCGTCCAACTCCGCGGGGTATTTGAGCTCCAAAGAGGAAACCGCGATACAGGGAGTGAGGATGAGGTTTTTGGCTTCGAGTGGGAGGTGTAATAACCAAAAAACAGTAAAAAACAAATGAGATATTGAAAGTTTTAAAAAATAATTTAAAGCAGGAAATGGGCTTACGGGCAGGCCCATTACCTTAATTAAAAACCCAAATCCATCATGATTTGGGATTTCTATGTGGTTCAAAGGGATATGGTGATTTTAATATATTAGGGTATGACAATTGGGAAGTGTAATGAGTATAAAATAGTAAAAATTTAAGGAGTTATAGAAGAATCAAAATTTGTTATTAAATCTGGATTTGGGCTCAGGGTTTGGCCCAAATTTTCAAAACCCACTATTTTCAACAAAATGGGTGGTAAACCCCCAAAACAAATCAGGAATGGAAATTAAATGAATAATTAATTAAAAAAAAGTCATGGGTTTGACACATGATCTTACATCACACTCGAGTTTCACACTAGAATAAACATGGAATGTCATTTCTCTCAAAGTGTTGAATGAAAAATAAAAAATAATATATCATATCTGTATGTAACTATTACAGATTAATGATTCCCATTGATCATTATGAATGCATTCACATGATTATAATAATGACTACCTTTAGATAAACTTATGTTGAACATTATTATCTATATGAAATTTCTTTAATACTTTTTGAATTATTAAACATTTCATCCCCTGATATTATTACATAAGATGTAATTTTATTCTTGATAACATTGAATGAAACATTCTATAAATGTGTCATACTAATTAATGATAAATCCTTCTTATCTAGAAAAAAACATTTCTTTTTTAGCATTGTTTTAGGAAAATAATTTGAAAATATTAATCAAGATCATTGTTTAACTAATGATCTTCTATAGTTATCTTCCAGAAAAAAATTACATTCCATGTAACATATTCATAAAAAAAATTCCTTCTATATAATATAAATTTTCAATAACAATAAACTAATTTAAATCTTGTTATATTGAAAAGAAAAGGGATAAATCAACTTAATGTTTTGATTGAAGAATATCTAAGCATGCCAATGGATGAAGGATAACCATTGATTCCACATATATTGAATATAGGTCCTCTTGATATAAAATATTCTTCTATTTAAAACAATAATTGGAGCTTCATAGAAAGTTCTTAATAGATAGTGACATCAATTTGAAAACTTCATCCTACATAGAAGAAAACTTTCACAATGTTATTAGAGAGAGTGATTTTATGATAATGTCTACAACATGAGTAAGGTTCGTTGGATCTTTAATGAATAAAAAAACACATCACCACTAAAAATTAAATTATTAAACTTTATAGAAAAATCAAATAAAATAAACAAATCTGATTTACATGGTATAATCAAAGTCATTATTCCATTGAAGAACCCAAAAAAATTACATTTTTGGAGAAAAATAATTTTACAATCTTCTCATAAACATCCTCTATAAAATTAAATTGTCCTAAAAAGATCTTAAAAACTCATATTAATAATATATATCATAGTCATAGATAAAGAATAACACATAAATTTTTATATATATTTTCCCTGTAAAAATGTTTTTACTTAAATCCAAGTTTTGCAATCATACTCACCTTACCTATTAAAGAAATCAATACACTCATTCAACACCTAGTTAATCTTTTAATACCGTGTTACAATGAAAATGCTTATAAATATGTAATGGAATCCTATTAACATCAACTATGAGGGCATCATATAATAATTTAAAGCTCATAGTAGAAATAATTACTCTAATGGATTTTTGTCCACTCAACCTCTATCTCATAAATTCAACCAATTTTATGTATTTATTCTATGAAAAAACATTATTTACTAAAAAATATGAAATAAACAACATGGAAGCATCTATCTAGTTTGATTATTGAGTATAAAATGATCATTTTCAAATGAAGAAAAATAAATCTATGGAATAAAAATAAATATAAAAAACCAAAAATATTTGCGCACCATGATCACAAAAAATATTTTTCTATATTGTAATAATTTACAAAATTAATTTTCTTTTTCATCATCCTTTCCACTAGATGGGATATTATTATATTCACATGTATTGATTTTTATGAAACAATGTTGAATTTTGATGTTGTTTCCTATTCCACTATGAATCTGGCATCCATCATTACCAAAACCATGATTACAAAAGCTTCTCCAACAAAAAAATTAGATAGAACCTCATTTTTCTTCATTATAAACACATAAACCACCTTATATACTTTTATTGTGTGTTAGGGCCTTGGTAAATCCAAAAAAAATGATTCACTCTAATGAACACTATTTTATCGCATAGAGATCCTTTTGAAAATTGGTATATTTCAATCATTTTTTTATCTAAATATATCATAAAACTTCCACTACAAAAATAATTCCTCTATATTTTCATTTAGAATATTATTTCTAGAAAAATGCAAATCATAGTTTGGATTATAATTTTAATTGATCATTAATTTTCTTGATGAATATAGACCAACTCAATAATTAATTAAAATAATTCATCAATGTTGTCTATTTTATTTATCATTATATTGTAAAATATTTATTTTTTATGATGGTATTGTAAAAATCAATACACTGACCATTATTTTCATTTGTTCATCAAATAATTATTTTTATTCTTAAAAATATATGATTTTAACCCCTTTTGTTTTGATATGTTTGTTGAGTAATCTAATTGGAAAAATTATTAAACAAATGATTAATAGTAACAAGATAATTAAAGTAAAACATATAAAAATTTTATATTAATTATTAAAATATTCTAATTTCTTAGACAATAGAAGCCCAAAGAAAGTTCCTTATATTGTAACATTGGAATAAATATAACAATGAAACCTAAAGTGACTAACTGTTTTAAAAGTGTTGGAAACCATATTTCATACATATTACCCATTATAAATTGGGATTATAAAATTATATGTTATAAATAAAAAAATCTAATAAACCACATCATTAAAAAGACATTAATTGACCTCTTTTTATAACTTTGTGAAAATTAAAAGAATTATGGTGAGATAAAATTATCCTTAAGGTTTAAGTAAACTGTAAAGTACCATGAATAAATAATGAATAATAAATAGTGTATGTTGAAAAAACATTTTTAATTTTAATTTTTTGATTAAAAATAATCAATATTTCATGGTAACTAATTGAAAACATGCTCCATTTAGTTAAAAATTTGGTAAAAATAATACATCCATATATTTTTTCATAAGAAAAAAACATATAAAATAAAAAATAATATATGAATGCATGAAATTATTAATTATTGGGAATCATACATCCCTGGTACATGGAACCTTTATCATTAATATATATTCTCAATATACTATAAAAATACAAGGTAATACCGTTTCTAATTTGGTCAAAATATTCATACGTGATACTACTGATGCATCAAGGGGATATCATTAACCTGGCCCCACCCATGTATTCAAGTCCAAATAATTCCTTGTGTATCTAATAATAAATTTAATAATGTTCAGTGTTGTCAAATATTTATCTTGATTAATGAATATGAATTTATTAACAATTCAACTATTAATCATATAACTATTAATGTAATCACCGTATACTGAAAGGTATACAGTTAAGAAAATAAGAATATATATCCCAAAGGAATATATATATAGAATTTAAATGTAATATAAAATAAAAAATGATCATAAGGACGTTTTTTTTAATTAATGTTAAAATTTAAAAAATAATGATAGATTTAAATTATGACTTTTACCACATGTTAATTTTCATCTCAAAGTCTCTTGGAAGAGACAAATAAATGTGAATCGTAAAATAACATGGAGTATTGGGGAATAATGATATTAAATTATGATGAGGTAGTATATATAACATAAAAATGTTAACAAGTGCATAATAAAAAGTCTAAATGAAATATAATTTTAGATTAAAACCATTACCTTATGATACATTTTTCTTAAATGTCCTTTAACCACCTCTTCATAAGGTAACCTACTTTGTCTTTCACTAATGCCATACTAAGTTTCCTTTTAGACAAATTTATTTCATCTAGTATTATTGGATGTTATTTGGGGAGTTCTTTGGGTAGTTCTTTTCAGAGTGGAAGTCTTTTAAGATGTTTGAAGAATGGGAGGAGGGGGGAGGCCTTTTGTAATTAGGGTGATTGCCAAACTTTTAAATGTAATAAATAAGAAATTACCGAATTTATTTTCAAAATCATGAGGAAATAATAATTAAAAACACAAAACTATAATATATACTATGTAAAATTGGCCATTATATGTATTTTGGTCATGTTTCTAGGACATTTTCCACTTATGTTTAATGTTTAGTTCCTCGGTAAACCTGTTTGTCTCTTAATCATTGTAACAAATTTCTAATTAATTCAATGATAATTAAAGTGAAAAATTATAATTTAATATTAAAAAAGTATAAATAATTCTGATTCAAAATATTTAATCCATTAGAAAAAATTAAAACCAAGAAAGTGGCATATGAATATATAAAGTTAATCTTGCATCTTAGATGAGAATCTATGTTTTTAAAGTTAAAATGATCAAAACATAACTATATATAAATATGTAAATTTAATTAAAAAATTAAATTGACCTCAATTATTTTCATATATGTATTATAGTTGTATTTTTTACATTAAAACCTAGTCAATGTATAATATTAAATTATAAATGTTTTACACAAAAAATAGTTTTAATTTATAATTCCTTATTTTCACTATTAATGAAACAATGAAACTTATCTGAAAATTTTCAAATCCAAAATATTAGGAAATATTAACAATTTTAATTCAAAAATGATTTATATAAATATAATAATATTTATTAACTTGTGAAAATTTATTTTTTTATCATGTGCTCCATTAGATGTTTGGAAAACTATAAATAGAAAAATAAATAATTTTTTTTTATAAATTTGGTTTTGATATTAAATTATTACTATAAAATAAAATAGATGGATTTAAATTTTTTTATTGAATATGTAATATATAAATTTCATTATTATCAATATATGGTAGTAAATAATTTAATTAATTAGTTTTAAATCAATTTCATTTATGAAAATAGATTTCTGTAAAAATATTTATCTTATATTCAAATATTTTTCATATTGATTACTAATTAAATGGTAAATAATTTTTTCAATGGTATATTTCCATGAGTTAATTAATATTATTTGTAACCAGAAATTTGATGGATAGGGTATAATTTTAAATTAGGTAATAATTTTAACAGAACATGGTAATTTTTAGTCTTACATGTAACACAAACAATCGATAAGTGTTTCATGTCACACAAGATAACTCAATGGTGTATGAATCTAAATATATAACATAGATTGAACTTCATTAAAATAATTAAAATATTTTATTGTCTTGGAATGTTACACACTATTCTACACATAATGTTGTGTGTCATATATTATATTGAATAAAAAAATTCTTTTTTAATTTTTGTGTGTTACATTTTCTTCAAAATAATTAAATTGTGTCCTCAAAATTTAAACATTATCTCATTAGTCCATTGTTTAATATTTGAAAATTTCTTTGTTGAAAATACCACCTTGATGTAGGGTTGATAAAATATCCTCTTATTAAAATAAAATGATAGATACAAAATTATAATGGGATGATTATATAACTAGGTTTCCAGGTAGGAGAACATAGCTGGGAAATGAAAACATGGTTATAGATGTGAAAATTAACACTTGAATATTAGGGGAGACTTATAGATAACATGTTTATGATAATGTTAATGACCACAAATAAATGAATAAGAGGTATGGAAAATGTTAATGACTTCATAAATAATTATTATAATATGAGAATATTTTTTCTAAAAGCAATATTTTCAAGAGTTTCGGAATAAAATCACTCTCTATGAATAAAAAGAAATATTAATTCATGATACATTAATATTTCCAAAGCACAAGATTATACATTGGATGTGACTTGAAATATTTCTACTTATTCACTTATCACATATTTAATCCTATGGTTAATTAATACATTAATCCCTAAAATCATTTCCAATGACCTACATAAACAATTTAATAAATAGTTAACCTTATGTTCCCTATAAAACATCCGGATACAAAATTATAAAATGTCACCGAATTTAAAAAATTAACATATCATTAATTATAAAAACATGTAGTAGCTCTAAAGATTCAAATACCAAACAAGTGAATACCTTATCATTATTCTTCCGAAATGTGTTTATAATATAATATTTCATCTCACCTTTTATTACATAACTTTTCATTAAATTTTACATAAACAGGATCATTGAAGTCGGGTGTCTTGGAAATCAGAAACATAATACAAGAAAAAAACATAAATCATCCTTCTAATACACTTGTAATGATTCCTCATAGGTTCATCATAAGTAAAATTACTACATATTATAAACTGAAGATATACATCAATGGAAAGGATGAGAAGAAGGCCCCGTGGGGAAAACAAGGGAATCAGTTTACTTGTGAAATTAATAAAAACATGATAAAAACATAAAGACATGCACAATGGAATTAGTGGAATTTTATAATGAAATTAATGTGAACCATAACATTAATATTTGAATACAACATTTAATTTATACATTCCTGAACATATCACCAAGGTTCATCCCAAAGGTTTCATAAAAATTACAATGGTTATTCACTAAGGTATCGTGAAACTTGTCATCTCTAGAGATTATATTATTTACCCAATGCATTAGAGTAATATCAGGGTTCACCCTTAATATGTTTTTAATTTCATCTGAGTGAAAAAGATCATAATCAATCATTTCATAAATAACTCATAGAGATCAAAATAAATGGGTTTCATTTTAAAATTGTTATGTCTTAAAAGTTCTACAAAACGATCGTTATGTTATTTATTACACATGAGAAGGGAGTATAGATTATATATATGTCAATTCAGGAATAAAATATTTCATTTTTTATATATAAAAACTCAATTTAAATAAATAGGTCTGCGTATTCACTTAAATAAAACAAGATATTTTCTTGATTTAAATAAAGAGGAATTTGGAGATGAAAATTCCACAGCATAATGGAAACATAACATCCATTTAGAAAAAATTAAAAAGAGAGTGTAAAAGGGTAACCCACTAATAAATAATTGATAATAAAATATAAATCCTGAATAACATGGATATAAGAACATGGACCGGATATTTAAATTTCTTACCACATGAAAGGAAAGAGAAGATGCGATTTCTTTTACAAAACATTCGGCACCCTAACGACGTCACATAAAAATTTAAAAAAATCAAATGATGATATAGTAAAGGGAATCTCATAATATGGACATGAATTTGAATGTTTTAATGATATATAATTGCAATACACCACATAATAAAATGGAAATACAAGATAAAACATAAAGGAAGTCATGACTTAAAAGAGGTGGGTGAAGGGTTCCCTTACCTTAAAGAGTAACTTTGAAAGCATGAAGGTCGGGACCTTAGGAGGATTGAGGGAACCTTGGTAGGACTCCTTGGGAGGTAAAAAGACCAGATATTAATTAAAGTGGAATTTTGGTAATGAAATTAATGAGGGAATGGCTTGCTATTTATAGGAAAACTGTGGGAATAAATTATTAATTTTCAAGGGACACCTCATCGATGGTATTTACAAAACCATGTGTTTTTCCATGGTATGTTTCCATGTTATTGGCCACATGGAACACCTCATAACATATCTTACTATTCACAAGTCTTCCAGATTATTTACATCGTTATTACATCAGCAATGATGGCATTAAACACCTGAAACTCAAAACTAAATTTTTACTATTCACCGAAAAATAAATTGTTCCAGAAAAATCTCAGTAATTCACTGTAACCTAATATAGATGTTTGGAAATTAAAAATGAACTCCATTTTATGAAAATATTTTTATAAATATTTTTAATCATAATTTTAAATAAAATCATTTTCTATTCCACAAATACAACTTTAAAACTGTTACTTTTTTTGTAAAATTTTATGAAAGTATTAAAGGTCCCATAAATTTATTGTACAACCATAAGACAATAAATTAAAACTTTATGATTAAATTTTCGGAAAATAAAATTTCCATTTTAAATTATTAAATTATTTATAAATTTGTAATATAAATTTTTATAAAATAAAAAAATACCAAAACATAAACTATGATCATTTTTCACTTTTATGATTTATAAAATGTATTTATACATTCATGGGTAATGTTTTTATTTTTTGGGTCAATTTAAAATTCATTATTATTCTTTAATATTCATACGAATATGTTACTAATCCTACAATACTATTCACTAAAAATAAGTTGATCTTATTAGACACTAAATTTCCTACAAAATACTACTGTAAAAGACCATTTTTATTATATTAATTCACATTAATAATTATTTAATGAATAAAATAATATTTTAAAACACCCCATTTTTCAAAAATTCATCAATAAAATAGAACATCAATAAATTCTTCCAATATTTATCCAGACATTTGAAATTCACAAATTTTACCATAATAAGAAGTAACAATTTTATTTATACAAAAGCATTACAGAATGTAACTAAGGATTCATTATATATCCCCTTATAACACCTTCATAGGGACTAAGTATAAGGTGTGAAATGGAGATAGAATCTTGGGGTGGATCAGACAAAATTTCCCATGTGGTGATTTCTATCATCTTGAACTTCTCCCATAGGTGATTCCGTTCAAGCTTCACATGTTGATGTTCGTATTGGGCTTGGTCTGGAGCATTGCCTAGTGATACTACCTCCTTCCCAATCTCTAAAAAATGGGCTTTAGGGGGCCCGAGTCTACTGGATGATGCCACTGACTCTTCTTTTTTATTAATTAACCAAGAGCATTTAAATTTATAAACTATAATTATAACATTATGAATTTAGTTTCCACCAATCATATTGACCAATGACCATATAACGGTCGAAACCCAACATTCTCATTTATTTATATTCACTTCATTAATTAAAATATATTTTTTATTGAGTATAAAATAAAATAACACACAAAATTTATCAATTAATTATTATTAAAATGTTTGGGTCATTACATTCTTCCCCCCTCAAAAAATTTCATCCATGAATTTTAACTTGTATGATAAGAAGAGATGAGTTTTGGTGCTTCTTCCCGATAGACTCCTCTGGTTCCCCCGTGGCTTCCTCACAATTGTGGTTCCTCCACAACACCTTAACAAGGTGAGTGGTCTTGCTGCGTAGAACCTTGTCTCTACAATCCCTGATATCGACCGACTACTCCTCATAAGAGGGGTATTGTTCCAATTTTACCACCTATATATTTAGTCCATGTGAGGGGTCATGTATTTACTTCCTCAAGAGGGATATGTGGTAGACATCATGAACTTATGCTAGATTTGGAGGAAGTTCAAGAGGATAGGACACTTCTCCTACACGATCAAGGATTTCATAGGGGAAAATGTACATAGGGTTGAGCTTCCATTTGTTTCCAAACCTCATGACCCTCTTCAAATGTAAAATTCTAAGAAAGGATTTGTCACCAACATCAAACTCCATATCCCTTCGACAGTTGTCGGTAAATCTCTTCTATCAACTCTGAGCAACCTTAATGTGTTGCTAGATGGCACGAATGTTTTCTATCATCTCTTGCGCTAGATCATGCCCAAGAGGCTTTCTCCCACCATCTTCATACCAACAAGTAGGATTTCTACATCACTTCCCATATAGAGCCAAATACGGTTTCATTTTAATGCTCTAGTGGATGCTATTTTTGTAAGATAACTCAACTCAAGGGAGAGGTTGATCCTATCAACCTTTAAAATCCATTGAGTATGTTATTAGAATATACTCGACTGTTTGAATAGTTCTTTTAGATTTTCCATAATTCTGTGGGTGATAGGTTGTACTATAATTCAATTCAGTGCACAGAGAATATTAATGATTTCTCCAGAATTTTTTTGTGAACCTTTGACTGTGTTCATATACTATCGAAAGTGGAACTCCAGGAAGCCTTACCACTTTCATCACATAAATCCTAGAAATTTGATCAAGAGATAAATAGTACCAAATAAATATAAAATGGGAAATCTTGGTGAGATGTTCCAAAATAACCCATATCGCATTGTTTCCTTTGGAAGTTCTCATGAGACCAGTGACGAATTCCATAGTGATATTGTTCCACTTCCATGCTTGTATGGGTGGTGGTTGTAATACCCCTTTAGAGTGTCATCACTCCTCCTTCACTTGCTTATATACCATGCACCGTGAAGTATATTACACAATTTTTCTTTTCATATTGTCCTAAACAATATTGATCCGAAAGGTCCACATACATTTTGGGGCTTCCAGGATGTATAGAGAAAGTATATCTATGAGATTCATTCGTCAACTCCTTCTTTATTTCTAAAGTAGATAGAAAACATAGTCTTGTAGGAAATTTCAGTAAACCTTCTTGATCAATATTGAACATAGGAATCTTCCCATCCTTCATAGCCTCAAATGTTTCTCTAACAAGGGATCTCTTTTCTGAGCTTTCTTGATCTTTTCTATCAATGACATTTGAAAACACATTTTGGTTAGTGTTGATGATGACCCTTCCCATATAATTCCCATGTATAGTTTCACTAGGTCATTCATGAAATGATCTCTTTGAATTCTCATCATGGAAAGAACAATTGGTTCACTCCTACTGAATGCATCAGCGATATTTTTTTCTCTTTCAGGATGATAATTAATTGAACCATCATAGTCTTTCAGAAGTTCCAACCATATCTTGTATCTCATGTTCAATTCCTTTTGTGTGTAAATATACAACAATCGTGGATTATTTATGTATATATGACATTTCTGCCCATAAAGATAGTGCCACAATATCTTCAGAGCAAAAACAACCACAACCAGCTCTTAATCATGTGCATGATAGTACTACTCATGAGTCTTGAACTATCGAGATGAATTGGCAATGACTTTGTAATTTTGCATGCATACAACCCCAAGCCCTTTCATAAATGCATCGTGAAAAATAATGAATCCTTATCCACTTAAAAACAAAGTTTACACGGGTGTAGTAACCAATCACATCTTTAGCTCTTGTAAAAATTCCTAACACTCCTTTTTCCATATGAACTTGATCCCTTTTTGAGATAACTTAGTTAATGGATTATAAAGTTATAAAAAAAATTCACAAACCTCTTATAGTATCCTGAAAGTTCAAGGAAACAATGAATCATAGTTATTTTTGTAGGTTGATGCCACTCCTATACAACTTTTGTATTTATAATTTCAACTAGGATTACTTGATTGGAAACAATGTTCCCTAAGAAAGAAACTTGTTGTAACCAGAATTCACATTTTCTGAACATCTCTAGAATCACCTCTATTCATAGAGTTTCAAAATAACCCTTAGATGATCATCATGATCCTCACGACATTGGAAGTATAAATGAATATCATCAATAAAAACTAATACAGTGTTATCTAGGTAGTACTTAAAGACTCTATTCATCAAATCCATAATAATTGATGGTGCATTAGTCAGTTCAAAATGCATAACAACAAACTCATAATGCCCATATCTAGATCAGAAGTAAGTTTTTGGAATATCTTCTTTCTTCACCGTCAATTAATGATAACCATATAGAAGATCAATCTTATAGAATAATTGAACACCGTGAATTTGGTCCAATAAGTCATCAACTCTTGGAAGAGGATATTTTTTTCTTTACTATGATCCCATTCAGTTCTCTATAATCAGTTCATAGAAGCAGTTATCCATCCTTCTTCAAAAAAAAAAAGAACATATGCTCCCTAAGGAGACACACTCAGTCGAATAAAACCCTTCTCCAATAGTTCTTTAAGTGTTTTCTTTAATTCCTCCAACTCCACTTTTTCCATCCTATATGGGGGGTCTTTGATATTGGATGGGATCCAGGTATGAGTTAAATAGAGAACTCTACCTCTCTTTCTAGGGGAGGTCCGGGAAACTCCTTAAGAAATATTTCAATGTATTCTTGGACATTGGGGACATTTTCTATCCTCAAACTCTTATTTCCCTCTTATTATTCCATGAAGAACTCCATAATTATGGATATTGGAGGTTCTTCTAGAAAAATATTAGGTTGAGATATATCTCCTTGTAAGATAACTACATTTTATCCATTGAAGACTACTAATATTTATTTCTTATGCAATTGATCTTAGCATAATACTTTGAGGGCTAGTCCATCCCTAGTATAATGTCGAATTCCATCATGGTAATGACTACTATATTTGCAATAAGATTTTGCTCACTAATGTAAATACTAGAGTTTATAAACACTAACGATGATTGGATAATCCCACCAGGGGTCTTGACCGATATATTTATTTTAACGAAATTGGGGATTGATTTTAAATTCTTTGAAAACATTGAGGAAATAAAGGAATGTGTAGAACCAGTATCAAACAAACTACATGCTATATTTGATAGAACAACAAGAGTACCTGATACCACATCATTGGGAGCATCAACATCAGCTGTCGTGATTGAAAAAGCACGACCTTTCTCCCTTGGCCTTTGCTAAGGCTGATGGTGGTTCCCCTCTATTACCCTCAGATTTGGATAGTGATTGTAAAAGTTCCCATGTTTTCTATACATAAATCATTAGACATCCAGTAGGTCATGAACCATCATCCCATTATGTTTAGTGTTTAGATGTTGAGGTTTCACCTCACTACAAAAATTCCTCACAATATTGCATTCTCTTACCCAATTTTAGAATTTCCCTCTCCCAAGCAGGCAGTTCCCCGAATGCTTCTTTCCACATTTATTACACATGGGACATTGCACTTTCTTGCCTCATATTTCATGATCAAAGGTCATCCCTAAACTGGGCTCCATCGATCTCTTATTTTTGTTAGATTTATAAGACCAATGTGTCTCACCAAACTCCATCACGACTTTCATCGTACTCCGAACTATCTCCTCATTGCTATCATAGTCTTAGTTGGCCAGATTCTTCGGCATATGAGGTCTTAGTTCATCGAAGAATATATCAACATTATAATTAGGATCAATGAAAAATCTATAGGTGTAACGTGAATGCCTTGTGAAGTTCATTTCGTAGATTCCCAAAGATTCACTCTCCTTCAGCTTCAGCTCGAGAAACTCCTTCTTCATTCTTGTTCTCATCGATTGTGGGAAATAATTGTTGAAGAATAACCCTCTGAACACTTCCCACTCCATAGCTTCAACTTCCACTCATGGCCTTGTTTTTTTAATCATCCCCCACCACAGATCATCTTCTCCCTCTAAGCAATAGACAGCCAAGGTAACCTTCTCTTATTCAGAACATCGGATCACATAAAAGATATTCTCGATAGAGCTGATCCACTGTTCAGCAATCAATGGGTCGGTAGATCGAATAATGGTTGTTGGTCAATGAATCATAAAGTATTCAACATAATGTTTTTCCCATCATGGTGAGATCGATCTCTCATCATGATTCTAGTTATTTCCCATAACTTGAGTGAGTTGTTTCATCATTCGAATGAAAGTTTCCATTCTGCCTTCTATTGGAGGGATGTCTATGCATGGTCCATTGTGGTCACCATTTTCATGGTTTATACTATTTCCCGCCATATTCTAAAACAATAAAACCTTAGTGACAATCTTATTTCATTTATAAATCATTTAACTATAAAGTATTTTATGTCTTAAAACTATTTCGAGCAAGTACATTTCTTTATAAATCTTTCATAATGATTCATAAAAAGCCTATGATTTACCAAATATATTCCCCAGGAGTGTCATAACCATGAGTGAATCAAGTACCATTTTCATGTACCTGGATACCCTGGGTCAAGCCCAATACACCTTGTCAAAGTTTTCACTCTTAGGAACCTCTATTCCAGAGTTGCCTCTACCTACTTGTAACTAAACATGGATGTATTTGTTTGATAAAAAACTTACTCAATACTCAACAAAATAACATGAAGTGTTCTTATATTTAAAAATTTATATATAACTATTCCTAAAGGTTTCATATCCTAATTTCTATAAATTACTAAACTATTATTTGATACCAACAATGGCATCCATCCTTTTTATTACTTAACTTTTCATTAATTTTACATACAAGGGATCTTTAAAGTCTAGTGTCTTGGAAATCAAGAAAAATATACATGAGGCCAATATAAAACATCCTTCTAATACACTTCTAAAGCTTCATCAAAGGATCAACCTTTTTACGATTACTGCATCTAATAACTTGGAGACATACATCAAAGGAAATGGTGAGCAAAATGCCTAGTAAGGAAAACAAGGGAATCCGTTTACTTGTAAAATCTATAAGAACATGATATAAAAATAAAGAGATTAAAAATAGAATTTGAGCCATTTAATAATGAAAAAAACTTGAACCATAACCTGAATATGTGGCTACATAATTTAATTTAGACATTAATGAACATATAATCAAGGTTTCATAAAAACTACATGGTTATTCACCAAGGGTTCGTGAAAATTGTCATCTCTAGAGAATTAATTCTTTACCCAATGCATTGGAGCACTATCATGGAACACAATTAATATGTATTTACATTCTTGATATCCACATATATCATAAAAAACATTTCACAAATAACACATATATTACAAAATAAATTGGTTTCATTTCAAAACTGTGATGTTTTAATTTCTAAAAAAAGATCATTATGTCATTTATAAGCCCTGGAAAGGGAGTGATGGTTATATGTATGTCAATTCAAAAATAAAATATATCTGTTTTTTTATTTATGAATTCCCATAGAAATTAAATAGGTCTGCGTATTCATACAAATAAACAAGAGAATTTTTTTGAGAGAAAGAGAAAGGAATTTTGAGATGAAAATTCCGTAGCATAATGTTTGCATAACATCCTTTTAAAAAACATAAAAAAAGGGTAAAATTGTGAAACACTAATAAATAAATCATGTTACAGTATAAATCCATAATAACATTGAGATAATAACTTGTTATGGATATTTTAGTGACATACCATAATAAAGGAAACTTGAAAGGAAAGAGAAGATGTGATTTCATTTACAAAAAATTTAGCAACCAAACAACGTCACTTAAAAATTCAGAAAATCAATTAATGAGAGTGGAAAGGGTATCTCATAATTTGGATATGAAATGAAAATTAATATAGATATAGAATAACGTGCCCCAACATAATAAAACGGAACTATAAGACATAACATAAAGTAAGTCAGGACTTAAAAGAAGAGGGTGAACGGTTCCCTTACCAGGAATATTAACATCGAAAGCATGAAGTTCAGGACCATAAAAGGGTTCAGAGATCTTTTGGAGGACTCATTTGGAGTTATAAAGACTAGATATTCGTTGAGGATGATTTTGGAATGAAATGAATGAGGGAGGGGTGTGGTATTTGTTGGAAAATTGAGAGAATAAATTATTAATTTCCAAGGGACACATCATTTGTCGTATTTGCAAAACAATGGGCTTGCCCATGGTATTTTCACAAGGTATTTTCCACCTGGGACACCTCATAACCTATCATACTATTAAAAATTATACTAAATTATTTACATCATGATTACATCATCAATTTTGTCACTAAACACACGAAACTCAAAACTCTATTTTTATTATTCACAGAAAATTCAACTGTTTATGAAAACTCCCAAAAATAAAGTCAAACCTAATATCGATGCTCTAAATTCAAAAATTAACTCCATTTTATGAAAATAATTTTTTAATATTTATAATTATATTTGTAAACTAAATCATTATTAATTACAAAAATAAAACTTTAAAACTATAACTCATTTTGTAACACCTTAAGACATTAATCAAGGTCCCATAAAATTATTGAATAACCATAAGATAATAAAGTAACTATTTATGATTAAATTTAGTAAAAATAAATTTCCATTTTAAATTATAAAATTAATTACAAAAATGTAAATAAAATATTTATGACATACAAAAATAAAAAAAAACATAAACTATGGTCATTTCTTCACTTTTATGAGGTCTAAAATGTATTTATACATTCTTGGGTGATTTTTCTATTTTCTTGGTCAATTTTCTATTCATTACTATTCATACAGGTATGTTACTATTCATACTTTACAATTCACTAAAATATATGTTGATATTATTAGACTCTAAGTTTCTTATAGAACACAACCGTATAAGATCATATTTTTAATATCAATTTACATTATTAATTTTTTTTAAAAAATTATAATAACCCCAATTTCCAAAATTAATCAATAATATGGAACTTCTATAAATTCATCCTTATTTATCCAGGAATTTTATATTAAAAAACTTTACCATAATAAGAAGTGATGATTTTATTTATACAAAAGGATAAGATAATGTAACTAATTATTTGTTACATGGCTCATTATAATACCTGCATAGGACTTAAACGTAAGGTGTGCTATGGTGATTAAATCTTGGGGTGGCTCGGACAACACATCCCAAGTGGTAATTTTTATCAGCTTGAACTTCTCCCATAGGTGATTTTTTTCAAGCTTCACATGTTGTAGTTTAACATGGGAGTGGTCCTGAGAAACGCCCAGTGATGCTACCTCCTTCCCAAGATATGACAGATGGGCTTCATATGGACCAAGTCTATTGGATGATGCTATCAACTCTTATTTATGAATTAATTATCCAAGATCATTAGAATTTATAAAAAATAATTATAACATTAAGAATTTAGTTTCCAACTGTCATTTTATACAGTGTCCAGATAAGAGTCAAAGCCCAACAGATTCATTTTATTATACTCAAATCATTATTTAAATAATATATTTTGGTTGAGTATAAAAGAAACTAACACGGAAATTTATTAATTAAATATTATTAAAAAATTTAGGTCATTAAATATAATTTATTATAAATACATATTGAAAAATATGCATGATTAAATATTACATAAGTAAAACATATATTATTGGATACATTTTTTAAATCAAAAAATGTTTTGAACTCCATAAACAATGGAATAAAATATTTTTTCAACTTATAATTACTCAATTCGAGTGTAGTCGAATTATCCAATTTACCTTGTCCATGAAAATGATCTCTTTATCCCAAAAAAATTATTTCAATATTATTAACAAATTAAGTGTTGAATTTCACTAAATCTAATGTTTTCCAGGAAGTAAAACATACCCCTAAATAAGTTTTCAATGTCATCAATATTGTTAAACATTTACTATTAGAACATTAATGAAATAATAAAATATTCTAATCCTTTTATTTTTAATGTTCTTCATAAACATTTCATCACTGATAAAATAATCAATTGAAATAATTCATGGATACAAACAAGATAACGTGAATAGTTCCTATTTAGTTGTATTAATAGCATAATCCAGACCTTGATCCCTTAAATTCTTATATGGTGTATTTCCTTGACGCTAGGGGCATTATTTTTCATTATACCACATATTTATATAGTTTATTTATTTAATGTTGGAAAATTATTTTTATACATTACAATCATGTTCAAGGTAATTTTCTTCTCAACACATTAATAATACTTCTTTTTTCCTTTTAATCAAATTCCATGGTGCTCCTTTCCAAATTTATCACATGTGGGGAAATTCTCAATTTCCTTCAACCATTTATACTAATTTTTCATAGTTTTCCTTGTTTTATTTTCATTAATTATGAATTTATAATACTTGGACACCCCTTTCCATATACCATTACTACATGATACCTTGAACTCATATGATAGATGTGTTTTTGGTAATAGTTTCCTTTATAATATTGGGTTATGACCATAAAAGACCTTATCATTCTTATTATTTGGATCACTTCCATTGGTGTGTAATACATTAATTGTGCTTGTAAAAATTCATAAATGATGAAATACGATAGATTAGATCAATCAATTTTGAAACATAACGTATAATCCAAAAACTAGTTAAATACAAAAAATAAATAGAATTTTTTTTATTCTCAGAATCATTAAATTTGGGGTTATTATGGATTTCATTAATTTCAGGTCATTAAAATTTCTTTGTAAAAATATTTTTAATTATACTATGTATATACCCTGAGAGTGTCGAACTAGGTGTGCATAATGGATCCTTCTTATGTACCGGGTTGTGTTATAGTCATGCCAAAAAAGATTTTTTCCAATTTATTATACACATGTACATCAGTTTCATAACCACATCTACTTGTAGTATCTATAAATTGTTTTATTTCTAGGAAGATCATATTTGCTTATATATTACCAAAATATTTTTATTTTTATATATACATATCCTCAGATGTTTATATAGGGTTATATTCCTTAATATATGTAATACAAACTCAAACATCCTATATTTTTAATGAAAACACTCTGTTACCAACTATAAAAACCCCAATACATAGAAGTGAGAGCAGGTGCATTACTTTATTACATTATCATAGATTTAGGTTTCAAATCCTAGAGGATTGCTTATTGGAAATTTTAGAGACCATATTATATACATGTTACCTATTTTACAATGGGAAAATTAGATAATAGATGATGTATAACAATAGTTAATAATATACATCCTTGAATATTTATTCAAATATCTCTTCTTCATAACCTGGTCAGTGGAAATGGAATTTGGGTGAGATTAAATTTTCAATTATGTTTATATATATAATAATCTATCATGACTCCAAAATTAATTATCGAGGTGGATAAATAAATATTTAAACACACATTCCATTTAAATAACATGATAATTCTTAATTAATGTGGAAAATAAAATAATATAACCCACATTCAATTTAATAAATAACAAGAGAATTAAATATAACTGAAGATTGTATCATAGTGAAAATATCAAGTATAAATACCACTAAAATAGGAATTTTGGAAATGATTAATTATTGGAATCCATGATTCTCATGTGCATTGATCCTTTAGAATCAATAGCTATTCTCAAAATTGTATAAAAATGTTGGATAAAAACCCATTCAATTTGGACAACATGACCATCTCATTAATCCACAGATGTGTCTAAGGATAATCATTAATCAGACCATAATTGAGAATTTTGGTCCAAAAAATTCCCTCAATATCAAATAATACATGTAATAATTTCCCTCATCCTCGGATATCTATATTTATTAAATAAAATAGATTGATCTATATTTTCCAATTTAATTAAATAAGTGTTAAAGTTAAATCCATATATATATATTGTATACGATTTAAGAAATTATAATACCCATTAAAAAATAATATTCATATTTAATATAAATGTAACATATAATATAAAACGATTCTAAGGATGTTAATTTTTGAAGATAAAGTTATCAGTCAAAAAAATAAATTCAATTTTCAATGATAACATTTACAACATGAAAATTTTCATGTCTATGCCCCACAGATGAGATAATTCAATGGGAAACATAAAATATAATGAATTATGATTTGATCATGATATTAAACGTACAATATGTTGTATAAACACCACATTAATG
The DNA here is from genome assembly GCA_963277665.1 of Viscum album. Classification (NCBI taxonomy): domain Eukaryota; kingdom Viridiplantae; phylum Streptophyta; class Magnoliopsida; order Santalales; family Viscaceae; genus Viscum; species Viscum album. Next base: position 1,964,167,525 of record OY728132.1, read on the forward strand.
TGATATTTTCTCATATTAACAAATATGTATCAATTCTATGTAAATTGAGATGAAATCCCTTACCTCATACTCTGTTTTGGTTTAATACCCCATAACCACCTCTTCTTTATGTGCCCTCATTAGTATTAACAACAAATCATGCCTAAGATAGATTTATCTGTAGGATAATGCTTTTATTATAAGTCTATGGATGTTTTATAGTGATAAGGGTTGGGCATGGTAAGACCTATATGGTTTTATATGTGAGACCGAGGGTGAGAGGTAGAGGACTTTAATAAGTGGGTGAGAGGAAAACAAGTATGTTTCTAAAAGAAAGAACTAAATACATGGGTTTTCCATTTCATTTGTCTAAAATAATGAAAATAAAAATATCATAGAATGGATAATGTAATTATATTTTCATCCATGGGGTTTCAGACAAGATTATAGGTAATTTGGATCCTTAGGTTTATGGTTTTTCCACTTGGTATACTTTTTTTTCTTAATCATTGTAATTAATTTTATCGGAATTCACTAACCATTTTATAAAAAATAGTATTCTTTATTATAACTATTATTTATATTGATTCACACTATAGAATCCATTTTTCCATATTCAATCCATATAAGATAAAAAAAATTATTTACAATTAATCCCACAGTTTGGACAAGAAATATTATTTTTTAATGTGAAAATCATCAAATTTATACTATGTTTTTATATCTAAATTAAATAAAAAAATTATTTCAATTAACTAAATTTTATTGATATATTTTTATTCAAATATTGTGACCTTAAAACCAATTCAAAATATAATTTGACGTTAAAAATTATTTAGATGAAAAAGGTGTTTTCAAATGAAATTCTATTAATTATCAACATTCATAAAAAAATTAAATTTTGAAAAAAAAAATTAATAAACTCAACCAATGATTCTTTTGATCTTTTAATTTCATAGATTAGATGTAGATTATGAAATTAAATTTATGAAACAATAAAAAAAATATTTTAAAATCAGTGTTCTATTAAAATGAGATAAAGATATCATTAGTAAAATGTTCATTTTATGCCTAAACTTGTATTTCATTTGATCTTGTTAATAGGAAATATATTGGATGAAATTTAAATAAAATATTATTTCATGTATAATATATAAATGTATTTATGATCTTTCACTATTAGTAATTGAGTTAATTTATTATCATAAAATTCTTTCCAAACTTAATTTTTTTGTAAAATCATTTCCTTTATATTAAATTGGTTTTCATATTCATTATTAATTAATTAGAAAAAAATAAATTCAACCATATGTTTTAATTTTTTTGATAATTATATTCATTACAACCAATTTAATTACTATGAGATAATTTTTATTTTATATGATAATATTAATAGTATTTGGTAAAACATGGTCTTTCGTGTAATGCTAACCATCATAGAAAGTCAGTGTTACATTTAAAAAAAGGAAAATTAGTGTTGTGTGAATTTAATGATATATCATAAATTAAATATATTTAAAATAATACATATATTTTAAGGTCACCATATATTATTTTCCCTTCTTCGCTAGGTGATTCACGCCAAACACACTATGGAATAAAATGTTATTCTATTAAAATTTCATTATTTTAAAAGAACATTCACTAACTAAAAATTTCACTGATGGATCAACTAATATTTTATACTTATATAAAATATGGTTGACAAGTATCAACAAAAAATCCACTGAAATGGTTCATCGATCTTGGCTGTCATAGGGTCTCAAGCGCACCACCCCATATGCCATAGGATATCAACTAGTAATAAGGGTCTAATGATTAAATAGTGGGGAGACAATGGCCTCATGATCATATTATCACAACATTATATAAAAATAAAACAATAATTTAATTTTTTTTAATGAAATGGTGTGTAAATTTTTATCCTAGAAAATAAAAACAAAATATTACAATGCATGCCCATATGGTGTTTGAATTTATAGGTGGAGGATATAAAAAATGAATACATAAACACTATAATATAAAATATCAAAAGCCTAGAAATCTATTTCCATGATCGTCATTGGATTTAGATCCATCCTACCTCCTAATATCTCATAACTATTAGAACATCATAATAATATATCCCTAAACCTAAGACAATAGTTATGAGGTTAGTTCAGGTAACTGAGTTCAATGTTGGCTTGAACAGGGTGTGAAATATAATCAATAGGCCACCAAAAATGTTGTATTAGTATATCAGACCTATAAATAAATAAAATTATTATTTTGAAAAATCCAGAAATCTATAAAAACATTATAAATGTTAAAAACCCGGGATCATATTCCTCAGGGACACCTGATCTTCCATACCTACACCATCTTATGCAGGAATATCTATTATGAGATATTACCATATTTATATACATATACATATAAATAAATTATATATATATGATAACATATATATAAATATATATTATTATATACAACTAGAAAGGTCCCTTTTCATAATTCACACATTCATGCATAATCATAAGAGTCACATGAAAGAAAGAGGGGCATCATACCCATTAATAATAGTATATAAGGGATCCCATACCAATATATAATAATGTAAAATGGTCCCCATGAATGAATATAACAATATATAAATGGGAATCAATGACCAAATATCATAGTACCAAATGGATTCCAAAACCATGAATCATACTACACAACGGAGGCCATGCGAGAGTAACACAATATATAAGGACACCGAGACCTAGTATCACAATTCATAGGGATTCAATGATTGAATATCAAAATGTAAAAAGGAATACATTCCTACCTTCCCCAATATATAAATGATTTTTTGTAGATATAATAAAATATTTAATTTCTTCCATGCCCAAATATAAAAATTCACAAAGTATTATTTGTACAAGTATCATTATATTTGTGGAACTCCATTCCTATCTAACAAAATTTATAAGGTAATTCATGATCAAATATCATTTTTCTTAAGGGAATCCCTGCCCATATATCAATATATTTAAGGGACATCATTACCATCTATCAAAATATATAGAATACATCTTAAATTATTTATATCATAAGTTATAAACATTCTATTGTGTAGATACATGTTAAAATAATCCACCATAATCATTCAAAAAAGTCTTTTACATTTAATTTTATATGAATTCTTTGTACATATATATTTCATACAATAAATAAGTTACAGAAAAGAGAAGGGATATTTAATATTATAATTCTACATTACAATTTAGTCATATTGTTTATGAAATTTAATTTATATGAATTTACAATAGGTCATACTAAGGATCAATTCTTTCATCCATCAACTTTTACCTTTTAAATAAACCTTATAATTTAAGAATAACTGATCCTTATATGGGGTATACTTATAAAATGATCAATGAATATAATAAATACAAAATTATACAATTAAGTTAAATATCCCATAAATTTCGGACTAATCATGAAAACATAAATATTTGATCAAACTAATGCATGATATTAAAATTATATTCATTTAGAACATAGGCCCAAGAGTGTGTTTTTACATATAGATGAAGGATATCTCATGAGAATAAATCAACATACCCATGTGGGTGGGTTGGGGAGAGGTAGATACCTCCAGTGGTTCAAATTAATGCATGAGGAGTATTTAATTAATTAATTTCATTATCCAAATTTAATTTCACATTTGACTGGTGTCACATAGAAATATCAGCATGCATCACAATGAAATAATTTTAATTATGTAATAAATTTAGGTAAAATATATAAAATAACATTACCAAGGATAGTAATGTACAATCATCCAATTATACGCATTGATTCGATGTAGTTTGAGAAATATCAAATAAATTGAAAAAGACCATGAAAATATAGATAATTAGCTCACATGGATTTAGAAATTTATAGAGGGACGTATATTGAAAGATGAATAATGAGGAGTTGAGATCCTACAAATACACTTCCATAAAACCAAATGACACTCAACTCAAAAAACTAAATTGTATTGGTCTCTGTATAGTAGGAGGAGTAAATGTTGGAAACCATTAGGGGGATGATGTATGCGGATGATATGAGAAAGAGTTGGGGGATAAAAATATTTGCAAAATTTGTAATTTGTAAAATATTTAATTATCTGTCAGCATGGGCTGCACAATATCAAAAATAATTCCCCAATCATGAGGCCTCATCTTCCTATGATTCATAACCTACATGTATTAGTCACTTGTTTTTATAAACATTGTACATGATTTGTATTTCACAACAATATTAATCTGCAGAAATTGTATAATTTCTCTCACCACTTATCACATGGTTAGACCAAACCCTGAAACACTGCATCTAATTTGGAAAAATATTCATGTTTTATAAAAGAGATTAAAATAATTTAAAATACCATTTCATTATATAAATAAGGAAACATGGTTTCATTTCATAGGGATCCCTATTCATGCTCTTACCATTCATAATTTTTTTCTTCTCCCAGAATTTAGTTATCAAGTCCATATGATCCTAAAACTCATCCATACTACCAATAATCCTAAAGAACATAAAAACCATTTAAAAAAATTTATTTCTTATAAAAATATATATATTTACATTTATATCCTCAATTTATCATTTTTTTAATCTGAGAAACTAAAATTTTATAAATAACCAGGATACAACATCCTACTATAAAGATGAGATCGTACTTTATTCCTAATTTAGAACTCTTAATCCCAATGAATCTATGGGGTACAATGATAAATGAACCTAGACTACTTATCCCATTAATAATTTTTTCAAAAATTCATGTTTTTATTCTAAATCCCAAAACACCTCCAGGAATCACATTAAATATTATGGAATAGAAGACATTAAAACTGAATCTAGTAATCACACTAAAAAATGATAATCTTTAAAACCACATTCCCAATCACAACAAACCCAAGACTAAATTATGTATTCATATAATTATTCAATTATAAAATGGTTATCCCCAACAAAATTTTGACCATTTAATGGAAAATTATAAGACATGGTCTGACCACCATCAGAATTTCCATTTTATGAATTCCCTTAGTGCTGTAAAAATTCTCCCAGAGATATTATCAATTAGATAGAATTTTCAATTCCCAGCTAACATCACTTATCCCAATTGTTCCTTATTTTCATGAAATTACTCGGCCAACATGAAATGATCTCTCCTAATCTAGATGATGTTCCACTTAGTGGTCCCTCACAATCCTTGAGCAAAAAAAGAGATAAATCTCAAGTTTAATAGCTTTAGGTTGAATTACATAAAAAAAATATTGACAATGTTGGATGATTAAATAAAAAATAAATCTATATCCCTTTAAACTAAGGTAACTTAAGATTTCATATAAGGATGGTCACAGAAACACAATAAAAATATTCTAGTGAAATCTATTAATAAAACCTACATTCATGTAATTATTTCATAACCCAAGGAAGATTTTATAACAGATCCATCACTCCTGGATCATTACCCATTAAAACAATTAAATGAGGCTCAATGTGAGTTTCGGGTACCCCCAAAATCATCCAATAGATTCCACAGAACTCATTAAGGGTACTCCATACTCCATGCATATATGTTGTACAACAGAAAATTGTTGAAACATTCCTATATCAAATCACTGATATATTCCAACAATATTCAAGTCAAGAGTCATCTAATCTCTTTGTTTCCATCAAACATATTCATACTAGCTATCCCATGTATCACTAAATACTTCTTAAACTACATAATTACCCATGTTCCATTAGGGAAAAAACTATAAATTCTATTTATCAAAATTTGAGGGTGTTTTAAATTTATGTTTTTTTAATAAATCCAATATCTTGAGATACTCTAGTTGATGTCAATGTAGGGTAAATAACCTCCTTTAAACCATTATTATTCTTATAAATTTACAATTATTTACAAAAAATACATAACAATGATTACATTGAGTAGTATCTCATGGAAAATAACTCAACATACATTCCCCACATTTTTTAAAAGAAAATGGTGACCACTTTCAATGGATTTTAACCATTACATTTCCCTAATATTAGGGACACATAAAACATATATAATGAGATTGGTCACACCATTGTTGTTTCATAATCAAAATTTACTAAGGATGGGAGATCATTCCACGTCACATGCTTCATCAACCACCAAACACAGTTTTTGGACTTGGTGGCCACGCTTTTTCCATATGTTGACTAGAAAATAGATTGTAACTAGCCACGTAAAAGTGAAAATATATCAAAAATTATGAAATATGTTTTCATGAATCTCTCCCAAATTTCTCCGACAAACATCATTGGAATCCAAAATATAAGCAAAAAATTAAACTGATAGGTACTTTTATGACCCCTATCCTTTCACAGAATCTTCTTAAGAATATACCAGAGTCAGATTTCCCTTAACACCTAGGTCAGTCTTACTCACTGATGACCTATTATTAATGATTAATAATTCAATGAATTATATATTCCCACAAAAGTCATATGGATTTCTACACCTTTTTATTGACTTGATGGGTACTTCATGTATCGACATGTACTACACCGATATTTAAAAAACATAATGACACATCATTTGATAATATCCACAAGCCTATATGTCATATTCATCCAAGTGGTAGATATCCCATAACAAATATCTAATCCAAATGCCTTGTTACACCATATTTTAATATAAATAAAGATTTATCGATTCATATATTACTAAAGACGTAGAAAAAGGGTCACCTAACCTAGTAAGAAGCTAATCATGAAAAAGAAATGTCTGACATGTAGATTCATTGAATCACTATATAATTTTATCCTTAAAAAGTGTTAACATGCTTTATCACCACAAATATAACCTATGTGTAAACTTAAAAATAGTTATCCTCATAATGAATGAATTAAAACATGAATTTGAAATGGTTCAAATTCATTATACAAGGAATAATTTTTTGAGGGTGCTACCAAAATTAGGCCCCCCTTTACTAATGTATATCAAATGAACTGTGACAAGGATATTTCGTAATGTGTAACTATTCTAAATAGAATAATATTTATATACTCATAATGAAAAGGTAAAATATGTCTTTTGTAATATGCACATTCCCATTCAAGAAATAAGACAATGCATTATTAAATCACCCCACACATGAGGTTCAAGCTGATAAAAAACACTAAAATGTTTCATTCAATATTTTTTCACCAATTTTTATTCAATTTTAATCATTTATAGAGACTTGATTTAGGAATTTCCTAGTATAATTTATGGACAACAACTATACTTGCTACATTATTTATCGCTTCTACATATCATTTTGATATCCCAATTAGTCATTGATATAAAAAATTTAAATTTCAATCTATAGATTAAAACAAAAAATTTGTTGTAATTAGAATTTTTATTAATTAATTTCACATAAAAAATTTGTTTTAAAATATAATACATGGCCTTTTATCATTTTATAAAATTGGATTAGTAACATGGTAGCATAACTTTATATGTAACATAATATAAGTGGATTCTAGAACATTAAAAATCCACCCTCCATAGAACAATTATATCCTCCTAGGGTTGTGAACTAGTGTTTATAAAGGATAATGGTCACCTATATTGATGTAATAATTCTAGCCTCTATCCTTCTGAAATTACTCCTAATAGTATTTGGTTTATTTATTAAATTTTCGAAACACACATACTCGGTTTGTCTCATAATCATCATGAAAAATCTATCCTACTTGGGTCTACTTGTGCATTTAAATGACTATTCACAAGGATCAGCATGCCCAAATATTAGTGATAATATGATTTATAAATTAGAATTTCCATTTATGTGAAAACAACTAGGTTCACTGATGATTTTAGAATATAAAAGTAACTGTATAGTGGTTTGAATATATTTGTTATTCTTCCAAATTTATAATTTGACATATACATTAAAAATAAATATCCACACATACATCATTACAACCATGATTTAATCATCCTATAATACAAATTATCTATGGAAAAATTGTGTAATAATTGGTATGTTAACGTTCCACGATCAAGCTATATTGGAAATAAACATTTATTTTGAGGATTATATTTTATTAATCATTATTATATCATAATTACGACAAACTATTATATAAAAAAATAATGGAATACATTCCAACAAACAAGAATTCAAATTATGTTGTTATATAAGAAATCCATGATAAATAATCACCTAAACATGATATACTGGTTATAATGATTCTTAATCACAAAAGCAACAAACAAACATTTTAATAGGTATTCATATCATGATACCTACATAAAATGGAATACTCATGGCATGTGAATCACTATATGCATATATTGGTGCATGTATCAACCCTACCATTCCATAACAGGATTAGGGTAAATACCCTATTATCATAAATTAGTATGATAAATAACGTAAAATAGTAAAACAAGGTGAAATATTAATCAACTATACTAATGAAAAACATGAACCACAATCCCATCCATGGATACTTGGTCATTTCCCTATGACTGGGGTGACCACTCCCATACATGGAAATCTACCAAGAACTGACAAAATCCTTGTCCCCTTCCAACCAAGAAAATATGGGATCCAAAATAAAATGTAACCTTTGATTGCATATTATCATGTCATGACCTAGGTGTCACTGAATCGTTTCCCCAATATTTTCATTCACATGATATCAATCACATATCCTTATATGCCATATGTTCCATACTAGCATTTAGGGTCTAATGATGATATGGTTGGGGTATTATTCCCACATGATCAGAGGACCTCATTGGTATAAAAAATGTAAAAGTTACAGAAGCATTGTAGAATAGAATAATTGGAAAACAATTAAATAGAAATTTCATATATAATAAAAACATGTATGCCCATATAGTGATATAATGTATAAGTGGAAGAAACATAATAAGAATAAAAAAATGTAAAAATAATAAACATCCCTAATGGATATATCCACAAGCATATTATGCTTTTTTTAATTATTTTTCTTATAAACTCTCGTATACATGATATGAGGTCAAGAATATACCCATGAACCTGATCCTACGTCCTTAACATATGTTCTTATAACCTAGTGTAATAGAGACATGAACATGTTTTGAGATATACTTTATAGCCCACAACTAATGGTGTCTATACCATAAATATAAAATATTGTAGTGTGTAGGGACATCACTAAATATTTATGAATTGTATCAACGTAAACAAGACGGGATCACCTTTTTTGAGGACACCTGGTCCACCATTCCTTCTTATTCCCATCTCATAATTTTTAAGATAAGATGTCATCAAATATATATATATATATATATATATTCTGAATTTTTAATATAAGAACATATATTGACATATAAATGGATACTTATTTCTATCCAGGAATTTATTCATTCCTCAAACATCCATGAGTTGTCAAAAGAGTCTCATTGATAAAAGATGGATGTTGTGTGTATGAATTAAAGAATATAAGGGATTTTGTGTCCTAGAATCAAAATGTACAAGGGTTACCATAACCAATAATCACAATATATAATAGAGACTCTATTATTATGTATCAAATTATTAGAGATATTTCATGACCATTAAACATAATATCTATGGTGAAACATTACCATGTAACACAATATATTAGAGGTACTCTATTACCGTCTATCACAATGCCTAAGGGATAGCATGATAGAATATCAAAATGCATAATGGATTACATGCCCAAGTGTAAAAATAGTTTTATATTGGAAAACATGACTGAGTAACAAAATATAAAAAGTATTCCATGACAACATATCATAATGAAAAAAGGATTTCATGATCGAGAATAAAAATATTTAAGGGACTCCATAAAAATGTAAAATGGTCTACATGAGACTATATTATTTAATATAACAATTCATATGGGACAATATTCCTTAGTATGAAAATATATAAGAGATTAAATTTATCCATTATAAAAAATTTGATCTAGGGGGAAACATTTAGATAAAAACATGAATGATTAACATTTATAACTACAATTAATTATATAATTTTTAATCTATAAGGAAGGCCATGTACATATATACTTCTTGCAAAAAATAAATGACAAAAAATAAGGAGTTCCATGAACATAATAATTCCACCTAAAAATTAAATCTAATAATTCGGTTCATTTTATTTATTAGAACCATAATAACTCCATGGTTTGGTCAATTACATTAATCATTAATATATTCCCACATAGATTCCCCTTTTTATTTATGAAGATGAGACACATCATAGGTGGTTTTATTATAAAACACTCCACATTGGAAATAATTTTAATATGAATAATTCAATGTAATTATTATATACATGAGTGATAAATCATCACACTTAAAAAGGGGATCAAATTTATTAAAAATATTTATAATATTAGGAAAATAAATTATAAACCAAAAAGGGTGTGTTAACCTCCTAGAAAAATCACAGGACACATCCGTAACAGAAATGCCCCAATGGGGGTGGTCCCGAATTAGGAAAACACCTCTAGTTGTTCAATGTAATTCATGAAGGCTATTTCATTACAATATTATGTTTTATATATTTAATTTTAAATTTATGTGGTATGGAATGAAAATAAAATCATAAAACATAGTGGAATAATTTATAAATGTGAGATATTTTAAGTGAATAAATATTGACTAATTACCTAATGCCTAGAAATAGCCACTCATCCAATAATTTCCATTAATTAGATCTTGTTCTATATAATTAATATAAATAGTTGAATGATGTGAAAATATCTGGAATTGTTTAATTTTTATTTAACATTTGATACAGTGAGGTAAAAAAGATAAATTATGGAAGAGGGGTTAAGAGAATACCACTGTACATCCAATGAAACCGATGACACATGATTCTGACATCAAAGAATAATATATATCCATTCTTAGGGTAGAGGGATAGTAAATCCATAATAAGGATTCTCTATGTGAATTGGTTGGAAAATATGGGATAAAATAAATAAAGAGGCAAGAGAAAATTCTAATTTCCATGTCACTTAATGAGACTCATAGTTTGGAAAAACGTTTTTTTAAATCATGTTCCATTATAGGGGACTCATGTGCCTAGGATACATCCTATAAAATTTTTGGGAACATTATTAAAAAACTATGTACATGCTATGATTTACACCTATATATTATACTGTACTGATTTCACTTGGTTTTGTACTTACTCTCGCATAGTTTGACAAAATAGTTTCACACCGTAGATTTTATAGACCACGGTTAGTGGTTTATGTTGTAGGACCACAAAATTTTAAAAAAAAATCTCTTATTCAATTAATGATGCACAATTTTTCTATAGAGTTATCTGTAACCAAACACCAACCATGTATCCCAATCAACTTCTCTCAAAATTGAATTTTTAGGGGCCGAAGTACCCCAAACTCTTCCAAACACTAAAGAAACCTCCTAGAGATAAACCCCCTAAAAATAAAACATTTAATTGTTCATATCATCTAATTGTAATTCTAAATATCTATTTATCATTTTCCATATCCACATAATTACAAAATCTAGAAAACCCATTGAAATTTCATTAGACAAAAAACACGGGTTATTAAAATTGCCATGAACGGAAATATAATATAGAAATAAATTACATGCACGAAATTTACAATATAAATCCTTCTCAATTGGATTTTTGAAGAATCATTATCAAAAATATTTAACACTCTTTAGTAAATCTAATTAATTTGAGTATATAATTGATAAATACACAAATGAAAATTTTATGATAATCATTAAATAAACTCTTCATAAGGTCAATAAAAACATTATGTTAGTCTGTCAATCTAAAAGATATTAATATTTAGAAATAATGACCATAATCTATTTATTATGAATTAATTGGAATGTATTCCAATAATAATAAAAATTAATGATACCATGAATTGAGATCAATATCAAATAAATATCTGGCTCCATCATGTTAATCAATCAACCAATCTCTATGAGGTAGACAATACATGTTCATTAATATAATGGAATTTATTTCCAAATAATTGATGGAAAAAATTATATTCATATCCTTATTTATATCAAAATTAATGTTTTGTCCTAATGGTTAAAGACTAGGGATATTTTATTTATTACTACACCACTCTTGTAGTTTCTCATCATATTCTACTAATTCCACTATCGATATTCTACAAGGTGTCTTTGAAAAAAGTTCTTCATCATTGATTTTTATAATTGAAAACTAATGTTCATAATATCTATAAATATAGGAAACACTTCTTTAACAACATTAATGTATTCCTGAATAATATACGCATTATCCATGAAATTGTTACCATAAAAATCATATGTTATATCTACTCATCAACTTTATGAATTAAAATATTCTATCATATAAGAGGTAGATAAATGCATGATTTAGATGATTTAGTCCTTCCTCTGAGGATAATGGATTATGCATCTTTATTGATAGTTCTGTTATCCTTCTCTTGGGCATAAATTTTCACACTCTATATTGAATTTCAACCCCTACGAAAGAATATATCAATGTCAATCATATGTATAAAACCATGTTTAAAAATAGGGAATCTCTAGGTATCAATTGTTTTTAAAATAACATGTCCATATATCAGTAATATATATACTATGATTCTTGATTGAAAACACCTGATACACTACTATAGGGAATGATTTTATATTCATACATTATTTGGAAGATATAAATTATTGAGATGATACAAAATAGATAATGGAATTTGGTAAATTTTAATTATAATAAATTTACCTATGATATCATCATAGTGACTTCAAACTCAAAATTAGTTATATCATAAACCTATCATTCCCCAAATTACCTCTTTTATAATTGGTTCTATTTGCATATAATTTATTGGTTTGAATAATTACTTATCACAATATTGTTAAAGATAAATGTTATAAATGTTTTGACAGTTTTTTATAAAATCCGGATTGATCTAGACCTTTTATCTATGATATTAATAGACTCCAATTACCAATATTAATTTATTAAAATGTTTAATTCCTTAATTATTATATTGTTGAATTACAATATTTAATTGATTCTTTATTAAATCATTCTTTTGAAAAATGTTCACAAAAATTCTACTTAGATTCATATCCCATGATGATATAATACATTTACATTATTTCATCATCATGGTGGTCCATGATATTATATCGTCATATTATGTAAAATTTTGGGAGATCAGTTGCCTTTAATTTTTTGGATTATGGTCATGAATGAAATGGATAATCCTATTGTTCCGATAATATATATATTCTGTTGCATGCCTTGGTAGTCTAGTGGATAAATTCATATGTTCTGCAACCCTTTTTTTATTTATTTTACATTAGGTTGAAAATATTTATCTGTGTTTCAGATAATTTATTTTGAGGTAAATATATCTTGAATAGTATAAAATAATATTTTTTATTCAATGTTTTCTATTTCACAAACTAAAATAATATTCTATATGAATTACCAAAATATATCAAAATCCCCCTTTTATTAATACACTAAGTGAATAACATTTTCATTTTAATTTAGGAAAATATTCTAGAATAAAAATTATTTTGGATTGATCTATTTCTTATCTACTAATGGATAAGTATTTCAATTATTGTGTGGTGTTTTTTTCATATATAGAGTCCCATCATAGATTAATAATTTTTGGGATAAACAAGTCTATATATATGGGTAATTTTTTTCACATCCAATATATATTTCTACAATATATCCACAATTTTCTCATCTCTGAAACGTTTTTTATAAACTCACTTATAATGGATATCCTTATGTAGACTATAGGAATTGATATGAATTCCCTTTTTTATTTAATTTCCTTATCTAAATAATGGAACCCACTCTATTAGAATATAACATCATGAAAACTAATACCAAACATAAATATCCCTATGTGACTTTAAAAATTCAAGGGATTCATATTATTTATCATTGTAGATATAATTATCTGAAATATAATTCTATGGGGATCCAACCATATAACCATAAATTATAAATATATTGTCCCTAAAACTGGTATCACATATCTACTGTAAAAATTGTCACATAGGTAAAAATACTTAACTTATCACACCCAGAAGGATCTATAAGTTTACCTTCCAAGAGAGACTATAAATAGGCATGATTTCAAAATGGTACTATATAATTTGATACATAAATTATTTTATATAAATAATGAGGTGAAAAACATGAAATGAATATGGCCTCTCTAATCTAGTTATTAAAGCATATTTTATTAAAAACATTTATATAATCCATGAGATTTCCATGGTTAAAACTAGAGTTCCATTTATTCAGTGAAATTTCAATGAAACCCTAATCAGTGGTTGGTTATGAATAGTTTTTTACTTTTTTCTTGATGTCAAGAAAACAAAACATTAGAGGTTATTTGGGATACATCAAAGGTGTGGTATTTATTTGATTCTAATTCAATAAAACTATATTGAGTGGTTTTATTAATAAATATAATAATAAATTTAGGTTTTACTATGTTTTAAGTTATATAAATCTTATGTTGTAGATTTTTATATTTAAAAAAATATTTCATATGGATTTAGTTGAACTCACCCTAATATTTTTTCATTTTTGATGTTGTAAAACATTAAAGGTACTAAGGTGGAATGTACTATGTCTATGTCAGTATTTAGGTGGAAAAATAAATGAATTATAAATTTTAAAGAAAATTCATAGAATTAATGATTTGTAAAACACCAACTCATTTTATAAATGGAAATATTTTTGGAAGAAAATATAAACCCCAATCCATAATATTATGAAGCTTCAGTCTCCCAATACCATATACCAAATCATCCCAATATAGGATAAAACTGATATGTGGACCTAAAAACCTGAAATATGGTGTAAAGCACAATTGTTTTAGGGATTTTGATAGTAAATAATATTATGAATGGATGGTATATTATTTATATAGTTGTAATGGGATCTTCCTCTCAATAAGATACATTAATAATAGATAAATAGTAAAGAAAATATCTGATTGATGATGGGATGGAGAGGAGGGAATGTGTTTTGTAGATCATATATGAATGATGGAACAAAATGAGGTGAAACCCATTTAAAAGTATAGGGAATATTTTTTCTTTTTTCTTTTTTTAATGAGGGTTATTATTTTATGATGAGATTATATAACTACGCACCAACTATAAAAATTTACTATCTGAAGCCTCCCTACATCACACAGTTATGTTTTATGGGTTTTCAAAACAATGATATTAATATAGGATATGTTTATAGTCAACATTATACTATTTAAATGTATGTTGGAAAATGACATAGGGGTTAAAAACACATGTGTTAAATAAAATATTCAACATTTGTGTGGTGCATGGTTGTCCCTAACTGTGTATTATTTTTGCAACTTGGTCGGTTTCTCATATAACTGAGATTCCTATCCTATTGCTCCGAAGATTTATTTATATCTACAAGAAATATATTAGGATGATACACTTATTAAAAACACTTTATTGTGCTCAAACTATTAGAATTCTATTCTAATTCTCAGTTTTAAAGATGACCCCACGAAATTGAAAATTCAATATTCTTTTTGAATCCTAATCCTATACTGACATGTGGTCATAAAATCTCCCATAATAGCACCACTCATCCCCATGAAGCACTAGTGGACATCTCAAATCATCACCCTAAGAATGAAGTTACTCAAAACCATTCAAATGAAATTTTTTCATTTCAGATCTCCCAAAACATTCTCAAAGTGTAGTAGTAAGAGCACAACGTGAGAGCTCCTCAACCCGTGCTGATGCTCTTGTTTTTTATCGAATAATGAGATGAAACTCTATTACAGTTATGTATCCTAATATACTCAATCATTGTCCTAATAGATTAACAATCTCATGTTTTACACACCATTGGGATTCTCTTACATGTTAAATTTAAAAATTGGAAACTTACCCCATAATAATTTCCTATCAATGAATTATTGAAGTGGTTCACTAATATTATTAGCATGAAACCTTTAATAAATTACCTCATCATAAAAGATAACATCAAAATACTATAAAAACTATACCTTATTACTCCACATAAAAAATTTATGTTCATATTCTATCTAGGGACAGTATAAACATGTTTTCTCTTCAATGAAGGCCCATATGTCGCTTGATAAAATTTTATATCCTTTATATAGATGATATTGATTGGATTATCCTATTATCCACCTCCAACTACTAGATTAAATCCTTTTTAAAACACATCTACTTGATTATCTTCAAAATCACTCAATTACACCCAGTAATGCATCATCACTACCTGGTCATGAGGAATTTACCACCAGTGGTATCCCAGGATATACTATTCACACTCACTGAATGTCATATGTAGTAGTAATAAATATTACAAGATTGAAATATTAACATAATTAAACCTAAATTATCATGTTAAAATTTCTTATTACCCTTCACTAACATAATGAAAATCTATGTACACCTGTGTAACATTACAAAATCAACTATTTCCATTTAACAACATGATAAATAATCTATTTACCCTTTAGAAACATAATAAATAATCCGATTATCCTTCAGAAACATTTGAAACCACTAAAATTCCATTCAGAAAATTGGAAATCATTATATTAGTTTTCACCAAGGGTGTATTGAATTTTGTTTCGGTGATGTTTTTTCACAATTGTCTCATTTATTATCAATATTTACCCAAAAACTATCCCTATGGCCAAACATGATCATCAATAATACATAATTAAAATTCTTTCTAGGGATGGAAAAATTTATTTCACTATTTTTTCTATTGTTTGGATCTAACAAAATTCATTTTTAGATTAAAACATGTATTCAAAAAGTAATATACTATTATCTTGATCCACCTATTCACTAAAATCAATTAACCATAATGATAATTCCATGATTGATAATGCATAAAATAAATCTCACTCAAATGATGATCATATCAGATGATCAATATTCAGCTACCAACCACAGGAGCATCCACTCTATTACATAACAACACCTTTCCAATATTTCATAGCCATTACAATATTATTTTAAAGTCATGATAACTAAAATGGGTCAAGACCCCTCATCCATGTGTTTCACTCTAAACAGAATCAATTTTCCAAATAAGAACCAAAGAAACATCACTAGGTCTTTCACTAAGGTAGCTAAACAAGATTTTAATCACACAGTGAAACAAATAATAGAGTTTCCCACACTAACTATCTCATCCATTACTATAGTGCAAATTATCAACCCTCATAGTATCACAAAAACCAAACAAGTATCTCTATTAAGATCCATGCTCATGTGAGTCATTAGTACGTGACTATAAAACCCTGATAGTAACTAACATAATTTGTTTTACAACAACCAATCTATTTATAAGACAATCCAATATATTTGGAAAAGTTACTTTTTATATTAATATATTAATGAAATTATTATCATTTTGAATATATCAACATAGTGGTCATACTACTCTGAAAGTGGAAATTTAAAATAAAATCCATTAACTCGACACACTTTTTGAATCCATCATGAAAAAATTGATCAAGTAATTAAATAATATCAACTCCCAAACCTCCAGAAAACAGAAACTATTTCCCACAGACCCACAAATATTTTTGCAACCTTTATTTTCTCATTAGGAACTGCATGTGATCATGAATACAAACTTGGTATTACATATATCAAATGGAAAATCCCATATCAATTGTTTTAGAACCAAATAGAGCCATTTTTTCCAAATTAGGGGTGGCATACAACAAATATCAACACACTATTATGTTACCCCAATCTATTTTAACATGGACAATGACCTGTTGAGTTTCACATCACTAAAATAATGTTTTAATGACTATTTAATTTCTCATATAAGGCTATAGAATTTCATAACAATATTCTTCATCATGCATGATGCTCATGATTTTTTACATGTGTCACCTACAACATGATAGGAAACAAACCCCAGACGTCAATAAATTTACTGTGTGTCCTATAAAATTCAAAATCGTACATGAATATTACCACTCGTGCTTTGAAAACCAACACACGAATTTCTCCAATCAAATTACTAACAATGTTTATACCCAAAAATTATGTAACCGATTATATTTTAGGAAAAATAACTCAGGTCTTGGTATTCAAAAATTCTAACTAGACTTTCCTTCAAAAACTATAGTCACAACATAATATAAGAATCCAATTGCAACCAATCATAAATTTCCAAGATCCCATCCAATGAAAACTTAATTGAATATATAGAGATAACACATAATCATTGTTATTTTCTCTCTACATACTAAAATGATTTATTTGATGTGTTTCACCAACTAACTTTTTACATAAACATAATAGTTTCTAAAATAGATGAAATATATTGTTCTATATATATATATGATTACATTTTATAAACTATACTTGACACATTCTTTGGATAACACAACATACAACTCGTGTAAAATTCTTTGATAATATCCTCTAAAACTTCGTTTATCCATATTTCTCACAAATGACCACTCTTAATTTAATTTTCAATCACAAGATATATAATGAAACACTATCGATGACATAAGTGTAATTTTATTTAAATATAACCACAAATTAATAGTGAATTTGTTTTCATTATATTTAATGATAACTTTAGAATGGTTACAACAAAAACATATATAAAATTTTATATGATTTCATAGATACCCTCAAAATTATAAACCATTCTTAAATAAAACCCCACAATGGGTAACAAATCAATGAATTTGATGTTAAATTAAACTAATAATTTCCAATTCAAGAAATATGAGGTTTATTGATTTGGGTATATTTAACCAATTGATGGATTTAGTGATCCATAAATTATAGATGGCCTCCCATTTAAGTGTAATAGATATTAATTAACATATTAAATATATTTTCACAGATTTAGTGGGAAAATATTTTATACTCTATATAAATAGTCCATCCTTTATGGGCCATGTTTGTTAAATTGAGATTCAGTTGTACAAGATTCCATTCACATGTTATTGATTTTGGATCCCTTATAGTTTCTAATTGGATCATGATTTAGCTTACAACAGTTATTAATTGAATGATTTATTTTAAAAAATATCATCTTGAATGGAATGTCCATTAATTTTTTGTTTTAAAACATGTACCTATATGAACAAGCTATAAGGATATATTCTAATAAAAAAGATTATGTTATGTTGTTTTCCATTCAAAATTTATACATGCACCAACTCAATAATCATTAATTTGAATCCCATTTTACAAGCACCCATATGAAATTCCTTGGATTTTATGAAAACAAATCTCTTTCCCAGAGCATTTATTGATTCCATTCAAGTAATTTATTAAATATATTATGTATATTTTATTTCATTTATTTATATAATGATAATTTATTTGAATTCTTTCAGCATTATATGTATGAAAATTTCAAATAGGTTAATAGATACACATTGTATAGCCAACTATATACCATACCTAGAAACAAACATTCAATAACATACTAATTAAATATATGTACCAATGTAATAATGATACTAGCATGTGAATCCTATGTTTATGAGTTATTTACAAACAAAAACATGTGAATAAAACATTTACATGATTATAAATCAAATAAATCTATAACTAGTGGATATATGAATGACTATTACTTAGGGTAAAATTTAAATCCATGATAATAATGAACGATGTGAACAAAAATATAATGTATAGAAACAAAAAATAACCCACATGTTTTGTCTAGGTATTTCCAAACAGGTGCTTTTTTACATGTAGATACATATTTCTATTCTCATATAATTCACACCAAATAGTAATATAAAGTAGAAAAGTTGATATGATTTCACATTATGAAATACTAGAACTAGTTCCCCCATATATAACTAATTTTGATGAACACATGACCATAATAATGCCTCTAGATGTTATTGGGGCTTAAAAATAGTAGCAACGATCTAATTATTTTATTGTGTTATAATATTCTATATAGATTGATATACCATATAAAAATGTTATAAAAAAATAAATAAGATAAAAGGGATAATAATCGACAGCTTACCTGAACATATAAATAATATGTTTCCATATGACTCGTTATATGTAGAATAGTAATCCAAATGTATATACCACATGAATCTATATTATATGGTGATGGATGAAAATAGATACATAAATATAATGGACTGACTCTTGTAGGCAATTTAAGTACATGCTCCTTCTACCACTCCCATGCCAATCCCTAGACTATGATAAGTAAAATTGAAAATAATATTCCATAGTCCTAATATAATAGTTATTATATATACAAAGGTACCAAGTATAAGTCGAATAATGTTTTAGTAAAACTCATTAGGACACCAATAATGTTTTCTAATGAATTCACAGCCCATGGGTATAAAACAAAACATTGTGTATTATATAAATAATGACATTTTCAAATTGGAGGTGAACCAAGTAATATAACATTAATTACCTTAAAAAGAAAATCCAATAATCATAGTAAAATTAATGTATTTATAGGATCCATGGAATAAAACCTATGAGTTTAAAAAATATTCATAGTGAATCTATCAAATGGGTCTCCGAATTCCCACGTAACATAACCATAAAAATACAAGGAATAATCCAAGGATTATTATGTATCAAATTGGAGAGGAAACACATTTTGATCAAGAAAAAATGTTTACATCTAGAGTATAATTTAAGGATGAAAACCTAGTAGTTAAATTTTTAAATGGATCCAATAAATCATTAGGATAATGTTTATGCAAATAACATTAGACACATGATTAGAATCCAAGGACATAATCCATGGTGAACCATGTCTATGGAAATCAATCATTAACTGTGATATCTTCTATGAATAATATTTTATCTATATTCTCAATTAAAATTATCAGTTCCATGATGAGGGGTTTAAGAATATAATACATCATCAAAATCCATGGTGGGATTACACATTAAATTTCACAATAATGATTCATTTGACATTAATTGCTTTCAAACATGGTTGTCAAAACTGTATTCCAATTAGTAACCATGGAATTTCATACATTCAAACCATAACCATTTTCCTCATCTAAAAATTTTAATTATATAATAAATACTATAATTAATACATTCCCCTTAGGAAATAATGGATTTAATTAATTAAAAAAGATCTCACATAGATTCATTCTTAAACACAACCTAATATTTTAATTATATATTAACATATTTGGTGTATTATTTCAGAGATATAATATTTAATTAGGTGTTTAAAAACATCTAAAACATTTCTCCTAAAATTATATACTCACACGTTCCCATAGAAATTAGTTAAAAGTCATAGGTCCATGTCTAATGGTAATTTATTACCTTCATGATATATTTCATGGACTTTAAAAATATAATAAAATTATGACATATTTTAAATTAAATCACACCCTTATTTCTAAATCCAAATGTATCTTTTAAGGTACTATCATTTAACAAATAAATTATTTTATTTCTATAAAAAATACATTACATGAAATGAATATGGGATGCAGAATTTATTCATGAAACCCTATATTCATTAAGATTATTATGTATGTCAAAAAATTTATATGGTATTATTTAGAGTTGAAATAATAAATTAGAATTCATAGTATACCCAGATAAGTTTTTGGATCGATTTAGAAATGATGTGTTTTCTTAATTATAATTCCAATATCAACCCATGGGGGAGTTTTTTATAACATACGAATGGTATTTAAGGGTGTATTGATGAAAAATAAACTAATGGTGTGGTTTCACTACTTTGGGGAAGAATAAATTAGGGATTTTTGATGTGTCAAGAGAAAAACATCATAACATTAGTTTACAGTTCAAAAAATGCAAGTTTTCTGTGGGGTTCTTTTTAATATAATCTTATGGGGTGGTCAAAGTAAACGTTTTCAACATCCACTTATGTAGGGAGAGATAATACAACATCACGGTCATGAATTTGGGGAAAAAATAAAGGAAATATAGATTTATTTTGTGAATGATATTAGTTATCATCATTCAGCATAATGATTAATTTAATATACAAAAATATTTATATAGAAAAGAAAATGGACCATAAAAATTAATCATAGGAAAATTCAATTGTATATTATCTTTAACTAGATCAACATCAAATGAGGGAAAATATACAACATGAAAAATTCCAGGAAAATAGATATAACTCCAAAAACCTAAAGGAAGAAACATAAAAAAACAAAAGATTCAAATAAATGAATATAAAAGATAGAAAAAATAGTGAGGTTCCTTGTTCTTAAGTGACGATGTGAGAAAAAGACCAAGAATTAATAAGATCATCAATAATGGTATTGTAGAAGTGGGGGTTACACATAAGGGTGATCTTCATTACATGTGGGAATATAATGCAGAATACCCAATATAATGGTGGAGTGGAAAATTAATCATTATTTTTTTAATGAGGCTCATGGATTGGTCACATAGATTTCATGACCATTCTTCGCCCACATAGAATTTTTAGCACCCCAACATCAAATGAATAAAGTGAATGTTTTTTCTCAAACTATATATCATCATTATGAAATATCTAACATCCAATTTAGATATCCACACACTTTTGAGGGTCATTCCATGTGGATATAAAAGCTAGGCATTAAAATAAAACAACCCACACTATTGTGATTCATGGATATCTGTGTCCATCAAAAATTTAGGATCCCTTAACTATTTCTCCAAATATATATATATATTAATTCCTGAAGAACCCTAGACATATCCATTCTCTTAATACACCTATCTGGAACAATACCTTATCTAAAAAAGAAACATTATGGTTCTCAAACTACTGGAATGAAATTTTTATCTCCGTTTTAAAAATGACCAATCCACTATATTGAAAATTAACAACTCAGTTGGAATTATAAACCCATATATATATATATGATCACATAGAAGGGACATATATATTAAAAGACCACCCAAAATATAAAAAAATATAACTAATTCCAAATATATTTGATAAAAAAAATACATAATATGTTTTCATTATTATTCATTAAATTTCAACAATGAATCATGCATATTGAATATTTTTATATCAATAGAATACGGAATAAAGTTAAAAATTATATCCTTATAACTATAACTATATATTAAAATTGTATAAGGATTAAATAATTCCAAATAATTTGAAATTATAATGAATATACCCATCATTGTAATAATATATACTTGAAAGAGACAAATAATTTCAACTGAATAAACAAGAATAACAGATCAAATATTATCACTAAAGAAAATGATATCAAATAATATATAATCCAAAAATTACTAATGCCTTAATGAAAAACATCAATATATTATAAATGAATTTTTAAAATTCATGACTGTTTGGGAATCCTGATCATTATATACATCTATATTTTATATCATTCTAAATGAATATTAATATATTTCATAACATTTCTTTCCCAAAAAATGTTCAGGAGTATAGTATTTGAATTCTTGATACATGGCAGAATTATTTTATGGAAATATATTTATTATATCCCACATTTATATTCTCACATAGTAAACTTCAAATATATACTCAACCTAAAACCATTCTTCATAACATGTGTAATGAAAAATCCTGAAATGGTTATAGTAAATTTTCAATAAGTTTAATCATAAGAGATATGGAATAGATGATCATAATTCAGTATAACATAATCATAATAGAATGATAAAAAGATATAATATTATGATAATAAGACCCATTAAGTCATTAATAATTAATAAAATATTAGGGATTTGGTATTTTAAAAAATTTATATAGATCATAAGTGTGGGGAATCATAAATAATTTATCATGACCCATGAAAAAATATTGTCATTATATGCAACATTTTATTGGGATAAACATAGAATGAAAATATCACTTCCTTATTCATGTTTCACTACCAATTCTATCATAGTAGAAAAGAATCCATAATGGATATTCAGAAAGGTTAATTTTATTTTCTCTTATGTGTAAATTATATATAATTCACTTAATTATCTTATAATAATTTATTAATTACATTTCATCTTAATAATTGATAGATCTATCATGATTACCTAATACATAGGAAGGATATATAATTGCAGTCCCAATGGTCAAATTATATTAATCTGTTCTTTTTCATGACACTAATTCATTTTTTATTCATTATATAGACATAATAAAAAAAATTTCATAAACATATCATTATTATGATCTTACACTATATGCACTAATAATGAGTATGGTATAATTTTAATATATCCCTAGTAATTTTGATCCAATATCAAATGTTGTTTTTATAGATGAAATATTATTTTTAGGATAACATTATTATATCATTTAGAAAATAACATTTTCATTATTGAAACTGTATATTTAATAATTAAAATCCTATAAAACATTATGGAAAAATTATCATTGAAATGATAAATAGATAAATGTAATGGAATCATAAATTCAATGAGCACTCATGATGGAATGATTTTTTTATATCGTAATAATTTTGAACTATGATTCAAGTGACATATTCATTTAAAAGTAAATAATTAAAAAAAATAAAATGATGATTTCGATTAAAAAAAATTTTGAAATTTTTTATTTGTTAAAAATAACACATACATTCATTGTATTTTAGTAAAAATTTATTTATTTATTATATTACATTCATATATAACTGAATGATTCTAGATTAAATGTAGGGAACTAATGTTTTCATTTAATAAAACATTTTCTAAACCATTTTGAGTACCAAGGAATTAAATTTTGTACTAGAAATTAAAAATTACTAAAATATATATATTATATAAAAATAAATGGTTTTATAAGATATGGAACATATAATTTCCCACAATGGAAATTCAAGCACAAATATTCCCAAATAAAATGCGATTAACACATAAATCCATTATTAAAAGAATTGTGTTCTTTAATATGTATTAAAACATATTATATCATAATATATATTTTTTATATATTTATATAAATAATATTAATTCATAAAATACTATTTTTCAATTCCTATAAAATTTACACATATCTTTTGATTCAAAAAATTACTTAAAATGGACTTTTAGGTGAAAACAATCCTCTCTCTGAGCATGTTTTGGTTTGTGGTTCTACTATATCAACTAAGTCATGGTGTCATCATGTATTTTATGTTAATAATGATTTATATATTATATTTATCTCTTATATATTTTTTAATAATCATTTATTCAAAATTTTTCTGAAAAATGTATTATTTCACTTTATGAAAATAATAGCTTGTAAGTACACCCTTGTGATGTTTGTACATTTCGATGGATGGATCAAAAGAAAATTAAAAAATAATCCATCTTTAAATATATTTAATAATATAATAAAAATCATATATTTTATTTTCCAATATCATTATAAAAATAAATGTGATGCATTGATGAAAAATTCAACACATCTCTTCATGCTTAAGGTCGATGATATATACACATATCTGTAGATTTCCTTTATCATAGGATTTAAATTAGGGGATATTTTTTTTACAAAAACTCAATATAAATTTATTTTATATAATATACTTATTTCAATATTTTATAATGGATACAAAAAATTTAATGGTGGTAGAAGAATAAAAGCTTAAAGTACTCGTTTTGGAGTTATAATAATTATTTAAAAAATTCCATTAACATAAAAAATTAGCTTTCAAAATATAGTATTTTGGAAGTAATAAAATCTATTGAATTTGAGTATTGAATGTTTTATTTTTTTAGGAATATTCTTTTCTAGAGTTACCCAACATTTTGAATAAGCTTAGTGAAGATGGTCCCTTTTATAAAGGATGGAAATTTAGTGGTTTGAATGAAAAATATATATATACATATATATATATATATATGTATTAATATATCATATTCTTATTCTCATGACCCCCTCCCAACAAGGTGTTCCCTCCCTCGGGAGACAATGTGAGGAGTGATATAATGACC
Source organism: Viscum album (assembly GCA_963277665.1). NCBI lineage: Eukaryota > Viridiplantae > Streptophyta > Magnoliopsida > Santalales > Viscaceae > Viscum > Viscum album. The sequence continues at coordinate 1,964,193,512 of OY728132.1, forward strand.
CCCGTGTCCTACCTCTAGTAGGCCCCTGGTTAGCGACTAGCACTGAGGGAATAGTAAACACACAACTGGGAGGCATTACCCTCTAATAGAACACATGCAAAGGAGATAGGTAAGATAGACACCAACCGAATCCATCTTAGAATACAATATAAATGAAATCCCAAGTACACCTATGTTGTGTCATGGAAAACTACAACAAATATAATGGGGGAAACTAACAATACCCAAAAGAAAGTAATAACAGTAGCAACCATAAACCCTAAATAGCTCATGTAACCCCAAGATTATAGAATCTAGCCTAATCTCAAACCTGTTCCAAGTGACCTGATAAATAGTTTATATATTTATAAGGTGATTATAACTATATACTTAGTTGGATCCTCCCTTAATCCTCTCATGCAAAAGTATAGGAAGCATGGTAAAGCACAATGAACAACAACTGAAACAAACTCATCACCTAACTAGGTATATTAAGTTCCTAACCTCACCATGGATTCGCTCACCAAGTAATGCACATAAGAGTATAATATATAATAAATAATATCAAGGGTACCCCACTACTACTTCCCCACTAGTTTTCCTCTTTACCCGAAAGTTGAACGTCCTAAACATCTCTCTCCAAAAGGCTTAACCACAATCACCTGTGTGAAGAACCACAACATGAACCTCATGAAACAAAACCACCACATCCACACAAGAAAAGTTACCAGGTAGTTTTTGGGATCCACCATAGCTTTCATAACCTGTATCATACATCAGGCATTAAACCTCAAGCCATTATAGCCCATACAATGAGTAAAGATCCTCAAGACATCGTATCCTATACATGTTACACCTATATCAGTCTGTAAAAAACTATATAAAGAATACATGCGTGTGAATATCCACAATCCATTACATCCCTCTACACACATATATGCGGAAAACTAACCCTTGTGCCTACCAACCCAAGTAACTACCAAGAAAAGAGAGTAGGTCCAAAGGGGGCAGTCATCTATCCATCCTCCCACTGGAATGTTGTGGAAAACACCCCCCATGGCTTAGAACCCCCAGGGTGCCAGTCTCCCTAATTAATGGGGTGGAATAGCCTATAGACTCACAAAAAGTACAGAATATACTATAGTTCACAACCACACTATAGGAATACCATAGTCATAGACTCAACTACAGCTAATGTATCTTAGACTCCCAGGTGCCACTTCTAAGACTATGTATCCTATATGCACACAACCATTTAAAAACATTTATTACATTACTTCATTCCCTTTTTATCAGTTTCACTTTACATTAATTAATTCATTAAACATTAATTAACCATTTACAATTATACATTATATTTCATTAACATCATAGCCAAAGTTCACTATTCTTTCAAATTAAAATCTCATAATTGCACCCCAATAAGCTCCAACCCCATGGGTTAACATCATTTATTAAATTATTTATTTACAACATTATTTTCCCAAATTCCCAGGAATTTTAGAAAAAAAAAATTTCCTACTAAACACAACAGTGCTCAACACGGTGAGTAGATGAACTACCCATCATGCCATTCCTGCCTATAGAAAGAGTGTAGACCCATCCTCCCTTGATAAGCTAAGCTTGGAAATAATGTGGCATACCCCATGGCCCTTCACCCCTTTCGGAAGAAGGGTACGCAAGACCATCTACCTTGAGTAGTGGGAATTTAAGGGATAGAAACAAACAACAAGAATCTTCAGGCATCTAAACATTCACATACAACCCGTTTCATCATCCTCGATGTCCTCCCTAACACCCAAATTCATAAACAGACACATTGTACCACTCTAGGGGTCATCTGCTGCTACAACCAATAGGCCTCCCTGCCCCCACATATCACAATATCCATCCAGGCTCACATCACAACCCAAGAAGCAGGAAAAAAAATATCATATCAATTGGTCTCTTTGCACTTAATTAAGAAAAATGGTAACTCATAACCCTTCAAATAATTAACTTTTATCAAACAACCAGTTCATTAATTCATATTTAATTTATTTATTTATTATTCATAGGGTCCAACTTTGAGAAACCTAAACAGTTTACTTTCACATATTGATTTAACATGCTTACGACATCAGTTGGATTAACATCAAATTACAAAAACAACCATTGAATTCATTCACATGACTCTTTATCTTTAGCCAAACGATTATCAATTAATTCTCGCATTACTTTCATTACCAATTTCAATCAAGAACAAAACTCTAAACAATGTAAGCATACATATCACACTATATAGAAAAACAAGAGGCAATAACATACGATCAATATCAATTTATTTATCTGGTTCAAATACTTATTATGTCAATTACATTGTGATCTAGTGGGATAAAACATGATAAATCTATAGTTTCACATAAAAAAATAAAAGAAATGAATCCCCTACCTCAAATGAGTTTTGACGTTCTTTATATAAGAACGATCCACCCAACGGGTTATGATATCCTCCCCCATGATAATTGTATCCACCCAAGCAAGCAGAGACACCACCACACCAGTCAACCCCTAAGGAAAATCTATTAGAAACGTGGATATAGAATTCCATAAAAGGGAATGGATAAATAGATGGAGATGAACCAAAAAGAATGACTACAGATCATACCTTATGTCGAAGAATGATCGATATTTCTGGGTCAAATCAAAAGAAGAGGGGAAAAAATTAAAGGATGAAAGATTGATTGTGAAACCCCTATGGGATGGAATGAAAGTTCCGATTGTCTCACGGCTGAGAAATAGGAGGAATAAATTTGGAGGAAGTGATCTCATCCCTTTAGAATTTTTAACATAGTTGTGGTTTATGATACTCTGGAATTTCCATTAAAAGAGGATCACATTAAACCACATGGTTTGTCAAATTAAAAGCATCCTGAGAGTTAGGAATAAAATTTATAGGAGATATGGCCTTTGAATTAGACATTGAGTCCTTAAAATGAGGCTTCAAATGCATTTAACATCAATGGAAACATGAAAGGATTGAAACAGTTGGATGCGAGAAACACTGTTCAGGAACATAAAATTTTGAAATGAAAAACGAGGCTACCATCGGTCCTCACCATTCTAGAAACAATATTCATGAACTCAAAAAAAATGGAAAAGGAAATAGAGGCTACAGTTAGACCTCACAATTCTGGAAACACTGTTCATGGACTCAAAATTCTGCAAAATGAACTAGAGGCTATCATTGAACCTCACCATTATGAAATCAATTTTCATGAAATCAAAATTTGGAAAATGAAATAGAGGCTAGTATTGAACTTCACCATTCTGGAAACACTATTCATGTACTCTAAATATGGAAAATAAAATAGAGGCTACCGTTGGACCTCACCGTTTAGGAAACACTATTGATGAACTCAATATTTTGAAAAGGAAATAGAGAATATCGTTGGACCTCACCATTTTAGAAACACTATTCATGAACACAAAATTTTCCAAAAAAAAAGAGGATATCGTTGAACCTCACTATTCTTGAAACACTGTTTATAAACTCAAAATTTGACAACGAAAATTGAGGCTACATTTGGACCTCACCATTTTGGCAACACTATTCATGAACTCAAAATTTGGCAAAGAAAATAGAGGTTACTATTGGGCCTCAACATTCTAGAAACAATGTTTATGAACTCAAAATTTGGAAAAGTAAATAGAGGCTACCATTTCAATTTTCACAAAATGCTACCAATGACATTGTTCACATAGGGCTACTGTTTCACTGTTCAGATAAGCCTAAAATGGAACTGTTCACATAAGGCTACCATTTCACTGTTCACTAAATTCTATAGATTAAACTGCTCACATATGGCTACCATTGCACTATTCAATAATTCTACTATTTCGATGTTCATATCTGGAAACCAATAACACTATTGACATAAGGTTTCCATTTCACAGTTCCCAAAAATGGTTACACTATTCACAGAACTAAATATTTGGAAATGTGTTGGGTATAAGTCACCAAGACCTCCTAGAACACCTTAGACAATAGATTTTAGTAATGGAATGGATCAGATATGCCTGAGCCATTAAATCATATACCTATCAAAACATTATCAACCTTGAGTATTCAAAACCAACCTATAGGAAATTGAAAAGAGGAATGTACAACCTTCCATCGAGATACTTCTCAAAAGATAGCATGCCACAAGAATCAACCAAAGTAAGCCATCTTATAAACACGAATGTTCTATAACCACAATACGAATATAGTTACAAGAAAAGAGGTAAAAATAAAACAACTCAGGGTACTGAGCACGTATCTGCGACTCACATTCCCACGTACTCTCCTCCACGACATTGTGTCACCACAAGAAAAAACCAAGGGGATTGAATGTCTGAGAAACACCTTATATTTACGGTCTTGGATCTCCAGAGACCTCTCCTCTAAGGTCACATCATCTTCAAAATTGATCTCTCCCCAATCGATGATGTGAGAGTCATCATGATTACAATGAAGAAGCTATGATACATGGAAAACATCATGTATTCAACTAATTTGAAGGGGATGTGCAACTCGACATGCCATATCTCCAACACAAGGAAAAACCACGAAAGGCCCAACAAACCAAGGAGAATCATTACACCCATGACCAAACCTTCACTACCCACAATGGGGAGTCATCTTCAATAACACGTGATCCCCATCATAATACTCCAAAGGTTGCCTCCCTTGACCAGCATATGATTTCTGAAGATCATGCGCTGTCTTCATCCTCATACGAATCACCTGAACAATCTCTATTGTATTCTGCACTAGTTCTGGTCTGAGAATTGCTGACTCTCTAAGTCCAGACTATCAAAACAGAGAACAATAAGGATTCCCATACAAGGATTCAAATGGCGCCATACCAATGGTAGAGGGAAAACTATTTTTGTATTAAAACTCCACCCTGGGTAAGTTCCTCATCCACGAACATCCAAAATCTAGGACACAACAGTGTAACATGTCTTCAAGATTTTGGATAGTCTACTCAATCTCACTGTCTGTCTGAGGATGAAATGTAATGCTAAGGCATAGCTGATATCCAAATTCATACTAGCGACATATCCACACATTGGAGGTAATACGAAGATCTTAATCAGAAATGATCATCCTAGGGACTCCCTGAAGTCTAACTACCTCTTCCATATACTACCTCAACAAAACATTCACTTATCATGACACCTTGATTGCTATGAAGTGGGATGATTTTGTTAAATGGTCCACTAACACCCAAATAGCATCATGTCCTCCCTGAGAATGAGGTAAACTAGTAATAAGTCCATTGAGATTTCCTCCCACTCTTATTGAGGAACATCTAACTACTAGATCAGACCAATAGAAACATGGTGATAGACCTTCACCTTCTGACAGACCAAACATCAAGACACAAACTCTACAACAACACGATTCAGCTCAGGCCACCTAAAGTTACTTTTCAAGGCTTGTTACATATTTTTATGTCAGGACGGACCACTAAAGGTGAACTATAAAACACTCTGAGAACCATCTTTTGCATCCTCAAAGGAAAATATATATTTCCATGATAAAACAATCATTTTTGTTCATCCCCTGGACAACCATAAAAGGCCTCAACACAAACAACTAGGTCTCTCCAGGCCTCCTCCACATGATCCCCCAACAGGGACTCTTCGACCTGCTGCACCATAGATGACTGCACCGTCATTTGAAAAATACAACCTCTACCCCCAACTTCTCCCATATTGAGATGTAATGTAGACAGTTCATCCATAATTTTCCATGAATGACCAGATTCATGCATTGTTCCACTACATTTTTGACGACATAGAACATCAGCTAGAACCTTCTGCTTTCCAGGTGTATACGATATTTCAAAGTCGTATTCTTGTAAGAACTCCATCCACCAACTTTTTCGCATGTTTAATTCACACTAGGAGAAAACATACCTCATGATCTTATGATCGGTGAAAACCATAAAGTGCTCACCAATGAGGTAATGTATCCACAACATCAAGAAAAAACACCACAACTTCCAACTCAAGATCATGGGTTGCATTGTTACATTCATGGGGACACAACTACCGAGACACATAACAAACAAATGATCTCTGGATCATCAGAACACATCCTAACCTGTAATATCTCGGATTTTTAGTTTATTATATTTAAATATTATATGGAATTATTTCGAGACCAGGAGCAAAGACGGCACATCATTTCGAGGCCCAGTGATCCTGGAATGGCGGTTTGAAATTTTCTAATTTAAGTGAGTCGGCTCTTATATGCAGTCATGGAAGTTTCCAATTGGATTCTAGGATTAAAAATATGAGGGCACCGTTTCATCCAAGGTGACGACTTTACCTATGAACAAGACTAACCTCGACCGGCGTGGTTCCAGGGGAAATGTTAATTTTTGGACGTTTTATGTAAAATAAAATAAAATAATTTCAGAAAATAATTTTATTTCATTTATGAAAACATCTACTGCAGTGCGACAATGGGGAAACTATTTACTTATTTAAACAGAACGTCATAATAACTCAAGAATGGAAATTTGGACTCATTAATACCACAAGGTATTTTTAAAATTTCATATGTGTTTCCTTTTTTATTGGGATAATCGAACGTTGATCGTTGGAGAATGGTTGAGAGAATGCTGGAGAAAACTATCGGCAACGAATGAAGACGGATAGAAGCTGAGAGTCGTTGCACCAACAAGGTTAGAGGATCTCGAAGATGAAGATAGCATGACCTATTTGTTGGTTATAGATCCCTTCTTGAGGTGGGGGTTGTTATTTTATTCTCATTCCCCTATTTTTAAATTTAAACGATGAATACGGATCAACCACGAACATGTTGTTCTGCTGATTCATGCATTCTTGCAGAAGGGATTTTATTTGGGTTGATTATGGGGGAATTAATCCATGTTGATTTTTTAGTTGATTTTATGCTCCATTAAAGCCTAATAACGGGAGAAGATCAATGCCGTGATGAAAGACGGTGGAGGTTTGTTTTACTTTTTGTTAGATTTGTTTTCCTTCCCCCATTTTCTTCTCGCGCGTTCTTTGCATTCTTCCCTGGGTGACAAACAAAGGATCACCGTGCATCTGATATGTGATTCAACAATCCTAAATTGATGAATCAACTCCCCAATGACCTTTCAGAGGTGCGATGATGATAGTGGCTGACGAATCAGACCGGATCAGGAAGGGTCGTTCTTTAAGAGTTATTCACGCAGATGGATCATTGCATGTTTTTGGAGCTAATGGGAGGTCCAAAATAAACTGAATCGGCTTCGTGGTGTGGGGAGACCAAAACCTGAGAGTTTAGTGGTGATCTGAGGTCCGGATCGACGAAAGAAGCATCACTAGAGGCACGATGGCAGAGGTCCGCGTTTTTGGAAATTTTCAGAATTCACAGCGTCTACTTCCAAAGAACATGATGTGTAGTACTTGTAGTAGCAGTTAGGGTTTCGAGGGTCAAAGATTAATCACACTATGTGTGACCCTGGTCACACGATATGTTAGGATTTCCCCAAAGCTTAGCGTGTATTGTTGGGAAGTACACAGACACCGCTTGGACTACACGGCTTCAGGTGACACGACGTGTACAACATGGTAGAGGCGGCTATGCGGAACTCAGCATGTATCTAGGGCGTACGCTGACACAGGATGGAGTACACCACTATGTACTTCATCACACATCCAGGAGAGGCCAGTAACGTGGGTAACCACATGTACCGACTACACGGGTTGGATTATTCGGGTTGATGACCATGTACGGGCACATGGCTAGTGTACACAAAGCCAACCCCAGCCACTCGGATATAGGGTGTACACTGTACTACACTCCATGTAATTAGTTTTCTACACAACCATCCATATGACACAGGCCATTGTACATGGGAAGTACATGGGGTCAGACAACACAGCGTGTAACTTTTCTACACGCCGTGTACTTTTTCGGAAACGGCATGGTCTTCTTATTCACCATATCTTGGATATCATTCATTTGGGTTATTACCCCTTCTTCTCCTTCCCCTGAAGTTCAGACAACATTTCCTTCTACAAGAGTATTATCCCTTCATCCAGAATTTCTGTGATAGAGTCAGGCATCCATCCAAGAGGCCAGGATCGAGATCCTCTATCAATTCTTGACCCTAGGAAGAGTCTTGCATCGATGTGACCAACTCCACCCATCGTTGATCCTATACCTATCTGGTGATTTCCAGATGAGTCATGGTATCCTGCATGTCCATAGTAGTGATCCTCATCTGGGTATCATGATCTTTCCCACTCATGAGTGTGTCTCCCATAATTAGTGCATCTATCTATCATAATCATCCCACTCAGGAGTGAGTCTCCCATAATGAGTGTTACTGCCTCTTGTGGCATTTCCGGACGAACAATACTTCTATACGGTTTTTTATCAGATAAATAAGACTCATGGAGTGTGTTCTCCCGGAAGGAGTGCTTCGTGGAATCTTTGAACTAAACACCTAGATGGGGTTATGCGTTTGTGTGACTTGTCTCTAGTCTATGAGTCTGGGTTTTGAGTATATCTAGTTTTTGTTATATATCCTGTAGACATATACTATGAATAGCTGACTGTACCTTTACATTGTGTACTAATTTAGGGTTTTTGGGGTCCTCTACTGAGTATTGTTATACTCACCCCTACACAGGCTTTGCCTGCACGAGTCGTGTCTTGTACAGATGAGCAGCCTTTTGACGTAGTCTAGGGTGGACAAGGACATGACCGAGCTTTCTAATTTCCCTATAGGTCGAGTTGTTTCTACGGCTACGAGCATCAATCCAAGTACCTTTTGTGTTTATAGGTTGTATTTTGAAATTTTCATACTTCTGTTTTGGTGGATTTATACTATGGTCCAGTTTACTTTTTGTACTTTACATTATGTCGTACTTTGTTTGATGGGTTTAGTTGTATGCATGAATTTTGTTTTCCTTAGTGCTATTACATTTCGGCATTTGTGGGCATGGAGATGTGTGTGTGCATACGGTTACTTGGGAAATGCCTCCCATTATTAGTAATATGCCTACTCGGTGCTAGTCACCAGCCCCTAGACTATTGGAGATGGGCTTGGGGAGTCACAGTGTGGGCACCAATGGGACTGATCTTGACATAGTGGTATCATAGGTGGTCATTTATACCATAGGAACAAGTGTCTTTGAGATTGGATTGGGGCAACATTGACTAGTGTTTTGAGTACGACTTTTAGGCTAGAGACTCCAGTGTTGGTGTGGTGGCCGACATTTCCATACACCACGACTCTGATGACCATATTTTCTACTCGGTACCTGAAAACACTAGTTTGTGGAAGTAAAATAAGGGTACATGCATCATATAAGAATGATTTGTGTTTTCCATGTCCTTTGTGTCAGTTCTCCAGATATACTCATTGACCATGGTGCATCTTGTTTTCTTACTGGATGCCTCTGTGACGCTTACCTACTAGGATTCAGCGGTGCGATCACGAGGATGACCCCCTCAGTGATGAGGCTTTGATATAGGAACCAGTTCCCCAGGCGTTTCCACCAGGTGGTGCACCAGTTATGCCACCACAAGTGGTGTTTCCCATTGTACCGGTTGTACCAATCGACGAGGAGCGCAGGCTAAGCGCATTCCAAGAGTTCTAGAGACAGAGACCCATCAGGTTCCGAGGATAGCACAACCCTTAGGCGTTAAGGGACTGGCTTGAGGAGGTGACAATAGTTTACCATCAAGTGAGGACACCAGCAGACCAAATAGTGATCCATGGAGCGATCCTTCTTCAGGGTTCGGCAGGATGATGGTGGAGTCAGACCACACAGACTCGTGATGAGGAGACTCTTTCGTGGACAGAGTTTGAGTGACTCTTAATGGAGGAGTTTGCTCTGGTTACGCTGAGAGTTGTGCACTTCCTGGAGCTTCTTCACCTCCAGCTGGGCAGTATGACAGTAGGTGACTATTCATCGAGGTTCACCATCCTCGCACAGTACTCGATGGATATGGTCAGGGATTAGTACTTCATAGCTTGGACCTTCAAGCGAGATATACGACGAGACATCCGAGCAAGTGTCGTGCCTCTATGCATTTCGACTTATTTTGGAGTGCTCGAGTGGGCCTTGGTGGTCGAGATATTCTTTGCAGAGCAGAGACAGTCGACGACAGACAGCAGCTTCATGACAGGTGCGGAGAACATGGCAGCAGGGAGCCGACGTCAGTCTCAGGGATTTGGATGTGGGAAACATCAAAGGAGGACCCAGGATAGAGGATCAATAGTCCAGGGTTCTCAGGATGGATCCATTCAGCCTAGGGAGAAGCGATGTTATGCCTGCGAGGGTAGGGGACATCTCTCTAGAGATTGTCCGATACATCGAGCTGCTGACAGGGAAGCGGTGGATGGACCACCGAGGCAGAGGCATGGGGTGGATAAGACAGACCCTCTAGGTGGCGGACATGGAAGAGAAGTAGATAGAGATGTGGGTGGTGGCAGACACTTTGACATACTTCCACCACAACCCCTAGGTGATCCGAACTGTGCTCAGGGAGAAGGGGGACAGGGGTGGGGAAAGCTATATGTGGTCGAGGCATATAACCGAGGGGATCTAGGGATGATTAAAGTTATGATCTTTTTCTTTTCTACCCTAGCTGTAATACTTATAGACACAGGTGCTAGTAATTCTTTCATTTCCACATGTCTTATATGAAACCTCGCGATTCCGGTAGAACAATTGAATCAATCCTTGCACTTGGACACACCTACGGAAGAGGACTCGAAGATCACACACCTTTGAAGATATTGTGATCTTACCCTTAGAGGTGAGAGTTTTGGTTGGAACCTCATTGTGGTAGCAGCGATGCCTTACGATGTCATTCTCGGTATGTATTGGTTATCTTCGGTCGATGCCCAGATTGACTATTTTAGGCGAAGAGTGTGGTGTTTCCGCCGTGTTGTAACGAGGTTTTCCTTTGTCAGATAAAGGGAAACCCAGGAATCACAGAATGGGCTTATGAATATGAGGGTGCAGCCCATCGCTCATGCGTTGGCTAGCCTAGACCTCCGAGCAGTGGATGTTGTGAGCTCCCTGTTCCAAGCAGTAGTGGCACAGTATGAGGATGTATTTCCTGAAGATGTACCAGGATTAACTCCCCATAGGGAAATCAAATTTTGCATCAACTTACATCCCGAGAAGACACTGATTTCCTCATCAGCATATTAGATGGATTTCGAAGAGCTTCATGAGCTGAGGGTTCAGTTGGAGGATTTGCAGAGCAAGGGTTTCATGAGACCCAGTGTTTCACCCTGGGAGGCCCCAGTCTTGTTTGAAAAGAAGGCAGACAGGAGTCTGAGTTTGTGCATGGATAACTGGTGCCTGAACTAAGAGACGGTGAATAATAAGTATCCACTTCCAAGGATTGATGTCCTCTTCGATTAGCTAAGAGGGGCGCAATGGTTCTTGATGGTTGAACTTCGATCGGGCTATCACCAGTTACGAGTACGGGATGAGGATATACTGAAGACGGCTTTCAAATTCCGCTACGGTCACTATGAGTATATGGTGATGACTTTCAGTGTGACGAACACCCCTAAAGTGTTCATGGGACTGGTGAACCAGATTTTCCAGCCGTACATGGACTGGTTTGTAGTGGACTTCATCGATGGAATCCTTGTGTACTCGGTGTCATAAGAGAAGCATGGAAGACACATGTAGATGGTTCTAGACATAATTTGGGAGCACCATCTTAATGGGAAGCTCTCAAAGTTCCAGTTCTGGATTCAAGAGGTCCAATTTTTAGGAAATTTCATTTCATAAGATGGAGTAGCTGTAGACCCAGCCAAGGTGGAGGCAGTGTTAGAATGGGATCCACCTCAGAGCATGATAGAGGTGCGGAGCTTTCTTGGATTGGTAAGATAATACCTGAGATTCATTCCTGGTTTATCCTAGATATCAGCACTGATGACGACCTTGACCACGAAGGGTAACCCTTTGTCTGGACGGAGATGTTCCAGTAGTATTTTGAGTGGTTGCGATAGAGTTTGATGAGCGCCCCTGTCTTGAGATTGCCAGAGGATGGTGTCGAGTACATTGTTTTCTGTGACGCATCAGGGACCGAGCTTCGTTGTGTCCTGATTGAGACGCAGGCGGTGATTTGTTATGGTTAGCGCCAGCTTAGGAGACATGAGAAGAACTATGTGACCCATGATCTAGAGTTGGCAGTTATATTCTTCGTATTGAATATGTGGTGACACAACCTTATGGGCGAGCGGTTTATTGTCTACTCTGACCACGAGATCCTCAAGTACATCTTCTTACAGAAGAATCTGAATCTGAGGCAGAGGCGTTGGCTAGAGTTCCTCCATGATTATGATTTTGAGATCATCTACACCCCTGGGAAGGGTAAAAATGTGGTAGATGATCTTAGAAGAAGGCTGTGCTCAAAACTATTGAGTGAGGTGATAGAGAAGTTAGCCACATTGCAGTTAAACTTCATGGATGAATAGGATACTACATACCTACAGTCGATGGTTTTCACCCCTCCGCTCTTACAACGGGTTAGGGAGGAGTAACTTGGAGATGTCGATTGTGTGGCCTTACATGACCAGTTATCCATATGACATGTTCCTGATTGATATTTGCAAGTTGGGGAGCATGTGCTTCTTTTCATAGGACCTAATGTTGTACCAGTGGCGTTGCAGGAGGAGGTCCTGAGAGAGTTTCTTATGTCCCCTTTGGTAGTTCATTGTGGAGTGACAAATATGTACCAGGACCTCTGATGACAGTTCTGGTGGTCAGGCATCAAGAAGGCAATAGCAGAGTTCATTTCACGATGCCTTACATGCTAGCAGGAGAAGGCTGAGCACTAGGTTCCAGTGGTATTAGCTCACCCCTGTATTTTACAGAGTGGAAGTGGGATGGAATATCGATGGACATCATGATAGGAATAAAACAGACGTCCAAGGGGCATGATTCCATCTGGTTGATTGTTGACCGACGCACCAAGTCGGCCAACATCCTAGCTATCAGGGAGCAGAGTACTGTAGAAAGCTTGGGACACATCTACGTGTAGAAGATAGTTTGGATTCATGGAGTCCCCTTGACAATAGTCTAGGACCGAGACACCCGTTTCACATCTTGGTTGTGAAAGAGATTGCATGAGGCTTCTGGTACTCAGCTATACCTGAGCAGAGTGTTTCATCCCCAGAAATATGGTCAGACAGAGAGGACCATTCAGGTTCTGAAGGATATACAGCGAGCATGGGTCATGGACTTTGGTCTCAGTTGGGAGGACCACCTACCACTAGTGGAGTTTTCATAAAACAATAGATAACATTCCACCATTGGTATGGCACTATTTAAGGCCATGTATGGGAGACCCTGCCTATCACCACTTTGTTGGAAAGACACAGGAGAGTCGGTACTCATGGGTCCAGATTTGTTGTGAGCTACCATTGAGAAGGTGCAGATCATCTGGGAGTACATGAAGACTACAAAGAGCTGTCAGAATTCTTATGTAGACAGACAATGGAGACCTTTGGAGTTCAAAGAGGGAGACCACATCTTTTTTCAGGTCTCACCTCAAAGAGGGTTATGAAGATTTGGCCGAGGCAGAAAGATATATTTGAGTATAATCAGACCCTTCCTGATAATGTGTAGAGTTCACGAGGTGGTGTAACACCTAGCTCTACCTCCACAGTTGCATCGGTTACATGATGTTTTCCACGTGTCGCAGCAAAGAGGTATGTGCATGACCCATCACACGTCATCGACTGGGGCGAGCCGGACATCGAGGATGGAGTGACCTTTGCTGAGTACCCAGTGTAGATCGAGGATCAGTAAGAGAGGATACTTTATGGGTCATCGATTACCTTGGTGAGTGTCTGGTGGTAGCACAGATATCTTCAGGAGACCACGTGGGAGTGGGAGGCCTAGATCCGTGCCCAGTACCCACATCTTTTTGAGTAGCCATTGTTTTTGATTTTGGGGGACGTAAATCTCCAAGGTGGGGAGAACATAATGTCTCGGATTTTTCATGTATTATTTTTAAATTTTATATTGAATTATTTTGAGACCGGGTGTGAAGAAGGAAAATCATTTTGAAGCCAAGTGAGCTCAGAATTGTGGTTTGAACTTTTTTTTGTTAAGAGATTCAGCACTTTTGCGAGGTTGTGGCAGTTTCCAAACGGTTGTCAGGACTAAAAATATGAGGGAACCATTGCATCTGGGGCGATGACTTTACCAATGAATGATCCTAACCTTGATCAGTGCAGGTCATGGGGAAAAGTTAATTTTTAGACATTTTATGTAAAATGAATTAAAATAAATTCGCAAGTTTATTTTCTTTCTTTTATGGAAACATATGATGTAGCGTGACAACAAGGAAACAATTTCCTTAATTAAATGGAATGTCATAATGACACAAGAATGGAAATTTGGTCTCATTAATACTGCATCATATTTTTTGAATGTCAAATATGTTTCCCTTTTTATTGGAATAATCCAACGACTATCGTTGGCGAATGATTGAGAGAAACGCTGGAGAAAATTCTCAGCAATGAACGACGAATGATCAAAGCTACGATTCGATGTGCCAACAAGGTTAGAGGACCTCGAATACAATGATAGAATGACCTCTTCTTCGGCAATCGATCCCTTCTTGAGGTAGGGGTTGTTATTTTATTTTGTTTCCCCTGTTTTAAAATTTAAACGATGAAAACGAATCAACCATGAATATGTTGATCGGTGGATTCGTGCGTTCTTGCGGGAGGGATTCTATTTAGAATGATTATGGGGGAATTAAATCATGTTGATTTTGTTCTTTATTTTCTTCTCTATTTAATCCTATTAACTGGATTAGATCAACTCCATGATGAATGATGGTTGAGGTTCATTCCTTCTTTTGTTTGATTGGATTTCCTTCCCTCATTTTCTTCTCGTGCGTTCTTCGTGTTCATCACAGGGCGATGAACAACGGATCTTTGAACATCCATTCTGTGATGTAATTATACAAAATTGAAAAATAGACACCCCCACAAACTTGTAGAGGTTTTATGATGATAGAGTATGAGGAATAGAACTGGATCGGGAAGGTTCGTTCTTCAAGCGTTTTCACGCGGATGGATCGTTGCAAGTTTTCAAAGTCTATCAGAGGATTGAAAACAACAGAATCAGCTTTGTGGTGTCGGAGTGACCAGAACCTGGCTGTTTCATGGTGATAAGATAGCTAGATCGATGAACAAAGCATCACCGGAGGCGCAAGAGCCGAGGTTCTAATTTCTGGAAATTTCTAGAATACACGTGGTGTACTTCCGAAGAACACACCGGGTAGTACTGGCGGTGAAAACTAGGGTT
Source organism: Viscum album (assembly GCA_963277665.1). Classification (NCBI taxonomy): domain Eukaryota; kingdom Viridiplantae; phylum Streptophyta; class Magnoliopsida; order Santalales; family Viscaceae; genus Viscum; species Viscum album. The sequence continues at coordinate 1,964,208,848 of OY728132.1, forward strand.
TAGGGGGTCATAGGGGAATCACACAGTGTGTGACCCTGGTCACATGGCGTGTTAGGCTTTCCCCGATGCTCGGTGTGTATTTTGGGAAGTACACTAACCCTGGTTGGACTACACGGATTCAGGCGACACGAAGTGTACAACATGGAAGAGGCGGCTACATTGAACTCGGCATGTATCCAGGGGGTACACAGACATGGGATGGAGTACATGACTATGTACTCTATCACACGGCCAGGTGAGTCCACTAATGCAGGTCACCCCGTGTACCGATTACATGTGTTGAAGTACACGGGTTGATGACCGTGTGCGGGCACATGGCCAGTGTACACGGAGGCAACCCCAGCCACTCGGACACGGCATGTACATCGTACTACATGCCATGTTCTCATTTTTCTACATGATGAGCCTTACGACATAGGTCATTATACACGGACAGTACCTGGTGTTCGACAACATGGCGTGTAACTTTTCTACACACCATGTACTTTTTGGAAAATGGCGTGGTCATCTAGTTCACTGTATATTGGACATTTTTTGTTTGGATTAGTGCCCCTTCTTCTCGTTCCCTTGAATGTCAGGCATTGTTTCATTCTACAAGAGTATGATCCCTTCATCAGGACTTTCTAGGATAGAGTCTAGCATCCATCCGAGAGTCCCGGATCAAGATCCTTTATCCATTCATAACCCTAGGTAGATTCTGGCATCGACGTGACCAACTCCATCAGGCTTCGATCCACTACCTAGAAGGTGAATTCTGGATGACTCACGGTATCTTCCATGGCCCTAGCAGGGATCCTCATCTGTGTATCATGATCTTTTCCACTCAGGAGTGTGTCTCCCATAATGATTGCATCTATCTATTGTAATCTTCCCACTCAAGTGTGTGTCTCCTGTAATGAGTGTAACTATCTCTCATGGAATTTCCCGAAAAAGAGTACTTCTCGTACGGACGTCCTCAGCAGTATAATACTTGTGTAGTGTGTTCTCCCAGAATTATTTCTCCATGGAATCATTGAACTAAACCCCTAGCTGGGGGTATGTGGTTGTGTGACTTATCTCTAGACAACAGGTCCGGGTTTTGAGTATATCTAGTTTGTGCCATATGTTCTGTAGATATATATTGTGCATAGATGACTGTACCTTTACTTTGTGTAATGATTTTTGGTTTTCGGTGTCCTCTAATATGTATTGTTATACTAACCCCTATATGTGATTTACTCGCATGTGTCATGTCTTGTGTAGACGAGCAGCCTTTTGATGGAGTTGAGGGCGAAGCCAGACAGGACCGAGAATTCTGAGTTCCCTATAGGCCGATGCATTCCTATGGATATGATCAGCAGTCCCAGTACCTTTTGTGTTTACAAGTTGGACTCTGCAGTTTTCAGAATTTTGTTTTGATGGGCTTGTATTCTGGCCCAGTTTACATTGAGTACTTTACCTTATATCGTACTCTATTGGTTGGGTTTAGTTTTATGCATGCATTTTTGTACTTTAGTGTCCTTACATTTCAACATGTGTGGGCTTGGAGATATCTTCCTGTGTATAGGTACAGAGTAAATTCCTCCCATGATTAGTAATATGACTACTCAGTGCTAGTCACTAGCCCCAGGCCTACTGGAGGCGGGCTTGGGGAGTCACGGCGCGGGCCTTACTCAGACGGGTCGTGATATATCCCAAGATGTGAAGCATCACAGAAAACATCAAAATGAACTCCATATGCTAGAATATAACAAACTGGAGCACATAATAACTTATCCTTTAGATACTCATAATCTACCTGTAAATGATCGGTTCATATTAATTCTTGATCATTCCCGGTCAGAGCTGTCAGAGTAGTTGCAACTCCAGAGAAATCCGCAATGAACCACCTGTAGTAGCCTATGAGACCAAAGAATATTCTCATCTTTGAAACTATCTTGGGAGATTCCCAATACACAACTATATAAAAATTCAATGGAACCATAGCTACTCCATGATGGGACACAACATGCACTATGAAGCGGACTTCTCGGGGCAAATACCCACACTTTGAAAAATTCCCAAAAAGTATATGTTGATGAAGAATTCCAAAAATAGTGTGTAGATGCTCTGTATGATCTCCTAATATGTGTATTAAACAAGGATATCATTGATGAAAACTACCATGATCTTTTCTAGGAACTCGTGGAACACAGTGTTCATCAATCCCATGAACACAGTTGGGGAATTCGTCACAGCGAATGGAATTACAACGAACTCATAATGCCAATGATGACAATAGAAAGAAGTCTTCGGGATATCCTCATCCTTCACACTCATATGATGATATCCTGACTTCAATTTGATATTTTGGAACCAACATGAACCATCTAGTTCATTGAACAATTCAACAATTTTTTGAAGAGTATAGCGATTCATTACTGTCAGTTTGTTTAAGTGATGGTAATTAATACAAAACTTCAAATTGACATCAGCTTTTTTCACGAAAAAACTAATGCACCATACTATGATGCACTCGATTGAATAAAATAGCACTATAACATACCATAAATATGTATATGTATCTCCCATAACTCAGAATGGTCCACCCTATATAGAGACATAGTGATAGGAGATGCTCCTAGTTTTATCTCGATCCCAAACTTGATCTCTTGTCGAGGGGGTAATTCTTCAACCTATTCTAGAAGAAAATCAGGTTAATATTCTATGACCCTAGGAAACTCCAACTACTAATCACCTAAAAAATTCAGCATCAACTCATCCATAATGGATGACAATGACAGAACACACCCTTGACCCATCAGAGGGTCTCACTCTCCAACGAACAACTCTAGATCTCCATCCACATTGAAGAACACAACCTACCTCCTGAAGAAATACACTATACTCTGCACCGAATACATGCAATCCTGGCCATGGGTGAAATCATAATCTTGTATTTGTAAACATAGGAAATCACCCAAAGAGCGGTGCTTCCCAAAAACTAGCTCGTAGTCTGTAAATACTTTAAACAAGTCAGCTTGACCTCCAACTAGCTTAGACAACGCCAAGGGAACTATACCTCAAGTCCCAAATAAATGAAAAGGGTAGGTGATATAGAGTAGTCTATCTCTCCGGAATTAAAAAATGCATTCACCATGGTAGAAAACAAGAAAAGCGTACCTCGAATGACATCTAGCTCACTTGGCACTTGCAATGTGGAAGCATGAAGATGACCACGACCTCCTCCAAGACCTCTCTAACCCTGAAGAATACCACCGCCACAGCTGTGTTCTTCTCTAAGAGGATGGGGAGGGTCACATGTATGTCATCTACCTGCCCCATCTACCCTATGTTGATCTCTAGCTAGTGCAACCTGCTGCTGCTTCCTTGGCTGGAACAACCACAATGGAGAAACCTAGAGGAGAACACCTGGTGCACGATGATAGCTCTGAAATGTTAGTTACTCTCACTACTGATGACCTTGACCACCACACACAAAAAAAGTGCATGATCCCTTGATATAGGCCTGAGAGAAGCTTCCCTCAGAGAAACAAGATGCTGAGGGCAGGGACCTTCACCTGGCTGAAAAGAAACTATTCTTCCCTAAAAAATGGGAACCCCAGACCACAACTCTACTTCATGTGGAATCATGATGACCCCCTCTCATGATGATATTGTTCTGGCCAATGACCTCTTGATGACCTATGCACATTCCAGCACTTCATATATGTATTGAGCATAAATGGGGTGACTTGGCACTAGATATCTATATGTAAATCCACCATGAAATGAACCACCCACGCCACCTCATCTTTCAAAAATTTTGAAGAATATCATAAAAGGTTCCTCAAATAGATTCTGAACACTCACATACTAGAGATCCTTTATCGATGGTAAGAAGCTCCGGGTGGCTGGATGCATTCACGGATGAAGAAAAAAACTAGTCTCTAAAATGTATCACCCACTGCTCCATGAAGCATCATCACAACCATGGACACCTTGGGCTCCTTATGAGCACAGATCGAACTAAATCCTATCTCAACCTCCTCCAACCACTCATTCATGACTGCATCTAAAACGGATCCCCCATACTTCTATATACTCTGGGGTTGGAAATCTCATAGTGTCCCCATCCATGTGTCATCGTCATCAACCTCTACCCTGTGGTGATCGACTGCACAACCTGGTAGACAACATCTATGACATTCTGAGGAGGACGTCGACCTGGAGCCATACCTGTAAAATAATAAATTAGTTATAGCTCCAAATACCAGATATGGAAGACACACCATAAATTAATTAACTTTTTTTCCTTTTATTCTTTTAAAGTTAACATATCCCATGGTCTACCCATTCAATCATAGAAAAAAAGAATAATGATGCATCATCCTTTCCTAGGTCTCTACCCTCCAACTCATATCACCATGTCTTGTTTCCATTGAAAACTTAATGGTTCGTGCATCACATCAAATGGAGCCCTAAATTCCTATCTCTCAACTAGTATATAGTGTTAATATCACCTGCTAAACCTGACTGACACTGTTTCCCTACCAACCCATGCAACCTCACCTATGCCTAACACTAAACTCCATTTTATCTCTAAAACAAACCTCTGATACAACTACATCAAGACCCTCTACCCACAAGGTGTACCCCTCATGGGATGACAATGTGAGAGGGGAGATAATAACCCCTGAGTCCCGCTTCCAGTAGGCCCCAGGATGGAGACTTGCATTGATGGTATAGTGAACACACAAATGGGAAGCATTACCTGCTAAGAGAACACATGAAAAAGAGAGTTATAAGATAGACACCAACCTACTCCAACTCAGACAACAATATAAATGAAATCCCAAGTACACATATGTAACTTCATGTAAAACTACTACAACAAAAATGTAAAAACTAAACATACCCAAACAAAAGTAAAAACAGCAGCATCAACGAAGCCCGAACAGCTCCTGTAACCCCAAGAGAGTAGAAACTAGCATGATCTCTATCCTACTCCAAGTGACTAAATAATATTTCATATATTTATAGGGTGAGTATAATAGTATTCTTAGTAGGATCCTCCCTAGAGCCTCTAATGCAAATGTAAAGAAATTATGCTACAGCACAGTGAACAACAAGTGAATCTAAATCATCTCCTAAACATGTATACTATGTTCCTAACCTCACCATAGATACTATCACCAAGTAATGCATAAAATATTATATAACATAATAATGATTATGAAGAGTACCCTGCTACTACTTCCCCACTGGTTTTCCTCTTTTCCCCAATGTCACACATCCTAAGCATCTCACTCCAAAAAGGCATGCCTGCAGACACCTAGGCGAAGCACCACAATAGGAACCTTGGGAAATAAAACAACCACATCCATGAATGTAAATTAACCAAGTAGTTTTTGGGAGCCATTACAACTCTTTTAATGTATATCATATGTTGGGAATTAAACCTCAAGCCATTACTGCCCAAACACTGAGTAAAGATCCTCAATAGGTCATAGCCTACACACATTAAACCTATAGTATTATATAGGAAACTATATGAATAATATATGTGTGTAGATAACTACAACACATTATAGTCCTCTATACACATATATGGGAAAAACCAAATGTTGTGCCTACCAGCGCATGTTACTACCATTAAAAGAGAGAAAGACCAAAGGGGGTAGTCAGCCATCTACCATCCCACTGGAATATTGGGAAAAACATCCCCATGGCTCAGAATCCCAAGGGTTTCATTCTCCCTAACTAACGGTGTGGAGTAGCGTATAGAAACACTAAATGTACAGATTATACTATTGCTTACAACTACACAATGGGCATAACCTAGTAATATACTAAACTGCAGATAACATCTATCAGAACCACATATTCCACTTCTAAGATAATGTATCCTATAAACGCAAAACAATTTAAAGAGATTTATTACATTACTCCATTCCCTTTTTTCTGTTACACATTATATTAATTAATTCCTTAAACATTAATTAACCATTAACAATTCAACATTATATTTCATTTGCATCACACCCAAGGTTCATTGTTCCTTAAAATTAAATCCTCAAAATTGTGGCCCATCAAGATCCAACCCCATGGGTTAATATCATTTATTAAATTATTTATTTACATCATTACATTCCCATATTCCAAGGAATTCTAGAAAACAATTCTATGCTATTAAACACAAGGGGGCTTAACACAGTGAGTAGATGAAGTACCCATCGAGTCTTTTCCGCCTATAGAAAGAGTGTAGACCCATCCTTTATTGAGAAGGTAAACACAAGAATCATGTGCAATACCCAATGCGTCTTTTCCCCTTTCAGAAGATGGGTAAGTGAGACTGTCTTCCTTGAGAAGCGGGGAATGTAAAACCGATAAACAACCAAAATGAATCAGCAAGCATCCAAACCATAACATCCAACCTATTTCATCATCCTCGGTGTCCTCCCCGACTCCCACATGCATAAACATATGCATTTTTTCACTCTAGGCGTCAATTGTTGCCATAACCATTAGGCCTCCCAACCCCCACATATTTCAACATCCATCAAGGCTCACTTCACAGCACATGCAGCTGGAAAACAAACATCATATCAATTGGTCTATTTTCCCTTAGACAAGCAAGAGGGTAACTCATAACCCTACAAGGAATTATCTTTTATCAAACAAACAATTATGTATTACATCTTGAATTAACCGATTTATTAGTCGTAGGATCCATATTTGGAAAACATAAACATAAAACTTTCACAAATTCAATAAACATTCCTATTGCATCAATTTGATTGACATCAAATTACTAAAACAACCATCAGATTCATTCACATGCCCCTTTATCTTTATCAAAACAATTATCAATTAATTATTTCATTACTTTCTTTACCAATTTCAATCAAGAACCAAAATCTAAACAAAGAAATCATAAATATCACACTATCTAAAAAAACAATCAATAACAAACGACCGATATAAATTTATTTATATGGTTCAAATATTTATTATGTCAATTCCATTGTGATCCAGTTGGATAAGAAATTCTAACTCTATTGTTTCACGTTAAAGAAAAGATATGTTGTGAATACCATACCTCAAATGTTTATTGATATTCTTTATACATGAACAAGCCATACAATGGGTTATGATATCCTCCCCTCGTGATAATTTTATCCTCCTGAAGATGTAAAATAACCACCACACAAGTCAACAACCCATAAAAACCCATTAGGAACATGGAGATAGCATTCCATAAAAGGTCATGGAGAAGAAGAAGGAGATGAACCCAAAATAATGGAAATAGATCATACTTTATATTGAAGATTGACCGATACTACTAGGTTGAATCCAAAACAAAGGGGAACCAATCCAAGGAGAAAAGATTTATTGTGAAACTCCTACAAGATGGAATTAATGGTTCTAGCATCTCACAGCACATGACAAGGGGAAAGAACTAGGGAGGAAGATACCTCGTCACATTAAAAGACTTAACAGAGCATCGATTTATGATATGATGGATTTTCCATTAAAAGAATATCACATTAAACTAAGTGTTATGACCACATAAAAGCATCCTAAGCCATTGGAAAATTTAATATAGGATATATGGACTTTGATTAAGATATAGAGTCCTGAAAATGAGGCTTTAATTTCATTTTACATCAAAGGAAATGGGATAGGGGAGAATCTATAGGAAGATGGAAACACTATTTAGAAACATGATATTTGGAAAATGAAAAGGTGGATATTTTTGGACATCACCGTTCTGGAAACACTATGCATGAACTAAAAATTTGGAAAAGGAAATATAGGCTACATTTGGACATCACTATTCTGAAAAAACTATTCATGAACTCAAAATTAACAGTGGAAATATAGGAAACCATTGGAACTCTCCATTCTCGAAACACTATTCATAAACTCAACATTTGGATAAGAAATTTAGGATACCGTTGAAACTCACCGTTTTAGATACTATGTTCAGGTACTTAAAATTTGGAAATGGAAATAGAGCCTACTGTTGAACCTCACTATTTTGGAAACACTATTCATGAACTCAAAATTTGGAAAAGGAAATTGAGGCTACCTTTGGACCTCAACTTTCTGGAAACACTATTCATGAACTCAAAATTGGGAAAAGGAATTAGATGCTACCATTGGAACTCACCATTCTAGAAACACTATTCATGAACTCAAAATTTGGAAAATCAAATAGAGGATACCGTTGAACCTCACCAATATAGAAACATTGTTCATGAACTCAAAATTTTGAAAAGGAAATAGAGGCTACTGTGGCACCACACCATTAAAAAACACTGTCTATGAATTCAAAATATAGAAAATAAAATAGAGGATATTTTTAAACCTCAATGTTTTGGAAACACTATTCATGAACTAAAAATTTGGAAATGGAAATAGATGTTACCGTTGTACTGTTCACATAAGGCTACCAATGACACTTTTCAAATAAGGCTACCATTACATTGTTCAAATAAGCCTACCAATAACACTATTCACATAAGGCTTCTGTTGCACTATTGAGATAAAGCTACTGATGACACTATTCAAATAAGGTTATTGTTGCACTGTTCAATAACAATACTGTTGCACTGTTCAAATAAGGCTACTGATGACACTGTTCACATAAGGATATCGTTGCATTGTTCAAAGAATTGGAAACACTATTCATAGAACTGGAAATTTTGAAAAGTGTTGGGGATAAGCCATCTTGACCTCCCAAAACACCGTATACACCAGATTATAGCAATAGAATATGTCAGATATGTCTGAACAATTACACTTGTCATATGGAACAAAGACAACAAAAATAAGAAGATAATATGGGTATTGGTAAAAATTGAATCATCAAACAAAATTTATTTAAGTCGTTGATAAATTTATTGTCTTATCTCCTAGTTAAGTACAATTATTCCCATTTTAAACATAATCGGGATAAATTATATTTTTAGCAGGATAACATAATCATATGAATAAAAAAAGGTAAATTTAAAAAATAATAAAATTTTGATTCAATTTTAAGTATTCATTTTTGCTAGATTATATATGTATATGAGGTAATAATAATATTTATTAATGAAAAAAATTAAAGAATAACTTTATTATGAATTTTTTCTATTTAATAGTAAAAATAAATTCACATTGAAATAATTTATCATATTTTTTAGGCATTAATTTTCTTAACTAAATAATAATAAATGGAATGTGTTGATACTTTTAGAAGAAACTAAAACCAAATGGATTCTTCCAACAATCCAATTAAATAGAAACACTAAAAAAATTATTTAAATTTGAATTAAAAATGATATATCATTACAAAATTCAGTGTCTGGATCCTAATCACAATATAATGTTTAAATTATAAAATATAACTCTATAAGATGTAATTGGTTAATCTATACTAATATAATTGTATAAAAGAATATTCTTGACTGATTTCATGCATTACCTTTTTCTAAACCATTTTTCCCCATTTACTAAGGGTACAAATCATAAAATTGGTTAGTATTCATAGGAAACAGAAATTAAATTTAAACTATAATATTATATTAATTATGTGGATTTTGAATACGGTATCAATTTGAAAATATCCAATTTATATATGTGAAAAAAAATTGTAAATAAGTTAGAACAATTATTCAAGAATCCTTTTTTAGAAATATAAATTTTTATTAATATAACATGTTTTATTTATATTATTTATATAGTAAAAGAAATTATATAAATTTGAAATATTATTTTTGACTATATAAATATTCCAAATTATTCAGAAAATGTAATTATTTTCATTTATTACTATTTCTCATCATAGGAACAAATACATTTTTTGGGAAAACATATCTTTTTCCTTTAAAATATATTATTTTCATTTAAATTCAGTTGATTACAATTTAATTCCTAATAGTCCTATGTACATAATTCAAAATTTATTAATTCATATTGTTACCAATGAATCCAACAAAATTTTTATAAGTATCACATAATAAAAGTTTTATAGTATATCATGGAATATTAATAAGTTTTTCCTCTAAATATAAATATCCATGAAATAATATTTAATTAAAAATAAATATATCATAAAATATTTTAGTGTAACAATTTACCCCATGTCATAATTATTCCATTGAAATATATAATAATTATAATTTTAAATTAGGATAAATCATCAATATAAAATCTTTAGGATATGAAGCTTCTTCACATTATTTAATAATTAACAACAAAAAATTCACAAGGTGAGTGGTATTTTTTAATATCCCTTACCCTCTAAGATGTAAAATCATCAATGGTTATTCAAAATAATACATACCCTTCCTCAGTGGAATGATCTATATTATAAAATCCATGTGATAGATAATATATTTACTTACTCGTGAGATATGCATGGAATATATCATGTAATTGAGAGATACTTGGTGGATGTTCAAAATTATAAGCTACCATGTTGATTCAATGAATAATCATAAAGGGACTAATATTTTAGGTGATTCAATATACCTTAGTTATGATGATAAATAACAATATCCAATTATAGATTAACAGAAATATATTGTGACAAACATAGAGCTCTATGTATCATTGTTATCTTGTATCGTATAATTCATATCATTTCTATGAATTGTATATATGTTGTGGAATAGTTCTACCCTTATTTTCTTTCTCCTTAGCTACCTCTATTACAAAAAGTATCATTCTCTAAAATTATCCCAAAAAATAGAGTTTTTAATATCTAGATAAAGAGTAATTTAGAAGCAACAATATAAATTGAGGAACACTTAGATTTCAAGATTTTTATTCAAATAATTTTATCATCATTGGTAGCTTTTTCTATAAACAAAACCATGTTTTATTGAAATTTAATATTCTATTAATATTACTATTTAGGCATGATATATATAAAAATTCAAACTATTTTTATAAAAATAATAAACATAATTTAAAATTATTTTCAATGTTTTTTTATTAAAAAATTTAGTAATTAAAACATTTTCTTAGTTAGGTCATTATTTAGAGAAAAAAAATTCATAAATAATTATTATAAAAAAAATTGGAATTTTTTTTAACATTTTGAAAACTAATTTTAATGAATGATAATAATTTCTTATAGAAACATCACTGAATTATTTTTGAGTGATATTTTGTTACTTTCTTGAAATTTTTTTATAAATAGTGAAATATATATATTTTTATTAAAAACAATCATTTTGAATTTAAAATTTGAAAGATAAATGTTATATTAAAATGTTCTTAAATGTTTAATTAGTTAACTTATATCATAATTAATCTAATATATATTATATGAATCAACTTTATATTGAATTTGGATATTAAGAAATCTATATTTTTGAGAACAAATTCCATGGGAATAAGACTTCTGATATTTTCTGAGAGATTGATTTAAAATTAAATTATTAACCCTAAATTAATTGAATTATTTAAAATGGATTCTATTATTATAATTATTAAAAATATTACTATATTACAATTAAAACTTTTTTTGTGTCATAATATTTAGCAATCAAAATAAAAATTAAAAAACGCAATTAAAGATAAATATGTTTACCTGTACTTAAACTAAAATAACATGGATAAAATTTATATAAAAAACATTCCAATTCATAATAAATAGAAATATTTCTACCATATCTCATATATTGTTCTATAATTAACCTATTAGATCCCTTTCACAATTTAAAATGTGGTTATAACTTTTAATTTTCAAACCATTCAAGTGTGTCATTTCCCACCATTAATAAAAGGGAACCCCTCTAATCTCTATACCACACTAAAAGATATAATTTAAATAAAATAAATACCAAAAAATATTCATTACATCCCTCAATACATTCTATAGATGATTGATTATTAATCCCTCCAAATACATCCTTTTTTCAAACCATAGCAGTTTTTCCAAAGAAGATGCATACTTATTAAATGGGTGTTTTTTCATTTCTTCTCCCACAACATTAAAATATTCCTAAAATATTATTATATTATTACATAACTATAAAAATATAATAATTTTTTAATAGTTTAGTGGCATAACCTACGTCCAACTCCCCCTGCATCAAATGGGAAACAAATTAATTGATCATGTGTATGGTGGACTATAACATTCTGAACTGATTTAAATCAATTTCAGTTAATACCTTCCACAACCATATATAATGATGAATTTAATATATATTTTTTATATTTTTTAAATAATTATACATGTTTAATTATAATATAATGTCTACCTTTTTACCACCCAATCCATTGAAAAATGATAACGTCGCTCTGGTCTACCTATGGACCTCAAACTCTACAAAGAGATATGAAATGACTTTAATTTTATTTTAAAATGGATGGTATTGAGGGTATATTAAATTAATATATATTTTATATATGATATTAAAATGATTCATTAAAAATTTATTAATCCTTAATTTCATTTCTTTACATCGATTGAGAATATAGAAATAACATCGATATGTATATAGAACCTATAATCGCAAAAAAATGTCTAATTAATTTTCTACCTATAATGGTAATTGATGAATATAAAAAAATTATAATTAAAAAAATATTCATATAATGAATAAAATTATTTTTAATATAGAACCATTTTCATTGTAAATGGACTAAAAATTTGGAACCAAAATATAAATGAATAATGTAGGAGTTATTTTTTGAAACCTAATTTTTACGGTGAATTTTTAATCAAACATTAATAAAAGGACATATGTCTGTAATATATGGTATTATATATATGTTCTTGGTTCTATATTAATTTTATAAAAACCCAATATTTATTATACTGGATTTTGAAATGTGTTTTTTAGTGATTATATTTGGGTTAATGGATTTTTGTTTCATATTTAATTATAGAGGACAAATGGCACTAGATTATTTGGTTTGGTGTATATTCATTCCTTATTGAATTCAATGGTAGTTATAATTAATATTCAAGTTATTTTATATTTCTAGGTATATTTATTTCTTTCATGGTTATTATTATTCAATATTCAAGCAATCATTATGTTTTTGATTTTCTTATATCAATTATTGTGGGGATTGTTAATTATTATGATTCCAATAATGATATAATTGAACATAAACCTAATGAAAAATAGAAATTTCATTAACATATTGATATTTCAATAAGTTAATTTTTTCCATTATATTTCTCCACTTTACGTACTCAAGATCCAAATGAGTTTTTGTAAAAAAATTAACTTATTTTCATCTTCTATCAAAATCATGTTTTCATCCATATTGATGATTTTAAAAAAAAATTAAATAATTGTTTAAATTTTTTAATATTATATTTTAATTTCAAATTTAAAGAAAAACGTTACATAATGTAATAAAAGAGAACCTATTTTCAATTTTTGAGTGATTCGCTTTTTACTTTTAATGAAAATTAAATACAAATCCTTGTAAATATTGTATGATAAAAACCATATTTTCCAACATCATAAAAAATGGAATAAATTTACCCTAAAATATTCTATGATTATTTTAAATGAATTTATATTCGTTAATATTTTATAAAATTCTATTTTTTTAATATGAGATTTCAAAATTGAATGTGTTTTCCATTCATAAATGTTCTTATATATATTTTAAAATAATTTCCTATATAAGTTTCCACCATTTTATGTCACATATAATTTAAAAGTATTATGATCCAATGATTCCATCCTTCATAAATCAATGGATGTTTTATATATTTGACTAAAATGTCTTATAAACCCTGTTAATTTCCCTTAGTTTATGCTTTGAAAGAATGTATATGAAAAAAAATTCTTTTCATAGGTCATCATATGATGAATTTATTATCATCATTTAGTACAAAAATATATGGATTATATGACATGTGTGATATATTTTTACATCCAATGTATTGGGTAAATAATATTGTTCTATGAGTTAAAATGTTATATGGGAGGTTATCCCAATCCCAATAATAAAACACTAATGAAGTTATCCAAATCTCTAAATTAGGTAAATAGGAGGTTATTTTAATCATAGAAAAGAGAAAATGGGTGGTTATCAAAATCCTAAAAGAGGGTATAGGTTTGATTATCCTAATCCTGGTATATTTGTAATGGTATTTATATAATTCCTAAAATTTTATGAATATATTGGTGGATAGCCTTGTAAAAAGATATCATATTCTCATTTGTATTCAAAATATATATTTCTTATACTAATGTTATACTCTAGTTGATAATGTTTTTTCATTCCATTGGGATTCATGTCTTATTAAAATCCTTAATTTATGCTTTCAATCATAGATATGATATAACATATCTTGGGTATGGCTGTCAAGTTTTATTCTCTTGCTCAGAATTCATTTTTTTCATTATTTCTTGATATCTCTATTATTTACCATTAGTATGCAATTTGTCTCAACTATTAATATATTTATTTCCCCATGTAATGTAGAAATATATTATTTATTATGTGACTAAAAAGATTGCTTTTCATGGAAAACATAGAGGTAGGTGATACTGTTCACTAATGAAAATGATATTTATGTATTGATGATTCCAATGGTCTTATGTAAATAATAATATCATTGATAATTATCTTATTAAATAAATAATGAATTATTAAGAAGAGATCTTTATGTTTGAATAATACATTTAATTGTTATTGGTGTCAAAGAAAGGGTTAGTTAAACTTTATAAATATTGATAATAAATTTTTAGTGTTAACCCTATAGATAATGTAATGCATTTGAATATGTTGTTTAGTTTAGGTGGAATACATATAGACTGGTTTCTATGATATTACATCCTTGTCTAGTCACTACAAGGGGATGTTTTTTGGGTAGAAATTTATATATAGGTAATAAATTCAAAAAGGGAGTATTGTGAGTTGACCCTATCTTCAAGCGGTGCAAGAAAATTGTCCTTTTTATACATCTGATTTTATTGTCTAAGGGGATATGTTTTGGATATTTACAAACACTTTACTAACCATCATTATGGATTTGAATAATTACCAATAATGATAATGTTTAATCCTATGGTATCATATATTGAAAATATGGTGTCATAGTTTAGATATCCTATCAGTGATTTATCTAAGATTATGTTCTTTCCCTCTATTCTTATTATTTCATATAAAATGGTTTTTAGTTTCCTTCTATGTATGGAAATCAAGGGAGTAGTGTTAATGATAAATTCCACTAACAATGAAAAGTTTATCACCGTGATTAACCAAATATAATGGGATATATAATGAAAATTATTCATAATATGGTCCCAAAACATTCTAAACCAATTATTCATGATAAAATTACAAAAGATAAAAAGTGGGAACAATATTCAATTAATTCTATCTTGAGGAAACATCCTCCAGTTTTTGTAGTTACGTTGATCCACTAGAACTTGAGAAAATTATAGTACCATTGAAATTAAATATTTATTCTCCAATGCCTATAGCATGAAAAATTTAATTTGGTTATATATGATTATGAAGGTGAAGATGAACAAGGGTGGACTCTTATTATTGACATAGGGAAACATGATTAACTTGAATCCATGGATATGTATGGGTTTATAATATTATTTTTCAATATGTGATTGCCTAATAATCATGGATTTAAAATGGAGAAAGAATTACATGATTTATAACAGAGGGATAATGAACTTTTTGGTACCTATGAAGTAAATATGAAATTATATATAAGTAAAACTTGAGGATTTATCATCCAAACATGAATGTAAGTATTATTGATTTATTTAGGGAATACAACAAACACTCTAAAGTGTGTTATTCCCATGGGACTATAGTAACGATGATGAATTTATAATTTTAACTCTTTCATTGAATATGGAGATTGGAGTTACCCATCATTCACATGGCATTGAAAATTAATGGAAAATGGAATTTGAGGGAAACAATAAAATACAAGGAGACAATAAAGTGAAAATTATATGATGATAATTTTGTGGAAGGAAACATGGATAATGTTTTTGAAAATTGACTATTCAATGTCATATGTGTGGAAATGAAGGTTATCGTGTGGTTGAATGATAGAGTAATGGGAAAAATACCAACTGATTCAAACAAAGATAAATATCCATAAAATTCACCTCTCCTGATTTAATTTTTCAACATAAATGAGTATTTGAATATTTGATACCAATATAAAAATTCAATGTTTAGTGATGATGATCAATGCACACTACCACATAAGACTAGAGATAAAAGGAAAACAAGTTAGGTCACTCTTTTTTATGAGGTTTACAATGATAACCTGGTTAAAGGTACCCTAGCCATACAATCTATAACTGATATAGTCTCATTTGATTCTAGATATTCCCATAGTTTGTTATCTAAATTTTTTTATGGGTGTCAAAATTCAACCTAAATGAATAGATTTGTAATTATCATTCAAAACCAATAATGGTATAATGATCGCATATCTTGAATATAATACATCAATGATCATTTTTTTAGAGAGTGTGAATCCAAAAAATAGATTAACTCCAATTTTATTTTAATTTTACCTCATCTTAGGTTGGGATTGGCATTCTCTGATCAATTCCCACTTCAATTTCCTTTCAAGGGAAGTAAAGTATGATGTTTAAATCCAAAATATGGTCATACTATTAGTGTGTCTATAAATATGGAATTCTTATTGAAATGTCACAAGTATTATGGTCTTGATTCCAATTCAAAAGAGTTATTTCAAACATATGGTTGGGTAGAAAATCAATGTTGATGTAATGAAAATTGATTGAGATATTTTTTATATAATTCTAGAAGATTTTTATATTCATCCAATGAATTATGAATTTGTTGTATAAATTAGACACATTCCTAAATATATGGCTATTCTAAATACTTCTTATAGAATGTACTATGTTTATTTAATGCTATTAATGATGAAACCCCAATCATGTTAATGGATTCATTCACCAATTTGTGTTACCATATGGTGAAAAAGTTATATTTATTTCATAGAAATATAGATCATTTCACATTTGTATTGATTTTTGGGAATTTAATGGGATAACATTTAAGGAAAAGTATCCCTAACCTCATATTGATTACTTTTTTCCATCACATCGTGGATCACAATAATTTGTACTAGTTGAACTTCATTATGTATATCATTAATTTAATGTAAATAAAAAGGATATACCCCACAAATAATTCTATATAAGGTAAAGAGACTGCGATTATATAATGATGCCATTTTATCATACTAATGATGCATTATCTTCATGGATTTAATGAATAGAATATTTTCAAAATACCTTGAGTAGTTTGAGGTAGTAATTAAAGATGATATTAAAATATATTAAATAATAAAGTGAGTTTATGAATATCACTTGAGGAAGTTTTTTTAATACTCAAAATAAGGATAATTTGTCTGAAAATTTTACTAATAGTAAATTTGGGCTAAAAAATCACATTTTGGGTTATATAGTCTTAAAATATAATATATAGGTTGATTCAATGATGATTGATCTAATAAAACATTTTCCTAGACCAATAAAATGGATTTATATTGCTTGTTTATTCAGTTTCAATGTGTACTATCCAAATATTTTGAACAATTTCACATGATTATTCAATCGACTAAACATGTTAAATTTGAAGGGGTCTATATTCCAATTAAAAGAAGAATGTGATAAATATTTGAAGGATCTGATGATAAGGATAGTTTGTGAAACTATTATAAACTTCTTGTTTAATATACTGATTATTTAATCTATACTGATTCATAAAATATTATATTGTTATGAATTGAATTGTAGAATGATATGGTGACAGTTTATACAATATGAAAAATGATTATCCTAGATATAATCTATCCAACATTTGAATTTGAGTTATTTTTTGTAATTTTTTCATTAATGATATGACTGTATTATCATTGTGATGACCCAACTCAGTTCAATGACATGTGATATTGTTTTGTTGACACAAGCCCTAAAGTGCACCTAATTGTACGGTAGAAGCTGAACACTATAACCAAGGGTCTATGATGATACTATGGGGATACTATGAACACATGATCAGAGTAGGAAAAAATATTATAGTAATATAATATATAGAATATGTAAATTTAATAATAATGTATTGGAATAATTACATCTTAATAATTTAGTAGATAGATTAGCATTAACTATGTCAAGAAATAGCCAATATCATATACAAAATTGATGATCATGTCATGGTAATATAATAAATGGGGAATTTATTTCTAATAGTGAAACATAAGAATAAAACATTCTATACAAAAAATGTCAAAATGTCCTATGAAATAAAAAAATATTATTATGGGTATAGGTATTTCCCTCTCATGAAATACTCAATCATATCACAATTGTAAAGAATCCATAACAATCATCTTCCCCCCATTCCTAGATTAATCTATCATGTATTCTAATGTTACAAACTAAGGCCCATATTTGATGTGAGATATACTCTAGAGCACAACACTATGGATGTATCAAATTAATATATTTATTTCGAAGACATTATTTCAATGAGAAAGTATAACATGAGTTATGTAGTAAATGATAATGTGACACAACCCAATCTATATGTAAATTTTGTTAAAATAATAATATTAATGATGAGAAATATTATACACTTGTATGTAAACATATAAAATATATTTCATGGGTATCATGTATTATACCTATGAGGGATAGGACACAAGGTCATTGATCAAGGTGTCCTACTCGAGTTTATGGATATCATCCATAGAAAGGGTGGTATAATGTAGGCCTACATGGGACTGTAACACAAGAACATTAATAAATTTTTCTTATTTGATAAGTTATTTCTATATTAATAAAACTCAAAAAAACCTTTGGCGAAGTGGAAGGAGAATGTCTAATATGGTTCATGTAAGACGAATACGAAGTAATAATGAAAAAAAATATAAAATAAATGAATAAATAGTTCCATAATGTGATATCAGTGATATACCAAAATATCCCTCATTGAAAATTTTAAATAGGGGTTGAAGAATATCTTATATTATGCATTTTTATTTTAATAATTTAACTACTCACTTTCAATTCATTTATCAATTAATTATGAAGTGATGTTGGGCCATATTTCTTCACATTCCTCCTTATTTTTCATTTACATTTATATTCATAATAATATAGATCATCCATATCATATTAAATTTTCTGTTACACCATCTCACATTTAATCATCATGGTCTATGATTTATTCCACATTTACCATCCATGTTTAATTCATAAACTACTTATAGTCATGGCGGGAATTCCAACACACCCAATGTGAAAGAATTGACCTATCCATTCAATCCAACCCACCTCAAGTGGTTTTTTTGGGTTATGGTCATGACCTCTAATCATGTTGAATTGGAAATTGAACTTGAAACATGTTCTATAACATTTAAATAATGATATTTTTAATTTTATATGAAACATTAGGAGGTTCCTACCTACATCACTATGACACTATAAATATTCCAGAATTCATTTTGAGAAAAGGTAAAGACAACAAAAAAATAGATGTGTAGTAGACACCTTTCTTTTATTTTCATGTAATCTAAGATAGGATATGAGAAAATTTTAAGTAGAAAAATACCTCAAAAGTTGGGAATTTTATCATTCATTTTCTTAGTATTATGTAAAATTAGGTTAAAAAAGAAATTAAACAATATGATTGATGATCTTACCAGTGGTTAGCCAATCATAAAAATAATTATGGAGAAGAAATATAGAATGATAGAGGTGGCTCAATTATAAGGATTGGTTTCGAATGTAACACTAAATTATGATAGACGATGTTATGTGTTGAATGAGAGAATAATAAGGGGTAAATTAAATATATTCAATGGATTAATCATAAATTCAATTGTTTTTAAACGTTTTATGGTTTCTCCACTTGGATGGAAAAACAATACACCAACTGTGAACCCCCAATATCTTATTGGAATAACAACACATAGACAATTTCTATGTCATTAAAAACTATATCCATCTCGTTCTTGTTCATTTTCGATAATACTACACCTTGAATAGTTAGAAAAAACAATTATCAAATCATGTGTTTGTTATAATAATTATACATTCATAATTTCACACCTCTATATAACCTTTCTCACATAGTTCATTAAACAATGGAAATCATTATTGGGTAGTATTCTTGGGTTCCACATTTACAACTAACCATTCACCAACTATGTATCTCTACATATTTCTCAAAAAACAGAGCTCTATTAACAGAATAAGCATCATTTCCCCCCAAACATTACAATAAAATCTATTAATAATTATTATATAAAATAAATAGGGTTAAAAAGAAACCTAAAGGAAATATACCTTAGTAAAAATATAGAATCAAAAAAATCCTCTCCTTAGAACTATTTAACTAGAGGGTTCGATTCTAAATGTGGTAAAGAACCATTTATGAAATGATTTTCCCAATGAGAGAATATGATGAAATCCATATCCCATGATTATTCTTATATACATTCTAGTTTCCAAATAACCTACAGTAGAGGAATTTAAAATTCTGGGACATCTTTCTTGCTCCAATCAATGATACATTTATCACTTTCCTCAAACTAATCATGAAAATACAAATCAACCTCATTATGAATATGTACCTGAGACATGTCTAAATTATAATGAATAACCATTAAAACATGTAAGAAATTAAACATTTTTTACCACTTCTATGGTAACTGCAACCAATAGGATACTTTCCAAAATCCTTCCCAAATATAAATGTTAACAAAAAACATTGTTACTAGATTCCCTTTTTTTAAAATCAATTGGTACCCTATATAAGGTTAATTGTGCTAGATAACATGATCTCATCCCATAAACATAAAATATTGGCCACGATGATCTATATAGTACATTTTTCTAGAAGGAACTGTATCCATATTCTCCTGATAACTTATACTTTCTATGATGATTCATTAAATAGTTAAGGTCCATATAAAATTGCCTCTACTTCCACTTACCATCATAGGGGTTAACATAAATACATACAATATAATCCAATATAAGGATTCATCTGTACCATTTTTTAAAACCTATTATTATAATAAAATTTGAGGATAGGTATTTATTTAATCCAAGAACTTCCTAAACAATGAATCATAAAAAATAATGTCTTAACACTAGTTTAGTATCAATTTATAAGCCATTTGTCTAATAGTGATAATATTTACTAAAAATTTCCTTCAGACTGAGATGCTTCTATAGATTATTCCCAGAATATCATGTGAAATGAAAATAACTCTCCAATATTATCGTTCATGGAACCCTATTATTATTTATGATCTTTATGACATATATCCCTCCTAGATCATCAACTAAAATAGACTATCTAAAAATAAATTTAGTGAGATACTATTTCCTCTTTTTATATGATAACCCTTACTTCGTTGCGACCGCATTGTGACCTAGGAAAAGGCATTTCAAAATATATTATGTCATCAAATCATTTTATCTCAAAATTATATGATGGATTAATAAGTCATGTAAGTTGTTGGTACTTCTCCTTCACATATTAAAATGAGGAACATTAAAAGATAAATCCATTTTTCTCTCTTTTCATCCTTGGCCACTTGTGCATGTTTAAAAGTAACCATAAATCTCAGTAAGAACGAGATGTATTTCCCAAAATAAAGGAATATGACTCTCACATAAATTCCTTTAATATTTCATTAAAAACCCAAAATACCAATGAATATACAATATATCATCACCATTAATAATCCATCATGGTCGTGGGGACTCACTAGAATATCTCTCACATGGTTCCATGTCCTTGAAATCATAACACCATCTCATATCCACTCTATCCAGAATTAGAGAGGCCAATATGGAAGCTATAATAATAGACTAGTCGGATTATCCATGACCGCTTAGTGTATGTCAAAAAATGGGGCCAAAAATTTAAACTCTCACATGGGCTTCATGACTAGATATTTAAACATTTTCTAGCACAGATCACGGGTAATGAAATTTCCTTTACCTGGTAAATAATAAAGATTAATGTTGAAATATTATAGGTATTCAAAACCTCTTCATAACCTAAGATTCATGTAATATATCATGAATAAGTAATTGATTATTTTTGGGAATTCATACACCATAAACATCCCTATAAGAATGTAATTAATTGAAAAACACAATATATAAACAAAAAAAGAATATTTGAGATCTCTCTTTGTGTAATTCTAGTCATGAGTTCTCAACTGATGATACCAATATGCAACGAATGACCCACTCATCATCATAACTACTCCCAACATGATTCCTGTTGCATCACAATAAAATATATATCATCTTCTATGATCATTTAAAATAACTCTCATTCTTTATGTGAATATTTCTTTTCAAATCCTAAATATTTTTCTTCTACTCCTAAGAATATGTGAACAAGAAACCATTCATTGTCAAGTTTGTTTTAGGTTATTCAGGGTTTTATATATTAATTAAAAATAATCTATGATAATCTTCCATTTACAAGAAACTATATATGTAAAATATTTTAACATCCTTCTCATATGAAATAATGAATCTCACATTCTATGGGTCTATAGATACTCCTAGTTCAAATATTATGTAACCTAATAAGTGACCCTTATAGATTCTAATGTGGAATTTTATAATATAAAAATATAGATGGTGGTCCCACAATACATTTTATTATGATCTCACAATGTTTGGAATGGACTTGATGAGTGTGACAATACACCAAGATATCATCCATGTTTTTTATAAGATGTAAATATAGATAAGGATGGAAGGAATGATTCATTATATTCATGATAACTATTAGAACATTTTCCAGAATGAATGGAATGACCAGATACATGTAAATGATATATTTCCAAAAAATATTTTATATGGTATATAATATGGTATAACAAGAATGTTATTATATCAAAACATAAAATCTATCATGGATAAAACACTCACTCATCCGAGACGGTAATATAGGTCATCATTATATAGTAAAGGATAATTATTATTAACATTATCTTAGTTTAATCAGTTATAATACATTCAATAATGACGGTCTTATCCAACTTCATGGTAAGATGAACTAAAAAACCCAAAGATATGTTTTGGTCTATATAACCCTTTTAGCTTCCAATTAATCTAGCTACATCTTGTTCTGAAGTAATAATGTAGTATTCATCCAATAAATGGAAGTGGATACTAGTCTTGTTAAATGAAGTAGCTCAATCATAAACTCATCCTCCCTCTTTGGCGGTAATCAAATATTTTATTTTTGGTAAAATATCACCCAAAATGTGAAATCATGTTATTGTTTTTAGCTATTACTAAACCACTCTTTTTAAAATGCATTGAATGGGTTTTTGGGGGGTTTTTTTCAAAAAACATTGTAAATTTTTATTGTTTTGTACTAGTTTATGGCGGGCACATGGTTTTCCCAAAGTTAGTTTCATCTTAGTTGGAGCTATAAAAACCATGACATCTGGTTTTTTCCTAGATAATGTATAGTCTGAAAAGATGTGTTCCTACATTGTAGAAACTATTCACTTGGAAAAGAGGGTTCATAACTAGGTCAATGACATTCAATCTCATCACAGTAGGTTTATTATCCATGTTCTCGTTCTCATGGTTTCTCTATTTTTTTCTTCCCTAGGGTTTTGGGGATCACCAAGAAATTAGAATATCTAATAAACATTTTTTTGGATCCTAACATTAGGTTTATTTCATTAACTCAAAATTTTTATGTTCATTATAGGAAGATCTTGATTAGAGTTTAGAGTTTCAAAATCTACAGATCCCAAGGTAGGTGGTTCCTTCATGATTCCCAATTTTTTTAACACTAAATTGATTTAATCAAATTAAATTATTTAATTTAAAATTATTTTATTTAAAAAAAATTAAATGATTATTCAAAAATCCAAATTACATTTCATTATGGGATTTGAATTATGAAGTTGGATATTGGTCATAAATTGAGAAATCCATAAATTCAATTGAATTTGTGTGATGGTAAAATCATTGGAAAATTATTAAATTTAAATTTTTGAAATAAGTTATAGAATTTAAATTTTGATATTATATTTTGGTATGAAATTGGAAAAAAATTAATTCCTTTGAATGGGGGTGATTTGTGAAATTCTTGGAAATCGGTGAAATATAAATTTTTAAATTTTATTAATGTAAAATTATTGAATTTATGTTTTAAACATCTAATTTATAAAATTAATTTGATGAAATATATTTTAATTATTTATTTGATGAAAATTACTTAAATTGGTTTTCAGAGAAACCATTGGGGTTTTCATTGAAAAATGTATTTTTTTATTAAAACATCATTTTTTTAATGGAAATTTTGATTATTTGAAATAGAAAATGCGATGAATTGTATTTTAATAATTCATAATGAAAATTTCCCTTCATGAACTTTTTATTGGATGAATTTCATGCCTTAAAAAGATAGTGAGTTATATAAATAACACACTTAGACATACAACATTAGAAACATAACTATAGAATTTCATATCCCGAAAGGGATAGTAATGAAGTTACCTTTCGCCATATTAATGAGACTGAAGTATAAATATATTTCTTTTTCACTAGGATCCCTTAGAGTCCCACATCAAGGAACTATAATAACTTTAATTATCTGACCATGTTTCTCAAATTTTTGTGTATTTTAAATTAATATATTCCATTATTTTTTTATGTCTTACACGGCTTGTGAATTTATATAAACTAATCTAAATTGTTTTCTTCAATCCATTTGATTAATGTATTTATATTATTTTAATTTAATACATGATTTTTTTTTAAATATGTTTTATGAAATTATATATATTTTAATTTAAATATGAATGTATTATTGTAGAAATAATTTTTGTCATATTATTAGGGAATCCTTTTTGATACCCCAATTCTCTTTTATCTCACAACCAACCTCTTTCGTCATGTGTTATTAGATTATCTCCTTCCAGGATCAAGGAAGGGTAAGGAGACACTTGGATGTAGTAGTAGTTATTAAACCTTACACTACAAGAGTTCCATCCACTAGGACATAGGATTTTATCCTATTTTTTTGTACCTTGTTTGAGTACATTAGATTGTTTAACTATTTGACTTCCTATACCAATATAAAAATAGTGTTTCTTTTGTATTCCTATATATATTTTGTCATGTTCTGTAATTTTTATGGAAAAAATAATTCCAAATTTCATATTATATGGTACTAGATGATATTATTCAACCCATGGGAATCATGAATGCACATCATGCCTTGTTAGGACCAGATCAATTATCAATTTACTAGGATACATGTACTTGTTTGTTATAATGGGGAATGAATGGTCCAACATTTTCAAATTTCCTTGATGTCAGTATGTAGTTGTGTATTATGTTTGGTACATTGGTTGTATTTATGACAGAGTGTCTGGCCAGATATCAGCCTAAAAAACATTAAGATACCCATTGTTACTTTGGAATGACTTATTAAGGATAATTTATAATATTTCCAATACATTAAATTTAGATATTTTTAATTCAAAATCATTTGTTCTTATCTATGGTGATTAATTAACTTTGATGCTTTATTTGAGTTATAATATATTGTATTTTGTATCCTTTCATAATGTTGTGTAGAATCATGCCAATGAGATGACAGGAGGATTAGAACCAAGAGTAATATACTGATAATTCCCAATGACAAAATCCAATCATGGAAAAGAGTTTGTTTGATGTGATTGTGTGTATAGTCTGAGATTTTGGACATGAACCTACACCAGATCCTATTTAGGCACCCACTATGGATCTTGAAATGGATGATCTTCAAAATTTTCATAGGAATTCCTACACCGGAATCTGGAAGAATTAAAGGGGTCACAATATCCTCAAGTATTTTAAGAATGGTTAATCAAGATAGAGCAGCTATTTGGGCCCTTAGAGTCACCAGAGAAATCAAGGTGAATTTTCCCTACTTCCTACTGGAGGGACTTAGAAGAAGATGGTGGGACAATGTACTTATGATGAAGAAGCATTGGGGTATATAGTTCAAATACATAAGATTCCTTTTCATATAAAAGTTTTCTCAGGATTCAATATTTTTTTCCAAGTCTATGGTGTTTTTCAAGCATGATCAGGCTGATGTCAACTTCATCGATTGTGAATGTCATTTTACAGAGTTTGTGTTGTTCTCACCCAAAATTGTATCGAATGATCGGATAAAGTATCAATTTTTTGTGTTGGTATATTGATATGATATCAATTAATAATTTTACATGATTATGTATTATTTTTATGATGATGTTTTAGATATAGATTTGATGGATGAAAAAGACATACCTGGAATGTTAGGGGTCTCAAGAGTTTCGTTCTCTCCCAGTTGTGGTGAATATTCCTTTAATGGAATGAAAAATTGTAATGTTTTTCATGGTGGTTCTCAATAGAATGAAATTATAAATCCTCATATAGTTCGAGGAATATTTCCATTAATTAACAACTGCTATGGAAATACTAAGCATTTAAAGAGGTTTTTTAGTGAGGCACCCATGGTATGCGCCACAGGTAGATTCTAGAGTCACCAATAGATGTTATACCATATTAATTTCATTGTACATAGTGGAATGGGATAATAAACACCATATGAGGTTGTGGCATAATTATTTGCTTCAGGGAAGAAGGTGTTCCATCCACATGCATCTAGAATGAAACTTTTTCATGTAGTGTAAGAGTCTCCCAAGAAGGTGGATATGGGACTAGAAATTGTGAGTGGTACCATCACTATAGATTAACCATTAGTGATTGCATTATTTCATATTATTTTATCTCAATCAATTTTTTCAACAAATATTTTTCATATTCTAATATTTTTTATAGATATTATTTCTGGTTTAATGGATTTTACTTATCCCCTGGTATATAGAGAGAATACATTCTTAGTAGCCCTGCTTATATTTTCTTTCAATCAGATTATTTTAATTCATAGAGTTTTATGGTAATTAGCATGAAAATTCATCATTTCATATTTTGGACGGATTAGGTAATTTTCAATAAGCATTGTCTTGATTGTTGTCTTAAATGGATCACTTTTACTACATCTATTGGTGTTATTTTTTTACAAGGAGAACGGGATCCATGGTCCTGTATAGACAGACGATCTTATCTAGAGTTGGGGAAAGTTATATTTATTATATCATTTCAACTATATAATGAATCCTTGGAAATTGATACCCATCCAGTTGAAATCTGAATTCCTGAAGTGTTTCCATACAACTTCTCTAGTTTTTCAATAGTAAAAGAGGAAGAATTTTTGTCGATTTAGTCCACAGTACTCCATCAGTTTCTATTCCATATGACCATGTGGAACCATGTTAAATAAAATTATTAAAAACTATGTTAAATTATCTTATAGATAATGTATTTATATATCTGAGTGTGTCACATTGAGCGGTGTTGATTTTCTTTACTAACAATGATGATGGGTTTGTTCACCTTTACACTAATTACAGAAAACATAATAGTGTCTTGGTAAGGAAACAGTATATATTTTAATAGATTTTCTATCTGTTAGTCCAATTAAAACTAGATAAGTGGTTCTCGATGAATGATCTTCAATATGCTTACAAACAGTTTAGGATAAAATAATCTTATATTTAGAAAACCACCTTTCATAGATGGTATGACCATTATGAGTACCATGTCATGCCTTTTGTACAAATGAATTCATTTATTGAAATTATATCACTAATAAAGATTATTTTCCATGATTATTATGATAATTTAGTTCTTTTCATTGTGAAAGACATCCTTTTTTACCTTATTTGCTGGGAGGACCATGTGTGTGATCTGGGAGTAGTTTTCGAATTATTGAGAAATCACTTTCTATATGAAATTCATTTTAAATGTTATTTTTTGATTCCAGAAGTGATGTTATTTGGATACGTGGCGTGGGAACATTCTATTGTAGTTTATCTATAAAATTTAATTGCTGTTATAAAATGGGAACAAATCAAAAAAGTTTTTTAGATTTAATGATTCTTTGGATTAGATATATATTATATTTGGTTTGTAAAGGAAGTCTCAATTTTTTCTTATCCAATCACTTCTATAACTTGGAATAGAGTATTGTATACATGGAATTATAAATTAAATGTTTCTTTTGTTGATTTGAAATGTCTTTTTACTACTGGATTGGTGTTGAATCTTACAGAGGATGAGTAGTGATAGTGGTATTGTATGATGCAGTAGGATCATGTTTCGAATATGTTCTTCAATTTGTTGATCATGTCATTCCTTATGGATCATGACAGCATAGGCCACATAATTATAATTACATCATAAATGACCCTGAATAGGCATCTATATTGTACATGCTTATGAATTTTTGAATTTACTCTTACAACGAATGATTTACCTTATTTTCAGACCACATAAGGATTAGTTATATTTTCTGTATGAAATAATTGAATCTCCAACAGAAGTGTTTGTTGGAGTACATGAATATTTATAATTTTACATCACTTATACCAAATAGAAAGGGAATATAATCACAGATTCCTTGAGTAGGAAATTTACCAGCCAAGAAGCCAAAAAATTATCATAATAGTGGAACATGATATATATTTTTTAATAGTATAATATTGGAGCCTTAGAATAAGAGGGATATAGTTAAATTTTCCAGATCGCATTTGGTATCCTCTCTTCATGATATGATAAATTATTAAAATAATCAAGATGATGTTTTCAATATGAATAGAATCCCTTATTTGGTCGGATTCTTTTCCTGATCGGTCATTCTCAACAAAGGGAATTCTATACTATTAGAATATTTTTTAGGCCTTCACTAATAAGGATACCTTTATTAGGGAATTTACATAACACCTAGTGGGTTTTTCACCTAGTAAGAATAAAGATATTATATGACATGATGTGACAATTTTTGTGGCTTGGTATGTGATAGGTCATTGTAGAATTTGTCTCTAATGGATATAACTGCAAATAAGCCAAGACGAGCACCAGAAGCCTTCATGTTTACAACAACCACTTCCAATCACTACATGGTAGTTTGATGGGATATCTATAGAATTTGTTGTTGGGTTTCTAATCAGCCATATAAAGATAATGGTGTATGGGTTTTGATTGATGGAATAACAACATTGGCTCACTTATTACCATTTGTGATACAACCAATGTTGAGTAATTGGGAAGCCTCTATATGAATGATATTTTATATTTATATAGAATTAGATATACTATACTCTACAATCAGGATCCATATTTTACTTTTATTTTATAGGGGTAATTATGTTGAGATAGGATCTCATTTATATTTGAGCATGAAACACCTTCTTCAGTTAGATTTCCATATAGAAATAGCTATACAGATTATGGCGGATATTTATCTGGCCCGTGTTTTCAACATTTCTAGATCTTGAGATGATCATTTGTAGAAGGTTGAGGTTTTTTAAAAAATAGTTACTAGTACATGATCATAATGGATACATTTGTGGCCTTTATTATCAACTATGTAGATATTCATTGTTTTGGTCATTGATTAGTGAATATTCTGTGTTTATAACAAGCATGGTCCAAGATATTATAAATAATATTCAGATGAAATGTCAATGACTCTTGATGGAACAAAACTGTTATCAGTCCTTTGTTAGTTTTCATCTCAGGCCTTTTGAATTATTAGTTAGTGACTAGGTGTTCTTAAAAGATTCACCCCATTTTGGTAATAGATTTTTTGGGAGAAAAAGGAAACTATATCTTTGTTTTGTGGGAACTTTTTAGTTTTTTAAGTTGGTGGGTAAATATTCCTTCCATTTAGAACTTCCACCATAGATGAAGATGATAAATAATGTTTACCATGTATTGTTATCTAATGATGTATCTATCAAATCTATCACATGATCTAGGCTTGAGTGATCTTAAGGTTGATCCTGATTAATTTTTGACTAAGAATCCAGACAATAATGTTGATTCTAAGCACTAGGTACTTTATTGGAGGATAATAACTTTGGTTTGTGTGATATGAAATAACAGTTCTAGTTTTCATGAGATGTGGGGGATGGAGGCACGATTAATATATCACTAGCCTGATCATTTGGGTGTGGGAGATTTTTAGTAGGATTTTTGGGGTTAGAATGTTTATATACAGGGGAGGTTGTAACATACTATTATAGATTTCTAGTATTACTATACATCTCCATATAACATTCATTGGTTTTGTTTCCTTTAAGGTTGTTTCATGTGAAAACTTTGGAAATTTAAATATTTTAGTCTAGTGAAAAATTTACACATGGTTTTCCAAAATATTGTTACATCTTATTTGAAACTATGAAAAACCGTACTATGGGGTTTTTCATGGATAACATATTGTTTGACCAACAATGTGCCCACCTAGTAGAAACCAAGAACTTGGAAAAAGGGGGTGTATGATTTATTATAATTGTAATTTCCTTCCAAGCTAATCATTTGTTAGATGATTTTAGAAACATAAAATTTATTTCAAAGCCAATAAATAGAATTTTTATTGTCCCTAATGGACCTAAATTGACTCCCCAACATTTTATTCTTCTAAGAGGGCCCCCAATATCAGTTTTTAAATGCTCTACACTATACCAAAAGTTTATTGAATCTTAGAGAATAATGTTTCATATTCTCACCACAAGGTTCCTCTTCTCGTTCTCTTTTTCTCTCACTCTCTCTTTTCTCCTTCATTGGGGTTTCTGGATATTTGTTCTATTATAATATCTAATTAAAAAAGTATCCTTAATACAAATTTTTAATCTTCGATTCCAACTATCAGTGTTCATTGTTTTCATATCCCATTTAGAGTTTGGTGTTTTAAGATATAGTGATCCCAAGGTATTTAGTTCCATCATGATGATCAATTTTTATTAACTCTAAATTAAATTATTCAAGTTCCTTTTTTTGATTTATATTCAATTTAATGATATATTTTTCAGTTTATTTATCAAAATATATAATTCCATTGAATTAGGGGGTTTAAAAAGTGGAATTTTTTTTGGCCTAAAAATTGGGAAAACCTCAAATTCAATTGAATTTTGGTGCTTTTAAAAATTATTTGAAAGCAGTGAAATTGAAATTGTCGAATTATAATTTTGAAATTGAAATTTTCCATGAAATTTTTTAATCAACCAATTCCATTGAATTTGGGAGATTTGTGAAATTTTTGGAAATTTGTGAAATTTAAATTGTTGAAATTAAATTGTGAAATTAGTTCAATGTAAAATTATCAAATTTGTCTTAATTAATATAAATTTTTTAAATTTAATGGATGAAATTCATTTCAATGTTTTATTTGATGAAAATATATAACAATTTTTTTCATAGAAACCACTGAGATTTATCTTAAAAAAATGACTATTTTGATTAAAACCATGTAAATTTTTTTAAAATAGAAAATTGGAATATTTTTGAATGGAGAATATGATGAGTAATATATTAAGATATATTAATGTAAATTGAATAACATTGATTTTTTATTGGATAACATGAAATCCTTTGGTGGATAGTCAGTTATTAAAAAAACTTATGATTTATTATTTTTGAAAACATAAATACGGCAGTACATATCAACGTCATGATTCTGATGAAGCCACTATTGTCCATACAATAAGGACATGTCCATAAAAATATTATCGTGTCAGTTTGAGTGTATTTATTCCCAAAGACTGGAACTATCATTCCATTTAATATAACAATATTTCTTTTTTCTCAATGAATACATTCCGCTATTATAAAATGTTTTACATGAATTTTAAATTTATATAAAATATTTTATATAAAAGTTTTAATAATACATTTTTATAAATTATTCTGTCATTTGAAATGTAATGAATTATTTGATAAAATATGCCTTTTGAAATGGAAATCGGTTTATTTAATGTTGAAATCATTATTTGGTTAATAAAATTTTGGAATCTTATTATGGAATCCTTGTTGAGACCCTACTAGGATTTTAAATCTCTCCCTACGTATTCTCTTTAGTGATTGTATATTATATCCTTCCACATTTTAAAATGGTTATGTCACCAATTGGAGGTGGTAGTAGTAGTTAGCCCTTGTGCTGGGAGAGTTTTTTATGCTGGGAGTTGGGCCTTTATGCAATTTAATGGTTCATTGGTGTATTACTTGGGGTTGTTTAGCTATTTGAATTATGATATTATTCTCCATGTGTAGTTTCTTTTGTATCCACATTTAATTTTTTTCTATCTTACACAATGTTTTTGGGAAATATTATTCCCACATTCAATTCTTATGATGCGAGGTTCTAGTCTTCAACTCGTGAAAATCAAGAATTCTCTTCAGTCCATGTTATTATTGGATAAGATATCATGTTACTAGCGTAAGTGGGAAGGATCAATATATAAATGATATAGTACATGAGGAAAATATTTCTAATGTATTCCTTGATTTTATAAAAGAAGATAATAAGTAAGGAATTTCACTCTACCGTACCCATAATGCTCAAGACCAAATCAACTTTTGTGGACATCCCATTCATCCTTATGAATATAATTTCATCCTCCTGGTCATTGGAAATATATCATCAAGTTATTTTAATCAACATATTAATTGTAATAAACCAACAATTCCATCATAATAATGATGTTAAAATTAATCTTATTGAGGATATAGAATTTCTTTATAAAACTATATCCTACTTACTCATGGGATCATTCTCTACATTGGCATACACATACAAATGTATTACAAAATATGTCTCCAATGACATCATCCCATATTCATATATAATATAGATAACAAGAATCATCAAAATTACAATATATAAAAAGGATTTTTTAGATCATGTGTCATATTAAACAGACACTAATTTATAGGGTACTAAAATTGTATATTGAATCATTGAATTACCATCCCTCTAATCATTGGATTTCGACTATACCACACACATATGGTTTGATCAAAAACCCTAAGCATTATTCATTCCACCCTTAGTAGTTCCTCACATCTAGTACTATATATATGAAATAATAAATCCCTCACCTCTTCCACCACCTCATCCTATATGGACAGTAGTACTCTATCTTTCATTAGGATATGGAGTTGTTGATCGAACTCCAAAAGGTGGAGCTGGTGTGGATACCATATTAAAAAAATAATTGGAATGGATAAAAAATCTATACATATATACTATTTAACAAAAATATATTTACCAAATTGGAGATTATCACACCGGTGCCTTAAATAGCAACGCATACAACATTGATGACAAATAACACAGTTATTCAATCAAAAATTCAAGGTACCACGACCTCCATGGGAAATCCTAAAATAATACTTCCATCTAATGTATGAATTACTATCATGTCATGATACAAAAGTACCCTATAAGACATAACTATCTTTATAAATGTTATTCTTAGTGATTATGATTGGATACACTATCTCAGGAAAATCAGAAAAATGAAACACATTATCCTAATACATGATAGCGTATATAATTCCAACGTCAAAATATATAGCATTGGAAAAAAATTCAACATGGGTATTAGGAATATAATTTTTAATATCCTTGAAATGAGTTGACTAATCCACTATCGATAAAGTTAACTTTTCAATGGGCAGAAACTCTTTTTCTTGATCATCTCTCATTATTTATGGATGGAAATAATCATAGTTAGATATCATAAAATCTATGTTGAATATAACATGATATTGTTTAGAAAGATTGAATGACCCCAAAAATATTATGGATGACCTTTTATGGACATTAATTGTACAATTGACCCTCCTATTGGTAGTTTTCTTTAGATGATTGAAAATAGATAACTTATCCTCTAGTCATGACATTGTACACTGAGGACATTTGTCCCTTGAAAACATATCTGGATGCATCTAATGAAATTAATTGTACATGGATTCCAATGTAGGGGATTTTATTTGGGTTACCTTCATGGTCTTCATTATTGATAGATAAACATCTCAAAAGTGGGTTTTAGATCCCGAGTCTTGTATACCGAAATGTTTCATTGGAGGAATTGTAATAGGGAATATTAGTGTCTTGGAACACAAAACCACGGGAGCATGGACAACAATACCCACTTGGTGAATGATCTGAGGCCATTATGGTGTCATAAATCAAAAAATTCTCAGAACCTTCACCCTAAAAGATTCATCGAAAACATATATTATAGATGCAATGATAGTATAGGTTTATTAAATCCCCTAAAAAGGTAAAAACAACTATGAATACACCCCAAGACAGATCTAGGTGAGAGAGAATGTCATCAAAGAATAAATGAGACACTCCCAACATCACGCCACTATGGTCTAGTCAAAGGTTAGTTCTATTTAATTTCCAATATGTTTTAGTATATGGAATTTCAATTATAATTTAATGAGGAAAATACATCATTTGTTCCAATTTAAAACCCCATTTTTCATCAGTGACAATATTTATTTTTTAGATAAGTATAAATTTCATATGTGTGTTATATATATATCATGGTCTAGTTAGATGATTTAACATTCTAATGTTAGAAGGTCCTAATAATTATACATTTCTAATGGAACATTATTTAACTATGACCATCCATTTACATTTTGTATTGGAATGAATCAAGTATCATTATGATAGATCAACTAGATGGTTCACCATTAAAAATTTATAATAGTACATTTTTATATTACTGTTGTAACCCATGTAATCTCAGTTTTCTAATTTTTTATTCAATGTAATGAATTTTTCATGGATGAAACATGTAATAATGTTTTTAATTAAGGATACACCATCATTATATATGGGAAAAAATTAAGTTAATTTATATTTTTTTACTGTAAACATCTTTTATAATTCATCTTAGAGAAACATTAGTTATTTAACAGATATAATACTCAAGGTACCCTGAAAATTTATAGGAAATACTCACTTTAAAATTAGATATGGAATATCATATAGATTAAAAGTGAATCATTGGGTTCTTATAATGATATATGAGTATAAATATCCATTTTCATACTAATAAATGGTAAAATAGATTCAAAAAAAATAACAATGAAAAATAGAAATCACCCATTGGTTAAATAAATACAATTGTAATTTGGAGTGTTGAGAATAAAAGTTACCATCCCAAATTTATATTTTATATGTAAATGGGTTTGAATCGTTGAGGAAATGGATCATTTAAAAATTCTAAAACATCACTATATCATATCTAATAATTGTAATGGTATAGAAAAATGGGGGGAAACTCTTCGATACAACTTTTTATGTCATGAATCGAGTTCATGAACACATGACCAAACTAGTAGGCACCATGTCCTCATTCACACCTCCCTATACACTACATTCCACATAATAGTAATTACGGTATAAGATGATATGGTGGGGGGACTATACCCTCCTGCTCAAAATGAAACACAATAGCATTATAAAAAAATTAGTGGAAGAGAAATATAATAACAATTCAATAGAATAAGTAAATAATCTAATTATAATATATATTCAATCCTAAATAGTGGTATAACTACAAAAAATATCACATAAAAATATTATTATAATGTCATAATGAAACATCTAATTTTGAAATTTTATGTAAAATGAAATAAAATAAATTCGCAAGTTTATTTTATTTCTTTTGTGGAAACATCTGCTGTAGCGTGACAACGAGGAAACTATTTCCTTAATTAAATGGCATGTCATAATGACACAAGAATACAAATTTGGATTCATTAATACCGTATCGTCTTTTTTGAATTTCAAATATGTTTCCCTTTTTATTGGGATAATCAAATGTCTATTGTTGGTGAATGATTGAGAGAAACACTGGAGAAAATTCTCAGCGATGAACGATGAAAGATCAAAGCTACGATTCAATGTGCCAACAAGGTTGGAGGATCTCGAATATGACGATCGCATGACCTCTTCATCGACGATCGATCCCTTCTTGAGGTAGTGGTTGTTATTTTATTTTGTTTCCCCTGTTTTAAAATTTAAACGATGAAAACGGATCAACCATGAACATGTTGATCGGCAGATTCGAGCGTTCTTGCAGGAGGGATTTTATTTAGAATGGTTATGGGGGAATTAATCCATGTGGATTTTTTCTTTATTTTCTTCTCTGTTTAAGTCTATTAACTCGATTAGATCAATTCCATGATGAACGATGGATGAGGTTCATTCCTTCTTTTGTTGGATTGGTTTTCCTTCCCCCATTTTCTTCTCGTGCGTTCTTCCTGTTCATAACAGGGCGACAAACAGTGGATCGTTGAACATCCATTCTCTGATGTAATGATACTAAATTGAAAAATCGACACCCCAAAAACCTTCTAGAGGTTCGATGATGATAGTGGATGAGGAATCGGACCGGATTGGGAAGGGTTGTTCTTCGATCATTTTCACGCGGATGGATCGTTGCAAGTTTTCGAAGCCTATTAGAGGTTTGAAAACAACAGAATCAGCTTCATGGTGTTGGGGAGACCAAAAACTTTGTGTTTAGTGGTGATCAGATAGCTAGATTGATGAAAAAAGCATCACCGGATGCGCAACAGTGGAGGTTCTAATTTCTGGAAATTTCTAGAATATACGGCGTGTACTTCCGAAGAACACACCATGTATTACTGGTAGCGATAGCTATGGTTTAGTGGGTCAGAGGAGAATCACACAGTGTGTGAACCTGGTCACATGGCATGTTAGGCTTTCCCCGATGCTCGGTGTGTATTTTGGGAAGTACACTGACTCTGGTTGGACTACACGGATTCAGGCGACACGAAGTATACAAAATGGCAGAGGCGGCTACATTGAACTCAGCATGTATTCAGGGGGTACACGGACACGGGATGGACTACATGACTGTGTACTCTATCACATGGCCAGGTGAGGCCACTAATGCGGGTCACCCCGTGTATCGATTACATGGGTTGAAGTACATGGGTTGATGACCGTTTGCGGGCACATGGCCAGCGTGCATGGAGCCAACCCCAGCCACTCGGACACGGCGTGTACATCTTACTACACACCTTGTACTCATTTTTCTACATGATGAGCCTTACGACATAGGTCATTATACACGGACAGTACCCGGGGTTAGACAACACGGCGTGTAACTTTTCTACACACCATGTACTTTATGGAAAATGGTGCGGTCATCTTGTTCACTGTATATTGGACATCTTTCGTTTGGGTTAGTGCCCCTTCTTCTCATTCCCTAGAATTTCAGGCATCGTTTCGTTCTACAAAAGCATGATCCCTTCATCAGGACTTTCTAGGATAGAGTCTGGAATCCATCTGAGAGGCCTGGATCAAGATCCTCTATCCATTCATAACCCAAGGTAGAGTCTGTCATCGACGTGACCAACTCCATCGGGCTTCGATCCACTACCTAGAAGGTGAATTCTGGATGACTCACAGTATCTGCCCTGGCCCTGGAAGGGATCCTCATCTGTGTATCATGATCTTTCCCACTCATTAGTGCGTCTCCCGTAATTATTGCATCTATATATTGTAATCCTCCCACTCAAGTGTGTGTCTCCCATAATGAGTGTGACTACCTCTCAGGGAATTTCTCGACAAAGAGTACTTCTGGGACGGACGTCATCAACGGTGTAAGACTTTTGGATTTTGTTCTCCCAGAACGATTTCTATATGGAATCATTGAACTATACCCCTAGCAGGGGGTATGCGGTTGTGTGACTTGTCTCAAGACTAGAGGTCCGGGTTTTGAGTATATCTAGTTTGTACTATATGTTCTGTAGACATATATTGTGCATAGATGACTGTACCTTTACATTTTGTAATGCTTTTTGGTTTTTGGTGTCCCCTAATATGAATTGTTATACTCACCCTCACACGGGCTTTACTCGCACGTGTCATGTCTTGTGTAGACGAGCAGCCTTTTGACGGAGTCCAGGGAGGAGTAAGACAGGACCGAGAATTCTGAGTTCCCTATAGGCCGAGGCGTTCCTATGGTTATGAGCAATAGTCCCAGTACCTTTTTTGTTTACAAGTTGTACTGTGCAGTTTTCAGACTTTTTTTTGATGGGCTTGTATTCTGGCTCAGTTTACATTCAGTACTTTACCTTCTATCGTACTCTATTGGTTGGGTTTACTTTTATGCATGCATTTTTGATCTTTAGTGTCTTTACATTTCAACATGTGTGGGCTTGGAGATGTCTGTATGTGTATCGATACATAGGCAATGCCTCCCATGATTAGTAATATGCATACTCAGTGCTAGTCACTAGCCCCCGGCCTATTAGAAGCGGGCTTGGGGAGTCACGGTGCGGGCCTTACTCGGACGGGTCGTGATCTAACCCAATATGTGAAGCATTACAGAAAACATCAGACTGAACTCCATATGCTAGAAGATAACGAACTATATCACATACTAACTTATCCTTCAGATACTCATAATCTACCTGGAAATGATCGGTTCATATTAATTCTTGATCATTCCCGGTCAGAGCTGTTATAGTAGTTGCAACTCTAGAGAAATCTACTATGAACCACTTATAGAAGCCTATAAGACCAAGGAATATTATCATCTTTGAAACTATCTTGAGAGATTCCCAATACAAAACTATATAAATATTCAATGGAATCATAGCTACTCCCTGATGGGACACAAAATGCACCATGAAACAGACTTCTCGGGACAAATACCCACACTTCGAAAACTTCCCAAAAAGTAGATGTTGATGAAGAATTCCAAAAATAGTTTGTAGATGCTCTGTATGATCTCCTAATATGTGTAGTAAACAATGATATCATTGATGAAAACTACCATGATCTTTTCTAGGAACTCATGGAACACAGTTTTCATCAATCCCATGAACACAGTTGGGGAATTTGTCACACTGAATAGAATTACAACAAACTCATAATGACAATGACGAAAATAGAAAGAAGTATTTGGGATATCCTCATCTTTCACACTCATATGATGATATCCTGACTTCAATTTGATATTTTGGAACCAACATGAACCATCTAGTTTATTGATCAATTCATCAATTTTTTGAAGAGGATAGCGATTCATTACTGTCAGTTTGTTTAAGTGTTAGTAATCGATACAAAATTGCAAATTGACATCGTCTTTTTTCACGAAAAAAACTAGTGCACCACACTATGATGCACCCGGTTGAATAAAACAGCACTATAACATACCATTAATATGTATATGTATCTCCATTAACTCCGAAAGGGCCACCCTATATGGAGACATAGTGATTGGAGATGCTCTGAGTTTTATCTCGATCCCAAACTTGATCTCTTGGCGAGGGGGGTAATTCTTCAACCTATTATGGAAAGACATTAGGTTAATCTTCTATGACCCTAGGAAACGCCAACTACTAATCATCTAAAAAATTCAGCATCAACTCATCCACAATGGATGATAATGACAGAACACACTCTTGACCCATCAGAGGGTCTCACTCTCCAACGAGCACCACTAGCTCTACATCCACTTTGAAGAACACAACCTACCTCCTAGAGCAAAATACTATACTCTGCACCGAATACAAGCAATCTAGGTCATGGGTGAAATCATAAGCTTGTATTTTTAAACATAGGAAATCACCCAAAGAGCTGTGCTTCCCCAAAACTAGATCGTAGTCTGTAAATAATTTAAACAAGTATGCTTGACCTCCAAATAGCTTAGACAATGCCAAGGGGACTCTACCTCAAGACCCAAATAATGGAAAATGGTAGGTGATATACAATATTCTATCTCTATGGAATTAAAAAATGCATACACCATGGTATAAAACAAGAAAAGCGTACCTCAAACAAAATCTAGCTCACTTGGCACTGGCAATGTGGAACCATGAAGATGACCACGACCTCCTCCATGACCTCTCTAACCCTGAAGAATACCACTGCCACAGCTATGTTCTTATCTAAGAGGATGGGGAGGGTCAAAAGTCTATCATATACTTGTCCCATCTACCCTATGTTGATCTTTAGCTGGTGCAACCTGCTGCTGCTTCCTTGGCTGGAACATCCACAATGGAGAAACCTAGAGCAGAACACCATGTGCACGATGACTGCTCTGAAATGTCGGGTACTCTCGCTACTGATGACCTCAACCACCAAAAAAAATAAGTGCATGATCCCTTGAAATAGTCCTGAGAGATGCTGCCCTCGGAGAAACAAGATGTTGAGGGCAGGGGCCTTCACCTAGATAAAAGGAAACTATTCTGCCCTAAAAAATGGGAAACCCAGACCAGAACTCTACTTCATGTGGAATCATGATGACTCCCCTCTCGTGATGATATAGTTCTGGCCAATGACATCTTGATGACCTATTCCCTTGCCAGCACTTCATATATGTATTGAGCATAAATGGGGTGACTTGCCACTAGATATCTATATGCAAATTCACCATGAAATGTATCGCCAATGCCTCCCCATCTTTCAAAAGTTTTGAAGAATATCATAAAAGGTTCCTCAAATAGATTCTGAAAACTCACATACTAGAGATACTTTATCAATGGTAAGAATCTCCAGGTGGTTGGACACATTCACGGTTGAAGAAATAAACCAGTCTCTAAACATGTCTTCGAACTTGTCCCATCAGATCAGAGACTCCTCACGATCACCAAAAAATAATAACCCCCACTACCTCACTGCTCCATGGAGCATCGTCAAAACCATGGACACCTAGTGCTCTTTCTGAGCACAGATTGAACTAAATCCTATCTCAACCTCCTCCAACTAGTCATTCATAACTGCATCTAAAATGGAGCCCCCATACTTCTGTAGACTCTGGCACTGGAAATATCATAGTGTCCCCATCCATGTGTCATCGTCATCAACCTCTACCCTGTGGTGATCGACTGCACAACCTGGTAGACAACATCTATGAAATTCTAAGGAGGACACCGACCTGGAGCTGTACCTGTAAAAAAAATAGTTATATCTCCAAATACAAGATATGGAATACACACCACAAATTAACAAACTTTTTTTCCTTTTATTCTTTTTAAGTTAACCTATCCCCTTCTACCCATTCAATAATACGAAAAAATAATAATGATACATCATCCTTTCCTAGGTCTCTACCCTCTAACTCATATCACCATGTTTTGTTGCCATTGAAAACTTAATGGTTCGTGCTTCACGTAAAATG
The DNA here is from genome assembly GCA_963277665.1 of Viscum album. Taxonomy (NCBI): domain Eukaryota; kingdom Viridiplantae; phylum Streptophyta; class Magnoliopsida; order Santalales; family Viscaceae; genus Viscum; species Viscum album. The sequence continues at coordinate 1,964,249,928 of OY728132.1, forward strand.
GAGCCCTAAATTCCTATGTCTCAACCAATCTCTAGTGTTTATATCACCTGCTAAACATGACTGACATTATTTCCCTACCAACCATGCAACCTCACCTATGCCTAACCCTAAACTCCATCCTATCTCTCAAACAAACCTCTGATACAACTACATAAAGACCCTCTACCCACAAGGTGTACCCCTCATGGGATGAAAATGTGAGAGGGGAGATAATAACCCCTGAGTCCCGCTTCCAGTAGGCCCCGGGATAGAGACTTGCATTGATGGTATAGTGAACACACAAATGGGAAGCATTACCTGCTAAGAGAACACATGAAAAAGAGAGAGATAAGATATACACCAACCTACTCCAACTCAGAAAACAATATAAATGAAATCCCAAGTACACATATGTAACTTCATGTAAAAATACTACAACAAAAATGTAAAAAAATAAAAATACCCAAACGAAAGTAAAAACAGCAGCATCCATGAAGCCCAAATAGCTCTTGTAACCCCAAGATAGTAGAGACTAGCCTGATCTCTATCCTACTCCAAGTGACTAAATAATATTTTATATATTTATAGGGTGAGTATAATATTATACTTAGTTGGATCCTCCCCAGAGCCTATCATGAAAATGTAAAGAAATTATGATAAGCACAGTGAACAACAAGTGAATCTAAATCAACCTATAAACATGTATACTAAGTTCCCAACCTCACCATAGATACTATCACCAAGTAATGCATAAAATATTATATAAAATAATATAGAATATGAAGAGTACCCTACTACTACTTCCCCACTGGTTTTCCGCTTTTCCCCAATTTCGCACGTCCTAAGCATCTCTATCCAAAAAGGCATGCATGAAGACACCAAGGCGAAGCACAACAATAGTAACCTTGGGTAATAAAACAACCAAATCCATGCATGTAAATTAACTAAGTAGTTTTTGGGATCCATTACAACTCTTTTAATGTATATCATATGTCGGGAATTAAACCTCAAGACATTATTTCCCAAACACTGAGTAAAGATCCTCAATAGGTCATAGCCTATACACATTAAACCTATAGTATTATATAGGAAACTATATGAATAATATATGTGTGTAGATAACTACAAGAAATTAGAGCCCTCTATACACATATATGGGAAAAACTAAATGTTGTGCCTACCAAAACATGTTACTACCATTAGATGAGAGATAGACCAAAGAGGGTAGTCAGACATCTACCTTCCCACTGGAATATTGGGGAAAACACCCCCATGGCTCTGAATCCCAAGGGTGTCATTCTCCCTAACTAGCAGGCTTGAGTAGTGTATAGAAACACAAAATGTACAGATTATAATATTGCTCACAACTACACTATTGGAATAACCTAGTAATATACTAAATTGTAGATAACATCTATCAGAACCGCAGATGCCACTTCTAAGACAATGTATCCTACAAACACACAACCATTTAAAGAGATTTATTACATTACTCAATTCCTTTTTTATCTGTTGCACATTATGTTAATTAATTCTTTAAACGTTAATTAACCATTAACAATTCCACATCATATTTCATTTACATCACACCCAAGGTTCATTGTTCCTTAAAATTAAATCCTTGGCATTATGGCCCATCAAGATCCAACCCCATGTGTTAATATAATTTATTCAATTATTTATTTACATCATTACATTCCCATATTCCAAGGAATTCTATAAAAAAAATTCTATGCTATTAAACACAAGGGGGCATAACACTGTGAGTAGATGAACTAACCATCGAGTCTTTTCTGCCTATAGAAAGAGCATAGACCCATCCTTTATTGAGAAGCTAAACACATAAATCACGTGGAATACCCAATTCGTCATTTCCATTATGATCCAGTTGGATAAGACATTCTAACTCTACTATTTCACGTTAAAGAAAAGAGATGTCGTGAATCCCCTACCTCAAATGTTTATTGATGTTCTTTATAAATGAAAAAGCCACACGATGGGTTACGATCTTCTCCCCTCGTGATAATTATATCCTCCTGAGGATGCAAATGAACCACCACACAATTCAATAACACATAAAAATCTACGAAGAACATGGAGATAGCATTCCATAAAAGGTCATGGAGAAACAGAAGGAGAAGAACCCAAAATAATGACAATAGATCATACTTTATATTAAAGATTGACCGATACTACTAGGTTGCATCCAAAACAAAGGGGAACCAATCCAAGGAGAAAATATTTATTGGGAATCTCCTACAGGATGGAATTAATGGTTCTAGCATCTCACAGTAGAGAACAAGGAGAAAGAAATAGGGAGGAAGATATCTCATCACATTGAATGACTTAACAGAGCATCAAATTATGATATGATGGATTTTCCATTAAAAGAATATCACATTAAACTATGTGTTATAACCACATAAAAGCATCCTAAGCCATTGGAAAATTTAATATATCATATATGTTCTTTGATTCAGACATAGATTCCATAAAATGAGGCTTTAATTTCATTTTACATCAAAGGAAATGTGATAGGGGAGAATCTATAGGAAGCTGGAAACACTATTCAGAAACTTGATATTTGGAAAAGGAAAAAGTGGATATTGTTGGACATCACCGTTTTGGAAACACTTTTCATGAACTAAAAATTTGGAAAAGGAAATATAGGCTACCGTTGGACATCACCATTCTGAAAAAACTATTCATGAACTCAAAATTAACAGTGGATATAGAGGAAACCGTTGGAACTCACCATTCTCGAAACACTATTCATAAACTCAAAATTTGGTAATAAAATTTAGGATACCATTGAAACTCACCGTTTTAGAAACTATATTCAGGTACTCAAAATTTGGCAATGGAAATAGAGGCTACTATTGAATCTCACTATTCTCGAAACACTATTCATGAACTCCAAATTTGGAAAAGGAAATAAAGGCTACCTTTGGACCTCACCTTTCTGGAAACACTATTCATGAACTCAAAATTTGGAAAAGGAATTAGATGCTACCATTGGACCTCACCATTTGGGAAACACTATTCATTAACTCAAAATTTGGAAAATCAAATATAGGATACCGTTGAACCCCACCAATCTACAAACATTGTTCATGAACTCAAAATTTTGAAAAAGAAATAGAGGCTACTGTGGGTCCTCACCATTAAACAAAACATTGTCTATGAATTCAAAATTTGAAAAATAAAATAGAGGATATTGTTGAACCTCAATGTTTAAAAAACACTATTCATGAACTAAAAATTTGGAAAAGGAAATAGATGATACCATTGTACTGTTCACATAAGGCTACCGATGACACTTTTCAAATAAGGATACCGTTACATTGTTCAAATAAGCCTACCAATAATACTATTCACATAAGGCTTCTGTTGCACTATTGAGATAAAGCTACTGATGACACTATTAAAATAAGGTTATTGGTGCACTGTTCAATAAGTATATTGTTGCATTGTTCAAATAAGGATACTGATGACACTGTTCACATAAGGATACTATTGCACTGTTCATAGAATTGGAAACACTATTCATAAAACTGGAAATTTTGAAAAGTGTTGGGGATAAGCCATCTTGACCTCTCAAAACACCGTATACACCAGATTGTAGCAATAGAATAGGCCAGACATGTCTGAACAATTAAACTTGTCATATGGAACAAAGACAACCAAAATAAGAAGATAATATGGGTATTGGTAAAAATAAAATCATCAAACAAAATGTATTTAAGTCGTTGATAAATTTAATGTCTTATCTCCTAGTTATGTATAATTATTCTGATTTTAAACATAACCAGGATAAACTATATTTTTATAAGGATAACAGAATCATATGAATAAAAAAAATGTAAATTTAAAAAATAATAAAATTTTGAATCAATTTTAAGTATTCATTTTGCAATATTATATATGTATATGAGGTAATAATAATATTTATTAGTGAAAAAAATTAAAGAATAACATTATTATGAATTTTTTCTATTTAAGAGTAAAAATAAATTCACATTGAAATAATTTAACATGTTTTTATGCATTAATTTTCATTATTAAATAATAATAAATGAAGTTTGTTAATACTTTTGGAAGAAACTAAAACCAAATGGATTCTTCCAACAATCCAATTAAATAGAAATAATGAAAAAATTATTTTAATTTGAATTAAATATGATATATCATTACAAAATTTAGTGTCTGGATCCTAATCACAGTATAATGTTTAATTTATAAAATATAACTCTATAAGATGTAATTGGTTTATCTATACTAATATTATTGGATAAAAGAAAATTCATGACTGATTTCATGCATTACCTTTTTCTAAATATTTTTCCCCATTTACTGAGGGTACAAATCATAACATTGGTTAGTATTCATAGGAAAAAGAAATTAAATTTGACCTATAATATTATATTAATTATCTTTATTCTTAATATGGTATCAATTTGAAAATATCCAATTTATATATGTGAAAAAAATTGTAAATATTTAGAACAATTATTTAAGAATCATTTTTTAGAAAAATAAATTTTTATTAATATAACATGTTTTATTTATATTATATATATAGTGAAAGAAATTATATAAATTTGAAATATTATTTTTGAATATATATATATATTCCAAATTATTCAGAAAATGTATTTATTTTCATTTATTGTTATTTCTTTTCATAGGAACAAATACAGTTTTTTGGGAAAACGTATCTTTTTCCTTTAAAAATATATTATTTTCAATTAAATTCAGTTGATTAGCATTTACTTCCTATTCATCCTATGTACATAATTCATAATTTATTAATTCATATTGTTAACAATGAATCTAACAAAATGTTTATAAGAATCACATAATAAAATTTTTATAGTATATCATGGAATATTAATAAGTTTTTCCTCTAGAGATAAATATCCATGGAATAAAATTTAATAAAAAATAAATATATCATAAAATATTTTTGTGTAACAATTTACCCCATGTTATAATTATTCCATTGAAATGTATAATAATTATAAATTTAAATTAGGATAAATCATCAATATAAAATCTTTAGGATATGAAGCTTCTTCCCATTATTTAATAATTAACAACAAAAAATTCACAAGGTGAGTGGTATTTTTTAATATCACTTTCCCTCTAAGATGAAAAATCATCAATGGTGAGTCAAAATAATACATACCCTTCCTTAGTGGAATGATCTATATTATAAAATCCATGTTATAGATAATATATTTACTTACTCGTGAGATATGTATGGAATATATCATGTAATTGAGAGATACTTGGTGGATGTTCAAAATTATAAGCTACTATATTGATTCAATGAATAATCATAAAGGGACTAATATTTCAGGTGCTTAGATATACCTTAGTTATGATGATAAATAACTATATCCAATTATAGATTAACATAAATATATTGTGACAAACATAGAGCTCTATGTATCACTGTTATCTTGTATCGTAAAATTCATATCATTTCTATGCATTGTATATATGTTGCGGAATAGGTCTACCCTTATTTTTTTCTCTTAAGCTTCCTCTGTTCCAAAATGTAGCATTCTCTAACATTATCCCAAAAAAAATTAGAGATTTTAACATCTAGAAAAAGAGTAATTTATAAGGACCAATATAAATTGTGTAACACTTAGATTTCATGATTTTTATTCAAATAATTTTATCATCATTGGTAGCATTTTCTATAAACAACACCATGTTTTATTGAACTGTAATATTCTATTAATATTACAATTTAAGCATGATATATATAAAAATTCAAACTATTTTTATAAAAATAATAACCATAATTTAAAATTATTTCTAATGTTTTCTTATTAAACAATTTAGTAATTAAAACGTTTTCTTAGTTAGGTCATTATTTAGAAAAAAAAATATTTTTTCTAAAATACTTATTATAAATAAATTTGAAAAAAAATATTTTTTACAGTTTGAAAATTTATTTTAATGAATGATAATAATTTCTGGGAGAAACACAACTGAATTATTTTTGAGTTATATTTTGTTACTTTCTTGAAATTTTTTTATAAATAGTGAAATATATATATTTTTATTAAAAACTATCATTTTGAATTTAAAATTTGAAAGATAAATGTTATATTAAAATGTTCATAAATGTTTAATTAGTTAACTTAGATCATAATTAATCTAATATATATTATATGAATCATTTTTATATTGAATTTGGATATTAAGAAATCTATATTTATGAGCAAAAATTCCACGGGAATAAGACTTCTGATATTTTCTACGAGATTGATTTTAAATTAAATTATTAATCCTAAATTAATTGAATTATTTAAAATGGATTCCATGATTATAATTATTATAAATATTACTATATTACAATTAAAACTTTTTTGTGTCATAATATTTAGCAATCAAAATAAAAATTAAATAACACAATTAAAGATAAATATGTTTACCTGTACTTAAACTAACATTAAAAGGATAAAAATTATATAAAAACATTCCAATTCATACTAAATAGAAATATTTCTACCATATCATATATATTGTTCTATAATTAACCTTTTATATCCCTTTCACAATTTAAAATGGGGTTATAACGTTTTATTTTCAAACCATTCAAGTGTGTCATCTCCCACCATTAATAAAAGGGAACCCCTCTAATCTCCATACCACACTAAAAGATATAATTTACATAAAATAACTACCAAAAAATATTCATTACATCCCTCAACACATTCTATAGATTATTGATTATTAATCCCTCCAAATACATCCTTTTTTGGAAACCATAGCAGTTTTTCCGAAGGAGAGGCATACTTATTAAATGGGTGTTTTTTTATTTCTTCTTACACAACATTAAAATATTCATTAAATAATCTTATATTAATACATAGATATAAAAAATATAATAATTTTTTATTATTTTATGGGCATAACCTACATCCAACTCCACCTGTATCAAATGGGAAACAAATTAATCGATCATGTGTATGGTGGACTATAACATTCTGAACTCATTTAAATCAATTTCAGTTAATACCTTCCACAACTATATATAATGATTAATTTAATATATTTATTTTATATTTTTGAAATAATTATACATGTTTAATTATAATATCATGTATACCTTTTTACCTCCCAATCCATTGAAAAATGAAAACGTCACTCGGGTCTACCTATGGACATCAAACACAACAAAGAGATATGAAATGACTTTAATTTTATTTTAAAATGGATGGTATTGAGGGTATATTAAATGAATATATATTTTATATATGATATTAAAATGATCCATTCAATTTTTAGTAATCCTTAATTTCATTTCTTTACATCGATTAAGAATATAGAAATAACATCGATATGTATATAGAACATATAATCGCAAAAAATGGTTAATTAATTATCTACCTATAATGATAATTGATTAATATAAAAAAAATTATAATTATAAAAAATTATTTATATAATGAACAAAACTATTTTCAATATAGAACCGTTTTCATTATAAATGGACTAAAAATTTGAAACCAAAATATAAATGAATAATGTTGGATTTATTTTTTAAAACCTGGTTTTTACAGTGAATTTTTAATCTACCATTAATAAAAGGAAATATGTAAGTAATATATGGTATTATATATATGATCATGGTTCTATATTAAATTTATAATAAACCAATATTTATTATACTGGATTTTAAAATGTGTGTGTTTAAAGATTATATTTGGGTTAATGGATTGTTGTTTCACATTTAATTATAGAGGACAAATGGCACTAGATTATTTGGTTTGGTGTATATTCATTCCTTATTGAATTCAATGATAGTTATAATTAATATTATGGTTATTTTATATGTCTAGGTATAGTTATTTCTTTCAAGGTTATTGTTATTCAATATTTAAAAAATCATTAAGTGTTTGATTTTCTTGTCTCAAATATTGTGGGGATTGTTAATTATTATGATTCAAATAATGATATATTTGAACATAAACCTAAAGAAAAACATAAATTTCATTAACATATTTTTATTTATATAAGTTAGTTTTTTCAATTGTATTTCTCCACTTTATGTACTCAAGATTCAAATGAGTTTTTGTAAAAAAATATAACTTATTTTCATCTTCTATCAAAATAATGTTTTCATCCATATTGATGATTTAAAAAAAAAACATTTAAATAATTGTTTAAATTTCTTAATATTATTTTGTAATGTTAAATTTACTGAAAAAAAAATACATAATATTATAAAAGAGAACCTATTTTCAATTTCTAAGTGATGTACTTTTTAATTTTAATGAAAATTAAAAACAAATCCTTGTAAATATTGTATGATATAAACCATATATTCCAACATCCTAAAAAATGGAATAAATTTACCATAAAATATTCTATAATTATTTTAAATGAATGTATATTCTTTAATATTTTATAAAATTCTATTTTTATTAATATGAGATTTCAAAATTGAATGCTTTTTCCATTCATAAATGTTCTAATATATATTTTTAAATCATTTTCTATATATGTTTCCACCATTTTATTTCACATATGATTTAAAAGGATTATGATCCAATGATTCCATCCTTCATAAATCAATGGATGTTTTTTTTATTTGACTAAAATGTCTTATGAACCCTTTTCATTTCCCTTAGTTTATGCTTTGAAAGAATGTATATGAAAACAATTTTCTTTTCAAAGGTCATCATATGATGAATTCATTATCATCTTTTAGTACAAAAATATATGGATTATATGATATGTGTGATATATTTTTCCATCCAATGTATTGGGTAAATAATAGCGTTTTATGAGTTAAAAGGGTATATGGGAGGTTATCCCAAGACCAATAATAAAATACTACTGAAGTTATCCAAATCTCTATATTAGGTAAATAGGAGGTTATTTTAATCAGAGAAAAGGGAAAATGGGTGGTTATCAAAATAATAAAAGAGTTAATAGGTTTGATTATCCTAATCCTGGTATATTTATAAGGGTGTTTATAGAATTCGTAAAATTTTATGAATATATTGGTGGATAGCCTTGAAAAAAGATATCATATTCTCATTTGTATTCAAAATACATATTTCTTATACTAATGTTATACTCTAATTGATAATGTCTTTCGGTCCATTAGGATTCATGTCTTATTAAAATCCTTAATTAATGCCTTCAATCATGGATATGATATATCATATGATGGGTATGGCTGTCAAGTTTTATTCTCTTGCTCGGAAGTCATTTTTTTCATGATTTCTTGATAACTATATTATTTACTATTAGTAGGCATTTGGTCTCAACTATTAATATATTTATTTTCCCCATGTAATGTAGAAATATATTATTTATCATGTGACTATTAAGATTGGTTTTCATGGATAACATAGAGGTAGGTGATACTGTTCACTAATGAAAATGATATTTATGTATTGATGATTCCAATGGTCTTACGTAAATAATTATATCATTGATAATTATCTTATTAAATAATTAATGAACTATTAAGAAGATATATTTATGTTTTAAAAATACATTTAATTGTTATTGGTATCAAAGAAGGGTTAATTAACCATTATAAACATTGATAATAAATTTTTTGTGTTAACCCTACAGATAATGTAATGCATTTGAATATGTTGTTTAGTTTTGGTGGAATATATAGAGAATGGTTTCTATGATATTACATCCTTGTATAGTCACTACATGGGGATGTTTATTGGGTAGAAATTTACATATAGGTAATAAATTCAAAAGGGGAGTATTGTGAGTTGACACTATCATCAAGCGGTGCAGGAAAATTGTCCTTTTTATACATCTGATTTGACTGTGTAAGGGGATATGTTTTGGATATTTACAAACACATTACTAATCATCATTATGGATTTGAATAATTACCAATAATGAGAATGTTTAATCCTATGGTATCATATATTGAAAATATGGTGTCATAGTTTAGATATCCTATCAGTGATTTATCTAAGATTATGTTCCTTCCCTATATTCTTATTATTTCATATAAAATGGTTTTTAGCTTCCTTTTATGTATGGAAATCAAGGGAGTAGTGTTAATGAAAAATTACACTAACAATGAAAAGTTTATAACCGTTATTAACCAAATATAATGGGATATATAATGAAAATTATTTTTAATATGGTCCCAAAATATTCTAAACTAATTGTTCATGAAAAAATTACAAAAGATAAAAAGCGGGAACAACATTCTATTAATTCTATCTTGAGGAAACATCCTCCAGTTTTTTTAGTTACGTTGATCCACTAGAACTTGAGAAAACGATAGTACCATTGATATTAAATATTTATTCTCCAATGCTTGCAGCATGAAAAATTGAATTTGGTTATATATGGTTATGAAGGTGAAGATGAACAAGGGTGGACTCTTATTATTAACATACGAAAACATGATTAACTTGAATCCATGGATATGGATGGGTTTATAATCTTATTCTTCAATATGTGATTGCCTAATAATCATTGATTTAAAATAGAGAAAGAATTACATGATTTAAAACAAGGGGATAATGAACTTGTTGGTACCCATGTGGTAAATATGAAATTATATATAAGTAAAACTTGAGGTATTATCATCCAAACATGAATGTAAGGATTATTGATTCATTTAGGGAATAAAACCAACACTCTGAAGTGTGTTATTCCCATGGGACTATAGTAACTATGATGAATTTATAATATTAACTTTTTCGTTTAATATGGAGATTTGAGTTACCCATCATTCACATGGAGTTGAAAATTAATGGAAAATGGAATATGAGGGAAACAATAAAATACAAGGAGAAAATAAGGTGAAAATTATATGATGATAATTTCGTGGAAGGAAACATGGATAATGTTTTTGAAAATTGACTATTCAATGTCATATGTGTGTAAATAAATGTTCTCGTGGGGTTGAATGATAGAGTAATGGGAAAAATCCCAAATGATTCAAATAGAGATAAATATCCATAAAATTCACCTCTCCTGATTTAATTTTTCAACATAAATGAGAATTTGAATGTTTGATACCAACTTACAAATTCAGTGTTTAGTGATAATGATCACTGCACACTACCACATAAGTCTAGAGATAAAAGGAAAAAAAGTTAGATCACTCTTTTTTGTGAGTTTTACAATGATAACCTGGTTAAAGTTACCCAAGCCATCCAATATATAACTTATATAGTCTCATTTGATTCTAGATATTCCTATAGTTTATTATCTAAAGTTTTTTATGGGTGTCAAAATACAACCTAAATGAATAGATTTGGAATTATCATTCGAAACCAATAATGGTATAATGATCACATATCATGAATATAATACATCAATGATAATTTTTTTAGAGAATGTGAATCCCAAAAATAGATTAATTCAAATTTTATTTGAATTTTACCTCATCTTAGGTAGGGATTTATATTAATTGATCAATTCCCACATCAATTTCCTTGCAAGGGAAGTAAAGTATGATGTTTAAATCCAAAATATGGTCATTATTTTAGTGTGTCCATAAATATGGAATTCTTATTGAAATATCACAAGTATTATGGTCTTGATTCCCATTCAGAAGAGTTATTTCCCACATACAATTGGGTATAAAATCAATGTTGATGTAATGACTATTGATTGAGATATTTTTTATATAATTCTACAAGATTTTTATATTCATCCAATGAATTATGAATTTTTTATTTAAATTAGACTCATACCTAAATATATGGATATTCCAAATACTTCTTATAGAATGTACTAGGTTTATTTAATGCTATTAATGATAAAACCCCAATCATGTTAATGGATTCATTCACAAATGTGTGTTACCATATGGTGAAAAAGTTATATGTATTTTATAGAAATATATATCATTTCACAATTGCATTGATTATTAGGAATCTAATGGGATAACATTCAAGGAAAAGTATCCCCAACCTCATATTGATTACTTTTTTCTTTCACATCATGGATCACAATAATTTTTACTAGTTGAACTTCATTATGGATATCATTAATTAAATTCAAATAAAAAGGATATACCCCACAAATAATTCTATATAAGGTAAGGAGACTGCGATTATATAATGATACCATTTTCTCATGCTAATGATGCATTATCTCCATGGATTTAATGAATAGAATATTTTCAAAATACCTTGAGCAATTTGAGGTAGTAATTAAATATGATATTAAAATATATTAAATAATAAAGGATGTTTTTTAATTTCACTTGAAATTTTTTTTTGAATACTCAAAATGAGGATAATTTTTCTGAAAATTTTACTAAGAGTTTATTTGGGATAAAAACTCACATTTTGTGTCATATAGTCTTAAAATATAATATATAGGTCGATTCAATGATGATTGATCTAATAAAACATTTACCTAGACCAAGAAAATGGATTTATATTTCTTGTTTTTTAAGTTTCAATGTGTACTATCCAAGTATTTTGGATAATTTAACATGATTATTCAATCGACTCACCTTGGTAAATTTGAAGAAGTCCATATTCCTATTAACATAAGAATGTGATAAATCTTTGAAGGATCTGATGATAAGGATAGTTTGGGAGACTATTCTAAACATTCAATTTAATATACAGATTGTTTAATCTATACTAATTCATAAAATATTAGATTGGTATGAATTGTATTGTAGAAAGATATGGTGACAGTTTATGCAATATGAAAAATGATTATCCTAGAGATAATCAATCCAACATTTGAATTTGAGTTATTTTTTGTAATTTTTTCATTAAAGATATGATTGTATTATCATTGTGATGACCTAGCTCAGTTTAGTGACATGTGATATTTTTTTGTTGACATAAGCCCTAAAGTGCACCTAATTGTACGGTAGAAGTTGAACACTATAACCAAGGTTCTATGATGATACTATGAGGATATTATGAACACATTATCAGAGTAAGAAAAAATATTATAGTAATATAATATATAGAATAAGTAAATTTAATAATAATGTATTGTAATAATTACATCTTAAAAATTTAGTAGATAGACTAGCATAAACTATGTCAAGAAATAGCCAGTATCATATACAAAATTGATGATCATGTCAAAGTAATATAATAAATGGAGAATTGATTTCTAATAGTGAAACCTAAAAATAAAGCATTCTATACAAAAAATTTCAAAAAGGACTATGAAATAGAAAAGTATTATTATGGGTATAGGTCTTTCCCTCTCATGAAATACTCAATCATTTTAAAATTGTAAAGAATCCATAACAATCATCTTCCCCCCATTCCTATCTTAATCTATCATGTACTCCAATGTACCAAACTGAGGCCCATATGTGATGTGAGAGATACACAAGATCACAACACTAAGGATGTATAAAATGAATATAGTTAGTTCAAAGAAATTATTTTAATGTGAAAGTATAACATGAGTTAAATAGTAAATGATGATGTGACACACCCCAATCTGTATGTAAATTTTGCTAAAATAATAATATTAATGATGAGAAACATTATACACATGTATTTCAACATCTACAATATATTTCATGGGTATCATGTATTATACCTATGAGGGATAGGACCCAAGGTCATTGATCAAGGTGTCATACTTGAGTTTGTGGATATCATCCCTAGAAAGGGTGGTATAATGTAGGCCTACATGGGACAGTAACACAAGAACATTAATAAATTTTTCTTATTTTATAAATCATTTCTCTATTAATAAAACACAAAAAAAAAACCTTGGGTGAAGTGGAAGGAGAATGTCTAATATGGTTCATGTAAGACGAATACGAAGTAATAATGAAACAAATATAAAATAAATGAATAAATAGTTCCATAATGTGATATCAGTGATATACCAAAATATCCCTCATTGAAAATTTTAAATAGGGGTTGAAGAATCCCTGTTATTATGCAATTTTATTTTAATAATTTAACTCCTCACTTTTAATTCATTGATCAATTAAGTAAGAAGTGATGTTGGGCCATATTTCATCACATTCCTCCTTATTTTTCATTTACATTCATATTCATAATAATATAGATCATCCATATCATATTAGATTTTCCATTACACCATCTCACTTTTAATCGTCATGATCTATGATTTATTCCACATTTACCATCCATGTTTAATTCATACACTACTTATAATCATGGGGGGAATTCCAAGACACAAAATGTGAAATAATTGACCTATCCATTCAATCCAACACACCTCAAGTGGTTTTTTTGGGTTATTTTCATGACCTCCAATCATGTTGAATTGGAAATTTAACATGAAACATGTTCTATAACATTTAAATCATGATATTGTTAATTTATATGGAACATAAGGAGGGTCCTACCTACATCACTATGAAACTATAAATACACCAGAATTAATTTTGAGAAAAGGTAAAGAAAACAAAAAAAATAGATGTGTAGTAGACACCTTTCTTTTATTTTCATGTAATCTGAGATAGGATATAATAAAATTTTAAGTAGAAAAATACCTCAAAAGTTGGGAATTTTATCATTCATTTTCTTAGTATTATGTAAAATTAGGTAAAAAAAGAAATTAAACAGTATGATTGATGATCTAACCAGTGGTTATCCAATCATAAAAATAATTATGGAGAAAAAATATAGAATGATAGAGGTGGATCAATTATAAGGATGGGTTTCGAACGTAACACTAAATTATGATAGACAATGTTATGTGTTGAATGGTAGAATAATAAAGGGTAAATTAAATGTATTCAATGGATTAACCATAAATTCAATTGCTTTTAAACGGTTTATGGTTTCTCTACTTGGATGGAAAAACAATACACCAACTGTGCACCCCCAATATCTAATTGGAATAACAACGCATAGAGAACTTCTATGTTATTCCAAACTATATTCCGCTTTTTCTTGTTCATTTTCGATAAGACTACCCCTTGAATAGTGAGAAAAACAATTATCGAATCATGTGTTTATTATAATAATTATACATTCATAATTTCACACCTCTATATAACCTTTCTCACATAGTTCATTAAACAATGGAAATCATTATTGGGTACTATGCTTGGGTACCACATTTACATCTAACCATTCACCAACCATGTAACTCTACATATTTCTCAAAAAACAGAGCTATATGAACAGAATAAGCATCATTTCCCCCCAAACATTACAATAAAATCAATTAATAATTATTAGATAAAATAAACAGGGTTAAAAAGAAACCTAAAGGATATATACCTTAGTGAAAATATAGAATCAAAAAAATCCACTCCTTAGAACTATTTAACTAGAGGGTTCGATTATAAATATGGTAAAGAACCATTTATGAAATGATTTTTTTCAATGAGAATGTATGAGGAAATCCCTATCCCATGATTATTCTTATATACATTCTAGTTTCCAAATAACCTATAGTAGAGGAATTTAAAATTTTGGGACATCTTTCTTGCTCCAATCAATGATACATTTATCACTTTCCTCAAACAAAGCATTAAAATAAAAATCAACCTCATTATGAATATGTACCTGAGACATGTCTAAATTATAATGAATAACCATGGAAACATGTAAGAAATTAAACATTCTTTACAACTTCAATGGTAACTACAACCAATATGATTCTTTCCAAAATCCTTGCCAAATATAAATGTTAACAAAAAAACATTGTTACTATCTTCCCTTTTTTTAAAATCAATTGGTACCCTATATAAGGTTAATTGTGCTAGATAACATGATCTCATGCCATAAATATAAAATATAGGCCACGATGATCTATATAGTACATTTTTCTAGAAGAAACTATATCCATATTCTCCTGATAACTTATACTTTCTATGATGATTCATTAACGAGTTGAGGTCCATATAGAATTGCCTCTACTTCCTCTTACCATCATAGGGGTTAACATAAATACATACAATATAATCCCTTATAAGTATTCATCTGTACCATTTTTTTTGAAACCTATTGTTATAATAAAATTTGAGGATAGGTATTTATTTTATCAAAGAACTTCCTAAATAATTAATCATAAATAAATAATGTCCTAAAACACTAGTTTAGTATCAATTTATAAGCCATTTGTCTAATAGTGATAAGATTTACTAAACATTTTTTTCAGACTGAGATCCTTCAATAGATTCTTTCCAAAATTTCATGTGAAATAAAAATAACTCTCAAATATTATAGTTCATGGAACCCTATTATTATTTATGATCTTCATGAAATATATCCCTCCATGATAATCAACTTCAATATACTATCTAAAAATAAATTAAGTGAGATACTATTTCCTCTTTGTATTTGATAACCCTTACTTGGTTGCGACCGCATTGTGACCTAGGAAAAGGCATCGCAAAATATATTATGTCATCATATCATTTTATCTCAAAATTATATGATGGATTAATAAGTCATGTAGGTTGTTGGCACTTCTCCTTCACATATTAAAATGAGGAACATAGACAGATAAATCCATTTTTATCTCTTTTCATCCTTGGACACTTGTGCAGGTTTAAAATGTAACCATGCATCTCAGTAAGAACGAGATGTATTTCCCAAAATAAAGGAATATGACTCTCACATAAATTTCTATCATATGTCATTAAAAAGACAAAATACCCATGAATCTACAATATATCATCACAAATAATAATCCATCATGGTGGTGGGGACTCACTAGAATATCTCTCACATGGTTTCATGTCCTTGAAATCATAACGCCATCCCATCTCCACTCGGTCCAGAATTAGAGAAGCCAATATGGAAGCTATAATAATAGACTGGTCGGATTATACAAGACCACTTAGTGTATGTCAAAAAATGGGGCCAAAAATTTAAACTCTCACATGGGCTTCATAACTAGATATTTAAATGTTTTCTAGCACAGATCATGGGTAATGAAATTTCTTATCCCTGGTAAATAATATAGATTAATGTTGAAAGATTGTAGGTATTCAAAACCTCTTTGTAACCTACAATTCATGTAATATAGAATGAATAATTAATTGATTATTTTTGGGAATTCATACACCATAAAAATCCCTCTAGGAATGTAATTAATTGAAAAACACAATATATAAATAAACAAAGAATATTTGAGATCTCTCTTTGTGTAATTCCAGTCATGAGTTCTGAATCGATGATACAAATATGAAACGAATGACCCACCCATCGTCATAACTACTCCCAACATGATTCTTATTGCATCACAATAAAATATATATCATCTTCTATGATCATTTAAAATAACTCTCATTCTTTATGTGAATATTTCTTTTCAACTACTAAATGTTTTTCTTCTGCTCTTAAGTATATGTGAACATGAAACCATTCATTGTCATGTTTGTTTTTAGTTATTCAGGGTTTTATATATTAATTAAAAATAATCTATGATAATCTTCCATTCAGAAGAAACTATGTATGTAAAATATTTTAATGTCCTTATCATATGAAATATTGAATCTCACATTCTATGGGTCTATAGATACTCCTAGTTCAAATATTATGTAACCCAATAAGTGAACCTTGTGGATTCTAAAGTGGAATTTTATTATATTAAAATATAGATGGTGGTCCCACAATACATTTTATTATGATCTCACAATGTTTGGAATGGACATGATGAGTGTGACAATACACCAAGATATCATCCATGTTTTTTATAAGATGTAAATATAGATAAGTATGGAAGGAATGATTCATTGTATTCATGATAACTATTAGAACATTTTTCAGAATGAATGTAATGGCCAGATACATGTAAAAGATATATTTCCAAAAAAATATTGTATATGGTATATAATATGGTATAACAAGAACGTTATTATAACAAAACATAAAAGCTATCATGGATAAAACACTCACACATCAGAGAGAATAATATAGGTAGTCATTATATAGTAAAGGATAATTATTATTAACATTATCTTGGTTTAATCAGTTATAATACATTCAATAATGATGGTCTTATTCAACTTCATGGTAATATGAACTAAAAAACCCAAAGATATTTTTTGGTCTATATATACCTTTTATCTTCTAATTCATCTAGCTACATATTGTTCTGAAGTATGAATATAGTCTTCATCCTATAAATTGAAGTGGATACTAGTCTTGTTACATGAAGTAGCTCAATCATAAACTCGACCTCCCTCTTAGGTGGTAATAAAATATTTTATTTTGGTAAAATATCACCCAAAATGTGACATCATGTTGTTGTTTTTAGCTATTACTAAACCAATCTTTTTAAACTTCATTGAATGGGTTTTGGGGGGATGTATTTTCTGAAAACAATTTAAATTTATATTTTTTTGTACTAGTTTATGGCGGGCACATGGTTTTCCCAAAATGAGTTTCATCTCAGTTGAAGCTATAAAAACCATGACATTTGGTTTTGTCCTAGATAATGTATAGTCTGAAAATATGTGTTCCTACATAGTAGAAACTATTCACTTTGAAAAGAGGGTGAATGACTAGGTCAATAACATTCAATCTCATCACAGTAGGTTTCTTATCCATGTTCTCCTTCTCATGGTTTCTCTGTTTTTTTCCTCCATAGGGTTTTGGGGATCACCAAGCAATTAGAATATCTAATAATCATTTTTTTGGATCCTAACATTAGGTTTATTTTATTAATTCAAAATTTTTAGGTTCATTATTGGAAGATCCTGATTAGAGTTTAGAGTTTCAAAATCTACAGATCCCAAGGTAGGTGGTTCCTTCATGATTCCCAATTTTTTTAACACTAAATTGATTTAATCATATTAAATTATTTAATTTAAAATTAATTTATTTAAATTTATTTTAAATGATTATTCAAAAATACAAATTACATTTCATTGTGGGATTTGAATTGTGAAATTGGATATTGGTCACAAATTGAGAAATCCAGAAATTCAATTGAATTTGTGTGATGGTAAAATCATTGGAAAATTTTTAAATTTAAATTTTTTAAATAAGTTATAAAATTTAAATTTTGAAATTATATTTTGGTATGAAATTGGAATAAAATTTAATTCTTTTTAATGGGGGTGATTTGTGAAATTCTTGGAAATCGGTGAAATATAAATTATGAAATTTGATTAATGTAAAATTATTGAATTTATGTTTTAAACATATAATTTATAAAATTAATTTGATGAAATATATTTTAATTGTTTATTTGATGAAAATTACTTAAATTGGTTTTCAAAGAAACCATTGGGTTTTTCATTGAAAATTGTATTTTTTTTATTAAAACCTCATTTTTGTTTTTCAAAGCAAAATTAGATTATTTGAAATAGAAAATATGATGAATTGTATTTTAATAATTAATAATGAAAATTTCCATTCATGAACTTGTTATTGGGTGAATTTCATGCCTTAAGAAGATAGTGAGTTATAGGAATAACACACTTAGACACACAACATTAGAAACATAACTATAGAATTTCAGATCCATGAAGGGATAGTGATGAAGTTACCTTTGGCCATATTAATGGGACCGAAGAATAAATATATTTCCTTGTCACTAGTGTACCTTAGAGTCCCATATCAAGGAACTATAATAACTTTAATTATATGACCATTGTTCTTAAATTTTTGTGTATTTTAAATTAATATATTCCATTATTTTTTTATGTCTTACATGGATTGTCAATTTATATAATCTAATCTGAATTGTTTTCTTCAATCCATTTGATTAATGTATTTCTATTATTTTAATTTAATAAATGATTTTTTTAAATATGTTTTTTGAAATTATATATATTTTAATTTAAATATGAATGTATTATTGTTGAAAAAATTATTGTCATATTATTAGGGAATCCTTTGTGATACCCCAATTCTCTTTTATCTCACACCCAACATCTTCTGTCATGTGTTATTAGATTATCTCCTTCCAGGATCAAGCAAGGGTAAGGAGCCCCTTGGATGTGGTAGTAGCTATTAAACCTTACACCACAAGATTTCTATCCACTAAGACATAGGATTTTATCCATTTTTTTTGTACCTTGTTTTAGTACATTATATTGTTTAACTTTTTGACTTCCTATACCAATATAAAAATAGAGTTCCTTTTGTATTCCTATATATATTTTGTCTTGTTATATAATTTTTATGGAAAAAATAATACCAAATTTCATTGTATAGGGTACTAGATGATATTATTCAACCCATGGGAATCATGAATGCACATCATGCCTTGTCAGGACCAGATCAATTATCATTTTACTAGGATACAAGTACTTGTTTGTTATAATGGGGAATGAAAGGAACAGCCTTTACAAATTTACTTGATGTTAGTATGTTGTTGTGTATTATTTTCGGTACATTGGTTGTATTTATGACAGAGTGTCTGGACAGATCTCACCATAAAAAACATTAAGATACTCGTAGTTATTTGGGAATGAAATATTAAGGATAATTTCTAATATTTCCAATACATTAAATTTGGATATTTTTAATTCAAAAATATGTGTTCTTATCTATGGTGATTAATTAACTTTGATGCTTTATTTGAGTTATAATATGTTAGCTTTTATATCCCTTCATAATGTTGTGTAGAATCATGCCAATGAGATGAAAGGAGGATCAGAACCAAGAGGAATATACTGATGATTCCAAATGACAAAATACAATCATGGAAAAGAGTTTTTTTGATGTGATTGTGTGTATAGTCTATGATTTTGGACATGCACCAGCACCAGCTCCTATTTAGGCACCCACTATGGATCTTTAAATGGATGATCTTTGAAATCTTGATAGGAATTCCTACACCATAATCAGGAAGAATTCAAGGGATTACAATATCCTCAAGTATTTTAAGAAAGGTTGATCAAGATAGAGCAGCTATTTGGGCTCTTAGAGTCACCAGATAAATCAAGGTGAATTTTACCAACTTCCTACTAGAGGGACTTAGAAGAAGATGGGGGGACAATGTTGTGATGATGAAGAAGCATGAGGGTATATAGTTCAAATACATAAGATTCCTTTCCATATAAAATTTTTCTCTAGATTCAATATTTTTTTCCAAAGCTACGGTGTTTTTCAAACATGATCGGGCTGATGTCAACTTCATCGATTGTGAATTTCATTTTAATGAGTTTGTGTTATTCTCCCCCAAAATTGTATCGAATGATCAGATGAAGTATCAATTTTTTGTGTTGGTACACTGATATGATATCAATTAATAATTTTACATGATTAGGTATGATTTTTATAATGATGTTTTAGATATAGATTTGATGGATGAAAAAGTCATACTTGGAACGTTAGGGGTCTCAAGAGTTTCATTCTCTCCCAGGTGTGGTGAATATTCCATTAATGGAAAGAAAAAGTGTGATGACATTCATGGTGGTTCTCAAAAGAATGAAATTATAAATCCTCATATAGTTCGAGGAATATTTCCATTAATTAACAACCACTATGCAAATACTAAGCATTTAAAGAGTTTTTTTAGTGAGGCACCCATGGTATGAACCACAGGTAGATCCTAGAGTCACCGATAGAAGTTATACCATATTAATTCCACTGTACATAGTGGAATGGGATGATAAACACCATATTAGGTTGTGGCATAATTATATGCTTCAGGGAAGAAGGTTTTCCATCCACATGCATCTAGAATGAATCTTTTTCATGTAGTGTAAGAGTCCCCCAAGAAGGTGGATATGCGACAGAAAATTGTGAGTGGTACCATCACTATAGATTCACCATTTGTGATTGAATTATTTCATATTATTTTATCTCAATCAATTTTTTCAACAACTATTTTTCATATTCTAATATTTTTTATAGATATTATTTTTGGTTTTATGGATTTTACTTATCCCCTAGTATATAGAAAGAATAGGTTCTTAGTAGCCCTGCTTATATTTTCTCTCTATCAGATGATTTTAATTCATAGAGTTTTATGGTAATTAGCATGAAATTTCATCATTTCATATTTAGGATGGATTAGGTCATTTTCAATAATCATTGTCTCGATTGTTGTCTTAAATGGATCACTTTTACTACATCTATTGGTGTTCCTTTTTTGCAAGGAGAACAGGATCCATGGTCTTGTATAGATAGAAGATCTTATCTAGAGTTGGGGAAAGTTATATCTATTATATCATTTGAACTATAGAATGAATCCTTGGAAATTTATACTCATCCAGTTGACATCTGAATTCTCGAAGTGTTTCCATACAACTTCTCTAGTTTTTCAATAGTAAAAGAGGAAGAATTTTTGTCGATTTAATCCATAGTACTCCATCAGTTTATATTTTATTTGACCATGTAGAACCAACTTAAATAAAATTATTAAAAACTATATTAAATTATCTTATAGAAAATGTATTTATATGTCTAAGTGTGTCACATTGAGTGGTGTATATTATCTTTACTAAGAAGGATGATGGTTTTGTTCACATTAACACTAATTACAGACAACTTAATAGTGTCTTGGTAAAGAAAAAGTATATGTTTTAATAGATTGTTTATCTGTTAGTCCAATTAAAACTGGATAAGTGGTTCTCGATGAATGATCTTCCATATGCTTACAAACAGTTTAGGATAAAATAATCTTATATTTAGAAAACCACCTTCCATAGAAGGTATGACCGTTATGAGTACCCTGTCATGACTTCTGTACAAATGAATTCATTTATTGATATTATATCATTAATAAAGATTATTTTCCATGATTAGTATGATAATTTAGTTCTTGTCATTGTGAAAGACATCCTTTTTTACCTTATTTGCTAGGAGGACCATGTGTGTGATCTGAGAGTTGTTCTTGAATTGTTGACAAATCCCTATATATATGAAAATCATTTAAAATGTTATTTTTTGATTCCAGAAGTGATGTTATTGGGATACGTGGTGTGGGAACATGCTATTTTAGTGGATCTATAAAATTTAATTTCTATTATAAAATGGGAACAAATCAAAAATGTTTTTTAGATTTAATGATTCTTTGCATTAGCTATATATTATCTTTGGTTTGTAAAGGAAGTCTCAATTTTTTCTTATCCAATCACTTATATAACATGGAATAGAGTAATATATACATGGAATTAGAAATGACATGTTTTTTTTGTTGATTTGAAATGTCTTTTTACTACTTCATTGGTGTTGACTCTTATAGAGGTTGAGTAGTGCTAGTAGTGTTGTATGATGCAGTAGGATCATGTTTCGAATATGTTCTTAAATTTTTTGATCATGTCATTCCTTATAGATCATGACAGCATATTCCACATGATAATAATTACATCATAAATGACCCTGAATAGGCATCTATATTGTACATGCTTATGAATTTCTGGAATTACTCTTATAGAGAATGATTTACCTTATTTTCAGACAATATAAAGTTTATTTATATTTTCTCTAAGAAATAATTGAATCTCCAATATAATTGTTTGTTGGAGTACATGAATATTTATAATTTTACATCACTTATACCTCAGAGAAAGGGAATCTAATCACAGATTCCTTGAGTAGGAAAATTACTAGGCAAGAAGCAAAAAAATTATCGTAAGAGTGGAACATGATATATATTTTTTAATAGTAGAATATTGGATCCTTGGAATAATAGGGATGTAGATAAATTTTCCAGTTCGCATTTGGTATCCGCTCTTCACAATATCATATATTATGAAAATCATCAAGATGATGTTTTCTATATGAATAGAATCCCTTATTCGGTCGGATTCTCTTTCCTGATCGGTCATTCTCAATAAAGGGAATTCGATACTATTAGAATATTTTTTAGGCCTTCACTAATAAGGATGATTTATTAGGGAATTTACATAACACCTAGTGGGGTTTTCACCTAGGAAGAATAATGATATTATATGACATTATGTGACAATTTTTATGGCTTGGTATGAGATGGGTCATTGTAGAATTTTTCCCTAATGGATATAACTTCCAATAAGCCAAGACGAGCACCAGAAGCCTTCATATTTACAACAACCACTTCCAATACCTACATGGAAGTTTGATGGGATATCTATAGAATTTATTTTTGGGTTTCTAATCAGCCATATAAGGATAATGGGGTATGGGTTTTGATTGATGGAATAACAACATTGGCTCACTTTTTAACCTTTGTTATACAACCAATGTTGAGTAATTCGGAAGTCTCTATATGAAGGAGATTTTATATTTATATAGACTTAGATATACTATACTATACAATTGGGATCCATATTTAACTTTTATTTTATAGGGGTAATTATGTAGAGGTAGGATCTCATTTTTATTTGAGCATGACACACCTTCTTCAGTTAGATTTCCATATAGAAATAGCTATACAGATTATGGTGGATATTCATCGGGCCCGTGTTTTCAACATTGCTGGATCTTGATATGATCATTTGTAGTAGGTTGAGGTTTTTTAAAACAATATTTACTAGTACATGATCATAATGGATACATTTGAGGCCTTTATTATCAACTTCGTAGATATTCAATGTTTTGGTCATTGATTAGTGAATATTTTGTGGTTATAACAAGCATCGTCCAAGATATTATAAATAATATTCAGATGAAATATCAATGACTCTTGATGGAATAGAACTGCTATTAGTCCTATGTTAGTTTTCTTTTCAAGCCTTTTGAATTCTTAGTTAGTGACTAGGTGTTCTTAAAAGATTCTCCCCATTTGGGTAATATATTTATTGGGAGGAAAGGGAAACTATATCTTTGTATTGTGGTAACTTTTTAGTTTTTTTAGACGGTGGGTAAATATTCCTTCCATTTAGAACTTACACCATAGCTGAAGATGAAAAATAATGTTTACCATGTATTTTTATCTAAAGATGTATCTATCAAATCTATCACATGATCTAGGATTGAGTGATCTTGAGGTTGATCCTGATTAATTTTTGACTAAGAATCCAGAAAATAATGTGGATTCTAAGCACTAGGTACTTTATTGGAGGATAATAACTTTGGTTTGATAGATACAAAATAACAGTTCTAGTTCGCATGAGATGTGGGGGATGGAGGCACTATTAATATATCACTAGCCAGATCATTTGGGTGTGGGAGATTTTGAGTAGGATTTTTGGGGTTAGAATGTTTATATACAGGGGAGGTTGTAACATACTATTATAGATTTATAGTATTACTATACATCTCCTTATAAAATTCATTGGTTTAGGTTCATTTAAGGTTGTTTCATGTGAAAACTTTGGAAATTTAAATATTTTAGTCTAGTGAAAAATTTGCACATGGTTTTCCAAAATATTGTTCCATATTATTTAAAACTATGAAAAAACCGTACTATGGGGTTCTTCATGTATAACATATGGTTTGACCAAAAATGTTCCCTCTTAGTAGAAACCAAGAACTTCGAAAAAGGGGGTGTATGGTTTTTTATAATTGTAATGTCCTTCCAAGCTAATCATTTGTAAGATGATTATAAAAAAATAAAATTTATTTAAAAGCCAATAAATACCATTTTTATTGACCCTAATGGACCTAATTTGACTCCCCAACATTTTCTCCTTCTAAGAGAGCCCCCAATATTAGTTTTTAAACGCTCTGCATTATCTCAAAATTTTATTGAAGCTTAGAGAATGATGTTTCATATTCTCACCACAAGGTTCCTCTTCTCATTCTCTTTTTCTCTCACTCTCTCTTTTCTCCTTCATTGGGGTTTGTGGATATTTTTTATATTATAATATCTAATAAAAGAATTATCCTTAATCCAACTTTTAAATCTTCAATTACAACTATCAATGTCCATTGTTTTCATATCCCATTTAGAGTTTGGTGTTTTAAGAGATAGTTATCCCAAGGTATGTGGTTCCATCATAATGATCAATTTTTTTAACTCTAAATTATATTATTCTAGTTCCTTTTTTGATTTATATTAACTTTAATGATATTTTGTTCAGTTTATTTATCAAAATATATAATTCCATTGAATTAGGGGGTTTGAAAAGTGGAATTTTTTTTGGCCTAAATATTCGGAAAACCTCAAATTCAATTGAATTTCGGTGATTTGTAAAATTATTAGCAAGCAGTGAAACTGAAATTGTAGAATTATAATTTTGAAATGGATATTTTCTATGAAATTTTTTAATCACCCAATTCCATTGAATTTGGGAGATTTGTGAAATTTTTGGAAATTTGTGAAATTTAAATTGTTGTAATTAAATTGTGAAATTAGTTCAATGTAAAATTATCGAATTCCTGTTAGTTAATATAAACTTTTGAAATTTAATGGATGAAATTCATTTCAATGTTTTATTTGATGAAAATATATTACAATTTTTTTGATAGAAACCACTGAGATTTATCTTAAAAAATGACTATTTTGATTAAAACCATGTAAATTTTTTTAAAATAGAAAATTGGAATATTTTTTAATGGAGAATATGATGTGTAATATATTAAGATATATTAATGTAAATTGAATAACATTGATTTTTTATTGGATAACATGAAATCCTTTGGTGGATAGTCAGTTATTAAAAAAACTTATGATTTATTATTTTTGAAAACATAAATACGGCAGGACACATCAACATCATGATTCTGATGAAGTCACTATTGTCCATACAATAAGGACATGTCCATAAAAATATTATCATGTCAGTTTGAGTGTATTTAATAATACATTTTTATAAATTATTCCGTCATTTGAAATGTAATGAATTATTTGATAAAATATGCCTTTTGAAATGGAAATCGGTTTATTTAATGTTGAAAGCATTATTTGGTTAATAAAATTTCGGAATCTTATTATGGAATCCTTGTTGAGACCCTACTAGGATTTTAAATCTCTCCCTACGTATTCTATTTAGTGATTTTATATTATATCCTTCCACATTTGAAAATGGTTATGTCACCAATTTGAGGTGGTAGTAGTAGTTAGCCCTTGTGCTGGGAGATTTTTTTATGCTGGGACTTGGGCCTTTATGAAATTTAATGGTTCATTGGTGTATTACTTTGGGTTGTTTAGCTATTTGAATTATGATATTATTCTCCATGTGTAGTTTATTTTGTATCCACATTTAATTTTGTTCTATCTTAGACAATGTTTTTGGGAAAAATTATTCCCACATACAATTCTTATAATGCCATGTTCTAGTCTTCAACTCGTGGAGAGAAAGAATTCTCCTTGGTCCATGTTATTATTGGATAAGATATCATGTAACTAGCATAAATGGGAAGGATCAAGATAGAAATGATCTAGTACATGAGGAAAATATTTCTAATTTATTCCTTGATTTCATAAAAGAAGATAATAAGTAATGAATTTCACTCCTCTGTACCCATAATGATCAAGACCAAATTGACTTTTGTGGACATCCCATTCATCCTTATGAATATAATTTCCTACTCCGGGTCATTGTAAACAAATCATCTGGTTATTTTAATCAACATATTAATTGTAATGAACCAACAATTCCATCATAATAATGATGTTAAAATTAACTTATTGAGGATATATATTTTCTTTATAAAACTATATCCAACTTACTCATGGGATCATTCTCTACACTGGAATACACATACTAATGTATTACAAAATATGTCTCCAACGACATCATCCCATATTCATATATAATATAGATAACATGAATCATCAAAATTACAATATATAAAAAGGATTTGGTAGATCATGTGTCAAATTAAATTGACACTAATTTATAGGGTACTAAAATTTTTTATTGAATTATTCAATTACCATCCCTCTAATCATTGGATATCGAATATACCACACACATATGGTTCGATCAAAAACCCTAAGCATTATTCATTCCACCCGTAGTAGGTACTCACATCTAGTACTATATATATGAAATAATAAATCCCTCACCTCTTCCACCACCTCATCCTATATGGACAATAGTACTCTATCTTTCATTAGGATATGGATTTGTCGATCGAACTCTAAAAGTTGGAGTTGGTGTGGATCCCCTATTAAAAAAATAATTGGAATGGATAAAAAATCTTTGCATATATACCATTTTACCAAAATATATTTACCAAATTGGAGATTTATCACACCGGTGCCTTAAATAGCCATGCATACAACATTGATGAAAAATAACACGATTATTCAATCAAATAATCTAGCTACCACCACCTCGATGGGAAATCCTAAAATAATACTTCAATTAATGTATGAATTACTATCATGTCATGGAACAAAATTACCCTAGAATACATAACTATCTTTATAAATTTTATTATTAGTGATTATGATTGAATATACTATCTGAGGAAAAGTAGAAAAATGAAACACATTATCCTAATACATGATAGATTATATGATTCCAACATCAAAATATATAGCATTGGAAATAATTTCAACATGGGGATTAGGAATATAATTTTTAAGATCCTTGAAATGAGTTGACTAATCCACTATCGATAAAGTTAACTTTTCAATGAGAAAGAACTCTTTTTCTTGATCATCACTCATTATTTATGGATGGAAATAATCATAGTTGGATAATAAAAAATCTATATTGAACATACCATGATATTGTTTAGAAAGGTTGAATGACCCCAACAATGTTATGGATGACCTTTTATGGACATTAATTTCACAATTGACCCTCCTCTTGGGAGTTTTCTTTAGATGATTGAAAATAGATAACTTATCCTCTAGTCATGACATTGTACACTGATGACATTTGTCCCCTGAAAACATATCTGGATGCATCTAATGAAAATAAAACTTCATGGATTCCAATGTAGGGGCTTTTATTTGGGTTACCTTTATGGTCTTTATTATTGATAGATAAACTTCTCAAAAGTGGGTTTCAAATCCCGAGTCTTGTATACCGAAATGTTTCATTGGTTGAATTGTAATAGGTAATATTAGTGTCTTGGAACACAAAACCTCTGGAGCATAGACAATAATACCCACTTGGTGAGTGATATGAGGCTATTATGGTGTCATAAATCAAAAAATTCTCCAAACCTTCATCCTAAAAGATTCATCAAAAACATATATTATATATTAAATTATAGTGTAGGTTTATGAAATCCCATAAAAAAGTTAAAAACAACTAAGAATACACACCAAGACAGATTTAGGTGAGAGAGAATGTCATCAAATAATAAACAAGACACTCCCAACATCACACCACTATGGTCAGGTCAAAGGTTAATTCTATTTAATGTCCAATATGATTTAGTATATGAAATTTCAATTATAATTTAATGAGGAAAACACATCTTATGTTCCAATTTAAAACCCCATTTTTCATCAGTGACAATATTTATTTTTTAGATAAGCATACATTTCATATGTGTGTTATATATATATATCATGGTCTAGTTAGATGATTTAACATTCCAATGTTATAAGGTCCTAATAAAAATACATTTCTAATGGAACAACATTTTACTATGACCATCCATTTACATTTTGTATTGGAATGTATTAAGTATAATTATGATAGTTCAACTAGATTTTTCACCATTATAAATTTATAATAGTACATTTTTATATTACTGTTGTAACCCATGTAATCTCAACTTATTAATTTTTTATTCAATATAATGAATTTTTCATGGATGAAACATGTAATAATGTTTTTAATTAAGGATACACCATCATTATATATGGGAAAAAATATGTTTATTTAGATTTTTTTTACTGTAATCAACTTTTATAATTCATCTTAGAGAAACATTAGTTATTTAACATATATAATAATCAAGGTACCCTAAAAATTTATATGAAATTATCACTTTAAAATTAGATATGGAATATAATATATATTAAAAGTGAATCATTGGGTTCCTATAATGATATATGAGTATAAATATCCATTTTCATACTAATAAAGGGTAAAATAGATTCCAAAAAAATAACAATGGCAAATAGAAATCACCCATTGGTTAAATAAATACAATTGTAATTTGGAGAGTTGAGAATAAAAATTACCATCCCAAATTTATATTTTATATGTAAATGGGTTTGAATCGTTGAGGAAATTGATCATTTACAAATTCTAAAACATCACTATATCATATCGAATAATTGTAATGGTATAGAAAAATGGGGGGAAACTCCTCGAAACAAATTTTTACATCATGAATTGAGTTCATGAACACATGACCTATCTGGTAGGCCCCATGGCCTCATTCACACCTCCCTATACAAAAGATTCCACATAATAGTAATTACGGTATAAGATGATATGGTGGGGGGACTATACCCTCCTGCTCAAAATGAAACACAATAGCATTATAAAAAAATTAGTGGAAGCCAAATATAATATTAATTCAATAAAATAAGTAAATCATCTAATTATAATATATATTCAAGCCTAAATAATGTTATAACTACAAAAATATGAAATAAAAATATTATTATAATGTCATAATGAAACACATAAAATTTATTTTACTGAAGAATAACGAAATAAAAATATACAACATTATATAAAAAATAAAAAAATAATGATGCTATCTCCAGTGGAATTGTGATCATAATCTCGGTCCTTTCCCCAATAATTCATATGAATAGAAAAATTAAAGAATCAATAGAAGGACACTTTCCATATTCCCTACCATCTTCTATAAAGTTTAACCGAGTTCCAAATGATATCCAAAATAGGGTGTTAGATATACTCAGTTGGCCTCCGCCAAAAGGTTAAATAAAAACCCATTATTCTATATATGTTATAGTAGTATTCTTGAAATTTAGGAGTAATTATATAAATTATTAAGTGATACAAAAAAATATAAAAGTATTTGTTATAGAATACAGTCAATATATTACAAGAAACAATATAAAATAATAAATCATTGATTAAAGTATGTGATGGGAGTAACAATTATTAGACCTACATAGTCCAATAACCAAGCCCATTGACTAACCCATTCACTCCATATAAAGGGGTATCATCCAAATGATAATCTATATAATGTAAACCTATGTGGGATAGGTCGCTAATTCTATTTTCCGAGGATTCCACTTCAATTACATAGATTTCATCCATATAAAACATGATAACGAATTGGATGGATCCCTATAGCATGTCTGAGACACTTTAAGAAGTCCAAAAATAAGGTGATAATCCAACCCATCTAGCAACAACAAATCATTAGTGCCATTCCAAAATATCCATCACAAAATATTTTATACAAGGGTTCAAATATCAAGATTAGCTTTCATTCCATTTTAACCAATTTTACTCGTCACATTAATCTCATTCACCATTTCACTCATGTGTTATAAAATGAATCACCATGTCAGTATCCATCCCACATTACCAACCATTTTCTGTTATACTAATAATCCAAGTGATAATCCATCAAATTTACCATTTACAATTATATCATCTCACTTATAATAAACAATTTCCAAGAAGTATTAAACTATCACTCTCCAAATTTAATTTTAAAATGACTTTTAATAAAAAAAATTAAAGATGAACACACCCAATAAGGATTTATAATAATAGAAATTCAAATTATACAACCAAAAGGGGTTGTTCAGGGTGAGGTCTAAACCTTATAAACATATTAGTGGTGAAATATAACATCAATCTACTTTTCAACATTTTATTTTTGGTATTAATTGTTTTTGAAGAAAAACATTGAGG
This sequence comes from Viscum album, assembly GCA_963277665.1. Taxonomy (NCBI): domain Eukaryota; kingdom Viridiplantae; phylum Streptophyta; class Magnoliopsida; order Santalales; family Viscaceae; genus Viscum; species Viscum album. Next base: position 1,964,281,447 of record OY728132.1, read on the forward strand.
GTAAAACAAGAAAATCACATTTAAATCTATAAAAATAAAAATGTAAATGGAAAGGTAATAGTCCACATAATATAGAAGGGTATGAATCTAATTTTCCATTATAGGTTATTAATCTAGATTAGATGTCCCTGGGAGATCTAAATCATGAGTTAATATTTTATGTGTGGAAATGGAGAATATGAAAGAAGGTATGTTTAATATAAATAAAATATAAATCAGAAATTTTATTACATTTACTGGGATCATAGTTTATCCACATAGTTTACCAAAACATGTTCCCACCATGCTCCACCACTAAGTTAGTAATAAACCAAACAACATGGATTGGGTAATAATTTTCCAAACCATGCCCAGCTCAAGGATGCTCACTGTCCTTAAGAATACCCCCTCTCATGATAATTATAATAGATATAAAATCAATATGCTAACTATGCATTTTTGGTTGGAAACATACATTCACCATTTTACATATATATGTTTCTTTCATCACATGTTTGTTTCAAATAATAATATACTCATAGTACTGAATTGTTGACCTATATGGTTACTAATAACTATGTTTTAACCATGAGCCTCTCCTTATTGATAAAAATTCTAAAGATATAGTCTATATAAAATATTCAAAAACTCTTTATCCCTTACTTAAAATCATAAATATGTTATATTAGATAAAAGAAATGGGATTAATCCGATACTTCATAGAATTTTACCTCACTAGAAATTGATATTAAAAAATATTTATGATATAAATACTATTCATAAATTTTTATTATATATATTCATAAAGACTGCTTTAAATATTTGTTAAATATTATAGCTATAATTGATTAATGATTATTAAAAATCAAAGCATCGCATCCCTCGGAATGAAAAAATGGTGGATGTTTCATTGAGACTAAAGAATCATTCTTCCATATATATGGTTAGGTTCAAATAATATCCCCTATTTTTATATTTTGAAAAACATTGATCTGAATGAATTATTGAATGGGGAGAAAATATTGTATTCATCAAATGAGTTTCCAATTATCTATAAAATTATATAATAAATTGTTTTCAAAGTACAATGTGGAACTACATAATAAGTCTTGAAATTCCCTTGAGAATAATCATGATTATGATCGAATTAGATGGTTATGGAAGGATATATTATATTATGTTCATTATTCTTCGTTATTTATTCATCATGGAAGTATAAAAACATATAAAAATCAGGACTAAAATTTTTCGTGAGATGATATGGAAAAGGATATTGCAGGTTTTAACCTCAATGATATGTTTGTCAGAATGTTATGATAGAATGTCTAAATTCTATATCCATGTGACTACAATTACACCTGAAGTATAGAAATGTAAAAATATCATAATGAATTTTTTTCATTGGATAAAAAAACAAAACTAATGGATACAAAAATATATGAGATATAATTGATTTATTTACTATGTCAACACATTTTATCATTATCAGAGAATATATCTATTTTGATCTGCAATCTAAGATAATCATTATGTATGTGACATGGTTTCATGGACTATCACATTCTGTCGTATCTGATAGGGATACAAGGGATACATCAATGTTTTGATAAATTATTCATCATTCCATAGATAAATAATTTTGTTTCACGACACTATATCATATTTAGACAAATGTTTTGTCTAATAGATCCATTCAAAACATAGAATATAAGTTTGTATATTTTTATATAGAATTAAAATGTTATTGGTATCAATACTTTCCACTAGATTATTTTGATTATAAAAAATTTCATCAACACGAGTGTTCATATTACTTCTTAAGCATAATTATATTGATATAATTGTAGAACACCAACATTATATGAATTTTTCATAAACAAGTCTATTTGTACTGGTGGTATGTGATGAAAGAATAATTTAATTTTATAATCATTCAAAAACACATCAATGATTCTCAAAGTCAACAGAAAAGCTTTGATGGAAATAGTCAGTTTGATCTGTAGTATAATTATAGGAAGATTGTAGTTCAATGAATGTTACATAGAAGTTGGTTATTGGATTTGGAAATAGATGAAATATAATCCAATTGTATATTTTCCCTTTTATGATTTGTGACCAAGTAGGGACAATAGATTATCAGTTTTTGAATCTACCGAAGTCCCCTCAAGTCTATTTTTTGTTCCATATATATATATTAAAGATGCACTTACATGATCCATAAGATATAAATATCGTAGGTTTAATACTTATAAAATAATATAACTCATTTAAGGAATTTTTTATAGAGATTATCGACCATAAATAGATAATGAAATGAAAAAATATCACTCATCGGGTTATAGATATATTGAGAAACAACAATCTTGTGGAGGGAATAGTGGAACTCGATGATACGATGAGGTACAATTATCCTATGTTTTTTTTATTATATTGGTGGAATTTAAAAATACAAATTCATTTCATGATGGTAAGAGTGTTACCACCAAATATTTTATGAAATATATTTATTTAAAATGATTTTAACCGCATCGATAGCTTAAATTACACACAAAAATGAGTTTTAACAAATCACATTGTACTATTTATACGATTTTTTAAACATCGATATTATAAAATTGAAATTAAATTTGGTTGCATTAATAATAATGGATTAATTTCATAATTAAATGTTATGGTTTTTTATAAATAAAGTGTATTTTTTAAAAAAAGTACTCAGCTGGTAGAAAATTGTCTACTTGCATTGAAAAGTCTTTTGTCATGAAAAATGAATTATACTGATTTCTATGAGACATTAAAAATCAATTTATATAATTATTAAATTTATATGAAAAAATAATATTCTTTTTAGGAAATTGTTTTTTTAAATTAGATTATGATTAATTATAGGTATTTTTTGAGTATATTATTTTTAAAAAGAAAAGAAAACAAATTATTTTTCTTCGAAAATGATTTTCATTAAAATAACATAGGAGTTCCTTTTAAAATTATGGTGTTGAAAGAATATATATTTCAATTATATAATAATTAATACCATTATTTTCAATGTAATCATTTTTATCATGAATTTTTATTTAAAAATATTAAATAATTATGAAAGCATTGTCATTGGAAATATACTTTTTCATCATGTCCGTGGATTTAATTTTAAATTTAATTTTTTAAATTATATGAATATAAATTGAGAAAAATGACAATATATTTAATTCTATATAAATCATATTTTATAATATGGTCATGGTATTTATCATTCATAATTAGTGATTAAAAAAATAAAAGTTAATTTCCATAGTTAAGGGTTAAAAGTTTTCATTGACAAGTTAAAATGAAAATATAAAGGATAAAATGGGCTATTAAAAAGTACAAATGAATTTAAAGGGACATATTTATAAAATATATAATTTTATATTCTATAATTATCCATTTTGGTTACATTTGGAATTTTTAAAAAGTTGTTATAACTTTTTATTTCCAAAAATCATAGGTGTCCTCTCTCCCCCACTTATTAAAGTGAACCCCCTCCCCTCTGCTATTGACACCCCATAGTAGATTTTTATGAAATTAACAAAAAAAAATATCTTCCTTAGTTACCTCCCTATTTAATATAAGAATTAATTTGGTAATAAAAAAACCATATATGAATGATTACAATGCAAACAAAAGGATTTTTCCCGAATAAGAGCTTTCGTTAATGTGTGAATGTTTATCTTTTATTTCATATTTCATTAGTACTAAAAAATCAATTAAATATGATGAAATTAAAACATAAATATATCACATTTTCTAATTTACTATTTTTTTACCGTAATAACCTACAACCATATCATCTTTTTTCAAAAGGGAAGTAATATTGTCTATCATATATACGATATATTACCGCCTTGTGAAATGATGTAATTAATTTTCCATCACCATCCATCATAGATATATATAATGTTGGATATAAAATATTTAAATTATATTTTTAAAAATTATTGCACTTCTATAATTTTTAATGTCATATATAACTTCTTAAATTCAAATTAGTTGAAAAATGATTACATTGCATATGTGTACATGTGGATGACCACTTCTACAATGCATTGTGACACATTTTTCAATATGTTCATACATTGATAGTAATTATGGTATACTAAATAAATATTATATAAATATAATTCTATTATGGTGAATTAATATTTATCCTTTTCCATTGTTTTGGTTGAGAAAACAGAAACATCATTCATTCTTACGTTGGCGCTACCGTCTCTATGAATTGGGTAATTTATTTTAAATATCTAAAAAATAGATTGAAATAAATATTTTGATAATTATTATACATGAAATTTACATCATGGTTAAAATTCTATATATGATTTAACCAGGATTGATGTTAGAGACCAAAAACATACATGGAAAATGTAGTAGTTATTACCCAAAACATGATTTAAACAATGTTAATAAATAGGTAATAAATGGTAATAAAAAAGTCATACTTGTTATAATATATATGATTATAGTTAATTAATAGGAATATTATAATATTTTATTTATTTTACATGAATTGGACAATTATTTCAAGAATTTCAAGAGTTTAGGTAATGGATTGTGGTGTCACATTTATTTCTACAAGACACGTGATAAATTCACCAATTTCTTCAATTTTTTATTGAGTATATTCAGTAATGATTTTTTATGATGATTAATTTGAATTTTATAAGGATTTGAATGTCTATATATGTTTGTTTCTATCATTTTGATTAAAATTAAAATGTTACCCAAGTGGTTAGGGTTTGATGTTGAAATATCATTATTTATTAGAATGGTTCGGGATTATGCATCTAAGAATGAGATGTTATAGTCTACTTCTCATTAAATAAATTAATATCTTCTTACTCTAGATAATTCCTGAAATTATATTTTTTTATTTTAATTATAATATAATTATGACGTAAATATTCAAAAATTATTTTTTAAGAAATCATGACATACATTTATCATTATTCATAAACAATTTTTCTTCCACATCCATGTTTTCAAAAAAATCAAGAATATTTTTATTATAATACACTGATACTTTAGATTCATTTTTTTCCATTTTTACTTCATGAAAAATTTAAATTGTATTTTCTTTTGTCTTTCTAATGGATTTTTATTTTACATTCATCAAAAATGAGAAAGGAACCTTTTTTTAACATTTACCTAAGGGACAGATTTTGCCTTTTTAATGTCCACTCAATGGCATAAATATATCATTTCATGTTTTTAATGTTATTTTTAATAAATTTTTATTCATTATTATTTAATATATATTTTGATTTTAAATAACATATTTTAAAATAAAAATGTTGTTTCATCCAATAAATATTATTAACAATCATTCAAATTAATTTCCCATCTGAGATGTTATCATTTGATTTAAATTATGATTTTATATAGTTACGATCCAATGATACCATAAATTTTTTTGCATGATGATATAAAATTATGCTGAAATTTATTAATAAAGTAATTTTTCTTTGAAACCATTATACTTGGTAAAGATAAATATTATTTGAGCTCAATTAGTAGATGGTATTTTATCCCAATCCATAAACATGGTCCAAACAAGGTTATTCCAAGACCAAAATTTTGTACAAGAGAGGTTATACCAATCCCAATAGAGGGTATAGGGGATATTTTCTGAATATTGATAAAGGATATATTTAAGATTATTTGAAACCCAATATACATATAAGGGTTCTTATACCAATCCAATAATGTTTCGAACAACTTTCTAGAAAACCATGACATATGATTTACTAGGGTTTTCTTATTCAAAAAATCTATGTTACATTCTAATGTTATTCTCTCATAGATAATGTTATCTTATTCCATTATGATTCATGCATTATGATTTACCATTATTTATTTAATGACTCATACTTATAGACTAAGATTTCTAGGCTATTGTTTTGAGATGTATTTATCATGTTAAACATGTATGCTCATGGTCTGTAGATATTTCTCTAGTTCACCCTTACTGAGAATCTTACAGTTCCATTGTTATCTTATAATTACCCAAGTTTTGATGAATTATAGTGGTGATATCTGTGAATAATATATAGGCATAATATATAAATCAATTACGAACCAGTTGTTTATGTATCCAGTTTTCCTAAGGCAGAATACATAACATATTCTAGCATGGTTCATTCTATAATTTAAGGAATACATTCCTATTAGAATGTGATAATTATTTATAAAAATATTATGTAATTATATAAATGCATCATTGAATTCAATTATTGTAATAAAATTACACCAAAGGAATGATTATACCCTTAAACCATTACCACCCATAGAAAAACCACACAATATCTCATTTACAGTTCGAATGTATATCTTGTAAAATCCATCAATATGAGGAGTATATGTATTGACTAAACACTACTTTTTATATTGATCCTATTTAAGAATTATTCAAAGCAATAAGGTAATTATGGTATCATTATTTTGTATAAAATATTGTATTACTTCATGAATCCTTATTACTCACATATTTTATATCCAGGAACATTGATCAAGATATAGATACTAAATAATGGGAATAAAGGAACCTTTTTAATAAGGTGATGTATTGAAACTATATAATATTATTCCCCTATTTTGTTCTATTAAGTAATAATAAGAAATACATAGTACTATTACTCTATTTCGAAAATGTTATGGGAAATGTCTGAAACATTCCCATTAATTTTCTCATAACCATAATATTGTGAAATATTGTGCATAAATATACATGAAATACAATATCACAATTCATGTAAGTACTTCAAAACTTTTGTTTTAGATATCAATAAATCATTGTACATCCATGATGAATATTTATTTATGTGATGTGATCATTATCCAAAAACACCAACATCAAATCTAGAATATATAAGAAACATAATCAGTTCATAAACCATATCATTACATCATAATCATGGTTTAACATAGGGACATTTCTCATTTTTTACTATAGATCTATGCATTAATGCGACACCAATCATATTGTTATATGGATGGATATTAGAACATCTATCATATAAAGGAATAATTTGTCCACATTTTTCAATAATTCATTTTTAAATTTATAAATATTTATAAGGGTTAGATCAAATTCAACATATTTAGTGAATAAAATTCCCTGTTCTATTTGGCTAGTAGATGAAGCCAGCATAATCACCTTCCTATAGTGTTAATGTAAAGTGTATTCATAATATTTAGCATGAAGTAACCATAATATTTGACAAATATTCAACTCATTCTATATGAATATATAATTCTACATTTTATAATTTATATATATGTCACACCATTCACAATAATGAAAAATCCACTAAACCTTCATCTCAAAAATTTTGACTTCTATCTCCAATTAATGAGTATGAATTTATTAAATGGGTTTTCAATTAGTGTGAGTAATGTGTTATCGCCATATAACCCTATAAAATGACACATCTGGTTACCTTATTTGATGAATAAATATTTATTACAACCCTTATACACTACATGTTTGTTTAAACATTTTTTATCTTAAAACCATTGTATTTGTCTCCTTTTTCTTTCATCCTAATTCAACTATCCACATGAACATTGACCACTCCTATATGAACATGCTGAGTTAATTATATAGTCATTGGATTTCTATCACAAATCAATAGTAGTATCCATACAACCAAATAAAATAATCAATTTATTATATCTTGTATTTTATATTCTATTTATAAATAACATCTTTAATTAATTTATCAACTAAAATACCCTCAGATGATTTTATATAACCTAAGAGTAAATCTTTCTAAAGCCTATAATCACACTTGGTAAATATAGCATAAAACATCTCCTTTATTACAGTATTATTTAAAATTCCAAAATCAATTATATACTCAACCTTTCACTTTGAATATATAATATTGGTAATTATAAATTCTACCACAAACTAATCAATAAAATATATACATGTACACAATTACATAAAAATGAATATATTAAATGAACTTGAATATCCCAATTTCATCACTAAAAATTTGTCTGAACTATATCTCAGATAAAAGGTATTATTGTTTATTTCCACATTCATAACTCCCAATTGATGATATCTACAATGATGGTTAGTCCTGGAAAAGGATTGAGCTCAGTTTAGTAAATAATGAGAATTATTGATAGATAGTATATGATACTTTTTATTAATAGTGATCATATTCTATTACTAAAATTCAATATGAAGATACATTGTCCAATATTAATTATTACAAAAAATTACAGGTACACAAAAATGTGGGAAACATTGGAATCAAGATCCATTATAATTATTCTATTGAATTTTATTATTAAATTTTTATAACTCAATATTTTTCATTCTCAATGGATTCTTTGGAATGTGCCTTTAAATAGTTGTCGGTTTGGGTTAAAAAACAACATCATTCCTCAAATGATGAATATGAAACGTTTCACAAAATACATTAAAACACTCACATATACTATCAATATCATCAATATTTATTTTCAAAGAAATAAATTTAGATTTATAACTCTTGTTAATATATAGTACGTCCCATCAAAGGGATGTTAGTCCCATTGGATGTTCATGGAAATACTTAACCAAATATATAGTCATATGAAAATAAGTTGTTTGGTAACATAAACTATGAAAAATTATATTCAATCTATAAAATAATAAGTATGACCAATTTTAATATATGGTTATAATATATTCAAATCATTTGTAAAAAATAATATATAACCTTTTAATAATCGTATGAATATCCCATGAGAGTATCAAACTATCACGAACCAAATTTTTTCGCCACCACAACTGGCCCAAAACCAATCCGGTGAGAAGACCCTATGGTATTTCCCTTTCCAAATAGGTGGTAATAAGTTCACGTGTATTAATATATTTGGTTTTGGAATTATTTACCTGAATATGAAAGCATAAAACCTTAAAAACAATCAATAATATGAATGTTAAATTTTTTATGTAGAACAAGCCTTAACAGAAACCATATCTGAATACATAGTGTTATACAATGTAAAAGAGGTCTAAAAAATCATCATAAAATCATCCAAAAATACTCATCATGTCAAGGGTTCATCACCCCCGAGCCGTCTCCACAACACTGCACCGTAGGAGGGGACTGACAACCCGAACCGCCTTCACCATATGATTTACCATTACCTATGTCAAATATAATCAAGTCTACTTACACCCTTAGTGTTTATGTTAGGTTTGACCCTCAGACCAATAGGATACCAAACAAATATTACAAATAGTATTCAATACAAGGTGAAAATAACATAGTTTTAATTTGTATGGAAAAGCAGTGATAAATTCCAAGAAACAAAACTTTTAATTGAAAACAATTTTCAAATTAAAACTTTTAGAATGTGAAAAATATATATAATAATTGTTAGCTAGTATAATTTAAATACGAACACACCCATTGAAAAGTTTATATACCATAATTAAATGAGAACCAAAACCAGGAACACCCCTAGATACTAGATAGTCTCGAGCCCCATATACCTCGTACCTCGGTGTAATATAACCATAGAAACATATGCTATCCTGCATGATACACTATTAGGGAACATATTCATAACATAATTTCCCCCAATAATCATCAATATAGTTTTTTAGTGTGATCTTTATCCATTTATCTCAGCAAAACATAGACAATGCCCATTCGGATCACTGTGGTACGAGTATATATCTTCCCACCTACGTACTAAGGCTTCCCCCTTGGTGCACAAACCATTTCAGTTTTCCAAATACATACATTTTCATATAAAAACACCCCTAATGGTCACATACAACATATTAGGTTTCTATAAACACTTTATACCACTAAAAATACACAAAAAAACATTTATATTTTCAATAAAATAACTTCTCTAAATCCCATATTGTTTTGCACCCAAAAATCCTTGAACACCCCACTTTGATAACCAAGTTCACACTTATACATCACCAAAACAATAATTTAAGTCTGAAACCTTTCAATAAAACCAAAAAAAACTATTATTGAGGATCCCCATATTTACAATGAATTGGTATCTTTGTAAAAAATCATTTTCAGAGAAACATGCAACTTAAAGCTCATATGCTTCACAAACACCATTAAAACGTATTTGTACAGCAAAAAAATGGTAATAAACATTCAAAACATTATTTTCATCCCAAATAAAATTCAATAAAATCAACAAAGTAGTTATAGGTCATCCCCAAATGAACCAACAAAATATTTCTATGAAAACCCCCAATTTCATGTAAAAATGGAACTTATACATCAATTGCTTTACAAATACCACAGAAACCAATTTTTATACCAATAAAAATTGTGATGAACAAGAAAATATTATAAACACAGAATTATTGGATAGATAGATTTCATATATATGGAATAACCTACCATAATTGTTAGAAAATTGAATCCTTTGTACGAAAATTCAATCCCAGCATCGACGCACATCAAAAAATGTAGATCCACCCTAAAATCAAAATATTGGAACATGGAAACCAAAATTTAAACACTAGGTTCGAAAACCTACCTTATGGGAATTTGTTACTTCAAGTAAATTTTAAAAAACTTCATGAAATGGGGAGGAACTAAGAAGAATAAATAATTACATGAGACTTTGTGAAGTTCCTCCACTGAACCCCCCTTCTAAATGGACTATCAATGAGGGTTTGAGAGGCTTTGAGGTATTCCATCAATGAAATGGTCAAATGGGGGTAAAAAATGGTGATTTTGGAAAATCTTGGGAGGGAAAGAAGTTATTTAACATATTTTTAATTTGCCAGACATTGGCACATGGTGTGTGCGTACAGTTTGGAAAACAGTGCACTAAAATAGTGCACCCTACTTTATGCCCTCAAAAAATCTATAAATTCCACCAAAATTTGATGGGTATTAGGGAGAAATAAGTGAGGGGGATGTTAGCCTAAAAATATAAGAAAATATAATTATCGTTATTGAAGAACATGGGTGTGACAATTCTCCCCACCAAGAAAAATTTTCGTCCCAGAATGTTGACTAGAGGATTGATTAGAAAACAAGAATGGGAACTCATCCTCAACCCAAGAAATTCACTCTAATGACTAATGGGTATCAATAACATGCTACCAATGAACCCTGAACAGTGGAATATACATTTCATGAAGCACCTTCTCCTGGGAGTCAACTATTCACACTTGCCGCTCAAAAACTGACAAGTTAGGCTCTATCTCTAGTTCTTCAAAACTCAGCACTTGGGATAGAACTCAGTTTTACTTCATCAACTGGGAGACATGGAAGAAATCATGGATCTATGTCAACTAAGAAGGTATATCCAACATATTTTCTACCTTTTTAATATGCTCGATGACCTCAAAAGGTCTGACATACTGTGAGGCCAGCTTCCCCTTCTTTCTCAAGGGACAATGGCCCAGATGAGGGACCACATTCAAGAATACCCTATCACCCCCAGAAAACTCTAGGAATAAAAGATTCTATTTAGAATATGATTTATGGAGACTCTTATATATGAATAATAAATTTTTGATTAATTTGACCATCTCAAATGTCTCTTTCACTCGACTCAGCCCAAGTTGAAAGGTCTCACCTACCTCGGCCAAATAAAAGGGGAACTGACAAGGCCGACCATAGAGCACCTCAAAAAGAGACATTACAATTGAGTATTGGTAACTGTTATTTTAAAAAACACATCCAATCCCAAATGGCTATCCTAGGAATGTCTAATGGCAAGAACACTTGCATAGTTCATGTCCCCCAAAATCTGATTTGGTCGTTCTATCTGGCCATCTGTTTAAGGATGGTATGTCGTGCCCATTATAATATGAGACCAAAAAGAATTCTAAGGGCCTTACCAAAACCAATAAGTAAAATAGGGGTCTATATATAAGACAACAGCTAAAGACACAAAATGAAGCCATACAACCTCCTGACGATACAAACGGCCCAACTCATACATTTAGCTATAAATATAATCGGAATGAAGTGGGCTGATTTGGTAAGAGGACCAATCACCATCCATATAGATTTCTTACCGCAAGTTGTATGTTGTAATCCATCAATTATGTCCATGGAAACCTCATCCCACTTATAAGTAAGAATGGGTAATGACTGGAGAAAACCGAAGAGCCTTTGATTCTCTGATTTCACCTTCTTGCATGTGTATCAACTTGACATGAGGTCCAATATGTCTTGTGCCTTACCAAGACACCAAAACTTTCATAAAACCTCATAATACATCATGGTGTCATGCGTATGTATAGACCACTCATACTGGTGGCTATCCTACATCACTTCCTTCCGCAGACATAATGTCACTACTGAACCGCCCTTAAAGCACTAGATTCCCTCAGGAGACAATTACCAATCAGAGAACATCTCCCCACCATGAAAGAACAGTCTCGAATGATGAAAAATATCATCATTGGGCCATTCATACTGATCAACTCCAACAGAGATGGAGTCAACTAAAATCTCATGAAGAACACACCCCCATTTTTCTTCTCAGTCTCTACATGCATATGAGTAAAGAGCCCCATCAAATTCCACTCATCACTAGACTTACTCAAAGTCTGCATAGGAACTCTTCTACTCAATGAATTGGACACCACATTAACCTTTTCTAGTGTATATGAAATGTCAATGTCGAACCCCTACAAGTATTCGATCCAATGAAGCTACCTCGGGTTGAGGTCCTTTTTCAAGAAGATATAGGCTAGTCTTTTGTGATTAGAGTAGACCATAGAATTCTCTACAAATAGTTAGTGAAACTACTTCCTCAAAGCATGAATCAGAGCTGCAAACTCCAAATTGTGGGTCGGGTTATTCTTTTTGTGTGGATGGAGTTATCAATATCCATAAACCACCATGTTGTCATCCTGCATAACCACGCACCTAAGACCCATATTTGAAGCATCACAATAGACCACAAACCACGTCCCAGTATAAAGAAAAATCAGCATGGAGGTGGTATCCAACTACCACTTCATCTCTTTGATGGATTCCTGACATTATGGTCCCCATACTAACTTCACCACTTTCCAGGTAAGCATGGTTATCAGTGAAGAAAACCAATGGAAATCAAGAATTAACCACTTATAATAACCAGAAAGGCCATGGGAACTCCTAATATCGAACACATTATTTTGTTGCTATCATTAAAACCACACTGATCTTCTCGAGGTCCACTGAAACCCTCTACTTTGAGATCATATACCCCTTAAATTTACCTCTCTGATCCAAAACGTTTACTTTGACACCTTTTCATGGAGGCGGTGATCCTGAAAACTGCCTAGAATGATCTGAAAGTGATGCTCATTTTCCTCCTCAGATCCCAAAAAAGCTAGTATGTCATCCACAAATTCTACAAAAAAATCAATTGAGATACTACTGGAACACGTTGTTCATGAGTGACTTAAAGACCACTAGAGTATTGGTCTATCTGAAGGGTATGACCAAAATACTCAAAGTGGTTATACCTACTTTATAATGCTATCTTTGGGATACATACTTCTTTAACCATAAGTTTATGAAAGAATGTACACTAGTAGATTTTTTTAAACCACCTTTACCCTTCAACTGATTGAACAAGTCATCTATTCAAGGTAAAGGTTATTTTTTCTTGATTGTTACCTTATTCAGCTTCTGGTAGTCAATGCACTACCAAAGGGATCTGTCATCATTTTTTCTAAACAACATAGGAGAAACCAAAGGAGAGATGCTCGGGAAAATGAATACATTGGATTCAAAGTCATTCAGATGTATCATTAATTTCCTCATCTCAGTGAGGTCCATAAGGTATGAGGTAAAAGAAATCAGCTATGTTGAAGGCAAAAGATCAATCGAGAACTCCACATCTCGTTCTAGGGAAAAACATGAAAAATCATATTGGAATACCGCTGGAATACCATCACTACATGAGGTAGTTCACCATCAGGGAAAATAATATTTTCCTCTTATGTTAGGGATAATAAATAGAAGATGGGAAATTCTAACTCGGGGATTGGAGGTCCTACATGACTAGAAGGAGGATCCCATTCTCTAAAAAAATCCGAACGACTCTCATCTGGTGCTGTGAAACTCACTCGCCACTTATAGAAATAGATATGTTCCTAGAAGTGTACTACCCAATCAATGTCAAGTATCGCATCAAAAAGCTCTGTATCTAATACCAAGAGGTCTCACTCCATCTCAATCCCTGATGTGGATAGTGCACATGATGAGAACCAAAGACCCTGCTCCTTCATTCCCAGCAGCGCAACCAACTCCATTGCAAAAGACAACAACTCGGTTGGAAAATTCACCGTGTCCACAAAATGGGTAGAAATGAATTAAACAAAGAAACTAGTATCAAATGGAGAAACAACTATAAAACAAGCGATCAAAATGGTACCTCGAACTGTCGATGGTCCCACCTCTGACCATGCTGGTGCCTGATCCACTGCATGGAGATGTCTAGTCACTGCATGTGAATAACCATTGGTCTGTGGCTGTGCCAAAAACTGTATCTCTCTAGAATATGACCAAGCCCTACAACCACGACTTCAAAATCGTTATCCCCACATCCTCGATGGCTTGGACGGAACTGGCCTTCCCCTTGAAGCCACTGACCATTCCCTACTCTGATGTGGATGTGCCACCCCACAAATTCATTGCCAGTGACCCATAACTCCACATTGGTAAAAGGGTTTCAGATGAAATGGGCATGCTGGTGAGATGTGACCCGACCACCCGCACTGGTGGCACATGACCGATCTCACATTAGAAGCCACATGTGGAAATTACCTTGAAGAGTGGCATGAAGTACCACCTCCCTTCTTCACCTTATCCTCCTGCTTCCTATTCTTATCAGAAGATCTCCCACTGCCCACTACTGATATTAAACTAGAGAAACAATCCCCCCCTTCCTAGTCATTCTGAACCATGCTTTCCCGATCAACCAGCTCAACGTAGGTCCTCACCTTAGAGAAGAACACTTGAAAGTATATCTCTAGTCGTAAGCCTTTCTCAACCCTCGGGGATTTCACTTTCTCATTAGTGATGATTTTAGGAGCATACTAAACCATCTCAGCATAAATGTTGGTGAACTCCATCCCAAATAGATCTCTGTGAAAAAGATCGATGAACTCTTGTGACCTTTCATTTGACAAGACCTAAGCGTAGTAATGTTTATAGAAGATATCGTTGAAATATCCCCAGAGCATCTGCTCATTCTTCTAAGTTTTAAGTATCGATTCCCACAACCTGTGGTGGGGATCCTCCAACAAAAAATATGCACACATCACCTTAATCTCATCAGTTGTATCCAGGATCTCAAACATTCTCTTGATATTTTTGAGACATTCCTCTGCATCCTGGTGTTCTATGATACCTCAGAGGCTTGGAGGATTTTCTTTCCAATAACATTTGGTTATTTTCTTTCCTAGTACTAGCCTCAAATTCGCTAACAAAAGCTTAAACATGAGTTGGTCCATGTCCCAGTGCATGGATAGCCCAAACGACCACCTCTTCAGGGATTTGATCAAGTGATGTGGGAGAACTCTCTTCAGATTTTTCTAGTGGGTGCATGGGAGCTTTATGGGGAGGAATGTTGCTACAAAATACAACAGTCACAAAAACAATATTCAATAAAACAAATCAGAAAATTTTAATAAAATAAATCAAATATAAATAATCTAAACACATTGCAGTAATAAAGGAAAAAATTACTCCCACCTGCCTAATGTCCACGCATGGTCTACAGCCCGCATGTCTCACCTGGAAGTAAAGTCAATCATACAATTCCAACATCCCATAGTGACTCAAGGTCTTCCACGAGAGTTGCAGTCCAGGAACCCTACTAATGATCAAAACCCCTATTCTAGACATTCCTACATATTTTCTATCCCGGCTCATCCCAAAACAGTAATATATCCTGAAAGCATTATCCACCTCTGATACCATTCTGTCACGAACAAAATCGGGTCACCACCAAAACTAGCACCAAACTCGGCATGTGACAGGACCCCAAGGGCATTTCCTATCCCCACAGGCTGGCACAAGTTCCCGGGTATCAATAAATTGTGTTTGGAAATGATTAACCTGAGTATTCCATAAATCATTTAAAACATTCAATAATATGAATCTGAATCATTTTACCAAAAAATGCCTTAAAAAAACCAAATCCAAATACTTTGTTTTAAAAAAAGTAGAAGAGGTCCAAACAAAAATAAAACAGTATCTAATCTTCCACAAATACTCTAAATTACAAGGGGTCATCACCTCTAATCTGTCTCTATAACACTGATCCAATGGAGGGGACTAACAAGATGAAATGCCTTTAATCGAGCCATTTACTTTACCAATGTAAAACATATTCAATCCTATATACACCCAAGGGGTTTGAGTAAGTTTTTAACCTATACCCAATAATATACCACCCAAAAACTCTATATATTATTAAATAAAAGGTTAGAATTCCACAGTTTTATTACATAAGGAAAGGCGGTGAAAAATTCTAAGAAATGAGTTTTCCAATTGAAAAAAGTTTTCATAATAATACATTCATAATTTTAACAAATTTAAATAATACATGTAAGATACTATAATATAGAGAAAAATAAAACCTATTATATGGGTGAATACGGCAATCCAATGAGCAACAAATCCGGGAACACCCCTTGGCACTAGAGAGTCTTGGGCCCCATGTACCCCATACCTCGGTGTAATGTAACCATAGGATGATATATTATCATGCATGAGACACTAGTAGGGAACATACCCATGACCTAGTGGTCACAAATAATCATCAATATAGATTTTTTAGTGTAGTTTTTATCCATTTTTATGAGTGAAATAGGGACAAAAGCCATCTAGATCACTAGCATACTAGTACATATCAGCCTACCTAGTTACCCGAGCATCCCTTTGTGCTCCATCATTTTCAACATTCCACTTACTACCATTTTCATATAAAAAACCACTAATTTTCACATACCAACAATAAAGTATCTATAAATAATTTATACCACATAAAACGCACATCAAAACTTTCTGATTTTTAATAAAAACAACTTCTCAAAATCCCGTATTGTTTTGCACCCAAAACTCCTTGAAATCCCCAATTTTTACACCATGTGCACACTTATGAGTCCCCCAAAAAATGGAAGTCCAATACCTATAAATTAAAATAAAAAAATTACTTATATGGTAGCCCTATATGATCCCAGAAGTGATATATTTAAAAACCTCCATTTTCACACAAACATGGCACTTAAAGTTCATATGATTTACAAAATCATTTAAAACAAATATCGCAGCAACAAAAAAAGGATATAATCATTTATAACACTATTTTAATCCCTAATACATATCAATAAAATAAACATAGTCATTATAGGGACACCCCAAATGAACCAATAAAATATTTCTATGAAAAATCCCCAATTTGACATAAAAATGGAACTTAAACTTCGTTTCCTATACAAATACCACTAAAAACTATTTTTTCAGCAATAATAAAATTATAGGAATTTTCAAATAATATAAATACATCATTCTAAGTCAGAAGGGTTTTATACAAATGGCATAACTACCAATATTTTTAAAACATATAATCCTTTGTGTGAAAACTCTATCGCTCCGCCGCTGCACCTCATGGACGGTAGATCAAGCCAAAAATCATTATATTTAACTACGAAAACCCAATTATAAACTCATGATCCGATACCCTACCCTATTTGTATTTGGGAGATCATGGAAATTATATGAAATGTCATGAAAAGGGGGGAACTATGAGGAATAAACACTTACTTGAGATTGTGTGATGTTCCTCCACCAAACCCCCTGTCTTGGGATTTGGAAAGCAATGATGTGGGTGTGGAGGAAATAGTTGGAGACAAAAAATGAATACATAAGGATTTTTTCATTCCTAGCTGGTAAAAAATGAAACCATGGGAATCAGAGACCGCTTTGTGATCGAAATAGTCATCATAATTTCGAGTTCTATGGCTGAAATCTCTTTACCATTCACTTGAACCCTCATTTTCATTGCCCAGATCGGCAGAGATATGTGTTACCTACGCAAGGTTGTTTTTATACATTAACAAACTATTATCCACTTGTTTTGGAGAAAATCAATAAACACATAACATTCCTTGATGGTATGTCTAAGGATCTAGTGGTAAGGGTAATGTTCAAGGTGGTCAGTGTGCCTGTACTCCTAGGGCTTAATGCACTCTGGAAGCTTTAGAATTTCATTCTTTAGGGAACAGATGAAATATACTGAGACCTATACAACCTTTAAATAATAGGTCTACTTATTTTTATTTAGTAAGGGAACTCTATGATCATATCCCTTATGAGGGGATGGATCATGTTGGGGGCTGGAGCAGCATTCTCCCTTCTAAGTAGCTACACATGGAGAGACGGTGACTCATAGTTCTAGGCTAGGTGAGTATGAGATTAGTAGGATTTTTTACTCATTAAAGCTATTTAGGCATAGGGGATGAAATATCTAGTGGCTCAGGGGCCTCTACCTATTCAGTAGTGACAATATCTTCTTTGGTAGACCTCCTTACAAGAGCAGAAATAGACAAAGAATGTGACTATCAAGCATATTGCGTGGATTCCTCCAAATGCTGGGCCTTATCATAAAATTTTGGAACCCACCTAGGATGTTCTGAGTGGTAAGTCTAGGGATCACCTCAATATTTTCATTCCTCACTCACATTGTTAGCATCTTCTTTTAGTTCAGCGACATGTTGATTGAATACATGAGGCCTTTCTAACAGGAAAAAAAATCTATAACTTGCTCACCAGGCCTTTTCTTGTACATGAAGAGGTAATTAATATTTTTCTTGTGCATAATAGAGATAAAATATTTTATGAACTATCTAGGAAGATCTTCCCAACCAGTGATGGATCTTATGAGCAACTGGATGTACCATACGAACAAGGATCCCTTGAAAGTGTCTAAATTAAACACTAGATCTTTGTATCCTCTTACTGCTCTTTGCTTCCCAACATAGGCCCCCACCTTGTGATGAAGTGGGTAAAATGCTGTAGTAGGTCACCCATCTAGTTGGATGGGGAAAAGTTGGGGTTTCCAAAATATGTGGGTGCTCACATGTCACCCACCCATGCCAGGTACAGCTTTACATCAGGTGATATCACGAATTTTCATGTCTCCAAAGCCTCCCGATGTGAGGTTAGAGTAGATATCGAATCATTCTTTAGGTGATATCTATCTTGGTGGGTATTACTAACCATAAATACATTGAATGACTCATCAACTTGTTGCGCAGGTGCATCAGATCATTGGGCGGCTTGGCCTAAATCTCAAGGAGGATAATCAGGCTTCTCAGGTGGGTTCGATGACTCATACCTTGGTTTATTTCTATAAAATACTTCATTTTATTTTTCTAGATGCATAAGGTTACTAATCTGACTAGGGGAAACTAGATAAGGAGGTATTGGTACCCCAATGGAGGATAATTTGGATATCATGGGGAAATGTTATAATACAGGCACTGATTAAGAATGATCTCATTAATGATCCTTTTCTCCTCTATGACCTAATGGACCAGCTTGGCCATTGTGGGATTGAACTATATTATTTGGAACAACCTCATAAGGATTAGAGGGAAAAAAATTCTTTTTAACCTCATTGATGTTTTTATGACAAGCTAATGTTTCCTCCTCAGCAAGATCCCTGAGGCTGAGCACCTGCCTCTACTGGCGAGTGAGAACACCTGTATGGTGGTCTGTTTGGAAATTCACTACCCCTTGGAGAAAATATTCCCTATAAAACTCTATATTGATTCTTATGTTCTCATGAATCTTGGAAAAACCCATATTTACCATGGTAATAAATGGAATGGAACCTTCATTTTTGATAGGTAGTTCAGGATATCGTAGGATAGGGATGAAGTGGAATCAATGTACGGTCCCAATCCTATGATCTACACAAACAGAGATTCCTCTTCCATAATCTTCTAGCGCACCATGAGGATATTAACATTGTATTCTTGGAGGATTTTATTATATCCAATTGACGTGGGTTATTGATCCACTGGGAGCACTTCCAACTCAACATTTCGACACTACTGATCGATGTCCTCAAGGTACCCTAGGCTACCTAGGTAATCTAAATGATGTCAAAGAAGGTGGTGAAGTAGTACCCCAATGGTTTGGTGGAAACACACGGCTTGGATCTCTGTTGGTGTCTTCGAAATTTCAAAATTGGGTGTTACAAGGGGCCAAAACATCATAGAAAACTGTCCTGTAGCTAGAACCTCCCACCTGAAATCTTTCTCAGAGAACTGTTCTTGGTTGGCACATACTTCAATTGGCGTTGGCCAGGAGATAAGTGGTGGCCCCGATATAAAGCAGTTTAGTGATTGTATTTATAGTAGATAATCCAATGTGAGAGGAATTTAATTACTACACACTAGGGTGTCTCTTATGGGAAACACCAACCACATTATCACATCACTATATGATGAAGTATTCACAACCACCTCATGTTCAGGGGTAGAGACACTCATCTAGAAATCATAAATCTATGGATCAAAAAGGTACTCATCATCTGAAGGAGTCATCGCAGACCAGAACAACACTCCATTATCTTATGTAGAGGTAGATAGGGAGACTAGGGATAACATGTATGGTGGCACTGTGATCCCCTAGAACGGATACCCAACTTTTTCCACCTTCATGTACCTATGTAGGGAAATGGTGATCCTGTAGATTTCACATTTTGGGATGGTGGAATTCAACTACCAAGCTCCTGCCCTAGAATATAGACTTCAGGGTGGAGGTGCCATTACTGAGTCCTTAATTTCCTCAGAGTCTAATAGATCTATGAGGTCTATGATAGCATATCATTTCCCATAATTTTGACTTTCTTGGTGATTATTCTCCCTTATTCCCTAGGATGGTTCTTCAAGGTAGTGTACTTTTTTGGCATAGGTAATACCTCTATGTAGGTTGGTTGTAACATGTGGAGGACCCTCATGTTTGTTGAAATAGACAAAGGGAGGACCTCTATGTTGAGAAGTTGGAGTGTGGAGGAGACCATCTTACTGGGTGTTGATGGAGTAGGGAGGAGCTCTGTTTTATTTATTAATGATTCAGGGAGGACCCCTGCACTACATCTAATCATCATTGTTCGTCTCATAATAGTTTTCAGTGGTTCCATCTATTAATAGATTAAACCCATCATAACTATGAGGTAGGTGGGATCTGAATCCTAATTAGAAGAATAAATATCCCCATATACATTTTTTAGGGATTCCAGGAACCCAGCAGGATGCGCTAGTAGTGGAAGGGTCCATTGAAGTCATTGAATATGGTGCCCTTTTTCCAGAATTCTCCTAGTATTTCCACTAATTTTAGCACCATTTACTTCGGATTGGGGCTGATAGATCAAGAGTAAAGTCACCATATTATTCATCCTGAGGGACAATTCGTTTCTGGCATTAACATGACCTAGGGGGAGCCCTCTTCGGTGGCTCCCAAGTAGTAGTCGTGGTTGAGGTGACTCGGGTAAACCCCGCCTCCTTAGCGTAGGGGAGAAAGTCATAGGATCTGTAGAGACCTGCATTACATTCGTAGAATACTTAATACATAACAAAAACCAACACACAAGAATCTTAATGGTTTAGTGTCTTTGGAAACTTGGAACAGAATCTTCTAATCGTTGGGAAAGATCTTCAACATCTCCCATAAAGATCTTCCTCTTTGGTTTTATTACCTAAAACTTTTCTTTATATCCTAGGGAAAAGAAAACATATAATGGGTGAGCTCAAATTCTCAGTAAGGGTAATCATGGAAAAAATAAAACAAACCATATAAATTTGAACATATAAACCTGAACATAATGTTTAAACATCGAAATCCTGAGCAATTACATAAAACATGGCAGTACGTAAGGCATAGGTTATAAAGGAAACTTAATCATGATAAAATAGCATGGGAATAAAACATTTAATTTTGGAAAACCATTAAGCACATGATATGATTTTTACAGTAGTCAAGGCATTACTATCATGACCATGTTAGTGGACAAAGTCCCTTTCTGAATCGAGTTCACTCCTCATTTCAGTCCTATAACACTGAACCGTATTAACTTATTGTTCCAGCCATGTCTATCTCGTGAGATATAAATCTTTACCCAATGCATATTATGGAGATATAGGTCCTACCCATCTCATAATTAAATCATTCTTACGTGTACCACAACATAAACATAAATCATTCATCATAACCCAAATAATAAAATGGGTTTCATAAACATCATCCCATCATAACATAATCCATATAAAAAAAATGGATATCCTTTCATCATAAGAAAAGTGAAACCATGTAAATCATATAGACATTATACTTGAAACATACACATATGAGAATAATTTCATCTTAGAGGTAAAATGGTTTTGATAAAACACTTGAAATGAATTCTTGATTAAAATATCATTTCTTCTTAAAAATCGTTTTCTTTTCACAAAATGCCATGAAATTTTAAAAGGATTTTGTTGAAAATATTCATGAAATATTTTGGAGTAAGCTTCATGAAAATAAGGCGTTATAAAACCAAAAAAATCCATTCATGCCGTGTAATTTAAAAAAACATTGTTCTCATACATTTGCTGGAAAAGTCATAAAGTACCTCGTATGGTAAACAAAAGAAAGATTCCATCCATAACACAAAGTAAAAGTCAAAGAAGGGTAAACATGACTTTAGACGTACATGGAAGAATATTAAACAATTTATGAAAAACATTTTATGGACATGGATGAAAAATATAACCCCAGTAAATACTTACGAATAATAATCTCGGAAAAGAACAAGATTGGAACAGTTATACCTTACCTTATGTCCAATTTTCATTGTACATATCTGAACCTCCTGTATAATGATTTAAATAATGTCATTGACTTATTAAAGAATCATATTCATTTTTAGGATATTATATATGGTCATATTCTTATCTTCTGATTAGTAATATTTCATTGCTAGTTGTTATTCGGGTGTTGATTTCTTTATGTTCTTATACAGGTTTTGTCGAATAAATTCTTATTATTATTTTTAGGTTATAGATACCTCATTTCCAGAATGGTATTATTGTAATATATATCATATATAATCAGAATATACATATATATAATATATCGATAAATGGAATGAAATACACTGTTCATGGAGACGGTAGGCCATACATACGCATGAACGCTATTTTTAGTTTCTTATTGAATTGAATGGAATTAAGTAGATGACATAAAGATATATAGACATAAATCATGTATCATTATTATGTCATATATTTCATAATTAATTATTATATATACTTTATAATAATTCTTGAATTGTTAACATGAAAAATTAATCTCATCGCGTCGTGGAGACGGTAATCCGTACGTACGCACGAGCGATGATATCGTTCCCATATTTATTGAATAGAATATAAGTGGATGATATAATATCATAGAATCATTATGATTTTATAATAATTATATATAGTTATTCTATACACCATTATACCCATCCATGTAAGGTGGTGGTGGAAAAATTGATTACACCACGGCGTGGAGACGATATTCCGTACGTACGCAGGCGCGGTGATTTCATTTTCCATAGGATGAATAAAAGTTCAAATAGGGTTGTTTCATAATTATAATAACATATTTGTATCTAATTAATACTGATGTTATTACGTTATAATTAAACAACTAAATAAGAGGAATTAGAATAGGAAAGAAATGAGAAAGAGTCAGTAGAATAGATTACCACTTCCTCGACGCACCACCTTAAAACATATTATTAGGGCACTAGAGTTGGTATTTTGAGAAGACCAAAACCTCTATGATATAACTATAGAGGCTGATAAGACTAATATTCAGGGTTTGGCCGAGCATCAAGGTTCAAAAGGGTGTGAAGAGAAGAGGGAAGGGGTGCCCTTTTTATAAGGGAGCAGAGGGGCACCTTTGGAAAAACTTAAAATATTATTTTATAATAAAGCCATATTCAGTTTATAATAGCTCCAAGTTGATTTATTTCGAAGATAAAGTGGGTATTGGTAGAAATAATCTCAACTAATAGGTTTTAGACATGTTTAGGTTACTATTTTATCCTTATCGTTTAGATTTAACTCTAAGATAAATAATTTAACTTTTACTGTGTTTTTTGTTCTCTTACACTATATGGTCAATAAACTTACTATAACAAGCCAAACGAATCCCAAGTGGTTCATTATATAGATATATATATATCCTTATCTAAGTCATTTGGCTGAACCTTAGATTTTTAGGAATAAAATAATAATTAATAATATAATATTCATTTTAAAAACTATTTTTGAAAATTTTAACACTATTTGGTAATTGATCTTTGTGAAAATCATAACATCATGATTAGTTCAAAAAAATTTAATTGAATAAATGCTAACATGTTATATTAACCTAAAAAAATTAATTTATAAAAGGTCTCAAATTACATTTATTTGGGTATTTATAACATCAATTATGTTAATATTTCATTAATAAGGTAATTACTGCATCATCATTGTGTCATAAATAAATTAAATTATTTAAAGTCTAAAATTTATAAATAAACTACCATTATGTAGGATATATTTTTTATATTTTTAATTAATATTTATAGTCAAATTTATCTTAGGTATAACCCTATATTAAAAATGTTTTAGTTATTAAACTTTGATTTTAACTATTTTAACTCTCCTTTAAATAAAATAATAATAAGTGTCCCAATCTAATACAAGTGGACCTAAATGGTCATATTTTATTGCTAAGGTTGTTTTGGGTCGAATTAAACATATCCAATAGAACTATGACATGTGTTAGGGAAATAATAATATCATTTTTACCCTTAATTACCCTATTTACTTTTAACCGTGGTAAACAAAAGTAAAAAAGTTATTATTCACCAAACATTATTTTTATCTTATTGAACCACATTTTACTCCTTGATATTAACCGTGTCTCTCAGATTTTCGTAATTCCACTCACAGAAGTGGTAAAATTAAGTTTTATGTAAGAATGAAAAAAAGCTCCTAAGAGGTAGGTAAAAGACGGTGAAAAGTTCAATAAAATTTTTATATATCTAAAATTATTATAAAATGACTCCAATTAATTACATTGAACTTATATAGGTATTATGTATCATTTTTTACCGAAAATAAATTTAAATAAAATAAATAATTATTTAAATAAAAAGTCGGTTTTTAAATAGTAACCCATTGATTTCATTAATCATCAAAAATTGAAATTTTCAGAAAAATACCAAAAATTCACCCTAGGCTAATTTCGATATTCCAAATCCAAAAATGTAGTCCATTTTGAAAAATAAAATTTCAAAAAGTG
Source organism: Viscum album (assembly GCA_963277665.1). Taxonomy (NCBI): domain Eukaryota; kingdom Viridiplantae; phylum Streptophyta; class Magnoliopsida; order Santalales; family Viscaceae; genus Viscum; species Viscum album. Next base: position 1,964,306,802 of record OY728132.1, read on the forward strand.
GGTATTACTATTCATAGTGGCTAGTTTATATAACATATCGTTATTTAGTGAAACTCTGTATTGCGTACAACATACACTATCATGGAAGGTCACGATTGCGTGTAATGCAAGCCAAGTAAGGGTTGCGTGTAGTGCAAGATTAATTTGTTGTTGTGTATAATATAATCCAACCATATTTCATTTATACATTGAATATATATATACACTCAATGTTGTATAGAATAACTTCTATCTAACGAACTTAAAATTTTCTATAACACGATCCAAGAATAGTGTTGCATATACTGCAAGACAATACGGTGTTGTGTATAGTACAAGCTAATCTTGGTGTAGTGTATAATAGAAGACATAAAAGAAATTAAAAAAAATATTTTTCATAAAATATCGGGATGTTACATTCTACCCCCCTTAAAATGAATTTCACCCTTGAAATTCATTGGGGTTATAAATGGTTTACTACTTGAAAGTTTCTTTCATAGAAATCCACATTGTAAAAATAAATACCAAAGCATAACTTTAAAAACTAAAGTATGAAACGTAGTGGTTACCCAAATTAACAAATCATTGGGTTTCCACATAAGAGAACACAGGTGAAAATATGGATATGGAAGAGAAATATAACCATCATGTTCTGATGGAGAGTGGTAGAGAACATGCCTATGAAAAGGCCAACAATCACAATGCCATAAATTTGTGATGATCTAAAGTACAATCTGATTCATCGGATATAAGGGAATTAGGAAAACATTTTTGGTTTTCAATATCATTTCCCTAAAGTTGAAGAATTTGAATTAGAAGAAATTCTTACTTTATTTCGGTATAATCTCACCATTGTTCATTCATTGAACAATTTCCACTTCATCACTTAATGAAATGAAGTTGAATTTTTCATTCGTGAGGTGTTATCAAATCATGTGATAGAATGATGTGTCATTCTATATATCTCAAAATAAAGGTCGGAAAAAGTTACCAAATATACATAAGTCCATCAATGGTGAGGTTAATCACATATGATTCCAATAATGGACTTATACTTCATCTATCATACCACTTAATAAAACTAGTTTCTACTAACCAGGGACTTTCTGTAGGCCAGTGGTAGGCGATAAAGGCCTGTCGCACTTTGGTAGTGGGTTCGATTCCCACAGCCTTGTCTGATGCGACGGGTTCTCGCCCATCCTGTAGGTTGTCCTTTTTCTAAAACTACATTATTATAAAATTCCATAAATAATATCGAAAAAAGTTCTAGTCTTAAACAATACTGACTTATGTCCAACATAATCCATTCCAATCTTTAGGCTTATCCAAAATACTCTTGTCCAAGCTCATAGTATAAAGATAACAATTACTAAAAATGTCATCTGTCGAGCCTGTGAATACTATCATTTATCCCCCATATATCATATGATATTTCTTTTTGGTCAGATTACAAACATGTGAATACCTTAATCATGTATTCTCTTGAAAAATGAATACCCATTGAACCTTAGAGAAAACATGAATGTTGTTAAAAGTTAACTCTTTCAACATACCAAAATCGCAAAAATTATATATACTCAAACCATAATATCGCTTAGTCCTTATATCAGTCATGAGCTCATGAATACTATCAAACAATTTATTTTCTCCTCATCCCTTCATTATGCGTATATCATCTGATTTCCAAAAAAAATTTAATCACTTTTCATGGTTACCGGTACCATATTCTTATAGAAAAACACAATGGACCAATACACAGATATTTCAATATACTATAAAAGTACCTCAACAACATTATTATTGAATTCCAATACATAATACCTTTAATCTAGCCTCTTCAATGATTGGAATAGAATAGGTAATTCCTCGATTTAAAAGTAACTTCTTAGGTTAAGGCATTGAGTTGGGTAATACCCATGTTCTTCCCAAATAAGTCATTGGACTCCATAACAGTCTGTCACTCTATGACCCTTATCTCCATAGAGATAACATCTTCCCCTCTATTCGAGGTAATCTTCAAGGTTCTTCTTCCCTTATTTATAAATCTAAATCTTCCTTTCTCTATGATCCTCACTATGAGAACATGCATAAAATTCCTTCTTCCTTTTATCTAATGACTTAGGAATACAGCTAAAGTTCACCTTGTTAATCATATATCGAGATGACAGATTCAGCATAATCACAATATATTTCTCTCCAGGAATTACATAATTTCATTGATCATAGTCCCCAATTTTTCCATTGGAATCAATGTTAACTTAATTCCTTCTTGTTCACTCCATTGACTAGTACCAGAAACCATAGTGTAAGAAACATTTAAAATAATGAGGAACCACATAATCATAAAAAGTCACTTATGGGATGTGTAACTTATCAAAAATTATTTAATACATGACACCTTAGGTTCACCCAAGGATATTCATGATCTTCAACATAATTCTAGGACACTAATCTATATGTATACTTAACCTTAGGGACATCCCTAGACATACCTTAGAAATATCTCTAGGGATTTCACTAAAGTTTTCACATCCTTGTTTCCAAAGGTTAACTAAACCTTTCCTCAGATACCAAATTTAGAGACCCAAAGCATGATTTACATGGACATTACAGTACTTTTGTGGAATAATTAATACATATCAAAAACCAACACTCAAGGATTGTAATGGTTTAGTGTCTTTGGAAACTCAGAACAAAATATTCTAATCGTTGTGAAAGATCTTTAACATCTCCCATAAAGATCTTTCCCTATGGTTTTCTTACCTAAAACTTTTCTTTATATCCTGGGGAAAATAAAACATATAAAGGGTGAGATCAAATAATCATTAAGGGTAATCATAGAGAAAATAAAACATACCATATACATTTGAACATAAAAACATGAACAAAATGTTTAAACATCGAAATCTTGAGAAATTACATAAAACATGGAAGTATGTAAGTCATAGTTCATAAAGGAACATTAATCTTGATAAAATAGCCTGGGAATAAAACATTTAATTGTAGAAAACCATTAAGCACATGATATGATTTCCATAGTAGCTAAGGCATTACTTCCAATACCATCTTAGTGGACAAAGTCCATTTTTGAATCTAGTTCACTCCTCATTTCAGTCCAATAACACTGAACCGGATTAACTTACCATTCCATCCATGTCTATCTCATGAGATATTAATATTTACCCTATAAATTGGAGGGAGATATAGGTTCCACCCATCTCATAATGAAATCATTCTTACGTGTGACACAACATAAACATTAATTCATCATAACCCAAAGAATAAAATTGGTTTCATAAACATCATCCCATCATAACATAATCCATATTAAAAAAATGGATATCCTTTCATCATAAGAAAAGTGAAACCATGTAAATCATAGAGACATTATACTTGAAACATACACATATGATAATAATGTCATCTTAGAGGGAAATTGGTTTTGATAAAACAATTGAAATGAATTCTGGAGGAAAATATCCTTTCTTCTTAAAATTCATTTTGTTTTCACAAAATACCATGATATTTTAAAATAAAAGTATTTTGTTGAAAATATTCATGAAATATTATAGAGTAAGCTTCATGAGAATAAGTAGTTATAAAACCGTAAAAATCCCTTCATTCCATATAAGTTAAAAAAACATTCCGGAAAAGTCAAAAAGTACCTCATATGGTAAACAAAAGAAAGATTCCATACATAACACAATGTAAAAGTAAAAGAAGGAAAATCATGAATTTATACATAAATGGAAGAATATTAAACACTTTATGAAAAACATTTTATGGACAAGGATGAAAAATATAACCCCAGTAAATACTTACGAATAACAATCTCAGGTAAGAACGAGATTGGAACAGTTATACCTTAACTTATGTCGAATTTTCTTAGTACGTATCTGAACCTCTTGTATAATGATTTAAATAATGCCATTGACTTATTACAGAATCATATTCATTGTTATGATATCATATACAGTCATATTTATATCTTCTTATTAGTAATATTTCATTGCTACTTGTTATTCAGGTGTTGATTGCTTTATGTTCTTTGCATGTTTTGTCGAAAAAATTATTATTATTATTTTTAGGTTATAGATACCTCATTTCCAGAATGGTATTAGTGTAATATATATCATATATATTCAGAATATACATATATATAATAGATCGATAAATGGAATTAAATACACCATTCATGAAGACAGTAGGCTGTACGTACAAATAAACGTTGTTTTTCGTTTCCTTATTGAATTGAATGGAATTAAGTAGATGACATAAATATATATATATAAATAATTCCAGTAGAATTATTATGTCATATATTTCATGTTTACATGTTATATATACTTTATAAACATTCTTGAATTGTTCACATGGAAAATGAAACTCATTGCGTCGTGGAGACGGTAATCCGTACGTACGCAGGAGCGATGATATCGTTCCCATATTTATTGAATGGAATTGGAGTGGATGATATAATATCCTAGAATCAGTATGATGTTATAATAATTATATATAGTAATTATTTACACCATTATAACCATCCAAGTAAGGTGGTGGTGGAAAAATTGATTACACCACGACGTGGAGACGATATTTCGTACGTACGCACGCGTGGTGATTTCATTTTCCATAAAATGGATAGAATGTAAAATAGGGTTGTTTCATACTTATAATAACATATGAGTATATAATTAATACTGATGTTATTACTTTGTAATTAAACAACTAAATAAGAGGAAGTAGAAGAAGAACGAAACTTGAAAGAGTCGGTAGAAGAGATTACCTCTTCCTCAATGCACCACCTTTAAACTTCTTATTAGGGCACTAGAGTTGGTCTTTTGAGAAGACTGAAACCTATATGATATAACTATAGAGTTTGAGAAGATTAATTTTCAGGGTTTTTCCGAGCTTCAAGGCTCAAAAGTGTGTGAAGAGAAGAGGGAAGGGGTTTCCTTTTTATAAGGGAGTAGAGGGGCACCTTTGTAAATACTTAAAATATTATTTTTATAATGAAGTCATATTCCATTTATAATAGCTCAAAATTGATTTATTTCGATGCTAAAGTGGGTATTTGTCTAAATCATCTCAACCAATAGGTTTTAGACAAGTTTAGGTTACTATTTTATCCTTATCATTTAGATTTAACTCTATGTTAAATAATTTAACTTTTACTTTGTCTTTTTGTTTTCTTACAATATATGGTTAATAAACATACTATAACAGGCCAAATGAACCCCAAGTGGTTCATTATTAATATATATATCTTTATCTAAGTCATTTGGCCAAACCTTATATTTTTAGGAATAAAATAACAATTAATAATACAATATTTGTTTTAAAAACTATTTTATGTCAATTTTAACAATATTTGGTAATTGATTTTTGTGAAAATCATAAAATCATGATTAGATAGAACAAAGTTAATTGAATCAATAATAATATGTTATATTAACCTAATAAAATATTGTAATTTATAAAAAGTCTCAAATTACATTCATTTGGGTATTTATAACATCAATTATGTTAACATTCATTAATAAGGTAATTATTGCATCATCATTATGTCATAAATAAATTTAATTATTTAAAGTCTAAAAATTATAAACTAACATTATGTATGAAATATTTTTAGATTTCTAATGAATATTTATTGTTGAATTTATCTGATGTATAACCCTATGTTGAAAATGTTTTAGTTATTCAACTTTGATTTTAACTATTTTAATTCTTCTTTAAATAAAAAAATAATAAGTGTCCTAATCTAATCCAAGTGGACCTAAATGGTCATATTTTTTTCCTAAGGTTGTTTTTGGTCTAATTAAACTAATCCAATAGAATTAAGACATGTGTTAGTATAATAATAATATCATTTTTACCATTAATTACCCTATTTACTTTTAACCGTGGTAAATAAATGTAAAAAGTTACGATTCACCAAAAAATATTTTTATCTTATGGAACCACATTTTACTCCTTTTTATTAACCGTGTCTCCTGGATTTTTAAAATTCCACTCACAGAAGCGGTAAAATAAGGTTTTATGTAAGTTTTCAAAAAGCTCCTAGGAGGTAGGTAAAAGACTATGAAAAGTTCAATAAAATTTTTATATATCTAAAATTACTAAAAAAATTACTCCAATGAATTACATTGAACTTATATAGGTATTATATTTCATTTTTTACAAAAAATAAATTTAAATAAAATAAATAATTATTTAAATAAAAAGTCAGTTTTTAAATAGTAACCCAGTGTTTTCACTATTCATCAAAAATTGAGAGTTTTCAGAAAAATACCAAAAATTCACCCTAGGCTAATTTCGATATTCCAAATCCAAAAATGAAGTCCATTTTGAAAAATAAAATTTCAGAAAGTGGGTATTACTATTCATAACGGCGAGTTTATATAACATATCGTTGTTTAGGGAAACTCGGTATTGCGTACAACATATGCTATCATGGAAGGTCACAATTGTGTGTAATGAATTCCAAGTCAGGGTTTCGTGTAGTGAAAGATTCATTTGTTGTTGTGTATAATAGAATCCAACCATATTTCATTTATACATTGAATATATATATGTACACTCAATGTTGCATAGAATAACTTCTATCAAACGAACTTGAAATTTTGTGTAACACGATCCTAGAATAGTGTTTCATATACTGTAAGCTAATATGGTGTTGCATATAGTACAATCTAATATTTGTGTAGTTTATAATAGAAGACATCAAAGAAATTAAAAAGAATATTTTTCATAAAATCTTGTGGTGTTACAGGATCGCGATGGGGAGAGACTCCCGAAGTAGTTCTCTGTTAGAACAAGGAGTTTTTTCTCCTTGTGTGCCCATTGGGGGTGGCAGTGTTGGAAAGGAACTAATGCATCTAGATATTTTAGGGCCATGTCCATTATGAAAATGACCCCTCCTGCTCATACCGGCATACAAGGGTGACGATCAACCTTCGTTGGATGATCATTGAGGGTGATATGGGGGGTGTGAAACCTATAATTCAAATCATGGGGGGAGAATTGTCATGCAGTATTTCCACATCATTGCTTCTCCTGCCCTAACACCTCTTAGCCTTGAGTGGTTGATTTCTTATATCTTGGGTCCTACAAGGTTGGTTGATGCAGCCATCAGTAAAGGTACATGGAAATTAATTCCCAATACACTAGTTTCATCCGATATTATAAATGAACAAAGGGATCCACACTGAAAATGCCATAGAAAGAGGATACCCAATGTTTATTTCCCCTTTTTCTAGTGAGTTCCTTTCTGGGCCTACCATTTTCTTGGTGGAACTTGGCACCAAATATCTGGATCTAGTGACATGCTATCATTTGGTTTCCCATATACTACTAATCCCCTTGTTGAGTCAAAGAGCCTCATTCATATCAGGTTCACCATTTTCGTTTCTGATTCATTCATCGGGGCCATGATCGTGCTTTGACAAGATGCATGTGTGTATTGGTAGAATTGTAGCCTCGTGTTCCCACTTTCCAATGGTGGTGGATTTCATCACTTTCATCAGTAATGTATTATTTTTGATCAAAATGTGATGATGGTATGTTGGATCCTGTTTCCATTGATTCCTCCTTGGAGCTTGATTCCTAGTCCCGGTCTCCCCCATAGATTTAATTCATGTTCATGGAAGTCATTCCCGGTGTCATCTATTTATGGACATCGGTTAATTACACTACTTCTATCTATACACTCTTATTTTTTCCATACAAGGGAATAACCATCATCTAGAATATTAGTCTCATTTGGAATAAATGAAAATGTATGGTCATTGGGCACATTGGTCACCTGTATTTTTCTTCTTAGGAGGGAAACTCATATGAGGCATCTTAAGGCACAGAACCTAAGGCTTCCCATATATATCACGTGGTAACGAAGCCATATGCATAATTATTTGAGGTATTTTTACCTCAAGTATCCCACACTAATGCATTGGGTAAGTATTTGAGTCAGGTCACAAGTTCTAGGTCCTATGGTGACAGATCAGTATGTCTAGTTAAGATAGATTGGGGAATGAGTTTAATGCATTGTGGAAACAAGATTGGTGGATCGAAATTCCCCATGTAGGCAGACATTACAGGAGTGTCCCTGTGAGGGAGTATCTAGATATTTTACAAATGGACCAGGATTCCCTATGGATATTGATATGGGATCCCTAGACTGGAATTCCATTTAGATGAATTTTGAAGGTTGATTAGATTTTCTCAAAAGGTAGATCAGGGAGTTGTGTTTTAAGGAGGGAAGATGTCACACTTGAAAGGTTGGATAAATACATCCCTTGAGGTAGATCCCAGTTGGATGGATCAGAATACCCCTGAAGAAAGTTCCAGAAGGAAGATAAAAATGTCCCTTGAGGTGGATCAGGGAGGTGTGTTCTTAGGAGGGAAGATTTCACACATAGAAGGTTGGATTAGAATTCCCCTAGAGGTGAACCTGGTTTGGATAGATTAGAATTCCCCTTGATGAGGATCCACGTGGTTGATAAGAATGCCTCATGAGGTGGATTAGAGAGGTGTACCAAGGAGGTAAAACCATGTGTTTACGACGTTTGATATTGAACCTCATGGAGTCATACTAGAAACTGCTTTTATAAGATAGGGATCGAAACCTAATAAGCTAGATGTTGTATTTTAAGGTCATGTGATAGGACCGATTATTACTGTTTAATGTCATGTGGTAGAAAATATCTTATCAAAAAATGATCATCGATGAGGTATGGTGTGGGTATTATGCATTGAGATACTCTTTGTAAGAGGATTTCTCTTGTTTGGGATGGTGTGGGGAATATGCATTGATCTTCATATAAGATTTTATTCCATGTGAGTCATATAGGTATGGGGTTTATCCCATTACATTCATACATAGATCATCCCAAGCTTATTATACAAGGTATAGCTATAGTTTTATATTATTTTCTAAGGGAGTTTTCATGTATTTTAACTTATTATGTCTAGGACGTGGAGCTAGGAAATTTTATGTCACATAGCCTAGATATGGGGGGACTCACATCTCATCCCTTGGGATTACATGACCACCACTCATTTGTCTTTGGGTTGGGAATGGCGTTGGAATTGCTAGGGTAGAATGACTGGAGGAGTTTTTAGTCATGAGGTCCATGTTAGGGTCCCTATGCTTAAAAGAAATAGGGGTTAGGGAACCTATGCTTAGAAGAAAGAGGCAGGGTAATTGATTGACTAGAGAGATAGGGTACACCAAGTAGGGGACCAAGAAGTTGTTGCACAAAAGTTTGGAGTGTTGAAAGAAAGCACTTCATGATCAGGGTGCTGTAACATAAGTTCATGGAATGGAGTGTTTATGGGTAGGTGTGTGTAAGATTTGAAGTTATACATAGTTCAGGGTTGTGCACATGTATGACCTTTATGTGAACCTAAGTTACACTAAGAGGTGTTGTGCAAGAATTCCTTGATTGCAGGACAAGTAAAGTTTATACCCATGGGGGTCTTTAGCGAAAGTTTATCTACCTTGAGGGGTCCATATTTCATGTTTTCATAGAAGAGGAGTACTTACATGAATGGGAGTGGTGTTTCATATTCCAGAGATCCCCCCAAAGGAGGGGGGTGACCTACTATTTATAGCTGAAATCCTTAGAGGTGGGTGTGAAAGGCCTTGGTCATGGAACGGACATTACACACTCTTTATTCCTTTGCCTCAGGAGCATGACCACACAAGGAATTTGGGTCAACGTTTCCTTTGGTGCACAAAAGGGGTAGTTTTTTGACACATTAATTTCTTGAACACAACCATTCTATCTTACATGAGATTACCTTGGAAATGATGTCGGCATAAGTGGGTTATTTCAAAAATCATATCTCCATTGGAGTGTAAGACTTTTGCATACGAAATGAGGGTTTTATGGGTAGCTTCTGGAACTTACATGCAACAAGATCATTGGCCCTATAAGGGTCCTTTAAGGTGAATGGTGTACATGGTCTATCCAAAACATTCCAGTTGAGGCTTCAAATGATATTTTGGTGCTAATGTCATGACCCGTCCTCGGGGCTTGTGCCATGACTACCCCAAGCCCGCCTTCCATAGGTCAGGGGCTGGCGACTAGCAGCAAAGGCTTAAATCCCAAAAAAAAGGGAAGGCATTGCCTTTATGAAACGAAAACACACACAAACAGAGTACAAGCAGAAGCTACACTAAGTAAAGCAGTAAAACAAACATGCTGAAAGTACAAGGGGCCAGAAAAACAAGCCCAAAAGAAAGGTACAGCTACAACAGGAAGTAAATTACAACACAAAGGACAACAGCTGAAAGAAGTATTCCAAAGGTCTGCCACGTCATAGGAATCTCAACATAATAGACGGCGTGTCAACCGGACGCCCAGTCTGTGTGTTATTAGCCTTTTTGTCCCGGGGGCCCGGTTGGTTTCGTGTACGACCAACCCAACAGTATCTCAATTGAACCCCGAACTCTCATAGGGTATACTCATAAGGACCGTTTCTAAACATGATTACCAACGCCGCTGACGGTTCTCCAAACAGTTGTCTGGTCTGAAATTTATCATCTTTTTCATTCCTGGGGATCGAATGGATTTCGGGTACAATCCAACCTGGCCTTACACCATCTGCATCCAAATCTCAGGTGAAGTATACCAAAAGATCCGTCTCATCCAGAGGAATCCAACAAAGTTAATGACACGTAAATCGGACGTCCAGAGCTCATGTTATATCAGTTTCCGCTCTGAGGGCCCGGTTGGTTTAGGGTTCGAACCAACCCGGTCGTACCCAAAGTTTTCTGAAACCTTGAGTTTAATATAACGAAACGACCGACTCAATCCAAGGATCTCAATGAAAATAATGATGTGTCGATCAGAGGATCATAGCCCAAGTTATGTGTGTTTGAATGAAACTGATCGAAAACAGGGGGGTATGGGTGCGGTCCGACCCGGCCTAGTACCCCCGGGGTCGGCCCAAACTGGGTCGACCCGACTCGGGTCTGTGACAGGCCCATTAGGGCATGGCCCGGCCCGGCCTAAATAGAGCGAGGGCCAAGCCCGGCGCCGGTTTCCCGGCCCGGCACGGGCGGCCCGGCCTGGTGCGGGCGGCGGCTCAGCTCAAGGCTGAGCTGGACGTGGAGGGGGGGGTGATGTTCCCCCCTGATTAACTGAAACAGTGCGGCTTTAATGTCGTGCCTCCCCCTAAACTCGGAACGAATTTGCAGTTCTGGTCCGCCGCCGTTCTCCGCAGACCACCGGATGAGCAATGGTGGTCCGTTCCACCCACCGTCTATGCCAGAGGACTTTACGGGACCTATACTTCACTGTAGGAACTTCAAAACACTGATGCGGTCCCGTTTCATCATCGTCGGCAATCCGTGCACCAACAACAATCTGTGGAGGGTTGTCGGGCCGTGTTTGTTCGTCCCGCGCCCTCCATGTTAAGTGTTATCAATTGGTATCCATTAAAACACATGCTTTTAATATTGAAGATGGTATAATTTATTCAAGTATAAATTATACTAACATCATACCAATAAACTCTCAAGCACGTGAGATAAGATCACTCAAAATAGAATTAAAAAAAATTTCCCCTACCTCATGAATGTAGTCGAATGATGATCATCACAGGAGAATGGCATCGCCGGGGTGGTTTTGATGATGGTGTTGAGCAGAAATCAAAGAAGAGGATGACGTCTCGCACTGGCTGTATAGAAGGGAAAGATCGGCACTCCCTCTCTCCATTGGTGCTTTGGCATTCTTCACGTTCTTCAACGAGGAAGAAGATATTCTTCAAGACTAGGCCTTTATTCTCCAATCCTTAACACAACCAATCTAACCCAAAAATAAAATAATCTCCACTTATTTTATTATTTCATGCCATGAGTTCAAAATTTAAAAACTCAAATCCATTAATTGAATTAATATGTTGTATTGATTAAATGAGAGGAGAGGGAAAGTCACAACATTATAAACAAGGGAGGTTTTAAAAGGAGTTTAAAGCGGTTATGGGGAAAGTTAAAAGGTGGGGGATCCTTTGGGCCCCACCTCACGAATATCCTAACAATAATTTAGGATCACATAGTAGAGAGAAATAAAGTTATGACACAACTTAATTTCACTTAACACATAAAACACTTAGAAAAGAATAAAAATAAAATTGTAAAACAATTATATTTTTATTCCTCACATTTTTAACATCTCATCCCGAGAAAATGCACCTTCAGAAAAGGTGTTCCTAAGAAATTACCAGTGCTATGGTTTCATCGGTGCCCTCGGATTTTGATTCTGAGCACCGGTTTAGAAGATAGGAAAAACCTGCTAGTTCGTTCACTGAACTTACCCGAGCTAAACTTCGGAAACTGATTACGGGGACACCAGACCTCTAAATCAGGTGTCGTCAGAAACTACGGACTCATAAAATTCCAAAGAAATTATGAAACAAAATTCCTTAAAATTTCCGGTTCTTTACATTACTCCCACCTTAGGGCTTTACGCCCCCATAAAGCTTTAAAACACACTAAGAAAAACCAAGTGTTACTGAGTACGCATCTGAGCCTTCCGCTCCCATGTGCTCTTTTGGAGGTTCTCGAGCTACCAGTGAAAGCACTTATGAGGAATAGAATGTCCACATAGGACCCACTCCTTTCGATCATCGATCTCCATTGGAAACTCTACAAAAGTAGCCCCATCATCGATGTCCAGCTCCACGTGATCGATGGTGTGGGTCTGGTTGTGCACGTATCTCCTCAACTAAGATACGTGGAATACGTCATGCACCTGGTGCAACATAGGTGGATGGGTCAAGTGGTAAACCACCTAACCATCCCTGTTGAGGACCTAGAAGGGTCCAATGAACCTCAGAGATAACTTTCTACCTGATCCAAAACTCTGTAAACCACGTCGAGGTGAGACCCGTATGAAAACGTGGTCGTTATCCTCAAACTCTAGTGGTCTCCGCCTCCTGTCAGCTTAAGACTTATGTTGGCTCTGAGCTGTCCTCATCTGTTCCTGGATGACCTGAACCTTCTCTGGTCCTACAATAGCTACTAATATTTATTCTTTTCCGATAAGAGAAATCTGGTTTTATCCCCTGGATGAACCACGTTCTTTGCCTAATACAGTCAATCCTAACATGAATGATACTAATCCATTCCACGGATGACGTCGTAAGGCCTCGACACTACTACCAAGAGATCCAATCGTTAATCTAGCCTCTAAGGTTTGAGTCACACTATCGGCTTCAGTGTGTGGTCACTGGGTCTCCTCCAGTAGGAATCTCAAAAGTGAGGGTCAAGTCAACAGTTTAAACTGGAACCTCTTAGTACACAAAAAGAGAGGTAGCAAAAGTCACAAGGAAAAGTGTCTTTATTACTATAGTTCAAGTACAAGGACACACAATAACCACAAACAACAAAAAAGAAAACAAGGAAACTAGAAGCACCAAGATCAAAGGTCCCATTTTTGGAACTAGTCTCACTCTTGTCCTCCTGCTCCCTGAGCTCCATTGTCGTATGCTTCAGCTTCATGAAGCTAATCTCTCTCATGTCTACCTGTTCCATAAGGTCGGGGTCGACCTCCTGGTGGTGGTGGTGGAAACACCTCGAAGCATCGTTCACCTTGATCGAACCTATGCCTCTGCCTGGGAGGTCCTTCATTTATCTGCTGATCATCTATATGGTGGGTCGGTCAGTCGCGTGCCATGTGACCAACCCCGCCACAAGAGTAACACTATCTACTTTTGGTAAGTCATTCTCCACCCAGGGTGCCTCGCACACAAAATCATGTGTCATGCGGTCGACCACCTGTAGGTCTGGTTCTCTTGGACCTCTGTGTCATCTGTCTACTGCACACTGCAGAAGACTCTGCTGCATGCCGGCTAGTGGTGGGTCCTATTGCTAGATACTACTCAGCAACTAAACTCTACACTAAGAGGGATCTCTCCAACATCCCTTTCTACGTCGGGATGCTGTAAGAAACAACTAAATATCTAATCTCTTGCCTGAGCCCCTGCTCGAAGGTTTGGGCCCTGAAGAATGGGTCCCGTACCATATCTGTGGAGCAGCACGAGAGATCGATGAACCTTGCTGAATATTGCTCCATCGTCATGCTACCCTGATGAAGATGAAGTAGCTCTTGTATACGCACTGCTCGAAGGGTGGCTGGTAAAAACTCTTCCTGAAACAGGCTCTCGAAGTCTGCCCACAGAAGTGATGCCTCGCCGTGCACCTAGAGCATCAGACTCCACCATCTGCCTGCTGCTTCCTGAAGGAGGCTGGCAGAAAGGATCACCATGAAGTCTTCTAGTGTTCCTACCAATCTGAAAACTCGAACAACAGCCTCCAGCCAATCCTCGGCTGTCTGAGGGTATGTCTCTCCATAGAACCTCAGTGGTCTCTGATGCTGAAACTCATGAAGTTCACTAAGACAACGTGCACTCTCAGCTGCTGGTGCTGGTGGCAACGGTGGCTCGACGGGTAGAGTTACCTTCAGTGCCTCCACTGTAATGGGGCCCTACACCGAGGCCTCATCGCTCAGTGGGCTTCCACCTCATAAAATGCTCGGAACCCCAGCTGGATGTCGTGTGGGGCCATCCTGAAAAGAAACAGGTGAGACATAGTCAAAACAGTATACCTGGTGAGCTGACACAAGTAATCATAAGGAAAACATCAAAACACACATGAAATCAGTGTTTTCATGCACTGGGTCAGAAATCAGTAGTCAGGGTCCTGGTGTATGGATACATCGGCCACTCCACCAACACTAGACACCCTGAACTGAAGACCACACTCGGTACCCTTAACACTATTGCTTCACATAGAAGAAAGATCATAGTTCTGAGTTATGCGGTAGAACTAAACCCCTCTGATACCAATTTTTTACGACCTGTCCTCGGGGCCCGTTCCGTGACTACCCAAAGCCCGCCTTCCAAAGGCCAGGGGATGGTGACTAGATCCAAAGGTATAAATCCCAAAAAAAGTGAAGGCATTGCCTTTATGAAATGAAAGAACACAGAAACAGAGTACAACCAGAAGCTACACTAAGTAAAGTAGTAAAACAAACGTGCTGAAAGTACAAGGGGCTGGAAATAGAAACCCAAAAGAAAGGTATAGCTACAACTGAAAGTAAAGTACAACACAATGGACGATAGCTAAAAGGTGAAAATAATCTCTTGGATCGTCCTCCGTCTTCTTACCTGAAGGGTAGGTACAAATGTCCTCCTCAGCACTCCACATCTATATGTCTCCTCCGGGTACCGACTCATGGTGAGATCCACCTCCAGGTACCGACTCTTCATGAGATCCACCTCCGGGTACCGGCTCATCGTGAGATCCACCTCTGGGTACCGTCCAGCTCTACAAGCCTCAACCATGATCAGTGATGTCCATCGTCTCCATTGAACACAATGAGGTGTGGGCATAGCCCGTGCAGGGGTGAGTATACGATACTCAGTAGGGACCCCGAGACCCCCGAAGGTCTCCCTGAATTCACAAAGGATAAACCACAATAAAAAGATACAATCACGAATTATCATCCAACCCTACCTAGGTATATGCCCATACATATACCTAAGTCATCAATTCCAGTTCTGCTCTAACTCACAAGCCTACGTTCATCCCAGTCCACACAGGAAATTACAACCCAATCCACACAGGAAAGCATAACTTAATCCACAGAGGAAAGTATAACTTAATCCACACAGGAAATTATGATCCAATCCATATAGGATATCAAGTCAATCATATCAAAGATAATGATTGAAAGTCAAAACTCATCTCAAACTAGAATTTTATTCATGATGTCGAAACCCCAGCTGCTGGAGAACTCCTCCTCAATCGAGTACCGTGGGTCTGCCTCTACAACCAAGCTCTTCCCTATAACCTTGGACTCCTGTAGCACTCCACTGGTCAAGTACTGTGGACCTACTGCTACAACCAAGCGCTTCCCACCATGGGTCTGCCGCTACAACCAAGTGTTCCCCCTCATAGCCTATAAAGGTACTCCTTATGTTGAGTACCGTAGGTCTGCCACTACAATCAAGCGCTCCTCCGTTGTGGGTCTTCTGCTACAATGAAGCGCTCCCCACTGGGCTATCCAAATCACTCCGAGTCAATCGATCAGCAGTCGTCAAGTCTCAGCCAGCTACTAGGTCTCTGCACTTCTCTCACTCTTCACCAGGAGGGTCCGCTCCATGAGCTACTGATCAATACTCCTAGTATCACAAATTCCCACTAAGAAGTATCCCAAAGGTCTTCAAATTCATAGGAATCTCAACACAACAGACGGAATATCAACTGGACGCCCGGTCTGTGTGTTATTAGCCTTTTTGTCCTTAGGGCCCGGTTGGTTTTGTGTACGCCCAACCCGACCGTATCTCAATTTTACCCCAAACTCTCATAGGGTATACACATAGGGACTGTTTCTCAACATGATTACCAATGCCGATGAAGGTTCACCAAACAGTCATCTGGTCTGAAAGTTATCAGCTTTTCCGTTCCAAGGGCTCGATTGGATTTTGGGTACAATCCAACCCAGCCTTACTATATCTGCGTCCAAACCTCAGGTGAAGTATACCAAAAGATCCGTCTCATCAAGAACAATCCAACAATGTCAATGGCACATCAATCAGACATCTGGAGCTCAAGTTATATCAGTTTCCGCTCCGAGGTCCCGGTTGGTTTCGGGTTCGAACCAACCTGGCCATACCCAAATTTCTCAGAAACCTTGAGTGTAATATACAGAAACGACCGTCTCAATCCAAGGATCCCAACGCAACTAACGGTGCATCGATCGGAGGTCCATATCCCATGTTATGTGCTTTTGAAAGAAATTGCCTGAAAATAGGGGGTTCTGGGCCCGGTCTCATAGGGACAATTTCTCAACATGATTACCAACGCCGCTGACGGTTCTCCAAACGGTCGTACGGCCTGATAGTTTTCAGCTTTTCCATTCCAGGGGCCCGGTTGGATTTCAGATACAATCCAACCCGGCTTTACTCCATCTCTGTCCAAACCTCATGTGAATTATACCAAAAGATCCGTCTCATCAAGAATAATCCAACAATGTCGACGAGACGTCAATCGGACGTCTGGAGCTCATGTAATATCAGTTTCCGATCCGAGGGCCCGGTTGGTTTTGGGTTCGAACCAACCTGGCTGTACCCAATGTTCTTTGAAACCTTGAGTAAAATATATCGAAATGACTGTCTCAATCCAAGGATCCCAATTCTACTGACGGTGCGTCAATCAGAGGTTCATATCCCATGTTATTGGAGTTTGAACAAAACTGCCCGAAAATAGGGGGTCTAGGCCTGGTCCGACCCAGCCCAGTACCCCCAGGGTCGACCCGAACCGGTTCAACCTGACCAGGGTCCGGGTCCATCCCATTAGGGCATGGCGCGGCCTAGCTGGCACGGCCCAGCGCCAGCGGCTCGGCCAATCGCGGGTCGTGGCTCAGCTCGAGGCCGAGCTGGATGCGGAGGGGGGGTTATGTTCCCCCTCGGTTGACCAAAACGGCGGGGCTTTAATGCTGTGCCTCTCTGTAAACTCAGAACGGATTTTTCATTCCTGTCCGCCGCAGCTCAGCCTTGATGGTCTTCTCCGGCTGCGCGCCGCCGCCACCGCTCTCCACGAACCACCGGATGCTCCCCAGTGGTCCGTTTCACCTGCCGTCTACACCTGAGGTCTTTACGGGACATGTACTTCACTGTGGGAACTTCAAAACACTGATGCGGTCCTATTTCATCACCGCCGTCAACCCGCGCACTAACAACAATCTGTGGAGGGTTTTCGGGACGTGTTTGTTTGTCTTGCGCCCTCCACATTAGGTGTTATCAATTGGCAGCCATTAAAGAACATGCTTTTAATATTGACAATGGTATAATTTATTCAAGTATAAATTATACTAACATCATACTAATAAATGCTCAATCACGTGATATGAAATCACTTAAAATATAATTAAACATAATTTCCCCTACCTCATGAAAGTTGTTGAATGATGATCGCCGTAGGAGAATGGAGTCGCATGGGTGGTTTTGATGACGGCATTGGTGAGGGTCAATGAAGAGGATGACTCCTCACACCAGCTGTAGAGATGGGAAAGATCGGCACGCCATCTCTCCTTTGGTGCTCTGGCATTCTTCACGTTCTTCAACGAGGAAAAAGATGTTCTTCAAGACTAGAGCTTTCTTCTCCAATCATTAACCCAACCAATCTAACCTAAAAATAAAATAAGCTCCACTTATTTTATTATGTCATTCCATGAGTTAAAAATTCAAAAACTTAAATCCATTAATTGAATTAATGTGTTGGCTTGATTAAATGAGACGAGAGGGAAAGTCACAACATTAAAAACAAGGGAGGTTTTAAAATGAGTTAAAAGGGGTTATGGGGAAAGTGAAAAGGTGGGGGCTCGTGTGGGCCCCAAATCACTAATATCCTAACCAGATGTTTGGATCACATAGTTGAGAGAAATTAACTTGTGACACAACTTAATTTCACTTAACACTTAAACCAATTAGAAAAGAAATAAAAATAAAATTGTAAAACAATTATATTTTTATTCCTCACATTTTTAACATCGCCTCCCAAGAAAATGCACCTTCGAAAAAGTTGTTCCTAAGAAATTACTGGCGCTACAGTTTTATCAGTGGCCTTAGATTTCGATTCCAAGAACCGGTTCAGAAGTTAGGAAAAACCCACTCGTTCGTTCACTGAACGTACCCAAGCTAAACTTCAGAAATTGATTCCGGGCACACCGGGCCTCGGAATTAGGTGTCGTCAGATACTGCGGACTCGTAAAATTCCAAAGAAATTAAGAAAAAAAATTACATGAAATTTCCAGGTCTTTACAGCTAACAATATTGATATCTCATGAAGTGGGTTCAATAATTTTTTCATCATCCTATATACTTTATTTATCTTTCTTTAACTTCCAAAAATGAACTTGTTGGTGAAATAACATGGCCATAAATTTAATTAGATAGTTCTATTTCAAGAAAAGGGACAGAGATATCATCTTACATAACACAGAAGTGGAAAACTCATTATTGGAAAATTTAATTAATGTTATATCACTTATAACGCACCCTATTTATCCTACCTCGCTATAATCATATGCCTGAAAACCTATTTTTATATTATAAAAAGTCAAAATTAAGGTCATTGAAACCCTAATAACATCACCTAACACTAGGTTTATAGCTAAAATATATAAAACTTTTAAACCCTAATCCAACCAGAAAAACCTTAAGCCAACTAACTATCACTTCTAAAATCACTCTCCAAAATAATAATGATAGTTATCTAGAGTCATCTATCACCAGTGGGAACAACCTTGTGGAAATTGAGGGTTCTTAGCACTGAGATTATGAAGTTCGTACTATATTAGGTGGAACAACATTAAGGTGAAATAGAAACATTTTTCCCCATAAGTCATCAAATTTAATTAGAAAGTTAGTTATTTGTAAGGGGATATTGGTGTAAATATTCAGTTTCAATATGATCCCAGCATAATTAACTCTTCTTTAAAAATGGTTTCATGATTTTTTTTCGATGGATCATCTCATTTTTTTTTCAATGAGACATGTGTCATCACAAATATTTTTTCACTAAATATAGAAGAGTAAGTATTTGTGATATAATTGCAATTCCATGTCAAATAACCTATTATAAATGAATTTTAATTCTATCTCAAATAACCTATTGTAATGGAATATCTATTCAATAATAAATAACTGATTTTCTTTAAATGTATAAAAATAAAATTAAAAAAAATTAAAAAATTAAAAAATTAATAAAACATCATATAATTTAAAAAAAACACCAAATATATAAATCTATAACCCCGTGAATTAATAACCATAAACATAATCTGTTCATCCAAAACTCATCACAATATGTTTTTCAAAAAAAATATATCAATCACTCTAGAGTTGGTGGATCATCTGGAGGACAAGGTGAATGGAACTTTATCCCTATACCCTATGCAAGTCATCGTATGTACTCCATATTCTACTCATGATGATACTCCTACCCTAGAGACTGTTTCTCCTCCAAATGTTGTTGGTGTCGATGAACCTCCTCCAACTCTCTATGTAGGCTCTCTATAACCACATTATAAGGTCACATATTCTCCTCATACATTGTATAAGAAGATGTTGAATTTGTATATTATCCCCTTGAACTAGACTATGAACACACAATAGTTCCATAATAAATTAATTCATTAATCAAGAATTGATACATACCACTCATCCTTTCTCTATTCCTTACTAAGTCTACTGTATCCAAGCCACCTCATCAAATTTGGACACTCTAATGCAAGGAACCCCAGTCTAAGCCTGTCTCTTATAATTTGTGTGAGAATTCATAGTCTCATATTCCTCATTCAAATTCTATTTGAAATAAAAATAGTTAAAATAATAATTTCAGTAAATTTTAAAAATCAAATAATTATACCAACCACAATCTGATGATCTCGGTTACCATTAATCTCTATAATAGAATAAATAGGTTACATACTCTTAAAAATATAAAAATTTATAACATAGAGATTATAAACTATCTATATGAATATAAAATAAACATTTTACATTTAAATAATATATTAATTATTAAAAATGTTACCAACCATATGTCATTGGTAAATACTAAATTCATGGCTACCAACTCTATGTGTGAGATCCTCTCTCCCCTAGTTCACTGGCTGGAGTTTGACATCGTATACAATCCATCCCAAACATGGGATGGGATATAATCAATTTGATGTTTTTAGAAACACTGACTCCATATTTCTCTATGTATATCTTTCTCAGATTATGCCAAAACTTATGACAACTCTCACACATGTAGATCTCCTAGGGATCCTAGAAAGGGGATCTCATCCTATCTTAAATAAGACACCATAAAACCTACAAATAATTAATAATCTAAATTTAATAATAATATAAATTTCAAAATAAGTATTACTTATTTACATACCATCCAATGATCAAATATAAGAGGACAAACATCAATGAGAATCTGAATCTTTATCGCCCATGGTCATAAAAAATAATTCTATAGAATCGCATGCCTATCCAACAGTTATATGTGAAGAACTGTGGAAAAAAGAAAAAATAATCAATATATTAGTATATAAATAAAATTAATGAAAAATGTCTAAAATACACAATTTTCTATACCTCCACGTGTGTGGATGAAAATAAATAGGTAGACATCACTCAGGTATTGGGCTAGAAATCACTTATCTCGTTAGACCACAACCCCTCTAAGTCGTCGAAGAACTAGCAGAAACCTATGGATTAGATGATGAGGCATCGGATTGATCACCTAGAAACAAAAATTCTTCTAGGCTATGGTAGATCTCATTTTAATAACCTCTAACCATCTGAAACATGAAAATAATATTATCTTCAATTAATTGAAAACATATATTACATATTAATTAGGATTATAACCATTTATTAATTTCTCCATTCCTCATATTTATCCTCAAATTTGTATTATATGGTGTTAATATCTTCATCTTTATCCTAATCATCATTAATTTACATAGGATCTTTAACTTCATTAACACTTTCTATTTCAAATTTGTTTGCTACATCATCAATAATATCAATTCCATCAGCCAGTAATAAAGGGGTTTCTTCATCGATATTCGTTTCTCTTCATGTAAAATGTGTATTCGGAGACACCACTTGAAAAATTTCAATTCATTTCACTTATGTAGAACTGATTTTACTATTCATAAAAATATTTTCATGAGATTTAATTTTTATAATGCTCCAATAGCCAAGTAAATCTCTTGAAGCAGCCCAATAATTTCCTTAATAATTGATAAGCTTTACGAAACAGTATAAATGGTTCATTTACTAAATTGAGGAATTTATATTAAATTTAAATAATTTCACGGTCTGGATGAATGAACAATCCTCTATCAGTATTAAACAAATGGAATTTAAACATTATTAAATAATTCTATCCTACATAACACAACTTAATTATTTCCTCCAGCTTGCCACAAAAATAAACTTTACATTATCTATGATGAGATTGTCTCACAAAAACACAACTTTTCATTTTTTTATTCACCATATGCACGTATATGAAATTGAAAACCATTCACCACATAGGTGTTATAATAATTAACCAATTTGGATGGTGGGTTACTCAATAAACATAATCGATTATCAGTTTTATGTGCACATTGAAATTCCTAAAGAATTGAAAAAATTATCAATATAAAAAATATTATGTTGTTTTAATATATCCAACCATAGAGAATATACTTTACTGGTCTTTGAAATGAGTAAGATAAATTACATTATCAAACTTCTTCAAGAGCAGCTAGTTAAATTTGTGGGAATTCTTTCTTGATATGATAATCATATAATCTAAAAATAAACTAAAATTAATTTACCAAAAAAATAAAAAATAGGTGAAAGTATAAATCAATGTAAAAATCATTTCATTTCTTCACAATTGAGTAGAACATATGTATGAGCTTTGTGTTGTTCATCATCTGAAATCCATCATTCCAGAACTACACCAAATCCAAGTTGAGGCTAATTAAAAATTTATAACCAATGTATCATTACATCATCAACAATTCTATTATTACAGCCCATTCAATTATGTTTCAAAGGATATTAATATTAAAAATAATGAGAGTATAAAGAAAATTCCTCTTACAAATATTCTTTTTCAATTGACCCTTCAACTGATACTTTATTACAGTAATTTTTCGTCAATTTCTAAATAAATATATCATATGGGTATATTCATCATAACTTTACTTTTCCTCCACATTTTTTTTATGTGGAAAATTAAAAATTAAATGTTTCTTTGTATCAAATAAATTTCATGTCTTTTTACTAGTTTACATAAAATAAAAGCAACATATTATTTTAAGCTATGTAGTGCCTTATAGTCTGTGTTTTCCGCACAAATGTATAAATAAAATGATATTTCTATCATCAAATCCCAAATCAAAGAATTTAATAAACCACTAAGTTCAATCAGTAGTATTTCTCCATTATAATATGACAATCATTACATTTTTATTTGATAATATGATGATTTCTAACACATCGATCCAAATTGGACTGATAACAATCTAGTAACCTCAAAACTAAAATCAACAGATAGAATAAAAATCATTTTCTTTAAAACTATAAAATATGATTTTGGATTCATTAACATTTGTGGTCTATCATTTTCAAACAATTCAAGTTCTGGATTCCTATGAATTTGATCAAGATCTAATTGTTCTTTTACATGTTCTTTATTCTTGAAAATCTTTTTCAAAACTGTATACAATATGTTTTTAAAATAGTTCCCATCAATAATAATGACATCTAACATGTGATGGAATAATAAATCATACCAATTTGACAGATCCCAAAAAATATGTTGGTTTATCCAATTGTGATATTTCTTAAAGTCATTTATTTTTTGTTGGTTTACAATTAGTACAATGTTAATAGTGGGTAATAAAGAGATAATATATTTTAAATAATTTCTATAGATCATTGCTAAATGTCCATATCTTTCAATTGTACATTTTATGAATTTATTTTTGTTGCTTCTAAAATCATGGTTTATAGGAAGAAATCTATTATGAAAGTAAATTATTTTTTTCTTCAATTGACAAACATAATCACTTTTTTGTCACTCATACAACACAGACATGATTTTGGACTATGTGTACTCCAATCAGATAATATGTTATACATTTATAAGTTACTAACTATGCACATTAATGAAACATTCATTATAAAATTCTTTTTTTCAACAATATCATATTTACAGACACTATTACCCCCACGGTAAATTTAATTCATCAATCAATGAATTTAAATAAATAGTAAAATTCTTTTTTGGGTGTTCTAGAATTAGTAATATCAAAACTATATATGGTTCATTCATCAACATCTAAGGAGGTAATTTATACCGAGCTATAAAGATGGTATGACATGATAATTCACTACCATAAGAACAATAAGGGAGAAAACAATCATTACAAAGACCCAATTGTATGATATAAGATTCTAAATTTAAACACAAATGACCTTGGTAAAACATTTTCCTTAATTATTTGTAATTATTTGTAATAATTACTAGTTTTCATTAATTATTACAATTATTTTGTTAATTATTACTAATTTTTGACAATTACAAACAATTATTACTAATTATGGGAAATTATTTCCAATTATTTCTAATTATTGGTATTTATTGGTAATTTTTTATATTTAATACAATATTTCAATTATTTCTAACTTTCATTATTTATTGGTAATTGTTTTTAATTATTACTAATTATTTACAATTGTTACCAATTATAACCAATTATCTATAATTATTACCATTTATCAATAATTATTACCATTTATCAGTAATTATCACCAATTACCTATAATTACAATTAATTATTGGTAAATGTTTTGTAATTATATGCAATTATTGGTAATTATTGGTAATTATTGGAAATTATCGATAATTATCAATAATTATGAGTAATTATTAATAATTATTTTCATTTATTACTTATCAATACTAGTTATCCATAATTTTTATTAATTATTACTAATTATTTTTGTTAATTTTTACTTATTCTTACGTCTTATTTTCAATTAATGATAATTATTTATAATTATTATGAATCTTCATTAATTGATGCTAATTATTGTTAAATATTACTATTTATTGAAAATTAAATTTAATCATTAACATTTTTTGATAATTATAACTAAATATTACTAATTATTAATAATTGTTTCTAATTATTGGTAATTATAACAAATTATTTTTAATTACTACTAATTATTAGTAATTATTACCAATTATTTCCAATTATCACAAATTATGATGAATTATTACTAATTATAATAATTATTAAAAATTATGATTAATTATTACTAATTATTACTAATCATTCATAATTATAATAACTATTGTTAATTATTGAAAATTAGTAATAATTAATTTTAATTATCGATAATTATTACTAATTATCAACAATTATTACTAATTATTGGTAATTATTACTAATTATGGGTAATTATAACTAATTACTAATAATTTTTCCCAATAATTGGTAATTATTACTAATTATTACTAAATATGATTAATTATGACTAATTATGCTAATTATACCTAATTATTTTTAATTGTTACTAATTATTACCAATTAGTCATAATTATTACAAATTAAGATGAATTATTACTAATTAAGATGAATTATTACTAATTAAGATGAATTATTACTAATTATTATTAATTATTTCCATTTATTACTAACTATTGATATTTATTCATAATTATTTGTTTATATTACTAATTTTCTTTAATTATTACAAAATTCTAGTTAAATATTGGTAATTATTTGTAATTATTACTAATTTTCATTAACTATTACAAATTTTACATAATTATTACTAATTTTGATTAATTATTAATAATTATTGATATTTATGGTAATTATTTTTAATTATTTCTAACTCGTTTAAATAATTACAAATTTTAATTAATTATTGGTAATTATTTGTAATTATTTCTGCTTTTCATAAAGTTTTAGTAATTTTTTCTAATTATTACTAAATTTGGTAAATTATTACCAATTATTAATAATTATTGGTAATTATTACCAATTGTTACTATTTTTTGTAATTATTATTATTTTTTTGTTAATTATTTATAATTATTAATTATTTTTAATGATTATAACTTATTATTACTAGATACTACTAATTATTTTTCATTATTTTTAATCTTTACCAATTTTTACAAATTATTTATAATTATTACTAATTATTTTCTCATTTTGTTTAATTATTACTAATTATTACTAATTATTTGTAATTATTACTAATTATTTTAAATTATTTCTAAAAATTTCGGTTAATTATTACTAATTCTTACTAATTATTTTTAACTATTCTTAATCATTACATATTATTACTAATTATCTATAATTATTAATTATTACCAATTACTGGTAATTATTTGTAAATATTAGTCATTTTAACTATTTATTGGTAATTATAACTATTTATTGGTAATTATTACTAATTATTTACTAATTATTGATAATTATTGATAATTATTAGTAATTATTTACTAATTATTGGTAATCATTACTATTTATTTATCTATTACAATTAATTGCAGCTAATTTCTACAAATTACTAATAATTAATCATAATAATTTAAAATATAAAATTAAATAAATTAATTAATGATTAAAAGGATTAAAATAAATACTTCAAAAATTGTGTTTTACTAGAATTAAAATGGTGATGTGATCCCGAATGTGTCATGTCCCAGTAAAAATTAAAATTTTTGGAGAGAGAAATGAGAGAGAAGAGATTAGAGGAGCGCAAAAATTATGGTGGAAGAATTCTCTTGGGGCCATATATATATATTGGATGGATTGGTAGTGACATGCTATTTTCAACAAAATTATGGTCGCAAATACTATTATTTACAATGAGTTCCATCGTAAATAGTTCCCACCATAAATTGATATGGTGGTGATATAAAAAATATTTTTGACGAATCCCGTTGCAAGTACTTCTATGCCAACTTATTATTTGCAATGAGAATATTTTCATATCAAAAATAATTCTTCCCATCACTTGGAAAACATCCACCCCAAAATTATTTGCAACAGGAATGGATTCTCATTGAAAATAACAATTCCTGCCGCATGACGCACATTTGCACCAAAAATTATTTGCAACAACAATCATTTCTCATCGCAAATAACAAGAAATAAACATATATTTGAAAATGAAAATTATTCCTATTGTAAAAAAGTCAAAATTATCATCTATTTTCAACAGGACTATAACCTATCACAAATATAATGTCGGAAATAACCAGTTTCCCACAGTTCAGGGTCCAAAGCAGTCTGATATAGAACACCGCCCATCACCCAAAAGTGCACCATCATATGGCTATCGTTAATGTGGGACCACTATCAGGAAAGCATCGTGGGTGATTGGAAATAAAGAGACAATGCATAAATGGTAAAAAATGAGGATGAATAAATGAAATCGGTTAAAGTGAGGCATAACATCATCAGAAGTAAGAATCATTAAGTGGAAATTTAAAGACAGGGTTGCCTCCTATGATTTTAGTAGGTAGATAAAGCTGGTGGACAAATAGAGTTGACAGTTTTCAAGGGAATCCATAACATGAACCAAATTTGAGGGAACCAATCTTCAATTCATCTTCAAAAAAAGAGAAAGAAAAATCTATTGAAGAATCATTTGAATTTGTGTGAATCGACAACATTGTGAATAGATCTGAGTGCATTGACTCACCTGGTGATGGATGTGACATCCATCTCTAGATATAGACATTGACCAGACAACACAGGGGAGATCTAAAATTTAGCATCAAAGATTATCCATTAAATGAGGACACCTTCATTGAAAAATGAAAACCGACCACCTCCGTCATCGTCTATACCTCCAATATCTTCCATCTTTATCTCTTGAGACCAAGTTGGAAGGCCAGATTTTGCTAAACGAAACCTCAAAAAACCATCTCTAAAGGATGGGAAAAGAAGGGGAAATAAGGATAGGAAAGGATATATTATCTACATCACTCAAAAAAAAACTACTATCAGAGATGTTTTTCCATCACACTCAAGAGTGGTCTCTCCTAAGTAAAAAACTTAAGATACTCCCTTGGTGAATATATGTCATCATTTTTTTGTTAATACATCATACTACATAATTTATGTTATAAATTATTTTTAATTCAAAGTTCAAGGACTAATACACACATCCACATATAGGAATATCAAATTACACATATAATATATTGAATTATTATTGGTGGTTCTGTCATTATTACCTCCCCACATGGAGATTAGAAAGAAAGATCATGAGTATAAGCCTCATCCACTTATGATCATCCAAAAAATGATGGCAAAAAAATAATATGTGTCCCATTAGAAAGATTCCATCTAGAAAATAATACATATGTTTTATAATATTATCATAGAATTTATAGGTTCTCCTTGTAAAGGATAAGTACTAAAACGTTTCGATGTGAACAATACTCTAAGAAAATTATCACACTAATTTTTTACAGAAGAACAACCATAATATGATAATATATAAATATTTAGGTATTTGAACATTCTAGTTTTCAAACTAAATAGTTAGTTAGTTATAGGGAACCAAGTCCAATAGACACCCACTTCAACTTGAGTTAACTGCTAAATAATTTATGAATTCTCACATGATAAACATTCTTTTTTGGTGGTCTAGCTATAACTTTTGGGTCTTCCATGTGCTCATATGACTATTAAATTAATTTCGATTCCAACCTTATGATAATATCCCTCAAGAGGTTATGTCATCAAGTATTAACCATTTTCATCAATCAAAATTTTATATCTTGGATCATACAATAGTATCAAGAACTATCTTGGTATAATTCTTAAATCTAGATCAAATCATTGCTAAACCACTTCCTAAGATGAATTAGAAGATGAAATGAAATTAATATTTATATATATAGAAACAATTATCTATAAAACGTTTGTATTTATAATTACCTTTTCTTTATTTTTCTACAAGATCAAATTGATTAGGATGAAGACCATTTTTGTAACCACTTGATAAC
The DNA here is from genome assembly GCA_963277665.1 of Viscum album. NCBI lineage: Eukaryota > Viridiplantae > Streptophyta > Magnoliopsida > Santalales > Viscaceae > Viscum > Viscum album. The sequence goes on from OY728132.1 coordinate 1,964,335,411, forward strand.
TAGTATTCCAACTTCGCAAATTATAAGGAACTCATCCATTTTACTTTATCAAGTACTATCAAATAGTTCTGATTAAAACCCAATATATTTCTTCTTCTTTTTATTTAATATTTACCCACTATGACTTACACATTAGTAATATCAAACTCAATAAATATCCTCACATATGAGATAGAATCCAAACTACTCTTAGTCATATGGGATTTTATTCCTTATAATAATATCTTCTTATTATTTCAGACATTAAATCTGAGAGATTTCATACCATGTGACTTGGGAAACAGTTTCTTCTTGAATTATTCCATCTTGTATCCTTCAATAACTTGTTAATATATGTACAATAACTAGATTCAAGCATCCCATAGATCTATGTCTATAATTCTTGTTCCCTATAACTTTGGGTGAAGTCATTCTTGGAGAAGTATTCCTTATTTTAAATTAACTATATGAATAAACATCTATTTTTGATATATTTTGACTAAAAAACTATAGTTTTCCCACTAAATTCCTAAATAAATAAAAATATGTTTCATTCTTATCAAAAAAACTCATATAGATTCATTAAACAAATATTCTATGATCATGATGAATTCTTCAATATAAAAATGTGTTTTTTGTATCTTGAATACTTCATTGGATTTCTTTTGTGTCACTGACCCTTCTAGTTATGTCATATAGACATCTTTCAAAGGTATTTCCTCAAGGAAAGAGATATTGGCATCAAATCACCCAATATAAAGATCGTGGATGTTTTCTATGAAAAATAAAATTATAAAGGATTTTAGGATTATGACTGGTGCATGGTTTCTTCATTGACTATGTATTGACATCTATTGAACCTTTAATAGAAAATCAATATTTATTAGTACTAGCTCATTCCATCCATGTCTAGTTTCTTCTTAGATACCCACTAATGGTTTTAGATCAACTGGAGAAACTAAAAAATACATGAGAATGAGCATTGGTACATGGAATCCATCTATGAGTTAATATGAAAGTTCCAATTATAACAGGTTTCCATTTATTACTTCCTTATAGGATTTATTATTCTTATCAAGTAATATATAATCTATCCTAGGGAATATAAAACCACCTATCTGGTGTTAAATTTCCTATAAAATGTGTTTATCTTGAACATCCCCTCTCACTAAATATTTTGATGTTTATTATTCATATTCTTACTCATGTTCATCAAGAGCCTTGAATTCATTGAACTATATTGTGTCCACACCATCTCAATAGAGATGTGATTCCCTCTTATCTAAATATTACCAGTCTGAACTAAAACCTTTCTATTTTAGAGATTTAAATATCTTGAGTATCTATAGGATAATTAAATGAAATTTACTTAGTGTTTTACTTGAGATAATTTTTTATTTTAAACTATATTTAACAAATGGTTCTCATCAAACACTTGAAGCTATTGCATAATGGATTCAAATCATATTGTAACTTATATGATACCCATTTTTCAATATATACATAATATATTAGGTTGTTATAATAATATTTTTGAAACATTTTTTGGAAGGAATTATAAAATAATTTCAATTCATATAAAACTCATCATTGATGCTCCTAATTCTACCATCACCTCTTTGATGCGTATAAGGTAATATAAGTTCAGGAATACATAAACTCTACATTTAAATGATCGATTAATACTTGGGGGAGATATTCTCTAAGAAACTACCCATAGGTTCAGATATCTTTTATTAATTTATTTCATCACTTATACATTACATTCATAAAATATATTAAAGGAATCACATAGAGTATATGAATTTATTCTTCATTTATTCGTATAATCTTTCATGTGCATATTATTGAACTAACTCTCGTATGTTTATGGAGATACCTTTATCAATAAATGTTTATTTTTATAAAAATTAAAAAGTAAATATAACAAATATATATTATTTATAACATTAAATTGTCCAAACACCTTTGGGGTATATACTTGACAATTACCTTTAGTTTTACTTAGAAAATAATTATGCTTTGACAACTGGGTATGAGTCTTGTATTTCATATTCATCATTGATTTCCAATATTATATATCTATGATTCAAGTATTAATAAACTATTAAGAATGAAATACCATAACAACATCATTTAAAATATGAAATAATGTCCCATAGTGACTAGAACTAGATAGTAAGTAAAATGTTTTAGTAACACTTAATATAAAACAATAGTTTTATGATAATCAATTCACATGGAAATCAGAAGTTACATGATTATATTTTTTGGTATTTGAATCACCATATTTTATATACTTAGATAATTAACCTTAATTCCTATAATATTTCTAGGCTTCCTCAATTTCTATATCTGAATACAAATATGTGATCTACATGTTATATTTAATACCCAATAAGTGAAACAAAAATATTACAGACAATGATGAATATACCTAAAGTAATAGATTATTCTTTATAATTCTTTAATTAATTATGGATCATATTTCAATGACATTTATTTCCACAAACTAATACAAAAGAGGGCCTTTAACAATGCTGAAATGGCCTTTATTAGTGCTAAAGAATCACAGAAAATCAGAGCAAGATTAAATGACCTGGTCTTTTATCATTGTTAAAAAAGTGATGATAAAAGGATCCTTTATCGGTTATTGTAGAAGTGTTGATAAATGGGTCATTTATCAATGCTTGTAGAAGCACTGACAAAGAGGCATATTATAGCATGTTGTAATAGCACACTACAACACTAGTACAGTGTGATCTAACTGCACACCGCAGCACCAAAAATACCATGAAATCAAAAAAATAAAGTACAAATATTGAATTTAAATGAAATAAAATTTACAACACAAAAAATTAAAAAAACTATATTATAGACATTTAAAACATTAATTTATTAAATTCCATAATTACATTTTATTATATAGATTAAAAAAATAGTCTTCCTTCTCCTTTTGATCCTAACCCCAAATTGAGAAAAAAACCTATATAGGAAAACAATTATTATTTTAGTAATAATATAAATAAATTAATTAACATAAAGTGTTAATTTTAAACAAAACTTTGAGCCATATTAGGAACATTTTATATTAAATTGAGTTGAGGATGATTCTTTCATGTTGCACCATTTCTTATTCTTCTTCAAGAATTGTCTCTATGAAAATTAACTAAATAAGTATAAGATAAAAATGATAAAAAAAATTAATTAAGTAATAGTAAATAGAATGATTATAAAACAATATAGGATCATTTTCTCAATTTTGGAGATGTGAAGCATCTTTTAAACTAAAAAAACTTATATATTTAAAAGACACACTTGGATTACTAACAATCATACCATGCATCTAATTGATGTGTAGGTGATTCCTAAATGTCCTAAATGACTTGTGGATCATTTTCCTAAAGTATCAAAATAATACGAATGTGTTTCTTTAGTTTTGAGTACATCACTTGTCTTTTTTACTAAAATCACATTTTAAAATGGGAACACATACTATTAATCATACTAATCACATCATATGCTAGTTTTATGTGATTCTAATTCCTAGACATCACAAATGAATTATTAATTATTTTCTTAAATTATCAAGATAATCTGAGCATGTTTGATTTGTTTTCAGTGAGTGATATTTTGGAACTAAACTATTGATTTTAAATTGATATGGAGCACATTGAGTCATACCAGGAATATTTTGTTCCATATTGAGGTCTGACTAATTCCTTAACATAAAAATGACTTATGGATCATTTCCCTAAATTATCAAAATAATCTAAATGTGTTTTTATGGTTTTGAGTAGGTCATTTGTCCTTTTTACTAAAATTAATGTCAATTTTAAATAAAAAGAAGCATTTGGAGTCATATCAGTCACACCATGCATCATATTGAGGTGAGGATAATTCCTATACATACCAAATGACTTATGGATCATTTTTATAAATTATTAAACAACTTGAATGCATTTTCTCGATTTCACTTGTCTTTTTACTAAAATTTCATTTTGAACTGGAAACATGAACTTTGACTCAAACTGATCACATAGTGTATCATTTTGATATGAGACTAATTCCTAAAAAACAAAATATATATATATGAATCAATTTTATAAATTATCAAGAAAATCTGACATGTTTTCTTGGTTTTTATTTAATGACATTTTTTGAACTAAACTGTCGATTTTAAAGTGATAATGGACAAATTGAGTCATATTAGGCACATATTATATAATATTGAGGTGTGTGTGATCCATACACATCAAAAATGACTTAGGGATCATTTCCCTAAATTGTCAAAATAATCAGAATGTGTTTTCTCAGTTTTGAGTAGGTCAGTTGTCCTTTTTACTAAAATCGATGTTAGTTTTATATAAAAAGATGCCCTTAGAGTCATATCGGTCACACAGTGAGTCATATTGAGGTTTGGATAATTCATAAAAATCCCAAATGGATTATGAATTATTTTCATTAAGTATCAAAATAAACTAAATATGTTTACTCAGTTTTGAGTATGTCTGTTTTTTTTTAATAAAATGCCATTTTAAATTGGAAACACGCACTTTTATTCATACCAATCACATAGTGTATTGGTTTGAAGTGATAGATATTCCTACATATCAAAATTGACTTATTAATATATTTCCTAAATTATAAAATAAAATCTAAGAAAATTTACTCTATTTTCAGTGAGTGGCATTTTTTGAACTAAACTATCGATTTTAAACTGATAACGAACACATTGAGTCATATCAAGTACACCATGTATCAGATTAAGGTTAGGGTGATTCTTGAATATCAAAAATTTCATAAAGATAATTTCCCTAAAGTATCCAAATAATATTAATGTCTTTTCTCTATTTTGAGTAGGTCAGTTTTCCTTTTTACTAAAATTGATGTCAATTTTAAATAAAAAGGCGTATATGGAGTCATACCGGTCACAATGTGCAATAGATTGAGGTAAAGATGATTTGTAAACTTAAAACATTATTTATTTATAGTTTTAATAAATCATAAAAACAATATAAAAGTTTTTTCTTGGTTTTCGATAGGTTAGTTTCCCTTTCTAATAAAATTGCTGTCAATTTTAAATAAATAATGCATTTGGAGTCATACCAGTCACACCGTGTGTCGAATTAAGGTAAGGATTATTCCTATACATAAAAACTAGATTATTTATCATTTTCCTAAAGTATCAAAAAAATAAGAATAGATTTACTCGGTTTTGATTATATCGCTTGTCTTTTATACTAAAATGTAATTTTTAACTGTAAACTCACAATTTGACTCATACTGATCACATCGTGTGTTAGTTCGATGTGATAAAAATTCATACATGTCAAAATTAACTTATAAATCATTTTAATAAATTATAAATAAATATGAGATTGAATTCTTGGTTTTTAAAGAGTGACATTTTTGAACTAAACTATCAATTTTAAACTGATAAAGAACACATTGAGTCATACCGAGAACATCATGTATTAGATTGAGATGTGGCTAATTAATACATCTTAAAAATAACTTATAGTTCATATCCCTAATGTATCAAAACTACATGGATGCATTGTCATGGTTTTGAGTTGGAGAGTTGTCCTTTTTTCTAAAATTGATATCAATTTTAAATAAAAAGACCCACTTGGAGTCATACCGGTCACATTCTGTGTCAAATTGAGGATAAAATGGTTCATACACATTTTCAATTACTTATGGATCATTTTCCTAAAGTTTAAAAATAATCCAAACGTGTTTACTCAATTTTGAGTGCGTCACTTGATTTTTTAATGAAATTCAATTTTAAAATGTAAACAAACTCTTTGACTCATACTGATCACATCATGTATCGGTTTGATGTGAGACTAATTCCTAAATGTTGAAAATTACATATGAATCAATTCCAAAAATTATAAATAAAATTATAGTGTATTTTCTATGTTTGAAATAAGTGACATTTATTGAACTAAACTATCAATTTTAAACTGATAATAGTCACATTGAGTCCTAGTGATCACACCATGTGTCAAATTAAGGTGAGGCTAATTTATACACATCCCAAATTACTTATGGATTATTTCTATAAAGTATGAAAACAATATGAATATGTTTTATTAGTTTTTAGTATTTCAGTTTTCCATTTTACTAAAATTAATGTCAATTTAAAATAAAAATAAGAACTTGGAGTTATACCGGTCACACAGTCTGTCAAATTTAGGTGTGACTGATTCCTACAGATCCCAAAGTCTCAAGAAAATCCAAAATTCCAATGTTACCATTTTTCCATTTTCTTTCTATGTCTAACTTTCAACACTTCATATAGAATCAATGTTCTTAGCTGAAAACCCGTTCTTGTTGTAGAAATTTTGAAGATAAGAGGAAGATCATGTTCCCATTATGTCATGAGAACTCACCAAAATGGAAACATGTTCCCATTATGTCATGAGAAAACATGGTAACATTGGCTTAAAGAATCATTTTATCTCTTTTGTGGCTTGTTTTAGATAGTTGAAAGCAAAATATGACTTCCCAAAGGATCTGTGAAAAAAACTAAATAATTATTAGATACAAATGATAAGGAAATTAACTTACAAAGAGTATAAAAATTGGTGACAAAATTAATTAAAATGTTGTATAAATTCACCTTTTCCTCATGGCTGTATTTATTTTTGACGCATTTTTTTATTATCATTAATTATTTAAATTACAGGATTGAATTACAGTCCCTCATAAGAAAGATAAGCTTTGAACAAAACACCCCAACTATAAAAAAATAAATCACCTCTACAAGAAAAAATTCGTTATATGAGTAATAATAAAAGAAAATAAATTAAACATAAATATGAAATAATACATTAATTCAATTGATATTTATTTTTATACGAAGAAATTATTGACCATAGTGATATGTTGGTGGTAAAGTAAGAATGATGATAATAAAACAAAAATAGATCTGGCCAAATAATAAATCATGGAGTGAGAAGGATGAGTATAAAATAAGATTCCTTGGATTGTATATTTGAATCATATGAGAGAAAGTAAATATTTTCTATTGGGTTCATAGAATATTAATTTGGTAAAATAAATAAATAAATACGCATAAGATATTCATTATAAAAGGTGAAATCTATAGATAATTCTAATAAGGGAAACTTAACATTTAATTGTTTGAAATAGTTTTACCATGCATTGATTAAAATGGGTAATCGAATTTAAGAAAAGTATTCTCCACTATGGTTGGTTTTATCCTCTAAATTCATCCAAAGGTGATAGTTATAGACAATTTTCATCCTCATCAGCTCATATCCCAAATAGTTATCCTTGCATTTGGATTATTGAAACTCATCCTCCATATTTTTTAGACATGAAATTTTGTTTCTTGAAATAATCAAAGAAGTATCCATCAAAATGATAAATATTGATCAGAATAATACAAGAAACAAAAAAGATATGGGGGATGAGTCTTGAGAAACAAAATTGAAATAATAATTTCTAGCGAGATGAAATTGATGAGGATGACAGTTGTAATCCATTATGTTCTCTTTAGAGGGAAATGTCTATCATTTGTGAGAATTACTTGGTTGGTAATAAGATATTCTTAATGGTGGAACCAAAAGGAAATTTTAAAGAATGATCTATTTTTAGATGGATTAAAGTAAAATGTACATAGTGTTTATTAGATGTGTTAAAAAAGAAATTAAGTAATTTTTAATACGTATTAATGAGTGGTTTATCATTTCAAAGATGGATATATTTTTACAAAGGTATAAAAAACTTGTTAGACCAATTTATGATTTGAGGTAGGTAAAAATTTATGGCAATTATGTTTTAAAGAGGAAATTGGTTTGTTGTAGTGAATAATTGATCATATTTGATAAAGAGACAATTAAATAAAGACTTAAAAAAGTATGGGTTGAGGTGTTTTTATGATGCAAAGATAAAAATCATAGATATTTTTTACAAATTAAAATATAGATATTGTTAACAATTAAAATAATAATAAAACATCAGAGTAAATTAATGTTGAATTGAGCCGCATATGGGGGGAGAACACGAGGACAAGGTAGACACAAAATAAGACATTGATGATGAGGAAAATGAAGTTGGTTTATAAACTGAATGAAATAAAAGCAAGGATTAAATCAATTAATAAAATTTCATTAGTGATCGGATACTTTCAGTGAAAAATTGAAGGAGTAAGACTCTACAAAAAAAACTCATTTTTCCCAAATAGAGGCCAAATCATTTGAATAAGCTTATAAGGGTAATAATTGGATCAAATCTATGCATGATGAGCATGAACTAAATAAGAAAAATGTGACATTGGAAATTTCTCCAAGGCTGGAAGATAGAAATGTTATAAGAACTAAGTGGGTGTTTAGTAATAAACTCATTGACTATGAAACAGTGGCACAAAATAAATAATGGATAGTGTGAAATTAGAACTCCTAGACCAAAGGAATTTATATTTTTGAAAAAATTTACTTACATAGCCCGATTGGTAGCTAATTTAATTTTGTTGGAAATTTTAGTGAAAATGTAGTTTAAAGTATATCAAATTGAATTCAAATCTATGTTCCTCAATGGAGTTCTTAAGGGGGAGTATACATTGAGAAACCAGGTGGGATTATTGTGGATGAAAAGATAAAAATTCCTGTTATTTAAAGAATTATTTGTATAATATATATAAATCACTGAGGACACTGTATTTAAGGATGGATCAATACCAAAGAAACTTGGTTTTTAGCAAGGTAGATTTTATCACAACCTGTACTTCGAGAAGGATAACTATGAAAGGATTTTGGTACTCATATATGTCGAAGACATAATATTTTAGGATTGGAAAAAGCACATTTCATTTTTTTGGATCATATGAGGTATGATATTGAGATGTCTGTGATTATTGAAACATTTTCCTTGGTTTATTGGTGAATCAAGGGAATCAATTCACATTAATTTCTTAATGAAAATATGAAAAAAAAAGGTTCCCAAGTAATTTTTAATTGAATATTCCAAACCAATGACAACATCGACCGCTATATGGGTGAAATTTTCATAAGTTGACAATTTCAAAGAGGTATATGTCATGGAATATTTTCATTAGAATCCAATTATACCTCACAATAACATGACCCAATATTGGGTTCGATATATTTCAAGTTGTATTGTACCAATCTTATCCCATGGAGATCCACATGCTATTAGGGGAAATGATAATTCAATATATCTAAAAAATAATGTATTTTGGGATGTTTTATTATAGGATAGTGAAACTAGTATTTTTGGGATAGAATGATGTAGGATAAGAAGTTTTAGTGGATAAAGAATGGAAATTAGAGATATATAAAAACATATATTTCGATTGAGCCTTGGTTTCTTTCAACCCTTCAATCGATCGATCCATGGATTCAAGCCTTGTAATAGTTGGACCATTGATTCTAGCCTAGATTTGTGCTTAGATTCGATAATGATGAGTACCAAAATTAGGTGTATTCCCTGGAGAGCTTCAAATATCGTGAAGTGGTTCACCATAGTTAGAGTTATTAAAATAGATTAGGACACTTTTATCAGTGCTTTAAAAAAACACTGATAAAGATACCTTTTATCAGCACTAAGTTAATAAATGGTGATAAAAGTAATATTTATCAGTGTTTTTTATCATTGATAAAGATAGAGATTTATTATCACTAAAAAGAACCAATTAAAATCCATATTTATCAATTCTAAACCGTTAGCGTTGATAAAGATAGATTTTATCTGTGATTTTTTCACACTGATAAATATCTATCATTACTAGTGCTAAAAAAGTGATAATAAATACTTAAAATAATTTTTAAAAAATATATAATTATTATATAAAATTATAATAATTAAAATAATATTTTTTATAAAATAATAATTTTATAATTCTTTTAATATTTAATTATTCATTTATAATTATATAAATACTTTTAAAAAATAATATTTATATCATTATATAAATTTATATAGTAATATATATTTAATAAATATATATAAACATATATATTAAATATATATAAACATATATATTAAATATATATAAATATATAATGTAAATATATTCATTACTTAATTAATTTATTATAATTTTATAATTATTTAAATATATATAATTATTTATTAATAATTATATAAATATTTTTTAAAACATTTATGTATTTATTTACAGTTATAAATGCATAAAAATATTAAATATACATTTATAAATATATTTATTTATAAACATTCTTTTAAAAATATATTTTTTACATTGTTAATGAATATTTAATCTTAAGTGCATGAATGTTGAAAACGAGTAAAATTGAATAATTAAAAATGAGTACACTTTAATAATATTAAAAAATGAATAAGTTTTATTAATTAAATATAAATAATTAAATAAATGGATATATATTGAAATAAAGACGAATTCATATTTAAAATATTAAAACATAGTAAATAAATATATATAAAATAATTAATTGAAATTGATTAAATTCCAAAAAAAAATACTTGTGTTTGTGTTGTATATAAAAATGCATTAATTAATTATATGTGAAATCTATACAATATGTTAGATCTATGTTAAATTGAAAAATAAAATGACATTTAATTATATCTATTAATCGATTCCATTAGTCAGTATTTTTAATTAATATTAATTTTTATATATAAACCATTATTCACTAAATATATTACTATTTAATATAAAGCATAAATATTTTGTATTTAATAAATCATATCTATATACATTCATAATTATCTATATATTTAATGTATACTATTTATTAACATTATCAATAATTATTTAATTAATAAAATGTTTAATATTTTTCTCAATTTACTTTTTTTTTAATTTTAATTGTTTAAGTTCATTTTATATATATCTATATATTTAATATTTAATATTTCTTAGTATTTATAATTTATATATAGTATAACCTATTTATTCTTGTTTTTATCAATAATTATTTAATTAATAAATTTTTAATGTTTTTTTATAAAATCATTTTTATTTTTTATTTATTTAATTATTCCAATTTATTCTGACTTTATCAGTGCTAAAAAAGCACTGATAAAGGATTCCTTTATGGGTACAAAAAATAATTCACTGATAAAGGTTTCCCTTTATCAATTTCAAAAATAAAGGGCAGATAAAGGGTGTCATTTATCAGTGCTAAAAATAAAGCACTGATAAAGGGAACCCTTTATTAGTGAAAAAAATACTTTACTAAAGGGTGTCTTTTATCAATGTAAGAAAAAAAGTGTTTATAAAAGCTTCCTTTTATCAGTTCTTGTTTTAGAACTGATAAAGGGAATCTATATCAATGTTTTTTCTAGGGATGATAAAGGCCAGCGTTGTTATAGGCTTTTATTATAGTAGTGACATGTGAAGAAGATATCCTCATGTTCATTCCTTCCCTAAAAATATTTTTTATTTATGTTGTATTTTTAAAGGTTTCATTAAATTTTTACTTATCATGGGATTTTAAAACTTTTCTTCCTCTTCATTCACTATAATGGGTGAGGAACCATGTTCCCACCAATCCATATATTTTTATTAAAGTAGAATCAAAATATTCTTGATTAGATTATCCATGCTACACATCCAAGAAATTTCGATGAATAAGGATAATATTGGTGGTAAGGTTGATAATATGAGATCAATGGATAATATCATACCCATATATAATCATAAATTCTCTAATTTTTTAATTTATTTCAACATCTTGAATGAAAAATCATTGGATAGGTACCCATATTCCATTTTATAGTTTTATAGTTTAGTGAAAATATAGTTTATATTGTCTTATCTTTCTCCTTTTAAAATTTTAGGAGATGATTAATCATAGTATAAGCTTCCATGTCCTTTTATTTCATCATTACTTATTCAAACATAGAGGACAACATGATAAAACTAACATTTGGAGCATTCTCTATATTTCTCACACAACAATCATTTTCACACTCAGTCACTTCCTAGGGTGATTACTCAAGAATAGGGGATTATAGAAAATAATATAATTATTATATAGTAGTGCATTGCTTAAATAACTATACAAATCTTAGAGATTTGTGTTGCTGAGGACATGTACTTTATCCATAAAGTGTAATAGTGTACCCATGGTATTATTTTCTATTTTATATGTAATTACCAAAACCATCTCATTAAATTTGATCTATAGAGCCATATGGCCTCATACGCATCTCCCCTCACACAAATAGTTGTTGAATGGTTGTGTGGATATGAACACCGTCAATGGGGAGACGATACCTTCAGTGTTAGTAAATTCAATATCAACACTAGATATCACATTAAAATAAATACGCAATGCTATAACAATGTAATGGAAAGTATCCCGAGTCATACATATTAACAAACTATGGAACCTTAAGGTGGTAGGTCAAATAAGAGTACGGTCATGATAGGTAGTAAATAAAATACCGTGGAATCACTCCAGATTATTCCCTAGCACTACCTCCAATCACCATGCTCTGCTTCCTAGATCCCTACAACTGGGGCCTTTTTCTTTCCTGTAACCCTAAACATGAGGTCTTCACATGCATCAATATGCCTAGGTATAGTGTGAGTTTAAACCTATTGGGACACCACTATTGCATATTTAACAAGAGTGCACATGTATAAGAGTTTGTATCAAGATAATAAACAAACATGCAAGAAAACAATATACAATCACATATCGAGAGATCATTCGGTATATAAGTCACTTCAAACCCCCAATCATACCTAAATTGTATATATAACATAAACTTATTCATAATGTAATTCATGAACTTGATTCAACCATATGGCCACCACATCTATCCCAGTACAATCACAAGGATAAAGAGTCTCAATTCAGGTAAAATAGTTTTCAAGCCCTATATCTCTCACAGTCTAACCATAAGGATATCATACTTTGACCCTACCTTAGGTCAGGACACAAGGTCTTCATATCCCATCATAATGTCTTGAGTCAATCCACAGGGTTGTTATGAGCCTTCCTATATCTCGATCCACCACCACCATCATCCCATGTTAATGTGATCCCCCTATAAGGGCTAAAAAAACCATGACCTTCAACCTATCATTTTATTCTAAATTAAAAACCTCCAAATTCTAAACATTGCACATAATAAGAATAAGACATATAGGAATAACAACCATAAAAAAGCATGAGTATCTGAAGCTATATGCACAAACACACACACATGTGATCAATCATCAAACAAAGTCTCACAGGTTACTCACACGCATGTGATAAAAATCAATCATGGTCTAATCATATAAGAACCAAATGAAATATCATTCTAACAATCATATACAGGGCCTCTATAAAGTAAGGATATTTTTACCTCAAGCATGTCAAAATCAATGTCAATTTTTTTCAAGACCATTTTATCTTGAACTATTTTCACACATCAACCAAAATAATAAAGTATGCCAAGAGTTCTTGTAATTCATTATAACATAGAAAAAAAATGGTTTCAAGAATAAATATGATAAGATAGGACAATCAAGAAAATATTTCAAGACTCTCCAAGAGAATCACCACCGAGACATTGTTGAATGCCAATGATCCCCAAGAAAGGTTATTGATACACCCACCAGAAAAATATTGCATGTTAAGTTATCCTAGAACCAACTCCAAAATAGAATAACATGGGTTATATAATGTAGAACAATAAGGAAACAGGATAATGGATAGATTCACATCAACTTACCCAGTGAAAACTACCACCATCAACAATATTTTTCAAGTTCGTTTGAAGGAAGCAGAAATTCATCACTCTTAGAAAATGAAAAGAGAAGTGATGTGAGGATCATATGGGTTTGAATCAATAAGAACAAAAAAACTTCTTAAAAGTGTTTATTTTTAAAATAGTATTGAGAAAATAGGTCCAATAATAATTGAGATTAAATGAGGTAGAAACTAGATGCAAAGATCATTTTCCTAGTTTTATATGAATGGTTGTATGGAAGTAATCTAGATCAAAGAATAAATGTGCATAGAGGTGAATTGATTGATATGGGTCAAAAAATGATTAAAAATAAGTTCCAGAACCCATATTTATGATATATTTATTGAACCTTTGACATATTAAAGATACAATTAGAGTGGAAATGATTTACTCGATGTCAAAATTCTAGAATCTTCTATCAGGTGCTCCACCATGGACTAGCCATGTTTAGGGTGTTATTGAGGCACCAAAAAATTTCCCTCCCACCATAGTAATGTGATAGGTATTTATTTTTTCTCCGCAACATCTCTTCAAAATGGGTGTGGTGAGGTCACCTAGGATGTGGCCCACAGGTCCGGCCCTAAAACTCAATGCTCGACTCCCCATTTTTCATTCATGTTTCACACATTAGGACCACCATGGCCTACACCAAGATTGTGGAATTTCCCATTTTAGATAGTAAAATATTCAAAGCCTACTTAATCCAATCCAAATATTTACAAGCCTCACCCAAGAATAGAATAACCCAAAACATAACTAAAATGATGGAAAATGGATTTTTATAATAGGAACGGAAATTCTAAGGTTTATAATCTCCCCTAAAGGAATTACAATCCTTGAGAAGCATATCTATTGGAAATATTCAAAAAAAATGGCTAATGAGATCCAATTTTTATCTCCCACTCCCAAGTTTCCTCCTCAATGCATTCATGATTCCATAAGACATGAGCAAGTAGAACTATATTCCCCTACAACACATTTTTTCTCAGGTCAATGATTTTCACCTAGTTTTCTATAAAAGAGGCATTTGGTTCCAAAATAGTATCCTTACATTTTATCACATTCATGTGACCAAGAATTTACCTATGAATCTAAGAAAATATGGAACATATCATGCATTACTTGATAACATGAAGTAAGGTCCATTCAATAAGCCACTAATCTGATACATTTGGTGATCTCAAACAGTCCCAAGAACTGTGATACTAATTTTCCCAACTTTTTAAATGATTATTCCTTAAATAAGGTAACACCCACATGAAAACCTAGTCCCAAAAATAAAACTAAAAGGTTTGTCTCTTCTTTTTGGCATATAATCAATGCCTACTGTAAGTGGAAACCAACTGCCTCCTAAAAAACTTCACTCTCTCTACGGTATCATACATTATAATTGGCCCCACTACTACATCCTCACTTGGATCGTTCCAATATAATGGTGAGTGACATGACCATCCATATAAAGCCTCATAAGATGAAATTTTAATCAAATTTCATAAAACATTAATATGATATAACTCCACCAAGACTAGGTTCTCATCCCATACTCCACCAAAGTATAGGATGTATACCTAAAGGATATCCTCATGGATATGAATCTTCCTCTTTGACTATCTATCTGTGTGTGGATGATATTTTCTGTTCAGCTTCAACTGTGTAACTAAATCCTTATATAAGACTTTTCAAAATCATGATATAACACACGCATCACTGTATGACATGATATTGGCAGGCACTCCATGTAACCGCACAATCTCTTAGACATATATCTTACCCAAATTGCATATAGAGTTTCTCTCTTGGATCAACAAGAAATGGTCCACAATCATCAACTAATTGACTATCACCCAATTGATTTCACAACGCTTTGGGGTCCTAGGTAACCCTATCATTAATTGCATCATCATGTCATCCCACTTCCACATAGGCATTATAAGTGGATGAATAAATCTACCATGACACTGATGCTCAGCCTTTATCCTCTCATAGGTAAGTTATCTTGAGAAAAAACCAACAATTTCCCCCTTCATGCAAAGCCACCAAAATTGAAATTGAATGTCTTGGTACATCTTCTTCAACTCAATATGCACTACCTAATTCTAATAATGAGAGTCTCTCTTTATCTACTCTCTCAAAAAATTTGGAACTACTTACCTCTCATGATTGTGGATCACATCATCATCATTTAAAGGCCACCTAATAATAGAATCACCACTACAAAAAATTCCCACATCACTATGCAATTGGGGTCTAACTCTTGGATTTATTTCACATGTTCCACCAAATATTACATGAAAACCAAAGGTTTAGAATTCACTGCTTGATAATCCTTTAATGTTTTCACTAGTAACTCTGCCAAAAAACTCACTATGTACCATTCATACAATAAAGGCTTACCAAAAATATATTGTGTCTCTGGTAATTTCCTACTATGAAAAATTTCAATGACATTACATTTCCCCAAATAATAGGTCATATCGAAGTGAATTGTCTATAGATACTCCACCCAATGTGTCTTCCTCAACTTTAATTCCCATTTGTTGAAGATATATTGTTTGTACTTGTAGTCTGTGTAGAAAAAAAACCTCTCACCAAAGAGATAATTTCAAAAACACTTCAGAGCATAGACCAGATCTACCAACTCCAATTCATGATATTGGTATTTCTTCTAATGGGGTCATAACTGATGTAACCCATAGACAACTGCCTAATATCTCTATATCCACACAGTATCGAACCCAAAAACCTAGGAATCAAAATACACTATATATCAAATCCTAGGCTCTAGAAAGGTCAAAAATGGGGTTTTCATTAGTCATATATTGAACTCTACAAATACCTATTCACACTAATTTGTCAAATCAAACTCTACTCTTTTATTTGTGACACCTATAATAGGTGATTCCAAATGGTATTATTCCTCAATGAACTGTCTTTAATATCCATTCAAACCAATAAAGATCTTGATATCAACCAAATTCCTATGAAATTCCCAATATATCATTACCTAGACCTTCTCCAGGTACACAAATATTCCTTCATCACGAAACACATTCCAAAGGAACCACACCTATTGAATCCAAAAGTGAAACTTCGATAGTTTGGTAGAAAGTTAATTTTCATGAATTGTACTCAAAAAAATATCAAGGTGCCTTACATGCATATATGAAGTCTGTCAGTATATGAGGATATCATTAACAAAAAACACAGTGAAGGAATCTAGGTATGGATAAAATATCTTTTTCATGCGTGATGTGAACATCGTTGGAGTATTTGTTAGCTCAAAAGTAAGAAAAATATACGCATACAGTCTGTATCTACTCTTGGATGTTATCTTAAGAATATCCTCTTATCAAACCCAAAATTGGTGGTAGCCTAACTATAATTCAATATTATATAACCACCAAGATACCCACAACTAGTAAAATAGTTCATCAATCCTTAAAAATAGGTTTTAATTATTCATGGTCACATGGTTCAAATTTTTATATTATCCATATAAACCAATACTACCATCCATTTTATTTGCATACAATGTTGGAGCACCCCCAGGTGATGTACCTGGTTTGATAAAACCATTCACCTCTAAGTCCTTAAGTTATTCCTTGATTTACTTTAACTCAGTCGATGCCATATGATATTGGGGAATTGATATAGTTTACACTCCTAGCATAATTTTGATCTAAAATTATATTCCTCTCTCAAGAGGGATACTTGAAAATTCATCTAGAAAGGTATCTTGATACAGGTCCACCACTAGAAGAAAATAAGATGATACTCCTAGCTCCACCACAAGAACCATTCCAATAACCTATGTTGTAATCTCAAAAATCTATCTTAGGTGTTGCCTCATTCTACCTTATTCAACATACCATTCACCAATCATCACAATATTCTCTCCCTTATATGAAAAAAGGGATACACATATCCTATAAAAGTTGGTGTGTTCATTATAACTAGTCATCCTTCCCATTCCAAAGACCACATAAAATCTTATCATCTCAAGTAACATGAAATTCCATAGATGTATATTGATGGAAGCAAACATTGGACACTCTGAACATCTTAGAAGTCAATCTAATTTATTCCTTATGAGTGTATCAAGAGACAACAATTTTAAATCTAACAAGATTGGTAAGTGAATCCTAGCAATAATTTTCATAGATAGGAATGATTGGGAAGAACCAGTGTCAAATAGAGTAGTAGAATGAGTAGATTTGATCAATATGGTACTCAAATAGTCAATGGTCTCTCTCTATAATCATTCAAAAGTCATTCAATCACATACACTTGGCATACATCAGATCCATAGATTTTTCCTAGATATTCATGACTCAACTAGGTCATCGAAATTTACGGGGATAAAGTCTACTACTGTGGAAAATGACTAGAACCCTAGATTATATTCTATGTCTATCCTACAGCCCTGTGAGAACCTTCCCATAATGACCTTGCACAAAACTGTTGAAGATTCCCCTTCTTACTACACTGGTGAAACTTTATCTGAGGCCTTGGAAAAAATTGAGATAATGACCACTTTGTCCACATTTGAAACACTAAAAACCTTATCCTCCCACATAAGGTATTAATTAACCCCACATATACTCTATATATCTATTTACACTCTAGAATAAACCATATTCCTTCCTCTTCCTACCACAAGAAATATAATTATGAAGTCTACTGAAGGATAGAAGAAAACCCATAGCTATGTCCTCCTCCAGACACTTCTTGAACATCAAGGCCTTGAAACACACCCTCGTATATGTCTTTAGGTTGGTGTTCCAAAACTAAAATATCAAATCTTGGTGAAGTATGATCTCAAACTTCCTATCCTTCTGCACCTTCTTTCCATCCAAGAGAGAATAAAAGCGTAAAAAACATTGTGAAACATGCTAATTAAGAAGACATCATCATCATCCCATGAAGATGCTCCATGAACTCTTGTATTTAGTCCATCTTTATCATAACTATATAGAAATCCTTGAAGAAATATTCCGTTAAGATAGTCCAAGTCAGACCTTCACATCTCCCTACCTGGTTTATAACACTCCACCATATCTTAGAAGGTCCTTGAAGTATGAAGGTAGCCAATATCACTTAATGACCCTATGGATTCTCTACTAGATTGAAGATACCCTCAATGGTTTCAGTAAAATCCTCAATATCCCATGGTAATCTAGTGCCATATAAGGATTTATAATGATAGGGTTGAAAGTCTCGATCATAATTGACCATAGTTTAAAACTCATCTACCTTGAAGTGGAACTATGCAGAACAATCCTGGAAAATGTGACCCCTCTAATTGTAATGTTGGAGTAGGTATGGGGGTATACTCAGATGCATTCTCCTGTGTGACTAGTGGTATGATTTCAATGTCCTCCCCCATGGTTGCATTCTAGCACTCTCTATTGAGCAGTCCAGGTAGGCATCTCCAAGGTGGAATTTTCTGAAATTCCAAAAAATATTTAGACGCCTTCATCAACTTGACTATGTGTTTATAAAGAATACAGAAGGTATTTCTATCAAAACACCTCTCTTTGGAGATTATAATCAGAAAGTAAACACAACCCTCCTTGTACTATAAATGGCTCAAGACTATTTATTTGTACATATATGTTAGTAACAATCAGATATATAACAACAAGCATGCTCAAGTTCAAATAATCAACGTTAACATAAATATATCATTAAAATGAAAAAATATATATCACCAAAAAAATCACATATTAATGAATTTTATTAAAAACCTACATGAAATAATACAAAATTATATATATATATGACATGTGATCCTAAGTTCCTAGTCATGATGCATGAACACACCAAAATCCCATTAAAATAGTAAAAATGCATTATAATTAGGATCAATGTGAAACCATAAATAAATAACTATAATATCAGTCCCAATAATGGTTACTTAGAGGTCCATTACACATGTGTTTTCTGGGAATACATGCAAATCCCATGCCTATGTCCCACATAACCTAACTCCTTTCTAAATTTCCCTAAAAAATATTAGAGATGATGAAAGAGGGAAAACATCCTTTGATTCCTCCTTTTAATTTCCTAACCTAAAACACCAAATCTAATATGGTGTTCCACATGGGATTATGCATATATCCCTATATGTAAGAGGATGGAGACTAGTAGCTAGGTTCTAAACACCATTAGTGGGGAGATTATAACCTCAGTATCAATAAATTCAATAACAACACAAGACATGAAAATAGAATAAATAATTAATTCTATAGAAATAGGATAGGAAGGATATAAAGTCATATATATTAATAAACCAAAGACCCCAAAATTGTTAAGTCTAACAAGAGTATGAGAAAAATACGACGTAAATAAAATACTGTAACATTACTCTTGATTCTTTCCTGGTACCACCTCTAATCACCATGATCTGTCTCCTAGATCACTGTTGTAGGGGACTTTCCCTTTACTATATCTCTTACATTAAGATCTGAACGTGAATTGAGATATTAGTGTAGGGTGTGATTATAAACCCATTAAGAACCCATGAATGCATCCTTAATATGAGTGTACATGTATGATATTATATGTCATGATAACAAATAAATGTACAAGAAAGAAACATATAATCATGTACTTAGTAGTCATTCACTAACCAAGACACCAAAAAATCATTGTTTGTACATTATTTGTATTTATTTTGGAAATGTAGTCATAAAATAATTTAGGAACAAGATTTGATAATATGATCTTTACATATATCCCACAACAGTTACAAGGATAAAGAGTCTATGGTCGGGCCATAAAGCTATCAAGCCTCATCTCTCTCATAGTTTATCTACAAGGCCAACATACTCTAACACTACCTTAGGTAAGATAATAAGGCCATCATATCCTGAAACTATGTCTCAGGTCAATCCATAAGGCTATCATGACCTTTCCTATGCCTCTGTCCACCATCCTCATCATCGCATGTCAACACAACCCCCCTATAATCTATAATCAATCCCTGATGGTCCACTTGTTATTAAATTTCATAAGTGAAAACTCCAAAGGACATACATTTCACATAATAAAAATAATATATATAATAACAATAAGTATTAAAATCATGAGTATCACTATCCACACACACACATGATGAATCATTTACATGGTCTCATGGTATACACACACAAATGTGATCAAACTCAAGAATGTTATAAGAATTTAATCATAGAATGAAATATCATGCTGAAAATTGTGTACATGGAATCTACATGGTAAGGAACTTCCCACCTTAGGCATATTTTATTCATTGTTAAGTTTTATTGGTTGCATTGTCTCTCAAACTACATTTTCACACTAACCAAAAAAATACCACACACCATGAATCCATATAAAATATTCCAACCTAGAAAAACATAGGTTCTAGAATAAATATTATAAGACTAGAGCATCAAGTATAGAATGAAAGAGAATTGCCATTAAAACATCATATAATGCAAATGATCCTAAAGAAAGGACATTGATACATTATTTATAAAAATATTTTATGTTAAGAACTCCAATTACCAATTATAATATACAATAACATGCGTTAGAGAATATTTATAAATAAGTAAATAATCTAAGATATAGATTCACATTAACTTACCTAATCAAAACCACCACCATCAATAGCAGTCTTTATGTCTGGTTGAAGGAAGGAGAAATCCACTGCTCTTGGACAGTGATAAGAGAATAGATGTGAGGATCCTATTAGTCTAAATCAATAAGAACAACGGTTATCTTTCAAGTTCAATTATTATAACAAGATTGAGAAAAGAGGTTGGGAATAATTAATATTAAATAAGGTAGCAACTCAATGCAAGGAGGGTTTCCCTTGGTTCTTCCTAAATGATATTTGGAAATCATCCAAATCGAGGAATAAACCAAAGGAGGGATCAATTAATAGGGGTAGTAAACTAATTAAAACCACATCGAAAATCCCCAATTTATGATCCATGCATTTACCCTTTATAATATTCAATATGTGGTAAGAGAGTAAATGACTTCATACATTTTAAAAATATTTTGATTGTCGCCACACACTCCACCACTGCCTGACAATGGATGTGGTGTTCTTAAAACACTACAAAAGTTTTATCCCACCACTAGTGTGTGATAGGTATATGGTCATTTCCCTCACTTCTACCTCTAAAAACATCATGGTGAGGCTTCCAAAGTCATGTCCCATTGGTCCATCCCTAGTGCTTTATGCCCTCATCCATGCCAGAATCCACATTTTCTTTCCCATTTCACACACAGGTACCACCACAACCAGTACAATGACATTGGTGTTTCCCATTTTAAATATTAATGTTTCAAAAACCTAGATGAAACCACTATAAATATTTTCAATCTTAACCCAATAATGAATCAAATCAAAACATAATAAAATGAGTGGAAATAATGATTTTGAGATTAGGAGCAAAAAAATAAAGTTTTTACATTATAGAACAAATAAACATACATTTTAGTAATTTATCATAATTACTAAGTGTAATGTAGTAATTGTTTTTTAGTATTCTATTATTTTATCAAATCTTAATATCCCTTAACATTTGATTTATATTTTCCTATAATGTGGATATTTTAGTATCTAGGAAATATATTCCCCTTCTCATAACCTAGACATGATCCGATTCAAATTACATAAATTTATTTTGGTAGGTAGTCATGAAAACTACATTAAATTATGGGTCTTATATCTGTTGAGTGAACTCCCCATTCTTGAAATCCTAAACATAGATTTCCTCAAAACCTGTGAGTAAATTACACCAAGTCATGTCAGGGAAACTACTCTTGATGATGACTTGGTTATGTCGACCCCAAACTATAGTGACCCATATTTTCATAAATAGACATTACTTCTTAATGCATGAATATTAATTACATAAAATTATAATCCATCCTATAATTAGAAAGTTTTAATTTATTTGGAAACCAAGATTCTTAAACAACTTATTTATAAGAGATCTAAATAATCTACCACTAAGTATTTTATAATTTTCACTATTCTTAGAAAAATCGTACTTAAAATATTTATTCATAACCCAGGGAAAGGAAACATAAGAAAGGGGCGAGATTATGGGCTCAATAAGTGTAAAAATAGATATATCAATGATAATATATACATAACATGAGAATAAGGGTATGTGAATATGATATTAACATTTTAAAACCATACTCTGAATATCATAGATCATAATATTGAGTCATAGAATAATGCTTAATAGTTCATAAGACATGTATCATAAAGGAATCAAATAACACGAGCCACGATAGTATAACATTGGCATAAGACATAAGTTTTTAGAATGCATATAAGCATTGAAAATAAATTCCTTAGACAAATCTCACTACTAAGACTATCATAGTGGATTGGGTTCACTACCCATTACATAAAATCCTTATTCATGGTTTACTCCCAACACTATCATAGTATAAAAATTCCCTTACTTAAGTGGGTTTACTCCCCATTCCAGTCCTTAATATCTCATGGGATAACCATATTTACCCAATGTATTTGAGGGTTATATAATTTCTAGCCCACCCCTCACATAATTAAAACCATACATATGTGCTCAAAAATATCATAAAACATTCAACATATCATAACCCATAGAGAAGAAATATATTTTATAAATATTTCAACCTTTCATCATACCATAACCCTTAAAAGAGAAATTAATTTCTTAATTGTTTAATCATAATTTAACTAACTCATGGGAAATAAATGAGTTTCATATAATAATCCTTAAATAAACATCACTATAAGCTATCCAAATAATGAATGTTGGTTCTATAATTAGATAATAACCTTGGAAAAGTATAAGTAACATTAAAGTATGTTATCATAGATAAAAAATTCCATTAAAATATTACCGGAATATTTCTCGAGAAAAATAAACTTTTCACTTTAAAGTAATTTATTTAAAATCTTAAAGTATACCAAATATGAAGGAAATTTTTTTATTTAAAAATAACCTTGGAAATTTGTAAAGGTATATTAAAATAATTGATCAGTCATGATTCTTGGAAATTCTACTCATGACATGTATGTTGAAACAATGAATCATTTCATATTTTTGCTAAAAAGTTTGATGTACGTCATTTCGAGAAAGATAAGTAGATTCATTTTAAAAAAATTTGTAAAAATTCAAACATGGGTAAAAAATAATTTAAAAAATAATAGGGGAATAATAAAAATATTCTTTAAAACATTTTTAGAAAACATTGAGATTGAAGAAAAAGGAGTTTTGAATCAAAAGTTAAATAAAGTCAGTTTTTACTTAAAGAAATTCTTTCAATCTCATGATTTCTTAAAGAGAATAAAATGAAAGTAAAACATGTAATATAATTAAATGACCATAGTATAATAAAATTCATTAGTTTATTGTGAGGTAGATCATGATATTTCACCATTGGAAATTTAATCAATAATAATCTAGGTAAATAATGAGATTATAACATAAAACCCTTACCTTATTTTTGATTTGGTTGAAAAGTGATCTAAAATCATAAAAAATAAATTTAAATTTATTATAATAATATAAATGTTTCATTTAAATACTTATAATATAATATATTATCCACTTATAACATTTTAACACCCATTTATAATAATATCCTATTAAAAATCATCTTTTCTGGGTGTTAACTATTTCATTTTTCATGTGAATTTAAATTTGGTAGTTACAATACTTTACATTGATCATGTTTTGGTAATATATAGAATTTTAATCATGATATTAATATCATATTATATATATATATATATAGATTCCTCTATAGAATGATGATATAGAAAAATGAATTACATCGTTCATAGAGAAAGTAGGTCATATGTACACATGAATGTTGTTTTCAATTTTAGAAGGATTTGAAAAAGAAGCTAAATCATAATTAACCTTCAAATAATCATTATTATGTCATATATATCATATAAATTTATTAAATATATCCTTATTACCATCCATTCAATGTGGAATCTAAAAATGAATCGCATCGCTTCGTGGAGAAGGTAGTTTATACGTATGCATGATCGACATTATCGTTTTCCAAAAAATTGGAAGGTAACAAGGTAAATATGAAATAATTGTTATAGAAGTATAATTATATGATAAATTTCATTCATAAAATTTAAATAAATCATAATATCCTTCCTTGAAATATGGTAATGTAAAATGGATTGTATGCATGAATGATACTTTCACTTCTTATTTGATGGAAAAGAAGGTGGATAATGGTAGTTACATAATATTACTAAAATTTTATTATATTCATGGTATTTAATTTATTATTTTATGATGAATACAATATATTTAAATAATATATAGGAAGAAATAGATTGAAAGAGGTCTGTTAACACAAATACCTCTCCTTCAATTAGCCTCCTTTTTATCCTTTCTTAAAGACACCTGGAAATGTCTTTTAATAATACCATAACCTAAAATTAATGGATATGGAGTTTTATAATATAACTGGGTAGGGATTGGTCTAGATAAATTTCTCAAAGTGGTGTAAAGTGGTTTCCTTTTATAAGCTATGGAAAGGACACACCTCTAATTCCCAAAAATATTAGAATATAATTAATTATTTCTCAAGAAAAATGTTTCAAAGTGGCTCAAGATTAAAATAAAAAGAGGTTCTGATAAAACTATAGTCATAAAATAAAAATTAGATAAGGTTTTGTATCATTATAGATCATATATTTTTGTTTAACCCCTTGGTTAACAAATTTTAGTATTAAGCATGGTAATTACTTTTTTAATATTAAAGGGTTATAATTACACTTATAACATAAAAATTAAACCATAACTGAAAATGGGATGAAAATTTAGATCATTTATCATCCTAATTTATTTATTTGAATATTTTTATGATATTTAAATAATTTAATAAAATATTTTTATCATAAAATGCTGTTTATTTCATTTTAAGAACTATTCATAAGATTAGACTTTGAAAAGAACATGAAAATAATGGAAATAGAATATAAATATTTAAATTATAAATAATATTTTATATTAAACTATTAAATTTTCACGAAACTGTAATTCAACCAAAAAATATTACTCCGATAGTTTTTAAAAATATTTTTCTTGACTTTTCTACTACTTCCACAAGTATCATGTCATGTTGTGTAAGCTTTTAAGTTAATTATCTCATATCAAAAAATTAAAAATAAATTATCAAAATGAAAAAATATATATTTCAAATAAATATTAATAACCAAACTTATACTATTAATATAAATATGTTATAATTTTGGAGATATAAAATTTAAAAGGGTGACATTTTGTATTTATTGCTTTCTTATAGTAATATAAATGTGATAATCAAAGTGAAATGGAAAAAAGTAACCCATATTGAACAATTGGATGAAACTATCTAAAATAAACTCATAAAATATGATAAAATAAAGATTTATAGAAATCTTAAAGCATTATCCAAATGTTTTAATTCCATTTTCCCCATTTTACCCTTATCGAGGTTGCAAAAAATTATCAAGGTTACTATTCATAATGACAAAAAATAAAATTAATCTATTTGAAACAAAAATTAATCATGATTCCAAATATGCGATCCATTTTTAAATATTTAATTCCAATATGTGAAAAAAATACCATTTATAATAAGTTCAAAAAATGAAACAAAATTGTTTTTAGAAAAATTGCATATTGGAACATAAAACGTGATTTTTTCTTTTTTCATGCCTGGTAAAAACCATTTGATGAATTTTACAACTTTTTATTGAATATATTATATGTTCATTTCATTAATGAAATTTATCAACAAATATTAGTGTAATTTATTTAAATAAAAATACATTGTACATAAAAAAATATTTTTCATAAAAACAACTTTATTTACATACAAATGATTTTATTTTTATTTAAAAAAAATTAATAATCGAAGAAATTATTTTATAAATATGTAAACAATTTTTTTCATAATTTATTTAGCCCAATTAAAACTCACCAGTCTTAGGACAATCTAATAATATTAAAATTAAATATTAATATTTCAATACTATATATCTTTTTTTTTAAATTGGTGTGGTGTGTATCAAAATCTATCAAAGAAATTAAATTTATATGAAAATAATTATATCATAAAATATTAGGGAGTTACATTCTATCAACCTTAAAATTAATTTTTTTCCTTGAAATTCCATCACTCTGATACAAAAAATGTGTATACCTTTTGTTTCATAACATCCTCAAGTTCCCATATAGCTTCTTAAAATTTAAGATCCCTCCATAGAACATTAACTAGGTTAGTAGTCTTGTTCCATAAAACTTTATCTCTATGATCCAATATTTCTATATGTTTTTATTTATTATAAAGACAATTATCCAATGGTATAACCTCTGAGTTTATTATATGTGGTGGATTATTTATAATATTTCTTAGGGGAGATACATGGAATATATCATGAAATTAATAGAGGTTTGGTGGAAGCACCAAGAGATAAGATACCATCTATACTTGATCAAGAATCATAAAGGGAAAATATACAAAGTGATCAACTTTCCCTTATTTCAAAATCTCATTATATTTTACCATGGAGAAATTTATAGAAATACCTTCTCACTAACTTTGAATTTTAGATTTCACTGATGATTATCAGTATAACTTTTCTATCGAATCTAAGCTACCTTGATGTGCTTCTAAGTGGATCTAAATTTCGTTTTCCATTTCTTTAGACATCACATGTCCCAATAGATTTTTTCTCCAAATTCATCCCATAACATTAAATTTCTACACTTCTTTATATATAAGTATTCATAAAGAGACATATGAATACATGAGTGAAAGAAATTATTGTAATAAAACTTGAATAAAGGAAGGTTTTGATTCCAACCACCTTTAGAATGGATATAAAAATATCTCATCATATCCTCTAATGTTTGAGTTGTTATCTCAAATTGAAAATCAGTCTAAGTATAATAAGGAATACAAAAAATTAACTCTCTATCCATAGCATAATGAAGCCTTCTCTAGAAACTTGTGGCAATCCTTCGATTCTGATCAAATAAAATTTAATGTGGTGCACCATGAAACATTAAAACTTCTCTAATATTAATTGTAGAAACTATATCAATAGATAAATATTTATCTGATATAAATAAAGTTTTCTAACATCATAAGGTGAAAAACTACAACCCAAACATCATTATATCCTTTTTATGTTTTGTGGATTCTGAAGAAAAAAATCCATGGTGATGTTTTCCCATTTCCATTCTAGTATGGTAAATGGTAATAGAATCCCCGTATAATTATTTATCTCATTCTTAACTTATTGAAATATGAAGCACAAAGATACATACTTTGAAATATCTCTTTTAATAATATCCCAACAGAAAAAAAAAATCAATACCTCTATACATATTTTCACTTCCAAGATGAATATAAAATGATGAACTATGAGATTCATCCAATATATCCTTCATTAAATCATGTTTGGTAGGAAAACATAATTTATTCCTAAACCTTATCATTTCATCATAATAAAGGTTGAACTTATGAATATTTATCACATTTCTTCTACTCTATATCTTCCTTTTATGCCTTATTAATTTTCCTTTGGATAAACAATTGAACATTCATTTGAAAAAGATAAGATTTATTCCCTTACTTCAATTCTTCCAGACCAATCCTTTGAAAATCCTTAAATATTGGATCTCTTGTAGTCTACGTCATAGATAAGCCTTCATAATCCTTTAGAATCATATTTTCTTCTACTTCTTTCTCTTATCTAGCATTGTATTTTGTGAGGATCTATAGTCCTTAATTAACTATAACCATATTCTTTGGTACATATTCAACTCTTTCTATGTGAACATATTCTTTAAAAAATTTTATCATCATATATATATTTCATCTTTCTCTATAAATATATTTCCACAATTTATTCAATGAAAACATTACCACAGGTAACTCCAAATCATGAGTTGGGAAATGTTTCTCATGAACCATTATATTTTATGAATCATAATCTATCATCATATCATTATGCATGAGGATGCATCCCAATACCTTCTTTGACACATCAAAATAGTTCAAAAATCCGTATGTACTATAGGTTAGTAAATACATAGGCATGCTGACTAAAATTCTATTCAGTTCCTTGATATTTCCATACATTCACCTATACAAATGAACTTGGATCCCTTTCAAGATAACTTGGTGAGTGGATTTGGTAGATATGAGATATTTTCCACAATGTTTTGATAATATCCATCCAAACTAAGAAAAATATGAATCCCAGCCACAGTGGTTAGTCTGGGCCAATGATCAATAATTTTTTCCCTTGATGGAGTAACCAATTTACACTATTGAGATTATATGACCAAAAAATGAAACATTATGAAAATAAAATCACACTTGGTAATTTTATTATATAAATTTTTCTTCCTTGTAGTCTTCAATACAATCCTCAAGTGATCCTAAGACACTTATTTTCACTTGGAAAATATAAAAATGGCATCTATAACGACTACATAAACGTGATCAAGTTAATCTCTAAAGACCCTATTTGTTAAACCTAATAAGATAACAGGGGAATTAGTAAAAAAATTAAATCACTATAAATTCCATGTTTAAACCTAATATGGAATGTTATATTGGGAATATACTCTTTATTTATCCTCAATTAATAATATATATAATAAATTTCAATCTTGTAAAATTAATGACCTCTATACAGTTGATCAGAAAAGTCCTCAATACAAGGTATAGGATACTTATTATTGATTTTGATCTTCTTCAATTATCGATAATCAATACAGAGTTTCATTAACCCATCTTTCTTCTTAAAAAAAGAGAAGGTGCACCCCAAAATGACACACTTGAGTGAAAGAATACATTAGCAAGACTCTAATGGATTTGATTCTTCAATTCTTTCAACTCAATAGGGTCTATTCTAGATGGTATATTTGAAATTGGTCTAGAACCATATATCATCTCTATTAAAATCCCAAATACATTATTTAGTGGAATACTAGGAAATTATACCATAAAAACATAAATAAACTCTTATATAATAGGTATATCATAGATATTCAGTTTCTACCTAACCATCTGAGATAAACACCTCTTTTGAATTAGAATCAAGAACCATATAATGGTTTTAATTTTTATTGTAAGTTCATATTTATCTTCATGATAATATAAAATATTAGGTTGGTTTTAAATATAAAACATGACTTCCCTTCCTTATAAATTGATGTATAATTATTGTATGAAATCTAATCTATTCATAGGATAACATCAAATTCAACTATAGGGATAATAAAAAAATTTACAAGAAGAACATTACCAAAAACTTCTATTAGAGATGAATTATAGAGTTGAAATAAGATCATCATACTATTAAGAGTTTTTTATGTTGATTCAATATCTAATCTTTGGGGAGGAATTGTGATACCCTTAAAAAATTATTCAAATATAAAGGATTGGGTAGTTCCAAATTAAAAAAGACATTATTAGTTATAATGTGGATGATAATTGTAACTTTAACTACTTAACTATCAAACCAAACATTAACTATAATGATCACATGATATTCCCTTTTTCTCTAGTCTTAAGAGCTTGCTGACATCAATCTTTTTCACTAATATTTGGTTTCGAGTACTAGTTAATATAATTACCACACACCTTTCATTTGAAACACTAGAGTGTAGGTGGATAATTCTATGGTTCTCTCTCTCCAAATTTATCTAAATTCTTCTTCCCATTACATAGGCTGTCAATTACATGATGACCTTCCTTTACGTAATTAAAACATTTTCCAATTCCCTTTATACAATTTTCTCCATGTTCCATTACACAGTTGGATTATAAAGTAAATGTCATCTTATTCTCTTTGTTTTTTTAGAATTTTATTTGATTTCTATATTTATTTTCTTATCAGAACCATGATATTGATTGCTAATACAATCAATATATCCACCTTGATATCACATAAAATGATATATTTTTATCTATTGAAGTCTTCTATATATATCTCCCTTTAAAGACTTGGTTTTAAGACATTGAGGAATCAATCAATCATACTTTTAGGAAGGATGATAATACAAGAAGTATACCTAAAATGTCTTAGAGAATTTTCCTCATTGACACTAATAGATTCATCACTCTTTTAATTTATCTTATAGAATATATTCTCTATTTCTGTATATATATTTAAAATAAATTAATTATTGAAAAATAATATTTTAGACCCATCCCACTTTATGGATTATATTTCTTCACATTGCCATATGTTATTAATAAGATTCCACCGTTTATTTTCTTTACATTCCAAATGATAAACAACTAAAATAACATTTTATATGTTCTAAACGCTAGATAATGAAAAATATCTTTTCAATGGTATTGATCAATTTATCAACAACTATAAAATCTTAAGATACACTAGAATAATGATGATTTTTCTTTATTAAGACTCAATAGAACATTATTCCCTCCTTTTCTAATTTAGAAGGTTAACATGATTTATATATTGATAAAGTTGCATAAGAAAAAAATGAGATTTTTTATTCCATCTTAAATCATATGGTTTCTTAGGAGAAAAATCGTTGAATTTCCATCACATTCAACATTAACATGGTCCCTTCAGGTTACATCCATTGACTAAAGCCAAAAATAACAGTGAGAAAAAATAATCATAGTGGGAAACCAAATAATCCTAAAAAATAATTTTTAGGATTTTTAAATCATGACACATTATTTTCAATTTTTGAAACATTAGGTTTAAACTTGGTCATATATAATCATTATCTATTTAAATCCAGCTTGGTTTTTTATAAATAAAAAATGAATTAACCTGTGTATATTCCCTGGGAGTGTCAAACCAGGTGTGCATTAAGGGAAAACTCTTCATATGCTATAATGATGGATGAGATATATTCAACCAAATATATTTGGGGTTATTACCCCAAGACACATCTGTTCCAAAACCACATCCACTTATAGAATTTAGACATGAATGTTTTTCTAGTAAAAAATTTGTCCATTATTTATCAAAATTTATGAAATTATTATATACTTAATATTATCTTAAGGGTTTTGAATTTTTTTATCATCATAGTTTATAATGTTAACTAAACCTTTATATGATAAAAACTATAGTGACCTATACTTTACATACATTGATATTACATTTAATATATCAATATTCATCACATGAGATTATGATCCAAGATATAATCAAATAGGTTTATTATCCTTAGATATTTGGATACTAAAACAATTATTCATAGGATATCTATACTATCTCACACTAAGTTCTTTATAAATATAACCCTTCTTATACTTATCATAATTAAAAATATTCTTCATAAAAAAGTAAAAGGAAATATAATAAAGGGTGATATATGATGTTCATTAAGGTTAAACAATAGAGATATCAATGATCACTTTAACTTAACATGAGAATATGGGTATGATAACACATGTTTCAAATTTTAAAACCATACCTCATATGTCATAGATCATAATCTTGCGACAAGGAATAAATATTGGTGGTTCATAAGACATGAACCATAACTGAATTAAAGAACATGATCCATTAGAGCATACCATTTGTATAAGAATTTTTTTGGTATATACATAAGCATTGAAAATAATTTCCTTTATCAAGGATTACTACTAAGACTATAATTTTTTGTTCGGTTTAGTTTCCATTATATGAAATCCTTATACAAACATAACTCCCAAGAATATCCTCAATGGACCTAAGGCCTTATTTGTATTTATTTATGATCACCCCCTTTCAAGTGATGATAGGGAACCCTTACAAGGCCATTGGTCTCAAATATTACATGACATGTAGGTCATAGAAGTAACATCCACACTATACCTATATGTAACTGATCATCCCCATCATTTTCATCGTGATATCATCTCTCAACCTTTTCATGGATATTTGTCTAGGCTTCCCATTCATACACAGTCTGGTCCCAATGGAAAATTCCAAACCCTCTCATTCTTCCACATCTGTTAGCTTCAGATCTAGTAAATACACTTTATCAGAATTCTCATCTAGAGTCCACTCTTTGTAGAGTATGTTTGGTCCATTAAGTATAAATTAAGGTTTCCCAAATGCCTTGAGGTGGCCTGAAGGACTTTAGGTGGCCTGTAGGCCTTGAGGTGGCCTGAAAGCCTAGAGGTGGCCCAAAGGCCTTGAGGTGCCCCAAAGGCCTTGAGGTGTCCAGAAGTCCTTAAAGTGGCCAGAAGGCCTTACTGTCCCAAAGGCCTTGGGTGGCCCAATGTGTTGGATGGTTATATAACTTCAGCCTCACCCAAACAATAATAAAAACAACACATATGTGTTTCACAAGATCATAAAATATTCATAATATCATAAAATTTTGAAAATAAATGGGTTTCATAAAAATTTAAACATTTCAGCATAGTATAGCCCATAGAAAATTAATTATTCTCATAAAGGTTTCATCATAACTTAATTAACCAATGGAAAAGAAACGAGTTTCATAGAGTCACACATAAATCATTATCAAAATAAGAGATATATATAATGAAATTAGATGTAATCAGTGGATTATAACCTTATTAAACCATAAGTAACATCATAATATGTTGTCAAAAATTATAAATAACTTTAAAAGATCACATAAACATTTGTTGAGGAAAATATCTTCTTCACTTTGAACTCACTTATATAAAATCTAAAAAATATCTTCTTCACTTTGAACTAATTTTTCGAAGGATACAAAAAAAGAAAGTTAAATAATACATTAAATTTATATAATAATTAGTATATAATATATATAATAAATATACATCTAATATATCCTTATTACAATCTATGTAAAGTTGAATCAAAAAACCAATCACATCACTTTGTGGAGGTGGTAGTTCACACATACACAAGAGTGGTGTTACCATTTTATAAATAATTTAAAGGTAAGAAGGTAGATATTATATTAAAATTAAATAATCGTAATTATTTCATATATATTATATATAAATATCAAACCCATAAAAATAACCATCCTTGAAATATGTAAATGGAAAATATATTGTATCACAACATCATGGTAGCAGTCCACACATATGCATGAGTGATTATTTCACTTTCCATTTGATGGAAAAGAGAGTGGATAATGTTAGTTCCACAATAATAATAAAATTGAACTATATTTATTAGAACTATTTTTTATGATTAATAAAAAAATTAAATAAGGTAAAGGAAGAAATATATTGAAAGATGTCGGGTAAGATGATAATCAATCCATTGGTTAGTGTCATTTAGATCCTTTATTAAGGACACTTGGAATGATTTCTTAAGAATAAAAAAACTAAAATTCTTGGATAGGGAAGTTT
The DNA here is from genome assembly GCA_963277665.1 of Viscum album. Lineage (NCBI taxonomy): Eukaryota > Viridiplantae > Streptophyta > Magnoliopsida > Santalales > Viscaceae > Viscum > Viscum album. The sequence goes on from OY728132.1 coordinate 1,964,369,479, forward strand.
ATAAGAGAATTGGGTAGTGTTTTTTGAAACTAGATGGCTCAAATAGGTATAAATAAAAGAGATAAGGTGCTTCCTTTCATAGGGGAGGAAAACGACACACTTGGAATTACCAAAAACATTAAAAATTAATTAGGTAAATATTAGTAAAAATTGGTCCAAATGAATAGATTTTGGAAATAAAATAGTTTAAGGTCTAAAAATAATCGAAAAATAAAATTTAAATAGGTTTTTGTGTCATTTAATATATTATCCTTTGGTTTAACCACTTAGTTAACAAATTCTATTCTTAATCATAGTAATGAGTTTTTAAATATTATAGGGTTATAATTTTACTTATAAGGTGAAAACTGAATCACAAATGAACATGGGATGATTTTTTTCCATTTCTATCCATAAGTTTCATCTTTAAATATTTTCGTGATTTTTAAATAATTAAATAAAATATTTTTTCCATAAAATACTATTAATGTTAATTTAGTAACTATTTACATAATTTGACCTTGAAAACAAAATGAAAGAATTTTAATTCAAATATAAACCTTTTAAAAATCTCTAATATTTTATATTAATATATATGTATATAACTATAACATCCCAAAATAATATTACTTTTAATTTTATTAAATACATTAACATGATTTTTCTACTCCTTTCACAAACACTTTGTCAGTGTTTTGTAAGTATTTAAATTAAATATTTCATCAATAAATATTAAAAATAAATTTTTATCATGAAAAAATAATTTATATTTAAAATAAAAAATTTATAATACTAATAATAAACTTTTAATCTTTATATAAAAAATTTAGAGATATAAATAACAAGAGAGTGAAATTTTGAATTTATTGTTTTCTTAATGTAATTAAAATGTCATAATCAATAAAAAATGGAACCAAGTGGTCATATATTAGATACCTATATGGAAATTTGTGAACTAAACTAAGCCAATTGGATAATCTAAAGTATTAGAGAAATTTTAAAGCCTCATCTTAAAGTTTTAACAGTATTTTACTTATTTTACCCTTACTGAGGTTACCAAAATTTTACAAGCTTACTATTCATAATAAACAAAAATAAAAGTGACCTATTTAAAAAAAATTTACTTCATAATTCAAAATTTGATATATAATTTTCAATATTAAATTCATTTAAATTTGGTAAATTCGTTTTATAAAATTTTTGTAAAATGTAACAAAATGGTTTCAATAAAAAATTAATATTTGAAAAAAACTTGTTTTCTTCCTACTACATGCCTAATAAAAATACTTAGATGAATAATAAATCATTTTATTGAAAATATTATATTTTAATTTCATTAAATGAATTCATCAATAGATATTAATCTGTTTATTTTAGAAAAACACACATTCATATAAAAAAAGTTTCCAGATAAATATCTCTATTTACCTTAAAACCATATATTTTCATTTCCAACCATTTGATAAAAAATAATTTATTTTATAAATATGGAAAAATTATTTTTTTTATAATTTAGAAATCCTTATCCATGCCAACCAATCTAATGGATAGATAATATCTGTTATATTAAATAATAATATTTTAATGGTATATCATTTTTTGTCTAAACTCAATGTTTTATGCATCACAAGATATCAGAGAAATTAATTTTATTTAAAGAGAAATACATCATAAAATATTAGGGTGTTACAAAAACATTCATTAAAACTACATTATAAATGAAATTTTCTTAAAAATCTCTAAATGAAATGTTTCATATATGGCTGTATTCCAACTCAAGTAATGGAAGAAGATGTCTAAAATAATATTTTCTTGAGGGATTTTTAATTATCATGTACATTAATATTGTTTATTTTTTCCTTTTTGATTCTTGTTAGTATGAATTCAATCTTACATAAACAAAAAAATCTTTATTTTGTTGTAATTTATGTTTAATTATTTTATTTTACTTGACCATATATGATTGTTATTAATTTAATTTATATTGTCATAATTAATCATCAAATATACATTAATAATATCAATAAATATACATGGACTTGAGAAATAAATTATTGATATTACCTGAGATTTCAACTACTGTTAAGTTTAACTTGTGGAAGACAAAATGACCCTTGACCCTATGGAAAAAAACTCCCCGAGCCACAACCTAGCTCGTGTTATACCATTCCACCTTAAACAAGTGTATCTCTTTTGTTGGTTTCACCTCATCTTGGACTTGAACTATCTACACTCACTGGTAGTTAATTCCTTTATACATTATTACTCACATATAGGTGAGTGGAATTGGGGGTTTGGGGTTACATAAAATTAAACATGAATATACATTCCCATTCATAATAAGTGATAAAGGGATGATCATAGATCATAAAATTTAAATTAATAATAAATTTATAAAAAATGTAATAAACAATTTAATTAAATAGATACACAACACAAATATAGATCAGTAAAACTCATTATCATCTAAAACATGCAAGAAATTCACATTTAAACTATCTCAAATTATTTTCAATTCATTCTTTATTAAGATATTTTTTTGAATTAATAATTAAATCATATTTTTAATTAATTATTTATATATCTTAATTATATATCCAAATAGTCCCTTAGATTCTCTTCCCCTATAATTTTCAATATATTAATTTTAATTTTAAATTAATTAAGTACACGATGTGTACTATAGATATAATATGGAATGAATCTTTCACCTATCGATTAAAAATAATTCTAGTTTTTATTACTTACACAACGTGTATCATAACATGAAATAGAATGTGGCAAATGTTTTTCATGTTCCTCTTTATGTATTGTGTACTTTAACAACTTTTATACCAATACAACATGTCCTGATATTACATAGTGTGTTTTTCCATGGGTTAATCTATGTAATATACCTGAAATGTATAACTACATCAAATGCCTTAAATATTCACAACCCATATTAGTGGTGATTCTCATGAACTAAACAACACATAAAATGACTATATGTGTCATGTATTTTCCTTTAAACATGAATATTAAGTAAAATATTATAATTTCTACATGATGAGATGAAAATACCTTCTCAGGTGCTCTAGTGTGAAATTACTAGTTACACAACTTGTAAAAATATCTATATGTCTAAGCATAGTTGTATTTTTATCTCCTATTCATGTTACTCTTAATATTATTTTTATTTATCCTGTCATTAGATGTGTTAAATTAAACTCATATGGGGCCTCAAGAGGAAACCTAGGTTCATCGGTATGTGGCAATGTCTTCATAGATCACAATGTTTCTATCAAGGGGTGTCTTTATAGACCAAGTGTTATTACATAATCATTGGGGGATGAAATGTTGTGGATTATTAATATGGTTAAAATGGATAAACACAAAGGATGGAATAAGATCTGTTTTGAGTGTGACTCTTACATCATTTTACAAGCTATGAGAAATGGTCAATTAAATCTTTTGTGGAATCTCACTGCCCAATGAATTATATGTTCAATACTTCTTTCAATGATATGATAATACATCACACATGCATATTGGGAAGCTAGTTTATTAGATGACAGACTTGTGAACTAATGGATATGTAGTGATGACATCATTCTTACTGAATACTTACATAATGATCGTATACCCCTTTTTCAAAGGGATATTTAAAAAATACCATACTTAAATATTGTATTTCTTCTTTTTTATAATAAAAGATACTTTCCGACTTCTTCCTGATTGAACATTTTTCTCAAACCAGCTATACGTCATATAATTTGGTATCACTTTTAATAATATGTGATTTTCAACTCTTATGACACACCAATCTTGGGATTTACCCCACATGAGTTGGCCCGAGATACATGGTGTGTACAACCACTTACACGTCGTGTAATTTATTTTTGGATATATTTACTAAACACCTATGGATTCAACGTGTAACATTCCTAGAAAATAACATGTTATAAGAAATGTAAAATAAGATACACACCATGCATGTGACACTCTAATATTATGCGAATTATTTTTTCAAATTAATTTAATCTTTTTAATAATTCTCACTTCACACAGCAATGAATATAACTTTTGTTATATGAAATCACTAAGTTTGGATTGCAATATGTGCAATAAATAGGTATTCCTTCAATAAATGAAACACTTAGATTATGTTTTAGTAAACACAACACTATTTTTTTCATATGTTACACACAATTCCAAGTTCTTTTTAGCTTGAGTAACAAGCAAGACTGAGTTTTACCAAACTAAAATATACTATTAATATTAAAATATTATTATATCTACCACTTAGCCATTAGAATATAAGTTAAGAAAAAGATTAACTAAATTTTGAAAATAGGATTAACACATTTATATAAAATTAATCTTTTGGTTATGAATTTGTATAATTGAATTAAAGAACAATTTGGAAATAAATAAATTAATATTCTAAGAAAACTATTTTTCATTGTAAAAACATAGTTTTATCTCAACAAATTAAAAAAAAAATTGATTAATTTTTTTAATAAAATTTATATACTATGTATTCAATTATTATTTTTAATACTCATCCAATACATTTTATAGGTATAATATAATAATAAATCCAATTTTATGAATAAAAATTTGTATTTTTTTAAAAGGTAATTTTATCGCCTTTTAATGGAGAACTCATTTTAAATATAAAATTTGAAACATTAATAAAATTTATTTAACAAAATAAAATTTATTTTTGGAAATACGAATACCCAAATTTACTTTGGGTGAATTTTTGGTATTTTTCTGAGAAGTTTCATTTTTTGACGAATTGTTAAAAAAACATTTAATTTTAATTCGAAAATGATTTCTCATCTAAATAATTTATAGTGTAAAGTAATATTTTCAATTGGTTGTAAAGTTTAATTATATAAATTTCACATCTATTAAAATAATTTATGTCATTTTAATCAATTAAACATTGAAATTGGATATAAAAACATTTCAAACAATTGAAAAGTTTTACTTCAAAAACCGACTTTGTCATCCCCTTTACAGGATTAAATTTAAATTAATTTCATCCAATTTTGTGATTGGAATTTAGAAAAATTTATTAAATAATTTATATATTTATAATTTATAATTTACTAAAATTCAATATATTCTTTAACAAAAAAATAATAGTGAAAGTGATTAAAATTAATTAAAACAATTAAGAGAAAAATTTGTTTAACAATAGACTAAACCATAAACATAAGGCCCAAAATGACCAAGAGACTTATGAAAATCCATTTTATGTTCATATTTATACCCTAGATTCCCTTGTATTGGATTGGGTCCATTATTGGAGGCACATGACATGGGAAAACATGTGTGGAATTATCTTTTCAAAAATTTACAAGAACGTCACGCCTTCTCCACTATAAAAGGAACTCACCCCTCCAACTTATTCACAACTCTAAATCCCTTTGTATTGACAGAAGTCTCTTACCAAAATCCCCAAATTCATTCTTTAAGAATCACTTTGGGAATAAATTCATTCAAGGAATTCCCTTGAAGCAAACTAGAAGGTGTTACCCAAAGAAGAGGAAATATCCTTCATAAAGTTCTTTTTTTTATTTTCATTCTCCACCCCTAGAATATTATTATTACATGATTATATAATAACTTCAGTATCCTCAATATAATGAGATGTTTTTATTCTAATGTCCCATCGTACAAATAAAAACACTTCAACTTAATGGGTAACAAACTTATCGTTCTTGTGTACGGTGAACTACCGCCTCACGAAACGATGTTGTTCGTTTTTGCATTACCACCACTCGTGGTTGGGAATTATGATTGAAAATATGTTTTTATATGATATAAATATATTATATTTATTATTTATTTATTATTAAATAATTATTATATAAAACATAAATTCAATCTTTCCCTTTTTTGCCAATACGGTAACTTTGTTTCAAGACGTTTGGACTATCGTTACCTCAAAGTGATGGGATTCGTTCACACTTTACATGAGATGTATTAAGGATAGTTTTAGTAAAATTATATAATATATATGAAATAATAATTATACTATAATTATAATACATATATATATTTACATATATGTCATTTATGTTCTCTCTTTTAATACGATAAGAAAACAGAAACAACGTTCATGCGTTTGTACAACCTACCATATCCATGAACGATGTATTCCATTTCATATATCTATATTTTATATATTAATATTTATATTTATATACTTAATATATATAATATATAAATAATTTTTTACATTCTATAAATAAGTATATAATGATCTAAGAAAAAGGATTGAGAATAATACGTCAAAACACGTATAATAAGCAAAGTGATTATTACCTGAAAAATTACTTTTACATGGAATTGTCAATAAACATGTAATATAAAGTAATAATTGAATAATATATGGTATTATATATATTAATATGGATATTTTTTATATTTATAATAAAATTATATTTATTATATAGGAGGATTGAACAGGTATGAAATAATTTAAGACTTAAGGTAAGGGTTTTCTCATATCACAATTTTATATTCGTGAGATACATGCCATATTTACCACTCATTTATTTATTTATGGTGTATATAATTCACAGGAATTTATTCAATAATAATTAAAATTAAATTTATGGGTATCTTAAATTCCATTTTATTATCCCTCTTTCATGGGGTTTATGTTCAAAAGTTTCCAAATGGGTAAAGTATTTTTTCTCAATTTTACTTCTTTGAGACACATGCCATGTTACGCACCAATATTCTTATACAAGGTGTATATAATACCCTTTTACATGTTATATCATGAATTTTCTTCATTTATTGATATTTTGTGCTTTATGTAATTTTATTCTTTCCATAGTATTATGATTCAAAGTTACCATTGTGGAAAAGGTTTATTGCTACAATCTCATCATTTATCAGGATTATTTATGATTATGTTTCAATGGATGAAATATTATGATTAATATTTCAATAAAAATCAATAATTTTATTATAATTTGGTTAACCATGATATATTCATGTATTAGTACCATTTTTACACTCTTTGGAACTAAAAATAATTAATAATTTTTTTAATCCAAATCTATTTCTCATTTTGGTTGGAAATCTATGTTATTTTAAAACCATGTTTTCTAAAATAGTTCTAAAAAATGTTTTATATTCAAAACAAGTTTTAAATTATTTCAAAATATTCTTTTATAGTTTTTGAAAATCTTATTTTCAAAGAAATTGATTTTAATGATTTCAATTTTTCTTTATAATTTTTCAAAACCACTTTCTAGAAAAGGGATTCACAAAATGATTTCAAGTCTTATTTTTATGTTTTAGAAATATTTTCATATAAAAAGGCGTTAAAAATGTGTTAAGAATTATTTATTATTTTATAAGGTGTTTTCAAAATATCTTTAAGTTTTCTTTGTAAATTTTCAAATGTATTTTAAAAGAAAAAGGTTTTCAAAATGATTTTATTTTTTTTGAAAAGTTATTTTCAAAGTGAAAAAGATATATTCCTCAATTGATTTTTTAAATTAAATATTTATTCTTTATTTATAAGAAATGTATTTTTGAAATATTTTTATGAAAAGTATTTTCAAAGAAAGGATATTTTCATTAAAAAATGTTCCATGTGATATTTCAAAATCTTTCTCTATCTAAGATGAAATTCTTGGTTGTAGTTTATATTTCACTAGGGATATGATCTAAGAAATACCATTAATGTTATTTCTTGAATAGTTTATGATTTTATAGTATGATGTTTAGGACACGTTTTTTTCTTTTATGGGTACTATTCTTTTGAAACCCGCTACTTTTCATTGGTTGTGCTTTAATGAAATGATTATGGGAACTGTCTCTTTTTCATAGGTAATGATATTATGAAATACTTATGATACCCATTTCATTTCATGGGTTATGATATGATGATTGTTTATAATCTTATGGAACACATATTAATGATTTTTTTATATGATGGTTGGGTCCCATGTTTCACTCCAATGCATTGGGAAATGATGGATGAAACATAAGTATATATGTTATTTGTGAACCTAATTACATCTTGAAAAAGTTATGTATGAACCTGATTACATTTCCACAATGTTTTTTGTGAACCAGTCACAATGTTATGCCCTAACCTAGTTTCATGTCCATATATTTATGTGTGAAACTGAGTACATGTTCACAATGTCATGAGTGAACCTTATTATGTGTTCTAAATGTTATGAGTGAACATGATTACATGTTCACAATGTTATACATGGACCTAATTTCATGTCCATATATTTATACATGAACCTGATTACATGTTCCCATTATTATGTGTGAACCAAATTACATATTCACAATGTTATGTGTGGACCTGATTGTATGTCCATATGTTTTTTAGAGGTCCTGATTTCTTATCCGAAACATAATGAGTGAAATTGGTTCTTCTTATACATGTTCACAATGTTATAAGATGATGTAATGCCATAATTCCATATCATATTCCCATGTTATGATTTCATGTCTTATTCTATTGATTACCTTATCATTCATGTCTTATGAACTGTTAATATTTTTTCCATGACTCTTTTTTATGATATTTTATATGAGGGTATGAACATATAATGATACAATCTTGTTCTCATACCCTTATTATCATGATTAGGATTATATATCTCTTTGTTTACCCTTACTCAGCATCTAAGCTCACCCATTTCTTATATTTCCTTTCCACAGGCTATAGATAATGGTTTATAATTAGGAGTACTAATGGGGAATATCTTTTTAGAGATATTGAAGATAATTCACCAAATTAAAATAATATGTTACAAAATTACAAATAAACTAAATTATTATGGTCCTCATGCATGTATTTTTTTAATGTGCTCAATATTAATTTAAAATGATGTAATATCAATGTATGTTAATCTTGGGGCACTATAGTCGGTATCAAAGTAAATTTTTAGTCAACCTTTAGAAACTAAGATGAGAAAACTTTAGTGATATTTGTAGGGATATTTATACGAATATGTTTAGGTATGGATCTAAGTATAAGTCTAAGAATGAGTTAAAGTATCGGAAAATGTCTTGGAATTTTGGTGAAGGATGGAGTGAGTAGTCTCCAAACAATACAACCATTCATAGATACTTCAAGTGTATATGGATCTAGCACAAATTTATATCGGGGTAAAAATCCCAAAAACACCATATTGAGCTATAATCTATTGGGAACTAGTGTATGAAAATAGGTCTTAGTGCACACCTGCTTTGACACTCCCGGAGTATATACTTTGGGAACTCACAAATGATTTACAAACTGTTATGAAGGATATTGATTAATAATGAATTTTAATGATATTGGATAAACCTAAGGATTCAATGATTAAAAATTATGTGTCATGATTTAGACATCATATAAGAGATTTATCATGATTATATGGTTTTCCATAGTGATAAGTGTTTCTCACACTATTCTTTCCAGTTTTAGTCAACGGATGGAACCTGAAGGAACTGAGTTAATGATGAATGAAATTTAAAATGCAATGGCCATTCTTCTAAATAATCGAATGTCATGGGAGAAAAAAATGAAAACCTCAATTCTATGCATTATCAAGCAATGAATCATGGTGAACATCTGAATGAGAAAAGGAGGTAACAACCTTCTATTAAGTTTTTCATGTGATAGTTCTCACCTTATTTGAGTGGTTCCATTGATCTATTACTTGTTGAAAAATGGATCAAAACCAATGAAAATATATTTTCTATTCTCTAGTGTTCCGAGCATGAAAAGGTTATATTGGTTGTCTACTATATGGAAGGTGAGGAATATTGATAGAGTAATCTTATCGAGAATACTAGGAAACAAGATAAAACTTACTCCATGAATCGGAACAACATCAACAACATATTTTTCAATAATTAATTTTTTTGGTATTCTTTATATGAATATGAAGAAGAAATTCCTAGAGATTAAGTAGAGGGATGATGAATCTGTTGGTTCCTATGAAGACAATTTTACAAGACTTTCAGGTTACTCTTCCAGTATTGTAATTCATCTTGAAATTAAGATTGACCTATTATTTAGTGGATTGAAACCAACTCTTTAAAGTACTTTAGAAAAAAAGGGACTCTTAATGCTATGAATAAATCATTCTATGTGCACTAAAAGTGGAAATTGAAGCTAGAACCCTATTTTTCTAGTGATAAGAAAAGCAAAATGGGGTTTTATAGAAGATCCAATGATATGTCACTTGGATAGAGGAAAATGTTTCAATCTCCTACTTTACAAAAATGTTAGAAGGATCACTTAGGTGAGTGATTAAAATTAAAAAGAATTCGTTTCAAGTGTGGGAAGCATGTATATAGAGAAAAATAATGTATAAGTGATGTGAATTAGATTTGAAATGAAATAAATAAAGTTAAATCTAAATAGAATGCACCTCCCATACATCAGTATTTCAAGTGTAAGGATTTTAGGAATTGCATGAAACAATTCCTTAATCCAAGGGATAATATGGATGATAAGATAGAGAAACCTCTGAGGAAAAAGAACAAAGGTAAATTTTATGTAATCATAGTGGATGAATTTAATCCTGATAATTAGGGAAATCTTATCACCCCACTTAGTTAGGAAGTTTAAGTTTGATTTTGTATGAATAATCCCTATGAAAATCTTATTTTTCATCCTTTAGCAAAGTTTTATGTGATTATATCCCTCAAAATGGATTTTGGAAATAACATTTAATATTTTATCAGTTCAAGGATGAACCCAAGTTTCTAATAATTTTTTTATAAGAAAATAGATTATTTAAGAAATAAAGGGTGAATTATATTTTGGGAGGGTTATAAGGATAACCATGTATGGAGTGGTTTAAGTTAATCTTTTGATGAGGTTTTATAAATTAAAGTATTATCTTTCCATATGAGTGCTTATTCATATTTGATAACTTTTTATAACATTTTTGTTGTGACAAGGAAAAATATAATGACCTATCATTCTATTTTGGATCTCGTGATCTCTTAATGCATCAGGAATGAAAAATTAATCTACAATTCTTAGACTAAGAGATGAAATGGAAATTGATCAGGGAACAATAAAGGGTAAGGTTGTCTTAGAATCATTTAAGTATATATTGTCACAAAAATTATTCAATATTAGGAAAATTATCCTGAAATTAATTTTTGTTCAATTTCCTTCATTTTTTGTGATATCAATGAACTTTTTCAAACCTTCTTGGTTTAGGGATTTGTGATTGTTAAATTGTTCCTAACCATATACTCTATCACTCTCCATTAAAACCTAATAGTTAGATTTCACTTCCATGTCCATGTTTCCACCTTCCACTTATGTTATCTTATATGGAAACATAGTTATGAGTTACTTTGGATAACCATTATGTTTCTAACATTCCCTTTTTAAATAATGTTTTAGTATTAATTTTTACAATGCATGTTTCTGTGAAATAAAATTTAATGTATTAAAACATTGAAAACCCAGATGAATTTCGAGGTAGAAATTCATTTTAATGGTGGTAGAATATAACAATTTTATGTTTAGTGAATTTTTTTGAATTAGTTCAAAAAAATTTATAATATTCATTTCAGACAACATTGAATATAGTTTTTGTTATATAATTTTGTCTCAAATTAAACTAATGTAACGTTTAAATTATTTTTTTGTAAATGTGATAATATGTATGTCATGTATTACACACAATGCTGAGTTCTTTTGATATATTTCATAACATGCAAGGTTGAGTTTTACTAAACTACAATGCACTATTAATAATATTATTAAAATATTATTATAGCTACCACCTAGACATTGGAATGAAGGTTATAAATACTATTAACTAAATTGTGAAAATTGGATTTACACAGGTTTATAAAATGAACACTTTGGTTATCAATTAGTGTAAGTGAATGAAAGAAGTATTTGAGAATAAAAAATTACTTTTCTAAGAAAACTATTTTTCTCTGTAAAAACACAATTTTATCTCCATAAATTAAACAAACCACATTTTATTAATATTTTAATTATAATTTAAATATTATGTATTCAAAAAGTATTTTTTATTCTCATAAAATATATTTAATTAGTATAATAATAAATTGAAGTTTATGAATAAAAAGATGTATTTTTTAAAGATAATTTTACCGTATTTTAAATGAGTACCAATTTTAAATATAAATTTTAGAAATTTTATAATATTTATTTAAAAAAATAAACTCCATTATTTAAATTTGAATATCAAAATTTACTTTGGGTGATTTTTTTGAATTTTTCATAGAAGTTTCATTTTTCAATGAATAGTGAAAAAACAATGAATTATAATTTGAAAATTATTTTTCATATAAATAATGTATAGGGTTAAGTTATATTTTTATTTCGTTATAAAGAATCATTAGAAAAATTTACATAAATTAAACCAATTAGGTTCATTGGATTCATTTCCATATTGAAATTGGATATAAAACATTTCAAACTTTTTAACATTTTTACATTAAAAACCTGCTTTGTCATCCACTCTGTGGGATTAAATTTAAATAAATTTTTCCACTTCTGTGATGGAAATTTGGAAAAATTGATTCTATATTTTGAATTATAATAATTTATAATAAATAATCTATTAAATTTAGTTTTGGAATTAAAATATAAGTGAAAGTGATTGAAATTAATTACAGTAATTAAAAGAAAAATTATCATAATAAATGACTAAATCTTCAACATAAGGCTCAAAATGACCTAAAAACTTGTCCAAAATCAATTTATGTTCATATTTAGACCCTATAATTCTTTTTATATAATTCATAGCATTATTGGATCCACTTTACATGGTAAAAACAAGGGTGGAATTCAAGAATTTACCAGAATGACACTCCTCATCCACTATAAGAAGTCACTCACCCCTTCCACTTATTCACAGATATCAAGACATTTTTATCAGTATAATATACCCAAGTATCCTACCAAGATACATACCTTTATCCTAGAATCCCACCATTTTCCATGAAGCCTTCAAAGGAATCCATTTGGTGTAAACTAGAAAGAGTTACCTAAAGAAGAAGTAACATCCTTCCCCCAGCTCTTTAGATTTTTTTCATTCTACACGCCCTAAAATATTATTATTCCATTATTATATAATAACCACTATATCCTAAATATACATATAATTTTTTTTATAATGGTTTGAAAAAAACTTACACACACTTGCATCTAATAGTTAATGAACTTACTGTTCTTATGTACGACGAACTATCAAATCACGAAATTATGTTGTTTACTTTTCCTTTACCACATTTCATTTTTGGGAATTATGATATAAATTATATTTTTATATTATATATATGATATTTATGATTTATTTATTCTTTTATATAATTATATAACAAATACCTTCATGTTTGATGGTGTTATGTCACGAACCATCCCTCGGGGCCCCGACCATGACTACCCCAAGCCTGCCTTCCACAGGTCAGGGGCTGGCGACTAGCACCGGAAAGGCATATCCCTAAAATAGGAAGGCATTTCCCATTAAACTGTATAGACACATAGTCCAAGAACACAGAAAGTAGAAACCATGAAGTAAAATGATATAGTAAAATTGTGTTGAAAGTAAAGTGGTTGGAAAATAAACCCAACTGAAAAGTAAAAGTACAGTTGGAAAATACAAATACAACTGAAAAGTAAAAAACATCTCTTGGGTCGTCCACCATGAATCCTACCTGAAGGGTAGGTACAGATCACGATCAGTAGTCCTTGCATCACATCGTGCCAAATGGTCGACCTCCGAGCACCATCCAGTCCTAGCTCCTTCATCCTCGATCAATGCTGTTCGTCATCTGCACAAGACCCAACTGAGTGTGGGATTAGCCCATGAAGAGGTGAGTATAACGATACTCAGTAGGGACCCCAAGACCCCCATAGGTCTCCCAGAGTTTCATAAAGGAAAAACCACAAAGCAGGACCTCCATCTCTAGCACGAAATGATAGACATCAACTCTACTAAGGTATATTACCATACATATACATAAGTTGTCAAGATATACTCATCACATACATGAGGGAGGAATACCAAAAAGGAAACACCATGAAGGTAGATTTACCACACAGATAACACCACCAAGATAGAAGTACCACACATATTACCCCACGAAGATAACACCAAGAAGGTGACACCATGAAGGTAAACCCATGAAGGTAGAAGCCCCACAAAGGTAACACCATGAAGATAGAAGTACCACAATGTTAACACCATAAAGTTTGCACCAGGAAGGTAGAAGTACCACATAGGTAATACCACAAAGATAGAAGTACTACATAGGTAACACCACAAGGATAGAGAATCAGCTCACACTAGGTATAACTTAAGTATAGAAGTACCGAAAATTAGACATAAGCCATATCATCTTATTCAATTAAGAACCACTGCTACAGACCCACACATGATCGATAAGTAATAACCACCGCTGACCCACACAGGATCGCTGAGCGCTGACCCACATAGAATTAGATAGATTCTAACCCACACGGGATTGGTAGATGCTGACCCACTTAGGATCGATGTTCTTTCTTCACGTTACAACTAGCCACAGAATTTCTAGCACCTGGTGCGCTCGAGTTATGTAGAATCTGACCCTTGAGATATTGGTCATACTTAGACCACCACTAAGCTCCACAAAGGAGTGACCCAAAGTACCGCCCTGTTGAAAGGGTTCCAACACGATAGATGGTGCATCAATCAGACGCCCGGTCTGTGAGTTATAAGCAGTTTAGTTCCGGGGGCTCGGTTGGATTTGGGTTCGATCCAACCCGATCGTACTCCAACTATCTCCAAAACTGAAATGGAGTATCCCAAAAGTTCAATCTTTCTCCAAGGGTAGAAGTGCTTCAAATAGTTCGAAAAATGGACATCCAGAACTCAAGTTATAGCCCTTTAAGAGGAACTAGGCTTGGTTAGTTCTGGGCCTGGTCCGGCTGGGTCAGACCGACCCCGACCGACCCGATCCCGGTCCAACCCGGCTGGGAGAGGTTGTGTCGGGCTTGGACCACTGGGTCGCGGTTCGGCCCGGCCAGTAAGGGGGGCACGACACAACTCACAAGGGCGGGACCCGCAGGGATTGACTGGCCCAGCTCGCGGAGGCGCAGCCTGCTGGGCTTGTGCGTCCCGACCCGCTGTGGGGTGCAGCCAGCCAACATGGCCCACCCTAGACGGCATGGGGGATGAGACCCTCGGTCTTCCCGAATGGCTGAACGATTGTTCAGTTCTTGAAGCGAGAATGCCACGTTGGTGCCACATAGTCACCGCGTAACCCATAGGAGGCGCAGCTTCCTCCAGTGTTGTTACTTAGATCCGTAGTCTCCTCTGGCGGCACGCAACAGTGCACCGCTCGTCCTCTGCCCACAGTCGGCTACTGTTGTTCTCCGTGGAGATATACCATGGACCCCTTCTCTGACGGTGCACAACGACGCACCACCACTTCATTCACGGCCGGTCATTTCCAGTCACCATCTTCCCTTGTCGTAGCTACAGCTGCAACCTTATCAGCTGGCGGCATGCAATGGCATGCCGCTATCTCCTCTAAGATCGGCCATTATCGATCTCCACTATCACCCACCATCCCAGGTCTCTTTCAACCCAATGGTAAACATCACGAAGAACGCAACAAAATTCTAAAAAAAGGTGGAGGGTCCGGACCTTTTTCTTTTGGACCACGCCCTCCTCGTTAGATTGATATAAAGAGTGTGGAATAAGATTCAACAACCCTTGAAACTATAAGAAAAAGTAAACCCTACATCGACAACGATGGAGAGTACCCTCAATTGAGGAAGTGGGTCAACTTTCATTGTCCTCGCAACAAGCCACCAACGCCGCCACTCAAACGTCATCCTTCGATTCATGATTCGGCGTTACCCGTCACTGCCCACTGGAACCAGCTCCATCCTCCATGGGTTTGGTGTTGCGACACTTTTTAAGCACTTCATTTCTTGGTGAAGTAGTGCTGATACCTCTCCCAAAGCTCCATATAAATAAGAGATGTGGAGGGTGTCAAACACTCGTGAGATTTATGAGGGTTCAATTATTAGGAACCTTCATAATTTCCAACGATGTGGTTACCTTGGATTTGAAAGGACAAAACATTTTATATCTTGATACATAATTGGTCCCATGATTCTACTTGTATTTTGGAGGAAAAGAAAGAATAAAATAAAATAACAAAGTTATTTTATTTATTCTTTTAAAAGTCCAAAATCTAACTTTTTCTCCAGACCTACTGTAGTGGAAGTGAAGTATCCCTTAAGTGAATCCCAGTGTTGTGGATTCAATAGCGCCCTTGGATATTTTATCTGACCACTGGCTCAAAATTTAGAAAATGATCTTCACGCATTTACAGAATTTACCTTAATAAGTTTTCAAAAATTCATTCCATGCACACCGGGCCTCGGAATCATACACCGTCAATTTTTACATACTCGTAATAATTCCATATAATTAAAAACAATTACATGAAAAATATAGTTCTTTACATAATAATTATAATTTAATGATAATATGTGTGTGTGTGTGTGTGTGTGTGTTTGTCATTTAGTTTCGTTATTTCAATATGACAAGAAAACAAAAAAATGGTCAGGCAAAGGTACGGCTTACTGTCTACATAAACGTTGTATTCCATTTTATATATCTATATTTTGTAGATTATTATAAATATTTATATAATTAGTATATATAATATATAAATAATTTTTTAAATTTTTTAAATAACTAAATCATGATCTATGTAAGAGGATCAATAATATCTAGTCAAAACACGTACGATAAAAAAATCAGTTATTATAAGAAATGTTTCATTAACATGGAATTGTTAATAAATATGTAATATAAAGTATAAATTTAATAATATATGTTATTATATATACTAATATGGTTCTTTTTTGTTGTATAATAAACTTATATTTATTATATAGGAGGTTTGAATGGGTACGAATAAAGGAAATACTTAAGGTAAGGGTTTTCTCATCTCACTTTCAATATTCATGAGATACATGCCATGTTCACTACTCATTTATTTTGTGTGGTGTATATAATTACCATTACTTTATTCTATTATACTTAAACTTAAGATTTTTGGTATATAAAATCTATTTATGACATATCTTTCATGGGGTTTATGTTCAAAAGTTACCAAATTGGTAAAGTAATTTTTTCTCAATTTACCTTATTGGAGATACATGCCATCTTGTGCACCTATATATTTTTAAAAGGTGTATATACTACCATTTGACATGGTTAAATCATGAATCAACTAATTTTCCTGATATTTTAAGCTTTATGTAATGTTATTCTTCCAATATGATTATGATTCAAAGTTACCATAGTGGTAATGGTTTATTGCCACAATCTCATCATTTATCGGTATTATTTATGATCCTTCTTCCATGGATGAAATATTATGATCCGTATATCAAGAAAACTCATAACTTTTATTTTACTCTAGTTATATATGATATCTTCATGTATTATTACCATTTTTACACTCTTTTTTACTTAATATAGTTAATATTTTTTTAAGAAAATCGGATATTGCATCTCCTTTCCGCCGAAAATCTATGTTATTTCAAAACCATATTTTATAAAAATGTTTTAGAAAACATTTATTTTTAAAAAGTATTTTAAATGATTTTAAAATATTCATTTATAAGATTTAAAATTTTTATTTTCAAAGAAAAGCATTTCAATGATTTCAAGTTTTCTTTATAAATTTCCAAAACCATTTTATGGAAAAGGGTTCCCCAAAACGATATTAAGACCTATTTTTATTTTTTAAAATTATTTTAAAATAAATATACTTTTAAAATTTTTTCAAGATTTATTTATGAGTTTTAAGGTATTTTTAAAGAAAAATGTTTTGAAAATATTTTTAAGATTCCTTCATAAATTTTTGAATCTATTTTATAAGAAAAATGTTTTCAAAATGATTGATGTTTTAAAAAGTGTTTTTTCAAAGAAAAAAATATATTTTCCTCAATAATTGTTTCAAATTAAATTTAAAATATTTATTTATAATAAAAAAATTATTTACATGGTTTTATAAAAATTATTTTTAAAGAATGGATATTTTCATTTAGAAATATTCATAGTGATATTTCAAAATCCTTTTCCATCTAAGATGGCATACTTTATTAAAGATTATGATTCAATGGGGATATTATCTAAGAAATAAAAGTAATATTTTTATTTAATGGTTTATGATTTGATGGTATGATGTTCATGACGCATGTTTCTCTTCCATGGGTTATATGCTTTTGAAACCCACCTATTTATACGGGCTATTCTTTGATAAAATGATTATGAGACCTATCAATTTCCACAGGTAATCGTATTATGAAATGCTTACGATACCTATTTCATTTCATGGTTTATGATATAATGATTTTTTATAATCTTGTTGCACACATATTTAGGATTTAATTATTTTAAGGATGGGAATTATATATTTCTCTCATGCATTGGGTAATGGTGGATGACCCATGATTATATATGTTACGCATGAACCAGATTACATGTTCACAAAGTTATGCATGAACCTGATTACATGTTCAAAATATTTTGTGTGTACCTGATTACATATTCACAATGTTAGGCACAAACCTCGATGCATTACCATAAGTTTATGCGTGAACCTGATTACATGGTCACAATGTCATGAATGAAACTGATTACATGTTCACTATGTTATGAACGAACTTGATTACATGATCATAATATTATGTATGGACCTGGTTGTATGTTCGTATGTTTATACATGAACCTAATTTCATCTTCAAAATGTTATGCATGAACCTGATTACATGTTTATGATTTTTTGGTTGGACCTAATTGCATGTCCATAATTTTATGTGAGGGCCTAATTTCATGTTCTTAATAAGTGAACCTATTATCAATTATACATGTTCACGATGTTATAAGATGATGTGTATGCCACAATTCCATGTCTTATTCTCGTGTTATAATTTCATAGATTATACTCTTTATTAACTTATCATTCATATCTTATGAACTATCAATATTTATTCCATGAGTCTTGGTTGTGGTCTATGATATGTTGGGTATGATATTCTAATGATATGATCAAGTTTTCATACCCTTATGATCATGATTATGCTTACATATCGCCTTTTTTATCCTTATAAAGAATTATAGCTAACCCCTTTATTATGTTTCCTTTCCCCATGACGTGAAGAAAAGTTTACATATCAGAGTACTAAGGGGGAATATCTTTAAGGAGATGGTGAAGATCATTCACCAAATTAGAATAATGCGTTCCAAGTTTCAAAGACACTAAACTATTATGGTCCTGAGGAATGCATTTTTGTAATATTCTAAATAATCATCTAAAATGATGTAATATACATATATGTTAATCTAGGGTCACTATAATGTACTTCATGTGATGTCATATCGCTTGGCTGTAATTCAATACATTGTGTGTGTATTAGTTAAATTCCACATAATTTGACCCCTTCAATTTCACGATTTACTAGGGTAAAAACTATGTGCGGATACATGGAAGGTATACCATATATACACCATGTAATCTGAACTTAATCTTGTTCTAACATGATGGTTAATGCATAGTGTGTAATTATACACCTTTTACTAACCCATATATTTTGTGCGGTGATTATCGTAGCATGAACTTGTGCAGTTGACCATGGGAACACAACATGTACTTTTACAAGTCATGTAACTATTGGAGATACACAAAAATGGGATATTTTATTTATGATATCTTGTAACCTTATTTTGTTATATATGCATACTCAAGCACATATCATATCCTCATATTTAATTCCCTCATAGAGTATAATGGGATATATATTAGATGATATATCATGCATTCATTATTCTATATCTACATTTAGTTTTTCAACATTTAAAAATCAATGTGATTGATTTATTAATGAAAAAATGCATAATCATTTGAAGGGTTCAAATTTTGATAAATATCCATTGAAGTGTTCATTGAATGGAATACTCTACTTGGTTGTAAGATAGTGATAACATGCCTTTGGTGATTTAGGATCCTCTCGATATGATTGTGGATCTATTGGATAATGTAATCTATTAGAGTTAGGAAGCTTTTGGTTGATAATATCATGATATCTATCAATTATACTCTATCAAGGAGTGAAAAAATGAATCATTCTACTATTACGGCATGCTTGTTTGTGTCCCTCATATTTTTTCATGTTGAATCACTTGAATATGGATTGATCACTATATAGGCTTGTTTCCATTGTCAAAGTTCATATGATGAACACCAAAAAACCCATAAAGTGTATCATATCCTTTCAAATAATTTATCATTTTGTTTAGCTAATTGTTTTTTGAATAATTCATCTATCATATGGCTTTTGAAGCCACATAATATTTTTTGATACCTAATAATGATTATATTTTTCATAGTCTCAAGGTTTGACTACATCATATCATAGGGTATAATATAGTATAATCATATGGATATGAACTATTCCATAGAATATGACATATGATATAGTCAAATATGAATAAACACTGGATTTTGGAAAAATATGGCATCATTAAGTATTTATGATATCACTTGTTTCGTTAAATATGATTAGAGCCTTATAATATCACCAATCGTTAGTGATGATCTCTATCATGGATTATGATTAGATGATTTCAAAAAATAAAATATTCTGTATACAATTTCTCATAATTACCATTATGTATGAATCATAATTTACAATTTATAATCCAATTATTAGTACTAAAATGCGATATAGGGATAGATAACAAAAAATTTAAAAAATTTCTATATTTTATTATAGTTTACAAGATGTTTATAAATGATTAGTTCTAGTCTATGTAAAATATTATTTTTCATGCCTAAATTAAATAATAAAATTTAATATTTTTATCTCATGATTTAGAAAATATATAGAGTTTATTTATTTTCTAATTCCCATTAAATATTCATTTTTATAAAATAATAATGAAATATTAACATTTTTTTATTTTATGTGATAAATTATGTCTATTGGATTATTATTCCATGGATTATATGCTAGGTATGAAAGCATAGGATTTAATTGTCATCTACCATGGCCTCAGTTTGTAATTAAAGATATAAACATCAATTTAGTTATTAAATTTAGTTTGTATATATTAGGTTTTATAATTATGATAAGTTGGATTCTCTCTTGAGTAAATTATCTCTAGGGTGACAAACTTTGGTTCAAATTTCCCACAATCCAAGAGGCTTATTCCTTTCTCTAAAAATGTGGGGGTTGGATATCTATTGCTCCATGATTACTCATATGATGATTTTTAATCTCATATAATTCTAAACCTTTACAAGAAGAGTTTATATAATATGTGTATAAGATAAATTTTAATATTTTTGAATATTTTTTCATTCTATATTAAGTAAGTAACACTAAATATGGTTTGGGTAAAGTGTTATGTGTAAATATGGTTTAAACATATTAATCTGGTGTATGGAATAAGGATGTCAAAAACAAATCTTTAGAAGCTTTCATACACAAAGGAAATCAACATGAGATAATATAAATTTAATGTTATGAAATAGTTGTGAATTTGATATACATATGATGAATATTAAATTGGTTATTCGTTTAAGGAAAACCCATAATATAGAAATTATTAATTCCTTATAAAGAATACACTTTTCAAAACCTCAGCCATCCAACCAGGTAGTTTCATGATAAAGATAGGTGCCCATGGATTTTATTATATATGGTATGGGTAAAATGATTATTCATTGAGGTTAGGTTACCAAATTATGTTGTGATAATTGGATGATGATTATTTGGGAACCCCTAAAAGTTGCAATGGTAGAGGAATGTAATTTAATTTATATCTATATAATGGATTCAATAAAATAGTGTTCTACTCAACCATCCAACTGTCAAAATTTTTATTATTGGAAATTTATCCTACCTAAATAGATGAGTGAGGATATGAAAACTAAATTGGAATCAAATATTTGTAAAATATAGACCATGGAAAATTAAATAGATATGTTGTACGAGGAAATATTCTTTAGTGGGTGTAAATTCATAAAAAGTCCTTGATAAAATGATATAAGACATGATACTCACCCATAAATATGTCTTTATTATATATTGTGACATATATCATGTTAAAAATATTATGATATTTAATATTTATGAACTATAAAATAGTTTTAAAATTGAATATAGGTTTTAAAAGTGATCTCAAGAAGAATTTTTCAAAGTACATGAATGTGGATGTTATAGAAATAAATTTTTATAATGCTAACTCATGAGTATTGAATACCGTATTTTCATCACATATTTGTGTTACAAAAAACAATCTCAGAGATTGGTTAGAATTGAAAATGGGATAATTAAATCTTCATGTCAGTAACAGAGAAATATTGTTTTCATTAAAATTAAACATTTATGATTTATTTCTACCATGTGGATTAGTTTTGGAACTAGAGAATTATTATTATCTTTACACTATAATCATGAATTTTATTTTTTATCTTATTTGTACAAGATGATATTTTAATTCATCATTAATAATAAGAGTTATTAAATATAAAAAAAAATTAATTACATTGGGAATTTGGTTAACAGTTTATACATTTTGGATATGGATAATCCTATCAACAAAATTGAGAATAAGAAGGCCATGGTTGATTTTAATCACACCTATCAATAGAATTATCACTTTAAAAATGTAAATTTGAAACAAATTTAAAGATTGTATAGTAATGGATTTTTGGAGACATTAAATTATGAATTATTTGAAAATGATAATCTTTTTTATTGTGAAATACGAAAAAAAATCACCTTTTAGTTAAAAATATGTGTGTGTTAGTGGACTGTTGGATTATATACATAGTGAAATATGTGAACCAATTAGTACACAAGAAAGTGGTGATTTTAGGTACCTTGTTACCTTTAATGGTGTCATTAGTGAGTATACTTATGTTTTTTTATAAGACACAAGTATGAAATATTTTAAAAGTTCAATGAGTTTCTAAAATAATTACAAAATCAATTGGTAAAAAGTATTAAGATTCTCTAATCAGATGTCGGTAGTCAGTAATTCATTGACAATTTACCATGAAATTTTTTCATAACTCACTCCTACTAGAAAATCATTACGGAATGGTTTTCCATAGAGTATTAAACATGCCTTGTTATAAATGGTTAAATAAATGAAGAGTTAGTGTGCCCTTTCTCTTACATTTTGATCTTATACTCTAGAGACCTTATCATCCAAACTTAATCACATTTTTTCAAAAGAATTCAGAAAGAAACAATATGATATGTATACTAGGAAAAATACCAAAAATACATCTTATAAAGATTTTATATTTTAAGGAACTTGTAAAATGAATGAATTCTAAAAATATTAAATTCAGGCCAGATAAATTCTTTTTATTGGTTATCCAAAGGAAACTATGGTGTATAATTTCTTTAATCCTACTAAATAAAAAGTTTTTTTGATTGATTTGGTATTTTATTGAGAAAAAACATAGATTATTATGTTATAAGGTGTAATAATGAAGTTAGGGATGTTAAAGACAAAAAATAAGGAAGTTTTATTGAGATAGTGGTTTTGTCAGTTTTACAAGTAGTTGTGGAAAAATAACAAACTCAAGTTACATATGAACCATGAGGTTCTCATGGGATTCATCATGTAATTACGAGATATGCATTTATTATGGTGAATGATGATGAATTAATGTTCATGGAAGATGAACCCACTCCAAAATGAGAATCCATATAGAGTAATAATTATGAGAAATGCATAAAATCCATGCAATGTGAAATTTATTTCATGTATATAGAAAAATTTTGAAATTTTTTGTATTCTCCAGATGGGGAGAGACCCATAGGGTGAAAGTGGGGTTTTTTCACAAGAGAAATGATATAGATAGTATAATTTATATCTATAATTCATTCTCGGTGATAAAGGGTTAGATGAAAATTCATGGTATTGTCTATGAAAAAACATTTTCATCTATTCCAAGGATAAATTCACTTGGGTGTTTCTTTATATAGTAACTCATTTTTTATTGTGAGATATATCAAATGAATATACAAACGTATTTCCACAGTAACTAATTTTTTCTTACAAGTGTTTCCTGGAAGGAATCTTAGGAAGATTAAAGATCCTTTTAAAGAGTAACAAAGGATGAATAGAATACCTTAGCCATTATTCATAAGATCTTTCTTTTATTCCATTTTTTTACTCAAATTGATGTTGCCTATAATATTATCATAACTAGTAGATATCAATAGAATCATTGTTGGATTAATTAGGTGGTTATGAAGAACAACTTGTAGTACTTGATAAGAACTAAGGATATGTTCTAGGTCTTTGAGGAGGAAATGTGTGAAGTGTAAAGGGTTTAATGATGACAATTTTTGATCTGACAGAGAGTATATGAGATCTCAATCTAGTTTCATGTTTTTATTGGAAATTAGATCTATCAGTTGAAGAGTTAAAAATAATCCATTGTGTGAGACTCTAAAATTTAATAAGATTACATCACTACTTCAGATTCTATAAAGGAATATATTTGGATCAATAAGTTCATTAATTATCTTGAGGTGGTTCCTAGTATTAAGGGAGTAATTAGTCTTTACTATGGAGACTATAAAAATATTTATTAGGAAAAGGAACCACAATCTCAATAAGGACCAAATGTATCATTCAAAAACCCAATCTATTATGAGAGATTTTTGGAAGGGGTGATGTTAAGATATATTTGGTGGATATAAAAGATAATGTTATAGGTTTATTGATGAATCAAATATCATCACAAAAACTAAATGTTCATTTTAAATATCTTGGTATATGAAACATAATAGATTAAATTTAATAGTTTTATAATGTCACATGATTTTATAAATAAAGGAAAACTTCATTTATCATTCATTCATGTGTGCTGCAATTTATTTTACATGAATAGAGTAATTATAATATCCCCTCAATGTATGAATTTGAATTGTCCCTAACTAATGATCATCATAGAGTATTATGGGTTCTAATGATATTTTTGGGTCATATTGAGTAGAAACATATACTTGATAAAAGATTTGTAGACAAGATACAAATAATAGAACCGTGATGTAATAATTAGAGACATATTACTTGCAATTACCCACCAAAGTATATCTCATGGAATGTTATACTGTCATTGATATACTAAGGTGGAATGACTATTAAGAATCCCCAATACCTGAGGTTGGACAGATACCTAGCTTGATAACCATCATGATTTGATATTGTTCTTATGTAATCCTTGAGGCTTATCTAATTAGGGGTGGTTATGTATATTATTGATCATTTTGTATGTTAGAGCTCAACCAATATGGTATTTTGTCACTTTAATGTTGAGATAAAACATCCTAGATCATTATTTAATTAAAATAAATAAATTCATGGATGTTCTTTGTTGAGTCACATGTAGTGTGGTAAACTACTTGGATGATAAAAACGTCCAATTTTATGTTGGTATACATACAATGTATAAGATACATCATTAGGTGGATGTGTTTATATGGATATATTAGTTTTTTTTATTAATATCACACTTGAACCCTTAGTATCTTAATTATCATTGATACCTGAATAGAGGCCTCCCATTTATTACATCTATTGAATAGCGGTTTCATAATTGTTTTCAATTCTATAAAGCTTTGAAGGGTCGCATAGTTTGGCCTTTATATAAGGATTAAATTTTAGATAAAGTGTTTGTGCCAAATTAAATAGAATTAGACAAACCATATCCAAAATAGTTTTTGGATGGAGTTTAAAAGGAGTTGGGAAGTTTAATATAAATCACTTACGTTATTTTTTGTAAAGTGTTAGATTTTTTTGATTAAAAAAATTAGGATACCATATTGTATGTTATTATATAATCATATTTAGTGATATGTTCATATTGATGAATATATCAAAACCTCTGATTGTATTCCACCACAGAGTACGATGGGGAATGAGATATGTGATATTGGATTCATGTATTCATCTGTATTTTTCTTTGGGATATCTGTGTTTATAAATCAATTTGATTGTTTTATAAATGTCTAAACATGCATAACTTTCTGAAGGGTTCAAATGGTTAAGAATTTTCATTGAAGTGTTCAATGAATGGAATAATCTAATGGGTTGTAAAATTTGAGTTCCATGAGGTAGAACTTGATGCTCTAGTTATATAAATATCTTCATTAAATGAAGAGAGCATATAAAAGGATGTGATCCTTCCTGTAGAGTGTACCGTTGATTCATGTAATCCAATTCAAATATCACTTAATTCTTAAATCACTATTTTACTTTTTAAAAATCATTTATCCCCTATTTGATGATTTTTTATTCTATCAATACAATCATGCCTCCCTTAGCTGGTGTAATTCCTCATAGGTAAGAAGTGTTCAGCTATTTCTATCATGATATCCATTTGCATACTCCATCGAAAAGTAAAAATATATATCCTTCTACTATTAAGGTATGGTGTTTTATGTTCTTTATATTTTCACATGTTTAGTATGTTTAAATTATACTAGGAACTTTATGCTTTTATTTCTATTTTCAATGTCTATATATTGAACAAACCAAAACCCATAAGTAATCATTTCCTATAGCTTGGATCCTTGGAAACTCTGAATGAAATATTCAAGAATTTTTCATATGTTCTTGGATAATTCATTGTAAAATGATATTAAATAAGTACATTATCTTGACTTTTGGATTTAAAATGAGAAACTAGAAATAAATTCTAACAAATAATTTTGGAATTTGATCAACTAATAATATATAATTATAAATTATTTTGTAACTACTCTAATACCACTTGAAGGTTCTAGGGCACAACAGAATTAGTTAGGTACTTTTTCAACATTGTTTTTCATCGATTTAAATAGATAAATCAGAATAAATTGAAAATCCAAACCCCAAATTCTCTATAGGGAGGATATTTTCTAGTATAATTTATAATTATTTTAAAACATTAATTAACCTAACATGATAATAATTTTTTTATTGTTGATCAATTCAGTCTCTTCAATTTTTATCTCATTATTAATGTAAAGAATCCAAAGTTGAATTCCTCTTGTGGTATCTGTATATGCTTTAAAAATCTCCTAACATCATTATTAGTATTTTGGATACTATCACAGAGGTAATAAATACCATGTGTTGTTTCCTATTTATTTCAATATGAATTTTATTATGCTAAAATAATTATTTTATCTTGCTCTCTTCGTATAGAGGAGGATAAGGAGGATTGTCTCCCATTCTTGAGATCTTTCCTGAGAGTTTCTCTCAATATTGAGAGAATTATCTTGAGAGGAAAATGTTGTGAAAAATTATTATCATCCATATATAAAAATTATTTAATTTAGAATATATAGTAAGGGTTAAGTATTTGATAATTGAATTAAGGCCCTTTACCAAATATTATCCCTAATATATTTTCCATGTAAAATATTATTAATATTATTATTATATCACTTGACATTATCTATCTCAAAAATATTTAAATATCATTTCTTAAAAAAATAAATACATTTATATTATTTTTTCAATAAATAAATAAACATTATATTCACCAAACATCGGATTAAATATTTATTTTTACATTCCAATTATTAAATAAATATTTATTTAAAAAATATATATTTATGTGTTACCTTATAAAAAATAAACATGATATAAAAAAATAACAGATATTCTCTTTCTCCCAATTAATATTTATTTAATACTCAAATCATGGATATTTTAAAATCTAATAACTGCGGATTGAATTTATGCTATTAGCTTAGCCTAAATAACTATTAAATCACAATTAATAAATAATATTTATTTGAACTACTAAATTAAAATATAATATAAAATATATTATTTTTTTGGATAGTACATTTAGATTGAACATTAGTTGTAGGGTGATTATCCACACTAAAGTTCATATTTTTGTTTAGAGCATACTGAATACATTTCTAAAACATTGAGGTGAACCTTGGATCTTGATCATATAAAATCTATAGTGGTGTTCCATATAGAATCACTAATTATTTGATAAATATATTTGAAAGTTTATCAATTGAAAGGTCCTCTTAAATACAGATTATGTAAGTAATCTTTGTATGATGATCCATTATATCCCATTGGGAATTATTTCCTTTGGATATCTTTAGAACAACCCAGAAAAAATCCATGGTGGTTTTATCCCATTTCTATATAGGTATGGGTAATGGTTTCATCATCACCTTATACTTTTTTCTTTCTTCCCCCACATGTTAACATAACAAGATCTAAAATTCATATTTATCAATCTATTTTATCTTATAATACCACTAATAGTTCATTCAAAGATATCTATTTATCTTTTTACTTCCTAGGTGGATTGGGAATGTTGAACTATGAGAATCAGTCAGTTACTTATTTTTTTATCTCAGGATATGATGGTATGCATAGTCATGTCTCAAACCTCATAACTCCTTCTAAATCAATTTTTACCTCTAAATCCTTCCAATTTCTTATAAAATCCACCTTCATTTGTATCCCCACACCATCCGTTTTATCTTTATTTATCCTATCCATAATGGATGGTTAGGGGATCATTTATGAAAGGTAAGATGTTATTTTCCCTTTATGATTCATATATCCATCTTTTTCATGTTTAAGAATATGGGAAACTTCTCAATTATCATCATAAATAAGGTGTCAGGATCATTTTTAATTTGATAATCTTACACATTATGTAAATTTCTTAGATGGTATTGAATTGATAAATCATATCCCATGATTAAATCTAACCATATTTGTTGGTTCATGTTTATATCCATCTATCTAAATATATACTTTAAACAATTTAGATCAGTATATATGCCACACCTCTCTCCGTAAAGGTAATGAATCTAAATCTTAAAGGTGAAAATTACTACATCCCACTCCAGATCATGCATGGGATAGTTATACTCATGGATATTTAATTTTTTAGTGGCATAGACTACCACTTTGTCATTTTTCATGATTAAAAAACCCAATAATTACTTTGAAGCATCTCTATATATCACAAACCCTTATTTTCTTATTGGTATTATGAGTATATGTGCATTGATTAGAAACATATTTAACTTGTTGAATTTCTCTTCAAATTCATAAGTATAGATAAACATTACTCCCTTCTATGTTAAGTTAGATAGTAGGATATATAATCATGAGAATTTTATCACAAAGCGATGATAGTACCGAACAAATCCAAGAAAACTGGGGATCTTAATGACACTTGTTGTTTATGGACATTCCTCAATTAACTTTTTATTTAAAGTATCAAAAAATATGAATTTTATTATGATAACATTCCCCAAGAATGTGACTTGCTACGTCCAAAAGTTACATTTGTTAAACATAGCATAAAACATCTCATTCTTTAATGTTTCCAACACAATCCATAAATGCTTTTCATGTTCTTCCTTAATCTTAAAGTATAAGAATTTCATCAATAAATACCACTATAAATTTGTCAAGGTTGTATCTACAGTCTCTCTTCATTAATTCCATGAATATTTTAGGGGAATTTTTCAATTCGAATGACGTAACTATGAACTCATTGTTTCAATATCACATAAAGAAGCCTATATTTTGGATATCCGCTCTATTATCCTTTATTTTATGATATTCAGCATGAAGGTATACCATTGAGAATTATTAATATCCTTAAATTTTATCAAACATTTCATCAATACATGGCAGTTTATACTTGTTCTTTATAGTGATCCTATTGATATCCTAATAGTCAATGCATGGCGACATTGATTCATCATTCTTCTTGATAAAGTGTAATTGTGCACCCCATAGTATCACAGTAGGGTATGTGAACCATTTTTCTAATTTCTCTTGAAATTTTTTATTTAACACCTCCAATTCTATTGGGCCCATCCTATAAGGGATATTGGATATAGTAGTGTCTCTTAGTATAAGTTAAATTGATAACTCTACATTATAATTTGGGAGTAGCCCAAGAAAATATTTTGTAAATACATCTATATCTTCCCTCACAATGGGAATGTACTCAAAGTTGATTAATCCATTTGATTTAACCATTTGGGAAAGATAGAATTTTTTAATGGGTATCAACACCCACACTTTATGGGATTTTATAAAGGGGAATCATAATATTCCTGGCATTTGAGCAGAGGGAAATTTCTAATATGAAATGATATTTCCTTTTCTTGAAAGATAAAATGATATCTATATAATGGGAGTAAATACATTCCCAATATGGCGTCAAAATCTACAAAATAAAGGATTATAAATTTTTTTGGAAGAATCTTCCCACATATCATAATTGGAGAAGGCTTCAACACTTGGGCTAAAATGATAACACCACTAGGTGTTTTCATGAATATCATTACTCAAGGTATCGGGGAGGTGATTCAATAGATATAGAAAACATTCAAGATATAAAGAAATTTTCATAACCTAAATCAAATAAAACATTCACTCTTATTAAAAGAATAATAATTTTACCTTACACTACCCAATTTTCTTGCTCCACCTTAGTGGTGGTGATGGTGTAATATTTCCATTCCTCCCTAATTTTAGGTGGTTTATAACATTAATTCCCCTATAAAAACCCTTAGTTTGATTCCTTTTCATTCAAAACTACAAAAATAGAACTAAAACCAAACATTTGTAACCATGGTTTTCAAAACCACGTATATATGGTACCCTACTACCATGTATTAAAAGAAACTATGGTTTTATATCACATTGGGTTAGAATATTTCCACGATTTATTTAAACCATGGAAATAGAACCACCTATTTCCATAATTATTAGGAACAATGGTGGTAGAGGACCATGATAAATTAGCGGTAAGCTCCAATTTTATGTGGGTAAGTGGAAGGAAGACATATTTCTATGGTTTTAATAAACGTTTGTTTTAGATAAGGATATTGTCATAATTTTAAAAAAACATTGGTAATAGAAATACTAAGAAATTTACTATATACATGGTTCTAGAAAATCATGACTATAGAGATGTTAATTTCCATGATATTTCAAAAAATATAGAGATATATAGAGATAATTGCATGGTTTTAAAAAATATGGAAATAGAAATAATAATAATGAATTATGGATGTTGTTTGAATAAACCATGGTAGTAGGCCTTTATAACACCATATTTTCAAAGAAACCTAGAAATTAGAATCTGATAAAATATAATTTATTTATTTTTGAAAATATTAAGAAAAGTATTTAAATATAATTATATATAAAATATATATATATATACACACATATAAGAGATTATAGCGTAGTGGTAAAGTGTCAGTACTTTTTGTGAAGTGGTGTTGGGATCAAAACCCGATGGGGTCCTTCTATTTTTCAAAGCCTACAACCATAGTTTTTCAAACCATGAAAATTGATGTAACCTAAGTACATGATCCACATGTATTATGGTAGTATTCATTCTAAGGCAATGGTTATTGAAACCATGGAAATATCCCCCATTGGCATATCCTATGGCCATGGTCCATGTGCACCACAGAAATTGCTAATGTAAGGTTGCAGTATAAAACTATTGCAATAGGTAGACCCTATTTCCATAACAATAGGGTTCACGATTTAGTTAAACTATGTCCTAGAGATAAATCCAAAGTTTTGGGCCTATTTACATTGTTTTAAACCATGGAAATATCCTAAATTTTTAGTTTTGTTTTATATTTCCCAAGTTCCTTGTAGTTAAAGCATAAGACCATGGGTGGTGTATTCTTTTCCTTCATCATATTTATTGAGTTATTCATGTATTTTAAATATTCATGATCTTGATTCCCTTACTTTATACACTTAAATAATTTCATCATTCTTTTAAGTAAATTCTCAAGGTTCTTTTTCTATATCTTTGAAATGTGGGTGGTTGATCCTCTTAAGTCCTTTATTTTTTTATCCTCCAGATTTAAACTTTATCTTTCTCTGCTTATCAACATGTACATGGAATGATTTCCTAAATTATATATCTACTTTAACAGAACACCAAACAAGTTCTTCATAACTCTAAATGTCTCATATTTATAGATTTTTATAGATATGTGGTTTTAAACAAATAAATAATCAATATATTTCTTTATCATTATTGATAATAAAATCAAAGAAATACCTTGAAAGCCTTGTAGAATTTTCCTCATATGTTTCAACATATTCACTCTATATTTTTATAATTTATATAGATTCACTCTTCATATTGGTGAAAAATGTTTTAAGTAAATACTTATTTTGAAATATCTTCTTAAATTATTCAAACTCCATTACTTACGCTTCATCCATTATCTTTGTATTCTTGATCAATGTACACTACAAATCATATCTTTCTACCAAATGGTAGAAATATAGAGTAAATTTATCCTTCTCAGAATAATGAAGAATGGAAAATATATTTTAAAAGGAATTAACCAAGTGTTTCTCAAAAAGTGGACTAGTCAATCCATGAAATCTCAATGGTAGTTGGAATATAAAGCAGTCAATAAATAATTTCTCCCTACTTGGAAAAACTGGATTTTCCCTATAGTTAGAGTTTTTAATCATGACCTGGGATAAGTACTTAAGTACTACCATGAGTCTATGAACTCCACCAACGATTAAATTAGTAATTTCATTCAGACAATAATTTCGTGGTCTATCATATGGGTTTTAGGTATGGGTTTTCATGGTTCCAACCATTTTCAAAAATAAAAATTGTTAAAAAAATATTAGTCAAAAGATCATGAATAAATATTTTTTTCACATTTGTAAATAATTTATAAATTATTAACCTATAGGAAACCAAATTTTACCCTATGTTATATTTTTTCTAACATTATTCTAAAATTAACTAAACCTTGGTTTGATATCAACTATATTAACCCATATATTTTTCACATAAATATTTACTCACTTTTAAGATAAACAACATAATAATTATAATAACAATCTAAAATCAAAAGGCTTAGTATCTTGATAAAATTAGGTTCCTACAACGTAACAATTTATAAAGCCCTAAAAATTATATAAAAACCTTCAACATAGTTCTACTATTATATTTCAGATTTTAATTAGTATAAGAAGTCAATTGAGGATATAAATTACAAAAATGGGTTGAGAAAAAGGGAAGTAACATGAGACTTAAAACTATATTGTTTGTGGGTGATCATAATCATTATAATTGGATCATAAATAAGGGATCATCCCAAAAATAGTGAAGGAATTATTTTAAAATGTCATATAATCTGTATTTTCCATAATAATGAAACATCATTTCTTTTTGGATAAATCCCACAAATATGTTGTGAAAAAATATGGAGTCATGTTTATACATAACATGTGTACAAATACTTATTTATAAAATTTGAACAAATATAGAATCATATTCATGAATAATACACATAATATTATGAGATATATCACATTAACCAATGAAATTTAGGGATATAAAATTTTTGGTCCCACATATCACAACATAATTTGTTCACAATCATGCATTTCATAGTGAAAGGAAACATATTACAATCATAGATATGAAATAAACACATAGAAAATAATGGGTTTCATAACGATTTTATAAATAATATTTTAATCAATATCCTTCGATTTTTCCAAATAAAAAGTTAATACAAATTTTGGGACCATAAATATTTTCCTAAAAATATCATGGGTCATGGTGAGAAGAGGAAATAACACAATAGAAAACAAAGAGGTGTTTTGGAAAATAATTCCTTTTTAAAAATCGTTACATTTTATTTATAAATCAACTCAACAAATTAGAAGCATACATGTCCCCAAGAAAATAAAATATAAAGAAGATTAAAATAACATTTTGAGGGTATTTTAAGCTAATCATTCGAAAATATAGAGAAAAATAGGATGGTATAAATGAAGGAATTGGGTTCGAGATCCACACTTACCATTATTCTGTTATATTCCATCACATTTCTGAATACTATATAATAATATTATATATATTAAAAAATAAATATATAAGTTAATTAAATTAATTTTTTCATTATTGATAGTTTATATTCATTGTGATTTTTTACTATTTCATTTGAAAAGAGAATGGATTAAAGTAATGTTTTCTTTTAAATCATACCATTTTTTTGATTTCATGATTTCTAATATATTTAATTTATCAATTAGAAATTTTTTTTACAGAATCATGGAGTACATTAAAATACATTAAAATACATTAAAATAAATTAAAATACATTTATATTAAATAATATGCATTAACTATCCTTGTATGTGATGATCAGTAAATCCTTAACAATGTCCTCATAAGAAGATGAAATTGGCCATTAACAAGATGTGTCAATATAGGGGGAGTTTATTCTATAAATAGATTAAAATAATTAATCTTGTCTCATTAAATCATTAATATGTTATGTACTTACATATCAAATATTTTATAATGGTATAAAAGGTGAAATTTATTTGGAGAGTAGAAATAAGAATAGCTAAAAGTGATGAAAATATAATTAGTGTTACCACTTCATTAAAGATTTACTCCTTTCAGAAGTGATTGATAACTAATTTTCTAAGGTAAGGGTGAGGGGGTATTTATATTTGAGGATATGGGTATTTTTGGGTTATATTATTTATTATTTTTACATTTAGGCTAAATACTTAAGCATCGTATATAGTCCCATGACATTTAATTGTTTATGATTAAATAAAGGCATCTTATTTAACCTTTATACTAATCCAATAACAAATGGAATAGATTGAATACTAAATTAAAGGAAAAGAATAAAAAATGGGTTTTCTATTAGAATAAAACATAACTTAGGTTCCAAATAACTAGATATTGGTTTCTAAATTCCTCATATTCTTTTTTAATTTCTTATTTTACCCCTTAAATATATCATTAGTTGGTTAAAATGTTTGAAACTATTTTAATTCAATCTTATGTCATGGTGATATCATAAAAGTTGTTGTACTTTTAAGAAACTGTATTTCCTCATTATTTATAAAAATAATAAATTTGTTTTAAAAATCTTGAAATTTCACCAACAGCTAATTTATAATAAAAAATACAACTTTTTATAACAGTACCAAATTTTAGACCTTTATAAAAAATCACTTATGATTTAATTAAATTTTATTATTATATATATATAAAAAAATAGTGTCATACAAAACCATTTTATGAAAATAAAATATATTTTTATTTTTTAATTTATCATAAAATTATATTTTAATGAAAATAAAACATGTTTTTTTAAAAATATATATATGTATGTTTTCTTTGTGTCAAATATTAATTTTTTTATTTTTAATAAGTTTTATTTATTTTATTATGAATTAAATTTCTTATAAAAAACTAATATATTA
Organism: Viscum album; assembly: GCA_963277665.1. NCBI lineage: Eukaryota > Viridiplantae > Streptophyta > Magnoliopsida > Santalales > Viscaceae > Viscum > Viscum album. The sequence goes on from OY728132.1 coordinate 1,964,404,827, forward strand.
ATATATTTTTTTATTATGTGTCTAATGTGTTTTATATTATACTACATTACTAGATATGTTACAAGTTTAATCATAATGAAAATTTATTATATAAAATTCTAGGTCATTATAATTTTAGAGTTATTTTTAATATCCATCAAAGAAATCAACTATATCGTAAGATATCAAAGTTAATGTTTTAAATGTGAGAAGTTAATTATCTTGGAAATGTTGTATCTCAATAGGTAGTGATAGTCAATCCTTCTAAGATTAAGATAATTGTTTATTGGGTGGATCCCAAGAATTTTATCATACCTCACAGTTTCTTTGATATTGTAGACTATTATTATTGGTTTCTTCCATTTTTATCAAATATTGTGGATACTTCTATATCTTTTAATTATAAGGACCATTCCCCTATATGGACAAACCATTGTAAGTCATCATTTAAGTATCTGAAGGGGGATCTAGTTAGTTCTCACACTCTTTATTTTTAGAAGGGTGTAGTCATTATTATGGATTTTTTATGATTATTATCATCTCCGTAGTTATTTTTTCATTTGATTCATAAGGTGGTGATCTCCCACAGGTCTTAATTGTTAGGACCTCATGAATGTAATTTTCCTACCATTAATATTGATCTTGTGGAAATTTTTTATTCCTTGTAGTTGTGGTAATATTATCTTATCATAGAGAACATTATAATCTTCATGGATCATAAGATCTTGTTATATATCTTCAATAAAATTGATTTGAATATATTTTAGTAATGGTGGATGGAGGTCCGGTAATATTATTATATAAACCATGTAATTGGAATTCAGTAGTTTATGATCTAAGTAAAAAATTCATGGAGATATTTCTAGAGATTTTAGAGATACACAGAGGATTATAGAAGAGATTCCATGTTTGTATCTTGATATAAAGGAAGTTAGTGGTAGAGGTTTCATATATAAAATATATATGAAATAATATTTGATGGAATATGTGAAGGAGTCCCTATATGTAGAACCTAAGTAAGTGGTTTATAAAGATCATGTAGTTTATGGAAATAATCTTGAGAGATGGTCTTAGAATGATCAGTATTAGGTTTTATTTCTTAAGAAGATAATTATTTCAGTGGTTATGGGTGAAATGGTTTACTATGAAGTAATAAATCATATTTTGAAGAGTATTATAGTATATAAAATTAATATACTTCTCTAATGATTCAGTTCTGGATTCTAGTTATGAAGATGAAATTATTAGAGTTTGTGTCTCAATATTTGGTTTGTCTGGGGTGAAGGAGGAGCATCATCTACAAGTTGTCCTATTACAGACATTGGATATTCTTCTATGGAAGTGGGAGGATATTTCAATGGATTTAATTACTATTTCTCCTTGATCTTATGAATTATGTGATTATAATAGGTGATTTTTATTGGCTGATGATGTTAGATAATTTCTTCCGGATCGTGGAGTGAATCATATATAATTCTTTATTCAAGATGTATATAGAGGGGGTTGTGATGTTTAATGGGGTAAAGTGGTCAATAATCTTGGATCACAACATTATTTTTACCACGTGAGTGTGTAATTGTCTTTAGTATAATTTTAGATCTTATATATACCTTATCTCTACATTCCATCCTTATATGGATAGTTATGTGGAGTGGACTATCCATAAATTGGAGGAATTGTTTTACGCATGTGTTTTCAATTTTGGAAGAATGTGGGTGAAGATATTACCTTTAGTTGATATTTTTTAAAATAAAATCCATCACCCTTTAATTGATAGGTATTCTTTTAGTGCTCTAGACGAAATATCTTGAGGATCTCAATTATTTTGGGATGAGGTTGGCGAGTTTATGATTCTTGGACTGGATTTCGTGAAAAGCATGATAGAAATTGTTCTGGTGGACCCTGTGTGGATAAAGGCATATCAATATTTTAAAAGTTATTATTATTATTTAATAAGGATAAATCATGAATTTTATGTTATTGATCATGTGTTTCTAATGGTTTCTCCTCATTATGGTAAAGGTGGATTATTCAAATTTTTAGTACTTTTGAGTTGTTAAAGAATGGTGTCTAGGTAGGGTATCTGTTGGTTTTTCCCATATAAAAAAAATCAAGTTCATGATATATTATATGTATTGTTTATTTATTAATATCTTAAAGATGACTCTTAGTTAATATATCTGTGTGATTTGGATATTATGGATGATGTTGCATTCCCAGAGAGGTTTTTTTTGAGATTCAGGATCTTTTGGAGAATGTGTTTCATAGGGGAATCATTCATTTGGTTCTTGTATTATAGTTAAAAAATTTCATTGAGGTTTCAACATTCGAAAATGAATCATATATACATGATAAAAATCCCATGTTTTTTTATGATTGATTCTTGTTATGATATTGATATTGTTTTATATTGATATAATTGAGGATTTTTTATAGTTTTTGTTTTGGTTGTGCTTTTAGTAATGTTGAGACTCTAGTGTCATATGCATCTCATGTCATTTTGGTTTTATGGTTGTTTTATTCTCTATTTTTTTATTATAAATGATGTGAATCCTTTAATAGGTATCTAATATTAAGTCTTGTATCTTTATTGGTACTCTATTTAATGTTTTAAGGATTCCAAAGGTGTTTTAATGTCTCTTCAAAGGAGTTCAGATGTAAAACATAAATGTTTTTGGTTTCTTAAGGTCTAAAATTATTATTTTGTGGAGGTTCATGTCCTATTTGATGGTTTATTCTCATTTTTGGTATTGATGGTAGACTATTTTAATGTTTTTTTCAAGTTAGTGTCTGAAATACCTATTCTGAAGTAGCTTATGTCATGGCGGTTATATTTTTCCTAGAGGTAGATGTTTTAATGGATGTGGTATGTTGGTGGAACTTCTTTATCAAATTAATAGATCTGAAATACAAGATTCTAATGTTGTTTTTCTATAAGGAAATTTCAAAGAATATTATTTATTGTTGTTTCTCAGGGAGGTGGGATGGAAATAATGAGTGAAGATTGGTTATGTCATAGTGGTTTTGGGATCTATCTGGGGGTTTTGTCCTATATATCTATTTGTGAATTTGTAAAATCATGGTGGAGGTAAACACTATTTTTATAATGGTTGAAATAGAAATAATATTTAGGAATATATTCTATTTTTAATCCAAGAATTTCATATTTTATTTGACCAACCCTCATTATGTTGTAGTGGTTTCCACAACCAGTTGTGGGGGGGTCTTTTATATATTTAATATTAATTTCACCTCTCTCTTCCCTTGGTTCAATGTTTATGGATCCACTCAAACCCTAAAAAACCATTGGCTCTTCTTTTGTGCTACTTATTATTATATTTATATATTTAAGCCTCTTTCTTCATCCCCTTTGGATCTATCATTTTATCTTTCTTCTATTTTCTCTATTATATTCCTCTTTTATTCATTCCTCTATTATTCTTCGTAGAAAGATATCTTTAGGGATATGGTTCAATTTTTTTGGTTTTTTCTTATTTTTTTATAGTTTAATTATGTCTATAGGTTATTTAGGGATGTGGTAATGATGTGGCTAGGGATATATGGTTGTGATTGTGTTGTTTTACTTCTCGCTTTAGTGTGATACGTGTTTATGTCGTTATATAGATACAAAGCGGATGAGAGCATTAGGATGTATGTCGTAGGGGCATGAGTGAAACTAGTTCATTATATAGTTGGATATGGGTTACCTTATCCAATATTTTATAATTATTATTTTACCATACTTCTATGTGGTTTTGGGCGAGGGATCCTTGGTGAGAATGAGAATTTGTTGACTAAATTAGGTAATGAGTTGGATTTTCTATTTATTCACTAAGGCATTAGTATGCTTCTTATACAATTTTATGAGAGGTTTTGGGGAGGATCCTAATAAAATAAACATATATGAACACACTTATATATATATCATATATTTTCATGATTTTAGGGCAGTGTTGATGGTACCAGCTCATGACAAGGAGTTAGCTGGTGTTTATTGAGTTATTTTTATAGAAGATATATTATTGTATTTATTTTTGAGATTATATTTATGTATGGAATTGTATGAATTATGTGAAGGTTTATTACTTGAAAATATATATCACATCTATCTTGGATGTTGGGAGTAAACCAAGAACCCAAAACCTTTTATAAGTATCAATAAGGTTACCCACCCATGTTGTGTTTTGTAAGAAATAACAATAACTATAATGAGTACACACTCACATATATATAATAAAATAATAACCAAAGGGTAAACTCTCTAATACCATGGCTATATAACCACAACCATCACCACACCACTACCACCATATATTAATATTATTTTCAATATTTAGACAACACAACCAACCCACACAATTAAACAACAACCACACACAATTAACACATCTCATATTCAATATTTAATTATACTTTTATAATTTACAAGTTATATTATTTTAATTATTCCACTTTTTTCATCCAATAAAATTTATTTTAAACACTTCCACACCATTATTTAATAATTCTGTTTACAAATTAAAATAAATTTAACCAATTTTTTTTAATGTTAGACCTTTATTCACATCATCACAACCCATTCCCATTTTCATATGTATAAATGATTCATTTTATCATTTTAATAAATTTTTATATCACTAATAAACTACAACACAACCATATCATCCATTCTATACCATCACATTAAGAACCACACAACCATATCCTCCTCCTTTTCCATATCAGCATAACCACTAAATTAGACAAAAATTACCACAAAAACAATACCAAAAATATTAAAATATAATAAAAACTAAACAACATCAAAGAAACATCACCATATAAACCACAAAATTTCTAAAAAAAATTTCCTCATCTTTACTTTACTAGTATAACACACAATTCAAGAAATATCCACAAAATAAGAAATAATAGATTCAAGATTCACATTATTCCATTATGTTACCATATTTAAGATTTTTATCCAATTTAAATCATGTTTCAACATTTCAATATCATTATAAATAACAATAACCTACTTTTATAAAAAACTAACAATAACACTAAAAAATATTAAGAAAATAATAAGGGAAACAAGTAAATATTTCTTAACAAATAGTTATCACAATTTTTCTTGTCTAGCCTAATATATTTGTTAGGTAAATCTCTACTCATTTACCAAAGATAACCAAATCATGATAACTCCATAATTACAAATTAATTAAATAAGGTAAATAATAAATCCACCACAATAATCGGAGCTTCAACAATTGAAGAATGGAAATGAGAAAATAATGATGATTAAACACCACCAAAATTTAGAAAACTTCCTATAAAACCCATATTAAAAAATAATATATTAGCTCATTTACTAAACATCATCCAAAAAAATAAAAAAATCATCTATATCCTTATAAAGAAAAATAAGCATAATAAGAACAATAAAAAGAGAAATGTAAGGAAAAAATTAATCCTTAAAGATTGATCATACCAGTCTCAGACTTATGATCCAAAAAGGGATAAAAAAACACCACCAAAACCATGTAAAAATATGCCTAGGGTTTGAAGAGAGTTGTTAGAGTTAAATATAATTCATGTATATTCAGAAATTTATATTAAAAACTCAAGGATACAATATCATTACATAATCCAAGGTGCCTCGATATAGTGGTGGCTAGCCCCAAAAATCATGATGTGATCTACAAAAATATCATGGTAAAAACCATTCCAAATCAATCTATACAAATAATTTAATGACGCAATGAAGACCACCACACCACAATGTTCAAACACCCAAAACCATAGTGTGATCCTCACCCCTGCTCAAACCTAATAACCCCAAACCTAACACATGACACAAATATTGGTGTTATGGAATAACCACCACAAAAAGTGTGAAAATAAAATATCACAGTTAAGGCCTTCATAGTATAACTCAATTCTTCCACACTAAACCCCATAAAAATAGTGAATAATGAAAAACCCACACTAAATAAAGTTTGTTTGAAATATAATTACTCAAGATCCATGGTTCATCCTAATACGTCATGACATAACTATACTAATCACAACATAACCCACCATACCAATCCAACTCCTCTCTTATTTAAAAAAATCATGATTTAATATATCCATTAAATACACGATTTGGTATGTGGATAAAATTTTCATTTAATAGCTTCTCTACTTCCTCTATTTTCCTCCAAACACATTATAAAGAACCTTTGTCAACACACAACTGAAATATATTGGACCAAGGGAAATATATTCCCTAATATTAGTCTCTAAAAAGATTCTCTTATTTGAGAATCAAATAAAAACTAGAAAATGGAAGTCCTAAATAATAACACCTAAGGGATATTCCACTTAAAAAACTATAACACCACATATAAACCCAAATCTCACACCTTAAAGGGAATGTAATTGAATAAACCCCCTAGGTCCTCATATCATGCTCCCATCATAACAAAATAGATGTACTCTATCGATACACATTATACCCTAAAACCATTACAATTAAAAAGGAATTACCTAGTTAGCATACAATTGACCCCATAAACACAAGAAATGAACTTAATAATCAACCTTATTTAACAAGAGATGTTTTAAATCCCACCACTATGGTAAATAACTCTCAGATTGGAATCTCATTATCAAAAATACACAAACATGGATAATAAGAGAAAAGAGAACATCAATTACTCCAACCTATAAATCAAACCCCTTATAAATATATACTCTATTAATAGTAATGAGAAATGTTTAGGATTAGGAAATTATATTTTAAAACATTTCAGCCTTTAGAAAAAAACAACCTAAACTTCTTTAAAAAAAATTATGGATTTTTAAAAACATTTTATAATTAAGGAAAATTTGAAAACTTATTATACTTATAATTTTAACATGTTTAATATCAACTAAAGTCAAATCAACACCCCTTTCAAAAAATAAACCAAAAATTCAATTCCAAAACCACTTTATAAAAAATAAAGTGAAAACAAGCCATGAAAATCTACTTTAGATTACAATTATAAGGATCATTTAAAAAGGGATTATTATTAAATGAATAATGTAACTTAATCATAACACCCTACAATAATCAAAAACTTTTATAATAAACCATCCCTAAAGTTCATAGTATATTAACAGACAATACAAACACTCATCTAGACTAAGGAACACCACAAATCACAAGTCATATTATAGATTTCCTACCACACAATAGAGGAAAAACATTCAAATCCCCTATTATAGGACATATAATGCCACTAAAACCCAAGGATCAAAGCTACATCCTCTTACCAAAGGGTTTCATTATCCTTTATATTCTCTAATTATAAGGTCTATGAATCATAATATTCACCCCACCACTTTGAAAACAAGAAGGTGACTCATGTTCAATCTCTATTATTAATACAAGGCTAATTCTATTTATTTTTCAGGTTATTTAATTTCTTCCCAAGTATTCAATAATTTATAATATACTAATAATAAAATATATATATTTAATGAAACTTTAAAACAAAACACTTTCACACCTTCGCAATCTAACGGAGTCAAAAATTGACCAATAAATCACCGATATCAAATTATAAGGCAATAAGATCTAGAAACTCCTTGTCAAATACTCTGAGGATCTTATATATATTAAACCTATGTAACATAGTAAAAAAGCTCCATATTAAAAAAATTAGGAAACGTTTCCTAGGAAATATCCTATGGTTGACCCTAATTCACCTTCCACTTTTTTGGGCCACATCTAAAAGTAGACCTACTACCAAGGAAACACAAAATAAATATAGAGACTTTATTAACACTCAAGAATCATTAACCTCATCTATGCAATCTTTAATCATGAGACTTAATAGTTCACCAAGAACTTTAGTGCCCATTTCATATCAATTTCAATTTTTCCTATGAATCCTTCCATTTTTCATGCCTAATTATTTTATGAAACCCATATTAAATGTATTAAATATAAATAAATTAATAAGATTAATTCAAATAATTAAATAACACATCAATAGTTAGTTAATACAACACATAATAAAAATCATATTTAGTTCCATCCCACAAAACTATTAAACCAACTCATCCATTTTAAAATAACCTCATCATAATTTGAAATCAGTGATGTCTTTCTCTACAATAAAAAAATTAACTCATTACTGTAACACCACCAACCTAAAAACCACTTAACACAGAAAAATAATAAAAATAACCCATTTTCTCCATCCCAATAATGTCTACAAAATAAAATAAAATAATTTCAATAATTAAATAATTTATAAACATCACTATAAGAAATCAACAACTCACTTCACATACATTTTATCATGTCATCATATATTTTCAACACATTAATTCACAACATTATGATTATTCCAAGAAAACACACACAAAAATTTATAATCCAAATAAATTATAAGGTCGTATTGGAAATAAACCATTTAAAAAAATATATTTGGAGAAAAATGCATAAAACAATCTTTTAAATATAACACCAAAAAAACTGTCCTAAATAATCCCTAAAACCATCAACCTTATTATTTATTTTAACAAAAATTTCCCAGAAAATAAACCATTGTTGAAAGAGTCAATTAATCATCATTGAATAATATTCCAAAAATAATCACACATAATCACATATAAAAATAATATTTTTTTCACTTCATGTACTGAAAAAACCCATATCAATAATCCAAAACTCAATCCAAGGAAATTTTATAAATTAACCCCTTATTACTTACTAAATTTAGCATCAACTACACATATTAATATCTCATAAAATGAATACATGATCAATAAATTTGATTAATGGTCATATTATATACATCATGTCTCTAAAATTTTAATCATTTAATTTCACCTTACTTGACATGGTTTTAACTTGAAAGAAAACAAATACAATTCACACATCTTTTTAATATGATACTTCAAAATTAAACCTATTTAAAAATCATTTTATTACCTTATAATCATGATCAATAACTCAGTAAAATAAACTATCATTTATAATTTTTTTCATTTATTGTTCTTATATCGTTTTATTACAATTAAATGGTCATATGTTTTAATACGATTTCTAAACAGATCACTTAATAATCTTATGATTTTTTAAACATATTAAACATGATGAAAAAACATCAAATCAATCATGCCCTATTAATAACCCAAATATCAATGAATTAAAACTACATGCAACATATTAAATATATCTTTAATATATCATGATAAATAATAACTCATAATTTTGGAATGGTAATTTTCTAATCATATTCAACATGAATCAACTCCCGAGTTAATAATTTTCACTTAACACATGACATGTCAATTTCATAATAATATTAAAACATGAGGATAATTTTATAAAAACATTTATGGGTGTTTAGATTTATCAACATGTTAATAATTTTTAAGAATGCACCAGGGAAAATGTAGAAATACAACATTTAAGAAAAATTTAGTTAGTTATTGAGACTATTTCAACAATATCATGGATTTTATCTATTGTTAACTATTCAGCTTAAATGATGTTTATTACTTCTTAGAGATTTAATTAGATAATAGTTTCAAATAGATTAAAATATTATAAAAACATACGGAATATATGATAATTTAGAACATGAGAATATCAATATAAAAAGTGAAAACAGAACAAAAAATAAATATAACTAATGATAGACACATAACATGGGGAAAACAATATATTACTACTTTCTAAAAACTACATATTAAAAACTCTCAATTACACCCACAAGAATGGATAATGATGATGCATTTAATTTGACGAGATCTCTACTAAATAATAATACATCCACAACAGATTATTTTTAGTAAGATTAAGGTCCTTGGGTCAGATTATAGGATCCCAAAACATTCTGGTCTAGCTAGTCTCCCTTTCCCACATCATGTAATATGTTTGAATGATATCATTTCCATAATAACCTAATGTAATAATCATTAGTTCCTAACTGAAAACTTCATAAAAACTCTTAACCACGGTTTTGATACTACTCTATCATGACTCATCCTCACTATAACCCCTTATAGACTATTGGAAAAGGCTAGTGCGGCCCCTGAATCCCATAACTAATAGAGAATGAGTAAGAGGCAAGCACCAAGTGTATAAAAAAATATAATATGAGGAACTATCCTATAATACCGTGTATGTAAAGGGAAACAACCACCAATCAAATTTAACTCAATAATATAAGTTAAAACCAATAACCCATAATCTATGTTATTGACACATAATAATGATCAATACCAAAAACAAAGTAAATATTATGGTAACAACACCAATTCCATCGATCATCAACTCTTCTCCATAAATTTTTAAAAATAGGATATAAAATATAGGGGTGAGAATACAAATATACTTTTTGGATCCTCCAGGGACTCTCTCACAAAAATATAGAAGAAAAATACTAAAGGATTAGTAAATAAATACTGAAATGAACTCATCACCTGGATCTGGTCATCTACCACCCAACCCAATGATGGGTCTATCACCAAATTTTCCAACAATTTTGTAATATAATTTTAATAGGGTATAATGATGAAGGTACCCCACTCCCACTTCCCTATTAAACTAGTATCCCACATACCCTAATAGATTACATCTAGATGCAAGCATCCCTACTATATCCACATACAAATACCTCATAACACTTCTGAGTAGTACTGTTTACAATATCTATATTCAATAAATCATAGCCATATACTATATATTTTCTATGTAACTCCATCCTCGTATCACATTACTTCTAAGATTCTCTATGAAGGACATCAACCTCATACCCTCCTCCACGTGAATGTATCAACTTCTTATCCGCATCATTTTATCATCATCACATATCATAACCTCAATCGATCATTGGTTATACATGTTCTATACAACACAGCGAACCATATACTTCTATACAACAACAACACACAATTTCCCAATCCCATATTTTTCATTTAATTAAACTTTAGTAATTTACTATCCAAATTATGTTTGTTATGCCATTTCTTTTCAGAAACTATAATTTCATTTTATCATTTCCACTTCATCAATTAATCATTATATTTAACATATATCAAATTTCATACCACTTATTTTATAAAATTTTATCCCTTCATTAACATCATCATTAACCATTACCATTATCATATGTATAACCAATTCACTTTATCATTTCAACCACTTTCCTTTATCACCAAGGAACTACTAGAATATTTCACATAATACCCTATACACCACTATAACAAATCCCCATAACAGTATCTTTATCATTTCCCACACTAAACCAACAAAACAATACCACCACCACTACCACAAAAACATTTACAACAACATAGTAACATAGAAACTACAAAAAAACATCAAGGTAACTATATGAAAAAATCTTTTCCCCCACTAAAATAAAAATCTTATATCTGCATCGTTTATTTACCGATATAACACAGAGTATAATAAAAATAAAGAAAGAAATAATTGAGTTTATATTATCATTATTCCTTTATATTATTATATTTATGTTGTTTATCTAATTTCAATCATTTTTCAATATTTCAATATTTCAATATCACTCTAAATCATATAATTTTTTTATCAAAATAAATGATAATAAAACTCAATAAAATCATGACATTAACATGGGGAACATGTAAATCAGGCTTGACACATAATTCCCAGCATATTTTTAAGTCTATAGTATTATTTTTATTAATTCAATCCTAACTATTTAACCAACTATAACTAAAAAATTAAAATTCTAGGATTGAATAATAAATAAAGTAGAGAATCCTCAATAATAGATTCAAAAATAACAACTTGAAAATGAGATGCAGGTGTTGATTGAACACCATTAAACTAGAAATAATTCCTTATAAAACCTATACATGAAAGTACTAAACAAACTCATCAATCAAAAAACATCAAAAATAATCACAACTTATTCCATTGCTTATTCAACAAAAAAGGACGACATAATATCAAATAAAATTGAAAGGGAATGGTACCATAGATCATGAAATATTGATCATAGAATTATAATACTTAAGATTCATAAATGGACGATCAAATACTGCCAAAACCAAACCTAAAGATGATTAGGTTTTGAAGAGAGATGAGATAATTCAAGATAATTAGAGTTAACACTTAAATTTATTTTAAAAACTTGAGGAAACAAATCCATAGTGTGTCGTAAGGAGTCATGATGCAATGGTGGATGGAGACAAATATCATAGTGAGATCACTCCAAATATAGTGGTTAAAAATCATTTCAATTTAATATATCCAAGTAGGATTATGGTTTATTACTGACTAGCATGCCAAAATTTTCAAAACACCTATAAATCACAGTACAAACCTCACACCCCTCTCTCAAATATGATATTCCCAAATGAAAAATACATCACAAAAATGGGATTCATGATGCATCCATATAAAATAATGAAACACTTAAATATCATGATAATGGCCTTTTTAAAGACCTAAAATCGGAAGCCTAGAGACGGTTTCATGTTGTCGTTACATTGTCATGATTACAAATAATCAAATCCCAAAGGACCGGAGAGTTTAGTAGAATTGGTAAACCAGATACATACATGATTATGGTTTTAAAAATGAATACACTAATTAAAACATAATTTTTTTTATTCCTAGTATAGGATAACTTTATTCCATATATGATATCCTTGATTATCTCTCTTAGTACACTTTAAGGAATCCTAGGTAAAGGAAACAAAATAAGGGTGAGGTCAAATACTCATTAAGGGTAAGTATAAAAGAAGTAATAATGAATTAATGAGAATAGTAAATATGGTTATTTAATAACTGCAGACACATTCCTTGTAATCGATAAACAGATAAGTAAGGGATAAACAATACAGAAAGGTAAATAACTTAAAAAAAATTCATTTAGGTAATGGATAAAGTAAAATCAATATGGAAGGGTTAGACACTAAAAATAAATTCAATTAAATTAATAAAATGAGAATGAAAGTGAATACATAGATAAAATTAATGAAATAATCTCATGGATAATAATAATAAATGAATTATCAATAAATTTAATACTTAATTATTAGAAATCATTTTTTCCAACCACATGAAACCTTTACCCTAAAGACAGTTTAAACCATATTGGGTAAAAACCCTTTAGATTCGTCTAGCTAACTGATTTTATCACATGAAACTACTGATACATCGTGTTTATAAAATTTACTGGTCCCCAACCTATATAGATTACATTAAATATATTCCCACACATGTCTCGTATGTTCAAGTCACTCCTCAAATATTGAATAATCAATTTAATTAATGAACAACATGTCTTATTATAAAATATCCCCATTGAGTAAATGTTATGGATATATAAATCTTTCAAATAATTTTCAATGTGAATACCATATATAAAAATGGTATAGAGTTTAGGAAATGAATATATACATAATAATTGATATGGATAATTAGGGAAAATTCAATATTTAATTATCATAAGAAATTTAATACTTTAAGGGGACTACACAAATGTATCAAGTGAATATAAATTCTATACTTGGTCAAGGAAATCATAAACCATCCAAAGGAATAATAAGGATTATATCTTTACAATGTATCCCAAGTGGTGAGAAATAAAGGGTTGTTATTGTTGAATGGAAATACATTAAAATTATTTTTTTAAAACATTCTTCTGGATAAAATAAATTTCAATTTGAAAAAAAAATTGAAAATAATTTTCATTGAAAAATACTTTTAAAAAAAATTTATCTAAAAATAAACCTTTTAAACATTAAAATTAATCATCAAAGAAATTATAGAGGTTAAATCTAGGTATCTCGTACGAGGTAAAATGGACATTCCTTTTTCAATGTAAAAGGCTAGAAAAGTGATTTGTTCATAAAGAGACTATAAGATTTATTTGAAAATATTTTTAAAATAAAAAAGGACAAATTTTTTTTAATAAATCATTTTGGTAATGTTAAAATATTTTTTAAAACCTTTTTAGGATATTTGGTTTTTAGAAGAAAATAGTTTTTCAGTCTAAAGAGAGAAATGAAGTCGGTTTTGCTTTAAAACATTTTCTAAAAAAATTGAGTATCAAATAGTGCAAAATTGTACTATTACTTTTAATATTTAATTAAGAACCAAATGATAAGTAAATTAAATGATTTATTAAATAATGAGAAAATAATTTCCTATAATGGAAATTCATATGTAAATAATTCTGTACAAAATGAGATTGTGAAGAAAACCCATGAAAAGACCAAAACGTTAAAGTGAGAATAAATAAATAAATTGATTATGTGTTTCAATTGTAAATGCACAAGAAACAAGTGTAAATAAAAAAATATATAGTAAAAATTTATTGCAAAAATAATCTTAAATTACTGACCATAATGAGGAATTAATATAACCAAATGAAAAGGAATTGGGTTATGTATTATTTACCACTTGGTGTATTTTAATTCAAACACCATAGAAGAATTATTAAAATTTAAAATGAAAATAACATTAAGATAAAATAATTCATGATATAATATATCGAAATGGGATGTATATTCACCACATAAAATAAGTAAGTGGTGAATGTGACATTTATCTCACAAATGTAAAAAGTGAGATGAAAATCACTAACTTTGTGTTTCCTTTCAAGTGAAAATCCTTTAATATATCATATAATGGTTTTAAGAAAGTTAATAACTTATTATATAATTATAATTATATTTATAATATCATATATTTTCTTCTTAGAATATCTTATTACCCATTTGTTTACAATCATTCATTATTTTCACAATTTCGAGTATTAATTGCCTAGTTTTTTAGTATGTTTTGACTTGTTATCTTTTTATTATTCTTATGTGGATAATTATTTCATTATATTCAGGATGTAAAACAAGATTAAAATATCATATATATTCATTATATATTTGTTTTTTGTTTTTTCCTAATATTTATATATAGAAAATGAAATTCATCGTTCATGAAGACGGTAATTCGTATGTACGCATAAACACTACTTCCATTTATTTTCTATTTTTAAAATAATGAAAAGTATATAATATATATATCAATTCCAATATCATATTTGTTTCAAATATTTCTCATTTTTTAATTAAAATCATCATTAATATATTCCATATTTAGCAATAATGAATCACATTGCTTTAAGAAGGTGGTAGTCCACACTTCGATGAACTAAGTTATCATATTTATACAAAATGCAAAGAATTAAGATATTACATATATATATATATATATGTGAATTAAATAATAATAAATACATTATAAATAACATATATATCATATATAAAAAAAATAAATCATAATGTCATCCATGATCAGTTGTAATGGAAAAAATGAATAATCATCGTTTCCTGAGGCATAGTTCACCTTACACAAACAGTGAGTTCATTTCCCATTAGATGGAAGTATGTGTAATTTTAGGTTAAAACATTATAATAAAAACATATTTTTATATTTATTATTATTAATTTATTATATATGAAATGAATAATAATATTTTAGGTGGTGGATAATGAAAATAAAACAAAAGATCTCGAGGAAGGATATTTCCTCTTCTTTGGGTAACTCCTTTTAGTTCCCACCAAAGGGATTACTTGGATGAATTTAAAACAAAAAATAAGGATTATAAGATTATGGAAGGTATTTTGGGAGATTATTTTATCATATTTCTAGTGATCCAAATGGCTTGAGAGTTTTGAATAAGTGGGAGGGTGATCTTCTTTTAATAGTGGATGTGTGGCAATCATGTAAATTTTTTAAAAGGAAATTCCACCCAAATTTTTTCAATTTAAAGTGGAAACAATAACTAAAATATATATATCCAAGAGATTATAGGGTGTAAATATTAATAAAAAATTGTTTTAAGACATTTTTATAGGTTATTTTGACCCTTAAGTTTAAGGTTTAGTCCCTTATTAAGAAATTTTTTCTCTTAATCGCTGAAAATAATTTTAATTACTTTCACTGATATTTTAATAAATAAAATAATTTGACCCTATTATACATCATAAATTATTATTATTAAAAATATATAATGAATTTTTCTATATTTTAATAAAATAATCTTCCTAGATTAATTGAAATTTAATCCCATAGATGGGACGACAAAGCGGGTTTTTAAAGTAAAAATGTTCAAAAGTTTGAGATGTTTCTATATCTAATTTCAAATTCCAATTGATTAAAATGACATAAATTTTATTAAATTAAGTAAAATTTATCTAATTATTACATAAAACCAACAAAAAATTTAATTCACACTTATAAATAAATTAGACAAAAAACCGTTTTGAATTAGAATTTAGTATTTATCACTATAAATCAAAAAATGAAACTTAATAGAAAAATACCTAAAATTTAACCAAAAATAATTTTTAAATTTATATTTAAAAAAATAAATTTTTTTGAAATACAAAATTTATGAAAGTTCCAAAACTTGGATTTAAAATATGTTCTACATTAAAAGGTGGGAAATTAATCTTTCGAAAAATATAGGTTTTTATAAGTAAAATTGGGTTTGTTCTAATCTTATTCCTATCAAATCTATTTGATGAATTTCAAAAATATTTTACATAATATTTAATATATATATATATATATAATTAATATCACTCACTAATTATAATTAATTTAATTTATTAGAATAAAATACCCTTGTGAGCATAAAAACATTTCCTTAATATTCAACTCGTTTTATATTAATTTTTACTTAATTAGTAACAAATTAATTCATATTATATTTTTATATACCACATTTTTTATGATTTATTTAAAAATATTTTTAAATGCTAATTTCATGTTTATTTTATTCTTTATTATATTAAATAATAATATATTAATTTTATATTTTTGTTTGGTAAAGATCGGTCTTTCTTGTACCACAAGCCATTGAAGAAACTCGTTGTTTCGTGCGATGTAAGCTAACTCTGTATTGCATTTATTGAAATATATATCATATATTGAAATAATTTAAAAAATGAAAATATATTGTAATGTATTGGGATATTGTATTCCATTATATGTTTAGTTTTGTGTGTTATACATTATATCTAATACAATGTTCCTACTTTAGAATTTCAGCACGTCATATTCTCCCCACCTTAAATAAATTGCATCCTTACAATCTTAACTCGAACGTGGTAATAATTTTCTTGATATTTTAATATTAATTTAATAAAATATCACATTGTGAGAATGGTTTATAGAACATCCTTTATAGTGAGTTATTGAGGTCATAAATAAAAAATAATTTAATTATTAATGGAAATTTTATGGTATCAAAGTCATAAATATGGTATGATTTATAAGACTGTCATTTTAAAAAAAAATAAGGTCTTAGTAAAAATAAATTTGATTATTTTCCTAATGTTGAGTAATAATTTTAATGCCTAAGAATATAAAGAAAGATGCTTACTTTACATTTTTCTATAAACACAAATTTCAAAAAAAAATCTTTGACCAATTTTAAATTTATCCATTACTTCAAGAAATTTATAACCAAAATATTAACTTTAATGCCTAAAGAAATAAAAGAAGTGTTTACCAGATCGTAAGGTCCAGAAAAGAGTGAAATGTCTTTAAATTTGTCTCAAAATATTCTCTAAATCCAATATGGATTATATATTAATATATAAACCTAAAAATTAACACAATATGTTCATCATTAATATTAATTCATCAAAAATTTTAACTAAAAATAATTACACATCAACCAAGACATCATGTAGGCCAATGGTAGACACAAAAACCTTATTGTCCTTTAGTCATGGGTTGAATTCCCAAGGCCTTTCCAAACTTGATGGTTTTCCACCAAGAATACATGTTTTCCTTTTCTAAAACCAAATTAATATAATTTCCAAAATTAATATGATGGAAATAGTTTAAATTTAGTGATTTCATAACATTTAGCTATGGTTTTCAATACGACCTTAATACATAAATGAAGAAACCATTTATTTTAACATACTTCATTCCTTGGTATAGAGTGTATCCTATAGAATATGGAATAGACTCTAGTAATGCCTAGGTTTACCACATTTAAGGTAACATACTATAAATGGATATTTAGGATGTTTTTTATTTTCATCCATCATAATCTTCATTTTTCCTCATAATTATTTTACTTTATATCATTATTTATCACACATAAATTATTTATCAGTTCTATTGAGGTAATTTTGTGGGCGTATCCCTCCACATTTCCTTCAATATAGAAATAAATCCTTCTTTTCTCTATGGTCTTTACTACTCGAGCTCTTTGCAACCTCCATCCTTTTCTTCTCTGGTGAGTTCAAGAGTTTTTAAGGTATATATTATTAATCATATTTCATGAAAATTAATTAGGCATAAAAATTATATATTTCACTAATATAAACACCTCATTTGGTTTCTCACTATCGCAACCTTTTCATTTATATTCAATGTTAACATGACTAAATTGTGTTTCAGTCATTGACTAAAACCAAAAACCATAGTGTGAGTGACAATAGTCATAGTGAGAATAGTGTAAAATATTTTATAGGATATCTAAATCATGACACCTTATTTTAAATCTAGAAAACCTTAGTCTTAACCTAGTTTATTCATTTTCATCACATATTCAAATCATTTATAATGTTTTATAGAGAAAATTTTAATTATCTTAAGAATATCCCTCAAAAGTGTCAAACTAGGTGTGTAGTAAGGGTCGTTGTCATTTACCAGGTTAAACTCAAGACAGGATCAAAAAACCTTTTGAGTTGGTATCCATAGGTACATATGTTCCTGAAACACACCCACTTATTGTATCCAACCGGATATGTATTTCTAGAAAAACCACATAATCTCTAAATTAACAAATTTATAGGATATTCTTCTATATTTATCCTCAAAGTCTGCCTCTAGGTTATATTATCTAGTATATTTTTTCCTAAATATAGTTCCCATGGATTCTACTAATCTTCGTATGATAACAACTATAGAAACCCAACCCCAGTATCCTGAATCCAAAGTTGTGCTACTATTACATCGGCATGATTACAATGAGTCAAATCCTAAAGGACCAAAGATTTTATTAGTCTTGTTAAACTAGATACATACACGAGTCTTGTATTGAAAATGAATATACAAATTATAATATAATTTTTTTATTTCTAGGATAGAGAAAATTTATTGTATTGATGATATCCTTTCATATATTTGTTATTACTCTTTAGGGAATCCTAGGAAAAGGAAACAAAATAAGGGTGAGATCAAACACTCAGTAAGGGTATGTACAATGGAAGCAATAATTAATCTATGAGAATAGTCAATATGGAAAGGTAATAAATGAAGAAACATTCCATGTAACCAATAAACTAAGAAGTAAGTGGATAAAGAATATAGAAATGTAAACAAATAAAAACACATTCCCTTAAAATACTATTTAAGGAAAAATCAATATAGCAAGGTAAAAAAATGAAAACAAATTCTATTATATCAAAAAAATTAGAATAAATGTGAATCCATATATAATGTCAAAGAAATAATACCATGGATAATAATAAAAAATTAATTCTCAATAAAGGGAATTCTTATTTATTAGATACCATATTTTCCATGAACATGATACCTTTACCATAAAGATAGTTTAAAACATATTGGGTTAAAACCCATAATATTAGGCCAGCCAATTGATTCCATCCCATGATATTATTGATGCGTCATAGGGATTACATATAACAATCCCTAAACTATAGGGAGTGCATTAAATGGTTTTCATCCCTTTTATTTAATGTCTAAAACATTCCTTATATATCAAATAATTTATTTAATTAATGAACAACATGTATTATCATCTAATATCCACATTGAGTAAAAGATACAGATTTTCCACATTTAAAATAATTTTCAAAGTGAACATGATATGTAAAAATGATATACATTTTTGGTAATGAATATATCCATGATAATTCATAGGGATAATTAGGTTAAATTCAATGTTAAATTGTTATAGTAAATTGTATATTTCAGAGGGAATAAAGAAATGAATCAAGTAAGTGAATTTCAATATTATCCAAGTTCAAAGAAATCATAAACCATCAAATGTAAAAATAAATATGGTATCAATAAAACATATCCCAAGTGTTTTAAAAATCAATGGTTGTTGTTTTTGATGAATGTAAATACTATAAAAATATATTTTTATAACATTATTGAGGGAAATATCCTTTTCAATTTTATAAAATATTGGAAAATAATTTTAATTCAAAATAAATTTATAATTTTTTTAAAAAAATAATCCTTTTAATCTTACAAAGTAAGCTTCAAAAAATGACAATGATTAAATCCATACATGTCATATGAGATAACAAGAACATTCCTTTTACAAGCTAAAAAGCATAGAAATGTTCCTTATTCGTAAAGTGACAAGAATATTCCTTTGAAAAAAAATTAAAGGAAAAAAGGGTGATATTTTATTTAACAAATAATTTTGGTAAGGTTGAAAAAAATTCAATACCTTTATATAAATCAAAGCTTTTAGAAGAAAATAGGTCCTCTAACTAAAAATAGAAATAAAGATAGGTTTTCATGAAAACTTTTTATAAACATTTTGGTACTAAAGAGTGGAAAATTGTATTATTAATTGGAAAAAGTAATGAATAACTAGAGTATAATTAAATTAATTTGTTCATTCTATAATTATAAATTAATTTACTCTAATTAAAATTCAAGTGAAAACAATCCCGACCAAAATGAGATTGTGAGGTAAATCTTTAAAAAGACCATAGTATTGAAGTGAGAATCAATAAATGAATATATTATGTGTGTAAAATGTAAATCCAAATGAGAAAATTCTAAAGAAAAAAATAGATAGTGAAAGCTGATTACACATAGAATCTTAGAATATTTATGACAATGAAGATGTAATATAACCCAATGAAAAGGAATTGGGTTAGGAAATTTTTTACCACCTGGTAACATTTAATTCAAATACCCTTATAAAAATTAATTAAAATTTAAAATAAAAATACCTTGAATATAAAATAATTCATGATATAATATATTTAAAGGTTTATTATATACCCCACAAAAATTAAGTAAGTGGTGAATGTGACATTTATCTCATAGTTCTAAAAAGTGAGATTAAAATCCCTTACCTTATGTTTCTTTTTAGGTGAACATCATTTGAACTCCTATATAATGGTTTTGATCATGTTAATAACTTATTAAATTACAATATTTATATTTATAATATCATATATCATTTTTCTTATAATATTTCATTATCCATTTATTGAAAATAATTCATAATTTTCACTATTTTGGGTGTTAATTGCGTAGTTTTTCATGTATCTTTTGACATGTTATTTTTTATTCTTTTTTCAATCATGATTTAATCATATAATTGATGTAAAATTGAATTTAAATATCATATATATTCTTTATATATGAGTTTATAATAATAAATATTAGATATAAGAAATGAAATGCACCTTTTATGGAGATAGTAAGTCGTATGTACGCATGAACGCTACTTCTATTTCTTTATCGTATTTAAAAGAATGAAAAGTAAATTATATATATATATATATATATTATATATAATTTTAGTATTATATTTTTGTCATATATGTCACATATTTTTATTAAAACCATGTTTATTATATTCCATATATAGTGTGAGCAAATCAGATCACTTTGAGTAGGCTTTAGTCCACACTTCCACAAACAATGTTATCATATTTACACAAAATAGAAAGAATTAATGTATGAGTTATATAACAATTAAAGAAAAATAATGACATTATAAATATCATATATATCATATATAAACAATATTTCCATCATAATTCCCACCATGAGAGTTGGTAAAGGAATAATGAAGGATCATAGTTTCATGAGGTGGTAGTTCATCATACAGGAATAGTAAATTCTTTTCCCATTAGATGAAATTGTGTGTAAGTGTATCTAGAACCCTTATAATAGAAACATATAATTATATTAACTATACTGAGGTAGATATATAATCATGTAATAATAATATTTGATGCTCTGGAGAATGAAGATAAAACAAAAGAGCTTGAGGAAGGATGTTACCTCTTATTTGGGTAAATCCTTTTGGATTTCACCAAAGGGATTACTCGGATGGATTTATTACCAAATGAAAACACCTAGTATGAGGGGAGGGATGTTGGGAGATTATTTATGTAGATTTTTTTTACACCCTACCCTGAGTTTCTTTTATTTTTAATTATTTATCAATGTTGGATATTTTGGTTGAAGTATGGGTTTGAGAAAAAGTTTAAATTTTTTATTTTTGAAATTTTTGGTGGGTTTTAGGCTGGTTTACGGCCACCACATGGTTTGAAAGATCCATGTTCTTAGCCCAGGTACTTGTTCAAACACTTTTGTAATGGAAAAAAGCTACCCCACAGTTTGTGCACGGTCGCTTGAGCCATGCGGGGTGATATTATTGTTTCCTAGTATTGAAATAGTACAAATTAAATAAAGTAAAATGTGATAAAAAATATTACCATAAAAAAGATAAATTTTTTACCATAATAATATTATTATTATTATTATTGTGGATAATAATAATAATTTTATTAAAATATTTGTTATTATTATCATTAAAAATGTTATTATTATTATAGTTATTATTATTAAAACATAATTATCATTATTATTAAGTTTAATATTATTTAATTTATGTTTTTTTTTCGGGAACCCCTAGTGGGCCTCCTTCTCCTCTCACCATCCTCTTGCACATGCACCACCCTTCCCTTTTCCCCTCTTCCTACATGCTCCCCTCCTACGTACTCCCCTCCTCCACCCACTCTTCCACACTGGCATCCTCTTCTCCAGTACACGACCCCACCAGCACCCTCCTCTCTAGTGTGTTACCCCACAAGTACCCTCTTCCCTAGAGCATGACCCCCCCCCCCCCACTCCGGTGGCTAGAACTCCTTCCTTGAGTGACCATCCCTCCCCGTGGTGTTGTCGGCCTCCCCTCCCCCCCCCCCCTGGTGAGTCTCCCATACTTTTCCTTAGTTTTAGGGTTTATCTTGGTGGGGTTTCACATTCACTGAACTCTAATATATAGAGTTTGTGTTTGGTTCATTTTTCTGGGTTATTTGGTTGTATGGATTGTCTCTTGGGGTGTATTATTCCTCCCTCGAGGATTTTGTTGTGTTCGCACGCCAAAAAGGTATGTTTTTACATTTGTTTCCTTTTCAAAGCAATCTATTAATGCTTGAATAGTTGCAATAATTTTTTTGTGCATGTTTTTCATACCCATAATACTCCTAGTTATTATAATAGAGTGTTTAAAAATTAGTAGAATTTATTAAAAATAGGGTTTGAGGTGATTATTTGTTCATTTTTATATGTGTCTATGGTAAAAGAGTTTGATGAAATGAAAAGTGTTGTTTTGATTATTTTTAAATATGATTTACACCTTGATAACACATATGGTTAGTTTGTTGTGGTGTTTTTGTGTTGATATAATTTTTTACAAACAGGTTTGGAATTTATCCTTTGTTTATGCCTATGTGAATTTATATAAATTGGATATTATAAAATTCCAATTGTGTATATTGAAAAAATTGGGTGATTTGGTTGATGTTTTCCTATTAGAAGATTGTATAAAATTGGGTGGATTATGGTTTTTCATTATGAGTGTGAACTGATAATTTATATGGTTTGATAATTGTAGTGTTAATGTTATGAAAGGGTTTGTTTGTGCTATTTTAGTTAAATGGGATGGTTGGATTTCTTTTAGAAAGAAAGTGGTGTTTTTGAAAATAAATCTAAAGAGGGTTTTATGCGTTTCATGGAATCTTAGAATATGTCATTATATGTAGGCACATCTATGTGTGCAAGAAGTACACATATGGAAATTCCCTAAAATGAAGCTACCACTTTAAATGGTCTTTTTTCACAAATATTGGTTCTTTAAATGGATCTCTAATTTCAAAATAATATTGGTTTCCTTGTGTTATTTCTAAAAATAGTTTCAAAAATGAAATCTTAAGATGGAATTCCTAGTTGTAACTTGGAGTATGTTTTGGTAAATGTTTGACTAAAGGGACCATTTGTGATAATGGTATTTAATGTTGTTTTTGAAATTATTTCAATAATGTTTTTGTTATTTTCATTTAGAGATGTAAAAATTAAAGTCCCGTTTGGAACTTTCATGTTTTTAAAGGGAGGGTTAAATGGTTATATGGCATGACAACATGGTTGGAACCTCAGATGGTATGACATGTATATGTGATATAAGTATGTATTTATATATAAGGAACCTCTATATGAGGGATAACCCTTTATGGGATATCATATAAGGTTTCCAAGTTTGGGGAAGGTAACTGTTATGACGGCAGGAAAGGTGAGTCATGCGTGCGAGAGCCTCCCACAAACATAGTATTTCTACCACCATGGCTTCCAGGGCATCTTTATGAAGATCTAGTGATGGTTTTTTATTAACCCCAATTAGGTGGTTTGGTACTCCATGGATTTTAGATAAGTTAGGTGGGATTTTCCACTCAATTGACAAGTGGAGGGCAGCTAGTTGATTATAGACATAGGGGCTTCAACAAACACCGACAGGTGGTACCAAATTGAGTATGTCCAGAGGTATTATAGGGATGTTTAGGAAAGACCATGGTCACTATCTATGTTTTCTTATTTTTAATTTTCTATGTTTGGTTCTCATCTTGGATTATTTATCTATTTATTTTCATAACATCCCTATTCTTATTTGGTTTTGTTTTTGGTTATAAAATGGAAATCTCTTTCAAAATAGAATGTGGAATGCATTGGCTATTAAAATGGAAATGAAATGTTTGTTTAATAAAATTTGAAAAAAAACCAATTTATTTTATAACTGTATTTTAAAACTAGTTTTAGTGGATTTATTTTGGAAAGGTAACACATGGACTCTTTGGTGGTTCCCTACTAAGGTCTTAGCTCACAACATACTTGTACCACTCTATGTCGGTATACCCAAGTTGTTTTTGAGGTTATTATTATTTTTAGGTTTATCTGTTTTGATCTGTCTCTCAATTTAGTCTTGGGTCAGTGGTGACAATGTGGTTATAAAGAGATCGTACTCGTAGCTGTTTAGATTAGGTTGGTTCAGTTCTAGTTCCAATTTGTCTCTATTAGATTATATTTGTATATGGACTAGTTGGGTATTTTTATATGATCAGGTGTATCTTGTCTATGTGTTATGTTGTTTTTCTTTAATCCTGGTTATTGGGCTGAGACCATTCCCATTGGGTTTTTATTTGACATCTGACACTAGTTCCCAGCCCATGGGGATCGGGATCGCCCTTCGGGTTGTACCATAGGCCGTCTTGGGTGACTGGTTCAGGGTCGACCTGGGTAAGTTCATGATTGTTTTAGTGATAAAAATGGCTTGAGATGCGTCAATAATTAGAAGGGGTGAGTTCCTTTTTATAGTGGACGAGGAGTGACATTGCTGTAAATTTTTGAAAAGGGAATTCCAACCACATTTTTTTAATGTCAATTAGATCTAATAATTGAAAATATTAGATCCAATAGAGTATAGGGAATAAATATAAACATAAAATTTCATTTGGATAAGTTTATAGGTAATTTTTTTCTTTAAGTTTAAGGTTTACTCTCATGTTAAGCTATTTTTTCTCTTAATCACTTTAATTAATTTTAATTATTTTCACTAATATTTTTAGTAAAAAACAAATTTTATCATATTATAAATTATAAATTATACTTCTTTTAAATTTTTAATCAATTTTTCTGAATTATAGTCACATAAGTGGAAGAGATTTATTTAAATTTAATCCCAAAGATGGGATAACAAATAGGATTTTTAAAGTAAAAATATCCACAAGTTTGAGGTGTTTTTTATTTAATTTAAAGATAAATTGATTGAAATAACCTAAATTTGATTAATATATATAAAATTTATATAATTAGAATTTAAAACCAATAAAAAATTAATTTAACCTTTTATATAAATTATATTAAATAGAATTTTTTCATTAAAATTCAATATTTTTCACTATTCATAAAAATGAAACTTCATTGAAAAATATAAAAAAATAAGCATAACCAAATTTTGATGTTTCTCATTAAAAAAGAAGTTTATATTTACATAAAAAAATAATAAAAGTTCAGAAAAATAGATTTAAAATAGTTTCCCCATTTAAATGAAGTAAAACTATCTTTAAAAAAATATTTGTTTTTAGGCATAAAATTGAGTTTATTATTATCTTATTCCCATCAAATATATTGGATGAATGTCATAAATATTTTGTTAATATTTAATATATATATTAAACTAATATCACTCACTAATTGTAATTAATTTAATTTATTAGAAAAAAACACCCTTGTGAGCATAAAAACATTTCCTTTATATTTAATTGGTTTTTATATTCATTTCTAATTAATTGGTAACTAATGAATTATTCTTATATTTTTATAGACTGCATATTTTCATAGGTTAGTTAATACTATACATAATGGATAATTTAACAGCTATACTATACCATAATATATTTAATAATAATATATTAATAATATATTATTGTTTGGTAAAACTCAGTTTTGCGTGTAACACAATCCATTATAAAAATTGTTGTTGTGTGCAACACAAACTCAGTATTGCATGAATTTCAAGCTATAAAATTTATCAAATTTATTTAAAATAGTAAATATATTATAGAGTCTACGGATATTATATTCCCTTACACGGTTAGTGTTGCGTGTCAAATATTCTATCGAATACATTTCTAATACTTTAAGATTTCAGGGTGCCACACCCTTGATAGTGAATAACTATTTATATAGGGTTCATCCCATAAAGCTATGGTTAAATAAAATTTCATTGATAAATAGAGGCATAATGAAATATCATGACTTAAGATCAATTACACAACCTAGAACGTCATGATAGGACTCCACTATTAATGGTGTATCCCACTAGACCAATCATACTCCTCTCATCTAGTCAGAAAACTCTTGTAAAACATATGCAGACACCAAATGATTTGTTTGATACCTAAAAATTTACTCCAAACTCCTCTACTTCCTCAATATATCTCTAAACATATCTTTAGTCACCTCTATCACCCAAAACCCCCAAAGTATATGACCACATGAAATTTGGGCCTATGAATAACCAAATACTTAACGCTCTATCCATTACAACCATTAAAAATTGATTAAATAATATATTAATGTCTTTACATAAAAATGGGATACAAGAAACTATACTATTTTCCAAAATGATGGATCCTGATATCAAGCTTGAGATTGTGGTGAGTTAGGGTGTAGTGTGCACATGAACACATATGGAACTTCCATGTCTCTGTTTTAACCTATCAAAGATTCGAAACATTCGTATGGATATTAATGTCACATAATATTCAAATATTGTGATAACTCTGTTGTACCTCTCGTACCCCTCGAGGTTTAATTTTCATGATCACAATCACTCTCTTCTTTATCTAATATTGTTTTAAGTGTTTTTGGATGATAGGCATGATTTCCGGTGGCCTCCTCACCGGCCAGCCGGTGGTGCCTGAGCCCGAAGGCCTCTCCTTTTCCAAAGCACCGGCCAACCGGTGGCCAAGCACCGGTCAGCCGGTGGAGCCAGTCAAACTAGCCGTTGGGCTTTGACCAGGCTTGTCCACTTGACTCCCAACGGCTCCGAAGGCCTCTCCAACGGCTCCGAAGACCCCCAAAGTCCATTTGAGGGTTCCCCCTCTATAAATAAAGGATAAGGAAGCCCCGGAAACTTAACCAAGCCAAAGGAAGCCCACGGGAACATTTTTGATCATTTTGGCGAACCTCCGGCGCATTCCTTCAAGGAATCTCAATTGCTCCAACCCACTTCCACATCCAAGGAGCACCATCAAAGAAGCTTGGGAGCGCTCTTCATCAACTCCAATCAATTCTTTGGCGCCCAAGGCTTCTCCCATTACGGTTTTTCTTGTTTTATTTATTTTGAGCATCAAATTGGGTTTGTGCCTACAAACCCCCATCTCTTTCTCTCATCCTCTCTTCTTTGGGTTTTCACACCACCTTCAAGGTGTGAAGAGGTTAGTCAAGCCTTCCCTTTAAAAGGCTTGAATCAAAGGTGAGCTAGCCTTCACCTGTAAGAATGCTAGTGGGTTCTTTCTCAACCATTAAAAGCAAGTGGGTTCTTGCATAACCATCAAAAGCAAGCTGTAATAGGTTCTAGACTAACCTTAAAGTCTAGTGGGTTTCTTGCTAAAACCATTAAAAAGAAAGCGGTAGTAAATCTCTCAACGGTTGAGTTGGGAGCGGAGACGTAGGCTTGGGTTTAATCCGAACTCCGTTATCAATTTTGTGTCTTGCCTCTTTTATTTCCGCTGCACCTTTAACTTTGATTTTAAATTGTTTATTATTTTTTAAAAGGCAATTCACCCCCCCTCTTGCCATCACTCTCCGTCCAACAATTGGTATCAGAGGAAAATTTGAGTAATACCTTAACCGGTTTCAAATTCAAGATCCTTTGTGATGGATTCATCCTCTTTCACCCCTGAAGGCTATTCTTTGGGTCGTGCTCCATTTTTTGATGGAACCGACTATAACTATTGGAAAACCCGCATGACCACTTTTCTTAGAAGTATAGGTTATCCTATTTATAAAATTGTCATGAATGGTTACTCTCTCTCTTCTCCCGGTGAATCCAAATGGACCCAAGACGATATTAAAAATTTCGAGCTTGATGGAAAAGCCATGAACGCTCTTCATTGCGGCCTTGATCGTAATGAATTCAATCGAGTTTCCACATGCACCTCATCACATGAAATCTGGAAACTATTGGAGGTTACCCATGAGGGGATCAACAAAGTCAAGGATACTCGATTGGACATGTACCGTCAAGATTTTGAGTCTTTCACCATGCACCCACATGAATCAATTTCTGAAATGTTTACTCGCTTTACTGACGTTTGAAATGGTATAAAGTCTCTTGGAGATGATGTTTCTGCAGGAACAATGGTCAAGAAGATCCTTTGGATCCTACCAAGCTCATGGGCACCAAAGGTCACGGAAATTCAAGAAGCAAAAGACATCAAGAACATGTCGGTCGAAGAGCTCATCAGATCCCTCATGACCTACGAGATCACCATGAGGAGGCAAGATGAAAAGGAAGGCAAACCGGTCAAAGTTCCAAAGAACATCGCCTTCAAAGTTCAAAAAGAAGAAATCTCCTCCTCCTCATCGTCTTCCTCTTCAAGCGGCGATTCAGAAATGGAGAATCTTGCACGCAAAATGCACAAATTCATGAAGAATCACAAGAAGAAGAAATCCTGCAAGGCTCAACCCAACGAAAAAACCGAGCCCGAGGTAACATGTTACGGGTGTGGCAAGAAAGGCCACTATAAGCCCGATTGTCCACTCAACAAGAAAAAGGCCAAGCAAAAGGAAAAGAAGAAGGAATTCAAAGCCACGTGGAGTGATAGCTCCACATCCTCCTCATACTCCTCCTCCTCAAGTGACAATGGTAAAAAATGCTTAATGGAATTTCATGAGGTATCCTCTTCCGACTCCTCTTCCTCTTGTTCTTCAAATTATTTCAATCATTTATCTTATGAGGATCTCCAACATGCTAAAGATCAATTGGAGGAAGGTTTTCACGAACTTTCTTCCAAATTTATTGCTTTAAAAAAGAATTTCAAAAAACTCTCTTCCGAAAAGGAACAACTTCTCAAAGAAAAGGAGGAGTTGTCCCTCATGATCCAAAACTTTCCCGATGTTGAGTCTATGGAATCAACAATCAAGGATTTAAGGGAATCTCTTGCCAAGTTCACCCAAGGTGAACAAAATTTGACCAAATTACTTGGTTCCCAATGCATATCTAGAACCAACGAAGGGCTTGGCTATTCCAAGCAAGCTTCCTCTTCCCATGCTCCAACTATTTTTGTAAGGGGGAGCTCCTAATTTAAATTTTGTAATTATTGCCAAAAACCCGGGCACTTAATTTATGAGTGCGATTGCAAAAATGCCTGGTATGGAAGGCCCAAAACTATTTCCTTTAATGATGAATTTTTTAGGAGAAGACCCGCCACAAGACAAGTATGGATTGAAAAATCCCTTTTAGCGAGTCTCTCCAGGCCAAAATTTGTCTCGGTTCTAAAAACCTCTCCCCGGTGATTTGTTGTTTCTGTTTAGGGGGAGTTAGGATCGTTTCAAAAAAATTCGATTCAAAACTTTCAATTTCAAAACTTTCAATTCAAAACTTTCAATTCAAAACTTTCAATTCAAAACTTTCAATTCAAATCTCAAAAATTTCAATTGGTTTAAAATCTCTATCTTGTTTTTCAATCCTTTCCCTCAATCAAGTTTTATGCCCCGTGCTATTTTGATAATCACAAAGGGGGAGAAATTCTTGGTTGATTGGGGGAGAAATCTTTCTTTCATGCTTTACTTTACTTTCCCATTTATCCTTTAAAGCATGCCTTTCATTTCATTTTTACATTGTTTTTTTTGGTGATTGTGATCATCAAAATAGGGGGAGATTGTTGTACCTCTCGTACCACTCGAGGTTTAATTTTCATGATCACAATCACTCTCTTCTTTATCTAATATTGTTTTAAGTGTTTTTGGATGATAGGCATGATTTCCGGTGGCCTCCTCACCGGCCAGCCGGTGGTGCCTGATCCCGAAGGCCTCTCCTTTTCCAAAGCACCGGCCAACCGGTGGCCAAGCACCGGTCAGCCGGTGGAGCCAGTCAAACTAGTCGTTGGCCTTTGACCAGGCTTGTCCACTTGACTCCCAACGGCTCCGAAGGCCTCTCCAACGGCTCCGAAGACCCCCAAAGGCCATTTGAGGGTTCCCACTCTATAAATAAAGGATAAGGAAGCCCCGGAAACTTAACCAAGCCAAAGGAATCCCACGGGAACATTTTTGATCATTTTGGCGAACCTCCGGCGCATTCCTTCAAGGAATCTCAATTGCTCCAACTCACTTCCACATCCAAGGAGCACCATCAAAGAATCTTGGGAGCGCTCTTCATCAACTCCAATCAATCCTTTGGTGCCCAAGGCTTCTCCCATTACGGTTTTTCTTGTTTTATTTATTTTGAGCATCAAATTGGGTTTGTGCCTACAAACCCCCATCTCTTTCTCTCATCCTCTCTTCTTTGGGTATTCACACCACATTCAAGGTGTGAAGAGGTTAGTCAAGCCTTCCCTTTAAAAGTCTTGAATCAAAGGTGAGCTAGCCTTCACCTGTAATAAGGCTAGTGGGTTCTTGCTCAACCATTAAAAGCAAGTGGGTTCTTGCATAACCATCAAAAGCAAGCTGTAATAGGTTCTAGACTAACCTTAAAGTCTAGTGGGTTTCTTGCTAAAACCATTAAAAAGCAAGCGGTAGTAAATCTCTCAATGGTTGAGTTGGGAGCGGAGACGTAGGCTTGGGTTTAAGCCGAACTCCGTTATCAATTTTGTGTCTTGCCTCTTTTATTTCTGCTGCACCTTTAACTTTGATTTTAAATTGTTTATTATTTTTTAAAAGGCAATTCACCCCCCCTCTTGCCATCACTCTCCGTCCAACAAACTCGATATTACAATATTAATTACTAAAACATTTTTATTTTATATTTGGATTCCAAATTCACCAATTATATGTTTTACATAAATAAATGTTTATTTTTACCAAATTTAACAATATTAATTTATTTTTGATGACTGACAAGTTATATATAGTTCCAATTATAATCATTTTGACTAATAAACTAATTAATATCATTTAAAATAAAATTCGATCACATCAACTACATTATCCTCATAGGATACCAGTAATTCAAATTCAGTGATATAAATTTTATTGATTCATTAATTATATATATTTTTATATGATAATAAGGGTATAAAATATAAATATATAATGTTGTTCAGTTCATATTGCATTCATAAAAAAACTTTAAAATTTAAATTTTAAAATAAAAATTGGGAATGAAATGTAATAGAAAAAATTCATAATATAATTTACCATAAAAAATATAAATATCATGTCCTTTTGGGTTGAAAATTATAACGGTAATTTTAATTTTCGATTTATAGTACTCTGGTCATTTCATGAATAGATATTGGTATGGGAATTTTTAGGTTTGGGGCATCTTAAAGATTTTTTTCGAAAACAGTTTTTAATTGTCGTGTGGTTACTTCAGATTTAGGGTAAACCAAGAGTGGTAGTTTTCCCTAGTGGTGTGGCACACGGTTGGTGCATAGATATAGAGTAGCTGGGTGAAACATGAAATTTCATCTTAGTGGGGATCTGCTTTGTTGGTGCATGATTTGGAAAATTGTGCAGGAAAATCATGCAAGTTAGAGGATTGATATAGTGCCAACTGAATGGATATCGCATGGTTTAGAAAATCCTATGGATAAAGCTTGTGTCTTCCCAAATTTCATTAAAAGGGGAAAAATTTCCATTTTTTTCTATCAAAATTTTAAACCATGCCCCCCTCCTTCTCTCATATCATTCACACTAAATCAGGGGGTCTCATCCCCCTTTATTCCTTTAAACCCCCTTGAGATTGGATGATTTATTTTGTATTTTTAGGGTATTCTAGGTATGATATCCCTCTTTGTTCTATATTATTCTTCTCCATCATTATCCATTTATTTCAGCTATATCTGGATATGGTTCTTGAGGGGATTCCACTATATCATGGTGGAATTGTCTCATTATGATGGATTTTTTTCTCCACATGGCTAGAGAATGTCCTTTGATGATTAGAAAATTCCTTCACACACCATTTAAAAGATGGTACATTACTCATTAAATATTCTTAGGGTTTTTTGAGAAATTAGATGAAATATTTCCTAAAATATAACATTGATATTGGGGGTTTCATGGGGTTAGGTTTGAGTGCATTTTAGGAGTGGACCACAACCCATTGATTGGGATTTTAGAAAGTTGATATCGCCTGATGAGATTTTAGTAATTTATTCCTATTTAAATTAAAATAAAATTTTTATTTCTAATTGTTATATATGAATTGATTTGATTTGTTGGCATGATATAGGTCTTGATATTTATGGTGAAAGGATTTGTTGGACTTATAAGATATTAGTAAAGAGTGGTCGAACCTATTTTTAATGGAAATAGATTCTATTGGGGTAGGTGGTCCATTGATCATACCCCATTATTGTAAGATTCAGATAAGTAGCTTATGATCTGTGGTTTTTCTACATATGGGTGATTAACTATTAAATTAAATAAATTATTATTGATTTTTTTAGACTGATCAAAAGTGTCATGGTCCATGATGAACCCTTAGGAATGAGATTGATGACTTAATCACGGATAGACAATGTCTTGATTATAGATTCAATCCATGAGATACATGGGACCTTAAGGGGTACCTGTGTGATTATAATGACATAGTGGGCCTTATGGGATATGTCTTTACCTTCCCTGGGTAGGGATATTTATGTAACAGAAATGGAAAACCTTAAGTGTCAGCATAGAACCCAGAGGTTTTTCATTAAGGACTTGAGATGCCTTAAATCCATGGGCTAGATAATTAGGGAGTGGGGTGAGTATTCCTCTATCATGAGCATGTGATGACTCAGATTGATATAACTTGGGTAGGTTTATGATAGGTAGTTTGAGTGGACCAACTTAGGATAACATGGTAAGTGGGATGCACATTATTCCATCTATTAAGATTAAGGCCAGTTGGGATTATCTGATGAGTCCAGTGAGGGAGTAACATGTTTATCATAATAATGAGGGATGTTATTCCATTTGAGAGTTTGGGTTAGACCTGAGAGATGAGTTTGAGATAAGGAATCCCAAATGGGTATTCTATTCTATTATATGTCCTAGAGGGACGTTTTTGTTACCCCAATGATACATTGACCTTATAGAGGGGTGGTTCTAGGAGGAAGATGGTGTTGATCTTGAGTGTCACCTTATAACATGAATCTATGGTATTTTCCGAGTAGGGATGCAATGGTAGGGATACATCATTCACTTGAGAGGCCAAACTTGGTTATGTGAGATGTATTTGGTAAGTTTCTAACCCATTTCATTATTAACGAAGATACTAAAAAGTATATTCTATCCCAAAATATAGAATTTTTAATTCAAGGTAGATCACCCAGTATTTATTATTCATACCTATATCGAATTCATTGGGTGTTACATGGGATTTAGTAGTTATGTCTATGGGGAACACATAAGGTGTGACATGGGATTTGACTTAAACATGATGGAATGGAATTCTAAGATTCTCCCCTGGGATTCTATGATTTCTTATATGGGATTCCTAGGATACTCTCTAGGATCTAGTGTCTCCACCTCATATGATGGATTCCTAGGTTACCCCTAGGATCTGACAATAATAAGATGAATAAACGGAATTCATAAATTATTATCTAGGATTCAACAATTATACCGATAGAGAATGATTATTTTTTTATCTTGTATTTATTGAGTTTTCCTACATGGAATTCCTAGTCTATTTTCTAGGATTCAATGGTAATGCTTATATGACATGACTTCAATATTCTCCTTAAATCCAGAATTATGCCTTTAGACATAGAATTCCTTGCATTCTCTACTTAGATCTAATGTGTATGCCTAATACTACAAGGATTCCCATGATACCTCCTAGGACTTATATTTTATACCTGATATTATATGGATTCTAATGACTCATGGTTATAAAAACTCCAACATTTTATAAAGTGGGTATAGTTGACCTCGAGTATCATATTAGATTTTAAAGATTGACATTAATTATTTATTTATTCTTATGAATTAATTTATTTATTCACCTAATCATATCACATGTGTATAAGCTACTATACTAGTTATATTTGGAGCCCTATTAGTGGTACCCTAAAGAGTTGTACTCACACCCAACATAGAACGCCATGGAACTCAGGTACTTGAGTATACTTCACTAATCATGGGTTCAAATAGGGAAGAGGTCCATTATTGTATGATTTTGAGGAGATAGCTTCGATGGAGTTAGAGACTAGGATATGATAAGGCCTGGGGATAGTATTAGATCCTCCTTTTTAATTTATACTATTTTTTATTGTACATATCATCATCCAAGTTGGTGTTCAGTTGATGTATGCTGGTATGACTTTGTGTCTATATAATCATATACTTCTTTATTTCATTTTTTATAGCACTGCGGTTTATACTACTACATCCTATGATTTGTAGAGATAGATGAAGTCTGGTTATTTCCAGTACTATTTCAACTTTTATACTAGTTTTAAACCTCTAGTGTATTGGGAGGTTCTCCTAAGGTCAAGTGAACACCGCAATTCTAATTACTAATACAGTGGCCTAGGGAAGAGTGTACTTACAAAAACATCCAAGAATCTCAAAAATTGATAAATATAAATTCATTCATACCCAAAAAACAAAAATAAATCTTAATATCCAATTTAATCAGCCACAATATGAATTAAAATATTATCTAAATAAGAAATAAAATCAAGAACAACAAGTGAACAATATCATTTTTAGTGAGGTTTAAATCCTTAAATATAATATATATGGTGGGTGTGCACCCACGACTTTATATCATGGAAAACTATAAAATAAATTTATACAAGTGCCTCAAGATGAAATTTAAATCACCTCGGTTATATTCACCAAAACAATTTTCATTATCCAAGGATACAAGTACATAAAGTTTTAGGGGATTTGTTATTGGGATAGTCCATATAAATTAGATAAGACCAACTAAACTAGTATATAGATCACGAAATGAATTAGATTAATTATTTCATACATAAAAAGAACCATATGTGACAAGATTAATTCAAGATGATCATGTGAAATAAAGAAAACAAGAAATAAAGAAAATAATAATATAACATGCTTTAGTCCCTATTGAACATAGATGCATGGAGAGAACACTACACCTATGATATTTATTACTAAAAGTAAATATAAAAAATATACGAAAATTGAAGGTTTTAAAAGACTAGATAAACTATCTATAGAACAACCTAGTTAAACTTGGTGGTAGTGATGAATCCTTTAATGAGGAGTTAACTAATTATCTTCCTACATGGATTCACACTATACAGTTTCATGGAAAGATACATTGATTTATAGTAAGCATAAACTAATGAATTGGAAATTAACTCCTTAAAATTCCATATATCTCCACCAAGATTTAGAAGGTCTCTATAATAGTTATCTATATTCATTGATTCTCTCCTGTTTGGCTATCCCACTCTAAATTTTTGATGATCTCCACTAATATCCAACAAACATCTACACTAAGACCAGAGGCATAGATAAAGCATCATTCCTTTCATAGAATCATAGTAAAAATGATTAGACCATCATATCCTCTAGTAACATCTCTTGAATATGTTATGAAATTAAGAATTAATGGTTCTCGAGCTCTCTCATTATCTCTCACTGGGGATGAAACTTGAATGGAATCAGAAAGAAAACCCACCGAGATCTAAATATCACATCACAAAAGGCGTATGAATTAGTATAATGAGAGAATAATTGGGACATCCAACACATGTATGGTGCATATTCATTGCACCACTTGAATAATTAACTATGTAAAAATAGTTTGGGACACAATTGAATGGGATTAGTGAAAATAAAATCACAAGGATCACCATGAATTTTTGAGATGTAATAAGAACAACTATGAAACACAATATGGGTAATAAGGATTCATTAGATTGACAAGATCGATGACTCTTATTAACCACTAACATAATACTTATATTATACTATAATTAAGGGGGGGAAATACTTTTCAAGGATCAAATAAAACTGAATGTTTCGTGAAACATACATTTAAAAACCATGTAGTAGTAAAAAAATGGAATATAAAATATGAGAATTAAGCATTTTGATGGAAAACTAAAAAATAAACTAACATGAAAATTAAAAAATCTTCAACTTTTTAAAAGAAATGATCAATTATAGATGGTGTGATCAACACCTATATCAGGGAATTAGGACTATATTCATTAACTCAGAACAATTTGTGAACATCAATAATTGTATAACCTTTGTTAAAGTATTAGTTGAATTATCAAAAGTGTGTATCCCATTAATAAACACAACCCTACTTTCATTTATTTTCTTAAAAAAATGTATCCTAATATTTATATACATTGAAAACCCTTGGAAAACATTATTCTTGGATAAATTCAAAACAAAATGACCATCATAGAATATATCTACATTAATAGAAGATAAAGATAGTTTATTTATTAGTCCAAATAAATTTTTTATTTAATAGATTCATTTAATTCTATATATTTTTCCAAGTTTTTTAAAAAATATAAAACATATTATATGTTTAATTTATATGAAACAAGGCCTCAAAAAGAATGAAATAAATAACTAGTGAAAGAATTCCACGTAGAAATATTTGGGGTATAGTCAGAATCTAAAAAACCAATAATATCATTATCATAACTAATATTATTTCCAAAATAGATAAAAAGGTCAAAATATATTGCCACGTGCCTTAGTAACCAATTCAATTAATGGAAATGGGGATTCTCAAGCTTTCTATTAACCTATTTATGGTATAAATAGAAAAGGTAATGGCTAGTCTTTAAGATATATTTCATTACATAAGGATACTCAATATATAAAAACAAGGTATTTTATTCATAAAGGATATATAAAAACAAAAAAAATATGGGAATAGGATAGGTAAAATATACAGTGTTGTCCAGAAGGTGCATTTATAGGTTTCAGGTAATCAAAAAAATACAGCCACAAGACCTACTTAACATAGTCAGACAAAGATAGATACAGCACTCTATTTTTGCTTATAAACAATTTACATTCCTAATATTTTCTTATCATTCCTAAGATCATCCATTTAAAAGAAATTTTTCAATTTTATTTTTACACAATTAATCAAACTCATACCTTTTCATAACACAAGCATGTCTTCAGTATATAAAAGTAAATAAAAACACGCTTAACATATTTAAAGTAAACATGGACATATTATTTACTTCTTTAAAACTCATTTTGAAGAATTAATTAATCAAACTATTTACACCATTACCTCTTGGAAAGCCTAAGTCCATACAATGATTTTCACAAAAGGAAAACTTTGACATGTTTAAAATCCTTTGAAAATATTTTAGGAGGTTTCATGCAAATAATTTCCATTAATTTCCCTTGTAAAAAATAAGATTTCATATTTACTTGTTTGATATGAAAATAATTTAAGTTAGTAAAAGAAATCAGTAATCTAATAGATGAATGTTTAATAAAAGGAGAAAAAATTAACTATAGTTGATACCCTAAATTGAATGAATCATTTAGCTAAAAGTTTATATTTTTACTTAATTTAAATTTTTCTAGTGTTATCCTCCTTGTTTTGGAACATAAACCGATATCCTACAATTCCATTCCTATAAGGTTTATAAGAATAAAATCAGGGTTGATTTTTTAGGAGGTATTTTGTCTCATAGTTCATAATAGCTATCCAATTATTTGATTCATTTGATTCCATGGATTGTTCAAAGGTCTGCAGTTCTTCACTGTTATGGTCCATAGAAATGTTAAATGTGTAGGCTCCACATTGACTTGAACAAATTGAATATGAGGTCTGATAGTTCTCTTAGATCTATCCCATATTAATTTATAGTCCATCAAATCACATTATCCCTTATCCTTATAATCATAATTAGTATCTGGTTTGAGTTTAAAAGTGAACTAGTTGAAAAGGAATAGTGGAAGTAGTCTTAGGATCCAACTTCATATCAGGTTCTAAAGGAACCTCAATACCCATAGGTTGAGGTGTACCAACATCATAAAACTCCCTAATATTCTTCATTTTCAAAGCAACCTCATGGAATAAAATTCCACAACTTACAATACACTTCTAAAAACTGGGATTATTTACCCAAATCCAGTTCCCCCTAACCCCATAAGGACAACATATGTGGAAACACTTAATCACTCTAATTTATATCTTATCATTCATGTTATGTGAAAAAGTATTATAACCAAAAGCTATATGATGTCCAAGTCTAGGGGTGAACTAGTATACATCTCCTCAATATTTTTGAAAATAATAGCACTATATGGGAAATAATTAATCAAATAAACTTATATAGTAGAATTTTTTCCCAAAAGGCCTAGACAATCCTGAATGTGAGAGAATTATTATGACCCTCTCTAAGATAGTATTACTCATATCCTCATATAGGACATTCTCCAGCGGGGTCTCCACAATTGTTCATTGTGTCAAGACACCATAAAAATTACAAAATTCAAAGAATACATCTAACAAATACTCAACCCCATTATATTTTCTTAGGTATTTTAGTTTATTCCTTAGATAAATCTGGATAATGTATTTCTTTGTCTTGAACAATTATAATTTTTTAGACTTCTACATCAGTATGAAATACATAATTTTCAACAATAATCTCTTATGAAGGTCACAATTTTATTCCCTTCACTATGGAAGGAAACCCCAAAAAGTCTCTAAAAGTATTAATAGACATATTCAAGGGGGGACATGGATTTTTATTAAATCCTATAAAATATAAATAATTTAGAATTTCTAAACACACAGTCTTCATAGAAGGGAAGACTATTGGGGGTTATATATTTCAATAACCTATGCCAAACGTTTACTCATACCCTTGCCACTCACATTCTTTATTAATCTATGACAAAGTATAGTGCTATCAGTTACAGGGATATTGGTTAATTTTAACTACTACATGTGAATCCTTCCATCTGAAATATATGACCCATTAACCAAATTTCCTTTCATAATGGTGAGGGATACCTTAGCAATCCTTATGCTTTTATAATTAGAACTAAAGGTATACCCCTTTTAGTCTAGAACACCTAGGAAAATAGGGTACCTCATTAATTTACTTCCCACCTATCATATTCAAAATTTATCACTAACCCATCATAGTACTCTAATACCAAAAAATCTATAACCATGATACAGAAAATCCTATTGTTTCTCTGATAAACATCACCACACAATAATTTAATTAGATCAGTGAGTTATTATCTCTTCAAGCACACATGGAAAGAGAATAATAAATCCAAGAACCACTCTTCAATCATTGTACTATTATAAACATTAATAAAATAAAATTTATTTAATAATTTCTCTTCTAATAATGAGTGTTCATTGTTACCTATAAAATATTTCCTTTCTAAATAATTATTATTAATATTCCCTAGTTGTCTACAAGGAAACAAATGTAATTAGATTACCCCTAAAATTAAAATGAATCCTCTATTTACTATTATGTATACACTTACCTCTCTACATAGGTGTCCCTCTTAGATCAATCCCCTCAGCTTCTTGTTTAACAAAAACCTTATTTTGAAGTTATTTAGATAATAAGGTCGATTTAACAACTTATAACACTAGAGTGTCCCCACCATACATATTAAAATAGTAAAAAATTATAAAAATCATCTAATGATGTTATAAAAATAATGTCCAAATATTCATCATCAATATTAACCTCTATATTATAAAAATACATAAAAATATTAAATTCATTGATATGAGTCTGGATTAAAGTTCCAGGGCACGTTAAAAAATTATACAATCAAATTTTTTATTTATCAATCTAACAGTTGTTTGTTTATGTACATAGCCTCAAGTTTAATGCCCTCTGTTCGAAATATATTCTTATTATTGAATATTTTTATATAATAAGATGGATCATTTTTGGTTTTTGAAGTTTTAGAGGAATTCTAGGTTAAAGGATGCAGTGATCTAGATATATAGGCTTTGTGATGGAATGGTTAAATCCATGGTGAAGGTAATTTCCCTTCTTATAGAGGTTCTGTAGTTATGTTCATTCATCTAAGTGGTAGGAGATCACAATTCCATAGCACCTACCATTATAGTGGGTGTGGTGGTTGGAAAGTCCACTTGTGGGAAACATGTGGACCAAAATACCAAGTGAGTGGGCATGTCCAGTCTCATATTGGTGCTATATAAAATGATTTGGGAGAATATATAACATCATGGTCCTAGAAATGGTTCTCCTAAAAGTTATTCCTATGTGTACCACTCAAAACAGATTGGGTAAACTCACTACACCATGGTCTAATGAGTGGTTCTAGTCTTCAGGGTTTTTTAAATAACCATTTTAGACATCAAAATTTTTGGAAATTAATATGATATGATGGTAATAGAATGTAAATATATCGGGGGGTTTGTTAATGTGATTTTAACTCAATAAATCTCATGAAAAAAAACCCATTCCTTTTTCCCTTTATTTGGTCTCTCAGACCATGCACTTTCAGAGGTGATTTTGGATGATCTCTTTTCTAAAGAAGTTATTCCTCTTGGTTTCTACTATGAAGTTAGATATAAAGTAGGTGTCTTATTTAAAATAATATTTATGTTAAGAATGATATGACTTATGGTTCTTTGGATCAGTAATTATATTTTCAACTGAAAATAAATATTGAATTATTCTTGTCAAAAGTTATGCATGCAACATTATTTTCAAAGAAAAATTAATGGTGAAGTCCATAATATATTTTATAAAAAAATTAATGGTGTTTTAATTTTAAATTATTGGAAATTGTGGATTGTATGAGAATAGGTTCACACATTGGAGGTGTGGATTCATGAAGAATTTAAAGGGGGCCTATTCATATGGACTTGGTTTCTTATGTCATCTAGGTGGAAACACTAGATTTTACCACAAAGTAAAGAATTAAAATTGGGGGTATGATTTTTAAACATGAGTTTTGTAACATCAATATATTTTGTGAAATATATTTTTTGGAATTATTTTAATCTTTATGAGATTTTTCATTTCATGCAACCCTAAAAATAGTTTACTTTATATTAAATCATTATGTCTAGATTGAATCATACACAACACCAAATTATCATGCACTACACAAATTTTTTTTAACATTATTTACATGGAACACTGAGGTTAGCATACATTACATGAAAGATTGACTTTCCTCAATGGCTTGCATAACACACAATACCGAGTTTTACTGAACAATAATATATTATTAAAATTTTATTATTAAATAAAATAAGATATAACATAGCTATTAAATTGTCAATTAATAATATTATTAAATAATTTATGAAAATATATGGTTTACAAAAATATAATAAGAATTCATTGGTTACCAATTAATTATAAATTAATATGAAAACTAATTAAATATTAAAGAAAATATTATTATGGCCACAAAGATTTTTTATCCTAATAAATTAATTTAATTAAAAATAGTGAGTGATATTAATTTAATATATATGTTATATATTCGATAAAATATATATGATATTTACCCAATAGATTTTATAGACATAAGATAAGAAGAAACACAATAATTTGTTAAAATCCAATATTTTTTATAAAGGCATTTATGTTTCCTTTTAAAGGAGAACCCATTTTAAATCCTATTTTTTGAAATTTTATAGATTTAATATGTCAAAATAAAATCCAATTTAAAAATAATAACATAAAAATTAGGATAGGGTAAAGTTTTGGTATTTTTCTCTGAAGTTTTATTTTTTAAAAGAATAGTGAAAAATATTGAATTTTAGTTCAAAATAAATTTTTAATATAATTTATTTATAAGGATAGATTAAATTTTAAATTGGTTTAAAAGTTTAATTAGATCATTTTTTATAAATTAATCCCATCTAAAACATTGGAAACAATTTATATTTGAAATTTCTTATAAAAACATAGCAAACTTTGGGATGCTTTTAATTTAAAAACCAGCATTGTTGTCTCATCTACAGAATTAAATTTAAATTAATTTATGATAATTATTTTTATTGAATATAGAAACATGGATTCAATATTTTTAATCTATATAATTTATAATCTCTAACAAGTTCAATTTAATTTTTCACCCAAAATATTAGTGAGTGCAGTTAAAATTAATTATTGTGACTCAGGTAAGGGAATAAATATTAAACATAAGGGCCGAAATGACCTATTGACTTATCCAAAACACATTGGATGGTAATATTTATTCCATAAACATTTCCTTATTTTTTTGGTTTTTTATAACTTTTATTAGGTAACAAAGTGGATACACCTAACTTTTTTTTGAAAATGCAAAGTGTTTTCATTCCCTTCCCTATAAAAGGTCACCACCTATACCACATCCTCACACCTATCAAACCACTTCGGTTTAGAAAATAAATTCCAAATACACTTCCCAATAACCATAACATCCTTCTTGAAACATAAGTTTTGGAATAAAGACTTCCATGGAATCCCTTCGATGCTAACCAAAAACCATTACCAGATCAAGAGGTAATACCCTCCCTCAAGCTCCTTTCTATTTTTCCATTATTCACTCCTTAAACTCTTCTTATTTCATTATTTTATAAAAAACTATTATCTTAAATATTAAATTATTTTTTATGATAAGTTTTCTACCTACACTCACACACACTTCCATCTAGTTGGTAACGAACATACTATTTACGTGTAAGGCAACCTACCGCCTCACAAAATAATGATTATTCATTTTTTCCTTTACCGCCTCTCACGATAAAAATTATGACAGAAACTATATTTATATATTATATATTATATTTATAATTTATTTATGCTTCTATAATTTTTATTTATAACATACCTTTATACTTTCCATATTGTGTAAATATCATAATTTCGTTTAAGTGTGGACTATCGACCCCTCAAAGCAATGTAATTCATTCACTCACTACATGGAATGTACTAAGGTTATTTTTAGTTAAAATATATGATATATATATTAGATAATAATTATAATTTAATGATATTATATGAATATGTAAATAAATATAGATATATATCATTCAATTTCTTTCTTTTAAGACGTCAATAAAACAGAAGCAGTGTTCATGCGTACGTACGAGCCACTGTCTCCATGAACGGTGTATTCCATTTAATACTTATAAGTTTTATATATTATTATAAAAATATAATAAATATTAATTATATTTATATCA
Source organism: Viscum album (assembly GCA_963277665.1). Taxonomy (NCBI): domain Eukaryota; kingdom Viridiplantae; phylum Streptophyta; class Magnoliopsida; order Santalales; family Viscaceae; genus Viscum; species Viscum album. Next base: position 1,964,448,749 of record OY728132.1, read on the forward strand.
TGTTTTAAATTTTTAAAATCATGATATAAGTATAAGGACCAAATATATAACAAATTAGGACACAAGTGAAAAACAAAGTGAAAGTTACTCGAAGTGTAACCTTAACATGAAATTGTTAACAAGAAGGTAATATAATGTCATAATAAAACTAGAAATGGTATTATATATAATAATTTTGTTCTTTAAAAGATCTATAATAAACTTACATTTATAATACCAGAGATTTGAATGAGTAGGACAAGAGTCAAGCATAATGTAAGGGGATTTCATCTCACTTTTTATTTCCACGAGATACATAGATTAATCATCACTCATATCATTTTTGTGGTGTATATAATACCCATGTATGTATTATAAGATTAATATAATTTAAATTATGTGTATTTTCATATCATTTTTATGATCTTTCTCTCATTGGGTCTAGTTTTCCAAAGTTACCAAATCGGTAAAGTGATTCTGTCTCAATTTTTTATTTCCTTGAGACACATGTTATGTTATGCACATATATTTTTCCATGATGTGTATATTATTACTTTGACAATTTTCATAATGAATATACCTATTTTATTGATATTTTAATCTTCATTTAATTTTATTCTTTACACTTTTTAATGATTCAATGATACCAAATTGGTTACAGTTTATAGCTACAATCTCAACATTTATCGACATTGATTATGATTAGGACCCCATTGAATATATATTATGATAAATATATCAAGAAATATTATGAGTTTTATTACCCTATGGTTATTCATGTTATATCCATGTAATGGTACCATTTTTCTACTCTTTGGTACATAACATGGTCAATAAATTGTTTTTAAGGAAGTCCAACTTTACCTCTCCCTTCAGTTGGAAATCTGTGTTCCTTCAAAACAATGTTTTCATAAAAGAGATTTCCAATAAAATTATACTATTCTATGATCTTTAAAATACATTTTTACCCATCTTTCTTTTACCAATTGTTTCAAAGGAATGCTTGTATCTCTTTTATGATAAAGAATTTTTCAAACCATTATACCATGCAAAAGGAATGTTCTTTTTACATCATATGGCATGTACGGATTTACCCACCACTAGTTTTGTGAATATTCCTTTACATGTTCAAATGGTTTATTTTTAAGAAATTATTTTTATAATTAGTATTCAAATATATGGTTTTCAAAGAATTTTCAAGTTTCATTTATAAATTTTCAAGGAAAATTATTTTCAAAATATTTTCAAGTCTAATTTATAATTTTTCAAAGTATTTTTAACGAAATGGTTTTCAAAATGTTTTCAATATAATTTTATAAGTTTTCAAGGAAAAATTATATCAAAATGTTTTCGTAATTTTTCAATGGATAAGGTTCTAAAAATTATTTCAATCCATCATTCTATGTTTTCAATTCATTTAGAAAGAAAATGTTTTTCTAAGGGTTTTATATTTTAAAACAATTCAAATAAGAAATTATACTTTCCTTATGAAATATTTTTCAAAATATATTTCCAAGTTACTTTCTAAATAAGATGACATCCATTGATGTTACTCATTCCCTTCTATGAAATTATCCAAAGGTTACGTTCATATTATTTATTGAAGGGTTTATGTTTTGATGGAATTATTGTTATAACACCTATTTCTCTTCCACGAGTTATATGATTTTGATTTCAGTTTATTTTCATGGGTTATGATTTAATGAAATGATTACAAAACCTATTTATTTTTCATAGGTTATAATGTGATGAAATGTTAATGATACCCATTTCATTTCATGAGTTAAGATTTTTTGATGAAACCCATCTCTTTTTATGGTTCATGATTAGATGTAAGTTTTATTATCTTGTGGAACATGTATGTCTAATTTTGTTATACAAAGGGTAGGAATGATATCTCCCTCCAATGTATTGGGTAATGATAAATGGTATATGATCCCAATGGTACATGTGTTGTATCTCAATACCAATAACAAGAGGGTAAACAGGTTGTATCCCAAGCCTTAAAACATGTGGGTACATGGGTTGTATCGTAAGTCTGAAGATACGAAGGTACATAGGTAAGAACCCAATCTTAAAAGTTATCATTGACACAAAATTTTCTACATTTTTGTGTATTTCACAATTACATGTCTTACTCAGATGTTATGATTTCAGGAGTTATCCTCTTGATTCCACTATGATTCGTGCCCTATGAACTATCATTATTTAAGCCATGATTTATGTTTATGATCTTTGAAATGTTGGGTATGATGTTCTAATGTTATGATCAGATTATCATACCCTTTTTATCATGTTTATACTTACATATCATCCTTATTTATCCTTAATGAGAATATGAGATTACCGCTTATTATGTTTCCTTCCATAAGTTATGAAGATATATTTTATATGTCATATGTCTATGAGGGGTTCTAGTCTAGGAGAACCTAGTGGGAGATAATTTATCTCACCCATGTACCAGTGTTCATGTTTCCATGTTTTTAAAGTCACAAACAAATATGGTCTTCAGGCATCTATTTTTATAATGTTTTATGAATTCAGAAAAATATATGTAATATATATGTATATTAAGACTAGGTTGTTATAGTTGGTATCAAATTAAAGGTTTAGTTAACCTTTGGATACTAGGAAGATAAAAATTTATTCATAACTATAAATACATGTCTAATAATCAATCTAAGAATAAGGAAAAGTATAGAAAAATGTCATGGAATCTTGCTAATTGATAGAGTGAGTGGTTTCTAATAAATACATACATGTTTAGATACTAAAAGTTGATGTGTATTTCGTACATATATACCTTGGGTAGTAACTATAACAATATATCCTGGTCCTAACTTGGCATAATCTGGTAAATGACAATGGGCCTTGATGAGCACCCGGTTTGACACTCCTGGGGGGAATGCTTTTGGAATTTAAAAACTCTTCTTGAACCATCATGAAGGATTTAAAGTATGTAGTATATAAATAATCTATCATAAACCTATGGTTTCATAGATTAAGGAATATTCCATAATTTATAAATCATTTAAGTGGGTTTTCATGATTATGTGATTCCTCACTACGAAAAATGTTTATTACTCTATGTTTTTTGTTTTAGTCAATGGATGGAACCCAAAGGAACCGCATTAATGGTGATTGAGATGGACAATGAAATGATTTTTCTCCAGAGCATATGAATGCTTTGGGAGATGGAATACATAACCTCATTGATATTCTCCCACACCTATCTCAAGATATGAATCATGATGAGATTCCAAATGATAAAAATATGGAACAATGTCTTGTTAGGTCATTCATAAGTTAACACCCACCTTCTTTCAGTAGGTTTTCCAATCCAATTTTTGTTTAAAACTAGATAAGTACCACTGAAATGATATTCACAATTCCTCAATGTTCTAAATATGATAAATTCATTCTGGCTCTATATCAGCTGTAAGTTGAATCAAACTAGTGGTGGACTCTAATCAATCATATGAGTATGCAATATGAAATTGAGTCCATGGATTGGTAAGAGTTCAAGAACTTATTTTTCAATAAGTAATTTCCTTGTGTCCTTTATAGGATGATGGTAGAGGATTTCCTTAAACAGAATCTAATGGATTATGAATCTGTTAATACATATGAGGATAATTTTACAATACTTATGAGGTACGCTTCTGAAATTATCATCCAACCCGAAAGTAAGGTTGAAAGCTTCTTTAGTGACTTAAAGCCAAGTCTCAAAAGGGAGTTGGCCAAAATTTACTTTAGTAGTTATGAAGATTTTTTGTGTTGTGTTATAAAAGTTGAAATGGAGGTTGGAATTATGTATCAATCTCATGGTTTTAATAAGAAGAGTAATATGGAGTTTTAAGGATAATCTAAAAACCATGTAGATAAGAAGATGACCCATCCATTATGCTCTAAGTGTAAAAAAATCATAGAGGGATTTATGTTAATGGGATTAGTAAATATTTTAAGTTTATAAATGAAGGAAATTGGGCAGATGAATGTTGAAGTTATTAGAAAAATATATTTAATGAAGTGAATAATGAGAAAACTCTATAGAATGAACCTCACACACTTCAGTGTTTCAATTGCAGGGAGTTTGGGAATTTTTCTAAAAAGTGCCCAAATACAAGGGTTAATAATGGTGATCAGGGCCAAAAACCTCTTAATACAATAGAAAAATTTTACTCATATGAAATTACAATGGAAGAAGTGAACCATAATTATTGGGTAACTCTATAGTGTGGAATTCGCTATCAGATTTTGTAAAAATAATCCCTATGATAATCTTATTGTCCATATTTTAGTAATGTTTTATGTGATTCTATCCCTATACATTTATTTTTCAATAATAAAACCATATTTATTATTCTATCAATGCAATGATGATCCCATGCATCAAAAAATAATTTTGGTATATGAAATAAGATATTTAAGGAATAAAGGATGAATTATATTTTGGAAGGGTTATAAGGTTAACCATTTATGAAATATTTAAGTTAAACTTTGAATAAATCTTTTTATATTAATGAATTGTATCACCACATGAGTATTTATGCATATTTGATAGCACATTATAACCACTTGGTGTTGGTGGTATCATAATATATATGGGAAAATTTATCATGGATTTAATGATCTGTTAGTACTTTAGGAAAGAAGGATTCTCCTTCATTTCAAAGGGTAAGAGATGAAGTGTAAATATATCAAGGGACAACCAAAGGTTGAGATTTTACTTATAAAAGAGAATTAAATCAAGTAATTATAACTTCTTATGAAAATTATTCAACCTTAGGGAAAGGATTATGAAACCAAAAAGTTTATCCTGGTACCTTCTTTTTCAATGAATCGAATGGTCCATTAGATAATCATAGATTTATATATTTGTGATTTTCGAATTCCTCTTTACCAAGTTATATATCACTATCCTCTAAAACATGAAAATTATATTTATCTTCAATGGCCAGGTTTTTACTTTCCACATGTGATCTCCTTTGTGGAAAATGAGCTATGTGTTACTCTGTGTAACCATTATGGATCAAACAATTCTTAAAAGTATGTTTTAGTGTTCATTTTTGCAATGTGGGTTTTTATTAAAAAGCCTTAAATGTGTAAAAAATTTGACAAACTATATGAATATTGAGAAAAAAATTATTTTAATGGGGTATAATGTAACACCCTAAGATATTGTGAAATAGTTTTCTGAATTAATTTAATTTTTTTGAGATTTTTCATTTCAGGCAAAACAGAAAATATATTATTTTATATTAAATAACTATGTCTAGATCATGTCATAAATGACACCAAGTAATTTTGAATAGAACAAAACATTATGTTTAACATTATCTACACATAACATAGAGATTGGCTTATATGACATGCAAGATTTAATTTCCTCAACAACTTATGTAACATACAATACTAAGTTTACCAAACAATAATATATTATTAAAATATTACTATTGAATATAATAAGATATAACCTAGCCATTAAATTATTTGTTAAGAATAGTATTAACTAATTTATGAAAATATATGGTTTACACAAATATAATATGAATTCATAGGTTACTAATTAATTAGAAATAAATAAGAAAACTGGTTGAATATAAATAAAAATATTATTATGGTTACAAAGCTCTTTTACCCAAATAAATTATATTAATTAAAATTAGTGAGTGATATTAATTTAATATACATCTTATATATTCAATGAAAATTTTTTGATATTCATCCAATATATTTGATACACATAAGATAAGAACAAACACAATAATATACTTAAAAACCTATATTTTATTAAGGCATTTATACCGCCTTTAATGTAGAACCCATTTTAACAAAACTTTTTGAAAATTTTATATATTTAATATGTAAAAATAAACATTATATTATAAAATTCATCATAATAATTTTTTTGGGTGAATATTTGGTATTCTTATTTGATGTTTCATTTTTTAAAGAATAGTGAAAAATACTAAATTTTAGTTCAAAACTAATTTTTCATATTATTTATTTATAAGGATGAATTACATTTTAAATTTGTTTAAAAGTTTAATTAGATAATATTTTTATTAATTAACCTAATTTAGGTTATTTTAATCAATTTCACTTTGAATTTGGGTTTAAAAAATTAGCAAACTTTGGGACATTTTTACTTTAAAACCCTGCATTGTTGTCTCGTCTGTGGGATTAAAATAAAATTAATTTCTACAAGTTATATGTTTGGAATTTGGAAAATTATATTAATTATTATGAATAGGAATAATTTAAAATTTATAATAATTTCAATTTAATTTTTTACCAAAAATAATATTAAGTGTATTTAAAATTTGTTACAGTGATTAAGGTAAAATTAAGCTTAAGAGGGGAATAAACCTTAAACTTAAAGGCCCAAATGAACTATCCACTTTTACAATGAACATTTTACTACCATATTTTTTCCATAAATCCTAAATTATTTATATTTTATGTTTTTTATGACTTTTTTCGGAAAAAACATGGGTAAACCAAACTTGTTTTCAAAAATGACAAGTATGTCATTTCCCTCCCCAATAAAAGGCCACCACCTTTACCACATCCTCAAACCTCTCAAAACACTTAGGATAAGACAATATCTACCAAATAAACATCCAAAAATCCCTCCCTTACTCCTTGAATCATCCATTTGGGTATAAATACTTCTAATGAATCCCTTTGGTGAAAACTAAAAGGTGTTACCCGATCAAGAGGTAACACCCTCCCTCAAACTCCTTTCATTCATTTCCATTATCCATGCCATAAAATATTAGTATTTTGTTATTATATAAAAAAAATAGTATCTTAAAAATAATAGTATTTTTTATTCTATGGTTTCATCCTACACTTACACACACTTCCATCTAATTGGTAATGAACATATTTTTTACATGTACGGAGAACTATCGTCTCATTAAACGATGATTATTCATTTTTATTTTCCCACCTCTCATGGTGGAAATTAAAGGGGACATTATATTTATTTATAATATATATGATATTTATAATTAATTTATGATTCTTTATTTTTAATTTAGAACATATCCTTTTTCTTTCAATCTTGTGTAAATATGGTAATTTCGTTTGTGAAAGTGTGGACTACCGCCCCCTAAAAGTGATGTGATTTATTCACACACTACATGGAATGTATTAGGATATTTTTAGTGAAAATATATGATATATATAACATAATAATTATTATTTAATTATTTTAGAGACATATATACATATACGTATATTTCATTTACTTTATTTCTTTCAATGCCTCAATTAAACAGAAGCAGTGTTCATGCGTGTATACGACCTACCATATCCAATAATGGTGTATTTAATTTCATGATAAAATATTATATAGAATATTAAACACATATTATTAAAAATAATGATATTTATATCTTGGTTTACATTCTGGAAATCATGATATATGTATAAGGACCAAATATATAAAAAATTATGACATATACAAAAAACAAAGCGAATATTACCCGAAGTGTAACCTTAACATAAAATTTCTAACAAGAGGAAAATATAATGTCATAATTAGAAAATATACAGTATTATATATGGTAATATGGTTATTTAAAATATTTATAATAAAATTTAATTTATTATACAGGAGGTTTGAATTAGTGTGAGGAGAGTCAAGACACAAGGTAAGGGGATTTCATTCCACTTTTTCTTTATATGAGATACATGCCTTAATCATCACTCATTTTTCTTTGTGTGGTGCGTATACTGAACATGGAATTATTTTATTATTATTATAATTTAACTTATGGGAATTTATATATCCATTTTATTATCTCTATTACAAGGAGTCTGTGTTCCAAAAATTACCAAATTTGTAAAGTGATTTTATCTCAATTTACCTTCTTTAGGACACATGACATGTTATGCACCTTAATTTTTCTATAATGAGTATATAATAACTTTGATATATTACATCACGAATCTCATTTTTTATTGATATTTTAAGATTCATGTAATTTTATTCTTTTAATTTTTTTTATGATCCAATTTTATGAAATCGGTAATGATTTATGGCTACAATCTCACCATTTATCAAGATTTTTTATGATTATGCTACCATTGATGAAATATTATGAGTTTTCTTAACCTATGGTATTATTATTATATCCATGTAAAGGTACTTTTTTATACTCTTTGTTATATATTATGGTCAGGAAAGTTTTTTTAAGAAAGTATGACTTTACCTCTGCCTTCGGTCAAAAATTTGTGTTCCTCCAAAAACTTGTTTTCATAAAAGAGGTTTACAAGAATATTCTACAATTATATAATATTTGAAATTAATTTTTACACTTTTTTTAATTACCAATGTTTTAAAATTAATATTATTATCACTTTTTGAGTAAGTAATTTTTTTATCCTTTTTACCATGAAAAAGGAATATTTTATTTACCGCGTACAGCATGTACGGATTTACCCAATGTAATTTCTAAAAAGATTCCTTTGCATGTTTAAATGGTCAATTTTTAAGAAAATTTTTTTAAAATTAATTTTCAAATAATTGGTTTTTAAATCATTTTCAAGTTTCTTTTATAAATTTTTAAGTAAAATTGTTTTCAAAACATTTTCAAGCCTTATTTGTAAGTTTTCAAAGTATTTTTAAAGAAATTATTTTCAAAACATTTTCAACATTATTTATATGTTTTCATGGAAAATGGTTTTCAAAATTTTTTCATAATTTTTCAAGGGAAAAGGATTTAAAAATTGATTCAATCCTTCATTATAAGTTTTAAATTCATTTTCAAAGAAAATGGTTTTCCAAATTTGGTATGTTTTAAAAATAATTTTCAAAAAAGAAAAGATATTTTCCTCAAGAAATGTTTTTTTGAAAATATCTTTCCATGTTATTTTTCTTCTAAGATGACACCTATTGATGTTACTCATGCCATTCTAGGAAATGATCCAAAACATCCATTGACATTTTTTATTGAATGGTTCATGTTTTGATGGAATAATTCTTATGAAACCCATTTATCATCCACAGGTTTTATGCTTCTGGTTGCAACTTCTTTTCATGAGTTTTTCTTGAATTAAATGATTATTATACCTATCTATTTTCCATAGGTTATGATGTGATGAAATTTTAATGATACCCATTTTATTTCATCAGTTATTATTAATACTTATGAAACCCATCTATTTTCATGGGTCAAGATATGATGAAAGTTTTATTATCCTATGACACATATATGTGAGATTTTTTTTACATGACAGGTGAGACATATACATCCATTCAATGAATTTGGTAATGATAAAGGTTATATGATCTCAAAGGGTACATGGGTTTTAGCCCTTTCCTAAAAATAATAGGGTATATGGGTTGTATCCAAATCCTAAAAATATAAGGGAACACGGTTTATAGGCTAATCATGTAAATAGGAAGGTAAACAGGTTGTAGCCCAAGCCTGAAAGTAAGTTGGTGCATGGTTTGTATCCCAATCTTGAAAATAAGAGGGTACATGGGTTGTTAGCTCAATCCTAAAGTATGTATACATGTCATAACTGAACCCTAACATGTCACAACCCACTACCCTCAAACTATACCCCTCCTAGGTTAGAAATGGGAGAATAAAGATAGTGACACCTAATTATCGCCTCTAGTGGGCCTTGGGTTGGAAAATATCATTGAGGGTATATTAAACACATGGATGATAGTCATTACCCTCTAAGATAACACATTCAAAAGAGAGATATAATATAGACACCAACAAACTACTAATCAGGCTACAATATAAAAGAAAACTCAAGTACATAAACATAATTTCATGTAATAAATACTACAAATGAAAGGGGAATCTGTAAGTACCCAAAGAAAAGTAAAGATAGTAGTGACCACAAAGTCCAAATAGCTCATGCTAAACCCCAAGGTAGTTGTAACCAGACAAATCTCCAACCTACTCCCACTAACCTAAGAAATAGTTTATATATATGTAGGGTGAGTATAATCGTATACTCAGTAGGATATTCCCCAAAGACTCTCATGAAAAAGGTAAATAAAGAAAGCTAAATCACTGTGAACAACAATTGAACCTAACTCATCACCTAAACAATTATACTATGTTCTCAACCTCACCTAATCTAATCTCACCATGTATCACATAAAAGAGTATATAATTTTATAAAAAATATCAGGGGAACCCCCTACCACTTCCCCACTAGTTTTCAATTTTCCCCAATGTCGCACATCCCGAGCATCTCCCTCCAAAAATGCTATCCTGAAGACACCTGAGAGAAACACCACAACATGTACCTCATGCGTCACACCACCACATCCATGTAACCAAAAGTAACCAGATAGGTTCTAAGAGCCACCACAGTCCTTATAAGGTGTATCATACATCGGGTATTATACCTCAATCCATCACAACACATACACCGTGTAAGGATCCTCAAGACATTATAGCCTATACATGATATACATATATTAACCCTTAGGGAATTATATACAAAATATTTTTGTGTAAAATAACCACAATATATTACAACCCTCAACATAAATATGTAGGGAAACCTAACCACCATGAATAATGGGACAAGTAAATACCAAGAGAAGTGAGTGGGTCCAAAGGGGTAGTCGGTCATCCACCCTCCCACCTGGATGTTAGGGAAAACACCCCCAGGGCCCCGAATCCTTGGTGTGTCAGTTTCCTTAACTGACAGGGTGGATTATCATATAGAAACACAAAAAATAAATGATATAAAATCACTCACAACCACACTATGTGAATATACTAGTCTTAGAATCAACTACAGATAACATCTCTCGGACTCTCGGCAACCACTTCTATGACCAAATATCATATAAGCACATAGCCATTTAAGGATCTATATTAAATTATCATATGCCTTTTCATCAGTTGAGATTTATATTAATTAATTCTTTAACCATTAATTAACAATTATCAATTTTAACATTTCATTTCATTATGATTACAACAAAGATCCACACCCTCCAAGCATAAGCAAACCAAGTCCCTAGATTCTCAAAATTATAACCTCAGCATTACATCCTAACAAGCTCCAATATCGTGGGTTAAACATTGTTCATTTATTGACATTATTACTTTCCATATTACTAGGTACTATAGAAAAACGGGCTATGCAACCAAAAAAGTCAAGAAACCAAGAAAAACCATTTTCCTCCAGTAATAGGGAAATGAAAGTAGATAAACAACCAACCTGTTCATCCACCAATCAAAAGAGTCAAGCAAGAATCAAGATTTCATATCAATAGGTAAGTCATGAATCAACCCATTCTATCATCACCATTATCCTCCTTAACACCCAAAATCATAAACAGATGCATCTTTCCACTCCAGGAATCAACCTTTTCCACAACAACCGGGCTTACGTGCCCCACATACCACAACAACCCTCCAGGCTCAGCTATCCAAGGCTCACATCACATATGGGACTACCTTGCCCAAAAAACCACAACATCCCTCCAGGATTGACCATCCTAGGATCACATCACATCACAAGAAGCAGGAAACAAATAAGAAACCAAAATCTTGGCCAAAATTCAAGGCATCCATCATTTACACACAACAATCTCTCACAGCTCCAAATAACAAGGAACTTGGCCTTCATAAGCTAGCGGGAAACCTAGGCCCTACAAAGGAATTTTCATAAACCTGGTTCTTATTCCATATTGAATTAACTAATTCATTAATCACAAGTTATAACTACATGGGACCAAAGAAAAATTATATCTCAAGCTATCACAAATTAATAAAAAAATAATAATTTAAAATGTCTTTAATTCTTTTATGAACAATAATTAACATGCTTTAGGTTCATTAACCAATTATATTAAACATGTAAACTTACATAAACTTTATTATCATCATATTGTAACAACAACAATTGGATTCATTAAACATGCCTCTTTAGTTACTTTATATAATTAATTATCAATTAATTCTATCTTTACATTCTTTACAAATTTCCATAAAGAAAAACATGTTAAACCAATATAGGCATCGATATCACACTATCAAAAAAATAAAGAGGCAAACCATTATCACGATATAAAGCAACACCATTACTATGCATTTGATACTGATACTTTAATCCAAATTAAAATAATTATGAAATCAATTTCATTACCATCCAAGGGGATAAATTAAGGTAGATCCATGATTTTATGTAAATAAATAGAGAGTTATTGAATCCCATACCTCAAAAGGTCATTGACGTTCTTCACATGAGAACAGACAATGCAATATATCCTGATCACCTCTCCCGCAAAAACTACATCCACCCAAGGACACAGCATCACAACCACACAAACCAACAACCATGAAAACAAAATTAGAAAAATATAGATTAAGATCCATCACATGAAAAGAAGAAAATGGAGGAAATTCATTAAAGAAACTACATGAAAATAGGTAAAAAATACCTCGAATCGAAGACGGATTGCTACAACTTAAAGGCGGGAATCTAGTAATAAATCATTCATGAAGGAATCCCTAAAACGTTGAATATTTTTCACTGGATCACCTATAATAAAGGTATAGTTCTACATTTATAGTTTTTGACAAACCTAAGTGGAAGAAAATACTTAAAACGAAATTTTATCGGGGCATTACACGATATGGAATCACCTTTCACATTTTGGAATCCTATGAATTTGGTTTTCTCTAAAAAACATGTCACCTCTTCAAATATTTTTCAAACCCTAATAAATTAAACCTTGTGAAACCCCATTTTACTTTGTGTAAACTTCTTTCATGTTGTGAAATCTCTCCTACTTCTATTGTCTAGAACATGAACTCCTCCAAAATTCTTCTGAGCCTCCTCCAAGAACTTAGGTCTTTGAAAACACAAAAAGGGTTGATCCACATGAATCAAATACCTTATATTAGATACCTCTCAAAACATTCTCATCCTTGAGAATCCAAAACCAACCTCAAGAGAAAATAGAAAAAGGTTTTTTCGAACATCCACCCCATGAGATACCTCTCAAAAAGGCTCACTGCCATAGTAGATCAACCACCCCCATCCAAGCATAAGGGGATCGACGCGGTGAGTAGATAAATTACTCATCGAGTATTCAACACCTATATAATGAGAGTAAACCCAGATAACCTTAGTAATCTAAACACAAAAATCTTGTCTCATACCCTGCGCATCTTCACCTCCCATCGAAAGACAGTAATCCATAACAAGTAACATGAAAGATAGTCACCTCATAAACCATAAAAGGCTCTACAAACACAAAACAAACAGTATTACAAGATAAGATGCAATCATCAAATATATAGAGGTATTGAGCACGTATCTACGACTAACATTCATAGGTACTCTCCTCTGCACCACCATCCCACCACAATACACAAACCGAGGGGATAGAATTCATAGATAAAACATTCTCTTGGAAATCCTTAATCTTTATAGGGCGCTCCTCTAAGGTCTCATCATCATCAACATCGATCTCAACCTAATAGATGATGTGAGAGTCATCATGAAGATAATAAAGGGGTTTCCACACATGAAAAATATCGTGTATCTAGATCATCTATGGGTGAAGCGCTATCTAATATGCCCCTACTCCAACATGATCCAACACCTAGAAATTCCTAACAAAATAGGGAGAAAGATTACTCCCATGACCAAACATTCACTTCCCATTATGGGGAGTCACCTTTAAGAAAACATAATCCCCAAAATTAAACTCTATAGGTCTCCTCCTATGATTAGAATAGGATTTATGACTATCTTGCGCTACCATCATCCTATCATAAATTGCTTAAACCATCTTTGTTATGTTCTTTAATAACTTGAGCCCAAGAATTGTTAACTCACTAACCCTATTCTAGTGCAAATGAGAATGTAAATGTCATCAATACAAGTATTCAAATGGCACCATGATGATGGTGGAGTGAAAACTATTTTTGTAAGAAAAACTTCTAAGGGAAATCACCTCATCCATAAACCTCCAAAATATAGGACACAAGAACACAACATGTCTTTAAGAGTCTGGATGGTCTTCTCTATTTGACAGTACATCCACAAATAAAAATTTGTGATATGGAATATATGAGAACCAAAATCATTTTGGATACCTCTCCACACCATGGAGATAAAACAAAGATCTTGATCATAAATGATCATCCTCAGGACCCCGTGCAGTCTCACCACATCCTCCAGATACTGCCGAAAAAACTACCATTGAGCTCGACTACTTGATCATTATAAATTGGTCTGATTTAATCAAATGATGCACTACCACCCATATAGAATCATAGAATACCTGATATTGTGGTAAAATGGAAACAAAAACCATCAATATGTCCTCACACGTTTACTGAGGAACATCTAATGGTAGGCGAAAACCACCAAAAAAAAGGTTCTCAGCCTTCACCTTCTGGAAAACCAAACATCGAGACACAAACCTTGAAACTGCATGCTTCAAACTAGGCACTGAAAACTGACCTCTAAAATCTTGGAACATCTTTTTCATTCAAGGATGTACCACCAAATTTTAACTATGGAAATCATTGATAACTATCACATGCATCGATAAAAGAATGAAAATCCTTCTTTAAAATAACACTCCATGTTATTCATCTTCAAACCAACCATCAAGGGCCTCATCACAGAAAATAGTATCTCCAAACCTCTACCTCACGATCCCCCAACTGGGATTCCACCACCTTGTAATGACCCAACCCCATAATCCCAAAGTCATTGCATTATTATAATACATTTGAATGATTACAAGGAATCAATTCCCAAAAGACCGATCGGTTTAGCAGTCTTGGAAAATAGATTACATACATTAAAGTTACATTACATTAGAAAATAAAAAACAACAACAACATTGTCTCTAATGACCCCATTCAAATTCCTTAGACTATCCCTACAAGTTAGTCATAATATAATTCTTCACATCCTGGGAGAAATAAAAAATAGAAATGGGTGAGATCAGATGCTCAGTAAGAATAACAATATAGTGTAAACTTTTATAAATAAGAATAAACATTTAAGGAAATATATAAAACTAAAAAACTCTTTTTAAACTTAAAATTCATCATAATATGGCAAATATAAATCAAATAATTCCATTTAATTATTCACATGGATATTCTACTAGTCGAATAATCACAAGTAATATCAATAGCTAAGTTGATAATGATGGAATGCATAATTCCAGACTTCATAATCACATAGTCAAGGCCTTGTGCCAAGACTAGAAATAAGATTTTTCAAGGACTTATTCCAAGACACTAGTTTCTCTCATGAGATCCATCGATGCATCAAAGATCTATATCGGGCTCCACCCATCACTTACTAAGTCCAATGCATTCCTTATATGAAAAGGTTTAAACATAACATAAACATTCGTATTAAAAATAGTAAAAGAAATTTAAATACTTTTTCCATAAACCATGAATGGTATAAAAATAACACATCCACAACCAAACATATCACAAAACCTTCAACACAATATGGAAGATTTTTATCATAGTAAATCAACCTTGATTGAGAATAATATCTCATAAAGGATATTGACATAGTTGATAACAATCCGTAAAAATCTTTGACAGAAAAATCCCTTTTTTAGTAAATAATTTAAAAGTCATATAAAGGATGTCATTTAAAATATAGTTTTGAATCAAAGTGTCTCATACAACTTTGAAACTTTTGAAATGAATTAACATTTTTAAACATTCATGTCCAAATAAATAAATCCTTAAAACCATTTTGAAAACATGGACATTAATGAGAAAGGTTTAGAAGAATAAATCTTTAAAACATTTAAATTGATGTTTTTGTAAAAAATTCCCTTAAAAATAATCCCGTTTAGAACTCTTTTATGAAACATGGACATGGATAATAAATATGTCCCAGTGTATACATACGTAAAAACAATCTCGGATAATAAAGGTATTGTGAAATTAACCCTTACCATGTACTTTTCCTTAGTCGAGGGTATGTTAACCTGCTGTATAATAGTTAAATCATTGTTATTAAATTATAAAAGAACTATATTCATAAATATGATATCATATATTATCCTCTAATATTTCATTGTTAATAATATTTTAGTAGTATCATAGTTTTAGGTGTTAACTGATCTTTTTTCTTTTATATGCTCAGTTATCTAAGACATGTTTTTTATGGATAAGATGTATTTTTTCATATACAAAATTATGTTATGTTAATAAAAATTATTTTTAATCATAAAATTAAAATTATTCTTGAATGATTACGATGGGGAATTAATCTCATCGCGTTCGTGGAGACAGTAATCCGTACGTACGCACGTGCACCAATATCATCATATTGATGGTTAAATCTTATGTAATTGGATGGTATATCATATATACATGATCATTAACATGTTATATTTATCATTTACATCATTTATTATTATACCCATCCAAATAATGAAGTTTTTGAATAACAAACTACTCCACAACGTGGAGATGGTAAGCCGTACGCACGCACATACGGTGACTTTGTCATTCATATAATGGATAGAATAATGAACATGGTTGTACCATTATTTTAATAACATTATATTATATATAATATAATGGATTTATTATTTTATAATGGAAACAACAAATAATAAGGAAGTGGAATAAGAAAAAAAACTTGAAAGCGGGTGGTGGAATTATTACCTCTACTTCGGGTGTTTCCTTTGGAGGTGTGAAATTAAGATTAGGGGAAGTGTCATTTTATAAGAGCGGGGAGGGTCACTTTAGGAAAAGATTGAAATATTATTTTATAATAAAATAGTTTTCTTTTTATAATATCTCAAAAATGAGATATTTAGAGGCTAAGGTGGTTATGGGTTGAAACCCTATCAACAAATAGGTTTTATATAGGTTTAGATCATCATATTAACTGTATATATTAGATTTAACTCTTAGTTAAATAGTTTGACGGTTAATAAACATTCTATAACAAGCAAATAGAACTATATGTGGTTCTTTATTAATATATATAACCTTATCTAAGTCCTTCAGCCGAACCTTAGATTTTTAGGAATATTATATCAATTGATAATATAGTATTTGTTTTAAAAAGTTAATTATGTCAATTTTGACAATATTTAGTATTTGGTTTTTGTGAAAATAATAAAATCATGATTACTTCGAAAAAAAATTATTTAATCAACCCTAACATTTCATATTAACCTAGAAAATTTGTCTAATTTATCAAAAGTCTCAAATTAACATTAGTTGGATATTTGTAATATTAATTATTTTAATCTTTTATTAATAAGGTAATTGTTGCATCATCATTGTTTCATAAATAAATTAAATTATTTAATGTCTAAAAATTATAAATAAAATACCATTATGTAGGAAATATTGTTATATTTCTAATGAATATTTATATTCGAATTATCTTATGTATAACTCTATATAAAAAATGGTTTAGTTATTAAAAATTGAATTTAACTCTTTAAACTCTTCTTTAAATAAAATAATAATAAATATCAAAATCTTATCCAAGTAGACCAAAGGGGGTCATATTTTATTCCTAAGGTTGTTTTTGGTCGAATTATACTTATCCAACAGAATTAGAACATGTGTTATGGTAATTATAATATCATTTTTACCCTTAATTACCCTATTTTCTTTTTAACCCTGGTAAATAAAAGTCAAAGTTACTATTCACCAAAAACTATTTTCATCTTATTGAACCAAATTTTACTTACTAATGTCAACCATGTCTCTTGTAATTTTTAAATTCAACTCATAGAAGTGGTAAAATTATGTTTTATGCAAATTTGTAAATTCTACTTGAAGGTGGGTAAAAGAGGGTAAAATGTTCTATAAAATTTTATATATCAAAAACTTACTATAAAATGAATCCAATGAATTATGTTGAAAATATATATGTATTATGTATCTATTTTGACATAAAATAAATTAAATTAAAATAACTAATTATTTAAATAAAAAGTCAGTTTTAAATAATAATGCAGTGTTCTTCACTATTCATCAAAAAATGAAAGTTTTCAGAAAAATAACAAAACTTTACCCTAAGATAATATTGATATTCCAAATTAAAAAATGAAGTCTATTTTACCAAATTAAAAACATAGAATTTTCATTTATTAATTTAAAATTAATTTACATTGTCAAAACCAAAAGGCGGGGTTTTAAAAAGTAAAAACTATCAAAAGATTGACATGTGTTTATGTCAAATTTAAATTTGAAATTACTTATAATGACTACATTGTATTAAATGATAAAACTTTAATCTAATTATACTTCCAAACCATTAAAATCGATAATTTATCACAATAAATTATTCAATTAAAAAAGTTGTTTTCAATTAAAACAAAGTATTTTTCACTATTTATCAAAATATGAAAGTTATCAGAAAAGTACCAAAAATTTATCCAAAATAAATTTTTATTTCCTGCTTCTAAAGAAGAATTTAATTTCATTAAATTTATATATAAAAGTGTCAAATATCAATTTTAAAAAGTTTTATCCATTAAATAGGTGGTAAAAAAAAATTTAATACTTCTTTTATCTAAAAAATTAAATTTGTCCTTACATTATGTCTAAGAAACACATAATATGAATGTTAAAATAATATAGCATATATAAAAAATTCAAAAATTAAATTAATACAATTCATAAAAAATCTCGAATTCGTCATCCAATAATAACTACATCCATCGATGCGGACACGGGTTTAAGTCACACTGGTAGAAAACATACCTCAGACTCTTATGATTAGTGAAGACCAAATAATGCTCCTTGATTAGGTAATGTCTCCACAAATTTAGGGAAAACACTACTGCTACCAACATGAGATTGTGGGATGTATAGTTACACTCATGGGGATGCAACTACCAAGACCCATAAGAAATTATTGATCTTTGTTGCTTTAGAACACATCCTAAACCAGGATGTGAAATGTCATAGAAACCATGAACTAAACTCGTTATATTGGTAGAAAAGAGAACTGGAACACTGAACAACTTATCCTTCAGGTACTCAAATGCTTCCTAACATATAACAGTACATAGGAACACCTGATCCTTTCTAGTAAACTTTGTCAGAAGATTTGAAAACAGAGATAAATCATCTATGAACCTCCTTTAATAGCCTACAAGACCAAAGAAACTTCGAACCTCTACCAATTTTTTAGGGGATTCCCAAGACACAACTACTTCTATCTTTTATGGGTCCATAGATACTCCCTACTAGGATACAACATGCCCTTGGAAACAGAATTCTCACTCCCAAAACATACACTTCAAAAACTTCTAAAACAGCGTATCATCGCCATGAACTCCCAAAACGACATGCATGTTCTCTACATGATCCACCTCAAATTTGGAGTACACAAGGATGTTTTCAATCAAAACCACCAACAACTTATCCATGAACTCATAGAATACAGCTTTCATTAACCTCAAGAACATTGTTGGAGCATTTGTTACACCGAATGACATCACAAAAAACTTGTAATTCCATTGACAACAACAGAAAGAAACTTTTGAGATATCCCCATCCTTTACATTCAGCTGATGATATCCGGACCCCAAATCGATTTTCAAGAACCAACTTTTACCCTTAAATTGATCGAATAAATCATCATTGCATGGAATAGGATAGTGGTTCTTCACTGTCACTTGGTTCAAGCAAAGATAATCAACACAAAACCACAAACTATCGCCAGCCTTCCTTATGAACAATACTAGTGCACCCCATGATCGTA
The DNA here is from genome assembly GCA_963277665.1 of Viscum album. Classification (NCBI taxonomy): domain Eukaryota; kingdom Viridiplantae; phylum Streptophyta; class Magnoliopsida; order Santalales; family Viscaceae; genus Viscum; species Viscum album. The sequence goes on from OY728132.1 coordinate 1,964,468,471, forward strand.
AACTTAGCCAAACAAAACTACACTACAATAGACCATCGATTTGTATATAAAAATATCAGAACTTAGAATGAACTATCCTATTATGAGACATCAAGATAGGCGACACTCCTAGATGTAGTTTAATCCTGAACTCAATATCTCATCGAGGGGGTAATGCTACAACCTCCTTTTGAAAGACACTAGGGTACTATTCCATAGCCCTAGAAAATGCTGACTGTTAACCCTATGATGAACTTAGAATCATCTCATCTACTAAGGATAATAAGGAAGGAACACACCTCTGACCCATCTGAGGGTATCACTCACCATCAAACACTTTTGGATCTTCATCATCATTGAAGAGCACAACCTAAATCCTAAAGCCATTCACAATATCCTAGAATGAATACAACCAATCCATGTCAAGGAAGATCTCATATGGTTGTATTTGTAAATATAGGAAATCTCCCAAAGAGTGGTACTTCCCTAGACCGATTTTACAATCTTTACATACTTCAAACAAGTCAGTTCGTCCACCAATTGGAGTAGTCAACACCAAGGGAACTGGAATTATCTTTAACTTAAGTCCAAAATCATGGATAAAGGTAGGTTATATGAAGGAACTCTTGGGTCAGACAAGGAATTCACCCAAGTAAAAAACAAGAAAAGGGTACCTTGAATGACATCTGGGATGCCTGACACTGGAAATGCTAAAGCATGAAGCTGACCATGACCTGTTCCATGACCTCTCTGACAATGCTAATGACCACCAACATGGATTTTATCTATTCTATGTGGATAGAGAGAATCCTGGGGGTGTCCTCTTCCAACCCCATCTACTCTCTATGGATCCAAAATTGGAGCAACCTTCTACTACAGCCTCCATTGAAACGGTAGCAATGGAGGAACTCATGTAAAAAAAACTAGAGAATACACAACAATCAAAAATTTCAGGCACTCTCACCACTGATGATCTTGGATCCATAAGAAAAACATGTGTCTAATATCTTATCATAGGTCTGAGATCCACTGGCCCCATAGAAACAAAACTTCAAAGGCTGGGACCTACCCCTAGTTGATCAGAAACTCTTCTTTCCTTACAACTGCGAACCCCAAACTATACCTCTGCCTCGTGCGGAATCTTGAATATGTTAATCCGATGATGATCTTGTTCAAGGTAATATCCTATCAATTACCACTAACCTTTTCATCATATTGAGATACATCTTCAGCTTATTTGGGGGACCTGGCACTGGATATCTGGATTAAAATCCTCCTCAAAATGTCTTTCCCCGACCTCCTCATCTAGAAGCAGGTATGAAGTCTACCAAAGAAGGTTCCTAAAAAAGATCCTAATATCTCACATATTGGAGCTCCCCAGTTGAAGGGTGAGCACCAACTAGAGACTATCCACTTTTACTGTCAAAGAAAGAAACTCAAATCTGAATTGGTCTTGGGACTCCTCCCATGAGACTATTGACTCCTCAAGATATCCAAGGAACCAGAACCACCAATGCCTCACTGGCCCATGTAGTACCATCACAACCAATGATACCTAACAATTATTTTGATCGAGAATTGAAATGAAATCTATCTCAACCTATTCCAAATAGTCTTCCATGAATGAATATAAACAGAGCCCTTATACCTCTATAGACTTTGGTGCTGAAAATCTTTGAGTTTCCTCCTCCATGTTTTATCATAGTTAACCTCTACTCTAAGGAAATATGCTGGAAAAACCTACTAAACATATTCTACATGAACCTGACAAGGACATCAACTTGGAACAATGCCTGAAAAAGAAAAACATTTAGATCTCTTAATCCTAGAATATGGAAGACTTTAAAATTAATTAATAGATTTCTTTTATTCATTTTAGGTTAATCAATCCCTTTATTTACCCATTAAAACACACATATGGAGAATAATTATTCATGCTCCTTTCTAAGGTCTCTACTCCGTAACTAGTATCACTTTTTTTAGTATCCATTTCAATATTAAAGGTTTGTGAGTCAGATAATATGGGGCACTAAATACCAATGTCTCTACCAATATCCCATGTTTTCAACACTCCCTAAACATAGCTGACATCATTTCCCGGCCAACCCATGTAACCTCACATGTGCCTAACTCCAAACTCCATCCTACCCATCAACCAAACCTCAGATACCACTCTCTCGTAACCCCCTACCCTCAAAGTGTACCCTTCTTTGGATAGAAATGGTAGAATAGAGATAATTACATCCAAGTCCCATCTCTAGTGGGACTTGAATTGGAAACTAGCACTGAGGATATAGTAAACACATAAATGGGAGGCATTGCCCTCTAATAGAGGACTTGTGAAAGATAGAGTTAAGATAGAAACCAACCAACTCCAAAAAAACGAAAATATAAAAGAAAACCAATGTATATAAATTTAATACCCTGCAAGAATTAAAAAAACTGAAAGGAGGGCTTGCAAGTACAAAAAATAAAAGTAAAGATGACAGTGACCACGAAGCCCAAACTGCTCCTAGTAAACTCCAAGCTAGTAGTAACCATCATGATCTCCAAACTTCTCTAACTAACCTGAAAAATAGTTTATATATACGTAGGGTGTTTATAACAGTATACTCAATCGGATCCAAACCAGAGCCTCTCTTGAAAAAGGTCAAGAAAGAATGCTAAAGAATAGTGAACAACAAGTGAAACTAACTCGTCTCCAAAATAATTATTCTATGTTCCCAACCTCACAATGGCTACTCTCACCATGTATCACATACAAGAGTATATAATAAAATAAATAATATCAAGGTTACCCTACTACCACTTTCCCACCGGTTTACCACTTTTCCCCAACATCACACATCTTGAACATCTCTTTACAAAACGGATATCCTGTAGACACCTAGGTGAATCACTACAATATTCACCTCACGAATCACACCACCATATCCATGTAACCAAAAGTAACCAGGTAGTTTCTAATAACCACCACATCCCGCATAACATGTATCATACACCAAGTAAGGATCCTCAATCGATAACGGCTTATAAACGTTATACCTATAGTAGCCCTTAGGAAACTATATCTAGAATATATATGTGTGAAATAACCACAAGCCATTAAATCCCTCTACCCAAATATATGGGGAAAACTAACCATTTTTCATACCAAAACAACAAACTAACAAGAGAATAGATCGGAGCCAAAGGGTGTAGTCATTCATCCATCCTCTCACCGGGATGTTGGGGACCCCCCCCTGTGGCTTAGAATCATCAGGGTGTCAGTTTACCTAACCAAAGGAGCAGAGTAATGTATAGAAACACAAAAATTATATGATATAATATATCTGACAACCACACTATGAGAATATCCTAGTCTCATAATCAACTACTGCAAATATCTCTCAGACTCCAGGATGCCAATACTAACACCAGAAATCCTATAGGCATGTAAAAATTTAAGGATCTACATTAAGTTATCTTATCAATTTTCATCAGTTTCACTTTACATTAAATAACTCTTTAACCATTAATTAAACATTATTGTTTTCCACATTAAATTTCATTAACATTACAACAAAGATACATGCCCTCCAAGTATAATAAAAATGAGTTTATAGCTTCTTAAAATTAAAACCTCGACATTGCATCCTAGAAATATCGAACCCCATAGGTTAAAATTTATTCATTCATTTACATTATTACTTTCTATATTACCAGTTACATTACGAAAACATCCTAATTTAATAAACAAGGAAATAAACCAAGCATATCTATCTACCTCAATCAGTGGGGAAAGGGAAGTAGATAAACAAGAAACTTATCTATCGACTAATCAACAAATTCAAATAAGAATCAAGATTTCATATCAATGGGTAAGCCCATCTTCAACAAGTTCTATCATCCCTGGTATCCTCCCAAACACCCACATGTATAAACCAATGCATCTTTCCACTCCAGGTGACAACTATTTCCACAACAACCAGACCACCCTTCCCTGCATATCATGAAAACACTCCAGGATAATCCATCCCAGGATAACATCAAATCCATGTCTCCCTTCCCCAACAAACCATAATATCCCTCTATGTTTATCCGTCCTAGGCTCATGTCACATCACAAGAATTTGAAAACAAACAATAAACTAGGATCTTGACCCTAAAGTAAGGCATCCAACATTTAAACATAATGAGCTCTCATAGCTCCAAAACAAAAGTTACTGGTCCTTCATAAGAAAGAAAGAAACCCATGACCTATAAAGGGATTATCTTTTATAACACAAATATTTATGATTTTATCTTGAATTAACTGATTCATTAATCATAGGTTATAACTCTGAGTAACCTAAGAAACAAGCTATCTATAGCTATAAAAAATTAATTAAATAATAAATTTAACATGCATTTTATTCTTTAATCAACAAGAATTATCATGCATCAAGTTCATTAACCAATTAAATTGTACATGCACACTTGAATAAATTTTATTATCATAAAATTGTAAAAACAAAAACCAGATTCATTAAACATGCCTCTTTAATTCCTTTAGCAAATTAATTATTAGTTAATTTGAGAATTAAATTCCTTACAATTTATATCTAGAAAAAAGTGATAAACCAACTTTGGAATCAATATCACACTATCTAGAAAATCAAAATGTGTCTTGTTATCACAGTACAAAGAAACAACATCACTATGCGATCAATACCATTTCTTTAATCCAATTACCATAATTATTTATTAAATTTCATTGTGATCAAAGGGGACAAATCATGATATATCTATGATTGAACATAAATAAATAGACAATCATTGTATGCAATACCTAAAAAGGTCTTCAACATTCTTCGCACGAGAATGGACCACACAACAGATCCCAATCACCTCTCCTGCAACAACTGCATCCACCCGTGGATGCCGCGACACAACCACACTAACCAAAAACCAATAAAACTCCAATAGAAACATGAAGACCAAGATTCATCACATGTAATAGAGAAACAATAGTAAAAAGTTTGAAGAAATCACAAGAATGGAGGTAAAACATACATTGGATTGAGGAATGATCACTATAGAATGAAGGAGGGAAGATAGGAATTGATCCTCGAAAATAGAATCCCGAAAATGTCGAAGCGGGGTCACCGGGTCACCTAAAACAAAGTGGGAGCCACATCATCCATAGGGTTTGAAAAACCCAAGCGGTTGAAAATACTTAAAACATCACTGTATTAGGTAATTACCCAACGTGTAATCCCCTTTCATGTTGTGTAATCCTCTAGATTCTGTTTTTCCTAAAAAACACATCACCTCTTAACTTTTTTTTCAAACCCTAATAAATTAAACATTATGAAACCCCATTTCACATCATGTAACATTCTTTCATGATGTGAAATCTCTCCAACTTCTAGCATCCAGCACCTGAACTCCTTTAGACTTCCTCAAAGCCTCCTCCGAGCACCTCAGTCTTCAAAAACACACAAAGGTCCAATCTACACAGATTTGATCCCTTACATAACATGTTATCATTGTATTGGTAGGCATCCTTGATATAGGATTTTCTATTTTTTGTGTATTTTACAATTACATTTCTTACTTCTATTTTATGTTTTCATGTCATATTATCTTGATTCCCTTATGATTCATGTCTTATGAACTTCCGATATTTATGCCATGATTTGTGTTTACAATTTTTGAAATATAGGGTATGATCTTGTAATCTAATTATCACATTCTCATAAACTTATTCTCATGTTTATGATTACATATCTCTCTTTTTTACCCTTACTGAGCATCTAAGATCACCCATTTTTATGTTTCCTTTCCTAGGTGATGAAGATATATTTTATGTATGATATTCATAAGAGGGGTTCTTTTCATAGATAACATAGTGGGAGATAATGTATCCCACCCATGTACTAGTGTTCATGTTTCTATGTTTCCAAAGGCACTAAACGAATACGGTCTTTGGGCATACTTTTATATAATGTGTATTTCAAAAAAGCTATATAATGTCTATGTTTATTAATATTGGGTTGTTATAGTTGGTATCAGTGTAAAGGATTAGTTAACCTTTGTAAAATTGGATGAGAAAATGTTAGTGAGGACTCTAAGGACATGTGTAAAGATATGTTTAATGATAAGCAAGTTTAGGAAAATGTCCAAGAATTTTCGTAAATGATAGAGTGAGTGGTTTTCGGGAAATAAATCCTTCTCTATATACTACAAGTTGATGTAGATTTGAAACATATATACCTAGGGGTAGTAACTCTAACAAGATGTTCTGGTTCAGACTTAGGTTAATCTGGTACAAGATAATAGGCCTTGATACACACCTTGTTTGACACTCCTGATGTATATACTTTGGTAATTCACAAACACTTTTCAAAACATCATAAAGGATTTAAAAATATGTACTCTATGAATAACCTAGGTTAAACATGGGGTGTCATAGATTAAGGAATGTATCTTTATTAGATATCTTGTGAGTGGTTTTTCATGATTATGTTATTCCTCCCATTGAAAAATGTTTTTTACTCTATGTTTTTTGGATTTATTCAATAGATATAACCTGAAGGGACTAAGTTAATGGTGTATGCGATGGAAAATGCAAGGATTGTTCCCCTGAGAATTCAAATTCTATGGGATATGGAATGAAAAAACTCATTTATATTCTCACGCACCTTTTTAAAGCTATAAATCATACTAAGAATCCAAATGATAAAATGAGGTAACAATGACTTGTTGATTCCTTCATGAGGAAACATTCACCTTCTTTCAGCGGATCTCCTGATCCTATTTTTTCTAAAAATAGGATTAGTACCACTAAAAATATATTATCGATTCTCTAGTATTTATAACATGAGAAATGTTTTCTTGCTATATATTGTCTAGAAGTTAAATCAGAACAGTGGTGGACTCTAATAAATAATACGCAAAAGTAATATGAAATTGAATCCATGGATTTGGAAGAGTTCACAAAATTATTCTTCAATAAGTAATTTCCTAGTTTACTTTATATGAAGATGGAAAAATGAGTTCCTTTAGTTGAAGAAAAATGATAATTAATTCTTTGGTACCTAAGAGGCTAATTTCACAAGACTTGTGAGGTAAGATTCTAGAATTATCATCCAACCAGAAAGTAAGGTTGATAGGTTCTTTAGTGTCTTAAAGAAAAGTCTCATAAGGGAATTGGACATAAGAGACATTAGTAGTGATGAAGATATTGTGTGTTGTGCAATAAAAGATAAAATAAAGTTTTTAGTTACATATCAACCTCATGGTTTTAACAAGAAGAGGAAGATGGAGTTTGAAAGATGGTCTAAAAACCATGGAGATAAGAAGATGAGCCTTCCTTTATGATCTAACTGTGAAAAGAAGTATGGATGGAATTGTATTAATGGGAATAGAAAATATTTTAATTATGGAAAGGAAGGACATTGAGTGGATGAATACTGAAGTAATTTTAAAAACATACTTAATGAAGTGAATACTAAGAAAATTCCACAGATTGAACCTCCCACACTTTAGTGTTTCAATTGGAGGTTATATGGTTTTTTCTCCAATAATTTTCCAAATCCAAGGGTTAATAATGTTGATCAGTGCCAAAAACCTCTGAAGGCAAAGGAAATGGGAAATCATATTCTCTCACAATAGATTATGTGAAGAATTATTATTAGGAACTCTATATTAGGGAATTTACTATGGTACTCTGTAAAAATAATCCCTATGATAATATTATTTCCCATATTATTAGTGAAATTTCATGTGATGATATCCCTCTACATGGATTTTGGAATAATGAAATCACATTTAATGTTCTATAGGTGGTGGGATGAACCCATGTATCCAATAAAAATGCTTTTGTTATAAGATAAGAGAAAATTTAAGGAAAAAAGGGTGAATTATTTTTTTAAGGGTTATTAGGTTAACTATTTATGGAAAGTTTAAATTAAAATTTGGTTATTGTTTTTGAGAATAAATTATTGTCTCACAACATGGGGATTTATAAATATTGGATAGCATATTCTAACCAATTGGTGTTTGTGGTATCTGTAGAAATATGGGATGACTTATCATGGGTCTCATGATCTTTTAGTACTTTAAGAATGACAAATTATCCTTTATTTCAAAGGGTAAGAGATAAAGTAGAAATATATCAAGGGAAAACCAAAGGGTGGGATTTTACATATGAAAGGGAATGAAATCAAGTAAGTGTAACTTCTTGTGAAAATTTTTTAACCTTATGGAAAGGATCATGAAACCTAAAAGGTTAATCCTAGTACATTCTTTTCTAATTAATCAAATGGCCCCTTAGATAATTGTAGATTTATGTCATTGTGATTTTTAACTTTCTACTTACTAAGTTATCTATTACACTCCTCCAGAACTTGATAGTTATATTTTTCTTCCATGTCCATTTTTTCACCTTCGCCATTGATCTATTATGTGGAAACCAGGATATGTGTTCCTCCCTAAAACCATTATAGATACAAATTTTCTTTAAAAGGAAGATTCAGTGTCCATTATTATGATGTGGGTTTCTATTAAAGGAACTTAAAATTATTAAATCTTCGATAACCCAAAATAATTTCAATTATAAAATTAATTTTAATGGGGGTAGAATGTAACACCCCAATATTTTCTCAAATATTTTATCCTAATTAATTTAATCATTATGAGATTTTACATTTCATTCAACATAAAAAATATTTTATTTTATATTAAAGAACTGTGTCTGAATTGCATCATACAAGACACGAAGTTATCATGAAATAATTGAAACATAATCTTTAACATTCTATACATGGAACACTGAGTTTAGCATACATTACACACAAGATTTAGTTTATTAATGGATTGCGTAACACGCAATACTGAGTTTTCCCAAACAATAATATATTATTAAAATGTTATTATTTAATATAATAAGATATACACTAGAATATAAATTAGAATTTAATAATTATATTAACTAATTTATTAAAATATATGTTTTATACAAATATAATATGAATTCATAGGTAACCAATTAATTAGAAATTACTATGAAAACTGATTGAATATAAAAGAAAATATTATTATGGTCACAAAGTTATTTTACCCTAATAAATTAAATTAATTAAAATTAATGATTTATATTAATTTAATATATATTTTATATATTAAATCAAATATTTTTTATATTCATTCAATATATTTCATATACAAAAGATATAAATAAATCCAATAGTATGCTTAAAAACCTATATTTTTATTAAGGCATTTATATCGCCTTTCAATAGAGAACCCATTTTAAATCCAAATTTTGGAACATTTATAGATTTAATATGTCAAAATAAACTGAAAATTTTAAATCCGATCAAAATAATTAGATTAGGGTAAATTTTTGGTGTTTTCTGTGATGTTTTGTTTTTTTAAATAATAGTGAAAGATACTGGATTTTATTTCAAAAATATTTTTTCATATAATTTATTTTTAAGAATTAATTAAATTTTCAATTGGTTTTAAAGTTTAATTGTTTCATAGTTTTACAATTTAATCAAATTTATTTCATTTAAATCAATTCTAATATGAAATTGGGCATAAAAACACAGTAAATGTTTTGACGTTTTTACATTAAAAACTCACATTGTCGTCCCATCTGTGAGATTAAATTAAAATTAATATTTTCCTATTATGTGTTTAGAATTTGGAAAAATGGATTCTATATTTGGAATAAGTATAATTTATTATATATAATAATTTCAACTTAATTTTTTACCAAAAATATTAGTGAGTGCAGTTAAAATTAAATAAAGTGATTGAGGTAAAATTAAACTTTATAAGAGAACAAACTTTAAACTTAAGTGCCCAAATGACCTATCCACTTGTCCAACACCCATTTTATGGAAATATTTTGTCCATAATCCTTTAATTATTTATTTTTTTGGTTTTTTATGACATTTTTAGCTAAAAACGTGGGTATAGATAACTTGTTTTCAAAAATGCCAAGTGTTTCCTTTCCCTTCCCTATAAATGGCCACCACCTCTCCCACTTCCTCACACCTATAAAACCACATAGGTTCAGACAATATTTGACCAATACAATTACAAAAAACCATAACTTCATCCTTAACTACCCCTTTGGTCAAATATACTTCAATGTAATCTCTTTGGTGCAAACCAAAAGGAGTTACCCAATCAAGAGGTAAGACCCTCCCTAAAACTCCTTTCTCTTATTTCCATTCTTCATTCCATTAAATATTCTTATTCCATTATTGTATATAAAATAGTATCTTGAATATAATAGGATTTTTCTATGATAATTTTTCTACCTACACTTACACAATCTTCCATATAATGGGTAAGGATCATACTTTTTACGTTTACGGCAAATTACCCCCTCAAATAATGATGATGGTTCATTTTTTATTTAACACCTCTTATGGTGGACATTATGATGAACACAATATTAATATATGATATATATGATATTTATATATATGATATTTATAATATATTTATTATTCTATAATGTTTATTTAGAACATACACTTTTGCTTTCCATCTTGTGTAAATATGGTATTTTAATTTGAGGAAGTGTGGACTACCGCCCCCACAAAGCGATGTGATTCACTCACACACTACATTGAATGTTTTAAAAATGTTTTTAGTGAAAATATATGATATATATAACATAATAATTATAATTTAATTATATTATATACATATATATATATATATTTCATTTAATTACTTTTTTTTAATATATCAATAAAACAGTATCAGCGTTCATGCGTTCGTAGGGCCTACCGTCTCCATGAACAGTGTACTCCATTTCATAATTATATATTATATCAATTATTATACAAATATAATGAATAATTATTATATTTAAGTCAGAGTTTACATTTAATAAATCATGATATATGTAAAAAGACCAATGATATAACAAATTAGGACATGAGGAAAAAACACAGAGAATATTACACGAAGTATAACCTTACCATGAAATTATTAACATGTGGGTAATATAAAGTAATAATAAAACCATATATGGTATTAGATATAATAATATGGTATTTTGAAATATGTATAAAAAACTAATATTTATAATATAGTAGGTTTTATTGGATACAAGGAGAGTCAAGACACAATGTAAGGGGATTCATCTGACATTTTATTTTTGTGAGATACATGCCTTGATCATCTCTCATTTCATTTTGGTGGTGTGTGTACCACATATTTTTGTATTATATGATTATTATACTTTAATTTATGGGTATTTACATATACATTTTATTATATTTATTTCATGGGATCTATTTTTCAAAAGTTATCAAATCAGTAAAGTAATTTTGTGTCAATTTACTTTCTTGGAGACACATGCCATGTTATGTACCAAATTTTTCCATGAGGTGTATATACTACCACTGACATGAAACATTGTGAATATACTTATTTTCATGATATTTTAATCTTCATTTAATTTTATTATTTCAAATTTTTAATGATCAATTTTTACCAAATTGGTAATGGATTATGGCTACAATCTCACCATTTATCGAGATTTTTTATGATTATGATCTCATTGATGAAATATTATGATCCATATCTCAAGAAATATTATATTTTTTATTACACTATGGTTATTCATGTCATATCCAATTAATTGTACCAAATTTCCACTCTTTGGTACATAAGATTCTCAAAAAAGTTTTTTTTTATGAATATCTAACTATACCTCTCCCTTCGATCGGAGATCAGTGTTCCATCAAAACCATGTTTTCCCAAAAGGGGTTTCTAAGAATATTAGAAAATTATATTATCTTTATAAGTAATTTTTACCCTTTTTTCCTTTTACCAATGTTTTCTAAGGAATCTTCTTATCGTTTTTTGAACAAGGAATTGTTCTAACCATTTTACTGTAAGACCCAGATGTTTTTAGGAAATATTTACTCTAAATGAATTTAATAATACAATAGCTTGCATTATAGGACATCGTGAGTTTAATCAAACCAAAATATTCCCTTAGTATAAAATGAACATTTAACATGGTTGTTAGGTTATCGGGAATAAATATAACTAACTAATGAAAATTATGTGAAATCATTCACTACCAATTATTTATGGAAAATATAAATCAATTATATATATGTGTGTGTGTTTTTTTTATAAATAAATTTAATGAATTACTATTATTAAATTCAATGAATATTTATTTTATATACTTAATTTTTTTATGATAATCATCTAATTGATATTTTTGTCATAGGGTATGAATAAACCCTATTTGATGTATAAAAAACTATATTTTTCAAAAGTGTAATCTTTCACCTTTTAATGGATAACCCCTTATAAATAAAGATTTTGACACATTAATATTTTTTATATGATAGTATATGAATATTATTTGGAATCGTGATATAAAAATTTACTTTGAATGAATTTTTAATATTTTTCTGATAACTTTCAAATTTTGATGAATAGTACAAAACATTAAATTTTAATTCAAAACAACTTTTTTCATCAAAATAATTTATACGGTAAATTTTTAATGGTTTTAAAGTATAAATAGAATATATTCATTTCATTAAATATAATTTATGCCAATATAATTAATTTTACATTGAATTCACATGTAAAATATTTTTATATTTTTCAATGTTTTAACTTTTAAAACTCGTTCTCTCTTTCCGACAAAGGGATTAATTTTTAATTAATTACAGAAACTTATGTGTTTTTAATTTTAAAAAATTAATTCCATATTTGGAATCATTAGGTCCAAATTATGTAAATATATTAATTTTGATTTTGGGATTATGAATAGTAGCTTCAGTAATTTTTATTAATACGGTAAAAGGGTAAATCAAGAAATTAAATATAATAATACTATTATAAAATTACCGTCACACATTTATTAATATAATTGGATGAGATTTTGTAAACCTAAATAATCCTTATTTAGAAAGGGTGTCATTTTCAAGCCACTTGGATGAAATTTGGACATTTATTTTATTTTATTTAAAGAAAAGCTAGATATGTCTCTCTTAAATTTTAATAACTAAATCATTTTTTATTTAATGTTATAAAAAATATAAATTCGATTAAAAATACTCATTTTAAATCTAAAATGATTTTATTTATCATGGTACTTTATTTATAATTTTTAGAAAATAAATACTTATCTTAAAGGCTTATACTTTGATGATGTAAAAATTAATTAATAGATGAGAAATCAATTAAACAATTTTTATTAAAATACTAATAAACATAACAATACCCAAAAACTCAACCAAATATTATTTATCGAGTATATCTCGACCCTGAACATCAATGTATTGAGTTATTGATCATTTGGAGCCTTATAGATGAGATTGTGACACATATATTATTTTATTTCAAGTGATGTTGAAGTTGTCACATTCATAATTTAATAAAATAAAACATTTTAAATGATGGATTTTTAAGAAGATAAATTAGACTAAAAATATTCTTATAAAATAAAATAGATTTATCTTTATCATATCATTTTATTTTTAATTTTTGTGTCAAAAAATAAGTATATTAAATAATTACAAGAAATTGATGTAGTAAATATTTTATTAATAAAGATAAAAAATAAATGTTATTAAAAATATTAAAAAAATATATAATTTGGTCTAATTAATATATATAATGAATTTTATTAATTATATTGTTATCTTATGAATATAATTAAATAGTTTTTTTGAAGTTAACTTTTTATATTAATATTTTAAAAAATAAATGAATTGAATATTGTAAAATTGACATTATTGATTGTTTATAAAAATAAGGTTTCATTAAAATATTTAAAAATCACAAACTATTTTTAAAAATATATAATAATTATTATATGGACGAAAAACTTCTAGGGTATTTTTTTGGTATAATTGACATCAAATAATTAAATATCTTTTCTTTTTAATATTTAAATATTTGTTACCCTAGTTAAAAATTAAATAGAATAACTAAATGTTAATTAAAATATTAAGGTTTAAATCAACATAAAATATGTAAAAAAATTATTGTCTGATGATATTAAAAACTTTTATCATCTCATCTTTTAAATTGGGACATTTTTAGGCTTTTGGATAGGGTATGATTTTATTATAAATTATTATTTATGGAGTTTCCAAAAGTGCCCGTCACATCAATTATAAAAGGGCACATCCTCCCTCACCTCTTCCCTTCACTTTGAGCCTTAAAGATCAGAAATCCAAGACTCTTTTCCCTTATAAACTTCCCTAGTAACATTCTAGAGGTTCTTTTCTTCTCCAAAGACCAACTCTAGTGCTCTAAGAGAATATTTAGAGGAAGCATGTTGAAGAATATGTAATCTCCTCTACTGATTCTTTCAAATTTATTTCTTCTTCTACTTAATATTATTTAGTTTTTTCATTATAAAGTATTAAATCTTGGATAAATTATATATTGATATTTTATTATGATTTTGTAATAATAATATTCGACTTTTTATCCATCCTATGGAAAATGAAATCACCACGTGTGCGTACGTCCGACTTATCGTCTCCGTGTCATAGTGTAATATGGTTTTCTACACCACCTTACTTGGATATGTATAATGATGGAAATAATAAATATATGTGATTATTATAACATAATATTGATTCTAAAAAATTATTAACCAATCACTTTCATACCATTTAATAATCTTGGGAATGATATCATCGCTCGTGTGTATGTATGACCTACCGTCTCCACTATATGATGTGATTCATTTTACCTAGTCTTCATTAAATCAGGATTATGTAAATATATAGAATTAAAAAATATGAGATATATAATTTTAATATAAATTTTTAATGATATAAATATGACCTATTAAGGAGAAAATGAACTCATTTGACAAAACATGCATAAGAAAATGAAGTAGTTAATACCCGAATAACAAGTAACAATGAAATGTTTTTAACAAATAGATGATAATATAATCGTATATGATATAAAAAATGAATATGATTATTAAATAAGTAAATTAAATTATTTCAATAATTATAAAAGAGGTGAAGATAGATAGAAAAGAAAATCTGACCTAAAACATAAGGGATAATTTCATAATATCATTATTATCCAAGATTGTTTACACGTAAGTATTTATTGGGGTATATTTATCATCCATATACTTATTTCCTAAATATGTAATATTATTTCTATTATTTTAAAATTATTTAAAGTCAATTTTACCTGTTTGTGAATTTTTATTAAATGGTATAAAATTAATCTTTTTCCATTATTTGATATCAGGTACTTTTTACTTTTCTGAAAAAAGTACAAGAAGAAAGTTTTTTTTAACTTATACAGGATGAAAATATTTTCACATCTTCATAACGCCTTATTTCAAAGAAACTTCCTCTACATTATTTCAAGTTTATTTTCAAATAAATTCTTTTCTTTAAAAATATCATGAAATTTTTAGAAAAGAATACATTTTTGAAGAAGAAAGGATATTTTCCTCGTGAATTAATTTCAAGTGTTATATCAAAGTTATTTTTCATCTAAGATGGAATTATTTAATAGGATCTTTTTTCAAGTTTAATATTCATATTTTTCCTATTATTTTATTTTGTTTATGATGGAACTCTATTTATGAAATCCATTTGTTTTACATGGATTATGTTATGGTTGAATGCAGTTTAAAGAAACCCATTTTATTACTTGGGTTATGATGAATAATTTATTTCATTATGACACACATAATAATGATTTAATTATGAGATGGTTTGGACCTATATCTCCATAAAATATAATGGTTAATGATTTATATCTCATTAGATAAACATGGCTGGAACATGAAATGATCTCGGTTCAGTAATACAAGGCTTTAACGGGGAGTGAACTTGGTTAAACAAAAGACTTTGTCTACTATGATAGTCTTGGCGATGAGCCTTGACTAATATGAAATTATTTTATATGCTTATGTGTATGCCAAAAAACATCATGTATTTTTTATGACTTTTGTGATTATGTTCATTAATTCTCATGGAGTTTTTTTATTTATCCCATGGCGTGATATCACGATATTTCATATAAAGGATAATATTTTCCAATATTATGTTATTATGATTGTGATATGATAGATATATCCAATGTTTTCCCTTACTAAGCATTTGATCTCACCCTATCATATGTTTCTTTTCCCCAGATCTTAAAGAAGGTTATTAAGTAAGATATATCAAAAAGGGTTCTAGTAATGACGAATTAAGTGGGAGATAATTAAGATGTCTTATGAACCAGTTTTTTATGTTTCCTAGTTTCTAAATACACTATACTTATATAGTCCTATCAGAGATTTTTTTATATTTTTGAATGAATAATATTAAACTTTCAAGTAATATCAATGTATGTAAAGTGTGGGTTGTTTTAGTTGTTATTAGAGGAATAGTATAGTTAACCTTTGGAAACTAGGATGAGAAAACCATATGAAGAACCCTAAAGATATGTTGAAGTATAGGTTACAATCCTACTGTTTTATAAATGATCATGAATTTCCTAGTATAAACCTAAATTATTCTAAATTGAAATTTTATTCTTGATTATATGTTTTCCCATTAGGATTAGTGTTTCTAAAACAATGGTTCTTGGTTTTAGTCAATGGATAGAACATGAATGAACTGTGTTAATGCTGAATGTGATGAGAAATGTAATGATTGTCCTCCTGATTAACCAAATTTTAATTGAAATGGAATGAAAAATATTATAGCTATGATCAAAAATCTTTTTGAAGCTATGAATCATAAAGGACTTCCAAACAAGAAAAGGTGGGAACGACATTCTTTTGAGTCCATCATGAGGCAGTATTCAGCATCTTTCTGTGGTTCTTTTGATCCATTAGTGGCCAAACAATGGATCAATACCACTGAAAAGATATTTTAAGTTCTCCAATGTTTATAACATTATAAAGTAATCTTATAAATCTATTATTTCAAAAGTGGATATGATCAATGGTGGAACATTATCAAGAAACGAGGCAAAGTGATGAAATTTAATCCATGGAATGGGACAAGTTCAAGAACTTATTTTTCAATAATTACTTTACTCATATTCTTTTCACAGAGATGGAGAAGTATTCCCTTGAACTTGTGCAAAAGGATGATAAATCAATTGGTACCTATGATGAACATTTCAGAGGACTTTCAAGGAATTCTTCTAGAATTATTATCCAACCTAAGCGTAAAATTGGTTGATTCTTTAATGTGTTAAAACCAAGTATCTAATGGGAATTATCCATAACAGACTTCAACAGCTACAAATAAATAGTTTGGCATTCTCTCATGGTTGAGATGGAGATTTTATTAAACCATCAGTCATATGGGTTTGATAAGTAGAGAAAAATGGAATTCAAGGGAAAATCTAAAGTCCACACTGAAAAGAATATGAGTTTTTCCTTATTCTCAACAAGTGAAAATAAGCATGAAGGAAATTATATTAAAGGGGATAGTAAATGTTTTTATAAAATAAGGTCATCATGTAGTTACATGATGAAGTTATGGGAAAAAGATGTCTAATGATGTAAATAGATAAAAAGAAACACAAAATAAACCTCCTACAATTCAATGTTACAAGTATAAGAAAATGGGGAATCATGCCAATCAATTCCTGAATCCAAGGGTTATTGTTGATGATTGATGTTTGTAAACTCTTAAGTCCAAAGACAAAGGCACGTCACATGTGATCTCTATCGACGATGTGAAGTATGATAATGAAGTGTTGAAAGGTACACTTACCATCCACTCTAAATTAGAAAATGTTTTATTTGATTCTAGATCCACCCAATCTTTTATTTCTGAATAATTCTATAAGGGTATCACAATATTACCTAAACCATTATACGTTGAGTTAGCTTTGAGAACTTCTAATGGCACAACGGTCGCATCAAATATTTATAATTCTTCTCCAATTGATGTTTGTGGGAAAGTGATTCATGTAAATCTTATGATACTTATTATAGTTTAATTTTATGTGATTATTGGAATGGATTGGATTTATCTATATGGATCTTTTATCAATTACCAAGGATGGGAAGTCGCATTTAATATTCCAAATCTATAAATGATCATCTATTGATTCAAGGATGAGTATGACCATCCAGTGAAAATTTCTTCCATCTTATGGTTGTTAATCCCTATAAATGAAGGTTATCTATCTAAAATGGTTTGGGAGAAACTAAAAATTAAGAATACACCCATTATATAAGAGTTTTATGATGTCTTTCTTAAATAATTACATGGTCTTCCACCAAATCATGAAGTTGAGTTTTCAATAGAACTCATACTGGATTCTATTCTTATTTCAATGATATATTATAGAATGGAACCAATTAAATTGTAGGAATTGAAGAAGAAACTCCAAGGGAATCTTGACAATGGATTCATACACCCTAGTGTGTCACGTTGGGGTGAAATCGTTCTATTTTTTAACAAGAAATACGGATCAATGTAACTCTACATTGATTATAAAGAAGTTAACAAGGTCATAATCAAGAACAAATATCATCTTCCCCACATTGATGAATTATTCGACCAACTATGCAGAGCTCAATACTTTTCTGAGATTGATCTTCATCTGAAATATTTTCAATTAAGGGTCAAGAAGGTGGATATACAAAATACGGAATTCTACACAAGGTATGGACAATGTGAATTTAATGTTATGCCTTTTGGTCTTACTAATCCTCCACTATCTTCGTGGATCTAATGAATAGTCTTTAGAGATTATCTTAATTAGTTTTTGGTAGTCTTTATAGAAGATATTCTCTTCTATTCAAAGATAAATGAAGAACACTAATATCACTCTATAATTATACCGAATACCCTGAGAAAGGAGAATCTTTATGAAAATTTTACCATGTGTGAATTTTGGCTTTAGAAAGTTTCACTTTTGGGTCACATAATCAAAAAATAGAGGATATCTATAGATCCAGAAAAAATAGAAGTTTATGAAAGTTGTCCAACACCAACAACAGTAACTAAGATCCAAATATTTCTTGGTTTGGGTAGATATTATTGAAGTTTTTTGAAATATTTTTTCACAATTATCTAATCCACTCACCAAGTTGACACAAAAGGTATTTATGTTTTTGTGGACAATAGAATATGGTGAGAATTTCAAAAGAGATCAAAATATGGTTAGCTAGTGCACTTGTGCTCACACTACCTTGTAGTGGAGAAAGGTTTGTGACCTATAATGATGCATCTAAAAATGGTTAGGGATGTGTTCTCATAAAAATGATGTTGTGATAGATTATGCCTCACAACAATTGAAAATCCATGATCAAAATTACCCAAATCATGAATTGGAGTTATCTATGGTAAACATTGTATTAAATATATAGAGGTATTTTCTTTATAGGGAATTGTGTGATATTTATATTGATCATAAAATTTTAAAGTATATTTTCACACAAAAGAAGCTGAATATGCATCAAATAAAATCATTGGAGTTGATTTTAATATTACAACTCCAAAATACATTACCACCTTAGGAAAGTGAACAAGATAGAAGATGATTAGAGTTGAACAGACCATGCTAGCCTATCCATGATGAGGGTCACAAAAGATAAATTTTATTGATTTTCAAAGAACGGATCTTGAAATTTTAAAGGAAGCGGATAAATCCTACCTTTCTCAAATGAATGATTAACCATCTATACAAGTGAAGATTAAGGAGGCAGACAAGTTATATGTAGATCTACTAAAGAAGGTGATAGATATTCCTGAATTCAACCTTGATTTTGATGAAATAATAAGGTTCTGGAATCAGTTTTTTACTCCTCCCATACCAGAATTAAAGGAGCTATTGGATGGGTCTCATAGTTCGTCGTTATATATTCACTCTAGAAGAAAAAATATGAATAGGTACCTGAAAGATTATTTCTGGTGGGATGGAATGAAAATAGATGTTGTTGAATATGTCTCTTGGTGCTTGGTTTTTTAGCAAGTTAAGGCTGAGAGACAAAAATATAAGGGTATGTTACAACTATTACCCATACTATAATGGAAATTAGAAAACACCACTATATAATTTGTCATCAAACATCCCAAATAATCTATATTCTATAATTCTATATGGGTTATAATTTATCGCCATAAAAATTTAGCACACTTTATTACTATTATAGAGGATTTATCTCTTGATCAGCATTCCAGAATATATATAATTGAAGTGGTAAGATTTCCTGGAGTACCAATTTCTATTATATTTGATCATGATTTGAGGTTTACCTCAAAGTTATGTAAAATTATTTAGTTGGATATGAATACAGAGTGAAGTTTCATCACTTCTTACAATCCTCGTAAAAATGTTCAATCTGAGAAGAAAATTAAAACTCTAGAAGACATGTTGAGATCTTTCTCTATGGATTTCAAATGCTGTTAAGATCAACATCTACCTATGGTGGTATTTTATTACAATAATAGCTTTCACTACAGTATTCTGATGACTTCTTATGAATCCCTGTATGAAAATAAGTCTAGAACACCAACATGCTGCGATGAATTTGGGGAAAAAAGCTATTGGGACCTGACCTTGTTGATGAAATGGCAGAAATTGTCAGATCTATTCAACAACACAAAAGAGCAGCTCAGAGTCGATAAAAAAGTTATGCAGAAAACTAAAGAAAAGACCTAGAGTTTGAAGTTGGTGACAATGTGTTTCTATGAATATCACTCTAGAAGAGAGTAATGAGATTTGTAAAGAAGGTAAAGCTAAGCCCTATGTATGTCAGTCCTTCTGAAATTTTGGATTTTGTTTGTAAGGTAGCTTACCAATTGATGCTTCTTCCGAATCTCTCTCAAGTTCATGATGTGTTCCATATATATTTCTTAATAAATTACATAACAAATACTTCACTTGTAATAAACTCATAATTTATACTGCTGGATCGAGATCTTTCTTATAAAGAAAAACATATAGAGATTTAGTATCATATTGAAAATGTTTTGTGAAACAAGACCACTCACATGGTTAAAGTTTTGTGTTGGAACCACCAAATTGAAGAATCTTTGTGGGAACTTGAGGATATATTGAGTGAGATAAATCCTCATCTGTTTGTATATAAGTGATTAATTTGGAGGGAAAAATCAGTTTAAGGGGGTAGAGTGTAACACTTGGATTTTTTAAGAAAGATTTTCTCTACAAAAATTAAATTTTCAACAGATTTCATTGCATGAAATCATGAGTTTAAACGAACCAAGAAATTCCCTTAGTATAATATTACCATTTTAACCTAGCTGTTAGGTTTGTAGAAATAAATAAAACTAAATTATAAACATTTATGGTGAAGTTATACTCTACCAATTATTTATGAAAAATATAAATCAATTATATATTTTTATTTTTATATTAATAAATTGAGTGGATTGAAATTTGTAAATTAAATTAATATATATATTATATAATTAATAACATAATTTTGATATTCATCCAGTAGATATTTTTTTCATAGGGTATGAATAAACCCAATTTGATGTATAAAAACATATATTTTTCGAAATGGTAATTTTCCACCTTTTAATATAAAAACCCTTTTAAATTATTATTTTGACACATTAATAATTTTTATATGAAAAAATAAATGCATTCTTTTTAATCGGGATATAAAAATTTACTTTAGATGAATTTTTAATATTTTTCTGATAACTTTTAAAATTTTACGAATAGTAAAAATACATTAAATTTTAATTAAACCCGCTACCAAGTCACTAAATTTTAATTTTAATTGAAAAAATATTTTTTTTAAAAATAATATATATGGTTAAATTAAAATATTTAATGGTTTTAAAGTATATATAGAATATATTTTTATCATTCAATATCATTTATTTCATTACTATTAATTTTACATTGAATTAAAATATAAAAACATTTCAATATTTTGTAATGTTTTAACTTTTAAAACACATTCTCTCTTTCTGACAGTGGGATTAATTTTAATTTGATTAATGTAACTTCTATGTTTTGAATTTTCAAAAGATGGATTCCATATTCAGAATCAGTAGGTCCAAATTATGTATATAGCTTTATTTTATTTTTGGTCATTATGAATAGTAACTTCAAAATTTTTTATTAATATAGTAAAAAGGTAAATCAGGTGATTAAGGGTAAGAATACTATTATAAAATTAACCTAAAACATATTGTAATATCATTTGATGAGTGTGTTTTGACCTAGATCATTCTTAGTTTTAAATTGTGTCATTTTCAAACCACTTGGATGAGATTAGAACAATTAATTTATTTTATTTTAAAAAATGTTAAATATGTCTCACTCAAATTTTAATAACTAAATAATTTTTAATATAATTTTATACAAATTATAAATTCAATTATAAATACTCATTTTAAAGATAAAATTTTCTATTTATCTTGATAATTTATTTATAATTTTTATGAAATAAATAATTACTTTAAAGACTTATACTTTGATGATGTAAAAATTAATTAATTGATGAGAAATAAATATAATCAATTTTATTAAAATAATAATAACGAAAAAAATATCTAAAAACCTGACCAAATCTTATTTTTCAAGTATATCATGACCATAACTATCCATTTATCGAGTTACTGACCATTTGGAGCCTTATAAAATAGAATCTGACACTTATAAAATTTTATTTCAAGTGATGTTAAAGTTGTCACATTAATAATTTAATAAGTATAACATTTTAACTTTTGGATTTTATAGAAGATAAATTCAATGAAAAATATTATTCTAAAATATAATAGATTTATATTCATCGTAGTATTTTAATTTTTATTTTTATTTAATAAATAATTATATTAAATAATTACAAAAAAGTGATGTAGTAATTATTTTATGAATAGAGAAAACAAATAAATGTTATTAAAAATATTAAAATAAATATAATTTGGACTAATTAATATGTTTAATGAATTTTTTTTATTACATTTACCTCTTATTAATATAATAAAATAGTTAGTTTGATGTTAACTTTTTTATCTTAATATTTTTAAAAATCAATAAATTGAATAGTGTCAAAATCAACACAATTGATTTTTTATCAAAATAATGTTTTAGTAAATTATTTAAAAATAAAAAGAAAAATAAAAAATGTAATAATTATTATATGGTCTAAGATGTTCTAAGGTATTTATTTATGATATCTTTTACATCAAATAAGTAAATATTTCACCATTTTAATATTTAAATATTTCTTACCCTAGTTAAACATTAAATAGATTAACAAAATGTTAATTAAAATATTAAGGTTTAAATTGACAGAAATCATGCCAAAAATTTATTGGTTAATGGTTTTACAACCATATATCATATGATCTTATAAATTGGGATATTCTTGAGGGTTTTTTTAGGGTATTATTTTATTAGAAATTATTTTTTATGGAGTTTCAAAAAGTGCCTCTCTCCTCAATTATAAAAGGGAAACTCCTCCCTCACCTCTTCACTTCACTTTGAGCCTTCAAGCTCAGAAACCCCCTAATATTTTACCTTATCAAATTACCTAGTAACATTTTAGATGTTTTGGTATTCTTCAAACACCAACTCTAGTGCTCTAAGAGAAGATTTAGAGGAAGCACATTGAAGAAGAGGTAATCTCCTCTGTCGATTCTTTCAAACATCTTTCTTCTTCTACTTAAAATTCATGAATTGATTAATTATAAAATAATAACTCCAGTATAAATTATATACTACAATGTTTTTAATATTATGGAACAATAATATTTCACTTTATATCCATCCTTCAAAAAATGAAATCACCACGGGTGCGTACATACAACTCACTATCTCCATATCGGGGTGTAAACTTTTTTTCACCACCACCTTACTAGGATGGGTATAATGATCAAAATAATAACTATATATAATTATTATAACATGATATTGATTCTTAAATATTATACACCATTCTCTTTCATACCATTCAATAATTATGGGAATGATATCGTCGCTCGTGTGTGTGTACAGCTTACTGTCTCCATGATGTGATGTGATTCATTCTACATGATCTTCATTAAAGTAGGATTATGTAATTGTATAGAATGAATAAATATGATATATATAATTTTAATAAAAAAAATTTAATGGTATAAATATTACCTATTAATGAGAACCCGAACTCATTCGACAAAACATGCATAAGAAAATGAAGAAGTTCATACCTGAATAACAAGTAATAATGAAATGTTATTAACGAACAAATGATAATATGATCATATATGATATCAAAAAAATTACTATGATTCTAAAATAATTCAATGACATTATATAAATCATTATATAGGAGCTTTTGATACATACAAAGAAAATGAGACCTGAGGTAAGGGATAATTTTGCAATCTCATTATTATCTACGGTTGTTTATATGTAAGTATTTACTGGGGTATATTTATCATCTGCATCCATGTTTCCTAAATATGTAATACAATTTATATTCTTTTAAAATTGTTTAAATTTAATTTTATCCATTTGTGAATATTTATTAAATTGTATGAAATGAATCTTTTTTATTAAAGTACGGGGATAATGTTTTTTTAACTTATACGACATGAATGGATTTTTACGTCATCATAAAAAATTATTTACATGAATCTTCTTATACATGATTTCAAGTGTATTTTCAAATAAATTCTTTTCTTTTAAAATTGTCCAGATTTTTGATAAAAGAAAAAAATTTTGAAGAAGAAACGATGTTTTCCTCAAGAATTAATTTTGAGTGTTATCTCAAAATAATTTTCAATCTAAGATGGAGTTATTTAATAGGGTGATGTTTCAAGTATAATATCCTTATTTTTCAAATTATTTTATTTTTTTTATGATGGAATTATATTTACAGAATATATTTTTTTACATTGATTATGTTATGGTGGAATGATATTTAAAGAAACCCATTTTAT
Source organism: Viscum album (assembly GCA_963277665.1). NCBI lineage: Eukaryota > Viridiplantae > Streptophyta > Magnoliopsida > Santalales > Viscaceae > Viscum > Viscum album. The sequence goes on from OY728132.1 coordinate 1,964,493,330, forward strand.
TCCATGAGTTATGATAAATAATTTATGTTATTCTAGCACAAATAAGAATGATTTCATTATGAGATGGTTGCGACATATATCTCCATCCAATACATTGGGTAAAAATTTATATCTCCTGATATAGACATTTATGGAGTAGGAAATGACCTAGGTTTAGTAATATAGGGCTGGAATGAGGAGTGAACTCTGTTCAGTAATGGACTTTATCTTCAATGATGGTATTGGAAAAGAGTCTAAACTAATATGGAATGATTTTTTAAGCTTAAGTGTATTCCAAAAAACTTCATGTATTATGTTATGACTTTTGTATTATATTTATTTATTCTTAATAACTTCATGATTTATCCCATGGAATGATTTCATGATCTTTCATATGCAGGATATGATTGTCAAATGTTATGTTCTTATAATTATGATATGATTGATATATCCCCTGTTTACCATTACTGGGTATCTGAGATCACCCTTTCATATGTTTCTTTACCCCAGGACATGAAAAATGTTATTAAGTAATATAGTTCAAAAAAGGTGTCTTGTTATGAAAAAAAAGTTGGGGACAATGAAGATGTCTTATGAACCAGTTGTTCGTGTTTACCAGTTTCTAAAGACACTATACCTATACGGTCATGTCTTGGATTTATTATATTTTGTAATGAATATTATTCCACTATTAATCAACATCAATGTATGTAAAGTACAGGTCATTATAAATATCATTTTAGAATTATGTAACTATGACCTATGAAAGAGAACTAGAATTCGACCAAACATGCATAAGAAAATAAAGTAGTTAATACTCGAATAATAAGTAATAATGAAACTTTATTAACCAATGGATGATAATATGAGCATATATGATATCATAAAAATTAATATGATTCTTAAATAATTCAATTCCATTATTTAAAACATTATAAAGGGGGTTAGGATACATACAAAGGAAATCGAACCTAAAACGTAAGGGATAATTTGGCAATCTCATTATTATCCAGTATTGCTTATACGTAAGTATTTATTGGGGTATATTTATCATCCACATCCATATTTCCTAAATATATGAAATTATTTATATTATTTTACAATTTTTTAATTTAAAATTTACCCATTAGTTAATTTTTATTAAACGGTATGAGAGGAATATTTTATCATTATTCGATACAAGGTACTTTTTGACTTTTCTAGTAAAAGTACAAGGAGAATGTTTTTTTAAATTATACAGCATGAACGGATTTTTATTTATTCATTACAACATATTTACATGAAGTTTCCTCTACACTATTTCAAGTTTATTTTCAAAAAAAATATTTTCTTTTAAAATGTTTTGGTATTTTGAGAAAATAAAAACGTTTTGAAGATGAAAGGATAATTTCTTCAAGAATTAATTTCAAGTTTTATATCAAAATTATTTCCCGTCTAAAATAGAATTATTTGACAAGGTTATGTCTCAAGTATAATATTCTTATTGTTCCTATGATTTTATAGTGTTTATGATTGAATTCTATTTATGAAATCCATTTGTTTTACATGGATTATGTTTTGGTGGAATGATGTTCAAAGAAACCCATTTTATTCGTTGGGTTATGATGAATGATTTATGTTATTGTGAAACATGTAAGAATGATTTCATTATGAGATTTTTGGGACCTATATCTCCTTCTAATGCATTGGTTAATTATTTATATCTCATGATATAGACATGGATTAAATGGTAAATGATCTCAGTTCAATAATAAAGGGCTGGAATGAGAAGTGAACTCGGTTCAGAAAGGGACTTTGTCCACTATGATGGTCTTGGAAATGAGCCTCGAATAATATAAAATGCTTTTCTAGGTTTATGTGTATGTAAACAAACTTCTTGTCTTATTTTATGACTTTTGGTATTTTGTTCATTGATTATTATGAACTTTCATGATTTATCCCATGGTATGATATCAGGATCTTTCATATGGAGGATAATATTTTAAAATATTACGTTATTATGATTAGGATATAATTTATATATACCTTTTTACCCTTATTAAACATTTGAGATGACCCTTTCATATGTTTATTTTCCCCGGGTCATGAAGAATGGTATTATGTAAAATATGTGAAAAGTGGGTCTAGTTATGAAGAAATAACTCGGATACAACGAAGATGTCTTATGAACCAATTTTTATGTTTCCCATTTTCTAATGACACTATACTTATACGATCTTTTCATGTATTTGTTATATTTTGTAATGAATAATCTTTAACTTTGAATTAATATCAATGTACGTAAAGTATGGGGTCATTAAATATACCATAAAAAAGGAATGTTCTTTTTACCTTGTACGACATGTATGGATTTAACCCCCGTCATTTCTACAAATATTCCTTTGCATGTTTAAATGGTTAATTTTTAATAAATTGTATTAAAAAATAGTTTTTAAAGAAATGTATTTCAAATATTTTCAATTTTTCTTTTATAAGCTTTCATGGACCAAAAATTCAAAAAAAATTCAAGCCTAATTTATAATTTTTTAATGTATTTTCAAAGAAATTTTTATCAGAATTTTTTCAAGCTAATTTTATAACTTTTCGAAGAAACTTGTTATTAAAAAAATTATAAGTTTTCAAGGGAAAAGGTTTTCAAAATGATTTCAAGACTTCATTATATGTTTTCAATGCATTTTCAAAGAAAATTTTTTTCTAAATGTTTTATTTTTAAAAAATATTTTTCAAAGAATAAATAATATTTTCCGCAAGAAATTGTTTTCAAAATATATTTCCAATTTATTCTCCATCTATGATGACATTCATTTATGTTAATCATTGTCTTATATTAAATAATATAAAGGTTATATTTATATTATTTCTTGAATGGTTTATTTTGTTTTTTGAATGATTCTTATTAAACATGTTTCTCTTCCATAGGTTTTATGCTTTTTATTCCCACTTCTTTTCACAGGTTAGGATTTAATGAAATGATTAGGAAATACATCTATTTTCCACTGGATATGATATGATGAAATGTTAATGATACCCATTTCATTTCATGGGTTATGATTTTTGTTTTTGAAACATATCTCTTTTTATTGGTCATGATAGGATGCAAAGGTTTGTTATGTTTTGGAAAATATATGTATGATTTTGTTATGTGATGGGTGGGACTTATACATTCCCCCAATGTATTGGGTAATGATAAATGGTATTTGAAGGGTACATGGTTTTTATCCCAATCTTGAAAACAAGAGGGTACTTGGTTTTTAGCCCAAGCCCGAAAATAAGAGGGTACATAGGTTGTACCTGAAGCCTAACAGTAGGAAGGTGCATGGGTTGTAGCCCAAGACTGAAAGTAAGAGGGTCCATGTGTTGTATCTCAATCCTTAGAATAAGATTTTACACAAGTTGTTAGACCAATATTAAAGTCGGTATATGGGTTGTATCCAAATCCTAACATTTTATAAAGACATATGAGTTTCTATGTTTATGTGTACACCATAATTACATATCTTACTCCTATGTTTTGATTTCACGGCCTATTATATTGATTCCCTAATGATTCATGTCTTATCAACTACTCATCTTTATTCCATGATTTAGGTTTATGATCTTTGAAATATAGAATATGATATTCTAAAGTTGTGTTCACGTTCTCATACCCTTGTCCTCTTATTTATGATTACATATCTTCCTTGTTTACCCTTAATGAGCATCTACGCTCACCAATTTTTGTGTTTCCTTCCACTGGTTATAAAGATATGTTTTTTGTATGATATGTCTAAGAGGTTTTATAGTCTCAGAGAACCTAATGAGAGATAATATAGCGCACCCATGTACCAGTGTTCATGCTTCCATGTTTCCAAAAGCACCAAACTAATACATTCATTGGGCTTCCATTTGTATAATTTTTGAAGTATTATGAAAAATAGTTTTAATGTCTATGAATGCTTATAGTGGGTTGTTATAAGTTTGGACCGTTTGGAGGACTTGTTTGATTGGATTTTCATTAGTTAGTGACGGTATTCCATGGTTTGAATCATTTTCCTTAGTTATTGGTGATTATTCCCTCAATTTTATATTTTATTCTTATCTCATTTTTTATAATTGTGGGTTATCATGTTCTTATTGTAGTAGCATTTGTGTGTAATATCATAGAAACTATATGAAGGGTTTTATACTCACCCCCAGTAATATTCACTTTTTTCTTATATAAATGTTATCCATCATGATGCAAGTAATTTGAAGTGTATTATTTCTCTAGTATAGAACCTTATTGTAGTGATTGTGGTATATAGTGTCTTGATAATAGATATAGTTGATTATGGGATCTGGTTCAAGACTACCTACAATAATATTTCATCTCTATAGTTTGAGTCTTGCGGACATTAGTAGTGTTATTATTATTTTTTTGTAACTCTGATTACTTTATGTCATATTTTGAGTATTATTCATGTTATCATTAATGAATTATATTTCAATTATGTTTTATTAAGGCTGTTATATGAATACAGGTATAAAAAGGGTAAATTATCCCCCAAAAAATTCATACACCCTTGGAATTTATTATCATCCTTTGGTATTCTAGGGATGTACTAATGGTTAGTGGAATTTTGGTCTTTCCCAAACCAAGGGGATAGGGTTAGGGTGTCACATATGATATCAGTTCAATACAACCCATCATTTGGAAAGGTACAAATATAGTTCTAAAATTTCTAGGAGTGTTTTTGACTCATTTTCATGGATTTATCCAATATAGGGTGTATATCATACATTAATAAAGAGAATTCCCACTAGGGCTTCATAATTCACATGATTTTTCTTGGTTCATGTCATGATATTTAGAACTTGTGACATTCTTCTGATAATACTATATTTCATGATTTGTTAATTTCATTACTGTTAATGTTCTTAGTGGTAATTTTTTCTATTGTTATAGAAAAATTACACTAGTTAGGGGAGTTAGGAACTATCTAGAGGGAGTCACTAATAATGTTTCTTTACCTAAACTATAAGTAAATCAATATCTTGTGAGAAATATCAAGAATACATTTTATTTTGTAGATAAAAGAATGTAGATAGAGAAAACCCATGATGTGGATTACTCACTGAAGTTTCAAATGAAAAACCCACAAATCATTCAAGATGATTCAAGACCAGAATGGGCTAATGCCTGGATTTGAAGGATGAATCTAATCTTTAATTACCAAGGAATTATGATAGATATAAACTTGAATTTGGTGGTGTAAATGCCCCAAGAACTTTCACAAAAATGGTGGGACATAGCTATCCTAGATAAACCTAATCTACGAATTACATGATACGGATTTGAGGAATTTTTTAATAAAAAATTCTATCCACATACCTTCCATGTATCGATAAAAATGGATTTCTTTGACCTTGATAAATGAGACCTTTCAATTATGTAATATTCTACAAAATTTACCCATCCATATTTCTTTTCTCTATATTGTTTGTGATTGAGTGCCTCAAATCATGATTTTTATTCATGTTTACAAAAAAATATTTTCTCTTAAGTATTAATGTACAGTATTGGAAAATTATACAGAAATGGTAAATAAAAAAATGATAGAATAAAACATATTATTAACAAACTTATTGGAGGTAACACCCTTTTCCTCCCATTAATAATTGGAAACTCTAGTGGCGGAAATATTTGAAGATGGGAGAATCACTCTAAAGGGATAATAGAACATGAAAACCAATATATGGGTTCAATATATATTCATTGGCGTGTAAAGAACTGGGTGGGTTTTTTCTTGTGTGAATCTATGAATCATTTTAATAAGGACAGTGCATAGGAACCTTTTGGCCATTACAATTGTGTTTATATAGGTCATGTTGAGAATTTTTATAACTATCCTATTAAGTCTAAAAGAAGTGATATTTCTAATCATACATAAGCCTTTAATACCCAACTAAGTTGATCTCATCAAACCACTTTCCATACTCAGGCACAATTTAGTCATGTTGATTCCATGAAAACCCCTATATCTCATCAGGAACTACCTTAGCTAAGAGGGAGAAATCATCCCGAAGGAATATATTAGAAACTATTTTCACATAGAACATTGTAATGAATTAAAAACCAAACTCTTCTATAGTGAGAGGTAATATTATTCTTAAGTTGACTCTTTTTAGTGTTCTTCTTGATAAAACATTCTCCCATTATTTCGTTTCTTATCATTTGGTAAATCAAGTAGGATTATATGTCAATATGCTGCCTCATGTCTTATATATCGAGACACCTCTTGGTAAATGAGATTGAAAGTGATTTAAGTGTGTTTCATGTTCTATCACTATCAACGTAATCCACTTGTCATGGGATTTCACTATTTTTGATATATAAATTGTTTATTTAATAATGGGAATGGATTTTTTAGTCACATTAAAAGCTAATGGTGACTATTACACTTGGTCGGTTTCTTACACATCTCCAGATAGAGTTTTGTATCTATTTAAAGGGTAATGGGATAATAATATTGGCAGAGAAGGACCTTTAGTGTCAATAGTTGGAAATATCTCATATCAATTGGTGGTAGTATCCTTAGGAGCTACCAGTTAGATGAAAATTTTAGATCTTCTTAACATAGTATACCAATACTTTGATGTATTTCTGGATGACTTTTTAGGACTACCACCTAAAAGAGAAATGGAGTAAACTATCAATATACCATCATGAAAATACATATATAAATTCTTTCATATAGAATAAAAACAATATAATTTTAATAATTAAAGTTCTTGATGGAAGATTTATAAAGAAAATGATGTATTAGACCAAGCACGACACCATGTCCTGCACCATTTTTATTTAAAAAGATAGTAGATGGTACTCTTCAATTATCTATCAATTATTATAAACTGAATCAAGTTGTGATTAAGAAATGATATTCTCTTTCTCAATTAGATGAGATGTTTGATTAGTTAAAGGGATCCAAATGGTTAAAAAGGATTATTCTTTAATCAGGGTACCACCAACTTAGATTTTGGAAAGAGGATATCCCAAAGATATATTTTCGGATTTGTTACATCCATTATGGGCACTTACTCATGCCCTTTGTCCTTCAAATTCACCATCAATATTTATAGTGTTGATGAACTGTATCATCCACAAATACCTTAATTCTTATATGGTCATATTTATAGAAAATATCATGGTATATTATTTAACTATAAGTGTTATGAATGGACAATTTATATTGTATTGTGAATTTTGAAAGATCATTATCTCTATGACAATTATTTAAGTGTGAATTCTGGATATAAAAAGTTGTATTCCGTAGACATGTCATTCTAGTGGAAGGTATATCAGTCAACCTAATAAAGAATGACACAGTTCATTCACAGAAACTACCACAAAGTGACTTTGAAATATAGATATTTCTCAGGTTATAGGGTTATTATTGATGAATTTCCCTTGAATTTTTACACTTAGCTTCACCAATTATAGAATTAACCAAGATGGGTATTCCATTCCATTGAAGTAGTTATTTTCAAGATTCATTTTAGGTGTTTAATACTCAACTAATTTCAGCACACATTCTAATTTTTCAAAACTAATTGAGGGTTATATAGTCTATTCATATGCATCCATATCAGGATTTGGTTGTATCCTTATGAAAAAGACCATTTCATATCTTATGGATCACAAATGTTTCGATACATCAAAATAAATACCCGATGCATGATCTAGATTTGGATTTAGTGGTATGTTCATTAAAAAACATAGATCCACTATCTGTTTAGTGATAATTTCACTATATTAATCGATCATGAAATCTTAATGAACATATTCTCATAATAGGATTTTAACCACAGGAAATGACTTTGGATAGAGTACCTCCAAATTTTTAAATATAACTTGGTGTATATACCTAAAAAAGGAATTTCTTTGGCTTATGCATTGATCATGAATTTATAAAACCAAGTCATCATTAAAGCTAAAAATCAATGGAAATTGATAGGGTTCATCTCAGACATGCGCTTGGATTAAACGAAACAGATAGTTTCCATGATCTTCTTTTCAGTTGTCCATATTATATATATAGTTCGACAAATTAAATAAATTTCATAGCCAGATCCTAAATACCTTACTATTAAGTAAAAAATTGATTGTTGGGTAGACTATTTATGGATGGATAGATTATTTTAATGTAGTGTTTTGATTTTGATAATTGATGGTAGTTCCTCCTTTTCAGGAACAAATCATTAGGTATTTTCATCATTAAAAGAGATATTCCCTTCCATGTATTAAAAATATGTACAAAATGATAAAGTTCCATCATTTGTGGTTGATCATGAAGTGAAATCAAGTTGAGTATGTTAGGAAAAGTCAAAACTATAAAGAAATTATAGCTGAAAACTAGAAATCAACATGTATGTTGAAATCACTACCCATTCCAGTATGTAATTACGCACATATTTTAATGTATTTAATCAATGTGATACCAAAGAAATTTCAAAATAATGTTTATATTTAGGTTACTATAGACCTAATCACTACATCAGGACACTTAATACCAATTAAGACTACAAATTTGATTGATGAACTCACAAAGATATAAATCTAAAAAAAAGTAATGTTTCATGGTGTACTAGTCTCTATTATATATGAATAAGATCCTATTTTTACCACATAATTTTATCAGTATTTCCTACAAGAACTGGGAACACATTTTTCTATGACTGGGGTTTATATCCCCAAATGAATGGATATTCTGATAGCACAATTCAAACTCTAGAATAAATAATAATAGAATGGGTCATGGACTTTGGTGGTTTATGGGAAGACCATTTTCCATTAATAGAGTTCTTGTATAATAATAGTAATTAGGAATCAATGAATATTGATCTATTTGAATCATTATATAGAATACCTTTTTAATCAAAACATTATTGGGTTGAGGCTAGATAAGCTTCACTGATTAGACCTAGTATTGTCCAGGATACATTGGGTGTCACAAACCAGATTTGGTCACCATCAAAATTGGTACACTTCCTGGTCCATGGAAAGGACCAAAGGGTGTTCCCCATACCCATATCCCGGCATAGGTGCCCTGGTATCATGAATAATGGTTTAGGAACAATTTTCCCAAGTTTAGAAGCATAAGACCACCAAAAACAATAAATAAACTGAATCTGAAAATTTAGTCCGAACAAGCCTTTCATAAAAATTTAGAACTGAAATACATGGTTTTATACAAATCCCAAGAGGTAAACAAACCAAAATTAATATAAAATAAAACTTTAGAACTATCACATGTAAAGGGTCCATCATCCCCAAACCTTCTCCACAACACCGCATCAAGGATGGAAGCTAACAACCCGAACCGCTATCTCCAAGGACCTTACCCTTACCTATGTCAAACATAATCAATCCCACGTACACTAAAAGGTGTAAGTAGGGTGTCAGACTAATACCAATAGGATTCCACCCAAAAATATTCCATGTGAGAAAAATTATAAAATAAAAACCTTGCAAGTTTTAATAAATAAGAAATGGTAGCAACAATTTCAAAAGGGGTGAAACTTTTAAATGAAATAGTTTTCAAGGGGAAGCATTAAAGAATGAACACTTTTAAATAAAACATGCATGATACTAAATTTTATATACAAACACACCACATTCCAATTGTATGTAAATAATAGTCCATGAGCACTAGTCATGAGAACACCCCTAGGCACTAGCTAGTTGTGGGCCCAAGGCACCTCGTATCTCAGTGTAAAAACAACCATATTCAATAACCTTATCATGAATGATCCACTGGGAGGAAAAACCCCAATGGCCTATTGGTCCAAAAAATTATCAAAGTTTATTTAGTGTTTTCATAATCAAATTTATAAGTAAAATAGGGGTGATATCACTCCGGATCACTAGAAAACTAGTCCAAGTCCACCCACCTAGATACCCAGGTTTCCCTCTTTATGTTCAAACAAGTTACACATGATATAAAATACCATTTACACATAAAAATACTATTTATATTCATACACACTTCAAATAGAAGATAAACATGTTTTTCACCCTTTTTTGTAACTCAATATACCATTTTAAATTTTTATAAAACAATTGCAAGAAGTTTTACAAAGCTTTTCACATGAAATCCATTTAAAAGCCCTCTTTTAAATTCAAATTCTCATCAAAGTCAAACCAAAAATAGAATTGGTCTCCCTAACCCCACTAAATAAACCCATTACATGAACCATAAAACGACCCCAAATATAAAAACATGGATTACACATTAAAAACACTCATTTTTTCACAAAAATGCTACTATAAAATCAATTGCATGCTCTACGCTACCAAAAATGATTTTTGCACCAAGAAAAATGGAAGAGAAACATGATAAAAATGTAAATCAAGAAAATATAACTCATCAAAGAGTGATTTCAGATGGAATCAAGTTCAATATATGTCAGAAACCTCAAATCCTTGTGTGAAACTTCAATTGTACAACCGTTGCACCACAAGGGAGTGAAAATGAACCAAAATCCACAAGATTGGACCAAAAAACCCAAAATCAAATCCAAGGTACGAATCCCTAGTTTTTGTAAATTTAGAACTTTAAGGAGGAGGGGACAAACCTTAAAGAAAAAAGAAAAAACAAAATAGGAAATCACTTACTTAATGATCCTATAAGTTTTCACACCAAAAACCCCTTCAAAAAATGGATTCCAAATGAGTTTGAGGAAGCTTGGAAGCCTTTAGTGGCTATAAATAATGAAATGGGGGAAAATGAGTGCATTAGGGTTAATTATGGAAGGGAAAACTTGGAAAAAAAACATTTTTTGAAGACTTGGAGGCTGTGCACGGTTTGTCTAGACGGTATAGTAAACTATGCACACAAACCATGCACCATGTTCTTCCCATAACAAAATCTTTCTATTTTTCTCCAATTTTAAGGGGAACCTAGGGGAAATATGGGACAAGGATATAGGGGAAAAATACCGAAAAAGAAATTCAAGGATGTGACATTGGGAAATATCCGGATAATTTGGAAGTGGATGGTGATGACCTAAAGAAATTTTTAACACCCTAAAGATTTATAAATAAATTAAATATAGATTATAATACACACTACACTATGTCTCTCTAAAACAACACTTTTTTAATATAATTATTTAAACAAGATAGTTATAACCTTACCATTAAATATAGTAATATGAATAGTAATTACTTCTATTAAATTTTATTTATAATGGTTTCCCATAAATGAAACATATTTATAATGAAATATATAATTTTGTGTAAAATAAACATCATTTTTGAATTTAAAATTTAAAATTTAATTTAGGGTGAATTTTTATTTTTTTTCTGAGAAGTTTCTTTGTTTTATGAATAGTGAACAATACTACATTGTAGTTAAAACTATGTATTTAGTTTAAATAATTATTATAATTGAATCTTAACATCATAATATATCAATTATACAATTATTAATCTAAATAAGATCATTAGATTCATATTTATATTTAAAATTAGACATAAAAACAAGTTGAAATTTTGAACATTCTTTTACCCTTCTTCTTGCCACACTTAGGGGAATAGCATTAAACATAATTTTGCTACTTTTTTGTATTGAATTTTGTAAAACAATTTTACATGGTTGAGATCAGTAAGATATTTAGAATCTAATAGGATCAACATATTTTTTTTGTTAATCGTAACTTGACCCTTAAGAAGAGTAATGTACCTTTATAAATAGTAATGTTACCATTATGAATAATAATTTTACCCTTATGAATAGTAACTTTACCATTATTAATATTAATATGACCCTTATGAATAGTAACATCACCCATGAAAGTATAAATAAAATTTAAGCACCATATAAATGAAAGATAATATTTTAAAAATTAATAATTAAGTATTGGTATTTTCTAAGTAAAAAATATTTAATTACAATTTTATAATTGATAAATATATTTAAAAGGAAATTAATTTTCATAAAATTTATTCTTAAATCAATAATTTTTTCTTATGATTTTAGGATAATTTAATGAGACGTCAGTTAATTTTCAAGGTGTTAAGAAATTTTATTTTTAAAAACTATATTTTTTTAGTAAATGATAATTTTAATTAAAAATTAAATTTATCATATTTAGAAAATTATTTTGATAAAATTGAGTTATTTTTTAAATTATAAACATTGAAAAATGGTTAGGGTAAATTTTTTCGATTTTTATGAAATAATTGATTTGTTGTGAATAGTGAAAATCGATAATTTTCAGAATATGCTAAATAAATGAATTTTTACATCATGATTGAGTAATGAATGATGTAAATGGAAATTGGTTAGAAATAATATGAAATTATTAATATTTTACATCACAATAATAAAGACTATTTATAGTCTTAAGCCAAAATAATAAAATACTGATTAAAATAATGGAAACACATCCTCTCCTACACTATAAATACCAACCTCACCCCCTCTTCCTCTCACACCTCTCTAGAATTGATAATTTCCTAAGTTCTACCAAATAATATTAAAAAACCCCTAATCTAAATCAAAGACCTTATGGTCTCACAAAAAGGCCAAAACCAAAGGCCATAAGGTGGTTCTCAAGGAGAGGAATTCAAGAGGTAAATATCATCATTCTTTTCTTTTATTTCTTTTCTAGTTCTTTATTTTCTTACCTTATCCTCACATTTCCCTATCCAAGTGGCATGATAAATATAGTATAGTTTATATAATATAATTATATCATTTTAATGTAAGATCCATCATCAATATCCTTACTCTCTCTCTCTATTTTTTATTTTAAAAATGAAATCATCGTCTAGGATGTGCTGATTTACAACCTTCATAGACGATGAACTTTTTTTCTCCACTTTCTCCATCAAGTCTAGTCATGAAACAATTTTTATGCTTTAAAAAGACTATAAAATATGTATTATATCTCATTTAAGGTTTTGGAACCATTTTATATGTAAGATGTTAATTAATAAAATAAAACTAGTTTGTGGTAATCGAAAACCCGCCAAATGATCTAAAAGATTATCACCAATGTTTTATCTAATTGATCATCATAGTGAACTATAAATTCATTTAATCCTATTTATGTTCATTAATATAATATAATTTTTAATTCTGGATAATTATACACACTCCACATGAACTTTCATACTTATATACATGTATATCGATCGTGAAAACCAAGGAAACAAACACTCCCGAGCCATAAAATTAAATCTTATAACTCATCAAAAAAAATTAATAAAATTATAATAAATTAAATAAATTTAGAAAATGTTATTAAATAATTAATTAATTAATGTGTTTAATTTGATTATCCAGGATATTAAGTTTAAGATCAGAACACATTCAGACATAAGGTAAGGGTTTTCTCATCCCACTCCTATTTTTGTGAGATATTCATTATTCGCCACTATTTATTCTGTATAGTGTATGTATATTGACCATTGATTTATCATATCATGAATATATTTATTTCCATGGTATTAAATAAATCATTTTTATTATTATTAATTTTGGGTCATAATATTCGATTGATTACATAGTTGTAAGGGATTCTACCTGAACCCTTGTTTTTCCTTCGAGTTAATATTTCTCTACCTTTAATCAAGTGTAATGCTTCCTTATATTTTATATTTATTCTAAATTCTTTTTATATTTTCCAAACTCATATATCCAGATCATATCACCTTTTTTGACACATATATACATGTTTTAAAATGGTTCCCTTCTTAATTATTCCTGGTAATCAAGCCCGATTCAAGGGACCTTCTCAATTTCTTACCTATTTTCAAGTGCACTGTATAATATATTTCAATCCATTATATTTCTCCAAAAATAAAAAAAAATTATCATGAAAACCTATCTTGGCTTATTTCTGGTTTTATGAAAACAAACATGACTTTCCTCTTTGAAAAATATTTAATGTTTTCTTTAAACTGCATTAAAATTTTTTATTTCTAAAGTTTCTTAAAAACTTTTTTTTCATGATTTCACTACAGTGGGACATAATTTATGCCTAAAATATAATTTAAATGTCCCTTAATTTTATTTTTTGTCATATAAATGTTTATAATCTTATTTTATGAAAAATACAAATGATTTTCCAAAATAAATCTTCATTCCAAAGTAAAAAATGATTTCTCTCATCTCACTTTTACTTCTGTGAGATATATGACTTAATCACCAGTTATTAATTGTTTGTAGTGTAGGTAATTCCATTTGATATTTCATATCAAGTATCTTTTGATTCTCATGATATTCCAATGGATTATTATTTGAATGTTTCAAAGTGGCATGGGACACTTTGGAATGTTTAAAGAATATTTCCTTAAGAAATTCTCAATGGTCACATTTAAAAGTATCTTCATCTTTGTAAACATCATTTATTTAATATTTTACTTCATTGAGTTTTATCTCTTATGATATCATATACCATATATTGTTGAAGTTTTAATGATCATTTTGACTGTGGATGTACTAATTCGATACCATTCATGGGTTATAGTTAAAGTAATCACATTTTGTATTATAGTTTTTTTATATGAATGTTTATGTTGTCTATGTATCACCCTTTTCATATAAGAAATGTATTAGAATTAGTATGAGATGGGAGAGGCCCTCTATAGCCCTTTGATGCATCAGTAGGTCTCATGAGATAAAATAGATTGGGTTTTTACCCATTTATGTATGGTTTTTCCACGAGGCCTTGATAGTATGGTTATGATGTCAATCATTATGTATTACTTCATTATGAAAGTTGTAATTGATATCCCATGTGATTATTTGACTAGTATAATATCCATGGTAATGTTTTATTGTGGATTTATTTATTCAGTTTTTATTCCTTCCATATTATGCTCAAGTTTATGTTTAAATGGAATATGTTTTTTATTTATTCACCATTATTTATTTGTACTTCTATTGTATTACTCACCCTTAGGGATAATATGATCTCACCCCTTTCTTATGTTTCTTTTCTCCATTTTATTAATAAGAAAACATTGAATAATATTTTAAGGATGAATTTTATTTAATTTTATATTGTATCATTTTTTGTATTTTTCAATGTATTATAGGTATAATGAATGTAATTTGGTCTTCCAAGACAGCTAAATTGCTCAGTCATTCAGGATTTGATTCCTTTTAATTATATTGGTGTAATAACTTAATGCCTCGGCTCTGAGATTCTAGGTTTGGTGTGTTACAATATTAGAAATCATAAGTGGATCACCATCTTCATCCTTTGTAATTTGAGTTTGGTATTAATATTTTCCTTCAATTATCTACATGGTTGGGTCATCATCACTTGGGTAGGTTGGAAAAGCTATATCCTCATTATATAGCACCATTAAAAATTACATAATGTATCAATGAAGTGGCATATCACATAGACCTACCACTTAGATTCATTTCAATTAATAATGTTTTAAAATTATCTAGACTGAATAAGTATAATATGTATCTAGAACATTTGAGTAGTTGTGATTAGTTATTCATTTATCAAGTAATATACCTAAGAGGGGGGGTGAATCAGTGTATGATAGTATGATACTTGATTTTAGATATTGTTATCTCCCCTTATGGAACACTTAAATCACTTCTTTTATTACTCTCCATAGTATATAAATTAGTATATGACATAGATAATTTTCTCGGTTCACTTACACAGGGCTACATCCAAGGATCATGCACAAAAATGTGTCTTTGAACCAAACATAATCAAATCTCACTACTTCATTGTTTTACCAGTTTAGAGCATCCTCACTATCCCCCCAGGTTCACAACCAATAATGATTGTAAATATCACTACTCACCTACACCAAGTAACTAACTACTCCTCTTGGGGTTGTCTTCATCTTTAAAAAAATAGTAATGGTATACACTATAGACAATTTTCCTCTTCATCCTAACTGTGTCAAAATTATAAATAAAAATGGAATTTTTAGAACACCAATTTATTCAACTTTTTATTTCCAAAGAATAATATAAGTCACCCTCTAAAATTCTAGTAATATATCTAATTTCCCTTTGATTTACCTCTAATTTTTCATGTGCAACATTCAACCCCAAATTTGATCCCTTTTAAATTCACCCTTCCAAGTCAATTCCCTCTATGTCATTGAATACATGTAATTAAGGCCATAAAATTTTATTATAAACATTTGAAAATTTATTGTAACAAATCACATGAATTCCCCAAAACCGTATTAAGTAACTCCTATAATTTATTGACTCAGCCTTCAATAGGGTTTTCAACACACCCAGGTATTTTTCACTACATCTTGGAGTTCTACCAAATTTTATTAAACATAGCACCAACATAACTTACTTAATATATATGTTGATTCTACCCATGTTTCACAAGTTTATTTCTAGTACACCACACCCAGAAAAATTATGTGTTCCATACTTTGTTGCCTCTTACTTTCTTCAAGTTTGACTATGAGAAACAAACCACCCTCAATTTTATCACCATGGCATAGGTGAATTTCAGAAGTACTATTTTAATTGGGTACACCAAGGTCTCTTCCATGCATATAATAAGCTATCTCATGTTACACAAGTATACTCCCAAGACACCATGGTCACCAACATTCCCATAGATATTCTTTCCATTTTGTACATGTGACTTCATAGATAAAAACTCCCACCATTACAGGAATGGTCACCAACTCTATCCATAATCATCTTCTACATGTAATGGATGAATTCACTACATTGTGGTATAACCCATGGTTGAATCCGACATCACTAATTTTAAAAGAAACTAACTAATGATCCTTTATTCAAACAACTTCATATTTTAAAAAAAACATACTTCATAAAAAACATTTAACAAACCCAACCCAAAGATATCTAAGAAGGTATTTTTTTTATAAAAAACTCTTTCATTGGGTTTGTTGACAACATTAAAACACAATAACTCCAAAATAATCTAAGTAAAAGTAATATATTCAATATTAAAATACTTTCAGTGACATTTGTCAATTATTCACTAATCTCCAAATATAATCACACATGATCCTTGTTTTGAGTGAGAAAAAATATTTTAATGAAAATATTTTCATAAGAACATACCTTGAATCCTAGATAATCAATAATCCATCCAAATAACTTCTTACTAAATATTCACTAAAATAATTAAATGTAATATTTAACTAATGTGAACTTATCTTCCATGTGGTTTCATTGATAATAATCCATTATGAGTGGACTAAATTCCATGAATATTAATTAAATAATATTTAATAAATTAAATAAAATGCGAATAAATTTATATAGATACATTAAATATGTCTAACACATTTCATTAAATGAAATACAAAATATATAGTTATATAAAGGGATGAGATCCGTTGTGTTTTGTATTATTGATTATCTACAATCCTTTCCAAACTCTCTTCCTTATAATAGATGTTTTATCTCATTTGGTGAAGATGTTAATACCTACTCAAGTGTATTGGAGTCCTCTAATTGAGATTAGGATCTATAGGCTGGTGTAATCCCTCTGGAATAGAAGGATTTTGTTTTTCGCTCAAGTGATCTTCATCACGAAAACTCATTGGTGATTATTGAATTTTATTTCTAGGTATGTACTTTCAGGTTCTTCATTTATTACATGTTGATTTAAAAAAACATAAATTGTATATTTTTTTGTTTTTCTTCCACCACCATGTATATATGATAGATAACAAAAACCCAACAAAAGTATAAAATGGTAGGCTTCTTTGACAAATCAATGTGTTTATTTTATTATTTAATGAAGAAAATGTTTTACAAATTTTGAAATGGGATATTTCAAGACTAGAAAAAAAATATAGAAATTTATATTTATATTTAGTATATAAATAAATAGTTTATGTAATTATTCATTTCTTTCATGTATATAAAATGGTTCATAAAATATAAGTAACAATAATAATCAAGAATTCAAAAAATAATTATTAACCTTTTTCAAATATAAAAAGTGCATATTTTCTCTTGTTTATGTAAATTAATAAATTATTTATTTTAGTCAAGGGAATTTTAGTTATGAATTGAATTATATCATTTATAAATTATATATAAATAATGAAAAGGTTTTATAGAATTTTTGAAAAATTTAAAAAAGGATTTTTGTACATTAATTATCAAAAAAAAATGATAATAGTTAATAGATAAAATGTTTTTGAACCATTTATTACAAATATAACTTTATTATTAAAGTGCTAACATTAAGAATATCCTTTTCACATTAATATGGTTTTTAGAAGTTATAAATCATAATGTGGGGTATGATAACATTTTTATCTAAAATTATATTCCATCATTATAATCATTATATAATGTGATTATTTAAGGATTATAAATAATGATTTACAAAATAATTTATAAATATTCTAAATATGGTCAATATATAAAATATTTTTATATGAATAATTATGAATTGTTCATAATTAATTAATTTGAAATTGTTAAAATTAAAAGTAGACCTTATCTAAACTTTTTATTTTAACTACATCAAAAAATTGATTTTTGATTTGACCAATGGTTAAAAAAAATAACTTGAAATGCCATTTAATAAATAATATGAAAGAGTTCATATCAGATTGAGTATAAAAGAGTTTTTTTTTTAATTATGCAATATCCATAATGTTAGATGATTTATAAAATGTTTTATAATTAGATTTTATTTATTAATTGTTAATAAAAGGATATATCATGTTTAAATTATTTTAATTTATTAGTTATTTAATTTTTATTCCCAAAATTATTTATACTTATTAATTGTTTATATTATGAATGTTATTGATTTAGTTTAACTGTTAAAATGATTCTATGAGATAGAGACTTGCATTATATGATTGGTATGACTCCCTTAAATTTAGTTTTCATATATCTTGACCAAGATTTGTAATTGATGTTATTGGCTTGAATTTAGTTGTTGGGTGTAGCATCCCAGCTTTTTAGAGAGGTATGAGTTCTTTTCAACTTTTTTCAAACCCTTGTTGTTTTCTTCATTTTATCTTAGAGCCTGGTGATTGGGCCTTTAGGATAGTTTTTTTGCTTCTGGTAGAAAGTATTAAGAGGGATAGAGGATAAATGCAGGCCAAATACACTACATGTATTAAAAATATGTCATGTATTTAAATACACGATGTGTATTGGTTTGCTATACCCCATGCACGTTGTAAATTGGTTTTTCCTAGGAAGGGGAAAACCAAAGATTTAAATGATGTGTATTATATATACACACTATGAATAATACCTGATGTGTATATATAATACACATCATCTAACACCCCAAGGTTTTGAAAACAAATATTGAGTGCATTTTATAATCTAGAAGTTAAACTCATATTTTCTCTTCTATGTTTTTGAATTTCAAAAAACGGTGATCTAGAGTTATGATCAGTAAGTCATTTAGAGACTCATAGAGCGAACTTGATTTTTTGGTGAATAGTAACATAAGATTATGAATAGTAATATGACCCTTATGAATAGTAAATAATATTATTATTTTATTTTCTTAAGTCAATAAGATAATGAGATCTTAATTAACTTTTCAATGTGAAATCAAACAAATTGCACGTTTAAAATTGTTATTTTTTGAATTAACTATGTCTTTATTTAAAAATTAAATTAATAATATTTTGAAATTTTATTTTGGAAAATGGAGTTCATTTTTGAATTCTACATGTCGAAAAAATGGCAGCGTAAATTTTTTGGATTTTTTTGAAGTTCTAGAATTTTTTATGAATAGTGAAATACGATAAAATACCGAATACAAAAATTATCACTTAAATACACAATTCATGACATCACAAGTTATGCAGTCCCACTTGGTTCTAACTCGCATGCACTTATTACTATTAGGGGTCACATGAAACAACACTATTGGTTGTCTTGAGGAAAAAAATAAAATAATGAATTAAATATTCAAAATTTACCCCTCTCTTTCACTATAACAACCCCTCACCAATACCTCTTCTCTTCACTCCTCCAAGCCTTAAACCTTCTCAAAAATATTCCCAAATACCATTCCCTAGTCACTCCCCATGACCAAAAAGCTCTTGGTTTTTCCAAAAGACCTAAATCTCTTCCCTTAAGGAGGTTCTCGAGGAAGTTATTTCAAGAGGTAAAGCACCTTTCTTTTTCTATTAGTTTCATTTGAATTTATCTTCTCCTCACCTTCTCTATCCAAATGACCATGATAACTACAGTATCATATTTATATTGGATTTATATCATGTTAATGGAAGAACCATCATCAATATTCTTACTCCCTCCCTTTTATTTTTATAAACAAAATCAACATCCATGAGGTTCCAATTTATAACCTTCATGGATGATGAAGTTTCATTCTTCAATATTTCCTAAATTGATGGTCACTAAACCATATTTATGGTTGAAACAGACTATAATATATGTATTCCAACCTAATTAATATTCATTAACCAGTATATGTAAATTTTATTAATTTATGTGACAAAACTAGTTCATAATAATCCAAACACCACCAAATAATCGAAGTGATTGTCATTTAATGATTCATCCTCATTCCATGTAACCAGATGATAGAAATGGACATTACCAATTCTGGATGTTAACAAATAATATTTAATTCTAATTCTGGATTTTTACATCCATACCACTTCATTACTTAAGAACAAGTGAACCGATTATGAAAAATAAGGAAAACAAACACTCCAGAATGACGAAATTCAATACAATAACTTATCAATAAAGAAATAAATGAACTAACCAGAATTATGATAAACTAAATAAATGTCTAATATGTTCAGAAATAAGTTATTAATAAGTATAATTTCATATTCTATGAGCTTAATTACAAGTGTGGAACACGTTCGGAGTTAAGGAAAGGGTTTTCCACCCAAACTTCCATTTCCATTCGGGTTACTTTCATTGTCTAATTACCTCAATAAAACTCTTATATATTTTTATTTACTCCTTATGAATTCTGTGTGAGTATTCTATATATTTTTACTAACCATAAACCTTCCCTATTTTATAGATTGTTACATGTTTTAAAAGAAACATTCAAAACCTTTTTCAAAATACAAGCCCGATACAAGGGAATTTCTCAAATCCATATATATTTCCAAGATCACTCTATAATAAGTTTTTGGAAACCATTATCTTTCCAAAAACACTCATTTTGTTATGAAAATACTATCTTAATTTAATTCTAGTTTTATACAAATATTTTCCAAAAGAACTCTTCTTTTCAAAATAGAAGTGTATTTATCTCAAGATTGCTTAATGATTTTATAAGAGTGTTTTAGTTTGATTCAACACTCTTATTCTTTGTTATCTATTATTGGGTTTAATAATTTATGAAGTCATATACCACATTTTATTTAAGGGTTTATAACTAAATCTATTATGGATTATCTATCCTAAAAACATTCACCGCATGACTCGGAATGGTTAGTGTTTTATGTCTAATGATTGGGTAAAGATAGTTACATTTCATATGATAGTTTCAATATGAATGTATATGTTGTTTATGTTTATCCTCACTCATATGAAGAATGCATTGGACTTATTATGTGATAGGTGGGGCCCACTATATCCCCTCGTTGCATCGTTAGGTCTCATGAGACAAATAGACGTGGAGTTGGATGAGGGCTTTCCCAATGTGTTATATGGATTTTGGTTGAGGCCTTAATCATTAGAAATATTGGCCAAGGCCTTGAAAAAATGTTTTAGAATGTCTGTAATATGCACTTCCCTCATTATAAATCTATTAATTGAAATTTCATGTGCTTATTCGACTAGTAGAATACGCATGATTATGTTTCATTATGGAATTATTTACTCAACTCTTATTCCTGCCATAGTGTGTGCAAGTTTATTATTAAAGGAATGTGTTTTAAATTATGCACCATGTCTTATGTTTATGATATCATCCGCTGAATTTCTTACTCTTACTGAGTGTTTGAGCACACCCCTTTCTTATGTTACATTTTTCACAGGACATAGAGAAGTAAATTATGAATGACTTGCAAGAAAAATCTAGGATACATGATGTTTCTAGTAGAATAAATTAGTTTTTTATTTCCCTTCATGATGTAATGGTAAACTTATTTATGTATCTTGTTTCCAGAATATACTAAACTACTTGGTCCTTTGGGATTCGTATTCCTTGTATGTATGCCAACGTAATCAAATAAAGCACTGGCTCTGAGCAACTGGGGTCGGGTCCTTACAGTTGGTTACAGAGAAAGTTTAGTAGAAAACTTGGAAACATAGATTAGGGGATAATCTATAAGTGATTCTTTGAGGATAAACATACAAGAACATCCTGATATTTTGGTAAGGAATAGATTATGTGGATCATTCAAGCAATACATCCATGTCTGGATATGAGCAAGAAGAGGTGGCTCTGGCAAGGATATACCTAGGAGTGAAAGCTCCGACAAGGAGTTTCGGGCTTGACCTAGGGTATCCTGGTATATGAAAATGGGTCTTGCTTCACTCTTGGTTACGACACTCCTGGCGGATATGCTTAGGATAATTCACGTTTTCTTTACCAGAAATTATGAAGGATTTAAATGTAAATTTTTCCACAAAGACACCATTTTTATGATTAAGAGATTATCTATGCGTAGAATTTCAATTTATGCATAGTATTTTTCTACATTGAGATTATAAATTATGATTCATACCCTAATATAGTGTATTCCATTATTTATAAATGGTGCACAGTTGAAGCAACGCAGACCACATGAATGCACGTGTCCCATGTAGGGATTTTTCTCCAATGTAAGATAATAATGTTGGCTCTAGTGCTATGACTGGTGTTGAGAAACTCATAACTATACTAGGACAACTTACTCAGGTTATGAATAATAACCTTACCCATATAGAGAATCCAGATCCACCACATGGAGGAGCTATTCTAGATCACTTTATGTGACAACAGCCTCCATCATTTAATGGGACTACTAACCCATTTATAGCTAATTAGTGGATAAGTACCCTCAAGAAGATATTTCTTACTTTGGGATGTAATGAAAGAGATAAGGTCATCATGGTAGTTTATCGGCTATCAAGAGATGCATATCAGTGGTGGTCATTAATCCAAAACACAAATGAGGAGGAAGAAATAGAAGAGATGGAATGGGGAGATTTTAAAGAAATCTTCCTAGATAAATACTTTACTTGCGAATATAGAGATAATATAGAGAGAAAATTCTTGAATCTGAGGTAGAAGGAAGATGATAATTTTTCAAAGTATGAAGTTAGCTTCACAAGGTTAGAAAGACATGTTGTGTACTACATACGAAATCCAAGGAGAAAAATTTATTGATTATTTGATGGCCTAAATCCATTCCTCTACCGGGTAGTGGTATCCCATAGTTTTTCATCATATGAGGATATAGTTTCATGTGATATCAAGACAGAAAAATAATTCTCTAAGTCTTATTACTTTAACAGAAAGCAAGAAAAGAAGAGGGTTGTTGAGAACTCTGGGAAAGAAAATAAGAAAACAAAAAAGAAGGGAAGAGTTGAATTTACACCCTGTGATAATTGTGGAAGGAAACACCCTGGTGCATGCTTAAATGGAAAAGGAGAATGCTACAAATGTGGTTAGAAAGGCCATTTTTCTGGTGATTTCAAGGGGAATAAATAAGCCAATAATGTTTAATGCTATAATTTTCAGGATATGGGACTCTATTCTAATGATTTTTTAAAAGCGTCAAGAAAACATACAACAGAAATAGACAAGGGAGCTGGGACAAGCTTATGAGATCACAACTGCAGAGGTTAAAGTTCCGAATGACATGGTGGCAGGTACTTTGATCATTTTATCAAAATTAGAAAATGCTTTATTTTATTCTAGATCATCACATGGTTCCATAACTTCCCAGTTTGCTAAGAAAATTACATATTTTCAATTTTATTTAAAAAGAGAATTGTCAGTCAAAACTCCTAAGGGAAGTATCATTGCAAAAAAAGTTTTGTGAATCAGTTCCCATTAGGGCACATATATTTTCTTTATCTGATGATCTCATTTTCTTACCCATGATTGAATTTGATATAATCCCCGGTATTGATTGTCTTTCTCACTATGATGCAAAAATTTACTATAAGAATAAGGTTGTTACAATTATCAGTGATGATAAAGAGTAAGTTATCTTTAGAGTAGAAACATCACCTCCTGATTCTTATCTAGTTCCAACCCCAGCAGTTCAACTAAATTAAATTATCAGGGAGGAAGAGAATGAAATAACTATTGGTGAGGAAAAGAATGATCAAAGAGAATATGTACCTATTGTGCAAGAATATATTGATGTCTTTCCATGGGATTTACCTAGACATCCTCTAAATCATTAAATTGAGTTTTCCATTGACTTAATTCCTGGTTCAAGGCCCATATCAAAGACCCCTTATATAATGTCTATTATGGAGTTAGTGGGGCAGAAGAAACAACTAGAGGAATTGAGTGATAAAGGATTTATTCACCCCAGCGTTTCCCTATGGCAAGCCCCTGTTCTTTTAGTTAAGAAGAAAGATGGGTCTAGGAGGTTATGCATTGATTATAGGGAAATCAATGTTGATACAATGAATAATAAGTATCCTCTACCATGAATTGATGATTTATTCAATCCACTACACGGAGCCCAATATTTTTCAAAGATTGATCTTTGATCTGGATATCATCAGTTACTTGTTAGGAATTAAGACATTCCTAAAACAAAATTCTGAATCACGTATGGGCATTACGAGTTTACAGTAATGCATTTTTGACTAACTAATGCACCGTCTATTTTCATGGATTTGATGAATAGAGTATTCAAGGAATTTCTTGATGACTTTTTGGTGGTGTTTATTGATGATATCCTAGTGTACTCTAAAATCTTTGAAGAAAATTAAAATCACTTACGCACTATTCTGAAGACTCTCAGAAGAAATAAATTATATGGGAATTTTAGCAAGTGTGATTTCTAGATCCAATCAATTTCCTTTCTTTACTACATTGCCTCTAAGTATATAATATATACAAATCCTACAAAGAAAAACGCTGTGAAAGATTGGCCTACTCTAACGAACATAATTGAGGTACATAGTTTAATTGGTTTAGCATGTTATTATCAGCATTTCATTCAAAACGTCTCCTGTTTAGCCAACCCAGTTACCAAGCTCACACAGAAATGGGTTAAGTTCATATGGACAAAGGAATGTGAAGAATATTTTGATGAATTGAAGAGGAGGTTAGTGAATGCTCTGATCCTAACCCTACCATCAGGGAATGATGGGTTTGTTATCTATTGCGATGTATCAAAGAAAGTATTGTGATGTGTCCTTATGCAGAATGATTGAGTGATTTCATATGCATCTAGGAAGCTAAAAATTCATGAAAAAAACTATCCAAGTCATGATCTTTAGTTAGAAGTTTTAATCTTTTCTCTAAATATTTGGAGACATTACCTCTATGGAGAAAAATGTGAGATATATACAGATCATAAGAGTTCTAAATATATATTCTCATAGAAAGAACTCAACATGAGACAAATTAGGTGGATTGATCTACTCAAATATTATGATTTCACAATACACTGCCACCTGGGGAAAGCAAATAAGGTAGCAGATTCTTTGAGTAGAAAGGACCACGGAATCCTGAACAATATGAGAGTTGAAAGGGATCCTATGTTTAGGGATCTAGTAAAGATGGATATGGGAATTATCAAGTAAGGTAACACATCACTACCTTTTCAAATGGTTGCCCAGCCTTCTTTACTAAAGAGGATAAAAAGTTCTCAAGATGATGATGAAGAGTTTCAGAAGAAAATTAAAGGTATAAATGATGGGAAGTTGACTGAATTCTCATACGAAGGTGGAATTTTGAAATTCAGGAAGAGTCTTTGTGTTCCTGTTATTCCAGAGCTAAGGAGAGAACTTTTGGATGATGCTCATAGCTCTAATGTAATGGCCCAGGGTTTTGGGGTCCATTACATGGTAAGAGTCTGATTTTTGGGGTTTTCTGGGTTGTCTGGAAGGCCATCCCAGCTTCACGGTGAAGCTTAAGGCTCCTAACGGTAGCCTCATCCTACTAGTAGATCGGCCTACCAGTGGCCTCGGCCAACCGGTATCCTCGGCCTACCGGTAGCTCGACCTACCAGTGGCCTCGGACTACAAGCTGAGTTCATCAAAGGGGAAGGCGGTATGTAGGAGGTCTCCAGCGACAGGGCCTTCCAGGTTTCGACAAGTAGGGTTTAGGCCTCATTAGTTCCAGTCTCGAGCTTCTGGACCTCACCCCTTTTCCATAGGGCCAGGACCGAAGTGTTTCTCTTGAAGATTTTTCGAGCACGTCCAGAGTAGGTGTCTGACTCGAGCTCCACATGGTAGAGGTGGGCAGTTTCAGCACCCACCTCCCCAGTATCTGTTGTCGGTGAGGCCTTTCTAGTTGTAGCAGCGGGCCCTTGGCCTTCCGAGGGATGACCTTGTGGGAGGATACCAACACCAGGGTGCTCCTTAGGGACCTTGACTAGGGCATGGTCGGGGAGGTGGTCGACAACAGCGAGGAAAAGGATCTGGGCGTGGATAGTTGCACGCCGCAGAGTTAGTAGCTTCAGCAGGACCAGAGGTCGTTCGAGGTACGATCAGTTTATTCAACAATCTTGTTTCTACCTTGTTTGATTCGGGATCTTTGCACTCCTTTTTTACGCCCGGATTAGCCCATTCTCTGGGTCTGGATTCCGAGATACTTTTTGTGCCCCTTGTGTTGAGAACACGAATTGGGGGTCAGACCTGCGTATCTTACTTTTTCCAGGGATGTAGACTGATGTTGGGAATGCATCTGTCTATTGGAGAGCTTCTTTCATTACAGATGCAACAATACGATGTCATTCTAGGCATCGATTGGTTATTCTATGTGCATGCCATCATCGACTCCTATCAGAGAAGGATCAAATTCTCCAATGGGGATGGATGGTGTGTGGATTTTGTTGTGGATCAGAGTTATCAGGTGGGTAGTCGACACATGGAGCCACTCCTTTCTATGCTGGATGGGGTGGAAGTGGAATCGGCGGACGTAGGAATGATGGATTTCCCCGAGGTCGTAAGATAATTCCCTGATGTCTTTTCCGATGAGGTTGTGACTCTATCCCCTCAACGTGATGTTGAGTTTCAAATAAACTTATAGCCTGGTGCACGCCTGATATCTATGGATCCTAATTGGATGGAACCTTCTGAGTTGCGGGAGTTGCGGATTCAGATTGATGATCTGATGGAGAATGGATTTGTTCGACCCAGTGTGTCACCGTGGGGTGCTCCAGTTTTGTTTTTCAAGAAGGAAGATGGTAGTCTACGACTGTGCATAGACTACCGGAGGTTGAATCAGGTGACGATCAAGAATCTTTACCCCCTCCCGAGGATAGACGATCTTTTTGACCAGCTGAGGGGAACAGGTTGGTTCCCTAAGATCGATCTGCGGTCTGAATACCACCAGTTGAGAGTGAAGGAAGGTGATATCCCGAAGATGACTTTCAGATGCAGATATGGAGACTTTGAGTTCATGGTCATTCCATTTGGCATTACAAACTTACCAGCTATGTTCATGAACCTCATGAACTCTGTCTTCCGAGAGTTTCTGGACCAATTCTTTATGGTGTTCATCGCCGACATCCTTATCTACTCAAGATCAGAGGAAGATCATGTTCTACATCTTAGGGTAGTTTTGGGAGTCCTTCGACACCACCATATTTATGGGAAACTATCTAAGTGAAAGTTCTTAACATGATTAGTACATTTCCTTGGACACGTGGTGTCTCAGAAGGGAATAGCAGTAGACCCGTCGAAGTTTGAGCCAGTTGTTTCATGGGCAGCACCCAAGAATGTGGCAGAAGTTCGTAGTTTTCTAGGTTTGGTAGGCTATTACCGGAGGTTTTTTCCAAACTTCTCTTGAGTTGCGGCTCTGTTGACAGCTTTAACTAAGAAGGACCAGGCCTTCATGTGGAGCAACCAGTGCCAGATAGCTTTTGGATACATAAAGGAGAAGCTAGTTGGTGCTCCATTACTCAGATTACCAGAGGAAGGGGTGTTTTTTGAAGTGTTATGTGATGCTTATGAACTTGGGTTGGGATGTGTGTTGATGCAGTATTGAGGAGTGATCTCTCATGGTTCTAGGCAGTTATGTCCTCATGAACGTAACTATTCCACCCACGATCTAGAGCTTGCGGCTGTGGTGTTCGCATTGAAGTTGTGGCATCATTATCTCATCGGAGAGCGCTTTGTGGTCTTCTCAGATCACAAGAGCTTGCATGATGTCTTTTCCCAGTGGGATCTGAAGTTGCGGCAGCGGAGATGGGTTGAGTTCCTCTAAGACTACGACTTCGATATCTCTTATACAGAGGAAAAGGGTAATGTTGTGGCTGATGCCCTGATCAAGAAATCACAGAAGGAAGTAGTTCGGGAATCTGAAGATGGTTGGAGAGTGATGGAAGAGTTAGAGTCCTTGCATCTGGATGCAAGGTTAGAAGGTGGAAGAGGCTGTCTGTTTTAGATGATGGTAGTTTCCTCTTTAGTGGTGCAGGTGGAAGAGTCTCAATGGGGGGACTCAAAGGTGGAAGTGATGCGAGATCGTGTTTATCAGGGAAATGCTCCTAAGGGATGGTCGGAGGATGGTCAACATCGGATGCTTTTCCATGGAATAATTCTTATTCTAGAGATGATTCATAAAGGTGTTCTCTATGAGTTCCATGGATCGGCTTTAGCGGTACATCCTGGGGTCTCAAAGATGTACCAAGGCCTGAGGGGACAGTTTTGGTGGCCTGGGGTAAAGCGAGTGGTAGCAAAGTGTGTGGCTAAGTGTCTGGTGTGTCAGCAAGTGAAGGCTGAACATCCTTTTCTTGGAGGGATGTTACAGCCTTTAGATGTTTCTAAGTGGAAGTGGGATGACATCTCAATGGACTTCATCATAGGGATACCCAGTGCTTAGGGAGGCTATGATGCCATCAGTGTAGTGGTGGATCGTTGACAAAATCAGCACACTTCTTGGAGATTAAGGAGTCGAGCCCGATGAGCACCTTATCCCAGAAGTATATCGATGAGGTAGTGTGGTTGCACGGGATTCTGAGATCTATTTTCTCTGATCGAGACACGCAGTTTACCTCACGAGTCTGGAATGGATTACAGCATGCCTTTGGCACCCCACTACGCCTTAGCACTGCTTTCCACCCTCAGAAATATGGGAAAATAGAACAAATGATCTAGACGTTGGAAGACATGTTGTGGGCATGTGTTCTGGATTCTGGGGGATCATGGGTATGACACTTTCCTCTGGTGGAGTTTTCTTATAAAAATAGAATTCACTCCACTATTGGCATGACACCATTTGAGGTCTTCTATAGAAGGTTGTGTTGTTTACCCATTTGCTGGAGAAAGATTGAGGAAGCAGCTGTTCTTGGGCCAGAAGTGGTGCAGGGTACCACTGAGAAGGTTCAACTCATGCGTGAGAGGATGAAGGCAGCCCAAGACCGGAAGAAGTCTTATGTCGATCATAGGAGGAGGCCCTTGGAGTTCGAGGTTGGAAATCATGTGTTCTTGAAGGTTTCCCCATGATGTGGGCAATGAAGGTTTGGGAAGGTGAGTAATCTCTCCCCTAGGTTCATTGGACCATTCGAGGTGTTGGGACGAGTTGGTGAGGTGGCGTATCAGCTGGCGTTGCCACCTCCATTAGAGAAAGGTCACAACATCTTTCACGTCTCCCAGATTCATCGATATCTACACGACGACTCCCACGTCATCGATTGGGGAGAGTTAGATGTCCAAAACGATGAGACCTTCATAGAGCGATTGATCAAAATCGAGGATCGTAAAGATAAAGTGCTTCGTGGATGAAATATCCCCTTGGTTCGTGTGTTTTGGAGGCATGGTGGCCTCGAGGAGAGCACTTGGGAGTGGTAGGCCGAATTACGCATTCAGTACCCTGAGTTGTTTTGAATTCCTTGTTGTTGTTGTTGTTCTAAGTTTTGTTGATATTTTTTACCTTGTGCTTTAATATATGAAATTATTTTTTTGAATAGCTATTAGATGATCTGTTCCATGTTCCTTATATGTCTGAATGTGTGATGATGGGAAAACCTAACTTCTAATCAGGACGCATTAATGCGGATGCGATTAAATCTGTGATGGCGAGTCAGTGCCGCCTAATATCCTTACATGTAGGAAGGGACTCCCTGACTCAGGTGTTGGACAGTGTGATTCTTGTGCTTGTTGTGAATTTTTGTGGTTGATAACTCTTGGGGGAGTATTCCTGGATGTAGGGGGGTTCTGTTCCAGCTTTCAAACAACTCAGTGGTTTTCCCCTGAGAAGTATCTTTAGAGGGTGGTTGTTTGGACCCCACTTTTCTCCTTTTTGGTTTATTCTTATATTCTCGAGAATGATAATAGTTTGAGAAGTATTTGATGTAATGGCTCGGGGTTTTGGGGTCCATTACATAGTAAAAGTCTGATGTTTGGGGTGTTCTGGGTGGTCTGGAAGGCCATCTCAGCTTCTCGGTGAAGCTTAATACTCCTAACGGTAGCCTCGGCCTACCGGTAGCTCGGCCTACAGGTAGCCTCGACCTACCAGTGGCCTCGGCTTACTAGTATCTTGTTCTACCGGTAGACCTAGCCTACCGGTGACCTCTCCACAGGTTTTCCAGTAGCGACTCCTTTGCGTGAATTGGTTTGTAAACCATGTTTTGACCCCATTTAAGACTGTTTTAAAGCCCATTAATGGCGTTTAATTAAATGATTGGTGAGGTACCCTCCTTAAATGAAAACCCATACGTTCTGGTCATGCCTTTAACCGCGTTTTCAGAAACGCCTCTACCGCATCCTGTGAGAAGTCCTTCCTTGGTTAAGTAGGTGTGCCTCGGTTTTAATCGCCCCGAAGGGTGGGGACCTTTTAAGTTGGACGTGTGGGGTGGCCCAGCTGCAAGGTCAACCCATGATCATTATTCTTCTGCAGTTTCGAGTTTTTATTCATATCTTAACCATCCTGTGGATGCTGTATCTTAGCCTTTATAATCAAAAGCTTCTATTCTCCCCAGGTTCCTTTTTCTCTATCACCCAGCACTCAGAATACCCTTCCTCCGAACGAGTTTTACCCCTGCGAAGTTTTCCTTGATCGCATTCCATGGAGTTCCTGCTACTCCGGATTTCCAGTTTCCACGCGGGGACTTAATTTCGATCCTTGATCAATCAGGTAGGGATTTTCTCATTTGTATATCCTTTCTGTGCATCATGCAGGGTGGGTATGCTTTTGTCTCTTTGGAAATTGATGAAACCAAACTTAATGAATATAATGAACATACCTCTAAAGAGGGAAGGGGGGGTGTGATCGATGTTATGTTGTGCTCTTTTATATTGATATGTGTTTGGAATTATACGAGCCTATGATCACTTAAAATAATGGTTGTTGGTGGTCTTTCTCTGTGCACTAATGAACCTCAGTGCTCCTGGGTGTTTAAATAAACGTAACATGGAATTGGTTAATTACGTATACTCGGTTAAATAAATTTAAAGCACCAGGATCAACCCTTTTCTTTGATAACTTCAGTAAAAGCCCAGTGGAATTGAAACCATAGAGTTTGTTAAATCTTTTAAATATGAAAATACATGCAAGGGCCTGCCTTATCTTGGTGGTAGTGGTTTGGTTGATTTATTTCACAGGTCTTTTGTGGGTGACTTTATGGTTTTCTTGGATGGGGACTTAGATTGCTGGGGTGATATGGGTGGGGATGGGATCCCCTATTTTTATACTTTCGAAAGTTGTGAATATGAGGTTGTATGGTTTCCCTTCTGTGACACGAATTTGGTTGGGATCCTCTGTTGTTGAGAAACCATTGACTCCTGGATTTTGTGGACATGGGTTTGTGTCTCAGGGTTTGTTTTGTTTCCATTACTTCGGGGGATCTCACTTGATCCCTAGTTGTTGTGACTTTACAAGAGAACAGGGTGTGAATGCTTAAATTTTTCCTAACAGTTTTCCTTCCTGCTTTAATTATTGTTTCATCTGTGAATGTGCATGTTAGTTTCCCAGTAGTGAAGGGATTAACTCATAATGAACTGTTATGAAATGATAGCATGAATAGGGAAACTAGGAACTGTTTTTTGTGTGCCTGTTTTCTGAGACAGCAGTGCTTAAGCACCTGCTTGTATCGGTTGGGGAGCCATATGTTGGGTTTTCTGTTAGCATATATGTGTAACTGTATGTTTTGTGTTTAGTTTCACCCCACCCACATAGGAAACTTAGTGTCGGACACCCCATTTCTTGGGGAAGGGTGTTTCCCCCTAGTTACTCTCCTTCCTGCTCCCTCTTCCCTCGGCTGTGATGGCTGGAGGCGACCTTACACCCAAGATTCTTCTGGAAGGTTTCGATTGGTGTGTTGCTAGCCCAGGACTCTTCAGGCGGGTTTATTTTCACAGGTGTATTCGGGATGAGTCCCATGTGTGTGCGGGTAGGGATGGATGGTAGTAAGGCCCAGGTGTGTGCGTACAGGGATGTGGATGGTTGTGAGGCCCAAGTGTGTGCAGGCAAGAAGAGCATGGTAGCATCAGGACGTTTTCCATTAGGGATGAGGAACTAGCTAGTGGGGGAAATGGTGGTGTGGGGTACCCAAATGTTTTTTTCTTACTATTAACTTACTACTTGTGTTATTTAGTGAGAGTGGCTAGTGAGGTGGGATGGATAGATTCCTTGATAGATGATTTTTCTTCTGCTTATCACGGGACTTTAGGAAGTCTTCCCACTTGTGCATGAGATATTTAGGTTTTCCTACTAAGTATACATTTAATGCTCACCCTAGTTTTACTTTCAGGCTTCCAGGAGGGTTTCAGAGGCCGTGCAGGACCTTACTAGTCTGGAAGTTGGAGTTTCTGTTGGTTGTTGTTGGATTCTGCTTAGCCTTTTTCTTTTCCTATTGGGTATTGTACTTTGGAGTCCTTGTACTTTGATTAGTTTCATTATTAAACATGTATGTAGTTTGGTATTTACCTTGAGTTTTCTATACTTTGTGGTGTTCGTTATTGACTCATTCTTTCTCCCAATCTTGGTTAACTAAAAATGGTAATGCCTCCCATATTTTGAAAATGTTATACCCTTGGTGCTAGTCACCACTCTGGGGCCTACTAGAGGCGGGACTCGGGGGTCATTATCTCTCCTTCAACTTAAAGAAGGAAGGGCTTGGAAATCTTTTGTCCCTTCCCTCATTTTGGTGAAGGCGGGTCGTGAAATCTAATTTCTCTATAAATCCTGGTATCACAAAGATGTATCAAGAGATCCGAGAAAAACTTTTGGTGGAACAATATGAAAAGGGAGATTGTTGAATATACATCAAAGTGTCTGGTATGTCAACAAGTGATGGCTGAAAGGAACAAGTATAAGGGAATGATGCAACCACTACCCATACCATCACGGAAGTGAGAGAACATTACCATGGAATTTTTCACTGGACTTCCAATAATATCTAGAGGAAACAATGCAATATGGGTCATTGTGGATCGTATTACAAATACATCTCACTTTATCATGATTTGATAGGACTTCTCGTTGGATCAACTTGCACGGATTTACATCAAAGAAGTGGTAAGGCTATATGGAGTACCTCTCTCTATTGTATCTGAACATGATCCAAGATTCCCCTCAAAGTTTTAAAAAAGTATCCAATAGGCTTTAAGCACTGAACTGAACTTTAGTATGACCTATCATCCTCAAATTAATGGCCAGTCTGATTAGACTATTCAGACATTAGAGTACATGTTGAGATCATTTTATATGGAATTCAAAGGAGGATGAGACCAACATCTTCCACTGGTTGAATTCTCCAACAACAACAGTTTCCACTCGAGCATCTGAATGGTACCATTTGAAGCCCTTTATAGGAAAAGCTCTAGAACACTGGCATGTTGGGATGAAGTCGGTGAGTGAAAGATATTAAGACCTGAATTGGTTAAAGAAATGGTGGAGAAGGAGAAAACCATTCAGCATCATATCAAGGAAGCCCAAATTTGACAAAAGAGTTATGCAGATAACCGTTGACAAGACCTTGAGTTCAAAGTTAGAGACCTGGTATTCCTACGTATATCTCCATGGAAGAAGGTTATGAGGTATGGGAAGAAACAAAAGCTGAGTCACAGGTATATCGGCCCCTTTGAGATCCTTTATCAAGTTGGAACTATGTCCTATCGACTGGCACTTCCACCTACCATGTCAAAAGTACATGATGTCTTTCATGTATCCCTCTTAAGGAAGTACATACCAGACCCTTAAAATGTACTCTCTTCAGAGGTGGTATAGTTGGAGGATGATCTTTCCTGTGAGAAGTAGCCAGTGAAAATCTTGGATCGTAGAGACAAAGTTCTATGCCACAAGACTACTCATCTGGTCAAGGTACTATGGTGAAACCATAAGTACAAAGAGGCAACAAGGGAACTGGAGGAAGCAATGAAGGAAAAGTATCCCCACCTATTTTTATCCTATATTGTAAAATGTAATTTTGAGGGGTAATTTTTTGAATGAGGGAATAATGTAACACCCCAAGGTTTTGAAAATAAATATTGAGTGCATTTTATAATCTATAAGTTAAACTCAACTTTACATCTTCTGTTTTTTGAATTTCAAAAAACGGTCATCTAGAGTTGTGATTAGTAACTCATTTAGAGTTTGGTAGAACAAACTTGATTTTTTGGTGAATAGTAATATACCCTTATGAATGGTAATATGACCCTCATGAATAGTAAATAATATTATTATTTTATTTTCTTAAGGAAATAAGATAATGAGATCTTAATTTATTTTTCAATGTGAAATAAAACTAATTGCACCTTTAAAATTGTTATTTTTAGAATTAACTATGACTTTATTTAAAAATAAAATTAAAAATATTTAGAAAATTAATTTTTAAAAATGGAGTTCATTTTTGAATCCTACACATCGAAATATGTTAGGGGTAAATTTTTGGGATTTTTCTGAAATTCTAGAATTTATTATGAATAGTGAAATACGATAAAATAATGTATATACAAATTATCAGTTAAATACACTATTTATGACATCACAAGTGATGTAATCCCACTTGGTTCAAACTCAAATGAACTTATTACTATTAGGGGTCACATGAAACAACACTATTGGTTGTCTTGATGGAAATAATAAAATAATGAATTAAATATTCAAAATTTATCCCTCTCCTTCACTATAAAACCCCCTCACCAATCTCTCTTCTCTTCACTCCTCTAAGCCTTTAATCTCCTCAAATTTCGGCCCAAATACCCCCCCCCCCAATTCACTCTATACGACCTGTAGGCTCTTTATCTTACCAAAAGACCTGAATCCCTTCCCTTAAGGAGGTTCTCAAGGAAGTTATTTCAAGAGGTAAAGCACCTTTATTTTTCTTTTAGTTTCATTTGAATTTATCTTCTCCTCACCTCCTCTTTCTAAATGACCATGATAACTCTAGTATCATCTATATACTGTATTTATATCATGTTAATTGAATAACCATCATCAATATAATTAATCCCTCCCTTTTATTTTTATAAATGAAATTAATGTCCATAAAGTTCTAATTTATAACCTTCATGGACGATGAACTTTCGTTCTTCAATATTTCCTTCATTACTAGTCATGAAACCATATTTATGGTTGAAAGAGACTATAATATATGTATTAAAACCTAATTAATATTCATGAACCAGTATATGTACATATTATTAATTTATGTGACAAAACTAGTTCATAATAATCCCAATACCACCAAATAATCCAAGTGATTTTCATTTAATGATTCATCCTCAATTCATGTAACTAGATGATAGAAATGGACATTAAAAATTCTGGATGTTCATAAATAATATTTAATTTCAATTCTGGAGTTTTACATCCATACCACTTCTTTACTTAAGAACAAGTGAACCAATTATGAAAAATAAGGAAAACAAACACTCTAGAACGACGAAATTAAATACATTAACTTATCAATAAAGACCTAAATGAACTAACCATAATTATGATAAACTAAATATATGTCTAATAGGTTCTTAAATAAGTTACGAATAAGTATAATTTCATATTCCAGGAGATTAATTACAAGAGCGGAACACGTTCGGAGTTAAGGTAAGGGTTTTCCACCCAAACTTCCATTTCCATTCGGGTTACTTTCATTGCCTAATTACCTCAATGAAATTATTATATATTGTTACGTACTCTTCATAAATTATGTATGAGTATTATATATATGTACACAACCATAATCCTTCCCTATTTTATGGATTGTTAGATGTTTTAAGAGAAACATTCAAAACTGTTTCCAAAATACAATCCCGATACAGGGGAATTTCTCAAATCCATATCTATTTTCAAGAGCACTCTATAATCTATTTTTGGAAACCGTTATCTTTCTAAAAACACTAATTTTATTATCAAAATACTATCTTAATTCACTTCTGGTTTTATACAAATATTTTCAAAAAGAACTCTTCTTCTCAAAATAGAAGAGTATTTATCTCAAGATTGCTTAACGATTTTATAAGAGTGTTTTCGTTTGATTCAACACTCTTATTGTTTCTTATGTATTATTGGGTTTAATAATTTATGAATTCATCTACCATATTTGATTTAATATTTTATGACTAAATCTATTGCAGATTACCTATCCTAAAAACATTCACCATATTAATCAGAATGGTTAGTGTTTCATGTTTAATGATTGGGGAAAGATAGTTACATTTCATATGATAGTTTCAATATGAATGTATATGTTGTTTATGTTTATCCCCACTAATATGAGGATTGAATTGGACTTATTATGTGATGGTTGGGGCCCGATATAGTCCCTCGATACATTGGTAGGTCTAATGAGACAAATAGATGTGGAATTTGCCGAGGCCTTTCCCAATGTGTTATATGGATTTTGGTTGAGGCCTTAATCATTAGACTTCTTGGTCGAGGCCTTGACAAAATGTTTCAGAATGTCCAGCATATGCATTTCCCTCATTATAAAGCTAGTAATTGAAATTTCATGTACTTATTTGACTATTATAACACCCATGATTATGTTTCATTATGGAATTATTTACTCAGCTTTTATTCCTACCATAATGTGTGCAAGTTTATTATTAATGGCATGTGTTTCAATTATGCACCATGTCTTATGTTTACTCTATCTTCCGCTGTATTGCTTACTCTTAATGAGTGTTTGAGCTCACCCCTTTCTTATGTTTCATTTTTCACAGGACATGAAGAATTAAATTATGAATGACTTTCAAGAATAATCTTGGAGACATGGTATTCCTAGTAGAATAAATTAGTGTTGTAATTACCTTTATGATGTAATGTAAAACTTATTTATGTATCCTGTTTCCAAAAGCTACTAAACTACTTGGTCCTTCGGGGTTTGAATTCCTTGTATGTATGTCAACGTAATAAAATAAGGCAGCGGCTCTGGGAAACTGGGTTCGGGTCCTTACATGTCATGTATTTGTCATGGATTTTTTTTTAAAGGAGCTGGAACCCTTATATTTTATAAGGGATCAGTTCTTTCTCCCACACATGAGGCCAGACGATCGAAGCTCCCTCTTCACACCTAACCAAGGATTTGGGATATCTCTCTCATCTGATATTCTTTTCACTCACTATTCATCACATTGGATCCACAGCGGCAATCTCCTCATTCCTATTCCTACTTTTATTGGTTTATTCCACTATCATCAGTGTTATCTTGGTGTGATCTCATATACTCTATTTTCAGGTCTTCCATATATTTTGTTTTTTCTTCTGTTCTAGCTTGATTTAAAGGTTGTAAATGGAAAATGTTTCTTCTACCAACCTAAGGAAGGTGTTTAGTTCTTTTCCCATAAATTTTTATTGTATTTCATCATGTTCTATTATGCCATGTGTGTCTGACTCTTTTGGTGACACCTAAAAAAATTTTAATTAATTAAATTAATTGGCTTCCATTTCTTATGTATCTCTATCTACTCGTGAACAAATTTCCTGGGATATTTACCTTGACTTGAGCCACCCCATGGGTTTTCCCCTTTTTAAGGGATTAATAACCCCATTCCTTGGAATAAAATCTTTCTTAATTTATCTTGAAAATGTGAATTGCGCTAAAGGGGGTGATAGGAAATGTGTTTAGGCCCTTTTGAAATTATGCCATAGATTGTTTTATTTGAATTAAATAACTTTTACAACATTATTAAGATGTTATGATTGTAATGACTTGTTAAATGGTATAAGTTCTTGATATCTAAACCGTACCCTTACTATAAGTTGAGGGTTTTTCAAGGGACCCGACTGAAGGACACCTTAGAAATTCTTGTTGGAATTTATAAATGGAAATTATAAATGAATATTAATGTGCTGAGAAAAATACTTGGTTTCCTTTTGTACAATACCTTTTATGGTCTCACTGGGTGGATTATTTACCTACCCATGAGTGATATAGGTTCCCTGCGGAAATTTCCTTGGATGGTTTCAATGGAAAATATGGTTATACCAAGACATAAGAAATACATGGTCCCCTTTATGGTATACCTGGGATGGGCATAGAGGGCCATGATTTACATCATACCGAGAGTGATACTTGGGATTCTACTTACATATTTCTATGGACGAACTCTTATAGTGATGGGTATTTGTAGTCTTTCTGGAGTGATACTTGGGTTTCTTTTTACAGATCTCCTTACATGGGAACATGATGACATTTATTAAATTCTAAGAATGTATTTTATTTCAAAAACTAATAATGAAAAACTATTAACCTATGGAATCATCTTCCAAGATAAATAATATTATTGGATTTAGTTCATTAATATATTTGATTTTTTATGACCATTTATACACCCATATAATATCTATATAGGTTGACTTTTATTTAGAGATATTTAGCTTAGGATGAAGTCGGTAGGGTCAGTTGGGTATCCCATGAGGAACCTAGTCTGATGTGTTTTTTTATTTAATGACTTATATTTATTATGTACCTACACACTTCTCAATTTATATGAACAGATTGGATTGTTCTATACACCATTATTGATGAGATACTGAGTATATATCACACCCTATTCAAACCACCTATGGTACCTGAACATGCTTCATGATTGTAGGTATAAATAAAGGTAAGCACCCAACTTCTGAGGTTTGATATTTGGTACTAGGATGGAGTACGGGAGCAGAGGACCATGACTAATCTTTTGTTCCTAATAGAGGTATCTTTTGGTATTTTTTATGTTGTTTAGCATGTTGTATATTCATGTACCCAGGAATCCCATGTACCCTCCTTTTTCAATATCATCAAGAGATGATTATCATTTTTTAATAATATATTGATTAATCCTATACCTATTTATTCATTTGAATGATTTATTATTATTCTACTATAGCTTATTTATTAATATTTTCACTGCTTATCATATTCATATTTCCATTGTGATACACTTTGATCAAGAGATAATAGTATCTCCATGGAAACCCATTAAGACATCCCTACTAGTTAACAATATTTGGAATATAGGGAGGCATGGTTTAGGTCCTATGGCCAACCATCTTGAAGCACCTCTTAGTGAATTTCTAGTTGGGATGCTATAATGTGGTAAAAAAGATTTCTTTTTTCTTTTTCTCTTATTATTTGTGTATTAGATCGAATAAAAGTATGTATTGGAATTTGGTAATGAGGCTATACATGGGATTTGTTAACCCACATACTAGGGAAACTCAATTTTCCTAGGCTGAGTTATTTTGTTTTGTTTTATTCCTATTATAGTTACACTAATTTCACCATTGGGAAACGAATATATTTTGTGATGATATTTGTGTTGGTATTACTATTATGGACATCTTTTTCCTTGTACTAGAACACCAATGAGTTATCTTCTCATGAAAAATTATAAGATCTTTAGGATTCACGTGCCAAGCATTATTCTATGCCATATAGATATATCATTATTGCTCACATTGCATGTATTGCTTGTGATTATCGTGAGTGCATTTATTATTATATATTGAAATGTGAAAATGTTTCTTATATGAATAAAATAATTGGATTAATTATAGTGTATGAGTCAATATAAAAAAAAATTTCTTATATATATTGATGATTAAATTTTAATTAACCAATTATTCCATGTTTGATCCATAAACCATTGGTTCTATGGGATGAAATGTTAGTTTATTTTATTTCATGAGTGCTACTTATAATTTATGAAGCATGTACTTATATAAATTTTGGAATAGTCATTCATTTAATCAAATAATTTTATATGACTTATTATATAGTGATACTAGATTTTAAGGGTCATGTCACAATTTCATGATGTACAAACTGCAATTTATATAGAGAAAGGGCCTTTATAAATTAGGAATAGTGATACATATAACTAGACTATGATATATTTATAAATATAAATAAGCATGAACTTAAATAAACTTAAAAAATTAAATCGAAATGCTTGTTTCTAAATGGGGATTCCAATTGAAAATTAAAGGGTGTTTTCCTCTTTACCTTAAAATTGACTCTCTATATAACAAAACCTCAAATGTGTGATGTGAGAACTTGAACCTAACCCAACCTTAGTAGTGGGTTGTAGGAAATGTCTCTTATGACTCACAATGATATTTCTTATCACCTAGACCTAGATTTAGAAGTAGGAAGAGAGGTTTGATTCATTTATAAGAAGGTTTTGTACCTATCATTCCCTATTATATTATTTCATATATGTTTATAAATATATTCGGAGGCATTTTTTTAGTAATTTTATATCTAAGTTTCCACGATGTCCCCAGGTCATGCACTAGTAGGGTGGCCATGACCATGCACCATAGATGGTGGGCCCTAATACAACAGTATTACCCCTTGTAGTTCCACCAGAGGCTGCTTCTAAGTTTCCTCCACTAGATGTCAATTCTTAGTTATGATATTGAAACTTTCGGTTTATGTAGTCCATATAGGGATCTCTACAACCTGCCCCTAATACGGATGAATTTATGTGATAACTATAGTAGCAGCATCCTACCACCTTTTTAGGGGATCGTGGACATCAAGTCATGTGTCAGGAGGGT
Source organism: Viscum album (assembly GCA_963277665.1). Taxonomy (NCBI): domain Eukaryota; kingdom Viridiplantae; phylum Streptophyta; class Magnoliopsida; order Santalales; family Viscaceae; genus Viscum; species Viscum album. The sequence goes on from OY728132.1 coordinate 1,964,534,355, forward strand.
GGTGATGACCATGCACCTGAGGTGGTGGGCCCTAAGCCACTCGTGTTACCTCTAGTAGTTTTGCAAGAGGCACCTCCTGTTCCTCCTCCACTGGGTGATGATTCTTAGTTTAAGATAGCTAATTTTTCTTTATGTAGTCCATATCGGTAACTTTAAAACCTTCCCCTACTATGGTAGATTTGATTTGATAATCACAGTAGTATCATCCTCCCACCTTTTCAGGGGATAGTGGCCCTCAGGCTGCTGAATCATGGAAAAATTCCATGTTATCAATATTCAAGAATATAGAGATGCCTCCATAGTGGATGGTCAATATCACCACCTATATGATCTATGACTCCACCAAGAGTTGTTGGGATTTAATCTCTCAGGATGATCATCATTAAGGTATAGTATGGGAAGACGTTCATCCAATATTTTATAGCTACATTATATGGATGTTGAGAGTGGACCATGTTAGAGAGTTTATTCACCTACAATTGGGTGTTAGGTCAGTGTTGGAGTATTCATCTTGTTTCAATGAGATTCAGCATTTTACACTAACATTGATTAATAATGAGTTAATGGTTGTGATATTGTTTGATAATGAGAGTACGTATGCCATATGATCACAGGTGAATGTTTTTCAGCTCACTGTTGTTTTTTGAGAGAGTGAACCAATACCTCATCATATAGGGTAACCTAAGGGAAGCTGGAAATGTGATCTAGGGTAGTTCAGTATAAAAGGATGGAGAAAGTTTATCTAGTGGCAAGAAAATTTGTTCAATGCTTATAATAGGGTAAGTTCCATCCATATGATAGGCAGTGATTGTTCTGTGGTGTTTTACCATGTGGTAGGATAAGATGTAAGAAGCCCTAGTGTATGAGGAACCCAATCAAGTGTTGACATTGAGATTATAAGGGTCACATTTATTTTTTTCCTAAATTTTCCCTCAAATTCTTAGTGAGAAGGGATTTTTACCAATACTGCATTCAGGTATTGGATCAGTAGGTCCATGTTAGGCTAGGATATGTTCTACTACTGGCCAATTAGGCTGATGAGTTGGATGTAGCCGAGGAATTCGGACTTCAGATGTATGGTACTAATAGAGTGGACCTACCCTTTGGTGATAAAAATCTACAGTTTTAGGTACTATTCTAGAAGCCTTTACTTTATTCCTTGCCTTTTTTATATAGGATATTTTCAATCTTTTATAACAATATAAACTATGGAAAGTATATTCTGAGAAATGGAATATTTCTATGGCATGATGAATCTCGACACGCTATGTGTGGTTTGATCAAAGAGTACATACCAGTGTATTGATTTCCCTCTTGAGGTGGGAAAATATTTGTTCCTATAGAATCTTCGTTTCCTCAAGATTAAAATCTTTGATGTCGTTAAAAGGATGGAATTATTTCTTTCATAACATACCCATGTTGATTTTTATCACCAAAGGGTGTACTTATCATCACCCATGGGTGGTACCTATATTCATAAGGGAGAATGGGATGTTCATGGGAGTCAAGATGGACACAAGCATCATGGGCTAGGTGGAGTGATATCCAATATGGATAGTATCTTTATAAGGGATTAGGGAAAGTAGTTTACGTAATTCCATCCTATGGTGGATAATTTCAGGGATGTTTTCCCTAAATACTTCTCTAGATTACCTCCTATAAAAGAGGTGGATTTCCCCATTAAGCTAGATCTAGGTATGACACTAGTTTTCATTCCTCTTTATAGGATGGGAACTATAGAGCTTCAAGAACTAAAGAAGTAGTTATAGGACATATAATATAAGGGTTTGATATAAACGGTTACTTTGACATGGGTTTTTATTGTGTTATTATCCAAGAAGAAGGACGGTAACCTTAGGTTATGCATGGATTACTTATGGATAAACTATATTATTGTTAAGATTCGATATCCAATACCTTGTATAGACGACCTCATCAAACTGATCTCTGGAGTGATGGTTTTATATTTGATCTATTTAAGGTCGGGCTACCATCATGTACATGTGAGACCATCTAACAATCCACATACAGTGTTTTAGAGTAGATATGGCTTATATGAATACCTGATTATCTTTTTTGACCACACGAATGCACCAAAAATTTTATTGCTTTAATGAATTGAGTTTTCCAACCGTATCTAGATTCTTTTGTGGTTTTAATTTTAGATTACATATTATTCTCAACATGACTATTCCAAACACCTTGATATCATGACGAATTCACAGATAGAGCACCAGCTATATGTTAAGATCATAAAATGACATTTTTTGATTAATAAGGTTTAAAACTTGGGTCATATCAACTTAGATGTAGGGGTATCTATTAACTTAGAGAAGGGAATCATCATAGTTTCCAGGGAACCACCTAAGAATTTATTTAATATACAGAGTTTATTGGGATTCCCTGTCTATTATAGGCATGTCATTCAAGAATTTTCATAACTAGAAGCATTTATTAATGGCTTTACTAAGAAGGGTGTAAAGATCTCATGTTCTGAAATCTATATAGCATCTTGTCAGGAGTTGAAAGGTAGAATGAATATAACGTTGATCATGATTCTTATAAAATATAGAAGATGTTATAAAGTTTATTGTAATTCTTAATGAATCAGATTATGTGTAGTTTTGATTAAAGGAGATCAAGTTGTGTCATACAGAATACATTTCCATCAAGTGTGATTTGAATATCAGGTAGAATAGGTGGGTAGAATTCCTATAGTCATTTGACTTTGAGATTATTTATACACCTAGGAAGGATAATGTAGTAGCTAATTCCCTGATTTGAAAGGCTCAAACATAGTATGTTAAAGAGGCATGTTGTGGGTGGAATTAGATGGCCCTATTTTTTGAGATGCACCTTGAGGTTCAGGAATGTTATGGGCAGCCTGTTTTGGTAGCATTAGTAGTGACATCTTACCTTCTATAATAGGTAAATATGAGATAGATTCCAGATCCTGAGGGACTAATATTGAGGGAGAGCGTCTTAAGTGAGGACCCACCTCTTGGTTGAGTTATTGATGAGGATGAGATCCTATATTTTCACAAATGTATATGGGTCCTTATAGACATCCATGAAGAGTTAATGTGGGAATATCATGCCTCTATTTTTCAGGTTCAACTTAGGATTACCAAGATATATTGAGACATAAGTCATCGGTATTGGTGGTAGGGTATAAAGAGGTGTATTTCAAGTCTTATCTCTCAGTTCCCTAACCATCATTAGGTGAAATCTAGGCACTAGTGGTCTGTTGAAATTTTATATCCTCTATTCATTCCTTAGTGGAAATGGGATGATGTCACTATGGATTTTTTGATGGGTTTTCTAATATCCCCTCACTGCAATGATGTTGTGTGGTTGATCATCGATAGGTTGACCTGGGTCATGTACTTCTTGCCTATCTGAGATACCTTTTTAGTTGATGAGCTTGGGAGGATTTATATTCAGAATATTGTATGGATTCATGGAGTTATTCATTATATCATATAGGATCAATATTCCATGTTTATATCATGGATCTAGAAAGGATTACAAAAGGCACTTGATTCATAGGTTCTTTTGAGTATAGCATATCACTCTCAGACTAATGGGCGGTCTGAGTGGATGATATGAGTGTTAAAGGATATGATCTAGGTATACTCCCTTGGTTTCATATGTTATTAGGAGAAACAATAACCTCTTTTTGATTTTGATTGTAATAACATCTTTTAGAAAATTATTTAGATGGCTACATAAGATTCCCTTTATGGTAGACCATTCTATTCACCCCTATGTTGGTTAGAGGTGACTGAGGAAGCACTATAGAGACATCATCGCATTTATGAGATTTCATAGCATGTATGGATTATTTATAAATGTATGGCTACAACATAGTCTAGGAATAAGCCTTATACCAATCATAATCACTGATCTATGAAGTTTGAAGTGGTATATTTCATATTTTTTGAGTTTCTCCTAAATTGGGTCATAGAAAGATTCGAATAAAGGGAAATATATCACCTCATTACATCATGCCTTTTGAGATCATGGAGAGATTCGGGCTGATAGCCAATCGGTTGGCATTACCTCATAGGTATTGATCCATGCACAACACATTCCAATTATTGATGTTTTTCCATTATTATTCTGACATATCTCATTCGTTTGATCCTAAGGGTATAGAGATAGAGGCATAAGTGTCCTTTAAGGAGCATCTAATACGTATCATTAATCAGAGCATGGAGTTTATTTAAGGAAGGCTAGTTCATCTCATTTAGGTACTATGGCAACATGACCATTTGGAGGATGAGAGCTATAAGAGAGGGCCTAACGTACATGCTTAGTGGTTGAAAATTTTCTCAAATTATGTTTTACCACCCATATAAGGGAAACGTGTAGATGAGTTGTTTTAAGGAGGGGAGGTTGTAATGTACTATATTTTTTGAGAGGTATGGGTTCTTTTAAATTTTGGTCAAACCCTTGTTGATTTGTCCTTTTTGGATTAGTCTATAGTGAGCGGGCCTTTAGGCTGGTCAGTTTGCTTCTAGGAGAAAGTAATGGGAAAGATAGAGGCTGGATGTAGGAAAAATACATGACATGTATTAAATACACAACATCTATTTTAAGACAAAACATGAATTGGTCTGGTTGGGCCCCTTGAATGTCATGAATTGGTTTTTCCTAGGTAGGGAAAAAACAAGCTTTACATTATGTGTATTATATATAAATTTTGTGAAAAAATACATGATGTTTATATATAATACACACCATGTGTTTTTTATGGATTGTTTTTTTAAAGGTGGAAGAACCCTTGTTTTTAAGAGGGGCTCATTTCTTTCTCCCTCACAGGAGTCTATCCAATTAATGCTCCCTCTTAATGACTAACCTTGGATTTGGGATATGTCTCTCATCTTAAATCTATTTCACTCATTTTTTATCATGCTAGATCAGAAATGGTAATCTCCTCATTCAACTTCCATCCTTTCTCAGTTTATTCTTCCATTATCAGTGCAATTTTGGTGTGATCTCATATTACCTTTTCATGGTTTTTGTCTGTTATTCTGTTTTATTCTATTCTCACTTGATTCAAAGTCCATAAAAAAGAGTGTTCATATACCAACCTAAGGTTTGTGGTCTTTTTTTCTAAAAATTCTCATTTTATTTTAGCATGTGTTATTTTGCCTCACATTCCAGACTCTTTTAATGACACCTGAAAATGTATAATAAATTGAATTAAATGGTTCCCATATCTAATGTAACCCTAGATACCCATGAATAAATGTTGTGGGATGTTTACCTTGACTTGAGATGCCCCCATGGGTGTGCCTCTCCTTAAGTTCTTAAGAGAGATATACCTTGGAACTGAATTTAACTAGTTTTATCTCAGAAATGTGAATTGAGCCAAAGGATACAATAGTACCTGTGTTTATGATCTTGTTAATTATGCCATATATTATTTTATTTGAATTAATTGACTTATAAAACTTGATTAATGTGTAATTATTATGATTAATTGTTAAATGATATGATTTATTGATAGAAAAACAGTACCCTTACTATAAGATAAGGGCGATACATGGGTCCTAGCTTAAGGATGCCATGTACAGGCTCATCGTTCTTTATAATTGAAACTTATAAATTAATCTTAATACACCAAGAGAGATACTATGTTTCCTTTAGTATAAAACCTTGGATAGGATCACTGGGTGGATGATTTACCTACCAATGAGTGATACTGGTTCCCGATGGGGAATTACCATGGATGGGCTCGAAGATAAATATAGTTATACCATGCCACAAGTGATACTGTATCCCCTATGTGTTATACATGAGATGAGATCAGAGGGTCATGCTTTACACCATGCTGAGAGTGATACTTGGGATTCCACTTATGGATCACCTTGGATGGACTCTTACGATGATGGGTATTTATAGTGCCTCTGGGGTGATACTTGGGTTCCTTTTTGTGGATCACCTTGGATGGGCTCAGGATGACATTTATTAAATTTTAAGAATTTATTTTATATCAGAAACTAAAAATTCAAAACTATTAACCTAAGGACATGTCCACCAAGAAAAATAGCATGCTTGGGTTTAGTCCATTCTTGATACTTGATTTTTGATAACCATTTATTCACCCATATCATATCTATATAGGTTAAATTTGGTTTAAAGATATTTGGATTTGGCCAAATAAATTAGTGTCAGTTAGGTATCCTTTGTGGAACCTGGTTTGATTTGTTTTTTTATTTACTACCTTACATTTATTATGTACCTTCACATTGTACATTTTATATGCACAGACTGGATTGTTTTAGAAAATGTTGGTGGTGGCCTAGAGATTATATCATACACTATATTTAGGACACCAATTTTACCTTAATAGACATCATTATTGAAGGTATATATAAAGGGAATCTCATGGATTTATATGTTTTATCTTTGGTACTAACATAGAGTACAAGAGTAGAGGACCGAGCCTATGCCCGTGATGCTAGTAGAGGTAGATTTTGTCATTTTTTTATTTTGTTTAGCATGTTTTATATGGATGTACCCCTCTCTATCCCATGTAATTTCATTCTTGTATATCATCATGACATGATCATCATTTTTGTATATGACATTGATTCAACCTCTACCTTTTTATTCATCTGGATGATTTATTATTATACAACTATTACTTATTTTTTAATGTTTTCACTGCTTATCTAATTCATATTACCACTGTGCTACAATCTAATCAAGAGGGAATAGTCTCCCCACATACACACCCTAGTCCCTTATTACTAGTTGGTAGCCTCTAGCATATAGGGAGGTGTGTTTGAGGTCATGTGGATAACCGGATTAGGGCACCGCTTAGTGAATCTTGGTTCAGGATGCTAAATTCTGAATAGTTTGTGCATATTAAGTTTTACATAAATCATGAATTGAATTCTCACTTGTGTAAATTCTCCCCATGTAGATTGAATTTAGATCATATCACCTACTAGCATGGATGCGTATGACTTGTCTAGAAATGTGAATGAGGTTGGTTATATTTCACTTCAAGATTACTCATCTAGAGATTATTAATCTCTTATTTCTCTATGACTTTACACGGAAAGTTTATGTACCATATACATATTATAAATTTTGATATGTATGAATATTTTTAGCTTCTATTTTTTGGTGAGTAACACAAACTTCTGGGATATGTAAAATTTAAAAATTAATGTGTTGGTGGTTAGAATAGGTATTCCTAAACTAAATAGTTATAATCATGTATAGAAAAAAGGGAATAAAACATGATATGATAATTATTACAAAATATGTAATAGTAAGGAGTTTAATATTCATATGATATATATTAAATTGGTTAGATTTTTAAAGGAAACCCCATAAAATACTAAGTGTGAAATCATTTCCTATGAAAAACATATCAATTCCTCAATCATCCAACTGGGTAGGTCATGAAATAGTTGGGTGCCCATGGATTATCTTATGTATGAAAAAGTAAGTAATGGGTGTTACTAGAACATCCTTGGGTTGGTCGTGCCATAGATGTGTGCCCATAGATTTAACTTTATTAGCCTATTTTTAGTGCTTTATTTGGGTTACACTAGATAGGAGACCCTAATAGGATTACATTTCTAGAAGAATGGATTTGACTATATCCATTTAATGGATTTGTATAAATGTTATCTGATCAACCATCTGAGAGTCACCACTTTCTGGATTGGGATGATTCTCCACCTAAATTACTAAGTGATGAGAGAAACTCCATAGCAGACTCATTTCATTGTGAAATATGGATCTAGACTCACTAAATGGATATAATTTTTGATGTCATCATTTTAGTGGGATCACATTCATTTAAAACACTTAATGAAAAGATATAATAAATTATACTCACAAATTGACATTCATTTTTATAGATTATGGAATACTTCACACTAATCACATTGAGCTAATTAATAGGTATAACCTATAAGATATTTAAATATTGGTATTTGTGGTAAAAAAGTGTTCTCAAGAAGAAACATTAATATTACCAAAATTTAAATATTATATAAATCAATTTATCCAACTCTAACTTATGATTATTAAATATCAGGTGTATGTCGCACATTTGTACAAACAAATACATACTTATATAAATGAGGGAATTGATGGAGGGTGAAGTAGATATCTATGTTAGTAGTGGACCAAGAGTTGTTTCATTAGGCATTTTTACTTATGATCTAAATTTACCTAGTACATTAATCAAATAATTAGAAAAAAATTATTATGTTATCACCATAAACATATATTTTATTTCTGTATATTGTTTAGAAAAGAATATATTTAAATTCATTATAAAGAATAAGAGTTGTTTGATATATAAGAATGAAATTTTCTATGTCATTGAGAATATATTAAATGGTTTATATATTTTAGATATGGATAATCCTATTTATAAAGTCACATATTGAGAGAAAAGGTGAGAGGGTTAGTGGAATATTGGAAACCATACATAGTGATGTATGTGGATTGATGAATACTCAAGAAATTAGTGGTTTTAGGTACTTCGTTACTTTTATCTATGGATTTAGTTGGTATGGATATGTATTTCTAATTAAGAAAATGCATAAAAATTTTAAATCGTTTGGGAATTTTGAATTTTTTTTATCTTGGAAAATGAAAAAGTCACATCTTGGGAGAAAATGTGAGAGGTATAGTGGACTATTAGATCCCATATATAGTGATGTATGTGGACTAATGAGTAATCAATTAATTAACGGTTTTAGGTACTTCATTACTTCCACCAATGGATTTAGTTGGTATGGATATGTGTTTCTAATGAAGTAAAATCATAAAAATTTGAAAAAAATCAAATAGTTTTTGGATGAATTATAGAATCAACTAGGTAAAACACTACAGGAAAAAATGATTATTGTGACAGGGTATTTGTGACGAGACTTATTCCAGTCGCAAAAACTCTGATGAAAAGAGTTTTTGCGACGGGATTATAATCCCGTCGCAACTGGTCTGTTATTTGCGATGGAAATACAGGTCCCATCGCAATTACAATGGCGCAGTTTGCGCGCCAAAACGCGGGAAAACCTATTTGCGACGGGTAGAAGGCTACCCGTCACAAGTAACCGGCGGTGGTAAATAGTGTTTGCGATGGGGAAATTGCCCCATCGCAAAAAAATATTCACCCTGTGTTATTTGCGATGGGGCCCATTGCAAATACCGGCCGTTGTAAAGCCTATTTGCGACGGTCACCTTCAACCTGTCGCAACTACCCACAGTGGTAAATACTTTTTTGCGACGGGACTATATATTCGTCGCAAAAGAGAATCCAACGGGTGGTAGTTGTGACAGGACCCTTCGCAACTGCCAGTGGTGGTAAATAGGAATTTGTGACGGGGATATCCTCCCGTCGCAAATACCGGCGGTGGTAAATAGTAATTTGCAATGGGGATATCCGCCTTTCACTAATGGTTGGCATTTGCGATGGGCCCGTCGCAACAACCCTTTTACCCGCTGCCCGTAATTAATGCGGGCGAAGGTATTTGCGATGGGCCCCGTCGCAAATACTGGCGGCGGTAAATATAAATTTGCGAGGGGGACGTCTACCCGTCGCTAATTGTGGCTATTTGTGACAGGCCCGTTGCAAAAGTCCTTTTACCCGCAGCCTGTAATTAATGTGGGCGAAGGCATTTGCGACAGTATACCGTCGCAAATTCTAGGTATTATGACAGTATTCTGTCGCAAATTCAACCGTCGTAAATAATATAATCTATATATATATCCCATCCGTTTTTTTTTCATAACATTCAGATCTCTATTCTTCTCTCTCTCTAATTTTCAGTTCTGAGTAGAATTTTTTTTTTGTAATTTTTTCTTTCAAGAAGAGGAAGGAAGGAGTTAGAATGTGCAAATTACCTCAAGGGTATTTATATTTTTTTAATTGTTAAATTATTAATTTTATTTTTAATTGTTAATTTTATTTTTTAAAATAAAATATTTAGCTATATAGTATTAGTTTATGTGGTTATACAAAATAATCCTTGTCTGGATACGAACAAGTAGAGGCAGCTATGGCACAGATGTACCTAGGAGTGAAAATGCTGACAAGGTGTTTCGAGCTTGACTCGGGGTAACCTGGTACGCGACAACGGACATTATTACACTCTTGGTTCGACACTCCCGGGGGATGTTTTGTTAATAATTAGAAATAAATATATAATTATCAAATAATTAAGATAATCAGATTTAATTAGATTTAATTAAAATAATTATAAAATAATTAGGAAATAATTATATTTAATTGATTATAAATAATTACGAAACAATTAAAATAATTAGGAAACAATTAGATATAATTAGGAAACAATTAGATATAATTAAAAAATAATTAGATATAATTAGGAAATAATTAGATATAATTATGAAACAATTATATATAATTAGGAAACACTTAGATTTAATTATGAAACACTTACATTTAATTAGGAAACACTTAGATTTAATTAGGAAACACTTAGATTTAATTAGGAAACACTTAGATTTAATTAGGAAACACTTAGATTTAATTAGGAAACACTTAGATTTAATTAGGAAACACTTAGATTTAATTAGAAAATACTGATATTTAATTAGGAAACTCTTAGATTTAATTAGTAAACACTTAGATTTAATTAGGAAACACTTAGATTTAATTAGGAAACACTTATATTTAATTAGGAAACACTTAGATTTAATTAGGAAACACTAAAACACTTAGATTTAATTAGGAAACACTTATATTTAATTAGGAAACACTTATATTTAATTAGGAAACACTTATATTTAATTAGGAAACACTTAGATTTAATTAGGAAACACTTAGATTTAATTAGGAAACACTTAGATTTAATTATAAAACACTTAGATTTAATTAGGAAACACTTATAATAATTAGGAAACACTTATAATAATTAGGAAACAATTATAATAATTAGGAAAAAATTATAATAATTAGGAAATAATTATAATAATTAGGAAACAATTATAATAATTAGGAAACAATTACAATAATTAGGAAACAATTATAATAATTAGGAAACAATTATAATAATTTGGAAATAATTATAATAATTAGGAAACAATTATAATAATAGGGAAACAATTATAATAATTAGGAAACAATTATAATAATTAGGAAAAAATTATAACAATTAGGAAACAATTATAATAATTAGGCAATAATTACATAATTAGGAAACAATTACATAATTAAGAAACAATTACATAATTAGGAAACAATTACATAATTAGAAAACAATTACATAATTAGGAAAAAATTACATAATTAGGAAACAATTACATAATTAGGAAACAATTACATAATTAGGTAACAATTACATAATTAGGAAACAATTACATAATTAGGAAATAATTGCATAATTTGGAAACAATTAGGAAAATTAGCAAGCGTGATTGACCTCTCATCTACCTCAATTTTCTTTTCATTTGTGTGTTGAGGCTTGACAGGAAACTTCTGCCTCCACATGAAATATCTGCTTTTACTGTCAAAATTATCAACCTCCTCGCCAATATAGAGGTGAGGAGGTTTATAATTTTGAGAGTAAAAGCACATATTACATGTGGAGGCAGAAGTTTCATGTCAAATTCAACACACAAATGAAAAGAAAATTGAGGTAGAAGATCGGTCAATTACGTTTGTTTGTCTATTCATTGATTGATTAACCACCCAAACTATATGTATATCTTTTCATTTCTAATTAGTAACATAAATAGTAACATAAATAGTAACATAATATAAAATATTATATTACTCTAATATTAATAGTTAAATAATACTTATAATATAATTATATTATTATTATATGTTTAATATTTATAAAAAAATATTAATATTTTTAAAATTATAAAAAAATTATAAAATATTACAATTATCAATATTTTCAACAAGTTTTGGTTTATTCTTAACAGTTCAAATCTTAAAGGGTCACTAATTTTCAAGTCATGCCCAATAAAACGTTTGCGTCAACCGTGTCCAATGTAAACTCTATAATTGTTCTTGCTTGGTTGATCACCTCGCAGGTAGCATTGCAATAGGACAACCCAAGTAATGCCTTTCTCATTACTTGTGTCATCCTATTGCAACCCTACTTGCGAGATGATCAACCAAGTTAGAACAATTATAGAGTTTATAGTGGACACGGTTGACGCAAACTTTTTATTGGTCATGACCAGAAAATGGACGACTCTTAAAGATTTGAAATTGTTAAGAATAGATCAAAATCTATTGGAAATATTGAGATTTTTAATAATTAATAATAATTACTAATAATTAATCAAAAATCAAATAAATTCAAGTACATGGTTATAAATTGGTAATTACTAATAAATAACTGTAATTGTGTATCTTCTTTTTTTAGGATATTGTTTTTCTTATATCAAATTATTTAACAATAGTAATGGTTTTAAATTTTGTAGAAACATATATATGAATATGGAACAAGGAAATCGACATCAATCATTATTAGATGATCGTGCTTGGATAAATTAGCACAGATATCCAAATGGTTCTAGTTTAAATCCTGAATATGTTGACGGTGTTGAAGCTTTCTTATCATTTGCATCATCAAACCTGGAGTTTGTTTCAGAAGGGACAATTAAGTGTCCTTGTAAAAAATGTGCTCTGAGAACGTTTGAGACATTTGACATCATTGGGAAACATCTCTTGCGTTATGGTTTTCAATAAGATTATATTTTTTGGTATCAACACGGGGAACGCAGTTCCAGAGAAGATACTAATAATTTGATTTCGGATCCATAACGGTTTCAGAATTTAGTACATGATGTTGCAGGGTCATCTGTTCAACAAACAGAAATTGAGGATGATGTTGATTTACCTCCTGAGTTGGCACTATCTGAATTTGTTGAGTTGTTCAGGTCTCCTGAGGATGCATTATATCCTGGTTGCAAGATAAGAAAATTAGAAGCAGTTGCAAAATTTATGTCTATTAAATCAGATAATGGAATGTCAAATAACTATTTTGATCAGATATTTTCTTTGGTTAAAGCACTGTTACCTGAAGTAAATGTGCTGCATGCTAATTATTATGAGAGCAAGAGACCCGTTCGTAATCTGGGCCTTAGTTATCAGAAGATCCATGCATGTTCAAATTATTGCATCTTATATTCTGGTGACAATGAGTCGCTGGATAGTTGTCCCACATGTGGACAATCGAGGTATAAAGAAGCTCAATCAGGGAAGTCTAGATTGATTCCTGTAAAATAGTTGAGATATTTACCTCTTACACCCAGGTTGCAGCGTTTATTTAGGTCTCAGAACACAACGACAATGATGTCATGGCACAAAACCAATATTTCAAATGGTAAAAGCTTGATTCATCCATCTGATGGTGATTCATGGAAACATTTTGATCAAGTGCATTAGTCTTTTGCTTTAGAATCCTGGAACGTGCGATTGGGTCTTTCTACTGACGGTTTTTGTCCACTTGGATCTTTTAGTAGTCGGTATTCTTATTGGCATGTCTTTATAACTCCGTACAATTTGCCTCCATGGATGTTGATGAAAGAGCCTTATATCTTTTTGACATTATCAATCCCAGGACATCTGAAAAAGAATATTGATGTTTATTTGAAACCATTGATTGATGAGTTAAATTTATTTTGGAGTCATGGTGTTGGTACATATGATGCTGCTGCGAAACAGAATTTTGTAATGAAAGCTGCTTTGATGTGGACAATTAGGGACTTCCCGGCATATGGTATATTATTTGGCTGGATTACACATGGTCCAAAATCATGTCCTTACTGTATGGGAGATAACAAAGCATTTATGCTCGTGAATGGAAAAAAAACCTTTCTATTTTGACTGTCATCACATATTTCTTCCAAACAATCATCCTTTTCGGAGGAACAAATCTCCTTTCAGAAAAGGCAGAATTGAAAGAGGTGAACCTCCAAAAATGATCTCAGGTATAGAGTTACAATCAGTTGTATTTTCATTACCTTCCATCACTTTTGGACCGACAATAAACCAAAAAAAAATTCTTGGTTTTGGGAAAGAACACAATTGGACAAAACGGAGCATTTTTTGGAATATGCCATATTGGTATGATTTGTTGGTCCAAAACATGTTGGATTTCATGCATATTGAGAAGAACTATTTGGATAATTTATTTCATACAGTTTTGGATACACTGGGTAAAACCAAAGATAATGTAAAGGCACGATTAGATCTTGCCCAAATTTTCAAGCGACCAGAACTTGAATTGTTTGAAAATGTCAAATCACAGAGATTAATGAAGCCAAAAGCAGCTTATACACTAAACAAAGATATTCGCTTATTATTTTGTCATTGGATTGCATATTTGAGACTTCCAGATGGCTATGATTCCAACTTGGGAAGATGTGTTAAAAATGGTCATATTATCGGATTAAAAAGTCATGACTGTCATGTTATAATGGAAAGAATTATGCCTATTGGATTAAGAGGTTTGTGGAATTCCAAGATTTGGGATTCGATAACAGATATATCATATTTTTTCTGATACATGTGTGCGGCAAAAACAGACTACGATACACAAAGAAAACTGGAAGAAGTTGTTGTTGTAATTATATGCAAATTGGAAAAAATCTTTTCGTCGGCTTTCTTAGACTCGAATGAAAATTTGATATTACATTTGCCACATGAAGAAAAATTTGGAGGTCCGATTCAGTTTCGATGGATGTACCCATTTGAGAGATGCATGTAGAAATTGAAGAAAAAAGTTCGTAACAAAGCATCTATTGAAGGCTCAATTGCTGAAGCTTATTTGTAAGAAGAAATTGCTTTATTCTGCTCTCATTATTTTGAATCTGAATATCCCTCAAAATTTAACCGCATGGTCCAGAATTAGGGGAATGTTGATGATGATATGAAAAATAAATTATCAATTGTCAATCAGCCCGAACTTGGCTTTGGTGGAGTTCATGATAGATGGCTTTCAGATGATGAACATCATAGAGATCATACATATGTTCTACTCAACTATGAAGAAATGTCACCAATTGTATAGTGAGTGCTCTTATCCCTTATTCTATAGATTCTGTTACAGTAAATTAATCATATTGTATTTTTAGGTTATATGATGATCATATCAAGAAACAATTTCCTCAAATTACTGCAGTTGGCTTAGAAGAACGTCGGCAAAAAAAAATCCTACTGGAGTCAAAAACTGGTAACATACATTCTTTTTTGGATTTACATATAAAATCAATTTAGTACATGTAATAGTGATAAATGTTTTACAAATTTTCAGGTATCTGTACATGCTGATAAGATTGATAGTCGATTGCGTATATTGAGTAGTCTACCATCCAAAATGGTTAAATCTTATAATGCATATGTGGTGAATGGTTATTGCTTTCATACACGTGCATATGGGGAATCAAAGAAAACAATGAATAGTGGTGTTTGTTTGAAGGGATCACATCATAGAGATATTGAATTTGAATTTTATGGCATGCTTGAAGAAATTATTGAACTGTGTTATTTGGGACAGAATTATCTAACAATGCTTAAATGTCGATGGCTGGATACTGAGAGAGGCTTGCGTATTCAAACGACTCATGGAATTGTTGATATTAAACATAAAAGTCTTCTTGCAGTAAATAAACCATTTTTATTGGCTCATCAGGCACATCAAATTTATTATGAAAAATATTGTGCTACTGCAAAAGAGTTGGATGATTAGTGGAGTATAATAAAAGTTAAATCTTGAGAAAATCAGTTTACTCAAACTGAATTTGGTTCCACTGAAGTGCAAGGAAATGAAATTTTTCAAGACACTCCTCAAAAAAAAATCTTTTTCACAAAGAGACATGAATATCGACGATGACACCCCACAATTAATGGTCGATGGTGATGATGTTTTCAATGATGTTACAACTGAATTTGAAATGACAAGAGATGATGAAAGTGGAACTAATATGGAAATTGATGATGTCGATGAGGAAGATGCAGACATTGAAATTGACAACTATGAAGATGATGATGAAGAAGAACATTGACACAGTAAAATGATGGTTGGAATCATAACAAATATATATCTATACATAAGAGTTATTTTCAACTGTTTGCTAATAACAATCATTTCATGTTTCAGATGGACTCAGAAACATATCGTCAGTTGCTCGAGGCTGATATACCAATGGATGATGAGGTTTTTGATTCATCTAACCCTCAGGCTGTTGGCACTACAGGGAGCACTCGGAGGGGGCGTGGTCTTTCTAGACTGATGATTCCAGATCCTATCCCGGAGCGACGTCCACCTCTTGGATTTGATGCGCACACGCGGTGGTATGGTAACCTGTGTATTTTAGTTATCTTTCATTATAATTTATTAATATTCTAATTGTTTTATTGTTTGTTCTTTTTCCACAGTTTTATGCACATAGCTATTGGACAGGGGAGCGCTATCTTGTGCAATTATTTTTCTCAGCCCTGGCTCACATTGGATCAGATTCCCGATGATGTGCAGGCCGCCATGTGTGATCATTGGCTAGTACGTAATTAAATATTATTTATTTTGAAATTTAATTCATTAATAACTTTATATTAGGGTTTATGGTATCCCATTGATGAGAGCATGTGTGACACTATCCACGCGGCATGGGTGGTGTCTATGTGTGACCATTTCCATCAGTTTTTGCATAATTTGAGAAAGACGGCTCTGAAGAAAGCCGGAGTGACAGAATTTGATGACTCTTGTAGATCCCACCGACCAGAGTACATTTCATCACAGGTTTGGGATGGATTATGTACACACTGGTTGGGTGGTGGGTTTCAGAGGAGATCTGCATTGGGTCGACAGAATCGGGGGAGACAAGAGGTGACGCATCGAGCCGGTAGTCATACATTCAGTGTGCATAGAGAGCGTCTGGTAAGTACTTTTTTTTAATATTTTATACAACTTTAAATATAAACAGTTTATTTTATAATCATATAGGAAGCCGAATAGCCCGGTATTTCGGCGTACGGCGTTTATCGGAGGATATACACTGACCCGGCTACTGGAGAGATTACAGGTGACCGCCAGTGTCAGATTGTGGTCAGTATTATTTTCTTTTCAGTATGAAAATTAAATGCATATAATATTTTCATTATTTTAATTTATAATTGAAACTTAAAGAGTCATATGAGGCCGCGACCTCTCAGACACAGGCTGAGAGTCAAGACGAGACGGGTTATCAGACTAGTGCCCACCATTTTGATGAGACGGCATGGATGCAGGCGACACAATATGGCTTCGAAAAGGGCTGAGTAGTTGGTATCGGCTCTCATTTGACTCCTGTAGCTTATTATGGTACTGCTGCGATGTCGGCGTCTAGCTCAAGAGGAGATCGTGGAGAGACATCATATTTTGCCTCACAGTATCAGGAGCAACTGCGTGCTCAAAGTGCTTATAGAGGATTTGCGTCAGGGGCAAGAGCAGATGCGTCAGCAGCACGATGAGGAGATGCGTCGATGGTAGGAGTAGATGCATCAGCAGCACGATGAGGAGAGACGTGGATATGAGGAGCAACATCAGGAGTATATAGAGTATATACGTCGTCTGACTCATAGTTTAGGGATGGAGTTTCTTCCACCACCTCCTCCAGGTCCTCCAGTTCCTCCAGATTATCCACCCCCCAGTGATTTTTTTAGATGTAATAAACATTTGAGTTCGTAGTTTATTGTCATATTAACTATTTACAATTCCTCTTTCATATTGGTACGAATATTACGTGATTTAATTTGTTTTTATTTTTTTAATATATTATTACTTATTATTATTATTTTTAATGTATGCTAATTTTAGTAATATTACTTTTAATATTTTATATTTATTGTTAATATTGAGAAGTTTATAAATTTATAATTTTATTAATATTAATATTATTAATACTATTTTTTCATAAATATGTATATTTATTTTAATAATAATATTATTATATTAATTTTTTATATTAATAATATTAGTACTATTATTATTATTTTTTGATATTAATATTTCATAATATATAATATTATATTATTTATATTCATATTATTAATATTTTTTTGTATTAATATTTCATAATTATATTATATATATTTTTTATTATTAATATTATAATAATATAATTTATTTATATTATTATTATTATTATTATTATTATTATATAGATAGATTAATAATAAAAATATTACATTAATTTTTTATATTATTAATATTAGTATGATTATATTATATTATATTATTTATATTCATATTATTATTATTTTAAATTAATATTTCATAATTATATTTTATATATTTTTTTATTTATATTATAATAATATAACTTTTTTATATTATTAATATTATTATTATTTCTATATAATAATATACGATTTGTAATAATTATTTTATTTTATTTTTTTAAATATTTGCGACGGGAACATTTACGACGGGATTTCCCATCGTAAATGTTTTTTTACTGTACCATTTGCGATAGGAAGAATACCCGTTGGGAAAAACATTCTGCGATGGTCCGTCGCAAATACCTTTGTCGCAAGTATTTTTTTAAATTTCACATTTTCGATGGGATTCTGACTCGTCGCAACTAATATATCTGCGACAGCCCGTTGCAAATACCTTTTTTATATAAAAACGAAAACTCATTTGTGATGGGGTAAAAATACCGTCACAAATACTCTTTTTGTGACGGGACTGCTGCAAAAACATCTATTTGCGACGCCGTTTTCGGCAATGGGCGATTTGCGACGGAGCCCCGTCGCAAAAGGCCTTTTGCGACGGGATCCCGTCGCAAATATTCAGTTTTCCTGTAGTGAAAGTTTTAAATTCCACTGATCGGATCAGGGTGGGGAACAATTAATCTTGGAATTTATAGTTTAATCAAGAGACTGTGGAATTTTTTCGCATATCACACCTCCTAAAACACCGTAGTGGCATAGTGTGTCTGAAATGAAGAATTGTACCCTGTTGGATAAGGTTTTATTTATAATGAGTTTATGTGACCTATCTATTTGGTTTTTTGATTAAGCTATAGAGATGGTTGTGTTTATACTAGACCGTCTTCCATCTAGAAAATTCATAAAGATACCATATGATATATGGTATAGAAAATGTCTTAGTTTATCTTATGTGAATATTTAGGGTTTTAAAGCTTACATAAAACATTTTTCTTCTGATAAACATGACCTGAAGTATGAAAAATTCTTATTTCTTGGTTGTCTTAAAGAAACCAAAGGATATTATTTCTACCACCCAACTGAAAAATAAAGTGTTTGGGGATTTAAATGGTGTATTTATTGAGAAGTTAAGGTGTTAGTGGGAGGAAATTGGAATTTGGATAGGTTCAAGACCAAGAAATAGGAGATGTTCATAGGATGGAAGTTCAGTTGTTTCTATAAAGAGTTATAGAATAAGACCTAACACAAGTTACACAAGAACCTCAAATATTAGGTTCAATTCATTAGATAACCAAGAAATAAGAAATTCTCATAGAATATGGTGATGAAGTAATGTTCATATAAGATGAACCTACTTTTTAAAAAATGATATTGAGGTTTTTGATTCTGAGAAATGGTTAAAATTTAAGGAATATGAAATAGACTACATGTACACTAACCAAGTATGGAACTTGGTAGGTGCACCTATTGGGGTAATACCCATAGGGTGTAAATGCGTTTTCCAAAAGAAAATTGAGATGTATGGTAGATTTTCTACTTATAAATAATTCATGGTGGCTAAATATTATAAGAAAATACATGGAATTAAAAATAAATAAAACTTTTCCTTAGATGAAATGACGAATTCTATTTATATTCTGTTATCCATTGCACCTCATTTTGACAAAATAATTTATTATATGAATGTAAAAGCTACTTTCCTTACTAAGAATTTAGTAGAGAAAATGTCTATAATACAACTTGAAGGTTTTGAGGTTCCAAATGATCCTAAAAAGGTGTTTAATCTGTAAGGTTCTATTTAGGGATTGAAGTAGGAATATTATAGTTGGAATATTTGGTTTCATGATACAATAAAAATGTTTTATTTAATTAAAAAATAATATGATTCTTTTATATACAAATAATTTAGTGTGACCATAATAATATTTATAATGTTTTATGTGGATGAAAAACTACTTATTATAAATGATATCATAACTCTTCACTCTATAAAGAAGTGGTTGAGTAAATGATTCCCAATGAAAGATATGGGTGAAATAGGCTACATACTTAGTATGAGTATCTATAGAGATAGACCAAGAAGGCTAATTGGAGTTAGTCATGACACATAAATTTGTAATATACTAAATTGGTTTAGCATGCAGAACACTGAGAAGGGGTCTTTTACATTATTACATGAAATGAATATTAAGAAGAATCAAGATCCTTATAAATATTTAAATATGATAGATAAAATAACTTATATTTTCCCTATTGGATCTACCATGTGTGTGAAGTTGTGTACTCAACCTAATGTTTCATATTCTCTTATAATTAATAGTAAATTAATAGAGATAATATTTTCAATATTTTTCATGTGTGTTTTAATAATTTAACCTTTTCCAATTAATCAATTTGAGATGATTTGTATCATTTTAGTGTTTTGGTGAATTATGGGCTTAATTGTGGAAATTGGTTAATTCTGGAAATTTATCAGTTTTTTAATCTTATATATTTCGAAAATATATTTTACAATTTGTATCCAAATCGATTTATTCCTTTTTTTAGGATTTCATTGATTGTAAGATAAAATTTTGTTTTATGGACCAGGGTCCAATTCGACACACAATGGCCTATAAAAAATCATCAAGTGAAAAATGTTTGCTGGCTGACAGAATGGACCCCACCTTAATTAATGAGGCATATCTCGGCCTGTATATATCCAATGAGGTGATTACAATTGGAGGATACATTGGACTTTAAGCCTCATGATTTCATTAAATTTAATTAACAAATTTTGTCATTAAGGATTCCTTTAAATGTGTCCAAATAGAGGAAGTTGAAGAGTCTTCTCTAGAAGAAAAAGTCTTCATCAGTAATTACATCATAACATTTCGAAAACTTGTCGAAATATTATGATCTTTTTAGGGAGCATGAAAAAAATATTGAAACAACATTTATGAAGGAAATATCCCTATATTCTTCCATTTAATATGAAAAACAAAGCTCAAACTTTTAGTGGAATAATTCTAGAGGGAAATTTTCTACTCCACAATCATATAAATAAGAGTGTTCACTTCCATTAAAAGGGGTTGAAGAAGGTGCAAGAGGGGTTTTTCTAGGGTATTGAGTTCTTGGAACTCATTGAATTTTCTATTTTCTATTTTCTTTATTTCATCATTCTCTCTTCTTCCCCTTTCAACTCTATTACCCTTCCCATGGAGAGGTAATGTATTCGAGTGATCGAGGAAGGGGGAGTTTCAATTTTGTAATGTTGGAGTTTCATGAATAAATGTAAAACCATCTTTTTATTTCAAATTATTTTTATTCTCAATATTTCCCAATTCTCTTAATGTGATATTGTTTTAAGTTTGGCGCGTTCATCATTAATAGCTTTGGTTAAAGACTTTTAACCTCCCTTTACCAAGTGAAATTTGTCTCGATCGATAAAATTTGGTTAGGTGGTGAGTGTCTAGCGATTGTTGGCATGGGTGTGAAACTAGTGAAATTTTCTAAGAGTTATAAGGAGAAAAAAATCTTGATCGGTACTTTCCTTTTTTGTTTGTGAAATTCTTTATGAACTTCCATGAACATAGAAGTGAGTTCCATTTCCATATTTAACCAAGGGTGATTGATAACTCAATAGAGGAGTCTTCCATTTTTCATTCAAAATGAAGAGAGGGAAGATGATCTTTAGGAATATTGCGACATTTAAAAAGGTGATCCTAATCGGACCCCATCACTCTTTTCATCCATTATTTTTCAACCTTTCTTTTTATTGCTTGATTTATTTTTTTTTAACTCAAAAAATTTCAAAAACAACATCTTATTATTTCTTTAATTTAAGTGATGTACAATATTATTGTGCACTACTCTCTAGAGAAAACCTAGGTTACCCACTCTACTACATTCTAAATTATTTAATATTTGTTTTTGTCACATCCCATGAATGGAACGTTTTAAAACTTGGCACCATTTCTAGGGAGGTTGTGACAATCATCCAATTGTAAATATTTGACTCTTTTAAAATTAAAAAAACCATAAAATATCTTTTTCCATGATGTTATCAAATGATTATTTATTTAATTCATGGAAAAATTATCCACGAGTGATGAACAAATTATTGAATCACCTTGGTCTGGAGAGGGTAGTGCTTATCTCTTTAATAAATAGATCAGGGGAGCTCGAATCCAAATCATCAAGGATTTTGAATTCAAGTATCTCATTCAAGACCACAAATAAAACCTTTAATACTTGGTATTAGAGGGATTGGTGAGAAAATTAATTGAACTCCAAGATTATTTTCTAGAATTTTGTCAAGAAATGGATGAGGTACAATAAGAAGAGTAAATTTAAACGAAACATCAATTGAAAGTACTTCGGGAAGAAATATAGGACCTAGAGAGAAAAATGGAATTGATAATTGAATATGTTCAAAAATCATAAGATAAACCCGAACTTAAATTTGATCCATTAGTGGAAGTATATTACCCACTCATTCTTGATGTTTAAGAACATGGGGAGACCTTTTTAGAGTTAAAATAAGATCAATTTGTCCCTTCTTAACCATTTATAAAGAAGATTAATGAAGAATATTGGCCTTATGAGGTGTGTACGGGAGATCAACAATATCTGGATGACTTCTGTAAAGAGAGTGAAGAACTAATTAATTCTGCAGTTTCTTATAATGTAGAAGATCTAGTTTTATTGAAGGAATGCACCCCAAACATGGTGGAATTTGAAGAGAATATTGAGGAACCTACCTGCCTACCTCAATCTAGAGAAACTCTACTCCAAGAGGTACTTCCCTATGAAAAATCAATTGAATCTAAGAAAACTTAGGGTGATGATCTTTTCATGAACTCGCTATCTTCTAATTTTATTGAAATGAATTGATTATTACCTCTCCTTGCTTGAAATTTTCAGATTTATACAACTCATGTATTTTCTTGGAGGACGAGGTAGAAAAGGAAGATGCGCATAAATAAAAATAGTTGAAGCTCCCCAAACATGTTGATCATTTATTGGAGGTAGTTCAAGAGGATATCCACAAGGATTTTCCAAAGGAAAAAGGGAACAAAGATGCATAATTTAAAAGGGAAGATTTTTATATTGATCCTTCATGCTTTAATTTTGTACAAATTGAATTACACTCTAACTTTTCCTTTTATTTTTTCAATGACGCGGCATACCTTCAGTAACCACTTCAGAAAAAAAAAGATATTATTCAAGTAGATACCATGAAAATATTGGACTCATTCTTTGTCCTACCACCACCAATAAAGTTGTATCTTATTATCCTAGGGGTGGATTTGGTGTACTATACCCATGGTTTCCTCAACAAAAATAATGAATTTCATGATGTATAGAAGAAGTTTTGTTGGTTCGTCATAAAGAAACTCTACCCACAATCAGATTGGTGGTAACCAACTGAAACTGCCCATCTGGAGGCAGTCAAAACTCAGGGCCCACTTGGGGGACTAAACCAAGATCTATCCTTCTTTTCTCATAATATTTCTATTTTTATTTCTTTCAATAAATATCTTATGTTTTCTTTTGTTCTTTTTCTTGAAAGTTTTTAGTGTGAAACACTAAGGAGGTTAACTCAAAGTTCCACTACCAATAAGACAGGTTTTACCTCCCATTAAAACGTGTTTGTTGTTGTGATTCATTTTAAATTCTACATACATGTTATTTCCATTTGAATTAATTTAGGAAATTTCATAATTTAAGTGTGGGGGACCTTTTTAGTTTAGGATTTTCATTTGTTGTTTGTTTTTAAAAACAAATTGTTAGTTTTTCAAAAAAAAATTGTGTTACTTATTTTTTAAAAAAATATTTTGTTTTTCTAAATTTTGAGCTGAAATGATCATCATTACCATTTTTGAAACCCATGTCATTGATTGAACCAATTTGTTACACTAAACTGAGCTCAAAAGAATGCTGAAACTGAATCTGTTTCAAGTTCAATACTTTGGGAATTTCATGAAAAATACTCTAATTTTTTAATCTCATTCCACAATTCACTGTCTTTATATTTGAAATCACATTATTATGAGGCTTATGAACCCTTTTTTAATATTCTTTTCATTCACCTCACTTTTTTATAGAACCATATCGTGCTTCTTTTAACTAGAATTTGATTTATTCCTTTCAAAACATGAGGGTTTGGGGAACTTGTGTTTTAAATGATTGAGGCATTTCTGTGGTTTTAAATCCCCCTTTTCAAGAGAATACATTTCATTATGGACTACCTCGTACATTTAATCCTTTAATCCCTTATAATCCATCAACAAATTATTAGGTTAGCCACATTACAAGCCAATTTTCCCTATCCAACCTCCTCTTGAAGTGAAATTTCATGATCTAGTTGAACTTAAGTGTGGGGGTAAGTTGTCTTGTACTGTGCTACCTCATTTGGTAAAACATTGGGAGGAAAATAAAATTTTTAATAGATTTTTGTGCTTCTAATAAAATCATTATATTGAAAGTTGTGTATTTTTTGGAGCTTTCATGATAAGAGAAGGTGTGCCTTTCTAGAGCTTCTAATGTAGGAAGAAAGTTGTGTCTCTTCTGGAGCTTTCAGGAAAAATCATGTTTGATAAGATTGAAATTTTTTCTGTTGAAATGATATGATATTTGAACATTCCTAGCGTTTTCATGATGATTTATCTGAATTACTACTTAGGGGAGTGAGAAGGATAACATACTTGAGTGAAAATTAGTATTGTACAATTTTGCTTCAAAAAGAGCTTATCCCTCCTCATTCAGCCTCATAATTTTCACATAAAATCCTACCAACCAAAATCAACAGAACAACCCTAAAAATTCCTCATGATAGACACATTTTCCTAACTCACATCATGTGGAGAAGTATGAGTTTTTCAAACCTATGGTGACCCTTGCATTGGTTTGAATGATAAAACTTTATTGAAAATTTATATTTTTGAGATGAGATAAAATTCATGTGAGGTATGTGTCTTGTGTGCATGGTATGATAAATGAAGAAGAAAAATATTTAATTATCTGATTTGATAAATTATAATATTTCTTATGGATAACGCATGATATCTTTTATTTCTTGGTATAGAATTGGTGTATCTAATTGTCATGTGTTTTGAATTTTCTTTGATTTGATTTTGATTTTGAATTGTCTGGGAGTCCAAGTGATAAGTGTGGGGGAATTGATAGGGATGATATTTTCATTATTTTTCAGGTTTGTTTTAATAATTTAACCCCAAAAAATTTATCTATTTGATCTGATTTGTATCATTTTAGTGTTTTGGTGAATTATGGGCTTAATTGTGGAAATCGGTTAATTATGGAAATTTATCTATTTTTTGTAGATTCTGTATTTCAGGCATATCATTTAAAATTTGAATCCAAATCAATTTATTCCTTTTTTATGATTTAACTGCTCTTGGGATTTAACTTTGTTTTATGGACCAAGGTCCAATTAGACACACAACGGTCCATAAAAATTCATTAAGTGGAAAAAGTTTTCTAGTCGACCGAATGGACCCCACCTTAATTAATGAGACCTATCTTAGCCTACATATATCCAAATGAGGTGGTTCTAGTTTGAAGACAAATAGGACTCTGAGACTCATTCTTGAATTAAATTTCATGAAAAAATTTGGTAATTATTGCTTCCTTTAAATGTGTTCAAAATGGGCAAGTTGAATAGTCTTATCGGGAAGAAAACGTCTTCATCATAAATTACATAACAACCATTCGGACACTAGTCCAAATATTTTACGATTTTTAGGGAGCATGAAAAATATAAAATCAAATAAAATTTATGAAGGACACTTCCCAATATTCATAGATTTAGTTTTCAAAACAAACTCAAACTTTAGGTGGAATAATTCTGGGGGGAAATTTTCTACTCAAAAATCCTATAAATAAGAGTGTTCACTTCCATTCAAAGGGGTTTGAGAAAGTGAAATATAGGATGTGATAAAGGATTGAGTTCTTGAAGTTCTTTTTATTTTGACTTTTCTATTTTCCTTGTTTCATCATGCTCTCTTCTTCCCTTTTCAACTCTATTATGCTTCACCTGGAGGGGTAAAGCATTTGAGTGATCGGGGAAGGGGGAGTTTCAATTTTGTAAAGTCGAAGTTTTTTTCTTAAATGTAAAACTATATTTTTCTTTTGAATGAATTATATTCTCAATATTTCCCAATTATCTTAATGTGGTCATGTTTTGAGTTTGGTGTATTCATCGTTCGTATCTTTCATTGAATATTTTTAATCTCCCTTCAGCTAGCGCAATTTTTCTCGATCGAGAAAATTGTGTTAGGTGGTGAGTGTCTAGTGATCATTGGCACGTGTATGGAACTAGTGAAATTTTTCTAGTGTTATAAGGAGAAATAATTCCCGATCAGGACTTTCCTTAGTTGTTAAGTAATTTTTTATGAACTTCTATCCACATAGGAGTGATTTCCATTTCTTTCTTTAACCAAGGGTGATTGATAACTCGATCGAGGAGTCTTTCATTTTTCATTCAATAGGAAGAGAGGGAAGATGATCTGTATGACTATGATGACATTGAAAAAGGTGATCCTACCCTGACCTCATCACTCTTTTCATCCATTAGTGTTCAACCTTTCATTTTCTTTCTTGCTTTATTTTTTTTAACTCAAACTCTTCAATTTAAGTGAAAAATGTAATTGTTGTGCACTTCTCTCTGGAGACAACCTAGGTTACCCACTCTACTACATTTTAACTTAGGTAATTTTTTTGTCACACCCCATAAGAGGCACATGTCAAAACTTGGAGCTGTTTCTGGGGATGATGTTCCAACAATCCAATTGTAAATATTTGACTCTTTTAAAATTAAAAAAACTATAAAAAAACATTTTACAAGATGTTTTCAAATGATAATTTCTCTTATTCATGGAACAATTATCCACAAGTGAAAGAACTAATTGTTGACTCACCTTGGTCTATAGAGGATAGTGTTTCTCTCTTAGCTAAACAGATCTAGGGAGTTCAAATCCAAATCATCATGGTTGATGAATTCAAGGATATCATTCAAAACCATAATGAAAACCTTGAATACTCAATATTAGTGGTATTGGCCACAATTTTAATTTAACTCTAAGAGTATTTTTTATAATTTTTTCAAGAAATGCTTGAGGTGAATTAAGAAGATTAAATTAGAACAAAAGATCAATTGCAAGGACTTCGGAAAGAAATACAGGACTTGGAGAGAAAAATGGAATGGCTAATTGAATATGTTCACACATCCTAAGAGAAACCCAAACCTAAACTTGATCCATTAGTGGAAGTGGATTCCCCGATCATCCTTGAAGTTGAAGAACCTGGAGAGACCTTGATGTAATTAAAAGAAGATACATTTGGATATTCTCAATCATTTCTGATGAAGATTAATGAAGGAGATTTTCTTTATGAAGTATGTACGAGAGATCAACCAGATCTGGATAACTTTTGTAATGAGTGTGAGGAACTAATTAATCCCATAGTTCCTCATAATGTAGAAGATCCAGTATCATTGAAGGAATACACCACCAACGTGGTGGAATTTGAAGAGAATATTGAGAAACCTGACTTCCTACCTTAATCTAGAGAAACTCTACTCCATGAGGTACTTCCCATTGAATAAGCAATTGAAGCTAAGAAAACATAGGGAGATGATCTTTTCATGAAATCATTATCTTCTAATTTTATTAAAATTAAATTAACTATTATGTCCCCCTATTTAAACTTTTATATTTGGAAAACTTTTGTATTGTTTTGGAGGATGAAGAATAAAAGGAAGATTCACTTAAAGAGGAACAATTGGAGATCCCCAATCATGTTGATCATTTATTTGAGGGAGTTCAAGAGGAGATCCACATGGATTTTCCTATGGAAAAGGGATGAATGATTCATACTTTGAAAGGGAAGAATTTGATATTGATCCTTCATGCTTTAATATTTTTCAAATTTAGTTACACTCTGACATTCCCTTTAATTTTTCCAATATTGTGGCATACCTTCAGCAACTATAGTATAATAAAGAAGATATTGTGAAAGTATAAACCATGAAAGTGGAGGACTCATTATTTTCCCTGAACCCACCAATAAAGATTTATCTTGTTATCCTAGCAGTGGATTGGGCGTACTATACCCATAGTGTTCTCAAGAAAAATAATTAAGAGCATGATATAAAGAATAATTTTTTTTGTTTCATCACAAAGAAAGTCAACCCACCATCAGATTGGAGATTACCAACTGAAACTTACCATCTGAAGAAAGTCAAACCCCAGGGCCCATATGGGGGATTAAACAAATATCCATCCTTCTTTTCTCATCATATTTATATTTTTATTTATTTTAATAAATATCTTTTGTTTTCTTTTGTTCTTTTTCTTGTATTTTTTTATATCTCAATACTTAGGATCTTAACTCAACATTTCACTGCCAATAAGTCTGGTTTTACCTCTCCTTTACACTTTGTTGTTATTGTGTTTCATTATAAATTCTACATACATGTGACATCTATTTGAATTCATTAGGGACACTACATCATTTAATTGTGGGGGAGGTAACCCTTGTAGTTTAGGATTTTCATTTTTGTTTGTTTTTCAAAAAAAAAATTGTTTGTTTTTCAAATTTTTGTGTATTAATTTTTAATTATTTTAGCATGTTTTTAAAACTTTTGAGATGAAATGATTATCATTACCATTTTTCAAACCCATTCCATTGAGTGAACCAATTTATTCCATGAAACTGAGCTTAAATGAATGCTGAAAATGACTTTGTTTCAAGTTCAATTATTTTTGGATTTTATGAAAAGTACTATTATTTTGGAATCCCATGCCACATTTCACTGTATTTATCTTTAAAATCACTTTATTGTGAGGCTTCTAAAACCTTTTTTTTATATTCTTTTCATTCATATCACTTCTTGAGAGAACCATACAATGATTTTTTAACCATAATTTTATTTATTATTTTCTAAACATGAGGGTTTAGGGTACTTGGGTTTTAAATGATTGAGGCATTTCTTTGGTTTTAAATACCCCATTTCAAGAGAATACATTTCATTCTGGCCTACCTTGTACATTTAATCTGTGGATCCCTTAGAATACATGAACAACCTATTAGGTTAGCCACATTACAGGACAATTTTCTAAATTCAACCTCCTCTTAAAGTGAAATTTCATGATCTAGCTGAACTTAAGTGTGGGTGGAAGTTCTCTTGTATCATGGTACCTCATTTGGTACAACTTTGGGAGGAAAATAAAATGTTAAAGGTATATTTTTTCTACTAATAAAATCATTTTTTTGAAAGTTTTTCATTTTCTATAGCTTTCATGATAAGAGAAGTGGTTCCTTTCTAGAGCTTCTAATGGAGGAATAAAGTTGTGCCTTTTCTGGATATTTCAAGAAAAATCATGTTTCAGAAGATTGAAATTTTGTGTTGCTATAATCCTGAGATGTTTGAACAATACTATATTTTTCATGATAGTATATCTGAATTCTGATTCTCATTCTTGAATTAAATTTCATTATTAAATTTGGTCACTAAGTCTTCTTTTAAATGCGCTTAAAAGAATAAAGTTGAAGAGTCTTCTCAGGCAGAAAAATTCTTCATCATTAATTACATCATAACTTTTCGGAAACTTGTCTATATTTTATGAGATTTGGAGGGATAATTAAAAATAGATATTTGAAGAACATTTATGAAGTCCAATTTCCTATATTTGTCCAGTTAGTATGAAAAAAAACTCAAACTTTCTGTGGAATAATTCTGTAGGGAAATTTTCTACACCACAAGACTATAAATAAGAGTGTTTAATTCCATTAAAAGGGGTTGGAGAAGGGGCAAGAGGGGATGTGATGGAGGATTGAGTTCTTAAAGTTATTTTTATTTTATCCTTTTTCTTTTCTTTGTTTCATCAAGCACTCTTATTTCCATTTCAACTCTATTACCCTTCACATGGAGGGGTAAAGCATTTGAGTGATCGGGGAAGGGGGAGATTCACTTTTGTAATGTCGGAGTTTTGTGCCTAAATGTAAAATAATATTTTTATTTTGAATGATATCTATTCTCAATGTTTCCCAATTCTATAAATGTTATCATGTTTTAAGTTTGGTTTATTCATTGTTAATAGCTTTGGTTGAAGACTTTTAATCTCCCTCTGCCTAGTGAAATTTTTCTCGATCGGGAAAATTGGGTTTGGTGGTGAGTGTCCAGCGATTATTGGCACGTGTGTGGAACTAGTGAAAATTTTCTAGAGTAATAAGGAGAAAAAATTCCTGATCAGGACTTTACTTGGTTGTTTAGAAATTTTTTATGAACTTCTATGCACAAAGGAGTGAGTTCCATTTATTTCTTTAAGCAAGGTTGATTGATAACTCAATCAAAGAGTCTTTCATTTTTCATTCAATAGGAAGAGGGGGAGATGATATTTAGGACTATGATGACATTTAAAAGGTGATCCTACCCTTAACCCATCACTCTCTTCATCCATTATTGTTCAACCTTTCTTTTTATTGCTTGTTTTATTTTTTTTATCTCAAAAAATTTCAAAAAACAACCGCTACTTCTTTCTTTAATTTAAGTAAGAAACGTAATTATTGTGCACTCCTCTCTAGAGACAACCTAGGTTACCCACTCTACTACATTTTAACTTAGGTTACATCTATTTTTGTCACATGCCATAATAGGCACATGTCATAAATACCAATATAATCTAGGTGAGAGTCCATCGGATTGTTGTGAAGAACATCCTAAAGTACATGATAAGAACTAAAGAGTTAAATAGGTGATAGATTTGTGTAAATTGATAAATAGATTTTAGCTTAAAATATAAAAAAGATAATTCCAAATCTCAATATAGATTTATATTTTTCATAAATGGTGGAGCTATTATTTGTAATAGTTCCAAAAAAACCACCATAGAATACTCAATAATAGAAGTAGAGTACATTGATGCATCAAACTCTATGAAGTAAGCAACTTAGATCATAAAGATCATATCTAAAAACTAGGTAGTTCCTAGAATTAAAGGAACAATTAATCTCTACTATGACACCAATGGATCTATCACTCAGTATAAGGAACCTCAATATCACCAAAAGACCAAAACAATACTTCAAAAATACCATCTCATATGAGAGATAATTAATAGGAGTGATGTATATATTTGTAGGGTGGCTACTAAAAACAATATATAAAATCTATTCACAAATACATTACCAAAAACATAACATGAAGGTATTATTAGGTATCTAGGTATTTGATACTTTAGAGACTGATGTAACGGTTGTAAATGTATCTTGTATTGATAATAAAAGACATATACATTTATCATTAATTCATGTGTTCTACAATTTAATTTACATGAATGGTTAAATGATAAATATCCCCTCAATGTAAAAACTTTGAGTTGTCCCTAATAAATGATCATCATAGAGTATTATGGGTTATGATGATGTGTTAAGATTATTTTGAATTGATTCATATACACATTAAAAAGGGTTTTTTGTAACACCCCAAGATTTCATAGTGTGTTATTTCTTCAAAATAATTCAATAACTTGCACTACACGCAACACCGAGTTCAATCGCACCATGACTTACCAAACAATCCGTTCAAAAGAGGTTATGAATAGTATTAACTAAATTTTAAACTTTATATAATCCTTATAATTTTAGAATCCATATTATGAGTTTCTTAGACATAATGTAAGAACAAATTCATTTTCAGTATTGCACTTTTATCAAATTTTAATAGTGAACCCTTTTTAAATAAAATATTTTAAACTTTTTGACTAAATGGGGACATCAAAAATTTAAAATGAAACATCCCAAGCTTCCACGGTACGCTTTCCTTTGAATAATGCAATAGCGTGTGTTGTACGCAACACTGAGTTCTAACACACCATAACCAATCAAACTAGTCGTTATGAATATTAATACCTACCTTTTGAAATTATATATATATTATATTTAAAAATGGACTTCATTTTTGGATTTGGAATATTGAATTTAGCCTAAGGTGAAATTTTGGTACTTTTTAGATAACTTTAATATTTTGATGAATATTGAAAATTACTAAATTTTAATTAAAAACAACTTTTTTAATAAAAATAATTAATAGTGATAAATTATAAATTTGAGTGGTTTTAAAGTATATTTAGAATATATTTTTACCATTTAATACAATGTTTGTCATTTGACATAATTTTACAATTAAACCGGACATAAACAAGTGTCAATCGTTTGATAGTTATTATATCTTAAAAACACGCTTTTTATTTTAACAGTGGGAATTAATTTTAAATTAATTTCTTCCACTTCTGTGTTTTGAATTTGGAAAAATGGATTCCATATTTGGAATCAGGATGTTCATATTTTGTGAATAGCTAACTTTTATTTTTAGACATTTTGAATAATTACTGCGGTAAATATTTTATTTACCATGGTTAAGGGTAAATCCGGTAAATAAGGGTTAAAAACTAATATTATAATAATACTAAATTACCCTAAAACGTGTCATAACCTTATTGGTGGATACATTTCCGACCATGGGCATCTTTGGGTCGATTTTGGTACCCCATGGAGCCACTTGTAGGTGATAGGGACACTTCATTTTAATTAAGTTAAAATAAGTACAAAAATCACATAAGCATATATCTTTTAGAAAAAAAAAATTTACATAGTGTTATATATGTTGGATGTTCGACTATAAATATTAATTAGAAAGATAAAAAGATTTCCTAAATAATGATATTATATTTATAATTTTTAGACATTAAATAATTTAATTTATTTATGACACAATGATGATGCAGTAATTGCCTAATTAATTAAAAATTAGAATAATTTATTTTATAAATACCCAAATAAATATAATTTGAGACTTTTTATGAATTAAAATAATTTTATAGGTTAATATGACATGTTAGGAGTTCTTTAATTAACTTTTTTCGAAGTAACCATTCTGTTATGATTTTTAAAAAAATCAATTATTGAATAGTGTCAAAATTGGCATAAAAGAGTTTTTAAAACAAATATTATATTATTAATTTATATTAAATTATTAAAAATCTAAGGTTCATCCAAGAGACTTATATAATGATAGGTGTATCATTAATGGACCACTTGTAGGTATCTTGGATGTATATAGTATGTTTATTAAGAATAGAATATAAAAATACAAAGAGACATTGTAAAAGTGAAACTAATTAACTAAGAGTTAATACTTAAAGATATGGTTAATATAATGACCCAAACCTGTCTAAATTATATTGGTTGAGTGGTTTTAGACCCTTCCCCACATTAAAATTTAAATAATCAACTTTGGAGCCATTATAAACCGAATATGAATTTATTATAAATTAATATTTCTAGCTTTTACAAAGGTGCACCTCACCCCTCTTATAAAAGGGCACTCCCCCTTCTCATTACTTCACACCTTCAAAGCCTTTTCATTTGGCCAAAATCTGCCCAAATACTCTCCCAAATTCCCTCACTACAACCTAGAGGCCTTATTTTTATCATAAATCCAACCTAAGGAGCCCTTTTGATCAAATCAAAAGGAAGAACCCGAAGAGGAGGTAATGTTTTCACCACCCTTTTTCAAGTTCCTTTCTTCTTCCACTTATTCTTCCTTTGTTGTTACCATTATAAAATAATAACTCCAGTATCATATATATACTGTGATTTTATTATAAATATGGTACAACCATATTCACTTTTATATCCATCCTTTGAATAACATGTCACCATACGTGCGTACGTATGGCTTACCGTCTCCACGTCGTGGTGTAATTGTTATTCAATAAATTATTATTTCGATGGGTATAATAATGATGTGTAACTCATGTAAATAATAAATATAACATGATAATGATTATATATATATGATATACCATCCAATTATATATTATTTTAATATCAAAATAATTATATTATCGCTCGTGCGTATGTACGGACTACTGTCTCCACGAACGCGATGAGATTCATTCTCCATCGTATCCATTCAAGTATAATTATCATTTGATGATTTAAAAATAATGTTGAAGGACTTGATATCATTCTGTATATGATTAAGATACAACCTATCCATTACAAACATGGCTTATGTAACAAAACATATAAAAGAAAACGAGTAAGTTAACACCCGAAACGACGATAATACTAAGATATTATTAAAAAATAAATGTTAGAAGATCATATATGATATCATATTAATGTATATGATTATTGTATAATTTAATAACAATTATTTCACCATTATAAAGGAGTTTAACCGAACCCCAACCGATGAAAAGTACAAGGTAATGGTTTATTTCACAATCTCTTCATTATCCGAGGTTGTTTATACATAATGATCTACTAGGATCTCTTTATCATCCACATCCATGCTCCTTAAAAATATATTTAAAAACATTTTTACTATTTACTAGACAATGGGTTAAAGTCATTTATACCCTTATGTGTTTTAAAAGGAATCTTTCCGTCGTTCTCCAAACAAGGCACTTTTAACCTTTTCGACAAATTTTAGGTAAGAATGTCTTTTTTTATCTTATACGGCGGGTGCGGCTATTTACCGCCTTTATAAAATCGTCAAATCTTCCCTTAAAAGCTTATAAGAATATTTTCAAATTAAATGTTTTATTTTATAATTATGTGACTTTTAAATTATTTCAAAATGAATATTTTAAGAATTTGTGAAAGGTACTCTTTATCAAGATCAAAATTTTAAATGTTTTAAATATTTATCTTTCTAAATATTTTTAATTAATGTCCATGTTTTCAAAATGATTTTAAGGATTTATTTATATGGACATGAATTTTTTTAAATGGCATTTCTTTTCAAAAGTTTCAAAGTGGTATGGGACACTTTGATTCAAAAATATCTTTTAAATTAATTCTTTTATAAATGATTTTGATAAAAGAGATATTCCTCTAAAATTGTTTTGATTTCATCTATGTCAACATCCTTTGATGGATTTTAAGCTTATTTGAAGTTGATTTATTATGATACAAAACTTCCACTAGTGAAAAAAATGTTTTTTACGTCACCATTTTTTATGTTGGTTATATATAACCGACGTGATAATCTGTGAAACGTGGTGTTTTACGTCGGTTATAAAATAACTGACATAAAAATTGTGACGAGTAGATTTTTAATGTCAGTTATTCTAATAACCGATGTTACAAATCGCACCTGTTCGGTTTTTACGTCGGTTATCTTATAACCGACGTAAAAAACCATTGCGTGGGGGGTTTTTTACGTCAGTTATTTGAAAACCGACGTAAACAACCCGATATCTACGCATTTTTTACGTCGGTTATCAAATAACCGATGTAAAAAAAACCCCCCATGCTTTGGTTTTTTACGTCGGTTATTTGATAACCGACGTAAAAAATGCGTAGATATCGGGTTTTTTACGTCAGTTTCCAAATAACCGACGTAAAAACCCCCCCGCGCATTGGTTTTTTACGTCGGATATCTTATAACCGATGTAAAAAACGAGATATCTATGGGTTTTTTACGTCGGTTATAAAATAACTGAAGTAAAAAACCAAAGCATGGGGGGGGGTTTACGTCGGTTATAAAATAACCGACGTAAAAAACGCGTAGATATGGGTTTTTTACGTCGGTTTCCAAATAACCGACGTAAAAAACCCCCCGCTCATTGGTTTTTTACGTCAGTTATCTTATAACTGACGTAAAAAATGAGATATCTATGGGTTTTTTACGTCGGTTATAAAATAACCGATCTTAAAAACCAAAGCACGGGGGGGGGGGTTTACATCGGTTATAAAATAACCGACTTAGAAGACCAAAGCATGGGAGCTTTTTTATGTCGGTTTTAAAATAACAGTCGTAAAAAACCAAAGCACGGGGGGTTTTTTACGTCGGTTATATTATAACCGACGTAAAAAACCAATGCACGGGGGGTTTCTTATGTCGGTTTTAAAATAACTGATGTTATAAATTTAAAAAATAGTTTATAACGTCAGTTATATAATAACCGATGTTATAAAACTTTTAAAGAAATTAAATCCCTGTGGACTGTCATTTACGATTTTTCGATTGACAGTCTGCCGGCTCGTCTCTCTCGCGCGGTAAACCCTAATCGGCTCGTCGATCAACCTGTGTTAAACTCATTTTGGCTTCATTGTTTCTCTTCTTCACTCCGCTCGGATCTATCATCTCAACTCTCAACATTCAAGTAAGCCTTCCATGAATTTATTTCATTTGATTTTTTTTTCACGGATAGTCTATAATTATGTTTTGCGATTTTTTTACATTTAATGTAAACAAGATGTAGTGGTTTCCAAGTATGCACCTCATTACTATCTTGATAAGATGGTGATGAGATAATCTAAGATACATATGATTCACTAATGGAAGTGATACAATTTCACATGTTGTAGGATGATTTATGGGCGGGGTGAGACCATGACATTAGTATTGGGGTGTGAGAGGAAAACTAGTGGAGAAGTGGTATCCAAGAACCCTAATTTTATTATATATATATATATATATAGTTTTTTATATGAAAAGGTTTATTTATATGAATTATTTTGTGAGTGATCCATAGTGAGTATATGAAACTATTTTTCCATGTTTAGGTGATGATTTAGATTCCTTTTTTCATAGGGCTTTAGTGTGCTTCCTCAACATTTTCATGAGATTTTTTTGGGAGGATCTTACTATGTATACATGTTATGCCCACCATACATAAATATAAACAATTTTTTTGGTTTTTAAAAGCAATTTGTAGTTTTTTATAGATGTTAGTAGCATGGAAGTGTTGTGGAGTAGCTTTCATGAGTATATAGAGTTTATTGTTTCTTCTTAATTTTACTTTTAGTACTAATAATCTTCTTTTTGGTTTATGTACAACAATACATGTATTTTGAATAATTATTTTATTTATTGTTTGTTTTTAGTGATTCATCTATTCATATCTCTTATTATGTAAACATATATAGTAGTAATTTCCTCTAATGTTTTTGGTTTAAATATCATCGGTGCTAATCAAAAAACCATGATGTATTAAAGGAGGGATTCATGCATAATTATCTAAATTTATTAATTTCGAACAGAGGAGGGTTACTTTTGGTGGGAGCAGATCCTAAATTATATGGTATGAATTCATTCTATCATAACCATAAATAAAATATAGTTGTATTTTCTTAATCATATACATAAACTTATACTCTTCTTTTTCATCACAAACCCATTGAGAATAAAAAACCAAACTAATGGCTTTGGTATCCACATTTCCTTTTGTTATAGAATATGGGACATCAAAATCAAATGATTGAACATATTCCTCCCAAAAACACTTCCATTGATTTTTATAATTGTGTGAAAATATTTACCAAATGGATTTAGGTTCTACAGAAACCATTAATAACATGTTAAATAGGTAGTTTATCAAATATATTAAAACATCAAAACCGCAATCAATATTGAACTATATAGGCGTCATGGTTTTCTTTGATTCAATGAAATTTAAAACTGTTATATCTAACTATATTTTATTTTAAAAATAATATTCAAGCATATTTTTTTAAATACCTATAGATTTGTTTTATATTTTAAATTGTTTTACATTCCAATTATGATTTTTTTCATATAAACATATATTTGTCTTATCTTAAAAATATATTTTTTTTTGATATTTGTTATAGGTAATAATGAGTCGAAGTTGGATTACGGCACATCGAATGAGAAATGAATTTGAGGAAGGTGTTGATGCCTTTTTGGAATTTGCAAAACGAAATGTTCCAAGTAGTGACATTTTTTTGTCCATGCCTGAAATGTTTGAATATGAAGAAGTTGAAAAGTAGAGAGATAAAAGATAATCTGATTTGTCATGGTTCTAATCCAAGTTACAGCCCTTGGATTTGGCATGGTGAAACTGGACGGAATGTCACTGATGATGTTGATTTGCAAGATGGTAACTCCGATGGAATTGAAGAAATAATTCGCGATATTGTAGTAGAACAAATTGAGATAGAACCGACAGTTGCACGTCTATATGGTGATGCTGAAAACCCATTATATCCTGGTTGTATAGATTTTACGGTTTTGTCGGCAGTGTTTAGATTGATTAACCTGAAGGCGAAGCATGGATGGAGTGACAGAAGTTTTACAGAGCTGCTACAATTGATGAAAGACATTCTTCCAAAAGAGAACGATCTTCCAGATTCACATTACAAAGCCAAGAAAATATTATGCCCGATGGGATTGGGATACAATAAAATACATGCCTGTCCGAATGACAGCATTATATATAGGAAGGAATATGAATTTCTGTTAGAGTTTCCTGAATGTGGGACATCACGGTATAAGGTGAAAGAAAAATCACAGGCTGATGTAGAGATTACAAAGATCCCTTTAAAGGTATTTTGGTATCTTCCTATAATTAATCGTTTCAAACATTTATTTTCTAATTCACATGATGAAAAAAGTTTAAGATCGCATGCTGAAGAGAGGGTATGTGATGGAAAAATACGTCATCCAACTGATTGTCCACAATGGAAGAAAATTGATGCGCAGTATTCTACATTTGGAAATGAAATTAGAAATCTCAGACTAGGGTTGTGCACAGATGGAATGAATCCATATCTAACACTCAGTAGCACACATAGTTCATGGCCTGTTTTATTGGTAATTTACAACCTCTCTCATTAAGTTTGTATGAAGCACAAATATTTCATGTTGAGTACAATGATCTTTGGTCCAAAGCAACCCGGTAATGATATTGATGTTTACTTTTCACCGTTGATTGATGATTTGAAACTGTTATGGGCCGATGGTATTAGGGTGTATGATTCTTATAAAATGGAATATTTTTAACTGCATGCAGTGCTTCTGTTCACTATAAATGACTTCCCAGCATATGTAAATTTGTCTGGATACAGTGTTAAAGGGCATAAATCATGTCCAATTTGCGAACAACAGACGTAATATTTCCAATTGCATCATGGGAGGAAAACAGTGTACATGGGTCATCGAAAGTTTTTTCCTATGGAACACCCTTATAGAAGACTAAAAAAGGCATTCAATGGCTCACAAGAATTTGATACTTCTCCAAAACCTTTATCCCCTGATCTGTATTTTCAGAGGGTGAAAAACCTTGACGTAACATTGGGAAAGACACAGAAATCTGGTAAGGATAGACATATTTGGAAGAAAAGGTCAATTTTTTTTAGATACCATATTGGAGGTATCATGAAGTTAAACATAATTTTGATGTCATGCACGTGGAGAAGAATATCTGTGATTATTTTATTGGAACATTGTTAGATATTAAAGGAAAGACTAAATATGGGTTGAATGCAAGATTAGACTTACTATCAATGGGAATACGTTTGGAGTTAGCTCCCACTCCTAAAGGAAGACGAACATTTCTTCCCCCGACTTGTCATACATTATCAAAGAGGGAGAAAATTAGCTTCTGTTAGAGTATTCATGATACCAAAGTGCCTCAAGATTATTATTCTAATGTAAAACATTTTGTCTCATTGAAGGACTTGAAGTTGATAGGTATGAAATCACATGATTGTCACATCATGATGCAACAAATTCTACCAGTTGCATTGCGTGGAATATTGCCCATTCATGTCAGAAAGACTATAATGAAGTTGTGTTATTTTTTCAATTCAATTTGTAACAAGGCGATTGATGTGAATGCTTTGAACATTTTGGAAAAGGATGCAATTTTTATACTTTGTCAATTGGAAATGTATTTTCCTCCAACTTTTTTTGATATAATGGTGCATTTAATAATTCATCTGGTTCAAGAAATAAAGCTTTGTGGACCTTTATATCTTCATTGGATGTATCCTTTTGAAAGGTATATGAAAATATTAAAGGGGTATGTTAAAAATCTATATCGACCTGAAGCCTCCATTATTGAAAATTATATTTCTGAGGAGGTAGTAGAGTTTTTTAGGAGCTACTTGGCTGCGGTGCAACACATAGGTTTGCCTCCATCTCGCTATGAACGAGTTAATAATGAGGGAAAGGGGATTCACAGCTTGAAAGTCAAATCATTTTCAGCTGAACAGATGAAGAAGTTAGAATCATACATCTTGAATAACAAAGCTGATGCTCAACCGTATATCACATTGCATATTAATGAGTTGAAACAATGTCATCAAAAGAAGAAAGAAATGTGGATTTTGAATGAGCACAACAAAACTTTTTTATCATTGATTAAAAATACATTGCTTGGTAGATCAGATGTATCAGAGACATTAAAATGGATATTGGGTGGTCCATGTTTAAATGTGATAACATGGTCCGGTTATGACATTAATGGTTATACATTTCATACAAAAGCTCAGGACAATAGAAGTGCAGTTCAGAATAGTGGTGTATTGGTGTTTGGAGAAGCAATGCATTTTTCGAGTGCTAAGGACAAAAACCCAATTTCTGCATCAAGTACATATTATAGAGTGATTGAAGACATATGGGAGGTTGATTACTTTAAAATTAAAGTTCTATTTTTTAACTGTAAATGGTTTAACGGTAACAACAGTGTCAGACACGATGAATATGGAATGACACTTGTTAATCTGAATAGATTGGAAGATATAGCTGATTCTTTTATAATGGCAACACATGCAAAACAAATTTTCTATGTAGTAGATCAATCAGATATGCAGTGGGCTATTGTTTTACAAGGGAAAAAACAATATGTTGGTGAGGATGAACTTGGTGAATATGTTGATTTATGTGAGATCCCTACTTCCATGGAAATATTAACAGAACATAATGATGATCGTGTTGAAGACATATTTGTGCCATAAGGAACGATCCTGATGAAGGAATTTGGGAAAACAATCCATTTGTACATTCCTAAAATTACAGGTAACATATGTTTATTTCTTGTTTACATTTATTTTTTCCAAAAATGTTAGATATTTTAAGTTTTTTATTTATTAAAACATGTTTTAAAATAAAATAAGTATATGTTTTTGTTTTTTTAAGTTTTTTTAGTTTACTTTATCATGTTTATAACCATTACATGAATTTTAAAATGATTATTTTTGTTCACTGAAAATTACTTTACCATGTTTACAATGTTTACCAGGTTTACCATTTTTACCATTTTTACTATCTTGACCATATTGACCATCTTTGCCATCTTTACCATTGTTTAACATTCTTTCCATATTACCAATGTTTACTATTATGTAACTTAGTACACTTTTCTATTTTCTGATTACAGTAGTATTAAAATATTTTAATTTGTATATTTTTGAACTGACGTTTGTTTTTTTGATTTGAAGGATAATGACAGATCATTCAGATGATCAACCACATGATTCTGGAGAGGAGCATATTGTTGGTCATACCTCTGGGGATGAACATTCACATGCTCCTATTATGACAAAGAGTTCAAAGGTTGGTAAACGTGGGTGCACACGTTTACCAAAATTATCACTTGCCCGTACGCAAGATCAGAGGATAGTCATTGATTCTGATGATGATGATATTCCTAGAGGTCTGAATGCCAAAATTATCACTTGCCCGTAAGCATTCTGTATGATGATTGGAGAGGTGTGGATAAATCGATTATCTCTCAGTTGTAGGAGATGATTTTGGTAAGATCTTTTGTCATTGTTTGACCATTCTTTTAATTTTTCTAGTATATATAATATGTT
The DNA here is from genome assembly GCA_963277665.1 of Viscum album. Lineage (NCBI taxonomy): Eukaryota > Viridiplantae > Streptophyta > Magnoliopsida > Santalales > Viscaceae > Viscum > Viscum album. Next base: position 1,964,576,173 of record OY728132.1, read on the forward strand.
TAACCTCTTCTTTATCATATGACATTTGATATTCCTGAAACTGGAGGAGTCAGGAAGAAATGATTATCATTAGCTGCCAGGAGATGGAGGTATTTCAAATCAACCCTCTCATCTGATTTCATTTATGGTCATAGGATTCATGACAATCCATGTCGTATATATCCTTTTATAGATGAAGACACATGGAGACAGTTTTTTGAAAGTAGAAAAAAAGAGTCATTTCTGGTAATGGAAATGTAAACTTTTATAAACTTTCTCATATAAATGATTTTATTAATGTTTTGTTAATGATTTCTTATTCTTAAATTACAGCAAACAAGGAAATCTCATCATGAGATCCAATCTAAAAATGTATACCCTCATAGTTTATCTCGGGGAGGGTATGCATTATTGGAAGAACAAATGATGGCAGAAAAATTTCAATAACTAAGAGCTGAGTCTTTAAGCTCTGGAGAGGTGGCCCCTCTATCCCCTCCATCTAGACATGAAAAATCAAAGAGAGCTTGGAAGGGAAAAAAGGGCAATATCTTTCGGAAGAATCGAGAATCGTAGATGAGAGGATTGTAAGATATCTATTTAATTTATTTAAGTTAACTTTTTTCTTCATATAAGTTTCAATCATTACAGAAATGTTCAATTAATTAATACAGGACTCTCTTGAGGAAAAGAGTTCAGAGGGGACATTTACAGCTACTGGGAGGGAAGATATTTTATTTGCAGCATTGGGAAGGCCCGAACATCCTAGTCATGTAAGAGGATATCTGGTAGGTGTATCGGTAAGAAAATTGTTTCCACGTTCTTCAACTTCTAACATTGAGGGGGTTTATAAAAAAAATAGAATCCTTGGAGGCTGAAGATCAAAATATTAATTAGAGGATGGAGGACAAGATTAGAGATTCGGTGCAGTCTATGTTTGCAGAAATGCAAAGACAATTTCAGACTGCAGCTCCCACTCCACCACCTCCCCCTGCAGACCCCATTATTTATCCTCCAACTCCTCCAGTAGCTCCCACTCCCCCACCTCAGACTGTGGACCCCATTTTTTATCCTACGCCTCCACCGCAACTTCCTACATATTGCGAGTTGTATGTTGATGATTCTCAACATCATATAGTAGCATACAGGTTGGTATATTGTATAGAAGATACATTTCATCATCAACAATTAGAGGTAGAGAATCATAGGATCACTGTACAGGATATTATAGATAGATCATCTAGGGTACCAATACCTACAGATGAGGTGGCGAAAGTTGGACAGAGTATCGGCCATTTTTTATTTTGGCCATCCAGACTTCTTCGACTCATTACCATAGAGGTATGAATGTTATATCTTTTATTTTATTTTTTTATTAAAGTTGTTTTATCATTTTAAAACTACTATATTTTTCAATTTTTTTCACAGGAATACTTCAAAGGTAAAGAAATACTATATAGACAACATCAAAGACAACAGGTTATGACATCAGATACAGATTCCAGTGGTCTTGACAGATTGTCAAGATATTCACATTTGTTGTTGGGTTTTTATGAGTTTCCAATGGAATCTCATGTTTTTGGACGTGAAATGAGTGTGGGGATTATAAAAACTGATATCATGGAGCTTGTTACTGGAGATAAGTTGGACATCAACGTGGTACAAATTTTTTCCATGTAAGTCTTAACACCTTTTCCCTGCGTTATATTTATTAAAAATGCAAACTTATGAATGTTTTGTATTAGGTATCTTTATAAAATTTGTGAGAGGAATGAGCTGACAGAAGTATATGGATTCATGGACCCGCAATTGATTTCCCCTGAAGCATGTGCATTGAATGAGGAACAAAGAATGGTTTATATTGCTGAAAGATTTGAAAAGAATATAATCACACAATGTTGGATGATGCCTATTTGTGAGAGGTATGAAACACATTTCTCTCAAAGAGTTAATTATCTTTTAACATAAAAACCCACTAACATTAAATTTTCTTTTATCAGTGATCATTGGATGTTAGGGGTTTTTTCCCAAGGGAGAAAGCTCTTTATTGGATATGCTATGTTCATGGTGATGTGCGGGAAAGTTTTAAGAATATATTGGAAAAGTAAGTTTCAAATTCTAAATAGTTTTATATATTATAATGAATTTTAAATTTTCCCCATTCGTATTATTTTCTAATAGTGCATGGGCCTAATTTCGAAAAAACACAAAGAAAAGAAATTCAAAGATCAAATATGTAAATGCGAAGGTAAATTTCCATTTATAATTTGTACTTTGTTTTATTACATAAAAATAATATATTGAATTTACACTCATTCAAAGAGAATTTTCATGAACAACAAGGCATTATCGAATGCGGATATTATATGTTAAGATTTATGTATGAAATAATAACAACTGGGACAGTTGTGAATTTTGACCTGGTACGATTTGCTCTAAAACTTTGCCATAATATTTCAATTTGATTTATTCATTATACACATTAACTATCTTCTTTTTCATTTGTAGCTTTTTGATGACCCTCAACCCTATACTGCTGAAGACATCAAACACATACAAGTGGAGTGGTCAAATTATTTTACAGGTTTGATTGAATTTTAGTTGTTTGTAATGTAAAATGTAATTTTGAATATTGTCGTTTTAATTGTGTACTTGGTAGTTGTTTAGGTTGGATTTAGTTTTTTTTAAGTTGACAGTGTAAGTTTTGAATGTTATATAAGTGAATGTTTAATTTTGATCTACTTCTTGTTTTGGTCTACTTTTGATGGTTTTTTTGGTATGGATTTGGGTCTGTGGGGTAGGGGTTCCAAGGGTGTGGGGGTGTGTTAAGTGGGGTTGGGGGGTGTCCAGCGGTCTGGGAGGGATGTCCGGTGGGGTGGGGGGAAAGTCCCGGGGGGTGGCAGGGATGTCCAGGGGTGTGGGAAGGCGGTCCAGGGGTGTGGGAGTGTTGTCCAGAGGTGGGGGGTTGTCCAGCGGTGTTTGGGGCTGTCCAGGGGTGTGGTGGGGGCTGTCAAGTGGGGTGAGGGGGTTAGGTGGTGCTGTTCAGGCGGGTGAGGGGTTGTCGAGGGGTGTTTGGGGGTGTCCGGAGGTCGGGGGCAGTCCAGGAGTGTGGTGGGGGCTCCAATGGGGTGGGGGAGGGTTGTCCAAGGGGTATACATGAGGGTGTTAGCTTCAATGTGGTGGGGGAGGGCTATCCAGGGGGTATACATGTTGGTGAGGGCTCCAACAGGGTGGGGGAGGGATGTCCATGGGGTATAAATGAGGGTGGGGGCTGTCTAGGGGGTATGTTTTATATGTTATCAATGTACATGTTTAATTTTGATCTACTTTTGTTTTTGTGGTACGATTTCTTGATTTGTTTTCTGGTTGATTCTGGTGGGGAGAAGATGACTGCATTCTGTTTAAAAAAAATTGGGTTTATCACATCGGTTATTAAATAACCGACGTGATAAAAGGCCTGGAAAATGTTTATCACATCGTTTATTTAATAACTGATGTGATAAAAGGCCTAGAGAATGGTTTATCATGTCGGTTATTTAATAACCGACATGATAAAAGGCCTGGAGAATGGTTTATCACGTTGGTTATTTATTAACCGTCGTCATAAAAGTCTTGGAGAATGGTTTATCACGTCGGTTATTTAATAACCGACGTCATAAAAGGCCTGGAGAATGGTTTATCACGTTGGTTATTTAATAACCGACGTGATAAAAGGCCTGGAGAATGGTTTATAACGTTGGTTATTCAATAACCGACGTGATAAACCACCTCCCGCCAGTTTATCACTGCGGTTATATAATAACTGGCGTGATAAACCCCCCTCCCCTGGTTTATCACGTTGGTTATTTCATAACCGATGTGATAAAAGGCCTCAACAATGGTTTATCACGTCGGTTATTGAATAACCGACCTGATAAAAGGCTTGGACAATGGTTTATCACGTTGTTTATTCAATAACCGACGTGATAAACCCCCCTACCCCGGTTTTTCACATCGGTTTTATAAGAACCGACGTGATAAACCACACTCACCCAGGTTTATCACGTCGGTTCTTATAAAACTGACATGATAAACCCCCTTCACCCCAGTTTATCACGTCGGTTTTATATGAACTGACATGATAAACCCCCCTCAACCCTATTTATAACGTCGGTTCCTAAAAAACCGACGTGATAAACCCCCCTCCCCCCGGTTTATCATCCTTTTCTCACATCGGTTTTTTAATAACTGACGTGATAAAACATTTTCCAGGCCATTTATCACGTCGGTTGTTAAATAACCAACGTGATAAACCCTTCCTATTTTCTTTATCACATCGGTTCTAAAATAACTGACGTGATAAACATCGCGATTTTATGTTTTGGATGTCAGTTTTTAAATAACCAATGTCAAAAACCTTATTTATAATGTCGCACGTATTAACGTCCGCTTGAAACCGACGTAAAAAATGAAAAATAACCGACGTAAAAAACGTTTTCTGTACTAGTGTTCTGTATTGTATTGAAGTTTTTGTGATATGTTTTACTGTGGATGTGTTATTTTTATACCATTCATGGTTTATAGAGAAATTATTGACATTTCGTATGCTAGTTTTAATACGAATGTTTATGTTATGTTTAAACCTTTTCATATGGGAGTGCATTGGACTTAGTAAGTGACGGGTGGAGCCCGCTATAGCTCCTCGATGCATCGGTAGGTCTCATGAGACAAACTAGTGTCTTGGAACAAGGCCTTGGCAAAATCATATATTTATTCTTGGCACGAGGCCTTGGCTATGTGGTTATTATAGTCTGGCATTATGCATTCCATCATTATGAAAGTGGTTATTGATATTGCATGTGATTATTCAATTAGTAGAATATCCATGTGAATAAGTAAATGGCATTATTTCATTTTACTTTTTCCATACTATGTTGAAGTTAAAGTTTAAAAAGGCTTTTGTTTTAGTTATACATTGCCTAAAATTTTTATGCTTATTTTTGAAAGTTTCCGTTATATTGTTATCCTTACTGGGCATTTGAGCTCACCCCTTTTCTATGTTTTATTTTTCCCAAGATGTGAAGAAGTAAATTATGAATGACCTGCAGGGATATTATGAGGGGATAATAGTGTGCGCTATGGAGACATTATGTTGTTGTAGTAGTTTTTCACTTTATGATGTAATGTAAAACTTTATGAATATATCTAGTGTTTCCAAGGCTACTAAACCAATCCATCTTTCGAGATTTGATCTTTCTTGTGATCATGTCAATGTTATGTAATAATGCACCGACTCTAGGTAACTGGGGTCGGGGCGTTACAGTTGGTATCAGAGGAAGTTTAGTACAATCCTTGGAATCTAGATTTAGATAAACTCTGATTAGAGCACGAAGATTTAAGATGAACTTTGAGGATTAGTATAGAAGAACTTCCAAAAAAATTTGTATTGTAGAGATTTTGTGAGTTTTCCGAGCAATACATCCCTTCCTGGATACGAGCAGGTAGAGGCGGCTCTGGCACAGATGTACCTAGGGGTAAAACCCGAAAACACCACTTTGAGCTAGACTCGAATGGGAACTGGTGCACGACAATGGGTCTTGCTGCACTCTTGGTTACGACACTCCCGGGGGATATGCATAGGATAACTATCATTTTCTTTACAAACCATTATGAAGGGTTTATGAGCATATACTTCCTCAAAGGAGACATTTTTATGATTATGGATTACATCCATAAACTATTTAATTTATGTTATGTGTTTTACAAGTTTGGTATTAGGTATTGTTATTCATAAACTAATCTAGTGTACGCCATTGTTTTGAAATAGCACCCAGTAGAAGTAATGAGAACTCCAGCAATGCACATGATCCAAAGAGAAAGAAGGATCATATCTTTCATGGCCTTAAGCCAGAATATATAAGAGAAATAGTCTCCCATGTATTATCATCATATGAAGAAATAATATCATGTCTTGAAAAGATAAGTAAACAGTTTATTGAGTCCTATGTCTTTGAAGGTAAGAAAGAGAAGAAAAGGATGGAAGAGAGAAATATAGATAAAGGGAATAGGGAAAAGAAGAATTTTCCCATATGTGATAACTGTGGGAAGAAACACCCTAGAACTTGCCTAAAAGGAATGGGAGTTTGTTATAAGTGTGGAGGAAAAGGGCACAAAGTACGTGACTGCAAGGGTAATAAAATGGTTTCAAATGTACAATGCTTCATTTTCAAGGAGTTTGGACACTATGCGAACCTATGTACCAGTCATCAGACTATGTTGCAAATGATGCTATTGGATAATAACCAAGTGATGATACTACCACAGATGAAGAGGAATGATTAGAGTTCTTATGTTGGTTATTTCATTTGAGTGTTGTATCAACAATGTACTTATTATAATAATTATGGAGTATATAAGGATTATACTGCAGTACGATTTCATTAAGGACTTGAGATTGTGTGGAACAAAGAAAAGTGACTCAATAGCAGGTTAAATTTTTGGAAAATATATGGTTGAGAGAAAGATAAACCATTATATGGTTCTGATACCTAGGTAGTGATTTTAGAATAATACATGATTGATTTGGATAAATTATATTGGATATTCTTGACTACCTTGAAATTGATTAATGATTTGTATATTCCATCATTTTTGGGGTTTACAACATTTTTGGATTGAAGGAGTATATCTATTATTCTGTAAGGAATAAGGGATCATGAATGTAATCAATAAGGTTTTATGATAATTCAGGATGTTGTAGTGTTTTAACAGAATACATGATGAAGGTGTTCACATGTTATTACGCGAAAAAAAAAGATCTTCATTGTGTTTACCTTCCTTATAAATTTTGGATTGAATTATTTTGGATAGTTCTAGTTTGGATTATTTTGGATTGCCATAAAAGGACAACCCGGAGGTCAGGCGGCAACCCGTCGCATCCAAAAAGGCCGTGAGACTTGAACCCACAACCGAAGGGAGACAAGGGTGTATCACCTACCACTGACCCACATGATGTCTGGGATTAAATAATTTAGTTTTTTTTAAAAGTTCTGGTAGATGAATTATAAATTCGTTTTTTTAACCCTATACGAATAGGATAAATAGAATATATTTTTTTACGTTCTATTATCTTTTAGAGTGAAAGATAAGTTTGGGGTAGAAATTAGTTAAAGGATGGAACTCTACTTGTCAAAAATATATTTTTCTTCTTCTCTTATTCTATGAAGAAATTAATTCTTATACTTTATTTAAGGAATCTTAAAACCAAAAATGTGTCATCCTAATACCCTATGTTTTGTTGAACCGATGGTATTTCAAATCATCATAGATTGATGAATTTAAAGACCTCAATTTAACACTTGTTTGTGATTGATGACCTCAATCACTACCTATAAATATTTACGTTTTTCCTTTAGTTATATGTCTCTAATTGCCAGCAATGTTCTCCTAATCGAGATCATAATTTGGTGGTGACCCTTTCATTTCTCTTTTCCTCATATTAAGACTAAATTTTAGTAACCTAATTTCCGATGTGGGTTTTCCCACAAAGATATTTTCTATTTTCAATGTTTTATTTTCGAAGAACAACTTCAAATTGTGAGGACGCAATTTATTGAAGGAGGGGAGAATGTAACACCCCAAGATTTCATAGTGTGTTATTTCTTCAAAATAATTCAATAACTTGTACTACACGCAACACCAAGTTCAATCGCACCATGACTTATCAAACAAGACATTCAAAAGAGGTTATGAATAGTATTAACTAAATTTTAAACTTTATATAATCCTTATAATTTTAGAATCCATATTATGAGTTTCTTAGACATAATGTAAGAACAAATTCATTTTCAGTATTGCACTTTTATCAACTTTTAATAGTGAACCCTTTTTAAAAACAATATTTTAAACATTTTGACTAAATGGGGGCATCAAAAATTTAAAATTAAACATCTCAAGCTTCCACGGTACACTTTCCTTTGAAGAATGCAATAGTGTGTCTTGTACGCAACCCCGAGTTCTAACACACGATAACCAATCAAACCAGCCGTTATGAATATTAATACCTACATTTTGAAATTATATATATTTTATATTTCAAAATGGACTTCATTTTTGGATTCTGAATATCGAATTTAGCCTAAGGTGAAATTTTGGTACTTTTCGGATAACATTAATATTTTGATGAATAGTGAAAATTACTAAATTTTAATTAAAAACAACTTTTTTAATCAAAATAATTAATAGTGATAAATTATGAATTTGACTGGTTTTAAAGTATATTTAGAATATATTTTTACCATTTAATACAATTTTGGTCATTGGACATAATTTTACAATTAAACCGGACATAAACAAGTGTCAATCTTTTGATAGTTATTATATCTTAAAAACACGCTTTTTGTTTTAACAGTGGAAATTAATTTTCAATTAATTTCTGCCACTTCTGTGTTTTGAATTTGGAAAAATGGATTACATATTTGGAATTAGGATGTTCATATTGTGTGAATTGGTAACTTTTATTTTTATACATTTTGAATAATTATTGCGGTAAATATTTTATTTACCATGGTTAAGGGTAAATCCGGTAAGTAAGGGTTAAAAAATAATATTATAATAATACTAAATTACCCTAAAACGTGTCCTAACCTTATTGGTGGATACATTTCCGACCATGGGCATCTTTGGGTCTATTTTGGTACCCCATGGAGCCACTTTTAGGTGATAGGGACACTTTATTTTAATTAAGTTAAAATAAGTACAAAAATGACATAAGCATATATCTTTTAGAAAAAATAATTTTACATAGGGTTATATATGTTGGATGTTCAACTATAAATATTAATTAGAAAGATAAAAAGATTTAGTACATAATAATATTTTATTTATAATTTTTAGACATTAAATAATTTAATTTATTTATGACACAATGATGATGCAGTAATTACCTAATTAATGAAAAATTAGAATAATTGATGTTATAAATACCCAAATAAATATAATATGAGACTTTTTATGAATTAAACTAATTTTATAGGTTAATATGACATGTTAGGATTTCTTTAATTAACGTTTTTCGAATTAACCATTCTGTTATGATTTTTACAAAAATCAATTATTGAATAGTGTCGAAATTGACAAAAAAGGGTTTTTAAAACAAATATTATATTATTAATTGATATTAAATTCCTAAAAATATAAGTTTCGTCCAAGAGAGTTATATCATGATAGTTGTATCATTAATGGACCACTTGGAGATATATTTTATGTATATAGTATGTTTATTAACCATATAATATAAAAATACAAAGAGACATTGTAAAAGTGAAACTAATTAACTAAGAGTTAATACTTAAAGATAAGGTTAATATAATGACCCAAACCTGTCTAAATTTTATTGGTTGAGTGTTTTTCGACCCATACCCACCTTAAACTTTAAATAATAAACTTTCTAGCCATTATAAACCAAATATGAATTTATTATAAATTAATATTTCCAGTTTTTTCAAAGGTGCCTCTCACCCCTCTTATAAAAGGGCCATCCCCCTTCTCATTACTTCACACATTCAAAGCCTTTTGTTTCATCCAAACTCTACCCAAATACTCTCCCAACTTCTATCAATACAACCTAGATGCCTTAGTTTGATCAGAAATCCAACCTAAGGAGCCCTTTTGATCAAATCAAAAGGAAGAACCCGAAGAAGGGGTAATGTTTTCACCACCCTTTTTCAATTTCCTTTCTTCTTCCACTTCTTCTTCCTTTGTTGTTACCATTCTAAAATAACAACTCCAGTATCATATATATACTGTGATGTTATTATAAATATGGTACAACCATATTCACTATTCTATCCATCCTTTGAATAACATGTCACCATACGTGCGTACGTACGGCTTACCGTCTCCACGTCATGGTGTAATTGTTATTCAATAAATTATTATTTGGATGGGTATAATAATGATGTGTAACTCATGTAAATAATAAATATAACATGATAATGATTCTTTATATATGATATACCATCCAATTTTATATTATTTTAATATCAAAAGAATGATATTATCGATCGTCCGTACGTACGGAATACCGTCTCCACGAACGCGATGAGATTCATTCTCCATCGTATCCATTCAAGTATAATTATCATTTGATGATTTAAAAATAATGTTTAAGGACTTGATATAATTCTTTATATGTTTAAGATACAACATATACATTACAAAGCTGGCTTACGTAACAAAACATATAAAAGAAAAAGAGTAAGTTAGCACCTGAAACGACGATAATACTAAGATATTATTAACAAAGCAATGTTAAAAGATCATATATGATATCATATTAATGTATATGATTCTTGTATAATTTAATAACAATTATTTCACCATTATACAGGAGGTTAACGTACCCCCAACTATGTAAAATTACAAGGTAAGGGTTTACTTCACAGTCTCTTCATTATCTGAGGTTGTTTATAGATAATTATCTACTGGGATCTCTTTATCAACCACATCCATGCTCCTTAAAAATATATTTAAAAACATTTTTACTATTTACTAGACAATTGGTTAAAGTCATTTATACCCTTATGTGTTTTGAAAGTAATTTTTCTGTCGTTTTCCAAACAAGGCACTTTTAACCTTTTCGACAAATTTTAGGTAAGAATGCCTTTTTTTATCTTATATGGTGGGTGCGGCTATTTACCACCTTTATAAAATCGTAAAAAGCTTCCCATACAAGCTTATAATAATATTTTCAAAGTAAATGTTTTATTTTATAATTATGCGACTTTTAAATGATTTCGAAATTAATATTTTAAGAATTTGTGAAATGTACTCTTTATCAAGATCATAATTTTAAATGTTTTAAATATTTATCTTTCTAAATATTTTTAATTAATGTCCATGTTTTCAAAATGATTTTAAGGATTTATTTATATGGACATGAATGTTTTGAAATGACATTTCTTTTCAAAAGTTTCAAAATGGTATGGGACACTTTGATTCAAAAATCTCTTTTAAATTACTTCCTTTATAAATGATTTTGAGAAAAGAGATATTCCTCTCAAATTGTTTTGATTTCATCTATGTCAACATCCTTTGATGGATTTTAAGCTTATTTGAAGTTGATTTATTATGATACAAAACTATTGTATTGTATTGAAGGTTTTGTGATATGTTTTATTGTGGATGTGTTATTTTTATACCATTCACGGTTTATGGAGAAAGTATTGACATTTCATATGCTAGTTTTAATACGAATGTTTATGTTATGTTTAAACCTTTTCATATGGGAATGAATTGGACTTAGTAAGTGACGGGTGGAGCCCTCTATAGCTCCTTGATGCATCGGTAGGTCTCATGAGACAAACTAGTGTCTTGGCACAAGTCCTTGGAAAAATCTTATTTGTAGTCTTGGCACGAGGCCTTGGCTATGTGGTTATGATAGTCTGTCATTATGCATTCCATCATTATGAAAGTGGTTATTGATATTGCATGTGATTATTCGATTAGTAGAATATCCATTGAATAATTAAATGGAATTATTTCATTTTACTTTTTCCATACTATGTTGAAGTTCAAGTTTAAAAAGGATTTTTTTTAGTTATACATTGCCTTAAATGTTTATGCTTATTTTTGAAAGTTTCCGCTATATTTTTATTCTTACTGGGCATTTGAGATCACCCCTTTTCTATGTTTTATTTTTCCCTGGATGTGAAGAAGTAAATTATGAATGACCTGTAGGGATATTATGAGGAGATAATAGTGTGGGATATGGAGACATTATGTTGTTGTAGTAGTTTTTCACTTAATGATGTAATGTAAAACTTTATGAATATATCTAGTGTTTCCAAGTCTACTAAACCAATCGGTCTTTTGAGATTTGATCTTTCTTGTGATCATGCCAATGTTATGTAATAATGCACCAACTCTGGGTAACTGGGGTCGGGGCGTTACAGTTGGTATCAGAGAAAGTTTAGTACAAACCTTGGAAGCTAGATTTAGATAAACTCTGATTATAGCACATAGATTTAAGATGGACTTTGAGGAATAGTATAGGATAACTTCCTAGAATTTTGGTATTGTAGAGATTTTGTGAGTTTTCCGAGAAATACATCCCTATCTGGATACGAGCAGGTAGAGGCGGCTCTGGCACAGATGTACCTAGGGGTAAAACCCGAAAACACCACTTTGAGATAGACTTGAACGGGAACTGATGCACGACAACGGGCCTTGCTGCACTCTTGGTTATGACACTCCCGGGGGATATGCTTAGGATAACTCTCATTTTCTTTACAAACCATTATGAAGGGTTTATGAGCATATACTTCCTCAAAGGAGACATTTTTATGATTATGGATTATATCCATAAACTATTTAATTTATGTTATGTGTTTTACAAGTTTGGGATTAGGTATTGTTATTCATAAACTAATCTAGTGTATGTCATTGTTTAGAAATGGCACCCAGTAGAAGGAATGAGAACTCCAGCAATGCACATGATCCAAAGAGAAAGAAGGATCATATCTTTCATGGTCTTAAGCCAGAATTTATAAGAGAAATAGTCTCTCATGTATTATCATCATATTAAGAAATAATATCATGTGTTGATAAGATAATTAAAGAGTTTATTGAGTCCTATGGCTTTGAAGGGAAGCAAGAAAAGAAAATGATGGAAGAGAGAAATATGGATAAAGGGAAGAGGGAAAAGAAGAATTTTCCCATATGTGATAACTGTGGGAAGAAACACCCTGGAACTTTCCTGAAAGGAATGGGGGTTTTTTATAAGTGTGGAGGAAAAGGGCACAAAGTACGTGACTACAAGGGTAATAAAATGGTTTCAAATGTACAATGCTTCATTTGCAAGGAGTTTGGACACTATGCAAACCTATGTACCAGTCATCAGACTATGCCGCAAATTATGATATTGGATAATAACCAAGTTATGGTACTACCACAGATGAAGAGGAATGATTAGAGTTCTTATGTTGGTTATTTCATTTGAGTGTTGTATCAACAATGTAATTTTTATAAGAGCTATGGAGTATATAAGGATTATACTGCAGTACTATTTCATTAAGGACTTAAGATTGTGTGGAACAAAGAAAAGTGACTTAATAGCAGGTTAAATTTTTGGAAAATATATGATTGAGAGAAAGATAAACCATTATATGGTTCTGATACCAAGGTAGTGATTTTAGAATAATACATGATTGATTTGGATAAATTGTATTGGATATTCTTGACTACCTTGAAATTGATTAACGATTTGTATATTCCATCATTGTTGGGGTTTACAACATTTTTCGATTGAAGGAGTATATCTATTATTCTATAAGGAATAAGGGATCATGAATGTAATCAATAAGGTTTTATGATAATTCAGGATGTTGCATTGTTTTAAAAGAATACTTGATGAAGGTGTTCACATGTTATTACGCGGAAAAAAAAGGAACTTCATTGTGTTTACCTTCCTTATAAATTTTGGATTGAATTATTTTGGATAGTTCTAGTCTGGATTATTTTGGATTGCCGTAAAAGGACAACCCGGAGGTCGGGCAGCAACCCGTCGCATCCGGCAAGGCCGCGAGACTTGAATGTTTCCGCTTATTTTTGAAAGTTTCTGCTATATTGTTATCCTTACTGGGCATTTGAGCTCACCCCTTTTCTATGTTTTATTTTTCCCAGGATGTGAAGAAGTAAATTATGAATGACCTGCAGGGATATTATGAGGGGATAATAGTGTGGGCTATGGAGAAATTATGTTGTTGTAGTAGTTTTTCACTTTATGATGTAATGTAATACTTTATGAATATATCTAGTATTTCCAAGGCTACTAAACCAATCGGTCTTTCGAGATTTGATCTTTCTTGTGATCATGCCAATGTTATGTAATAATGCACCGACTCTGGGTAACTGGGGTCGGGGCGTTACAGTTGGTATCAGAGATACAAAGAAAACATGCATGAGGTAATAAGTAGAGACTTGTTACATGGATTGAGTGGCTAATGTATATCTTAGGTAATGTCATAATCTTATAGAAATAATTAGGGGTATACTTATTATTAATCCTTTTTACCTAAGGTTGGAGAGATACCATGAATGGTAAAATTTATACTTTGATATCCTAATTATGAAAATCAAGATATAAACTTAGATAATCAGGGAGTGGTTGGGTATATTGATGATCATCTCATCAGTTGGAGTACAACCAGTGTATGATTTTTCTGCTTGTATGACAATAAAATACATATGAACATTGATTAAGTAAGACTGAGTAAATTCATTTCCAGGCTTATTTGAGTCACATATATTGTGTTAAAATAATTTTATTAGCATAATTTGATGCACTCATCTGTTATATGAATGATATGAGATGTATTCATCAAGTTGGTTCGTCTTTTATGAAGAATCGTGAAAAGAAAAGATAACTATACTAGATTGACATGTTCCATCTTTAATGGCCACTCGAAGTCATGGAAAAAAGGATTATAAAAGTATAAATTTGATGTATATGATACATATAGTGGTGTAAATGTTTATATAGAGATATAAGAATGTTTTATAGAGATCACATAAAACCCATTATAGATTGAGTAGTGCAAATTATTTACTATAGGCTACTATTTTATTACATCTATAAAATATATATTTCCTATTTTTTTCTAATTTTTTTAAGGCCAATAGGGTCACACAGTTAGTCCTCTGGATAGGGATTGATTTTTAGAAAAAATTGTTTATTATAAAATAAAGAGAGTTTGATGAAACCATATCCAAAAATATTTTTTGATTCATTCACAAAGAGTTTTGATTTTTTCACAAAGTCCTTATGGATTTTAGTACAGGTGGGATATTTTTGAATATGCACTAAAACAATTAAATTTATTATTTAATTTAGGTTTATTTATCTTCCACATGGATTCATTGATAATAATACATTATGAATTGATAAAATGGCTGAAATATTCATTGAATAAGAGTCAATGAATTAATGATAATGTGAATAAATGTATAGGGACACATTGAATATGGCCGACATGTTTCATTAAATGAAATACTTCATTGATGGTTATCTAAAAGGACAAGATCAGAAATTTTTTGTAAAACCAATTATCTTCAAACCTCTTCAAACTCTTTTCCTTCTTGTGGATTATTCACCACCTTCATTGAAGATGATAACACATATTCAAGTGAATGAGAGTCCTCCAATTGAGATCAGGATCCACAGTCCAATGTAATCTCTTAGGGTCAAAAAGATTTTTTTTCTAATCAGATTGTCTTCATCAAGAAAACTCTTTGGATATTATTACATTGGTTGACCATGTACGCACTTTCATATTCTTCATTTATTACAAGTTGATTTTATCAAATATATAAAATATATATTTGGGTATTGTTTCCACTACCATTTCTTTATAATGGAAAATGAAAACCCAAAACGTATCTCCCTAATTCAACATGAAATATTCTCACTCTTTCAAACATACTTGCATAGATTCTTCAAGATCAAATAACATCTCTCCCCCTTTTCCAACAAATCCAAAGAGATTACTCCTCTAAAAGGTTACATGAGAGGTTTAGAAATATAACAATGAAATGTAAAAGTGTTCTAAACCTTACTCTTGAGAATAATTTCTATGGAGGATTGGGGGTGACATCATGATCCATCTAGGTGTATGGATTCAATTAGAATCTAATATCCAAATAATGCATCTCAAATTCCATAGGAAGTAGTGCCTTTATCATTATATTCAACACATTATCTTGAGTTCACACTTTCTATAATTCTTCCAAGCATTATCCTAAAAAGTTGTATGGGATTCTTACTAAGTTTATAGCACTAGAATTGTCACACATGATTGGAATAGGATATCCAACATCAATTTCAACATCTTCAGGTAGTTTTTTCATCTAAAGAAGTTGTGTGAATACTTGAGTATATATAATTTGCTCAACCACTATGGTGTTTAAAGATATAGAATATTTTTTCTCTTTTATACATGAAATGGAAAAACTATTAAGGTAAAATACACCACAATATTTTTATTTTCCATCATCAATCGAACCTTCCCAATCCGCATCGGAATATCCAAACAACCATAGCTCTGAATTGATGTAGTAAAACAACCCATATTCTAATATATGATTGATATATAAAATTATCCTTTTAACAGGTATTATGTTACTTGATTTGGTAAAACTTTGATATCATGAATCCTAAAATATGTAAAACACAATATCCAGTTGAGTGGAAGTCAAGTAGAGTAAACTTCCACTCATTTATCAATAAAGTGTGACATCGACCACTTTGGATTCTTTATCTTTTGAGAATTATTTTTGAGTCTCATATGGAGTTTCTATTGGTATAAAATTATCCATCTAAAATTTGTTCATAACTACCTTGGAATATTACATTTGAGAGATAATTATCCTTTCCCTTCATTGAATCGCATGTAGTCAAAGTTAAAAATGAAAATTCACTAATAAGAGACATACCAAACTCACGCCTTATAATATTTAAAAATTTCTTATGTTGTTTTTCATTTGAGCCTAAAAAGACAATATCATCCACATATAAAACCACCATCATCCACTTATACTTTTATTTCTTGATATAGGGGTTGTGATCAACCCATCCCCTTTAAAATATGAGCTTCTTTAAATATTAATCCAGCCATGAGTACCATGCTCTCGGTGCTTACTTTAGCAATTAAAAAGAAGTTTTCAACTATAATACTTTATTTTCATAATTATAGATGAAAAATACCTCAATTTTATTGATATAAACCTCCTCTTCAAGGAACCCATTAATAAATGCTGATTTGACATCCATTTGGTACACCTTGAATCATTTATTTACCCCCATGGACAAGAATAATATTATTTTTTCAAGTCATTCCATTGATGTGAATGTTTCATCCACATAAATCCCTGCAATTTGGGAATACCATTTATACATGTATTGTGATTTCTTCCATGTAACTTTTCCATATTCATTCATTTTATTTCATATTACCCTTTTGGTCCTGATGATATATTTTCATGTGGCCTCAAAACAACATCACATGTATTGTTATTTTATATTTGGAAAAGGTCATCATGCATAGATTTGACACAAATTTAATCCTTAATTGCTTATTTAAAATATTTTTTCCCCGAGATATAACATAGAAACCTTTCACTAAGAAATAATCCATTTTGTTTGATAGGGGTTGATCGATCCCCAATAATGTTGTTTTCAATGATTTTAGCCCTAATTGATAGTCATCTTGAACCTTCTATTTTGAAAATGTTTTCATTATCATTATACTTGTTATAATATTTATCTATATCCCTCATAACACCACCTAATCCATAAACATCTTCATCCCTTTCAAATTTAAAAATAAGGAAATTTTCAATTGAAACCTGCTCACAAGAATTTTAATTATATTCAAGTGTCATTATCATCTACTCATTTGAAAATATAAAAACATCATTAATTTCAATTAATTTTCCAAGACATTTATTAAATAACTGGTAGGATCTATTATTTTATTAATACCCAAGGAAAATTACTTTATCACTGTGTTATTAAAACTTTCTATTCTTTTCTTTTTTAAGAAATAATCACTTACTTCCAAACACCCATATGTATTTAAGTGTAGGATTATTTTAATACCATATTCCACATGGATTTTTGTCTTCATTAGGACATAAGCTGGAGTCATTTTAAATGTATACCCTTTCTTTCACTGTCTATTTCCAATATTTCTATGGTAACCCTTTATCAAAGAGTATAGTATGATCCATGTTGTTAGTGATTTGATACCTTCATTTAATAAATCTATTCTGATGATTTGTTTTAACCAATGAAACTTGGTACTGAGTTCCATGATTTTATAGATATTCTTTAACTTGGATTTTTAAAAATTGTGTACCATTATCAGTGTGAAACTTTTTAATTTTTACACTGATCATATTTTCATCCCAATTCAAATATCATGTGACACACTTACACACTTCATATTTTTTAACTATTACCATAATCCATTCCATTCTACTGAAATCATCAATGAACAAGATATAGTAACCTTTTCCATCCATTCCTTTAGGTATAATTGTCCAACATGCATCCACATATATGAACTCAAGTAGTACTGACCATTTACACTTATTTATCTTGTAAGTATTTTGAATAATCATTCCCTTTTTAGCAAGAATAACATGTGTGAGTGTGATCACTTGTAAGATTAGGGATATTTCAATCTCCATTAGAGTTCACTAGATTTTATAAGGAATTTTGACTGAAATAGACAAGTTGTTTGTGACAAGTCTATTCCCATATTCCTTGGACATCATATACAAATTCTCATCATAAAAATGGAAATTATTCCCTTCTGTTTCTCTTACTAAAAAATAATTGAACCATATGCTTATTTAACTATCACTACAACAAAAACGGGTTTTCATAGTTCTACCCTTTAATAGCACTTAAAAAGAAATGATAAAGGTACCCACTTTATCAGCACTTTTTTAGAAGCACTGATAAAGCCCCCCCTTTATCAGTAATTTTTTACAAGACTTGATAAAAATATACCTCAAAAAAATTATATTTCATTAAAAAAATATATTAATATATAAATATATTTATATTGATATAAATATAATGTATATATTTTAAATATTTTTTAGATAAATCTAAAAAGTCATTTACACTTAATATATAATATAATTAGTCAAAATAGATTATAAAATAATTAAAAATATTTTTTACATAATAATTTGATTATTATTACTGAGTAATAGTCATTTAGTAATAACTTGAATATAAAAAAAATAAAATAAAAAATCGAAAATAAGTTGAAAACGTAACTCGATCATTGAACTGCCATAACTTTTGATCAGGGTTCTTGTTTGAGCTATACTACATATCAAATTGAATACAATAATGATCTATACGTCCTTAGCTATTTATGTAAACCTATGTCACATTTTTAGAGGGAAAAAAGGCCTATAAGACCTCCAAAACTGAGTTTTTTGTCAAGGTACCCTAATTTTTTAACATTTGATAGATTTTCAGCCTCATTTAAGGGGTTCTTATTTCCTTTTCATGGTGAATAATGAATTTTTTTCCTGGTATTGCATTCATATTGATATTATTCATTTGAAATTTTATCATTTTTTACAATGTACTATTATTATTAGTCAAAGAAATAACAATATATACATATTTTTTATACAGCCACCCATAAAAATTTAATTTTATAAAAAAATAAATAAACATATTTACATATAAAATATATTTATCAATCTATTAACCTTATCTAAAAAATAATAATACCCATTTTATTTAAAATACAAATTTAAGAATATTTATATACATATACATATAAAATTAATGTATATATAATGTTTACATATATATAAACATATTTTTGCATGTATTGAAAAACATATATATTTTTATCTACATGTTATAATGTATGTATATAAATATTAAAATATAATATATGTAAACAAATATAAATATGTGTAATTATATTTATAAATGCACATATATATATAAATATATATATTTATGTATTTATAAACACACACACAAAATAAATTTTATATGTGTATTTAAATATATATATATATATATATATATGAATAGTTGAAAAAAAAATGCAATGGAATATATATAAATATATAGATATATCATGAAATGAAAGATAAAACAATATATGTGAGTGGTAGAGTCGTGGGCGCATGGGGAGGAGGTCTCAGGTTTGAAACCTAGTAAAGGCATGGACACGTAGGCGGGGGTGAGTAGGTGCCTATTTCTAATAAAGGGGGGTGGGGGAGGCTGGTGTTGTTAAAAGGGGGATCGAGTGATGATAAAATGAGGGGTGATCCACCCTCTGATTTGTAGATTTTTTTAAAAAAATTGAACTTTATCAGCGCTGATAAATGGGGCCTTTTAATAGTACTAAAAAGCACGGATAAAGGATCCTTTTATTAGTTCTTTTTTATCACTGTTAAAAGACCCCTTTTATTAGTGCTTTTTTTAGTGCTGATAAAAGGGTTCTTTATAAGAACGTTTTTTAGAGCTGATAAAATAGACCCCCTTTTAATAGCACCTCAATTATCCGTTCTTTTTTAGCGCTGATAAAGGCTTTATTTAGCACTGATAAATCCCTGTTTTGTGGTCATGTATCCACACATTATTATTGAACTATAAAACATGAACTTAGTAATGTAATTGACTAAAACTAAGAACATTATGAATGATTCATTTAACCAAGAGCACATTTGGTCTCCTAATATCTTTACCATTAACTTTAGCTTTCTTGGATCTAAAGATGTTGAGACCTTCATCATTTCCAAAAGAAACAACTCCATCTTTATTAAATTTTATTCCCATTATGAGGGACTTATTTCCAATCATGTGAGATGTGTTTTTTATACAAAACCCACAAACCAAACTTGTTTTTTTCTATAAAATCAATCTCAAACACATAGGATTTTTCAAACTTTCTTCTATTCACCCATGATTTCTAATCCACCTTTGTTGATGAGGAATGAATTTTCGTTTCTTATTGATCTATTAAAACTTATTTATATTTCAAAAATAAGAATATATATTGAACTTTTAGAATATTAGATGAAAATTACGATTATTATTTTCCACCGTTTTGATATTCTCTTAGAACTATATATTTTAATCTTGATGCACAATAGATAGCATTATGCCCAAAACCATCATGGAAGAAACAATATCCATTAAAATCATAAGAAAGTGTAGAAATAATTCTTTCTTATTTTTGCGACTTTTGTTCTCAGTAATATTTCATAGAAATATAACACACATATAGGTTGTTTCACATATTTCTACAACAAAAACATCTAATTATTATTATTTTCTTATTATTATTTAATTCTCCAAAGGTACCTTTTTTAGTGCTCTCTAGATCATCTTTTCTTCAAGGTGTTTATGCTTTAGGTTTAACACCAACTACGACTGTATTCTTCATTCCATAATTCTCCACAAAATATTTCCCTTTATCATTGAATAATTATACTTATAGAATGAGAATATATTCCATTGTGAATTAATCAGATAACTTTATGGACATGACAAGAGAAACATTCATTGAGATACTTGGTTCTATACCATGTATGAGAATCCTATCTTGATCCTCACACTTACATTTACATTTTATAACTTCTTCTTATATCTCTTCAATTCTATTGGATTTTTCTTTCACTAATTTAGATACTCCATCAATTATATGGCATTTCTCTTCATATTTCAGTTTCAACTGAACAAATTTTTTTGAACTTCATGAATTTCTAGGATTGATATTTTTTATTTTAAATTTTAATTCTAACATATCTTCCACTTATTGTTGTATATATATATTAGATTCCTGAGCATCTATACTATACTTATTTTTCTTATCCCTCTGAGCATAAATTTCTTCTAGTTATACCATGAGTTAAACTTGATGATCAATATTTTCTATGAAATTGTTTTCAACATCACTATCTTTGTCTTGTGTAACTAGTACTAGTGTATCAAGATCATTTTTTTAAAGGTTGGAGCTGAAGCCTCATTTTATTATTAAAGAAAAGACCTCTTTTTGTTTGGGTAGAGGGAGACCCATTACATAGACCAAAGGCCCAAGGCCAAGTGGCCCTAACACAAGGCCTCAAAGCCCATTTTTTGGCACAAAGGGCCCTTTGGTGAATAATACTGCTATAGTACCCAGGATGTTGCAATACTACCACCGCTATAGTCCTCACTACAGTGTCTCCACCACTATAGTGTCATCGCTGCTACAGTTTCACCGTTGTTGTAGTGTCACAACCACTATAGTGTCACCACTACTACAGTTTCATTGCTGCTACAGGGTCGCCGCAACTACAATGTCACTTCTACAGTACCACTGCTACTGCAGTACCTTCTAAAATACTTCCATTGCTACAGTTCCAACTATAGTGTCTCCACCGGTACTTTTTCCCTTTGAATCTTCTTCGTCGTCCTTTTAAAATTTCTTAGGACATTTCACCAAAATATTTTCCATTTTTCCAAATTTGAATTAAGAAAGTGGAAGCTTACCTTTAATCATTCATTTTCTTCTTATTAGGCTAGAGGAAAGAAAGAACATCATTACTTAAATTTATCCCTTTAATAAAACTTCCTTCACTATGATTTTCTTCACATATTTAAAATCCACTTCATGAGAATTTTCCATCACCCCATACTCAATGTCTTCATTCCACATCTCATATAAAATAAGAGCTCTTTGAAAATTGTCCAGAGAGATTTCTTTCAGATATTTTTCATCTAGAACCTACATCTTTTAATTCAACCAAGGAGGAATTATTCACATGATTCTCTTCAAAATATTCTCATCTTTGATATCCTCACCAATACCACACATGTATTCAACAAGAGAATTTATAATTTTTCATTTAAATTACTGTGTAATATGGTGATTTTAACATCAAGATATTCTATATATATATATATATATGAGTATAAAATCATAAAGAATTATTATAAAAATATAGTTAACTACATAAGAAATTTTTTTAGAATAAACAAATCCCTCTCTTTGAGTAAATAATTTGACCACCAATCTAACCTTAAATTTTATTTTATTTATTATAGTGTTATATTTTTTCTTTTATGAATCTATTTATATCCAATCACCTTATAAGTTTGTGTTTTATTAAATATAGACCAGATATGGTTCTTTTTAAGGTATTTCATCTCCTCTTCCATGGTAGAAATCTAATGCTTATAATTTCTATCATTAATAGACTATTTATAATTTTGGGGGTCCTCACAATCAAGATCATGTAATACTTTTAGGTAAAAGGAAACCATATTGGAATGGTTATACCTAAAAGGATGTTTAATGACTCTCCTATCCCTATCCCTAGTGAGATAGTAATCTATAAGGCCACCAAGAGCTAAAGAATTTGAAACATCATCATAATAAAATCCCAAATATATATTAGGTTGAGTAACATGTAGAGAAATATCAACAGAAGAATTATAAATAGTGCGAGGATCAACTTGATGATCCCTCTTCTGAGAATAATTACTATTTTAATCAATGGAAGGATGGAATCTAGGAAGAAAATACTCTTGAAACAGCACATCCCAGCTAAGAATACACTTTTGAAAGCTAGTTTTATCTACCCACATATTATATCCCCTCACCCCCTCAAGATACCCTATGAAAACACACATGATAACCCTAGGATCAAGTTTTTTAATCTTGATATGAGCATATGTAGTAAAACAAAATACTCTAAGATTTCCAAAGGATTGGGGTGGACTACTCCATAATTCTTCAGGTGTCTTGAAATCATTTATAGATGAGGGACACCAATTCATCAAATAAATTTTTATAGTGGAATACTCAGTCCCAAAGGGCTTGGGAAATCATGAGCATTCAAGAATGTAATGAACCCACTAAAAAATAGTATAGTTCATACAGTATGCTAGGACATTCTTGTTGAGTGAATCCATATTCAGTGTCTCACAATTTCTTCATCCTTACAAAATTTGAAGAACTAGTTAGATAGGTATTCAAATCCATTATCAGTCCTTGTGGCCTTCGATTTCTTCCCAGACTGGTTTTCAAAAAAGTACTTCCAAATCTTAAACACCTCAAAGATGTAAGATTTATTTATCAATATATAAATCTATAGTTTCCTTGATAGTTCATATATAAAGGTGATAAAAATAGGATTCTATACCATCATAGGTATTCCTAGAAGGTCCTCACAAGTCATATTGAACATACTCTAGTGGGGGAACATCTTTAAATCTAGACTTATGAAAATTAACTCTTTTAGACTTTCCAAGAAAATGGTCCTAAAAATAGGAATGTTTCTTGGTGTAACTTATTTAATCATCCCTTGTTACTCAATTCCTCTAAACATTTAACACTTTTATTTCCCAAATTCCGATGAAAATTAATAGTGTTGTCACTATTAATGACATAGGTTACTCCCAACTACTTGTAATAATTATTTATATTTAATACATACAACTCATTAATGAAATAACGCCTTAGAACTATAAGATAACCGTTATATATCCTGAGGAAACTAGACACGTATTTAAAGGTAAAAATATTTTCATCCAAGTCACTTAGTGAAATCATATTCCTATGTAAATCTGGAAACTATATCACATTTAATAATGTGATATTAGAGTTTTCTAAGAGTTCTATCATAACTGGACATTTACCCATGACATGATACCTCTTTTTTTCTAAAAAAACCTCTCCCTTAGCTACCTCATCCAACATGGTAAAATAATTTCTATCTAGGAACATGTGGAAGTAATATCCTAAGACTAAAACCTAATTAGTGTACAACATATCTTGAGATACACAAAACATCTCAACACTCTCAAAGCCATGACTGGAAAAGAGTGAACGATCTCCAAAATAATTGGTAGTTTTACTAGATTTCATTTAAAGGTATTCGGGATTGATAGGCCCAGGTTTTCAAAATAACAGTAGGTGAACTCTCTCAATTTTTATTTAGATAGAGACTTCATAGAATAATAATAGTTCTTACCATGCGTTTATTATAACCTTTCTTATCCCCTTAAAAATTAGAATGACCTATAACACTCAATCCATAAACTACAGACTTAATATCAACCTTTCCATATAACTCATAGGAAATCAAGTAAAATTTGAGTACCTCTAAGGTTAAGGATTCTATTTCATACAACATATATTTTTTAAGGTGTTCATATGAACTATCCAAGGTGATAAAAAGAATAACGGCTTGGTCCTCATCTTAAAATTTAACTTTAATTTCATCTCGTTGTATCAATATTTTATTGAAATCATAAATATGTTCTTGGAAGAGAGTTCTAGGAAACATTTTGAAGGTGAATAATTTATAATTATTATATAGATGACCAATCAAAGAAGTTTTCAAATAAAATTGTACTAAGTTGGACTAATTGTAGAGGTTTAAAGTTTCAAAATAAACCTCCCTCAATAAGTTATCAGCCAATGAAAAAGATAAATAACTATTTTATTTCATTAATATGTTAGGAGGGGCTTCAGTGTAGGTGGTCAGAATCTATACATCAGTGTACTGACTTATATGATGTTGATTGGGTCTATAAAGGGTATCTTGAAGCCCTAGTTGGATTAACTGGGATCTCATCTTTAGGTTCCACAAATTAAATTAATTTTTAACATCAAATTTATCAATTCTATAATTTCTAGAATACATAATCATATTTTTGAGGATATGATACCAACTATTTAGGGGAATCACACAAAAACACCTTTATTTAAATCTCCCAAAATCACTCATAGAACAGAAAATTCCATCATGTAACAATATTAGGAATAAATTAAGAATAAATTATAGAGTATGACTATCAAGATGGGAGATAGAAAGAAATAAAATAGAGAAAAACAAGATTTAATGTGGTTCAGTACCAAGTTTGGTCCAACTCCATGGCATGAACATCACCCTACTTCTTATCTCTATTAATTCTCAAAAAAAATAGTAATAAAGAAGATAGAACATAAAATATAAACAATGGTATAATAAGGATATAGTAGAAGAAACAAAAATATGAAAAATAAATTCTCACTTACACCCAGATTTATCAATTAGTTTTCACCTGAAACCTTTTCACATATATCCAGTGGAATTGACAACAATGAGTAATCGGGCTCCTTGTGATTGGTAGTAAGAGGATATTTATAAAAAATAATTAATATGGAATGATCTGATTTTTTATAGGAAAGGGTAATGGCACGTCAGGAAGAGAACAACACCTCTAACTCAGGTGAACTTATTTCTATATGACAAGATCTCTCTCACTCTTTTGGAATGGCATGGATCAAACCTATTGAAAAAATCTTTTTTATAAATTGATCTCTCATAATTTAGATATGGTGAGGGGCGATGAATCAATGATATGTAAGGTTTTTTGAAACTAACAAACAAATTCTAAAAATTAATGGTTTAAAATACATGATCCCTAAAAACCCAATATAACTACTAGAAGTAAAAGAATAAATTATTTTATAAAGGTGATAATAATAAAACAACTGCATATTAGCTATTCAAATTCTCTATATCATGGTCAAATGAACACTATATAAAAGTAAACCGGTTGGGATACCATTGTTGAAAAGTCATCTAGATCCAACCAACACTATATAAAGGCAAAAGGAATATTGTATTAAGGTAAACAAATAAATAAACACATTGTATCAGGGTCACACAGTCATTAAGTAAAGGTCAGGAAAATGAATATGCACTACTTAAATGTCTTCAACCTATACCATGTCTTTGTAAGGGTACCTCGACCTCATATAAGGGTTATAAAATCATATAAGGGTTATCCAAAACCGACTTGAGTATAGATATGGAGAATTAAAACTCACATAAGGTATGACCACTTGATACACAAGTTGTGTAAGGATCTTCATTCCTTCTGGTAATGGTAAAATTTAAAAAATAATTCAATGTAAGGGTAGATAAAAAATAGAAAAATAAAATTTAAAGGAAAATAAAAATATTATAAAATAATAATAAGGATTCAAATATGATAATTTCAAAAATTAAACTAACACAAAAATAGTTTCTTTTGAAAATCCAATTGACATGATAAAATCAATAGATTTTTTATTAATTTTATCCAAATGGATTAGGAGATTACACGGTGTCATGGTCCAATGTGTGGTGCTGGTGTAAGTCAGTATTATGTGGTCCACTCAAAATATATTGGATGAATGCACTATTCCATGGTCCAAGGTTGGTTCATCTCATCACTATTTTTTAAATAACCAATTTTTTCATCAAATCTTGGGGAAAGTTATGTGACTTAATGGGGAACCATGTGGGATTATTTTGGGAGATTTATTAACACTATTTTTATAATGCACCAACCCCAAAATCCTAGAGCCATTGCATTATTTTATTACATTACCATATAAAAAAGGAAAACGAATCCGAGAGGACCAAATAGTTTAGTAGCTTTGGAAAAACTAGATACATACATAAGTTCAACATTATAACTTGAAATGAAATACATCATAAAAACTCCTTTAGAAACACTCTTATTCATCTAGATTGTCTATTCATATCATTCATAAAATTCATCTTGTCATCCTATGGAAAATAAACATAACAAAGGGGTGAGCTTAGATTCTCAATAATGGTAAGTAATACAGTGGAAGCATAAATAATAATGCATAATGAATAACTAAAGAACATGTGCCATTAAAGAAAAATCCTGAGCATAATATAGATGTAATAAAATCTAAATAAATAATTCCATAATAAAACATAACCATGGATATTATACTAGTTTAATAATCACACGGACTATCGATTACTAGTTTCATAATGAGGTAATGCATAATTCCAGACGTTGTAATCATATCGTTAAGGCCTCGACCAAGACACCATACATAATGGGTAAATACCTTGGATAGTTTGTCTCTATATTGGGCCCCACCCATCACTTTATAAGTCTGATTAATTCGTCATAAAAATGTAGATAAACATAAAAACTATGAACATATGAAATGTAAATAACTTTCCACAATCAATAAACATAAATTCTAACTATTCGGATTAATGTGGTGAATGATATTGTAAAGACCTGGAAATTTCAAGATAATTTTTTTCTTAAATACTTTATAATTTTACAAGTCTGTGGCTTCTAACGGCACTTGATTCTGAGGCCCAGTGTGCCCAGAATAAATTTCCAAAATTTAGCTTAGGTACGATTAGTGAACAAACGAGCGGGTTTTTCTATCTTTTGAACCAGTGCTCGGAATTGAAATATGAGGGAACCGATGAACTCGTAGTGCCGATAATTGCTTAAGGTGACATTTATTACAGTTGCATTTTATGCGGGTTTGAAGTTATAAATTGTGGTTTAATTAAAAAGATAAATAAAATTGTTAGAACAATTTTATGTATCTAAGGAGGTTAATTCCTCCCATGGGAAGTTGATGGTGGGACCCACATCCACCCTACTTCCCATGTGTGGATATTTGAGAGGCGGGTCCCACACGAGCCTCAACCTTTAATCTTCCCTAAACTCCCTTAAACCTTCCCTCTCATTAATTTGTAACTCCTCTTAATTTTTGTAAACTCTCCACCTTCCCCTCCCTCTATTAATTCTTGCCAACCCATCTCTTAATTAATTAAACAACTCTTCGTTTAATTAATTAAGTGATTTGAATTTTGAATTGGATGTGTTAATAAAATATTAGCCAAGCCTCATATTTTATTTTGGGAGATTTGTTGTGTTGGAAAAGCATTGGGGGAGAGCTCTTGAGAAAAGAGGGAGAAGTATTCTTCTCCTCAACGAAGAATGGTTTTCTTCTTCGACGAAGAACACTCACCTTCGATGAAGAACAACTCGGCGAAGAATGCTCCACGTTTCTCCAATCTTCTACTTCCTCCATATCAAGGGAGGAAATACAACCGCGGGGAACTTGCCAACGATGATGGTTCTTTCCTAGCATTGACGGAGTGACATCGCTTTCCACGTCTACGACGAACGAACCTTTTTCGAGGTAGGGGTTTAATTTGAGTATATTTATATTCACATGTTCTTACCTTCTAAAACAAAGAACGTGGATCAACTCATTATCAAGTTGATCCGAAGATGTTTTCTTTTGCGTGTTGGGAGTAGTTATTTACAGGGAAATTGTAGGGTGGATTGTTTCAATTTTATTTGAATAAAAATTGTTATTCGTCCAACATGAAACCTTGTTTATCTTTGACCAATTGATAATGCCTAATGCGGAGGGCGGGGGCCGAATGAACACAGCCTGACGACCCTCCGCTGGTTGATCGTTTGTGAACGGATTGACGAGCGATGACGAAACGGGTCCACAATGGTGATTTGAAGTCGTCGCAGTGAAGAGCAGGTCCCGAGAGATCCACAAGTGCATACAGTGGGTGAATTGGACCACCAGAGCACATCTGGTGGTCCGCAAAAGGTGCTCCTGGCGCGCCGCGCTGGCACGGCAGCACCGGCATCCAGCGGCGGCGGTGCGCCGCGCCGGCACGGCGGCGCCGGCGTCCGGCGGCAGCGGCGCGCCACCGGAGCAGACCGTCGAGGCTGAGTTGTGGCAGTGGAAGGAACCCGGAATGGCAGAGCTATTCCGGTGGTGAAGTGGTGTCGCATTAAACTGCGCCAGCTGGGGGCGGCTGCGCCCCCCCCCCCCCCCCCCCCACGCTTAGCCCGCTGGCCGACCCAGGGCACCCCCCCCCCCTGGCCGTGCCGGGGTGGGCCACATGGGCCAGGCCATGCTCTTCCAGGCCAGACCTGAACCCGGAACGGGTTGACTTGGTTCAGGATGACCCAGGGTGGGTTGGACCAGGTCGGATCGGGCCCAGACCCCCCTTTTTCAGACCGTTTTCATTTAAATGGCCATAACTTGAGCTACGGACATCCGATCGATGCACCGTCAGTTTATTAGGAATCCTAGGATCAAGAAAGTCATTTAGGTATATTACACTCAAGGTTTCGGCGAAGTTTGGGTATGGCCGGGTTGGTTCGAACCCGAAACCAACCGGTCCCTCGGAGCGGAAACGCTTATAACTTAAGGACCGGACGTCCGATTGACGTGTCGTCAACTAAGTTGGTTTCCTTATGTTTAGAAGGTTATTTTGGAATACTCCACTTGAGGTTTGGACGTAGTTGGAGTAAATTCCGGTTGGTTTTATCTTAAAAATCAACAGGGCCCCTGGAATGGAAAAGCCAATAACTCACAGACCGGGCGTCCGATTGACGCGCCGTCTGTTGCGTTGAGATCCCTATGTCATGACGGATATTTGAGATACTTATACGTGAGAATTACGTGACACTTGGAGTATCGACCCATAGCTTGTGGAGAAAATCCTCCCAGATACAAGCGTACGGAGTATGAATACCTTATAGTTGGCTGAGACCTGATGACTGCTTGTCTGATTCGTATCGGAGTGACTTGACTATCCCAGTGGAGAGCACTACTTTATTGGGTTGGCAGACCCATGGTGGAGGAGCACTACTATGTTGGGGTGGCAGACCCATAGTACTTGATAAGAGGAGTACCTATGTAGGCTATTAGATGGAGTGCTACTGTGTTGGGGCGGCAGACCCATGGCGGGGATCGCTACTATGTTGGGGCGACATACCTGTGGTACTCGATAGAGGAGGAGTACCTCTGCAGTCTAAGGTTAGTGAGTATCACCTCGGAGTCGCTACAGGACTACTGTTCTCGGCAGAGGAGGAGTCCTCCAGCAGCCGTTCTTTCGGCATCGTGAATGAAAATCCTAGTTTGAGCTGAGTCAATGACATTTGTGTTTTCTTCATGATTGAGATGGGTTACTTGATAACATAGGTATATATATGGGTATATACCTAAGTAAAGGTAATCTATTGAGATCCTTATTTGTGGTTTATCCTTGTTGGATTTTGTGAGACCTTGAGGGTCTCTAGGTCCCTACTGAGAATCGTTATACTCACCCCTGCACGGGTTATGCCTGCACCTTATTGTGTTGGATGCAGACGACGGACAGCGCTGTCTGAGGTAGAGTGTACGAGGACTGGATGGTACCCGGAGGTGGACACTCGGCGTGACAGCAAACCGAATGGACCGATAGATGCGGAGTTCTGAGGAGGACATATGTACCTACCCTTCAGGTAGGATCCCAGAGGATGATCTAGGAACTGCTTCGCCATTCAGCTATTGTCTTTTCAGTTGTACTTTTCTTTCAGTTATTGTTGTACCTTTTTGTTGGGCTTGTATTTCTGTCTCCTTTGTACTTCCAGAACACTTGTTACTGCTTTACTTAGTGTTTTATTTCGCTTGTTATATGGTTGTGTGTGTTTATGTTTCATAAAGGCAATGCCTTCCCTTTTTATCAGGATTTACGCCTTTGGTTCTATTCGCCAGCCCCTAGCCTATAGAAGGCGGGCTTGGGGTAGTCACGGCACGGGCCCTGAGGATGGGTCATGACAGGTATCAAGATAGCACATCCATAGTCAAACTAATCATGAACCATTAAATAAAATATTTCAGATGATATCTTAAAATATTAATCCCAATTAAACATAATAATCAACAAGAGTGTTAAAATTGATGGAAATATTCTTATAAAATCATCAAGTAATACTTTAATGAAATACTCATTTCCTTTACAAAATAAGGCTTCTTTTGGAAAAATCTTTGTGTAAAACCAGAAGTAAAATAATATAGTTATTTTATAATAAAATTAGTTATTTTACAAAAATAATGGTTGATTAAAACATATTATATAGTGCACTTGAAAATAGGTAAGAATTCGAGAAGTTCCCTTGAAAAGGGCATGTTTATCAGGAATAATTTAAGAAAGATCCTTTTAAAACATGTAACTACCCATAAAAGAAAGAAGTATTCTTATTGGTATATATAAATAGACCATTAACACATAATTTATTTGGATTATATAATAATAATTAATAATTTTTTTGAGGTAAATAGAGAAAAAGAGTAACCCAAAAGAAATTGGAAGTTCGGGAAGAAAACTCTACCTTATGTCTGAACGTGTTTTGTAATTGACCTTAACTTCTTATATAATCAAATTAAATCCATTAATTAATTAATTAATGGCCTTAAATAAATTTATTTTATTTATTATAATTTCATTTATGGCCTTTTTGATTAGTTGTAAGATACAATTTTATCAATCAGGATCGTTCGTTTCCTTGGTTTTCACAATCGGTATACTTGTATATGATTATGGATGTTCATATGGAATGGTTACAATTCTCAAGAATTGAATTTATATGATATTAATAAAAAATAATAAGTTTAATTATTTTTATGTATTATTATTTTTTCAAATATGGGGATGAATCATTAATGATAATCATTTATCTTAATTTTAGTTGTTTTCTGATCACAATGAACTAGTTTTGTTCTATTATTTAATATCATATATATATATATATAATGGTTCCAGAACCATAAATAAGATATAATAAATATTTTATAATCTAGTTAAACCATAAAAATGGTTTCATGAAAAGACTTTAAGGATAATTTAAAGAACCAAAGTTCTTTATCTATGAAGGTTGTAATTCAAAACCTCTCGGATGATGATTTTATTTTTAAAATAAAAGAGAGGGAGCAGAAATAGATCAATGATGGGTCTTCCATTAAGATTATATCATTCCAGTACATATATAAAACTAGATTTATCATGATAATTTGGACATAGGAGGTGAGGAGAGTATAGGAAAAGAAAAATAAATTGAAATGAAATTAAAAGAAAAAGGAAGAGGGTTTGCCTCTTGAATTATCCTCCTTGAGAACCTCCTTAGGGGAAGGGGTTTTGCTCTTTTGGAAAGACCAAGAACTCATGAACATGGGGAGATATTAGGGAAGATAATTTGGGTACAATTTTGACAATCTTAAATTGTTAGAGGTGTGAGGAGAGGAGGGCGTGAGGGTGGTATTTATAGTGGAGGAGAGGGGTGATTTCTTATTATTTTATTCATCATTTTATTATTTTTCATAAGAAATGAAATAGTATTGATTATTATGATTAGATATAGTATTTAGTGAATGTGATTTTGAGACAATTTTACTTACATCATCCAAACATCATCTATAACTCTATAATTCATGTATTTAGCATTTAATGTAAATTATCGTATTTTACTATTCATAAAAAATTCAAGTATTTTTGAAAAATATAAAAAATTCACCTGAACCATTTTTAAACGCATATAATTCAAAAATTAAATCCATTTTATAAAAAATAATTTTCTAAATATGATAAATTTAATTTTTAATTAAAATCATCATTTACTTGAAAAATACAGTTTTTTTTAAATTAAAATTGTTTATATAATACCTTGGAAATTCAACTAAGGTCTAATTAAATTATCCTAAAATAATAGGATAGTAAAATAATGATTTATGAATAAATTTTATGAAAATGAATTTTATTTTAAATAAATTTATTAATTATATAATTGTAATGAAATATTTATTACTCACAAAAATATCGACACTTAATTATTAATTTTTAATATATTCACTTACTCATACCATTATATCATAATTTCATTTATAAGGTGCCTAAATTTTATGTCTACTTTCATGGGTGAGTTTACTATTTATAAGGGTCATATTACTATTCATAAGGGTCATACTACTATTCATAAGGGTAACATTACTATTCATAAGGGTACAGTTACTATTCACAAAAAAATAAGTTGATCCAATCATACTCTAAATTTCATAATGATCACAATTGTGTATGTCTATTTTTCTAAATTAAAATCATATAAGTGGGGAAATTATGTTTCATGGTTAGGTTATAGCTATCTTTTTTAAATAATTATAATAAAAAATTATTGCTTCATAGAGACTCAGTGTTGTGTGCATTACATTCTACATTAAATTTCCTTGTAAATCTTTGGGGTATTACATTCTTCCCTCCTTTAAAAATTTCTTCCTAGAAATTACTGAATGTTACCTTATAAAAAGATTTGGATTATTCTTCATCATAAGTTCCTCAGGATCCCACTTCACCTCTTTAATTTTATGATTTTTCTATAATAACTTTACTATTCAAGGCATTTGATTCCTCATCACCTATTCTTTAGTGTCTAAAATTTAGATAGTCTCTTCACATTAAAATAAATCTGGTTCCAAATATGTTCCTTTAGAAGTGAGTACATGTGTTGGGTATGGACTATAACTTATTGACAATGAGACATGGAACACATTTTTTACTTTATAAAGGATAAAAGGGATCTCCAAATGACAATCCACAACTCCAACTCTCTCCATAATTTCAAAAGGACCAATATACCTGGGGCTCGGTTTCCCTTTCTTCCAAAATCTTATAACACCCTTCTATGGAAATATTTTCAAGAGAACATGATCTCCCTCTTGAAATTCCAAATCCTTCCTTTGATTATTTATATATTTATTTTTCCTTCTTTGAACTGCTTTGATATGGTTTTGAATAGTATTTGCCTTGGTTGTTGTTTCCTTCACAAGATCTGGGCCTACAAGCTTCCTTTCACCAACTTCATCCCAACATGTTAGTGTATGACATTTCTAAAACTACAATGATTCATATGGTGCCATTTAAATTTTAGAATGGAAACTATTGTTGTATTAAAATACTATCAAAGGTAAATACTAATTCCACATACATTGAAAAACAAGTTAGCTTAATCTCAACATGTCTTTTAGAGTTTGGATCATCTTTTCTGACTTCCCGTTAGTTTGAGGGTGATACTCAATACACAAATGAAGCTTAGTATCCAAAGATTTATAAACACATTTCCATAATTTTGATGTAAATTGTGGATTATGATTAGAAACAATTGATAGAGGTTCTCCATAAAGTCCTCCAACTTCATTGATATAGAGTCATGCAAGGTGCTCCAAGGGAAAATCATTCCTTTCCTGAATGGCCTGAAGGCCTTCATTTTTATTAAATTTTGACAACCCCCCTTTCAAGGGATGATTGGGAACCCTTAAAAGGCTCGTAGGCTCAGAGACTTCATGGCCTGTAGGCTTAGTAGATTACATGATCTGAAGGTCCTAGGGAATTCAACCAGACTATCTACAAGGAACTGCCCCTCCCCAGCATCTGCATCCTGATAGTAGCTCTCCACCTTTGCATGATAGTTTGGTTGGGATTCCCATGCAAGAACATTCTAGTACCGATGGCATATCCATACCCTCTCATTCTGACAATCCATTTGGCTCGGCTCTGGTGAGTTCACCTGCTCTGAATCCTCTTCTGGGGCTGCTCCTTTTTTATAGTGTGTCTGGGGCCTGCATTCATGTGTCCTGAAGGCCTCGGGGTGGACCTAAGGCCTTAAGGTGGCCCAAAGGCCTTGAGAATCAAATGGCCCAAAGGCCTTGGGTGGAACGAAAGCCTTGCAGGACCTGAGGAACAAACCGGTGACAAGATCAATAGTGACGTCATCCCATTTCCATGTATTAACAGGAATAGGTTACAAGACCCCTCTAGGATGTTGTCTTTAAGCCTTCACCTATTGACAAAATAAACATCTTGATACATAATTTTCAATTTTACACTTCATATTATCCCTCTAAAAATGTTCCTTTAGATATCTATATATCTTAGAGATACCAGGGTGTGTATAGAAATTCAAGCTATGGGAATCATCCAATAACTCCCTTTTTAGCTCGGGGATAGAGGCAACACATAGCCTCCTCCAAAATTTCAGAATTCCATCTTCATACACAAAGTCTTCCAACTTCCCATCATTCATAGCTTTAATTTTCTTTTGAATATTCTCATCATGCTGAGAACTTTTAATCCTTTTGAATAAATATGGTTGGGAAATTAATTGAAAAAGTATTGATGTTTCACCTTCTTTGATAATATTCATATCCATCCTCACTAGATCAATATATATAGAATCCTTGTCAATTCTAATTGTGTTCATAACTCTATGATCCTTCCTAATTAATGTATTAGATACCTTATTTTCCTTCCATGGGTTATAGTGTATTGAAAAATAATAATCCTTAGGAAATTCAATTCATCACCTTTTTCTCATGTTGAGTTCTTTCTATGACAATATATATTTCAATCTCTTGTGATCTATATATATCTCACATCTTTCACCATAGATATAATGTCTCTATAACTTTAGAGACAATATTACAGCTATAAACTCAAGATAATGAGTTGGATAGATCTGTTCATTATTTTTTAACTACCTTGATGCATAGGCAAAAACTCTATCATTCTACATAAGGAGGCAACCAATTCCTTTCTTTCATGCGTCACTATAATTCAAAAATACACCATTTACCAATGGTAGACTCAATATTGTAGAATTCACTAACCTCTTATTCAATTATTCAAAACATTCTTCACATTATTTTTTCCATACAAACTTAACCCCTTTATGAGTAAGCTTGGTTAATGGGTTAGCTAATCGAGCATGCCATCAATAACCTATTGAACCAATAAAACTACAAACCTCATTTATTTTCATTGGTGTACATAACGCCCTGACCCCAGTTAGCCAGAGTCTGTGCATTATTTTAATACATTGGAATGATTACAAGTAATCAATTCCCAAAATACCGATCAGTTTAGTAGTCTTGGAAAATAGATTACATACATGAACTTTACATTACAATTTCTAACATAAAACACAAAAAAAATCCTTTGAGAACGCCATTATTCCCTTAGCTTAACCCTGTATATCAATCATAATACACTTCTTTGCATCCTAGGAAAAATAAAACATAAGAAAGGGGTGATCTTAGATGCTCAGTAAGGATAAAAATATAGTGGAAACTATCATAAATAAGCATAAACATTTAAGGAAATTTATAAGACTAAAACACAAGACTTTTAAACTTAAACTTTATCATAATATGGAAAAGATAAATCAAATAGTTCCATTTATTTATTCAAATGGATATTCTACTAGTAAAATAATTACATGCAATATCAATATCTAATTTCATAATGATGAAATTCAAAATGTCAGACATCATAACCACATAGTCATGGCCTCGATCCAAGACTACAAATAAAAAAATTTTCACGTCCTTGTACCAAGGCACTAAATTGTCTAATGAGACATACCGATGAATCAGGGATCTATAGCGGGCTCCACCCATCACTTACTAAGTCCAATTAATTCCTCATATAAAATTTTGAAACATAACATAAACATTCGTATTAAAACTAGGATACAAAATGTCAATTATTTTACCATAAACAATGAATGGTATAAAATAGCACATCCACAGTCAAACATATCATAACTCATTCAATAAAATGTAAAAGATTGTATTATAATAAATCAACCTCAATCAAGAATAATATCTATTAAAAGATGTTTACATAGTTGAAAATGATCAGTAAATCTCTTTTAGAGAAATACCCCTTTTGTGAAATAATTTAAAAGTCACACATTTATAAAGGAATTCATTTAAAAGAGATTTTTGAATAAAAGTGTCTCATACCACTTTGAAATTTTTGAAATGAATTAACATTTTAAAACAATCATGTCCATATAAATAAATCCTTAAAATAATTTTTGAAACATGGACATTAAATAAAAATATAAAGAAAAATAAATCATCAAAAGTTTTAAAATGTTCATCTTGCTAAAGAGTCCCTTCCACAAAACCTTTAAATATTCATTTTGAAAACTTTTTTATGAAACATGAACATAGATGATAAAAATTTCCTAGTAAATACTTACACATAAACAATCTCGGATAATAATGAGATTGAGGAATTAACCCTCACCTTGTACTTTCCTTTGGTCGAGGGTATGTTTAACATTTTCTTCTTCGGGTGTTTCTTTTTGATTTGAACTAAACGGCTCCTTAGGATGGATTTTGGATAAAATTAAGGTTGCTAGGTTTAAGTGAGGATATTTGGGAGGATATTTGAGTAGGGTTTGGCTGAGCCAAATGGATTTGGAGGTGTGAATTTAAGAGACAGGGAAGTACCCTTTCATAAGAGATGTGAGGGAACTTTAGGAAGAGCTTGAAATATTAATTTATTATACAATAATTTTTGGATTATAATAGCTCCAAACGGATTTATTTCGAGGATAGGGTAATAATGGGTTTAAATACTCTCAACCAATAGGTTTTATACATGTTTAGGTCACCATGTTAACCTTATATTTTTTATTTAACCCTTTGTTAAATAGTTTAACTTTTACTATGTCTTCTTGTATTATTATAATACATGGTTAATAAACTTACTATAAAATGACAAGAGAACCTCAAGTGGTTAATTAATGACATATTTATCATTATGAAATTCTTTTGGAAAAGCCTAAGATTTTTAGGAATATTATATCATTTAATAATATAGTATTTGTTATAAAAGCTCATTTATGTCAATTTTGACACTATTTAGTATTTGTTTTTTGTGAAATTCATAACAAGTTGATTACTTAGAACAAAATACATTAAATCAACCCTAACATGTCATATTCACCTATAAAATTCATGGATGGAATCAAATTCTCAAGTTACCTTTATTTTGATATTTATAATATCAGTTATTTTAGTCTTTCATTAATAAGGTAATTACTTCAACATCATTGTTTCATAAATAAATTTAATTATTTAATGTCTAAAAATTATAAATAAAATACCATGATGTAGAAGTAATATTTATAGTTGAATTTATCTTATGTGTATCCCAATATTAAAAATGGTTTAGTTATTAAACATTAAATTTAACACTTTTAACTTTTCTTTAAATAAAATATAATAAATGTCCTAATCTAACCCAAATGGTTATCCAGTAGAATTAGGACATATGTTGGGGTAATTTTAATATTATTTTTACCTTTAATTGCCTTGTTTACTTTTAATCGTGGTAAGTAAAAGTCAAAAGTTACTTTTCACCAAAAAATATTTTCATCCTATTGAACCACATTTTACTTACTAATGTAAACCATGACTCGATAATTTTTTAAATTCAATTAATAGAAGCAGTAAAATTACATTTTATGAAAATTTTTAAATGTGCCTATAAGTTGGGTAAATGTGCCTAGAAGGTGGGTAAAAAGACGTTTAAATGGTTTGATAAAATTTTATATGTCTAATCTTATTAAAAATGACTCTAATGAATTAATTTGTACAAATATATGTATTATGTATATATATTAATATAAATTTATAATTAAAAAGAATTATTTAAATGAAACAGTCAGTTTTTGGGTACTATGCAGTACTTTTCACTATTCACCAAAAATTAAAAGTTTTCAGAAAAATACAAAAAATTAACCCTAATCTAATTTTGATATTTAGAATTCAAAAGTGATGTCTATTTTACCAAATTAAAAACATATTAGTTTCATTAATTAATTTAAAATTAATTCTTGTTGTTAAAACCAGAAAGCGGGTTTTTGGGAAGTAAAAACTATCAAAAGATTGATATGTGTGTATGTCCAATTTAAATGTAAAATTACTTACAATGAAAAACATTTGATTAAATGATAAAATTATAATATAATTCTATTTAAAAACCATTAAAATTTATTACTTGTAAATATAAATTATTTTGATTAAAAAAGTTGTATCCAAAAAAAATTAGTATATTTCACTATTCATAAAAATATAAAATTTATCAGAAAAACACAAAAAATTTATCCAAACTAAATTTTTATGTCCCACTTATAAATAAGAATTTTATTTTGTGAAATTTAATATATAAAAGTTTCAAATATTGGATTTTAAAAAGGGTTATCCATTAAAAGGTGGTAAAATTTCATTTTTTTTAAAAACCCATTTTTATCTAAAAAATAGGTTTTGTTTTTATATTATTTATAAAAACACTTAATATGGATGTTAAAATTATATGGATTATAAAAAATTTGAAATTCAATTCATACTATTCATAACTTCTTTTTAAACGGCTAGTTTGGTAAGTCGTGGTGCACTTCAACTCAGTATTGTGTGTGGCGCAATCTATTGAATTACTTTAAAAGATAACATATTATAAAATCCAAGGGTGTTACATTCTACCCTCCTTCAATAAGTTTCATCCTTGCAATTTGAAGTTGTTATTCAAAAATAAAAGGTTAAAAATAGAAAATACCTTTGTGGAAAACCCACATCGGAAATTGGGTTAATAAAATTTAGTCTTAATAAGAGGGAAAGGGAAATGAAAAAGTCACCACCACATTATGATATCAAATAGGATAACATTTGTGGAAATTAGAGACACATAGTTAGAAGTAAAACGTAAATATTTATAGGGAGTGATTGAGGTCATCAATCACAAAAACAGGTGAATTGAAAATTGAGGGTCTCAAAGCCATAAATCTATGATGATTAAAATATCACTAGTTCAACAAAATGTAAGGTATTAGGATAACACATTTTTGGGTTTAAGATCCTTTCCCTAAATTTTAAGAATTAATTTCTTCATAGAATAATAAAAAATACTTAATAAGTAGAGTTCCATCATTTAACTGATTTCTACCACAAACTCATCTTTCACTCCAAAAGATAATAGAACTCAAAAATATTCTATTTATCCTAATCATTTAGGGTTCCAAAAAAAATTAATTTATAATTTATATGTCAAACCATTTTAAAAAAACTACATTATACACACCATGACATCATGTAGGCCTATGGTAGGTGATTCACCCTTGTCGCCCTTCGGTTGTGGGTTCATGTCTCGCGGCCTTGTCGGACTCGATGGGTTGTCAACCAACCTCCAGGTTGTCCTTTTTATAACAATCTAAAAATAATATTTAGAAATTTTTTAACCTTAAAAAATAGTATCCAATGTCCAACATAATTTATTCCAACCTTTAGACTTATCCAAAATACTTCTATCTAAACTCACAGTCCAAAATTTATAAGTAAGGTAAACATATTGAAGATCTTTTTTCCACATAATAACATGTGAATACCTTTATCATGTATTCTCTTAAAATAGGGTAACACCCTTAATTTATATAAAACCTTATTGATTACATTCATGCTCCCTCATTCCTTATAGAATACTCGATATACTCGTTATATACAAAAATGTTGTAAACTCCAACAATGATGTAATAAACATACAATTAATTAGTTTCAAGGTAGTCAAGAATATCTAATATAATTTGTCCAAATTAATCATATCTTATTCTGAAATCATTATCTTAGTTTCAGAAACATATTAAGGGTTATATTTCTCCTAACTATATATTTTCAAAAAAAATTAACTTGAAACTGTGTCACTTTACTTTGTACCATAAAATCTCAAATCCTTAATAAAAATGTACTACAGTATAATCCTTATTTACATTATAATCCTTATAAATTATACATCATTAATACAATACTCAAATGATACAATTCTTTAATAAAAACTTAAGAACACTAATCATTCCTCTTCATATGTGGTAGTATCATAACTTGATTATTATCCAATAGAATCATTTAGGGTATACTCTGATGATTAGGACATTAATTCTCATAGTGACCCTACACCTTGCAGATGAAGCATTATACATTTGAAACCTTTTTCTTACCCTTAGAACCACGTACTTGGTGTCTTTTTTTCCCACACTTATAACAAACTCTCATTCCTTTCAAGCACTTCACATGGTGATTCTTTCCACAGTTATCACATATGGGAAAATTCTTCTTTCCCTTCTTCCTTTAATCTATATTTCTCTCTACCATCCTCTTCTTCTCTATCTTCCCTTCAAAGCCATATAAAACAGAAGATTATTTACTTATCTTATTAACACATGATACTATTTCTTTATATGATGATAATACATGGGAGACTATTTCCCTTCTAAATGTTTGCTTAAGACCATGAAATATATGATCCTTCTTAATCTCTAGATCATGCGAATTATTGGAGTTCTCATTCTTTCTACTAGGTTCCATTTATAAACAATGGCATACACTAGATTAGTTTATGAATCACAATGCATAATTCAAAAATTGTGAAATACCTAACATAAATTTAATAGTTTATGCATATAATCCATAATCATTAAAAAAATGATTTCTTTGGGGAATTATTTACTCATAAATCCTTTATAATGGCTTGTAAAGAAAATGTGAATTATCCTAATTATATCCACCGAGAGTGTCAAAACCAAGAGTGCAGCAAGGCCCGTTGTCATGCACCAGTTCCTGTTTGAGTCTAGCTCAAAGAGGTGTTTTCAGTTTTTACCCCTAGGTACATGTAATACCCCCAGTTTGATGTATGTGGCCTTTTTTTATGCATTTTTAGGTATCAAAAGTGCATGGAATGAGTTGGGAAGAGATTGGAAGATTTTGGAATGGTTTTGTATGAGTTTGGAGGCTTTTAAATGGGTGTACGATTTGAGCACGGTTAGTGGAAACCGTGCGGGTTCCCCAGGAAACTGTGTGGATCCTTGTTCTTGAGACAATAGGCTTCACATGGCCTGCACAGAGTTTGTCAAACCATACAGACCCTAGCTCTCGAGGTAGCGGCCTGCGCATG
Organism: Viscum album; assembly: GCA_963277665.1. Classification (NCBI taxonomy): domain Eukaryota; kingdom Viridiplantae; phylum Streptophyta; class Magnoliopsida; order Santalales; family Viscaceae; genus Viscum; species Viscum album. Next base: position 1,964,618,125 of record OY728132.1, read on the forward strand.
GTTAGCGCACAGTTTTCCAAACCGTGTGGGCTAACCGTGCGGCCACTTAAAATTAGGGTTATAAGTTTTGGTCTCACTCGATATTTCCACATTTCACTCCTCTCTTCCTCCCATTCGATCCACACTTGGGTTTTTGGGTTCTCAGGGGTTAGGGGTGCTCTCACACTCATTTTGGAAGCGATTCGAAGGGTTTTCAAGGTGGATTCAAGGTGGTTTCTCTCGGGTAAGTCTCTACTCTTTCTTCTCTTATGTATTCCTCTAGATCGGCATCCCTCTCTTTCTTGGTTTTCTATATCTACACTTTTTGTGTGTAGATCAAGGGTTGTTTTTTCCTTGGATTATGATTTTGATTCTTTTTATGGTTAGGGGAGGGGATCTAGAGAGGTGTCGGTGGTGCGTTCGCCGGATTTGAGGTGTGGTTGTTCATGGGTCGATTTCTCAGGAACCCTAAAGGTAGGTGGCTTCTCCCTCGACTCCAATTTGTTAGAAATAGTGGTTCCTTGTTACAATTAATTTGTTGTGATGGAAATTAATTGTGTTTGGATGTGTGAAATTGGTGGAAAATCCCTTGGGTGATGTTTTGGGGATTTCTGGGAAAAAGAGGGTTTTGTGGTGAAATGCTTTTGTTGTGGATTTTAAAATGGAGATTTTAAAATAAGATGTTATGGTTGATTTTTGAAAATGATTGATAGAAATGGTTTTCAATAAAAAGGTTGTTTTATTAAAATAGGGTTTGTCATGGAAAATGGTTTTCAATAAATGGTTGATTTATTGAAGTGAATTGACATGTAATGGAATTGGTTTATTACATGATGTTGTTGTGACTGTGATGGATTATATTCTTGGTTGTGATTGGTTGAATTGTTGTGTGGAAGTGGGTGGGAAGTACCACTATAATAAAGGGGGGTGGATAGTGGGTGGAAGGGCCAACATCAATTATAAGTGGATGGGAAGGACCACTAGTTGTAATGGATGAAAGAGTTTGGATGGAAGCTCAACTGTTATAATTGTTTTGTTGTGTTTTTCTTTGAAAGATGGAATTGTGGTGATAATGGGTAAATGTTGGAATGGTTGTGGCTTTTCCGTTGGCTTTCCTTTGATTGCTTGGGTGGGGTGTGATGGCTTGGTAAGAGCATGGTTGGCTTATGTTAATTTTTTAACTTGTGATTATTTTATATAAACTATTTCATATAAATGTTCTAACAGTTTTATCCTAGTGAAGTGTGTAGGGAAGTCATTTGGGGAAATCCTGCTGAGTTTTAGTACTCACCCCCTGTTTTGTAAAGTTGGTGTCTTTGCAGATTTTTTGTACCATGACATGGGTAATGTTAAGGCATCAACCTCCTTTAGTGGTGCGTTGTGATGTCTTGGTGGAACTTGGAGATTGGAGCTTCGTGTGGAGCTTCGGTAGTGTCATGGCTCGTGGTGTTCTTGTTGAGTCTTCCGCATTGTACTCTAATGTTTTTTTGGGTTATATTAGTATGTGAGATTATGGATTATCTGGTTGTCATTGGTAATGTATGAGTTTGGTTTTTTGGACATGCATCATTTAGTTGTGGTTTTTTGGTTGGTTTTGTCTCAATGTAAAATTGTTCCCTAATTGTTCTCGGAGCCCTCAGCATTTATTTCTAGCCTTTTGTGCCTTGGGAACGTTTCTTAAGGCCAAGTAACCCTCATCACCTCCTCAATCCAATGAGGTAGGGGCGGGGTGTTACAGTACATCTGTGCCAGAGCTACCTCTACCTGCTCGTATCCAGACATGGATATATTTCTTGGAAAACACACATAATATCTACATTACCAAAAAAAATTGGATGTTCTTCTACACTAATCCTCAAAGTCTATTTTAGGGTAATTTTTCCAAATCATAGTTTATCTAAATCTATTTCAAAGGTTAATGCTAAACTTCCTAATATACCAACTATAATGCACTGACCCCAGTTACCCAGATTCAGTGCAATATTTTAATACATTGGCATGATTACATGGAATCAAGTCCTGAAAGACTGTTCAGTTTAGAAATCTCAGAAAATATATTACATACATGAACTTTACATTAAAATTTCTAACATAAAACACAACAAAAATAATCCTTTCAAAACTCCATTATTCCCCAAGCTTAACCCAGTATAACAATAATAATACACTTCTTCACATCCTGGGAAAAATAAACCATAATAAAGGGGTGCGATTAGTCGCTCAGTAAGGACAACAATATAGTGTAAACTATCATAAAAAAGCATAAACATTTAAGGCATTATATAAGTATAAAACACAAGCCTTTTAAACTTAAACTTCATCATAATATGGAAAAGATAAATCAAATAGTTCCATTTACTAATTCATATAGATATTCTACTAGTCGAATAATCACATGTAATATCAATAGATAATTTCATAATGATAAAATTCAAAATGTAGGACATCATAACCACATATTCAAGGCCTTGTTCCAAGACACTAATTTGTCTCATGAGACCTACCGATGCATCGAGGAGCTATAACGGGATCCACCCATCACTTACTAAGTCCAATTCATTCCTCATATAAAATTTTGAAACATAACACAAACATTAATATTAAAACTAGCATATAGAATGTCAATAATTTAACCATAAACCATGAATGGTATAAAAATAGCACATCCACAATCAAACATATCATAACTCATTCAAAACAATGTGGAAGATTGTATTATAATAAATCAATCTCAATCAAGAATAATATCTAGTAAAGGATGTTGACATAGTTGAAAATGATGAGAAAAGCTCTTTAAGAGAAATACCCCTTTTGTGAAATCATTTAAAAGTCATTCATTTATAAAGGAAGTCATTTAAAAGTGATTTTTGAATCAAAGTGTCTCATAGAACTTTGAAACTTTTGAAAGGAATTAACATTTTAAAACAATCATGTCCATATAAATAAATCCTTAAAATCATTTTTAAAACATGGACATTAAATAAAAAGTTATAGAAAAATAAATCACTAAAACATTTAAAATTTTGATCTTGATAAAGATTCCCTTCAACAAAACCTTTTGATTTGAAAAAAAGGGCTCCTTAGGTTGGCATTCTGATCAAAGTAAGTCCGCTAGGTTGAAGTTAGGGTAGTTGGTTTAGTTATTAAACTTTGAATTTAACACTTTTAACTCTTCTTTAAATAAAATATAATAAATGTCCTAATATAACACAAATGGTTATCCAATATAATTAGGATATGTGTTGAGGTAATTTTAATATTAATTTTACCTTTAATTACCTTATTAACATTTAACCGTGGTAAATAAAATTCAAAATTTACCATTCACTAAAAATTATTTTCATACTATTGAACCACATTTTACTAACTGATGTCAACCATGTCTCTCAGATTTTTAAAATTCAATTCACATAAGCGGTAAAATTACATTTTATGAAAAATTTCAAATGTGCCTAGAAGGTGGGTAAATGTGCCTAGAAGGTGGGTAAAAAGACGTTAAAATGGTTTAATAAAATTTTACATATCTAATATTATTCTAAAATGACTCCAATGACTTGAATTGTATTAATATGTGTATTACGTATCTATTTTAAGATAAATTTTTAAATTAAAAAACATTATTTAAATGAAAAATTTGGTTTTTCTGTACTATGTAGTATTTTTCATTATTCATCAAAAAATGAATGTTTTTAGAAAAATACCAAAAATTCACCCTAAGATAATTTTGATTTTCTGAATTCAAAAATGATATTTATTTTATGAAATTCAAAACATATAAGTTTCATTAATTAATTTAAAATTAATTTCCATTATCAAAACCAGAAATCTGGTTTTTGAGAAGTAAAAACTATCAAAAGATTGATATGTGTTTATGTCCAATTTAAATGTAAAATTAATTCCAATGACTAACATTAGATTAAATGATAAAAATATATTCTAATTATACTTCAAAACCATACAAATGTATAATTTAATAATATAAATTATTTTGATTAAAAACGTTGTTTTCAATTAAAATTTTGAATTTTTAAATATTCATCAAAATATGAAACTTATTAGAAAAACACCAAAAAATTTATCCAGACTAAATTTTTGTGTCCCAATTCTAAATAAGAAGTTTATTTTGTCAAATTGAATGTATAAAAGTGTCAAATATTGTATTTAAAAATGGTTCTCCATTAAATGGTGTTAAAGTTTCATTTTGGTTTAAAACACATTTTTATCTGAAAAATTGGATTTGTTTTTATATTATGTCTAAAAAACACATAATATGGATCTTAAATTATATGGAGTGTATAAAATTCAAAATACAGTTAATAATATTCATAACCACTTTTTAAATGGCTAGTTTGGTAAGTCATGGTACACTCAAACTCGGTGTTGCATGCGGCACAAGCTATTGAATTACTTTAAAGAGATAACACATTATGAAATCCTAGGGTGTTACAATGTTGGCCATTCTTGAACTGCCTTTGTCTTCATAGGATCAACTAATATTCCATCCTTAGACACAATTTGGACCAGAAAAGAAATATTTTTAAGCCATAATTCACACTTTCTAAGCTTCCCATAAAACCCATTCCTTCTAAGAGTCTTCAGAATAATGTGCAAGCGATTCTCAGGTCTTCGTAGCTTTTGAAGTATACCAAGATATCATTAATAAATACCACAAAAAAGTTATCTAGATATTCCTTGAAAACCAAATTCATTATATCTATGAAAATAGAGGGTGCATTATTCAGTCTAAAAGGCACTACTATAAATTCATAATACCCATACCTACTTTTAAATTCTTTCTTTGGAATATCTTCCTTTTATACATACAACTGATGATATCCAGATCAAAGTTTAATCTTCAAAAAATATTAATCTCCATGAAGTTAATCGAATATATCATCAATACAAGGTTTTGGATACTTGTTCTTTATTATAATAGCATTGATTTCTCTGTAGTCAATGTATATCTTCGTGGATCCCTATTTCTTCTTGATAAAGAGAATAGGGGCTCCCTATAGGGAAACATTAGGTCGAATAAATCAATTATCACTCAATTCCTTAAGTTGTTTCTTCAATTATACTAATTTCACTATGTCCATTCTATAAGGAGTCTTTGATATAGGTCTTGAACTAGGAATTAAATGGATATAGAACTCAACTTCATACTCTAGAGGTTTTCCAGGTAAATCATCTGAAAATACATCAATGTATTCATTCAGAATAAGTAAATACTCTATTTGAATATTTCTTTCCTCACCCATATATATTTCGTTCTCTTCCTCCCCAAGAATTGAATTCAATTGAGCTATTAGGGGTGGATCTAGATGAGAATCAAATTGTGAAGTTTTTTCTCTAAAGATAAGAGATTATACACCATCCTCACAAATCATAATTTTTTCTTATTGCAATATATTTTTTCAACATATTTTGAAATCCAATCAATACCAAAGATTATATCAAATTCAACCATAGGTATGATAATAAAATTATCAGATAAATCATGTTTATATTCTATAATTGGAACTTCCTAAAATATCTTTGTTATAATGATACTCCCCTTAGGGGTTTTGACTAACAACACCCTTGTTAAGGAGAATTGGAAATATCTAATTTTTAATGATAACTAGGAAGATATAAAATAATATAATGATCCATAATCAAATAAATATTCATCTAAATTTGAGTATATGATTAATTTACCTACAACCACATCATTATGAACTTCAACCTCTACTGTTGTGATCGCATAAGATTTTCCTTACTCCCTCTTCATTATTTGTGGAAATTTTCCTTAACACTTGGGTTAATTATTTATATAATGTTCCATCTCTTTTAGATTTTAGCATTGAACATTAGTAGATTATTTCTTTCTCTTACAATTTCAGGCTTGGTGTCATTTCCCTCCACACATATAAAAAACACCCATACCCTTCGGGGAAGTACCATTGTGTTTCTTCCCATAATTATAATAGTATGGAAAATCAATTATTCCATTATTACCCTTTTCCTTATTTTCTTTTTATAGATTTCAGCATTCCTATTCTTCTCTTTTATTCCTTTAAAGTCATAATACATAGAGAATTATTTTTTTATCTTGATAGAACATGAGACTATATCCTCATATGATGAGAAATTTCGGGATACCAGTTCCCTTTAGAGAAATGGTTTTAAACCATAAAATAATCAATCAATATTACTCTGTGGATTATGTATGTAGTCCCCAGTATGCCTTTATATTCTTTTAAAGTTAGATTCATACTTGGAAAAAATTTCATCCTCTTTATATCCTAGACTCTAGAATTACCTCTCCATATCTGGTCGTTGTTAATGAGGAAAATATTTTTCTAGGAAAATATCCTTAAAATCATTCCACTCCATATTTTAGATTCCATATTTCCCCTTTGTATTTTAAATTAACATCCACCATTTATCTGCATCTCCCGAGAGATGATAAAATACCATGATAACCTTCTCCCTTTCATTACTTCCCAAAATGAGAAATATATTCTCCTAGGAAATTATCCACTACTTTGATAAAAAATTAGTTTTTAGTCTCATCTAATAATTGAGAATGTTGTCACATAAATCATTTAGACATTAATCCTCTATGTTGTGGCTCAGTATGCTCTATACGGGTAAGACTATTCTTCATAACCTAAGTCAGATGTCCCAGTATATTTATAAGTTACTCAGAACTAGTTATAGCTCTAATACTGACATCATTATCCTGTATAAGAGGGAAATCACTACATGGGATATGTTCATTCATGTAGTTTACATTTATTCCACTAGGTGTCATTTTTAAATAATTTTATACACTAAATTAGGTTATGTGTGATATTGAACTAGTAAAACACTTCACATAAATTGAAATTTTATGCATGTCTAATATCATAATCATAAGTATGGTTCCTTTTGGTACATATTTACATTTAAATCATTCATAATGATTGGTAAAGAAAATATAAATTATCCTAATCATATCCCTCAATAGTTTCAAACTAGGTGCATAATAATTCTTATTGTTATGTACCAGATTTCCCTGAGTGAGACCTAGGACACCTGTTCAGAGTTGTTTCCCTTATATACATCTATTCAAGAACCACTTCCACTTGTAGTATCTATATAGGAATATATTTCTAGTAATATCCACATAATATCTAATTTACCAAAATTATAGGATGTTATTGTATTCTTATCCTCAAATACTATCTTAGGGTTATTTTCCCTAATCTATGTTTTCTAAATCTATTTTCAAAGGTTTATAATAAACTTTATCTGATACCAACTATAACAACAAGATGCCAAAATCCTGTTGTCGATACATTATGTTATTATGTTGGAATATAGTCAAGTAAGATGCGTCCTGAAGGACCGAATAGTTTAGTAGCTTTATAAAAACTAGATATATATAAAAGTTCTACATTACAACTTGAAATGAAATACATCAGAGAAACTCCTTTATAAACACTCTTATTCTTCTAGATTATCTTTTCATGTAATTCATAAAATTAATCATGGAATCCTGGGGGAAATAAACATAAGAAATGGGTGAGCTCTGATGCCTAGTAAGGGTACTTAATAAAGAGGAATAATAAATAATAAGGCATGATAAATAACTAAAGAACACATGCCATTAAAGAAAAATCTGGAGCATAATATAGAAGGAATAAAACATCAATAAATTATTCCATAATAAAACATAAACATAGATATTCCAATAGTCAATTAATCACATGGAATATCAATTACTAGTTTCATAATGAGGGAATTCATAATTCCATACATCGTAATCATATCATCAAGGCCTCAGCCATGACACCATACATAATGGGTAATAACCGCAGCTAGTTTGTATAATGAGACATACTGATTCATCAAGGGGATATAGCAGGCCTAACCCATCACTTTATAATTCCAATTCATTCCTCATATTAATAGAACTAAACATAAACAACCTGAACATTTGAAATGTTAATAACTTTCCCCAATCAAAAAAAATAAACACTAACCATTCGGAGTAATATGGTGAATGTTATCAAGATAGTACATTCATAGTAAAACTAATCATAAACCATTAAATAAAATATGGTAGATGATATCTTAAAATATTAATCCCAATTAAACATAATAATCATCAATAGTTTTGAAATAGATGGAAATACTCTTATAAAATTATCGAGTAATACTTGAGAGAAATACTCTTTCACTTTGCAAAGAAGAGTTCTTTTGGAAAAAAAATATAAAAATAAATGTAAAATAAGCTAGTTTTTTTATAATAAAATGATAGATTTTAAAAAAATGTTGGATTAAAATATATTATATAGTTTACTTTAAAAATAGATAATAAATCAAGAAGTTCACTTGAATCAGGCTTTCTTATCAAGAAGAATTTGATAAGGATACTTTTATAACATGTTACTCCCCATTAATTAAATAATGATTCTGATTGGTACATATATATAAAAAATTCACACATAATTTATTAGTATTATATAAAAATAATTAAAATTTTCATTGGGTTACAGAGAGAAAAATTATAACCTAAAATAAATTGGAGGTTCGGGTAGAAAACCCTTACCTTATGTATGAATGTGTTCTGCACATGACCTTAACCACCTGTATAATCAAACTAAACCCATTAATTAATTAATTAAAAATCCTATCTAAATTTAATTTATTTATTATAATTTTATTAAGTTCATTTATATCCTTTTTTATGATTTATAAGATACAATTTTATTGCTTAAGAGCGTTCGTTTCCTTGGTTTTCATGATCGGTATACTTGTATATGGGTATGGAAGTTCATGTGGAAAGTGTATAATTCTACAGAATTGAATTTATATGATATTAGTGAACAATAATAATTTTAATTGGTATTATTTATTATTTTTTTCCATATATGAGGATGAATAATTAATTATAATCTTTTTTCTTAATTTTAGGGGTTTTTAGATCGTAATGAACTAGTTTTGTTCAACTATTTAATATCATATATATATAATGGTTCCAAAAACTTAAATATGATATAACACATATTTTATAATATATTTCAATCATAAAAATGGTTTTATGACCTGCCTTGAAGTAGAATTTAAAGAAATAATGTTTGTCATCCACGAAGGTTGTAATTCGACACCACCCAGATGATGATTTCGTTTTTAAAATAAGAGAGAGATAATAAAGGTATTGATGATGGATCTTCCTTTAACATGATATAATTACATTATATAAATTATAATGGAGTTATAATTATCATTTGGACATAGGAGGTGAGGAGAGGATAGGAATGGAGAATAAATTTAAATGAAATTAAAAGAAAAAGGAATAGGGTTTGCATCTTGAATTATCCCCCTTGAGAACCTCCATAGGGGAAGGGGTTTTGGTCTTTTGGAAAGAAAAAGTGCTTCTGGATATGGGGAGATAATATGGAAGACTATTTGGGCAGAATTTTGAAAAGCTTCAAGACTTATAGGTGTGAGGAAAAGAGGGGGTGTGGGGTGGTATTTAAAGTGGGGTAGATAGGTGATTTATCAATATTTTATTCATTATTTTATTATTTTTCTCAAGACAAGAAATAGTATTGATTATTGTGACTAAATACAGTAATGAGTGCATGTGAGTTCTAATTAATGGTGCTTATATCATCCAAAAATCATACATGACCCTATAATTCATTTATTTAGCATTTATCATAAATTATCATATTTTACTATTCACAAAAAATTCAAGTATTTTAGAAAAATATAAAAAATTAACCCTAACCATTTATCGATGTGTATAATTAAAAAATTAAATCCATTTTATGAAAATAAATTTTTAAATATGAGAAATTAAATTTTTAATTAAAATCATCATTTACTAGAAAAATATAGTTTTTTTTAAAATAAACCTTATTTTATAACACTTTGAAAATTTAGATGAGGTCTAATTAAATTAAACAAAATCATATGACATCAAAATATTTATTTATGAATACATTTTATGAAAATTAGTTTTATTTTAAATAAATTTATTAATTATATAATTGTATTTAAATATTTATTACTCATAAAAATATAAACACATAATTATTAATTTTTTAAATATTCACTTACTTATACCATTATATCATACTTTCATTACTAAGGTGCCTAAATTTTATTTATACTTTCATGGGTGATTTTGCTATTCATAAGGGTCATATTACTGTTTATAAGGGTAACATTACTATTCAAAAGGGTTGAGTTACTATTGAACAAAAAAATAAGTTGATCCTATCAGACTCTAAATTTCATACTGATCACAACTATGTATGTATGTTTTTTAAAATTCAAATCAAAGAAGCATCAAAATTATGTTTCATGGCTAGGTTATAACTGTCTTGTTTAAATAATTATAATAACAAAGTATTGTTTCGTAGAGACTCGTTATTGTGTTAATTACATTATACATTAAATTTATTTGTAAATCTTTAGGGTGTTAAAATTTTGAATCAACTACTATCAAGAAAAACCATTTTCTTTCCCTCTTGATTTGGGCTCTCTAATTAGAAACATCTAGAGATGATTCTATAAGATCTCTTTTCTAGTGAAATTTTTCCTCTTGGTTTCTATTATGTGTTTACATTCAACTTAGGTGGCTTCTATAACATTATCCATATGTTATCAATGCAAAGGATTTTGGTTTCATGGATCAGTTCATTTATATACGATTAAAAATCCATGTTGAATTCTTCTTAGTAAACTATATTGATTCAATGTTATTTATAAAGAAATATTTTGGTAGAAGGATGTAGTAGATTTTATAAAAAAAACATTTAATGATGTTTTGGTTTTTAAACATTGAAAAATATGGATTGCATGAGGAAGGATTGAGACATTGGGTGGTATGGGTTCAGAAAAAATTACAAGGGTCATAACATATATGAACTTGGATACGTGTGCTAATTAGGTGTGTGTAAGAACCTAGGTTTTTAGAACGGGTCAAAATCCTGAACCTGTTTGAATTTTGACTTGTCCCTGAGAAAACTAGGAAAATCTGGGATGTTTTGGAAATTTTTAGACAATACGCCAAGTACTCTAGAGTACACGCCATGTATGAGTTGGGTGAGTACCGGACGTGTGCTCGACGAGTACATGTTGTGTGATGGCCATGTAGGAATTTTTTACTACACGACAGGTAGTTATAGACATATCATGTACCCTTGATCATCTTGAGGCTATACATGGTGTGTAGGCCCGTTGGCTGGGTAGAATGTTTTTAGCATGTGCACATCATGTACTATTTGTACATGCCTTGTAGAGGGGTCGTGTATCGGGATATACATGGTGTGTTGGAGATGTCAGTTGGGTAGAGAAGTACATGCTGTGTACCCCTAGGTACGTGTCGTGTAGTCAGTCATCAAGTCTATGGTGAAATATCAGCCATCATGTGAACAGTAAAATGATACACAATGTTTAGTTATAAGTACATGTCGTGTACTTTCATTTTTCTCAATAAAACGGGCGGTATCCTCGTTTTTAGGTAGAAACTCAACCCTTCGACAGGTTTGAGTAGGGAGAGCCAGCCAGAGCTTGTTTTTTCTCTGGATCATCTGTTTGAACTTCATTTCGATCGTTGTTGGATGTGTTGGAACCCCCTCAGTAAGGCCTTGATTCTAATGGATCCTTTTTTCTTGATTTCTGTTCTAGAGCGAGTTATAGGGGTTTGAGAAGATTTGATTATTTTGTAGATCTTCTTCATTTTAGACCTAATTGGATTCTATTATCATAAGAGTGTAATCATATGAGTCACAGGTAGTTGATGCATACCTCCTTTTTTTCACAAACTTTTGGGTGGCATGGCCTACGGCATGTTTTGGATATTTTGAGTGAGACCCTAATTTACCTGTTATTTCCTGTTTAATTATTTATTAGACCTATGGAAAGCCCTTGGGTATGCCCTTTTACCATTTTTCTTGAGAGATAGGCCATTTCTCATTGGGTCATTTTGGTCGAGGGATTACAAAATGGTTATAATTGTTTTGTATTATTTTAAACTATTGAGTTTAGTGTATTGAACCTTGATATGAATTTTGGAGTCCTTAAAGAACCCAGTGCTGGTATGGGACAGCACTTGGTTAGCACATAATACTGTTTATAATGTTTTTCCTATTTATGTATTTTGTTTAAATGTTTTATATATGTAATTTTTAAATTGCATATCCTGGAACCTTTGGGTTGTGTTGGGAATGGCCCGGATATTCTTGAGTGATGTTGATCACAGTTTGGGCATGGATGAGTTACTTTGGGAGGTTTTGACCATGGGATTGGGCATCCTGGTCGTTGTATTGAGGCAGGATGAATGTTAGGTTGGGCATGGCCTGGGTTACTGGGATGGAAAGGCCATCAGACTTGAGTGGCATGGTCATAGGGACACAATTTGTTAGAGGTGTTATGGCATGGGTAATATTTTGGTGATCTCCATTCACTCAGAACTATGAGTAGTATGCGCACAAAGAGACTCTGTGATTGGGTGGTATTGACCACTCATGTGGGTAGTGGCCCCCGTTAGTTGTGGCTTAGGTACTATTGGTTTGGGGGTGCTTGTCATAGGAAGCCACATGGGTGGTGAGTAGCCTTCAGGAGATATCATTTAGGTTATCAGGTTGGGGGCATAGGCTCACCATTATTTTGTGGGAAAACATTAATGTCCATCATTTACTTTATTTTGAGGGTAGACATTGTTGTCCCTCCAGTTACATTATTTGAGGGCAGACATCATTGTCCCTCTGGTTACTTATTTGAGGACAGGTATCATTGTTCCTCTGGGTTACTATTTCTTGGGCATGCCTTTGAGACGTCGGTACTTGAGACATGCGCTGTCAAGGGGCACATGGTACTAGGTTACATGACAAAGATTTCGGCATTGGCCAAAGTAGGTGACACTCCATGGTGGATTATGATCACCATTGGAGTTTTTTTTTTCATTTGTGCATCATTGTATTTACTGTTTCCCTTATAACTGCAAGCCTATTTAAACACAAATATTAGGTACGCACTGTTGTGTGGTATCCTGCTGAGATTCGTCTCACACCATGCACGGTCCCTTCGGGACACGTACAGACTTTATGGATTTACGTGCAGGAAAGAGATCAGCTTCAGAAGATGGACTGTATTAGTTGTCGCATTGGGATGGTAGGGACCTTGAGGTCTTGCCTATCTGGAGTTTACTTTTTTTTGATTTCTATCATGTATTAACATTCTTACTTATTTTGTAGCTATAGTTGGTTATTCATTGGCGCCCATTTACATATGGATATGTATGAATTTATTTGGATGCATGTTTTTTATTCAGTAGTTACAAGTGATCAATATTTTTGTTGTGTTTACTTTCTATTGTTGTTGTTTATATTTATTGCTTCCACTGTTTATCGATATTGAATGTGCTTCCACTCTTTAGGTCTAGTTCGAGTCTGCTGAGTCGTTTATTCTACTTCATATTTATTATTATACTCAGAAAAGTACCAATATTATCCTTTGAGAGGGTATAGCCTCCCCACTATACCTATAAGACCCTCGCTACTAGTCAGCAACCTTTGGCATTCTGGGAGGTGTGCCTAAGGTAGTAACACCCAACCTGTTCAACACTATTTGGGTGGTTGTTCGGGTCCGGGTCGTTACAAAGTGGTATCAGAGGAGTTCTTGATAGGGATTTAGTAACTGTGTTTCGCTGTCTACTAATGAGATTGAGAATTCTCTTTTTATTTCTGCTGGTTTTACTATTTGGGATATGGTAGACTGGAGATAGGTTGTTTCTGGAAACTGGGTTTCTAGCATGTTTTTGGGTGCCTTCAGCCCCAGGTACGAGGGATGAACCAAGTTTCCAGGGGAGGGAATTTTTTTTTCTTTTTCTCAGATTACAGTTTATATTATTTCCACCTTGGTGTGTGATGTTATTGATTTTGATGTGTAACCCTTGACCCTGTACGGTAAGGGAGAATGGGACCTTGGCCCGGTATGGAAAGGCTTCTTTTCTTGGCATTTGATAGGCACATTTAGGGGTATTTTAATTTCATAACTGCATGTATGCTTTATGATGTGATAATACCAAGTGAAAAAAATGTCAATTTCCATGATTTGTGTACTCTTGAAATGTGAATAGGTGAAATTTATGATAAAAATTGTTTGTTTATTGAAATGTGTTATTTCATACTTTGTATATTTGTAGAATTGTAGGGTATTTGGGTATGTCTCTTATGATAGCAGGCGCGTACTATGGTTGAGGTGATTTTGTTCACCAGGATTGGGAGACTAGGTCGTCGGTTTGAGGCAACGTTGGTTGTCAGGACGAGAATGGCCCAAGGTACTTTTGATACATGGCTCTATTGGGGGCGGGTAAGGAGGCCATGAGGTCAGGATGCCATGGGGCATGGTTGTGGAGGGGGAGAGTAAGGGTGGTAGTTGTGTGCTGTATTTTACTGATTTCCTTATCCGCATTATATATATGTGTGTGTGTTTGTGTGTGTGTGTTATTATGTATGTGGGATATCTGGCCATTTATGGTATTCAGTGGGTTCCTTTTATACATCTCTATGGAGAATTAGGTGGGAGATGGTACAGTACCATAGAAGTGGGATCAGGTTTAGGATCCAGTGCAGGCAGAACATGAGCTGCAGGTACGGGCTCAAAGATAGGATTAGTTTTAGGATCCAGTGCAGGCAGGACAGCAGCCGGGTTTGGCAGTGTTTGGACCATGGCTCGAAGAGCAGCTCCGAGCTAGCCTAGTACGTGTCTTGTAGGGGATTGACAGAGGTGTGCAGGGTACATATCCATCTATGGAATATCTGACGTGGGAGTTCCAATCACAGCAGCTTCCACTTTTTCAAGGTGAGGGTGGTCCACATGCATTTGAGAACTAGATAGAGAGCATACAGATGATTTTTGAGCAGCTTAAGATGCCTCCAGGGTGGAGGGTCAATCTGGAGATGTACATGCTGAGAGGGCTGGAAAAGTTTTGCTGGGATTTATAGGTTCACGCTCACAGGCATGAGGGACTAGCATGGAAGAATTTTGAGGAGAGGTTCTTTGAGAACTTTTATCCAGATACACCGAGGGCCAAGAGATCTCATGAGTTCTTGAGTCTTCAGCAAACAGACATTTCTGTCATGGACTATGCAGCTACTTTTACTGAGTTTCCATGCTTTGCACATGGAATAGTAAGGGATGACGTGGCAAGGAAGAGGTGATTTAAGATGGATTATGACATTCCATTCAGATCCAGGTGAATATATTCAGGCTATATTCATCTCAGAAGTGGTGAATCAGGTGCTCATAGCAGAGGAAAACTAGAGGGATAGGCCCCAGGTTGGTCAGGGAACAGTTTCAGGTGATGGTTTGGACAGACGGAAGTGAAGATGGGATGAGTTCCAGTAGGTCAGTCGGGCCAAAGACTCAGGTAGACCACCTCGTAGCAGTTCAGCAGTGGTTTAATTTCAGTTTAGGCAGCCAGGACATGTTCGGACTCAGTACGATAGGCCTCCAAAGGAGTGTTGTTCATGTGGACAGGCTGGACATCTTGAAAGGTTTTATAGGCAGCCTTCTCAGACAGCCGGCTGGCAGGGACCAGGATACACGGTGGCATCTGGAGTTGGTTCAGGTTCTGTACCAGGAAAGGGTAGCTGAGTTTCAACTGCACGCGGAGGATGTGACAGAGAAAGTGGGATCCAACTCAGGGGTCAGTGGCCGGTGGCTGGAGTAGAACTATAGGGAGGTTAGGCATCAGGAACCCATACTTCAGGCCAGGTGCATGCCATGGTGCTTCCAGAGGCTGAGCAGTTTGGTGAGCCGATGACGGTTCGACTTACACTACGAGTGTGGCCGTGACTTTCTCATTTTCTTTTGGCATGACCTGCTGAAGCATGTTCATTTTAAGTGCACGAGGTGCACTGGATTCTTGTGGACTAACTAGATGTTGGTTAGTGGTATTGGCGTCATATCAGGTGTGTTATATATTTTTATATATATGTATGAGGTGCCATGGGCATCGGGGCATCGAAGATGCGGGTTACTTGAGGTGTCTTGGGAATTGGGGCATCAAGGATGCGGGTAAATTGAGGTTCCATGGGCATCGGGTCATCAAGGATGCGGGTTACTTTGGTTACCTTGGGTATCGGGGCATCAAGGATGTGGGTTACATGAGGTGCATTGCATTAGGTTTTATTTTGATCATCCATGGGATGCAGGACCTCATGGAGGTGGACACCGATGCGGTGCAGGATACGTTGGGTGTTGGAAACGAGACAGGAGCACCAATGAGGTACAGCGGTGACAATGCGTCAAGAGAGGACCATGCGTCTAGAAAACAAGTTAGTGAACCTTTACTTTTATTAAGTTTCGTCAGGTTCAGACCGAGTTAGGAAATTCCTAAGGTGGGGATCCCCTTGATGATTTTATCTAGAACCCTTGAGATCAAGGGAGTCTGAGATACTTAAATTGGGGTGGTGTGTTCAGTTTCATCTCTGAGTTTTGTTTGATAGCTCGGGGGAAACCTATGTTAAGGTGGGGAGATTGTAAGAACCCAGGTTTTTAGAACGGGTCAAAAACCCGACCCTATTTGAATTTTAACTTTTCCCTAAGAAAACTGGGAAAATCTGGGATGTTCTTGAAATTTTCAGACTACACACCATGTACTATAGAGTAAACATCGTGTATGGGTTGGGAGAGTACCGGTCGTGTGCCCATTGAGTACATGTCATGTGATGACCATGTAGGAATTTCTTACTACACGGCATGTAGTTATAGACACGTCGTGTACCCTTGACCGTGTGGAGTCCATACATGGCGTGTAGGCCTGTTGGTTGGGTAGAATATTTTTAGCATGTACACGTCGTGTACTATTTTTACACGCCGTGTAGAGGGGCCATGTATCGGGATATACATGGCATGTTGGGGATGTCGGTCGGGTAGAGAGGTACACGCCATGTACCCCTAGGTATACGCCGTGTAGTCAGTCAGCAAGTCTACGGTGAAATATCAGATGTAATGTGAATGGTAGAATGATACATGGTGTGTAGTTATAAGTACACACCGTGCACATTATTTTTTTTTTTCTAAAACAGGCAGTAGCCTCATTTTGAGGTAGAAACTCAACCCTTCGATGGGTTTGAGCGGGTAAAGCTGGTTGGAGCTTCTTTTTGGTCTGGATTCGTCCATCTGAACTTTGTTTAGATCATCTTAAGATGCATTACAAGCCCCTCAGTAAGACCTTGATTATTCTTGAGCTGTTTTTCTTGATTTATAATCTAGAGTGAGTTATAGGGGTTTGAGCATATTTGATTCTTTTATAGATCTACCTCGTTTTAGACCTAATTGGAGGCTTTAATCGGAAGAGTATCATCGCACGTGTCTCAGGTAGGTGGTGAATACCTATTTTTTGTGTTTTCACAGACTTTTGGGTGGCGCGGGCTATGGCGAGTTTTTGGGTATTTTGAGAGAGACCCTAATTTACCTGTTATTTCCAGTTTAATTGTTTATTTGACCTATGGGATGCCCTTGGGCATTCCCTTTTATCATTTTTCTTGAACGAGGACGGGAGATGGGTCATTACTCATCAGGGAATTTTGGACAAGGTATGCCAAAATGGTTATAATTGTTCTGTATTGTATTTAACTATTGAGTTTAGTGTATTGAACCTTGATATGAATTGTTGGAGACCTTAAAGACCCCAGTGCTGATATGGGATATCACTTGATTAGCACATACAACTGTTTAGATTTTTTTGCCTATTTATGTGTTTTTTTAAATGTTTTATATATGTAATTGTTGAATTGCATATGCTTGAACATATTTATTGTGTTGGGAATGGCCCGGATATTCTTGAGTGATGTTGATCATAGGTTGGGCTTGGTCGCGTTACTTTGGGTGGTTTTGACCATGGGATTGGGCGTCATGAGTGTCGGTTTGAGGCAGGATGACTATCAGGTTGGGCATGGTCCAGGTTACTGGGATGGTAAGGCCATCAGACTTGAGCGGCATGGTCGTAGGGACATGAGGTGCTAGAGGTGTTGTGTCTTGGGTATTATTTTGGTGATTGCCGCTCACTCAGAACTATGATTAGTGTGCACATAGATAGACTATGTGATGGGGTGGTTTTGACCACTTGTGTGGGTAGAGGCCCATGTTATTAGCGGTTTAGGTAATATTGGATTGGGGGTGCTTGTTGTAGGAAGCCACATGGTAGGTGAGGAGCCTTCAGGGGATAGCGTTGAGGATATAGGGTTGGGGGTAGAGGCTCACCGTTATTTTGAGGGCAGACATCGAAGTCCCTTAGGTTACCTTATTTTGAGGGTAGACATCGTTGTCCCTCTGGCTACTTTATTTGAGGTAAGATATCATTATCCCTCCAGTTACTTATTTGAGGAAAGGTATCATTATTCCACTGGGTTACTATTTCTTATGTGTGCATTTGAGAAGTCGGTACTTGAGGCATGCGGTGCTTGGCTCACATGGTGTCGGGTTACATGATAGAGATTCTGGCGTTGGCTGAAGCAGGTGACACTCCATGGTGGCTGTTGAGCACCAATGGAGTTTGTGTTCATTTGTGCATCTTACTATTTATTGTTTCCCTTATAACTTCATGCCTATTTAAACACTTATATTAGGTACGCACCATTGGGTAGTATTCTACTAA
The DNA here is from genome assembly GCA_963277665.1 of Viscum album. Classification (NCBI taxonomy): domain Eukaryota; kingdom Viridiplantae; phylum Streptophyta; class Magnoliopsida; order Santalales; family Viscaceae; genus Viscum; species Viscum album. The sequence goes on from OY728132.1 coordinate 1,964,636,753, forward strand.
GATTCATCTCACACCCTGCACGGGTCCTTCAGGACGTGTGAAGAATTTATGGATTTATGTCTAGGAAAGAGATCAGCTTTAGGAGTTGGACTGTATTAGTTGTCACATGGGGATGGTAGGGACCTTGAGGTCTTTCCTAGCTGGAGTTTACTTTGTTTTTTTTCTATCTTGTGTCAGTATGCTTACTTGTTTTGTATCTAAAGTTGGTTAGCCATTGGTTCCCTTTTACATATGGATATGTATGATCTTCTTTGTATGCATGTTTGTTGTTCAGTAGTTATAAGTGATCAGTATATAGTTTTTTTACTTTCCGTTGCTGTTGTTTATATTTATTGTTTCCACTTTTTATCGATATTGAATGTGCTTCCGCTCCACAGGTTTGGTTCAAGTCTTCTGAGTCATTCATTCCATTTCATATTCATTATTATACTTGGACCAGTACCACTATTATTTTTCGAGAGGGTATAGCCTCCGCACTATACCTATAAGACCCTCGTTGATAGTTGGTAGCCTTTGGCATTCGGGGAGGTGCACCTAATATAGTAACACCCGACACGTTTATCACTATTCGGGTGGCTGTTCGGGTCCGGGTAGTTATAGTGGGCACATTGGATTGTGCCGCTGAATGACAACTTAGGATGCAGGGTAGATATCTACCTATGAGATTTTTTTTCATTAGGTGGGGGTGGTTTGCATGGGGTGTGTCATTTTCATTTTCTATTGATTATTATGCACCCCGTTTTCAATTTACTACTTATCTATATATTTATGAGTGTGTTCTAACTTTTTTTTACTATATTATCATGAGTTGAAAACCTTTTGGGGATTATCTACTAGGTTTTTCACTCAACCCCATGCATATGCACTTTGGTGTGTATATAGACATTATTCATCGGGATATAAATAATTTTAAGGTGTTTTATTTCTCTAGTATGGAACCTTGAAGTGGTGATCATGGTTTATGAAGTATAAATCATAGATAACATCAATGATGGAGTCTAATGTAGTGTTACCTATAAAAATTTGGAATCTTTCAAGTTTAAAACTTACAGACTTTAGTTTTGTATTAATTTTTTCCATTGTCACTTTGATTACATTATGGTATGTCATGAGAATTGGCTTGTTATCATTCATGCATCATATTTTGGTTATGTATAGTTGTGGTTATTACAGGAACAGTTGTATAAATAGGTAAAATAATCCCCCAACAATTTTTTATACTATAACGACCCAAAAACATTTCTTCTTTAAATAATGGATCTCTTTCCTATCTATAACTTTTATAATGTTTTTTGGTAAAAAATACCTCAAGGTATCCTTGAAACATTTTTGAGGTGATTGTGTTTGTTGACAAAGTGGGCCTCCATGTTGTGTTTCTTGACAAAGCAGACCACGATGTTCAATTTGTTGAAAAAATGGGGTTTAGATGGTGAGTTGTTGATTTCAAGACATGTTTTTGACAATCCATGTTTGAAAGAAGAACCTTAAAAAAGTAATGGATGATCTGGAGGTAGTACAAAGATAATAGATATAATTTGGCATCATTTTTTTGGAAAAGGGACTTGTGTGCTAGTGTCTTGTAGAAACTTGTTTTTTGTAAAAGGGACTTGCTCTAAAGTGTCATAGAGGCTTGGAAAGTTTTGTTCCATATGTTTTTCAATATCAGAACATCAAAATATAGAAAAGGAAAGTGGGGCACCCAAGTTTTGGTTTCGTCGTGCAAGGTGACTAGGGCGACAGAGGCTCATGTAGTGGGACTTGTGCACCGAGAGGAAACTTCTACACAGCGTTCAGGGTGACCAGGATGCCTATAAATAGAGGGATACCCCTACTCATTTTTCTATGAAGCTCAACACTTAGAGAAAATTTGAGCTCTAGTCAGGAATGTAGGTTTGGGGGCGCAAGTGGTGGTTTGGTCGTGAAAGTATGAAGATATTCAGAATTTTTGTGCCAGTTGATAGTTCCAAGACAATATTGGTTTGGGTGTAAAAGGGTGTGAGTCACCCAAGTTTTGTGATAAAGAAGGAATTTTTGCACTAGTGGTTTGTGACACTTGTGTTCCAGGCTTGGAGAAGCGTGCTAGTCATTCTAGGGTTGCACAAAATTTGGAAGATTGCCTGGTACACTTGTGGTAAATTTGTATTCAACAGTGAATGAAATTATAACTTCAATAGAGAATCTAAATACAGATAAATATTCATTCATTTGTGAGAATGAAGGGACCTAAATGTATATAAACTATGAGTGGATCTCTTCCAGAGCAGTGAGTAAAGGAAGAGGAATAAGGTGATCCTCTCCACAGGAAGTGATCCATAGAGAGACACATAGGGAGTATCCCTTGTGAAAGCCGTGAGTTGATCCTAAACATTGAAAATGTATTAATCCTGGTCATAGAAGTGATCTAGCCCAAACATTGTAAATTGGCAGTGATATTTAGTGGATTTGTTACATCATAACATCGTCATTATATGCTCTTTGGATATAGCCCAATAACGATGAACCACGTAAAAATATTTATGTCAGTCTTCTTGGTTTTCTGCATTACATTAAAAGCATCATAATTAGATAAATAAGGTAAGAATAAGATCAACAGTAAAACATAAGTGCAAACAAAGTGACCCTTATAATAAATATTTCAAGATCCAGTGGGGCATAGATAATTTTGAAAGGAATATCCATACCTTGATTCACCCCCCCCCCCCATATTAGTGTATCTAGGACCCTTTTGGTCCTAAAAATGTTTTAAAATAGTAGCACATAGAAGTAATTTTGATTTTATTAAGAAATTTGAACATCATTTGATGATATGAACTAGTATTGGTGAGAATAGTAAAGGGATAGAAAATAAATACTAGAAACCAGAAACACTTTAGTTCATTGTTTAAGAATGTTACATTCATTACAAAAAATACCCAATATCAGAAAAAATATTATAATGGAAAGAAAATGGAGGATAAATAATGTTCAATATAAAAATCTAGGCAGCTCTGATCCAATAGAATCATTTCACCCATGAACATCACTATAATAGTGGAATATAGAGTTAGTAACACAATATTCATTTTGGAAATGATATTGATCCTTGATATAATCGAAGTGAGTGATGAATTGTAGGAATATTGGTGTATTTGTAATTAAATATGGACATTCTTCATTAGGAATGTTTTCCAATATGACTGGATTTCATTATGACCATTAATCAATATGACGGTTTGTAATTATTATTGTTTTTGGTGAAAAAAAGTGACTATTGAGATTATTTTATAAATGTATTTTTTGAAAATATATAAATATTTCATTAAAATTATATTTAATGATGAATTTATTTGTTCTAAATAAATTTTATTTTCATTAAATAACCTTATAAAACACTTATATATGAAAATATAAATTAGAAAAGTCCTGAGTTTTTTTAATAATTTTCAAAAAGTTTGATATGTCATAAAGAATATTAAAATTAAATAAATAAGGATTTTTATTTAAAATACATGGTTATCATATTTAGAGTATTATTTTTATAAAATTAATTTCATGTTTGGTTTAATCACATCATAATTATCTTAGGGTGAATTTAGGGTAATTTTCTAAAAAAATGATTTTTGGGGTAAAAAGTGAAAATATATTTTTTATGAAATACCATAACTCTTATGAAAAAATAATTATATGATCATTATTTAAAATTTATTAACCCTTATTCTTTATAAAAAAATTATTTAAGTAATTACATAATACATAAGGTGTTACACTTAGAAACACATTCCTAGCATTTTGAAAACTATGGTTTTCCCTTTTTTAAAAAACCTATTTTTTGAGTTATACGCGTATCACATTAGAATTTATTTTTAACAATTTTATGAATTAAATAAAGTAAAATGTATTTAATATTTGGAATTATAAGGTCTAAATTTTTAATAAGGTCATTTTTATTTTATGGCTCAAAAAAGTTACCATGGTAAAAAAAGATTTACCATAGTGTAGGTAAAATAATGTAGCAGGTTAAAGTTAAATGGTAAAAGATTAAAATACCCAAAAATGAAAATTTTAAATTAGTGGTTAAGGTTTTTAACATCCTTAAAATTCAATTAAAACATTTATTTTCAACCAAAAATTTTGGAATTAATGCCACCCAAAAGTGATTAACCTTAAATACAAAATAATCATTATTTAATCACTTAAACACACACCACCACAAGTATAAATACACTTATTCACTCATCAATTTCCATAAATAAATACATTAATCATGATTTATATCTCAATTACCATCTTAATAATCTCTCTAAGGTGGATTCAATTTTCTAAGTAGTCTCTCTATAGCTTTAAGAATCATCCTCCCAAGGTAATGGATCATCTCCTTCTCCTCTTTATTCAAGAACCTTCTTTAAGAAATTAATTTTTTCTTTAAATTCATATTTATGGGATATTATTTTTATAGAGACCCTTACTTTTCATAAAAAAACATTACATTAATTTTTTGGAAAACTTAATACATTACACAGACAAATACCCAAATACCATATTAGTTGAGTTTTTTTGGAAACACAGAATCATAAACACTTTCACAAAATTGAGCTACATTATCTCCTAATATGTTTTCCTAACTATAATCCTTATTATTCACATCAAAAATAATACATATCTTTAGAACCCAGGTGAAAGGAAACATAAAAATGGGTGATCTCATATTCTCAATAATGGTAAAAAAGGATATATTTAAACATAACCATAACCATACGGATATGATAACATGATCGTTAAAATAAAATATCATACCATGTATATCAAATATCATAAATAGTTATCTATTCGTACAAATTTTTATTTCATAAGACATGAATCGTAAAGAAATAAAGAACATGATCCATAAACGCATAACATAGGAATAAAACATGGAACTATGGAAAACTCTTAATCATATAATAATGATTTCCATAGTAGTCAAGGCATTTCTTCCAAGCCCATATTGGTATCATTGGTTCACTTCCCATGCCATCTTGGTAGCCATGATTCACTCTTATGGACATCTTATTGGAAAAAGTCCTTTATGTCTAACTCATGAGATATAAATCATTACCCAACTCATTGGAAGGAGATATAGGCCCCACAAATATAATAATAAAATCATACATAAGTATACCACAATAAGATAAATAATTTATCATATTAGAACACATGGAATAAAATGGGTTTCATAAACATCATGAAATCATAACATAACCCACAGAAAATAAATATATTTCATAAATATCATTCCATCATAAAACTAACCATTCATAGAAATAATAAGAATGAAAACACTTAATAATATCCCAAAAAAACATTAGTAAAATCAATTAATGTTATATTATATGGAAAAATATTTTGAGATATCAATTCAAAACAATTCCTCTAGAAAATACCCCTTTTTTATTCGAAAAACACTTTTCAGAACAAAAAACATTTTTGAAAACATTTTATCTTTGATAATAGATTTTAAATATTATAAAAGAATATTTTAAAACCATTGAAAACAAAAAACATTTATTTAAAATCTATTTCCTTGAAAATGAGATTAAAATATCTTTTAAAAAATATTTCTTCAGGAAAATAATCTTCAAACATTTCATAGTCTCTCATACCACTCTGAAACATTTAAATCATAATCTAAATAAAATAATAACATTAAATGAAGATTAAAATATAATGAAAATAAGAATATTATAGATATAAAATGTCAAATTGAAGTATATAAACCTCATAAAATAATACAGGTTCATAACAAAACATGTGACTCAAAGAAGGAAAATAGAGACAAAACTACCTTACTCATTTGGTAACTTTTGAACTGTAAAATGCCATGAAATAGAGATCATAAAATTTATATGTAAATATCTATAAATTAAATTATAAAATTCATAGAATAAATTCATGGGATGTATTTACACCACACAAAAGAAAAGAGTGGTGAATAAGGAATGTATCTCACAGAAATCAAAAGTGATATGAAATTCCCTTACCTCACATTCGACTTCCTTCAAACGTGTTCAAACCTCATGAATAATGGTTTAAATAAGGTTATTAACTCATTAAAGAACTATATTCACATTTATAGTACATTATATGATGATTTTATAACATATTATGACCCATTAATTAATAATATTTCATTATTTTCTTGGTTTCGGGGTTTTTTGTTTCATAGTTTCACGATCGATTAATTTGTGTAAAATTATGGATGTTATTGTAAAATTAGATTAAAACTAAAAAAGTAAAAATAAATGGTATTAATTTAATTCCATAAGTATAAATGGTACAATATATCATTTTTAATTCTTACATGAGTATTATTCATTAGATAAAATGTTGATGACAAACATTTAGTTTATTTTGGCAGTTTTTTCGAATGTCACGAAAAAGTTTTATTTTATTTAATATTATGAGTATATATAAGTTCTATAATATTAAATATATTATAATATACATATTAAAATAATATTTAACCAAAAAATAGTTTTAATACCATCCATTAAGTTGGTAATGAAAAAAAGAACAAAAACATTATTCACGGAGGCGATTAACCGACATAACTTGAACAATAATTCCATTTCTTTGAATAAGAGGAGATGAGAAATGAAATGGATATGATATATTCCATTAGAAACATAAAACTATATTATATATATGATTATTTATTTATAATTCATTTATGTATGAATGGGGTGAGGATAAAGTAGAAAAAGAAAAGAAATTAAGAGAGGTACTTTGGAAAAATAACTTCTTGAATATCATCTCCATGAGAGACCCTTGAGGACCTTGGATTTGGTATTTTGGTGAGACCAAAAGCACTTGGACGTGGGGAGAGTAAGTATGATAGTTTTGGATAGATATTTTAGGATATTAAATGATTTTTGGGTCGAAATGGGTTGGTGAGGGGTGGTATGTATACTTGAGGAGAGGTGGATTTAAGTGATTAAATAATGAATTTTTTATATTTAAAGCCAACCATTTTGAGGTGGAATTAAATTCAATTACTTTGGCTTAAAATTAATATTTTGGAGGTTGTATAGGGTCAAACCACAGAACATAAAACCTTTAAATGTTGTATTTCTTAGGTATTCTAAGCCTTTACCCTTTTTAACATTAACATGTTTCATTTTTTACTTATACCGCGATAAATAATTTTTTTACCATGGTAAATTTTTTATACATAAAAATGAAATTAAAATTAGAACCTAATTTGGACCCTTTAATTCCAAACATAGAATCCATTTTAGCTAATTCAGTTAAAATAATTTTCAAAACTAGAAATTAAATTTATTCCATTGACACAAAGAAAGAGTGGGTTTTTAAATTGAAAAGTTAAAATGTTCACAAAGTTTTTATATCCAATTTCAATTTAAAATTGATTATAATGAAATAAATTTGATTAATTTATAAAAACATGATCTAATTATACTTTAAAACCAATCAAATATATAATTTAATACTATAATTTATTTCAATGAGAAGTCATTTCAATTAAAAAATGCAATATTTTTTCACTATTCATCTAAAAATGAATATTATCAAATAATAATAATTAAAATAACACTAAGTTAATTTTTCAGATCAAAAAATAAAAAAGAATTTTTATTTTATAAAATTAAATTTCTTATAGTTTATAAAATTAATATTATTTTGTTTTTTCATAAAAGGTCATGAAAATAAGTTCATTTGAGAAAATAATATTTTTAATCATATAAAGTATTTACCAAAATTTATGTTTTTCATTACCAAAGAAGTTTAATTTATATAAAATAATTATAAATAATATTTGAAAAGTATTTATTACTATTTATATTACTAATTTTAACTATTAGTTCATAACCATATTATTTAAATAATTATAACAATAAAATCAAGTTTTGTGGAAACTTGATGTTGCATGAAACCAACTCCAACTTAGTGTTGCATAGAGCATAAGAAAAGTTGGTGCCATGTGAGAGGAATGGTTTATTTAGTGAAATGAAATACATCAATGAAAATTAATTTATTTGAAAAAAAATCACAAAAATCCGGGGAGTTTCAATTTTCCACTCCCTCTTAATTACCTTCTGATTTTAAAGTGATGAGAGACCCCTTTCCTCTCATTAATCCCTCCCAGGATTCATTATATAACCCTATTATGTTTTTGAAATTATCCTGTGATTTTTTCATGCCAAACATTTATTAAAGTACCCTTTTTGTCTTATGTCTTTTAATTCCCAATTATTCAGGTTTTATTACATCATTACATATCCATAGTACTAAACATATTATTTATATGTGATGAGAGACCCATTTCACTTTCATTAATCCCTACCATGATTCATTATGTACCCCAATCATGATTCTGAAATTATCCTATGATTTTCCATGACAAACCTTTTTATTGTAAATACCATTGCCATTTACACTAAAGGGTATTCACCTAGACATACCTAACCTTATTTTATTGGGGGATTCCATGTATGTAACCCACACTCCTTGATCATGTGGTTAAATTTATGAAAGAAATTATTTTGTTATATGATCCATGTGTCACACTTATGCATGTACATGATATTATTATGAATGGTTGTGTCCAGATTGCACTCCATTATATAGGGTAATGTTTTAATCTCATGATATTTTAGTTATAGTACATGGGAAGTTATCATAATAAAATTATGCTATTATGTCTTGGTGGTTAATCTTTACTTATTATTATTATGATATGTTTAATGTTGTTTCTGTATTCTCATGTTACCTTTATTTTATCAAGTTATACCATGCCACATTATTTATGATTATGATTCTCACCACTTAAGTAACATTTTTAATTCTATTGACTTATATATATTACTTTACCCTATTCGATGCTATTTTTATTCACTTATTGTGATTTATACCTCACCCTTTTCTGATGTATATACCCAGGTTATCTTGTGAGGTTTTAAATGAGCAGTGGAATATTAGAACCATGTTAAGGATGTTTTAAATATTTTTTTCTATCCATGTAACAATTTGAATGATGTGTACCTAATTCCCAAATACACAAATCTTCTTGATCTTCTAAGTTGTACTAAGTATTATTTTCTATAATAAATCATTAATCAATGTGTAATAAAGACAAGGGTTTTTATAGTTGGTATTAGAGGAAAGTATAGTTATTTTTGGGATTAGGATTTCAAAACTCCAGTAAAATTCTTAGGGATAATAATGAATATATGAAAACATGCCTAAATGTTTGTTAAAGTATAGAGAAAGTGGTTTCAAACCAAATAAATCCATGTCTGGATACTATAAGTGGATATGGATCTAGTATAATTGTACCTAGGGGTAACAACCTTGAAAACATCGTATTGTGCTAGACTCTATCTAGAACCAGTGCATAATAACAAGACTTATTTCAAACCTATTTTGTCCCACTTGGAGGATATTCTTTATTAAATTAAAAAGATCAATAAAAAACTTTATTAATGGAGAAAAAATTCCCTTAAGAATTTATGTTAGAAAATAGATCATGGATAGCTTATATTAAAGCACACAGATTCTTAATTTAAGGCATATATTACATGATATGTACTTTTATGGATAAACGATATGCTAAAACTTAAAACCATATATTTTAATGATTTTTTATAAATTTCATGACAATTTTGGGATATTTATTTAAGTAATTAGGTTAAAAGTACAAGAAAACCGAACCTAACGAAAACTAGATTGATCCAAAAGTGATGTAGGTTGATATAAAAGTAGAATTGTCTAAATTTTGGGTAACTTAAACATTAAAAAGAAGGATTATTTCAAATTTATATAATTTATTCTATTAATATATTGTTGATCACTCATGATTAACTATATTAGTTTTATTTGAATTCTATAAATAAAAGTTAGTTTATTTTATTATAATTAAGTGGTGGTTAATTCATTTCATGTATTAATTATATTGTTTCAAAATAGATTGATGCTCTTTTTCCAAAATGGAAGGAAAAAGATCATGAACAAATATTTTCTCTCGGGAAGAAGATCTACTTGAGAGTATTATCTTAAAATCATTCCTAAAATACTTTAAAACATTTTTATATATAAAACTCAATTGAAAAAATAATTATGATGTATATAATACCTTTACCATCCACCAATTATTTCAAGGGTTGGGTATTTTCTATTGTAAAATATTAAACTTGGAACTTTATTATCTTGCTAAATGTGGGAAGTATCACCAGGTCCTTTTCAAATTCTTCTCTTTATATCAAACATATAAAGCACTTAATGATTTTATAGATTCTATATTTGTGGGATTCATCCAAGAAGACTATATGTATCTAATTATAGATTTATTTATTTGGTGAAATATGAAGTTTGATTTAGGAAAACCCTATTTTAAAATATTTGAAGATGAATTAGTAAGATTGTTTTATAAAAACAAGTTTAAAAAGATGTTTTAAATTATATATTATAAATAGTTTTTAAATTATATATTAGAAATAGTTCTTAAATTATTTTTCAATTCTTGCATTATTATTACCCAATCCCTATACACATATTATTAAAAGATTTTAAGCAATATTATCCACAAAACACAAACTAGTGATAGAAAAGTTTAGTGTATTCGAAATATTAGGTACATAATTAGAAAAAATGAAACTAAAATAAAACATGTTCTTAATTATCTCTATATTGAGTTCCTAAATCTCTTTGAGCTCCTATAACTATATAGGATAACCAAGGTAATACAAAGACAAAAGATATGAGATAAAAATATCGGTAAGGGAATAAACATGGGATTGAAGAATAACATATGAGTTAGAAGGAATAACATGATAACATAAAAGGCATGGATCGTGAATAAACATATAGAAGCCTAAAATATAGAACATGGAATAATATGATCATATAAATATAGGAAAGTGTAATAAACATATAACATGACATAAACATGAGTCAAGGATAACTTCCAATATTATATCACATAGTGGACATAGTCCCATAATGGATTAGGTTTACTCCCTAATCTCATACATAAAATCACATGAGACAAAAAAATTACCCAATTAATTGGAGAGCTATCTAGGAATATCCATCATAACATGATCATGCATATGGGTTCCGCATAATGAATCAAACATAATTAATAAACATAAGGGTTACCTATAGGAATAAATAGATACCATAATCATGTCAAAAAGCATAACCAAAGGGCGTATAATAATGGTATCTATGAAATAAGGGATTTAAATCATTATTGTTCATTCATAAAAGAAAAAATAAGAATAAGTTAACAATAATGATGTCTAATTAAATTGAAAACATGAAAAAAAGTGGTTAGGTAACATTAGAATTATGCCACTTAAGTGTGGTTTTAGGGAAAGAAATAAAGAGTCTTTAAAAGGGGGTAAGAGCATAATAATTTCCATAAAATTGAAAGTAAAATAAAAATGGTCTTTAATGATAAAATGATTCATTTTAGAAAATATGGTTGTCTTAAAAAAATTTATGGAGTATAATTGAAAAGGGTAAGAAATATAAAATTTCCCTTTCTTATCGAGAGAAATTGAGAATGGAACCTTTTAAAATATGTATTTACCCATCAAAGAAAGATCGATTGATCTATACACATATTTTTGGAACATATAAAAAAATATAGAAGAATTAAAAATTAATAATTAATAAATATATTTGGGAAAAGAGAGATAAAGTGTAACCCAAAGGAAAAATGGAGGCTCAAATAGATCCCCAACCTTATGTCAAAATGAGTAATCCACTTGCACATAATGTCCAGGATAATAAATTTATATTCATTAATTTATTAATTAAAAAATATTACACATGTATTTGATTTATTATAAATTTATTAAATTCAAATATGTCCTTTTTTATGAGTTATAAGTTTCAATTTCGTCATTATGGGAGTGTTCACTTCATAGTTTCATGGTCGGTTCACTTGTGTAAAAATTTTGGAAGTTCTTGTAAAATGGGAATACTATTCCATAAGTAAAATGAAATGGTATTAATACACATAAAGAATTTTAAATAGTCCTGTATATCATTTTTATTTCTATTATTAAAATAATTCATTTGATAAAACATTAATTATAAATGTTGAGTTTATTTCTCGCGGTTTTTTGGATCATCACGCATTAGTTTAATTTTATTTAATATTATGTGTATATATTAGTTCCAAAATATGAAATAATTAATAATATACTTATTAAAATATGATTTATTCATAATAATAGTTTTATTACTAGACTTAAATTTGTTAATGGAAAACAAAGACTCATTATCCATGAAGATGGTTAACCGCTATAAATTGTATAGTAGTTTACTTTCTTTGAGTATGAGGAGATGAGAAAAGGGGATGGATAGAAAATATTCCATTAGAAATATAAAATTAAATTATATACATGATACTATATTTATTATTATTTTATGGATGAAATATGTGAGGATAATGTATAAGAAGAAAATAAATTAAAAGAGGTAGTTTGAGAATGTTACTTCTGGAATATCACCTCCTTGAAGGATCCCTTGAGAAACTAGGAATTGGTCTTTTGGTGAGACCAAAATCAGTTGAAAATGGTGAGGTTGGGGATGAGAGTTTTTTCAGATATTTTTTAATCTTCAAGCCTTATAAGGTATGAGGATAATCAGTGGTGGGGTGGTATTTATAAGGGAGTATAGGGGTATTTTTTGAATTTCTCAAAATATTAAAAAATAATAAGATTATCCAAGATCCAAATGCTTACAAAGGGCCTATAAATTCATGGGGGATAAGTTTTTAGACAATATATTATCCAATTAGTGTTTATATAATATTTTTATTATTTTTAAATAATTTATTAAAATATTATATTCATGAAATATCATTATTGTCAAATTTGATATTATTCATTACTTTGACTACAAAAACAACAAAATAATGAGTCAATTTTTGAATAAAAAATATTTTATTATATAATAAAAATTTAATTTTTGTCTAGATAACTATTTTACCACCTTAGATATATCAAATTATATTTATTTTAATATGTTTAATATCATTTATTTGATGTTTCCATTTATTTAATAATTACATCATCATTGTTGTGTAAGAATTTAATGCAATTATTTCATCACTAAAAATTAAAAATAAATTACCATGATGAATATAATTCTTTTATCTTTCCAAATACTATTTATTTTTGAACAGATATTCTAGATAAACATATATTAAAAATTTTATAATTAATAGAAACAATAGTGTGACATCTTTGACTTTTCCTTAAATAAATACTATAAGGGTTTAATGTCAACCAAGTGGCTCCAAAAGGTTATAAATTAGATCCATGGATTATTATGGTCAAAACTTTATCATATAATAAAATTATCACATGTTTTATGGTAATTTATAGAGCATATAATATTATTTTTACTCTTAATTACTTTATTTACCTTTTATCATGGTAAACCAAATTATTAAGGTTACTACTCATATTGAACAAAAATAAAAGAAGTATATTTACTAAATTTGGACCAACTAATTAAAAATATGGAATACATTTTTCAAAATTAAAAACACAAAATTTTCAGAATTTAATTTTAATTTAATCTGAAAAACAAAAAATGGTTTTTTGGAAAAATTCCATTTTTAAATATAAATTGTTTTTATACTAAATTAATATAATAAAACTATTTAAAAAAACATAATTGGGTTATTTTAAATAAAATTTAACTAATTAAAATTTAAAAATAATACAAATCATAATTTTACCTTTCAAAAACATTAAAAATAAAATACTGTTTTCAATTAAAATTTGTATTTTTCACTATTTTTTGAAAAATCAATATTTTCATAAAATTATAAAAAAATTATCCTAAGGTAAGTTTGACATTATGTTTTCAAAATTGAAGTTTATTTTGACAAAAAAAATTCTAAAAGTGTAAAAATTAAATATATTTATTTTCTCATAGAAAGAATTAAAAACATTTTCTAAGAAAACATATTTTCAAAGAATAAAATGGTTTTACTTAAAATTAAGTGTTTATTTCCCAAGAATTAATAAATAGATATATTTTATAATCTACGAATTCATATTCATAACCACTAATTCAATGGTTGGGTTATAACGGTCGTGTAAAAATAATTATATTTTAATAGTATATCACGGTTCGTTTAAACTCGTCGTTTCATGAAACATAAGATACCAAAGAGATAAAAAATTTAAAGATAAATTTTCATAAAAATATTGTGGTGTTACATCAATCAATATAATTCATGCTGCATGAGTTGCATTCAGATGAAGGAAGTACATAAAATTTAAAATATCTTATGGTACCATTGTGATGCAATAACTCGCTATCCTTGAAGGCACAACCAATAAAAAAACTAAAGACCTCATTGAAGGTATGAATAACCTGAATAATAAATCTTGTAAATTGATATTTTGGTTTTTCTCATGTATAAAAAATAATTATTATTATTATTATGAAACATCTTTAAGGGAGAATAATGTAATGAATTGAAGAATGTTCTTCTTTAAATAATGGATTTCGTACCACTCTTTAGATTTTATAATGTTTTAAAATAGTATAACATAGAAGGAATTTTAATTTTCATAAGAACTATGAAAATTATTTATTGATATGAACTAGTACAACTAGGAATAGAAAATGATAGAAAACAAATACTATACACCAGCAACACTTTATTTCATTGTTTAAGAATACCACATTCAGTCTAAAAAAATACCCAATATCACACCAAATATTATAGTGTGGAGACAAATAAAGGATAAATAAAGACTAATATAAAAATTAGGGTTGCTCTGATCACCTAGAATCATTGCTCCTGAAAACAACACTATAATAGAGGAACAAATAGTTAGTAATATAATATTCATTTTAGAAACAATATAAAACATTGAAAGAATCTAAGTGAATGATGAAGTGTAGGAATATTTGTGTATTTATAGGGAAACATGAAAATTTTTCATGAAGAAAGTTGAACAATACAATTGGTGTTCATTATGACCATTAATCAATAATACGGTTGGTCATTATTATTATTCTTGGCACAATAAAGTGACTATTGGGATTATTTTATAAATTTATTTTTGGAAACTATATGAGGCGAAGAGAGCTCATCCCGAACGGTGATGAAACCCTAGCTGATGCCAGCTGATGATCCCCCCCCCCCCTTCCCGAAGGTGGGAAGGGGGGGAGGGAGGGCCTGCCGATGAGGTCGCGAAACCCCTTTGTTCCTTTCTCCAATCCTCTGTATCTCCCGGAGTTTCCAGAGATAGCGGTGAGTCCGAAGGTGTCGGATCTGCATCTTGGTAATCCTCACATCCCAATCTCGATGTCAGAGTTTTCTGAAGCAACGAGTCATCTAGAGCTGACCCTGGTGGCTAGATTTAATTTTTGTAGACCATCAGTTGATGATTTCGATCGGTTTGTTTTTGGGAAATGGGACCTGCAAGATCGTGCGGTCGTTGGTCTTTTGGATAGCCGGCACTTGATGATACGCTTCGCCTCGGAGGAAGACCTCATTCGGGCATGGGATAATGCTCCACGGCGATGCAACGGGTGTAAATTTCTTCTCCTTCGATGGAGTTTTGATCTCTGTATGGGTCGTGATCCCGCCTCCGTCCCGATTTGGGTAAGTTTTCCTCATTTGCCTTTACCTTTCCAAAACCCAGTGATTTTGCGCTTGTTTGGGAACTTGGTTGGTAGATTCTTGTGCTCTGATGCTCGAACAGCCACGGTGAGTCACCCGGTAAATCCCCGACTCTGTGTGGAGGTGGATATCTCAAGACCTCCGGTTGAATGGGTCTGGATTTCTGTGGGCCAGGAAATCATATGGAAGCAGGCGGTGGTTTACGAATCTTGGATCTATTATTGCAATACCTGCAAGAGGATGGATAATTTAGATGGTAGCTGTCAAGATCGACATGGTAGCAGGAGGTCTCTTGGTCTGGAGAAAAGGATTGGGAAATCTGTTGACAGGAGGGGGAAGTCTGCTAGTGATGATCCGATGGGCAATGCATCTGGACGTGGCTCCTATGCTGCAACTGCTTTGGAAAATCCAGTTGATTCTGCAAATCCTATGGTGTCTGTGGTGATGAATAGACTGAAGATGGACTTGAATCGGGGGAATACTGCCAAGGGAGCTATGGATAGAAGGGGTGCTGCTGTTGGAATGGTAGCATGCACACCGGTGGCTGTAGAGCAGAGGCAAGAAGCTCCAGGGATCATTAGTGTTGGCAGGTCTCATCTTGATCGCTGCACGACAGAAGGTGGCATGCTTGTGGGGGCTGCTTCTATGATGGGGGTTGGTAGCAACAAGGTGAGCAGTGGGATGCAGGGGCCTTTAATGGCACCTGAGGATAGCAGGCTTGCTGTCGTTGTTGCCAATGTTGGGTTCAGTTGTACGGATCCGAATGAGGAGGGGATGCCATCGACTAAAGAGGGTTGTGGGAAAATGACAGATGTCAGTCATTATCTAATTAGTGATAGGAAGAATATGCAGCCGCTACCTGATGCCTCAGGGAGTAATATTACCAACTGCAACTGGTTCAAAGTCTTGGAATCTGAAGAGGATTTGGATGCTCTACAGGAGATTGAAGGGAAGTATGAAGGGAGTTGTCCAGGCAATGCAGTGAAGGCGGTGGATACCAGCCAAGTGATGGCAGGGCAGCCTCCATGTCTGGCTGTAGTTGACAGTAACAGATGTAATGAATGGGATCGAGGGGTGGCTGATGGTTTCAATTATGGCATGGTAGCTGGAAATTGGGGAGACATCTCGGACAGTGACAAGGAAAGTCACGATGTGATGGCCAGGCCTTCCTATTGTGAGGTTCTCAAGGATGGGAAGGGGAATTCTGGACAGGAAGTGAACATCACAGCAAAAAGAAGGATGAGGAAAGACTACTCTGATCTGCCAAAGTCGCTGTCCACTAGATCCTCTTTCAAACAATCTCCGCATGACTTGGTATCTTTGGAGAAATTGAACCTTAGAAGGAAGTATGCCAAGATACTAAAGCAATATGAAAGCTCGGAATGGGAGACGGCCTCTGCGGAAGGAGGTTCGTATGGGGGATATGATGGTTTTTAAGTCTATGATATGTAATTGTGCTTCTATGTACTTGTTGTACTTTTCTTTTATTTAATAAATAGTCAGGGGCCTACCTCTGACTGACTTTCCTGGTATTTTTGGAAACTATATAAATATGTGATTAAAAGTATGTTTTATGAAAAATTTATATTTTTCAAATAAATTTTATATTCATTAAATAATATTATAAAATGATTTTAGATGATAATTTAAATTAGCATAGTCCTCAGTAAATTTTATTATGGTCAAAAAAATTATGTCATAAAAACTATTGATATTCACTAAAAAGGGATTTGTATTTAAAATCCATTATTATCATATTTATATTTTTTATTTATATAAAAATAAATACCATTTTTTTTAGAACATCATAACAATCATAGGGTGAATTTAGTGTAATTTTCTAAAAAAATATTGATTTTTCAGGTAAAAAGTAAAAATACCATTTTTATAAAATACCATAAATATTATGAAATAATTTTTATATGATCATAATTTAAAATTTATTATTTCTGATCAAAATTTATTTAAGTAATTACATAATAAAAAAGTTTTTATACTTAGAAACACATACATAACATTTAGAAAACCATGATTTTACCTTCTCTAAAAAATAGTTTTTATGAGTTATAAGTGTATCACATTAGAACTAATTTTTATCACTTTTATAAATTTAATAAAGTAAAACTGATTAATTATTTGTAATTGGAAGTTCTAAATTAGGTAATAACTTCATTTTTATTTTTAACTACAAAAAATTTATCATGGTAAAGAAAGGTTTGTTGCAATATATGTAAAATAATATAGCGGGTAAAAGCTAAATCGTAAAAAATTAAAATACATAAAAATGAAAATTTTAAATGGGTGATTGAGGTTTTTAATTTCATTAAACAAGATAAAACAATAATTTTCAACCAAAATCATTGGAATTGATTCCACCCAATAGTGTTTAGCCTTAAATACAAAATAGTCATTATTTAATCACTTAAAACCACCCCTCCTAAAGTATAAATTCCCCTCATTACCTCCTCACATTCAACACCAAATCCATTGATCACAATTTCTATATTAATTCCACTCTCAATATCCTCGCTAAGGTGGTTCCAAGGTTCGAAGTAGCCGCTCTCTAGCTTTAAGAAGCATCTTCCCAGGGTAAGAGATCCTCTCCTTCTCCTCTTTATTAAACCGCCTTCCTTATGTAATGCCTTTTATATTTCAATTCATATTGATGGGATATATTTTTACACATACCTCTTAATTCACTTAGGATTTCCAAGTGATTATATACCCCTTACTCTCCCATTAATCCCTCCCATGATTTATTATTTACCCCCGTTATGTTGTTGAAATTATCCAACGATTTTTCCATGCCAAAATTTTATTCAAGCACCTTTTTTGTCTTATGCATTTTAATTACAAATTTTTATATTAGATTATGGTATTACATATCCCTCTTGATTTTATTACAATTTTAAAGTTATGATAGGTCCCTTTCACTCTCATTAATTTCTCTCATGATTCATTATGTAACCCAATCAAGCTGTTGAAATTATCTTTCGATTTTTCAACGAAAAACCATTGTATTGTGAATACCATCATCATTTCTACTCAAGAATATTCACCTAGAAATAAGTAACAATATTTTATTATGTAATTCAATTTATGTAAATCGCACTCTTTGATCTTGTGGTTAAATTTAATGAAATACATTCTTATGTTATATGATCCATGTCTCACACTTTTGCATGTACATGATTTGATTATGAATGGGTGTGCCCAGATAGAGGTCCAATGTATTAGGTAATGTTTTAGTCACATGATATCCCATTTATGATGCATAGGAGGTTATCCTAAGCACATTATGTAATGATTTCTAATTATTAAACTAGAATTATGCATATAATGTCATGTTTAATGTTGTTTTCACATTCACATATAACGTTTATGTTATCATGTTATACCATGCCTTATTGTTCATGATTATGATTCTCATCTATTATGTTACATTGCTATGCCTCTTGAATCACATGTATTTTTTTAAAATATTTCATGATTTTTTTATTCTCTTAATGGGTTT
Organism: Viscum album; assembly: GCA_963277665.1. NCBI lineage: Eukaryota > Viridiplantae > Streptophyta > Magnoliopsida > Santalales > Viscaceae > Viscum > Viscum album. Next base: position 1,964,655,907 of record OY728132.1, read on the forward strand.
TATATGTCACCCATTTCTTTATGTATTTCTCTAGGTTATCCCGTGCAGTTTTAAATGAGCAGTGGAATATTAGAAGCATTTTAAAGAATTTTTGATTAATTTTGTTTTATACATGTAATAAGTTAATATTATATGTACCTAATTAAAAAAATACTAGGCTTCTTGGTCTTATGTGTTCTACTAAGTGTGATTTTATGTAATAAATCATGAATCAATGTGTAATAAAGACAAGGGTTTTCATATATACCCTTATCATTTATTTTTATCCTTTGGTGTCCAGAGGATGAACCTATGTTTAGTGGAATTTCAGACTCTCCTAATATAATGGGTCCTGCTCAGGATGTTAAATCAATCTTAGAACATATTTTTTAGTATTATTATACACATAATAAACTTCCCGAAGAACCTTATCGCCTAAATACAAGAGCATGAAACTATAGGCTTTCCGAAGGACATATGTAGACACATCAACCTTAATTGTAGTATATTTTCCATCAATGAAAAAAGTAAATACCTTATTATTAGGACTAAAAAGAGAATAAAATGGTTCATTATGATCTAGAAGAGTGATCGTTTTTATCCTCCATAAATTGAAATCATTATCCCCACTGAGCTTATCTATTTCAAATTTCATAGATCTCATTGTTCTAGTTTTGATGGATTTGATACCAATTGTTAGGATTTGCGTTGTCTTGATAGTCCCTATGAAATAATCAATATCCACTAAACTAGTCTATATCTTACATAATGAATTAGATAAATTTATTGATACATTAAAAAACAAAAGTGATGAGAAAGCTTCAAGATGAGCGTGTGAAAGATATAAAACATGAAAGAAAAAACATAACTATATAACGTGATTCAGTCTATGTTGTACCTAAGTTTACAAAAATAACACCAAATATTTGATATTTTTTACTAAAAGAGTGTATGAATAATATATATAGTACTCGAATGAAGTATAAGACCATAAAAATTATCCAAGGAATGAGCCTAGTTGAGCCAAGTGGCGATGATGAATCCCATGAAAAGGAGTTAAACTCTCATATTAATGGATAAATTCTTGCTACACACATTAATGGAAGAATGCATTGACTTATTGGAATCTAAAACTAAATAATGGGAAATAAACTCTTCAATTCCATATCTCTTCATTAAGATCTATATAGAATATCTAATAGATATTTTCCACCACCAATTCCCCCACATTCTGCCATCTCACTCTAAAGATTTTATGATATCAACCAATATCCCCCAATCCTCTACACTGAGACCAATAGTATAGGATAAGTGCCCTTACTTCAGTGTACTATAGAGAAAAGACTTGGACCAGTGTCTCCTCTAAGAACAGCTCTTGAATATCTCGATAAATCAAAAACTCTAGGTTCTCAAGCTATCACTCTCACTCAAAATGAAACTAAAATGAACTCGAAATGTAAAACCCTTGACAAACTGAGATCATATCAAAGAAGGAACATGCGTCAGTGTAATAGGAAAATATACTAGACATAAAAAAAATGGATGTCACATGTGTGTTTAACTGTTCACATAAATAACCATGTAACAATTGGTGGGGAACGTGATGATATGGGATTGATAAAAAGAGAAGCATGCAGATCACCCTGTATTTGTGAGAAGCGTGAAGCATAACTAAGAAATGAAAAACAAGTAAATAAGAGTTTTCGGATTAAAAAGATCAATGGATCTCATTATAGACTGAATTAATAACAAGATCCTGATAATAATAAGAAAAACTAAAATTTAAGGCACTCTTCAAGGCATAAATAAAACTAAAAATTGCATGAAATGTACAAGTAAAACCCATGTAGTTTCAACGAAACAAGAATTAAAACAAAAAAAATTAATAATTTTTATTAAATCTAAAAAAGTATCATCCATGAAAAATCTCGTGAAGAAAAAAATCAATAAAAAATGGATAAAGAAAAAAACATTACTAGGACATGATTTAGAGATTTTCCATTGCAAACTATCTTGATCTCTATTTATGTTTCCTTTTTTCCCTCCTCCTTCTCTCCTTATAAAAAAATAAATAGTTTTTATTTTTAATATAAACATGATTGTTTTTTTACTTTAAAAATAATAATATATTATTTATTTATTAACTTTATCAATTTTAAAACCAAATTCTATAAATAAACAAATTATGTATTAAATTCTGGTTTTAATTTAATGGGTCTTATTTTATAATAATTGATATTATATATTTATGATATTCATGGATCTTTATTTATTTTTAAATACTAATTTGTTGGTTTTTTATTATGCATAGTTTATCCATTAATTTTTTAGAGCTTTTTAAAAATTATTTTTGGATATTTTCTATAAATTTAAACCTTTTAGATTAATGGTTAATTTTTTTAAGTAATAATATTTTTAAATTTAATTATTTAAATAATTTTTAATCTACATTTTCAATCTATTTAATAATTTATACACATTTTCTTGGTGTAGTAGTAAATGCACTAAATTTTGTTTGAAAAAGTAAAAAAAATACAAGTTAACATTAAAAATTCATAAGAAGTTAGCATTTTAAGAAAATTAAAAAATTAACCCATGTGAAACATTGAGAATCAGCCTCTGGTGAAGTCAAAATATAAATAAAAACTAAGAAAAATTAAAAATTAAATAAAAAATAAAATGTTTTATTCCAATATGAAAACAATTTATTTTGAGATGAATTTAACACTAATTTTAACATCGCAACAAATATTTATTAATTGAATATAGGAAAATAGAAATTATGGAGACTACACATTTGTGTGATATCTAACTACATGAACCATTTTAGTATAATTTTTATAATTTAAATAATGACTTATCTGATTTTAATAAGATTATAGTAATTAATTAAAAACAAGTTTAATATTTGAGTCTCATTTGTGTACACCTAATAATAATCATTTCATTTTCTATATAATTTTAAATGAAAATGAAATAATAAACTAAACATATTTAATTTTTGAATTGAACATATTAGATACATAAAATAATTTTAAAATTTAAAATTTAATATCTATTATATATATTAAAGGATGTACCTTTTCCACACACATGTCAACAGCACATCGCCTCCTGACATGGCATCCTCTCTATGCTTCTCAGTTTCCTAAAAAACTTGATTCCTTATTTCCCCAATTCCTAAACTATATCCACCACTTCCACCTCCTTTACTACCTCCGCCTTCACCTAGGTCTTGGCCTTTAATTATGAATCTACCTTCGATTTCACCTCCTCTACATTTGTCTCTTTCCCCATACCCCAGTATCGACCTCCTTTGCCTCCAACATCACCTCTTCCACCTTCATATCCTTCCACATACACCATTTTGACCCCCTGATCCCACCCCAAACTAGACCTCCTCTGCGTTCAAGATCAGATACTTCCCACATTTCTTCCTCCATCTTCTTATTCTGGCATCTCTATCGCACCCCAATTCTTACTCCTCTTCATTATAGTTTTACTCCACCACAATGTTTCAATTCCCCCCCCCCCCTTCATTTATTCCATCAATTAAATCCCACTTTCACTATGAGCTACAATGCTTATGTTTCATCTCCTCCATTACCTATCCGAAAAACCCTACCACTGACATATTCTTCATCGGCAGAATCTCATTGAAAGGGGGTTCATTTTATTCTCATACCTATATGATATATCCACCCTATTTGATTAACTTTTTGCTACTTCCTCAATGAAATATACCTCCATAATGAAAGGTATCAATTTCTCTCCATTAAAAGATATCCAATATCCACATTTTCTTCTAATATAGAGCTTGCTAGTATGCTAAGTTTTCAGAATGAAAACCCACCTAATTTATAATATATTGGATCTATATCCATCACACTTTTATTTTGTTTCCCTTCACCCTATCTGATTTACCTTCCGCACTTAATTCCATCTACTTTTCAATTTCCCAAACTCACCATCGGCTTTGCAGATCTCCTTTCATCCCTCCATGAAACTAACTTGGTCAACCCTTATGTTATTCACCAAACTAGGACTCAACTATGGGATCTTCATCTTATCTACATCTTTTGAAAGTCAAATAACCTATGGTAATCTTCATACACCTCTCATTTTCTTTTTCTTCAGTTGATTTCATTTCAATTTTCCCTTTAGATTTCACAAATCTCTCCTCTTGGTTCAAATATAAATGCATATTGTTTTTTATTTTTGAATAATTTTGAAATATTCTTGGTAGATGTATTAACCCATAATAAATTTCTCACATCTTTATAATAACTAATTTATTCTTAATAATGATTAATAATTCCGTGGCATCATTAGATATTTTTTATCTTCAATTTGTGTTCCACTCATTGTATATGGATGGAGATCATCAAGTATCTTCCATAGAAGCTTCTAGATAAGTTGAAAGGGTCTTAAAATATACTTTTTTATCTGAAATTGTGCTTTTTTATCGTAAACTATTTTCATTTAGGAATTTTGTTTTCTAGTCTAAAATATGTTTTAATTATAAGGTTTATTTTTAATTATTTTGGTTTTATGGTGGATGTGAATCATTAAAAATAGTTTATTGACCAAAAAATTGGAAAATGATTCAACTAATGTACATGAACACTCAACTAAGGCTCTAAGAATCGTCATTTGAAAGAATTTTTATTTAAATATCCAATTGGTCCTATATTTTTTAAATTTTTTTATTTTTTATCCATATAATTCCACACCCATGTACATTTTAGATTAATTGTGAATTAATTTATTTTTAATCTCAATTGTCAGGCATTATAGTAAATAACAACAAAAATCATGAAATTGTTTAAGAGTGTTCAGATGAAAATTTGTTAAAACCATTTTACATGGTTTGGTCAAATCTTGGATCAAAAAATAAAATAGTTGATGAAGACAGTCTTGGTCTATATGTATTTTTATATTTCATTTTTTGTTGATTTAAATTATCCAAAAAACTTATACCAATCAATTATATTTTTCTTACAGTTGTATTGTTTTCTTTAACAAAGCACAAAAAATATTGATTTTCAATATCTCATCTTCTAATTTTTGGATACACAAAGTTTTGAATTTATGAAATTGTTGGTTTTCCCCCCTAATTAAAATATTTATGTAAAGGGACCAATAAATTGTCAACTATTTAGGTTTTTCTTTATCGATGATAATCAAATTCTTGACTGCAAGACCTATTCTCATATATTTTATGTTTTCAATTTTAGATATACCATCTCTCCTGAAAAATAAAAAAGTATCATCTAACCTATTTTATAAATAAATAATTTGATTTACAAAAAAATTATCATTTAATAAATTCATTTTATTTAATGTCACTTATTATTAGTGTTTTAATTTTTTCTTATAATTCATCCCTTATCCTTGAAGGTCCTTTAACTCATTCATTTTATCTCGATTATGTATGTAGTTGAGTTAGTCATGAAAAACATAGAAAATGGTGTCATGATTCCTAATAAACAATACCATTTTTGCAAGTTTGAAAATAATTTACCCATTATTTTCTTCATATATTTATTTAACTAGTACCCAACTTGTTTATGTGCACAGAATGAATATTTAATTAAAAAATTTTAGAAACATGCTAAAAAAATATGGTGATGATTTATGAAATTTGTGTCACTCATTTGGAGAGAGTGAGGAAATTGTAATAAGAGATGAAGTGAGTGGACTGCTCATGACACATAGAAATGGAGTGAAGATTAGTGCTAAAAATTATTGGTGGAATCATTCTATATAACCATATATGTGAATTTATGTGCACAAGTGTATATAAATTAAATCCATGTATGCAAAAATTATGCATATAGGTGTATGTGATTTCAAAAAATGTATGAATACTTTATGCATAACACTATATGGAATTTTTTAATATAGAAGAGGAATGGGAGGAATACTAAACTGAAATAATTAATTCATACTATAATTATATGAAATATATAATGTATGGATATATTTTTGAAAAAGTGATGAATGTAGGATTGAAATGATATAAAAGTGTATATTGAAATATAAATAATTATAAACTTGATAAGTTTGTAAGATTAATTAATAACAATAAAACATCTCTAAAAATCTCAAATATTTGAAGTGACCATGCCTCGGTGGTCCTAACCTAACACAAGATCACCCTACATATAATTAGGTGACCATGATCTTCCATGTTTCTGCATCTCCATAGTTAGTATACTAACCATGAGTTTCTCCCTCAAAAAACAATAAAGGAAAAACCAAATACGCTTCTTTGATCAATGCTTCTATGAAAACCAAATATGAATCCTCGGAAGGGGATGAGCATGAACTCAATGGAGTCCAATCAAAGTCATGCCACCACAACCCTAGGAAGAACCAAGTTGATCCACTAATGCTTGAGAATTATTCACAAACCATATCTATCACCACACTAAAACTCCCAAGGCCAATCTCACAACTGTCGAAGCCTATTCACTAGTCTTCCATTGAAAGTTGAGCAATAGAGATGATTTGAAAATCAAAAAGAAAATAAATTTTTTAATTCATCTATAGCCAAAAAAAATTAAATCCGAGAAAAAAATCAGAATATTTCATCAATACCAAAGATCATTTTCAAAATATTCTAAGAATAAATAGAAGACATTTTCACACATAATAATATATGTAGACAATATTCAAGACGCAACTTACCATTACCTTGCAAAATAGAATAATTTTTAAGATGAGAGGTGAGGTGATACCTTATGATTTAATGCTATATACCCATACTTCTAGATAAATTAATATAAGGAAATTAACTAAGAATTCTCACCTCAATTGACAAAAACTATTTTATACTCATCTTATTAATTATGGTGTTTGTTTCATTACAGAAAACCTGATTGAGAAGTAAGATTATAAAAGGAAAATAAATGAAACACTTTAAGTTCAAACCACAGAGGAAAAAATTACATTAATGTAATACTTTGTATGAAATATCAAATATGGTGTAAGATAGAAATTATGTCAATTCCAAGGTGGTGGTAAAATAATATATACAAAAAGTGATGAAATTGATACAAAATAATGAAAGAATATGCAAAGAAACTTTATCAGGTGAATAAAATACCAAGGAATGTTTCTCTATTCTTGGAAAATTTAGTGGTCATATCTTAGAAAGGGACACAAAAAGTGGATCCTAGATTAGTGGTGCTCGTTTTATTCCTAGTTTCTTGAAATCCAACTCAACATCATTAAGCTTCTAGGAAATATGAGAAACTATAGGTGGACTTAAAATCCCTACTCAGTTAAAGATGAAAGGATATGGAGTAATCATGCCCAAGTGCATTGAAATTATGAATATTCTATAAAATATGAGCAAGGATAAGCTCTTGCAATAAATAGGCAACCAGTTATGGCTGATAAATCTAGGGTAGTATTTTCTACTTCATACTGAAGATAATATAAAGGTTTCAGGTCACAAGAATCAAGGATATGACCATGATAATAAAAATAATAGAACATAGGTTTTGGATAATAGAAATAAGAAAAAAAATCTTTTCCTTACCTGATAACAGTAAAAGGAAGGGACTTCACTACCATATAACTTTTAAGTAAAAGTTAATTATGCTGGCAGCACAAGATTTGAAGGATCAATTTTTTAAGAAAAGGCCAAGTCCAACAAACTCAAAACCTTTCAGGATATAGACTAATGAAAGAATTATTCACTAGGAAGAATATTTTGAAAAAATAAGATTGAATGAAACCGCAAGAGTGTATGGGTTTCTGGGTGAAAATTCTCAGAAAAAAATTAAGGAAAGGATTCATGACTAAATGGGGAAGATGCTTCAAAAAAATCCTTCACCTAGGAAAAATGGGGTAGCAGGAATTAGAAATCTAATACCTCATAACTTAAAACCTCATTGTCTTAGATCGGTAAAGAAGGAAGTTACATTATTAGGGATTCTCATCCAAAATAAGTTTGGTGTAGTGTATACAACTAAAGATAGAGCTCATGACTCCTCTTCTCAAGGAATAACATCCGCAATGTGTTTCAATCCGCTAAGGAAAATAACTTAGATAATATGTTTCTTTATTATAGTTTTTTCATTTTTTCAAGTAAGCCTTCATTAGACAAAACCCACATTTAAAATTTTCTCTCTTTATAGATAAAAATATTATTTCTCATTAGAGAAAACCCATTTACGGTATTCTTTCATTCATTGAAACCTCAGGTAAAAAATCACATTAATAATTTTTTTAGTTTTTAAGGAAAGAAAAATTATGAAAATATGGAATAGAATTGAAACCTAAAATTTATCCTTATAAAAATTTTATGCATTGATGAAAAGGTGTAATTTCTTATAATATAAGTTAGTATTCAAAGTCAAATAATATGACTTAAGGTGGCGAGCATAAATAAATTAACTAAACACGTGAATCACTGGAAAAAAATATAGTAAAAATTTATAAATAAAATATTTACTATGAAATATGTTTTGAATATTATTGTAATTCAACATATTTCAGAATTTATAACTTATATATTATAAAAAATGACATAACCAACTCATTGATAGAAAATATCATACCCCAATAGCAGTAGGCTAGTCACATAGTGGAAAGGTCATGAAATAGAGTTGCATAATATAGAATCCCTTGAAGATCCTAGTAGTGAATCTATGGAAACTTGAACATATGGAAGAAAAAATAAGGGTTTTAAAATTTAGAGAGAAGGGGCACACATATTAAGGAATTTAGTTATAATAGTGTAAAAAAGATAGAATATAGATCCATTCAAGTGTCTTACTGACTACCTACATATTAGATTATTAAATGATAGGATATTGGTAGGGGTCTTATAGAGGACATTTTTTAGGTCTCTTGGATCATCCACAATATTAATGGTGTGGGTGTTGATATCTAACTTCATGGAAATTTTTTTAAATTCTAGAAGAATAAAAGAACCAGAATTTTAACTCAAATACAGAACATAAAATACAAATTTAATCAAAAAAATATCATGTGTTTATAAAAATATGATAACTTCTCAAGAATAATAAATTCCATTTTTCCATCACGTAGAATAAAAACCCCTTCACTTGGAGCTACCAAAGCTCCAAGATGTCCTGACACTAAGAGGTAGTGTCTATCAAAGCATATTGATGAAAAATAACCATATGGAATCCCTTCAACCTAAGAAAACCAAAGTAAATCCATAAATGATCATATATTAAATTAATACATTGAAATTTATAGCTTCTTTAATAGAAACTTATATATATCCCCCTATAGATAAATATGGGGATAATTAAAATTACAATTAATCAATCCCCATAGAATATACTATGAAATTACAAACATGAAAAATATTGAGGATAGTTTTGTTGAAGTAGAGGATTATGTTAGCTTTAGTGGGGTTAGAAATATTGGATTACTTAAGTTCAATGGTAGGGTGTCCATACATGGCACTAACATCATCAATATACATACTGATGTGTCTAGACCCAGTGATGGTCAGGATCTTACCCTTGTCCACCATTTTTGAGACTATCTCACAAGACTGGAATAAATAGATATATAAAAGGGATTTTAAAGTTTTTTGTGGGTACTAAATCACAAAAAATAGAATGGAAGGAGAGTAAATATAGGTAAAAATTTTCAATGGGAAATCAAAATTTCCTCGCATTAGAAATAGAATTTACACTATTAGAGTCACTTCCTCAATAATGTCAATGAAAATATTATAAACCACTCATCCTTAAAATGTTAAAATGAATATTATTTTAGAGGATTATTAAAAACATTTTAATGGTAAATGGAATTATATAAATTCTCCATCTATTATAGTTTTGTAAACAATCTAAAATATGGTTGAACAAAGATAATTATGCCCAAAAAAATCCATAAAAGTTTATTTTAATGCATTCACTTCAATAAAATTTTCCCATAAATGTTTCATACTCAATTATAGAGGATATCTATCACTAAAAATTAGGCTATATCAATAAAGTATTATTGTGTGTGTGTGTGTTGATTAATGCCCTACAAACCATCAATCCCATTAATCATTCAACCATGTATTGGAACATATTAACTAACCTAAAATAACTTTTTCATAAGTATAATTTGTTCTATTTAAAAAACACTTAAACATAAAATTTTAAAGAAAATAAAAATAAGAAACCTTATTTCCAAAAATCAATACATAAACACTTAAAAAAATCTTCGATTTCTTCCTTAACAAACATTATTGAAAACTATTTATCCCGTGTATCGCATATGATAAGAAATTTGAGAAAACATATTTTGGTGTTTTATTTTTGAAAAGATTCTAATTATATATATCTTAACTAGAATCATGGAAAATATGTGCATTGATGGAGGATAGAGTGTTCATTTGTGTAAATCTATAGAGGAAGAGGAAAATGAATTTATTATGTATGTATATGTGTGTGTTCCTATTATATTTTGATCTATGAAGGGTGAAAATACAATTGAAGGAATACTTAAAAGGAAAATATGAAACAATTACCTTTTATAATGTTATATCTTATGTTGTTATGGTGGCCCTGGAATTTGAAAATGGGAAAACAAATGAAATATGTAAGATAATGGTAGATGAAATCAAATACAGGGAAAAATATTAAATAAAATAGATGGAAAACAAATAAAAGTTATAGTATAAAAAACAATTATATGTATTTTAAAAAGAATAATTTTATGAATGACTATGAACATGTATGTTATATATGGAAATGCATTAAAAAAATGATATGTAGGGGAAAATTAAATAAAATAATTATAAATTCATATGCAAAAAAATACATATAGGGACATTTTATACATTAGAAATTTAGAGGTTATATTTTATAATAAGAATAAAATACAAATATATTCAAAAATTAAACAAATAAAAATACAGAAAACATCAAAAAAATTAAATACATTGAACTTTAAGATCAAACAAAGACAGATAAAATAAAAATAAATTGGAACCATTAATGTAAGAGAGGTAAAAGTATGATTTTTTTCAATGAAATTGGTTGTTTCAATAGGAAAAGGTGTGAAAAATATGTAGTATAAGTAAAAAAATAAGATTAAATACATATAGTAAACAACTAAAATAGATTATGAAAATAAAAAACTCGCATATAATTTCGGCATTATCATGTATTTAAGTATCATGTTTTCTAATGCTATGCCTTCCCCAAAGTAAATTGACTAAAGATCAAAAATTCTAGCCCAGATTTGATGATAAGGGTAATTATATGAGAAATTGTTTGTGGTTTGAAATATATGACATGATCATGTAGTGAAAATGTGAATAAAAATGTCACATATTAAATAAAATTCAAGGGAAAAATAAAAAAAATAGACTTGTATAATACCTAGAGATGTGGAGATTTAAATGTAGGTAGGAGCACTAGGTGGAGGTGGAGATGGAATGGGATGGAATGGGAGAGGATAAGATCAGAGAAAGAGATGAAACAAAAGGTATAGGTGGTGGCAGAGGATGTGTATGTAGAGGTAGAGGCAAGAGGTGATCTTGCGATAAATGATGGAAGGAAATCTTGAGAGATTTTTAGGGTTTTTAGATTTTAATGGGAGTCAATGGCCATGAAATGATATAGGGGTGAGGATTCAGGAAAGAAGATACTCGCTAATATAAATAGTTAAAGACTAAAAAATATGTCCTGATATGGGAATGGGATTTTCCAAAATTCTCATATGTAAAATACATGATTAAATATAAATTTATAGTGAGATTAATCAAAAAACATGTCTAAATTATCATTTACCCACTCTAAGATGAATTATCCCCCAATAACACCTTCACCACTGACTGTTAGAAGAACCAAAATGAACTTTGTAATCAAACATTATTATACATCGAACTATGTGAATATAAATCAAAAAATAACACACCTACATGGGAATATGTAATTTATTCTATAAACTATTTCCCATCAAAAAATGATATTATTTTTTAAATGATATTATTTGTTAATATGATATTATTTTTTAAAATAATAATAGAATAACATATTAAAATATATAGAAATAGGTCAGCTCTCAACTATAGATTTATCATTACATCATAAATATTCTTCTCTTATACATTAGAAATAAAATAAAAAACATCAAATATAATATTAAATGGTTCTTTCCAAGTGAAATTTAAATCTTTTTTATAAGTTATTAGAAGGAAAAATTACCTAGATTAAATAATCTTTTTATATGTGATATATTATAGAGGATCAAATAATCAATTTATATATAATATATTTAATTTATTTAATGAATAATTTATAATAAACATGACTATAGAATCTAAATAAAGGATGAAAAATCAATAAATGGAAATGGAATTTCATAATGAAAACTAAAAAACTCAAAAACTGATTCTGAATTGTGGATTAATAATGAAAAAAATGTAATAACCGATTTAGAATGATATTTTTCTTGTGAATATATTTAATAAATTGACAATTTTGAATGATAAAAAATGACTTTAGAGTAGTAAAACATGATGTATCCTTGAAACTAAAATTTTATAGATCCTACAAGTGTGTATAAAAATATAAAATGGTAATTTAAAAACATTGAACATTGATGTATGTTGTACCACTTCATTAGATGAATAAAATTTATAAAATCTATCATAAACAATATTATTAAAAAAATAACATACCTTCATAAGTTAGGAATGAATATACCTACCGGAGACATAGGCAATTAGAACATTATATTTATTTCAGTTTACAATAATCTTGATGATCAAGGGTAAGATAAAATTACATTATTATATTCATAATAAATGGATTTCAAATTTTATAGGAAAAATAGAACTAAAAAATGAAGCAGAAAATGGGATATTGAGTTAAGGAGACATGCCTAAAAAATTTTATATTGAGTTAAGGAGGTGATTTGGTGAGTGAATAAAGAAAGATAAAATGTCTAATGTGATTTAGAAAAGGAAATTTTTGTTCTATAAATGATGGGATAACATGAAACATACCTGATGTTTCTCGCTGATTTGAACAAGGATAGCCTAAATTAAGGATGTGGGCTTGGGTTTCATGTAATTGATGACTTGAATTAGGGATGCGGGTTTGGGATTTATGAAACAAGTTCCTCACTGATATGAATATTTAAAGCATAAATGACAAAAATATTATAATGATATTGATGATAGATGAATTATAGGTTCATGAAAATAAACATATGTGAAACATTTAAAGCCTAATGTGAAGTAAAACTCCCCAATAGATGCAGATGAAAATAAAATAACAGTTGGGATGAAATTTCATAGACAGATGATATATCAAGAAGGAATCAGTTTATAGAGAATATGTAAGGATCCAAACTTTCATTAATGGAAATTCCTATTGATATAATTAAATGTCTTATTATGGTTATATAAAATGTGAACTTCATTGGTTTTATATTTCTAGATTTTAAAATACCATTATGAATTGTGACCATTGCTAACATAGTTATTGAATAGTGATCACATGATTAGTATAAATATAGGGATTTAACAAATCCAATTTACTCAGACAAAGTAAGCAATGGCCTCATCTAGTAGACTTGCCCCATACGAAGCATATTTGTCAAATCACGGAAAGGAGGTAGCATCATTGGGCTTCACTCATGACCAATCCCAAGTCGGGCTTGAACATGTTAAGCTTGAGTGGAACCAACTATAGGAGAATTGGAAGTTAATAGAGATTATCACTCGAGCGATGTTATCCGAGCCATCCCAAGAGTCTATCACCATCGAAAACCTTACTCTTTGGTCTTATGTGGGTCTTATAAGGGGTTATGTAAAAAGAGCTTATAACTATGACAATGTACATTACTTTTTGTATAAATAACGTGCATTCATTTTATTATTGTTACTTTGTAAATAGTTTTTAAAGCACAAATAGTATTTTTAGTTAATATTCAACTAAGAAATCTATTTTGATGAATTAATGGATTTTTTAATTAAATAATATTTTAATAAAATATTATTATAATTAAATTTCTTTTTATTAATTATAAATGGTCGTATAATTTTTATTAATTCAATTGCAATTTTTAATAATGTTTGAAAGCTATTTTTATCAAAACCCATGATTTTTCGATAAATGTCGGTTTTTTATTTTAAAAGTAAAAATTCACATATTTAGAAAATTCTTTAGATAAATTGAATATTATTTTTGGAATTAGAACATTGAAATTATCCAACGGTGATTTTTTCATAATTTTCTGAGATGGTCTAATTTTTTGGTAAAAATTAAATACCGTTTAAATTTATAATGTGTTTTATAACATCATAATGACCCAATAGTGATGTAATATAATGCTATAAATGATATTTTAGGCAAATATATTTTTTAAAATTAAAATAATTTAATTTTAGGTTTGTTTTATTTAATTTACAAAACTTTAGTGAACCCTCCAAGAGTTATAAAACATTTTCACTTTTTAAATGAATTTCCTTGAGAGTGTGACTCACCTCCACATAATCTGCCCTATTATTTTAAGAAGTTTTTCCATTTTTCTTATAAAGTATTGTTTTACACTCCCATTTGTAAAAAACCATGGACAAAAATCATGGTTTGTTTTGTGGTATTGATTAGTTTAATGTGTGGTGACCCAAACCTAAATAATAAAGAATTCCCTCTCCTTTTCTATATAAACCCACCCAATATCCCACTTCCTCTTCACTAAAGGCACTTTTAGTTCTTCCAAAATCTTACCTCCTCTCTATAGAATCCTCCCAAGGAACCCCAATCTCCCAATAGGCCTCTCTCAAGCCTCTCCTAAGCCTTTGGTATCACACATCCAAGTAAGGGATTTCTACCATAATCATTTTTGTCTAATTTTCTTTAAGTTTTTATGCACTTTTTTTTCAATTAAAAATATTGGGGTAGGATTTGGAACCTCCCCATACTTACCTATTTATGTTTGGATGATGTTATACCACTTTATCTCCCATTAATTCCTCCCATGTACACCCATTACCATGCTGAAATTCAGTGAGGGATTTCTCTCTCCTCTTTTACATCCAAGTAATTCTTTTGTATTATGCATCTAAATTCCATTAAATTTTTTGGTAAATGTATCTATATGACCTCATTACTATCCATTTCATATAAATATGATTAGATACCAATTTCTCTCTCATCAAACATTTTCATTAATCCTTATATCACGCTGTTATACTGCCGAAATTACACCACATTTTTCCAAGCCAAGATCATTATACAGTGAATACCATACCCATGTCACTATCAAGGGTATTCACCTTTATTCACATATACATATTTAATGGTACCTTCATGTATTTATTACACATTACTTAATCATGGAATAACTTATGATGTTTATTTATTCCATGTTATATGATCCATGTGGCACACTTATGCATGAAATGAAATGTTTAAGAAGGGTGTGCCTTGATAGAACTCCAATGCATTGGGTAAAGTATAGTATCATGATACGTCATTTGCAATGGGTGTTGACTCAGGATAATTCAAGTGAAATAAGGGTTTACTCATGCTTCTTGTGCAATTATGGTTTACTCACGCTCCATGTGCAATGATCCTTGGCTCATGCTAATTCCATGTTAAGTGTTGTTGCCACATTTCTATGTTATGATTATTATGCTTTATCAAGCCTTTAATTTATTGTTTCTATTGTGATCTATTGATATTTATATTGTCTAACATGTATTTTATTCCACATTTTATTCCATTTTTATTCCCTTACTAGATTTATATCTCACCCTTTTCTTATGCATGTCCTCAGGTTATCCCATGCAATGCTAAGTACGAGGGAATGTAGTGGTCATGTAAAGAAAGTTTTCAATAAAGATATTGTATTTTATGTTTTAAGTTGCTATTTAATGATCCAAATCCCCAAAGACATGAGACCTCTCGATCTTCTATGTTGTATCAAGTGAAGATTTTATGTAATAAATCATGTTTAAGTTTGAAATAAAAAGCAGGGTTGGTATAGAATAATTGAGGAAGTAGAGGCCACCAATGAAGAATACTTAGTCACGGTAAAATAAGAAAACTTGTAAAATAAGAAAAAAATTAGATAATGAGAATTTAGGGTTTATGGAATTCAGTAAAATATATAAAATAATAAATTTAAACCTTTGAAATTGACATTGGGAATATATTGGAGGAGAAGGAGTGGCATAGTTGGAGGTGGAGGTGGAGACTGAAGCAGAGGTGGAGTCGAAGACTGAGGTGGAGGCAGAGACCAAGGTGGGCATGGAGATCAAAGCATAGGAGGAGATGAAGTTGGAGGAGATAAAGGTGAAGGAGGAGATGAAACTGGAATATATAGAGTTAGAGATGGAGGCAGAGGAAAAGTTGGAGGCAAAGACCAAGGTGGAGGTAGAGGTGTAGGTTGATTAAGAGACCAAGGTGAAGGCAGATAAGGAGTTTGATGAGGAGATGAAGGTGGAGGAGGAATATTCGAAGGATAAGGCAGAGAGGAGAAGACGAATAAATAATGTGAGGGATTTAGAAATAGTGGAGAGGAGAGGACAGAATGTAAATCAATATGGTGGTACATGTAGAAGGAGGGGACATGATTTATTTTATATAATAGATTTTATTGTTTTTTAATTCAACATAATCATAACTATTACCATTAATAGAATACCATATTATTATAAATACATTTTTTTTGAGCAAATAGAAACATATACAAAAAATATATTTTTTTTAATGAAAAAAAATCTACATCATGAAAATTAGTTCACCACTAAATTTTAAATATTTTTCCAAAAAATGGACATGGGGTAGGGCCACAAATGTTGATATAAATTTATGAACCTCTAAAAAAGAGGAAGAAATGAATTTTCATTAAAATTAATAGATAAAACAAAAAAATGAGTACGGAAAATTAAATGGATTGGTTAGGCTAATATGATTATTGGACTTGGTCAATGGATATGGAATTTTAAACATTAAGAATTAGTGAGTATATATGTTCCACTGTCATGATGAAAAATGAAATGGACTATGAAAAGGAAACCATGGATATCAAATAATCCAATCGATCATAAATAAAATAAAAGAAAAAAAATGATAATCCATTAAAAAAATCATTGAGAAACAAAATAGAAGCACTAAACAACATGGTGGACCTAAACATCAATCCATTTTTAATAGGATTGTAGGAAAAATCCAACATAAAAACAATCCTGTTGTAAAAATTGACTTAAATGAAACTCAAACATCAAAAAATGATAACATGGAATTATACTCTACATGGAATTTAGATGCAGGACATGAAAATTATATTTTCACATGGTATCATTTTTAATACATTATCATATTACATCATGTTGTTCCAATATCCAGGATATATGTAACTTCTAAAAAATTAGCTTGATGACTTAGCATATCAACTGTGATAAATGCTTTTAAATAATTTCTTGGTCATTATTTTTCATACACAATGATTATATATTATACGCATATTATTTTACACAGGGTTATAAGAATTTATTATAATATATTTAAGTGAAATTTGAAATAGAGATAATATATGGAATGAAATAAATTAGAAGAAATCACTTAAATAGTGTAAATTTTAAAAATATTAATATAGAGGAAAATAATAAAATAAAACATTAATATAAATTTAATAAACTGAATGGAAATAAATAAATTACAATAACATTGAGACATGTTAAAAATGGGAAATCATATAAATATTAACATGGAGTATAATATAAAATAAAACATTAATAAAAAAGGATTATACTGAATGAAAATAGAATAAATGACAACAACATTGATACTTGAAATATGGAATGTGAGTTTAAGATATGAAGGTGATAGTATATGAATTGAAATCATGGGGGATAGTAAGTCTGATGATGGAGCGGGACCAGAAGCTATCAATATGAACAATAGAATACACCTGGTAGGATTGGAATTAGGAATTAGAAGGATTTGATATAAATTAATTAAGGCCACCAAATGAATTATGATAAATAAAAAGGTATAGAAAAACATATAGATTGGTGAATTTATGAAAACAATTTTAGGTGTCCAAGAAACAAATTATCACATAGCAAGAAAGTAAATGATGTTTAAGAAAAGAGGATGTGGCCAAAGTCTATGGTTTATGAATATTAAAATAAAATGGTAATTAAAAAATGATACCATTTAGGGTGAGGAAGATAATTTATTTGGCGAGGAGTCCCTATCAATCCACTTATTTCGACCAACAAAAGTTCACTGTGATGAGATTAATCAATCATTAGGATGAATTCGCATACTGTGAAATGGTGCAGCGGAAGGTGGAAGTGATTGAAGAAATTATAACTAAATTAAAAGTTAAGATTTTGATGCAGAATAGGGAAGGGGGAGTTGGGAACAATGAAACCATGTGGTAGATGGTTGTATCAAGACTGTATTGGAGGAGTATAGGTGGGGTTGGATACCAAGGTGGTGGTAAAGATAGAGGTAGAGGAGCTAGCAGTGGAGGATGAGACAAGGTAAAGTTGCAGGTAGAGGTGAAATCAAAGGCGTAGGTTGAGGTCGATGCATAGTTATAGGTGGAGGTGGATGCTGATGTGGAGGAGGAGATGGAAGTGGAGGTCAATGTAGAGGATATGTAGGTGGAACCATAATTATCTTGTGTGGAGGAGAATGTTTTGGAGGAAGTATACATGATACAATCCAAATTTGTAAGAAAAAAACCCTTGGTCGGACAAATAAGAGAGGATCCTGAAATATTGTGAGGGTTTCCTATTGAGATACGGTCAAAGTTTTCTTCAAACACACAAAGTGGAAAGCTCCAATGGAGTGGGAAAACATGGAGGAGTATGCAAAGGTGGAGTCAGAATCCTAAAAGCAGTGAGTCAAAAACGAGAAGGGGTAGGTTGGGAAGAGGCCGGAAGGAAGTGGTAGTGGAAGGCGAAGGAAAGAATGGGAGGATATGGGGAGATGAAATGGGAAGGGGTAGGTGGGGAGGAGGCTGGAAAGAAAATTTAAAGGAAAGAAAAGGTTGTGATGGGAGGAGTCAAATTGGAATAGGGTGTAAAGGGAATCATCAAGAGGGGAGAGCAGGATTGAATTGAGATAAGCTGACATGTAAGGTAGGAAGGATGTGGGCAGACATGTTTACTATGAGGAACATCCTATAGTATATATAATATATTTTTTTAATATATGAACCATATTCCTTAAAACCTAATTTTATGTTTCTATTAAGCTAGTAAAACAACTACACATTAGCTGTGGAAACTTAGTAATTATTGTTTCTATTAAGCTAATTTTTATAAATGATTTCACTTTCATTTTTTTCATTTTTTTCATTTTCTTTCATTTTTTTTCTTTTTTTTCATTTTTTTTCATTTTTATCAATTTTTCTAATCAAAAATCTAACAAAACATGTTAATGCATAAATTAATTTATTTATTCTAACAATTTAAATATCCAAGTTCCAAATAATTTTTCTCCCAACAAATATATGCAATCTAAAAGATATAATATATCAAATGGTAATATCTACAACTCACTAGATCATCAATTCATACATGATAATTATTTCCATTATGATTATAGTTGTTGACAAAATCATGGGATTCATATTTAATTATTCATTAATATATTCTCTTTTTTTAGTTTATAATAGATGTGACATAGTGTTTTCAATTATAAATCTTTTGTATAAATTATAATATAGAATTTTTTATTTTTAGTCTACTTATATAGCTACTTATCTAAAAAAATTGACCCACTATGATTATGCAGTACATAAATCCACAAGTATTGTGTGAAACTCAACTTCTCAAAAGTTAAATCTTCATAAAAACATATTTCATCATTTTAGGATGATTATTTCGTGAAACATATGTTTAAGGAACTCTTGTCCAAAGATATTCAATAAAATTTTGGATATAAATGTATTTAATTTGAACAAAATGACAATTCCATATTTGGATGAAGTAGGTAAGGTTTTGTTTGACAGAACTTATTGAAAATATCTTAGAGAAATTATTTCTATTTGACATAGTTTATTAAAAAATACTTATAATAATACATTATAGATAATTTATTTAAAATTTAACAAAACGCATTTCTATAAAATAATTAAAAATACTTTTTTAGAAATATATGTGGAAGTTTTATTTAGAAAAACAATATATAATACTTTTTCAAAACTACTAATCATAAGTTATATGCGATATAATAAATTTCAACAAGTTATTTCAAATAGACCTTATTGAAAATGATTTTTTTCAATATATTTAGGGTTTTTTTAAATTTATGGTTTATTTTATAAGATTGCCTCAAAAAATATTTTATCACTTATGATAGTAATTCTATATTAGTGAATTAGTATTTCTTATTAGACAAATTATTTCTAAAAACTTATTATTTTATAATTGATGTATAAGTGATCTTTTTTGAAAAAAAACAAACTGCCTTTTCTTATTCTTTCAAACTCTTTATATTTATTGGTGAAAAGGGAAATAAATAGTTTCCAATAAGGGATATTAAAGAAATATCAGAAGTTTAAATGATTCTTACACCATCCCTTCATAATTCCTTGATTCTATAATTTTTTCTTTCCTGGATTTTTTAAAATTTTATATTTCCATTTCACTTTTTTTTTCTTTACCCAAATATAATACATCATCAGGTAACATTGTTTTGGTGATAGTTTTCCTGCTGTTAGGGACTATAATTCAATTTTGGAGCTCATTCATTAAAGAAATAAAGAAGTATTTTCACTTCCATTTAACAATTCATTTCCAGATGATCTACTCTAATAGATCATATATTTCCACCCCATTGATAGAACCATCCTAGAAAGTTCCATCAGTAAAAGATGGCTTGGGATTTCCACTATGCAGACTAAGTTTTAGGTCCTTTTGATTAGTTACCACATTTATAATTTATTAAATCATAAGCCAAAACTATGTAAATCTATTGATGACATGTTGGGGTATGAAATCCCTAAACCAATGTAGGGATTCAATTAACCTTCTGGCTGAAAAATATCAGGACATCAGAATATTATAGGTAATTTCATTAGTGTTTCTAATTGATCTACACTATTTCAACATTGTTTAGTTCATCAGTTTTCTAAATTTCAATTTTCCCAATGTTTTTTATTCATTCAATAAATATTTTTTAGATTTGAAAAAAAAAAATCAGTACAATCTAGCACATGTATACATTTTTTTAATATTTATATTGGTCATGTGTGTAAGTTAATATATCAACGCTCGTGTATATGTATTACCTGATAAAAATATTCCCATAACTGTTAATATAATTGGAAGAAGTAATTTTGTACTGATATTTTTCAAATATCAATTTTGGGTATGTTTATTGTAATGGATTGGGGTCTTGGGGTCCATTACTTAGTAAAAATGTGATATTTAGGTGTTCGGGGTAGTCCAGGAAGCTATCACAGCTTCTTAGTGAAGCTTAATGGTAGCCTTGGCCTACCGGTAGCTCGGCCTACTGGTAGGTCGACCTACCGGTTGCATGGCCTACCGGTAGCTCGGTCTACCGGTAGAAGGCCTACCGGTACCTCGGCCTACCGGTACCTCGGCCTACCGGTAGCTCGGCCTACCAGTAGCTTAGGCTACCGGTATCTCGATCTACCGGTAGCTCGTTCTACCGGTAGCAGGCCTACCGGTATCTCAGCCTAACGGTAGCTCGGCCTAACGGTAGCTCGGCCTACCGGTAGCTCGTTCTACCGGTAGCTCAGCCTACCGGTAGCCACGGCCTACCCGTACCTCGGTCTACCGGTAGCTCGGCGTACCAGTAGCTCACCCTACTGGTGGCTCGGTCTACCAGTAGCTTTGGAAAACTGCTATCTTGGCCTACCGGTAGCCTCAGCTTACTAGTGGCTCGGTCTACCGGTAGACCTAGCCTACTGTTGACCACGGGTTTTCCTAGTGGTGCCTCTTTTTGCGCAAATTGGCTTTTAAGCCGCGTTTTGACCCCTTTAATCCGGTTTTAAATCCCATTAATGCCCATTTAAATTAAATGATTGGTGAGGTACCCCTTAAATGAAAAATCATGAGCTGTGTGTCAATTTAAACTGCCCCGAAAGGCGGGGACCTTTAAGTAACGTGTGGGGTGTCTCAACTGCATGGTCAACCCACGATCCCGCTCCTTACGTGGTTTCGAGTTTTTCTCTCCATATATTAACCATCCAGAAGTGTCGTATCTAAGCCCTTATCAGACATTATAACCTAAAAATCTTCTCCCTACGTTTCTTTTCACGATCATCCTACTCGGAGTACCCTTTCTCCTGATGAGCCGTACCAATGTTCTGAAGTTCTCCCTGATTACGTTCCGTGGAGTTCCTGCCACTCCTGTTTTCTAGTTTCCACGTGAGGGATTAACGTCGATCCTTGATCATCAAGTAGGGGTTTCACCTTCATCTCTCCTTTCAGTGTATCTTGCGGGGTGGCTACGCTACTGCTTCTGTAGAATTGGATGAACCAAACTTTAATGAAGATAATAAACGGATTCTAAAGAATGAAGGGGAGGGTTGTGATCGATGATGCTGCTCTGTTTTTATCCTCTTTCATGATTAATGATTTCTGAATTGTGTGGACTTATGCCTACTGAAAATCATGGTCGTTGTTGGCCTTTCTCTGTGCACTAATAAACCCTTACCCCTTGTGATGTTTAAATGGCTTGTATTTTTTTTGTGAAACTTTTGTTGTGTAAAGGAAATTGGTTAATTACGTATATTTGGGAAAATAAATTGGAAGCACTAGGATAAACTCCTTTTCTATGATAACCTCGGGTTAAGCCCAATGGAATTGAAATCATGTTGTGAATTAAATCTTTTAAATCTGAAAATATCTGCTGAGTCTGCCTTCTGTTGGTGGTATTGGTTTGGTAGTTTCCTCCACGGGCCGAGTACGGGTGACCTTATGGTTTTCTTGGATAGGGGCTTAGATTTCTGGGGGTGTTGTGGGTGAGGATGGGATCCTCTGTTGGTATCAAGAATTGGGGTGGGATCCTCTGTTGCTGAGAAACTGTTGGCTCCTAGATTTTGGGGACATGGGACTTATCTTGGGATTTTCTTTAGTTCCAGTACTTTGAGGTATATCCCTTATCCCTTTGTTGTTGTGACTTTGCAATAGAACCAGGTGTGAATGCTTAAATTATTGTTGGCTTTAACTTTTTCCCTTGGGTTGTGCTTATGCTGCTTGTTCCCTAGTAGTGCAGAACTTTATTTAAATGAGATTACTTGAACATGGAAGCAAGAATATATTAAATGGGAATTGGTTTGATGTGAGTTGGGACTTGGGCATGGGTGTTGTTCTCTTCTCTTATGAATGAATAGTAAGGATAGTGTTCTTTAGGGTGGATGAAGAAAAACCTAGATTGGGTGAGTACTTGTAACCTATACATATACTTTATGTTTTTGTGTTTCTTATTCACGTCCCACCAGAGTTGAGCACTTAGTTCTGAACACCCCCATTTCATGGGGGAGGGTGTTTTTCCCAATACTTCTATTAGTGGATGGTTATTAGCTCCTCTCTGCTCCCTTTCTTGGATAGCCCAAGTATCTTCGGGCAGGCTATGATGGCCTAAAGTCCATTATTTTCCCAAGAATCTTAGGGCAGGGTAGTGTGGTGGTTGGCCCAGGTGTGTGCAGGCAGGTTGTTTCCCAAGTATCTTCGAGATGAGGCCCAGGTGTCTTCGAGCATGGCAGTGGTTGTTCTAGCCTAGGTGTTTGTAGGCGTGGTTACATGTGACGGTTGTGGCCCAGGTGTCTGCGGGTGGGTTAGTGATTGTGGCCTAGGTGTTTGCGGGCGGGATGTGTGGTTGTGGCCTAGGTGTGTGCGGGCGGGGTATGCCAGTGGGACTGTGATGAGAATGGAGGGATTGGTCCGATGCATAGGATGTCTTCAATAACCAGTGGGAAAGTGGCGCGGGGTACCCTAACATCGATGTGATATTACTATACATTACTTGACTTACGTTATTTGGGGAGTGTGCCTTGGTGAGGCTTGGGTGGTTAGTTTCCTTTCTAGGTGCATGGTTATCTCTTTTCTCATAGGGCATTAGTACGCCTCCCCACTTGTGCACGAGAGTCTTTGGTTTTTCCCTACTGAGTATACTTGTATGCTCACCCTATGTATATAAAACTGCTTTCAGGTTTCCAGGAGGACTTCAAGGATCGTGCTGGAGCGTACTAGCTCAGACCTCGTGATAGATCATCGCAGTTTCTATTGTTCTTTATTTTGGTATTTTTTCTTTGTAGTCTCCTTATACATTGTGGATTTTACTTTTGTAACATGCATTGGAAAGGGTTCTTGGCTTTACTTTCACTTTCATTTTGGTGTTGTGGGATTCACTATCTTATCTCCTGGTCCTATTAAAGGAAAAAAAGGGGTAATGCCTTCCATTTAGTGTATGATCTTATACCCTTGGTTCTGGTCTCCACTCCGGAACCTATTGAAGGCGGGTTTTGGGGGTCATTATCTCTCCTTCAACTTAAATAAGGAAGGGCCAGGAAATCTGCTGACCCTTCCCTCCTTCTGGTGAAGGAGGGTCGTGACAGAATGGTATCAGAGGTAGAGGTTGTGAAATAGGATGGAGTCTGGAGTTAGTCACAATAAGGATTGCATGGTATGGTAGGGAAACGGTGTTGGGTGACCTTGGTGCGTGAATTAGGCCAGGGAAGACCGGCTAGGACATGGGATTTTAGGGCCCCCCGTGATCCGATGCAAGGACTCTCGACCTACCGAAAGACCAAGTGAGGACACACTGATTGCAGGGTAGATACCCTAGGAAAGGTACATGCATCATAAGGACTTGTGTTCTCATGTTTCTGGGGTGTTTTGGGGAATTTGAAATAAATAAGAAGTTTAAAGAAGTTTAAAGAACAATATTCTACACTACTTGGTATTAGGAATTCTTTGTTTACCTTGCAGCTATGGCACCCGGGAGACGACCACGAGTTGTAAGGGAAATCGAGGCCCAAGAGGTTGACTTGGCCGATCAACAGAGGGATGATCAAGAGGAGGAGGACAACCAGTGGCTGAAGATGCTTCGAGCCTTCCAGCGACAGACCCTTCAGAAGTACGAGGGCAGCACCTCTGACATGAAGACGGAGGGTTGGCTAGAGGAGCTGGTGATAGCCTTCGGCTTGATCTGGGCTCCGACCAAGTACTGGGTTCCTCTGGTTGTCGGCCAGATGTGGGGAGCAGTGTTCTAGTGTTGGATGCTCTACCTGGGGGAGAGGAGAGAGGCTGAGGTGGCATGGGCTGATTTCGAGAAGGAGTTCCGGGCGGAATTCTTCTCTTCTACGATGAAGGCAGACAATAGGCAGAAGCTGCTCTCCCTCCAGTAGGGGAGTATGTTAGTAAGGGAGATGGGGATCAAGTTCAAGGATCTCCTTCACATTGCTCTGAACCACTTTCAAGATGTGGAGTCTTGGGCGAGACGTTTAGAGGAGGCGCTCTGACCCTCCCTCCAGTATGCTGTTACCCACCTTCACCTTGCCGACATACTTGGAAGTCTAGAAGAAGGCAGAGGTGGTGGAGAGGATGCACACCCTGGGAGGTGTTTCACAAGAGGGGATTCAGCTAGGCCCATCAAAGGGAAAGGCTATCAGCACCAGACCTCCAGCATCAGGACCCTCTAGGTTCCAACCAGCAGAGAGCAGGCCGCAGCAATTCTAGTTCCAGTCCCTTGGTCCTCACCCTTTCCCTTCGAGCCCAGGACCGAGGTTCTTCATCTGTGGGAGCCATGGAAATCTCCGAAATCAATGCCCAAACCGAGTACAATACGGCACTGGTGGACAGGCCCAGCACCCGACTCAGCAGCAGCTTCTAGCTAGGCCCTTCCAGTAGCAGCAACAGGGGCAGCGAACTCCCGCTCCTCCGAGGGAAGATGTTGCAGGGGTTGTCCAACCTTAGGGCGCTCCTCAAGGACCTCGACTAAGGTGTGGTCGGGGAGGCGGCTGACAGCCGAGGGGCATAGAGGCTGGACGTGGACAGTTTCACGTTGCGGAGATAGCAGTTCCAGCAAGACCAGAGGTTTTTCGAGGTACGATCAGTTTGTTCAGTACCCTTTCTTACACCTTGTTCGATACTAGAGCTTCGCATTCCTTTGTTGCACCCGGTCTAGGCCGTGCTCTGGGTCTAGATGCCGAGAGACTTCCAGTGCCCCTAATGATGAGCACACTAGTCGGAGGTCAGACCGACTTGTTATATGTTTGTAGAGGATGCAGGCTGATGATAGGGCCACATCAGTTAGTCAGGGATCTACTATTGCTACAGATACAACCATAAGATGTCATCCTAGGAATCGACTGGTTGTTCTCTATGTGTGTCATCATCAACTGCTTCCGAGGAAGATTTTTGTTCTCAGACTTGGGTGGTCGACGTGTTACTTTCACCAGCGAGCAGAGTGTCCAGAAGGGAAGCAGGCGAGAGGAACCCCTCCTCTCCTTATTAGCCAAGATGCCAGTAGAGTCAGTGGATGCTGAGATGGTGGAGGTACCAAGGATCATCAGTGAGTTTATGGACATCTTCCCTGAGAAGATGACGACTCTACCCCCTCGATGTGATATAGATTTTGGGATATACTTGCATCGTGGTGCTCGTCCAATTTTGATGGCTCCCTACCGGATGGCGCCTTCGGAGCTACGGGAGTTGCAGATTCAAATCGACGATCTGATGAAGAAGTGTTTTGTTCGACTAAGTGCATCACCGTGGGGTGCTCCAGCCTTGTTCTCAAAGAAGGTAGATGGTGGTCTCAGGTTGTGCATAGACTACAAGAGGTTGAATCAGGTAACGATCAACAATCGCTACCCTCTTATGAGGATATACGGTCTCTTTGACCAGCTGAAAGGGGCAGGATGGTTCTCGAAGACTGTCCTACGGTATGGGTATCACCAGTTGAGGGTGAAGGAGGGAGAAATCTCGAAGACGGCCTTCAGGTACAGATATGGGCACTTCAAGTTTGTAGTCATGACTTTCGGTGTTACGAACACCACGGCTGTGTTCATGGGGATTATGAACTCCTTCTTCCAGGAGTACCTAGATTGGTTTGTATTTGTGTTCATCAACAACATCCTGATCTATTCAAGATCAGAGGAGGACCACGCGGAGCATCTGATGACAGTTTTGGAGGTCCTCCGACAGTACTAGCTCTATGGGAAGTTGTCAAAATGAAAGTTATGAACGTGAGAAGTACACTACCTTGGGAACATAGTGTCCAAACAGGGGGTAGTAGTGGACCCATCAAAGGTTGAGGCGGTTGTTTCTTGGGAAGCATCCAAGAATGTGGCAGAGGTTCGCAGTTTCCTCAGGCTGGAAGGTAACTATCGGAGGTTCGTACCCAACTTCTTCTGAGTTGCAGCCCCTTTGACAGACCTAACCAAGAAGGACCAAGTTTTTGTATGGAGTGAGTAGTGCGAGGAAGCCTTCAGCTATCTGAAGGAGAAATTGGATAGTGCCCCAGTTCTGAGGCTACCATAAGAAGGGGCGGCGTATGAGGTGTTCTATGATGCTTCAGGTGTAACGCCCTGACCCCAGCTACCCAGAGTCGGTGCATTACTTCGTAACATTGGCATGATCATAAAAGATCAAGTCTCGAAAGACTGATTAGTTTAGTAGCCTTGGAAACACTAGATACATTCATAAGTCTTACATTACATCATAAAGTGGAAAACTAATAACAAAGTCTTCATAGTCCACACTCATTTCCTCTTCTGACTATCCCTGCAGGTCATTCATAAAATACTTCTTCACATCCTGGAAAAATATTAAAACATTGAAAGGGGTGAGCTCAAATGCTCAGTAAGGATAACAAAATTGCGGAAGCTTTCATAAATAAACAAAAAAATTTAAGGCAATGTATAACTAAAACAAAAGCCTTTTAAACTTGAACATCAACATAATATGGCAAAAGTAAAATGAGATAATTCCATTTACTTCTTCACATGGATATTCTATTGGTCGAATAATCACATGCAATATCAATAACCACTTTCATAATGATGGAATTCATAATGCCATACTATCATAACCACGTAGCCAAGGCCTCGTGCCAAGACCAAAAATAAGATTTTGTCAAGGCCTCGTGCCAAGACACTAGTTTGTCTCATGAGACCTGCCGATGCATCGAGGAGCTATAGCGGGCTCCACCCGTCACTTATTAAGTCCAATGCATTCCTCATATGAATAGGTTTAAACATATCATAAACCATAACATAATCGGATCACATAAAACATGCATAAAGGAAACATAACATTTCCACATTTCAATCACAAGATATAAATACAACACATTGATATAATAAAAATGCTTTCAAAACCATTTTCAATACCAAAATAAAAGAAAAGTAAAACATGGTATTTATTTTTCTTTTAAAAAGACGGTATGGATTGTAGAGGAAGCCAAAACTCAAATAATGGTCACGGCGGCGGAGAAGTCGTTGTCGCCGCATAAGTACGGAAAGAAAAACATTCCCTTGTTGTCATTTAGTAAAACACTTCGTATAAAAAAGATTCCTTTTGAATAAACATAAAAGTCAAAGGGGTTTATACACCGTATAAAAGAAAGTTTTGTATAAAACCAAATATGCCTCAATGAAAGGAGATTGAGACGAAGTCCTTAAAAAGATCATTTTTAAAATAAAATAGATCTATTATGTGTATTCACTATAGGTACACATAAAGAAGGTAAAAATACAAAATAATACATAATAATATCATGACATAATTGGAAAGTAGGAGATTAACCCAAAGAATGGAAGTTGGGTTAAGAAGTTCCCTTACCTTGTGTCCGACTTGACTCAACCGTTATTTAACCTCCTGAATAATAAACTAGAGTTAATATCTACCTTATTAAAAACCATTTTAAATTTCATTATCCTTTTTATATCACTTATTACAATGTTATGAACATTATGTAATTATTTAAGTTAATAACGGTCGTTTTGTCGATCTTTGGTACTTGAGTCAACAATAAACTTCTTATAATTACAAGTTGTTCATGTGGTAGAATATCCATTATATCCAGAATTATATTAATGATTTAGATGTCATATATATCTTATATATCCAGTATATACATTCATTTATAATATTACGTAACATTTAGAGGTAAGAAATGAAATGCACTGTTCATGGAGACGGTAAGCCGTACGTACGCATGAACGCTACTTTCATTTCTATTTCGTATTTAATGGAATGAAATCATAATGATATAAATTTATAATATAATTACAGTATAATATAGTGTATAATACCATTTAATCCATCCTTTATACATCCCACATATGGCATTAACGATTCAAATCACTTTGAGGGGGCGGTAGTCCGCACTTCCTAAAATGAAATTATCGTGTTTTACCCATAATGGAAATCATAAAGTATGCCATAAATGAGAAATACAGAAGCATAAGTAAAACATAAACATATTTTATATCATATATAAATATAGTGACATCTTAATGGCCACCTTTGAAGGTGTTATATGAATGTTGAACAATCATCGTTTCGTGAGGCAGAAATTCGCCATCCACAGAAACCGTATGTTCTTTAACCATTAGATGTAGGTGTGTGTAAGTGTAGTTATAATACTTATTATAACAACATCCTAGTATATTGAGGATACTGGTGTTGTTACAAAAGAAATTAATAAAAAGAGTTTAGGGGGTTGGATAAGAAAAATAAAACAAAACAACATTAGAGAAGACATTACCTCAAAATCGGGTAACTCTTTTTGATTTGAGCCAAAGGCTTCCTTGAGAAGAGTTCTGCCCAAAGTGAGGCTTCTAGGAGTAAGAGAGGGAAGTTGGGAGAGTATTTGGGCAGAGGTTGGCCAATCCAAATGGCTTGAAAGTGTAAATGAGGTGGGAGAGGTGGGGGCCTTTTATAAGTGGAGAGGAGGGGCACTTTTGGAAAGATTGAAATGTTACATTATTTCACAATGCTTTTCGGATTATAAAGGTCCCACACTTATATAATTCGAGGCTAAGGTGATAAGGTTTCTAAATCTCCTCATCCAATAGTCTTTGGACAAGTGTAAGCCTTGGATTTTTCATTATCTTCTCATTTTATTTAAATCGTTAAATAATGAGGTCATCGCTGCATCATAATGATGTCATAAATAATTTAATTTATTTAATGTCTAAAAATTATAAAAAAAATACTATGATGTAGGAAATCTTTTTATCTTTCTAATGAATATTTATAGTCAAAATTTGTACTTGTGTAACCCCACGTAAAAATTGTTTTAGTAAAACATTTTATGTTTGTGTCATTTTTTACTTTAACATTAAATAAAAGGTATTTATGTCATTTTCTAACTAAAGTGGCTCCATGGGGTCCCCAAGTTGACCCATGGGTTGTCTTGGTCGTCCATGACTCATCCAATAGGAGTAGGACAAGTTTCATGCTCATCTCATATTATTATAACATTATTTGTACCTTAAACTACACTAATTACCTCTAATCGCGATTAAGAACTTAAAAGTTACTATTCACCAAAAAATTATTTTAATCTCATTGAACCACATTTTACTTCTTAATGACAACCATGTATGTCGGATTTTTGAAAATCAAATCACAGAAGTGGTAATATTTCATTTAAACGAAATATCAGTTATTTAACTACCACTTAGTGGTTTCACTATTCATCAAAAATTGAAGTTTTTCAGAACAATGCCAAAATTTCACACTAAGCTATAATTGATATTCCAAATTCAAAAATGATGTCTATTTTACAAAATTCCAAACATATAAGTTGCATTAATTAATTTTATAATTAATTCCCGCTGTCACAACAAATAGCGTGTTTTTAAGAAACAATTTATATCAAAAGATTGGAAATTGTTTATGTCCAATTTCAATGTTAAATTAATTATAATGACCACCATTGGATAAAATTGTAAAAATATATTCTAATTATACCTTAAAACCAATAAATAGTATAACTTATCACTATAAATTATTTTGATTAAAAAAGTTGTTTTAAGTATTTTTCACTATTCATAAAAATTTGGAAGTTCTCGGAAAATTACAAAAAATTCAACATAGGCTAATTTCAATATTAGGAATACAAAAATGAAGTCCATTTTGAAATATAAAATTTCTATAAATTTAAAAGGTGGTTATTACTATTCATAACGGCTACTTTGATTAGTTGCGGTGTGTTAGAACTCGAACTTGCGTACAATGCAAGCTATTGCATTATTGAAAGAGAGGCGTATCGTGGAAGCTCGGGGTGTTACATTCTCCCCTCCTTCAATAAATTGCGTCCTCGCAATTTGAAATTTTTCTTGGAAAATAAAAGGTAGAAAATAGAAAATACCTTTGAGGAAAACCCACATCGGAAATAAGATTAATAAAATTTAGCCTTAATAAGAGGGAAAGGGAAATGAACAAGTCACCACCCAATTATGATCTCGATTAGGAGAACATTGGTGGCAATTAGAGACATATAATTAGAGGAAAAACGTAAATATTTGTAGGGAGCGATTGGGGTCATCAATCACAATCAACTGTCAAATTGAGGGTCTCAAAGCCTTCAATCTATGTTGATTTAAAATATCATCAGTTCAACAAGACATAAGGTATTAGGATAACACATTTTTTTGTTTTAATATCCATTTACTAAAGTTTAAGAATTAATTTATTCATTGAATAAGAGATAGGTATATATATATTTATGCTTGACAATTCGAGTTTCAACCTTCAACTCATCTTTCACTCAAAAAGATAATAGAACACAAAAATATTATACTTATCCTAATTGTATAATGTTCCAAATGTTAACACATACCATTTAGATTAGTAAAATTATTTTGTAATAACTAGGGACTTCCTGTAGGCTAGTGGTAGGAAATAAAGGTCTGTCGCACTATGATTGTGGGTTCGATTCCTGCAGCTTTGCCCGACGCGACGGGTTATTCCCCACCCTGCAGGTTGTCCTTTTTCCTAAAACTATAGTATCATAATATTCCAAAAATAATCTTAATAAATTTTTTAACCATAAACAATACTATCCAAAGATCAACTTAATCCACTCCAACCTTTATAGTTATCCAAAATACCTCTGTCCAGACTTTCTCTAAAAGGTCTCTTAATTCCAAAATCAATTTATCAGATTCCCCAAACAAAGTAAAGTTTCTCTTATTGTCACATACTAAAAATATGATTACCTTCATCATATTAAAACCTTACTGAAATCAACAAGTACTGCAGTACAATCCTTATATATATATATCACATTATTCTAATAACCGAAATATAATCCATCAGTCCAAAAGCACCAATACATTAGTTATTCTGCTTCAACTGTAGTAACAGCATAAGATTGTCCTTGATCCCTTGGCCTTTTCTGAGGTAAGTTTCCCTGATGCTTAGGACATTCATTTGCATAATGCCCTGTTTCGCTACAATTGTAGCATTCAACTTTGACAGCCTCTTTCTTTCCCTTGCAATCACGAGCCTGGTGACCCTTTTCTCCACATTTATAACAAACTCCCATTCCTTTTAGGCAAGTACCAGGGTGATTCTTCCCACAATTATCACATACTGGAAAATCATTCTTTCCCTTTTTCCCTTTATCTGTCTCTTGTTCCACCGTTCTCTTCTTCTCTTGCTTTACTTTGTTGTCATAAGACTTAGAGAATTCCTTTTCTGTCTTGATAGCACACGAGACAATATCTTCGTATGATGAGAAGGATTGTGATACTAAAGCTCGACGGAGAAATGGTTTTAACCCATCAAATAAACGATCAATCTTACTCCTTGGGTTACGTATATAATCGGCAGCATGCCTTGCTAACCTTGTAAAGTTAGCCTCATACTTTGCGACATTCTCATCCTCCTTCTGCCTCAAACTCAGAAATTGCCTTTCCATATCTGCTCGATGGTCACGAGGAAAATATTTTTCTAAGAAAAGCTCTTTGAACTCCCTCCATTCCATATTCGATACGTCATCATCTTTCTTTGTGTTTTGAATCAGCGACCACCACTGATCGGCATCTCCAGTGAGGCGGTAAACTGCCATGACAACCTTCTCCCTTTCACTACTCCCCAAGGCATGGAATATTTTCTCTAAGGAATTTATCCATTGCTCAGCTACTATAGGATTTGTACTCCCATTGAAGGTTGGTGGTTGTTGCCTCATGAAACGGTCTAGCATTGATCCTCCACGTTGCGGATCAGGGTGCTCCATACGGGTAAGGTTATTATTCATAACCTGAGTAAGTTGTCCCAGTAAGGTGATTAGCTGATCGACACCAGTTGCATCACCAGCCCCACTATAATTATCTTGAGCAGGAGGGCAATACCTACATGGAGTGCGTGCATTGATACGGTTTCCATTTCTTCAACTAGGCGCCATTTCTAAACAATGGCATAAACTAGATCAGTTTATGAATCAAAATACATAATCCCATACTTATAAAACACTTAACAAAAATTGAACTATTTATGGATATAATCCATAATCATAAAAATGTTTTCTTTGAGGAAGTATATACTCATAAACCCTTCATAATGATTTGTAAAGAAAATGAGAGTTATCCTAAGCATATCCCCCGGGAGTGTCGTAACCAAGAGTGCAGCAAGGCCCGTTGTCGTGCACCAGTTCCCGTTCGAGTCTAGCTCAAAGCGGTGTTTTCGGGTTTTACCCCTAGGTACATCTGTGCCAGAGCCGCCTCTACCTGCTCGTATCCAAACAGGGATGTATTGCTCGGAAAACTCATAACATCTCTATAATACCAAAATTCTAGAAAGTTCTTCTATACTAATCCTCAAAGTCTATCTTTGGGCTATGTGCTCTAATCAGAGTTTATCTAAATCTAGCTTCCAAGGTTAGTACTAACCTCCCTCTGATACCAACTGTAACGCCCTGACCCCAACTACCCAGAGTCGGTGCATTACTTCGTAACATTGGCATGATCATAAAAGATCAAGTCTCGAAAGACCGATTAGTTTAGTAGCCTTGGAAACACTAGATACATTCATAAGTCTTACATTACATCATAAAGTGGAAAACTAATAACAAAGTCTTCATAGTCCACACTCATTTCCTCTTCTGACTATCCCTGCAGGTCATTCATAAAATACTTCTTCACATCCTGGAAAAATATTAAAACATTGAAAGGGGTGAGCTCAGATGCTCAGTAAGGATAACAAAATTGCGGAAGCTTTCATAAATAAACATAAAAATTTAAGGCAATGTATAACTAAAACAAAAGCCTTTTAAACTTGAACATCAACATAATATGGAAAAAGTAAAATGAGATAATGCCATTTACTTCTTCACATGGATATTCTACTGGTCGAATAATTACATGCAATATCAATAACCACTTTCATAATGATGGAATTCATAATGCCAGACTATCATAACCACGTAGCCAAGGCCTCGTGCCAAGACCACAAATAAGATTTTGTCAAGGCCTCGTTCCAAGACACTAGTTTGTCTCATGAGACCTGCCGATGCATCGAGGAGCTATAGAGGGCTCCACCCGTCACTTATTAAGTCCAATGCATTCCTCATATGAATAGGTTTAAACATATCATAAACCATAACATAATCGTATCACATAAAACATGCATAAAGGAAACATAACATTTCCACATTTCAATCACAAGATATAAATACAACACATTGATATAATAAAAACGCTTTCAAAACCATTTTCAATACCAAAATAAAAGAAAAGTAAAACATGGTATTTATTTTTCTTTTAAAAAGACGGTATGGCTTGTAGAGGAAGCCAAAACTCAAATAATGGTCACGGCGGCGGAGAAGTCGTTGTCGCCACATAAGTACGGAAAGAAAAACATTCCCTTTTTGTCGTTTAGTAAAACGCTTCATATAAAAAAGATTCCTTTTGAATAAACATAAAAGTCAAAGGGGTTTATACGCCGTATAAAAGAATGTTTTGTATAAAACCAAATATGTCTCAATGAAAGGAGATTGAGACGAAGTCCTTAAAAATATCATTTTTAAAATAAAATAGATCTATTATGTGTATTCACTATAGGTACACATAAATAAAGTAAAAATACATAATAATACATAATAATATCATGACATAATTGGAAAGTAGGAGATTAACCCAAAGAATGGAAGTTGGGTTAAGAAGTTCCCTTACCTTGTGTCCGACTTGACTCAACCGTTCTTTAACCTCCTGAATAATAAACTAGAGTTAATATCTACCTTATTAAAAACCATTTTAAATTTCATTATCCTTTTTATATCACTTATTACAATGTTACTAACATTATGTAATTATTTAAGTTAATAACGGTCGTTTTGTCGATCTTTGGTACTTGAGTCAACAATAAACTTCTTATAATTACAAGTTGTTCATGTGGTAGAATATCCATTATATCCAGAATTATATTAATGATTTAGATGTCATATATATCTTATATATCCAGTATATACATTCATTTATAATATTACGTAACATTTAGAGGTAAGAAATGAAATGCACCGTTCATGGAGACGGTAAGCCGTACGTACGCATGAACGCTACTTTCATTTCTATTTCGTATTTAATGGAATGAAATCATAATGATATAAATTTATAATATAATTACAGTATAATATAGTGTATAATACCATTTAATACATCCTTTATACATCCCACATATGGCATTAACGATTCAAATCACTTTGAGGGGGCGGTAGTCCGCACTTCCTAAAATGAAATTATCGTGTTTTACCCATAATGGAAATCATAAAGTATGACATAAATGATAAATACAGAAGCATAAGTAAAACATAAAAATATTTTATATCATATATAAATATAGTGACATCTTAATGGCCACCTTTGAAGGTGTTATATGAGTGTTGAACAATCATCGTTTTGTGAGGCAGAAATTCGCCATCCACAGAAACCGTATGTTCTTTAACCATTAGATGTAGGTGTGTGTAAGTGTAGTTCTAATCCTTATTATAACAACATACTAGTATATTGAGGATACTGGTGTTGTTACAAAATAAATTAATAAAAAGATTTTAGGGGGTTGGAGAAGAAAAATAAAACAAAACAACCTTAGAGAAGACATTACCTCAAAATCGGGTAACTCTTTTTGATTTGAGCCAAAGGCTTCCTTGAGAAGAGTTCTGCCCAAAGTGAGGCTTCTAGGAGTAAGAGAGGGAAGTTGGGAGAGTATTTTGGCAGAGGTTGGCCGATCCAAATGGCTTGAAAGTGTAAATGAGGTGGGAGAGGTGGGGGCCTTTTATAAGTGGAGAGGAGGGGCACTTTTGGAAAGATTGAAATGTTACATTATTTCACAATGCTTTTCGGATTCTAAAGGTCCCACACTTATATAATTCGAGGCTAAGGTGATAAGGGTTCGAAATCTCCTCATCCAATAGGCTTTGGACAAGTGTAAGCCTTGGATTTTTCATTATCTTTTCATTTTATTTAAATCATTAAATAATGAGGTCATCGCTGCATCATAATGATGTCATAAATAATTTAATTTATTTAATGTCTAAAATTTATAAAAAAAAATACTATGATGTAGGAAATATTTTTAGATTTCTAATGAATATTTATAGTCAAAATTTGGACTTGTGTAACCCCACGTAAAAATTGTTTTAGTAAAACATTTTATGTTTGTGTCATTTTTTACTTTAACATTAAATAAAAGGTATTTATGTCATTTTCTAACTAAAGTGGCTCCATGGGGTCCCCAAGTTGACCCATGGGTTGTCTTGGTCTGACATGACTCATCTAATAGGAGTAGGACAAGTGTCATGCTCATCTCATATTATTATAACATTATTTGTACCTTAAACTACACTAATTACCTCTAATCGCGATTAAGAACTTAAAAGTTACTATTCACCAAAAAATTATTTTAATCTCATTGAACCACATTTTACTTCTTAATGACAACCATGTATGTAGGATTTTTGAAAATTAAATCACAGAAGTGGTAATATTTCATTTAAACGAAATATCGGTTATTTAACTACCACTTAGTGGTTTCACTATTCATCAAAAATTGAAGTTTTTCAGAACAATGCCAAAATTTCACACTAAGCTATAATTTATATTCCAAATTCAAAAATGATGACTATTTTACAAAATTCCAAATATATAAGTTGCATTAATTAATTTTATAATTAATTCCCGCTGTCACAACAAATAGCGTGTTTTTAAGAAACAATTTATATCAAAAGATTGGCAATTGTTTATATCCAATTTCAATGTTAAATTAATTCTAATGACCACCATTGGATAAAATGGTAAAAATATATTCTAATTATACCTTAAAACCACTAAATATTATAACTTATCACTATAAATTATTTTGATTAAAAAAGTTGTTTTAAGTATTTTTCACTATTCATAAAAATTTGGAAGTTCTCGGAAAATTACAAAAAATTCAACATAGGCTAATTTCAATATTAGGAATACAAAAATGAAGTCCATTTTGAAATATAAAATTTCTATAAATTTAAAAGGTGGTTATTACTATTCATAACGGCTACTTTTATTAGTTGCGGTGTGTTAGAACTCGAACTTGCGTACAATGCAAGCTATTGCATTATTGAAAGAGAGGCGTATCGTGGAAGCTCGGGGTGTTACATCAGGGAAAGGCCTTGGATTTGTGTTGATGCAGCAACAAGGGGTGATCTCTTATATGTCTAGGAAGATACAGCCTCATGAGTGTAATTATGCCACCCACGATCTGGAACTTACAGTGGATGGAGTTCCTCCAGGATTACGACTTCGAGATATCCTACACTTTAGGAAAAGGGAATTTAGTGGTCGATGCTTTGAACAGGAGGTCGCAGAAGGATGTGGTCCGAGAGTCGGCAGACACTTGGAAGGTGATGGAGGAGTTGGCTGGCTTGCACCTAGATGCGAGGATGGATAGCGGTGGAGGTTTCCTGTATCAGATGACAGTGCAGTCTTCTCTTTTTCAGCAAGTGGAGGAGTCTCAGTGGGGAGACCCAGAGTGCGAAGTGATGCGTGATTGAGTTGACCAGGGAAATGCACCAGAATGGTGGACGGGGGATGGTCAAAACCAAATTCTTTTCTGAGGAAAGTTGTTTGTTCCAGAGGCGATGCGCGTCCAGGTTCTTAGTGAGTTTCATAACTCACCCCTAGAGGTACACCCAGGAGTTTCCAAGATGTACCAGGGTCTGAGGAGACAGCTTCGGGGGCCCAGAGTAAAACGGGCAGTGGTAGAGTTTGTGGCCAAGTGCTTAGTGTGTCAGCAGGTAAAGGCTGAACACCATGTTCTAGGCGGGTTGTTCCAACCTTTATATGTCCCTGAGTGGAAGTGGGATGACATCTCGACGGATTTCTTCACGGAACTACCCAAGGTGAAAGGGGGATGTGACGCCATCTGGGTAGTGGTGGACCGCTTGATGAAGTCGGCTCACTTTCTGGCAATTAAGTAGTCGAGTGCAGTGGACTCTCTAACATGGAAGTATGTGGATGAGGTAGTGTGGTTGCATGGAGTTCTAAGTTCCATAGTCCTGGACAAGGTTTCACGTTTTACCTCACGAGTCTGGAGGGGATTACAGCATGCTTTTGGAACCCAGCTACGTCTTAGCACTGCTTTCCACCCCCAGACAGATGGGCAGACAGAGCGCACCATCCAGACCTTTGAGGACATGCTGCGGGCATGTATTCTGAATTTTGGGGGATCATGGGTGCGAAACTTGCCTCTGTTAGAGTTCGCCTACAATAATATCCACCACTCTACCATGGTAATGGCTCTATTCGAAGCCCTATATGGAAGGCCGTGTCGCTCACCCGTGTGCTGGACTGAGGTTGGAGAAGCAGGTGTTCTTGGCCCGGAGGTGGTGTAGAGCACGACAGAAAGGGTTCAGCTTATACGAGAAAGGATGAAGGCGGCTCAGGACCGATAGAAGTCATATGCCGATAATAGGAGGAGACCCTTGGAGTTCGAGGTTGGGGACCACATTTTCTTGAAGCTCCCCCCTTAGCGTGGACAGTGGAGGTTCGGTAGGGGAAGTAAGCTTTCTCCCAGGTTCATCGGACCCTTCGAAGTGGTGCGGCGATTCGGAGAAGTGGCTTATCATCTAGCGCTACC
Source organism: Viscum album (assembly GCA_963277665.1). NCBI lineage: Eukaryota > Viridiplantae > Streptophyta > Magnoliopsida > Santalales > Viscaceae > Viscum > Viscum album. The sequence continues at coordinate 1,964,694,956 of OY728132.1, forward strand.
ACCGCCGCTACTAAGGATAAACGATGTATTCCATGTGTCCTAGCTTCGCCGATATCTACACGATGACTCCCACGTCATCGATTGGGGGGAGTTAGATGTTGAAGACGATGCGACCTTCATAGAACAACCAATCAAGATTGAGGATCATAAGGAGAAAGTGCTTCGTGGACGAACCATCCCCTTGGTTCATGTGTTGTGGAGGAATGGTGTCCTGGAAGAGAGAACATGGGAGCAGGAGGCCTAGTTACGCGTTCAGTACCCAGAGCTGTTTTGACTTGTTGTTGTTCTCATCCTTGAGATATTTTACCTTGTGCTTTAATATATGGAATGCTTTCTTTTCTTAGCTATTAGATGATCTATTCCCTATTCTCTGTGTGTGTGTACAACTGTGTGATGATGGGAAAAACTGACTGCTAATCGGGATGCATTAATGTGGATGCGATTAAACCCATGTGGGCGAGTCAGTGCCGCCCAAAGCGGATAATATCCTGACATGTAGGAGGGGACTCCCTAACTCATGTGTTGGATGGTGTGATCCTTGTTCTTGTTGTGAAGTTTTGTGGATCTTGGGCGAGTGTTCCTAGATGTAGGAGGGGTTTTGATCCAGCTTTGGAACAACTCAGGGGTTTACCGCTAAGAAGTATCTTTAGAGGGTGGTTGTTCGGACCCCACTTTTCTCCTTCTGGTTTGTTCTTATATTCTCAGGGATGAGAATAGTTTGATAAGTTTCTGATGTAATGTCTTTGGGTCTTGGGGTCCATTACTTAGTAAAAATGTGATGTTTAGGTGTTCGGGGTAGTCTAGGAAGCTATCACAGCTTCTCGGTGAATCTTAATAGTAGCCCTGGCCTACTGGTAGCTCGGCCTACTGGTCGCTCGGCCTACCGGTAGCTCGGCCTACCGGTAGCTCGGCCTACCGGTAGCTTAGTCTACTGGTATCTCGGTCTACCAGTAGCTTGTTCTATCGGTAGGAGGCCTACCGGTAGCTCGGCCTACCGGTAGCTCAGTCTACAGGTAGCTCGGTCTACTGGTAGCAGGCCTACTAGTAGCTCGGCCTACCGGTAGCTCGGCCTACCGGTAGCTCGGCCTACTGGTAGCTCGGCCTACCGGTAGCTGGGCCTACCAGTAGCTCGGCCTACTGATAGTCACGGCCTACCGGTAGCTCAGTCTACCGGTAGCTCGGCGTACCAGTAGCTTGGCTTACCGGTGGCTCAGTCTACTGGTAGCTTGGCCTACTAGTAGCATCGGCTTACCAGTGGCTCGGTCTACTGGTAGACCTAGCCTACTGGTGACCACGGGTTTTCCCAGTGGCACCTCTTTTTGCGCAAATTGGCTTTTAATCCGCGTTTTGACCCCTTTAATTCTGTTTTAAAGCCCATTAATGCCTGTTTAAATTAAATGATTGGTGAGGTACCCCATAAATTTAAAACCATGAGGTGGGTGTCGGTTTAAACCACCCTAAAATGAGGGGACCTTTAAATAAAGTGTGGGGTGTCTCAACCGCGTGTTCAACCCACAATCCCGCTCCTTAAGCGGTTCCGAGTTTTTCTCTCCATATCTTAACCGTCTGGGAGTGCTGTATCTCAGCCCTTATCAGCCATTATAACCTAAAAATATTCTCCCTACGTTTCTTTTCTCAATCATCCTACTCGGAGTACCCTTCCTCCTGACGATCCGTACCCGTTTTCCGAAGTTCTCCTTGATCGCGTTCCGTGGAGTTCCTGCCACTCTTGTTTTCTAGTTTCCACGTGAGGACTTAACGTCAATCCTTGATCGTCAAGTAGGGGTTTCACCTTCGTCTCTCGTTTCTGTGTATCTTGCGGGGTGGGTACGCTACTGCTTCTATATAATTGGATGAACCAAACTTTAATGAAGATAATAAACAGATTCGAAAGAATGAAGGGGAGGGGTGTGATCGATGATGTTGCTCTATTTTTATCCTCTTTCATGATTAATGATTTCAGAATTGTGTGGGCTTACGCCTACTGAAAATCATGGTCGTTGGTGGTCTTTCTTTGTGCACTAATAAACCCTTACCCCTTGTGATATTTAAATGGCTTGTATTTTGGTTGTGAAACTTTTTCGATGTAAAGGAAATTGGTTAATTATGTATATTTTGCTAAATAAATTGGAAGCACCAGGATCAACTCCTTTTCTATGATAACCCTGGTTTAAGCCCAGTGGAATTGAAATCATGGAGTGTGTTAAATCTTTTAAATTTTAAAATACCTGTTGAGTCCGCCTTGTGTTGGTGGTATTGGTTTGGTTGTTTCTTCCATGGGCCGAGTACGGGTGACCTTATGGTTTTCTTGGATAGGGGCTTAGATTGTCCAGGGTGATGTGGGCGAGGATGGGATCCTCTATTGGTATCATGAATTGGGGTTGGATCCTCTGTTGTTGAGAAACTGTTGGTTCTTTAATTTTGGGGACATGGGACTTATCTTGGGGTTTTCTTTGGTTCCAGTACTTCAAGGGATCTCCCTTATCCCTTTGTTGTTGTGACTTTGCAATAGAACTGGGTGTGAATGCTTACATTATCGTTGGCTGTAACTTTTTCCCTTGGGTTGTGTGTATGCTGCTAGTTGCCCAGTAGTGCAGAACTTTATTTAAATGAGATTACTTAAACATGGAAGAAAGAATAGCTTAAATGGGAATTGGTTTGATGTGAGTTGTGACTTGGGCATGGGTGTTGTTCTCTTCTCTTATGAATGAATAGCAAGGATAGTGTTCTTTAGGTTTGCTGAAGAAAAACCTAGATTGGGTGAGTGCTTGTTACCTATACATATACTTGTAGTTTTTGTGTTTCTTATTCACGCCCCACCCAAATTGAGCACATAGTGCCGAAAACCCCCATTTCATGGGGGAGGGTGTTTTTTCCAACACTTCTATTAGTGGATGGTTATTATAACCTTTCTGATCCCTTTCTCGGATAGACCAAGTATCTTCGAGCAGGCTATGATGGCCTGAAGTCCATTATTAGCCCAAGAATCTTCGAGCAGGGTAGTGTGGTGGTTGGCCCAGGTGTGTGCGGGCAAGTGCTTTCCCAAGTATCTTCGGGATGAGGCTTAGGTTTCTTCGGAAGAGTCAGTGGTTGTTCTGGCCTAGGTTTTTGTAGGCATGGTTACATGTGACCGTTGTGGCCCAGGTGTCTACGGACGGGTTAGTGGTTGTGGCCCAGGTGTTTGTGGGCGGGATGTGTGGTTGTGGCCCAGGTGTGTACGGGCGGGGTATGGCAGTGGGACTGCGATGAGAATGGCAGGATTGGTCCGATGCGTAGTATGTCTTCAATAACTAGTGGGAAAGTGGTGCGGGGTACCCAAACATCGATGTGTTATTACTATACATTACTTGACTTGCGTTATTTGGGGAGTGTGCCTTGGTGAGGCTTGGGTGGTTAGTATCCTTTCTAGGTTCCTGGTTATCTCTTTTCTCACAGGGCATTAGTACGCCTCCCCACTTGTGCATGAGAGTATTTGGTTTTTACCTACTGAGTATAATTTTATGCTCACCCTATGTATATAAAACTGCTTTCAGGTTTCTAGGAGGACTTCGGGGATCATGCTGGACCGCACTAGCTCAAACCTCGTGATAGATCATCGAGTTGCTTTTGTTCTTTCTTTTGGTATTTTTTCTTTTTAGTCTCCTTATACATTGTGGATTTTACTTTTGTAACATGCATTGGGAATGGTTCTTGGCTTTACTTTCACTTTCAGTTTGGTGTTGTGGGATTCACTATCTTATCTCCCGATCCTATTAAAGGAAAAAAAGGGGTAATGCCTTCCATTTAGTGTATGATCTTATACCCTTGGTGTTGGTCGCCACTCCGGGACCTATTGAAGGTGGGTTTTGGGAGTCATTATCTCTCCTTCAACTTAAAGAAGGAAGGGCCTGGAAATCTGTTGACCATTCCCTCCTTTTCGTGAAGGCGGGTCATGACATGTATTGTAATACGAAACCTTTCCATATATATTTTCTTTTGAAAAGTAGTTGCACTTATATTTAACTGGTCATTTCCAAACAAGCTATTAGAGCATATAATAGCTTGTCTCCCCATTAATAGATGCATCCTAGAAAGTTACATTAGTAAAAGATGGCATGGGATTTTCACATTGGATACCAAGTTTCATATCCTGTTGATTGGTTACAACATTGATAATTTAGGAAAACATAAGCCAAAACCATTGTAAGTTATGGATGAAATTCTTGGGTATGACATCCCTGAACACATACATGGATTCAATAACCCTTATGACTGTGAAAGGTTGAGAAATTAGAAGAAATCATGTAATTTTATTAGTGTTTCTGATTGATCTAAACTATTTTAACTTTTATTGGTTCTTCAATTTTCCAAATTTCAATTTTCTCAATGCTATTGATTCATTCAATAAAAAAAAATTGATTTGAAAAATAATCAACAAAATTTTTCACATGTATACAGTTTTTCAATATTCATATTGATCATGTGTGTAAGTTGATATATCACTACTCATGCATATGTATTACCTGATAAAAATATTCCCATAATTTTTTATATATTTTGTCTTATTTATTTATTAATATAATTTTTCACGTGCAGAATTTTACTGAAGTCATTTTGTACTGATTTTTTTTATAAAATAAATATTGTATATGTGTATTATAATATGAAACATTTATATATATATATTCTTTTATGAAATAAATGTTGCATAAATACCCTATCTTAAATTATTCTAATGATTATCCATTATAGATTATTTTAATTATTCTTATTACTATAAAGATAAGTGGTATAGATTTTTTTATTTTAGCTTACACCAGGCATCCGGCAAAGAATAAAAATTATGACATCATTTATCACAAAAATGTATATTTATAATAGTTTTTCACCATGATAGCATAGTAAAATCATATCTTTATGATTAATTTTTTCAGCTTCAAAAAAACTTTATCATCCAGTCCATTTTTTACATTTTTTTACTTTATTAACATATCTATTTAATTTTTAGATCATCACATTGGCCTCTATATATTCATATTTCTAGTATATTTTCCATTACATTTCTTATATAACCCTATCTTTCTTCACTTTTTATATTTAAAAAATTATTTTAATCCTATATTTCTTGTTCAAGGCACTAGAAACCTAGTTTAAACTCCCAATTATTATCTATTAACATAACTAGTATGAATTCTTATTTTTGAATTAATGTTTGATTTTTTCTTCTCACAAATTACATTATGCAATATGTGATATCGTATTTCATAATGGTATGTTTTAAATTATATTATTTATACTAATAACAATTTTGATGGTATATAAAAACAATCAAATAAATAATTTTACCCCTGTGTTTTTTAGAAAAATCCAAGTATTAAATAAATAACTGAATCAATCATTTTTTCTAAATAATCATGAAATAGAGGGTATTTCTTATCACAAACATAAAATGGGATAATTTATATGTGTCCATGGGGTCTATAAATCATCATGAAAGAGAGGTATTGCCCATCACAAATACATTATAAATATAAACATTCGGTTACAGTTTTCTAATGGATTTCCATTATTATATTTGTTGTTACATGTTCAGACCAAATTGTTGTTTTATATAATCATACTATTACAAACTACACAACTAGGATAATTATTAAGATTTTTTCTATTAGAATGGAGAAATTTGTTATATTCATTTATGCACCTCAAAAATTTTTATCATATATATGAAATTTCCAAACATTTTATAAAAAAATATAATCTTCTCTATACATATTTCTAGTTGAATAGTTTGGTTTGTGAAAATATATCTTCTATAATTTGGATATAAAATTCTTAAGTTGGATAAGTTTACACACTAGATTTGGCCAACATTTTAAAAACTTGTTTTATTAGGTTTTCTACAAATAGAGGATCACATGTCCCATAAATAATGGAACTTATTTCTATACCATATAATTCTCCATTTAGAATTTATTATTGAAAACTAATCAAACCACTTATTACTTTTGATAAGTTCTTTTGTAAAAAAAATTACATATCTAATATTGAAAATATATTGTTCTGCAACACATTCAAATGTTTTTTCTTGAAACTTGTGAGTAAGTGTTTTTAGATAAAGAAAAAAACGCCACTTATGTTCTCAAACTTCTTATCTTAAGTGATTAGTGATATAATTAGTTTTCAAAAAGTGTTGTCAAATAGTGATAGGTATTGCATATACTGATGTTACCACTCTTTATTGTTTTGATCATGAGTTTTTTTCATTTGTAGGGATACTCATCATTGGTCATTTCTTTGGTCCTCCAGGAGTCCTGTTCTCTAGTAGCTTGTGAAAGAGATTTATACCATTTAAGTTGAAAAGAGGTATTATAAGCTAACAAGTGTTTCAAAAGACATGATTTTTTTCTTGGTTACCAAAGAGGGAAAACTACATTTAAAGTAAAAAAAGTAAAAAAAATTATGGTCTTAGAAGACATTTTATGTTTTTATTTTTCAAATATGAATATAAAAACGTGTTATAAATTTTTTTTAAAAAGTTTAGGAAAAATAATGAAGTATATAAACTACCTATCAATGGATTTTAATTTTCTTTAAAAAATAAAATTATTTTTTCTAAAAATCTATCATTTTTATTTTCATTTTCTAAAAAATATTTTATTTTTACATAATATAATTTTTTTTATAATATATTTTAATAAATGAAGAAATGAACTTTTTTATAAAACTAAATGAAACAAAAATATATCTTAATATTCATTAAATTAAAATATTATTTAATACATCGAATGAATCAGCTTTTATATTATGTATATTAATCCATATGTTCTATATTGCTTTGTAATTTCAATATGGGTGTGTGTTGACTAAGTGCACATACCCCTCTATAGATAGTGTGCACCTATATGATGGTACTTCACTTAGGTCAAATTTTTCAACTTTATCTCATTTTATTGTGTGCACTTTCACCGACATATTACTCAACATATTATTTGTAGAGGTTTGGTACATGATTTCAATCCAGAAATATTTGATGTGGTAGAAAAAGTTAACATTGATTTCACTAGATACGGTTCAACTATAGAGGATCTCAAAAATAAATTCATTAGAAAAATTAAATATACCTAACTAATTTTATTTGATATGTTCAAATGTTTCTTTGAAATTTAATGGATCACCCTTTATAGATCTGATTCAATTTTTTTATGTATTAAATATTATTTTCTATTTCATTTATGATCATGTCCATTTCATTTTTAGATTATTGTGTTGGACTCTATATGTTTATATTTCTTAAATTGTTATATTTGGATCTATATAAACTTGTTTTCCAAGAATGCATGTTGGAAAAAATCAAAATTATTTGGAAGTAAATTTGTAATTAGATGATTATGTCATGAAAATGTACAAGCTGGGTACTAGTTTGATATTAAAATGTGTCCAGATATTTAAACCCATATTTCAAAATATAATATTTTTATATTTGATTATTTTAATTTAAAAATAACCACATAATAAACATATTTGAGTTTTTTAAAACAAAATGAGTTTGAACAAGGTTGTGGGTTGGGTGAACATGATTCATGCAATCTGTAATTAGAATAAAAAGTTTGTGTAGTCATGATTAATCCAAGATTTATATTTTTTAGAAACTTGAAATCATTCAAGGAATTATAAAACACACACGAATATATATATGTATATATAATACCAATAAAACTATAAAATAATACAAATAAATATTTAGAAAAACCATAAAAATTTCCAAATCATTTAACGTTATGTGGTCCTTATAAACTACATATATTTATCAAGGACTATGTGAACTATCTTTACATAAAAATTTATAAATTTTGTTTGTTTAATTTATGATATGTGTGTGTGTGTGTTATTTTCCATTAATGTGCAAAAATTAAAAAATGTATAAATAAATATTTAGGGAAACTATAAAAAGTACCAAATGTCATAAAATAGCTAAAAATCTATTTGATCATCAATAAATAATTAAATTAAGAATTTTAGATATGAAATGCTAAAAATATATGAATCCTAGAAAAAATTATTATAATATTTTTAGTGATAGTATATTTTAATTAAAAGGTAATTAATTTTCTTTAAAATAATTAAACAAATTATTACATATTAAATTTTTGGATTTAAAATGATAAAAAAGTAAAAAATTGATAGATATGATAGAGATACTATCCAAAGGAAAGTTAAATCATATGATGTGTCTAGCTATGTCATACATGATGACATAAGTATTTTTTATGGTATGACATATGGGAAAAACAGGGCATATCATATGTGGTGTGTCCATGTATATGGGATGAGGTTTTCTTTCATTGATGAAAGGGAAGTCCAAACATAGTAAAATGTACTCATGCATCAGAGAATACAATTGATATTTACTTTTTCATAGATTTTAACTTGGGGACTACCCCAAAATCTACGTCAGCATATTGAATGGATCCTGTAAAACATCATGAGTGGAAGGTTCAATTGGAGGATTTGCAGATGAAGTGATTTATCAGACCCAGTGTGTGACCCTGAGTAGCCCTATTATTGTTCTCCAAGAAGGCAGACAATAGTTTGGGGAAATGTGTAGATTACCATCTCTTGAACTGGGAGAATGTCAACAATAAGTATCCACTACTAAGAATTGATGACCTCTTCGATTAGTTGAGAGAGGTGATATGGTTCTTGAAGACTAACCTCAGGTCGATCTATCACCAAATTCGAGTTCCTGATGAGGATATACTAAAGACGACATTATAATACTATTATAGTCACAATGAGTACTTGGGGATGTATTTTTGTGTGAAGGAATCCCCATCAGTGTTCATGAGACTCATGAACTAGATATTTTAGTCCTTCTTAAATCGGTTTATGGAAGTATTCATTGATGACAACCTGGGTTAACCAACATGAGAGAAGAAGAACATGAGACACTTGAGGTCAGTTCTATATTTACTCTGAGAGAACCATATTTATGGGAAGATCTCAAAGTGTTAGTTTTGGATTCATTAAGTCCGCTTTTTGGGAAATATCATATCAGAAAAGGGAGTAGTAGTGCACCTGATGAAGGTTGAAGTAGTGCTATCTTGAGATCCACCAAAGATTGTGACTGGGGTATAGATCTTCCTTAGGTTTACTAGCTACAATAATATATTTGTAACTAATTTATATAGGATTGTATCACCCTTAACTACTTTGACTTGAATGCGATAGTCTTTATATGGATAGAGAGGTGACAACATGCTTTTAAGGATTTGTGATAGAGGTTGATGAGTTCCCCCATCTTTGGACTATCAGAGGAAGGTGTTGAGTATGTAGTGTTCTATGATTCCTATAAAACCGGGCTTGGATGTGTTCTAATTAAAATTAAAATAATTATTTTCTATGTGTCTTTATTGTTGAGACCACATGAGTATAACTACATGACCCATGATCTAGTGCTTCTGTAGTGATCTTCACCCTGAAGATGTGGAAACATTATCATATGGATGAGTGGTTTATCATCTCCTCTGACCAAAAGAGTCTAAATTAAATATTTTATTATAAGGGTATCAACTTGAGATATAGGCGGTGGCTAGATTTCCTCCAGTATTATGACTTCGAGATAGACTATAGTCCTGAGGAGAGGAATGTGGTGACAGATTCTCTCAACAAGAGAGCTTGTTCATAGTTTTTTAAGAGAGGCTTCAGAGCAGTTGGCATCATTGCAATTATCCTTAGTGGATGAGGATGGTGAAAATTACCTCCTATATATGGTTGCTTCACCTCCACTTCTACAATTTATTATAGAGGCTCATCTTGGAGATACCAACTGTGAGACCTTACATAGTCAGATATCAACTAGACATGATTCTAGTAGATTTTCTAAATGTGGGGATCATATCATCCTTTTTTTAGGGTGGACTATGGTACTAGTGACACCGAAACAAGAGGTTTTGAGGGAGTTCGATATGTACCCCTTATTTGTACATCCATAAGTGATAAATATGTATCAGAATCTTTAGCATCAGTTTTGGTGACCAGTAATAAAGAAGTTTGTGACGATTTTATCTCTAGATGCCTCACTTGCTGGTAGGTGAAGGTTGAGAACTAGGTTCTAATTGTTTTAGCTCAACCCCTTGAGGTGCTATATTGGATGTGAGATGATATATCCATAGGATTTATGATGGGGATTCCATGAACTTCAAGAGAAAATGATTTTATTTGAGTGGTCGTAGACTAACTCACCAAGTCATCCCACTTCTTATCCATCTAAGAGTAGTTTCTAGTAGATAGATTGGGATGCCTTTACATACAAAATATTTTTTGGCTTCACAGAGTTCCCTTAATGATCGTTTCGTACCATGATTCTCAATTCATGTCATGATCAGGGACAATATTTATTGAGTATTTTGGGACTTAGTTTCATTTGAGCATGACGTTCCACCCCCATATAGACATCTAGATAGATAAAATCATTCAGGTTTGGTAGGACATTATTTAGGCTTGCATTTTATAATTTTTTCTTAGTTGGGAGGATCGCCTACCCTTGGGGGAGTTTTCACAATAGCTACCACTCAACGTTCAGTATGGCACCATTTGAGGCCTTTTATAGGAGACCATGCAGGTCACTACTATACTAGACTAGTCTAGGTGAGTCATTACTTATGGGATTAAATTTGGTGGGAGTAATGACTGAGAATGTGAAGATCATCCAAGAATGGATGAAGACATACCAAATCAATCCAAATTCTTACAAGGACCAATGATAGAGGCCATTAGAGTTCAACGACGGAGACCATGTGTTTCTGAAGGTCTGAACCTAGTGAGTACTGTAGAGATTTGGATGAGGTGTCAAGGTACCTCTGAGATTCATTATCCCTTTCGAGATACTATATAGGGTTGGTGAAGTAGCATACTGCTTGACCCTACCCCTACAGTTAGACTAGGTACATGATGTCTTTCATGTGTTGTAGATAAGGAGGTTTGTTCACAACCAGTTATATGTTATTGAATGGGGTGATATGGACATCGAGAATGGAGATACCTTCATAGATTACCCAATAGAGATCAATGATTGGAATGAGAAGATTCTATGTGGGTGAGTTACTTCCTTGTCATGTTCGGTGGCAACACGAGAATCTTAAAGATAGCACGTGGGAGTAGGAGAACCGGATGTGATCTTAGTGACCTCACCTATGTGAGTAGGTTTTTTCTTTTCATAATGAAAATCCCTATGGTGGGGAGACTATAATGACTCTATTTTTTCTATGAAAAACTTTAGAATATTTTAAAGAATATTTTCAATGAAAGGTGTTGAATCAACGTAAGATTTTGGTGCTTGGTGAGGCTTGATATTGATATAATAAAAATATTAAATATATTATATTATGCGCACATTGTGTTTCTAAAATAATGGTATAACTCCCAAATGTATTCTCAGATGAGAAATCTAAGACTATCATTAAATCTAGAATACGGGTTTTACCCTAGGTGTGACATGATATTTGTTGGCATTAGGTGTATTTTCAAAGAGATATAATGGGTGAATTAATAAACTGATAAATTAATTAATTAATTAATTTTTTATTTATTTATCAAAACTAACCTCCTCTATTAAATCCCTATTATGGAAAACCCCTCGGGTTAGCTGAATAACCATAAGTATTTAGAGAGAATCCATTGGAGATTAGTTATTTGATGAATGACAGTGGATCGATGGTTGGTGATCGGTCTTCTAAAGTAGTTCAAGGATCTTTCCAATGACTGATGATATGGAACTTTTCTTCATCAATGATACATCCAAACTCGAGGTAGGGAATTTTTTTATTTGGATCAATCTTGTTTTGTTATCCCATGTCCAAAATGAATCAATTAACCCAACAAGAATTGATTCATGGATTTATGGTTGATTATTGTTTATGATTTTATATTTTTAGAATTAAGAATTGATATTACTTTTTTTATTCCCGGTGTTCTTCAATTTATTCATTAAAAAATGGAATCCAACCCAAAAAGTGGTATATATTTGTTCTCACTTTTGGTGTTTGATTATTTTTCTCCCCACTTTCTTTATTTGTTCATCATCAACATTCTGTTTGGCCAGTGGTTTGACAAATACTCAAAAACTAATCATTGCATGTTCAATATTTAGCACAATAGATTGTTTTCATGGGTACAGGTTCAGGATTGAGGGCATGATCAAGATGCTACGACGAATATGGATAATTAGAGATGGATTGATATCAGATCTAAGTTATTCATACATGGCTAGGTGTTGCAATGGAAACATGGTGTGACAATAGAGGATTTCTGAGTGGATCGAGAGGATGGAATCCAAACATCAATAATATAATGGATTGATCAATCCCAGATATGCATTTATTATCAAATCCAGTGGTTGAATTAAATGAGTTGATGACATGAGTGAAAACACTTAGAAAACCATCAATTTTTAGAAAACCCTAACATACATGGAATATAATTCAAAGTGAAGGTTCTGAGTACAACGAAAGCATTTGATGGGTCATTCCCAACATTGATTTTTTATCATTATTGATGACTATTCTAAGATTTACATGACAATAAATTCCATGATCAACAGAATGGAATCAAATAATATAAAAAATGGATAAACATGGGAACTAAAGAATAGTATTATCACATATTATTTATAATTAAATTATGTAATTAAATAATTATCTTATGAGAATATTTGTTCATTGATAGATTTGACAACGTCTCTACATTGTATCATCTTTGAGTTATAGAAATTAAGAATAGATTCCCTCTAGTGGTGATTCACACGTGTTCCACAATCCACCAAACATCATTGTAGGAATCTCAGGGTGCTATCATGGAAGATCCTAATGCTTGTGTTGTTCCCCTTTGATCGCCCTAAGAACCGCTTCAAGGAAGGATTATCTTCAATATTTGTAGACAATAGAGTGATAGTGGAGGAGGACTGCTATTCATTCTTAAGAGTTTTCTTAGAGAGGGATCTCTTTAGGGATTTTAGAGGATTCTATTTGATCTACTTGTGCATAGAACAAAATTAATTATCTCTTTCAAGAAAATAAAATAATTGGGTTTATATACCACTAGATTTATAAAATAATAATTTCATAGGCTCCCTTTTTATTTTCATAATCCTTGTAGAAATCCATGTCTATAATAATAATATTATTATTATTATTTCTTGACATGTGTTAAACTCAAAAATTAAATTAAATATTATTTATTCAAATAATATTAAATATATAGTATTTTTCACCAGACCATTAAACATAGTTCATCATTCCTCCATAATATTTATCGGGGATTGAATAATAAATATTTATTTAATAAATAAATATCAGTACATTATTCTCTAATAAATAAATATTATATTCACTAATTTGTAAATAAATATTTATTAAATATTATGCTCACATAATATTCTCTCGAATAACTGGTGATGGAATATATACGATCAAGAAAACATGAATAATTATTAAACCACATACATAAATAATATTTATTAAAAAAATTAAATAATAAATAATAATATATTATTTAACTAAGAATATGGATACACTTAGTGTATGGCCCTCTAGGCCTATTTTTCAGTGGCATTAGGAGAAATATTATAAAGTCCACAGTTAGCATCTAGAAACATACAAAGGCATCCATAGATAAAGTAGTTAATGTCACAATGAAATAATACCTCATACAAATGATTACTATGTAGTATAATCTCTTTATCATGATATCTCTAATCAAGTAGGTTTCATGTTGGTGTTATCAACCTATGTGTTCAATGTCTCTTTCTTCCAGAAATTGTACTTAACTATAGAACATAAGGGAAATGGATTTATTTATGCTATATAATTTCTATCAAAGGGTCTAAGATATAAAATTAAATTAAATAATATAAGGTAAAAATCCTTTATTTCATTATTCATTAATGAAATATTACTCATGATGAACCCAAGGTATCCTACCTCACCGCAAACATATTTTTTCACTGTTTTGACCAATACATGAAAAATAAAAGACTTATAATACTAATTAATAATAATCATAAATTATAAGGATTAATACACATGTATGTAGATAGAAACATCCAATGACACATATAAATGTGTATTTATTACTGGTGGCTCTCCTTATTATAATATCCTGCAATGGATATTACCAAGGGCGTACACCAGGAGAAGTTTCCTCAAAGTCAAATGAGTCTACACCCCTGATAGATTCTTTCATTTTTATCCGTAAAATAATTTCATATATCTATAGAACATATATTTATGAATACTATCATGGAACTTTTCGGTTCTCAACATAGTAGAGAACTTCTATGACCTTTTAGTGTAATGGCTACTTATATGACATTATCACATAAAATGTTATGCATAATAACAATCACGATGTGATAAGGAGTTTATTAATATTCAAAACAATGAATATAATTTATCATACAGTATATATAATTTTGTTCTAGGTAACCAACTCCAAAAGTCTCTCACTTTCACTGGAGCCAACTACTAATAACCTTTAGTCCCCTAGCTCTTACATGATACTCATGCTTATTCTAAGATAGGCCTTTAGTTAAGGATCCACCACATTTTCTTTTGAAGTAACCCTTCTTACTACAACTTCAACCCTCTGAGAAAAATATCTCAAGATGTGATACTTTTGGGGTATGTTATTTTTCCATTGGTATAACCTTGTCTCTTTTGAAAGAGTCATCACTATAGTATTATCACAATACAATGTGATAGGGAATTTACTACTAGGTACCATATCAAACTCCTAGAAGAAGTTTCATATCCAAAAGTATTATTTCATTGTATCATAAGCTACTATATACTCATAATCCACTATAGAATCAGTGATAACTCTCTCCTTTGAACTCTTCTAGATCACAGTTCCTCCATTGAGATAGAAAACATATTTTTACTACAACTTCATATCATTCTGGTCTATTAGAAAACTATCATCAATATAAACCCTGATGACCATCACCTCATCTCCTCCATACATAAGGAACATATCTTGAGTTCTTCTCAAATACTTAAGGATTGACTTAACAGCATACCAATGTTGTTCTCCTAGATTAGATTGAAATCTTCCTACTATGCTCAATGCGTAGGCAATATCAAGTCTAGAATATAACATGGAATACATGATTGATCATATCGATGAAGTTTATGTTATATTACTCATTTTATCTTTCTATTTTTGTGTCTAAAGAAACATTTTATTATAAATATGTATACGATGTGTCACTGAAACCAATACCCTCTTAGATTATTCCATACTAAATCTATTTAGTATCTAGTCAATGTATATACGCTGACTTAGTCTAATTATCCTCTTAGATCTATCACGAATGACCTTGATCTCTATAATAGAGTTGACTTCACCTAATTCCTTCATGGAGAGACACTTATTTAACAAATACGTATTAGACTATAATATGTTTATGTCATTTTCAATAAATAATATGTCATAAACATATTCTACTAGGATAACCACCACAATCCAAATTAACCTCTTGTAAACCCATGGCTCACATTTATTCTAAATGAAATAAAATTTATTTATAGCTTCATCAAATCTAATTTTCAATGACATGGATGGTTTCTTCAATCCATAAATTTATCTCTACAACTTGAAAATATTTTTAGCATCATGTGGAATCACAAATACTTTTGGTTGTTTCATGTAGACATAATCCTAAAGGTACCCATTAAAGAAAGTTATTTTGACATCCATCTATCAAATTTAATAGTCGTGGAAAACTTCTATATCAAGTAAAATTTGAATGGATTCAAACATAAAAACTGGTGCAATGGTTTCATCTTAGTAAATTCCTAGAAGGTATTTAAACCCTTTAGTCACTCACCTTGATTTATAGGTATTTACCTCACCTTCCATGTCCATATTTATCTTAAATACCCATTTTAACCCTATGGGATTTACATCAAATGTCACAATAACCAAAACCCAAACTTGTTCAAGATACGTAGAATCTATTTCATAATTCATGGTTTCTTTTGATCTTACAGCTTCCAATCACTATAATATCTCTTTGTAAGAGATAGGTTCATCATTGCCAACCAATAATGAGTCATCATATTTGGTGACTATACAACCATATCTATCTTGTTCTCTTACCACTCTATTAATCCTACATAGTACTTTTGTTTCATGAACTACTTATTCTACAGGAACCTGTGTAATATATTCATGTATGAACTATTGTGTATCTTGAGTGTCAACTTCATCAAATTCAATCTTTATCCCATTGTCCTTTTTGATGATGTGCTCCCTCTCATGGAATACAGCTTGTCTGGAGATAATCAATTTCACAAATAAGGGTTTGAATAGGTAGTATCCCTTTGCATCCATAGGATACCCTATAAAGATACACTTTTTTCCCCAAGGTGCTAGTTTGTTTCCTCTCAAGGCCTTAGAAAACGCATCGCAACCCTATACTTATGTACACACCAATAACTTATTTCTTTTTACTCTATAACTTGAATGGGATTATAATTTCTACTTTATTTATTACTCAGTTTAATTTATATGCTACAATTTGTAATGTATATCCCTAAAATGATAATGGAAGATCTTTTTGACTCTTCATCAACCTTATCATATCTAATAAGGTATGGTTACTCCTTTCACTAACACCATTCCACTATGGTGTGTAAGGTGGAGTGAGTTGAGATAGAATCCCAAAATCTTGTAAAAAGTCAATAAACTCTTTGTTAGGATGGTCACCACCTCAATCCAATCGAATATTATTTATCTTATTTCTAATTTGATTCTCTACTTTATTCTAGAATTATTTGAATTTCTAAAAGGATTCAGAATTATATCTCATCAAGTAGATATATCCATATCTACTCAAGTAATTAGTAAAATTTGTAAAGTAATAATAACCATCTCTAGCTTCTACTAGAAATGGTCTAAAAACAATAGTGTGTACCAATCCTAAAATCTTTATGGCCCTTTCACCCTATCCACAAAATAACAGTTTGGTAATTTTTCCTTGTAAACAAGAATGAAATATTTCAAGTGTTTTTATCTAAAAAGAGTCTAAATAATCATCTTGATAGATATTTTTCAAACGCTTCTTGTTTAAATAAACAATATGGTGATGTCGTAGTTGGGTGTTATATGAGTAATGTGAACATGATTAATTTTCTATTTCCAACACTTGGTTGCATAATTTAATACATAAAGACTACTATTTAAATGTGTCATAACATAACATATATTGTATTTATAAAATAAACAAATTTTATTTCCAAACATGAAAATAAAAACATCTACATATAGTAATGATACAAAAATTATGTTATTGGTAATATTTGGTACATAATAACAATCAATTAAAAAATATCATTCCTATTGGAAATGAAATATGGCAGTCACCAATGGCGAGAGTAGCCATCTTCAAAACATTGGTATCTTGAAAATCCGCATCCCCTCTATAAATCTTTTGAAATCTAATTTGATCCTTAATTTGGATATAGATGTGAGAACCACGATATTTATATAATACCCAATGTGTATATTTTGAAATATTACACTCGATAATGAATGCACTATTAGATTCCTCTTACTTATTGCTACAGTTCATCTTCCAATGGCCTTACTTGCCACATGAAAAACATACTCCCTACATTTCCTTACCCTGCCTCTAGATATTCCTCTTCTTGGAAGGTAAATTCTCAATATCTTTATACTTTTTATGATTATTAGGTCCCTTCACCTTGTTCATTCTTTTCTTATTCACTATAAGGACTGTGGGTTTTTCTTACACCATGTCCTTATCCACTTGGTGAATCAGAGTAAGAAGTTATTAAATACTCTTCTTATTATTGTTCATACTATAATTAACAATAAAACTAGATAAGCAATTGGATCATGAAGAAATTATAAAATCTATGCATATATCATCTTGGAATTTAATACCTATTATGTATAAGAATTCGATTTATCCAATAAGTTTGACTATATAAGACCCAGGTAGCACCGACTCCCTATAACATCCCAGGTAAATAAAGAATATGACATTTTCATATTTATTAAAATTTGTGAATTAAATATTAATTTTACTTTAAAGGGTATGTTATGTTCAATATCATACCTTAAACGCAATAATGGGTTTCTCTGAAGTCTTATGTTGCACACAATGCTAAGTCATAGTGAAAAAAAAAATATAATATTATTATTTTGAATGGAAGTTAACGCCTAGCCGTTTTATTGGTAGGAATGAACAGAAATAATAATATTATGATTAAACATTTTTTTTAAATGTTTTTACATTTATCCAATAAATTTTAAAGGCTAAAAATAATATAAATCCAATTTTAATCATAAATAATCTAATATTTTTAAAATGTAGTTCTACCACCTTTTGATGGAAAACCCTTTTTAAATCTAGTTTTTGTCACTTTTATATGTTCTTTTTTACAATATAAAAATCTTATTTATAATTGGGGCATCAAAATTTATTTTTGATGAAATTTTGATATTTTTCTGATAAATTTCATTTTTAATGAATAGTGAAAATATACTTAATTTAAAGTCAAAACTATATTTTAATATAAATTATTTATATAATTAGATTGTCCTTTTAATTTATTTTAAAGTTTAATTAGATTATATTTTTATAATTTAATTCAATTATGGTCATTGGAAGCAATTTCACTTTGAAATTGGATGTAAACAAAAGTCAATCTTTTGATAGTTATTATTTCTTAAAAACACGCTATTTGGTTTTGATAAAGGGAATTAATTTTAAATTAATTTCCTAAACTTATGTGTTTGAATTTGAAAAAATGGATTTAATATTTTGAATTAGGAAGTCCAAATTTTTTAAACAGGTAACTTTTATTTTTAGACATTATGAATAGTAACTTTAGTAAATATTCTATTTACCATGGTTAATGGGTAAATCTGGTAAATAAGGGTAAAAAATAATATTATAATAATATTAAATTACCCTAACACATGTCATAACCCTATTGGATGATACATGTCCGACCATTTTAATACTTGGGTCGATTTTGGGACCCCATGGAGCCACTTGTAAGTGAAAATCACACCTTATTAAAATTAATTTAAAGTTAAAGAAAATGTAACATAAACACATATCTTTTAGTAAAATAATTCTTAGATAGGGTTATATAAGAGATATTTTTTACTATAAATATTTATTAGATAGATAAAAAGATTACCTACATAATGGTATTTTATTTATAATTTTTATACATCAAATAAGTAAAATTATTTATGACACAATAGTGATGTAGTGATTACCTTATTAATGAAATATTTAAATAAATGAGATTATAAATATTAAATTAAATTTATTTTGAAACTTTTTATTCCATAAAATAATATTATGGATTCTTATAACTTGTTATATTTGAATTAATTTAGGTTTATATAAATAATCAAGTTGTTATATATTTTTTAAAATTCTTTTTATGAATAGTTTATAAATTGAGATAAATGAGTTTTTCAAATGAATACTATTTTATTAAATGATAAAATAATATTAAAAATCTAAGATTAGTCTAAATTAAATATATGATATTAAAAATTTCATTAATGATACTTTTTTGGGTCTATTTTCATTTTATAGTAAGTATATTAACCATATATTATGAATATACAACAAGACCTGGTAAAAGTTAAATAAGTTAACAAAGGGTTAAATAAAACATATAAGGATTAAAAAATATCCAAAACCTATCAAATTTTTATTGGATGAATTTATTTATACTTATATTCATATTATTTTTTAATTTAATGAGTTTTGGATCTTTTTAAAAGCAAAATAATTTTATAATAAAATAATACTTTCAAACTTTCCAAAAGAGCCCCTCCACCCTCTTATAAAAGGACACTGCCTCTGACCCATTACGCACACCTCTAAAACTCCTTGTATCATCCAAAATATACTACAATAAGCTCAAAAAATCCCTCTATTCATTCTATAAGCCTTACCCTATGCATAAGGAACTTCAATAAATCCTTTTGGTTCAAACCAAAGGGAGTTACCCGATTTATAGGTAACGTCTTCCCTCAAGTTATCTTATTTTATTTTACTTATCCACTCCCTATGAACTTATTATTATTTGTTTACATAAAAAAATAGTATTCCAAATATTCTAGTTTGTTTTTATGATAATTATTCTAACTACACTTCCACACACCTCCATATAATGGATACGAACATAGTGTTTCTGTGGACGGTGAACTACTGCCTCACAAAATGATGATTGTTCAATTATCTCCTACTGCCTCTCATGGTGGCCATTATATTGTAAATTTATTTATATGTGATATATATTATATTTATATTTTCTCTATGCTTCTTTATAGTTCATTTATATCATTCCTTTATTGTTTCTATAATGTGTAAATGCGATTATTTCATTTGAGGAAGTGCCGACAACCGCCCCCTCAAAGTGATATGACTCGTTCATGCCATACATGGAATGTATAAAATATAGTGTTAATGAACTTATGTAACGTATATAAAATATTATATTATACTGTAATAATAATATAACTATGTATCATTTTATTTTTATTCCTGTAAAAATGAAAAAAAAAATGAAATGAAAGTAGTGTTCATGCGTACGTACGGCTTACCGTCTCCTTGAATGATGCATTTCATTTTCATATATCCAAATGATATGAAATATTATAAATAAATATATAATGGATAAATATTATATATATGATATTTAAATCATGAATATGATTCTGGAGATAATGGACTTTTGACCACATGGACAATTTGTATTTATAACAAGTTCATTTTTTACTCAAGTTCTGAACATCGACAAAAGTTCTGATATGAACTCAAATAATTAACTAATTGTTATATAAAGGTAATAAGTGATATAAAAGGAATAATAAGCCTGAAAAAATTTATTACTAAAGTATAAATTAACTTAATTTTATTATTCAGGAAGAATAAAGAATATACAAGACAAGTCGAACTTGAGGTAAGGGGTTTTCATCTCACTTTTTATTCCCGTGAGATTCATGCTATATTTGTCACTATTTCTTTTTGTGTGATGTATGTAATTACCATGATTGTATTAATTTTTTAATATAATTTAATTTATGGTTATTTACATCTTCATTTTATGATCCTTCTTTCATGGGGTGTATGTTTTGTAAGTTACCAAATCGGTAAGGGAATTTCAATTTTTAATTTTCCCTCATTGGGTTTTACACATACTTCATCGATTATTTTACTCCAAGATTATGTTTCTAATCTCTATTTATTTATTTATGTAGTAATTTTCACTCCCCTTTGTGTAGATATACTTTTTATACACATAATCACTCCATTGATAAATTCTCTAGTCATTCATATGAACTTGGTAAGGGTAATCTTAACTCAATTTTCATTCATTGAGTTAAATATCTAATTCATTGGTTTTGTTTTTAAAATAGCATGTGTAATTGTCCTCTGATTTATTTACACTGAATATCCAATAATATTTAGTGTATTTATATTTTTCAAGCATAATTTTGAAATTGATTTATCCTTAATCTAATGATAAAGTCTTTATAAGGGATTTCGTCTCAATTTACATTCCATTGAGACTTGATTGTTGTTATGCACCATTTCACTTTTATATGGTGTATATACTGTCCTTTTTCATATTATATCATGAATCCCTTTATTTTCATTATATTATAAATTTTTGATTAAATGTTATTCCGAAATTATTTGTATTCAAGCATATCTCATTTGGTTAAGAACTCCTTAACTAAAATATTGTTTTAAAGATTTATTCTTCTAAATATTTCTCATTAATGTCCATGTTTTAAAAACGGTGTTAAGAATTTATTTATATGGATATTAATGTTTGAAATTAAAATTCCTTTCAAAAGTTTCAAAGTGGTATGGTACACTTTGATTCAAAAATCTCTTTATTAAATGGTTTTGAAAATAGTTTGATAAATAATTGATTATGTCAATATAATGAAATGATATATTGTGATTGTAATGTGGAAATTTTATCTTTCCTTTATTCCTGTTTTATGTGTTATGATTATGTTATGGTTCTTGGAAATTATTTACCTATATGTGTGGTTCCATGATAAACCTAGGTCGGGTTAGCCCGAGATAGCTCTCCAATGAATTGGGTAACGTGATGTAAGTAAACATTAATGTTTCTCCTCAGAGATTTAGGGAATATATTGTGGTGGGTATTCCAAATGTAACTCCCTGTGTAGCTGTGATAGCTACAATTTAAGTATGATATGGATGCCAAAATTTACCTTAATGATTTATGATTTTTATGTGTTATTCATAAATCTTATAATTTTTTGAGGTATGATAGAAAATTATGATTTCATTTATTTGTATGTATTCATAGACTAATGTTTTATTTCCTTATTTTATATCCCTTACTGATATTTTTATGCTCATACCATGTTTTTGAAATTTTTTCCATAGGACTTAAAGATGAATAGGGTTACGGATGGGATCAAGAAAAATTCATGCTATTTAAAACCCAAATCAAAACATATTTCTTTAAGAGTATTTATTTTTTTTTAAAATGGATACTTAGTAGAAGTGTCTACTTTTCAATATTTGAGATGTGATGAAATAGTTATGACTGAATTCTATAAATCTATAAACCTAAAAATATCCTCAATGTTAATTACAAACTTAATTAAAGATTA
The DNA here is from genome assembly GCA_963277665.1 of Viscum album. NCBI lineage: Eukaryota > Viridiplantae > Streptophyta > Magnoliopsida > Santalales > Viscaceae > Viscum > Viscum album. The sequence continues at coordinate 1,964,717,651 of OY728132.1, forward strand.
TGTAATATTTAAGGATGGGGCCTTACAGTTGGTATCAAAGGTCGGTTTAGATAACTCTAGAGTTTAGGGTGTTATTTAAGCATAAGTGATATAACCATATGGTTATCATATCAGAGAGTCAAAGTTATTTTAGGTAAATCAAATGAGTTTATGATAACATGAATAAGTATATATTAGTGTTTACCCTCCTCATAAGATAGTATATGATGATTTTACTGATATACTCACACTGGCCTTTTTGGTTTTAGTAAATGGATGGATCTAGCAGGCACCCATGTAACAATGGATGTGGAGGAAATTGTGACGGTTTTCTGAATAAGAAACCGAATGAAATGGGAGCTGCAATGAGAACTCTTGTGGTTATTCTCAACCAACTATCTGGAGTCATGATTGACCACCTGGACCTTGGTGATTTTTCAAAGGTATCATATGTGAGAGAAAAAAATACCTACACAAGTTCAAGTAATAATCATAAATATAAGTATATTAAAAAACATATGTGTCAAGGATGTGAAAAGAAACACCTAAGAAAATTCTTCAAAGGGACAGGAAGATGCTATAGATGTGGTAATGAAGGTCATAAAGAAAGAACATTCCATAGAAAAAGGAAGCATCCAGTTGACTCCAGGAAAGGGAAAGAAGTTCTTTGTGAAGGATCAATTGCATGTTTTAAATGTGGTGTGCATGGTTGTTATAAAAATATATGTCTTATGAAGATGGTTAAGGAATGGGATTAGAAGGATTGTACAAATATATGTTTACCAATTCCTAATTCCATTCCAATTAAAGATGAGGAAACTAACAATGACCAATCAAAGGTATGGATTATTTCTTAGCTGATATTTTGACTTTATTAAATCTTAGGATATGATTCATGATTTTGCTTGTAGGAAAGAAGTATTATGGAATAAGTTGTAAAATAATGTTTAATGGATCATGTAGAACATTGAATGAGTAAGAATTCTACATGAAAGGGATTCAAGAGTTATGGTACATTTTAGAAGATGAAATGCTTAAAATTATTAAGGCTCTTTTGATGATGGGATTAATTTGGAAGACTTTTTCTAGTATGTGGAAACCTAAATTTTTATATGTGAAAATGTTATTCAATGAATAATTATCTTTTCCTTTGTATAAATAGTTATAAAGAACCATTTGGGTTTATATGATCCTTAAATTTGAGGAAATTATAATTTATTACTTTTTGGGAAGAAAATGCGAAGTATGAGATAACAATTGTGGTTAAAAGATGTTATAGTTATTTTTTAAGAATTTATCACATTTTTTGGGAATGTTAAAAAAATTATATAGTTTTGAAAAAGGAAAAAATGAAAACTGTGTGACAACCCGTCACATCGGACAAAGCTATGGGAATCAAACCCACAACCAAAGTGCGATTGGGATTTATCACCTAACATTGGACCACATGAAGTCCCTGGTTAGTATGAATAACTCTTTTTAGTTAGATGATTTTATGGATCAATAATAATATGATTTTGGGAACTTATGTTTTATCAAATGGATATCCTTATTATAGGAAAATTATTTGGTTATTAAGTGATAAATGTTATTTTGGAAGAGATTCTCTCTTTTGGGGAACACTATATGCCTAATGAAAATAGAATACTTTGGTATTTCAATTGAGGTGTAATGGTGGAATTTTATTTTGGAATAATATATGTTTTTATTATAGACAAATAGAAATTTGGGTTATTTATGGAAATCATTAACCTATCATAGAGAATATGTGATTAGGTTTTAAGAGTAGCTGATGTTATTTGGAGATAAATGTTAGGATTTATCATGGAAGACTAGGTGATCAAATCCTTAAGAATTTTTGGGTTTCAATCATATTTTGGATTATATTGAAGGATTTTAAGGACAATTTTTTATCAAATAGTCTTTGTTGAACTTTGGGTATTGTTTGTTCAATTTTGGTGATTAAGAGTATTTTTTATTTTTGTAAAAGATTATCTATTTTTTGGATTATCTGATCTTATACTAACCATTTTGGTTTTGGTTAATTTATAAAGACAAGGGAAATATATAGTTACTATTTTATGGATTATTTGATTATCTAGGAGTTGATTCTAGTGCTTCAGGTGCAACCAAGTCATCTTGAAAACTCATATTTTAGAGAAAATATTAGTTTGTGGTAGAAATTTAGTAAAGGATGAAAGTCTACATGACAAGTATGTTTCCTTATGTTATTAGTCAAGATCTTAAATAAATTCCTCAACTTTATGAAAAGGAACTTAAAACAAAAACGGTTTCTATTTACATTTCCTACTGGGTAATCAAATACCGTTTAACCCATCACAATATTTTTTTTTCAGATCGTTAACTATATCTTGATCATGTTTTCTATCACTCTCCATCAGAACTTGACACTTAGTTTCTCCTCCATATCCATTTTTTCATGGAATCCTAGTATGGGTTATCTCAGGTGACATTTGTACTTCTCTTTCTTTCTTTTAAAGTGGTAGTTTTATTTACTCTTTTTCTAATGTGGGGATTTCAATGAAGTTTCTGAGCCCAATTTTAAAATTACTAGGATGCAATTCCCAAATGGGGGGAATGATGTGACATCTCATGTAAATAAAGAATATAAAATTTTCTTATTTATTAATATTTGGGAATTAAATATTAATTTTAATTTAAAAGGTATGATATATTCGATGGAATACCTGACACACAACAATGGGTTTCTCTGAAGTCTTATATTGCACACAAGGTTGAGTCATACTTAAAAAAATAACAATATAATATTATTATTTTAAATGGTAGATAAAGCCTAACCATTTTATGGGTGGGAATGAAAAGACTTAACCATATTATGACTAAACATGTTTGTTAAAAGTTTTTACATTTATCCAAAAAAAATTAGAGCCTTAAAATAAGATTGAATCCAATTTTAAGCATAAATACTCTAATATTTTTAAAATGTAGTTTTACCCCTTTTGATGGAGAACCCTTTTTAAATCTAGTTTTTGTCACTTTTATATGTTCTTTTTGAAAAAATAAAATTATTATTTAGAATTAGGACATCAAAATTTACTTTGGATGAAATATTTGGTATTTTTCTAGTAAAGTTCATTTTTTAATGAATAGTGAAAATAATTCATTTTAAGTCAAAACTATATTTTAATCTAATTTATTTATATGATTAGATTATACATTTAATTGGTTTTAAAGTGTAATTAGATTATATTTTTATCATGTAATCCAATGTTGGTCATTTTAAGTAATTTCACTTTGAAATTAGACGTAAACAAATGTCAATCTTTTGATAGTTATTATTTCTTAAAAACACACTATTTGGTTTTGACAACAGGAATTAATTTAAAATTAATTTATGCAACTTCTATGTTTTGAATTTGGAAAAATTGATTTCATATTTTTAATCATGAGTTCCAAATTTTTTAAATAGGTAACTTTTAGTTTTAGACATTATGAATAGTAACTTCAGTAAAAAAAATATTTACCATGGTTAAAGGGTAAATCTGGTAAATAAAGGTAAAACATAATATTATAACAAGATTAAATTACTCTAACACATGTCCTAACCCTATTTTATGATACATGTCTTACCATTGGTATCCTTGGGTCGATTTTGGGACCCCAAGGAGCCACTAGTAAGTGAAAATGACACCTTATTAAAATTAATTTAAAGTTAAGGAAAATGTAACATAAACCCATATATTTTTGTAAAACAATTTTTATATAGGTTTATATAAAAGATATTTAGGACTATAAATATTAATTATAAAGATAAAAATATTTCCTACATCATGGTAGTTTATTTAAAAAAAATTGACATCAAATAAATAAAATTATTTATGACACAATGGTGATGTAGTGATTACCTTATTAGTGAAAGATTTAAATAAATGAGATTATAAATATTAAAATAAATTTATTTTTAAACTATTTATGACATCCACAAAGTTTATGGATGTTTATAACTTGTTATATTTTAATTAATTTTTTTTTTTTGAAAGAATCAAGTTATATATTTTATAAAAGTCTTTTTATGAATAGTTTATAAATTGACATAAATGAGTTCTTAAAATGTATACTATTTTATTAAATTTTAAAATAATAATTAAAATCTAATATTTGTCCAAATGACATATATTATATTAAAAATTACATTAATGATTAATTTTTGGGTCTCTTGGCATTTTATAATAAGTATATTAACCATATAGTATGAATATACAAGACGACATGGTAAAAGTTAAATAAGTTAACAAAGGGTTAAATAAAAAATATAAGGATTAAAAAAATATCCAAAACCTATAAAATTTTTATTGGATGAATTTATTTAAACTTATATTCATCTTATAATTTAATTTAATTAGTTTTGTACCTTTTTAAACCGAAAATAATTTTATAATAAAATAATACTTTCAAACTTTCCTAAAGAGCCCCTCCTCCCTCTTATAAAAGGACACCACCTTTAACCCATTAATCGCACCTCTCATTCCCCTTGTATTTTCCAACATCTGATCCAATAATCTCCCAACATCCATCTCTTACTCCTAGAATCCTTAACTTAGATATAAGGCACTTGAATAAATCCTTTTGGTTCAAACCAAATGGAGTTACCTGATTTAAAGGTAGCATCTTCCCTTAAGTTCTCTTCTTTTATTTTACTTCTTCACTCCCTATGCTCTTATTATTCTTTGTTTACGTAAAAAAAACCATATAATCAATATAATAGGTTGTTTTTATGAGAATTATTCTAACTAAACTTCCACACACCTCCATCTAATGGAAACGAACATACTGTTTCTATGGATAGCGAACTACTGCCTCACAAAACGATGATTGTTCAATTATCTCTTACTACCTCTAATGGTGTACATTATGATGGAAATTTATTTATATGTGATATATATTATATTTATATTATCTCTATGCTTCTATATTTTTCATTTATAGCATACCATTATGGTTTCCATAATGGGTAAATATGATAATTTCATTTGAGGAAGTGTGGACTACCACCCCCTCAAAGTGATATGACTCATTCATGCCGTACATGGTACATATAAAGTATAGTATTAATAAACTTATGTAATTTATATAAAATATGATATTATAATTTAATAATAATATACCTATGAATAATTTGGTTTTTATTCCTTTAAAAATGAAAAAAAATGAAATGAAAGTAGCGTTCATGCATACGTACGGCTTACCGTCTCCATGAACGGTGCATTTCATTTTCATAAATCCAAATGATATTAACTATTATAAATAAATATATACTTGATAAATATTATATATATGATATTTAAATTATGAATATTATTCTGGAGATAATGGACTTTTGACCACATGGACAATTTGTATTTATAACAATTTCATTTTTCACTCAAGTTCCGAACATCGACAAAATGTTCGATATGAACTCAAATAATTAAATAATTGTTATAGAAAAGTAATAAGTGATATAAAAGGAATAATAAATTTGAAAATATTCTTAAGAAATTATAAATTAATTTAATTTTATTATTCAGGAATAATAAGGAACATACAAGAGAAGTCAAACTTGAGGTAAGGATTTTTCATCTAACTTTTTATTCTCGTGCGATTCATGCTATATTTGCCACTATTTCATTTTGTGTGATGTATGTACTTCCCATTATTGTATTATTTTTATAATATAATTTAATTTATGGGTATATACATCTTCATTGTATGATCCTTCTTTCATGGGGTGTATGTTTCGTAAGTTACCAAATCGGTAAGGGAATTTCAATTTTCAATTTTCCCTCATTGGGTTTTAGGCATATTTCATCAATTATTTTACTCCAAAATTATGTGTGGAATCACTATTTATTTATTTATGTAGTAATTTATACTCCCCATTGTGTGTGTATAATTTTGATACACATAATCACTCCATTGATAAATTCTCAAGTCATTGATATGAACTTGATTAGGGTAATCTTAACTCCATTTTTATTCATTGAGTTTAACATCCAGTTCATTGGTTTTGTTTTTAAAAGTACATGTGTGAATGTCCTATGATTGATTTACACTGAATATACAATCATATTTAGTGTATTTATATTTGTTACACATAATTATTTAATTAATTTATCCTTAATCTAATGATACGGTCTTTATAAGGGATTTTTTCTCAATTTACATTCCATTGAGACCTCATTGTTGTTATGCACCATTTAACTTTTATATGGTGTATATAATATCCTTTGGAATATTATATCATGAATTCCTTTATTCTAATGATATTATAAAGTTTTGATTAAATGTTAATCCTCAATTATTTATATTCAATCATATCTCATTTGGTTAACAGCTCCTTAACTAAAATATTGTTTTAAAGATTTATTCTTCTAAATATTTCTCATTAATGTCCATGTTTTAAAAATGGTGTTAAGGATTCATTTATATGGTTATTAATGTTTTAAATTATAATTCCTTTCGAATTTTTCAAAGTGGTGTGGGACACTTTGATTCAAAAATATCTTTATTAAATGGTTTTGAAAATGGTTCAACAAAGAATTGATTATGTCAATATCTTGAAATGATATATTGTGACTATAATGTGGAAATATTATCTTTACATTATGATTTTTTTATGTGTTATGATTATGTTATGGTTCTTGGGGATTGTTTGCATATACGGGTGGTTACGTGATAAACCTAGGGTGGGTGAGCCTGAATAGCTCTCGAATGCATTGGGTAATGTGACGAAGGTAAACATTAATGTTTCTACTAAGAGATTTAGGAAATATACTATGTTGGGTATTCCAAATGTAACTCCCTATGTAGTTGTGATAGCTACAATGTAAGTATGATATGGATCCCACAAGTTACCTTTATGATTTATGATTTCTATATGTTATCCATAAATCTTATGATTTTGTGAGGTATGATAGAAAGGTATGATTTCATTGATTTGTATGTATTCATGGAATAATGTTTTCTTTTCTTATTTTATATCCCATACTAAGATTTTTATTCTCATCCAATTTTTTTGAAAGGTTTTCCACAGGAATTAAAGATGAATAGGGTCAAGGATGGGATCAAGGAAAAGTCATGTTATTTAAAACACATATCTAAACATGTTTCTTTAAGAGTTTTTATTTTATGAAAAAAAATGGATATTGAGTAGAAGTGTCTACTTTGTAATATTTGAGAAGTAATGTAATAGTTATGACCTAATTATCTAAATATCTAAACCTAAAAAGATCCTCAATGTGAATTATTAACATGATTCAAGATTATGTAATGTTTAAGGTTATGTCCTTACACTCTCTGATATTAGTTGTAAATAGATCATTGAAGATCTCATATCTCTCTTATTTGGCCTTATCTTGATAGTGATCCCAAATGTGGGACATCATGCTATACACATTCATGTCCTCATGTTACTTAAAAATATCATGAGATGTGGATGATAGCATGAAACATTGAAGATCTATTGAATCATTCAAATGTTTCTCATAGATAGATAACTCTTCCTCACTAGCCTCATTACCAGGATAATCAAGAATAGTTTCTTCCAATACATACAATTTCCTTTCATGTCATAGGATAATGCGTAAGAGCCTTTTTCATTCTTGGAAATTTGTTCCAATGAGAAGGTTGTCCTTCTCAAGTACGGATTGTAGTGATATATTTAAAGTCAATTTATTATTGTTTCTACTAATAATAAGGATAGATTTTTAGTAATTTATCTGATAAAATTTAGACAAACAAATAAATATTATATGTATTAATCTTACACTATTTTATCAAAACCTAATATCTATCACCATTGGATCAGAATATCTTATTTCTTGGACATTATTAGTGTCAAGGATCCATATTCCCCTTCCCATCTTACTGAAATTGTCTAGTCAAGAAATATGAAGGTTTTTAGACAGGAATTCCAAATATTAACTGCATTAATCACAATTCATTTATCTGTTGAGTGTATTACCCAATCATTAAATCCTTAAATTGGATTTCCTCAACTTTTACTTCTCGGTTACTCCATTTCCTACTTTATAATTCAACCATTGATGTGAACTATATTAACTCAACCCAAAACTTCATGTTATAATTCCCCAATAATTGAAATCATCCTAATTTTGGGGTGTCAACCACTTTGAAATATAGTTCGATTTTAACTGAATTAATGGAAGGCTATACCGACTTAATATCTATAATTGAGGGATTTTATCTTTTATGCATAAATTTACAATTATTATCTTTATTAAATTCTTGTTAATATTGAGTGGATTTAATTAAGTGATTAACCATGTATTAGATAATATTTATGCATAAGTCAATTTATTTTAGTTCTATCTCTTAGTTTTTTTAATTCATTAATTCATGTGATCGTGAAAAAACACCCAAAATAAAATAACCATGCAACTTGATAGAAATAAAATAATATAGTGGTCTGATCATGAGATTTTACTAATGGATATTTTATCTAGTGTATGATAAAGTAATCATCATCCTCGGGGAAAAACCTTGAACCATTTATGGTTTGTGTTGTAACTTTACACCTATCCACCTATATATCTCTCTTAAATTGGTTTTACCTTGAATCGAAACATTAACCACTTCCAATAGCTTGGGATCTCCATCCATTACATATTATTTTACTCATACATGGGTAAGAGGAACCAAAGGATTGGTTAATGGGTTTACATAAAAGAAACCATGGGCATGTAGGCCCTTACATAATGAGAGTAGGGATGAAATACAAGACAATAATTTAATTTAATAACAAAATAATAAAAACCAATCACATACAAAGTTTTTTCATATGGTCATGATCATCCACATGAATTCAATGAATTACACATTTAAAAAAATTCATTTAATTATCATCGTTCTTATTTAAAATAAATTAAACTTGAATTAATTAATTGTCTTATTTAATTAATCGTGTATTTTATCACAATTCTCATCTGAATTTTCTTGAGATTCTCATCCATTATAATTTTAAAAAATATTAAATAAATTTATTTAAAATTATTTGTGTACAAAAGGTAACACTAATAAATTGTACTTTGATTACTTGTACATTTGATGCATTGAAAATTAATTAAACATCCCATTATATATTGATAATTGTTCTGCATGACTTTAATGTAATAATGTCCTAGAATATTTTTCACGTTGACAAGGTCATAGTAGTTCCCCACTATGATGATAACCTCTAAGTGCTATGAAAATATTATTAATACAATTATATGGTTGAATAACATACTATGATAGGACACAAAATATATAGACCATCAGGTGTGAGTACTCGTAAGTGGATGATACTTCTTCTCAGGAAGTTTGTACTTGGTAATCTCTAAGATGGGTGATTATGAGAAAAGATCCACCATTAGGAATTCTTTATGTTTTTATTTTATCAGATATTCCAATATGTGAGTGCATGTAATGGTCCTTGGACTTTAAGATTATCATTTGTGCATGTCACAAATTGTGCACTTAGGTTTACAGACAAAAACTATCATGCTAAATATTGGTGGGAAGTAGGGTATGTTGGGTGTGTCATGATTGACATGTAATTAATGGATAATTCAAGGAAGGATTTATACCTTTTATATTTTTTGGAGTTGATATCTCATCCCTTTGATTGGAATATAACCAATGTCAAAACTCCATGGCCAGGTTTATCGGCATGTTTATTTCAGATATTCAAAGAAAAATATACCAAGAATATGGGTCGATAAAATTTTCATGAAATCTAATTGATGAGATATTGTGACAAAGGGATTATATTACACAATGAGAATTCATATATGGTTTTTTATGTCACAATATTAAGTTATTTCTATTGGGTGTCTTAACTCATTGCTAGAAATTAATCTTAGACTTTAAGAAATCATGCCTAATACCAATGAGAAATAATCCTAGAGGATTACACACTAAGTGTTTACATTGATCTTAATTAAATTATATTTGAATTTAATTAATGGAATAAATGTTATTCTCAAGACTGAGGAAGAATTTTATTCAAGGTGTATTGATCTCATTAATTAAATTAATATTTATTTGTCGGTATGTGAATAAAAATATATTTATTTATTTTAAAAAATATTTATTTGTCGATATGTGAATGAAATATTTATTTATAAACAAAATATTTCTTCAGGTATTCTATAAATACCAAGGATTTCAAATGGACCAAGACCATGTGTGGTGATAAATAATTATTTACAAGATGATAAATATTATTTATCATTTTTGCAATATGTTTCACACCGTAAAATATTATTATTATTATTTTGGGGCATGGGGTTTATTAAAGTTTTTAATATTGTTTAAGGGATGAAATGAAATTAAACAATATTCCAACCTAAACCCTACCTCTATAAATATCATGTTATGTATATTTTTAGGTAATAGAAAAAGAGAGAATTGTTGGGCACAAAAAATTCTATTTCAACTCCTCTATCTCTCTCCCTCTCAAGAATGATAACTTAAGAGAGATTTATTCCAAGATGAAGTATAATCGATCAAGAATGAACAATTCAAGACATTTGATTCACTATGCTATCACCCATAGATCAAGTGATGTTTCTTGAAAGTATATTGAAGATGGCGACGTTCTCTCCTAGATTGCGTACACCCTAGGATTTTTCTCGCTCTCTATGAATACCCTCCTATAGCATTTTTTTGAATCGATTTCATGTCTTTCTCTCCTACACTCTCACTCATTTTCAATTTTATTCAAGGGAGTTTCGGGGGTTCTTCGCATCATGATCAATTTGTCCTCATCTATGTAGGTACTTATCTTTAATCCCCCCCCCATCTGTTGTGGTGTTTTTTATCCCCCTGGTGTTCTTAGATCTGTTCAGATCTGGTTTTCTGGTGGGATTCGAAGCTTACGGCGAGACCTGGTTTTTTCTGATACCTTACGGGACAGAAACACATTCTCCCTACAAACTGGCTACACTTCCCTCATATCTTAGATCTGGTTTCAGAGCTGAGCACCGTCGAAGTGGATCTGATTCGTTCTTTTTTCAGTTGGTGGTCATTTTCTCTTGCGGTGGTGAAGCTTCCAGCTTGTTTGGTTGCTTTGAGCGGAGGTTTGTGGAGGCCTAGGGGTGGTTCCCAGTTTCTTCCTTCTCGGGAGTTGTCGCCGGTTTCTGTGGTTATCCAGTTTTATATCCCCCGCGACGTTTTTGGCCTGTTTGATGAAAGGTCAAGATAATTGAGGATATTTCAGGTTTTCTTACTGTTTCTTAGACTTTTTTTCGCTGTTCAGTAGGTTCGAAGTTGGTCGTCGGTGTTCTACTAGACAGCAGAGGTCCGATCCAATGTTAGGATGCAATTTCCTGGCTCTGATTCGGTGGATGTGGTTCCTGAATCCCATTGATAGTTTGTGTGATGCTAGGTTGTGTGTTTTTATCTTATTCTTATGCAGGCAGTGTGATTCTGGATTTGCTTACACTGGACTTTTTTTCATGTCTTCATGGTTCTGCAAGTTCTTGAGAAGTAGACCTCTTCATAGATACTAGATTTTATTATTTCATTTGATGTGGCACTCCATTGTATGTGCCGCTGGTTGGGAGGCCTCAAAAGATGGATGAGTGTGTTGATGCCCATCATCTAGCCATGCGTCATCACATTGATGGACGGATGGGTTCCTCTCCATGACATTTGCTCAGTGGTTTCTGTCTTTTTTCTACATTGCATTAGGTTGAAATTACTGGAAGTTCCTTTCATGCTTTGTCGGGTGGGCAGTTCAAAAGAGATAAGGGTGTGATGGCATCCTTCATCCGGCTCTCCTCCAATTTCTTTGTTGGTTGGTGAGGTGCTTTGCCTTATTGTACTACCAGCATGGTGCAACTCTTGGCAGAGGGGGTGATGCATTTTATTGACTGATATCACTATGGAAATGTCTAGCGAGGGGGTGATGAGGATTTCCAATACTGGTTTGGACATTTTCTTCTTTTTTAATTGTTGGACTATTTTTTTACTTTGTCTTTAAGTCATTTTTCCCTTCTTGTAATGGGTTCCCTCTTTCCCAAACAGAAAAGAGGAACTATCTTTTTTAATTCAATTAAGGGGGCTTTGCCCTCAAATTTTCTAAAAAAATAGAGTGATGTTTCTTGAAGATCATTAGGTACATGTGTGGATCACTGCTATAGTGATTCTACCCTTGGATCCTCACAAGTGCAATGAATGAAATATAAAAGGGTCTTTTTGTAAAATCAAGATTGAATATTAAGAAAGAAAACTATGATGAGGTAATTACTTTCTTCTAATCAAAATAAATGAATTATAAACTAACATGCAAGATCCTCTATTGGGGTTCTGAGCAATTGAAATGAAAATAAATGTTAATTGTCTCATCACCCATTGTGTGCTTCCAGTGCACCTATAACATTCAAGTGGTATCATAGGGGTCATGTTTTAATTTATAATTATTTATTTGATTATTGATCAATGCAAAATTTTGGTTATATTTTCATTTCATATTATTCGTTCTTTAATATAATTTGAATTAACATGCTTTGACATATTAATCATGTTCGTTTAGTGTCTCATTTTCTTAAACATCTAAAAATAGATAAAGAATGATGGAAGATTTCATTGGGAGCTACTAATTTTTTTGTTGGTAAGATAGAACTGCATGGTGTGTACTCAGAAGTACATATTGTGTACCCTAGTGCCTTGCATCTAGATGCACTGAGGGATACATAGTAAACCATGCACTTACAACATGTGGATCATTTGTTGCACACCATGTGTAGATTGGGCCAGGCTGGCACATGGGTTGTCAGATTACACATCATGTATCAATGTGCACATTGTGTAGTCTACTCTTGTTAACAGTGTAAATCGTGAAATTTGTTTGGTTATTATACAGGTCAAACCGCATGAGACTAACAATCTGGAGAATTTATGATATGAACAATTTGTATAGGGTGTAAATCTCATGTAGTTAATAAATTAATACATTCAAAACACAAGATAAAAACATAGTTGTGTATCTGAGACACATGAAAAGCGAAACACGTGGTGGGTATCTGATCTATACATGTTATGTAATCCAGCAAAGGTACACACCACAAACCCAGGCATGTACCCTGGATACATAAAAACTGGGAAACATGATATGTAATTGGTATGTACATGTCTTTTAGTATCCCATTAATGGAAAAAATTAAAAAATTACATTAAATTGAAAATTGTAGCATTAAAAATTTATTTTATTGATTATCACAGTAATGTGTTTTTGAAATTTTAATAATGGTTTTAAAAAAATCAAAATTAATTTATTATAATAAATATGTTATTATTTGTGCTACCATTTATTTTGTATGAATTCCATAAATAATGAGTATATCAAATTAGGTTTGGGTTATAATTTTTTTAAATATTGAATGAGAGCTTTTCGAGAAGGAAAATTCTTCTTTATTAAATAAAATCAAAATCACAAAAGTCTGAACGAAGATTTTTTACAATAATTGTGATTCCAAAAACTGAAAATCTCCTCAAGAAGAAAATTTCACCATTTAAACTCAAGATAATAAACCTTTTACTGGAAATCCCATCAGCCAAGTAATTTTCCTCATATTAGGTACGTGTAATGATGTAGTTCATATATAAAGGATCATCCATGAATTTCCTTCATCTGGTCATCAGCTTCCATGATAGATGAATAGATCCACTTATGATAGCTTGAACCACTATGTTGGAATCACATTCAAGCCACAAATTGAGGTAGCCACATTGTTTTGAAAAATATACCGCATTAATAATACTGAGAATATCAGTATCAAGAGATGTGGTGAATCCACAAGGAGCAAAAAATCATCTCTTAGTTTCACTACAATGATTTCAAAAAACCAAACCATAAATAGAAGGGACTAAATTTACCCTTGAAACTCCATCCATATTAAATTTGATTCATCCCAAAATGGAGGCATCCATATTAATTCCAAGGTTCCGAAAGGAGGATTATAATTACCCGAAATACTAAGACAATTGAGCAAGGTAATATCCTGAATTGAGTTATCATAAAATCATTTTTGAAGAGAAGTTTCAGGTTTGTAAAGTAGTAAAAATATGATCCAAATCCGATTGAAAAATAAAGGTAGAACCTTCATGAACCCATTTATTCTAACAAGTCCATATAGTATGGATAACCTCCAAGCTAGTCATAATTAAGAGGTTAAAAGGCTATTGTGAAAGTTTCAGATTCATGAATATGAGAAGGTGATCCTGAATACAATTTGATATTAAAATTTCAATTTAAAATAATTTTAAATGGAAGTTCACAGGGAAAAAGTAATATCACATCCTAAGAAGATATTATCGATGTCCTCCCTATGTTGGAAACATAATTCACATCTAGAACATAGAATAATTCCAACACCCTACAATAAAACACTAGTGGTCAATTAATAATACATTACTTTCCATGCAATAGAAAATATGGATGGTAGAATAAAAATCATTCTCAAAGAATTAGCATAGTTGTTGGTAGTCCCTTGAAAAGTCTCATGATATAATGTCCTAGAAGATAGCCTCCCATTAGGAGAAGGATCCCAAATAAGAATATCATCTCCATTGATAAAATTATAATTCAAAACCAAGTCTTTGATACCAGTGGGAAGAATATCCAAAGAAATATCCAATTTCTCATTGATTGAAAAAATTGTGTCAAAATAGGTATCAGGTGAGATAAGTGTCTTAAGAAGAGGCATATATGTCCAGTTGTCTGACTAAAAATTTAAGGAGGAACTGTATTGACAAGACAGTGTGAATTCATAGAAATAGTGAAGAAATAATCCTTGACGGTTATCCAAATAGAAGAGTCCACATAATTGAGATTCCACCTTTTAATCATCTTTAAAAATATTGATCTCAAAAAAGACAGAGAGTATGATTTCTCATTAATAAGTCTCTAAAAGAAGTTATCTTGTAAAGATTCATTGAATTTATAAGGATTTTTTATGTCCAATCCACCTTGCTCAATTGTCTTGTAGCATTGTTTCCAAGGAATAGTCGCAATTTATCTCTAGAGATTTCTTCCACTCCAGAAAGTGTTTTTAATATATGTTTTAATTATCTTGATGATTTAATATTACAATCTATAAACCATGAAATAGAACACAATTTTTGAGACAATCATATCTTTAAAAAGACTAACCCTTCTAGGAATTAATAGATTCCTTCCTTTCTAGTA
The DNA here is from genome assembly GCA_963277665.1 of Viscum album. Taxonomy (NCBI): domain Eukaryota; kingdom Viridiplantae; phylum Streptophyta; class Magnoliopsida; order Santalales; family Viscaceae; genus Viscum; species Viscum album. The sequence goes on from OY728132.1 coordinate 1,964,732,844, forward strand.
ATCCAACTGATTCCCGACATGTCTAACAATATGATAAAAATGTCCAACATGAAGTTTTCCCCAAAATATTGGGACATAAAAATAGTTAAAAGGAAACATGCCTTCCAAAATAACCAACTCTCCAATGATATCCACTTTCCTAGCTGCAATGACGCTTTTTCCAAAGTAAATGTAAGACTTGTTACAACTAATCTCTTGCCCAAGACTTTCTTGTAATAAAGGAGAGAATATTTGATATTCATGATATTAACTTTTTAACCTTGGGTGAAAAGGATTATGGCATCATCATACAATAAATTAGTGGGGGGTAAAGGCCTCTAGTAGCTTTGATGGGCTTGAGTTTCCTATCATTTTCCATGGAGAGAAGGATCCTGCTTGTGTAGTCTTTAGTGATAGAAAAAATAAAGGATGATAGAGGATTACCTTTCCTAACACCTCTAAAGTAGGAAAAATATTATTTAGGGGAGACATTGATAAGCATTTAAATATGTGATGAGATCAAAATAATTATAATCCAATTTATAAATATGTTATCAAAATGAAAACTATTTAATACCTTAGAAATGAATCCCTATCCCATGGTGACAAAGGATTTTTTGACATCAAGATTAAGAGAAATATTACACCCTCTGATGGATTTCCTAAGAAGATTAATGAATTTAGAGGTAATAATAATAAAATCCTAAATATTTCTACATTTTATGAAGCTGAACTGATTTAGTGACACAATTTTATTGTAAATTCTAGATATCTTTTTGGAAATAATTTTACCAATAATTTTTTCAATAGTTTTGAAAAGCACCACCGGTCTGAAAAGCACCACCGGTCTGAAAAGATAAATCTCATTAACATTCTCCACTTTGGTAATGAGAGCAACAAACTAAGCATTGATGTCCAGTGTCAATTGACCCCCACTGAAAAAATTATTAACAAGCCTGTAAGAATCACAATTGATGATCTCCCAATATGTTTGGAAGAAGGAGTTTTCAAACACATATAGACCAGGAGAGATTATAGATTTTAGGCCAAAAACATCTTCCTTAATCTCAAAATCAAGGTGGAAAGCAATGAGATTTGAGTTTTCATCATCATTAACAAGTATAGGAATGATACCTTCCATGAGATTAATAGTAATATTTGGTCCATTACAGAGGTTCTTGTAAAAAACAAAATGTGGGTAGTTAAATCCACTCTCATATAATGAAACCCCCCATTATTATTGAGAATGGATAGAGGTATATTAATATTCCCAAGTATTTTTAAATATTTGAATAATTTTGTGTTTCAATCACCTTACTTGATCCATTTTTACTTTAAAAGACTCTCTTTGCATACACTCTTTGAGGTTTAAAATATTATTGAGATCATCTATAATTTTATTTTTCTTCTCAATAACGACTAAAAAATCACCACAGGAATCACTTTATTGAATTATGTGAGGCATAGATTCAAGTTGAATAATGTTTTCCTCCAAGTGGATAAAGTGATCAGAATTCCTATTTTTTAATCTTTCCTTAAGAATTTTGATCTTAAGAACTCAAGACAAAGCATCAAAACTCAAGGGGTTCCAAGTGTAATGAACCACTTATTTATATTCAAGATGTAAATTTCAGGCATTATTAAATATGAATGAAAATGGTGGTTTAGTATCTTTGGTGGTAAGGTTAACCAAAATGTGATGATGATATGAATTTAATCGAACAAGGGTTGAGCATGAAATGTAGGTAAAACATCCAGGGTCACATAATTGATAAAATCCATATCTAATCTACTAGAAACCACATTATTAATATTTTTCCTATACAAAATTTTAGATGATCACTAAGATAAATGAAAAATAAATAATTAAATAATGTGAGAACATCCATCATAATAATAAATAATGAATAAAGAAATTAATTCAATCTAGTTACATTTGAATATTCATTTCATGGATGATCGATCATGAGCTTGATCAAGACCTATGTATGTGTTGGAATTTATTTAATTTAATTTATCACATGGGTGTACAATTATTTAATATTAAATTAAATGATGACCTGTGATTCAACCCTCCCTCCATTATTATGTAAAACTCATGTTACCAAGGAAATTTATGTAATACCATATAAAAATCCTTTGGTTCCCATAACCTATGTATGGGTAATAAATACTTTTAATTAATAGATCATCCCAAGGAGCATAGAGTTGGTTCAATATGGAACCATGATGATGCCAACTCAGTGATACATAGGTGTATAGGTGGAATGCAGCAGCTCATTCCAAGACTGAAGATTGGATTTATTTCCATAGTTTATAGGTTGATTTAATATCCACTTATTAAATCATTTTTTATATAAGTTCATGATCAATTAATTTACTTTATTATTTTATTTTTGTCTATGGAATATTTGTTTATATATGCAATACAGCAATTAGATAAATAAATGAATTAATTTGAAAAGATAAAATTTAAATAAATGGATTATGCATAAATTTTTATCCAACATGGTTAATTCATTAAGTAAAATACACTTAATATTAACAAGTCATATAAAGGATAAAACAAGATAAAATTTATGCATAATAAATTAAAATCCCTTAAATAAATATTTATTCATATTTGGCCCTTTATTACTGAATATGAATGAAACTAATAGAACTAAGTGTTTGACCAACCCTCATTGGGACACTTAAATTTATAAGGGGGTTCTTATGAATTTTTTAGGTTCACTTGACCATTTTACATCAATAGGAGTAGCCCTTCGTAGACATGGTGTAATTTGGAGGCAAGTGTTGAGGAAATACAAGTCAGGATTTCTGGATTGGGGAGTCCACTCAACATATCAAGAAGCTAAAAGCCTATAGTTGGTAAATAAATACCTACCTAAATACCTTCAAATAGCTTGAACAACCCTTTTGGGGTTATCTAAAGGATAATATGGATCATTTTATCTATAATTTCCTTGTAAGTATATATTCTGAGTTCAATGGTGATGGCTATTGGGACTTAATAAAATAGTGGTAGATTTAATAAAAATAATTAATTTATTATATCTCGCATAATTTCTAATCAATAAATGTAGGAATAATCTAATATTTTAAATTGTAGAACAAATTTAAATATCATTATTCACATTATCCCTAAGATCCATATTTAAGAAAGTGCATCTCCTAACTAGCAGTAACTTCCATGAATGGTAAAAATGCATTTAGGTTATTTTGTGCCACTAATATAAATCATATCTACTAGAATCCTCACTTCTTTATCTTCCTTCCAAGGAAAAAGTGATAAATATTTTCTATTCTATGAGAAACATATAAATGATAAGTTTGGAATTCAATGTTTGATGCTTTCATCTATGTCTAGTGAGCTCATGAAATCTCATGAAAACATGGATGTGTTTATCATGATTGAGAGTATCTATGGCCTATATCAAGAGAGATCTAGATAAGAGAGGTTTGAGATTTCCAAAGAGCTATTTCAAATTAATATTATAGAGGGTTCCCCATCTAAACCTCATGTAATCAAGATCATTGGCTATATAAAGAACCTAGAGGTTCTGGGGTTTAAACTCCCTAAATAACTGAGTACTAATCTCATTCTTGCATCACTCCCTTAGAGATTATACAAGTTTTTGTGAATTTTAATATTAAAAATATTGAGAATCATCTACCAGATCTTCTCAATCTTTTTTACCAAGTGGATAGGAGATGAAACTCAAAAAGCCTTTGGTCCTTATGGTGTATAAGCATAAAGTCCAAGTCAAAATCCACAAGGCCAGAGATTCTTCAAAAATCCCTTCCAAGAAGAGGAAGATCAAAGGGAAAGTAAGGGAGGAGGATGTCATTTGTTAAACATATAGTAATAAGGGACATTGAAAGAAAAATTACACTCAACCTAAGAAGAAAGAGTAAGATTCATGTGATTTTTTATCAATTTCAATTTATATGTTTCTAAAAATTGGGTATTAGATACATCTTATGGTGATAACATATATATTCAAATACAGAAACCAAAGATATTTATAATAATTGACAAAGGGGGTAGATATATGAGTAGCCAAAGGAGCTAAACTTGTCATATTAGCTATCAGGGACTACCACCTCACATTTTTTACTGGAATGATCTCAAATTTGAAAGGTTTTTATTATGTTCCATTCATTACCAAAAAAATTATATCAATATTCATACTAGATACAAATGGTTTAATTTTAAAATTTAGAAATAAAATTTCACTCTTTTAAAAAGATAACATTTGTTATGGTAAGGAAAGTTTAAATAACAGTATTTATATATTAGACTACACAACCCAAGTAATGAAAATTAATAACAAAGAAACCTCACATGACTCATAACACACCCAACTTTGGAATCACCAGTTAAGTCATGTAAACAAATATCACTGGCTAAATTACATCAAGATGGATATTTATATTCTTTCGAACTAAAATCACTTAGTGTATGTCCTACATGTTTACAAGGAAAAATGGCCAAATCTCCATTTGGAGTTAAAGGTGAAAAGGTAAAATAGATTCTTGAATTAGTTCATACAGACGTGTGTAGAAAATTTTATATTAAAGTAAGGGTTTGGTACTCATACTTCATATTTGTTTCTAATTATTTTAGTAGATATGAATTTTTTACTTAATGAGTTATAAGTCGGATTCCTTTGAAAATTTTAAGGAATACAAGAATGAAGTTGAGAAACGTATTGGTAAGAAGATAAATAATATTTTATCAGATCATGGTGGAGAATATCTCAATCAAGACTTCATTGATTATTTATGGGATTTTAGAATTTTATTTTAACTCACTCCTCTTTATACACCTCAATAGAATGGTATAAGTGAGAGGAGGAACCACACCTTTTTGGACATTGTGAGATCAATGATGAGTCATTAAAGTCTTCTATTATCATTTTGGGGATACAAATTACATACAACAACACATATACTAAACTAAGTACCAAATAAATTGATAAATGGTATCCCATATTAATTTTTGGATTGGAATAAAAAACATTTATCTAATTTACATGTGTAGGGAAGAGAATCATTTTTAAGGCCTATTGAGGTAACAAACTTTCACCCTAGGGTAAAAAATGTACCTTTATAGGATACCCCAAGGAAAAGAGGGAATATTACCTATACAAACCCTCAGAAAAAAATGTTATAGTTTCAATATATGCTATATTCCTTGAGATAGAGCACATATTTAAAAAAGATAGTGGGATCAAGATAGACTTAGATGAAGTTGAGGCTCAAGGAACACAAGAGTTGGTATAGGAATAGATTACACAAAGCCCCATGGAAGAAGAAAATGTTTCAGAGACATGAGTACTAATTAGGAGTATAATAGATTTTAGATAACCATAACTTTATGGTTTTCTAGTCATAGAGGATGGTGACTCATTATTAGTTGATAATAATGATCTTATAACCTACAAGGAAGCAGTATGTAGCATAAATATTTCCAAGTGGAAAGAATCCATGAATTCTAAAATGGATTCCATGTACCAAAACCAAGTCTGGATTTTTCTAGACCCTCCATTAGATGCAAAGAACATTGGTTGAAAAATCGGTATTTACGAAGAAATTGGACATGGAAGGACAATTCAATACCTATAAGGTGCGACTGGTTGCAAGAGGGTTATAAAGAACCAATTAATTAACTATGATGAAACCTTTTCACTAGTTGAAATATTTAAATCTATAAATATTATACTTTACATTATAGAATCCAAGTATTATGAGATTTAGAAAATGGATTTCAAAATAGACTTCTTTAATGGTAACCTTTTTAAAGATGTCTATATGATAAAACCTGAAGGGTTTGTTACTCCAAAGGATAACAACAAGGTATAAAAGTTATAAAGATCCATTTATGGATTAAAGAAAACATCCTGGTCATAGAACATTCATTTTGATGAGGAAATAATGTAATATGGTTTTTTAAATAATGAATGCAAGTTTTGTGTCTATAAACACTTTAGTGGGAGTACGGTTGTTTTCTTAATAGTATGTGTTGATGAAATATTACTCATTTGAAATGAAATATTGGTCTTACAGTCTGTTAAGGCATGGTTGAATAAATTATTTTCTATAAGGGTCTTAGGAGTGGCATCACATATTCTTAGGATTAAGATCCAAGAGACTACTCAACCTAAGTCATGGTACATGTATTGATAAGATACTACAGGGATTTAGTATAGAACGATCCATGTGAGGATTATTTCCAATGTCACATGGAATTCATCTTTATAATAAAAATTTTCTTTATACACATGAAGAAATAAACAAAATTTAAAGGATTATATACACTTCAATGATTGGGTCAGTCATGTATGTTGTGATATGTATTAGGCTAGATGTTTTCTATGAATTGAGTGCAGTAGGAAGATATCAAGGGGATCTAGGTGACCATCATTTGATGGAATTAAACACTATCCTTAAGTATCTAAGTTATACTAAGGATATGTTCTTGGTATATGGAGGTTATGAGGAACTAGTCATCAGAGGATATGTAGATTCTGGTTTCCAAATAGATCATGATGACACAAATTTACAAACAGGATATATATTCACTCTGAATGGAGGTGTTGTGAGCTAGAAGAGCTCATATCAGTTTGTGGTCGTAGATTTTGTGGCAGAGTCTGAGTATATTATGGATTTTGATATATCTAAGGAAGCAGTATGGATACACAACTTCATCCAAGAGCTTGACATGGTACCCTTAAGTAAAGATCCAACCACACTATATGGTGATAATACTACAGTGATGGATATTGTAAAGGATCCAAGGTCACATTATTGGATGAATCATATACTTTGGAAGTATCATCTCTTGAGTTATTTTTCTCAGAGAGGTGAAGTTACAATGAGTAGTATTTCCATGGTATACAATGTGGAAAACTCTTTGACTAAATCCTTGACTCAGTAGAAACATGATTATTATGTCAGGTCTAATGGACTAAAACTTATAGGAAGTTGGATCTAGTCTAAGTGGGAGTTTGTTAGATTTGGTGGCCTAGGAATAACTGATTGTACTTTGATTACATAAATATTCTATGTATGGAATATTAATTAAAAAATTTATTACATGTTTCTTATTGTTCTATATGAATTTAATGTAATAATGTCCTAGAGTATTTTTCACATTGATAAGGTCATAGAAGTGCCCCTCTATGATGACAATATTTAAGTTCAGTGAAAATATTCTTAACATAGTTTAATTTTTGAATAAAATACTATGATGGGACACATAGTATATAGATCATTAGGTGTGAGTACTTATAAGAAGATGAGGCAACTTTTAATGAATTTATCACTTTGTAATATCCAATATAATATATTATAAGAACATACCTTCCAGTAGGAATTCTGCATGTTTTAGTGTCATCAGATATTCCTATCTGTGAGCATGTGTAATGGTCCTTAGAATTTAAGATTATCATTGGTGCATGTCATGACTCGTGATCATAGATTTACTAATAAAAACCATCATGCCATATATTGTCGGGAAGTAGGGTATGTTTGGTTCCTCACAATTGACATGTAATTAATCGATAAGTCAAGGAAGGATTTGTATCTCCCATATTTATAGAGGTATTATTGGAATATAATCATCGCTTAAATTCCATAGACATTGTGTATTGATGTGTTTATTTCATATAGTCAATGAAAGACATATCGAGCATATAGGTTGATGACATCATCGTGAAACCTACTTGATGAGATATTATAATAAAGGGATTATATTACATAGTGAGAGTTTGTATGTGGTTGTCGATATTATGACATTATGTTCTTTCACTTGGATTCCTTGACCAGTTTATAGATAGTAATCTTAGAATTTAGGGAAGATCACTTAATTTTAATGAGAAATAATCCTATAGGGTCACACACTAAGTGTTTTTTTTATCGTGATTAAATTCTATTTGAATTTAATTAATGGAATAAATATTATTTTTAGAACCATGTAATAATTTTTTTCAAGTTATATTAATCTCATAAATTAAATAAATATTTTTCAACAACATGTGAATAAAAATATATTTATTTATTTTAAAAAAAAAATTATTCAATGGTATGTGAATAAAATAATTATTTGTGAATAAAATATTTATTATGGTATTCAATAAATACCAAGGAGTTAAAATGGACCAAGACTACGTCAGATGATAAATAATTATTTACAAGTTGATAAATATTATTTATCATTTGTTCAATATAGAAAATGCCACAAAATAATAATTATATTATTATTTTGTGGCATGGGGTTTATTAAAGGTTTTAATATTGTTTAAGGGATAACATGAAATTAAAAAATATTCTAACTTAAACCTTGCCTCTATAAATATCCCATTATAGTTATTGTGTGGGTGATTAAAAAAGATACAATTATGGCACATAATGAATACTTTTTCTACTCCTCCATCTGTCTTCTTCTCAATTATGAGAACACAAGAGAGATTTTTTCAAGACTAAAGAATGAGTGCTCTAGAACTAACAATGCATGACTTTGATTCAGCGTGCTAGCACCTAGATAATGATCATCATTGCTTGAAGATCATAAGGAGTAGATTTGTATCACCACTAGAGGGATTCTCCCCTTGGATCAACACGAGCATAAAGAAGGTAATCTAAAAGGGTGTTTTTAGATGATCAAGATCAAATATGAAGAAATAAACCTAAGATGAGATAATTTATTTCTCCCAATCTAAATAAATTAATTATAAAATAACATGTAAGATCCTCTATTGGGGTTCTTGAAAATTAAAATTAAAAAAAATCATCTCATCACCTACTATGTGCTTCCACTATGCCCAGAATCTTTTGTATTTACGTAGTGTGTTATACTTCATTGCATGTAGAGTAATAACTATAATACAATTTATATGTGATATTTATATCTAAACATTACAAGAAATTAATTAAAAATTTATATATATATAACCCATCACATGGAATGTATGATCAACTTAATGACCATGCTGAACACATATTGATAAGGTTTGAATAGTATAATAAATTAATTTTTATTCTATGTAATTTGGTAAAAATACACGACATGTACATTTCACTTTAGACAGTTTGTATTATTCTCATCATATGTCTGTGGAACATTCCTAGGGACTCATTTTGTAACTATTCCATGAAAAATATTATATTACATGACGTGCACATGGGATACATAGTGTGTGTTCTCCGAGTTACACAATCACCAATCATGTATGTTGTGTAAGAGGATACATGGCCCGTCTATGACTAAAGGACTACACGTTCTGTATAGAAGTTACACAGCATGTACTCCAGCTGATCATGTGTCGAGATATCTCTATCAACATGTGGTATATAATTAAATTCATCATGTGTAATAAATGAACATATTTTTAATTAATTACAAATTAATTCAGGGTACATAAAACACTAGTACATGACATGTACCTTGTTTTATCCATCCAAACTTCTTGGTACCTCTGGATGAGATATTTGAATTTGTTTTGTTAATAAAATTAATTAATTTGATTATATTTATGAGAAATAAAGAGGAAGAAAGAACATGTATTAGATTAGGTTAAATAATTATTAAACTAGAATTGAAAACTAATGAAAAATTCATAAGTCATCAAAGATATTTAAATAATTATAAATAATTATGAAACTGCTCTAATACCACTTGAAGGTTTTGGGCGTAGTGGAAGTGTCAGATGGGGAATACCTAGTATTTTTTTTTGTCATGATCGGTGATTAATATAAGATTTACAGGATGATAAATGTCATGATCAACATAATTGAATTAAATAATATAAACAATGGTTAAATGAAGGAACTAAAGTGTATGATCATCACATGTTATTTATAATTTATTTAAGAAGTTAAAGAATTACCTTGTGATAAATTCTTTCTTTATTGATGGATATAATAACATATCTACATCATACCATCATTTTTTTATAGGAATCAAGAATAGATTCCCTCTATCTATGATCCACATGTGTTCTAAAAACCTCTAAATGTCATCATGGGAATCCCCAGGTGCTGACACGGTAGATCTTAATGCTTATGTCATTCTCCTTTGATCGCCCTAAGAACCTCTTAAAATAATAGTTCTCTTCGATCTCTTTAGACATGAGAGTGGTGGTGGATGAGGATCACTCTTTATTCTTAAGATCGTTCTTGGAGTGGGAGCTATCTAGTGCTTTGAGAGGATTCTCTTTGGATCTCATTGTTCACAACAAAAAATGAATTGGGTATTTTAAGAAATTAATATAATTGGGTTTATATATCACTAGGGTTTGGAAATAATAATTACATATGAACCCTTATTATTTCCATAATCCTTTCATAACACCATGTCTATAATATTATTATTATTATTATTATTTCTTGACAAGCGCTAAACTCGTGAATTAAATTAAATATTATTTATTTAAATAATATTCAGTATATATTATTTCTCACCAAAATACTAAAATCATTCTTCCATTCCTCCATAATATTTATTGATCCTTAAATAATGAATATTTATTTAATAAATAAATATCACTACATTATTCCCCAATAAATAAATAAATATTATATTCATTAAATAGAAAATAAATATTTATTAAATATTATGCCTACTTAGTATTCTCTCGAATTACTGGTGACAAAATATATGAAATCAAACAAACATGAATAATTATTAAACCGGGTGTGAGAATAATATTTATTCAACTAGTTAATTAATAAATAATAATATATAATTTAACTGAGATTATGGATACACATAGTATGTGACCCTCTGGGACTCTTTCTCAGTGGAATTAGGTGAACCAACCTAAAGTTCAATATTAGCATCTAGAAATATGTCAATGAAACCATATAGAAAGTAGTTAATTCCATAATAACATGATACCACATACTGACACTTAGTGTGTAATATAATCTATTTATCACAATATCTCTAATCAAGTAGGTTGCATGTTGGTTTCATCAACCAATGTGTTCAATATCTCTTTCTTTGACTTTTCAAAATCAAAATTTTCTATAGAACATCATGATCATAGATTTATCTATCCTATATCCTTTCATTAAAAGGTCCTGAGATATTAACTTCTATTAAAGAAGAGAAGGGGAAAATCCTTTCTGGATACACTTAGTATGTGACCCTCTAGGCCTCTTTCTCAGTGGCATTAGGTGAACCAACCTAAAGTTCAAGATTAGAATCGAGAAACATGTCAATGAAACCATATAGAAAGTAGTTAATTCCATAATAACATAATACCACATACTGACATTTAGTGTGTAATATAATCTCTATTGCAATATCTCTAATCAAGTAGGTTGCATGTTGGTTTCATCAACCTATGTGTTCAATATCTCTTTCTTTGAATTTTCAAAAATAAAACTTTTCTATAGAACATCATGATCATAGATTTATTTGGCCTATATCCTTTCCATAAAAGGGCCTCAGATATTAACTTCTATTAAAGAAGAGAAGGGACAAATTCTTTCGCGTATTATTCATTAATGAAATATTACTCGTGATGTACCCAACGTATCCTACCTTTCCATGAACATATGTTGTCATGGTTTTCACCAATACATCAAAGTATGTAACTTATAATAGTCATTAATAATATTATTATATTCTAAGGATAGATACACATGTCAAAAAATAGTAACATCCAATGGCGCAAATAAATATGGATTTCCTACTAGAAGGTATCATTCTCATAATATCCTATACTAGATATTTGTGACAACTGGGTCCCGGTGATAGCACAGACACCCCGCCATAACATAGTCGTCGAGTCATGGCCTTCCAGGCACCACCAGTTTCCCCTCAGACACATTGTCCCCACCATGGGGTCCACCCACATGCCTGAACGGGTCATCTGACTAATGACTCTTCCCACAGGCCAACACATGTCCTTTTCAGTGTACTTTGTTCTCACTCACACGTACCCTGGGAAACATCCCAGAAGGTCGCCCTTCCTGATCACTACTCCAGACCAAGAACGCTTAACTGTGGAGTTCTAATCAGGCAGGCTCCTGAAAAAAAAAGGTTCACCTATTTGACATCGGTCATATCGTTTAGTCATTTAACCCTTTATCGTATGGGGGTGTTACAATCACCCACCCCCCCTAGAGCACAACGTCCTCATTGTGGGACCTATATCTCAACCCAGGCAGTGCACCGCACTTAAGGCTGGGTACCACCTCTGATACCAAATGTAACAACCGGGTCCCGGTGACAGCACAGACACACCGCCTTAATATATCTAAGGATCGATACACATGTCAAAAAATAGGAACATAAAATGGCGCATATAAATATGGATTTCCTACTAGAAGGTCTCATTCTAGATATTTGTGATAACTGGGTCCCGGTGACAGCACAGACACCCCGCTATAACATGTCTGTCGGGTTCTAGCCCGCCAGGTACCACCAGTTGCCCCGCAGACACATTGTCCCCACCATGGGGCCCACCCACATGCCTAAACGGGTCATCTGACTAATGACTGTCCTCACAGGCCAACACATGTCATTTTTAGTGTGCTTTTTCCTCACTCACACACACCCTAGGAAACTTTCTAGAACATTACCCATCTTGATCACTACTCCAGATCAAGCATGCTTAACTGTGGAGTTCTAATCAAGTAGGCTCCTGAAAAGGAAGGTCCACCTTGTTGACATGAGTCATATCATTTAGTCATTTAACCCTTTATCATTTGGGGGTTTTACAATCACCCCCCCCCCCCCTTATAGCACAACGTTCTCGTTGTTGGACCTATATCTCAACCCAGGCAATGCACTGCACTTAAGGCTGGGTACCACCTCTGATACCAAATGTAACAACCGAGTCCCAGTGACAGCACAGACACCCCGCCTTAATATAATAATATTATTATATTCTAAGGATTGATACACATGTCAAAAAATAGGAACATCCAATGGTGAATATAAATATGGATTCCCTACTAGAAGGTCTCGTTCTCATAATATCCTACACTAGATATTTGTGACAAGTGGGTCCCAGTGACCGCACAGACACCCCGCCATAACATGGTCGTCAGGTCCGGGCCCGCCAGTGAACCTTGTTGACATGAGTCATATCATTTAGTCATTTAACCCTTTATCATTTGGTGGTGTTACAATCACCCCCCCCCCCTTTAGAGAACAACATCCTCATTGTGGTCCCTATATCTCAACCCAAGCAGTGCACCGCACATAAGGCTGGGTACCACCTCTGATACCAAATGTAACAACCAGGTCCCGGTGACAGAAGAGACACCCCGCCTTAACATAATAATATTATTATATTCTAAGGATCGATACACATGTCAAAAAATAGGAACATCCAATGGCACATATAAATATGGATTTCCTACTAGAAGGTCTCGTTCTCATAATATCCTACACTAGATATTTGTGACAACTGGTGATAACCAGGTCCCGGTGACAGAACAGACACCCCCCTTAATATAATAATATTATTATATTCTAAGGATCGATACACATGTCAAAAAATAGGAACATCCAATGGCGCATAGACACCCCTCTATAACATGGTCGTTGGGTCCTAGCCCGTCAATGCACCTTGTTGACATGAGTCATATCATTTAGTCATTTAACCCTTTGTCATTTTAGGGTGTTAAAATCACCCCCCACCCTTTAGAGCACAACGTCCTTGTTGTGGGTCCAATATCTCAACCCAGGTAGTGCACCGCACTTAAGGCTGGGTACCACCTCTGATACCAAATGTAACAACCAGGTCCCGGTGACAGCAGAGACACCCCGTCTTAATATAATAATATTATTATATTCTAAGGATCGATACACATGTCAAAAAATAATAACATCCAATGGCACATATAAATATGGATTTCCTACTAGAAGGTCTCGTTCTCATAATATCCTACACTAGATATTTGTGACAACTGGTGATAACCAGGTCCCGGTGACAGCACAGACACCAACCCATAATATAATAATATTATTATATTCTAAGGATCGATACACATGTCAAAAAATAGGAACATCCAATGGTGCATATAAATATGTATTTCCTACTAGAAGGTCTCATTCTCATAATATCCTACATTAGACATTTGTGACAACTGGGTCCCGGTGACAGCACAGACACCTTGCCATAACATGGTCGTCGGGTCCTAGCCCACCAGGTACCACTAATTGCCCCGTAGACACATTTTCCCCACCATGGGGGCCCACCCACATGCCTGAACGGGTCATCTGACTAATGACTGTCCCCACAGACACATTGTCCCCACCATGGGGCTCACCCATATACCTGAACGGGTCATCTGACTAATGATTGTCCCCACATGCCAACACATGTGCTTTTCAGTGTGCTTTTTCCTCACTCACACACACCCTAATAAACTTCCCATAGATTCACCCATCCTGATCACTACTCCAGACCAAGCACGCTTAACTGTGGAGTTTTAATCAAGCAGGCTCCCGAAAAGGAAGGTGTACCTTGTTGACATTAGTCATATCATTTAGTCATTTAATCCTTTATCATTCGGGGGTGTTACACTAGATATTTGTGACAACTGGGTTCCGGTGACAGTACAGACACCCCGCCATAACATGGTCATCGGGTCCTGGACCGCCATAACATGGCGGGCTCCTAAAAAGGAAGGTTCACCTTGTTAACATGAGTCGTATCATTTAGTCATTTAACCCTTTATCATTTGGGGGCTATTACACTAGATATTTGTGACAACTGGGTCCCGGTGACAGCACAGACACCCCACCATAACATGGTTGTCGGGTCCTGGCCCGCAAGGTACCACCAGTTGCCCCGCAGACACATTGTCCCCACCATGGGGCCCACTCACATGCCCGAACGGGTCATCGGACTAATGACTATCCTCATAGGCCAACACATGTCCTTTTTAGTGTGTTTTTTCCTCACTCACACACACCCTGGGAAACTTCCCAAAAGGTCACTCATCCTAATCACTACTCCAAACCAAGCACGCTTAACTATGGAGTTCTAATCAGGTAGGCTCCCAAAAAGTAAGGTGCACCTTGTTGACATGAGTTATATCATTTATTAATTTAACCCTTTATCATTTGGGGGTGTTACAATCACCCCCCCCCCTAGAGCACAACGTCCTCGTTGTGGGCCCTACATCTCAACTTAGGCAGTACACTGCACTTAAGGTTGGGTACCACCTCTGATACCAAATGTAACAACTGGGTCCTGGTGACAGCACAGACACCCCACCTTAACATGACCATCAGTTCCTAGCCCACCAGGTACCACCGGTTGCCCTGCAGACACGTGGTCCCCACCCAAGGGTCCACCCACATGCCTAAACGGGTCATCTAACTAATGATTTCTCCCATAGGACAACACATGTCCTTTCCATTGTGCTTTTTCCTCACTCACACACACCCTGAAAAACTTCCCAGAAGGTCACTCATCATAATCACTACTCCATGCCAAGCACGCTTAACTGTGGAGTTCTAATTAGGCCGGCTCCCGAAAAGGAAGGTGCATCTTGTTGACATGAGTCATATCATTTAGTCATTTTGCCCTTTATCATTTTGGGGTGTTACAATCAGCCCCCCTTTAGGGCACAACGTCCTCATTGTGGTCCATACATCTCAACCCAGGCAGTGCATCGCACTTAAGGTTGGGTCCCAGTGACTGCACAGACACCCCGCCATAACATGGTCGTCGGGTCCTGGCCCGCCAGGTACCACCAGTTTCCCCACAGACACATGGTCCCCACCATGGGGCCCACCCACATACCTGAACAGGTCATCTGACTAATGACTGTCTCTACAGGCCAACACATGTCCTTTTCAGTGTGGTTTGTCCTCACTTACACACACCCTAAGAAACTTCCTAAAAGGTCACTCATCCTGATCACTACTCCAGACCAAGCACGCTTAACTGTGGATTTCTAATCTGGAAGGCTCCTGAAAAGGAAAGTGTACCTTATTGACATGAGTCATATCATTTAGTCATTTAACCCTTTATCATTTGGGGGTGTTACAATATTACCATGGGCGTGCATCATGATAAGGTGCTTCAAAGTCCTATGAATCTTCACACATGATATCTTTTATCATTTGTGTCCCTAAAATTATTTCATCTATCTATAGAACATGTATTTAAGAATATTATCATGGAACATCTTGGGTCTCATCACAGCGGGGAACTGTTATGACCTTTCAGCGCAATAGTTACTCTTATGAGATTATCACAAACTATGTTACATAGAAGATCAATCGTGATGTGATAAGGAGTTTATTAATATTTAAAATAATAAATGAAAGTTATCATAAAGTATACATAATTTGGTTCTTGGGAAACAACTCCAACATGAAGACAACACGGCATGTAGTCCCCTGGCTGAAATGGCTAGAGTTTCAAAAAAAATATCACGCATTGTGTGGGACTTACTAGATGTTGTGTGACTTGTTCCTGGATACTCGACATGTACCCTTGGGTTACACGGGCATGACCAGAGTACACATACATGACCCGATACTAAAACATGGCTAGAGTACCCGGACATAGCCAAGTACATCGGCATAGCCAAAGTACATAGACACGACCTGGTACTTAGACGTGGATAAGGTACCCAGACATGACCAGATACATGGGGATGGACAAAGTAGATAAGCACGAGCCAAAGTACATGAACATAGTTCAGATTATACCAAAAGATCCAGAGGATCCAAGACACGATGTGTATACCCCTATACACACTATGTACATTTTCAGGGTAGTTTGAAGCCCTTATTCTCTTCAATGTGGACACATGTCTATAGGGTGTATTCCCTTGGTCAATATCTATGAGGGTACAATGATACATCATGTACTGAGCATAGGTTTTATTCTACTATATGAGATTAGTCTCAGATAAAGTTTAGGAATCCCTCTGTGTGGCCTAGAGTGTGATCATCTATCATTCTTTCCTCCCTGTTAAGGTTAGGAATCATGTGACTAATGTTTCTGGCATTCGATACCCTATTTAACTGGGTGTGAAGTTAAGGTTAGGAATCCCGCATGGTCCATGGGTGAGATCCCCTATCAGTGTATCAATATCTTCAGTTCCAATGTGTTCTTTTTCTTGGCAAGACCCGGCAAGCACGACCTCTCCGATGAGAACCATCTGTGTTATTAGACTCATGGATTGATTTTTCCTAGACAAACATTGCCTTGAAGCCTCAAGAAGAATCATGTGCTGGTTTTATGGTTGTGTATTTACCTTAATACTTAGAGTATATCTTGAGTATATTTGGGTTATTATTTTTATGTTTCATATTCTGATTGACATTCCTTTTTAATGATGAGTGGACCACCCACTTGATACTTTATTTTTGATGATTTAGGGGTGTCCTACTGGGTATGTATATAGTAACTCCTTCATGAGCTCTTCCTTCACATGTAATGAATATTATTTTTCCATATATTACTTTAGAATATTGTATGTAATTTTTTTATAGAAAAATGCTGAGATGGTGTGAGATTCTGAGGCCCAGTGAGCCCAAAATTAATTTTTAAAATATATTAATTATATTAAATATCACACGCATTTAGTTTTACTAAAAAAATTAATATCTCTTAAATCGAGGATTCGATCATAAATATAAGTTCATTGTTGAGTTCAGATAGTGGGATTTACCCTATGCATGACTTAACCTTGGAGTGTGTCGAATGTTCGGATTGAGCATAGTTGTGGGAGGATTATTAAATAAAATAAATAAATAATTTATTTCATTTCATTTATTCATCGTAACCTAGCATGGTCTATAAATATGTTTTTATAACTGATTTATTGGGTTAGCTATATAACCTTGGAAATTGATAGATAGAATTAGAGTAGAATATTCTTGGTAGATGATATTAGATCGGATTGGGATCAAGGATCATTGTTTCATCGGAATTTGAGGATCTCACCAATGATAATGAATCAGATTCATTCTTCATTAGTAATTGATCCAACTTGAGGTAGGATATTTTTTTATGTGGATTTATCCTAGTTTTATTATTCCTATAATGAATGTGAATCAATTTACCAATATATTTTTTCACCATAACCAAAAAAATTATTAAAGAAAGGGGGAAAACCCCATGGAGGAGGGGTACAAAAACAAAGGCCAAGGGGCTACGGAGGCCTAAAATAGTAAAAACCTAGAGTTTCGCCAATAAAAATACTCACTCCCTCATACAGAAATGACCCTTTGCAATTAAATCACGTAAAAACATCTTTCAAAGGAGCTTTAGAGTCAAGGTAGTCATTCACTTTATTCCCTTTGTGCCAAGATTGGGTGATCTCTAAGACATTATGCATTAATTCCCTACACCTCTGAACTTGATAAGAAATAGACTAGGGAGTATGATCGAGGCCAAGAAAAAAATTGTGTGAGACTAGAAAGTCCATTTCTAGCATAACAAGGGGGATGTTCCTACTATAGCATAGCTCAAAGCCAGGTAAAAGAGTATTTTCTTCAGCTTGTAGAGATAAACCATTTCCAAAGAATGGTGAGAAAACAATGATTACAGACCCTCTATTGGCTCTGACCAAACTGCCTCCCCACATGACTCTAGAGCTACATGAAACATTAGTGTAAAGTTTCAGCCTAGAGCTGTGAGGATGAAATCTCACCCATCGACCCACGGAGAGGCTAGGAGAGGATGTGGTATTCAACCAGGAACCCATGACAACATTTTTTTGGGGCGCCACCTCATCTAGCCTTAATATTTTTTTATTTTTTTAAGATTTATATCTGATATCTTTAAAAATATATTTTGTTATCTTTGACGAGATATCTCTGATATCTTTGAGAAGATATATTTGATATCTTTGATGAGATATATTTGATATCTTTAATAAGATATGAGATATCTTTTTGGAGATACATGAGATATCATGTGGCGAATATCCTATTTATATGAGATGTGAGGCTCCTCTCTCTGCAGTTGTTGAAGGCAGTGCAGTTGTGTTTTCAAGGAGCAGTTTTTAGATCTGCAACCAGTGGAACTACCTTGATTTGATCGGCTCTCATATGTGATGGTTTTTTATCCGATCCCGGTGCTTTTTTGTCAGTATTTTTTTCGGACATCAATAATTTTCTTTCATGGTCAGATCTATTTGGGTTTCTTTAGCAGGCTGCATTCTTCATTTCAGACTTCATTTAGACTGCATCTATACTCCAACTTTGATCCATTTTTCTAAGTATTACTTTTGAGATACCTTTCAATTTTGGGGATTATCTACCGTGTACTTATCTATTTTTAGTGGATCCCTATTTCTAGACTAGGTCCCGTGGTTTTTCCCTTTTTGGGTTTTCCACATAAAAATTCTAGTGTCAACTTTATATTTTACGCTGTTTTTGTCGCTATGCGTCTTCTATTTGAGGGAAATATTTCTCCATTGCATGTTCACTTTTCTATTGTTTGTGTGTTCATTGCTTTCCATCTTTCCCAACATCTGGTATCAAAGGGTTTGGTTTTATATTTCATATTTATTATGGAGTCTAAATACAGTCGGATGATTTTTTTGAATGGTACCAACTACCATATGTGGTGACTTAAAATAAAGGATCTGCTTTTTTTCAAGCGAATGCATATTCTAGTGTTTAGTACCCATAAGCCAGAAAGGATGTCAAATGAAGAATGGGTGTTCGAGCCTGATATGGTTTGTGGATTCATTCGCCAATGGGTCAAAGACAATGTGATGAACCACATTATCAACATCTCTCATGTGAGAACTTTGTAGGAGAAGCTCGAGACTACCTATGATTCCAAGACAGGAAACAATAAATTGTTTTTTCTCAAACAAATGATGAATTTAAGGTATAGAGAAGGTACATATATTTCTGATTATTTAAGTGAATTTCAGGGATTTTTTGATCAGTTGTCTGGCATGGGTATCAATTTTGAAGATGAGGTTTTAGCACTTTTGTTGCTTAACACATTACCTGATTCTTGGGAGAATTTACGTGTTACTCTAACCTGTTCTGCTCCTAATGGTGTTGTGACCTTCAGTTTTTTTAAGTATTCTATTTTAAATGAATAAGTCAGGAGATGTACTCAAGAGAAATATTCAGAGCTTTTATTCATAGAGAACAGGGGGAGAAGCCAGGAAAAGAATTAGGGAAAGAGGAGTCTAGGAAAGAGTAAGAGCATAAGAAAATCCAGATCAAAGCAGAGAGATTTTGAATGTCATCATTGTGGTAAGAAGGGGCATGTTAAAAAGTTTTGTTATCAGCTGAAGAGAGAAAATAGAATGAAGGAAAATCAACTAAAGAAGAATGTCTATGGAGATGATCATGTCGTTACTACTACAGGGGGTGATCTTGTTATTTTTTATGACTCCATTAATATTACTTCTTATCATTCTTCCTGGGTTGTTGATAGTGGTGCTTGTTTTCACATGACATCAAAGAATGTGTTCTTTACTTCTTACAACCCATGTAATTTTGGGATTTTAAAGATGGGTAATGATGGTCATGCTGATGTCATAGGTATCTGCACTATTTTTTTAGATACCAGAACTGGAAGTAAGCTGATTTTGAAGAATGTTCGATATGCACCAGAGGTTCACTTGAATATTATTTCTACTAGCGTTCTTGATGATGGAGGGTTTATCAGTACTTTTGGTTATTGCTAATAGAATATTTCCAAGGTCTCTTTGATTGTGGCTCTAGGGAAGAAGTAGTCAAGTTTGTACTGGACTAAATCTTCTATTTCATGTGATACTGCTTGTATTGTTGAGTGCAATGTTTCATCCAAGTTTTGGCATAAGAGGGTCAGTCACATCAGTGAGAAAGTTCTTGGTTTTTTGGCCAAGTGAAATCTTCTTCCAGATTTGAAGAGTATCAAATTGGACACATGTGAACATTGCATGGCTGGAAAACAGAGCAGAGTGAGTTTCAGCAGTCATCCTCTACACAGGAAGTCACGGGTACTTGAATTGGTACATTATAACGTTTGTGGTCCTTTGAAATCTAATACCTTTAATGGAGGTCTTTATTTTGTGGCATTTATTGATGACTACTAATGAAATCTCTGGGTTTATGTTTTGAATGCCAAAAGTCAGGTGCTCAGTGTTTTTAAACAATTTCAAGTTTCTAATGAGAGGGAATTAGGAAAGAAATTGAAATGTATTCACACTGACAATGGGGGAGATTATTGTGGTCCATTTGATCAGTATTGCAGGTAGGAAGGTATTCGGAATTATAAGACACCTCCCAAGACACCTCAGTTGAATGGTGTATCTAAGCAGATGAACAAGACTTTTTTGGAAAGAGTTATTTGTTTTCTTGCGGAAGCAAAGTTGCCTGGAAATTTTTAGGGTGAGGTTTTACTTACTGCTACTTATATTATCAATTTATCACCTGTAGTTTCTTTGCAAACAGACACTCCTGATAAGTTTTGGTATGGAAAAAAGATCAGGTATTATCACTTGAAGGTTTTTGGTTGCAAGGTGTTTGTTTATGTGCCTAGGGATAAGAGATCAAAGTTGGATGATAAGTCACGGTAGTGTATTTTTATTGGCTATGGACATGATGAATTTGGGTATAGGTTTTATGATATTATTTTGAAGAAACTTGTCAGAAGCCGAGATGCCGTGTTTAAAGAGGACCAGACTATTGCAGATATTGATAAGGGAGAAAAGTCCACTTCTCTAACTTCTGATGGTTTTTTTAGTCTTGATCCAGGTTCTGATTCACATTTACCTCATATTGTTGATTCTAATAATCACATTGATGTGTAGAATGATGCTCAGGGTGAATAGGTTGGAGTTGATATTTCTAATGCACCTTTTATTTCTGATGATCCGGTTCCTAGGGTTATCAATGAACATGCAGTTCCACTCTGGATTTCATCTCAGCATCGTAACATTTCTACTCGGTATTCACTTGATGAGTATGTTCTCCTCTCTGAATGGGGAGAGCCAGAATCTTTTTATGAGGCAATGGAAAGTGAATATAAGGACAGATGGGTTGCGGAAATTGATGACGAGATGACATCACTGCATGACAACCATACTTTTGAGTTGGTGAAGTTACCGACATGTAAGAGAGCTTTGCAAAATTTGTGGATTTATCGGATTAAAAATGAAGAATCCAATTCTATTCCACGGTATAAGGGAAGGTTAGTTGTTAAAGGCTTCCTTCAGAAGAAAGGTATTGATTTTGATGAGATTTTCTCACCTGTTGTCAAAATGTATTCTATTTGGGTTATTCTTGGTTTGGATGGTAGTTTGGATCTGCAGATTGAGTAGATGGATGTGAAGACATCTTTCCTCCATGGAGGTTTAGAGGAGGAGATTTATATAGAGAAACCAAAGGGTTTTGATGAAATAGGTAAATAGAATCATGTCTGCAGATTGAAGAAGAGTTTTTATGGTTTGAAGCAAGCTCTGAGAAAGTGGTATAAAAAGTTTGAATCTGTCATTTCTCATCAGGGTTTCAGGAAGACATCTTTTGATCATTGTGTGTTTGTTTATAGATTTATTAATGATGATTTTATTATACTGCTACTTTATGTTGATGATATGCTCATTGTTTTCCATGATGCTTCTAGAATTGATAGATTGAAGAAGGATCTTTGTCATTCTTTTGCGATGAAAGACTTGGGGCCAGCACGACAGATTCTTGGCATGACGATCTCCTGTGACAGGAAATTCAAGAAATTGTGGTTATCTCAAGAGAGATACATTGATAAGGATCTTCAGATATTTTCTATGGATAGAGATAAAGTGGTTAGTACTCCTCTTGCTTTACATTTTAAGATCAGCACTAGTCAGTCACCTTCTACTGATGAAGAGAGAGAGGAGATGCAACACATACCTTATTCATCTTCTGTTGGCTTTTTGATGTATTCTATGGTATGTACTAGACCTGATATAGCTCATGCAGTTGGTGTGGTTAGTCATTTTTTGTCAAATCCAAGCAGAGAGCATTGGAGGGCAGTGAGGTACATTTTTCATTATCTTCGTGGTACTTCTGATCTGAGATTGTGTTTTGGAAAATGTGAACCTATGCTTTTTGGATTTAAATATTTAGATATGGTAGGAGATATCAATTTGAGGAAGTCTACTTTAGGCTATTTGATCACTTTTTCAAGGGGAGCTGTATCTTGACAGTCTAGGTTGCAGAGATGTGTTGCTTTATCTACCACAGAGTCAGAGTTTATTGCAGCTACAGAGGCATGAAAAGAATTATTGTGGATGAAAACTTTTATTCGAGAGCTCAATTTTAATCAAGAAAGATATTTTTTATTTTGTGATAGTCAGAGTGATATTTTTTTGGGAAAGAATTATACTTTTCATTGCAGGTCGAAACATATCGATGTTCGGTATCATTGGATCCTCAATGTCCTTGATTCAAGATAGTTAGAGCTTGAGAAGATCCACACCAATGAAAATGGTTCAGAAATGTTGACCAAGAGTTTACCTAGAAGAAATTTTGAGACTTTCTGACTGATTTCAGGGTTGGCGATGATCCCCAGTTGATTTGGAGGGGGAGTTTGTTGGGGCACCTCCTCATCTGGCCTCAATATTTTTTTATTTTTTTAAGAGTTATATATGATATCTTTAAAAAGATATTTTGATATATTTGACGAGATATATCTGATATCTTTGAGAAGATATATTTGATATATTTGATGAGATATATTTGATATCTTTAATAAGATATGATATATCTTTCAGGAGATACATGAGATATCATGTGAAGAATCTCCTATTTATATGAGATGTGGAGCTCCTCTCTCTGTAGTTGTTGGAGGCAGTGTAGTTGCATTTTCTAGGAGCAGTTTTTAGATCTGCAATAGGTGCAACTACTTTGAATTGATCGGATCTCATCTATGGTGATTTTTTATCCGATCCTGGTGCTTTTTCATCTGCATTTTTGTTCGGACATCAATCTTCTTCTTTCACAGTCAGATCTATTTGGATTTCTTTAGCAAGCTGCATTCTTCATTTCAGGATTCATTCAGACTGCATCTATACTCCAAATTTAATCCATTTTTCTAAGTATTAATTTTGATATCCTTGTCACTTTTGGGGAGTCTCTACTGTGTACTTATCTATTTTTAGTGGATCCCTCTTTCTGGACTAGGTCCCATGGTTTTTCCCTTTTTGGTTTTTCCATGTAAAAATTCTCGTGTCAGCTTTATATTTTGCACTGTTTTTGTTGCTACGCATCCACTATTTGAGGGAAATATTTCTCTGTTGCATGTTCACTTTTCTATTGTTTGTGAATTCATCACTTGCCATCTTTCCCAACACATTAAAGGAGGGAACAACTTCCCAATTCTTGATGATATAACATAGATCGAATAGAAAAATTCTAGTACTTGTGGTAATGGATAACCTGGAACTGGAAATACCCTAAAAAAGATCTTTGTTTCTCATTTTCTAAATACACCATCTTCCGGCCGCAAGGATACAGACTCTTGATTTAAACTCCATACTATTTGATCATACACCTCAGAACCATCTATCAATGAAATTTGTGGCTGTGAAATTACGAAGGGAATTACCTATAAAGATACTATATGTGAACAAAACATACTGAGCCCACTGCCCCTCAGAGAATAGATGACGAATAGTCTCTTCCCTTAGAACAAAGTAGCAAGAACATCGCAATTTCAGATGAATACCAGTTTTATTAATATTGATGTATGCAGATAGTGCATTGTTCCTAAGTCTCCACACTAGAAAGTTGTATTTTTTCAGGGAGCTCTTTACACCATAGTACCTCTCCATAGCTATCCTCCACAACTAGTGAATAGAACACTCTACAAAATTCCTTCACCGAGAAGGCACCTATCGCCAACCCCGTGAAGACACATGAATCCGAGAAGGAAGACAACTCAATGAGGTTGAAAACCCTTCATTGGTTCGTGTCCAAAATGACCTAAATAAAGGCGGGGTGTGGGATCACCTGACTGAAGGAAATGTCTGATATAGGACCCTAGGGGAAGTTGAGTTTACTGTCAGCCCAATTGTGGTTCCAGAAGTGAATATCTCCCCATCCAACAATCTAGCGTGTATAACTATCAATCCTAGAAATGAGGGTTTGGATTGTGTTCCAAATAGTATAAGCTCTTCCATGTGGGCAATTACTTTAGCCCATGATTTAATGAAATACCCAGTATTTGATCATTTTTTCACCATTATTCAACACAAAAGATCAATACTATTGGTATGACATGCAATTGAGGATTTGATTTAGCTTTTAGGATGAAATAGTATGATAAGAGATGGATTGGTATGGATAGAATTTTTCCATTCATCCCGGTTAGAAAGAGTGACTACGGACGATATGTGTGGATGATTTCTTAATGAATTTGATGGTTGAAACTCAATGATCGGTGATAGAAAGGGTCAGAATACCTCATAATCCTATTTTCTAGAGAGACGTGTGGTGGCGATGTCGTGGATGGAATCTCATGAAGCAGTTCTAGGATTCTGTGAAATTCCAGGTTACACGACATGTAATCCAAAATTAAATGCTATATGGGACCCCTTGTGCAGTGCTAGAAATTTTGTGGGAAGAAAAATATCACATGATGTGTAATAACAGTCACACAATGTGTGAAAACTATCACATGATGTGTGAAAATTGTCACATGATGTGTGACCCTTACCTGGTATCTTAGCATGTACCTCAAAGGGTACATGGACAAGTCCAGGAGTACACAGGCATAGACACACCATCTCCTCCATGAACGTGGCCCTGACCAATAACCACATATGGTTATTCTGGAAGAGGTATGTCTTTGTGGATTTGATCCAAGTAGGGTACCAGCATATCACGACGAAGGTGTTGAGTGAAGGTGAAGCTTTTTTTATGTCCTTCATTTATGGAAGTCGTGATTCTCAGAGAAGGGAGGTGTTGTGGTCAGAGTTAAATGGGTTCGACCCAAGTGACCATCCCTAGGTAGTGGGAGGGAATTTTAATATTATAGCATAGCCTAATGAGAAGAATGGGCGAGGTGAATTCCCAAGGCGGGATAGTATGTCTTTTTTCCAGTTTATGTCTGCTAAGGGGATGATTTACTTGGGATATTCTGACGATCCTTTCTCCTGGTGCAACAATTGAAGAGGGGAAAGCTGTTGCTAGAGCAGACTTGATCAGTACACTGTCAACATTCCCACCATCTCTAAGTTCTAAAATGTGAAGGTTAACCACTTTATTGGAAGAATTTTTTACCACTCTCCACTATTATTATCCCTCTGTAGGATGGAGGTCTCATAGGTTTAATTCAAGTTTTCCAGTCAGTGGGTGTTTAACTTGGAGTACCACCACATGGTGAAGAAGGCTTGGAGTGAACCGTCTCGAGGCCACTAGTGGTTGGATTTTCACTCCAAGATGGGGAGGTTGAAGCAGGAAATCATGTTATGGGATGTATCCTTACCCCCAATTGATTGGGAAATAGCTATGCTTAAATAGGACATCGAGAGTCTGGAGACCAGTATCGAGGAGATATGGGATGATGTGGTGTTTGATGAACTCTTGGAGAAGAAAACATCTTTGGTGGTGATGTTTCTTTATCAAGAATGAAAGGCGATAGAATTTTCCAAGACTAAGTGGCTCAGGGAAGGAGACAACAACACTGCGTACTTTCATGCATGCATTAGGGAGAGGAGGTGCATTGTGAAACCCAACCTGGTTATGGAGGATGGCACGTACACAGATGAGGGGGAGGTGGTCGGGGGCATGGACTTATCATTTTTTAAAGACCTAATTATGGGTGTGAACGAGAATATTCCTTAGGGGTATCCATCGGGGGAGGCTCAAATTTGGGATGGGATTTTGAATCTTATCTCCGCTCAAGACAATGCTCTACTTGAAGGTATTACTGAGAAAGAGAAGGTGCATGCGACCATGTGTAATCTGAATCCAGAAATCATGGTGGGACAAGAAGGTTTCCTAGGCTCATTCTATAGAGGTTCTTGGGATGTTGTAAAATGGGATCTTATCCTTGCAATCTAGGACTTCTTCCAAGGGGGTGACCCCCCCCGGATTGCATTAGCAACTACTCAGGTTCTCTTGCCGAAGAACAAAGACCCATCTTCCCTCCTCCATTACTGTCCTGTGAGCATGTGAAACTTTACCTATAAATTTTTAGAAATTATTATAAATCGAAGGCTTTCCAGTCTTCTCCCTCAGTGGGTATCCATGGGGAAACATGGCTTCGTTCAAGACC
This sequence comes from Viscum album, assembly GCA_963277665.1. NCBI lineage: Eukaryota > Viridiplantae > Streptophyta > Magnoliopsida > Santalales > Viscaceae > Viscum > Viscum album. Next base: position 1,964,760,032 of record OY728132.1, read on the forward strand.
ATTTGATTCAAGGGGCCATGGCGATGGCGCAGGAGATGATGAGATATCTGAATAGAAAATTCTTTGGATTGAATGTGGCTCTTAAGCTAGATATGAATAAGGAAAATGATATGATGGGGTGGGGATTTATTAATAGGGTACTCTCTAAGATGGGGATCTCCAATTGGTTATGTGATATCATCTTTAGGTGTGTTTACTCGCCATGGATGTCGGTGTCTTTTATGGGGAGATCACATGACTTTAAGATAGTTCGTGGACTTCGGCAAGGTGATCCATTATCACCGAGCATCTTTATCCTAATGCAAGACACTTTTAGTAGGTTGATTAACAAAGGTGTTAATATTGGGGACATTCTGCCATACCATAAAAGGTATATCCTCACCCAAACATCACATTTGATGTATGATGATGACACGATAATATTCATGAATGTTGGGTGGAGGTCTCTCAATGCACTTAAAAAGATCCTGGTGGATTACTGCCACTGGAGCGAGCAGATAGTTAATAGGGAGAATAGTAATTTCTATATATCTAACTCATGTGACTCAAGCAGGGTGGAGAGGATGAGCACTAAGATGGGCATAGGGTGAGGCTCTTTTCCGATGGATTATCTCGGTATCCCAGTATCCCCAGGAAGAATGTGAACCAGGGACTTCGACAAAGTGGTGAATAAGATTATGGACTGAATTATGAATTGTAAAAACCATTTCTTATCATTCAGGGGGTGGATCACTCTTGTGAATAGTGTACTCTCAGCTATACTGGTGTATTCTTTGGACTCTACTCATGTGATGAAGGGGGTTATCAGGTTCATCGATAGAATCCTTGCTCGTTTTATTTGGGATGTTTTGTCCGAGGGGAAGTGGTAATGGGTTTCGTGGAGAAAGATGGCCCGACCCATTAGAGAAGGAGGAATCAGCATCAGGAGTCTAGTGGATACAATTCATGCCATGCATGTGAATCTTGCATGGGAAATCATTGAGGAACGCACCCTTTGGTGGAGGATTATGTCTCGAAGATACATGGCTAGTGTTGCAGCCCCATCGGCTAGGGGGTCATCTCTGTGGTACTCAGTATATAGTATCATCTCATCCCTCCTTTCACACTTACAATGGATTATTAGAGAGTGTCACATCCTATATTTGTATCAAAACTATTCGGGTAGTTTTCTAGGATATTCGGGATGTCCGGCTCCCATTATCTCCTTTAGGTAGGCAAGCATGCATCCTCGATTTTTCAAGTCGGTTCTAGATGCACCTCAACAGGCGGTGTTCGACTCTGTTCTTATTAACTCTGAACAAGACAAGTGCATCTATACCCCTTACAGCTTGGGTTAGTTCAACTCGAAGGATTTCCGTAGGAGTATCATTACTTAAGGGAAGAAGGAGGTATAGAATAGTGTGGTGTGGGGTAACAGAATCCCTATTAAACAAAACTTCATCACATGGAGGATCTGGAATAATGATATTCCCTCTCATGTTAATATAAAATTTTTAAGCATTATCATGGCTTCCTACTGTCATTGTTGTGTGAATAAAAAGGAAGAGAGCATGAACCACATCTTCTTCAAGGGAGAATGGGCTCTGTAGGTGTGGAGCTTCTTTGGTGTGTTTACAGGGTACTCCTCCCAAGCTGATAAAAATGAGCGGTTTATGGAGCACTGGTTCTAGGGGATCAATGGTAAGGTGAAGGAGGCTAAGACACGAGCCATCATCTACAATGCGGGTGGTTGGGATTTATTTCAAGCAAGGAATCAAGCTAGGTTTGAGGGTATCTCTTCTACAGGTAGATAGGTTGTGGATAGAATTAGATGTATACTGATTGACTTGATCGGTCTTGCTGGTATCGGGAAGGAGGTGCCATCCCTTCGTATGTGGCAGGCATCACAGAATGAGTCTTGGCAGTGTTGATCTAGGGTACAGGGGATATGGATTCATTGGGTTCCCCCAGAGGGTGGTATCAAGCTTAATACGTATGTTTCATGTGTAATGGGTGACATGTGAGGAGAAGGGGTTCTCTGTGACCACAAGGGGAGTGTGGTGATGGCTTTCACAGCTCATTGTGGAAGTGAAAATTCTATTTGAGCAGAGGATCTTGTGGCTCTTACTGAGATATCCATGTTAAAATAGAGGGACATTATCATTTTGTAGCTAGAAATGGACACCATGATTGTTCATGATTCTCTGCATGGTAAAGGAACCAATCCATGGTCAATTACCTATACAATTAGAAAATACAAGGCTCTCCTTAACAATAACGTTAGAGTCACCCATACTTGGTGTGAGGGGAACAAAGTGAAATACTACCTGGCCTCTCTTGTGGTCCCCAGTATCCCAGTTTCTTGCCTTTCTAATGTGTCTCATTTTAAATCAGAGGGGGTGAACTAGATTCTTGGTGATGCCCTTGTCCTTCATTATTTATGTCCCCCATAGGTGTGGGTGACCTCTTCCTTGAATTTCCCCCTTTTGGAATAAAAATCGTAATGTTGGATGGATGTATATATCAAATTAGAATACAAGGATCATAAGGTATAGTGTCTTTGAGATTATGTATATAATTAAACATCATGATTCAAAAATAAGAACATCTTTTAATTCATCTTCATAAATAACTCCTAACATCACTTGAGCCCTAACATATGTATAGGATAACCAGGGGATAACATGAACAAAAGGGATGATATAAAAAGCCTAGTAAGGGAATAAACATTAAAATAAATCTTAACACATGGGTTATAAGGCATAACATAATGATATAAAAAGGCATGGAACATGATTAAACATAAATAATCATAACATAGGATCATACAATCATGGATACATAGTAATTTGTAAGCAACATAAAAAATTAATTTATCATGAGCCAAATCTTATTGCACATAAAGGAGCATGATTCAAGGCTTGTAACACATATAGGAGCATAATTCAAGGCTCGTTGCACACAGAGGATCACAAGTCAAGGTCAACCACTAAGACCGTTGCACATAACGTCTCATGAGACTAAACTTTACCCAATGAATTAGAGTGCTATCTAGGTGAACCTATTATAACATGTTCATTAATATGATTTCCACATAAAGAATCATACATAAGTAATCAAACATAAACATAAGGGTTACCCATTGAAAGAATTGGGTATCCTAATCAAGTCAAAAGCATAATAAATTGGCGTATCATAAAATTGTCCATGAAAGAAAGGAATTAAATCATTCATGGAAATTTATAAAGTAATATAGGCATATATCATGATAAGTGATGTCAAACTGAAGTGATAACATGTAAAAATATTATTTAATAAACTTTATAATTAAAACATTTTAATTCAGTTTAAGGAAAATATCAAAGATCATTTAAAATGGAAAAAGGAATAATATTTTATATAAAACCAGAAGTGAAATGGGGAGGTTTTCATAATAAAATGAGTGTTTTTATAAAAATAATGGTAGCTTAAAATAGTTTATGGATTGCACTTTAAAATGGATAAGAATTCTGGAAGTTCCCTTAAATCGGGTTTGCTTATCGAGAATAATTAAGTAGGGGACCTTTTAAAAACATGTATATCCCCAAAATAAAAGGATAAGTATATCTTGATAAATGAGTTTGTAAAATATTAAAATTATTTATAATATGTACATAATTATAAAATATAATTTCATTTGGTTAAAAAGAGAGAATGAATAACTCAAAAGAATAATGGAGGTTTGGGTTGAATCCCTTACCTTATGTCTGAAACAATTTTGCACTCGATCTTAAAGTCCTTAACAATAAAATTAGATTCATTAATTAATAATTAAATAAAAATTTATATATTTATTTTATTTGGTACAATTTCATTAAGTTTATTTATGTCTCTTTTGGTGGGTTATGAATTTCAATTCCATCATTTGGGAGCATTGATTTCCTTGGTTTTCATTACCGGTTTACTTGTATGTGAGTATGGAAAATTATGTAGAATGGGGATAGTTGTACAAAATTGAACTTATATGTTATTAATGGAATTTTATAATATTAAAATACTATTTTTTCCATAATTTAGGATGATTCATTAGATAAATCATTAATGATAAATACTTGGATTATTTCGATCAGTTTTGCTAACAATGAACTTGTTTTGTTTTATAAATTTATACCATTTGTAAAAAATGATTCTAGAGCATTAAATATGATATATTACATATATAATAATCTTTTTCAACCATAAAAATGGTTTCATGACCATAATTGAAGACGGTAATAGAAATTAAAAACTCGTCATCCTTGAATGTGATAAATTAACACATCTTGGATGGTGTTTTCATTTCAAGTATAAAAGGAGGGGAAATGAGAGATGGTGATGAATTATTCAATTAGCATAAGATATTATAATGTATATAAGGCACTGTAGTTTTATTACCTTTTTTATGAGGATAGGTGAGGATAGAAAAAAAGTAAAGGAACTTGAAAATAAATTGAAAGAAAATGGAAGAGTGTTTTTCCTCTTGATTCCTTCTTCTTGAGAACCTCCTTAGGGGATTGGTTTTGGTATTTTGTTAAGAAAAAAAGATCTTGGAAATGGGAGAGAGGTTTGGGAATATTATTGGGAAGAATATAGTCAAGGCTCAAGGCTTTAGAGGTGTGAGGAGAAAAGGGGATGAGGGGTAGTATTTATAGTGAAGGAAATGAGGGTTTTTCCATTATTTTCATTATTATTTTATTATTTTGTTCAAGACAAACAATTGTGCGGATTATTGAGACTAAATATAGTAACATGTGCATTTGAATTCGAAAAAATTGTCACTTACATCATCCATGACTCAATCATAATTCAAAAATTCATTTATTTACATATACTATAAATTATTGTATTTCACTATTCACTAAAAATTCAAGTATTTTAGAAAAATCCAAAAAATTCACCATGACAATTTTTCAACATGTAGAATTCCAAAATGAACTCCATTTTATGAAAATAGTTTTCTAAATATGATAAATTTAATTTTTAATTAAAATCATTATTTAATTGGAAAATACAAATTTTAAAATTAAAACTACTTTTCTAACACTTTGAAAATTATATTAAGGTACCATAGAATTATCTTATAATCATAAGACATAAAAACAATAATTTATGAATAAAGTTTATGAAAATAAATTTTCTTTTAAATTATAAAATTATTTATAAAATTTTAATTAAGTATTTGTGACTTACAAAAATATTAACACTTAATTAATAATTTCTAAAATATTTACTTATTTACACTATGATATAATTATATCATATTTTCACTTATAAGATTGATAAAAAAATTATAATTTCATTGGTGAGGTTACTATTACATTGGTCAGTTTACCATTCATAAGGGTCACATTACTATACTGAAGGTCAAGTTACTATTTCATTGGTATGTGTTCCTTAACTTCTATAAATACCTTTTATTTCATTCATTTATCATTTATAAAGTTTTTATTGTGTTATTAATGTGATTTTATGTGATTATACTATATGAAATAATTATAAGAATGGAATTACATTGATAAAACATCAGGTCGTTACATTGTTCCCCCCTTTTGAAATTTCTCCCTTGAAATTTCATTTTACATTCTAAGATGAAAATAAGTGTGGGTAATTCTTATTCATTGCTTCCTCCAGTTCCCATGATGCCTATTTGTACTTATGGTTCCACCATAGTACTTTGAATAGGTGAGTAGTCATATTGTGTTTAACTTTATCTCTATGATCCAAGATCTTCACTAGCTGCACCTTGTAATAAAGATCATTCTCTAATTGTACATCCTCTAAAGTCAGTACATGTGATGGATATTGTATTTACTTCCTTAATAGGGATATGTGGAATACATCGTGTAATTTAGACATGGTAGGTGGAAGTGCTAGTCGATAGGAAACTTCTCTAACATGATCAAGAATCTCGAAGGGGACAATGTACATGGGACTTAGCTTCCCTTTCTTCCTAAATCTCATAATCCTCTTCTACAGAGATATTTGGTGGAATACCATGTCTCCAACTTTGAACTCAAGGTCTTATCGATGATTGTATATATAACACTTTTTTTTAATTTGGACTGTCTTGGTGTGTTTTTTAATAGTTTTCACCTTCTACGCTATTTCTTCGACTATTTCAGGTCCTAACCACTTACGTTCACCGACTTCATCCCAAAATTCCAGTGTTCTGCACCTTTTCCCATAAAGGGCTTCATAGGGAGTTATTCAGATTCTAGAGTGGAAACTATTATTATCAGAGAACTCAACCAGAATAAAATGGCGGTCACATCCTCCTTTGAAGTCCATAGAACACACTCTCAACATGTCTTCTAGTTTCTGAATAGTTTGCTCAGATTGGCCATCAGTTTGAGGATGATAGGTCATACTAAAGTTTAGCTCAATGCTTAGAGAATGTTGGATACTTTTCCGTAACTTTGAGGTAAATCTTGAATCTCGATCAGATGCAATTGATAGCAGTACTCCATGCATTTTTATCACTTATTTGATGTATATACATGCAAGTTTATCCCAAGAGAAGTCCTCTTAGACTGTGATAAAGTGATTTGCCTTTGTAAGACAATCCATAATAACCCATATAGCATTGATTCCTCTGGTTTTCCTTTGAAGTCCAATGAAAAAGTCCATGGTCATGTTTTCCCATTTCCATGTTGGTATGGGTAATGGTTTCATCATCCCTTTAGACTTTTGTCTTTCATCCTTTACTTCCTGACATACCATACACTTTGATGTATAATCAATGATCTCCTTTTTCATATTATCCCACCAAAAGTTCTTCTGAAGATCTCGATACATCTTTGTGCTCCCTAGGTGAATAGAGAAGATTTAGCTATGTGCATCATTTAAAAGCTCTTTCTTTATTTTTGGATTGGATGGTACACATATTTTTGACCCAAATCTTATGACTCTATCCTCATCGATCTTGAACTCGGAGGATTTATCATTATTGATATCTTCCACATTTTTCTAAATTTATACATCATTTCTTTGAGCATCCTTTATTTTCTTCACAAGGGATGGTTGAGAAATCATTTGAGAAAGGATTTAGGATGTTCCTACCTTAATGATCCCATGTCCCTCCTTTTAAGGTCTAAGAAGATTGGATCCTTCCCAATTCTCATCATTAACAAAGATGTGGGATCCTTTATTATAAACACCCAGAAATTCCATGTAATTTTTTTTTAATTATATGGGAATTTTACGAGACCTCAAAAATTTACGGCGCGTGATTCTGAGGCCTGGGGCACCTGAAATGAATTTTGGAACTTTTTTTCGTGTTCGTTCAGTAAACATGTGATCGGAGTTTTGTAACTTTTGAACTGGTGCTCAGAATTGAAATATGAGGAGACTGTTGAACTCACAGCACCGGTATTCTCTTAAGGAGACCTTCACCTCGACCATAGTAAGTCGAGGGTGAAGGATAGTTTTTGTGTTTTTCGTGAAAGAATAAAATAAAATAAAAAAGTTTAACATTTTTATTTTTTAAACTTCTCTACATGGGTTAAGAAGTTGGGGACCACCCAAACTGGAAAACCCCCAATTTGAATTCAAAATTGGTGGGGACCACCCAACTCTTAAACTCCTCTCCTTTAATGGGAGATAACTCTTGAACTTCCTCCCATTTATTAATTATGCCAACGTGGTACAATTAATTGTTCCAACAATTAATTATGCCAACAATTAAATTGATAAACTTAATTTAATTTGATTGGATCCTCATTTTATCATTGGGAGAAATCGTTGGCAAAGGTATAAGCTTGGGAGAACTTTGGAGGAACTCATTCTCCAATGAAGAATGCTTCTCCAATGAAGAACTCTTCTTCAATGAGGAACGTGCCATATTCTCCCATGAAGAATGTGCCACCTCCAGCGTGGGCCGTCTTCAACTACGATGAACCAACTTTCGTCCTTCCCTCCTCTCCAACGTCAACAAACCTTCAAGTTAGGGGTTTTGTTATTCTTCATGTTTTACGTCGAATTAATCATCTTGATCCGCCTGCTACCGAACTAATGCGGAGGAAGCGGGCCAAACAAACAAGGCCCGATCCCTCCGTCGTTCTTCATGGTTGGTGTGTTCTTCACGATGGAGGAGGATGGAAACCAACACTGGAGGGGCACGGAAATGGTGGCCGGCACCACGGCCGGCCGCAACGAAGGTGACGGCACGACCGCGCTGCCCGACAGAAGAGAACTGCGACATTGTGCCATAACGGCGAGGGAAGGCTAGTCAGCTCGCTGTCAGCCACCGGAGAAGGCACGGCATGCGACCGTGCTGCGTGGAGAGGACGGTTGGCCATCTGTCCAGCCATGGTGAACCGCCACCCCGCCGCACTGCGGCGGCCTTGCCGCACTGCAATAGCCCCGCCGCACCTTGGCGCCCCGCCGCACCGCAGCCACCCCGCCGCACCGCGGCCACCCACCCCGCTCCGCGGGCTGCCCAGCCCAGGCTGGGCTTGACCCGGTGGGCCGGGCCGGACTCCGTGGGCCAGGACGGACCCAGCGGGCTGGGTCGACCCCAACCGGGTTGGGTCAGCCCAGGCTGGGTCGGACCGGACCCAGACCAATTTTGACCCTATAAGTTCTTTTGACCATAACCTTGGCAGCGAGCATTCGTTTGACGAACCGTCTACAGCATAGAAAACCTTGGAGAGAGAAAGACCTTTTGGTATACCCCACTTGATATTTTGATAAATTTGGGTTACGATCGGGTTGGATTGAGCACGAATCCAACCGGGTCCTCGGGACTAAAAGGCTAATAACTTACAGACCGGGCGTCCGTTTGACGCACCGTCTGTTATGTTGAGACCCCTATGATGGGGAAAACCTTTAGATTATTTTCTTTGTGGGACTTTATGACATTTTTAGTATCGACCAGTAGCTTGAGGAGCTGACTCTCCTAGAGACGAGCAAGCTTAGTGTGGGTACCTTGTAGCCGGTTGTGACTTGAGAAAGGGATCCTTCGTGGGTCTAACAATGTACTAGGATCCTGCGTGGGTCTGACGAGGTACTAGGATCCTGTGTGGGTCTGACGATGTACTAGGATCCTATGTGGGTCTGATGAGGTACTAAGATCTTGTGTGGGTCTGATGATGTACTACGATCCTCTGTGGGTCTGATGATGATTTAGGATCCTACGTGGGTCTGCCTCTTAACAGAGTAAGATGATTTAGTAGTTACATCTAATCATCTCTACTATTGTTCCTAAGATATATCTGGTGTGAGCTAAGTCCATACCTATGTGGTACTTTCCTTTTTGGTAATACCTTGGTGGTATTCTTCAGTTTGGCGTACCTATGTGGTACTTACCTTGGTGGTATTCCTTCCTTTGTAGAACACTTGAGCTTTGGGATTTTGAGTTGGAACTTGTGTTTCTTCATGATTGAGATGAGTTTACTTGATAACTTAGGTATATGTATGGGCGTATACCTAAGTAGGGTTTTGAGTTGATTACATGCTTTGTGGTTTATCCTTTGTGTATTTTCTGAGACCTTTGAGGGTCTTGGGGTCCCTACTGAGTATCGTTATACTCACCCCTGCACGGGCTATGCCCACACCTTGTTGTGTTTGGTGCAGACGAAGGATAGCACTGACTGAGGAAAAGGGTACCAGGACTGGAGGTAGCTTGGAGGTGGACATTAGACAAGGTGTACTAGATAGATGGTCGTTCGAGATTTGTACCTACCCTTCAGGTAGGATCCTTGGAGGGTGTTCACAGGAGTTGTTCTAGATTACTTATACTTTTCAGTTTTCTTGTACTTTCCAATTGGGCTTGTATTCTGGCCCCTTTTACTTACTGTACTCACTCTGTTTACTATTCATTTTACTCATGTTCTTATCCTGCTGTTTTCTTGGTTGTGTGTGTTTATAAGTTATACAGGCAATGCCTTTCTGGTTTTAGGGAATACGCCTTTCGATGCTAGTCGGCAACCCCTGGACTATGGAAAGCGGGCTTGGGGTAGCCACGGCACAGGCCCTAAGGGTCGAGTCGTGACAAATTGGTATCAGAGGAGTTGGTTCTACCATATAACATTGGACTCTTATCTTTTAATAGAAATAGTGTCAATTGTAGTGAGTGTGGTTATCAGTTTAGGGAAACTAGTGTTGGTGTGGCGGTCGACGTATCCATACACCAGGACCCTAACTTCTGATTTCCGACTCAGTGTACGAAAACACTAATTACATATGTGTTTTCAAGATTTTTCTTTGTGATCTCTTTGATTCAACTCACCAGGTATAACTTATTAACCATGGCACACCTGTTTCTTTTTAGGATGCTTCCACGTAGACAGCCAGCTAGGGTTCCGGGTATAGTATGCACTGATAGCCCATCAAGCGATGAGGCCTCGGTGCAGGTCCCTCTTCCAGTATAGGCACCAGCAGAGGCACCAGTGGTACCACTACCAATTGGACCGTCGATGCCACCAGCCCCAGTAGGGACACCGAAGTTCCTGGGTGATACAGACCCACAGGCGGCTGAGGATTGGTTGGAGGTCGTAGTGAGAATCTTCCGACTAGTAGGGACACCAGCTAATCTCATGGTGATCCTTGTTTCTAGTCTTTTATAGGCAGCAGCAAGAAGATGGTGGAGCTTAATGCTCCAAGTTCACGACGCGGTGACACTTCTCTGGGGAAGACTTTGAGAGCCTGTTTCAGGTAGAGTTTATCCTAGAAACCCTTCACATAGTGCGCATTCTAGAGATTCTTCATCTACAGCAGGGCAGTATGACTGTGGCTTAGTACTCAGAGAGGTTCACCAAAATCTCACACTACTCCACTAATATGGTGTGGGACCCTTTCTTTAGGGACTAAACATTCGATCAAGGACTTAGGCGGGAGATCAGGGCTTCGATGATTTCACTCAGCATCCTGACATAGGCGGGGGTGTTAGAGAGATCCATCTTAGTGGAGAGATTCCTTGTTGAGTCGTTACCAGTAGTGAGAATCACCACCAGACGTCACATAGCGGATTCTTCTGCAGCTGGCAGCAGACAAATGTCACATAGGTCCAAGAGGACTATACCTACAGGTGGACGACCGCATGACTCAGGATCGGTTGTGTGGGGTACTGGAGACAGAGCTAGTCATGCGAGGAGCAGGCAGTGTTACACATGCGGTGGGCAGGTTCATACGGCTCGTGACTGCCTGACCCGCCTTACAGATGATCAGCAGATAGTCGAGGGACAACCCAGGCAGAGATAGAGGTTTGACCGAGGAGGTCTATAGGGAACAGGCAGACGTGGCAGAGGAGCTGGCCGTGTAGCTGGTGGTGGGTGACGATTCGATATGTTACCTTCACCACCACCAAGTGGTCCACCCCGACCACAGGGAGTAGGTGGACAGAGGCAAGCTCAACTCCAGGTAGCTGAGTCCTATGACCATGGCGCTCTGGAGATGATACGAGGTACAATCTATGTCTACTCCACCTTAGCTGTAGTACTTTTAGACATAGGTTCCAATCATTCTTTTATTTCCACTAACCTCTTTTAGAGCTCGAAGATTCCAACAGAGTCGTTGGCTCGGTCCTTACGGCTAGAGACTCCTACGGGAGTGGATTCGACAATTACGCATGGGTGCTGGTAGTGTGGGCTTACTCTAGGAGGCGAGAGCTTTGGCTGGGATCTCCTAGTAGTGGCATCGAGGCCTTACGACGTCATCTTGGGTATGGACTGGTTATCTATAGTCCTTTGTCAGATTGAATGTATTAGGTGCAAAGTGTGGTGTGTCCGCATGGATGGGACTAGGTTTACCTTCACTGGCGAGAAGGGAGCCTTTGCAGCACAGGATGGACTTACCCGGAGGAGAGTGCAGCCGATCAGTCATCAGTTGGCTAGCCTTACCCTCGAAGCAGTTGATGTGGAGATTCTAATCTATCCTGTAGTGGTGGACCAATATGCGGATGTATTCCCTAATGATGTTCCGGGTCTACCTCCTCATAGAGAGGTTTAATTTTACATTGACTTGTACCCCAGGACGGCACCAATATCTACGCCAGTGTATCATATGGATCTTGCGGAGCTTCATGAGCTTCGGGTATAGCTGGAGACTTATAGGAGAAAGGGTTCATTCGGCCCAGTTTTTCTTCTTAGTCAACCCTAATTTTGTTCGCTAAGAAGGAGGATGGGAGCTTGAGGCTTTATGTTGACTATCGGCACCTGAAACAGGTGACCATGAAGAACAAGTACCCACTCCCGAGGATTTACGACCTCTTTGATCAGCTAAAGGGAGCATAGTGGTTCTTGAAGATAGACCTCAGATCATGCTATCACCATCTCAGAGTGCGAGACGAGGATGTGCAGAAGATGGATTTCAGATGTCGGTATGGCCATTATGAGTTCTTGGTTATGCCGTTTGGCATAACCAACTCTCCAGCAGTGTTCATGGGACTCATGAATAGGATCTTTCAGCCATACCTTGACTGCTTTGTAGTACTCTTCATAAACGACATTCTGATCTACTTGGCTATTGAGTAGGAGCATGACTATCATTTGCAGGTAGTACTGGACACACTCTGAGAGCACCAGCTTTATGGTAAGCTCTTGAAGTGCTAGTTTTGGGTTTGAAATGTTCACTTTCTGGGACATGTCATATCGAAGGCTGTAGTTGCAGTGGATCAAGCGAATATTGAGGTGGTACTTGCTTGGGAGCCACCCAGGAGTGTGATGAAGGTACGAAGTTTCCTAGGTTTGGCTAGATACTACTGGAGGTTTGTGCCAGATTTCTCTAGAGTTGTAGCACCTTTATCAGCGTTGACGAAGAAGGGGAAACCCTTTATGTGGTCGAAGAGATTCCAACATAGTTTTTAGAATCTGAGGCAGAGGCTGACTAGTGCTCCCATCTTTATGCTACCGGAGGAGGGTGTAGGGTACGTAGTCTACTGTGACGCATCAGGGACCAGGATCGGATGTGTCCTGATGTAGGATAAAGCAGTGATCACATATGGTTCTTTAAATCTAAGATAGCATGAGTAGAACTATGCTACCCATGACCTAGAGTTAGCAGTTGTGGTCTTCGCCTTGAAGATGTGGAGACATTACTTGATGGGAGAGTGTTTTACAGTCTACTCAGATCACAAGAGTCTCAGGTAGATCTTCTCTCAGAAGGACCTGAATCTGAGACAGCGGCATTGGCTTGAGTTCCTCTAGGACTATGACTTTGAGATAGTCTATACTCTAGGGAAGGGAATGTTGTAGCAGATTCACTTAGCAGGAGATTTGGTATACAGCTGCTTGGTGAGGAGATAGAGCAGCTGGCCGCTTTACAGATATCCTTTGTGGAATGAGATGAAGAAGATTTCCTTTAGTCTCTTATAGTTTCTTCCCCACTTCTTCATCAAGTTAGAGAGGTGCAGCATGGGGATGCTAACTGCGAGGCTCGACATGCTCAGATATCTACAGGACAGGCACCTGAGGGATTTTCTTAATGTGGGGGGCACTTCATCCTCTTTAGAGGACATAGCATGGTACCAGTGTCACTTTAGGAGGAAGTGTTGAGGGAGTTCCACACATCCCCTCTAGCGGTACATCCAGGAGTGGTGAAGATGTACCAGGACCTCTGATGACATCACTGGTGGCCAGGAATGAAGAAAATAGTAGCAGAGTTTGTCTCTCGGTGCCTCACTTTTCAGAAAGTGAAGGCAGAGCATCAGGTACCAATAGGCTTAGTTCATCCTTTAGAGGTCCCAGAGTGGAAGTGGGACAGGATATCCATGGACTTCATGACAGGACTTCCACGTACATCCAGGGGTCATGATTCTATCTGGGTGATCATCGACCGACTCACCAAGTCAGCCCACTTCCTACCGATCAGAGAGCAGGGTTCAGTAGAGAGATTGGGACACCTCTATGTGCAGGATATTGTGCGGATACATGGAGTACCCTCGACGATTGTCTCCAATCGTGATACATGTTTTACTTCCAGACTATGGAAGGGGTTTCAGGAGGCTTTCGGGATGTAGCTTCGTTTGAGCACCGCCTTCCATCCTTAGACAGATGGTCAGACTGAGCAGACCATTCAGACCCTCAAGGACATGCAACATTCTTGCATCCTCGAATTCGGTCATAGTTGGGAGAATCACTTCCCTTTGGTGTAGTTTCAATACAACAACATATATCACTCCATCATTAGGATGGAACCTTTCGAGGCCTTGTACGGGTGACCTTGCAAATCACCTTTGTGTTGGACTGACCTAGGGGAGTCAGTACTCGTGAGACCAAAGATGGTACGGGCTACCACAGAGAAAGTGCAGATCATCCAGGTGCAGATGAATACTGCATAGAGCAAGAAGAAGTCTTATGTCGATAAGAGATGGATACCTCTAGAGTTCGAGGATGACAACCATGTTTTTCTATGGATCTCACCCTGGTGAGGTTTGTGGAGATTTGACTGGGGTGGCAAGTTATCTTCGAGGTTCATTAGACCCTTCCAGGTCCTCAGTAGAGTTGGCGAGGTGGCTTAATTCTTGGAACTTCCCCCTCAGTTACACCGGGAGCATGATGTCTTCCACATATCCTAGTTGAGGATATACGTGCATGACCCTTCTCACATCATCGACCACGGTGAGTTGGATGTCGATGATGGGGAGACTTTTATGGAGGTTTAAGTAGATATTGAGGATCTAAAGGATCGGGTCCTTCATGGGTGGTTGATACCTCTGGTGCGCGTTCACTAGAATCACAGGAACCTCCAGGAGAGCACATGGAAGCGGGAGGCTCAGATACGTACTCAGTACCCCAACTTGTTTTCCTAGTTTTTGTGATATGGCTTTCGGGGATGCAAATACCTGAGGTGGGGAGAATGTAAAGACACGAAAATTCCATGTAAATTTTTTTTCAATTATATAGAAATTTTATGCATCCGTGAAAATTTACAGCACATGATTCCGAGGCCCGGTGTGCCCAGAATGAATTTCTGAACTTTTGTTGGGTACATTCAGTAAACGTGCGAGTGGGGTTTGGTAACTTTTGAACCGGTGCTCAGAATTGAAATTTGAGGACACCGTTGAACTCGTAGTGCTGATATTCACTTAAGGATGCCTTCACCTCGACCGCAGTGAGTCGAGGGTGAATGATATTTTTTATGTTTTTCGTGAAAGAATAAAATAAAATAAAAAAGTTTAACATTTTTATTTTTGAAACCTCTCTACATGGGTTAAGAAGGAGGGGACCACCCAAACTAGAAATCCCCCAATTTGAATTCAAAATTAGTGGGGACCAACCAACTCTTAAACTCCTCTCATTTAATGGGAGATAACTCTTGAACTTCCTCCCATTAGTTAATTATGCCACTGTGGTACAATTAATTGTTCCAACAGTTAATTGCGCCAACAATTAAATTGATAGACTTAATTTAATTTGGTTAGGTCCTCATTTTATCCTGGGGATAAATCATTGGCAAAGGTAGAAGATTAGGAGAAATTTGGAGTAACTCATTCTCCAACAAAGAATGATTCTAAAATGAAGAACGCTTATTCAATGAGGAGTGCACCATCTTCTCCAATGAAGAACATGCCACCTCCAGCGTGGGACATCTTCAACTACGATGAACCAACGTCCGTACTTCCCTCCTCTCTGACATCAAAAAACCTTCAAGGTATGGGTTTTATTATTCTTTTTGTTTTATGTCGAATTAATCATCTTGATCTGCCTGCTACCGAACTAATGTGGAGGAAGCGGGCCAAATGAACATAGCCCGATCCCTCCGTCGTTCTTCATGGTTGGTGTGTTCTTCACGATGGAGGAGGACAGAAACCGACACCAGAGGGGCAAGGGAATGGAGGTTGGCATCATGGTTGGCCGCGATGAAGGCGATGGCGTGACTGTCCCACCTGACCAAAGAGAACCACGGCCTTGTGCCGCAGCGGCAAGGGAAGGGCGATCGGCTCGCTGCCGGCTGCCGGGGAAGGCGCGGCATACAACCGGGCTGCGCGGAGAGGACGGCTGGCCATCTAGCCAGCTGCGGTGGACCGCCGCACTGTGGCTACCCCGCCGCACTGCGGCCGCCCTGTCGTACCACGGCACCCCACTACATCATGGCCGCCTCGCCGCACCGACGCGCCACGCCACGCTGTGGCCACCCCGCTGCACTGCATCCAACCCACACCACAGGCTGCCCAGGCCGGGCCGCCATCATGGGTCGGGTTACCCAGCACGGGCTAGGCCACCCCGCATGGACTAGGCCGCCCAGCACAGGCCGGGCCGGACCCAGTGGGCTGGGTTGACCCGAACCGGGTTGGGTCGGACCAGGCCAGGTCGGACCGGACCTGGACCAATTTCGACCCTATACGTTCTTTTGGCCATAACTTTTCCAGCAGGCGACCGTTTAACAAACCGTCTACGGCACCGGATGCATTGGAGAGAGACGGACCTTTTGGTATACCCCACTTGAGATTTGGATAAAGTTGGGGTATAGTCCTGTTGGATAAAGCACGAATCCAACTAGGCCCTTGGAACTAAAAGGCCAATAACTCACAGACCAGGCATCCGTTTGATTCACCATCTGTTGCGTTGAGACCCATATGATGTGGCGGATCTTTGGGATATTTTTTCATAGGACTTCATGGAATTTGGATTATTGACCAGTAGCTTGAGGAGAGTACTCTTCTGGAGACAACCAAGCTTAGTGCGGGTACCCTGTAGCTGGCTGTGACTTGAGAAAGGGATCCTTCATGGGTCTGACGATGTACTAGGATCTTGTGTGGGTCTGATGAGGTACTAGGATCTTGTGTGGGTCTGACGATGTACTAGGATCATGTGTGGGTCTAACGAGGTACTAGGATCCTGTATGGGTGTCACGATGTACTAGGATCTTGTGTGGGTCTGACAAGGTACTAGGATCCTGTGTGGGTCTGATGATGTACTACGATCCTCTGTGGGTCTGATGATGATTTAGGATCCTATGTGGGTATGCCTCTTAATAGAGTAATATGATTCATTAGTAACATTTAATCATCTCTAATATTGTACCTAAGATATACCTGGTGTGAGCTGAGTCCGTATATGTGTCTTACTTTCCTTTGTGGTAATACCTTGGTTGTATTCTTCAGTGTGGCATACCTATGTGGTACTTACCTTCATGGTATTCCTTCCTTTGTGGAATAGTTGTGCTTTGGGATTTTGAGTTTGACCTTGTGTTTCCTCGTGATTGAGATGGGTTTACTGATAACTTAGGTATATGTATGGGCATATACCTAAGTAGGGTTGTCACTTGATCACATGATTTGTGGTTTATACTTTGTGGATTTTGTGAGACCTTTGAGAGTCTCAGGGTCCCTACTAAATATCGTTATACTCACCCCTGCATGGACTATGCCTGCACCTTGTTTTTTTTGGTGCAGACGACGGACAGCGCTGACTAAGGACGAGGGTACCGAGACTGGAGGTAGCTTGGAGGTGGACATTAGACAAGGCATACTGTAGAGATGATAATTCGAGATCTGTACCTACCCTTCAAGTAGGATCCTTGGCAGGTTTTCACAGGAGTTGTTCCAGTTTACTTGTACTTTTCAGTTTTCCTGTACTTTCCAATTGGGCTTGTATTCTGGCCCCTTTTACATACTGTACTCGCTTTGTTTACTATTCAGTTTACTCATGTTCGTATTTTGTTGTGTGCTTGGTTGCGTGTGTTTACAGGTTATAAAGGCAATGCCTTCCCGGTTTTAGGTAATATGTCTTTCGGTGCTAGTCGCCAGCCTCTTGCCTATAGAATGCGGGCTTGGGGTAGTCACGACACGGGCCCTGGGGGTCAGGTTGTGACATTTCTACTTAGAGTATCCAGCACCATATTTGCCTTTTTAGGATGGTAGTGGATTGAGAAGTAATAATCCATGATGATCTCCAACCATATTCACTAATGCATATTAATCTTCTTCTATGTGAATATATATTTGAGATATTTGTGATCAGTATATATCTCACACTTATACCTATAGATATAATGCCACCATATTTTCAACATAAAGATCATATCTTCCAACTTCAGATCATGCATGGGATAGTTTTCTCATGGATTTTAAACTTTCTTGAGGCATAGGCTATCAATTTATCATTTTTTATCAGTACACTACCTAAGATATTTTTTGAATCATCGATGTACACCACAAAGAGTTCTCCACTTATAAAGAGTGTGAGTATTGGAGCGGTTATAATCCTCTTTTTTAACTCCTTAAATCTTTCCTCGCATTCTTGAGTCCATACAAACTTCACTCCCTTCCATGTCAGCTTGGTAATTGGGTTTGACAATCATGATAAGTTATTCCCAAACCTTCGGTAATACCCATCTAGGACAAGGAAACTATGGATCTTCGTTACAAATATTGGTTTGGGCTACACTTCAATTGCCTTTGTCTTGGAAGGGTCCACAAATATCCATTTGTTGGTGATAACATTCCCCAATAATGATACTTCCTCCATCCAGAACTCGCATTTACTGTACTTTTCATAAAGTTTCTCCCTTCATAAAGTCTTCAACACAGTATTCAAATGTTTCTCATGTTCCTACTTTCTCTTGGAGTATATCAAAATATCATAGATAAATACTACCAAAAATTTGTTGAGGTGATCTGTAAAGACTCTTTTCATTAAATCAATGAAAATTTCTGTAGCATTAGTGAGTCCAAAAGGAATCATTATGAACTCATAGTGTCCATACCTCATTCAAAAGGCAGTCTTAGTAATATCTTCCTTCCTCACCTTTAATTGATGATATCCAGATCGAAGGTCTACCTTAGAGAAATAACTGCCCCATGTATCTGATAGAAAAATTCATCAATCTATGGCAAGGGATACTTTTTATTTATTGTGATTTTATTTATCTCATGATAATCAATGTAGAGGTGCATTGATCCATCCTTCTTCTTAACAAAGAGGGATTTTTCACCCCATAGTGAAGCACTCGGGCGTATAAAACCCTTATCCATATTATCATGTAACTACTTCTTCAGCTCTTCCAACTCTACGGTGGCCATTATATAAGGTTTCTTTGATATAGGTAGATATCCATAAATAAGTTCAATTGATAACTCAACCTCTCGGTCATGCAGAATACTAAGAAATTCTTCATTGAATACATCAATGTAATCCCTCGTAATGGGCATATCTTTAAGAACGATTCTCTCCTTTGTATCAATAAATTGAGCTAGATATGATTTCTCATAGGGAAATAATATCCACACTTGAGACAATGATTCTGAATATGATTCATATTCCTCCTTACACTTGTATAGAATTAGAGGATTCTTTGGGATGTGAAGAGTGATCTCCCTTTCTCGACAGTCGATGTTATATTTGTATAAATATAGACAATCCATTCCCAATATATCATCAAACTCTACCAAAGGGAGTATGACAATATTTACAAGGAGGTTCATTCCACAAACATTAATCGGGGAGGAGTTATAAACTTTGGATGTAATAATTTCCCCATTTTTTGTTCTCAAGGATAACTCAATATCCAAATTTTGTGGTGGTGATTAAATAGTTCTACTAAACATGAAAGATATGAAAGAATGTGTAGAACCAGAATCAAATAGTGTGTTCGCTATTCTTGAATGAATAACTAGTGTAACTATCACCACATCATTTTCTAGCTCCACCTTAGCAGTAGTGATAGCATATTCTCTTCCTTTTTTCCTTAGAGGTTGTGATTGATTGCCTCCAAAAACCATGGGCTTAGGGAATTAGTTTGAAAATTTTACATGTTCCTTACAGTTGAAACACTATACTATAGGCTGAATGTTGACCTGAACCTTCCTTCTTCCATATTAGTGGAACTCTCTATATCCCTTCGGTAGTTCTTAGCCAGATGATCCATTCTTCCATATTTAAAGCATTTCCTAGTTCCCTTCAGATAGTTCCCAGGATGCTTCTTCCTGTAATTTTGACACATGGTATATTAGGGCTTCATTCCATTATGGTATTTATTTAATAATCCACCCATTTTAGTCTCCATTTTCTAATATTTTTTTCATTGCGCCCCTGAGACCGTTGAGATTCTCTGATTTATATTTCAACCTTGAGGGCACAACAAACAATCTTTTTATGACTGTAAAATTCTAGAATCACCAATGCTTTTCATAGAATCATCTTTAGTACACTAAAGAGGCAACCCAAATTTATTTTTAGGTTAATGATAAAGTCAAAGGAATATCTTATAAGCCTTGTAAATTTTGCTTCATATGCCCCAATGGACTCATCTTCCTTCTGCTTAAGTCAAAGGAACTCTCTTTCCATTTTGAGATGGAGGGTTCAGGGAAAATATTTATTGAAAAACATTTTTATTGGATTCCTCCCAATCCATGGAATCAATTTTATCTTTTTACTGTATATTTTTTATCATTTTACACCACTGATCAGCTTCCCCATAAAAATGATAGATCACCATCATAACTTTCTCTTCTTCTGATCACCGGAGGAAAGATAATATATTTTCAATGGTGAAAATCCATTATTTTGCGAGGAAGGGATTAGAATATCACTAAACACGGGAGGACTTTTCCACATGAAAGATTCAATGGCAACTTACTCTTTACTTGGATAAGGAGGTAATTACACATTATTCATGTTATTATTCATAACTTGATTCAATTGAATGAGTACTATCATAAAGTTCTAAGCATCCATTCCCATCATATTTCGCATTTCATTAGGGAAGTCATCACATTCCCTATCATATTGATTGTTGGCACATGTTATTATATTTCCCACCATTAGTTATGAAAAGAAAGTGCAATTAGGGGGCTTGAATAATTAGATAATAATAATAAAAAGGAAACTTTAAACATAAAAGGATAAACTCTTAAATGAAAAGTATATACTAACTTGTGATTCCCTATGTTTAAATCTAGGTTATCCATGATCTGTTTCCAAAAATATATTCTTATGGGAGTTTTATTTTCTCCCTTAATAATGGTTTGTAATGATATTATGAATTTACCAAATCATATCCCCTGAGAGTGTCAAACTAAGTGTGCAGTAAGGCCCATTTTCATGCACTTGGTTACCCTAAGTCAATCCCGGAACACCTTGTCAGAGTTTTCACTCCTAGGTACATCTATTCCAGAACCAATTCCACTTGTAGTATCCAAACATGGATGTATTTTCTAAATAAACCACTTACTCTATACTTACCAAAATTTAGGGATGTTTTATCATACTTAGTTTTATCCCTAGAGTTCTTACTGAAGTTATCTATTCCTAGTCTCCAAAAATAACTAAATTTTCCTCTGATACCAACTATAGAGACCCTGGTCTTTTACACATATCATTACATGATTTTAATCATAATTATATATCAAATTTCAAGATAATGATCATAAGTTCTAGTTTCTTGGAGATTAGGTACATAATTAAACATCATGATTACAAAATAAGAAAATATTCTATTTAATCTTCATAAAGAGTGCCTAATATCCCTTGATCCCTTACATATGCATAGGATAAATTGGAGATAACATGAACAAAGGTATGAGCTAAAAATCTTAGTAATGGAATAAACATTAAAATAAATCTTAACACATGGGCTAGAAGGCGTAACATAATGATATAAAAAGACATGGAACATGATTAAACATAAAGAATCATAACATGGGATCATATAATGATAGATTTATAGTAATGTGGAAGTAACATAAAACATGAATTTATCATGATAAAAAGAATATTTCACATAGAAGATCATGATTCAAGGCTCATATCACATCGATTAGC
The DNA here is from genome assembly GCA_963277665.1 of Viscum album. Classification (NCBI taxonomy): domain Eukaryota; kingdom Viridiplantae; phylum Streptophyta; class Magnoliopsida; order Santalales; family Viscaceae; genus Viscum; species Viscum album. The sequence goes on from OY728132.1 coordinate 1,964,781,730, forward strand.
ATGATTCAAGGCTTGTTTCACATAGAGTATCACGAGTCAAGGCTAACCACCAAGACCACTGCACATAACGTCTCATGAGACTAAAATTTACCCAATGAATTAGAGAAATATCTATTCATAGCCATAATAACATGTTTATGAATATTCTTACCACATAAATAATCATGCATAAGTAATAAAACATAAACATAAGGGTAACCCACTGAAAGAATTAGGTATCATAATCATGTTAAAAGCATAATAAATGTGTGTATCGTAAAAGTGTCCATGAAAGAAAGGAATTACATAATGCATGGAAATTAATAAAGGAATATAGTAATATATCATGATAAGTTATGTCAAACTGAAGTGATAACATGTAAAAATATTATTTAAGAAATTTTATAATTAAAACATTTTAGTGTGGTTTAAGGAAAATATCAAAGAGAATTTAAAATGAAAAAAATGAATAATATTTTATATAAAACCAGAATTGAACCAATAAGGATTTCATAATAAAATTAGTGGTTTTATAAAAATAATTTTAGCTTAAAATATTTTATGGAGTGCACTTGAAAATGGGCAAGAATTCTGGAAGTTCCCTTAAATCGAGCTTGCTTATCGGGAAGAATTGAGTAGGGAACCTTTTAGAAACATGTATATCCACAAAAGAGAAGGATAAGTGGATATTTATACATGATTTTAGAACATATACACATAATTTATAAGATATACATATTGATAAAAGATAATTTCATTTGGGTAAAAATAGAGAATGAATAACCTGAAGTAATAATGGAGGTTTGGGTAGAATCTCTTACCCTATGTCTGAAATGATTATGAACTCGATATTAAAGTACTGAATAATCAATTAGATTAAATAATTAATAATTATAGAACCATTTATTCATTTAGAAATTTTATTAAGTTCATTTGTGTCCCTTTTTTTGGGTTATGAAATTCAATTTCATCGTTTGGGAGCGTTGATTTCCTTGGTTTTCATTATCGGTTTACTTGTATGTGAGTATGGTGAAAAATTATATATAATGAGTATAGTTGTACAGAATTGAACTTATATGTTATTAATGGACTTATTGAATATTAAAATACCATTTTATTTCCATAATTTAGGATGATTCGTTAGATAAATCATTAATGATAAACGCTTGGATTATTTTGAGTGGTTTTGCTCACAATGAACTTGTTTTGTTTTATAAATTAATACCATTTTTAAAAAATGATTCCAGTACATTATATATGATATATTAAATATATAATAATCTGGTTCAACCATAAAAATGATTTCATGACCATAATTGAAGAAGGTAATAGAAATTGAAAACACGTTGTCCTTGAATGTGATAAATTAACACATCTTGGATGGTGTTTTCATTTCAAGTATAAAAGGAGGGAAAATGAGAGATGATGATGAATTATTCCATTATCATAAAAAAAATCCATTATATGTAAGATATTAGAGTTTTTATACCTTTTGGATGAGGAGAGGTGAGGATAGAAAAGAAATTGAAAGAAAACGGAAGAGTTTTACCTCTTTATTCCTTCTTGGGAATCTCCTTAGGAGATTGGTTTTGGTATTTTGTTAAGACCAAAATCTCAGAGACATGGGGGAGAGTTTTGGGAAGAGTATTGGGTAGAATACAGACAGGTCTCAAGGCTTTATAGGTGTGAGGTGAATAGGGGGTGAGGGCTGGTATTTATAGTGGAGGAGAGGAGGGTTTTCCATTATTTTAATCATTATTTTGTTATTTTTTTAAAGACAAACAATAGTACTGATTCTTGAGAAAAAATACATTTATGTGTGAATTTTAATTTGAAAAAATAGTTGCATACATCATCCATGACTCAAGCATGACTCCAAATTTCATTTATTTACATATACTATAAATTGTCGTATTTCACTATTCACCAAAAATTCAAGTATTTTAGAAAAATACCAAAAATTCACCATAACCATTTTTCAACATATATAATTAAAAAATAAACTCTATTTTATGAAAATTATTTTATAAGTATGATTAATTTAATTTTTAATTAAAATCATTATTTACTTGAAAAATACAAATTTTAAAATTAAAACTGTTTTTCTAACACTTTGAGAAATTTATTAAGGTCTCATTAAATTATCTTATAATAATAAGACATCAAAAAAATAATTTAAAAATAAACTTTATGAAAATAAATTTTTTTTTAAATTATTAAATTAGTCATAAAAATTGTAATTAAATATTTATGACTTAAAAAAATACCAACACTTAGTTAATAATTTTTAAAATATTTACTTACTTATACTATGATATTATTATATCATATTTTCACTTATAAGATGGATAAATTTTATTTATAATTTCATTTTTGAGGTTACTATTACATTGGTCGGTATACTATTCATAAGTCTCACATTACTATTCTGAAGTTCAAGTTACTATTTCATTGGTATATATTAATTAACTTCTAGACATACCTTTTATTTTGTTCATTTATCATTTATAATGTTTTTATTGTGTTATTAATGTGATTTTATGTTATTATACTATATGATATAATTATAAGAAGGTAATTCTATTGATAAAACATTGGTTTGTTACAAGGTGTACATGGGAAAATCCATGTACTTGGACACTATCAAAAGTACACAGGCTTAGATATGTTGTGTACTCAAACACAGACACAAACATGGGCCATGATACATGGGTAGAACCCAATGTCAAACGGACACACCATGTACTTCCATTACACGCCATGTACTTCTTCAAAAATTGCTTGGATCCCTTATCCTCTTCAGATTGGACATGTTTCATTAGGGTATGTTCCCTTGATCTATTCCCTGAGTGTTTAGTATGGAGTCATGTTCTATGTAATAGGATGGTGATATCCTCTAAGGAACTTTAGTCTTATATAAAGTTTTGGTAATCCCTCTATGAGGCTCAGAGTGAAATCCTCTATAATCATCTTTTCCTTAGGTGGGGTTCTCGGTATTGTCATGACCAACACTACATGGACGTCGATCCCCACTTAGCGGGTTAATCCAGATTGGGTTGTTGGTATAACACATGGACTTGGGTATGATCCCTGCTAGTGTATTGATCTCTATAGACTTCCAATGTGTACTTATGGTGAGACTTGATGATCATGACATCTCTGATGGATGTAATCAGTGTTATCTGACTCATGGAGTGTGTTATCCCATACAAGTGTTATATAGAACCTCAAAGAAAGAATCATAGGATAACAGTACTTTTGTGATCTTACTTGAGATTGTGTATCTATTATGAGTATATATTGATGTTTTTTTTATACATGTCATTGACATATACATGTGTTGATCTGACTATTATTCTTGATTTCATATTCTTAGTGATTTTGGGGTGTCCTAATAGGTATTGTTACACTCACTCATGCATGGGATTTTCCCACATGTGTCATGTCTTATACAGATAAACGACCTTTTGATAGAGACATATAGGGATTAGGACCAGGAAGAGCTTAGTGAGCCAGACTGACTGAGGTGTGTTCTTGAAATTACCTTGATAATAGACCTTACCCACTTTACAGGTTGGACTTGTTTTTGGTTTATTTTGGGTGGGTTTGTATTTGGACTTTTTTTTTCTAGTACTATGTTTTTTTATACCGGTGGTGGTATTTTTAGGTGTATGTGTGAATGGTTACCAGTTTTTTACATTTCAACATTTTATGGGCTTGGAGATGTGTGCATGTGTATAGATACATTAGGATAAGGCCTCCCATGACTGTGATATGCCTGCTTGGAACTAGTTGTCTGCCCCTAGACTATTAGAGGTGGGATTGGGGTAGTCACGGCATGATCCCATTGGTTTGGGTCATGACATAGTGGTATCAAAGGAGTGATATAGTGGCCTTTCTTTTTCTTACAAAACTAATAAATCATTTTAAAGATAAAGAACATAAAATTGTTACATAAACAAGATCCAAAGATTTAGTGTCTTGGAAAAATTATGACCATACATAAATTTTATATAATAAAACATAAAAAATTAATTCCTTCTTCTATAGATACATATTTTACCTCATGTTCTCCTTAGTACAAGTATTCACCTAAGGATATACATCAAAAAGGGGTGAGTTAAAATCCCAGTAATAGGATAGATAAGAACAAAAATAAATAAAGCATGGGTGAGCATAATCATCATCATCATAACATAAGCATGGGATCATCATTATAATCATGAGAGGAAATTTTTGATAAATTTATGGAATTTTTCAATGTATAAAAATAAAAAATCATGTCTTAGTGGTCAAATACCACACATAGTTGTGAAAAAATCTAGCATCATGTGCTATATAATTCTGGGCGCACCCGTCAAATCATAACATGTAGAGACCCAAAGCTTGACGTACATGGACATTACATTACTTTTGCGGAGTACTTAGTACATAACAAAAACACACACACAAGGACCGTAATAGTTTAGTGTCTTTGGAAACTCGGAATATAATCTTCTAATCGTGGTGAAAGATCTTCAACATCTCCCAAAAAGATATTCTTTTTTTCTAAACCTAAATCCTTTCTTTATGTCCTGGGGAAAAGAAAACATAAAATGGTGAGCTCAAATGCTCAGTAAGGGTAAACAAAAGAAATATCAATCACGTCATATTCATAAGAACATAACATTTTGGAAATCTTAACCTGCAAAAAGGAGCATAATTTCATAACATGGGATAAATCATAGCAGTGAAATAAAATCCCAATAATCACAACTTAAACATGAAACTTTGTGGCATACACACATAATCATAGAGAATCATTTCTTGTTAGTCAAGACTCATTGCCAAGACTATCTTAGTGGACAAAGTCCATTTCTGAACCGAGTCCACTCCTCGTTTCAGTCCTGTTTCACTGAACCGGTATAACCTACCGTTCCAGCCATGTCTATCTCATGAGATATAAAATCTTTACCCAATGCATTGGAGTGAGATATAGGTCTCACCCATCTCATAATGATACCATTCTTATGTGTTCCACAAAATCATAAATCATACATCATTGCATAACCCATGTAATAAAAATGGGAATCTTAAACATCATCATGACATCATAAAAAAATTCATATAGGATAAAGGAATTCATAAAAATATTTCCATCACAACATAATCAAATCCATGTAATAATAGGGATAGAAATATAACCCTTTATTATCTTAGATGGAAAATAATTTTGATAAAACACTTGAACTCCATTCTTGAGGAAAATATCCTTTCTACTTCAAAAACACTTTTCCTTTCTTAACATGTCATACAATTCTAAACTAAAGGAAGTTGATTAAAAATAGACTTGAAAACTTGTAAAGGAAGCTTCTTTGAAATAATTTTTTAAAAATCCATTCATGCCTTATAAGTTAAAAAAACATTCTTCTCGTACTTTTGTCAGAAAAGTCAAAAAGTACCTCGTACGAAAAACGTCAAAATATTCCTTTCATATCTTTTACTAAAAACTCACCGAAGGGTAAAATAGGATTTAAACAATTTTATGTGGATGGAAATAATATTACTTATTGAGGAAACATGGATGTGGATGATAAAATACACCCTAGTAAATACCAAAGTATAAACAATCACAGATAAAAATGAGATTGTGATATTTCCCTTACCTTAGGTCCGATTTGCTTCGTAAGTGTCCGAACCTCCTATATAATGGTTTAAATAATGTCATTGACTTATTCCAGAATCATACTCATTGTTATGATATCATATATGGTTCACTTATGACTTTATATTACCCGTTCTTTTGTAAATTCCATGTTAAAGAGCGTTTTGGGTAAAATTGTTTCATTTGTCGTCCGTGTTTTGACTTGTAATTATTCATATGATTACTTAGATCATGATCACTTAATTCCAGAATATAAAAAATGATTTATATATAATTTATATTCAGAATATACATATATATAATAAATCAGTAAATGGAAAGAAATACACCGTTCATGGAGACGGTAGGCCGTACGTACGCATGAATGCTGTTTTCGTTTCCTTATTGAGTTGAATGGAATTAAGTAGATGACATACATATATATACAGTATCATTATTATGTCATATATTTCATGATTACTTATTATATGTACTTTATAATCATTCATGAATGGTTAAAGTGGAGAATGAATCTCATCGCGTCGTGGAGACGGTAGTCCGTACGTACGCACGAGGGATGATATCGTTCTCATGATCGTGGGACTGTATTAGAGTGTATGTATACTATTTCAGAATCAATATCACTTTAAAATAATCATATATAGTTATTATTTACACCATTATACCTATCCATGTAAGGTGGTGGTGGAAAATAGATTTCACCACGGCGTGGAGACGATATTCCGTACGTACGCACGTGCGGTGATTTTGTTTTCCGTAGGATGGATAGATGGTGAAATAAGGTTGTTTCATACTTATAATAACATATAAGTATATGAGTGATACTGATGTTATTACTTCATAATGACACAACCTAATAAGAAGAAGTGGAAGAAGAAATAAAGTTGAAAGAATCGGTAACGGACATTACCTCTTCTTTGAAGCGCCTCTTTGAGATCTCCTTTTAGGGCACTAAAATTGGTCTTTGAGGAAGACTAGAACCTATAGGATGTTTCTAGGGAAGTTTAGAAGAGAATTTGGCAGGTTTTTTCCGATATTGAAGGCTCAAAGTTGTGTGAGGAAGAGAGGGAGGAGGTTCCCTTTTATAAGGGAGGAGAGGTGCTCCATTGGAAAACTAAAAATATTATTTTATTATAAAGCCATATTCGGTTTTAAATAGCTCAAAATTGATTTATTTATAAGCTAAGGTAGGTATGGATAGAAATACTCTAATCCAATATAATTTAGACAAGTTTAGGTTCCTATTTTAACCTTATCATTTAGATTTAACATTAAGTTAAATAATTTTACTTTTACCATGTCTTCTTGTGTTCTTACACTATAAGGTTAATAAACTTACTATAACAAGTCAAACGAACCCCAAGTTGTTTATTATTAATATATATAACCTTATCTAAGTCATTTGGCCAAACCTTATATTTTTAGGAATAATATAACAATTAATAATATAATATTTGTTTTAAAAACTATTTTATGTCAATTTTGACACTATTTAGTAATTGATTTTTGTGAAACTCATTAAAAAATTATTAGTTCGCAAAAAAGTTAATTAAATCAATACTAACATGTCATATTAACCTATAAAATTAGTTTAATTCATAAAAAGTCTCAAATTCTATTTATTTGGGTATTTATAATATCAATTATTATAATTTTTCACTATTATGGTAATTACTGCATCATCATTCTGTCATAAATAAATTAATTTATTTAATGTCTAAAAATTATAAATAAAATATAATTATGTAGGAAATCTTATTATCTTTCTAATGAATATTTAAAATCGAATATATCTTATGTATAACCCTATATTAAAAATGTTTTAGTAAATAAACTTTGATTTTAACTCTTTTAACTCTTCTTTGAATTAAATAATAATAAATGTCCTAATCTAATCCAAGTGGGCCTAAATGGTCATATTTTATTCCTAAGGTTGTTTTTGGTCGAATTACACTTATCAAATAGAATTAGGACATGTGTTAGGGTAATAATATTATTATTTTTACCCTTAATTACCCTATTTACTTTTAACCGTGGTAAAAAAGTAAAAAGTTACTATTCACCAAAAAATATTTTCATCTTATTGAACCACATTTTACTTACTGACATCAACCGTGTCTCTCAGATTTTTTGAAATTCCACTCACAGAAGCGGTAAAATTAAGTTTTATGAAAAATTCATTTTTTTTACTACCACTTAGTGGTTTCACTATTCATCAAAAAATGAAAGTTTCCAGAAAAATACCAAAAATTAGGCCTAAACTATATTTGATATTATGAACTCAAAAATGATTCCTATTTTACCAAATTCAAAACATATCAATTACATTAACTAATTTAAAAATTAATTCACATCGTCAAAACAAATGGCGTGTTTTTAAGAGATAATAACTATCAAAAGATTGACACTTGTTTATAACTGGTTTAAATGTGAAATTACATCCAATGACCAACATTGTATTAAATTGTAAAAATATATTCTAAATATACTTTAAAACCACTCAAATTAATAATTTATCACTATTAATTATTTCGATTAAAAAAGTTGTTTTTAATTAAAATTTAGTAATTTTTACTATTCATCAGAATATGAAAGTTATCCGAAAAGTACCAAAATTTCACCTTAGGCTAAATTCGATACTCCGAATCCAAAAATGAAGTCCATTTTGAGAGATAAAATTTCTAAAATTTTAAAAAGTGGTTATTACTATTCATAACGGCTAGTTTTAATAATATTTTAATAGCATATCATTGTTTAGTGAAACTCGGTATTGCGTACTACACATGCTATCGAGGAAGGTCGCGATTGCGTGTAATGCAAGGCAAGTCAAGGATGCGTGTTGAGAAAGATCCTTTTGGTGTAGCGTACAACACAAGACATTAATGAAATCAAAAAGAATATTTTTCATAAAATCTCGGGGTGTTACATAACATTTACATTATCATGCATTCCACATAGAATGTATATCAATATTGGAAATAGAGTAACCCAATGAAAGGAATGGGTTTCATTTCATAAATCATACATTCATAAACTTTGGAGTTCCTAAGATAAAAATAGAATAAGATTCTTGGTATCAATCTTGATTGAATAAGAAACAATTTCATGAGAAGTAAAAGATTTGTTTTTTAAAATAAGAGTTATTTTGGAAAAAACTTTTCATTTGTCATAAAACCAGATTGGAAGCATGTATATACCAAAAAATAAAATGGAATAAAAAATAAATTATATTTATATAAAATAAAGTAATGTCCATACTAAAAATTGAGTTAAATAGAGAAAACCCAAAGGAAGAGAGTTGGGTTTTAGAATTTCCATTACTGTATGACTGAATGCTTTCTTCACTTTAATATTCTGAATAATAAAATTAAATTAATTAATTTAAAAATAAATAAACTTTTATAAATTAATTTGATTCATTATAGTTTTATTATGTTAATTTATGGGGTTTTTGATGAGTTTTAGAGTTCAATTTCATCATTCTCGAGTGTTTATTTTCTTAGTTTTCATGATCAGTTCGCTTGTATATAAGTATGGTGATTCATGTGAAATTAGAATAATTATCCAGAATTGAAATTATAGGTTATTAATGATCATCTATAAGTTAAAATGGTTATATATATGATTTGTTTATATGGTATGCGTATGAATCATTAGATAAGACATTAGTAATAATCGTTTAGATTATTACGGCAGTTTTTTTATCACAATGAAATCATTTTATTTTATCATTTAGTATTATGTAAATATATTACTCTCATAACATAATAAATGTTATAACATAAAATTTGCAATTTATTTAACTATTAAAATGGGTTCATGACTAGCCTTAAATAAGGTAAGGGAAAATGAAAACATGTCGTCCTTGAAGGCGATAAATCAACACCTCAGAGATGATGATTTCATTTTAAAAATAAAAGGGAGAAGGGAAGGGGTTTGATGATGGATTATTCCATTAGAATAATAACATTATAGTATATTTAATTTAATGGAGTGATCATATAATTTTTATGAGTTTGTGTTAGGAAATAATAAGAAAAGAAAATAACTTAAAAAGAAATTAAAAGAAAAGAAAGAGAATTTTACCTCTAGAATCCTTCTCCTTGAGAACCTCCTTAGGGAAAAGGGTTTTTTATTTTGATTATACCAAGAGATATTGTACATGGGGGTCTTTAGAATATTATTGGGAATAATTTGGACAAGGACCGAATCTTTGAAGGTGTGAGGAGAATAGGTGGTGAGGGGTGGTATTTATAGGGGATGAGAGGGGTGTTTTCTCATTATTTTATTAATTAGTTTATTATTTTGGTTCAACACTATGAATAGTTTGATAAATATCTATAAATATACTAAAATAATTAAGGAGAGTTTGAGATTATGGTGCTTAAATCAGTGATGAATTAATGAATAGTGTATTTAACTTGTAATGTATATATATAGTAAATTGTCGTATTTTACTATTTACCAAAAATTCAAGTATTTTAGAAAAATCCCAAAAATTCACCCAAACCATTTTTTGATGTGTAGAATTAAAAAATGAGCTCCATTTTATGAAAATAATTTTTTAAGCATGATAAATTTAATTTTTAATTAAAATCATCATTTAATTGGAAAATATTGATTTTAAAATTATAACTGCTTTTATAACACTTTGAAAAATTAATTAAGGTTTCATAAAATTATATTATAATCATTAGAAAAAAAATATTAATTTATATAAAAATTTTATGAAAATAAATTTTCTTTTGAATCATTATATTAATTATAAAATTGTAATTAATTATTTATGACTTACAAAAATATCAACACGTAATTAATAATTTCTGATACATTTATTTACTTATACTATGAAATAATTATATCATATTACCATTTATAAGATTATTAAAAAAAATTATTATTTCATGGGTGAGGTTACTATTCTATTGGCCAGTTTACTATTCATAAGGGGCATATTACTATTCCAAATGTCAAGTTACTATTCCATTAGTATATGATCCTTAACTTCTATAAATACCTATTATACCATTAATTATTCATTTATAAAGTTTATATTTTATTATCTATGTGATTTTATGTGATTTATACTATTCAACATTGTTATAAGAAGTGAATTTCCATTGATAAAATTTTGGGGTGTTACATTCTTTTCCCTTATAAAACTTCACCCTCAAAATCTCATTTTACAAACTATGGTGAAAACAAGTGAGGTTAATTCTCTTTCATCACTTCCTCTAGTTCTTATGTTTCCTCTTCGTACTCATGGTTCTGCCATAGTACTTTGACCAAGTGAGTAGTCTTGTTGTGTAGAACTTTATCTCTATGGTCCATGATCTTCACTAGCTTCTCCTCCTAAGAGAGATTATCTTCCAACTATACCACCTCTAGATTCAATACATGTGGGGGATCCAATATGTACTTCCTCAAGAGGGATACATGTAATACATCATATTATTGAGATATGGTTGGTGGAAGTGACAATCGATAGGCCTTAGATCCAATTAGATCAAGAATCTTGAAGGGGCTGATGTACCTAGGACTCATCTTTCCTTTCTTCCTAAATCTCATGATCCTCTTCCATAGAAATATGAATAGTAATAACATGTCTCTAATCTTAAACTAAAGGTATCATTGATGATTATATTCATAGATCTTCTATCAACTTTGGGATACCTTTATGTGATGTTGAATGGTTTTCACCTTTTTCACCATTTCTTCAATCATTTTTTGTCCTAGAAGCTTATGTTCATCGACTTCATCCCAAAACACTGGTGTTATGAATCTTTTCCCATAAAGGTATTTATACGGAGCCATTTGGATTCTCAAGTGGAAATTTTTGTTTTAAGATAACTCAACTAGAGGCATATGTTGGTCCCATCATCCTTTTAATTCTATTGAACGTGCCATCAACATTTCTTCTAGTGTCTGAATAGTTTGTTCAGATTGGCCATCATTTTGAGGATGGTAAGTTATAATTAAGTTTGGATCAGTTTTTAGAGCATGTTGTAGACTTTTTTATAAATTGGAGGTGAATATCAAATCTCGATCAAATACAGTCGATAGTGTTACTCCATGAAGACTTACCACTTCTCCAATGTATGTATGTTCAAGTTGATCCAGTGAGAAGTCCTTTAAAATTGCGATAAAGTGAGTTGTCTTTGTAAGATGATCCACAAAAACCCATATAGAATTGTTTCCTATGAATATATTTGGAAGTCCGATGAAAAATTCCATGGTTATGTTTTCCCATTTCTATGTTGGTATGGGTAATGGTTGCATCATCACCTTAGAATTTTTATTTTAGCCTTGACTTGTTGAAATACCAGGCACTTTGATGTATATTCAATTATCACCTTTTTCATATTATCCCAAAAATATTTATCTCAAATATCTTAATACATCATTGTGCTCCCTGGGTGAATAGATAAAGTTGAGCTATATGCGTCATTTAGAAGATCCTTCTTTATCTCTGGATTAGATGATACACATAATCAGGACCAAATCTTACAACTCCTTCTTTATCAATTTTAAACTCTAAGGATTTCCCCTTTCTTAAAGCTTCCACCTTATTCTTAATTTCTATATCATTTATTTAATAATCCTTTATTTTCTCCATGATTGATGGTTGAGTAATCATTTGAGAAAGGATTGGTGATGTTTCTTCCTTAATGATTCCCATGTCTATCCTTTGTAAATCTATGAAGATTGAATCCTTATCAATTTTCATCATTGATAATTATTTAGGATCCTTTCTACTTAGAGAATCTGACACTTTATTCACCTTACCAGGATGATAATGGATTGAGTAGTCATAATCTTTGATGATCTCTAACCATATTCACTGGTGCATATTAATCTTGTCACGAACCAAGTCGGGATGTCATCTGACCTGGTGCTTGACTTAGCCTATGCCATAGCCCAAAGGGTGTTCCCGATCCCCACGGACTGGAAACTAGTGCCTAGGTATCAACATATTTCTTTAATAATGGTTTCACTTATTTAGACAAGAACAATAACGAAAAAAATAAATAAGACATAACTGAATAACCATAACCAAACAAGGTCCAACAATTTCTAGATTCAAAGTTTTACAACTTTAAAAAAAAGTACAACAATAGAAAGAAAATGACAAGACCAATCCAAGACTCCATGCAACAAGATGGGAATCTCCCTCAATCCACCAACAACAACAACCCCAACATGATATGGAACACTAGAAACTTGAACCATCTTCACAACATACCTTTCCATTATATGAGTTAGACAAACAAAGTCTACATACATCGAAAGGTGTATGTAGGGTGTGAGCCAAATCCTAGTAGTATTACACCCAAAAAGAAGGATTACATTCTATAACATTAAAATATAAATTAACATTCACATTCAAAACAAGATTTTGAAACATTTTTTTGAAATCATTTTTAAGGAAAACCATTTTCAAGGAACCATTTTCAGAAATTCACTTTTAGAGGAAACACTTCAAGGGAAACCATTTCTCAAAAGAATATTTGCTTAAAATAGAATACACTCGAGGTCCACCATATACTGATGGATGGAACCACATCACATAAGTTTCATTTCACATTAGAGCACCATGGGTAAATCCCAAAGGTTAATCTAGCTTGAGTGAGACACTAGAACCTCATACCTTAGTGTAGGGTGGTATAGCAACCACAATCACATCTTTCTCATGCACGATCCACTAGGAGGGTACACCCTAATGGCCTAGTGGTCTCCAATCATCATAATAGTTTATTTAGTGTTGTAATCTTCAATCCAGCTAAGTGAAATTGGGACTATCCATTTCTGAATCACTATAGTACTAGATCTAGTCGGCCCACTTAGATACCTAAGATCCTCTTTTTTCTCAATACCATTTCACATATTACACAAATAATTACATCCAAAAATCATTACATGGAAACCACTTTTTCATAAGTAAAGCACCTTCCATTTTACACACACCAAAACCATTTCAAAAACTAATTTTGACATTTCTTACACATTTCTTGCACATTTCATAAAAACCCATTTATCAATTTCATAAGAAAAGTACAAAATTAATCCAATTACTTTTTATAGGCCTATCCCGTTCCAAATCCACACATAAGCCAAATTCATTTCATGGCATGCTTCACATCATTTACTTAATTCTAGAATCATTTTTCAAAGTGTATAATAAAGATAAGATTCCAAAATAATTCATTTCATTTGAAACCACATTTCTAATACATTCTCACCTCAAGTGTCCTTGAAAACATGTTTTTCATCCCTAAAAAATCATAAGACACTTTTGAGAAGCACCACAATAAGGCACACATTAAAACATGACCATTTCCTTTAGAAAATCCACTTTCATCATATATAAATGTTAGAAAATTTACAAAAAATATTTTGCACCACAAAAATCAACTATAGAATATATTTATAAACTCAATCAAGCAAGATAAAATTATATAAAAATGTTAAATCATGGAACCACATACCTCGTGTGTATAAATTTTTGGAAAAAGATTTGAAATCTCAATTGCACCACCACATGACCCTAAAAAGGAAAGATTTAATAACAAACATTAAGATTTAACTCTAATAATCAGGATTCAATCCTAAAGAGACTACCAAACCCACTGTAGATATGAAACTCCATGAGAGAATAAGAGAAACACTAGGTAAGAGAAGAAAATCAAGAGAGAAACCAATTACTTGGAGTTTTCTTGAAGAACCCACATCAAATCCACTAAGAGGAGGGAGAACAAGGGAACCAAGAGGAGTAGATGGAGGATCTTAGGGATATAGAGGCTTAATGCATCTAGAAAGGGTGTATTGGGGTTAAATACTGAGAGGACACAAAGGGAATTTCTAAATTTTTAATGACCTGTACATCCCACACGGTTTTCCAAACCATGCAGCAATCGTGCCCCCCTTAATACCTAATAGAAACATGCCACATGGTTATCCCACATGGTTTACAAATCATGCACTAATCATGCAGTTAGACACTACCTAAAAATGATCATAGGCCGCACGGTTTCCAAGATAAGGGCGCTCGATTTGAAAAACCATGCGCCTCATGTTTTAAGGCCCAAATTTCCCATTTTTCTCCAGAAAAAAAAAAGGAAAACCCAAGGGGAAAATCTAGAAAATAAATAAATAAAATATTACCTCAAAAATTCAGACCCATCACACCCGATTTCAAGGAGAGAAACTGAGACCCACAAAAAAAACTGGATCCAAGAATGAAAATAAAAACCCAAGTGTGACAATTCTTTCCACCATAACACTTTACACCCCAAAAAAACCACAAAAAGGCCTGATCTAAAAACAAAAGCTGATACTCCTTAAAAACTCAAGGAGATTCCCAAGGAAATAAAATGATAAGGAAGTAAGAACATTGCAAACAAAAAAAATAAGGTTTACAAGATTTGACTTGGTAGTCAAAAATAGACTTCCCACCATACATCTTCTGCCCCCAGAAGCCATGACACCTCTAGTTGGTCAATAGAAAGAAAATAAATTATCACAACCATATAATCCAACCCCTCAATTCAAGAACACTTCAGACACCACCAAACAAAGCTCATACCTCTCACTTAAAATGAAAAAATTAATTCAAACCATTTCTAGAAAATAACTTCCACAACCTTGCTTCAAACAAGACTATTGGGCACACTCTGACCCCAATGTTTATTCAAGTAAGGAACTTGATAATAGATATCTCTAAATGAGAATACCCACAAATGAGGAAATAATAGAGACTAAACCAGATTACCAACACAGGGAGGCCCGAACAAACTCCCCACCATGAAAACAAACAAGAAATATTTTGCTTCAGAAGAAATTTCAGTGAGACCCACAGTGGGTCTCCCCACCATAAGAACCAACTAACTTATCCAACTAGCATAGACCGACACGTGAAAGACTATATGGTACAACTTAGGAACTTCCCATACAAACCAAAATCAAAACTGATTCACAATTCTGGCCACACAAGGACAACAACATAGATATTTTCATCCAAAAATGTACAACCATTGGAGTTCAAGAAAACGGGACAACCACTCCTTATAATCAAGGATTAACTCTCCTAACCACATTGGTTGCAATGAATAATTAAGCCTTCATACCACTACCCATATAATGGGACCTTTCCAAAAAAAAGTTATAATAGAGAAACGTGAACAATCCCCCTCCAACACTAGAGACCCAGTCAGACCAGGGTCCCTCACACCGCACACAATTCCTGACTACGTGTCTACTTCACTTCAGGGCCTATGGATGGAGCCCTAATGTATTAAGTATCTCCATCCTCATAGTCAGGAGTTGAAGATCACTCATTAGAACTCTTTGGTGCCATAAGTAGTCACATAGCAATCCAGGCATAACTAAAAGAACACAACACACCATGGAACTCACATCACCTCAACATGGTACTTCATTGAGACAAGAGATTAGAATATTCACATGCATCATCCTTTTTTCCACCTCAAAAAAGAAACAAAAGAAATAAGATACTCATAGAAGACACCTCCTTTTTAAATGGAGGAATTTGGAATTATCAAGAGAAAATAGTCTTTCATTAAAACAGAGGTTCTCAAAAGAGACATAACCCAACTCATACATTTTGAGCCTAAAAGGAAACACCACAGAACACCACCATATATGACCAATGTAATCAAGGAGTCATTATAGAGAAATTGACTTTAAACTGATCCCCAAATAGCACACCCTTTCTACAAACAAACATTATAGCTCCTCATGACTAGACTTGACACACTAAGGGTATAGCATGATCCTACATCTAAAGAAAACTAATCAAAGATTCAAAGGACTTTCTTATACCATGACCATCACCAGTAAATTTGGGACTCTTTACATCACTATAATTTCATTCACCACTTCCAAGATGGACCTTCAGGCTTAAAGGTTGAAAACTTCACCTTTGACGACTTAGGAAGCTCAAGAAACTAAGGTTTCTTTCAATTCCCCATATCCACTCTTCCACTTAGAGAGGATCTGCTTAATCGAAAAGGAGAGGTGGATTCACTTTCAAAACTAAAAGGAGAGTCCATACATTAATAAACTGTAGGGTCTTCCAATATTGAATCACCCATGGCCTCACTTTGAATATTCATTGATTCTTTATGGGGGCGTACACTATCCAACAAGGAAACCAAGGACATAATCAAACTAATCCATTAGTGAAAACTCACCAAAAAAATCTAAACACACAATAGGGAAACAAATCAAAGGTTTCCCAAAACATTCCTCAAAATAACCCACTAACCATTATCTCAAAACAAATTTATCTATAAGAACTCAAACTATAAAAACCATTCAAACATGAAGAGTTATCAATATCAAAACACTATGCAGGTGACATTCCCAATTCACATGAAGACACATTGCACAACCACTGGTTATCAAAACATCACACCTTCTTTTAGAAGTGATTTTGAAAATAAAACAAGCTTGTCAGGTTGCACAATCACCAATGCTCTTCCATAGAGTCTCATGCATTCATATTCTCATTCTATACCAGGCACCCATCCGTTCATACCAATCCAGGTACTCACCCACTCATGTCGTTATCCATCCACATTTCCCATATATCCATGCATGTGATCACTCATGGAAATACCAAAGGTATAAACAAAACCTTTTCACTTTACAAAAAAAAATAAACTCACACCATAAACTTTTCAAAAATTCATAAAACTTTTCAAAAGTCCAAAAACCACAAATTAAAAAACGTTTTCAAACTCCAAATTTCAATCCAAAACATTTCATCCCATCCAAAACATTTTTGATATCTCAACAAACCAAACTTAAAAAAGATTTTTCCAAAACCCACCTTGAAATATTTTATGCTTTACAAATAATCAATTTAGATAAACCACAAGTTTTAATTATGAAAATCCAATTCTCATTGATCTTATTCCCCTATTTATTCAAAAATAATTTTATGAAAATCCACTTTTCTAAAGCCTCATTCATAATGATTCTGAAAATACATTTTCAATACTCCTAATACAAAACCAATTCCACTTTAAAAATATAGATTTCACAATTCCAAAACAAGGGTCTTCAATACAATTTTTAGAACCCAAGAATATGAAAATCAATTCTTAAGAGGAAACTAGTGTTGATGGGTGACTCGACCATATGGTTGGCGGCCATATTCCAATCGCACCACCATCATGAAGAGTATTCTAGGACCATATCCCCAAATCCACATGGCTTTCTAGGCCCTATGAGATCTCTAAGACCATTGACCCAACTCTCTTTTCATTTTACAAACACAAAGAAACCCACAAGAAACAAAGATACCAAAATAAACCTGACTTCCCATAGAAACTCGAGTCCTATCACAAGGCGTGCTAGCTAGGCACCCTAATTGTAACTACAACATCAATTCCTAACATTCCTAACTCAGGTCTATCCCAAATCTTCACCAAATAACATGACCCAAAAAGAGATAACCTGGCTCTGATGCTATTTTATCCTGAACCAAGCCGTGATTCCATCTGACCCAGTGCCCAAATCGGTCTGTGGCATGGCCTGAAGTGCATTTCTGATCCCCATGAGCTGGAAACTAGTGCCTGGGTATCAACATTATACTTTGGGAAAGATTTCACCCATTTATTCAAGCACAATAACCAACAAAATAAATAAGACGTAACTGAATAATCATAACCAAACAAGGTACAACAATTTATAAATTTAATGTTTTACAACATTAAACAAAAAAACAAAGTAAAACAATAAAAATAAAATGAAAAGACCAACCCAATCCTCCGTGAAATAAGAGGGTAATCTCCCTCAAGCCACCACCACCAACAACACCAACATGATATGGAACACTAGAAGCCTGAACTATCTTCACAACATACCTTACTATTACCTGAGTCGTAAAAACAAAGTCTACATACACCCAATGGTGTATGTAGGGTGTGAGCCAAATCATCATAGGATTCCACCCAAAAATTAAGGATTCCATGATATAACATTAAAAGATAAATTAACATTCACTTTCATACCAATATTTTTAAGAATTTTTGAGAAATCATTTTTAAGGAAAACCATTTTCAAGGAACCATTTTCAGAAATACACTTTTAGAGGAAACACTTCAAGGGAAACCATTTTTCAAAAGAATACTTTCTTAAAATAGAATACACTCAATTTCCACCTTATACTGATGGATGAAACGACATCACATAAGTCGCATGTCACGTTAGATCACCATGGGTAAATCCCTAAGGTTAATCTAGCTTTATTGATTAACTAGAACCTCATACCTTGGTGTAGGGTGGTATAGAAACCATAATCACAGCTTTCTTGTACACAAGGCACTAGGAGGGGACACCACAATAGCCTAGTGGTCTCCAATTATCATCATAGTTTAGTTACTGTTGTAATCATCAATCCAGCTAAATGAAACCGGGACTAGCCACTTCTAAATCACTATCATACTAGATCTAGTCATCCCACCTAGATACCTGAGATTCCCTTTGTTCTCAATACCATTTCACATATTACATAAATCACCACATTCAAAAATGTTTTCATGGAAACCATTTTTTCATAATTAAAGCACCTTCTATTTTACACACACCAAAACCATTTCAAAAACACATTTTGACATTTCTTGCACATTTCATAAAAACCTATTTAGAAATTTTATAATAAAATCAAACAATTAATCCAATTATATTTCATAGGTCAAGTCTATTCTAAATCCACACATAAGACAAATTCATTTCACAACATGATTCACATCATTTACTCAATTATAGAATCATATTTCAAATTTACCAACAAGGATAACATGACAAAATAATTCATTTCATTTGAAAACCCCATTTTTAATACATTCTCACCTCAAGTGCCCTTGAAAACATATTTTTATTCCCTCAAACAATTCATAAAACACTTCTGACAAGAATCACAATAAGGAAAACATGACCATTTCCTTTATAAAATCCACTTTCATCATATGTGCATGTCAAAAAATTTCCAAAACATATTTCTCACAACACAAATCAACCATATAATTTATTTATAAACTCAAGAAAACAATCTAAAATCATTTAAAAATGTTAAAGCAACGAACCAACTACCTCATGGGTAGTAATTTCTGGAAAATGATGTGAAACCACAAACGCACCACCACATAACACTAAAAAATATTTAAAAACAAAAATAAATATTGAAACCTAATAATCAAGATTTAACCCTAAAGAGACCACCCAACCCACTGGAGATATGAGACCCCATGAGAGAGGAAGAGAAACCCTAGGTAAGAGGAGAAAATCAAGAGAGAAACCACTTACATAGAGTTTCCTTGAAGAACCCACATCAAATAAACTAATAGAAGGGGGGCCAAGGGATCTAAGAGGAGGGGGGAGGTGTCTAGGGATGGGGAGGCCCAATGGGTCGAGCAAGGGGGATTTGGTGTTAAATCAGATGAGAACACAAAGGGGATTTCTAAATTTTTAATTACCTAGAAGTCACACATGGTTTTCTTGCACAGTTTTCCAAAGCATGTGGCAATTTTCTTCCCCTTACTTCCTAAGATAAAAAATCTTCACAGTTATCCCATAAGGTTTAAAAATTGTGCACTAACCGTGTGGTTAGCCACTACCCAAAAATGGTCATAGGCCACACAGTTTCCTAGAGAAGGGAGCACGGTTTGAAAAACAGTGTGCCTCATGCTGTAAGGCCCAAATTTTCCATTTTTCTCCAAAAAAACAAATAAAACCCAAGGGGAAAATTCTATACCAAAAATAAATAAAATATTACCTCAAAAATTCAGACCGGTCGCACCTGGTTTCTAAGAGAAAAACCAAGACCCAAAAATAAACCATATCCAAGAATGAAAATAAAAACTCAGGTGTGAAAAATATCCTTTTGTGTGAATATATATTTGAGGCTCTTATAACCAGTATATATTTTACACTTATCTCTATATAGATAATTACACCATATTTCCAATGCAATGATCATAGCTTCCAACTTCAAATCATGCATAGGATAATTTTACTCAAAAAAATTCAATTGCCTTGAGGCGTGAGCTATAAATTTATCATTTTGCATCGATACACTACCTAATAACTTTTTTAAGAATCGTTTTACACCACAAATAGTTCCCATTTGTCTGGTGTGTGAGTACTGGCATGGTGATAAGCCTTATTTTTTACTCTTTGAAGTAGTCTTCACATTCACTAGTTGAAAAAAACTTTTCTATATTTCGATTTATCTTGGTTATTGGATTTGAAAATCGTGATAAGTTATTAAAAAATCACATATTATACCCTTCTAGACCAAGGAAAATATGGATCTTCATTGCAGATATTAGCCTGAGCCACTCCTCGATTTCCTTTTTCTTGGAAGGGTCTAGAGATATTACTTTGCTGCTGATAACATTCCCCAATAATGATACTTCCTCCATCTAGAACTCACATTTACTATAATTTTTATAAAGTTTCTCCCTTCTAAAATTCTTTATCATAGTATTAAAATTCTTCTCTTTTTCCTCCTTGCTCTTGGAGTATATTAGAATATCCTCGATAAAGACTACAACAAATTTTTCAAGGTAATCTATAAAGACTCTATTCATTAAGTTCATGAATATTATTGGAGTATTAGTGAGTCCAAAGAGAATCACTATGAACTCATAGTGTCCATACCTCATTAAAAATTTAGTCTTGAGAATATATTCCTTCCTCCCTTTAATTTGTGATATCCTGACTAAAGGTCCACCTTAGAGAAATAATTGGCACTATGTAGTTGATCGAACAAGTCATCTATCCATAGAAGGGGATACTTGTTCTTTATCATGATTTTGTTGAGCTTACAATAATAAATTTAGAGTTTAATTGATCCATACTTCTTCTTGATGAAGATGACTGGTGCACCCCATGGTGAATCACTCTGGTGTATAAAACATGTTCTAGATTCTTTTGTAACTGATTATTCAGTTATTCCAACTCAATGGTGGATATTCTATAATGTGTCTTTGATATAGGTATATATATAGGAATAAGTTCAATTAATAACTAAACCTATTGATCATGAGGAAGACTAGGAAATTATTTAGGGAACACATCAGTGTATTCCATCACAATGGTCATGTCTCCGATCATGATTTTCTCCTTTGTATCAATCATTTTAAATAGATATTCATACTCATAAAAAAAATATACACACTTGATATGATGATTCTAAAGGATATTCATCATTCTCCTTACACTTTTATAGAATTGGAGGATACCTTTGGATATAAAGAGTGATATCCCTTTCCCAATAGTTGATGTTGGCTTTGTATAAAGATATTCAACCCATTCCCAAAATAGCATCAAACTCTACCAAAGGAAGTAAGACCAGATTTGCTGGGAGGTTCATTCTGTAAAAATTAACTAGAAAGGATTTATATACTTTGGATGAAATAATTTCCCCATTTTTTGTTCTCTTAGATAACTCAACCTTAATATTTTGAGGTTTTGTTTGAATAATTCTACTAAAATTGCAAGATATGAAAGAATACGAAAAACCAAAATCAAATAGTACATTCTCTATTCTTGAATGAATAACTAGCGTACCTATCACTACATCATTTTTGGGCTCCACATCAGTAGTAGTGATGTCATAATCCTTCCCTTACTCCTTTTTCTTTGGTGTATAATGACACTGATTACCCTTAAGGACTCTAGGTTTATTGAACTGGCTTTCATAGTACCCTTGCTCCCTACAGTTGAAGCATTGAACCATGGGCGGTGCTCTCCTTTCCTCCACCAAATTTTCCTGCTTCCTTATGTCTATTTGACATTCATGAGCCTGGTGTAATTCTATCCCATTCTTATAGCATTTCTATATCCCTTTGAAGCAATTCCCATGATGCTTCTTACCACATTTTTGACATGTGGGTGGTTGAATTTTCTTTCCACATTTCTCATTAAATCCTATAGCTTGAAACACCATATTTCATTTCTTATCACCATAACCCTGATACCATTCTCTAAAATCCATCTTCACTTTAATAGCATATTGAACAAATTCTTCATAACTCCCAAAGTCTCGAATTTCTAGATTTTTTCGAAGGTGTTTTTTTAAACCACTAAAGAATCTATAAATTTTGTTGTCATTTGTTATAACAAAGCCTAAAGCGTGCTATGAAATCCTTGTGAAGTTTTCTTTATAGTTCATGACAGATTCATCTTCATTTTTCTTTAGCTCTATAAATTCTCTTTCCATCTTTGTACGAAGAGTTCGAGGGAAATACTTGTTAAGAAACATTATGTTAAAGTCTTCCTACTTCATCTCTTCAATTTCTTCCTTCATCTTTATGTTCTTAATCAATGTCCACCACTGGTCGACCCCTCTATCTAGATTATAAATGGATAGAGTCACCTTCTCCATATCAAAATAGTGAATTAAAGAAAATATCTTCTCCATTGATTTGAACCACTGTTCCGTGATGAGTGGATCAGAAGATCCACTAAATGTTGGTGGTCATTTCCACATAAAAGACTCAATATCATGTTTCTTCCTCTTAAGTTAAGGAGGATATTCCATATTATTCAGGTTATTATTCATATTCTGAGATAGCTGGGTAAGAATCAACATGAAATTTTGAACTCCACCTCCCAAAGCATTGGGTATTTTATTTGGGCAATAGCTGCATTGTCCCTCACATGGGTTGTTGGCCTGGTTTCGCTTGGTTCCCATGATTTTATAAAATAGAAATGGTTATAACAAAACATAAGTCAAAAATTCATGAATAACTAATTTATTCCTTTGTATAATTAAGCCTAAATTCATATCTTTTGGGATCCCTATGTATACTATTTTTCTAATACAAAGCTACTTGGGTGCTTACTTAGTCTCATAATAAGGGTTTTCACTAAGTTTATCTAATCCTAAATCCCAAATTAACTAAACTATACTCTGATACCAACAATAGTATCCCTTATTTTTCTTAAAAAACTTATACATCATTTTAAAGCTAAACAACATAAAAGTGTTACACAACTAGGATCCAAAGGTTTAGTGTCTTGGGTAAATTAGAACCATACATAACTTTTACATAATAAAACATAAACATTTATTTAATTCCTTCTTCTCTATCTTCTTATTGGCCCCCTTTCTCTCCTTAGTACAGGTGTTCACCTAAGGATATACATCAAAAGGGGGTGAGATAAAATCCCAATAAGAGGATAGATAATAACATGAATCAATATAGCATGGGTGAGAATAATCATCATCATAATAACATAAGCATGGGATCATCATCATAATCATGAGAGGAAACATTTGATAAATTCATGGAATGTGGAAATTCATAAAAAAATATCATGTCTTGGTGGTCAAATACCACACATAGTTGTGAACAAAGCTAGCATCATGTTCACAAATATTTCAATTTATCTCATGAGATTCATCACATTACCCAATGCATTGCATCACTATATAATTCTAGGTATACGCATCACATCATAACATTTACATGAACTATATAATTCCGAGCACACCTATCACATTATAACATTTACATTATCATGCATGCCACATAGAATGTATATCAATCTTGGACATAAAATAACCCAAGGAAAGGAATGGGTTTAATTTCATAAATCATACATTCATAAACATTGGAGTTACTAAGATAAAAAGGGAATAAGATTCTTGGTATCAATCTTGATTGAAGAAGACACAATTTCATGAGAAGTAAAAGATGTGTTTTTTGAAAGAAGTGTTATTTTGGAAAAATATTTTCATTTTTTATAAAACCATATTGGAAACATTTATATCCCAAAAAGGAAAATTCAAGGAAAAATAAATTTTATTTATAGAAAAATAAAGGAACATTTGTACTGAAAATGGAGTGAAAGAGAGAAAACCCAAAGGAAGAGAGTTGGGTTTGAGAATTCCTCTTACCTTATGCTTTAATGCTTTCTTCAATTTAATATATTAGATAATCAAATTAAATTAATTAATTTAAAAATAAAAAACCTTTTATAGATGAATTTTATTCATTGTGTTTTTATTAAGTTCATTTATGGTCTTTTTGATGAGTTATGGATTTCAATTTCATCATTTGGGGGTGTTCGTATTCTTGGTTTTCCTGATCGATTCGCTTGTATATAAGTATGGAGATTCATGTATAGTTGGAATAATTCTACAGAATTGAAAGTATAGTTTATTAAGGATAATAAATAATTTTAAATGGTTATATATATCATTTGGTTATATGGTATGAGGATGAGTTGTTAGATAATACATTAGTGATAATCATTTAGATTATTATGATGGTTTTTTATCACAATGAACTCATTTTGTTTTATCATTTATAATTATGTAAATATGTTGCTTCCATAACATAATAAGGGTTATAACATACACTTTAAAATATTTTTTGACCATTAAAATGGTTTCATGACCAGCCTTAAAGGTGTTAAGGGAAAATAAAAACATGGCATCCTTGAAGGCGATAAATCGACACATCACGGACGATGTTTTCATTTTAAGAATAAAAGGGAGAGGGGAAGGGGTTTGATGATGGATTATTCCATGAGCATAATAAAATTCCAGTATATGTAAGGTAATGGATTTATCATTCCATTTTGATGAGGGTAGGTGAGTATAGAATAAGAAAATAAATTAAATTTAAAAGAAACTAAAAAGAAAAGAAAGAGGATTTAACCTCTTGAATCCTTCTCCTTGAGAACTACCTTAGGGAAAAAAGTTTGGTCTTTTAATGAGACCAAGAGCTCTTGGATGTGGGGGAGGGAATTTATAAGAGTACTGGGAATAATTTGGATAGTTCTAAAATCTTTTAAGGTGTGAGTAGAAGTGGTGGTGAGGGTGGTATTTATAGGGGATGAGAGGGGTGTTTTCTCATTATTTTATTCATTAGTTTATTATTTTGTCTTAAGGCTATGAATAGTTTGAGAATTATAACTAAATATACTTAAATAATTAAGGGAAGTTTTAAATTACGGTTCTTACATCAGTGATGACTCAAGGAATAGAGTATTTAACTTGTAATGTATATGTACCGTAAATTATCGTATTTTACTATTTACCAAAAATTCAATTATTTCATAGAAAAATCCCAAAAATTCACCCTAACCATTTTTTGACATGCATAATTCAAAAATGAACTTCATTTTATGAAAATATTTTTCTAAGTATGAGAAATTTAATTTTTAATTAAAATCATCATTTACTTGGAAAATACCGATTTAAAAATTATAACTCATTTTATAACACTTTGAGAAATTAATTAAGGTCTCATAAAATTATCTTATAATCATAAGAAAAAAATATTAATTTATAAATAAATTTTATAAAAATACATTTTCTTTTAAATCATTATAGTAATTATAAAATTGTAATTAAATATTTGTGACTTATAAAAATATCAACACTTAATTAATAATTTCTAGTACATTTATTTACTTATACTATGATATAATTATATCGTATTACCATTTATGAAATGCTTAAATTTTATTTATACTTTCATTGGTGAGGTTACTATTCTATTGGACAATTTACTATTTATAAGGGTCATATTACTATTCCAAAAGTTAAGTTATTATTCCATTGGTATAGGTTCCTCAACTTCTAGAAATACCTCTTATACCATTAATTCTTCATTTATAAAGTTTTTATTTTTTTCTCTAAGTGGTTTTATGTGATTTATACTATTCAACATAATTATAAGAAGGGAATTTTCATTGATAAAATTTTCGGTTGTTAAATCGGTACTATATTTGGACCGAAGTCTGTGAGATTAGTTTGGGGAAATAGTGTTAAGTGTTTCAAGTTTGACTCTCAGACCAGGGACTCCAGTGTTGGTGCAGCAATTGATATATCCATTCACTAAGAATCTGAAAACCTTTTAGTTGACTTGGTACATGTAGGCACTAATTGTAAGTAAAACATTGTTACATGCATCATATAAGAATGGGTTTTGGTTTTCATGTCCTTCTTGATTCATCTCTCCAAATATACTCATTAACCGTGGTATATTTGCTCTATTTTAGGATCCCTCCAAGATGTTTTCTAATTAAGATTCATCACCATGTTCATGAGGATGATCCCCTCGGTGATGAGGCTTCAATATAGGAACCTAATTAAGAGGTGTTACCTCCAGGTGGTGCACCATTCTTACCACCACCTGTTGAGAATTAGATGGTACTGATAGTACCAATGAATGAGTTGTGTAGGCTAAGTACACTTCATGATTTTCAGTAATAGCAACCCCTCGAGTTTAGGGGTGAGCCAGACCCCCAAGTAGTTGAGGATTGTCCTGATGTAGTGAAGCGAGTCTTCTGTCTTATCAGGACACCGGTAGACCATATGGTGGTCTTGGTAGTGAGCCTTCTCCATGGATATACAAGACGATGGTGGGGCTTAGTGACCCAATCGTATGATGAGGTGACTCTTTCATGGTCAGAGTTTGATTGTCGTTTTAGAGAGTAGTTTTTTATAGCTATGTTGGGGGTGGTGAATATCAAGGATATTCTATAGATTCAATATGGTATTATGATTATGCCTAAGTATTCATCAAGGTTCACCAACCTCTCTTAGTACTCGATGGATATGGTGTTTGGTCAGTCCTTTTGGGCTCGGACCTTCAAGTAAGGACTACAAAGAGACATTTGAGCCAACGTGATACCTCTATGAATTCCTACCTATGTCAGGGTTCTAGAGTGTTCTTTGGTAGTCGATTGTTTCCTAGATCAACAGACATAGAAAGTTGGTGCCGACAGTGCGCACATGATAAAGGACCCTAGAACACCTTGAGAGGGGGTGAATTAGGGTGTCAAATTTTTCTCTTCTATTTTGGATCTTGTTCCCACATAGGTAGGAACTTGTTTAAACCTTTATGAGAGATATGTACAGTAATTGAAACATTCACATGTAGAAGAACAACACAACACTTTTTACTTGCTTCGCCACTAAGGCCTACGTCCAATGAGCATACGCCGACAGATTGCTGGTCATACCAAATTCCACTAATCTTCACTGGTTGTGGATTACAAAGGTTCGTGTGTAGTCACTCTGTCCTAGACACACTACCTTTAAAAAGTTTTAGGAATATCCCACTACTTCCCTCAGATCACTTATATTGACTCCCCCTGGCTCACTGCCTTGAGAGAGGTCTCACTCAATTTATCAACTTGAAGGTCACTTCATCAGATTGGCATGGAAAGTATTTGTCTCTCTTCAGTATGAGACACTTCTTACATCGAAGTCCCGAATTTATGCTCTTTTATATTCAATTTTCTCTTTTAGTGCAATTATTGAATGCACTAGAACTTCTTCCCTTTTTATTCTCTAGAATCACAAACTCCCTTTATGATGTTTTCATTTCCACCAACTGTCCCTAATTATGTGGATTGTCTCTGATCTGTGTACCACGCCTGCTCTGTGTACCGCACCTGGTCTGTATATTGTGCATGTTCTGCGTACCACCCCTGCTTGGCGTACCGTGCCTTCTCCGCGTACCACCCCTACTCGGCATACCGTGCATACTCTGGGTACCTCCTCTGCTCCTAGTACTACCTATGCTCTATGTATCGCCTCTACTCCGTATACCATGCCTTCTCCGCTTACCGCACCTACTCCACGCACCATGCCTGCTCTGTGCACCGCACCTACTCTGTGCACCACGCCTGCTCTGCGCACTGTCTCTGCATACCGCCTTCATGAACCGCCTTCGTGTATCACTTTCGTGTACCTCTTCCGCATACCGTTTCTTCATTCTATGGAATACTCCTTCTAATTTTGCGAACTATTTTTTCTTTCGCGTACCACTTCATCCTACGCAGAATATCTCCTGCGTACCACTTTTGGACTTAGTTGTGAACTTCCACAGTGATAATATTTTCTTATCAAATTCACTCTCCTTTAATGATGGGATTAACACTCCTTATGTAGGAAAATAACTCCAAAAATTTCACTAATCCCTTTTACCCAAATTTTTAATGTGTAACAAACTTCACTACATACTGAACTCTATTCGCGTACTGTAAGTCTCCACCATGTACTGTGACCCTCCTATGAACTGTAAACCTTCACCGCATACCGTGTGTCTTTTGGTCCACGTACTGTATCTCTTCTGCCAACAATGATCCATTCTGCGTACCACAACTCCTTCTACGGCGAACCATTTTCGGTACTGCAACCTGTTCTGTGAACCATTCCACATACCTTTCCTACTTACTGCACGCCTTCACCGCGTACCATCACCACAAACCATTTTCAGTTCTATGCACCACTCTGCGTACCGTTTCCGTTTCCAGGTATGTGGTCGTGAACCAATCCTAGAACATGGTACGTGGTCTATGATCTGAGGTCTCAGTTTTCTCCTTTTGCCTATTTCCTTCACCATTCCACATCTTGTTCACTTCTATGCATAAATCCTTCCATTTCCAAAAACAAAATCTTGATTTTGAGGTCTAACAATTTCTAAAACACTAGGAAATGTCACCACCTTAAATATCTTCTTCGTCAAGAACACCCATGCTAATTCACTATCATATTTATTTTTCAAAAATCATCTTCTTTCATCACAAACCTTATTTTTCATGATATATAGTCTTTGATCGATCACCTTATGCATCATCAGATTATCCAGGGAAAGTACTGTAACTTACCAACTTCTCTATCTTCTAGAAACATCATTCTTTCCGGTCAACACTAAATCTGACTGTCATCATCTTTACAACTTTGTATGATAATTCTTAAATCTCCAAATCTTCACATGATCTCTCATGCAATAATTCATGTATCTCAATAACTTTGTAGTTCTTCTTCATCTCCTTCTTCATTTTGATCTTCACTGACAAATGTTGACAACAAATACAACCTCATACACAAGGTGGTCCTAACAACCTCCCCCCTTGTATTTTGTTGTCAATACCTTAAATTTCACCTCAAATGAATGTTTCAATATAAAAATGAGAATCTTATCTCTCCACTTACTTTCATTTCACTTATCTCCCCCTTATTAAAAAGAAAAACAAAGTTCATGGGAAAAGGGTATCAATCCATACTTAAGCAATGTGTCGTCAATCATTTCACTCTAAGTCTACTTGAGCAATGCTCAGTGTAGAAAACAAGAGTATTTGATTTAGACAACAAGGTTATCCATTATTCACTGATCATGATACCACATGTGATGAGAACTCGTGTAATTTGTCTTAAAGGGTTTTCCACTTTCATTCCAAGCTGAAGAAATTGAATGTGATAGGTAATAATCAAGGGTCTTCTCAGATTCCCTACTTGATATCTTCTTGGGGAAGTGTGTTCATAATATTCTTCTGATTTCTTCCCAAGGTAGCTGCTTTATACTTAGATGGAATTAGAGGTCTTATTTTCTTATCAATAAGGAATTCATGTTGAGATAGGCATGTACCTACCTTGTGACCATTGTCGTTACATACATAACAGATGTTATCAAGAATTCTAAATCTGTTTGTGGTAAATAGATGCTTTTGGACCTGAAGATGTTGCTTCTTCTTCTATGGATTTCTTCCCTTTGATATAGTCTTTCTCTATGCTTTTTCATTTAAGGGATTGTACCAACAATCCAGTTCCCAATGCCCAAATCTGTTGTAGCACCAACATTAACCCACAAATCTTGTCTTCTTTATATCTTCTGTATAAGGTTGTTGGGTCTTCTTCTTAATGTGTTGTGCTCTATCTGGGGAACCATATTCCAAATTTTTCTTCCTATCCACCCTAGACATGGTGGTAGGTTTCTTCTCCTCACCTTTCCTCATCATACATGTTTAGAATTTTTCTTCCAATCTGCACTTTTTGTAGACACATATTTAGAAACAATAGTACAAGTTGGTATGGATGGTACCTTCACTTTCTCAGCTGTTTGTGATAGATCAGTGAGTGAAGTCATGATATTCTTATCACATGTTGGAGGTCTTTTGACAATAGAATCCTCCAATGAGCATTGAATAGAAACAGACATTGTTTCTTGAGATGTATAATCAAGATTTGTCATAATCTTTTTGTCACATGTTAGAGGCATTTCAGATTTAGAATCCTCCAATGAGCATTGAGTACTAGCATCAACTGTTTTATTCTTTTGTGAAGTCTCAATATGTGTCTTCTCAAGATTGGTCAATTGGGCTTCCAATTTTAGACATTCCATATTGAGGATGATCTTCTGATCATCAATCGTGATCATCTTCTCATCACAAGACTTTTTCAATCTTTCAACCCCATTTTCATGCAACTTGACTTTGGTTTGTAACAATGATTCAAGTTGTTTATTCTTCTTATAAGTTTCTTCCAAATTTAGAACCTTGACTTCAATGCTCTTTTTCATATCATCTTTAAATGCATGGATCTTTTCTTCCAGATTCTTATTGACTCCCTCTTTCTATTCAAAGGCTTCAATCCATCTAGAGAGCTTTAAACATTCAAGAATTTTTTCTTCCAATTCCTTTTCCACATTATCAGCTTCTCTTTATAGTCTGGTGATCTCAACCTGCATATATTGAAATAATCTACAAATAGCATCAACATTGTCTTCAGGAATGTCATGCAGATAGGTTCTCAATTTCTCCTGATCACCTGAAAATGAGATAGAAGTGTCTTCCTTTCCATCAATAAAAACCTGATCCACCTAATTTTTACTTTACAAGACTGATATTTCTTCATTATTGGAAGGGCATGGAGAACCATACATTGCATCTTCTTTTTACATGAGAGACTTCTTCAACTACTTCTTTTCTTTCTTTTTCTTGTTCATCATGGTCTTGTTGGGTATGGACTTATGCTCAGAGATAACTGAACTTTCATCAAGACTTCTCTTCATTGTTGACTCGAGAAAGAAAAACTCAAATCCTCTTCTGAATACAATTACTGAGGAGTATCCAACATACATAAACCTTTGTCGTCCGATACCAATTGAAGGACCCTAGACCACCCTGAGAGGGGGGTGAATCAGGGTGTCAACTTTTTCTCTTCTTTTCTAGATCTTGTTCCCACATTGCTAGGAACTTGTTTAAACCTATATGATGGATATGTGCAGTAATTATAACATTCACATGCAGAAGAACAACACAACACTTTTTATTTAGTTCACCACTAAGGGCTACGTCCAAAGAGCATACGCCGATAGGTTGCCGATCATACCAAATTCCACTAATCTTCACTGGCTATGGATTACAAAGGTTTGGGCACAGTCACTTTTTCCTAGGCACACTGCCTTTACAAAGGTTTAGGGATAGCCTACTGCTTTCCTCAGATCACTTTTGTTGACTCCCCTATCTCACTTCCTTGAGAGAGGTCTCACTCAGTTTATCGACTTGAAGGTCGCTTCATCAGATTGGCATGGAAAGTCTTCATATCTATTTAGAACGAGACACTGCTTGCATCGAAGTCCCAAAATTGATGCTCTTTTATATTCAATTTTCTCCTTTAGTGCAATTTTTGAATTCACTGGAACTTATTCCCTTTTTATTCGCTAGAATCATAAACTCCTTTTATGATGTTTTCATTTCTTCCAATTTTCTCTAATTATGCATACTGTCTCAGATATGCATACCACGCCTACTATGCATACCGCACCTAGTCTGTGTATTGCGCCTGTTCCACGTACCGCCCCTGCTTGGCATACTGTTCCTGCTCCGCATATTGTCCATACTCGGCATACCATGTGTGCTCCGTGTACCGCCTCTGCTCTACGTACTACCTCTACTCCGCATACCACCTCTACTCCGCGTACCACGCGTGCTCTAATTATTGTGCCTGCTCCACGCACCGCGCCTGCTCCACACACTGTCTCTGCGTACCGCCTTCACGTACCACCTTCACGTACCACCTTCATGTACCACCTTTGTGTACCACCTTCATGTACCACCTTCATGTATCGCCTTTGCATACCACCTTCACGTACTGTTTCTTCATTCTGCGAACTACTCCTTCCAATTTCGTGAACTATTTTGTCTTTTGTGTACCACATCGTCTTACGCAGAATCTCTCTTGTATACCACTTTCAGACTTAGTCAAGATCTTCCACAATGATGATATTTTCTTATCGAATTCACTCTCCTTTAATGATGATATTATCACTCCTTATATAGGCAAATAAATCTACAAATTTCACTAATCCATTTTACCCAAATTTTCAATGTGGGATAAACTTCACTCATACTAAACTCCATTCGCGTACTGTAAGTCTCCACTACGTACTGTGACCCTCCTACGAACTGCGAACCTTCACCGCGTACCGTGTGTCTTCTAGTATGCATATTGTATCTCTTCTACCAACAATGATCCATTTCGTGTACTGCAACTCCTTCCGCGGAGAACCATTTTCAGTATCTCAACTCGTTCCGTGAATCGTTCCATGTACCTTTCCCACTTACCGCACACCTTCACCACATACCGTTGCTGCAAACCGTTTTTGGTTCTGCACACCGCTTCGTGTATCATTTCTGTTTATAGGTACGTGGTCGTGAACCATTCCTGAAACATGGTATGTGGTCCATGCTTCGAGGTATGCGGTTTTCTTCTTTTGCTGATTTCCTTCACCATTTCGCATCTCGTTCACTCATATGCTTAAATACTTCCATTTCCAAAAACAAAATCCCAATTTTGAGGTCCAAGAGTTTGGAAAGCACTAGGAAATGGCACCACCTTAAATATCTGCTTTGGTAAGAACACCCATGCTAATTCACTGCCATATTTCTTTTTCAACAATCATCTGCTTTCATCACAAATCTTATCTGTCGTGATATATAGTCATTGATCAATCACCTTATGCATCATTAGATTATCCATTGAAAGTATTGAAACTTACCAACTTCCCTATCTTCTAGCAACATCAGTCTTTCCAGTCAACATTGAATATGACTTGCATCATCTTCACAACTTTGTATGATCATTATTAAATCTTCAAATCTTCACATGATCCCTCATGAAATAATTCATGTCTCTCAATAACTTTGGAGCTATTCTTCATCTCCTTCTTCATTTTGATCTTCATTAACAACTGTTGACAAAAAATACAATCTCATACACAAAATGGTCCCAACACATGAGAGATAAGACTTCAGTGGTAGCTACCCAATGATAAACACAGAGACCTAGATGTATGAGGTTTTTTAGGAGGAGATCCCAGGATAAAGGGTCTATAGTTCATGGCTCTTGGGATAGATATAGTCAGCCTAGAGAGAGATGGTTTTACTCTTGTGATGGTCGGGGACATCTTGCCTGAGATTGTCCGATTCGACGTGAGACTGACAGAGATACAATGGATAGGCCACCTAGATAGTGGCAGCGGTTGGAGTAGGATGGTCTATAGGGTGGAGGACGTGGAAGAGGAGCTAGGATAGTAGCTGGATGTGGTAGAAATTTTGACTTGTTACCACCACCACCCCTATGTGGTCTCGGCCAGTCTCAGGGAACTAGTGGTCAGGGGTGAGTGCAGCTCCTGGCGGTCAAGGCTTGCAACCTAGAGGATCTAGGGATGATACAAGGTATGATATGTGTATTCTCTACTTTAGATGAATTATAGATAGATATAGGTTTTATTCATTCCTTTCTATCCAATTAACTTCTTCAAGACTTAAGGATTCTAATTGAGCCCTTGGTTCGACCCTTATGCTTGGAGACTCCTACTAGAGGTGAATCAGTAATCACGCACTTTTACCTACAGTGTGAACTAAATCTTGGAGGTGAGAGTTTATTTTAGTATCACTTTATAGAAGTGATGATGCCTTACAACATCATCTTAGGTGTGGACTGATTATCTATAGTTCATACCTAAATAGACTATTTTAGGCAGAGGACGTGGTGTGTCTACAGTGATGGGATGAGGTTTTACTTTGTGGGTAAAAAGGAAATTCAAGCAGAGTAGGATGGGCTCATGTATAGGAGAGTGCATTCGATTACACACCAGTTGTCTAGAATGACCCTTAGTGCAATGGGTGTTATGATCTTTTAGTTTCCTGTAGTGCTGGTGGAGTGTGAGGATGTCTTTATTAAGAATGTGTTAGGATTACCTCCCCACACTGAGTTAGACTTTTGAATTGATCTACACCTTAGTATGGACCTGATATTTTCACCAAATATAGGATGTCTCCCATAGAGATTCATGAGCTAAGGGTTCAGTTGGAGGACTTACAAATGAAGGGCTTTGTTAGACCCAGTGTTTCACCCTGGATGGCCCTGGTGTTGTTTGAGAAGAAAACAAACAAGAGCTTGAGTTTGTGTATGGATTACTATCACCTAAACCAGGTGTCTGTAAAGAATAAGTTTCCACTTTTGAGGATTGATGACCTATTCAATTAGTTGAGCGGGGAACTATTGTTCTTGAATATTGACCTCAAATCATGATATCACCGGCTACAATTACGAGATGAGGATATACTAAAGATAGTTTTATGGTGTTATTACAATCACTATGAGTAGTTTGTGATGTTGTTTTTCATGATGAACACCCTCGAAATGTTCATGGGACTCATGAACCGGGTCTTTCAGACTTTCTTAGACCATTTTTTTGGTAGTCTTCGTTGACGATATCCTAGTGTACTTAGTGTCTAAGGAGGAGCACACAAGACACTTGAGGATGCTTCTGGATGTAATCCAAGAGCACCATATTTATGGGAATCTATCAAAAGTGATAGTTCTGAATTTAGGATGTCCACTTTTTGGGACATGTTATCTTAGAAGACGATGTAGCAGCGGACCCAACGAAGGTTGAGGCAGTGTTAGATTGGGAGTCACCCAAGAGCATGACAGAGGTATGGAGCTTCCTTGGGTTGATAGGATACTATCAGAGATTCGTACCTGATTTCTCTAGGATATCAGCTCACTTGACATATTTTACCTGAAAGAGGATGATTTTCATATGGGCAGAGAGGTGCCAACAGGATTTCTAGGACTTGAGGCAGAGATTGATGAGCGCTCACATCTTGAGATTTTCAAATACAGGTATCGAGTACATAGTGTTCTACAATGCATCAGGAACTGAGCTTGGTTGTGTTCTAATGTAAAGTCAAGTGGTGATTTCCTATGGTTTACATCTGTTGAAACCACATGGGTAGAACTATACAGACTATGATCTTGAGTTATCAACAATAGTCTTCACACTGAAGATGTAGTGACACTACCTGATGGGTGGTCGGTTTATCATCTATTCAGACCATAAGAGACTCAAGTATATCTTCTCTTAGGATGATCTTAACTGGATACATAGGCGATGGATAGAGTTCCTCTATAATTATAACTTCGATATTGTCTATACTTATAGAAAGGGTAATGTGGTAGTATAAACTATCAATAGGAGATCTTATTTGTAGTTTATAAGCAAGGTGTCAGATCAGTTGGCCTCATTACAGTTATCCTTTTTGGATGGGTATGGAGAAGCTTACCTCCAGTCGATGATTGTTACACCTCTTCTTTTACAATGATTTAGGAGAGGCACATCTTGGGGATACCAACTATGAGACCCTACGTACTCAGATATCCATTGGACATGCTCCTGATGGATTTTTTTAATGTGGGAAGCATGTCGTTATTTTCAGAGGACAGACAATGGTGCCAATTGTGCTGAGAGAGGAGTTGTTGAGGGAGTTTCATACTTCACCCTTAGTGATACATCCAAATGTGGTGAAGATGTACTAGGACCTTCGGTGGTAGTTTTGGTGACTAGGGATGAAAGAGGGAGTTGCAGAGTTTGTCTCTTAATGCCTTACTTGTCAGAAAATGAAGTTTGAGCAATAGTTTCCATTGGATTTAGATCAACCCCTTGAGGTTCCATAGTGGATGTGGGATGGGATATCCATGAAATTTGTGATAGGGTTACCACATATGTCTAGGGGACACAATGCCATCTATTTTGTTGGCCTCCTTATTTTAATAATCATAAAATCATGCTTATTATGATACTTAATGAGTTTCATGTTTTCTGTTAGCATTTTATATTATGAGACAGATTGGAGAAATTTGTCTATGTATGAAACATTGCCAAAAAAGACTCACCATCAAGGATGAGTCACCATTAGCAATGAGTCACTGCTGAGATGAAATTTTGACAAAGTATAGAAAAGTCTCATCGCCAAGCATGTCGCACTGCCAAGCATATCTCACAGTCAAAAAAGTCTCACCATCGCCTTGAGACACCATCAAGGAAGTCATACCGCCATAATGAAATATTGGCTAAGTGTTGGAAAGACTCGCCGTCGAAGTGGAGTCACCGCTGAAGCAATCTACCACCAGACTTAGACACCGCCAGACCATGACTCACCACCAGAAAGTGTCACAGTTCCAAGGAGTCACCACCATAAGTGTCACCATTCAAAATAAACACCACCAATTTTTATTTTTATTTTGAATTAAATTTGTTTAACGACTAATTTATTGAATTTAATGTCATTGATTATTCTAATGATTGTTCCTTCATTACTCGACAGAGAGGCATTAAAGTTAATGCCAGAACATATAGTATGAGGAGAAGAAGATCCAGTGGATTATCTTTTTTGTTGTTGTTGTTAAAAGATAAAGTAGAATCCCTCGTGTAGAAGGGAGAAGTGCAGGAAAAAAAAAAGATAAACTTGTTCACATGAACTCGAGCTAAACATTGTTGCAATAACTAGGAGAGCTTACCTAATACATCTTGCTTACATGCGACTGAGGAAGCTGAAGCACAACATACATTTAGTGTCTTCCTGCAGTCAAGAACAAAGAGTTTATGACACGTTTTTTTTTCTTCAACTTCTAAAACTTGAATCGAGCCTCAATTCAAATCACTTTCAAGGAGTCATGAGTTGAAAAGCATATCATCCAGAGTAGCACAACCTTTCTACATGATTACTTTCTCTATTTGATTTATTTATCTTTATTTTGTGAGTAGTGTGTGTAACTATATTTTCTACACACTGTTTTAAACTGGAAGATACTTATATATCTTCTCAACACATTTTTCTTATGTTTTCCACGTGTTGTGGTAGAGGTCTGGTTGTGGCCTGTTTATTTATACTCCCACAAAAACTGTGGTAGAGGCCATGTGTGGTCTGGATAGTTTGTATACTATTGTAAAACATGATTCAGGTTGTGGATCAAAAGTTTATTTTATATAAACTTCTTTCCAGTAGGTGATTTTCAAGTGGAGAGGATTAATTTTCATATTGAGACTAGACCTCTTGTATTCAAAATTCTGTTGTGTGTTTTATTTGTCTTGTTTGTTTTTATTTTCTATACTTTAAAAACAAATATGTTTTTACCTACAAGCAAAACCACTACTTTGATAGTTTATCTTAGTTAGTGTTTATATAAGATTTTGATTATGTAAATTGATTTCAAGGGATAGAATAATATTATATATTATTTACCCGAGACTTAATCAATCTTTTTGAGAAATCTTCTAAAAGATTAAAACATATATCAAAAAACTATTTTGGTAAACTGGGTTGTTTTATTTAAATTGGGGGATTTTGTTTAAATTCTTTTTAACATAAATTTTTATTGGGTACTCAATTCATCCCCTCTTGAGATACTCACTTTGAAAAACATGTTTGATCGTAAACCGACTCACCAAGTCAACCCAATTCCTAGCTGTTTGAGAGTAGAGTTCAGTAGAGAGCTTGGGACACCTATATATGCAGGTGATAGTATGAATCTATGGAGTTCCATCGATGATCATTTCTGACCATGATGCTTGCTTCACATCTTAGTTATGGAAGGAATTATAGGAGGACTTTGGGACACATTTGCATTTCAGCATGGCTTTCATCCTCAAACTGATTGCCAAACTGAGCAGACCATTTAGGTCTTAGAGGACATGTTGTGGCCTTGGATGTTAGACTTGGGCCAGTGTTGGGAGGATCACCTACCATTGGTGGAGTTTTTGTACAACAACAACTAACATTCCACCATCGGTATGGCACCATTTGATTAATTGTATGGGCAACCCTACAGGTCACCATTATGTTGGACTGAACTATGAGAGTTAGCACTTATGGGACCAGAGTTGGTGAAAGCAACAACAGAGAAGGTGAAGATCATCCAGGAGTGGGTGAGGACTGCACAAAGTCGTCATAAGTCCTATGTGAATCAATGACGAAGGCCTTTGGAGTCCTATGTGGATGAGGCCTTTGGAGCCGTTAGATATTTGGTCAGGGGGGAAAGCTATCTTTGTGATTTCTTGGCCCTTTCTTGATATTGCATAGAGTTAATGAGGTGGATTACTTCTTAGATCTACCACTGCAGTTAGATTGGGTACATGACATCTTCCATGTGTCGCGACTGAAGAGATATGTGCACGACCCGTCACGTGTTATCGACTGGGGTGAGCTAGACATCGAGGATGGGCCAACCTTTCCTGAGTACCCTGTGAAGATCAAGGATCGACAGGAGAATATCATTCATGGGCGATCAATTCACATAGTGTGTGTCTGGTGGCAGTATGAGGATCTTCAAGAGAGCACCTGAGAGCAGGAGACGCATATGCATGCTCAGTACCCACATCTCTTTATATAGAATTGTTTTGGATTTTCAGGATGTAAATCCCCAAGGTGGAGAGAATGTAACAGCTTTGATTTTTTCAGATATTACTTTATAATATTACATGGATTATTTTCGAAGCTAGACGCTGAGATGGCGTGAGATTCCAAGGCCCGGTGAGTTTAGAATTAATTTTTGAAATATATTAATTATATTAAATATCATGTGTGTGCAGTTTTCCTGAAAAATAGAATGACTCTTAAATGGGGGCTCGGATAAAAAATCTGAGGTTGCTGTTAAGTTTAGAGCATGGGCTTTACCCTAAGCGCGGCTTAACCTTGAAGTGTGTCGGATATTCGAGTTGAGCACAGTTGCGGGCAGATTATTAAATGAATAGAATAAATTATTTATTTCATTTCATTTATTCATCATGACCTAGCATGGTCTATAAATATACTTTTATGACCGATTTGCAGGGTTAGTCGTATAACCCTGCAAGTTGAGAAAGAGTGCTGGAGGAGAACGTTCTTGGCGGATGACATCAGATCGAATGGGGATCGAGGATCGTTGCACCATCAGAATTCTTGGATCTCTCCAATGACCACGAAGTGGATTTATTATTCATCAGTGATCGTTCCACCTTGAGGTAGGATGTTTTGTTTTATGTGGATTTATTCATGTTTTATTATCCCTATGACGAACACAAATAAATCGTTCAATAGATTGATTCGTGGATCGATCGTATTGCAGGTATGGAATTATTTGTGGGGAACTTGGGAGAAATTGTTTATTTATTTTGGATCTTCATTCATCGTTCTCATGACAACGAATTGAGCCCAGCTTGAACGTGGCCGAGGTTTGTTCCTATCTTGTGTTTCTTGGATTCCTCCCACCGTTCTTCGCATGTTCAATGTGGGCAATTCCTTTGGCCCGTGGTTCAACAAAATACCCGGTATTCAATCATTGTGTGACCGTTCTTTGGCACAACAGATCAATATTGCGGGCACACCACGCGATCAAGGATGCGATGGAGGTGCGATGATGAAGAGGTACGATCGGAGACGGATTGGGAGAGATTGATGTTTTCCGTTCATCCTAGTTCGACGACA
The DNA here is from genome assembly GCA_963277665.1 of Viscum album. Taxonomy (NCBI): domain Eukaryota; kingdom Viridiplantae; phylum Streptophyta; class Magnoliopsida; order Santalales; family Viscaceae; genus Viscum; species Viscum album. The sequence goes on from OY728132.1 coordinate 1,964,821,946, forward strand.
CGACTACGGACGACATGTGTGGATGATTTCTGAACGGATTTGAAGATCAGAACTCGGTGATCGATGACAGCATGGGTCAACCAAACTTGGATTCATGTTTTTTGGCGAGATGTGTGGTGGCAACAGTGCGAACAACAACGCCTGAAGCAGATCTGGGATTCTGTGAAATTTTGCGTTGCACAGCGTGTAATCCGGAATTACACTTCGTGTGGGATCCCCTATGCGGTGCTAGGGATTCCATGAGAAGAAAAATATTACACGACGTGTGACCCTTACTTGGCGGCTCAGCATGTACCTTGGATGGTACACGGACACAGCCAAGAGTACACGGGCTTGGACACGCTGCGTACTCAGACACGAACACGGCCAGAATAGGTGTACACTGGCAGAGCCGTGTACTTGGACATGATTAGGAGTACACAGGCTCGAACACGCCGTGTACTTCGACATGGACACAGATATGTGCATAGGTCGTGATATATTGGTAGAACCCAGTGTTGAAGGGACACGCCATGTACCTCCAGTATGCGCCACGTACTTCTTCAAAAATGACTTGGAGCTCTTATTCTCTTTAACTTGGACAAGTTTCGTTAGGATACGTCCCCTTGATCCATTCCCTAAGGGGTTTAGTATGGAGTCACATCCTATGTAATAGGATGGTGATCCCCTCTAAGAAACTTCAATTCTGGATAAAGTTGTGGGAATTTCTCCATGAGGCATGAAGTGAGATCATTTATCATCATCTTTTCCCTGAGTGTGGTTCTTGGTATCGTCGTGACCAATACTACGCAGGCATCGATCCCCTACTCTGCGGGTTAATCCAGATTGGGTCGTTGGTATACCCCATGGCCTTGGGTGTGATCATCATTTGTGTATCGATTACTTCAAACTTATAGCGTGTACTTCTTATGGTGAGACCCAATGAGCATGACATCTCAAATGGATGTCATCAGTGCTATCTGACTCATGAAGTGTGTTTTCTCAAACGAGTGTTATATGAAACCTTCGAGCAGGAATCCTAAGCTGATAGTACAGTTGTGATATTACTTGAGATTGTGTGTCTATTATGAGTATATTGGGAGGTTCTCGTTATATATGTCGTTGACATATACCTGTGTTGAGTTGACTACTATTTTTGATGTTAGATTCTTAGTGATTTCGGGATGTCCTACTGGGAATTGTTATACTCACTCTTGCATGAGTTTTGCTCGCACATGTTGTGTTTTATGCAGACGACCGACCTTTTGACAGAATCTTGGAGGGATCGGGATGAGTCCAAGCATAGTGAGCTAGGTAGACAGAGGTGTGTACATGCGGTACATTGACAATAGTCATCACCCACTTTACAAGTTGGACTTGTTTTAAGTTTCTTTTGAGTGAGCTTGTATTTGATCTTTATGCATGCATGATTACCGGTTGTTTACATTTAAGCATTGTATGGAATGTCAAACCCTTACGGTCTGAGAGAATATCATAGCAGACACAAGTGTCAATGTAATAGAAAAATATGTGGGATATCCAACACAAGGCCTTAGAAACTAAAAAAGCACCGTCCATGCAAATTCCCATGAAGAAAATGAACCAATAAGAAACGGATAAATGAAGAAAACATTACATTTTTTCCTCCTCTTAAAAACAAAATAAATATTCATTGTTTTTAATATAAAAATGTTTGTTTTTTTGAAAAAAAATATTGATATTCTTCCTTTTAACAATTTTAAAATCAACATTTTATAAATAAACCAATTAATGATTAAATTTTGATTTTAATTTGAAAGGATCGTATTTTCTAATTACTAATATTGGAGATTTATGATGTTTATGATATTTACGAACATTTCTTTAGTTTTAAATACTGTTTTCTGATTTTATATTATGCATAATTCATTCCTTAATTTTTTAGATTTTTTTAAAAAATATTTTTGGATCTTTTTTGTATAAAATTCAACCTTTTTGGATTAATGGTTAATTTTTTCGAGTAATAATATTTTTTAATTTAATAATCTAAAAGATTTTTTTCATCTACATTGGCATGATATTTAATAATTTGTACACATTTTATCGGTGTAATTGTAAATGCACTAACTTTTTTTCGAAAAAGTCAAAAAAAAAAATCCAACATTAAAAAATCGCCGCAAGTTGACATAAAAAACCCCCCAAAATCAAGGGTCCCGCATGTGTCACGTGGAGACTAAGCCTCCAGTCAAGTCAAAAAAATAATAATAAAATAAAAAATAATAAAAAATAAAACGTTTTATTCCATCACCAAATCTATTTATTTTAGGTCATCCCCCGTCGCCATCAACTCTGAATCTGTAAATTTAAATAATTTAAATATTGATTAATCTGATTTTTATAAGATTATAGTAATGAATTAAAAACAACTTTAATATTCCAGTCTCGTTTGTGTACACCTCTTTAAGGGTGGAGCCTCAGGTATTCTATGCTCATTTGAAAAAAAGCAAACGTGATACCGATCCTATTTTTAAGTAAAACGATTTTTAAAAATCAAATTAATTATTTTAAAACGGTGGCACCATAATGTATCTCCTTACGTGTAAACGGTTTAAAAAAAAACTATAAACATTAAATATTTAAATAAAAATGTTACTATAAAATATTAATAAAAAAGATAAATATAAAATATTTAATAAAAAGTATTATTATAAAATAATAATAATAAAGATGAATAAAAATATGATACGCTAGTTTATGCTTAGATACTTTTAAATGTTTTAAAATAAATTTATGTAACATCGAATTTTAATCTAATCTATAAATTTTAACTAAATATTTTATATTTAATAAAAAATTATTAAATAACATTTTAACACCAATTTTTATTAAATATTAATAATAAAGATATTTGTAATGTGTTAATAATAAAGATAAATAAAAATATAATACATTGAAATTTGAAGAGAAATTTTTTATAGAAATTTTGACCGGATATTAAATGAAAATGATCAATACGATATATGCATTGAAAACATGCACTTGAAATTTGAATGAAATTTTGCACTAATAGATTTTTACATTAAAAGATTCAAATGTGAGTTCTCAATGTATTTTTTTTATGAAAATTTACCCTTTTTATTTATGTATTGATATATCTACATTGTAATTTTAAGAGAATATTTGAGGTGAAAATTTTTAGTAGAAGTCCACACTAAAATTTTTCAATGGAAGTTTGCACTGCAAATTTTCTGTTCAAAATCTCATTATTTATGTGTTAACATAAGTGAACTAAAAATTTAAACAAACGTTTATTTTATTTTTTTTGTAATAAATTTCTAGTATAATTGTAATAAAAATTAATTAGAAATTTGTACTTGAAATTTAAGTAGAAATTTGAACTAAAATTTTCCAGTGAGAATTTACTCTAAAAGTTTATAGTGAAAATTTTCAATTCAAATTCCTAATGAAAATTTGCTTTTTTATTTATGTATTACTAGATTTGTATTATAATTTTAAGTGGTGAAAATTTGCACTGTAAACTTTCTATGGAAATTTTCACTGGATATTTACTTTGGAAATTTGCATTGCAAGTTTGTTTTGCAAAATTACCTTATTTATTTATGTATTAATATATTTATACTTAAAATTTAAACATGCAATTATTTTAGAATTATGGTAATCAAATTTTTAGTATAAATTTTTAGTGTAAATTTTCATTGCAAATATTGAGTATATATTAATACATGAATAAACAATATAATTTTGCAATAAAAATTTGCAATGCAATTTTCCAATATAAATGTGAAGTGAGAATTTCATAGGAATCAATGCAATTTATATTATAAGTTTTTAGTGCAAATTTTTAGTGAAAAATTGCACCTTTTATTTATGAATTAATATATTTGCATTGAAATTTTAAGTGAAAATTTGATCTGTAAATTTGTTGTGGAATTTTGGACATGAAATTTCCAAAGAAAAATTTCATTGGAAGTTTCCCAATGAAATTTGTAGTTTAAATATTATGTATAAAATTACATTGTTTATTAATGTATTAATATATTTGCATTTGAAATTTAAGCATGAATTTATTTTAGAGTTTTTGTAATCAAATTTTTAGTATAATTATAATAAAAACTATACGGAAATCTGTATCGGAGGTTTGAACTAAAATTTTACATCGGAAATTTACACTTAAAAGTTTCCAGTGCACATTTTCAATGCAAATTTCCAGTTGGAATTTATATTTTTTATTTATGTATTAATATATTTGCATTATAATTTTAAGTGGAAATTTAAACTGCAAATTCCCTATGGAAAATTTGACTACAAATCTCCAATAGAGATTTTCACCAGATATTTTTAGGAGAAATTTTCATTGCATATTTTCAATGCAAAAATACATTATTTATTTATGTATTAATATAATTTAAATCTATTGCCCAAATATTTTAACCTTACCGAAATTCTCACATTTGACATTTTGATCATTAATAAATAATTAAATTGAGCATGACATATATGATATCCTAAAAAATATGAATCCTAGAAAAAAAATATTAGAATATTTTTAGTGATAGTATATTTTAATTAAAAGGCACTAATTTTTTTTAAAAGAATTAAACAAATTGTTACATATTAAATTATAGGATTTAAAATGATGACAAAGTGAAATGTTGACAAATATGATGGAGATATGACCCAAAGGAAATGTAAATCATATGATGTGTCTCGCTATGTCATACGTGAAAATATAAGTACGCCGTATAGTATGACATATGGGAAAAACAAGGCATGTCGCACGCGATGTGTTTGTGTAGATGAGATGAGGTTTTTATTTATTGGTGAAAAGGAAGTCTAGACAAAGCAGGATGTATGTCATGACCCGGCTTGATGGGGCCTGAATCGCAACTACCCCAAGCCCGGCTCTAATAAGTCAGGGGCTAGCGACCAGCGTCGAGTAGGCATATTACACACATGATAGACATTAACCTAATGTACCTATACATACACACATCTCCAAGCTCATATAATGCTGAAATGTAAAACAACTGGAACTAATACATACATACATATATAATCCCAAAATTAGAGTACGGCAATAAAGTACTGAAAGCGATAAATGAGATAAATACAAGCCCAACCAAAAACTACAAAGAGCCAACCTGTGGAGAAATAATATCAAATGCAACCACTCGGAAAATACCTTGGTCTATCTAGATCAAGCTATGTTCCACCACCTCAATGTCCTCCCAGGACAGCGTCAAAAGGGACGTCGTCTGCATAAGACACGACACGTACGAGTAGAGTCCATGTAAGGGTGAGTATAATAATAACAAGTACGACACCCCCAAACAAGGATATATCAATTAAAAGAAAAACCCAAATATACTCAGGAAGGACGCCGCACCTCTAGGCGGTCTCAACCAAATAGTCAGCTACATGATTCTGCTCGAAGCATCTAGGTAATGCTTGTTTCAGGAGAACCCACTCCGTGAGCTATGCTATCATCGGAGAAACTCATCCAAGATGTCATGATCATGGGGTTCTGCCCAAGAAAACTCACTGGTTTTTGAAGACCATGATACTCATATAGAGGATCACACTCAGGACTGTTGGGGGACACCACAAACCCAATCTGTATCAACCCACGCATGGAGATCATGTCGATTCCACGAACCCCAACTAGGATATAAGAAGAACTGATAGAGGATCACACTCCGATCTGACGAAGGGACATCACAAACTCTATCTGAGACTCATCCACCATATGAGATCATAATCCAAAGATGTGGATGTAATGTCGCACTGTACCCTCGAGGGGATGGACCAAGAGAACACACTCAACTGATACTGGTAAAAAAATTAAAGAATCGAAGGGCTCTAAACACCCTTAAAAGGGGGTACACGGCGTGTCCAGCCAACCCTTGGTCTGCCCGTGTGGTGCTTCCTCACACGGCATATATAACTCCAAATACACGACATGTAAGTATATGCGCACGACGTGTAGAGGTCAGTCGACACCCTGCTCGTGCTGTCTATCCGTGTCCATGTACTCCTGGCCTACCCGTGCACCACCTCAAGTACCTGGTCATGTAACTGCCCGTGCACACCGGGTTACATGTCGAGCTACCAGGGGAAGGTCACACGACATGTGGGAGGGACCACACGACGTGCGATTCTTATCTTCACCGTGGAAAACCTAGTGCCGTATAAAGGGTCCCACATGGAATGTAGTCCCAGATTACACATCGTGTAATGCGAGATTTCATAGAAACCCGTGTCTAGTTTATGCATTGCCCGGATCTATCGCCACTGTCGTCAGTCATGCCCAAGGACTTTGAATCTGGAGTTGACCGACCTCACCGTCTCCCGCTCGTCAGATTCTGACCACCAAAATGGATTTGGAACCCACCTTCATCATCCGTGTCGTCGTGTGCCGCTTGGGAAAGAGAAATACCTCCGGTCCAATCTTATTCCTCCTTGAATTACCCGCCGTCGTCTTCGATCCTCAAATAGCAACCTCAATCGCAAGTCGTACACATGATAACGATCCGCTGCACCGAAGAATGGTTGTGCGATGATCGAATACCAAGTATTCGTCAAACCGTTGACCAAAGAAAATACTAATGATGATTGAGCGAAGAAACGAGAGAGAAAACCATAAACCCTAAAAATATGAGGAACGAACCTCGACCTTTGTTCGTTTGACCTTGATCCATTGTTGAAGAATTAGATGAACGAAGAAGGAATAAATAATGAACAAATAAATCCACTATAAATAAATCTACTATCGATGTACAAATCAATTCTTGTTTGTGGAATTGATCCACGCTCGATCGGGATAAGGAAACAGGATGAAATCACACACAAAAAAAAATCCTATCTGGAGTTTGGATTGATCACTCATGAAGAACGATAATGTATTTCCATCGTTGACGAGATCCACAAACTCTGATGGTGCAATAATCCTTGATCTCGATCCGATCTGATCCGATGTTGTTCGCTAAAGAATGCTCTTCTCCAAAAGTCCCTCTCCAATGGCTCCTCTCAATTTGTAGGGTTATGCACTTAACCCTAAAAATTGGCCATAAAAGCATATTTATAAGAGATCATTAGGTTAGACTTTTAATTAAATAATTAAATAAATATAATTGAATTTATTTAATTATTCTCCCACGAACGCGCTCAAGCCCAACGTCTGATGTAACAAAGATTATGTTGCGCCTAAGGTAAAACCCATATTCTGAACTCAACAGTGGCATCAGATTTCCTATTCGAGCATCCATTTAAGAGTTATTCTACATTTTCAAAAAAAATGTGCACGTGTGATATTCATATCTTTAATATTTTTTAAATATCAATTCCAAGCTCACTGGTCCTCAGAATCTCACACCGTCTCAATGCCTAGTTTTGAAAATAATCCATATAATATTCTAAAGTAATACATAAAAAAATTAGAGTCATTACATTCTCTCCACCTTAGAGATTTTTGTCTCGAATAGAAAAAACCTACTAAAAAAGATGAGGGTACTGAACTCACATCTAGGTCTCCCGCTCCTAGGTTCTCCCCTAAGATTTACGAGCTGCCACTGTACAAGAACTAGGGGAATCGACCGACCACAAATGATCATCTCCTACCAATCCTCGATCTTCACCAGGTACTTAGCAAAGCTAGTCCCATCCTTGATGTATAGCTTGCCTCAGTTGATAACATGCGATGGGTCATGCACGTACCTCATCAGCCGCGACACGTGAAAGAAGTCATGTAGCCAATCTAACTACGACAATAGAGCTAAGTGGTACACCACCTTGCCAACTCTATGCAGTATCTAGAAAGGGACAATGAATCTTGGAGACAACTTACCGCCCCTGCTAAATCTTCATAATCCGCATCAAGGTGAGACCCTCATGAACACATGATCCCCTTCCTCGAACTCTAGAGGCCTTCATTGTCGGTCCGTATAGGAATTCTGACGACTCTGTGCAGTCCTCATTCTCTCCTAGATGATTTGCACATTCTCTGTCATAGCGCACACCAACTTCAGGCCCATGAGTGCTGACTCACCTAGATCAATCCAACAAAGTGGTGACCTACAGGGTCACCCATACAAGGCCTCAAATGGTGCCATACCGATGGTGGAATGGTAACTATTGTTATACGAAAACTCCACCAAGGGTATGTGATCCTCCCAACTACAACCAACATCTAATAGGAAATCCCACAACATGTTCTCCAAGATCTGAATGGTTCGTTCAGTCTTGCCATCAGTCTGGGGTGAAACGCCATGCTCAAACACAACTGAGTCCCAAATGCCTCTTTCAATCCTCTCCATAATCACGTCATGAAACGAGCATCATAGTCTGAAACAATCATCAAGAGAACTCCATGGAGTCGGACTATCTCTTACATGTACAAACATCTTGATCCCTCTATTGAACTCTGCTCTCAAATAGCTAGGAAGCGGGGTCGAATTGGCGAGTCAGTCTATGATCACCCATATGAAATCATGTCCCTTGGACGTACATGGTAACCCCATCATGAATTCCATGAATATCCCATTACACTTCCACTCTGGCACCTCAAGGGGTTGAGCTAAACCCACTAGAACCTGGTGATGAGCCTTCACTTGCTGACAAGTGAGGCATCGAGAGATAAACTCTACAACACACCTCTTCATGCCTGGCCACCAAAATTGATGTCGGAGGTTCTGATACATCTTTTCTACACCTGGATATACCACCAAAGTGTTGAAAGTGGGTTCCCTAGACCCAAATTGTGACGTAATTTGATCACCACTACATGTATACAATTATATATATATATATATATGTGTTTATTTTATCATAATAGTGCTGATACGTCTACATCCAAAATATTTATGGTAATTTACTTGGATTAAATGACTTATCAAATGGTCCAGATCCCATACTATAATTAGAACCTAGAGATATTATGATAATAATCTTAAAGTAATGTCCTATGGTCTAGATACATTACACTGATAGGACACAAATGATGTGGGATAATCAGGTGTTGGGGGCTCAAAATCATTAATACTTTTTCTCATAAAATCTGCACTTGGTGATATCTAGTAGTTGATATCATGAGAACATACCCGATAATAGGAACACCACGTGTTTTGGTGTCATTAGTTGTTCCTATCTACGGACATTTATATTAGTCTCATGGCTTGATATCATTATCAATGTGTTCTATTTGATCCCGTACTTTGATGCAAGGTGAAAACAACGACAATGAAGTCATAACAAGGTAGTTATTATTGGGTTTTTCATTGGTGGTATGAAATTAGTTTAATGATCAAGATATGATTGGTCACTTCCGAGTTGAGGAAGAGATATCTCTGGCCTGGTTGATCAAGATGGAAGTACCTTTATAAATCCATGGTCATGGTAGTCGAAAGTAAATCCGTCTAGAGAGATCAAAAAATAATAAAATAAGAAAGGATGGTAACACAAGTGCATGTCCTTCTTTACGAGATATCGTATAAAAAAGATTATATTACACAGTGTGTGTTCGTAGGTTGGTTGTCATTGCTATGAATATTCATTATCTCTTTAAGGGTCTTGATGGGTTGCTAGAATCTACTCTTGATCTGTGAATATTGTTCACTACTATTGAGATAAGGGCCTACTGGGTCACACACAATAGCGCATTCAAGAATATTCTATATTCAGGTGAATAGGAATATAGGACATAGTGAGCCCCACCTTGGGGTCTGAGTGTTGTCTAAGTTTTATCAATCACCGATAAATAAATAAATTCATTATTATTCAAGTAAAGAATAATTGGGTTGAATTTATTTATTAAAAGTATTTACAAGTGTTTAAGTAAATACAAGGATTGATATTATATAAACGAATATTATTATTGTAATAACCCAAGTACTTATAAAATAAAATGTTTTCTTTTTGAAATTAAATAGTTAAATTCATTATAAATGTCAGGACCCGACCCATACTAGGGATCGAGCCGTAACTACCCTAAGCCTGCCTCTATATGCCAGGGGTTGTCGACCAGTGCTGAAGACATAACAAACTCGGGGGGCCTTTGCCTAAGTACCTATACACACACACGTAGCCAACTCAATACAAAAGTGCAGAGGGAAAGGAAAACAAGATAAAACACTACTATATATAAACCACAAATATGCATCTACCTCTAAACAGTACAAGTACAGAAAATTAGACTGAAAGGGAAAAGGGAAAAATACACACCCAACCAGAAAAGTGCCACAACCCAGCAATAGGTGGAAAAGTAAAATAGCTGAGAGAACCCCACTCCTGGATCCCAAGCAACAACCACCACACACGGTCCAAGCACCCCATATCCCTATGCTCCTCTGAAGTCACAATCAACCCGTCTGTTGTCTGCAAGGGCACACCGAGTGCAGGAAAAGCCCAAGTAGGGGTGAGCATAAAAATACTCAGTAGGATTACCCAAAGGCTCAAGGGAGCAGTAAGTGAGGTACTGAAGAGGGAAGTAGTAAATAAAACAAGGTACAATAAAAGAGTATAGCTGAACCCAACAAAGAAGTAAAGTAAGCTCGTCCAAAAAAAGAGGAGCTAGAAATGGTGAGAAGATGAAATTCTCATCAAGTATTCGCTACCTATAGTAGGAGAGTAGACTCGTCCAACCATGAGAAGCTAGACACAGAAAGCACGTTGCATACACCGCGCATCTTCGCCTCTCTTAGAAGGAGAGTAACCAAAGCCCAAGGAGTGGGTACTGCAAAATGATATATATATATACACACACTCAAACAAAGAAGCCCAAACGAGAAAGTAAGGGGATCTCTATATTACTAGCTTAGCCCAGGAAAAGAGTACCCAACAGTTCTATAAGTAAACACCATCGATGCCCAATATCCCACATGTTTTCCCTGAACTACAAGTCAAAGGGGATCAATCACCACACCTTGATACTATCCACTTTGGACAAGTCTATCTCATCCGCACAATTTTAGGTCACATCACAAGGACGCATCTTGGTGGAAAAAACACCCCTCTTTATTGAGAGTCCAAATTCATATCAAACATGTCTCATCACTATGACGCACAGTCAAGAGACTATGTCACAAAGTCAAGGACCCACCACCTAGCCCTACTAGAGGTATGCTTAGTAATGAAAACAATGATCAACACTACCCAGCCTCACTGGAGGGAAAGCCTTGTAATGGTAAATGGTGATCACCACTGCCCATCAGTGCTGGATGGAAAGCCCAACGATCACCACTGCCTAGCCATGCTAGAGGGAAAGCCCTGTAAAGGTAAACAGTGATCACCACTGCCTAGCCGTGCTGGAGGGAAATCCTTGTAAAGGTAAACAAAGATCACCTCTACCCAACAACACTGGAGGAAAATCCCGACAATCACCACTGCCCAGCTGCGCTGGAGGGAAATCCCTAAAACTACACTGACCATCCTTGTTGGATGGTACATCCCGAGAAGCATCGAGGAAACTACAATTCTCAAAATAATGTCATTACAGTCATCAGGCATTTCCTTAATTAGGCATCACACTCATAGAATCACGCATTGCATCTCAAAAGCCACTATGAAGGGCACCATCGCATCTTACACGAAGAAACACTCAGGTTAGTCTACTCGCAAGACAAACCACGAGTTCAGAAGAAAGAGATAAGATAGGTAAAAGATTCGTAAAGTGTTACATGACATGTGTGGGGCCCACACGACGTGTGACCCCGCCTCATCATGGGACTGTGTACCTAGCTATACTCGGGTTACTAAACTATGAACAAGTACTGCTAGGCATGATGACTTACTCCCAGAGTACACAACATACCTAGTCAAAAGGCTAACGAGTGCACGAGGCTCGTCGTTGATCTGGAGGTCCAAAAGAGTAATTACGTTGGAACACCTCCTCAAATGACTCAAGAACATTAAACTACATCTCTTCATACATCTTCTTCACTCTCACAAGAGTCGAGGTTGACCCAAGCTATTGGTTCTCTTCAAACACGTCAAAAGGATCTTCCTTCAATATTCCTTTCATGTTTTCACATTTAAAGAGATCACGAATAAGTCTCCAAACATCTAAATAGATCACACTATTGTGATCCTTGCAAAAAAACATGCAAGGTGGGATATTCATTTGCCCCGAACAGACTTATAAAACATAAGTTGTGAAAACACAACATACGCCCAAAATCCACCTTGTGGGCCCCACACCTCGGCCCCAAATTTATTTGGGAAGATTAATCCATTGTAATCCCTTTAGAAAAACACTTGGAAATAAGTATTCAAACACCCCAAACGGATGCTGGGTGAAAAAGTGGCATTTCATCGTAAAACGCGTGAACCGAGCCTTGTGGGGGCCCTCACCTTGTCTTAACTTAAACACTAGAAAAAGTGTCTCAAAAAGTCTTCACAAAGATCAGGGTAATTCTACCACTAATGGCGCGCCAATCAGACGTCCCATTTAGGAGTTATGTCTGATGCAAGGATCCATAAAAATAATAATAATTAATTTAATATTGTTAGACTTAGGCATTTCATGCCACTGAGAAATGAAACCGAATCTCAAAAGTCCCAAACCAATCTTATAAGATCCATCTCAACTTCAGCGTCATAGTGCCTCAGATAGTGCATCAAACGGACATCGTGTGTAGACGTATGGTTCGAAAGAAAGGTCCACAAAATAATAATAATTATATTATTATTATTTTAATTGAGTGTTTTGGGTCACCCGCCTTCGGGTCTAGAAATTAAAAATTCCCAAAACCTTTTCAAAAAGTCCAGCTCGACCCAAGGATCACACTTCCACTAACAACACGTGATTTGGAGCCCCGTATCAAGAGATAAGGGCATTTAGAGTCTCAGGGTCCAAAACAGGCTGGATCGGCTCAGTTCGGCTGGTCCACCCCACCTGGGCCGGCCCGCGGCCCACCTGCTGCACGGCTTGGCCCACCAGAATCTGGCCTGACCTATCTTACGTGGCCCAGGCCTCACCTCCACTGACTAGCCAACTGGATGGTCTCCCTCGCTCGCCGCGTCAACGTGGAGAAGACCTGCGTAAAGTAGGTCTCGGTCGGCCAGTTGCACGACCACGAAGCCTCCTCTGGACCGCTACCTCCGGCCGTTCCTGCCTCCTCCACTCGCGCCACCACCGCTCCGGTCCTCCAACCCTTCTAACCGCTGCACCGCATCGACCCCACTGACCCGCGACTCCTCCGCACCGGCTGTGCCCCGACGCTCACAGCTCGCCACCCCGACTACCTCTGCCTTGCATGCCAGGACGATGCTGTCATCCAACCTAGATCTGCTCTCCGTTCTCCATAGCGCTTTGGACCTACTTCTCACCCCCGGACCCCCACCATCCTACCACCGCTTCGACGGATCATCGCCGCCTTGGACCACCATCGGCCGCCACCAGTGGTTCTTCTCTAGTGGTCCCTTACGTGGACCATTGCGATTCCATCGCTCACCCAAAAATTATTTTGAGCCCATACTTGCTTTCCCTACAACGAGACCATTAAAACACTTGCCTCTGATCGACAAACCATTGAAGATTTGACGTGCTTAATTGTAAATTCCCAAGAACTCAAAGAAGGGTTGAAGATCATGATGAACAAAAGTTGATTTTTTAGCATGGGTTGATGGCTGTCTTCATGCAGCCATCAATGATGATAATCAAAATGAAGAAACAAGAGGCAATAGAGGATTTTCAAATTAAAACTTGAATAGGAACTCACAAATAGAAGAAATACTGCCTCGATCCATGCGTTTTTCATTGGCGATGCTTCCACGATGCGTCTTCTTCGATCCGCCAAGGTTTCGGTGGAGTTTTCTAATCAATCCGGTGAAGAACGGTGAAGAAATCCTAGAGGTAGAGAGAGAGATTGGTGGGGTTTGAGAGAGAGATAATTAGTGTTAAACCTAATTCTAATCTCTCAAGCGTATATTTACATAAAAACACTGAAAACCCCCGCCAATGGTCGCGACTTCTGAAACCTCTGCGCCTGCTCATTTTATATTGCACCTAGGCAAAACACTCTATTTAAAACTCAATAGAAGTCTTATATTTCCATTCCAAGTCTTCGTTCGAATGTTATTCTAAAATAATGTCAGGGATAAAAATCACTAAGTGGTTATTCCAAAATGACAATTTTTCCCCTAGGTGAATTTTCTCACAGCGACCCTATGCTGAAAAATATTATAACACTCCTAGGGTAAACATAACGCTCTGGACTAAACCATGGCCTTAGATTTCCAATATGAGTTACAGTTTGAGAGTTATTTGGGTTTGAGCTATTAAATGAATGAATTAATAACTTAATTCATCCATTTAACGTACTGCTACTGATCGAGGGGTCTGAACCCCCTGTGCCAACATCTTTTATGTTTTACCTAGGATAAACATTGAGTTACAGACCCAACCGTGGTATCGTATTTATGATCCAATCAACCGTTTAATAGATATCCTGTTTCCATTGTGTGAATAGTATACAAACACTTAATATTTTTGTATAATTTATTCTGGGCACACCGGGCCTCATAATTGCACACCGTCTTAGCACCTGTCTCTAGAAATATATTTAGAAATATTCTAAAGTCTTACAAAGAAAAAAATGGATCTCTACATCATTCCCTCCTTCAAACTTTTCATCCTCGAAAAGCAAAACTAGGAAAAACAACTCAAGATACTGAGCTCAGATCTGGCTCTCCCACTCCTAGGAAAACCTGCACATCACCATGCTGGCACAAAATGCGAACTAAAGGGATGGTCCATACTCATAGGGTCTACTCATTTCGATGACATGCGTAAGAACAGACACATATCTCATCAGCTGTGACACGTGGAAGACATCGTGCACCCACTCCAGCTATTGGGGTGGGGGGGCAAAGAAGTAGGAAACCTTGCCATATCTTGCACGATTCTGAACGTATCTAAGAAACTTAGGGGATAACTTACTTCCCCGGTCAAACCTATACATTCCATGTCACGATTAGAATCATGGTTTATCCCTGGAATAGGGTCTCGTGATTCTCTCCTTCAGAATATCCATCTGGTGAAACACCCAAGGATATCTGATCACACAAGATTTCACAGTTGATGCATCACAACTAATACTCTCTAACACGCTTGAGAAGCGAAGGAGTCAACACCATTGACTAAAGAAAAGTTGTACCCTCATGCTCAACCAGGGTCAGCTATAGGGAAGCTAACTTCTATGAAACATCCCGTACCTGGCGTATAGTGACCCTAGCCTTTTACACATAACATTACATGATTTTAAGCATAATTATACATTAGAGTACAAGCTAAGGATTGTGAAGTCTAGTGTCTTGGAAGACTAGGTATATAAAGCTGAAAACATGGAACTAAATAAAACATTTCTTTATTTAATCTTCAAATTGAGATTCTAACTTCCATTGTGCTCATACATCTACATAGGGTACCCTGGGGAACACATGAACAAATTGATGAGCTAAATAGACTAGTAAGGAAATAAACATAAGAACAAAGCATTATTACATGGGATAAAAGATATGACATGATGATATAAAAAGGCATGTAACATATGAAATCATAACATATAAACATGGAATCATATAAACATGAAGTCTTAATAATGTGGCAGAAACATAAAACATGAATTTAGCACGAGTCAAGGCTAACCGCCATGACCGCCGCACATGGTATCACAAGCCAAGGCTAACCGCCAAGACCGTCGCACATAACGTCTCATGAGACTCAACTTTACCCAATGCATTGGAGTGCTATCTGGGTGCACCCATCTTAACTTTTCATAAATATGTTTTCCACATTAATAATCATACATAATAAATCTTACATAAACATATGGGTTACCCATAGAAATAATTGAGCACCACAATCATGTCATAAAGCATAACTAATGGGCATATCATAAAAGTGTCCATGAAAGAAAGGCATTAGAACATACATGGAAATTAATAAGGTAAAATAGGAATAAATCATGGTAAGTGATGTTAAGAATAAGTGACAACATGTAAGAAGAGTATTTAAGAAATTTTATCATTAAAACATTTTAGTAGGGTTTTAAGGAAAACACTAAAGAGCTTTTAAAATAGAAAATGGAATAATCTTTTACATAAAACCATAAGTGAACCAAGAATGTTTTAATTATAAAAATACTGACTTTATAAAATCAATGTTGGCTTAAAAATAGATAATATAGTGTACATGATGATGAGTATGAATTTGGAAAGTTCCCTTAAAACAGGTTTGCTTATCGAGATGTATTGAGGAGGGAATCACTAAAAAACATGTATATCCCTGAAAGAGAACGACCAAAGGGTTTTGATAAATAAATTTGGTATATATTCAAATCATTTAGAGGATGCACATAAAAATATAAGATAACTTCATTTTAGTAAAATAAAGATAAGTAAACCCAAAGGAACAAAGGAGGTTCCGATAGAATCCCTTACAGATTATCTACATGATATCAGGTGTACTTAAAATAGCTTAATGAGAGAGAAAGGGGTTTCTCATCACTTATAAATCATGAGTGCAATATGAGGGAGGTGTTAAATCATACCCCATCATTAAGGATTACACATAAAATGGCATAACATAGAGGAAATTCTTGAATAAAAGTGAAATAGAGAGGATCCCTTACCTTAAGTCCGATGGTGTTCACCACTTGATATTAATGACCTGAATAGTCAAATTAGGTTCATTAATTAACAATTAAAGAACCTATTATATATGTACTATATTTATTATAACATTTTTAAGTTCATTTATAAACATTTTGATTGGTTATGAGGTTCAATTTTATTGTTCGGGTCTGTTTGTTTCCTTGGTTTTAATGATAACTTTACTTATTTTCATGAACGGAGAAACATGTAAAATGAGAATGGTTGTTAAGAATTGGAGTTATATTTTACTATTGAACATCTATAAGGTTACATGTTTTTAAATTTAATTTGGTTACTTAGAGCGAAGTTGAATTATTATATAAAACATTAATGATAAACGCTTGAATTAATTTGGCGATTTTGCTCATAATTAACTTGTTTTGTATTATTATTTTACATCATGTGTGCAAAAGGATGTACCAGTCATACTACAAGGGAAAAGGCTACAAGGAAAAAGGATCTAGATGAGGATCAGAGTAGGCAAATTCACCAGAGAAGAGCTAACCAGAATTGGAAGAACGAGAGGGCATGACATTGCCATCGGTACTGGGCCTATGCAACTCTGCACAATACAGCTAGCCGACCAGCCTTGTGAAGGGGGAGTGCTGATATCATGACATGTGCTGGGGAGGATTAGTTCTAATAAGTCTTGTATGGGTAATTTATTATAAGACCTATGGGTCATGTAATTGTCTCTAAGCCTTCGGGCCTTGTAAGGGTTCCACCTCACCCCTTGAAAGGTGGATTATAAAAAATAATAAAAAAAGACCTTTGGGCCATTCAGTCAGTGTGAAAAAGGATTCTAGAAAAACACAAAAGATAAAATAAATATTTAATAGTCTGTTTCAACCAAAAAAATATTTTCATGACCAGAATTGGAGATGGTAATAGAAATTGAGTATCCATCGTCTTTAAATGTGGTAAATTAACACATCTCGGATGGTATCTTTACTACTAGTATAAAATAAGAGTAAGGGAGATATGATAATAACTTATTCCATTATCATAAAAAAATCCATTACATGTATGGTAATGTATTTTTTATAACATTTGGATGTGGAGAGGTAAAGATAGTAAAGAAGACAAATGAACTTGAAAAGAAAATGAAAGCAAAGAAGAGGAATTTACCTCTTGATTCAATCTTCATTGAGAGCCTCTTAAGGGGAGAGGATTTGGTCTTTTGAGAAGACCAAGGGATCATGGATGTTGGGGAGGATATTAGGGAGAGATTTGGGAAAAATTTAGGGAAGGCACAAGTCTTGAGAGGAGTGAAGAGAAGAGGGGAGTGTGAGTGGTTTTTATAGTGGAGCAGGGGAGGGTTTTCTTAATATTTTAATCATTAGTTTATTATTTTTCTATAAGACAAGAAATAGTAATGATTCTTGTGACAACAAATAGTAATATGTTCATGTGAGTTTTAACCAATGAACATTTACATCATCCATGACACAAGAATGATGCAGAAATTCAGGTTTTAGCATATATTCTGAATTATCATATTTTACTATTCATAAAAATTCAAGTATTTTAGAAAAATACAAAAAATTAACCCTAACCATTTTTTAATGTGTAGAATCAAAAAATGAACTCAATTTCTCAAAAATAATTTTCTAAATATAATCAATTTAATTTTTAATTAAAATCATAATTTACTTGAAAAATACATATTTTAAAACTATAACTGATTTTATAATGCTTTCAAAAATTACATAAGGTCTTATAAAATTATCTTAAAACCAGAAGAAATAAAATTTTTAATTTATGAAAAAATTTTAGGAAAATAAATTTTCTTTTAAATTAATTAATTAATTGTAATTAATTATTTATGACTTACAAAAATACCAATCCTTTTACTATGGTCATATTATCACTTACAAGATGCCTAAATTTTATTTATACATTCATGGGTGCATATATTATTATTTTGGATTATGTACTATTCATAAGGGTCATATTACTATTCATAAGGGTAGGTTATTATTCACCAAAAATTATGTTTTTCTCATCGGACTCCAAACATCTTACTGATCACAACTGTGTATGTCATATTTTTGAAATTCAAATCATAGAAGTGACCATATTATGTTTAAAGGTCACATAGTTATTATTATCTCATTGTGTTGTGGTTTCATGTGATTATATGACATATTTATAAGAAGTAAATTTCCATTGATAAAACATTGGGTCGTTACATGGTGAGCTTGGGATTTCCTGCTAACGGCATATGCTACAACGCTGCCACTTTCCGGAGCATAGACTACCTCGAAGTCATAGTCTTGTAGGAATTTCAACAAGAATCGTCATCTTAGGTTCAAGTATCTCTGGGTGAAGATGCACTTGAGACATTGGTGGTATGAGTAAACCACAAAGTGCTCTCTCAGAAGATAGCGACTCCAAATTATCAGGGTGAAGACTACCGCTGATAGCACCACACAGTGAGTCACGTAGTTCTGTTTATGGAGTGTCCATCATCTCGGCCTATACTTGATAACTATCAAGTTTGACATTGAGAATGCAAGGTACCAATGAATAGGGTAGGTGAGAAAACTCATCCAACCACAAGAGGCTAGACATGGAAAGCACATAACATACCTCACACATTTTTCCCCTCTTGGAAGGAGAGTAATCCTTAAAACAAGCACTCTACTAAACCCACTAGTAGAACCTCAAGCAAAGGGAGGTCAAGCAGAAAGACTCCACTAACAAAGCCAAGACCTACTTCAACACTCCACTGCATAACCCCACCATGAATACACAAGTCAGAGGGATTCATCAACCACACCTCGATATTATCTTCTTTGGGTGGACTGACTCTCCCTCATGGTTTTGATCGCATCATAAAAATGCGTCTCAGTGGGGAAAGAACCCCTATCTCTCATGCATTCAAAGCTACATCGAACAACACCGACAATGGGTTACACCAATGCCTCATGTCACCCTTAATAACTCCTCGAGCAAGGAGTTAGAATAAAAGAGTACCTCAGACAGTGTCAAATAAGTTCTCCTGAAAAAGGTAGAAAAGACACAGAGTGTACCTCTTATCATATCACATTATAGTATTATAGACATCCATATCATGTAGCTACCCATGGCCCAAAATTCCAGCTCCCTAAGCCTGACGCGGGCCACCTAGTGGTGGTGGAAGGACCTCGCAATGTCATCCACCAACCACAATTCTTCCTGCTCTTTTTCTAGCATTGCCTCTCTAAGGACCACCTTGTCCTCACCTGGGAGATCCCTAATCATGGAATTGACTCTACCGTGGCGGTGCATCTACCAACTACTTGGAAAGATCAGGACATCTGGTCGGGTAGTCTCGTGCCACGTGACCTCACCCATCACAAGCATAACACTAGCCCTCCCTGGTCTATCCTGGTGCTCTATGCTATCCCCGACCATATTCCTGAGTCTTATCAAGGGGAGGCCTCCTGCGTCAAGGGCCTTCTAACTAATGTCTTCCAGCTGAGGGAGATGTCCCAACTCTATTGTGTCCACTACCAAAACCATCCAACTGGAGCCCCTCTGATAGAAATCACTCTGTCACCAGTGCATACTCCAGTACCTCGAGATAGGTGAGGATGCACAAGGTCACTACGCTGGCGCAAATCTTCTCTATAGAGACCTTGCACAAACTTTTGTGCCTAGAATTTTCTGTCATGGACTACATCTAAAGAGTACCGAGTAAGGTCTGCGAACCTAGTCGCATAATCAACCACCATCATCCCTCCCCACTGAATGTAGAGATCCAAATCTTTACGTACATGGAAATTACATTACTTTTGTAGAATACTTAATACATGACAAAAACAGACGCCCAAAGACCGTATTAGTTTAGTGTCTTTGGAAACTCGGAACATAATATTCTAATCATGGTGAAAGATCTTCAACATCTCCCATAAAGATCTTCCCCTTTTGGTTTTCTTACCTAAAACCTTTCTTTATATCCTGGGGAAAAGAAAACATAAAAAGGGTGAGATCAAATGCTCAGTAAGGTTAAACATAGAGAACATAAAACAATCCATAAACATTTGAATGCAAAAACTTGAACATAAAATCTAAACATCAAAATCTTGAGCAAAGACATAAATCTTGGAAGTACATAAGACATATATCATAAGGGAACATCAATAATGATAAAATAGCATGGGAATAAAACATGTAATTGTGTCAAACCATTAATCACATGATATGATTTCCATAGTAGCCAAGGCATTGCTGCCAAGACCATCTTAGTGGACAAAGTCCCTTTCTGAATTGAGTTCACTCCTTGTTCCAGTCCTGTATCACTGAACCAGATTAACTTACCGTTCCAGCCATGTCTATCTCATGAGATATAAATCTTTACCCAATACATTGGAGGGAGATATAGGTCCCACCCATCTCATAATGAAATCATTCTTACTTGTGCCACAAAATATACATAAATCATTCATCATAACCCAAAGAATAAAATGGGTTTCATAAACATCATCCTATCATCACATAATCCATATAAAACAAATGGATATCATTCCATCATAAGAAAAGTAATGTAAATCATAGAGACATTATACTTGAAACATACACATATAAAATAATGTCATCTTAGATGGAAATTGGTTTTGATAAAACACTTGAAATGAATTCTTGGGGAAAATATCCTTTCTTCTTCAAAATCATTTTATTTTCAAAAAATGCCATGAAATTTTAAAATAAAAGGGTTTTGTTGAAAATAATCATGCAATATTTTAGAGGAAGCTTCATGAAAATGAGGTGTTATGAAACTGTAAAAATCCGTTCACACCGTATAAGTTAAAAATAACATTCTCCTCGTACTTTTGTCGGAAAAGTCAAAAAGTTCCTCGTGTGGTAAAAAAAAGTAATATTCCTTTCATAACATGTGGTAAAATTCAAAAATGGGTAAAAAGGACATTAAACATACATGAATTTTTTTTAGAAAACATGGACATGGATGATAACAAAATCCCTAGTAAATACTTAGGAATAAACAATCTCGGATAGGAGCGAGATTGGAATAGTTATCCCTTACCTTATGTTCGATATGCTTCGTACGTATCTGAACCCCCTGTATAATAATTTAAATAATGTCATTTAATTATTACAGAATTATATTCATTGTTATGATATAATATATGGTTCACTTATGACTTTATATTACATGTTCTTTTGTAAATTCTATGTTAAAGCAACATTTTGGGTAAAATCGTTTTATTTATGTATGTGTTTGGACTTGTTGTTCTTGATATTATTATTACTTATATCATGATTTAATTACTTATAGAATGTAAATCATGATTTATATATCATATATATTCAGTATATATATATATAATAGATAGATAAATGAAATGAAATACACCGTTCATGGAGACGGTAGACCATACATACGCATGAACGCTGTTTTCTTTTCCTTATTGACTTGAATGGAAGTAAGTAGATGAAATATATATAAATACACACACAAATAAATCCAGAAGCTTTATCATGTCATATATTTCATTATTATTCATTATATATACTTTATAATCATTCTTGAGTGGTTAACATGGAGAATGAATCTCATCGCGTCGTGGAGACGGTAATCCGTATATACGCACGAGCGATGGTATCAATCCCATAATTATTGAATTGAATTGGAGTGGATGATATAATATAATAGAATCAATATGATGTTATAATAATTATATATAGTTATTCTTTACAACATTATACCCATCCAAGTAAGTTGGTGGTGGACAAACTGATTACACCACGGCGTGGAGACGGTATTCCGTACATATGCACGTGCGGTGATTTCGTTTTCTATAGGATGGATAGAAGGTGAAATAGGGTTGTTTCATATTTATAATAACATATCCATATATAAGTAATACTGATGTTATTACTTTATAATGAAACAACTAAATAAGAAGAAGTAGAAGAAGAAAGAAACTTGAAAGAGTCTGTAGAAGAGATTACCTCTTCCTCGACGCACCTCCTTTAAACTTCTTCTTAGGGCACTATAGTTGGTCTTTTGAGAAGACCAGAACCTCTATGATGTAACTAGAGAGGTTTAGAAGAGTAATTGGTAGGGTTTTTCTGATATTCAAGGCTCAAAAGGGTGTGAATAGAAGAGGGAAGGGGTGCCCTTTTTTATAAGGGAGGAGAGGGGCACCTTTGGAAAAACATAAAATATTATTTTATAATAAAGTCATATTAGGTTTATAATAGCTCCAAATTGATTTATTTCAAAGATAAAGTGGGTATGGATAGAAATCCTCTCAGCCAATAGGTTTTAGACAAGTTTAGGTTACTATTTTAACCTTATATTTTAGATTTAACTCTAAGTTAAATAATTTAACTTTTACCGCGTCTTCTTGTTTTCTTACACTATATGGTTAATAAACTTACTATAACAAGGAAAACAAACCCCAAGTGGTTAATTATTAATATATATAACCTTATCTAAGTCATTTGGCATAAACTTAGATTTTTAAGAATATAATAACAATTAATAATATAATATTTGTTTTAAAAACTATTTTATGTAAATTTTGACACTATTTGGTAATTGATTTTTGTGAAAATCATAACAGGATGATTAGTTCGAAAAAAGTTAATTAGATCAATAATAACATGTCATATTAACCTATAAAATTAGTGTAATTCATAAAAAGTCTCAAATTACATTTATTGGGAATTTATAATATTAATTATTTTAATATTTCATTATTTAGGTAATTACTGCATCACCATTGTGTTATAAATAAATTAAATTATTTAATGTCTAAAAATTATAAATAAAATACCATTAGGTAGGAAATCGTTTTATATTTATAATGAATATTTATAGTCAAATTTATCTTATGTATAACCCTATATTAAAAATGTTTTAGTTATTAAACTTTGATTTTAACTCTTTTAACTCTTTTTTAAATAAAATAATAATAAATGTCCTAATCTAATCCAAGTGGACCTAAATGATAATATTATATTCCTAAGATTATTTTTGGTCGAATTATACTTATCCAATAGAATTATAACATGTGTTAGGGTAATAATAATACCATTTTTACCCTTAATTACCCTATTTACTTTTAACCGTGGTAAATAAAAGTAAAAAGTTACTATTCACCAAAAATTATTTTTATCTCATTGAACCACATTTTACTTCTTTATGTTAACCGTTTCTCTTGGATTTTCAAAATTGCACTCACAGAAGTGGTAAAATTAAGTTTTTTGTAAATTTTCAAATTCTTCTAGGAGGTGGGTAAAATATGGTGAAAAGTTCAATAAAATTTTTATATATCTAAAATTATTATAAAATAACTCCAATGAATTAAATTGAACTTATATAGGTATTATGTATCAATTTTGACCTAAAATAAATTTAAATAAAATAAATAATTATTTAAATAAAAATTCATTTTTTTAATAGTAACCCAGTGTTTTCACTATTCATCAAAAATTGAAAGTTTTCAGAAAAATACCAAAAATTCACCCTAGGATAATTTCGATATTCCAAATCCAAAAATGAAGTCCATTTTGAAAAATAAAAATTCAAAAAGTGGGTATTACTATTCATAACAGCTAGTTTATATAATATTTTAATAACATATCGTTGTTTAGTGAAACACGATATTGTGTACAACACACGCTATCGTGGAAGGTCGCGATTGCGTGTAAAGCAAGCCAAGTCTGGGTTGCATGTAGTGAAAGATTCCTTTGTTGTAGTGTATTATAGAATCCAACCATATTTTATTTATACATTGAATATATATATATACACTCAATGTTGTGTAGAATAACTTCTATCAAACGAACTTGAAATTTTGTGTGACACGAGCAAAGAATAGTGTTGCGTATATGGTGTTGCGTATAGAACAAGCTAATTTTGGTGTCGCGTACAACATAAGAAGTCAATGAAATTAAAAAGAATAATTCTCATAAAATCTCAGGTTGTTACACTGAAGCTCCAATATCTCCTAAAACCGCATAGAACATAAGAAAGAGGGGTAGTACTCCTCATGAAACAGCTGCTGGAAGTTACCCAACGAGAGTGCCGACTCATCGTGCATCTGAGAATCCTGGCTCTACCAATGCTAAGCTGCTCCATGGAGAAATATTGGATGTCAGAACCACCCTCTAACCTGCCGGTGTCCAAACAATACTGAAGAGGTGAACTAACGACTCTAGCCAACCCTTCACTGCCTATGGGTATGCCTCATTACAGAACCTCAATGGTATCTAACATTGGAACTTACAGAGCGTGCTCAACTTGTGCTCATCATAGACCTAGATTACTGGTACTAACCACTGCTCCATAGGTGGAGGTGCTGCCACCTGCCCTCCTGAAGAAAGGGGAATCGTATGATGGATCCTGAACTGAGGCCTTGTCTCTCACGGAATCGTCATCACGATCCGAAGCTAGTATCCAAGCCAAATGTAATCTCAGAGGCATCCCGAATCCGATTAAGGAGTACCGCGGTCAAATGAGTATATATATATATATATATATATATATCAACAATGATGGGGAGCTGACTCAAGAAGGAAAATCCAAGAATCAATCATATACAATGCATGTACCATTGTTCCCTACAACAAGTGTCTCAGCATGGTGAGTCGACAAGCGGGTAATTAGGGTCCAGGTGAATGGCTATGTCAGCCGCCACACCATCACTGGACTCCCTGGCTTGGGAACCACTCTCGATACACGTTGAAACTGTTTTCCTAAAACCAAACCAATTCCTTTTTAGGGATTTTCCAAACAACGTCCCAAGGAAAAAACCTCCTATGATGCCACTTTGTCACGACCTGGCCTGTACCGGGGCTCGAGCCATGATTAACGCTCAAATTTACCCAAGAGATGAAGGTAGAATGATCCTTGTAGTTTAACTTGGGTTGTCGAATCCTCAGAGACCTAATAAGTAACCTACATACACGTACATTATATAGATTATTTTTGGCTATGAAGTGGCCAACTTGGGTTAATTTTAGATGGGTTTAAGGTATCACTAACATATTTAAGTTAATTCAAATTAAGATAATTATTTGACCCTAGTTATGACTTGGGGTGGATTGGGTGTATTCCCTTTTCAATTATTTTAATTTCTTATATTTGAGATGATTTCATTTAAGGAGATCAAAAAACTTCATCACTTACTAATTTCATACCAAAAAACCATAATAATAATCACCTATACACTTGGAGGATCAAATTTATGAGCACTCCAAGGTAAAGGTTTGTATTAGCACTTAAAGTATGTGACCTTAAAATTCAACAAGGATGAAGAAGTTTTAAAATCATCAAATAAAAATATCAATTAAAAAAAATGATTATATATTAATGGGGTGATAATTAACATCCAATATAGAGCCTTGATACTCCCTTGGATCAACCCATAAGTGGGTTAGCCCTCCATTTATGCTATGGTTTCAATGGAAGTAGGAAGTAGACTCATGAGGGAGGAATTGAAGAAGTAAAGAAAACAATAAAAATAAAATGATCACTCCACCATTGTGTGAATAATTTCACAAGGTTTTGTGTGAATAAATTCACACCTTGAGGAAACAATATCAAAGTGATATGGAGGAGAACAAAATAATAGTATAATAAGAACTTTTATTAAGAAACTAGGATGAATTAAAACAACTTACATGTGAAAGAAAAACTTGAGACAACAAAATGGCAGTATAACATTACAATGAAAGAAAGCTCAAAATATGATCAAATCCTCCACCAACACTGCCTTAAATAGGCATTTCTTAAGCCTTGAGTTGAGCCTCCAATAGTACAAGTCTCCTCAATTAATTTTGGTAGGCCATAGGTGGGTGGAAAGTTGAGGGAGAGTTGATTTTTCCACCCTTGACCCGAGGTGACAGCCAGCTTTCATCCACCGAACATACACATCTGAATGGAATTCTAGATGGCAGAATTGGAGTGGTAAATAGAATAAAAAAGTGAATATACCGACGTCTCTTAGCTCTTTGTAAAATTTCAGCCCAAATGGATATTTGGTTTCCGAGAGATGATTAAATTGGTGGGTTGTTTTTCTGGGCCGCAGAATCTGGCCCAGAATTTTATCTCTAAATTGGGACACCTTAATAACCACCATGGATGCCTAATTAGAACTTTATTATGAAGAATTATTTGTTCCTATATATGTATTATAGAATCCCATTAAATTTGGGCTTCATTGGGCCTATATGTTGGGCCCCACATTCTCATTAGTGGGCTGGTGTCCAATCTGCCTTCTCCAGAATTGTTTGCATGAAATTCCATTTTGGTGGTCTTCCATTGTGAATCTTCCAACACTCCACAAGTATGAATTGTTCCCAATATAATTAGAAACCTGAAATTTAAATATTAAAATAAAATCAAGATCATTGGGTACTTTAAATGATGTTAAAAAATGTAACCACATAATAGTGCATTTTAAGTAGGAATTACAATCATAATGTGAAATGATGTTCAAAGTGTAAAATGCACTAAAATGGTGTTTATGAACAATAAAGAACTTGAATATTATATATATTTAAAATTAATATTATCCTCATTTAGTGTCTAATCACACCCCCATCTTGAGTTTTTCTAGTCCTGAGCAAAATATATCTCAACAATATGAAATTCGAATTCCCTTTTACAAAAACATTTTAATACACAATGATCACCAAAAATCCTTATACCAAACAATCATGAAACCCATCAAAATATTTTAATACATTATAGTTTCATAATAAGATCCCAATCCCAATCCCATTACTTAGTCCAAATTCATCGCCATATTTTATCCAATATCAATAAAAAATGATGATGTGTTGTGCGTCGCATTAGACATGAGGGTTCATCTTTATTAAAGAGTGAAATGATGGAAGAGCAAGGTGGAATCAAATTTCAATATTAAGATAAGTATTTAATTTTTTTTATTGTATTTTTGTTTTTTTTCATTTTTTTGCAATTTTTCCATGGTAATTGAAATTGCACTCAAAAGAGTCAACCCCTGTAGCGAGACTTTGCCGATGACTCCCAGGCTCAAAGACCTTAGGGCACCAAGTGAAGCCCACATAATCGGGCATCATCTCGAGTTAAATAATTCAAAAACAAATTCAAATTACCAAAAATAGAGATAAAATTACTAACTCTGGGTCAGACAACTATGGAGTCATGATCCCCAAGTGCCGAAAGCCACACATTAGGTCATTTCATTGCTCTACGTGCAAATTTATTGTTTTTTTTAATTTTTTTATTATTAAATACTCATATTAAAACTAAAATGATCACCAAACCTATGATATTTATTTAGGGGAACCCATGAACTCAAACTAATACCCCACTATCTAAAGGATGTGCATTGTGATCTTTTTTTATTTGGATAAAAATATAAACGATGAAATATCACATTGGATATCCACACTTTCCAAAATCTATGCTCATGAAATTATACAAGGATTAAAATCAGAATCGAGGCATGCTAAATTATTTGATATTCAGTTTCAAAGTGTGAAATGTGTATTACCATGTTCAAAGTTAAATGAAATTTTCCTTCCATTTACACACATTTGTTTTCAAATCATTCATTTTTTTGACACAAAAGCATTTTTTATTTTATCTCCCCCCACAAATTAAAATAACACTATCCCAAGTGTTTAAAGAAAAGAAAATTTAGAAGGGGATAGAGGTAGTGAATGAGAGTTCAAAAAGGAAATTGAAAATGAGGATCATGGAATGAAGTCACCTGGTGGTTGAAGTTGAAATTCTTGCTGCTCCCTTTTAATCCCTTGATCTCGATGCCACTCTGAGAATTCCCTAGTGGAAAAAAAGAAAAACAAACAAAAAAAAATACAAAAATACAAAAATATATATATTTATATAATAAATAAAGTAAAATATAAGTATATATATAAAATTTATATAATAAGGAAGCACAAAAAGCCGTATGTTAGTGGTAAGTGCGTGCCCCTGTCTCCCTTCAGTCCCGAGTTCGATTCCCCGTGGCTTCACCGGTTCTGACGGGGTTTGACCCACGACCTATGACGTGTCATTTTTTTATTTATTAATATATATATATATATTTTTGTATTTTTATTTTAACCTATAAACACATAAAAATAAAATGAACTTATGATACATTGTCTTATTTTTAAATTTCTGGGTAAGATATTACTCAAGGATCACACCACGTGACACAGATGAATATGGTGCTCTCCTTTCATACCCATCCATACTCATAATAGAAGAACAAGTCAAAAATATTTTTTTTAATTTTTAAATATCTAAATGATTAATTAATCCTATTTGAAAAATAAATATGATTCCAAAAAGATTGGAAACATGAAAACCATGGGTTTCCTCCCATGAATCGCTTTTTTTAACATCGTTAGCTCGACTTGAACCCCCCAACTTATCCAATACCAAATTTAAACATTTTAAGGACCACATGTTTAACCACTTCTACTAGGTTGATATTCATTCTATTTTTTATAATTTTTTTCATACACAAACCTATGTTCTAAAATGAGTGGTAAAATCAAAGGAATATTAGAAATGTTTGATCAAGTTTCCTCTGTAGTCTTTCCTAAGACATCAATGATCATTCTAGCTTTTTTGGTTTCAAGAGAATAATGAATTACAATTGAAAGGTCATGATTATACCTTATGAAGGTATTCTTTAGCAGGGAGGTAAGGACAATAATTTTGAACTCGGGTTGGATAGTACATTTAGACACAAGTTGATATTTTGAATCCAAATTAGTTTTATTTTCCAAATTTATCAACAAAATTGGTTCCTTTTGAATAGAATATTCAACCAATGAATTGGAAAGATTAGTTTTAGGAATGGGTATGGACTCAAAGTTTGTCATTTCTCTTAATGGTTCAGTGATTTGTGTTTCTGAGAAATCATCAATGGAGTTATATTCATGAGACTCAATCCATGATGGAAAATTTCACTCTTGTGAATATAAAAAATAATTTTCCTCTTGATTTAAACACCCATAAACAATTCCTTTATCCTCTTCATCTACCACAAATCTAAAGGTTGTATCTTCAGTAAATTCATGAGTAGTTTGTGGGAAACTAGACACTTCACATAAGGTTATGAAAGGGGCAGTTGGTGTAGGCATGTGTTCCTCCTAAGTTTTAATGCTTTGTAGTTATAATCTCAAAGATGAAACCTCAAAATTAATTTTCTCCATTTTTTGACATAGTTTTTCAAGTAATGGATGTGGATCAGGATGGATAAGGGGTTGAGATATATGGTCTATACTAGGAGGATAATTATGTTGTTGGAATTACATAGGAGGATGTTCAGATTGGCCTTGTTGGGACTGGAACTCATAATAGGTTGGAATGTTTTATGGAGAATAGGAGTTAAAAAATTGTGTGTCAATCGATTTTTGGTTATCCCACCAGTAGAAACTAGGATGATCATTGTACATCACACTTGGTGTGGGGTGATCAATGTAGGGAGAGGTTCCCCGTGTTTGGGTTTGTTCAAAAGGGATTTCCATTGGAGTGAAATAGGGGATGAGAATAGAAAAGTTGGGTGAGAAAAGGATTCTAGTGTCTAATATAACTTACTTAGGTCCCTCAAAATGGCAAAAAAATTTGATTCACACTCAAATTTACCCAAGATATGAAGGTATAATGGTCCTTGTAGTTTAGTTTTGGTTGTCGAATTCTCAGAGACCTAAGAAGTAACCTAGATACACGTACATTATATGGATTGTTTTTGGCTATGAAGTGGAAAACTTGGGTTGATTTTAGATGGGTTTAAGTTATCAATAATAGATTTAAGTTAATTAAAATTAAGATAATGATTTGATCCAAGGTTATCACTTGGGGTGGATTGGACGTATTCCCTTTTCAATTATTTTAATTTCTTATATTTGAGATGAGTTCATTTAAAGAGATCAAAAAACTTCATCACTTACTGATTTTATACAAACACACCATAATACTAATTACCTATACACTTATAGGATCAAATTTATGAGCACTCCAAGGTAAAGGTTTGTATTAGCACTTAAAGTATGTGGCCTTAAAATTCAACAAGGACGAAGAAGTTTTAAAATAATCAAATAAAAATCTCAATTAAAAGAAGTGATTATACATTAATGGGGTGATAAATAACATCTAATACAGCCCCTTTCTACTACCTTGGATCAACCCATAAGTGTGTTAGCCCTCTATTGATGCTATGGTTTTAATGGAAGCGGGAAGTAGACTAATGAGGGAGGAATTGAAGAAGTAAAGAAAACAATAAAAAGAAAATGATCACTCCACCATTGTGTGAATAATTTCACAAGGTTTGGTGTGAATAAATTCACACCTTGATGCAATGGTATCAAAGTGAGATGGATAATAATAGAATAATATTATAAGAATAACTTTTATTAAGAAACTAGGATGAATTAAAACAACTTGCATGTGAAAGACAAACTTGAGACAACAAAATCGCAACATAACATTACAATGAAAGAAAGCTCAAAAGATGATCAAATACTCCACCACCACTGCCTTAAATAGGCATTTTTGGAGCCTTGGGTAGAGATTAAAATAGTCCAAGTCTCTTAAATTAATTTTGGTAGGCCATAGGTGGGTGGAAAGTTGAGGGAGAGTTGATTTTTTCACCCTTGACCCGAGGTGACATCCAGCTTTCATCCACCGAACAGACGCATCTGAATGGCATTCTAGATGTCCAAATTGGAGTGGGACATAGCATAAAAAAGTGAATCTACCGATGTATTCTATATATCTGTAAAATTTCAGCTCAAATGGATATATGGTTGCCGAGATATTATTAAATTGGTGAGCTTTTTTTCTGGTCCGCAGAATCGTGACCAAAATTTTATCTCTAAATTGGTCCACCTTAATAACCACCGTGGATGCTGAATTAGCACTGGATTTTAAATAATTATTTGTTCCTATATATATCTTCTATAATACCACGAAATTTGGGCTTCATTGGGCCTGTATGTTGGGCCCCACATTCTCATCAGTGGGCTTGTGTCCAATCTGCCTTCTCCATGATTGTTTGCATGAAATCCCATTTTGGTGGTCTTACAATGTGAATCTTACAACACTCCACAATTATGAATTGTTTACAATAAAGTTAGAAACATGAAAATTAAACATGAAAATAAAATCAAGATCAATGGGTACCTTAAATGATGTTAAAAAATGTACCACATAATAGTGCATTTTAAGAAGGAATTACAATCATAACGTGTAATGATGTTCAAAGTGTAAAATGAACTAAAATGGTATTTATGAATAATAAAGAACATGAATATTATATATATTAACAATGAATATTAGCCTCATTTAGTGGATAATAAAGCTGCAACTACCCCAATCCCACCTCCATAGGCCAGGGGTCGAGGACCAGCGCCGAAGACATAACAAACTCAGGGAGGCCTTTGCCTAAGTACCTGTACACACACATGCAACCAACTCAATGAAAAAGTGTAGAGGGAAAGGAAAAAAAGATACAAAATTGCTATATATAAACCAAAAATATGCATTGACTTCTAAACAGTATAAGTATAGAAAAGTAAACTGAAAGGGAAAGGGGAAAAATACACGCCCAACCAGAAAAGTGGCATAACCCAACAACAGGTGGAAAAGTAAAATAGATGAGAGAGCCCTTCTCCTGGATCCCAAGCAAAAACCATTGCATGTGGTCCAAGCACCACATATCCCTATGCTCCTCTGAAGTCACGATCAACCTATCCATTGTTTGCAAGGGCACACAGAGTGCGGGCAAAGCCCAAGTAGGGGTGAGTATAAAAATACTCAGTAGGATTCCCCAAAGGCTCAAGGGAGAAACAAGTGAGACACTGAAGAGGGAAGAAATAGATAGAACAAGGTATAGTAAAAGAGTATAGATCAACCCAAAAAATAAGTAAAGTAATCTCATCCAAACCCGAGGAGCTAGAAATGGTGAGAAGATGAACATCTTGTCTAGTCTTATCTACCTATAGTAGGAGAGTAGAATCATCCAACCATGAGAAGCTAGACATGAAAATCATGTGGCATACCTTGTGTATCTTCGCCTCTCTTGGAAGGAGAGTAACCAAAGACCAAGGAGTGGGTACTACAAAATTATATATATATAAACAACCAAATAAGCTCAAATGAAAGAGTAAGGGGATCTCCATATAACTAACTCAGCCCAGGAAAAGAGTATACAAAAGTTACAGAAGTAAACACCATTGATTTCTAGCATCCCACATGTCTGCCCTGAACTGAAAGTCAAAGGGGATCAATCAACACACCTTGATACTATCCTATTTGGAAGGGTCTTTCTCATTCACATTGTTTTAGGTCGCGTCACAAGGAAGCGTCTTGGTAGGAAAATTACCCCTCTTTATTGACAGTCCAAAGTCACATCAAACACATCTCGTCACTATGCCACACAGTCAAGAGATCATGTCAAAAAGTCGAAGAACTACTGCCCAACCCTACTGGAGGTATGCTTGGTACTGCAAACAACATTCACCACTGCCCAACCGCATTGGAGGGAAAGCCTTGTAAAGGTAAAAGACGATCACCACTACCCAGAAGTGCTGGAGGGAAAGTCCTACAATCACCACTGCCCAACCATGCTGGAGGGAAATCCCTGTAAAGGTAAAAAACAATCGCCACTGCCCATCCATGCCGGAGGGAAAGCCCTATAAAGGTAAATAGAAATTAGCTCTACCCAACAACACTGGAGGGAAATCCCAACGATCACCATTACCCAGCCATGCTGGAGGGAAATCCCTAAAACTACACTGACCATCCTTATTGGATGGTATGTCTTATGAATAATTGAGGAAACTACACCTCTCAGAATAACATCGTTGCAATCATCATGATTTTCCTCAGTTAGGTGTCACACCTAGAGAATCTCGCATTATATATCAAAATACACTACTAAGGGCACCATCACATCTTACATGGAGAAACACTCAAGATAGGCTACTCATAGGCCAAAATCTAAGTTCATAAGAAAGAGATACAAGAGGTATAAGATTCTTAAAGTGGTATATGGAACGTGTGGGGCCCACACGATGTGTGACCCCGCCTCATTATCAGACAGTGTACCTCGCCATACCCAGGTACTAAACTGTGAACAAGTACCCCTAGGTGTGAAAACTTACTCTCAGAGTACACGACAAACTTAGTCAAAAGGCTGATGAGCGCACGACGCTCGTCGTTGATCCAGAGAGCCAAAAGAGTAATTATGTTGGCACACCTCCTCAAACGGCTCAAGAACATTCAACTGTATCTCTTCATACATCTTCTCTACTCTCACAAGAGTCGATATTGACCCAAGTCATGGGTTATCGTTGTTGGGAGAAAATCCCTCAAGGCATCATTAAATTATTTTTGAGGTGATTGTGTTTATTGACATAGTGGACAACTGTACTGTGATTGTTGACAAAGCAAAACAATGACATAAAAATTTGTTGACAAAGGGGATTTAATGGTGGAATGTTGAGTTCAAGTGTTGTGGTCAACGATCCATGTTTGATTCAAGAATGTCAACAAAGGAATGTATGATCTGGAGGCAGTACAAAAAGAACAAATACAAGGTGGTTCCATTTTCCAGTGTTTGCCAAATTTTTGGGCCTGGAAATCGACAAATGAAGAAAAGTGGATTTTGGAAAAGGGACCTGCGTTTTGTTGACTTTAAGTAGAAGAAACTTGTGAGCTATATGATTTTCAAGGTCAGAGCATCAAAATATGGAAAAGGAAAGAGGGTCATGCAGGTATTGGTGTGGTCGCGTAGGTGACATGCGCGCTATGAAGAGACTTGCGCACTGATGCCTTAGATGCTTGAGAACTTGCGCACCTATTGTTTTTCAAGATCATAAGATCAAAATATGGAAAAGGAAAGAGGTCGCGTAGTTATTGGTTTGGTCGCGCAAGTGACTTATAGAGGAAGAGACCTGCCCACCGAGACTTGCGCGCCGAGGGGTGACTTGTGCGCCTCTGCATTGGTTGACCAAATGCCTATAAATACAGGACCACCCATACTCATTTTTAACAGAGTTAAACACTTCAAAAAATCAGAGCTCTTGTCGCACTGGTGTGGTGGTCGTGCAAGTGGTGTGTGGTCGCGCAGGTGGACTTGCGCGCCAGTGTTTGAAGTTGCACTCCGGTTGGTAGTTGCGCGCCAATATTGGCTTGGGCGTAAAAGGGATTGAGTCGCACAGATTTGGAGTTACAGAAGATTGTGACGTACAGGTTGTAGAGGTAGACCTGCGCACCAATTGTGACTTGCATGCCGATACTTGCACGCCGTTTTAGACCTGCGTGCCAAGTAAGGTTGATTCCCTGGCAGTGTTTTCAAGCTGTGTGGAAGCTCGAAGTTTGCCTGATACCTTTGGTGCAAAGAGATATTCATCTATGGGTGAAAGTTGGACTTCAAAAGAGCATCCACATACAACAGAGGATGTATTCATTAGAGATAATGAAGAGACCTACAAGTTTATAAACTGTGAGTAGATCCTTTCCGGAGCAGTGAGAAAAGGAAGAGGAAGAAGGTGATCCTCTCCACCAGCAGTGAGCCAGAGAGAGAGAAACAGGGAGTGACCCTTGGGAAAGTAGTGAGATGACCCTAAACCTTGTAAAGGCAGTGATCCTAGGATAGAGTGACTATGCCCGAACCTTGTAATCCACAGCTAGTGAAGTTTAGTGGAATTTGGTATGACCTACAACCTATCGGCTTATGCTCCTTGGACGTAGCCCTTAGCAGTGAACCAAGTAAAAATTGTTGTGTCCTGTGCATGCTTTAATTCCTGTTTATATTGTGCAATAGGAAAGAGAGAGAAGATTGTTTTTCTTAACAGAAAAACAAGATTAGAACGATCTTTATTTTTAAATTAGTCATACCCTGATTCACCCACCCTCTCAGGGTAATCAGCCTTGTAGACCTAACAATTCGTATCAGAGGGAAAGGTTGATATTTGTTCTTCTCTCAATGGAGATCACTAATCATAAAGGGATTCTGATCTTTGATGGATGTAATGTTCAGATATGGAAGAATAAAATGCAACACTATTTCCGATCTTTGGGAATGGATGTGTTTTCAGCAGCTATGCATGTTATCACAACTGATATTAATAGTGGTGCATTATCAGAAGCTGAGCATAGAGAGTTAGATGTTGATTCCAAAGCAATCAATGACTTAGGGGGATCCCTTTACAATCCCATCTATACAAAGGTGATGTCATGAAAAACGTCACATGCCATGTGGGAAAAGCTTTTGAATATATATGAAGGGGATACAAAGGTCAGAGAGGCAAATCCGCAAGTGTTGTGGAACAAGTATGAAGATATGAGAATGAACCCGAATGAGTCTGTTGATGCATTCTTTGATAGGGTAAATGCTGTGGTAGAAGAAATGTGAGGTCTTGGTGAAATTATCAAAGACATAAAAATTGTGAAGTGCATCTTGAGAAAACTTCCACCTTAGTTAAATCCAAAAGTTTCTGTTTTGGAAGATAAAGACCCAAAAGAATTGACATTGGATAACCTGCACAACACCGTTGTTGCATATGAAATGAGAAATGATGATAACGACGCTGTGGAAAAGGGGAAATCTAAAGAGGTGACATTTAAGTCCATGAAGAATCTCACTATTGAATATTCTTAGGAGGAAGAAGAGAAATATGAGGTAATGTCATTCCTCTCCTCAAACCTTCAAAGAGGAAAAGGAAAGTTAAAAGGGAAACTTCCTCTTGCATTCTTTAGATGTGTAAATGTTGGAAATCTCATAGCAAGATGATCCAAAAAGTTTCAAGAATAAAATTATGAAGATGATGTTGAAATTTCCAAGAAGAAATCTTCAGCATATGTGAAAGGGAAGAAGCAGTTCAAGAGAAATTTCTTCAAGAAGAATAATCTTCTTTCACAAGAAATAAATAGTTTAGATGAGTCTGAGGTTGAAGAGGTTGAGGAGATTGAAAACTGAAAAGATTGTTTAGAAAATGCTATGGTGGCGGTCTTCGGTAGTCCTCATGAAAAGGAAGAAACTGATGCTGGAGAAGAAGAAGAAGAAGTTGAAGGAAGAGTTGATATGAAATCCGAATTGGAAGTAGTTCTTGAGGAGATAGATGTTTGGAGAGCCAAAACCAAGAAATCCAATAAAGTGGTTCATGATGCCAAACTCTATATGCAACAAAAGGATGAAGAAAATTATGAGCTGTTAAAAGAAATTGAAAGACTAAAATCCTCAACACCAGAGAGCTCAGAAAATATTGTTGAGTATAAGCTTAAAATTGAGGAACAAAAGAAGGAAATTTATTGTTTGACTAACACAGGAAAGGACCAGGTCAGATTTATCAAAGAGCTTGAATAAGAAGTGGTAATTCTACAACAAAAAATAAAGGATCAAGAAAAACTATTGACCTCCAATGTGATGTCAGGAAATCAAGTCATTCTAAAGACTGAAAAGGTGAAATAAGAGCCTAGTTATTCAGTAGGAAAGAAGAAACAATTGAGCTAGATGTTAAGTCTGATTCAGGTCTTGATAAGAAGAAAAAATTTGTGGCAATTGAAGTCAGACCGCAAGCACCCATCCCAAAATTGAAGGTTGATTTGGGCACAAAGCAGAATCAGAACATTCAGAGATCCCAAGGGGAAACTCATAATGTTGAAGTAACATGAAGGAATGCACCTTATATTAGGTGTTATTGTTGTGGGAAGATGGTACATTCACAGTATGTGTGTTCCATAGCCAAGAGATATCGAAGGGAACAAGAATAGAGGTGGTAACCAAACAGAGAATGGTTTTCTAGAACATATTTTGAAGGAAACTATTTTTGGTGCGGTGGATTTGGGTACATGGCTAGGTACTGCACTTCGACTATACAAAGAAATGTGCCAAAGAAGAATCAAAACGTTCGCAAGCAGCAGATCAATAAACCAACATGTGAGTTAAAAATGCAGAACAGATTTGCAGCTTTGCAAGGTGAAGCTGGTCCATCATACTCTGAGAAAGAACAGAAGTCTCAATCCATGCCGAGTGTGAAGGCAAAAGTATGGACCAAGAAGAAGAAAAATGAGAAGGTTGTGGTGGAAGAAATTTCCCTTAAGGAATCAGATCAATCTGGTGTATGGATCCTTGATAGTGGTTGCACTTCTCACATGACAGGTAATAAGGATATTGTTACAGGCATAAAATATGACAAAGAAGGAGTTTTCAAATTTGGAAATGATGAAGGCCTGAATATTGTTGGCTCATGAAAAGCCAAGTTTGGGGGAAAAGAAATGAGACATACTGATGTGTTGGTTGTAGAGGGTCTTAGTCATAACTTGCTCAGTGTCAGTCAACTATGTGAGTCTGGGCACTATATCCGATTTACCAAGAAGATGTGTGCTGTGAAAGGAAAAGATAGAGAAGTTGTTCTACAGGGAAAAAGGACAAAGGGAAATCTTTACCTTATAGGTGGGGAAGAAGATACATGCCTTTTATCCAGAGAGGAAGAAAACCAATTGTGGCATAAGCGACTTAGTCATCTATGCCAACCATCCATGGAAAATCTGGTAAAGTGTGATGCTGCTAGAGACCTTCCCAAACTATCATGTGATCGCACTCATACGTGTGATTCTTGCCAACAAGGGAAGATCATCAGAAAGACATACAGGCCAAAGGAACAAAAATCAACTAGAGCACTCAAATTGGTGCATGCTGATGTATGTAGACCTATCTCACCACGAGATATAAATGGGCAAAGGCACTGTGTTCTTTTCATTGACGATTATAGCAGAATGGCCTGGGTATTTGTCATTACCCATAAGACATAGGTGTTCAGTTGCATAAATCAGTATAGGAGGGAATCAAAAAGGATGCTTGGGAAGAAAATTCTAAAGTTTCATACTGATAACAGTACGAAATTCACAAATATTCAAGTCGAAAAATATCTCTAGAAACACGAGATAAGGCATCAAGTTTCATGAGTGAAAACTCCCCAACAGAATGGAGTGGTTGAGAGGAGAAATCAGTTCATCAACAGCATGGACAGAACGATGCTTATTGAAAAGGACCTACCATAGAAATTTTGGAAGGAATCAGTTTTGACATTAGTTTATATTTCGAACAGGTCTCTGTTGTGTCCGAAGGAAGGGAAGACTCCATATGAAATGTGGTACAGAAAGAAGCCAAAACTGAAATACTTTCGAATATTTGAGAGTAAGTGCTTAATTCTCAACAAATAAAATCACAGGAAGTTTGAGTCATGAGGAGATGAGGGGACATTGCTTGGCTAATCAGGGAAAAGCAAAGCATATAAATGTTTCAAAAAAAAGACTGGGAAAAATTGTTGAGAGCAATGATGTCACTATAGTTGAAAATGAACAAAATACTCAACGACCCAGTGAACAGTTTCTGGATGAAAGTGATGATGAGGTAAGCAACACAAGGGGAGCAAAAGTGGCAGAGGCTGACTCAGAAGAAGATACTGATGATGAACAAGAAAGTGTCAAGTCTGTGCCTACAAGGAAGCCAAAGATTAGAGCTGAAATTAATAGGTAGAATATCATTGGTGATCAGACAGCTCTAGTTCATACTCGAAGAATGAAATTATTATAGCAAACATCATTTTTATCTCAGGTGGAGCCAAAATGTTTTTCCGATGCAGCTGAAGATGGAAACTGGGTTCAGGATATAAATGAAGAGCTTGATCAGATTGAGAAGAACCAGACATGGGAGATTGTTTCGAGGCCAGCAGACAAGAATGTCATCGGGACTAAATGGGTCTATCGCAACAAGATGAATGAAGATGGTACAGTGATTCGGAAGAAATCACGACTAGTGTGCAAGGGATACTCCCAGATAGAGGGAATAGATGTTGATGATACATTTTCACCAGTTAAAAGGCTGGAGACAATCAGATTATTTTTGGCCATAGCATTGCAAAGAAAGTTCAAAGTGTTCTAGATGTATGTCAAATCTTCATTATTGAATGGAGTTCTAAAATAGGAAGTGTATATTGAGCAGCCATATGGTTTTCTCATTCATGAGGATGCGAACAAGGTTTGTAGACTAAAGAAGGCGTTGTAGGGCTGAAACAAGCTCCAAGGGCGTGATACTCAAGGCTTGATCAGTACTTGAAGAATCTTGGTTTCCAGCGTGGAGGAGTTGATTACAATCTCTATTTCAACAATGAAAGTAATCAAAGGATGATGGTGCTGGTGTATGTCGGTGACATAATTTTTGGCGGATCAGATGAAGCTCAGTGCAGATAGTTTTCCGAATTCATGAAAAATGAGTTTGAAATGTCAATGATTGGAGAGATGATGTTTTTCCTTGGTCTACAGGTGACACAAGGAAGGAATGGAACATTCATTTCTCAATATAAATATGCCAAGGAGGTTCTGATAAGGTTTGGAATGGAGAATTACAAGGAAATGAAGACTCCGATTGCTACCCAGATGAAATTATCAAAAGATGAGAATGGAAAGGTAGTTAATATCACAAAATACATGCGAATTATTGGAATTTTTCTATACTTGACCACAACAAGGCCTGATATTGTTTTTGCCACATGCCAAGCAGCGAGATATCAGAGTAATCCCAAGGAAAGCCACATTCTTGCAGTGAAAAGAATACTTTGGAATATCAAAGGCACCGTGGATTTCAGTCTGATGTATAATGACAAATCTCAATCAGTGTTATTGGGTTACATAAATGTAGATTTGACCGGATCAGAAGATGACAGAAAACCAACGTCAGGAGGTGCATTCTATCTTGGTGGATTGTGTATTTCTTGGATAATCAAGAAGAAAGATTGCATTTCATTGAGCACCACAGAAGCTGAGTATATTGCGGCCACTCAAGCATGCACACAATTATTGTGGATGAAGCAACAACTTGACGATATGGGAGTTGAAGTGAAGTCTTCGATCAGAATCCAGTGTGATAACTCAAGTGCTATAAATCTCAGCAAAAATCCCATCCATCACTCAAGGACAAAGCACATTGAGATAAAGTATCATTTGATGAAGGAGAAAATTGACCAGGGAATCGTGAAGTTAGAGTATGTGCCTACAGAGCTACAGGTTGCAGACATTCTGAAAAAGGCCTTACCCAAGAGAGCTTTTGAGAGGCATTGAATGGCTCTAGGAGTTCAGTCGACTCCCCGCACTTAAAAGAGTGTGGCTGTGGAACCACACCCTCCCCCCGAGGTATGATGTGTTTTTCCCTAATGTTCTGATATGTGTTCTCTAATCTGTTACAAACTACAAAGGAGTGACCTTTGGGTTCGTTGACAAAGGGAGAGAAAACAGTGATTGTTCAAGGGAGAGACAGTGTGGCTATTTGACAAATCATGAATGATATGGGGAGAAGCTGACAGGTGGAGCAACAAGATAGGGGGAGTTGAACGTGCTTAGCCAGAGCTTAGATTGGACAACACAGGAAATAGGGATAAAGAGGTTTTGAAGCTAACAAGAGTTGAAGCTGTGAACAGAAAGGGGGAGCGTTTTAAATCTGATGATGCTAGAAGTGATCGATCAAAGAATAGATATCATGACAGCTGAGGATCGTGATAAAAGTAGAAGAATGGTGTTGGAGAGTGGTAAGAATGTATCCAAAAATTGGTATCAGTTTGGTAACAATTGGTATCAGTTTGATGTCAATAATGGGTGTCAGAGATGAAGTGATTCATTGATGAACTTTTCATTTACTCTTGTTTCTCACACCGAGCATTGCTCATGTGGGCTTAGAGTATGTGTTGAGTAAATCCTTGATCGCTATCAGAATCGCAATAGGCGAATGGTGGTTGAAGAATTAATGATGTATCTTTTTATGGAAGAGTTTTCAATAAACCCAAAGGGGGATATTGTTGGGAAAAAATCCCTGAAGGCATCATTGAAGCATTTTTGAGGTGATTGTGTTTTTTGAAAAAGTGGACAACTGTGCTGTGATTGTTGACAAAGCAAAAAAATGACATAAAATTTGTTGACAAAGGGGATTTCATGGTGTAATGTCAAGTTTAAGAGTTGTGGTCAACGATCCATGTTTTATTCAAGAACATCGACAAAGGAATGGATGATTTGGAGGTGGTACAAAAAGAACAGATACAAGGTGGCGCCGTTTTCCAGTGTTTGCCAAATTTTTGGGCTTGAAAATCGACAAATGAAGAGAAGTGGCTTTTGGCAAAGGGACCTGCACGCCGTTGACTTGAAGTAGAAGAAACTTGCACGCCATATGTTTTTCAAGGTCAGAGCATCAAAATATGGCAAAGGAAATAGGGTCGCGCAGGTATTGGTGTGGTCACGCAGGTGACCTGCACACTGTGAAGAGACTTTCACGCCGATGCCTTGGATGCTTGATAACTTGCACGCCTGTTGTTTTTCAAGATTAGAAGATCAAAATATGTCAAAGGAAAGAGGGTCACACAGGTATTGGTTTGGTCGCGCAAGTGACTTGTAGGGGAAGAGACCTGCGCACCGAGACTTGCACGCCAAGGGGTGACTTGCGCGCTGCCGCGTAGGTTGACCAAATGCATATAAATACCGGAACACCCCTCCTCATTTTTAACTAAGTTCAAAACTTAGAAAAATAAGAGCTCCCGTTGCGCTGGTGTGGTGGTCGCGCAGGTGGTGTGTGGTCGCACAAGTGGACTTGCGCGCCAGTGTTTGAAGTTGCGCGCCAGTTGGTAGTTGCACGCCAATATTAGATTGGGCGTAAAAGGGATTGAGACACGCAGATTTGGAGTTGTAGAATATTGTGCCGCATAGGTGGTAGAGGTAGACCTGCACGCCAATTGTGACTTGCACGCCGGGTTAGACCTGTGCACCAAGTAAGGTTGATTCCCAGGCAGTGTTTTCGGGCTGCATGGAAGCTCGAAGTTTGCCTGATACCTTCAGTGCAAAGAGATATTCATCTACAAGTGAAAGTTGGACTTCAATAGAGCATCCACATACAACAAAAGATGTATTCATTAGAGATAATGAAGATACCTACAAGTCTATAAACTGTGAGTGGATCCTTTCTGGATCAGTGAGCAAAGAAAGAGAAAGAAGGTGATCCTCTCCACCGGCAGTGATCCAGAGAGAGAGAAACAGGGAGTGACCCTTGGGAAATCAGTGAGCTGACCCTAATCCTTGTAAAGGAAGTGATCCTGGGACAGAGTGACTGTGCCTGAAATTGTAATCCACAGCTAGTGAAGTTTAGTGGAATTTGGTATGGCCGACAACCTGTCGGCGTATGCTCCTTGGATGTAGCCCTTAGCGGTGAACCAAGTAAAAATTATTGTGTCCTGTGCATGCTTTACTTTCTGTTTATATTGTGCAACATGAAAGAGAGAGAAGATTGTTTTTCTTAATAGCGAAACAAGATCATAACGGGCTTTATTTTTAAATTAGTCATACCCTGATTCACCCCCCTCTTAGGGTACTCAGCCTTGTGGACCTAACACTCTTCAAACATGTCAAAAGGATCTTCCACCGATATTCCAGTCATGTTTCCACATTTAATGAGATCATGAATAAGGCTCCACACAGCTAAACAGATCACACCTTTGTGATCCTTGTGGAAAAACATGCAAGGTAAGCTATTCATTTTCCCCAAACAGGCTTATAAATCATAAGTTGTGAAAACGCCGCATATACCCGAAATCTGCCTTGTGGGGCCCACACCTCGGCCCCAAATTTAGGAGGGTAGATTGATCCATTGCAACCCCCTTGGAAAATCACTTGGAAACTAGTATTCAAACACCCAAAATGGATGTCGGGTGAAAAAGTGGCATTTCACTGTAAAACGCGCGAACCGGGCCTTGTGGGGCCCACAACTTGTTTTCACTTAAACACTTGGAAAAGTGTCTCTAAAAGTATACAAAAAGATCAATGTCATGCTACCACTAACGACGCATCAATCAGATGTACCATTTAAGAGTTATGTTCGATGCAAGGATCCATACAAATAAT
The DNA here is from genome assembly GCA_963277665.1 of Viscum album. Lineage (NCBI taxonomy): Eukaryota > Viridiplantae > Streptophyta > Magnoliopsida > Santalales > Viscaceae > Viscum > Viscum album. The sequence continues at coordinate 1,964,865,477 of OY728132.1, forward strand.
AATAATTAATTTATTATTGTCAGACAGTAGGTGTTTCATGCCACCGGGCAACAAAACCAAATCTCCAAAGTCCCAAACTAATCTTAGAAGATCCATCTCAACTTCAGGGTCACAACATCTCTAACAGCGTGTCAAACAGACGTCATGTGCAGACGTATGGTCTGAAAGAAAGGTCCACAAAATAATAATTTTTATTTCTTTTGAAAGGGAATTCCCATGTGTGGCCTTTTCAAACCCTCTAGACATGGTAACCCCACTCCCCCACGAAGAGGTCACTTCCTTGAGGTAGAGTCCCATTCGGGGAAGGATCTGTTTCCAGCCGAGGTGTTAGAGAGTCCCTAAGGGTGACAGCTCGATCGACGATGGTTCGTCAAAGCAATCCGTCAGCACATTGGGCCACACCTCATTTTTCCCGCCCAGTTGAGACCAAGAGACCTGACAAGACAGGTGGATCCCAGAGGAGAGACTCACCCTGAAATTGGACTCCCAGGATTTGAATTCTGAACCTCCCAAAGAAAGGCGTTGTTGTACCACTCTCCTTCACCACCACGCCACCACCGAAGGGGCAGGTCCACACAATAATAATAATTATATTATTATTGTTATTATAATTGAGAATTTCGGGTCACCCACCTTCATGTATGGAAATTAAAAATTCCCAAAACCATTTCAAAAATTCCGACTTGACCCAAGGATCACACTACCACAGACAACACTTGATTTGGAGCCCAGTATCAAAAGATACGGGCGTTTAAAGTCTCTAGGTCCCGAACAGGCTGCACCGGCCCGGTTCGGCCGGTCCACTCCACCTGGGCTGGCCTATGGTTCACCTGGAGCACAAAACGGTCCTCGAGTAGCTGGCTAGACCTGTCTACTGTAGCCCTACCCTCACCTCCACTGGCCGACCAACTGGCCAGTCTCCCTCACTCACTACGTCAACATGGAGAAGACCCGCCCAAAGTGTGTCTCAGTCGGCCGGTCACGCAACCTTGAGGCCTTCGCTGGACCACTGCCTCCAACCATGCCGATCTCCTCCGTTAGTGATGCCGTCGTTTCGATCTTCCATCCCTGCTGCCCGCTGCACCACACCGACCCCACCTCCCTGTGACTCCTCTACGTCAGCCCGCCCCGTCGCTCCCTGCTCGCCACCCTAGCTACCTCTCCCTTGCACACTAGAGAAACACCTCCATTTATCCGAGATTCGCTCTCCATGCTCCCTCACACTCCAACCCTGCTTCACACCCTCGAACCCCCACCATCTAGCCACCGCTCCGACCAGCTCTGGTGGATCGTTGCCACCTTGGACCACCGCCGGCCGCTAGCAGCGGTTCTTCTCCGGTGGTCCCTTCCATGGACCACCATGATTCCACCACTAATATGAAAATTATTCCGATCCCATAATTTCCATCCCTACAAAGAGACCATCAAAACACGTACCTCTAATAAAAAAACCATTGAATATTTGATGCGCTTAATTATAAACGCCCAAGAACCCGAAGAACGGTTGAAGATCACGACAAACAAAACTTGATTTTTCTGCATGGGTTGATGGTCGTGTTCATGCATCCATCAACGATGATAATCAAAATGAAGAAACAAGAGGAAACATAGTATTTTAAAATTAAAACTTGAATCAGAACTCAAAAAAAGAAGAAATTCTACCGCGATCCATCTGTTTGTCATTGGCGATGCATCCACGACGCTTCCTCTTTGATCCACCAAGGTTTCGATGGAGTTTTCTCCTCGATCCGATGAAGAATGGTGCATAAAACCTTGAGAGAGAGAGAGAGCTTGGTAGGGTATATATATATATATATGTATAGAGAATTAGGGTTAACCCTAATTCTAATATCTCAAGCGTTTATTTATATAAAAACACTGAAAACCCCGCCAACAGTTGCGACTTCTGAAACCTTCGTGCCTACTCATTTTATGTTGTGCCTAGGAAAAACGCTCCATTTAAAACTCAACTGAAGTATCAAATTTCAATTCTGATCCTTCATTTGAAAGTTATTCAAAATGAATGTTAGGGATAAAAATCACTAAGTTGTTATTCCAAAATGAAATTTTTTCCCCTGGGTGACTTTTCTCAAAGCGGCCCTACACTGACAAAGCTTATACCCCTCCCAGGGAATACATCACACTCCAGATTCAAACATGGCCTTAGATTTCTGATCCAAGTTATAGTTTGAGAGTTATTTGGGTTTGAGCTATTAAATGAATGAATTAATAAATTAATTCATCCATTTAATGTACTGCTAACGAGCGAGGGGTCCAAACTCCCCTTGCTAACATCTTTTATGTCTTTACTAGGGTAAACACTGTATTCTGGACCCAACCGTGGTCTCATATTTCTGATCTTATCAATCATTTAAGAGATATACTATTTCCGTTTTGTGAATAGTACAAAAACACTTAATATTTTTGTATAATTTATTCTAGGCATATAGGGCCTTAGAATCGCACACCGTCTCAACACCTGACTTTAGAAATATATATAGAAATATTCCAAAGTCTTACAAGGAAAACCCGAGTCTCTAAAATAAATGTATAATGAAATAAGTGGTATTTTAAGAAATCTTTTCTGATGAAATAGTAACTTGGCCTTAGAAATAGTAATGTGACCCATATGAATAATAAATTGACCAATAGAATAGTAACCACACCAATGAAAGTATAAATAAAATTTAAGTATCTTATATGTAAAAATGTGATATATTTTTATCTTGGAATGAGTAAATAATTTTTTTAAAAATGATAGATTAAGTGTTGTTTTTTTTGGGAAAACATAAATATTTATTTACAATTTTATAATTAATATAATTATTTAAAAGAAGAAATATTTTTCATAAAATATATTTATGAATTAATATTTTTATTTTCTTATGATTATAAGATAATTTTATGAGACTTTAATTAATTTTTCAAAGTATTGTAAAATCAGTTATAGTTTTAAAATTGGTATTTTTTAAATAAATAATGATTTTAATTAAAATTTAAATTTTTCATATTTAGAAATGTTAGGTCCACTTGGTCGAATACCTTGAGAGGGGGGGATTGGGGTATGAAAGATTAAAACCTTTTCCCTTGGATCTTGTTTCATCATTAAACAAAACTCAATTCTCTCTTTCTCCAATAACAATATATGAACAGATATGAAATCATGCACATGACATAACTATTTTTACTTGGTTCACCCTCACTGGGCTACGTCTAAGGAGCATACAACGACAATCTGCTGATGTGCCAAATTCACTAAGGATCACTGCCAATAATGAGTACAATGTTTGATCTAGATCTTCTATGACCAGGATCACTTCCATTACAAGGTTTAGGGTATGCTCACTACATTCCCAAGGGTCATTCCCTATGCCACTTTCTCTGGCTCACTGCTGGTAGAAAGGGTCACCGACTTCCTCTTCTTGCGCTCACTGCTTTTGGAAAGAAATCCACTCACAGTTTATGGACTTGTAGGTCAAGCACAATTTATGGACATGTGGGTCCCTTCATTTGCATGAATTCTAGTATCCTTAACTATAGGTAGATACTCGGTTGACATTCCTTTTTCACCTGCATATGAAATCCACCTTCCCGAGTACTACTAGGTATTGGAAAATTCTTTCGCAAACTGATTTAAAGCTTTTGCAAGATTCATTGTGCAAATTACGAACCACCTTACTTTTCCACATACTGTGTACTGGGTTTGGTATGCGGTCACCTCCTCCACGTACTGTTGCTTCCACTATGAACCACCATTTGTTCGCAGACTTCCTCCACCTTCACTATCATGTACTGCTACCGCGTACCAATTCCACAAACCTCCTCTATGAAACCCCTCCTGTCTGCAAACTATTATCTATTCGTGAACTGTCTTAACTTCTGCGTACCAGAACTCCCCCTCCACGTACCACTTGCAGAATTATCTCTTTTGTGTACTAGATATTCCTCCTCCGCGTACTGAGTCCTATGCAGGCTACAACTCTCCTTTAAATCCTCTGGAAGAATTTCTTCCACGTGAACTACTTTAGCCTTCGTGGGATTATCCCTCGCAAACCACCTTTGGAATTTTCCATAATCCTGGATCAAAAAGATGTTCTAACGATATTCAATATCCACAATAAAATGGTTGGATTAATAATTGTTATATAGGAAAAGATATTCACAAAATTTTCTAATCCAAGATTTACCAAATCTTCGATTCAGCCTTCACCGCATACCGATCCTTTTATCGCCACAAACCGCAAGTCACTCGCAAACCATTTCTCCCAACCAGTTCGCGTACTGTCTTTGTTCCTATGCAATCGATCTCCTCCACTAACATCAAGACATCCACATACCACACCAACTTCCCCCACGAACCATTTTTGGTTTCATGAACCGATTCTGCGTACCATTCTTGCTGCATGGTACGCGGCCGCGTACCCTTCCCGGACATAGTACACAATCCATGTCCCGAACTCCTCATTTCTCTTCCTTTTCCAATTTCGTTCGCCATTCTTCACAAAAATTCCCAATTTTAAAGCCCCAAAATTTGGCAAACACTGGGAAACTATGCCACCTTAAAAACCTATCTTCGGGAAACACTGACCATACCCATTTGTGGTCATCTAACTTTGTCAACAAACACAACCACACCCAAAACACACTAAGAGGACATCGTGAGAGATTTTTTCACAACAAAAAAATTATTTTCAAAAAACAGAGTTTATTTTTGAATTCTATACATTGAAAAATGGTTAGGGTGAATTTTTAAGATTTTTCTAAAATATTTGAATTTTTGGTGAATAGTGAAATACAATAATTTACGAAATAAGCTAAATACATAAATTATTGAGTCATGGATGATGTTATGTTGAGGTAATAACCCTTGGTTCAAACTCACATGCACTAATTACTATTTTTGGTCAAAATTACCAACACTATTTCTTTTCGTGAGCAAAATAATAAAATAATGATTAAAATAATGAAAAAACCCTTCTCTCCTCCACTCTAAATACCATACTCACCCCTATTCTCCTCACACCTCTAAGGATTTGATCCTCATCCTATCTATGCCCAAGATTTTTCCCAAGCCTCTTCTCCATGTCGAAGACCTGCTGGTCTCATAAAAAGGCCAAAAACCAAGGGCCTTAAGGAGGTTCTCAAGGAAGAGAATTCAAGAGGTAAAAATCCTCCTTCATTTTTCTTTTATTTTATTTTCAATTCTTTGTATTTTATTATAATATTTTCACCTAAAATTATCCAAGAGGCATTACAACTCTAGTATCTCATATATACCATAATTTTTTCATGTTTATCAAAAAATTTATCATCATACTTATTATGCTCTCCCTTTTATTATAAAAATAAAAACATTGTCCATGATGTGTCACTTTACCAATATCATGGTCATTACTTCCTTCATGGAGGCTCATAAAACCATTTTAATGGTTTAAATTGGCTGTAAAGTTTATTATATAACCACTTTTATGTTCTTTAATTAACATATATGCGTAATATTGAATTATATAAAAAACTAGATCATGATGATCAAAGAACTACCAAAATGATTTAAATGAATATCATTAATGTTTTATCTAATGAATCATCCTTATATCTGAAAAAAGTGATATATGGTATAATTTAAAGTTCTAGAAACATGTAAATACCATTTTATTCCACTTATGGAGTTTCTCTTCCTTTTGACAAGAAATTTCATAACAAACCGACCATGGAAAACATGTAAAGAACTCACGCAAAATAATGGAAAAAAATATTATTAATAAATGGGTGTAGATAAAAGATCATATAATGTATTATAAATATGAATATGGTTCCATAATTGTAACTTCCTAGATCCGGAAACCACACAACGGGTGCCCCGAACCCGGTTGGTCACATGACCTCAAGTGCATTTCCCAAAAAGCCAGAGGCTTCCAACTAGCAGCGAGGGCCCAGGTCTGATAGAGGGGAAACTATGCCCTCATTTTTCAAAGTGTAGTGCAGCGGAAAAGAAATATAACATACAACAGTGGAAGTAGTAATCAATATGAACTAGAAATGAACAACTACAGTAAAAGATAACCAACAGTTATATATAATGATGCAGCATGACACTATTTCTATGAAATAATCCTAAACAGGATACACTGCAATACAATAAAATACAACTCAAGGTACAAGTACAACAAAATAAAATAGAACAGTGCATCAGGAACTCAGTAACATTGCAAGCCTAATCTTGGTCCCATGCTCTCCTACTCCCCTATAACAATCATGTACCTGTATAGGGACCCTTGCCCCTATCGACACCTGCAGTAACATAGTCTGTTTGGGATAAAGACCTGACCTAAACAGGGTGTGAGACATAAATCCCAGTAGGAAACCACCAAAGGCCCGTGCCCAACTGTCAGTGAAAATGTGCAACAATAGTGTGCAGTAATAAAATACAGTAAACTAGTAAGTAATCAAAGTAACTATCTCTACCAGTTTTATTTCCATTTTAATATTTTTTAATCACTCCCAAGCTTGTGCTTTAGCTTGGCAAGTATAACATATGAAAATCACCTCAGTGAACATTTATGGTAAACACTATCCTCAGACGTACCAATCCTTACCCTCAGGTAATCAGAATCAGAACCCACAGGTGTCTTCCCTCAGGCATAATGAACATTTCCCTCAGGTATATGAGATATTTCCCTCAGGCACAGAGACGAATACCCACAAACACAAACAAAGGTTACCCTCAGGCTAACCAAACACTGCCCACAGACTAATCAAACACTGCCCTCAGGCACAAGTAACCGGGCCGATCCCAAAGCATAAACAAGCAATTTATATAAGTTTTCTCTCAAGAAAATGCAATACACAATATAATTATGGCATACCCTCGGGTATCCTATCCGAACGGCTATACAGAGTAACACACCCTCAGGGTGGTCCTAGATTCAAGAAATGATCCCAAACAATAGTTTTAATTTATCATTAGATTATCTATAAAATTCTAGATATCTTTTAGTAAAGGCCTCATCCATACGACACCCCAACCATGGGCGCGTAGCACAAAGGTACACAATTTCGACAAAATAGGTTAAAGGAACATCAGACCACCTACCTCTATCGTCACTAATTGGTATACATGAAAGATGCCTCCCGAATCATCCAAGAATGATGTAGATCCATGCGGTTCAATCAAGACTGTCAAAGAAGGATTCAAATTCCTGGTGTGCGGTCAGGAGATCTCTGAAGCTCCAGCCTCCTCTCCCGGCTCCAAAATGAACTCAAAGCCTCCTATGCCGAATGAGGAGGCCACTTCCCATTTTAAGTGAAAAAACAGACTACATGACATGTAATTTTCATTTTTTTAACTGTTCCTTTGGAAGCTTCTTTCCACCGCAGCACTGTTCATCCGTCGACATGAGTACACGATGTTTACTGTCGCTCCGCGGGTGACTATTTCCACCACCTTACTATTCATCTTCCGATTGATTACATGGTGTGTAAATACCGAGTACATAGTGTGTAGTCAGTTTTTACACCATTCATCATCGACAGGCCTACATGCCTTGTGTACTCATCCCACACGACCAAAGTACACGACGTGTAGAAAGGTACATGGCGTGTAACCAAAAAATTTGAGATTTTCCCCCATTTTCCTTATTTTCACAAAAACACTTGAAGAAAAAGGAAAAGAAGAAACCTGTAACTCAAGAATAAGAACTAGGTTCTTACAAAATTCCCCCCTTAAAGTAATTTTTCCCCGTATTTCCCTTCCAAGGGTGGTAAAGATAAAGCTCAGAACAACTCTGGCCACTGAGCACGTACATCGGTCTCCCACTCCCAGGTTTTGTCCTGCACTCAACCATGATGCCATATCATCCATACGAGAGGAATTTACCAGCGTCATAGAACCTTCGCACTCCTATCAACAATACAAATTAGATTCCCCTCAAAGGATGCATCGACCGAAAGCTCAAACTCCTTGGGCTGAAAAACGTGAGACGAGTCTAAATGATAGCGGTGCAGCTGAGATACATGGAAGACGTCGTGCATGGCCCGGTACCTCTGTGGTAACTGCAACCAGTAGGCAACTGACCTGACTCTCTCCAGAATCTAAAACGGCCCCACATACCTCAGCGAAAGTTTACCCTATCTCCTGATCCACCTGTGTCCCAACCTCGACGAAACACACAAGAAAACCTGATCCCCGACCATGAACTCCAAGGGTCGTCTGCGGCGATCAACATAAGATTTCTGACGAGACTGTGTAGTAGTCATCCACTTTTGAATCAAATAAACCTGTTCTGAAGTCTCCTGCATGAGACGTGGTCCCATTAAAGCTGCCTCACCTGCCTTCATCCAACACAAAGTTGATCGGCATGACCTACAATATAAAGCCTCATATGGTTCCATCTCAATAGTTACTTGAAAAATATTATTATAGGAAAACTCAACCAGGGGTATGTGCTTTTACCAAGAGCCCCCGAAGTCCAGGACGCATGCACACAACATTTCCTCTAGCACCTGTATCGTACGCTCTGACTGGCCATCGGTCTGAGGGTGGTAAGCTATGCTCAGAAGCACCTATGTACCCAGTTCCCTCTAAAAACTCTGCTAGAAACGAGACATAAAGTGGTAATCCCTATTTGAAATGATAGAACGAAGGACCCCATGAAGGTGTACTAACTCTCAGATATACAACTTCCCAAGCTTGTCAACACCGAAGGTCTCTTTGATCAGCAAAAAGTGAGCTACCTTCGTAAGTCTGTCCACAACAACCCACACGACATCACTGCCTCGAGGTGACCTCGACAACCCAATCATGAAGTCCATCATGAAATCATCCCATTTACACTCCATAATGGGTAACTATTGTAACAATTTGGATGGCCTATGATGCTCTTCCTTCACCTGCTGATAGGTGGAACATGTTGTAACAAAGCCAGCTACTTCCCTTTTCATACCCGGCCACCAATACTGACATCTCAAGTCACGGTACATTTTGGTAACTCCGGGATGCACTTCCCATGCTAAAGCATGAAACTCCCGCATCATATCCTCGTGTATATCCCTTGGAACCCACACTCGTCCATGGAAACACAGTACCTCATCATTGCCTATCGCCTATCCAGGAGGAGGGTCCTCACTTGCCATCGTCTCCCATAGAACTAGGCCTTCTGAGTCTGATAGCTATCTCATCATCACTCTATCCAGAAGGGTAGAAGTCACAGATAAGGATGAAAGATATGTTTTCCCCTCACTATCATGTACCTCCAAATGCATCTTAGAGAACAAGGCCATAAGCTGCCACTCACAACTAGCCTCCTGCACTGCCTGTGTTTGAGTCTTTCTGCTCTATGCATCAACTACTACATACCCTTACCAGGTGTATAGGCAAACTCAAAGTCAAAGGAATGAAGGTATTCGACCCACCTTCGCTATCTCAAGTTCAAGTCACGTCTGGTAAAGATGTACTTGAGACTTTTGTGGTCTGTAAACACAACAAAATGATCTCCCAAAAGATAATGTCTCCAACAGTGTAACGCATGAACAACTTCAGCCAAATCGAGATCATGCGTCGGGTAATTCCTCTCATGTGGCCTCAATTGCTGAGACCCATATGAAACAACATGATCACCTTGCATCAATACTTCTCCCAGTCCAATACCTGATGCATCATAGTAAACTGTATAGCTCTTCCCCTGCTCTGAAAGTATCAGGACTAGTGATGATGTCAACCTTCCCTTCAGCTCCTGAAAGGCTGTCTCGCAAGATTCTAACCAAAAAAACTTCAAACCCTTCTTAGTCAAACCCATCAACGGTGCTGCTAAGCGGGAGAAGTCCTATATAAAATTCCTGTAGTAACCAGCCATCCCAAAGAAACTCAGCATCGCAAACACGTTCTTAGGATGCTCCTAGGAAATTACTGATCTCACCTTCTATGGGTCTACCGCAACTCCTGCCTATAAGATAATATGACCCAAGAAGTGAATCTGGTCCATCCAAAAGCGACACTTTGAGAGCTTAGCATATAACTGATGCTCTCTTAGTGTACTCAAAATGATCTCAAGATGGGTGGAATGGCCGTGTCGAGTGTGAGAGTACACCAAGATGGCATCCAAAAAGACTACCACAAAAGAATCCGGATATGGATGGAACACATGATTCATCAGATCCATGAAAACCGCTGGTGCGTTCGTGAGTCCGAATGGCATAACCAAGTACTTGTATAGACCATATCTTCTTCGAAAAGCTGTGAACGGTATGTTCGATGGTATAACGTGTAACTAATGATACCCGGATCTCAAGTCTATCTTCAAAAACACTCGTGCTCCTCAAAGTTGATAAAAAAGATCATCAATTCTTGGAAAGGGATATCGGTTCTTGACTGTCAACTGGTTTAGCTTTCGATAATCCACACATATTTTGAGAGTACTGTCTGCATTCTTTGCAAACATGACAGGCAAACCCCAAGGAGAAGTACTGGGTCAGATGAAACCCTTTGACTGAAACTCCTATAACTACCTTTTTAGCTCCTATAACTCAGGTGTATCCATCCTATAAGGAGTAATGGACACCGGTGCCACTCTTGGCACATGATCAATAGAGAAATTGACCTCACGCTCCGGAGGTAGACATGAAAAGTCATCTGGGAAGACATCCCTGAAATGATCAACCACTGGAGGGAAATCCTTCTGACAAGTTCCCTGATCATCCAGATATAAACTCACAATCTGGGCTGTGACTCCACCTCACCCACGATGCTCTGGTCTAGCACGACTTGCTTGGACATCCCATTCTCCCTTGTATAAAAACTCTCCACTATTTGGTGAAGTGAAACTCACCCTGCAGCGATAGCAGTCTACAAAGGCTCGAAAGGGAACCAACCAGTCCATCCTGAGAATGAAATCATAAGATATCATCTCTAATACATAGAGGTCCCATAGAAAGTGACACCCACAAACCTCAAGGGGGCACTCCTTGCACTGACGCACACCTGCTGTCCTCACTCCTAATGGTGTGTCTAGCATCATGATATCAGAAGAAGAAGAAACACATAGCCCAAGGATCTCCACAATGGACACAAATATAAAACTCTGTGTAACACTAGTATCAAAAAGTGCAGAAGATAAAATAGAAGCAACTAGAATAGTACCTCTGACAGTGGAAGGTCCAGGATCCTACTCCTGTTGGGTCTGTTGCACTGCATATGCCTGCCTAGTGCCATGGCCCTGCGACACAGCCTGGCTACCCTGAGCTGACCCGCCCTGCTACCTCTGAGATCCTGGTGTCTGGATACCATAACCATGACCACTATCTCGGCCTGCATACCCTGACACATTCCAATTGCCCGACTGGTAAGAAGCTGCTGGTCCTGCTCCCGCACGTGAAGTCTGCACAGAACCCATCTCACTAGTCACTGGTGGAAACACCTTTCAAAAATGCTGGAGATGACCCATCTTGCCGCAAGCTCGACACTCCACTGGGTCACGCAGACACTGAGGTCTCTTGTGCCCCTCTCTACCACACTAGTATCACATGACCTGGCCACCTGAAGTATTATTATGAATAGTACTACCACCGTGATAGAAGTCCATCTACCATTTCCTATTGCCGGTAGAAATAGTACCTGAAACTGGTGTCAAACCGCCCTAGCCCCACCACTAGCTTCCCGTAGGTTCTGATCTGTAATCAGTGCCTGGTTCACAATAGCATGCACGGTAGGCAACCTAAAAACGTTCAACAGCGCTCGGATGTCACACCGAAGACCATCCTCAAAGCGTCTAGCCCTCAATGCCTCATCACCCACCAGAACGGGTGAAAAACGCTGAAGCTCGATGAAGCAAGTAGAATAATCCATCACTAACATGGCGCCCTAATGCAGATTCATTAACTCTCAAGCTTGATCTGCCCTCAGCGTCTCCAGGAAGAAGAATTCATAGAATACTACCTAAAAATCTTCCCACGCGATGTCTCTGTGATGCTCTATCTGGGTGGTGACATCCCACCATCTCTTGGTGGAATCACGTAGCATGTATGTAGCGATCTTGACCCTCCACCCTAGAGGCATCTCTAGATGCTCGAAAATAGTCTGCATAGACCCCAACTAAGATTCTGCAGCCTATGGTCCGCCATCCTTTGAAAACGTAGGTGGATGTTGCTGCTGGAAGATACGCGTCAGCTCTGCCATAGATGTGGTAGCCTGCGGTGCTCCCTGGAAGGTCTGCATGAACTGCATGAAGCCTTCACTGAACTACGCATCCATGCCTATGTCCGGTATAACAGCTAGCACTGCATCTGGCACTGTTGGAGGATCCACTGGTAGCCCATGGACCACCATCTTAGGAGTACAATCGTCGTCGCTCTCCTGGCAAACAACCGGGGGTCGTCTCGGTGGCATGACTCTACAAGGTCAAACACACACCTTAGATCAAGATTATCAAAGACCGAAAATGAGGAGGCCAAGAAGGGAACAAGAGAAGAAAAGCATTCATGTTTTACAAAACAAGACTACACGGTGTGCATATTAACTACACGACGTGTTCCCTTAAGTCTTTCACATGGGCGTGTACTTCTGCCAGAACTGGTCTTGTATCGCCCCAACTACACATCGTGTTATCTTAACACATAGCGTGTACTTGAATCCTTCTTCAAAACTACATGACATGTTCAGAGGTAGACACGATGTATACTCTACAATCTTTCATCAGCTCGTGTTGTCCTTCAGATGGCCAGTGTACCCAGGTCACACTACACGGCATGTTCCAAAAAGACACGGCGTGTTCAAAGAAGCCCCAGACCAACCCGTATTTCTCGCTACATGGCCGACTACACGACTGACACTACATAGCGTGTTCTAAGAGGACACAGTGTGTACTAGGAAAGATAACACCGACCCATGTTGTTTGTGACACGGCCAGGTACCTGGGTCAGACTACACATCGTGTTCAAGGTAGACGTGACATGTATGTCTTAAGGTTTTCTCCATCCGTGTTGTTAGTTACACAGGAGGACACTAGGTCAACACTACATGACGTGTACAACCGGTACACGAGATGTTTCTCCAAGCCATTCCCTACCCCGTGTCCCTGCCCACACGACCTATGACATAGGAAGAGACTACATGGCGTGTACTGAGGGTACATGGAATGTACTTAAATTTTTTTTCATTTCTTCCCAAACAGAATAACACACAACGTGTGTCCATAGAAATACATGGCTTGTATGCTGGGTTTTCCAGACAATAAGACTCGAAAACTACTCCAAAACCCAAAAAAATGTTGAAACAAAAACCTAAGTGCCAAATTCCGATCCGTGAGGGCCCATACTCCCCGCTAATCAAATCTTGGCATCTTATACATGTTATAACAAAGTAAAATCATCAATGATCCACCAAATTCCGGTTATTGAGGGCCCATAATCCCCAAAAACCAAAGTTTGGCATTCATTCTATCAAAATATCACACAAAAATACCCTATCAAATAGTAGTTATTTATCAGAGCAGTTATCACAACAACATGTTTTTTTTTCTAGAAAAACAACTATCACAACAACATGCAATTTCTAATGCACCTACATGGCATGGAAACTATGAATGACATGTAATTTCTAGCATGTGCCTAAATGATGCATGAGATGGAATACCCTCATCTCATCGGGTTTCAACTAAATAGAACCCATGTATTAAATATAAACAACACACAATAAGTGCGTCACCCAACGGTGAAAATCAAATCAACTGTAAAATTGCAAAATCAGAAAAAATTGCAACATGAGGTAAATTGGATTTTCCATGTAAATGGGTTAGCTACTCCCGGGCATAACTTATTAACAAATACCTATTACATCCTATCCCTGTCTATAGGTTCCAAATAGTAAGTCAAGAGAGAAGAAACCCTCTGATACCACTTTTTAATGTCCCGGATCCAGAAGCCACACAACAGGTGCCCCAAACCCGGTTGGTCACATGACCTCAAGCGCATTTCACCAAATGCCAGAGGCTGCCGAATAGCAGGGAGGGCCCATGTATGATAGTGGGGAAACTATGCCCTCATTTTTCAAAGTGTAGTGCAACAGAAAAGAAATATAACATACAACGGAGAAAGCAGTAAACAATATAAACTAGAAATGAACAACTGCAGTAAAAGATAGCCAACAGTTATATATAATGATGCGGCATGTCAATACTTATATGAAAGAAGCCTAAGCAGGATACATTGCAATACAATACAATACAACTCAAGGTACAATTACAACAAAATAAAATAGAATAGTGCAATAGGAAATCAGCAGCATCGCAATCCTAAGCTCGGTCCCATGCTCTCCTACTCCTTTGCAACAATCATGTACCTGTATAGGGACCCTTTCCCCTATTGAAACCTATGGAAACATAGTCTGTTTGGGCCAGAGACATGACCCAAACAGAGTGTGAGACATAAATCCCAGTAGGCAACCACCAAAGGCCCGTGCCCAACTGTCAGTGAAAATGTGCAACAACAGTGTGCAGTAATAAAATGAAGTAAACTAGTAAGTACTCAAAGTAACTATCTCTACCAGTTTTATTGCCATTTTAATATTTGTTAATCACTCCCAAGCTTGTGCTTTAGCTTGAAAATTATAACATATGAAAATCACCTTAGTGAAAATTTATGGTAAACACTGTCCTCAGACGTACCAATCCTTACCCTCAGGTAATCAGAATCAGAACCCGTAGGTGTCTGCCCTCAAGCATAACGAACATTACCCTCAGGCATACGAGATATTTCCCTCAGGCATAGAGACTACTGCCCACAGGCACAAACAAAGGTTACCCTAAGTCTAACCAAACACTGTACACAGGCTAAGAAAACACTGACCTCAGGCACAAGTAACCGGGCCGAGCCCAAAGCATAAACAAGCAATTTATATAAGGTTTCCCTCAAGAAAACGCAATACACAATATAATTATGGCATACCCTCAGGTATGCTGGTCGAATAACTAAACAGAGGAACGCAACCTCGGGGTAGTCCTGGATCCAATCAATGATCCCAAACAATAGTTTTAATTTATCATTAGATTTCCTATACAATTCTAGATATCTTTCAGCAAAGGCCTCATCCATACAACACCCCAACCATGGGAGCGTAGCACAACGATACACAATTTGAACACAAAAGTTGAAAGGAACATCAGACCACCTACCTCGATCGTATCTGATCGGTATATGTGAATGATGCCTCCCAAATCGTCCAAGAACGACGTAGATCTGTGCGGTTCAATCGATACCATCTGAGAAGGATTCAGATTCCCAGTGTGTGGTCGGGAGATCTCTAAAGCTCTGGAATCCTCTCCCGGCTCCAAAACGAACTCAAAGCCTCCTCTGCAGAATGAGAATGCTACTGCCCATTTTAAGTAAAAAAACAGACTACACGGTGTGTACTCTAGATTACATGACATGCACTTTTTCATTTTTTAACTATTCCTCTGGCGACTTATTTCCACCGCAACACTGTTCATCTATCGACATGAGTACATGACATGTATTTCTGATTACACGACATGTACTGTCACTCCGCTGGTGGCTACTTCCACCGACTTACTATTCATCTGACGACTGATTACACGGCGTGTAAATACTGAGTACATGGCATGTAGTCAGTTTTACACCCTTCATCATCAACAGGCCTACACGCCTTGTGTACTCATCCCACACAGCCAAAGTACACAGTGTGTGGAAAAGTGCACAGAGTGTACTCACAAAATTTGGGATTTTTTTTCCATTTCCCTTATTTTCACAAAAACAAGGAAAAAGGAAAAGAAGAAACCTGTACCTCAAGAATAAGAACTGGTTTCTTAAAATAATATATTAATAACACTCTTTTAACCATTATACAGAAGGTTTGGACACGTTTAAAGTAAGACAAACCTGAGGTAAGATAATTCTTAACCAAATTTCCATTCTTTTGGTTAAACTTCTACTTCATTGATTTTGTCATGATATGGTTATTTGTAAAATGAATTTTGATTATATTATATGGTATTATGTTGATTTATAGAGAAATACATATTAACATCATTTTATTAATTATTTCTTCAATGATATGGTATTTCTAAGGGACTTTCCTTTTGAAATCCTTTTAAATGTATCTTTTACAAAATTCAAAAAAGATTGTTCTTTTTATATATTGAATGAGAGGTTTCTACTAATTTCATGATTCTTTATTACTATAATGTTTCAATCATATGTTTTCATATTTATTTTTTAATCATATGATTTCATTATTATGTGCATGTTTTTTATATTTTAAATAGTGATTTTTATGAAAAAGGATATTTTGATATGTGAATGTGTTTTCTCATGGGTTTAAATGATTTATCAAGAGTTTTATTCATGATATGTTTCTTGAACAATGTTTATATGGGGTTGAGCCCATTATAGCTCAATATATGTGGGTTTGAGCCCATTATAGCTCAAGATATGTTGGGTTGAGCCCATTATAGCTCAAGATAGGACGGGTGAGTCCCATTATAGCTCTATAATGAATTGGGTACTCTAGATATGAAAGTCAACCGAAATGTTATTCCATTTTTATGGGAGAATTTCAGAGTGACATAGTAAATATGTCCCAAGACAACTTCATGATGTTTCTATGCATGCTAATGAGTTTTTATGAAATGGGTTTTAATGTTTTTTATGTTATCAATTGATTGATGATTTCTTTCTTTATATCCCTTACTGTGCTTGTTTGTGCCCATCCAATGTTTTAAATGTTTTTCATAGGTTATAATGATGTGTAATAGAATTAAGTAAGTCAAGTTAAATGTTATGAAGTTTTTTTTGAAGAAAAAAAGTTTTATTTTTAATGTTTTATATTTTCGAATAAATGGATACTATTTTAGTAGTATCCAATCTATATAAATATGGAAGTTATGTATGTATTATGTCCTAATTATCTAAAGATCTAAACTTGAAAAGATCCTCAATGTGAAAGAAAGTAAATTTTCGACTAAAACTCAGGATTATGTAATGTTTTAAGGATGAGTCTTTATAGTTGGAATCAGAGGATGGTTTAGATAACCTTAGGAGTTAGGATAATGTTAATAAAATACCATAATTTTTTTTACTTTATGTTTAGTATAAAATGATATATCATTTGAAGATTACCATGTTGATTCAACTATGATATGTCTATTCAGAATGGTTTTCCGAAGAAGAAACAAGGAAGATGAAGTAGGAAGACACCAAGAGGCCGATACTATAAGGATCCAGCCTTAAAACATTACTTAATCATGAATTTTAGACAAGAACATACATTATTACACATTGAGTATCTTTTTGGGTTTAGAGTTTTATAGAATTATGATATCTTACATACACAAGATACCACATTCATACAAAGAAGATACTGCAAAAAACAATATCCTTTTTTCAAAATATAAATCACTAAAACTTAAAACATGATTTCTTTGACAACACTCCATATCAAACATCATTAATCCCTTCTTTCTCTTATACATCCTTATATCATGTGATTTTTTTTAAAAACTTTGGATGAGTATAAAACTCAATAAGGAATATAAAGAAAGAAATCATTCATCAAGTGATAACATAAAAACCAATAAAACCCATAATCCTAAAAACTCATATGGATAGAGACATCATGTAGTATCCTTGGGAAATATTTACCATATCACTCTTACATTAACTCTTACACATGGAATAACCTTTTGGTCAACTTCCATCTCCCGAGTACCCAATGCATTGGAGAGCTATAATGGGGCTCACCCGTCATATCTTGAGCTATAATGGGCTCAACCCAACATATCTTAAGCTATAATGGGCTCAAACCAACATAAATAATGTCCAAGAAACATATCATGTTAATAAAGAATCTTGAAATCATGAGAAACCACTCGTTCCATATACATATATAAAAAACAATCCTTTTGAAATTTATTAAAGAGAGTTTTAAAATTTTTTTAAAAGGAAAGTCTCTTAAAATATAATTTGAGTGAGAATTAATATAATGGAATAGATATGTTTATACACTGTAAATAAACATAATAAAACATAATATAAACCAAAATTCATCACACCAATAATCTTAATACAACATAATGGATAAAGTAGAAGGTTAACCCAAAGATTGGAAATTGGGTTAAGAATTCCCTTACGAAGTTTTGTCATGGTAATGGATGCACATGAGATAGAAATGGGGTATCTCATCATTAATATATCATAAAGTATGTATGGGGGAGATGTGAAAACATACAACATAATTAATAATTATAAATTAAAGAGCACAACATAGGGGTGATTCTTGAATAAAATTGAGAAAGAGAGGATCCCTTACAAAAATTCGGCAGCCTAACGACTATGCAACAAGGCTTTAGAAAACATTAAAAACAGAGGGGATAGGGGTCACCCATCCCTAAATTAATCATAATAATATATATAGATAGAATAAAATGGAACTAATATCATGTTAAGGAAACTTGAAAGTTATACCACATAAAATAGAAATTGAATGGAAAAAGAAAGAAGTCGAGAATTCTCTTACCTTGTAGAGTAACTCCTAAGACTTGAAGGTTGGGACCTTGGGGGATTGAGGACACATTGTGAGGACTACTGATGAGTTAAGAAGGCCAGAGCTTAATTGAGGAGGAATTTGTGATGAATGGAATGAAATAATGGGTTGGTATTTATAGAAAAAGTGAGAGAATATTTTATTAATTTCCAAGGGACACCTCATTAGTTGTATTTGAAAAACCATGGGCTTTCCCCTAGTATTTTCCCATAGAATTGGAAAGTTGGGACACCTCATAACATATTTTACTATACATAGGTCTACCAGAATTATTACATCATTATTACATCATTAATGATGTCATTAAACACACCGAAACTCAAAACTGTATTTTTACTATTCACCGAAAATTCAACTATTTCAAAAAAATCCAAAAAATTCACCCAAATTTTTTTCGACATGTAGAATTAAAAAATGAACTCCATTTTTTGAAAATAATTTTCTAAATATTATTAATTTAATTTTTAAATAAAATCATAATTTATCAAAAAATGAAAATTTTAAATCTATAACTCATTTTTAACACCATGAAAAATTAAACAATATCTCATTATATTATAACCTTAAGAAAAGAAAATAATAATACAATTTAATATTCATTAGGGTCATATTACTATTAATATTACTATTCATAAGGGTAGGTTACTATTCACTAAAAAATCAAGTTGGTTCCATTAGACTCCAAATAACTTACCAATCACAATTATAAATGATCATTTTTTGAAATTCAAAACATAGAAGCTGAAAAATTAGTTTTAAAGGCTAGTTATAAGCATATACTTAAAACAAAGTTTCATGAATCTCAATTTATTTTTTAAAACCTTGGGGTGTTATATTATTCCCACCTTCTGGAAATTGCTTCCTCTCAATTTTATTTACTCATTAAAAAAGTGAGGGTACCTTTCCCTCATAACATTTTCAGACTCCCATGTTTCTTCTTCAACCATGTGGTTTCTTCACAAAACCTTTACCCAGTGGATTAATTTATTCTGCAATACATGTTCCCTCCGATCAAGAATCTAAACTAGTTTCTCTTTATAAGAAAGGTTCCCTTCCAGCTGAACTGATTCTGAGCTCAAGACTTGAGTTGAATATGACACATACTTTCTCAAAATCGAAACATGAAAAACATTGTGTACCTGAGATATACTCTGAGGTAAAGCTACTTGGTATGAAACTGATCCAAATTTCTCAAAGATTTCAAAAGGATCGATGAACCGTGGACTTAACTTTCCTTTCTTACCAAAAAACATCACATTTTTCCAAGGAGACATTTTAAGGAAAACATGGTCACCTACCTCTAAAGAGAAGTATTTCCTTCTATTATCTACATAACTTTTCTACCCGATCTGAGCTGTCCTCATGTGCTACTGGATCATCTTCACTTTCTCAGCCACTTCCTCTTCTAACTCTGGTCCCATCAACTTAATTTCCCCAACTTCATCCCAAAATTCTCGAGTTCAACACTTCTTCCCAAAAAATGCCTCAAAAGGTGCCATATGTATACTAGAATGAAAAATGTTATTATAAGAAAAATAAACTAAAGAAATATTCTAATCCAAAATTCCCCGGTAATCCATTGAACAAGCTCAAAGCATATCCTCCAAAGTTTTAATCATTCGTTCTGACTGCCATCTGATTGAGGATGAAATCCTATATTGAAATTTAATTCTGTGCCCAATGACTTCTAAAGGCCCTTCCAAAAATTATAAGTGAACCTGAGATCCCGATTAGATACAATGGAAATAGGAAATTCACGTAACCTGACAATCTATTTGAGGTACAATAGATAAAGCTGATCCAAATACATTATATCTCGAATAGAAAGAAAATGTGTAGATTTTGTCAGTCGATCAATAATAACCCAAATTGCATTGTTACCTTGAGAAGTATTAGGTAGTCCCACCAAAAAGTCCATGGATACATTCTTCTATTTTCACTCAGGCACTGGAAAAATCTAAAGCATCCCCGTTGGTAACTACTACTCTGATTTAACTTATTGACATGTCAAACATTTCATGGAAAAATCAGAAATATCTCTTTTTATTCCATCCCACCAATAATACTCTTGAAGGTCTTTGTACATCTTAGTACTACCAGGATGAACCGAAAATAGAGAACTATGAGCTTCATACAACAAATATTTATTCAATTGGGAATCACAAGGCACACACAACCTTTTACCAAATCTTTAAACAAAATCTTTATCAAGGTTAAATTTTGGAAACTTACCCATTTTAACCAATTATACCCTTTTCTATAGCTCATAGTATTCCTTCTGTGCTTGCTTAATTCTGTCTAATAATGATGAATACATTGAAACCTAAAACAAAACAGATGTATTTCCTGCACCAACAACTTCTAAGACAAAATTCATCAAATCATTAATCAAGGGATCATGTTCCAAACATAACATGGTTAATGATTCATGATGTTTTCAACTCAAGGCATCCGCCACTTTGTTTTCTATTCCCGGATGGTAATTGATTGTGAAATCATGATATTTTATCAGTTCAAGCTATCTTCTCTGCCTCATGTTTAATTCCCTCTGAGTGAATATATACTTCAGACTTTTATGGTCAGTATATATTTTACATTTGGCTCTTTATAAATAATGCCTCCAAATATTGAAAGCAAAAAACACAGCTTCCAAATCCAAATAATGCATGGGATATTTTAACTCATGAGGTTTTAGTTGTATTGAAACATAAGCAATTAACTAATCATTCTGCATTAGAACACAACCAATTCCCTTCAATTAAGCATCACTATAGATGACAAACTCACCATTTTGGGAAGGAAAGGCCAAAACTAGATCATTCACCAATCTCTTATTCAGTTCCTAAAAAATAAACATCACATTATTCTATCCAAACAAATTTAACCCCTTTTCATGTTAACTTAGTTAGCGGGATGGATAACCATGAAAAGTTTTTAAAATACCATTGATAATAACCTTCTAATCCAAGAAAACTAGAAATCTCTATTAGATTTTTAGGTCTTGTCCATTCATAAACCACTTTTTTTTGGAAGGATCAACTATTATTCCATCCTTATTTAAAATGTTCCCAAGAAAAGAAATCTGTTGCAACCAAAAATCACACTTGATGAATTTTACATACAATTTATTTTCATTTAAGGTTTTCAAAACAACCCTTAGATATTTTTCATGCTCTTATTTACTTCTATAATATACTAGAATGTCATCAATAAAAACAACCACAAACTTATCCAAGAACTCATGAAATATTATATTCATAAGATCCATGAATACAACAGGTGCATTAGTTAACTCAAAAGGCATAACTAAAAATTAATAATGACCATATCTAGTATGGAAAATAGTCTTTGAGATGTCTTCATCCTTTACTTTCAATTGATGGTACCTTGAACTCAGGTCAACATTCAAAAAATACTGTGCTCCCTAGAGCTAATCATAAAAATCATTGATATGAGGAAAATGATACTTGATTTTAGCATTAATGTCATTAAAGGCTCTATAATCAATGAAAAGTCTCATTGAACCATGTTTTTTCTTAACAAACAAGACAAGAGCACCCCATGGTGAAGTGCTAGGTCATATGAAGCCATTATCTAATAATTCTTGTAATTTATTTCTTAATTCCAGAAGTTCCATTTGGGCCATTAGATAAGGGGTTTTATAAATTGGCTTATCATTAGGAACTAAGTCAATAGTAAACTCAACCTCTCAATTAGGAATAAAACTAGGAAAATCATCAAGATAAACATCTAGGTATTCATTTACCATTGGTACATCATTAATCTAGATTGTTCCCTTATCTTAAAAAATATGAGAAAGATAACTTTCATTACCATCCTTTATCACTTTCTCAAATTCCTGATATGTTATAAATGGTATCGGTTCATTCTTGTACACAAACTGAAATTCTTTCTGAAAAAAACTTTTTTTCTCTACAATCTATCTTAGCATGATAAAAAGAAACTTAGTCCATACCTAGGATAAAATCAAACTCTAATAGGGGTAAAACAATAAGGTTTGTAGGTAAAATCTTTCCACAGACAAGGATAGGTAGATTATTATAATTTATTTTTGCCACAATATTTCCTCCAAGTGTTTTTACCATGATATCTGGTTTCATTTCATGAGGTTGAATTCCCAAATTTTTTAGAAAATTTCTCAGAAATGAAGGAATGTGTAGACCCTAAATCAAACAACACATTTTCAAAATATGTAAAAACAAGAAATGTACCTGATACCACCTCATTTGACAGCTCAACATCTGTTGAAGTGGTTGAAAATGATTTTACCAAACCCTTCTACTTCCAATCTTGCTTATTCCCTGCTTGAGTGACTTTTTCCAGAAAAGCATTATCAAAATGACCCAATTCCTTACAGTTAAAGCATCTCACCATCATATTATCATTAATTTTCAGATCATTTTCTTTGAACTTATGAGACATGTGTCCAAACTTTCCACATTGGTAGCATTTCCCATAATTTACAAGACATTCACCAGGATGAATTTTATTACACTTTTCACAAGAAGGGAAATTGATTTTCTTACCTTCAGATTTCATTGAAGAATTCTTACCCAAATTCTACCAACCTAAAAACTTCTTATTCTTGTCATCTCGAGGCACATACATGTCATAAAACTCCATCTCCACTTTTTTCAGCACAAGGAACAAGTTTCTCATAGCTTTTAAACTTTCATGAAGCCAAATCTCTTCGCAAAAATGGTTTCAAACCAGAGTAAAATCTATTAATTTTACTATCAAAATCCTGAGTAAAATCCACTATGTACCTGGAAAGTATTGTAAAATTGGTTTTATACGTTTCTATAGAATCATCATCTTTTTTTCTTCAGTTCCAAGAATTTCTTCTCCATTCTGATTTGAACAGTTTTGGGAAAATATTTTCCAAAAAAAGACTCTTAAAATCATCCCATTCCATACTTTCAAGATCATATCTTTTGTCTTATTAAACAAATACCACCATTAATCGACTTCACCTTCCAAACAATAAATGGATAGTATCACCTTTAGATGCTCTGAACATCCCATGATATCAAATATCTTTTATGGAGCATTGATCCATCCTTCATCTATCACTGGATCTGTGGTTCCACTGAATGCTGGAGGATGTTGCCTCATAAAATTATCCACAAAAGACATGTTTCTTTATGGTAGATCATGTTACACTCAAGCATGGATACCACCCCCATTTATTTCTTGAGTCAACTAAGCCATTGCTGTCACAAACTGCTCGGTTCTGATGCCCACCATTTCAGGCTGCAGATTCGTACATGCATCAGCCTCTTGGTGTCTTACAACTTCAGATTCCCTATTTCTTATATGGAAAACCATTTTTAATAGACATAAATTAGATGAAGCAACATGGTAATCCTTAAATTCTATAACATTTCAAATTACCATAGAATAAAAATCATTTATGGTATTCTTTTGACATCATTCTAACCCCTAAAATTATCTAAACCATCCTCTGATACCAACTATAAGGAACCAACCTTAAAACATTACTTAATCATGAATTTTAGACAAGAACATATATTATTACACATTGAGGATCTTTTTGGGTTTAGAGTTTTAATGAATTAGGATATCTTACATACAAAACATACCACATTCATACAAAGAATATACTACTAAAAACAATATCATTTTTTTCAGAATATAAATCATTAAAACTTAAAACATGATTTCTTTGATAAAACTATATATCAAACATGATTACTCCCTTCTTTATCTTACCCATCCTTATATCCTGTGATTTCTTTAAAAACTTGGGATGAGTATAAAACTCAGTAAGGGATATAAGGAAAGAAATCGTTAGTCAAGTGATAATATAAAAACCAATAAAACCCATAACCATAAAAAAGCATATTCATAGAAACATCATGTAGTTTCCTTGGGAAATATTTAACATATCACTCTTACATTCATCCTTACACATGGAATAACCTTTTGGTCAACTTCCATATCTGGAGTACCCAATGCATTAGAGAGCTATAATGGGGCTCACCCGTCATATCTTGAGCTATAATGGGCTCAAACCAACATATCTTGAGCTATAATGGGATCAAACCAACATAAATAATGTCCAAGTAACATATAACGGTAATAAAGTATCTTGAAATCATGATAAACCACTCATTCCATATACATATATAAAAAAATCTTTTTGAAATTTATTAAAGAGTGTTTTAAAAGAATTTTAAAAGGAAAGTCTCTTAAAATATAATTCAAGTGAGAATTAATATAATGGAATAGATATGTGTATACACTGTAAATAAACATAATTAAAAATAATATAAACAATAATTCATCACACCAAAAATCTTAATACAACATAATGGACAAAGTAGAAGGTTAATCCAAAGATTGGAAATTGGGTTAAGAATTCCCTTAAGAAGTTTTGGTATGGAAATGGATGTACATGTGATATAAATGGGGAATATCATCATTAATATATCATAAAGGAAGTATGGGGGATATGTGAAAACATACACGATCATTAGGAATTAAAAATTAAAGATCATAACATAGGGGTGATTCTTGAATAAAATTGAGAAAGAGAGGATCCCTTACGAAAATTCAGTAGCCTAACAACTATGCATCATGGTTTTATAAAAAATTAAAAAGAGAGGGTACAGGGGTCACCCTTCCATAAATGAATCATAATAAAGTATATAGATAGAATAAAATGTAAATAAGAATATGGTATGGAAACTTTGAAGTTATACCACATAAAAGAGTACTTGAACGGAAAAGGAAAAAAGTTGAGAATTCTATTACCTTGTAGAGTAACTCTTAAGACTTGAAGGTTGGGACCTTGGGGGATTTAGGACACCTTTTTAGGATTAATAGGGAGGTAAGAAGGCAAAAAATTCGTTGATGAGAAATTTGAAATGAATGGAATGAAAGAATGGGTTGGTATTTATAGCAAAAGTGAGAGAATATTTTATTAATTTCCAAGGGACACCTGATTAGTGGTATTTGCAAAACCATGGGCTTGCCCATAGTATTTTACTATGGTATTGGCCACTTGGGACACCTCATAACATATTTTACTATACACAAGTTGACCAGAATTATTACATCATTACTACATCATTAATGTTTTCATTAAACACATTGAAACTCACAACTGTATTTTTACTATTCACCAAAAATTTAACTATTTTAGAAAAATCCCAAAAATTCACCCTAACCATTTTTCAATGTGTAGAATTTAAAAAATGAACTCCGTTTTTTGAAAATAATTTTCTAAATATTATTAATTTATTTTTTAAATAAAATCATAATTTATTCAAAAATGAAAATTTTAAATCTATAACTCATTTTTAACACCTTGAAAAATTAATCAACATATCATTATCTTATAACCTTAAGAAAATAAAATAACAATACAATTTACTATTCATTAGGGTAATATTAATATTTATATTACTATTCATAAGGGTAGGTTACTATTCACTAAAAACTCAAGTTGGTTCCTTTAGAATCCAAATAACTTACTGATCATAATTATAGATGATTGTTTTTTAAAATTCAATACATAGAAGCTGAAAAATTATGTTTAAAGTCTAGTTATAAATATCTACTTAAAAAAAAGTTCCATGCATTTCAATTTATTTTTTAAAACCTTGGGGTGTTACAGATACTGTCTGAATCTGGAGCCTGAAATGGTGGGAATTGTAAATGAGTAGTTTGTGATAGTAATGGCTCAGTTTACTCAAGCAACAGCTAGTGGTGGTGTTCATTATAGAGAGGAACCTAATCTACCACGAAGGAACATGTATTTTGTGGAGCAGTTCATGAGGAAACACCCTCCCATCATTCAGCGGATCATGTGACCTGATGGTAGCCGAAGGATAGATCAATAATCTGGAAAAGATATTTGATGTCATGTGATGTTCAGAACATCAAAAGGTAACCCTTTCCATTTGTCATTTTAAAGGTGAAGTTGATCGATGGTGGTATTTGGTTAAGAATACCATAGAGAAATATGATCTGGATTCCATGGAATGGGAAACATTCAAAGTTCTTTTCCTTGATAAATATTTCCTAAAGGTTTTTCAAATTCGAATGGAAAAACTATTTCTAGAATTGAGGAAAAAAGATAAAGATTCTGTAGCTGCATATGAAGAAAACTTGACAAGATTGGCCATATATGTGCCATATTTTGTTTGGGACACTAATAGGAAAATTAATCAGTTTTTCTTAGGATTGAAACTAGGTTTACAAAGAGCGTTGGCTGCATGAGAATTTAAAAGCTATGAGAAAGCTGTTGATTGTGCTAAAAAGGTTTAAATAGAGTTTTCTAACACATATGTGCCTAGTAATTACAAGAATAAGAAGCGTTCAGGTTGGAAGGATTTGGGGAAGAATTCATCAAAGAAATTTAGAGGTAAGAAGATCAAATTCCCTTCTTGTGAAAAGTGTGGTAAAAAGCATCCTAGAGAATGTATTTTAAATTATGGGAAGTGCTATCGATGTGGAAAGTTTGGACACATGGATCATGATTGTATAGAAAATCATCAAAATAATGACGAGAAGATGTTGTTAAGATGATTTAACTGTAAAGAGTTGAGTCATTTTTCTAATGTGTGTCTAAATATTGTCACTCAGGTGATAAATTAGTAAGATTAGAAGCTGAAGGATGTGGAAAAATCCTTTGCAACTACTTCAGCATATGCTGATTTATTAAATGAAGTGGTATCAGGTACATTGATTGTTTTTACTGAATATTTGAATGTGTTGTTTGATTCTGGGTCTACAAATTCCTTTATTTATAATAAATTTTCTACTAAATTAGAAATTCCACCTCAAGAAATGAATCTAGAACTCATGGTAAAAACATCTGGAGGAAATTTTGAGGTAAGAAGAAATTATAAGAATCTACCTATCTTTGTCTGTAGAAAGTGTTTTCCTGAAAACATTGTTGTTTTTCCTTTAGTATAGTTTTATGTTATTATAGGAATGATATGACTTTTTTTTATCATGATATGATTGATTATAGAGCTAAAAAAGTTTTTTTTCAGAAAGAGTTTTAGTTTGTGTATAATAATGAACCCATACCATTGATAACATATCAATAATCTAAGAAAATATTAAAATATGGAAATGAATGTTATCTTGCACATATTTTTGAAAATAACAAAACCATTCAAATTAATTATGTGCCAGTGGAAAATGATTATCTTGATGTTTTTCCTGATGATTTTCCTAGTGTTGTTCCTGATAGAGAGGTTGAGTTTACTATTGAGTTAGTTCCTAATGCTAATAAAATTTCTAAATCCCTTGTCGAATAGTTCAAATGGAACTTTTAGATTTGAAAAAGCAGTTACAGTAATTATTAGATAAAGGATTCATCTAACCTAGCACTTCACCATGGGGTGATCCTATCTTATTTGTTAAAAAGAAAGAGATTTCAATGATACTTTACATTGATTATAGATCCTTGAATACAATCACTATTAAGAACAAGTATCCTTTGCCTCATATCGATGATTTATTTGATTAGCTACAGGAATCACAATATTTTTTGAAGGTTGACCTGAGGTTAGGGTACCATCAATTGATAGTAAAATAAGCATACATTATGAAGACCACATTTTATACTAGATATGGACATTATGAATTTTTAGTTATGCCATTTGGGTTAACTAACGAACCTACTATATTCATGGATCTTATGAATCAAATATTTCATGAGTTCTTGGATAAGTTTTTGGTTGTGCTTATTGATGACATTCTAGTATATTATAAAAGTAAAGAGGAGCATGAAATAAATCTAAGGGTTGTTTTTCAAACCTTAAAAGAAAAAAACTGTATGAAAAATTCATCAAGTGTGAATTTTGGTTGCAAAAAATTTCTTTCCTTACTCACATTGTTTCTAAATATCAAATAAATGTTAATCCTGCTAAAAAAAAGTTGTTGAAGAATGGACAAGACCCAAAAATATAACCAAGATTCTTATTTTCCTTTATTTGGTAGGCTATTATTGGAGGTTCATTGATTTTTTTACAGTTATCTATCCCACTGATTAAGTTATCTCTAAAAAGTGTCAAGTTTATTTGGACAAAAGAATGTGATGATTGTTTTTATGAATTGAAAAAAATATTGGTGAATGCTCCAGTTTTGGCCCTGCCTTCCATAAATGGTGAACTTTTCATCTATAGTGATGCTTCATTGAAGGGACTTGGTTGTATCCTAATGCAGAATGATTAGGTAATTGTTTATGCTTCACGTCAGTTGAAACCTCATGAGTTAAATTACCCTACACATGATTTGGAATCAACTTCTATTATTTTTGAATTAAAAATTTTGAGGCATCATTTGTATGGAGTAAAATGTGAAATATATACTCACCATAAAAGTTTGAAGTATATATTTACTCATAAGGAATTGAACATGTGACATAGAAGATGGATGGAACTAATCAAGGATTATGATTGCACAATTCATTACCATCCTGGGAAAGAAAAAAAATGGTTGATTCTTTGAGTTAGAAAAGTAATTTTATATTAACCATGTTATTTAAAATATAACATCTTGGTTAATTATTTGATGAGTTTTGGTTTGGAAGTTGTTGGTGTAGGAAATTCCTCTATTTTGTTTCAGGTATCAGTATAGTTGTCTCTATCAGACAGAATAAAGAAGACTCAAAAGTAAGACCATGAGTTGTAAAAAAGGTATAATTGGTTCAAAAGGGTAATTTTCCTGAGTTTAAAATTGATATAGATTGTGTTTTGAGGTTTTGTGAGAGAATATATATTCCTTTTGATTCTCAGCTGAAGAAAGAATTGTTACATGAAGCTCATAGTTCTCCATTTTCAGCTCATCCTGGCAGCACAAATATGTATAAAGATCTTCGAGAGTATTACTGGTGGGATGGAATGAAAGAGATATTATTTATTTTACCATGAAATGTTTGACTTGTAAATAGGTTAAAGCAGAACAATAGTTACCAAAGGGGATGCTTCAGCCTTTTCTCATTCCATAGTGAAAATGGGAAAATATATCTATGGACTTTGTGGTAGGACTACCAAAGACTTCTTGAGGTAATAATGCGATTTGGGTCATGGTTGACCGACCAACTAAATCTTCACATTAAATTTTATTCAAGATTATATTTCTATGGATCATCTTTATCTAATGCACCTAAAATAGATTTCTAGATTACATGGAGTTCCTCTATCCATTGTATCTAAACAAGATTTCAGGTTCACTTTTAACTTTTGTAAAGTCTTTCAGAAGTCCTTGGTAATTGGATTAAATTATAGTACTACTTTTCATCCTCAATATGATAGATAGACCGAGAGAAAAATTTTAACCTTAGAGGATATGATTTGAGATTTTTTAAATAGATTACCTGGGAATTTAGGATCAATATCTTTCTTTAGTTGAATTTTTTTATAATAACAGTTTTCGTTACAATATACAGATGGAAACTTTTGAGGCATTATATGGGAAATGGTGTCGAACTCTAGTATTTTGGGATGAATTCAGTTAAAGGAAGTTGATGAGAATAAAATTATCAGAGGAAGTGGATGAGAAAGTAAAGTTTATCCAGTAGCACATTAGGAGACCTCAGAGGTGATAGAAAAGTTATGCAGATAACATTTAGAAAGATCTTTCATTCGAGGTATGTAATAACATTTTCCTTAAAACCACTCCTTGGAAAAGTTTTATGCATTTTGGTATGAAAGTAAATCTAGTCCATGACTCATTGGACCTTTTGAAATCCTAGATAAAGTTGGACCAGTTTCCAATTGAGTAGCTTTACCTCAGAGTTTATCTTAGGTATACAATGTTTTTCATGTTTCGATGTTGAGAAAGTATGTGCCAGATCAATCTCATGTTTTGAGCCCAGAAGTAGTTATGATGGAAGATAACCTTTAATATGAAGAGAAACCTATTTAGATTCTTGATCACAGAGAGAAAGTATTGCAGAATAAGGAAATTCACCAGTTTAAGGTTTTGTGAAGAAACCACATGGTTGAAGAAGAAACATGAGAATCTGAAAATGTTATGAGGGAAAGGTATCCTCAATTGTTTAATAAGTAATTAAAATTGCGAGGATGCAATTTCCCAAAGGTGAAGAGAATGTAAGAACCCAAGTAATTATAAAATAAATTATTTTATTTTTGAAATTAAATAGTTAAATTCATTATAAATGTATAATGAAATAAGTGGTATTTTGAGGAATCTTTTCTTATAAAATAGTAACTTGACCTTAGAAATAGTAATATGAACCTTATGAATAGTAAATATGTCAATAGAATAAAAAACACAATAATGAAATTATAAATAAAATTTATGTATATTATATGTGAAAATATGATATATTTATATCTTGGAATGAGTAAATAAATATTTTCAAAATGATAGATTAAGTGTTTTTTTTGTAAAACATAAATATTTATTTATAATTTTATAATTAATATTGTGATTTAAAAGAAAATATATTTTTATAAAATAGATTCATGAATTAATATTTTATTTTCTTATGATTATAAGATATTTTTATGAGACTTTAATTAATTTTTTCAAAGTGTTATAAAATCAGTTATAGTTTTAAAAGTGGTATTTTTCAAATAAATTATGATTTTAATTAAAATTAAAATTTATCATATTTATAAAATTATTTTCCAAAAATGGAGTTAATTTTTTAATTATATATTTCAAAAAATGGTTAGGGTAAATTTTTGAGATTTTTCTTAGATATTTGAATTTTTGGTGAATAGTGAAATATAATAATTTACGAAATAAGCTAAATACATGAATTATTGTGTCATAGATGATGATATGATGAGGTAATAAAACTTGGTTAGAAATCACATGTACTAATTATTATTTTTGGTCATAATAACCAACACTATTTATTTTATTGAGAAAAATAGTAAAATAATGATTAAAATAATGGGAAAACCATCCTCTCCTCTACTATAAATACCACCCCTCACCCCCTCTTCTCATCACACCTCTAAAACTTTGATCCTTCTGAAATATCTACCCAATATTATTCCCAAGCCTCTTTTCCACGTCCAATACCTACTAGTCTCACAAAAAGTCCAAAACCAAGGGCCTTAAGGAGGTTCTCAAGGAAGAGAATTCAAGAGGTAAAAATCCTCTTACATTTTTCTTTTATTTTCTTTTCAATTATTTTTATTTTATTATACTATATTCACCTACACTTATCCAAGAGGCATGAAAAATATAATATATCACATTTACTATAATGTTTTCATGTTTTTGGAAAAATTCATCATCATAATTCTTCTCCTCTCCCTTTTATTCTAAAAATAAAAACATCATCCGTGATGTGTCGATTTACCGATATCGTGGACGATGTGTTTTCAATTTTCACTATTTATTTCATAGCTGGTTATAAAACCATTTTAATGGTTTAAAAATGTTTTAAAGTTTATGATATAACCTCTTCTATTTTCTTTAATTAACATATATTCCTAATATTGAATTATATAAAGA
This sequence comes from Viscum album, assembly GCA_963277665.1. Taxonomy (NCBI): domain Eukaryota; kingdom Viridiplantae; phylum Streptophyta; class Magnoliopsida; order Santalales; family Viscaceae; genus Viscum; species Viscum album. The sequence continues at coordinate 1,964,897,524 of OY728132.1, forward strand.
AACTAGTTCGTGATGATCAAAGAACCGCCAAAATGGTTTAAACGAATACCATTAATGTTTTATAAAATGAATCATCCTCATATCTGAAAAAATTATATATGGTATAATTTAAAGTTCTATAAACATGTAAATACCATTTCATTCCACTTAATGAGTTTCTCTTCCTTTCAACAAGAAATTCCATAATGTACCGACCATGAAAAACATGTAAAGAACGCACCCGAAACAATGGAAATAACAAAATATTATTAATAAATGGGTGTAAAGATGTTATAAATTTTCATATAATGTATTATAAATATGAATATGGTTATTTAATATATTAATAAAACTCTTTTAACCATTATACAAGAGGTTTGGACATATTTAAAGTAAGACAAACCCGTGGTAAGGGAATTCTTAACCCAATTTCCATTCTTTGGGTTAACCTTCTACTTCATTGATTTTTTCATGATATGGTTATTTTTAAAATTAATCTTGATTATATTATATGGTATTATAGTGAATATACATTATTTCATTATTATGTGCAATATTTTTATATTTTAAAAACTGATTTTTATGAAAAAAAATGATATTTTGATATGTGAATGTTTTTTATCGTGGGTTTAAATGAGTTATCAAAAGTTTTATTCATGATATATTATCTGGACATTGTTTATGTTGGTTTGATCCCATTATAGCTCCACATATGTTGGGTTGAGCCCATTATAGCTCAAGATATGTTTGGTTGAGCCCATTATAACTCAAGGTAAGAAGGGTGAGCCCCATTATAGCTCTCCAATGCATTGGGTACTCTAGAGATGAAAGTCAACATAAAGTTTATTCCATTTGTAAGGGTGAATGTAAGAGTGACTTGGTAAATATGTCCCAAGGAAACTTCATGATGTTTCTATGCATGCTAATGAGTTTTAATGGTTTTTATGTTATCACTTGATTAATGATTTCCTTATTTATATCCTTTACTGAGTTTTTTTGTGATTATCCCAAGTTCGTAATTGTTTTTCACAGGTTATAAGGATGTGTAATAGAAAGAAGGAAGTCAAGTTAAATTCTATAAATATTTTTCAAATAAAATAGGTTTTATTTTTTTATTGTTTTATATTCTGGAAGAAATAAATACTGTTTTAGTAGTATCCAATTTGTATAAATATGGTATGTTATATATGTATTATGTCCTAATTATCTAAAGATCTAAACCTGAAAAGATCCTCAATGTGAAAGAAAGTAAATTTATGACTAAAACTCAGGATTATGTAATGTTTTAACGTCAGGTCCTTATAATTCTAATGTTCCATGTTTGTTTAATATTGTTATGAGTTACGTGTCAAGTTAATGACTCATTATTATTACATAATATATTTAATATATATTATAGGTTTGTGATAAAATATAAATAATATTTATGGCATAGTTAGTTCAATATAATTAATTATTTATAACACTTATTTAGTGTATGTTTAATGAACAGGGGTCATGGAATCCAAATTAGGTATTATAAAAATTCACTATATAAGTAGAGAGAAGGTCATTTCAACATACTATTCACTTATTCATAATTGATAACTTCTCTCTGATCCTAAATCCCAAAGAGAGAATCACTCAATCTAAGTGAACAATCAAAGTTCACATTTTCAAATCAAAGGAAGAGGATCATGGCAATCAACATGACGTCGAAGAGATTGTCGGAGCTTCGTGCTAGTACTCAGAATCTGATGAATGGTATACATATAGATTTGATAATCACGTATGGAAGATCTTGAAGGGTTCGACATCAGATCCTTTGAGAAATAGTCTCCAGTGACTTGTAATTGATGTGCATGTTTCAAAATAGAATAAGGTACTTGTTCGTTTAATTTTTCCATGATCTGATTAAAAAATGAAAGATCCTCAGACTGTATCGGATCTTGGATCACCGAAGATGATGAAGTTACACCACTCTGGTGATGAAAATTTTAAAATCCCTAGCCCACCAGCTTCTGTTTTTTTCCCTACTACCAACAATTGGTATCAAAGGGACCGCATGAATTGTTTGAGCTAAGAAATTTATTTTGCTTTTAAATTTTAATTTGAGGGTTAAAAATCAGTCCCAATGAATCTAACCGTACGTCGATCTGATCTCAGATGGCCAAGTTACGACCATATGATTTTTTGATGGATGGACATGGTGTTTATTGAATTTTAAAAATTTGGATATTAAATGTCTGAAGAATATGATATATATAGTTATATATAACTAATCTATTTTTCAATGGAAATTTTGGAAACATACAACTATTCTGGCCCTGGTTCCGGCTAGAACAATGCTTCTGATGAGAATAATTGAACATCCTATTAATAGGCTCGATAATTTATTTTCATGGGTGATGGAAAACCACAATATAAGAAATGTTGAATAAAAAATAAATTCATATTGGTGGTTTTTTCAACAAGCCTATTGACAGGATTTTTTGAAAAAAACCAAATGGTGAAATATGTTTAAAAAAAATAAAATAAGATGACCAAGACTCAGTATTATTCTCTACCACTTCACGCGAGCCTCGTCTGGATCAACAACCCCTCCTCTTACCTAGTTTAAGAGATCCGGACAAGTGACCCACGACACTCCACCTCTCGTTCTCCCTCTCCTTCCCTCCTCATATGAGGCCAGACCACTGGATTAGGATGCCACTACTGCCACTCCTCCATGGGGTCCCCTCTCCCAGCCATCTGCGTGCCACTCGTGTCGTTCCCATTCCTGATCATCACCACCCTATAGGGTTTTCATAGCTTCCAATCCTTAGCCATGCCCCCATTGGATTCCAACCTTCCTTTAGATCGGAATGCCAAACCTCCTACAGATTGGGATGCTGTCGGCCAGATCGGGGTCGCGACCGAGCTTTGGCTACCCGTGCTACTGCCGTCCAAGGCCAGACCACCCTTCAAACACCATGAGCTTCACCTTCGATATCCCCTATCCGATTCGACTAGAACTGCTAGATGATATGCTTTCTAAGGTCAGACCACTAGATCCCGGCCACCCATACCTCCTTCAGCTAGTTTCGCTGCCACCCTGCTTGCAAGGTCCTGCCACCGTGCCTACTAACACCAGACCACCCTCTGATCACCCATCTCCCAAATGCTGACTATCCGTGAGCACCCCATGCTACCAGATCCCACCAGAAATGCTTCCTCCTGAGGCTGAGCCCCCTGTTCCTGATCCTTGTCATGCAAGGTAACCCTTACCACTACTAACACAGGTCCCATTGGACCCGATCTACCCCATCATGGGCCAAGGTGGTTTTTCTTGATTCGGAATGGGTCTTGGAAAACCTATGTGGCCTAAGAAACCCCTACATGGGGCCTGATTGGCCAAAACAGGCCTACGGGGTTATAACCTAATCCAGAAAGGGCCTAGGTGGGGTTTTTGGGGCCTGGGTTAATTAATATAATAAAAAGTAATTAACTTGATTAATTTAATTTTAGTTTTAAATTAAATTAATTAAAATTCATTTTTGTTTGAAATTAATATTTTTAATATTCTTCAATATTAATTTAATTTATCATTAAATTAATTAATTAATTTAATTTTTGGAATTAAAATTAAATTAAACATGGGACCAAATAAAAATAAAATTATTTGATTTTATTTAAATTAATTTAATCTATTTAAATACCCTTATAATTTTTAAATTTATTTTAATTTAATTTTTATCATGCATTGGTATACCGACTGGTCTTGAGAAAATTGAATAAGCCTGTGTATGGATGGATGTTTTATTTAATTTTTTATTACATGTGTTGGATGATTGTAATGAAGAGGTAATTAAATGACGGTTTGCGCATCATCTTATTTTCATTCAATATATATAAGGGCCCATGTGTTTAATTTATTTATTGTATATTACACCCCTAGACCGCCTCGCCTGTGTGTGAGTATATTTGTACCTGGATGATGATATTTTCACACGCGGACCCCATCAAGATGAGTCAATACACTAGATGGGAAGTACATACACTTGATTGGGGATAATATGTGATATAAATCAGGACTCAACTTAGGTATGAAACCCCCTAGGTAAATATTGATCCATTATTTTAAAGTGGATCAATCACTTTTAGAAGCTCAAGACTGGTCAAGTTGATTAATTTCCTTTATGTATTGTTTGTTATTTTATGCATGTACATGTTTACTGCATAATCACATAAAATAATAAATAAGATAAAATGCATAAGGATGAGATATATGTTTTTCTATTAATTCATGTTCAATTGTGAGCATGATAATATAGCTTAAACATATTTAATAGAAATGGATTAAATTTTTCAAAAAAAATAATAAAATCCCTCAAAGATATATTAAGTCACAATGCCTTTTGTTACTAAAATTTAAACAAAATAAGGTGTTTGGGGTGATCTTCATACATAGTTTAGATTGTATCATACTACTGGTGAGTTCTCATGAGATTAGTGGGTTGACATAACTATTTTGGGTAGTAAATGATTAGTCATAGCTAACTTTCTATCATGTTAGAGTCAAAACGGTGAGGGAATCAAGATTACAATTCTGATAATATGGGATTTAACTCAAAAGATCAAGGAACCACCAATTAAAGTGGTTGCCCAGCCAAGATCCTACCTTGAAACTCTTAGAGTAGTGGCATAACCATATCTTGTAGACTATGAGGGGAGGTTTCGGGGATCCCTACAACTAGAATAATCAAGCGACATAGTATTCCAAATCTAATAATGAGGGATATTGAAGTTCAATAAAATAGTGGGAGACATTAAATGATTTCATAATTAATTAATTGAAATGTCTAAAAGGAAATCAAGATAAAGTAATGATTGATAAAATTTATTTGTTTTAGATTAAAAATTAAAATCACCAACACCACTGGAACATTATCACTGCGATCTATATTGTATAAAGAAAATATCCTGACCGAACATAACTTCCAAGAGTGGTACATGAACTTAAGTATAGTACTACGTAAAGAAATTAAGATTTATGTGCTAGAATACTAACTTCCCATCGATCATCCTCAAGGATCGAGAAAGGTGAATAAAGAAAAGTGGAATAATCATGTAGATGATGCAATAGATGTACAATGCATCATGTTTTTCATCTATGTCCAATCAATTATAGAAAATGCATGAGGACGAAGATACCTACAAGATGCTTACTCATCTCCCACAATTATATCAGGAGAGAGCTATAAAAGAAAGGTATGAGATATCCAGTGAACTTTATAGGTGCAAGCTAGTAGAAAGGAATCAAGAAGGACCTCATGTACTAAATATTATTGGGTACATTGAGAGGCTTAAATCCCATAGTTTCAAATCGAACCAAGAACTAATGACAGATATCATTCTTACCTCTTTAACATTAATCTTTTTGAATTTCATTGTTAATTACAATGTGAATAAAATGAAAAATTCACTCCCATATCTTTTTTCTTTAGTTCACCAAGGTGATAAGGATACGAAGAATACCAATTCTTCAGTCCTAATGGTGAAGAAGAGGAGGAGGGGAAAGGCTAAGGGGTCTAAGGCTAAGTCTCGTATGAAGACATCAGTACACCATCCTTTTAATAATCCAATGGTATAGAGGAAGGGAAATGAGAAGGATGCCATATACTTTATATGTATTAAGAAAGGCCACTGGAAAAAGAATTGAAAAGTTGGGTAAAAAAAGCAAGGAGATGCTTCCACTTCAAGTATTTTTGTCATTGAATGAAATATTTTATTATGTACAAGTTGGGAATCGGATATGAAAAGTGGATCACACATTTTTATTAATATATAGGAACCAATTATATTTAAGAATACTTTAAAGGGTGAAGTGGATATCTAAGATGAAAATGGTGCAAGTTTATCATCCTTAGTAGTGGGTAATTAACATCTGACTCTGCCTAGTGGTTTGGTTATTTTATTAAGAAATTATTATTATGTACCATTAATAACCAAAAAACATAATATCAGTGTCAATTCTGATCACTATGGGATTTCATTTCAAGTTTATAAATAAATGTCGTCTCTTTTATAAGTATAACATGTGTTATGGTATGGAACATCTTAACAATGGATTATATATACTTGAACTAAAAAACCCAATAATGGAAATTAATGAAAAAACTAGGGAGCATGACTCATATAACACCCGCCTATAGAACTTCAGGATTGGCCATGTAAATGAGAAGTGATTACATAAATTATATCAAAGAACCCTTTTCTTGGAAGGGAGAAAGGGCCATTGAATTAATGGAATTAATTCATAATGACATATGTGGCCAATTTCCAGTAGAGTCAAGGGGGGATTTTTCATACATCATTACTTTTAATGATGACTATAATAGGTATGGATATATATAATTAATACGGTATAAGTTAGATTCCTTTATAATGTTTAAGGAATACCAACATGAAGTAGAAAACTAGCTTCATAAGAAGATTAAGGCACTCCTTCCTTGTTGGTGTTTTCTCTGGAGTGATCCTTTCATGGGGAGGGGGTTTCCTTGTGTAGAGGGTTTGAAAAGGCCACACATAGGGATTCATTTTCTATATTTTTTAAGGAGTATGGGATAGTATCCTAACTCACACCTCCTTACCACTATAGTGGAATGGTGTTAGTGAAAGGGGGAGTAAGACCTTTCTTGACATGGTCAGATCAATGATGTGGCTGGAAACTCTTCCATTATCCTTTTGGGGATATGCCTTGTAGGCAATGACATATAACCTTAACTGAGTAAAAACTAAATCTACATATAGGATTCCATATGAGTTGTGGTATGGAAAGAAACCCAGTCCACCACACATAAGTGTATAGTGATGTGAGGATTTTGACAATACTATACCTAGTGAAAATTAACATCCAGAAGCACAAAGTAAATATTTATAGGTTATTCTAAAGAGACAAAAGGATATTACCAATATAACCATTTTGATAGAAAATAGATTATGGAAAGAAAAGGAAAATATATTATAAAGGGAATACATTTCCATTGGAAATAGTGAGAGAAAGATTAACTTTGATGAAGTTAATACTCTAGACGCATAAGAGTTTGTACAAGAACAATCTCCACAAGAGACAGTGAGATATTAAGATGTTCTTGAGACAAAAGTACTATATAGGTCAACTCGAGAGTTTAGAGAACCAGTGAATTATGGTTTTATTATCATCAAGTCAGGTGACACATTAATACTTAAAGATGATAAACCTATAACTTACAAGGAATCAGTAGAAGGCAAGGATGCTTCTAGATAGAAATATTACATGCATTTTAAGATTGAGTCCATGTACCAAAAATCAAGTTTGGATTTTAGTAGACCCTCTAGATGATGTAAAACCCATTGGGTGCAAATGGTTATTCAAGAAAAAGTTGGACATAGATGGTAATGTCAATACCTATGAATATAATTTGGCAGAGAAGGGTTTTAGACAATCTCAAGGCATTGACTATGATGAAACCTTCTTACTAGAAATAATGCTGAAATCCATCAGAATATTGCTTATAATAATATCCTTCCATGATTATGAGATTTGTAAAATAGATGGAAAAAACTGATTTTCTAAATGAAAAGTTGGTTGAGGACGTCTACATGACTCAACCCGAATTGTTGGTTAGGTCAAATAATTACAATAAAGTGTGAAATCTACAAAGATTTATTTATGTGTTAAAGCAGGCATCATGATCATGGAATGTTCATTTTGATAAGGCCATAAGAAAATTTGGTTTAGTCAAGAATGAAACTAAGCCTTATATCTATAATAAGGATAATGGGAATGCCATCATTTTCCTAATGTTATATGTTGATGACATATTAATTATGGGAACGAAGTGAAAGTATTACAGTCAATTAAGTCTTGGTTAAATGAATGCTTCTCTATAAAATAATTAGGTGAAACAACCTATATTATGGGGATCAAGATCTATCGAGATAGATTTCATAGGTTTCTTAGGATTAGTCAAAGTACATATATTGATAAGGCACTCAGAAGGTATAGGATGGAACAATACAAAATAGGGTTGTTTCCCATGTCACATGGTATCAATATCTACAAGAAAATGTGTCCACAAATATAGGAAGAGATTAAAAGAATGAGTAGAACCCTTATTCATCATCAGTGGGATTTATCATATATGCCATGCTATGTACTAGGTTTTATGTTGGATTTTCTTTAATAATGGTGTGAAGATATCCAGATAATCTAGGAGAGCTACATTGGGAAGTAATTAAAACTATCCTAAAGTACTTGAGGCATACAAAGTGTTCTTGGTTTATAGAGGATATGAGGAAATGGTACTGATAAGATACACTAATTCTAGATTCTAAATAGATCATCATGATCTAAAATCACAGTCAGGCAACATATTTTTCCTGAATGGTGGTGCAATAAGCTAGAGAGGCTCTAAGAAACATGTGTTCACCAATTTTAAAGTAGAATATGAGTATATAGAGGATTAAAATGTAGAAAAGTAATTAGTATGGATATACAACTTTTTCTTATACATTTTTGTTTTTCCTAATAGTTCATACCCTATTCTAGTTTATTGTGATAACACTGCATTAATGGTGCTTGAAAAGGATATTAGGTCACACCAGAGAACAAAGAACACACTTTATAAGTTTCATCTCCTGATGGATTTTACTAAAAAATGTGAGGTAACAATTAAAAGTGTAACTACATAGGGAAACATGGAAGACCCCCTGACTAAATCCATATCTCAACAGAAGCATGATTCTCATGTGAGAGCTAGTGGATTGAGACTTGTTATTAGTTAGATCTAGTGCAAGTTGGAGTGTTGAAATTGGGTTCCTTATACCCAACTTGTGATGTAATTTGATTACCACTACATGTATAAAATTTGATATATATATACATGTGTTTATTTTTCCATAATAGTGTTGATACTTCTACGTCCACTATATTTTTTGTAATTTCCTTAGATTACTTGTCATATAAAATAGATATAGCATATCCCAAGATGTAATAATAACCTATAGATACTATGATAATAATCTTAAAGTAATTTCATATGGTCTAGTTGTTGAGGTCATGAGGACAGACCCACCAATAGCATCACTACATGTTTTATATGTCATTGGTTCTTCCTATCTATGGACATATGTATTGGTCTCTTGATTTGAGATTATTATCAAATTGTTCCATTGGATTGCATACTTTGATGCAAGGAGAAATCCATGACAATGAAGTTTTGGTGAGGTAGTTTGTGTTGGGTGTTTCATTGGTGGTATGAAATTGGTTGAATGATTAAGATAAGATTTATATCTTTCGAGTTGAGGAAGATATATCTATAGCCTAGTTGATCTGGATGGTAGTACCTTCATAAACCTATAGTCATGGTAGTCAAAGGTAAATCCATTTAGAGAGATAAAAAATAAATAAAGTAAGAAAGGATGACGACATAAGTGTGCATCCTGCTTTATGAGATATCATATGAAAAAGAGATTCTATTACTCAGTGAATGTTCTTAGGTTAGTTTTCATTGCTATGACTATTCCTTATCTCTATAGGGGCCTTGATGTGTTGCTATACTCTACTCTAGGTCTGTGAATCTTATTCACTGCTATCGAGATATGCATCTAGAGGATCACATGCAATAGCACATTCGAGAATCTGCCCTATTCAGGTGAATTAGAATTTAGGACATTGTGGGCCTCACCTCAGGGTCTGAGTGTTTCCTAAGTTTTATCAATCACTGATAAATAAATAAATTCATTATTATTCAAGAAAAGAATAATTGGGTTGAATTAATTTATTAAAATTATTTACAAGTGTTTAATTAAATACAAGTATTAATATTATATGATCATAATATTCTAGGTTCATTTAATATTATTAGGAGTTAATAGTCAAGTTAATAACTTGTAATTATCACATAATATATTTAATATATATTATAGGTTTGTGAAAAAATATAAATAATATTTATTTCATAGTTAGTTTGTCATAATTAATTATTTTTAACACTTATTTAGTAGATTTTTAATGCACGGGGTCTAAGGAATCCAAATTAGGTATTATGAAAATACACTATATAAGCAGAGAGAAGATCATTGCAATGGAATATCCACTCATTCAGAATTGAGAGCTTCTATCTCCTCCCAAATTCTAGAGAGATAATCACTCAATCTGAGTGAACAATCAAATTTTTTCCTTCACGAATTAAAGTTAGAGGATTTTGATGATTTACATGGCATCAAAGAGATTGTTGGATCTATGTGCTAGCACCAAGAATCTAAATAATGGTGTATATACAGATTCGAGAAGTGTGTGTGGATGATCTAGTGGTGCTCGATATCAGATCCTTCAAGAAATGGTCTCTAGCGACTTATGACAGATGTGCGTGCTTCAAAACAGAACATGGTACTTATTTGTTTAATTTTTATATGCTCAGATTAAACCACGTGAGATCCTTGGACCATACTAGGCCTCGAATCACCAAAGACGATGAAGTTACGTCACATCGATGAGGAAAATTTTAAAATCCTAAGGACACTGGCTTTCACTGCTTACCCCGGTTCCTACACAAAAGGAATGTATGAAACTCCCTCATCACCACATCCCAAAACATCCCTGGTACCATCATCCATATTATGAAATGGATAATGTGATTCCTACCTTCATAAAATCTATTACGAGAATATCTAGTGGATATCCAAGTACATAAGGTCTCACATTTAGTATCTCCACACCGAGCTTCCCTAACACGCTGTAAAATTAGTGGGGTAAAAACCATTGAATTAAGATATGAATCACTATACTTTTCCACTAATGATAACTACAATGAGGCTAATTTCTCTGACAAATCATCCAAAAATTGAGAACAATATGTCCTGCTGAGAGCATCTGCCACCACATTAACCTTTTCAAGAGTATAGAAAATCTCTAATTCATAGTCTTGAGGGAACTCTAGTCATCTTCTCTATCTAAAGTTAAGATCATTTTGAGAGAAGATATACTTGAGACTCTTATGTCTAGAATAAATGATAAACCACTCTCCCATCATGTAGTGTCAGTATATATTAAGGGTGAAGACTACTGTTGATAACTCAAGACTATGGGTCACATAGTTTTGCTCATGTGGTCTCTACTATATAGAACCATAGGCAATCACTAACTACCTATTAATTAGGACACAACCAAGTTCATTCCCTAAGGAATCATGGGATACTATGTACTCAACATCCTCCTATGAAAATCTCAAGATGAGGGGGCTCATCAATCTCTTCCTCTACTCTTGAAAACAATGATAGAACCATTCTTTCCACATGAAAGTATGCCCCTTTTAGGTCAAAGACATAAAGGTTCCTATAACTCTAAATAAATAGGGTAAAAACATTTGATAGTATCCTTCCAAACCATGGAAACTCTACACCTCGATAACCCTCTTGGGGTAAATTCTAAGCTAAAACTGCCTCAACCTTCTCTGGGTCTATTTCCACTCTTGTATTTAAGAAAAAATGTCTAAGGAAGTGGAACTTGCTAATCCAAAACTAACACTTCAAGAGCTTCCCATAAATCTAGTGCTCTTGGAGTGTATCTAGGACCATCCTCAAGTGTCTTGAATGATCCTCCTCAGACGCTGAGTATACTAGGATATCATCGAGGAATACCACCACAAAATTGTCTAAAAAAGGTTGAAAGATCTATTTCATGAGTCCCATAAACACTTCTGGGGAATTCTTCATGATGAAAGGCATCACCAAGTACTCATAGTGACTATAGAGACATCTGAATGCTGTATTTGGTATATCCTCATCCTGTACTCACAAATAGTGATAGCCTAATTTGAGGTCAACCTTCGAGAACCATTGTGCCCCTCTCAATTGATCGAAGAGTTCATAAATATTTTCTATTGGATACTTATTCATCATGGTTAAATAGTTCAAGAATCAGTAATCCACACATAACCTCAAGTACCCCATCCTTTTTCAGTGAGAACAACATTGGGGATGACTGGTGGGAAGCACTAAGTCTCACAAAGCCCTTATCCTACAAGTCCTATAACTAAACCCTCAGTTCACAAAGCTTTATGGGAGCTATTAAATATGCTGGTGTAGATATCAGGGCCATCTCATGGTGTAATTCAGTAAAAAAGTCTAGATATCAGTGGAAAGGTAAGCCTGACACACCCTCAAGAAAGACGCCCTCATACTCTGCCACCACAATAGTGAATTGGTAGCCCATAACATCCATCGGTCCAAGAGTCATGCTATCCAACTAGTGAGTAACATGATACAATATCCCATGATTGATCCCATCTTACCCTGCCAAGGTTTCCTTTTCACCCACAAAGGAAAACCTCTTCCCATTACTATAAAAACACCACATCCTCCACCTAAAATAGTCAATATGGGCATGAACTATGGATAACCAGTCCATACCTAAGATGATGTCATATGGCCTCATCACTACTATAAAGAGATCCCAAATGAAGATATCACCTCCAAGCATCAAATTTCACTGTCGGTAGAAGTGTGAAATCACTAAGTCACCCCCATTAGAGTCTCTAAGCACAAGGTTTGAGCTATAGGTTCAACCAAAATCTCTAAGTCCAACTAAGGTGGAAAATACATAGATCATACCTTGTATCATCCCTAGAGCCTTGGGGTTATAGGCCTCCATAGCCTACACCCATCTTCTTCCATGAACACTATCTCCTTGAGATTGGTGTGGACCACCTAGGGGCGGTGGTGCTAATAAGTCAAACCGCCGACCACCTCTAACTTCTATACCAGCCCCCTTCCATGTCCGCCACCCTAAAAACCTCCCTTCTCCAGCCAATATCTCTTTCTAGGTGGTCCCTCAACCATCTACTAATCAGTTGCATGATGGGTCAGAAAATCACATGAAATATGTCCCTGAACATTGTAGGAGAAAAACTATCTCTCCCTTAGTAGATTTGATCCATCTTGATATCTATGCACCATCGATCCTCTATGCTAGGATCATCTCCTGAAGTGTCTGGAATTATCAGATCCCTATGATTGCCATCAACTACCTGCTTTTGAGGTCTCAACTTCTATGTTCCCACTTCGAGCACCCACTATTGATACATTCTCTTATAGGAATCTCTCCACCACTAAGGCCCGCTCCAACACTCCAATATAAGTGGGAATGTAAAGAGATATCACTGAATCCATTATATCTCAATGTAACCTTTGCCCGAAGGTCTATTCTATAAATAAAATAACCCACACTATATATATGGAGTATCATGAGAGACTAGTAAACCTCACAAAATACTACAAAATGGTTATACCTCCCCGTTGTAGATGTAGAATCTCTTAGATGTGTACAGACCACAATGTGTCTAGATAAAACTCCTCCCCAAAGAGACAATTTAAGTCTAACCAGGATAGAGTTTTCTTTTCATGTGATCAAGTCACCAGACTCCACCATCACCTAGAAGATCTCTAAAGAAGAATATCCATGAGGACTAACATCAAAATTTTTGGCATCCTCACTAGGTAAAAAACTCAATTGGCTGCCTCTAGAAATTACTCAGCCACTTGGGGGTCTATCTCACCTTGAAACCTAGGAGGTTACTTACTATGGAAATCATAAAACTCACTCTGCCTACATGAATCCCAAGCTAGAACTTCCTGTTCTAAATACTGTTCAATCAGTGGTGGTATATCTGGTAAAAAACCTAGAGGTACTATATCTGGTATATACCCCTATACTGAAGCATCATCACTCAGAGGATTATCCTCATAATCACATAGTAGAATCCTGACTGGATTTCTTTGCGGAGGTATCTTGAAATAAAAAATATCCACCATTGTAAAAGAGTATATCTAGGGAGATGACTCAAGAAGGACATGGAAACTAAAACCTATTCCTATATAATGAATGCTCCAATGTTTTTCCCTATAACCAATGTCTATATTTACCGAGTTGAAAGGTAGGTGATTAGAGTCTTGACGTATGGATATGTTGGCTGCTACACCAATAATAGAGTCCTTGACCTGAAATCTTAACTCAAAACACTCAACACTATTTCCAAAAAACCCAAAACAATCTCGCAGACTCCAGTCCTAAGGTAGAAATAACTCCTCTAATACCACTCTATCATGACCCTGCCCAATGGGGCCTGAACTGAGAATACCCTAAGGTCGCCTCCAATAGGCCAGAGGCTGGTGACCAGTGATGAGTAGGAATATCACACACATATTAGGAATTAGCCTAATGTTCCCCCACACCTACAATCCCATATAATTCTGAAATGTGAAACAAATGGAACCAATGCACGCATACATATATCATCCCACAATCAGAGTACGATAGTAAAGTATTGAAAGTGATAAAGGGTCCAAATACAATTCCAACCAAAAAACAAAGAGAGTCCAACCTGCTGAGGACTACTATCAAATGTAACCTCCTAAAAACACCTCAGTTTATCTATCTCAAGCTATGATCCACTAGCTCCCTATCCTCCCAGGACACTGTCAAAAGAGTCATTGTTTGCTTATGGCCTCACACGTGAAGACAAATTCCATAAAGGGGTGAGTATAATAATACTCAGTAGGACACCCCAAAAACATTAAACATAAAGAATCAAGGATTTTAATATCATGATAAGGATATATAAATAAAATTAAAAAATCAGATATACTCCGGAAGGACACTGCGCCTCAAGGTGATCAAAACCAAACTTCCATCCATAGGATTATGCTCAAATCTTCTAGGGAATGTTCGTTATGGAAGAACCCACTCCACGAGCCATGATATCATTGAAGAAACTCATCCACGAGCTCATGATCATTGATACCCACCTAATAAAACCCAATTATCTCTAATGAACTTGATACTCAGATAGGGAATCACACCCTTGACTGCTAGGGGACCCCACAAACCCAATTTGTATCAACCCGCTATATAGAAGGTCATATAACAATGATATCATGAACTCTACTAAAATGTAATTTTAGATGGATGATAAACACCCTATGCATAGAGGTCATGAATATTCCATAAACCCCACCTAGGGTATAAGAAGAAATGATTTAGGATCACACTTTGATCTCATGAAAGGACACCACAATATATGTCTCAAACTCATCTTCCAGAGGGGATCACAATACAGAGATGTGAATGTAATGCCGCACTGTACTCTCAAGTGGATGAACTAAGGGAACACACTCAAATTATACTGGTCCAAAAAATAAATAATCAAAGGGATCCGAACACCCTCAAAGGGGGTACACGGTGTGTACTAGGGGTATACGATGTGTCCATCCAACCCTTTCTATACTTGTGTGGTGCTTCCTCACATGACATGTAAAAATCTAAATACATGGTGTGTAAGTATATATACACAATGTGTAGAGGTCTTCTGACACCCTACCCATGCCATCTATCCATGCCCGTATACTCTTGGTCTGCCTGTGTACCACCACGTGTACCTGGTCATGTAACTTCCCATGCATCCCAAGTTACACACCGAGCCGCCAGGGGAGGGCCACGCAATGTGTGGCAGGGAACAGATGGTGTGGAATTATTATCTTCATTGTGGAAACCCTAGCACTATATAGCGATTCCCACACGATGTGTAGTCCTGGATTACATGTTGTGTAATGCAGGATTTCATAGGAACCCATGCATGGTTAATGCAATGCCCTAATCTATCGTCTCCACTATCAATCTAGCCCAAGTACTTTGGATATAGGGTTGAACATATTCTTTGTCACTCACTTTCAAGATTTGGGACACCAAAATGGATTGAGATCCCAAATTTTTCATCCGTGTCACCATGCACCACTTGGGAAAGTGAAATAACTCCAGCCTGATCTTTTTCCTCCTTGAATCACCCGCCATCATCATTTATCCTCAAATTGTAGCCTCAATTACAATCCATACTTGTGGTGATGATCTATTGCACTAAAAAATATTCATGAAATGACCGAATACTGAGTATCTATCAAACCATTATCCAAAGAAAATACCAATGATGATCAATAAAAAAACAGGGGGGAAACCATAAAACATAATATTTAAGGAGGTAACCTTGGTCTTTTTTCATTTGTTATCATTTTGTTGTCGAAGAATTAGATGAAAAAAGAGGGAATAAACAATGAAGAAAATAAATCCACCATAAATAATTATATTTTTGATGTAAAAATTAATTCTTATTCATGGAATTGATCCATATTCAATTGGGATAAGGAAATGAGATGAAATTACACAAAAAAACATCCTACCTGGATTTTGGATCAATCTATGAATAAGAACAGTCCTACATTACCATCATTGGTAAGATTCATGAACTCCAATGGTTCAATGATCTCTCATCTCAATTCGATCTGATTCGATGTTGTTTTCCAAGAACTCTCTCCTATAATAGTCCCTCTCTAATGAATCCTCTCAATTTGTAGGGTTATGCAGCTAACCCTGTAAGTTGACCACAATATCATATTTATAAGAGGTCATTATATTAGGATTTTAATTAAATAATTAAATAAATATAATTAAATATATTTAATTATTCTCCCATGAATGCACTCAAGCCCAATGTTTGATGACAACAAATGTTATGACACACCTAGGGTAAATCTCATGTTCTAAATTCAATAGAGGCATTGGATTTCCAATTTGAGCCTCCTTTTAAGAGTCATTCCACTTTTTTAGGAAAAATATGTGTGTGTGTGATATTAATATCTTTAATAATTTTCAAATATAAATTCCAAGATCACCAAGCCTCAAAATCTCATGCCATCTCAGCACCTAGATCCAAAAATAATTCATATAATATTCTCAAGTAATGCATGGAAAAATCACAGTCATTATAATTTAATCATGTATTAGAGGATACAACTGATTACTCATTAGTTTCCTAGTATAACCTTGAAATCTGTGGATGTTAAGAGATTTTAGTTTCCTGCAATTATGGAGGAGTATGAGGATGTGTTCCCTGAGAACATGCTGGACTTACCTCTCCAACCTGAGATAAATTTTTTTATAGACTTTGACTTGGGTACTGCCCCAATACCTTTTCCAGCATATCAAATGACTCCTATAGAGCTTCATGAGATTATGGTGAAGTTAGAGTATTTGCAGATGAAGGGCCTTATCAAACCCAGTGTGTGACCCTAAGTAGCCCTAGTTTTGTTCACCAAGAAGGTAGACATGATTTTGAGGTTATGTGTGGATTACCATTTTATGAACTAGGAGACTTCAAGAATAAGTATCCACTATTGATAATCGACAACAAATTCGATCAGTTGAGAGAGGTGAGATGGTTCTTGAAGATTGACCTCAGGTCGGGCTATCACAAACTTTGAGTTTGGGACGAGGATATACTGGGGTCACCATTCCAATATTGTTATTGTCATTATGAATAATCATGGATTAATTTTAGTGTGAAAGATTCTCCATCAGTATTCACGAGACTCATGAATTGAATTTTTTAGTCATCCTTAGATCGATTCATGATAGTCTTCATTGATGAAATCCTAGTGTACCCAGTATGAGAGAAAGAGCATGTGAGACACTTGAGGATGGTTCTAAAAATACTCAGAGAGCACTATATTTATGGGAAGATCTCAAAGTTTTAGTTTTGGATTAAATAGGACCACTTCTTGAGAAATATCACCTTAGAATAATGAGAATCAGTAGACATGGTAAAGGTTGAAGTAGTGCTATCTTGGGATCCACCCTAGAGTGTGACTTGGGAACAAGTCTTCCTTGGGTTAGAAGGATACCATCAGAGATTCATACCCAATTTATCTAGTATTATAGAACCCTTTAATACTTTGACTATAAAGGTATATAATTTTATGTGGATGAAGAGGTTCCGTCATGTTTTTAAGGAGTTGTAGAAGAGGATGATGAGAACACCCATCTTGAGACTGTCAGAGGAGGGTGTTGAGTATGTAGAGTTATATATTGCCTCTGGAACTGAGATTGAATGTTTTCTGATGCAAATATAGAAAGTTATTTTCTATGGGTGCTAAAATTTGAGACCTCATGAGAAGAACTACATGACCCATGATCTAGATATGTAATGAGTGGTCTTCTCCCTAAATATGTGGTAAAATTATCTAATGGTTGAGCAAATTATCATATACTCCAACCACAAGAGTCTCAAGTATATATTTTCATAGAAGGGTCTATACTTGAGATAGAGGTAGTGGCTAGGGTTCCTTAAGGATTATGGATTCAATATAGTCAATACTACTTGGAAGGGGAACATGGTGACATATACTATTAGTAAGAGATATTGTTTATAGTTGTTGAGTAAGAAATCAGAGTAGTTGGACTCATTGAAGTTGTCTTTAGTGGAAGAGTATGGTGAAACTTATCTTCAATCGATGGTTGATACCCCTCCTATGTGATAGTGTGTTAGGGAGTCATAGCTTATAGATACCGACTGTAAGACCTTATATAGTTAGATATCCACTAGATATAATCTTCTTATATTTTTTGAAGGTGGGGAGAACGTCATCCTTTTCTGAGGGAAAACCATGGTACCAAAGATTCATGAGAAGAGGTTTTGAGGGAGTTACATAACCCCCTTTGTGGTATATCTAGGAATGAAAAATATGTACTAGTAAATTCGTTGTTAGTTATAGTGACTAGTAATGAAGAGGTGTGTTACATAGTTTGTCTCTCAATGCCTCACTTTTTAGTAGGTAAAGGCTGAGTACCAGGTTTCAGTGGGTTTAGCTCAACCCCTTGAGGTATTGGAGTGGAAGTGAGATGGTATATCCATATAATTTTTGATAGGGATTCCATGATTATCTAGATGATATGATTTTATCTAAGTGATCATAGACCGACTGACCAAGTTAGACCATTTCCTATCCATCCAAGATTAGAGTTTGTAGAGATATGAGGATTCCTTTATGTACAAGATATAGTCCGGCTTTATGGAGTTCCCTTGATAATTTTCTCAGACCATGATGCTCAATTCACATCATGATTATGGAGAGGATTTCATGAGTCATTTGGGACTTAGTTGTGTTTGAACATGAAATTACCCCACCATATAGATGGTTAGATAGAGCATACCATTCAGGTTCTGGAGTATATTATTTAGGCTTGCATGTTGGACTTTGGTTATAGTTGGGAGGATTTCCTACCCTTGGTGGAGTTTCATTTAACAATAGTTACCACTCCACCATCAGTATGGAACCATTTGAGGTCTTATAAAGGATACCCTGTAGGTTACTGCTCTACTATACTAGTTTAGGGGAGTTAGTACTTATGGGATCATAGTTAGTGCGAGCAACAACTGAGAATATGCAGATTATCTAGAATCAGATGAGGACCACCCAGATCCATCAAAAGTCTTATGTGGAATGATGGTGGGGGCCTTTTGAGTTTGATGAGGGATAAAATGTGTTTCTAAAGGTCTCACCTCGACAAGTATTGTT
This sequence comes from Viscum album, assembly GCA_963277665.1. Lineage (NCBI taxonomy): Eukaryota > Viridiplantae > Streptophyta > Magnoliopsida > Santalales > Viscaceae > Viscum > Viscum album. Next base: position 1,964,916,910 of record OY728132.1, read on the forward strand.
GATATTTGGTCGAGGTAGAAAATTATCTCCAAGATTCATTGTCCCTCTCCATATACTATATAGGGTTAGTGAGGTGACATACCTCTTGACCCTACCACTGTAGTTAGGCTAGGTATATGATGTATTCCATGTGTTGTAGCTGATTAGATATATTCACAGCCCATCATATGTTATTGACTGGGGTGAGATAGATATTGACGATGGAGCTACCTTTGCAGAGTACTTGGTAGAGATCAATGATCAACATGAGATGATACTCCATGGGTGAGCTATATCCTTGGTGCGTGTCTGATGGTAGCATGAAAATCTTTATGAGAGCACCTGGGAGTGGGGGAACCAAATGTGATCTCAGTTCCCTTACTATTTGAGTTGATTTTTTCTTTTCAGGATGAAAATAAATATGGTAGGGAGAATGTAACAACTCTAATTTTTTCCTTATAAAACTTTGGAATATTTTAAAGAATATTTTCAAAGATAGGTGTTGAGTCTGCATGGGATTTTGGGGCCCAACAAGGATCGGTATTGATATAATAAAAATATTAAATATATTATATTATGTACTTGTAGGTTTTTTTAAATAATGGAATAACTCCCAAATGAAGTCTTAGATGGGGAATCTGGTAATTTCATTAAATCAAGAATGTGGGTTTTACCTCTGTTAGCATAAGGTGTTTTGTTAAAGATCTATCACGGGAGGATTAATAAAATGATCAATCAATTAATTAATAAATTAATTAATTGTTTATTTAAAATTTTAAACCTAACCACTTCTATTTAATCCCTATTATAGAAAAAACCAAGTGTTAGATTCATAACCATAAGTATTTGGAGAGGATATGTTGGAGGTGAGTTCTTGGACAAACAAAAACGAATCTAAGGTTGGTGATTGGCATGTCAAACAAGTTCATGGATCTCACCAATTATTGATGTTGTGGAATCATTCTTCATCAATGATAGATCCAAAATTGAGTTAGGAAATTTGATTTATATGGATTAATCATGTCTAGTTATCCCACGTCAAACAAAAGTCAATTAACCCGAAAAGAATTGATTTGTGGATTTATTGTTGATTACAGTTGATGCTTTAATCTTCCTAGAATTTGGAATTGATATTAATTTATTTATTCTTAGCATTCATTTGTTTGTTCATCAATGAAGTAAATCTAACCCAAACAATGGCTGATGTTCATTCTCACTTTTAGTGTTTGGTGATTTTCTCCACACATTATTCATTCTTTCATCACCAACATTAAGTTTGGTTGGTGGGTCAAAAAATACTGGGAAACCGATCATTTGACATTCAATATTTAGCACAACATTTTGTTTATGTGTGTATGAGTTTGAAATTTAGGGAATGATCAATGTGAGATAATGACTATAGATGATCAAATATGGATTGGAATTTGATTGGTGTTCTTCATCTGTGATTGGGAGTTGCGGTGATAAAGCAATGAGACTTCAGATGATTCCTGAGTGGATTGGGTGGCCAGTATCCATCCCCTAGTGATGCCAAGTCTTGATCAATCCCATATTCATGTTTATTGGTAGATTTGGTGGAACAATAAAAGGTAGGGATATTATGAGAAGAAAAACATGTAAAACCAATGGGTTATAGAAAAACCCAACATACATGGTGTATAGTCCAATGAACACACATCGTGTAGTCCCTTGGTTACAGTGTCTAGAGTTTTAGAAAAATAAAATATCACACACCATGTGGGACCTACCACACATTATGTGACCCATGCCTGGAGACTCAATGTGTATCCTAGTGGTAAAAAAACATGACTAGAGTACATAGGCATGACCTGATACTTAGACATGGCCAGAGTACCCAGGCACGACCAGGTACACATGCACAACCAAGTACTCGAACACGACTAGGGTACCTGGACATGACCAGGTACATGGGGATGGAAAAAGTACATGGGCATGGTCCAAAGTAAATAGGAATGGGCTAAAGTAAATAGTAAAACCTATAGTATCCAAGATAGACTATGTATACCCCTATACACAGTGTGTACGTTTTCCAGGGCAGTTTGAATCCCTTGCTCTCTTTAGTAAAGACATGTATCTATAGGATGTATTCCCTTGGCCAATCCCTTTAAGTGTACAATGAGACATTATATCCTGAGCATAGGGTGTGATCCCCTCTTTGGGATTAGTATTATATAGAGTTCTTAAATCCCTCCATGTGTCCCAGAGTCTGATCCTCTATCACTCTATACTCCCTATAGTGTCAAGAATCATGTGATTGATGTACTGGGCATTTGATCCCTTTCCTAACGGGTTATCCAGTTAGGTTTAGGAATACACCATAGGCCCTGGGTGAGATATAATATTGGTATATCAATATATTCATTTCCAACACGTTCTTATTATTAGAAATACCTGATGAGAATGACCTCTTGAATGAGCACCATCAGTGTTATTAGAATCGTGGAGTGAGTTTTCCCTGATGAACGTTACCTTGAAGCCTTGAGAAAAATCCAAGCCTAACTATATATTTGTTTATTTTCCTTGATACTTAGTGTTTATATTGAGTAAATCTAGGTTATTATTGTTATTTTTCATATTCTTATTGACATACCTTTGTGAGGATGAGATGACTACCCTCTTGATGCTTTATATTTGGTTATTTCAGGATGTTCTATTGGGTATGTCTATAGTCACCCCTACATGGGATCTTCCCACACATGTTATATCTTATGAAAATGATAGACCTTTTGACAGAGTCCTCAGTGGACCAAAAGCAGTTAGATCATAGTGAGCTAGATATACCATTCTTTATACTAGGTGTCAGTTTTAATAGTAGTCACCTTTTTTCTAGAAGGTTGGACCCATTTTACTGTTTTAATAGGCTTGTATTTAGACCTTATCATTTCAAGTACTTGTGTTATACTATAATGTTGGATATAGATGTATAAATTCATTCTTGGTATCAATTTTATTTTAGATTTTTCATTTTATGAGTATTTAGAGATATGTGTACGTATGTACAAATAACTTTGGATAAGGCCTCCCATGTGTGTGATATTCCTACTCAGTATTGGTTGCTTGCCCCTGGCCTGTTGAAGGTGGGATTGGGGTGTCACATTTTGATTACTACCATCCAGGTTGGCCCCTGTGGGTTGGTTCATGATATGAAAGGATCATACTGGTGTCTCCTCCAAGAACACCACTCGAATCTCTCGTCAAATAAAAAACAAGTGGTTTTAGAGATCTCACTCTCTCTCAAGATGAAACACAAATGAACTTGGAATAAAAAACCCTTGAAAGTATAATATCATATCATATTAGGAATATGCATCAACATAATAAGAAAATAAATGGGATATCCAACATGTGGATGATGCAGATGCATTATATCGTTCGTGTAAGTAACCATGTAATAATTGGTTGGGCACATGATGACATGGGATTTGAGAAAATAGAAGTATGCAGATCACCCTGCATATGTGAGATGTAAGAAGTATAATAAAGAAACAAAAAATTGGAAATTGGGATCTTTTTTCCCATAAATATCAAAATCTCTCATTATCATTTGTATTTGTGAATTGTTCATATTATATTTATCAATTAATTTTAAAATTTAAAATTTAAAATTTGATTTTAAAATGTATCCAGATATTTAAAACCATATTTCAAAAATACAAAGATATATATAATAACAATAAAAATATAAAATAATATAAATAAATATTTAGAAAAACCATAAAAATTTCCAAATCTTTTAATGTTATGTGGTTAACCTAAACTATATATATTTATCAAGGACCGTGTGAACTATATTTACATTAACCTATATAAATTTGGTTCATTTAATTTGGGATATATGTGTGTGTATATATATATATTATATTTTATATTAATATTTAAAAACTAAAAAATTTATAAATAAATATTTATGGAAACTATAAAAATTACTGAAATCTATAAAATCACTGAAGAACTATTGCCCAAATATTTTAACCTTATAGAGATTTTCTTATATGAAATTTTTATCATCAATAAATAATTAAATTAATTATGTCAGATTTGATATCCTAAAAAATTTGAATCCTAGAAAATTTTAAAAGAAGTATTAGAATATTTGAAGTGATAGTATATTTTAATTAAAAGGAACTTAATTTTTTTTAAAAGAATTAAAAAAATTGTTACATATTAAATTTTTTGGATTTAAAATGAAGAAAAAGTAAAAATTTGAAAAATATGATGAAGATATGCCTCAAAAAATTTTAAATCATGTGATGTGTCTAGCTATGTCATATGTGACAATATAAGTACAACGTATGGTATGACATATAAAAAAAATAAGGGATATCGTATGATTTTTTAAAGGAATATCATAAAGAATGATATATTGATATCATGCCATCATATTTACATATCATATGATATGATATGATGATACCTCTATGTAGTGATATGGGTTAATTATATGACATGATTGAAAAAGAATCATATGATTGATAAAATTTAGTTGAATGTTAAGTGTTAATTTTCATATTTTTTCCACATAAAGGTCATCATTAACATATTAAACATATGGGTGATTTATTATAGAAATTAAATGTTAAATGCATTAATGTATATTTGGTCAAAGGTTTCAAATGTTATAACTAAAGACTTTACTTGAATGTTTCATAACATTTTAGTAAATTCATGGAAGGATTAGGAGTTTCGTTGAGGATTATATAAATAGGCCGAAGTCTTTGAAAATGGAATCTGAACTCATGACTAGTTCCCTCTGATTCTCCCTGAATACCTATCCTAATTTCTTCCTTTAAATTAAGATATACAATCATATTGGGGTGTAATGGATAATCCCTCCCAAATTTCAGGCGATTCAAGTCAACCCATGGATACACCATGGTGGAAGAAGACTTTTAGTAGCTTCTTATAAATCTTTATCAAACTCACGATTGAAGTAAGGAGCTATAATCAAATTCGATGTAAAGTAAACACATATATTCTTCATTTTGTTTATTCATGGTTTCAGTTTCATAACAAAGAGATCTTAATGATGGATTTTTTTATCTTTCACTGTGTGAATAAGTGTTATTTAATCCTTAGAAACCATTCAGTGGTATCAAAGTAATGTCATTCTTTACATGATTTGTGAAATCATGTTTGAAAATATAGAAAATTGATATCATTTTAATGTTGTATTAGATATCATTAAAGATGGTATAGTTTTTAAACTGTGTTTAGTCTTACAATATGTGATATTGTAATTTGCAATAGGTTCATCTTATACGATATAGGATATTGCAATAGATGATCCAGTTTAATATCTTCATTTTTCTATATATCATAAGGTATAACATGGGGAATCAAAACATATGATGGTGTTGATATGAAATATTAATGTAGTTGAAAAAATCCTCACATTGTAACTAAAATATAAGAAATGTGGATATTAGATCATCAATACGCCACTAGTGATTTTATACCACTTTTTGGGATTTTTCCCCTAAGATGTCCATCTGATCCCAGGAATCCCATGCCACATCTAGTGAATCAGAACCAGAAAAAAAATGATCTAACTTCTGAAAATGGAAGTTTATTTCAGTCCTCAACTATATAATAAGATAACTAGAAGGTCTGAGATTCCATGACACACCTCTATAATATTAAATATTTAAAACTAAGAACACCACACACCCTAGCCTCAATGTTTATTTTCCATTCATTCTAATTTTTGAAATTTCATGGTTTTTAAAAAGATCTTTCATAAACAATGGAAAAGTAAGAACAAAAACATGACATAAATAAAGAAAAAAAACATGGAAATCACATGTTTTAGACTTTATTCATACTCTATAGGGGAACACACTTCATCTTTAATTAATAGAGAAACTAGGTTACAAGAGAACCTTCCCAGAACCTCACCCAACCCAAGTTACAAGAGAATATTTCCAACCATCTTAATCAAAGAACCTACTGGTAACACTCTCCATAATAAAAAAACTTCATAAGAAATCCATGGGGAAGTCCCCCCATGGGGAAAACACCATTTTATCCGCTTCCTTAAAAATCTATTCTCAATAGATCCATTCATAATTCTCAAAGTGAGATCACACCCCCTCTTTATACAAGTACTATACAGCTTCTAGTTGGTCATTTAGGTTGCATTATATTCTATATTTTGTGGTCACCCCTCCATTCATCCAAGGAAACCATTTGAGCATCATTGCCTCAATTGACCCTTACAATGAATAGTTATTTAGATTCTATGCTTCCCCCCCCAACACCATGAGTATGCTTTTGAAACCCCCTCTTTATACAAGTACTCTATAGCTTCTAGTTGGTCATTTATGTGTGTGTGCATTATAATGGATTGTATGAATTGTTCATATTTTTTAGACTTTCAATCATACAATACATTATAACACACACACACATAGATATATATAATACCAATACAACTATAAAATAATATAAATAGATATTTAGAAAAATCATAAATTTTTTGAAACCTTTTATAATTATGTGGTTGACCTAAACTATATATATTTATCAAGGACCATGTGAACTGTCTTTACATCAACCTATATAAATTTGATTCATTTAATTTATGATATATTTGTGTGTGTGTGTATATATATATATATTATAATTTTCATTAATATGAAAAAAATAAAAAATGTACAAATAAATATTTATGGAAACGATAATAATTACCGAAATCCATAAAATTGCTGAAGGTCTCTTGCCCAAATATTTTAACCTTACAAAAATGTTCTTATATGACATTTTTATCATAAATAAATAATTAAATTAAGTATGTTAGATATGATATACTAAAAAATATGAATCCTATAAAATTTTAAAATAAATATTAGAATATTTTTAGTGATAGTATATTTTAATTAAAAAGAAATTAATTTTTTTAAAATAATTAGACAAATTGTTATATATTAAATTTTAGGATTTAAAATGATAAAAAAGTAAAAAGTTGAAAAATATGATGAAGATATGCCTCAAAGGAAATGTAAATCATGTGATGTTTCTAGCTATGTAATATGTGACAATATAAGTACAATGTATGGTATTACATATAAAAAAAACAAGGGATATCGTATGATTTTTTATAGTCATATCATAAAGCATGATATGTTGATATCATGCCACCATTTTTACATATCATATCATATGATATGATGAAATCTCTATGTAGTGATATGGGTTAATAATATGATATGATTAACATAGCATCATATGGTTGATAAATTTTAGTTCAACATTAAGAGTTAATATTTAGTTTTCTTCCACATAAAGGTCACCATTAACATATTAAACATATGGGTGATTTATTATAGCAATTAATTGTTAAATGAATGCATGTATATTTGGTCAAAGGTTTCCAATGTTCCAACTAAAGGCCTTAATTTAATGTTTCATAACATTTTAGTAAATTCATGGAAGGATTAGGAGTTTCCTTAAGGATTATATAAATAGGAAAAAGTCTATGAAGATGGCATATGAACTCATGAGTGGTACCTTATGATTCTCCCTGAACACCTCCCCTACTTTATTTCTTTACCTCAAGAGATACAAGAATATTGGGGTGTAATAGAGAATCCCACCCAAATTTTGAGTGATTCAGGTGAACCCATGGAAACACCATGGTGGAAGAAGTCTTTTAGTAGCTTCTTATAAATCTTTATCAAACTCACGATTGAAGTAAGGAGCTGTAACCAACTTTGATGTAAAGTACACACATATGTTCTTCATTTTGTTTATACATAGTTTCAGTTTCATAGCATAGAGATCTTAATGATGGATTTTTTTTATCTTTCAATGCTTGAATAAGTGTTATCAAATCCTTAGAAACCATTCAGTGGTATATAACTAATGTCATTATTTACACGATTTGTGAAATCATGTTTGAGAATATAGTAAATTGATATCATTTTTGATGTTGTATTATATATCATTAAAGATGATACAGTTTTTAAACTATGGCTTGTCTTACAATATCCGATATTGTAATCCTCAATAGGTTCATCTTATACGATATAGGATTTTGCAATAGTTGATCCAGTTTAATTCTTTATTTTTTTATATATCATAAGGTACAACATGGGGAATCAAAACATATGATGGTGTTGATATAAACTATTTATGTGGTTGAAAAAAGCATCACATTGTAACTAAAATATAAGAAATATGGATATCAAATCATCAATACACCACTAGTGATTTTATACCTCTTTTTGGTAATTTTTTTCCCTAACATGTCCATCAGATCCCAGACATCCCATGCCACATCCAGTGAATCAGAACCAGCAAAACAAAATCATCTAACTTTTGAAAATGGAAGTTTATTTCGGTCCTCAACTATAGAACAAGACAACTAGAAGGTATAAGATTCCATTAAACACCTCTAGTGAATTCAACATTCAAAACTAATAACACCACACTCCCTAGCCACCATGTTTATTTTACCTTCATTCTAATTTTGGAAATTTTAGGGTTTTTAAAATGATCTTCCATAAACAATGGAAAAGTAAGAACAAAAACATGAAATAAATAAAGAAGAAAAATACATGGAAATCACATGGTTCAGACTTTATTCCTAATCTATAGGGGAACACACTTCATATTTCATTAAGAGAGAAACTAGGTTAAAAGAGAACCTTCCCAGAACCTCTCCCAACCCAAGTTATAAGAGAATCTTTCCAATCATCATAATTAAAGAACCTACTGGTAACACTCTCTATAACAAAAAAAAAATTCAAAAGAACTCCATGGGGAAGTACCTCGATGGGAAAAAACATCATTTTATCCTCTTCCTTACAAATCAATTCTCAATAGATCCATAAAGAATTCTCAAAGTGAGATCACACCCCCTCTTTATATAGGTACTCTACATCTTCTAGTTGTTCATTTAGGTTACATCATAACCTAAACTTTGTGGTCACCCCTCCATTCATCCAAAGAAACTAGTTGAGCATCACTGCCTCAATTGACACTTTCAATGAATAATTCTCAAGATTCTATGCTTTTCCCCTGTATCATGTGTATGCTTTTGAAACCCCATCCCTCACCAGCCACCTTCCCATTTTATCATCTGGATCATCCTCTACTTCCTAGAATAATCTTTAAAATCCCTTATGATTAATCTCAAACAAAACTTGTTCAATATCATAGGGACCCTCACTTTTTATGCATTAATATTACATTATTTTTGTAGAATACTTAATATATTTCCTAAAATATGCCCAAAGACCATATTAGTCTAGTGCAATTGGAAACATGGAAACATAAACACTGGTACATAAGTGAGCTAAATTATCTCCCACTAGGTTCTCCATGACTATAAACCTTCTTAAACATATCATACATAATACATATCTTCATAAACTTGGTAAAGGAGATGTAAAAAGAGATTATCTCAAATTCTCAGTAAGGGTAAAAAAATGAGATATGTAAGAATAAACATGATCATAAGGTTATGAGAACATGTTCGTATCATTGAAATATCATACCTTTCATAAAAAATATTATAAACACAAATAATTTCATAAATATTGGAAGTTCATAAGACATGAATCATAAAGGAACCAAGATCATAAGCCAAGAAATCATAACATAGGAATAAGACATGGAATTGTGGTAGATACATAATCATATAAAATGATTTACATATTAGTCAAGGAACTACTACCAATGAAATATTAGTAGTATTTTTTCACTTCCCATATCATCTTGGCAGTCTTGGTTCACTCCCATGACCATATTAGCAGCCAAGGTTCACTCCCAAGACCATCTTAGCAGACAAATTCCTTTACTAAAATTAGTTCACTCCCCATTCCAGGCATGTCTATCTCATGTGATATAAATATTTACCAAATTCATTAGAGGGAGATATTAGTCCCACCCATATTATAATGAAATAATATATACACTTTCCATAAGAATATAAACAGTCATATCATAACCCATGAAATGAAATGGGTGTCATAAATATGTTTTTTTCGTAATGGTTGGGGGTCAGACCCCCTTTATTGATCATGAAAAAAAGAGACACCTCTTTTTTATTGGGAAAGAGGAAACCCATTACAAGAATGGAACACAAACTTAAAGAACATGCCAAAAATGATCCAAAAAGTCTAAAAGAAATAGATTTCCAATCAAAGACCAGACAATCTCATCACCCCCTCGCTTAATAGTGCACCAGTGATATCAGTCCAAGAAGTGCATCCCCCCCTTTGTCAAGAAGTTGCACCGTGCTGGGGGCACAATATTTTAGAGAACCTTTAAAACCAAAAAAATGATAAGGACATCTGGATGAAAGTCGTCAGCACACCTTTCTCTCTTTCGAGCCGCCCACCCGACAAAGCATGAGAGGAATCTCTGCAGTGTCAACTTGATGCAATGCAAACTAAGACTGAAAATCACTAAGAAACTATAACAGCAAATAATCCATCCATCCATCAAGAGATGACACATGGATGATAATGGGTTTCATCACCCCCATCCCTCTTTTGAGGTCGCCTACCCAATGGTATCTACACTGCACCATCCAAACGCAATGAGAGAGACAAGTACCCATGAAAAAAATCCACTTCAGAAGAACACAAAGGATCAAAAAGACCAATACAGAATAGGATGTAAAGCCAGAGAATCACACAAAAGCCGTGCAACAAGAATAATGCCAAAAAAAACCTCAAAACAAGTTAAACCAAAGTGCACTCTACTCTAACTGCATAAAAAGAGCCAGATCCAAACTACACATCTAAAGAAAGCCAAAGAAACCAAACCAGAAGTTCCCTTAACTTGCCGAACCATGGAACCCCCAAACCTTAAGCTCCATATGTACTCAAACCAGTTCATCCAAGCATCCACCCCCTTGAAATTTTCTCCACATCAACCTTTATAAGAAATTCCACACCACACATGAAACCCCTTGCCTTGAGTCAAATGATCATAACAAAGACTTATAAAAAATTTCTGCAGTTGATATAAAAAAATAACCTAGCATAAATAACAATAAGTAAGAACAATTGAATACATTGCAATACACAAGACCTCATAAATATCAAAAAAAAATCTCTTAGTGCATTCACTTCAAATATTGGAACCCAAATTCAATGGACTGCAGAAATGGAACCATGAATTTCAAAAATAACATAAGAAAAGGCTTCAAAAGGTAGATACAAATGAATTTCCAAGACCAAACTGTGATTAGAATGTCTGAACCCTTGCAAATATTTTTCATGCTAAAAAATGGCCAGATCTTGTTGTAGTAGGTGTAGAAATAGAAACAACAGGGAACCAGAGCATCTCCTCTTCAACCACCCAAAGAACCATCTCCACCTTTGACACACCATATTCTGCCGCACGATCCCAAAGGTGAAAAACATTCCATCATCATCTGAGCCAATCTCCCCACAAGACTAACATGAACCACCTCAGAGGAAGCCAGGACCTCCATCACCATCCTCATCTATCACCGCTCACCTGAACAACAACCACGTAGGGAGACTAGATCAGAACAGATCTGGTGGAGGGGGTTCGTGAAGCAAGAAGGAGGCCATCAGAGATGTCGAGACCACTAGGTGGGGAAGAAGAAGAGCCAGATCAGAGGATCCAAGACCCGAAGGATAACCAGGAGTGAGGGAGATGAAAATAGTTGACGAAGAAGGAATAATCATGAATGAAGGCATGAAACAGAAAAATATGTAGTGAAACTTAAATAACGGAGATGAGAAAAACTCATTAAACCCACAAGTGGTGATTAAAGTCACCAATCAATAAGAAGAGAGATTATAGGGACCCCCCATGGATGATAAAACCCTAGGAGAGGGTGCGAAAACCCTAGAGAGTGAAGATATATCCTTGAAAGAATAATTCTTTATGTGTGGAAACTATCATGTCATAAATATGTAATCATATAATTACCTCTGGAAAAGAGACAGGTTTCACAATCATTTAATCATATCATAACCCACGAAAAGAAGTGGGTTTCAAAAGCATAGAACCCATGTAATAGGAACATTTTTCATAAATATATAACCTATGAAAGAGAAATGGGTTTCATGAACATTATTCCATCGATACATAAACCATCTAGAGAAAGAATATGAGTGGAACTTTTCGATACTTTCCTAGGAAAGCATGAGTAACACCAACAGATGTCATCTTAGATGGAAAATAATTTAAAAATATATTTTTAAAAATATTTATTGTGGAATATATACTTTCTTATTTGAAAAATTCTATTTAAAACATAAATCCTTTTGAAAACCTTTTTATTTGAAAATATACAAAAGAATATTGAAAACATGTTGAAAACCTTTTTTTTGAAAATAACTTTGAAAACATATAATTTTTTTTGAAATCATTTTTCCTTGAAAATTATCTTTAAAGATCATTTTAAAAACATTTTTTAAAATCATTTTTGAAAACATGGTTTTTGAAATAAACATATTTCTGACCGAAAAGAGAAATGAGATCTGATTTTCTTAATTTTTTAGTTATCTTAAGTAAAAAAGAGCAGAAAAATGATACAAATACATGAATATATCATGAATTAATAGAGGATAATAAAATTAATTAAATTTCATGAGAGATGCATCAAAATATTTCATCAAAGGAAGCATAATCATAAACAATCCTGATAAACGATGAGATTGTTTCAATAAACTCTTACCACTTGGTAACTCTGAATAATACTCACCATGTAAGAAAATAAAATTACATGATGCTTAAAATATCATGAAAATAATGAGATTCATGATATAACATGTTAAATGGTATCATATACACCTTGTAAAATAATATAGGTTTGGAACAAAACACGTCTCAAAGAAGAAAAATTGAGACAAAAATATCCAACTGATTTGGTGAAAGAGATATCATCAAATGGATATGTAAATACCCATAAATATAAGTATAAAAATCATATAATAAATCCATGGGTAGTATATACACCACAAAAAGGAATTAATGGTGAATAAATCATAAGTCTCGTGGAAATAAATGTGTGACTAGAAAACCCTTACCATATGTCTTGATTCTCATCACACTCGTAAAAAACTAATTTAAAAAAAATATAAGTTTATTATTAATATATTATAGAAATATATTATTATATATAATACCATATATGATTTTATTATGAATTTAAATTACCAGTTTATTAACAATTCCATGTTAATGTTACGTTTCGGGTGATAACCGCCTTGTTTTTTATACATATTTTGTCTTGTTATTCATGGTCATCTTACTTAGATTATGATTTACTTATTTATAGAATTTAAAAAAATGATATTAATATAATATATATTTAGTATATATGTATTTATAATAATCTATAAAATATATAAATATTAAATGAAATACATTGTTCATGGAGACGGTAGGACGTACGCACGCTTGAATGTTGTTTTTGTTTTCTTATCATATTGAAATAAAGAAAGTAAATGACATATATATATATATTATAATTACAGGATAATTATTATTTCATATATATCATATAAATTTACAAAACCCATCCTTAATATGTTCCATGTAAAGTGTTAATGAATCACATCGCTTTGAGGTGGCGATAGTCCACAAGTCCACAAACAAAGTTATCATAATTACACAAAAATGGAAAGCATGAAGTTATGTTTTATATAATATTTTAATAAGTTTTAAAAAAATAAATATTATATATATAATATAAAAATAGAGTGTACATCATAATTATCAACCATGAGAGGTGGTAAAGAAAAAATGAGCAGCATCATTTTGTGAGGCGGTTGTTCGCCGCACACAAGAATGGTAAGTTCGTTACCCATTAGATGGAAGTCTATTTAAGTGTAGGTAAAAAATTAGAATAAAAACATCTTAGTATATTTAAGATACTTATGTTATTATATAATCATGGAATAAGAATATTTTAGGGGTAAGAGAATGAAAATAAAACAAACGAGCTTGAGGAAGGATGTTACATCTTCTTTGGGCAAATCCTTTTGGTTTGCACCAAAGGGATTCCTTGGATGTATTTATTTTTAAAGGGAGGATTATAGGATGAAGGTAGTGCTGTTGGGAGGATATTTTAGATCCAAATGGCTTGATATATATGAATAAGTGAGAGGGTTGAGTGCCTTTTTTATAGTGGAGGAGGAGTGACATTCTTGCAAATATTTGAAAAGCGAATTCCACCCCTATTTTCCCATGAAAAATGGATCCAATAATGGTAAAAAATAGGTAAAAGGGAGTATAGGGTCTAAATATGAATATAAAATGAATTTGGAAAAGTTTATAGTTCATTTTGGGCCTTAAGTTTAAGGTTTAGTCTTTTGGTAAGCTATTTTTTCTCTTAATTGTTGTAATTAATTTTAACCAATTTCACTAATATTTTTGGTCAAAAACTAAGTTGAAATTATTAAAAATTATAAATTATGATGATTCAAAAATATGGAATCAATTTTTACAGATTATAATCACATAAGTGGAAGAAATTAATTTTAAATTAATCCTAGTGACATGTCACGACAATGAGTTTTTTAAGCAAAAATGTATAAAAGTTTGGGATGTTTTTATATCCAATTTCATTGTGAAATTGGTTAAAATAAAATAAAATGAATGAATTTATGTAAAATTAATATAATTACACATTAAAAAAAAATTAAAATATAATTTAATAGTATAACTAAATTATACAAAAAAGCAGTTTTGAATTAAAATTCAGTATTTTTCACTATTCATCAAAAATTGAAGTTTTTTAGAAAAATACCAAAAAATAACCCTAAGATATTTTTGACATTTTGAATTCAAAAATGAAGTTTATTTTATCAAATTTTATTTCTAAATGTTTCTGAAATTAATTTTATTATTGTTCATAGAAGGAAATAAAAATCCGTTCTTTTATGAAAATAGTATTTTCAAACATATAAAGACTTTACTAAAAATTTCATATCTTATTACCAATATGTTTTATTTATGTAAAACTACTATAAATAATATTTATAAATTACTTATTACTATTAATATTACTAAGTTTAATGTATAGGTTATAACTATCTCACTTAAATAACTATAATAATAAAATGTTGTTTCGTAGAAACTTAGTGTTGCGTGTAATTGAAGACAAGTCGATGTCGCATTTAGCACAAGATAAATAATTTTGGATTATAAATAAATATTTACATGGTGTAGAATTAAATATAATAAATTAAATAAAATTAATTTATTCTATAAAAAAGTTTCATAAAAACTCAAAAATGTTACATTCTACCCCCCTTAAAATGAATTTCATGCACAAAATTCATCATTTTAATACAAAAAAATAAGGATAATTCTACCTCATCATATCCTCAAGTTACCACATTTCTTACTCTAACTATTTATTTCTCCAGAAAACTTTGACTAGGTGAGTGGTCTTGTTTCATATAACATTCTCTGTACAATCCAGAATTTCAACGGGTTATTCATTATAAGAATGATCCTACTCCAACGGTATCACTTATTAGTTCAGTATATGTGAAGGTTCAAGTATTTACTTCCTCAAGAGAGATACATGGAACACATAATGGACTTGAGATATATTTGGAGGAAGTTCCAAGAAACATGATACCATTATGATACAATCAAGAATCTCAAAGGGACTAATATACTTAGGGATTAGTTTACCTTTCTTCCCGAACCTCATAACCTTATCCCATAGAGAAATTCATAGAAACACATCCTCACAAACCTCAAATTCTAGGTCACACTAATATTTATTAGCATAAATTTTCTACAGATTTTGAGCTACCTTGATATGCTGTTGAATGACTTTAACATTCTCTCCCATTTCTTCAGCTTTCTCAGGTCCCAATAGCTTTCTTTATCCAACTTCATTATAGAACATTGGAGCTCTATATTTCTTCCTATATAGGTCTTCATAATAATCCACCTGAATTCTTGAGTAAAAGTTATTATTGTAATAAAACTAAATTAGAGGAAGGTGTTGATCCCAACCACCTTTAAAATCCAATGAACAAGATATCAACATATCCTCTAGGTTTTGAATTATTCTTTTATAATAACCATCCATATGAGGATGATAAATAGTGCTAAAACACAATTTTGTATCAAGTTCTTGATGAATACTTCTCCAAATTTTTTAGGTAAACCTCAGATCTTGATTAGATACAATGGAAAGTGGTACTCTATGCAACCATACCACTTCCTTAATGTATATCCTAGGAAGATAATCTAGAGAGAAGTATTCTCTGATAACAATGAAGTGTGCTAACTTAGTAAGGCGATCAACTACCACCCATATATCATTAAACCTTTTAGAGGATTTGGGGTGTCCAATGAAAAAAATCCATTATGATTTTCTCCCATTTCCATTCTGGTATGTGTAATTCAAGTAACATCACCTTATACTTTTATCTTTTAGCCTTAACTTTTTGGCATACCAAGCATAAAGATACAAAATATATGATATACCACTTCATTCCATCCCACCAAAATTATTCTTTCAACTCTCTATATATCTTCACACTTCCCAAAAAATAGAGAATTAAGAACCATGAGCTTCCTCTAGTAGCTCCTTCTTCAAATCTGGTATGGATGGAATGCATACATAGTTCTTAACCCTTATCATTGCATCCCAATCAAGGTTAAAAATCATAACTTTTCTTACCATCTTTTTCATATCTATATCTTCCTTTAGCACCTCTTTAATTTTCACTTTGATGGAGAGTTGGACATTCAATTTAGAAATATAACATTTCCCCATTCCTTTAATATTTCAAGATTCAACCTTTTAAAATCTAGAAATATTGGATTTTTTCCATCCTCATCATGGATAAGCTAGCATGATCCTTTCAACTTAAAGAATTATCCACCTTATTTTCTTTCCTAGGGTGGTAATGTATTGAGAAATCATAATCCTTTATCACCTTTAACCATATTCTCTAGCACATGTTCAACTCATTCTATGTGAATATAAATTTTAGACTTGATTGGTATATATATCACACTTTTCTCCATAAATATAATGTATCTATATATTTAATGCAAAAAATACCACAACTAACTCCAAATATTGATTTGGGTAATTTTTCTCATATATCTTAAACTATCATGAGGCATAGGATATAACCATGTTATTATTCATAAGAACACATCCCAATCCCTTCTTGGATGCATCATTATAGATTATAAACCCTTCTACACTATAGGGTAATGTAAGTAAAGTTGATCTAACTAACCTTCTCTTTAGTTCCTTGAAATTTTCCTCACATTCATCTATACAGAGGAACTTAACACCCTTCCAAGTTAAATATGACATAGGATTGTATATTCATGATAAATTCTCCACAAAACATTGATAATATCTAGATAAATCAAGAAAAATATGGATCTCAGTCACCATGGGTGGTCTAGGAAAACATCCAATAGCCTCTGTCTTTGATTGATTTTCTGCAATACTATCTCTTGAGTTTATGGGACCCAAAAATGAAACCTTTTGCAGCCAAAATTCATACTTTTTAATTTTTTCATACAAATTATCATTATTTAGGGTATTTAGTACAATTATCAAGTAGTATCCATGCTCTTCGTTATTCTTTGAATATATAATAATATCATTTATAAAGACTACCACAAACATATGGAGGAAATATCTAAAGACTCTATTCATCAAATACATTAATATAAAAAGGGAATTAGTAAGATAAAAAGGCATTACTATATATTCATAGTGACCATACCTTATACAAAATAATGTCTTGGGTATATCCTCTTTATTGACCTCAATTGATTATATCCAAAATGAAGGTTAATCTTGGAAAAGTATTGAGCTATGTACATTTGATCAAACGAGTCATCAATATAGATAAGATGATACTTGTTCTTGATTATGATATTGTTAAACTCTTGATAATCTATGTAGAGTCACATTTATCCATATTTCTTTTTCAAAAAAAAAATGAATAGGTGCAACCCAAGGGGACACACTTGTCCAGATTAATCCCTTATAAAGGTTTTCTTGGAGTTGCTTCTTAAATTCCTATAACTCAATTAGGGCCATTATATAGGGATTCTTTGAAATTGGTGTGGAACCAGGTATGAGATCTATTGAGAACTCAACATCACATTTGGGTGGAAGTCTAGGAAAATATTCTGGAAATACATCCAGAAAGTCCCAAACAATATGAATATCATCAATATCAATTTTATCCCCAACCATTTTAGATAAACACCCCTTTTGAATGAGAAGTAAGACCCATGCACTGGATGCAATCTCCAATGTAAGTTCATACTTATCATCACATTAATATATGATCATAGGTTGATTTTAAATATAAAAAATAACTTCCCTTCCTCAAAAATTGATGTAGAATTTATGAAGAGAAATCCAATACATACCTAATATGACATAAAAATCAAAAAAAGGAAGAGTAAAAAGATTTATAGGAAGCACATTCCCCCAAATGTCAACCAAAGAGGAATCATAGACTTGAGATGCAATCACCATACCATTAAGGGTTTGCACTGCTAATTCCACATCTAATATTTTAGGTGGAATCTTAATATCCTTATCAAATTATTTATATATTAATGAGTTGGTAGATACATAATAAAATAAGATATTAGTAGTTCTAGATTAGATACTAAGTGTACCTTTCACCATGTAATTATCGCAACCTTCATCAAAAACATTGATTGCATGTGATTTCCCCTTATACCTCAGTTTAAGAGGTTGTTGATGCTGATCATCATCACTAACCCTCAGACTTGGGCACTGTTTATCATAATGCCCATTTTCCTTACACATGTATCTTTGAAGTGGGGGAGGTTCATTTTGTGCAGTTTTCTCTCCATTCACATTATTAGAGTACTTCTTCCCATCACTTCAACAATAAAATTCCTGATGAACTTCATTTACACATTTAAAACATTCATTAAACCCCTTAAGACTATTTCATCCATGCCTTTTTCCACACCTAGAACATAAATAATGTACTTCTTCTTCTTTTCATGGTTTTTATATTTTCCTTTGAAGTCCATATTACTTTTTTTTCAAGACCATGAGATTGATACATAACTCTAGACACCATTTCAACCTTGATTTCACAACAGAATATCTATTCATATTTACTAAAGTATCTTATGGAAAACTCCCTTCCGATACTAGGATTTAATCCACTGAAGAATCGGTCAACCTTACTTTCTGGTTGGATGATATTACCCGAATAATACATTGCAATTCTTGTGAAATTATCCTCATAGGTACCTATAGATTCATAATCTATTTTATTTTACTCAAGTAAAACTTTATCCATCTTTGTACAAAGATTCCAAGGAATGTCCTCATTGAAAAATAAGTTATTAAACTCTTTCCAATCCATGGATTCAATTTTGTCTTACTACCTCTTATTATTTATTAGAGTCCACCACTAGTCCACTTTGAATTCTATCTAAAATATTACCAAAATGAATTTCTCATGTTCCAAACATTAGAGAATGGAGAATAAATTTTCAGTGGTACTGATTCATTTTTCAACAATAAGTGGATCAGAAGACCCGCTGAAAGAAGTTGGACGTTTCCTCATGAAGGACTCAACAGAATGTTTTTCCCTCCTTAGCTCATTTTAAAGTTCACCATGATTCATAGATTGAGAAATCTATGTGATTACATCAATGAGGTTTTTCATTCCAGATCCTATGGAATTTGCATACTCAATATAAAAATCATTCTATTTCCAATCACACTCAGCATTGAAGTGGTTGCTTTAGGTTTTAGC
The DNA here is from genome assembly GCA_963277665.1 of Viscum album. Lineage (NCBI taxonomy): Eukaryota > Viridiplantae > Streptophyta > Magnoliopsida > Santalales > Viscaceae > Viscum > Viscum album. The sequence goes on from OY728132.1 coordinate 1,964,936,658, forward strand.
CATTAACTAAAACCAGAAAGCATAGAGTAAGAAACAAGTATCATATCAAGGAACCACATAATAATAATAAAACACTTATAGGATGCCTAAATTATGACACATTCTTTAATCTAAAACACCTTGGGTTTATCCTATGTTATTCATATCCAACTCCTATATAAATCCTTCATGATGGTTCATGAAGAGTTTGTGAATTTCCAAATCATATCCCCCGGGAGTGTAAAAATAGGTGTGTAGAAAAGAATACTATCATTTACCAGGTTACACTTAAGTTAGGCCTGACATACCTTTTCGAAGTTGTTACCCCAAGGTACATTAGTTCTAAAGCCACATCTACTTTTAGTATCCATACATGGACGTATTTCTAGGAAACCACTCACTCTATTATTTACCAAAATTTCAAGACATTTTCCTATAATTTTTCTTAACCTTAAACTTATCCTTAGGTATGTCTTTAGGGTTATCACTAAGGTTTTATCATCCTAGTTTACAAAGTTTAAATAATTTTTTCTCTGATAATAACTATTATGACCCTCTCTTTTTATATATTAACATTACATCATTTTTGAGAAATACTTAATACATTACACAACAGATGCCCAAATACTGTATTAGTTTATTATCTTTGGAAACATGGAAACATAAACACTATTACATAAGTCAGATACACTATCTCCCACTATATTCTCTATTAATATCCCCCTTTTTAGAAATATCATACATAGTACATATCTTTATAACCTGGGGGAAGGGAACATAAAAAAGGGGTGATCTCAGATGCTCATTAAGGGTAAAAAGGACATATGTAAGTATACACATGATCATATGAGTATGAGAACATTATCATGAAATTATAAGATCATAATATACATAAAAAATATCATAAACATGAATCATGTCATAAATATTGGCAGTTAATAAGACATGAATCATAAGGTAATTAATTGAATAAGCCATGAAAGCATAACATAGGAATAAGGCATGGAATTGCATTAGACACATAAGCATATAAAATGATTTACATAGTAGTCAAGTAATCAATACCAAGTATATCTTAATTGTATGGGTTCACTCCCCATACAATCTTGGTAGTTATGGTTCACTCCCATGACCATATTAACAGTCAAGGTTTACTCTCAAGACTATATTAGCGGACAAAGTCATTCACTGAACCTAGTTCACTCCCCATTCCATCCATGTTTATCTAATGAGATATAAATATTTACCCAATGTATTGGAGAGAGATATAGGTCCCACCCATCTTATAATAAAATCATAGTTACATGTTCCATAAGAACATAATTATTCATATCATAACACATGAAATGAAATGGGTGTTATAAACATGTAATCATATCATTACCTATGGAAAAGTGACAGGTTTCAAAATTATTTCATCAAATCAGAACCCATGAAAAGAAGTGGGGTTAAAAATCATAAAACCAATAGAATAAGAATAGGTTTCATAAATATATAACTTGTGAAAGAGAAATGGGTTTCATAAACATCATGCCATCAGTACATAAACCATTCAGAGAAAAAATATCAATGGAAGCTTTGGATCATTTCCCAGAAAGGAAATAGAAGAACAAAAAATGTCATATTAGATGGAAAATAAATTATAAAAATCATTTTAAAAACATTTCTTGGGGAAAATATCCTTTATTCTTTTAATTTTTTTTAAAAACATAAATCCTTTTGAAAACCTTTTTCTTTGAAAACATACAAAAGAAGCTTGAAAACATCTGAAATTTTTTTTCTTTAAAAATAGATTTGAAAAAATAAAAAACATTTTTTAAATCATTTTTCTTTAAAAATTATCTTTAAATATCATTTTAAAAAGTTTTTTGAAAAACATTTTTGCAAACATGGTTTTTGAAATAAACAAACTTCCGATTGAAAAGAGAAATGAGACCAGATTTTATTAAAAACATTATCTTAGTTATATTAAGTAAAAAAGGGTGAAAAAATGGTACCAATACATGAATATATCATGAATTAACATTGGAGAATAAAATTCTTGAGATTTCTTGAGATATGGATTATAATATTTCATTTATGGAAGCATAATAAAAAAGAATCCCGATAAATGATGAGATTGTTTAAATAAACTCTTATCACTTGGTAACTTTGAATCATACTCTCCATTTAAGAAAATGAAATTAAATTAAGATTAAAATATCTTTAAAATAATTTTATTAATGATATAACATTTAAAATTACAACATATACACCTCATAAAATAATATAGGTCTATAAAAAACATGTCTCCCAAAGAAAGAAAATTGAGACAAAACTATCCTACTGATTTGGTAAATTTTGAATGATAAAACACATAAAATAGATATCATAAAATTGATATGTAAATACCTATAAATTTAAGTATAATAATCATAGAATAAATACATGGGAATTATATACACCACACAAAGGAATTAATGGTGAATAAATCAGAAGTCTTGCAGAAATAAATGTGAGAATAGAAAACCCTTACCTTATGTCTTGACTCTCATCGTAATCATACCAAAAATCCTATATAATAAATATAAACTTATTATAAATATATTACATAAAAATATTCTTATATATAATACCATATATGTTTTTATTTTGACTTTATATTACCAGTTTATTAACAATTCCTTGTTTATGTTATGTTTTTGGTGAGAACTACCTTGTTTTTTTGTACATGTTTTGATTTTTTATTCATGGTCCTCTTACTTAGATCATGATTTAATTATTTAAATAATGTAAAACATGATATAAATATCATATATAGTTAGTATATATTTATTTATAATAATATATAAAAGATTTAAATATTAAACAAAATACACCATTTGTGGGGATGGTTGGCCGTATGTATGCATGAACACTATTTTTGTTTTCTTGTCAAATTGAATGAAAGGAAACAAAGTATATGTTTATATATAAATATCATCACTATATTATAATTATTATTTAATATATATCATATAATTTTACAAAACCCATCCTTAATATGTTCCATATAAAGTGTGAACGAACCACATCGCTTTGAGGAGGCAGGTAGTCCACACGTCCACAAATGAAGTTATCATATTTACACAAAATGGAAAAAATGAAGGTATGTTTTATATAATAATTAAATAAAGTTAAATAAATAATAAATATCACATATATAATATAAAAACTGAGTTTACATCATAATTACCAACCATGATAGGTGGAAAATGAAAAATGAACAACATCGTTTCATGATGTGGTAGTTCACCGTACACATGAACGGTTAGTTCATTACCCTTTTGATTGAAGTGTGTGTAAGTGTATGTAAAAAAATTAGAATAAAAAAATATCAGTATATTAAGGATACTTATGGTATTATATAATCATGAAATAAAAGTATTTTTGAGGGTGTAGAATTAAAATAAAACAAAGGAGCTTGAAGAAACATGTTCCCTCTTCTTTGGGTAATTCTTTTTAATTCGCTCTAAAGGGATTTTTGGGTTGGGTTTATGCCAAAAGGGAGGATTATAGGATTAAGGTAGGGATTTTGGGATGATATTTAAGAAGAGTTTTTTTGATCCAAAGTGATTTAGAGGTGTGAATAAGTGGTAGGGGTGAGTACCTTTTTATAGGAGATGAGGAATAACATTCTTATAAATTTTTGAAAGGGTAATTCCACCCATTTGTATACCATGAAAAGTGGATCCAATAGTGATCAAAAACTGAGAAAATGTATTATAGGGTATAAATATGAACATAAAATGGATTTTGGAAAAGTTTTTAGGTCATTTTGGTTCATAAGTTTAAGGTTTAGTCTTTTGTTAAGCTATTTTTTCTCTTAATCACTATAATTAATTTTATTCACTTTCTCTAATATTTTTGGTCAAAAATTAGGTTGAACATATTATAAATTATAAATTATTCTGATTCCAAATATTTAATCCATTTTTAAAAATTCTAATAACATAATTGATAGAAATTAATTTAAAATTAATCCCGCTGACATATCCCGACAACAAGTTTTTAAGAAAAAATGTTTAAAAGTTTGGGATTTTTTTATATCCAATTTAAATGTGAAATTGGTTTCAATGAACTAAGTTAGATAAATTTATCTAAAATTAATACTATTAAATTTTAAAACCAAATTTAAATATAATTTAATTATATAAATAAATTAGATGAAAAATTAGTTTTAAATTAAAATTCAGTATTTTTCACTATCCATCCAAAACTGAATTTTTTCTGAAAAATACCAAAAAATCACGCTTATATAATTTTGAAATGATTAATTTTAAAATTAAGTAATTTTATCAAATTAAATTTCTAAATGTTTCTAAAATTAATATTATTTTTATTCACAAAAGGACATAAAAAATAGTTTTTTTTAAGAAAATCGTATTTTCAAGTATATAAAGACTTTAATAAAAATTGCATGTCTTATTATGAATATGTTTTATTTATATAAAACCATTATAAAATATATTTAAATAGTATTGAATTTTATTTATACTACTACGTTTAATGGATGGTTTATAACCATCTCACTTAAATAGTTATAATAATAAAATGTTATTTCGTAGAAACTCAGTGTTGCGTGTAACGCAACTCAAGTCTGTGTTGCAAGTAGCACAAGATTAAATAGTTTTAACATATAATGAAATATTAAATTGGTGTAGTATGAAACTCAAGACATGAAATAAAATTAATTTATTAAAAAAATATTCATAAAAACTTGATTTGTTACAAATATTACATAGCATTCATATGGAAAATTAGTTACTACTAGATCCACCACATCCTTTGGAACTTCCATGCCATATACAGAACATACTTATTCCATGTAAGTATATTTGGAACATGGCTACTTCACAAGTGAATTCAGTTATATTTTTTCTTTCCACATTCCCACAATTGAACACCACTACTTCCACCTCTAGTATCCTAAATCCAAACATCCATGGTAATGGTGAACATGTCTCAATCTGGTTCCTCCATGTATAATTCTAGAAGAAAAATTTCAAGAAATTCAACACTTAACAATAAAATAGTTCTAAAAACAAAATATAAAAATATACCACTTGATAATTGTTTTCATAGGTTAATCCTAAAAATATAACACTCAAAGACCATTCTCAAGGCATTCACAAAAGTTCACCAGTCAACTTTAGAATAACACCTTCCACCATTCCTTCATTTTTAGTATCTATATGGCCTTAGATCATTCTTCCAATCATCTATGACCCACTGAGAAAGTACATCCCTAGAATTCATGGACTATGATATCTCATTCTATTCTCATGAACCCTTCTTAGTGCTTCCATAGAAGTTGCTCCAAATAAAATAGACGCAAGTTCAATATGAATTTATTGAATTCCCATAGAAAAGTCATATCATGTATATTTTCTATGGCACTACTCCTTCCAGGCCCTGTATTCCCAAAACTCTACCACTGATCTTCTACCTCAAAGCCATTTTTTCTTCTAAAAAGACGATTTAAGGGTAACTGGTAACCGTACAATCAAAATGTCCAAATTCAAACAAAAACCACAGCGCGGTATCCGAATCTTCCAGATTACAATTCAAATTTTCAATTTTCAAACTTCATCCAAAATCATGAAGAAAAAATCCCCGCACGCCACGTGTCTACCTTGTTTTGCAACCCTGACATTTCACGTCACCATCATTCCATCAGAGTAGGCCGCCAATGAACCGCTACCACTGGCCTCTTCTCCGACCACAATCGCCTACACACTGTTGCCGCCGTCTCGCAGATACTCCCTCACCGTGACTATCGTAAACACTGGTCCACCATCACCATCATTGTCTCCGATCAACTCCACACCAGAAGGTCGAAGCACCTTAAAACATCAAGTCATCGTCCCCTATCATCAGACCACATACCAGCCACAAAATGAATCAACCGAATGAATATTTTCCCCCCTGGAACACCAAAAAAAACTCTAACAGCACCTCCCAAATTTTGCATGACAGCCACCTCTCCAGACCGACCCGGAGAGGAGAAGTGATTCCTGAATACAGAACAACATAGGAGAAGAATGGAGTCCTCACAGGGAGTCAAGATCTTCGTCAAAAGCACCCATCCAAACTGAAACACCACCATCGCCTGAACCTAGGCCGGGCCACCTGGAACCCCCCACCACGATGCACAACACAACCCAAAACCACTTGGAATCCATCGCACCCGACCGACCTGGAAGGAAGCATCGGATTTAGAGGCCAGAGAGGAGTACAATCGGGCAAGAATTCCATAGTAATATGTGACCAAGGAAACACCAGATGCACCTAAAAAAACATCAACTATGAACCTTCACGAGTAAACCAAAGACCGAAGCACCATTGAAACTCATCAACAGGAACAAAATCGATACCCTTGACCACCATAAAACAAGAAAGGAGAAAACGGGACTGAAACCCTAAAACAGACATGGGGCTAAGACCCAAAGAAGAAGAAAAGAAAGGGAAATGCGAATAGGGGTTGGGGATTAAACCCTAAGAAAAATGGAATCAGAGGATAAACCCTAAGAAAAAGGAAATAAAACGCTATAGGGAGCTCATTGGAAGAAATTAGAGGCTGGGTGACTGATCTTCTACATAATGAGATATTTTCAGTACATATAACTATATTGATAACATCAAAATAAACCTCTTTCTATAATTAAACTTTTGGAAAGTTTTTTATTATTGAATTCATGAACTCCCAATAGAACATCTCAACACGATAATAATTACTATTTCCTAGTTCAACCAAGTAAATCTTGGTATTTTATCCTTCTGAATTATATCTTAGTTCCAAACCATCAAAGTTATATCCTCACTTTATATAAAATTCTAAAACTCTGAAAGCCTTTCTCAAGCCACAATCCCAAATATAGAAACCTAAAAATTTGTCTCACTATTCCGTTAAAAAGGAACCCGCCTAAGATTTGGGGTCATCCCTCTTCTAGAATCAATGTGGTGGTATGTTCTCATCCAAAGAACTTCCAAATGAGAATTAAACAGACTATACCACTTCCAAACATCAAGTATATATAGAATATCATGCCTCAAAAAGAACATCACACACTCTAAGAAACCTTTCATTGATCTAAGTACATTCTCCTTAAATTATTTGAATCTCTACCGACATATATTCCAAAACCCCCACCACTTATGAACTTGAAAGATCCCATATTTATACCTCAATCATCTTATCTTCATTATGATATCCACCAAAACATGGCTCTTCTCAAATAAGGTTACGTAAAAACATCAGAATTTTTCTTGAGGAAACTAAAGTGATATAAACTAAATCCAATTTTCTTGTGATATAATTGGACCAATAAAATTTATGTATTTTGGTATATTGTTTATAAGGGAATTTATTTATGGATCCCTCACTTTGTATTTTCCCAAGGATTAGAGGTTCCAGATGGAGTTTTAAGGTATTCTAGAGGTTAGATTAGAGTTTTATCTATCCAATGGATAAAAATTCCATAATAGCGAGCATAGTGCTAGAAATGATGAGTGTTTTAGAGGTTAATTCATAGAGAAAAATATTTTGAGCCAGTCATTTTTAGTCCTAGGAATTTTGAAGCTGGCAATGTGGATCTTGGTGCACCATTGGGAGTAAAATGGTAAGGTTTTCCCTTTTAGAAGTAATTTCCCCTTAAATTTCCTCTTGTGATAAATAGGGATTAGCACCATGATGTAGTGAAGGGTGTGGTACTGTTTGAGGTTTCATGGGGTTACCTATTGGAAATAGGAACCCCTGAAATGACTTTGTTGTTGAACATAGTGCTCAATGAGTCTCCCTATATGAAAAAGGGAGTCCATCACATCGTGTTGGTGGAAATGGTGGTTCTTGGCTAAGGCACACTTAGCTATTCATGAGGGAAGGGAAATAGAGATATGGAGAATCCTATACTATGGTCTTTAGATTGGAAGGTAAAAATGGAAAACAAATTTTCCCTATTTCATGTTGGAAAGACTTGGTGGCCTTCTAGATGTATAAAACACCATGATCCTTATCGTGGTGTAATAATTGGTGCTGATCAAAGAAGATTTATGTAGTTTTTAAAATGCTCAAAAATGAAGGGTTCAAACACTTAAATTTTAGTTCTCAATTTGACTTAAAGAACCACGAGCATTGTGGGAGCCACTACAACACAACAGAGGTCTTATGGTGTTCCTCTATAAATAGAGATCTGATACTTACTTAGTTTAATTTTTAATCTCTCCTCTCAGACCCTAAATGACCCCTATCTATATCACCACTCTCAGGACACTTCCTTTAAGAGTCTAAAAACCTTGGATCATTGGATTAAAGTATTTTGAATTAAGGGAATACCTTTTCTTTTCTTAAAATTGAATCTTTGGGAGTGTCCTTTTCGAACCCTTCACAACCAGAAACCCCCTCCCCATGTAGAGGTCATCTGGAGAGATGGTAGAGTTTCCAATAGGGTAACAACCCGATCAGTGATGGTTCGACACATAAATCTATCATCTAGGTGGTCTGTGCCCTTCTACCCACCCGATGAGACACCCGGTGACCTGGTAAGGTGAGAGGAGCATGGGAGGTAGAAATTCCTCCAAGAGAGGGCTCCCAGGAATTGATCCCCGTACCACAATGAACACCATTTCTATGGACCTCAACCTTACACCACTATGCCACTACCGAAGCGATGGACATAATTTATATTCTCATCTTCTATTTGCTTTACATTTTCTCTCTATTTTTGAAGGTTTATGTTATTAGGTTTCTTTTTTTGGTATAAGGTTTCAAGAATTTTTTTAAATTGGTTTTTTGTGGATAGCTTCTAAGGTGGTTTAATTTGATACTAGTGGTGATTGATCTATGTTTATCTATTATATTAGAGTTGGTGTTCTAAGACCAACTATTTAAAATTTCATTACATATATATTTTATATATTGAATATTAATAAAATTTCTTATTACGTATTTGTCATTATTCTGAATAACTCTAATGTAATAATGTCATAGAGTATATGTTACATTTATATGGTCAATATAGTTTCCTACTATGATGAGAACCTTGAAGTGATATTATGATATTATTAAATATATTTTTGTGTCTAGATAAAATATTATGATGGAAAACATAGTATATATACTAATAGGTGTGTGTACTCATAATAATATGAAGCTTCTTCTCATGAAGTTCTCACTTAGTAATCTCTAAGATGGGAGATTGTGAGAACAAACCCACTAATAGTGTAACATCCCAGGTAATTAAAGAATAAAAAATTTTCATATTTATTAATATTTACGAATTAAATATTAATTTTAATTAAAAGGGGTTTCTACGTTCGATAGCGTACTCGATACGCAACGATGAGTTTCTTTGAAAACTTACGTTGCACACAAGTAATAAAATAATATTATTATAAATTTTAGTTAACAAGTAGCCGTTGTACTGGAGGGAATGGATATAAATAACTAAAATATGATTATATATGTTTTTAAATGTTTTTATATTTACCCAATAAAATATAAGGGCTTAAAATATGGAAAGAATTCAATTTTAGGCATTTATACCCTAATTTTCACTAAGGGTTCACTTATCACCTTTTGACGGCGAACCCTCATTAAATATAGTTTTTATCAATCTTATAAATTATATTGGACCAAATATAACTCTTCTTTAGAGTCGGGACATCAAAATTTACTTTGTGTAAATTTTTGGTTCTTTCCGATAAAGTTCATTTTTTAATGAATATTGTAAATGTTGTATTTTAATTCAAAACCACTTTTTGACATAATTTATTTATATGATTAGATTATTATTTGAATTGGTTTTAAAGTGAAATTAGAAAATATTTTTACCATTAAATCCAATAGTGGTCGTTGGAATTAATTTCACTTTGAAATCGGACTTAAACTAGTGTCAATCATTTGATACTTATTGTTTCACAAAAACACGCTATTTGTCATGACAACGGGAATTAATTATTAAATTAATTAATTTGACTTATATGTTTTGAATTTTGTAAAATGGACTTCATTTTTGAATTCAGAATATCAAATATAGCTTAGGGTGAATTTTTGGAATTTTTCTGAAAAACTTCAATTTTTGATGAATAGTGAAATCACTAAGTGGTACTTATAAAAACTGATTTTCCATTTAAATGAAATTTTTCCACCTTTGTGTATTTAATTTCAAAAATCCGACATACATGGTTGTCACTAAGAAGTAAAATGTGGTTCAATGAGATTAAAATAAATTTTTTGGTGAATAGTAACTTATTAAGTTTTAATCGCGATTAGTGGTAATTAGTGTAATTTAAGGTAAAAATGATATTATAAAAATGTGAAAACACCATGACACTTGTCCTACACCTATTGGGTGAGTCATGGCCGACCAAGACATCCCATGGGTCAATTTAGGGGACCCCATGGAGCCACTTGGGTGAGATAATGACTTTAATGCCTTTTTTTAATGTAAAAGTAAAAATGACACAAACATAATATGTTTTACGAAAACAATTTTTACATGGGGTTATAAAGATCAGATTTTTGATTATAAATATTAATTTTAAATAAAAAAATATTTACTACATCATAGTATTTTTTTTATAATTTTTAGACTTTAAATAAATTAAATTATTTATGACATCATGATGATGCAGCGATGACCTCATTATTTAACGATTTAAATAAAATGGAAATATAATGTAATATCTAAAACCTACACATGTCCAAAACCTATTGGATGGGTAGATTTCGAACCCTTATCACCTTATCCACGAATTATATCAATGTGGGACCTTTTAAAACCGAAACACATTTTCAAATAAAGTAATATTTCTTTACTTTCCAAAAGTGCCCCTCCTCTCCTCTTATGAAAGGCCCCCACCTCTACCTCATTTCACACACTCCTCAAGCCTTTGGCTCGGCCATACCCTGCCCATTTACTCTCTCCACATCCCTCTCCTCATCCTAGAGAATTCCCTTTGGGCAGAATCCTTTCAAAGGAAGCCTTTAGGCTCAAACCAAAAGGAGTTACACTTTTAAAGGTGATTCTTTCTCTCTTATTCATTTGTTTTATTTTGCTTCTCCAACCCACTAAACTCTTTTTATTTACTTATTTTCTAACAACAAAAGTATCTTAAATATACTTGGATGTTGTTATAAGATTTATTCGAGCTACACTCTCACACAACTACATCAAATGGATAAAGAACATACGGTTTCCGTGGATGGCGAAATTCTGCCTCCCAAAACGATGATTGTTCAATACTCATTTAACACCTTCAAAGGTGGCCATTATGATGTCACTATTTTTATATATGATATATAATATGTTTATGATTTCCTTAAGCTTCTGTATTTTTCATTTATGGCATACCATTATTGTTTCCATTATGGGTAAAAATGATATCTTCATTTTAGGAAGTGCGGACTACCGCCCCCTGAAAGTGATTTGATTCGTTAATACCATATGTGGGATGTGTAAAGGATAAAGTTAATGATATTATATATGTTATTATACTGGAATTATCATATACTCTTATATCATTATGATTCCATTCTATAAAATATGAAATAGAAATGAAAGTAGCGTTCATGCGTACGCACGGCTTACCGTCTCCATGAACGGTGCATTTCATTTCTTACCTCTAAATGATTATGTAATATTATAAATACATTTATATGCTGGATATATATGATATATATGATATCCAAATCAGGAATTTCATTCTGGATATAAATAACCTTTGACCACACGAACAACATGTAATTGTAAGAAGTCCACTTTCGACTTAAGAACCAAATATTGACAAAACAAACATTATTAACTTAAATGGTTACATAATGTTTATAACATGGAAATAAGTGATATAAAAGGAATAATGAACTTTAAAAAGGTTCTTAATCAACTATATATTAACTCAAGTTTATTATTCAGGATGTTAAAGAACGATCGAGTCAAGTCAGACCCGAGGTAAGGGACTTCATCTCAATCTCCTTTCATTGAGGCATATTTCGTTTTATACACAACTTTCTTTTAAACGGTGTATAAACCCCTTTGACTTTTACTTTTATACAAAAGGAATCTTTTTCTACAAAGCGTTTTACTAAACGACAAAAAGGAATGTTTTTTTTAACGTACGCGGTGACAACGACCTTTTCCACCGCCGCGAGTATTATTTGGTCTTTGGCTTCCTCAACAAGTCGTAATGTTTTTAAAATAAAATAAATACCATATTGTCTTTTATGTATTTTGGTATTGAAAATGGTCTTGATAAAGGATTCTATTATGTCAATATATTTATGATATATTGTGATTGAAATGTGGAAATGTTATCATTCCTTTATATTGGTTTTATGTTTTATGATTTTATATTGGTACTTGGACATTTTAACGGGTGGTTACGTTATAAACCATATGACGGGTGGTGCCGTGAATACCAGGACGGGTGGTTACATTATAACCTCCAATGCATTGGGTATGGAAGTCGGCCGTATGGCTATTCCATTAAGTATGTATGGAAATTGGCCGTATGGCTATTCCATTAAGTGATATGTGTGGAAGTCGACCGTATGGTTATTCCACTTAAGTATGTTTATGTCCCAAGTTACCTTTATATATGTTATGTGTTCTTTATATGGGTTTTATTGTAATCCTTTGGTTACAAAAAGGTAAGTAATGATACTTTATTCAGTGAAGAGTTTTTACCACTTCATGAAGGTGAAGGTATTACTTTGATAGAGTATACATGGTTTACTTGATGTTTGAAAAACTAAGAGTTTTCATTCTTTGTGTATCCCTTACTGAGATTTTTATGCTCACCCCAAGTTTTTTTTGAAATGTTTTTCACAGGACTTAATGTGGAATAAGGTCAAGTATGGGATCAAGGGAATGTCATGCTATATAAAACATGAAACTAGACATGTTTCTTTTAAGAGTTTTTTTTATTATGGAAACTTAGTAGAAGTGACTACTTTGTAATCTTTTGAGATGTAATAGTTATGTTCTAATTCTCTAAAACTCTAAACCTGAAAAGATCCTCAACGCGAATTATTCATTTAATTCAATATTAAGTAAGGTTTAAGGCCGGGGCCTTATAAATAGTAATTCCTCTTGTTTTGGTATCATCAGATCTTTCTATCTGTGAGGGTGTGTAATGGTACTTTGAATTTAATATTATCATTAATACATGTCATGACTCACAAACTTAGATTTGATGACCAAAATCATGACACCATATATTTATGATGAGGTTGGACACATTGGGTGCATCACGATTAACATGTCATTAATGGATAAGTCGAGGAAGGAATTTTCCCTTCTATCTTTATGGAAGTGTATATCTCAACCCTTTAATTTGAATAGTACCATCACAATAATTTCCATAGATTTTGTGAAACCACACATTTATTTTAGATATTCAAAGAAATATGTTTCAAGCATATAGGTTGGCGACATAGATGTGGAACCTTCTTAATTAGTTATTAAGATGAAGGGATTATATTACCTAGTGTGCATTCATATGTGGTTTTCTTCATTGTGAAATTAAGTTATTTCTCTTGGGTTACATGAACCATTTCTAGATAATTATCTCAGAATTTAGGAAAACCTACCAAATGACAATAATAAATAATCCTAGAGGGTCGTACACTAAGTGTTTCCAATGATCTTGATTAAATTATATTTTAATTTAATTAATTGAATAAATATTATTCTCAAAACTGAGTGATAATCTTATTCAAGTTTTCTCGATCAATAAAGTTTATTTATGAATGAAATATTTAAATTAAATATTTATTTTGGAGTTCAATAAATGCTAGAGGAGTTTGAATAGACTGAGACCAAGTTCGGTGATAAATATTAATTAAAAAGCAAGTTAAATAATATTTATTATTTCGTAAGTTAGTGTGCACTGAAATAATAATAATAATAATAATAATATTATTATTATTATGTGGAATGAGGTTTATTAAGTATTATTACATTATTTAAGGACCGACATGCAATTAAATGATTATTTTAACCTGAACCCTAGCTCTATAAAAGACCATAATATCTACTGTGTATTGCATCCAAAATCAAAACTCAAGAATCATTGCACACGATAGAACTCTCTATTGACTCATTTTTTATGTCTTCCTCTCAAGAACAAGAAAAAATAGAGATACTTTCAAGATTGAAGGATGATAAATCAACAGAAATAATTCAAGATAATCGACTTGTTGCACTATCACTCAAAGATCGATTGGAAATGCTCGGAGATCAAAGGAGCACGTGTGGGTCACTGCTAGAGGGATTCTATCCTTAGATCCTCATAGTGAAATAAAGGAAATCTGAAAGGGTATTTTAGGATGATTGACATCTATATAAAATAAATAATTATTATATTAGGTATTTGTTTCTTATGATATTAAATAAATTAATTATAAATTTGACATGAAAGATACTCACTTGAGGTTTTGAGATATTCAATATTAAAATAAATTTAAATATATTTCACTCTCCACACACTTCTTCTATGCCCAGAACCAAAAAGTGTCTTCAAATTGGTCACACTTAAATTTATAATTATTTATTTTATTGTTAATTCATACAAAATTGCGGTTGAATTTTCATTTCATATTATACATTATTTAATATTTTTTGAATTAACATGTTATCGACATATTAATCATGTTCATTTAGTGTTTCATTTTATTAAATTTCTATGAATAGATGAAGAATGGCTAGATATTCCATTCATAACTTCCAATTTTTTGGCTGGTAAGATAGGGTCACTTGGTGTATAGCTGGAGTACATGCTGTGTATACTAGTATAATGCACCGGGCCATACACGGGTTAGTAGTGTAAATTGCACAATCCATGTGGTCATTATACATGGTAAAACCATGTGAGATAGTCATACTAGATTATTTATTATATACATGATGTGTATGTAGTTTAAATTCTATGTAGTTCATTTTTTCACATATTTGAAATATGCACTGATCCATTCAGTGAGAACATCAGACACACGACATAATGGACACACAACATGTACCTATATTGTACACATCTTGTGATCCCACTAATATACACACATAAGACCTAGGAAAGTATATCAGGCACCTGGAAAGTGGATACACTTTGTGTAACTGAAATGTAAATGCTTTTTATTCTAGAAAGTCAAAGTGCCAAAGCCCCATGCATGTAATCCAGATACACGAAAACCGAGGTACACAACATGTAACTAGATAGTACATGTTGTTTAGCCTCCCAACTAATGGAATTAATTTAATTAAATTAAATTGAAAACTATGGAATTAAAACCCTATGTCATTGATAATAACTTTATGTGTTTAATAATTTAATAAGGCTTTTAAATAATTTGAAATTCTCAATTAATTAATTGTATTTAAATCTATAACTATATGTTTTTTCATTTATTGTCCATGAATTCCATTAATGATGGGAATATCCAAAATGAATTCTGATGGTAATTAAGAAAGGTAATTAATTAATTAATTAATTAATTAAAACAACCAATTTTATCTTAATAATAAATAACATATAAATAAATGAATGTTAGCGATTTAATTTTGTGTATATGTTGCATGTATGACTGTTTTTGACCTAGACCAAGACTAGTGTTTGTGTTAAAATTTATTTAATTTAATTTATTGCATGAGTTTTCAATTATTTATTATTTAATTAAATTTAATGGTCTATGAGTCATCCCTCCCTCCATTATTATGTTGGAACTATATGTCAAAGGATATTTATGTAATCTCCCTTTAACCAATACTTTGGTTCCCCTTATGAGTGTGTGAGTTATAAATACTTTTAATTAATGGATTTTCACAAGGTGTGTGGAGGTGGTTGAAGATGGAACTATAATGATTCCAACCCAATTGTTACAAATGTGGATAGATGGAATTTTGTAACTCATGCCATGACCAACAACAAGAGTTATCTTCCCCTGGTTATAGGTTGATTTAATGTTCACCCATTAAATAAACCATTTGAGAAATCTCACAAATGAGTCATTAAATTAATTAATTATTTCTATATATTAATTATTTAATTTTATAGATGTAAGAACATGATCAAATAAATGAATGGATTAATTTTAAAAGATAGAATTTAAATAAATGGATGATGTGTAAATGTTTTATCCAACATGGTTAATTAATTATTTAACATCCACTTAATATTAACAAGACTTGTAAAAGATAAAACAAGATAATATTTATGCATAATAAATTATTATTTCTCACAAAACCGAGTAATTTATTATTTATCACAAAATTTTTAATCAAAAAAAGTACTAATAATATGATCTTTTAATTGTTAAATAAAATGGAAATTTTGTCATCCAAAATATCCGTTTTATCTATGTTAGATAAAGACAATATCCTCACTGGAAGTAACTTCCAGGAGTGGTTTAGATGACTTCAGGTAGTTTTATTCCATGAATAGAAATTTAACATTCTAGAATCATCACTTTATGATACACCTATAGAAGAGGTGAGTGAAAAAGGGTTACTCATCTATAAAAAAATTTGAGTGACATGGTTAATGTTCAATGTGTAATGATTTCATCTATGTCTAGTAAAATCATGAAGTCTCATGAAAACATGGATGTGTATAGCATGCTTGAGAATCTTTGTGGTCTTTACAAGGAGAGATCTAGATAGGAATAGTTTGATATTTAAAAGACACTATTTTAGAGAAATCTTGGAGGGGGTTCCTTTGCTGGGCCTCATGTAGTCAAGATAAATGGCTACAGTGAGCAGTTATAGGTTCTAGGATTTAAAATTATCAAATAACTAGGCACCAATCTCATTCTAGCATCACTCTCTCAGAGATTATCTATATTTATTATGTATTTTAATATGAACAACATTGATAAATATTTTTTAGAACTTCTCACTCTTCTTTTCCAAGTATATAAGGATACAATGTGTGGAAATCCTTAAGTCCTTATGGTGAAAAAATGGAATGGTAAAGAAAATAAATATAAGACCAAAGCTACTTCACACCCTTACAAGAAGATAAAGATCATGGGGAAATCAATAGAACATGATGCTATTTGTTTCACATGTGGAAAGAAGGACCACTGGAATAAAAATTGTACCCATCCATAGAATCACGTGGAAGCTTCAAGTGCTTTTTTTATCAATTGAAATTTATCTATTTCTAAAAATTGGGTATTAGATACAGATTATGGTTCTCACATATGTATTTAAATACAAAAACCTAGTAGATTCAGATAGATTTACTGAGGGGAGGTAAATATATGAGAAACCAATGTAGTTAAAATTCCTTCTATAGCTATCAAGGACTACCACCTCATATTGATGACTATAATGGTCTTGGTTTTAAAAGATTTTTATATTGTGTCTTGAGTTTCCAAAAAACATTATTTCTATATCTATATTTGATACATATGGTTTTATTTTCAATTTTATAACTAAATATTTATTATTTTATAAATATAACATTTATTATGTCAAATAACATTTAAATAAAGGCACAAAGTAATGATAATCGATAAGGAAACTACTTCACATGAATCATACCACAACCAACTGTGGAATCCTTGGATCAATCATGTAAATTAAAATAATTTGAATAAATTATAACAATATGGATATTTAGATTCTTTTGAACTAAACTACATGGTATATGTCATGCATGTTTACAAGGTAAAACAACCAAATCCCCATTTAGTAGAAAAAATGAAAGGTCTAAAGAGCTTCTTGAATTAGTTCATATAAATGTGTGTGTACCATTTATTATTGAGGAAAAGGATGGGTAATAATACTTCATAACTTTTAATGATGATTTTATTAGATATGGAAATGTCTACTTAATGAGGTATAATTTAGATTATTTTGATAAATTTAAGGAATACATGAATGAATTTGAGAACTAGCTTGGTTTGAAGATTAAGAAACTCCACTCAGAACATAGTTGAGAATATATTAATAAAGAATTAATTGATTACTTATAGGAGTTTGGGATCTTATATCAACCCAATCCTCCTTAAACACCTTAGTGGAATGGTGTACATGAAAGGAGGAACCAAACCTTGTTGGACATGGTGAGATCAATGATGAGTCATGTGAGTACTTCATTATATTTTTGGGGATACTCATTATAAAGAGCAGTAAAAATACTAAACCTATTGCCAACTAAAGTGGGGGATGCTATACCATACCAAATCTGGAATAGAAAGAAACCCATGTTATCATATTTATATGTGTTGGGTTAGGAAGTGTTTGGTAAGACCTTTTCAGGTAACACAATTGCAACCTGAGGCACAAAGTGAAACTTTATAGGATAGCCCAAATAAACAAGTGTATATTACCTATATGAACCCGAAAAAAAGTTAACAGTGTAATTACATGCTATATTATTTAAGAAGGAGAACATATTGAGAGAAATATAGGCTTCAATGAATTTGAGGCTCAAAGTACATAAGATTTTTCATAGGAACATATTCCACAAAGACCCATGGAAGAAGAAACTATTCCAAAGACACAATTACTATGTAAGAGTACAATAGATATTATAGAACAATAACATAATGGTTTTCTATTATCTAAGGATGGAGACTCATTATTAGTTGATAATAATGACCTTTTAACTTACAAGGAAGCAGTAAGTGGCATAGATGTTTCCAAGTGGAAAGAATCTATGAATTCTGAAATGGATTCCATTTACCAAAAAAAGTCTATTTTTGGGTAGAACCTCTAGTGGATCAAATGTATATTGGTTTCAAATGGGTATTGAAGAATAAAATTGACATGGAAGGATAAGTCAGTACCTATAAGGCATGTCTGGTTGTAAAAGGGTTTAAATAGTGTCAAGGCATTGACTATGAAAAAACATTTTCACTAGTTTTAATGATGAAATACATTTGAATTATACATTCCATTATGTCTTAACATGACTATGAGTTTTGTAAAATGGATGTCAAAAGTGCTTTAATTAATTTTAACCTTCAAGAAGATGTCTACATGACACAACCTGAAGGTTTTGTGACTAAAAAAGATTCCAACAAGATATGGATATTATAAAAATCCATTTATGAATAAAACCAAGAATCCAAGTCATGGAACATTAATTTTGATAAATCCATAAAATAATAAGGTTTAATAAAGAATTAATGTGATCCTTATGTCTAAAAATTGTTTAGTGGAAGTGTAATTGTTTTCTTAATAGTATATGTCGATTAAATATTACTTATTGGAAACAAAATTCTAGTATTATATTTTGTTAAGGTGCGGTTGAATAAATTCTTCTCCATGAAATATTTGGGAGAGGTAGCATATATTATTGGGATCAAGATCCATCATGATATATCTAAGAGACTTTTCAACCTAATTCAAAGTACATACATTGATAATATACTGAAGAGATTCATTATGGATTTAACGACCCAATGTTTTATTAATAGAAATTACATTATTATAATTATGCCTTATAATCACATGAAATCACAACACAATGAACTAATAAGAACTATGTGAACTTTAAACACAATATTGTCACTACTATGATTTTAATTTCAAAAATCTGACATACAATATTGCGATCAGTAAGATGTTTGGAGTCCGATAAGACAAAATTAATTTTTGGTGAATAGTAACTGACCCTTATGAATAGTAATGTTACCCTTATGAATATTAATATAAAACTTATGAATAGTAAATCAGCTAATAATATAGTAACCTTATCAATGAAAGTATAAATAAAATTTATGCATCATATATGTGACAATACAATAGTGTTGGTATTTTTATAAGTCATAAATATTTAATTAAAAATGTATGAATAATTTAATAGTTAAAAAAAGAAAATTTATTCTCACAAAATATATTCTTAAATTGTTGTATTTATTTATTCTGGTTTTAAGATAATTTTATAAGACCTTATGTAATTTTTAAAATCATTATAAAATGAGTTATAGTTTTGAAATTTTTATTTTTCAAGTAAATTATGATTTTAATTAAATATTAAATTAATCATAATTAAAAAATTATTTTTGAAAAATTGATTTTATTTTTGGATTCTACATTTCAAAAAATAGTTAGGTTTATTTTTTGAGATTTTTCTAAAATACTTTAATTTTTGTTGAATAGTAAAATACAATAATTTGCAAATTGAGCTAAATACACGACTTATAGAGTCATGGATGATGTTATAATGATGTAATCACAATTGATTCTAACTCACATGCACTTATTACTATTTTTTTTTCATGTAATAATAACTATTTCTTTTCTTATGGAAAAATAATAAAATAATGATTAAAATATTAAGAAAACCTTCCTCCCCTCCACTATAAAAACCACCCACAGTACCCTGTTCTCTTCACTCCTCTAAAGCCTTGTTCCTTACCTAAATTATGCTCAAATATCTCCCTAATATCAGCCCCCACGTCCATCATCCCTTGGTCTCATAAAAAGACCAAATCCCCCCCCATTAAGAGGATCTCAAGGAAGGTTAATTCAAGAGGTAAAATTCCTCTTTTCTTTTCTTTCATTTTCTTGTTTCTTTGTTCTCTTTTCCTTCCTAACCTATCCTCATCCAAATGGTATGAAAAATCTAGTGGCATAAATTTATTGTAATGTTTTTATGATAATGGTATAATTAATTTTCATCTCTCCTTTCCCCTTCTTTTATACGAAAGAAACAAAAACACCATCTGAGATGTGTTAATTTATCACATTCAAGGACGACGGGTTATCAATTTCTATTCCATATTCAATTCTGGTCATGAAACTATTTTTATGGTTTAACCATACCATTAAATATTTATTTTATCTTATGTTATGTTCTGGAATCCTTTTTCACACATGATGTAAAATAATAATACAAAACAAGTTAATTATGAGAAAAATCACCAAATTAATCCAAGCGTTTATCATTAATGCTTTATATAATGATTCACCTTCACTCCAAAAAAACCAAATGAATTTTATAACCATGTAATATTCTGGATGTTAACTAATAACATATAAATTCAATTCTGGACAACCATTTTCATTTTATATGATTCTCTGTTCATCAAAATAAGTGAACCGATAGTAAAAAAAAGGAAGCAAACACTCCTACACAATGAAATTGAACCTCATAACCAATCAATAAGGTTACTAGTGAACTAAAAAAGGTTATAATAAATTAATAACATGTAAAATAGGTTCTATAATTATTAATTAATTAATCTAATTTGATTATTCTGGTCATTAATATCAGGTGGAGAACACCATCAGACTTAAGGTAAGAGATCCTTTCTATTTCAATTTTATTCAAGAATGTCCTCTTTGTTATTTCCTTTTATGTGTAATTACTAATGATGGGATATGATTTCACAACTCCCCCATACTTTCCTCATGATTTATAAGTGATTATAAACCCATTTATCTCTCATTAATCCCTCTTAAGTGCACCCGATACCATGCCGATAATCCATAAGAGATTCTACCCTAGCCTCCTTTATTCTTTCAGGTTGCTTCATATTTCTTATTACCAAAATGAAGTTATCTTATATTTTTATGTGAATATTCTAAATTCTATGTAAATTTATCAAATTCATTTATCAAGACCCTTTCATCATTCTCTTTTGAGTATATACATGTTTTTAAGAGAGCCCCTCATCAATACTTCCCGACAAGCAAACTTGTTTTAAGAGAACTTCCTGAATTCTTAACCAATTTCAAGTGCACTATATCTTCTATTTTAATCCAACATTGTCTTTATAAAATCAGTCTTTCTATTATAAAAATAGTATTTTTTCACTTCTGGTTTTATATAAAGTATTGTTCACTTTTATATTTTAAAGGTTCTATAGTGTTTTCCTTAAAACCGCACAAAAATGTTTTAATGCTAAACTTTATTAAATACTCTTCTTGCATGTTGTCACTTTTACTTGACATGACTTAACATAATACATGCCTATTTTCCTTTATGAATTTCCATGTATATTTTTGTTCCTTTCCTTCATGGACACTTTTATGATACACCCATTTGTTATGCTTTATGACATGATTATGATACCCATTTCTTTCCATGGGTAATACTTATGTTTATATATGATTGATTATATATGATTATTTATGTGGAAAAAATATTCATGAACATGTTAATATGGGTTCTCCCAGATAGTTCTAAAATTCATTGGGTGAAGCTTAGTCTCATGAGACATTATGTTCATCGGTCTTGGCAGTTAGCCTTGAATCGTGCTTCCATGTGAAACGGTCTTGGTGGTTAAACATGAATAATGCTCGTCTATGTGAAATGAGACTTGACTCGTGCTAAAGTCATGATTTATGTTTATGACGCATTACTATGAATTAATGTTTATATTATCCCATGTTTATCTATTGTGATTCCATGTGTTCTATGCCTTTTATTTTCATTATTTCATGCCTTCTAACCCATGTGTTAAAGTTTTATTACTATTTTCTTCCTTTACTAAGATTTTATCTCATCACTTAGTTCATGTGATCCCCAGGGTTCTCTTTGCATATGTAAGGGCTCAAAGGATGTTCAAAGCTCCTTATAAAGATTAAATAAAGAAGTGTTTTTTTAGTCCCATGTTTTCTATTTTATGTACGTAGTCTTTAAATACACTAGACTTCATGATACTTGGCTTGTTTTCTGATGTATAATTATTCTTAAAATAATGTAATGTTATGTGTAAAAATCTCGGGTTTCTATAGTTGGTATCAAAGGATTGTCTAATTATTTTTGGAGATTAGCAATAGAGAACTTTAGTAAGAACCTTAATGATGTTACTAAGTATAAGAAAACACCACTAAATTTTTGTAAGTATTGAGTACATAGTTTATCAAGAAAATAAATCCTTGTTTGGATATAAACAGGTAGAGGTGGCTCTGGAATAGATGTATCTAGGGGTAAAACCCAAAAACACTACTTTGAGCTAGACTCAAATGGGAACTGGTGCATGAAAATGGGCCTTGCTGAACTCTTGGTTTGCCACTCCCAGGGGATATGATTTGGTAAATTCATGAGATTGGTACAAACCATTATTAAGGGAATGAAACCCCCCCTAAGAATATAAGTTAAGAAATAGATCAAGGATAACCTAGATTGAAACATAGGGAATCACAAGTTAGTATATACTTATCCTTTTCAAGGTTATCCTCTTATGTCCAAAGTTTCCTTTTTATGATAAATAGCTAAGTATTCAAGTACTCTAATTGTACATTATTTTTCTTAGTTAATGGTGGGAAATAGATGAATACGTTCCAAAAATCACTATGATAGGGAATGTGAAGATTTCCATAATGATATTCTTGATATAATGGGATCAAATTCTCAAAACTTCATAAAAGAACTTGCTCAGCTGGGTCAAGTTATGAATAATAATTTGAATCATGTGGAACACCCTCCTCCTTCAAGGAAAGAGCAAGTTACCATAGAATACTTTATGCAGAAAAGGCCTCCCATGTTTAGTATATATTCTGATCACATCCTCATGAAATGGTGGATTAAATCCATTGAAAATATATTCTTTGTCCACCAGTGCTTAGAAGAAGATAAAGTCATACTGGTGGTCTATTGTTTTGATGGGGAAGTTGATCAGTGGTGGGAACTGATCAAGAATATGAAGCCCCAAGAGGAAATTGATTCCATGCATTGGGG
The DNA here is from genome assembly GCA_963277665.1 of Viscum album. Taxonomy (NCBI): domain Eukaryota; kingdom Viridiplantae; phylum Streptophyta; class Magnoliopsida; order Santalales; family Viscaceae; genus Viscum; species Viscum album. The sequence goes on from OY728132.1 coordinate 1,964,960,292, forward strand.
AATATGAGTCTATTGGGGAATATAAAGCAAAATTTATAAGGCTTGAAAGGTATGCCTCTGGCTTTGTCATGAACCCCAAAAGAAAGGTGGACCACTTTTTTAGTGGACTGAAGCTGATTTTAGAAAAAGTATTGGAAATTAGAGACTTTGACAACTATGAGGAGATTGTCCATTTTTCCCTTAAGGTTAAAATAGAGATCAGATAATCTCAGTGGTATCGTTGTCCTAGATAAAAAAAGAGGAAAATGGAATCTAATGTGGGTGGTTCTGCAAATAAATTCCTTGATGGAAAGAAACCTGATCATCCCACATTTAAAAATTATGGGAAGAAGCATCCTAGGAACTATTTAAAGGGAACCAAGAATTTCTTAAAATGTGGAATGTTGGGACATCTGGATAAAAACTTCTGAAGAGATATGAAAAATCCTATTAATGTGGAATAATAAAGGAAGGTTCAAATCAACACTCATCCTGCAGTGTAGTGTTACAACTACAAGGAGAATGGGCATTATGCGAACAATTTTCCAAATCCAAGGGTTGTCAGAGGCAATCAACAACAACCTCCAAAGAAATAAGGAAAGGATTATGCTATAACTACTACTAAGGTGGATCCATACAATGATGCAGTGACATGTACACTAGTTTTTCTTTCAATAATAGCGAACATACTATTTGATTTTGGTTTTACACATTCTTTCATATCTTGAATTTTTAGTAGAGCTATTCAAACACCACCTCAAAATTTGGAGGACAAGTTATCTGTGAGAATATAGAATGGAGAAATTATTGAATCCATGATTTATAACTCCTCCCTGGTTAACGTTTGTGGACTGAACATCCCATAAAATCTTTTCATACTTCCTTTAGTGGAGTTCAACGCTATCTTGGGAATGGATTGGATATCTTTATATAAATCCAACATCAATTTTTGAGAAAGGGAGATCACAATTCACATCCCAAAACATCCTCCAATTATTTATAATTGTAAGTAGGAAGATGAATCTCTTTTATAATCATTACCTCAAGTGTGGATATTAATTCCTTATGAGAAATCATGTCTAGCGCAAATGATTGAGACAAAGAAGAGAATATTTCTTGAAGACATATGCATCATGAGGGATTACACTAATTTATTACTTAAAGAGTTTCTTGGTCTTCCTCCTGATCGAGAGGTTTATTTCTCCATTGAACTTATTCCTGTATCTCTGTCTATATCAAATACACCTTATAGAATGGCCACCGCAGAGCTGGAGGAGATGAAGAAGTTGTTACAAGAGAATCTGGAGAAGGATTTTATACACCTGAGTACTTCACCATGGTGTGTTCTAGTCCTCTTAATTAAGAAGAAGGATGAATCAATGTGCCTCTGCATTGATTATCTTGAGCTCAGTAAAATCACAATAAAGAACTAGTATCTTCTTCTATAGATAGATGACTTGTTCAATCAACTTTGCGGGGCCAGTTATTTCTCTAATGTGGACCTTCGATCGGGATATCACCAATTAAAGGTGAGGAAGGAAGATATTCCCTAGACTACCATTCAAACTAGGTATGGACACTATGAGTTCATAGTGATTCCATTCAAACTCACTATTGCTCCATCATTTTTCATGGATTTAATGAATAGAGTCTTTAGAGATTACCTCGAAAAATTTATGGTAGTCTTTATCGATGATATTCTGATATAATCCAAGAGAAAGGAGGAACAAGAGTAGCATTTGAATACTGTTCTAAAGACTTTGATAAGGGACAATATTTATGAAAAGTATAATAAATGTGAGTTCTATATGGAGGAAGTATCATTCTTGGGGCATGTTATCACTAATAAAGGGATATCTGTGGACCCTTCCAAGATAAAGGTGATTGAAGAGTGGACCAGACCAATATTTTTAAAAGAGATCCACAAATTTTGGGGTCTATCAGAGTATTATAGATTATTTTTGAAAAACTTTTCACAATTGTCAAACCCAATGAGTAAAGATGACATGAGAGGGAGTAAAGTCTGTTTGAGATCAGGAATGTGAAGACTGTTTTAAGGAGTTGAAAAAGAGGCTAATCACTGTGCCAATACTCACACTCTCAACAAGTGGAGAACAATTTATTATGTACATTTATGCTTCAAATAAGGGATTAGGATTTTTGATGATGAAAAATGATAAATTGATATCTTATGCCTCAAGGAAGCTAAAAATCCACGAGCAAGACTATCCTACACATGATTTGGAGTTAGTGGCTGCGATCTTTGCGTAAACAATCTGGAATCATTATATCTATGGGAAGAAGTGTGTGATATATACTGATCACAAGATTCTCAAATATATATTCACACAAAAAAAGATTAATATGCACCAGCAAAGATGGATAGATCTCATTAAGGATTATGACTGCTCAATCCACTACCTTCCTAATAAGGAAAATAATGTGGTTGATTCTCTGAGTAGAAAGAATCCTGCATCTTTATCAATGATGAGAATTGAAAAGGATCTAATCTTCTTAGATTTGTAGAGGATGGACATGGAAATCATTGAGGTATTAACATCATCAATCCTTTATCAAATTATTTCTCAACCATCCCTCACGGATAAAATGAAGTATGCTCAAAGAAAAGATGTGAAAATTCAGAAAAGGGTGTAAGCCATTAAAAATGGGAAATCCTATGAGTTCATGATTGATGAAGAAGGAGTTTTAAAATTTGGGTCATGATTATGTGTACCATCTGATCCAAATATAAATAAGAAGCTTTTGAATGACACACATATCTCAACCTTCTCTATTCACCCAGGGAGCACAAAGATGTATAGAGATCTCTAAGAGAACTTTTCATGGGACAATATGAAGAAGGAGATTGATGAGTATACATTAATGTGCCTGGTATGTCAAAACACGAAGGTTGAAAGATATAAGTCTAAGGGGATGATGCAACCACTACCCATACCAACATGGAAGTGGGAGAACATCACCACAGACTTGGTCATTAGACTTCCAAGAACATCCAAAGGAAATAATGCTATATGGGTCATTGTGGATCGTCGTACAAAGACAACTCACTTTATCACAATTCAAGAGGACTTCTTATTGGATAAAATTTCAAGGATATATATCAAAGAGGTTTTAAGGATCCATGGAGTACCACTATTTATTATATCCAATAGAGATTCGAGATTCACCCCAAAATTATGAAAAGTCTCCAACATGCTCTAAGCACTGAACTGAACTTCAGTACGACCTATCATCCTCAAACTGATAGCCAATCATAGTGAACTATTCAAACACTAGAAGATATGTTGAAAGAATGTTCTATGGACTTTAAAGGAAGATGAGACCAACATCTTCTATAGGTTGAATTCTCTTACAAAAATAGTTTCCACTCGATCATTCAAATGGCACCATACGAATCCCTTTATGGGAAAAGGTACAGAACACAGATGTGTTGGGATGAAGTCAGTGAGCGTAAGCTGCTAGGACCTGAAATAGTCAAGGAAATGGGGAAGAAGGTGAAAAAAATTCAACGTCACATCAAGGTATCTCAATGTCGAAAAAAGAGTTATATAGACAATCATCGATGAGACCTTGTGTTCAAAGTTGGATACATGTTATTTCTATGCATATCTCCACGGAAGAAGGTTTTGGGGTTTGGGAAGAAAGTAAAGTTAATCCCTAGGTACATCGGCCCCTTTGATATTCTTGATCGTGTTGGGGCTGTGGCCTATCGACTGGAAGTTTCACCTACCATGTCTAAAGTACATGATGTACTCCATGTATCTCTCTTAAGAAAGTACATACCAGATCCTTCACATGTACTCTCTTCAGAGGTGGTATAGTTGGAGATTGATCTTTCTTATGAGGAGCATCCAGTGAAGATCTTGGATCATAGATATAATGTTCTACATAACAAAACTACTCACCTAGTAAAAGTATTGTGGTATGACCATAAGTATAAATAGGAAACATGGAAACTAGAGGAGGAAATGAAGGAAAAGTACCCGCACATGTTTATGGCTTAGAATGTAAAACGGAATTTTAGGGACAAAATTTCTTACAGGGGGAATAATGTAATGACCCAATGTTTTATCAATTGAAATTACATTCTTATAATTATATCATAAAATCACTTGAAATCACAACACAATAAACTAATAAGAACTATGTGACATTTAAACATAATATTATCACTTTTATGTTTTTAATTTCAAAAATATGGAATACACGGTTGAGATCAGTAATATGTTTGGATTCTAATAAGAAAATCTTAATTTTTGGTGAATAGTAACCAACACTTATGAATAGTAATGTTACCCTTATAAATAGTAATATGAATCTTATGAATAGTAAATCGACCAAGTAAATATTAATCTTACCAATGATCCTTGGATTTTTTTTGAGGTATAATTATGCTTAAAATCATGTAATGTTTTGTGTAAAAGTCTAGTGTCACTATAATGAAGTAATCCAAGAGGGGTTGTTGCCAACATCATATAGCCTTCATCTTTTTAGAAATATGTGCCCTCTGAAACATGAGGAAAGAAATATAATGGAAAGGATTCTATACATTCCAATGATTGGGTTAGTCATGTATGCTTTTCTATGTACAAGGTTATCTGTCTCTTGTGCATTAAGTGTAGTAGGAAGATGACAAGTTGACCCAGGTGACCACCATTGGATGGAATTGAATAATATACTTAAGTATCTCATGTGTAATAAAGATATATTCATGTTTTATAAATTATATGAGGAATTCATCAGATGACATGTAGATTCTAGTTTCCAAATAGATCAAGATGACATGAAGTCAAAAAATGAGATATATCTTCACTTTGAAAAGAGGTGTTTTGAGCTAGAAGATCTCAAAGCAGGATATGGTCGCATATTCTATAGTAGAGTCTGAGTATATTACATCTTAAGAGGAAGCAATAGATTTACATAGTACCTAGAAGTAAAGATCATATCACACTCTACTATGATAATACTATAAAAATGAATCTTGAAAAAGAGCCAAGGTCACATCAACTAATGAAGAATATACATTATAATTATCACATCTTGAGGGATTTTTCTCATAGAGGTAAGGTTTTAGTGATATGTATTTCCATGGAAGACAACACGGTGGAACCATTGACTAAATCCTTGACCTGACAGAAAAATTATTACCATGTGAGGTCTAGTGGACTAAAAGTTTCATGCAGTTGGCTCTAGTCTAAGTGGGATTTTGTTGGATTTGGTGTCCTAGTACCAATTGTTTGTACTTTGATTACATGTATATATGATGTATTGAATATTAGTAAAATTTATTATTATATATTTTTCATTATTATGCATAACACTAATGTAATAATGTCCTAAAGTATACATCGTATTGATAAGGTCATAAAAGTTCCCTTCTATAATGAGTACTTTGAAGTTCTATGAAAATATACTTAAATATATTTCTGTGGTTAGATAATGTACTATGATGGTACACATAGTATATAGAATGTTAGGTGTGAGTACACATAAGTATATGAGGATTATTTTCATGAAGTTCATACTTGGTAATATCCAATATAGAAGATTATGAGAACTGGCCTGCTTGTAGGAATTCCACATGTTTTGGTTTTATAGGATATTTTTTTCTGTGTGAATTTGTAATGATCCTTAGAATTTAATATTATCATTAACACATGTCATGAATTTTGTAATAAAATTTTATGATGAAAACCATGTATCCATATGTTCATGGTGAGGTGGGGAATGTTAGGTGTGTCATGATTGACCTGTGATTACAGGATAAGTCGAGGAAGGATTTTCCCCTTCTAACTTTATGGAAGTTTACATCTCGACCATTGATTGGAATATAACCATCCCATTAAAGTCTATTGCCATGGTGAAACTATGTGTTTGTTTTAGATAGTCAAAGAAAGTAGCATCAAGAATATGAGTTGGGGACACATATGTGCAACCTTTTTGATGAGATACTAAAACAAAGGATTATATTATATATTGAGTGTTCATATGTGGTTTCCATCATTGTGATATTAAGTTCATTATCTTGGGTGCCTTGACCCATTTCTACACAGTAATCTCAGACTTTTGGAAATTTCTCCTAATGAGATTGAGAAATAATCCTAGAGGGTCACACACTAAGTGTTTCTGATGATCTATATTAAATTCTATTTGAATTTAATTAATAGAATAAATATTATTCTTAAGAATGGGGGTCAATTTTACTCATTCTTTATTGATCGATAATTTTTATTGATGAATGAAATATTTATTCGGGATTTCAATAAATTCTAAAGGATTTTTAATGGAACAAGATCAAGTCTGGTGATAAATATTTATTAACAAGCCGGTTGAATAATATTTTTTATTATGCAAGTTAGAACAAACTAAAATAATAATAATAATAATAATAATAATATTAATATTACGTGTCATGGGGTTTATTAAAGATTATTATATTATTTAAGGGTTGAAATTAAATGAAATAATTATTTTAACCTAAACCCTATCTCTATAAATAGATCATTTTTTCTACTATGTATTGCATCCAAAATAGAAACTTGATAATCATTGTGAACATTGAAACCCTATATTTACTCCTAATTTTTCTCTTCCTCTCAAGAATGATAAATATAAGAGAAACCCCTTTAATATTGAAGGATGAGCAATCAAAATAAATAATGCAAGGAAATAGAATCACCGTACTAGCTCCTAAAGTTTGATTGACATTTCTCAAAGATCAAAGGAACACATGTGGATCACCACTAGAGGGTTTTTCTCCTTGGATCCTCACAACACAACAAAGATAACCTGAAAGGGTCTTTTCAAATGATCAAAATTTAGATCAAAGAAATAATTCTCAGATCATGTATTAATTTCTTCTAATATTAAATAAATTAATTATAAATATCACATTCAATTTCCTCACTCAGTGTTTCAATAAACTCAATATTAGAAGAAAAGTTAATATATCACCCTCAATAGCATGCTTCCATTGCATCCAGATCCAACATATTCTTGTTTGGAGAGCATTGAACTTCTAATGGTGGCAGGGTATTCATTGATTCCACTTTTTATGTGTAACTGTGGAATTTCCATGCGTTAGTTTCCATGTGTAATGAAAAAAATAAACCTAATGAAGATAATAATATGGAAATTTAAGGAAGAATAAATACTATATTGAATATCATGATAACACATGTTTACTCTATGCTGATGTTGCCTCTTAATTTTCGAGGTATTATACTTTCCATTTGAATTGATTATTTTTAATGCTTAGTGTGGTTGATGTAACAATAATTAATTGTTATATTTTTCTATTTTATGGATTATTTAAAGTTAGGGAACGTTAAAGTTAAGACTCAAAAAGTTTTTGGAAGTTTTCAGAAGGTTTTTGAAGCTTTTTTGAAGGTTCATGGTTAGTAGAAACCAGGATGAAGTCTCCAAGAAACCGTTCAAGGTTTTTGGGGGTCAATAGGTAGGTGCACAGTTTGCACATGGTTTGAAAAAACCATGAGGATAATATTTAAAATTAGTATTTTTTTGGGGAAAATTTATTTCACATGGTTAGTGCATGGTTTTTCAGACCGTATAACTTAACATTTCAATAAGAATTTAGTTGCATGAAAATTTGTTTTAAAACATGAAAATTTCCTAAAAATTATCTTTATTACTATTTTGACTTATGGTATTGACTTATAGGGTTCCCCTAGGTATTTTTTATGATCTTATATGTCTTCACTCTAATTATGATGATTCTTTAGGCATTTGATCATAGGAATCAAAGGTATAGTCTCCATTCTTCTTTTGTATCATAGATCTATTCGTTTCCTCTTGAATGAAACCCTAAATTGGGGATTTTAATATGGATCTATGGGTTCAAAAAAGTTTTGACAAATATTTCATGGGATTCACTAGAATATTAGATTGTAAGTGTTAGATCTGTAATATCATGAAAGTAATTGTTACGCCAAATGTTTCTGAGGAAGGTGATTTTTCCATCCTTCCACTTTATCTTGGAATGTGAAAGGTCTCTTGCTTCTAGTTGTTTATATCTTATTTTAATGAAATTTAATTTTTAAAACTATGTTGAAATTTCCTATGACTATTATTATTCTTGGTTTTGCGGATATGGATGACACTATATGTGATTTGAAAATATGGTTTTGAAAAAGGATCATTTTGGTAAATTAATAGGGTTTGATGGGTGTTCTTTGAAATATATGATCTGTGTTTGTTCTTGTGCATTGTGAAAATATATCATGGGTAGATTTTTTGTACCTGTCCTAGAAAGACACAAAAATGGTGCCTTGAGATGGTTCACCACATGACCTCAGGCGTACCTCCCCATATACTAGAGGCTGCCGACTAGCAGCGATGGTCTAATAGAACACATGGGGAGACTATAGCTTGTTTACTAGAGTAATCTAAAATATATATAATACAAAATAAAATAAACAAGTAAACCATAACATACATTATTTAACATTTCCCAAAATAGGGTACAATCCCACAACTAAATAGTAAATATGCTACGTGTAACATCCCGGGTATTTATAGAATAATAAATTTTCATATATAATAATATTTATAAATAAGATATTAATTTTATCTTAAAGGGGACACTTTTTCTGATATCATACTCAACACTCAACAATTGGTTTCTCCGAAATCTTACATTGCACACAATGTTGAGCTATACTGAAAAATAATACAATAATAATAATATTATTTTAAATTGTAGTTAACGCCTAGCCATTTTATTAGAAGGAATGAAAAATTTTTACTATAATATGATTAAATATTTTTTTGAAATGTTTTTACATTTATAAAACAAATTTTAGAGTCTTAAAATGAAAATGAATCCAATTTTAAGCAAAAAATACCCTGATATTTTTAAAAGGTTGTTTTACCACCTTTTGATGCTGAACCCTGTAGTGTTTTTCATTTTTATATGTTATATTTGACAAAATAAACTTATTATTTATAATAGGGACATCAAAATTTACCTTGGTTGAAATTTTGGTATTTTTCTGATAAAATCCATATTTTAATGAATAGTGAAAAATACAGCATTTTAATTCAAAACTACATTTTCATCTTATTTATTTATATTGTTATATTGTCCTTTTAATTGGTTTTAAAGAGTAATTTGATTATGTTTTTATAATTTAATCAAATTTTGTTCATTGTAAGTAATTGTACATTGAAATTGGACATAAACACATGTCAATCTTTTGATAGTTTTTACTTATTAAAAACCCACTTTCTGGTTTTGACAACAAAAATTAATTTAAAATTAATTTCTGCTATTTTTTATGTTTTAAATTTGGAAAAATGGATTCCATATTTGGAATCATAAGGTCCGAATTATGTAAATAATTATTTTTTATTTTTGGACATTATGAATAGTAACTTCAGTAATTATTTTTATTTACCATGGTTAAAGGGTAAATTTGGTAAATAAGGGTAAAAGAAATAATGTTATAATAATATAAAACTACACTAAAACGTGTACTAATCCTATTGGATGAGATATTTTCGTCCATGATCATCCTTGGGTTGATTTTAGGACCCAATGAAGCCACATGGGTGTGATAATGACCTTTTATAATATTTATTTTAAAGAAAAGGGAAATATAACATAAACATGTATCTCTTAACTAATTTTTTTTAATTTGGTTAATATAAATGATATATTCGACTATAAATATTCATTATAAATATAAAAATATTTCATACATCATTTTATTTTATTTATAATTTTTATACATTAAATAAATAAATTTATTTATGACATAATGATGATGTAGTGATAACCTTATTAATGAAAGATTCAAATAAATGATACTATAAATATTAAAATAAATGTAATTAGAACATTTTTATGACATCCTCAATTTTTTTGGATTAAATTGAAATTTTAGGGATGATTTAATGCCTTTGGTTCGAAGTAATAAAGTTGTTATGACTTTAAAAAAAATAATTACTAAATAGTGTCAAAATTAACATAAGTGAGTTTTTAAACCAGATACTATTTTATTAAATGATATAATAGTCCTAAAAATCTAATATTCATAAAAAGGAATTATATAATGTTAATAAGTCATTAATTATCCACTTTTTGTTCTCTTTTCATTTTATAGTAACTATAGAAACCATATATTCTGAAAATTACAGAAGACATGGAAGGAGTTAATGTTTTTAACTAAGTGTTAAAGCTAAAATATAAGGTTAAGTTTGTGATATAAAATTGTCTAAAACCTATTGGTTGAGAGTATTTATACCCATAATAATATTATCATACAAATTTATCACTTTATAACTATTATAATTTTAAAATATATTTATAATAAAATAATATTTCAAGACTTTCTTAAAGTGCCCCTCCTCTCTCTTATAAAAGGCCACCACCTATAACCACTTACTCACACCTATAAATCCCCTTAACTTATTAAAAGTTTTCTCAAATAAGCTCCAAACATCCCTAAATTACTCCTAGAATCCTTAATTTGGGTAGAAGGTAACCCAAGAAATCCTTTTGGCTCCAATAAAAAGGAGTTACCTGATTTATAGGTAACATATTCTCTCAAGCTTCTTTCATTTATTTTCCTTCACCACACCCTATGATCTTTTTCTTCCATTATTTTATAAAAAAATAAATATAATAAATATACTATGATGTTATTATGATAAGGGTTTTACCTAAACTTACATAGACCTCTATATAATGGATATATAACATACTATTTCTGTGTACAATGAACTACTGCCTCACGAAACGATAATGGTTCAATTTTCTCCTACCACCTCTCATGGTGGCCATTATAATGGAACTGTATTTATATATGATATATATTATATTTTCTCTGTGCTTTTTATTTTTTATTTATAACTTACGTTTATGATTTCTATAATGTGTAAATACGATAATTTCATTTTAGGAAGTGTAGACTACCACCCTTCAACGTGATATGACTCATTCATGCCATACATGAAACATATAAAGGGTGGAATTAATGAAATTATTTAACATATATAAAATATATATTATACTAGAATTACAATATACCAACATATATTTTATTTTTTATTCTTTTCATATTTTTTTATCATGACAAAGAAACGAAAGTAGAGTTCATGCATACGTACAACCTACCGTCTCCATGAACGGTGCATTTCATTTCTTATCTCCAAATATTATGGAATATTATAAATACATATATACTGCATATATATGATATTTAAATCATGAATAATATTATTGAGATAATGGTCTTATGACCACATGGATAATTTGCATAAAAAAAAGTGCATTTTTTTACTCAAATACCGAACATCGACAAAACGTCCGATATGAACTCAAATAGTTAACTAATTGATATAACATGGTAATAAGTGATATAAAAAGAATAATAAAAAGTTTATAAATCAATTATAAATTAAACTAAGTTTATTATTCTAGAAATTAAATAACGAATTAGACAAGTCAGACTCAAGGTAAGGGACTTCGTCTTAATCTCCTTTTATTGAGACATTTTTTGATAATATGCACCTTTACTCTTTTCTAAGGTGTATATACAACCAATATGAAATTTAATATCCATATTTTATATATAATAATGTTATTTATTAAATCTAGTATATTAATATTTAAATGTTCAAAGTGTTATGGGACACCTTGAATGTTTAAATATTTAATTATCAAATCTCTTTTTTCATGATATTAAATTACATATTTATTTATATGGGTATAAAAGAAATATATAGAAAATTTTATGTCTATATTGAATTTAATTAAAGGTTATAAAATGGAATCTTTTTATATTAACAATTTTACTTTATTTACAAAATGACAGAAGGAATATTTTTTTTAACATATACGGTGACAACAACTTCTCCGCCACTGTAACTATTATTTGACATTTGGCTTCCTTTATAATCCTTAATGTATTTTAAAGGGAAAATAAATCCCTTATTAATTTATTTGGGTATCTTGGTATTTAAAATTGGTTATTAAATGAAAATATTATTTTTATATGGTAATTTTTTTCATATGGGTTTAGAAGAATTTTTCAAAAAGGTTTTGTGATGAACATGTTTTTTAAATGGTTCTTGAGAATTATATGAAACGGGTGAACTCAATATTTATTATAAGAAGGGTTAAGCCCTATTATAGCTCACAGGTGAGACTGTTATAGATTATACAAAGGGTTTATCCCCATTATAGCTCACGGGTGAGCCCGATATAGCTTATATAAAGTGTTAAGCCCTATTATAGCTCACGGGTGAGCCCGATATAGCTTATATGAAGGGTGATCCCCATTATAGATCTCCAATTTTGAAGTAAACCATATGGTTATTCCAATTAGAATATGTTTGAAAATGTTTTATGTATATGATTCTCCAAGTCACCTAAAGTATTTTTAATTTCTTTATATTGGTTTTAGTGTTTTTCATTGAACAAAAAGTATGAGTATTATTCATGTGAAAATGTTTTGTTTCATCCGCTAAAAGAACATGGAATGGGTTATTAGGTTTTCACTAGACCAATGGGTTTTATTTATTTTTATGTTTCTTAATGAGATTTTTATACTCATACAAAGTTTTGGAAATGGTTTTTTCATAGGGTATAAGGAAGGGTAAAAGAAAGGAAGAATTCAAGAAGATTTTTATCAAGAAAATAATTCTTGTTTTTATAAGTAGTTTTATTTTTGTGAAAAAATTGGATAGATTATAAGTGTATAATTTGTTATATTTGATATTTAATGTAATAGTTATTTCCTAATTCTCTAAAACTCTAAACCTAAAAATCTCCTCAATATTAATTCTTGACTTAACTCAAGATTTTGAAGTGTTAAAGGCTAGGGCCTTATAGTTGGTATCAGAGGATGGTTTAGACAACTTTAGAGATTATGGTGTATTTTTAAGGGTTAGGTATATCATCATGGGTATATAATTTTAAGGTATATCATAACTTCAATTTTATAGAAACCCCTTTTGAGGCTTTATGATCTAGAATATTAAGCTGACTAATGGTATTTTTGAATACATTCACCTTTGAGAAAATTATGGTTTATTAATTTTTGGGATGAAAAATGAGAGGCATGAGATAACCTTTGAGGTTAAAATATGTTATGGTTATTTTTGAATATTTTATCTCATTTTTGGAATATTATAAAATTATATAGTTTTTGAAAAAGGAAAACACATAGACCATGTGAAAACCCATCACGTCAGACAAAGCTGCGGGAATCAAACCCACAACCGAAGTGCGACTAGGATTTATATCCTACCACTAGACTATGTAAAGTACCTGGTCAGTGTGACTTACTCTTTTTAGTTAAATGATTTTTTGTATTAAGAATATGTTTATTTTGGGAACTTTTATTTTATCAAATGTATAAGGACCTAGCTTTATGACATTACATAATCTTGAATTTAGTCAAGAACTCACTTCCTTTCACTTTGAGGATATTTTCATGTTTAAAGATTTAGATAATTGAGACATATTGAATTCATAACATTCCATATTAATACAGGGTGGATACCATAAAAATAGTATTCATTTCTTCCAAAATATAAATTTTTTCAAATAAAACATGATTTCTTTGAAAAATCTCCATAACATTTAACTTGGATTCCTTCTTTGTCTTAAACATCTTTATAACATATGAAAATAATTTAAAAACTTAGGATGAGCACAAAAAGCTCAGTAAGGGATATAAAAATAAGGAAAGAACACATTAGTCTAGGAATAATTGTAACATATGAAATCATTTTTAAAAAGACATACTTGTCACCCATATATACTTACTTTGTGAAACTTTAGATTTTAACTAGATTCCAAAAAACATAAATAAAATAAATATAATGATAAAGATATCTTGGGGAATTACTTACATAATATTATAACTCTCTCAGCCACCTTATAGTTTTTAACCCTCACGGCTACCCTACAATTTGTGTAACCATCACAGTTACACTTAGAGTAACCATATGACCAACCTCCAACATACAAATACCCAATTAATTGGAGGGATATATAGGTCCCAAAATTCATCATAAACAATTCCCAAAGAACATTGAGCAAAACATTATGTGTATTATTCTTGTAAAAATGTTTTGTTTTATCCTCTTAAAGAACATTGAATGGGTTATCAGGTTTTAACTAGACTAATAGTTTTTCATTATTTTTATATCACTTATTGAGATTTTTATGCTCATCCAAAGTTTTTGAAATGTTTTTTTCATAGGGTATAAGGAAGGTTATAATAAAGGAATAATTCAAGAATATTTTTATCAAAAAAATAATTCTTGTTTTTTTCTAAGGAGTTTTATCATTGTGAAAAAATTGGACAGAGTAAAAGTGTCTACTTTGTAATATGTTAGATGTAATGTAATAGTTATGGTCTAATTCTCTAAAAATATAAACATGAAAATATATTAAATGTGAATTATTGACATAACTCAATATTATGTAATGTTTGAGGCTGGGGCCTTATACTATGTCATGTCAAACAGTGCCAAGTGTAGAGAAAAACCCAAAATAAAGACAAACTAAGGAATCCGGAAAATGGGTCCTAACTCCATGTTAGGTTCCATAATACAAGAATATCCCATGCACAAATAAACCATCTATCATAGGGCCCTTACCCTTGTATTGGCCTGAAACTGTGAAGTCTACTCAAGTACCCAATGGTGGCCCGAGCAGGGTGTGAGTACAACTCAATAGGACACCGCCAACAATGTCTAAAAAATATAATATTTAAAAAGATAGTTTATGTAGGTAAAAAATGAATAACATGATAAAAATAAGGTAAACTGGGTTCCATTAGTTAACAAGGGTTACTTTATCCACTTTCATCATTTGTTCCATGGGTTAACCATTTTTTTCAAAAACACTTCTACCAAAGCTGTTCATATAAACTATACATAAGGGGAAGAATCATATTACCTACATAACTAGGGAAAAAATTACACAAAACAATACATAAAAAATACCTTTGAGTCTTACTCCAATTATTCATATCTCATACATTTGTTATGGGAATAAAGCTTCAGTCTAACTCCCTAACCCATGCATTATAGGGGCAGGTTTTAGAGCCTTAATATAACCTGACCTATGGGTGTAGATACTAAATTCTAATACCACACATACCACCAATCCATTTTCACATGATTATTTAATCATTTAACACATATACCATTCACAAAACAAAACTCCTTGAACAAACTTAACATTTACAACCCATAGTTCATTCAACACAT
Organism: Viscum album; assembly: GCA_963277665.1. Lineage (NCBI taxonomy): Eukaryota > Viridiplantae > Streptophyta > Magnoliopsida > Santalales > Viscaceae > Viscum > Viscum album. Next base: position 1,964,975,541 of record OY728132.1, read on the forward strand.
ATACCATGTTCATGCCTTAAACCATTAACACATTTACCATTTAAAATTCATAACTCATTAACACATTAAAATTACACAAAATCACCCCTTATTCCATGTTATCAACTAGACACTATTACTTCAATTTCAATTCACAATCTATGCTAACAAGATAAACACAATTATCATTGGTTTCCTTTCAAAAACCCTTGTTAACATGATAAAAAAAACTATCATTGGTTCTATCTCATAAACCCTTCAATTTCATATTTAATAACCCAATCCCATGTTCATGAATGTGTCATACCCCATGGGTATCCTCTTTCCTAGTCTAGTCCACCTTAATGAATCCCAATGGAATCATGAGGTCTTTAATTCATCATTTAACAAACCAATTTATCATTTTTTACTAAGGACATAAAAATTACAATAATAAGGTACCATAACACAACCACATGCACATAAAACAAATATCAAAACTATGATATATAACTTACAGACCACTTACCTCGATCCCAAAGATGAATGGTCACTTAACCTTATCCTTTGATTTGGAAGAAAACCACCTTTAAACCCCCAACCGAGAATCTAATTGAAAAAGAAGGGTTTTAGAGCTTTAGAAGAAGAATAATGATTCAAAAAAAAAAATTAATATAGAAAATGTAAATAAGATGAGTGTTATACTCTCTAGGAGCTTCGATCCATAGAAATTGGTGCTCCAAATGGATTAGAAAAAATAGAGATCAGTCCTTGGGAAGTTTAGGAGAAAGGGTTCATCACCCATGGTTTCTATTTAATGAATGGGGAGAAAAATAGGGTATGAGTTTTTATATATTTAGGGGTCAAAATGGTAAGACCCACCATTATTAATGAGGCACACAATTTGGCTGTATGGTTGGCCAAACTGTGCGCCAACCGTGCACCACCCTCTGTCTACAAGGGGGATTGGGTCATAAGGTTTCCTGGGTAGTGGAATAGTTTGAAAAACCATGCGGTGGACAAGTGGGATGGAACTATACAATCCCACATAGTTTGGTCCCACACCAATTATAGTTTGATCAATTGTTCACCTCCCCTCTCCATGGCACATGGTTATGGCACATGGTTAGCACTAACCATGCACCAATCATGCAACCAGCACTAGATGGACTCTTTTACCCTTCTTTCACATCCCGAACCCCCATGAAAACCCCAAGTTACATCATATAATTGGTAAAAATTTCATTAACCAACTTAAATATATTTAAAACAAAATTTAAAAATGAAAATACCTTAAAAGAAGTTTGGGATCTTACAACATCCCCAACTTAAAACAGTTCATCCTCAAGTCGCACTCCCAAGCATCACTAATTATCCAAGGTAAAAAGACTAGGCCACTGGGCCTATATATCTTCCTTCCTTTCTCAACTTTTCTCTTGAAAATTTTCATGCTACCACAACACTTTGATTAATGGCACAACCTCACCTCACAAAAATTTCTCACTGCAATCCACAATATGAATTGTATGCTCCTCAAATGATGAATCAACCTTAATCTAAACATCATCAATATATATCACATGGGAAGTGTTGAGGTTATACTACTAAAGTTGTGACACATAAAAAAAATCACACATGACAATATAAAACTATAGAAGATCTAACTAGTGCATTATCGGTCTGATCCTATCCAAATCTCAAACAAGCCCTTATACCTGAACACCAACTTACCCTATTTCTGAATTCGATGATGACCCAAACTTGGAGACACCCAAAGAAACACATTATTACCCACCATAAACTCAATAGGTCAACAACATTGATCCACATATGACTTATTCAAAATCTAATCCATATCCATAAATTTTCAAATCAACTGAACCTGCTCTGACTTCTCCTGCATGAGACTCAGTCCTAATAACTCTGATTCCCTGGAATCCATCTAAGATAACAAAGATCTACCTGACATATAATAGAGAACCTAATATGGTTCCATAGGAATTGTAACCATTTTATTGTTGTTATAAGAAAACTCAAAAAGTGAAATGTGCTTCTCCCCAGATCCACTTAATTCTAGGAAATATTCGCTCAACATGTCCTATAGAACCTAAATAGTATACTCTAACTATCCTTCTATCTATAGATGGAAATATGTACTCAAAAACTCATGGGTACCAAGTGCCTTATGTAACCCCTACCAGAAGTTAAAAGTAAAATGCAGATCACGATATGAAACTATAGTCCATGGAACCCCATGCAACCACACTATCTCCTAGACATATAGATCATCTAACTGGTCCTTGGTGACAGTCTCTCAATTTGGTAATAAATGTTCCACCTTATTCAATTGATCCTTGAATACCCATATCATATCATTATTATGAGTATTCCTCATAAGACCTACCAAAAATCACACCGTGACATCATCCCACTTCCATTCTAGAATGGGAAATGGCTACAACAAACCAACCGGTCACTGGTGCTCAGCCTTCACCTGCTGACAGGTGTAGCTTTGAATTATAAAACTTTCAACTTCTTTCTTCATCCCTGGCCACCAATATAGGATATGAAGACTATGATACATTTTATTTAAACTAGGATGCACTACCCACTTGAAATCATGGATCTCACACATAAACTCTTCTTTCATACAAGTAGGCATGACAACATGGCCACAAATATAAATGATATCATCCTCATTGATAGTACAATTAGAAGGTGAATACACACATTAAATAATTTCCCTCAAATTAAAACTCTCTAGATCTTCATATTGCCTTTCCTTGATCCGGCTCAAAAGTGTGGACTCAACTACCAAAGATGAAAGGGTCATATGACCTTGTATATCCTAAACCTCTAGGTGCATCTCAGTAAACAACGCCATCATCCTACAGTCAGAACTAGGATCTTGCACCACCTAAGTTTTAGTGTTTTGACTAAAAGCTTCTACGAAACTGTTTCCCTTTCCCGTTTTACAGACCATATCAAAATCAAAAGACTGCATGTACTTTACCCATCTTTAGTGCTAAAGATTTAAATCACATTGGAAGAAATTTTATTTAAGGATTTTATGATTGGTATACATAGTAAAACTTTCTCCCAAAAAGTAATGTCACCAAAAATTTAATGAATAAACCACCATGGCCAAATCAAGATCACATGTAGGGTAATTTAGTTCACGAGGCCTCAAATACCATAACCCATATTCTATAACCCAATCATCCTACATCAACACTACCCTAATACTAACACTAGACACATCAAAAAATAAGGTATACTCCTTAATCGGCTCAGGTAGGATCAAATTCAGTGGAGTAGTCAATTGCTTCCTTAACTGCAGAAAACTATACTCACATACCTAAGAATATTCAGACTTGATTCCCTTTTTGGTCAAGCCCAAAAGTGGAACTACCAAATGGGATAAGTCCTTGATGAAATTTGATAATATATTTCTAAACCCAAAAATATTTGGATTTCAAAAACATTCTTGGATTGATCCCAAGATACAAATTCTTTCACTTTATTTAGGTCCACTGATAGAAATTACTTAGAGATGATGTGTCCAAAGAAATATACCCTATTAATCTACAAATGATGCTTAGATAACTTTGAATATATCCTATTCTATCTTAGTGTAATCAGGATGATGTAAATCTATTTTACATGATCATTACTAGTCTTAGATTACACTAAGATGTCCTCAACAAAGATGACTACAAACAAATCTAGATACGGTTGAAATATTTGGTTCATTAGAGCCATAAAAACTGATGGCATATTGGTCAACCTGAAAAATGTCACAAAAAACTCATACAGATTATACCTTCTTCTAAAAGATGTCCATGGTATATCATAATGTCTCACACTCTACTAATGATAACCCAACCTTAAATCAATTTTAGAGAAGACAGAATCACCTCAAACTGGTCAAAAATTTCATCAATTCATGGAAGTGGGTATCCGTTCTTAATCTTCATCCGATTCAACCTCTGATAATCGACACATAACCGCAATGTCTTGTCAGCCTTCTTAGGAAACAAAACTGCTGATCCCCAAGGTGACGTACTCAAATGAATAAGTCCTTTGTTCTCAAATTCCTCCAAATGAGTTTTATGTTCCTAAATCTCTTCCAGTTTTATTCTATATGGAGGAATAGAAATAGGTTATTCTTCTCATAGTAACTCAATCATGAACTCAACATCTCTCTCGGGTGGCGGCCCTAATAATTCCTTAGGAAAAAAAAATCCTGAAACTGATCCACCACTGAAGAAAAAAAAGCTTATATACTCCTCAATAATCAAGAAAAATGCATGCTATTTGGGTTGTGATCTCACCCAACTACTAATGAACTAGTCCAACATGGCTTGCTTAGATATCCCATTCTCCATAGTGAACATAAGTATCCCCCTCAAGGGACGTGGATGTTACCATATGAAGGTAAAAGTCAACATGGGCCTAATATAACACAAAATGATCCATCACCAATATTAGATAAAAAACATACATCTTGAGAACATACACATCCCAAAAGAAATGATACCCACCAACTTTAGGAGTACACTCCTTACATTGTGAGATATTTTTTTCTTTCACTCCTTATGTTGTGTCAATCGACATAACCTCACACATATGTTATACTGGTATACCCAAAACATTTAAAAACTGAGAAGATATAAAAGTGCGTGAGGCACTTTTATCAAATAAATAACTAGAAATCATGGAGGCTACAAGAATCATACCTCAAATTGTCGATGGTCCAACCTTTAAACTTCCAGGTGTAGGATAAACTACATGAAACTAACCTATCCCCCTACCCTGGGTTCTGTTTTCAATTCTTGGTTCTACACTACCCTAGTGGTAAGGATTTAATTTTCATATATTACCAAATATTCCACCTTAATTGGTATGACTGGTAGATCTTCTTCTTGGTATAAGGAAACTGACCCCCTACCTGTAATCTGAGTTAGACTTTATCCTCTATCACTACAAATTTTTTGAGGGTTCCTACAAAAACTCTGCACATGACCCATCCGACCATACACTCGACACTAAATTGGGATTAAGGAAATTGACCACACATGTGTCCGGACCTGCCACACTGATAGTAGAAAACTCAATCACTACCATGAGAGTATGGTCCTTTCCTCTGAATACTCTATCCACCATCACCCTGGTGAAAATAGTCAAAATGGAACTTCTTACTATTGGAAGTCAGACCACTGGATCACCCCACTAGGACCAAATTACCACCACCAAAAGACTCCATTAGGTTCTATTTTGAAATGAGAGCCTGATCTACCACTTTAATAAACCTATTTAAATGGAGGATATTCACCTGAGACTTGATCTCATGTCTAATACCATCCTAAAAACTTCTCACTATTGTTTCATCTTCACCTTCCATCACTAGATCAAAGCATTTTTAGTTGGTGATGTATCCAAAATAATCCATCACTATCATAGTCCTTGGGTAAACCTCATAAACTCCATGACCTTCTCTTATCTCAAGGCATCGATATAGGAACGTTTTATAAATTTTTACTAGAAATATATCCACAACATGCCTTCTGCCTTCTTAGTCTAAACAAGAATATCCCACCAGCACTTTGTCAGTCCCCATAACATATAATCCACCAACATGAATCTATTCTCAGGAGGTTTCTTCAAGTGATCCTGAATCCTCTGTATAGACTATCTTGAACTTGGACACCTTAGGTCTACCCTCTCTAGAAAACATTGTAGGGTGTTGAAACTAAAACTCTCTAGTAAAGTTATATATTCTCAACATAACCCAACCAATGCTCCATTCCATCATATGCATAAAATAAGAAATTTTCTCATGGAAATGCTCCTCCCCTATATTATACTAGATCAATGAGGTTTTCTAGTCTACTACCAAAGGATCATTCTTAGAGATATTCTATTTTCTCCCAACTAGCACACATCATCATGGTGGAATATCTCTACAATTTCAAACACACATCTCAAAACACATAACATAAATCTTCCATAGTTTTCAAAAAAGAAGGATCTCTACTATCCATAAATAACCCATTTCTCAAAAACTATCCCAAGAAATACATTTTTTGGCACCGGAAAATGCGTCCCTAAGATTTTTCAGATGCTTCTATGCACGATAAAATATCGTATCCCTTTTCTCAAGCTTCTATTTGGTAGGTCTTAGGGCCTGAACAAAGTTATAGATTAGGAGTTATGGACCTTTGAATTTGGGTTGGAAAACTGGTCCACGAAGCCCGTTTGTGAAGCCCCCCTCCGCAATCATAGAGCGCCACCATGAAGCAATGAGGCAAGATGCTCCATGAACCCATTTTATGTTCATGACATGCCATGAAGACCCACTACAAAGCAAGGAGGTGGGAGGATCCACGAACCCCTTTGACGTTCACGACCTGCTGCGAAGACCCGCCGCAAAGCAAGGAGGCGGGACGCTCCAAGAACACATTTGATGTTTGCGAACCACCGCGGAGCAAGAACCGTCATTGCGCCGAGAGAGAGATCAGCTTCACGACACCTCTACCCTATAAATACCCAGCTCACCCTCCTTCTCCAAATAGCCACTCTGCCCCTTGGGCAGCCAATCTCCCGGTTCGTGGAGCTCCGCTTTCCTTCGTGAACCAGCTCCGCGAGTCCTTGCTCCGTGAGTAGCTTTTGTCTTGTTGCTGATCTGCGAGCATCTTCCTTCATGTTGCTACACCGCAATCCCATTATCCATGAGCCCATGCTCCATGAGACCATGCTCTGCGATCCCATGCTCCGCAAGCCCATGCTCCACGAGACCCCATGCTCTCTGAGCCCATTTGCTTCGCGAAGCTACTTTGCAAAGACCTATCCTTTGTGAGGCTCCTACCTTCGCGCCCACCAGTCCATACTGTGGGGGCTGTGCCCCCGCACCCTCGCTCAGGGTCTGTGCCAGGCTGCGGTCCCTACCCTCTGGGATGGTCCCTTTGCTACCGTCACTAACCCCCATGAAAAATGGAGAGTCACACTGCAAATTTTTTGGGTTGGGATGTCGGGATTTTCCATTGTGCCCTTATGCACAACCACCTTCCACCTATGGAAAACCATGATTTGAGATAGTCCTCCGCACACCATGAAACACCTTGAGTTGAAATATTCCTCTTGGTTTCATTCCCATGTCGTGAGTTGAGATTCTCATCATCAATTCCCTGAGTACCTTGAGTCGAACCATTACTCAGCAAACTCCTCCAAACCCAATCACTTGGCACCTATTCCAGGTTGAACTAGAAAGGGCCACCCTTGCGTAAGTCCCAACACCATCCATTCATAGATGTCTTATGCCTAACAATCCTATCTAAAAGACTCTAAACTGTACTAATCCCTATGTTCCAAACATAGGATGCCTCTTGCTTCTAACAAGATATGCCTTATGATCCAAGCATGAGATGCCAACAGTCCTATCTACATGACTTTAAAATGTAATTATCCCTATATGAAAAACATAGGATGCCACTTAATCTTAACAAGAGATTCCTTATGCTCCAAGCATGAGATACTAATAGTCCTTTCTACATTACTATAAACTATAGTGCACCCTATGTTCCAATCATAGGATGCCTCTTCCTCCAAACAAGAGATGCCTTATGATCTAAGCATAAGATGCCAATAGTCCTCTCTACATGACTATAAACTATAGTTAACCCTATGTTCGAAACATAGGATGACTCTTGATCCAAACAAGGGATGCCTTATGCTCCAAGAATAAGATGCCTAATGCCATGATTATAGTGGAGTAATTTCAAGAATGCTGGAATCCATTCAAACATTCCATCACTCCACCTCACGCTTTGCATTTCCTTCATTTAGATCCTCATCCACTTCCTTGTTTGAAGGGTCCTACTAACGGCCTGGTCCCTTGCCGCATTGGCTCACCTACCATCCTTGTCCAATGCCCCAAAAGACTTTGAACAACACTTTGAGTCAGGTCCTGTGTTTCGAACACGGTCAACAGCCGACCCTCATTTGTTTGTCCCCATTTCAGGCTAATGTGATATGGATGCTGTGTTTCCACCACGATCAATAGTCATCCTCCATCATCACACCACCCTCACTGCATTCCGAATGTTGTGCATGTGATTCACACTTTTCATCTCCATTTGTTCGGACTCATTCCAACACCCTTGGAATTATCCTTCTTGTGCACCAGCGCATAGGTGAAGGCCTCAACTCACCAGTGGGTTGGGATGCCCTCATGGCCAGACACGAGGAAGACATCACGGGAATAATCTTTGCATAAGCCCCATCCACAATTTCCGCTCCATAGCGGCACCCGGGCAGCTTCCTCGCGTAATCCCCATTCACTAGTGCCGCTCCTTAGCGGCACCCGGGAAACTTCCTTGCGTAAGCCCCATCCACGATTTCCACTCCATAGCGGCACCCGGGTAGTTTCCTTTCGTAAGCCCCATTCACCAGTGCCGCTCCATAGCGGCACCCAGGTAGCTTCCTCACATAATCCCCATTCACCAGTGCCACTCCTTAGCGGCACCTGGGCAGCTTCTTTGCGTAAGCCCCATCCACGATTGCCGCTCCATAGCGGCACCCTGACAGTTTCATTGCATAAGCCCCATTCACCAGTGCCGCTCCATAGCGTCACCTGGGAAGCTTCTTTGCGTAAGCCCCATTTACCAGTGCCTATCCATAGTGGCACCCGGGAAGCTTCCTTGCATAAGCCCCATTCACTAGTTCCGCTCAATAGAGGCACCTGGGAGCTTCCTTATGTAATCCCCATTCACCAGTGCTGCTCCATAGCGGAACCCGGGCCTCCATATCGGAGTAAGTCCCAATATTTCTCTCCCTGGTCCGCTCAACGCATAAGCCCCTCTTCACATACCACGAGCACACATTTCGCAACGTGGTCGTCAGGCCTTTACTGCCTCTTGTTTCTCACATCGAGCATGACTCACATGGGCTTAGAGTAAGCATCGACCATGGCATCACCCCCATACTGCATGACGTTAAACTGTACTCCCGAACTATGATGACTTTGATCCATGTCAAGGCATGGTACGTAGGAATCCTCCTAGAGGTTCAAGTGCACCACCAGTTGGTCACTTTGATCCCTTTCACGTCAGTTCACCAAAACTTGGGCGGCCTAGAGTGTAAGCCCCACACCATCTGAAATATGTGGTCTTTGATCCATGTCAAGGCTTGGTACGTAAGAAGCGTCACGAGGTTCAAGCCCAACACCCATTGGACCCCCGGTCCATCTTCACGTCGGTTCTCCGACACGCCCTATTCCGAACTATAGTGACTTTGATCCATGTCAAGGCATGGTACGTAGGAAGCCTCTATGAGGTTCAATACCACCACTCAGTCGTTCCGACCCCCTTCACGTTGGTTCACCCCTTTCCCGCACGACGTTAAAATATGGAACTCCATTCAATGATAATCCATTGTCACTCCATTCAATGGTAATCTATTTTCATTGCAGTGGTAATCCGTTGAGACCTCATCTAGTAATAAGCTGTTGAAAACACCAATCGACGGTAAGCCATCTTTAGATGAACTATGTGGACTTTGATTCCCTGCCACATGGATACATAAGAAGCCTCCATGAGGCTCAAGCCCATCACTAATGTCTCATCCTGATCTCTCCCTCGAGCCTATGTGTCTCGGGAAGGTCATGCCCTAACCTGGAGGTTCCACTTCCTCTGGGCCCCATCCATGCATCCATTCTCATAGGCTGCCTCCTCTGGTGTCCCATCATCCCACCGAATTTCGCAGACTTTGATTCCATGCCACATGGATACGTAGGAAGTCTCTTCGAGGCTCAAGCCCATCACTACCATCACCTTCACGATGGTCCCATTTCATACCCCCTCCACTCCATGCAATTCTCTATCATCAATCCTGATTCTTACCCGAGCCGCCACATCCCAGTGGGATCATGTCATCCATCCTCCTCGCTGCTCCGAGAAGTACTTGGGCTGCTATCCACGCATAATCCCCAACATGTCTCCGGGTCATTGTCCTTTGTGGACACCCTGATTCATCACCCCTTCTAACTACGTAGGTTTTGATCCATGTCATCTCCACAAGGTATGTAGGAAACCTCCCTGAGGTTCAATCCTAGCCAATGGTAAACCATGGTGTCCCCCATCCTGGGGTGCACTCTCCCTGATTTTCCCTTAGTGGTTTTTAGATTAGCCATTATGGTGTGACATCTCCCCTATATGGGGCGCACCACCTTGGATCCGTCCTCATTGGGCGTTCTGATCCATCCAATCTGTAAACCTTCCAAGTGTTCCCTCCTAGGGATGTACCAATCTGATCCATCTCTATGGGACATTCTGATCACTCTCATTCCATATCCGCAAGATGTTAAACTCGCGGCCTACCTCATGATAAACATGAGATGCCTGTGGAAAACCTTGGATGACATGCCTTTGGCATAAACATCTTTACAAGACGTTAAACATTCGGCATACCTTGTGTTAAACAGGGGAAGCTGAGGAAAACCTCAGATACATGCCTATGGCATGTGATTCCCTGCATTCGATGTGGGATGCCTTGGGTTCTGCACCCTTGAGATTCCCTCTTATGAGGAATAATACAGGTTCCTCGATGTCCACACACCTAGATATGCCCTGAGATGCCTGATGTTGTCATCTACTCTGACCGAAGGTTGATACCATGTCAAGACCCCATGGAATGCCCTGACAGAAGTAGTGTAATTAACTGGCGTCCATGAAGATATGGCACTAGGAATGAGATTCACGAACCACGAATTAAATATATGAGGGAGACCTAGACTAGGTGATGAGTTCCGAGGAGGAATCCACGGAAGGAGAAACCGACACCCCATCATCTCATTTAGATCAAGGAGAAAACGTCCCTGAACAAGGAACAGATGCCTCCCACCTTTGGAAAGTGGGAATGCGGGGTAACAAAGCCGCTCCTGTCACACTCAAGCAGACGGATGCGCACACCCCGGTGAAAGCATCAGAAATAACATTCACAAATCTATTACGACCCGTAACTATCCCTACCATGTGTTATGGTCAACATGGGGTAAACCATATTACATATTTATAAGTCTTTCATTATACACCATTTTTAACCATTTTACCTTTTTAATATAAATATTCCTCATTTAGGCAGCTTTCTATCTTTACAACTCACCACAACCAAAATTTTGATCCATTTATGACTCTTCGTTAGACACAATTCTTTAACCACTCCATTGCATTATTTATATTTAACCAATTTTATCATCTTTATTAGATAATATTTTCTTTAAATTTCAAGGAAAATGAAAATAATTTTATCCCTCACATACCACATGTCTTTTCCCATGCGTTCCTACCATGATGCATGTAACATATTCCCCTAGGTGACTAAAATGATGCGTGTATGCAAATCCTCATGCCATTTAGTTTATGAGAAAAATATGATAAAATAGCTGCATCACAAAACAAGTGCATCACCCAAGGTGAAATATCATCCAATCGTAACAACAAACATCAAGTACAATAATACCATCCTAGGTACTCGGGTTTCCACCATACATGGGTTAGATACTCCCATGAACTATCTCATTTTCATGTCTTGACACATCCTAATGTCCAATATCCCTTCCCAAAATAAAATAATAATAGAAAAGAAAACTCATCTGTCACCACTTTGTAATGTCCTTGGCCTAGAAGCCACTAAACCGGTGCCCTGATATGGGGAGTCTATACCCTCTTTATCAGAGTAAAAAACAATATGTATAATATGAAATAAAGGTAGAAAATAAACCATAACATACATCACCAACCATTTCCCATAACTGGGTACAAGACCACAACCAAACATTAAATATTACATTCCATGTTATATAGTTTCAAGTGTAGAGAAAAACCCAAAATAAAGAAAAGATAAAGAATCCACAAAATGTTTCCTAAATCCAAGTTCAAATCACCCATCCATGTATATCCCATGCCCAAATAAACCATCTTTCATAGTCCCCTTTCCCTTTTCCTAACCTGCAACCATGAAGCCTGCTTGGGTACCCAATGGTGGCCCAAGCTGGGTGTGCATACAACTCAGTACGCCACCACCAATGGTTTCTAAAAAATTTCTAGTCTAAATAGATAGTGTATATAGGTACAAAATGAATAACATGATAAACTAAAGATAATCTTGGTGCCACTAGTTTTCAAGGTTTAATTTAGCCACTTTCATAATTTGTTCTGTGGGTTAACTATTTTTATCAAATACACTTTGACCAAATATGTTCATATAAACTATGCATGTAACAGCCCAAGATTTTATGAAAAATATATTTTTTTTATTTCACTAATGTCTTGTGTTGTACGCTACACCAAAAGGAGCTTGCACAACACGCATCCTTGACTTTCCTTGCATTACACGCAATCACAACCTTCCTCGATAGCGTGTGTAGTACGCAATACTGAGTTTCACGAAACAACGATATGCTATTAAAATATTATTAAAACTAGCCGTTATGAATAGTAATAACCACTTTTTAAAATTTTAGAAATTTTAGCTCTCAAAATGGACTTCATTTATGGATTCGGAGTATTGAATTTAGCCTAAGGTGAAATTTTGGTACTTTTCGGATAACTTTCATATTCTGATGAATAGTGAAAATTACTAAATTATAATTAAAAACAACTTTTTTAGTCGAAATAATTAATAGTGATAAATTATTAATTTGAGTGGTTTTAAAGTATATTTAGAATATATTTTTACAATTTAATACAATGTTGGTCATTGGATGTAATTTCACATTTAAACCAGACATAATCAAGTGTCAATCTTTTGATAGATATTGTTTCTTAAAAACACGCTATTTGTTTTAACAGCGGGATTTAATTATAAAATTAATTAATGCAAATTCTATGATATGAATTTGGTAAAATAGACTTCATTTTTGAATTCGGAATATGAAATATAGCTTAGGATGAAATTTTGGCATTGTTCTGAAAAACATCAATTTTTGATGAATAGTGAAACTACTAAGTGGTAGTTAAAAAAATTAATTTCTTCATAAATCTTAATTTTACCGCTTCTGTGGATGGAATTTCAAAAATCCGAGAGACACGGTTGAAGTCAGTAAGTAAAATGTGGTTCAATGAGATGAAAATAATTTTTGGTGAATAGTAACTTTTTACTTTTTTTTACCACGGTTAATAGTAAATAGGGTAACTAAGGGTAAATATGATATTACTATTACCCTAACACATGTCCTAATTCTATTGGATAAGTGTAATTAGACCAAAAAAAACCTTATGAATATAATATGACCATTTAGGCCCACTTGGATTAGATTAGGACATTTATTATTATTTAATTCAAAGAAGAGTTAAAAGAGTTAAAATCAAAGTTTATTTACTAAACCATTTTTAATATGGGGTTATAAATAAGATAAATTCTACTATAACAATTCATTATAAAGCTAAAAAGATTTCCTACATAATGATATTTTATTTATAATTTTTAGACTTTAAATAAATTAATTTATTGATGACACAACGATGATGCAGTAATTACCCTTTTAAGGAAATATTAACATAATTGATGTTATAAATGCTCAAATGAATGTAATTTGAGACTTTTTATGAATTCCACTAATTTTATAGGTTAATATGATATATTATTGTTGATCTAATCAACTTGGTTCGAACATATAATTCTGTTATGACTTTCAAAAAAATCATATATCAAATAGTGTCAAAATTGACACAAAATTGTTTTTAAATCAAATATTATATTATTAATTGTTATTTTATTCCTAAAAATCTAAGGTTCGGCCAAATGACTTAGATAAGGATATATATATTAATAATAAACAATTTGGGGTTCGTTTGGCATTTTATAGTAAGTGTATTAACCATATAGTGAAAGAAAACAAAAAGACACGGTAAAAGTTAAATTATTTAACTTAGAGTTAAATCAAATTGATAAGGTTAAAATAATACCCTAAACTTATCTAAATCCTATTGGTTGATAGGATTACGACCCATCCCCACTTTAGCTTCGAAATAAGACCCTTTGGAACCATTATAAACCGATTTTGACTTTAATATAAAATAATATTTTGAGATATTCCTAAGGTGCCCCTTTCCTCCCTTATAAAAGGACACCTCCTCCCCCTCCTCCTCACACCAATTTGAGCACTCAAGCTCGGAAAACCCCTGCCAAAATCTCTTCTCCACTTCCCTAGAAACATCCTATAGATTCTGTTCTTCCTCAAAGACCAATTTTAGTTCCCTAAGAGGAGGTCTCCAAAAGGCGCTTCAAAGAAGAGGTAATTACCATTACCAATTCTTTCATCTTTATTTCTTCTTCCACTTCTTCTTCTTAGGTTGTTTCATTATGAAGTAATAACATCAGTATCACTCATATACTGATATGTTATTATAAGTATGAAACAACCCTATTTCACCATCTATCCATCCTAAGGAAAAAGAAATCACCGCGCGTGCGTATGTACGGAATACCGTCTCCACGCCGTGGTGTAATCTATTTTCCACCACCACCTTACATGGATGGGTATAATGGTGTAAAGAATAACTATACATAGTTATTAAAACATCATATTGATTCTGATATATTTTATAATCCAGTCCAATTCAATTCAATATTTATAGAAATGATATCATCGCTCGTGCGTACGTACGGACTACCGTCTCCACGACGCGATGAGATTCATTCTCCATGTTAACCATTTAAGAATGATTATAAAGTATATATAAGAAATAATAATGAAATATATGAAATTATAAAGCTACTGGATTTATTTATATATATACATATTTATGTCATCTACTTACTTCCATTTCAAGACAATAAGGAAAGGAAAACAGCGTTCATGCGTACGTACGGACTACCGTCTCCATGAACAGTGTTTTTCATTTTATTTATCTACCTATTATTTATATATATATACTGAATATATATGATATATAAATCATATTTTATATTCTGGAAGTAAGTAAATCATGATATAAGTAATAATGATGTCAAGAACAACAAGTCAAAACACCTACGATAAATGAAACGATTTTACCCAAAACGCTTCTTTAATATGGAATTTACAAAAGAACGGGTAATATAATGTCATAAGTGAACCATATATGATATCATAACAATGAATATGATTCTGTAATAAGTCAATAACATGATTTAAATCATTATACAGGAGGTTTGGACACTTACAAAGCAAGTCGGACCTAAGGTAAGGGAAATATCACAATCTCATTTTTATCCGAGATTGTTTATTCGTAAGTATTTACTGGGGTGTATTTTATCATCCACATCCATGTTTCATCAATATGTAATATTATTTCCATCCACCTAAAATTGTTTAAATCCATTTTTACCCTTCGGTGAGTTTTTAGTAATATGTATGAAAGGAATCTTTTGTTGTTTTTCGTACGAGGTACTTTTTGACTTTTCCGACAAAAGTACGAAGAATGTTTTTTTTAACTTATACGGCATGAATGGATTTTTAAAACATTATTTCCAAGAAGCTTCCTTTAAAAGTTTTCAAGTTTATTTTTAATCAACTTCTTTTATTTTAAAGTTTTATGACATGTTATGAAAGGAAAAATGTTTTTGAAGATATTTTCCTCAAGAATGAAGTTCAAGTATTTTATCAAAATTATTTTCCATCTAAGATAATAAAAGGGTTCTGTTTTTATCCCTATTATTACATGGATTGATTATGTTTTGATGGAAATATTTTTATGAATTCCTTTATCTTATATGAATTGTTTTATGATGTCATGTTGTTTAAGAATCCCATTTTTATTACATGGGTTATGCGATGATGTATGATTTATGATTATGTGGCACACATAAGAAAGGATTCATTATAAGATGGGTGGGACCTATATCTCCCTCCAATGCATTGGGTAAAGATTTTATATCTCATGAGATAGACATGGCTGGAATGGTAGGTTATACCGGTTCAGTGAAACAGGACTGAAACGAGGGTTACTCGATTCAGAAAGGGACTTTGTCCACTAAGATAGTCTTGGCAATGAGTCTTGACTAACAAGAAATGATTCTCTATGATTATGTGTGAATTCCACAAAGTTTCATGTTTTAAGTTATGATTATTGTGATTACATTTCACTACCATGATTTATCCCATGATTATGAAATTATGCTCTCTTTTGCAGGTTATGATTTCCAAAATGCTATGTTCTTATGAATATGATGTGATTGATATTTATTTTGTTTACACTTACTGAGCATTTGAGCTCACCCTTTTATGTTTTCTTTTCCCCAGGATATAAAGAAAGGTTTTAGGTAAAAAAAAAGAGGAAGATTTTTATGGGAGATTTTGAAGATCTTTCACCACGATTAGAAGATTATAGTCCGAGTTTCCAAAGACACTAAACTATTACGGTCCTTGTGTGTGTGTTTTTGTAATGTACTAAGTATTCCGCAAAAGTAATGTAATGTCAATGTACGTCTAGCTTCGGGTCTCTACAGTTGGTATCAGAGGGAGGTTTAGTCAACCTTTGGAAACTAGGATGCGAAAACGTTAATGAGATACCTAGAGATATTTCTAAGGTATGTCTAGGGATGTCTCTAAGGTTAAGTATACGTATAGGTTATAGTCCTAGAATTGCGCTAACGATCTTCAAATTTAACCTAAGATGTTAGATATTGAGGGTACTACCCCTTTATTATGTTGTTTTCCCTAGCATGATTTTTGCCTCTCATACTATTCTTTTGGGGTTTTAGACAATGGCTGGAACCCGAAGGAACCGTGTTGATCAATGCAATGGACAATGCAATGATTGTCCCCCTGAGCAACCAAACGATATGGGAGCTGGAATGAAAAATCTTGTAGCCATGCTCACACAACTTTCTCAAGCTATGAATCATGCAGGACTTCCAAACGAGCAAAGGAAGGAGAAACATTCTGTTGAATCCTTCATGAGGCAGCGTCCGCCTTCTTTCAGTGGGTCTACTGATCCATTAGTTGCTGAACAATGGATTAGTACTACTGAAAAGATATTTTCAGTTCTTCAATGTTCTGAACATGATAAAGTCATCTTAGCAGTATATCTTTTGGAAGGTGAAGCTGATCAATGGTGGAATCTTATCAAGAATACGAGGCAAAGAGATGAAATTGATTCCATGGAATGGGACGAGTTCAAGAACTTGTTTTTCAGTAAGTACTTCCCTCGTATTCTTCAAACGAAGATGGAGAAGGAGTTTCTTGAACTAAAGCAAAAGGATGATGAATCTGTTGGTATATACGAAGCGAATTTTACAAGACTTGCAAGGTATGAATCTGGCATTATCATCCAACCTGAAAGTAAAGTTGATCGATTTTTCAGTGGCTTAAAACCAAGTCTTCAAAGGGAATTAGCTATAAGAGACTTCAGTAGCTATGAAGAAATTGTGCGTTGTGCTATCAAGGTAGAAATGGAAGTTGGTGTTACATATCCATCTCATGGGTTTGACAAGAAACGAAAGATGGAGTTCAAGGAGAAAACTCAGAATAATGGTGAAAAGAAGATGAATGTTTCCTTATGCACAAAGTGTGGAAAGAAGCATGGTGGAGATTGTCTTAAAGGGACTAGAAAATGTTTTAAGTGTGGAAAAGAAGGTCATCGAGCAGCTGAGTGTCGAAGTAATGGAAAATGGGATTCTAATGAAGTGAATAAAGAAAACACTGCAGAGAACGTACAACCAAAACTTCAATGCTTCAAGTGCAAGGAAATGGGGCATTATGCTAATAAATTCCCTAATACAAGGGTTAGTGATGATCGACATGAGCAACCGCTTAAGGCAAAGGACAAAGGGAAGTCACATGCGATCACTATTGGCAATGTTGAATATGACAACGATGTGGTGGAATGATTAAGTGTTTATGTAATGGGATTCCAAAATAATGTTGTATCTTGGAATATTGGAATATTTATGTATTGGTCTAATGTGGTGTTCAAAGTGATTGAGATATTATGCGCATAATGAAGGGAAAACGAGAAAATTAAATGTTTAACAGTATTCATGAGCTCATGATTGATATAAGGACTAAGTGATATCATGGTTTGAGTATATAGAATTTTAAGGATTTTTGGTATGTGGAAAGTGTTAACTTTTAACTGCATTCAAGTTTTCACTAAGGTTCAATGGGTATTCAAGAGAATACATGATTAAGGTCTTTGAATGTTTGGAATGTGACCAACAAGACATATATATGGGGATTAACGACAGTATTAAATCTCTGGTTATCGTTTTCACTATATTATGAGAGTGGACTGCAGTATTATGGATAAGCCTAAAGATTAGAATGGATTATGTTGGACATAAGTTAGTATTGTTTAAGGATAGAAGATTTTCGATATTATTGATGGGATGTTATAGTAATGTAGTTTTAGAAAAAGGACAACCTGCAGGACGGGCGACAGCCCATCGCTTCGGACAAGGCTGTGGGAATCGAACCCACAACCGAAGTGCGACTGGGCTTTATCGCCTACCACTGGCCTACAGGAAGTCCCTGTTTAGTAGAAACTAGTTTTATTATATTAAGCAGTATGATATATAAGTCCATTTTAGGAACCATATGTGATTAATCTCACTATAGATCGACTTATGTATATAATTTTTGCTAACCATTTGTTTGAGACAGATGGAATGACCCGTCATTCTATCACATGATCTGCTAACACTTCACGAATAACAAATTCAACTTCATTTATTTAAGAGATGAAGTGGAAATTGTTCAAGGCACGAAAAATAGTGAGATTGTACCAAAATAAAGTAAGTATTTATTCTAAATCAAATTTTCAACCTTAGGGAAATGATCTTGAAAACCAAAAATGTTGTCCTAGTGATCTTATACCTGATGAATCAGATGGTACCTTATATCAACACAAATATATGGATTTGTGATTATTGGCTTTTCCATAGCCATGTTCTCTACCACTCTCCATCAGAACATGATGGTTAGATTTTTCTTCCATATCCATATTCTCACCTATGTGGAAACCCATTGATTAGTTTATTTGGGTAATCGTTACATTTCATACTTTAGTTTTTAAAGCCTTGTTTTGGTATTCCTTTTTATGATGTGGGTTTCTATTAAAGAAACTTTCGAATAGTAAACCATTTATAACCCCGACGAATTTCGAGGGCGAAATTCATTTTAAGGGGGGTAGAATGTAACAACCCAAGATTTTATGAAAAATATTTTTTTTTTATTTCACTAATGTCTTGTGTTGTACGCTACACCAAAAGGAGCTTGCACAACACGCATCTTTGACTTTCCTTGCATTACACGCAATCACAACCTTCCTCGATAGCGTGTGTAGTACGCAATACTGAGTTTCACGAAACAACGATATGCTATTAAAATATTATTAAAACTAGCCGTTATGAATAGTAATAACCACTTTTTAAAATTTTAGAAATTTTAGCTCTCAAAATGGACTTCATTTATGGATTCGGAGTATTGAATTTAGCCTAAGGTGAAATTTTGGTACTTTTCGGATAACTTTCATATTCTGATGAATAGTGAAAATTACTAAATTATAATTAAAAACAACTTTTTTAGTCGAAATAATTAATAGTGATAAATTATTAATTTGAGTGGTTTTAAAGTATATTTAGAATATATTTTTACAATTTAATACAATGTTGGTCATTGGATGTAATTTCACATTTAAACCAGACATAATCAAGTGTCAATCTTTTGATAGATATTGTTTCTTAAAAACACGCTATTTGTTTTAACAGCGGGATTTAATTATAAAATTAATTAATGCAAATTCTATGATATGAATTTGGTAAAATAGACTTCATTTTTGAATTCGGAATATGAAATATAGCTTAGGATGAAATTTTGGCATTGTTCTGAAAAACATCAATTTTTGATGAATAGTGAAACTACTAAGTGGTAGTTAAAAAAATTAATTTCTTCATAAATCTTAATTTTACCGCTTCTGTGGATGGAATTTCAAAAATCCGAGAGACACGGTTGAAGTCAGTAAGTAAAATGTGGTTCAATGAGATGAAAATAATTTTTGGTGAATAGTAACTTTTTACTTTTTTTTACCACGGTTAATAGTAAATAGGGTAACTAAGGGTAAATATGATATTACTATTACCCTAAAACATGTCCTAATTCTATTGGATAAGTGTAATTAGACCAAAAAAAACCTTATGAATATAATATGACCATTTAGGCCCACTTGGATTAGATTAGGACATTTATTATTATTTAATTCAAAGAAGAGTTAAAAGAGTTAAAATCAAAGTTTATTTACTAAACCATTTTTAATATGGGGTTATAAATAAGATAAATTCTACTATAACAATTCATTATAAAGCTAAAAAGATTTCCTACATAATGATATTTTATTTATAATTTTTAGACTTTAAATAAATTAATTTATTGATGACACAACGATGATGCAGTAATTACCCTTTTAAGGAAATATTAACATAATTGATGTTATAAATGCTCAAATGAATGTAATTTGAGACTTTTTATGAATTCCACTAATTTTATAGGTTAATATGATATATTATTGTTGATCTAATCAACTTGGTTCGAACATATAATTCTGTTATGACTTTCAAAAAAATCATATATCAAATAGTGTCAAAATTGACACAAAATTGTTTTTAAATCAAATATTATATTATTAATTGTTATTTTATTCCTAAAAATCTAAGGTTCGGCCAAATGACTTAGATAAGGATATATATATTAATAATAAACAATTTGGGGTTCGTTTGGCATTTTATAGTAAGTGTATTAACCATATAGTGAAAGAAAACAAAAAGACACGGTAAAAGTTAAATTATTTAACTTAGAGTTAAATCAAATTGATAAGGTTAAAATAATACCCTAAACTTATCTAAATCCTATTGGTTGATAGGATTACGACCCATCCCCACTTTAGCTTCTAAATAAGACCCTTTGGAACCATTATAAACCGATTTTGACTTTAATATAAAATAATATTTTGAGATATTCCTAAGGTGCCCCTTTCCTCCCTTATAAAAGGACACCTCCTCCCCCTCCTCCTCACACCAATTTGAGCACTCAAGCTCGGAAAACCCCTGCCAAAATCTCTTCTCCACTTCCCTAGAAACATCCTATAGATTCTGTTCTTCCTCAAAGACCAATTTTAGTTCCCTAAGAGGAGGTCTCCAAAAGGCGCTTCAAAGAAGAGGTAATTACCATTACCAATTCTTTCATCTTTATTTCTTCTTCCACTTCTTCTTCTTAGGTTGTTTCATTATGAAGTAATAACATCAGTATCACTCATATACTGATATGTTATTATAAGTATGAAACAACCCTATTTCACCATCTATCCATCCTAAGGAAAAAGAAATCACCGCGCGTGCGTATGTACGGAATACCGTCTCCACGCCGTGGTGTAATCTATTTTCCACCACCACCTTACATGGATGGGTATAATGGTGTAAAGAATAACTATACATAGTTATTAAAACATCATATTGATTCTGATATATTTTATAATCCAGTCCAATTCAATTCAATATTTATAGAAATGATATCATCGCTCGTGCGTACGTACGGACTACCGTCTCCACGACGCGATGAGATTCATTCTCCATGTTAACCATTTAAGAATGATTATAAAGTATATATAAGAAATAATAATGAAATATATGAAATTATAAAGCTACTGGATTTATTTATATATATACATATTTATGTCATCTACTTACTTCCATTTCAAGACAATAAGGAAAGGAAAACAGCGTTCATGCGTACGTACGGACTACCGTCTCCATGAACAGTGTTTTTCATTTTATTTATCTACCTATTATTTATATATATATACTGAATATATATGATATATAAATCATATTTTATATTCTGGAAGTAAGTAAATCATGATATAAGTAATAATGATGTCAAGAACAACAAGTCAAAACACCTACGATAAATGAAACGATTTTACCCAAAACGCTTCTTTAATATGGAATTTACAAAAGAACGGGTAATATAATGTCATAAGTGAACCATATATGATATCATAACAATGAATATGATTCTGTAATAAGTCAACAACATGATTTAAATCATTATACAGGAGGTTTGGACACTTACAAAGCAAGTCGGACCTAAGGTAAGGGAAATATCACAATCTCATTTTTATCCGAGATTGTTTATTCGTAAGTATTTACTGGGGTGTATTTTATCATCCACATCCATGTTTCATCAATATGTAATATTATTTCCATCCACCTAAAATTGTTTAAATCCATTTTTACCCTTCGGTGAGTTTTTAGTAATATGTATGAAAGGAATCTTTTGTCGTTTTTCGTACGAGGTACTTTTTGACTTTTCCGACAAAAGTACGAAGAATGTTTTTTTTAACTTATACGGCATGAATGTATTTTTAAAACATTATTTCCAAGAAGCTTCCTTTAAAAGTTTTCAAGTTTATTTTTAATCAACTTCTTTTATTTTAAAGTTTTATGACATGTTATGAAAGGAAAAATGTTTTTGAAGATATTTTCCTCAAGAATGAAGTTCAAGTATTTTATCAAAATTATTTTCCATCTAAGATAATAAAAGGGTTCTGTTTTTATCCCTATTATTACATGGATTTGATTATGTTTTGATGGAAATATTTTTATGAATTCCTTTATCTTATATGAATTGTTTTATGATGTCATGTTGTTTAAGAATCCCATTTTTATTACATGGGTTATGCGATGATGTATGATTTATGATTATGTGACACACATAAGAAAGGATTCATTATAAGATGGGTGGGACCTATATCTCCCTCCAATGCATTGGGTAAAGATTTTATATCTCATGAGATAGACATGGCTGGAATGGTAGGTTATACCGGTTCAGTGAAACAGGACTGAAACGAGGGTTACTCGATTCAGAAAGGGACTTTGTCCACTAAGATAGTCTTGGCAATGAGTCTTGACTAACAAGAAATGATTCTCTATGATTATGTGTGAATTCCACAAAGTTTCATGTTTTAAGTTATGATTATTGTGATTACATTTCACTACCATGATTTATCCCATGATTATGAAATTATGCTCTCTTTTGCAGGTTATGATTTCCAAAATGCTATGTTCTTATGAATATGATGTGATTGATATTTATTTTGTTTACCCTTACTGAGCATTTGAGCTCACCCTTTTATGTTTTCTTTTCCCCAGGATATAAAGAAAGGTTTTAGGTAAAAAAAAGAGAGGAAGATCTTTATGGGAGATTTTGAAGATCTTTCACCATGATTAGAAGATTATAGTCCGAGTTTCTAAAGACACTAAACTATTACGGTCCTTGTGTGTGTGTTTTTGTAATGTACTAAGTATTCCGCAAAAGTAATGTAATGTCAATGTACGTCTAGCTTCGGGTCTCTACAATGCATAAGTAGAAGAATCATGTTCCCTATATCACTAGGGAAAAAATTAAAAAAAATAATACATAACACTTACCTTGGATACCCAGTCCAGGTATTCATATCCCATGAATTCGTTAGGGGCATAGAGTATTAGTCCAACTCCCTAACCCATGCATTATAGGGGAGGGGTTTAGATCCCCAATCTATCCCGAACCATGGGTGTAGAGCCTCAATTACAAAACTCTATATACCACCAATCTATGTACACATGCTTATTTTATCATTTAACACAAATACCATTCACAAACCATAACTCATTGAACACACTTACCATTTACAACCCATTGTTCAATCAACACATATACCATCTTCATACCTTAACCCATTTACATATTTACCATTTACAATTCATAACTCATTAACACATGAAAATTTTACCAAATTCTCCCTTATTCCATTTTATCTACTAAAAAAATTACATCAATTTCATTTCATAATCCATGCTATCAAGCTAAACACAATCTCATTGGTTTTCTTTCATAAACCTATGTTAACATGCTAAACATAACTATCATTTTTTTATATCTCATAAACCATTCAATTTCATATTTAATAACACAATACCATGTTCATGAATGTGGCACACACCATGGGTAACCTATTTCAAATTCTAATAAACCTCAATTAATCCCATAATAACCATGAGGGTTTAAATTCATCATCCAACTAATCAATTTATCATTTATTACCGAGGAAGTAAAATACAAAACAAGAGGGTACCATAGTACAACTACATACACATAAAACAAACATTAAGACTATGGGATATAACTTGTATACAACTTATCTCAATCTCAAAGATGAATTATTTCTTAACCTTAGACTTTGATTCAGAAACAAGACACCATTAAATCCACAACCAAGAAACATTTGAAAAAAGTGGGTTTTTAAGATTCAAAAGAAGAAGAATGATTCCAAAAAACCTGATCCAAAAAAAGGAAAGAAGAGGAGTGTTAGACTCACTTAGATCTTTGATTCTCACCCAAAGGTTCTCAAAATAGCTTATAAATGAGAGAGATCGATCCATGGGAAGTTTGGGGGAAAGGGTTTGCATTTTTGGATGTTGTATGAATAATTCAGAGGAAAATTGAGTATGATTTCTTAAGCCATGAGGGGGAAAATGTTAAAACCCTCAATTTTTATGGTGTCACATCGTTTGGCCGCATGATTTACCAAACTGTGCACCAACCATGTGCCACCTTCATCCATGAGGGGTCCTGGGTCGTATGGTTTTATAGGGACCCACATATTTTGAAAAACTGTGTGGTGGCTATATATGATGGTTCTATCCAATAACTCATGGGTTTTCCCCCCACAGTGCATGATTTGATCAACCATGAACCACCCCTCTCCAAGGTGAATGGTTCTGGTATACGGTTATCACTAACCATGCGCCAACCGTGAATCATGCACTAGATAGCCTCTTTTCCCCCTCTTTCACATACCGAACCCCCGAGATACCCCTTGTGTCACCTCATAGGCTTGGTAAACATTTTATTAACCTACTTAAATGGATTCAAACCAAAATTTAAACATAATGATACCTCAAAAGAAGTTTGTGATCTTACAATGGAAGTGATCACTAGACTATTTTGGGAGGTACATGTTATCTCCACTAGAAATTGGACCTATAATAACATACCTATAACAACGGTTGTAGAGAACTATTAGTATAGGTATTTACTAGGTACCCTATACCAATGGTTTTATAAAATCATTAGCATAGTTCTCAATATTTTAGGTAACTATACCAATAATCTTGAATAACCGTTGATATAGGAACTCAATTTTTTTTATCAATTTTTTTATTAAATAACATTAAATACTACCAAATTTAAATTATTTTTTGAATATATATATATATATATATCTAATTATGTTCACAAATGAAATTTTAGCAGAGTATGTTCAAAAATGAAATTTTAGCAGAGTGGTTAAGTAGTTGATTTATAAGTGGGAAGTTCTGGGAACAAAACTCTCAAACCATTTTTTACATTACACATACCAATGGTTTTCCCAAACCATTGGAGTAGGTATTTCACATTCATAAAATATACCAATTTTTTGGGAACTATTGGTATATACCATGATTTACCAGTTGAATATGAATTAAAATAGTTAAATGGATATTTTATTTAGGTGCATTTATCTTCTAAGTGGTTTCATTAAATGATAATATGTTATGAATGGATTAAATAGATTGAATATTCATTAAATAAGATTCAATTAAATAATGATAATGAGAATAAATGTATATAGATACATAAATATGGTCAATGTATTTCATTTAATGAAATTCATCATGGTTGTATATATAAAGGTATGTGATCCCTCCTGTTGTTGAAAACCGATTGTAAATAATACTTTCAATTCTCTATTCTTCCCATACTGTTGTTCATCATCTCAGAAAAATGTGCTAACACCCCTTGAAAATTTGGGTATTCTCACGTTATGCTCATAGATCCATTGGACAGTGTTCACCCTTGAAGGAATGGTGCATTTATTCATTACTTCATGATATTTTTCAAGTATTCTCCTCCACCGAGGAAGAAGAAGACTACCAATATATGAACTTTATAGGTACTCTGTTTCACGGATTTATTTATATGTTGACTCTTGGAGAAAAATCTACCTATGATTGGGTTGTCTTCCACTGCACATGGTCATATGATGATTATACAAAACCCATTAGTGGTATCATAGGGATGGATTATTTTATGAATCAACATGTATATTATTTTATGAAAAAAACATTTTAATTGTATAATGATATTTTTCAAGCCAAGAAATAAATATGAAAAGTTCACATTTATTACTCTTGTATATGAAAATAATTAATGTATTTATTTTAATCAAGAGAATTCATTTATGAATTGAATTATATTTGTAATGTCCCAGATTTGAGTGACTCCCAAAGGTTACCCCTTCCAATTGGTCACATGGACTTAAGTGCATTTCCCCAAATTCTAGAGGCTACCGACTAGAAGTGAGGGCCTTGGGTGTGATAGTAGGGAAACAATGACCTCATAGATAGAATAACACAGTGGAAACAAATATTAAACAATAGTAGAAGCAGTAATAACATACAATAGAAGTAAACAACAGAAACTAAGAATATAAACAACTACAAAATAAATAAATAAATGATTCATGTCACAAGTAACTAGGAAAGCATCAAAACAATTCATAATGCTAGAAATACAATACTGAAACCAAAGTATATAAAATAGTAAACTCCAACACCATGGTAAGCCTCAGCTTGGTCCCATGCTCTCTATCTGCAACAACAACCAATTTCCTGATGAAGAAGGGTGACTTCCCCAGATTCCAATAAGACCCTTTAAAACATCTTCCCTAAAACACTCATTTCATTAAGAACCATGTTTAACCACCCACCTTATTTAGAAAACATAAAACCATCCCCTTATAAATCATTAAAATTTTCCCAAAAACATTTTAACACACTTAACAACCATACCATTTCAAAACTATACACTTTAGACCAAATTTATAGCCAAATAAACATTTTCACATCACTGTGAGTGCTAAGAATTTCATAAGAACCCCTTATCACACTTTAAAGAAACAATATCAATTAGAAAGAATAACCTAGGGGCCAAAATCCTAAACATTACATATGGAGATCATTACAACTTACTTTTAATAAATTCAATCATCAATAAAAACACCACAACAAACTAATTACGTGCACTCTGGAGGTGCAAATCACATTTTAAAAATTTTTAGAACAAAATTTGGCACCCAAATAAAAAAATTCAGCATGGACACAAATATTCATTTAAAACAAACATACTAAATTTAACAATACAAAGGCACAATTGAAGGATTGCATCAAAATCCATTCTTTTTAACAAATTCAAAAAACTTAAAAATGCATAATAGACTAATTGGGTATATTATGATGCAGAAAATCAAATAACAAAATAAGAATAATAAAAAAAGGAAGAACCAAGCACCAAAGGAATGCATTAGAAAAGAATATTTGTTGATTGGCCTACCTCAAATCAAGTGTGGATGCAATGAAACTTCCACATAAAGATGAAAACATCCACAGACCAATTACATACCCTAGAAAACTATAAAAATGCACCAAACCAAAACCAAGGATGTTAAAGATTGGACACTTAAATAAAAACACTATAAAAAGGTAGAAACTACCACAAGTGAGGTTGGGTTCTCCGAAGGTTGGTCGCGCTAGTTGGAATTGTGGAAGGAGAGCGAGGTGGTGTATTTGCTGCCAGAGCGGAGGAGATCTGAGGGCCAAGGTGGCCTAGTGAGAACTGGAGAGGCCAGAGTTGGACTTGCTGGTGATGCGGAGGGTGGTGGCCGGATTTGGATGTCCGGGGAACAACGGCCTGCTGAAACATGGATGGATGGAGGCCCGCTGAGGCTGGTAAGCATGCCAGAGGAGTGGGATGAGGACCCAAGCATTTTACAAACAGAGAATGAGGGGTCAAATGGGTCTTGGAGGGCAGCTACTAGAAGAAGGTGCGGAGGGGACGTAGGTTCAAGGAGGCTGGAGTGGGGAAATGAGGGTGGCAGAGGCTGTAGTGCAGGAGAACCAGGAGGGAGCAAGGGTGGCGCGTAGGCCTGGAGGGTGGCGTGAGGGATGGGGGGTTAAGGGTACGGGGGAACCAGTGGGGGGGGGCACTAGGGGTGGCACGCTGCGGATGGGGGAAAGGTGGGGTGACAATATTTAGGGTTAGGTTTAGATAATTTTTTTCATTTTATCTTATAATAATAATAATAATAATAATAATAATAATAATAATAATGATAATAATAATAATAATGAAATAATAATAATTATACCATTACTATAAAAATTTTATATTTAATAATAATTTTTAATTACTTTTCTTAAAAAAAATAACAACAACAACAATAATAATATCATTTATGATATTAATATTCTTAATAATAATCAAATTAATAATAAAAAAACAACATAATAATTTTTTATTACCATCGAACATTATTTAAAGTTTTAATCCATTTATTTATCTTATTCTAAAAATCAGGTAATTGCTTGCTCGCCATATGACTTAATAACCCACACACAAGCTGCTTGCCTCATTACAGACCACTTGGGAACCTAAGAAAGCACTAGGGGAGACCGCATGGTTATAACTAACCATGCGGTGCCCGTGCACCAGTCTAAAACCCTCCAATATCATTAAACATCAAAAATTTTGAACCGAGACCCAACCCAAACCTTGACGCGACTAACCAAAGGCAAGAAATAATAAAATAAAATAATTTAAATGGTTGGGTTGGGACAATAAAACAGATGTCTCAGAGGACCATCTAAGGAATATATTAAAACTGAGTCCAAGCTTATGCTTTGGATTGGCATACTCATCACAATTATTAAATCAATTAAAGGAAACCCTCTGGGAATGTTCTCATAGTCTAACCCCTATGGTTTAACATGTCATCAATTCAATAAAATAATGACCCCTTGGGAAAGCTCAAACAATCTAACCCCTTTGGTCCCACATATCACTAATCATTTACAAACAACCTCTTGGGAATCTCTCACAATCAATACCACTAGGTTAACATGGCATCAATAAACTATAATGACCACCTGACATCACTCAAAATCAATTCCCTAGGGTCCAACATTCATTTAATAACCTACCACTAGGTAGCTCTCACGGTCTAACCCCTCTGGTCTATGACCACTGATGAACTCTCACTGTCAATACCTATGGGTCAACATAACAATAATTATACATAAAAGACCCTATCTCTAGAAGCTATCACAATAAATTTCCCTTGGTCAAATTTCACAAATCATAAGAAATGCATCTCATATAATCTACAACTCCATCCTAAGAACACAAGGCATGGAATACAATCAAGCCTAACATGCTTCCTAGAACCGATGGCCATAATCAATAAAACATGGAAACACATCCATAATCATGGTATATGACCTTATGCATAAACAAATAACCCTTTCTCAAAAAAACTCTCCATAACAGGTCTTATACAGGGTTAAATTCTCGAAGACACAATACCCTAAACATGGGTATTCAACACTTAAGCATATATAATCCAAATAAAATCTAAGAAAGGAAAACATGCCTAAATTTATGTTGTACTAATAACACTGTTGAACGTCGTCCCTTGAATCGGACTAGAACAATGTGGATCTGTGGTAATCCAACACACCTGACAGTGTATCAATCAAAGCTCGAATGGAGGAATGGGAGGAGATTGAAATTTATCAACCATTCATCGCTCTCCTGTATGAAATATGAGAAGAAGAAGGTATTTATGGAGATGAGACATGACGCCACGCTGATTTATCAAATAAAAATAAAAGTATAGGACATGTTCATTTAATGTACACATCATGTACTAACCTCAACTGGCTCCTATATTAGGTGGTATTCTTGGTCACCTACGAGGCCATGTACTTGAACATTACACACATTAATCGGGTACACAGTGTGTACTCAAAAGTACATGGTGTGTACTTATAAAATTTCCCCATTCTTCCTTTTTCTAAAAAACATCTGGAAAAAATTCACACCTAAAATGGAGATCTAGGTTCTTACAAACTTCCCCCCTTAAAGAAAATTTTCCCCGAATTTCCCTTCCAAGGGTGGTGAAGAAGAAACTTCAAACAAATCTGGCCACTACAATTGTACATCAGCCTCCCTCTTTTAAGTATTATTCTATACTCGTCTATGCTACCATAACACCCATACTAGAGGAACATACCAGGCATAGAGAACCTTCATGCTGTGATCCAAAATCTAAATAGGTTGCTCCTCAAAGGATGCATCCACCTCCAAATCAACCTCCTTAGGTTGAAAAATGTGAGATGGGTCTGAAAGGTAATGTCGTAGCTAAGAAACATGAATAACATCGTGAATAGACCAGTATCTCGGAGGTAATTGCAACTGATAGGCAACTGGCCTAACTCTCTCCAAAACCTCAAATGGCCCAACGTATCTCGGTGAAAGATTTCCCTACCTCCTAATCCTCCTATGTCTGAACCTCAATTTGACATGTAAGAAAACCTAATATCTGACCTTGAACTCTGGAAGTCATCTCCATCAATCAACATAAGATTTTTGGTGAGATTGTGCAATATCCATCCTCTTCCGAATCAACTCCACCTACTCAATGGTCTCCTGGAAAATACGAGGTCCTAACATAGCTACCTCTCCTGCCTCTAGTCAACATAGGGGTGATCGGTATGGCCAACCGTACAAAGCCTCATAAAGTTCCATGAAAATCATTGGTTGGAAACTATTATTGTAGGAAAACTCCACTAGGGGTATGTGTCTCTCCTAAGAGCTCCAAAAGTCTAGAACGCATGCTCAAAGCATGTACTCCAAAACCTAAATCATGCACTCGAACTGGCCATCTATATGGGGATGGTATACTGTACTCAGAAGTATCTATGTACCCCAATCCCTCTTTAGTCCCTTCCAGACCCGAGAAGTAAAACAAGAATCCTTATCTAAAACGATAGAGTGCGGAACCCCATGTAGACATACAATATCTCAGATGTAAAACCTTCCAAGACCATCAACACTAAAGGTTTCCTTGATCAACAAGAAATATGAAACCTTTGTGAGTATGTCAACTACAACTCAAACTGCATCATTCCCTCAAGGCAACCTCAATAAAACTATGAAAAAAATCCATCGCGCATCATTCCATTTCCACTCATAAATGGGTAAATACTGTAAAATACCTACTGGTTGCTGATGCTCTGCATTCACCTACTAACAGGTGGAACATCTCATAACAAGACCAGAATCATTCCTCTTTATACCTGGACACCAATACTGACTCTGTAGATATCGATACATCTTGGTGACACCAGGATAAACTACCCAATCCGAGGAATAAAAATATCGCATCAACATCTCATGTATATCTGCTGAAACCCATACGCAGCCTTGAAAATGAAATATCTCATCATAACCTACGGTCCCCCCAGGAGTAGGGTCCTCTCTTGACACTCTCTCATAAGACCAGGCCTTCGAAATCTGATAGCTTCCTCATTCTCACTCGATTCAATAGGGTAGAGGTAATAGCTACAGAAGAAAGAAACATCTTCCCCTATCTTTTTTTCACCTCCAAATTCATCTCAAAGAACAGATCCATAATCTTCCACTCACTACTAGCCTTCATAACTTCTTGTATCTGAGTCCTCATATTCAACGCATCATCCACTGCATTGCCTACCCCAAGCGTATAGGCAAGCTCAAAGTCAAAAGTCTAAAGGTACTCAACCCACCTTCATTGTCTCAAATTCATATCTCCATGAGTAAAGATATACTTGATAATTTTTTGGTCACTGTATACTAAAAAATGATCTCTCAAAAGATAGTGTCTCCAACAACATAAAGCATGCACAACTGCAACTAACTTGAGATCATGCATTGGGTAATTTATCTCATGTGGCCTCAATTGCTGAGACCCATATGCAACGAATCCTTCCCCTTGCATAAGCAGCTATCCCAGACTGATACCTAATGCATCGCAGTAAATAGTGAAACTCTTGCCTAGATCTAGCAAGATCAGTATCGGTGCTGAAGTCAATCTCCCTTTCAGCTTTTGAAAGGATGAACCATATGATTCCATCCACAAGTACTTCGCACCCTTCTTAGTTAGTCCTGTCAGTGGTGTTTCTAAGTGTGAAAATTCATATATAAAGAACTTGCAGTAACCAACCGTCCCCATAAAACTCCATACTTCAAAGACAGTCTTCAGATGGTACTAGGAAACTACTTCTTTTACTTTATCTAGGTCTACTGATACTCCTGTCTCTGAGACAACTTAACCCAAGAAGTTAATTCGGTCCATAAAAAAGTTGCATTTGGAGAGATTATCATGTAACTAATGCTCTATAAGTGTACTCAAAATGATATCATGATTTGTGTAATGGTCATGTTGAGTGTGAGAGTACACCAAGATATCACCCACGAAGACCACCACAAAAGAATCCAAGTAAGGATGGAACACTCGGTTCATCTGTGCCCTAAAAATTGCTAGCTCATTCGTAAGAATGAATGGAATAACTAGATACTCATATAGACCATACCTGCTATGAATGACAATAAGATTTATATTCGATGGTATAACACAAAACTGATGAAAACCGGATCTTAATTTAATCTTTGAGAAAAACTGAGCTCCTCGAAGCTGATCAAAGAGATCATCAATCCTCAGCAAAGGATATCAGTTCTTCACCATAAAATAGTTTAGCTTTTGATAATTCACACAATGTCTGAGTGAAACACCTACCCTTTCTACAAAAAGGACAGGTGAACCCCAAGGAGAAGTACCGAGTTATTTGAAACCCTTTGCTTGCAACTCCTCTAACAGCTTCTTGAGCTCCTGTAACTCTGATGTTGTCATCCTATAAGAAATAATGTACACCAGTGCCATACCTGGAATAATCTCAATAGAGAAATCTACCTCTCTCTCTGCAGGTGTCTTCAGATGCTTAAAAATAGATAGTATGGCCTCTAAGTAAGACTCTGAAGCCTGTGGTCCTCCATACTTTGAAAAAGTGGGAGGATGCTACTGCTGGAACACCCATGTCAGCTCTTCCATAAAATGGGTAGGATGAGGTGATCTCTAAAAGGTCTATAACATACTCATAAATCCTTCACCAAATTATGCATCTGCACCTACATCCGATATAACAGCTGGTGCCAAGACATGCATGACGGGAGGATTTACTGGTAATCCCTGGTCTACTATTTCAAGTGTTTGGTCATCACCCTACACTTGGAATACAACCGAAGGACGTCTTGGTGGAATGACTCTTCAAGGTCAAGTGCACATCTTAGTTCAAGATTATCAAGGGATGAAATTTAGATGTGAAAGAATGGAACAAGAGAAGAAAAGCATTCAAGTTTTACAAAATAGGGTTACACGGTGTGTATAACCCCTATATAGTGTGTTCCCTTAAGCTTTTAACATGGTGTGTACCTCTTCAAAACTTGGTTGTGTAACACCCATACACATGACGTGTTCCTCCTAAGATACGACGTGTTATTGAATTTTCCCTCATGACCAAATTATCCTACATGGCTAGAATGACACGGTTCTCTCCTAAGTAATACAACATGGCATGTTCACTCTAGACATGACGAGTACCAGTTAGGTCCCATTGACCTGTGTCATTGGTCACATGGTAGGATACATTGTTGAATCTACACAGAATTCAATAACGGGACTTAGTGTGTATAATGTAAGTTTTATCCACCCACGTCGTTAGTCACATGGCCGGACATACGGTCCTTACGGCATGACATGTGCTCCCAATACACAACATGTTCTACCAAAGTTTCCCAACCATGTGTCTGTACTCACTTAGTTAGTCACATGGTTAAAGAATATATGGTGTGTACATATAGTACACATGATATAATTAAGAAAAGTTGTTTTTTTTTTCAAAATAAATGAACACATGGAATGTGTTCATAACACCATATGCCGTGTTATCTGGGTTTCTGGACAGTAAGCCTATGAAACTTGTGAAGAACCCATGAAATCTTATAATTTTTTCCAATGAATGACAAATTCAGACCCATAGAAGACCATATTCCCCACGATTCAAAGTTTTATATCCTTATTCATATTACTACTTGACAAAATCTAATTAAAGTTCAAACATGATCCACCAAATTCTGATCCAAGAGGGTCCATAACACCTCATGGACCAAATTTTGGAGTCCATACAAATTAAACTTCACATATTCCAACACCTTATCAAAATAGCAGGTATTATATCATGAAATATATCACAAAAAAAGCATATCTGGCACAATATCTATCACAACATCATGCAATCAGTAATTCATCCTAAATGGCATGACAATAATGCATGACATGTGATCTCTAACATTTTCCTATATGATTCCTGAGATGGAAAATCCTCATCTCAATGGGTTACAATAGAAATAGAACCATAATAATATCAATGATAACATAAAAATACAAGTGAATCACCCAATGGTGAAATCAAATCAACTTTAACAATTACAAAACCAAAAAAATTTCAATATTCGAGGTAACTTGGATTTTCCCTATACACACCTTAGCTACTCCTGGGCACAACTTATTACCAACTGCCTATTCATTTTTATCCCTATATATAGGCTCCAAATAGAAAGGAAAAGTAGAAAAATCACCTGCCTCTGATACCACTTTTTAACATCCTGGATCCGAGTACCGCCCTAAGGTGCCCCGTACCCGGTTGGTCACATGGCTTCAAGTGAATTTCCATGAATGCCAATGGTTTTCAACAAGAAGTGAGGTCCTTGGGCGTGATAGTGGGTAAACTATGCCCTCATAGGCAGAGTAACATAGCATAATCAAATAGTAAATAGTTGCAGAAGTAGTAATACCATACAAAAAAGTAAACATCAAAAACTGATAGTATAAACAAATACAAAATATATAAATAAATGATGCATCTTACATGTATCTAGGAAAGAAACCAAAAAAGTCACAATTGTGGAAATATAATACTAAAACCAAATTATAGAAAATAGTAAACTATATATTTTATTTGATAAATTGCATCTAGGATAAATCCTTGTATATCATTATATATATGATATCATAAAATTTTATTTTCAACTTACCTTGACCTTGGTTTTTAATTGGAATTATGAGCATGAAAATAGTTTTTGGGAATAATTTTTTCATATTAAGTGATAGAGATATCATGAATTTAATTCTCTATTGAGTAAAGTATCCTTGGCTCTAGGGACTTATGGTTAGGCCACCTAATTTCTTGGAGGCTTTCCTTGTCTAGGAAAGTGAATGAGGTTGGCTATATATCGCTCTGGGCTTACACATGTGGAGTTTGTCAATATAAAATAAATCTATGTCTTAAAAAGAAGTGTTTGTGTACCATATGTATATGATTCATTTGAATATTTATGAATATACTTGACTTATGTTTTTGGGTGATTAACATAGACTTTTGGGTTGTGTACAAAGTTACACATTAATGTGGTGTGAACAAGTTGATTTGGTGGTTGAAATAGGGATCCCAAAACTAAATCAATAGAAGCAAGCATAAGAAAAAAAGAAATAATAAATGAGAAGATAACAATGATATATTATGTAATTTTCATTAATTTAATATTCATATGATGTATATTAAATTCATGAGACCTTAAAATAAGACCCCACAAAGACTAAGTGTGAAATTACTTCTAATGAAACACATGTCAATACCTCAATCATTCAACTAGGAAGGTTATTCCTTCCCAGGATTCCCCTAAATTATCTTGTGTAAGGAAAACATGTAATGAGTGAAACTGGATTATCCTTTATAGGTTATGAATTAAAAGGTTTCCCCAAGATTTTCCTTTGTTAATTTATTTTTGATATTTTCTTTGGGATACACTTAGTCAGGAAATCCTTGGTAAGGGTACCAGAGGGATATAGTTGAGTAAATCTATATGATGGATTTAGATAAAAGGTTATCCAATGAACTATTCAAGAGTCACGAATTTTTTGATTGGGATGATTCCCTACCTAAATAATTAACTAATGATAGAAACACCCAAGAGAACTCATTACTTAGTGAATTATAGATATTGGATCACTAAATGGATATGATGTACATGCTCATCAATTTTAGTGGGAGAACCTTAATTAAAAGTCTTTGGTGAAAATATATAAGACATGATATTCATATGATAAAATTTTATGTTATAGATAAATATATCATCATAATAAATCTAAAATTTACATTAATACTTGAAATGAGAAGCTTAAAGTAAGAAACTCCTAAGATTGGTAGCTTAAGAAAAGTTATTAATAAAGGGAAATATTTTATGTGTTAGAAAAATTCCTTCCTAAGTAACTACGTGTTGAAATTATTCAAGAAGAAAATCAATATTCTTATAGAAGCATGGAATGATCCATTTAAGGCTTCAAAGGAATTTAATGCATAATTTACCTAAGGAATTCTAGTCTCATATAATCAATAAGATAGGGCATGTCCATGATATTCAATATGATTTAATATGTTTTTAAAGACTAAATAATTCCTATAAGGATGGTTAGGGAATTTATCCTATTATCATCTATGGAAATGATATAGAAATATGGATGAATTCAAGAGAATTTTACCCGATATTATTAAAGTGTTTTGAATAAATCAACTTAGAAGAGGATGTATATGTTATGGTATTGTAAAAATAGTTTAAGGAGATAAAACTTCAAAACAAAAAGAGGAAATTCTTGAAAGTCCAATAATATTTCTTCTATAAGTTAGTTAAGGTTATTTGAAACATAAAGGTATTATCAGGAAGAAGTGATGATTCCATATAATGGGATTATCTAAAATACCTGAAGGGGTTTAGGAACTCCCTGGAATGTCTATGTTAGGTAATAATGTTATAAGAATTAATTCTTTATTTTTTAAGGGCATTTAGTACTGCGTGTATGTTTTACAGGTGTTGTAAATATACAAGAGTTCAAAATCAAAGGAATAATCGATTGAGATTATAATTTCTATTCATGAGATGAAGTAAAAAGTTACTACATTGAGAATTTGATTATTAAGGAATGTATCAAAAAGGATCTCTAAGGAATGGGAAGGGATCTCTAAGGAATGGGAAGGGATGTTAGGATGGTATTATAGCAATCGTTGGATGAACTAATTAGATCACATTTTTATAATAAGGGAGAATATTAGGTTCCCTTTTATAAGTAAGGGGATGAGAATCCTTAGAATTAGCTAAAGTAATAAATTAGTATAAATTAAATTTCATGTTAAATTAGCCCAAAATTAATAGATTTATAATCTATGATTAGTATTATTTGAAATAATCTTATATAATAAAATTAATAAAAGTTTAAGTGTTTTTATCACTTATCTCTTAGTTTTAGTCCTTATTGATCCGTGTTGATGATTGCCATGATCTCAATGTTTTTACACTTTAGTGGCCATGAAAGTTACTATAAAATTAAAAGTGATCCATAAGTGGATAGTGGTTGATAAAATTAACCATATCCCATTAACTTGGCTAAATATATGATTTTTGGAATTTTAATGCATTTAATAAAATATTATTTAATATAAGATACCATTAAAGTCATTTTCATTACTATTCACATAGTTTAACTTCAATGAAATCAATATAGAAATGGAATTCAAATGAATCCCTTTAAAACATCACTAATATGTTATATATATCTATAAAATTTGTGTACCATAATAATTTACATGAATTTTATTAATTTTAATATTATTTAGTTGATTTTTTATATTTTTTGAACAAGTATTGTGTCGTTTTTGGGTAATAATTTTGGGAAATCATTAAATTATTCAAGATTATAAATAAATTACCATTAAAAAAATTATTTCATATTTAAAATAACCAGTTTGAACCAAACATAAACTCCCTTTTCCCAATAAAAAATATTAGAGTTATTAAAATAAAGTGTGTGACATTTTAGATTTATTATTTACTTAACATAACATTAAGGTCATTATCAAATTAAAATGGCACCAAGATACCATATCTTTGAATATGAAATGATAATGGTCAAACTAAAGTCATATAATAGAAATATGGTAGGTTATATATATATATATATATATATATATATATATATTTGAGTCCTTATTACATTTTTGTAACCTTAATTACCCAATTGACCACTATTGAGGTGACAAATATTAACCATTGTTACTATTCATAATGAACAAAAATAATATTAAAATATTTTAAAAATTTCTACATGATTATTATAAATAAGGAATACATCTTTCAAGATTAGATATCTTTAATTGGAAAGAATCCATTTTGAAATAAGAGCACTAAACACAATGAAAACCGTTTTTAGACAAATGTGTATTTAAGCATAAAACTAGATTTATCTTTATCCCTTTCATAGTAAAAATAATTAGATGAATATTATAATATTTTATTGAATATTTAATATATATATTTCAATAAAATAATTCATTAATAGTGATCAGATTAATTTATTAAGTTAAAAGCATATCGACCACATAAAAAATTGTTTTTCAAAAAACATCTATTTTTTTTCTTTGAAATCATTTTATCAATTGATAAATGATAAATTCATTATATACATGAGTAAAAAATAATTGTTTTTATAATTTAGTTATTCATACCAATACCCTCAAATTAAACATCTAGGAAATAATTTTAACATTAAATAATAATAATTTTATAGTATAAATCAGTTTGTTTAAGCTCAATGTTGTGTGTAAATGAAGCTATTGAACACTTAAAGTTTATTTAAAAGAAAATGTATATAAAAATCATGGGGTGTTACATTATATATCTCTTAAAATTAATTTAACCCTTGAATTTACATCACTTTTATAAAAACAAATAAGGACATCTCTACTTACTTACATACTTGGCTTCCTATATAACTTCTTTTAATTTCTAATTTTTCTAGTGAACATTAACTGGGTGAGTAGTATTATTTCATATAAAATTTTCTATATGATCAATCATTTCAACTAATTATTCATCATAGGAATGATCATTCACTAGAGATTTAATCTATAAGTTTAGTACATGTGAAGGTAAAAGTATGTACTTAGGAGTGATACAAGTAACACATCAAGAACTTGATAGTGCCGCCAAAAGGTGCCCCGTACCCAGTTTGTCACATGGAATAAAGCGCATTTCACCGAATGTGAGAGGCTACCGACTAGGAGTGAGGTCCTTGGGTGTGATAGTGGGGAAACTATTCCTCTATAGGTATAGAAACACAATGAAAACAAATAGTAAATAATAGAAGAAGAAATAATACTATAAAAAAAAAGTAAACAACGAAAACTGATTGTATAAATAACTAAAACATATATAAATAAATGATTCAGGTTACATGTTTATAAGAAAGAATCCAAACAAGTCATAATTATGGAAATATAATATTGAAACCAAAGTACAGAAAATAGTGAACTCCAAATTTTATTTGATAAATTGCATCTAGGATAACGCCTTGTATATCATTATATGTCTGATATCATTAAATTTAGTTTTCAAATTACCTTGACCTTGGTTTTTAGTTGGATTTATGAGCATTAAAATAGTTTTTGGGAATAATTTTTTCATATTAGGTGTTAGAGAGATCGTGAATTTAATTTTCAATTGTGTAATGTATCCTTGGGTAGAGGGGCATGAGGTCAGGCCACCTAATTTCTTAGAGGCTTACATTGGCTAGGAAAGTGAACGAGGTTGGATATATGTCACCATGGGCTTACACATGTGGAGTTTTTCAATCTAAAATAACTCTATGTGTTTACATAAAGTTTTCATATACCTTATGTATATTATTCATTTGGATATGTATGAAAATACTTGACTTTTGTTTTTAAGTTATTAACATAGACTTGTGGGTTATGTAAAGAGTTACACATTAATGTGGTGTGAACAAATTTATTTGGTTGTTAAAATAGGTATCCCAAAACTAAATCAATAGAATCATGCATAAACAAAAATGAAATAATACATGAGAACATAACAATGATATATTATGTAGTTTTTATGAATTTAATATTCATATGAGGTATATTAAATTCATGAGACCTTAAAATAAGTCCCATGAAGACTAAGTGTTATATTACTTCTAATGAAACACATGTCAATACATCAATCATTCAACTAGGAATGTTATTCCTTCCCAGGATTCCCCTAAATTATATTGTGTAAGGAAAACATGTAATGAGTGACACTGGATCATCCTTGTATAGGTTATACCATAACAGGTTTCCCCAAGATTCTCCTTTTGTTAATATTTTTTTGATTTTTTATTTGGGATACACTTAGTTGGGAAAACCTTGGGAAGGGTTCCCGTGGAATATAGTTGAGTGAATCCATATTATGGATTTGAATAAAGTGTTATACAATCAACTATTAAATAGTCACAACTTTTTTGATTGGGATGATTCCCTACCTAAATAATTAACTGATGATAGGGGCACCCAAGAGAACTCATTACTTAGTGAAATATAGATATTGGATCACTAAATGGATATGACGTACATGCTCATCAATTTTAGTGGGAGAACCATCATTAAAAGTCTTTAATGAAAATATATAAGACTTGATATTCATATAATAAAATGTTATTTTATAGATAAATGTATCATCATCATCAATCTAAAATTTACATTAATACTTGAAATGAGAAGCTTAAAGTAATAAACTCCTAATATTGGTATCTTTAGAAAAGTTATTAACAAAGGTAAATATTTTATGTGTTAGAAAAATTCCTTCCTGATTAACTATGTGTTTAAAATTTTCAAGAATAAAATCAAGATGCTTATTGAAGCATGGAATGATCCATTTAAGGTTTCAAAGGCATATAATGTATACTTTAGCTAAGGAATTCTAGTCACATATACTCAATAAAATAGGGCATTCTCATGATATTCAATATGATTTAATATGTTTTTAAAGACTAAATAATTCCTATATGGATCGTTCTGGTTAGGTAATTTATCCTATTACCATCTATGAAAATTTTTAAGAAATATGGATGAATTAAAGATAATTTTACCTGATATTCTCAAAGTGTTTATTATAAAACAACTTTTAATAGGATGTCTATGTTATGGTACTATAAAAATAGTATAACGAGATAAAACTTAAAAACCAAAAGGGGAAATGCTTGAAAGTCCAATAATATTTATTCTAGAAGCTAGTTAAGGTTATTTGAAGCCTGAAGAAAATATCATGAAGAAGTGATGATTCCATATGATGGGATTATCTAGAATACTTGAATGGGTTTGGGAACTCTCTGGAATGTCTATGTTAGGTAATAATGTTATAAGAATTAATTCTTTATGTTTTAAGGTCATGTAGTACTGAGTGTATGTTTTACAAGTGTTGTAAATATACAGGAGTTCAAAATCAAAGGAATAATCGATTGAGTTTATAGTTTCTATTCATGAGATGAAGTAAATATTTACTATATCGAGAATTTTAATGTTAAGGAATGTGTCATGATTAGATGAATCTAAGTAAATGATGTGTATCTTTATCTCACTTATCTTATACAACAAGATATGTTTTTTGATAAAAAATGATTTTTATAAGATTATTAAATGTATGTACATGTTTTATGATTCATCAATTTCTATAACATGATCTGAGAAGAAGTTATGGATAAAAGTGTTTATCAAGGATAAAAGTTTTTATCAGGCTATTTTTTAAACATAAGGGAATGTGTTCCAACCACCCATAAATGGCATATTTTAATAGTCTTTTTTTCAAATGAAAAATATTCCAAACACATATAATACCATATCTGATATGTAAAAAATAGTCCATTTGTTAAATATTCCTACTAAAAAGGAAATAAATGTTATTTTTTAACATAAAAGGTTTTTTGAATCTTAGTAATATATTCTAAACATTATATAGTATCTAAGAGTCGAGTGTGAGTATGTTTATACTTATATAAGTTCAAGATTAATTGATAAAAGATATCATCAATTAAAATTTTAAGTGTTTTCCACTTAATATCCTAAAATGTTTAGGATATATGTTTGTAAATAAAGATGTAAAGTGTTACATTTAGTTACCATTTATAAAGTAGATATCACTAATTTTTAAAATAGTATTCCAGTCTAAGATTAAAGTGTTTTCACTTAATATCCTAAAAAGAGTTTAGTATATATGATG
Source organism: Viscum album (assembly GCA_963277665.1). Classification (NCBI taxonomy): domain Eukaryota; kingdom Viridiplantae; phylum Streptophyta; class Magnoliopsida; order Santalales; family Viscaceae; genus Viscum; species Viscum album. The sequence goes on from OY728132.1 coordinate 1,965,017,635, forward strand.
ATAAAGAAAAGTGTAAATAGTTACATTTAATTGTCATGAAAAGTTAAAGACACAATTTCTCAAATAATTATACAGTAAAAATGAAAAAGTAAATTACACTTGTTATCCTAAATGATTTTAGGGGATAATATTAGATAGAAATGTAAAGAGTTACATTAGTTACCATAACAAAGATTTATCACTTTATCCTAAAAGGGTTTAGGATATGTGACAATAAATAAAAGTCTTAATAGTTACATTTAGTTACTATAATAAATAGAATATTATTGTTATTCCATATTATTTATAAAGTAAAATTCACTTTATTTTCTAATAGTTTTAGTAAATAATGGTAAAGATAAATGTAAATAGTTATATGTGTTTACCATAATGAAATTAATTTCACTTTTTCCTAAAGGAGTTTAAGATGTGCTGGTAAAGTGATAATGTAAATAGTTACATTATTTACAAAATGTTTCAAGGAAAAAGTTTTATGGGAAAGGATCCAAGGATGAAGATGATATACTATGAAAGATTTATAAGTAGATATCATAATCTAACATTATAATATTTGATGTTATGAATTTAAGGAGTTTGAATATAAGTTCTGAGAGTTGAACTCACAGAATATAATTCCTATTCTCACAATTATTCAAACTTACTTACCTTATAAATGATTATCACTAAGAGGTTAGTTTGAGTATTTTATCTGATGGTCACATATAGATGTGATGGAAATTATATATGAATATAATGTTTATAAAATGAATTCATTACTACAGAAAACACATGAGGTTCATGTTATATATCTATAAGATATTGGTCATAGTGGTTGTAAAAATATCATGTATTTATAATAAAGGAATTATCAATTTATCATTCTTTAATGTGTTCTAAAAAATTAATTTACATGAACAATTTAATAATGAATATACCCACATAGTATAGACTTTTAGTTATACCAAACTGATGATCACCATGAAGTATAATGGGTTTTGATGATATGTAAAGGCTACCTTGAATAAATTATTATATACATTACGAAGGGTTGTATATGAGATATTGAAGAATAGATTTTTGAGGTAATAAGTAGAGACTTATTTCTTGGATTGATCCTCTAACCTATATATCCGGAAATTTCATATGATCATGGATATACTTAGGGGGTGTATTCCTATTATCAATCCCTCTTACATGAGGTTAGATATATACCTATAAGGATAACCTTCATACTTTTATACCCCACTTACAAAATATGAAATATGAAATTAGCTAATACGGGGGTGGTTTGGTATGTTGCTGATCATGTCGTATGTTAGAGTGAAACCAAGATAAGATTTGTCCACTTGTATGACATGAAAAGACATCTCTACCTTGATTGAATTAGTCCACGGAAATGAATGTCCATTATTAGTTGTTTCACATATGATGTGTTCAACTACTTGGATAAGTGACATGAGATATGTGTATCAGAATAGATTAATTTCATATAATGTATTCATCCAGTTGGTTAGTATTTTTCAGAGAATAAAGAAAATAATGAGAGGCCTATACTACATTGACATGTTTTGTGTCTAGTGGTTGCTTGATATCAGAGACATAGGGATTATATAAGATACATATGATGTATATGATACATCCTGTGGTAGAAATTTTCATATAGTCATTTGATTATGTTTGATGGAGATCACACCATACCCCTTAGTAGCTTGATTAGTACTAATATTTATTTAGATGTCACTCTTTTCTTAAATATATGAAATATATATTTCATAGTTGTTTTCAGTGTTTCTAATACCCTTAGGGTCACATAGTTAGAACATAGAATAAAAGTAAACTTTTTAAAAAAAGTTTTTTTCTAAATAAAGATAGTTTGATGAAAAATCAAATCCAAAGGAGTTTAGATAGATTCACAAAGAGTTGTGAAATTTTTAACAGAGTCCTTATGGATTTTTGTACAAGTGGGTTATTGTTGAATATGCACTAAAATAATTAAATGTAATATTTAATTTAGGTTCATTTATCTTCCACATGGTTTAATTAAATGATAATCCATTATAAATGGATATTCATGGAATAAGATTCAATGAATTAATGAAAACGGGAATAAATTTATATGGAAACATAAATATGGCTGACACATTTCATTTAATGAAATGCATCATGGATGGCTATATAAAGGGATGACATACCTCATGTTTTTAACAACCAATTGTGATTAAGCTTATCAATTATCTCCTCTTCCCATACCATTGTTCATTATCTAACTTGAAGGTGATAACACCCCTTCAACATTTGGGTATCCTCACAATACGATCATGGATCTATTGGCCGATGTTCCCCCTTGAAATTAGGGTGTTTTTTTCACTGCTTAATGATATTTATCACGAATTATCCATTGTCTAGGAAGAAGAATATTGCTATTGTGGGATTTTTATAAGTACTATGTTTTATAGATTTATTTATGTTTTGATTCTTGAAGATAGGTATACTTGTGTTAGGGTTGTGTTCCACTTCACATAGTCATATGATGATCATATGAAACCCATCAATGCCAATGATCTAAAACCATTGGTATATACCTTTTCCAAGTAGTGTATGTATGGGTGTTTGTGTGTGTGTGTGGATACATGGATTTGGCTTGCAATTATGTTCTAAATAATATATTATGAATGGTTCATGGATGTAGGTCACCAAGATTACATGAACGTTTTGGGATGTACATGTTTTCATTTTTGCATCACTGGAATCCTGGAATTAACATGCTAAGATGGTTGGATAAACTATTTTTTCTACTTTAAGAAGAAAAGTTTATTTTGAAAAAAATTGCTTTGATTACCTGTATTTGGGTTTAGAACTATTATTCAAAAATCTTTTTTAATTTTATATTTTTATAAATAGTTTTAAATTTACTTTTCTACTTCTATTTCTATTTTATAATTTTTTTATCTAACATGATTTTGAACTTAGAGGAATATTGGATAAACATCTTTGGGGTTACCTACTGGGTTGTTACACTCACCCATGAATATTCACCCCGATGCATATGTAGAAGTTGTATTCCATAATATAGAAAAGGGAAAGGTTTAATACTTACTAGTGGAACACCTTGATGGTGGCCAAAATGGATGTTTAGAGATAGATCCTTGATGCATGACCAAGTATTGGAGTTTATAGTGGTTCTACCTTGGTGCTTGAGTCTGTCACTACTTTGGAGTCTTAAATATTTCGGTTCATTTATTTCCGATGTTACTCTGATTTTATCTTGTTTATTCTTTAGAGTTGTTGCATATTAAATCTTTAATCATTATATAGCTATCTCTTGAATTTTATTTTTTCAAATTCATATTGTCTCTTGTGTATGATTGTGTGCATGTGCATAAGGGTAAAACCTTACCCGTTATATTCTTGTGTTAAACCCTTGAAATTTATTTCCAACCTTTAGTGTCTAGGGAATTTCACCTAAGGTAAGTAGTAACTTCAACTTAAACCAAGCCAATGGGTTAGGTGAGGATGTTGAAAATTGTATTAACTTGTCTGGTCCTTGAGTTAGGATGAAAACAAGGAGATAATACATGATGGGACTTGTAATGCATATCATAAAAATACATAGCTAACCTTTTTATGATTAAATTCATGTTACTAGGGAATTATATGTATAAAATGTGTTCTAAAACACTTTTAGGCATGTTTTCAACTCACCATCATGGGCTTAACAGATGAGCATTAGGTATCATACATTAATGAAGAGACTTCCCAGTTAGACTGCATTATCACATGGTAATTTTATTTTGATACTAGATATTGTGATTTCTTTTCATTGATATATGTGATTAAAATTGGGATAAAATATTGAAAATTCAATTTATTAAAAATTTATGTTGTGGTTTTAGAATGAAAATGCTACTAGTGAGGAGAATGGGAAACTAGAGGGAGGGTTCAGTAGGGAATGTGGTTCCACTAAAACTATAGGTAAACCATAAATTTGTTTGTAGTATTTTAAGGGTGCTCTAGGACCTAGGTAATATGGACCTCCTCAGGTGAATTACTCATCATAGTTCCTTAAGAAGAATCCACTAACATTCTAAGGTGATTCATAACTTGAATAAGTAGAAGTTTGGATGAGAAGGATACACATAATATTTGACTTCCTCAGAACCCCAACTGAGATTAAAGTTAAACCAGCTACATACATGCTAGATTAATTATCACTATAGTTATGATATTTATCCGTTCAAGTAAAGTTGGATCGGAACCATACATGGGAAGGGTTTGAGGAGCTATTAAATAATTTTAATCCACCATTCTTCTAGATGGTGAATATAATAAATTTATTCTAACTAAAAAAATGGAAATATGACAGGGACTGAATATGCCACTTAATTAACTCAGTTGGTTCACTTTAGGATGAAGGTAAAAACTAGTGAAACATTGAAGGCCTAGATATTCGAGACAGGACTATGACCTGGGGTATGATCTAAATTATCTATGTTATGTCTTATGGATTATATTAAAATGGTGAACAAGGAACTATTCAGATAGAGAGATCTAACAGGAAATCCTAGTGGAGGGGAAACCTTTGTACATCTAAGTGTGGTGGTGGTGGTGGGGGAACTCAAGTATATGATACAAATATAAAGGGGGGGGGGGCTACTCCCAAAGTAGAAGGGCAGCAAAAAACTAGTATACTAGATTATTCTCTTATCCACTATGTCTTAACAATGAACCTGGATGATTTTAGTGTGGATATCTTTAGCATATGAAGAAGGATTATAATACACAACCAAGGATGTGCCATAATTATGGAAATAAAGGTAATCTTAAGAAATATTTCCACTGACCTCAGAAGTCAATGGGAGGAGATGACCCTGACTCAGCCTCAAGCCCCATATGCTCAGACAAAAAAATCTCATTAGAATAGTTCTCTTCCACATAATCAAGTGAACCAGGATAACTCTTGGAACAACTTGGTGGTCCAATCGGCACATGATTCAGGGAGCTTGAATTATGATACATGGGATGATCGACACCTATATGGAGTTGATCAAACTATTTCAATCGAGAAACCAGGTCTCTCTTAAATGAAAGGTACACTACAAAAAACCATATATTTTTCGAACTTTTTAGTGGTTTTTTCTCAAAATCTTGCTAATGTTGAATTTAGAATCATTTTTTGGAAAACATGGATAAATTAGTGAAGGTTTTTAGCAGTGTTTTACAACATTAAATTTTTTTAATTTATCAATGATTTCTTAAAATCATGGCTAAATTAGCCATGTGTTTAAGAAAACATAACTAATAATATTTTTGTGTGTATATATATGTTTATAATATATTATTAATATATTTTTATTTATTATTATTATCAATATATATTGTATGTATAAATAAATACAACAATAATATATATTATATACAATAATATACAATATATATATATATATTGTATATTGTTCATGTAAAATATTATATAAATACAATAATACACAATAATATATTTTATATACAACAATATACAATATATATATATATATATTATCTTGTATATTTTTAAAATAATATTGTATATATTTTATATATTGTATATTGTATGTTTTATATTGTATATTATATAAAATATATATCATATATTGTATGTATATTATATATATATATATATATAGTATATTGTATATGTTAAAAATAATATTGTATATACTGTATATATCATATATTGTATACGATATATATTGTATGTATATATTGTATGTATATATTGTACGTATATTTAATATTGTATATATTATATATATTGCATATTTTATATTTTATATATTAACAACAATATATATTTTATTGTTAATAAAAACACACACATATATAAACATATATCGTATATAAACATACATATATATAAACATAAAATATTATAAACATATATATAATATATATTATTATTAATATTTACAATTTACAGTATATATATTATTAATATATTACAATGCTTAGATATAGAATATATATTTGATTAATATAATATTAATATATACATTATATATTGTTAATAATAATAAATAAAATCATTTTATTAATATATTATAAACACACACATATATAAACATAAATATTATTAATATATACAATATAAATTATATATATATAAACATATTTAGTATATATATATATATAATATTATAAACATATATATATATATATTGTATATATATAAACATATATCATGTATATATATATAATATTATAAACACACACACACACATATATTGTATATATATAATATATTATAAACACACATATATATATTATATTATTGTAAATATATACAATATACAATATATATATTATTAATATATTATAATGCTTAGATATACAATATATACCAAATAAGTCCAGCTTGAAACAAAGATTCTAACCATTAATTAAAAATGAATGAAAACGTATATAATGAAAGAGGGAGGGGTCAAACAAATTGACTTTCCCTCATCCATCAGACAATGGATTTAAATATCATAATAAGACATGTTATTTTCATATTCAGAATCATCAGAAGTTTCCCACTTAGATTGAGACTTACCTTGATTGAAGATCCTAAGGATTTCTGCATTGGCCATCTTTGAAACCTTAGAAGAGGATCTAGAAGCCATAGTCTGTGGTAAGTTAGAATAGTACTTTCGAGGCATTCTCTTAAAAAGAGGAGGAATGAAACCCTCAATTTCAACCACATTTGTCTTTCAATTTATGACTGCATCCTTAAAAGAGGCATGACCACCGCTGCCTGGTGCCTTAAGGGGGTACAGTGATTCACCCCTTCATCATTAGAGATTTTCCCCACTTCTTATATTTTCTAATGAAATTAATGATTTTTTGGATCCCCTAATGATGATAAACATGTTGTTGAGAATCATTTTTATTGAAACCATCATCTTTTGGGGCTAAAAGATTAGAAGACACTAGATGCATGCGTCCTTATCCCAAATGAGCCTATGTATATATATCCTCTAAAACATACTAATGAGTCTAGACATTATCTACAACTTCCATCGTCTTTTGCATACCATCACTACCTAGGTCGGTAGAAGATATATCCACCTGCACATTCCCATCCAAGACAGAACTAGTACTTGTCTTCTCCACTGTCCTACCTTGATGGGATCCCACCTCAGGACTAGCATTCATGCTTGGATTTGGAATGACCATTCCAAAAGTAAACACTAGACTAGGACTCATAACCGAGGAAGATTCCTACTCCTTTAAATCATCAATAAAAACCTCATTCATAGGTTTCTTCCTAGATGCGTGTCTACCATAAATAAGATCTACATTATTCTACACCATTTGCCTATTTAATTTCTTTCTAAAAGATGTCTCATGATGACATTTTAAAGTGAAATAGGAGTAAACCACATTTTTACTGCATGTGTCTTTGACATGACCAATTGTTTGATAGTTTGAACAAAAGTGAGGAAGTGTTTCATATTCCACCTTTAGAGGGATGTTATCATCCAATGCTGATAGAACTATATTATTAATTAAGCTTATTCTTAAGTCATCCTCTACCAAGGACCTAAAAAAATTCCGGAACTTGGATGCCTTAGTGGATCTATCCATTTCGATTGGAATACTAATAGTAGAGGCTATATCAAAAATAATATTAGGATTCCATAAGATCCAGCTAAAACCAACAATTTTAATCCCAACTTGATCCCTAGTATTTTTGAAAGAGAATGGGTTAAACTGAAAATACCATTCTTGAAAGAAAATCATACTTGGATTTAAAGAAATTGATCCGATCCCCAAGACTTGTGCTTGAGTTCCTATGATAGAAGAATGATGTGGAAAAATCCCTTACCCATGGGTATACATACGAAATCAGAATAATTCCATACAAAATATAACTTTTGAACTAAATCATCAAATTTACAAATCCTTCCACCAAAAACAAGAAAAATCCTAGCAATAATGAAGTACTTTCAAATCTTAAATCTATGAATTATTTCCTTCTTGTTAGCAATCACCTGAGCTCTGTTGCCCTTCTTCATAATAAGATATGGAATAACATTATTCATATAAATAAAACGTAATCTATTATAATCCACTTTATCTTTCTCAAGACTAGAATTAATCACAACAATATTCTGATTAACAAATATATTAGCAGGAGATCGACCCACCCCACCGCAACTGCTATAGCACTAGTTTGGCAAATCCTACCGGCCTCATCTACAAAAGGCACCATTGCAGAATGGTGAGAATAAAATGAGGCTTCCATCACCTACTCATCATGATGAGATTAATTCAAATCAGTCTCCATTACTATAATATGACATAAATCCTTCAACCCTATCTTCATCGATGATGATTTATGCTTGTTGTTCACCTCAGAAGTCCTCATCGCGGTCCGCTGAGCTCTATTCATGTCAATCTTGAACACTACAGATCAACACAAATCATTCCTCCCTATTTCCACTATTGTATATCTACACTTACCACTCTCTTTGAACATCTCCATGCTCTTCCAATCACCGCTTGTCTCAGCCATTGTGAGATGGAAAGATTTGGTGGTCTCAATTGGCCAAGCCCCCTAGGTCGAGGTTTAGAGATGCCAACATCGATCAATCGATAAACACCTCTAGTAATATCCTTTCTATTCATAAGGACGAAGCCTAGAAAATGAGGAAACACCATATTTGAGTGGTGCTACCCTAAAAGTACTCTGAAGGCTCCATCGACCCAAAAGTCCCAAAACCTCACCCTCACCATCATATAAATATATTACTAATATATACAATATATACTATTTATATATATTTAAACCTATTTTGTTTATATATATGCACACATAATATTATAAACACGCATATATTGTATATTTTTAAAATATTATAAACACATATATAATATTTTATTTTTAATATATACAATATAAAAAAAATATAAAATATATCATTGATATACAATATATAATGTATATATATAAACATATATTGTGCACACATATATATATTGTATATATATATATTAATATATATAATATATTTATAATAATATATTAACTATATATATAAATAATACATAAATATAGATATTAATAATATATATATACAATATATATTGTATATATTAATAATATATACACATATATATGTTAATAATAATGTATTAATAATATATATATTGTATATAATATTTTAATAATATATTTTTAATTGTCATTACTAAAAATGTATATTAATAATATAGTATATTAATATATATTTAAAAATATATATTAATAGTATAATATACTAATATATTATTGGCAATATATATTAATAATATAATATATTAATAGTTATGTTAGGGTAGTCTCACATAGAAACTAGTGTGGGATTGGGGGACAATTATTAAAGAAAGAAAGGGGAGGGACCAGACATGTAGGGGTAGAGAGGTGGGAGTTGTTGGGGCTTGTGAATAGGGCTAATTAGAGGCATGTGCAGGCAAGAGCAATATGGGGCAGGGATAATGAGGTGGTGTCACTATTCAGGTGGATTAGATGCAAGTAGGGATGAGTTGTAAGGGGATCAGTGGGGGTCAGAGGTGCACGAGGGCGAGCAGTAGGGGTGGTCAGTGGGGGTCAGAGGAAGGGAGGTGTGTGAGGATGAGAGATAGAGAGGTCGGATTGGAGGCGAAGAGGTGAGAGGGGTTGATCAAAAGGGGTCACTGGCTAGGTAGGGGTGTGGGGTCACCACCTGGGGAGGTGGGACGAGCAGCGGGGGTCACTGGCTTAGTAGGGGAAGCTTGTGGGGTCACTAACTAAGGATGGGGGAGGGAGATAGCACATGGGGGTCACTAGTCTTCAAGGGAGGTGGGGCTAGCATAGAGACTTTATTTCCAAATTTAGTAATTCTCAATGTTTTCATAAACATTGGGAAGTAACATCTAATTACATACATTTCTAGAAGTGTAGGTAAATGTATAATTAGAGACATTTATAAACATAACTAATTAGAGGCACTAAATTTACTGATATTTTTTAGAAACATTGATAAATAACTTGTAATTAACATAGTTTCTAAAAAAATTGGAAAAAGGATAATAAGTGATATTTATAAACATCGCTAAATAGTAACACCACATTTACCCACATTTTTAAAAAACATCAACTAATTAATTATATATGTTTATAAACATCGCTAATGTAAAAAATCATCGCTAAATAATACTTTTTTTTTATAATTGTTCTATCCCTTTGAACTCAACACTTATAGATTATGTTGAGCACATTGGGTGAACATCAACTTTACACTAATTTTTCCAAGTGAAAATTTTGGATTCAAGAAGTTATTTTCTTTAGGAACATCATTTCTGTAGAAGGAATATCATTTCATATGAAAATATTGAACAATCATTTATTATCATCCAACCAAGAATGTATTTTAGATTTGATGTCTTTTGGGATTGAAGGCTATTATCATTGCTTCATTTAGGATTTCCACGGGTTTCTTCTCCTATGACTACATTTACAAGTAAGGGGGTTCTATTCAAATGGGATGATAACTATAAAAAATCCTTCTATGAGTTTAAATCTTGAATCACTTTGACACCCATACTCATCTTTCCAGAACTAGTTCGGGGTTATGTTGTTAACTATGATACGTCTAGATCTGGTTTGGCCTGTGTTATCATAAAGGGAGATCATGTGGTGGATTATGTATTGAGGTAGTTTAGAACACATGAAAAAAATTATCCAATGAATGATCTGGAATTTGCAGCAGTGGACCATTCCTTGAAAACACGACACCACTATCTCTTTGGAGAAAATTTCACAGTCTTCACATATCATAAGAGATTGAATTATATATTTTTCTCAAAGTGACTTAAACTTGGGTTAATGATGATGGATAGATTATCTCCAGATATTTGAATTCTACTTGATGTATATACCATGGAAAGGAAATTATAGAGTATAGGATTTGAGTCAAAAGTCGTATAGTGAAGTGGTTAGAGATGCTCATGACGAATGGTAGTTGATGAGTGTTTTTTCTAATATGCATATTGTCTATACTAAATATAATGATAATTTATTTTTCTTTCTATTCAATCTTGATCATGACTTAATTTATTTGGTCAAAGATGCTCAATAATCATATCCTGATTTCATAACTATTAGGTCAATCCTAAATAATGGGGATACCATGGATTATTGGACTGAGGATCCAAAATCGATATTTAATTTTCAAAAATATATTATGGTGCTTCAATATTTCCATGAACAAATTATTTCATTACATCACAATTCAAAATGGGATATTCAGATGGGCACTCAAAAAATGTACACAATGATGAAAGTCTTTTTTGGTGGTCATATGACTACTCATATCATTATTAAACTTTAATTATAGATTTATGACATAAAGTGTCACTTAATACAACCCAAAATATAGAGGGATCTACTTTATTTGTGAGATAAGGCACAAAAAATGACATGATAAAACTGGGATACAAACTCTTTATTGAAAACTTCCTTTACATGCTCTTCAATTTTCAACACTTTTCTAAAACTGAATGGGATAAATGGAGGACCTATATAAGAAAGGGGTGAGATACAAATCCCAGTAGTGGAATAGAAAGAACATAACATAATTAAAGTATTACTTGTTAGTCAATAATCATTTAAATGGGACATGAAAGGGTTGAGAATCATAATCCGGAACAATGAGGCATGTTACAACATGATAGAATAAAGGAAATATGGGGACGGGGAAACAAATTAAAACATGAAATTATTAGAATAATTGAATGTTATAAACAAATAAATCATAACATATTTTTCTTACGACAACCTCCTACAAGAATTACATGTAATATCATGAGATTAAAACATCAATCAATGAATTAGAGTGCTATCTGGGTACACCCATCATAATCACATCACATAAATGCATACGTGTGCCACATAGTCATATAATATAAGAATTAATTTAGTCCATATTAAAACAATTTTTTAGAAGTGTGGGTTACAAACACAAATTACCCAATAAAATAAAGAAAGGTATTTTGTGGTGAATACTATTGAGTAAAAATGGTGATGGCATTCATAATATAAAGGTTTGATATGGAAAAATCATAAGATAATTTCAGCAGCATAACGACGGTGCATAATAAATCATGTGAGGGATTAATGAGAGTCAAATGGATATCTAATCACTTTTAAATCATAAGGGAGGTAAGAGTGATGTGGAAAATCATATTCCCTTAATAGTAATTGGAATACAAATGGAATTTCATAAAGTTGGTTCTTGAATATAGAGGAGAAGGATAGGATCCCTTACAATGAGAGGGTGTTTCCAAAAGCTTGGGAGGATATTATTGAGAGTTTTTCAGTACCTTGGGGGGGATAGAGAGAGTTAAGAAAATATTAATTATCTTCTACATGATTTTTATTTGATATGAATGAGATTTTGGGTTGGTTTATATCGGAAAAGGAAGGGGTGTTCTTTATTATTACCAAGACATAGGTTTTGGATTATATAATAAAGTAATCATAACAAAAAAACCCCATGGTTTTTTCCAAATCTGATTGGTTTTAATTATTTTATAATTATTATAATCTATATCATTAAAATATTATTCTTGGTGATGATGAAGTGAGTCATGTTTACAAAGAATTTATTTCAAAAACCTAAAATATAATATAAGTTTTGGAGGAATCATATTGGATTTATAAAATACATAAAATAACAAAAAAAAACTTATTTTAAATGGTAAATATATATTTTTCCATATATACATTTTATGGAATTACATTTGGGTCATTATGATGTCATAATACTTACCGTATATATATACCGTATTTAATTTTTTCCTGAAAATTCAACTATCTTAGAAAATTATAAAAAATTCACAATTGGATAGTTTCAATGTTATGAATCCCAAAATAATATTTATTTTATCCAAATAAATATCTAAATATGATAATTCATAATTTTAAATAAAATTCCCCATTTATTGAAAAATACTATTTTTTTTGACAATAACAGTTTTCCGACCCTTATAAAAATTATTTTTGAATTTGTAGAATTAAATTATCAACTATAATTAATAAATAATATTTAATAATAATATTTTATTAAAATATTTTCTATTTTTAAAATTCATTAATTCTTTAAAATTAATTTCACAATTGAAAATTTTTATTACCCAAAAATATAATTCGAGTTTTGTTGTATTGAAATCTAATTTTCATGAAACTCGTTATTTAATCATTTATATAGTAAAATAAATAAGTAATAAATATAATAATTATTTAATAGAAAATAAAATACAAATATTCATGTTTTTAGGGTCAATATACATATCCCTTTATTACATCAATGAATTCTCTAAGGGTATGGTGTGTGAAAGTGATATTTTTTTGGGGTGGTTTGGTGAAGAACATGGTTTGGGATCTGATATCAATGTGCTTGAACTTATTTCAATGTGCTTGGATTTCCTTTGTTTATTTAAATTTTATTTTCTATAACCCTAAATATATACTAATAATAATATAACATTTAAATGTCTATATTATGAATGGTTATAATTGTTAATAGTCATTTAAATTTGATAGGATATAATATTTCTAAAAACCGAAGAAGTGCATGTGTTTTCTATAACCACAATACATAATAGGGAATTTAACTCAATAAAAAAGGGAATTTTATTTATGAAAGTTTGGGTTATTACATTATTCCACCTTTTAGAAATTTTGACCTTGAAATTTTCATTTCATACACTAGAATAGATTAGGGTACTTCTGTTTCATCACCACTTCTAGTTCGCAATTTGTTTCCTCAAACTAGTGGTTCCACCAAAACATTTTGACTATGTGAGATTTCTTATTTTGTATTACTTTGTCTCTATGATCTATGATCTTCATTGATTTCTCCTTGTATGAAAGATCATTATCCAATGATACCACCTCTAGCTTAATTACATGTGAGGAGACTGGTATGTACTTCCTCAATATGGATACATGGAACACATCATATACTTGAGATAAGTTAGTTGGGAGTGATAGTTGATAGGACACCACTCCAATGTGATCAAGGATATCATAGGAGATTGTGTATCTTGGATTAATATTTCCCTTCTTTCCAAACCTCATGAATTTCTTACATATTTATATATGAAGGAACACTTTGTCATCGAACTCCAACTCCAGGCCTCCCTGATGATTGAATTTTTTGATTTTCTACCAACTTTTTGTGGATTTAATATTATATTGAATGGTTTGAACCTTTTCCATAATATCTTAGACAATATTAGGTCCCATAAGGTTCCAATCTCTAATTTTATCCTAGCATGTAAGAGTTCCACACCTCTTTCCATATAGAGCCTCATAAGGTGCCATTTGAATGATAAAATGGAAACTATTATTCTATGAGAACTCCACTAGGGGAAAGTACTGATACCAAATCCTTGGAAATATATTTAACATGATCTTAGTATATATACCATAGTTTTAATGTCCTTTTTATATTGAACATCTATCTGATTTTGATAAGAAGTGCTTAAGCACAGTTTTATATTTAATACTTTCTGAAGGATTCTGTAAAACCTTGAGGTAAACCTCATATATCAATCAGATAAAATATAGATTGGAACTCAATGTATTCTTACCACTTCTATTATATATATCTTGGTGAGTTGGTCAAGAGATAAATCCTCCTTGATAGAAATGAAATGTACTAAATTGGTAAGGAAATAAACTACCACATAAATGAAATTATTATCTTTAGGTGTCCTGGGGAGTCTTATGATGAAATCCACTGTTATGTTTTCTCAATTACATACTGGTATGGGAAATTTTTTCATCATACCCTTATAATTATATCATTTAGCCTTGACTTGCTGGCATACCAAGCATCAACATACAAACTCTACAATCTCTCTCTTCATGTTATCCCACTAGAAATTTTAATTCAAATATTTATACATATTAGTGATTCCTATATGAATAGAGAAGGATGATATATTCAAATTATCCATAAGAACCCTCTTTAGTTATCATTTTTATGGTACACATATCTGGGTTCCAAACCTTATAAATAAATATTCAGTAAAATTGAACTCTAGAATAGTCACTACCTTCTTCTATTGCAACTCTTCATCACTTTGAGCCTTCTTGATTCTCTCAAGGATATATTCTTGAGAATTTATTAGAGAAAGGTAGGATGAATATCCTTTTATTATTACCATATCCATCATTTTCATGTTCATGTAGATTGGATCCCTTATAATCCACATCATGGATAGAGTTGCAAAATCCTTTCAACATAGAGCATCTGCCACTTTTTTTCTTTCCTAGGATGGTAATGGATTAAATAATCACAATCCTTTATTAGCTCTAACCACCTCCATTGGTGTATATTAAGATTATTTTTTTAATATATACTTGAGTCTTTTATGGTCTGTATATATATCACAATTCTCCCTATAAAGATAATACAACAAAATTATTGACACAAATATCACTATATCCAATTCTAGATCATGATTTGGGTATTTATACTCATGGATATTTAGTTGGATGGAGGCATAATCTATCAATTTTTAATTTTTCATGAGTATACAACCCAATCCCATTTCATATTCATTATTGTAGATCATAAATTCTTCCCTAATAGTTAGTAATGTGATCATAGGTATAATGATTTGCCTCTTCTTCATCTCTTTACAACTTTCCTCACATTCATAATTCCATAAAAACTTTACTCCTTTTCAGGTTATCTTAATTAAAGGGCCTTAAAAGAATGATAATTTTCTCAAAAATCAATGATATTACCTAGATAATCTAAGAAAACTATGTATTTATATCATATAGGTTGGCCTTGGCCACTCTTCAATTATCTCTAGTTTTGAAGGATTTATATATAAACTTTTTTTAGTGGTGTCATTACCCATTAAAGTTAATTGATCCAACCAAAACTCAAATTTAAAATACTTTTCATACATCTTTTCTTTATAAAAGATATTTAATACAATATTCAAATTCTCCTCATGTTCCTCCTTGCTTTAAGAGTAGATGAGAATATCATCTATAAACACTACAAAAAATTGGCCAAGGTTATCTATAAATACTATATTCACCAAGTCTATAAATTTTACTAGATAATTCATGAGTCCTAATGGAATCAATATTAACTCATAGTTCTCATACCATGTATGAAAATCAGTCCTGGGTATATCATCTTTCTCCACCTTTACTTGATAATATCCTGACTGAAGATCTATCTTAGAAAAATGCTAGGCTCCATATAGCTGATCAAATAAATAATAAATTAATGGTATAAGATACTTGTTCTTTGTCATAATCTTATTGAGATAATTATAATTGATGAAAATGTTTATTTAACCATCCTTCTTCTTGATGAAGAGTGCTGGTGCATTCCACGATGAAGAACTTAGGAATATAACCCCTTTATCTATATTTTCTTATAGTTGTTTATTCAGTTCCTTGAGTTTAACAATGACTACTCTATATAAAGTCTTGGATATTGGAAAATATCTAGGTATAAGATCTATTTAAAATATAACCTCTCAAATTGGAGGAAGGCTAAAAAATTCTTTGGGAAACATATCATCATTTTCCCTCCTAATGGGCATGTCTTCAATGATGATATTTTATTTGGTATTTTTTATTTGAGCAAGATATAATTAATCATAGGGAAATATTATCCATGATTATGATATAGTTTCTAAATAATATTCATCCTCCTCCTTGAACTTTTATATAATTGGAGGACGATTCACGATATGGAGGGTGATTTCCTTCTCTTGGCAATTTTTGTTGGCTCTATATAAGGAAAGTCAATCCATAACCATAATAGAATATAATTTAACTAAAGGGAGTATGATATATTTTAATGGGAAGTTTATCCTACATATGTTGATATGGGGGGAGTTATATACTTAGGATTCAATAATTTCCCCATTTTCTATTTTCTCCTACATCTCTACTTCCTTGATTTGTAGTGGTGTTTGAATAGTTGTATTAAACTTGTGAGATATGAAAAAATGAATAGAATCATGGGAAATAAACCTACATTTCACTATTTTATTATGGTTCTACTCATTTAATTTATCAAAAAATACTTTGGGATGAGAATTTTCAAACTATTACTCACATTAAGGGGAAACAATGAACATTGAATGGATAACTCATAAATGACATATATTCCTTAAACTATGATTTTTTAGGTTTCAATATAAGTTATCCATGATATATTTCATAACATAAAATATTATATATATATATTTAATTCCATTAATAGTGGTACATAATGAATTTTTGAATTTACCTAAGCATATCCCCAGGGAGTTTCAAACCGGGTGTGCAGTAAGCCCCATTTTTGTACACTGGTTCCCGATCGAGTATTTCCCAATACGATGACTTCAATGTTGTTACCCCTTGGTACATATGTTCTAGATACAAATCCACTTGTAGTATGTTGACATGGATTCATTTTCTTATAAACCATTTACTCTATACTTTACCAAAATTTTATGGATGTTTTCTTATGTCCAGTATTATCCCCAAGGGTTTTACTAGAGTTTATAATGCTAATCTCAAAAATAATTATAATTTCCTTTGATAATAACTATGGAAACCCATATATTTGTTACACATTAATTCATTATTTATTACATAAATTTTCACATAATACAACCTAGAATATTGAGAGGCCTAGTGTCTTTAGGATATTAGGTATATAACAAATCATCATAAAACTAGGAAATAAAGACTTTATAGGAAATTACTTAACATGATATTAAATTTTCACCACTCATATAAAACTACAAAAGATAAAGGAGTGATCTATAAATACTAGTAAGAGAATAAATAAATAAATAATTAATTAAATGATGAAATTATTACACGTTAATCAATAGTCATTTCAATTAGAGATAAAAATGGTGAGAATAATAATCTTTAACAATGAGGTATGAAATAACATGATAGAATAAAGACAACATGGGAATGTGGTAAAAAATTGAAAAATGGAATAATACTCATAAGTCAGGTTAAAAACTAGTAAATCATAACATAGTGTGAATAGGATAACCTACTATTCATCTTATGTGGACTCTCATGAGATTAAAATATTACCTAATGCATTGGAGTGCTATCTTGGTGCACCCATCATAATCATATCATGTATATGCATAAGTGTGACACATAGATCATATAACATAATAATATATTTCATATCTATTAACCCCAATATTGATTAGTTTGTTTCATATACATCAATAAAAAAATCTGGATATGTATGTCTAGGTGAATACCCTGGTGTGGAAATGGGGACACTATTCAAAATATAAAGGTTTAGCATGAAAAAATGGAGGATAATTTTGGTAGAATAACGGGGCTACATAATGAATCATAGGAGGGGTTAATGAGAGTGAAAGGGGTTTATCATAAATTGGAAATCATATGGGAAGTAAAAGGGATGTGGAAAATCATATTCCATCAATAGGAATTGTAAGACAAAATGAATTACATAAAGAAGGTTCTTGAATAAATAGGAGAAGGAGAGGTTATCTTAACTTGAGAGTGTGTTTCAAAGATCTTGGTGGGAGATTATTGAGTGATTAGGGGAAAATTTCAAGGGATATAGATAGGTAAAGGAAGAGTAAGGATTTTCTTTGTGGTTTTTGAGAAATGGGAGCCTGAGTGGGTTTATATAGGAAAAGAAAGGGGTGTTCTTTATTATTTCCTAAACATAGGTTTCAGAATCTATACAATAAAGTAATCAAAACTAGAAACCTTGAAATGTATTTTCAAAATTTTATCTAACAAATAGGAGTGGTTTTAATTATTTTATAATTCCATTAACCTAACTCATTAAAATATTACCCTTGGTGATGTGGAAGTGAGTCATGTTTACAAATAATTGATTTCAAAATCCTACAATATAATATAGGTTTTGGAGGATTCATAAAGGCTTTATAAAATTAATCAAATAACCCAAAAAAATTATCTTAAATGTTAAATATATATATGGTCATGTATAAGTTTTATGGAATATATTACATCACTTTTGGGCCATTATGATGTCATAATACATGCCGCATATTTGCACCTTATTTAAAATTTACACGAAAGTTATACTTGCTTAGAAAATTATGAAAAATTCACTGTTGTATAATTTCATCATGGTGAATCCAAAAATTATGTTCATTTTATACAAATAAATCTATAAATATGAGATTTTTTATTTTTAAATCAAAAACTTTATTTATTGAAAAATACTAGTTTTTTACAATAACAATTTTCTAACCCTTATAAAAATTGTTTTCACGTTTTAGAATTACATTATCAAATATAATTGAGAAATATATTTTAATAATTATTTTTAAAAAAATATAATTTATTTTAAAAATTTATGAATTCTTAAAAAGGAATGTATTAATTGAAATTTCTTATTACCCAAAAATACAATTTGAATTTTATCATATTGAAATCTAATTTTTATCAAACTCATTATTTATTAATTTATAAATTAAAATCAATAAGAAAAAAAAATATAATAATTATTTCATATAAAATAAAATATAAATATTCATGCTATTAGGTTCAAGATACGTAGAACTGCATCAAAATAGTGAATTTACTAAAGGTAAGCTGTGAAACAATGAGGTTTTCAGGGGTGGTTTGATAAACAAGGTTTGGTATATGATCCTAATGAGCTTGAACTTCTCCCACAAAAAGTTTAATTCATGCTTTAGTTATTAAATCTTTTCTTGGGCTTGGTCAAGGGAAAATCCAAGAGATGCTATCTCCCATATAATATTCTATAAATCTAATTCATAGAGTATAATCCTATTGGTCAAGGCCATCACATCATTTGCCTATTTCAATTGTATTTTTCATAGCCCTTAATATATAATTATCATAGGATCACTATTCGATGACTATATTATCAATAGTTATGATGCTTAATAGTATTTTAATTATTATAGGATATAATATTTCCAAAAAAAATAAGTGCATGTGTTTTATCTAACCATATTACATAATATGGAATTTAATTCAATCAAAAAGGTAATTTTATTTATAAAATTTTGGGTTTTTATAGTTCAAGTAT
This sequence comes from Viscum album, assembly GCA_963277665.1. Lineage (NCBI taxonomy): Eukaryota > Viridiplantae > Streptophyta > Magnoliopsida > Santalales > Viscaceae > Viscum > Viscum album. The sequence goes on from OY728132.1 coordinate 1,965,037,722, forward strand.
AAAAAAAGGTTTTAAATTATGTTATGAAATTCACAACTTGTTAGCAAGTCGAGTATAAGCATCAATAACTAGCTGGTATTCTATAATCTATGCCTATACCTATTTTTAAATGAGATAATATTGCTATGTAATTTTCACTTGTTTACTGTAGAATCCTGAAAAACATGATTATATTTGGTTGATTGTGGATTGACATACCAAGTCGACTAAATTTCTCCCAATTAGAGAGTCTAATATGGTAGAATATCTAGAAATAATATATATTTTAGAAGTAGTCAAGATACATGGATTACCAATTTTTTTCATCTATGAAAGGGATCCTTGATTCATTTCTTGGTTTTGGTGCTCCTTAAAACAAGTTCTAGAAACTCAGTTGACCATGATCATGACATATCATCCTCAAAATGAGGCTAATTAGAACACACAATTTAGACATTATAAGATATGTTCTGGGAATGTTTCATGCACTTAAATGGCTTGTGGTAAGATTATATCTCATTATCGGAGTTCTCATATGATAATTGTTATCAGGGCATGATACATTTAGACCCATTTGAGGCATCGTATGGTTATCCTTTCCATTCTGCACTTTTTTGGGTGGAAATAGGAGATACTACACTAATTGTACCTAGAGTTGTCCAAGAGAATATAGAAAATATCCAAATGACTTGGAATTAGATGGATATATCTTGGAGATAACATAAATCTTATACAGATCATCATCATTGGTATTTTTATTTCAATATGAGTGATCATGTATTTATGAAAGTGCAACTGAGACATAGTCATTATTGCTTCAGAAAGTAAAGGAAATTGGATCCAAATATATTATCCCATTTGACATTCTAGAAAAAATTAGAGATGCTATATACTATTTAGAATTATAGATAATATTTATTTCTATACATAATGCATTTCATGTCTCTCAACTGAAGAAGTTTCAACTGGAGCATGGTCATGTGATTATTTGGGAACAAGTTACACTTAATCCAAATGTGATGCTAATCTATAAACCAGTCTGAATTATGGATATAAGGGAAAAGTCTTTGCAAGGGATTAATATTTATTTTGTAAGAGTATTATATTTTCATGGTCAAATTCTTGAATTATATTTGGAATGAGAGAATTTAATGTATGAAATGTTACATAACCTATTCTATAATTTGAGGATGAAAATCCAAATTGATGGGTGAATTTAACTACTCCTGTTTGAGGTACTTTCCTATTTTATAGAATATTTAAATTTATATAATGTCAAGTTAAGAATTAGTAGTATCTAAAAGGTTTTAGAATGTTCTAAAAGACTTTTTAAGGTGAATAGTTTGAGAATAGTTAGTGGAAACCATGATCATGATTCTAAGATACCTTTCGATGGGTTTGGGGGTCACTGGGAAAGTTCAAGATTGGAAAAATATATGGAACAACCATGAGGATAACAATGAAACTTTGGATGTTTTGTGATAGATCTAATTCATAGAGTTAGTACACAGTTTTACAAACTATTCATCCTAACCATGTGATGGGATTTTAATTATATGTAAATTGTATTTAAAACCTTAAGATTTCCCAAAAAGACTCATTATTCATGAACTTGTACTTGGGATCTTGATTTACAGGGTTACCTCAGGTGATTTTAAATGATCTTATATGTTTGAAATCCTATTTTTATGATTCTTTGGGTGTTTGATTATAGGAATAAAAGTTATGAACTCTATTCTTCCTTTCCATCATGGATATATTCATTTTGTCTAGAATGGAACCCTAGATCGGGGATATTATACCTGGATCTATGAGATTTATTAAGTTTAAAAAAATCATTCCTAGGGTTCCCTAGATAAATGAATCAGAAGGGTATAATCCAAAAGATCATGAATGAAATTTATGCGCTGAATGTATTTGAGGTAGGTGGTTTTTCCCTCCTCCCACTTTCCACTGGAATATTCAATCTGTCATGACTGTGATTATTTACGTTTTATTTAAATGAAATTAAATCTCCAAAACCATATTGAAACTCCATAAAAATTTCCTTTGATTTTTCTCATTCTTTGTTATAGGGATTTGGGTAACACCATAGTGGATTTGAAAATATAGTTTTTTAAAATGAATATTTTGATAAATAAAGTGGTTTTGATGGGTGCTCTTGGCATGGATTGGGTTGCATGTGTTCTTGTCCATCGATAAAATAGATCATGGAAAAAGGTTTTCATGATTATAAGACCATTTTGGGAGGTCCATGTTATGACTAGGTGTGTGTGTGTGGATACATTGAATTTATATGCTCAGATGTACTAAATAAACTATTATGAATGGGTTATGGAAAAAATTCATCATGATTATAGGATAGATTGGGAGGTCCTAGTTTTCATGGGTAGTTGAGTGGAATAATGATTTTAACATTCTAAGATGGATGGATAAATTATTTTGGCTAATTTAAAGGGAAAAGTTTTCTTTGGAAAAAATAATTGTTTTGATTACTTATTTTCAAGTTTAGCACTATTTTGTTAAAATATTCCTATCTATTTATATTTATATAAACTGTTTTTAATTTCCTAGGTTACTCCTCCAACTATTTTATAAAACTATTAGCAGACATGATTCTGATCTTAGTGTTATATAGGAAAAGTATCTTTGGGGTTGTCTACTAGGTTGTTATACTCACTCGTACAGGTGCACCTTGGTGAATATATCGACATTATCTTTTGTGATATAGAAAAAGGAAATGTTTTATAATTTATAAGTGGGGAACCTTGATAGTATCTCTCATGGTTATTCAAAGATGGATCCTTGATGCATAGTCAAGTCATGGATATTAGGGTGGTTCCACATTAGTTCTCGAGTCTGTCACTATTTTGGAGTCTTAGCTATTTTTATTTATTTATTTCTATTGTTACTCTAATTTTTTCTTGTTGATTCTTTTGAGTTACTGGATAATAAATCATACATTATTATATAGTTGTCTCTATAATTTTTAATTTTTTCATGTCCATCTTGAATCTTATATAGGGTTGTCTGTGTTTAAGGGTAAAACATTCCAACCTCGTGTTCTAGTGTTAATCCATCGAAATTTGTGGCCAACCTTTTGTGTTTGGGGAATGTCACCTAATGTTAGTATCACCTCTAAACTGACCTAATATAATGATTTGGATAATGATGTTATAATTGACGTGATTGAAATTGGTTAAACAACTTAAATCATAAATGATGAAATGATTAATGAAAGTATAAAGTAAAATGAAATATTGTTTTTCATTGAATATAATGGAATATAGGAGTAATTCTTGAAGAAATGTTTATAGTAGATTTTTTAGCATTTTATAGCTAGGGATTATAGTTTACTTGTTTATGTAAATTATGCTTAATGAATCAGTTAATTCGTGATGGAAATAAAAAGGTTATTTGTTGGAGATAAATATATAGGGCTAAGTGTGCCCATTATTGTTAGCTGAAGGCTAGTATGCCTTAAAGTTTTGTCCTTAGTTTTCCCTAGAGTGTACCATATTGAAATTTATTTTACTGGCATGCATGATTTCTTTAGAATGGTAGAGCCTAATTATAAACTATGATGAACTTCATTTGGGTAGGATATTTGATTAAAAATTGGTTGGGTTGCCTGGGTTTGAGTGTTGGATTGATATTGGTGAAGGAATAATAGAATATATCTTTTAGAACAGTGTTAGGGATGACATAGGGATGGTTGAAATGGGTTGAGAGATGGTATTACTGATTAGTTCTTACTTGTTGTCTTCTTTGGATGTATGGTTTTTAGATGGTCATTCTTGTGGGTTAAAATAATCTATTTTAGTCTGATTATGAACCAATATTGTATCATATTGTAGTATCTTAGGATGATTCTTAGAGTTCTTAGTTTTTGTAATGGTTAATGGAATAATTAATGAACTCATGGGGTGGGTGTTGATGATGATAAATGGAATTAAATGGAACCACTGGATGATTGAATGGAATTCTTCAAGGAGCATGGGATTAAAATCTCAATATGGTAATATGAATTATAAATCATGTTGTCTTGTGATGAATGAAATGATTAAATCATTTTTTAATGGGTTTAATAATGAATAAGTGTAAATTACTAAATTACTAAATGAATTGGTTAATGTTGAATGTTAATTACTATATGCGTGTATGAGATTTAGTTTTCTCAGCCTTAGTGGTGGAATCTTGATATATTGTGGAAAAATATCTACATGAGTCTAAGTCTTGGTATTTTCCATTTGTTTGGTTGTGTATGATATAAATATTCTTATACTTTTGAATTTCATATGCTTTACTACCCAAGTTGGTAAGAAAACTGACACCCAAATTTTTAAGGGTTTTTTCACTAATATATTGGTTAGAAAGGTAATATATGGTTGAATTATACCTCTTACCTACTCTCCCATTTTTGTAGTATTATGTGTAGGAATACTCAGGTTACAATATATTTAAGTAATGGCTATATGTCTATAGGAGCTATTATGACTCTCTGTCTTACTATACATGAATGTGTGGATTATAGTGGCTATGATTTATAACACATACATGTATTTAGTCATGCTGATTATGGTTTAACATGGGTGAAAATTTAGGGGCCATAGTGGATTAGGGTATACTTCATGATACACAGGTTGTAATGTCTTTAGGACCACCACTCCTTGGTTATGGATGTGATGATTCTGAAGTTGTTTTGAGTTTCATGTGATGTTGGTTGTTTTTGAAATTATTGATTAGTTTGGGCCATGATAATTTATAGGAGGGATAATAGATCAGGTTTCTTGGAATTAGGTCATGAGAGAGGAAAACAAATAGGGAAGTAGAAGTTGGGAACCTTTTTTACATATTTGTTTTGATATGGTTTGGATTACTTATAAGCATTACTTGGTGGGAGAACCCTAATGATGGCGAGATATAGGGTTAATTGTTTCAGTAAGTAATAGGTTTCATTTTTTATTCACTAGGTTTTATTATGGTTCATTCACATTGGAATTAGAAGATTTAGTAGGGATCTAAATAATTATACTTGTATACTCACCCTATATGTATATAAACAATTTTTCAAGTCTACAGGAGTTGGTTGATGGTGAGTTTGGGAGAAACAAGCCTGTGGCTTTACTTAGGAGTTGTTGGAGTTTTTGGGGTTACCAACTAGGTTTTTATTTAGTAATTTCTTTTTATTTTGGTTTTTCATGATATCACATTAATTTATTAAGATATTTTATATATTTATGCTTTAGAGTTTATTGGTGGATCTAATATTATCTCTTCTTATTAATTTTTTTAAGAGGGTAATTCCTACCCCTCGATGCATTATATACCCTTAGTTATATTTATGAATCCTAGGATTATTGGAGGTGGGATTCAGGGTCCATATATCTCTCTTTATTTCCATCCTAGGAGGTATATCATTAGAGGGGTGGGGGGTCATGATAGAGTGGTATCAGAACTTTTGGTTGAGAGATAGGATAGAGTTTTGGAGTAGGCCTTGGTGGAAATTTCACGAGTTAATATAGAAATAGTTTTAGTTAGGATTAATACTTTATGTAAAGAAGGTATACCAGATTGGAAATTAGTATTTAGGCCCCCTTATGATATGATGCAAGGACCTTAAAGATTAATTAACATACTAAGTGAAGTGATGTTTCTTGCATGGTAGGGACCTAGGTAAGGATCTTGAATTTTGATTATCTATGATTTTATTTGAAGTCAGTGTATAATTAAAATTATGATAAATATTAATTAATTAACAATAAGTATTCTATATTATTGGTTTATAATTTTTTAATGTTTATTATTTTTGGGGAATTATGTAAGGTCAACATCCCCACCAATATCATGCTTAATATGGTTAGAAATATGAACCAATAAATCACTATAGGATGAAGGTTGATGATGATGATACTTGGAGGAAGAAACTCCAAGAGTTTCAGCACTACAGTCTATAGAATTATTCAAACTTTATTTTAGATCGAGTGACAAAGGATTGGTTGGTAAAAGTGAATATTTTCTTTTTTTTGATTCATGATCATATGAATCATTGTGTTTCATTTACTATGATGATGATGTATAGGGAAACTTAACAATGGTTGTTCTTTTTCCAAACGGACTATGAGGAGTCATATATTACATAAGAAAATTTACATGATTAGTTTCATGCTAAGTATATTTCCACAATTATGAAAGAAAATCATCAATAGAAGAATATTACTCTCCACCATGTAAATTCTATCATGTGAGATTATAATATTTGTAAGAATCCTAACCTTCTTTTAGGTATGTTTTCCTTTTCTGGTCATTTTTGAGAAAAAGAGGGTTTTCGAAAGGTTGTGCAGGGGTGCACGGTTGGCCCACAGTTTGAAAAAACCGTGCGGCCAGCCCAGGAAACTGTGCACCCTTGACAGTGGGCTTTGCATGGGCTGGGCACGATTTATCAGACCGTACGGGTAAGCCGTGCAAAGTCCCTAGGTGAGATAGTGGTAACCGCACGGTTGGTGCATAGTTTGTCAAACCGTGCAGGGTAACCATGCGTGCAATTAATGTTAGGGTTTTAAAGTCCCGAGCCACTTGGGATTTCCCAATCCTCCAACATTCTTCCTCCCAATCATGTTTCACATAGGAGTTTCTATTTTCAAAGGTTTGGGGAGCTCTTTGACTAGTTTTGCAGGCAAATCGAATGGGTTTCTTGGTGGATCGAAGGTAGTTCTCCTCGGGTAAGTCCATATCTTGGTTCTCTGAGGTTTTAGTTAGGGTTATCTCTATCCCTCTCTTAGTTTCCTAGATATATAAGGGTTTCATGTAGATCTAGGGTTGTGTTGCCATATTGTGTTAAAGGTTGACTTTTTTGATGTTAGTGAAGGGTTTTTGAGGTGGTTTCGAGGAGGCGTTCACCCGGTTTGGAGTGCGTTTGGGAGAAGAGGTCGATTTCTCCAAACCCTAAGAGGTATGTGGTTCGTGCCTTTAGGTTTATGGTCTTTGAATTGTATGTGAAAAATCGCCAATACCCATGAATAGGGTATTGCGCATTTACTGTTCTTAACCTTGTTAATTGCCTACTTTGCTGGTGTGTGTGAGTAGAGGTTATTTGTATGTGAATAAGTTTGATTGATATGATTTAGAGATGTTTCCCATACATGTTTTCACTATGACCCTTGGGCTCTGCTTAGCCTGTTAGGATGCCATGTTTTCCCATGCCTAGTTGCTGGATGGTGTGATTGAATTATGACATGCTTGATATGATGTAGACTGATTAGCCAAGTAGTTCAGTAGGTTCACTTGGTCCATATTACTTTACTACAATCTTTGACCTACACAGGGCCGTGAGAACCTGGTTTAGTAGACTATAAGGGGAATTGACCAAGTGAGATTCCTTAGAGAGTCTTTGATCACTTTAGAATATACGAAGAATTGTCTGTGTGAGCTTCTTCAGAGAGTCTTTCAATTATTTGAATCACTTGGGACTATAAGGGGAATTGACTATGTGAGATTCCTCAGAGAGTCTTTTATTAACTTTAAATGAACTAGGCTATAAGAGGAATTGACCGAGTGAGCTTCCTCAGAGATTCCTTGACCTTGGGTCCATAAGAGGAATTGACTGTGTGAGCTTCCTCAGAGAGTCCTTGACTACCTTAGACTATAAGGGGAATTGACTGTGTGAGCTTGCTCATAGAATAAACTTATGAATTCCTATGATAGAACCAAAGGGTTTAGACTTAGTGTGCTGCCTAGAAGGTTGCTTGTACCTAATAGGTAGGACCAGAGGGGTTAGGCTGTGGGCACTTCTCAGAGGGTTACCTGTTTGTTAGCTGCTTTCTTGTGTTTCTAGGTATGACCAGAGGGGATAGGCTGTGGATACTTCCCAGAGGGTTACCTATTATGTTTATCTTCTTTGTTTAGTTGTTTCTTGATATATGAAACTGTGGATTGTTACTATTGAGTACTTCCTTGTTTATTTCTTTCTACACTTCTACCTTCTATATATTCACTGACTATTAGGCACAGATCTTAGGGTGTTTGACTACTGGGATTCGTCTCATACCCTTTTTGGGCCATTCTTTTGGGACCAAATATATTATATTATTACAGGTATAGAAAAGTGAAAGTGTCCTTCTACTTCAGGTACTTGATTTGATGTGGAGCTAGAGAGCATGGGACCAAGCATAGGCTTGAGATGATGAGGAGCTGTTTATCTGTTTCTTTTCTACTTTCATTTAGTACTAATTGTATTCAACATTGTGACTTGTTTGGCTGTTTTCCTATACATATGTACCATGAATCATTATATATATATATATATGCTTCAATTTTTTATTATTTCAGTCTTACACTGTTTACTACTGTTAGATATTTACTATTTCCACTATTGTATAATTGTTTCTCTTCTAATGTGTTACTCTACCAATGAGGGCATAGTTTCCCCACTATCACAACCAAGGCCCTCGATGCTTATCAATAGACTCTAGCATTCGGGGAAATGCGCTTGAGGCCATGTGACCAACCGGGTACGGGGTGCCTCTAGGTGGCTTCCGGAACCAGGACTTTAAAAAGTGGTATCAGAGGGATTTTTTTCTTCTTTAATTACTTTTTGGAGCCTTTAGCCAGGGATAAGAAGTAATAGGTACTAGGTAATATGCTATGCCCGGGAGTAGTTAACCAGTGTACAGGGAAAATCCAATCTACCTCGTTTATTTGAATATTTCTGGTTTGCAATTTTACAGTTGATTTGATTTCACCTTTGGGTGATTCACATGTTTTGTGCTATTACCGTTGACATTATTGAGGTTCTATTTCTATCGCAACCTGATTAGATGAGGGTATTCCATCTCATTCATCATATAGGCACTTGCTAGAAATCACATGTCATGCATTCTTGCCATGAGATTTCGGGTGTATAAGCAATTGAATGTTGTTGTGATATATATTGTGTAAAATATGCATGCTGTTTTGATAGATTCCTTGATAAAAATATCTGTTGTTTGATAGGGTATTGTTGAGTAATTTTTTGTTTGGAATGAATGCCCAATTTTGGTTCCTGAGGTGTTGTGGGCCCTCATGTACTAGAACATGGTGTATCATTACCTTGTCCGTTTATAACATGTATAAGATGTCAATCTTTGGTTCGTGGGGAGTATGGGCTCCCATAGATCAGAATTTTTCACTTTCAATGTTCATTTCAATGTTTTTATGGGTTCCAAAGTAGTTTCTGAGGATTAATATCCAAAAAATCCTAGAATAAATGCCATGTAGTCTTGTCTTAGGTGAGCCGTGTGGATTAAACGGGTACAAGGACTTGGGAAGGGTAATAAGATTAAAAGTACACGCCGTGTGTTAATACAACACGCTTTGTGTTTTGGGTGTTACACGACCTAGGTTGGAAAAGTACATGCCCATGTAAATGACTTAAGGGAACGTGTCGTGTAGGGTTTATACAGGCCATATAGTCATGTCTTGAAAAACTTGAATTCTTCCCTTCTCTTGTTCCCTCATTACAATCCTATGTTTCAGTCCCTGTTAATCTTGATCTGAGGTGTGTGTTTGACCTTGAAGAGTCATGCCACCATGACGTCCTCCGGTTGTACGCAAGCCACAAGGTGGTGATCAGACATCAGATTTGGCTGATCATGGACTTCCTGCAGATCCTCCGGCTGTGCCATTCTTGGCTCCAACAGTTCTACCGGACCCAGGTGCTGATGCATAGTTCAGGGAAGGATTTTTAAGGATGATATAGACCTATTTGGGAGCGCCGTCTCCTGCCCCACCAATGGAAGAATTGACATGGGTCTTTCAGTAGCAACATCCTCCAACTTTCTCAGGGGATGAAGGACCCCAGGCTACATAGTCATAGATAGAAGCCACACTAATGATTTTCGAGCATATGGAGATACCTCTAGAGAAGAGGGTGAATCTTTCCACCTATATGCTCCGAGACTCTGCCAAGAGGTGGTGGGATGTGATCTCATAGGAAGGACGCCAACATAGTATGACTTGGGATGATTTTTGGTGCATCTTCTATAATTACTTCTATCCGGAGACCATGAGGGCCGATCGAGCCCGAGAGTTAATGAGTCTGGAGCAGAGTACTCTTACAGTTATGGAGTATTCCTCTCACTTCATAGAGCTGTAGTGTTTCATGCTTATTCCAGGAGGTGATAAGTTCTTCCTTGCTCGGAAGTTTGAGGATGGTTTGAGGCATGAAATCTGATCGTAGGTGAACATATTTAGGTTGAATTCAATATCTTTTATCATTAACCAAGCGCTGATCATAGAGAACAATCTGAGAGATTCTAGAGCTGTGGGCCAAGGAGGTTCAGTATCCAGAGTTAGTAGTCCTCCTACTGATAGCAGGAAGCGCCCCAAGGAGTCTAAACGAGGAGATCAGAGTAGGTGGGATACATCTTCTGGTAGCCAGGTGGTGTGCTACTAGTGTGGTAAGAGTAGGAATATGAGGCCACATTGCCCGAGAGACCCATTGGAGTGTCGATCTTGCGACAAGATGGATCATCTTCCGCACTTTTGTCAGTTCTTCTCACCAGTTGCTGGTGGCGGAGGTTCTTCTATGAATCCACGTTCAGGAGCAGCGCCACCAGTTTCTCACAAGTCTAGGAACTGGAGTTCTTCCAACTTCTCAGGCCGAGGTAGAGGACATGGCCGTGGTGTTCAGTCGCCGGCCTTTCAGTGACAGTAGGGTAGATCAGCTCAGAGCGGTCAGACAGGGTCCTAGAGCCACGACATAGGCCAGACTTTTGCGGTGGAGTAGACCCAGTAGGAGTAGGATCTTGGAACCTCTACAGTTCGAGGTATGATCTTAGTAGCCTCAGTTTTATCTTCAACTCTTTTTGACACAGGGGCTTCCCATAGCATTATATCTATTGCTGTCGTGGAGAACCTTGGGCTCTGTATCTTTTCCTTTACTGATATATTGATTTTAGACACTCTGTTAGGGACTGGGATGACTAGTGTAAATCTGTGCAAGGAGTGCCCTCTAGATGTTGGTCCGTGTCACTTCTTATGGGATCTCTATGTCCTAGAGATAACAGGCTATGATGTCATTCTCAGAATGGACTGGCTAGTCCCCTTCTAGGTAGTCGTCGATTGTTATCACCGAAGGGTAAGTCTCATATCACTAGAAGGTGGATATTTTCTATAAAAGGGTGAGTGGGATGTCTAGGAAAGTAGAGAGGGTACAGAGCACCATGGGTTGGGAGGATTTACAACCCATATTGTTAGTCTTTATTTGGATGACTAGGGGACTTCACAATTAGTCTTTCCTCTTGTGGTGGATCATTTTAGAGATGTCTTTCTAGATGACTTTTCAGGTTTACCTCCATAGAGTGAGGTGGAATTATCGATTGAGCTTGTGCGAGGAGTGGCACCGGTGTCCATTACTCCTTTTAAGATGGATACAACGGAGTTGCAGGAGCTCAAGAAGTAGTTGGAGGAGTTACAGACAAAGGGTTTCATCCGACCCAGTACTTCTTCTTGGGGTTTGCCTGTCCTGTTTGAGAAGAAGGCAGACGGTAACCTCAGGCTTTGTGTGGAATATTGGAAATTTAATTATTTGATAGTCAAGAACCGATATCCCTTTCCCAAGATTGATGATCTTTTTGATCAGTTTCAAGGAGCCTGAGTGTTCTCAAAGATTGACCTGATATCCATTCACCATCATTTGCAAGTTAGACCATCAGATATACCTATTACATCCTTCCAGAGCGGGTATGGTCTATATGAGTACTTGGTTATTCCATTTGGTCTCATGAATGCACCTGTAGTTTTCATGGCACTGATGAACCAAGTATTCCATCCATACTTGGATTCCTTCATGGTGGTCTTTGTGGACGATATCTTGGTGTAGTCTCACACTCGACACAACCATGATACCCATCTTGAGATCATTTTGAGTACACTGAGGGAGCATCAGTTATATGCTAAGCTCTCAAAATGTCACTTCTGGATGAATCAGATTCACTGTCTGGGTCATGTTATCTCAGAGGAAATATTGTCAGTGGACCTAGAGAAAGTGAGGGCAGTAGTTTCCTGGGAGTAACCGAAGAATGTTTTGAGGTGCAGAGTTTTCTGGGGCTGAATAGATACTACAGGAGTTTCATACAGGACTTTTCACACTTAACAGCACCACTGATGAGTCTGACTAAGAAGGGTGTGAAGTGCTTATGGTCTGATTCTTGCGATTCATCCTTTCAGGAGCTGAAAGGGAGGTTGACTTCAACACCGATACTAGTCTTTCCAGTGCTGGTCAAGAGCTATACTGTTTACTACGATGCATCATGTATTGGGTTGGGAGTTGTGGTTATACAGGGATATGGAGTCGTTGCGTACGGGTCTCGGCAGTTGAGGCCACATGAGAGGAATTACCCGATGCATGATCTGGAGTTGGCAGTTGTTGTTCATGCCCTACACTGATGAAGACGTTATCTTCTGGGAGATAACTTTGTGTTTTTCACCGACCACAAAAGCCTTAAGTAAATCTTCACTCAGTGTGATCTGAATTTGAGACAACGAAGGTGGGTTGAGTACCTACAGTCCTTTAACTTTGATCTTTCCTACACGCCTGGGAAAGGAAATTCAGTGGTTGATGCTTTGAGCAGGAGGACTAAGATACATGAAGTTCAAGAGGCCAGTAGTGAGTGGAAACTTATGTCTCTATTCTCTGATATGCATTTAGAGGTGCACGATAGACAGGGACATACTTTTCTATCATCTGTAGCTGTTACCTCAACTCTTATTGATCGATTTCGAATGAGGTATCTATCAGATTATGAAGGCCTAGTCCTAAGGGAGAGTGTGTTAGGAGAGGACCCTATTACTAGATATACCATAGCGAGTATGAGATATTGTGTTTCCAAGGGAATGTATGGGTGCCAAAAAATATACGTGAGGAGTTGATGCAGGATTTTCATTCCTTAGTTTAGAAAGTTCATCCTGGTGTCACCAAGATGTATCGTGATCTACACTGCCAGTATTGGTGACAAGGTATGAAGAGATATGTTTCTAGTTTTTTCATGAGGTATTCCACCTGTCAGTAGGTGAAGGAGGAGCACCAGTGACCAACAAGTATTTTGCATAAGTTACCCATTCCAGAGTGGAAGTGGAACGACATCGTGATGGATTTCGTGACCAGTTTGCTGAGGTCTCCCCAAGGGAATGATGCAGTTTGGGTCGTTATTGACAGGCTTATAAAGGTTTCTCACTTCTTGCCGATCAAGGATACCTTTAGTGTTGATGATCTGGGATGGTTGTACATTCAAGAGATTATGTGATTACATGGAGTTCTACACTCCATTGTTTCAGACAGTGATGCATGTTTTATTTATCAGGTCTGGCAGGGGTGTCAGAAGGCATTGGGTACACAGGTACTTTTGAGTACAACTTACCAGCCCCAGACAGATGGCTAGTCCGAGCATACGATTCAACTTCTTGAGGACACGCTCCGAGTATGCATTCTAGATTTTTGAGGTTTTTAGGAGAAGCATATACCTCTTGTGGGATTTTACTACAATAATAGTTTTCAGGAAACTATATAGATGGAACCTTATGAGGAATTGTACAGTAGGCCATGCCGACCACCCTTATGTTGGCTGGAGGCTTTAGAGGCATCTTTGCTGGGACCTCATCTTGTTTAGGAGACCACAGAACAGATAGAGTTGATTCGAAATAGGATGGATACTCCACAGTCTTGACATAAATATTATGTTGATTGGTGGAGATTACCTCTGGAGTTTGAGTTCAGGGATTAGGTTTTCCTGCGTGTCACACTGAGGTTGGGACACAAGAGGATCAAGAGACAGGGAAAGCTTTCGCTGAGGTACGTCATCCCGTTTGAAGTGTTGGATAGAGTTGGGCCGGTTGCCTATTGGTTGTAGTTACCTCAAAGGTACCGGGCAATGCACGACGTCTTCCATGTTTCATAGCTTCAACCTTAATTTTCAGACCCATCTCATGTCTTTCGACCTGAGGAGGTTGAGCTCGAAGTGGATGTGTCATTCGAGAAGCATCCTATCCAGATTTTTGATCGAAGTACAAAGGTTCTCCATGGGGTCTGTTCCTTTGGTAAGGGTGCTATGGCAACACGGGCATGTACAGGACGAGACTTGGGAGAGGGAGGCCGATGTACACGCGCAGTGGCCAAAGTTTTTCGGGGTTTCTTCTTCTACACCGTGTTAGGGAAATTTGGGGATGAATTTATTTAAGGGGGGAAGTTTGTAAGAACCCAGACATTTTTTTCAGGAATGTTTTCTTTTTTTTTTCTGGTCGTTTTTGGGAAAAATAGGTTTTTTTGGGAGGTTGTGTAGTGGCACATGGTTGGGGCACGGTCTGAACAAACCGTGCGGCCAGCCCAAGAAACTGTGCTCCCTTGACAGTGGGCTCCCCACGGGTTGCACATGGTTTGTCAGACTGTATGGGTAAGCCATGCAAAGTCCCTGGGTGTGACTGTGGAAACCACATGGTTAGTGCATGGTTTGTCAAACTGTGCGGGGTAACCATGTGGCAACTTAAAGTTAGGGTTTTTAAGTCCCGAACCACATGGGATTTCCCATTCCTCCACAATTCTTCCTCTAACTCGTGGCTCACATGGGAGTTGCAATTTTTAGAGGTTGGGAGAGTTCCTTGTCTCGTTTTGGAGGCAGATCGATGGGGTTTCTTGGTGGATCGAAGGAGGTTCTCCTCGTGTAAGTCCCTCTCTTGGTTCTCTGAGGTTTTAGTTAGGGTTAGCTCTCTCCCTCTCTTAGTTTTCTAGATCTACAAGGGTTTCATGTAGATCTAGGCTTGTTTTTCCTTTGTGTGTTAACGGTTAACCTTTTTGATGTTAGGGAAGGGTTTTTGAGGTGGTTTCGAGGAGGCGTTCACCTGGTTTCGAGCTTGTTTGGGCGAGGAGGTCGATTTCACCAAACCCTAAGAGATAGGTGGTTTATTCCTTTCTGTTTAAGGTATTTCAATGGTATGTGAAAAATTTCCAATACCCATGAACGGGGTATTGTGCGCTTACCATTTTTAACCTTGTTAATTTCCATCTTTGCTGGTGTGTGTGAGTAGAGGTTATTTTTATGTGAATAGGGTTGATTGCTATGATTTGGAGATGTTTCCCATACATTTTTTTCACTATGACCCTTGTGATCTTTTTATCCTATTAGGCTTCTATGTTTTCCCATGCCTATTTGTAGGATGGTGTGATTTATTTCTGATATACTTGATATGCTATATACTGTTTAGACAAGTAGTTCTATAGGTTCAATTGGGCCATATTACTTTTCTATGCCCGTTGACCTACACAGGGCTGTGAGAACCTAGTGTAGTAGACTATAAGGGGAATTGACTGAGTGAGCTTCCTCAAAGAGTCTTTGAGCTCTTTAGACTATATGGGGAATTGACTGTGTGAGCTTCCTCAGAGAGGCTTTGATTTATTTGAATCACTTGGGACTATAAGCAGAATTGACCATGTGAGCTTCCTCAGATAGTCTTTGATTAACTTTGAATGACCTAGGCTATAAGAGTAATTGACCAAGTGAGATTACTTAGAGAGTTGTTGACCTTGAGGATATAAGAGGAATTGATTGTGTGAGCTTCCTCATAGAGTCCTTGATTACCTTAGACTATAAGGGGAATTGACTGTGTGATATTCCTCAGAGAATCTACTTATGAATTTCTATGACAGAACCAGAGGGGTTAGACTGAGTGTGCTGCCCAAAGGGTTGCTTGTACTTGATAGGTAGTACTAGAGGGGATAGGCTGTGGGCACTTCTCAGAGGGTTACCTATTTGTTAGATACATGCTTGTGTTTCTATGTATGAACAGAAGGGATAGGCTTTGGGTACTTCCGAGAGGATTACCCATTGTGTTTATATTATTTGTTTAGTTGTTGCTTGATATCTGATACTGTGGATTTTTGCTGTTGAGTACTTCCCTATTTACCACTTTCTGAACTTCTACCTGCCATATATTCACTGACTATTAGGCACAGATATTATTGTGGTTGACTATTGGAATTCGTCTCACACCCTATTTGGTCCATTATTTTGGACCCAAACAGATTATATTGTTACAGGTATAGACAAGGGAAAGTGCCCTTATAATTCAGGTACTTGATTTGCTGTGGAGCTGGAGAGTATGGGACCAAGATCAGGCTTGCGATACTGAGGAACTGTTTATCTGTTTCTTTTTTACTTTGGTTTAGTACTGGTTTTATTCAGTATTGTGACTTGTTTGGATGTTTTCCTAGACATATGTACCATGCATCATTTTATATATATATGTGCTTCAATTGTTTATTATTTCAGTCTTCCTTTGTTTAATGTTGTTTGATATTTATTGCTTCCGCTATTATATAATTGTGTATCTTCCACCGTGTTACACTACCAATGAGGGCATAGTTTTTGTACTATCACACCCAAGGCCCTTGCTGCTAGTCGGCTGCCTCTGGCATTCGGGGAAATGTGATTGAGGCCATGTGACCAACCAGGTACCGGGTGCCTCTGGGTGGCTTCTAGAACAGGTACATTACAATATTTGATATATTAACCTATTATATTTTTCTTAGAATCTTGTTCCACATGAGGAGGAAAGGGTGATGTACTTCAAGTAGGATTTTCTCTTGGGATCCTATGTAAATTCTCCTATTTTATATTATATATATCATGTGGTTCTGGTGAGGGTAGATGCCATTGAGAGGATGTTGGATAGGAACAAATAATAATGAAAAGGGAGTGGTCAGGACTATCCAAAAAAAGAGATGTAGATATAAATTAGGTTGAACAAGAATATCATACATTAATATTTCATCAATCTAGATGAATATTAAATAAATTTTAAAATAATATATTATTGAGGATGGTAAAGGTTTAGTGTCTTCAAAGAGTAAACACATAATCAACTTATTTCATAAAATATCTTCAAAATATATTATAAAGTTATTTTCTCATAATACCCTTATTATAAATTTAATAGTTAGTGGCCTTATTCATAATCAAGGGAAAATGGAATCATAATAAATGGTGAGTTCAAATTCTTAGTAAGGGTAAAAATAGGAGAAATCAATCCCTGATCATAAGTGATCATAAATAAAAGGGTATGACAACATGATCATGAATTAAGAAAGTCATGCTCATTCAATAAAATATCTTTAATAATGAATCTTATCATAAGGTTTTGTTATAATAAAAGTGATAATTTATTAGAGTGAAGAATCATCAATAATCCATCACGAGTCCTGAAAAAATATCAAAATTCGTAATTTTTTGGCATGCAAATAAGCATAGAAAATCATTCACTTAGTCAAGTCTCACAAATAAAACTATCAAAGTGAATTGGGTTCAATCCCCATTAAGTCACTTCTTTTGTAAAATTTTACTCCAATGATTATCATTTTGGATAGAGTCCATTAATGAATTGGTTTCACTTCCCATTTCAAACCATTTTATCTCATGATATATCATTCATTACCCAGTGCATTGGAGGATCATATAATCTTGGGCCCACCTGGTGCATAATGAAAACCATACATATGTTTTCTATAAGTTAATAAAACATTAATCATATCATCATAGAATAACCCAAGAAAAGAAATATGTTTCATAAAAATCTCATCATCACATAATCATAAGCCACCCAGGGTAAGGAAGTATACGGTATCATAAGATCATTCCTTATCTCATCATATCTTAATTAACCCATGGGAAATAAACAGATTTCATGAAATCCTCCTAAGAATATCATCATTATAATTCATCCACAAAAGTGGATAAAATAATAATATAATATCCCCAATTAAATACAAAAACATTTAAAGGATGTGAATAGAGATGAAAATACCTTTAAATAATCATTTAAAACTTTCTTTGAAATCATGAGAAAAATATTCTTTTTCATTTAGTGAAATTTTAACTAAAAATTACCTAAATATAGGGAAAATTATTTCATTTGAAAAAGACCATGAAATATTATAAATTAACCTTTAAAATAAATAGTGGCCTTGATAGAGGTAAAATTTGTTCATACTATATATGATAATATAGAACATTGTTTGCACACTTTTATAAAAATTAAATAAATAAATGTTTATATATTTTTTTAAAAAAGATTAATTTTAAAACATTTTAAATAAATTCCAAGGTAGTGAAAATTAACTTTTTAAAACTTTTTAAGAATATTTTAAAATTTCTATAAAATAAATTTTTAAGAGTATGGATATGGAATAAAAAATTCATCAACCAAAAATCAATTATGGTCAATTTTCATTAAAAACATTTTCTCAATATATTTAAGTAACAAAGAGTGGAAAATGGTACTAATATATAAAAATATTAAGAATAATCATAGGATAATAAAATATATGGGGTATAAAATGTAATATCTATATAACTTCTTCAATATAAATTTATCATAGACACCCTAAAATGAAATGTGATTATAACATAAACTCATATCACTTTGGTAATATTCATATAAAAACTCATAAAAGAGATAAAATCATATAGATTTAAAAATAAATATATTTTTCCTTGAGAATTATGATAAAATACATTCATGTTTAGTATATAAACCACACAATAGAAAAAAGTATGGAATATAGCATATGTCTCATAGATGTACAAGTGAGATGAGAAACCCTTACCTCAAGTCCCATCTTGATTCTATGCATTAAAAAATCCTATATAATAAATTAATATTTATTATAAATATCTTATAGAAAAATATTCATATATAAATTAACATTTATCATTCCTTTATATTTTTCTATTATCCTTTTATAAACAATTCTTTATTAAAATGAACATTTGGGTGAAAATTGTTTGTTTTCTATGCATGTTCTGATTTGATGGTTCCAGTAATTGAAACTTGTTCATGGTTTAATCATATAAATAAAATTAATCTATAAATGATTATCATATTTATTAATTATATAAACTTTAATAATCATTAATATGAAGCGGTGATGAAAAATGAACTACTTCACTTTGTAGAGGTGATAGTCCACACACACACATGCGTGATATTTTCACTTTTTGATGGATGGAATGAAAGAAATTAAGATAATTATAATCCATTATAGAATCAAAATTATATCATAAATATATTATATATTCATTAAATATATTCTTATTACCATCCATTTAAATAGGAAATGAAAAACCAGTCATATCACTTTTTGGAGGTGGTAGTCCACATATAGGCACGAGAGATGTTGTCAATTTCCAAAAGATGGGAAAGAAGTTGAAAATAAATATAAAATTAACTTAAAAACATATAATTATATTAAATATAATGATTTAATCATTCTAACATTAATATATAAAATTTATTGGAGTATTAAGAATTAATAAATCTTAAAAAGATCAGAAAGAACATACAACTCTTCTTCAAGTAAACTCCTTTAATGAGAACCTTAGGGATTATTGGATGGGTTTTTAGGAAGAAAAAAACATCAAGGTCATGGATAAGGATGTTGGGGAGAGTATTTAGGCAGATCATATTTGATATAAATGGACCATTTTGTATTTCAAAAGGAAGAGGGGATATACCCTTTTATAAGTGAGGGTAGTGGCACCCTTATACTTATTAATAATATTAAAATATAATTAATTCAATATAATGGGAAAGTGGCTAAAAATTATCTCAATTAAAAATATAGGAGGATATAGGATCAAAATAAATTTATATAATAGAATTCATATAATTTTTAAATTATTTTAAACCATAATATTTTTAGTTTAACCCCATGTTAACCCCTTTTAAACTTTTCTGTGCCAATGAATTTTTACTTTAGTTACTATTCATAATGAAAAAACTTAATATGAAATTATTAAATAATATAATAATAGTTATTATAAATATAAAATCCATTTTTTAAGATTAAATTTCTACAGATGATATAAATTCATTTTAAAATAAGTTCACAAAACGCAACGAAAACCATTTTTAGAAAAATGTATTTTTATGCATAAAAACGTACTTATATAAAAATAAAATATAATTTTGTTACTATGTTATTAATTAAATGGGTTGTATGTTACTTTTATACTAAATTCAAAATATAATGGGACTTTTAAATTACTTTATTTAAAGAAAATAATTGACAGTTTTACAAAAATGACATTTTTCACTATTCACTTAATAATGAATATTTTTAGAAAAATACCAAAAATTAACCCTAAGATTATTATTAAATGATGATTTCAAAAAATATTCCTATTTTTACAAATTTATTTTATAAAAGTGGCAGAAATTAATTATAATATCCACACATAAAATGTAATAAAAACCATTTTTGAAGCATTTTCTGAATTTATTATCATTCGTTTCCTAATAAATATAATTAAATGAATATTAAATAATTAATTTGGATATATAATAAAATTATTTCACTAAATTAAATAATCAATAGTTATTAATTTAATCTATTAAGATAAAAACACATTTCACCCATAAATTTCTTTTTCAGAAAAACAACTCTTTTTATTATTTTCAAATGATTTTATTTTTATATATAACCAATTTATAACTAATAATTTTATTTTTAACATGAATGAAATATATTTTTTCATAATTTGGTTAATTATATTCATACCTTCAAATCTAATGGATGGGCGACAACTATCACATTAAATAATAATATTTTAATAGTATATCGCAATTCATTTAATCAAAGTGTTGCATGTAAAGAAAGATATCAAAGAAATCAAAATTATTTAGAGATAAATATATCATAAAATATCAGTTTTTTATAATAAACTCTCAGTTATGATGTTATATGATTTTTGAAGCAATAAAGAGTCAGTTTTGACCTTCTACATCTTATTACATTGTTACTGGTAGTTATTGGACAACTTCAAGTAGATCAAGTGTTGTTTGTTATGCATATAGAGGTCATTAAAATTAAAAGTAAGAGTATTCGACCTTAATAAGTAGTCAGAATAGTGCTGGTTTCCTTTTTCATACTCAACCTTTGTAATATTTTCTATTGAGGCCAAAACTGTAATGCCCTAAATTGAATCACACAGTTTGGGTTGGAGTTCCACATAACCTCATGTGCAAATCCCCATATGAAAAGAGGTTATTGACTAGTAGAAAGGGTCTGAAAATCATTAGTGGGGGACTTTGTAGTTAGTATAAAATGTTTTACATCATAAATATATCAGGAGAATAATTATAACATAATAATTCTACAAAATAATTAAATATCAACAATGATATAATTGATGGCATGATATGTATCTCAAGTCATGAAATCCATATACCAAGAACCCCCCAAGTGGAAGGTCAAATTAGTGTATAATAAATAAGAGAAAATTAAATAATACAAAGTGGAAAAACTCCATAGTCCATCATGGTATGACCTTCAAACTTTATGCTTAGTCTCTATAACTCCCTACCCTTCCCTAAATACCAGATCCTGAGCTTTTCATGGGCATCGAGATACCCAGGAAGGGTGTGAGTATAAACATAACAGAACAACACCAATTTGTACTTAAGTTAAGTTCACATTCATAATAAGTGTATTCCATGATGATTGATAAATTTGTAAAAAAACAAAAAACAATAATGTGTCAAGTCGTCATGCGCTAACCAAACTACCGTGATCTCTAATTGTACCTACATTAGATCCATGTTGGGAGAATAGTCATAAAAGAAGTCATGTTAATGTGCCAACCACAAGGCCACCTTACATGTATCCGACTATTCAAAAGGACAATGAGTCTCTGGTCATGATATATGACCATCAACCATTGTATGTATCACTAGTAAGGCCATAAGACTGTCATATACCATCTCTACCTTAGGCCAGGCTACCTGGAAATTGTAACACCCCAAGCTTCCATAGTACGATTCTCTTTGAATAATACAATAGTGTGTGTTGTACGCAACTTCGAGTTCTAACACACCACAACCAATCAAACTAGCCGTTATCAATAGTAATACCCACCTTTTGAAATTATATAAATTTTATCTTTTAAAATGGACTTCATTTTTGGATTTGGATTATCTAAATTATCCTAGGGTGAAATTTTGGTATTTTTCTGAAAACTTTAAATTTTTGATGAATAGTGAAAAACAATGAGTTATAGTTTAAAACCGAATTTTTATTTAAATAATTATTTATTTTATTTAAATTTATTTTAGGTCAAAATAGATACATAATACCGATATAATTTCAATGTAATTCATTGGAGTTAGTTTATAATAATTTTATATATATAAAACTTTTATTGAACTTTCACCGTCTTTTACCCATCTCCTAGGAGAACTTTCAAATTCACATAAAACATAATTTTACCACTTCTGTGAGTGGTATTTTGAAAATCTGAGAGACACGGTTAATATCAAGGAGTAAAATGTGATTCAATAAGATAATTTTTTTTGGGTGAATAGTAACCTTTTACTTTTATTTACCATGGTTAAAAGTAACTAGGGTAATTAAGGGTAAAAACGATTTTATTATTACCCTAACACATGTACTAATTCTATTGGATAAGTATAATTCGACGAAAAACAACCTTAGGAACAAAATATGAACCTCTTTGGTCCACTCGGATTAGATTAGGGCATTTATTATTATTTAATTCAAAGAAGAGTTAAAAGAGATAAAATAAAAGTTAAATAACTAAATATTTTTTAATACAGGGCTATACATAAGATAAATTAGATTATAAATATTTATTATAAATATAGAAAGATTTCATACATAATGATATTTTATTTATAATTTTTAGAAATTAAATAATTTAATTTATTTATGACACAATGGAGATGCAGCGATTACCTAATTAATGAAATATTAAAATTATTGATATTATAAATATCAAAATAAACTTAATATGAGACTTTTTTTTGAATTAAACTAATTTTATAGGTTAGTATAACATATTTGGGTTTGTTAGATGAATTGTTTTTGAAGTAATAATTCTGTTATGAATTTAGAAAAAACAAAATACCAAATAGTTTCAAAATTGACACAAAAGGGTTTTTAAAAAAAATATTATATTATTAATTAATATTCCATTCATAAAAATATAAGGTTCATCCAATAGACTTATATAATGATAGGTGTATAATTAATGAACCACTTGGGGTTCTCTTGGATGTACATAGTAAGTTTATTAACCACATAATATAAAAATACAAAGAGACATGGTAAATGTCAAACTATTTAACTAAGAGTTAAATATAAATGATAAGGTTAATATAGTGACCCAAACCTATCTAAAATCTATTTGTTGAAATGATTTAGACCCATCCCCACCTTATCCTATAAATAATTCACTTTGGAGCCATTATAAACCGAATATGTATTTATTATAAAATAATATTTTAAGTTTTTCTTAAGGTGCCCCTCACCCCTCTTATAAAAGGGCACTCCCCCTTCTTTCAAATTAATACCTTCAAAGCCTTTTGGTTCGGCCAAACCCTGCCCAAATATCCTCTCAACTTCCCTCAATTCATTCTAAAGGCCTTACTTTAGTCATAAAGCCAACTTAAGGAGCCCTTTTGATCAAATCAAAAGGAAGAAACCAAAGAAGAGGTAAGGTTTTCACCACCCTCTTTCAAGTTCCTTTCTTCTTCCACTTCTTCTTTATTTGTTTTTTCCATTTTAAAATAATAAATCCTGTATCTTATATATAATGTGATCTTATTATAAATATGGTTCAACCATATTCAGTATTCTATCCATCCTTTGAACGACATGTCACCATATGTGCGTACGTACGACTTACTGTCTCCACGTCGTGGTGTAATTGTTTTTCAAAACATTATCATTTGGATGGGTATGATAATGATGTGTAATTGAAGTAAATAATAAATATAACATTATAATTATTATTTAAATATGATATAACATCCAATTATATATTATTTTAATATCAACAGAATGATATTGTCGCTCGTGCATACGTACAGACAACCATCTCCACGAACGCGATGAGATACATTCCCAATTGTATCCATTCAACTATAATTCTAATTTAATGATTAAAAATAATGTTTAAATACTTGATATAATTCTGTATATGAATAACATACAATATATTCATAACAAACACGGCTTATGTAACAAAACATATAAAGGAAAATGAGTAAGTTAACACCCAAAACGACTATAATAGTAAGATATTATTAACAAAGCAATGTTAAAAGATCATATATGATATCATATTAATGTATATGATTATTTTATAATTTAATAACAACTATTGCACTGTTATACAGGAGGTTAAACTACCCTCAACCAAGGAAAATTACAAGGTAATGGGTTTTTATCTCACTTCTTATTCCCGTGAGATTCATGCCATATTGCCACTATTACCTTTTATGTGGTGTATGTACTGCCCATAATTGTATTATTTGTGTAATACAATTTAATTGATGTGTGTTTACATATTCATTATATGATACTTCTTTCATGGGGTGTATGTTTCATATGTTACCAAATTGGTAAAGGTTAATCTTACAATCTCATTATTATCCAAGGTTGTTTTTACAAAAGTATCTATTGGGACATATTTATTATCCAAGTCCATGTTTCATAAAAGAGTTTTCAAAGGGATTATTTTTAACGGACTTTTTACTAAAACATAATTTTAAATGTTTTAAATATTTATTCTTCTAAATCATTCTCATTAATGTCTATGTTTTCAAAGTGGTTTTTATGGATTTATTTATATCGACATGAATGTTTTAAAATGTTAATTACTCTCAAAAGTTTCAAAGTGGTATGGGACACTTTGTTTCAAAAATGTCTTTAAATTTATTCTTTTATAAATTGCGTGACTTTTAAATTTTTTCATAAAAAATGGATATTTCTTTCAAAGAGTTTTACAAATCATTTTCTTCTATGTCAAAATCTTTTAATATATTTTAAACTTGTTTTGAAGTTGATTTATTATGATACAAATCTTCCATATTATATTGAAGATTTTGTGATATGTTTGACTGTGGATGTGTTATTTTTATACCATTCATGGTTTATGGGTAAAGTATTTACATTTCGTATTCTAGTTTTAATATGAATGTTTATGTTATGTTTAAACCTTTTCATATGAGGAATGCATTGGATTTAGTAAGTGATGGGTGGAGCTCGCTATAGCTCCTCGATGCATCAGTAGGTTTCACGAGACAAACTAGTGTCTTGTCCCAAGGACTTGAAAAAATCTTATTTGTAGTCTTGGCACAAGGCCTTGACTATGTAGTTATGATAGTTTGGAATTATGTATTGCATCATTATGAAAGTGGTTAGTGATATTTCATGTGATTATTTGACTAGTAAAATATCCATGTGAATTAGTAAATGACATTACATCATTTTATTTTTGCTATATTATGCTAAATTTCATGTTTAAAAGGATTTTGTTTTGGTTATATATTGCCTTAAATGTTTATGCTTATCTATGAAAGTTTCTGCTGTATTGTTATCCTTACTGAGAATCTGAGCTCACCCCTTTCTATGTTTTATTTTTCCTAGGATTCCAAGAAGTGTATTGTGATTGATATGCAGGGTTAAGACAAGGGAATAATGACATTCATAAAGGATTATTTATGTTGTTTTTTATGTTATGAAGTGTAATGTAACATTCATGTATGTAATATATTTTCCAAGACTTCTAAACTGATCGGTCCTTCAGGACTTGATTCCTTGTAATCATGCCAATATATTAAAATAATGCACCGAATCTAGGTAACTGGGGTCGGGGCATTACAGAAATCATATCACTAGACCGTATTAAGAAAGCATATATGGTTTTCATACCCATTACCTATTTCTCAGTCCATTGTCTTCTTCATCGGATGTCGGACATGGTCCCCCTCTAAGGGATAACCAATCCATGATGGCCAATCTATCACTTTCTGTGATAAGAAAACCCTATAAAGGCCATACATTCACACATAATCGTGCATAAAACATATAGGAACAATATAAAATATTAATCATGAGTATCCTTATATAAAACCGCACACACATGTGATAAAAAAATTGTTTTCATGGGATACTCATGCACAAACATGTGATCAATATCAAACATGGGTCTCACAGGGTACACATGAAAAAACTTACGATCAGACTCAATCATGGCTCTCAATTCATACAATAACATACCATCATATTATTCCAAAAATCATATAAAAGTAATCTATATGGTAAGTAATTTCCCACCTCAAATTCATTAATTCCAATATCATGATTCTCCAAGAGTTGATTTAAAAATATTTCTTGCACACCACCAGATTAGACCTATACTCCAAGGTTCCCTAGAAATGATTCCAATACAACATAACAAGGGTTATAGAATAATATTCAAGAAGGAAATAATAATAAGAGGGTAGAACCATATCTTTTACCTAATGAAAACCACCATCAATGCCGAGTTTAGGTCTAGTCAAGGAACATAATCTGTTGCTGCAGGAACAATACTATATAAGAGATCATAAGATCCCAATGATCCTAGATGAATATGAAAAAGAACTTAATGGAAGTAAATTCCATTGAATTATGGTAATAAAAGGGATATCATTCAAATAATCAGCATAGGTTCATCCCCCAAACATCTAGATCCTAGTAACTCACAAGTAGAGAAAGAAGAATCAATTAATAGAGGTAAAACAATTCAAAATGTAAATTAAACACCATTTATTGAAGATAAAATTATTTTAATTTTTAAAATTATTGTATTAAACAAATTTTAGTGGATGAATCAACCATTTAAAGTTTATGAAACTGACACCAACTTGGTGTTGTGATGTCCTCTATGCCTATGGTGGCCTCAATCATGCTACACCCAGGAGATCCACCATGGTTTTCCAAAATAGTGTAATAGAAAATCCCTACCCATTTTTGACTCCCCACACCTTCCACTATAATATAGTGATTCCAATTTTCCCATGGTTTATTAGACTCAAAATGAAATACTCTTGAGATCACGCCCATACTTGGTGTGTTGTTCTATCCTGTTTCACATAGGCGAGTTCTAGGAAAAAATGGCCTACAACATGACATGGTATAGCTCTTGATGTAACTTTAAACTTATAAAAACTCTATATAAGACACTAAAAAACTTAAACTCATATTTTATACAAGTTAAACAATTTTATTGATCAAAATTACATTCATTTAAAACTGAGTATGTATCAAATCCCCCCTACAGAAGCTTCTCGTCCTTGAGAAGTTCCTCTAGCAGTTTTCCTTGAACAACTTGGGCCATTGAGCTCAAACATGAAACTTTTATCCCAAATATCCTCTTAAATTCATAAATTCTTAGAAAAGACTAAAAAAACTGATATCATCTTCTCACTTAATAATTCTTCATTATAGTCTCGAATCTGCACTAGGTGATCCATAAATGATACATCTAGTTCCAACTCAATATCCTCATAATCAATAACATAGGTAGGATTTGGTATATACCATTGATGTTGTGAAACAAGAAAAAATTATGAATACCTCAATATCATAAAGGAAGATCCTATTAGTAATCCATTACTCTAATATGCTCAGTGATCTCAAATGGCCCCACAAACCACGATGCTAGATTCCCTTGCTTCCATAGACAATGATTCTCTAATTGAGGTGACACCAATAAGAAAACCTAATCTCACATGGATAAATACAAAGTTTTTATCCTATAGTTAGTTTATTATTGATATTTAATCTTAGTGGTAACCAGCCAGTTCTAAATCAAATGAACTTTCTCAGTGTTTTCCTATACCAAACTTTTTAGGACCCCAGAGCACCCTAACAGGGTAGGGGTGAATTAAGATGCCAAAATTTTCTTTTAAATCAATAGATATTTTTCTTATGTCAGTAGGAACTTGTTAAAACTGTCTTTTGGAATAGTTTAGTAATAAAATATTCATATGAAAATAGATAACACAAAAATTTTACTGGGTTCGCTACTACATGCTAGTCCAAAGAGCATGCAACGAAAGTGTATTGGTCGTACCTAAATCTACTAATCTTAACTAGCTGTGGAGTATAAGAGTTTATAAATAGTCCCTCTATTCTAGGAACCCTACCAAGATTTTAGGGATAACACACTACATCCATCAGAACACTTCTTTCAACCCCTAACTTACTTCCATAAGGTGAAGTCTTGCTCAGTTTATTGAGTTGAAGGTCTCCTCTATAGATTTGCATTGAATTGTATCTATCCAGCACACAACTTTGATTTCATTAAAGTCCTGAATTGATGCACTTGAAATAACTAAACTAAAAAAATCATATATTCAAAACTTTAAATAATCTCAACTCAGTACTTGCACACAACACCTGTTCATGCTCAAAAGATTTGGGGTTGTCATGCATGTTGTATTTCGTGAAACACTTCACTTTTTCACAACCCTTATCTTTAGTGAAATAATTATCTTTCATACAAC
Source organism: Viscum album (assembly GCA_963277665.1). Taxonomy (NCBI): domain Eukaryota; kingdom Viridiplantae; phylum Streptophyta; class Magnoliopsida; order Santalales; family Viscaceae; genus Viscum; species Viscum album. Next base: position 1,965,066,081 of record OY728132.1, read on the forward strand.
TACACCCTAAGATTCACTTGGTCTTGATAGACTCAAGGAATGATTTTCACAAAACTCCATTCTTACATGCTACTCACCACTCGTGCATAACTTTTGGTTTACACACAACTCTCTACTTGCGCGTGACTCCCTGCTTTCACTCAACTCAATACTTGCATGGGTTAGAGCTCAAATTTTCTCTAAGTGTTGAATCTCTCTCAAAATAGGGGGGGGGAGTATCTTACTATTTATAGGCATTGTCAACCCTGCTTGCAAATTTTCACAAATTTTCCCCTAGAACTCAAGTATCATCCGCACAAGTCTCTTTTCACACAAACTCACACAAACTCACCTTTCTCACAAATCTACAACTTGCGTTTAATTATTTTATTTTCCATTTTTTATGAAAGGATGTAGAAATATTCCTTGTTCATAACCTTCCAATCCTTTATAACACTAGCATGCAACTTCCTTTTCGAAAATCACTATTATCCATTCTCCAATTTTTGGACAAAAAATTTTAGGAAAACACTATGAAATGATGCCACCTTCAATACTATTGTTAGATTGAACTTTAAGATTACTTACCTATAAATCCATAATATTACATGTGAGGACTGACAACACACAAAAACCATACTCAATTTACAGCAAAAATCAACCTGTGTTTCAACAATCTCTCCCTTTGGTTTTTTTGGAAATTTGTAGATAAATTCAATGAAGCACCAGCCCCAATCAAAACTTGATAGGCAAGAAACAACTCATCAAAAACTCTAAGTCTACATGATAAATGGTCAGTGTATAAAATAATATTGGAAAAATTAATTTGGTTGTCATGTTTTGAAATTATTAAATATTTCCTAGATAAGATCTGACTGTTTCCTCATAATAATGAATTGTTTTATAGATTCTTGTTATCCTCCTTTGTAACTCATTGAATTTATAAATTTCTCCCACTTTGTAAATAAACCCAAAGATACTGATTTTGACATGTAGAGATCAAAAGATACCTCCCTATATCGTATCTCCATTATAAACCTCCATTATTTCAACTAATAGATTAAAACAATTAATTCAGTTGGGGAGAGGGAAAACAACCATAACCTGCTCACGCATTGGGAGGTAGTTGAACACCGAGGTTCAACTGATGCTTTATGAACACATGTGCTAACAATTTATTAGTCAGTATGCCAGCCACTTGATCATTAGTTCCAACATGATCCATTTTAATCATTCCTTGTTTAACTTTTTCCTTAATAATGTGATATCTGATTTCAATGGGTTTCATTTGAGAATACTGAATACGATTTTTCGTAAGATCAATTTCACTCTTGTTATCATAATAAATCACCATTGGATATTTCACCTCATACCAATATTAATAAGTTATTACTTCATCCAAATTAGCTGAGTACAAACCTTTGTAGCAGAGATATACTCAGTTTTAGTAATACTGAGAGAAGTAATTTCCTATTTCCTACTCAACTATGCCACACATTTCTTTCCAATAAAGAATTCCCCACCAATTTTGGAATTTCTATCAACAACATCTCTAACCCTATCAGCATAAAAAATGATGATAGTTTATTATATCTTCCGGCAGTAAAGTATATGTCATAACTGTGAGTACATTGAATATATGATATGATTCATTTAACTGCCACCATATGTTATTCCTTCATATTACATTGAAATTCAGATGCTAAGAATGTTGCAAAGACAATATATGGACACATTTAAGTTAAGTACTACAAGATTATTATAGTTTTTCTATATGAGGTGGGATCTATAGAAGTCTCATCCTCATGATCTCTAAGTTTAGTTCCAACTACAATCAGAGTTGACATTGGTTTGGAGTCATGCATATTGAATTTCTTCAACAACTCTCTTTCATTTTTTTCCTAAGAAAAAAGTGAATTATTTCCCTTGAATAACTTGGATCCCCAAGAAGTAAGTGAGTTCACCAATCATAGACATTTGAAATTCGGATTTCATGTGATTGAAAAATTCATCCACTGACCTCTGCCTACTGCCGTCAAATATAATGTCATCTACATACACCAGTACCATGAACTAATATTATTTGAGAGTTAATCACATAGATATTATGATCAAATCCTCCTATTTTTAAATTCAAGCTTCTTTAGATAATAATCCTTTCAGAAATACCATTATCACAGTGTGTGCTTCAAGCCCTAGAGTTCCTTATTTAATATGAAAACCTTAATTTGATCATTACCAAGGAGAAAGCCCACTGGTTTTCTATGTAGAATTATTATTAAATAACACAATTTAAGAAATATGTTTTGACATCTATTTGATACAATTTGTAACCTATTTTAATTTCCATGGAAATAAATAGTCTGATTGGATCCAATCTAGCCACTAGAGAAAATGTTTCTTTAACATCAACACTTTCAAACTATGAATATCCATTCCACACCAATCACACCTTATTTATGATCATATTTCCATGTTTTTCGAGTTTATTTTTAAAAATACACTTCATACCAATCACATTGTGATTTTCAGGTCTTTTAACTAGATACCATGTTTGGTTATTGTCAATATGATCCCACACTTCATTCATGGAATTAAACCATGTTTCATCCTTTGTAGATTCTTTAAAATGGGGGTGGTTCTACGACTAATGGGAATGAATATTGTGCATTATTCTTCAATGTCCTTGTCTGTGTGGATGATATCCAATCCCTAATGTTGTTGGATTGATAAATTTATGCTCTTTAATTTATCCTGTGAAGTTTAGAATAATTTTCTTCAGTTATGGTTTTCTATTCTAATTCTTCTTCTGAACCAACATCATGATACGACCCCTAACTATTTTTTCATACCTTTCTCTACTTCTGTATTTGGATCTATTCTATGTCCATATTCTTCCTCATCTTCTATCACATCAGCATAAGAATTCCTTGAGGTATTTGTGGTCTTATCTTCAATGATATTAATATCACTATTTTTCATAATTATCCAAAGAAATTTATGGATATATCTGTAGGATTTTTTATTCATTGAATATTTGAAAAATATTCCCTTGTCTATAACATCACTATACTTCCCTTGATTTCCTTATTTTTTTTTCCAGATGAAACATTTACTTTTGAAAACACAAAAATTCTTCAAATATGACTTTCTTCCATTACAAAACTCAAATGGTTTCTTTTTTTCCCATTTAAATCCCTATTAAATTTTTAATATACACTGTATCTTGAAGAACCACTTTCTAGAAAAGGTGAGAGATACGACTCTCAATCAGCATAATTATGTCCATATTCTTCACCTTTCAATTCCTATGCTCAAAAAATCATTTTTTCTATGGGTTTCTCACAAAATCCACTTCATGTTGTATTTTATGTTCATTTAGGTAATTTTAAAACTCAACTAATGTGTATTTACCTCTATTTTTAGACCACAGAACTTTGATTGTTTTTCTAATATCATTATCATCTATTCAGTGATATGTTATCATATAATCAATCACTTTCCATTTTCTATGTATAACCACCACAAACTCCATTCTACTATAATCATCAATAAAAAGTAAAATCACCTTTCTCTATATGTTCCGACAAAATTTATTGGGCCACATACATTTGTATGGATGGGATCAAGAATATTTGATGCCCTTTTCTTCTTTGGCCGATTTTAACTGCATTCCAACTTCCCTCGTATACAAGGTTCACAAATATTTTATTGTTCATGATTTATATTGGGGATATCCCTGACCATCTTTGACTTATATATATTTTCCATGTCTTTTTTATTAATGTGACCTAGCCTCCGATGCCACAAGTTGTTTTCTTCTTCAACTGTCATAAAGAAAATGTTCACTTTACTATCAACCTCATATAAGTTTCCATTTATTCTTAATACTTTCATAAGATCATTCCATATCTTTCCTCCGATAGTGCACTAATTTTGATTAAATGTTACCATCTGCCCTGATTCACACACTTGACTCACACTCAAAATATTTTGACATAAACCATCCACATAAAGAACTTTAGTTTTCTTCACCTCGCCATCAACTAGTTTAGTACTTCCACTACCTTTATTATTCAAAGAACCATCATTACCGAACCTCACTATTCCATCAAAAATTTTCTTAGCATTCTTTAACAGGTATTCATTTCTCTTAATATGGTATGAGAATCTTCTATCATGAATTCATGTGTTGTTTGTTTTTGTAGATTTGAGGTCTACTTCCACAAGGTTGAATCTTTCAATTTTTTTCCATTTCCTCCCATGAAATTTTAGATTGTGTGAAGGATAAAGTGGCACTTTGAAATATCTATTCCACATGAAAAGGTTCATCATACTCATAGTATTATTCCATAGAATAAAACCTAATTATAAGAGAAACACCATCTAGTTGATGAGTATTGGCTTGTATCTGAGTTCTGTAAGTATTGTTTATGACTTTCCTCTACCTATAATAAATAGTTTTAGGACTAAAGTTAGAAAAATGAAAACAATATCCATATAAATTATTTATTCTATTGGAAGTAAGATAAGAATTCGTTCTCCTTTTTTGGATTTATAGATCTTCCCCATTCAAATAGCTCCTCTCCTCTTCATAGTATGACATGGTGTGACCCATATACCCACAAAATTGAAATTTTATAAAATAAATGTATTCTACCTTTTATTACTCCTTATGTCACATTCTTTAGGAAAAGATTTTGACTGATGATATTTTCTAAAAACTTGTGGATAGTTTTTATTTTTCAGCTTCCCTTTATTTTGCTTCATCTTGTTTCCAGCCTTCGATGTTTCAACATCACAACCAATTCCACTTTTTACCATGTATGTGGATCTTTGATTATCCAAATCCTCATCTATTTCTTCAAAACCTTGCTCATCTCTCTCTATCATCTCAACATATGAGATTATTTGAAATTTTATTTTCTTATTTGTTTCCATTTAATTTGATTCACTTCCAAGTTTACTCCTAAGAGTAACAAATTCTTCTTCAAGACCCTCAATAGTCTTGGGCTTCTCCTCCAGTATAGATGTAAGTTCATTGATGACTTTTTTCTATACTTGAATTGTGAGTTTCAGTTCCACTATATCTTCTTTAAATTCAAAGGTCATTCATTTTTATTTCACTACTTATTCGAGTCATTCAATTTCAGCTTCAATCCAACCAACATATTCTAATTATTCTTACACAACTGCTCTCTAATCTTTTCATATGTTATTTTGATTCTCAATCATTCCAAGAGAACCATTATGTTTCAACTTGATATCATTATCAACAATCATATGATTATCTATAGCTTTATCTTTTGATGATTCCGACTTTTCAATTGTAGCCATCCTAGACACATGGGTTCCAGATTTAACATATGGTTATTATTCCTTAAAGAATTAATTATCATAATATTATTATTTACAGAAAAAACTCTTCCTCTATACTTTTTTTATTTATTTGAAGTATTCCTTTTGATCAAAAATTTTCTTAGGATTCTATGAATTTTCCACTTTAATATCTTCATCATTGAGCTTCTTTGAGCACTGAGAGGTAATGTGCCCGACTCTAGTATAATGAAAATAGGCCAAGGGAATCTTTCCATAAAATTTCCCTTGTCCTCTCTTGTATTTATTTGAAAAAAGATAAATAATCATCTTTCTCATTATATTCATCAAAGTTATATCTAGAAACCTCAAGTTTTTACATGGATTTGAAATCCATTTCCATTTTTTACTTGAGTTGTTGCATCTTCAGGTTTGACTCTTGTTTCATATTCCACTAGACTACTCAGAAGATCATCCAATGAAAGGTTATAAAGATCCCTTTCCTCAAGGTCTAACACTTTTGGATTATAGAGAGGTGGAAACCTTCTCCAAATTTCCTTCAAAATTTCAATGTATTTGATTTCTTCACCAATCCATCGAATTTCAACTACAACTTCAATAATTCAATTGAAAAAGGTATTTGAATTTTCATTAGGATGCATCTTCAGATCACCAAACCTACAATGCATGACTTGTAGTTTCTCCTTCTTCACTTTTTCTCCAACTTCATATATATTCTCCAGTTTTTCCCACATAGACTTTTCATAATTTAAACTCAACAAATTTTGATAAATTTGATTCAAAAGTGATGTAGTGAGGGAATTTTGTGCTTTATCATCTGCATCAATCATTTTTATATCTGTATCTGTCATAGACAACCCTGTTGGATCAGTGACCTATATTGCTTGTATAGTGGAAAAGATTACTTCGATTCCAAGAGATGTTAGAAGAGATATCATCTTGTTCTTTCATATCTAAAGGTTACTTCCATCAAAGAGAGGGACTCCCCTAACATTAACTGAATTTTCCATGACAGAAAAGGACAAATTTAACACTAGAAAGATTTTCCCTTTGATACCATTTGTAGGAACTCGGGGCACCTTGAGAGGGGAGGGGTGAATTAAGGTTTCAATTTTTTATTTTTAAATAAACAAATATTTTTTCCACGTTGGTAGGAACTTGTTAAACGTTTCTGTTCAAATAGTGCAATAATAAAAAATTCTAATGAAAAGAGACAACAAACCAATTTTACATGGTTCACCACTAAGGGATAGACCAAGGAACATATAATAATAGTGTTTCAGTTATACCTAAATACACTAATATTCACTATTTGTGGAGTATAAGAGTTAAGACACAATCAATCTAATCTAGGAACACTACCATTATAATATTTTAGGGATATCACACTATGTCCCTCAAAACACTTCCATCAAATCCCCTAGCTCTCTACCTTAGGTGAAGTCTTGCTTAGTTTGTCAAATTTAAGGTATCTTTAATAGATTTAGAATGAATTATTTTTATCTGTATAGTACAAGACTTTTTTTTCATCAAAGTCCTTAATTGATGCACGTGAAAGAACTGAACTAACAAAAAAAATATTCAAAACTTGAAAGCAGCTCAACTTAGTACTTACGCACAACACCTGTCCATGTGCACACGATTTGGGGTTGTAGTACTAGTTGTATTTCACAAAACACTTATCTTTTTCACAAACCTTCTCTTTCATGTAGCGACACCATATGATTCACTTGGTCTTGATAAACTCAAGGAACACCTTTCACAGAACTCCCTTCTTAGATGCAACTCACCACTCACGTGATACTCCTAGCTTACACGCATGTCTCTACTTGCATGTGATTACCTACTTGCGAACAACTCACTACTTGTGCAATTCATTGCTTAGATTTTGTCTAAGTGTTTAAAATATCTCAAATTAGGGGGTATCCACCTATTTATAGGCATTGCTAACCCTATACACCAATTCGAGTAACTTTTACCCTAGTGCGCAAGTATCATCTTCACATGGCTCTTTTTCAAAACTCACACAAACTCACCTTTCACACAAATCTACAACTTTCACACAATTATTTCCTTTTCCCTTTTCTATACAAAGATCTTGAAATATTTATTGTGTAAAACTTTCCAATACTTTATAATACCACTGCACAATTTCCTTTTTCAAAAACACTGTTCTCCATTCTCTAATTTTGGGACCCCAAAATTTGGAAAAAACATGGAAAGAATGAAACCATAAATACTATTATTAGCTTGAACTATAAGATCTATTTACTTATAAACTACCCAATATTCCATGTGAGTATTAACAATTAACAAAAACAATACTTTATTTATAGAAAAGAACAACCTTGGTTCCAACATACATATCCTAAAATCAACTGGCTTACCCGCCTCATGCCAGCACAATAGTGAATGACATGAATGACCATAAAGTGACTCAAAATATAGCAAACCGATTATTTCACACAAATCATTAAATTATTTTAAGCATAATTATATATCAAATCACAATCCAAGGATCGTAAAGTCTAGTGTTTTGGACGACTGGGTACATAAAATTGAAAACAAGGGACTTAATAAAACATTTATTTATTTATATCCAAATAAAAGCTCATAACTTCCATTGATCCATTACATATAAATATGATAACATATGGATAAAATGAAAAAATGATTGAGATAAAAATCCTAGTAAAAAAATAAACAGTAAAATAAATCTTAACACATGGGTTAGAAGGTATAACAAAATGTTATAAAAAGTAATGGAACATAAGGAATCATAACATAGAATCATATAATCATAGAATAATAGTAATGTAGTAGAGACATAAAACAATACTTTACCACAATTCAAATACCATTTCACATAGAGGAGCACACGTCAATGCTTTTTGTATATAGAGGAGCACATGTTATGGATAATCACCAAGACAGTTGCACAAAACATCACATGAGACTAAAATTTACCCAATGAATTGGATTTACATCTAAGAACACCCATGATAACATGTTCATGAATATTTTTTCCCCAAAAATAATCATACATAATAAATCACACATAAACATAAGGGTACCCATGTAAAAAATGGGTATCTTGTCATAAAGCATAATAAATGGGCCTATCATACAAGTGTCCATGAAATAAAGAGATTAAAACATACATGGAAATTAATAAGGTAAAATAGGAATATATCTTGGAAATTTATTTCAAACATAAGTGATAACTTGTAAAAAGTGTATTTATGACATTTTATCATTAAAAAATTTTAGTGAGGTTTTACGGAAAATATTAAAAATCATTTAATATAGAAAAGGGAATAATATTTTATACAAAAACAGAAGTTAAAAAAGAAGGTTTTCATAATAAAAAGTCCGATTTTATAAAAACAACAGTGGATTAAAATATATGATAGAGTGAACTTTATATTGGGTAAGAATTTAGGAAGGTCTCTTAAATAGAGCTTGTTTTTCAGGAATAATTGATAAGAGCATCATTTCAAAACATGTATATCCAAGAAAAAGTAGGATGGATGGATCTTAATAAATGGTTTTGGAAAAAATAAACAACATTTAGAATATTTAAATAAAAATAAAAGAGAATTTAATTTTGGTAAAAAGAGATAAAGAGTAACCCAAAGGAATAATGGAGGTTTGGGTAGAATCATTTACGTTAAATCTGAAGGTGTTCTTCCCTTGATCTTAATATCCTATATAATCAAATTATATTCATTAATTAATAATTCTATAACCCTTTACACATTTATTTGATTTTTATAACATTATTTAGTCCATTTATGGCTTTTTTGATGGGCTAAGAGGTTCAATTTCATTGTTTTATAGCATTTTTTCCCTTGGTTTTCATGATCTATTTACTTATATACTTGTACGGATAAACATGTAAGATGATATTGGTGGTCTAGAATTGAAGTTATTTGTTATTAATGAACATACATAAAATTACATGGATATAAAATTCATTTAGTTATTTGGAGTGAGGATGAATCATTATATAAAACTTTAATGATAAACATTTGGGTTAATTGGTGGTTTTTGATAAAAAACTCATTTTTATTTATAAATTAATATCATGTGTAAAAAAAATTATATAACCTTAAATAAGATATAATACATATATTTTATTCTAGTTCAACCATAAAAATGGTTTCATGATTATAATTGTAGATAGTAATATAAATTGAAAGCTCTTCGTCCTTGAATTTGATAAATTAACACATCTCGAATGGTGTTTTCTTTTCTAGAATAAAAGGAGGGGAAATGAGAGATGATGATTAATTATTCCATTAACATAAAAAAATTCCAGTTTATCTATGGTAATGGAGTTATCATTACATTTATAAGAGGATATGTGAGGATAGAAAAGAAAACAAAGGAACTTGAAAATAAATTGAAAGATAACCGAAGATGGTTTTAAATCTTTATTCCTTCATTTTTTGAACCTCCTAGAGGGTTTGGTTTTGGCCTTTTGATAAGAAAAAAAGATCCTAGTTGCGGGGGTGGGGCTTGGGAAGAGATTTGATCAAAATTTAGACAAGTAAAAATTCTTGAGAAGTGTGAGGAGAAAAGGTGGTGAGGGGTGATATTTATCGGGAAAAGAGGGATGTTTTCTAAATATTTAATTCATTAGTTTATGAAAATAATTTTATAAATATGATAAATTTAATTTTTTATTTAAAATCATTATTTAAATGGAAAATAAAATTTTTAACATTAAAACTGTTTTTTTAACACTTAGAAAAATTTATTATGTTCTCATAAAATTATATTATAATCATAAGAAATAAAAACTAAAATTTATGAATAAATTTTATGAAAATAAATTTTATTTTAAATTATTAAATTAGTTATAAAAATGTAATTAAATATTTATGACTTATAGAAGCACCAACAATTAATTAATAATTTTTAAAATACTTGTTTACTTATACTATGATATAACTATATCGTATTGACACTTATAATATGGAAAAATTTTATTTATACCTTCATTTGTGAGGTTACTATTACATTGGTTGGTTTACTATTCATAAAGGTCATATTACTATTACATAGGTCAATATACTATTTTATTGGTATGTGTTCCTTAGCTACTAGAGACACCTTTTATTTCACTCATTATTAATTTATAAAGTTTGTATTGTGTTCTATATGTAATCTTATGTGATTATACTATAATACATAATTATAAGAAGGAAAATCCATTAATAAAACATCGGGTCATTACATTCTTCTCCTCTTATGAAATTTTTCCCTCAAAATTTAGTTTTAAATTAAAGGATGAAAACAAGTGTGGGTACTTTTCCTTCATTTCTTCCTTTGGTTCCCATGATGCCTCTTTGTACATATGGTTCCACTATAGTACTTTGACCACCTGAGTAGTCTTGTTGTGTATTAATTTATCTCTATGATCCAAGATTTTCACTAGTTCCTCCTCATAAGAAAGATCATTCTCCAATTTTACCACCTCTGAAGATAGTACTTGTGAAGGATCTGGTATGTACTTCCTTAAGAGGGATATGTAGAATACATATTATACTTTAGAAATCGTTGGTGGTAGTGTTAGTCAATAGAACACAGCTCCAACACGATCGATAACCTTAAAGGAGAAGATGTACCAAGGACATAACATTCCTTTTTCAAAAATCTCATGAACTTATTCTATGGATATATGTGGATAAATACCATGTAACCAATTTTTAACTCAAGGTCTCGTCGAAGATTGTCTGTATATATTTTTTGTTGACTTTGGGCTGCCTTGATGTTTTGATAAATGGTTTTCACCTTTTCCACCATTTCTTTGACCATTTTAGGTTCTAATAGCTAACATTCACCTACTTCATCCCAACATGCCAATTTTCTCACCTTTCCCATAAAGGGATTCATATGGATCTATTTATATATTTGGAGTGGAAACTGTTGTTGTAGGAAATTCAACTAGTGGAAGATATTGGTCCTATCCTTGATTGAAGTCCATATAACACACTATCAATATGTCTTCAAGTTTTTGAATAGTTTTCTCAGATTGGCCATCAATTTTTGGATGATAGGCCATACTGATTTTTACCCCATTTCTTTTAGCATGTTGGAGAATTTTCCAAAACTTTGATGTGAATCTCAAATCCTGATCAGATACAATCTATAGTGGTACTCCTTGAATCCTTACTACCTATTTGATATATATCCATGGAATTTGATCCAATGATAAGTCCTATCAAATTGAGATAAATTGTTGTATCTTTGTAAGATTATCCATAATGACCCATATAGCATTGTTTCCTCTATATGTCCTTAGAGGTCTAGCAACAAATTCCATGGTAATGTTCTCCCACTTCTATGTTGGTATGGGTAGTGGTTGCATCATCCTCTTAGAATTTTTTCCTTTAGCATTTACTTGTTGATATATCAGGTAATTTGATGTATATTCATCAATCTAATTCTTCATATTGTCCCACCAATAGTTCTCTAGGAGATCTTGATACATATTTGTGCTCCCTGGGTGAATAGAGCGGGATGATCTACATGAATCATTTAGAAGATCCTCCTATATCTCTGGATCAGATGATACACATAATCGTGACCCAAATATTATAACTCCTTCCTCATCAAACTTGAACTCATAGGACTTCCATTTTCTAATAGCTTCCACCCTTTTTATAATTTCTACAACTTTTCTTTGAGCATGCTTCATTTTATCCACAAGGGATGACTTACCAATCATTTGAGAAAGGATTGATGATGTTTCTAACTTAATTATTCCTAGATCCATCCTTTTTAAGGCTAAGAATATTGGATACTTATCAATTATTAACAATGATAAATATGTAAGATCTTTTCTACATAGAACATCCACCACCTTATTTTCCTTACCAAGATGGTAGTGTATTGAGTATTCGTAATCCCTGATGAGATCTAATCATATTCACTAATTCATATTATTCTACATCTGAGTGAAAATATATTTGAAACTCTTATGATTAGTATATATCTCATACTTCTCCCTATAGAGATATTGCCACCAAATTTTCAACACAAAGATTGCAGCTCGCAACTCCAGATCATGCATGGGATAGTTTTGCTCATGTATTTTCAACTACCTTGAGGAATAAGCTTTTAATTTATCATTTTTCATCAATTTGAAACCTAATCCATTTTTTGAATCATCACTGTACACCACAAATGGTTCTCTAGTTGTTGGGAGTGTGAGCACTAGCGTAGTGATAAAACTCTTTTTGAGCTCTATAAAGATTTCATCCCATTCTTGAGACTAGAAAAAATTCACTCCCTTGCATGTGAGCTAGGTTAGTGGATTCCAAAAATCATGATAAGTTTATCACAAATCACTGATAATACCCAACTATACCAAGTAAACTACGGATCTCCATTAAACATGTTTGTCTTGGCCACTCTTCAATTGGATTTTCCTTAGAAGGGTCCATATATATTTTTTTACTGGGGATAACAAGCCCTAAGAATTATAATTCCACCATCCAGAACTCACATTTACAGTACACTGCATAATGTTTCTCAATTTGAAAAGACTTTAAAATAGTGTTAAAATGCTCATCATGTTTCTACTTTCTCTTGGAGTATATCATAATATCATTGATAAATAATAACACAAATTTGACAAGGTAATATCTAAAGACTCTATAAATTAAATCCATGAAAATGGTTGAGGAATATGTGAGTCCAAATGGAATCAATATAAACTCATTGTTTCCAAAACTTGTTCGAATGGTAGTCTTGGGAATATCTTCCTTCCTCAACTTTAATTGGTGATATACCAACCGAAGGTCCACTTTTGAGAAATAACTAGCCCCACGTAGCTAATTGAACAAGTCTTCTATCCGAGGAAGGGGATACTTGTTCTTTATTTATATTTTATTGATCTCATGATAATCAATGTATAGGTGCATAGATATATCCTTCTTCTTTACTAAGAGGACCTGTTTACCCCATGGTGAAGCACTCGAGAATATAAAACCCCTCTTTGGTTTCTCCTGTAACTGCTTCTTCAGCTCTTCCAGCTCAACGATGGCCATTCTATAGGGTTTCTTTGATATAGGCAGAGATCCAAGAATAAGTTAAATTGAGAACTCAACCTAATGGTTAGGAGGAATACCCAAAAATTCTACAAGGAATAAATCAGTATAATCCATCATGATTGGCATATCTTCAAGCATTATCATATCCTTTAAATCAATTATTTGAATGAGATATGCTTTCTCATAAGGTAGTAATATCCACACTTGAGACAATGATTCTAAAGGATATTTATCATCCTCTTTACACTTATATAGAATTGGAGGATACATTGGGTTGTGATGTGTGATCTACCATTATCGACGATCGATGTTGGATTTGTATATATATAGAGAATCCATGCCCAATATGGAATCAAACTCCACCAAAGGGAGTACGACCATATTTTCTGGGTGTTTTAGTCCACAAACATTAATCTAGGTGGAGTTATAAACTTTGTATATAGTAATTTCTTCTATTTTTTGTTCTCACAGATAACTCAAACTCCAAATTTTGAGGTGGTTATTGAATAGTTCTACTAAATTTACAAGATATTAAATAATGCATAGAACTAGAATAAAATAGTACATTCACTATTCTTGAATGAATCACCAGCGTACCTATCACCACATTATTTTCTGGATCCACCTCAATAATAGTGATAAAACAAGCCCTTCCATGTTGCCTTGGAGGTTGTTGTTGATTTCCCCCCAAAACCCATATCTTAGGGGAATGGTTCATGTAATACGCATGTTCTTTGTAGTTGTAACACTGCACTATAGGATGATTGTTGATTTAAACCTTCATTTATTCTTCCACGTTAGTAGAATTCTTCATTTACCTTCTGAAGTTCTTATCTAGATGTCTAATTACTCACACATTTGAAGAAATTCCTAGTTACCTTTAGACAGTTCCCGGGATGCCTCTTCCCACATTTTTTACATGTGGTATGTTTGGTCTTCTTTCCATCATGGGATTTATTTGCTGAACCACCCATATTTGACTCTATTTTCCTCGTTTTGTCCCTAGTCCCATGATACCACTGAGAGGCTCTAATATCTATTTCAACCTTGATGGAATAACATACAATCTCCTCATAATTTTCAAAGTCTCGAATTGCCAACAATTTTCATAGACTCAGTTTTAGTCCACTAAAGAAGCGATCCACCTTGATTTTGGTGACCATGAAATGGGATGAGGCATACCTAGAAAGTCTTGTAAAGTTTTCTTAATAAAGTCTGATTGACTCATCTTCCCTTTTATTCTGTATGAGGAATTACATTTCTATCTTGAGATAGATGGTTTGAGGAAAATATTTATTGAATTTTTTTCTTGAAATATTACCAATCCATGAAATATATTTCCTCTGTGGACTTTATATTTTTGATCAGTGCCCACCACTGACCAATTTCCCCATCAAAACTATAGACTTCCAACACAACTTTATCTTATTCTAAGAACTGGAGGATATAGAATATCTTTTCAATAGAGTTAACCCACTATTCTATGAGTAGGGGATAAGAAGATCCACTAAACATGAGAGGCCATTTACAAATGAAGGATTCAATACAACTTTATCTTTCCTTGGAGAAGGATGGCATTCAACGTGATTCAATTTATTATTCATAACTTGAGCTAGCTGAGCAAGTACTATCCTAAAGTTTTGAGCAGCTGTTACCATCATATTTGGCATTTCATTAGGGAAATCATCATATTCCCGACCACATTGATTTTTGAAAGGTGTTCTTATATTTCCCTCCATTCTCTAAGAAAAGGAAAGTGAAATTAGGGGGATTTAATACTTACCACAATTAAAGGAAACTTTGAACATAAAGGGATAAAATTGTAAAGGAAAAATATATCCTAACTAATGATTCCTATGGTTTAAATCTAGGTTATCCATGATCAGTTTTCTAATATATATTCTTTTGGGAATTTTCTTTGTTCCTTTAATAATGGTTTATAACGAGGTTAAGAATTTACCAAAGCATATCCCCCGAGAGTGTCAATCTTGGTGCATAGTGAGGCCCGTTGTTGTGTACCAGGTTACCCCGAGTTAGAAATAGAACACATTGTTAGAGTTTTTATTCCTAGGTACATCTATGCCCGAACCATGTCCACTTGTAGTATCCATAGAGAGATGTATTTTCTCAATAAACCACTTACTCTGTACTTACCAAAATTTAGGGATGTTTTATTATACTTAGTATTATCCATAAGGTTCTTAATAAATTTCACTATTCCTAATCTCCAAAAATAACTATACTTTCCCCTGATACCAACTACAGCAACCTGAGCCTTTTACATATATCATTACATTATTTTAAGCATAATTAAACATCAAATTACAAGCCAAGGATCATAAAGTCTAGTGTCTTGGAAGACTAGGTACTTAAAACTAGAAACTTAGGACTTAATAAAGAATTTATTTATTAATCACCCAATAAGAGATCCTAAATTACTTTTATCCCTTACATCTTTATAGGATAACCTATGGTAAACCTAAACAAAAGGATGATCTAAAAATACGAGTAAGAGAATAAACATTAAAATAAAGCACAACACATGGGTTAGAAGGCATAACATAATGATATAAAAAGGCATGAAACATAAGGAATCATAACATGGGATCATATAATCATGGAATCATAGTAATTTTTTAGAAACATAAAACATAACTTTATCAAAAATCAATGCTTTTAGCATATAGAGGATCAAGATTCAAGTCTCATTGAAAATAGAAGAGCATTAGTCAAGGATAACCACCAAGACTATTGCACATAACATCTCATGAGACTAAAATTTACCCAATTAACTGGAGCACTATTTTGGTGAACCCATAATAACATTTTCATGAATATGTTTTACACATAAAGAATCATAAATAATCAATCATACATAAACATGAGGGTACCCATGGAAAGAAATGGGTATCATGTCATAAAGCATAATAAGTGGGCATATCATACAAGTATCCATAAAATAAAGGGATTAAAACACACATGGACATTAATAAGGGAAAATATTAATATATCACTGTAAGTGATGTAAAATAGAAGTGATAACATATAAAAAGAGTATTTAAGACACTTTATCATTACAACATTTCAGTGCAGTTTTAAGAAAAATATTAAAAAGAATTTAAAATGAAAAATGGAATCATCTTTTACATAAAACTAGAAGTTAACCAGAAACGTTTTCATAATAAAATACTAATTTTATAAAAAAATGGTGGCTTAAAAAATATGATAGAGTGAACTCTAAATTGGGTAAGAATATAATAATTTCCCCTAAATTGGTATTTCTTATTAGGACGAATTGAGAAGGGAATCATTTTAAAACATATATATCCCAGAAAGAGAAGTATGATTGGATATTGATACATTAGTTTGGAAAAAATAAAAATAATAATAATATTTACATAAAAATAATAGAGAATTTCATTTGGGTAAAAAGGGAGAAAGAGTAACCCGAAGGAATAATGGTGGTTCAGGTAGAATCACTTACCTTAAGTCCAAAGGTGTTCTTCCGTTGTTCTTAATGTCTTATATGATCAATTTATATTAATTAATTAATAATTAAATAACCATTTATAAATGTATTTTATTTATTATCACTTTTTTAGTCCATTTATGGCCTTTTTGATGGGTTAAAAGGTTCAATTTCATTGTTAGGGAGCGTTTTTTCCTTGGTTTTCTTGATTAGTTTAATTATATATTTGTACGAATAAACATGAAAGATAAGAATGGTTGTAAATAATTTAATTTATATGTTATTAGTCAATATCCATTATATTTCATGTTTATAAAATTCATTGGGTTTTTGGGAGTGAGGATGAATCATTATATAAAACTTTAATGATAGCCATTTGGGTCAATTGGCAGTTTTTGATCACAACAAACTCATTTTTATTTATAAATTAATATCATGTGTAAAAAAATATTATATAACATTAAATAAGATATAATAAATATATTATATTCTGTTTTATCCATAAAAATGGTTTAATGACCAGAATTGAATACGGTAATAGAAATTGAAAACCCGTCGTCCTTGATTGTGACAAATTAACACATCTCAGATGGTGTTTTCATAACTAGTATAAAAGGAGGAGAAAGGTGAGATGATGATGAATTATTACATTAAAATAATAAAATTCCATTACATTTAAGGTCTTGGAGTTATAATACCACTTCTATGGGTAGAGGTGAGGATAGAAAAGAAAACAAAGGAACATGAAAATAAATTGAAAGAAAACATAAGAGGGTTTTACCTCTTGATTCCTTCCTTTTGATAACCTCCTTGGGGGTTTTGTTTTGGTATTTTTATAAGACCAAAAGCTATCATAAGTGTGGGATGGGATTGGGAAGATATTTGATAAGAATTTAGATAGGGAAAAAGTCTTTAAAAGTGCAAGTAGAAGAGTCAATGATGGTGGTATTTAGAGTGGAAGAGAGGGTGTTTTCTGAATATTTATTTTAGTAGTTTATTATTTTTCACATGAAAAGAGATAGTGTTGATTATTATGACCAAAAAAAGTAAATAGAGCATGTGATTTCAATCCAATGGTGCTTACATGATCATAAAATCACCCATGAATCTATAATTCATGTATTTAACATTTATTGTAAATTATTGAATTTTACTATTTACCAAAAATTCAAGTATTTTATAAAAATAGAAAAAATTTACCCTAAATATTTTTCAACATGTAGAATTCAAAAATGAACTCCATTTTTAGAAAACAATTTTCTAAATATAATAAATTTAATTTTTAATTAAAATCATTATTTACATAGAAAATACAAATTTTAAAATTAAGAGTGCTTTTCTAACACTTTGAAAAATTTATTAAGTTCTCATAAAATTATCTTATAATCATAAGACATCAAAACAATAATTTATGAATAAATTTTATGAAAATAAATTTTCTTTTAAATTATTAAATTAGTCATATAAATTTTATTAAATATTTATGCCTTATAAAAATACCAACACTTGATTAATAATTTTAAAAATATTTATTTACTTATACCATGATATCATTATATCATATTGAAAATTATAAGATTAAAAAAATTTATTTATACCTTCATTGGTGATTTTACTATTACATTAGCTGGTTTACTATGCATAAGGGTCACATTACTATTCCAAAGGTCAAGTTACTATTTCATTAGTATGTGTTCCATAACTTCTCTAGATACAATTTTTTTCAATAATTCTTCATTTATAAAGTTTTTATTGTGTTATATATATAATATTATGTGATTATAATATAAGATATAAATATAAGAAGGTAAATCCATTGATAAAACATTAATTCGTTACACAAAAAAGATTCCATATGAATTGAATCCTGGAAAATATTTTTGCAAGAAAGATAGATGAAGTCTAGATTATTATCACATAATCCAATAAAGTCTAGGATGAATTATTGAAGCATATCCTCTAAGATATATATTGTTCTCTCTGATTGTCCATCAGTCTATGAATGATATTCTATACTCTGTTTTTGTTGAGTCCCAAAATACATCTATAAACCTTTCCAAAAATATAAAATAAAATGTATGTTGTTGTCCAGAAATATACTTTAAGGTACTCTATTTGGTCATGAAATATTATTCTAGACCTAAATCTTGACAAACTCATTTATAGAGTGAGTCCCTCAAATTGGAATGAAGTGTTCCACTATTGTTAGTTCATCAACTATCATGCAAACAACATATCCACTCCTCAGGGTATTGTGAAACTATATCAGAAAGTCCATACTCCCCTCATACCACTTCCACATTCTCATAGGAAGTGGGTGCACCTCCCACTGAGAGGAATGTGTGTCCCTCAGCAACTCTTACTTCATTGAAGTGTCACATGATATCCTAATAAATCATCATCAAACCTGGGTGTACTTCCCACTAAGAGGCATGGGAGTCCCTTATCATCTCTTCCCTTATGAGAGTTTGATCCAATACTCTCCCCTGAAAAAATATCTCATCATCACTATTGATTGATCACCCTGGAACTGGGTTACTTCCCACCAACTATTCTCACATCATGAATCACTCAAGATCTAATTCTTGGATTATCTTTACCCATTCCACCAATATTAATGTGATGAACATGGGAGCACATTCCATCAAACCTTATTTCTTATATTAATCATCTAAATATTCATACAAAAGGATCATCAACTACCACTCCTCTGATGAAGGTTTCTCTCCAAGATCCTACTTTTTCCTACTGAGAACATCTGTGATGATGTTTCCTTTCTCAGAAGAAAAAACAAAATCAAAGTTGAATGTCTATAGATACACCACATATTATATCTCATAGAGATTCAAGTCTCAATGATAAAATACTTGACACATGATCTTTCATTCAATGTATAAAAAAACATTTAACCAAATATATAATCATGATAGCACTTAAAAACCTGGAATACAAATACTAACTATAAGTCATGCGTAGGGTAGTTCTTCTCATGGGGTCATATATGGTGAGGCCCATAAGCCACTACATGATCCCTATACATTAAAATAGCTTATAAATCCACACCAGAGGAATTTAAATAAATTATATAGCCAATCCTAGGTTATGGTAATGTAAAAACTAGGGATGACATCAATCTTCTCTTTATCTCAAGGAAGGCCTCTTCACACTGGTCTATCCACTCAAACTTCCCACCCTTCTTTGTATGACTTTCTATAGGTGCTTCTAAACGAGATAAGTGTGGTATAAACCATCATTAGTACCCAACTAAAAGAAGGAATCTTATGATATCTAACACATTTCAAGGTATTTCCGAAGAAAAGAAAACCTACACCTTCTCTAGGTCTATAGAAGTAACTATATCCAAGATCGCATGCCCAAGAAAGCATAAATCATAGATCCAAAAGTGACACTTCAAGATATTGGAATAAATCCAATGTGTTCAAAGTTTACTCAACCCAATTTCTAGGTATCTAGCGTGAATCTCTAAGTTTTGTGAGTATATGAGAGTATCATCCTAGAAAACCACAATGAAGAATTTGAGATATGGATAAAAGATCCTATTCATGAGATTCATGATTATCATTGGCACATTTTTCATCTTGAGGGTCATGAAAATATACCCATATAGTTTGTTTATATTCCTAAATTGTCCCTTAGTAAAATTCTCCCCTATGAACCAAATATGGTGGTACCTGATCGCATTTTAATCATAGAGAACCATTAGGCTCCCCATATCTGATCAAAAAATTCATTATTACTCCGAAATGGGAATTTAATCTTCATGATAACCTGGTTCAACTTTATGTAGTCTATAAATAACCAATGAACACCACCCTAGTCCTTTTTTAAACAAAACCAAATCACCCCATTGATATGTGCTCATTCTAATAAAACCCTTCAGCTCTAAATCCTAAAGTTGTACCATGATTTCCTTCAACTCAACCAATGTTATTCGGTATGAAGTTATTGATATAGGTTTCTCTCCTAGAATAAGTTTGATCTCAAAGTCAATTCAACTATGAAGAGGAATTCATGATAAATCATCTTGGAAGACATCCTGAAATAGGTCCACTACTAGAGGAAAAGGAGAGAGAGACACCACAATCTCTGCTATAAGATCCAAGTCTAATACCTATAATGTAATTTCTATAATCTGGATTAGGTATGTTCTAATTTTTCCTAATCCAACATACTGTTAACTATTCATCATAACATTCTCCCCCTTGGGCATAGTAAAGGATACACATCTCTTATAGTAGTCGATGTTCACCCAATAACTAGTTAGTAAGTATATGAAAAAGATCACATTAAATCCAATCATCTCAAAGATTTGAAATTCCTATAGATTTCCATAGATGGAAAATACTATCAGAAAATTTGGACACCTATAGAGATGATCGAATTTCATACTCTTGGGTGTATCAATAGAAAAGAACTTGGAAGTTAACTTAATAGGAAAATCAAGACAAATTACTTCATGAGTACATATAAATGAATGTGAAGTTCATTTATAAAATATGGTAGAAGAATGAATAGATGTGATCAATACCATACCTTAAATAGTAAAAAATGTCTCTTCACTACTAGCTAGAACCTAGTCCACTACATAAACTTTGTCTACCAAAAATCCATAGGCCTAAAACTGAGATTCATAACTTTCCCAAGTCATTGAAATCTATAGTGTCAAAGTCTACTATTGAGGACCCTGACCACACCCCTGGTCAAAGTCCATGTTAGCCCTACACCATAGTGAGAGACTATTCAAAACATTCTCAAATAGAACTAAGGAAGATGTTCCATGTTTACACATCCATAACACTTTATCTGAGGTCTCGAGAAGTAATTTTCAATAACGAGCACTCTATCTATAATTAAAACACTGAGTTACTGAACTATCTATAGAGGGGTTAAAGAAACTATTCTCTTTTCTAATCTTCTACCAACAATCTTTTGAAACTCATCATCTTTCCTATTATTTTTACTAGAATAGGCACCCCCTGAATCATAGAAAGGTCCACCTACTGACCCACCAATGGATGAAATAAGACTTGTACTTCTTTCCTCCCACATACCATTCTTGATCTTCAAGGATTTACAAATCAAATATGGATATGTTTTCTGGTCAAAGATCATGAATTGATACCAACAACCTTTTTGGATGCTGAACTCAAAATTTTTGTCCTTCTATGCCTCATCTCTAACCAAAATAGATGTGAAACAAAGAAAATCTATGAAATGCACAAAGTGAATAAACATCGATATTGGTTCCTACTGAAGCTCGACAAACTCTTGAGCATGATCCATCTTCAGTGTACCCATGAATAATTCCTTGAAGAATATGTATTTAAAGATCTCCCATGTAAGACCCTCATGAGTTCTTGACTGGCTCATGAAACCCCACTATCTTATAAAAGGTCCTTGAATCAGGAAATCAACCAATATTGCTCATTAATACTATGGGGGATGCACTAGATCAAATATCCCCACAATGACATAAATTTATTCCCCTTTATCTTGAGGCCCTCTAGTTATTTAAAAGGATGAGAATGTTATCATTGGAAGTCCTTGGAATAATAAACCATTATATTGGGAACTCCACTGAATTGACATTCACCATGGAAAAGACTCTCAGGGTCCACCCCCTTAACCACTTGAGCAATTATTAGAAAAGTCATAGCTTTATTCTCCTATCCCTTTAGTTGTGGAATAAGAGTTTCCTCTATATTAGGATAATTATAACATAAATCTTTTAGTGGTACCATCTGATGTATTCTTTTTATAATTATATATAATTCCAAACATATACTTAAAAAATATAGCATTGATTACTTAAGACAACAACCTATGTAGTTTATAGTCACACAGAAGGTATTTCTATAGAAAACCTATCCAAGGAGGCTACCCAAAATAATAAATCATAACCTTTCTAGTACCACCTAAGGATCGAGACTAGTTCTCCATACTTATGTGTTATTCATAGTCATATATATATGACGAAAAACATTATCAAGTTCAAATAATCTAAATTTCAACATAATATATCACAAAAGCATAGAGAATATATCATGATATTAAATTAAATGAACTGTCTTATATAATGAGAAACATTTATATATATGATATGTGATCCTAAGTGCCTAGTCATGATATAGGAATACAATGAAATCCCATAAAATGTCACAACACGACACACATAAAATCAATATGAAATTTTTGAACTATAACTGTAATGGCAGTCTCAACACTGGTAACTTAGAGGTCTATCACAAAAAATCTATAAAAAAAACTTATGTGACTCCCCTACCTTATTTAAACATATCCTACCTTCTTTTTACCTTGAGCTAAACATATTCAAGAGGAAAATAAATAAAAACCTCATTTGATACAACATTTTAACCCCCCGACCTAAATCACTTGATTGAGGCTTGTGTTCCACTTAACCTCATTTGTGCCTCAAAATAAAAAATAGGTTTTTGACTAATAGAAAGGGTCCAAACATATACAGTGGTGAGAATATAAGTATAAAAATTTGTACATGATAAATATATTTTGAAAACAATTATAGCATTGAAGGTCACAATAGAAGTAAATAGAAAAAAATACTATAATAGATGATTTGGAAGGTATCTCAATTCATAAAATTAATAAACCAAGGATTCCCCCTAAGTAGTAGGTAAAATAAGAATATAAGAAAAAATATTAATATAAATAAAACAATATTAAAAACTCTAGAGTCAATCCTAGTACCACCTATGAACTTTATGCTATTTCTACTCAACTTCTTTTTGCTGGCCCCATTACCTTCCCTAGATCCTTGATCATGATATCTTCATGTACATCGAGATTCTATTATAGAGTTGGGTTATAAACCTATTAAGACACTAAAAAATGCATCATAAAAATAAGTTCACATGATTAAGATGTTTATTCCATGATAATAGATAAATATGTAAGTAAACAATAATCAATCATGTGACAAGTCGTCATACGATCACAAAGCTTCCACGAACCCCGACCATACCTGGAATGGCTGCATATTAGAAGAAAGATCATAATATAAGTAATGTTATTGGGTTGAGAACAAGGACACATCATATGTATTTGAGAATCCATAAGTACAATGAGTCTTGGGTTTGACCACAAGGATTCCAAGCCTCACCTCAATCATTGGTTTGGCCACATGACCATCTTTGCTCATCTCTGCCTCAAGTCAGGACACATGAACATCATATTCTGAAATTTTATTAGATTATAATACAATGCCATCATACAGATACCCATTTAAGCATTCCGTCATCATATGTTTCACATTCACTCCCTTTAAGGGATAAATAATCCACAATCGTCCACCTATTACTTTCTAGTGGAAACAAAACCTCTAGAGGCAATAATTTCACAAAAAACAAGGAATAACATATTTATGCACAACATAAAATATCTAGAATGAGTATCCATATCCACACACACACACACAAAATCTCTGTCTCTTTTGATAAAAAACAAACATGGGTCTCCTGGGATGCACACACACATGTGATCAATAAAAAAATGTGTCTCACGGGTTGCACACACAAACACATGAGATAAAACTCAATCAATGGTCTAAATGCACACAAGAACATAAAATAATATCATAAACTCAATTATATACAAGGGATATATATGGTAATGATCTTCCTACCTCAAAATCATTAATATCAATATCAATATTTTCCATGAGTCGATTCCCAAATCTCACTTTTTCACCACCTGATCAAGACTACACACCAAGTGTCTCTAGAACTGATTCTAATACAACTAGAAAAGGGTTATAGAATGATATTAAAGAAGGGAATCATTCCAAGAGGGTATAAACATATCAATTACCCAAAAAACCACAATTAATAATGGGTTTAGGTCTATTCATGGAAGGGAACCTATCACTCCCAGAATAACAGTAAGAGAAGAGATCCTGAGATCCCTATGATCCTAGATCAAAATGAGAAAGCACTTAAAGGAAGGAATCACCCTACAATACTGGTCATAAAAGGAATATCATCTAATTATTAAGCCAAGGTTCATCCATAGAATGTCTAGACCCAAATGATTCATGAGAGGAGATAGAGGAATCAATTAATAGAGGTTAAACCTAGTCAAAATGGGAATTAAACGTCCTTAATTGAATATTATATGAATTTAATCCTAAAAATTATTATATCACTCAAAGCTCAAAATCCAAATTAGCTATTTATAATTTCTTAAACTGATGCAAACACAACTTAATGATGTTCACCACACCCATGGTGGCCTCGATCATGCTAAGACCAGAAGGTCTACCATGGTGAAGAATTGTGGAATAAAATAAAATTCCAACCCATTTTGGACTCACTATATATTACACTACAGTTTGGTGTTTCTACCATGGATATGGTCCATATGAGGATTCACAATGCTCCATGATCCCAAACACACCCATCCTAGGTGATTTTTCCTTTACAATTTCACATAGGTGGGCTATAGGTATAAAATTTCCTACACAATGGTGTGTTCCTATCCACGGTGTACCTTAAAATGCCAAAAAACAATATATAAGCCCCTAAAATATCCAAATAATACCATATAAAAGTTAAAACATTGTAAGGATAAAAATTACATCCATTTAAAATTTAGGATGTCATAGTAATAACAATGGGGTGTTGCGGCTTTTGACCATTAAAGTGGAGATAGGGTAGGCAGATGGAAATAGTGTGATGCTCCTCATCCTCAATGAGTAGTATATGAACATAGAGCTTTTTTCAATCATGACTAGAGTAGTCATGGTTAGATACATGCATTAGAGTTTTTTGAACCATGATATCTAGACACTATTTGAGGTATTATATAATTATATTATAATTGGGTCTAATCCTTTTTTGATTCAATAGATACTTACTTATTAATTGCACCACTAAAGTCCATGGTTTGGGACTTGAAGTGGAGAGGATTAAAATTCCATTTGAGTCAGTTATGCTAGATAGAGGTTGATATATCTTGTATGATGTGTGTAAATATTGTGATTTGGTGCTGGGTAAGTATCACTCTTGAGGAGATTTCATATTTTTCTAGACAAAACCATGCAATTTTATCCTTGAAACGGATTAACTATATTCAGTGTTGGATCTTGTGGATTGATTTAGGAATCACATAATATTCTATGAAAATAATGGAGAGAAGGATATTTTTTTCTAGGAGTGAGACCCCCAAATGGGTTTTATTCATGTCGAGTCCTTGTATTATTTTATGACCTGGATGATGTTGAGTTTTGTGGAGGATCATCCAATGGTGTTTCCTAGGGTTGTGGGATATTTCCATGATATCTTTACAAAAGTGGTAGTAAAACTTAACCCTAGATGTGATATTGAAGTTGGGACAAGTCTATAACTGGGAATCAGTTGGATATCAAAGTTACTACATACTATGACCCCTTTTGAGTTATGGGAGCTTCATATTTAGATTTATGACATTTTTTTTGAAAGTATTCATTTTTTAGAGTGTTTCCTTACTGTGATTCAATTTTTTTTGTGAAGAATGAAGTTGAAAATCAGCGTTTGTATATTGAATATCATATCTTGAATAAGGTGAAAATAAAAGACCAATATCCTCTCCCATTAATTGAAAATTTATTTAATTAATAGAAGGGAGATTTCCGGTTCTCAAATATCAATTTATGGTAAATATATCATCAAAAGTGGGTAAAGGATAAATATTTTCCAAATACTTCGTTTGTATTTATTCTGAGTGGTTAAACACCCAAAACAAACCCAATAGAGGTGGTAATATTGACATTAAACTTGATATTAAAAAATCCTTTGATACCATGGACTTGAGTTTTTTTTTTAAACTTCTTCACTCTTTTGGTTTTATGGATACTTTTATCACTACTATCAAAACTTTGTTCAATTTTTCCTCCATCTCTATTCTTATCAAAGGTTCCCCCAGGGTATATTTGAAATGCACTAAAGGTGTTAGACAGAGGGACCCTCTTTCTGCCATCCTTTTCTCCATTGCAGAGGACTATCTTTTCAGTTTAATCACTTGTCTGGTTGACCAAAATAAACTTAAACCCATCCATGTTTCACAGAATCTGAACACTCTCACTCTCCTGTTTTATGCTGATAATGCCATTCTTTTTCTTCAAGGTGATAAAATAAACATTTTAATCCTCAAAAATTCCCTTGCTCATTATGAGGAGATCTCTGGTCAAACAATTAGCTAGAGAAAATATTTTATTTTCTTTGGAATGAATTTCAACCTAATAGGAAATTCATCATTATAAGTGACTTAGGTATAAAATAGGGATCTCTCTTTTAAGTTCCTAGGTGTCCCCATATTTTGGGAACGACCCAAATCTTGTCATTTCTCTAAAATTTCCAATCATTTAATAAATCAACTTTCCCCTTGGAAAGGAAAATTCCTTTCTATAGCGTGTAGAATCTGCCTTGTCAAATCTACCATTTCCTCTAAAATGGTTTACTCTATGATGGTATACAAATGGCCTACTAGTATTATAAAAAAAATGAATACCTTAATCAAAAATTTTGTTTGGAAAGGTAACACTGTGGAAAAGAAACTTGTCACCATCCCATGGTAAGATTGTTGCAAACCTATTGATAAGGGAGGCATTGGAATTAAAAATCTTAAACATTTTAATGAGGCTCTTCAAGCCAGGTTCACTTGGAATCTTTTCTATAATAAATCTGATTCCGTTAACTTTCTTAAAAATATATTTATTCCAAAACTTAAGAAAGGAAACTCTATTTTTCTTTCATACTCTATGTATCCATCCATAAAACATTCCTTTTCCTCCATTATGAATAACTCTAGGTGGATGGTCTCTAGAAACTCTTCAAAAAACTTCTGGTTGGATAATTGGGTTGGAACTCCTTTAATTTCTAGGGTTTCACTTGACCGAAGTCCTGAGAACAACTATATATCTATCATAAATGTTATTAATACTTGAAATTATTCTCTTCCTAATAACATTATGACTGTCATTGACACCTATCCCTTATATAAAACTGACGATTTCATAGTTTGGGAACCTGCTCACAATGGAATGCTTAATTCAAAAAACTATTACAACCACTCTTTTTATAACTATGAAAGTGATTTTGGGTGGTTAAAACATTTTGAAAAACCTTGGACAAAACCCTCAATACTTAATCTTATCTTAAAAATTTCCCCCAAAATAATCCCCACTGATGATCGCCTTCAATCGTCATGTTTTCAACTCTATTCTAAATGCAGTATCTGCAATCAGTACAGAAAAGATGCTAATCATCTTTTTCTTTCCTGTGCCACTTCTTCTGCTCTTTAGAATTATATTTTTGACATTTTTGATTGCAGATGGTGGATGTGTGACTTTGTCAAATCTCAATTAAAGAGATGTGAAAATATTAATAGCTCTTAGAAAATTAAGATCATTTTCCTTTCTTCTATTGCTGAGCTTCACCACATGATCTAGTATGATACGAATGCTATTATTCATAATAAATTCTCTTCTAGTCCTAATGAAGGATGTATTCATATTATCATTTCAATTCATGAACCCACTTCGATCTGAAAGGGTCACTACAACAACACTATGCATGACTTTGGCAACCTACGATGATTGCGCATTGCTTGAACTATTTCCAACCTTGCCATAATTTTGAAGTATTTTGGTGTTCCCCTATTCTAGGTTGGATTAAGGTTAATGTGGATGGTGCTTCCAAAGGAAGTCTGGGCCCTGCGGGCTGTGGCTCCATCTTCAGGAATCATATTGGTCAGATCATTGGCTGCTTTTATGGTAGATGTGGAATTTCTTCCTCATAGGAAGCTGAAATGATGGGTATGATTCATACCATCTTTCTTTCCAAACAACATGGTTGGAAAACCTCTGGATTGGGAGTGAATCAACCAACATTATGAAAGCAGTTTGTAATTGTGTGATACATCTTGAGTGGTCGATCACCACCCATTGGATGGACTAAATCTGTTCTCTTCTCGACATCAACTACATCATCACTCATATATATCACAAAGCTAACATGGTTGATAAAGGTCTTACAAACAAGGGATTCAATCAAGACATTTCATGGTTTGATTAAATTACTTCTGACTTACTTCTTTTTTATAATAAAGATTATAATATGTTTCTATCTTTTAGACTCTTGTAATTCTTTTCCTTTATAATAATTTTTCCTTGGTTTTCTGCCTGGCACTATCTTCTTCTTCAAAAGAAAAATAATGATCTATCCATGTTCATGAGATTGTTGAATATATTTTTCTATGAGTTCATTGATAAATTCTTAGTGCTATTAATCTATGACATCCTTGTGTTTTATATACATGAGGAGGAGTATGTAGAGACACAAGAACTATTTTGAGAGTTCTTCAGTGTCAGAAGCTATTTGGTAAGCTGTGGAAGTGCGAGTTCTAGGATTGTGAGGTTTTTTTATTAGGGAATGTTGTGTCTCAATGTGGAGTAGATATCAATCCTTCTAATATTGAGGTGGTTATTTCTCAAGCATACAACAATAATGTTGTAGTGTTATAGAGTTTTCATGGTTTTGTTGGTTACACAAAAGCATATACCCGACTTCTCTCGGATTGTGTCTCTTATTAAAACTGTGACTATAAATTACTAAAAATTTGTATGGACTGAACGGTTCTATTATGATTTTAATTATTCCAAGGAGAAGCTATTCAGTTCTCCTACTCATAATTTGGGGGGGGGGAAATATGTTTGACGTTTATTATTATTATTTTCATCTTGGTTTGTAGTGTGTTCTAATGCAGTATAAAGTAGTTATCACTTATGGGCCTTAGTAATTATATCCCCTTGAATAAAACTACACCACACATGATATTGATTTTCCTACAGTCATACTTTTTATGAATTCAAGGAGAAATTACCTTATCTGTGATATCTTTTTTGTCTTCACAAATGACATAATCTTGAGGTATATATTATTCTGGTGTGACTTGAAGTTTTGGAAGCCAAATTGGATGGGATTATTGAAATATTATGATCTAGAGATTTCTTATACATATGGGAATGTAATTTTTTTGGCTAATGATTTGAGTATGAAGTGGTTTAGTAATACCATGTGTAATTCTAGTGATGCTTGGGAAGTGATAGAGGAGATTTCTATGATTCACTTTGATATAGTAAAAGTTGAATGTAGAGGATATATCTATCATAAGACAGTTTAATCATATTTAGTGTTATAGGTGGTGGAATCCCAACTTATGAGGTGGAGTTTTGGAAAGATCAGGTAATTTATAGTGATTCCCCTATGTGACAGTATAATAATGATCATGACTAGTTGTTATTCCAGCGGAAGATTTTAATTTGTTCATCGATGCATGGTGCAATTATTTTCAAGTTCCACAGTTCACCCTTGGTAGTATATCTTGGTGTGGTAAAGATAAGTTATGCCTTGTGATTTTAGTTTTGTTAGTTTGACATGAAATTATTAGTTTCAGAGTTTGTCTCTTGATGTTTATTTCTTTAGAGGGGGAATGTTGAGGATCATGTTTTGGGTAGGTAGAATCAAATTATTAATGTTTCTTAATGTATATTATAGTAAATCTTAATGGAATTCATAATTACGATTCCTAGATTTTAGGGATTCTATGATTCTATATAGGTGTTCATGGGGAAATTGATGAATTTATATAAGTTCTTATCAATTAATGAGTTGATATTAGTGGAGGTTTTGTTAAGATAATATCTGGAAAAGATGGTAAGGATTCATGAGGATATAAAGATGGTAATTTTTGATTTTGATCCTCAGTTCAAATATAGTGTTTATAGAGTTCTCTAAAATGATTTTTTAATCTCAATTAACATTTAACAACACTTTTCATAACAGAAATATGGAGAGATAGAACTAAATATCTAGACTCTATAGGGAATAATGTACATGTGCATTCTAGATTTTAGAGGTTCATGTGTGAGGAATCAACCCTTGGTGTAGTTTTCTTATAATAACAATAATTACTACTCTATTGGAAAGGTTCAATTTAAAGAACTATATAGTTGATTTTTCTAATCTCCATTATATGGTATTATGGTGGAAGCGTTAGATATTATCAGACCAGAATTGGTGAAAAGCATTAAAAAGGTACATGAGATTCATGAATAGATAAAAAAAGCACAAGATCATTAGAATTCATATGATAATCATAGTAGAAGTTATATTATGTTCGATTTTAGGTATTATGTTTTCCTGAAAGTAGGGACTCATCATGAGTAGTGAAGGTTCAGTCTTGGGATTAATATTTCTTCCTAATTTTTTGGACCCTTCAAGGTGTTGGGGAATGCTAGAGTCATTTTTTATCAATTAGTACTTACCCATAGTTGATCTAGATACATTATTTCTTTCATTTTTAATATCAGATTAGTATCATCATGAAGATTAACATACTATACATTAGGGGGAGTTGGATGTTTAAAATGATATGTCCTTGGAGGAGTGACTTCCTGAGATTTAGGCCACTAGGAGAAGGTGTTGTAGGGTCCTATTATCCACTTAATTTGTGTCCAATAGTGTATCTGTAGATTGGGGGAATGATATTGGGAGTAGGAGTCATAGACTTGATTTAAATATCTTGAGTTTTTTGAGTTTGATATTTGATGAGATGCATTGTATTCCCTTTGATTATTTTATGGGATATTTGATGATTATTTCTATTTTTCCACCTTGTTCTTATAATGTAATGGATTAGTTATTTTTTTATTTATATCCTTGATAGGTATCTTATATGGTGGTTGTTCGAACCCAATTTTCCCTAATTATGTGATTTTTTTAATTATTGGGGTGTAAAATTGTTTGAGAGGTATATTATTGAATGGTATTGATTTTTGAATATTTTTTTTTCAAGGATTAGATGTCTCTAGGGGAGTTCAAGTGTGTTATAGTTGATAGAGTAGTTTTTTTACCATCTAAAGGACTACAACACTACAACAATTTACATGGAATTGGCCATAGTGAGTGTCTTGGAAACTTGACATCAGTGTAGACTGTTTTGAGATGTCCATTTTGTGTCCTAGGATTTTAGAGATGACAATGTGGTGCTTTATGCACCATAGGGGGTGAAAATTTTAGTGTGACCCTTTTATAAGGTGTTATTTCATGGATTTTAATCTTGTGAGAAATAGGAAGATTCACCATGATACAATCAAGGGTTTGGTTACAATGGTGGTTTCCTGGGCTTCCAAATACTTAATAGGAAACTTTGAAATGCATTAATGAGTGTGGTTCTTTATGAGTCTCCCTAAAATAAATGGGGTGAACACCACATCATGTTGGCAGGAATTATGTTTCTTGGATTAGGTAGGATCGAGATGAATATAGAGGAAATAAAATAGTGTTTTGTAGACCTCCATGCCATGGTTTGTATCATGTTAGGTCAAAATGGAGAGGAAAGTTTATTTTATGATGGGAGACCTTGGTGGAATGCTAAAAAATTTATAATTCCATGTGATTCACTATGGTACAAGGAGTGGTGGTTTTCCAAAATTAATTATGTGGTTTTTAAAACACATGGAAATAAAGGGTTCAAATTCTTGAATTTCAGACCGCCCATTGACTGAAGGCACCATGAGTGTAGTGGGAGTGAATACATTATGGTGGATGAATTTTAGGGTTCCTCTATAAATATAGAGACAAAAATTTCTTGGCTCAATTTTTTATCTCTCATATTAGACCCTAGTCGAACCATTTCCCTATCATAAATCTCTATCCACATCCTTTGAGAGCCTATACACCTTCAATCATCAGATTGAAGTCTTTTAGATCAAGGAACACTCTCTTCTCCTATTATACTGTATTTATTTGTTTTATTTATTTTTTTAGGTTCACTGTGATGTGGTTCCTATATTTTAGGATTGATTTGAGAGTGTACCTTGATGGTGGTTTTTCTTGGATATGTTCTAAGGTGGTTTCCTTTGAGATTGGTGGTGGTTAATCCTTGTCCATCTATTCTTTCTCAGAGAAAATTAAACTTCTAATCATGTTGGGGGATTCATTACTTCTTATTTTTATTTTCAAGTTGTGGTATTACTATGATTTATCCTTATTGGGTAACAATAGACTCATCCTAATTAAGATAATAATATAGGAATTTGAAGAAGAATGAACATGTTATGGAATCTCAAGATCATATGAGTTTATTATGCATTGGGGTTGCCTCTTGATTCTCTTGAGAGTGTGATTTATATTCCATATGATCATTATTAATGTTTATCATGGTTGATATGATTGAAATTGGTTAAGAAACATAAATCTATATGATGAAATTATTAAAGAAAAATGTAAGTAAAATTGAACATCAATATTCATTAAATATAATGGAATATGAGAGAAATAATTGAAGAAAAGTTGATGGTTTCATTTTTTTATCCTTTGATAGATGATAATTAAAGGTATCTTGTTTATAAAATCTACACTTAATGTTTCAGTTAACTCAAGATGGTAATAGAAATGTTGTTTTCTAGAGATAAATGTTTAGGTTTGAGTGAGCACATTATTGTTTTCTAAAGGCTTGTATTCCTTGGAGTTATGGTCTTAGTTTCCTCATGATTTTGGCATGAAAAAAATGATTATGCTGTTTTTTATGATTTATCTAAGATAATATACCCTTGTTGTGAATAGTTGTAAACCTGATTTGGGTGGTATATTTAATGAATAGTGGGTTGTTTTTCTCAGGTTCTAGTAGTGTATTGATGTCAGTGATATTGTATTTAAATGTATCATTTGGAATGGTGTAATAGATAATAATAGGATGGTTTCAATGGGTTGATAGTTTGGATTTCCCATTGGTTCTTTCTTGATACATTCATTTGATAACTAGATTCTGAATGCTTATTCTCATGGGTTATAACTGGAAACTATAGTTGGATTATGCACTAATAGTTCAACCTTTTATGGTATATTAGGATGATTCTAAGAGTACTGAGTTTATAGAATGGTGAATAGTGTTATAAAATAATGCATGGAATGGGTTTTAATGAGGGTGAATGGAATTAAATGAAACCATGGGATGGTTGAAAAAAAATCACCAAGGAACATGGTATGTAAATCTTGATATGGTAATATGAAATGTAAATAATGTTGTCTTGTATTGAATGAAGTAATTAAAATATTTTTAATAGGTTTAACAATGAATAAATGGTAATTTTTAAATTACTTAATGGATTGGTTAATTTATAATATTAATCATTGGGTTCATGTATGATATTTAGTTTACTAGGCCATAGTGATGGAAACCGAGTGTCTTATGGGATGATAGATGAAGTTGAGTCTATGTCTAGGTAGTTTTTCTTTGTTTGGATACATTTGATATAAATATAAATATTTTTAGTTTTAGTTTTTATTCACTAAAAAAATTGGCAGGTGAAAGAAACCCAAATGTTTTGAAGGGTGTTTCCCCCAATATCTAGGTTGGTGGGGGAAAATGGATGACTTCTCCCTCTCTACCACTCTCCCTTCGGTTTAGTACTATATGTTAGTGTATCCAGGATAAAATGAATTTAGGCATAGGGTAAATGTCTAAACAATTTGTGTTGGATATCTTTATTACTATAAATACATGTGTGGTATATAATGACTTTTGATTATAGCACATACTTGTATCCGATTATGGTGAATTCAATTTCACATGGGTTCACATATAGTGGTTGAAGTGGATTAAGGTATACACCATAATTAATGGAATGTAGTGGCTTCAAAGGGGAGGGAGCAGGCATGTAGGGATTGGGAGGTGGGAGTTTCTGGGGCTTGTGAACAAGGATAATTAGAGGCATGTGAGGGAGAGAGCAGCATGGGGCATGGCTAGAGAGGTGGGGTCTCTACTCGAGTGGATTAGAGGCATGTAGGGATGAGTTATAAGGGGGGTCGGTGGGGGTTAGTGGTGCACACGGGCGAGTAGTAGGGGCGGTCTGTGGGGGTCAGTGGTACAGAGGTGTGTGAGGACGAGAGATGGAGAGGTCAAGTTGGAGGTAAGGAGGTGAGTAAGGTCGATCGGTAGGGGTCACCTGCTAGGTATGGGGGAGTGCGTGGGGATCACTGCCTAGGGAGGTGGGATGAGCGATGGGGGTCACCGGCTGGGTAGGGGAAGCATGTGGGGTCGCTGACTAATGAGTGGGGAGGGAGCCGACACATGGGGGTATCTATTCTTCTAGGGAGGTGGGGATGGAATAAAGACTTTAATGCCAAATTTAGTGATTCTCAATGTTTTTGGAAACATTGGGAAGTAACATTTAATTACATACTTTTCTTGAAGCGTAGATAAATGTATAATTAGTGACATTTTTAAACATCACTAATTAGGGACACTACATTTACTGATTTTTTTTCATAAACATCAGTAAATAAATTTTAGTTAACTAAGTTTCTAAAAACATTGACGAATGGATAATTCGTGATATTTATAAACATCACTAAATAGTGACACCACATTTACCAACATTTTTCAGAAAAATCATCTAATTAATTATCTATGTTTATAAACATCACTAATGTAAAAAAATCGCTAAATTATATATTTTTTGAAACTATACAATCCCTTTGAACTGAACTCTTATATATTTTGTTGATCATGTTGGGTGATAATCAACTTTACACTAATTTTTTCAAGTGTAAATTTTTGATTCAATAATTTATTTTCTTTGTGAACATCATTTCTGAAGAAGGGATATCATTTCATATGAAAATATTGAACAATCATTTATTATCATCCAACTAAGAATGTATTTTAGATTTTATGTCTTCTCGGATTGAAGGCTATTATCATCGTTTCATTTAAGATTTTTCAAGAATTTATTCTCCTATGACTACATTGACAAGGAATGGGGTTCTATTCAAATGGGATGATAACTATCAAAAATCCTTGCATGAGTTTAAATCTAGAATCAGTTTGACACCCATACTGATCCGTCTAGAACTTGTTCAGGTTTATGTTGTTTACTATGAAGCATCTAGATCAGGTTTGTCTTGTGTTATCATGAAGGGAGATGATGTGGTGGATTATGTATTGAGTTATTTGAGAACAAATGAAAAAATTATCCAATGCATGACCTGAAATTAGCAGTAGTGGTCCATGCCTTGAAAACTTGACTCCACTATCTCTTTGGAGAAAATTTCATAGTATTTACATATCATAAGAGATTAAAGCAAATCTTTTCTCAAAGATAATTAAACTTGAGGTAAAAACAATGGATAGAGTATCTCTATATATTTTAATTCTACTTGATGTATATACCTTGGAAAGATAATTCTATAGTAGTGGCTTTGAGTGAGAAGTCGTCTAGTGAAGTGGTTTGAGAGGCTCATGACCAATGGTAGTTGATGAGTGTTATTACTAATATGAATATGGTCTATACTAAATATAATGAGAATTTATTTTTCTTTCTATTAAGTCATGATCATGACATAATTTATTTGTTCAAATATTCTCAATAATCATATCCAGATTCCATAACTATTAGGTCAATCCTAAATAATGGGGATACCGTCGATTGTTGGAATGAGGATCCAAAATCGATATTGAATTTTCAAAAATGAATTACGGTGCTTCAATATTTCCATGAAAAAATTATTTCATTACTTCACCATTCAAAATTGGATATTCACACGGGCATTGAAAAAATATACCAAGTGATGAACGTATTTTTTGGCAGCCATATGACTACTCATATCTTCAATACACATTAATTAATGATTTATTTCATAAAGTTTAATTTAATACAACCAAAAATATCAATGGATCTAGTGTATTTGAGAGATTAGTCACATAAAATAACATAATAAAACTGAGATACAAACTCTTTATTGAAAACTTCCTTAACATGATCTTAAATTTTCACCACTTTTCTAAAACTGCATGGGATAACCGGGGGACCGATATAAAAAATGGGTGAGATACAAAGTCTAGTAGGGGAATAAAAAAAAACAACATGATGAATGCATTACTTGTTAGTCAATAGGCATTTAAATGGAACCTTAAAGGGTTGAGAATCATAATTTGGAAAAATGAGGCATGTTAGAACATGATATAATAAAGGAAATATGGAAATGGGGAAAAAACTTTAAACCTGAAATCATTAGAATAAGTCAATGTTAAAAAAAATAAATCATAACATATTGTTCTTAGGATAACCTCATATGAACATTCTAGGTCATATCATGAGATTAAAACATCACTCAATTAATTGGAGTGCTATCTGGGTGCACCCATCATAATCATATCACATACACACATAAGTGTGCCACATAGATCAAATAATGTAAGAAATAATTTAGTCCATATTAAAAAAATTATTTAGAAGTGTGGGTTAAATACATGAAGTCCCCAATAAAATATGTAAAGGTATTTGATGGTGAATACTCTTGAGTAAAAATGGTGATGGTATTCGTAATATAAAAGTTTGCCATGAAAAAACATAGGACATTTTCAGCAGCATAACGATGGTGCATAATAAATCATAGGAGGGATTCATGAGATTAAAATGGATATATAATCAATTTTAAATCATAATCAAGGTAAGAGTGTTATGGAAAATCACATTCCATTAATAGGAATTAGAATACAAATAGAATTTCATAAAATTGATGCTTGAATATAGAGGAGAAGGATAAGATCTATTACCTTGAGAGGGTGTTTCCAAAAGATTGGGAGGAGATTATTGAGAGTTTTGGGGAACCTTGGGAGGGATATAGAGGGGGAAGGTAAGATTAAAGATGCTATACATGGTTTTTAGTGGATATAAATGAGAGTTTGAGTTGGTTTACATAGGAAAAGAATGGGGAGTTCTTTATTATTTCCAAGACATAAGTTTTGGACTGTATAAAATAAAGTAATCATAACCACAAACCCCCATGGTTTTTTACAAATCTCACTAGTTTTAATTATTTTATATTTATTATAATCTATATCAATAAAATATTACTCTTGGTGATGTGTAAGTGAGTCATGTTTATAAAGAATTGATTTTAAAAACATAAAATATCATATATGTTTTGGAGGATTCATATTGGATTTATAAAATCCATAAAATAACCAAAAAATATATTATTTTAAATGTTAAATATATATATTTACCTGTATAATTTTTATGTAATATATTACATCACATTTGGGTCATTATGATGTCATAATACTTACCGTATATTTATACTGTATTTAATTTTTACCTGAAAATTAAACTGTATCAGAAAATTATGAAAAATTCACCATTAGATAGTTTCTATGTTCTGAATCAAAAAATAATATTTATTTTATCCAAATAAATATCTAAATATAAGAATTCATAATTGTAAATTAAATTCCCTGTTTATGGGAAAATACTATTTTTTTGACAATAATAGTTTTCCAACCATTATAAAAATTATTTTTGAATTTGTAGAATTACATTATCCACTATAATTAATAAATAATATTTAATAATTATATTTTATTAAAATAGTATTTATTTTTAAAATTCTGGAATTATTTAAAATGAATTTCACAATTGAAAATTTTTATTACCCAAAAATACAATTCACGTTTTGTTGTATTAAAATCTAATTTTCATCAAACTCATTATTTAATCATTTCTATAGTAAAATAAATAAGGAATAAATATTATGATTATTTAATAGAAAATAAAATACAAATATTCATGTTTTTAGGGTCAATATACATATCCCTTTATTACATTAATGAATTCTCCAAGGGTATGGTGTGTGAAAGTGATATTTTTGGGGGTTCTTTGGTGAAGAACATGGTTTGCGATGTGATATCAATGTTCTTGAACTTATCTCGATGTGATTGGATTTCCTTTGTTTATTTAAATTGGATTTTCCATAACCATTAATATATACTAATAATAAGATCACATTTCAATGTCTATATTATCAATGGTTATGATTCTTAATAGTCATTTAAACTTGATAAGATATAATATTCATGAAAACCAAATAAGTGCATGTGTTCTCTATAACCATAATAAATAATAGGTAATTTAATTCAATAAAAAATGGAATTTTATTTATAAAATTTTGGGTTATTACATTATTCCACCTTTTAGAAAATTTGACATTGAAATTTTCATTCCCTATACTAGAATAGATGAGGGAACCTCTGTTTCATCACCACATCTTGTTCGCAATTTGTGTCCTCAAACTAGTGGTTCCACAAAAAAACTTTGACTATGTGAGATTTATTGTTTGGTATTACTTTTTCTCAATGATCTAAGATCATAACAGATTTCTCCTTGTATGAAATATGATTTTCCAATGATACCACCTCTAGATTCATTAAATGTGAGGATACTGGTATGTACTTCCTCAAAATGGATACCTGGAACAAATCATATACTTGAGATAAGTTAGTAGGAAGTGATAGTCAATAGGAGACCAATCTAATGTGATCAAGGATACCAAATGGGATTATATATCTTGTATTAATATTTCCCTTCTTTCCAAACCTCATGAATTTCTTCCATAGTGATATATGAAGGAACACATTATCACCAAACTCAAACTTCATGCCTCATTGATGAATGACTTTATATATTTTCTACCAACTTTTTGTGGATTTCATATTATGTTGAATGTTTTGAACATTTTCCATCATCTCTTGGACAAGATGAGGTCCCATAAGCTTCCACTATCTAATTTTATCCTAGCATGTTAGAGTTCGACACCTCTTTCCTTATAAATCCTCATAAGGTTCCATTTGAATGCTATAATAGAAACTATTGTTGTATGAGAACTCCACTAGGGGAAAGTGCTGATCCAAAATCCTAAGAAATATATTTAACATGATCTTTGTATATATTCCAGAGTTTGAATAGCCCTTTAAGATTGACAATCTATCTGAGTTTTATAGGAAGTGATGAAGCTTAGTTCTATATTCAATACTTGCTGATGGATTCTATAAAACCTCAAGGTAAACCTCAGATCTCAATTAGATACGTTATAGATTGGAACTCAATGCCGTATTACAAATTCTATTATATATATCCTGGTGAGTTGGTCAGGAGATAAATCCTCCTTGATAGCAATGAAATGTACAAAATTGGTAAGGCAATCAACTACCACACAGATAGAATTATTACCTTTAGGTGTCCCGGGGAGTCTTATAATGAAATCCATGGTTACGTTTTCCCATTTCCATGCTGGTATGGGAAATTGTTTCATCATACCCTTATACTTATAACACTTAGCCTTGAATTACTGGCATACCAAGCATCGACATAAAAACTCTACAATCTCTCTCTTCATGTTATCCCACCAGAAATTTTAATTCAAATCTCTATACATATTAGTGATTCCTATATAAATAGAGAAGGATGGGATATTAACATCATCCATAATCTACATCTTTAGTTATAGTTTTTATGGGACACATATCTGGGTTCCAAACCTTATAAATCAATGTTCAGTAAAATTGAACTCTAGAATAGTCACTACCTTCTTCTATAGAAACTCATCATCACTTTGAGGCTTCTTTATCCTCTCAAGGATAGATTATTGAGAGTTTATTTTTGAAAGGTAGTATAAAGATCCTTTTATTATTCCCATATCCATCATTTTCATGTCAAATTAGAATGGATCCCTTATAATCCTCATCATGGATAGAGTTACAGAATCCTTTCTACTTAGAGCATCTGTCACTTTTTTTTCTTTCCCAGGTTGTTAATGGAGTGAATAATCAGAATCCTTGATTAGCTATAACCACCTACATTGGTGTATATTAAGATTATTTTGATTGAATATATACTTGAGTCTTTTATGGTCTATATATATATCACACTTCTACCTATAAAGATAATAAAACAAAATTATTGACAAAAATATAACTATAACCAATTCTAGATCATGATTTGGGTATTTATACTCATGGATATTAAGTTGGATTGAGGAATAATCTATAAATTTTCCATTTTTCAGGAGTACAAAACCCAACCCATTTTATTTTTAGTATATTAGATCATAAATCCTTCCCCAATAGTTAGTAATGTGATCATATGTATAGTGATTAGCCTCTTCTTCATCTCTTTAAAACTTTCCTCACATTCACAATTCCATAAAAACTTGACTCTTTTCTGAGCTATCTTAGTTAAAGGGACTGAAAATCATGATAAGTTTCTCCAAAATCAATGATAGTACCTAGATAATATATGAAAAGTATGGATTTATATCACATAGGTTGGCCTTGGTCACCCTTCAATTATCTTTATTTTTGAAGGATTTATAGATATACTTTTGTTAGTGATGTCATTCCCCATAAAATTAATTTATTACACCAAAACTCACATTTAATATACTTTTAATACATCTTTTATTTATGAAAGGTACTTAATACAATATTTAAATGCTCCTCATGTTCCTCCTTACATTAAGAGTAGATAAGAATATCATCAATAAAGACTATAAAAAATTGGCCAAGGTAATATCTAAAGACTGAATTCATCAAGTCTATAAATATTCCTAGATAATTTGTGAGTCAAAATGGAATCAATATTAACTCATAGTTTTCATACCATGTATGAATATCAGCCTTGGGTATATCATCCTTCTCCACCTTTACTTGATAATATCCCGACTGTAGAACTATGTTAGAAAAATACTACACTCCATATAGTTGATCGAATAAATCATCAATTCATGGTATACAATACTTGTTATTTGTCATTATATTATTGATATAATTATAATTTATGAAAATGTGAATTGAACCATAATTATTCTTTATAAAGAGTACTGGTGAGCCCCATGATGAATCATTTAGGAATATAACCCCTTTATCCATATTTTCTTATAGTTTTTTTATTAATTCTTTGAGTTTAACAATGACTATTCTATGCAGAGTCTTGGATATTGGAAAATATATATGTATAAGATCTATTTAAAATTCAACCTCTTAGATAGGAGTAAGGCTAAATAATTCTTTGGGAAACCTATCAAAATTTTCCCTCATAATGGGCATGTCTTCAAGGATGATATTTTCTTTGGTATCAATCATTGGGAAAAGATATGATTAATCATAGGGAAATATTATCAATGATTATGATATTTTTATTAATAAGATTCATCCTCCTCCTTGAAATTTTATATAAATAGAGGACGATTCATGATATGAAGGGTGATTTCCTTCTCTTGGCAATTTATATTGGCTCTCTATAAGGAAATCCAATCCCTAACCATAATAGCATAGAATTCAACTAAAGGGAGTATGATATGTTTTAATTTGTAGTTTATCTTACATATGTGGACATGGGTGGAGTTATATACTTAGGATTCAATAAATTACCATTTTATGTTTTCACCTACATCTCTATTTCCTTGCTTTGCAGTGGTGTTGGAATAGTTGTATTAAACTAGTGAGATATGAAAAAAATGAATAGAACCATGGGAAATAAATATACCTTTCACTATTTGATTCTGTTTCTTCTCATTTACTTTATCAAAAAAGAATTTGGGATGAGAATTTTCGAACTATTACACACATTAAGGGGAAACTATGAACATTTAAGGGATAACTCATAAATGACATATATTTTTTAACCTATGAATTTTTAGGATTCAATCTCAGTTATCCATGATATATTTAATAATATAAAATATTATAGATATATTTCATTCCCTTAATAATGGTTCATAATGAGTTTTCAAATTTACCCAAGCATATCCCCAAGGAGTTTCAAACCAGGTGTGCACTAAGAGCAATATTTGTACACTAGTTCCCGATCAAGTATATCTTTATATGATGGCTTCAAGGTTTTTACCCATTGGTACATATGTTTCAGATACCAATCCACTTGTAGTATGTTAATATAGATTCATTTTCTTGGAAACCATTAAATATATTCTTTACCCAAATTTTAAGGATGTTTTCTTACATCCAGTCTTATACCCAAGTCTTTTACTAGAGTTTTTAATCCTAATCTCAAAAATAATTATAATTTCCTATGATATTAACTGTGGAAACCAATTTATTTGTTACACATTAAGTCATGATTTATTATATAAATATTCACTTAATAAAACCTTTAAGATTGAGGGGCCTAGTGTCTTTAGAATTTTAGGTATATAACATATCATCATAAAACTGGGATACAAAGACTTTATTGAAAATTACATAACATGCTCTTAAATTTTCACCACTCATCTAAAACTACACGAGATAGAGGGGTGAGATATAAAGAAGTACGAGAGAATAAACATACAATTAAATGATGAAATTATTAAATGTTAGTCAATAGGAATTTCAATGAGACATAAAAGGGATGAGAAACATAATCTTTAACAATGAGGTATGATATAACATGAGAGAATAAAGACAACATGGGAATGTGGTAAAAAATTAAAAAAAGGAATCATACACATAAGTCATGTTAAAACCCAATAAATCATAACATAGTGCGAATAGGATTACCTTTCATTCACCTTAATTGGACTCTCATGAGATTTAAACATTACCCAATGCATTAGAGTGCTATCTTGGTGCACCCATCATAGTCATATTATGTATATGCATAAGTGTTCCACATAGATCATAAAACATAATAATATATTTCATATCTATTAACCCAATGATCGAGGAGTTTAGATCATATAAACCCCTAATAAAATCTGGATATGTATGTCTAGGTGAATACCCTTGTGTGGAAATGTTAATGGTATAAAAAATATAAATGTTTGGC
Source organism: Viscum album (assembly GCA_963277665.1). NCBI lineage: Eukaryota > Viridiplantae > Streptophyta > Magnoliopsida > Santalales > Viscaceae > Viscum > Viscum album. Next base: position 1,965,109,627 of record OY728132.1, read on the forward strand.
ACGAAAAAACACAGGATAATTTTGGTAGAATAATGGGGGTACATAATTAATCATAGGAGGGGTTAATGAGAGTGAAAGGGGTCTCTCATAAATTTAAAATCATAAGGGAAGTAAAATTTATGTTGAAAATCATATTCCATCAATAGTAATTGTTAGACAAAACACATTACATAAAGAAGGTGCTTGAATAAATAGAAGAAAGAGAGGTTCCCTTACCTTGAGTGTGTGTTTCAAAAATATTGGGTGGAGATTCCCGAGAGGTTAGGAGAACATTTCATGGTATATAGAAAGGTAAGGGAATAGTGAGGATATTATCTATGGTTTTAGTGAAATGGGAGCTGGAGTGGGTTTATATTGGAAAAGAAAGGGGTGTTCTTTATTATTTACTAAACATAGGTTTTGGACTATATACAATAAAGTAATAAAAACTATATACCATACCCTATTTTTTTTTCCAATTTTATCTACCAAATAGGACTGGTTTCAGTTATTTTATAATTCAAATTACCTAACTCATTAAAATATTACTCTTGGCAATGTAGAAGTGAGCCATGTTTACAAATAATTGTTTTTTAAATCCTAAAATAAAATATAGGTTTTGGAGGATTCCTAAATTATTTATAAAATTAATCAAATAACCCGAAAAAACAAATTATTTTAAAATTTAAATATAGATAATGTCATGTATATGTTTTATGGAATATATTACATCATTTTTGAGCCATTATGATGTCATAATACATACCGTTTATTTATACCTCATTTAAAATTTACCCAAAATTTATACTAGCTCAGAAAATTATGAAAAATTCAATGTTGGATAATTTCACCTTGTTGAATCCAAAAATTATATTCATTTTATCTAAATAAATCTATAAATATGAGATTTTTTATTTTTGAATCAAAAACATTGTTTATTGTAAAATACTAGTTTTTTTTACAATAACAATTTTCTAACCCATATAAAAATTATTTTTACTTTGTAAAATTATATTATCAAATATATTTAAGAAATATTTAATAATAAATAATTTTTTTTAAAATTTAATTTATTTTAAAATTTTATAAATTCTTTAAAATGAATGTACTAATTAAAATTTCTTTTTACCCAAAAATAAAATTTGAATTTTATCATATTGAAATCTAATTTTTATCAAACTCATTATTTAATAATTTATAAAGTAAAATCAATAAAAAATAAATATAATAATTATTTCATAGAAAATAAAATATACACATTCATGCTATTAGGTTTGAGATACGTAGAACTTCTTTAAAATAGTGAATTTACTAAAGGTAAAGTGTGCAACAATGAGATTTTATAGGGGTGGTTTGACAAAAATGGTTTGGGATATGATCCTAATGAGCTTGAACTTCTCTTATAAAAAATTCCATTCATGCTTTAGTTATTAAATCTTGTCTTGGGCTTGGTCAAGGGAAAATCCCAGAGATGCTATCTCCCTTATAATATTTAATAAATGGGATTCATAGAGTATGATCCTATTGGTCGAGGCCATCACATCATTTTCCTATGTCAATTGTATTTTTCATAGCCCTTAATATATAATAATCATAGGATCACTATTCAATGACTATATTATCAATATTTATTATACTTAAGAGTGTTTTATTTTTTATATGATATAATATTTCCAAAAACAAAATATGTGCATGTGTTTTCTCTAAACATATTACATATTATGAAATTTAATTCAATCAAAAATGTAATTTTATTTATAAAAGTTTAGGTTTTTATAGGTTAGGTATAAAAAACGTTTTAAATTTTGTTATGAAATTCCCAGCTTGTCAATAGGTCAAGTAAGGGAATCAATGACTAATTGGTATGCTATAATCTGTGCCTATAATTATTTATAAATGGAAGAATATTACTGTGGAATTTTTCATTGGTCTACTGTAGACACTTAAATAACATGATGATATTTGTTTGATTTTGGATTGAAATACCACGTTGACACACTTTCTCCCAATTAAAGTGTCCAATATGGTAGAATATCTAGAAATATTTTATATTCGAGAAGTAGTCAAGATACATGGATTAATTGTTTTTGTTATCTATTATAAGGATACTTATTTCATTTCTTGGTTTTGGTGCTCCTTTAAAGAAGATCTCTAAATTCTATTGACCATGAGCATGACATATCATCCTAAAAAGGAGGCTAATTATAACACACAATTTAGACATTATTAGATATGTTCTAGGAATGTTTCATGCACTTCAATGGATTGTGGTAAGATTATATCTCATTATTGGATTTCTCCTATGATAATAGTTATAAGGGCATAATACATATAGCCCCATTCAAGGAATCTTATGGTTATACTTTCCATTCTACACTTTTTTGGGTGGAAATAGGAGAGACTACACTAATTGGAACTAGAGTTGTCCACAAGAATATAGAAAATATACAAATGACTTGGAAGTAGATGGATATAGCTTAGAGGAGACATAAATATTATACAGATCATCATCATTGGTATTTGTATTTCAATATGAGTGATAATGTATTTATGAAAGTTCAACTGAGACATAGTCATCATTGCTTAAGAAAGTAAAGGAAATTAGATCCAAATATATTATCCCATTTGATATTGTAGAACAAATTGAAGATGTTATGTACTGTTTAGCCTTATCGCTAATATTTATTACTAAACATAATGAATTTCATTTCCCTCAACTGAAGAAGTATCAACCAGATCATGGTTATATGATTAGTTGGGACCAAGTTACTCTTAATCCAAATGTGATTTTAATCCATAAACCAGTCTGAATTATGGATATGAGTGAGAAGTCTTTGTGAGGGAGTAATATTTACTTTGTAAGAGTATTATGTTTTCATGTTCAAATTCATTAAGTATCTTTGGAATGAGAGAATTTATTTTAAGAAATGTGATAAAACATATTCTATCATTTAGGGATGAAAATCCCAATTGAGGGGTGAATGTAATAGCTCCTGTTTGAGGTATTTTTCTATTTTATAGAATATTTAAATTTATATAACATTCAAGTTAAGAATTAGAAGTTTATAAAAGGTTTATAATTTTTTAAAAGACTTTTTAAGCTGAAAATATTGAGAAAAGTTAGTGTAATCCATGATCATGTCTCGAAGATACCTTTAGAGGTGTTTTGGGGTCACTGGGAAAGTTCAGGATAAGAAATATATATGGAAAAACCATGAGGATAATAATGAAACTTTGGATGTTTTGTGATAGATTTAATTCACAGAGTTAGCACACATTTTTTAAAACTATGAATCCTAACCATGTGATGGGATTTTAATTATATTTAAATTTGTTTTAAAACAATAAACTTTCATAAAAAGACTCATTATTCATGAACCTCTACTTGGGATCTCAATTTACAAGGTTTCCTCAGGTGATTTTAAATGATCTTATATGTTTGAAATCCTATTTTTATGATTCGTTGGGTGTTTGATTATAGGAATAAAATTTATGAAGTCCATTATTCCTTTCCATCATGGATATATTCCTTTCTTATTGAATATAAACCTATATTGGGGCTATTATACTTGCATATATGAGATTGGTTGTGTTTTAAAAAATCATTCCTAGGGTTCACTAGAAGAACAAATCAGAAGGTTTTGATCCACAAGATCATTAATGTAATTAATGTGCTAAATGTATTTAAGGTAGGTGGTTTTTCCCTCCTCCCACTTTCCATTGGAATATAAAATCTGTCATGATTCTGATTATTTGTGTTTTAAATAAATGAAATTCAATTTCCAAAACCCTATTAAAACTCCATAGAAATTTCCTTTTATTTTTCTTATTCTTGGTTATAGGGATGTGGGTGACACCCTATTGTATTGGAAAATATAGTTTTTTAAAATTAATAATTTGGTAAATAAAGTGGTTTTGATGGGTGCTCTTGGCATGGATTGGGTTGCGTGTATTCTTGTCCATTGAGAAAATGGATAATGGAAATAGGTTTCCATAATTACAAGACAATTTTGGGAGGTCCATGTTATGCATGGGTGTGTGCGTGTGGATACATGGAATTTATATGCTAAGATGTACTAAATAAACTATTATGTATAGGTTATAAAAAAAATTCATCATGATTATAGGATAGTTTGGGAGGTCCCTGTTTTTGTGGGTGGTTGAGTGGAAAAATGAGTTTAACATTCTAAGATTGCTGGATAAATTATTTTGTATAATTTAAAGGGAAATGTTTATTTTGGAAAAAAATAATTGTTTTGAATATTTATTTTCGAGTTTAGTACTATTTGGGTAGAATATTCTTATATATTTATATTTATATGAATTATTTTAAATTTCCTATGTTAATTCTCCAACTTTTTTATAAAACTATTGTCTGACACGATTCTTGTCTTAGTGTTATATAGGAAAAGTATCTTAGGGATTTTCTATTGGGATGTTATACTCACCCCTACAGGTGCACCTTGGTGAATATATAGACATTATCTTTTGTGATAAAAAAATAGACATGTTTTATACTTCATAAGTGGGGTGCCTTGATAGTATCTGTCATGGATGTTCGAAGATGGATCCTTATTTCATATTTAAGTCATAGAGTTTAGAGTGGTTCCACATCGGTTCTTGAGTTTGTCACTATTTTGGAGTCTTAGATGTTTTTATTTATTGGTATTATATATTTTTTTGATTCTTTTGAGTTACTGGATAACAAATCATACATTTTTATATATTATTCTCTTGATTTTTTTATTTTTTCATGTCCATCCTGGATCTTATATACAATTGTCTTTATGTAAGGGTAAAATATTCCCCCATCTTGTTCATGTGTTAATCAATCGAAATTTGTGGCCAACATTTTATGTTTGGGGAATGTCACCTAATTTCAGTAGCACATTTGAACTGGCCTAATCTAATGGGGTGGATAATGATGTTATAGTGGATATGATTGAAATTGGTTAAAAAAAATTAAATCATAAATGATTAAATTATTAATGAAAGAAGAAAGTAAAATGAAATATTTTTCTTCATTGATTATAATGGAATATTGGAGTAATGCTTGAAGAAATGTTTATAGTAGAATTTTTAGCATTTAATAGTTGGGGATTATAGTTTACTTTTTTCTGAAACTTATGCTTAATGAATCAGTTAATTAAAGATGGAAATAAAAATGTTATTTTTTGGAGATAAATATATTATGCTGAGTGTTCCCATTATTGTTTGTTTAGGGCTTTTATGCCTTAGAGTTTTGTCCTTATTTTCCCCATGAGCGCACCATGTTGAAAGTTATTTCATTACCAAGCATGATTTCTTTAGAATGGTAGATCCAAATGATAAACTATTATGAACCTTATTTGGGTAGGATATTTGATTAAAAATTCGTTGGGTTGCCCGGGTTTGAGTGTTGGATTAATACTGGCGATGGTATAATAGAATATATCTTATGGAATAGTGTCAGGGATGACATAGGGATGGTTGCAATGGGTTGATAGCAGGGATTGCATATTGGTTCTTACTTGTTTTCTTCATTGGATGGATGGTTTTTAGATGGTCATTCTTGTGGGTTCCAATCATCTATTTTAGTCTACTTATGAACCCCGATGGTATCATCTTGTAGTAGCTTAGGATGAGTCTTAGAGTTCCTATTATATGTAAAGCTAAATGGAATAATTAATGAAGTCATGGGTTGAGTGTTGATGATGATAAATAGAATTAAATGGAACCATGGGATGATTGACTGGAATGTTTCAAGGAGCATGGTATTAAAATTTTGATATGGTAATATGAATTATAATTCATGTTGTCTTGTGATGAATGAAATGATTAAATCATATTTTTAATGGGTTTAATAATGAATAAGTGTTAATTTCTAATTTACTAAATGAATTGGTTAATGTTGAATGTTAATTCATGTATGCATGTATGAGATTTAGTTTACTCATCCTTAGTGGTGGAATCTTGATATCTTGTGGGAAAATATCTACATATGAGTCTAAGTCTAGGTATTTTGCCTTTGTGTAGTTGTGTATGATATAAATATTCTTATACTTTCGAATTTCTTATGCTTCACTACCCATGTTGGTAAAGAAACTAACACCCAAAATTTTAAGGGTGTTTTCCTTAATATATTAGTTAGAAAGAGAATATGTGGTTGAATTATACCTCTTCCCTACTCTCTCATTTGTGTAGTATTACTTGTAGGAAGACTAAGGTTAAAATATATTGAACTAATGGTGATGTGTTTATAGGAACTATTATGACTCTATATATTACTATACATGCATGTGCAGACTATAGTGGCTTAGAGTTATAACACATACTTGTATTTAGTCATGATGACTATGGTTTCCCATGGGTGAAAATTTAGGGGCCATAGTGGATTAGGGTATACTTCATGATACATAGGTTGTAGTGTCTTTAGGACCACCACTCCTTGGTTATGGATGTGAAGATGCTAAAGTTGTGATTAGATTCATGGGATGTTGGTTTTTTTTTGATATGATAAATCAGTTTGGGCCCAGATAACTTATGAGAGGGATAATAACTCAAGACTATTGAAATTAGGTCATGAGAGAAGAAAAAAAATAGGGAAGTGGAAGCTGGGGACCTTTATTACATATATGTTTTGATATGGTTAGGATTACTTATAAGCATTACTTTGTGGGAGAGCCCTAATGATGGCTAGATATTGGATTAATTGTTTAGGTAACTAGTTGGTTTAATTTTTTATTCACTAGGATTTATTATGCTTCCTTCCATTTGGAATTAGAGGATCTAGGGGGTATCCAAATAATAATACTAGTATACTCATCCTATACATATATTTAAACTATTTTTATGGTCTATAAGAGTTGGTTGATGATTAGTTTGGGAATTTCAAGCCTGTGGATTTACATAGGAGTTTTTGGAGTTGTTAGGGTTACCACATAGGTTTTAATTTAGTACTTTCTTTTTATTTTGGTTTTTCATGATATAATATTCATTTATTGAGATATCTTATATAATTATGCTTTAGAGTTTATTGGTGGATCTAATTATATCTCTTGATCTTAATTTTTTTAAAGAGGGTAATGCCTACCAATATATGCATCATGTACCCTCATTTCTATTTATGAATCCATGGATTATTGGAGGCAGGATTCAGGGGCCATCTATATCTCTTTATTTGAATCCTAGGAGGAATATCGTTGGAGGGGGGGGGCATGATAAAGTGGTATCCGAACTTATGGTTGAGAGATAGGATGGAGTTTTGGAATAGGCCTTGGTGTAAATTTCATGGGTTAATATAGAAATAGTTTTAGTTGGGATTATTACATGATGTAAAAATGTATACCAAATAGGACATTAGTATTTAGGCCCCCCTTATGATATTATGTAAGGACCTTAAATTTTAATTAACATACTAAGTGAAGTGACGTTTCTTTCATGGTAGAGACCTAGTTAAGGATCATGAATCTTGATTATATATGATTATTTTGAAGTCTGTGTTTAATTAAAATTAAGATAAATCTTAATTAATTAACAATAAATATTCTATATTCTAGGTTTATGATTTTTTTAATGTTTATTATTTTTAAGGAGTGTTGTTTGGTGAACGTCCCCACCAATATCCTTCTTAATAAGTTTAGAAAGATGAACCAAAAAATCACTATAAGATGAAGGTTAATGATGATGTAACTTGGTGGAAAAAACTACAAGAGTTTTAGTACTACAATCTATATAATAATTAAAACTTCATTTTTGAACGAGGGGCATAGGATTGGTTGGTAAAAGTGAATGTTGTCATAAGCTTGATTTGTGATCATATGAAGCACTATGTTAATTGATTGTGTTGATGATGCATGGGGAAACATAACAATGGTGGTTCCCTTTCTACAAGGATCATGAGGAGTTATCTCTTATATAGAAAAAGTTACATGATTAGTTTCATGATAAGTACATTTCCTTAATTATAAAGGGAAATCATTGATAAGAGAATCTTACTCTCCACCAAGTGAATTCTAGCATGTGAGAGTTCAATATTTGATATAATAACCTATTATATATTTTTTAGAACCTTGTTCTAGATGAGGAGGAAAGGGTGATGTACTTCAAGGAGGATTTTCTCTTGGGATCCTTTTTCAATTATACTATTTTATGTTATATATATCTTGTGGTTTTTGTAAGGGTAGATGCCATTGAGAGAATGTTGGATAGGACCAAATCATATTGATAAGGGAGTGGTCAGGACTATCCACACAAAAGATATGTGGATATAAATTTGGTGGGCCAAGCATATCATACATTAATATTTCATCATTTTTTTAATATTTAATACATTTCACAATAATACATTCTTGAAAACTACAAAGGTTTAGTGTATTCAGAGACTAACAACATAATCAACATATTTCATAAAATTTGTTCAAAATAATCTAGAATGTTCTTTTCTCATAGTACCCTTATTAGAAATTTAATAGTTAGTAGATTTCTTTATAACCAGGGGAAAATGGAATCATAAGAAATGGTGAGTTCAAATTCTTAGTAAGGGTAAAAATAGGAGATATCAATCCATGATCACAAGTGAGCATAAATATATGCGTATGAGAGCATTATCATGAATTAAAAAAAGTCATACTCATTTAGTAAAATATATTTAATCTTGAATCTTAACATTAGGTTTTGTTATAATAAAAGTGATAAGTCATAAGAGTGCAGAATCATCAATAATAAATCAAGAGTGATAAAAAAAATATCCAAATTCATAAGTTTGTGTAATGCACATAAGCAAAGAAAATCATTCACTTAGTTAAGGATCACAACTAAAACTATAAAAGTGGATTCGGTTCAATACCCATTAAATCATGTTTTTAGTAAAAGTGTACTCCAACGATTATCATATTGGACATATTCCATTAATGAATTAGTTTCACTTCCCATTTCAAACCATTTTATCTCATGATATATCATTCATTACCTAGTTCATTGGAGGATTATATAATTCTGGGCCCACCCATCACATAATAATAACCATACATATGTTTTCTATAAGATAATAAAACATTCATCATATCATCATAGAATAACCTAGGAAAATAAATAGGTTTTATAAACTTCTTATCATCACATAATCATAGGCCACCCAGTGTAAGGTAATGGATGGTATCATAAGAGCATTCATTATCCCATCATATCCTAATTAACCCATGGGAAATAAATGAATTTCATGAAATCCTCATAAGAATATCATCATTATAATTTATCCATAAAGGTGGATAAAATAATAATATAATATCCCCAATTAAATTCAAAAACATTTAAATGATGTGAACACAAATGAAAATAACTTTAAACAATCACTTTAACCTTTCTTTGAAATCCAGAGAAAAATATTATTTTTCATTTAGGGAAATTTTAACTAAAAATTACCTCAATAAAGGTAAAATTATTTCACTTGAGAATGAAAATGAAATCCTATAAATGAATCTTTAAAACAAAGAGTGGTCTTGATAGAGGTAAAATTTTTTCATACTGTATTTGATAAAATATGACATTCTTTTCACACTATTTGTAAAAATTTAAAAAAGACATGTTTATATATTTTCTTAAAAAGATTAATTTTAAAATATTTTAAATAAATTACAAGGTAGTGAAAATGAAAATTTTAAAACTTTTTAATTATATGTTAAAATGTTTATAAAATAAATTCTGAAGAGTGTGTACATGGATAGAAAAAATTCATCAACAAAAAATGAATTATGGTCGATTTTTATTAAAAACATTTTCTCAATATTTTTGAGTAACAAAGAGTGGAAAGTGAAAATAATATATAAAAATTATAAGAATAAACATAGGATAATAAAATAAATGGAGTATAAAATTTAATATCTATATAAATTACCCCAATATAAATTTATCATAGACAACCCTAAATGATATGAGATTTTAACATAAACTCATATCACTTTAGTAATATTAAAATAAAAACCTCATAAAAGATATAAAATCATATGTATTTAAAAATAAACATAGTTTTCAAGATAATTATGATAAAATACATTCGTGTTCAATATATACGCCACACAAAAGAAAAAAGTTTGGAATATAGCATACGTCTCATAGATGTACAAGTGAGATGAGAAACCCTTACCTCAAGTCCCATCTTGATTTTTATTAATTAAAAACTTCTATATAATAAATTAATATTTATTATAAATATATTATAGAACAATATTCATATCTAAATTAATATTTATCATTCTTTTATATTTTCCCATTATCCCATTTTAAACAATTATTCATTAAAATGAACATTTGGGATAAATTGTTTGTTTTCTATGCATGTTCCGATTCGATGGTTCCAATCATTGAAACATGTTCTTGGTTTCATCATATAAATAATATTAATATATAAATATGTATAATATTTATTCATTATATAAACTTTAAAAATCATTAATATGAATGAGTGATGAAAAATGAATTACATCAATTTGTGGAGGTGATAGTACACACACACACATTGGTGATGCTTTCAGTTTTTGATGGATGGAATGAAAGAAATTAAGATAATAATACACCATTATAGAATAAATTTTTTATCATAAATATATTTTATATTCATTAAATTTATTCTTATTACCATTCATTTAAATAGGAAATGAAAAACCAGTCACAATACATTTTTGAGGTGGTTGTCCATATGTAGGCATGAGAGATGTTATCATTCTCCAAAATATGGGAAGGGAGTTGAAAATAAATATAAAATAAATATAAAAACATATAATTATATTAAATATACGTATTTAATCATTCTAATATGATTATATATCATTTATATGAGTATTATGAATAAAAAATGTTAAAAATACCATAAAGAACATATAACTCTTCTTCAAGTAACCTCCTTTGGTGAGCACCTTAAGGCTTCTTAGATGGGTTTTTTGGAAGAAAAAAATATCAAGGTATTTTATAAAGATTTTGGGGAGAGTATTCAGGCAAAACATGATTGAGCTAAATGGACCATGTTGTGTGTCAAAATGAGAAGGGGATATACCCTTTTATAAGTGAGGGGAGTGGCACCCTTATACTTATTAGTAACATTAAAATATAATTAAGTTAATATATTGGGAAATTGGATCAAAATTATCTCAATTAAAAATACAGGATGATATAGGATCAAAATAAATTTATATAAAAGGATTCATATTATTTTTTACATCATTTTAACTATTGTCTTTTTTAGTTCAATCCCCTGTTAATGCCTTTCAAACTTTACTGTGCTAATGAATTTTTACTTTAGTTACTATTCATAATGAAAAAAAATTAATATGAAATTATTAAATAACATAATAATAATTATTATAAATATGAAATAAATTTTACAAGATTAAATTTCTACAGGTGATAGAAATTCATTTTAAAATAAGTACTCAAAAGGCAACGAAAACCATTTTTAGAAAAAATTATTTTTATTCATAAAAATGTACTTATATAAAAATAAAATAAAATTTTGTTACTATGATATAAATAGAATATTATTAATTAAATGGGTTGTATGTTACTTTAAAACTAAATTCAAAACATAATGAGACTTTTAAATTACTTTATTCAAAGAAAATAATTGATAGTTTTGAAAAAAGTGACATTTTTCACTATTGAATTAATAATGGATATTTTAAGAAAGATACCAAAAATCAATCATAATATTATTATTAAATGATGATTTAAAAAAATATTCCTATTTTTTCAAATTTATTTTATAAAGGTGGAAGAAATCAATTATGATATCCACACACAAAATGTAATAAAAACCATTTTTGAAGCATTAGATAAATTTATTCTCATTCCTTCACTAATAAATATAATTAAATGGATATTAAATAATTCAATTGGATATATAATATAATTATTCCACTAAATTAATTAATCAATAAGGATTTATTTATTCTATTAAGATAAAAACACATTTCGCACATATTTGTTTTTTGAGAAAAACATCTATTTTTTTACTTTCAAATGATTTTATTTTCATATATAACCAACTTATAACCAATAATTTTATTTATAACATGAGTGAAAAATATACTTTCATTATTTGGTTAATTATATTCATATTTTCCAATCTAATGTCTTGGTGAAAACTATCACAGTATATAATACTATTTCAATAGTATGTCACAATTCATTTAATCTCAGTGTTGTGTGTAAAGAAAGATATCGAAGAAATAAAAATTATTCGAAGAGAAATATATCATAAAATATCTAGTTTTTATAATAAACACTCAGTTACGATGTTATATGATTTTGGAAAAAATAAAGAGGTAGTTGCGACCTTCTACGTCTTGTTACACAGTTTCTGGTAGTTCTTGAACAAATTCCAATAGATCAGGTGTTGTTTGTGGGGCCTATAGAGGTTATTAACATTACATGTAAGAGTATTAGACAATTATAAGTAGTTATAATATTGCTGTTTTACTTTTACATACTCAACCTTTGTAATTGTTTCTATTAAGGCTGAAACTATAATGCCTAGAATTGAATCACCCAATTTCGGTCGGAGTTCCACATGACCTCATGTGGGAATCCCCATATAAAAGAGGTTTCTAACTTGTATAAAGGGTCTGAAAATCATTAGTGGGGAGACTTTATAGTTAGTATAAAACGTTTTACATCATAAATATATCAAGAAAATAATTATAACATAATAAGTCCACAAAATAATTAAACATCAACAACGATATAATAGATGGAATTATATGTATCTCAAGTCATGAAATCTATAAACCAAGAACCCCCAAGTAGAAGGTAAAATTAGTATTTAATAAATAATAGAAAAGTAAATAATAAACTGTGAAAAATATTCATAGTACATCATGGTATGTCCTTCAAACTTTATTTTTAGTCTCCTTAACTCCCTACCCTTCCTTAAATCTCAGATTATGAGTTTTTCATGGGCATCGAGTTACCCAGGAAGGGTGTGAGTATAAACCTAATAGGACACCACCAATGTGTCCTTAACATAAGTTCACATACATAATAAGTGTATTCCATGATAATAGTTAAATTTTTAAATAAATAGAAAACATTCATTTGCTGAGGGGTCATGCGCTAACCAAACTACCATGATCTTCAATTGTACCTACTTCAGATCCCTATTGGAATAATATTCATAAAATAAGTCATGTTAATGTATCAAACACAAGGACACCTCACATTTATCTGACTATCCAAAAGGAAAATGAGTCTCAAGTCATGATATATGACCATCAAGTGCTGTATCCATCGATAGTCAGGCCATAAGACTATCATTCTCCATCTCTACCTCTGGCCAGGCTACATGGAAATTATATCCCTAGACTTTATTAAGAAAGGATATATGGTTTTCATAAACATTACTTATTTCTCGGTCCTCTTTCTTCTTCATCGCAAGTCAGAAGCGCTCCCCCTCTATGGGATAACTAATCCATGATGGCCAATATATCACATTCTGTGATAAGAAAACCCTATAAATGCCATATATTCACTCATAATAGTGGATAAAACATTATGGAACAACATAACATATCAATAATGAGTACCCTTATCCACAACGACACACACATGTGATAAAAAACAAAAATGGTTGTCATGGGATACTCATACAGACACATGCGATCAATATCAAACATGGGTCTCATTTGATACACATGAATAAACATGAGATCAAGCTCAATCATGAGTCTCAATTAATACCAGAACATACCATCATATTATTCGAAAAATCATATACATGTAATCTATATGGTAAGGGATTTTTTTACCTCAAATTCATTAATGTCAATATCAAGATTCTCCAAGAGTTGATTTCCAAATATTTCCAACACACCACCACATCAGACCTATGTTCCAAGGGTCCATAAAAATGATTCCAATACAACATAACAAGGGTTATTGAATAATATTAAATAAGGAAATAAATCTAAGACTGTAGAACCATATATTTTACCTAATGAAAACCACCATCAATGCTGGGTCTAGGTCTAGTCAAGGAACATAATTTGTTGCTCCTAGAACAAGACTATAGAAGAGATACTAAGATCCCCATAATCCTAGATCAATATGAACAAGAAATAAAAGGAAGTAAATTCTATATAATGATGGTAACAGAAGGGATATCATCTAAAGGTTCACCATAGGTTTATCCCACAAACATCTGGATCCTGGAAACTCACAAGCAGTGAAAGAAGAATCAATTAATAGAGGTAAAAACAAGTCAAAATGGGAATTATAGACCATTCATTGAAGATAAAATGCATTTAATTTTGAAAGGTCTTATATTAAACAAATTTTAGTGGCTGAATAGACCATTTAAAATTTATGAAACCAACACCAAAATGGTGTTGTGATGTCCACCACGCCTGTGGTGGCCTCGATCATGCTACACCCAGGAGCTCTACCATGGTTTTCCAAAATAGTTTAATAGAAAATACCTACCCATTTTTTACTCACCATACCTTACACCATAATATAGTAATCCCACTTTTCCCATGGTTCATTAGACTCAAAATGACCTACTCTTGAGATCACGCCCATCCGGGGTGTGTAGTTTTTTCCTGTTTCACGTTGGCGTGTTCTAGGGAAAAAGTGGTCCACAATATGACGTGGTCAAGCTCTTGATGTACCTTTAAACTCCTAAAAACTCTATATCATGCACTAAAAAACATAAACTCATCCATCATACAAGTTAAAGTATTTTAAGGATCAAAATTACATTCCTTTAAAACTAAGTATGTCTCAAATCCCCCCTATAGAAGCTTCTCATACTTGAGAAGTTACTCTAGTGGTTTTCCATGAAAAGCTTGGGCCATTGAGCATGAACATAAAACTTTTCTCCGACATATCCTCTAAAATTCATAAATTCATTCAAAAGACTAAAAAAACTAATATAATATTCTCCCTTAATAATTCTTCACTATAGTCTCTAATCCGCACTAGGTGCTCCATAAATGATGTATCTAGTTCCAACTCAACAACCTCACAATCAATCACATTGGTAGGATTGGGTATGTACCAAAAATGTTGAGAAACATGGAAAAAATTATGATTACATCAATATCATAGAGGAAGAACCTATTAGTAATCCATTACTCTAATATTCTTAGGGATCTCAAATGGCCCCACAACTAGTGATGCTAGATTCCCTGGCCTCCATAGACAATAATGCCCTAATCGAGGTGACACCCATAAGAAAACCTAATCTCAAATGGATAAATACAAACTTTGTATCCTATAGTTATTTTATTATTGATTTTTACTCTTAGTGGTAACCATCCAGTTCTTAATCAAATGAACTTTCTCAGTGTTTTCCTATACCATACTATTTAGGTCCTCGAAGCATCTTAATAAGGGAGGGGTGAATTAGGATGTAAAATTTTTCTTTTAAATCAATGGATATTTTTCCTATATAAGTAAGAACTTGTTAAACCTTTCTTTTGGAATAGTTTAGTAGTAAAATATTTACATGAAAAGAGAGAACACAAAAATTTTACTTGGTTCACCACTAAGTGCTAGTCCAAAGTGCATACGCCGAAAGTTTATTGGTTATACCTAAATCCACTAATCTTCACTAGTCATGGATTATACGAGTTTATAAATAGTCACTCTATTCTAGGAACACTACCAATATTTTAGGGAGAGCACACTACATCTATCAGAACACTTCAGTCAACCCCCAGCTCAATGCCTTAGGTGAAGTCATGCTCAATTTATTGACTTAAAGGTCCCTTTCAATATATTTTCATTGAAGTATTTGTATCTATCCAGTATGAGACTTTGATTTCATTGAAGTTTAGAATTTATTCACTTGAATGCAATGAACTAAAAAATCATATATTCAAAACTTCAAAGTTTCTCAACTCAATAATTGCACGCAACACCTGTTCATGAACACAAGATTTTGGGTTGTCACGCAAGTTGTCTTTAGTGAAACACTTCACTTTTTCACAACCCTTTTCTTTCATGCAACGATTATCCTTTACAAAACTACACCCTAATATTCACTTTGTCTTGATAGAATCAAGGAACACTTTTCACAGAACTCCATTATTATAAGCTACTCACCACTCGTGCATAACTCCTGGTTTACACACAACTCTCTACTTGCGTGTGACTCCCTCCTTGAACACAACTCACTAATTGCACGATTCAGAGATCAGATTTTATCTTAGTATTGGATAACTCTCAAATGAGGGGGTATATTTATATTTATAGGCATTGTCGAACCTGCATGTAACTTCACACAACTTTTCCCCTAGCACTCAAGTATCATCCACACAATTCCCTTTTCACACAAACTCACACAAAATCACCTTTCACACAAAACTATGAATTTCATTCACTTATTTTAGTTTCCATTTTTTGATAAAAAGTTGTTAAAATATTCCTTGTTCATAACTTTACAATCCTTCAAAACACTATCTTGCAACTTCCTTTGCCAAAGCACTATTCTCAATTCTCCATTTTTTGGACCAAAAAATTAGGAAAACACTATGAAATAATGCTACCTTCAATACTATTGTCATCTTGAAATATAACATCCCTTACCTATAAACTTCATAATATTCCATGTGAGGACTAAAATAAAAAAATACTATACAAAATTTACAACAAAAATCAACCTTGGTGCTAACAATATCCCCCTTGGGTTTGTTGGCAGTCTGTAGATAAATTCAATGAAGCACTAGCCAAAATCAAAACCTGATACACAAGGAACAACTCATCCAAAACTATAAGTCTACATGAAAAATGTTCATGGTATAAAATAAAAGGGTAAGGACGAATTGTGTTCTCATTTTTTGAAATTCTTAAAGATGTCCAAGATAAGATCTGACTGTTTCCATGTAACAATGAATTGTTTTCTAGATTCTCATTATCCTTTTTTGTAACTCATTTAATTTCTCAATTTCTCCTCCTTTGTAAATAAATCCAAAGATACTTATTTTGACTTGTAGAGCTCAAAAGATACTCCCCTGGATCTTATCTCCCTTATAAACCTACATTATTTCAACTAATAGATTAAAACAATTAATTTAGTTAGGGAGAAGGGAAATAACCATAAACTTCTCATGCATTGGGAGGTGGTTGAACAACGAGGTTCAACTGATGCTTCTTGAGCACACGTGATGACAATGGATTGGTTATTATGTCAGCCACTTGATCATTTGTTCCAACATGATCCATTTTAATCGTGCCTTGTTTAACGTTTTCCTCAAAAATGCGAAATCTAATTTCAATGGGTTTCATTTGAGAATGCTAAATATGATTCTTCAAAAGATAAATTTCACCCTTTTTATCATATTAAATCACCATAGGCTATTTCACCTTATCACCAATATTAATCAGTTATTACTTAATCGAAAGTAGCTGAATACAAACCCTTATAGCAGAGATATACTCAACTTCAGTAGTACCGAGAGAAGTAATTTCCTATTTCTTACTCAACCAGAACACACATTTCATGCCAATAAATAATTCCCCACCACTTTTGGACTTTCTATTAACAACATATCTAACCCTATGAGCATCAAAAAATGATTATAGTTCAATATATCTTACTGTAGTAAAGTATAGGCCATACGTGTGAGTACCTTGAATATATGAAATGATTTTTTTAAATTCTAACATATGTTCTTCCTTCATATTACATTGAAAGTAGGATGCTAAGATTGTTGAAAAGAAAATTTATGATCTCATTTTTGTTAAGCACAAAAAGATTCTGATAGTTTTCCAATATATGGTGGGATATACAGAAGTATAATACTCATGATTTCTAAGTTTAGTTTCAACTATAGTCAAAGTTGACATTGGTTTGGAGCCATGTATATTGAATTTATTCAGTAACTCTATTTCATATTTTTACTGATAAAAAAGTGAATTCTTTCCTCTGAATCACTTGGATCCCCAAGCAGTATGTGAGTTCACTAATCATAGACATTTCAAATTATGATTTCATGTGATTGGAAAATTCATCTACTGACCCATACCTGCTGACATCAAATATAATATCATCTACATACACCTGCACCATGAACAGATATTTCTGAGAGTTATTCACATAGATATTATGATACACTCCTCATCTTTTTAAATTTGAGCTTCTTTAGATAATAATCATGTCAGGAATACCTTTCTCATAGTGTGTGCTTCAAGCCATAGAGTTCATTCTTTAATATAAAAACCTGTATTTCTTCATTACTAAGGAGAAAACCCAATGGTTTTTCTATGTAGAATTCTTCTTCAAGAATACAATTTAAGAAGGATTTTTTGAAATCTATTTGATACACTTTTTATCCTATTTGAATTTATATGGAAAGAAATAGTCTGGTTGACTCCAATCTACCCACGAGAGCAAATGTCTCTTCAACATCAACACTTTCAACCTATGAATATCCCTTTCACACCAACCAAACCTTATTTATGATCATATTTCTATTTCTATTGAGTTTATATACACTTTATACCAATCACATTGTGATTTTCAGGTCTTTTAACTAGATCCCATCTTTGGTTCTTATCAATACGATCCAACTCTACATTTATAGATTTAACACATGTTTCATCCTTTGCAGCTTATTTGAAATGGGGATGGTTCTATGACTAATGGGATTGATTATTGTGCATTATTTCTCATTCTCCTTGTTTGTGTGGGTGATATATAATCCCTAATGATGTTGGATTGATCAATTTTTGCTCTTTAATTTCTCCTGTGAGGTTTAGAAATTTTTTCCTCAAATATGGGTTTCTCTTCTAATTCTTCTTCTGAATCAACACTATGATATGAACCCTGACTATTATTTCATGCCTTTCTCTACTTCTATATTTGTACTTATTCTATTTCCACATTATTCCTCATCTTCTATCACACCTGCATAATAATTTTTTGAGGTATTTCTGGTCTTATATTCAATGATATTAACATCACTGCTTTCCATAATTATCCCAAGAAAATATTTGAAATATTTTTAGGATTTTTTATTCATTGAATATGGGAGAAATATTCCCTTATCCACAGCATTACCATGCTTCCCTATATTTCCTTCTTTTTTTTCGGATGAAACATTTACTTATGAAAACCCAAAAAATCTTCAAATAGGGATTTCGTCCATTCCACAACTCAAATAGTTTCTTTTTCTATCCCATATAAAGACCTGTTCTATTTTGAATATACACTGTAGCTTTAATATCATTTTTTGAGTAATGATGAGAGCCATATTGTTCACATATCAATTACTATTCACAAAAACTCATTTTTTCTACGGGGTTCTCACAAAATCCACCTCATGTTGTATTTCATGTTTATCTAGGTAATTTTTAAACTCAAATGATGTGTATTCCCCTCTATTTTTAGACCAAAAAACTTTGATTGTTTTTCCAATATCATTGTTGGCTATTCGGTGATATGTTTTCCGAAAATCAAGAACTAGCCTTTTTCTATGTAAAACCAGCACACAATCCATTCTACTGTAACCATGAATGATAAGAATAAGTAAATTTCTCCATATGTTCCAGAAACATTTATCAGTCCACATACATTTTTATGGATGAGATTAAGAAGATTTGATTCCCTTTTCTTCTATGGTTGATTTTAACTTCTCTACAAATTCCCTCGTATGAAAGGTTCACAAGTTTTCTCTCATTCATGATTTATATTGGGGATATCCATGACTATATTCAACTTATATATCTTTTCCATGACTTTTTGATTAATGTGACCTAACCTCCGATGCCACAAGTAGTTTTCTTCTTCAACTATCATAAAGAAAATGTTCTCTTTACTATGAATATCTTATAAGTTTCCATCTATTCTTCATTATTTCATTAGATAATTCCTTATCTTTACATTGATAGTGCACCAATTTTTATTAAGTTTCACCATCAGTCCTAATTCACACAGTTGACTCACACTCAAAATCATTTGACACAAACTGTCCATAGAGTGAACTTTAGTTTTCTTAAGCTCACAATTAACTAGTTCAGTACATCCACTAACATTGTTCTTCAAAGAACCATCATTACTAAAACTTACTATTCCATCAAAACTTTTCTTAACATTATTTAATAGGTCTTAATTTCTCATCATATGGTATGAGCATCCACTATATTGAATCCAAGTGTTGTTTATTTTTGTACCTTTGAGGTCTACTTCCAAAAGGTTGGATTTTTCAATTTTTTTCATTTCCTTCCATGAAATTTTTGATTGTGTGAAGGATAAAGTTGGACTTTCAAATCTCTATTACACATGAAATGGTTTATCAAGCTCATTGTATTATTCCAGAGGAGAAAACCAATTTATAAGAGAAACACCATCTTGTTGATGAGTATTGTTTTGTCTCTGAGTTCTGTAAGTATTGTTCATGCCTTTCCTCTACCTACAATAAACAGATTTACGACTAAAGTTATAAAAATGAAAAAAATATCCATAGAAATTATTTATTATATTGGAAGTACGATATGAATTTGTTATCCTTTTTTGGCTTTATAGATCTTCCCTTTTCAAATAACTCCTCTTCTATTCATAGTATGACATGGTGTGACCCATATAACTGCAAAATTGACATTTTATAAGAGAAAATGTATTATCCTTTTTATTACTCCTTATCTCACTTTCTTTTAGAAAAGAGTTTGACTGATGATATTATTTGAAAACCTGTGGATATCTTTTAGTTCTCATTTTATTTTGATTTGAAGATTTATTTTTTAATACTTTAGTCGACTTTAAGATATGCCCAACTTTCAGCTTACCTTTATTTTGGTTCATCATGTTTTCAGCCTTCAATGTTTCAGAATCACAACAAATTCCACTTTTTACCATGCATATGGATCTTTGATTATATAAAGCCTTATCTATTCCTTCAAAACCATGCTCATATCTCTCTATAAGCTCAACGTTTTAGATTATTTGAAATTGTATTTCCTTATTTGTTTCCATTGAATTTGATTCACTTTCATGTTTACTCATAAGAGTTACAAATTCATATTCAAGACCCTAAAATGTATTGGTATTATCCTCTTGTATAGATGTATGTTAATTGATAACCTTTTTCTATACTTCAATTATGAGTTTCAGTTCCAGTATATCTTCTTTAAATTCAAAGGTTATTCACTGTTATTTCACTACTTCTTCCAGTCATTCAATTTCACCTTCAAGACCATCAACATATTTTGATTATTCTTACACAAATTCTCTCTAATTTTTTCATATGTTATTTTTTATTCTCAATATTACAAAGAGAACCCTAAGTTTCAACTTGAGATCATTTTAAACAATCAACTGATTATCTCTAGCTTTATCTTTTGATGATTCAAACTTTTCAATTGTAGCCATCCAAGACACATGTGTTTCAAATTTAATCTATGGTTATTATTATTTAAAGAATTAATTTTCATCATATTATTCTTTATAGAAAAAATATTCCTCTATAATTTATTTCTATATTTAAATTCTCTCTTTTGATCAAAAATTTTCTAAGGCTTCTAGGAATTTAATACTTCTCTATTTTCATCACTGACCTTCTTTGAGCACTGAGAGGCAATGTGACCGACTCTAGAACAACAAAAATATTCCAAGGGAATATTTCCTTCAAATTTCCCTTTTCCTCTCTTGAATTTATTTTCCAAAGAGAAATAATTTTATCTTTCTCATTATCTTCATCAAATTTACATCTTGAAACCTCATGTTTTTACATAGATTTTAAATACATTTCCATTTCTTAATCGAGTCATTGAATCTTTAGGTTTGACTCTCATTTCATATTCCACCAGACTGCTCAGCAGATCATCCAATGAAACTTTATAATGCTACCTTTTTTCAAGGGATGACACTTTTGGAATATAGAGAGGTTCGAGCCTTCACTAAATTTCCTTCACAATGTCAATGTATTTGGCTTCTTCACCAATCCCTCGAATTTCAACTACCACTTCAGTAATTCAATTGAAAAAGGTATCTGCATTTTAATTAGGATACATCTTTATATCATCAAACCTATTATGTAGGACTCGTAGTTTCTCCTTCATCACTTTGTTTCCACCTTCATATATATTCTGCAGTTTTTCCAGAATAGACTTTGCAGAAGTACAACTCATCACATTCAGATAAATTTTATTAGAAAGATATGTAGTGAGGGAATTTTGTGCTTTATCATCTACATCAATCATTTTCATATCTATATCAGTCATATAAATCCCTGTTGAATCAGTGACCAATATTCCTTGTATAGTAGAAAATAGTACTTCAATTACAAGAGATGTTAGATGAGATATAATCTTGTTATTCTTATCTGAAGGTTACTTCCATATAATAGAGGGACTCCCCTAACATCAGCTAAATTTTTCATAACAAAAAAGATAGATTTAAAACCATAATGATTTACCCTTTGATACCATTTGTAGGAACCTGAAGCACCTTGAGAGGGGAGGGATGAATCAAGGTGTCAATTTTTTTTAAATCAACAAATATTTTTCCACGTTGGTAGGAAGATGTTAAACCTATCTGTTCAAATAGTGCAGTAATAAAACATTCACATGAAAAGAGACAACAAACCAATTTTACTTGGTTCACCACTATGGGATTGACCAAAGAGCATATTATAATAGTGTATAATTCGTACCTAAACCCACTAATCTTCACTAGTTGTGGATTATAAGGGTTAATACATAGTAAATCTATTCTAGGAACACTAAATTTACAATATTTTAGGGATATCACACTATGTACCTTGGAACACTTACAACAAATCCCCTAGCTCTATACCTCGGTTGAAGTCTTGCTTAGTTTATCAAATTTAAGGTCTATTTAATAGATATTCAATGAAGTATTTTTATTTGTATAGTACGAGACTTTGTTTTCATTGATGTCATTAATTGATGAACTTGAAATCACTTAACTAACAAAATAGATATTCAAAACTTGAATGCAGCTCAACTCAGTACTTGCGATAACACCTGTTCATGTGCACAAGATTTGGGGTTGTCGTAAAAGTTCTCTTTCACAAAACCCTTCTCTTTTTCACAAACCTTTTCTTTCACGTATCTAAACCATAAGATTCACTTGGTATTTATTGAATCAGTGAACACTTTTCTCAGAACTCCATTCTTACATGCAACTCACCACTCGCATGAAACTCCTAGCATACACGCTAGTCTCAACTTGCATGTGACTACCTACTTGCTCACAACTCACTACTTGTGCGATTCATTGCTCAGATTTTGTCTAAGTGTTGAAAATATCTCAAATTAGGTGGTATCCACCCATTTATAGGCATTTCTAAGCCTACACACAAATTCGTACAACTTTTACCCTAGCGCGCAATTTTCTTTTTCAAAAACACAATTCTCTATTCTCCAATTTTTGGAACAAAAAATTTGACAAAATCTGGGAAACAATGAAACCTTGAATACTATTGTTAGATTGAACTATAAGATCTATTTACTTATAAACTATAATATATTCCATGTGAGTATTCATAATAAACAAAAAACATACTTCATTTATAGTAAATAACAACCTTGGTTCCAACATACTTATCCTAAAAGCAACTGCCTCACCCGCCTCATGCCTGCTCAATAGTGAATGAAATGAATGACCATAACGAGGCTCAAAATATATCAAAATGATAATTTTAAAAAAATCATTACATTATTTTAAGAATAATTAAACATCAAATCACTAGAAAAGGATTGTAAAGTCCAGTGTCTTAGAAGACTAGTTACATAAAACAGAAAACATGGGACTTAATAAAACATTTATTTATTTTTCACCCAATAAGAGCTCCTAAATTTTTTGATCCATTACATCTTCATAAGATAGCATATGGATAACATGAAAAAGGATTGAGATAAAAATCCCTTTAAGGAAATAAATAGTAAAATAAAGCTTAACACATGGGTTAGAAGGCATAACATTATGTTATAAAAAGGAATAGAAAATAAGGAATCATAACATAGGATCATATAATCATTGAATCATGGTAATTTACTAGAAACATAGAACATTACTTTACCACAAGTCAACACTCGTTTCACATAGAGGAGCACAAGTCAATGCTCGTTGTACATAGTGAAGCACAAGTCATTGATAACCACTAAGACCACTGCACATAACATCACATGAGACTAAAATTTACCCAATGAATTGGAGTAACATCTAGGAACACCCATTATAACATGTTAATGAATATTTTTTCCACAAAAATAATCATACATAATCAATCATACATAAACATAAGGGTACCCATGGAAAAAATGGGTATCTTGTCATAAAGCATAATAAATGGGCATATCATACAAGTGTCCATGAAAGAAAGAGATTAAAAAAAACATGGAAATTATTAAGGGAAATAGGCATATAACTTGGTAATTTATTTCAAATATAAGAGATAACATTTAAAAAGTGTATTTAATACACTTTAGCATTAAAACATTTAAGTGCAGTTTTAAGGAAAATATTAAAAAGCATTTAAAATATAATAGGGAATAATATTTTATATAAAAAAATAAGTTAAACAAGAAGGTTTTAATAAGAAAAAGACTGATTTTATAAAAAAAATGGGGGATTAAAATAGACGATAGAGTGCACTTGAAATTGGGTAAGAATTCCGGAAGTTCCCTTAAATTGATTTTGTTTATCATGAATAATTGAGAAGAGCATCATTTAATAACATGTATATCCCAAAAAAACAAGAATAAATGGATCTTAATACAAGATTTTCGAAAAAATAAAAAAAATTTAGAAGATTTACATAATAATAAAAGAGTATTTCATTTGGGTAAAAAGAGAGAAATAGTAACCCGAAGGAATAATGGTGGTTTGGGTAGAATCCTTTATGTTAAGTTTGAAGGTGTTCTTCCCTTGATCTTAATATCCTAAAAAATAAAATTATATTCATTAATTAATAATTATATAACCCTTTACACATGTATTTGATTTATTATAACTTTATTTAGTCCATTTATGGCCTTTTTTATGGGCTAATAAGTTCAATTTCACAGTTTAAGAGAATTTGATTCCTTGGTTTTCATGATCGATTTAATTATAAACATGAACGAATAAATATTTAAGATGAGAGTGGTTTCCTAGAATGAAAGTTATATGTTATTATTGAACATACCTAAGATTACATGTTTATAAAATTTATTTGGTTATTTGGAGTGAGGATGAATCATTATATAAAACTTTAATGATAACCATTTTGGTTAACTGGTGGCTTTTGATCAAAACAAACTCATTTTTCTTTTAAATTAATATCATGTGTAAAAATAATATTATATAACCTTAAATAATATATAATACATATATTTTATTCCAGTTAAACCATAAAAATGGTTTCATGACTAGAATTGTAGACGGTAATAGAAATTTAAAGCTCTTTATACTTGAATGTGATAAATTTACACATCTCGGATGATGTTTTCATTTCATGTATAAAAGGAGGGGAAATGAGAAATGATGATTAATTATCAATTAACACAACAAAATTCTAGTATATCTAAGGCACTAGAGTTATCATACCATTTGTATGAAGATATGTGAGTATAAAAAAGAAAATAAAGGAACTTGAAAATAAATTAAAGGATAACGGAAGAGGGTTTTACCTCTTGACTCCTTCCTTTTTTGAACCTCCATGGGGGTTTGGTTTTAATATTTTGATAATAAAAAAATATCATGGTCATGGGGGTGGGGTTTGGGAAGGGATTTGATCTGAATTTAGACAAGTAAAAATTCTTGAGAAGTGTGACGAGAAGAGGTGGTGAGGGGTGGTATTTATAGTGGAGGAGAGAGATGTTTTCTAAATATTTAAATAGTTAGTTTATGAAAATAATTTTATAAACATGATAAATTAAATTTTTATTTAAAATCATTATTTACTTGGAAAATAAAATTTTTTATATTAAAACTTTTTTTAACACTTTAAAAAATTTATTAAGTTCTCATGAAATTATATTATAATCCTAAGAAATAAAAACAATAATTTATAAATTAATTTTATAAAACTACATTTTATTTTTAATTATTAAATTATTCATAAAAATGAAATTAAATATAAATGACTTATATAAATACCAACACTTAATTAATAATTTTTACAATATTTGTTTACATATACTATAATATAATTATATCATATTAAAACTTATGAGATGGGTAAATTTTATTTATACCTTAATTGGGGAGGTTACTATTTCATTGGTTGGTTTACTATTTATAAGGTTTATATTACTATTTCATAGTTCAAGTTACTATTTTATGGGTATGTGTTCTTTAACTACTAGAGATACCTTTTATTTCACTCATTATTCATTTATAAAGTTTGTATTGTGTTATATTTGTAATATTTTGTGATTATACTATAATACATAATTCTAAGAAGGAAAATACATTAATAAAACATTGGGTCATTACATTCTTCTCCCATTATGAAATTTCACCCACAAAATTTCGTTTTACATTATAGGATGAAAACAGGTGTGGGTACTTTTCTTTCATTGATTCCTTCAGTTCCCATTTTGCCTCTTCATACATATGGTTCTGCCACACTACTTTGACCACCTGAATAGTCTTATTGCATATTTCGTTATCTATATGATCCAAGATTTTCACTATCTACTCCTCATATGAATGATCATTATCCAACTATACCACCTTTGATGATAGTACATGTGAAGGATCTGGTATGTACTTCCTTTAGAGGGATATGTGGAATACATTGTGTACTTTAGACATGGTTGGTTGTTGTGGTAGTCAACAGACCACTGCTCCGACATGATCAAGAAAATTAAAGGGGATGATGTACCTAGGACTTAGATTTACTTTATTCCCAAATCTCCTGACCTTATTCCACGGAGATATGTGAAGAAATACCATATCTCTAATATTGAACTCAAGGTCTCATTGACGATTGTCTATATAACTCTTTTGTTGACTTTGGGCTGCCTTGATGTGATGTTGAATGGTTTTAACCTTATCCACCATTTCTTTGACCATTTTAGGTCATAGCAACTTACATTCACCTACTTCATCACATCATGCCACTTTTATCACCTTTTCCCATAAAGGGATTCATATGGATCCATTCAGATGTTGGAGTGGATACTGTTGTTGTGGGAGAATTAAAATAGTTGAATATATTGGTCTCATCCTCCATTGAAGTCCATATAATAAACTATGAACACATCTTCTGGTTTTTGAATATTTCACTCAGATTGGCCATCAGTTTGAGGATGATAGGCCATAAATAAGTTTAGCTCTATTTTTAGAGAATGTTGGAGACTATTCCAAAACATTGAGGTGAATCTCAAATCTTGATCGGTTACAATCGATAGTGGTACTCCATGAATCCTTACTACCTATTTGATATATATCCATGGAATTTGATCTAATGAGAAGCCATATTGAATTGAGATAATGTGATATATCTTTGTAAGATGATCCATAATGACCCATATAGAATTGTTTCATCTATATGTCCTTAGAAGTCTAGTGAAAAAGTCCATAGTAATGTTCTCCCACTTCCAAGTTGGTATGGGTGGTGGTTTAATCATCCTCTGCGACTTATTTCTTTTATCCTTCACTTGTTGACATATCGTGCAATTTAATGTATATTTCGCAATATTCTTCTACATATTGTCCCACTAATAGTTTTCTAGGATATATCCATACATCTTTGTGCTCCCTGGGTGAATAGATGAGGATGATCTATATGCGTCATTCAAAAGATCCTTATTTATCTATGGATCAGATGATACACATAATCGTGACCCAAATATTATAACCCCTTCCACATCAAACACAAACTTAGTGGATTTCCCATTTCTAATAGCTTCCACCCTTTTTATAATTTCCACATCTTTTCTTTGACAATCCTTTATTTTCTCCACAAGGGATGGTTGATCAATCATTTTAGAGAGGATCGATGATGTTACTCCCTTAATTATTTCCATATCCATCATTTTTAATGCTAAGAAGATTGGATCCTTATCAATTCTCAACATTGATAAAGATGTAGGGTATTTTCTACATAGACCATCCGTCACCTTATTTTCTTTACCAAGATGATAGTGGATTGAGTAGTCTTAATCCCTGATGAGATATAATCATATTCACTAATGCATATTATGCTCTTTTTGTGTGAAAATATATTTGATACTATTATGATTAGTATATATCTCACACTTCTCCCCATAGAGATAGTGCCGCTAGATTTTCAACACAATGATCACAACACCCAACTCCAGATCATGCATGGGATAGTTTGGCTCATGCATTTTCAATTGCCTTGAGGCATAGGATCTTACTTTATCATTTTTCATCAATTCAAAACCAAATCCATTTTTTGAAGCATCACTATACATCATAAAGGGTACTCCACTTGTTGGGAGTGTGAGCACTGTCATTGTAATAACCCTCCTTTTGAGCTCCGTAAAGATTTCATCCCATTCTTGAGACTAGAAAAAATTAACTCCCTTCCATGTGAGCTTGGATTGTGGATTCCAGAATCATGAGTAGTTCATGAAAAATCACCAATAATTCCCATCTAGACCAAGGAAACTACGAATCTCCATTAAACAGGTTTATCTAGGCCACTCTTCAATTTTCTTTGTCTTTGAAGGGTCCGTATATATTCTTTTACAGGGGATAACATGCCCAATGTAACGACCCAAAGTATTCCAATAGAAAATTCCATTCTTATATCTATGTCATAAAAACAAAAAAATAATGAACTATTAAGTGATAAGTGACCTTTAAACATAATTTTGTCACCCTTATGTTTGGAATTTTAAAAATCTGACATACACGGTTGTGTTCAAGATAGTTTTTGGGGTCTAATGAAACAAAAATATTTTCTGGTGAATAGTAACCTACCCTTATGAATAGTGACCTACCCTTATGAATAGTAACCTACACTTATGAATAGTATTATGACCCTTATGAATAGTAAATAAGAGTAATATTACCTATGAATAATAAAATAAAATTTAGACATCATAGAAAGTGATAATTTGACCTTAGTAAATGTTTTTGGTATTTTATAAGTCATAAATAAATAATTATAATTAATTAATTAATTTAAAAGAATATTTATTCCCTTGGAATGTATTCATAAAGTATTGAATCAATGTCTAATAGTTTCTAGATAATTTTATAAGACCCTATGTAATTTTTGAAAGAACTATAAAATCAGTTTTAATCTTAAAAACTGTTTTTTAAGTATATTATGATTTTATTTAAATATTAAATTAAGAATATTTAGAAAATTATTTTTGAAAAATGGACTTCATTTTTGTATTCTACATGTTTAAAAATGGTTGGGGTAAATTTTTTGGATTTTTCTGAGATACTTGAATTTTTGATGAATAGTGGAATCCGATAATTCACAATAAAAGCTAAATAATGTATTAATTGAGTCATTGATGATGTTCTGCTGATGTAAGCCCACTTGGTTCGAGATTACATTATAAAATTACTATTCTTGGTCGTTCAAGACTCACTATTCATTGTCTTTGGTGAAATTAATAAACTAATCAATTTTATATTAAGGAAACCCCTCTCCCCTCCACTATAAAAGCCACCCTTCACTACCTCTTTTCCTCACACTTCTCAAGCTCCAAGCCTTCTCTAAAATCTGCCCAAACACCTTCAATATCTCATACCCCACGTCCAAAATCTGCTGATCTCATCAAAAGACCAAGCCTAGCTTCCTTAAAGAGGATCTCAAGAGAAGGATTCTAAAGGTAATTTCTCTTTCTCTTCTCCTTTAGTTTCCTTTCAAGTTCAAGTTCCTTTATTGATCTCTCCCTACCTATCTTCATTCAAAATGTTTTTTAACTCTAGTATTATACATATAATGTAATATTATGATTATAATGGTATATTATATCACCCCACACCCTTTCCCTCTTCCTTTTATTTTATTAAAGAGAACGTTGTTCATGTGGTGACAATTTATCACCTTAAAAAATGACATGTTCTCTTCTTCCATTTATACCTTCAATCTGGTCACGAAACCATTTTTATGGTTGAACCAGAATATGTTATATGTATTATGTTCTATTTTAAGTTCTGTAAATAACCTATGGTCATATTACTAAGTCAAAAGTTAAAATGAGTTCGTTGTGATCCAAAAACCGCTCAAATTAACCCAAATAATCTTCATTTAATTATTATCTAATGATTCGTCCACATGGATCTAATATAACTCATTATAAAATCATTCAAGAATATGTAATATCATTAATAACATGTAATATCATTTCTTTATGTTTACCCATGATCTACCCAAACATCAACTTAAGAATACAAGTGGACCGCTCAAGAAAACCATGAAAATGAACATCCCCGATCAATGTGTTTGAACTCTATAAGTCATCAAAAGGAACATAATATAACATAATGAAACCAGAATGAACCATTTTAATGTACCCATGGTTATGGAATTTCTAATTAATGAATATAATGTCATTATACAGGACATTAAAGAGAAGGAGGCATTCGAGTACAAGGTAAGGAGAAATCTCGAACCCAATTTTTATTCCTTCGGGTTCTCCCTCTTTCACTCTATTTTTGATATGGTTACTCCTCAAAGATCATTTTTTCATATTTTCCTTTACTTTTCTGGGATATAAATGTTTTTCACTGGTTTTTATTTCCATCAAAATGTTTTCCAAAAGAACTCTTCTTTCAAGATCTCACCTTTTACCTCTCATTCAAGGTTGATGGTTCTTTTATCAAGTATGTTGTTCCCTATTTATTTTGGGAACCCAAAACTTATGAATGTGTTATTATGAGATGAAACCCATTCCATTCCATTGGTTATTTATGTACATGTTTTATATGTGTTCTATGTGACAATCATGATAATGATAATGTTATGATGTGATGGGTGCGCCTGGAATTATATAGCGCTCCAATGCATTGGGTAAAGTGATGAATCTCATGAGTAAATGTGAATTGATGTGTGAACATGATGCTAGCTTTGTTCACAGGCATTTGTGCTAGTTAACCACTAAGACATGATGTTTCATTTTTATGCATTGCCACATTTCAAGTTTATTATTTATGCTCCTCTCATGTTCATGATTCTTTGCCTATGTCATGATTATGCTCACCCCATGATGTATTGTTCTTATCTATCCTCTTACTGGGCTTCTAGATCAACCCTTTTGATGTATATCCTCAGGTGGATACATGTACTGAGGAGAGGACAAGTTCCACTAAGAAGCTAGTAAAGAAGAAGTTAAATAAATGTTTATGCTTGATGTTGTATTTTTTATGTATTGTCCTAGTTTTCCCAAGACCCTAAACCTATGGATCCTCCATGTGTAATACTATTATGTTGTTTATTTGTGAAATGATGTAATAGTATAGTAAGAAAAGGATGGATCACTATAGTTGGTATCAGAGGAAAAGGTTTAGTTAATTTGTGAATTAGGATTAGTAAACCCTAGAGAAAACCTCTAGAATAAGAATAAGTACAAACACATACACAGGAATATTCACCTAGGGATCCCATATGTTATGTTTTTGGTATAATTCTTTAAATGAATAAATTATTCATGAATTGTTTACTTATGTTTTGTTCTAACCTTTTCTATTTTTGAAAATGGTGGGAACCAGGATAAATCAGGCCAATAACTCTTGTGAAGGCCAATGCAACGATTTCCCGACCGACATCCCCAATGATTTTGGAGGTGGAGTTCAAAACTTTATGGCGATGCTTACCCAATTATCTCAGGTTATGAATAATAACCATAATAATGGGGAACTTCCTACTTAACCAAAGAGGGAGCAACTAGCTATCAGATGTTTTATGTGGCAATGACCACCGACGTTTTGTGGATCTTCTGATCCACTAGTTGCGGAACAGTGGGTCCACTCCATGGAGAAGATCTTTTCTGTTATTCACTGTTCCGAGACGGAGAAGGTGACTCTATCTGTTTATCGTCTAGATGGAGAAGCTGATCAATGATGGGCTTTGATTAAGAACACCAAGCCGAGGGATGAAATTTAAGTGATGGAATGGGAAGACTTTTAGATAATGTTTCTTAATAAGTACTTCCCACGAACTCTTTGCACGAAGATGGAGAGAGAATTCATAGAGCTCAAGCAAAAAGAAGGAGAATCTGTCACAACCTATAAAGCAAATTTTACAAGGCTCGCAAGGTATGCTTCGGGTTTTGTTCTCAACAATGATAGAAAAATTGATATATTCTTTAGTGGATTAAAACCACATCTTCGAAAGGCTCTTGCAATTTGAGACTTTGGGAGTTATGAAGAAGTTGTTCGGTGTGCTCTCAAAGTGGAGATGGAGTTTGGATAATGGTCCCATGGCTATGGTGATAAGAAAAGAAAGATGGATTTTCAAGCTGGTGGATATAGTGATAAAGATGGGAAGAAAACACAACGACCCACATGCCAAAAATGTGGGAAGTTGCACCATGGGAACTGCCTCAAAGGTATGGTGAAATGCTTTAGGTGTGGGAAGGAAGGACACCAAGCTCACGAGTGTCGAAAAGACATGAAAAGGAAGGATAATGTAGCTGATGAAAGGAGAGAACCACTCGTGGTTCAATGCTACAACTGTAGGGAGCTAGGGCACTATTCAAACCAGTGAACTAAACCTCGAGCTCTCAAGGGTAATCAGCGCCAGCAACCACCAAAGCCAAAGGAACAAGGGAAGGCTTATGCCATCACTACTACGGAGGTGGATCATGATAATTAAGTTGTACAAGGTACACTTCCTATTTACTCAAGAATGGAAAAATTCTTATTTGATTCTGGTTCTACGCATTCCTCTATATCTTGAAAGTTTGCTAGAACTATAGAATCGAAGCCCCGAAACCTTCAAGTAGAGATATCTGTAAAAACACCAAGTGGTGAAATCATTGCAACCCAAGTGTTTGACTCTTCTCCTGTTGATGTATGTGGGAATATTCTTCCGACAAATCTCGTAATACTTCCCTTGGTGGAATTCGACGCTATAATGGTAATGGATTGGCTCTTGTTATATAGAGCACATATCAACTGTCAGGAAAAGGAAATATATTTTCATATTCCGAACCATCCCATGCTCCCCTACAAATTCAAGGAAGATCATGAATATCCTTTGAAAAATCCTTCAATGTTGTGGGTGTTGATTCCCTATGAAGAAGCATACCTCGCCAAAATGGTTGAGTCGAAGGAAAGTGCCAACCTTGAGGAAATGCCCATCGTGAGGGAATATAATGAAGTATTTCCCAAATAGTTACCCAGAATTCCCCCGGATCGTGAGGTAGAGTTCTTAATTGAACTCATACCCAGAGCTACTCCTATCTCGAAGTGCCCCTATAGGATGGCTCCTATCGAACTGGAGGAGTTAAAGAAGCAGCTATAAGAGCATCTGGACAAAGGGTTCATACACCCTAGTGCATCACCTTTGGGTGCGCCAGTGCTCTTTGTAAAGAAGAAGGATGGAACCATGCGGTTGTGTATTGATCATCGGGAACTCAACAAGATCACTATAAAGAACAAGTATCCTCTCCCAAGGATTGATGACTTGTTTGATTAGTTAAGAGGAGCTCAATACTTCTCAAAGGTGGATCTTCGTTCTGGATATCATCAAGTAAAGGTGAAGAAGGAAGATATTCAGAAGACTGCCTTCCATACAAGGTATGGGCACTATGTGTTTTTGGTGATGCCCTTCGGACTTACTAATGCCCCTGAAATCTTCATGGATTTGATGAATAGAGTCTTTAGACATTACCTCGACAAATTTGTGGTAGTGTTTATTGATGATATTCTCATCTACTCCAAGAGAAAGGAGGAACATTAAGAACATCTAAGACTTGTGTTGGCGACATTGAGAAAGGAGAAGTTGTATGCCAAGTTCAGCAAGTGTGACTTTTGGATGAATCAAGTCACATTCTTGGGACATGTGATCACATACGAGGGAATTTTTGTGGACCCTTCAAAGAAAAAGGTGATTGAAGAATGGCCCAGGCCCTCCAGTGTCACATAAATCCATAGTTTTCTTGGATTAGCTAGGTACTATCGACGTTTTGTGAGAAACTTCTCACGATTGTCAAGCCCACTAACTAAGTTAACAAAGAAAGGGGTAAAGTATATATGGACAGAAGAATGTGAGGGAAGCTTCAAGGAGCTAAATAGAAGGCTGATCATTACACCTGTACTCACACTACCGAAAAGTAGTTAAAGTTTTGTGATATACAACGATGCTTAAAAGAAAGGCTTGGGTTGTGTACTCATGCAAAATGATAATGTGATAGCCTACGCCTCACGACTGTTGAAGATCCATGAGCAGAACTACCCAACACATGATCTAGTGCTGGCAGCCGTGATTTTTGCCTTAAAAATCTGGCAGCACTACCTTTATGGCGAGAAGTGTGACATATACACCGACCACAAGAGCCTAAAGTATATATTCACACAAAAGGAGCTCAACATGCATCAAAGGAGATGGTTAGAGCTAATAAAGGATTACGATTTCTCTATTCACTATCATCCTGGAAAGGTGAACTAGGTAGCTGATGCTCTAAGTAGAAAAAAACCTACTACTTTATCCATGTTGAGGATTGAGAAAGACCCTATCTTCATGTATTTGAAAAGGATGGATTTGGAAATCGTAAGTACAGGGGATACATCCTACCTTGCCCAAATGATTGCGCAACCATCCATCCAAGAGAAGATTAAGGAAGCACAAAGGGATGATGTGGAGATACAAAAGAGGGTGGATGCAGTAAAGGAAGGGAAGCTGCAAGAGTTCTATATCGACGATGATGGTGTGATTCGGTTTGGAACGCGGCTTTGTGCGCCTTCATCACCTGGGATAAAGAAGGAGCTATTGGATAATGCACATAGCTCAACTTTCTCTATCCATCCTGGAAGTACCAAGATATATCGCGATCTCCGAGAACACTTCTGGTGGGATAACATGAAGAAGGAGATTGAAGAATACATATCAAGGTGCTTGGTATGTCAGCAAGTTAAAGATGAGCGGCAAAAGTCCAAAGGTATGATGAAGCCATTGCCTATACCCATGCGGAAATGGGAAAATGTTACTATGGACTTTCTCACGGGTATCCTGAAGACGTCAAAGGGAAATAATGCGATATGGTTTGTGGTTGATCGACTCACCAAGACTGCCCATTTTATCGCAATTCGGGAAGACCTATTGCTTGAAAAACTTGCAAAGATATATGTGAAGGAAGTAGTGAGATTTCACGGTGTTCCACTCTCGATTGTCTCTGACCGTGATCCAAGGTTCACATCTAAGTTCTGGAGGAGCCTTCAACATGCTTTGAGTACTGAATTAAATTTCAGCACGGCCTATCACCCCCAAACTGATGACCAGTCTGAAAGGACTATTCAAATGCTTAAAGATATGCTAAGAGCCTGCTCTATTGAATTCAAAGGTGGTTGGGATCAACATCTCCCATTGGTTGAGTTCTCATACAACAATAGCTTCCACTCGAGTATTCAGATGGCTCCGTATGAATCTCTTTATGGGAAGCAATGTAGAACTCTAACCTGTTGGGATGAAGTTGGAGAACAAAAGCTACTTGGTCCCGATCTTGTTCAAGAGATGACAGAGAAGGTTCAAGTCATCCAGAAACACATCAAAGCTGCTCAAAGTCAGAAAAAGAGCTATGCTGATAACCGTCGAAGGGACTTGGAGTTCGACATTGGAGAAAAAGTCTTCCTTCAAATATCTCCATGGAAGAGAGTCATGAGATTCAGGGAGAAAGGGAAGCTAAGCCCAAGGTACATTGGCCCCTTTCAGATCATTGATCGTATAGGAGCTGTGGCCTATCGTCTGGAACTTCCACCAAATATGGCTCAAGTTCATGATGTGTTTCATGTATCACTACTGAGGAAGTACATACCAGACCCCTCACATGTACTAAACTCAGAGGTGGTACAGCTGGAAGATGATCTCTCCTATGAGGAGCAGCTGGTAAACATTTTGGACCGAAGTGATAAGGTTCTACGCAACAAGACAACCTGCCTTATCAAAGTGTTGTGGAGGAACCATAAGTTTTAGGAAGCAACATGGGAACCGAAAGAGGCAATGAAGGAGAAGTACCCTCACCTGTTTGTGTAAAGTAAAATTTTGGGGGCGAAATTTCTTAAGGGGGGAAGAATGTAACGACCCAAAGTATTCCAATAGAAAATTCCCTTCTTATATCTATGTCATAAAAACAAGAAAATAATGAACTATTAAGTGATAAGTGACCTTTAAACATAATTTTGTCACCCCTATGTTTGGAATTTTAAAAATCCGGCATACACGGTTGTGTTCAAGATAGTTTTTGGAGTCTAATGAAACAAAAATATTTTCTAGTGAATAGTAACCTACACTTATGAATAGTGACCAACCCTTATGAATAGTAACCTACCATTATGAATAGTATTATGACCCTTATGAATAGTAAATAAGAGTAATATTACCTATGAATAATAAAATAAAATTTAGACATCATAGAAAGTGATAATTTGACCTTAGTAAAGGTTTTTGGTATTTTATAAGTCATAAATAAATAATTATAATTATTTAATTAATTTAAAAGAATATTTATTCCCCTAGAATGTATTCATAAAGTATTGAATCAATTTATAATAGTTTTTAGATAATTTTATAAGACCCTACGTAATTTTTGAAAGAACTATAAAATCAGTTTTAATCTTAAAAACTGTTTTTTTAAGTAAATTATGATTTTATTTAAATATTAAATTAATAATATTTAGAAAATTATTTTTGAAAAATGGAATTCATTTTTCGATTATACACGTCGAAAAATGGTTGGGGTAAATTTTTGAGATTTTTCAGAGATACTTGAATTTTTGATGAATAGTGGAATCCGATAATTCACAATAAAAGCTAAATAATGTATTAATTGAGTCATCGATGATGTTATGCTGATGTAAGCCCAATTGGTTTGGGATTAAATTATAAAATTACTATTATTGGTTGTTCAGGGATAACTATTCATTGTCTTTTGTGAAATTAATAAACTAATCAATTTTATATTAAGGAAACCCCTCTCCCCTCCACTATAAAAGCCACCCTTCACTCCCTCTTTTCCTCACACCTCTCAAGCTCCAAGCCTTCTCTAAACTCTGCCCAAAAACCTTGCCTATCTCATCCCACACGTCCAAAAGCTTCTGATCTCATCAAAAGACCAAGCCTAGCTTCCTTAAAGAGGATCTCAAGAGAAGGATTCTATAGGTAATTTCTCTCTCTCTTCTCCTTTAATTTCCTTTAAAGTTCAAGTTCCTTTCTTGATCTCTACCTACCTATCTTAATTCAAACTATTTTTTAACTCCAGTATTATAAATATACTTTAATCTTATGATTCTAATGGTATATTATATCACCCCACACCCTTTCCCTCTTCCTTTTATTTTATTAATGAGAACGTTGTTCATGTGGTGACAATTTATCACCTTCAAAAACGACATATTCTCTTCTTCCATTTCTACCTTCAATCTGGTCATGAAACCTTTTTTATGGTTGAAAAATAATATGTTATATGTATTATGTTCTATTTTAAGTTCTGGGAATAACCTATGTCCATATTACTAAGTCAAAAGTTAAAATGAGTTCGTTGTGATCCAAAAACCGCTCAAATTAATCCAAATAATCATCATTTTATTCTTATCTAATGATTCGTCCACATTGATCTAATATAACTCATTATAAAATCATTTAAGCATCTGTAATATCATTAATAACATGTAATATCATTTCTTTATGTTTACCCATGATCTACCCAAACATCAACTTAAGAATACAAGTGGACCGCTCAAGAAAACCATGAAAATGAACATCCCCGATCAATGTGTTTAAACTCTATAAGTCATAAAAAGGAACATAATATAACATAATGAAACCAGAATGAACCCTATTAATGTACACATGGTTCTGGAATTTCTAATTAATTAATATAATGTCATTATACAGGACATTAAAGAGAAGGAGGCATTCGAGTACAAGGTATGGGGAAATCTTGAACCCGATTTTTCTTCCTTCGGGTTATCCCTCTTTCACTCCATTTTTGATATGGTTACTCCTAAAAGATCATTTGTTCATATTTTACTTTAATTTTCTAGGATATACATGTTTTTCACTGGTTTTTATGTCCATCAAATTTTTTTCCAAAATAACTCTTCTTTCAAGATCTCACCTTTTACCTCTCATTCAAGGTTGATGGTTCTTTTATCAAGTATGTTGTTCCCTCTTTCTTTTGGGAACCCAAAGCTTATGAATGTGTTATTATGAGATGAAAAACATTACATTACATGGGTTATTTATGTACATGTTTGATATGTGTTATATTTGGCAATCATGATAATGATAATGTTATGATGTGACGGGTGCGCCCGGAATTATATAGCGCAATATGAATGTTTAAATGTGACGGGTGCGACCGAAATTATATAGCGCTCCAATGGATTGGGTAAAGTGATGAATATCATGAGTAAATGTGAATTGATGTGTGAACATGATGCTAGATTTGTTCACAAGAATGTGTGGTAGTTAACCACTAAGACATGATGTT
Source organism: Viscum album (assembly GCA_963277665.1). Classification (NCBI taxonomy): domain Eukaryota; kingdom Viridiplantae; phylum Streptophyta; class Magnoliopsida; order Santalales; family Viscaceae; genus Viscum; species Viscum album. Next base: position 1,965,148,168 of record OY728132.1, read on the forward strand.
TCATTTTTATGCATTGCCACATTTCAAGTTTATTATTTATTCTCCTCTCAAGTTCATGATTCTTTGCCTATGTCATGATTATGATCACCCCATGATTTATTGTTCTTATCTATCCTCTTACTAGGCTTCTATCTCACCCCTTTTGATGTATATACTTAGGTGGATACATGTACTAAGGAGAGGACAAGTGCCACTAAGAAGCTAGTGAAGATGAAGTTAAATAAATGTTTATGCTTGATGTTGTATTTGTTATGTATTGTCCTAGTTTTCCCAATACACTAAACCTCTGGATCCTCCTTGTGTAATACTATTATGTTGTTTATCTTTAGAATGATGTAATAGTACAGTAAGAAAAGGTTGGATCGCTATACCCTAAGAATGATACTTCCACCATCTTTAACTCACATTTACAATACATTGCATAGTGTTTCTCTCTTTGGAATGTATTTAAAATAGTGTTAAAATTCTCATCATGTTCCTCCTTTATCTTGGAGTATATCAGAATGTCATCGATAAAGACTAACACACATTTGTTGAGGTAATATATAAAGACTCTATAAATTAAATCAATATAAATGGTTAGGGAATTGGTGAGTCCAAATGTAATCACTATAAAATCATAGTGTCCATACCTTGTTTGAAAGGTAGTCTTGGGAATATCTTCACTCCTCACCTTTAATTGGTGATATACCAACTGAAGGTCCACCTTTGAGAAATAACTAGCCCCACGTAGCTGATTAAACAAGTCATATATCTGAGGAAGGGGATACTTATTTTTTATTGATATTGTATTGAGCTCATGATAATAAATGAAGAGGTTCATTGATCTATCCTTCTTTCTAAGTAAGAGGACCAGTGCACCCCATGGTGAAGCACTTGAGCATATAAAAACCTTCTCCAGTTTCTTCTATAACCACTTATTTAGCTCTTCCAGCTGAACGATGGCCATTCTATAAGGTTTATTTGATATAGGTAGAGATCCAAGAATAATTTAAATTGATAACTCAACCTAATGGTCATGAGGAAGATCCAAAAAATTTTCCGGGAATACATCAATGTAATTTTTTGTGATTGAAATATCTTCAAGAATGGTAATATCCTTAATATCAATCATTTCAATGAGATATGATTTCTTATAAGGTAGTAGTATCCACACTTGAGACAATGATTTTGAAAAGGATTCATATTCCTACTTAAAATTATATAGAATTGGAGGATACATTGGGTTGTGAAGAGTGATATACCTTTACGGACAGTCGATGTTGAATTTGTATAAATATAGAGAGTCCATGACCAATATGGAATTAGACTTCACCAAAGGGAGCATGACCATATTTTCTGGGAGGTTCAGTCCACCAAAATTAACCAGGGAGGAGTTATAAACTTTGGAAGAATTAATTTCCCCCTCTTTTGTTCTCAAAGATAACTCAACCTCTAAATTTTGAGGTGGTGATTGAATAGTTCTACTAAATTTTCAAGATATTTAAGAATGCGTAAAACTAGAATCAAATAGGTCATATAATATTCATGAATGAATAACCAGTGTACTTATCACCACATCATTTTATGGATCCACCTCAATAGTAGTGATACAATAAGACCTTCAATGTTTCCTTGAAGGTTGTTGTTGATTACCCCCAACAACCCCTTTCTTAGGGGAATGGTTCGCGTAATACCCATGTTTGTTGTAGTTGTAACACTACACTACAAGCTGAGTGTTGATTTGAACCTTACTTTATTCATTCACGTTAGTGGAATCTTTCATATCCCTTCAGATGTTATTAGCTAGATATCCCATTATTCACACATTTGAAGCAATTCTTGGTTCTCTTTAGACAGTTCCGGGGATACTTCTTCCCACATTTTTTACAGGTGGGATTTTTGGTCTTCTTTACATCATGGGATTTATTTTCTGAAACACCCATATTTGACTCCATTTTTCTATTTTTTCCCCTATGCACATGATAAAAATGAGAGTCTCTTATCTCCATTTCAAACTTGAGGGTATAACAGACAATATTCTCATAAATGTCAAAGCCTAGAATTGCCAAAATTTTTCATAGACTCCATTTTAGTCCACTAAAGAAGTGATCCACCTTGATTTTTGTGATCATGAAATGGTTGGAGGCATTCCTTGAAAGTATTGTAATGTTTTCTTCAGACACCCTGATTGAATCATCTTCCTTTTTATTCAGTATGAGAAATTCCCTTTCTATCTTGAGATGGAGGGTTTGAGGAAAATATTTATTGAAAAATATTTTATTGAAATATTCCCAATACCTGAAATAAATTTCCTCCTTGGACTTTTTATTTTTGATCTGTTTCCACCACTGACCAACTTCTCCATCAAAATGATAGACTGCCAACACAACATTCTCTTCTTCTGAGAACTGGGGGACATAAAATATCTTTTCAATGGAGTTTTCCCACTATTATATGAGTAGGGGATTATAATATCCACTAAACATGAGAGGCCATTTCCAAATTAAGGATTCAAGACAAATTTATATTTCCTTGGAGAAGGAGGGCATTCAATATTATTCAAGTTATTATTCCTGAGTTGAGCTAGTTGAGCGAGTACTATCCTGAAGTTTTGAGAACCTGTTAACATCATATATGGAATTTCATTAGGGGAATCATCATATTCCCGATCACATTTATTGTTGACATGTGTTCTTCTATTTCCCTCCATTTTCTATGAAAAGGAAAGTGGAATTAAGGGGATTGAATACTTAGAATAATTGAAGGAAAATTTGAAAATAAAGGGATAAAATTGTAAAGGAAAAGTATATCATAACTAAGGATTCCATTGGATTCAATCTAGGTTATCTATGAACAGTTTTATAATATAAATTCTCATGGGAATTGTTTTTTTAATTTAATAATGGGTTTTAATGAGGTTATGTATTTACCAAAGCATATCCTCAGAGAGTGTCAAACTAGGTGTATAGTGAGGACCATTGTCGTGTACTTGGTTACCCCAAGTCAGGATCATAACAAGTTGTTAGAGTTTTCACTCCTAGGTACATCTATTCCCGAACCATGTCCACTTATAGTATCCATACAAGGATGTATTTTCTCAATAAACCACATACTCTCTACTTAACAAAATTTAGGGATGTTTTCTTATACTTAGTATTATCCATAAGGTTCTTAATAAATTTCTCTATTACTAATCTGCAAAATAACTATAATTTCATCTGATACCAACTATAGCAACATGATCCTTTTACATATATCATTACATGATTTTAAGCATAATTAAACATCAAATTACAAGCCAAGGATTGTAAAGTATAGTGTCTTGGAAGAATAAGTACATAAAACTAGAAACTTAGGACTTAATAAAACATTTCATTATTAATCACCCAATAAGATATACTAAATTACATTTATCCCTTACATATTTATAAGATAACCTGTGAATAACAGGAACAAAGTGATGATCTAAGAAACCTAGTAAGGGAATAAATAGTAAAGTAAAGCTTAGCACATGGGTTATAAGGCATAACATAATGATATAAAAATGCATGAAACATAAGGAATCATAACATGGGATCATATAATCATGGAATCATAGTAATTTTATAGAAACATAAAACATGACTTTAGAACAAATCAAATCTCATTGTATATAGAGGAGCACAAGTCAAGGCTCATTGCACATAGAAGAGCATGAGTCAAGGATAACCACCAAGACCGTTTCACCTAACGTCCCATGAGACTAAAATTTACTGAATGAATTGGAGTGCTATTTGGTGAACCCATCATAAAATTTTCATGAACATTTTTTCCACATAAATAATCATACATATTCAATCCTACATAAACATAAGGGTCCCCATGGAATGAAATGGGTATCATGTCATAAAGCATAATAAATGGGAGTATCATACAAGTGTCCATAAAATAAAGGGATTAAAAAATACATGGAAATTAATAATGGAAAATATGAATATGTCATGGTAAGTGACGTCAAACAAAATTATAACATGTAAAAATAATATTTAAGACAATATATCCTTAAAACATTTTAGTGCAGTTTTTGGGAAAATATTAAAAAGAATTTAAAATGAAAAATGCAATTTTATTTTACATAAAACCAGAAGTTAACAAAGAAGGTTTTATAATAATAGAATGATTTTATAAAAAAAACGATGGATTAAAAAATATGATAGAGTGCACTTGATATTGGGTAAGAATATAGGAAGTTCCCTTAAATTGGGATTTCTTAACCGGACTAATTGAGAAGGGCATCATTTAAAAACTTGTATACCCCAGAAAGAGAAGGATGAAGGGATATTGATACATGAGTTTGGAACAAATTAATTTTTTTATATTATTTAAATAAAAATAATAGGGAATTTCATTTGGGTAAAAAGAGAGAAAGAGTAACCTGAAGGAATAATGCTTGTTCGGGTAGAATCCCTTACCTTAATTCCGAAGGTGTTCTTCTGTTTATTTTAATGTCCTAGATAATAAAATTATATTTATTAATTAAAAATTAAATAACCCTTTTTACATGTATTTGATTTATTATAATTTTTTTAGTCCATTTATAGCCTTTTTGATGGGCTTAGAGGTACAATTTCATTGTTGGGGAGCGTTTGTTTCCTTGGTTTCATGATCAGTATAATTTTATACTTGTACGAAAAACAAGTAATATGAGAATGGTTGTAAACAATTGAAGTTATATTTTTTTTATTAAATATACATAATTTTATATGGTTATAAAATTCATTGGGTTATCTGGAGTGGGGAGGAATCATTATATAAAATTTTAATGATAACTATTTGGGTTAATTGCCGGTTTTGGATCACAAGGCATTCATTTTTCTTTATAAATTAATATAATGCGCAAAATAAGATTATACAACCTTAAATAAGATATAATAAATATATTATAGTCTATTTAATCCATAAAAATGGTTTCATGACCATAATTGAAGACGGTAATAAAAATTTAAAACCCGTAGTCCTTGAATGTGATAAATTAACTCCTCTCGGATGGTGTTTTCATTTCTTGTATAAAAGGAGGGGAAAATAGAGATGATGTTGAATTATTACATTAAAATAACAAAATTACAGTACTTGTAAGGTACTAGAGTTATAATACTATTTGGATGAGTATATAAAAAAAGAAAAAGGAACATGAAAACAAATTGAATTAAAATAGAAGAGGGTTTTACGTCTTGATTTGTTACTTTTTATAACCTCCTTAGGCATTTTGTTTTGGTATTTTGATAAGACAAAAAGCTATCAGTTGTGGGGGAGTGTATTGAGAATATATTTGAGATGAATTAAGCTAAGTCACAAGGCTTTAAAAGTTTTAGTAGAAGAGGTGGTGAGGGTGGTATTTATAGTGGAGGAGATGGATATTTTCTCAATATTTATTTCACTAGTTTATTATTTTTCTCAAGAAAATAAGTAGTGTTGATTATTATGACCAAAAAAGGAAAATAGATCTTATGGGTTTTAACCAATGGTGATTACATCAGTAGAGAATCACCCATGACTCCATAATTTCTGTATTTAACATTTATCTTAAATTATTGTATTTTACTTTTTACCAAAAAAGCAAGTATTTTATTAAAATACAAAATCTTTTCCGTAACTATTTTCCAATATGTAGAAGTGAAAAATGAAATCCATTTTATGGAAATAATTTTCTAAATATAATAAATTTAATTTTTAATTAAAATCATTATTTACATGGAAAATACAAAGTTTAACATTAAAAGTGATTTTCTAACACTTTGAAAAATTTATTAAGTTCTCATAAAATTATATTATAATCATAAGACATCAAATAAAAATTATGAATAAATTTTATGAAAATAAATTTTCTTTTAAATTATTAAATTATTCATAAAAATGTAATTTAATATTTATGTCTTATAAAAATACCAACACTTAATTTACAATTTTAAAAATATTTATTTATTTATACTATGATATAATTATATCATATAGAAAATTATAAGATTGAAAAATTTTATTTATACCTTCATTGATGATGTTACTAGTACATTAGCTGGTTTTCTATTCATAAGGGTCACATTACTATTTCAAAGGTTAGGTTTCTATTTCATTAGTATGTGTTCCTTAACATCTAGAGAAACCATTTATTTCAGTAATTCATCATTTATAAAGTTTGTATTGTATTCTATATATAATATTATGTGATTATAATATAAGACATAATTATAATAAAGTAAATACATTGATAAAACACTAGTTCATTACACAATAGGTTCAATCTGAATTGAATCCTTGAAAATATTTTTACAAGAAAGATCTATAATTATTATCATATAATCCACTGAAGTTTAGGGTGAATAATTGAAGCATATCCTCCAAGATCTAGACTGTCCTCTCAGATTCTCAATCAGTCTGTAGATGATATGCTATAATCTATTTCAGTTGAGTCCCCAAATACTTATATAAAACTTTCCAAAAATATAACATAAAATGTATGTCACTATCAAATAATATATTATAAGGTACTCCATTTATTCATGAAATATTCTCGACATAAATCTTGACCAACTTATTTATAGAGTGAGTCTCTTGAATTGGAATAAAGTGTCCTACTTTTGTTAGTTGATCAACTATCACATAAACAACATCTCAACTTCCCAGGGAATTGGGAAACTATATCAGTTAGTCCATAATCACCTCATCCCACTTCCACATATTCATAGGAAGTTAGTTCACTTCCCAATGAGAGGAATGCGTGTCCCTCAGCTTCTCTTCCCTTATGAAAGATTCAAATGATTTCCGGATAAATCATTATGAAACCTAGGTGTACTTCCCACTAAGAGGCTTGGGAGTCCCTTATCAGATCCTCCTTTATGAAAGTATGAACCAATACTCTCCCCTGAAAAAATATAACATCATAACTATTGATTGACCATCCTGGAACTGGGTTACTTCCCACTAACTATTCTCACATCATGAATCACTCAAAATCTAATTCTTGTATGGTCTTTACCCAGTCCACCATTGTTCGTGTGATAACCAAGAGAGAACATTCCATCACCCCATATTATTTATATTCACCCACTAAATATTCATCCAACATGATTATCAACTACCCTTCCTCTTATGAAGGTTGCTCTCCAAGATCCTATATTTTCCTACTAAGTACATCTATGATGATGTTAACTTTCCTTGATGAAAAAACCATATCAAAGTTGAATTCCTATAGATACTCCACCAAATATATCTTCTAGAGATTCAAGTCTCAATGATAAAATATGTGACACCCGATATTGCATTAAATGTATATAAAAAACATTTAACCAAATATATAATCATTCTAGCACTTTAAATCATGGAATACAAATACTAACTCAAATCCATGCGTAGGGTAGTTATTCTAATGTGTCATAGTCAGTGAGGCCCATATCCACTACATGATCCCTATAAATCAACATAGTTTATAAATCCACAACTGAGGCATTTCAATAAATTTCATACCCAATCCTAGGTTATGTTAATGTCAAAACTAGAGATGACGTCAATCTTCTCATCATTTCAAGGAAGGCCTCTTCACACTGGTCTATCCACTTAAACTTCCCAACCTTTTTGTATGCCTTTCCATAGGTTCTTCTAAATAAGATAAGTTAGTTATGAACCATCATTAGTACCCAACTAAAATAAGGAATCTTTTGATATCAAACACATTTCAATTGGAGTTACCAAGAAAACAAAACCTATACCTTCTCTAGGTCCATATAAGCACCTGGATTAGAGATAACATGCCCAAGAAAGCATACCTCTTAGATCTAGAAGTGAAAATTCAAGATATTGAAAAAAGTCTAATGTGCTCAAAGTGTACTCAACCCAATTTCTAGGTGTCTAGCATGTATCTCTATGTTTTGTGAGTATATGAGAAAATCGTCAAAAAAAAACCATAATAAAGTAGTTGAGATATGGATAAAAGATCCTATTCATGATATCCATGATTATCATTGGCATATTTTTCATCTTGAAGGTCTTGAAAAGATATTCATATAGTTTGTATCTACTCTTGAATTGTCCCATAGGAAAATTCTCCCCTATGAACTAAATATGCTGGTACCTGATCGTATTTTAATCATAGAGAACCATTAGGCTCCCCATATCTGATAAAAAATTAATCATTACTCAGAAATGGGAATTGATTCTTCATGATAACCTGGTTCAAATTTATGTATTCTATACATTACCAATGACCACCACCATCATCCTTTTGGAACAAAAACAAAGCACCAAAGGGACATGTGCCCAGTCTAATAAAACCCTTCACCTCAAAATCCTAAAGTTGTACGTTGAGTTACTTCAAATCAACCAATGTTATATGATATGAAGTTATTGAAATAGGTTTCTCTCCAAGAATAATCTTGATCTAAAAGTCAATTCCACTATAAAGAGGAATTCATAATAAATCATCTAGGAATAAATCCTGATATAGGTCCACTAATGAATGAAAAGGGGAGAGAGACACCGAAATCTTTGCTATAATATCCAAGTCTACTACCTATAATGTAATATCTAGAATCCAGCATAGGTGTGGTCTAATTTTCACTAATCCAATATCCCATTCACTGGTTATCATAAATTTCTCCCCCTTGGGCATTTTAAAGGATACACATCTTTTATAGTAGTCGATGTGCACCCGATAACTAGTTAGTAAGTATATGAAGAATATCATATTAAAGACAATCAGCTCAAATATTTTAAATTCCTTTAGATTTCCATATATGGAAAATATTATAAGAAATTTTTGACACCTATAGAGATGATCGAATTTCATCCCCCAGTGTGTATGAATATAAAAGAACTTGGAAGTCAACTTAATAGGAAATTAAAGACAAATAACTTCTTAAGTACATATAAATGAAAGGGAAGTTCCTTTATAAAGAAAGGTAGAAGAACGAATAGAAGTGATCAATACCATACCTCAAATAGTCAAAAATACTTCTTCACTACTATTTGGAACCTAGTCCACTACATAAACTTTGTCTACAAAAAATCCATAGGCCTAACCCTAAGATTCATAACTTTACCAAGTCACTGAAGTCTATGGGTTTAGAGTCCATTATTGAGGACCCTGACCAAACACCTGGTCAAAGTCTATGTCAGACCTGCACCATAGTGAGAGCCTATTCACAACATCCTCAAATAGAACTGATGAAGATGTCCTATGTTTCCACATCCATAATACTTTATCTATGGTCTCAAGAAATTATTTTTAATAATGAGAACTCTATCTACAATTAAAGCACTGAGGAACTGAACCTATATAGAGGGGTTGAAGAAACTATCCTCTTCTCTAATTGTCTACCAACAATATATTTAAACTCATCATCTCTCATATTAGTTCTACTAGAGGAGGCACCCACTGAAGCATAGAAATTTCCTCTTAATGACCCATCAAAGGCTAAAATAAGACTCATACTTCTTTCCTTCCACAGACCATTATCGAAACTCAAGGATTTATGAACCAAATATAGATATGTTTTTAGGTCAAAGATCCTGAATTGATACCAAAACTCTGGTTGAAGGTTGATCTAAAAATTTTAGGCCTTATATGACTAATTTTTGACCAAAATAGGATAGAAAAAAGAAAATATATGAAATTCACAAAGTGAATAAACATCGAAATTGGTTCCTGATTATGCTCGAAAAACTCTTGATCATGATCCATCTTCAGTGTACCCATTAATAATTCCATGAATAATATCTTATTGAAGATCTCCCATGTAAGACTGTCATCCATTCTTGACTGGTTCATGAAACCCCATTATCTTCTAAATGGTCTTTGAATCATGAAAGCAACCAATATTACTCATTAATCTTATGGGGGATGCACTAGATCAAAGATCCCCACAATGAAATAAATTTATTCCTCTATATCCTGAGGTACTCTAGTTCCTTACAAGTATGAAGATGTTATCATTCAAATTACTGGGAATAGTAAACCATTATTTTGGGAACTCCACTGACTTGAACATGCAGTATGAAGAAGACTCTCAGGGCCCACCCCCTAAACCACTTGAGCAAGTATAAGAGAATTCTTGGGTTCATTCTCCTATCCCTCTAGTTTTGGAATAAGAGTTTCCTCTATATTAGGATAATTATAACATAAATCTATTAGTGGTCCCATCTGATTTCTTTTGTGTAGGATTATATATAATTCCAGACATATACTTAAAAAATCTATCATTGATTACTAAAGATAATGACCTATATAGTTTATAGTCACCCATAAGGTATTTATATAGAAAATCTATCCAATGAGGCTACCCAAAATAAAAAACAATAACATTACTAGTACCACCTAAGGCTTGAGACTTGTTCTCCATACTTCTATGTTAGTCATAGTGATATATATATATGACAAAAAACTTTCTCAAGTTCAAATAATCTAAATCTCAGCACAATATAACATAGAAGAATAAAGAATATATCATGATATTAAATTTAATGAATTATCATATTTAATGAGAAATATTGATATATTTGATATTTGATCCTAAGTGCATATTCATGATATAAGAATACAATGAAATACTATAAACTGTAACAATAAAACACACTTAGGATCAACATGAAATTGTAAAACTATAACTGTAATGGTTGTCTCAAAACTGGTAACTTCGATGTCTATGACCCAAAATCAATCCAAAAAACTCACGTGACTCCCCTACCTTGTTTAAAAATATCCTAACTTTATTTACCTTGAAATAAACATTTTCAAGAGGAAAATAAATAAAAACCTCATTTGATACCACTTTTTAACACCCCGATCTGAATCACTTGATCCAGGACGGTGTTCCACATGACCTCATTTGTACCTCACAAAAAAAGGGTTTTGAATAATATAAAGGGTCCAAACTTCAAAAGTGTGGAGAATATATGTATATAATTTGTACATGATAAATATATTTTGAAAAAAATTATAACATAGGAGGTCACTATAGAAATAAATAGAAAAAATTCTATAATAGATGACATTGAAGGTATCTCAATTCATGAATGTAATAAACCAAGGATTCCCCCTAAGCAGTAGGTCAAATCAGAGTATAAGAGAAAATTATGAAAATAAGTAATATAATATTAAAAAAATCCAATGTCTATCCTAGTACCACCTATTAACTTTATGCTCTTTCCACTCAACTTCTTTTTGCTGCCATATTCCCTTCCCAAGATCCCTCATCATGATATCTACATATACATCGAGATGATCTTGTCGATTGGGGGTATAAACCTAGTAGGAAACCACCAATGCATCATAAAAACAAGTTCACATGAATAATATGTGTATTCCATGATAATAAATAAATATGTAAGTAAAAAATAATCAATCATGTGAGAAGACGTCATATGATCACAAAGATTCCACAAACCCCAACCATACCTGGATTGACTTCATATTAGAAGAAAGATCATAATAGAGGTAAGGTAAATAGGTTGAGAACAAGGAAACATCATATGTATTTGAGAATCTATAAGTACAATGAGTCTTGGGATTGAACACAAGGATTCCAAGCCTCATATCTATCATGGGTTTGGCCACATGAGCATCTTACCTCATCTCTGCCTCGAGTCAGGACACATGGACTTTGTATCCCGAAGTTTTATTAGATTATACCATAAGGCCATCGTAAACTTACCCATTTTATCATTCCATCATCATCATTACCATATGTTTCAAATTCTCCCCCTTTAAGGGATAATCAATCCACGATTGTCCACCGATTACTTTCAAGTAGAAGAAAAACCTCAAGAGGCAATACATTCATACAAAACAAGGAATAACTTATATATGAACAACATAACATATCAAGAATGAGTATCAGTATCTACATACACACACACACAGACACATAGAAACACACACACACACACACACTATCTCTCTATATTTTGATAAAAAACAAACCTGGGTCTCAAGGGCTACACACACACACACCCATGTGATCAATAAAAAATGGTTCTCACGGGCTGCACACACAAACACATTCGATCAAACTCAATCATGGGTCTCAATACACATAAGAACATAACATAATATCATGAATTCAATTATATACAATGGATATATATTGTAAGGATCTTACTACCTGAAAATAATAAATATCAACATGAATATTTTCTATGAGTTGATTCTAAAATCTCACTTGCGCACCACCCAATCATTCTTACACACCAAGTGTCTCTAGAACTAATTCCTATCCAACTGAAAAAGGGTTATAGAATGATATTAAATAAGGGAATCATTCCAAGAGGGTATAAACATATTGATTACCCAAAAAACCACAATTAATAATAGGTTTAGGTCTATTCCATGAAGCGAACCTGTCACTCTCGGAATAATAATAATAGAAGATATCCTGAGATCCCCATGATCCTAGGTCAATATAAGAAAGCACTTAAAGGAAGCACCCTACACTGATGGTCATAAAAGTATGATCATATAATGTTTAACCCAAGGTTCATACATGGAATGTATAGACCCAAATAATTAATGAGAGGAGATGGAGGAATCAATTAATAGAGGTTAAACCAAGTTAAAATGGGAATTAAACATCCTTAATTTAATATTGTATGAATTAAATATTCAAAATTATTATATCACACAAATATCGGTTGGTGAATCAGCTATTTCAAATTTTATAAACTCATGAAAACACAACTTAGTGATGTGCACCACCCCCATGCTGCACTCGATCATGTTAATCCCAGAAGCTCTACCATGATGAGAAACTATGGAATAAAATAAAATTCTAACCCATTTTGGAATCACTATGTATTACACTATTGTATGGTGATTCTACTATGGCTATGGTCCATATGAGGACTCACAATGATCCATGATCTTGAACACACCCATCCTTTGTGATTTTTCATTTAAAATTTCACATAAGTGGGTTCTAGTTATAAAATTTCGTACACCATGGTGTGTTCCTATCCCTGGTGTACCTTAAAATTCCGAAAAACCATATATAAGCCCCTAAAAATATTCAAATAATCCCATATACTTGTTAAAAAATTGTAAGGACCAAAATTACATCCCATTAAAATTGAGGATGTCATAGTAATAATTGTGGGGAATTGCGTCTTTTGACCAGTTGAGTGGAGATATGGTAGGTAGATGGAAACACTGTGATGCTCCTCATCCTCAGTGAGTAGTATGTGACCATAGAGGTTTTTCCATCATGACTAGAGTGGTCATGGTCATATGCATGCATTAGAGTTTTTAGAACCAGGATATCCACACACTATGTGATGTATTATATAATTATATTATACTTGGTTACAATACTTATTTGATTTAATAGATACTTAATTATTAATTGCACCACTCATGTCCTTTCATGGGGACTTGAAGTGATGAGGATTATAGTGCCCTTGAAGTCAATTATGCCATATGGAGGTTAATCTATCTTGTATGATTTTTGTAAATATTGTGAGTTGGTGCTGGGGAAGTATCCCTCTGGGTGAGATTTCAGATTTTTCTAGAAAAAACCATGCAATGTTATCCTTGACACAGATCAACTATATTTGGAGTAGGTTCTTCTGGATTGATTTAAGAAGCACATTATATTATATGAAAATAATGGGGAGAAGGCTATGTTTTTCTATGAGTGAGACCCTCCAATGGGTTTTAGTCATGTTGAGTCCTTGTATTCCTTACTAACCTGGATGATGTTTAGTTTTGTGGAGGATCATTCAATGGTGTTTCCTAGGGTTGTGGGAGATTACCGTTATATCTTTACACAAGTGGTTGTGAAAATTCTCCCTAAATTTTATATTGAAGTTGGGATAAGTCTATAATTGGTAATCAGTTGGATATCAATGTTACTACATAGTATGACCCCTTTTGAGTTACGGGCACTTCATATTTAGATTGATGATATTTTTTCATGAGTATTCATTCGGTTAAAAGTGTTTACATGGTGTGATCCAATGTTTTTTTTTGAAAAATGAAGATTAAAATATATGTTAGTATATTTAATATCATATCTTTAACCAGGTGAAAATGAGGGACTACTATCCTCTCCCATGAATTGAAAATTTATTTAATTTATTGAAGGGATATTTTTGGTTCTCAAAGATCAATTTATGGTCAATATATCATCATATGTGGGTAAATGATAAATATTTTCCAAAGACTACATTTTTCTTGCATCCGAGTGTTTCAACACCTAAAACAAACCCAACATAGGAGGCAATATTTCCATTAAAATCGAAATTAATAAAGCCTTTGATACCATGGACAGGAGTTTTATTTTTAAACTGCTTAACTCTTTTGGTTTTAGTGATAATTTTATCACTACTATTAGAAATTCATTCAATTTGACTTCCATATCTATTCTTATGAATGGTCCCCGAGGGGATATTTTAAATGAACCAAAGGTTTTAGATAGAGGGACCCTCTTTTTTCCATCGATTTCTCCATTACAGAGGGATATCTTAGCAGTTTACTTAGTTGCTGGTTGACAAAAACAAACTTAAACCCATCCATGTTTCACGAAATCTAAATGATCCCATTCACCTATTTTAGGGCGATGATATCATTATTTTTCTTCAAGGTTATAAAATAAATATTTGAACCCTGAAAAATTACCTTGCTTATTATGAGGAGATCCTCGGTCAAATGATTAACTGGAAAAAATCTCCTATTTTCTATGGAAAGAATTTTACCCTTAATAGGAAATGCAACATTATAAGTGACTTAGGTATAAAAGAGGTCTCTCTCCCTTTTAAGTACTAATGTGTTCCCATATTTTGGGGAAGACCCAAATCTTGTCATTTCTCTGAAATTTTCAATCGAGTAATAAATCAACTTTCCTCTGGGAAATGAAATTCCCTTTATATGGTGGGAAAAATTGAACTTGTTAAATATACTATTGTATCTAAAACGGTTTACTCTATGATGGTCTACAAATGTCCTGCTAGTATTATAAAAAAATAAATACCTTAATAAAAGTTTTTGTTTATACAGGTCTCACTATGAAAAAGAAAATTGTCACTACCCCCTAGCCAACATGTTTCAAATCAATTAACAAGGGAGGCATTGGAATTAAAAATCATAAACATTTTAATGAGTCTCTTTAATCTAGGAAAACTTTGAATCTTTTCTATAATAAATCTGATTCCATAAACTTTCTTTAAAATAGATTTCTCCAAAAACACAAGAAAGGAAGCTCTATTTTTCTTTCCTCCTCTATTCGGCCATCCATAAAACATTATTTTTCTGCCATTATGAATAAATCTAGGTGGATGTTCTCTATAAATTATTCAATGAACATCGGGTTGGATAATTGGGTGCTCACTCCCTTAATTTCTGGGGTTGTACTTGACCAAAGACCTGAGAACACCAAACTCTCTACCAGAGATGTTCTTAATACTCGAAATGATTCTCTTCTTGATAACATTATGACTATCATTGAAACCTATCACTTCTCTAACGCCGATTATTTCTAAGATTGAGAACTTGCTCACAGTGGCATGCTTAATTCAAAAAACTTTTACAACCTATCTCTTTGTATCTCTAAAAGTGATTTTGGGTGGTTAGAACGTTTTGAAAAACCTTGGATAAAACCTTCAAGATTTACTCTTATCTGGCGCCTTGCCCACTATAGACTCCCCACTGATGATCACCTTCAATCGTCTAGTTTTCAACTTTGTTCTAAATGTAGTCTCTTAAATCAACATAGAGAATAAATTATTCATCATTTTCTTTTTTGTGCCACTTATTATTCTCTTTGGAATTATATTTTTGACATTTTTGATTGAAGATGGTGGAGTCATGACTCTGTCAAAGATCAATTAAAGAGATGTATGAATATGAATAGCTCTCAGAAAATTAAGAACATTTTCCTTTCTGCTATTATTAAGCTTCACCCTGTGACCTGGTATGATAGAAATGATATTATTCATAAAAAATGATCTTCTAGTCATAATTCAAGATGAATTCCGATTATCATTGCCATTCGTGAAGCCACTTTTATCTAAAAGGGTCTCTGCAACAACACGGTGCACGACTTTGGTGTCCTACGATGATTGAATATTGATGGAAACTATTGCCAACCTCGTTGTAATTTTTAAGTCTTTTGGAATTCCCCTCTTAGATGACAGATTACGGTTAAAGTGGATGGTACTTGCAAAGGAAATCGAGGCCCTGTGGGTTGTGGCACCATCTTCAGGAACCATATTGGTCAAATCATTGGTTGCTTATATGGTAGCTGTGGCATTTCTTCCTCACTTGAAGCTGAAATTATGGGTATGATTCATGCCATCATTTTCTACAAATAATATGGTTTTAAAAACCTCTAGATTGATAGGGACTCTAACACAATTGTGAAAGTATTTTTGAACGGTATGATACATCATGCATGGCCAATCACTACCTGTTTAATGGACTGCATCTATGCTCTTCACGACATCAACTACATCATCACTCATATATATCATGAATATAATGTGGTTGGTGATGGTCTTGTGAACAATAGAGTCAATCAATACATTTCCTAGCTTGATGAACTTCCAACTGACTTACTTCTTTTTTAGAATAAATATTGTAATATGTTTCCTTCTTTTAGAATCTTGAAATTCTTTTGCTTTATAATAATTGTGCCTTGGTTTTCTATCCAGGCACCATCTTCTTCTTCAGAAAAAAAATAATGATCTATCCATGTTCATGAGATTGGTGAATATATTCTTTTTATGAGTTCATGGATAAATTCGTAGTATTTTTTATCTATGACATACTTCTCTTTTATATACATGAGGAGTATGTAGGGGATATGATAACTATTTTAAGAGTTCTTCGGTGTTATAAGCTATTTGGTAAGATGTTGAAGTGTGAGTTTTGGGATTGTGAGGTTTTTTTCTTAGGGAATTTTGTGTCTCAATGTAGAGTTGATATTGATCCTTATAATATTGAGGTGTTTGTTACTCATGTATACACCAATAATGTTGTAGTGTTACATAGTTTTCTTGGTTTTGTTGGTTACACAAGAGAGTATACTAGAGTTCTCTTAGATTGTGTCTCCTATTAAAACAATAAAAATAAATCACTAAAAATCTGTGTGGACTAATCAGTTCTATTTTGATTTAAATTATTCCAAGGAGAAGCTAATAATTTCTCCTTCTATTCATTTTGTTGTAGGAGGGAATTATGTTTTTGGTTTATTAGGATGCTTTTCATCTTGGTTTGTAGTGTGTTCTAATGTAGTATAAAGTAGTTATCTATTATGGGCCTTAGTAATTATATCCTCATGAATATAACTACACCACACATGATATTGTTTTTTCTAGATTCATACTTTCTATGAATTTGTGGAAAAATTACCTTATCTATGATCTATTTTTTGTCTTACAAAATCACATAAGATTGAGGTATGTATTATCCTTGCGTGACTTGAATTTTTGGAAGCAACAATGGATGTTATTATTGAAATATTATAATATAGAGATGTCTTATACATATGGGAATGTGAACTTTTTGGATGATGCTTTGAGTATGAAGTGGTTTTGTAATACCATGTGTGAGTCTAGTGATGCTTGGAGTGTGATAGAGGAGATTTCTATGATGAACTTTGATATAGTAAAAGTTTACTATAGAGGATATATATATCATATGACAGTGTAATCATCTTTAGTGTAGTAGGTGGAGGAATCCCAACTTTTGAGGTGGAATTTTGGAAAAATCAGTTTATTTAGAGTGATTCCCCCGATTGATAGTATAGGGATGATTATTACTAAGTGTTATTCTAGTAGAAGATTTTTATTTGTTCATAGATGCATGATGTAGTTATTTTCAAGTTCCACAGTTCACCTTTGGTAGTATATCTTGGTGTGGTAAAGATTAGTTGTGCCTTGTGAGTTTAGTTTTGGTTGTTTGACATGCAATTATTAGTTTCATAGTTTGTCTCTTGATGTTTATTTCTTCATAGGGGGAATGCTGAGCATCATGTTTTGGGTTTGTAGAATCAAATTATTGATGTTTCCTAATGGATATGAGAGTAAATATTGATGGAGTTAAGAATTATGATTCAAAGATTTTTGGGATTCTATGATTCTATATGGGTGATCATGGGACAATTGATGAAGTTATCTAAGATATTGTAAATTAACGAGTCGATATTAGTGGAAGTTTTGTGAAGAAAGTATCTGGAAATGTTGTTGAGGCTTCATGAGGATACCAAGGTGGTAATTTTATATTGTGATCTTCAATTTAAATCTAGAGTTTATAGAGTTATCCAAAATGATTTTTTATCTCAATTAACACTTAACATCACTTTTTATAAAAGAAATACGATTAGATAGAACTAAATATCTAGACTTTAGAGGGAATGATGGACACATGATTTTGGATTTTAGAGGTTCATGGGTGGGGAAACAACCCTTGGTGTAGTTTTATTATAATAACAGTAATTACTAAACTATTGGAATGGTTCAATTCAAAGTACTGTATAGCTAATTTTTTTGATCTCCATTATGTTGGATTTTGGTGGAAGAGTTAGATATTATCAGACCAGAATGGGAGAAAAGCATGAAAAAGGTACATGAGATTCATGAATAGAAGAAATGAGCACAATATCATTAGAATTTATATGATAATCATAGTATAAGGCATATTCTGTTAGATGTTGGGTATTATGTTTTCTTGGAAGTAGGGAGTCATCATGAGTAGTGAAGGTTTAGTCTTGGGATTAATATTTCTTCCTAATTTTTGGGACCCTTCAAGGTGCTGGGTAATTTTAGAGTCATTTTGTATCGATCAGTAATTACCCATAGCTGATATAGATACTTGATTTCTTTCACGTGTCAAAGCATATTTAGTATCATCATGACTATTCACATATTATACGTTAGGGGGAGTAGGATATTCAAGATTATGTGTCCTTTAAAGAGTGACTTTTTGAGATTTAGGCCACTAGGAGAAGGTGTTGTAGGGTCATGTTATCCCCTTAGTTTGTTTCCTATAGTGTAACAATGGATTTGATGAGTGATATTGGGAGTAAGAGTCATAGATATGATTTTGATATCTTGAGTTATTTGAGTTTGATATTTGATGAGATTCATTGTATTCCCTTTGATTATATTTTGAGATAGTTGATGATTTTTTCTATTTTTCCACCTTGTTCTTCTGATGGAATGGATTAATTAATTTTGTAGTGATATCCTTGATAGGTATTATATAGGGTGGTTGTTCTAACCCTATTATCTCTTATTCTGAGATTTTTTAATTATTGAGGAATAAAATTTCTTGAGAGGTATATGATTTAAGGGTATTGGTTTTTGAATACATTTTATTTCAAGACTTATATGAATCAAGGGGAGTTCAAATGTGTTATAGTGGATAGAGTAGAATTTTTACCATCTAAAGGACCACAACACTGCAACAATTTACAAGGAATAGCCATGACAAGTGCCTTGGAAACTTGGCCTCGGTGTAGACTATTTTTAGATGGCCATTTTGTGGCCTAGGAATTTTGGAGATGACAATGTGGTGCTTTTTGCACCATTCTGAGTGAAATTTTTAGGGCAGACCTTTTGGAAGGTGTTATTTCATGGATTTTAATCTTGTGAGAAATACAAAGATTCACCATGATATAGTTGAGGGTGTGGTTCCAGTGGAGGTGTCCTGGGCTTCCAAATACATAATATGAAACTTTGAAATGACTTAATGATTGTGGTGCTTGACGAGTCTACCTATGGGAAATGGGGTGACAACCACATCATGTTGGCAAGAATTATGTTTCATGAATGAGGTAGGATCGAATTGAATGTTTAGGAAAGGAAATAGTGATTTGGATACCTATATTCCAAGGTCTGTAGCACGATAGGTCAAAATGGATAGAAAGGTTTCTCTATTATATGATGGGAGACCATGGTGTCATGCTAGAAATTTTTTAAATTCCATGTGCTACACCATGGTACAGGGAGTGGTGTTTTTACAAGATTATTTATATGGGTTTTAAAACACCTGGAAATAAAGGGTACAAATTCTTGAATTTAAGACCACCCATTGACCAAGGGCACCATGAGTGTAGTGGGAGTGAAAACATTATAGTGGATGAATTTTAGGGTTCTTCTATAAATAAAGAGACAAAAATTGCTTTGTTTAATTTTTTTATCTCTATTCTTAGATCCTAGTTGACCCATTTCCCTATTACAACTCTCTATCCATATCCTTTGTGAGTCTAGACACATTGAATCATTAGTTTGAAGTCTTTGTATCAACGAACTCTCTCTTCTCCTATTATACTCTATTTATTTGTTATATTTAATTTTTTAGGTTCACTATGATGTGGTTTCTGTATTTTAGGAATGATTTGAGAGTGTACCTTGATAGTGGTTTTCCTTGGATAGGTTCTGAGGTGGATTCCTTTGATATTGGTAGTGGTTGATCCTTGTTCATCAATTCTTTCTTAGAGGGAATTGAACTTATAATCAAGTTGGGTGATTCATTACTTCTTATTTTTATTTTCAAGTGTGGGATTACCATGATTTATCCTCCTTGGGTAACAATAGAATCAACCAAATGAAGATAATAATATAATAATTTAAAGAAGAATGAACATGATATGGAATCTCATGATCATATGAGTTCATACTATGTTTGTGTTGCCTCTTGATTCTCTTGAGAGTGTGATTTCTATTCCACATGATCATTATTAATGTTTAGCATGGTTGATATTATTGAAATTGGTTAAGATACATTAATCTAGAATGATGAAATTATTAATGAGAAATGTAAGTAAAATCGAACATTGTTATACATTAAAGATAATGGAATATGAAATTAATAATTGAAGAAAAGTTTTTGGTTTCATTTTTTATCTTTTGATAGATAATGATAAAATGTATCTTGTTTATAAAATATACACTTAATGTATCAGTTAATTCAATATAGTAATAAAAATTTTGTTGATGGAGATAAATGTTGGTGGTTGAGTGATCCCATTACTGTTTTCTAAATGCTTGTATTCTTTGGAGTTATGGTCTTAGTTGCCACATGAGTTTAGCATGATAAAAATTATTATGTTGTTTTTTTGGATTTTTTTAGGATAGAATAACCCTATTTTGAATAGTTTTAAACCTGATTTGGGTGGTATATTTAATGTATAGTGAGTTGTTTTTCTCATCTCCTTGTAGTTTCTTTATGTTAGTGACATTGGATTGAAATGCATCATTTGGAATGGTGTAATGGATAACCAAATGATGGTTTGAATGGGTTGATAGTTTGGCTTACCCATTGGTTTTTTCTTGATACGTTCTTTTGATAGCTATATTATGAATGCTTATTCTCATGGGTTCTAACTAGCAACTATAGTTAGATTATGCACTGAGAGTTCATCCTTTTATGGTATCTTAGGATGAGTCTGAGAGTACTGAGTTTATAGAATAGAGAATAGAATAATAAAATAACACATGGAATGGGTGTTAAAGAGGGTTAATGGAATTAAATGAAACCATGGGATGGTAGAACAGAATTTCCTAAGGAACATGGAATGTAAATCTTGATATGGTAATATGAATTGTAAAGAATGTTGTCTTGTATGGAATGAAGTTATTAAACTATTTGTAGTAGGTTTAACAAAAAATAAGTTGTAATTTTTAACTTACTAAATGAATTGGTTAATGTATAATATTAATCATTGTGTTCATGTAAGGGATTTATTTTACTAGGACTTAGTGATAGAAACCAAGTGTCTTATGGGATGATAGTAGAAGTTGAGTCTATTTATAGGTAATTTCCCTTAGTGTAGATTAATGTGATATAAATATATATTTTTTTATTTACTAACAAGATTGGTATGTTAATGAAACCCAAATGTTTTGAAGGTTGTTTCCCCTAATATCTAGGTTTGTGAGGGAAAGAATGGACGATTTCTCCCTCTCCCGCACTATCCCTTCAATGTAGTACTATATGTTTGTGTATCCAGGTTAAAATGACATAAGGAATAGGGTAAATGTCAAAACAATTTGTGTTGCATCTCTTTATTACTATAAATACATGTGTGGTCTATAATGACTTATGATTATAGCACATACCTGTATCCGATTATAGTGAATACAATTTCCCATGTGTTCACATGTTGGGCATGAAGTGGATTAAGGTGTACAACATAATGCATGGAATGTAGTGGCTTCTAATCTATTGCTACTTGGTTATGTATGTGATGATGATAAGGTTGTGAAGAGCCATATTAGATGCATTATTATTTTGATATGATCACCCCATTTGGGGAAGAATGGATTATGGGAGGGACTATAACTCAGGATGTTTGGTTATGGAGAAAGAGAGAGACAAAACGGTGGAGAAGTGGAAGAAATGTACCATTATAATATATATGTTTTTTATGGTTATGATTAATTTTATGAGTTACTTTGTAAATGATCCCTGGCGAGGATGAGATATAGTTTTTCCTATTTAGGAAATGATTTAGTTTAATTTTTTTATTCACTAGGATTTAGTATGGTTATTTCAAATTTTCATGAAAAATTCTAGGGAGGATCCTAAAGAGTATATATTTATTATCAACCTATGTATATATAATTTTTTAGGTCTAAAAGATCTGGTTGGTGATCAAATTGTCCATTACGTGTTGATGGATTTTCTTAGGAGTTTTTAGAGTTTTTGTGGTCACTGCATAGGTGTTATTGTGGTACTTTCTAGTTTTTTTAGTTTTTTAATGAAATTAAATTCATATAATGTTATTTCTTATTTATTTATAAATTTGATTTTATTTTTGTATCTAATATTATATCCTATTATTAAATTTTTAATAATTTGGTGATTCCTACCATTGTATGCATTCTATAGCCTCAGTGCAAGTCGCCAACCCATGCCCTATTAGAGGTCGGATTCAGAGTGTATCTCACTCTCTTCACCATCATCCCATAATGTGTACCAGTGGTGGTGGTGGTGGGAGGGGGAGAGGGGGGGGGGGGGGGGGGGTTGAGACATTATATGGTATTAAATGTGATTTCATGATACTTCCTTCGACCAATTTTTGTTAATAATTGGTCCATATTATATGATGAATGTATATAAAATTCATAGTTTATGAATACCTATATCATAATGAATTATATTTGATATAATTACACTACCTTAAATCTATATTGGTGACCAAAATTTAAGAGTTAACATATGAGTGGGCCATCTATATTGACAATAATTAAAGGGTTATTGCGTAAGACTTAAGAAATGAGAGATGCACTCATGAAAGAGTTTCATGAATTAGTAGATCCATTTACTCATGTGTTATAACAGATGAGTAAATGAATGACCACTAAAGGATCATCCCATAAGGATATATATAACGGAATAATACCCATTCAAATATGGTATGCATGCTTTCCTATGTTATATGAAACACACTCGCCTGAAGAACTTTCCACCTACTACCTTTACACCATGAGGTTCCATCATGCTATTGAATATAGAGAATCTTGATCGAGCATTGATTGATTAATTAGCCTATGGATACCTCTAGTGGAGGGATTTAATTCAATTGAATCTTATATATCTTCATGAAACCATATGATTTTGTTTGAATTTGATGATCAACTACAACTTTGTAAGTATAATTTTTTTTCATTTTCAGTACTTGAGATTTCATTTATTCTATTATAGTGATCTTGGATTGAGTTTAATAATTTCTTTTTCTATTCTTAAAAAGTTTTTTATATCCCTTAAAAATATAGTAGTATCATTAGATCCTATCATGCGTTTATATTTGTGAAATTAGGCTCAGAAATGAATATTTCGATATCAAATAACATATCATACTGCCAATCATAAAACACCATTAAAATATTTATTTTTTATGTTTGTGTCAGAGATTATGATATGGGGATTTCATAATAATCTATATAGTATAAAACCCATGGTTTTTATTAGTCATAATGTATGACTCCTTGATATCTTATTCAATGATATATTATGCTATGTTTAAAAAAACAGAGCATCAAATCACCGTTTCATTTTAAACACATACCATAAAATAAAATATGGTATTGTAGGTTGAGAAATTATTTTTAATTATAAAATGTGATTGGTAGTGCATGAAACTATTTAATCAATCATAACTGACGATTCATCCTGGAAAATTAAATATGTTGTATATTGTATCCTATGATTCCTTTTGTATCATAAAATATGATTGGTTAATGAATTTTTTATTTAATTTATATTATGATTTAAATTATATTATTTTTATATGTTGTTTATAAATAATTTTCAAATTTATTTTGTTGATATTTATTAATTTTTAATTTTTATATAAATTAATTAATTATAAAGAGTTTATAATTAATTAATTAAATGCTTCTAAATTTCTTTATTAATAAATATTCCACAAAATTTATGTGTTAATAATAAAATATTTTTTTATAACACCCTAAGATTTTAGAAAATATTTATCTTTAAATAAATTTAATCTCTTTGATAGCTTTCTTTACACATAATAGTAATCTTAAAAGAGCTGTGATATACTATTGAATTATTATCCAATGACGATTATTAACTAGATGTCATATTGTTGGTAGGAATAAGAATAAAATAATTAGAAAAAATATTTATTGCGGTTTTATATAGTGAAAATTTATTGATTAATTTATAACAAATAAGTACACTATTTTTAGTCAAGTCATTTTATGCTTCAAAAATATGTTTTCATTAAAAATGGTTGTAATTATATTTTTTGCATGAAAATTATAATTAATCTATAAATTTTTTATATTATTTTGGAAATTAATTTAATTTTTGATATCATCATGTTAATATTATGTTAAGATGAATTTTTGATAATTTTTTTTTGAAAATGTTGATTTTTTTGAATAGTAGAAAATGCCGATATTTATGTAAACAGTCATTTTTTAAGTATTTAAAATGAATTAATAATTTTTTAATTTATTTTAAAATTTAATTAGTTCATTTCTATAAACAATAATTCAATTAATGTAATTTAAATTTAAATTATTCTTCATTTTGGTATAAAAACAATTTTAGACTTAAAAATGGATTTTTTTGGAAAACTATTTTTCATCACATTTTTTGATTTTATTTCGAAATAGATTTTTGAATATTATTAATATTTAATTGGATAAATTGATTCCATATTTGGAATCATCATAATTAATATTATGTAATAAGTTATACATTGAGGCAACCAAAACTTTTGATATATAAAAATGAAATCTTATTAGATGAATATTCATTACATAAAATTACAATCCATGTTGGTACAATAAATGTTTAGTGTATTTGGAAACTTATATACATAAAAAAATGGAACATAAAACGTCTACATAATATCCCACTTAATTCTTCACAACCAACACCCTTCTTAGATATATCATTCTTAAAACCTTTCTTTATATATCGAGGAAAGAGAAAAATAATAAAGGGTGGGTACATATGCTCTAGAAGCATAAAAAGGGAGACATTAAAGATCATTTAATAAAAACATGATCCTAAGGGTAAGATAACATGATATTAACATTTTAAAATCATACCCAATAATACATAGATCAAAATCATGAGTCACGGTATAAATCTTTACAGTTTATAAGACATAAATCATAAAGAAATCAAAGAACATGATCCATGAGATCATAAAAATGGAATAATGTCATGTTATAAAATAGTGCCATAAATTATGGAATAATCATAATCATAAAAATATTATGTCAAGTATACCCACTAGGACATTCATCACATATTAGTCTTGGGATAACCACTTATGTACTTGTGTTTGGCATGGGATAACCTCATGTGTACCATCTTTTGGGATTGGGATTACCTCCTATATACCCTTTGATATCATAAAATGTTTATATTTACCCAATTAATTGGATTTATATAATAAACCCACCCATAATTTAATCAAAATATATTCATATGTATGCTATACGTTCCTGAAAAGTTTTATTATTCCATGATAACTTAACCCGTGGAAAAGAAAATAGGTTTCATAAATATTTAATCATCATAATCATAAACCATCTAGAGAAAGAATAAGGATAGTATCATATAATTACACCCCCAATGAAGCATAAGTAAAATCAAAGGATTTGTCATAGATGAGAAATTCCTTTTAAATATCCTTAGATATTTTCTTGAGGAAAGTGACCTTTTTTATTTTGAAATCATTTGTTTATAATATAATAATGTCCAATATTTTTTTTAAAAATTCTTATAAAATAAACATTTAAATTTTAAGATTTACCCTCAAAGAATTGAGTGTTCAACATATCATGAAATTCCCTTCAGGCCATGTCTGATAAAACACAGATTCCTTTCATATTTTTGGTAAAAAGTCAAAAAGTACCTCATTTAGAAAATGGAAAGATGACTCCTTTTAATTTTTTTTAGAAATTAAAACATTGTTAAAAACAACTCTAAATAAAAATAATATAACATCAAAGAATTATTATTGAAATTCTAAATAAAAAATGGACAATGTAGAAAAATATTCTCAATATAATAGTAAATGAAAGTCAGTTTTTCTTAAAAACATTCTTCCGAACACCTATGTTCTTAAATAAAGGAAAATGAAAGTAAACATGTAATATATAGAAATAATCATTTTATAATAAGTGAAAAAAGATTTTATAGTGAAATAAAATATAATTTTATCATAAAAAATTTATTCATAAATAGTCCCGGTAAAAATGAGATTGTAATGTCAAACCCTTACCTCATGTTTGACTTGATTTGTAAGTTTTATAAACTCCTTTATAATAAATTTTAATTTATTATAATGATATTACTAAACCATATTAATACTTATAATAACATATAATATCGAATTATAATATTTAAACACACATTTATTAATAAATTGTTATTAAAATTACCATTTCCCAGTGTTAATTGTTTTATTTTTCATGAATATTTTTGTTAAGAAGTTTTTATCGTTGAAATTTTACAATGGTTTCATCATACCCAGCTTGTTAACCACTATATAAATACAATTTGTATTCATTGTATACATATTTATAATCATCCATAAAAGTTAGAGAAAGAAAAATGTATTACATCCTTCAAAGATAAGGTAATCCATACACATGCAAGGATATTGTTTTCATTTTCTAAAGAAAAGAATGAAATAAACATAAAAAATATTTTATAATTCTTGAATCATTTTGGAATCATAAATATCATATATATTAATTAAATCCATTTTTATAAAAAACTATGATATATGGTTATGGAAAATAAATCATATCACTATGTGGAGGCGGTAGTCCACATGTACACATGAGCACTTATTTCATTTACCAGTTGATGGAAAGGGGGTGGAAAATGGTTTTTACTATAGTAAAAGTTGGTGCCGTAGACTCAAATTGAATAGTAATTTTTGATTTCGTTATCACTGTTATATTGAGTTACAAATTATGTACACTTACCATAATAATGTTGACATTTCTACATTAACTATTTATATAGAAATTTCTTTAGATTTTATTTTCATATCAAAAGGTTATATCATTTTATAGGCTATAATGAGAATATCAAGATAATTTGAAATTAATATTAAAAATATTTACTATGGTTTATATGAATCATAATTACTTGAAAAAGATTATGTTTGACTCTCTGGTGATAAGGGCTCACAAGCATTGAGATTTATTCTCATGAAGTTCACACTTAGTGATCTCAAATTGATGAGATCATGAGGATTGAACCACAAATAGGAACACCACATGTTTTAAGTGTAATTGGTAGTTCATATATGAAAACAAATTTAATGGTCTATAAACTTGTGATTATTATCAGTGGATACTATTTTATCATATACTTTGATGTTAGGAAAAAAATATGGCGTTGAAGTTGTAGGGCAGTAACTTGCATTGGTTGCATCATTGGTAGTATGAATTGATTGAATAATAAAAAACATTTGCTTCCTTAAATAGAAAGATATATATTGGACCTTGTTTATCCGGATGGTAGTACCATCATTAGGTCTACAACCATGGTAGAAGATTGTAATCCCTTTTAGTAAGGTCAATGAATAATAAATAGAGAAAGGGTTATTACACACATGTAAACATTTCCATATGATATATCATGGTAAAAAGATATTATTTTACATGGAATGTGTTTTTAAAAATGTTTTCAATGCTATAAATAATCCTTATCTCTTTAGGGGCCTTTATGAGTTTCTAGACTCTACCCTTGGCCTGTGAATAAAATTCAGTACTATTGAGAAAAGTACATAGAGGGTCACCCACTAATAATATTCAAAATTCTGCCATATTATCATGAATATAAGTATAAAATATGGTGGGAACCAACATAGGTGTAGCGAAAATCACTTTTTCATACATAAAAATTACCTCACTTTTGTAGAATACCTAAAAAATTACATAAATACAGGCCCAAAGATCACATTAGATTTGTGCCTTTGGAATCTCTGAACACATTCTTCTAATTTAGTGAAAGATCAACAAAATCTGCCATAAATATTTTCCCTTTAGTACCCATAACTAAAAACATTATTTATAACTTGGGAAAAATAAATCATAATAAAAGGGTGAGATTAGATGATCAGTAAGGGTAAATAATGGAGACATGTAAAAATAATCATGATCACAAGGGTGTGAGAACATGATCATAAAAATAGAAGATCTTACCTTACATATCAAAGTTCAAAAACATAAATCATGGAATAAATATTGGATGTTCATAAAATATGAATCATATCTAAATAAATAACACAATCCATGGAACCATAACATTGGAAGAAAACATGGAATTATGGAAGACATATAAGCTTATAATAATGATTTCTATAGTAGTCAAGGAATCACTGCCAAGGCCATATTGGTTTTATCGGTTTTCTTACAACAACTTCTTAGTAGTCCTGGTTCACTCCTATAACCATTATATTATTCATTATTCACTATGATAACCATATTTAGCAGTCGAGGTTCACTCCCAAGACCATATTACCAGACACAATCCTTATTTTCTATCTCATGAGATATAAATCTTTACCTAATGCACTAAAGAGAGGTATACATCCCAACCATCTCATAATCAAAACATAAAAACATGTTCCACAAGATAATAAACAATAATATCATATCCAATTTAATTTAAAGGGTGTCATAAACATGCAATCATATCATAACTTATGGAAAAGATACAAGGTTCATAATCATTTCATCAAAAAACCTAACCCCAGAAAAGAAGCAGGTTTCTTAAACATCATTCCATCAAAACCTAAACCATTATATGGAATAATATTAATGTTATTATTGAACTATAACAAATTATATCATCATATGTTGGGAAGTATTTTTAAAGATCACTTCAAACTTGAATTTTCCTTTAAAATCACCTTTCAAGACATAAAAAATTTTCAAAACCCTTTTCTTTGAAACCACTTTGAAAACATATCATAAAAAAAATTTAATACACCTATTGAGGAAAATGTACTTTATTTGTTTAAATTGTTTTCTTTTATTAAAATTCCATTACATTTTAAAAGAATACATTTTGAAAATAACCTTGTAATCTTGCAAGGTAAGCTTTAAGGTTATCACACCAAATTTTTCTTATTCTTGATTTTATCTGGTTAGTTGGAAATAATGATCATTTTTTTGGGTTTTGGGTGAGTTTGATATTGATTTTTTAAGTTCTAAATATGTATAATCATCCTACCATGGGTTCCCCATAGCTTGTTTTGGGATTTATAGAGAAAATTGTGGTTATTTCAGGATTTGGGCCAACTAGTTAGCCCATTTATAGATTTAAAAACATAGTTTTTTCTTTTATAACTCATTATATTTTTAACATTTTAAACTCATTTTACTTCCCACATGGAATACCATAACCTATTCCAACCACCATATCAATTTTTACCCATTATGAATTTATTATCATGGTGGATTTGGGTAATTTATTCAGGTATTAGGCTAGCCTGTGAGGCCATTTCTACTTTCAAAGAAAATATGTTATTTATTTTATATCTTATTAATTTTTTAATATTATTCTGAAACTCCACCTCTCACTCGATCCCACATACCCTTATAGAACCCCATGTTCCATTTTACCTCTTTAGGCCTCATCTTCATTAAGGATTAGTGTGAACTTCTTGAAGGTTTCTAAAATCATCTAGATTTGAAAAGGTATTTTTTTCTTTCAAAAATCATTCATTTTTTTACTATTTTCTCAAAAATATTCTTTTCATGGTTCTTATAGAACTAAGGATCCTCTCCATAGAGTCCAATCTATTCCCTAACCTTTAAGGGTGTGGATCTAAGGGAAGCTGAAGAGTTATCTAGTTATCAACGTGAGTTACTTTTTTCCTTTCTCCTTCTTTCTCCATCACCTTTCACTTTTTCATGGATATATCTTTTTAACTAGTCATTAAAGACCTAGTTTTATGTTATAATATGAGTTTTATGGGGTTTTTGATTGTTTGGGGCTGTTGTTTCATAGGTTTAGGGTCCATACACCCTCAGCAGGTGTTATCGAGCATGCATTTCCATTATGCCTCAGTTTTGAGGTAGGTTATTCAAATAACTACATTTATAATTAAATATTCATCTTTTTATTGATGGTTTTACATCATATGTATGCGAGGTATTGTTTTTCACCCTTTTATTTAATTATTTAGTGTTCAAGAAGGGTAGTTTATGCCTTATTTTGTGAAAATTGTGTTGTTTTGGTTAAAGTGTATACACTAAGTGTTTGATTAAATGATCCATTTTCTTTAAAACCTGAAATATAATGTTTAAAACCTGTTTTATCTATTTATATAAATTTTTAGAAATAAAAGTTGGTTTTATAAAATTTCTATTGTTAAATAGAGTTTGTTTTATTAATTATTGTATACCTCTTTTTCCAGAAAGTGATCGGTTGGATTTTATGTACTCAAGGTGATATAAAATGATTGTTTTGGCTTATTAAGAATGTTTTAATCATGTTAAAAAATGTTTTTGTGTTCTTTATGTGGGCTGTAATATGTTTTTGGTTTTTATAAAGAAACGAGTATTTGTTTTTAGGGTGTTTTGGCATGTGTTCTCGGTAAATGGCCATTGTAGCACCTTTATAGAAAGGGATGGGTTTTGAATGTGTAACCTAATTCTTAGAGGGGTTTAAGTAAATTTTATATTGTGTAAAATTTTGTGCTTACACCTCTTTATAAATAGTGTAATTTTTATTTTGATATTTTTTTTCTGAAGAATTCTTAAAGGCATGTTTCTCATTTTTCTTGTAAAAATGGGTTTCATGTGTACTTCATGTTGTATCATTTAGATACATTTTATGGTCCTTGAAATTAATTTAATAAATGGTTTTTGGGATTCTAAATCTGGTTTGAAATGGTAACGGTGAGTGTTCGTCATTAAAATATAGTTTTTGAATGAAATTTATGTTCAAATCCTCATTATACTTCATGGAATTATTTTATGAAAATTTTAAGTTTTTTATTGATCCATGAAAGAAATGTGAATCATGATTGGAGGATATTTGGGTGTGTTTGATTTGGGAATTAAATTTTCATGTGAAAAGGGTATTTGATAATATGTGGAACTTGATTGATCCCGAAAGGGAAACCCAAGTATCTAGCTGGACAGACATGTACTAGTATGCTAGTGATCTTGAGTGGTTTCGTCCCTATTTCATGCAACAAGTTTGGCGATGAAAACACATACTAAAATATTATGATAATGTTAGGGACCACTAGGTTATGGGTATTTATTACCTACTAGTGGTACGCGCATGAGAGAATATATATTTTTATGGTTTCTTTTACACTGAGATATGAGGTACCAAGGGCCCACAACGAACTAGTTCCTAGGGGTGTTCCTATGACTTGTGCTCATTGGATATTTTGTACTCACTGTCAGTATACAGTGTGTTTGGTTCATAAATTAAGTTCCATGTGTGATTAATTTAAATGTGTACATTTTTTAAAGCATCCCTCTTGAAAACTATGTTTATTTTGATGATGCATCTCTTTGAAATTGGTTACTATCATTTTTTGGTAATGAAAACTTGCAACCATTTTATTTTATAATGATTATAACATTGAAAAATGTTTCGAAAAAATAATTTTGTATATTGTATTTCATGCTCGGAATTGATGTTTGTTTTATTTTAGAGGAATTTCATTAGGGATAGAATATTGAGCTAACCTACTAAGTTTTAATGCTCACTTATATTGCCTTGTTATGTTTTTAGCCCTTGTGTTGGTTTTAGTTCGAGTTCAATCACCTTTGGAGACATGTGATCATTGTGTTGGAGAGTGACCAGTAGGGTCACATAGAGATAATTATTTTTTAGGTTTGGTCAGTTGATTTGTTTAGTTCTGTTTTACTTTCACTTCCTTTTGAAAATAAT
Source organism: Viscum album (assembly GCA_963277665.1). NCBI lineage: Eukaryota > Viridiplantae > Streptophyta > Magnoliopsida > Santalales > Viscaceae > Viscum > Viscum album. The sequence goes on from OY728132.1 coordinate 1,965,180,542, forward strand.
GTTCAGTTAAAATTTTAATATAAATGTGTATTGGGATGTCTGTTTCTTCACACTGGTTATTTAATTTTTTATATTTTGGAAAAATAATCACCTTCTCATTCTTCTAATTCCCTGGGTTCTTGTCTCCATCCCAAGAGGACTAGGAACGCCTCTCGGGACTTGATGCGGGTTGGCCTGAATGACCAGTTTAGGGTTAACTTAGACTAGTTCGTGACAAAATGGTATCAGAAGAGGTCGGATCTTAGCAGACCTTGTTTTTTATAGATCCTTCGTTATTTGGGAGATGTCAAGGTAGATGTAGTAGGATTTTATAGACTTAAGGCATAAGTGTGGGAAGAGCTTCCTGAACTCTTTATCGTTCTAATCCTCGGGTTTCCAAGGGAAGATCAATTTCATTAGTTTCCTTATTTTGTATTGAATTTTAGGTGTTGGGATATGACAATGGGAGTTGGACTAATGGTCTCCGTGAGTTCGTTGGGCATAGAAATAGTTGTGGAGATGGGGAATGACCTTGAGACGAATCTCTATATTTGTGGTGTGTTTGGTACGTGGTTTCTATCTATATGATCAAGTCACCCATAGACAATAGTTTTTTTGTGGGTCTCTTTGATGTTTCTTGAATTAAAAAATTATTTAGAAAATACTTTTGTGATTGTTGTGGAAATTGGTTTTCAAAATTTATTATATGGAAGGTTTTGGAATGTTTGGTTTTGTGAAACAAATCTTGGGAAAAAATTGAAAATGATTTAAGAGGATTTGATTTTTACTGATCTAAAATTTTGGTTTGTTGAAATAAAATCATTTGAAAGAATGAATCATTTTAAGTTGATTCTAAATATTTGTTTGAAATGGGGGTGTTTTGGGCTGTTAAAAAGTGTTTGAATATGATAAATTGCTTTTATAAATGGGGTTTGAGTAGTTGGTGTTTTCTTAAAAATGGTCTTGGTCTCTATGGCCATCAAATTATAAAAAGAGATCTCGTTGAATTTTTGAAAATGGGAAAGGGTTGTTTGTAGTTTCTTGGTTGTTTTGAATGTTTTTAAAAATAAAAGGGGTAGGTTTTGAAGAAAATGGTTCTTGATGAAGTGTGGTTGGTTTTTTGAAATATGGAAATGGTTTTTTGACTTTGTGGTTAGTGTACCTTTGGTAGGTATATGATTTTTTTGGAATGATGTTGTTTTGTTTTAGCCTTTGGCATTTCATGGGTCCTCAAATGCAGGGTTTTATGGATATCTGGATGGATGACCGATATGGCATGGTGGTTGGGTTCTTGGGGTGGCATGTAAATGTACATGTGAGTGAGACTTAATAAAACACCGTTGGTGAATATGGAAATACACAAGGTTAGTTTTTTCATAAGTGTATTGAGTTGAAAAATTGTGGCATTGTTTTGTAAAAAAATGGTTATGTGGATGGTTTTTACTATTTCTTAGATGTTTTTATATTCAGTATGCTTCCTTGTGATCTGGAAGTCATATTGTTGTTGTGTATTGAGATGAGATATTTTTGGTGGATCAGTTTTGGAGTAATGTTCAACGGGTTTCTAAAGATGTGTAGGTTGTTATGATGTGTCCATGGATGGTTCTCTGTTGGAAATATTTATATATAATCATCCTATGTATTCTTTTCAAGGGTTAAATCCACTTCTTTGAATGATTCCTTGACCCCATTTGTTAGAATTGAGAGCTATTTTCGATCAGATTAAAGCACCTTACGGATATGGCCATTCTTTCCGTTATGGTAGTTATGGTCTGTGATATTGATGTTCTTTATTGTATTCTTTATTCATTCTAATCCTCATATATAGTGAGATAGATTTGTGATTTGTATCTTCCAAATCTCTATTTGTGTAATGGTGTTTTGTTTGAGCTATTGAGTTTCATGGGGTGTTGTGATCCAAAAATCTTGGCTGCAGGGAAGTGGATGCTTCAATCATCAGAGCTCTAGCCATATGTATTGGGGTGAAGTTGGCATATATTTAACAATCCTAGTGACAGAGGGAGTCTGGTTAGGTTTTTGTCTCTACCATTTCAGTGCGAAGATTTTGGCATTTCTATTATGGTTTCTCATCACTGGGAATTTCCTTTTTCTGCAAAGGGCATGGTAGACTTACCCCTCATGCAGTTTCTACAGTTATACCAGCTTGGATGTAAGATTCTGGGTAGTGTTATTATGTGGAACACCCATGTGAATCGAGTGAATTCATGGATATTATCCGTCTATAGGTGAAGAGTGGTGGGTGGTTTTTAGCTTTGGTTTTAGCGGTCTAATTATTGGGGACCTCCCCTCCCCTCTCAGTGTGGTGGTGGTTTTTGGTCTTTGTGAGACGTTTTGGATATTTTAATATCCCTTAAATTTGAGAATTAATAGTTTAAATGATCATGTTGTGTTTTTACTAGATTAGGTTGGTAGGCTGTTGTAAGGGATTTTTGGTTGGCCTCTTTGGGAGAGGTCCAATTCTCGATCCTGTTGAAATATTGTTTGGTCACTGTTGGTTGGTTCATAATGGTGGGGATTCTATTCTGGACTCCTTTGAAATCATTGTATTTCGTGATGTTCTTTGGTTTGGGGTGTTCATTGGTATCTTTGGGATAAGTCCCAATAATATATTATGGGATTGGTTGTGGATGAGTGGCTTGATCCTTGCATTGATAATTGGGAAGTGGTTTTGAGTTGTTGTTTCCTTTCGAGAAAGGGGCTTAGGTTCCATTTTGGTGGATGAATTTTATTTGGATTAAGATACTGGATTTTTTTGATGAGGAATCTCTAGGCATTGATCAATCAGCTGGAAAGTGTTATGGCTTTACTAGGGTAGAAATATTTAATGGTGGGGTGAATTGCACACCCGATTTTTCATGTCTGGGTTTTGATACAGTTTGTTGGAATACCAATCATTTTCTTAGGTTTTGGGTGAGATTAATGTTGATTTTTGAATTTCAATATATGTGTAATCATCCTACCATGGTTTCCCTATAGCTTGTTTGTGGTTTTTGGATAAAAGGGTGGTTACTTCAAGATTTGGGCCAAACCGTGATCCCATTTCCAGATTTAAAAACAAAATTTGTTTCTTTTATAACTCATTTTTTAAACATTTTTAACCCATCAAACTTCCTACTTAGACTCCCCTAAACTATTAAAAACACCATATCAATTTTTACCCCTTAGGAATTCATAATCATGGTGGATTTGGGTTATTTATTCAGATATTGGGCCAGCCCGTGAGCACATTTTTAGTTTTACAAACAATATTTTTTATTCTATATCTTATTCAATTTTTAATTTTTTTCAGTCATTTCACATCTCAATCAAGAACAAAAACCCTTGGAGGATCCCCATGTTCTATTTTACCTCCTTTCACATCATATTCATTGGCTATTACGGTGAACTTACTTAAGGTTTCTCAAATCATCCAGATTTGAAAAAGTAATTTGTTTCAGTAATAAATCATTAATTTTTTACTATTTTTTCCCAAATAGTTTTTGTGTGTTTTACAGACCAAAGGAGCATCTCCATTGAGTTCCAATCCATTACCTCTCCTTTATGGGTGTGTATATAAGGGAATATGAAGAGTTATCCAGTTATCAAGGTGAGTTTCATTCTCTTTTCTCCTCATTCCTCCTACTCCATCCAATTTATCTTGGATCTATTTTCTCCCGTGGCCAGGAAAGACCTAGTGTTATGATATACCATGATTTTTTATGGGGTTTTTTCTCAGTTTGGAAACTTATTCATAGATTTAGTGTTTATAATCCCTCAGAAGGTGTTATCAGGTGTGTGTTTCCTTTATGCCTTGGTTTTGAGGTCTTTTCTCCCAATGACTGCCATTATAATTCAATATTCATATGTTTATTTCCATTTTAAACTTATATTTATTCTAGGTATTATTTTTCACCCTTTTTTTTAATTATTTAGTGTGCAAGATGGGTATTTTATGACTTGTTTTGTGAAAATTGTGTTTTTAGATAAAGTGTGCACACTATGTATTTTTTTAAATGATCCATTTGATTTAGCACCTGAATTATAATGTTTAGAACCTTTTTTATATATTTATATAAATTTTTGGCATGAAAATTTGGTCAAATAATGAAATTGGTGTTAAATAGAGTTTGTTTTAGTAATTGTTGTATGCCACATTCCCTGGAAAGTGTCCAGTTGGCTTTTGTGAGCTCAAGTTGATATAAAATGATTTTCATGGCTTATGAAAAATATTGGAATCACGTGAATCAATGTTTTTAGGTTCTGTATGTGGGTTATAATCTGCTTTTGGGTTTTATAATGAAGTTAGTATCAGTTTTTATTGAGTGAAAATTTATCTGGGGGATTTCAAGGTATATAGAGTAGAATTTTTGGAACTTTAGGGGTTAGAATAAGAATAGCGTCGTGAAGTATTTCTCATTTTGATCCCTCTGTTTCTATGGGATGTTATGTTTTATTAGTTTCTTTGGTTCTTGTTGATTGTTTTGTTTTGGGATATGATAAGGGGATTTGGACTAGTGGTCTCCATGATATCACATGGCCTAGAAATCCATGTGTAGTTGGGCCATGGTCCTAAGATGGTTCTCCATGTTTGTGGTGTGTTTGGATTATGGCCACCAACCATATGATCAAGTCACCCACCAACAATTTTTACCTTTTATTGGTATCTTGGACCTTTCTTTAATTGAAAAATTATTTTGAAAATCCTCATGTGAGAATTGAGGAAATTGATTTTAAATATTTAATATAATAAAGGATTTGGAAAGTCTTGTTTTGTGAAAAAAATATTTGTAATAAAGTGAAAATGATTCAACGAGATTGGATTTTCCGTAATATAAACTTGTGGCTTGTTGGAATAAAATGTTTTGAAACCATGGATCATTTTAAGGTGATTTTGAAACTTTATTTTAAATGGGGTGTTTTGGTCTGTTGAAAAGTGTTTGAATCTAATGAATTGGTTTTGTAAATTGGTTTTGAGTGGTTGGTGTTTTCCTAGAAACGTTTTTGGTCTCTGTGGCCATTAGATTAGGAAAAGAGACCTTTTTGAATTTTTGAAAATGGTAAAAGGCTATTTGGATTAGCTTGGTTGTTTTGAAAGTTGTTTAAAATAAAAAGGCATATATTTTTAAGAAAATATTTCTTAATGAAGTGTGGTTTGTTTTTTGAAATCTAAAAAGGTGTTTTGACTTGGTGGTCATTGTTCCTTGAGAATGTAAATGATATTTTGGAATGATGTTGTTTTGTTTTTGCCTTTTGTGTTTTAATGGGTGCTCACATGCATGGTTTTAAAGATATCTAGATTGATGGATGACATGTCATGGTGGTTGGGTGCCCGGGGTGGCATGAAAATATTAATGTGAGTGAGACTTTATGAAAAAACCAGTGGTAAATGTGGAAATCCACCAAGTTAGTTTGTTTTTAAAAAGTGTTTTGAGATGAATAATTGTGTAATTTTTTTATAAACCAAGGGTTATGTGGATTTTTTCCTATGTCTTAGCAGTGTTTTTTATTCGGTATGCTTCATTGTGATCTGGAAGTCATACTCTTTTTGTGTCTTGTGATGGGATATTTTTGGTGGCCTGGTTTTGGTGTAATGTTCAATGGGTTTTTGAATATGTTTTAGATGTTGTGATGTGGCCATGAATAGTTCTCAATTGAAAATATTTCTAGTTTATTAGCCTATGGATTCGTTTAAAGGGTTAAATCCACCTCTTCGAATGATTACATAGCCCGTTTGTTAGAATAGAGAGTTGTTCGGGCTTGGATTAAAGAACCTTCTAGATATGGTGATTCTATTGATTATTGTAGTTGTGCTTGGTGATATTGATAGGATTCACCATTTTCCTTGTTCATTATAATCCTCATCCATAGTGAGAGAGGATGGTGATGTGTATCTTCCAAATCTCTATTTGGGTAAAGGTGTTTTGTTTGAGCTAGCAAGTTTCATGGGGTGTTGTGATTCTTAGCTCCTAACTGCAAGATAGTGAATGATTCAACCATTAGACCTATATCCATATGCCTCAAAGTGAAGATGGAATGTAGTTAGGAATCCTAGTGGTGGGGGGAGTTTGGTTATGTTTGTGGCTCCACCATTGCAGTGAGGCAGTTTTGGAATTTCTATTGTGGTTTTTCATCACTGTGAATTTACATTTTCTGCAAAGAGCATAGTAGACATACCCCTCATGTAGAATCTATAGTTATACCATCTTGGATTTGAGCTTCTATTTAGTGTTATTGTGTAGGCCACCCATGTGAATCAGGTGCATTCTTGGATTTTATCCATTCATAGGTGAAGAGTGGTGGGTGGTTTTTAGCTTTGGTTTCAGCTGTCCAATCATTGGGCCTCTTCCCTCCACTCCCAGTGTGGTGGTAGTTTTTGTTCTGTGCAATTAGTTTTGGCTATGTTATTATCCCCTCTATTCATAAGTGAGTAGTTTAAATGATTATTTTGTGTTTTTCTTGGATTGGGTTGGTAGGCCATTGTAAGAGAGTTTTGGTTGGCCTCTGTGGCAGTGGTCTAATTCTAGATCATGTCTAAATCTTGTTTGGTCACTATTGGTTGGTTATTAGTGGTGGGGAGTCTATTCTGGACACCCTTGAAATCATTGGATTTCATTATGTTCTTTGGGTTTTATTGGTCATTGGGATCTTTGGGAGAAGTCCCAATAATATTGTCTTGGATTGGTTGTGGATGAGTGGCTTGAACCTTCCATTGATTCGTGGGAAGTGGTTGTGAGTTGTTGTTTCATTTTAGGAAAGAGGCTTAAGTTCTATTTTGGTGGGTTAAATTCCCTTTGAATTAGAGGCTATATTGTGTTGACATGGAATCTATAGGAATTGATCAATAAACTTGAAAGTGTTATTGCTTTCTGGGGTTGGAAAGCTTTAATGGTGGAGATAATTGTCACACCCAATTTTTCATGTCTTTATTTTGATCCAGTTTGTTGGGAATGATGAAACTTTTATTGGTTTTTGGGTGAGATGAATATTGATTTTTTAATTTCCATCTCTGTCTAATCATACTACCATCAGTTCCCCATACCTTGTTTGGGTTTTTTTTTTAGAAAAGAGTGGTTACTTCAAGATTTGGGCCAAACTATGAGCCCATTTCAAGAATTAAAAAAATTGTTTCTTTTATAAATATTTTTTTTAACATTTTTCACCCATTAAACTTCCCAATTGGCCTCCCATGACCTATTTAATCCACCATAACCATTTGGGCCACTTTTTAATTCATAATTATGGTGGATTTGGGTTATTTATTCAGGTATTCGGCAAGCCCATGAACCTATTTCTAGTTTTTAGAAAATATTTTGTTTCTTTTATATCATATTAATTTTTTAATATTTTTTAGTCATTCCACCTATCACTCAATACCACAAACCCTAGGCGCACCACATATTCTATTTTTCATCTTTGGATCTCATCTTCATTAGGAATTAGGGCCAACTTCCACAAGGTTTCTCAAATCCTCAATATTTGAAAAGGGAATTTGTTTCTTTCATAAATTATTAATTTTTTACAAATTTCCCCCAAATTTTTTTTTCTTTAGTTATTATAGACCTAATAAGACTCTATATTTAGTTACAATATATTCCCTATTTTTTAATGGTTTTGATATAAGGGAAGATAACGAGTTATCTGGTTATCAAGGTGATTTATTTCTCCTTTCTCATCCTCCCCCCTTCTCCTTCTATTTTTTCAAAGATCTATCTTCTATTTTGACCATTAAAGTCCTAGGTTTATGTTATCTCATGATTTTTATGGGGTTTTTCTCGCTTGGGGCTGGTATTTATAGGTTTAGGGTTTATAATCCCTCAGAATGTGTTATCGGGTCTGCGTTTCAATTCGTCCTTGGTTTTGAGGGAGGTTCTCCCAATAACTACCTTTATAATTAAAGATTCATCTGTTTTTTGTTTTCTGAATCTTATATGTATGATAGATATTTTTTTTCACGCTTTTTTTAATTATTATTGTGCAATAAGTGTAGTTTGTGCCTTATTTTGAGAAAATTGTGTTGTTTTGGTTAAAGTGTGCACACTAAGGGTTTGTTTAAATTATCCATTTTATTTCACACCTGAATTATAATATTTATAACCTGATTTATATATTTATATTAATTTTTGGTATGAAAATTTGGTTTTATAACATTTTTAGTGTTAAATAGAATTTGTTTTATTAATTTTTGCATGCCTCATTTTTGGGAAAGTTCTTGGTTAGCTTTTGTGTGCTCAAGGTGATATAAAATGATTGTTTTGACTTTTGAAAAATATTATAAGCATGTGTATCAATGTTTTTGGGTTCCTTATGTGGGTTCCAAAATAGTTCTGGGTTTTATAATGAATTGAATTTTTGTTTTTAGGGTGTTTTGTCATGTGTTCTCGGTTAATGGCCCTTTTTGACCTTTATAGAAATAGATGGGTTTTGAATGTGTGACCTAAGTTTTGGAGGGGTTTAAGTAAATTTTATATTTATTAAAATTGTTTTTTAAACCTATTTATGAATAATTTAATTTATTCTTTTGATAAATTTTGTTTTTGTGAAGAATTTTTAAAGGCCCGTTTGGCATTTTTCTTGTAAAAAATGGTTTTCATGTCTACTTCATGTTGTATCATTGGGATCCATTTTATGGTCCATGAAATTGATTTATTAAATGTTTTTGGGGCTGAAAAATTTTCTTTAATATGTTAATGGTGGGTGTTTTACCTTTAAGGAGCATTTTTGAATGGAATTTATCTGCAATCCATTGTTATACTTCTTGAAATTGTTTTATGATAACTGAAGTGGTTTATTGATCCGTGAATAAAATTTGAAGCATGTTTACAAGATTTTTGTGTGTGTATGATTTTGGAATGAAAATTTCATATGCAATGTGTATTTTATAATATTTTTAACTTGATTTAGAAATAAAGGTAAACCCGGGTATCTAGTTGGGCTCACATGTACTAGTATACTAGTGATCTAGAGTGATTTCGTCCCTATTTCCCGTAGCAAGTTTGAAGATGAAAAACCTAACTAAACTATGATGATGATGTTGGGGACCACTAGGTTATGGGTATCTATTCCATACTGGTGGATCATTCATGAGAATAGATATTTTTTATGGCTACTTTTACACAGAGATATGAGGTACCTGTGGCCCAAAAATGAACTAGTGCTTAGGGGTATTCCCATGACTTGTGCTCTTTGGCTATTTTGTACTCACTATCGACATGTAGTGTTTTTGGTGCATAAATAAAGTAGCACATGTGTTTCAGTTAAAATTGTAAATTCTTTAGAGAATCCCTCTTGAAAACTATTTTTATATTGAATTTCCATCTCTTTGAAATTAGTTACTAACATCTCCTGGTTATGAAAACTTACAACCATTTTATTTTATAATGATTATAGAATGGAACCTTGTTTGGAAAAAATAATTTAATATTTTATATTTCAACCATGGAATTGAGGTATCATTTATTTTAAATTAAGTTAATTGGGGATAGAATATTGGGCTAACTTAATGAGTTTTAATAATCATTCCAATAGCCTTCTTCTATTTTTTTCCTTTGGGCAGGTTTCAACTCAAGTTCGTTCTCCTTGGGAGATGTATGATCATTGTGTTGGAGAGTGACAAGCAGGGTAAAATAGAGATAGTTAGTTGTTAGGTTTGGTCAGTTGAGTTTTTTGGTTCAAATTTACTTTCACTTCCTTGTGCAAATAATGTTCATTTCAACTTTTATATAAATGTTTACTGGGCTATCTGTTTCTTTCAACTTGTTGTTTAATTATTTATATATGGGTAAATTCATTCCCTCATAACTCTACTGATGCCCATTGTGCTTTTCACCATACTAAGAGGATCGAGAATGCCTCTTGGTAATAGTCGCCGGCTGTCCTGGGTGACTGGTTCAGGGTTGACTCAGGCTGGTTTGTGAAAAAGGTAATAAGGCAATAGGAGAGAATAAACATATGTTCATGGTGTATAAGTTAAAAAAATATTCTTCTCGTAAATTTACCATAAAATTCAATTTTACCCCATATAGAAAAAAATTAATATCAAAATATTTAGTAAAAACTCAAATGTTGTTAAAAATGACTTTAAGTAATAGAATAAGAATAATAAAAATATTCTCAAATTGTTTTTTAAGAAACATTGTTTATAAATATATCCTAGTAAATACTGACGTAAAAACATTATCAGGATGTAATGAGTTTGTAAAATTTACCATTTTTCATTAAAAATATAATTTAAAACTTATAAAGGAAGATTTATAAAAAATTAAAACCTAAAACATATATTTAGAATCATTTTCCTTGAAAATGAGATTACAAGATCTTTTGAAATTTTTTTTGAGGAGAATAATCTTCAAGCATTTTAAGGTGTCTCATACCACTTTGAAATTTTTTAATCATAATACCCAAGAAATAATGTCATTAAACATATATTATAATATCATTAAGGAATAATATTTCTTATATAACATATCGAATTTCTGTATATACACCTCTTAAAAGAACATAGGTGCATAACAAAACATGTGTCTCAATGAAGGAAAATGTAGACAAATCTACCTTACTCATTTAGTAACTTTCGAACTCTAAACCCCCATTAAATAGAGATCATAAAATGGAAATGTAAATTCCCACAAATTAATTTATTAAATTAATAGTTTAAATTCATAGTAAGTATGTACACCACATAATAGAAATGAGTGGTGAATAAGGCATGTATCTCATAGAAATAAAAAGTGGGAAGAAATTCCCTTTCCTTAGGTCTGATTCTCTCTACATGTGTCTGATACTCTTTTATTGAGGTTTTAAAAATATTATTGTATTATAATATAATAATAGTAATATTTATGATATCATATATGATTTATTTTTGACTTTAACTTACCTATTTATTATTTAATTATTGGTAAAGTTATGTTTCAGGTGATTATCGCCTTGTTAATCGTATATGATTTGAATTGGTATTATTACATATCATACTTAAATCATGATTTACTTTTTTCCAAAATATATAACTTGATATAAATATCTTATATATTCAGTATATAAATATTTATAACAATGTTTAATGATAAAGGAAATACGCCATTCATGGAGACGGTAAGCCATACGTATGCATGAGCCCTGTTTTTGTTTTTTTGGGTTAAAATAAAAGAAATTATATGATGTTTCATTATTCCATAATAATTTTAATGTCATATAAAACATATTTATTCATAAAATTTATCCTTATTACCATCTATGTGAAAGATATGTGAACAATAAGTGACATCGCATCGTGAAGATGGAATGCCAAATTTACACACAAGCGACTTTGTCATTTTTACAAAATATAAAATAGTAAAATGGTAGAAATGATATTGTTATAAATAGGTATAATTATATTATAAATATAATTTATAATCACCAAAAACATCGTAATTATAATACATAAAATATTGTGATGAAAAACTGATTACACCACGACTTATAGATGGTAAGTCGTACACACGCACGCATGGTGATATTGTTTTTCATAGAATAGATAAAAGGATAGATATGGTTATTACATAATCATAAAAAAATATTAGTATATATATGATATTAGATTTATTAATTTATTATGGAAACAACAAAATAAGAGTAAGTAAAAGAAGAAAATAAACTGAAATAGATTGTTAAATCGATTACCTATTCTTCGGCAGAATTGCTTTAGTTATCTTCTTAGGGACACTAGGGATGGTATATTTATAATAGTAGGACTTATATAACTTAAATAATAATTTTTATAGGTGAATTGGGAAGGGTTTTGTCATGATATAAGTCTTAAGGTGATGTGAGGAAGTGAGGGAGGAGGTTCCCTTTAATAAGAGAGGAGAGGGGAACCCTAGGTATCTCTTAAAATATCAATTTAATAAATATTGATTTCAATTTAAAATAGTTCAAGAGTGAGTTATTTAATATATAATATGAGGATGGATCGAAATAATCTTAGATAATGATTTTTTACAGGTTTAGGTAACATTATTAACCAAATCTTTTGGTTTTAACCCTTAGTTAATCCCTTTAACTCTTACCATGAAAACTTAGTTTTTTTACTCTTTACGGTTGAAATAATTACTATAAAATAACACAAGAACCCCCAGTGGATCATTGATGAAATATTTTATTTATTCTTTTAATTTTGAAGAATGATAGTTGTTTATGAATTTTATATCATTTAATAAAATATTATTTATTTTAAAGTATCATTTATGTTAATTTTGATACTATTTATAATTTTCCTTTTAAAAAATATATTAACAACATGATAACTTCGAACAAACACATATAATATATCTATAAAATATATAATTTTTTTTATAAAATTAGAGGTTGTCATTAATTATGTCAAATTATATTTATTTTAATATTATTTACTTGATATTTCCATTAATTAAACAATTACTGCATCATTATTATACAATCCTTTAATTAAATTATTTCTCCTATAAAAGTTTAAAATAAAACATCGTGTAAATTTATTATCTTTCAAATTTCTATTTATAATTGAATTTATCTTATGTATGAACCTATATTAAAATTTATTTATTTATTAAAATTATGAGCATGATATTTTTAAGTTATCTTTAAATAAAATTTAACAAATGTCATATTCTTTCCCAAGTGGCTTAGAAAGGTTATAATATTGGAATAATGTTGATTTTAGTCAAATACCACTTATCCAATGTAATTACAACAAGAGTTAGGGTAACTTTATAATATTATAATATTATTTTTACCTTTAACTACCATGTTTACCCTTAATCGTGGTAAATAATAATACTAAATTTATTATTCACCAAAAAAATAAGTTGATCCAATTAGAACACAAATTTCATATAGATTACAACAATTTTTTTATATTTTTTCAAATTAAATTCACCTAAGTGACTAAATTAAGTTCAACACTAATCCCGCAGATATTGTGAGGAGGCGAGTAAAAGAGATGTTTGAAGGTTCAATAAGTTTTTATATCTAATTTCATTATAAAAATGATTCTAATGAACTAAATTGGATTAATATATGTATTATTGATCTATTTTGACATTAAAAATAAATTAAATGTATAATAATTATTTAAACCAAATGGTAGTCTTGATCTACAATGTAGTATTTTCACTATTCATAAAAAAATGAAAATTATTAGAAAAATGATAAAAATTCACCCTGCGCTATTTTTGACATTACAAATTCAAAAATTATGTTTATTTTATCAAATTTAATTTATAATTGTTTCTAAAATAATTTTTTTTTTTCATAGAGGGACCTGAAAAGAAACACATTTGAGAAAAATAGTACTTTTAAACATATGAAGACTTTACAAGAAATTATATTTTTCATAATAAAAAACATATTAAGTAATATTTGAAAAGTGGTGATTAAAATTTATATTACAAGTTTAATGGAAAGATTATGAATATATCATTTAAATAATTATAATAGTAGGATTTTGTTTCCCAGAAACTCAGTGTTGTATGTAATGAAAGGCAAGCTAGAGTTGTGTGTAATGAAAGACTCCCTTGGTGTTGAGTATAACATAATCCAAACTTAGTGATTTTATACAATAACCAAAATCTATATTTAGTGTTACGTGAAGTGAAACAATAAAAAAGAATAAATTAATTCCAAAAAAATCACAAAATCTTGGGCTGTTACAATGGGGTTAGGGATATGCCTCAGAATATATGATCAACAAGGAATAAAGAAATTCATATTATTCGAGGTTTGAATCATTGGTATTGAATTTATTTATTAAATGTATTTTTAAAGATTAAAGTAAATACATGGAAACAAATTATAAGAATGAATATTATTTTACTAATAGTTAAGGGCTGTTTAATATTAGCAAGAAAAAAAAGTCAAGTTAATTGAATGGTTTTATCATTTAATGTATTTATAATATTACAATATGGAGATGAAAATGTAAATTATATTTAGGAATCTGTAAGTCAATCAATTTTTTTATTTATAGCTTATATAATGAGTACTGAATATTCGGTAGCCAAAGAGTCAATTCTAGGAATTTGATTAACACACTATACTAATGAGGAGAGGGGCTCTTACATAGGTACTATTCATTGCATTAGATCAAGAGACTCTCTCCCCTCAATCCTGCTTTTTAGAGAGAGATTCACTCATTCAAAGGAATTGATCAAAAAACATGTGTGCAGATCGATGGAACTGAGTTTCATTGATTATTGGGATATTGAAGGTATCTTCAAATATATACACTAAGACTATAAATTTGATGATCGATGAACCCATTGATTTTTGAAGAATGTGTATATGATTTTGTGAGATTTGACTTTATACCCTTTGAGAAACGATCACCGATGAAGATTAGATAATGAACATACGACTTCAGATCAAAATAGGTATTTTTGTTTTATTTTTGTGATTAAAAAATTTATGTAATTATACTTGAGTTGTAACCAGGAAACACTTCTCCGATGAAGACATAGTTCTGTCGATCACCAATGAAGAATTTTAAATTCCCAATTTTTTAGGCTTCCTTTTGTGACCGATAACATCATTTCCATCAGCTTAAAAAAATATAATTATATTTATGATACTTGAGTTATCATATAATTATGGATACACAATTGAAAAATAGTTCATTTTTGATTGGTCCCATCATAAATAACATGTTGTTGTAAACAACATCACAAAAAATAATTTTTACGACGATCTCTCACAAAAACGAATAATTGATTAGGATTATTCCCATTGAAAATAATTTTTTAAAAGGATTATTTATTCAACGGGTCGAGTTATTCATCATAATAAAATATTTTTGATGGCTTACATACCTGTGGAAATTAATATTAAAAAATAAAAAAAATGAAGAAAATAAATAAAAAAATATGAAATATTATTATAATTTAAAAACATTAATAGATAAAATCACAACATCTAAAATAATAAAAATATTACACAAAATATTTCCATTTAAAATATAACATAATAAATATATACATAATTTATTAATCACTGTGGATGGGTAGGGGGATGGGGAGGGTCATCTATAAGTGGAGGGGAAGGGAAATCCATCCCTAAACCCTGAACCATCCATCACATGTACTTGTTTTGCTACTCCTGATATCGTAACATATCCTTGTAATGCTTCTTATGCTGTAGACAAAGCTCATCTTGAGCCCTACACATGACCTTAATAACCACACTATGGGATTGAAGCTACTCTTCATACCTTGAGACCGATGATGAAGAATCTTTACAGGCTACCCTTGAGTGGGATATTGACCATGCAGTAGTACCATAAAGATTTTGAGGTGTCAACCGAGAATCTATACCAACCACTTGTCCCTTATTGAATGCATTCTTCATCGCTTTCATCTATACTGCATCATGAAATACAACTACACCCATTTCCTCACTCTCATTCTCAGCCTAACTCTCATCCTGCGTCTAAGAATTCATGGCCTCATTTGACTCTTTCAACTAAAATTTTATTTTAAAATAGTTAAAATATTATTCTCAATTAATTTTAACACTCAAAATAATTATACTAAGTATAATTTGACGTTGGTGACCAACTATAATCTTTCTAGTGATAGGATCATTGTACATCCTCTTATAAACGTTAAACTCTGTAATATTGAAATGTTAAAATTCAAATATCTGTATAAAATAAAAAATTTACATTTAATGTTATTTTAATTATTAGAAAAATAATTTACCATATTCCATCAATGCGTATTGAAATTATGACTAGTAGATCGATGCATCACCTCCTCCCTCCCTAGGTTCTGCCAACCTAATGACACTCTTCTATGAAAACTAAATCCCACCCAGTTTAAATATAATCCATCCCAAAACTGAGATGAGATATAGTTAGGTTGATGAGTGCAACAAGACTGATCAAAATCTAGGAATCATAACTTCTTCATGACTGTCATCTAATTGTGCAAAAACTAACGATAGTTCTCCCATATACACACCTCCCAAGCCTCCATGAAGGAACTCTGCATGTTATCATCGATGTAATAGAATAAACCCTACATTTTATAATAATAGGAAGTTAATAATTAAATAAATTTTAAAATAACTATTATTTATTTACTTACCTTCCAATGATCAAACTAGCATTGTCGAACATCACTGGGAATCTGATCCCATGTCACACATGCCTCAAAAAACAGTTCCAAAAAATTTCATTTCCCTTTCCGAAAACTATATGGAAAAATATGTGAAAAAATAGAATGAATAATAAAGCAATTAGTAAATAAATAATTTAAAAAAAATTAATGAAAACTAAATAAAATGCACAGCTGAACGTACCAACGCATGCATGGATCAAATTTAAGACATGGAAGAAACTCGATAACAGTTTTGGGAATCATCAATCTCATATGACCAAGACCCCTTCAAGTCGATGATGAACCTCTTGGAACCTGAGGGTTAGATGATAAAGTATCAAGATCATCACTATGTAGTAAAACAACTTAGGCTATAAAAGATATCATCATAAGCCTCATCATCTATATGAAACAAGAAAACAATGTTTTTAGTAAATAATTGAAAATGAGTAATATATATATTTATATGTATTGACTATAACTAATAATTTAATTATTTCATTCTTCATCTTCGTCCTCATATTTATATAAAAATATGTCAATATCTTCATCTTCCTCCTAAGTATCATCATTTTTTATAGCATTTTAGCTTTATCATCACATGTTAATTCAAATTCATTTGTTATATCATCAACATCATCAACACCATTGACCTGTAACTATGTGGTTTCATCATCGATATTTGTGTCTCTTAATTAATAATTTTTATTTGGAGTTATCTCTTGAAAAATTTCAATTCTTTTTACTTATATATAACCACATTCACTTTTCATAAACTCATATTCACGAAATTTCATTTTTTTAATGTTCCACCAATCAATTAAACCTATTGAAACAATATAATAGATGACATAGTAAATTTGGTGTTCTTGATGACCAAATAAAAATGGTCCATTTACTGCAAGAATAATTTTATATTTAATATCAATTATTTCATGGTGTTGATGAATACACATGAATCTATCAGTATCAAACCAGTGACATCTAAAAATCGTAAAATAATTCTATCCCTCATAACATAGCTCAATTATTTTATCCATCATACCATAAATTTCAACTTTACTTTCTCTATGATGAGATCCTCATAAGAAAAAACCACAACTAATTGTTTTTTTGATTCACCATATGAAAGTGTATGAAATTTAAAACTATTGACCCAATATGATTTATAAGATTTAACCATTTTGTATGGTTAGTAACTCAATACAAAAAATCAATTATCAATTTTATCAGTATGTTGTGATACCTACAAAATTGAAAAGAAATACAAAATATAGAAATTAAAAAATTGATTTCATATGTTAAACCATAAAAATTTTACTCTACTAGTTTTTGAAACCAGTAGGAAATATTATCTTACAAGTGTTTTTTAATAGTAGATTGCCCAATTTTTGGAAATTATTTCTTGATATGATCATCATATAATCTAAAAATTAAATAATATTTTTTTATCTTAATGAATATGTGGTATTATCTCTCACTATACGAATTATTTAATATCTTCACAGATGAGTAGAACATATGTATGTGCCCGGTGATGTTCATATTCTAAAAGCTACCATTCATAAACTTCACTAAATCTATGTTCAAGAAGATTAAAAAATGATTATTTAATGTTCAATGAATGATAAACATTTCCCTTATTATGAATCATTTTATTATGTTTTTAAGGATATTCAAGTTGTATATAAGGGGATCATAAAAAAGAAATTCCCTAATGCAAATAATATTTTTTCAATTGACTCTTCAACTAATACTTTTTATACACTTTTTTCATCAATTTGTACATAAATATTTCTATGAATACTTCAATTGGAACTGTACTATCCCTACGCATTTTAATTTATTTAGAAAATGTAATATAAAAGGTTTCATTGAATCAAATAAAGTTAGTAGATTTTTTTTCTAGTTTACATAAAATGAAAACCAAATCTTCTTCTTGTCTACTAAGTGGATTATAGTATGTTGTCACAACAAAAATTTATCAGAAAAAATATATTCTTTCTATTATAGCATCCCAAATTGATGAATTAAGAAAAAATGCAAATCCAATTATTAGAAGTATTTCCAATATAGCACGACAATCATGAATTTCTATTATGGTAATATGGTTGTTTCTGTGACATCCAGACAAATTGGAAACATAATCATATTGTAGTCTCAAATCAATAATCCACTGAAAAAATAATAAACGGTTTTCTTTTTAAAGTGTAAAATATTCTTTTGGATTCATTGACTTATGTGATCTATTATTTTCGAAAAACTCAAGTTCTAGCTGCCTGAAAATTTAGGCAAGATTTATTTATGATTTAACATTATCTTCTGTTCTTACAAGGTGTGTCCAAAATAGTATAAAATATATTATCAAAATGGTTCTTATTAATATGCATGATATCCTATATATGATGGACTAACAAATTAAATCAATATGAAGGATCCCAAAAAATACTCTCTTTAATAATACAATTGTGATTTTCCCAAAGACATATATTTTTTGTTGGTATATATTCAGTCTATAGGTAATGGGAGGTAATGAAGAGACAAAACATTCCAAATAAATATTTGAGATAATTATTGTAGGTTAATCCATTTCAATCATAAATTTTTTAATGTGATTTCTATTCCTTCAGAAAGGATGATCAATAGAAATAAATGTCTGATAAAAGTTAAAAAAACATGTTTTCCTCTAATTGATGAGTATAAATTCTTTACTATCACTCATAAAGAGTGGGCATGATTTTTGGACATGTGTACTCTATCCAGATAACATTCCTTATGCAAGAAAGTCACTATTTTTCCAAAAATTATTTTAGCCTTCATCAAAATATTTTGTTTCACAATAACATCACATATATTGACACCATTACTACACTATAATTTTAACTCATAAATCCGTGTATTCAAATAAAATAAGATTTTATTTTTTTGGATGTCATGGAATTAACAAGTTCAAAAAGATATATGGATCATTCATCAACAAACAAGGAGGTAATTTGTAAAAATTTATAAAGAGGGGATAATAATAATATTTACTACCGTAAGAACCAAATGGATAAAAACTATCAAAAGAAAGAAACAATCCTACTTTTTGGGCTTCTGAAAAAAATACAGTTATTTTTAGTCAAAATGTTTCCATGAATCTCCATCACAAGGATGATATAATTTTTTACGAGTTGAAATATTGTTTTTGTTCCATGAAATCAATGAAACTATCTTCTAAGACATAAATAAACTATGTAATCTTGGTGTAAGTGGGAAATACCTCAACCATTTAATAAGAATAAACCTAGACTTTCTAAGTTGATCTTGTTCGTACCTATATTGCCCACATGTAGGAAAAATAACTAATAAATCATTTTGAACATAATATAAGATGAAATCATTTAAACTTTCATCAATCTTTTGATAACCAATACCCAAATTTTTAACCGACCTATTTCTCTCATATAAATTTATTGGAATCAGATTTCATTCAGGTAATAGTGCATTAACCAAAGAGAATATCAGATCAAAATACTATTTGATAAATAATCTTCAACTTCTTTAATATATATGGGATTTATCGCAGAATCATTTATATTTAAGCGATGATTTATCAAATCACGATCATATAATAAAGGTTGTTGTTGAATTTCACATTCCATATTTGTATAAAAAAATAGAAAATAAATAATTTTTTATGAATAATTTTTTATGAGAAAACTATAATCCAAAAATATTAAAAAATTTAAAAATTATAATTTACATATAAATAATATCAATTTTATCTATTTACCATTGATTTTTACTAATTAGGGATAATTTTTACTAATTATTGTTAATTACTATTAATTATAGAATTTTTTTTCTAAATACAAATAATTTTTTAATAACTATTATTTTTTAATAATCACTGCTAATTACAATTAATTACTACTATATACGATAAATTATGAATAATTTCTATTATAAATTTTTTAATTATCACTATTTTTTAAATACTCATATATTTTAGTAATTACCTCTAATTTTTAGCATAATTTCATATAAAGTAATACAATATATTATAAATTAATAAAAAGGTGAAAATCATAGAATTTCCAATCTTCAGGTCATGGAAAATGACCAATTTTTGTCAACGATTATAAACTTTTTCACAGCCCAAGACTCAAAAATTAATGACCAATTTTATTTTCACTTTTCTTGTAATATATAATAATTTATACTATTTCATAGTAATTTATAATAAATTATACTAATTAAAAATATTTTATTAATTTATAAAATTTTTATATGTTTAATTTTTTAATAAATTAAAAATTAATTTTTAGTTTTTATAATACATGATAATTTGTAAAATTTTATATGTATTTATTATAAATTATATCAATATATAATTTTTAGCAATTTTTCATAATTTATACTAATTTATAAAAAAAATATTTTTTTTTAAATTTGTACTCATTTATACCAATCATTATTAGTTTATGATAATTTATTACAGATTTTCTCTAATTATTGCTAATTTAAACTATTTTTTACTAATTTTTATTAATTTATAATAATTACCCCTAATTAAAACCAATTACAACCAATTACCACTAATTATTTCAAATTATTACAACTTTTTACTAATTTTTACTATTTAACACTAATTTTTAGTAATTACCACTAATTATTGCAAATTACCACTAATTGGGACTAATTATTATTAATTATAACTAATTATTACTAATCATTACTAAATAATACAAATTATTAGTATTTATTACTAATTATTACTAATTAATTCTAATTATTTATTATAATTATTATATGTTAATACTAATTACCCCTAATTATTTCTAATTACCATATTCACGAACCAACCAAGCTTGAACTTGAATCGACAACCTCGGTCGGCCCATGACAAGGACTGAAGGCCATTCCCAATCCCCAAGGGTTGGGGACTCGTGCTGGGAATCAATGTAAACCAGCTGGGAATGATTTGGACCATAATTAAAGACAAATAAATAAACATGAACTGAATAAAACTGATAAATAAAAGAAGGCGAAATGAACAAACTTGCAGCAGAAAAAAGGAATAAACTAAGTAACGACACATAACTCAAGTGATGTTATGGGACACCATGGAACAAAAACCACACTCACTGTAAGAGAGATCCAAAACTAGACCCTAAAACTAAAAAGATAATATAGTCATGATCCCCGAGATGCTCAGTAGGAAAGAGAGAGTACAACAACACCATATGCCCTTAACTTTAAAAATAATCCCGAAATGTGCCAGTTTGAAAATAAGACACAATAAAATAAAGTTTTTCATTCTATTCAAATTCAATTAACAAGATTTCATTTTCTCGAAAAGTATTTCTCTTCCACTTCATTCTCAAAATAGGTTCTAAGCGTGGCATTACATTTCAAAATGAAAGGAGACCAATTTAGATTAAAAATATGGTTTCCTCAAAAGAGGGAACAAGAATGAAACAACTAAATATAAATCATATCATAAGAACCATGGGAAGTCCCTATGTATCTAGTGTTAGTTGGGGACCTAGGAACCTTCTACCTATGTAAAACATGGTTTAACAACCACAACGAACTATGTTATAGTGCATGAGCCACTAGTGGGGTACACACACCTAACCCAATAGTCTCTAATCAATCAGTATTATATTTAGTTAGTGTTGTAAGCGTCAATTTTCCTAGAAAAAACAGTGATGAACCACTTCCATATCATCTAACGTACGAGTCCTAGTCTACCCACCTAGATATATGGGTTTCCTATGTGAAATATTTCAAGTGGTGGTTAGTATTTATCAAGAAAAAATATATGAACATCTTATTTTATTTACTCAAAAACACATCAAACCTTTCACCACTGATCTCTCTCCTTGAGTGCATCCACCTTTTAGGTCACACAACAAGGCACAAGCCTCTTCACTAGTCACCTATCAAAAATCATACATTTTACACACACATCATGTTTCTAAAACAATGGTGCATGCCTTAAGAGGGGATTTTCACATTTACAAATCATTTTCAAGGTTCCAAACATGCCTCTTTACTTTAGAAATAATAACTTCACTTTAGAAAACACGCTCACCCAACACATTCAAGTTCTAGAGCCATTTGAAATTTAAATTAACAACAAAGGATTCACATATTTTAAAAATACTTGAAACCGTGCTTAAATCCAAGCAAACCATTTATGAAAGGTAAATAATTATTTAACCTTGAATTTACATCAATGCCCATACACTTTTCCTAACTTACCAAATCATGGAATTTCACATTTTTAAAATCACATAAGAATCCATATTCATTAAAATCCACTTTCCCATCTAATATACATACCAAAATTTTGAGAAATACCTTCCACACACCCAAACCCATTTTAGAAATTACATTTAAGAATCTAAAATGTCAATAATTCTAAAACAATATTGGAATAATATTTTAATGAAAAATACACATGTCAACATGTAAAGAGAACCTGAAAAATTAAGGAAAGACCAGCATCAAGCATCACCATCACTTTTCATAGCTTGAATAAACTATTTAATGTTAATAAGTAATTTTGAAAAACTCAAGCAATTAAGGAATTAATTTTAAAGGAATAGGCATAGGGGACCTACCTCATGGTGAAGCCATATCGAACATTCATCTCTTGTCACTTTTTAACTAGAAGCTATTAATGGAACACACATACCTGCATAAATATACATATATACCCTAGACTAAATGAAGGTATTCCTCATGCCATGACAGAACACATACTCAATATATATATATATATATATTCATACCTTCTTACACGCGTGCATGCTCCGTTAAAGTAGACTAGACTCACTGGAGAGGTAATGACAACCCAAGACCATGTGGAATAGTCCAACACACTACAAAACAGGGGCTTATATCAAGAACAAACCAATTTCACATAAAAAGTACATTTTAAAAACTATAACATATCAAATCTCTTGCTGAACATAATTCAAACCTCTCACATAATTTAATAAATCATTTAGAAAGTTTATAAACCAGTTCCAAGAATTACCACTTGGTTTTACACCATACACACACTTCGAATCCTATGTTAAAATTAAATGCCCACCAAAACCATTTCACATTGAGATTTGAATCCCATGCGTAATTTAATAAATCACTTAAACCATTTACAAAACATTTATAAATAGTAATTCAAGGATTTTCACCATAAACAACCTTAATTTCTTGTAAAAATGTCATTTTAAAATGAAACAGACAACAAGCCACACTAAAACATATTTTCCATCAATAGAACAAATTCTAATTCAACTTTAATTGTTCTCAACAAGAGTAAATAATAAAACAATCCATTTCCCACTTGAGGACATTGAAAATCACTCTAAAAATATACCCCCTCCATAACTGGACCACAGAACATATTTATAAAATCAAATAAACATATTAAATTAATCAAAAAATGAAATGGCGTGGAACCACCTACCTTGGGTGAAGAAATTCCCAAAATTGGTGAGAATTATTCAATATCACCCTACTCACACATCAAGCAACCCAAATTGGACCCTACGTCAAAAAACCAAACCAAAAATCTGAAGAGTTAACCCTAAATCGAACACCCCATCTATTGGAAACATAAAACCCCAATTAACACAGATGAAAACCCTAGGACAAAAAGAAGAGTTGATATTTGGGGGAGGCACCCTAGAAGAGTGGTTGATGGCCAGGGTCACATAGAGTGGTGGATGGTAGGAGATCGTTGGTTGACCGGATGGGTGGGAGGCTGCAGGTCATGGCGTTAGGGAAGAAGTGTGGCGCAAGGCGAGCAAGGCAGTGCAAGGTCACTGGAGGGGGTGTAGGGTGCCAGTGCGAGGTCACCAGAGTTGTTCACTAGTAGGGAGTCTAGGCGCTGACCAAAAGGTTAGAGAGGTGGAGGGATAATGCTAGTGTTTGGGAGAGGGAGCCATTATGCGGGGCCAAGAAAGGGGAGGGTGGATCACAAGGGAAAAAAGAATAAATAAAAAAAACCATAAACAATATCCTAAAAAAATAAAAAATTAAATAAAAATATAAATTTAATAATAATTGTAGTAGTTATTATAATAAAAATAGTAATAATAGGTAAATGAAATATTATCCAAGATAATAATAATACCCATAAATAATAATAATAATATTTTTATCATTAAAACAATACTTAATTAATTTTATCACAATTAATTAATTTTACGTTTACTTTATTACTCATTTAATTAATTAATTGGTTAACCATGAAGCAAGAATTCCACAAATTGATTTGGAGAAGCGATATGGATTCTAATGTGGCTTACCGATACACTAGACACTGTTAATCCAAAATGTTCATTTATCATCAAAAATACAAAAATTTAATCGGTCATGACTCACACCACGAAAAAATATTTCAATGTAGGATAAAATTATTAAATAAAATTATTTCAAAAGTATGGGTGTGAAAACCACTAATTATTACCATCCAACGACCCAAAGGCCTTTATTTTTTTATTATATGTAATCCCCCTTTTAAGGGAAGAAGGGGGAGAACCCAACAACCACTAATTATTTCCAATTACCAATAATTATTACTAATTACCACTAATTAATACTAATTACCACAAATTTTTCTAATTAATGCTAATTATTACTAATTACAACGTAATATTTCTTAATTTTTTTTACTAATTTTTACCAATTACAAGTAATTACTACTAAATACCAATAATTATAGCTAAGTACTATTAATTAAAAGAAATTATTACTAATTACTTCTATGTAAATTAATTATTAATAATTAAAACTAAATACATATAATTAAGAAAAATTCTATTACTTAAAACTAATTAATAAAAATAAAACTAACTAATTTTATTTAATTCTAATTAATGCTAATTAATAATAATTATTACTAATAAAAAATAAAATAAAAAATAAAAAATTTAAAAATTTAAATAATTATGTTAAAATTGAATATTTTAGTGAAGGAAAAACTTGAAAGTTACTTACCTATAAAATATTAAACATTTAGAAGTTTAAGAAGAAGAATTTGAGAGAAATGGAGGATAGGGGTGTTCATAAGAGAAGACAATGAAAAAAATTCTGGTGGTGAGGGTATATATAGGTTAGATAAATTGCGATGATACTATTTTTGATGAGTTTTCTTTCGAAAAAAGTATTACATTTAACAGGTCCCATCTCAAATAGAACCTAGAGTTAATAATTATGATGTTGGTAAAAAAGAGTATTAGTGATGGTTCTTATCATAAATACTCTTCTGTCAATAGTTTATTTATTAAGAGAGTTAATTTTCATCACAAATAATAATAATGAAATAATGTATTTTTATTGGGTTCCCTCACAAATACTTTTATATCGAGAGTTTATTTGTGACGGGTGGTAACTCCCATCACAAATTACAATGAAAATGGGATTTATTTATGACAAGGGTATATTCCCATCACCAATACCATTCTTGGGGTTTGGCCCACAGTGCGAGCCAAACTTATTTGTGATGGAAAAATATTCTCCTTGCAAATAATGTTTTTTGAATGACTATTTATAAGTAGATTCGATTCCCATCACAAATAGTCTTTATGAAAAGACTATTTGCAATGGGCAATATTCCCATCACAATATCTATTTTTTCACATAGTGACACAATAGGTTTAGAGAAGGTGGAATAAGAAATAAAATTAAAATTTCTCGTTTAAGATTTACACCCCTTTATTGAGAAACCTCATTTGGGTTACACCATAATCATTAAAAGCATGATATTATGACTAAAAGGGATCTATAAGGAATGGTAAGGGATTTTAGGATGGTACTAACTCATTGATTAGATGAACTAGAAGAATAAAATATTTTTAGTAAGGGATAATATTAAGTTCCCTTTTATAAGTAATGGTATGAGAATCCTTAGAATTAGCTAAAGTAATAAATTAATATAAATTAATTTTCAAGTTAAATAAGCCCAAAATTGATATATTTAGAATCTATAATTAATATGATTTGAAAAAATCTCATACAATAAAATCAATACAAGTTTAAGTGTTTTTGTCCTTTATCTCTTAGTTTTAACCCTTGTTGACCCTTTTGATGATTATCATGATCTTATTGTTTTTTACTCTGTAGTGGAAAAGAAATTACTATAAAATTAAAAGTGTTCATCAGTGGAAACTGGTGGATATAATTGACCATATGACATTAAGTAGGCCAAATATATGATTTTAATAATTTTAATTCATTTAATAAAATATTATTTAATATAAGATACCATTAAAGTTATTTTCATTACTATTCACATAGTTTAACTTCAATGAAAACAATATAGAAATGGAATTTGAATTCATCCCTTTAACACATCAATAATAAGTTATATGTATCTATAAAATTTGTGTACTATTATAATTCATCCAAATATTTTTACTTTAAATATTATTTAGTTCATTTTTTCTAATATTTGAACATGTATTGTCTACTTATTGGTTAATAATTTAGGATAATCATTAAATATTTAAAGATTATAAATAAATGACCATGATAAAAAAATTAATTCATATTTCAAATAACCTGTTATAACTAAACATAAACTCCCTTTTCCCAATAAAAAAATATATTAGAGTTATTAAAATAAAGATTGTGAAATTTTAGATTTATTATTAACTTAACATAAGATTAAGGTCATTATCAAATTAAAATGGAACCATGATAAAATATATTTGAATATTAGATGATAATGGTAAAAAAATTCATATAATAGAAATATGGTAGGTTATATATATACTTTTTATTCCTTATTACATTTTTGTAACCTTAATTACCCAATTGAAAATTATTGATGTGACAAATATTAACCATGGCTACTATTCATAATGAACAAAAATAATGTAGAAAATTTTTAAAAATTTATACATGATAATTATAAATGTTGAATCCATTTTCAAGATTAGATATATTTAATTGGAATGACACCATTATAAAATAAGAGTGCTAAACACAATGAAAATCATTTTTATAAAAATGCATATTTTAGCATAAAAATAGTTTTATCCTTATCCCTTTCATAGTTAAATCAATTAGATGAATATTAAAATATTTTATTGAATATATAATCTATATATTTTAATTAAATAATTCATTAATAGTGATTAGATTAATTTGTTAATATAAAATCACTTCGACCATATACAAAAGTTTTTTTGAAAATATATCTGTTTTTTTTTGCTTTGAAATAATTTTATCAATTGATAAATGATGAATTCATTATATACATGCTTAAAAAATATTTTTTTATAATTTAGTTATTCCTACCCATACCCTCCAATCCAATATCTAAGAGATAACTTTCACAGTAAATAATAACAATTTTATAGTATAAAACGGTTTGTTTTAGCTCAGTGCTGTGTGTAAATGAAGCTATTGGATACTTCAAGATTATTTCAAAGAAAATACATATAAAAATCATGGGGTGTTACATTATATACTTCTTAAAATGAATTTATCCCTAGAAATTTCCATTACTTTTATACAAACAAATGAGGATATCTCTACTTCCTCACATACTTGGGTTCTTATGTACCTTCTTTTAATTTCTAATTTTTCTAGTGAACTTTAACTGGGTGAGTAGTATTGTTCAATATAAAATTTTCTATACGATCAATTATTTATACTGATTATTCCTCATAAGAATGATTACTCACTAGCGATTAAATCTATTATTTTAGTACATTTGAAGGAAAAATTATGTACTTAGGAGCGATACAAGTAAGACATCATTAACTTGAGAGTGATTCAGAGGAAGCAACCATAGATAAGATAATGTCCCCACTCGATCAAGAATCTCAAATGGACCAATATATTTATGGACTGATTTTTCTTTCTTTTTTAATATCATAACTTTCATCCATGGATAATTTCATAAGAACAACTTTTCCCAAATGCTGAATTTCAGATCCCATCGGCGATTGCTAGTATTACTCTTCTATCAACTCTGAGCTTCCATGATGTACTGGTGAATGAATTTGAGTTTCTCTACCATTTCCTAAGCTAGATCAAATCCCAATTTTTTAAAAGAAGTATTGATTGAAACATGGTGTAGAGGGGGTGGGTGTGAGTGTTTGAGGGCAACAGTTGGGTTGAATATTCCTTTGAAACATTTTTAAACTTGATTACTAAATTGAAAAAGTCATATTTATTCAAACACAATAATAGATGAATCTTAGTTTAGTGATAAAAAATTATGTAGCTGAATAAAATAATGAAAAATAACAATAATATTTTTATAGTAGTTTAGTTCACTTTGAACCTACTATACTCTTCAATCCTCTATAAGTTTGTGAGAGGACTGGTACTCACTAAAACAATTAAAGGTAATGTTTTGATAGGTGTAAAATCAAGATAGTTGATTATTGGACTAATAAAAAATTTTCCTTTTCAAGGTTCAATAGAAAGCCAATTTTTTTTCAATGGAATAACCATAACCAATCACTTAGCCCTTTGTGGGTGTAGAAAGAACCCAATATATTATACAGGATGCAATAAATATATGTGATTACATTTTGATCATGAAAGTATAAATAGAAAACAAATTTTTAATAGAGGTACAACTGTGTGTAAAATTTGATTTATAGATACTTTGAAAATTAATAAACAAAACTAACCAGACAATGTAAGATGGAAATTGAGATGGCTAGTTTAGAGCAGTGATCTTTGATACCTTTTGAATTGATATAGAATATGAAATCATTGAGAAACTCAAAGTTTTTCAGAACTTCATCAAATATGAATCAATGAATATATCAATATCTTACTTATTCTTCCTCTTTTTTTAGCCATTAATTTTAGAAAAAAACCTGATAAATACAATTGTTCAACAGAAATCCTGACAATCATCTCTACCCGGGTGTTTCTTAATTTTCACCATATACATAAAAATAAATGGTTAAGAAATAAAAATAGAAAAATCATTCAATTATCTATATTTTGAAGATCACACTCAAATTAAATAAATTTTCCCCATGATGCATTCCAAGTACAATTTCTCTAAGCACTTTATATTGCTGGAACATGGAGAAGCTGCTACCTTCAAGGTATTAAAGAAATTGTATACCTCACATAAGAGTAGTACATATTCTAGAAATCACATGTAATGTTAATACAATAATCTTATCTAAAGGTATACATTATTTTACATGTGTTGTGTAAGGGTAAGAATCAATGTTAATTGAATTCTTAAAGGTAAACTATATTTTATACATGAAAAATAATGGTAAAAAAGAATTTATATAGATTCGATATGGGTAAGGGGAATCTCACATAATGGTACTGACTCACACAATGTTACTCATATAGGGATACAGGACCTATTTAAGGGTAGTCGCATAAGGTAAAATACCAATTAAAGGGTAAATAAATGATTATATATGATGTGTAAAGGTAGAAAACAATTCTGTATAAGAGTAAACACATATTTCTTCTACTGTGTAAGGATAGATATAAATCTAGATAAGGATAAAATTAAAATTCTAAACATTGTGTAAAGTTAAAATTCATTTTAAATATACTATGTAATGGTACTAAAAAATTTCAAGCATTTTTTAAGGGTAGTATAGAAGTCACGTGATGGTAAAGAGGAACTAATACATGTTATATAAGGGTAAAAAAAGCTTATGTAAGGGTACAATGGAAGTTTCATATGGGTTGATACTGATATTTAAGGGTAACATGCAATTAACATATGGTACATAAAGGAAAAAAAAGTTATGTAAGGGTAAATATGAATTTATAAGGGTTACATAAAGGTAATACAATGTTTACAAACGTTATGTTAGGGTTAATGAATATTTGTAAGACATGTATAAGGTTATAAAAGAACTTTTTTAAGGGTAATAAAAAATACAAATTAAATTTAAGCGTAAATAAAATATTTATAAAATTAAATTTCCAAAGGATTTATAAAAAAAGGAATGATAAGAATAATAATAATAATAAATTATGGATATATAAAATAAATTAAATTCAACAAAATTAATATTATAAAAAAAATATGCTTGAAAATAAAAAAATTAACACATGTAACACATGATCATGATAAAAAATATGATATACAAGTAAATCGAACATCTAAAATTCTTTACAACATATTTTTTAATTTTTAATTCATTTTAAAATTAAGAGGAGTTGTAATGTATTCAAAGAAAGATTATATATGAATTTGAAACACCCACAATGTATCCTTTTTAAAATTTACAAAACAGATCATTTTAGAAATTCCAAATTTTTTCTCATAAATACTTTTTAAATATCTATCCCTCTTTTTAAAATTTACTAAAATAATAATTTTTTTTCTAAACCTTAAAAAAAACAAACAATTATCACTATAAATTTATACTTATCTATAAATAAATGTTAAAATATTATTATATTATACTTTACAAAATTGTTTCTTGTACAAATAATTTTTAAAAATATAGATAGACACTAATTCTTCCATCAGTCCATGTTTAAAATTTTTTATCTCAAAATATATTGCATCAAATGGTTTAGTGAATATGTTAGATGATTGATTTTTAGTAGAAAAAAATTCTAAGATAATATCTCCCTTTTTAAATCTATTTTTCTTATCCTAGAATATTTTAAAGGATTATGAGATATTGATATAGTGCTAGTGTTATCATGGTTAATATAATTTTTATCAAAATAAACATAAAAATCACTCAATGTTTTCTTGATACAAAGACACTGAGCCGAATAATTAGCAAAAACTACATACGTTTCCTTAACTTTAGATAGAGTTACTATATTTTTTTTCTTTGAACTCTATGAAATGAAATTTTTACCAAGGAAATGAAACATACCTGAAGTACTTTTATTATTAATCCCATAATCTCAAAATTCATAATTATAGTAACTAAACAAATTAAAACAATTTTGTTTAGAATAATATAAAAAGGAATTGATAGTTCCTGTTATGTATCTTATAATTATTTTAACTACATTAAGATGAATCTCTTTAGAAATTAGCTTGATAGCTTGAATATAAAAACACACTGAACATTATATGAGGCCGAGAAGTAGTTAATAAAAGAAAAATACATATCATTCCTCTATATAATTAAACATCCGTAGGTTTTACAGATTCATCACTCTCCAATTTTGAATTAGTACTAATGAGGGTTCTCATAATTTTACAAGAATTGAAACCAAGCCTCCTAACTAGTTGTTTAACTTATTTATATTGATTAAGAAATATCCCATATTTACTCTGAATAATTTGATGAACTAGAAAAAACTTTTAACTCTCCCATTAAGTTCATATAAAACTCAATTGTCAGAAGATTTTAAAACTCATTAGACAAAAATTCAATTGATGTTCCAAAAACAACATCATCAACATATATATGGAAAATTAAGATATCATTAGAAACCATATTAATGAATTTTTTTGGATAAAAGTTTCCTTTATTAAAACCATTTTCTTATAAAAAGTAGTTATTTATTTATATCAATCTCTTAGAGATTTTTTATAACCATGAAATTCGTAATTAAGTTCTAATACATGACTAAGAAATTGTTTTTTTTAAATATTGGTGGTTATTATTGATATACATCCTCATAAATAACACCATTAAGGAATGTTCTTTTTATATCCATTTGGAATAATTTAACATAATGAAAAAAAGTATAAGATAATATAATCCTAATAGCTTTAATTCTATAAAATTGAGTAAAAGGTCGTTCAAAATCAATTATTTCCATTTGTGAATAAACTTGAGCTTGAAAAATATCTTTTTTTAATCATCTGACTTTATTTCTCTAATTTGTTTTCTCTAAAAATCCATTTAGTTCCTACGAAATATTTTTATTTTGCGTATTTGACTTGATTCTAGAAATTAATACAAATAAATTTATTGATCTTTTTTTCCATTTATATAATATAATAAACATATTTCAAAGATTTATCAACATTATTAGGAACCATCTAAGATAAAAAAGAATAATTGGTGTACAAATTTAAAACAGAATTTCTAGTATTGATTGAAAAATCAATATTTGCATTAACTTTATCCAGAGGATGATACTTATGGGTCCTCCAACGTTTAGGTTAAGATTGAGTACATATATCCTATAACTTAGTTTTTTCATTATTATCATTAGAACCTTCTTCACCAAAGTTAAAACCACCAAATTCTCCATTAATATTTTCAAAATACGCACTTTTTATCATAATTTTCATTCAAATATACATGGGTAGATTATACTGTAGTCAATTTCCTCTTATTATATACTCTATATGGTTTAATATTCATAGAATATCCTATAAGAATTCCTTCTCACATTTAGCATAAAATTTCTCAAAGATATCTTTATTATTTAAAATAAAAGCTTCACACCCAAAAACCATAAGTAACATGCTTTGGGATTTCTTCCAGTAAGAAAATTTATATGGTGTTCTATTCAACTAAGGAATAATAAAGAATCTATTATGAATATAACCTCTAGTTTGAATATACTCATTCAAAAATAATTTTGGTTTATTATATTCATTTAGCATTGTTTGAGCCATTTCACAATTTTTTCTGCAATTTTATTCTACAAATTTTTTTTATAGATTTCTAGAGGATGAAAAAGCATGAGATTATCCCTTTTCTTCATAAAAAATTTAAAAATACAAATTTGAAAAATTACCACATTTATTAATCCTAATTTAAATAATAAAATTCTATTTTTGATTTTTTTATTAATTTATAAAAAATATAACAAATATAGAAAAATTTTCGTCCTTGTGAGACATAAAATAAATCTAGGAAAAAATACTATAATAATCAAAAATTATAATCACATTCATTTTACCTCATAAAATAATAGTTCATATTGGTCCAAAAAATAAAGATTTAATAACTCTAAATGTTTATAAGTCCTAATGTTATTAATAGATTGAAATTTCACTTCATCTTGCTTAACTTTTAAACATGAATCACATAAAAAATGTTTTCTTTCCTTTAAATTAGGGAGATCTTGAACCTATAAATTCTTAGTTAAGGTGTGTTTAATTTCAAAATGAGAATGACCAAGTCTACTATGCTAGAGAATATCATCCTTTTTCTATAATATTTAAAAACATAAAAATTTTCTGGGTTACGTTAGAAAACATAATTTTATAATTGATATATTAACTATTTGTATAAAGTAAGAAATATCTTTAAATAAATTACATATATTATATTTAAACTTAAAAATAATCACTTCATTGGAAAGCTATGGTAATATAATTATATTATATTTAAGTCCTTCAACATATAATACTTTAGGTATTATGAAAGATTCATAAATACATACTACTCTATACCCCTTAACCTTTACCATATCGTTGTCTCTAAAAGCGATAGATCCTCTATCACATTGATTAAAAGATAGAAATATAAAGATATTTCTATTCATATGGAGTGAGAACTGAAATCTATATACCATATTTTATTAATACTTGTAGGTCATTTTCCTAAAATTAAATCAAGAAGAGAGTTGTCTTGGAACCCAATCTACATTAGGTCCAATTGTATAATTACAAAAATTATTTGATAACCCTATATATTTAAGTAATTTATAGTAAGGTATTATAGAAAATATATATGTATAAATAACTATTTTTTAAAACCCAATGATTATGTAAATCTAATAGAATACTCATTTGTATAATCCCATTTTATTCTGTAATTAAAACATGTAGTGGTGAATGTTTTACCATTAGTACTTTTAAGAAAAAAAGAATTATACATCTTTGGTATTTTCTTGTTATAACTAATACAAGATCTTTCCTCATTCAATTTATTCCTGGATAACATCTAATAAAAATTTTCTTTCGCTTTTAAAAAGATTCAAAGTGTTTATTCTAAATAAGAAACCTACCTTTTAAAATTTTCATTCTTTTTTTGAATGTTTCCCATGTCTATTCATATTTTACTATTTGTGTAGGATGGTGAATTTCTTAGTTTAATATTTTCTAGATTAATATTTTCACACTAACTTTCCACTTTAGTGAATTCATCAATTATTTAATCAAATATCCTTTATCTATCCTCATTGTATATATAAATAATTCTTTAGTTCTTTATTATCATCATTTAGATTCTCTTGTCCTCCTTGAAGAATTTCAAATTCCTCACTGTGTCTGTCATGAAAACATGTGACTTTATTATTAACCATTTAATTATCGTAAGTAATGTTCCTATTTTAAATTTTGTAATTATTATGCCCTTATTTTAATCCATGATACAATTAAATTTTTTTAAAACAACCTTTTACAATATTTTATTTTCTTTAGTTAATTCATCACAACATAACAAGTTAGAATCAGTTTCATAATAAGAACTAGAATCAGATTTATCACTTACATAATTTTATTGAGTATCCATGAAATATTGGTTGGAAGTATATTTCTCACTTTAATATTAACTACTTGAGATGGAATCCTTAATATAAATCCATTCATCTAAATATTATTTCATTAATTCTTTACTGTACTTATTTTATTTCATTTATTATTTCATTTGTGGAAAATTGAATTTGATATACCCCTTTTTCTTAAATTCCAAAAATCTAGTTGATAAACACTTTTTTATTAAATTGTGTTAACTTTATTTACCTTTCTTTCATCTTTATTGTGGCCCTTTTATATTGTATCTTAAAGTGTCATTTTAATATCGTATACTTGAAAAATATTTTTTCTAAAATTTGAAACTGGATCTTCTTCACTGGTCTAGGATTTTTTATCATATGGTTTAGTGGTAACACTAGTATATTATTTAAATTATATATCTTTCCCATTTTTCAAAAAATTCAGTATCAATATGATTCATTTTCATCTTATTCTGAAGAATATATCCAATCCATTCATCCATATTATATTGGGTGAAATACTTTCATTCTTTGATTGTAACCTTGTTTTAGTTCCGCTTCTTACATAATTCCAATATTATTCTCTCAATAATTATTTTTTTCTTCATAGTTTTTCTGAGAACAACCATTTTGTTCATGATATTGGTAAATCAGTTGAAGGTATCATAGATGAGTGACTTTTAAAGTCCTAAAAAATGTGATAAAATGTTTTTCACATTGAAATATATGATGAAATATCCCTGGAAACCCTCAAACACTGGTAGCTACCCTTATCATTCATATACTCAAGGGGTGTTCTCGACCCCCTTGGATTGACGACTAGAATCCATGCATCAAAGTAATAACCCAAGGGAATAATTTCATCTAACTTTAACAAGATACATGAAACATATATATACACACCCATATAAGTATAGTGTGGTAGGAATAATAAAAAGGACTTATTATACACACTAACAAAAAAATATATCGATAAAACTTGAAAGAAACAAAAAAAACACAATTGTTTAATTCCAACATAAAATAATGAAACCCAAATAAGAAAACACTACTCCATTTGATATTTAGGAAATATCTTACCATCTCAACCTTTCCTACACATACCAAACTCTCATGAAACTTTCCACCTCACTCTAGCACCTAGCCTTTTCCTACATCAAAAGAGAAAATATATTTTTACACAAAGATAAAGGAGTGTTTAGAATGTGATCTAAACAAGTTTAGTAGGATCCCACCTAGGGTTTTCATATCAAGTCTCTATAAAATAATTTAAATATTCTCAAATTTTAAAGAAAAAAATCCATG
Source organism: Viscum album (assembly GCA_963277665.1). NCBI lineage: Eukaryota > Viridiplantae > Streptophyta > Magnoliopsida > Santalales > Viscaceae > Viscum > Viscum album. The sequence continues at coordinate 1,965,216,322 of OY728132.1, forward strand.
TAAACTTGTTAACTATTATTTTATATCAACTAATGGTAAATAAATCCCTTTTCCCCACAATTCTAAAACTATTTAGGTATTTTTTTTGAAATAATATCATATTTATTAGAGTAGGTAATCAAATAAAAAACAATACATACCAAAGCAAGGGAGAATCACACCAATGATCAATATAGGCCAGTCTAGCTCGATCACTTACTCCCCAACATAGTTAAGTGCAGTCATCAATCCCCATAAAAATATGAATCAAATATAGGGAGTAGAATAACACCTCAGAAATTGAACCCCAAACAGTGCCTAACAACTCCCTAGGATACTTAGCCTAAGGAGCATATGAAAAACCCATGAATGAACCCCAAAAAATATTAACGGATGAGACCTATTGATACACATTTCACCCATGAACTCAATGCTTCCCTTGTGCTATATTTCCTAAATCATTTATTAAAACCATACTTTCAAAACCATTTCATTAATCCATTTCACAATTATTTGATAATACCATTTGTTTTACCAAAACCAGGTTAAAACAAACATTTCTAAAAAAACCCATTTAAAAACACACAAATCAATAACTCATGGAAATTAATTTATAAAATAAATTAGAAAACCAGAGAATTCAAGAATCATCCAAAATTGGCTAGAGAAGTAACTGACTACCTCAAACTTTTCTGCTCACATAGGGAGATGGGATCCAAAACCACTGAAATAAATTTAGAAAATAAAATTTAGGCCCTATAAATTATTCTCACACCTTATAATTTAATTACATAATAATAAGGTTAGGTTTAGATTTTAGGCTATACATACCTTTTGGACCACACATGTTACACCCTAAAAAATTAAACGATCAACCTCTAAAAGATGAAACATGAAGAGAAACTGCAACAGATCAGTAAAAAACACAAACCAATCATAAAAAAATCTATATATTCCACAAATACAACCAAATTGAATTTTTTCAATAAGAGAAATGAAGAATCATAAAGTATTATTACCCAAAGAGAAGTATCAAAACCAACTCAGAGATCTAGCACTAAATAAAGTGATATGTAAGTGGAGGAGACACCTGAAATCAACAAGAAGGACCCTTGCATTTGAGGTAGGGTGGAAAAAAGAAAATTAGAAGAGGGTCACTCATGTATCATGAAAAAAATACTGGTAATGAGGGGTTAACATTATAAATCCTTGACTTATTTCATAATCTCCCCATAACTCACATATGATGAAAAATATATATCCTTGGGTTTAATTATGCTAAGTGATGTATTTAAGACATAAAATAGTTTTACAGTGTAAAATATTTTATTCCCTAAACTGTTTTCATAGGTAATTCTTAGTGCATATTTATGCTGTAAATTACATATTTTCCCCCTAAATGTTCTATATAGGTTGCACCAATCCCATGTTCTATATAAACATCCAAAATTATTTCAACACCCTCTGAACAATTGAAAAATCCATTAAACATTAAAAAAAGAATAATTTTTTATAAAGGATGTAACAATCTCCCCACCATAGGAATTTTCATCCCTAGTTATTGAAGAAGGGTGCTAGAGAAAGAGGTGATGCCACTTCTCCCTCACTGATGATTCATGCTCCCAAGTATCATGATAATATAATCTGTGTTACCAAGAAACTATAACCAATGTAATATAATTCCCATGCAATAATTTCACTTGAGAATCAATAATTTCTATTTTTTCCACAAAAGAAACATCTCATTCCAATTCATTCTCCTCCCAACTTAGAACATGAGAGGGATTAGAATGGTAATTCTTGAGCTATGATATGTGGAAATGTCATGGATAGTTTTCAATTGAGTTGGAAATTAAAACCTATAATAAATATTTCAAAGCATCTGAGTGTGAAAATTTCCAACATATATTTTATATAGAATTCCTTATTTTCCAATCCAATGGTGGGAAAACCGAGGAGAAAATATCAATAAAACTCAATCACTAATAGAAAAATACAAAGTATGAAATCAATGGTCCTCATAGAATTTATTCCGACTCTTAGTTGTAACTAGGTGTTTAAGTATATCATACATACTTTTTTATATCTCCTAAAAGAGACTTGGCCCCACAAGAGTATCCTCACCCACCTCTGCCTAACAAAGATGCAACTTGCGAGAGAGAACATACAACGCTTTAAAGAAATCCATTTAAATTGATGTATGGTGACTATTATTAGAATAAAACTCAAATAGTCCTAGATTTCTACCCCAAGATCCAACAAAATCCAAGACACATGCATGAAATATATCCTCTATGATTTTAATAGCACACTTTATCTAACCATCTATATATAGATGATATGTTGTAATCAACCTAGCCTGATTCCTCCTCACTTATTAGAGACTATTATATAATCTTGAAGTAATCTTAGGATCCATGTACAAGAAATTAGTATTGGGGACCCCATGTATCTTCATGATCTCTAGAATTTATATCTTACACAGATCTTTAAATTTAGTGGTGTCCCAGATCAAAATGAAATTAGTATATTTATTCTACCAATCAATCACCACCAAGATAACATTCTGTCTTTGGGGAGTTGGTGGTAATCTAATAAAAAAATCCATGGACACATCATCCCATTTTAAAACCATCACTCTAAGAGGATGGAAGAGACCATAAGGCTTTAAGTGCTCTACCTTTATCTATTAGTTGGTGCAATAGTGGTATACATAGTCTGCAATGTCGTGCTTCATACCTGACTATAAAAAAATGTCATGTTATGTCATAATACATCTTCACCATGCCAGGGTTAATGACCCATGAAGATATATGATAGTCAATCCATATTGAATTACTCATAGGTAGATTAATGAAAAATAGATCCCCAAAGAGGAGAATATCTTGAGAAGGTAGTGACCAACCAGAAATAGTATCCCCCCATTTAAGGTTCCCTTGATTCTTATGAACTATTCCTCTTGATGCTAACCCTATATAATAGACTATAAGAGTGACAATTCAAACTGAACACTAGTAAAAACCAAACCGTGATCATCCCCATGAGCATCTAAATGAATCTGAGTGAATATTCCTATCAGGTTCCACTCTTCCTTTCATTTTAAAACTTCATGTGTTGTAACTTTTCCACTAAGAGTGCTATGGTGACACACCCCTTTCCTGAGGTGTAGGAAGTTTCGATGTCAAATGTCTATAGGAATTAAACCCATCGCTTTTGTATGTTTTTTATGTCCTTCTCAAAAAAGATATAGGTTAGACTCTTATTATTAGAAAATACCATGAAAATATCCCCAAAAATATAGTTTCACAAATAGTTAAGAGAATGCATAAGTACAATGTGATCTAAATCATGAGTGGGGTAAATTTTCACATGCGGCCAAAGTTGATGAGATCCATAGGTCACAATGTGATTATCCTGCATAATAACACAACCAAAAACAGAAACCAAATTATCAAATTACACCATATAACCCTTACCAGGTCTATATAAGATCAAAATAAGAGTTTAATCTGGAATTCATTTCAATTCATCAAAAGAAGTCTTACATTTTTAATCCCATGTGAAATTCACCACTTTCATGGCAAGAGTAGTCAAGGGTAAGTTCATCCTTGAGAAATCGTTGAAAACCCATGGATAATATCAAGTAATATGGAAGATGATTTGTATCTCAAAGACATTCCATGTATTTTCCCATGACAATACAACCATCACCTTATCAGGGTAAAATGAGAGTCCATGTTCAAAAATCATTTTCCCCAATAAATTAACTTCTTGAATCCATAAATTACATTTTAATAGCTTCCTATAAAGTAAGTGGTTCCTCATAATTTACAAAAACAAATTTATATGGTTCCCATGAACATATTTGGATCTCAAATAAACTAATATATCATCCCCAAATACCATAAAAAAGTGTCATGGTACTGATGGAATATATAGTTAATCAAGTCTATAAAAATTGTAGGGGAATTGGTCATAAAAAAATTATCACAATATATTCACAATGGATATACCTACTCCAAAATGTGGTCTTCAGAATATTAGTCTCTTGGACCCTGAGCTGATATTAACTAGAACAAATATTGATTTTCAAAATCCAATTTCTTCATTTAAATGATAAAATAGATCATCCATATGGGGAAATGAATACTTATTCTTAATTGTAACTGGGTTAATATTCAGATAGTCTAGACAAAATTAAAGTGAACCAATATCTTTATTGGAAAAGAGTATGTGGGATTCCTATAAAAACACCCTAGGAAGGAAAAAAACCATTGTTTAATAGATACTCCAATAAGATCTTGAAGTCATTGAGCTCTGCGGGTGCCAGATGATTAGAGTGTATCGAGATAAGATATGAACCCTACACCATATTAATCATAAAATCCACCTATATCTTGAGAGAAATAAAATATAAATAATCTAGGAATACATTAGAGAATTCCTTAACAACTATAGGGAGATCACCTGAAGGAAAAACATCATTAGGATCAACTATGATAGTAGAGAAATTTTTTTTGAGCCTTGTATGGGAAGGTCATATATGAGATGACCTCAAATACCAATATAACTAGAACACTCAACAAATACAATAAATAGTAAATAATAAAGAACTCCAAAAAAACAATCATTATTAGTATGGAGAGAAACCAGCTAATCCATCCTGATATTGACGTCAAATAGATCAAGATCAAGAACTAGAAAATCCTGAACAAGATCTACATTATCTATAGATAGAAAAAAAGATGGGAATCCAAACCCTTTCTCTTTAATCTTTAGAAGATGTGTTTAAAAATCAATAAAAAAGTAAATGAGATACGTTTCCTGTTTAATCACATCAAAAAAATGGGACGATATAAATGAGTTGGCGATACAGTTATCAAGTAAGATGTTTATATTGAAGATGCAACAAAAATGGAAACTATCACTATCACTAGGAACATGTCAACCTCTTCTAGATACTTGTCCACTTTGTGAGGGAGATTAATTATTGAGTTTTGTGTCTAGAGCCATATTGACATTGAATCTTTTGATTTCACCATAGTGACCCTTGGAGATGATGATCCTTGACCACAACAAGGTGTATAAATGGATTGAAATACCAATATAGATGGCTATAATTGTCACAAGAATGTAACTTATTTTGGGGAAGATGATAATTATTCATGTTGTTACCTAAATTCCCACACTGATAGTAGATAATGTGAACAATAATGGATATATCCTTTGGTGAAAAGAGGGTTCAATATTTAGAACCACCTCCACCGCTCCTATGAATTTTGAGCCATTTCATCTTTTTCCCTAACATTCCATTTAAATTAACACAAGGTGGAAGATAATGGTATGTGTAACCAATATTTCCTATTATATCCATATATACCATTATATCCTTATTAACTACGTCATCATAGGTATAAAACATCAACATATACACTTACAATCAAATATTTGGCCGTAAACCTTGTAGGTATTATTGAGCATTCTACTAATCATTCTTTACTACCTCTAGAGAAGAAAAAAAAAACTTTGAAAAAATTATTGGCATAATATAACACTAATAACGCTTCCTGCTACATAGTGTGGAACTATAGAGTCCTCACCATTGTTTGAGACATTGGAAAAAACTATTGGAAGTAGTGGATATTCAAAAAAAATCTAATCTAATCCCATGTTCCAATTTCCTTGTACAATGGAATTCTTTAATCGCTTGTTGGGGCCCTCAATTACAAAAATTAAAAAATTAAACATTATATACTTAGGTGTATTCAGGATGTTGAAGGCCTTATCAATCTTCTGTAGCTAGTCCTCTACCTATTGGGGCTCATTTGTACCCATGATGGATGGGGGATTATGGCATAGGAAATCTTCAGCTCGATCTTTTTCTACCTTGGAACATTGATGTGCCTCAACATCTTGTTTATAAACATTTCATACATTTTTTCCATTGAATAAATTTATAAATTATTTCCTTGATAAGATTCAAATTCATTAGAGGATTCCATTGAGGAGTATCTCACGCAAGGCCCACTGGTGGAAGTCATTGAAGACATCTTAGAGGCATGCTATTACACACCAGGAAAAAAAATAAATGATCATACAATTTAATAGATATCGAGTCAATCTAGGAAAACATAATAATAAATTATGACCAATGATAAAAATTGACACAAGATATACACAACCCAATATTCCATGGTAACTTGAGCCTTGCCATGATAATAGCTAGCTAGACACTCACTATAACATACCTATCAAGTCTTGAAAATCTTATCTACCATCTAACAACATACCAAGACTGATCATAATCAATTTTTGATACCAAATTGTGATTAACCAAACCAGTTTAACCTCTAAGACTAGTACCCTACCCAATCAAATACAATCCAAAAAGGTGGTCTTGATCCCCACGAGCTAGTGACTAGCACACATGAATCAAACTGAAAACTAGAGAGAATGATTTTACCCAACTTGAAACAAGATACATGATATATATATATATATATATATATATATATATATATTGGAAGGGAAAATCAGAAAAACATATTCCATGAACAAAGAAAACTAACTACAATGACTCAACTTAAAAAAATCTAAACAAAAACCAAGATACAAGTCTAATAGAAAATAGGACAACCAAAACATGAAAACATTATTCCATGTTGTCAGACCCCGAACTTGCTGATGAACGACATGTACGTGAGTTAAAAATTTTGTGAAAAGCATGCATCTTAACCATATATGCGGTCTGTGCTGGGTGGGATGGTTCGAGCGTGGTTCACCCAACCACACAGATGATAGCACGCGAATCATGCAGTTGAGTGATGTTTAAAATAAATAAAATATTTTGTTATTAGGTTTGTTAAATTGTTATTATTATTATTTATATTGTTATTATTGTTATTATTATTATTTTTAATAAATTTTAGTAATATTATCTTTATTATTATTATTTTTATTATTATTAATTGTATCATTATTATTATTATTATCAATCTGGTATTATAATAATAATTATTAATATTATTAGTATTACTAATAATAATAATATTATTATAATAGAATGAAAAAAACCTAACCCTAAACCTAATCACCCCGGTGGATCCCCCCTTTTTTCCTTCCCCTCTTTCTCCCTCATTGCACAAGGTTCCCTCTGTTTCTTCCTTCTTGTGGCGTGATAGAATTCTTCCATCCCTGTCTGTCTTCCCCCGCCTCACACTCCCTTCATTTTCCTCACTCTGCATCCGGCTCCTGAAGTGCTTCCGCATCACGTCAGTCTCCCTCACCCCGTACACCGTGCTCCTGTATCTGTGTCTCCTACCTTGCCTTACCAGTGCACTCTGACCGCGTCCAACAACCCCCCTCATAGGAGCCCCGGTGGCCCTCTACCTCATCATCACTTCCCTGCTACAACCTCTTCTATCCCCTCACTCTCGGCCCTCCTCACGCCCAGCATCCACCATGCCCTCCATGTCCCCACCTCCGACTTCTTCACACTCGCCGCACCAGCCTCACGCCACCCTCATCCTGCAATCCAGCCTCTCCACGTTCTGACAGGGCCACAATTTCTCTCACCTTACTCCAGATAGGCCCCTCCACTTTCACCTAACCCTTGTAGCCAAGTCCCTCTGCACCACCTGCCTTGACACCTCTACACCCCAAATTTTCCATTCAACTCTTCTATGCTTCGGCAAACCGAAACTGCACCCCCAACTATCCGCACTCCAACCAGCCCGACATCCTCTTCTACTCCGGCCAACATGCATCTTCCGGTATATTTATTTTCCATTTATTTATTTATTAATTTAAGTATTAATTAATTAATTAATTAATTAATTAATTACTTATTTATTTATTTTTCTATTTATTTATTATTTATTTATTTATTTACTTATTTTTTTCTTTATTCATTAATTTATCTATTTATTTATTTATTTGTTTAATTAATTAATTAATTAATTAATTAATTAATTATTTATTTATTTAATTATTTGTTTCATTTATTTATTTTTCTCTTCATTCCATCTTTTTGTTTTTATTTAATTTGGATAAATCCTAATTCTGTCACGGGTTGGATGACGTGTTCTTTTATCATCGTTTAGCATGTGTGGATAGTCTGCAAGGGATTGTTCTACCTTCTTCCAGAGTTTCATCATGGTCAATTTCCATTGAGGTAGGTGAATCCACTTCTTCATTTCTGATTAAATCCATTTAATACTTGATTGATTTTAGTTAAATCTTTAACTTGTTTCACATCCTCACAATGCAATTAGTTAATATTATACAATGTTTCCAAATTCATTGGTTTTGTTAGAAATAGTTTTGAAGTGTTTTCTCTAGTTAAATTTATATGTGCTTATGATGGTTGTATCCTGTGGATGTCAAAAGATGTTTTGATAATGTTTTCAATATTAAAATCTTTTTCACATTACTCTCGAATAGTATAACATTAAGTTTTATAGATTTGGGTAACTTATTTGACCTGTTTATGGAATCGTTAATAAATTGTGCGGTTTGATTATACATATTATTTATGCATTGTTTTTTTATGCTTATGAAAACTGTTTAGAAACTATTTTGCTTGTTCATAAGAGTATTTGTAAACTGGTTGAGTCTTGATGACATTTTATAAAGTTGAGCAGTTGGTTTATCAAATTGTGTGGAAGTTTCGAAACCTATTTGGTTAGGGCTTTGGTGTGAATTTTCTTTCGAAAGAGGACTATTAGTGTGTCACTTTGGTGGTTATGGCATAGTGGTTGTGTTGAAATATTTCAAAAATGGGTTGATGTTTCCAATATAAGGATTGGTGTTATTTCAAATAAGGGGAGTGATTGATTTTGATTAAAAAAATGGTTCTTGGATCTCAAAGGCTGGAGGTTCTTTTGTGTGTTTTGAAAAAGTTGTTTTAAATGTATTTGCCAAGGATTTGGATCATTTGGATTTATAAATTTTATAAGAGATATTGGTAATATGTTTTGAGTAAACGAATTTATACATGTCAACTCAAAGGCCCATTTGGCACTTTCAATTCAAAGGTGATGTTTGGGTAAAGATTTTGGATACTTTTAACCCATTTGGCTATTCCAATTCATTGGTGGACTTGTGTTAACATTTAATAGGGTTTCTGTTTGGAAGTTGTGTGTGTATGGTAGGAGTTTTAAATGTTTTTAGAGAAATTATTTCAATATGGATGTGACATGATTGCCCGTTTGGCACTTTCATCTTTAGTGAAATGTTTGTGTTGATTATTTGAAATGATGACATTTTTATTACTGTATTCCCATATAAAAACTTTAGAATTTTGAAAAAGGTGTCAAATGGTTTTAATGATTTCATGGCATGGAGGCACGGTTGGCAACTTTGATGATATGATTCATATTGGGTTACCTCTATAGGCAGGATATCCCTTTTGGGTTATCATATTGAGTGTCCGTGTTTGGGGTAGGAAAGTGCGATGCGATGAGTCACATGTGCAAGGGAAACCTACTTACACAGTATTTTTGTAACCAAAAAGGGTTCCTGGGTGTATTTCAGAGATGTTTAGGACCACCCATGGTTATTGGATTATTTTCATTGCCTTTTTACCTACTGTGCACTAGTTTATTTCTAGTTTTCACTCATACTTGTTTTACTCTAGCATAACTTTGGTATATTCTATTTTGGATTCTATTTATAGAATGATAAATGATTTTAGATAATGGTATGTAGCGTGTGTTGGGTTTTTAAATGGGAAAAACATGTTGCTTATTTTCAAATGTGAAAACCCTACTTTTATAATTGTATTTTAAACTTGTGTTAATGGATTGTTTCGAGAAAGGAGACGTTGTATTCTGTGGTTTATCATGGAAACCCAACTGAGAATATTTAATGCTCATGCCTATCTTTATCATTTTAGTTGCAGGGTTTCTTGCTTAAGGTTTCTTGGTTGAGTTGATTGTTATTGGAGCAAGGTCGGCCTTTGGTTGGGAGGTGACCTGAAGTTCACGTGGATGTATGTTTGATTTTACTTTCATTACGTTGCGAGTTTTATTTTTTTATTTTTAGTTTTTATTTATTGATATGTCTTTTGTTCATGGGAAAAATCGTTCCCAACAATTAAATTTTGATGCCCGACACTAGTTTCTAGCCAGTGGGGATCAGGAAAGCCCTTCGGGCCATGTCGCGGACCAGCTCGAGTGACCGGCTCAGGGTCGACCTGGGTTGGTTCGTGACACATGTGATATGTGGGAAATGTACCACCATCTCACCACTAGCTAACCATACCTAGAAATCATGAACCTGACCATCTCATTTCAATGCCTTGACTTTTCCCTATATTAGAAGATGAATCAACTCATATACACTACCAAAGGGGTGTGCATAGTGTGAACTAAACAAGCTTAGTAGGATCCCACCCATGTGTTCAATATCAATTCTTTGTAAAAAAATATGAACATGATAAAAATTTATAGAGAAAAGGCTAGATGATCAGTTAAATATTTTTTTATTATCAAATAATAGTAAATAAATCCATTTTTTTATAGTAATTAAGATGGTCAGGTAGAATAATTCCATAGAATATCACATTTATTATAGCAGGTGATAAAATCCAAAATATTACAAACCAAAGCATAGGTGAATCATTCTAATGGCCACTACAGATCATGATAGATAGACCAATTGTTCACTAATATAGAAAAGTTTTCAAATGAAGTACCCAAACCTATGAATTGAAGTCAAGGAGAAAAAGTCCCCCCATAAAATGAACCCCCAATAGTATCTAACATGTCCCTAAAAAACTATACCTAGGAGAAAAAAAACATCCCATGAATAAACCCCTAGAAAATATCAATGGATAAGGCCTATTGTTACATATTATACCTAAGTACACAAGACATCCCATGTGATACAATTCAAATATCATTTCATTAAAACCATACTTTGAAAACCATTTCATTAATCCATTTCACAATTCTTTAATAATAAATTTTATCATACAAAAACAAGGAGAAAAAAATCTTTTTTCAAAAACTCAATAAAACAAAAAAAAATCAATAAATCAGTCCAATTAATTTATAAAAAAATTTATAAAACCAAAGTATTCAAGTTCCATCAAACATAGGTCAGATACAAAACTTCCTACCTCAAAATTGGTAACACACACAAGGTGATAGGATCCATAACCACCAAAAGGAACAAAAAATGAAAAATGAAGACCCTATCAATGATAATCACACCTTATAATGAAATTCCATAACAAAAAGTGTTTAAAGAGAGTTTATGTCACACATTCCTCAAGAAACACACATGACTCACTATAACCAATGTAAGGGTCGGCCTATGGAAGAAAAAACACGAAGAGAGACTACAAATGATCGATAGAAATTACAAACTGATCACAAGTTGATCTATAGACTCTACAACTGTATCCCAAAGACACTACCAAAAAAAGTGAAATGAATAATTAGAAAGGATTCTTACCTTGATAGAAGTATCATAACCAAGATAGATATCTAGTTTTTAATAAAGTAATATAAAAGATGAGGATACACTCAAAATTGCTTAGGGGAACCCTTGTGTTCAAGGATGGAAATAAAAAACTAAATGAGACAAGTGTCATGCATATAAAATGATAAATCTCACTGCAAATGAAGGGTTTATATTGAAATTCAATTTTTTATGTTGTAAACTCTCTATAATTCACATATGTCTAAAAACAAGAAACCTTGGGTTAAATTATCCCCAGCGTCATATTGACGATGTAAATTATTTCTATGGGAAAAAATATTTTAAGCAAAATACTATTTTCAAATATTGTGTCTAATCGTATATTTAAACCGTAAATGTAACATTTATGGGATAAATGTGTCCTATAGGGTGAATCTAGATTATGTTTTATATAAACTACCTAAATGACTTTAACACCCTCTGAACCCAAGAAACAAGATCTTAAACATTAAAATGAATTTACCTTTTTATCCAAGATGTTACAATATGTGAGTATACATGTTTCTAATTAAATCACAATAAATTTAAATAATTACTTAATAATGTAGCACATAATTGGTAGAATCATTTCCAGTATGTGTATCCAATTCTACTTCAAAAAATTATAAGCAGCCGACCATAAAGCATACTTATTTTAATAATTTTGTGCTAGAATTCCATTTCTTAAAATTCCAAGTATATTTTAGGTTTATAGTTTTATAGAATTAGTACATACTCTTACATATTAAACCCATACATTACAAGTTGACACCTCTATACAATATTTATTTTACCATAAAACAAAACTCACTAAAACAAAACATGATTTTTTTCACGATTAATCTTTAAAACTTTCAACTTGAGTAATTATTTTCTATTACCCATCTGAAAACACTATTATTTTTTTAAAATGTGGGGTGACAAAAAAATCACAATAATGGACATAAAAATAAATAATCCGATAGTCCAGTGAAAAACATGACAACCTTTGTAATGTTTACCTTTATCTTCAAAGTTATTTGAGTGTATGAAATAAAACATTTTCATATGAAAAGCCACCAAACACCATTCTCAAATAAACTCTATAAAACCAATAGAAAGAAAATAAAAACCATTTTTGTAAACATATAGAATTATATTCATAACCATTTTAAACCAGTTTCAAAAAAAACTCGAGCCTAGTTAAATCTATAATAGAAACCCATCGGTAACTCCCTCCTTCTTTCCATTAAAGGCCAGGTACATTACCGATTCCATTGGCGGACTATCTTGGTGCACCCAAAGCTATAACGATCTCCCCCATGATCAATAATGGGACCCAACCCTATGTATAAGATGTATAAGTCTCTCCCATTTCTCATATAATTGTCAAATAGTATATCACGAATAAGACATTTTATGCTTTCACTTTTTAAATATAAAACCTTTGAAAAACTCTTTAAAAACCATATGAAAAAAAGACTTGGATATAAAAATTCCATTTTATGTTAAAAAATAAATTTTAGTTCAAAAATTCATTACAAAAGGGAAAAAAAGTTTCTTTTAAGAAAATATAAATATTTTTTTCAGGAAAATAACATTTCTATTTTGAAATTACTTATTTTTAGAAACCGTACATGTCAATGGAAAACATTTTCATTGAAATTAATATTATAAAATTATAAAATAAGATTAAAAATATTTTGGAATCATAATGGTGTGAAATTTAGTTTATCCCACATATGTAAGAAAATATATTCCTTTTTTACATTTTAAAGAGTTAAAAAGGAACAGTTAAAGTGGTTTTTAAAATAAAGTCCCTTACCTTGAGTCTGAATCATATCACACATTATTTATATTAAAAAATATTAAAATTATGTTAATTATTTAATTTATTTACAAAATTATTCATGATTATTATTCCTTTAATATCATTTATTTCTATGTTATATACAACAACTTATTCACTTAAGTTTACATCAGACGTTTTGATGACAAATAATTCATAAATATAAAATGGGTTCAGTAAGTCGAATATGGTCAAAGAGATTATAGTTAAAAAGTATCTAGAATAATAGTCATGAAATAATTATATTTTTTTACATCAACTATAATTTCAAATTTCACCATTAAATTTGGTTATGAAAAATGAACTACGTTACAATCATAGAGATGATATTCCATACGTACGCACGACCAACATTTCCATTTTTCAAGAATAATTATGGAAGAAGGTAAATAACATTTTATCTATCCATAATTTTAAAAATATAATATATATCATATAATTTCTTTAATTATACTTATATATATCATCCATGTGATGTGGTGATGCAAAATTTACCACATCACTTCATGGATGTGGTAGTCCACATATACGGATGAACAACGTTATCATTTTTATGTGCATAGAAATTTTTGAAGGGAAATAATATATTATATTTTAATAATTATAAATATGTCATTTATATAGTATATAAATATTAATTCCATCATTATAACCCTTCTTGATAGGTAGTGATAGAAAAAAAATTACATCTATTCACGAGTCTGCAATCTGCCATACACATGAACGATGAATTGTTTTCCCATTTGATGGAAGAGGAGATATATATAGGTCATGTAACTAACATAATAATATACCATTAGATGTATGATCAATTATTTATTATTTTAACATTGTTTTATATGGTTTTATGTATTTGGAAGAATAAAATGAAAATAAAACATAGGGATAAAAACTATACCTCTTCTCTAGAAAACTCATTTTCTTAACACATTAAGATCACTAACATTGGTATTATGCCAAAAAATACCTATAGAATGAGAGGAGATATTATTTTAAGGTATTTGGGTAGTTTTTGGATTAATAAAAAGGGTTTTTTTGTGTGAATAAATTGGATGAAGTGGTTCCCTTTTATAAGATAGGATAAGGACAGTCTTTGAATTTCATAAAATTTTAAATCAATAAAAATTAATTTTTAATTAAAAATAGATAAAATGAGAGTTATTTAAAAAATAAGATGATTGTGGGTCTAAATATAGTCATAAAATAAAAATAGAGAATATTTTTATCAAATTTTACCCTTATCTTTTGGTTTTAACACTTATTTAACCCCTTTTACTCTTACCTTGACAATATATATTTTTACACATTGAGGGTTAATATGGTTACATTAAAATGAAAAACAATCCGTCAATATACCATAGTTGATATTAAAAACAATTTCCTAATAATATTTATGAATTTATTTTTTTTATAAATTTTATACAATTTAATAAAATATTATTTATTATAAACTATTCATTATGTCACTTTTTAGAACTATTCATTACTTTGACATTAATAATAAATATATAACACTTATAATTCGAGCCAGTTATTTTATCCTATCCCAAAAATATCAAGTACATATATAGAATTTATTTATTACATTAATAATATCAAATTATACTTATTTTAATATTTTTTATATAATTTATTAGATTTTTCCATAATTAAATAATTACTACATCAGTGTTTTGAAAATTTTTAAGGTTATTATTTCTAAACTAAAAATTAAAAATAAAATAACATAATGAACATAAATCCCTTAGATTTCAAGATAATAATTATAGTAAATAAATATCCTCTAAATAACACCAAATTAAAAATATTACACTTATTAAGAACGGAGTGTGACATGTTTTATATTTTTTTGCATAAAATATTATAATAGTCATAATCTCATACAAGTGGCCCCAAGAGGTCATAAAGTTTACCCATGTATTATTATGGTTGATATATAATCATAAGAGTTTATTTATTCAAGTGTTTGGGTCGTTTAATTATTCTTATTATTTTATTTATATCCTAAATTACCTGATTTACCCTTTATTGAGGTAATAGAATTACTAAGATAAATATTCATATTGAAAAAAATTAAAAGTGACCTTTTTAATAAATTTGGAATCACTAATAAATAATACGAAATACAATTTTCAAAATTCAAAACCCAAAAATTCTATAATTTAGTTTAAAATTAAACTTGGAAAATACAATAAAAAGGATTATCAGAAAAATTCTTTTTTTAAATATAAAATTCCTTTATAATAAATCAAATTATAAAATCCATTTATATAAACATAAATGGATTATTTTATATAAAAACTGAATAATTAAAATTTAAAACTAATACAAAACCATCTTTTACATTGTAAATACTTTAAAATAAAATACTCTTTTCAATAAAAATCTGTATTTATCACTATTCGTTGAAAAATCAATATTTTTAAAAAATTATAATAAATTCATCGTAATATTTTTTTGACATGATAAATTTAAAAAAATTATTTTAATTTTTTCATATTAAAAATCTAAAATTTAAATGTTAATCTTAATTTTTTTATAAGAAATGTGTTTATTAAAACAATTTTCTTTTTGATGTTAAAAATTACTTAATATATTTATAATGAATATAATTCTATAATTCAGGAATAAAAATAAATATTAAAATGATAAATTATTTCATTTCCATGAATTTTACGCAATTTATAAGGCTTAATAATGAAATACCAAAATTCTACACCAATATTATTTAAAAATACCACCATAAGATCTTACCAACATGCATATTCACTTACATTGATGTGAAGTGGTATAAAAAGATATATAAATTCAGTTTCCTAACTTTACATAGAATAGAAAAATAATATTTCTTCATATTTTTAGGTCTAGTATGATGTTAGCACTATAAATATAATAATTTACAACATAGGATATCCAAAGTATGATAGTAATTTTAGTGGTATCAGTATAAAAAACATTACATAAACTATCCTTTATGTAACCTCCTTTAATACAAATTATTGGGTAGAGTTATTGATGAAAATATAGACTAGAAGGGGGGGGGGGGGTGGAATGAGGTGGTTAATATCCCTTTAAAAAATTTAAACTTTATTACAAAATCATTAGAGTATTATTTTTGAAAACACAATAATACTTTAATGTGATGGTGATGTTTAAATTTATACAAAGTGAAATAAAAAAGGAACAAGAACACCATTATTTTTATTGTACTTCATTCCACAGTGAACCTAATCTACTCTTCAATCCCCTCTTACACTATGAGAGGGCTGGTTATCACTAAAATGAAAAAAATAATAAGTCATTTATAGGTTAACACCAATCCTAGAGTATTACAGGATAAACCAGAATGTTTCCTTTTATGAACTCAAGAAAAAAAACCAAGATTTTCGAATGAACAACCATCACCTATCACTCGTTATTTTGTCGGTACAGATAGAACCCAATATATTATATTAGGAAGACCAAACCTATTTGATTTCCTTTTGATTAGGTGAGAATAATAAGACAATACCTTTTGAATAGTCGTATACCCATAGGTGGAAAAAAAGTACAAACATTTTATAAAAAAATAAACCTAAATAAACATCTTGAATATGTTAATGAAGAAGGATAGTGTGAAGGAGTGATATTAAAACATTAGGTAAATAAAAAATAAGGAAACACTGGGAAACTAATTGTCCATAAATATTTCAATAAGAACAAATCAGTTATGTTCTCACTTCCATTTTTTTCTTCCTCTTTCGTTATACTTTATTTATAGACAAAACCCTAATAGATACTCTTCTTTAACAAGAATCTAATGAATCTTTTATTCACTACTGTTTACTTATTCTTAATCATATATTTAAAATCAAATATTTATAAAAAAATAATTGGAATATATTTTGGTCTCTTATATTTTCAAGATCACACTAAAATTCAAAAAAATTTCCTTGTGATTCATTATGGGTTTTGTTGCACTGAGGAATTTCTACCACTAGAACATGGAGATGCTGTTGTGGTCCAGGTAATAGGCAAATTCTATACCTTACATAAGTTTAGTTCATAATTTATAAATCACACATAAATGTAAGTTAAAGAACTTGTGTAAGTGTATAAAATATTTTAAAAGGGTTGCATAATGATAAGAATAAATGTCAACATGATGTGCTAATGTAAAATAAATTTTATACATGTGATGTAAAGGTAAATTTGAATTTATAATGATTTCAAAAGAGTAAGGAATATCTCATGTAAGTGTAATGACTCATATAAGGGTACACACATAAGAGTAAAGAACCTATTTTAGGGTACTTGTGTAAGGGTAAAGGACCCACATAACACTAAAAAATGATTTATACCAATATAAAATTGTTGACATATAATATATCTGTTGGTTAAAATTAATAATTCCAATAGATATTAACTTTTATTATTATTAATTTTATGTACCTACACTTTTTTTTCAACATACATATCTATTGATATTGATCATTCAATACCAAAAAATTAGTTACCAATGGTTAAATCTATTTCATTGTTATACTAATACCAACAATTTTTTTTACCAACACACGAATTTGATAGTAATAATAAAAATTACCAATAAATATTTTACCACTAATTTTTTTAATAAACCATTCAATAAAAAAAAAAATATTAACAATATCCAATTAAAAGAAAAACAAATTTATATATATATTATTATTTTTATGGCCACAGTCAATATCTATTTTTGGGGTCTAATTATAAATATATCATTCATTGATTTTAATTTTAAAATTTCTATAAATTTCAATAGTGTTTATATTTTTTAATGTTGTTCTTTTAATAAAATTTTAAATAATTTTTATAAAAAACAATTTAAATCTTCACGATATTTGATATACTTACACATATGTTTGATAATCACTATATAAATGATAATTTAATTTAATAAAAATAATTAAATCAAACCAATATAAATTAAAAAACTAATTATTTAGAATTAATAAACACAAAACAAAACAATCAATTAAATAATATTATTTTATTAACAATTGATATGAACATATTGAAGATTTATTTTATATTATAAAATAAAATTATTATTGTTTATAAAATTTGATACCATTCATACTTATTTATGTAGTATATTTTTATTTTAATAACTAAATTATATTTTTTGGTTTTTTAATTTTATTTTATTTTGAAAAATCACTACCCGTACCACCCTAATTCCCCCACCCCACCACTGCACGATCCACACCGCCCCTGTGGTATCGCCTCCCTCATGTTATTGCCGCCCTTCGCACACCCCTACTTACTCCACGACTACCACTGCCCTCGACAACACACACCACATACTCTACCACTATACTATGTCACCATCTACCCCCTCAAAGACCCTTGATGCTTCCTTCGCGACCCTCCACTTACAACACTAGCCCTGTCAACTATGACCCACCGTCTTCTTTCAACGACCATCACACCATCCTTATCATCCCCATCGGGCAACCCCTGCTATCCCTGACCTTCCTCGCTCGACCCACACCATACCTATCATTTCTCATTTGACCCCACACCATCCATGACCTTCCCCATGCGATCATTCCATACTTGTGTTTGGCCTCTCCCTCTTGCCTAATTGACCAAAAACGTGGTATGACATAATATTTATTCAGTTAAATCTCCACCCCTATTCCACGATCAAGAGAGGGGTGGAGAAATTTGATTGGGAAAATGTGTAGTTTTATTCATCTATACATAATAAAGTCTCCAAGTCTCCAAAAACCTTGTCCACCTCATGAAGGTATTATTTAAGGGTTCCATTCCACCACATTTAAATTCAATCCCACTCTCGACCATTCTATGAATCAAACTGAGTTTATAAGTTATTTTTTCTTATATAAGAACAAAATGAAAACTCTATAATTGAGGCTTTGGGAAAATTGTATGATTTTTTTTCTAGTTCAGAAGGTAATTCTCTTCAAAATCGCTTCGAAACAGTGAATATATACCCTTCCTGAAGCTAGAGAATCTTCTGAATACTCTAATGGAAATTCTAATCTTCCAATTCCCAGCTAGCTCTCGATCTGATTTGAATGTTTGGGAGTGCACTTTGAGGATATGTACACACTTCATTTCCCCAAGTTGTGGATTCTCTCACTTAATTTACCATATTCATTCATGGACCAGTTAAAACCTTGAATAGATATTTTTTTTATAAAGTACAACATGTGATTATTGAAAAAAGTGTGATTCCATAGATAAGCCTTTCCTACCTCTCAATATCTATGTATTCATTATAGAAATGTTATTCTTGATGTTATTACTGAGGACCTCTTTAGCCAAGAAAAACAAAATAGGGGATAAAGGATATCCTTGTTGAAACCCTCACTCAGATTTGAAAATCCACTCATGTAGCCAATAAGATATAGGGAGAACCACAAGAAAGAGAAACATAAAAAAACACTTACCTTGTCTGTGAAGCCAAATCTCTTCATGGTTTTATGAATGAAGTTCCCCAATATTCTATCATAATCTTTATCCATATAATCTTTGACAACCACACTGGCCCCCATTGATTTCTTATCACTTATCATCACTTTGGAAAGAATAATGGCTCCATGGATACACCATTATTTGATGAATCCATTTGGTCTTCTGAAATCATGTTATAGTGAACCGCGAATTTTCTAGTATTAGTGATGGACACAAGGACTTTATAAGGAAAATTGAAAATATAGATAAGCTGATAGTGGTTCAAGGAAATGTGAATCTTCATCTTATGAATGATAACATGAGAGAAGAAAAGGGTTTAGTTATAAAGATAAGTATGGGAAATATATAAATAAAATTGATGATCTATAGAGACAATTAACAGAATAAGCAGAGTAAAGTATGGTGACAATTGATACATATGATCCACTGCCTTATTTCTTCCTTTATTTTTTTCATATGTTATTTTTTCATATTGTTCATGAAGAGATGGTTGTACAAAATATCAAAGCTGATATTTTCTAATTATTATTAAACTTTTGCAAGAATTATAGTAATTTATTATAAATTCATTGAAAAAATAATCAGAAAAAATAATCTGGATGAATGTTGAGTCTATTATTTTATTGGAAATTCTTTAAGATTATCAAATATTGTGTATGTTGTGTTTTAAAATGCTTATAAAATGTATATTGATAATTTAGATTGACAATGAAATTACTCTAACCAAGACCATTTTTTATTATAAATAAGAACCACTAAAAGGGAAAGGGAAACCCATACAGCGTATAGGAAAATTAAATAATAATTATTTGAAAGCCAGATAATCCATCATAAGCACTTCTCATGTTCTCTTTCCTATTTATAAGTCAAAAACATCTCTCAACATGCGAGTGATCCGCCATATCCGAGCATGTTCACGTGTGATTCCAAACTCAAACTTTTCCAATAGTTTCTTCTTATTCTTAAAATTTCATTTTTGCTACTTCATTGTCTTCTGATCATGGTCTTCATCCTCATTAAGCACAAAATTATGATTCTAAGTTTCCAAATCTATATCAATATGCTCAGAATTTGATAGAAAATGTAGTTTGAAAATACCTTAGAGAACTTATTTAGAGTGTGAGTAAAAATCCACAACCTTTGGAACCTTTGAATATGAAGCCCTCTTTATATTTGGTGTTTAATTTTTCCCACTTCAATAAATATTTTGGATAACAGTATTATAAAAATCATTTCCTCTCAACCCCCACATACCCTAAATTCATCTTGAATAAGTAATGTTTATGGTGTTTTTATTAAGTTGGGAGGTCCCATATTCACCATGACAACCCTGCAAATCAAGGCATATTTTTTCTCCACCACTAGGATTTCTTCCGTAGGCAAGGCCTTCTTGAAACTTTTCTTAAATTACTTGTTATTCTAGTTCTTATACATTCCTAGATTCTCATTCATCTAAACATTATGATTTGGATCAGAAGGAGGTCAGTGATTAATCAAATTATCCTCCTCTGACCTCAGTATCAAATCCTTATTTACAGTATTTGATGGCTGGACCTAATCTTCCTCAGACTCCCCCATACCAGCAAGAAAAACAGTTATATCTTATTAATACTGAAATAGTGATTCCTGTAAGTGAGTCACATCTTCATCAGAATTCTTGGCAAGCTAACCTCCATTAGTGTACCGACTGAGGCCAAGATTGGATTCTTGTTTTAAAGGATCAACCATTGAAGTTATTCCTTAAATATAATTTCACATGATAGCTAGGATACTATAGAAAATCGGTTCTAGAATGGACAACCAGATCACCTTTTGTAATTTCTATTGGGGTTTAATCTTTTGAACATTTTGGATCTCCAGACCAATAAAACCTTTTCACAATCCTAGGTAGAAACATCACCGATCAAACGCTTCTTCCTCTACCATGTGTGACTATTATACTATGTGAGTTATAATAGATGTGGAAATGGGGATGACTTCATAGTTATCCCTTAAATAACTCTACAGTGTAGGACTAGCTATTGGACTCATCATTCTATAATAAGTGGGGTCTTTTAGGTTGTTTCATTTTATTCATTTTCATGTTATTGAATGAAAGTGGAAGTCTGATTGCCTTTTAGTACTACTTAAAGTCTTAAAAAATTTGATAATGTGCCTGTAAAGACTCATAAGGATGTCACCATAAACCCAACTAGAATGTTTCACAGGTATTCTATATTTTTTCTAGATAAATCCTTTATTCCCAAGATCTTTTCTATTGTATTTGAACTCATACTTTTGGGTTCACTAATTTTGATTCAATGTTATTTCTATAGATATAGAGCCTCTCTTCAAGATATCTGAGAGGACATGAGTAGGTACTGTAAATATTTCATTTTATATATCTTTAACTTTGGTAGGGTCTTTTAAATTGCTTCATGTTATTTTTTTTTCATGGAACAAATGTGGATTGATATTTATCATATGACAGGTTTGCACAAAATTGACGAGGACAGTGGCTTGAATCACAGATTCAATGGTGACTTGATGACCCCAATTCATGTGGATCCCATGTTCATTCATGAACTATGTTGTTATCTTTGATTATTTTCCTTGCCACACACCCTATAAATGTAGGGCTTCTTGAGGATATGTTACTATTTTTTGGTTTTTTTCCTGTAAGGAATATAACTAATTTGTTTTTTCACATTATTACTTTTAAAATTATATTAGAGATTATTATTTTGGGGTCTCAATGTGTATATATAATTGGTAATGTATATTTATACTTTTTTATGTTATGTTTTTTTCTCCCATGGTGCAGTTCAGTTGGTAGCGGTCCTGTAGGGTCTCGGTAAGGTCTTGAGTTCGAGTCTTGCAGAGTTTTTCTCTATTGGTAGTGTAGGGGTTTTCTTTGTATTTCTCCTCCTCCCAGGACCATTTTAAGAGATATGTTATCTTTTTTTGTTTCCATGATACAGATCAATGAGTATAGTGGTTTGAGTGGGTTTTAAATAAGATGGTCATGTTTACTTTGAATTGTTGTCATGGATATCCAAATTCTAGAAGTTACATTCAAAATAATTTTATAATTATTATATAATAATTATAATAATCATAATTTATATAATTATGTTATTTAATTCAATTTAATGGATATTGTAATTGAATATTTTTTAAATTTAAATAATATATTAGTGAAATATATTATTGTTGGTATTACTTAAAGACCCACAAATATATTATCTTTTGGTGTTATTATAATTGAAACATAAGTATTTTATCCATCACAATAAGATTTAGCGATAGATTTTTTACCAAAAACTTAGTGACAAGGTAGATGTGTTGGTAAAATGTTTTACCAACAGAAAATATACTTTTACCAACATATATACCCTTGTTGAAAAAAGTTAAATATCTTTTATTGTAAGGGTAAATTAAAGATTATATATGATAAATAATGGTAAGAAAACAATGATATTTAAGGGTAAACATATATTTATTATATTGAATAGGGGTATATATAAAGCTACATATGTGTAAAACTAAAATTCAAATCATTTTCTAATGTTAACATTCATTTTCAATATATATTGTAAAGGTAAAAAACATTTATGAACTATGTAAATGTAGTATAGAATTTACATAAGGGTAAAGATAAACTAATACATATTATGTAAGGATAAAAAAGGCTTATGTAAGGTTATACCAGTAGTTTCATGTGGGTAGAATTAGATACATATGGGAAACATGAAGTTAAAATATGTTTTGTAGTGGTAAAATAAAAGTTATATAATGGTAAAGTTGAATTTATAAGGCTCATGTAAAGGAAATACGATATTTATAAACCTTTCATTAGGGTACATGTAAGTTTATAAGGCATTAGAATGGTTACAAAAGTACATACATAATGGTAATATAAAAATTATAAGGCACACATAAGGGTAAATATAAACATTAAAAAAATCAAATTTTAGCAAGATTTAAAAAAATAATTATATAGAATTATATAAATAATAAGAATAAATGATGAAAAATTAAAGATTAATTAAATTCAAATCAAATTATAATTAAAAAATAATAAACTATGCCTATAAATAAAATAATTAACACATGAAATATATAATCATGATAAAAAAATATGATATATATGTAAAATAAATAAGTAAAATGATATACAACATTATTTTTAATTTTTAATTGGTTTCAAAAATGATAGGGGTTGTAATTTATCAAAAAAAGATTATAAATCAGGTTCAAACACCAACACTGATAGATTTTTTCCTCTAACTTCATCCCAACATGTTAGAGTTTTTCACTTCTTTCTACACATGGCTTCATAAGGTTCCATCTGAATGCTCGAGTAAAATCTATTATTATAAGAGAACTTGATTATAGGATGTTGTTGATCCCATGAACCTTTGAAATCCTAATAATAGGTTCTCAACATTGTCTCCAAGGTTTTAATAGTTTTATTTGTGTGAACATATGTCTAAGGATGATAGGTAGGACTGAAACACAAATTTATACTGGGATATTGCTGAAGAGGTTTCCAGAACTTTGAGGTAAACCTCATATCTTGATCCAATACAATATAGTTTAGTACTACATAAAAACTTACCACTTACTTAATGTATATTCTAGAAATATGATCAAGAGAGAAATATTCCCTGATGGTAATAAAATGTGATAATTTTATACATCTATTGATTATAACGCAAATAGAATTATGGCCTTTAGATTTTTTGAGGAGTCTAATGATGAAATCCAAAATGAATTTTCCCATTTCCATTATGATATAGGTAATGGTTTTAATATTCCCTTTTTCTTTTACCTCTCAGCCTTAACTTTATGATACACCAAGCACTGAGATATGTGTTCTACAATATCTCTCTTCAAGTTGTTCCACTAGAAACATTCTTTTAGATATCGATACATTTTTGTGTTTCTAGTATTATTAGGGAATGAAGAGCTATGTGATATATCTAATAACTCCTCATTCAAGTTTTATACTGAGGGGACACATATGTGGTTCCAGAAAATTTTCATTTCATCATAATTAAGGCTGAACTAAGGAATATTTCTCACCTTGTTTTTTAACTCTACATATTCCTTTTTCACCTATTTAATCTTCACAGGGATAGATGGTTGGACACTCATTCGAGAAATATAAAATTTCTCACCTTCTATCAATATTTCCATATCCATAATTTGAAAATCCAAAAATATTGGATCTTTTTTTATATCCTTATAATAGATAATCTATCTTGATCCTTTTGAATATGAGCATCATCCACCTTATTCTCCTTCAGAGGGAAGTAATGTATAGAGAATTCATAATATTTAATCAAATCCAACAATTTTATCTATCTTATATTAAACTATGTCTATTTGAATAACCAATTTAAACTTATTTGATAAGTATATACATCACACTAATCTCTATAAGGATAAAACTCCTTATCTTTAATGAGAAAAGTACCACAATTAACTCTAAACCCCGATTCATGTATTTTTTCTAAGGGATAATCAATTGGTGTGAGGCATAATCTATCACTATATAATTATTCCTAAGGACACATTACTATATATCACAAACCCTTCTCTATTATAGGGTAGTGTTATATTATGTTCATGTCTTAACCTTTTCTTTAGTTTTGTCAAATTTTCCTCACATTCATTAGTTCGAAGGAACTTGAATCTCTTCCGAGTTAACTTGGAGAGTGAATTAGATAGACATGAGAAATTTATCATAAAGCATCACTAATATCACACAAAACCATCAAAAATATAGATCTAAGACATTATGGTTGGTATGGGACAATTTTCAATAATTTTTGTGTGTTATGGATCCACTTATATACCCCATCTAGAAATTATATGACCCTAAATTGAATCATTATGTATCCAAAATCCAATGTGACCCAAAATTA
Source organism: Viscum album (assembly GCA_963277665.1). Lineage (NCBI taxonomy): Eukaryota > Viridiplantae > Streptophyta > Magnoliopsida > Santalales > Viscaceae > Viscum > Viscum album. The sequence goes on from OY728132.1 coordinate 1,965,241,969, forward strand.
AATCCTTTTGTATCTGAAATCCACAGTTGGTAAATTTTTTATACAAATTGTCCTTCCTTAGCGTCATTAGTATAATACTCAAGTGATATTAATGATCTTACATAATCTTTTAATTTACAATAATATCATATATAATGGACACCAAAAACTAATAATGGTAATATCTAAAGACTCTATTCAGTAAATTCATAATGATAACATGGGTATTATTAAGTCCAAATGGAATCACTATAAATTCATAGTGTCTGATCCTCATACATAATGTTTTTTTGTTTTTTTATTCTCTTAGTACCCTCAATTGATAGTATCGAGATAGAAGATAAACTTGTAAAAACACCATGATTTTCATAATTGATTGAAAAAACACCGATATGAGGAATATGATGTTTATTCTTGATTGGGATGTTGTTAAGTTCTTGATAATCAATTTAGAGTCACATTGATACATCTTTTTTCTTAATAAAAATAAATGTCACAGCTCATAGTGACATGAGTGGCTGAATGAATCCCTTTTCAAGATCACTTATGAGTTTCTTCATTTATTCTTGCAAATCATTCGGGACTATTATATAGAGAGTAGTTGGAATATATGTTGAACTATATATCCATTCTATTTAAAATTCAACATTATGATTTATAGAAATACTAGAATATAATTCTAGAAATAAATCATTAAAATCCCATTTTTTTTGAATATCTTTGATTTTGACTTTCTCTCCGACCATACAAGATAAATACCCTTTATTAAACGGAATCAAGACCTATACAATTGTTTAATTCCCAATGTAAGTTCATATTAATACTTGTAGAAATAAATTATCATATATTGGTTCATAATAAAAAATGTTAATTCCATTATTTTATAATTAATATGGGATTTATATAAATAAAGTCAATCCATACCTCAAATGACATAAAATTCAACTAGAGGGAGAATAATAAGATTTTGATGAAGAACATTCCCATAAACTTCAGTCAAAGAATCATATAACTGAAATGAAATCACTATACCATTAGAAGTTTTCACTACTAATTCAATATCTAATCCTTGTGGTAGTATTTTTATACCCTTAAAAAATTATTATGATATAAAATATTGGGTAGATCTAGAATCAAATAATTTATTAGAAGTTGTATAATTGATAGCAATTATACGTTTCAATATTTCGTTATCATACTCTATATTGACTATAGTTATTTCATGATATTTACCTTTGTATCTAGGGTTTAGAGGTTGTTTACATATGTCATTATCATTAACCCTCAAATTCATGTACTGGATAGTATAATCTCTAAACTCCTTTCATTTGAAACCCTGAAGGGTGGTGGTGCATTCTGTGAAGCTTTCTATCTATTCACATTTTTTACTATCTTCTTCCCACCACATTATAATTTTATTTAATAATGAACTTTATATAAAAATTTAAATCATTTACTTGACCACTAAATACAATTCCATCCATGTTTCCTTCCACACATTTGGTATAAAGGAAGACTCGTCTTCTTCCCTCCTTTGTCTTTATTATTATAATTTCCTTTGAATTTAGTCTTTCTTTTCTTATAAAAATAATGATATAAATGGTTAAACCAACTCCACATTTCAATATTTATAAAATATAAAATCATTTCTTCATAGCTACTGAAGTACCTTATGGACAATTCCTTTCAGAGACTTAGTTTTAAGGCACTGAATAATCAATCAATATTACTTTCTACTCTAAGGATAATACCAAAATTTTTCCTCAAATATCTTTTAAAATTTTCCTCATAGGTTCTAACAGATTCATCATCCTTGTAATTTAGGTCAAATAATTCCTTCTCCATTTTCTTTCATAGATTATGAGGAAAATACTTATTAAAAAACCACATATTAAAATCACCCCACTCCATAGATTCAATTTTTATTCTTTCCTTATGTTATTGATAAGAGTACACCGTGGATCTAATTCACCATAATAATGAAAAATATCAAAAATAACCTTCTAATTCTCCCAACAATGGAGAATATAAAATATATCACTATTAGTATTGATCTATTACTCAGCTACTACTGGATTAGAGGAACCACTAAAAGAAGGTGGATGTTGACTAATGAAGGACTCAATATAACATTATTCCATATTTTGAACCTTTAGAAGGTCAATATGATTCATGGATTATAAATTCTATGTAAGGATAACATTGGGATTTTACATTACAGATACCATAACATTTGGTTTCTTTGGAGTAAAATCACTACATTATCCATCACATTTAGTGTCAACATTGTTCCTTCATGTTCTATCCAATTACTAAAACCCAAAAACAATGTGTGACAAAAAAAATAATATTAGTGAGAAACCATATGATAATAAAAGAACATTAATAGGATATATATATCATGAAACCTTTTTTTCAATCAATACCACCTTCGTTTTATCCTAATTCATCCATGATCATCATTTATTTAAATCAATTATAATGGTTTAAAAATAAAATACAAATTATCCCTTTCATATCTCCCAAGAGTTTCAATATAGGTGTGTAGTATTATTTCGTATCATCATACACCCATGACTATTGATTAAATACCTAATATTACTCATTTCAAGTTTTTACACCTAGGTGAATATGTTTCACAACCTCATGCACCTGATAGTATCATGATAGGTATGCATTTCCTAGGAAAACCACATTAGTTTATTTACTATAACTTATTAAGTTCTATTACACATAGGACTATCCTAAGTGTTCTCACTAAAGTTTCTTCATCACAGTTTTTATAAATAACTAAACCTTGATTTGATACAAACTAAGTCAACCCAAACATTCTATACATAAATCTTAAAACTTAATAGAAGAATATTTATCACATAACATTATGATCCATTCCAGAATCATAACAGTTTAGTGTCTTTGGAAACCGGGATACATAAACTTCTTGTAAATAAAATATCTATATCATCTCTTTACTTAGTTATTTATAGATATGACAATTCTTAGACATATCATACTTAAAACCTTTCATTATATTTCTGGGAAAATGAAACATAGATAAGGGTGACCTCATATGCTATGTAAGGTTAAAAAAGGGAGATATCAATGAAAATTTAAGAATAAAATAAGCATAAGGTTATGATAACATGATATTAATATTTTAAAATCATACCCAATAATTGATAGATCATGGTCACAGGTAATGACATAAAACTTGGTTGTTTATAAGGAAAAAATCGAAAAAAAATGATCCACGTGAGAAAAACATTGTTATAATATCTTGTCACAAAATTTTTCCGTATGTTATGGTATAATTAAAATAATTTAAATCTTATGTGAAGGATACCCAACAATACATTAAAAAATTGTTAGGCATGGGATAACCACTCCATCAATTGCTTCAGGCCTAATGCAACCTTCTGTATACTCTCTTTTGGGAACGATACAACCTCCTATGTATCCTCTATTGGGGTTGGGATAAAATATAGTATACCATTTGAGTTCATAAAATAATTATCTTTATCCAATGAATTAGATTTAAATAATAGATGCAAAAATCACATTATTATAATTCATTCATATGAATGCCATAGGATTTTGAAATCATTTATCATTTTATCATAACTTAACCTTTAAAAAAATGAGTTTCAGGAATATTTAATCATCATAACCATAAACCATATAGAGAATGAATGAGGATATTATCATATAATCATATACCTAGAGAAGCATATGTAACATCAACAGTTGTTATCATAGATAAATAATTAATTTTAAAGATCACTAAAACATTTCTTGATGAAAATTCCCTTTCCATTTTAAATAAACTTTTTAAAATTTAAAACAATGCAAAAATAATAAGGGAAAATTTTTCCCTGTAAAAAATCTATTTAAATGTGAATAGAAATATTCAAAAAAATTGAGTGGTTATGATGGTAGGAAATTTAATTCATGTCTTTTATGTTGAAATAAATATTCTTTCCTCATTTTGATGGAAAATTTAAGAGGACCGTATTTGTAAATTGAGAAGAATATTCCATTAATTTTTTATATAAATTTAGACAAGGGTAAATATGAATAAAAATAATCATATTATAATAGTAAAGCATTCTTAAAATTTTTATGGAAAATATGGATATAAAAGAAAAGGATTCCTGACCGAATAGTAAAAACAAATTTAATTTTCATTAAAAAAATATTTTAGTATGTTGAGTACATAAATAGGGAAAAATTAAATTAAAACATGTAATATCATTAAATAAAAACTGCATAATATAATAAATAATATTAATGATGTAAATTTTATATAATTTCATTATTGTAAATTTAATTATAAAGATTATTAGTAAACATTAGGTTGTAATGTAAGACCCTTAACTCAAGTTTGGATTGATTAGAAAGAAATATAACCTACTATATAATAATTTTAAATTTCATACAATTATATATAATAACTATATTCATACTTAAGAATTCATATATAATACACTTATATCATTTAAATACACATTTATTAATAATTTTATTATTAAAATCATTGTTTCTAGGTTTTAACTAGTTTATTTATCATTAATGTTTCGATTAAGAAATTATGGTACTTGTAATTTTATCATGGTTTAATCATATATAATATTTTATTCATGATATAAATATTTTATATATTCATTATATATATATTCATAATCATCCATAAAAGGTTGAGATAGAAAAATGAATTTCACCATTTAAGGAGATGATAGTTTATACGTATGCATGATCATAGTTTTCTTAGTACACTAAAAATAATAAATGATAAATAATATTTTATCATTAATAATCATTATTAAATCATAAATATCATATATATTTATCAAATCCATTATTCTAAACAACCATGATTTATCTTGATGGAAAATTAGGAATATCTCTACGTGGAGGTGGCTGTCCACACGTACGCAGAGACATTAATTTCATTTCCCATTTGATGAAAGGTAGGTGGAAAAAGATAATTGTATAATAATAATAATATATAAGTATAATTATTATATTTTATTTATCATTATATTATGGAACCGATAAGTTTGTAGATGGGACAGAAAGAAATAAAATTTAAAGTTCCCTATTAAGAGTTATTCCTCTTCTTTCTGAAACATCCTTTGAGTTACGCCTTAATCCATGAAAGGATAGTGTTTTTATAAAACATATACCTCTATGAAATTCTAATGTATTTTAATATGGTATTAAATCAATTATTTTATAATATATAAGGCTTAAACCTTTTGAATTTGGGAGAAGAGGTGGTTCCTTTTATAAGTGAGGGGAGGGGCACCAATAGAATTACATAAAGTTATAAATTAATATAAATTAATTATCATGTTGAAGTGGAACAAAATTGATATATATTTAATATATTATTATTATTAGTATAAATAATAAAATTAATTCAAGACAATTTTTGGTGTTGTTTTAACCGCTATCTCTTAGTTATAACTCTTCGTTAACCCTTTTTATGATTACTGTGATATGGAAGTTTTTTACCCTTTAGTGGTTCTGAAAGTTACAATAAACGTAATATTTACCAATAATATATTTTTTTAGATTATATAAAATATATAATTAAATTGTAAAAATATATTATTTTATTTATTATAAGTCATTTAATAAAATATTATTTACTATAAGATACCATTAAAGTCATTTTCAGGACAATTCATAAAGCTAGACTTTAATGAAAACAATATTGAAATTGTATTTGAATAAATACTTTTAAAATATCAATAATTCTTCATATATATCTAAAAGGTTAGTGTAACATAACAATTCATCCAAATATTATTATTTTTAATATTTTTAAAATCAATTTTTATTTTTTTATTTCTTAAACAAGTACTATGTCGACAATGCACAAGTATTTAAGGTGATTATTCCATAACTAAAAATTAAAAATAAATTAGAATGATTAAAAAAAATAATTAATATTTCAAAAAAACATTTATACCCAAACATAAACTCCTTTTATCACTATGAAAAAATATTATAGTTATTAAAACAAAGAGAGTGGAATTTTAGATTTTTTCTTTACTCAAAATAATATTAAAGTCATTATCAAATAAAAATGGTTCCAAGATTAAATATCATAGAATATTTTATAGATATGGTCTAAATAAACTCATAAATTATAAATTAGGTATGTTTTATAAATAATTTTAAATCCTTATCACATTATTTTAAAAAATAATTACCCGATTTACCCGTACTAACTTGGAAAATATTTACCACGTGTGTTATTCATAGTGAGAAAAAATAAATTTGACCTATTTAAAAAATTTTAACATGATAAAAAAAATATTGAATAAATTATTTAAAGTTAAATTTATGTAAGTGGCATAAATCCATATTAAGATAACCATGCAAGTTGCAATGAGAACTGTTTTTAGAAAAATGTGCTTCTAAGCATAAAACTGGTTTTATTCATATCCCATTCCTAAGAAGAACCATTATATAAATGTTAAAACATATTATTAAATATATAATATAAAATTTAGTTCATATCATTCATAAATAGTGATTAATTTAATATATTAAGATAAATAATACATTGGGTGCAATAAAACCGCTTTTCAGAAAAACATATTTTTTTACTTCAAAATTATTTTATCAATTGGTTGACAATTATTTCATTATATAAATGTCTAAAAAATTCTTTTTTATAACTTAGTAATTCCGATTCTTTCCCATAAATCCAACATCTAAGTGATAACTATCTTATTAAATAATAATAATTCAACAGTATTACACAATTCATTTGAACTAAATGTTATGTTTAAATAAAGCTATATAAAGCATAATGTTTATTTCAAATGGAATACATATTAATCTTAGTGAATTATAAAATAATTTTTTGGACATTATGAATTATAACCAAGGTAAAAATTCATTACTATGGTAAATGCTAAAAGGGTTTAATGAGGGGTTAAACTATATATATAAGAGTTAAAATTACCTAAAAACTCATATAAATCGCATTGGATGAATATATTTCAACATTATATCGTCCTATATTTTAAATTAAGTGAATTTTGATTCATTTGGATTGTATAGTACATTAATATATTTTAATATTTTAAAACATCCCACGTGTGACCTCACCCTCCCTTATAAAATGACACCACCTATCCTATGTTCCTTATACATAAAGAGTCTATTATGTCTGGAAATAATAAACTAAATAATTTCCAAAAAATCTCTAACCACATTTTATATGTCATGGTTTGATTAGAATACCATCTTTATAAGGATTAATATGTAAGCCAAAGTAGGTTTCTGAAGGAAAATGTATAACTCTTAACTGTGTACTTTCGATTTTATTTATTCTTCCACCTTCTTGAAACCAATTGTATCTGTAATTATATAATGAATTAAGTTTCATAAATATATTTAGATGTTATTTTTTCAATTGTGAAACCATTATTCTTCACTTTATTAGTTATATGAGAAACAAAAAGTGTCGTTCGTGCATACATGCGGACTACCACCTCATGAAGTGATGATTATCATTTTTCATCACCATCAATCATTGTTGGTTGTTATAAAGAATTTAATGTTTATATATAATATTTATGACATAATTGTTCTTATGGAATTATAATATATTGTCCAACTTCTTACCTTTCTGATCTGTTGTGAAGTGATAATGTTACTCGTGTGTACATGTGGACTATCACCTCTACAAATCATTGTGACTCATTTTTTTATTTACACATTACTTGGATGGTAATAAGGATATATTTAATGAAAATATATGATATTCAAGATATAATAATATTATTTAAAGGTGAATTATTATTTATCTATCTTTCATTCCATCCATCAAGGAGTGGAAATATCACTCGTGTGTACACACATATTACTATCTCCATGAAGTAACACAATTAATTTTTCATTAACACTTTATATGAATAGTTTTTAAGGTGTATATATAAGGCCCAGCCTTAAACCTTACTTAATCTTGAGTTATTACAAGATTACACATTGAGGATCTTTTCAGGTTTAGAGTTTTAGAGGATTAGATCATGAAACTTGCATTACATTCCACATTTAAACAAAATGGTTACATAAAATACAGTATTCATTCTTCCCATCAACGGAAACATATTTAAAATATAACACTGATTCTTTCTTGACACATCCTTGACATTATCATCACATCACGTACCTTTCCATTGACCTGTGAAAAACATTTCAAAAACATGGGATGAGCATAAAAAGCTCAGTAAGGGATATAAAAATATGGAAAGGAATCATGAGTACATGTATACATAAGAATGAAGTCATACTTTACCCATAAAACATAGGCACTTTAACATACCTCATAAAATCGTAGAAATAATATGACATAAAGGTAACTTGAGGCATTCATAAAATCCTTACGTAGGGAGTAACCCTCTTGGTTACGTTTGGAATACCCATCACAGTATATTCCCTAAATCTCTTCGGATAAACCTTAACGTTTCACTCCTTCGCGTTACCCAATGCATTGGAGAGCTATATCGGGCTCACCCGCCCTTAGTTTATCACAGAACCACCTGTTTTCATAACAATGCCCAAGAACCATAACATAAATGTATCACATAAAACATGCATAAAGGAAACATAACATTTCCACATTTCAATCACAATATAACATTTTAGTATATTGAAATAATGAATCCATTCAAAAAGAAACCATTTACAAAACCATTTAGAACATTTAAAAAAGAGATTTTTGAATCAAATTGTCCCATACCACCTTGAAGCTTAAAATTTTAAACCATTAATATCCATATAAATAAATCCTTAAAACCATTTTGAAAACATGGATATTAATAAGAACAAATAATTAAAACATTTAAAACGATATTTTGTTTAAAGGGGTTTTACCAAAATTAGAGACACTTGAATATAATAATTGAGGAATAACATTTAGTCAGAACTTTATAATATCATGAGAATAAATGGATTCATGATATAATACTCCAAAGGACAGTATATACACCATAGAAGAGTGAATTAGTGCATAACAACAATGAACCCTCAATAGAAATGTAAAATCTGATGAAATCCCTTATAAATAAGCTATACTTAAATTAAGGACAAATCTGTAACACCCCGAGCTTCCACGATACGCTTCTCATTCAATAATGCAATGGCTTGCATTATACGCAACTTCGAGTTCTAAAACACCGCGACTAATCAAAGTAGCCGTTATGAATAGTAATAACCACTTTTTAAAATTATAGAAATTTAATATTTCAAAACGGACTTCATTTTTGGATTCGGAATATCGAAATTAGCCTATGTTGAATTTTTGGTATTTTTCTGAGAACTTCTAATTTTTTATGAATAGTGAAAAATACTTAAAAACAACTTTTTTAATAAAAATAATTAATAGTGATAAATTATACTATTTAGTGGTTTTAAAGTATAATTGGAATATATTTTTATCATTTTATCCAATGGTGGTCATTAGAATTAATTTTACATTGAAATTGGACATAAACAATTGCCAATCTTTTGATATAAATTATTTCTTAAAAACACGCTATTTGTTGTGACAGCGGGAATTAATTATAAAATTAATTAATGCAACTTATATTTTTGGAATTTTGTAAAATAGACATCATTTTTGAATTTGGAATATCAATTATAGCTTAGGGTGAAATTTTGGCATTGTTCTGAAAAACTTCAATTTTTGATGAATAGTGAAACAACTAAGTGGTTGTTAAATAACTGATTTTTCGTTTAAATGAAATATTACGACTTCTGGGATTTTATTTTCAAAAATCCGACATACATGGTTGTCATTAAGAAGTAAAATGTGGTTCAATAAGATTAAAATAATTTTTTGGTGAATAGTAACTTTTAAGTTCTTAATCGCGATTAGAGGTAATTAGTGTAGTTTAAGGTAAAAACAATGTTTTAATAATATGATATGAGCTTGACACTTGTCCTAATCCTATTGGATGAGTCATGGAAGACCAAGACAACCCATGGGTCAACTTGGGGACCCCATGGAGCCACTTTAGTTGGAAAATGACATTAATATATATTTATTTAATGTTAAAATTAAATTGACACAAACATGAGATGGTTTACTAAAAGAGTTTTTAAGTGGGGTTACACAAGTCCAAATTTTGATTATAAATATTTATTATAAAGCTAAAAAGATTTCCTACATCATAGTATTTTGTTTATAATTTTTAGACATTAAATAAATTAAATTATTTATGACATTATGATGATGCAGTGATGACCTCATTATTTAACGATTTAAATAAAATGGGAAGATAATGCAACATCCAAGGCTTACACTTGTCCAAAGCCAATTGTATGAGGAGATTTCGAACCCTTATCACCTTATCCTCGAATTATATAAGTGTGGGACCTTTATAATCCGAAAAGCATTGTGAAATAATGTAACATTTCAATCTTTCCAAAAGTGCCCCTCCTCTCCACTTATAAAAGGCCCCCACCTCTCCCACATCCTTTACACTTTCAAGACATTTGGCTCGGCCAAACTCTGCCCAAATACTCTCCCAACATTCCTCCCTTACTCATAGAAGCCTCACTTTGGGCAGAACTCTTCCCAAGGAAGCCTTTGGCTCAAATCAAAAAGAGTTACCCGATTTTGAGGTAATGTCTTTTCTAATGTTGTTTTGTTTTATTTTTCTTCTCCAACCCCCTAAACTCTTTTTATTCATTTCTTTTGTAACAAAACCAGTATCCTCAATATACTATGATGTTGTTATAAGAAGGATTCGAGCTACAATTACACACACCTACATCTAATGGTTAAAGAACATACGGTTTCTGTGGATGGTGAATTTCTGCCTCACGAAACGATGATTGTTCAACACTCATATAACACCTTAAAAGGTGGCCATTAAGATGTAACTATATTTATATATGATATATAATGTGTTTATGTTTTACTTATTCTTCTGTATTTCTCATTTATGACTTACTTTATGATTTCCATTATGGGTAAAACGCGATAATTTCATTTTAGGAAGTGCGGACTACCGCCCCCTCAAAGTGATTTGAATCGTTAATGCCATATGTGGGATGTATAAAGGATGGAGTAAATGGTATTATACACTATATTATACTGGAATTATATTATACATTTATATCATTATGATTTAGTTCCATTAAATATGAAATTGAAATGAAAGTAGCGTTCATGCGTACGTACTGCTTACCGTCTCCATGAACGGTGCATTTCATTTCTTACCTCTAAATGTTACGTAATATTATAAATGAATGTATATACTGGATATATAAGATATATATGACATCTAAATCATGAATATAATTCTGGATATAATGGATATTTCACCACATAAACAACTTGTAATTATAAGAAGCTTATTGTTGACTCAAGTACCAAAGATCGACAAAACGACCGTTATTAACTTAAATAATTACATAATGTTCATATCATTGTAATAAGTGATATAATAAGGATAATGAAATTGAAAATGGTTCTTAATAAGGTATATATTAACTCTAGTTTATTATTCAGGAGGTTAAAGAACGGTTGAGTCAAGTCAGACACGAGGTAAGGGAACTTCTTAACCCAATTTCCATTCTTTGGGTTAATCTCCTACTTTCAAATTATGTCATGATGTTATTATGTCCTATTTTGTATTTTTACTTTCCTTATGTGTACCTATAGTGAATACACATAATATATCTATTTTATTTTAAAAATGATCTTTTTAAGGACTTCGTCTCAATCTCCTTTCATTGAGGCATATTTTGTTTTATACACAAATTTCTTTTATACGGTGTATAAACTCCTTTGACTTTTACGTTTATTCAAAAGGAATATTTTTTATACGAAGTGTTTTACTAAACGACAAAAAGGGAATGTTGTTCTTTCCGTACATATGCGGCGACAATGACTTCTCCGCCGCCGTGACCATTATTTGAGTTTCGGCTTCCTTTACAAGCCATACCTTTTTTTAAAAGAAAAATAAATACAATGTTTTAACTTTCTTTTATTTTGGTATTGAAAATGGTATTAAAAGCATTTTTTTTATATATCAATGTGTTGTATTGAAATCTTGTGATTGAAATGTGGAAATGTTATGTTTCCTTTATGCATGTTTTATGTGATACGATTATGTTATGGTTTATGATATGTTTAAACCTATTCATATGAGGAATGCATTGGACTTAATAAGTGACGGGTGGAGCCCGCTATAGCTCCTCGATGCATCGGCAGGTCTCATGAGACAAACTAGTGTCTTGGCATGAGGCCTTGACAAAATCTTATTTGTGGTCTTGGCACGAGGCCTTGACTACGTGGTTATGATAGTCTGACATTATGCATTCCATCATTATGAAAGTGGTTATTGATATTGCATGTGATTATTCGACCAGTAGAATATCCATGTGAAGAAGTAAATGGAATTATCTCATTTTACTTTTGCCATATTATGTTGATGTTCAAGTTTAAAAGGCTTTTTTTTTAGTTATACATTTCCTTAAATGTTTATGTTTATTTATGAAAGCTTCCGAAATATTGTTATCCTTACTGAGCATCTGAGCTCACCCCTTTCAATGTTTTAATATTTTCCAGGATGTGAAGAAGTATTTTATGAATGACCTGCAGGGATAGTCAGAAGAGGATATGAGTGTGGACTATGAAGACTTTTTTATTGTAGTTTTTCACTTTATGATGTAATGTAACGTTTATGAATGTATCTAGTGTTTCCAAGGCTACTAAACTAATCGGTCTTTCGAGACTTGATCTTTTGTGATCATGCCAATGTTACGAAGTAATGCACTGACTCTGGGTAGCTGGGGTCGGGGCGTTACAGTTGGTATCAGAGGGAGTTTAGTACTAACCTTGGAAGCTAGATTTAGATAAACTCTGATTAGAGCACATAGCCCAAAGATAGACTTTGAGGATTAGTATAGAAGAACTTCCTAGAATTTTGGTATTATAGAGATGTTATGAGTTTTCCGAGAAATACATCCCTGTCTGGATATGAGCAGGTAGAGGCGGCTCTGGCACAAATGTACCTAGGGGTAAAACCCGAAAACACCGCTTTGAGCTAGACTCGAACGGGAACTGGTGCACGGCAACGGGCCTTGCTGCACTCTTGGTTACGACACTCCCGGGGGATATGCTTAGGATAATTCTCATTTTATTTACAAACCACTATAAAGGGTTATGAGTATATACTTCCTCAAAGAAAACATTTCTTTTTATGATTATGGATTATATCCATAAATAGTTTAATTTATGTAAAGTGTTTTACAAGTATGGAATTATGTATTTTGATTCATAAACTGATCTAGTTTATGCAATTGTTTAGAAATGGCGCCTAGTGGAAGGAATGGAAACCGTATCAATGCACGAACTCCGTGTAGGGATTGCCCTCCTGATCAAGATAATTATTGTGGATCTGGAGATACAACTGGTGCTGATCAACTTATTACCATACTGGGACAACTCACTCAGGTTATGAATAATAACCTTACTCGTATGGAGCACCCTGATCCGCAACGTGGAGGATCAATGTTAGACCGCTTCATGAGGCAACAACCACCAACCTTCAATGGGAGTACAAATCCTATAGTAGCTGAGCAATGGATAAATTCATTAGTGAAAATATTCCATGCCTTGGGGAGTAGTGAAAGGGAGAAGGTTGTCATGGCAGTTTACCGCCTCACTGGAGATGCCGATCAGTGGTGGTCGCTGATTCAAAACACAAAGGAAGATGATGACGTATCGAATATGGAATGGAGGGAGTTCAAAGATCTTTTCTTAGAAAAATACTTTCCTCGTGACCATCGAGCAGATATGGAAAGGCAATTTCTGAGTCTGAGGCAGAAGGAGGATGAGAATGTCGCAAAGTATGAGGCTAACTTTACAAGGTTAGCGAGGCATGCTGCCGATTACATACGTAACCCAAGGAGTAAGATTTATCGTTTCTTTGATGGGTTAAAACCATTTCTCCGTCAAGCTTTGGTATCACAATCCTTCTCATCATACGAAGATATTGTCTCATGTACTATCAAGACAGAAAAGGAATTCTCTAAGTCTTATGACAACAAAGTAAAGCAAGAGAAGAAGAGAACGGTGGAACAAGAGACAGATAAAGGGAAAAAGGGAAAGAAGGATTTTCCATTATGTGATAATTGTGGGAAGAATCACCCTGGTACGTGCCTAAAAGGAATGGGAGTTTGTTATAAATGTGGAGAAAAGGGTCACCAGGCTCGTGATTGCAAGGGAAAGAAAGAGGCTGTCAAAGATGAATGCTACAATTGTAGAGAAATGGGTCATTATGCAAATGAATGTCATAAGCGTCAGGGAAACTTACCTCAGAAAATGCCAAGGGATCAAGGACAATCTTATGCTGTTACTACAGTTGAAGCAGAATAACTAATGTATTGGTGCTTTTGGACTCAAGGATTATATTCTGGTTATAAGAATAATGTAATATATATATATGGATTGTACTGCAGTACTTTTTGATTTCAGTAAGGTTTTAATATGATTAAGGTAATCATATTTTTAGTATGTGACAATAAGAGAAACTTTTCTTTGTTTGGGGAATCTGATGTTACAATTGATTTTGGAATTTAGAGACCTTTTAGAGAAAGTCTGGATGAAGTTATTTTGGATAACTATAAAGGTTGGAGTGGATTAAGTTGAACTTTGGATAGTATTGTTTAAGGTTAAAACATTTATGAAGATTATTTTTGGAATAGTATAGTACTATATTTTTAGGAAAAGGACAACTTGAAGGGTGGGGAATAACCCGTCGCGTCGGACAAAGCTGCAGGAATCGAACCCACAACCATAGTGCGACAAGCCTTTATTTCTTACCACTAGCCTACAGGAAGTCCCTGGTTATTACAAAATAGTTTTACTAATCTAAATGGTATGTGTTAACATTTTGAACCTTATACAATTAGGATAAATAGAATATTTTTGAGTTCTGTTACCATTTGGAGTAAAAGTTGGGTTTGTGGTAAAAATTTATTAACGAATGAAAGTATACATAACAAGTATGTATATTCCCTTACGTTCTTAGTAAATCTCATAAATAAATTCCTCAACATTATAAAAGGTAACTTAAAACAAAAATGTTGTCGGTTAACTTTTCCAACTGGGGATTCAATGACCGTTTAACCAATCACAAGTTTGCGATTTTCTTATGGTTAAACTTTCTCCTAATCCTGTTTTCTATAACTCTCCATCAGACCTTGATGGTTTGTTTTTCTTCCATATCCATATTTTCATATAATCCTAGAATGGTCTATATCGGGTGACCTTTGTACTTATCCTGCTTTCTTTTAATGTTATATATTTATTAACCTTATTTCCGATGTGGGTTTTCCACAAAGGTATTTTCTATTTTCAACCTTTTATTATCAAAGAAAAATTTCAAATTGCGAGGACACAATTTATTGAAGGAGGGGAGAATGTAACACCCCGAGCTTCCACGATACGCTTCTCATTCAATAATGCAATGGCTTGCATTATACGCAACTTCGAGTTCTAAAACACCGCGACTAATCAAAGTAGCCGTTATGAATAGTAATAACCACTTTTTAAAATTATAGAAATTTTATATTTCAAAATGGAATTCATTTTTGGATTCGGAATATCGAAATTAGCCTATGTTGAATTTTTGGTATTTTTCTGAGAACTTCTAATTTTTTATGAATAGTAAAAAATACTTAAAAACAACTTTTTTAATAAAAATAATTAATAGTGATAAATTATAATATTTAGTGGTTTTAAAGTATAATTGGAATATATTTTTATCATTTTATCCAATGGTGGTCATTAGAATTAATTTGACATTGAAATTGGACATAAACAATTGCCAATCTTTTGATATAAATTGTTTCTTAAAAACACGCTATTTGTTGTGACAGCGGGAATTAATTATAAAATTAATTAATGCAACTTATATGTTTGGAATTTTTTAAAATAGACATCATTTTTGAATTTGGAATATCAATTATAGCTTAGGGTGAAATTTTGGCATTGTTCTGAAAAACTTCAATTTTTGATGAATAGTGAAACCACTAAGTGGTAGTTAAATAACTGATTTTTCGTTTAAATGAAATATTACCACTTCTGTGATTTGATTTTCAAAAATCCGACATACATGGTTGTCATTAAGAAGTAAAATGTGGTTCAATAAGATTAAAATAATTTTTTGGTGAATAGTAACTTTTAAGTTCTTAATCGCGATTAGAGGTAATTAGTGTAGTTTAAGGTAAAAACAATGTTTTAATAATATGATATGATCTTGACACTTGTACTACTCCTATTGGATGAGTCATGGCCTACCAAGACAACCCATGGGTCAACTTGGGGACCCCATGGAGCCACTTTAGTTGGAAAATGACATTAATATATATTTATTTAATGTTAAAATTAAATTGACACAAACATGAGATGTTTTACTAAAACAGTTTTTAAGTGGGGTTACACAAGTCCAAATTTTGATTATAAATATTAATTAGAAAGATAAAACGATTTCCTACATCATAGTATTTTTTTTATAATTTTTATACATTAAATAAATTAAATTATTTATGACATCATGATGATGCAGTGATGACCTCATTATTTAACGATTTAAATAAAATGGGAAGATAATGCAAAATACAAGGCTTAAACTTGTCCAAAGCCAATTGGATGAGGATATTTCGAACCCTTATCACCTTATCCTAGAATTATATAAGTGTGGGACCTTTAGAATCCTAAAAGCATTGTGAAATAATGTAACATTTCAATCTTTCCAAAAGTGCCCCTCCTCTCCACTTATAAAAGGCCCCCACCTCTCCCACCTCATTTACACTTTCAAGCCATTTGGCTCGGCCAACCTCTGCCCAAATACTCTCCCAACATTCCTCCCTTACTCATAGAAGCCTCACTTTGGTCAGAACTCTTCCCAAGGAAGCCTTTGGCTCAAATCAAAAAGAGTTACCCGATTTTGAGGTAATGTCTTTTCTAATGTTGTTTTGTTTTATTATTCTTCTCCAACCCCCTAAACTCTTTTTATTCATTTCTTTTGTAACAACACCAGTATCCTCAATATACTAGGATGTTGTTATAAGAAGGATTCGAGCTACACTTACACACACCTACATCTAATGGTTAAAGAACATACGGTTTCTGTGGATGGAAAATTTCTGCCTCACGAAACGATGATTGTTCAACACTCATATAACACCTTCAAAGGTGGACATTAAGATGTAACTATATTTATATATGATATATAATGTGTTTATGTTTTACTTATGCTTCTTATTTCTCATTTATGTCTTACTTTATGATTTCCATTATGGGTAAAACACGATAATTTCATTTTAGGAAGTGCGGACTACCGCCCCCTCAAAGTGATTTGAATCGTTAATGCCATATGTGGGATGTATAAAGGATGGAGTAAATGGTATTATACACTATATTATACTGGAATTATATTATACATTTATATCATTATGATTTAGTTCCATTAAATATGAAATTGAAATGAAAGTAGCGTTCATGCGTACGTACGGCTTACCGTCTCCATGAACGGTGTATTTCATTTCTTACCTCTAAATGTTACGTAATATTATAAATGAATGTATATACTGGATATATAAGATATATATGACATCTAAATCATGAATATAATTCTGGATATAATGGATATTTCACCACATAAATAACTTGTAATTATAAGAAGCTTATTGTTGACTCAAGTACCAAAGATCGACAAAACGACCGTTATTAACTTAAATAATTACATAATGTTCATATCATTGTAATAAGTGATATAATAAGGATAATGAAATTGAAAATGGTTCTTAATAAGGTATATATTAACTCTAGTTTATTATTCAGGAGGTTAAAGAACGGTTGAGTCAAGTCAGACACGAGGTAAGGGAACTTCTTAACCTAATTTCCATTCTTTGGGTTAATCTCCTACTTTCAAATTATGTCTTGATGTTATTATGTCCTATTTTGTATTTTTACTTTCTTTATGTGTACCTATAGTGAATACACATAATATATCTATTTTATTTTAAAAATGATCTTTTTAAGGACTTCGTCTCAATCTCCTTTCATTGAGGCATATTTTGTTTTATACACAAATTTCTTTTATACGGTGTATAAACCCCTTTGACTTTTACGTTTATTCAAAAGGAATCTTTTTTATACGAAGTGTTTTACTAAACGACAAAAAGGGAATGTTGTTCTTTCCGTACATATGCGGAGACAATGACTTCTCCGCCGCCGTGACCATTATTTGAGTTTCGGCTTCCTTTACAAGCCATACCTTTTTTTAAAAGAAAAATAAATACAATGTTTTAACTTTCTTTTATTTTGGTATTGAAAATGGTACTAAAAGAATTTTTTTTATATATCAATGTGTTGTATTGAAATCTTGTGATTGAAATGTGGAAATGTTATGTTTCCTTTATTCATGTTTTATGTGATACGATTATGTTATGGTTTATGATATGTTTAAACCTATTCATATGAGGAATGCATTGGACTTAATAAGTGACGGGTGGAGCCCGCTATAGCTCCTCGATGCATCGGCAGGTCTCATGAGACAAACTAGTGTCTTGGCACGAGGCCTTGACAAAATCTTATTTGTGGTCTTGGCACGAGGCCTTGACTACGTGGTTATGATAGTCTGGCATTATGCATTCCATCATTATGAAAGTGGTTATTGATATTGCATGTGATTATTCGACCAGTAGAATATCCATTTGAAGAAGTAAATGGCATTATCTCATTTTACTTTTTCCATATTATGTTGATGTTCAAGTTTAAAAGGCTTTTGTTTTAGTTATACATTTCCTTAAATGTTTATGTTTATTTATGAAAGCTTCCGCAATATTGTTATCCTTACTGAGCATCTGAGCTCACCCCTTTCAATGTTTTAATATTTTCCAGGATGTGAAGAAGTATTTTATGAATGACCTGCAGGGATAGTCAGAAGAGGATATGAGTGTGGACTATGAAGACTTTGTTATTGTAGTTTTTCACTTTATGATGTAATGTAACGTTTATGAATGTATCTAGTGTTTCCAAGGCTACTAAACTAATCGGTCTTTCGAGACTTGATCTTTTGTGATCATGCCAATGTTACGAAGTAATGCACCGACTCTGGGTAGCTGGGGTCGGGGCGTTACAAAATCAATCTCAAAAATATGTGTGAAAAATATAAATACACCCAATATAAGTGGATATTAAGTGTAAAACAATAAAAGGTCATTCACACATATTCAATGGATGACATATTCAATGACTACATGTTGAACCCAAAGAAATCGAAATTGGGTTAAAAAGTTCCCTTGACAGCCTAACGACATCACATCAAAATGAGTTGATGAGAGATAAAAAGTGTATCTCATCACTTGGACATAAACTTTAAATCAATAAGGATATATGAGAACATATCCCAACATAACAATATGTAAATTAAAAGACCCAACAAAAGAAGTCTTTTAAAAAAAGAGGAGGGTGAAAGATTCACTTACCGACTTGGGTATCTTTCAAAACATACACCCCATGAAAGAAGGACAATAGATCATTGATGTAAATACTCATAAACGATATTATATTACACAAATATTATAATAATGGGCAGTACATACACCAATCAATTGAATTTTTGGCAAATGTAGCATAAATCTCACGGGAATACAAGTGAGATGAAAAATCCATTACGAAAACTCAGCAGCCTAACGACGCCACATAAAACTTCCGAATATGGATTGATGAGATAAAATAGGGTATCTCATCACATTACAATAAAATTTAAAGCAATAGGAATATAAAATAACATCCCCCAACATTACAAAGAGGAGCTTAAAATAAGTGACATAAAGGAGAGTACTTAAAAAGAAAGAGAGAGGTTAGATCTCTTACGAAAGTTCGGCAGCCTAACGGCGCCACTCAAAACTTCCAAAATGGATTGATGAGAGAGAATATGGTCTCTCATCACATGAACATAAAAATTACAGTAAGTGTAATATAAAATATCATCCCAATAACAAGAAAGATGAGCTTTAAAAGGAATGACATAAAAGTGTGTACTTAAAAAGAAAGAGAGGAGTATGATCCCTTACCTCGGGTCCGACTTGACTCGATCATTCTTTAATCTCCTGAATAATAAACTTGAGTTAATTTATACTTCTATAAGAACCTTTTTCAAGTTCATTATTCCTTTTATATCACTTATTACCATGTCATAAACATTATGTAATCATTTAAGTTAATAATATTTGTTTTGCCGATATTTGGTTCTTAAGTCGAAAGTGGACTTCTTCCAATTACATGCTGTTCGTGTGGCCAAATGTTTATTATATCCAGAATTTTATTCATGATGTAGATATCATATATTTAATATATATCCAGTACATTCATGCATTTATAACATTACATAATCATTTAGAGGTAAGAAATGAAATGCACCGTTCATGGAGACGGTAAGCCCAACGTACGCATGAACGCTACTTTCATTTCTATTTCGTATTTTATAGAATGGAATAATAATTATATAAAGGTATATTATAATTCCAGTATAATATCATATATAATATCATAGTTCCATCCTTTATACGTCCCACATATGGTATTTAACGAATCAAATCACTTTGAGGGGGCGGTAGTCCGCACTTCCTTAAATGAAGATATCGTGTTTACCCATAATGGAAACAATAATGGTATGCCATAAATGAAAAATAAAGAAGATTAAGGAAATAATAAACATATTATATATCATATATAAAAATAGTGACATTATAATGGCCACCTTTGAAGGTGTTAAATGAGTATTGAACAATCATCGTTTCGGGAGGCAGAATTTCGCCATCCACGGAAACTGTATGTTCTTTAACCACTTGATGTAGTTGTGTGAGAGTGTAGCTCGAATAAATCTTATAACAACATCCTAGTATATTTAAGATACTGGTGTTGTTACAAAATAAGTAAATAAAAAGAGTTTATGGGGTTGTAGAAGCAAAATAAAACAAATGAACATGAGAGAATGAATTACCTTTAAAAGTGTAACTCCTTTTTATTTGAGCCTAAAGGCATCCTTTGAAAGGATTATGCCCAAAGGGAATCCTCTAGGATGAGGTGAGGGATGTGTAGAGAGTAAATGGGCAGGGTTTGGCCGAGACAAAGGCATGAGGAGTGTGTGAAATGAGGTAGAGGTGGGGGCCTTTTATAAGAGGAGAGGAGGGGCACTTTTAAAAAGTAAGAAATATTACTTTATTTGAAAATGTGTTTCGGTTTTAAAAGGTCCCACATTGATATAATTAATTTATAAGGTGATAAGGGTTTGAAATACACCCATAAAATAAGTTTTGTACATGTGTAGTTCATAGATGTTACATTATATTTTCATTTTATTTAAATCGTCAAATAATGATGTCATCGCTTCATCATTATTATGTCATAGATAATTTAATTTATTTAATGTCTAAAAATTATAAAAAAATACTATGATGTATAAAATCTTTTTAGATGTCCAATGAATATTTATAATAAAAAATATGACTTGTATAAACCCACTTAAAAATTGTTTTAGTAAAACATATCATGTTTGTGTCATTTTTACTTTTACATTAAATAAAAAGTTATTTATGTCATTTCCCAATCAAAGTGGCTCCATGGGGTCCCCATGTTGACCCATGTATTGTATTGGCCGTCCATTACACATCCAATGAGGTTAGAACATGAGTCTAGGTCATTTTATATTATTAAAGCATTATTTTTACCTTAAACTACACTAATTACCACTAATCGCGATTAAAAACTTAATAAGTTACTATTCACCAAAAAATTGTGTTTATCCCATTGAACCACATTTTACTTCTTAATGAAAACCATGTATGTCAGATTTTTGAAATTCAAAACACAACGATGGAAAAATTTCATTTAAACGGAAAAATCAGTTTTTATAAGTACCACTTAGTGGTGTCACTATTCATCAAAAATTGATGTTTTTCAAAAAAATCCCAAAAATTCACCCTAAGCTATATTTGATATTCCGAATTCAAAAATGAAGTCTATTTTACAAAATTCAAAACATATAAGTCACATTAATTAATTTAATAATTAACTCTCACTGCCAGATCAAATAACGTGTTTTTATGAAACAATAAGTATCAAAAGATTGACACTGGTTTAAGTCTGATTTCAAAGTGAAATTAATTCCAACGGCCACTATTGGATTTAATGGTAAAAATATATTATAATTTCACCTTAAAACCAATTAAAAAGATAATCTAATCATATAAATAAATTATATTAAAAAGAGGTTTTGAATTAAAATACAACATTTTACACTATTCATTAAAAAAATGAACTTTATCGGAAAGATACCAAAAATTTAGACAAAGTAAATTTTGATGTCCCAATTCATAAGAAGAGTTTTATTTGGTACAATAGAATGTATATGAGTGAACCAAACTATATTTAATGGCGGTTCGCCATCAAAAGATGATAAGTGAACCTTTAGTGAAAACTAGGGCATATACGCCTAAAACTGAATTATTTTCGTGTTTTGAGCCTTTATCTTTTATTGGATAAATGTAAAAACATTTAAAAACATATATAATCATATTTTAGTTATTTCTATCCATTCCCTCCATTAAAATGGCTACATGTTAACTACCATTTAAAATAATATTATTTTATTATTAGAGTGAAACGTAAGATTCCCAAGAAACTCATTGTTGCGTGTTGGGTACGCCATCGAGCATAGCATCCCCTTTAAAGTCATATCAATATTTTATTCAAAAATATGGATAAATATGAAAATGTCATATTCTTTATTTACCTAGGGTGTTACATCCTTCCCCCCTTTTGGGAATTGCGTCCTCGCAATTTTTAAAATTGAGCTTGGAAACATCCTTGAAAGTCCCACATTAGAACAAGAGTCGGTAAAACAACCACTTTAAAATAAAGAAAGATAAGTACAAAGGTCACCAGAGTTAACCCATAATAGTATTCCATGTAGAAAAATATGGACATGGAGGAGAAAACATAGGGTCATGTTCTGATGGAGAGTGATAGAAAACATGTTTAGGAGAATGTTAACAATAAGAAAATCACAAACTTGTGATGGGTTAAACGGTGATGGGTTCCCCAGTAGGAAAAGTTAATAGACAACATTTTTGTTTTAAGTTACTTTTTATTGAGTAATTTATTCATAAGGAAACATAATCACTTATCATGTTGACTTTCAACTTTACTAGATTCCTTAATCAAACTCATATTTTTTCCAAAAGACGAGTATTTAGGAAGACTTGTTCGCATTAAGAGTACTATAAACAACTTCTATAGAATCACCTAATACACCAAAGAGAACTTTATACATCCCATGTCTTTAGGCTTTAACCAAAACCAAAAAAAAAGGTTAGTACAAGGTCAGATAATCCAGAAAAGGATAACCCATTAAAAAGAAAATCTATGCTTAATCTCCAAAATTTGTCCAACAAAACCCAAAGTTAACCGAGGTCCATCCGATAAACAATTTGTCCATAAAATTCTTCAAAGTAAACAAATATAAGATTGAAACCCAAATATTTGAAGGATTTAGTCACATAGTCTTCCAAGTTAAATCGTAACATTTATCTCCAAACAATATCAGTTGCTCCTAAAGTCTCGTATTGAAAAGTAATTTACCAAATCACATATCCTCCATGATAGGTTAATCATTTTCATAAATAACCCAAAATAAACTTACTCTTAATTCATAAAATCATATAACAAAAAAAAATCAGTCAAACTAACCAGGGACTTCACATAGTCTAGTGGTAGGCGATAAATACAAGTCGCACTTTGGTTGTGGGTTCGATTCCCGCGGCTTTGTCCGACGCGACGGGTTGTCACACGGTCTGTGTGTTGTCCTTTTTCCAAAACTACATAATTCTTAAAACATTCCCCAAAATGTGATAAAATCTTCAAGAATAATCATAACATATTTTAACCTCAAGTTTATCTCATTAAATTCATTTTCCATCATATCATAGAGTAACCCATAATTACCTAAAAATTAAGGATCATATAAACTCTAATGGTTACGTTTATAATTATTACCTGAACTTCCATATCGATTGGTCATCTTGTACATGATGAATTACAGAACATACCAAGGTTAAAATGGTTGATTATGACTCCTTGATATTTGGTTTAGAACAACCACAAGTTTCCTTCAAACCCATTGTCACTTTGGTGCCTGCTAGATCAAGCCATTTACTAAAACCAAAAAGGTCAGTGTGAGTATATCAACATAACCATCATGTACTAATGAGTAAGATAAACAATAAGATATACTTACTCATTCAATTTATCTAAAACTTGGTCTCTTTCTAAAATCCTAACCATTATGGTAATGTCACTTATGCTTAAAGAATACCCTAACCTCTAAAGCTATCTAAGCCGACCTTTGATACCAACTATAAGGCCACAGCCTTAAACTTTACTTAATCTTGAGTTATTACAAGATTACACATTGAGGATCTTTTCAGGTTTAGAGTTTTAGAGAATTATATCATGAAACTTGCATTACATTCCACATTTAAAAAAATGGTTACATAAAAGACAGTATTCATTCTTCCCATCAACGGAAACATATTTAAAATATAACACTGATTCTTTCTTGACACATCCTTGACACTATCATTACATCACGTACCTTTCCCTTGACCTGTGAAAAACATTTCAAAAACCTGGGATGAGCATAAAAAGCTCAGTAAGGGATATAAAAATATGGAAAGGAATCATGAGTACATGTATACATAAGAATGAAGTCATACTTTACCCATAAAACATAGGCACTTTAACATACCTCATAAAATCGTAGAAATAATATGACATAAAGGTAACTTCAGGCATTCATAACATCCTTACGTAGGGAGTAACCCTCTTGGTTACGTTTGGAATACCCATCACAGTATATTCCCTAAATCTCTTCGGAGAAACCTTAACGTTTCACTCCTTCGCGTTACCCAATGCATTGGAGAGCTATATCGGGCTCACCTGCCCTTAGTTTATCACGGAACCACCCGTTTTCATAACAATGCCCAAGAACCATAACATAAATGTATCACATAAAACATGAATAAAGGAAACATAACATTTCCACATTTCAATCACAATATAACATTTTAGTATATTGAAATAATGAATCCATTCAAAAAGAAACCATTTACAAAACCATTTAAAACATTTAACAAAGAGATTTTTTAATCAAAGTGTCCCATACCACCTTGAAGCTTAAAATTTTAAACCATTAATATCCATATAAATAAATCCTTAAAACCATTTTGAAAACATGGATATTAATAATAACAAATAATTAAAACATTTAAAATGATATTTTGGTTAAAGGGGTTTTACCAAAATTAGAGACACTTGAATACAATAATTGAGGAATAACATTTAGTCAGAACTTTATAATATCATGAGAATAAATGGATTCATGATATAATACTCCAAAGGACAGTATATACACCATAGAATAGTGAATTGGTGCATAACAACAATGAACCCTCAATAGAAATGTCAAATCTGATGAAATCCCTTATAAAGAAGGTATCCTTAAATTAAGGACAAATCAATCTCAAAAATATGTGTGAAAAATATAAATACACCCAATATAAGTGGATATTAAGTGTAAAACAATAAAAGTTCATTCACAAATATTCAATGGATGACATATTCAATGACTACATGTTGAACCCAAAGAAATCGAAATTGGGTTAAAAAGTTCCCTTGACAGCCTAACGACATCACATCAAAATGAGTTGATGAGAGATAAAAAGTGTATCTCATCACTTGGAAATAAAATTTACATCAATAAGGATATATGAGAACATATCCCAACATAACAATATGTAAATTAAAAGACCCAACAAAAGAAGTCTTTTAAAAAAAGAGGAGGGTGAAAGATTCCCTTACCGACTTGGGTATCTTTCAAAACATACACCCCATGAAAGAAGGACAATAGATCATTGATGTAAATACTCATAAAAGAAAGTATATTACACAAAGAGTATAATAATGGGCAGTACATACACCACTCAATGGAATTTGTGGAAAATGTAGCATAAATCTCACGGGAATAAAAGTGAGATGAAAAATCCATTACGAAAACTCAGCAGCCTAACGGCGCCACATAAAACCTCCGAATATGGATTGATGAGATCAAATAGGGTATCTCATCACATTAAAATAAAATTTACAACAAGAGGAATATAAAAGAACATCCCCCAACATTACAAAGAGGAGCTTAAAAGAAGTGACATAAAGGAGAGTACTTAAAAAGAAAGAGAGAGGTTAGATCTCTTACGAAAGTTCCGTAGCCTAACGGCGCCACTCAAAACTTCCAAAATGGATTGATGAGAGAGAATAGGGTCTCTAATCACATGAACATAAAAATTAAAGTAAGTTTAATATAGAAGATCATCCCAATAACAAGAAAGATGAGCTTTAAAAGGAATGACATAAAAGTGTGTACTTAAAAAGAAAGAGAGGAGTAGGATCCCTTACCTCGGGTCCGACTTGACTCGATCGTTCTTTAATCTCCTGAATAATAAACTTGAGTAAATTTATACTTCTATAAGAACCTTTTTCAAGTTCATTATTCCTTTTATATCACTTATTACCATGTCATAAACATTATGTAATCATTTAAGTTAATAATATTTGTTTTGCCGATATTTGGTTCTTAAGTCGAAAGTGGACTTCTTACAATTACATGCTGTTCGTGTGGCCAAATGTTTATTATATCCAGAATATTATTCATGATGTAGATATCATATATGTCATATATATCCAGTACATTCATGAATTTATAACATTACATAATCATTTACAGGTAAGAAATGAAATGCACCGTTCATGGAGACGGTAAGCCGTACGTACGCATGAACGCTACTTTCGTTTCTATTTCATATTTTATAGAATGGAATAATAATGATATAAAGGTATATAGTAATTACAGTATAATATCATATATAATATTATAGTTCCATCCTTTATACGTCCCACATATGGTATTTAAGGAATCAAATCACTTTGAGGGGGCGGTAGTCCGCACTTCCTTAAATGAAGATATCGTGTTTACCCATAATGGAAACAATAATGGTATGCCATAAATGAGAAATACAGAAGATTAAGGAAATAATAAACATATTATATATCATATATAAAAATAGTGACATCATAATGGCCACCTTTGAAGGTGTTAAATGATTATTGAACAATCATCGTTTTGGGAGGCAGAATTTCTCCTTCCACGGAAACTGTATGTTCTTTAACCATTTGATGTAGTTGTGTGAGAGTGTAGCTCGAATAAATCTTATAACAACATCCTACTATATTTAAGATACTAGTGTTGTTACAAAAGAAGTAAATAAAAAGAGTTTAGGGGGTTGTAGAAGCAAAATAAAACAAATGAACATGAGAGAATGAATTACCTTTAAAAGTGTAACTCCTTTTTATTTGAGCCTAAAGGCATCCTTTGAAAGGATTATGCCCAAAGGGAATCCTCTAGGATGAGGTGAGGGATGTGGAGAGAGTAAATGGGCAGGGGTTGGCCGAGCCAAAGGCTTTAGGATTGTGTGAAATGAGATAGAGGTGGGGGCCTTTTATAAGAGGAGAGGAGGGGCACTTTTGGAAAGTAATAAATATTACTTTATTTGAAAATGTGTTTCAGTTTTAAAAGGTACCACATTGATATAATTCATGGATAAGGTGATAAGGATTCGAAATACACCCATTAAATAAGTTTTGTACATGTTTAGTTCATAGATTTTACATTATCTTTCCATTTTATTTAAATCGTCAAATAATGATGTCATCGCTGCATTATTATTATGTCATAGCAAATTTAATTTATTTAATGTCTAAAAATTATAAAAAAAATACTATGATGTAAGAAATCTTTTGAGATTTCCAATGAATATTTTTAATCAAAACTCTGACTTGTATAACCCCACTTAAAAATTGTTTTAGTAAAACATATCATGTTTGTGTCATTTTTACTTTTACATTAAATAAAACGTTATTTATGTCATTTCCCAATCAAAGTGGCTACATGGGGTCCCCATGTTGACCCATGGATTTTCTTGGTCGGCCATTACACATCCAATGAGGTTAGGACATGTGTCTAGGTCATTTTATATTATTAAAGCATTATTTTTATCTTAAACTACACTAATTACCACTAATCGCGATTAAAAACTTAATAAGTTACTATTCACCAAAAAATTATTTTTATCCCATTGAACCAAATTTTACTTCTTAATGAAAACCATGTATGTCGGATTTTTGAAATTCAAAACACAAAGATGACAAAATTTCATTCAAACGGAAAAATCAGTTTTTATAAGTACCACTTAGTGGTGTCACTATTCATCAAAAATTGATGTTTTTTCAGAAAAATCCCAAAAATTCACCCTAAGATATATTTGATATTCCGAATTCAAAAATGAAGTCTATTTTAAAAAATTCAAAACATATAAGTCACATTAATTAATTTAATAATTAACTCTCGCTGCCAGATCAAATAGCGTGTTTTTATGAAACAATAAGTATCAAAAGATTGACACTGGTTTAAGTCTGATTTCAAAGTGAAATTAATTCCAACGACCACTATTGAATTTAATGGTAAAAATATATTATAATTTCACTTTAAAACCAATTATAAAATTTAATCTAATCATATAAATAAATTAGATTAAAAAGAGGTTTTGAATTAAAATACAACATTTTACACTATTCATTAAAAAAATGAACTTTATCGGAAAGATACCAAAAATTTACACAAAGTAAATTTTGATGTCCCAATTAATAAGAAGAGTTTTATTTGGTCCAATATAGTGTATAAGAGTGAACAAAACTATATTTAATGGCGGTTCGCCATTAAAAGGCGATAAGTGAACCTTTAGTGAAAACTAGGGCATATACGCCTAAAATTGAATTATTTTCGTGTTTTGAGCCTTTATCTTTTATTGGATAAATGTAAAAACATTAAAAAACATATATAATCATATTTTAGTTATTTCTATCCATTCCCTCCATTACAATGGCTACATGTTAACTACCATTTAAAATAATATTATTTTATTATTAGAGTGAAACGTAAGATTCCCAAGAAACTCGTTGTTGCGTGTTGGGTACGCCATCGAGCATAGCGTCCCCTTTAAAGTCATATCAATATTTTATTCAAAAATATGGATAAATATGAAAATGTCATATTCTTTATTTACCTGGGGTGTTACAGTATATAGTGATTAAATATTGTACTTATAAAATGATTAACATCATGGATATGATAGAACAATGATAAAATTACAATTACTGAAATTACTAAATAGAAACTTGCCGTAAAAATGAAATAATTATCACCTGAAACTATGATTATAATAATCAATTGTAAATAAATAGGAGATAAAATGCCATGAGTAAATAAAATATGGTATGATATTAGTGAATATGGTTATTTAATATATTTATAATAAGAATATATTTATTATACAAGTTGTTTTAATGAATATAATGTTTTATGAGGCTTGACTTAAGGGCTTATGTTAAAATCTCACTTTTTAAGGATTTTTAGTTATAAATTTATGATGAGGGAAATAATATAGATATTATCATTTAAAACCAATATAGTTTATTATAATCTTGATGATCTTGGTATTTTTATGTGTCAGTACCATTTTATTTTCTTTGGTACTTCAAATTATTGTGAATATATTTTTAAGGAAAATCTGAATTTATTTTATTTTTGGTTGATGAACTTTTTATTCCATTTCCATGATCTTAAAAAAAATTTATGGAAGTTTTTACATATAAACGAAATCTTTATAAAATGCAATTTTCTTATCGTTTTACTTTATGTATAAATGATTAAAAGGAAATATTTATATGAAACATTTTCTAAACATGTTGTTTTTGACTTTTTCTATAAGTGTGAAGTGAATATATTTTTTTAACATACACGACATGAATTAATTTTTCTACCTCCATAAATATTATTTTATTTGAATACTCCTTTACAATTTCCATTGATATTTTCATATAATATTATTTTATCAATTTTCCTGTAATTTAGTTAAAATGTTTTCAAAAAAATGGATGTTTTCCTTATGTTTTTAAAGGTATTTTTCATCTATGTAATCATCCTTTAAGGGTTATCAGGATTCCATGTAGATAAAATATTATAATACCATCAATTTTCATCCTATGGTTGTCTTATGATGGTGATTATTCAAGGATGATTATAAGAATTTTTTTCTTTTCAATGTGATAATTAAGTTATGATGATACCATTTTCAAAACCAATTATTTTCCATGAGTTACACAATAATGAAATGATGAAATATTTTTTGAACCTAATTTCTTTTTTTGGGTTATGATATGAATATATGATTAATGTTTTATAATCTAGTGTCATATATTTATGGTTTAAGGTTATGTTATGACTGAGTGTATTATAGACCTACAATGAATTGGGTAAGGATGGATAACTGATTGGATAACTATGTTATATGTTAACTTTATTTCACATTCAGAAAATTATGTTTGGACCCAGTTTTATGTCTATAAGTTAATGTGTAGGCCTTGTTTCACATCCATAAGTTAATTTTGTAACCTAGTTTCATCTCCCTAAGTTTATGCGAGGACTTGATTTCATGTCCTAACCATAAAGAGTAATCCTGTGTATATTTATAAATCTTTAAAATGGTCTAATATTATATTATTTCCACATTCATATGTTTATGATATACTCTCATTAGCCATGTTTGATTGTTGATGATTTCTCACTCCTATGAATTTGGTCTTTTTTATAATAGTTCCTTGTTTCACAACTCATGATTAATTATATATAGTTGATTGGGAATTATTTTCTTATTTTATGATCATGTTTTCATTCCATTATTCATACATATAATCATTGATTGAAATCACTTATGTTTACCCATACTGAGCATCTAAGCTCACCCGTTTCTTATTATCCCTTTCCCTAGGTTCTAAAGAAAGGTTTTAAGTATGGCATGTCTAAGTAGCAGACTACGTGAGAAGATATTTGTGAAACATTTTAAATATCTATCATGAAATAAGATGATTATATATCTACTCTAAAAATAAGATAAACCTTTACTATCATCATGCATGTATTATTATAAAATGTGTTAAATATTCATCTCTAATGATGTAACTTTTTGTATGAAATGATCTAGTCACCACAGTTGGTATCAGAATAGGGTTTAGTTATTTTCATAGATTGGGATTACATTTTTTGAGGGAAAAAATTGTTATAATTTGTCATGACTCGACCCTACCGGTCTCGGGTGGCAACTACCCCAAGCCGACCTCTATAGGCCAGGGGCTGGCGACAAGAACTGAAGGCGTAACAATCTCAGGGTTGTTTTTTCTTAATTACCTATACACACACACACACACAACCCACTCAATGAAGAAGTGTAGAGTATAAAGGAAACAAAATCACAAACAACTATAACCCAACCTCAGTCATGCATCGACTTCTAAAACCAAACAATTAAACTGAACAGAAAAGTGAAAAACATGTTCCCAACTAGAAAGGTGCCACAACTTGGCTATAGGTAAATGAAATTAAACAGATGGCAAGTCTCACAACTGAAAATCCTACTATGACCACTGAACGCAGTCCAAGCTCTTGTGTCCTATATGCTCTTCCGTAGTCTCGATCATCCTGTCTGTCGACTGCAAGGGCACACCAAGTGCGGGAAAAGCCCAAGCAGGGGTGAGTATAAATATACTCAGTAGGATTCCCCAAAAGATCAAGGGAGCAGAAAAAAAGTACTAAAATGGAGAGTAGTAGACAGAACAAAGAACAGTGTGAGAGTATAATAGAGAGAGTGCAACTCAACCCATTAGAAGAAAGGAAGTGGACTCATCCAACCAAGAAGATCTAGACACAGAAATCACATGGCATACTCTGAAAATCTTTGCCCCTCCTAGAAGGAAAGTAAATGAACCCAAGGAGTGGGAAAAAAGTAGGTTGTATATATATATTCTCTACAAGAAACCTGAATGAGTGTGTGAGGTGATCTCCATATCCAAGCTCAGCCCAGGAAAATTCGCCAACAGTTCAAAGGATATCCATCACTGATGACCAACAATCCTGTACAATAATGATGTCTCATCACTAAACTATACAACCAAGGTCCCCGCTCTGGTAACCATGGAGAAAAGTCACTGACTAGCCTCATAGAGAGGGCTGAGTCTGAAAGAAGTCATCGGGTAGCCCACTACCCAGCCCAGCTAGAGGGTAAAACCTATGTGGTCGTCAGGTAACCCACTGCCTAGCCCCGCTGGAGGGTAAACCCTAAGAGGTTGTCGGGTATCCCACTGCCCAGCCCCACTGGAGGCTAAACCCTAAGGTGAACGGGTAACCCACATCCCAGCCCTACTGAAGGGTAAACCCTAAGGTTAATGGGTAACCCACTACCCAACCCTGCTAGAGGGTAAACCCTGATACGCCGGCGGGTAACCCAGTACCTAGCCCAGTTGGAGGGTAAACCCGGGACAGGTCTGATAACTCAACACTGCCCATGACATCACGGGGTGTCACTATCAATGCTACCGTGCATTGGTTTGGAGTGCGTCAAAGGGTCCTTCGACCAACACCCTATTATGTTTCCACATTTAATAAGATCTTGAAAGAGGCACCACACACCCAAAAAAATTACACCATTGTAATCCTCATAGAAAAACATGATAGATAGACTATTTACTCACCCAAAACGGACGTCTGATGTAAAAATAATAGTATGATACACACAACATAAAAGACGACCCATGGGGCCCACTCCCCAACTCCGGATTTAACACCTGAAACCAGCCTGGTCAACTCTGTCTCGATGCTAGGGTTGCAATGCCGTTGATAGTGCCTAAAATGGACTCCGAATGCAGAAGCTGCAACTCCCATTGTTATGCAAACGAGGCCCTATGGGACCCACACCTTGACCCCAAAACGTGTCTCACAGATCGTAACATTGCATTCCTTGCAGATAACCATGAGGTATAGACAATTAATTTACCCTGAACGGACTTATGAAGCATAAGTCATAAAAACGCAGCATACGTTAGAAAGCCGCCTCGTAGGGCCCACACCTCGGGCCCGAATTTAGGCGGGTGGATTGCACCATCGCAATCCCTTTGGAAGAACACTTAGAAATGAGTGCTTAACCACCCCAAATGGAAGTTCGGTGAAAAAGTGGCATTTCACCGTAACACCTGTGAACCAGGCCCTATGGGGCCCGCACCTTGTCTCCAACCAAAACACTTCAAAAAGCGTCTCAAAAAGTCTGCACGAGAACTGCGGTCTTGCTGATGCTAACAGTGCATCAATCTGACATCTCAAACAAGAGTTAGATCCGATGCAAGAATAATTAATTAATTAATTAATTAATTAATTATTCGCATTAATCGTTTCATTCCAATAAGCAATGAAACCAAATCTCAAGGGTTCCAAACCAAATTTGGAAGGACCGTCTCAACTCCAGGGCCACATCGTCTCTGACAGGACGTCATACAGACGTTTGGCTCGTGAATATGCCCATTGCAAACTTTAATTATAATATATTATTATTAAATTAAAGTGTTTTGGGTCACCCACCTTCGGGATTCGAACTCATAATTTTTTAAACCCACTTCAAAAAGTCCGCATCACTGAGACAAACCCAAGGCCATTGACGGTGCGTCAAACGGACGCGTCGTTTATGAGATACCCCCCTTTGAACAAAGGGGTCCCAAAATGGGCTGGTCCAGACCTGCCGACCCGATTCAGACTGCTGGCCCGCGGCACGGCCTGGGGTCCGGCCCAACTCATCGTGGAATGCTGGCCACGACCCATTCGAAACCACCGTACCCCTAGGGTTCGGTTCTTCCACTGATCGGCCGAGTGACTGATCAATTTGTCCGCACGCTGCACCAGCAGGACCCGTGTACCGTGGGTCCTTGTCCGCAGCACCCAATAAGGCAGTGACCTCAGGGCTCCCCCTAACCACGACGACCGACGTCGTCACTCCCATCCTATAGGGAGCACCGCCACAACACCTTCACCTGACGTTGCGGCCGCCTGGGATCCCTACTCCGCCGCCTGGACTCGCATCTCCATCGACTGAGCCCACCACCTAGCACTGGTCGCCCGAACCACGACCGCCTGATCCCATGCTCCGTTGGAGCTACCTTGTCCGCGCCGGCCACACCCGACGTCGCACCGGCCCTACCTGACGCTGAACCCTTCGACCTCTGCTCATCCGCTGGCTGCAGCGCTCCGCCGCACCTCCGGCTCGACCTCCGACCATCACCACTTTCCAGAGTCGGACCTTCCTCCGGTCCTCCCAACCACTCCGGTGGTCGGAAAAAGTATCTGAAACTAGTTTTGAAATCTTCGTGATTGGATCTTCACAGCAACGCACCACGTTCATCGATCCGTCACAGTTTTGGCACGTCTGAAATTCTAGATGAAGAACGCTCAAGAACAGGATTTAGAATGGTGCACAAATAATGACCGTGTTCATTTGGACTTCATCCTAATTCTAGAATTTTAGAATCAGAAGAAAAATCTGATGAAAAGTCAGGAAATCGACGAGGATTTGAAAATAAACCAAAAATCCTACTTCGAATTAGTCGTTCATTGTTGGCGGCACGTCCACAACACTCCTGCTTTGATCCACCAAGGTTCTGGCGGAGGTCGCTACTCGATTCGGAAAATAACAGCGAATAACGCCGAAGAATAGTTTAGAGAGAGGGGAAGAGAGAGAGAGAGAGAGAGAAGGGAAAACCCTAACTCCAAACTTATATTTTTCTATTTATAGAAAAGTTCACTTAGTGCGGAATCCAAAACTATCATGACCTCTCCTTTTATATTCGGATTAGGTAAAACACCCCATTTTGAACTCAGCAGAATTCTCGGATTTCTATTCCGAGAATTCATTTGAATGTTATTAAAAAAGAATGCCAGTGATAAAAATCACTAAGTGGTGATTCCGAAATGATGATTTTCCCCCGGTGAATTTTCTCACAGAGGTCCTTTGCTGACAAAGTTTATACCCCTACTAGGGTAAACGACACGCTCCGAGCTCAACCATGGAAAAAGAACTTGGGATACAGAGCTCACACCTAGCTCTCCCACTCCCAAGAAAACTTGCACAACACCATACTGGCACAACACGCGAACCAAAATATAGTTCGTACTTATAGGGTCTGCTAGTTTTGATGACATGCATTGGAACATGCTCACACCTCATCTACTACGACACGTGGAAGACTTCGTGCGCCCACTCCTACTATTGGGAGGGTAGGGCAAGATGGTAGGCAACCTCTCCATCTCTTGTATGATTCTCGAACGGCCCAAAGAAACTCAAGGGACTTCCCCGGCCGAACCTCTACTTTCCACATCGTGACCAAAAACACGGTTTGTTCCTGGAACATGGTCTCGTTATTCCCTCCTTCAGAATACTCATCTGGTGAAACACACAAGTATATCTGGTCACATAAATTTTCACAATCAGTTCATCAAAACCGAGACTCTCTTACATGTTGCAGAAGTGGATGAGTCAACACCATCGACTGAAGAAAAGTTGTACCCTCCAGGTCTAACAGGGTCGACTGCAGGGAAGCTAACTACCACGAAACTTCCCGCATCTGACGAGTCTGGGACTTTCTGCTAAGGGAACCTACTACAACACTGCCATTTTTCCAGAACATAGAATAACTTGAAAACATAGTCCTGTAGACATTTCAACCCGCACCGTTGTCTCAGGTTCAATTCTCTCTGGTTGAGGATGCACCTGAGACACTTGTGGCCTAAGCAAACCACAAAGCGATCTCGCAAACGTTATCATCTCCACATTCTCCGGGCAAAGACTACCACCACCAGCACCCCATTGTGAATCCCGTAGTTCTATTTATGAGGTGTCCATCACCTTGACCTGTACTTGATAACGATATCAAGATTGATGTTGAGCACACAAGGTACCAAAGAACAGGGCATATGGGAAAACTCATCCAACCTCCAGAGGCTAGACACAGAAAGAAGGTGGCATACCCCACGGGTCTTTGCCCTTATGAGAATGAGAGTAATCCCTGAAACATGAACTCTACCAAACCCACTAGTGGCACCTCAAGAAAAGGGAGGTCAAGAAGAAAATCCCCACTGGAAAATACAGAACCTGCTTTGACACACCACCGCACAACCCCAGCACGACTGCACATGTCAGAGGGACTCATCCACCACACCTAAATACTATCCGCTTTGGGTGGTACTGAATCTCACTCACGGTTTTGATTGCACCACAAAAAAATGCATCTCAGGGGGGGGGGGAGAACCCCTCTATCTAATGAATTCAAAGCTATATCTGAAAACACAAACACAGGGTTACACCGACACCTTGCATCACCCTTGGTAACCCCTCGAACAAGGAGTTAGATGAAAAGAGTACCTAACGCAGCGTCTTATAAGTTCTACTAAGAAAATTAGAAAAAGTCACAGAGCGTAGCTCTTATCATTCCATGCGATGCAGGATTATAGACATCCATAGCACACAACCACCCACAACCCTATCCTTCAGCTCCTTGAGCCTAACATGGGCCGCCTAGTGGAGGTAGAAGGACCTCAAAATGTCATCTGTCAACCACAATTCTTCTTACTCTTCTTCCAACACCGCCTCCCTGAGGACTACCCTATCCTCACCTAGGAGTTCTCTGATCACAACACTACCTCTATCATGGCAGTGAATCTACCAACTATTTGGAAAACTCATAACCTTTGGTCGGGTAGTCACAGGACACGTGACCTCGCACAACCCAATCATATCACTAGTCCTCCCTGGGCTATCTCGGTGCTCTACGTTGTCCCCGAACATGTGCCTAAGTATCATCAAGGGGAGACCTCCAGTGTCGAGGCCCTACCAATTGACATTTCTCTAACAGAAATTTCTTTGTCACCAGTGCCTGGTCCAACACCATGAGATGGGTGAGGATCCACTAGGGCACTATACTGGAAGAAATCTCCTATACAGAGACCTCGCTCAAACTTCTATGCTCAGAGGACCACATACAAAGAGTATCGAGTAAGGTCTGCAAACCTAGTCATGTACTCAGCCAGTGACATTACTCCCCACTGAAGCCCCAGAAGCTCTTGAAACTGTATAAAGCGTAAGTAGGAGGGGTATTACTTCTCACAGAACAACTGTTAGAAGCCATCCCATGAGAGTACCGACTCATCATGCATCTAAGTAACCATGGATCTACTAACGCCAAACTGCTTGGTGGAGGAAAAAAAAGAAAAGACTGGCTGTCAAAGCCACCATATAACCTATCACTATCTGAACAAGCCTGAAGAGGCAAACCATTGACTCTAACCAACCCTTCACTATCTTAGAGTATGGATCACCGTGGAACCTCAATGGTCTCTGACGTTGGAACTCACATAGCGCGCCCAGCCTGCGCTCATCATCAACCTTCGCTACCGGTACTATCTTTTACTCCACAGGTGGAGGTGCTCATGCCAGTCCTCTTAGAGATAGGGTAATCGTATGATGGAACTTGAAATGATATCTTATCTCTCATGGAATCGTCATCCTGAACCAGATCAAGAATTTTGGATGGATATCATCATGAAGACATCCTGAATCCGATCAAGGAGTACCACTGTCAAATGAGCATATATATAACAACAATGATGGGGAGATGACTGAAGAAGGACAATCAAAGACTCAATCCTATATGATGCATGAATCAATCTTCCCTTTAAGAAGTGTCTCAGAACACTGATTCAACAAACTGGAAATCAAGGTCCTCGTGAATTGATATGTCGGTTTCCACACCATCACTGGACTCCCTTTCCCAAGAGCTGCTCTCAAGACATGTCAACACTATTGCCCCAAAACTCAACCAATTACTTTTTAGGTACGTCTGAACAACACCCCAAGGAACAAACCAACTTTGATACCACTTATTCATGACCCGCCCCTATCGGTCTCGATCCATAACTACCCCAGGACTACCTCCACATGACAGGGGCTGGAGACAAGTGCTGAAGCTGTAACAATCTCGGGGAGGCCTTTGCCTATGTACCTTTACACACACACAAACAACCCACTCAATGTAGTAGTGCAGAGTAAACATGAATCCAAAGCACAAACAAATATAACCAAACCTCAGTTATTCATCAACTTCTAAAACCATAAAAGTAAACTGAATAGAAAGGGGAAAAACACACACCCAGGTAGAAATGTTCCATAACCCGGAAACAGGTAAATAAAAGTAAACAACTGGTGATTCTCACAACTAAAAATCCTACTATGAACATTGAACGCTGCCCATGATCATGTGTCCTCTACGATCCTCCGTGGTCTCAATTGACATGTCCATCGTCTACAAGGGTACACCAAGTTTTAGAAAATCCCAAGAAGGGGTGAGTATAAAGACACTCAGTAGGATTCTCCGAAAGCTTGGGGGAGAATCAAAAAAGGTACAAAAATAGTGACCAGTAGACAGAACAAATAATAGTGTGAGAGTACAACAGAGAGAGTGAAAATCAACCCAACAGAAGGAAGGAAGTGGACTCGTCCAACCAAGAGAATCTAGAAATGGAAAGAACGTGACATACCCCACAAGTCTTCACCCCTCCAAGAAGGAAAGTAACTGAACCCAAGGAGTGGGAACAAAAGTAGGGTGTATATATGTATATGATGAACCAGAAACCCGAACGAGTGTGTGAGGGGATATCCATCTCCAAGCTCAGCCTAGTAAAAGTCTCCCACTATTCAAAGGATATACATCCCTGATGCCCAAAAGTCTTATACGATAAAGATGTCTCATCGCTAAACCGTACAACCAAGTGTTCCGCTCTGGTAACCACGGAGAAAAGTCACTGACTGGCCTCACAGGGAGGGATGAGTCTGAAAGAAGTCATCAAGTAACCCACTGACCAGCCCAGCTAGATGGCAAACCCTAAAAGGTCGTCTGGTAACCCACTGACCAACCCTGCTGGAGGGTAATCCCTAAGAGGTCGTCGGGTAACCCACTTCCCCACCCCGCTGGAGGGTAAACCCTAAGGTGAACATGTAACCCACTTCCCAGCCCTACTGGAGGGTAAACCCTAAGGTTAATGGGTAACCCACTATCCAGCCCCACTAGAGGTTAAGCCCAGAACTATTCTGATAACTCCGAATTGCTCGTTCCATCACTGGGTGTCACTAACATCGCTACCACGAATTGGTTCGGAGTGCATCAAAGGAATCTCTGACCAACACCATTTCATGTTTCCACATTTTATGAGATCACAAAAGAGGATCAGAATGCCCAAACGTATTACACCATTGCAATAATAATGAATAAACATGCAAGATAGAATATTTACTCGCCCCGAACGGATGCCTGATTAAAAAGTCGCAGTATGCTTCACACAACTTAAAAGACGGCCCATGGGGCCAATGCCACAACTCTGGCTTCAACGACTAAAACCACCATGGTCAACTTTGTCTTGATGCTAGTGTCGCAACACTGCTGATGGTGCCTAAAAGAGACACTAGATGCAGAAGCGGCAACTCCCAACATTATGCAAATGGGGCCATGTGGGGCCGACACCTCAACCCCGAAACACGTAACACAGATCGTACCATTGCATTCCTTACATATAACCATGAGGCATAGGTTATTCATTTTCCCTGAATGGACTTATGAATCATAAGTCCTAAAAACACAGCATACGTCTGAAAACCACCTCGTGGGGCCCATGCCTCGGGCCTGAATTTAAGCAGGCAGATTGTGCCATCGTAATACACTCAGAAGAACACTCAGAAATGAGTTCTCAAACACCCCAAACAGATGTCAGGTGAAAAAGTGGCGTTCCACAGTAAAACGTGTGAACCAGGACCTGTGGGGCCCACACCTTGTCTCTAACCAGAATGCTTCAGAAAGAATCCCAAAAAGTCTGCACGAGGACTGGGGTCACACTACCACTAATGGCGCGTCAATCAGACATCCCCAATAGGAGATAGTTCACCCACAAGAATAATTAATTAATTAAATAATTAAATAATTATTTTCGTTAAGAGTTTCGTGCCACCGAGCATCGAAACCAAACCAAAAGGGTTACGAACCAACTTTGGAAGGACCGTCTCAACTACAGGGCCATAATGCATCTAACATCTCATCAAACAGACATCTATCTTGTGAATACGTCTATTGAAAACTTTAATAATAATTTATTATTATTAACTTAAAGCATTTTGAGTCACCAAACTTTAGGATTTTAACTCAAAATTTTGGAAACAAACTTCAAAAATTATGCTTCGCTGAGACGAACCCAAGGCCATCGACAGCATGTCAAATGGAAGTGTCGTTTAAGAGATACACCCCTTTGAACAAAGGAGGCCCAGAATGGCCCGGTCCAGACCACCGGCCCGTGACCTTGCCATGGGTCCAGCCCAGCTCACCGCGGCTCATTCGAAACCACCGGTCCCCTAGTGTCCAGTTATTCCACTGAACGGCCGAGCGGCCGGTTTCTTTGTCCGCGTGGTACCAACAGGACCCGTGTACTGCGGGTCCTTGTCCGTAGCACCCCACGAGGTGCTGACCTCGGGATTCCACCCTGACTGCGATGGCCGACGTCGCCACTCCCTGCCACGAACCGAATCTGGTTGCCGCCAAAACCGGCACCAAACCCAGCCCGTGACATGACCCGAAGGGCATTCCCTATCCCCACGGGCTGGCACAAGTGCCCGGGTATCATTTATTTAGGTTTGGGAATGATTTACCCGAATATGAAGGCATAAACCATTAAAAACAATCAATAAACTGAATCTGAAAAATTTATACCAAACGATGTTTAAACAAAAACCAGAACTGAATACCTAGGTTTAGGGTCAATAAAAAAGGTCCAAAGACACAATGGAACAGAAACAAAACAGCCCCATGGACTTCACATGACAAGGGTTCATCACCCCCAAGTCGTCTCCACTACTCCGCCCCAAGGATGAGGACTAACACCCTGAACCGCCATCACCCTTAGCCTTTCCTTTACCTGGGTCAAAAAAAGGGTCTAATTACACCCAAGGGGTGTAAGTAGGGTGTGAGCCTAAGCCCAATAGGATACCACCCTATGATTCCAAGGTGCATGCAATATGAGGTGAAAAAGCAAGCAGTTTTAATATGCAATTAAAAGCGGTGACAAATTCCACGAAATGAAACTTTAAATTGAAAACATTTTTCAAGATAAAACTTTCAGAATGTTAACACATTTAAATAGGAATATTAGATACTGCATTATAATTCCAAAGACACCCAAATACAATGGCAAATACCACAAATCCACTGAGCAACAAAACCGGGAACACCCCTAGGCACTAGATAGTCTCAGGCCCCATGTACCTCGTACATCAGTGTAATGTACCCATAGTAAAATCCTTTATCGTGCACGAGCCACTAGTAGGGAACATACCCATAACCTAGTGGTCCCCAATCATCATCCACATAGTTTAGTTAGAGTTGTCGTTATCCAAATGCTAAGTGAAACAGGGACAAAACCCATCCGGTCCACTAGCCGTATTAGTACAAATCCGCCCCACCTAGGTACCCGGGCTTCCCCCTTTGTGCTCAAACAATTTCAGGATTTAACACATATACATTTTAATGTAAATCACCACTACTGGTCACATACACGAAATATAGTAGCTATCTCATTTTATACCACTTAAAACACACAACAAACTATTTGAATTTGAATAAATCAATTTCTCAAAATCTCGTGTAGTTTTGCACAGAAAACCCCTTAAGAAACTCACTTGTACACGATGTTCACAGTTTTAAGTTACCAAAACAGTAAAGGAAGCCCAATAAATATCAATTAAAACAACAAATCAATTTTTGGGCATTCCCATCTTAAAAAAGAAGTGTTATCTTTGTAAAACCTTCATTTTTAAACAAAAGTGGAACCAAAACTTCACCTTCTTTACAAACACAATTAAAACCCATTTTTTTGAAGCAATTACCAAAGGGGATAAACATTATAAACAGTATTTTATGCCTTATTACAGATCAATAATAACAACTAAGTATTTATATGGCATCCCCAAATGAACAAACAAAACACTTCTTTGGAAAACCCCCAATTTCACACCAAATTGGCATTTTAAATTCAATTGCAATAGAAACATCATTAGAACCAATTTTTCAGAAATAATAAAATTATATAAATCTGAAAATATGATAAATACAGCATGATAATACACAAAGATTGCATCAACATTGGAATCACCTACCAAATCAAATGAAACCATTGAATCCTTTGTGCGAAAACACAAACGCACCACCGCTGCACCTCAAGAAGGGTAGATAAAACCAAAAAAATAGAAAATTGGACCAAGAAAACCCATGGTTAAACCTTAGTTTCGAACCCCTACCCACTGGAAATTGTTAACTTCAATAAAAATGGAGGAAACCCTAAAAAAATTGAATGAAACCCTAATCAATTTGAACGGGGAAAAGAAATGGACAAACTTACTTGAGAAATCTAGAATGAATCTCCACCAAACACAAGTATCTGAAATTGAAAACGGCCAAAACTCAGGGGATGTTCTCACAAGAATTATTAGGTCATTTATGAATTGGAATGGAGGGAAAAGAGTATGAATTGAGAGAGTTATGATTGAATGAACATACCTCATCAAATCTTCCCGATTTTATAAACCCTAAGATGTTCGTCCCTAAATCGTGATCCTAAGAGCTCCAAAGAGGGGGGTAAAGAGTCTGCGGGAGAGGATGGGTGTACGGGCCGCATATGAGGCTTGGAATCACCGAAAAAAACTTAAAATTGAATAAGTTATTAAATAAATAAATTTACTTTTTAAAACTGGATATGGGCTTTCGGGCAGGCCCAATCCCTTAAATAAAAACCCAACTAAACCATGGTTATGGATTTACAAAGGCTCCATATTTTAATTTTATTGGTAATATATCAGGGTTAGACATTTAGGAGTTGGAATGAGTGAAAAATATTAAAAAATGAATAAGTTATAAAAGAATCAAAATTTATTTTTAAATCTGGAATTGGGATCACGGTTTGGCCCAATCCACGAAAAATCACCTATTCTCTATAAAACCATTGGAAACCCCCAAAACAAAGAATTAATGGAAATTAAAATAAATTTAAATTTAAAATAAGCTATTTATGTGACAATTCTCCCCACCATAAAAACTTTCCGCCCCAGAAAGTCACAACAAGACCAAATCAACAACCAAACCCAACTGAGAAACCAAGAAGTACTCCCTTGCCAGGTTTCTTCCCCAAAGGCCAAAACACCACCAGTGATCAATGAAGGAAGGAATACTCTCAAAAATAAAACTTACACCACTTTCCTAAAACCATCAAGAACATTCAGGCTTTATCCCAAATAAAAACTCCTCAAACACAATCTGAACAATACTCAAGCAATTCACCCAAACAGACAACAACTTTGAACAAGGTTACACTTACCTTACTTTAACTAAACCATTGGGTGATCTCCAGTCCCAATGTTTACTCAAGAATGATGTTGGTAGCTAGATAGATCTGAATGAGAATATCTACACCAAGTCAAGACCCTGAGAAAATCTAATTTACTGGTACGGGGGGACACAAATACGATCCCCACCATAAGAGACAACCAATTTTTTTTTGAGACATAATCAAGAGACCAACAGGGGGAGGCCTAAATGGACTCACCGGTACAAAGGATATACTTCCATCAGAAATTTACAAAAGAAATTATATAAGACTCATAGTGGGTCTCCCCACCATAAGAACCAACCATCTTAACCAACCAGCACTGGCCGGTAAAGAAAGACCCCAAAATTTAAAGAGTTGGGGCAACCACATGGTTAGTTTGCATGGTTTGGGAAGCCATACACTAATAGTCGGGATCCTTCTTTCCGCATGGTTTTCTGGGGCATGGTCACTATTATCCAAGTGAAAACTGTGTTCACAAATAGTGAAGACAAACTTCAAACCTTTCTCTAAAGACTCAGTGGAAACCAAAAGGGGGAGGGAATAACATTGGGTGATGACATGGGCACACGACCCTCCACCTATTTCCACCGAACATGGACAATAGAAGAATGATTATGACACCATAGGTTTAAAATCTTCCTAACTTTCATACTGAGGAAATGACTTT
This sequence comes from Viscum album, assembly GCA_963277665.1. Classification (NCBI taxonomy): domain Eukaryota; kingdom Viridiplantae; phylum Streptophyta; class Magnoliopsida; order Santalales; family Viscaceae; genus Viscum; species Viscum album. The sequence continues at coordinate 1,965,286,180 of OY728132.1, forward strand.
GTACAAGGGTTTAAATGGTCCTGTGATTTCCCCTGACTACAAGCCAGCTTCTCTCCGAGACCTATGGCTAGAGCTCAAATGATTGAAGCATCTTCGGACTCGCAGTTATGCTTTGGAAACCCCATGAACGATAATTATTCTTTCAATGAAATCAACAACTACAATGCAATCCCAGATAAGTTTTCCAGACATAACATGTTCCAAACTCACATTACCCGATCCTGATATTTCACTGAAACAAGGGCTAAGAAGATACACACACCTCACACCTTGTTTCTTTAGGTGAGAAACAATAGATGTAAAGAACACCAACACTCACCTTCGTCTAAAATGGAATATTTTGAAGTTTTTCCAAGGGAGACATTCTCACAACATAATATGGGCTCTCATAGGATTTCACGACATTCACCTCTATGGTCAATCGAGCCCATGACATCATAAGGCATCACCGAACATGACCATTGCGACGGATATAAACAATTCATGGAGAGGGACCTTATACAACATCCCCAAACAACTCACAATTCTAGAAAGTGGCCACAATATCCTATCATGACCATATTTCCCACACTGGTGGTTTAACATGAATTAATGCATCAAAGAAACTTTGAAGAACCCAAAGGTCCTCTTAGACACCATCGAGACACTCATCCACACTTACAACCCTAGAACACATCCACCTTCGACGTATCAGGAAACATAAGAAACTAAGGTCTCTATCAACCTTCCATGAGCACTCTCCCATTACAAGAGGATCTAAAAATAAAAGAAAGGAAGGGTGTAGACTCAATCTAAAAATCTCAAGAAAAAATATTCCTTATATTGATCAACTGGAGGGTCTTCAAAAGGAAAAACAATCCGGGTTGCACTTTAGTTGTGCACTAACCATTAATGGGGTGTACCGTATCCAACGATTGAACCAAAGGACCCAACCAAGATGGTCTATTGGTCACGATATACCACAATCCAGATCCAAACACATGAAGGGAACCACCACAAAGTCGTCCCAAAACATTTTTCAAAAGAGACCACTAATCGTCCCTACAACACAGCTCACCGACCAAACACAAACCCAAAACACAGTTCAAACAGGAGGGGTTCTTGGACTCAAAACATCCCACAACATCCACATTATCAAAAACCCATAATACAAACTATACCAAACTATTCATCAATACATCATGTTTTTCTTTAAAACTATTTCTTTGAAAACAAACGGTTTTGCAGTAAGCGTATCCACCAATGGTAACCCATGGGCCTCACACATGCATGTTTTTGCGTCACACCGGGCACCCTCCTCATAACCATCCCAGCACTCATCCAGTCATGCCATCAAACATCCATCATCCCATATAACCCCATGCATGTGGTCACTCATGGAAATACCAAAGGGTAAAACAAAAATTCCTTCCACTTTTCAAAAACAAAAAGCTCAACCAACCCAACCTTTTTCTCAAAACTGCTAACAATGAGATCAAAATCCCAATTCACATCTTACAAAACTTTTCATAAGGACACAAACATAAAAAAAAGAACTCACTTTCAAGTTATTCACATCAATTTCAAAACATCTCATCCCATTAAAACACCCTTTAATCGTTTAGAAAACTATATTGGAAACACTTTTGAAAACCAACTTCAATATGGTTTCGGCTTTCAAAAGAGGTGTAAGCATACTATTTTCCATTTCAAAACAATTTTTAAAATTCAGTTCCACCATTTCATAAGTCAAAACATTCCATATTTATTTGAAACTCATTTCACAAAAACTTTACAATTCTTAAAACCAAGTCAGTTTAAAACCAAAGTTCCAAGATTTCAAAACTAAAGAACACAACACATTGCAAGAGGAAACTAGTTTCAGTGGGTGACTTGGAAATATGGTTGGTGGCCATATTCCAATCAATTCACTGTCATAGAGAGTGTTCTAGGGAATATCCATAGCTCCACATGGCTTTCCAGGCCTTGCGAGCTTACTGAGACCATTAACCCAACTCTCTTTTCATTTCCCCTAACCATCATTAAAACAAGAAAACCAAAGGACTTAGATAAATCCTGAATTCCCTAGGAAACTTGAATCCTATCATGAGGTGTGGTGATCAGGCACACTACCCATAACTATAATACCAAGTCCCTACAATCCTAACTCCATGATATCCTGACTCTTCCCGAAATAACATGACCCAAAGAGTTAACATGAACCTCCTCTGATACCATTTTGTCACGAACCGAATCTGGTCGCTGCCAAAACCGGCATCAAACCCAGCCCGTGACATGACCCGAAGGGCGTTCCCTATCCCCACAAGCTAGCACAAGTGCCCGGGTATCATTTATTTAGGTTTGGGAACGATTTACCCAAATATGAAGGCATAAACCATTAAAAACAATCAATAAACCGAATCTGAAAAATTTATACCAAACAATGTTTAAACAAAAACCAGAACTGAATACCTAGGTTTAGGGTCAATAAAAAAGGTCCAAAGACACAATGGAATAGAAACAAAACAGCCCCATGGACTCCACATGACAAGGGGTCATCACCCCCAAGTCGTCTCCACTACTCCGCCCCAAGGATGAGGACTAACACCCTGAACCGCCATCACCCATAGCCTTTCCTTTACCTGGGTCAAAAAAAGGTCTACTTACACCCAAGGGGTGTAAGTAGGGTGTGAGCCTAAGCCCAATAGGATACCACCCTATGATTCCAAGGTGCATGCAATACGAGGTGAAAAAGAAAGCAGTTTTAATATGCAATTAAAAGTGGTGACAAATTCCACGAAATGAAACTTTAAATTGAAAACATTTTTCAAGATAAAACATTCAGAATGTTAACAAATTTAAATAGGAATATTAGATACTGCATTATAATTCCAAATACACCCAAATACAAGGGCAAATACCACAAATCCACTGAGCAACAAAACCGGGAACACCCCTAGGCACTAGATAGTCTCAGGCCCCATGTACCTCATACCTCAGTGTAATGTACCCATAGCAAAATCCTTTCTCGTGAATGAGCGACTATTAGGGAACATACCCATAACCTAGTGGTCCCCAATCATCATCAACATAATTTAGTTAGAGTTGTTGTTATCCAAATTCTAAGTGAAACAGGGACAAAACCCATCCGGTCCACTAGCCGTACTAGTACAAATCCGCCCCACCTAGGTACCCGAGCTTCCCCCTTTGTGCTCAAACAATTTCAGGATTTAACACATATCCATTTTAATGTAAAACACCAATACTGGTCACATACAACAAATACAGTAGCTATATCATTTTATACAACTTAAAACACACAACAAACTCTTTGAATTTGAATAAATCAATTTCTCAAAATCTCGTGTAGTTTTGCACACAAAACCCCTTAAGAAACCCACTTGTACACGATGTTCACAATTGTAAGTTACCAAAATAGTAAAGTCAGCCCAATAAATATTAATTAAAACAACAAATCAATTTTTGGGCATCACCATGTTAAACAAGAAGTGTTATCTTTGTAAAACCTTCATTTTTAAACAAAAGTGGAACCAAAACTTCACTTTCTTTACAAACACAATTAAAACCCATTTTTTTGCAGCAATTACCAAAGGGGATAAACATTATAAACAGTATTTTATGCCTTATTACAGATCAATAAAAACAACTAAGTATTTATATGGCATCCCCAAATGAACAAACAAAACACTTCTTTGGAAAACCCCCAATTTCACACCAAATTGGCATTTTAAATTCAATTGCAATAGAAACATCATTAGAACCAATTTTTCAGAAATAATAAAATTATATAAATCTGAAAATATGATAAATACAGCATGATAATACACAAAGATTGCATCAACATTGGAATCACCTACCAAATCAAATGAAACCATTGAATCCTTTGTGCGAAAACACAAACGCACCACCGCCGCACCTCAAGAAGGGTAGATCAAACCAAAAAAATAGAAAATTGGACCAATAAAACCCATGGTTAAACCTTAGTTTCGAACCCCTACCCACTGGAAATTGTTCACTTCAATAAAAATGGAGGAAACCCTAAAAGAATTGAATGAAACCCTAATCAATTTGAACGGGGAAAAGAAATGGACAAACTTACTTGAGAAATCTAGAATGAATCTCCACCAAACACAAGTATCTGAAATTGAAAACGGCCAACACTCAGGGGATGTTCTCAAAAGAATTATTAGGTCATTTAGGAATTGGAATGGAGGTAAAAGAGTATGAATTGAGAGAGTTATGATTGAATGAACATACCTCATCAAATCTGACCGATTTTAGAAACCCTAAGATGTTCGTCCCTAAATCGTGATCCTAAGAGCTCCAAAGAGGGGGGTAAAGAGTTTGGGGGAGAGGATGGGTGTACGGGCCGCATATGAGGCTTGGAATCACCAAAAAATACTTAAAATTGAATAAGTTATTAAATAAATAAATTTACTTTTTAAAACTGGATATGGGCTTCCGGGCAGGCCCAATCCCTTAAATAAAAACCCAACTAAACCATGGTTATGGATTTCCAAAGGCTCCATATTTTAATTTTATAGGTAATATATCAGGGTAGGACATTTAGGAGTTGGAATGAGTGAAAAATATTAAAAAATGAATAAGTTATAAAAGAATTAAAATTTATTTTTAAATCTGGAATTGGGATCACGGTTTGGCCCAATCCACGAAAACTCACCTATTCTCTATAAAACCATTGGAAAACACCAAAACAAAGAATTAATGGAAATTAAAATAAATTTAAATTTAAAATAAGCTATGTATGTGAAAATTCTCCCCACCATAAAAACTTTCCGCCCCGGAAAGTCACAACAAGACCAAATCAACAACCAAACCCAACTGAGAAACCAAGAAGTACTCCCTTGCCAGGTTTCTTCCCCAAAGTCCAAAACACCTCCAGCGATCAATGAAGGAAGGAATACTCTCAAAAATCAAACTTACACCACTTTCCTAAAACCATCATGAACATTCAGGCTTTATCCCAAATAAAAACTCCTTAAACACAATCTGAACAATACTCAAGCAATTCACCCAAACGAACAACAACTTTGAACAAGGTTACACTTACCTTACTTTAACTAAACCATTGGGTGATCTCCAGTCCCAATGTTTACTCAAGAATGATGTTGGTAGCTAGATAGATCTGAATGAGACTATCTATACCAAGTCAAGACCCTGAGAAAATCTAATTTACTGGTACGGGGGGACATAAATACGCTCCCCACCATAAGAGACAACCAATTTTTTTTGAGACATAATCAAGAGACCAACAGGGGGAGGCCTAAATGGACTCACCAGTACAAAGGATATACTTCCATCAGAAATTTACAAAAGAAATTATATAAGACTCATAGTGGGTCTCCCCACCATAAGAACCAACCATCTTAACCAACCAGCACTGGTCGGTAAAGAAAGACCCCAAAATATAAAGAGTTGGGGCAACCACATGGTTAGTTTGCATGGTTTGGGAAGCCATACACTAATAGTTGGGATCCTTCTTTCCACATGGTTTTCTGGGGCATGGTCACTATTTTCCAAGTGAAAACTGTGTTCATAAATAGTGTCGACAAACTTCAAACCTTTCTCTAAAGACTCAGTGGAAACCAAAAGGGGGAGGGAATAACATTGGGTGATGACATGGGCACACGACCCTCCACCTATTTCCACCGAACATGGACAATAGAAGAATGATTATGACACCATAGGTTTAAAATCTTCCTAACTTTAATATTGAGGAAATGACTTTGTACAAGGGTTTAAATGGTCCTGTGATTTCCCCTGACTACAAGCCAGCTTCTCTCCGAGACCTATGGCTAGAGCTCAAATGATTGAAGCATCTTCGGACTCGCAGTTATGCTTTGGAAACCCCATGAACGATAATTCTTCTTTCAATGAAATCAACAACTACAATGCAATCCCAGATAAGTTTTCTAGACATAACACATTCCAAACACACTTTACCCGATCCTGATATTTCACTGAAACAAGGGCTAAGAAGATACACACACCTCACACCTTGTTTCTTTAGGTGAGAAACAATAGATGTAAAGAACACCAACACTCACCTTCGTCTAAAATGGAATATTTTGAAGTTTTTCCAAGGGAGAAATTCTCACAACATAATAGGGACTCTCATAGGATTTCACGACATTCACCTCTATGGTCAATCGAGCCCATGACATCATAAGGCATCACCGAACATGACCATTGCGACTGATATAAACAATTCATGGAGAGGGACCTTATACAACATCCCCAAACAACACACAATTCTAGAAAGTGGCCACAATATCCTATCACGACCATATTTCCCACACCGGTGGTTTAACATGAATTAATGCATCAAAGAAACTTTGAAGAACCCAAAGGTCCTCTTAGACACCATCGAGACACTCATCCACACTTACAACCCTAGAACACATCCACCTTCGACGTATCAGGAAACATAAGAAACTAAGGTCTCTGTCAACCTTCCATGAGCACTCTCCCATTACAAGAGGATCTAAAAATAAAAGAAAGGAAGGGTGTAGAATCAATCTAAAAATCTCAAGAAAAAATATTCCTTATATTGATCAACTGGATGGGTCTTCAAAAGGAAAAACAATCCGGGTTGCACATTTGTTGTGCACTAACCATTAATGGGGTGTACCTTATCCAACGATTGAACCAAAGGACCCAACCAAGATGGTCTATTGGTCACGATATACCACAATCCAGATCCAAACACATGAAGGGAACCACCACAAAGTCTTCCCAAAACATTTTTCAAAAGAGACCACTAATCGTCCCTACAACACAGCTCACCGACCAAACACAAACCCAAAACACAGTTCAAACAGGAGGGGTTCTTGGACTCAAAACATCCCACAACATCCACATTATCAAAAACCCATAATACAAACTATACCAAACTATTCATCAATAAATCATGTTTTTCTTTAAAACTATTTCTTTGAAAACAAACGGTTTTGCAGTAAGCGTATCCACCAATGGTAACCCATGGGCCTCACACATGCATGTTTTTGTGTCACACCGGGCACCCTCCTCATAACCATCCCAGCACTCATCCATTCATGCCATCAAACATCCATCATCCCATATAACCCTATGCATGTGGTCACTCATGGAAATACCAAAGGGTAAAACAAAAATTCCTTCCACTTTTCAAAAACAAAAAGCTCAACCAACTCAACCTTTTTCTCAAAACTGCTAACAATGAGATCAAAATCCCAATTCACATCTTACAAAACTTTTCATAAGGACACAAACATAAAAAAAAGAACTCACTTTCAAGTTATTCACATCAATTTCAAAACATCTCATCCCATTAAAACACCCTTTAATCGTTTAGAAAACTATATTGGAAACACTTTTGAAAACCAACTTCAATATGGTTTCGACTTTCAAAAGAGGTGTAAGAATACTATTTTCCATTTCAAAACAATTCTTAAAATTCAGTTCCACCATTTCATAAGTCAAAACATTCCATATTTATTTTAAACTCATTTCACAAAAACTTTACAATTCTTAAAACCAAGTCAGTTTAAAACCAAAGTTCCAAGATTTCAAAACTAAAGAACACAACACAATGCGAGAGGAAACTAGTTTCAGTGGGTGACTTGGAAATATGGTTGGTGGCCATATTCCAATCAATTCACTATCATAGAGAGTGTTCTAGGGAATATCCCCAGCTCCACATGGCTTGCCAGGCCTTGCGAGCTTACTGAGACCATTAACCCAACTCTCTTTTCATTTCCCCTAACCATCATTAAAACAAGAAAACCAAAGGACTTAGATAAATCCTGAATTCCCTAGGAAACTTGAATCCTGTCATGAGGTGTGGTGATCAGGCACACTACCCATAACTATAATACCAAGTCCCTACAATCCTAACTCCTTGATATCCTGACTCTTCCCGAAATAACATGACCCAAAGAGTTAACATGAACCTCCTCTGATACCATTTTGTCACGAACCGAATCTGGTCGCCGCCAAAACCGGCATCAAACCCAGCCCGTAACATGACCCGAAGGGCGTTCCCTATCCCCATGAGCTGGCACAAGTTCCCGGGTATCATTTATTTAGGTTTGGGAACGATTTACCCAAATATGAAGGCATAAACCATTAAAAACAATCAATAAACTGAATCTGAAAAATTTATACCAAACAATGTTTAAACAAAAACCAGAACTGAATACCTAGGTTTAGGGTCAATAAAAAAGGTCCAAAGACACAATGTAATAGAAACAAAACATCCCTATGGACTCCACATGACAAGGGGTCATCACCCCCAAGTCGTCTCCACTACTCCGCCCCAAGGATGAGGACTAACACCCTGAACCGCCATCACCCATAGCCTTTCCTTTACCTGGGTCAAAAAAAAGGTCTACTTACACCCAAGGGGTGTAAGTAGGGTGTGAGCCTAAGCCCAATAGGATACCACCCTATGATTCCAAGGTGCATGCAATACGAGGTGAAAAAGAAAGCAGTTTTAATATGCAATTAAAAGTGGTGACAAATTCCACGAAATGAAACTTTAAATTGATAACATTTTTCAAGATAAAACATTCAGAATGTTAACAAATTTAAATAGGAATATTAGATACTGCATTATAATTCCAAATACACCCAAATACAAGGGAAAATACCACAAATCCACTGAGCAACAAAACCGGGAACACCCCTAGGCACTAGATAGTCTCAGGCCCCATGTACCTCATACCTCAGTGTAATGTACCCATAGTAAAATCCTTTCTCGTGCAGGAGCCACTAGTAGGAAACATACCCATAACCTAGTGGCCCCCAATCATCATCCACATAGTTTAGTTAGAGTTGTTGTTATCCAAATGCTAAGTGAAACAGGGACAAAACCCATCCGGTCCACTAGCCGTACTAGTACAAATCCGCCCCACCTAGGTACCCGAGCTTCCCCCTTTGTGCTCAAACAATTTCAGGATTTAACACATATCCATTTTAATGTAAAACACCCCTACTGGTCACATACAACAAATATAGTAGCTATATCATTTTATAACACTTAAAACACACAACTAACTCTTTGAATTTGAATAAATCAATTTCTCAAAATCTCGTGTAGTTTTGCACACAAAACCCCTTAAGAAACCCACTTGTACACGATGTTCACAATTGTAAGTTACCAAAATAGTAAAGGCAGCCCAATAAATATTAATTAAAGCAACAAATCAATTTTTGTGCATCACCATGTTATACAAGAAGTGTTATCTTGGTAAAACCTTCATTTTTAAACAAAAGTGGAACCAAAACTTCACTTTCTTTACAAACACAATTAAAACCCATTTTTTTTGCAGCAATTACCAAAGGGGATAAACATTATAAACAGTATTTTATGCCTTATTACAGATCAATAAAATCAACTAAGTATTTATAGGGCATCCCCAAATGAACAAACAAAACACTTCTTTGGAAAAACCCCAATTTCACACCAAATTGGCATTTTAAATTCAATTGCAATAGAAACATAATTAGAACCAATTTTTCAGCAATAATAAAATTATATAAATCTGAAAATATTATAAATACAGCATTCTAATACACCAAGATTTCATCAACATTGGAATCACCTACCAAATCAAATGAAACCATTGAATCCTTTGTGCGAAAACACAAACGCACCACCGCCGCACCTCAAGAAGGGTAGATCAAACCTAAAAATAGAAAATTGGACAAAGAAAACCCAATGTTAAATCTTAGATTCGAACCCCTACCCACTGGTCATTGTTCACTTCAATAAAAAGGGAGGAAACCCTAAAAAAATAGAATGAAACCCTAATCAATTTGAATGGGGAAAAGAAATGGACAAACTTACTTGAGAAATCTAGAATGAATCTCCACAAAACACAAGTATCTGAAATTGAAAATGGCCAATACTCAGGAGATGTTCTCACAAGAATTATTAGGTCATTTAGGAATTGGAATGGAGGGAAAAGATTATGAATTGAGAGAGTTTTGATTGAATGAACATACCTCATCAAATCTGCCCGATTTTAGAAACCCTAAGATGTTCGTCCCTAAATCGCGATCCTAAGAGCTATAAAGAGGGGGGTAAAGAGGTTGGGGGAGCGGCTGGGTGTAAGGGCCGCATATGAGGCTTGGAATCACTGAAAAATACTTAAAATTGAATAAGTTATTAAATATATAAAATTAATTTTTAAAACTGGATATGGGCTTCCGGGCAGACCCAATCCCTTAAATAAGAACCCAACTAAACCATGGTTATGGATTTCCAAAGGCTCCATATTTTATTTTTATTGGTAATATATCAGGGGAGGAAATTTATGAGTTAGAATGTGTGAAAAATATTAAAAAATGAATAAGTTATAAAAGAATCAAAATTTATTTTTAAATCTGGAATTGAGATCACGGTTTGGCCCAATCCACTAAAACTCACCTATTCTCTATAAAACCATTGGAAACCCCCAAAACAAAGCAGTAATGGAAATTAAAATAAATTTAAATTTAAAATGAGCAATGTATGTGACACTCCCCTCTTGCGGAGTACACTGCCGTGACACTGTCACCTGACACCGTGACCGCCTGGGCTCCCTGCTCCGCCGCCTAGACTCACCGCTCCGCCGGTTGAGCGCAACGCCTGGCACCGGCCGGCCACACCGTGGCCGCCTAGTCCCCCGCTCCACCAGAGCTACCCCGTCCACACTGGCCACACCTGACACCACACCGGCCACACCCGATGCCAAACCTTCCAGCCTCTGCTCGTTCGCCAGCCTCCATACTCCGCCGCACCTCTGGCTCGACCTTCGACCGTCAACCCTTTCCAGGGAAGGACCTTCCGCTGGTCCCCCCAACCACTCCAGTGGTCAGAAAAAGTATCTGAAACCAGTTTCATAATCCTCGGGGTTGGATCTTCACAGCGCCTCCCCTCGCTCATCGATCCATCACAGTTTTTGGATGTCCGAAATTTTGGATGAAGAAGGCTCAAGAACGGAGTTTAGAACGAGGCTCGGACGATGGACCTGTTCATTTGGACATCATCCTAATTCTAGAATTTTAGAATTAGAAGAAAAATTTGATGAAAAGTCACGAAATGGATGAATATGTGAAAATTAACCAAAAATCATACCTCTAATCGGTCGTGCGTCGTTGGAGGCATGTCCATGACGCTCTTGCTTCGATCCACCAAGGTACCAACGGAGGTCGCTCCTTGATTCGGCGAAGAACGCTGAAGAAAAGTTGAGAGAGAGGGTAAGAGAGAGAGGTAGAGAGAGAGAGAGAGATAAGAGAAGGGAAAACCTAACTCCAAACTCCTATTTTTCTATTTATAGAAAAGTTCGCTTAACGCGAAATCTGAAACTATCGCGCCCTCTCAATTTATATTACTCCAAGGGAAAACACCCCATTTCGAACTCAATTGAATTCATAGATTTCCATTCCGAGACATTTTTCGAATGCTATTAAAGAATAATTCCAGTGATAAAAATCACTAAGTGGTAATTTTGAAATGATGATTTTGCCCCCGGTGACTTTTCTTATAGAGGTCATGTGCTGACAAATTTTATACCCCTCCTAGGGTAAACGACACGCTCTGAGCTCAACTGTGGACTCATATTTCTGATTCGATTTACTGTTTGAGTGATATCACATTTTCATTGTGTGAATATTGTAAAAACACTTAATATTTTTGTATAATTTATTTCGGGCACACCGGGCCTCAGAATCAGACACCGTCTTAGCTCCTAGCTCTGGAAATATATGTAGAAATAATCCAAAGTCGTACAGGGAAAAAACCAGGTCTCTACATAATTGGTGTCCTAAAACCAACTATTTGTACATTAATTAAATGAATATTTTATCTATTAAATAATAAAATTGAACATATTAATATATATTGATCATTGTTTTGCATAATCATAATGTAATAATGTCATAGAGTATTTATTTCATTAGTAAGGTCATAATATTTCCCTATTTTGATGAGAATGTTGAAGTTTTATAAAAATATTCTTAATATGGTTCTATGTTTGGATAACATATTATGATGGGACACATGGTATATAGGCCATCAGGTGCAAGTACTCATAAGCATATGGGACTTTTTCTAATGATTTTTTACATAGTAATCTCCAGAACGAGAGATTAGGAGTATAGAACCACCAAAAATAATTGTTCATGTTTTGGTGTCATAAGATATTACTATCTTCAAAGCATGTGTAATGGTTCTTTGATGTTAAAATTATCTTTAGTGAATGTCATGAATCACACACTTAGATTTTCTAACGAAAACCATAATGTCATATGTTGGTAGGAAGTAAGGTATGTTGGGTGCGTCACGAATGACATGTTATTAGTGGAGAATTAAAGAAAGGATTTGTCCCTTACATATTTATAGAAGTTGATATCTTGTCCCTTTGATTGAAATAGAACAATTCCCCTAAATTCCATGGCCATGGTTTAACAAAATATTTTATTTCATATAGTCAAATAATGATGTATCAAGCATATAGGTTGATGAGATCGTCATGCAACCTTCTTGATGAGATTATGTGACAAAGGGATTATATTACGTAGTGAGCATTCATATGTTGTTTTCATTGTTTCTACTTTTAGTTATTTATCTTGGGTACCTTGGCTAGTTGTTAAATAGTAATCCTAGACTTTAAGAAAACCCAGCTAATTCCAGTGAGAAAAAATCGTAGAGGGTCAGAAAATAACTGTTTTTGGTGAATTGATAAAATTCTATTTGAATTAAATTAATGGAATAAATATTATTCTCAAGGCCAAGGAATAATTTTATTTAAGTTATATTTATGGCATAAATTAAATAAATATTTATTCATGAGATTTTGAATAAAATATATTTATTTATTTTATGGAATATCTAATAAATATTTATTTACTAGTAGGTGAATAAAATATTTATTTAAGAGAATAAAATTTTTATTTGGGTGTCTAATAAATACAAGATGAGTTCTAATAGACCAAGACCATGACCAGTGATAAAATAATTATTTTCGAGTTGATAAATATTATTTATCCATTTTGTGCAAGTTATGACACCAAAAAAATAATAATAATGTAATTATTATTATGTGGCATTATATTTAACTAATGTTTCTAATTATATTTAATTACTTTAATTAAATTAAATTTGGTAAACGAAACCCCATCTCTATAAATAGAGGGCTATGTCTATTGTGTAATTCATTCAAAACTAATTCCCTGTTTGAGAATAGAGAATTTTTGCAAACACCAAATTCTATCTTGACTCCTTCTCTCTCCCTCATAATAATGAGAATCCCAAGAGAGAATTTCTTCAAGATAGATGAATGGGCGATCAGGAACGAACAACACAAGACATCCAATTCACCACGTTAGCACTCGAAGAATAAGTGGCATTACTCGGAGACCATTGAATCACGTGTGGATCACCACTAAAGGGATTCTACCCTTTTATCCTAATTAGCACAATGAAGGCAATCCAAAAGGTCCTATTTGGAAAATCAATAATCATCAATGAAGAAAGTTTGCAAGACCTTGTATTTATTTATACATATATTAAATAAATTAATTAAATATTTCATGTGCAAGATTAGTGCAATTGGTTTTGGGCAATGATTATTCAAATAAATTTTAATATATCACCCACCAACACACACTTACTCTACAACTAGAGCCAATAAGTGGTATCAGATTGGTCACATTTAAATATATAATTTTTATATGATTGTTGATCAATGCGAATAGTGGTAAGATTTTATTTCATGTTACTCATTGTTAAATTAGATTTTAATTAACATGTTATTGATAAATTAATCATGTTTGTTAAGTTTTTAATTTTCGTAATGGTTTAAGAATAAATGAATAATTACAATAGATTCTATCAGGAAGTGCCAAATCATTTATCGATGAAACCGAGTTACACAATATGCATCCAGAGCACATCCTGTACACCCATGAACAATGTGTCTATATGTGCCAAGTAATTAATAAAATTCTATGATTTTATTGTACAGCCTTTGTTTTCTAGGCCAACCTGTAACACCAAAATCTGATATAGGGCATGTAATTATCATGTACACACCATGTAGTCGAGCTAAGTCCTAAAACCAAGACCCATGGCATGTGACTTGGTTATACAAAAACCGAGGTACATGGTGTGCAACAACATGTACACACCGTGTAGTCTCCCATCAATAGATAAAATTAAAATTACATTAAATTTAAAATTGTATCATTAAAAAATTATTTTATTGATTAACACACCATTGTGTGTTTGAAAATTTAAATAATTTGTTTAAATAGTTTTAAAATGCTCAATTAATTTATTGTAATTAATATGCCTTTTTTGGTTTTGATGTTTATTTTCCATGAATTCCATTAATGATGGGTTTCTCCAAATAAGATTAGATTGTCATTAAGATGAATGAGAATTAATTAATTAATTAATTAATTAATGAAATCATGTTTATCATAAATAATAAAATAATGAATAAATGATTGCTAATTGTTTACTTTTGCGTATTTGTTGCATGTATAACTATTCATGATTTTGATCAAGACTTATTTCTATATTGGAATTTTTTTGATTAAATTTATTTCTTGGGTTTTCAATTATTTAATATTAATCTAAAAGATAGTCTTTGAGTCATCTCTCTCTCCATTATTTAGTAGGACCTCTGGGTCCAAGGGTATTTATATAATTCCACTTAACTGATCTTTTGGTTCCCCGCACCTATGTGTGAGTAATGAATGGATCATACCAAGGAGTGTAGGGGTGGTTTACGAAGAACCGATAATGATGAAAACTTAGTGATACATAGGTGGACACATGGAATGATGTAGCTTATGCCATTTCCAGAATAAAAAGTTATTTCCCTTAGGTCATAGGTTGATTTAATGTCCACTCATTAAATCAACCATTTGATAAGATCATGTTTGAGTTATTTAATCAATTAATTATTTTTTATATAAATTCATTAAAATTATATTTAGTGATGCAATACATCAATTAGAAAAATGAATGAATTAATATGAAAAGATAAAATTTAAAAATTGATTACATTGGAATATTTTATCCAAACATGGTTAATTAATTAAGTAAAAATACACTTTAATATTAACTATACATTTAAAAGATAAAACAATATAAAAAATTTTTCATAATAAATTAAATCCCTCAATCTAATATTATGTTAGACGAATCCTTCTGTTTGTTGATTAAGAACAAAACTCCATAGAACTAGGTTTTTTACCAACCCTTGTTCGGACACTTACTTTTATAAGGGGAGTTCTTATGAAATTTTGGTTTGACTTAACCATTTTACCTCAAGAGTAGTAGTCCCTACTAGACTTGGTGTAATTTTGAGGTAAGTGTTGAGAAAATATAATTTAGGAGTTTTTCATTGGGGAGTCTACTCAACAGATCAAGGAGCAGCACACCTGTAATAGGAAAATAATTTCTTACCAAAATACCTTCAAAATATCTTGATCAACCCATGTTGTTGTTATGAAAATGGAAATATAGATCCTTTACACTAAATTTCCAAGAAACTGGACATTCCATGTTCAATGGTGAGGGTTATTGGGACTTGATAAAATAGTGGGTGATTTAATAAACCAATTAATTATTTCTCCGAAAATCTATAATCCAGAAAATTACAAATAATATGATCTTTTAATTGTATAATAAAATGACATGCTCACTATCCATATGATCAATATTGGATATAGACAATGTTCTCACTAGAAGTAACATCCAGGATTAGTTTAAATGAATTCGGATTGTTCTATGACATGAATAGAAATCTTACATGATATAAATATCGATGCCTGATCTGCCTACTCAAGAGGCGAGTGATGAAGAGTTCACAGTCTACGAAAAAAATATGAACTATGTGGTCAAAATTCAATGTTATATGCTTTCATATATGTCTAGTGAACTAATGAAGTCTCACAAAAACATGGATATATATAGCGTGATCGAGAACCTCTATGGTCTTTACCACGAAGGAGATAAACATGAATAGTTTGAGATTTCAAAGGCCCTATTTCAGAGTAAGCTTAGAGAGGGCTCCCCAATTGGCCTCAAAAAGTCAAGATCATTGGCTATATTGAGAACCTAGAGGTTCCAAGGTTTAAAATTTATGAGGAAATGGGCACCGATCTCATTCTCGCATCACTCCCTTAGAGCTTCTCTAGTTATTTTTTAAATTTAAATATGAACATCATTTAGAAGTCTCTACCATATCTTCTTATCCTTTTTCAAAAAGTAGATAAATATATGAAGTAAGAAAATACTTATGTACTTATAGTGAAAAAACCAAAAGGGAAAGAGAAGAGCATTAATCCCAAATCTTCTTTACACCCTTCCCAGAATAAGAATATCAAATATGATGAAAAGGAATATGATGTTGTCTGTTTTACATGTGGCAAGAAGGTCCACTGGAAGAAAAAATCCTCCCAGATAAAGAAGAATGGAAAAGCTTTAGATTCATTTTTTATCAACTGTAATTTATCTATTTCTACAAATTGGGTAGTATATACTACTTGTGGTTCTCACATATGCATTCAAATACCGAAACCAAGTAGATTAAGAAAAAATGATTGAGGGGAGTTAGATATTTGAGAATTCAACTGGTATAAACTTACTGCTGTAGCTATCATGGATTACCACCTCACATTTCTAACCAAAATGATCTTGGTTTTAAAGGGTTATTATTATTTATGTTCAGTTACGAAAAAAATTATTTCTGTATCCAAACAAGATATATATGGATTCATTTTAGAATTTGGAAAAAATGTTACTTATTTTATAAAGATAGAATTTCTAATGGTAAAGCACATTTACATAACGTTATTCCCTGGTTGGATTATATGAAACAATTAATGTAAATCAATAAAAAAGTTACATAACATGAATCATACCACACCCAACTTTGGCATCACAAGTTAGGTAATGTAAATGAAAAAATAATTACAAAATTACAATAACATTGATTTTTAGATTCCTTGGATCTAAAACCACTTGGTGTTTTTCACACATGTTAATAAGGAAAAATGGCCAAGGCCCCATTTAGTGGAAATGTGAAAGGGCTAAAGAGCTTCTTGAATTAGATCATACCAATGTGTGTTGACCTTTTCCAATTGATACAAGGGGTGGGTTATCATACTTATTATATTTTCGTAATTATTTTAGTAGATATGGATATTTTTACATAATGTGGTATAAGTCATATTCTTTTGATAAATTCAAGGAATACAAGAATGAATTTGAGGAACAACTTTGTAGGAAGATTATGAAACTCCACTTAGACTGAGGTGGAGAATATATTAATCAACACTTTATTGATTACTTATAGGAGTTTGCGACCCTATCCCAACTCACTTCTATATACAAGCCTCAGTGGAATGGTATAAGAAAAAAGAAAAACTACATCTTGTTGAACATGGGGATATGCATTACAAATAGTGGCACACATAATAAACCAAGTACCTACTAAGTAGATAAATGGTATTCCATATGAATTTTGGAGTGGAAGAAAAACTATGTTATTTTATTTACATGTGTGGCAAAGAGAAACATTTGTTAAGTCCTCTTCAGGTAACAAACATGCACCCTGAGGCACAAAGTATACATTTATAGGATACCACAAGGAAAGAAGGGGATATTACCTATACGAACCATTAGAAAAAAGGGTTATAGTTGAAAGACATTCTATATTCCTTGAGATGGATAAAATATCCAAAGTAGATAGTGGGAGAGAGATAAAATTCGATGAAGTCGAGGCTTAGGGAAAACAAATGTTCAAACAAGATCATATTTCTCAAAGCTCTATGGAAGAAGAAACTATTTCAAATACATAAGAACTGTGTAGTAGTTTTAGAGAGGATAGAGAACCATAATGGTTTTGTTTTCTAGTTTTGGAGGATGATGAATCATTATTAGTTGATAATAATGATCCTCTAACATACAATATAATAGTGAGTGGCACAGATGCATCCAATTAGAAAGAAGCCATGAATACTAATATGTATTCCTTGTACCAAAACCATGTCTGGATTTTGGTAGATCCATTAGTGGATGTAAAGCGAGTTGTTTTCCAGTGGGTATTCAAGAACAAGCAAGACGTGTTTGAATAAGTTAGTACCTATAAGGCGCAACTGGTTGTAAAAGGTTTTAAACAGTGTTATGGTATTGAATATGATGAAGCCTTTTTACCAGTTGAAATGTTTAAATCCATCATAATTCAACTTTCCATTATAACTTACCATGACTATGATATTATTCAAATGGATATCGAAACAACCTTCCTTAATGGGATCCTTCAAGAAGATGTCTACATGACACAACCAGAAGGGTTTTTGACTCCAAAGGATGACAATAAAATATGAAAGTTCAAAAAAATAAATTTATGGAATAAAGAAAAAAACTAGGCCATGGAACATTCATTTTGATGAATCCATAACAGAATTTGGTTTTATGAAAAATGAATAAAAGTCTCGTATCTACAAAATATTTAGGAGGAGTGCATTTATTTTTTTAATAGTATATGTTGATGATATATTACTTATTGGAAATGAAATACCAGTCTTACAGTCTATTAAGTTATGGTTGAATAAACATTGTCCCCGGAAATACATGGGTGATGCAAAATATATTCTTGGGATCAAGAGCCATCATGATAGATCCAATAGGTTTCTCATCCAAATTAAGAGTACATAAATTTACAATATAATAATGAGATTCAGTATAAAACAATTTAAGAGGGGTTATTTACATCTTCACATGGAATTAGTCTTTAAAAATATTGTTTCCCTCAGACCCATGAGGAAATAAATTCAATGGAATGGATTCCATACGTATCAGTGATTGTATTAGTCATATATGACATGGTATGTACAAGGATTGATGTCCCCTACATAGTAATTATGGTAGGCAGATATCAAGCTGATCCAGGTGACTACCATTGGATGGAAATCAAGACTATCCTTAAGTTTCTAAGTCATATTATGGATATGTTCCTGATTTATAGAGTTAATGGGGAACTAGTCATCAAAGGATATGCATATTCTAGTTTACAAATTGATCAAGATGACATTAATTCACAAACAAGAAACATCTTCACCTTTAATGGAGGTGTTGTGAGTTAGAAGAGCTTAAAGAAAGATGTCGTTGTAGATTCTCCAATAGATTCCGAGTATATTGCATCTTCTGAGGTAGCTAATGAAGTAGTTTGGATACAAAATTTCATCCAAGAGATTGATGTGGTACCTAATATCAAAGATCATATGAAACTCTATTGTAATAATACTACAACAGTGACTCTATCAAAATAGCTAAGGCCACATCAGCAAATGAAACATATGCTTTTGATGTTTCATCTCTTAAGGGATTTTTTCTCAAATAGGTGAAGTTAAAGTGAGAAGTATTTACAGGGAAGATAATATGGAGGACCCCTTTATTAAATCCTTAACTCATCAGAAACATGATTATCATGTGAGGTCTAGCAGACTGAAAGTAATAGGTAGTTATCTCTAGTCGAAGTTGGAGTTTTTTAGATTTAGTGTTCAAGAACCAACTATTTTTATGTCAACTACATGAATATTTGATGCATTAAATATTAAAATAATAAACTTATTACATATTGTTAATTGTTCTGCATGAACATAATTTAATAATGTTCTAGAGTATTTTTCACATTGATAAGGTCATAGTAGTTCCTCACTATGATGGGAACCTTGATGTTCTATAAAAATATTATTAATTTAGTTCAATGGATGGATAACATACTATGATGGGACAAATAGTATATAAAAAATTAGGTGTGAGTACTCATAAGAAGATGACACTTCTTCTCATGAAGATTGAACTTTGTAATATCTATAATGAGACATTATAAGAATATACTGACCATTATGAATTCTGCATGTTTTAGTGTCATCAGATATTCCAATATATGAGCATGTGTAATGGTACCTAGGCATTAATATTATCATTAATGCATGTAATGATTCACAAATTTAGATTTTATGACCAAAACAATCTCTCCATATGTTGGTGGGAAGTAGGGTGCGTTTGGTGCATCCTAAATGACATGTTATTAGTGGATAACTCAAGAAAGGATTTATCCCCTCCATATTTAGGGAATTTGATATCTCATCCCTTTGATTGAAATAGAACCATCTCCCAAAATTACATGGATATTTTGTAATGATGAGTTTATTTCAAATATTTGAAGAATGATTTATTATGAATATATGTTGATGACAACGTCGAGAAACCTACCCTATGTGATTATGTAAAAAATGTGTTATATTAAACAATGATCATTCATATGTGGTTGTCGTCATTTTAACTTTATGTACTTTATCTTAGGTGCCTTGACCCATTTCTATATAGTAATCATGGACATTAGACAAGCTCGCCTAATTCCAAAGAGAAATAATCCTAGAGGGTCACACACTAAGTGTTTCTGATAGTGTCGATTAAATTCCATTTGAATTTAATTAATGGAATAAATATTATTTTTAAGATCAAGGAATAATTTTATTAATGTTAAATTGATCAAAAAAATTAAATAAATATTTATTCAATAGATTGTGAATAAAATATATTTATTTATTTTATTGATTATTTAATAAAAATTTATTTACTAGCTTGTGAATAAAATATTTTTTTAATAGAATAAAATATTTTTTCCGGGTTTTCAATAAATACAATTGGAGTTCAAAAAGATCATGGCCATGTACAGTGATAAAATAATTATTTACGAGTTGGTAAATTTTAGTTATACATTTTTCACTAATCAAAAAACCAAAAAACAATAATACATTTATTATTATTCTGTGGCATGTTATTTTATTAATGTTTATAATTATATTTAATGGATATTATACAATTAAAACTTTAACAAAAATCCTAGATCTATAGATAGAAGGATATGGCTATTATATAATTCCTTCAATACAAAGTCTAATTTTTGGAATAGGGAATTGTTGCGTACAAAAAATTCTCTCTCCACTCCACCTGCTCTCTCCCTCTCAACAATGTGAAACCCAAGATGGAATTTCTTAAAGATCGAAGAATAAGCGATGAAGAATGAAAAACACAATATATTCGATTCACGATGCTAGGACCTGGATAATGAGTGGCATTACCCTTAGAACATTGAAGCACGTGTGGATCACTGTTATATGGATTCTACCCTTGGATCCTTTCAAGTGCAAAAAAGGAAATTTGGAAGGGCCTTTTTCGATGATCAATAGTCATCAACGAAGAAATTTCCTAATGTGAGGTTTTTATTTTTTTCAGATATTAAACAATTTAATTATAAATTTGACTTGCTAGATCCCTACTCTTGTTTTCAGGAAATGATTATTAAAATAAATTTTAATATATCACCCACCAACGAAAGATTACACTGCACACAGGACCAAAAAAAACCAAGGGATAAGTATAAGTATAGGATAACTTCCTATTTTTTGGTTAAATTATATATTTTTTGTTTTCATAGAAAATTTATTCCTCTTAGGATTCTAGAAAGTGGAGGTATTTATGGCACAGTTTCAGCTCAGGGTAACAACATTGAAAGTGGTGGGATTCATATTAAATTGATAATCACTGGTGTTTGATGAGTGGTCCTAAGACTATACACTTGGCTAAAAACCCTCTGGGGGTAATATTTGGTAAATTAAAACTCAATTTATGAAGTTTGAATATGGGTTTGAATTGATTATGAACGTGAATAACCTAGGTTAAACCTAAATTGTCATTGGTTGATAAATATGTGTCATAATTTAGGATATATGATCAGTTATTTATATAAATATATGATTTTTCACATTGGTTATAAAATCTTTATGATTACACTATGTTTTTTATTTTAGTCAACAGTTAAAAAAATTAGGAATCATGTGAACAGTGAATGTGATAACTAAAAAAATGGTTATACTCATGAGTAACCAATTGGATTGGGAACTGAGATGCTATATCTTGTGACTATGCTAACCCTAATTTCTCAGGATATATATGATAACCCAAACTGTAACATCCCAGGTAAATAATGAATAAAAATTTTTCGTATTTATTAATATTTACGAATTAAATATTAATTTTACTTTAAAGGGGTTGCTATGTTCGATAGCGTACCCGATACGCAACGATGAGTTCCTTTGAAAACTTACGTTGCACACTAGTAATATAATGATATTATTTTAAATGGTAGTTAACATGTAGCCGTTGTATTGGTGGTAATGGATAGAAATAACTATAATATGATTATATATGTTTTTTAAATGTTTTTACATTTATCCAATAAAAGATAAAGGCTTAAAATACGGAAAGAATTCAATTTTAGGCATTTATACCCTAGTTTTCACTAAAGGTTCACTTATCACATTTTGATGGTGAACCATCATTAAATATAGTTTTGATCAATCTTATAAATTATATTGGACCAAATATAACTCTTCTTTAGAATCGGGACATCAAAATTTATTTTGTGTAAATTTTTGGTATCTTTCCGATAAAGTTCATTTTTTTAATGAATAGTGTAAAATGTTGTAATTTAATTCAAAACATCTTTTTAATCTAATTTATTTATATGATTAGATTATCATTTGAATTGGTATTAAAGTGAAATTAGAAAATATTTTTACCATTAAATCCAATAGTGGTCGTTGAAATTAATTTCACTTTGATATCGGACTTAAACTAGTGTCAATCTTTTGATGCTTATTGTTTCATAAAAACACGCTTTTTGTCATGACAGCGGGAATTAATTATTAAATTAATTAATGTGACTTATATGTTTTGAATTTTTTAAAATAGACTTCATTTTTTAATTCTGAATATCAAATATTGCTTAGGGTGAATTTTTGGTATTTTTCTGAAAAACTTCAATTTTTGATGAATAGTGAAACCACTAAGTGGTACTTATAAAAACTGATTTTTCGTTTAAATGAAATTTTACCACTTCTGTGTTTTGAATTTCAAAAATCTGACATACATGGTTGTCATTAATAAGTAAAATGTGGTTCAATGAGATTAAAATAATTTTTTGGTGAATAGTAACTCTTAAGTTCTTAATCGTGATTAGAGGTAATTAGTGTAGTTTAAGGTAAAAATAATATTTTAATAATATGAGATGAGCTTGACTCATGTTCTACCTTCATTGGATGTATCATGGCCGACCAAGAAAATCCATGGGTCAACTTGGGGACCCCATGGAGCCACTTTGGTTGGGAAATGACATAAATAACTTTTTATTAAATGTTAAAGTAAAAATGACACAAAAATGAGATGTTTTACTAAAATAATTTTTACATGGGGTTATACAAGTCATAATTTTGACTATAAATATTCACTATAAAGATAAAAATATTTCCTACATCATGATATTTTTTTTATAATTTTTAGACATTAAATAAATTAAACTATTTATGACATCATGATGATGCAGTGATTACCTCATTAATAATGGATTTAAATAAAATGGAAAGATAATGTAAAATCTAAGACCTACACATGGCCAAAACCTATTGTATGGGTGGATTTCGAACCCTTATCACCGTATCCTCGAATTACATCAACGTGGGTCCTTTAAAATCCGAAAATCTTTTGAATATAAAGTAACATTTTGTAACTTTACAAGAGTGCCCCTCCACTCCTCTTATAAAAGGCCCCCACCTCTACCACCTTACCCACACTCCCAAAGCCTTTGGCTCGGACAAACTCTGCCCATTGTGTCTCTCCACTTCCCTCTCTTACTCCTAGAATCCTCAATTTTGGCAGAAGTCTTCCCAAGGAAGCCTTTGAGCTCAAACCAAAGGGAGTTACCCGATTTTAAGGTAATATCTTCTTTTGAGTCCTTTTGTTTTATTTTTCTTCTCCAACCCCCTAAACTCTTTTTATTATTTTCTTTTGTAACAACTACAGTATCCTCAATATACTAGGATGTTTTTATAAGAATTATTCGAGCTACACTTACACACACCTACATCTAATGGTTAAAGAACATACCGTTTCTGTGGATGGTGAATTTCTGCCTCCCGAAACGATGATTGTTCAACATTCTTTTAACACCTTAAAAGGTGGCCATTAAGATGAAAGTATATTTATATATGATATATGATATGTTTATGTTTTCCTTAAGCTTATGTATTTTTCATTTTGTGCATACCTTTATGGTTTCCATTATGGGGAAACGTGATATCTTCATTTAAGGAAGTGCGGACTACCGCCCCCTCAAAGTGATTTGATTCGTTAAATGCCATATGTGGGACGTATAAAGGATGGATTTAATGTTATTATATATGATGTTATACTGGAATTATAATATACCTCTATATTATTATTATTTCTTTCCATTAAAGTATGAGATAGAAATGAAATTAGCGTTCATGCGTACGTACGACTTACCGTCTCCATGAACGGTGCATTTCATTTCTTATCCCCAAATGTAATGTACTATTATCAGTACATGTATATAATGGATACATATGATGAATTATACATCTAAATGATGAATATAATTTTGGAATTAAAATATACATACCTCTCATTTAGTTTTAATTCCATTAATATGGCAAAGAAATGAAAGTAGCGTTCATGCGTACGTACGGCATACCATCTCCATGAACAGTGCATTTCATTTCTTACCTCTAAATGATTATGTAATATTATAAATACATTTATATGCTGGATATATATGATATATATTATATCCAAATCACGAATTTCATTCTGGATATAAAGAATTTTTGACCACACGAACAACATGTAATTGTAAGAAGTCCACTTTCGACTTAAGAACCAAATATCGACAAAACAAACATTATTAACTTAAATGGTTACATAATGTTTATAACATGGCAATAAGTGATATAAAAGGAATAATGAACTTGAAAAAGGTTCTTAATAAAATAGAAATTAACTCAAGTTTATTATTCAGGACGGTAAAGAACGATCGAGTCAAGTCGGACCCGAGGTAAGGGACTTCGTCTCAATCTCCTTTGGTTGAGGCATATTTTGTTTTATACAGAACTTTCTTTTATATGGTGTATAAACCCCTATGAATTTTACTTTTATACAAAAGGAATCTTTTTCTACGAAGAGTTTTAATAAATGACAAAAAGGAATTTTTTTTAATGTACGCGGTGACAACAACCTTTTCCGCCGCCGCGAGTATTATTTGGTCTTTGGCTTCCTCAACAAGCCGTAATGTTTTTTAAAATAAAATAAATACCATATACTCGGTTATGTATTTTGGTATTGAAAATGGTTTTGATAAAGGATTCTATTATGTCAATATATTTAAATGATATATTGTCATTGAAATGTGGAAATGTTATCATTCCTCTATATTGGTTTTATGTTTTATGATTTTATATTGGTACTTAGACATTTGACGGGTGGTTACGTGATAAACCATATGATGAGTGGTGCCGTGAATACCAGGATGGGTGGTTACGTTATAACCTCCAATGCATTGGGTATGGAAGTCAGCCGTATGGCTATTCCATTAAGTATGTATGGAAGTTGGCCGTATGGCTATTCCATTAAGTGATATGTGTAGAAGTTGACCATATGGTTATTCCACTTAAGTATGTTTATGTCCCAAGTTACCTTTATATGTTATGTGTTATTTATATGGGTTTTATAGTAATCCTTTGGTTACAAAAAGGTAAGTAATGATATTTTATTCAGTGAAGAGTTTTTACTACTTCATGAAGGTGAAGGTATTAATTTGATAAAGTTATACATGGTTTACTTGATGTTTGAAAAACTAATAGTTTTCATTCTTTTTGTATCCCTTACTGAGCTTTTTATGCTCACCCCAAGTTTTTTTGAAATGTTTTTTCACAGGACATAATGTAGAATAGGGTCAAGGATGGGATCAAGCGAAAGTCATGCTATATAAAACATGGAACTAGACATGTTTCTTTTTAAGAGTTTTTATTTTATGGAATCTTAGTAGAAGTGTCTACATTGTAATCTTTTGAGATGTAATAGTTATGTCCTAATTCTATAAAACTCTAAACCTAAAAATATCCTCAATGTGAATTATTCATTTAATTTAATATTAAGTAATGTTTAAGGCTGTGGCCTTATAGTTGGTATCAGAAGTCTTTTTAGACAACTTTAGGAGTTAGAAAAGTGTAAAATTATAAGTTAATTTATGGTACGATTAAAATGATATAGCATTTAAAGATTACCATGTTGCTTCTCCTAAGATATTTCTGTGTTAAGAATGGTTTTTCATAGAGGAAACAGAACAACTTTTTTGGGAAGGCATACTGAGGGAAATGACCTTCCAAATCAGCATACTGAGATGGTCAGAATCAGAATTGAGCAGTTTACTATAGTGATGGCTCAATTGACTCAGGTGAAAAATGTTGGTTGTGTTTATTGATGATATTTGGGTGTTTTCTAAGAAGTAAAGAGGAGCATGAAGGATATATAAGGGTTATCTTGAAAACCTTAAAAGAAAAGAACTATATGGAAAATTCAGCCAGTGTGAGTTTTGGTTACAACAAATTTCTTTCCTGGGTCACATTGTTTCAAAAGATGGCATAACTGTTGATCCTGATAAAACAAAAGTTGTTGAAGAATGGCCAAGACCTACAAATGTAACCGAGATCCGCAGTTTTCTTGGTTTGGTAGGTTACTAATGAAGGTTTTTTGAAACTTTTTCACGGTTATCTAGTCCAATGACTAAGCTAACTCGTAAGGGTGTTAAGTTCATCTGGAAAAAAGAATGTGATGATTGTTTTCAGGAGTTAAAGAAAAGATTGGTGAATGCTCCAGTTTTGTCACTTCCTTCCAGGAATGGTGAGTTTTTTATATACAATGATGCTTCGTTGAAGGGACTTGGTTGTGTCCTTATGCAGAATGATCAGGTAATTGCTTATGCTTCACGTGAGTTGAAAACTCATGAGGTAAATTACCCTACACATGATTTGGAATTAGATGCTGTTGTTTTTGCTTTAAAAATTTGGAGGCATCATTTGTATGGAGTAAAGTTTGAAATATATACTGATCAAAAAAGTTTAAAGTATATATTCACTCAAAAATAATTGAACATGAGACAGAGGAGATGGCTGGAATTAATCAAGGATTATGATTTTACAATTCACTACCATCCGAGAAAAGCCAATAAAGTTGCTGATTCTTTGAGTCGAAAAAGTAATGCTTCATTAACCATGCTACGTTTGGAACGAGATCCTTTGGTTTTTGATTTGATGAACTTTAGCATAGAAGTTGTTGGTGTAGGATGTCCTTCTGTTTTGATTCTGGTATCAGTGAGATCTTCTCTATCAGACAGAATCAAGCAAGCACATAAGCAAGACAGTGAGTTTCAGAAAAAGGTAGAGCTGGTTTAGAAAGGTAAGTTGCCTTAATTCAACATTGATAGTGATTGTGTTTTGAGGTTTGGGAAGAGATTATGTGTGCCATGTGATTCACAGTTGAAGAATGAGTAGTTATGTGAGACTCATAGTTCCCCGTTTTCAGTTCATCCTAGCAGTACTAGGATGTACATAGATCTGTGGGAGTATTACTGGTGGGATGGAATGAAAAGAGATATTTCTGATTTTACTGTGAAATGTTTGACTTGTCAGCAGGTTAAAGTAGAGTGGCAGTTACCGAAAGGGATGCTTCAGCCTCTACCAGTGCCAGAGTGGAAATGGGAGAATATATCCATGGACTTTGTTGTGGGATTACCAAAGACATCTTGAGGTAATAATGCAATCTGGGTTGTTGTTGATCGCTTGACTAAATCTGCTCATTTCCTTGCTATACAAGATACTTTTTCCCTAGATCAACTTTCTCATTAGTATCTTAAAGAGATAGTCAGGTTACATGGAGTTCCTCTCTCAATTGTATCTGATCGTGATCCCAGGTTTACTTCTAACTTTTGGAAAGGCCGTCAGAAGTCGTTGGGTACTGAATTAAATTTTAGTACAGCTTTTCATCCTCAATCAGATGGGCAGTCAGAACGAAGGATTCAGACCTTGGAGGATATGCTACGAGCTTTTTCGATGGATTATCAGGGAATCTGGGACCAACATCTTTATTTGGTTGAGTTTTCTTATAATAAGAGTTTTCATTCCAGTATATAGATGGCACCATTTGAGGCATTATATGGGAAGCGGTGTCGAACTCCAGCATTTTGGGATGAAGTGGGTGAAAGGAAGCTCATGGGACCCGAATTGATAGAAGAGATGGCAGAAAATGTTCATTTGATTTAGAAACACATGAGAACAGCTCAGAGTAGGCAGAAGAGTTATGTGGATAACCGGAGGAAGGTTCTATCTTTCGATGTAGGTGATCATGTTTTTCTAAAGGTTTCTCCATGGAAAAGTGTGATGCGATTTGGTAAGAAATGAAAGCTGAGTCCAAGGTTCATTGGACCATATGAAATTCTGGAGAGAGTTGGATCAGTTGCATACAGAGTGGCATTACCTCCGAGTTTATCTCAGGTACACAATGTTTTTCATGTTTCGATGTTGAGGAAGTATATGCTAGATTCATCTCATGTTTTGAGCCCAGAGGTAGTTCAGTTGGAAGAAAATCTCTCTTATGAAGAACAACCAGTCCAGATTCTTGACCGAAGAGAGAAAGTGTTGCGAAATAAGGTAATCCACCAGTTAAAGGTTTTGTCGAAATACCATACGGTGGAAGGGGCAACGTGGGAATCTGAAAATGCTATGAGGGATAAATACCCCCACTTATTTTGATAAGTGAATAAAATTGCGAGGACGCAATTCCCAAAAGGGGGGAAGGATGTAACAACCCAGGTAAATAATGAATAAAACATTTTAGTATTTATTAATATTTACAAATTAAATATTAATTTTTCTTTAAAGGGGTTTCTATGTTGGATAGAGTACCCGATACACAACGATGAGTTCCTTTGAAAACGTACGTTGCACACTAGTAATATAATGATATTATTTTAAATGGTAGTTAACATGTAGCCGTTGTATTAGCGGGAATGGATAGAAATAACTAAAATATGATTATATATGTTTTTAAATGTTTTTACATTTATCCAATAAATGATAAAGGCTTAAAATACGGAAAGAATTAAATTTTTGGCATTTATACCCTAATTTTCACTAAAGGTTCACTTATCAACTTTTGATGGAGAACCATCATTAAATATAGTTTTGATCAATATTGTAAATTCTATTGAAACAAATATAACTCTTCTTTAGAATCGGGACCTCAAAATTTACTTTGTGTAAATTTTTGGTATCTTTCCGATAAAGTTCATTTTTTTAATGAATAGTGTAAATTGTTGTAATTTAATTAAAAACCTCTTTTTAATATAATTTATTTATATGATTAGATTATCATTTGAATTGGTTTTAAAGTGAAATTAGAAAATATTTTTACCATTAAATCCAATAGTGGCCTTTGGAATTAATTTCACTTTGAAATCGGACTTAAACTAGTGTCAATCTTTTGATGCTTATTGTTTCATAAAAACACGCTATTTGTCATGAAAGCGGGAATTAATTATTAAATTAATTAATGTGAATTATATGTTTTGAATTTTTTGAAATAGACTTCATTTTTGAATTCGGAATATCAAATATATCTTAGGGTGAATTTTGGGTATTTTTCTGAAAAACTTCAATTTTTGATGAATAGTGAAACCACTAAGTGGTACTTATAAAAACTGATTTTTCGTTTAAATGAAATTTTACCACTTCTGTGTTTTGAATTTCAAAAATCCGACATACATGGTTGTCATTAAGAAGTAAAATTTGGTTCAATGAGATTAGAATAATTTTTTGGTGAATAGTAACTCTTAAGTTCTTAATCGCGATTAGAGGTAATTAGTGTAGTTTAAGGTAAAAATAATGTTTTAATAATATGAGATGAGCTTGAAACATGTCCTACCCTCATTGGATGTGTCATGGACGACCAAGAAAATTCATGGGTAAACTTGGGGACCCCATGAAGCCACTTTGGTTGGGAAATGACATAAATAACTTTTTATTAAATGTTAAAGTAAAAATGACACAAACATGAGATGTTTTACTAATCCAATTTTTACATGGGGTTATACAAGTCATATTTTTGACTATAAATATTCATTAGAAATCTTAAAATATTTCCTACATCATGAATTTTTTTTTATAATTTTTAGACATTAAATAAATTAAATTATTTATGACATCATGATGATGCAGCGATTACCTCATTAATAATGGATTTAAATAAAATGGAAAGATAATGTAAAATCTCATACCTAAACATGGACAAAACCTATTGTATGAGTTTATTTAGAACCCTTATCACCTTATCCTCGAATTACATCAGTGTGGGACCTTTAAAATCCGAAAAGATTTTGAAAATAAAGTAACATTTTGTAACTTTACAAGAGTGCCCCTCCTCTCCTCTTATAAAAGGCCCCCACATCTACCACCTTAACCACACTCCAAAAGCCTTTGGATCGGCCAACCTCTTCCCATTTTGTCTCTACACTTCCCTCTCTTACTACTTGATGCCTCAATTTGGGTAGAAGTCTTCCAAAGGAATCCTTTGAGCTCAAACCATAGGGAGTTACCCGATTTTAAGGTAATGTCTTCTTTTGAGTCCTTTTGTTTTATTTTGCTTCTCCAACCCCTTAACTCTTTTTATTATTTTCTTTTGTAACAACTCCAGTATCCTAAATATACTAGGATGTTGTTATAATAAGGATTCGAGCTACACTTACACACACCAACATCTAATGGTTAAAGAACATACTGTTTCCGTGGATGGCGAATTGCTGCCTCCTAAAATGATGATTGTTAAACATTCTTTTAACACCTTCAAAGGTGGACATTAAGATGACAATATATTTATATATGATATATAATATGTTTATTTTTTCCTTAAGCTTCTGTATTTTTCATTTTGGGCATAACTTTATGGTTTCCATTATGGGTAAACGCGATATCTTCATTTTAGGAAGTGCGGACTACCGCCCCCTCAAAGAGATTTGATTCGTTAAATTCCATATGTGGGAAGTATAAAGGATGGATTTAAATTTATTATATATGATGTTATACTGGAATTATAATATACCTCTATATCATTATTATTTCTTTCCATTAAAGTATGAGATAGAAATGAAAGTAGCGTTCATGCGTACGTACGACTTACCGTCTCCCTGAACGGTGCATTTCATTTCATATCCCCAAATGTAATGTACTATTATAAGTACATGTATATAATGGATATATATGATGAATGATACATCTAAATGATGAATATAATTCTGGAATTAAAATATAAATACCTCTCATTTAGTTTTAATTCCATTAATATGGCAAAGAAATGAAAGTAGCGTTCATGCGTACAGACGACTTACCATCTCCATGAACGGTGCATTTCATTTCTTACCTCTAAATGATTATGGAATATTTTAAATACATGTATATGCTGGATATATATGATATATATGATATCCAAATCAGGAATGTCATTCTGGATATAAAGATCCTTTGACCACACGGACAACATGTAATTGTAAGAAGTCCACTTTCGACTTAAGAACCAAATATCGACAAAACAAACATTATTAACTTAAATGGTTACATAATGTTTATAACATGGAAATAAGTGATATAAAAGGAATAATGAACTTGAAAAAGGTTCTTAATAAAATAGAAATTAACTCAAGTTTATTATTCAGGACATTAAAGAACGATCGAGTCAAGTCGGACCTGAGGTAAGGGACTTCGTCTCAATCTCCTTTCATTGAGGCATATTTCGTTTTATACACAACTTTCTTTTATACGGTGTATAAAACCCTTTGACTTTTACTTTTATACAAAAGGAATCTTTTTCTATGAAGTGTTTTACTAAACTACAAAAAGGATTTTTTTTTAACGTACGTGGTGACAACGACCTTTTCCACCGCCGCGAGTATTATTTGGTCTTTGGCTTTCTCAACAAGCCGTAATGTTTAAAAAAAAAATAAATACCATATACTCTGTTATGTATTTTGGTATTTAAAATGGTTTTGATAAAGGATTCTATTATGTCAAAATATTTAAATGATATATTGTGATTGAAATGTGGAAATGTTATCATTCCTTTATATTGGTTTTATGTCTTATGATTTTATATTGGTACTTGGACATTTGACGGGTGGTTACGTGATAAAACATATGACGGGTGGTGCCGTGAATACTAGGACGGGTGGATACATTATAACCTCCAATGCATTGGGTATTGAAGTCAGCCGTATGGCTATTCCATTAAGTATGTATGGAAGTTGGCCGTATGGCGATTCCATTAAGTGATATGTGTGGAAGTTGACCGTATGGTTATTCCACTTAAGTATGTTTATGTCCGAAGTTACCTTTATATGTTATGTGTTATTTATAAGGGTTTTATGGTAATCCTTTGGTTAAAAAAAGTAAAGTAATGATATTTTATTTAGTGAAGAGTTTTTACTACTTCATGAAGGTGAAGGTATTAATTTGATAAATTTATACATGGCTTACTTGATGTTTGAAAAACTAATAGTTTTCATTCTTTTTGTATCCCTTACTGAGGTTTTTATGCTCACCCCATGTTTTTTTGAAATGTTTTTCACAGGACTTAATGTGGAATAGGATCAAGGATGGGATCAAGGGAAAGTCATGCTATATAAAACATGGAACTAGACATGTTTCTTTTTAAGAGTTTTTATTTTATGGAATCTTTGTAGAAGTTTCTAATTTGTAATCTTTTGAGATGTAATAGTTATTTCCTAATTTTCTAAAACTCTAAACCTGAAAAGATCCTCAATGTGAATTATTCATTTAATTCAATATTAAGTAATGTTTAAGTCCGGGGCCTTATAAAAACCATGTTGAACATTTGAATATATAATGGAGGGATAAACCTTTTAGTAAATAATTAATGTGATAATGTCCATCTTGTTTTGTGTGGATTCTAATCCAATTGTTACTGAATAATGGATAAATATGATTGAAATGATATTTTCCATTCTATAATGCTTGAATGATGGGAATGTTTTCTTAACAGCCTATCTCTTGGAAGGTGAATCATATCACTGGAGGGCACTTATCAAGAATAGAAAGTATATAGAATAAATCAACTCCATATAATGAAAGGAGTTTTTGACGATATTTCTCAAAAAGTAATCTTCCAAAACTCTACATACTAAAATTGAGAGGGACATTCTAGATTTGATTTATATGGATGATAAATCAGTTGGTACTAATAAAGAAAATTTTAAAAGACTTTTGAGGTATAAATATGGTTAAATCATTAAACTGAAAAGAAATATTGATCAATTTTTAAGTTGTTTTGAACCAAGACTTTAAGAGGAATTATGCATAAGGGACTTTGAAATCTATGAAGATACTATTTTATGTTCACTAAAAGTGTAAATGGATGTTGTAAATCCACATTTTAATGTTTCTAGTGACAATAAATGTATGATGGAGTTTCAAGGAAGTTCAATTGGTATGTCACATGGAGGGAAGAATAAGTTTCAAAGTCCTACATGCCACAAAAGTGATAAGGAGTACTCATGTAATTTCATGAAAGGAGTGAGAAGAGGTTTCAAGTTTGGGTGGCCAAACCATCAAGAAAAAGAAAGTCGAAGTGATGCGAGGAGTCTAGTTAAGGAAATAAATCGATAGAGAGATCAACCGAAAACACCACCCACACTTCATTGATTCAGATTTAAGGAGTATGGTATTTATATGGATCAATTACCTACTCAAAGGTCTAATGAAGATAATATTCCTCAAACACCTTTGAAGTCAAAGAAAAAATAGAAGGATTTTTTAATCAAAACTATGGAAGTAAGTCATGAGAAAAATGTGGTGAAATGCACAGTTATCATCTATTCCAGAATTGATAATGTCTTAATTGATTCAGGTTTAACCAACTAATTTATATCTAAAATAATTTCAATGGGTATTACATCACAAACTCAATGATTATATATAGAGCTAATAGTGAAAACTAGTAATGGAATGATTATCTCATTTGAAGTTTATAACTCATCTATGATTGAAGTTTGTGGGACTGTTCTACATATAAATCTCACTGTTCTTCATATAATTGAATGTGATTCCATTTTGGGTATGGATTGGATCTATTAGTATGGATCTAATATCAATTTCCAAGGAAGGTATATTACATTCGATATTCCAAATCAACCTACAATTATATGTTGTTTTGTGGATAAAACTGAACTTCTAGAGGATTTTACTTCCATTATATGGATTTTACTATGTATTCATGAATAATATGTATCTTAAATGGTTGAAGAGAAAATAAAAAATGAAATTTTTTCTCTTTTATTGGAATATGATGCTTTATTTTTAAGGTCTTTCTTATTCATCCCCTGAATAGTGAAGTTAAGTTTTTAGTAGAACTCATAACTAGTTCTACACCTATTTCAAAGTCTCTATATAGAATGACCCCAACTGAGTTGGAAGAATTAAAGTAGTTACTCTAGGAAAGAATATATAAGTGATTAATTTTTCCTAGTGCTTCACCATTAGGTGAAAATATCTGTTTATTTAAGAATAAGTGTGGTTCAATGCATTATTGTATTGAATATATTTAAATTAACAAGATCAATATGAAAAACATATCTTCTACCATGTTATGATGATCTATTTGATTGATTATAATGATATAAATATTTTTACAATATTTTCTCTTCAATATGAATATCATCACCCAATGGTAAATAAGGAGGATATATCCAAGAAAAACCTCCAAAAAATGTTTATTCATTAAGAATGTACAGTGACACCTTTTGAACCCACCATTTCTCTTTCTATCAGCATGTATTTAATAAATAAAATATTCATAGATTACTGTGATCATTTTGTGGTTTTATTTATTGATGATATTATTATATTTTAGATTAGAAAGAAAGATCATGAAAGAAATTTAAGTATTGTGATGAAGACCCCATGGAAGGAGAAGCTATATTCCAAATTCACCCAATGTGAGTTTTGGTTACATAAAGTCTCATTTTTGGGCCATATAATTTCAGGTGAGTGTATATTAGTGGATCCTTCAAATATGGAAGTTATTAAACAATGAAATAGACTAGACATAATGACTGATATTCATAGTTTTCTTAAATTTAAATCAAACTTGTGATTATTTGTGTGAAATTTATGAGAAATTTCAAACCCCTAACCAAGTTAGCGTGGATAGGATCCAAGTTCTTATGGATATATGAATGCGAGGACAATTTCACGGAATCAAAGAGAAGGTTGGTTAGAAAAATTCTGGGTGATCTAATTTAGAATAGTTTTTGATCTGTTGTGATGTATGAATGAAGAGACTAGGATGAATCCTTATGCAGAACGATATGGTCATAGCTCATGCCTCTCATAAATTGAAAATTCATGTGTAAAAATCCCCAAATCATGATTTAGGGTTAGTAGTGGTAATATTTTGTATTGAAAACATTGTTTAATTATTTTTATGGAGAAATATGTGATATATATTAAGATAAAAAAATCATTACGTATATATTAACACAAAAAAATTGAATATGAAACAAATAAGATGGATGGAATTGCTTAATGATTATGACCTCCCAATACACTACCGCCTTAGGAAGGAAAACAAAGTTTCTGATGCTTTTAGTTAGAATGACCACACTAGTTTTCCTTGATGAGGATTAAAAGAGATACAATATTTGTGGATATATATAATATATACCTTGAAATCATGAGTAAAGGTGGTAGATCATATGTTTCTCTGATGAATGTTTAACCATCCAAGAATGTGAGTATTAAAGAAGAACAAAAGGAGGATGTTAAACTATAGAAGATGGTGACAAATGATCTTGAGTTAAACTATTACTGTTAAAGAATACAATTTTTCAAAAATTGAGTTGGTATCATATTAATACTGTACATAAAGAAGGATAAGTTGGATGATGCTCGTAGTTCATTATTCTCTATCCATTTTTGAAGTACAAAGATATTTAAAGATATGAAAGAGTAACTCTAATGGGATAACATAAAATGGATATTATAGAGTATGTATCTCAATTCCTGCTATATCAAAAAATTATGGATAAGAGATAGAATTATAATAGGATATTACAACCATTAACCATACCATATTGTAAATGGAAAAATATTACCATGGATTTCATCATCAGACTACCCAAAACATCTAATTGGAATAATTATATTGGATTTATAATCGATCTCCTTAAAATGTTAGAAAATTTAATTACAATGAGATAATATTTATCTCTTGATAATATATCCTTGATATAAATTTAGGAAGTTGTAATATTTTATAGACTACCCCCTTCTGTTATATCTGATTGGGATCTAGAGGTTTACATTGATGTTTTAGAGAAGTTTTCAATAATATTTGAATATAGATTAGAATATTAGCACTACATATTACCATTAAATATATGGTTAGTTCAACATGACCCTTCAAACCCAGGATTATATGATAATATAATATTATATGGATTTTAATGATGGTTGGGATCAACACCTTATTTTTAGGGAATTTTCCTACAATAATATAATTCACTCGTGCATTCAGATGGCTCCTTATGAAGACCTCTATGGAAGGACATGCATAAATCCAATGTTAAGGGATAGAGTTGGAAAATGAATGATATTGGGGTCTGAGAAATTTGTTTAAATGGAAGATAATGTGAGATCTATTCAATATCGCATTAGAGCATCTTAGAGTCGATAAAAATGTTCTGATAACAATTTTCGGGGAGTTGTTGAGTTTAAAGCTGGTGATAAGGTATTTTTAAGAATATCTTTATGGAATAAGGTTATGATATTTCTAAATAAGGTGAATATGATGCCTAGGTATATAAGTACATCTAAAATTATTGATCATGTTGGGATGGTTTTTTTTCTTGGCATGTTCATCAAATCCATCTCATGTTCATGATGTGCTCTATGTATCACTTCTTTGAAAGTATACACCTGATTCTTCAAATATACTGAAATAAGAATTCATAAAAATGGGGCATTATATATTATAAGAGAAATAAATTTTGGAGGATTTTTATTGAATAAATAATGTGTTTTTAAATAAGAACACTCACATGGTCATTGTTTTTTGGGGAAGCCATTAATATTAGGATGCTACGTGGGGTCCCTGGGATATGATACAATAAAATTATCCTCAGTTGATTATGTCAAAGTGATGGAAATTAAAGGTTCAAAATATTATAATGGGGTAGAATGTAACACCCTAATATTTTATGATATTTTTTTACATAATTGTTTTTATTTATTTGATAGCTTTCTTTACATGTAACACCATGTTTAAACAAACTGTGATATTCTATTGAATTACTTTTTGTGACCCTTATAATGTTGTTGGTAAATTGGAGTTATGAATATGAATTAAAAAATTATAAAAAATATTTATATAGGTTTAATAATGTTTAAACTTATTTATTAATTCTAAATAAATAAGAGATCAATTATTGGTAAAGTCATTTTACGCTTCAAAAATATGTTTTTTCCAAGAATGGTCCATATTTCATTTTTTATATATAAATTATAAAACATTTATACGATTTTTATAAAATATATTTATGTAAATGTATATCACTTTTTTAAATAATTATGTCAATATTAAGTTAGGGTTAATTATTTAGATTTTTCTAAAAAATTTAATTTTTCTGTGAATGGTAGAAAATAATGATTTAAAAAAAACTGTTTTTTATTTTCAAGTATATACAATGTCCAATTTTTTTTAGAAATTAATTTCAAAATTTAATTATAACTTTTTTATTTAAAATAATCCAATTAGTATTATAAATTATATTATAATTAATTTTAGTATAACAACATTTTGATACATATAAATGAATTTTTCTAAAAAATCATTCTTCATCACGTTTTGTAGGTTTATCTTAAAATGTATTTATACCAATATAGATATTGAATCAGATATAATGGATTCCATAATTATAATAATAATAATTAATATTATTTAGTAACATAAAATTGTTTCTTGGTCATTGAGAATATTAATTGAGGTCAAAATTGATTACTATGCTAAATGTTAAAAGGGGTCAATTTGGGGTTAAACTAAAGTGATAAGTGTTAAACTATGGTAATTGTTTTTCTAAATCCTATTGGATGAATATATCTAGGTTATATATCATTATGTATTCAAAATTGTTAATACTCAGATCCATTTTTCTTGAGTAAGATAATAGTATATTTTAATCTTTTGAAAAATTCAAAGTGTGTCCTCTCCCTCCCTTATAAAAGACACCACATACCCTATCTTCCTCACAATTTAAGAGACTCTTATCACATACAATAACTATCCAAATACATTCATACCATCTATCCAAATGTAATATAGGTCACTTTGTTATTTAAAATACCATACTTCCAAGGGGTATTTTTAAGCTAAATGAGGTTTCTCAATGGAGAATTATAACTCTTAACCATGTACTTTAAATTTTATTTATTCTTCCAAATTCTATAAACATTTTGTATCTATCATAAAATAATTAATTTAGTATCATAAATATACTAAGTCATTATTATATATATTTCATACCTTTTATTCATCTCATTCTCCTTCAAATGGGAAACAAAAGTATCTTTTATTCATATGTGCAGACTTAAACCTCATGAAGTGATGCAGTTAATTTTTCATCACCATAATTAGTGGTTTGTTATTATAAAAAATTTAATTATTATATATAATATTTATGAGAAAATTATTCTCCTATAATTATAATATTTTATCTTACTTTTTACCTTTCTATTTGTTACCATATGATAACGTCTCTTATGCATATGTGTAGACTACCACCTCAATGAAGCGATGCGATTATTTTTTCATTTATGATTTACATGAATTTCAATAAGGGTTTAATTAATGAAAATATATATTATATATATGATATAGTAATTATTTAATATAAGTGAATTATTATTTATCTTTCTTTTTTTCCATATTTTGAATAGTGGAAACGTCACCCATGTCTATATATGGATTACCATCTCCAGGAAGTAATGTAATTAATTTTTAGATACCTCTTTATATTAATAAGTATAAAAATGTATATAATGATTAAATATGATACTTATAACGTGATTAAAATTATGGAGATAGTGGAACCATTTTCAAAGTATAAGGAATAAAACTTCCAAATCAAAACATGCTTGAAAAGAAAAACATTTATTATCCCAAACACTGATTTTAATAAATGAGTGAAAAGATTTTATAATTAAATAATATATGAATTTAAATTTATAAATTTGGTATTAAATATATTTAAAATAAATTTATTTTTATTATACTAGAGGTTTCAAAACATATGAAGTAGGGCGAGACTAGAGGTTAGAATTTGTGCTATAATCTCATTTCTTTTCTGGATTGTCTATGCTAAATTTAAATTGAGAGAAATTATATGGATCTGATCTTTTAAACCCAATATATTTTAGTCTAATCTAGTTATTATTATAATTTTTTATTTATTAGTACCATTTTCTTCTCTTTGGAACTAAAGACTATTTAGAATATGTTTTTCAAAAACAGTTAACATTTTTCCTTTTTGGATGATGGAGTTTTTCTTCCATGTACATGCTATTAAAAATAATTTTATGAAAGTTTTTA
Organism: Viscum album; assembly: GCA_963277665.1. NCBI lineage: Eukaryota > Viridiplantae > Streptophyta > Magnoliopsida > Santalales > Viscaceae > Viscum > Viscum album. The sequence continues at coordinate 1,965,325,814 of OY728132.1, forward strand.
ACTATAATTTATATATTTTAAGAAGTTATTTTTCATTACCTTTTAATTTATTTATATTTTTTAAAAAGGAATAATTTTAAAGAAATGTTTTCATACAAGTTTTCTTTGACATTTTATAAAATTTTGATAGGAATGTTTTTTTGTATACAACATGAACCTATTTTCTCGCTGTTATGACTATCATTTTCAATGAAGAATTATTTAAAAATTTCTATGGTTATGATCAAATAATAATACTTTACCAATATTATGGTATTTTTAGTTAAAATGTTATTAAAATAAAATAATATTTTCCTTAGGTTTTGAAAGAAAGTTTTAAATGATATTTTAATGGTATTTTCATCTATTTTATCTCCCACTAAGTATTTTTTGATTCACTCTAGATATGATAGAATGAAATTTATTTCTCTATATGACTTATGATGATGATGATTCCTGGATGATTCTATGAAACCATTGTTTTTCCAAGTTTTAATTAAGTTATGATGAAACATTTATGAAGACCATTAATTTTACAAAGGTCTTTCTTTAATGAAATTATGAAATATATTTGGAAGCTGTTTCATTTACATGTGTTATGATATGATGATATGATGAATGTTTTTGGATATTGTGGCACACATTTATGGTTTATGGTTATGTGATTGGTGGGGCATTTATAGACTTATAATGTGTTGTGTAAAGAAGGATAACTAATGAGATAACTATATTATGCGTGAATATCATTTCATGTAAAAAAATTATATGTGGACCAAGATTAATGTTTTTATGTTGATTCATAGACCTTGTTTCGTGCTTATAAGTTTATGTATTGACTTGGTCTCATTTCCATAAGTTAATGAATAAACCTAGTTTTATGTCCACAAGTTAATGCAAGGATCAAATTTCAAGTCCTTAACTTGTAGAGTGAAGCTTTTACTACTTATACATGTTCACAATTTTAGAATATTATATTCTTACGACATTCTTATGATTATGATATCCTCTCACGAATCACGTTTTATTATTGATGATTCCACACCCTTGTGACATTTTTTATGATGAAGCCTTATGTCCTCATTTATGATTAATGATATTTAATTATTTTGGTATGACTTTATTATTTTGTGATAATGTCTTCATAAACCTAGTCATACTTATGATCATTGATTTATATGTCTTATGTTTACCACTATTGAGAATTTAAATACACCATTTCTTAAGTTTCCTTCTCCCAGGTTATTTAGAATGTTTTTAAGTAGGGTATTTTTAAGAATTGTACTATGTGAGAATATATTTGTGAGACATGTTGAATATATTTCAGGAAATAGGATTATTATATATCTTTTTTACAAATAAAATAAACTTTATGGTTACTTAGTGTGCATTATTTTAAAATGCAATGAAAATTCATCATTAATGATGTAATATTTACATATAAATTGCTCAGGCCACCTTATTTATCAAATTATATGTCATGACTTATGAATTATAAATAATGTGGTTATTTAAAAATCATAAGGATAATTTATAAAGTTTTTATAAATTTCAAAATAAGGATGAAATATAAATTGAATTATTTTTCGAGCTCATGAATCATTCATAATACTTAATTTAAATTAATTCCCGTATTTTGAATTTTATTCAGACCCCATCAAAATGGTTTTTGTGATTAATTTGATCAAGGTTTAAATAATTTTATATATGTGGAATTTATATTATATAAAATTTTTACATAATAGAAATTGGATTTTTTTTTGATTTATAAAATGTCATATATTTAAAAGAAATTATATATATTGAATAATATAAATGAGTTCATATAATGACTTTAATATAAATTGTCTTCCTTCATAATTATGTAATGTCTATTATGAATAAATAAAATTACAAAGTGTTATTGATTATATATTATTTATAAATTATTCATAAATATTTTTCTCATGTTTAAATATATTAATTGTTAGTTTATTTAAAATTTATCCCTTATTTTATTCCTAGTTTTGAATTTACTATATTTTAAAATGTATAAACCTTTATTTTAAATTTATTAAACTAATTCTAGATATTATTATATATGAATCTATATAGTTATATGTAAGGTATGATAATGAATTTATTTTTCATTATAATTTGACTGTAATTAATAATTAATGTTAATAGATTGAATTTATTCATTGAATATAGTTTTTACATATTACGTATTAGATTTATAATGAATTTTAATTTGTATTGAATAAAGAATCTCTGGGTTGAGGGACTTTGGATTGGTCATACCTTAGGATTGGATGATTATGAATTATTACAGAAAGAAAGGGGTTGGATATCTATGGCATAGGATTACCCATGAAGGGGTGGTCAATTTTATATAAATTTAAACCATAAAATGAAAAATTCATGTACCTTATGGATGATATGAATTTGGATATGTGTACATATACTTGAAATATATCTCTTGGTGAGTAATTTTCTTTTGGGTTATGTAAATAGGTCAACATCAACCTAGTTCAAGCGTATTAATTTGGGGGAACGAATATGATTCCAAACTAAATCACTAGAATCATGTATTAATAAATAAAATAACATGAGATAATATTGTTAGATTAAATCCCCTTCAAAATACCAACTGCAAGATTCCTTCCAAAGAAACACTTTTCAAGACCTCATTCATTTAGAATGTGTGTCCATAAACATTTGGTTGGTAGGAATTATATTGTATAAAGTATTCTAGTATTGAAGAAATAATAGATTTTAGGTGCCATATTTTTGGTATTCAGTTTGGGTTAGACTTAGTCAGGAAACACGAATCCTTAGGATTCATGAGGAATCGAGTTATGTAAATCCAAATTAGAGATTCAGATAAATATTAATCCACTTATCTATCCAAGATTCATATATTATATGATTGAAAATAGTTTTCTACTAGATATATTCATGGGTTATTTAGATGATACCCGACATAAGTTATGATGAAATACAGATCATAGCCCACTGAGGAATATGAGGTTATTCTAAAGGGGTCATCATTTTACTGTGATCTATATAAATAAACTACCTTATAAAATGGTAGTAATTATTGATAATAATATGATAGATATCTCTTCCTGATAAATGGAATCATCATAATCCTTTTCAAAATTATATTTGAGATCAATCCTATAAGAAATAGAACCCTAATACCATCAATTTCTAAGATTGGAAACTTATGAAATTTTCTTAAGCAAGTAGAAATTCTATGTGTTAGTGTAGTACATTGTTGATTAACCAAGTTTTGAATTTGTTTAACATGATAATCTATATTCTTATGAGTAATATACAATGAATATTTTTAGGGTTTTGAAGACATTATATGAAAAATGATTTAGTGAATTTTAGTCTCTTCACATATGCTCAATATGATTAGATATGCTAATGACATGCTATGACTATAGGGTTCCTTAAGGATTATTCTGGTTAAAGTATTTATTTTATCATGATCTATTGAAATTATTAGAGAATATGAATGAAATCAAGAAAATTAACATGATATTTTGAAGATTTGAGAATAAATAATTGTGGAATATAGTATATAGGTTCAGGTTCTGTATAGATAATACATGTTGGGATAAAGTTCCAAACAGAAGAAGAAAATTTAGTTAGAGTTCAACAATATTTTTCAATAACCTAGTCATGGTCATTGAAATCTAAGGTTTTATCAAGTAGGGGGAGTAATGATTCCAAATAATATAATTTTTTGGGACACCGAAAGGGGTTTTTGAAACTCCATAAAATTTCTAGGTTATGTATCAATGTTATAGAAATATTTTTTTCAAATTGAATGGTATAAGATACCAAATTTATAATTTATAAGTGTTTTAAGTATATAATAGTTAAAAATCAAGTGAAGAATCGACTGAGATCGTAAATTCATTCATGTGATGAAATAAAGAGTTATTACGTTAAATATTTTAATGTAAATAAGTTTATCATGATTATATGGATATATTGTGTATAACCATATCATTAATTATACATGATAAGAGTATTTTTTATTAACAAAGAGTTGTTATGGAAATTATGAGATAATGAATTCAATACACATGATTTATGATTCATTAAATTCTATGACATGTTTTAAGAAGAATCAAGGATAACAAATTTTTATATAGGACATAGTGTTTTTCCATATCTTTTTTAAAATATGAAGGGAGATTTTCTTGACACCCATAATGGGTATATATTATTGAATAAAGTCTTATTTTTATAGAAAAATACCCCAAACACATATAATATATATGAGATATTGAAACAATAGTCTATTTCTTAAATATTCAAACCAAAATAAAGTATGTGTTAGTTGATAAAAGAGTGGATTTTTTGTACCTCTAAATGTTTTTATAAAGATAATATAGTTTATCCATATATATTATATTTGTGTGGAATATTCATATAAATGTTTTAATATTCATGTTTGTTAATCCAGGGTCAATATAATACATTAGGGGAGAGTTTATTACAGTGTGGAAAATGTTCCTTAATAATAATAGTAGAAATGAAAAGTCCTTAAAACTGAATATAAATCATTCAAAAATAGTTTTGGCATGTTTATGAATTCTATGGAATGATGAAATTATTTGTGATGAAATTGAATATATTTTTTACTTTTTGTTTTAATTGTAAAATATTAAATGATATATTACAATTCAGTGTTGTATATTTTAAAAAAATGATTTCTGGTCATGATAGACTCTATTAGTTAGAAATATTATTGGAAAAATAAAGACAGGTTGATATTTAAGGTTACTATATTAGGTGGATATGTTATCCATTCCACATGAAAAATCCATCACTAATAATATCACTAATAAATTTGATTAAAATTATTGACTTTTAGTGATAGAAATCCTTCCATCGCTAATGTTCGTAAGAATAGGTACTTATAAATTTCTCTAATATCCGAAAGTTTTTATGATTTATTAATATAAAGATAAATTTAATGAATCACATTTAATTACCATGAAAAATAAATATCACTATTTCTTAAGGGATTATACTAGAAAAAATTTGAAGTGAATTTCACTTAAAATTTCAAAAAGGAGTTTTTGTGTATGAAAGTAATGATAAATATAATGAATTATATGTTTATCACAAAAAAGTAAATTTTACTTTATATAAAATAATTTTAAGTGTTATGGGTAATTAATAATGTGAATAGATACATGATTAATGAAATTAGTTGAAGGAACATGTTTGATGAAATGAGTTCCAAGAATGATTTTGATTTAATTAGAAAAGTTACAATAATGTAATTAAAGTTATTAAAAATATAAAATTTAATTTTTTAATTTTAAAGAGTTATAAAACGTTTAATTAGTTAAAAATTATAAATATTATTAGTTAATCTCACTATTATTCAAATTTTATTACTTTATAGATGTTACTGATTGAAGAGTTTTGTGGGAGGGTTTTTTTATTTGGTCACATAGAGATATGGAAATTATTTTATATAAATGTAATGTGTTATAATAACCATATAATGTAAATAAAAAAAAGAATAATCTATAAGAATATCATATATAATATGATAAATAAGTTCTTATATTTTTTTGTCAAATATTCGTAACAATATTTCTAATAATATCTAATGTATACTATTAAAGTAAATATCCACTTTTCTGTTCTTCCACATTGTCCACATTTATAAATATATTAATAAACATTTTTTCAAGTGTAATTATTATTACCCTCTTAATATAATACTGTCAGTTATCCCTAACCAGTGTTCATTATAGATTATTAAAGGTCATAATTAAATTTTGAGGTTAGTGTGAGTAATATTCTAGTATAGAGATACAAAGTTTTCTCATGAGGCATATAATGTATTTTTGTGTGTTGTATGAATCACTTAGTACACCAAATTGAGTGTCATATAGTATTTATTCAGTTTGATAGCGGTACATGGATCATATTTGGATTCCCTACTACCTATGGTTGATTAGATAACTAATGTGATAACACTCGTTCTTTGATACCACTCCAAAAACATATATGAGGCATAGCTAATTTGGGGGTGGTTTGGTATGTTACTGATAATGTCATCAACTAGGGAATAACTAATATGGGATTTATCCTCTTATATGATGAGTATAAAATTTGGTCTCTCAATTGAGATGGTCTGGGGATTGTGTTTTTACACCTAGATTGTGTACACAACATTCTTATCTATTCAAATGATTGGCATGTGAGGTGATCATCCATAAAGAAGAATAACATGTAATGTTTTAGTTAACTTCGAAAATCCATACATAGAAATTATAGAACATGTGGGTTGGATGTATGGTATTAACATACTCTATGTACCATGGTCACTTGTTAGATTGCAGAAATAAACCATATGAGAATGAACATATGCATGAGATGCCACTGGTGGATATAGCTACTAATATAAATGTGTTTTATGGAGATCACACATGATCCATTTGTAGATTTAGTATCATTAATACTTTTCTTGATGCTTATATTTTCTTAAATTTATGTATTTAGATATTCATATTTTTTTTAAATGCTATAAAGTCTCATAAGGATAAAATTTATGGTTGATTAAACAGGTATTGAGTTTTGACTTAAAGAGCTTCTCTAAAAGTTGTGTATAGTTACACCAAAAGAGTTTTGTATTGTTATTCACATGGTATTTCATATGATGCGATACAAGGTGATATTTATGATAACTTTTTAAATGTGTTTTAGAATATATCTAAAAAGGGTTTTTGATATGATTTCACAAGACAATGTATGTGATATGATATAAGGTGTAATGGCGCAAAACCTATTTGTATTTAGTGAAATTGGGAGACTAAGTGATATATTTTCTAAAGCCCATTTTCATGAGATACAACTGGCCTAATCATATTTAACTATCTAGATATATTATTGATATGGAATGCAATTTAATGCAACTATATTTGGTCAGTCATAGCTTATGATTGGTCCATACTTATTTGAAACAAAATAATCTAAAACAATGTGCTCCAGATAAATCTATAAAGCATAAAAGATCAATAATTTCTTCTCAAAGTGTTAAAAAATATTCTAACTGAGCTGTTAATTCTATATAATTAAAACTACATGCCACCTAACTCAACATCATGGATGTGTTTCAGAAAACTAATAAACCCCTGGTACAACATCCATCGTTCTAGTGAAATTTATCTAGAAACACATTAATCAACTTAAAAATAAGTACCAAGCAGTCTTCCAACCAACCTCTAACCAATTGAGAATGGTTATTCTGAAACTCAAAAAACTTCTCTGTAATGCTCTGAAACAAATCCATAATACCAATTTCTATACATATCTGGGAACTAGAATACCCACAAACACTCTAATGCCACTTACTGAGGAATGTTTTATCCTACCACGTCATTCAAAGAACAAGTTTCCCATACCAAATATTGGGAATTAAACCCAATGAAATATAACCACTCAATTTAAAGAACCTTGTTTTTCTTTTAGACCTCATGTGTGGAATAATGCCATTGAAATGTTCAAGATTCCACAAAACCCCTTATGAATTCAACATCTAAAAATAGGAAGACCCATAAACCTATCCATATGAACTTAAATACTATTTCAATAACCTTATTATATTTAAAAATGTCTTATGTAAAATAAAAAAATTTAAGAATAAACACATGACATAAATGGAAGAAGTGAAACACCCAAAAATTACATTTTTAATACATTTTTATTACCCCATGGGGGAAAAAATTTGTAACATCCCACCCCTTATCATTTTCATGATAAGTGGATAGTGTTCTACTATGACTTAGGTAAAATACCTAATACACCAAAGGATGTAAATAAATGGTAAGGTCCTGAAAAACATTTTGGGGACAATTGTACCTTTGTAAGATAAAACATCCAAACTACACAAAATATCAAAAAACAAACCTCTATATATTGGATGAGTAAAATATACAACCCAAAATATAACTAAACCAATAAACCATTTCAAACAACATGAGAAAACAAAAAGACATAATCAAATAAAATGATAAGGCCACAAAACTCAATGTTCCCAAAAAACATGAGCAAAAAAAACCAGACCAATCCAATCCCCAACTCCCCATGCGATGCCCATAGTATAAAGAAGCTTAACTAAATAGCTATGGTACCATGAATTTTCCTATGTCTCGATTGATTACATCAGTAAACACACAATAATTTCGAAGCATTTTGTGTGTTTAAACTAAGTTTGATTTCCCCAATGACTTCCCAAATCACTCCAATAAAAAAATTTGTTATAAAAATTTATATAAAATTGTATTATTCATTTAAAATAGTTTATAATAAATCCATAATCAATTTTCCATACAAGTTGGTAAAAAATGAATAAAACAACATTAATTTAATTTGGAATACCCATAACCATGTCTCTACACACACCATGCATTCCCAAGTGATATTTACCAACTGATTAGTGTTATCTCATCGATCCACCAACTCATCACAAGGTAAAAAATTCTTGGTGCCACAATGGAACACACCCTTTCTATAGGGTAAAATCTATTGAAAATGAACTCATGGAAACCATGTATGCAAAAATCCCTTTAAAACCTTTTCAAAAAACTTTTATTTCTATAAATAACTTCAATATTTTTCCTTTCATCAAAACAAAGACACAATTTGAAAATCAATATTTTAAAATTATAAACCATATGTGTTTTTTAAAATCCAACCAATTTTTCCAAAATTTTAGAAATCCATTACCAATAGAGATTTCCAATAATAATCACACAAGGATTCCACCACAATATAAACCCAAAAATTTAATTAAAACCAATCCTTCAAGTTCTAAATCATGTTTAGATAACAGAAAATCTACTTACCTCTAAAACATTGGTGAAAATGAAGAACAAAACTTAGATATTCTAAATCTGATCAGAAACCATGTTACATTCACTATATTCTACTAAATATCATCAATATTTACAACCCACAACATATATCTATACAAAACTAACTGGATATAGGGTTCTGAGAGAGATAAAAGGAAGAGATCTAAGAATAATGATGAATAATACAAACCTCCTAAAAAATCTGGACAAAAAATGTGCTTTGATTCACCAATGAATAACTTTTGGTTGAAATGGGATCATATATAAAGCCTTAGGATCAAAATGAATTTAGGTTATTTAGGGATTAAAGGATTAGAGGGTGTATGATGACTTAATTCAGAATTGATCCACATTTTAGGGGTGTTAAATATAAACCACATGGTTCAGAAACACATTTTGGTAAATTTTGTGCCAATTGTGTAGTTTTACTATCTCAAAAAAACCACTTGTATAGTTGGTTCATATGATTGGCTCACAATTCTAGATAAATCATGCACCTACTTTAATTTTCCCTCATTTTCAAGTTGCACGGTTTCTCCTGGGAACTTGCATGTTTTGACCAAACCGTGAACTTTAACAGTTCCCACTGTTTTCCCTTGCATAGTTTCTTAGATATGGTGCATTTTATCTACTAACCATGAAATAACTATGAACCTCTAGGAAGGCCTCCAAAACATGTCATAACCCCTCATAACCTCCGAAAACATTACCTGAATATTATGAATGCTAAAAATACATGAATAAAGGGTCAGGTAATTGAAACCATGGGTGTTTTATTCTCCCTACCATTTTAATTTATATCCCCATAATGTAGAAAACCAGATTTTTCTTGGAAGATTTTGGGCCATTTCTCTATCATTCCCTTCTCACTCTCCAAAAATCCTACCTAATTCTAAAAATGTGGCCCTAAAACTAGTACTATACTGATATGTTTCCTATAAAGTAACTTCCATTTTTTATCCGTAATCTATACTGTAACCTGAATCAATGTATAATCTTTCTATAGATCAATGTGATCCCATAAAATCACATGGTTTGGATCTGGTTGGAACTTTTTCAACTGCGATAAATGAATCGTATTGTGCACTAAACTGAACCTTGACCATAAATCCAACCGATATAACACCTCAAAATCTCATTCAAGAATCTCAAAAGGGACTTTTTATCAAAGATAAAACATTTAATTCTTACTAAAATGATGGTTCCCAACCTTGGAGAGATTCTAAAAAACACATGATCATTCACCTCAAATGACAATGGTTGTCGATAATGATCTACATATGATTTATAACAACTCTTCCATCTCTATTATCTTTCTAATCAACTGAATATTCTCTATTGTATCTTAAATAAGGTTGGGTATAATTAGTGAATTATCAAATATTTCCACCCAACAATATCCATAATGACATATATTAATATAAAATGCTTCAAAACTATCCATATGTATTGAGGCTTGATAACTTTTATTACATGAGAACTAAACTAATAGTATATTCCCCTCCCATGATTCACCAAAATCTACCACACAATCTCTAATCCTATCCTCCAAAGTTTAGATTGTCTGTTTGGATTGTCCATCTATTTGAGGGTGATACGCTATGTTCATATAAAACTTGGCTCCATGGTATTTCTGTATGGATTTCCATAAATGATATGTAAACTTAGGGTCTTGATTAAGTCCAATATAGACTAGAATACCCTAAATCTTTAAAATTTATAGAATATAGAATTTCAAAAAGTCTTCCACCATATTATTTTTAAAAATAAGGATGAAGTGATCTGAATTATTGATACAATCCAATATCACTCTAAGAGAATCATGTTTCCTAACCATCCCTCATAGAATCATTAAAAATCCATGGCTATCTTCTCCCATTTCCACATGGGAATCAGTAAAGACTGCAACATTCTAGAATTCCGTTGATACTCTACCTTGACCTGCTAATAGGTGATTCATTTTAAAACATATTTCTTGTGTCTATTTTCCTTAAAACACAAAAAAATATTATTTTAGTGATCTATGCATATTTTTTGTTCCATGATGAACAACCCATTACAAATGGTGGTAGACACTAGCAATATATTTTTGATAAGACAATGGTTTGACCATCTGATCTATAAACTGAAACAAAAAGCTCCCATCCCGCTTCTAACCAACAATATTCTCCCGATCATTGAGTTTTTACCATATCATAACTATTTCTTAATAAAATTTATGAACAACTATAACCTACACAACCAATTAGGAACAAATGAAAATGGAAAGAAAATAAAAACACCACATTGGTCTGAGAATTCTAGAGGCATATCTACTATGAAAGACATTAGTTTCTATTAGTCTAAAGCCTCTTTAGCTGATTGAGAATATGAATTCCTTCCTAATTCATTCGTCATAGAGTTCCATTTACCTTTTTTATACATCAATAAATAGATAATGATGCAATGCATTCAAGTCACTGGCTACAATATTTAATTAAAAGTCATGTTTTGGTTAGTTCTTCACATTGAACCATGATTACCCTAGACCATAAGCAATAACATGATGTACCTATATGAGAATTCATCCTAACCCTAATCTTGATGCAATACAGTGGACTACATATATCTTTCCAGACACTATTAATGTGAGGATATGTGAAGATTTAAGTCTAACCTTATGTAATTGAAATGATTTTTTGGAATTGTTAGTTTCATTGGAAAGGAAGGACTTCCCTCGTGGAAGATGTTATCAGTGATTCCAAACTTAAAAAATCATGTAAAAAATATCTATAGTATCCTACTAAGACAAGAAAACTCAAAGACATTATTTATTGGCATGAAGGAGATGAAAACTTCTATCTTTTATAGATCTACCAAATTACATTTTATGAAATGAAATGTCTTAAAAATTACATATTAAAGGAAATGTAAATCATGTATTAAAAAATCAAACTTTTATAACTTGTCATAAAAAATATTCCCCCAGAAGATGCCCAACACTATAGTGAAGTGTAGCTTGTGATCTTTTTTTCCTATAATACACCAGTTTGACATCAATAAAAACTAGTACAAAAGAATCTAAATCATTCTAAAAGATTTGACTCTTTAATTTCATAAAGATAGATAGAGAATTTATAAGACAAAAAGGCCAGATAACAAATTCATTTTGTCCATATCTACTTCTAAAATATTTCTCTAGAATATTCTCCTTTTTAACTCACAATTAATGATACCTTATATGTAATTAAATTTTAGAGAACTGCTGGGAATCCCTCAATTGATAAATTCATTCATCAATGCATAGAAGAGGATACCAATTATTTATCACAACCTGGTTAAGCTTATGATAGTCTACGCAAAGACTCCGGGTTCAATCCACCTCCTTCAGAAATAGAAACGGTTCTGCCCATAGATACATGCTTCATTGAATGAACCCTTTAATTTTAAGCTCTTCCAAATAAAATTTCAATTACCTCAATTCTATTGGTGCCATCCTATATTAAAGAAGTGGTATATAACTGGTCACTAGTAGGAAATAAATTCAAAATTATACTTATCTTTTTTGTTGAAACCCCAAGAAATATTTTGGAAACATATCAATAAATTATTCAATAATTTTTGGAAAATATATATTCTATTCTCATAAAAATATTCCATGGTAATAACTTCCAAATGAAAATATATGGTTCAAACTACCGATTCCAAAAGTCATACTCTATTTTCCTTTACATCCCAAACTACTCTAAAAAGAATCTTAACACTATCTAGATATTTTAAACATACCTTTTTGGAATAACTTGCAATATGGGCCGAGAATTTTAACGTACTGGTTCCAGAATCCACCTAGAGGCGCCCCGTACCCTGTTGGTCACAAGGACTCAAGCGCATTTCCCCAAACACCAAAGGCTGCTAATTAGCAATGAGGGTCTTGGGTGTGATAGTGGGGAAACTATGCACTCATTGGAAGAGTACACAACATAAGTAAAAAAATACATACAAGAGAGAAAGTAGTAATAATATCATACAAAAATAAACATCAGAAGACTGATATAATAAACTGTAGAACATATATAAAATGATGAATGATACATATATCATAGAAAGTAGCGAAACAATACACAACGCTGAAATACAGTAATAAACCAAGTACAAAAGAAAAACAGTAATCTTCACCACAGCATCGCAAGCCTTAGCTTGGTCCCATTCTCACCAGCTCCATAGAATGTCAAGTACCAGAAGTAGAAGAGTCCTTTCCCATGTCTATACCTGCAACAATATAATCTATTTGGGCCCAAAAGCATGACCCAAATAAGGTGTGAGACTGAATCCTAGTAGGCCACCACCATGAGATTTGTGCCTAAAATTCAATGATTATATGGCAGGTAAAAGTATAAGAAACAGTAAACAAGAAAGTACTCAACAGTAAACAATCCACAGTTTCAATATCAAGCAACAACTAAGCAAGAAGATAAACATAAACAGGTAACTCTATGGGAGGTTCCCACAGCCTATCCCCTCTTCTCCTACCTAGCAACACAAGAAAATAGCGAGCACAAAGGTAACCCTATGGGAAATACTCAAGAACCCATCCCCTCTGGTCCAACCGATCAAGTAAAAGCAACACTCTCAGAAGTACACTCAATATAACCCCTCTGGATCAGCTTAAGCATAGACTCTTTGAGGAAGCACTCACTGTCAATTCCCCCTGAAGTATCGTATCATTACTAAAGGTGCTCTAGGGAAGCACTTACATCACATTATCTCTATGGCCTGCGTTGAGGAACTAAAGACTCTATGAGGAAGCACTCAACATCAATTCCCCCTGCGGTCTTACATTGAAATAAGGAAAGACACTCTGGAGAAGCCCTTACGTCTATTCTCCCTATGGTCTATACATCCGGTTCAAATAGCCCTATATAAGTCAAGAAAGTGTAGCATCATTTATCGGCCAAGGTAACCATCAAGAACTACTTGGATAACACTCTACAACATAACAACATAATAGAACAACATTCACACCACCCCTACAACACTAGGCATGGGAAAGTAAACAACATCCAAATTGGAAAACTAGACCCAATGTTCAAAACATGCAAAACTGGCATGGGAAAATCTTCCAAAGCACAGTAATTCACCATATTCATAATAAAAATATCATCTAATCAAGCATAAAATTATAGAATACAAACAATAGGGCTAAAATGGTAAACGTGCAATACCCTGTTCATGGGTATTGGGCAAATTTTCACATAAAACTCAAAGTCTTTCAACAGAATGGAAAAAATCACCTACCTTGGCATTGGGAGATCAAAATACTCAAACCTCGAGGTTTGAATCTTCTTATAATTCCATTTATCTATGAAAAGGTATAAAACGTTCATCCCATGATAACTCACAAAAGAGGAGAAAAAAAGATGATGCTCTTGGAGAAGAGAGAACTCACCGATGTGATTCCAACACAACAGACAATGTTCAATTTGGATGACGGATTCTACCTAAGGGGTTCATAAAAGATCCTCTGCTGTATAGAGTTCTCATTCCAATGAGACCTAAAAAGAGAGCTTTATAGTGATTAGACGCCACCATGATGTGTTTAATTAATAAAAGGAATGTACAGGGTGTGTACTTTTGAAGTACACGACGTGTACTCGTTGTTTCCATACTCTGCTTTAGGCGGCCTCCAAGTCACCCCCACATGGACGTGTGCATGGACACTACATGGCCAGCACACGACTACTTGTGGTAACCGAGTACACGACATGTAATCATAATGTACACTACGTGTACTCATAAAGTACACGCCGTGTACTTTGAAAATTTCCAAAAAAACCTCTTTTCCAAAAAAATGACCTGAAAAAGAAAACATACCTGAAAAGAAGATCCAGGTTCTTACAAACTTCCCCCCTTAAAGAAATTAGTCCCTAAATTTACCTATCACGGTGTAGAAGAAGAATCCTTGAACAGTTCTGGCCATCGTGCTTGTACATCGGCCTCCCTCCCCCATGTCTCGTCCTGTACCCGCTCGTGCTGCCATAACAATTGTACCAGAGGAACAAAACAGCCACGAAGAACCTTTGTAATGTGATCAAAATATAGATAAGATGTTCCTCGAATGACGCATCCACCTTGAGCTCAAACTTCTCAGGTTGAAAGACATGTGATGGGTCTGAAAAGTAAATTCGGAGCTGAGAAACGTGAAAAACGTCATGGGTAGCCCGATACCTCTGGGTTAACCACAACTGATGGGTAACCGGTCCAACTTTCTAAAACACCTCAAAAGTCCCGAAATACCTCGGAAAAAGCTTACCATATCTCCTAATCCTCCTATGTACCAACCTCAGTGTGACACACATGAAAACCTTATCTCTGACCTCGAACTCCAGAGGTCGTCTCCACTGATTAGAATAAGACTCCTATTGAGACTGCGCAATAGTCATCCTCCTTCGAATCAACTCTATCTGCTCTATTTTCTATTGAACAAGAAAGGGTCCTAGAGAAGCTGCTTCTCCTGCCTCTATCCAACATAAGGTTGATCGGCATGGCCTATCATACAAAGCCTCATAAGGTTCCATCTGAATAGTTTCTTGAAAACTTTTATTGTAGGAAAAATCCACTAGAGGTATTTGTTTCTCCCAAGAACCTCCAAAATCCAGGATGCATTCTTGGAGCTTGTCCCCAAGATCCTGAATTGTACGCTCAGACTTTCCATCTGTCTGGGGGTGGTAAGCTAAACTCAAAAGCACCTTTGTACCCAAAGCTTTCTGTAGCCCCTGCCAAACCCGAGAAGTAAAAATTACATCCCTGTATGAAATGATGGAGTGTAGAACTCCATGCAGACGTAAAATATCTCTGATATAAAATCATCCCATCTCATCAATAATGAAGGTCTCCTTGACCGGAAATTAGTGAGCAACCTTTGTAAGCCTTTCAATGACAACCCAAACTGCATCATTCCCTTTAGCTGACCTCAGAAACCCTGTTACAAAATCCATCGCGATGTCATTCGACTTCCACTTAGGAATGGGTAACTGCTGTAAAAGCCCTACTAGCCGCTAATGATCCACCTTCACCTACTGATAGGTGGAATACCTCATGATGAAACCATCAACATCGTTCTTCATACCTGGCCACCGATACTGACGGTGTAGATCACGATACATCTTGGTGATTCAAAGATGAACTGACCAAACTGAGGAATTAAAATCTTGCATCAGCTCCTTGGGTATATCTACTGGCACCCACATGCACCCCTGGAAACACAAGATCTCATCCTCACCTATGGTCCATCCTGAAATACGGTCCTCTCCTGACATGCTCTCCCATAGGACTAGACCATCTGAATCTGATAGCTAACTCATTCTCACTTGATAAAAAAGAGTAGATGTAACAACTATCGAAGATAGAAACGTCTGGCACTGTTTGTCGTGCACCTCCAAATGCATCTCAGAGAACAGGGCTATAAGCTTCCACTCACATCTGGCCTCCTAAACTACCTGTATCTGAGTCCTCCTTCTCAACGCATCTCAACTGCGTTGCCCTTCCAAGGAGTATAGGCAAGCTCAAAGTCAAAGTACTGAAGGTACTCAACCCAACTTCGCTATCTAGAATTCAGATCACAATGAGTGAAAATGTAACTGAGACTTTTGTGGTCGATGAAAAACACAAAATGCTCTCCCAGAAGATAATGTCTCTAACAACGCAAGGCAAGAACAACTGTCACCAACTCGAGACCGTGTGTCGGGTAATTTCTCTCGTGTGGCCTCAACTACCGAGACCCGTACGCAATGAATCCTCCCCCCTGCATAAGAAAAACTCCTAGTCCGATACCTGAATCATCACAATACACAATATAGCTCTTTCCGAGCTTTGGAAGAACTAGTATCTATATTGAAGTCAACCTACCCTTCAGCTCTTGAAAGGATGACTCATAAGAATTTGACCACAAGAACTTTGCACCCTTCTTAGTCAGACCAGTCAGTGGTTCTGCAAAGCATGAAATGTTCTGTATGAAGCATCTGTAGTATCTAGCCAGCCCCAAAAATCTTCTCTCCTCAAAGAGGTTATTCGGATTCTCCCAGGAAACTACATCTCTCACTTTCTCTAGGTCTACCGATACTCCTGTCTCTAAGATAACATGACTAAAGAAGTGAATCTGATCCATCCAAAAGTGTCATTTTGATAGCTTAACATAAAACTGATTCTCTCTCAATGTACTCAGAACTATCTGAAGATTTGTAGCATGGTTGTGTCGAGTGTGATATTACACGAAGATATCATCCATGAAGACCACCATGAAAGAATCCTTGTATGGATGGAACACTCAGTTCATTAGTGCCATGAAAACTATAGGAAAGTTCATGAGATAGAATGACATAACCATATACTCGTATAGACCATACCTACTCTAGAAGGTTGTTAGAGGTATATCAAATGGTATAATGCGCAAATGATGATAACTGTACCTCCAGCCAATCTTCGTAAACACCCGGGCTCCTCGAAGATGATAAAAGATATCATCAATGCTTGGTAAAATATATCAGTTCTTGACCTTAAACTAGTTCAATAGCTGATAATGTAACACCCCAAGCTTCCTTGGTATGCTTCTCTTTGAATAATACAGTAGCGTGTGTGGTACGCAACTTCGAGTTATAACACACACCAAAACCAATCAAACTACTAGTTATGAATAGTAATACCCACTTTTTAAAATTTTATACATTTTATCATTCAAAATGGAGTTCAATTCTGGATTCAAAATATCGAAATTAGCTTCAGGTGAATTTCTGGTATTTTTCTGAAAACATTCAATTTTTGATGAATAGTGAAAATTACTAAATTTTAATTAAAAACATCTTTTTTAATCGAAATAATTAATAGTGATAAATTATGAATTTGGGTGATTTTAAAGTATAATTAGATAATATTTTTACCATTTAATCCAATGTTGGTCATTGGACATAATTTCACATTTAAAATGGGCATAAGCAAGTGCCAATCTTTTGGTAATTATTATCTCTTAAAAACACACTTTTTGTGTTAACAATGGGAATTAATTTTAAATTAATTTCTGACACTTCTATGTTTTGAATTTAGAAAAATTGATTCCATATTTAGAATTAGGAGGTACAAATTATGTAAATAGATAACTTTTTTTTAGACATTTTGAATAATTACTTCAGTAAATATTTTATTTACCATGGTTAAAGGGTAAACACGGTAAATAAGGGTAAAAAATAATATTATAATAATAAAAATTTACCCTAAAAAGTGTCCTAACCCTATTGGTTGATACATGTATGACCATGGTAATCTTTGGGTCGATTTTGGGACTCCATGGATCAACTTGTAAGTGATAATGAAACTTTATGTTAATTAAGTTAAAGTAAATACAAAAATGATATCAGCATATATCTTTTAGAAAAACAATTTTTATATAAGTATATAAATGTTATATTCTCGACTATAAATATAAATTTGAAAGATAAAAATATTTCCTATATAATATTATTTTATTTAAAATTTTTAGATATTTAATAATTAAATTTATTTATGACACAATAATGCGGCTGTATTTTACTTATTAATGAAATAATCAAATAATTAGTATTATAAATGTTAAAATAAATATAATTTGAAGGTTTTGATGAAATACACGAATTTAATTAGTTAACATTACATGTTATTATTTCTTAAATTAATTTTATTATAATTAATAATTTTTTTAATACTTTAACAAAAATCAATTATTAAATATTGTCAAAATTGACATAAATGAGTTTTTAAAACAAATATTACATTAGTAATTGATATTCTATTTCTAAAAATCTATGGTTTGGACAAAGGTCTTATATAATGATAGGTGTATCATTAATGGACCAATTTTTGGTCTCTTGGAAGTATATATTAATTTTATTAACCATATAATATAAAAATAAAAAGTGACATGGTAAATGTCAAACTATTTAACTAAGAGTTAAATATAAACGATAAGGTTGATATAGTGACCCAAACCTCTCTAAAATATTTTGGATGAAATTATTTAGACCCATACCAACATTATACTTTGAATAATCCTCTTTTAATCCATTATAAACCGAATATTAATTTATTATAAACTAATACTTTATGTTTTTCCTAAAGAGCCCCTCCTCCCCCTTATAAAAGGACATCACTTCTAACGAATTCTTCATACCTTCAAAGCCTTTTAGTTCCGAAAAACTCTTCTCAAATACACTCTAAAATATCCTCCTTTAATACTACATGCCTTCATTTTTTCATAAAGACAACCTAATGATCCCTTTTGATCAAATCAAAAGGAAGAACCCGAAGAAGAGGTAATGTTTTCACCACACTTTTTCAAGTTCCTTTCTTCTTCAACTTCTTCTTTCTTTGTTGTTCCATTATAAAATAATAACTCCAGTATATTCTATATACAGTGATGTTATTATAAATATGGTACAACCAAATTATGTATTCTATCCATTATTTGAATGACATGTCACCATACGTGCGTACGTACATCCTACCGTCTCCACATCGTGGTGTAATTGTTATTCAATACATTATTATTTGGACGGGTATAATAATATTGTGTAATTAATGTAAATAATAAATATAACATGATAATGATTCAACATATATGATATAACATCCAATTATATATTATTTTAATGTCAAAAGATTGATATTGTCGCTCGTGAGTATGTACGGACTACCCTCTCCACGAACGCGATGAGATTCATTCCCCATCGTATCCATTCAAGTATAATTCTCATTTTATGATTAAAAATAATGTTTAAGGACTTGATATTATTCTGTATATGAATAATATACAACCTACCCCGAACAAACACGACTTATGTAATCAATCATATAAAAGAAAACGAGTAAGTTAACACCCGAAATGACGATAATAGTAAGATATTAGTAACAAATCAATGTTAAAAGATAATATATGATATCATATTAATGTATATTATCCATGTATAATTCAATAACAATTATTTCACCATTATACCGGAGTATAAACTACGCTCTACCAAGGAAAAATAAAAGGTAAGAGGTTTCTTATCTCACTTTTATTTCCATGAGATTTCCATTGTTCACCACTTAATTATTGCATGTGGTGTGTGTACTTCCAATGATTGTATTCATTGTGTAATATTATTTAATTTAGGGATATTTAAATCATCATTGTATAATCCTTATTTCATGGGTGTATGTTTCGTATATTACCAAATCGATAAGGGAATTTGAAATTTCAATTTCCACTCATTCGGCTTTATGCACACTCCATTGATTATTTGACTCCATGATTATGTGTGGAATCACTATTAATTTGAAATGTCATAATTTCCACTCACCTTTCTGTGGATATACATTTTATACACATAATCAATCCATTGATAAATTCTTATGTCATCGATATGAACTTGATAAGAGTAATTTTAACTCAATCTCCATTTATATAGCTAAACATCAAATTTATTGGTGTTGTTTTTACAAGAATATGTGTGAATGTACTTTTATTGTTTTACACAGAATAACCAATCATATTGATTGTATTTATATTTTCCACCCATAATTATGTCATTGATTTATCCTTAACCTAAGGATATGACCTTTACGAGAGATTTTATCTCAATTTATATTCCATAGAGACTCCTTTGTTGTTATAGACCAAATCACTTTTATATGGAGTATATAATGTACTTTGGAAAAGTATATCATGAATACCTTTATTCTCATGATATTACATAGTTTTTATTACCTCAATTATTTTCATTCAAGTGTCTCTCTTTTGGTGAGGGAATCTAACTAAAATATCAATTTAAAATGTTTTAAAGATTTATTATTCTAAATCTTTTTCATTAATGTCCATGTTTTAAAAATGGTTTTAAGGATTTAATTATATGTAAATTAAAGTTTTAAAATCAAAATTCATTTTAAATGTTTCAAAGTGGTATGAGACACTTTGATTCAAAAATCTATTTGAAATGGCTTATGGAAAAATAACGTGACATTAAAATTTTTTCAAGAAAAAGGGGGATATTTCTCTCAATAGTTTGATGATTATTTTAATCTATGTCAATATCCTTCATTATTACCCATTGAGGTTAATATGATACAATACAATCTTAAATATTGTATCGAATGAGTTATGTTTGACTGTGTATGTGCTATTTTTATACCATTCATGGTTTGTGGTTAATGTATTGATATTTCGTATGCTAGTTTTAATAAGGATGTTTATGTTATAATTCAAACTTTTCATATGAGGAATGAATTGGACTTAGTAAGTGATGGGTGGAGCCCACTATAGCTCCTCGATGCATCGGTAGGACTCATTAGACAAACTGGTGTCTTGGCACAAGGCCTTGACAAAATCTTATTTGTAGTATTGGCACGAGGCCTTGACTATGTGGTTATGATAGTCTGGAATTATGCATTCCATCATTATGAAAGTGGTTATTGATATTTCATGTGGTTATTCGACTAGTAGAATATTCATATGAATAAGTAAATGAAATTAGTTCATTTTATCTTTTCCATATTATACTGAATTTAAAGTTTAAGAGGATTTTGTTTTGTTAATACATTTCCTTAAATGTTTATGCTTATCTATGGAAGTCTCTACTATATTTTTATCCTTACTGATCATCTATGATCACCCCTTTAAATGTTTTATTTTTCCCAGGATGTGAAGATGTAATTTATGAATGACCTGAACGGATAGTATAAAGGGATATGAAGACAAGAGGTTTCTGTAGTATTTTTTTCTTTTTGAGGTAATGTAAGACTTATGAATATATCAAGTGTTTACAAGACTACTAAACTAATCAGTCTTTCGAGACTTGATCTTTTGGGATCATTATAATGTGATGTAATAATGCACCGACTCTGGGTAACTAGAGTCAGGGCATTAAAGTTTGTATCAGAGAAAGTTTAGTACAATCCTTGGAAACTAGATTTAGATAAACTCTGATTAGAGCACATATACCTAAGATATACTTTGAGGATTAGTATAGAAAAAATTCCTAGAATTCTGGTATTGTATAGATTTTGTGAGTTTTCTATGAAATACAAACTTGTCTGGATATGAGCAGGTAGAGGTGGCTCTAGAACATATGTAACTAGGGGTAAAACCCAAAAACAGCTCTTTGAGCTTGACTCAAATAGGAACTGGTGCATGAAAATGGGCCTTGCTGCACTCTTTGTTACGACACTTCCGAGGTATATTCTTTGGATAATTTACATTTTCATTACAATCCAATTTGAAGTATTTTAATATAAGATGATAATAAATGACCTTGGTTAATCCTAAGATGTTTCAATTTGAGAATATGGTGTCATGATATTCTCTAATTGATTTTATGACTACTGTTACTCACATAATTATTTCTGGTTTTAGTCAATGGACGGAGTCCAAGGAAGTCATAATAACTTTGAGAATCATGTAAAAGGTGGGAATGGTGGTGGAAATGAGAAACAAAATGGAATATTGATAGGCGTAAAAGATATCGCATTCATTCCAAATAATTTTTCCAAAAATATGATCAACAACATATATATTAACCAACTCATGAAATCAACAAAATAGAGAAATGTGTTGAATGATAAGATCTCCAACAGTGGAGACCATGGAGAAAAGAATCCTAAATTTCCATCTTGTAGGAAATGTTGAAGGAGACACCTTGGAAAGTTTCTCGATGGAACAAATAAATGATTTACGTGCAGGAAATAAAGACATAAAGTGAAGAATTGTTGAGTAAAAATGAAGAGTACTATGGAAGAAAATAAAAATGGTCCAAAGAATCCATTTACAGTCATTTTACATAACTTTAGGGGACCTGGACATTACCCGAGTGAATTCCCTATTCTATAGGTTTTTTTCTTTGTCAAAGAAGAAGCTATGTTAAAATAAATGGTTGGAGAAATGTTTAAAAGTATTGGTGCTCCTTATTGATGGGATTACATTGGAATAATTTTCTCTTGTATTTATAAACCCGTAGTTTTCCATGTGAGAATGATATTTGAGGAAGTCATATCTTTTCCCTTGTGGATAAAGTTATAAATAACCATTTGGTTTTATATGATCATTAGGTTTTAGGCCATTACAAGTTATTATATTTTGGGATGCAAATGCAAGGAATGAGATAAAATTTCTGGTTAAAATTATGTTATGTTTATTTTGAGGAATTTATCTCATTTTGGTAATGTTATAAAATATAGTTTTTGAAAAAGGACAACATGCAGAACATGTGACAACACGTCGCGTCGGAAAAATCTATGGGAATCAAACCCACAACCAAAGTGAGATTGAGATTTATCACCTACCACTGGACTACGTGAAGTCCGTAGTTAGTGAGACTAGTTATTTTTAGTTAAATTATTTTATTGATCTATAATAAATTGATTTGGGTTCTTATATCTTATCAAATGAATACCCTTAGTATAGGAAAATGATTTGGTGATTAAGTGATAAATGTTATTTTGGAAGATGTTCAATTTTTTAGGAACACTATATGCCCAAGGAAAATAGAATAATGTGGGGTTTAATTTTATGAGTAATGGTGGATTTTTATCTACGTTTTTATTGTGGATTTATAGTGATTTGGGTTTTTTTATGGAAATAATTAACCTATAATAGAGAATATGTGATTAGGTTAATTAATTTTAAGTATGTGACTTTAAGAGTGGTTGATGTCATTTAGAGATACAATTTAACATGGAAGACTACATAACCAAATTATTCTATGTTTTGGGTTTCAATATTAGTTTGGATTATATTGAAGGATTTTAAGGACAATTGTTTATTGAATGGTATTTATTTAACTTGGGGGTATTGTTGGTTTAATTTTAGAAATTAAGATTAGTGTTTCTTTCTCTAAAGGAATATCCTTTCGGGGGATCATCAGATCTTGTACTAACCGTTTTTGTTTTTATTAATCTCTAAATACAAGTTAAATATATAGTTTATCCTTTGGGGATCATGTGATTTTATAAAAGTTTATTCTAGCTTTTCCAGTGTGACCATGTCTTCTTGAATACTCCTCATTTAAAAAAATGGGTTAGTGGTGGAAATTTATTAAAGAATGAAACTATACTTAAAAAGTAAGTATATATTTTTATTTTCTTAGTCAATCTCATAAATCAATTCCTTATATTAATGTAATGTAACTTAAAAAAAATGTTGTCCGTATACTTTTCCTACTGGGAAAATAATGACCCTTTGTCCCATCATAAGTTTATGGCTTTCTAGTTGTTAACTTTATCTTGATCATGTTTTCTATCCCTCTAAATTATAATTTGACACTTATTTTATCTTCCATAACCATGTTTTCCTACATGGAATCCTAGTATGAGTTATCTTGGATGACCATTGTACTTCTCTTTCTTTCTTTTAAGGTAATAGTTTTATTGACTCTTTTTCCGATATGAGACTTTCCATTATATTTCCAATCCAAATTTTAAAAATTTTGGGGATGAAATTATCTGATGTAGGGGATAATGGAATGCCCCAAGCATCCACGACACGCTTCTCTTTGAATAATACAGTAGCATGTGTTGTACGCAACTTCGAGTTCTAACACACACCACAACCAATCAAACTAGCCGTTATGAATAGTAATAACCACTTTTTAAAATTTTAAACATTTTAAATTTCACAATGGACTTCATTTTTGGATTCAGAATATCGAAATTAGCATAGGGTGAATTTTTTGTATTTTTTTGAAAACATTCAATTTTTGGTGAATAGTGAAAATTACTAAATTTTAATTAAAAACAACATTTTTATTCGAAATAATTTATCATGATAAATTATGAATATGAGTTATTTTAAATTATAATTATATTATATTTTTACCATTTAATCCAATGTTGGTCATTGGACATAATGTCATTGTTAAAATGGACATAAGCAAGTGCCAATCTTTTGATACTTATTATCTCTTAAAAACACGCTTTTTGTTTTAACAATGAAAATTAATTTTAAATTAATTTCTGCCACTTTTGTGTTTTGAATTTAGAAAAATTTATTCCATATTTATAATAAGGAGGTCCAAATTGTGTAAATATGTAACTTTTATTTTTAGAAATTTTGAATAATTACTTCGACAAATATTTTATTTACCATGGTTAAAGGGTATACCCCGTAAATTATGGTAATAATATAATATTATAATAAAACAAATTACCCTAAAACGTGTCCTAACCCTATTGGTTGATACATGTACGACCATGGGAATCTTTGGGTCGATTTTGGGACCCCATGGATCCAAATGTAAGTGATAATAACACTTTATATTAATTAAGTTAAAGTAAATACAAAAATGACATAAGCATATATCTTATAGAAAAATAATTTTTACATAGAGTTATATATGTTATATTTTAGAATATAAATATTCATTAGAAAGATAAAAATATTTCCAACATGATATTATTTTATTTATAATTTTTGTACATTGAATAATTAAATTTATTTATGACACAATAATGAGGCAGTATTTCCCTTATTAATGAAATAATCAAATAATTAGTATTATAAATGTAAAAATAAATATAATTTGAAAGTTTTGATTCCATAAAAGAATTTTATTAGTTAAAATAACATATTAGTATTTCTTAAATGATTTTTCTTAGAATTAATAATGTTGTTAAGACTTTAAAAAAAATCAATTATCAAATATTGTCAAAATTGAGTAAATGAGTTTTTAAAACAAATATAATATTATTAATTGATATTCTCTTTCTACAAATATATGGTTCGGCCAAATGACTTATATAATTATATTTGTGTCATTAATGGACCACTTGGGGGTATGTTGGAAGTATATAGTTTGTTTATTAACTGTATAATATAAAAATACAAAGTGACATGGTAAATGTCAAACTATTTAACTAAGAGTTAAATATAAATGATAAGGTTAATATAATTACCCAAAACTGTCTATAATATATTGGATGAAATTATTTATTCCAATACCTAACTTAGACTTTTAATAATCCTCTTTTCCTCCATTAGAAACCGAAAATAATTTTATTATAAATTAATAGATTAATTTTTTCCAAAAGAGCCACTCCTCCCCCTTATAAAAGGACACCACTTCTATCAAATTATATATAACTTAAAAGCCTTTTTGTTTGGCTAAGATTTGACCAAATACACTCTCAACTATCCTCCCTTAATCTTAGAGGCCTTCCTTTAGTCTGAAAGCCAACCTAAAGATCCCTTTTGATCAAATCATAAGGAAGAACCCGAAGAAGAGGTAATGTTTTCACCACCCTTTTTCAAGTTCCTTTCTTCTTCAAATTCTTCTTTATTTGTTGTTCCATTAAAAAATAATAACTCTAGTATATTTTATATAATGTGATGTTATTAAAAATATGGTACAATAATATTCAGTATTCTATCCATTCTTTGAATGAAATGTCACCATACGTGTGTACGTACGACCTACCGTCTCCAAGTCATGGTGTAATTGTTATTCAATACATTATTATTTGGATGGATATAATAATGTTGTGTAATTAATGTTAATAATAAATATAACATGATAATTATTCTTTATATATGATATAACATCCAATTATATATTATTTTATTATCAAAAGAATGATATTTTTGCTCATGAGTTTGTACAGACTACAGTCTCCATGAACGTGATGAGATTCATTCCGCATCGTATCCATTCAAGTATAATTCCCATTTTATGATTAAAAATATTTTTTAAGGACATGATATCATTATTTATATGAATAAAATACAACCTAACCATAACAAACATGACTTATGTAACAAAACATATAAAAGAAACTGAGTAAGTTAACACCAGAAACGACTATAATACTAAGATATTAGTAACAAAGCAATGTTAAAAGATCATATATGATATCATATTAATGTATATAATCCTTTTATAATTCACTAAAAATTATTTTACAATTATAAAACAGTCTAACCTACCCTCTACCAAGGAAAAAGTACAAGGTAAGGGGTTTCTTATCTCACTTTTAATTCTGGGAGATTTCCATTGTTCAACACTTAATTATTGCATGTGGTGTGTGTACTTCCAATGATTGTATTAATTGTGTAATATACATTAATTTATGGATATTTACTTCATAATTTTATGATCCTTATTTCAATGGGTGTATGTTTCGTATGTTACCAAATCGATAAGGGATTGTGAAATTTCAATTTCCACTCATTCGGCTTTATGCATGCTCTATTGATTACTTTACTCCAAGATTATGTGTGGAATCACTTTTAATTTGATTATGTAATAATTTACAATCCCATTTATATGGATATACTTTTTATACACATAATCAATCCATTTATAAATTCTCAAGTCATTGATATGAACTTGATAAGAGTAATTTTAACTCAATCTCCTTTTGTTTAGTTAAACATCAAATTCATTGGTGTTGTTTTTACAAGAATATGTGTGAATGTCCTTTGATTGTTTTACACTGAATATCAAATCATATTTATTGTATTT
Organism: Viscum album; assembly: GCA_963277665.1. Classification (NCBI taxonomy): domain Eukaryota; kingdom Viridiplantae; phylum Streptophyta; class Magnoliopsida; order Santalales; family Viscaceae; genus Viscum; species Viscum album. The sequence continues at coordinate 1,965,353,160 of OY728132.1, forward strand.
ATATTTGTCACACATAATTATGTCATTTATTTATCCTTGACCTAAGGATACTTTCTTTATGAGAGATTTCATCTCAATTTACATTCCATTGAGACTCCATTGTTGTTATACACCAAATCAATTTTAAATGGTGCATATAATGTACTTTGACATAGTATATCATGAATACCTTTATTCTCATGATATTAAATTTTTTTTATTACCTCAATTATTTGTATTCAAGTGTCTCTCTTTTGGTAAAAAACTCTAACTAAAATATCATTTTAAAACGTTTTAATGATTTATTATTCTAAATCTTTCTCATTAATGTCCATGTTTTAAAAATAGTTTTAAGGATTTATTTATATGGACATTAAAGCTTTAAAATCAAAATTCCTTTTAAAAATTTCAATGTGTTATGAGACACATTGATTCAAAAATCTATTTTAAATGGCTTTTTGATAAATAGTGTGACTTTTACATGTTTTCAAGAAAAAGGGGGATATTTCTCTCAATAGTTTGATGATTATTTTAATCTATGTCAATATCTTTCATTATTCTCAATTGACATTAATATTATACAATACAATCTTCCATATTGTATCGAATGAGTTATGTTTGACTATGGATGTGCTATTTTTGTACCATTCATGGTTTGTGGGTAATGTATTGACATTTCGTATGCTAGTTTTAATATGGATGTTTATGTTATGTTTCAAAATTTTTATATGAGGAATGCATTGGACTTAGTAAGTTATGGGTGGAGCCCGCGATAGATCCTCTATACATTGGTAGGTCTGATGAGACAAACTAGTGTCTTGGCACAAGGCCTTGACAAAATCTTATTTGTAGTCTTGGCACGAGGCCTTAACTATGTGGTTATGATAGTCTGACATTATGAATTCCATCATTAAAAAAGTGGTTATTGATATTGCATGTGGTTATTCGACTAGTATAATATTCATGTGAATAGTTAAATGGAATTATTTCATCTTATCTTTTCCATATTATGCTGAAGTTTAAGTTTAGAAGGCTTTTGTTTTAGTTATAAATTACCTTAAATGTTTATGCTTATCTATAAAAGTTTCCAATATATTGTTATCCTTAATTAGCTTATAAGCTCACCCATTTCAATGTTTTATTTTTCCAAGGATGTGAAGAAGTAATTTATGAATGACCTGTAGGGATAGTATAAGTGGATATGAAGACAAGTGGTTGCTGTAGTTTTTTTACTTTATGATGTAATGTAAGACTTATGAATATATCTAGTGTTTCCAAGACTACAAAACTAATCTGTCTTTAGAGACTTGGTCTTTTGTAATCATTACAATGTTATGTAATAATGCATCGACTCTAGGTAACTGGGGTCGTGGTGTTACAGTTGGTATCAGAGGAAGTTTAGTATAAACCTGGGAAACTTGATTTAGATAAACCTTGATTAGAGCACATAGATCTAAGATAGATTTTGAGGACAAGTATAGAAGAATTTCCTAGAATTTTGGTATTGTATAGATTTTGTGAGTTTTACAAGAAATACATCCCTGCCTGGATACGAGCAGGTGTAGGTGGCTCTGTAACAGATGTACCAAGGTGTAAAACCTGAAAACCCCTCTTTGAGCTAGACTCAAAAGGGAACTGGTGCACGACAACGGGCCTTGCTGCACTCTTGGTTATGAAACTCCCGGAGGATATGATTAGGATAATTTACATTTTCTTGACAAACCAATTTGATGTATTTTAATATAAGATGAGAATAAATGACCTTGGTTAATCATAAGTTGTTTCAAATTGAGAATATGGTGTCATGATATTCTCTAAATTATTTTATAACTACTGTTACTCACACAATGCTTTCTGGTTTTAGTCAATGGCTCGAGTCCAAGGAATTCCTAGTAACTTTGATAATGATGTACAAGGTGGGAATGATGGTGGAAATGAGCAACATAATGGAATGTTGATAGATGTAAAAGATATCTAGTTCATGCCAAATCAGTTTTCCAAAAATATGACCAACAACATATATATTGACAAACTCCCGGACTCAACAAAGAAGAGAAATGTGATGAATGATAAGAGCTCCAGCAATGGAGACCATGAAGAAAAGAATCTTAAATTTCCATCATGCAAGAAAGGTAGAAGGATACACCTAGGAAAGGTTCTCAATAGAACAAACAAATGCTTTACGTGTGGGATTGAAGGACATAAAGTGAAGAATTGCTGATGAAAATGAAGAGTACTATGGAAGAAAATAAAAATGGTCCGAATAATCCATTTACATTCATTTTATGTAAATTTCGGGGACTTGGCCATTACTCGAGTGAATAACCTATTCTATAGAATATTTTATTGGTCAAAGAAGAAGCTATGTGGAAATAAATGGTTAGAGAAATGTTTAAAAGTATTAGTGCTCCTTGTTGATGGGATTATATTGGAATAATTTTCTCTTGTATTTGTAACCCCATAGTTTTCCGTGTGAGAATGATATTTGAGGTAGTCTTATCTTTTCCCTTGTGGATATAGTTATAAATAACCATTTGGTTTTATATGATCATTGGTTTTTAGGCAATTACAAGTTATTATATTTTGGGATGAAAATGTAAGGAATGAAATAAAATTTATGGTCAAAATTATGTTATGGTTATTTTGAGGAATTTATCTCATTTTGGCAATGTTATAAAATATAGTTTTTGAAAAAGGACAACACACAGACCATGTGACAACCCGTCGCGTCAGACAAAGCTGTGTGAAGAGAACCCACAACCAAAGTGAGACTGAGATTTATCACCTACCACTAGACTACGTGAAGTCCCTGGTTAGTGTGACTAATTATTTTTAGTAAAAATATTTTATTGATCAATAATAATTTGATTTGGGTTCTTATGTATTATCAAATGAAAACCCATAGTGTAGGAAAATGATTTGGTGATTAAGTGATAAATGTTATTTTGGAATATTTTTGCCTTGTTGGGAACACTATATGCCCAAGGAAAATAGAATACTATTGGGTTTTATTTTAGGAGTAATGGTGGATTTTTATCTACGTTTTTATTGTGGATTTATAGTTATTTGGGTTATTTATGGAAATTATTAACCTATAATAGAGAATATGTGATTAGGTCAATTAATTTTAGTATGTAACTTTAAGATTAGTTGATGTCATTTGAAGATACAATTAAACATGGAAGAGTACATAACCAAATTCTTCTATGTTTTGGGTTTCAATATTAGTTTGGATTATATTGAAGGATTTTAAGGATAATTGTTTCTTTAATGGTATTTATTTAACTTTGGGGTATTGTTGGTTTAATTTTAAAAATTAAGATTAGTGTTTCTTTCTCTAATGGAATATCCTTTTGGGGGATCATCTGATCTTGTACTAACCATTTTGGTTTTGCTTAATCTCTAAAGACAAGGTAAATATATAGTTTATCCTTCGTGGATCATGTGATTCTATAGAAGTTTATTCTAGCTCTTCGAGTGTGACCAAGTCTTCTTGAATACTGCTCATTTAAAAAAATGAGTTAGTGGTAGAAATTTATTAAAAAATGAAACTCTATATAAAAAGTAAGTATATATATTTATTTTCTTATTCAATCTCATAAATGAATTCCTCATCTTTATGTAATTTAACATAAAAAAATGCTGTCCGTATACTTTTCATATAGGGAAACTAATGACCGCTTGTCCCATCACAAGTTTTTGGATTTTTAGTTGTTAACTTTCTCCTGACCATGTTTTCTATCCATCTCCAACAGAACATGACACTTATTTTATCTTCCGTATCCATGTTTTCTTAAATGGAATCCTAGTATGATTTATCTTGGGTGACCTTTGTACTTCTCTTTTTTTCTTTTAAGGTGATAGTTTCTTGACACTTTTTCCGATATGAGACTTTCCATTATATAATCCAAAGCCCAATTTTAAAAGTTTCGAGGAAAAAATTATTTTAAGGAGGAGATAATGTTACACCCCAAGCTTCCACGATACTTTTCTCTTTTAATAATACCATAGTGTGTGTTGTATGGAACTTCGAGTTCTAACACACACCACAACCAATCAAACTAGCCGCTATGAATAGTAATACCCACTTTATGAAATTTTATACATTTTATCTTTCAAAATGGAATTCATTTTTTGATTCAGAATATCGAAATTATCTTAGGGTAAATTTTTGTTATTTTTCTGAAAACATTCAATTTTTGATGAATAGTGAAAATACTAAGTTTTAATTAAAAACATCTTTTTTAATCAAAATAATTAATAGTGATAAATTATGAATTTGAGTGATTTTAAAGTATAATTTGATTTTATTTTTACCATTTAATCCAATGTTGGTCATTGGACATAATTTCACATTTAAACTGGACATAAGAAAGTGTCAATCTTTTGATAGTTATTATCTCTTAAAAACACGTTTTTTGTTTTAGAAACTAGAATTAATTTTAAATTAATTTCTGCCACTTATGTGTTTTGAATTTAAAAAAATGGATTCCATATTGATAATCAGTAGGTAATAATTGTATAAATAGGAAACTTTTATTTTTATACATTTTGAATAATTATTTCGATAAATATTTTATTTACCACATTTAAAGGGTAAACCCGGTAAATAAGGGTAAAAAAATAATATTATAATAATAATAAATTACCCTAAAACATGTCATAAACCTATTGGTTGATACATTTCTGACCATGTGAATCTTTGGGTAGATTTTGGGACCCCATGGATCCACTAGTAAGTGATAATGTAACTTTATATTAATTATGTTAAAGTAAATACAAAAATGACATAAACATATATATTTTAGGAAACTTTTTTTACATAGGGTTATATATGTTAAATTTTCGACAATAAATATTCATTATAAAGACAAAAATATTTCCTACATAATAGTATTTTAATTATAATTTTTATACATTGAATAATTACATTTATTTATGACACAATAATGATCCAGTATTACCCTTATTAATGAAAGAATCAAATAATTAGTATTATAAATGTTAGAATAAATATAATTTGAAAGTTTTGATGCCATGCACGAATTTTATTAGTTAAAATGACATGTTATTATTGCTTAAATGAATTGTTTTCGAATTAATATCGTTTTTAAGACTTAAAAAAATCAATTATTAAATATTGTCAAAATTGACATAAATGAGTTTTTAAAACAAATATTATAGAATTAATTGATATTCTATTTTTAAAAATCTTCTGTTCATACAAATGACTTATATAATGATAGTTGTATCATTAATGGATCACTTGGGGGTCTCTTGGATGTATATAGTAATTTTATTAACCATATATTATAAATATACAATGTGACATGGTAAATGTCCAACTATTTAACGAAGAGTTAAATATAAATGATAAGGTAAATATAGTGACTCAAAACAATATAAAATCTATTTGATGAACTTATTTCGACCCATACGCACCTTATAATTTGAATAATAGACTTTTGAGGCATTATAAAAAGAAGATGAATTTATTATAAATTAACACTTTAAGTTTTTCCTAAAGAGTCCCTCCTCCCCCTTATAAAAGGACACCACTTCTAACCAATTCTTCATACCATCAAAGCCTTTTGGTTCAGAAAAACTCTTCCCAAATACCCTATAAACTATCCTCCCTTAATCCAAGAGGCCTTACTTTAGTCATAAAGCCAACTTAATTAGCCCATTTTATCAAATCAAAAGGAAGAACCCGAAGAAGATGTAATGTTTTCACCACACTTTTTCAAGTTCCTTTCTTCTTCATCATTTCTTTCTTTGTTGTTCCTTTATAAATTAATAAATACAGTATCTTATATATACTATGATGTTATTATAAATATGGTACAACCATATTCAGTATTCTATCCATCCTTTGAATGACATGTCACCATACGTAAGTACGTACGGCCTACCGTCTCCACGTCGTTGTGTAATTGTTATACAATACCTTATTATTTGGATGGTATAATAATGATGTTTAATTATAATAAATAATAAATATAACATGATAATGATTCCTTATAAATGATATAACATCCAATTATATATTATTTTAATATCAAAATAATGATATTGTCGCTCGTGCGTACGTACGGACTACCATCTCCATGAACGCGATGAGATTCCTTCCCCATCGTATCCATTAAAGTATAATTCTAATTTGATTATTAAAAATAATGTATAAGGACTTGATATAATTATTAATATAAATAAGATACAACCTACCCATAACAAACACGACTTTTGTAACAAAACATATAAAAGAGAATGAGTAAGTTAACACCCAAAACGATGATAATACTAATATATTAGTAGCAAAGCAATGTTAAACGATCATATATGATATCATATTAATGTATATGATCCTTTTATAATTAAATAAAAATTCTTTTACAACTATATAGGATGATAACCTACCCTTGACCAAGGAAAAAGTACATGGTAAGGGGTTTCTTATCTCACTTTTAATTCTGTGAGATTTCCTTTCTTCACCACTTAATTATGGAATCTGGTGTGTGTATTTCCCATGATTGTATTCCTTGTGTAATATAAATTAATTTATGGATATTTACATCATCATTTTATGATCCTTATTTCATGGGTGTATGCTTCGTATATTACCAAATCGATAAGGAAATTTGAAATTTCAATTTCCACTCATTCTGCTTTACACATACTCCATTGATTATTTTACTCCAAGAATATGAGTGGAATCACAATTCATTTGCTTATGTCATAATTTCCAATCCCCTTTCTGTGTATATACTTTTGATACACATAATTACTTCATTGATAAATTCTCCATTCATTAATATGAACTTGATAAGAGTAATATTAACTCAATCTCCATTTGTTGAGTTAAACATCCAATTCATTGGTGTTGTTTTTACAAAAATATGTGTGAATGTCCTTTGGTTGTTTTACACTGAATATACAATCATATTGAGTGTATTTATATTTTTCACACATAATTATTTCATTAATTTATCCTTAACCTAAGGATACGACCTTTATGAGATATTTCATCTCAATTTACATTCCATTGACAATCCTTTGTTGTTATACACCAAATCACTTTTATATGGTTTATATAATGTACTTTGACATAGTATATCATGAATCAATTTATTCTCATGATATTACAATGTTTTTATTACCTCAATTATTTGTATTAAAGTGTCTCTCTTTTGGTTAGGAACTCTAACTAAAATATCATTTTAAAAAGTTTTATTGATTTATTATTATAAATCTTTCTCATTAATGTCCATGTTTTAAAAATGGTTTTAAGGATTTATTTATATGGACATTAATGTTTTAAAATCAAAATTCCTTTTAAAAGTTTTGAAGTGGTATGGGACACTTTGATTCAAAAATCTATTTTAAATGGCTTCTTGAAAAATAGTGTGACTTTTAAATGTTTTCAAGAAAAAGGGGGATATTTCTCTCAATGGTTTGATGATTATTTTAATCTATGTCAATATCCTTCATTATTATCGATTGAGGTTAATCAGAAACAATACAATCTTCCATATTGTATCGAATGAGTTATGTTTGACTGTGGATGTGTTGTTTTTATACCATTCATGGTTTGTGGTTGAAGTACTGACATTTTGTATGCTAGTTTTAATATGGATGTTTATGTTATGTTTCAAACTTTTTATATGAGGAATACATTGGACTTAGTAAGTGACGGGTGGAGCCCTCTATAGATCCTAGATGCATCAGTAGGTCTCATGAGACAAACTAGTGTCTTGGCACAAGGCCTTGACAAAATCTTATTTGTAGTCTTGGCACGAAGCCTTGACTATGTAGTTATAATAGTTTAGAATTATTCATTCCATCATTATGAGAGTGGTAATTGATATTTCATGTGGTTATTCAACTAGTATAATATCCATGTGAATAAGTTAATGGAATTATTTCATTTTATCTTTTCCATATTATGATGAAGTTCAAGTTAAAAAGGCTTTTGTTTTAGTTATACATTGCCTTAAATGTTTATTCTTATATATGAAAGTTTCCACTATATTTTTATCCATAATAAGAATCTGAGCTCACCCCTTTCAATGTTTTATTTTTCCTAGGATGTAAATAAGTAATTTATGAATGACCCATAGGGATAGTATAAGGGGATATCAAGACAAAATGTTGTTGTAGTTTTTTTTACTTTATGATGTAATGTAAGACTTATGAATATATCTAGTGTTTCAAAGACTACTAAACTAATTGGTCGTTAGAGACATGATATTTTGTGATCATGTCAAGTTATTTAATAATGCACCGACTCTGGGTAACTGAGGTCGGGCCATTAGAGATAATCCACAAAAAGTCTAAGGGTACCGTCTTCCTTCTTCACAAACAAGATAGGAAAACCCTAAGGAGAAGTAATAGGTCAGATAAAAACCTTTACCTCTAACTCCTCCAACTACTTCTTGAGCTCCTGCAGCTCTGGTGTAGCCATCCTATAAGGAGTAATGGACACCAGTGCCATTCCTGGCATGAGATCAATTGAAAAGTATACCTCATGCTCTGAAAAAAACCCTGAAAAGTCCTCTAGATAGACATCTCTAAAATGGTCCACCACTGGAGGAAAATATATTTGTGAAGTCCCCTGGTCATCCAAATATAGACTAGAAATGTAGCCTGTAACTCCTCCTAACCCATGATGATCTGGACCAATCTACTCGCCTGGACGTCCCACTCACCCTTATGAAGAAAAGGTTTACCCTCTGGGGATATGGAACTCTCCCTGCGGTAATAACAGTCGATGACTGCCTGGAAGAGAACTAGCCAGTCCATTCCGATAATGACATAATAGCCTGTCATATCTTGGACATAGAGATCCCATAAGAAGTGACACCCACCAACCTCTAGCGGTCACTACTTGCACTGACATACACGATCCGTTATAGTCCTTAACGGAGTGTCTAGTGTCAAAATATCGGCAAAAGAAAATATGCAGAGCCCAAAGCTCTCCACAATAGCAACAAACAAAAAGCTATGGAAAGAACTTGTATCGAAAATATATGAAGATAAAACTGAGGCTATGAGGATCGTACCTCGAACAGTAGAAGGTTTGGGATCCTGCTACTATTGGGTCTGCTCCACTACAATGGTCTAGCTTGCTCCATAGACCTGTGACCCTGCCTGAACACTCTAAGATGATCTAGTCTGCTGTCGCTGGAAGACCGGTGACTGACCACCACAACCACGACCTCCACCTCGTCCTCAACAACTATAATAACTCCAGTTACTATACTGTTGAGAAACTAGCGGTGTTTCTCCTAAACGTGGAGTCATAGAAGAACCTCTGTCACTAGCTGCTAGTGAGAAGATCTAACAGAAGCGATGAAGGGGACCGATCTTGCCGCATGATCAACAGTCCACTAGGTATTTTGGGAAATATGGCCTTGTATGCTTGCTCTTTCCACACCAGTATCACACCACCTGGATACCAGAAGATGTGTCTCACCTCTTTATATCACCACATGAAGACTCCCTACGGCGGTTCCTACTGTAAGTAAGAGGGATTATAACTACAGATACCAAGCCGCCCTTGATAAAAACTTCAGAATCCATCAGATTGTGATTTGTGACAAGTGCCTGGTTGATGATAGAAGTGATTGTATTCAACCTGAATATGTACACTTGTGAACAGATGTCATGCCTCAGACCATCCCCAGACATTCTTTTCTAGGAATAACTGATCACCTTCTAGAATTGGCATGAAGCATTGCTGCTCGGTAAAGCATGATGAATAATCCATAATAGAAAGAGTACCCTGCTCTAGACCCATAAAATCCCAGGCTCGATCTGCCCTTAGGGTCTCCGGATTGAAGTAATCATAAAAGATGCACTGAAACTCTTCCCACACCATAACCAGCTTGAGTCCCGCCTGTGAGATCACATCCCACCACCTCTTGGTGGAGTCCTGAAGCATATAGGTATCAAGCTTGACCCTCCTTTCTCTAGGCATCTCCATATGCTCAAATATTGTAAGCATGGCTTCTAACCAGGACCCTGCATCCTAGGGTCCTCCATCCCATAAGAAAGTGGGAGGATGCTGCTACTAGAAGACCCATGTCAAATCAGCCATCGATGGGGCAAGAGGCGGTGCTCCCTGAAAGGTCTGCATCATCTTCATAAATTCTTCCTTGAACTGTGCATCAACACCAGTCTCTGGTATAACATCTGGTGCCAAGATTGGCATGATTGGAGGATCTACAGGTAGTCCCTGATCTTCTATATCTAGTGTCCGATCAATCCTTTGTAACTAGTGCATAACCGGAGGACGTCTCGGTGGCATGACATTGCAAGGTCAAATCCACACCTTAGATAAAAAGTTTCAAGGACTGAAAAATCGGAGTACAAGAAGGGAAAAAGTAGGAAGAATGCATTCATGTTTTACAAAACAAGACTACACGGCCTATGTAATTCCTACACAGCATGGTCCCTTAAGCCATTCACATGGGCATATACTTCTGCCAAAACTGGTCATGTAACACCCAAACCACATGACGTGTTGTCTTAACACACGACATGTACTTGAATCATCTAACCCTACCCAAGTCCTTCTATACAGTTAGGCCCCAAGACTCTCCTAATACAAGACTACATGACGTGTTCAAGATAGACACGATGTGTACTAGACAAGATTCACTTGGCCCGTGTTGTTAGTGACACGACCTAACACACAGCTCACACTACAAGGCGTATTCCATACGGACATGATGTGTATGGGAAAGGATAACAATGTCCCTTATTGTTCGTCACCCGGGAAGACACAGGGTAAACACCACATGATGTGTACTTCTGGTACATGGCGTGTTCCCACAAGAATTTCCCCATCCTGTGTCTCTACCCACAAGGCCTATGAAGTGGTTAGAGACTACATAGAGTGTACCTACGTTACATGGTGTGTACTTAATAAAAACTACTTCTTCCCAAACAGATGAACACATGGCGTGTACTTAACATTTCACTCCCTGTATTCTGGGTTTTTTTTCCGGAAATTAAGCCTCAGAAACTACTCCAGAACTAAGAAAAGCACTAAAATGAACATTGAAAGTTCCAAATTCTGATCTGTGAGGTCCCATACTCCCCGCGAATCAAATCTTGGTACCTTATACATGTTATAACATGGTAAACAAGTCAATGAACCACCAAGTTTTGGTCCATGAGGGCCCATAACATATCAACAACCAAATTTTGGCATTCATTTAGACAAAACCTTACACAAACAATACCCTATCCAACAGAAGGTTTTTTATCAAGGAATCTATCACAACAACATGAATATTCTACATAACTTTTATCAAAACAACATGATATTCATAATGCACCATAAATGGCATGGAAAGAATGCATGACATGTGATTTTTAGCAAGTTCATATATGATGCATGAGATGGAATACCCTCATCTCATCGGGTAGCAATGGAAATTGAACCTCAATAACATCAATGGTAATAACACGAAACTTGTGAATCACCAAACGGTGAAATCAAATCAACTGGAAAATTGGAAAACTAGAAAATTTCCTTAAACATGGTAGATTAGATTTTCCCTATACACGAGTTTACTACTCCCGGGATAAACTTATTACCAAGTACCTATTCTGTCCTATACCTTGCTATAGGCTCCAAACAGTAAGTCAAGAAGAAAATAAAAGCTACCCACTGATACTAATTTGTAACTTCCTGTTTCCGGTAGCCACCTAGAGTCGCCCTGTACCCGGATGGTCCCATGGCCTCAAGTGGATTTCCCCGAACACCAGAGGTTGCCGACTAGAAGTGAGGGACTTGGGTGTGATAGTGGGGAAACTATGCCCTCATTATCAGAGTACAAAACAGAATTAAACAAATACATTAAATAATGGAAGCAGTAATAATATCATAAAAAAATAAATAGCAGAAGACTGATAGAATAAAATGGAGCACATATATAAAATGATGCATGATTCATATGTCTAGGAAATCATCAAAACAAAACACAATTCTAAAATACATTACTAAACCACGTACAAAAGAAAAAAGGTAATCAGCTCCAAAGAATCACAAGCCTAATCTTGGTCCCATGCTCTCCAGCTCTACAGCATGTCAAGTACCTGAATTAGAAGGGAACTTTCCCTTTTCTATTCCTGCAAAAATATAATCTGTTTGGGGTCAAAATCATGGCTCAAACAGGGTGTGAGACTAAATTCCAGTAGGCAACCACAATGATATTTGTGCCTAACAGTCAATGAGTATATGGAAGGTAAAATTATAGGAAACTGTAAACAAGAAAGTACTCAACAGTAAACAATCTACAGTTTCAATATCAACAACAACTAAGCAAGCAGAAAATCACAAACTGGCAACCCTCTGGGGGGTGCCCACAACCTATCCCCTATGGTTCTACCTAGAAAAACAAGAAAGCAGTAATCACCAAGGTAACCCTATTGGAAGTACTCACAGTCCATCCCCTATGGTCCTACCAAACAAGTAAAAGAAACCCTCTGGGCAGTACACTCAATCTATCCCCTCTGGTTCTACTTAAGCATAAACTTTTTAAGGAAGCACTCTCCATCAATTCCCCCTATAGTCTCATATCGTAACTAAAGGAGCTATAGGGAAGAACTTACAACACATTCCCTCTGTGGCCTGCCTCGAGGAACTAAAGGCTCTCTAATGAAGCACTCAATTTTAATTCCCCCTGTGGTATCTCATCGTAATAAGAAAAGGCACTCGGGAGTAGCCCTTACGTCCATTCTCTATATGGTCTCTACATCAGGTTCACACGACCCTATATAAGTAAAGCAAGTGTAGAAGCATGTATCGACTAGGGTAACCATCCAAAACTACTTGGATAGAATTGTACAGCATAACAAAATAATAGAACAACAGTCACACCATCCTACAATACTAGGAATGGGAATGTAAACAACGGCCTAATAGGAAAACTAGACCCAAAGGTCAAAACAGGGAAAATTTGCATGGGAAAATCATCCAAAGCATATTAATTCACCCTATTAATAATCAAAATATCATCTACTCAAGCATACAATAATAAGAGTCAAAAATAGGGCTAAAACGGTAAATGTACAATACCCCGTTCATGAGAATTGGGAAAATTTTCACATAAAACTCAAAGACATTCAACAGATGGCACAAAAAATCTACCATGCAGTTGGGAGATCAAAATACTTAAACCCCAAGGCTTGAATCACCTTATAATTCCATTGATCTATGAAAACGTATAATAAGTTCAACCCACGATAACTCATGGAAGAAGAGAAAAAAGAAGATGATACTCCAGGGGAAGAGAGAACTCACCGATGTAATTCCAACGCAATAGACGATGTTCATTTTGGATGACGGACGCTCGCTCAGGGGTTCAAGGATGATTCTCGACCGTACAGATATCTCTTTCAAATCAGACCTAGAAGGAGAGATTTATGGCAATTAGACGTGACCCTGATGCATTTAATGAAAAAAATAAAGTACAGGGCGTGTACTTTTGATGTACATGACGTGTACTCGCCGTTTCCATAATCTACATTAGGTGGCTTCTAGGTCACCCCCACATGGTCGTGTGCATGTCCATTTCCATACTCCGCTATAGTCTTGTATCATAAGTAAAAGTGCTCTATGGAAGAACATACATCACATTCCCTCTGTGGCCTGCGTCAAGGAACTACAGACTTTCTATGGAAGCACTCAATGTCAATTCCCCTTGTGGTATTGCATTGTAATAAGAAAAGACACTCTAGAGAATCCCATACATCCATTCTCTCTATGGTCTATATATCAGGTTCACACGACCCTATGTAATTCAAGGAAGTGTAACAGTGCGTATTGGCCAAGTTAAACCTCAAGAACTACTCGGCTAGCATTCTACAACATAACAACATAACAGAACAATAGTCACACCATCTTATAGTACTTGGCATGAGAAAGTAAACAGTATCCTAATAGGAAAACTAGACCCAAAGGTCAAAACATGAAAAACATGCATGGGAAACTCATTAAAAGCACAAAAATTCACCCTATTCACAATCAAAATATCATCTAATCATGCATAAAAGCATAGTAGACAAACAAAAGGGCTAAAATGGTAAATATGCAATACCCCGTTCATGGGTATTTGGGAAATTTTCACATAAAACTCAAATAATTTCAATTAAAAGGAACAAATCACCTACCTTGGCATTGGGAGATCAAAATACATAAACCTCGAGGCTTGAATCACCTTAGAATTCTATAGATCTATCAAAATGTATAAAATGTTCAACCCACAATAACTCATGAAAGTGGAAAAAAAGAAGATGATGCTCTAGGAGAAGAGAGAACTCACCGATGTGATTCCAATGCAACCGACAGTGTTCGATTAGGAGGATAGACGCTCGTTCGGGGGTTTTTCGAAGATTCGTGGCCATACAGAGCTCTCGGTCGAACGAGTCCTAGAAGGAGAGCTTTCTGCCGATTAGACGTGTCCCCGGTGCATTTAATAAAAAAAAGAAAGTAAACTGCATGTACTTTTGAATTACACGGAGTGTAATATCCATTTCTGTACTCTGCTCTAGGCATCCACCAGGTCACCCCCACATGGCAGTGTGCATGGCTGTTATACGGCCAACACACGACAACCTGTGGTAACTGAGTACACAATGTGTACTCATAAAGTACACATCATGTACTTCAAAAATTTCCATAAAAACATCTTTTCAATAAAAATGACCAGAAAAGGAAAACATACCTGAAAAGAAGATCCTGGTTCTTACAATAATGATATCAACAATTCCATACCCCAATTCACATCCTAGACATCCATATCAAGAACAGAGAAATCCCGAAGTAACTCATCCAAATCAATATTTATTAAAAAAAATTCCCATAAATGCTCGAAAGTCTATTTGTCCTTGATAAGTTTGAAGTTTCAACATAGAAGGCATAACCTCTACATGAGAAGACATATTATCAACAACATGAGAAATAATAAATGAGTGGGAGTCATTAGTATGAAATAAATATCTCATAAGGAAATAATTCAAAATAATAACACTTATCACATTGAATGGACCCAGTTGATCATCCAAAATCACTTTCATAGATCCATTCAGTTGCTTACTCACTGCACTTTTCTCTTTCTTAACCTATTGATATTTCATATGTTAAAGAGTCATGGTGTTCCAAGAATCACGTTGGATCAATATATTATAATTATGTAAATTATTCTACCAAACTCATGTCGTCGAAGCATGGGTTTTATGAGAGATATGAGATGTATCTATAGCACCAAACATTGGAGCACTACGATAATAACACTAAAGATGTCCCATAAGGTAGAAATTATGTTATTATTTAGGTGGTTCAACAATGTTATAAATCTATGATAAACTAAGGGACCATTTTATTCATCGGAAATAGGACTTGAATAACTTTTTTGGTTTCAAGATCCTTTCCCTAGTGTTGATGAATTAATTTACTTCATAGACTAAGAACACAAGGAAGCATATTTAATTGACATGTATAGTTTCAACCTTTAACTAATTCCAATTGATGAGTTTCATCATTACTATAAACCTTATCCACATCTTGAAAATAGTGAAATATTCTTTGGACTAGGTTTTGGTTCACCCGTGGCTTAGGTGAACCCGCATTTTCAGTAGCATCCTCTAGTTGATTTCAACAACACCTATACAGTACCATTCAATATAACAAAAAAAATCTCCATTTAGCCTCACCCATTATAAACTAAATGATTATAAATTCTAATTTACCACATCAACACATATAAAAACATATATTTTTAAAATTCAACCATTGTCAAAATTTTACCCATTTTTAAAAATAGTACATCCAGGATTTTTAAAAGAACAATTTCCACTATTTGAAAAAATCAATATATATTTTCAATAGATAAAACATTAAAATTAGAGTAAAAAATGCAGTCCTATTTAAAATTCCTTCTATCAATTAATTTCATGCTACTTTCATCAGATAAACTCATGATGATGAGGTGAATATTCACCTAGAAGTATCTTAAAAAACTCATGTATCCAAACACTCTAGTAACATGATGATTATAATAAAGAGGTTACCTATGTCTTTTTATGCTCTAAATTTAATGTTCTAACAATCCTATCTTTTTAATCACATTACAAGAGATAGAATTATATTATTTAAAACTATAAGACCAAATGAAATTGACACCATTTTCACATTTTTTGGACAGAACAACACTAATACCATTCGTAACATCCCGCCCCTCCCCATTAACATTGGAAGTGATGGGTGTACTACTAGGACTTAGGTGATATCGCCAAGATACCAAAGGCATGAAATAAATTCCTTGGGTCTCAAGGTCATTTAGGGGTTTATTTTCTATTGTACAGATAAAACACAAAAACCATATATACAATAACTAACAAAACCTCTATTTGATGCATGAGTATAAAAAAATTCAAAACATAACCAAACCAATAAACCATATTAGAGTAAAGTGAAAACCAGAAGACATAATCCAAAAAAATAAAATATCAAACATCTCAAAATACCAAAGAGACATCAACCAGTAGAATCCAAGCCACTCCAAGCTGCAACTCCATGTGCTATGCCCAAGATATCAATAAGCATCACTAAAGATCCAAGATAAATTTCCTTTAACTATTTCTTGATAGAAAACATCTAAAAACACATAAAAATTATTAGTTATTAGGTGAGTCTAAACTGAGTAGAATTTCGCCAATTATTTCCCAACTCATGCCACTAGGGAAAAACATGTTAGCATGATTTGTATAAAACAATTTTATGTAGTAATTTTTTATAAAATATTTTTAAAAATTTTCCATGGAAGAGGTAAATGAAGTATACAATGTTTTCAAAATCATTTGGTATAACCATAACCATGTCTCCACACATACTCTGCATTCCTAGGTGATAGTTCTATACTCATGAGTGCTCTCTCATTTATCAACCAAGTCATAATAAGTTGACCAATACCAGGTTCTTGAATGAAACATTCCCCTTCCATTGGGTCACGCATAATGAAAATTAACTCATGCCAACTATGTATACCAAAATTCATGTAAAACCATTCAAAAAACCGTTTTTTTTCTAAATAATTTTAACAAAAAAGTACATGTATTAAAAAATCCATAATTTTAAAATCAACAATTTAAAATTATAAACCAAAGGTGTTTTTATAAATCAAAACAATTTTCCCACAATTTTCCAAATTTAATTCCTATTAAGATTTACACTATGAATACCCCTAACATTTCACCAAAATTTCTGTCAAAAAATTTAATTAAAACTAGTCTTTCAAGTTCTAAATCATGTGGAGATATGAGAGAATCCACCTACCTATTAAACATTGGAAAAAATGATGAATCACACTTATATATTCTAGATAAGATAAATAACAAAATTTATTTCACCAGATTCAATAATATCTCATCAATATTGAAATCCCAAAAAATAGATCTATCCATAAAAAACTAGATGGTTGGTTTTAAGAGAGAGAAAAGGAAGATTACTTAGAAGAACGGTGAAGAAAAGTGACTTAACAATGAATTTGGGCCTCTAAATCACTTTTATTTGCCTAAGAATCACTACCAATTTAAAGGGGATCATCACTCAAGTCTTAGAAGAAAAATAAACTCATGTTATTCAGGGATTAGGGTATTAGAGGTGGTCCAAAGTCTTAGTTATGATTAGATCCCCATTTTTTAGGTGTTCCAACTATATGCAAAATGGTTAGGCTACATGGTTTGGAAAACCATATAGCAACCTTATTGTGATACTGTCTAAAGACAAACTCTTTTCTTGGTTGTTTTGCATAGTTTTAAAAACCATTCGCCAATAGTGAGTTTCCCTATATTTCAAGTTGAACAATTTCTCCTGGGAAGTTACACAGTTTCTCCAAACAATGTGCCAATCACATGCATGCCCAGTGTACACTATCTTCCCATTCATGGTCTCTTAGACATGGTTCAAGGTTTCCACTAACCATGAACACACCACTAACCTCCAAAATGGCCTAAGAATAAGACAAAAACTCTCAGAAACACCTAAAACTTAATACAGACATAATAAAGACTCAAAATACCGGAATAATGGGTTATGTACCTAAAATTGATGGCAGAAAAATAGTGTATCTTTCATTTAGGGAGTAAATAAGTGAAAAGGTAATCCTACCTTAAAAAATTCTACCAATCATGTGTTGTAAGAGAGTCCATCTGGACACATTACTTAAAGAACCTCTTGGAAGGTCTCTCAATAATGAACACCCACTACCTGAACTCTTTGTGGATGTCCCCAAAATAGGGATTTACACTATCACATATTATTTAGTATATATTTACACTTACTTGATACAATAAAAATTCTAAATGTGATATAAAAAACACTATTTATTAAGATTTTCCACAACTTCTAGTTCTTCATTCCAATTTTAAATCTTCTAAACTTTTTGATCATACCTCCATTCGGCCAATGAAACTGATTGAGCATCAGTTCCTCAACTGACCCATATGGTGAATAATGATTTAGAATATCTACCACTTTCCACAAATAACATAATTTATTCTTGAAACAAATCATTAAGTATATTCACTCCCACTATAACATCTAAATCTACCCCCTCTTCATAGAATAATCTTCCAAATCCCTTTTAATTAATCTCAATCAAGAATTATTCAATCTTATATAGCCTTCACATCTAGAATTAGTTATTTTTAGAACCACTACATTTTTCAGAACATCCATTCCATATACTTTGAATCCTTCAATTGTATCATCCCAAATAGAACATGATTTCTTCCTATGTTCATTCAACCAAACTTTCATCCTTATGTATTCACACAAATGAACACTACAGCTGATGCTTATGCTTCAACTAATATAAATATGAACATACATGATGAATGTTAAGTGTCTCTATCTGGTTTTTTCAAATGTAATAATAGAGATTAATGTTCTATAAATTCAACACTTAACTAGAAATTAGTTCTCACACCAAAACCAAAAAATAAGTGACATCTTAAGATAAGACTCCAATACACAGAAGGGGGATATCACAAAATATCTCCCCTATCATAATACACTGTATCTATTTTGCAATGTAATATGGATTATGATATGATACATCAGAAATTATGATAGATTTTGGTTTTTTATTTATCAAAGGATACATATTTTTAGTCATAAATCATAATATTGATTTTATATTATATCATGGATTATGACATAAATGAGTAGAAAAATACAAATGGAGAAAAGTTTGATTTTTTAATTTCTCAATTATGAATTAAATAATATAATTTATAAATTATTTATATATTACGGGAAAAAAAATTGTGTGATATTTTTTAATTTCAAAAGTGTGTATAAATTAATTATAAGTAAGATTTTTATAATTTATTATTAAATGTTTATTGGAATTTTAGAAAATAAATATCCATAATATTAAATAATAATGTTTAAGAGATTTTAAATTTATATGACATTAATTATAATTTAGATATATATTTTTATATACAAATGATTAGAGTGTTTAATTTTTTTTAAATTTAAAAAATATTGGAAAAAAGAAAAAGTTTATATTGAGATATACATTATTTATAATTTTTAATTTATAATGTTCAAATTGAAAGGACTTATTTTAAAAAATGATCTAAACCATATCATAAGGTGTTTTCATAATTAACATGATCATGTTCAAATAATGTTAAATATGTGCTATTTTGATTACGTAAAATGTTTACATAAGATATTTAGAATTAAAGTGTATGTATTTAATTTAGTATCATATATTTAAATAAGTTATATATAAAGGATATTATTAATTAGTTTATATTGGAAATAAATAAAATGTATTTATATTTATTGAATTATAGAATGGGATAATGCATGACTAAATTCTAATGGGTTTTTTATTTCATGATTTATATGTTATTTATAAATGGTTGTCTCATGCATAAATTGATTAATGTTTCATTTTTTAGTATTATTTAAGCTTTAGTAATAAATATAAATGTTATATTATTAATGGTTGTTTGATTATGTTTAAAGTGTTAAACTAATTCTATAAAATACTATATAAGTATTTATGGAGTTACTTTATAGGCATGATAATATATTTTGAATTATTTTACCATAATTATTTTTTATACTTTGTTACGATCTTGGATTAAAAATTTAAATATAGTTTATAAAAATAACAATTTATAATTATAATATAATTGAGGCCTCTCTTGATTAAATAATTATGGGCCGATGGATATTCGGTTGGAATTCTCACAGTCCTCAAAGTTTAAGATTTATCAATAAATGTGGTAAATGGATATCAATTACGCCATGCTTAATCTTGCGGGGATTGTTGATTTTATACGATTATAGGGATTTACATAATAGGTTATTATGTACCTTATATTGGGATTTATATTGATTTTTTTAAATATAGTTTACTTTTAATTTTGGTTAGTAATACAAGCTATGAGTTTTGTAAAGAGCTACACATTAATACGGTTTGAAAATATTGAATTTTTGGGAGGAATATAATTCCAAACTGAATGATTTGAAGATTATATAAATATAAATGGAATTAATGGGATACAATATTGATATAATTAAATCCCTTAAAATACTAAGTGTAAAATTATTTTGAAATTGAATGCTTTCCAAAACCTCTATCATACAACTGGGTATGTCATGCTAAATTGAAGTTCCCATAGATTATCTGGTGTAGGGAAAACAGGTCAAGGGTGAAACTTGTAGGATTAGGTTCCAAAATATTGCATGAGTTTTGGGTTACATTAAGTTGGTAAACCCAAATAGGATTATAAAACTACAGGAATAATGCTGAGTTAGTCCATACAGTGGATTTGGATATAGAGTTTTGTAGTTCCTATAAAATAGGTTATATTTGTTATTAATAAGGATATCTTGGTGATAAGGGTGAATATAAATATTTTTAGATGAAGATGATCTTGGACATTTCTTAATGAATTTATGCAAAATTAGATGGATAATAATATGGCAAATAGCTAGCCAGCTCTACCACCTCAGTTTTCTAGCAATCAAGAAAAATTAATGTCTATGTTCAAAAGATGGATCTAGATAATGATGAAATTGTAGGAGCATATTGAATGTGGGTTGATGTATCCGAGAATATTAGATGTTACCCTTACACATGTGGGTCAGTTGGTGAGGGAAATAGATAAAATTATCTCCCTATTTGATTTGTCGAGTAGCATTTGAATAAAAAAAGTTACTAAGAACATACATTATATGAGCAAGTATGATTTTGTGTTGAATATTATGCATGATTTTAATTTTAATTATTTTGAATTATCTATTCTAAATGCTTTCACAAAATTCCATATACAAGGGGTATCCATCATTAAAATCCATGACATGATGATCCACTATTATTTTGAGTAGTCACACTTCCTTGAGTGACCTTATGAAGATTGAGTTTTTTTATATAAGAAGATCATGAATTATTCATCAATATCATGTCAAAATATATGAGTGATCATTGTTTGTATCAAAACACATAAACCTGATGAAGCATGAAGAATGAATACCACCAACTTCCAAGATGAATTCTAAATGAGATTGGTTTCTATCCAAAAGGTAATCGAGATATGAATCTTTCAAGGCAAGGTGAAATGATCCTAAATGATATATATATATATATCATGATAATTTTTATTTTTATTCTTTACAAATATGAAGGTTTTTGGAAGCTTAAAGGATATAGAAATATTAATACAGAGGGTGAAGGAAACTAGACGATGTAATGTGATCCATTCTTGAATGAAACTACTATTATTAAGATTTACACCATAGTTCAAGTAGTTATAAAATAAGACAAAGGAACATTGAGAGTATTATGTCATAATGAATTTTCGTGACACCAGAAAATAGTAATATGGATTTCTCCCTATCATATAGTATCCTATGATTATGAAAAAAGTTAGATTTAAGAACACATTTTTCCTATTGTATGATTTTTACTAAGTTTTATGAACATCATAATAGTTTTTCATTGAGGTGATCTTAGGAATTTGGAATGTCTTAATTTAATTGAATGTATTTGAGAATAATTATTTGAATATAGATCATAAGAATTCAGTTCCTAATACTTGTAAATACATCTGATAATCACTTCAGGTGATGTGTTCGTAAAGAGTTTGATGAAACATATTATAGAAATGCTATACCTGATGAGAATGAGTTGTGTAACTTTTACTCACATCGTGAAGAGGAAATATATAAGTATTCTATCTATTATATATATATATATATATATATATTAATGTATCAAAAATTTAATCATTTTAATTTAGTGGGATGAAAAATTTAAATAATACCCTGGTATTTCTATATATTCTGAGGAATTTTATTATGAGTTTTAAGTATTTAAGAGAGAGAAAGGAAAATTTAATATTAGAGATTCGAAATCCTAAAAATATGATTATAGGGAATTGAATTCCACGATTTCCTGAAATTTTAAATTGAATAATGTGGAAACATATTCACACATCACTAAGAATATTTAAGTAATGAAAAAGATTAAAAAAGTGGTGGTTTTAACTATAATATTTTATTGCACATTCTTCAAGTCAAAATATGATAAAAAATAGAGTCTCCACTATAATAATTTATACAACATATTTTGTGAAGTATAATGTGAGATAAATGAGGAGATAATCCTTCTAATGTTGTGTTCAATTAGAAATAAAATCTATTTAAGAAGAAATATAAGCTGAGATCAATACTATTCCCTAAGAGAAACTTGGGAATCAAAGGTAAAGAGAACCAGTGAATGATGTAGATCATTCCATCATATTGAAAGTAGAAGAATAAGAAGATGAAGAGAAATGAGGATATTAAGGATAAGAGACCAATGTTGTGTGCTCTCTCTATATTCTTCATTGAGACTCTTGGTGATTGAGAACTACTATGATTTAATATCACAATGAGTCTGAGGGGATAATAAGGAAAACATGTATGTGCGATTATTGATCAATATTTGGTGAGTTAATCCCTATTGATTTTTTTGAGATGAATTCTTGAGGAATTGGTGGTACTGATATCAATAATGTAGTCAAAATAGCAGGTGGATGTTGAACTTTAGTGAGGTAGTTTCTACTGTAAGACATATGGAATAAAACAACCCTTATCTTCCATAATATTTTTTTAATATAGTTTAGGTAGTCTCGCAATAATTAAATATATATACTGGCTTCCTTAAGTTGTATTCACTCTTTTATATTTTAGTGATTAATCGAATATTAGAACTTGACCTTAACATGGCATGAATGAGGCTTTCACAGTGAGGATGAACCTTGAAAATCTATGTGTGTTATGGTTCCTACTTATTCAGCATTACATACTAGGGTTAGGTTTGAGATAACATCATTATATATATTTATCTTATCTATGAATGAGGTAAGAGTATAATCGGCGTAATAAAAAAAGAAAAAACTCAGTAAAATATTTGTATATTGATTCACTCCCTCTTAGTGTCCCGTGAACGATCCACTGGTAACTATAAGTTGTATCAGGGAGTAATTTACCTCTGATTGGATCAAATATTAGTTTTAAAATTGTATTTATAAACTTTGTATGACATTTATATTTCATGGAAATTCTCAAGTGACATGGATATAGAATCTGGATTCCATCCTAACTAAAAAAATTGAAGGTCTCAACTAAAACATTAAAGAAAAAGGATAATAAAGGGGGAAAGTGATTGATAAAAAATTAAAGAAATAAAATAATGGTCAATCGCTATTTGTATTTAATCATGGTGATGGAAAATTGTATGATAAATCTATTGATAATGATCCTTTTGAAGAAGTAATTTTATGCTGTACATAATCTAAATAAGATGACTCTATCAAAATAGTTGAATAATGATGATATCAACTTTAATAGTTTGGTAAGAATGTACCTATTGAAGTTATTATATAAATACTTTGTTTTGTCAAAGTAATTATTTATGAAAAATAATAACTAGAGGAGGAATTTAAATAAATTTAAGATTCAATGGGAAGAATATTCAATAGGCGTGACTCTCACAGAAAATTTATTGAAGCTAATGGACAGTCAACGATAATTTAGAAATAAAATATTTACTTTATTGATGTAAAATTTCGAAGGAATGATTATGATAAGTAATTGATAAGAATTTTTCTGTAAAAGGTTATTCATTTTCTTAAAAAACTATAAAAAACATCAATGAATGCTAACGATTCATAGTTAGAGATTAAATTTAATTTGATCAAGTACCTTGAGAATTCCATATAAGAAAGTAAAACATGCTATGATGAATGTTTGATGAATATGACTAGATATTGGAAATTCAAGTTGATATTAGTTTGGGATGAATAATTTTACATAAATATAATATTCTTGGAATTAGAGGTCATGGTGAGAAATCTAGAAACTATCCCTGAAAGAACTTCCAAAACTTATTCAAGGAGAGTTACTACCACATATATTTTTATTGAGATTAAAAGTTAACATAGGGATCATATTTCTTGAAAAAATTACTTGAGAACATTTTGATAAACATATACATAAAACTTTCAGATAAATGTACCATCCATCTCAAAATATTATCATTTTAATAAATATTTTTACTCAAAAGTGAATGTTTTAAAGGAAATTATGTACCAAAATGAATGATAAAAAGTGATGAGTAGCCTACCACCATATAATTAGATGGTATATGAATAAATGGAAGGGTGTTTTCCCAAATAGAATACCAAAAAGGTTAGAAGAATTCTGAAAAATAGATTGATTTGAATTTTAAATATTCTGGATAACATGTAATCAAATGAATAAAACTAGGGTTTATAGGCCATAACTGGTGTTGTTAAATGTTTTGGCACAAAAAATTAGATAGTTAGTATAATGTATCTATTATTTTTTTTAAAATAATCCAAAATTGTTGGGTAGAAATCGTGAGAAGAGTAAAAATAAAAAAATTATAAAAAATCTACCAAGATCAAATTGGTTTTATATTTTTTGAGATGTCCATGATGTTTGAAATTGTTGTGATTTCAAGGATGGTGGATGACCATATCAACATGTATAAAAAATAATTAATAAGAGAAGGCCATAAAAATTGGTTTATAAAGAATTTATAATCTGGGTATGTAATACAGAAAATGAATATTCTTTAATTACTCTCAAGGAGTTTCATAATTTGGATGAGCCAACAATGAAAAATAGTCCTAAATGAAAATTAGTCTTAGAAAATCATATAGAGAACAAGTTGGTGAATGGAACTCAGAATGAAATTCCATGTAAATAATCTATGAAATTTATCCATGTTACTACTAAATTTTTAATAATATAACTATTATATTCTAAAAAGGAAAAAATTATTATGATAATAAGAATAAAAATATAATTATAAATGAAAAGAGAATATTACATAAGATGATCTTGAATTTCAATAAAGGTTTTTAGAAAAGGAAAATCTAATGGTTAATTATGGATTATTTTGGATTTAACGTGACCATAAATTTTTCTAAAGTGTTCTCATTAATGTTCACAACATAAAAATAGGTCTTTTGTAAAATGGTAATTGTACCAAGTGAAGAATTTGGGAAGATATCTATGACAACCCAAGCTTCCATGATACACATCCTTCTAAATAATTTAATAGAGTGCGTGGTACGCAACACCGAGTTCAATCACACCACGACCTATTAAAGATTACATTTAAAAAGAAGTTATGAATTTTATTAATCAAACTTTGAAATTTTATAAATTTTATTTTATAAAATATATTTTATTTTTGAATTCATAATGTCATAATTAGCTTAGGGAGAATTGTTGGTATTTTTTTGAAAACATTCAATTTTTGATAAATAGTGAAAAACACAACATTGTGGATAAAAACCAAATTCCTCATTTAAAGAATTATTTTAATTAGAATTTATTTTAAATTATAAATATATACATAATACAAATATTTTTCCAATTTAATTCATTGAAATAATTTTTATAGAAGAATTAGATATGAATATTTATTGAATATTTTTAACATCTTTTTACCCACTAACTCGCCAAATTAGATGATTAGACTTAAATGTAATTTCAAAGATTTTCTGAATTGAATTTAGAAAATAATAAACACATTGCTTTAATCAATATAAAAAATGTGGTCAAATAGGTTCGAAATAATTTTGGGTGAATAATAACTTTTGAATTTTATTTACCACGGTTAAAGTTAAATAGGGTAATTAATGGTAAAAATAATATTATAATAATATAAAATTACCCGAATAACTATCCTAAAATTATTGGATGAGTTATGGACGACCAAGAAAACCTTTGAAACCCATATTTGACCCTTGGAAGCCACTTGGGCTTGATTAATACATTTATAAGATTTAATTTTATGTAATGGTTAAAATATCAAAAATGTGACTCTTATTACTAAGATAATTTGAATATGGGGTTATATAAGTAATTTATTAAACTATAAATAATAATAATAAATATAAAAATATTTACTACATAATTATATTTTATTTATAATTTTTATACGTCAAATAAATAAATATATTTGTGACACAGAGATGATGTATTGATTACATTATTTATGAAATATTCAAATAAATGATTCTATAAATATTAAAATAAATATAATTTGAAAATTTTGATGTCATCTAAGAATATTCTAGATCTATATGACACTATATCTTTTAGTTAATGAATTTTTTCTAAGGAATCATTTTGTTATGACTTTAACTTAAAATCAAGTATTAAATAGTGTCTAAATTGTGATAAATGAGATTTTAAAATAAATAAAATTTTATAAATGATATAAATATCCAAAAAATATAAATATACGAAAAATAACATGGATATTAATAAAAATTTCATAAATAATCCACATTATATTCTCTTGGAATTTTATAGAAACAATATTAACCAGGTAGTGTAAAAACACAAGAAGACATGGTAAGAGTTAAACTATTTAACTAAGGGTTGAATCTAAATGATAAGATTACATTTTTGACCTAAAATTTTCTAAATACAATTGGTTGAGAGTATTGATAACCATAATCATATAATCCTCTAATTAAATAACTTTTTATCTATTAGAAAACAAAAATCAATTTAAAATGTATTAACATTTTAAGATCTTTTAAAAGTGCCTTTCACACCTCTTATAAAAGGTCACTTTTCCTTCTCTTTGATTCACACCTCCAAAATCATATGGATCAGACAAATCCTGACCTTTTTATCTCCCATAATCCCTTATAACATCCTATAGTCTAAAATTTGTGTAGAAATCCATCCTAAGGAGTCCTTTTGTGCACATCAAAAGGAGACACCAGAAAAGAGGTAATTGTGTTATCAACTCTTTCAAAGATATTTTCTTCTTATACTTTATATTTCTATGTTTTTCCATAATAAAATAATAAATCTAGTACCTTACACATTTTAGACATTATTATAATTATGGGACAATCGTATTCCCCATTTTACCCATCCTACATAAAATAATATCATCATGTGAGCGGACGTACGACTTACTTTCTCCATATTGTTGTGTAAATTGGGTTTCATGTACACATTATTTATATGAGTATAACGATGAATATAATGGATATAAATAATAATTATAAAATGATATTGTTTCTATAAAATTAATATTCCATCGAATTCTATGCCACTTAACTTTTAAAGAAATGATACCATCGCTCGTGTGTACATACGACTTACTGTCTCCATGACACGATGAAACTCATCTTCCACATTTACCAATCCAAGAATGATTATAAAAATATATATATTTAATATGTATGAAATATATTACATAATAATTATACTAGGATGATATATATATACAAATATTACATTCACTTACTTCCATTCAATATGATAAGAAAACACAAACAACATTCATGCGTACGTACGACATACCATATCCATGAACGGTGTGTTCCATTTTATTTATTTAACTATTATATATGTTTATATAAAGAATATATATGATATATAAATCATGTTTTTCATTTTCTAATTCTGTAAATTATGATCTAATTAATACTTTAAAAAATTACAAGTCAGAACACAAATGATAATGAACGCGATTATTACCTGAAACATTTCTTTACATAGGAAATTATTAATAAATGTGTAATATAATGACATAAATGAATCATATATGATATAATAAATATTTATATGGTCTCAAATTATTTTAATAATATTTTATTACCATTATACAACAGGATAACTCACCCTAGACTAAAGTAAATTATAAGGTAAGCGTAAATTCTTCAATCTCATTATTATATGAGATTGTTTATGTGTAAGTATTTACTGGAAAATATTTATCATCCATGTACATGTTTGAATTTTTTTTCAAAAGGTATATTTTAAGGCTTTATGGAAATAAATATTCCACTAGAACACCATTTTCAATGTTTTAAAGATTTATTTTATAAATATTTTTAATTAATGTCCATGTTTTCAAAATTATTTTAAGGATTTATTTATATGGAAATGATTTTTTTAAAATGTTAATTACTTTTAAAATGTTTCAAAGTGGTTTGTAAGACTTTTATTCAAAAGTATCTGTTATATGTCTTCTTTTATATATTTTTCAACTTTTAAATGATTTCCAAAAAAAAAGGATATTTCTGTCAAAGAGTTTTACCGATTGTCTTCATCTCTGTCAACATTCGTTATTGGATATTATTCTTGATTGTGGTCCATTTATACAATCTTATATTCTATATTGAATTATTTATGATATTTTTGACTTTAGATGTGATATTTTTATACAATTCATAGTTTGTGGTTAAAGAATTGATATTTCATATTCTAGTTTTAATAACAATGCTTATGTTGGTTTTATTTCCCCCCCTTTATAATAGAAATGAAATAGACTTTGTAAGTATCGGTTCGGTCCGGCTCTATCCACTCCTTGAATTAGTAGTCTAATGAGACAATTATGTTTGGGTTCTGGTTAATGTCTTACCCAATTAGGTATGGTGTCTTGGCTAAAGCCTTGATGTTCTGTTTAAGATATCCTGCCTTATACATTCCCTCATTATGAGATTAGTTATTGATTTTAAATTTTATTATTCAACTTGTATAATATCCACGTGAATATCTTAATGGAATTATTCGATATATTATTTCCATATTATGGGGAAGATAATTCTTTAAATGGTTTTTGTTTTAGATTTCTACCTGACCATAAATGTTTATAATTATTTTTAATAGCTTTTGATGTATTTTTTATCCTTACGGAGCATCTGGGATCACCCATTTATTATGTTTTGTTTTACCAGGATGACAAGAAGTTTTTTGTGATTGATATACAGGTTTATGTAAGGGGAATACTGGTGTTCTCAATGGATTATCTATGATATATTTTATATTAGAAATTGTAATGTAAAGTTCATGTATGTAATATGTTTTCCAAGAGTACTAAATTTATCAGTCCTACAGGACATTATTATTTATATCCTGCCAATGTTTTAAAATAATGCACCAACTGTGGCTAACTGGGGTCTGGGTTTTATACTTGGTATTAGAGGAATTTTAACAAGAACCATTAAAATATATTTAGAAAACTGATATTAGGGATTATAAACCTAAGGTAGACATTGAGGATAAGTATAGAAGAACCAACTAGAATTTTGGTAAAGTAGAGATTATATTGATATTACAAGAAATACATCACTATATGGATACATTAGGTGGACTTGGTTCTGGCACAAATTTACATAGGGGTGAAATATATGACATGGTGTTTCAGGATTGACTCGGGGTAACCTGGTATAAGACAATGAGGCTTACTACCCTCCTGGTTTGACACTCCCTGGGGATATTTTTTAGATAATTAATTTTTTATTTAGAAACCATTATGAAGGATTTACGAGTAAATATGTACTCATAGGAACCATATTTATGGTTACAGATTAGATATGCATAAATTTTTCAATTTATGTTAAGTATTTTACTAGTTTGGAATTATGAATTATGATTCATAACCTAATATTGTGTATTCTATTGTTTATAAATGGTTCCAAGTAGAAGGAATTGAAATCATATCAATTCAAATAACCCATGTAGGAATTTTCCCCATATGAAAGATAATGATACTGGAGATGGTGACACGACTATTACTAGACAACTTAATACCATACTAAGATAGATAACTCATGTTATGAATAATAACCTTACCCATATGAAGAAGCCTGATCTACAACATAGAGGATCAATGTTAGACTACTTTATGAGATCAAAACCTCCAAAATACAATGGGACTAGAAATCAATTTGTATCAGACCAATGGATATGTTCCTTAGAGAAAATATTTCTTGCTTTGGGAAGTAATGATAGGGAAAAGGTTTTCATGGTATTTTATTGTCTCTCAGGAGATGCAGATCAATGGTGGTCATTAATTCAATACATGCAGGAGGATGATGAAGTATAAAATATGTAATATATAGAGTTTAAGGAAATTTTCCTAGAAAAATACTTTCCTTGTGAACAATGAGTTGATATGGAAAGACAATTTCTGAGTCTGAGGAAAAAGGAGGATGAGAATGTTACAAAGTCTAAGGATTACTTTACAAGGTTAGACTTGTTTTAGACTACATACATAACCCTTGAAGGAAAATTGTTTTATTATTTTTTGTTTTAAAACCATTCCTTTAAGGAGCATTGGACTCCCAATCTTTCTCATCATACGAATATATAGTTTCGTGTGTGATCTAGATGGAAAAGAAATTCTCTAAGTCTTATGAAATTAATGTAAAGAAAGAGAAGAAGTGAATAAAGGATAAAGAGAAAAATAAAAGGCAAAAGGAAAAGTAGTATTTTCCCCTACATGATATTTGGAAGAAGAAACACCATGGTACATACCTAAAAGGAATGGGTGTTAGTTACAAATGTTGAGAAAAAGGTAACCAGGATCGTGATTGTAAGGGAATGAAAGAAGATATGCAATGTTATAATTGAAGAGATATAGAAAATTAAGAAAATGATTGTCCAATGCATCAAGGAAATACAGCTCAGAAGAAGCAAATAGATCATGGTCAAGCTTATGGTGTTACTATAGTCAAAGTAGAATAATTAATGTAATAGTGTTTCTGGATTCAAGAATTATATTCTAGTTATAAGAAGAATGTTATATATATAAGGATTATACTGCAGTAATTTTTATATTCATTAATGTTTTTAAATAATGAATGTAATTATATATTAAATATGTGACAATAAGAGAAACATTACATTATTTGGGGAATCTGATGTTACAATTGATTAAGGGAATTTAGAGTCCTTTTAGAGAGAGTTTGGACAGAATTATTTTGGATAACTCTAAAGGTTGGAATATATTATGTTGAACTTCAGATAGTATTGTTTATGTTTAAAGCATTTATTAAGATTTATTTTTTAATGTTATAATTCTATAGTTTTAGAAAAATGAAAACCTACAGGTCAGGCGACAACCAATCGCATCATCCACGATTGTGTGAATCGAACCCACAACCAAAGTGTGAGATGAACTTATCTCCAACCAGTAGCCTATATGATGTCCCTAGTTATTATAACATAGTTTTCTTTATTTAAATGGTATATGTTTTATATTTATAACCTTATACGATTAAGAGAAATAGAATATTTTTGAATTTTATTATCTTTTGAAAAGAAAGAGAAGTTCGTGGTAGGAATTAGTAAAAGGGTGAAACTCTACATGTCAATTAAATATGATTCCTTGTGTTCTTATTATATTAAGTAAATTAATTTATCAACACTAGGTAAAGTATCTTGATACCAAAAATGCTATTCTAGTCCTATTTTGGAAGAATCAAATGGTCCCATAGTTTATCACATATTTTTACCTTTGTGATTTTTAACTTTCTCCTGATCATGTTATCTATCACTCTCCATCAGAACTTGATGGTTAGATTTTTATTTTATATATATGTATTTTTACATGGAACCCTAGTATGTGTTATTTCCTATAACCATCATACTTACCTTTATTTATTTTATAATAGAGGTCTCATTAATACATTTTTTGATGTGGGATATCAAAAATGATTTTTTTGAAATGTCAAACCCCTAGTTTTCAATACTAAGAATAAATTGTGAAGATGAAATTTATTGATGGAGGGGATAATGTAACATCCCATGCTTCCATGGTATGATGCCTTTTAAATAATTCAATGGCGTTTGTGATATGAAACACTGAGTTCGAGAACACCACGACCTATTAAACTTTTCATTTAAAAAGTGGTTATGATTAGTATTAAATACATTTTGAAATTTTATTTTTCAAAATAGACTTCTTTTTTGAATTATTAATATCAAACTTATCTTAGGGTAATTTTTGGGTATTTTTCTGAAAACATCCAATTTTTATGAATAGTGAAAATACACTACATTTTGGAAAAAATGACTTTTTCATTGGAATAATTATTTTATTTTAAATTTATTTTAAAGTAAAAATATATACATAATACATATTTTAATCCAATGGAAGTAATTGAAATAATTTTTATAATATAATTAGATATAAAATATTTTGAACATTTTTAACGCCTTTTTACCCACCTTCAAGCCACATTAGAAGACTATCATTAAATGTAACTTCATCGCTTCTATGAATTAAATTTTGAAAATACGACACACATGATTGTAATCAAGATGAAAAATGTTGTCTAATAGGATCAGAATAATTTTTGGTGAATAGTAACTTTTGAATTTTATTAACCCTGGTAAATATTGTAATTAAAGGCAAAAATAATATTATAATAAAATAAAATTACCCTAACACTTTTCCTAACCTTATTTTTTGAGTAATTTCTGACCAAGAAAACCCTTGGCAAACATATTTGGCCTTTGGAATCCACCTCGGTGTGATTAAGACAATTATAAAATATAATTTTAAGTAAATGTAAAAATATCTTAAACATGACTCTAATTACTGAAAAAATATTAATATGTGGTTATATAAATAATCTCTTAGAATATAAATACTCATTAGAAATCTAAAAAAACTTCCTACATCATGGTATTTTATTTTTAATTTTTAGACCTCAAATAAATAAATTTATTTATGATCTAAAGATGATGTAGTGATTACCTTATTTATGAAATATTTATATAAATGATATTATAAATTTTAAAATAAATTTTATTTTAAAATTTTGATGTCATAACAGAATTTTCTTGATTACATGAAATGTTATATTTGAGTTAATTCATTTGTTTTTAAGTAATCAAGTTGTTTTGATTTTGAAAAAAAAATCATGTATTAAATAGTGTGAAAATTGACATAAATGAGATTCCAAAATAAATACTATTTTATTTCATGATATAAAAATACTAAAAATATAATGTTTGGAAAAATAACTTGGATAGTGATAAAAACAACATTAATGATCAACTTTAGATTCTCGTGTAATTTTATAGTAAATATATTTACCATTTAGTGTAAAAATACCAGAAGACATGGCAAGATTTAAACAATTTAACAAAGGGTCAAATAAAAAAGATAAGGTTAAATTTGTGACCAAAATTTGTCCATAAATATTTTTGAAAGGGTTTTGACCCATTCCCATATTATCCCCAAATTAAAACACTTTGGAGTTATTAGAAACAGAAAATATATTTATAATAAATTAATATTTTAATATCTTTTAAAAGTACCCCTAACCCCTCTTATAAAAGGACACTTGTACTTCTCTTTAATTAAAACCTCTAAACCCCAATGTATAAATCCAAAGCCTTAAACATAACTTAATCTTGAGTTATGTCAAGAATTAACATTTTTTTTAGTTTTAGAGTTTTAGAGAATTAGTCAGTAACTATTACATTACGTCTATAAAATTACAAAGTAGACACTTCTTCTCTATCCAGTTTTCTTGAAAGAAAATAAAACTCTTTAAAATAAAACAACAATTCTTTTCTTGATATAAATATTTTTGAAATATGAATTTCTCTTACCCTTCCTTATACCCTATAAAAAATATTTAAAAAACATGGTATGAACAAAAAAATCTTAGTAAGGGATATGAAATAATGGAATAAAACATTAATCCATAAATACTTACAAATCAAGAAATCATACTTTTCAATAATAAAATAGAAACTCTTTTAAATAACTCATGCAATCATAGGATTTATGAATAACACACACAAATAATAAATCATAAAGGTAACATGGGGCATCCATAACATAATTTCATTATATATTTCATAGCTACATATGTAGTTTTGTTTGGAATACCCATCACAATATATTCCTTTGATCTCTTAGGAGAAACATCAACATTTACCTTCATCACGTTACCCAATGCATTGGAGAGCTATATTGGGATCAACTACCCAAGGTTTATCACAGAACCACCTATATTTGGGTTATCACAAAACCACCTATCAAATTTCCAAGTACCGTTACAGAATCATAACACATAAAAGAATGATGTTATCAACATTGTCACTCATCAATAACAAGAAATCAATTCAAGATATTAAATTTTTTAATCCATTTCCAAATCAATTTAAAATATTTAATAAATAGGTTTTTGAATCAATGTGTCCCATACCACTTTGAAACTTTTAAAGGAAATAACATTTTGAAAAACTAATGTCCATATAAATAAATTTTTAAAAGCATTTTTAAAACATAGACATTAATGAAAAATATTTAGAAGAATAATTCTATAAAACATTTAAAACAATGTTTTAGTTAAAGAGTCCCTTACCACATGAAAAAATACTTGAATAAAAATAATAAAAGAATAAAATTAATTGAAACATATAATATCACAGGAATAAGAAGATTCATGATATAATATACCAAAGGGTAGTATATATAATTTATAGGATAATAAAGGTGCACAACATCAAGATATGCCTCAATGAAAGGAGATTGAGACATAGTTCCTTACAATGATCATTTAGTAAATAAAATATATTCATAATGTGTATTCATTATTAGTATTTATAAATCAAGTATAAATACAAGATAGGTATTCAGAATTTATTTCTCATATAATCATAGCATGACATGATCAAGAAGTAAAAGATTAACCCAATGAATGGAGATTGGGTTATGAAGTTCCCTTAGGAAAAATTCAAAAGCCTAGAAGCGTCACTTAAAAATTTAGAAAATGAGTTGATGAAAGAGAAAATGGTCTATCATCACTTGGAAAAAATATGTATATAAATAGGGATATAGAAGAAAAAATCCAAACATAAGGAAATGTAAATTAAAATACATAACATAAAAGAAGTATTTGACTAAAAGAGGAGGATGAAGGTCCCTTACCTTGAGTCCAACTTGTCATGTACGTTCCTTTTTATTCATGAATAATAAACTTAAGTTGATTTTTACTTACTTCAGAACCTTTTTGAAGTTGATTATTACTTTTATATCACTTATTAACAAGTTATTACTTTATTATTTAAGTTAATATCGGTCGTTTTGTCGATATTCGATACTTGTGTCAAAAATGAACTTGTTATAATTACAAATTGTCCATGTGGTCAAAAGTCCTTTATCTCCAGAATAAGATTAATGATTTAAATATCACATATATATATATATTGTACATATGTATTTATAATATTCCATAACATTTGGAGATAATAAATGAAATGCACCGTTCATGGAAACAGTGAGCCGTACATATGCATGAAGGTTACTTTCATTTTTTTTTCATATTTAAATGAATGAAAACTAAATGATACATAGGTATATTATAATTCCAATATAATATCATATTTTATATATGTTACGTATGTTCATTAACTCCATCATTTATACGTTCTATGCATTGAATGAATGAGTCATATCACTTTGAGGGGGCAGTAGTATGTACTTCCTCAAATGAAATTATCGTATTTACACATTGTGGATAGCGTAAAGGTATGATTTATAAAAAACAGTAGAATAGAGATGATATAAATATAATATATATCATATATAAATATTGTTCCATCATAATGGCCCCAATGAGATGTGGTAGGAGAAAATTGAATAATCATCATTTCGTGAGACAGTTGTTTGTCATCCAAAGAAACATTATGTTCATATCCATTATATAGAGGTGTGGGTATGTGTAGTATGAATACTTCTCATAAAACATCCCGGTTTATTGAGTATACCTATGATGTTATGTAATCAATGAATAATAATAGAATAGAGAGTGTATTAGTAAAATAATAAAAAGAAACTTTAGAGAAGATGCTACCTCTTAAATCGTGTAACTCCCTTTGGATTGATAAAAAAGGATTCCTTGAATTGCCTTATTCCTAAGGTAAGGCTTCTAGAATCAATATTGGGATGTTGGGTTTTTATTCGGGTAGAGTTTGGATGATCTAAGGGGCTTTAGAGTTGTAATTAAATGGATAGGGGTGATTCCCTTTTATAAGAGGTAAGAGGGGCACTTTAGGAAGGTATTAAAATATTATTTT
The DNA here is from genome assembly GCA_963277665.1 of Viscum album. NCBI lineage: Eukaryota > Viridiplantae > Streptophyta > Magnoliopsida > Santalales > Viscaceae > Viscum > Viscum album. The sequence goes on from OY728132.1 coordinate 1,965,389,608, forward strand.
ATTATAAAATAATTTTCGATTCCAAATGGTCCCAAAGTTATTTATTTCAATGATATTATTATTTTGGGTCGAAAAAAGCTCAACGATAGGTTTTAGACAAGTCTAGTTTCCATATATAACCTTTAATTTTAGTTTTAAACCTTAGTTAACTAATTTAACTATAACCATGTCTTCTTGTATATTCATACTATATTGTTAATATAGTTACTATAAAATGAAAAAAGAACAGGTGGTTTATTAATTAAAATTTCAACATTATTTAAGTCATTTGGATGAATCTTATATTTATTTGACTGTTATATCATTTAATAACATATAATTTTTTATAAAAACTCATCTACGTAAATGTTTGTACTATTCATATCATGAATTTTTAAAAATACATAAAAACTTGATTATTTAAAAAAAAACTTTTCTCAATGTGAAGACAACAAGTCATAAACATCCATACATTTCTTGGATGGCATAAAAAGATTCAAAATAAAATATCATGATGTAGGAAATATTTTTATATTTCTAATGACTATTTATACTCGAAGAGATCACTTATATTACCCCATATGAAAATTGTTTCAATAAAAAAGATATGTTTATGCTACATTTTTCTTTACTTTTAATTAATTCTTTTAAATGTCATTTTCACATAAATGTGGCTATATGGGTTCCCAAAATTGACCCCATAATTCCCAAGGTGGGAAATATTTCATCCAACATTATTATGAGACATGCTAGGGTTGTTAAATATTATTTTAATATTATTTTTTACCATTATTTACCAGATTTACCTTTTAACCATGGTAAATAAAATAATTACTGAATTTACTATTCATAATATCTAGAAATAATAGGTACCTATTTACACAATTTGGACCTCCTAATTATAAATATGGAATACATTTATCGAAATTAAAAAAAAATAGAATTTGCGGATATTAATTTAAAATTAATTACCATTGTCAAAACCAAAAAGTGTCTTTTTAAGAGGTAGAAACTACCAAAATATTTACATGTGCTTATATCCAATTTCAAAGTGAAATTACATCCAATGACCAAATTAGATTAAATGATTAAAATATAATCTAATTAAACTTTAAAACCTATTAAAAGTACAATTTGAATATATAAATAAATTACATGAAAATGCAGTTTTGACTTAAAATTTATTATTTTTACTATTCATTACAAAATTAACTTTATCATAAAATTACCAGAAAAATTTCTAAAGTAAATCCTGATGTCCCGATTCTATTGAAGAAGTTTTTTTTTCAAATAGAACATATATAATTAAAGAAACATGACTTAAAATGGGTTCACCATCAAAAGGGCGTAAAATGATCTTTTAAAAATATTAGAGTATTTCTTGCTTAAAATCAGATTCATTCTTTTTTTAAGCCTCGAAAATATATTGGATAAATGTAAGGATATTTAACAATCTTGTATAATAATATTGTAGTTAGTTCTATTCATTTCCACCAATAGAACATTTAGGAATTAACTACCATTTAAAATAATAATAATATTATATTATTTTTCAGTATAACTCAATGCTGTGTGCAATATAATATTTAAAAGAAAAACTTTTTTCATGTCGATTAAGCTATTGGAAAATATTCCCCTCTAACCTAAAGTTAATATATTATTCATAAATATTAATAGAAAATAAAAAGTATTATTCTAAACATACCTAGGTCATTACACTATGGCTCAGCCAAACCTTGCCCATTTTATCTCACAACATACCTCATATCATCCTAGAGGCTAAAATTTGTACCAAAATCCAACCTAGGGAGTCCTTTTTTAAAAATCAAAAAGAGACACACGAAAATAGATATTTTTTTACCACCACTTTAAATGGTTTTTCTAATTATACTTTCTATTTTATTATTATTTCCATACTAAAATAACCACTCCTGTACATTCCAAATTCTTAGATGTTATTTTAATTATTTTAAAACTATATTTCAACTTTTACCCATCCTATGAAAAACAATATCACCATGTGTGCATACGTACGACTTGCTATCTACACGTAGTGGTGTAAATTGTTTTTCATGTACTCATTATTTATATGGGTATAAAGATTAATATAATGGATGTAAATAATAAATATAACATGATATGTTTTTTTTAATTCATATTCCTTCCAATTCCATATCATTTAACCATTAAAGAAATGATACCATCGCTCATGTGTACGTACAACTTACTATCTCCACGACATGATGAGGCTGATTATCCTCCTCCAATGGCCCGAAGGCCTTCATTTTTTATTGATTTTTGATAACCCACCATTCAAGGGGTGAGGTGGAACCCTTACAAGGCCCATAGGCATAAACATTACATGTCCCATAAATATTTATCATCCATGTTCTTGTTTCATAAAAATGTTTTCAAAAGGAATATTTTAAGGTTTAATGGAAGGTAATATTTAACTAGAGCATTATTTTAAAAGTTTTAATTTTTTATAAATATTTTTAATTAATGTTTGTGTTTTTGAAATGATTATAAGGATTTATTTATATGGACATGATTTTTTTAAAATTTCAATACCTTTCAAAAGTCTCAAAGTGGTATGGGACACTTTGATTCAAACGTTTTTTTTAAAAAATTACTTCTTTTATAAATCTTGTGACATTTAAATGAATTCAAGAAAAATGGGATATTTCTCTCAGAGAGTTTTACTGATTATCTTCATCTATGTAAACATCAATTATTGGATATTATTATTGATTTATGTTGATTTATACAATCTTAAATATTATATCAATAGAGTTATGATATGTTTGACAGTGGATGTGCTATTTTTATACCATTCATGGTTTATAGTTAAGGAATTGGTATTTCGTACGCTATTTTTAAAACGAATGGTTATGTTGGTTATGTTTCACCCCTTTCAAAAGAGTGCATAAGAATTTATATGTGTCGAGTGGGTCTCGCTATAGCATCTCGATGCATCAATAGTATCATGATACAATTATGTTTGGGGTTTGGGTAATTTTTTACCCTATTAGGTATGGTTTCTTTGCTGAAGCCTTGATGGTTTGTTTAAAATGTCCCACAATATGCATTCCTTCATTATGAGATTAGAGATTTTTTTAAATGTGACTATTCTACTAGTATAATATCCATGTTTATGTTTAAATGGTATTATTTTATTTATTAACGCAATATTATTCTACTGATATTGTTTTAAAAGGCTTTTGTTTTAGTTTTATATGTTTCCCTAAAAGTTTATGCTTATTTGTGTTTTCTTCTGCTATATTGTTTATCCTTATTGAGAATATGAGCTCACCCATTTATTATGTTTTATTTTAACAAGATGCCAAAAAGAGATTTATGATTTATATGTTGGGTTAATATAGGGGAATAATGGTGTCTCAAAGGATTAACTATTTTGTATTTTATGTTAGAAATTGTAATGTAATGTTCACATAGGTAATCTATTTTCCCGGACTGCTAAAATGATCATTCCTTACGGACATGATTCCATATATCATGCCAATGTATTACAATAATGCACCGGCTCTAGGTAAATGGGGTTGCGATATTAAAGTCCCCCATAAATAAATAGTAAAAATTAATAGTTCTATGTCATCTAAAGAAAAATAAAAATTAAAGGCCAAATATTTGATTATGAAGGATGAAGTGAAAGGATTTACAAGGTTTAGAAAACACACTCAACCTTGTTTTCCATATTTAGAAATAAATAGTTCCATCATATTTATTTGATTATTTTATTTTATTTGTTTGATTACAATGAAGGGAACTGAATGAGATGCTAAAATGTTCACGAGCTATAAAAAATTTAAAAACAATATATAAAGAAATAAGTGGAATCACTATTCCATATTTGGTAAAAGTTTGAAATAATCTATTTTTATGCACTCCCAATACTAAATATAATAAAAAACATTATTGAAAGAGACTCACTATATTGAATATGGTTATGAACTGAAAATGAAAATGTGTAATTATGAATGGTATTTAATGTATGTGTCATTGAAAAAGTATGGACTTATATTCCATCAACCCTGGTTGGAAAAAATCATATCCTAATACTAAGGGGGATAAATTTATTTCTATTCAAGGGCATGAAAGTAAGAAATTATGGAAAATTAAAGGATTATTTTGAAGGTCCTTAGTGTAGAGGAATCATGGTTGGGCAAACTCCCAACTTTAATTTTTACTATGATCAATGATTATTCTGGGATCAATACGATGATGAACTCCAGTCTCCAAGGAATAAAATAAAAGATTTATATATTGAAGGAAGGGGAAAAAACATTAGAGTGGATCGTTCACATCATGTTTATAATTAATTTAATTAATTTAATGAACAAAATAATTCTTGGATTATCAGTATTTACATCATTTATGTTGGTGATTGTCCAAAATGAAACTTCCAGATTATCTCGTTGTTCTTGCAAGGATTTAAATTAGAATCACTTTAGCTGTGATCAACACATTCTCTAATTGACTCTAATCCACCACACTCATTCTCTGGGTACTGGCGCAATGAAGAGAGTGTCTTGTGTTGGTCATTCTTGATCACTTGTTCTTCAGCATTGAAGAATGTCTCTCATTATTGAGAGGGGTAAGAAGAGGATTTGAAAGAAAAATTGTTTAGGTCAACATTTTTCAATTCACTAGGAGTGCAGTTCGGTACATGGAACAATAGACATACATATCTATTTATTGACATGTAGATTCTATAACAATATTTAATTGTGTAACCATAATTAAATACATTCTTAACCTTAGAGAAAAACTATGATTTAAATAGTAATACCGCATCCTTATTTATGGTGAGCCAACATACACAAAAAAGAATAAATAAAATTTAATGTCAAAAAATAGTACCATCATTATTATTTTAAATAGTGCGAACTAGTTAAATAATTATCTAATGTATTGAAAATAATTATTTTACATCCAGACCAGCATTCGTCCGCTCTAACTCTACTTCCATTTTTTGAACACTCAAAGAAATAAATAAATAATTTATTCTCTTAATTAAATATTTTATTTACGAACTAGTAAATTAATATTTATTAAATTTACAATAAAATAAATATATATATATTTTACCCACAATCAGGTGAATAAATATTTATTTAATTTATACAATTTTTTAGCTTGAATAAAATTATTCCACTATCTTGAGAATAATATTTATTCATCAAATTAAAATAGAATTTCACTAAAACCACAAAAAACCCTTAGTGTGTGACCCTATGGGATTCTTTCTTTTTAGAATTAGGCATGCTTGCCTAAAGTCCACGAGTACCATATAACAATGGGTTATGGAACCCAAGAGAAAGAACTTAATGTTACAAAAATAAATTCCACATACGAATTCTCACAATGTAATATAATCCCTTTGTCTCAATATCCAACCAATATGGTTTCATAATAGTGTCATAAACCTTTATGCTTGATATTTCTTTCTTTGACTACCTGAAATAATCTTGTCATTACACCATGGCCTTGATATTTCACACGACAGTTCTATTTCAATCAAAGGGATAAGTTATCAACTTCCATAAATAGAAGGGAGAAATCCTTCATCAACATATCCATTAATAAAATGCCACTCATGATGCACCCAACATACCCTACTTTCTGCCAACTATTTACGTGATGAGTTTTGTTAGTAAATCAAAGTGCACAATTCATGATACTTATTAATGATAATCATAAAGTCTAAGGATCATAAAACATGCTTGTAGATAGGAATATTCGATGACTCCAAAACATGCAAAATTCATACTGGTGTGTCCATTATCATAATCTCCTATCTTGGAGATTACTATGTTCGAACTTCTACAACTAAAAAAAGGCCTATTTACATGGTTAAAAATCGTGGGAATAGGTCCCAAAAACGTGGCCATAGCCTATGACCACAGTTTTGGCCAACCGTGGCCGATATTTCTGTGGAACTAGGTCCCATCCAATTGCCACAGTTTTGAAAAACGTGGCAATAGGCCTCCAAAATGGCCACCGTGGTGGTTGAAATATAGCCACAGTTTAATCCATGGATACAAGAAGCTATTTCCACAGATAAAATAGTGGCTATGGCCTTAGTAAACTGTGTAAATAGCATAAATACAAAATGTCCTCAGCAAGTTTTGATCCTTGTACCGCTCTTTTACGAACCAGCGTACTAACCAATAAACTGCATGATAATTTGACTATAAATATATATATTGATATATATATTAATATAAATCAGGGTAATAGCCTCAAAACCATGGAAGTAGGTCCTCCCACAAAATTTTTGGTGGGATTTTTTTCCCATGGAAGCGTGGTAACCCTTTTGCCATAGTTTTGAAAAACTATGGCTAGAGGCTATCAAAAATATTGGCCATAACCATAGTTTTAAAATAATGGCTATAGGCGGCAGAACTATGGATATATCCAAGACATCTAGCCACAATTTTGAAAACTGTGGCTATAGCCCACAAAAAATAGACCTATAGTCTAGGTTATAAAACCGTGGCTATAGGCCACAGAACTGGGGCTGTAACCACCTATAACCATGATTATAATACTATGGCTATAGGGCCATACCAATAGCCACATTTTCTAGTAGTTTTCATGAGAAGAAGTGTCATATTCTTATGAGTACTCACACCTCACAATCAGTATACTTTGTGTCCAATTATTGTATGTCATCCAAACCCAGAACTATATTTAAGAATATTGAAGTAGCACTTCAAGGTTCTTATCATAGCGGGGAACTAATATGACCAAGTCAATATGAGAAACACTCTAGGAAATTATTACACTATAGTCATGCAAAACAATGAAAAATATGTAATAATATTTAAATATATTAAATATTCATGTAATCAAAGTACAACCCGTTAGTTCTAGGACACCAAATCTTACAAACTCCCTCTTAAACTAGAGCCAACTGCCTATGAATTTCAGTTTTCTAGACCTCATATGAAGATAATGTTTCTAATGAGTCAAGGATTTAGTCAAGGGGTCTTCCATGTTGTCTTCCATGGATATAATACTCACTGCAACTTCACCTCTCTGAGAGAGAACCCTCAAGAGATGATACTTCTAAAGTATGTGCTCTGTCTGCTTATGTGACCTTATATCTTTTGTGAGAGCAACCACTATATTATTATCACAGTACAATGTGATGAGATATTTACTGCTTGGTATCAATTCCAAATCTTGGATGAAGCTTCACATCCAAACTACTTCTTTAACTACCTAAGAAGCTACTATATACAAGGAATCTTCTGTATAATCTATTACCACACTTTTCTTTGAGCTCTTCTAGCTCACTGCCGCTCAATTCAAAGTGATGATGTATCCCATTTGTGACTATATGTTATTTTATTTGTTTGAAAACTATCATCTGCATATCCTCAGATGAATAGTTTCTCATCTCCTCCATAAACCAAGAATATATCTTTATTACACCTTAGATAATTTAGAATAGTCTTGACAGCTATACATTGGTATTCACCTAGGTCAGCCTGAAATCTACCTACCATAATCAATAAATATGTGTCATCCAGCATAATACATAACATGACATACATGACTGACCCAATCGTGGATGTGTATGGAGTCCCTGTTGTCATGAACCGCCTTCACCAAAAGGAGGGAAGGGTCAACAGATTGCTAGGTCCTTCCTTCTTTAAGTTGAAGGAGAGATAATGATCCCCGAAACTTGCCTTCAATAGGTCACGGAGTGGTGACCAGCGCCATGGGTATAAAATCACTCACTAAATGGAAGGCATTACCTTTTTTCTTTTAATATGATCGGGAGATAAGATAGTAAATCCCACAACACCAAAACTAAAAGTGCAAGTACGACTGAAAATAAACCATTCACACATGCATGTTCAAAGGTAAAGATACAAGTCACAAAACTCCTAATGCAAAAAGATACCAAAAAAGAAAGCTAACAACAACAGAAACTGCCCCAAAGGTCCAAGCTAATATGGTCCCGCCCAATCCCTGAAGTCCTCCTGAAAACCTGAAAGCAGTTTTATATACATAGGGTGAGCATACAAGTATACTCAGTAAGGAAAACCAAAGGTTCTCGTGCACACGTGGGGAGGCATACTAATGCCCTGTGAGAAAATAGATAACCGAGAACTTAACAAGGAAACTAACCACCCAAGTCTCACCAAGGCACACTCCCCAAATAACGCAAGTCAAGTAATGTATATTAATAGAACATCAATGTTTGGGTACCCCGCACCACTTTCCCACTGGATATTGAAGACATCCTACACATCAAACCAATACCGCCATTCTCACCGCAGTCCCACTGCCATACCCCGCCCTCACACACCTGGGCCTCAACCACATGTCCTGCCCACAAAAACCTGTGCTGCAACCACTAACCCGCCCAGAGACACCTGGGCCACAACTGGCACACGTAACCATGCCCGCAAACACATAGGCCAGAACAACCACTGCGACGCCCGAAGACACCTGGGCTAGAAGAACTACTTCCACGCCCGAAGACACCTGAGCCACCTCCCGAATAAACATGGGAAACCACCTGCCCGAACACACCTGGACCAACCACCACACTACCCTGCTCGAATATTCTTGGGCTAATAATGGACTTCAGGCCATCACAGCCTGCCCGAAGATACTTGGTCTACCCGGGAAAGGGAGCAGAAAGGTGCCAATAACCATCCACTAACATAAGTGTTGGGAAAAACAACCTCCACCATGAAATGGGGGTGTTCAGCAGTAAGTGCTCAAATTGGGTGGGGTGCGAACAAGAAACAAAAAACTACAAGTATATGTATAGATAAAAAGAACTTGCCCAAATCTTGGTTTTTCTTTAGCTAGCCTAAAGAATGCAATCAGCACCCTTAACCAAGTCACAACTCACACCAAACCAAAACCCATTTGTCCCATCCTTGTTTCATGTTCAGTAAAAATGTTTAAATAAGTTCTTGTACCTACTTGGGTAACTAGTAAGCATAAGTAAAATCCAAGGAAAGAATAAACCCAACAAAAATTTAAGCATTCACACCCGGTTCTCTTGTGAACTCACAACAACAAAGGGATAAGTGAGATCCCTCGAAGTACAGGAACCAAAGAAAACCCCATGATACAAACCCATGTCCCCAAGATCCAGGAGCCAATGGTTTCTCAACAAGAGAGGATCCCTCCACAATTCCTGATACAATTAAGTAACCACATGGCCTCAAAATTCATAACCAGAAAATCCATAACAACAGGGGATCCCATCCCCACCCACATCACCCAGTAATCGGCTCGTGAATGAAAACCACCAAACCACTACCACCAACACAAATTAGGCCTATGTCGGTATTTTCATATTTAAAAGATTTAACATACTCCATGGTTCCAATTCCGATGTACTTTAACCAGGGTTATCATAGAAAAGGATTGATCCAGGTGCTTTCAATTTATTTATCCGAATATATGTAATTTACCAATTTACTTTTCACGACCACCACAAGATGTAAGGATTTATTAGTGCATAGAAAAAGACAACTAACGACCATGATTTTTAGTGGGCAGAAGCCCATACAATTCACAACATATATTGATACAAATGGGTACAGAAGAACATCAATCACACCCCCCTTCATTCTTTAAAGTTCATTTATTATCTTCATTAACTTTGGGTTTCATCAATCCCCTTAGAAGAAAAAGCATACCCACCCTGCATGATACACAGTAAGGAGAGACAAATGGGGGATCCCTACCTGATTGATCAACGATCGAAGTTTTTCTCCGTGCCTGAGGAACATGGGATGTGCGAATTGCAGGGCTCCGGAAGAGGTGCACCACTTTCCTCGGTAGCAAAGGACTTAAAACACACAAGTAAGAAGAGAGAAGTTGGCCAAAAACGAAGATGGGGGAAGAAGAAGTTATTCTATGATATATAGATAAAATCCCGTTGTTATGGAATAAGAAATTTGAACGCCTTGGAAGTCGAATCATGGTTATTCCATGCGGTTGGGTGGTTACACACGATTGGATTAATTGTTATTTAATAGGGAGGATTCTCAGGATTTTTAGATATTAATTATGGCTTAAAAACGGCTTTGAAATGCTTCAAAAATTTAAAAGGGCCTAAAAGTGGGGTTACGGGGGAGACTGCAAGAGAAAAAATCCGCCAAGGCTGGGTGACACCGATCGGTCTCGCCGATCGGTCACGCCGATAATTGGAAAAGGATGGGGTCATGAGGGTCTAGGTCATTACATCAGATACCTCTCAATCTATTCTCACCATCGAGAATCAAAACTCTTAAAGAAAGAGAGGGTCCGAACAACCACCTCGAAAGATACCGCTCAGGAGTGAACCTCATTTTTAACTAAAAACACCTCCCTCTCAAAAACCAATCATCATACCATGTCAAACTGCCCAGTAATGTGGGTTGGGGAGTCTCTTCCCCTATGTCATGATACCTCAGCTTTGGGCGGCACTGACACACCCGGATGGGTTTAATCGCATCCACCTTAATGCGTCTTGATTAGGGGTCGATTCCTCCCCTCCCCATAGCCATGACTTTTCACACACATTTTGAGGAAAGAAAAACCACATATTTCCTAGCCAACAAGGTAAAATTCCCCAACACAAAAACTATAACGAGAATAGTAAAAAACTTAAAACAACTCTGGATACTGGGCATGCATCTGTGCTTTACTCTCCCACGTACTCTCCTCAAGCCCATCACGTCTCCATAACACATGAACCAAGGGAATGGTTCACCCATGAAGCAAATTCTCCTCATGATCCTCGATCATCACTCGTCTTTCCACAAAGGTCATGTCGTCCTCGATGTCTAGCTCTCCCCAGTCAAGGATGTGTGAATCATCATGTACATAACGACAGAGCTGGGACACATGGAAGATGTCATGTATCCTCAGTAGCGGCGGTGGTAACGCTAGCTGATAAGCCACTTCACCGACCCGCCGCAACACCTCAAAGGGTCTGATGAACCTGGGAGAAATCTTACTCCCATTTCCGAACCTCCATTGTCCATGCCGAGGGGAGACCTTCAAAAACACGTGGTATCCAACTTCAAACTCCAAGGGCCTTCTCCTGGTATCAGCATACGACTTCTGTCGGTCCTTGGCTGCCTTCATCCTTTCTCGTATAAGATGTACCTTCTCCGTCGTGCTCTGGACCACCTCTGAGCCAAGAACACCTGCTTCCCCAACCTCAGCCCAACACACGGGTGAGAGACATGGCCTCCCATATAGAGCTTCGAAGGGAGCCATGTCAATAGTAGAGTGATGGCAATTACTGTAGGTGAACTCTACCAGAGGCATGTGTAGAACCCATGATCCCCCAAAGTCCAAAATACATTCCCGCAGCATGTCCTCCAAGGTCTAGATGGTGAGCTCTGTCTGCCCATATATTTGGGTGTGGAAAGCAGTGCTAAGACGTAGCAAGGTTCCAAAAGCATGCTACCATCCCCTCCAGACTCATGAGATAAAGCATGCATCCCTGTCCGAGACTATGGAACTCAGAACTCCATGCAACCTTACTACCTCATCCACATACTTCTGTGTTAGAGCGTCCACTCCACTTGACTCCTTAGTTGCCCGGAAGTGAGCCAAATTCGTCAACCGAGGCATCGCATCCTCCTTGCACTTTGGGTAGTCCCATGAAGAAATCCATCTATATGTCATCCCACTTCCACTCAAGGACATCTAAAGGTTGCAACAACCCGCAAGGAACACGTTGTTCAACCTTCACCTGCTGATACACTAGGCACTTGGCCACAATTTCTGCCACTGCCCGCTTTACTCCGGCCCACCAAAACAGTCTCTTCAGACCCTGGTACATCTTGGAAACACCTGGGTGCACTGCTAGGGGTGAGTTGTGAAACTCACTAAGGACTTGGCCGCGCATCGCCTCTGGAACAAACAACTTTTCTCGGAAAAGCATCCTGTTTTGACCATCCTCCATCCACCCTTCCGGAGCATTTCCCTAGTCAACTTGGTCATGCATCACTTCACACTCTGAGTCTCCCCACTGAGACTCCTCCACCTAACGTAATAGAGAAGACTGTACTTTTATCTGATACAGGTAACCTCTACCACTATCCATCCTCGCATCCAGGTGAAGGGCAGCCAACTCCTCGATCGTCCTCCAAGTTTCTGCCGACTCTCAGACCGCATCCCTCTGTGACTTTCTGCTCAAGGCATCAGCCACCACGTTTCCTTTCCCTGAGGTGTAGGAAATATCGAAATCGTAATCCTGGAGGAACTCCATCCACCTTCACTGCCGTAAGTTTAGGTCCCGCTGGGAGAAGATATACCCTAAGATTTTGTGATCCGTTAAGACCACAAAGCATTCTTCGATGAGGTAATGCCACCACAAATTTTAGCGAAAACGAAAACTGTAATATCTAGATCATAGGTGGTATAATTACGCTCATGAGGGCATAGCTAAATAGTCCCATAAGAGATCACCCTTTGTCAATACATCAACACACATCTGAGGCCCCGATCTAAAGCATCACAGAACACCTCATACGCCGCCCATTCTTATAGTAGTTGCAGCACTGGGGCACTAACCAATTAATCCTTTAGATAGATGAAGGATTCCTCGCACTGCACACCCCATATGAAAACCTGGTCCTTCTTGGTCAAGGCTGTCAAAGGTGCTGCAACTCAGGAGAAGTTGGGTACAAACCTCTGATAGTAACCTGGAAGCCCAAGGAAACTATGGACCTCCACTACGTTCTTGGGTGCTGCCCAAGAAAAAACTGCCTTAACCTTTGATGGGTCTATAGCTACCCCCAGTTCAGACACTACATTCCCAAGGAAGTGTACTTCTCGTGTCCAGAAATTGGATTTTGACAACTTCCTATAGAGCTGGTGCTGTCGGAGGGCTCTTAAAACCATCCTCAGATGCTCTGTGTGGTCCTCCTCTTATCTTGAATAGATCAGGATGTCGTCGACGAACAAGACTACGAACCGATCCAGATACTCCCGGAAGATGGAGTTTATAAGTCCCATGAACATAGTCGGGGCGTTCGTAACACTGAAAAGCATGAACATGAACTAAAAGTGACCATATCTGCACCTGAAGGCCATCTTCGAGATGTCTCCCTCCTTTAACATCAACTGGTGATATCCAGACAATAGTTCGATCTTCGAGAACCATCCTACCCCTTTCAGCTGGTAAAAAAGACCATCTATCCTTGGAAGAGGGTAGCGATTCTTGATCGTTACTTGATTCAGACTTCTTTAGTCTATGCACAACCTGAGACCCCCATATGCCTTCTTTGGGAACAAGACTAGAGCACCCCACGGTGACACACTTGGTCAAACATAACCCCTCTTCATCTGATCATCAATCTAAATCCTCAACTCCTGTAGCTCCTAAGGTGCCACCCGGTAAGGAGCCATCGAAATCGGACGGGCACCGGGCTGCAAGTCTATCCCAAAATCGATATCATGTCAAGGGGGTAGAGTCGTTACCTCCAAAGGAAAGACGTACATAAACTCTCTGAAAATTCGTCACACCTCCACCATCTCAGCATCTACTAACTCTACTGACAACTCAGCTAACAAGGAGAGGAGGGGTTCCTCTCACCTACTACCCTTCTGACTGCTCTGCTCACCAGTGAAAGTAACATGCTGGCCACCCAAGTCTGACAACACAACCCTTCCTCAGAAGCAGTCGATGATGGCACCCACAGAGAACAGCCAGTCGATGCCTAGAATGACATCGTATGGGTGAATCTGTAGCAGTAGTAAATCCCTAACTGACTGATGTGGCCCTATCATCAGTCTGCATCCTCGAAAAACATATAACAAGTCGGTCTGACCTCCGACTAGTGTGCTCAACACCATGGGAACGGGAAGTATCTTGGCATCTAGGTCCAGAGCATGAGACAGAACAGGTGAAACAAAGGAGTTTGAAGATCCAGTATCGAACAAGGCGTAAGAAAGAGTACTGACCAAACAGATCGTACCTCGAACAACCTCTGATCCCGCTGGAACAGCTGCCTCCGCGACATGAAAATTTCCATGACTAGTTCCTCTACCCCTCGGCTATCGGCAGCCTCCCCAACCTTTCCCAAGTTGAGGCCCCTGAGGAGCGCCCTGAGGTCAGCCTCCCCCTGCAACGTCGACCCTCGGAGGAGTGGGAGCTTGCTGCCACTGCTGCAGCTGCTGGAAGGGCCTTGATGGAAGCTGTTGTTGAGGCGGGTTTTGGGCCTATCCGCCACTTACGTACTGAACTTGGTCCGGGAACTGATCCCAGAGATGTCCATTGATCCCACAGACAAGATAAATCAGTCTTGGGCCTGAAGGGAAAGGGAGAGGACCAGGGGACTGGAACTAGTACTGCTATGGCCTACTCCCTGCTAGTCGAAACCTTGAGGGTCCCACTGCTGGAGGTCTGGTGTTGACAACCTTTCTCTTTGATGGGCCTAGATGAATCCCCTCTCGTGACACACCGCCCACCGTGTGCATCCTCTCCACCACCTCTTCCTTCTTCTGGACCTCCATGTATGTCGGCAAGGTGAAGGGGGTAACAGTGTATTAGAGAGAAGGTCAGAGCGCCTACACTAAACATCTCGCCCGCGACTCCTCATCCGGAAAGAGGTCCGGAGCAAATCAGAGGAGATCCTGGAAATTGATCCCCATCTCCCTTACCGACATACTCCCTTGCTGGAGGGAGAGTAGCTCCTACCACTTTTCTGCCTTCATCGTAGAAGAGAAGAATTCTTCCTGGAACTCCTTCTCAAAATCATCCCATGCCACCTCAGCCTCTCTCCTCTCCCCTAGGTAGAGCGTCCACCACTGACGTGCTGCTCCCTGTATCTGGCTAACTTACAGAGGAACCCAGCACTCGGTCGGAGCATTCTTTCATGACCTGAATTCATCAAAATGAGGGAAGGGTCAGCAGATTTTTAGGCCCTTCCTTATTTAAGTTGAAGGAGAGATAATGCTCCTGAAACCCACCTTCAATAGGTCCTGGAGTGGAGACCAGCTCCAAGGGTATAAAATCACTCACTAGATGTAAGGAATTACCGTTTTTCTTTTAATATGATCGGGAGATAAGATATTAAATCCCATAACACCAAAACTAAAAGTGCTAGTACGAATGAAAATAAACCATTTCGACATGCATGTTCAAAGGTAAATATACAAGTCCCAAAAATCGTGAGGTAAAAAGATACCAAGAAAAAAAAGGAAACAACAATAGCAAATGCCCCAATGGTCCAAGCTAGTATGGTCCCACGCGATCCCTGAAGTCCTCATGGAAACCTGAAAGCAGTTTTATATACGTAGGGTGAGCATACAAGTATACTTAGTAGGGAAAACCAAAGGCTCTCGTGCACAAGTGGGGATGCATACTAATGACCTATGAGAAAAGAGATAATTGAGCACTTAAACAAGCAAACTAACCACCCAAGCCTCACCAAGGAAAACTCCCCAAATAATTCAAGTCAGGTAATGTATAGTAATAGCACATCGATGTTTGGGTACCGCACGCCACTTTCCAACTGATTATTGAAGACATCCTACGCATCGAACCAATCCATTCATTCTCACTGCAGTCTCACTACCATACCCTGCCCGCAAACACCTGGGCCTCAACCACACGTCCCACCCGCAAACACCTGAGCCGCAACCACTAACCCGCCCGCAGACACCTGGGTCACAACTGTCACACGTAACCATGACTGCAAGCACCTAGTCCAGAACAACCACTGCCACGCCCGAAGACACCTGGGCTAGAAGAACTACTGCCACACCTGAAGACGCCTGGGCCTCGTCCCAAAGATACCAGGGAAACCACCTTCCCGCACACACCTAGGCCAACCACCACACTACCCTGCCTGAAGATTTGTGGGCTAATAATAAGCTTCAGGCCATCACAGTCTGCCTGAAGATACTTGGGCTATCCGGGAAAGGGAGCAGAAAAAAGCTAATAACCAGCCACTAATAGAAGTGTTGGAAAAAACACCCTCCCCCACGAAATGGGGGTGTTCGGCACTAAGTGCTCAACTTGGGTGGGGCGCGAACAAGAAACACAAAACAAAAAGTATATGTATAGATAACAAGCACTCACCCAAATCTAGGGTTTTCTTCAGCAAGCCTAAAGAACACAATCAACACCCATGACCAATTAACAACTCACACCAAACCAAAACCCATTTTTCCGATCCATGTTTCATGTTCAGTAAAAATGTTTAAATAAGTTCCTGAACCTACTTGGGTAACTACTAAGCATAAGTACAAGCCAAGGAAAGAATACACCCAACAAAAATTTAACCATTCACACGCAGTTCTCTTGTAATGTCACAACAACAAAGGGATAAGTGAGATCCCTTGAAGTACTTGAACCAAAGAAAACCCCATGATATAGCCCCATGTCCCCAAGGTCCAGGAGCCAACGGTTTCTCAAAAAAAGAGGATCCCTCCCCAATTTGTTATATAATCAAGTAACCACACGACCTAAAAATTCATAACCAGAAAATCCATAGCAACAGGGGATCCCATACCCACCCACATCACCCAACAATCGGCCCGTGAATGAAAACAACCAAACCACTACCACCAACAATAAGCAGGCCCATGTCGGTATTTTCATATTTTAAAGATTTAGCAGACTCCATGGTTCCAGTTCCGCTGTACTTTAAGTCTGGTTATCACAGAAAAGGATTGATCCTGGTGATTTAAATTTATTTAGCTGAATATAAGTAATTAACCAATTGACTTTTCACAACCAGCACAAGAAGTAAGGGTTTGTTAGTGCACAGAAAAAGACCACTGACGTCCGTGATTTTCAGTGGGCAGAAGCCCATACAATTCACAACATATATCAATACAAATGAGTATAGAAGAACATTGATCACACCCCCTTCATTCTTTAATATTCATTTATTATCCTCATTAACTTTGGGTTTCATCAATCATCTCAGAAGGGAAAGCATACCCACCCCCATGATACATAGTAAGGAGAGATGAAGGGGGGATCTCTACCTGATTGATCAAAGATCAACGTTTTTCTCCACACCCTATGAATAGGGGATGTTCGACTTGTAGGGATCTGGCATTGGTGAACCACTTTCCCCGGTAACAAAGGACTTCAAATGCACATGGAAGAAGAGAGAAGTCAGAAAAAAAGAAGAAGGGGGAAGAAGAACTTATTCTGCGATATATAGAGAAAATTTTGTTGTTACAGAATAAGAAATTTGAACTCCTTGGAAGTCGGATTTTGGTTATTCCATGCGGTTGGGTGGTTACACATGACTGGATTTATTTTATTTAATAGGGTGGTTTCTCAGAATTTTTAGATATTAATTATGGCTTAAAAACAGCCTTGAAACGCTTCAAAAAGTGAAAAGGGCCTAAAAGTGGGGTTACGGGGGAGGCTGTAGGAGAAAAAATACGCCAAGGATGGGTGACACCGATTGGTCTCGCCGATCGGTCACACCGATAATTGGCAAAGGACGGGGTCATGATGGTCTTGGTCATTACACCTGTCATCATCTTTCTTTCCTCAAGTTTCTGAGGACACATTTTCTTAGAAATATTAATTCCATGTGAGGCTGGAAACAATACCCTCCTGCATTTTTCCATACTGAATCACTTCAGTATATTATAAATTTATTTACTTTGACTTAGGCCCAGTAATCTCTTGGATCTATCACAGTAGATCTTGATCCCAAGAATATAAAGTACCTCTCCCATGTCCTTCATAAAGATGCATAGATTCAAAAATGCCTTAACAGACTGTAAGACTGGTATCTCATTTCTAATAAGTAACATGTCATAAACATATACTATTAGAAAAACGACTATACTCACACTAATCCATTTGTAGAAATAGGTCTCATACTCTTTCATAATAAAACTAAAATTTGTTATGGATTTATCAATATTAATTTTCCATTACAGGGTTCTTTCATTAATATCTAGATGTATTTTTTCAACTTGCATAAGTTATTGGAATCTTTTGGAGTCATAAGCCCTTTAGGTTTTTTCTTGTAGAAATCCTCCTACAGGTTCCTATATTGAAAGTCTATTTTGAAATCCATTTTCCCAATATCATAGTCAGGGTAAGCAGTTATGACCAATGTGATTCTAATGGATTTCATCATTGATACTGGTGAAAATTTTCGTCGTAGTCCATTCCTTGATGCGGATTGTACCCTTTTGCAACTAGTCATTACCTATTGGTGATAACTTGTCCTTCCATGTCCAATTTCATCTTGAATACCCATTTTCAACCCATAGGCTTTACAAAAACTAGAGGATCTACCAAAATCCAGACTTGGTTTTTGTACATGGAATCAATTTGAAAATTCATGGCCTCTTTCCACATGGAAATATCTATGCCACTTTTTTCTTCTCTGTAGTATAGAGGATCATTATTATCAACTAATAATTAGTCACCATCCTCAGTATCTAGAAAACCATACCATTCTGGTTCTCTAACCTCTCTTTCACTCCTACACAGTTTTTGTGTCTCTAGAACAGTTCTTTCTCCCAAAGGGCTTTGTGGAATCTACTATTGTACCAACTCTTGTATACCATGAGCCCCGACTTCATCGATGTTTTTCTTTCTCTCACAATAACTTTTGGTGATGTGCTCCCTCTCAAAAAATATGACGTGTCTTGCCACTATAACAATTTTTTCTGAGGGGTTGTATAGGTAATATCCTCTTGTTTCCAAGGGGTATCCAATAAAGTTACACATTTTTCCTTGGGGTGAAATATTGTTACCTGAAGAGGCCTTAACAAACACATCACTTCCACACCCATGTAAATTCGATAACATGGGTTTATTTCTCCTCCATAACTCATATCAAATGCCATTTTTCGATTTAGTTTGTACTTGGTTTAGTATGTGTGCCACTATTTGTAACACATATCCTGAAAACGATAATAGAAGACAAGCATGACTCATAATTTATCTCACCATGTCCAAAAAGATGTAGTTCCTCCTTTTTCTCACATGATTACACTGGGGCGTGTAAGGAGGTGTTAGTTGGGATAGGATCCCAAACTCCCTTAAGTAATCAATGAATTTAGGATTAAGATTTTATACACCTCAATCTAAGTGGAGTTTCTTAATAATCTTACCAATATGGTTCTCAACTTTATTCTTGTATTATTTGAACTTATCAAAAGAATTCGACTTATACCTTATTACGTTTCTATATCCACATCTACTAAAATTATTAATAAAATTTATGCTATATGAGTACCCACCTCTTGCTTCAACAGGAAATGGTCCACACACATCAGTATGAACCAATTAAATAAGATCTTTGTCCATTTCACCTTTCCCACTAAATGGGGCCCTGTCATTTTTCCTTGTAAACATGCATGACATACGCCAATTGGTTTTAGTCCAAAATAATTTAATATCCATCTTGGTGTAACTTTGTTAAGTATTTCTCATTCACATGACATAGCCGGTTATTCCAATGTTGGGTGTGGTATGATTCATGTGAAGTATATTTGTTATCGAATTTCATTACTTGGTTTGTGTGATCCAAAATGCAAAGGCCGTTGTATAAATGTTTCCTACCAAAACAAATGCTTTGTTTGTAAAAGAGGTGACATTCATTTCCAAATGTGAAAAAAATCCATTTTTATCTAATATGGATATAGAAATAATGTTTTTAGTAACAGTCGACACATAATAACAACCCTTTAACACCAAGATAACCCCGATTTGAAACTAAATGTGGTAGTCCCTGATAGATATAACAGCAAGTCTGGGTCCATTGGCTGCTCATAGATGTACCACCCCTCGATCAATCTTCTTGAATCTACTTGATTCCTGTATTTGGAAACATATTTCAACACCACAAGTTGCAACTAACACCCAATGTTTCAAAACAAATAGATTATATTCGATAAAAACACACCTAAAGATTCCCTTACTTCTTAGGCTAGGTGAAGTTATTCTTTCGATGGCCCTTCTTTCCACATGTGAAACAAACAACTTCCTATTACCCTGCCTCCCCTTTGATCTTCCTTTTCTTGGAAGGGCATGAAAAAGATTTGGGATTAAATCTCCTTCCCTTCCCTTTCTCTTATTCACCATAATGAAAAATGTATTGTCTCACTTTATTTCATTGTCCACTTAGTGAATAATGATAAGAAAATCAGATTGTGAATTATCAATGTTGTTAAAATTAAAATCGACAACAAAGATGGAGAAGCTATGATGGAGTGATGTGAGAATGAGATCGGTTCCCAGTTCTTCCGGGTTTTTAAACCCAAAAACCTCAAGTTATACAATTTATCCATTGATATTAACTACACGAGGCCTAGTTAGGGAACCCTCTGCAACATAACTCTAAATGAGGGCCTTGGAGATCTAAAACCTTTCTTGTCTTTCTCTCTCTTGGTAATGACCATGGAGGTGCTCAATAATGCTATAAGAATCTATTTTTTTGTACGAAATCATGAGATCACTATATCTTTATGATTGCATCAAATATTAAAGGTTAACCTTATAATTCATATATTTCTCATAGACCAGAAAATCCTCATCACTCGCCTCTTTGGAATGTAAATCATGTAATGTTAACTCCAACACATAAGACTTCTATTCATGGTGAAGCATATCCCGAAGGCGTCTAAACCATTAATGGAAGTTACTGCTTGTGAAGATGTTGTCTTTATCCAGAATTGATCAGATGGATAGTGTGGTTGCTGAGCTGGTCATTTTTATTTAAAATTAAAAGAGCAGATCATTGGTACGTTCAAGATTACATTTTATGAGAAATAATAAATTAATTTTATTATGTCTCCCACTATTTTATTGAGTCCCAATGTCCCTCACCATTGAACTTGAAATGTCGAGTTTCTATGAAATTATTGTTAAAAGGATACATATTCCCCTTTGCATAACCCCAAAAGGGTTGTTCAAGATATTTGAAGGTATTTATGTTGGCAGGTCTTTGCCAACTTTGGGCTTTTAGCTCTTTTATCTGTTGAGTTGACTCCCCAATCCTGAAATCTGGACTTTTTATTTCCTCAACTCTTACCTCCAATATTACACCAAGTCTAGAAAGGGTTACACCTCTTAATGTAATCGGGTTAAGTCAACCCAAAACCTTTCATAATAGATTCCTATATAAAATTAAGTGTCTAAACAAGGGTTGGTCAAACACATATTTTTATTGATTTTTTCCTTTAATCAAGTAGAAGAAGGATTGGGTTAACTTAATATTTTATTTGAGGGATTTTTATCTCTTATGAGTTAATTACATTTTATCATTATCACATTCTTGTTAATATTAAGAGGAACTTACTTAAGGGATTAACAATGTCTTGATAATATTTACGCATAAGTCAGGTTAATTTTAGTTCTATATTGAATTCTTGTTTAATTCATTAATTATGTGATAGGGATAACACATCCATAATGGTAAACCATACAATTTAAATAAAAAAAAGAAAACAAAAGGAATGATAGTGATTTTCTCTAATGTTTAGTTCATCTAGTGGTTGATAGAAAAACCCTGACCTAGGGGAGAAACTCCTTGAACCTTTTGGGTTTGTGTTTGCACCATTCCACATGTCCACCTCTGTATCTCCTGGGATTGGATTCATCTCAGCTATATCATGAACCACTAGCTTGGGAGTTCCATCTATTACATATGATTTTAAAATCACATGCATGTGAGGGGTAAAAGGGGGGTTTATATAAAAAAACCTTGGGCATGCATGCCCTATATATTTTTGAGGGGAGATGACTCACACACCAATAATTAATTTAATAAATATAATAAAAGAACACCAATCACATAAAAAGGTCTTGGTCTTTCTCCTAATCACCCACATATATGCAATGAGTTACACATTTAATAAAACTAGCATTCCTTTCTTTAATCGTTATTATTTAAGATAAATCACTCTCAAATAAATTTATTATCATCTTTAATTAATCAATCCTTTTATATGAAACCATTTTTCTGAATTTCAATGAGATTCCCATCCATCAAAATTTTAAACACAAAAATCCATTTAAAATTATCTTTGTATACAACTTGAACCTTGGAGGAAACCCAATGAATTCCTATTAATAACTACCCAATGAGTAAGAATGAACATTACACAGATGTTAAAATGAACACACACACATATATAACACCTATCACATGTTGTTCCCCATCTTTATGCCTACACCATGGTATAACTCTCATGGGATTGTATAATATGATATTAAATTTTAATAATTCTTTATTTTGGATGAGTACACGGTGTATAGTTCCAACTACACGATGTGTACTATCATTCACTGTCCATCCAATGTACACAACTGGGGACACAATATGTATATGTATTTCTGAAATCCTCGGAGTACACAGTGAGTCCAGTGGGCCAGAAACTATTGGCACCTCTGGATGAGATCCTCTATTTTATTTTAATCAAAATTAAAAGAAATGACCATTTCTATAAGGTGAACGAAAAATGAAAGAGGAGGATCAGATCTCTAGATTTAGATTTCGAAAAATATTAATTTGAATTGAAAAAATAAATTATTAATGCATAAATCATCATCAAATCATTTAAATAATTGTAAACTATGATGTAACTTCTCTGATACCTCTTTTAGGTTCTTGGTGTAGTGGAATCATGGTTGGGCCCTCACCCAACATTAAATTTTACCATGATCAATGATTATTATGTGATCAACATGACGATGAATGTAAGTCTCCACAAAATAGAATAATATATTTAGATAAATAAAGAATAGGCCTGAAACCTTTACAGAGGATTTTTAACATCATGTTTATAATTAATTTAATGAATTTCATAAACAAAATAATACCTGGAACATTTTTATTTCTTTGGTTGATGTTGTTGATTGTTCTGAATGACCCTTTCAAATTAACTCGTTTCACTTGCAAGGATCCAAACTAGAATCCCTCTAGCAATAATCGAAAAATTCTCTAATGGCCTCTAATCGACCCATCGCGTTCTTTGGGCACTAGCGCGGTGAAGTGAGTGTCTTGTTTCAGTCATTGTTGATCGCTTGTTCTTTGGCCTTGAAGAATGTATCATATTCTTGGGGGGGGGGGGTCAAAAAGAGGATTCAAGAGAGAAATTGTTCAGCTTAACAATTCCCAATTCATCAGGTGTGTTGTTTGGTACATGGAATTATAGAAATACATGTCTATTTATTGACATAGGGATTCAGTTACAATATTTAATTGCATAACATCAATTAAATACATTCATAACCATAGTGAAAACCCATGCATTTAATAATAATACCGTGTCATTATTTATGGTGTGACAACATGCACAAAATAGAACAAATAAAATTCCACATCACCAAATAATACAAGTGTTATTATTATTTTAATTTGTGCGAACTAGTTAAATAATTATTCACCATCTTGAAAATAATTATTTTACTACTAGACTAGCCTTGGTCAGCTCGAACTCTACTTTCATTTATTGAATACACAAATAAATAAATAAATAATTTATTCTCTTAAATAAATATTTTAATTACAAACTAGTATATATATATTTATTAAATACTCATTAAAATAAATAAATATATTTTAACCAAAGTTTGGTAAATTAATATTTATTTAATTTATAGATTAATTTCAACTTAAATAAAATTATTCCATTGTCTTGAGAATAATAGTTTTTACTTTAATTAAAATATAATTTAACCAAAACAAAAAAATAACATTGTGTGTGACACTCTAGGATTATTTCTCGTTGGAAATAGATGGGCTTGCCTAAGGTCTAAGAGTATTATCTAGAAACGGGTCAAGGCACCCAAGATTAAGAAATTAAAGTCACAACAATGACATCCAAATACGAACGCTCACTATTTAATATAATCCCTTTATCTCAATATCTCCTCAAGCTAGTTTTATGATAGTGTAATCAACCTTTACGATTGATAGGTCTTTATTTGACTACCTACAATAAACTTGTTGTTACACCATGGGCATGGAATTTCACACGATGGATCGATTTCAATAAAAGGGTTGGGATATGAACTTCCACAAATAGAAGGGGCCAATCCTTCCTCAACTTAACCATTAAACAACATGTCACTCATGACACACCCAATGTACCATACTTCCCGAAATCTATCTTGGTGATGATTTTCATCTGTAAGTCAAAGTGTGCAAGTCATGACACTTATTAATGATAATCTAAAAGTCTAAGGATAATTTAAAATCCTCACAGATAGGAATATCTGATGATACCAAAACATGAAGAATTCCTACTGGTAGGCCTGTTCTCTTAATCTCTTCTCTTGGAGATTACCATGTTCGATCTTCATAAGAGGAAGTCTCATCTACAAACGAGTACTCACCCCTGATGATCTATATACTATGGGTCCCATTATAATAAGTCTTCCAACCACAAAACTATATTTATGAATATTGTTATAGCACTTCAAGGTTCTCATCATAGCAGGGAACTTCTTGGACCTTGTTAATGCAACAAATAGTCTAGGATATTATTACTTAATAGTCATGCAGTTTAATGAACAATATGTAATAATATTTAAATATATTAAATATTAATGTAATAAAAGTACAAATAGATGGTTCTAAGACACCAAATCTTACAACTTTCAAGAGTTTCAAACCATCCAAGTTAATTTTTAAAGTCCTAATATGCGTGTTGAATAATGTTCTGGTAATCTAGTTGAAAAATTAAATTATAATTCTTAAAATAATTTATATTATCCATTTGTTTCACCCCAACGAGTGTTTCAAAAACCATTGAATAAAATATGGTGATCATACATTATGGAGTGATTACCTATTCATGGATTGGAAAGACAATTGAGGGAAATTAACCATCATTAAGTAATGAGTAAACTCTTCAGTAGATAATATATATAAAGGAAGAAGCTACCAAAATAATACCAATTTTTAATGAAACTAAAATATAGAAAACAACTAGTGTATTTGGATTGTGAGGTAATATAATAACCCTTTCATACCTCAAATATTTAAATAAAAAATGCCTACAAAGGTGGAGTGTTGGTTGACGAGAAAAAAGTGTCAAATGTGGAGTTATATATATTTTACTTGAGGTTTATAATGTATTTTTGGAAATTTCTACATGGTATATTTTTTATTCATGAAAAATATTTGTATAAAACCCCAAAAATATATTTTTTGAAAAGGTATCACATGCATGATAATTTAATGGATAACTTTGAATACCTTTGTTATGCACATTTTTTACACTAGTTTTTACCATGAAGGCATAGAATGTTGTAACTTAAGAATACTATATTATTGTAAATATAGTTCTAATCCGACATTAAATGATTCAATATGAATATAAAGAAATAATTGAAAGAACAATTTGGTTGAATAAAGCTTTCAAATCCTATTTTATATATGTTATCAATAAGGAGGGGAAGTAGAAGAGGTCAAAACACACATATTGACTTAAATTGTCTTGAGGTAATTAACAAAAATAATAATGGATGAGATTGAAGTTCCTATGAAAATGGTTCTAATTATTTTAAATAAGTTTGAATTGGTGATAATGTTGAGATAAATATGTGTATATGAGAAAGAAATTTATTATTTCTTGTATAATTAAAGAATATTAAGGAAAATATTTACCAATCATGGTATGGATATATTATATTCAAGGATTGAATATTTAACCTTAGGAATAGATGTTAGGATAAAGGTAAAAATATTCTTTTAAGAATATATGATGAAAAATTGGATTTGGATTTATTCTATTATAGGTTGTTAGTACATAATGTTCCTTCTATTATTATGTATAATTGGTGATAAAAAAATATTTTCAAAATATAGCCATATCAACCACCCCAACATCCCTACTATCACGAATATTGTTTGGAAAAGATCAAAGTATGGAGCCCCTTAAATATAACATTGTTTTATCATAGTGAAAATAGGTTATTTTGTAAGAGAGGAGAAGTGCTTAGCCTCACACATGAAGTTAATTATTAGAGTCTAATAGATTGAAATAACTCATTTTTATTGCTTTATTAAGTTGTGGTTAAAGCAATTAGAGTCATTAATGCATTCATTCCATGGAAAATTCCTATTTGGGGTGACATGATAGGTTAAATATTGGTTTTTAATAAAAAAATTCTATTTGAAATGATCATTCAAGACACCATATGTGTTGGGGAATCATCTCAAACCACAATCACATGATAACCCACCATCTTAATGCGAATCCACACTTCCAAGAGTGATCATATGAAGTTCAAGAATTGATTATGGTAAGATCACGTCTTATTCTTCAATATCACATCAATAATGACCAGTGAAAATAGTGTAAATGATAATTCATGAAATAGGTAAAGCATGAGGATTGAGGACTATAAAATTCCAAGTTAATGTCTGAATGAGATTGAGTTTAATCAAAAAGAGAATCCATATTTGAATATGTTAATGAAAAAATGAAATGATCCTCAATGATATATATAAGAAAATATTAATTATCTTGACCCTTTCCTATTATTATGGTTGTTAGAAGTTGGAAGGATAAGAAATTATGAAGGGAGAGGATGAAGAAAATGATGCAATTATATGTGATCCAATATCAAATTTCATCCATATAATAATGATTTATGACTTTGTTCATATAGATATAGAATAAGAAAAAGGACCCATGGGAGCCTTGTGTTTTAATGAAGTTAAGAGTAATTAGAAAATGACTAGTGATATTTCTCTATTTTATAGAGGAGCCCATTCTTGGAATAAAAGGTTGATATGCTCATACATCTTATATATTAAGTGAATTTCACTACATCTTATAATCATCATATGAATTATTCATTGAGGAGATCATATGAATTTAGAATTTATGACATTTATCGCATGTATTTCATAATAATTGATGGAAGTTTGATCATATGAATTCAATTAATAACCCTTTTAAAGACATATTATAAACACTTTAGATGATGAGAACTTGATTAGAATCTTTAAAAATATCACAGAAATGTGATACCTACTAAGAATGAGACAAATATTTTTTTTCATGCAATAAAGAGAAAATTAATAAGGGTTATGTAAATTCTATTTACTATTGTGGAAAAGTTTTGAGCATGAAAATTTAGTGGGATTTAAATTTTGATAATGAATAGGTAATTACATATATTTTGGGGAATTTAATTGTGATTCATGGTTCTTTGGGGTGTATAAAGAAAACAATCAATGAACAAGATTACAAATATTAAAATATATATTAAAATGATTTGAATGCCAATATTTTAGGAAATTTTAAAGTGAATAATTGTAGAAACATATTCAGGCATCTCTAAAAATATTTTACAGAATTATAATAATTGATATGTGGTGGGTTAGACTTTTCTATCTTACTACATCTTCTATAAGTATATATATCATTAAAAAGTGAGAGTACCAGATTTGATATTTGATTCCACATATTGTGTGAAGTCTAATGTGAGAGGAAGAAGAGTAGAAGACTCCAATTGGGGGATTCATGGAGAAACAAAATCTATTTAAAAATAAATACAAGGTGAGTTGTGATAGATTTTCCCATGAAAAACATGAGTATAAAAAGGAAATAAAACCAGTAAAACATTTTTATCCTTCTTATGTACCGAAATAAAAAGAATAAGAAGAAGGTTATAAAAGAGAATAGACCAATTATATGAGGTACATCCATGTTTTACCTTGTTTCATTAATATTTAGGGTTCTTGAGTGGAATTGATAGTGGTTCCAATAGAGGAAAGTACCTCAGAAGATGTAACTTGTATATAGATGTAATTTCACATCATGAATGTCAATTCATGACATGAATGGTTTATGGGAAGATGTCGCAAATTTCATTAAGGGAATGATTGATTTTTTTGATAGTTTCATTGATATTCTCTTTGAGGCCATTCACGATGTGAAATGATATTCACAGTGTGAGTGAGTTTGTAGGATTTTAAAGAAGAAGTAACTTGAATTTTTTCATATGTTATATATTGAATATTAATAGCATGAAAACATATATCACATAATGAATTATGTTAGTTCCTACCATTTTATGAATTACATCTTCCTTTCAAACTCATTTTGTTTATGTTTATTCATCTTGAACTTTGGGATCTTGTAGTTGATCTTTGGGTGGTTTTCAACTTTTAGAATTCATATTTGATTAATCTTTGAGTGTTTAACATTGTAAGAAGAATTTAAGAGTACCATTATTCTCATATAATCTTGGTACACTTTTTTAATTTTTAATCAAACATTATATTGTATTTTTCATAACTAGATGTTCGGGATAAAAAAAGGTTTGATCGAAATTTCTCATGATTTTTTAGGGAAATGTAAAGAAACATCCCAAAACTATGAGATCAAGTAGAGATTATTTCGGTTGAATGTATTTAAGGTTGGTTTTTCCCTCTTTTCCCTTTATTTGGAATGTGGAGTCTCCGGATTTATTATATGAATAATTTTTATTTTTAAATGAAAATATCATGCCGAAACAATGCTAGATGTTTCACTCATTGGTTGGTTCTTAAAAAACGGTCTGTGGGTAAACCTCACATGGTGTTTGATAAATTTTTTTAATTTTTTTTCATAAACTAATGAAAGGTTTTATGTATAAACTTTTCATACTATATAATGCATGTGTTTATGTGCATTAGATCTTGTCTGGGGGGATTTTTTACAAGACCAATTTGGGAAAAAATTTATGTCTGCATGATAAATTATTAGGGGTCAGATCTTCACTCAGGAGAAAGGGAGATTCCATTTGGAATACATGGGTGTGTGTGAGAATACAAAATATTCATAAAAATGGTATATAAAAGATCTATTTTTTAATACATATTAATATTTTAATTTTTGTGAACTTATTTTGAATTTCTTCCTTTCAAATTTTTAATAAATTAGAAATTATTTTAACTATTTAATGTCCTAAACAACTATTTTATAAAAAATAAGATAAACTTATTCTTTTTTAGTGGAATATGCAAAAAAATTTGTGGTTTCCAAAATTTTAGTATTTCCCACCCCCTATATATAGAATTTTGTGCATACATATACATTGTTTTTTATGATACATGAAAGGGGGAGATTTTTTATTTCACTAGTAGTGATTCTTGAGGTAGAAGTCATGGATGTTGGAGATAGATCTTGGGAATTGGTTGTGTTCTAGGTGTCTAGAGTGATGCAACCTTGGTTTATAAATCTTTCTTTAATTTTGAGTCTTAGTTATCTAGGATTTTTGTTTCCACTATTAATTTAATTTTTTACTTTTTGTACTTTTATTTTTTATCTTGATTTATGAGTCATTTATTTAACTATTCTAGATCTTATCATTTTTTGTTTTATATGTGTGTGTTTGTGTGTGTGAGTAAATATGATAAAATGTCCCACATATTTATTATTTAACCCTTATAATTTATTGTTAACATTTAGTGTTTAGGTAATGCCATCTAATGTTAGTGGATCCTTGGATCTTTTCAAGATAATGGATGGTGTCAGGTTGACATAAATGGTAGAAGTTTGGTTGGTCTATTAGTTATAATGGTAGAAATAAGTTAATATGTATCAATAATATAAATGTATATAATAAAAAACATATATAACCTCATTTTTCTAAACTTCATGTTAACTGGGTGGTATATGTACAATAAGTTTCCTAAAAAACCTCTTTCCATATTGTTATCTCATCATCAAGGGTTTAGTCGATGAGTGTTATGTATCATGAATTAGTTAAGAGACATCCCAATAGGATTTTATTATCACATGATTATTTGATTTTCGTATTGTTTTATTATTATTTTGATTATTTTGATATTATATATGATATGAACTTTATTAAATAACTAATAAAATAATTAAATGAATTTTTTTTCTATGGTTATAGGATGATAACAGAACCAGTGAGGAGAATGAGAAATCGAAAAGAGGCTGCCATAAAGAATGTACTTCCACCTAAACCATTGGTGAACCAATATATAGTTTAGATTATTAAAAATTCATTTGAATTTGTCAAAAAGGGATCTTTGGATGAGAAACCTTGTCAAGTGAGTCACTCATTGGAATTATAAAAACAAAATCAACCAACTTTTTAGGTTGAATCATGACCCTAGGTAGTAAAATTATTCTTGTGTTGGATGAAATGAATATTTTACTTCCTCAAAACTCCATCTAAAATAATTTTTGATATAATTTCATATATTATTGAATATTTTTCACTATATTGGTAGGAATTAAACATTCCATCAAATCTAGAAAAAGGTCTTACTTGGGAGGGGTTTGAGGAGTTACTAAATATAATGTTTTATCCTCAATCCTTCCGGCTTGCTAAGTTGATAATCTTTTTCTTGTTGAAACAAGAAAGTATATTTTTAATTCAGTATGCTTCTCAGTTTGTGAACCTAATTTTCTTTGCTCCAAAGGTAGTGTCTAGTGAAATAATGAAGGATTGAATATTATAAGGTTGTTTAAGACATAATATTCACTCTAATTTATCATATTATTTAAAGATTATATATATAGTGAATAAAAAGATGGTTGGATAGAGTGATCTTACAAGAAACCCTAATGGAGTGGACACTTTATTTTTTCCAAGTACAAGCAGAAAATATAGTATAGAGAATAATTGAAAAATGAAGATCTATTACCGAGGTATAAGGGTGCAACTGAATAAATCTATAGGATTATTTTCTTATCCACCTAATTGAAAAAATGTACAAGGTTAGTTTTAGTGTGTATTAATTCATCATAGAAAGAAGGATTGTACTGCACCACCATAATATTTTTAAAATTTTCAGAAAAGAGGGAATCATAAGGAATATTTTTATATAACTCAGAAGTCAATAGGATGATATGGATTAAGCTAGTGTCATATATCTCATTATTAATCAAGACTATCTCACCTGAATATTTTGTTACCTAAAAAATTGGGGGAACTAGGCTGAATCTAGGGAAACCATGATTTTCTAGAAGACATGAAAATAATGGATTATGTAAAATTATATAGGAGTTGTTTAAAATTTATATGGGTATTAGTTGGATATTTTTACTATGTACCCAGGTCCCTCAATGGTGTGAGGTTCAATTCATTGGAGATCACATGTTATGAATGTGTTATTTGATATTGGTTAATCAACTTATTTTCTGGGTTCTCAGGTGGTTAAATAATTTGGATTTCACAAGGAAATTATTACTCATGTCAAAAGCATCAAGGAACCTCTCAGTCAGTGGAAATACAGAGGATTCAAGTTCTACCCTTGTTCCACTACTTCTAATGAGAGAGAGTTTCTCGATTTTTTTTCTATCTTAGGGATGTATACTTTCAATGTAATCATTGGAATAGATTTGTTAGACGAATTAAAAGTGAATATTGATTTCTATGCTCAGAAAGAAACTTTTACATTCCCAAATGGAGCTATTAATTTATTCAAAAGGAATTGGGAAATGAATTTTGAATGATTAAGACCTTTATTGGATGTAGGAAAAACCATTTCTAGTCAGTAGAAATCTGTGATTTTTGGTCCGATAGATGAAATTTAAAATATGTCTCTTCCTTTAATAGCATACCGATTCTCGAATTACATTCCAAATGATTTCTTTAAGATATTATCTAAATGTGAAATTGAATCATGTGTCAATATTTTACCAGGAAAAATACTATTTCACTTCTATCATAGAGAATAGATCTAATAGAATTGTGGGAATTAAATATCCAACTAGAAGAATTAGATATAAAGAGATTCATGAGATCAAGTACATCATGTTGGATTATTCTTGATCTATTTTACCAGAAGGCAGGCAATTCTCTTCAGTTGTGTGTCGAGTATGATAAACCAAATCATGTTTTGATCATGAATCATTATCCACTTCTTCAATTCATTTCCTATTTAATAAATTTAAGGGATCCATGTGACTCTCTAATATTTATCTATTATAGGGATATCAATAACTTAGAGTAAACAAATAAGATATTATAGAAACGATATTTCATTGTTGATATGACCATTATGAATACATTTTCATGTCATTAGGTATATCAAATTCACCTATAATTTTCATGGCCTTCATGAGATGTATCTTCCACAAGTATCTTGATTATTTTATTTTAGTATTTTTGAGGATATTTTGGTTTCATATCGAAGTAGAAATTGAAATGAGGAGCACATAGATATTGTATTGAACAATTTGAATGATCCAACACATTATGATAAATTTTCGACGTGTGAATTCTAGATTCATAAAGTTTGTTTTCATAGGTATGTTTTTATGAGAAATAAATAAAAAATAAACTTGTGAAGATAAAATAAGTCATTTATTAAGAATACACCCAATAATATCATTTAGATATTTAGGTTTCTATGATTAATAGGCTATTATCATTGATTTTTCTAAGACTTCATAAGCCTCGCTTCTCCAATGAATATATGATAAGGAAAGGTGTTCCAATTAAATTGAATAATGATTATATAAAATACTTATAGGAGCTTCAATATTGGATCACTTTGGAACCTATCCTTGTAATAAAAGAACCAGGTTAGGGATATGTTGTATATTGTGATGCATTTGGATAGAGACTTAATTTTATTCTTATCATGGGAGATCATGTTGTGGCATGTGGCTCAAGGATGTTAAGAGAACCTTAAAATAATTATATAATCGATGAACTAGAATTATCTATAGTGGTTACAGATTTAAAAATTGTGAACCTCTAACAATTTGTATAGAAGTTTATGGTATTATTTGATCATAAATTATTAATAGATATATTATCTTAGTGAGATCTAAAATTGAGGAAATAATTTTGTATAAATTATCAATAGATTATTGATATTTACTTGTGTATAGAATAGGGAAGGTTAATTCAAATGTTTCTTCTTTGAATAAGAAGTATTATACTAAACTTTTTAGATAATTCCTTGATGAATGGTAGTTTATAATCAATATTAATGACATGAATATGGAGTAAAATAAATAGAAAAAAAATTAGCTTCCTTTTTGGTCACTACCTTTTTATAATTTGAGGATCTTGTCAAAGAGTCTCAATGAATAGATCCATACTTCGTCACCATTAGGTTAAACCTAAATAGTTTGGAGACTATGAATGGTTATACATTAGAATACAAGTCGGTTCAATATTTATGGAAATTAATAGTGGCATCCCAATGTTTCTAGAAAAAAAATTCTTTCATCATATCACCATTCAAAATGGGATATTCACTTGGGTACTCAGATAATGTAAAAGGTTGTGAAATTTTATTTTCTAGTGGTCTGGTATGGAAAGAAATATTTCATATCATGTTGGAAAATGTATCACTTATCAATAGTTAAAAGATGAGAATTAATTTTCAACTGAAATATTTTGTCCTATGCCTATATATGTTCGGTAATGAGAGTTGATATTCATTGAAATTTTCATAGGTCTAATGTGGATTCATCAGAAGCATGAATCAATTTGGATGATTATGGAATAACTCAAAAAGTTGAAAAAAATTCTCCCAATTCTATAGAGCAACATGGTTTAGGATTTGGAAAAGCTATATATTTTGGAAGTAGGTAAGTTTTATAGAGTACCAAAATCTACTTTCTATAACACATACCCCTATTTTACTTTCCATATTTGGAAATATTTACAATAGGAAATTTTATACATATTGAAAATGAGAAAAACACATCATCCTTAGATGGATAACTAGTTAGAACATATGATTTGGATGTTGGAAGATATTCTTAGAGCGTATTTCATAGACTTTGGTTGATTATATTAAGATTATATTCCATTAGTGCAGTTCTCATATAATAATAGTTTTCAAGCGATGATAAATAATGATTAAATCGAGGCATTATAAGGTTACCCTTATAGGTTTATAATTTATTGAGTTGAAAAGGGGGAAAATTCATTAATTTGATATAGAATTATCCAAAAGACAACAAAAAATATCTAAATGATAAAAAAGTTTATGATTATGCTAATAATTTATTAAAAATCCTATTTAGATCATTAGAACCACCGATTATCATTTTATGTTGGTGAAAATATATTTATCGAAGTGTCATCGTGATTGGTTCATCATTGTTTGGGAAATAATGGGGTACTAACTTCTTGATATGTGGGACCCATTGATATTTTGGAATCTATCCATGATGTTGCATATTGATTAAATTTACCAATGATATTCAACACTATCTATAATCTGTTCTTTGTCTCTCAACCAAATATGTTCTAGTCAAATCATAGTCATGTGATTAATCAGTTCATTTTTTTCTTGATCCTACTGTGGAACTTTTCGAATAAAAAATTCAGATTCCTAGGAAGAACAGTGAAATGTTTGGGAGAATTTGAAGCCTCTATTTTGAGTAATAATTTTTTTCTTACAATGCTTATTTAATTTTTGGAGTGCTTGATTTAAATTTATAGTGTTATTCAAACGGGAAAGTAGCTTGGAAGAAGGAACATAGCTGTAGGGGGCGGTTCACATTGTGAATGTATTTTCAAAAATTGAATTATTTCTGGAAAGATTATATGAATTTTATTTAGGTAATAAATGATTTATTGGATGTATTTTTAGATGATGTCTGAGGATATTACCAACATGTAGTGTTATTCACACTGTTAATGAGTTTTCTAGATTTTAATGTTGACGTGACCAAAATTTTATTGTATGACACAGACTAAAGATTCACAGTGTGAACTCATATTCCATAACATGAAGGATGTCAGTTCTAACCCATTTACTATTATTAATTCTCTTTTCAGTTCATTTTTTTCTCCTCTCTCCTCTCAAACCTAGGGCTAATCTAGGAAATATTTCCATGATATTTTAATTTTAGTCACTATCTTCAATGATTTTTTTTCATTAGACCTTGGAATAGAAAAACTAGTTATCCATTCATACTTTTTAATATAATTATACTCATTACCTCTTGAAAGAATCTATATAATAGTTTTTTTCTGAATATATGGGATTTAATAAGTATCGATCCATCATTCTCTTGATTTATTAGAGAAATGGAAGTAGGAGCCTATACCTTTGATATAATGTGGAGATTCTTCATATCTAATGTTTTAAGGGTATGTGATTTTCCCTATTTACACTTTCTTCAGAAGAAAAATGATCATGATTTCATAAAGGATTTATTTATACATTTAAATGAAAGTATCTTTTTGAAACTTGTTTAGTCAGTAGTTGATTCTTGAATCGTGGGTTGTTAGTGATTATCAAAAGGTGTTTAATAAATTATGTCAATATTTTTCTTTTATGAAATGGTTTAGATGTATAAACATGTCATAGTATAGATAGAGTGTGTTCATGGACCTTGGACCTTCTCTACAGGGACATAGTTACAGGGCTAATTTGGGCCAACAATTATCACTACGTTATGAATTTTTGGAAGATAAATCTTCACTCATGAGGAACTCATGAGAATTTGAGATATCATTCATTATACATGGGTGTGTGTTTGATATCATGAAATGGTATTTCCAAATGGATTTGAAAATATCCATATTCTACTACCACTGAGAAGTATATTTTTTGGGGAGTTTCTTTTGACTTTATTCCTGTATTTTTATAATAAATTATGAAATTGTTTGAACTAATTAATTTCATACACAAATATTTTATAAAACATTGATCTAAATTAATTACTATTTTAATGGAGTGTAGAAAATATTTTGGTATTTATCTACTAGGTATGATTACATACCCCATGAATATTTACTTTGCTGCATATGAAGATGCTTCTTTCCATGATACAAGAAAGTGGAAGATTTTATATTTCACTTGCGATGCTTCTTTATGTATTATTCTTCTATATTGGAGATGGAACTATGGAATTTTTCATATTCTATGTGTATGGAGGGGTTCGCCATTAGTGCTAATTTCTTGCTTTAATTTGGAGTTTTAGTTATCTTGCTTTATCACTTACCATGATACTCTAATTGTTAGTTTTATTATGCTCTGATTTTTTAGTTTTAGTCATTCATCATTAATTTATCTATTTTGAAATTTCTTTATTATTTGTTTTCATGTGTGTGAAAAAAGCGTAATACATTCCCCATCAGTATTATTAATCCATCAGAATTTATTTCCAACCTTAGTTGTATAGGGAATGTCAAATATGTTTAGCAGATCCTTGGTTATTTCTAAGATAATGGATGGGGTAGGGTTATTAAATAGAGTGTTTAATATTATTATTTTTATTTCATATTCTATGTATTATAAAGTTAAAGAAAAAAAATGAGATAATATATTGATTGGTTCATTTAAGGAGATACCAAATCTATTAGATATGAAAACAATGGTGAGATCCAATGCAATTTTATATGAGAAACATGATCATTAATATAATAGAGAACCTTTACAACATGGAGATCTTTAATGTTTTCTAAAATATAAATTACAAAAAGAAAGTGGTTCAGGATAGTACATTGATATTTCATGTTCCCTATATATTATTCATCAATACTCTTGAAGATTGAGAACCACTATGATATAATATCATTGTGAGTTTAAGCGTGGAATAAGGAAAAACTAAATGGGTAATTTTTTTATTTTTATTTGGTATTTAGAGACCTATACATTTGTTTGAGGAGAATTCTTGAGGAACTAGTGGTACTGACATATATAATTCCATCACACTTGCTGGGGGTTAATTAACTATTGGGAGTTATTTCATACTGCAAGACTTATGGAAGAACACTACCATTATCTTACATAAAACTTGTGTAATATAGTGTTATAAGTATGTCAATATTAGAGGATTAAAAATCCCCTTATTCTATTATAATCACCTTCCTATATTTTAGTGATTACCCCAGGTAACAGAACACAACCCAAATATTGAAAGGATTATGCTCTGACAATGATTCCAAACCTTGTATATATATGTGCACTAGTGTTCTGGTTTATTCTTTATTTCATACTAGGGTGAGGGTTGAGAGAAATTAATTAGATCTATTTCTCTTAATTGAGATAGAGTTTTGATTTAGATATTATTTTATTTACCTGATTTCCTACCTAAATAGGTAAGTGATTGTACAAATCACAATGTGATTAAAATATTAGTGAAATATGGTTATTGGACCACTAAATTGTGTGATATATATTTTGAAAAAATATGGATCATCATTTTTTTGATATAATATTTAATAATTTTTTTTATTATATGAACATAAAACATGATACTGAAACGATAATATATTCTATTGTCGATAAAGCACATCATTATCAACAAAAATGAATTTGAGATCAATGCTAAAGAAGGACGTGTTTAATACAAGAAATTTTTTATAATATTACATAAAAATAATATATTTTATTAGGGTAGACAAAAAAATATATATTTTTGTTTAGAACCTTTTATAATAGTTTAATTAGATATATGTTCCATAAATAGACCAACATTATTATGAGAAGTATAATGAAGAATCATTTGAATCCAGCCATATCATTCTAGTGTATATTAAGATTACACTTTAGAATAAACATGAGAACAAAAATGCATTGATAATGGTAGATAACTAAAAATGGATCCATTTGAAATAAGCTAGGCATGAGAGAAATGATCTATTTAAGTAATTTTTTAGATGAAGTACTTTTGATGGAAATCTATTCTACACTTGGATGATCAACATAATTTGGTTTGATAATGACTTAGAGATACCTCATTCTCCATTATAAAAATATTTGTCAACAATCATCATTCTACAATCACAACCAAAAAGGTTCAAGATATTTATTTTTAATAACATTATGAATGATTTCAATAATTTTTTACATATTTCCCTAAACATGTTAACGATAGATGATCAAGACATGATAGGTTTGGGATCATATGTTATATTAATAGTGAAAGAGGGTAGAATTTGAAACATGAAGTTGGAAAGGTTTTTTTTGAAAATTACAACAATGTTTCATTTTTATCCAATCAAAGTCTTTAAAACCCAAGGTGGGAGTTAGGAAGGAATCAAATTAATTCCATTATAGAAAACATAATCACTAGAGGAAGAATCAAGAGTAATGGTTGAAAATGGTTGAATGTATATTTTAGCTTCAGATTGATGGTTATTTGATGTATAGAGATTATTAAATGCATTATTTTTATGCTGAATGAAACTTATTCATAAAGAAGTTAGATATAGTTGATTTCAATAATTTTAGTAAGTATCAAGAGTAATGGTTGTGTATTTTCATGTTTTTTATCTTATATAACATGAGATATTTATAAAAAACTATTATTCTATTAATTATAAAATATGTTTGATTCAATGGACATGGTTATGTTTAATCTAGTTATATTACTTTGAAAATAATATGATGATGAAAATGTGTTATTTAAGATAAAAGGTTTTATGAAAAAGTATTTGATAAAATACGAGGTAAAGAGTTTCCACTACTTATTAGTGGAATATTTTAATGAATAAAGCCTATTTTACAGAGAAATTATTAAAACAAATATAATATCAAATGAGATATCATGGTTAACGAATTATTTGTTAAATATTCTCATTAATTACAAATTAGTTTTATTTCTTTAAAATAAACGACTTTGTGTATATTATTAGAATTTTTCAAATAGTTTAAGGCTTCAATGATACCCATGGTAGTATATTTTTCAGAGAGATGTTAACATGATATAAATAAAATATTACACATTTAAATATTTAAATTTAGTGTCACTCAATATCCTAAGATAGCTTAAGTTATGCTGATAAATAATATAATGTAAAGAGTTACATTTTTGTATCCATGATGATCTCAATGAAATTTTTTCTAGGAATGGTTTCATGGTGACAATGATTAAAATAGAAATACAAATTTTTTAAAAATGTTATTAACAAGAAAACATTTTATTTTTTGATGTAAAATGATTTTAAACACTATGTCCAATGAGTTAAACCCTGTGAATTGAATTCTTAATTCAATCCATTATTTAAATTGTATTTTTTCATGGATGTTTCCCATTAAAATACTTTTGTGCACACAAGTGTGTGTTTATTGGGGGGAATGAGGGTTATTAAATGGTAATATATATATATATATATTGTATTAATTAATTGGATGTATAATGAGTATAGTAAAATTTAAAATGTTTTTAAAAATAGTGACTTTTGTAATCTTTCATTTGAGATATGAGATTACTGTTTATGTGTTGTTTTGTTATAATTTTGTTATATGAGATAAAAATAAATTAAATCAATCATTTTATAAAACTAAATTATACAATTTATCATTTGTTCATGTTAGTTATATCTGACACTTGAAGGGATATAATAATTATCCACCTAAATTGTGAATTTGATTTATCCATAATCGATGTTACATATGAAGTATTATTAATATTAGGAAAAGTTAAATTTGCCATTATTATGATTTTATATTGGGATATTTAATATATTATTGAAACTTAAAACAAGGTTTATGTATTGTATGAACCCAAAAATATACCACATGGAGTTTCATACTTTTTTATTTTAGTATACTATGGGTGTATGAATTATATATGGATTTTTCTATTAAATAATATTCGACAAGAATTTTCATGGGAACCATTAAACATTAATAACTTCCTTATGAACTTCTAGAGGATGAGTTAATCAAGGGTTGTTCGGGTATTTTTATATCATGTTATTGATTAATTAAAATTAAGATAGAATATATCCTATCGTTTGATGAGTATGGCATATGGGTCCTCAATTGAGGTATACTAGAGGAGTGTAAGGTTATTGTATGTATATTGACCCATAATTTTCATATATAAATATATATATTATATCTCATTAAAGGAATATCCATTACATAAAATAACTAATCATGCCAGAATTATATAGGTATTGTATTTTTTGAAACCTGGATACATAAAAAATTAGTTCAGAAGATTCTATATCCTCCCACACTTAGTTATTCATAACTACCACATTATTATACATTTCATACCTAACACATTTCTTCATAACCATTTTAAAAGGAATCATAATAAAGGGTGATCTCAGATACTAAGTAAGGGTATAAAAGAGAGATATTAATGATCAATTAATCCTAACATGAGCATAATGTTAATATAAAACGATCTTGGAATTTTAAAAACATAACCTACATATCATCAATAATAATATTGAGTCATGGAATAAATCCTGATATTTTATAAGATATGAAACATAA
This sequence comes from Viscum album, assembly GCA_963277665.1. Lineage (NCBI taxonomy): Eukaryota > Viridiplantae > Streptophyta > Magnoliopsida > Santalales > Viscaceae > Viscum > Viscum album. The sequence continues at coordinate 1,965,429,723 of OY728132.1, forward strand.
AGGAATCATAGAACATAATCCAAGAGAGTATAACATTTGCATAATATATCGATTTTTTGAATACATGTAAGAACATAAAATAATTTCCTTAGTAGTAATGGATCACTTCCAAGACTATAATAGTGTATTTGGTTCACTCCCTAAACCACCATAGTTGTGAAGCTTCACTCCCAAGACACTCATAGTGGAAATGGTCCCATAATGAACTTTGCTAACTCCCTATTCCAGTCCTATTTAACTGATGAGATATCCATCCTTTCCCAACGTATTTTAGATCAATATAATTATGGGAGCAACCATCACATTTTTAAAATCTATATATGCATGACTTAAGATCAAAAAAATTTATACCATAATATATCCTGAAAAGTAAATGGGTTTCATTAATATTTCATCATTTCATAACACATTAAAAAAATGGGGTTTATAAACATTTCATCAATTAATCATAGCATATCCAATAAAAGGTAAAATTTTCATAGCAATATTATTGTCACTATTATAAACCATCAAGATAAATAATAAGGATGGTTTCATTGGATCATTTCTCTAGTAAAACTTAAGTAATATCAATTTCTGTCATTGTAGAAGAAAAATTCCTTTAGAAGATTACTTTGTACCATTCCTATAAAAATACTATTTTCCAATTGAAATAAATTACCTAAAATATTAAAAAAGAAAATATTTATGAAATCATTTTCATTGAAAAATCATGAAAAAATTTAATGGAAAATCAAAATCATTTAGTGGTCATAATGATGGGATATTTTTTTCATGTCAAATAAGTTAAATGAAAACATTCCTTTCATAATTTTATAATTTTTTTTAAAAGTTAGTCATTTAGAAAACCAAAAGAATATGAATTTTAAACAATTTTTTTAAAATTAATCCTTGAATAAAAATTACCTTAAACAATAATTGGATAATAATAAAATTTTGAAAACACTTTTTAACAAAAAGTATATAGAAGAAAAAGGATTTAATCGAAGTGGAAAATAAATCCGATTTTATTTTAAAACAATATTTCAGTCTATTGAGTTCTATAAGAGAGAAAAATGAACAGAAAACATTTAATTTAAATAAATAACCCGAATAAAATAAACATAATAAGTTTATTGAGATTTATATCATTAAATTTTATCACAGTAAACTAAATCATACCCAATCCTTATAAAAAATGAGATTGTAACAAAAATCCCCTACATCCGGTCTAAATTACTTCATACATGTTCAATAATACTGTATAATAAATGTATATAAATTATAAATAAATTTTAGAACTATAAAAATATGTATCATACCATATATTATTTACTTAAAACCTTTTTTCAATCTTTTAGTTACAATTATTTATTTAAATTACTATTCCAGGTGATAACTGCTACATTTTTCATTTATGTTTTGGGTGGGTAGTTTTGATCCTTATACTTTGATCATGGTTCCATAATCTATAAAATGTTAGTCATGGTATAAATTTCATTTTTATTCAATATATATATATTTATATTTATAGTTATCCATAAAACTAGATAGATAAAAATGAATTACAATGTTAATGGATATGTTAGGTCAAACATAAGCTTGAACACTATTTTCACTTTTTGATGGATAGAAAAAAATGAACATAAATAATAATTCACATTCAAAGAATCATTATTATATAATAGAAATCATATATATTCATCAAAATCATTCTTATTACCATCCAATGAATATAGAAATGAAAAATGATTTGCTTCACTTTTAGGGTGTGGTACTCCCCCCATACGCATGAGCGACGTTATGATTTTCCAACTATAAAGAAGGTAAGAAGGTAGATACGATATTATCAACAAAAAACAACTATTTTATAAATATGATATATACACACAAATATCTTGTATGTAGTTATTGAATACATTTTAGTGTTGATTATATTATATTTTATATTACCCAAACTACTTTTGGCTATAAAGTAATAAGTCAATGGTAGTATAGAGTCGATCCCACAGGCAATTCTTATAGTCAAGGAAAGACAGTAGTAAAAACCTATTGGAAGGATTCATCATGATATCTCTCAATATTGTGTTTACTAAAACTATGTATATTGGGTATTGAATTTGATTTTAGGGAAAGGATAAGGGTCAATTTCAAGGTTTTGAAAAAAGATAATCCTAAATTTATCTTAGGATATACCTATGGCTTAGGGTGAAAAGTAGTGAAAAAGTCACCATTTGGTCTTGGTCAAAAAAATTTATCAACCAAATTTGGAAGCTACTCCATGGTTCAATGATAGTAGGAATCCTAAGTGCAGAAATCTTAGCTTCATAGAAGAAAAAATCATAGGGTATTGGTCCTACCCTACTTAACTAAAATTAGACAAAGGATCCTTTGATTTTCACCTCCGATGCTTAGGGTAGTTACAAAATAATGATATTATCAATTGTTTTAACCTAATTAATATCTATTGGGTTACCAATTTTTGATCTAAATACTCATTAGGATCAAACCACCCCTTCTCTAGACCACTAATCTTAAGAAGATTAGTCACACATGAAAAAGTAAAATTCAATTAGGGAAATAGATTGAAACCTGATTGACATGACAAATAAAAAGTTTTAATCAAACAAATGTATAATTTTAATCATTTACAATCAATAAACTATTAACTTGAATAAATAAACACAGAAGGATGCAATGAAAAACAACATTTCATGTAAAAAATATTTGCTTCAGACATTAGAACAATAAAGAAGCATAGGAAGAGTCTCTAAATTAAATGTGAGAACACAAAATTCGAAATAAATTGAAATAAAAAAATATAAAAAAATAGGATTGAAAATAGGAGAAAACAATAATGGGAAACATAAGTTCCGGGCTCTATTTACTTGAGGCTGCTAGCTATTTATAGACTCCAAATGTTATACAATGTGTAAACGATCCATGTAGGGTAACTCTTTGAAATTACTTCTATGACAAGAATTTCATGGTTTTTAAGTGGATTTCCTTCCATGTAATTCATATCCAATAATTTCTCTGAATATCAAGGATCTTTTTATTTTATGGATTTATTCTTTAACTAAAATTTGATTTTTTAAATTTTCACAATGTATGTAGATCTCATAATGTATATATTTATCAGGTTTCAAATTTGAGTATTTCGAGATGTGGGATCCAGATTCACATCTTGTACTAGGTTTATGCCTTTTAATTTGGATTTAGGACTTTTTATTCACTGGCCGATTGTTTTTTTGAGGAGTACATGTCATTTACTTCAAATTCAAGCTATGTTATATTGGTTTTTCTGATTTTTCAATAGGCCCTCCTTTGATCCTTGAATTTTTATTCCTTGAAAAAGAAAACCAAAATCAATACATTACCAAATAAAAATTTATTAATTATTAATGAAAACAATCCAATATTTATATATATATACATTCATCTTATCAAATTCCACCGCACATGAACAATTTGTTTTCATCAAGGAAAACTCATCTCAACAGGGATTCCATATAAATTTTTTTAAATAGGAAACATGAATTACATCCTACAAAATAAAACTATGTGAAAGATGAAATATCATGTCCTTTAAAATCAATCCTATAGATAAAATCATTCAAGCCTCATAGTTAAGTTATTTTTTCATATTCCTTCTTATTTTAATTACAATTTCATAACTATTCTTTATAAGTTATTCCCATATTTTAATTTAGTTTATAATAAATTTTCTCTCTCCACTCTAGGTAATACAAACCTAAAGGTATTCTCATAACATAGTTATATTTTCCAAACCATATTATTGCAATGGTTCTAACATCTATACTATAAATAAATACAAAATTAATTGTGAGGTCATAATCAATATGGTTTAAATGTCTCTAAGGTTGTGGGAAGGTGGGAAAATAGTTAAAATAAAGCAAAAAATGAGCGTAATCTTTGAATTATAATGCTTGATAATCATAAACAATGTATTGAAGTAACTCTTGCAAGATAAAAATGTCCTCATGATCTAAATAACTCAAACCAGGTCCATGAAAATATCAAGAAAGCAGAGAGAATGTTCCATATTCCTTTTTCTTTTTCATTTTATTTATTTTTCAAAATTCATGTCTAGGAAAGATCTCGCTTCCCTATACTAAAAATATGTGATCCATAATATGATTTACCGATCTAGAAATGGTGATTTTTTACCTTTCTAATATATAACCCATTATTTTTAATATATTTTATTTTTTTTCGAAGAAACAGGTTGTGCATAAAAAATACCAAAACTAATAATGAACCATGTCTTATCATCCTAGTTAAAATTACACCATATACACCATCAGTATCAACATCCCATTTGTGGATGAGATGAAAAATCTTCCACACTTGTTCAAAAGAAAATCACACATAGTACTTAGAGCAGGGTATGAAGGGATAATAGGCTTGAAGTGGATCCCTCCTAGAAAGGTTATTCATGGATACTATGAGATAAATAAGTATTGATGTATAGGTGGGTCTTAAAAAAATTATCGAAAAAAATTTCCATAGTCATTTTAATTGTGTATTTTTTTAGCCATAGTTTCAACAAGATTAAAAAGCTTTCTTTGATAAGTTTACATACCCTATTATTCTCTCAAGAAATATGATAAAAAAAGAATAAGAAAACATGTTTCTAGAATCTAGTCCGGAATGAGAATATAAAATAATTGGAAATCACCTAGGGAATAATATCTAATAACAATTTAATTAAAAGATATTATTGGAATATAGAATTAGAATTAATTTTCTCAAATCAATAATAATGCTAAAAATAAAAACTAGAATAAAAATGGATTTCAACAATCTCCATCAAAACTTTATATTTTATTTATATAGGTGTAATGAATTTCCAAGTTTATAGATTGGTTTTAATGAAACATGTCTTATAGACCAATGTAAATAGGTAATAATCAAAAGGTATTGATATTAAAGCTGAAGAAGGACCTCCACACACTTAAAATGATATCGTGTCTGTATTTCTCTTGAAAGTGATGTTAGAGAGTTAGTTAGTTCGGAATAGATAAAAAATAAAAAAGGAATTTATGAAATTTAAATAGTGAATAAAGACCTCATTGTAATGATAGTAATTCCACAGGGAAACTTGTTGGATGATGAAGAAAAACTAAGATTCCTACAAAAATTGTTAGAAACAAAATACTTGCATTAGATAAAAAATTATTCCATAGGGGTTGACCGATATTTTAGCATAAATCTATGATGATGCACATTTTTAATATTAGGAAAAATAAAATCAGATCTATTCAAGAAGTGGATATAAATAATATTTGGATTAATGATGAATATAAAGTGATAAAAATCTAAGATAAATCTCTTAAGTACACAACTAAAATAATGAAAACAAAAAGTATGGCTTGCCTACCATAAAGATCTTACTATGAAATCTTGATCAAGGTATATGAAACAAAGATCAATTAGTACCATCCATATACTCAGATTCCATCAACCTCTTATAGAAACTTAGGGATATATCATCAAAATCACAACAGTGCTTCATGGGACTAACCACATCAGAAATTCATTGCCCAAAATTATCATGTGAACGTTGTAAATTATATGCTAAATATGTAGGAGCCGTAGTTGAGTATGGATATAGGTCTCCGGAAGAAACATATTTATCTTAATTATTTGATGATACATGCCATGATAAAGTCTATATGGAAACTTATTAGACTTGTTAATGACCATAGATGTTGCAACAAACTGGAAAAATCTAAATAAATGAAGAAGTTAAATAAAAATAATAAGTCCATGAAGTGATGTCAAAACATTATCCCATGTATATATATAAATATATATTAAATTTTACATCAATTATAATGGAATGAATGTATTTTAATAAAATATAAAATCAGAATATTGTATAGCTTGGGAGGTGTACAAGGGTAATACTATCAACTAGGACATGATTTCCAGTTTCTCCATCAAAATTACCCTTTAAAAAGTAGGGAACTAGATCAACTCTTCCAAATATATCTCATCTAAGGAGGCATGGGATAGAGGATTAACCTTATTTATAGGATTTGTGGTGATGAAATCAGGATTGGTTGATGATGTAGGGGGCTAGGTGTTGATCCGTACTTTGGATATACATTTGGAGGATGGATTGATCAGAGGCACCTCCATGGTAGATTGAAGGGAGGGGCCCTATCCCCATTGGGACTACTATAAAAGGTTCTGTTGCTGGGTGGAATGGTCCATGAGCTCTAGTTGGAAGTTGAGAGGGTTTCTAATATGGGTTACAATGGAGGTAGGTATGGGGTCTATATGTGGTGGTGGTGGGTGGGAAGATGAAGGGGCTAAAGGACTAAAATGGTTTGTAAAATGGGACAGATCAGTTAAATGGATGCTGAGGTGATAGAAAATATGTGTTCGGTTCTCTATTAGAGACTAGAGAATTGACCCAAATTTCGATTGGAGGGATGGTGAATGTACATATGTGGAAGGGGTGGTTGTTCAATTGTAGTAGTAGGGGAAGTGGAAGATGTGGTTGTTAGATGGGAAAATGTGTTAGGTAGAGTGGTGGTAGGAATAGGTGAAGGGGTTGGGGGTCAAGAATGTGAGGCCAGGGCTCGGGTATGCAAAGATAGAGCCTCATCCAGACCATGGAAGTAATTATGTACCCTCTGGTAGGGCCCATAGACCTTCTTCAAGCACGCCATTATGTGGAGAATGATGAGTTCAATCTTATCCATATCCCTAATAGATGAAAGAGGCTAAGAAGTATCAAAGACACTTAGATGATGGGAAAGATGAGTAATAAAGCTTCCTCCCATCATGTAACCTCAAGTTTAATACATGTATGTCTCTTAATATAAGGTAAACTGTAGGGCCATGCTGATTCATGGGTTACCCATGTCTTTAGAAAGAATGAGCACATCAATCTGAATAATACATCCATGTTCATCTCCTCTAGAGATTCATTTATGAGTGATGTCCCGTTTAAGAATCCCTAAGGAATATCCCCATATCCATGTTCTCTTTTCCATGAGTGGATCATGAATGGTCTGTGAATCCCAGATGATAGATGGAAAACTGTAACATCCAATTACCCACTTTCAAGTATTTTTCATTTATCTTTTAATATTCTTATTTAATTTGGTGCATCTTGTGACTCCCAAGGATGGAGAGAATTTTCTTTGGTAAATTACCTAAAGGTCAGGTATATATGCTTTTTAATTTAATGGATTCCGGGTATAAATGTGTTAATGTATTTTGTAGGTTATCCCCAAGTTCAAATAATTCCAATGTTGTTTTGGTGTTTTTGTGTAGAAAATGGTATTTTCCTATCTGTAGGATATATACACATAGTGTAATGGGATTACAAGACATGTATTGGTTGGCAAGAAAAAGCTTTGAACCAGTGCAGGGAGTAAGAAGTTTATACACCATGAAATAAAATTACATATTGTGTAATTGTAAAATTGGGGTTTTAATAAAAAAAATGGGTTTTCTGTATAATTTTGTTTTGTGGATTACCCAAAATGAAAATGGGTTTAATTTTGGGTGGGACTTGTAAGTTAGTCTTCTAGATAACTCCATAGTTGATCTCCCTTTCTTTAAATTTTATCTCACTTTTATCTTGAACTAGAGGATCTTAAGGGTGATTTTGGAGATCTCCACTCATTCTATATCACTTCCTTTAGTGATTTATCATTGCTGTAGTTGTGTTTCATTTATCTGGTAATTATTCATCATATTTATTCTTTACCTTTGATCATGGTTTCCAAATTTCACTATGGTTATGTATCCATTGATCTTTCATGTTGATTTTATGTTTATCCTTTCTATATCCATCATGAGATCCTCTCCTAAAGGCCAACCCTTATGTAGGATGTTAGGCTACATGTGACTTTGTTGGCGCTATGTTGTGATCTATCATATTCAATGCCCATTTTTTTAAATTGAATCAATTATAAGATGTGTCGATTGATTCTAGGGCCTTCGTTGTTGTCATATTTTTCTTTATGGATGTTGATCCCATTACGGGTGTGTTCAACCCCAGTTTAATGTAGTTAGTTCCATCTGTGGACTTTTTTGGATGTACTACATTGCTCTAGTTTTAGAAATTATTTTAAAAATTATTTGGCATGATTGATTTGTGTGTGTGGAAATGGGTTTTTGATAAAAAATGTTTTTCCTTGTTTTAGTAAATAAAAAATGCATTTTCAAATAATTGCGAATGAGATTTCTGAAATAGTTTTCAAAGCATGATATTAATGAAATGGTTTGTAAAATAGAGCACATGGAAAGCCTTTGGAACCTAGGTGGAAGGTGTGGTAATAGGTCTCTTCCATTGATACTATTTAGGGTTTCACTCATGGGGTGTTCCTCTACTCCCTAGTCCTATTTTTTTGGGATTGGATAGAATTGTTGGGAGTTTTTATTCCGTGGTTGTTTCTATACTCTCTAGATTTTATGCATATATCTATTGGCTTGATACGAATGATTTTCTCTATTCGGGTATGAGTTTAATATATATATTGACCTATAGTGACCCATGGAATGACATTTCCTTTTCTCTAACGGGCAATATTTTAGTTTTTTTCACCATGGATTTGATGTGACACGTGACACATGTTTTGATTTGATTAAACTTATTTGATGTATGTGAAATGATCTGAAACTATTTTTACGTGTATTATTTAAGAAATGTGGAAAAAGAAAAAATTAATTAATTTTCCCTTGTTTTTATATAAAAACTATAAATTATTTATCATGAATTTTTTATTTAATGTTGACAATATTCATATTTTTTTATAGAGAATTGTTATGTAAGATCTAGGTGGGATCCTTTGGAGCATGTTATATCACACCTGACTAACCCCTTCAGTGGTGCATATACAATTTTATTTCTCGCAATACATGGAAAGGAATGGTGGAACAGTGTGGAAGTGAGGGTCTTTGTTAGTTATGTATAGGTAGCTGGTGGTGAGATGGTGAGTGTTTTACCACACTATCACATGGAGTAATCAATTTCTATTTTATTTCCCCTTTGATGTTTCACTTGTACATTGGGGTTTTCTGACTGATTTGAGTTTTATCATTTCTTATGTCTCATTTTAGTTTTGAGATATATTAATTCCTTTTACTTTTCTCTATTATATATATATTCATTCCATGTTGTTTCATTAGGTTGTAAAAAATCATTCTCTTTATTTATTGTTTGATTCGTAGGTGATATTCTCCAACCCATGCGGATCGCGAACACCCTTTAGGTATGTGGTTATTCTGGTTAGGTGGTATTTTGAGGGGGTATCTGGTTTGGGTTCACCATACGTCGTTATCAGAGGGTTTATCTCCTCAAGAGTTCATGTCTTTGGAATTTTGGTAGACAGGAGAGAGAATTTTCAAAACATGTGATGCAAGTTGCTATGAGTTATTACCCAGATATTCTCACGATGAGGCATGTGTTACCATATTATGTTGGGATGTGTGTCTCTTGTATTAGTTATTTCTCTTAATATTAGTTTTTAATTATGGTTTTCTAGTTTGAACTAGGATTCTCCTATTTTTAGATCATTTCATCTATTTTGGTGTGCAACAGTATACCTCTGAGATGTATTCCATGAGTTCCTCTGGATGCTGCCACAAATTCTTCACAAGGGAATCCTCCAATATATTACGATCTTGTTGAAGCTATCATGTGCGTATTTCATTGTATTGATTATAATGTTTGGAAATTTTAAAAAGTGTTTGTTGATGTATAGTATAGATCTAGAGGATAAAGGGATTCATCACAGGAGTTATCAATTGAGAATCCATAATCCGTTAAGGGTAAGAGGTGAAAAACTAGCTTGACAATATTGGACAAATATTTGAATTCCTGAAAAAACCTAAGAGTATAAATATGAAGTGTGTGACGTTTAGACTTTAGGGTCCCAAAAATTAATGGTGGGACTCTATGGTATAGGTAAATTAGTATGTAGTCTTGGATTATAAGGGTTTCAAGACTCTATTATTTGTGAATTTGTTTCTAGAGTCACTAATGATGGTGATGTCTATTGAGTTCCTCTATTTTTCAAAGGGACAAAATTTGGAGTTGATGTACACTAATCAATTTGCTGTGATCATTCATTTTTTTCCCATAGGTAGAAAAGACAAACCAGCTCATAGATCAGAAGTACCTAGAGGGTTTACGACTTTATATCCGATAATAGGTATTTATGTTGATGATTTAATCCTATATAGATATGGTAGATAATTAAATGATTAATGATATTAACATGGGAGACATGGTTGTATATTATAACCCTTCTCTTCTACCTAGTGGTATCTTCAGTGGAATGGAGCGAAAAAAGAGAAAGTGGGATGATCATTATAGGAGTGGGGGAGGTGGTTCTCAGTGTAATGCTTCATTGAAATATTATGTTATCGATAGATGTGTTCCTATGACTGATTATGAGTTTGTGAAGTATGTACACCCCCAAAATTCTTGTCATGAACCTTCAAAGATGTGTAACAGTTTTGGATGTTATGTTCATCAACAGTTTTTCTTTTAGGATATATCTAAACCATAACATGGTCAGAGGTCATTAAATCAAGATGGTTCTGTGACATAGTCATATTCTTCAAAGACTACAAATCTCTATCAATAAGGCTTATTAGTGATGAACATTCATGTACTTGATGATTTTACAATAGAGGTAGACAAGGGTCCAATGATAGTGATATTTATTATCTCTATTGAATGTTTTATAGTGATTGGTTTATTTGATATTGATGTTTCCCAATCATTTATTTTTGGATGATTTGTTGATATGATTAATCTTTTAATAGATTTCATACCTTTTTTAGAGGTAAAGACACCTCCTGGGAAGAGTAATGATTTGGGGGTTTTGTGTCCTTTGTGTTCACTTTTAGTAGCAGATGTGGAGTTAATCTAGGAATCAATGTTAATGATCAAGATTTCTTTAATGTCCTCATTAGGATAGATTCTACTGTTTATCATTGTGACAAGGTTTATTGCTATCATTGGAACGTCTTATTTCTTGTGGCTGATGGGAGATATTAGGTGTTTTAGGAAGAGTGGGATCTTAGCATGTAGGGCCCTCCATCCAAGAGCATAGGTGTTTTTAGCTATAATGCATGCACCTGATGATATTTCTTTAATGTTTTATCTTCCCATTATTGTTTGAGATCGTTCTAATGTTTTACTAGAAAATTTATCATATATCCCTCTAATGATTAATGAATAATTTAAAATTCATGTAGTTATAATCACATAGACAATTTCAATACCTTATTATGTTATAACACAATCATATCTGAAAGAGATCAAGATTCAATTGGATGTTCTAAAGGGGAATGTTTTCATTCACCATAGCATTTCTCCTTGGGAATCCCTTTTTCTCTTTTCCAATAATTAATATGGTTCAGTTTTGTTGTGTGTGTGTAATATCAAAAGTTGAACTAAGTAATGGTTAAGAAAAAATATCCTTTCCATGGTGTATATTATTTTTTTGATCAGTTAAAAGAGGAATTGTGGTTTTTGAAGATTGATCTTTAGTCAAATTATCATCAGCTCAGAGTTTGGGAGTTTAATATTATAAAGATTAATTTCCTAAGAAGTTATGTCCATTAATGAGATCTCGTGATGTTGTTTGGTCTGAATAATTATCAACCAGTTTTCATGGCATTGATGAATCTACTATTCCATTAGAATATCGATACTTTTGCGGTAGTGTTCATGGATGATATTTTGGTTTATTAGAGATCTAAGAAGGAGCATGAGAACCATTTTGTTTTTTTTCTAAAAATAATAAGGGTTTACCTTTTTATGGAAATGTTTCAAAATTAAATTTATGGATCCAATATGTAATGATCTTAGGTAATGTGATTTCTAAGAATGGATTATCAATTGATCCTAAGAAGAAGAAAATTTTCAGTCTTATTTTGAAGAACTGAAATTATTTCTAAAATAAAATCATATTATAATATTACCTAATCCTGATAAGGGGTATGTGGTTTATGTGATTCTCATGGAACTAGTTCGGGATGTGTTCCTATGGAAAATGATCATGTGTTAGATTGTAAATCTCATCAGCTTTGATCACATGAGAAGAATTACCCCACTCATGATTTATAGTTTTCTGCAGTTTTGAATGTGTTTAAATGTTGTAAGAACAATATTTTTTGGTAGAGGATCAGAGTCTTTTTTGAACATAAGAGTTAGAGCTATATCTTTTCTCAGAAGGAATTGAATCTTAGATAGAGTTGGTTGGTGGAATACCTTTAGATATTTGAATCCAATATAACCTACACTACATTGAAGGGTAATTTCATCATAGAATCTCTTTCTAGGAAGGTACCATCACATGATGTTTTGGAATCAATGTAAGAGTGTAACCTTAAGAGACTCTTCACCCAGTTTAACTTGGAAGCTTTGGATGATGTTTAAGGTATGGTTATGGATAGTGTTGAACTATCATATTCCCTCCCAGAGTATATTCTATAGTGACTTCAGTAGGATGATGATTTTAGAGGAATTTGATAATTCCTATTTGGTGGGTAGACCATTTCTGGTTAGACTCTCTCTTCAGAAGGTATTCTGTGGTTTTTGGATTTGTTTTTTCATCTCAGTAGTAATGAGGAGATATATTTTTTATATTGTCATAGTTTATCCTAGGAATTCATCATGGCATTTTGACAATATGTTATAACATGATACAATGATTTTTGTGGCCAGGTATAAAGATTAACATTGATTATTACATTTCCTATTATTGTACCTACCAATAGATATAGTCATAAGATCTAAAACCTTTTTGTTTTTTCAAATATCTTTTGATGTGAGTTTGTAAATGGGATGAGGTATCCTAGGAATTTGATGTTGTATTACCATATACTCATTGATGGAGGAATTATATCTGGGTGTTAATTGATTGGTTGAAAAGTACTGCACGTTTTATCTCGATCAATGATTCCACTAATGTTAGATATTTGGGTATGCTTTATGTTCAGTGGATAATGAGGTTACATGGGGTCCTTTCTGCCATTGTTTTAGATAGGTACACTATGTTTAAATTAAGGTTCTAAATGAGTCTGTAAGTGGTGGTGGGGTATCATGTTCGGTTGGGTATAACTTATCTTCAAGGGGAAGATAGTTAGATAGATCATGCTCTTTAGATATTGTAGGCTATACTCCATGCCTATGCCTTGGATTTTCATGAATATGGGGATAGCTATTGAGGAATGGTTATATTTCCTCATAAAAATATTTATCGATAATGGATTAGAATGACTCCCTCTTTGGATTTTTATTTTCACCTATTTTTAGGAAGTGTTTTATGAACCTTATTTGGTGGAGAGAGTCCTTTTTAATAAATTTCAAATAGGATTCTAGATATATATTGACATATTGTAACAGTTGAATGTTGAAAAAAATATTATACGAATCAATGGAATCATCCTTTTTAGTTTTTCAGATGTGAAAAAAATTATCCATTGAATGAGGATAATAGTCATTGTTTACATTTAAATATTCCTGTGCTTAAATGGCAATAACCACTAGTTTTAATGCATTTTATTAATTGTACTTCATTTCTCAATACCAATACAATTCATGTTTGATGTGTCTCAAATTGTTCCAAAAATATAAATCATATTATGGAATACATTATAATAATTAATTGAATTTTTAATTTTATTATTTTATTCATAACTTTGTGTGGAACATTTTTTCTTTTAGGATCAATAGATGAATCATAAGGGAAGATGTACATTTTTGGCCATGGATATAGAAATTTCATGATAAACCATAATAGTCTTTAGGACCATCAAATAAATGTAGATCCCACAATTCATTCACAATGAAGCTAAAATATTGTTTTATGATATAAAATGTTATGAGGAACATTTCATTTCATTTCTTCGAGATATAATTTTGAGGTTTTCATGGAGATCTTTAGAGCCCTAGTTGAAGCTTAATTTTTGGATCAGATTTGATGGCACATAAAGTCAGACCACCATTTCGAACGTAAAATTTGAATGGATGACCCCGTAGATATTTAATATTTGTCATTATTAGAGGAAACCAAAATGAAAATATTTTTCTCCAATAGTCATCCCAAAATTTCCATTCTTCAAAGTCAAACATTCAGATCAACACGGGGAAGAATCTTGATCCAAATTTTATGATCAAACATTCATAAGTCCATTTTCTATTTTCCCATCCACCTTTTTATTAAATAATTAAATGGGATGGAATTTATTGATGGTATATAGACCCTATGACCAATAATTTCATACCTAGGGAGGTGGCAGTGAAGAAATTATTGGTATAATTTCTATTCTTTCAATTGTACTATTACACTTCCATTTTTGTAATCACATCATAATTTTCCCTCAAGTTAGTTGTTTGATTCACTGTATATTATTAATAAAAGTTATTATTATTATTATATAGTACTAATATTTTCAGTATTACATTCATGTTATAGAATAATGGTGTGAACTTATTCACATAAAAAATTGGTAAAATCTTTACACAATAATGTAGTACTCATTATTTCATTTTTTTCCTTCTTTAATTCCAACCTCGAGAGTCCACTTCCCACTCCCATTGAGGTCATAAAATAAATAAAGGGATATAACAATTATGTGTTAATAAATGGGAGTATTAAGGATATGTATTTAATGTTATTTTATTTTATTAAATTCTTAAATTAGTTATATGGTTTGAGAGTTTATTTAATTGACTTATTTTCTTCTGCATCTTCTCTAAATTTAACGACTATAATTTTTGAGTGATAGTATTATCCAATTCCAAGTAGTGGCCATGAAAGTGATTATATAAGTGAATTGGTTATTAGACTTGGAATATTTTATGTATTAAATTAGTGAATTATTTTGGTGAATTATCTTAATGATTGGATACTTCTTGAACTAGTAATCAAAAAATTCATTAGGAAACAATTACTTTCATTAAAACCCTTGTAATAATCTAAGATCAAACCATATTTATTAATTAAATTCACTTAAATATTTCAAAATAATTAATAATCCACTCATTTTGAACCCTAGTTGGACACTTAATATCCAAGTCACCCCCATAGAATGTATATTTTTTAGATTTTCTATTAGGTCTCTAAGGATTTGATAACCCAAGATGTACTACAAGAGGGAACTTAAACCTCAAAAAATTAGGTTAATTGTAGAACACCACTAGGTTTTGACAAATTTTTCTCTTATTTGAGTCACCTATGGCTTGGAAAATAGGGAAAGACAGATCCAAGATATTTTTGGACTATTTGAGGACACTAAGAAGTTTTTATAGGTTATATATTGGGACACAATTCTGGTTTAATTGAAAGGTATTCCTGGTTTTTCCACATATCACTGCTCAAAAAATACAATCCTGACCCTATCACATTTTGAGTTTTGAATATATTGAGTTATAACTAGACATTTCTATTATGGATGAACCAATTGAGATTATTGACTCTGAAGTGAAAGTCTTGCATTGAATGTTGATTCTTTTGGTTAGAGTGTTATGGTGGCACCTATGATATTCTCATGAGAATTGGGAGAGTGATTTGTTGATGAGGGAGTATTTTAATCACCTTGTTTAAGAACATCATTCAACTTCATGGCTTCTAAGGGATGGAAAGTATTATGTTGGGGAGTTTTTAACATCTGATTACCCACTTTCAAGTACTTATCATCCCACTTTTCATATTCATTTTATTTAGATGCATCTTGGGAATCTCAAGGATGTGGATCATTTGATGGGTAAAATAAACTAATGTTTAGGGATATTTTTTTTAAATTAATGGAGTTTGGGTATAAATGTGTTAAAGTAATTTAGGGTTATCCTTGAGTTTTGATAATGATGAGGTTGTTTTCGGATTTTTAAGAAAAAGATATTTTTTAAATCTCTGAAAGGAAATATACGCCATGTGAAAGGATTACATTTAATGTATTGGTCGGTGGAAAAAATACATGACCCAATGAAGGGAGAGATAAGTTTACACATTGTGAAAGAACATTACAGTTCATATAATGCAAAAATAGGGTTTTTAATAAAAAGGTGACCAGTTTTTATGTGTACTTGTGTTATGTGGATTACAATATGTTAAATGGTATTTCACTCTATGTAAGTATCATGAGTTGGGATTCTACAGAATTCCATATCTAATCTCCCTTTAATTAATTTCTATATTTCTTCTCTCTGGACCTAGAGACCCTTATAGGTGAATTTTGAGACATTTTATCATTCTGAATCACTTTGTTTTTCAATTGATCTTCATTTAAATTGTGGTGAATTCCTCCATGTATGTATTCATCTTGTTTATTATTTTTATTTTATCATGGTATCCCTTTTTCACTATGATTATGGATCCTTTGACCTATTTTTTATTATTATTCTTGATCATTTATCAATCCATCATGAGTTATTCCCCTAAAGGATGACCTTTGTTTTGGTTGTGGTGTGACTTGCAAGTTTCTTGGATGTATGTTGTGATCTATCCTCTTAAATGACCCTTTTTCTAAATTTAATACCTTATAGTATGAATTGTTTTTAGGCACTATTTTTTCATCGTTTTGTTCTTTCTAGTTAGTGGATCCCATAAACAGTGTGGGAGACCCTAGTTTGGAGTTGGTGGTTCTATCTCTCGCCTATGTTGGGTGAACTTCCTTGCTCTATTTTTAATAGTTATTTTATAAATGAATTAGGATGATTGATTATAAGAAAAGTTATCTTCAATGAATTTTGAAAAGTATTTCCGAAATGGTTTTCAAATAATAATTTTGATGAAATGGTTTGGAATATTATTCACATGGAATTTCTTGGGTACCTATGTGGAAGGTGTAGTAATAGGCCACTTACATTGATACTTATGAGGGGTTCACTCCTTAGGTGTTCCTCTACTACCATGTATTATTGCTTTAGAGACCAAATAGACTTATTATAAAGTCCAATTTCTGGGGTGCTCCTCTTTTATCTTGATTATATGCATATAACTAGAGGCTTGATATGTGTGATTTTCTATCTCTAGGTATGAGTGTCTGGATAGCCTAAGCTATAGTGATTCTGGGAAATATTTTACATGTTCTTTGGAAAGTAATATTTTATCTTGTACTACCATGGATTTTATATGACATGTCATGCATTCTTTGATTTGATTTAACTCATTTTATTTATGTTAAATAATTTAAAACAATTTTTACCTAGATTATTTTATAAATATGGAAATTGGGAAAATTAAATGTATTAAAATGATTTTTATATAAGGACTATATATTTTTTATCATTCCTTTTTTTCTTTAATATTTAGATTTTCAAGATTATTGTACAAAGAATTATTATGGAACACCTAGATGGGATCCTACTATGCCTTCTCACCCATTCAGCAGCATTTCATATTTTTCGTCTTATTATGTAGGGAATTTCAAGGAACTCTAGAGAGGTGGTGAGGTTTTATTTCAAATTTTTCTAGGAAGCTCGGGGTGAGATAGTGGGTGTTTTCCCATGCTATCACATGGAGTAGTCAATTTCTATTTTAGTTATACATTGATATTGTACTTGTACTTTGTGATTTTCTAACTGCTTGACGTTTTATCATTTATGCTATATTTTTTTATTCATGGAATATAATTATTCCTTCAAATTTTATCACCATTATATATATGTATTATAAGGACCCGACCTTTAACATTATTTATTATTTAATTAAATGAATAATTCACATTGAGGATCATTTTAGGTTTAGAGTTTTAGAGAATTAGGACATAACTATTACATCTCCAAGATTACAAAGTAGACATATCTACTCAGATTCCATTTTTTCACAAAAATAATAACTCATGAACAAAAGAGTCATGTCTAGTTCCTTGTTTTAGACATCCTGATATTTCCTTGATCCCATCCTTGACCCTATTCAACTTTATGTCTTGTGAAAAACATTTCAAAAAAACATGGGATGAGCATAAAAAGCTCAGTAATGGATATAACAATACGGAAAGAAAACATTAGTCTATGTATACATAAGAATCAATGAAATCATACTTTACTCATAAAACATAGGCTATTTAACATACCTCATGAAATCATAGGATTTACGAATAACTCAGAGAAATCATAAGATATAAAGGTAACTTGATGCATTTATAACATTCTTATGTAGGGAGTAACCCTCAAGGTTACGTTTGGAATACCCATCATAGTATATTCCCTAAATCTCTTTGAAGAAACCTTAGCATTTAACCCCTTCGTGTTACCCAATGCATTGGAGTGCTATATCGGGCTCACCCGCCCTTAGTTTATCACGGAACTACCCATCTTCATAAACAATTCCCAAGAACCATAACATAATCATAGTACACAAATTAAGCATAAAGGAAATATAACATTCCCACATTTCAATAACAATATAACATTTTTAAGATATTGAAATAATGAATCCATTCTAAAAACCATTTTTAAACCATTTAAAACATTTAATAAAGATATTTTTGAATCAAAGTGTCCCAAACCACTTTGAATCTTTTATAATTTTAAACCATTAATATCCATATAAATAAATCCTTAAAACCATTTAAAAAACATGGATATTAATGATAAATATTTATATGAATAAATCATTAAAACATTTAAGACGATATTTTAGTTAAAGGGTTTTTAACAAAATGAGAGACATTTGAATACAATATTTGAGGAATAACATTTAATCAGAACTTTATAACATCATGAGAATAAAGGGATTCATGATATACTATTCCATAGGACAGTGTATACACCATATAAGAGTGAATTGGTTCATAACAACAATGAAGTCTCAATAGAAATATAAAATGAGATGAAATACCTTATAAAAAAGGTATCCGTAAATTAAGGATAAATCAATCTCATAATTATGTGTGACAAATATAAATACACCCAATATAAGTGGATATTAAGTTTAAAACAACAAGAGTTCATTCACACATATTCGTAGGATTACATATTCAATAACTACAAGTTTAACCCAAAGAAATAAAAATTAGGTTAAGAAGTTCCCTTGGTAAAATTCAACAGCCTAACCGCGTCACTTTAAAATTCATAAAATTAGTTGATGAGAGAGAAAATTGTATCTCATCACTTGGACATAAAATTTACATCAATAAGGATATATAATAACATATCCCAACATAAAAAGATGTAAATTAAAAGACATAACAAAATAAGTCTTAAAAAACAGTGTGAAATGTTCCCTTACCGATTTGGGAAACATTCGAAACGTACACCCCATGAAAGAAGGGTCATACAATGAATATGTCACTACCAATAAATGGGATTATATTATAAAAATAGTAAAATAATGGGCAGTACATATACAACACAAAAGGAAATAGTGGCCAATGTAACATGAATCTCGCAGGAATAAAAAGTGAGATGAAAATCCCCTTATGAAAATTCGGCAGCCTAACGGCGCCACATAAAACTTCCAAAAATGGATTGATGAGATAAAATAGGGTCTTTCATCATATTAACATAAAATTTAAAGCAAGAGTAATATAAGATAATATCACCCAACATAATAAAGAGGAGATTAAAGTAAGTTTCATAAAAAGAGCACTTAAAGATAAAGAGAGAGGTATGATCCCTTACGAAAATTCGGTAGCCTAACGACGCCACTTAAAAATTATAAAAAATCAATTGACGAGAGTAATAGGGGGTATCTCATCATATAAAAATATAAATTACAGTATGGTTAATATAAAATAACATCCTCCAACATAAGAACATGGAGCATAAATGAAATGACATAAAAGAGGGTACTTGAAAAGAAAGCGAGAGGTCAGATCCCTTACCTCAAGTCTGACTTGTATTGTTCGTTTCTTTATATTCCTGAATAATAAACTTTGGTAAATTTATAGTTTTTTCAGTTCATCCTTTAAATATTATTATTCAGTTCAAATCACATTTTATAATGTTATAATAGTTGGTTAATAATGTTAGTTCATAACAGACGTTTTTGTCGATGTTTGGTACATGAATAAAAAATGAACTTCTTTGAAAATGATTGTCCATGTAGTTATATGTACATCATCTACAGAATAGTATTAATGATATAAATGTGATATATATCCAGTAAATATTCATTTTATACTATTCCATAACATTTGGAGATAAGAAGAAATGAAATGCACCGTTCATGGAGACGGTAGGCCGTACGTACGCATGAACGCTACTTTCATTTCTTTGTCACATTAATGGAATTAAAAATAATTAAGATATATATATATTATAATTTTAGTATAATATATATGTTTTATAGGTCACATAATTTCATTAATTTCATTCTCTATACATTCCATGTATTGCATGAACGAGTCACATCACTTGAGGGGGCGGTAGTCCACACTTCCCCGTATGAAATTATCGCATTTTCACAATATGAAAAGCATAAAGTTATGTTTTAAATATAAAATGAAAAAGCATATGGAAAACATAAATACCATATATATCATATATAACATACTGTGACATCATAATGGCCACCATGAAAGGTGTTAAGAGAAGATTGAACAATCATTTTTTCTTGAGGCAGTAATTCGCCATCCACAAAAACAATATGTTATTTAACCATTAGACAGAGGTTTGGGTAAGAGTAGCTCGAATAATTCACATAAAAACATCCTAGTATATTTTAGATACTGTTTTTTTTACAAAATAAATGAATAAAAAGATTTTAAAGGTTTGGAGAAGCAAAATAAAACAAAAGAACACAAGTGAAGACATTACCTTTAAATCGGGTAACTCCTCTTGGTTTGAACCAAAAGTGTTTTTTGAGGAGAATTATACCAAAGGTGAGGCTTAAATGATGAAGAGAGTGATGTGTATAGATGAAATGGGTAGGTTTTTGCTGAGACAAAGGCTTGAGAGGTGTGGGAAAGGTGGTCGAGGTGGGGGTCTTTTATAAGAGGAGAGGAGGGGCACTCTTGAAAATCTTGAAAAGTAACATTATTATAAAATGCTTTTTGGATTTTAAAGGCCCCAAAATTATATATTTCTAGGATAAGGTGATAATAGTTCTAAATCCACACATTCAATAGGTTTTTGACAAGTTTAGGTTATATATTTTACATTATCTTTTAATTTTATTTAAATCATTAAATAATGAGGTAATCACTTCATCATCATGGTGTCATAAATAATTCAATTTATTTAATGTATAAAAATTATAAAAAAATATCATGATGTATAAAAGCTTTTTATCTTTCTAATGAATATTTATAGTTAAAAATATGACTAGTATAACCCCATGTAAAAATTGTTTTAGTAAAACAACAGATGTTTGTGACATTTTAATTTTAACTTTAAATAAAACGTTAATAATGTCATTTTCCTACCAAAGTGGCTCCATGGGGTCCCCAAGTTGACCCATGGATTTTATTTTTCATCCATTAATCATCCAATAATGGTAGGATATGTTTCAAGGTCATTTCATATTATTATAACATTATCTTTACTTCAAATTACACTAATTACCTTTAATCGCGATTAATAAAACGTAAAAGTTACTATTCACCAAAAAATTATTTTAATCCCATTGAATCAAATTTTACATCCTAATGAAAACCATATATGTCGGATTTTTGAAATTCAAATCACAGAAGTGGTAAAGTTTCATTTAAACGAAAAATCAGTTTTTAAACTACCACTTAGTGGTTTCACTATTCATAAAAATTGATGTTTTTCAGAAAAATACCAAATATTCACCCTAAGATATATTTGATATTCCAAATTCAAAAATGATGTATATTTTAAAAAATTCAAAACATATAAGTTACATTAATTGATTTAATAATTAATTCCCACTGTCAGAACAAATAGCGTGTTTTTATGAAACAATATATATCAAAAGATTGACACTAGTTTAAGTCCAATTTCAAAGTGAAATTAATTCCAATGACCACCATTGGATTAAATGGTAAAAATATATTCTAATTGAACTTTAAAACCAATTCAAAATATGATTTAATAATATAAATAAATTAGATTAAAAAGAGTTTTTGAATAAAAATACAACATTTTCCACTTATTCATTAAAAATGAACTTTATCGTAAAAATACGAAAAATTTTTACAAAGTAAATATTGATGTCCATATTTTAAAGAAGAATTTTATTTTGTAAAATATAACACATAAAATTGTTAAAATGTGGATTTAAAATAGGTTCCTCATTAAAATGCGGTTAATCAACCTTTTAAAGAATATTACAATGTTTACGCTTAAAATTGGATTCATTCGAATTTTTAATCCTCTAACATTTTTTGTAAAAAGTAAATATATTTTTTTAAAAAATATAATAATTTTATATTTAGTTATGTTCATTCCTGTCATTACAATGGCTAGGTGTTAACTACCATTGAAAATAAAATTATTTTATTATTAGAGTGGAACGTAAGATTTCAAAGGAACTCGTTGTTGCGTATTGGGCAAGCCATAGAGCACAGTGTTTCCTTTAAATTAATATTAACATTTTATTCCCAAATAGGGATAAATATAAAAATGTCATATTCATTATTTACCTGGGGTGTCACATGTATTCCACCTTGTTTCTTTAGTTCAGGTGAAAGCGTTCCCTCTGGTTGTTGTTTGATGCCAAAGTGCAAGTCTGTAGCCCATGGGGATTAGGAACACCATTTATGTATGTGTAAATTCAGGTAGAGTACCATTTTGGGAGGGTATCCTTGCCTGGTTCACCACACTAAATCCATATCGCATGCCCCTTGCTCAGCTCCAATCACATTGTAGTGCAAGTAGGGAAAGTGGTGAAATCCTAGGTATAAATACTGATCCAGACTCTGAAATATTCCATGTCCATCACCCTAGGATGGCCACGAAATAGAAATGTGACATGTGAAACATCGATCTCTAAATAACCATGAACACGAGGAAGAGATCTTAGAACATCTCATCCCACACCTCAGTGATGTTGGAGAGTTCATCCGACCAAGTAGATATAGTACCTCTACATGCATATGGATATGCTCAAAAAAATATATGTATAAAGAATTGTTAGACCTCATTTTCTTGTCTTAGAGATTGACCAAGAATACCAAATTCCTAGGGGATGAAAATTGGAGGCACATATGCAGGTGCAGGCTTGCGATTGCACCCTAGTATGAACTAGAAGTGCTCTCAAACTAGATTGGGGTGGAAGAAGTGGATATAGACAATGATGGGGATAGATCTAACAGTGATGAGAGAGGTGTTAGGGTCTATAATTTTGGTGGCTATTGGATTTCACCTTTTTCTTCTTGTTTAATGGTTTTGGTTCATTTCATCTTGGATGATGTAGCTCCCATATTTGCTTAAGGTCACTAAGAGGTGGAGCCCATTAATCAATGAACCCTTTTATTTTTATGAATTTTCAATTTTTAATTCAACCTATGTGGTTAGCTTGGTCCACTCTTCTTTTTTCTTTGATCCTTACCTATAATAATGCTATAAATCAAAGGTATAGAACACTAGGATTTACAAGGTTCAATATAATGACATATTCTTTGTCATTTTATCCATCCCTCTAATAAGAATTCTTCACTATATGAGTAGGTGATTAAAAATAGAAATTGGTTATACCCCTTGATTAAAGTTTGTTATACCCCAACCTCAATACACAATTAGTAATTGGTTATACACTCCAACTAAACCTTCTTCTTTAGTGATTGGCTATATCCCCAATTTTAAATCTTATAGAAACTTGTTATAAACTGAGTTGCAACTTCTCTCTTTGGATGGATCGATCCACTATATTAAGACATGTAATAATCCTCCTCCAAAAACATGTTCGATCATAATTCCTTGTGTAAAACTCAATTACGTTTACACTGATGGTGGTACTACTCAAACAACTTCTGATCAAAATAGATAATCATCTTCCTCCGTGAAACACTTATGTGGTTATAATTTATTCAAAATGAATACTCGACCACATTTTTGTTTGTTATGTTTTTCACATATGTTCGTCAATTATTTTATTCAAGGAATGTCTTAAGGAACCCAAAATCACTTCACCTTGAATTATCAATTCAAGAACACTTTATGAAAGGATTTCATGGATTCCTAAACCAAATCAAACTAAAAAAATCTTTATTTATTATTTTATTTTATATTATTATTTCTTGTTTTAGGTATCACCATGTTTATATATATTCATAGAATTATGAATGAAACATTAAATTATTTTTTCCTTTTCACATTCCATATATAAACACACTCTATGAATTTGATTATCAATGATTGTGAATGTATGAATATAATGGAAGCAGGAGTGGATTCCTCATAACCATATCCATGTAAAAATGTATATGATTTTCTCAAATACCACTTTCATTCAACCATAATAAATGTAGGTTATTTTGTGCATGAAAGGTTGTTCACCTTCTCATTCCTACTTCATTGAGTATCAATGCAAGTGTAGCATGATATCAAAGTGTCTTCATGAAAATATAAACAAAAAATTTCTCCATGATCTTCATAAAAACTATAATAATAGTATATTTGAATAACATGTTATCTCCAGGTGTTTCATGGAATAACTACTTCATGAATCACTATGAGGGTGCTTTTGTAATTCTAGTGCTTGAGAGATCGTACTCCTTTATGAAAAAATAATCTACAGGGGAACTCATTCTAGAGAAATAGATGCATCACTTTGGATAATTTTTCTTTGAAAATGTGAGAAATATCTCTAACCCATAACCCCTCTCTTAGTCACGGTATTATCCTTTTATAGGTGAGTATTCTCAAAGCATCCCACCACCTTAGATTTTCTTTTCAAAGCACATTTGTGCTATGATAATTATGTCGTGTTGATGAATTATTCAAATTATTTATTCATTAGATGAAATAATTTTTCCTGAAATTTATTGTAATCACTGAGTTACTAATTGTTTTGATGCAATCAAATGCATGTTATGTGATCTCATGATTAATCACTTCAGAAAGATCATTCTTCATCCCTTATAAAGTTTTTTCTTTAACTAGAATTTTCATTATGATGTAGCTCATTCATATAGCCCTATACATGAATGAAAGTCAATAGTTTTAATGAGTTAATTTAGTTCAAATCAAAATACATCATCCCATAGAAAAGGTTAAAAAAATGGCTATAATCAATTGTTCATCCCTGCTAAATTTTTCTCCAACTTTTATGTGATGGGAAGATATTAACCACTACCTCTCGTTGCACATTGAATTCATCATATACCCAACTGGGTCTTATTACTCAAATGGTGACCGCTGCTCATTCAAACTGGATTCTAGGGACCAGCATGGGTCACACTTCATACTCTATGCCATCATAGATGCACCCACCTTGATAACCACTGATATAATACAAGTGATATTCAAGAACCCATACACTTCTTGAGGGACTTACACACAATATCTTTATGGGATTATACATAAAAGTACCACCTTTAGGCTTTCCTAGGATGGTTCATTTGGGTGCGGTTGACCCTCAAGTCCCCCATGATCCCATGGTCGATCTGGCCTTTTCTTCCACTTGGTTTGGCCATATTTTTATACAGAATATTCATTCAATATTTATAAATAATATAATTATGATATAAATGAAATTCAAAGAATTATCAATAGGGAACGATAGTTTTTGTGTAAATAAAAATAAAATAAAAGAACAGATCTTATTTTATTTTAACCTCCCATTTGAATGCTCGGTGGTGGGGGTCACCCGAGCAAGGAAACCCCCTATTTTTTAATTCATGGTGCTGGGGACCACCTGAACCCCTCTTAATGTGGGTAAAACCTCCCAACTTCTAAAAATTAATTGTGCCAACTCTCCAATAAATTAATTTATCCATTTAATTATTGTTCCAAAATAAATTAATTGTATAAACCTAAACTAATTTATGGTGGATCCTCAATTTATAGTGGGGAAAAATTGTGGGCAAAGGGTGTTCTGGGAGGAGCCTCTTGAGAAAGATCAATTCTCACTATGGAGGAACCGAGGAATGGAGGATCGTCAAACAAGCAACGTCATTGGAGGAGGATTGCTTTGGGAACAAAAAACACCAATCCGTCTTCAACGGAAAAAAAATATCCAATGGAACCTTTGAAGTAGGGATTGTTATTTCGAATACCTTTACCCCATTCTTGACACCCTTGTTGAATTAAAAATGTATATGCTTCTTGCTACCGCTCTAACACAAAGGAAGAAGATGGCGACCAGCGTTTGTGATGGAGGAAGATGGTGACCGGTGCCGGTGACCGACACTTGTGGGGATTGGGAATGGAGATCAGCACTCTAGCCGACTGTGATGAAGGCGGCA
This sequence comes from Viscum album, assembly GCA_963277665.1. Taxonomy (NCBI): domain Eukaryota; kingdom Viridiplantae; phylum Streptophyta; class Magnoliopsida; order Santalales; family Viscaceae; genus Viscum; species Viscum album. The sequence goes on from OY728132.1 coordinate 1,965,456,027, forward strand.
GCACCACCACAACGCCGGAGAAGGGCTAGTGGCCATCGGTCGCGGCAGAGCAAGGGCGGTGGCTGGCCGCTTGAAGGGGAAGAGGCAAGCATCTGCACCGCCCGACATGGAAGGGCTGCGGCGCAAGGCCACAATGATGAGGAGAGGGCAGCCGACTCACTATCGGCCACCAGAGATGGTGTGTTGTGCGACCGCACCATGCGGAGGAGAGGCTGGCCATCCAGCCAGCTGGGGCCACCCAACAGACACTGCAATGCTTACCGGGCCGGACCCAGCTGGCTGGGATGGATCCCGTGGGCTGGGTCTGACCTAGGGCTAGACTTGAGTCAGCCCAGGCCTGGTCAGGTCGGGACAGTCCGACCAGGTTGGACCAGACCTGGACCAACTTCAAACCCTTCCACTCATTTGGCCATATCATGATCTACGAGCATCTGTTTGATGAATCGTCTGTGACACCATAAACCTTGGATCGATACCGTCCATTTAGTATACCCCACTTGAGTTCTGGATAAGGTAGGGGTACAACCGGGTTGGATCGAACACGAATCCAACTGGGCCCTCGGGACTAAATGGCTAATAACATACAGACCAGGCGCCCGATTTACACACCGTATGTTGCATTGAGAACCCTTTTATATGGTGGTACTTTGGGATAATTTTTTTTAGGACCTAGTGGAAGTTTTAGTATCGACATACAAATTGAGGAGTGGACCCTCCTAGAATCAAGAAATCATAGTGTGAGAACCCTGTAGCTGGCTGTATAATGAGTAAGGGATCCTATGTGGGTCTATGATTTGAGATTATTCATGGTTTTGGGTTAGAGAGCCTCACTTGGATCCTCTCTATAAAATCCACATTAGACTAATCTAGGATCCAATGTGGGTCTGCAATACGAGGATCCTTCTTGGGTCTGCTGTAGTTGGATCCTTCGTGGGTCTGCTATACTAGGATCATTTGTTGGTCTGCTGTACTAGGATCCTACATGGGTCTGAAGATTTAAAATACTTTTTGGGTCTGCCTCTTAACAGAGTAAGATGATTTAGTAGTTACATCTAATCATCTTTACTACCGTACCTAAGATATACCTGGTGGGAGCGGAGTCATTACCTTGCTGGTAATCTTATGTGTGGTCTACCTCTATGGTACTTACCTTCGTGGTGATACATTTGTGGTAATCTTCTGTGTGGTGTACCTTTGTGGTACTTACCTTTGTGGTGATACATTTGGGCTATTCTTCTGTTTGGAATACCTTTGTGGTACTTACCTTCGTGGTGATACCTTTTTGGTATTCTTTTTGTGGCATTAACATTGTGATACTTACCATTGTGGTGTTACCTTTGTGGTATTCCTTCCTTTGTGGAATAGGTGAGGTTTGGGAATTTGAGTTAGACCTTGTGTTCCCTCATGAATGATATGGGTATACATGATAACTTAAGTATATGTGTGGGAATATACCTATATAGGGTTGACTATTGATTCCATGCTTTGTGTTTTATCCTTTATGGGTCTTGTGAGACATTTGAGGGTCTCATAGTCCCTACTGAGTATCGTTATACTCACCCCAAGACGGGCTATGCCCGCACCTTGTTGTGTTTGGTGTGGACGACGAAAAAGGCTAACTGAGGATGAGGGTAGAATGATTGGAGGTAGCTAAGAGGTGGACCTTTGACGAGGTGTACTATAGAGATGACTATTCAAGAGCTGTACCTAACCTTCAGGTAGGATCCTTGGCGGGTCTTCACCTGAGCTGTTCAACTTACATGTTCTTTCTAGTTTTCTTGTACTTTCTAGTTGGGCTTGTAATTTGGCCCTTTTTTAATACTTTACACACTCTTTTTAATATTCAGTTTACTCGTGTTTGTATCTTTCTGTGTTCTTGGTTTCATGATTTTACATGTTACAAAGGAAATGCCTTCAAAAGTTTAGGGAATACACCTTAAGTGCTAGTCACCAACCCCAGTCCTATGGAAGGTGGACTTGGGGTTGTCACTGAATGGGCCCTAGGGGACGAGTCGTGATAAATTTGTATTATTGGAGTCAGTGATACTATAGAACATTGGACTCTGATCTTTTTAGTGACATTAGTGTTATGTGTAGTGACTGTCATTATCAGTTTATGGAATCATGTGTTGGTACGGTGACCGACATATCCATACACCATGACCCTGACATCTGATTCCAATCTCAGTGCATGAAAACACTGATAGAGTGTGTGTTTTGAAAAGTTTTATTTATGATATTTTAGTGTTTTCTCACCAGGTATATCTTATTGACCATTCCACATCTGTTTATTTTCAGGATGCCTCCACGCAGATAGCCAGCTAGGGTTTCGGGTATGGTATGCACTGATATCCCACCGAGAGATGAGGCCTTAGTGTGGGGACCTTTATCAGTATGATCACTAGAGGAGGCACCAGTAGAACCATTACCCATTGGTCCACCGATTCCACTAGCCCCAATAATAGAGTGTTCATGCCGCTTGAGCATGTGGCCTGAGTTCCAGCACGAGAGGCCATCGAGGTTCTGGGGTGAGATAGACCCACTGGCTGTTGAGGATTGGTTGGAGGCCTTGGTGAGAGTCTTCCGACTGGTAGAGACACCAGCTGATATCTTGATGATCCTTGCCGCTAGTCTTCTATAGGCAGCAATAAAAAGATGGTTGAGGTTGATGCTCTAGGATCAGGATGAGGTGACACTTTTATAGGAAGACTTTGTGAGCCTGTTTCGGGTAGAGTTTGTCCCAGCGACCCTTCATTCAGTGCAAATAGAGGAGCTTATTCCTCTGCAGTAGGGTAGCATGATTGTGGCTCAGTAGTCAGTGAGGTTCACTGACCTCTCACACTACTCCACTAATATGGTGTGGGACCCATTCTTTAGGGCTTGTACTATCGAGCAAAGAACTTAGGGGGGATATTAGGGCTTCGATGATCTCACTCCGCATACCGATGTAGGTGGGGGTGTCAGTGAGAGCCTTCTTAGTGGAGAGTTTTCTTACTGAGTAGTCACTAGCAGCGAGACCCACCATCAAGCCTCATGTAGTGGAGTCTTCTACAGCTGGCAGTAGACAGATGTCACAGAGGTCCAAGAGGACCATACCTATAGGTGGATGAGCTCAAGATTCCGGGTCGGTTGTGCGGGGCACCGGAGATAGAGCCAGTCATGTGAGGAGAAGGCAGTGTTACACATGGGGCGGGCTGAGTCACATGGCTCGAGTCTTCTTGAAATTCTATTTGGATGATCAGTAGATGGTTGAAGGACCACCTAGGAAGAGATAGAGGTTCGACCAAGGAGGTCCATAGGGAGGAAGCAGAAGTGGCAGAGGAGCTGGCCGTGCAGCTGGCGGTGGGCGCGGATTCGAGATGTTACCGCCACAACCACTAGGTGGTCCACCCCAACCAGAGAGAGTAGGTGGATATGGGTGAGCTCAACTATAGGAAGTTGAGGCCTACGACCATGGTGCTTGAGAGATGATATGAGGTATGATCTATGTCTACTACACCTTAGCTGCAATACTTGTAGACACCGGTTCCAATAATTCTTTTATTTACACTACCCTCGTTCAGAGCTCGAAGATTCCGATGGAGCCGTTGGATCGATCCTTACTACAAGAGACTCCTGTCGGAGTGTATTCTATGATTACCCACTAGTGCCAATAGTGTGAGCTTACTCTAGGAGGAGAGAGATTCGACTGGGATCTCCTAGTACCGAAGTCGAGGCCTTTAGACATCGTCTTGGGTATGGACTGGAAATCTATAGTCCATGCTCAGATTGACTATATTTGGAACAAAGTGCGGTGTGTCCGCACGGATGGGACTAGGTTTACCTTTACCAGAGATACGGGACCCTTTACAGCACATGATGGACATACACGGAGGTGAGTGCAGCTGATCACTCATCAGTTGGCTTGCCTTACCCTCAGAGCAGTTGATGTGGAGAGTTCGAGTTATCCTGTAGCGGTGGACCGGTATGCAGATGTCTTCCCTAATGTTGTTCCAGGTCTACCTCCTCACAGAGAGCAGGACTTCTACATTGACTTGAGATGACGCTGATATCTAGACCAGTTTATCAGATGGATCTCGTAGAGCTTCGTGGGTTGCAGGTATTGCTGGAGGACTTACAAGGGAAGAGGTTCAACTGGCCCAGTGTTTCTCCTTGGGCAGCCCCAATTTTGTTTTCCAAGAAAGTGGATGGGAGCTTGAGACTTTGTGTTGACTATTGGCTCCTGAACTAGGTGACCGTGAAGAATAAGTACCCACTGTTGAATATTGATGACCTCTTTGATCAGCTGAAGGGGGCACGGTGGTTCTCAAAGATAGAACTTAGGTTAGGCTATCACCAGCTCAGAGTAAGAGACACAGATGTGAAGAAGATGGCTTTTAGATGTTGGCATGATCATTATGAGAATTGGGTCATGTCGTTCAGTGTGACTAACACTCCAACAGTGTTCATAGGACTCATGAATACGATCTTTTTAGCCATATCTTGATCTCTTTCTGGTGGTGTTCATTGATGACATTATGATCTACTCGGCTACGGAGGTGGAGAAAACCTATCATTTTCAAATAGTTCTGGACACACTCGGAGAGCACAAGATTTTTTGTAATCTCTCGAAGTTCCAGTTTATGATCCAAGAGGTACACTTTCTAGGGAATTTCATCTTAGAGGATTGAGTTTTGAAGGATCTAGTGTAGATTGAGCTGGTACTTTATTGGGAGCCACCCAAGAGTGTGACAGAGGTACGAAGTTTCCTTGGTTTGGTCGGATACTACTGAAGGTTTGTGCCAGATTTCTACAGAGTTGAAACACCTTTATCAGCATTGAAGAATAAGGGAAAACCCTTTTTGAGGTTGGAGAGATGCCAGTGGAGTTTTCATAAGATGAGGCATAGGCTGACTAGTGCCCCCATCTTGAGGCTACCGGAGGAAGGCGTTGCGTTTGTAGTCTACTGCGACGCATCAGAGACTGAGCTCAGAAGGGTTTTAATAAAGGGGAGAGTAGTTATCGCATTTGGTTATCGACATCTGAGACAACATGAGTAGATCTATTCTACCAATGACCTAGAGTTAGTAGTAGTGTTCTTCCCCTTGAAGATGTGGTGACATTACATGATGAGTGAACATTTTACAGTCTACTCGAATCACAAGAGTCTTAGGTATATCATCTCTTAGATGGACCTGAACCGAGGACAACGAAATTGTCTTGAGTTCATATAAGACTATGACTTATATATTGTTTATACTCCTTGAAAGGGGAACATTGTAGTAGATGCACTAAACAAGAGATCTGGTATACAGCTGCAAGTCGAGGCGACGAAGTAGCTTGCCGTTTCACAGATATCCTTTGTGGAATGAGAAGGAGCAACTCTTCTTCAATATTTTATAGTCACTCCCCCACTTTTTAAGTGATTCAAGGAGGCCAATAGGGGGAAATTGACTACGAGGCTATACGTGCTCAGATATTCACAAGACATGCACCTGGTGGATTCTCTAAAGTCGTGGAGCACGTAATCCTCTTCAGAGGACGTACCATAGTACCAGTGTCGCTTCGGGAGGAAGTGTTGAGGGTGTTCCACACATCCCCTCTAGAGGTACATCTAGGAGTGGCGAAGATGTACCAGTATCTCTAATGACAACATTTTTGACCTGTAATGAAGAAAGTAGTAGCAGAGTTTGTCTCTCGGTGCCTCATGTGTCAGCAAGTGAAGGCAGAGCATCCGTTACCAGCAGTCTTAGTTCATCCATTAGAGGTCCCATAGTGGAAGTGGGATGGGATATCCATAGATTTTGTTACAGGACTTCCACTTACATATATGGGTCATGATTCTATCTTGGTGATCGTTGACCGACTCAGCAAGTCGGCCCACTTCCTATCGATCAGAGTGGAGGGTTTAGTAGAGAGCTTGGGACGCCTCGATGTGAAACAGATTGTGTAGCTACATGGAGTACCCTTGATGATTGTCTCCGATCATGATGCATGTTTCACTTCCTGGCTATGGAAGGGGATGCATGAGGCTTTTGGGGCGTAGCTTCATTTGAGCACCGCCTTCCATCCTCAGACGGATGGCTAGACTGAGCGGACCATTCAGACCCTCAAGAACATGCTATGTGAGTGTGTCCTCGACTTTACTCGTAGCTGGGAGGATCACTTTCCCTTGGTGGATTTTTATAACAACAACTATCACTCCACCATTAATATAGCCCCTTTTGAGGCGTTATAAGGCTGGCCTTACAGATCAAATTTATGCTAGACTGACCCAGGGGAGTCAGCACTCATGGGACCAGATTTGGTAATGGCTACCACAGAGAAGTTTCAGATCATCCAGAAGCAGATGAAGACTACACAGAGTAGGAATAAGTCTTATGTCGGCAAGAGATGGAGACTTTGGAGTTTGAGGATGGTGACCACGTCTTTCTACGGGTCTCACCCTAATGAGGTTTGCAGAGATTTGGTTGGGGTGACAAGTTATCTCTGAGGTTCATCAGACACTTTCAGGTCCTCAGTAGAGTTGGTGATGTGGCATTCCTCATAGCACTTCCACATCTACTGCATCATGTGCATGATGTTTTCCATGTATCCCACCTAAAGAGATACATGCAGGACCCATCACACGTCATCGACCACAGGGAGATGGACATCGACGATGGGGCGACATTTACAGAGGTTCCAATAGAGATTGAGGATTGACATGATCCGATCTTTCATGGGTGGTCAATACCTTTGGTGCATGTTTGTTGGAAGCACATGAACCTCAAGGAGAGCACATGGGAGCGGGAGGCTCAGATACATGCTCAGTACCCTCACTTGTTCCCTTAGTTTGAGTTTTGGATTATGTGGATGCCAAGCCCTGAGGTGGGGAGAATGTAAAGACCTAGAAATTTCATGTAATGTTTTTAATTATATTTCAATATTATGAGTCCCTAAAAATGGATGGCACCTGATTCTAAGGCTTAGTGTTCCCAAAAAGAATTTCTGAACTTTTTTTTGGTACGTTCAGTAAATATGCGAGTGGGTTTTTGTAACTTTTAAAATGGTGCTCGGAATTGAAATCTGAAGACACTGTTAAACTTGAAGCACCAAAATTTTCTTCAAGATAACATTATCTGAACCGTAGTTGGTCAAGGGTGAAAGATAGTTTTTGTGTTTTTTGTTGAATTAAAACTAAAATGAAATAATAAATTTTATTTTAATTCGACCTCCCATTTGAATGCTTGGTGGTGAGGACCAATTGTTCTAAGAAGCCCCCCATTTTTGAATTCATGGTTGTGGGGACCACTCGAGCCACTCTTAATGTGGGGAAAACCTCCCAGCTTAGAATAATTAATTGTTCCAATTCTCCAATTAATTAATTGAGCAATTTAATTATTGTTCCGAAGTAAATTAATTGTATAAACCTATTTCAATTTGTATGGGTTCTTCATATTATAGTGGGGGAATTTTTTTGGAAAAGGGTTTTCTTAGAGGAGCCTATTGAGAAAGATTAGTTCTCACCATAGAGGAACCATCAAATGGAGGATCATCAAACCAGCGACGTCGTTGGAGGTGGCTTGCATAAGGATTGACAAATGCCAATATGTCTTCAACCGTAGACAATATCCAACAGATCCTTCTAGGTAGGGAATGTTATTTCGAATTAATTTACCCCATTCTTGACACCATTGTTGAATTAAGAACGTCTATGCCGCTTGATCCCACTATAATGCGGAGGGTTCATGCCAAACGAACATGGCCCAACCACTCTGAAAATCATTGTGGTTTTTGTTGCATTCTTCATGATGGAGGAAGATAGTGACCAGTGCCGATGACCGAAACCAGTGGGGCTCGATAATGGAGGTCGGCACTCCGGCGGGCCGCAATGAAGGAGGCGGTGCAACCATGCCGCCGAAGAAGGGGTGAGGCCCGTCAGCCACAGCGGAGCAAGGGCAGTGGCTGACCGTGCGAAGTGGCGGCTGCTGACATCCGCACCGCCTTGCGGAGAAGGGCCACAACACAAGGTCATGGCGGCGAGGAGAGGTCGGCTGAATTACTACCAACCGCTAGAGATGGCACAACACATGACCATAGTGCACAGAGGAGAGGCTGGCCATCCATCCAGCCAGGATTGCCCAGTGGATGCCGCACCACAGGCCGCCCAACGGGCTACCCAGTGGGCTTCTGCACCATGGGCCGCACCGCGGGTCAGGCCAGAACTAGCGGGTTGGGTCAGATCCCATGGTCTGGGACCGACCTAGGGCCAGACTCGGGTCTGACCAGGCTGGGTTGGCCTAGGACGGTTCAACCTGGTTAGATCGGACTGAGACCGACGTCGACCATTTCCATTCTTTCGACCATATCCTATGCTACAGGCATCTGTTTGATGAACCGTCTATGGAATCAAAATCCTTGGATAGAGACGGTGCATTTGGTATACCCACTTGAGTTTTGGTTAATGTTATGGTATGGACAGGTAGGATTGAAAAAGAATCCAACCAGGCCCTCAGGACTAAAAGGCTAATAACTTTCAGACCAAGCATCCGATTGACACACCATCTGTTCCATTGAGACCCCTTTTACATGGCAGTACTTTGGTATAATTATTCCTGGTACTTTTTAGTAGTTGGAGTATCGACCTGTGGCTTGAGATGTGGACCCTCCTGGAATCAAGCGAGCGTAGTGCATGAAATCTTTAGCTGGGTGTATCATGAGAAAGGGATCCTATATGGGTCCGTGATGTGGGATCCTTCATGGGTCTGTGTTAGAGAGTCTCACTTGGATCCACTCTAGGAAATCCCCGTGGGACTACTCTAGGATCCTATTTCATTATGCTATACTAGGATCCTTTGTGGGTCTCCTATACTTGGATCCTTCGTGGGTCTGCTATAATAGGATCCTTTGTGGGTATACTGTACTAGGATCCTACATTGGTCTCAAGATTTTGGATCCTTCACGGGTCTTTCTCTTAATAGAGTAAGATGATTTAGTAGTTACATCTAATCATCTTTACTACCGTATCTATGTTATACCAGGTTGAGCTATGTCTTTACCTTTGTGGTAATATTCTGTGTGACATACCTTTGTCATACTTACCATCATGGTGATACCGTTGTGGTAATCTGGTGTGTGGTGTACCTTTGTGGTACTTAATTTCATGGTGATACCTTTGTGGTATTCTTCTGTGTGGCGTTCCATTGTGGTACTTACCTTCGTGGTGATACCATTGTGTTTTTATTTGTGTGAAGTTACCTCTGTGATGTTACCTTCATGGTATTCCTTCTTTTGTGGAACAATTGAGCTTTGGGATTTTGAGTTAGACCTTGTGTTTCTTCATGAATGAGATGGAAAAAATTGATAACATAGGTATATGTATGGGAATAAACCTAAGTAGGGTTGACAGTTGATTCCATGCTCTGTGGTTTATGCTTTATGGATTTTGTGAGACCATTGAGGGTCTTGGGGTCCCTACTAAGTATCATTATACACCCCTATATGGGCTATGCCCGCACCTTATTGAGTTTGGTGCAGGCGACAACCAACACTCACTAAGGATGAGGCTACTAGGACTGGAGGTAGCTCAGAGGTGGACCTTAGATGAGGAATACTACATAGACGACCATTCAAGAGCTGTACCAACCCTTCAGGTAGGATCCTTGGTGGGTGTTCACCAGAGCTGTTCAGCTTACATGTACCTTCCATTTTTCTTGTACTTTCTAGTTGGTCTTTTATTCTGGCCCCTTTTTCATACTGTACAAACTCTTTTTACAATTTATTTTACTAGTGTTCGTATCTTGATGTGTGCTTGGTTGTGTGAGTTTACATGTTATAAAGGAAATGCCTTCCCAATTTAAGGGAATATGCCTTTGGTACTAGTCTCCAGCCCTAGGCCTGTGGAAGGTGGGCTTAGGGTAGTCACGACATGGGCCTTGGGGGATGGATCTTGATAGTAGAGAAGGCCAACAGTCATGAGGGGTGAGGGATGGTGGGGGGAATCTGTATGGGGGGGGGGGATGGGTGGGGGGGGGGTTGGGATTTTACCATGAACCTTAGCTTCACAATTTTCAAAATCTACTTCTATTAATTAACATCATGTATTTAATATATGAAGTAAAAAACCTTTTCTTTTTGTATTACTTATCCTGAGAATTTCATTATGTGTATTTATTTTAAACTATAAGTAGTTAATTTTTTAAGGGTTTTTACATTTTAAATTTTAAATTTGAAATTTTTTAGAGGAACAAACATCTAAACTATCTCTATCTTTATTAAACATCCCTAAACACTAATATAACCTCTTCTGAGTTGCGTCCCAATCATCTCTTAATTTATTTTCAAGATCTAGACATGCTTCATTTCATATTATTTTAAATGTGTTGACACATCCATTCTAGAATGGTTCTTGAAAATAGTGTGTAAAAATAGTGTGATTAAATCCATTATCAGAGGCGCATTGTAATTCGTTTTCTTGTGATATTGTATCTATTTTCATCAGGAGGTGGTTTTTTTATCCTTATTGGTCATATAACCATGTTCTTTATTTTTAAGAGAGATTAATTGATAGTAAAATGAGTCTCTTATTTGGTTGGAGGCCTTTAATAAGCATAACAAAACTTTTTTTTCACCAAATCTGAATAAGCACTTTACTTGGTTGACTTCAATCAACTCCTTACCAGTGGTGGGTAATGGTCACCTTAAAATTAATGAGAGACCACCTTCTTCATCCATATCAAATATAAGAAAATAAATTGAAAAGATGTATTATCCAAATTTTACTAGGATATTCCTTATTATTTCTCTAGGGTACTTGACTAAGCTATCCGAAAGTTAGAGTGAAAATCAGGTCGGTTTTAATTCGTTGAGAACTAGATTTTATAAAACACACATAGGTTTGAGATTGATTTTTTCACCAAGATAACACAATGATATTTATAAATTACATGTCCCTATAGTGCATGATATTTGAAAAATTATGAGCTCTTACATTTTGGGTCGGTGATTCAACAAAATAATTGTAGATAATTACTCGTTTAACGAGATAACTACATGGTATTCTATTTTCTTCTTAATTAAGTGAAATTAATTTAGAAACATGTCATACCTAAGTATTTTTTAAATTTCTTTTCTAAAGGTAATGTTGATATTCAACCGCTTAAAAATGTCAAAAAAAATTTATGTTAGCCACTCTATTTTAGATTGTCTCATCCTCTCTTACAAGAAAATAATGGATTTTTTGGTGGTGGTAATAAATCAAAATCATCCTTTTTAGGATGCTCGCATATGTGACCTTTCTCACTTGGTTCTACTTCTAGTATTTTCTACCATCCAACTTTATCAGAATCAGTTAACTATTTTCTTCATCTCTTCATAGAAGTGAAAATTCCAATATCTTTTTTCTTTTACGATTTTTAGTTTTAAACCGCCTTATTGGATGAGTCTTAGTATTATTGGAAAATGTACCCACCAATCGGTCTGATATGGTCTTTGAGATTTGTCCCACTTGATGCTAAAAGTTGCATAAGGATGCCCTTCATTTTGTCATTTCAGTCTCTTGGCTTTTCATCAACTGATATGTTTATTTTCACAAAGCCAGTGAGTTGGTTTTCAAAATTGGATTGAAAATGATGGGCTTATTTTGGTGGCATTAACACTGATTTTTGATACTTTTATTTTTCAGTAGGTGGAAACTAAAGAGATCTAGTAAATGGTTGTAATGACCCGTAATTTTCAATGAATTTTTTTATTAAATTACTTGAGATTTTATGAGTACGTAGTTTTTGACGGAACCTGATTTCGAGGCCCGGTGTGCTGGAATCAATTTCCGAAGTTTAGATCGGGTACGTTCAGTGAACGAACGTGTGGGTTTTGCTAACTTTTGAACCGGTGGTCGGAATCAAAATCTGAGTGCATTGATGAAACCGTAGCTCCAGTTTTTTATTAAAATGACCTTTACTGGAGTTTCATTTTCTCGGGAAGGAATTGTTAAAATTTGTGGATTAAGAATAAAGAGAAATAAAATTGTGCTACTAATTTTATTTCACTTAAGTGGTTAAACACATGCATCAGAGTTGGGGTGGGAACCACTAAAATTCTATTTCCTCTTGATAGGATTTAGTGAGGTGGGGCCCGTAGGAGCCCCACCCATTCAAATTCTCTAACCCCCTCCACATGAGTTATAACTCTTCCACATTTATGATGACAACTCAACTCCCCTTTAATTTTTTGTCAACTATAGTTTTATCTAATTAATTGAATGCCAACACACAATTTATTCAATTAATTGAAACCCATTTAATTAATTGAATTAGGTGTTTTGAATTTTGAAAATGTTGGAATAAGTAAATAAAATAAAGAAGAGCCTTATTTTATTTTAGTTTGGTTATTGCAGTGGAGAATTTAGAGAAGGAGAGTTCTATAGTCTGATGAACTTCTTCTTCTTCATGAAGAACACCAAGACTTCGACGAAGGACACCGTCACCGCAAGGATAGATTTACATGACGTCTCTCCTCCTCTCTGTAGCTGGTGTGTGATGCCTTTCCCAAAGAATGACGATGAATCTTCCTTCGTTCTTCTTCCCGTGTCAAAGGAAGGGAGACGTCGCTCCACCTCGGATGTTCTCCATCAACATATACGGAGCTTCACCTCGCGACGCCGTTTACCCATGAGGATCATAGTTCGAAAACTTCTTTGAGGTCAGGGTTTGATTTTACATTCGTGATTAATTCTAGAATTAATTGTTAAATAAATAGCCGCTTGTTATCGAATTAACAGGAGTATATTGGACCGCACAAACACGGCTGTCCATCCCCCCCATTATTGTTGTACTACGTTATGGATTGGAACAGAGGCGACGCAGTGCCGTTGCACCGCGCAGAAATGAATGAACCGCGGCCGGTGCGATCCATGGTGAAAGGGCACGGCGCCGCCGCGCTATGACGTTGAGAACTAAACAGGCCGCGATCGGAGGGGCGCGGCACCGTCGTGCTGCTCTGGAGCATTAAGGAGGGCCACGGTTGGGGTAGGCCACGGCGGAGGGGCGCAGCGCCGTCGCGCCATGCCGGATGGCAAGAGCGGAGGCCTAGGGCCGCGGCGGTTCAGCAAGGAGGTGGCCGGACTCAACCGGCTGCTGGTAGACAGGGCGGTGGGAATGGCTGGTCTGACGGCTGCAACACCAGCCAGCCTTAATGGCCTTCTGTTACCTGAAGAAGCCAGGGGTTTGAACCCCTGGCCAACACCGTAAGGGAGGACCACCGTGGGTCTGCCGTTTCGTCAATCAAGGGGGGGTAGCGCCCCCCACCTCCACTCTCCGATCAGCCGAAGGCCGAGCCGCTGGCCACACAGCCCAGTCCGGGCCGTGCCCAAGCGGTCCGGACCCGGACCTGGGTCAGGCTGACCTGGTTCGGGCCGACCCAGTGGGTATTGGTCCGGGTCTGTCCGAGCCCAAACCCACCTAAAATCGGATAGGTTCGTTCAAGCGCTCGTAACATGGGCTAAAGACCTCTGATAGATGCACCGTCAGTTGCGATGCGATGATTAGATCAAGAATGTAGTTTTGGTATATTAAACTCATGGTTTTGAAGAACTTTGTGTATGACCGGGTTAGTTCGAACACGAAACCAATCAGGCCCTCGGAGTGGAAACACATATAACTTGAGCTCTGGATGTCCGATTGACGTGTCATCGACTTTGTTGGATTTCTCTAAGTGAGACGGTTCTTTTCGCTTGCTCAAATCAAGGTTTGGACATAGTTGGAGTGCGGTCGGGTTGGTTTTGACTTAAAAACTAGCCGGGACCCTAGGACGAAAAAGCTAATAACTCTTAGACTGGGCGTCCGATTGACGTGCCATCTATCGCGTAGAGTTCCTATTGATGAGACAGAACATTGGGATACATCAACTCCAGACTTCATGTCAGTTGATGTATCTAACCCCTTGGCTCATGGATAGGACCCTCCCGGAATCGAGCATGCTGTGTGTGGGAACTCTAGAGATTGCTGCGACTACGACGATGATGGCGACTGCACTGGGATCCTCCGTGGGATCGGCAGCGACGAATAATGTACTGGAATCCTCCATGGGTTCGACAGCGATGACTAATGTTTTTGTATCCTATGTGGGTCCGACAATACTTGACTATTGTTCTTGTATCCTATGTGGGTCTGGCAGTGTTTGACTCCGTACTTGTATCCTATGTGGGTCCGATAGAGTAGCTGGTCTTGTATCCTTTGTGGGATCGACAGCTTAGCTGGTGTTGTATCCAATGTGCGTATGATAGCTTAGATGAATCAGTGGCTACATCTGATCATCTCTATCATCTTACGAAGAAGTATACCCATGTGAGCTGAGTCTTAATTTACAATTACAATCCTCGATATGATTGTTTTACTATCCTATGTGGATTGGGTTGTGTTATCCTGTGTGATTTGGATTTTTCTTTCCTGTGTGGACTGGGTTATACTTGAGCTCATGTGCTTGATCTGAGCTAAAATAGATGACTTAGGTATATGTATGTGCAGATAGCTAAGTAGAGTTGGTTTTTTCATTGTGATAGTATCTTTCCTTTGTGGATTATCCTTTGTGGATTCGGGGAGACCTTCACGGGTCTCGGGGTCCCTACTGAGTATCGTATACTTACCCCTACATGGGATATGCCCACACTACGTTGTTTTGGATGCAGATGATGGACAACACTGATCGAGTGGGAGATCATGGAGCTGGACAGTACCTGGAGGTGTATCACTGGACGGTACATACTCGGAGTGGACGGCTAGAGCCGAGGAGCAGACGAGACTATCTGTACCCACCCTTCAGGTGGGATTTCCAGAGGACGGCTCAGACTCACTGCTTTACTTTTCTATTTATGTACTACCTTTTCAGTTGTACTTTACTTTCAATTAGGTTTGTATTCTGGCCCATTTACTTTCCAGTACTTACTTTTGTACTCATTTTACATAGTGTCTACTCATATTGCGTTCTCTATGGTGTTTGTTTACTTTATAAAGGTAATGCCTTCCCTTTTTATTGAGATTTATTCCTTTGGTGCTAGTTGCCAGCCCCTGGCCTATGGATGCCGGGCTTGTGGTAGTCATGGCACAGGCCCTAGGGATGGTTCGTGACAAATTGGTATCAGAGGAGTTTGGTTCTACTGCAGAACTCAGGACTCTGATATTACTTCTATGTGAAGCAATGGTGATAAGGGTATTGAGTTTGGTTATCAGTCCAGGGAGTCCAGTGTTGGTGCGGCGGCCGATGTATCCATACACCAGGACCCTGACTTCTGATTTCCGACTCAATGCTCGAAACATCGATTTTATGTGTGTTTCAAATTTTTTCTTTGTGATTACTTTTGTAAGCTCATCAGGTATACTGTATTGACCGTGGTGCACATGTTTCTTTTTAGGATAGCCCCACGATGGAATCCAGGTATGGTTCCGAGCTTTGTGTGAGACAACAACCCACCAAGCGACGGGGCCTCAGTGCAGGGCCCTATTACAGTGGAGGCACCAGCGGTACCTCTACCCACCGAGCCACCGATGCCAACAGCTCCATCCGCTGAGAGTGTACGTCACCTTAGTGAACTGCATGAGTTTCAGTGTCAGAGACCGCCCAGGTTCCACGGGGAGACAAACCCTCAGGCAGCCAAGGATTGGTTGGAGGCTGTTGTAGGAGTTTTCAGGTTAGTAGGGACACTAACAGACCCCATGGTGATCCTTGCAGTGAGTCTCCTACACGCGGCCGCAGGTAGATGGTAGATCCTGATGCTCTAGGTACACGAAGAGGCATCTCTCCTTTTGTTGGACTTTGAGAGCCTCTTACGCTCTGAGTTCATTCCAGCCACCCTCTGTGCGGTGCACATTCAAGAGTTACTACAGCTGCGACAGGGCAGCATGATGATAGCCCAGTACTCGGCGAGATTTACCGATCTCTCGTGTTATTCCACGGACATAGTACGAGACCCATTCTTCTGGTCCCATACCTACGAGCAGGGACTGAGGCATGAGATCAGGGCATCAATGATCTCCCTTAGCATTCCGACGCAGGCATGAGTACTTGAGCAAGCCCTTCTTATAGAGAGATTTCTTGCTGAGCCTACACCAATAGTGAGACCTACCCCAGGGCGACACGTAGCAGATTCTACTATAGCTGGTAGTCGAGGGATTTCATAGGAGTCCAAGCAGACCAGAACATCAGGCAAATGACCTCAGGATACTGGCTCAGAGGAGCGGGGCACATGGCACAGAGCCAGCCTTCCGAGGAGAAGATAGTGCTATGCATGCAGAGGGCATGGCCACATGGCTCGTGACTGCCCGGCTTGACATGCAGACAAGCAACAGACCATGGAGGGACCTCCCCGGCAGAGGCAGAGGTTCGACCGTGGCGGTCTGCAGGGAGCTGGCGGACGAGGCAGAGGAGATGGCTAAGCAGCAGGTGGTGGGCGATGCTTTGAGGCTCTACCACCACCACCACCAGGAGGTCTTCCCCGACCATAGGGAGCTGGTCGACAGAGACAGGCTCAGCTTCATGAAGTGGAGGCCTACGACCAAGGTGCACCAGAGATGATTCTAGGTAATATCTGTGTCTACTCCACCCTTGCTGTAGTTCTTATATACACTAGAGTGAGTCATTCATTCATTTCCGCAGCCCTTGTTCGGAGCTCAGAGATTATGACGGAGCCGTTGGATTGATCCTTACAACTAGAGACTCCTACGAGAGCAGAATCGACGATTACGCACTTGTTCCGGTAGTGTGAGCTTACTATAGGATGTGAGAGCATCGGCTGGGTTCTTCTTTTAATGGAATCGAGGCCTTATGATGTCATTTAGGGCATGGATTGGTTATCTACAATCCATGCCCATATTGACTGTATTAGGCTCAAGGTGCGGTGAGTTCGCACCGATGGGAGCAAGTTCACCTTCACTGGCGAGAAGGGAGGCTATGCAGTGCAGGATGGACTCATGTAGAAGAGATGAAAACTGATCACTCATCAGTTGGATAGCCTCATCCTAGGATCAGTTGACGTGCAAAGTCCGAGTTTCCCTGTTGTGGTTGATCTATATGCGGACGTTTTTCCTGATGACATTCCAGGACTACCTCCTCGCAGAGAGGTAGAATTTTATATTGACCTATACCCCGAGACATCCCATATATCTACACCATCATATCAGATGGCTCTCGCTAAGCTTCGAGAGCTATGAGTACAGTTGGAGGACTTGCAGGTCAAGGTATTCATTCAACCCAGTGTTTCACCCTTGGATTCCCCGATTTTGTTCACCAAGAATGAAGACGGGAGCATGCAACTGTGTGTCCGTTACATTCACCTGAACCAGGTGACTGTAAGGAAAAAGTATCCACTTCTGAGGATCAACGAACTCTTCGATCAGCTCAAGGGAGCACGATGGTTCTCAAAGATAGACCTCATGTCAGGTTATCATCAGCTCAGAGTTCGAGATGAGGATGTGCAGAAGATGACTTTCAGATGTCGGTGTGGCCACTATGAGTTCTTGATTATGCCTTTCGGCATAACCAATGATCTAGCAGTGTTCATGAGTCTCATGAATAGGATCTTACAGCCTTATCTCAATCGATTTGTCATGGTCTTCATCGAATACATATTGATATACTCGACTACTGAGGAAGAGCACACCCACCACTTGCGGGTTGTACTGGAAACACTCCGAGAGCACTAGTTTTATGGTAAGCTCTCGAAGTGTTAGTTTTGGATACATGAGGTTCACTTCTTAGGACACGCCATCTATGAGGCAGGAGTTGCGGTGGATCCTGCGATGATCGAGGCAGTGCTAGCTCGAAATCCACCCAGAAGCGTGACAATGGTGTGGAGTTTCTTAGGTCTGGCTGGGTACTACCGGAGATTTTTTCTAGACTTCTCCAAAGTTTCAGCACCACTTACATCATTGACGAAGAAAGGGAAACCCTTCGTGTGGTTAGACAGATGTCAGCAGAGCTTCTAGGAGTTGAGACAGAGATTGACCAGTGCACCCATCTTGAGGCTACCAGAGGAGGGAGTAGGGTACGTAGTCTATTGCAATGCATCAGGGACCGGACTTGGGTGTGTCCCAATGAAGGAGCGGGAAGTGATCGCATATTGATCACAACAGTTGAGGCAACACGAGCAGAACTTCGCTACCCATGACCTGGAATTAGCAACAGTGGTCTTTACTCTGATAATGTGGAAGCACTATCAGATGGGCGAGCACTTTACAGTCTATTTTGATCACCAGAGTCTCAGGTACATATTCTTGCAGAAGGACCTAAACTTGAGACAGCTACGACGGATCGAGTTCTTCCTGGACTATGACTTTGAGATAGTCTATACTCCTAGAAATGGGAACGTAGTAGCCGATGCTCTCAGTAGGAGGATGGGCATTCAGTTACTTGGAGAGGTGACAGTGCAGCTAGCCGCATTGAATATATCTTTCGTGGATAGAGATGGGGCAGCCTTCATTCAATCGCTCACAGTTACACCTCCACTTGTTCAGCGGGTTAGAGAGGCACAACATAGGGACGTTGACTGTGAGACGCGATGTCCACAGATTTCCACAGGACATGCACCTGATGGTTTTTCTATAATAGGAGAGTACGTCATCCTTTTCAGAGGATGTACCATGGTACCAACTGCTATACATGAGCAGGTGCTAAGAGAGTTTCACACTTCTCCTTCAGAGGTACATCCAGGAGTGGCGAAGATGTACCAGGATATCCGACGACAACATTGGTGGCCGGGTATGAAGAAGGTTGTGGCAGAGTTCATTTCTCGATGCCTCACTTGCCAGCAGGTGAAGGAATAGAACCTGGTACCAGTAGGCTTGGTACAACCCTTATAGGTCTCAGAGTGGAAGTGGTATGATATATCTATGTATTTCATGACTGGAATTCCACATACTTCCAGACGTCACACCTCCATTTGGGTGATTGTCGACCAACTCACCAAGTCGGACCACTTTTTACCTATCGGAGAGAAGGGCTCATTGGAGAGCATGGGACGCCTCTACGTTCAGGATATCATATGGCTTCATGGTGTTCCATCATCTATCATCTATGATTGAGATGCTCGTTTTACTTCCCAGCTTTGGTAGGGGTTGCAGGAGGCATTCGGGACACAGCTACGCCTGAGCACCGCCTTTCACCCACAGACAGATGAACAGGTAGAGAGGACCATTCAGACTCTTGAGGACATGCTCCATGCATGTGTCCTCAACTTTGGTCACATCTGGGAGGACCACCTACCATTGGTGGAGTTTGCGTACAACAATAGCCACCACTCCACCATCAGGATGGCACTATACGTGGCATTGTACAACCGACCATGCAGGTCACCTCTGTGCTGGATAGACCCTGGGGAGTCGGCACTTGTGGGACCAGATATGGTCCAGGCCATGACAGAGAAGGTCTAGGTCATTTAGGAGCAGATGAGGACCGCCCAGAGCTGATAGAAGTCTTATACTGACAGGAGGCGGAGACCACTAGTGTTCGAGGATGGCAACCACGTTTTCTTGTGGGCCTCATCGCGACGTGGATTACAGAGATTTGGATGGGGAGACTTTTGCAGAGGTCCTGGCGGAGATCGAGGATCGACATGAGTGGGTCCTATGTGGGCAGTTGATTCCTCTAGTGCACATCTGGTGGCAGCACGAGAACCTCCAGGAGAGAACATGGGAGTGGGAGGCTCAGATTCATGCTCAGTACCCTCATTTGTTTCCCTAGTTTGTGATGTATCTTTATGGGAACGTAAAGCCCAGAGGTGGAAGTAATGTAAGGACCCGTAATTTTAAAGGAAATATTTGTTTCTTAAATTTATTTAGATTTTACGAGTATGCAGTTTCCGACGGCACCTGATTCCGTGGCCCAGTGTGCCAGAATCCATTTTTGAAGTTTAGCTCGGGTATGTTTAGTGAAGAAATGCGTGGGTTTTTCTAACTTTTTAACCGGTGCTCAGAATTGAAATCTGAGGGCACCAATGAAACCACAATGCCATTTTTTGCTTATGATGACCATTACTAGAGTTGCGTTTTCTCGGGAGGAGTTGTTAAAATTTGTAGATTAAGAATAAAGAGAAATAAAAATGTGCTACTAATTTTATTTCATTGAAGTGGTTAAACCCATGTGTGGGAGTTGGGGTGGGACCCACTAAAAATCTTTTTTTCTCTTCATAAGATTTAGTGAGGTGGGGCCCGCACGAGCCCCACCCCTTAAAATTCTCTAAACCCCTCCACATGAGTTATAACTCATCCACATTTATGATGACAACTTAACTCTCCTTTAATTTTTTGTCAACTCTAGTTTTATCTAATTAATTGAATTCCAACACACCATTTATTCAATTAATTCAAACCCCATATATTAATTGAATTAGGTGTTTTGAATTTTGAAAATGTTGGCATAAGTAAATAAAATAAGGCAAAGCCTTATTTTATTTTAGTTTGGTTTTTGCTGTGGAGAATTGAGAGAAGGAGAGTTATATGCTCTGAATAACTTCTTCTTATTCGCGAAGAACACCAAGACATTGACGAAGAACACCGTCATCGTAAGGAGAGATCGACGTGTCGTCTCTTCTCCTCTCTGCAGCCGGTGTGTGATGCCTTTACCGATGAAAGACAACACGCCTTTCATCATTCTTCTTCCCACGTCAAAGGAAGGGAGACGCTACCCCACCTTGGACTTTCTCCATCAACATATACGGAGCTTCATCTCGTGATGCCTTTTACCCGTGACGATCATCGTTTGACAACTTCTTCGAGGTAGGGGTTTGTTTTTATGTTCATGATTAATTATGGCATTCGTCATTAAATAAATAGCCGCTTGTTATCAAATTAACGGGAGGAGGATGGACCACACAAACACGACCGACCCTCTTCCCCATTGTTGTTTTACTTCGTTATGGATTGGAATAGAGGCGACGTGGTGCCGTTTCACCGTGCAGAAATGAAGGAATCGCGGCCGGTGCGGGACACGGTGGGGGAGCGCGACGTCGTTTCGTCGCGCCTTTGAGAACAAAAGAGGCCACGGCCGGAGTCGGGCCACGGAGGAGGGGCGCGGTGCCGTCGCACTGTGCTGAAGCATCAAGGAGGGCAGTGGCTGGGGTGGGCCACAGAGGAGGGGCGCGGCGCCGTTGCGCGGCGCCAGACAGCAAGAGCCATGACCAAGGGCCGCAGTGGTTCAGCAGGGAGGCGGCCGGACTCAGCCAGCCGCCGGTGGACAGGGAGGCGTGACCGGATGATCCCGCAGCTGCAACACTGGCCAACCTTAATGTTCGGTCGTTACTCGAAGAAACTAGGGGTTTGAACCACCGGCCAATGCAGCAAGGGCAGACCCTTGCGGGTCCGCCGTTTCATCAATCAAGGGGGACAGCCCCCCCCCCCCACCGCAATCCACTCGGCCAAAGGCCGAGCCGCTGGCCACGTGGGCCGGGCCGCGCCCAAGCGCTCCGGACCCAGACCCGGGTCGGGTCGACCCGGTTCGGGCCGACCCAGGGGGTATTGGGCTGGGTCGGTCAGGGCCCAAACCCCCCTAAAATCGGACAGGTTCGTTCAAACGCCGTAACATGGGGTATGGACCTCTGACCGATACAACGTCAGTTGCGATGCAATACTTGGATCGAGACGGTCTTTTTGGTATATTAATCTTAAGGGTTTAGAGAACTTTGGGTATGGAAGGGTTGGTTCGATCATGAAACAACTGGGCCCTCGGAGCGGAAACACTTATAACTTGAGCTCCGGACGTCCTATTGATGTGTCAACGAATTTTATGGATTTCTCTTAGTGAGAAGGTTCTTTTGGCTTACTCCGCTCAAGGTTTGGATGCAGTTGAAGTTTAGTTGGGTTGGTTTTGACTTAAAAACCAAGCGGGACCCTGAGACGAAAAGGCCAATAACTCTCAGACTGGGAATCCGATTGATGCACCGCCTGTCGCCCTGAGTTGTTATTGACGAGATGGAACTTTGGAATACATCAACTCCGAATTTCATGTCATTTGATGTGTTGAACCCCTTGGATCATGGAGCGGACCCTCTCGGAATCGAGCATGCTGTGTGCGGGAACTCTAGAGCTGGCTGCGACTGTGACAACGATGGTGACAACACTAGGATCCTCTATTTGTTCGGTAGAGACAACAGCCGTACTAGAATCCTCCATGGGTTCGACGGCGATGACTACTGTTCTTGTATCCTACGTGGGTCCGGTGGTACTTGACTATTATTCTTGTATCCTATGTGGGTCTGGAAGTATTTGACTCTGTACTTGTATCCTATGTGGGTCCGACAGAGTAGCTAGTCTTGTATCCATTGTGGGTTCGACAGCTTAGCTGGTCTTGTATCCTATTTGGGTCCGACAGCTTAGATGAATCAGTGGCTACATCTGATCATCTCTATCGTCTTACGAAGAAGTAATAATGTGTGAGATGAGTCTTAACTTACAATCACTATCTTCGATATGATTTTTTTGCTATCCTGTGTGGATTGGGTTGTGTTATCTTGTGTGGATTGGATTGTTCTTTCCTATGTGGACTGGGTTGTACTTGAGCTCGTGTGCTGGAGCCGAGCTGAAATAGATGACTTAGGTATATGTATGGGCATATAACTATGTAGAGTTGGTTGTTGCTTCATGATTGTATCTTTAATTTGTGGTTTATCCTTCTTCGATTCTGGGAGACCTTCTGGGATCTTGGGGTCTCTACTGAGTAGCATATAGTCACCCCTGAACGGGCTATGCCCGCACTATGTTGTGTTGGATCCAGATGATAGATAGCGCTGATCAAAGTGGGAGCTCATGGAGCTGGACGGTACCTAGAGGTGGATCACTGGATGGGACGTACTCAGAGTGGACGGCTGGAGCCAAGAAGCAGAGGAGACTATCTATACCCACCCTTTAGGTGGGATTTCCAAAGGACGACTCAAACTCACTACTTTACTTTTCAGTTGATGTACTTTATTTTTAGTCGTACTTTACTTTCAGTTGGGTTTGTGTTCTAGCCCATTTAATTTCCATCAATTACTTTTGTACTCAGTTTACTTAGTGTTTACTTAGCTTCCATACTCTATGGTGTTTGTTTACTTTATAAAGGTAATGCCTTCCTTTTTTATCGGGATTTACGCCTTTGGTGATAGTCACCAGCCCCTGGCCTATGGAAGTCGGGCTTGGGGTATTCATGGCATGGCCCCCGAGGATGGTTCCTGACAATGGTTGTGGGAATTAATATAGTGGTTAAGTATCTAGAATTTTATTTGGGTACCTAGGTGGTATCCGATTCCATGGTGGTATTTTTCCATTTCTCTATTGAAAGTAACATTGATTAGACTACTATGGATACTGAGATATCCTTTGATGATAGTATTATTATTGGTAATATTGGGGTTGTTGGTTCTCTTGATTTTCTTTGTTATAATTAATATAATAATAATCTTGGATTTGTGGTTCCTCTATTCATATCTTTCAGTATTAATTTGGTTATGGGACAATATAAGTTTAGGAATATTGTACCTCTATAATAGGGATATGAAGGGGTTGTAATGTAGATATCTTGAAAGAATCTAACTTCATTATCTGGGCTTCAACCTGGGATGAAAGATAGGTATTATCCTCCACCTCATGGATTCCACAACATGGTGATCCTCGATCACTCTACCATAAACTAAAATTGTGTGAAATCATATCTAACTATGACATAATGACTTCATCTTTTGTTTTTCACAAGTCTTCATTCTTTGGTGGAATCTACCACTGCACGTTCAATTAGCTGATGTTCTTTGTCCAAAGTCTGAATCAAGTTCCATACATCGAGTCCATGATGTGGGAATTTACATGTTAGTTACTTGAAACTATCCCATTACTCCTAAGCTGATTCTCCATTATCTTAATTGAAAATTATAATTACATTCCATAGATTGTAGGTTTAGATTGGTGGGATGTATTTATCTAGAAACCTATTTTTAAGGTTTTCCCAAGTTGTAATGGATTCAGGTGATTGAATTTTAATCCAATCATTGGACATATCATGCACGAAGAATAGGAAAAATCATAGTATGATGGCATTAGACAGTAAAAATTAATTTCAAAATGTATCACAAAATTACAAAAAATTTGAAATGTGTTCATGGGGTTCTGCACTTTGTAGTCTACTTAACTATCCTATTTTCTTCGATTATATGAATGACTTCAGGTTTGATCCTTAATGATTTCACCTAGATATGAGTGTATAGAATGTTAGGTGAAAAACCACTAATGGATAGAAATACGCAATCCATGATGGTGTGCCCCTACAACATTGGTCTCTCTTCCTAAAGTCCAGGTGGCTCAAATATATAACTATATAGGTGTGAACACACAATATCATTGTGTTCAACCACTATTAATAATAATAATTATATAATATTTGGAATGATATTGGGATCAAAAGGAAGAAGTTATTGTGTGTATAGTCTCCTAGAATGAGTTAGGATACTCGGGTGCATGCACTAAGATGGAGAAAAGAGGATGAAAATTGTATTCTGTAAGTGAATAAATTATAAAAAAGAAAGGGAAATGAAATAAGGAGTGACCGAAGTAGGAGGGGGTAGAGGTTGTGGGAAGGTAGTACTAGGTTCGTACTAAAGGCCACTGTGCATAAAAACAGCTATCCTCAACAATCAAGAAAAAATTTAATCAGCCCTAAAATATAATTGAATACAAAAATGTTCTATTAAGATGATAATTTATATTTCACCATATAAACTTGGCTATAATGGAGTATCATAATAGAATTTTGGGTTTAAACCCATATGGACATGTTGTAGGAGAGAAAACCTTGTAGTAAGAAACTATTGGTAGGAGTCATCAAGATCTTTCTTAGGAATGGGTTCACTAAAACTATATAGATTAGGCTTTAACTCATATTGAAATGAAGGGAAATTTTTCAATTTTAAGATTTAAGAAAAAAATAATCTATAATTTAGTCCAGGATTGACCTATAGATTAGACTATAATGTGGTGAAAAAATTTACCAATTGATCTAGGTCCAACCAATTTGATTGACCTATGGTGGAAACTACTCTTGGTCTATTGGTTAGGGCAGTTTCCAAAAAATGTGATTTAGAATGTATTTAAACCAAATTAAAATCCATAGAGTTACTATGTTTTTATTCATAGATTCATTAGGTTCAAATCCACTGTTACTCTTGACCCCTTAACCTAAGTAGATTATTTAAGAATGACGGTGGTAAATGAAATCAGGGAAATATATGGTAACATGCTTGACCTAAAAAAATTAACAATTTTAATCAAATTAATCAATTATTAAAATAATATTAAATTAATCAAATACTAACTTTAATGAATGAACATTTAATATCACAATGACAATCGATGTTAGATGATAAATGATATTGGATTATTATGTTGGGGTAAAAATAAGACACAAATGAGTCTCATAATCAAAAGTGTCAAAAAAAGATTTGAAAAATAAAAAAAATGAAATAAATATAAACAAATAGTAATAAAACTGGGAATTAAATGTTGAAGAAAAGGAAAAAGATGTTTTGGGAATCAGTCCTCTCTTTACTTTAGAGTTTGCTGACTATTTATATACATTTAATGATACACGAAATGTAAATGATTCACCTTGTGTAACAATTTTAAATGAATTATGCATCAAGAATTTCCCATCATGTAAGAGAATTTCAGGCCGTTTAATTTATATCAAAAAATTTATCAAAAGTTCATGGATCTTCATATTTCATATCTTGAATCTTTGGAGACTATTTGGTTTTATATGTTTTCGCATTGTGTACTGATCTTATTCCATGTATCTTCATTAGGTTTAAAATTTTCTTCTTTCATGGTGTGTAATATATATTCACATTATATTTTTGGTTCAAGCCTTTTATTTTAGATATAATCACTATAATTGAACTAGAATGTGGACTACTTTAGGGTTACACATCATGTACATGAGATTTATGATGTGTAATGATTAATTTTATGCTTTTTCATCAGGTACACCATTGATTCTTGAAATCATATTCCTTTCAAAAAAAAAACTAAACCCAATTTATTATAAAATAAAACATGAAAAAATCATAAATAAAATAATAAAAAATATATTTAAAATTTTAGACAATCAAATCATTAAAACCATCATGAAATCCATAAATGAAATATATTGATGAAAAATTAATTGTATCGCTTCATGGTGTTGGTAATACATACGTACATAGGTGTGTAATTTCACTACCAATTTGATGGAAAAGAGTGTGTATAATGGTAGTGTAATATTAATAAAAATTAAATTTCAATATATTTATAATACTGATTTTTTATTTCCAGATAATACCATATATTTTAAGGGGATAAATGAATTAGTAAAGATAAATTGGTTAAAGTGTTTACCTCTTATTTGAATGAACTTATTTTGATATCCTCTTACGGACACTATGGTTAGTATTTTGGGGAATGTATCACCTCGAGAACATGTATATGTGGTTTATAATGTAATTGGTCTAGTTTAGTTGAGCTATACAAATGTTACTGTTGTAAAGAAGACAAATGAGGGGTTTCATCTTACAACAAAGGAATACGTAACACTTGGAATTTCCTAAAATATTAAAATTTAATAAAGTCATTATCAATAAAAATGATTAAAAATATTCATTAATTTAAATAAAAATATATTATAATATAAATTAAATTATACAATAAAATTTGGACTAGTTTTGTTGTCATTTTAAAAAAATATCTTTTTTTAATGCCTTCAATAACCATTTTAACCTTAACTATTATAACAACTATTTCAAAATTAAGGGTTTACAAATCATACCATAAATAGGGAAGTGACCTATAAGAGGATTATGGTTTATATGTTAAACTATATTCCATTCACTTATACAAATATAATATTTTTATCAATTTTAAATCATTTATTAAAATATTATTTAATACAAAATATCAGTAATTGTAATTTTGGGACAATCCATGAAATTTGACTATAAAGTCTTGAAGAGAAATATTTAATCTAATGTTATATTTTTACAGATCCCTAATATGGCATTTGTATCTAATAAATATATGTAACTTAATAATTCACCTATATTCAATTACTTTTAATTTTTTTAATTCATTTTTTATTAATTAATTAATACCATGTCATCATTGTGTATGATTATAAAAAAAATATAAATATATTACTGTGATAATAAAATTATTTTATCTTTAAAATAAACATATATAACTAATCTTATCCTCTTTTTATCCTTATCTAAAAAAGTTTTTGATATTAAAGTCAAAAGAGTGACATTTTTTATCAATTATTTTCTTAAATCAATATAATGGTCATAATAAAAGAAATATGTAACCAAGTGAGTATATATTCAATAATTTGATAGATATCTCCAAATTACTCTAATCAAATAAGATACATGAATGTTTTAGATAAATTTTATAGCTTTCTGCCAATGTTTTAACCATATTTTTCCCATTTAGCCCATATAGGGGTGATAAAAATTTACAATGGTCACTATTCATGTTAAATAAAATGAACGAGCAATATTAAAAAAATATGAACCTCATAATTCCGAATATAGAATCTAGTTTTCAAATTTAAAATTATATAAGTTGTTGAGATTCATTTCCAAAGAATTGTGAAAAACACTACAAAACCCGTTTTGTATAAGAATATATTTTTAGGTATAAAATTTGATTCATTCCTATACCAAGCTTAGAATAAACATTTGATGAATGTTAAAACATTTTATTAAATATTAAATATTTTAATTTTATGAAATTCATTAACTAATAGTGATTTATTTAATTTACAATGATAAAAAACATTGCACGCATTAAAACTACTTTTCCAAAAAACAGCTCCATTATTTTATAATTATTTTTAATTAAATTTTGAATTAATTGATAACCAATAAATTCATTTTATACATTTGTAAACCATAATTTTTTCATAATTTGGTTTTACCAGTTCATATTTGAAAATCCAATGGTTAGTTGATAATAATCACATTAAATAGAAAAATTTTAATTTAAAAGTTGGTTCATTTAAACTTGATGTTACGTGTATCAAAAAATATCAAAGAAGTTAAATTTATTTTAAAAGAAACCTATCATAAAATATAATGGTGTTATAGTAGGGGACCAAAATTTTCCAAATGATTACCTTTACATTTATCAAGTACTAATATATTTTTAGCATATTTTTCAGTATTTGTAACATTTAATGAAAGAGTTTTGGATGTATTGATATATCACACCATGAATACTATATTGTGTCATGTGTTTTGAATTACATCATGGGGTTATGGACTTGGGAGTTAGAAGTTTCATTTTCAATTGGGATTTATCAGTTCTGGTGTGATGTGTTATGCTATGAAATGACAGGTTTCAGAACATCTTCGGTAATTACTATGTAAAAGGATTCCCATGGGCTAATGTTACATGAAGCGGTCCATGTTAATACTATGTGGGATCCACCATATTATAGAGTGTCTTTTAGTAGCATAGAGTTGTTATTGGATTTAATTTTATTTTATTTGGGGTTTGGTTTAATCTTTCATGTGGATTGATCTCATTGTGATGACATGTGTTTCACTATGAATTCCTTGTTATCAAGTTTCTTGGTTACATCTCGATGTATATACTATGCTATGAACCTTGTATGGGGTTGATCATTTTTTAGAAAATAGACTAAGAATTCTTTTAGGATTTCAATGGGGTTTAATCAATATGTTTTGATATGCTTAGGCACACTATGAATTTAATTATTCTTATCGAATAAACGACCATTGAAAGTGATTAAAGGGGGATATGTGTAGGGGTATTTCACCAAAAACTTTGGACATGGACTCATTGTTGTGTCATGAATCCTTGAGACATTGTGAATCATTGTTTTCAAGATTTATTAACAAATTTGGTGTGCCACTTGAATTATTTATATTTTCTCCTTTAACTCTAAACCCTGAGACTGTGTATGAGAATTATGAAAAAACCTATACCTCCATGATTGATCCTTAGGCCTTGGGTTTGGGAGACTACTACCTTTAATATAAGGTTTTATTTTTTTCTTGTTCTATTCTCTTCATTCATATCTCATTATTCATTTCCATTCCATGTAAGTACAATTTATTTTATTTTTTTGGATTATTTAGTGATTATTGATATAGGTTCCTTGGTGTATGCTGTCATTAGGGGTCATGGATTCATCATGATATATTTACGTTATTATTCAGACTCTTTCACCCCTTATTATTTGGTGCTCATTGAAGCTTCATATTAATTTAGGGTATTTAATTCTTATCTAATTTTATTAATTGAAATTTTAGGATTGTAATGCTTTATTTTTAAATAAATGAAGGCTTGGAATGAAATAAATGATGGTAATTAACTAAAATTTATGAATTTGGAAATGGATTTTTTTTCAAAAGATATTAGGATACTGTTTTGGTTATTGTCTTATTTTATTTCACAAATTATATTTTAGTTATTTGTTATTTTATTATTGGAATATCGCATCTAAATTTGTTGGGTAACTTCAATATGGTAAGATGAAAATTATATTGACAATATAATTAGTAATTTATAATGAAATTTCATGGATTTAGTAATATTTTAGAACTTCTATTTAAGTATATATTTATTTATATTAAATTTTTATAATATTATTTAAATTTATAAATTTTATGGATTCTATTCCGGTACATAATTGATTAATAAATTCCATATTGTAGAAATAAAGTGAATTTTCTATAATTAATATTAGTGGAAACCTATGTTTGGTTATTGTTTTCATTATGTTTGTTTACATTAGTCAAAAAATGTTGATTGTTTATTTGAATATCTTACTCTTGGTATTATGATTTTGATACCATAACTTTTAGAATATTAGAGTCCCTTTTGGGCTTAAAATTGAAAACTGATGTTTGGGCCATGAAGGATTATAGTTATAGGATGTGTTCTCATATGATATTTAGTGGTTCAAATTTCTGAAATACTTTTATACATGGGTTTTTACATCTTTAGGTTATACTATATTCCTATATCTAAGCTCTAATGGTTTTTTGGTTTCTCTCTGTGTATATATGCTTGTACTATAATTGATCCAGGAGTAATGTTTCTTTAAAAAGACTATACAGGATCTAAGTTTGGATATTTGATTATTTTTATAAGGTGGCCACAAGGAAAATGATGTGTTGTTGTGGATATGATTATGTGGATGTGGCAGTGATGGGATTACATGAATATGTGGTTTGACTTATTTAGGGGATGGCAGTAGCGAACCATGTGATGTTGGGTGTTTATAGTTAATGGTTCAGTGGAGGAATAGGAAAATGGAACCTCTCTTAAAATATATGATTTCAATGATATGTCACAAACTTTTATATTATATTTCATGATCGATACATAGTGGGGATTTGAATTTAGTTGTCCAAATTTAGGATACAAATTTATTACACAATTTATTTATGATGGAATATGTTTTGTTCCCTTAGATCCATACAGGTGGTTTGGGGTAGGATCTAACAAAGTATATCCGTATACTCACCCCTCTATATATAGGTTTTTTATGTTTGTTGGAGGGACTTGGTGATTAAGATTGGCTTTACTAGCTCATGAAGGCTGTTCTAGGATTACTAGTGTTCAGGAGTTGATGTCATAGATTTTTCTTTTTAAAAATTACAATATTAGTCTTTTTAATGACATTAAATGAATTGGGATAAATTTATTTTTGTATAATGTTTATTGCTGTATTCTTTTTCATTTTATATGATTTTTTTTGTATTGTATCCCAAATGTTAATATTTAATTCCCTTTGTGATATACACCATCCCATGCGATATGGGAGGAAGGCATTGGATGTCACTATTGTATTCCCTATAGGCCCATGATGGGTAATAGTTGGAATGTTTCATTATTAAAGGTTAATCCTTATCATCTACAACTTTATCATCTACCTCAGTTGAACTTCCAGCTACTTTAATAACTAAGAAACTATGGTAGTGGCTATCCTGGTGACCACTAATAATCTTGGCAGGCTTAGAAACCACCATGAAAGGAATTTTTTCCATCATACCCATCATTCCTATAAACATCATACAAGGAATAATATGATAATATAATGATATCCTCAGGAATCTTTAAATATAATTCTTAAATCTCAGTAGAATTTGAAGATCTAGTGTATGAATTATCATTATCATTCTATACAATTTTCTTAAAAGGTATTAAAAGTTGAGAGTCAGTAGTTATAGAAGAAACATGTGGAATTATGACTGTATCAGAGTTACTCCCTTATTTAATGGATAAGAAACCATACCCTTATTATCCTTTAAACACAACTTCCTCATCCACATCAACATTGGATTCAACCACCTCTTCTTCTTAAGAGTAAACTAAAACTACATATCGCTTGAAGTTAGGATTTTCTAAATATATTAGCCTAGAAGGGTTCTACATATGGTTAAACTTCTCATACAACATCTCAGTATCCACTACCCACATATTCATCAAAGGATTATAATTAAATTTAATTATTTTTCAAATGGATTAGCTTATACAAAATCCATCACACTATGTCAATTTTTCTTCTTTTCCACTAACAAAATCTTTTTCTCCCAATAAGGGAGATATCTTTTTTAGATAGACATATGAATTGGTCATAGAAGAAGGTTTTCGTAGCTCAATCATATGAACCATAATAAGTCTATACTAATTTATTTTTATCTCCTCTTATGATGAGAAAAAAAAGAATATATGTTGATACCTTAATATACTAAATTCTTCCTTCCTAGGATATAGAATATGTTTGATATACTTTGAAATAATTGACATTATCCATCCAATTCCACTACTGTAGGAATTATCAATATATAATTATCAGTAAGTTCAAGTAGGTAATCTATAAGGAAAAAATTATCATGGTCATTGGGATATGATCCTCAATCATCCAAATAAATTGTTTCATGGGAAAATTTTAAGCATTTAGACAATTTCTTTGAAGAAAACAATTAAACCATTTTATCTACTAGCATTATGAAGAAATAATTTATCCTAAAACTAGAAATAAAAAAATTGATGTCACAAACCAATCTAGGGTAGAAAAGTTGCTTATTAAATGTAAAACATTCAATTCATCTTTTCTGTTGGATAACGTTAAAAAATATGAATTAATCGAAGTTATCCAAAAAACATATATTTATTTCTTAGGGACTATAACTCGTCATGATAGAAGAGGATTTAAGGGCTTAACATGATGACTTCACTTAAATATTTATTTATTTCATGGACAAAACCAATCCAAAGAAAAAGTAGAACACTTCACTCTCACTATTATACCAATACGGGATGGTTGAAGATTGAATTATTGGTTAAGGTTTGAGAGTGCAGGGAATAATAGTTTTAAGGAGACACGAAGAGGTTCGCATGAGTAAAGATTTTTTTCAAAATCTAAATCGGTTATTTTATCATTTATGGAATAAAATTAAATTTTAAATATAAAAATACTTCTATTGTAGTGGAAATAGATAATTACTAAAAATTAAAACCATTAAATTATGAATGGTAGTAACCAGAAGAGAGTGCTTTATGGAAGCAAGCCAATGGTAGCATCCAAAGGTAGTATCCAGTAGTAGTCTCTAATAGTAGATTCTAATGGTAACAACCTATGGTAGTGACCAATGGTATCATCCAACAGTTTTAGGCCAATGGTAGACACTTGATTTAAGAATTAACTATAATAGAACAAAAGAATTAAATTAATAAATGGTAAAGAGAAATTTAAAATTTCAATATCGTGTTTGATATAGCTTATTATATCAATGTTAAAAGGAATTATAAATATATCAGTTTGTTTTTTTTAGAACCAATTAATTGAAATGTTATGTCACCATTTTGAAATTAGTATCTCAAAAGTTTATGTCTTATATCAATGTGTATTTTCTACGTGCGAGACACATGGATCTTAGAGACCTTAATAGGAATTGTATTGTAACAATTTATAGGTACATTTTTTAACTAATATGAATAGTATTGTAATGTATGTTTCATCCCTGGAATCTTTGTAGAAAAAATACCTACCAATATATACACATATTCAATATTGGATAATGAATCAAAATTTTGGGTTTTTATAGCACCATTATACCAGTGACTTGCCTAAAAAGTGACATGCTGTAGTGTTTTTTAAAATATAACTTAAAACCATAAAAATATAAATCAGAAAAACTATATATGTCAAAATAATGTCCCCTTCGATTGAATAGTCCTAAATTATTTTTAAGTTCGAAGCATTCAAAAATTCTTTGTACTGAATTTAAATATTATTGCCTAGTATTTTATTGAAATTGGGAACACATAAACATAATAAACATAAATTTTTTATAGAAATATGCGAAGTAAATTAAAATCCATATCATTCATTTATAAGTGGTTTGATCAGTAGGGTTCATTATTTTATAAATATTGAGTTCACTAGTGATACTTAAAAGAGCATCACTTCTATTAGATCTATCTAATTCAGAAAAAAATGCCTATTAGTGTACATAATTTTGTTCAAAATTATTAATTATTTATTTTGAAAGGTATAAAAATAGGGAATGTATTTAAGATCAACCATTAAACACATCACAAAATCATTTTTCACAAGTTTTAAAATTTTAGTACATAAATAATTTCTTATGGAGACAAAAAATATGATCAACATATATTTTTATAACAAAAATGTACATTTAAATTTTTTTATAAATATATTAGTGTGAATAAATCATTTTTTAAAATAATTTTTTATAATAAAAGTGATGTTCTTATCATTTAAATATCTTAGATCATATTATAAACATAATTTGGTTTTGTTAATTTAAAAACATGACTCAGAAAATGAGGGTTCAAAAATCTATGTGGTTGTTCAAAAAATAAATCCCTCAATAACATGAACAATTAGAAAATAACTCTTGACATATATTTCATATAGTTTTATGTTTATATGTTTGGAATATGGACACATTATTATTCTTACTTCCAGGATAACTACTAGTGCAAAGGTTTATTCTTATTTTATGCCTCATTATTGACTATATAACCATGTAACCAATTTTTATTTGTTTTTAATAAATTTTATAGACCCATCAATCTTTTTTTATATACCCACTTTGTTTTAATATTTAGGTAGACCATAGGTCTATTTAAAAATTCTTAGCCTTTATTTATTTCAAACAGATTCAATTATTCTTACATATCGATTACCCAATGTTCATATTTGATTGCATAATTTATTTTATTTGTTTAAAGATATGACAATATTGTATGATGTTCAACATGGTTTCTTTGTGAGTATTGAGTTTTAGTACTTTTATGCATGTCTCCTATAACATCATCTAGGGGATGTTGGTTGAGGGTTTTAATGGTTCTCGGAACTGAAGAAGTTGGATCTTACCTATTTTTTTGGGGTTTGGAAGTATTTGATGATCATAAAAAGTATATTTATTTAAAAAATAAATGGAAAGATCAGAATATTTATTGTTATTTTTGATATTCAAATTTCACATATCATCCTTGAGATTTTCTCTATATTTTTTTGTCTATGTGGAACTATCTCATTGAAAGTGACATGAATAGTTTCTTATCAAACATTAGATTTCTTATTAAGAACTTTATAAACTTTATTAGTTGATGTATATAAAATAAATATTCATTCATATCATTTTGGTAAAAATTCATCCAAATTATCCTTTGTATTTAGAATATAGGATTTTCAGCTAAAAACTCTAAAGTAATTTATTTTGGGTTTTCTACCATTACATAATTCTTGTGGATTATTTTCCAATATAGAAATGATAAGAACTATATCAATTACATAAATGTTTGTGTTAAAATCATAATTTAAAAAATTTATTAGTATGTCATATTAACGAACCATAATTGGGTAAATTTATTAAAGTGTTCTCTTTCTACTTTCAAAAACTTATTTTTATTAAGGTGTTTTAGGTGCATATAAATTCTGAGTATTGATATATTTTGAGTATAGAGATTTAGACTCTTGATTATAAAAATACAATCCATAAGAACTTCTTATGGTTTTGATGGGGATTTCACTCAGTTTATTTAATGATTTTTCATATTTCTTAAAACTGGTAGGAGTTTCTATATTACGAGATTGGAAAAACACACTTGTGTGTATTAAATAATCAAGAAAAACGACATATAAATAGTGGTTTAATACTAAAAAATCAACTATGGATGGTCCAAATAAATTATTATGAGCTATTTATAATGGTTTATTGGCAGAGACCAATTCCTTTGGGTTTAAAAGATAATTTTTTATTACATTACCTTTTGAAAAGTATTGAACACATTGACTTTAGATAATTATACCTTAGAAATATAATTGACGAAATGTTTATTATTAATATTTTTATGTGAGTATATTTTTTTCAGGACTAGTCTCTTATATCTCAAGAAATATTATCTATATAATTAACTTATACACAAATAATTTTTAGAGAATAATGAATATAAATTATTAGAAGATACATTATCACTTCTTAAAGAAGTAAATACTAAAACTTGATTGGAATAATAAAACGTAGACATAGTAATTTAAAATTTAAAATGAAAACAATCATCACACAATTTTAATGTACCAAGTAGGTTATTTATTAAACCATTAACAAATAAAACCTTATTAATAAGGCTATATTAAGAGTTACTAATTCATATAATTCCAATTATCTTATTTTACATTGTCCCTAAATGTGACATGACAACCATTCACTTTAATTAGATTCTTCTCGAATAAATAGTCTTTTATCATATGTCTAGAACACCCACTATCCAAATGAAACATATTTTTACTAGATCTTTTCAAACATTTTCCCTAAAAAATAGTATCCATAAGCATATTTTTGATTTTTTATTTGTATCTTACCTAATCAAAACTAAGTCACTAGATCTATCATTAAATGCACTCCATGTGGAATTTTTTTCTCTTCTTGGTCTTTTCTATTTATCATTATAATCTTTCTTATACTTCAGCTTCAATCAGTCAAATTTTATATACAATTTACTCTTATATTCATAATAGGTTAAACTCTTTAGGTGAGTCATCCCTTTGACAATATTTCCACAAATTCCATCATATATAATATGTTCCGCTATAATATTTCATGTAAAAAAAATTCTTCTCACTATAACACATTTAAAATATTCATTATATCTAAGTCATTTCCTCCCCAATGTTTTTATCTTCATAACTTTCACATGTTTTATCTGGTTTTAAAACCTCTGTAGATTTTTATTGTGATTATTTAAAGGTAACAAATTTCATTTTTGGTTTATCAACTTCATTGTTTACTATTTTCTATTCTTCACAAATCATCAACATTCAAATTATCTGATTGACTAGTTTTCCATTTATGTCACATGATTCTTGAATAGAGAACACAGTTCCACTCAAATGATCAGGTAGGAATATCAATAACCTTATCACTGGAGCATTATCACCCATATTTCATCCATGTGTAATTCTTGTATTTATCATCTCATGTAAAATAAGATACATGTCAGGTATAGATTCATTAGGATCTATGTTGAAAGAATCATAATTATTAGTTTATGTATTTAATCCTTTTTTCTTAACATTAGATATACCTTCAGGAGAGACAGAAAGGGTATCCCAAATTTTATAATAAGTATCAAAAGAAGTTATAATATTTAATTAATCCCCTATTAATAAGAAAAATAATGAATTCATAGATTTTCATTTATAATCAATAGAAAATTTAATTAGAGCATTCTATTATTTTCTCTTGGTTTTTGAATTTTCATATCACTCTTTAATAAATATCAATATTTCAAAACACATTCTTTCAAGATAAAATTTCATTTTTATTTCCAACTAAACTTAATTTTGGACAATGTTTAAAATACATTTTATTATGATATATAATCATTTTATAATCCATTTAAATTTTAAAGAGAAATTTTTAGATTTTATTATTAAATTTTAATATGAACAATTTAATATTATTTATTCAGGAAAAGTACTTAAAATCTAATTCTTTTCATTCTTATATTAGTGACTTAGACTATATTAAAAACTGAATTGAAATACCATCTTCTAATAGATACTATGTTAACATCTTAAAATAACATCGAGTTGTGTTCCTAACATTATATAATTACATAATGTATCATCAATAGAAAAAAACAACTACAAATTAAAAAAAGAGTAATTAATTTAACAATGAAAGTAACAAGTTGATTTGATGGGGAAAAATGATTCGATACCACTAATTGGTTTTAGGGGATCATCATATAATTGATTTTTAGTGGAAGAAAAACTATATAATGCTCAATCTATCAATTAAGACATCCAATTTTAATGTGATTATAGAATATAAAATTGCACACCTAGATAATACAAAACTATATCTTTAATATTTGATACACTATATATGATTTTGACCACTAGAGAAGTAGACAAAAGAATCCTACCTATAATGGTATTAAACCGATGAAAGGATCCCAAAATGTTTCTTGAGGATATCAAAATGTTGATGGGGTGCTAGCATATTTACATAGTGGGAAATTTCATTTCTAGAGGAATTGATCAACATGAGGCTTAGATATAGCTAGTCATAACCAATATAAGGGATCTCAACAATTTTTTAATCCATCCAAAACACATTTCATTTAATAAAACCCATTATAAACATTCAATATATAGACATATTTTTATTCTTAATGGACTTATACATTGAATTTAGTTGATGAATTTTAGAAATAAAATACATTTATTTGGGATCATGGATAATTATTCAATGTGGGGAGATATATACACCTTGTAATTCCCTTATATGTACAAGTATTTAAAGCATTAAAGAGAAACAAGGATTTTGGTTTGGTAGAGGGGGAGGTTTTTGAAAAGGGATTAAAGATTGTAATTTCAGGAATTCGATGTCTAAAATATGTGGTTTTAGAATATTAATGAATCTTAAAGAATGATCAGAGGATACATTGGTGAATCTTGAGGGTTCAAGGTTTGAATTTTTGATTTTAGGGAGAGAAACCAGGGGTTCACAATTAGTTCATAGTTTGCGCTCGCCATAAAGTCCAACTGTGAGTCTTATATTATAAAGGTATATAGTTAGTTTAAATAATTTTGGAGACTCTAGGACACCATAAAATAACTACATAAGATTATAGAGTCATTCATATATATTAAATATAGTTTAAAAAAAGATACATACTAACCATGCAGAATGGTGTGTCCTAGAAAGTGAGGTATTCATGGTTAGATAATAGTTTTGAAAACATTATAACAAATCCTTGCAACTCTTTAATGATGGAAAACCTAAAAAACTTCTTATCCAATATTTTTAAACCCCTTTTCCTCCCCCTTCAGCCAAAACCACTCACAAACTCCCTCCCTCCCCATTTCTTATAGGTGAATCTCCAATATTTGATGATGGAATAGAGTGAAATAATTTATATTAGGAAGACTAAATTGATTTCATAACTCATATTCCCTTTATTATTGTTTAATTTGTTTCAAGTGGTTTCTCTCTATATTTGGATAATATTACAAATTTCTAGTGTTTTTCTGTTTTCTTATTTTATTCTGAATTTGGTTTAACATATGACCAATACTTGATGTGTGGACCCATCCATTGTTAAGGTATGTTATCTATAATTGTAAACCATAATACCACATTATTATTTATTTAATTCGGTTATGAGTTCACACTATCTTTATGTCATTTAACTTGAATTCATTTAAATAATATTTCAATGTGTTTCACCAAAAATTAAAATAAATTTTGAAGTAATTATCCATTTCTTGGATATTTTAATTAAAGAGGTCGATCCTTGTCACAATTGTTACTAAATATGGGTTATGTTTTGGAATTTATAATGGAGAGATGGAATTTCAGAAACAATTATTAACAACGAAATGATATTTAATTCTTGAAATTGTATTTGGAAATTATTTTATAATTTGAAAATTGATGACTATTGGGTGGGATTGGAAAAATTGAAATGGAACTATGTTTTCCAAAATAATTAATTCTTTTTTAATCTATTTAAATGGATATATATTTGATTAAAATTAAATGGTCAATTAAGAGAAATATTTTGGTGTGGTAATGTTTTATGAAATGTAAATGTGGTTTTCTGGTGGGTCTTATTTATGTGCTTTGCTAAGGTTTGTTTTATAAAAATTATGGAACCATTTTTGTGGTTTGGAGGAAACTAAATTGTTTAGAAATGGGTTTTATAATTATAACTTAATTTAGAATTTTAAATTAATCTTTCTTTCTTATATAAAAAAATATTTCTTTATACCTTGATGATACATTTAAAACTAATGTCCCCTTAGTTGTTAGAAATTTTTGGAATTAAAATTTGAAATGACTCATATTTCTTAGGACTGTTATTTTGTGTTAAATGATGATTATTTTATTTGTTATTGCTTTCATGTAAATAGAATTTCCTTAAATGTTTTTGGTTAAACCTTGGATGGACCCAACCCAAAGTTAGATGTAGGTATTTTTGTTACACTCGAGGTGAAAATGGACCCTGGGTGGACATAGGGATTATGG
This sequence comes from Viscum album, assembly GCA_963277665.1. Taxonomy (NCBI): domain Eukaryota; kingdom Viridiplantae; phylum Streptophyta; class Magnoliopsida; order Santalales; family Viscaceae; genus Viscum; species Viscum album. The sequence continues at coordinate 1,965,495,577 of OY728132.1, forward strand.
TTAAACCTAGGGTGAAAATGAATCTTAGGTGAATGTTGTTACGATGGTTAAAACTTGGGTGATCTTGAACCCCATATTGATTCCAGGGAATCATGGATAATAATATTACCTATATGTGTCAGTTATTATCCATGAAAGGTTATATTAAACTCTACCATAGTTGGATTGGAACCATTATTGCGACATTTTTGGAGACACCCAAACACTAGTTGATGTAGGTATGTGCCATTATTGGGATGAAATTTACCCCCAAGTTTAATTTTTTTTAATTATTTTAGTTTAAAATGATTAAATGGTTGATTTTTAAATTTATTAGATTCATCACTACTATATGGACTTGCATAGAATGGTTATTATAGGTACACCATTGGTATTGGCATATTGAGTTGTACTGACACCCTTCTTGGGATAATAGGAAACCTGGGTACTCGATAATATATCACAATGTGGTTAAAGGTTATATGTTTTGGCGTGGATCATTAATAGAGGCTTTACTTGGAATTATTGTAGGGATTTTATTTGGTGGGGCTATGTAGGACTCATGACCAATTCAAAATGACTTATGATTTTTGAATATTTTTTGTTATGTTTTTGAAAAATATATATGACCCTTATTAGGCGATATGTTTTTACTTGTACGAAATCCTCTATTTGTTATAGTATTGTGATATATGATTTATTTTATTGGATCATTCCAATTTTGTCTATGTTGGTTATTTTGTTTGGGATATATGTTTATATTATTTCCACTACTATTGTTACTTAGACTAGAGGGTGTATTCTCTCTATGAATCCTCACAAATCCTCTACATTAGTTGGTAGCCTCTGGTTTATTGGGATCCACACCTGAGGTCATACAAAATTTTTCTCACTTGATCACCATTTTGTGGAATAGGGTTGTGCGACGTTATAAAGTTGTATAAGAACTATATTATTTTGTCTTTTGATTTGGGATTATTTGGTAAGAGATTATAAATGTGTCAATGATTTTTAATGTGATCTATCATGAAGGTGATCAACCCACAAAGAAGAGAAATAATACATTTCCCAGGTTGGGACTTGCTGTTCTTTTGGTTACCCTTGTTATTATTCATTTTTTTTATCATGAGTGAGAAACATGGTTTGTTATATTATTGGTTGATGGTAATTATTCTCATGGATCGATATGGAAAGAGTGTTTTTGTGCATTAATTAATCTTTTCTATCATGTAGGGATTCACATGAATTTCATGATAAAAGAGACCTAGGATTGAATATCAATTGCATGATACCTATGATTTATAATATCCAATGGTTATATCTATCTTATTCACATATTCCTTTGGTTTTGGTGATTTTTTGATAAATAGGTGGTTGGCCATTTAAAGTTTCAGCATTGTTATTTATTGTGTTTTCCCATATAAGGATATGGTGTCATATTACTTGGAAAATTTCATAGATGGTCCCTATATATAAAGGCATATATAAATGATTTTTTAATAATGGTATAGGTTTAATAAAATTCTAAAACTTTCCCTATAATATATTTTACCTTGTGGATTATGAATTTCATTCAATTTTACCAAGAATAAAAAAAATTCATCTTCATAAATCAAACATTTTGTGACATATGAATCATATAAAACTATAAACGATTAGTTTTAAATAAAATGGGATTTTGGAATACTAAAACGTGCTTTATATAGAATTTTAATGTTTGAAATGTGAGTTTGGTATAGTATTCAGTTTTAAACCCATTGAAATTTTTGAGTTTTTAATTGTGGGATTTTTAAATAAATTGAAATTAAATCTGATTAAAAAAGTATATTTTATGATATATGTTAATGAGAAACCCCTTTGTGAAGGATTGAGTGTTTGAACCTAATGAATATGGTTTTTTAACTATTTTATACATGGATTAAACTTGAATATTGATTATTGGGGCGGTAGATAATGCCTAAAAATCCATGGGAATGTATAGTGTTGACTGTGTCTTGAGAATGGATGAGTCTAGAGAGAGATTGGTTTGTGAACCATTCTAGATTATTGGTGTGTTGTATAATAAATTATACACATGTTTCTTTTTTGGTTTGAGATATTTTATATCAGGTTTATGAATATTTTTGATGGCTAGTGGTGAATTATTATTCCCTTTAGGTTAATGTATGACCTTAGGGTGGTGTGGATCATTTGGAATCATAATTATGTGTGAGGACCATAGAGTTGTTTCTAGGAATGTGGAAAACCTGCGATTTTGATACGGGATAAATTTTTTGTCCCTTATGTTGTGGATTATTAAGACATTGAATGTTGAACTAAGTGGGAGGACCTAGTGACCTTTCAGATATGAATTAATGTATTTTAGTAAGTCCTTTCCTTGATATAATTGTGGGTAAACCATGATAGGGTTAACATGTTTTTTAATTCCTTTTAGATTTATCACATGGGTAGATGCTTTGGATTATGTGACCAGTGCATGTTCGGTGTTTTTGAGTGACGAGGTGGTTATGGTTGATCACCTTGAGTGACAGTTCCTTATTTTGTCTGATTTTGAAGGGATTTAACATTTTTATTCTTAAACTAGTATGATGTGGATGTGTATTTTTTGTGAATTTTTGTTGTATTAATAAATTATTGGTAATTTTTTAAATAATATCCAAGAGGATGGGTGATCATGGGCTGGATCCTGATACATGAAATCGGTTAGGCCTCTTAATACGTTGACATCTTGGATAACTCTATTTAGTTAAGGTGAATTCTAAGTGGATGGTCTATCACCTAATTGGGTGTGTTAAGCATGTATATATGATGTAAGACTCTTAGGAATATGAGTATATTTTTTTAAATCAGTTATAGTGAAGAATGAAACCTCTGGGTTTGATAAGATCTAGTGATGCGAGATTCCACACCCACTGATGAAAATGGAGTCAATATGGCGTGTTCTGATCCTCTTGGGATTGGATCAAAACAATAGTCCTGGTTTGAATTTTTTGAAAATACTTATATTTTTAAAAATGATCATGTATTGTGATAGAAGTGGTTCCCTTATGAGATTTTGGTTAACTATTACTTGGTTGATTGTCATCGAATAATGATGTGTTTTAACCAATGATTCCCCTTAGAGCGGGTGAGTAGAAATTGATAGATTCTTTCAGGATTGATTTCATAGAGAACTTGGTGGGACTTTTGGGGTCCCACTGGTAATGGAATGTTATTTTATGGATCATAGTTTTATGACATGGTCAATCTAAGTTTTAACCAAGGTACAAATGCCAATGGTTAATAGTGAGTGTGGTTAAAGAAGAGGGACACATGTTTATCGAAGAAAAAACATTTTTGAGGTGGTGTTCTATGAGTGTAATAATGTGAATCCATATGGTGGAGGGAGAACCACTAGTTGAGTGAGGTTCTGAACCTCATTTTAAATTGAATTTCAGAAGATGTTAGTGAATATGTGGTTTTTGTAAGTTCTCATGTATGAGAAGGATAACCTTGTATGAATATTTTGTTTGGTGATGGTAGAGACATGATCCACACAAATCAGGTTTCTAACCATGTTTAATAATTAAATGGATACACCCTTGATGGGGACTATCATTTTAGGTTTGTGCATGCGATCCTCATGTTAGAAGGGTTGCTGATGTGCATGACCAATAATTGGATGGTCTTGTGGGAAATAGATGTTGGTGGACATGTGATGTTAGTGTAGTTTGGATTCCTTTGTAAATTCTAGAGGATAATTATTATGTGATGTTGGTGAGAATTTGATAACATATTGCATGGTGTTATCCATGCTTGGTTTGGTATTGTGTTTTATCAGTGCCCGGTTGAAGGCATGGTAAATAATATGAGTTTTTGGTGACTCGACTGGATTTTACTAGAGAACAAGGTTGGACATTGATGTATCTGGATGGTCTTTTGGGTGCCTGCGATGACCAAGAAGTCATGTGATAGTGGTTAACAACAAATTAGGTGTATGAGTTGAACATTATTATAGTAGGTTGTATTGAAAAGGTCTAACTAGATTTATTTCATTGGATTTAGTCTGGTGGCCAAGGAACCACATTGGACATGTTTTTTTGAATATGATATGTATGGTTAAAAGTTTTTCAATAGGTTTTTATATAAGATATAGTGTGTGTTGTTTGTGAATGGTTATTTCAGCATGCACACAATGTTTATAATTTAAAATGAACATAAAATCAAGTGTCAGGATGAATTTCTTATGTCTGATCGATTATAACACATAAAAATAGAACCAACTGTGTTGCCAAAATAGAATAATGGTGTACTTTATGTAATTTCATTGGTGTGAGGCTCGGTGGATGAAAAATTTCCATTTTTAAGCATTGAACATTGGTAGGGAGAACCATAGTCTGGGTAGTCGATTAAATGAATCCACTTTGTTGCCTGAGGGTGGAGGTGATCAGTAAGCACAATCTCATTTCATTAAAATTATGTGTTCATAGTTGGTCTTGTTTTACAAAATAGAGCTCCTTGTTTTTGGATATGTGGTTAGAAGAGCATTGGGAATTCAAGGATAGGGAGTATAATGATATAGGATCTTCATACATGAATATTAAAGCTTTTTTTGATGAATATTCAATATATTACACACACAAAATGCCTGAGGACTATAATAGTTTATTGTCACTGGATATTTAGTCTACAATAGATTAATTTGGTAAAAGATCATCAAAATATCCCATAAAGATCTTATCCTTCAACACTCATCACAAAAATACCTTACTTATAACATTTCTTCCTATATTAGGGAATGGACACATAAGAAAGGTTGAGCTGAGATACTCAGTAAGGATAAACAAGGGAGATAAACAAGCATGACCTAAACATAAGGGTATAAGTACAAGATCATAACATATAAAAACCCTAACTATCATATTAAATATCAGAATATTAGTTAATAAAATAAATACCGGTAGTTCATAAGACATGAATTATAAGGAAATCAAAGAACATGATCCATGAGAGCATATCTTTGACATAAGACATGGAATTTTGGAAAACAAATAATCATATAAAATCATTTTTGTTGTAGTTAAAACTCAATGAAAATGCTATCATAGTGGAATGCGTTTACTCCCCATACCATCATTGTAGTCAAGGTTCACTCCTAAGGCCATTGTAGCAAACAAAGTCCTTTATAGAACTAGGTTCACTTTCAATTCCAGTCATGTCTATCTCATGAGATACAAATCTTTATCCAATGCATTAGAGGGAGAAATAGGTCCCACCCATATCATAATCAAAACCACATTTTTGAGTGAAATAAGATCATAATACATTCATAATATCATAACCCATGAAATAAAATTTATTTCATGAACATTTAATTATATCACATCTTGTGGAAAAAAGATAGTTTTCATATTCATTTCTTTATTTCATCATAGCTTAACCCATGGAAAAAATAAGCGGGTATAATAAGAATTGTATCATGCTACTACCTATGGAAGAGAATTGTGGTTAATAAGAATCATTCAATAATAATCCATTTATAGAAATAATAATAATGTTATCATTGGTTAATATAACTAATAAATAATAGATAACATAAAAATATCCAATCTTATATGAAAATGATTATGAAAGATTATTTAAATCAGTTATTATTGAACAATACCCTTTCCACTTTAGAAAAAACCCTTTTTAAAAGATACAGAAAATTAAAAAATATTTCTTTTTGATTTTTTTTTGATAATTTATGAAGTATTCATAAACTAAAATAATATTCAAGATGATGATGATTTAATTCATATTGAACACTTAAAAAAATATTTCTATCAAATTTTCAGTAACAGTTAAATAGGAATTGTTTAGAAAACAAAATGATGATTCATATCATGTTTTTTTAAAGAAAAAATGGGTTGATATTTATGTAATAATTTTTTTTTAATTTTAAAAACATTTTTGAAAACATTTTTAAAAAATCTCCTTTTGGAATAAAAGGGATTTCAACAGATGATAGAAATAATGTCTATTTTATTAAAAACAATTTCTTAGTTATTTTAAGCACCAAAGAGTGGAGGAATAATATTATTAATTGAAAATATAATGAATGAACATAGAATAAAATAACTAATGAGGTTCTTGAGACATATATTATAATATTTTATAATTAAAAAAATAATTACAAAAAATACCGACAAAGGATGAGATTATAACACATAATATTTACCACTTTGGAAACATTGAAACATAAGAACCATGAAGGAAAGTAATGAAAAAAAACTTATAGTATCATTATTTTAAGTAAATTAATATTATAAAATTGAAAGTATTCTTTATATACACTTCATAAAGTAATTTAGGCGCATAACATAACATATGTATCAAAGAAGGAAAATTGAGAAAAAATGCTTTACCTTATGTCTTGAATTTTTTCATGCACATTTAAAACTCATATATAATAAATATAAGTTTATTATAAATCTATTATATAACCATAACTATATATATCATATCATATAATACTTTATTATGACATTAAATTACTTATTTATTAATAATTCCATTTTAAAGTCACAATTTAGGTAATAAATGCTTTGTTTTTTGTGTATGTTTGGATTTTGGGATTTTTGTTTTGTTAATTTGATCATGATTATATAATATCCAGAATTATAATCATGAAATAAATATAATATGAATACATAAAATATACTTTTAATATAAATTATGAATGTATTTTTTTTGAAAAATGAGGTACATTGTGATCATAGAGATAGTGGGTCATTCGTATGCATGAGAAACATTTCAATTTTTCAATGATAATTTTGTAAAAGAGGTATGTGATACTTTTACCTCAATAAATTATAATAATATCATAAAAATAATATATATACTTTTTATATATTTATACATACCATACATGTAGTGAAGTGATAAAAAGAGAGAGTTATAACCCTTCATGATGGCTGTAGTCCACACGTACATGAACGACATTAACATCTTTTAATGAGTGAAAATATAAGAAATAAAATGATATATTATCTTTTTATAATGATAAATATGTAACTAATATCATATTTATTTCATTAATATCACATATATATCTGAAATGTTTCCTTATTATCTTCCATGTGAAGTGAAAAATGAATCACTTCGCTTCTTGAGGCGGGGGTCCACTGTACACACAAGCGACATTATCTCTTGCCCTAGGAAAAATAGAATAAAAATGTATATATAATATAAGTAATAAATAAATAAATATATATAAATATTTTATAAATATAACATATATACTTTCTGTCCATTATCATACCGAACCATGAGAGTTAGTAATGGAAAACAATGACATGGGTTCCTGAGGTGGTAGTCCAACGCCCTCATGAATGATGATTTAAGAACCATTTTGATGAAGGAGGGGATGATTTTAGGTCATTAGAAAAACATAATTTTCTTATTATATGTAATATAATTTTTTAATAATCTGAATTTTTTAATAATAATTTATGTATGTGGAGGAAGAAATTAAATAAAAATGATCATTGAAGAATATTACCTTTTCTTTGGGAATTGTCTAGATTTTTTCATGAAAAGCCTTCCTAAGTTGGATTATTTTAAAAAATAAGGTTTATAAAATGTGATTTGGGAAGATGGAAATGGATTTTGGTAGGGTTATTATGAAGAAAAAGGGCATGAAGGTGAAAATAGTTAGAAAGAACAATTGGACTTTTATAAGAGAGGTGAGTGACACACTTATAATGTTTTAAAAACAAAAAGGTTTACAAAGGTTTTTCTAATGAAAAAAGCACAAAAATAGATTTTTATGGATCAATAAACATTATAGGGTTGAAATAAGTTCATAAAATATATTTTATACATGTTTTGGGGTTATTTTAACCCATATGTTTTTAAGTTAACCCCCTCCGGAAATGTTTTATTTCTTAGCCACGTAAATATTTGTTTACAATTTTTTATATTAATTACTGCCAAAAATTAATTTTACCTTATTATATTATATAAATTTTTGTAATTCAAAATATTTAATCCATTTTTTCAAACTAAATTCACATAAGTGAAAAATATTAATTTGAAACTAATCCTGCAAACACGATTAGAAATTTTGTTTTTCAAAGAGAAAATGTTCAATAGTTTAAAAGATTATTTTATCAAATATAAATAGGAAATTATTCCAATGACCTAAACAGAATAAATATATATATATGTATAATTGAATTTATTTATTTAAATCATATTTAAAATTTAATTTATCTTTATAAATAATTTGAATGTAATGTGAGTTTTTAATTTAAATTCAGTATTTTTTAATATTCATCAAAAAGTTAATAATTTTAGAAAATTAAAAAGAATTAACTCTAAGATAAATTTAAAATGATGATTTAAAAATTAAATATATTTTTCAAAATAATTTTTCTAATTTTTTCTAAAATTATTTTGAAAATAATTGCGTAAAAAAATGACATTTTTTTGGAAAAATAGAGTTTTTAAACCTAAAATTGGATTTATTCATATCTCTTATATAGGAAAAGCATAAGTTTAATTGTAATTTTTTTCAAATATAATAAATTATATTCATTAAAATCATTCAAAAAAAGTTAATTTTATTTTTTATTGAGGTAAAACAAGTTTGTGTTCATAAAAATTGTTTTTAAAAAATTAATTCACATTATATTATAATGGGTTTTATTTAAATTTATAATAAACATAGTAATAAAACATTAATTATATAGACATGTGTAAACCATATATTTTCATAAAATATTTATTCATATTCATATGCACCCTTCTAATGAAATAAATATTTTCATAGCACGTTACATTTTTTAAACAAAGTGATGCATGTAACATAATCTAAACTCAGCGTTCTATGTAATAAAACATATCGAAAATAATAAATTAATATGAAAGAAATATTTCACAAAATTTTGGGGTGTTATATTCTACCACTTTTAAAATTATTTTTTCCTCAAAATTCATCACATTCATAAATGGTTTAATATTTTAAAATTGCTTCATTTAAAACCACATCATAAAAAAGGGATAATAAATAATCCTCTTTAAAAAAAGAAATAGATGTGATAAAGTCATCTTGAATAACAAATACAAAGTTTTAATATAGGATAACATTGGTGGGATGTGAAAACATATACATAGATGAGAAACATAACACCCAAATACAGATGGGGAGTGATATAGGATAATGATCATAATAATTTTCTTGATCCAAATATGGTTAACCGCTACAAATCTATAAACTTATGAGGTGTTAAAAATGTTGTTGATATCATAATAAAATGATGATAACATGACGATATGATATTTAAATTTTCTTTTCATAATTTTGGGGAATTATTATTTTTATATGTACAGAGAACATATAAAACTGTACATACTTGAATTATTTTTATTTCAAAGGCATAATTTAATCCTTTGGTTGTGCCTTGATAAATTTCTACTTCATCTATTTATATAATAGATTATTTTTTTAAAGTGTAGAGAACTAAATAAAATCCATAGTATAATTTAAATTCATTCCTTATATCACTTATTAAGAAAAGGATAACAGAGGTCATCCAAGATGGATAAATCGTCAAACAATGAAGTAATATATTAATCTCTAAAATCTTATCCAATGTTAAACACAAAACATTTTATAAATGGTCAACCTTATGACCCTTACAAAATATTAGGATGAAAAACATTAGAAATATTTCACTAAATTACAAAATTCAACTTATCATTTGTCCTCCATATACCACAAAGTGTCTCTTAATTATCCTATACCAAACACGTGAAAACATTAATCATTTATTCCATTAAAACAATGAAATAACATAAATTACCAAAAAAACTTATTAAAAACATAAATTTTTATTAATTAATTATATAATGAAAATATTATTTGATATATTACTTAAATACATATAATGATCATGGCATTTTACACATAAAGTTATGTGAAATTAATCACAATTATCCATCAAATACAATACAAGGATCATAAAGATTAGTGTCTTTATATAATTAGCAACGTAAAATTAAAAACACGTAACTATAATAAAATGAATATTTATTAATCATCCATAATTATATTCAAACTTTCTTTTAGCTCCTATAACTATATAGCAGAACTTGTGTAATTCACAGACAAAAGGGATGATATAAAAATCAATGTAAAAAAATTTCATGGGAATAAAGAATAATACCGAAGTTAGAAGGAATGACATATTAAAATAAAAGGAATGGATTGTGAATAAACATGTAGATTCATATCAAATTAAAAAATGAATCATATTATGTTTGAAATATTTTAATGTGGAATAAACATATTACATGAAAAAAACATGAGTCAATAGTAATTGCTAAGACTATATCACATAGTGGACAAAGTCCCATAATGTATTATATTTACTTTATAATACCATACATGATATCTCATAAGAATAAGAATTACCAAATTCATTTGAGTTATATCTGGGTGCGCCCATCATAACATGTTCATTTATACGTATGCCACATGAAGATTCCAACATTAAGAAAAAACATAATGTTTACCCATGGAAAGAAATGGGTATCATAATCAAGTCATAAGGCATAACCAGAGGAATATTAAAATAGTTCCCATGAAATAAGAGATTAAATAATTTATAGGAAATCATAAAGTAAAAAAAATAGATCATGAATAATGATGTTCACTTGAAGTGAATACATAAAAATAAGTGTTTAGAGAACATTTGAAATGTACCATTTTAGTGCGGTTTAAGGTAAAAGATTAACGAGTCTTTAGAAAGGATAACGACATAATTTTTTTATAAAACCATAAATTAACTAATATAGTTTTTAATGATAAAATTATTTTTTTCAGAAAAATAATTGTGGATTAAAAAAATTAGTGAAGTATACTTGAAAATGATTAAGAAATGGAGATGTTCCCTTTTATCGGGCTTGCTTTTCGATATAAATTGAGAAAGGAAACTTTTAAATCATGTAATTACCCATAAAATAAGGTTTCAATTATCATTATATATATGTATGAAAAAATAAATAGTTTTTCTAAATTGTAGTTCCATAATTTGAGGATGGTTCATTTAAAAAAATATTAATGATAAATGTTTTAGTTTATTTTGGCTGTTTTTCAATCATCATGCACTTATTTTATTTTGTTTGATAGTTTTTTATAAATAGTAGTTCCATAACATTTAAAAAGTAAAAATATATGTATTAAAATTAGGTTCAACCCAAATAATGTTTTTATGACCAATATTGAATGTGATAATGGAAAATGAAAATTCACCTTCCCAGAAGTTGGTGGACCGACATGTCACGGACGATGTTTTCTTTTTTAAAATAAAAGGAGAAGTTAAGTGATTTTATGATTTATTTTCCATTAAAACAATAAAAATTTATCATATATATGGTAATTTATTTATCATTTATCTTTGTATAGGGGAGTTGACTAGAGGATAAGAAGAAAAAAAGTAGAAGAGATGGATTAATTATTTTTCCTCCAGAATGTTCCATCATTTGGAACCAACTTAAGGCACTTGGGTTTGATATTTTGTTCATAAAAATAGATCTTGGATGCCGTAAATAGACTTGTAATGGTAATTTGGTAGAATACCGACAATATACAAGTATTTTAAGGTGCGAAGAGAAGGGATGATGAGTGGTGATATTTATAGGGGATGAGAGGTGTGTTTTTATTATAATATTCATTAGTTTATTATTTTTGGTCAATTCTATCCATAGTGTGGATTATTATGACTAAATACAGTAATTTTTTTAAGATATATTGAACCAATGGAATCCTACATTATAAATACATCATCCGTGACTCAAAATGTAACATCCCAAGTAAGTAATGAATAATATATATTTTTATCTATGTCTATTAATGATTAAGATAGTGTTTTAGAGGCTTAAAAATGAAAATAAATACAATCTTATGCATGGATACAGTAATATTCTTAAAAGATTGTTTTACTGCCTTTTGATGGAAAACCCTTTTTATATCAAGATTTTGACAATTTTATAATCTATATTTGTCAAAATAAACATATTCTTTATTATTGGGACATTGAAATTTACATTGGATAAATTTTTGGTATTTTTCTGTCAATGTTCATTTTTTTAATGAATATTGAAAAATACTGCATTTTACATCAAAACTGCTTTTTCATTTAATTTAATTATATGGTTAGATTATCTTTTTAATTTTTCTTAAAGTTTAATCTGAATATTTTTTGACCATTTAATCCAATGGTGGTCATTATGATTAATTTCACTTTGGAATTGGTCATAAACTAATGCCAAACTTTTCATAGATATTGTTTCAAAAAAACCAACTATTTGTTTTGACAACGGGAGTTATTTTTAAATAAATTATTGCAATTTATGTGTTTGGAATTTGGTAAAATGTATTACATAATTGGAATCAGTAGGTCCAAATTATGTAATCAAGAATCTTTTGTTTTAGGACATTATGAATAGTAACAACGGTAATTATCTTTAATTATCTTGATTAATGAGTAATCGGGTAGTTAAGGATAATAAAATTATATCAAAATAATACAAAATGACACCAAAATGTGTCCTAAGGCTACTGGTTATCTCATGGCCGACCATGGTATTACTTGTTCCAAACTTGGGGGCCCCATGAAATCACTTTTGTGAGAAAGTGACTTTTTATCTTTTTATTTTTAAAGAATGTTAAATGTAACAAAGAATGTATCACCTAAGTAAAATATTTTTAATTTTGTCTAAATAAATGATCTTTTGGACTATAAATAGAAATTGGAAAGATAAATTTTTTTTATACATCATAGTATTTTTTTTTATAATTTTCAGACATTAAATAAATTAAATTATTTATGACATCATAATGATGCAGCGATGACCTCATTATTTGATGATTTAAATAAAATGAAAAGATAATGTAAAATCTAAGACCTACACATGTCCAAAACCTATTGTGTGGGTATATTTCGACCCTTTATCACCTTATACTCGAATTATATCAATGTGGGACCTTTAAAATCCGAAACCCATTTGAAAATAAAGTAACATTTCTTTACTTTCCAAGAGTGCCCCTCCTCTCCTCTTATAAAAGGCCCCCACCTCTACCTCCTTACCCACACTTCCAAAGCCTTTGGCTCGGCCAAAACCTTCCCATTTTGTCTCTCCACTTACCTATCTTACTCCTTGAAGCCTCACTTTTGGCATAATTCTTCCCAAGGAAGCCTTTGAGCTCAAACCAAAGGGAATTACCTGATTTTAAGGTAATGTCTTCACTTGAGTCCTTTTGTTTTATTTTGCTTCTCCAACACCCTAAACTCTTTTTATTCATTTATTTTGTAACAAAACCACTATCTTTCATATACTATGATGTTGTTATAAGAAGTATTCGAGCTACATTTACACACACCTACAATTTAATAGTCAAAGAACATACTATTTCCGTGGATGGTGAATTTCTGCCTCCCGAAACGATGATCTCTAAACATTCCTTTAACACCTTCAAATGTGGCCATTAAGATGACAATATATTTATATATGATATATAATATGTTTATGTTTTCCTTAATCTTTTGTATTTTTCATTTTGGGCATACCTTTATGGTTCCCATTATGGGTAAACACGATATCTTCATTTAAGGAAGTGCGGACTATCGCCCCCTCACAGTGATTTGATTCATTAAATAACATATGTGGGATGTATAAAGGATTGAGTTATGATATTATATATGATATTACACTATAATTATAATATACCTTCATATCATTATGATTCCATTCTATAAAATATGAAATAGAAATGAAAGTAGCGTTGATGCATACGTACGGCTTACCGTCTCCATGAATGGTGCATTTCATTTCTTACCTCTAAATGATTATGTAATATTATAAATGCATGAATGTACTGGATATATATGACATATATGATATATATATCATGAATACCATTCTGGATATAATGGATACATGAACAACTTGTAATTATAAAGGGTTTATTTTTGACTCAAGTACCAGTGATCGTTAAAATGACCGTTATTAACTTAAATAATTGCATAGTGTTCATGACATGGAAATAAGTGATATAAAAGGAATAATGAACTTGAAAAAGGTTCTTAAAAAAGTATAAATTAACTCAAGTTTATTATTCAGGAGATTAAAGAACTACTGAGTCAAGTCGGACCCGATGTATGGGACTTCGTCTCAATCTCCTTTCATTGAGGCATATTTTGTTATATACACAACCTTATTTTATACGGTGTATAAACCCCTTTGACTTTTAAGTTTATCCAAAATGAATCTTTTTTATGCGAAGCTCTTTACGAAACGAAAAAAGGGAATGTTTTTTTCATACTAATGCGGTGACAACGACTTCTTCGCCGCCGTGACCATTATTTGAGTTTCGGCTTCCTCTACAAGCCATACCTTCTTTTTAAAAGAAAAATAAATACCATGTTTTAATTTTATTTTATTTTGGTATTGAAAATGGTTTTCATAATGTTTTTATATCAATGTGTTGTATTGATATCTTGTGATTGAAAGGTGGAAATGTTATGTTTCCTTTATGCATGTTTTATGTGATACGATTATGTTGAGGTTCTTGGGCATTATTATGAAGACGGGTGGTTCCGTGATAAACTAAGGGAGGGTGAGCCCGATATAGCTGTCCAATGCATTGGGTAACTCAAAGGAGTGAAATGTTAAGGTTTCTCGGAAGAGATTTAGGTAATATACTGTGATGGGTATTCCAAACGTAACCAAGAGGGTTACTCCCTACGTAAGAATGTTATGAATGCCTCAAGTTACCTTTATGTCTTATGATTTCTATGATTTATTCATGATTTGATGAGGAATGTTAAAGTGCTTATGTTTTATTATAAAGTATGATTTCAATCTTATGTATATATGAACTTATGTTTCCTTTCCATATTTTTATAACCCATATTGGGCTTTTTATGCTCATCCCTAGTTTTTTTGAAATGTTTTTCACAGGTCAAGGGAAAGGTACATGATATGATGATAGTGCCAAGGAAGTGTCAAGAATGAATCCATGTTTTATTCTAAATATGTTTCCATTGATGGGAAAAATGAATACTATCTTTATGTAACCACTTTTTTTATTTGTGGAATGTAATGCAAGTTTTATGATCTAATTCTCTACAACTCTAAACCCGAAAAGATCCTCAAGGTGTAATATTGTAATAACTAAAAGATTAAGTAAGGTTTAAGGCTAGGACCTTATAGTTGGTATCAGAGGTCGGTTTAGAGAACTTTAGGAGTTAAAATTCTATTAAATTATTATCCAAAAATATTTTTTTTTCTGAAATGATATAGCAATTGAAGATTACCATGTTGCTTCATCTAAGACATGTTTGTTCAGTATGGTTCTCCGAAGAGGAAATAGGGAAGCAGTGCTAGGAAGGAATACAAAAGGAAATAACCTTCCGAATCCGCATCCTGAGATGGTAGGAATTGGAACTGAACAGTTTGTTGCAGTAATGACATAGTTGACTCAAGAAATAAATGGAGGTGGTATCCATGCACGGGATTAGCCAGATCAACCGCAGAGGAACATGTCAGTGGTGAAACATTTCATGAGGCAACATCCCCCATCATTCAGAGGAACATCTGACCCTGTGCTAGCTGAAGGGTGGATTAAAGCACTAGAGAAGATTTTCGATGTCATGGGGTGTTCAGACAATCAAAAGTTTAGTCTTGTTATTTACCGTTTTGAGGGTGAAGCAGATCAGTGGTGGTCGATGGTTAAAAATATCAGGGACGCTAATGAGATTGATGCTCTCGACTGGGATGAATTCAAAGGTATATTTCTTGAATAGTATTTTCCTAAGGCTGTTCGACTTAGGATGGAAAATAAATTCTTGGAATTGAGGCAAGAGGAAGACTCACTGGCTACCTATGAAGAAAGGTTCACTCGAATGGCAAGATATGCTCCAAATTTTATCCGAGACCTTGATAGTAAAATAAATCGTTTTTACTCAATATTAATGCCAAAATATCGAAGGGCATTAGCTTCTCGTGAGTTTAAATTTTATGAAAAGCATGTTCGATGTGCTGAGAATGTGGAAATGGAGTTTTCCGATGATCAAGTGTTCTATAACAACCAGCTGAAGAAGAGACCGAGGTGGCATGAGAAGGGAAAAAATTCTTCAAAATGGTCTGATGGTAAGAAAACTAAGTTTCCAATTTGTGATAAATGTGGGAAAAGGCATGCAGGGGAATGTCTTCTGAATTCTGGAAAGTGCTACCGATGCAGTAAGATGGGACATAAGGCTCGTGATTGCACTGAAAAATATCAAGGTGATGGTAAGACCAAATTTGATTTACAGATAGTGAAATGTTTTAAGGTCAATGAGATGGGTCACTATGAAAACGAGTGTCCGACAAAGAGCTTGAGTGATGGGAAGCAGTTAGACTACAAGAATAAAGGGGTGGTAAAATCCTTTGCAACTACTTCCGCGGAAGTCGGGCCATCAAATGAAGTTGTATCAGGTACTTTGTTTTTTCAGATTATGCCAGTGTGTTGTTTGATTTGCGGTCTACAGATTATTTCATCTCTGAAACCTTTTATATTAAAATGGGAATACCATATCAAGAAATGACTCCTGAACATGTGGTAAAAACACCTGGGGGAAATGTTGAGGCAAAAAGAATTTATAAGAATCTTCCTATCCTTATCTTTGGAAAGAACCTACTTGCAAACCTTATTGTTCTACCACTAGTAGAGTTTGATGTTATCCTGGGTATGGATTGGATATATATTGACCATGATAAGATTGACTATAGAGATAAAGAAGTTTTTTTCAGAAAGACTTTTAGTTTGTGTATAAGAATGAACCCTTACTGTTGATAACATATCAAGAGGCCGAGAAACTTGTAAAAGATGGAAATGAATGTTACCTTGCACACATCGTTGAAAATAAAGGAACTATTCAGATTAATGATGTGCCAGTGGTAAATGAGTATCCTGATGTTTTTCTTGATGAGCTGCCTGGAATAATACCAGATCAAAAAGTTGAGTTTACTGTTGACTTAGTTCCTGATGCTAAGCCAATTTCAAAACCCCCTTATCAAATGGCTCAAATTGAACTTTTAGAGTTGAAGGAGCAATTGCAAGATTTATTAGAGAAAGGTTTCATTCGACCTAGCACATCACCATGGGGTGATCCTGTTTTATTTGTTAAAAATAAAGATGGTTCAATAAGACTTTGCATTGATTATAGAGCCTTGAATAACATCACTGTTAAGAACAAATATCCTTTGCCTCATATCGATGATTTGTTTGATCAGCTCCAGGGATCTCAGTATTTTTCGAAGATTGACCTGAGATTGGGGTACCATCAGCTGAAGGTAAAGGAAGCAGATGTTCTGAAGACTGCGTTTCGTACAAGATATGGCTATTATGAATTTGTAGTAAAGCCTTTTTGGCTAACCAATGCACCTGCTATATTCATGGACTTAATGAAAAGAATTTTCCATGAGTTCTTGGATAAGTTTGTGGTGGTTTTCATTGATGATATTTTGGTGTTTTGTAAAAGTAAAGAAGAGCAAGAAAGACATTTAAGGGTTATTTTGAAAACCTTAAAAGAAAAGAAATTGTATGGCAAATTCAGCAAGTGTATGTTTTGGTTGCAACAAATTTCTTTCCTTGGTCACATTGTTTCTAAAGATGGGATAACTGTTGATCCTACAAAAACAAAGTTTATTGAGGAATGGCCAAGACCCACAAATGTAACTGAGATTCGTAGTTTCCTTGGCTTAGTAGGATATTACCGAAGGTTTGATAGAAATTTTTCAAGGTTATCTAGTCCAATGACTAAGCTAACTCAGAAGGGTGTTAAGTTTATCTAGACAAAAGAATGTGATGATTGTTTTCAGAAACTGAAAAGAAGATTGGTGAATGCTGTAGTTTTGGCACTACCTTCCAGGAATGGTGAGTTTGTTATCTACAATGATGCTTCATTGAAAGGACTTGGTTGTGTCCGAATGCAGAATTATCAGGTAATTGCTTATGCTTCACGTCAGTTGAAAACTCATGAGGTAAATTAACCTACACATGATTTGGAATTTTCTCTTATTATTTTGCTTTAAAAATTTGGAGGCATCATTTGTATGGGGTAAAGTTTGAAATATATACCGATCACAAAAGTTTAAAGTATATACTCACTCAGAAAGAATTTAACATGAGACAAAGGATATGGCTAGAATTAATCAAGGATTATGATTGTACAATTCATTACCATCCGGGGAAAGCAAACAGAGTGGCTGATGGTTTGAGTCGAAAAAGTAATGCTTCATTAGCAATGTTGCATTTGGAACGTGATCCTTTGGTTAAGGATTTGATGAACTTTGGCATAGAAGATGTTGGTGCAGGATGTTCTCCTGTTTTGTTTCAGGTATCAGCGAGATCATCTCTATCAGACAGAATCAAGAAAGCACAGAAGCAAGACAGTGAGTTGCAGAAAAAGGTAGAGCTGGTTCAGAAGGGTAAGTTACCTGAATTCAACATTGATAGTGATTTTGTTTTGAGATCTGGGAAGAGATTGAGTGTGCCTTATGATTCACAGTTGAAGAGAGAGTTGTTATGTGAAGCTCATAGTTCTCCGTTTTCGGTTCATCCAGGCAGTACTAAGATGTATAGAGATCTTCGGGAGTATTACTGGTGGGATGGAATGAAAAGAGATATTGCTGATTTTACTATGAAGTGTTTGACTTGTCAGTAGATTAAAGAAGAGCGGCAGTTACCGAAAGGGGTTATTTAGCCTCTACCCGTGCCAGAGTGGAAATGGGAGAAAATATCCATGGACTTTGTTGTGGGATTACTGAAGACATCTCGAGGTAATAATAAAATATAGGTTATTATTGATCGCTTGACTAAATCAGCTCATTTCCTTCCTATTCGAGATAACTTCTCTCTAGATCAAATTTCTTGATTGTAACTTAAAGAGATAGTTAGGTTGCATGGAGTTCCTCTATCCATTGTAACCGATCATGATCCCAGGTTTACTTCTAACTTTTGGAAGGGCCTTCCGAAGTCGTTGGGTAATGAATTAAATTTTAGTACAGAATTTCATCCTCAATCAGATGGGAAGTCAGAATGAAAAATTCAGACATTGGAGGATATGCTACGTTCTTTCTCTATGGATTATCAGGGAAGATGGGACCAACATCTTTCTTCGGTTGAATTTTCATATAATAACACTTTTCATTACAGTATATAGATGGCACCAATTGAGGCGTTATATGGGAAGCGGTGTCGAACTCCAGCTTTCTGGGATGAAGTGGGTGAAAGGAAGCTGATGGGACCAGAATTGGTAGAAGAGATGGCAGAAAAAGTTCAGCTGATACAGAAACACATGAGAACAGCTCAGAGCAGGTAGAAGAGTTATGCAAACAACAGGAGGAAGGATCTATCTTTTGAGGTAGGTGATCATGTTTTTCTCAAAGTCTCACCATGGAAAAGAGTGATGCAATTTGGTAAGAAAGGAAAGCTGAGTCCAAGGTTCATTGGACCATATGAAATTCTGGAGAGAGTTTTATCAGTTGCTTACCGAGTTGCTTTACCTCCGAGTTTATCTCAGGTACACAATGTTTTTCATATTTTGATGTTGAGAAAGTACATGCCAGATCCATCTCATGTTTTGAGTCCAGAGGTAGTTCACCTGTAAGAGAACCTATCATATGAGGAACAACCAGTCCAGATTCATGACCACAGGGATCAAGTGTTACAGAATAAGGTGATCAATCAGGTAAAGGTTTTGTGAAAAAACCACATGATGGAAGAGGCAACAGGGGAATCTGAAAATGAAATGAGGGATAAGTACCCCCATTTATTCGATAAGTAAATAAATTGCAGGGATGCAATTTTCTAAACGGGGGAAGGATGTAACATCCCAAGTAAGTAATGAATAATATATATTTTTATCTATGTCTATTAATGATTAAGATAGTGTTTTAGAGGCTTAAAAATGAAAATAAATAAAATCTTATGCATGGAATACACTAATATTTTAAAAGATTGTTTTACTGCCATTTGATGGAAAACCATTATTAAATAAAAATTTTGAAAATTTTATAATCTCTATTTGTAAAAATAAACATATTCTTTATTATTGGCACATTGAAATTTACATTGGATAAATTTTTGGTATTTTTCTGACAATGTTCATTTTTTTAATGAATAGAGAAAAATACTGCATTTTACATCAAGACTGCTTTTTCATTTAATTTAATTATATGGTTAGATTATCTTTTTAATTGGTCTTAAAGTGTAATATGAATATATTTTTACCATTTAATCCGATGTTGGTCATTAGGATTAATTTTACTTTGGAATTGGTCATAAACTAATGCCAAAATTTTTATAGATATTGTTTCAAAAAAACCTACTATTTGTTTTGACAATGGGAGTTATTTTTAAAACAATTATTGCAATTTTTGTGTTTGGAATTTGGTAGAATGGATTAAATAATTGGAATCAGATGGTCCAAATTATGTAATCAAGACTCTTTTGTTTTTGGACATTATGAATAGTAACGACGGTAATTATCTTTAATTATCTTGATTAATGTGTAATCGGGTAGTTAAGGATAATAAAATAATATCATAATAATACAAAATGACACCAAAATGTGTCCTAAGGCTACTGGTTATCTCTTGGCCGAACATGGTATACCTTGTTCCAAACATGGGGGCTCCATGAAATCACTTTTGTGAGAAAGTGACTTTCTATCTTTTTATTTTTAAAGAATGTTAAATATAACAAAGAATGTATCACCTAAGTAAAATATTTTCAATTTTGTCTACATAAATGATCTTTTGGACTATAAATAGTAATTGGAAACCTAAAAAGATTTTATACATCATAGTATTTTGTTTATAATTTTTAGACATTAAATAAATTAAATTAATTATGACATCATAATGATGCAGCGATGACCTCATTATTTGACGATTTAAATAAAATGGAAAGATAATGTAAAATCTAAGACCTACACTTGTAAAAAACCTATTGGGTTGGTATATTTCGAACCCTTATCACATTATCCTCAAATTATATCAATGTGGGACCTTTAAAATCCGAAACCCATTTGAAAATAAAGTAACATTTCTTTACTTTCCAAGAGTGCCCCTCCTCTCCTCTTATAAAAGGCCCCCACCTCTACCTCCTTACCCACACTTCCAAAGCCTTTGGCTCGGCCAAACCCTGCCCATTTTGTCTCTCCACTTCCCTATATTACTCCTTTAAGCCTCAATATGGGCAGAAGTCTTCCCAAGGAAGCCTTTGAGCTCAAACCAAAGGGAGTTACCCGATTTTAAGGTATTGTCTTCACTTGAGTCCTTTTGTATTATTTTGCTTCTCCAGCCCCCTAAACTATTTTTATTAATTTCTTTTGTAACAACACCAGTATATTACATATACTATGATGTTTATATAAGAAGTATTCAAGCTACACTTACACACACTTTCATCTAATGGTTAAAGAACATACTGTTTCCGTGGATGGCGAATTTCTGCCTCCCGAAACGATGACTGTTCAACATTCTTTTAACACCTTCAAAGGTGGCCATTAAGATGAAACTATATTTATATATGATATATAATATGTTTATGTTTTCCTTAAGCTTCTGTATTTTTCATTTTGGGCATACCTTTATAGTTCCCATTATGGGTAAACGTGATATCTTCATTTAAGGAAGTGCGGACTACCGCCCCCTCAAAGTGATTTGAATCGTAAAATACCATATGTGGGACATATGAAGGATGGAGTTATGATATTATATATGATATTACACTGGAATTATAATATTCCTTTATATAATTATGATTAAATTTTATAAAATATGAAATATAAATGACAGTAGCGTTCTTGCGTACGTACGGCTTACCGTCTCCACGAACAGTGCATTTCATTTCTTACCTCTAAATGATTATGTAATATTATAAATGAATGCATGTACTGGATATATATGACATATATGATATCTACATCATTAATAACATTCTGGATATAATGGATACATGAAAAAATTGTAATTATAAAGGGTTTATTTTTGACTCAAGTACCAATGATCATTAAAACGACCGTTATTAACTTAAATAATTACATAGTGTTCATGACATGGAAATAAGTGATATAAAATGAATAATGAACTTGAAAAAGGTTCTTAAACAATTAGAAATTAACTCAAGTTTATTATTCATGAGATTAAAGAACGACCGTGTCAAGTCGGACCCGAGGTATGGGACTTCGTCTCAATCTCCTTTCATTGAGGCATATTTTGTTTTATACACAACCTTCCTTTATATGGTGTATAAATTCCTTTGAATTTTACGTTTATACAAAAGGAATATTTTTTATATGAAGCATTTTACTAAATGAAAAAAGGGAATGTTTTTGTCGTATGTATGCGGCGACAACGACTTCTCTGCCGCCGTGACCATTATTTGAGTTTCGGCTTCCTCTACAATCCATACCTTCTTTTTAAAAGAAAAATAAATAAAATGTTTTACTTTTCTTTTTTTTGGTATTGAAAATGGTTTTCATAATGTTTTTATATCAATGTGTTGTATTGATATCTTGTGATTGAAAGGTGGAAATGTTATGTTTCCTTTATGCATGTTTTATGTGATACGATTATGTTGAGGTTCTTGGGCATTATTATGAAGACGGGTGGTTCCGTGATAAACTAAGGGCGGGTGAGCTCGATATAGCTCTCCAATGCATTGGGTAACTCGAAGGAGTGAAATGTTAAGGTTTCTCCGAAATGATTTACAGAATATACTATGATGGGTATTCCAAACGTAACCAAGAGTGTTACTCCCTACGTAAGAATGTTATGAATGTCTCAAGTTACCTTTATGTCTTATGATTTCTATGATTTATTCATGATTTGATGAGGTATGTTAAAGTGCTTATGTTTTATGGGTAAATTATGATTTCATTCTTATGTATATAAAAACTTATGCTTCCTTTCCATATTTTTATAACCCATACTGATCTTTTTATGCTCATCCCATGTTTTTTTGAAATGTTTTTCACAGGTCAAGGGAAAGGTACATGATATGATGATAGTGTCAAGGAAGTGCCAAGAACGAATCCATGTTTTATTCTAAATATGTTTCCATTGATGGGAAAAATTAATACTATCTTTATGTAACCACTTTGTTTATATGTGGAATGTAATGCAAGTTTTATGATCTAATTCTATAAAACTCTAAACCTGAAAAGATCCTCAAGGTGTAATCATGTAATAACTCAAGATTAAGTAAGGTTTAAGGCTAGGGCCTTATACAAAAACTCATGTATTGGTTAAATACTATAAATTACCATATTTAACTATAAACAAAAAAATCAACTATTTTTTAAAAAACCCCAAAAATTAATCCTAACCATTTTTCAACATATTTATTTAGAAAATTGAATCAATTTTATGAAAATAATATTCTAAAATATTTAAAATTTCATTGTTAAATAACACCATTATTTATTTAGAAAAAATGATTTCAATATTATAATATATTTTATAAAAATTTAATAATTATTTAAGGTCTCATAAAATTATATTATAATTATATAATAACGTATTATTAATTTATAAATCTATTTTAAGAAAATAAATATTCATTTAAATCAATATAATAATTATAAAACTATAAATAAACATTTATGTTTCAGGAAAATACAAACACTTAATTTATTATTTTTAAAAATTTAATTATGTATTACATGATATGAATATATCACGATTTCATTTATTAGAAGCCTAAATTTTATTTATATTTTCATAAGTGACGTTACTATTCTAACAACCATATTACTATTTCAAACGATCAGATTACTATTCCCATTGTAAGGTTACTACTCCAATGTGATATTTTGTTTATTTTATATAAATATCACTTAGTTTATTCATTCTTTATTCAAATATATTTTCTATTAAGGTTATATAAATACCATCATCTTAAAAATGAATAATTTTTTTATTGAAATTCTATTTTATTTCTACATATTTTTCTTGAGTATAGTTATTCTAGTGGGTCGAGCAAATCCAAATGTTACCATTGATATTATCTTTTTTCCTATTTATTGTGCCATGATAATATTTTCCAGTATTACTAATTTATTTGTGGAATATTTTATCATTATTCATCTATTTAAATAATTTTTTATTTTTTTATATATGTTATATATTTGTTTTATGGTATAATAACAGTAATTCCATTGTTATAATTCTAGGTCATTACATCCAAAATGCTGTGAACTCCATCAATAATAGTATAAAGAACTTTGTAAAAAAACAATTAACATGTTCCAAGGTAATAAATACAAAACAATATACTTTATCCATAAGAATAATCTATTTATACTAAAACCATTATCACAAAACTTGTAAGATATTAAAGGTGATATTTTCTTTAATAATGTGTTTTCCTGAATATCACCTGGCCATTAAGTCACTTTTCTAGGCCACCATCATCCTTCAACAAATTATTTCAAATAATTAATGATGAATTTATACTAAGAAATACTTATATATTAAAAATTTATATGAAATAATTGTTTAATTCTAATATATAAATACCTCAATCATCCAACATAATTTTTAAATAATTAACTAGGATTCACCATCTTATTCCTCAATACCTATTTCCATTAAAAGTTCATTAATAGTCCCTTTATCATCAACATAATTACCATTAATCCTATAATATTTTTAATTGTTTTCACAAGATTTCCCTTTAGGACATCAATTTTCATAATTCACATACTTTATATATTTGAAACATTCAACAGTCAATGATACCTTGGGAGACTGTTACTTTCATGCATGGTTTTAGTAAAATTTTCATTTTTTTTCTTTGAAATTACCTGATTTTTTTATTTATTTTATATACTCAAGAATATTTCCATCACTCTGAGACATTCCATTTTTTTATTCTTCCCATATTCTCAAAGTATAGGAAAGTTATTATTCTCTCTTATATGTAGTCTATTACCCAATATATAAATGATAACTCTCTTTCTATTCTTTGGGGAGTCTTATAGTTGGTTAAGGTGCACATTGGTAATCATGTTCCATGATAACTGATTAGGTATAATCACAAAAACCATCACTCTAGTAATAATCCTTTTGAGATACTCATTGTATAATTTTCTAGTACATTCATTGTTAATCGAGTTTATTTTTTTTCCACCATTGAAGAATACCAAAATGCACAATTTAATAAATAATGTTCATAGTGGGAAACAACATAATTATAAAAAATCAATTATAGGTTGTCTAAATCCTGAAAACATATTTTCAATCTTTTAAACCATTTGTTTATTCAAGTTCTATAATAATCACCATATATTTAAATCCTTCAGGTTGTTTTGTAAGTATTTTTTTAATCTCTTAAGTATATCCCTAATAGTGTCAAACCGGTTGTGGATTAAGGTAGGTTTTTTTGATTCAGGCGATGATCAAGTCCAAGTAAATGCATCATTTTTGAAGATATTGCACAAATGTACCACAATTATCTATAAACATCCACTTATAGTATCAAAAAGTGATTTAATTTGATTGAAACTACTTTCTTTGTCCTTTACCAAAATTCTAAGACAATCTCGTAAACTTTGAATCATCCTTAGACTTAACAATGGAGACATCCCTTGAAATATAACTAGCTATCTCACTAATGTTTTCTCATCCTAGTTTACATTGTTTAACTAAAAATTTACTATGATACCAAGTATAGGTAAACTGAATTTTCACATATTGATATTAGATCTTTTTAGATGAATATTCAATACATTATGAATTTTTTTGAGGACCATAATAGTTTAGTTTCTTCATATAATGGGTACATAATCATGGAATTTGGTGAAAGATCTTAAAAATATCCCATAAAGATCCTCTCCATTATTACTCATCACAAACATACCCAACTTAAAACCTTTATTCATAACCTGGGGAAAAAAACACAAGAAAGGGTGAGTTGATATGTCTAGTATTGGTAAACAATAGAGATACTGAAGCATAACATGAACATGATGGAATTAGAACATTATCATAACATATAGAACCCATAACCTAGAAATTAATGATTAGAATCATGGGTCATGGAATACATATTTGATGTACATAAGACATGAATCATAAGGAAATCAAAGAACATGATCCATGAGATAATAATATTTTCATAAGACAAGGGGTTTTGGCATACACATAAGAATATTAAATAGTTTTCATAGTCATCAAGGATCACATCTAAGGAAATCATTGTAGAATTTGTTCACTCTCTAAGTCATCATAATATTAAAGGTTCTCTCCCAAGATCATCATAGTCGAAAAATATCCTTACTTAACTAGGTTCACTTCTCATTTCAATCATGATTATCTCATTGTATATAAATAATTTACTAATGGATTCTATAGAGATATATGCCCCACTCATATCATAATGAAAACCATATTTATGCATTGCTCATGATCATATAATATTTATCATATAATAACTCATGAAATAGAATGGATTCCATAAACATCACATCATATCATAAACTTTGTTAAGGATACAGGTTCCACAATCATTTCATCTTTTCATTATAGTATAACCCATGTAAAAATAATCAAGTATCATAAGAATTTTTTCATTAAATAACCCATGAAATAGGAACTGGTTTCAAAAAATATATCATAATAAACCATACAGAGAATAAATATGAACGATATTCTTGGTTCATATCCATAGTAATTCATTGGTAACATCAATGGATGCCATCTTATATGGAAAATTATTTTGAAATGTCATTTAAAATATTTCTTGATGGAAAAAACCTTTTCAATTTGGATTTTTTTTAAAACATAATTTTTTTAAATAAATTTATTTAAAAATAAACTTGACATGTTATAAAGTATGGTTTAAATAAAATAATTTTCATGACTATGTAAATTTTCATGACTATGTAAATTTTCATTCATGTCGTACACATTAAATTAAATATTCCTTTATTATTTTGGTAAAAGAAGAACATGCATTAATTTTTAAAAGACATGAAGATTACTGTTAATTTTATTTTTGTTGGAAATGAAAAATGGGTAGAAATTTCTTTAATAAATCAATTATATAGTTTTAAAATTTTTTTGGAGTGTTTTTATAAAACATTTACTTGGAATAAAAATCGTTTTAAATCAAAGAGATAAATAAAGATTATTTTTATTAAAAACATTTTTATCAATTATTTTAACTACCAAAGAGTGTAAAAATGGTACTATTACTTGAAAATATTCTGAATTAATTGAGTATAAGAAAATTAATTAGTTTATTGAGTGAATTATCATAATATTTTATCATAAAAAACATAATCTTAAATAATTATAAAAAATGTTGAGATCGTAACGTAAAATAATTTCCAATATAGGAACATTGAAATGTAAGAAAAATGAATAAATATAATTAAATTAAACATAAAATAAAATTAGGATAAATATAATCTATATATTTTATTTCAAAATTTTCATTATACACCTCATGTTAAATGATAGGTTCATAACATAACATATGTCTCAAAGATGGAGAATTGGAACAAAAATCCCCTACGTTAAGTCTCGATATCCTTTATACATGATCTAACCTCTTATATATTAAATATATGTTTTTTTATAAATATATTAAAAAACTATAATAATATATATCATACCATATATGAATTTATTATGACATTTTATGGCCTATTTGTTAACAAATCCACGTCAAAGTCATGTTTCATGCAATAACTGATAGGTTTCTCAGGTATGTTTTGATTTTTTTAATTTTGGTCCTCTTAATTTGAACATGATTGCATCATATAAAGTATATTAATAATGAAATAATTATCATACTATACATCAATTATAATTTCAATACCAATCATTAAATCATGTTTTGAGAAATGATGTGTGTTACGATCATGGAGGAGGTAGGGCGTACACATTCACGAAAAACGTTTCTATTTTTCAATGATTATTATAGAAATGATTTAATAATTTTTTTGTTTCAATAATTATCATAATATATTAAATAATATTTTATCCCTGTAAATATACATATAAATATCATCCAAGTGGTGTGGTTTATAAAAGAGAGAGTCACATCACTTTGTGAAGGTGGTAGTCCACACTAACACGAACTACGTTATCTTCCTTCAGTGAGTGAAAAGATAATAAATAAAAAGATATATTATATTTTTAAAATGGTAAATATGTAATAAATATAAAAATTATTTCATTTATATCACATTTATTTTTACAATTTTTCCTTATTACCTTCAATTTAAATCTTGAGTGAAAAACGAATTACAAGGATTTGTGAAGTAGTAGTCCATTGTACACTTGAGTGTCATTATCGGATCCCATACAGAATTGAAATTAAAATTTTAGATTTGATATAATTACACTATACTTATAATTATGTTATAAATATAATATATTTACTTTATATCAATCATCATACATAACCTTGATAGGTGGTAATGGATAAATGAATAACATTGGTTCGTGATATGGTAATCATCCATACACATGAATGATGATTTCATAACCCATTTGAGGAAATTAGGGAAGGTTTTACATAATTTACATAACATGACAACATATTAACATATTTATGAAACTTTTTTATAACATTATCATGTTTTAATAATAATTTATGTAGGTGGATGGAAAAATTAAATAAAAACGCTTGTTGAAGATTGTTATCTCTTCTTTGGGTATCCTCCTTAGGTTTTACCAAAAACATTACTAGGATGGATTTATAACCAACTAATTATGATAGGAATATATGATGTATTTTTATGGAATTTTTGTATGTATCCTATAAACCTAATAGGTTTAAAGGTTCTAAAAATGTGGGATAAGGGTGGCCTTTTATAAGCGAGGGGAGTGGCACACTCATAATTTCATGGAAATACAAAGGTTCACCCACATTTTAATTATGAAAAAGGATTCGAAATATATTATTATTGTGACCTAGACAAACTAAGGTCAAAATATATATATAAAATACATTTTACAGAAGTTTTTTGGTCATTTAAATCCATATCTTTTAAGTTTAACCCCTTGTAGACCCTTTTACCTTAATCCTGGTAAATATAAATTATTGTTTTTACTATAAGTTATTAAATAATTTAAATTATTATGATTAAAAATATGGAATAAATTTTTTAGTATTCCATTCAAAAAATTTGAAATTTATATTTTATAATTATTCCTACAGACACGATGAGAAATTGAGTTTTTCAAGGGGAAAATGTTCACATGTTTACAAGGTTTTTATATTAATATTTAATTTAAATATAATTACAATGATAAGAATTTTATTAATATATATATAATTTAATATATTTTATTTTAAAATAAATTGAAAAAATAATTTATTATGATAAATAATTTAAATTAAATCGATTTTTCAACTAAAATACTTTACTTTTCGATGTTCATAAAAATCAAATTTTTTCATAAAAATTCTTAAAAATTCACCCAAAGTTAATTTTGACATGATAATTTTAGAAATAAAATAAAATATACCATATAAATTTTTTATTAGTGTTAATTGTTTTAATTATGTACACAAAAATGTGACAAAACCGCTTTGAAAAAAGTAAAACTTTTAATTGTAAAATTGGTTATATTCTAATATCTTGTCTAAAAAGCACATAATCTGAATTTAAATTTTTTGATTAAATATATAATATATAAATTTAAATTTAGTGATTTAATAGAATTAATTTTTGTTGTATCTTTTAGTAAAACATATTTGTGTTCATAAAATATTCTTTCATAAAATGATTACCATTATTTTTAAATGGTTTTCATGTTCATTTCGAATTAATTGTTCACCAAAGAATTAATTATTTACAAATGTTTATACCATATATTTTAGTAATTTAGTTATTATTATTCATACTCTTCATTCAAAATAGATCATATTAATAATTTTATAGTATTTCATGTTTTTATTAAACTTAATGCTACATGTAATGTAGAAAAATCTCAATGCTACATGTAAAAAAAGATATCAAAAATATTAAATTCATTGAAAAATAAATTTCACAATATATACTACTATTAAATTTAGAGAACATTTTGATTAAATATGGATACCCATATAGGTTGGCTTGTATGGTTTTATGGCCACGAAGACATCCCGAGAATGAGAAGTGCTATGGCATGGAGTTTGTAAGGCCCTTATTCATAATAGAATTTGATATTTTAAGGAGGAACATAATTTTTGGTTTGTTGGAGAGGGTGGTTCTTTAATTGGGATTTGGGATTGAAATTTTAGATGTTATAAATCTATAATATAAGTTTTTATAGTTGGGGTAAATATTAAAGGATGTTTGAAGAAGTCAAGGGAGAACTGTAGGGGATTAAGTCTTGATATTCCAATTTCAAGGAGTAAAAGTTGGGGTGCATGATTAACATAAGGTTAGTGATAACCATGTACCCCAAACATGTGTCCTAGTTTGTAAGAGAATATTTTTTTAAAATATGGAGACTATGTGATCTCTCTATTTTATTGAAAATCCATTTGAATGGTTTGCACTCTGTTTTATAAACCATACACATTAATGGTGAAAAATATGGTGTCGCAAACACTAAGGTTCATATATTTGATGAATGGGTTTTAAAACATATGTGAAAAACATGTTATTCTTTAATGGTTGAAAAATTTAAAAACTAATCCACTTATATTTTAGGAAATGACCATGTTTTCCTCATCCCCACCATCTATAGCCCCTCCCACCCTCCCTCCACCTCCCCTCTTCTAGGGGATGGATTTCCTCTATCTAGTGCTCAATTAAAGTGAATATGTACAATTTAGAGATCCTTTAGGTAGTTTGAAACCCATATTCTTTATATTCTAGTTTACTTATCCTATCAAGTGGTATGTATCTTTATTTGTATAATATTCCTTATTTCCTAGGTGTTTTTTTAGATTTTTATTTCCTTATGAATTAGGCCGAACTGGTGTCTAATAAATGATGTGTGTAATTTTTTATATTTAAGGTAGTTGGTTCCTAATAATAACACAGAATATTTCATAACTATTAAGTGATTTTTTTGTGCAGCCAGACTAACTATTGGTCACTGTACTATAATTTATTTAAATTGTATTGATTTTGGTCTTACCTGAATTAAAATACCTTATTAATTAGTTGTCCCTTTCAAGTATTTTTTAGTTAAATAATTTTATCCATT
Organism: Viscum album; assembly: GCA_963277665.1. Classification (NCBI taxonomy): domain Eukaryota; kingdom Viridiplantae; phylum Streptophyta; class Magnoliopsida; order Santalales; family Viscaceae; genus Viscum; species Viscum album. The sequence continues at coordinate 1,965,526,795 of OY728132.1, forward strand.
TTAAAATCGTTTCTAAATGGGGGTTATGTTCTGGAATAAATAATTGTGAAATGAAATTTCAGAATCATCGATTAATAAAAATATAGAACTCAACTCTTGGAACAAGCTTTTGAAATGGTGATATAGTTTTGTAAAATGATTAACTTTGGGCAGGTTTGGAAAATTTTAAATGGAATATTGTTTTAAAAAATGAATTGGTTTTGAATCTATTGAAATGGTTCCCTTTTCAATAGTAGTTAAATTTTATTTGGGAGAAAAATGTTGTCTTGGAAATGATTTTTGTAATGAAATGGTGGGTTGTGATGGTTTTTGGGTTTTTATTATGGTAAGGTTTTTTATGAAAATAATGGATCCATTATGGTGATTTTTTTGTGAATTAAAGTCTTTGGGAATGTGGTTTTGAAATGTAACATTATTTTAAATTGGGAATAAAGTAGTTCATCTAGTTTGATAAATAATGATTCAATTTTTTTTAAAAGAATAATTTTTATGAAACAAATCCCATTGGTGTTGGAATTTTTTTTTAAAAATGTGAACTGAACTGTATTCCATATAACTATTATTTTGTGTTAAATTATGATATTGTTGCATGAAATGATTTTAATTTTAATTTATTTTCCTTCATTTGTTTTTTTAATCCCATGGGGATCATACCACTTGAGTGGATGCTGGGTTTATAGATAAATCTGTAGTAAACCTCGCCCCTGGGTGGATACTAGTGTTAAGGTTATGTCTAGTGTGAACATATCCTCTAGGTGGAAAATATTTTTTGGGTTAACTCTAGGGTAAACCCAACCCCTGGGTGGATTCTAGAACCACTAGGATGGGTATATTACCAGCATGATCTAATTGTTGATTTAGAATGGTTATATTACCCTTGGTGGGAGATGGGTTGGCATGGTCATTGTGACATGCTCAAAGATACCCCAACACAAATTAAATTAGGTAAGTACTATTACTAAGCTAAATTTTACCCCATGTTTGGAGTTTGTTTTTGTCTTTTAATTCAAAACATTTTAACAGTTAATTTAGAAAACATTATATTGATCCCAATGGAATGCAATTATACAAACTAGTTTTTTTTGGAAATTATTTCTAGTTGCCTACTATGTTGTGATCACAACCTACTCAGTTCCCAATTGTAGTTGGGTTATTGAGCAGATATCCCAATATTGTATAAAGTTAAAAAATTAGGGAATGGGTCTATTTATTTTTGGTTAACTTGGCATGTTATCATAATGGTTGGATTGTGGGTTTATGCAGGAATCGAGACTAGTTTAGGACAAGTTGTGGTTTCTGTTAATTTTTTTGTTCTTTTCTTTGTCTTGTGAATACGATCCACAATGGGGGATCCAATGTGACTTGCATAGAGTACTAATTTTTTTATAGTATTGTGAATTATATTTTTTCTAACATCATGTTTTATCTATGATGGGTTTTTAGTTTGGGTTATATGTTTCTATTGTTTACATTTTTATTTTTCATCTAAATAGAGGTTATAATCTCCCAATTTGTCCACATAGATCCTCATCACTAATTGTTTCCCTATAGTGTGTAGGGATTCATGCTTTAGGTCATGAAACCTTCTGTCTATTTTGACATAGATAAATGTTCCATAGTAGGATGGCATTACACACCTAAAGCTTTTCATGGGTGGTAGATGCATGAACTCATCATGCAAGGTGTAAGATACATTCCCTAATCCTAAAACATTGGGATGAATGTATTTTATCCTATATATCATATACATATGTTTTTTGTGCTTAAATAATATTTTATTTCCCATGGTGATTAATAATTCCCTTTAAGACATATCATAATCCAAATCAGGTAAAAATTCATGGGTAACCTAGGCTAGTTCATGAAAAATATTATCTAACATTATATTTTAGATTTATGTTATTTAGGTAAGACACAGTTGAAATGAGATTTGATCATTGGGTCTTTAGGTGTTAGTTATGAGTTCCTGTCTGGGCAAGAATCGTCATTAATTTTTTTATTTTTTTTGTGAAACTAGTGAAAGAAAATTTTGAATATATATTTATTTAAATTTTATATTTTTATGAGTTTCATGTTTATGAATGAAGGGTTTTAAGGAATTTATAGGACCTGTGGATAAAGAACATTGGTCTAAAAAAATGTAAAACCATGTGACTCATGCTAAAGAGAATTTCATTATTCCTTATAAGATTGGAACGTAGTTTATCTAACCACACTAAAAACCATGAAACTAGTCTAAACCATTCAGTTAGACCATCATGGATGGAAACCATGCTGGTAAACCAAGAATACTAACGATGTTCCATGGTAAAATGGTGTTTTTTATGTTTCTCTTATTTTAAATAATTTTCTAGGATTCTTTGATTTTTATAGGATGTGTATCATCTAAAACTGTCTTTTTAATTGTTCCAATTATGTCTATAGTACTCTCAGTTTCTTTTATTTAACTATACTTGATTTTTATTATTATTATAAAGTGTAAGGGTGGAGGGTGGGAGAGTTTTGTAAACATTGAGGATGTTTTTGGGGCCAAAAGAGTGGTGCATGATCTGGGAATAGTTTTTCCAGATGGTGTGAAGGTCCTTGGAGAAAATTTTCATAGACGCAGTTTTGGTACAATGTAAAATACACAATTAGGGATGATTTTTCCAACCATGTGGACTAACCGTGCACAAGTTAAAAGTAAGATCCTATTTTTTAGAAACATAATTTTTTTTGCTCCTACTTTTTCATTTTTTCTTCTAAATGTCCCTAATTTGATATTTATCTTTATTTAGGGTTGGGGAATCTATCTCAAGTGTTTTGGAATTGTTCTAGAGCCCTCCCTTAATGTTTTCAAGCATGATTTTCATGGTAATGGATGTTTTTATTTGTTATAGACATGTTTCTTTAGATCTTGTTTGATCTACTTCTTCTATTCTATTTCATTCCAATATCTATACGTGTTATGGGTATATATTAAATTTTTAATTCCAAATATGTTAATATTTGTGATATTTGTTGTTAGGAGAAGTGATCTAAGGTCGTTTCTTGGAGAATCAACCAAGCTTCATGTGCGTTCTTCGTCCGTTGTCGAGTTTCATAAAAACCTTCATGGAAGGTAGATTCCCTCTCATCACCTCTTGGTATAATTGATTATCATAGTTTATGATTTATTAAATTGAATTAAATTTATAGTAAAATCTTGGTTCAATTCAGGGAATAAATATTCTTTAGTGACGATTTATCATTTTTGTGAAATTGTGTAATCTCAGTGAATTTTTGGGAAAATTATTTCCGTTTTTTGAATTTAAAATGGTGAATTTAAAATTAGGATTTTAGAGAATATCTTAATGGGTGGTTGGGAATTTTTTTCCCAATAAAAATGGTGTTTTATTGAATTGGTTTGGATTAGAAATGGTTTTTATGGAAAAATGGTTTTCAATGAAGGGAAGTTTTATTAAAAGGATGTGTTGGCGTGATCCTTGGGAATATTGGTTTGTGAGTTCATATTGAATATACTAGGTTTGGTTGAAATATGAACTTGTTATTACTTCCAAATAGTGAATGTCCTATGGGATATAATTACTTTTTTATGACTTGGTAGATCGATGAGAAACTGCTCGTCAGTAGGAAAGTGTCATAATGTAGACTGCATGTGTGATAGTATAAATGTGTGGAATGGATTAAATATCCCAAAAGATATTGGGAGACTATTTCAAATATTTATTATTGATTTTATGGAATGATTAATTGATGGAAAATTTGTTTTTATAGAACTTGTGCACTTTCGGTTGCAAGGATTTTTTTAATTTTTTAGATCTAGTTAAAAAATGTTTTGGGAAAATGTTTTATATTAACTATTTTATATAAATGTCTCTAACTATTATATCCTTGTGGTGTGAATAGGTAATTTCTTGGGAAAATCGTATTGGTTTTTATACTCACCCATACTTTAGAACTTTGTTTTTTTTCAGATGCTATCTTTTGTGACAAAACAAAATGTAACATATTACATGTTTTTGGCACAATATCATGATACTTGGGATATTTGGTGGTATTGGAGCATGAAGCTAGTAGATCCTAGAGTCTTGTGGTATTCTTGGAGTCTTTAGTTTTTCTTTCAGCTATTGACTTGGATTGTTTCTTTTCCTTGTGCTATTGAAAACTCTAGTGTTGTTTAAATATGAACAAATTGGTTGAATTTTCATTCAAGGTTCACGGAAAATTTAGTGAGCTGATTTTATATAGATTCTGAGTTAATAGTTTTATTATTAAAGGTTAAATCATCCACCAATTTAATATTATAATCTTCGGCATTTATTTATAGCCTTTGGAATGTTGGGAATGTTGCTTAATGCCATGTAATTACTTGTTCTACTCTAAAGCCAATGAGAATTTATGGGTCATAAAAAATGATATCAGCTTTTTCGGTCCTTACCAAACAAGTAGCTATCAATGTTCTTTGTATTGGAGTTAAAATTATTTAGTCTATTCATTGGAATGGAATCTTATAAATGAGTAGGATTTTGAGTACATGAAATGTATAGCATAAAAGTATACAGCTAACGCTTTAATACAAGACTCCAAGTTACCAGGGAGTTGGATACATAAGTGTTTGGAGAAACTTATAGGATTTTGAAATCTCATTGTCATTGGTTCATCCAATGAGACAAGCATGCCATGCATTAGAGAAATGAATTCCCACTTGTACTGTATACATAATTTGTAGTAATGATTTATCTTGTTAAAATTTGTTGATTTTTGAAAAAAAGAATTATTTTTTTAAAATGAAATATTTTGAAAATGAAAATTCTAATGGAATAATGAAAATGGTTTAATTTTAAAAAAATATGTTTAAAGTCTTCAAAAAAAATTAAACATGGAAAAAGGTTGTTTCTGGAATACTATGTTGTGATAGTTTATTTGATATAACTTAAAATGACAATCCATCAATTGAAAGAGAGTGATACTTACAGAGTTTGCTGTTTGTTTAGAAAATGGAACCTGGTAGGCATTGTAGGAAGCCAATGGAGGAAGATGGAGAGAATTTGGTTTCACCTTAGACACCGGTGAACCAAGATATATTTCAATGTATCGTTCAATCATTTCAACCATATACATGGGGAACCGGAGGGATGAGACAAGGAACATAGATCATTCCATCTAGTTCATGAAGAAGAATCCACTAATCTTCTCTGGTTATTTTGAACTAGAAAAGGTGGAGGTGTGGTTAAATAGGATGAATTGTATCATTGATTTTATTTTCACACGATTAGAGATCAATGTCCTTATTTCCATGTACATGCGTGAAGATCTTGCACACTAGTGTTGGGAACTAGTTCGATATTCTAAAAAGTATCAAGACCTTACTTGAGAGTATTTTGAGGAATTTTTTATCAAACTATTATATCCTCAAATGTTCTAGATCTAGATGATGAAATAATTATTTAGACTGAAGTAGGAGAACCTCTCTTTCTTATAAAATGATGCCAAATTCATGAATTTAGTGAGCTTTTCACAATAATTTGCTGCAAGTGCAACCTTTATGGAATGAATCTTTGAATCCGGGCTACAGAAATAAATTTGATCAATGATTAATATGATATGTATTGCAGATTATACAAATATTGGGGATAGAGCCTTAGTGTATGAAGAATACATCATTGGAGCTATGGAAGGAGGAATTATGTTGATCCATTTTGGAAATAGTGGTAACTCCAATATTGGGAGGAAGTAAAAGATAGACACCTATCTCCCAGGTGGGAGAAGGAATTAAAATAAAAAATATAGATCAGTAAATCTTCCTCTAAGACCAAATAGCCAAGAGGGATGCTACCAATGTGTTTCCATTGACCACATAAAGTAATGTTGTACAAAATCACCAAAATAAATTCATAATTGCTACAATATGTGACACCTAATGTGATTTTGTCATAGTGATCTATGGTCGGGTTCCCAAGAAACTTCTCAGGTGTCACAAGCATCGTATTCTTTGATCAGACGAAGAATGAATAATCATATTCACCAATAGAGTAGATCTAGTCATGGATATTCTTGAATTACCATGAATCCTTATAATGTGAAATCACACCAAGGGAATAAAGAGAATATTGAAGTGACAAAGCAATTATATAGAGCTAAGTATATGATTGTTGATGATCAGGCCGGACCGTCCACACTGAGGGGTAGAATTCTTTTAAATTCTACCTTTTTGAAAGTTCTATTTGATATTGGTACATCACATTCCTTCATTTCTACTCAGGCTGCTGAAATGCTATGTGTAAATTTGATATGATTCCTTCTGTGTTAAAACTGAAAACACCTCTCAGTGAATGAGAATGTCGAACCTTTTTGTGTAGATAAAGTGTTAAAACACTTGATGAAGTTGAGATGAAATGGGAATTCTCAATATAGGAGATGGATGTTTATGATGTAATCCTGGGTATGGATTGGTTGACAACATTCAATGATCACATTGACTGTTATAGGACAATAGATAGTTTCATGAATGAGGATGACACATAGCATATCTTCTAAGGGGAGATGGTTGTAATGAAAAGTGAAATGATCTTGTTGGCACCAACGGTGGAAAATATCTCTTATTAGTTGGCAGTTTTGACTTAGGAATCAATAGAAGATATTGAGGAAGATAGTCTTTTAGTAGTGGATGATTAATTTCCAGATGTCTTTCCCAGGAACTTCATAGGGTTAACGTCTCTTAGAAAATTGGAGTTTACAATTTATATCCTTATAAGGAACAGTACTATTTCTATTTTGTCTTATAGAATTGCACAAACTGAGTTAAGGGAATTGAAATTGAAATTGGTGTAGCTTGAAAGAAATGGTTTCATTTGTTTGAGAACATCTATATGGGCAGAATCGATCTTGTCTGTGAAGAAAAGAGTGGTAACTCTTTGTCTATGCATTGATTATAGTAATATTAACCATGTTATGATAAAAAATAGGTATCCAATTCCACAAATTTATGACTTGTTCAATCAATTTGGGGGAGCCCAATGGTTCTCTAAAATTGACTTATGATTAGTATGCCACCGATTGGGAGTTTGGAAGGAAGATATTTCAAAGAACTCCTTCAGAAGTAGATATGGCCACTACAAATATGTAGTCATGCCTTTTGGTCTAATGAATGAACCACTTGTCTTCATTGATTTGGTGAATCAGATATTTCAGTGATATCTGGATTCTTTTTTTGCAGTGCTTTTGTACGACATCTTGGTTTATTTAGAGGTAAGGGGAGAACACAAGAAACACTTGGAATTTTTTTGGTAATCTTGAGAGATCACCATTTCAGGCCAAATTATCTAAATATGATTTATGGATTAAGATGTATTCTTTCCTGGACATGTGTATTCTAGAAAAGGTGTTTTTTCGATCCTAAAAATAAATATATTTTTATCCCAGGGAAACCATTATAGAATATGTTTGAGACATGAATTTTTTATTAGTATAGCTAGCTACAATCGATGCTTTGTGTGTGACTTCTCAAAAAAATCCTCTCCAATGATAGCTCTAACAAAGAATAATGTTCCATTGTAATGGACTAAATAAATTAAAATGTATTTATAGGAGATGAATGTTCTTATTAAATTGGCACCTATTATGATTTTTTTGAAACTAGGATTGGGGTATCTGGTGTACTGTGATGATTCCAGATCAGGTTTTTGGTGTATTCTCATGAAAGGAGACCATGTTTTAGATTATGGTTCTAGGAAGTTGAGGGTGCATGAGAATAATTATTCAACACATGATTTGGAGTTAGCTTCAATCATCCTTACCTTGGAAACATGGAGACATTATCTCTTTGGTGATAAATTCACATTGTTTATAGTTCATAAAAGCTTAAAACACATATTCTCAGAGTGAGATTTAAAAATTTATAAAAAGAGATAGATGGGGTATCTACATATGTTTTACATTGACATGAACTATTTATTGGGAAAAGAGAATTCAGTGGACGATGCATTGAGTAGAAAATCATATGCTCAGTTGGAGAAATATGTATAAGATGAATGACAGTTGATCTCCATCGTAGATACGATGCTTATGGAATGTCAAGACCGAGGTGATGTTGTGGTTTTCTTTTTAGCTATACTTTTTCTTGATTTGGTAAATATGGTCAAATAGGAACCGATATCTAATGCAGAATTCCTAGTTAGGAGTTCAATACTCAATGGATAGAAGACCATTGAGGGCTGGAAACCTGATGAGAGTTCAGTTTTGTGTTTCAAAGATCATATGGTTTTACCAATGGCTTGTTAGGAATAACTCCTTCCTTCATACAACCCTTCATGGTGGGCTGTACATCCAGGCACACAGATAATGTGTAAGTCATTAAAGGTGTAGTTTTCATGAAGAATTATAAAGAGGTAGGTGGATATGTTTGTCCTGTGGTGCTTAAATTGTCAGCAGTTTAATGTAGAGCATCAGAGACGAGTGGGTATGTTGTAGTCTATATGAATTCCATTGTGGAAATGGTAGAGGATAGCTATGGATTTTATTATCGGTCTCACAAGAATGGTTTAAAAACTAGATTCCATATAAGTGACAGTGGATCTTCATACCAAGTTGGTCCATTTCATCCATTGTCATGAAACTCATATGGTGGAGGATATATCTAGAATCTGTATTGAATAAGTCGTAAAGATACATGGAGTACCGATTTTAGTCATGTCAGACAGAGATCCGAGGATCACATCTAGTTTATGGAAATCCTTACAGAAATACCTTGGGACTTAGTTGACTATGAGCATGACATATCATCCTCTGTTAGAAGTCCAGTATGAGAGGATGATACAAATTTTGGAAGATAATTTGTAAGTTAGGTAATGGATTTTGGTGGCTTGTGGGAGGAGCACATACTCTTAGTGGAGTTCTCATATAATAACAACTATCTGGCCTTGATACATATGGAACAGTTTGATGGGTTTTATGGGCTTCTTAATCATTATCCACTGTGCTCGGTGGAAATAGGTTATAATTCACTAGGATGGATCACTATTTTCCTAGAAATAATGGAGAAGATCTAGTTGATTAGAAATAGGTTGGAGACAAATCATAGTCGTCAGAAATATTATATGGATCATCATTGACGTCCCATTTCCTTTGCAGTAAGTGATCATGTGTTCTTGTGGATATCTCCAGGGATTGTACATCATCATTTTGAGAAGTAAAAAAATATATCTCCTTAATACATAGTCCCTTTTCAGATACTGGAGTGGGATTGAGAGGTGGAATATTTTTTTGGCATTACCACCATAGTTCAATTAAATGTATAATGTGTTCAATATATCCTAATTGAAAAAGTATCAGCTTAATCCTAAACATGTGATCTGATGGGATAACATTGACCACGAGAGAAATTTATAATTGGTACATATTATGGTATAGATTGTGGATAGGAAAGATAACATCTTGTGTGGAAAGGGCAACAATCTAGTGCAGGTTTTATGGAAACATGGTCAGATTCAGGAAGAGACATGGGAACACGAGAGGGAAATGAAAGAGCAATGACATGAACTATTTTGGGACTTTGATGGTTTATTACTTTCCAATGATGTAATGAAAAATGGTTTGGATAATGTAGTACCCCTGTTTTTTTGTATGTAAGCCTTACCTAATGATTTTTTTTATTATAATGTTTAAGGGTGGAGGATGTGAGAGTTCTATAAACATTCCTGGTGTTTTTTGTGCCAAAGTAGTGGTACATGGTCTGTGCATGATTTTTCCAAACCATGTAGAGTTTTAAAGAGAAAACATTCACAAATTTAGTTTTGGGGTAGTGCTAAACACATGGCTAGCAAAAAGTTTGCCAAACCATGCTGGATAATTGTGTGTAGGGATAAAGTAAGATCCTATTTTTCAGAATCTTAATTTTTTTGTTCCTACATGATTTTTCTCCTAAATGTCTCTAATTCGATATTTATCTCTATAGAAATCTGGATAAACTCTCCCCACCCTTAACCCATATAAATCCCTCCTTAGATTTTTTCAAGATCGATTATTATGGTATGCGATGTTCTTCTTCATTATCATCACGTTTCTTTATATCTACATAGATATACTTATCATATTTCCTTCATTTCTGAGATATATGATTTTTATAGTAGATATAAGATGGTGGATTCCAATTGTGTTAATATTAGGGTTTTTTGTTGGTAGGATAAGATATCTAAGGCCATTTCTTTTATAATCAACTTGTCTTCTTGTGTGTTCTTCATCCATTGTCAATTTTATCAAAACCTTCATGGTAGGTGGATTCACCCTCATATATTATTCCTATAATTGATTGTATTTGTTTCAAATTGATTAAATTGAATTAAATTTATTCTGAAAACACGGTTCAATTCATGGAATAGTATTCTTTTGTGATTATTTATTGTTTTTGTGAAATTGTGAAATCTTGGTGAATTGTTGTGAAATTTCTTTCCGTTTATTGAATTTAAAATGGTGATTTTAAATTATTGATCTGCTGTAATATATAAATGGGTTTTCAGGAATGGTTTTTTCATTGAAAATGTTGTTTTATTTAAATGGGTTGGCTTATAAATGGTTTTGATAAAAAATAGTTTTCAATAAAAAAGGTTGTTTTATTGAAAATGTTTTTTGGGAATGATCCTTGGGTATATCGGTCTGTGAGTTCATATAGAAAATATAGAGCTCAGTTGAAATATTACATTTTTCTCAGTGAAAATGTTTTAATGGAACATGGGTTATAAATACCTTGTGATGACATGGTATATTGACAAGAAACTGCTCATGAGTTTGGAACTGTCATAACGAAGCATGCATGTGTTATAGTATAAATGTGTGGAATGGTTTGGGTATTCCAAATGGATATTATGATATGGTTCTAATTATTTATTTGTATTTTTATGGTATTATATCTTTCTGTAAAATTATGTTTATTAGAACTTCGGTACTTTACTACGGTTTTTGGAACTTGTTTATATTTAGTTATAAACTATTTCGGGAAGAGATTTTATAAAATTCTTTTATATAATTGTTTCTAGATATTATATCCTAGTGGTATGTGTAAATAATTTAATTGGGAAAGCCTAATGAGTTTTATACTCCACCCCTATTTGGAACTTTAGTACTTCTGCAGATTCGGTATTCTAGGAAAGGGGTAAAGGTAACCTATCACACGTTGTTAGCACCACTTTGTGATACTTGGGATGTTTGATGATCTTTGAACATTGAGATAGTGTATCCGGGAGTGTTTTGGTATTATCATATTCTTTAGTTATACTTCCACTTTTTACATTGACAGTTGTGTTTTCTTCCCCTATTATTCACTCTGAAGTTGTTTTAATATGAATAAAGTTGTTTAATTGTCATTCATGGTTCATGTATTATTTGATGAGAGATTTGGAAATGGTTTTTTGAGTGAATTGTTTTATTCATAAAGGGTAAATCATCCACCACTTTTATTTGATACCCCTCACCATTTATTTCTATCCTTTGGTGTCTTGGGGATTTTACATAAGGGAAAGTAGTGACTTTTTGTACTCTCAATCCAATGAGAATTCATTGGTAATTTCTGTGTCCATATACTTTTATTGATTTATTAGAGTACCAGACCCCTCAATGATTTCCTGTGAATGTTCTATTGGGAGACATTAATATTATTTTTGAAAAAATTACCTCACAGATCTGACTCTAATCATGATAGTAGTATAAACCATTTGACCTATGGACTAAAGAGAGTTCTTTATCCTAGATAAGGATAAAGTGGTTGGCCCAAGATATATTATTGAAAAGGGACATAATCAATAATTTATTTATCATTAACTTCTACTTTAAAAATATATCTACATTACACATGTGGTTGAGAATTGATTAAAAAATATATAGAAAATCTTTTAATTTCATAAGCCCCCTAACACTATCAAATTGATGTGTACTGATTTCTTGTTGGAAGGACCTAGTTGAAAATAATGGGATAATGTTTTGCAAGATAAGATTTTGAGAACATCCAAATGAAATTCATCAAATATATGTTCAATTAATTATTCAATCATGGTACTATTATTTTGGTGATGTCTTAGGAGTTTTTATTCCTTCAATAGGGTAAGAAGATAGTTATAGAGCATACTAATTGGTTTCATAGCTTATGACCTTTTCCTATGATATGGTTTCAAATGATTTGTTGAATCAACTACATTTTGAAATGTTCCTTCAACTCAGTAGTTAATTTAAATTATTTCTATTAAAGATCCCCACCTATATGGAAGTGGAAGATCAAGCCATGATGTTGGAAATTGATCGTGCAGGAATATTAGAAATGAACAAAACCTCAAATATAACTAGTAGAAGTGAATGTTTATTTTTGAAAAGAAATCATATAAATTATGATTATATAAGGGGTAATGGTAATGTATTAAATAACTCACCCAATTTCACATAATTAAATTCCTTGAGAAAATTTCCTCCTATATTCATAAAGTGTAGAAATGATTGGGATAAAAACCGTCATGTCAGGAATCCCTAAATGTGTGTCATTTTTGTTGGAAGATGATTCATACATAAAGGTTCTTCAATGTGAATCAGTCATAAAATAGTGGTCCATATAAATTTAATAAAAAAGGATCCATATTTATATATGATTCTAAAAGGTGGTAGACCGTGATATCTAAAGAATGGAAGCAGGTCAGGTTCATGTTTTTAGTAGAAGAAGTTACTGAATGATCCTTATATTTGTTGTATGCCCCAGGATCACTTATAGGCTATGAAGTCACATGCACTTAATACATTTATAATGAAATTTGATGCATGATTGATGAGTATTTTTGGAACCAATGTTATTACATAATCTATATTTTTTATTCTATTTGATATAAGTTCGTATATTTTATTTTTTCTTTTTAACATCATGGAATTATTAAATCATTAATAATGACTACCATATATATTATATAAATATCAAGTCCCCTATAGAGGTAGAGGGAACATGGATTTCAATGTCCCTCATGCGTTGTCTTTATATTCAACGTGGAGTTATCATGAGGATTTATAAACCCCCAGATCAATATTTATAGATAATATTATTAGGATAGATTAGATTATTTTTTATAAGTATCATATTAATTTTTATCAAATGACGGTGACCTTTACTTCTCTTTATGGAATCTATCATAATCTCCAAGGAAAATGGTACCTACATTCTAACTAATTAGGACTTCCACCTCCCAATATAAATATGTTGATATGTTAGATCTCCATTTATTTATTATATTATATTGAAAAGAAATTTAGATGTGAGCTTCCAATTTTGGTTATAGTGTTTCTAAAAATGATCCCCAATGATTTTCAGGGTTAAACATTAATTGGGAAGACGAGTTATCATTGGAACCGATTCCATAGAAATATCTCATTTAGATGGCATCATACCAAATTCCCCTAGTTCACCTAAAGGAGAAGAAAAATAAGTGAGTTTATTTATAATAAAATTATTTCATTTTACCTACTATCATTCCTTGGTCCAGTCTAGTACCAATTTCTAAGAAAGATGATACTAATCCTACTTTAATCATATAATAAAAAAAAGGAGAATAATGTAACTATCAGGAATTAGTACATCTTTTAATGAATTTATTAATAGATTAATCTATTGAATAGGTAAATGTGGTTTTCAATGACCGGCCTCTGATCAGGGTATCACTAGATCAAGGTGATGGAGTCTAATATTTACATGTCTATGTTTAGAAGATATGGTCACTTAGAGTATCTTATCTTGCCTCTAAACCTGAGTAATGAACTAGCGATGTTTATGGAACTTATGAATCAAATATTCCGTTAAATCATTGAATCCTTTATCATGGTATCTGGGGATTAAATATTGGTTTATTATAAAACTATAGTTGATCATGAGAATCATTGATGGATTGTTTACGGAAATCTACATGGTCATTGCCTCAAGAAAAATTATCTTAGAGTAGTTTCTAGATCTAGGAAGTCATGTTATTACAAATTATTATGTAAGAATGAGGCATTAATGATTATCCTAAAATGATAAATGCTATTATTTAATTATAGAAACCAAAAAATTCCTTTAATATGTGATGTTTTTTTGGGTCTATCAGGTTACTACTTGTGATTTTCCAATGGAATTCTCTAGGCCTGTATCACCATTGAGTGACTTCACCTAGAAATTGGTAATGTTTATAAAGATAATTAAATGTCAAGTATCTTTCTATGTGTTGATACAGTAATTGAACTCACCTTGGATAATAGTTGCACTAGAGACTGAATACGGTAATTATAAATATTATGACGCATTCGACATGGGATTAAAATGTGTGTTTATACAAGGTGATCACATGTGTGGAATATATTTCTCATTAAATTAATCCACATGAAAATAGAAACCAGATCTATGAACATTGGCTATATGTGATTATGCATTTCTGAAAATATTTGTGACACTACCTATTTTTGGGGAAATTTATGGTTTATAAAAACTATTAAAGCATGAGAAATATTTTCTTTTAAAAGGATTTGAAACTAAAAAAATTAATAGGTGGCATACCAAAAAACTTTTGATTTTGACCTTGCCTATACAGCATAGAAGGGTAATGTGGTCAACGATGTGCTTTGTATTAATTTTCGATCTCATTCCTTGTTCAAATCTAGGGATGAATGGAAGTCGATAAGACACATCACTCAAATTAACATAGAGGTGAAAAAGGATAAGGAGAGTGTGTTTCTATAAAGTATTAGATAAACACTATTCATTATTGTGATAATTTTCAATGTTATATTAAGGGGTGATGAATCTTAAAGACTAAAATAAATATTTAGTGGGGAGTCCCCCAGAAGGTGGTCACTGTCTCCTGAGATAATTGTATGCTACAAAAACCATATGTGGTTATTTTTTCTAAGAGGAATGTTGTGATTGAATATTTCCATTATAACCAGTGGGTATTATATCAAGGATCCAAAAAGATATCTATAAAATTATGTGATTATATTGGCGGCATCCCATAAGATGTGTCTAAAAAGGATTCAATTAATTGATGCTATACTTGATATTAGATTAATGAAAAACATCTAAACCATTTGGTTTGATTCAGATTCTCCCTGTATTCATTTGTAAATTGGATGATGAATCCATGGATTTTATTATTATGTAACCTTATTCCCCTTATTGGAATAACACTATCTAGGTTATTATTAACCGATTATTTAAAAACACTCAATTTATATCGATTAGAGATATCACCATGGAAGAGGATCATGGGAAGTTATATGGGTAGAGGATCATGAAACTACATGTTAAGATTGATGTTATCATTTATGATAGATATCAATAGTTGACCTCAAAATTTCTGAAGTGACTTAATGTGTCTACGGGATCCCAAGTAAAGTTGAGAATCAATTTTCATTTTCAAATATATGGGTAGAAAAAGTGGGGGATCCCAATTTGGGGGGATATACCTCATTTTTGTGTTTTTGATTTTAGAGGCTCATGATATTACCACCTATAGTTTTATTATAATAATATTTTTCAATCCTCTATCCTAATGGATCATTTTGATGTTTTATATGATTTTTCATCCTGATTGTCACTCTGTTAGACTGAGGTGGGCGATAGTTTTCTTGAAGGACTGAGCAATAACTTAAAGACTTTTGGAAAGATTTAGTTTTTCTAAAAATGAATAGTATTGGATCATATCTCTAATAAATACTATGATGATAGTTGTCACCATCATTTATATTTATTCTTTTTT
Source organism: Viscum album (assembly GCA_963277665.1). NCBI lineage: Eukaryota > Viridiplantae > Streptophyta > Magnoliopsida > Santalales > Viscaceae > Viscum > Viscum album. Next base: position 1,965,542,526 of record OY728132.1, read on the forward strand.
TCACTATGTATTCTTGAAGGTGTCATAACATTTGGGTCACTAAAATCTCAATAGGTAATGGAAGCTAACATCGAAGTATGTGGTCTCTTTCATGGCCACTGAAAGGATTGATGATTTTTTGGATAATTTAGCATTTATTTATCATATAACATCCAATTATAATGTCTTCTATGTGTATCAAATAAATAAATACCATCATGATTCAACCCATATACTAAGCTAGAATAAGAGTTACATGTTTTAGTGGCATATAAAAAGTTCAATATTTTTGATTCAAAGAGTAAAGTGTTGTTCAGAAAATATATTCTCTAAGGTTGAGAAGTATGAATGTGTTTATGTGATACTCATATGATCTAAGAGTAATAATATTTTATGATGAATAAATGGCCTTATATTTTTATTAATAATTATTATGGATGAATTCATGGGAAAAAAGAGATATGGTGTGGAGGATTTTCATACCCATGTGGTCATTTCAATTTATGATATTTTTTATTTATATATTTTTGTCATCATTACATTATTATGGTAGAAAATCCTTGGAAATTTTTGAAAATAGGGAATAAGTAGTATCTGAATATTTTGATCGTGGTTGATTCAAGATTTGATGGAACACTATGCCCCAATTCTATTTAGGGTGACCCCTTAGTGATGTAAGGTCAAGAGTTAGTGAATAACTAATGAAATTATGAAAATTAATTTTATATAAGATAATATAAATCATGTGGATTAATCTCACATAGGGTGAGTGGAACACAATTGGGGAATGGTTGGAAGTAAATATGTAGGTTATTTATTTTTTCATGGGGAAAACATATAGAATATAAAAATTGTTCCAGTTATATTTACATATTTGGTGTATGTTTTTTCACAGCTGGATTCCAAATCATTTTGATTTCCATGAAAATTTAATAATATTAAATTATCCGTATAATTCTACTCTTATTCCATCCTTTTCCCTTTATTTTCACCCCATTAAAACTATCCAACCCGTAGGTTATCAAATACCTTTCTTCTCCCCCTCACAAATTTAGATTTTTATGTATTTTTCATTAGGAATCTTCATAAAGACATCAATTAAGTGGTTCACCTATTTCTTCATAGTACTTTTCTCTGATTTTCATTTAGCTTCTTTCCTCCCCATGGAGATGGTCATCTATGGATTATGTTCACAAATTTTAATGGTAGGAATTTAATTTTTAGGGTCATATTTTGGCTTTTCAGGTTCAATTTCTTCTCATTTTGGTGGACTAGAGCTAATGTGAATCGATATCATACAAAGAGTTGTAGGTTACTACCGTTTTCTTTCAATTGTTCTAGTCTTTGTGTTTATCAATGTTTTATTAATTTTTTTAAATAATATTACACTAGGTTTTGATATTTTTTATTGATTTTAGTATGAATATTTGTAAACATGATTTGTTGAATATAGTTTCATTGAATTTATTTTTTGAAAAGTGTATAAGCACATCATTTTTATGAACAAAACATAAACCTTTTTATAAAAAATTTCACTCTGTTTCCCTTAAAATATTTATTAATATTATATTTTAATGATGTAAAAATTTAAAAATATTTTTTTACTATTTTTTATATAGAAAAAAAGCGGTATATTATATGTTTAGATTGGGGATATAAAGGATCTTACACAAATTGATTCCCCTGTAATGAAATGATATTCATTATATATATATAATTCATGGTGGAATCCTAGAAACAACGTAAGGACTTGTGGAAATCCTTGGGTACTTAGGATGGTGTCAGGACCTATAACACAATTGGTATTGGGAATTTAACCTTTATAATGGTTATCTTATGTCCTTCTTGATTAGGGAACACACTAACACATCTTAATCCGTGACTAGTGGATACAACCATCTCTATTGACAGTCCCGACCATAGTGGGCACACAATAGGGAAATATATGTCTATACCTAGTGGATGATATACAATTTTGATTACATATTTTTGGTGTATCTAGGTCATTATACCCTATTTGATAATGGGGGTTTCACTATTGATATTACATAAATGATTTGGGTACTCTTCTTCATCATTATACATTTCATCTTATGTTTTATAAAAAATTTCAAAATTGAAATTTTCATTATTAATAGTTTTATTTAACTTGAAAGCATAAATTTATTTATGATATAGTTAATTCTAGTTATTTATAGTTTATATATTTATTACATGGAAGGATAATTCTAGTCTATTCATTCTCACACCCTACATACACCCTTTGGGTGTATTTTGACAATATTTTGGTTGAATTAGGTTATGTAAAGACACCAATTGAAGGTATATAATATTATTATTAGCTAGGACTAGGATTGGATGTGGTGACTTGATAATAGATAGTCCTTAAATCACATTAATATGGGTAGCCATTGAATTGGTTCATTTTAGATCCTGGAATGTTAGTGGAGTCAACCTCATATATTATGATATCTACTTTCTATCCCATTTCTATTCTATTTTCTCTTTTGGATTATTTTAAATATATATACATAATATCTTTATCGTGTTTTGATGTAATCGATGATCATGTTATTATGTTTTTTGATTTAGATTATTATAAAATATTCTTTTATATTCTATAATGTTTGTAAATTTTATCTTTTTCCTATATATTTATTGGTTTCATTGCTCAAAAATCCATGGAGGGGTCATATATGATCCCTACAAAGACCATTGACATTTATTTTATTAGGAAAATTCATTCACAAAGGAGTTTCCTTGATGTATAGACACTATTTTCTAGGAAGTAAGGATAGATAATTCCCTTCAGGAATTTTTAAAGCTGAATCTGGTATCATGTCAGGGGTACGTAAGGTTGGTTCATTGAATAGTGGATGAATTTTTTATAGGATTAAAACCTTTGGATATAATATACACCAAGGAAGTGGAATGTAACTTCTAACATGATGATTTGAAAGTCATGTGGGGGAACTATTCATGAGTTTGGGGATGAATTGTGAGTGATGTAGGAGCTCATAACATTGCATGCTATCATGTAAGAAGTTGATGATAACAAGTGTCTCCACTGGATGAAAATGTATCGATACTAGGTGCAGTAGGTATAATTATCTCATTTAGGGGATTATAGGGTGTAAATTTATCAAGATCATGTTATTTGTTGGGATACCCTTGAGGGATGGCTTGAGGATTTTTTGTGGGGGTAGTTTTTCTATCGGTATATCCATTCCCTCAATGATTCATTAATTATTTCTTTTATAATTTTATATCTCGCCCTCAATAGTATATCATTGTGTGGATAATTTGTATAATTATGTGGGGAATTGGGTTTAGTGTCACATATGAAGGGTTTAATCATAGAGTTTATAACAGAGTTTTAAATTTTCTAAATGATGAAGACCAAACATAATATTCCTAGTGGGACAGTTTAACTATTGTATATCCCTCAATAGAGGTGTAATGATATTATGTCTCCTTTCAAAATTAGTTTACCCTAACATTTGGGTGAACATGATTTTATTTTAGTGATATTGGATTGGTTAAAAAATTCAACTCAATTATTCATGATTAAGGGGTTGATCACTATTAATGTCTTATAAGGTCATTATTTAAAGGGTAATGTGAAACTCCATTGGTTACTGAGTATGATCATCTCTAATCATGACTCTCATTTTTCCTTTTAATCCTGGAAGTGTCTCTAGTATAATTTTTTCTCCCAGTCATGACAAAAAAATCATTTATAGATGTATGATCATATATAAAAAATTCTCTCAAACATTGAAGGCATGATGAATTCACATGTTTTGAATTTCATGGGTTATTGGGGAAATAATTTTTTTTTGGAGTTTTCATATATCAATATCTATCACACAACAATTTTTCTGGAAGAATTTGAAGATTACACTTCCAACCTTTCAGATCTCCATTGTGTTGGATAAAGTCTATAAAATCATTTATTTTCAAATGAGAATTGGTGCAAAGCATGTGAAAGATAGTGTAGATGATTCATTATCAGTTAAAGGAATCTTAGTCTCATTAAAATTGTTTTACTAATAAAAAGAGGATGCCTCAGCAGTTTTACAATGAAGATTATGTGTTCTTGAACATATCACCCCATTATTTTTGGTGGTGGTTCATTAAAATAAGTAATATTTATCCCAATTGTTTTGTCCCTTTATGGTTTCAGAGGACATTGAAGACGTTTAACATCAAGTTGTTCTTCCTCCATGGATGGATTAGATTAATGTCATTTTCACACATCACAAATCCATTGATATCATTATGATAACTCCCATTTAATTAATTAAGGTTATTTGGTTATTGAAGAGGATGTGATTTTTTTTGGATCATCTCCTTAAGAATTAGGACTAAGAGTAAAAGGTGTCACATAGGTGTAATTTTGTTTAGTTAAAATGTTATGGTGGCATAGTGTCTTAAAAGAGTGTATGCAGAAGGTGAGATAAAAATGCATGTATAATATCTAGAGTTGTTTGATGTTTTATTTGTTGAGATCATATGTATGTCCTGGGTTTGATTATTTATGATGAACAATTGTGACTTTGTTCATTTACTTTATGATGCGTTGATTTTAATCTTATTCTAGTGAGATATTTGTTTGAGAGGTTTCTCATAGGATATTTTTTTATGAACACCTTTTTGTTTCTTTTCTATGGTTAGTTTTTATTCTCAAGCAAAAGAATTATTTTATATGTATTTAATGTAAGGTCATGTATTTTCCAAAACCATTAATTTATCATTTATCAGTTGATATGGGATTTAGAGGATTTTTGGTGTTATACTATAAAGAAGTGAAAGAGTTTTGTTGGTTTTGTTAGTGTATAATGATGTGAATATTAGATTTTAGTGTGAAGCTTTCCCATGATTTTGGATTTTGGCTAATATATTTAAGATTTTTTCTGTTTATTGGGGATTTATTGGTTGAAACATGTTGTTTTTGATTGTGGTGATAGTTTATCTTGCAAGATGAGGTTATGTATATGAGAGTTAGGAGTTTATTTTTTAGAGGTGTTTTGTTGGTAGTGGCTTGATGAGTTGTGCTACAACATGAATAGTTTTTGGAGATCTTTGGTCATTATTAATTTGGTGGATTCTCATGAGTTAATCTTATGTGAATTCATATTAGTTAGTCCTATGTGTTAGCTATTATAGTGTGGAGAGTCCTCTCATGTTGTTAAGGACTACGTCGTTTTGGTTTGATCTTATATAGAGGGTGTTTTAATGTCACATGAGGATTCATTTCACCATGATGCTGTGTATTTTGATATGATCTCCAAGTTTTTTAGTTCTCTGGTTCAATGTCTCTTTGATTAATTACATTGTAGTTCATAGACTATGCTTTCAGCAATTCCTGGGATTGATTAGGTTTGAGGGAAAAGGTAGTAAATTTTGAAATAATTTTTTTGGGGTTTGAGCTTTGCAGTATGATATAGTCCGCAACACTATAAACCTACCTATTCTCATTGAATAATTTATTATTATCCATAAGGAAAAGGATATATGAATTGGTATATTGCACTATGATCTTCAGGTATGGGCTCATTATCTTTTAAAGAATCATTATCATGGAAAAGTACTACTTTCAATATTGATTTATAAATAAGGGGAACCACTTTTATTCAATATAATTCTTTGTTATCCTATTATACTATAAGTGGTTGTGGGATTATTTTAAATGTACGTAGCCTTTTATGGTTGATCCTTAAGCCATTAATTTTTGTAATGACTAACTTCAATCTAAGGTATCTATTTTTATTCTCTTCTTCTCATTGTTTTTATCTTTTTCTTTCTTGAAAATATAAGTTATCCACATTATTATGACTTTTTGGATTCTTCCTTGATTACGACTGAAGGATTCATGGTAGAAAATGTACTTATGGTTAGTGGGTTTATCATGAGGATTTCCTATTTGTGTTACTCATCCATCTAACTATATTTTTTGAGACTGTTAAACCATCCTATATATGTAGAGGATTCAATAGTTCTATTATTTTATTACATGTATGTGTGGGATAAGAATGATTTTTAATGGGAGAAGAGTGGGAATCTACCTAAAGAATATAATGAATAAAAAATTAGGAAATTGAAATATTGGTTGTGTTTTACATGGGATTACAATTATGTTCATGTAATTAGTTTTACATATTTCATATATTTCATGGTATTTTTTTAATGTGGTTTTATTTTTTGAATATTACATCTAAATTTGACAAGAAACATAAATATGGGAAGATAAAATGGATATGGATCAGGCTATTACTAATTATCAACACACTTTCTTGGATTTTTCAATATGCTAGGGATTTAATTAGAGTGTAAATTTACTAAAATTAAACTATTATTGGGTATAATAGATTGATATATTTGATGAATACTAAGCCTATTCATAATTGATTAATGATATGAAGATAGTAATAAAAGGGGACAATCAATAGAATTAATATTATTGTCAACCTATGTTTGGTTATTATTTTCCTAAATTTTGTTACCTTTGGTTGAAGTAGGGATAATGATTTTCTAACAATATTCCATTGAATTATGATATTTTACCATATGATTTCGAATATCAGAGTCTTTTTTGTGTTTAAAGAGGAAAATTAATTCCAGGTTTGTTAAAATGTGTACATTATACCACTTTTATTTTTATATTGTGAAATATATTTTTGGTATATGGTGGGATGGTATAGATGTTATGGAAAAGAGTTCGGGATGATATTGAGGTAGTTTCTTTTAGTTAAAATAATTTATTTTCAATTGAATATATATTGTTAAATTACTATTTTATATATGTTTACAAAATCCCTTTGTTGAATATCTTTCTTTAAAGAAGTAAAAGTTGTTTATTAGTGCATGATGATGTGTAATGGTAAGTGTATTATGAATAAATTGATGGTAATTTTTATTAAGAATTATTACTAATTGGATGAATTAATAATTACGTGATTAAAGATAGATGCAGTGGAATAATGGTACAATGATGGAGAGCAGGTTAAGTGGAGAGAGATGAGTTATAATATACATTTTAAATTGGAAACTCTTAAATAATGTTATTATGTATGGAAGTTAATGATTAGTATACTAATACAATGAAATCAAAGTGGAATATTCTTTTTTAGAAGAATATTTTCTTCCTAGTTGTTATTGTTTGTTTATGGGTTTACTTTTTGAACATTAGGTGTAATTTAAGAAAAATATTGGATAGTTCCCCTTAGTGGAGTTGTGTGTTATTATATATTCATTACGTTTAGTTATTTTTATGCTTCACCACCCAATTTTGGAAATGTGATCTATTCACAAACTTTGGGTTCTTGGTGATTTACTAACATATAATATATGGATGATATAGATGCATGGATACTCGCCTTACCCCACTCTCTCTTTTATAAATGGTATAACATTTGTGAATATTTGACCAGTGATGTCTGTTGTTAATATGATGTGTACTTATATGGTTTTTAGTGGTATATAGTAATGAAAAACATGAATATACAGGTTTCGATGACTTAAGGTTATAGTGTATACCTATATATTGGTTGTAATGTCTTATGGTTATTACATGAGTATATATGCATGTTCTTTAATAGTTCAATGTGTACTGTGCCTTTACATATAACGTAATGGATCTCAATTTTACTGTATTATTTTTGAGATTTGGTGGTCGCATGGCTATGATATGTGGTTATTGATACAATTGTGTGAATATGGATGTTTTTTGCTTATATGTATTTGAAAAAATAATTATAGAGGGAATGATAACATTAGGACAAGTGATGTTGGAGTATTAGGGTAAATAGTAAAGTATGGAAGTGGAAGAAGGATACATTTATTACATATATTATTTCTATGATATTTTACCTGCTTCCATTTCATATTTTTTTAGTGTACCTAGGTGAGGATGGGAACTTAGATGAACTAATTTATCAAACAAGTTGATTTCAATAATTATTTATTGGGGTATTAGTTTTTTCTACTAAAATTTTACAAGAGGATGTGGGGAGGATCATTTTTAATACAATTTTATTATATATATCTATATATATTATTGTAATGGATTATATTTTCTATAATTTATTTTTAGAAACTATTTAAAAAAATTCAGAGACTAGGTGCTGAGACAACGTGCAATTCTGAGGATAGGTTTCCATGAAATGATTCATTTAAAAAAGTAATGTTTTTAAAATCACATAAATGTTAAATTTTTAAAAAAGTGAAATAAATTCTAATTGGGTGACCAGATCAGAAGTCTGAGGGCACCATTGAACTTAGAGAAGTGGCTTTACACAAGGTGTGACTTATCTTTAGTTGGTGTGTGTGTTTTGTGGAAGAAAATAAAAAATGTCATGACCATAAATAATATAATAAAATATAATTATTTTATTTTTAAAATCAAAATAAATCAAAAAAAGTAACTCAGATTGAAAATATGAGACCACCATGAAGTTTTTAATGGGGGGGGGGGGTTCCTTAGGCGAGGCCTAACCGTTGCCAGCACAGGCTAGTTGAGAAATTTTTTTTTGGACGCGAACACTATTAATATATTTTTAAAAATATTTTTTTGATGTTACATGATGACACATAAGAAGTTTCCATTTTTAATAAAACTTGTCTGAAATCCAGGGTTATCGCAATAACTTTGGTGTATCTCTAAGGAAAGTAGAAGAGGATCTCTCACCGACGATGACAGGTCAGAGGTCAGAACTCAGATCAAGCATTGAAAAATCGATGATCGATAAAAATGCAACATCATCCTTCATCAATGACTAATCTAAACCCCATTTATGGTGTTTTTTTGTGATTCTTTCCCTGTTCTTAATTTCCAATGACAAATTTGGACCAACCAACAAATAGGTTGATCGACGGTTTAATCATTCTTGTGGGATGCGTAATTATGTGGGTAGAATATCAGGGATGATTTCTATTAAGATATTTGATTCATCACTTCTCCATTATTCAATTTTAACATGAATGGATCAAGTCTAGCATGAATAAGGCCAATATACATTCTTTGGATGTTCTTGTGTGTTTATCTCCTTTCCCCAATTTTCTTGCCTTCTTCATTCTTGGCGAAGTATGAACGAGGGATCGTTGTGCCTTTGATCTATAGAGGAATGATTTGAGACTGGGGATTTGACACCACGGAGTGGCGAAATCAATGGTTCATCACAAATGGTTGAGTCAACATCCTTCGGCACTGTGAGGTGGCTGTTGAAGCGATTGATTTGGTTAGCTTAGGCGGCGGGGTGTTGTCAATACAGGAAGCACGACAAGGCGACTGACCCAGATGGGGAATGAGTAGGATGGACGACCACCCACTGGGTGGCTTCTGGTGGTGATAACATTAGCATCACTAAAGGGGGGCAGGCAAGGTTGAGTGTGGAGCACAGAGCATGGCATGTCACTGGTAGGGTAGCCAGGGGTGGAGACAAAATGCGATCTGCCGCAGCAAAGGCCTCAGGTGGGGAACAAGATGTGACAACAAGTGGTGGTATGTGGCTGGGGTCTGCATGGAACCCATGGGGATGGAAGCCTAAATGTGGTGTTATACGCATTGAATGCAGTGTCCACGTTGACTGGGAGTTGACGAATAGGTCGTGCGTTGAAGCAGCCAACCCGCATGTGGCGAGCTTGGCTAAACATGCCATGATGCTCTAGTGGCCTTACAGGCTAGGCCCAATGGTCTAATTGGCTATCCTCAATGGTCCTGGACATGCAGTCTAATAGGCTAGGTCAGTTCGAGACCAAACTGACTAGTTCAATTCGTGACTAACCCTAAGCGAGCCAAACCGTTTTTTACTAAATTGGTCATATCTTTCAAATGGGAGGACCGTTTGATGACGACTATAAAGAGTTGGGACCCTTGAAATGGGAAAATAATTTTGGGAGGAATTAGTAGGTTTTTAGTTGGATCAGAAGAGGTAGAGAGTGTACCATTGGTATTTTACTATGAGGGTTCAATAAAGAATATTGTTCCCATCATGGAGGATAAAACATATTATGATTTGAGTGGTCTTACCCCATCTTTGATGGTTGAATTAGTGGGTGGGAGCATGTATCACATCGAGTGTACAGGTTAATCCTCACTTCTATTCATGGAACCTTAGATATGGTTTGTGGATAACATGTGACCAATAATTACACATGAACCTATCCCCTATTTAGGATGATTCTTCTAGTAGGGTGAGGATTCCCCCCATTGAGCCATTGGCATGTGGGATGCCATATCAGTGAATCAAGATCAGATTTCTTCCATTCTATATAACTAGACTTGATGAGAATGGTTCAAGTAGTTTTTAGTAGTTGATTTTTGGTTGTGACTTAATGACTACATGACTTTGGGACTATAGGACTTAGCAATAATATGTGTGTTATCAAAACGTAGTGTGTTACCGACACTCCATTGGTTACTTACCCTCCATGTGTTACCTACACTCAGGGTGTTATCGACACTCTGTGTGCTACTGATACTCCAGGTGTTACCGACACTCTGTTTCTTAGTATGAATGGATGTATCAGGGAGACAACATAACTTTTTGAGACCCTAGTGTTCTCTTGGGTACTTTTGGTGTACCTATTATATGTGCTTTTATCAGATAGCTCGAGGAGTAAGATCTCCCATAATGAGCATGCTGTGAGTAGAAATGTGTAGCTGGAAGGGGATGAGACCTTGAATCTTGGAATCCATTATGAGTATACCAGGATGTTCTTGTTATTTGGGGTGTATAAATATAACTGTGCTGAGTAACTATATATTCTTAGTAATGTTTCTTCTTTGGTCTTTTACTTGTTGTTTTGGGGTTTCCTACGGAGTATTGTTTTACTCATACTTACAAAGGATTTTCCTACACGTATCATGTCTTGTGCCTATCATCAATGCTTTAACGTGGTACTAGGTGGACCAAGACCTTGGGGATCTTAGAGGGAGACCAGATAGTTTATTATGGTCCAACTGATTTAGATGGTTGTTCCTATACCCTCCCATTAGGTGGGTATTTCTGCGGATGAGCTTTAGGACCATGTTCTAGAGACTCTTTCTATTTAGCGGGCTTGTCCTCTAGCCCAGTTATACATTCCTACACTTTACGGTCCTGTAGTACTTTGTGGTTGGTAACTTATTATATGCATGCATTGTTTAATTAATTTTTTTACATTTCAATATTTTGGGCGTTGAAATGTGTGTTACTGTACAAGTACTTAGCCAAATTCCTCCCATTTGTGGAATATTCATACTCGGCGCTTGTTGTCAGACCATGGTCTATGGGAGGCGGTGTAAGGGTAGTCGCAACATGGTCCCCTCTGTGGTATGGGTTGGGATTGAGTTGTATCAGAGGGAGTCAGTTCTACTTAAGGACCGAGAGTCTATGAGATTGGTTTGCAGAAATAGTGTTGAGTGTTTCGAGTATAAAATTCTAGATAGGGAATCCAGTATTGTTGTTGCAACCGATGTAACCATACCCCAGAACTTTGAATTATTCTTTTCAACTCGGTACATGAAAACACTAGTTCCAAGGAAAAATAAAGTTACATGCATTATAGGAATGAGAATTGTTTTCCATTTCCTTCTTGAGTTATCTCACTACGTATACTCTTTTGACAGTGATACATCTTTTTTTATTATAAGATGTATTCACGATGCTAGCTATCAAGGTTTCTGAATCAGGATCGGGTGTTAGACCCAATGTTTGACATGGCCTCCTTGAGGGGAGCCAGACACAAAAACAGTTTTTCTATTGAATGGTCTGTAAGTAGCGTTTTCTCCTATTCATTTGTTTTTAGACACCCCTCAAATGGTTAAGGTGGATATATCTTTCCAAATAGAGTTGTGCATGGATCTTTTGGTGCTGGATGATGATTCATAGAGTCCAAGTGCATATCATAGGCATCCGAGTCAGCTGTCACCTGAGATGTAGGGTCAGCAGGGCCTACTGATATTAGGTGTACTATGTAGGCCATTAGACATGGGGTTATGTTTGAAGTTCCAAGATAATGTTAGTCCTTAAGGGATAGGCTTTCCTATTATTTTCATGATATGGGAAATCATTCATGACATTGTCCAAGTTTTCATGTTGTAGTTAGAGAGGCAGTCGATGAACTACCAAGAAAGAGGTAGTGGTAAGAACATATGTACCATTAGATAGTGGACATTGTAGAGGAGCTGTGGAAGTAGTTGGAGGTGGCCAAAAATTTGATGTGTAACCACTAATACCCCCAGTTGGTCCATACTAAACTCAAGGAGCTGTAGGATAGGGGATGAGATAGTTACAGGCTACTGAGGCTTATGATCCAAGGACTTCGAGAATGGTTCAAGGAACGATCTTTGTCTTTCTACTTTATCAATAGTAGATAGACACATGAACTGATTATTCCTTTCCTTCCAATTTTCTTGATTGATACATAGAGATTTTAGTTAAACCATAAACTTGAACTTTATTCCTAGATACACCTACAAGAGTCGAATCAATTATCACACAAAAGTGCCGACAGTGAGACCCAACTCTTAATGGAAAGATTTTTGGTTGGTATCTCTTATTAGTAGCATTATGGCCTTATGATGTCATTTATGGTATGATCTATTAACCATAGTTCATGCTTAGATTTATTTTTTGAGGCAAAAGGTGAGGTTATTCTATGATAATAGAACTGAATTTCCCTTTTTATCTGTTAAAGTCAAATCACTGCTTCTTAGGATAGACTCACACATAGATGGGTGTATCCAATAACTCTTATGATGGATAGCCTAACCCTCAGTGTAATGGATGTTCAGAGTCCTCAACTGCTTATCATAGTTGCAGAGTTTATGGACATCTTCGCTAAAGATGTTCTAGATTTACCTCCCCAATGAGAGTTATAATTCTCTGTTCAATGACACCCTAGGACAACACAAATATCTACACCTACATATCAGGTGGCTCCCGTAGAGCTTTGTGAGCTAAGGGTGCAGTTGGAGGACTTTTAGAGAAAGGGCATTATGATACCCAATGTTTTTTATAAGGAATCCCTTAGTTTTACTTGTTGATAACGTCCTAGTGTACTTGATGTTTGATAGGGATCATGATAGACACATGAGGATGGTCCTGGAAACACATCAAGAGCACCAACTACAATGTATGATCTTTAGGATAGACATAAAGTGATGAGTAATTAGTTTTCTTTGATGAATAATGAACTGGGATTGGTTGTGTCCTGATGTATAGGAAAGACGTGATTTCAGGTGGTTCACACTAGTTGAGACCACATGACTATAACTACATGACTCATGATCTTGAGTTCGAAGAAACAATCTTTACATTGAATATGTGGTGATAGTACCTGACGGGCAAGTGGTTTATGTTCTATTTCAACCACAAGAGACTCAAGTATATATTCTCTCAGAAGGATTGGAAATTGAGACAAGTGTTTTGGATAGTGTTTCTTAAGGATTATGACTTAGAGATTTTTAGTACTCCTTGGAAGGGGAATGTAGTGACAAATGCTCTCAGTAGGTGACCTAGCTTGCAGTTTCTGAATGAGGCATCTGATCTGTTCGATTCATTGTAGATTTCTTTTCTGGATAGTGATGAAACAACTTATCTCTAGTCAATTGTTATCACCCCTTCACTCATTTAGCGAGTGAGGGAGGAAAAAATTAGGATACCAACTACGAATCTCTACATGCTCAAATTTCCACAGGGCATGCTCCTGATGGATATTCGAAAGGTGGGCAGAAAGTCTTTCTTTTCAAAGGATGCACTGTTGTACGAGTGGTATTGCAAGGAAAGGTTTTGAGGGAGTTCCACAAATCCCAATTAGGGGTACACCCAAGTGTGAAAATGATGTACTAGGAACCCCAACCTCAGTTCTGTTTCTAGGGATGAAGAAGGATGTTGTAGTGTTTGTGTCTCAATGACTTTCTTGTCGACAAGTGAAGGTTAATCATTAGGTTCTGGTAGCTTTGAATCAAACCCCCTGAGGTGTTGAAATAAAAGTGGGATGGATAACAATGGACTTGTTTATGGGCTTACCATGTAAATCCATGGGGAACAATACTATCTGGTTGGTTGTTGACAGACTCACCAAGTCACACCAATTCCTACCGATCCAGAAGAAGAGTTTAGTAGAGATCTTTAGACTCCTCTATATGTTGCAGATACTTCGGATTTTGTGATTTCCATTGGCGATTGTATCATATTGTTATCCTCACTTCAAATTTTAGTTTGGGAAGGTATTTTAGGAGGCACATCAGACTCAGTTACACTTGGTAATGTCATTTCATCCCTAGGAGGATGGACAGTCAGAGAGGACACTTCAAGTTCGGTAGGACATGCTTTGGGCTTTCATGTTCTGTTTGGGCTATAGTTGGGAGTATCACATACCTCTAGTGGAGTTTGAATTTAACAATTGATACCCCTCCATAATCATTATGTTACCATTAGAGGCTCTGTATGGGTGACCCTATAGGTCACCACCTTAATAGACAAACCCATGAGAGTCGGATCTCATGGGCCCAGATTTGGTGTTGGAAACTATAGAGAATGTTCAGGTCATCTTGGAGTGGATGAAGACTACCCAGATCCATTAGAAATATTATGATAATAGGAGACAAAGGTCTTTGGATTTTGAGGTGGGAGAACATGTGATCCTTCGGGCCTCTCCCTGACAAAAAGAATATAGATTTGTCCAGCACATCAAGCTATCTCCATGGTTCTTCAACCTTTTCCTGATATTGCATAGAGTTGGTGAGGTGGTGTACCTGTTGGATCTACCCTCGTAGTTGGACTGGGTACACGACATCTTGGACATGCCTCATTTGTGGAGATATGTGCATGATTAAACACTTCACATTGACTGGGGTGAAATTTGATGATAACTTGGTGGGGATCATGTTTCTATATAAGGGTATACTTTTTGGGATGTTGATTCATCTGGTGTGTGGTCAGTGGTGGCACACGAATCTCTAATGAATCACATGGGAGAAGAAGGCTCATATTCATGCTCAGTACCATCATTTTGGTGAGTATCCCTTTGTTTTGGATTTTTAGGAAGTAAATCCTTATGGTGTGGAGAATTTAATGACCTAGATTTTTCTGATTTTTTTAGATATTATTTGGAAAAATTACAAGACCAATCAATAAGACGATGTTCAATTATGAGGCCCAATGTTCTCGAAATGATTCATTGGAATTTTTTTAGTTTTTATTAGCACATGTGTGAGACTTTTCTAAAAAATGGAATAAATTCTCAACAGGTGCGTAGATCAAAAATATGAGGTCACTATTTAGCTAAGAGTACTGTCTTTGCCTAAGGTTAAACTTATCTTTAGTCAGTGTGGGTCTTCTGTGAAAAAACATTTAAATCGAACGACCATAAATAAAAAATTAAATAAAATTATTTTATTATAAAAATAATAAAAAATCATAAACTCTAACTCTGATTGGAAATTTCAGACCATCGTTGAATTCATAAGAGAGTGTTTTCCTTATGTGAGGGTTAACCTCAGTTGACGCAGGCCAATTGTGAACAATAGTTTTTGGACATGAAAATCATGAAAATATTAAATAAATATATTTTATTGAACATTAAATGATTATAAAATAATGGTTTCCATCTTTAATATGCATTGTATGAAATATAGGGTTATCTCCATAACCCTAGAGTTTCCCTTAGGCAAGGAGAAAGAGGTGCTTTCATCAACGATGATGGATCGGAGGTTGGAACTCGGATCAAGCATCAAAAAATGAAATAACAATGAGCATGTGTCTTTGCACATGGTCAAAGACTAATACAAACCCTAGAGAGGGTGTTTCTTATTTTTGATTCATTCTATGTTCTTAATTTTCAATGATGAATGAGGACCAGGTTGATCCGTAGTTCGATCATTCTTGTGAGAAGAATAATTATTCAAGTTCAATATATGGGATGGTTTCTGTTTAGAGATTTGATTCATTTAATCTCTGTTCTTCAATTCTAACATGAACAGATTGAGGAAGACATGCACAATGCCAAGATCCATTCATTCGGTGTTCCTGTAAATTTATCACCATCTCACAATTTTTTTGTGTTCTTTGTTCGTAGTGAAGTATAGATGAGGGAATATTGTTCCTTTAATTTGTGGTGCAATGATATTAGATAGGGTATTCGACACTATTGATGTATGATAAACAATCCATGTCACAATTGGATGAGTAAACAACCTATGATAGTGAAAGGTGGTTGCTGGAGAAGCAGCTTTGATTATATCAGGAGGAATAAAGAGGCCGGTCCAGGTGGCATTATGAGGCGACCAGCCCTGGCGGGGTGCAGGCCGGATGATAGGCCACCGACTAGGTGGATGACTGCAGTAGTGACCTAGCAGGTGTCCAGGATTGGTGGAGTGTAGATAATGATGTGCCTTTTCTATTACCACGTGGGAGCCGAAGAAGTGGAGGCTATGGGCGGCGATCAGGACATGATGACAAGGGGGCGATATAAGGATGGGGTCTGTGTGAAACCCATTGCTACGAAAGATGTGGGAAAGGGGGCCATGATGTTTTTTCATCTCCATTGAATGTAGTGGCCACATTGAGCAAGATCACATGGCTAGGCCATTCATTAATGGAGTTGGCCCGCATGTAGTGGGCTTGGTGGGACATACTAAGATGGACTGGGCCCAAACTAACTGGGTCAGATCCTATTTACTAAATTATCCATATCCTTCAAATGAGAGGTTTGTTTGATAGGAAGTTTATGGCATTAGAACCCTTTTTATGGGACAATTATTTTTATATGGATTGGTAGTTTTTAGTTTGATCAGAAGTGGTTGAGAGTGTACCCTTTTTCTGTTCCAATAAGGGTGTGTTGTAGGATCCTTTTCCCATAAGGAGGATGACATGTATCTTGAAGTGAGTTGTTTCAACCTTGAATGGATAGTTGAATCCGATATTTGGAGAATATATCACTCTGAGAGTTCCGATCGGTCCTCACTTCTCTTTGTGGATCCTTATATAGTTTTGTGGATAATGCATGACCAATATTTACATAGACACCTATGCCCTATCTAAGATGATATTTCCATTAGGGAGAGAAGTCCCCCCAGTGAGCCCCATGTCCAGAGGACCCTATATTTCTGCATCAAGATTATATTCATTCCATTTTAAATGACCAGACCAGGAGACCATGACTCAAGAAGTTTTCAATGGTAGATGTTTGGTGGTGACTTGGTGACTATGTGACTTGGGGTCTGCCTGACTTATCGACACTCCATGTGTTACTGACACTCTGTGAGTTAACTAAACTCTATGTGTTCCTAACACTCAATGTTTTACCAAAACTCCTCATGTTAAAAACACTCCTTGTGTTACCAATAGTTTGTGTGTTACTGACACTCAGTGCGTTACCAACACTTCGTCTTTTATCGACACTACATTTTTTGATGACACACAAAGTCTTAGTGAGGAAGGATGTCTTAGGGAAACAACGCAACTGGTTGAGATCCTAGAATTATCTTGGGTAATTTTGGTAGACATTTTCTACATGCATCTATTATATAACTCGAGGAGTGAGATTTCTTGGAATTAGTTTTATATGAGAAGATCTATGTAGCAGGAAATGGACGAGACATTGATTCTTGGAATTCTTTACGAGTATACATAGATGTTCTTATTATATGTGTTTTAGACATATAACGATGATGAGATGACTGTATATTCTTAGTGATGTTTCTTATGAGGTTTTATACACTATTTTTCAGGGTTTCCCACTTAGTATTATTTTAATCACACCTACATGGGATTTTCCAACACATGTCGTGTATTTTATAGACCATCAATGCTTCGACGGAGTCTTTAGTGGACTAGGAATAGGTTATACTTAGAGAGACAACAGATAGTTGAGGTCTGCTCTTACAACCTTAAATAGTTGTTCATGTACCTACCCTTCAAGTAGTTTTTTCAATGGTTGAGATTTAAAAACTATTTTTATAGAATCTTTCTTTTTGGTGGTCTTATATTCTGGCCCAGTTTTACTTTACAACACTTTTCTTTCCTATCATACTCTGTGGTTGGTATCTTAGTGTATGAATGTATTTTTTACATAGTTTTTTTACATTCTAGTATTTTTGGCATAGAGATGTGTGTCTGTGAATAACTATATAGGAAAATGCCTCCCATTTGTGGGATATTCATACTCTCTTCTAGTCTCCAACCCCTAGCCTATTAGAGGTGGGTATGGGGTACTCAAGATAGGGTCCCCTCCTGGACATGTCATGACTATTCGTTTCTAGTTTGTTGGAGGTAATTGTTGATCAAGTTAGGAATTATTAGCTTTTGTATGTTGTTTATGGTTTACTGGTGATCATGATGTCTATCATATGAGTTTATTATGTCATTTTTACTCATTTTTACTTCTTTTTTGGAAAATATGTGTGTTATTATGCGTTTATTTGGACTATAATGTTTTTATGTATTCTTTATTTTATCTTGGTATTTTTAATGTAATTACTCAAAGAAGTTTTTGTTTTATAACCATAATACTAGTAGAAATATCGTGGAATTTTAGCATTGGGCTTGAAGGCCACTGCTATTGTAAGACACTTATATTTTGTGAATTTTTCTAAATTAATTATTCTTTTTGATATTTTTCATTTTCACACAACACTAAAGTATTTTTTTATTGTATGAAATAAGTTAGGCTTGAATTATATTCATCACCATTTTAATATTACACTAAAACCGAAATTACAATAAATCATGGTACATGAAACACTATGTTTAACTTGTGTTTCCCATAATGTTGTGTTCCATCAATATCTTGTGTTACACGCAACACCTAGTTTTACCAAACAACAATATATTGTTAATATTGTTATAAAAATATTATTAAAGTGACCACCTGTCATTTAGGATGGAACTTATAAAAAATATTAACTAAATTGTATAAAATATTATTTACAGATGTATATAAAATGATTCTTTTGTATATTGATTAGTTTCAAATGAATGTATGTACCATTCAAAAATTAAGAAATTCATTTTTTAAGAAAACTAATTCTCTACGTAAAAACACCATTTTATCTTAATAAATAAGAAAAACCACTATTGATGAATTTTTTAATAAAAATATACATTAAATATTCAATATAATTCTTTGACACTCATCCAATAGGTTTTATAGGCAAAAAATAAGAATAAATCCCATTTTATGAATAAAATATATATTTTTCTATAAGGTAGTATTAACCACTTTTAATTGTGACCAAATTTTGAATATAATTATTCACAATTATATAATATTTATCTAAAAAATGAATGTCATTTTAGAATCAATAATATCAGAATATAATTTTGGTGATTTGTTGGTATTTTCCGGTGAAATTTCATGTTTTGATGAATAGTTAAAAACACTGAATATTAATTCAACATTTCAATTTCGTATAATATATTTATATAGTTACATAATATTGTAATATTGTTTTATAGTTTAATTGGGCCAAATTTATATAAATTAAAAGACTTTATGTCATTGGAACCAATTTCACATTGAAATTGGATATAAAAATGTTTCAGTCGTTTAAATTTTTTTTACTTTAAAACCCGTCGTCTCGACCCGTCTACAGGATTAGTTTTAATTGGATTTTCACCACTTATGTGTTTTGAATTTGGGATCATAGATAAATTTTTTGAATCATATTAATTTATATCTTATAATAAGATCAAACTTGTTTTTGACCAAAAATATTTGTGATGGAAAATAAAATTGATAACATTTATTAAGGTAAAAGTGAGCTAAATTTAGTACTAAACATAGAAAATATGGTCTAAAATTGACCCTAAAAATATATAAATATTATGGGATGGGCGTAGTTAGAAAACTGAACATATAAAAATCTATAATGGTCTATTTAGAACCCTCATGAGATAATTAAAATGTAGGGAGTACACAATTCTTTTCAAGAATAACCTAAGCGTCCTTTTCTCCCCTTCTAAAAGGAATGCTCTCATCCACCTCCCTTTACACTTGTCAAGAACATTTGTCTTGAAAAACCAATTCATAAAATCTCTTAAAAACATAAAAAAATTCACTCTAGATGCATCATTTTGGGATTAAGTCCAACTAATGAAGAATTTTGGTGAATATCAAGAGGAGTTACCCAAAGAAGAGGAAACATTCTTGTAGAAGCTGTTGTGTTTTATTTTATTTGTCCACCCCCTAAAATATTCTTATTAAATTACTAAATAAAGACATAACTATCCAACAATTGTTGTTATTTTCTAATATTATGGTTCGAACCTGCAATCAAACACACTTCTATCCAAGGGGATACACAATCATCATTCATGTGTTCTATGGACAACCGCCTAGTGAACTTATGTCGTTTGTTCCTACAATGCCACCATTCAAGGATTGGAATAATGATGAAATTTATGTTTTTATAATATATATATATATATATTATATTTATGGTATCTTTATTCTTTTTTATTTATTATATTAGACACACCTTCATATATTCCATTTTGGGTAAATATGATAACTTCTTTTGTGGATGTGTGGACTATTTCCTTCTCCAATAAATGTGATTCGTTCTCACTTTACATGGAATGTATTAAGGATGAGTTTAGTAAATTTATATTATATACATTAAATAGTAATTATACTTTAATTATATAATATATATGTATACATATATGTCATTTAATTTCTTTTTTTTTAGAACTCAATAAAACAAAAATGGTGTTCTTGCATATATACGACTTATCACATCCAAGATCAGTGTATTCCATTTAATATTTATATATTTATATATTATCATAAATATTTATTTACTATATATATATGAAATTTAAATCATGTTTTATATTTCTTAAATAGGTAAATAATTATCTAATTAAGAGGATTAATAATTACAAGTGAAAACACATACGTAAAACAAATCATATATTACCCAAAACCTAACATTAACATCAAAATTCCCAATAAAAAGTAATATATAGTAATAAGAAAATAATACATGGTATTATATATAAAAATATGGTTCTTAGGTAGATTTATAATAAACTTATTTTTATTATACTGGAGTTTTGAGTGAGTACAATGAGATTCATGGAAAAATGTATGAGTTTTCTAGTCTCAGATTTATTTCTACGAGATTTATGCCTTATTCACCTCTTATTTATTTTCAATACTATAAAATCTTCCCAGGAACATATTATATAATTCTTATGAATAAATTTATGGGTATTTGAAAATTCATTTTATGGTCTCTCTATCATGGGTCTTATGTTTCGAAAGTTACCAAAATGGGGTACGAGGTGTATATACTAAGATTTTTCATATTATAAAATGAATAATATTATTCTAATGATATTTTATGATTGATTTAATTTAATTTTTTAACATGTGGAGAATGATTCAATTTTAAGAAGTTGTAAAAGTTTATTACAACAGTCCCATCGTTTATTAAGATTGTTTAGGATTATGCTTTCATTGATGAAATATTATGATCCATATTTCAATAAAAATAATAAATTTTAATGTACACTTTTCATTTAGTATAAATTTATGTATTATTTCCATTTTCCAATATTTATTAATTATGATAAATGAGATATTTTTTTAATAAAATATAAACTCATTTCTCTCTTTTGTTGACAATTTGTTTTATTCACAAAATAATGTTTTCTAAAAATATTTTCAAAAATCTTTTAATATGATGTGTAAAATAAATTTTTATACATGTTTTAAATTTTTAATAAAATAAGGTTTTAAAAGTAATCTCCATGTCGTTTTCCTAGAAAAGAACTTTTCTCATATTTTGATGCTGGAAATGGAATGTTTGGAATATAAAAATTTACCCACTATCATTTACTTGAAGCTTCATTTGAATTTTTTATAAAGTTATTTTGAAAATAATTTTTTCCCCTGATATTATTTTAATTAAATGTTCTAACTTTATTTTAAGATTTTTTTTTCAAGAATGTCTTATATGGTTTCCAAAGATACATTTTTTATTTTTTGAAGGTTATTTTAAAATAAAAATGTTTTCAAAATGTTTATATATTAATATTTTTTAAAGTGGAAAGGATATCATCCTTCAAAAAAATTTAAATGACTTTCTTGATTTTTTTATATTTTTTCAATGTGATTTTAAAGAAAAGGATTTTGAAAATGTGAAATTTTTTTAAAGTGATTTTCAATGAAACGTTATACTCCAAGTGATCATTCAAAATTTTTATCAATCTACGTTGATATATGTCGATATAGTTTATACATTAACAGTGTTATGATCCATGGAAACCATTATTACTATATGATTAATTTTTTTGTTTAGGATCACAAGTTGTGTATAAATCCCATTTATCTTCCACAAGTTATACCATGATAAAGATCATATGAAACCTACTTCTTTTAATGGGTTATGCTCTGAAGAAATGATTATTAGACATGTCTCTTTTACATAGGTTATGATATGATAATATTTTTATGATACCCATTTCAATTCATGGGTAATGATATGAGGAGTTTTTATGACCTTGTGGAACACATATGTTTGATTTCATTATGAGATGGGTGGGAACTATATCTCTCTCCAATGTATTGGGTAATGATTTAAATCTCATGAGTTAGTGATTGTAAAAAAGTCGATGGACTTTATCCACGAGAGGAAACATGTGTGTATTAATACAAAATGGGAAAAAGGTGTGTCATGATAAAAATGGGGAATATGTTTTTCCTGAACAACTAAGGGAAACATGTGTTTCCTGATCCACTTTAGGTAACAAGCATGTCCTGATCTAAAAATGGGAAACTGGGGTGTCCTCAACCAAAATGGGAATCAAGTGTAACCTAATCCACTATTGAAAAAGGTGTGTCCTGATCTAATAGGGATATAGGTTTGTCCTAATCTAAAAAGGGGCAATAAGTGTGTCTTGATCCACTTTGTTGATGGTTTTGGTAGTAATGATTGAACCATGAATTTTTTTTCTATATTTATATGGTTCCACAATTACTTGAGATGATATTATGGTTCATAATTGATTTATGATGATTTATGATGATTTATCACCCTTATGAGTCATGTATTATAAACATCCAATATTTTTTCCATGAATCTTGATTATAAAATTTGATATGAAAGTCATGATAGTATAATGTTATGATCATGTACTTAGACCCTTATGTTCAAGTTATGACATCTTATATCCCTTGTTTACTATTACAGAGAATTTGATCTCACCCATTTTTTCCCTTTCCACGGGTTATGAAGATAACTTTTAGGTAATATTAATAGAAGGAAATATATTTACAAGTAATGCTGAATATATTTCATAAATTAGTATAAGGTGTTCCATGTTTCCAAAGAAACTAAAAGACAATGGTCCCTAAACATTTACATTTTTTTGGTGATGAATGTTCATCTAAAGTGATGTAATATCCGTATAGGTTAATCCTATTTCACTATATCCAGCTTAAATTCCAACATAAAAGGGGGAAAATGTGTTTATTTCATGATAACCATACTTAGATACGTGAAAAGTGATGTTTTTTCTATTGGATGAGTTTTATGTGACATGATCATCGACCATGATGAATAGAATGAAATGAACATATCTATCAGATCAGTCTATAATCAATGATTTTTGAATATTTGTATAGATATATAAGATTAACTATAACGACCCATACTTTACATACATTGTTATTACTTCATAATTTAAGCACACTTATTACAACATATAAAAAAACCAGGAAAGGACCATATAGGTATAGTGTCTTTAAAAACTGGGAAACATAAACAACTGGTTCATAAAGCGTCTACACTGTCTCCCATTTATTTCATCATATCTATTTTCCCTTTTGGAATATCTTACTTAATAACCTTCTTCCTGACCTGGGGAAAGAAAACATACAAAATTTTCAGCTCAAATGCTCAGTAAGGGTAAACAAAAGAAATTTCAATCACATCATATACATAAGAACATAACTTTTGGAAATCTTAACCTGCAAAAGAAATCATAATTTCATAACATGGGATAAATCATAGTAGTGAAATGTAATCCCAATAATCATAACATAAAACATGAAACACTGTGGCATACACACATAATCATAGAGAATCATTTCTTGTTAGTCAAGACTCATTGCCAAGACTATCATAGTTGACAAAGTCCATTTCTGAACCGAGTTCACTCCTCGTTTCAGTCCTGTTTCACTGAACCAGTTTGACCTGCCATTCCAGCCATTTCTATCTCATGAGATATAAAATCTTTACCCAATGAATTGTAGGGAGATATAGGTCCCACCCATCTCATAATGATACCATTCTTATGTGTTCCACAAAATCATAAATCATACATCATTTCATAACCCTTGTAATAAAAATTGGAATCTTAAAAATCATGACATCATAAAACAATTCATATAAGATAAAGGAATTCATAAATATAATTCCATCAAAAAATAATCAAATCAATGTAATAATAGGGATAGAAACAGAACCCTTTATTATCTTAGATGGAAAATAATTTTGATAAAACACTTGAACTCCATTCTTGAGGAAAATATCCTTTCTACTTCAAAAATACTTTTCCTTTCTTAACATGTCATACAATTCTAAACTAAAAGAAGTTGATTAAAAATAAACTTGAAAACTTGTAAAATAATCTTCTTGGAAATAATGTTTTAAAAATCCATTCATGCCGTATAAGTTAAAAAAAATCATTCTTCTCGTACTTTTGTCGGAAAAGTCAAAAAGTACCTCGTACGAAAAACGACATAAGATTCCTTTCATATCCTTTACTAAAAACACACCAAAGGGTAAAATTGGATTTAAACAATTTTAGGTGGATGGAAATAATATTACATATTGAGGAAACATGGAAGTGGATGATAAAATACACCCCAGTAAATACCAAATTATATGCAATCTCAGATAAAAATGAGATTGTGATATTTCCCTTACCTTAGGTTCGATTTGCTTAGTAAGTGTACAAACCTACTGTATAATGATTTAAGTAATGTTATTGAATTATTCCAAAAACATACTTATTGTTATCATATCATATATTGTCATATTCTTAGATTCTTATTAGTAATATTTCATTACTACTTGTTATTCGGGTGTTTATTACTTTTGTTCTTATGCGCGTTTTGTCAAATAAATTCTTATTCTTCTCTTTAGGTTATAGATACCCCATTTCCAGAATGGTATTAGTGTAATATATATCATATTAATTCATTCAATTCATTTATATAATCATTATGAAATGAAGATCATGTAGAACTAGTCACATCACATTGTGGAGACTGTATTCCGTACGTACGCACGAGTGATGATATCGTTCCTATGATCGTGGAATTGTATTGGAGTGTATGTATACTATTTAAAAATCAATATCACATTACAATAATCATATATATTCATTAATTTCACCCTTATACCCATCCAAGTAAGGTGGTGGTGGAAAATAGATTACACCACGGCGTGGAGACGGTATTCCGTACGTACGCACCCGCGGTGATTTCTTTTTCCGTAGGATGGATAGATGGTGAAATAGGGTTGTTTCATACTTGTAATAACATATCAGTATGTGATTTATACTGATGTTATTACTTCATAATGAAACAACTAAAGAAGAAGAAGTGGAAGAAGAAATAAAGATGAAAGAATTGGTAACGAACATTACCTCTTCTTTGAAGTGCTTCTTTGAGACCTCCATTTAGGGCACTAAAATAGGTCTTTGAAGAAGACCAGAACCTATAGGATGTTTCTAGGGAAGTGGATAGGAGAAATTGGCAGGGTTTGGCTGTGCGTGAAGGCTCAATGTGGTGTGAGGAAGAGGGGGAGGAGGTGCCCTTTTATAAGGGAGGAGAGGGGCACCTTTGGAATAACTAAAAATGTTATTTTATTATGAAGTCAAATTCGATTTTGAATAGATCCAAATTGATTTATTTAGAAGGTAAGGTGGGTAGGGGTCGAAATAATCTCATCCAATAGAATTTAGACAAGTTTAGTTATCAATTTTAACCTTATCATTTAGATTTTACTTTAAGTTAGATAATTTAACTTTTACCGTGTCTTCTTGTTTTCTTACACTATAAGGTTAATAAACATACCATATCAAGCCAAAATAATCCCAAGATGTTTATTATTAATATATATAACCTTATCTAAGTCATATTTCCGAACCTTAGATTTTTAGGTATAAAATAACAATTAGTAATATAATATTTGTTTTAAAAACTATTTTATGTCAATTTTGACACTATTTAGTAATTGATTTTTGTGAAAATTATAACAGAATGATTAGTTCGAACCAAGTTACTTAAATCAATACTAACATGTCATATTAACCTAAAAAATTAGTTTAATTCATAAAAAGTCTCAAATTACATATATTTGGGTATTTATAACATCAATTATGTCAATATTTCATTAATAAGATAATTACTGCATCATCATTGTGTCATAAATAAATTAAATTATTTAATGTCTAAAAATTACAAATAAAATACCATTATGTATAAAATCTTTTTATCTTTCTGATGAATATTTATAGTATAATTTATCTTATGTATAACCCCATATTAAAAATTATTTACTTATTAAACATTGATTTTAACTATTTTAACCCTTCTTTAAATAAATTAATAATAAATGTCCTAATCTAATCCAAGTGGGCCTAAATGGTCATATTTTATTCCTAAGATTTTGTTGGTCGAATTAAACTTGTCCAATATAATTAGGACATGTGTTAGGGTAATAATAATATCATTTTTACCCTTAATTACCCTATTTACTTTTAACCGTGGTAAAAAAAGTAAAAAGTTACTATTCACCAAAAAATTATTTTCATCTCATTGAACCACATTTTACTTACTGAAATCAACCATGTATCTCGGATTTTTGAAATTCCACTCACAGAAGCGGTAAAATTAAGTTTTATGAAAAAATCAGTTTTTTAACTACCACTTAGTGGTTTAACTATTCATCAAAAATTGAAAGTTTTCAGAAAAATACCAAAATTTCACCCTAGGCTAATTTAGATATTCCGAATCCAAAAATGAAGTCAATTTTGAAAAATAAAATTTACAAAATTTCAAAAAGTGGTTATTACTATTCATAACGGCTATTTTTAATAATATTTTAATAGCATATCATTGTTTAGTGAAACTCAGTATTGCGTATGACGGAAGCTATCGAGGAAGGCCACGGTTGCATGTAAAGCAAGCCAAGCCAGTGCTAGTGAAATATTCTTTTGATTTATATAACATAAAAACCAAATATTTCACATAAAAGTCTCAGGTGTTACATTCTACCCCCTTTAAAATGAATTTCGCCCTCGAAATTCGTTGGGGTTATAAATGGTTTACTACTCGAAAGTTTCTTTAATAAAAACCCACATCGTAAAAAGGAATACCAAAACTTGGCTTTAAAAACTAAAGTATGAGACGTAACCGTTACCCAAATTAACTCATCACTGGGTTTCCACGAAGGAGAATATAGGTGAAAATATGTATATGGAAGAAAAATCTAACCATCATGTTCTGATGGAGAGTGGTAGAGAACATGGATATGGAAAAAATAGCTATTAGAAAGCCATAAATTTGTGACGATCTAAGGTACCATCTGATTCATCAGATATAAGAGCCATAGGACAACATTTTTGGTTTTCAAGATCATTTACCTCAAGTTGATGAAATTGGAATTAGAAGAAATACTTTCGTGATTTTGGTATAGTCTCACCGTTGGTCGTTCTTTGGACAATTTCCACTTCATCTCTTAAAGAAATGAAGTTTAATTTTTCATTCATGATGTGTTAGCAGATCATGTGATAGAATATGGGTCATTCCATCTGTCTCAAACAAAAGGTTAGAAAAGTTATCAAAACTTACATAAGTCCATCTATAGTGAGATTAACCATATATAGTTTCTAAAATGGACTTATACTTCATATATCATACTGCTTAATATAATAAAACTATTTTCTACTAAACAGGGACATCTTGTAGGCCAGTGGTAGGTGATAATGGCCAGTCACACTTCGGTTGTGGGTTCGATTCCCACAGCCTTGTCTGACGCGATGGGCTGTCGCCCGTCCTGCATGTTGTCCTTTTTCTAAAACTACATCACTAGAACATCACATAAATAATATAAAAAAAATAATTCTATCCTTAAACAATACTAACTTATGTCCAACATAATCCATTCCAATATTTAGGCTTATCCAAAATACTTCGGTCCAATCTCATAGTATAAAGAAAACGATTAATTGAAATGTCATCAACCAAGCATGTGAATACCATCATTTATCCCCCATATATCTTGTTGGTCATATTCCAATCATGTGAATACCTTAATAATGTATTGTCTTAAAAAATGAATACCCATTAAACCTCAGTGAAAAAATGAATGCTTTCAAAAGTTAACTCTTTCCACATACCAAAATCGAAAAATTCTATATACTCAAACCATTATACAACCATCTCCTTATATCAGTCATGAGCTCATGAATACTATCAAACATTTATTTTTCTCTTTATCCCTTCATTATGCGCATATCATCTACATTCCAAAAAATATCTGAATAACCTTTCATGGATACTAGTACCATTAATCATACACTTTCAAAACTCAAGGAAAGACAACAGTGTAACAATTCTTAGATGTCTCTTTATTCCATAGTACCATGAGATTACTTATACAACTTTACACATGATAAAAATGTAATCATTCCACTACATTCTTAAACCATTGACCAAGCTTCAACAATTCTTTCATCTCACATATCATTTTTAGTCTCCTCATCATCATCAATATAAATACTACCCATACGACCATACTAATACTCTTCCAGAGACTTTCTCTTAGGGAATTGGTTTGCATAATGCCTGTACATTCCACATTTAAAACATTCAACCATTGTTGATGTCGTAGCAATACCATTATCCTCATCCCTGGTGTTAACAGAACCTTTTCCTTTGCACTTACTCGCTTTGTGTCATTCTTTTCCACACCCAAATAATCTTCCAGTTCCTTTGAAACATTCTCCTTGATGCCTCTTCCCACATGACTTACATAGGGGAAATTGAACTTTATTTCCTCTATGATCATCAAGAAAATCCATCATTCTCTTTTTAGCCGAGTCAGGAAACTTACCAAATTTTAATTTATTGATCATATTATGATATTGCTGATTCAGAATAATAATGATCTTTGGACTTCCAAATCCCATTTCATTTGGTTGCTCATTAATAATATCATTCCATTGTCCATCATATCCTCCGTTATCGTGAATTATCTTGTTTACATCCATTTTCTAAAACCCAAAAAGAATAGTGTGAGAGGAAAAAATCATAATAAAGGGGGAGTAAGTTCAATATCTAACATCTTTGGTTTAATCTAATATCGTTACCATAGTTCTAGGACTATATCCTATACGTATACTTATCCTTAGGGACATCCCTAGACATACCTTAGAAATATCTCTAGGGATCTCACTAACATTTTCACATCCTAGTTTCTAAAGGTTGACTATACCCTTCCTCTGATACCAAATATAGAGACCTGAAGCTTGACGTACATGGACATTACATTACTTTAGCGGAATACTTAATACATAAAAAAATAGACACATAAGGACCGTAATAGTTTAGTGTCTTTGGAAACACGGAATATAATATTCTAATCATGGTGAAAGATCTTCAACATCCTCCATAAAAGATCTTCCTTTTTTTTACCTAAAACCTTTCTTTATATCTTGGGGAAAAGAAAACATACCAAAGGGGGAGCTCAAATTCTCAGTAAGTGTAAAAAAAGAAATGTCAATCAGATCATATACATAAGAACATAACTTTTTGAAATCTTAACCTGCAAAAGAAATCATAATTTCATAAGTTGGGATAAATCATAGTAGTGAAATGGAATCCCAATAATCATAACATAAAACATGAAACTTTGTGGCATACACACATAATCATAGAGAATCATTTCTTGTTAGTCAAGACTCATTTCCAAGACTATCTTAGTAGACAAAGACCATTTCTGAACCGAGTTTACTCCTCGTTTCAGTCCTGTTTCACGGAACCTGTTTAACCTGCCGATCTAGCAATTTCTATCTCATGAGATATAAAATCTTTACCCAATGCATTGGAGGGAGATATAGGTCCCACCCATCTTATAATGATACCATTCTTATGTGTGCCACAAAATCATAAATCATACATCATTTCATAACCCTTGTAATAAAAATGGTAATCTTAAACATCGTGACATCATAAAACAGTTCATATAAGATAAAGGAATTCATAAATATAATTCCATCACAGCATAACCAATTAAATGTAATAATAGGGATAGAAACAGAACCCTTTATTATCTTAGATGGAAAATAATTTTGATAAAACACGTGAACTCCATTCTTGAAGAAAATATCCTTTCTACTTAAAAAATACTTTTCCTTTCTTAACATGTCATACAATTTTAAACTAAAATAAGTTAATTAAAAATAAACTTGAAAACTTGTAAAGGAAGATTCTTGGAAGTAATGTTTTCAAAATCCATTCATGTCGTATAAGTTAAAAAAATCATTCTTCTCGTACTTTTGTCGGAAAAGTCAAAAAGTACCTCGTACGAAAAACGACAACAGAT
This sequence comes from Viscum album, assembly GCA_963277665.1. NCBI lineage: Eukaryota > Viridiplantae > Streptophyta > Magnoliopsida > Santalales > Viscaceae > Viscum > Viscum album. The sequence continues at coordinate 1,965,573,121 of OY728132.1, forward strand.
TCCTTTCATATCTTTTACTAAAAACTCACTGAAGTGTAAAATTGGATTTGAAAAATTTTAGGTGGATGGAAATAACAATACATATTGAGGAAACATGGATGTGGATGATAAAATACACCCCAGTAAATACCAAAGTATAAACAATCTTGGATAAAAATGAGATTGTGATATTTCCCTTACCTTAGGTCCGATTAGCTTCATAAGCGTCCAAAACTCCTGTATAATGATTTAAATAATGTTATTGAATTTTTACAGAATCATACTTATTGTTATGATATCATATATGGTCATATTCTTAGCTTCTTATTAGTAATATTTCATTACTACTTGTTATTCGGGTGTTTATTACTTTTGTTCTTATGCGTGTTTTGTCGAATAAATTCTTATTCATATCTTTAGGTTATAGATACCACACTTAAATAAAGGTATTAGTGTAATATATATCATTTTAATTCATTCAATTCATTTATATAATCATTATGAAATGAATATCATGTAGAACGAGTCGCATCACATCGTGGAGACGGTATTCCGTACGTACACACGAGTTATGATATCGTTCCTATGATCGTGGAATTTTATTTGAGTGTATGTATACTATTTAAGAATCAATATCACTTTACAATAATCATATATATTCATTAATTTCACCCTTATACCCATCCAAGTAAGGTGGTGGTGGAAAATAGATTACACCACGGCGTGGAGACGGTATTCCGTACGTACGCACGCGCGGTGATTTCTTTTCCGTAGGATGGATAGATGGTGAAATAGGTTGTTTCATACTTATAATAACATATAAGTATGTGATTGATATTGATGTTATTACTTCAGAATGAAACAACTAAAGAAGAAGATTTGGAAGAAGAAATAAAGATGAAAGAATCAGTAACGGACATTACCTCTTCTTTGAAGTGACTTTTTGAGAACTCCTTTTAGGGCACTAAAATAGGTCTTTGAAGTAGGCCAGAACCTCTAGGATGTTTCTAGGGAAGTGGAGAGGAGAAATTGGCAGGGGTTTGCCGAGATTGAAGGCTCAAAGTGGTGTGAGGAAGAGGGGGAGGAGGTGCCCTTTTATAAGGGAGGAGAGGGGAACCTTTGGAATAACTAAAAATATTATTTTATTATAAAGTCAAATTCGGTTTTTAATAGATCCAAATTGATATATTTCGAAGATAAGGTGATTAGGGGTAGAAATTATCTCATACAATAGAATTTAGACAAGTTTATGTATCAATTTTAACCTTATCATTTAGATTTAACTTTAAGTTAGATAATTTAACTTTTACCGTGTCTTCTTGTTTTCATACACTATAAGGTTAATAAACTTACTATATCAAGCCAAAAGAACCCCAAGTTGTTTATTATTAATATATATATCCTTATCTAAGTCATTTTTACAAACCTTAGATTTTTATGAATAAAATAACAATTAGTAATATAATATTTGTTTTAAAAACTATTTTATGTCAATTTTGACACTATTTACTAATTGATTTTTGTGAAAATCATAACGGAATTATTAGTTAGAAAAAAGTTACTTAAATCAATAATAACATGTAATATTAACCTATAAAATTATTGTAATTCATAAAAAGTCTCAAATTACATTTATTTGGTCATTTATAACATCAATTATGTCAATATTTCATTAATAAGATAATTACTGCATCATCATTGTTTCATAAATAAATTAAGTTATTTAATGTCTAAAAATTACAAGTAAAATACAATTATGTAGGAAATATTTTTATCTTTATAATGAATATTTATAGTCGAATTTATATTATGTATAACCCGATATTAAAAATGATTTACTTATTAAACTTTGATTTTAACTATTTTAACCCTTCTTTAAATAAACTAATAATAAATGTCCTATTCTAATCCAAGTGGTCCTAAATGGTCATATAGTATTCTTAAGATTGTTTTGGGTCGAATTAAACTTGTACAATAGAATTAGGACATGTGTTAGGGTAATAATAATATCATTTTTACCCTTAATTACCCTATTTACTTTTAACAGTGGTAAAAAAGTAAAAAGTTACTATTCACCAAAAAAATTATTTTCATCTCATTGAACCACATTTTACTTACTGACATCAACCGTGTATCTCAGATTTTCTAAATTTCACTCACAGAAGTGGTAAAATTATGTTTTATGAAAAATTCAGTTTTTTAACTACCACTTAGTGGTTTCACTATTCATCAAAAATTGAAAGTTTTCAGAAAAATACCAAAATTTCACCCTAGGATAATTTTGATATTCGGAACCCAAAAATGAAGTCCATTTTGAAAAAAAAATTTTATAAAATTTCAAAAAGTGGTTATTACTATTCATAACGGCTAGTTTTAATAATATTTTAATAGCATATCATTGTTTAGTGAAACTCGGTATTGCGTACGACGCAATATATCAAGGAAGGCCGCAGTTGCGTGTAAAGAAAGCCAATCCAGTATTAGTGAAAGATTCCTTTGATTTATATAACATTAAAACAAAATATTTCACATAAAAGTCTCGGGTGTTACATTAACGTACTCTATGTCTTATGGTTACCTAATTTCTATGAAAATGGTACTGCATAAACAATAATTACTATATATGATATAGATTTTGGGCACAAGTTTCAAGATACATGTTCTTAATAGAGATCAAAACAACACCTTTTTTAGATTTAATATCATTGATTATTTTATAGAGTTCTATTTTTTCATATATTTATGCATTTTGGAGTTGATATTTATGTTCAATCATAATATAGTCCATAGGGACATAATTTTTTATTGATTGAATGGGGATTTAGTTTAATAAATCATTGAGAGTTGTTCTAAAAGTATATTCGAGTGTTTATTAAAGAATTTATGGATAGATTTGTATATTGTGTTACATATTATGTGATACATGAAGAAGTTGATGGAAAATTTCCAATAGTATTTTGGAAAATATAGAGAATAAATTTTTTAATTAATTTCAAATGTTACTATATATTTTAGAATAGAAGATGAAATTGATTTGTAACATCCCTACCCAGTAGCCAATAAAATGGTGACCCAAGCTAGTCGGTCCCATGGCCTCAAGAACACCTCCTTGTATTCAAGAGGATGTTGAATAGATAAAAGGGTCTAAAAGATGTACAATGGGAAAACTATATCCTATAGATCAATAATAATTATACCTGAACCAATAATCAGATAATATTTGAAAGAATTGAAATATAAATTGTAACAAAAAATAAACAAAAAATAAATTAATAATCATGCGTAAGGACTCTAAAATATATAGTAATTGACACCAAATATGAATAAAATACATGTATAATGAAAATACTAAAATACCAAAGGCTATCTCTATGAGCATCCTGAGCACCAGATCAATCATGTGATCCTAATATCCCATATACTAGTCAGACATTATAAAACATAATCCATGATCTTAAACCTAAAATCATATGATATCTGTTTTGGTACCAAATGATTTCTTAAATAGGGTGTGAGAAAAACTCAGTAGGACACCACCAACGATGTTCAATGCAATCCTGCCTATGTATATTAAATAACACAATGTGAAAGTAACACACAAACACACACACCCACACATAGATAGATACATTGTACTACCTAGAAACCAATTCATAACTCAATAATCCATGTATAGTCATAAGAGTGTCATAGAGTTACATGGGATTCCAGTCTCGAGTGTCATGAATAAGGTGAGACACCATTCTGAGTATCAAAACTAAAAATGAAGAGGGCCATTCACAAAATTTTTATCATGGGGGGGGGGGTGGAACATCATTCCCAAAAACCAACACGATGAGAATCCCCATGTCCAACATCCATAACCATAAGGGTTGGAAATGTTTTGTCTATAACCATATCAATGGTCCCTCTATTATAATACAGTATAATGTAGTCTCACATTCTGTATGATCCCCTATCCATGGTGCTTCATAAAGAGGAAATCGACATTGATTAAGATGTAGAGTATATTTTTTGTTATAATTAAATTAAATATTATAAATATGGGCCATAATAATTATAAATTCCATTATATAAATAAGGGAAATGAAATACACACCAAGACATTATCTATTAGAACAAAATAAGGGACTCATTTCATATATATAACAAATAAGAAGTCCATGGGAAACACACACTACTTAACAAAATTTATTTAACATTAAGTAATAATCCCTTTTAATTAAGTGAGTTTACCTAAAAGCTGGTTTTATTATAAAAAGGATGCATGGTTTTCAGACCATGAACCAACTGAAATTACTCTACAAGATAAGTCCCTTATAGTTTTAAAGCATGCCAAATGTGATAAAAGGCCATGAGGTTTATCCAAAACATATTAATTCCTTATGTAATTTTTGATCATGACATAGAATTTAATTAAAAAAATTAAGAGTGGTTTGGGTCGAGGAGGTCAACCATCAACCATAAAAGGGGATCTAAAACCATCTAGTTTGTAGTCTAACAATTTGATTTAAGGTATTGTACCACTCAAAAACCGATTTTATTATATTTTCTAGTAAGGAACATTAGGGTAAGTGAGAACATCACAATTATTATTTTAGGGTACCAAAAAAACACCATAAAAACCCACAAGTTCAACTAGAATGTGAAATTACAAAGTCAACTAATTTTTTTAAAAACACACCACCACCATATACCTTGAACCACAAGGTGAATACTGCCTCAAGTAACAAAAAATGATGAACCACATCACCATCATCATCAACCTATTCTCGAGAGAGAAACCCCATGGAAACCGGAATTCATCACCTCTGAAACAAATTCAACCATTCCCCATCAAACATCACCGAATAATTGAACAAAATTAAAACAAAAACATTAACCGATTGAGACATGATCATCACTAAGAAGCAATAAAGTGATTAAATTCTAGAAAAAAAATCTAAAAAATACTCCATAAAATTGAATGATTAGAATAATCCAAAAGAAATAAAAACAAATCATCAAAAAAAACCACCAAAATCCTCATGAAAAAGACTAATCATTATAAATTATGGAAAAAATATCATCTACTACCACCATTAACCCCAAGATTCATCTATAAGAATAACATTTCTCAAGACAAGAATAAGTGAACCATCAACACCAGAGATACCAGAACCAAATGAATAAGGAAATCAATGAAAAACCCCCTAGAACACTATTGATGTGTCACTAACACATCAAAAAAATCCACTAATGACTACCAAAAAATACCGATATGACATCTAGAATGACATCAAAAATTAAGAGAAGATGTTAGACTAAAATGAATCCTAAATAGGGGGATAAAACATTTAAAAAATGATGAAGAAAAAATGAAGTCTTCGAACTGCACCCATAATATTCCCAAAATGACCTATGCTACATCATTCTAAAGTAAGACGAGATTAGGCAAGTTGGTAGAAGACCTCAAGAGAAGAATGGAGATAATAGAGGGCATCATTAACCACAGAATAAGAACTGAGAGTGAGATAAGGAAACTAATACTTCTAAATTAACTCTAGGAATGGGGGAGGGAGTACCTATGAAATAAAGATGGTGAAACCTTAGAACTTTATAGGGGATTTAGGAGAGAATTGAAATGCTTGTAGAGAAGGGGCTATCTCCCACTAATTTAATGCATTTTACATTTTAGAAAGAACTCTAAAAGGTATAGATAATGTGGAATAATGTAAATATTATATAAAAAATTAAAATTTTAGGTAAATGTATTTAGAAAAACTACCACATTGTTAGAATGCTCCACTCATCCATTATTTGGATTTGATTCGAGCTAGAAAGAGAGAAATCCAAGGATTAGACGAACACCCTAGGGGAAATTATATCACATGAATTTAAAATAAAATATGTTAACATAAATGAAAAAAAGTTTTAAAAGGACCCATGGATGCACTGATAAACTTCCAAAGCACCTGAAGACATCCAATTTAGACTGAGAATAAAGGAGATCCCATATTGGGAAGATAAGGGGGAGTGGTTTGTGCGTAGGAGGCCTCAAATGAAATTGGGGGAGGAGAAGGAGGTAAAAGATCATAAATTATGTAGGGGAAAAATATTAATTTTCCAAATTTTATTTTACACACATTTTGGCCATATGGTATGGCTAATCATGTTGCAATCTTATGGTGTTACTATCTAAAGGGTAACCCTCTAACAAGGCTAGGTGCATGGTTTTTCAAACCATTCCAAGCACATATAACCTCCTCTACCACATTTTATAGATCACCCACACAGATGTGAAAATATGGGATCATGGTTTAACTAACCATGTGACACCTCATTTTGGCTTCATGTTTTCTTATAGAGTGCCTCACTAATTCTAACAAACCACAAACCCCTTCCTATGCATATAAAAGATGATTTTTGGGATCCCAGTGCTCCCAAATCTCATATTATCTTTAGAGACACCTCTCGAGTCTTATAAAACTTCCAAAAACATCGTTTTTTTGTGATCCAATACTCAAAATTTCAATCTGTGGCCCAATTGGAAATTTGACCCATCCACTAAACAAAATAAATTTAACTCCCATAAAATTTTCAACTAGTTCAAAACATGGGACGATACAATCTCCCCACCTTAAAACTTTTTACCCCTGATAAACCTTAAGGAATGACCAAACCATCTATTTACTACATGGGTCATAAATTTATAGTGAAATGACTATGTGGCAATACCAAACACCCAACATTCCGTTAAGATTAATTGTAATCATATGATTGTTAAAACTCCAAAAAAAGAGTGAATACATGAAAATGGAATATAAATATTAAGATTATGCTTACCTGGTCCCATATAACTGAGACATGATCTTGTTCTCATCTCTTCTCTCATCTAGAGTACTATACTTACCACCACTTGTACTATATTTTAAGGACTAATTATGAGATACGGTACTCCCACTATCAGAATTTCCTATTTCCGCGTGGCCCTAGTATCCCACTGAAACTCCTGGAATGTTTATCAATTTAAAAGTGAAGTCAAATTCCATTTCACCCAACATATAATTGTCACACATAATTTTTCTTTAAAATCCCTCAAACACCCTTTTAGGGTGAACCCATCTCATCATAAAAGTTTGCTTAATGATATTCCTCATGAACTGTAAGAAACTAGTTAAGGGAACTCTAGTTTAACTAACACCAGCCAACTATTGAAAAAAACATCTCTCCTACTACTAACATGTCCCAAAAACCACATCCTAGAGCCTCCCCCGAAGGCATACCATGATATTTTTGAACATGTTCACTAAAGCATGTACCCGACCACTTACAACATCTCTTGGAAGAACCATCCCTATTGAAAACCGTTATCATGTAATAGAACAAGAAATAACACTAACACCATATAGAATTTAGGAATATTCATTTGGAACTACATGATTAACACTAACATCAAGATTTCACTAAAATCCACAAGAAAACATGTACTTGTAATTTTGTTGTGTATTCCATCCATACCATGTTTTATTTATTTTAATGGATTTAATGTTCCAAATTGAATATTACACATCCTATTTCATTATTCTACAACCTACTCACACGAGGGTATCCATCCAATGATCAACATCACACTCCACACATTAGGGTAATTTTTTTCATTTCACTAACAAAAGGACACCCTGATTAAGTATATCCCAAGACACATTTACCTCTAGACATACCAATTGGCGGAGGCAAAGAGTCCACTCATCTCAAGTGCTAATATAAATGGTATCCGTGACCAGTTTTCACTTTCTGATAATAGAATCTCCGACGATATTCAAAATTGAATCATAATGAGGGTCACTACCCTAAAATTGACAATGATGTACAACAAAGAATCATTTTTCCTTAAAACTCTCTTTGTGCGCAACTTACAACGATTTATTCCATAAACTCTTGAGGATGTTTAGATTGATAGCTCAACAATGATTCTCTATCAGAATACTCAAGAAAATGTCAATATATGTGAATGATCTTCAATAAACAAGAGTATATTATGATTCCATAAAAAAGAATTTGTATCACTCCCTAGCCATGTTCACATTAAATAGGATATACCTACCATAACCAACACAGCACACCACTCCTCTTGATAATGAGTGTTATGATTTAATCTTGGTTAACCATTTAACAATACTCTATTTATTGTATCTTGTTCCTCATACTATACACATTAAATAATTAAACCAAACCATTGGGTAATCCCATCTACAAGATTCACACTAGATATCATATATATTTAACCCCTACTTAGCCACTTTCTAATGTTCAATTTTGAATAGTTACCACATGCAACATGTGGGAGATAGAATTTCTATATGCATCAGGTGCACATCCATTTAAAACAAATTCAAGCCCTAGCTCACACCCCTATAATTTTTCTTACAAAAGATAAATATTACTCTACTAAATTTAACATTAGTACTTAATCCTCTAGGATCTCCCTTTGAAATGCTTCCTAAAATTGGGCACCCATCCCATGACACAATTTAATGTACAAAAAAGTGTTTCATTTAATAATTTCAGAAAATAATGTATATAGTGCACCAAAAAACTCTCTTTTAAAATAGTTTAAACTAAAATAGTTACGAAAGCATCATCCCATAAGTGTCAAAATCTATCGACATAAAAATAACGACATCAATTTCCAAGTATCCGCCAACCAGGTCCTAGTTCAGTCTAGGAATCCATATATGGGTGTGCTCCATATATAGTTACAAGATCCAAACTAACGATAAAGAGATGATTCTGACAAATTATACATTTATAATAATACCCTCTTAAGGTCCAACTCAACTAACAAATACCTACACACCTAAGGATTCGTGTCATACAAACAAGGGTCCTACCTTGGATAACCGATACGTGAGTGATACCTCTTGTACGAAAAATGAAAGATATCATTTACCAATAAAAATTAACCTCATTGGACACTACCTTGACTAGGCTACCAAATCATTAAATCATATGGTATTGAATAAAAAACTATGTTAATTCTTAATAAGTCACTAGGCCATACCAGCAAACCATTAGAATCAAGAAACAATGGGATGAAATTAAATAGGGATTTATAGGCAATGTCCATGTTCTTACCCTAAGAAAACATTTAAAATTTAACCTTACGGAAGGGATGACACTAAAAAAACCTCAAAAAGGTTTCATATTAAGTAATTTACATGATTATTGGTGATTAAAATAATTATAAAGCTCATATAAGTAATATCATTTACTATTTTACAATAAAACTATAATAAGTGCATCATTTAGTGAATTCCATATAACAGAATGAAATATATTTAAAAAATTTATATTCCAACCATTTACAAGGAAAAAAAGTTATCATGACTGGTTTGGTAAAAATAATTTTCAATTCTAAGATAAGAGGAATTTTCCCTTTACGATGTAATTGGATGTTTAATTAACTTCTACCTTGTAATAATAAATCAAAAAAGAAAACAATGTGTCTTTATAAAGTATGGTAACTAGTTAAGTAATATTCAACTATACGTTTAAATGTAACACCATATAATTGGATGAAAAAACATTATGTTACCATCCCACATAGCATGGATATACCCACATGGGGTTAAACACTAAGGCATAAAAAATCAACCAACTAGGGCCCCCTATTTCATTCAAGATTTAAATACAACCATATCGGGTTTTATCAGGAACGAATATTATACCAAGAAAAACCAAATTAGGCCGAATATTATCTATATCATAAGAAATATTCCCCAACTAATGTATATGGGTAAAATTGTGAGTTCTAGTATTTATTAATATGGGTCTGTATTCTAAAGTGATAGAGGTAAATGCCTCATAAGTCATAATTTACCTTTTATAAAAAAGAAGTCATTTTCTATATTAAATAAAATTTATTATTAATGCAATGATATATATACATATGCTTAGTGGTTTTATTATATTTATCACCATTTTAAATTTATATAATTCCTATAAACTTCATAAATTGGAAAATTGGAACCAATTTTAGTCACAACCACTAATGTTTTATCCCATGAAACTAATAGACCATGGATCAAACCTATCACAATCAATTGGTCTAATAGAGTTCCACCATCAAAATATGTATAAGAAAATAATTTAGATTTAATTAAAAACTTTATTTGACCATAAATATATAATATGTAGCCCAATACATTCTACTGTAGGTGGTAAATTAATGTAGGGACGATTGAGTTCATTGAAAATAAATAAATAAATAGGGAACACTATTTAAAAAATAAGGAAATCACCCAAGAATGGTATATAGATAATTATGAACAGAATCAAAATACTGTGTTATGTAAGTAATATTTCTAAATTATTTCTTAATAAGGAATACAAATCATAATGCATCTAGAAATCAAGTAATGTAAACTACATGTTTTGACATAAACATGAAATGTGAATCTTTATGAACCTAAAATGATGCATGTTGTAATTATTTCTTTCCATATGATGCCAAGAGAAAAAAATAAAAATGTAATATACAGTAGAAAGTATTCCAATAAACCAAGGTGAAATAATAATAAATATTAATAATAGACCATCATGAACAACAGTCTCATTTTAGGAAACCTAATCCTTTACCCATTTGTGGGTTAGCTATTCCCAGATAGGGGAAATTTACTAGGTGTCGAGATATTATTAATATCCTATCTACCATCCCAAAATTGTAACAAAAAAAGAGAAACAAAACTTTCTATTCCACTTTGTAACCTCTTGAGGTGAAAAAATAAATAAAAAAAGTAATCCAATCACCCATGGTGAAATAATAATCAACTATAATAACAAATCATTATGATCAACAACCTCATCTTTAGAAACATGATCCTTCCCACATGTGTGGGTTAGTTAGAAATAGAAATGAGTTATTTAGCAAGTTTCAATACATTTACAGTCTCCTTTCTACCATCCCAAAACATTATGGCAATAAGAAAACGACCGATGCTACCATGTTGTAATGTCATGAGTAGGTGGCCACTGAAATGGTGCACCAAGCAGGTCAGTCACATGGCCACAATGGTGAATCCCAATACAATAGAGTCTGATGACAATATGTGACGGTCTAAAAGTTGTAAAATGGGAAGAATAAAACCTATGAATTAGTAATAAGTAAAATGGAAGCAATAATTGATAAGGAGAAGAACAAGCAATATAAGATAAATGTTAACTAATAGTAAAAAATTAAAAAATTAATAATCATACATGAATATGATAAAATGTATATAAATACACACAAAATGGAAAACAAAAAACATATTCAATGAATGTACTAAAATCCCCAGAGGCTATCTCAATGAGAAACATGAGAACTGAATCATCCCTATGCTCCTAGGATCGCATGTACATGTAGGACATCACATAAAAAAATCCATGGTACTGAATTGATAACAAGATGATATATTTTTGGGTACCAAATTAAGATAAATACTTATAAACCAACATACTTGTGATTATAAAACTCCACTCATCCAATTTTATCTTTGATTTGATCCATAATGAGAGAAATATAAATATTAGAATAAAACCCAAAAAATAAGGAAAATTAGAATGTAGAAAGATAACACTAAAGATATTGAGGAAAATGAATAAAAGGTATAAAAGGTCTCATAAAATCACCAATACAATTCCCATGCAACCAAAAGTGAATTATTCATTTATATTTGAACGAAAATATCATTTATATTATTTTATTACATCACTATTGGGTTATTATAATGTCATAAAACACATTTTGTAATTAAACGATATTTAATTTTTACCCAAAAATTAGACTATCTCAGAAAATTATGAAAAATTCACCATTGGATAATTTTGAAATCCTGATTCCAAAAATACAATTCATTTTATAAAATTAATTTTTTTAAACAAGTAAAATTTTCCCTTTAAAAATAAAAACCGACATTTATCGAAAATTCATGGGTTTTGGTAAAAACAGATTTCAAACCATAATAAAAATTACAAATATATTAATAAAATTATATGATAATTTATATTTAATAAAAATTAATATAGTAATAATATTCTTTTAAAACATTATTTAATTCAAAAATATTTTAATTCATCAAAATAGATTTCTTAATGGAATACTAACTAAAATAATATTTTTGCTTTAAAAACTATTTTCAAAGTAACAATAAAATGAAGGTATATTATTTAATCTATAAAAAATAATACACATAATCATAGTGCTAGGGTCTTGTTACATAACCCCTTATAACACCTTTATAAGACTTAAGGGTAAGGTGTGTGATGATGACATACTCTGGGGGGGACAACATCACTCGGGTGGTAATCTTGACCAACTTCCACTTCTCCCATAAACAATTCCTCTCCATCTTAATGTTTTGAAGCTTGGATTGGGCTTGGTAAAGAGGGAATACCAGTAAAGCCACTTACTTTCCAAGATCTAAAAAATGGACCTCGTATGGATTAATTATACTAGATAAGGCCATCACTAGCTTTTTCTGAGTAAATTTTATTATTTAAAGCCCTATATTTATACTAGTCATGTGATCACTATTCAATGACGATATTTTCAATGGTATCAATTTATAATGGTATTCAGAAATCCAAAAACATAAGACCAAGGATGTACATATGTTTTACATAACCATATTAACCATAAGACATTTAATTAGAATAAGAATAATTTTATTTAATAAAAGTTTGGGTCATTCCAATATTACACCCTAAATAAATTTTGCCTTAAAAATTTAATTTTCCCACCCCAGAACAGATGTGGGTAACTCTGCTTCTTCACTTCTTCGGATTCCCATGTCGCCTCTTCAAACAAGAGGTTTTGGCACAATACCTTGACAAGGGGGATTGTCTTATCTTGAATAACATTTTCCCTATGATATGAGATCTTCACCGGCTTTCATTCATATGAGAGGTCATTCTCAAATTGTACCACCTCTATATTAAGTACATGTGATGGGTCAGGTATGTACTTCCTCAAGAGGGACACATGGAATACTTAATGTAATTGAGATAGTTTCAGTGAGAGTGTTAGTTATAGGACACTACACCATTTCGATCAAGGTCTTAAAATGGAAAATGTAACCTGGAATAAGCTTTCCCTTCTTCCCAAATCTTATAACAGTCTTCCTTAGTGATATGTGGAGGAATACAAAGTCTACGACTTGAAACTTTTGGTCTCATCGAAGATTATCGACAAATCTCTTTTTTCAACTCTGAGAAGATTTAAGGTGATGCTGGATGGTATTAACCTTATCTACCATTTCATCAACCATTTCTGGACCTAGGAGTTTTTTCTCCACAACTTCATCCCAACATGCCGGTGTTCTACACCTCTTCCCACACATTGATTCTTAAGGAGGAATTTGGATGCTTGAGTGGAAGCTATTCTTGAAATAGAACTCAACTAGAGGAAGATGTTAACCCCATCCTCCTTTAAAGTCCTTTGAGTATGGCCTCAACATGTCCTCTAGTGTCGAGGAAGTCTACTCAGATTGGCCATCAGTTGGAGGATGATAAGTTGTACTGAAGGTAAGCTCACTATCTAGAGTATGTTGAAGTGACTTCCAAAACATAGAGGAGAATCATGGATCTCGATCGTATACAATTAATAGTGTTACTATATGCATCCTTACCACATATATGATGCATAAATGTGATAGTTTATCCAATGTGAATTCCTCTCGAATTGTAATGATGTGTGCCTTCTTTGTAAGAGGAACCAAAACTACCTAGATAGCATTGTTTCCTTTTGATGTCTTTGGATATCTGGTGACAAATTCCATGGTGATGTTTTCCCACTTCCATGCTGGTATGGGTAATGGTTTCATCATTCCCATATAATTATTCCTCTCAGCCTTCACTTTCTGACATACTAGACAATTTTATGTATACTCATCAATCTCCTTCTTCATGTTATCTCACCAATAATACCCTCGGGGATCTTGATACATCTTTGTGTTTCATGGGTGAATGGAGAAATTCCAACTATGTGCATTATCCCAAAGTTATATCATTAACTATGAATTTTATGGAATTCATAGTCTTGACCCAAATCTCACAATTCCATCTTCATTAACATTGAACTCTAAGGATGTATCTTTTCTGATAGTTTCCACTTTGTTCTCAATTTCCACATCATCCTTTTGATAATCTGTTAACCTTTACATAAGATATTGCGGAGAAATCCTTTGTGAAATGATTTATTATGTTCCCTTATTTATGAGTCCCATGTCCCTCTTCAACAAATCTAAGAAGAATAAATCCTTTCAAATTATCTTCAATTATAGAATGGCTAGGTAATTTCTACTTAGATCATCTACCACCTTGTTCGCTTTCCCAGGGTGGTAATGATTGAGTAGTAATTGCCTTTGATCATCTTTAACCATATTCCTTGGACAATATTAAAATCTTTCTATATTAATATTTACTTGAGGCTTTTGTGGTCTTTATATATTTCACACTTCTCCACTAAGAGGTAATGTTGCCAAATTTTCAAAGAGAAGATTACTGCTGCTAACTCCAGATCATGTGGTGGATATTTCTTCTCATTAACATTCAATTTCCTTGAATCATAGGCAATGAATTTTTCATTTTTCATCAACACACATCCCATGCACTTCTTTGAAGAATCACTGAATACCACAAAGAGTTCTCCACTTGTGGGTAATGTGAGAACATGAATAGTTATAAGCCTCATTTTAAACTCCATGACAATATCTTTGCATTTATCACACCTAGAAAACTTTTCTTCCATATGAGTTAGCTTGGAATGAGGGTTTGAAAATTGTGATAAATTTCTCACAAATATAAAATAATATCCAGCTTACCCCAGGAAGCTAGAGATATCTATGACTGATAATGGCCTCAGCAATCCCTCAATTCACAAATTGTGATAGGGAAAGAGTTATATTCATGGATTGCAATGATTTCTCCATTTTCCATTCTCACGTACATCTTTACATCCATGATTTGTGGTGGTGTTGGGATTGCTATACTAAACTTTTTAGAATTAAAAGAATTTGTAGAACAAGAATAAAAAAGTAAATTCTCTATTATGGAATAAATTACTAGCAAACCTATCACCACTTTATTATCAGTGTTCACTTCATTGGTAGTGATAGAAAATGATCACCCTTGATACCTTGGAGGATTTTGGTTGCCTTTGAAAAACCTTGGCATAGGGAACTGGTTTGAAAAGTTCCCTTGTTCATTGTAGTTGAAGAAATGAAAAATGCATTGAGGGTTGAATGGAGCATTCCACTCCTCTATCATAGGCTCTAGTTTTTCTTATCAATACTTAATGGCCAGGTTCCCTTCTCTTCCACACCTAAATCATTTCCTCATCCCCTTCAGGAAATTTATGGGGTACTTCTTTTTGCACCACTGGCAAGTGGGGTGATGTATTTTCATAGCACAATTGGATTTATCCATCAAACCACCAGAATTAAAGTCCACCTTAAGCATCTTATCCCCATGATACCCCAAAGATTCATTGATATCCATTTCAACTTTGAGGGGACATCGCACAATTTCCTTATAGATCTCAAAGTCATAGATCACTATGGATTTCTATTGGATAGGTTTTATCCCACTAAATAAGTGGTCAACCTTTCATTCAGAAGTAACGACAATGTTGGAGACATATTGTGATGCCCTGTTATGTTTTCCTCATACACTCTGATGGATTCATCATCTTTTTTCCTGAGGTAAAATAAGTCCCTTTCCATCTTATGGCAGTGGGTGTCTCAAAAATATTTATTGAAAAACATTTTTCAGAAATCCTTCCATTATAATTCCTTGATCTCTTACTCAGGCTTCATATTTTTTATCAACGTCCACAATTGATCAGTTTCACCTTCCATATGATAATATGCCCGAAGAACCTTCTCTTGTTTGGAAAATTGGAGGATGGAGAAGATCGTTTCAACAAAATTGATTCAATGTTCAATGATTGAAGGATCAGATGATCTGTTAAAATTAGGAGGCCTTTTTCTAATGAATCTCTTAATTGTGACATTTTCTTTCTTAGCGGGGGGGGGGGGGGGGGGGTTGAATGTTTCTCTTGGCCCATGTTTCTATTCCTATCTTGATTAAAATCATAAGGTATCATGAAATATTCTATGATTCTAACTCATATGGGATTAGATATCTCATTATAAGTGTCACCACATGGATTTTTGCATTAGTGGTTAGCCATAGTCCTTCTATTACTTTAAATTGTCTCGAATAAAAGTAATGTTATGAGTAACACAAAAAGTGTAATCCAAGGACAAAATGGATGACTTACAAATTACTTTTATTTCCCTAAATTTTGAATTTATTGGATTCAATATATGTTATCCATGATCTACCTTTGAACATATACTCTCTGGTTTTTTTTAATTTCCATTAATAATAGTTCATACTAAGATTATGAATTTACCAAAGATTATCCTCCAGGAGTGTCTTAACCAAGAGTGCAGCAAGTCCTATTTTAGTACACCAGTTCCCATTTGATTCTAGCTCTAAGTGGCGTTTTTGGGTTTTTCTCTTAGATACATCAGTGCTAGAGCCGCCTCTACCTGCTCATATCCAGACAAGGATGTATTTTCATGATAAACCACTAACACAATACTGACCAAAATTTAGGGAAATTTCATTATACATAGTCTTATAACTAATTCTTTTACTATGTTTTTCTAATCCGAATCCCAAAAATTACTAAACCTATCCTCTGATAGCAACTATAAAAACCCTACTATTTATTTCACACAAACACATATTCTATTACATAAAACCTTCAATTGATACATCATAGAATATTGAGAGGTATAGTGTCTTTGGGGATTAATATCATTACATAACAACATAATGTATGATAAAAACACATCTTTATTGATAAATTCTTTTACATGACCACACATATTCCATTTTATGTAGAATTACATGGGAAAACCCGAGGACATCCATAATAAAAGAGTTGTCTACAAATACCACTAAGGGATTAAAAAAGAATAATATAGAGAATACATGAAATGTTACACAATATTCATATCAAGGGATCAAAAGAGGAACATGAACATTAATTCGTTATATTGCTTGATTATCAAAACAAGAAAATGTTGAAACAACATTTAACATGATATTAGCATGAGCCATGTATCATTGCACATCGAGCATGACTAAACCATCATTTCACTTGATTTACTAGGAGTAAACCATCATTATATTTGAGTTATCATGATACTAATATTTACCCAATGCATTGGAGTGCAATTAGGGTTCACCCTTCTTAATCATTTCATTTCATGCATAAGTGTGACCTAGAGATCATACAACATTGATACATTAAACATCATAATTTATTACACAATAATAAAATTTAGAATTCATACATGAATCTCTATAATAAATTATTAAATGTACATGAAGGTGAATAACCATTATAGATAAATTGGCATGGTATTCACTATACAATGACATTGACTTGGAAAATCGAGGTGCAATTTTGACAGCATAACGATGTGACATGAGAATTAATAAATATGGTTGATGAGGGACAAATGGGTGTCTCATAATATGTACATAAAATGGATACAAAGGGGTTTATGTAGATACTTGTACCAACATAATTTAGGGAATTTATACTCATAATACAAAAGAAATTCTTGAATGTAAATGAGGAGATAGAAATTCCTTACGAAATTTAAGCATGGTAACGAGTTTACATGGGAAGCATTAATTAGAGAGAAATGGGTATCTAATTATTGGAACATAAATAGTAATATATGGAAGAGGTTCAAAATCATACCACAACATTTCTAATTGAAAAATAAATGGTATAATAATATAATGAAATTTTGACAAAAATGAGAAATGATGAAATCCCTTACTTGGAAGTATGATTACAAAGGCCTAGGAGATGCTTGAGAGACTCTTCAGGGGAGCTTGGGGAACCTTTGGACAATTCTAGAGATAGGAGGTCAGAGTTTGGGAAAGATACAAAGGATTTTAGGGAAGAGGAAGGGGGGGTGGCATGGGAGGGTTTATATTGGAAATGGGAGGGAATTCTTTATTATTTAGGTTTTGGACCCTACACATTAAACTAATCCAAACCACAAAAAATTCCATGGGTTTTGCCCATGGTTTTTTCCAAATGGAAGTGTAAAATTATTTTATAAGGCTTATAACTGATCTTATTAAAATATTAGGCTTTCTAATGTGGAGGTGAGTCTCACTCTCAAGGAAATCATTTTAAAAAAGTTAAAATGTTTTATAAGTCTTGGAGTGTCCACTAAAGATTTACAAAATAAATAAAACAAAGATAAAATCACACTATGTAAATGATAAAACATATAATGTATGAAAATATCATTTAAAGTATATTATTACATCACTATTTGGTCATTATGATGTCATAAAACATGTTATATAATTAAACATTATCTAATTTTTACCCAATAATTCGACTGTCTCAGAAATTTACGAAAAATTAACCATTGAATAATTTTGATGTCTTGATTCCAGAAATAATATTTCTTTTATATAAATAATTTTCCATATATGTGTATTTTTACATTAAAAATAAAAACATACATTTAACGGAAATTCGTTGGTTTTAATAAAAATAGATTTCAAACCTTAATAAAAATTAAAATTGTATTCATAAAAATTATATGATAATTTATATTTAATAAAATTCAATTTAGTAATAATATTTGGTAAAAATATTATTTAAATAAAAAATCTGTTAATTCATAAAAATAATTTTCTTAATTTAATATTAACTAAAATACTATTTGTTCTTTAAGAACTATTTACAATGCAACTATAAAATGAATGTATATTATTTATTCTATACAAAAATAATACACATAATCATAGTGCTAGGGTCTGGTTACATATCCCCTTATAACATCGATATAAGACCGAAGGGTAAAGAGTGAAATTGTGACATACTCTAGGGGTGGCTCAGACAACATTTCTCGAGTGGTAATCTCTACTAACTTCTACTTATCCCATTGGCGGTTCTGCTAATGCTTAACGCATTGAAGCTTAGATTGGGTTTGGTCAAAAGAAAAGCCCAGTGAGGCCACCCCCTTTCCATGATTTAACAAATGGGCCTCATATGGAGAAATTCTATTGGATGAGTCCACCACTTCCTTTGTATGAGTAAATTAAATTTGTTAAATCCCTATATTTATACTAATCATGTGATCACTGTTCAAAGACTATATTAATGATGGTAATAGTTTTTAATGTTATTTTAAAATCGAAAAACCTAAAACCAAGGAAGTACATATGTTTTACATAACCATTTTACATAATAAGACACTTAATTAGATCAAGATTAATTTTCAATAATAAATTTTTTGGCCATTATATTTTCCCATTACACAGGTAAGGTGCACAATTTATTAGAAATTATGTTGATTATTCACCCTGATCTGTAAATTTATGTAGACCAACCAAATAACCATGATCTCTTGGGTTCGTGGTTTAATAAACCATGAAACTCCTCTATTAGGATGCATGGGTTTTAACAAATCGTGAACCCCTTCCTACTTTTATAGATTTTGATTTTTCCAAGCCTGACACTCCAGTAACTTATCTTAACTCCCAAAAAAACTATTGAGCCTTAAAGAAAATTAAAAAACATCACTTCTAAGTGATCAAACACTTGAAATTCTAAAATTAATATCAATTTGAAATTGGTCCCATCAACTAAATGAAAATTTCAAACTGCCATAGAACATTCAACTAGTTCGAAACACGGGATATTATAGTTTCAACGTCTTTGAGACCTTTTGGAAAGTGGGTGATTGATGAAAATATTCTGTAAATTTAATGTAAATAATAATATGTTTTGGGATATATCATATGTGTTGATATTATTATGTCTTAAGGTACAACATAAGAGAAAAAAATTAATAGAATACGCCATATTATGGGAATATTACAAAGAATTATAAATTGATATAATTAAACTGTTTTTATATATTCTATCACTTGATATTATTATATAATAATTCAATGATGTGGGTTAATAAACCGGTATATTTAATATATTATAATATGATTGATGAGAGAAAATTGAGTATTAAATTTTAACATTTAAATATATTATTTTGAATTGTCGTCATTCTTATATGAAATGTTTGTATAATTTATTAAACCAATTTAATTTTAAATGAATGCATGCATATTCAATTAAAGGCTGGAAGTGTTATAATATTAATATTTTCATTAGATATAATCATGTCATAGGGATATACATTGATTAATCAAAGGAATATCTTTTAATGTCTTCTTTTTTTCTTTGAAAATATTTGAAATATATCTAGAATATATTTTGAGCTATGTGATTAGATATCATGATATTTCGAGGTTTGATTTGGAAAATTTTGGCATTTGAAATATATTAAATATATTAATATCACATAAAAATAGTTTCCATAAAATTTGAAATAACATCTCAATGGAGTCTCAGATGAGAAATATACAGCCACTATTGAGTTCATAACATTGGTTTATTCTATGTGTGAAATAACCTTTGTTGGAATCGGGGATTTGTAAAAAATTATTCTGTTCACTAAAAGTAAATAAATAAATATTTATTTTAGTTTAATATGTAGATACAATGACCTATAGTTAACCTCTCTAAACACAATATTATTGGAGTGTATCAGGGTTATCTTCATAACCTTGGATACCAAAATGGGATCTATTTTAGAGATATTAGTGATTGGCATTGGATTGGTACTACACTGATCATATATAGAAACAAAGTTCATGGATTTTACCAATGATGTCAATGTTGAATCTCTCTTCATTATTGATTGACCCAAACTATTTGTAGGGTATTTTTTTGGATTTATCTTTTTTTCATCCTATGTCTAACATGAACCAATATTCCTAACAAAATTGGTTTAGGGATTGATTGAAAATTATAGTTGATATTCTTTGGTTAATTTTTTGAATTATTCATTTTCCATTCGAAAGACAATGGATTTAGACCAACCCAAACAAGGACATGTTTGGTTCCTCATTTGTGGTTTGTGTATTTCTCTCCATTTTCTTCATGTGTTCATTATTGATGTTTTTTTGAAAGTATGTTTGATAAAATTCCCTGTAATAAATCATTGTTCACTCATTATTCAGTATAAAATATTGATAATATAGATCTAGGTTAGATGTTGATGGTGTATCATGATATGATGGTAGAGATGAAGAATTTGAATTAGATCATAGGTTTATTATTTTCACAATTTAGTGAAAGATTGTGGATCAAAAAATAGGGGTGTTTTCTTATTCAATTTAGATGGTCAGAAATATATGTTCATTAATGCCAAGGTTTGGATGGAGTATACTGGCTATTACTAAGTGTGATTGGATTTTGAATCAATGGATGGAGGAAAAGGTTGTCAAAAATTAAAAAACCTATAAATTCAAGAAAATATTTTGTTACACAACATGTAATTCCAAGATACACATTATGTGGGGACCTATCAGTAAAACTAGGGTTTCAATAGAGAAGAATGAACCACACACCATGTGAAATGTGTCACACACAATGTGACAAAACCTAGTGAATCACCATGTACCCTATGGAAAATGGGAATGAATATTGCACATGATCTGAGCCCTATGCTTGAAATTTAATAAGTGAGGGGTTATGGTCTATGGTACAAGGATACAACCAAGTGTACATGAGAACCAGATGAAGTACATGGGAACATGTTGGACCACATGGGTAGACCTGAGACTGAAAAGTGACACGTTGTACTACTAGTACACTCGATGTAATTTTCCATGAGAGGTCTGATTCTCATGTTCTATTTAGCATTGGATTGTTTCTTTAATGGTGAATTTACTCGATATATCATTGTGGGGGTATAGTATGACATTATGTCTCATGGATAGTTTTTTAATCATATTTAATGGTTTTGTTTCAGATAGAGTTATTTGAATTCCACTACAAACATGGGTGGAATCCTATATCCAATTTGAACCTAAGTAGGGATCCCATAATTGGCATGACCAACTATAAAGAGCCATTAAACCCCCACATAGAGTATTAACCATATTGGATTGTTGGTATACCCCATGGCGCTGGGTGTGATCCCCATTAGTGAATCGATGTCTTTAGATATATATTTTGTAATTCATTATAGCCTGACCTAATGATCATGACATCTCAGATAGATTCCATCAATGCCATCAGACACACAAAGTGAGTTATCCTAGGTGAGTGTGGTTATGGAATCTTGATATGAATTGGTTGTTATTGATGTTATGACCTTACCTAGAGACATAGTGTCTATCATGAAATTATCTGGATGTTTTATTGTATGTATCATATTTGGATTGACATATGCTATGACGAGATAACTTATCATAATGCCTGATGAATTGTGGGTATTGTTATACTAACCCATGTATGGCCTATTCCTGCATGTTTTATGGCTTATCCTGATGATCTAATATTTTATGGGGTTCTCAATGTACTGTGAATATATAGGTATTTTATTTGTAAATCAATACAAGGGTTCATTCTAGGATTGAAATTTGACTGTAGTCCACTATTACTAGTAGGTTGAATGTGATTATAGATTTTGGTAGGATTTATTTGGACCTATTTTATTTTCATTATTATTCATAATGCTCTGTTTATGATATTTAGATGTAAATATAAATATGGTGTTATTTTTATTTTACATTTCAATAATGTATGGGAATGTTCATACAATTAGCTTAGTCTGAGGCCTCCCATGTGAGAGTTATGTCTATTTGGCACTGGTCTCTTTTTCATTTCCTATTGAAGGTTGGATTGATATTTACATGATCATCTTATCACCATGTTTGTCAGACAAGATGGTTCATGTTCTAATAGAGAGTTGTATTATAAGAAATCTAGGTTCTATCTTAGGACTAGATTTTGGAGTTTTGTCTCTTTGTGAGATCGGTTTGGGTTTGATGTCAATAGTTTTAGGTGTTTTGAGTTTTTCATTTAGGATATGAACTTTTCTGTTGTTATAGGAGATTATGTATCTATACAATTGAGATATAACGGCCTACCTTTATACTTAGTACATGTTGAAATTGGTTGTTGCTAAAATATGGACACATGTTCCTTATAGGAATTATTTGTGTAATTTTTACTTCTTATGTTGGATCCCCCGATATACTCATTGACCATGTTATATATTTTCTATTTTAGGATACCTCCAGGGATATTTCATACATGTTTTTGGATCATCATCATGAGGATGAACCCCTTAATGATGAGTATTCTATATAGATACTTGTTCAAAAGGTAGTGCATTTGAGTTGGTTTCCAGCCATAATGCCACCCATCTAGAAGTAGATGGTACCCACAATATTAGTGGATTAGGTGCATTGGATGAGCACACTTAATGAGTAATAGATTCAGAAACCCATCAAATTATGAGGCTAGATATACTGACATGTAGTTGGGGAATTGATCTAGGTGGTTACATTTGTCCTTCATTTCATTAGGACACCTACAGAGTAGAGTTTGTATGTGGTGGTGAGCCTTACTCATGGTTTCACTGGGAATTGTTAGAAACTGGTTGTCCTATAATATGAGGATGTGACTCTTTCATTGATATATTTTGAGCATCTCATTAGGGGGAATTCTCTCCACGTATGATGCTTGAAGTGTTCATCCATGAGATTTTACAGCTACAACATGGCATCTTGACTATTTATATGTATTTATAGAAATTTAAAAATGCATCATGATACACAATGGATATGTTTTGATATCAATTATTTTATATTAATTCATATGAATGAGATCAATGCAGAGACATCTGGGATGGTGAGATACCTCTATTCATTCTATCCTATGCAAGGGTGGGAGATCAATATTTGATGATAGAGAGATCTTAGACTGAGAAGACATCAATAATGGGTGCAAATAATGGGAAAATAATGGATTATACTTCTGAAGTAGGAAGCTAAGGGTAGAAGAAGGGATCCATACACTTGTACATTTCAGGAGGTGATCTCAAGACCAATGTTCTATGGTTTATGGCTCTCAGGAGAGTTATTTTCATCCTAAGGAGAGGCGGTGCAACTGTTATGATCGGTGGGTACATATCGCACATGATTGTATGAACCACCATACTAAGAAATGATTGATTGTGGATGAGAATCCATGGTAGAGGAAGAGGTTGGATTAGGGAGATCCATGGGTTATTAGTTGTGCTAGAGGAGTTTGGATAGTTGATAGAGGCAGTAGATAGTTTGGAATGTTTCTACCACCACCCTTAGCTGGTCTCTTCTATGCTTAGGGTGTTGGTTGAAAAGGTTGACATTAGTTGTAGGCTATAAAGTCATATGATTGAGTGTCTCTATAGATTATTAATTGTATTATCTATGTCTTTTCTAAATTAGATTCAATTCTAACTAACATTGTGATTCCCCACTCATTTTCATGCTATATCCATAGTTCGAGACCTAGAGGTCTAGGTCAGGCACTGACCTCAACCCATAAGCTTAGATACTTTTATCGGTGATGAATTAGTGATCACAAACTTTTCAAAATAGTTTTATCCGATTCTTGGAGGATATAGTTTCTTATGTGATCTCTTTTTGGCAGTGATGAGGCCTTACGATGTAATCTTATTCATGGATTGGCTATACGCCTTTTATGCACAGATTGAACATTGTAGGTGGAGGATACAACGTGTCAATATTTATGGGATGTTTTTTTTTTCTTTCTTGGTGAGATGGAGACCTAGGTATAGTATGATGGAATCATATGTTTAAGGGTGTATATTTTTACACACTAGTTTTCTAGAATGACTCTTAGAGAAGTGGATACTATAGCCTATCAGTTTCCTACTACAGTGGATGATTATTTTGATAAATTTACAAAGGATATGTGAGGCTTACCTAAACACTATGAGATATAATTATTCATTTAATTTCACCTAGGGGATTTCCCAATATCTGGGCCATCATATTTGGTGGATCCCGCTGAGCTTCACGAGCTGAGGGTGGGGTTCACGGACATATATATAATGGGATTCATGTTACCATAATTTCCCCTTGGGTAGCTCCATTTTGTTCCCAAAATGTTAAGGGGATATTTCTAATTTTAATGGTTTATAGGTACCTACAACAAGTGAACGTGATGAAAAAGTATTATCTATCAAGGATTAAAGTCATCTTCGATTAGTTGAGAGGGGAAATATGGTTCTCAAATATTATCCTCAGATCAGGCTATCACCAGCGGTGGGTATGAGAGGAGGATATAATGAAGGTAGTATTAAGATTTTTATTTTATCACAAGGATTACTTGGTGAATCTCTTTATCAAGAAAAAAATCTATGCACTATTTATGGGTCTCATGAACCTGATCTTTCAGCCTTTCTTAGTCAATTTTGTGGTGGACTTCTACAACGTTATCACTGTGTACTTGTCATATGGTTATGAGCATGAGAGACACTTGGGTATGGTTTTAGACCCACTATAAGGGAACCATATTTATGGGATGTTCTCAAAGTGTAAATTATAGATTCAGGAGGTGCACTTTCTATAATATGTTTTCTCAAATTATGGTGTAGTAGTGGACCCGACAATGGTCAATGGAGTGTTACCTTCGGATCCACCGGAGAGCGTGAGAAAGGTGCATAACATTTAGTGGGTTTGTATTGTACTAAAAGTTATTATTTCAAAATTTCCCTATGATATTGGATCTTTGAATTCTTTTACACAAAAGTTTCATCATTTAGTGTGTTAGAAAATTTTTCAACATGCTTTTTAGGTGTCCCGATAGGGGTTGATTAGGGACCCCATGTTGAGATTGTTAGAGGATGTTGTTTTGTAGTTAGTGTTATATATTTCTTTAGGGATGTGATTTATTTTCCTAATATATAGGTAGGTGGTGATTTCTTATGGGTCTAAGAAGTTGTGACTACATGGGATGAACTATGTGATATAGAATTTTGGGTTGGCAATGATATTCTTCACACTGAAATTCTGGAAACACAACATAATGGGTATGAAATTTATTATATAACCCTACCAAAAGATTCTCAAGTATATATTATCATTGAGGGATCGTAACTTCATAGAGAGGAAATGGCTAAAGTTCCCCCAAGTCTATGACTTTGAGATAATTTATATTCCCAAGAAGGGGAACATGGTGGAATACTCTCTCAGTATACGATCTTGTTCTCAGTTTTTGGATGACTCATCCAAGAAGATAGAATTATTGAATTTTTCCAAAGTGGAAAATGATGGTTCTTCATATATATATATATATTTTATTCTTGTTATATCACCACTTCTACATCATGTTAACAAGGATACTGATAGTGAGATCTTATGCATTTAGATATCCACAAGACGTTCTCCTCATGAATTTTATGAAGGTGGAGACCATGTTATCCTTTTGAAAGGATGGATTGTGGTACCATTGATGTTGTGGAAGGAGATTTTGATGGTGTTTGATACACCCTCTTTGAAGATACATCTATGTGTGGAAAAGATATACCATGACTTCTAACATTAGTTCTAGCTTACATGCATGAATATGGGTGTAGAAGTGTTTTTCCCTCAATGCATCATTGGTCAAAAAGTTATGGTTGAGCATCAAGTTCTAGTGGGTTTAGAACAACCCCTTCAGTTGTCAAATTAGAAGTGTTATTTGATATCTATGAATTTCATGATGGGTTTACCCTATATATCCAGAGGACAATATTCCATGTAGGTGTTCATTAATCAACTCATCATGTTGGACCACTTAAAAGTTATTTGAGAGAATTATTTTTTAGAGATATTGGGAATCCTTTATGTGTTTAAGATTGTCTGGCTCCATAGTGTCCCCATGATTATTATTTGAGACTACTATGCTAATCCTCACATCAAATTTTTTGAGTGTTTTTTTGGAAGAAATGGGACTAAGTTAAATTTGAGAATTGAATTTCACCCCATGATTGATAAAAAAACAGATCTGATAATTTAGTTCTTCAAGGATATGTAGTGATATTTCATTTTTAAAATTAGATATAGTTTGGTGGATCATAAACCCTTGGTGTATTTTGGGTAGAATAATAGCTACTATTCTACCATCAGTATGGAACTATTCAAGGCCTTTTATGGGACACCCTTTAAGTCACCACTTCATTTGACTACTCTAGGTGAGTCAACACTCATGGGCCTTGAGTTGGTGCATGCTATGATTGAGAAGGAATAAATAACTCAAGAGATGGTTATGATGATAAAAATTAATTAGAAGTCTCATGTGGACTGACGAAGGAGGCCCTTGGAGATTAAAGTTGTAATGTACATGTTTCTAAATGTATTATCATGAGATGGATTACATATATTTGGCTAGGTTGGTGAGTTATCTTTCAAGATCATTACCCCATTCTAGATATTATGAAGAGTCAGTGAGGTGGCATACTGTTTGGATCTACCATCATAGGTAGACAATGTACAAGACATATTCCATGTGTTGTAGTTGAGTTGATATGTACTTGACCGATCTAATGTTGTAAAATGTGGTGAACTAAACATTTAAGATATAGATAACTTTGTGGAGTTCCTGATAGAGATAGAAGATCATCAAAAAAGATCCTCTATGGGTAAGAAATTCCTTTGGTGCATGTATGATGGTAGCATGAGATTCTTTCAAAGAGAACCCCAGAGGAGGAGACTCAGATGTGACCTCAATACCCACATATTTTTTTGAATAGTATTTTTTTTCTTTTTGATAAATTTATTTGAAGGTTAATAGAATATAATTTCTTAATTTTTTCAATGTAAATATTTGAGATACATGAGGCAATATTTTCAGATTTAGGAGCCGAGGAGATGTGAGATTCTAAGGCCTAATGAGACTAAAATTTATATTTTAAAAACACATTCCTAAAATTTTCTTGAAAATTTAAAATGAAGCCAAAATAAAGTCTTGGATTGAAAATATGAGACACGATTGAGTTCATAACTTGGATTTTAACCAAGGTGAAATATAATCTTTGTCAGCATTGGGTATTTGTGAAAACGTTGTTGCAGGTTCTAAAATAATTAAATAAATTAATTATTTTCTTTTATTTCATTGATGTAGTAACATAAGGTTATCCTCTATAGATAAGCCATTATGGGTTAGTCGCAGGGTCAGCTGCATAACATTAGAGTCCTAGAGAGGATCTGTTAAGAATATGCTAGCGAAATACATCTGGTTGGAGTATCGGACTGGTACTGTAAACATCCTATACTCTAATAGAGTTCCAATTTCGTTCTATTTATTTAAATAAAAAATAATTCTTCATTAGTGTTATATAGAAACTCTATGTAGGACTTTTTATTATTTATTTCTATCCTAGTTATGTATCCCATGTCAAACATGAATCAAATCACTTAACAATTTTTTTTATTACTATGTGGATGATTATGGTGGATATTATTTGGTTTTATGATGGATTATTCCTTCATAATTATAATGGAAATAAGTAGAGGCCAACCCAGATATGGCCATGTTTTTTTCCTTATTCATCATCTATAATTTTTTATCCCTTTTATTCGCCAATTCATCACCAGTGTTTTTCTTGACTGATAGTTCAATAAAATACCCAGTAATAGATAATTGTGAACCTTCTTTTCAGTGAAATGAATTGATATTTTGGATCTTGGTTTCATAATAATAATGTATTAGGATGTTATATAAGTGACAATGAATTTGGATTGGATTATAGGTTTTATTTCCCCGGTTTGGTGTGTGATGACAACATGGTAAAAGAAGGTGGCTTCCAGATCGGTTTGGATGGATAGAAATGGATCTCTAGTGACATTAATATTCCGCCAGAAATGATCCATTATTACTGGGAATGAATGTAAGATGATTCAATGTCTTGAGGAATCAGTTATGATGTGTTGTACTATAAAGAAATTATCGAAAATCCGGATATACATGGAATATATTTATAAGAGACACATTGTGTGAGGATGTGCTTGCGAAGCTAGGGATTCCACGAGGAATAAAGGATCTCACATCATATGAATTAACATATAGACTCACTATATACCATAAAGTATAATGTTATGGAATGATAACATTGGTTTCACTATGTATATGGACATGACCAAGTACATGGGTCTGGTCTATGGTATACAAACATGACTAGGTGCACACAAGAATGTATTAGAGTACTCAAGAACAAGATGGGGCACACAGACAAACCTAGGATCAAATAGACATGATGTGTACTACTAGTTCACACTGTGTACTTCTCTTAATGAGGTATAAATAACTTCTTCACTTCATCATGGTTAAATCTACTTAATGTTGAATTCCCGTGATTCATCCATGTGAGGGTATCATATAATACTACAAACAGAGTGATGGATTCTAATCCCCTCTAAGGGATTATTTTCAGAAAGAGTTATTAAAATTCCCCCATGGGTCTGAGGTTGAATCCTCTATCATATTATATCTTAGGTGGGGTTCATGAAATTATAATGACCTACAATACATGGGAATCAGTACCTTATTTAGTGGGTTAATCTAGATTGGGTTTCTGGTATTTCCAATAGCATTGTGAGTGATTCCCATAAATGTATCGATCTCTTTAACATTTAACCATGTAATTCCTTATATGGAGACATGATGAGCATGAAATATCCGATGGAAAACACTAGTGATATCTGAATAAAGATATGAGTTATCCTAGGAAAGTGTGGTTATATACTATTGATCAGATCCTTAGTTTGGCAATATGGTCGAAACCTTACCTTGAGATTTAGATTCTTCCATGAATAAATATAGAAGTTTTATTTTTAATATAATATTATGATAATATATACAATGACAGGATAAATACCCATGATGCCTATTCTAATTGATTTTGGTGGTCCCTATTAGGTATTTTCATACTAACCCATGCCTGGGATTTGCCTACACATGTCATGTCTTTTGTAGACCACTGGTCATTTGATGGGTTTCTTGGTGGGGTGAGAGATGAAAGAGATTATATTGGGATAGAAACACCATGATTAATTAAGTTGTCATATTTTATAGTTGTCTTCTCTTACGAATAGGTTGGAACTATTTAGATTTTTCCTTGGGTTTGTATTAATTCTTTTATGCATTTCATATTATTAATTGTACTCTAATTGTGGGAGTTAGATATATCCATGCATTTGGTAATAATTTTATTATATATCTCAAGGTTTTATGTTCTTGGAAATGCTTCTGTGTGCATAAATGTACTGTATAATAATACCTCCCATGTGTTTGTTCTGCCTACTTGGTGACAGTTTCCAACCCCGATCCTATTAGAGGTGGGATTGGGGTAGTCACGGTCACCTTATAGTCGACCAGGTGAGTCCTGATTTGCTGGGTCATGAGATATCACACGCCTTGGTGTTGGGTATATCATAACGAATTATATGAGATTTTAGACCATTTCCATGTGTACACAATATGATATGATAAATATATATTGTAATTATTTTGATATGTGTATATTGTATCCTATGGTTCATTTTTTTCCAAACATTAAACATAAACATTCGAATCATCATCCACGTAAATATAGCATCAGTCATTGATGTTCCATATAATGAAACATATCAAAATATTTAATCAAATGGACTTATATATTAAAATAGTTCCTGAACCATGAGTCATATAAGATATCGCTGATATAATACTCATATGTTATTTAATGTATGAGTAAATGCATGGAAAGGATTAAGGAGTTTCCCTAAAACCAATATAAGGATGATCCATGAAAATGGCAGTCATTCCATCCAAGGTTGGGATTATTCATGACTAATCCTTTCATATCTCTATTCTCTATCATTCTTTTCATGGAGTGTTACTTCCATACTATGAATGTTGATGAGTATCCCACCTTAGCATTGGTTTATTCAAGTTATCCGATGGATCCACCAAAGATGAATGCATATTTTGGTTTCTTCTAAATGATCTCCATTATATTCATGATTGAAGACATTTGTTGTGACCATATTTGATGAATGGTAGACATTTTACTCATTTTATATTTTACAAGGTTTCAATTTCATAGAATGATATATATTATATTTTGGGTCTCTTGATGTCTTTATATGTTTGAATAAGTGTTTTTCAACCTTGAGAAACCCTTCATTGGTATTGTATCCCTTCATGTTTGGAGTGATACAATAAATCATTGTCAAAATTAAGATGAAACTGATATTATATTCCATATCATAAAAAAATATTGATTATGTAATGTGTATTCCTTTATAATACGGGATATCATAAGCAATGATATAGATATTTCTTATGTGTTGTGTCTTGTGTTATGGGATAATGTGAGTAGTGATATGATCACAAAATATGATATAAGTAATCATAGCAGGTAAAAAAACTTAAATCCATATGCCTTATAATATCATAGATCTTGTTTTTATACATTCATAGGAAACAATATTGATGATCTAAACTAATTTCATGCTATAAAATAGAGCATCATATCCCCTTATTGAAATAGATGCATTTCCTAAAATTTGACTTGTAGCCAATGAAGGGTATATTGCGACTTATGATAGATAATGTATATCATGAAAAACGTTTTAAATCACGGGAATGATGTTTCATGGGTTTCCAAATATCAATTATAAAATATCTTATAGGTTATAGCCTACAATAACTTTTGGTATAGCATATATCATCAAATATGCTATTAATTTTTTTTGGATTTATCTAATTTTTATAAATATGAATATGAATTTTATTTTTTCAGTTATATATTAAATATAGAAATTTTATTTTGGGAAATTTAATTAATTTATATAATGTTAATAAATATAATAATTATAATTAATTATAATTAATTATGAAGTTTGTATGAAATATTTAATAAAAAAGTACCCAAAAATTTAATTGCTATTATAATATTACCATTTCTTTATCTAAATTTATTTATAACATTGATACACGATTTTTTATGTAAATTGTATTGTAATTTATATAATGTTTATAAATTAAAAAACTATGGGAAAATATAAAAGGGTATATACTGAATTATAAATTATTTATAATTATGATTTTGGAATATTGAAATTTGGAGTCCTTATTGGGGAAAATCATTTAAACCATATAAAAAATAGTTTTTCTAAATTTAAAGGATCAAGCCTCAAATAATATTAAATATGATATATTTAAATTATGTAAATTATTTACATAACATAATTTTAATGTAAAGTGTTTATATTTAATTTTATATCATATATTCATGTAAATTACAAAAATAAAGGATAACATAAAACATTTTATATTAGAAATAAATATATAAATTTTATATTGATCTAATTATGAAATGTATACAATACATAAATAAATTATAAAGTGTTTATAATTTCTTTATTTTTCTATTATTCCAAAATTTAAATCATAGCTATATATTTATGAATTTTTCATTTATTTGGAACTATTCCCTACTATTAATCAATATAAATTTTAACATTCCTTGTTTGATTCACCTCTATCATGAAATTATCAATTAGCTTTGCCCCTCTAGCATGCCTCACCATATTCGAATGTTTGATGACCAGAGGTGAGGATTTATCTAAATAAAAGGGGAGACCCTACCCATTAGTAAAAATAACTCTAAAAATAAAATGGAAAAAATGTCATCGAAACATTGATCAAAATAAAAAAACAATATACAGAATACATCACAAATTCATTCCAACCAAAATTAAATACATATATCTTACAATATCATTACATAAAATTATACATTTAATATTAATGATACAAGTATAACCAAGATATCTAGTCGGACTATCATATACATCAAGGCCTAGAAGTAATAAAGCACTATAAACATTAAAAAAACATGTCCCAAGTCTTATCTAAAACCTATCTCCAAACTCTAATAATGATTTACTAGATCACTTGTAAAAAGCTACAGGGCCCTAACACATTCTTGTTTTAAGAAACAAAAAATCTACTAGGGTAAGAAGGTGCCAGTGAAGGATTGGTGTAAAAAATAGTAGGCCACCACCAATAGTGTCCATAAAAATTACAATACATATTTTTTAAATGGTCAATATGTTTTGATATTAGATAAAAATAAATAAATAATTCTATCAACCCATGAAGTGTTCTTGCAAAACCAAATCTGATCATTTTTTTAGACAGTTCCCTAACTAGATGATATACCCATAGTTTGAACCCACATTGAGGATGAATTACATATCAATCATAATAGAATAATTAGTGTAAACAAACTCTCCCCATCAAAAATACCTAGAGAAATGATGTATCATCTTTAAAATCAAACCAGATGAATAGCACATCAGTAATCTTAGGTAATCATTGAATGAGTCTTATCATTGGGTTTAAGGGATTACTAATCCATGGAGTATGATACACCAAGACTATCCTTTATTTTTTGGATGATAATATTTTATTTTTAGCTTTGATGAGAAATAAACCACTGAAAAATCTCAACATAGTGGATGATATACCATTAATATTTATCTCAGAATGGACCACATACTACAATCTCTAGATTTCATGTGAATGATGATGTAAAATAAAAAAATCATGGGTAGATTATGCAACACCAATAAAACTATTTATGTAGAAATTTTATGATTGGTATCACAATAATAATGTTTCACACATAACCAACAATGAATTATATCTCGACGATATACCACCATAACATGTCCTCGAGTGGATGATTCACCACTGAGAATTCATAAATAACTGGATGATACTCTACAAATATGAAACTTTATGTGGTAGATTCCCCACCAAACGAAATTTAAAAATATTTGATGAGGCTACACCATTTCACTGGGCTCACATTGAATGATGGATTAATGGTCCTTTTTTATGTGGATGAGGCACCACAAAAAAATTAACCCTAAAAGAGAATGATTTATCATTTAAAAGTATTATAAATGATTTATAAGTATCAAACATATCAAGGGGTTATAAGGTTAAACTGTTATCCCACACTAAAAACCCATGCTTATGAAAACTTCTAATAGCCAAATTTTAATGAAATATTTTTTAGATGAATTTACTTTTTTTGATAGCTTGAGTGACTCTCATAACCGGGTTTTAACAAACCATGATATACTAAAAATATAGTTATTAAAAACAAATCTTATAAACTTTCCATTAAACATAGTAGTATGAATTGAAATAAACATATTTTTAAAATATATTATAATGATTTTATATAAATAAAATATATTTAAAAATAAGTACTTAATTTTTATTAAAGTTTCTATACACTTTGAAAATACAGTTTTCACAAAAAATGATTTTTACCAATTTTTGTGAAAAAATAATAAATTTAATTTTTTAAAGGTTTAGAAACTTTATTTGAAAAAATTAACTTTATATTTGGAATCAATATGTAAAATTTATCTTTGGGTGATTTTTTTGATAGATTTTTAAAAATATTAATTATTCAGAGAATAGTGAAAAATAATTATTATTATTTAATATTTCCTTTTCATTTTAAGAATTTAAAATGTCTCATATTATTTAAAAAAATTTGAAAACTAATATTACATAATATATATTATTATTTAAAAATGAATTCATTAAAATCGAAATCATTTGGACTTTAGATATTAAAACTTTCTATAATTATGATAATTTTCTCTCTAGAAAAAAAACATTTTCATCGTCTATGTGGGTTTATTTTTAATATTAATTTTTCTACTTATGTGAGTGGAATTTGATAAAATATATCCCATATTATGAATAATTGTAATTCATATTATATAATAAATTTAAATAATTTTTTTATAATGAATATTAAAAATTAGACATGTTAATTAATGCAGTAAAGGATAAAATGAGTTTATTCGGGGTTAAATTAAAATGATATGGGGAATAATGACCTAAAAACTTATCCATTTTTTTAATGTCCATATTTCTACTTTATTTCATCTTATATTCAGGAATTATTTGTTTTATATTCATGTGGAATGTTTAAATCTTGGGTATATGTTTTTTTTTCAAAATTTTTGAGTGTGTCCTCTCCTGAACTTATAAATGCCCACCCCATATCCTTTATCATTCACACACAAAATAAATTTATATTTATCCAATAATTGAAAAATATATTCCTTAATTCCCTCCCCAAATCCTATAATCCATATTTTGATTATTAAACTCATATAACAAGGCTTTTGGTGCTGACCTATGGTGGTTGTTCGAAGAAGATCTATCTTTCTTATGAGACTATTTTATTTTATTTATTCTTAAAAATACTTAAAATATTCTTCCTGTAACATCCTGGATCTGGGTACCACTTAATGGGTGCCCCGATCCTTATTGGTCACATAACCTCAAGCACATTTCCCCAAATGCCTGAGGCTGCCGACAAGCAGTGAGGGACTTGGTCTGATAGTGGGAAAACTATGCCCTCATTTGTCATCATGTTGCACAGAAGAAATAGATATAAACATACAAAGAGGAAGCAGTAAACAATACCCATGCTAAAATGGACACAATACTGAAGTAAAGAAAAGACCAACAGTCATATATAATGATGGAATATGTCCCTAAATCTATGAAAGCAGCCAAAACAAGATACAGTGAAATCTGAAACAATAAAATACAAGGGACAATCACAGCAAAGAAAAAATAAAACAACTCAGCAGGAACTCAGCATCATCACAAGCCTAAGCTTAGTCCTATGCTCTCCCACTCCTCTACAACAATCATGTACCTGTATAGGGACTCTTGCCCTTATCAACAACTGCAGAAATATAATCTATTTCGGACCAAGACATGACCCAAATAGGGTGTGAGAAATAAATCCCCGTAGGCAACCACCAAACGCCTGTGCCCAACTATTAGTGGAAATATGCGACGATAGTGTGCAGTAATAAAAAGTAGTGAACTAGGCATGTTTCAGTAGTAACTATCTCTACCAATTACATTTCCATTTTATTAATTATTTATCAATCCCATGCTTGTGCTTTATCTTGGTAGGTACAACATAATGAATCACCAAAGTGAATATACAAAATAAATGTCGTTCGAAGACATCAAAATCCTTACCCTCAGCTAGTCAGAATCGAAATGTGTAGGTGACTGCCCACATGAAAAATGAGCATTGCCCGCAGGCGTACGAGGTGTTGCCGACAAGCACAGAAACTACTACCCACAGGCAAGAGATAAGTTGCCTGCGGGCTAAACGAAACACTTCCCTCAGGCTAATTATGTAACGGGGCCGAGCCCAACACATAAGAAAGAAATTTATATTCAATTCCTCTCAAAGAAATTCAATGAATTCCAAAATCACAGTATACCCTCGGGTATCCTGGCCAAATAGCTAAACAAGGAAAATACACCCATGGGGTGGCCCTAGATCCATGCAACGATCCCAAACAAAAGTTTATACATAATAAAAAGGTTACATATGAAATTATAGGTATTTAATTAGTAAAGGCCTCATCCATAAGACACAACAAACATGGGCTCGTAGAAAAACAGTACATAAAAACCGCATGACAGTTAGAATTAAACATCAGACCACCTCCCTTGACCTCCTTTGATCGATATACGCTAACGACGCCTTCCGAAACATTCGATAACAACATAGATCGAGGAAAATTGATAACTCATTCAAACCTAAATTACTTCCCCTTAGGAATGAATTGGTATGAAAGACTCAAGGAGAAGGAAGGTCTTACCAGCACTATTCAAACAAGATTGACGGCAGATGAAATAGATTCCAAGCATGCGAGCAGGAGCTCCTCAAAGCTCCGGCCTCTACTCCTGAGCTACAAATGCGTCCACTAACTCCTCTATCGAATGGGGAGGCTACTGCCCATTTTAATAAAAAAAACTACACCTCCTGTACTCTCACGTACACGACGTGTAATTTTCATCATTTAACTGTTCCTATGGAGGCTACATTTCACCGCCACACAGTTTATCTGTCGACATGATGACACAGTGTGTACTTCTGAATACACGGAATATACTGTCGCTCTGCTAGAGGCTACTCCTGCTGCCGTACTTTTCACCGGCCGACTAATTACACAGTGTGTAAATACCCAGTACATGACAGGTAGTTAGTTTTTACACCCTTCATCACTGATAGGCCTACACGCCCTGTGTACTCATCTCACACGGCCAAAGTACATGACATATAGAAATGTACAGGGCTAGTACCCATAAAATATTGGATTTCCCCCCCTTTATATTTATTTTCTCTAAAAAACATAAGGAAAAAGGAAAATAAGAAACCTGTAACTCCAGAATAAGAATCAGGTTCTTACAAACTTCCCCCCTTAAAGAAATTTGTCCCTGAATCTACCTTCTAAGTGTGGTGATGATAATGCTGAGAACAACTCTGGACATTGAGCATGTACGTTGGGCTCCCACTCCCAAGTTTCATCATATACTCGGTCATGCTACCATAGCACCCATACGAGAGGAAATAACCACCCTTGGAGAACCTTCGTGCTCATATCAACAATAAGAATCAGATGACCCTCAAAGGATGCATCGACCTGAAGTTCAACCTCATCAGGATGAAAAGCGTGAGATAGGTTTGAGTAATAATGGTGTAGGTAAGATACATGGAAGATGTCGTACATGGAGCAGTACATCTGTGGTAACTGCAACATAAAGGAAATCAACCTGACTATCTCTAGTATCCCAAACGACTCCACACACCTCGGATAATGTTTACCCTATCTCCTGATCTGACCGTGTCCCAACCTCGGTGAAACTTGCAAGAAAACCTGATCCCCGACCACGAACTCCAAGGGTCATCTATGGAATTTAGCATAAGATTTATGATGAGATTGTGGAGTATCCATACGCTTCTATAACTACTAGATCTACTGTGAAGTCTCCTGTACAAGACGAGGTCCTAGTAAAGCTGCCTCACCTGCCTCCAACTACCACAAAGGTGATCAGCATGAACTAACATATAAATCCTCATAAGGTTCCATATCATTAGTTACCTGAAAACTATTATTGTAGGAAAACTCGACCCGGGGTATGTTCCTCTCCCAAGAACCCCAAAAGTCTAGGACGCATGTACACAACATGTCCTCTAGCACCTGTATCATACACTCTGACTGGCCATCAGTCTAAGGGTGTTAATCTGTGCTCAGAAGCACCTTTGTACCCAGTGACCTCTGAAAGATCTGCCTAAAACAAGATGTAAAAAGGGAATCCCTATCTGAATCAATAGAACGAGGGACCCCATGATGGAATAATACCACTCAATTATACAAATTCTTGAGATCTTCAACACCGAAGGTATCCTTGATCGACCAAAAATGAGCTACCTTCGTATGTCTACCCAAAACAACCCACACGACATCACTGCCTCAAGTTTACTTTGCAAACCCAGTCATGAAGTCCATCACGAAATCATCCCATTTATAATTCGTAATGGGTAACTGTTGTTATAGTCCAGCTGGCCTCTGATTCTCCGCCTTCACCTGTTGACAGGTGGAACATCTCGCAACCAAACCAGCTACTTCCCGTTTCATACTTGGCCACCTATACAGATGTCTAAAGTCACGGTACATTTTGGAAACGTCATGATGCACTTCCCAATATAAATCATAAAACTCCCGCATCAACTCATCACGTATATCCCCTTAAACCCACACTGGTAAATAGATACATAGTACCTCATCATCCCCTATCATCCATCCAAGTGGAGGGTCCTCACTTCCCACCGACTCCTATAGAACTAGGCTTTCCAAATCTGATTACTGTCTCACCCTCACTCTATCCAAGAGGGTATAAGTCATAGCTAAATAAGAAACATAGGATTTTCCATTACTATCATTCACCTCCAAATGCATCTCAGAGAACAAATCAATGAGATGACACTCACTACTGGCCTCCTGCGCTGCCTGTATCTGAGTCCTCCTACTCAATGCATCAGCAACTGTGTTACCTTTACCAGGTGTATAGGTAAGTTTTTCAGCCTTTTGTGGTCTGTAAACACCAAAAAATGTTCTCCAAAGAGTTAATGTCTCCAACAGTGTAACACATGAACAACTACAACCAACTCGAGATCATGCATCAGGTAATTCCTCTCATGTGGACTCAACTGCTGAGACCTGTATGCAACTACTCGATCACCCTGCATCAACACTACGCCCAGATCAATACTAGAAGCATCACAACAAACTGTATAGATCTTCACTTGCTCTGGATGTATCAGGACTGGTGCAGATGTCATCCTTCCCTTTAGCTCCTAAAAGGCTGTCTCGCAAGCTTCTGTCTAAATGAACTTCACACCCATCTTATCCAAACCCGTAAAATGTGATTCTAAGTGAGAGTCTTGTATAAAGTGCATGTAGTAACCAGCCAGCCCCAGGAAACTCCATATCTCAAACACGTTCTTAGACTGCTCCCAAGAAAATACTGCTCTCACTTTCTCTAGGTCTACTGCAACTCTTGCCTCTGAGATAATATGACATGAGAAGTGTATCTAGTCCATCCAAAAGTGTCACTTTGAGAGATTAGCATATAGCTGATGATCTCTCAGTGTACTCAGAACGATCTCAAGATGGTAATCCTGGTCATGTAGAGTTTGAGAGTACACCAAGATATCAACCATGAAGACTACCACAAAAGAATTCAGATAATGGAGGAATACACAATTCATCAGATCCATGAAAACTGATGGGGCGTCCGTGAGTCCGAACGACAAAAATAATAATATTATAATCCATATCTACTCCAAAGGATTGTGAGCAGTTTGTTTGATTGTCTAACACATAAATAATGATATCCAGATCTCAATTCAATCTTTGAGAACACTAGTGCTCCTAGAAGTTGATCAAAAATATCATTAATCCATTGAAAGGGATATTAGTTCTTGATCTTCAACTGGTGAAGCTTCCGATAATTCACCCAAAGTCTAAGGTTACCGTCCGAATTATTCGCAAAAATAACCGGTAAACCCAAAGGAGAAGTACTGGGTTGAATAAAACCCTTATCTTGCAACTCCTAAAACTTCCTCTTGAGCTCCTGCAACTCTTATGTAGCCATTCTATAAGGTGGAATAGACACTGGTTCCACTCGTGGCACAAGCTCAATAGAGAAATCCACCTCTCACTCTGGAGGTAGACCTGAAAATTCTCCCAAGAAGACATCCCTGATGCAATAAATTACTAGAGGGAAGTCTTTCTAAAAAGATCCCTGGTCATCCAGATATATAATCTCAACTTGGGATATCACACCACTTCGCCCATGATGCTCAGTTCCAGCTCAGCTCGCCTGGACATCCCATTATCCCTTGTGTAGAAACTCTCTATGCTCTGTTGAAGTGAAACTCAACTTGCGGCGATAGAAATCTAAAAAGGCTCGAAAGGGTACCAACCAGTCCATCCAAAAAATGAA
The DNA here is from genome assembly GCA_963277665.1 of Viscum album. NCBI lineage: Eukaryota > Viridiplantae > Streptophyta > Magnoliopsida > Santalales > Viscaceae > Viscum > Viscum album. Next base: position 1,965,613,484 of record OY728132.1, read on the forward strand.
ATCATAGCTAGTCATCTCTAAGACATAAAGGTCCCACATAAAGTGACATCCAAAAACCTCTAGGGGGCACTTCCTGCTCTGACGCACTCCAACTGTTCTAGTCCTCAATGGAGTGTCTAGCGTTATAATATCAGAAGAAGAAAAAACATAAAGCCCAATTCTCTATACAACAGGAACATATATAAATCTATGTGTAGAACCAGTAATAAAAATTACTGAAGACAAAATAGAAGCAACTAGAATAGTACCTTTGATAGTGAAAGGTCTGGGATCCTACTCCTATTGGGTATGTTGCACTGCATGTGCCTACCCTGTGCCGCGACCCTGTGACACAACCTAGCTACCCTGAGCTGACCCACCCTGCTGTCTCTAAGATCCTATTATCTGGCTACAATGGACATGAACCCCAACTCGGACTGAACATCTCGACGTATCACAATTCCCTGATAGTAAGAAGCTTCTAGCCCTGCCCCCACATGTGGAGTCTGCACCAAACCCCTCTCACTAGCCACTGGTGGAAGAACTGTGAAACAATGATGGAGATGACCCATCCTGCCACATGATCGACACTCCACTGGGTCACGTGGACACTGAGGTCTCTTGTGCCCCTCTCTACCACACTTCTAGCACATGACCTGGCCACTTGAAGAAATATTCTGGCTAGTACTACCACCGTGAGAGAAATCCATATATCTCTTCCTCTTACCGGTACAAATAGTACCAGAAACTGGTACAGAACTGCCCTGGCCTCCACCACTAGCTTCCCGTAGGTTTGGCTCAGTAATCAATGCCTAGTTCACAATAAAATGCACTTTAGAAAACCTGAAAACATTCACCAGTACTCGGATATCATACCAAATACCATCCACAAAGTGTCTATCCCTCAACATCTCATAACCCACCAAAATAGGTTCAAAACACTGTAACTTGGTGAAGTGGGCAAAATAGTCCATCACTGACATGGCTCCCTACTGCAGATTTATGAACTCTCGATCACGATCTGCCCTCAACGTCTCCAGAAAGAAAAATTCATAGAAGACTGCCTAAAAATCTTCCCACACCATTTATCTATGATGCTCAGTCTGGGTGGTAACATCCTACCATCTCTTGGTGGAATCACGTAGCACTTAAGTAGCATGCTTGACCCTCCTCGTAGAAGGCATCTACGGATTCTCAAGAATAGTCTACATGGAACCTAGCCAAGACTCCACAGCCTGTGGTCCTACTTCCCCTAAAAATGTAGGCAGATACTACTATTGGAATATCTATGTCAGCTCTTCCATAGATGTGGAAGCCATCAGTGCTCTCTTGAGGGTCTTCATGAACCGTATGAAGCCTTCATGGAACTGCGCATTAGTGCATGCGTCTAGTATAATGGCTGGCGCAGCATATGGCTCTATTGGAGGATCCATCGGTAGCCCATGGCCTACCATATATGGAATATACTTGTTGCTGCTCTCCTCATGAACAACTCGTGGTCGTCTCAGTAACATGACTCTACAAAGTCAAACACACGCCATAGATTAAGAATATAAATCACCAAGAACTCGAAACATAAGAAGATAACAGGATAAGTAAAATATTCATGTTTGAAAAAACAAGAATAAAAGGCATGTATAATAACTAGATGACATGTTCATATAAGACTTTACCATGGGAGTGTACCTCTTCCAAAACTAGTCATCTAACACCCGAAACACACAGATTATTGTTAGATCACACAACGTGTACTTGAATTCTCTTACCCTTCATGATTCATTCTACACGGTTTAGCTAGATGTCCCTATTTGGAACAAGACAACCTGGACTGTATAAGGTCTACACAACATGTACTAGAAGAGCTTCACCAACCTATTGTTGTCTGTTTCACGGCTGGGTACACAGCTCACTCTACACGGTGTGTTCCATATAGACACGACATGTACGACATATTTTACAATTGACCGTCTTATTAGTGACATGGCTGGCTACTCAGATGACACTACACAGCGTGTTCACTCACACACGGTGCGTACACCACCCCATTTCCCCACCCACAAGGCTGAGTCCACACGGTCTCTCACCGGTAAAGACTACATGGCATGCCCCACAGGTACACAATGTGTTCAAGAACAGATAAAATTGACTCGTGTTTGTTAAGAACACAACTGGAGCCCCAGGTTTAACTACACGACGTGTTTGTCATGGACACAGCATGTATAAGCTCATATTTCTCTACTCGTGTTTTTAGTTACTCAGAGGACACATGGTCAACCCAACACGACCTGTACAATCAGTACACAGTGCGTGCTTTCAAATTTTCACTATCCTGTGTTTCTTCCCACATGGCCTATGACACCGGTATAAACTACATGGCATGTACATAGGGTACACAGTGTATATTTTTTTTCATTTATTCCAGAATATAAGAATACATGGCATGTCTTCATAGAACCACATGACGTGTTGTCTGGGTTTCTAGACAGTAGACCTCAGAAACTACACAGAGCCCCTTTTTCTTAAATTTCAAGCATCGGAATGCCAAATTCCAATCCGTGAGGGCCCATACTCCCCATGAAATAATGTTCAACACCCAACCATTAACATTATATTACAAAATGAAACAAATGGCTGGATCATGATCTGCTAAATTCAGGTATAAGAGAGCCCATATTTCTCAGGAACCAATGATTAGCTTCCATCAACCCAACCGTAACTTGTACCGATACCCTATCAATAATAGGAATATCTATCAAGGTACCTATCCTAAAAACCTGGTTTTACTCGCACAAAATCTAACACAACAACATGTAATTTCAAATGCACTTTTATGGAATGGAAACTATGAATGACATGTGATTATAATATGTTTCTAAATGATGCAAGTGATGGTATACCCTCATCTCATAATGTTGCAACTAAATATAAACCAGTATAAAATTATAAAAACCACACCACAAGTGTGTCACCCAACGGTGAAAATCAAATCATCTGTAAAATTGAAAAATTAGAAAAATTGAAACATGAGGTAAATTGGCATTTTCCTATACATGGGTTAGCTACTCCCGGGCACTGCTTATTACTAAGTACCTATTCCGTCCTATACCTGAATATAGGAGAAAAATAGTAAGTCAAGAAAAAATAAAGCCCTATGATACCACTTTGTAACGTCCCGGATCCGGGTGCCACTCAACGGGTGCCCCGATCCTGGTTGGTCACATGACCTCAAGCGCATTTCCCAAAATTACAGAGGCTTCTGACTAGTAGTGAGGGCCTAAGTCATATAGTGGGGAAACTACGCCCTCATTTTTCAAAGTGTAGCACAGTGGAAATAGATATAAACATACAAATAGGAAGAAATAAACTATACCAATGCTGAAATAGACACAAAATTGAAGTAAAGAAAATACCTAAAGTCATATATAATGATTTAATATGTCCATAAGTCTAAGAAAGCATTCAAAACAGGATACATAACAATCTGAAACAATACAATACAAGGGAAAAACATAACAAAGAAAAATAAAACAGCATAGTAGGAACTCACCAAAATCGCAAGCCTAAGCTCAGTCCTATGATCTCCTACTCCTATGAAAAAATCATGTACCTGTATCGGAACTATAGACCTTATCAACACCTACCATAATATAATCAATTTGGGCCCAAGAAATGACCCAAATAGGGTGTGAGAAATAAATCTCAGTAGGAAACCAAACAAGTCCCGTGCCCAACTGTCAGTAAAAATGTGCAACGAAAGTGTGTAGTAATAAAATGAAGTGAAACAGGAAGAACTGAAAAGTAACTATCACTACAAATTACATTTCGTTTTTATTAATTATTTATCAATCAAAAGCTTGTGCTTTAGCTTGGAAGGTACAACCTAATGAATCGCCATAGTGAATATACAAAGTAAACGTCTTTTGCAGAAATGAAAATCCTTACCCTCAGGTAATCAGAATAGAAACCCACAAGTGACTGTCCACAGACATAAAAAACATTACCCATAGGCATAAGAGGTGTCACCCACAGGCACATAAACTACATCCCACAAGCATGAGAAAAGTTTCAGGTAGGCTAAACAAAACACTTCTTTCAGGCTAAGAATGTAACCGGGACGAGCCCAACACATAAGCATGACATTTTTATTCAATTCCTCTCAAGGCAATTCAAATCATGCCAAAATAAAGGTATACCATCAGGTATCCTAGAAAAACGGTTAAACAAAGGAAATGTACCCACAAGGTGGCACTAAATCCAAGAAACGATGCCAAACAATAGTTTATACATAATAAAAAGATTAGCTATACAATTCTAGGTATTTCATGAGTTAAGGCCTCAACCATACGACACCCAAAACATGAGATCATAACCCAACAGTAAAAAACCCACATGATAGTTAGAATTAAACATCAGACCACCTACCTCGATCTTCTCTGATCAATATACACAGACGACGCCTTCCAAAACATCTGAGAACAACGTAGATCTGGGAAAAAAAGATAACCCAATAAAAACCAAATAACTTCCCCTCGGGAAAGAATTGGTAAGAATGACCCATAGAGAGGGAAGGTCTTACCCGCATGGTTCAAACAAGATCGATGGCGAAGGAAACAGATTCACGATGTACGATTTGGAGCTTCTCAAAGCTCTAGTATCTCCTCCCGAACTCCAAATGCATCCACTACCCCCTCTGCTGAATGAGGAGGCTACTACTTGTTTTAAGTGAAAAAACAAACAACACGGTGTGTACTATCAAGTACACATCGTGTACTTTTCCTCAATTTATTGTTGCTCTAGTGGATGCTTTTCACCACCACATTGTTCATCTGTCAACATGATTACACAGTAAGTACTTCTGAATACACAGTGTGTATTTTCACTCTGTTGGAGGCTACTCCCACCACCTTGCAGTTCACATGCCGATTGATTACAGAGCGTGTAAATACCAAGTACATGAAGTGCAGTTAATTTTTACACCTTTCATCACCAACAAGCCTACACGCCCTGTGTACTCATCCCACATGGAAAAAGTACATGGCGTGTGGAAATGTACTTGGCGTGTACCCACAAAATTTGGTATTTTCCCCCATTTTCCTTATATTCTCAAAACACTTAAGGAAAAAGGAAACGAAGAAATCCGTACCTCCAGAATAAGAACCGGGTTCTTAGAATTCCAATATTAATATATAATGTCATAATTATCTTATGTATAATGAGTTTTTATTATTTTAAATTTAAAACCTATATCAATATTTTCCTCTATTAAATGGGAAACTAAACTGCCGATCATGTGTATGACAGAATACCACTTTGAAAATCGATGTAATTTATTTCCCATCACCACCCTTAAAGGATAGATATAATGATTTATTTGAATTATTTATATGATATATATGAAATAATTATATTTTTCGATTCATAATGTCAAATATACCTTCTTACATTCATATTTATCGAAAAGTGATAATGTCGCTCGTGCTTACATGTGAAATACCACCTCCCAAAAGTGATGCTACACATTTTTAATTTTATATTGACATGGATGGAAAAGATGCTATATTTAATGAATATATATTATATGTATGGTATAATAATTATTCCAAAAAATATGAGTTAATATTTACCTATATCTCATTTTATCTGTCAAGAAAATGGAAACAACGTTCATGTAAACATTTGACCTACTGTCTACAAGAACTATGTATTTCATTTTTTTCTCTAACATTAATGGTTTACTATAAATAAATTTATATTTAATAAATATGATATTAATATCATGGGTAATATTATTTAGATCATGGAAACATGATCAATGCAAATGGACCAAAACTATCAAACCAAAACATTCATGAAAGACAAAGCAGTTATTACTCGAAGCATGTTTTAACAAGGAATTGTTAATAATTAGAAATAAAAGGTATTAATTTAATAATATATGGTATGATATATAAGATTATGTTTCCATAATAAATTTATAGTAATCCATTATTTTTTATATAGGTTTTTCAAACATTTATGAATAAATTCATAACATTAGGTATAAGATTTTCCTCTAACATTTATTTTTATGGTAGAAACGCTTATAAACCAATTTTTTGGTGTATGTAATACCCATTAATGTATTTTAGGATTATGGTCCTGAAAATTATGGATAGACATATCCATCTTAATGAATTTATTTTATTGGTATTGTGATTCAAAAGCTACCGACGTGGTAAAAGTTCCATATTACAATCTCATTGTTTATTGGGAATTTGTATAGTTTAGTTTTTGATGATAAAATATTATGATTAAATATGAATAAAATCATATATATTATTCTAAAATGGTTATTTCTAGATAATAATCACTTTACTTTCATTTTACTATCTTTATGTACTCAAGATAATGAAATAATGTTTTTATGAAAATTTTACTTTATTTCTATCTTGGGTTAAAAATCCTTTTTTTCCATGTACATATTTTATAAAAATATTTTAAAATATAATTTTAAATCTATTTAATGATTTTCTAAATAACTTTATCCATGTTTTAATTTTTAATTTTTCTAAAATTAATCTTATTACCATTTTTATTATAAGTACCTTTTGACTTTTTACTGAAAATCTAAAAGAAATAATTATATTAAATGTATGAAATGGATAATTTTTCATGATGTCATGACCACTATATTATTTACTTACTAATTTACACATATTTATGGTTATTTTAAAATAAAAAATTTTCTTTATTAAATTGGATTTTTTTTTATTTTAAATAAGTCCATTTTAATCTAGAAAGTTTATTTTAATTAAAAAATATTCCAATTTATCTTTCCAAAAAAAATTACATCTAAGATTACATCATTTATTGTTAGTTATGTTTTATCGAGGAATTTATCAAATGATACCATCCCTATTTTTTTCTAGATGATTTATTTTTGTGATTGAAAATAATTTATGAAACCCATTCATTTTACAATGGGTTTTTCATTGAAAAAAATGAAATGTTTATGAAACCTATTTCTTTTACATTGGTTATAAAATAATGCAATGTTTGTGAAAACTATATTTTCATGCATTCTATTATGATGAATGTTCTATAACATTTTGAAACAAATATATATTATTTATATTTTTTGTTGGGTGGGACCTGTATCTCCCTCCAATTCATTGAAAAAATACTGATATATCATGAGTTAAACAATACTGGAATAGGAAGTGATCGTAGTTCAGTAAGAGACTTGTTCTACTATGATAGTCATGTGAGTGAACATTGATTGCTGTGATGGTTTTTTGAGTGAACCCATCATACTATGTTATTATTGGTAGTAATCCTTGACTAGTAAGGATATTATTTTCTATTCTTATATGTATTCTACAGATCTATGTCTTAGGACTTTGTTAACCTATCATGGAAAATTTTCATTGATTCTTTAATGATTGATGTATTGGGAACAATAATGATTTATGACATGGCTCTTGGTCTTGTAATTTTATGAATAGGGTATGTTTTAAAAATTATATTCTTTTGTTTTCATACTATTATTATCATTTTAGTGATAAATGAACATTGAAATATGTTTTTTATCCTTACTAAGCCTCAGAGATCTCTCAATCACATGATTCCTTTTTTAGAGGTATGAAGAAAGGAATATGTATACCATATCTACATAGGGTTCTAATTTTGTAGTACTAAGTGGGAGATGATTTATAACTATTATAAACTAGATTTTTATGTTTCCATCATTCCAAAGGAACTAGACCTATATTATTTTGGTATGGATCATTTTGTTATATAAATAATATTTCTCTATTAAGATGTGATATCAATTAATGATATATATGGGATTCTATAGTTGGTATCAGAGTAAGGATTAGTGATTCTTTAAAAAATAGTTTGATAAATCTTTATTATGATCCATGTGAGAATGTATAAAGATAAATCTAAGTATAAGTTAATTAATACGGAAAACACCAGGAATTTTGGGGAAAGAAAGAGTGATTGGTTTTCATGAAATTAAATCTGTATATGGATAGTAAAAGTAGGTGTGGCTCTATAATAGTTGTACCTTTGTGTAATAACCCCAGAAATGGTGTATTAATATTTCACATGATCATCAGTTCATTGAAAACAATGACCCTTACTGCACAGCTGGTCTGAATCACAAAAGGGATTTTTTTAAAACAAATCACAAACTATTTATTAACTATTATCAAATTTTTGAATAGATAATGATCAAGAATGAACTAGGTAAAACCCAATGTTCAATCATTTACACATTTAATAATTTACATTCTATGATTATGTGGGTTTCTACAATGATAAGTAATGCTCACACTATGATTTCTAATTTTAATCAAAGACTGTAACCTAAAAAAACCATGTTAGTGCTATATTTGATAGAAAATGAAATAGTTTTCCTACTAAGAGAAAAAATATTATGAGGTGATGAATAAAAATTAACTTTTCTAAACTCAAAAAAATTATCAAGATCTTAATCAAGCTGAGATCAAAAATGTGAAATGGTGATAACAATGTTCTGCTGAATCATAATGAGGCAATTCCCACATTAATTTGTTGGAGGATTTGATCCTCTTATTTCAATGTAATATATCAATACCAAAAAGAAGTTATTTTATATTTTCCAATGATCAAAACCTGAAAATTTAATTTTTGCCTATTTATTGTTGAGAAAGAGAAGAAAATTTAGGGTGGACTCTTATCAGCATAATGGGGAAATTGGAAAAACTTGAATCCATTGAGAGGAATGAGTTTAAGAGTTAATTTTCAATTACAAAGTCCCTCATATTCCACATTTGAAAGTTGATAAGGAATTCCTTGGTTGAAAAAAGTGGGTTAATGAATCCATTGAGTGTTTTGAAGAAATTTTTTGTAACATCCCAAGTAAATGAAGAATAAGACATATTTCATATTTATTAATATTTGTGAATTAAATATTAATTTTATTTTAAAAGGTTTGCTATGATCGATAGAGTACCCGATACACACCAAAGGGTTTATTTGAAATCTTACGTAGCACACTAATAATATAATATTATTATTTTAAATGATAGTTAATTCCTAGCCGTTGTATTGGATATAATGAACAAAACTAACTACAATATTATTATACATGTTTTTTATATGTATTTACATTTATCCAATAAATTTTAGAGGCTTAAAATGTGAATGAATCTAATTTTAAGAATAATTTTCATTAAAAGGCCGATTTATCACCTTTTAATGGAAATCCCTATTTATATCTAGTTTTGGTTAATTTATTACATTATAATTGACCATATATAATCCTTATTTATAATGGGGACATCAAAATTTACTTTGTGTAATGTTTTGGAATTTTTCCGACAAAGTTCATTTTTAAATGAATAGGGAAAATATTGTATTTTAATTCGAAACTATGCTTTAATATGATTTATTTATATGTTTAGATTATCTTTTTAATTAGTTTTAAAGTTTACTTAGAATATATATTTTTACCATTTAATCTAATTTTGGTCATTTTAGTTAATTTCACTATGAAATTGGACATAAAAAAGTGTCAATATTTTGATAGTTATTATTTCTTAAAAACATGCTATTTTTTTAACAACGGGAATTAATTTTAAAATTAATTAATGACACATTTATGTTTTTAATTTGGAAAAATAAAAATCAATTTTGAATTTGGAATATCAAATATATCTTAGGTTGAATTTTTGGTATTTTTCAGAAAAACATCAATTTTGGTTGTATAGTGAAACCACTTAGTAGTAATTAAAAAATAGAATTTTTTATTTAAATGTAATTTTACCACTTATGTGAATTTAATTTCAAAAATCTAACATACATGGTTGTTATTAGTTAGTAAAATATGGTTTAATATGATGAAAATAATTTTATGTGAATAGTAACTTTTGACTTTTTTTACTGCGGTTAAAGATAAATTGGGTAATTCAAGGTAAAAAGAATATTATAATAATTAAAAATTACCTTAACTGTTGTTTTAAAATTATTTTATGAGTAATTTCCAACCATTGGCATCCTTGGGTCTATTTTGGGAACCCATATAGCCACTTATGAATGATAATGACACTTTGGATTAATTAATTTAATGTAAAGACAAAAATGACATTAACAAAACTATTTTAGTAATTAATTTTTATATGGTGTTATATAACTCATAATTTAGACTATAAATATTAATTAGAAAGATAAAAATATTTCCTACATGACAGTATTTTTTTATAATTTTTAAACATATAATAAATTAAATTATTCTTGACACAATAATGATGCAGTACTTACCTCATTAATAATTGATTTAAATAAATAAGATTATAATGATTTATATATTATCCAAAACATGTACAATTATGATTGGATGATTTTATTTCGACGAAGAGTCATCTTATCCTCATCTTTAATGATTTTTGGACCATTAGAAATCGAATATCATTATATAATAAAATAATGTTTCCACATATTCCTAAAGAGCCCCTCCTCTCCCTTATAAAAGAAGACCATTTATATCCAATTCCTCACACCTATAAAGCCATTTGGAACGTCCAAAATCTTCCCATTTAAGCTCCCTACGTCCCTATACTCCTCTTATAAGCATTAACTTATTCATAAGTCACTCGAATAAGTCCTTTGGTTCAAACCAAAGGGAGTAATCCAAATTAAAAGTAACAGTTTCTCTTAAATTTTTTTTTCTTTTATTTTAATTATCCAACAACAAAACTCTTTTTATTCTTTTATTTTGTAACAAAAACAGTATCCTATATACACTAGAATTTTTTTGTAAGAATTATTCAAACTACACATACACACACCTCCATCTAATGGGTGAAGAATGTACTATTTCTGTGGATGGAAAATTAACACCTCAGGAAACGATGATTGTTCAATTACCTCTTACTGCATCTCATGGTGGCCATTATGATGGAACTGTATTAATATATGATATATATATATTATGTTTATGTTTTATTTATGCTTCTATAATTTCCATTTATATCATTCCTTTATGATTTACATTATGGGTAAACGTGATAATCTCATTAGAGGAAGTGTGGACTACCACCCCCTCAAAGTGATATGATTTGTTAATGCCATATATGGGATGTATAATGGATGGAGTTAATGATATTATATATGAAATTTATACAGGAATTATAATATAACTATGTATCATTATGTTTTAATTAAAATAATAAATAGAAATGAAAGTAGCGTTCATGCGTACGTACAGCTTACCGTCTCCATGAACGGTGTGTTTCATTTCATACCTATAAATGTTATGTATTATTATAAATACATGTATATACTGGATATATATGATATATATGATATCTAAATGATTAATTTAATTCTAGATAAAATGAACCGTTGAGCACATGGAAACCTTGTAAATATAAGTTGTTCATTTTTTGACTAATGTACCAAATATCGACAAAATGGACGTTATTAACATAAATGATTATAAAATGGCAATAAGTGATATAAAAGGAATAATAAACATGAAAAATGTTCTTAAATAAGTATAAATTAAATTTATATTATTATTCCAGAGATTAAAGAATGATCGAGTCAAGTCAGACACGAGGTAAGGGACTTCGTCTCAATCTCCTTACATTGATGCATTTTTTGTTGTATACACAACTATATTTTATATGGTGTATAAAACCCTTTGACTTTTTATTTTATTCAAAGGAAATATTTTTATATTAATCATTTTACTAAAAGAAAAAAAGGAATGTTTTTTTATGTAAGCCGTGACAACGACCTTTCCGCCGCCGCCAGTATTATTTGATATTTGGCTTCCTTAACAAGATGGAATGTTTTTAAAAGTAAAAATAAATACCATATACTATTTTTACGTATTTTGGTATTGAAAATGATTTTGAGAATGGATTTATTATTTCAATATCTTGAAATGATATTTTATTATTGCAATGTGGAAATGTTATCTTTCCTTTATGCTTATGTTATGTGTTATGATCATGTTATGGTTCTTGGTCATTATTTACGTATACGGGTGGTTCTATGATAAACCTAGGGTGGGTGAGCCGGAGATAACTCTTTAATGAATTGGGAAACTTGACGGAGGTAAACATGAATGTTTCACCTAATATATTTAGGGAATATACAATGATGGTTATTCCAAAGTAACTCCCTATGTTTTTGTGATATCTACAATATATGTATGATATGGATGCCACACGTTAACTTTAAGATTTATGATTTCTACGAGTCTTTCATAAATATTATGATTTCATGAGGTAAGTAAAGGAATTCATGTTTTTATGCTTTTATGAACAATTGTTTTCATTCTTTTTTATAACCCTTACTGATCCTTTTTTGCTCATCCCATGTTTGGAAATTTTTTCACAGGACTTAAAGATGAATAGGGTCAGGGATGTTATCAAGGAAAAGTCATGCAGTCTAAAACATGGAACTAGACATGACTATTATTTTTCAATATTTTATATTTTATGAAAAAAATAGAAAACATGTAGAAGTGTCTGTTTTGAAATCTTTTGAGATGTAATAGTTATGTCCTAATTATCTAAAACTCTAAACCAGAAATTATCCTCAATGTGAATTATTCATTTAATTAAATATTAAGTAATGTTTAAGGCTTGGTCCTTATAGTTGGAATCAGAGGTCAGTTTAGACAACTATAGGTGTTAGGGTATTGTTAAATTAATATCCATAAAGTAATTTATGTTAATATTGAAATCATATAATATTTACAGATTACCATGTTTCTTAGCCTAAGATATTTGAATGTTAAGAATGGTTTTCTGTAGAGGAAACATGGAAGCTATGTTGGGATGACATCAGGAGGAATACAACCATTCAAATCAGCACTCTCAAATGGTTAGAATTAGAACTGAATTGTTTGTTTCAGTGACGGAACAATTGACTCAGGCTATAAATGGCGGTGGTATCAATGCATGAGATCATCCATATCAACCACAAAGGAACATGTTAGTAGTGGAAAATTTCATGAGGCAACATCCCCAATCATCCAGAGGATCATCTGACCCTGTGCTAGAAGAAGGGTGGATTAATGAACTGGAAAAAAATTTCGATGTTATGGGTTGTTCTGAACATCAAAAGTTTAGTCTCGTTATTTACCGTTTTGAAGGTGAAGCGGATCAGTGGTGGTCGATGATGAAAAATATCAGGTATAGTGAGGATATAGATGCTCTTGATTGGGATTAATTCAAAGGTATGTTTTTTGAGAAATATTTTCATAAGATGGTTCATCTTAGGATGGAAAAAAATTCCTAGAATTGAGTCAGGAGGATAACTCGGTGGCTCCTTATGAAAAAAGTTCACCCGACTGGTAAGGTATGCACCAAATTACATCCAAGATCTTGATATTAAGATACATTGATTTTACTCAGGACTGAAGCCACGATATCGAAGAGAATTAGCCTCTCGTGAGTTCAAAAGTTTTGAAAAACTTGTTCGATGTGCAAAGAAGGTGGAAATGGTGTTTGCTGATGATCAAGTGTTATTTGATAAACAACAGAATAAGAGGTCCAGTTGGCAGGAAAATGGGAAGAATTCATCAAAGAATCCTGGAGGTAAGAAAACTAAATATCCATCTTGTGAGATGTGTGGTAAAAATCATCCTAGAGAATGTTTATCAAAGTCTGGAAACTACTTCTGTTGTGGTAAGTCAGGTCAAATTGTTCGTAAATGTAAGGATGATGCTCAAGAAGGGAATAAAAAGCCATCAGTAAGATGATTTAAGTGTAATGAAGTGGGTCATTATTCAAATGAGCGTCCAGAGAAGAACTCAACTAAGGGAAAGTAGCCAGATTACAAGAAGAAAGGTGTGGTGAAATCCTTTGCAACTACTTCAGCAGTTGTTGGGCCATCAAATAAAGTAGTATTAGACACTGTTTGTTTTTCAGATTATGCCAATGTGTTGTTTGATTCGGGGTCTACCCACTATTTCATTTCTGATATGTTTTCTAATAAATTGGGAATTCCATCTCAAGATATAAATACAGAACTTACGATAAAAAAACCTGGACGAAATGTTGAGACAAAAATAAAACATAAGAACATTCTTGTCCCTGTGTGCAGGAATAATCTACCTGATAACCTTATTGTTTTTTATTTAGTAGAGTTTGATGTAATTTTGGGCATAGAATAGATTTCTTTTTTTCATGATAAGAAAGAATACATAGCTAAGGAGGTTCTTTTCAGAATGTTTTTCAGTTTGTGTACAAGAATAAACCCTTGCTTTTGATAACATATCAGGAAGTTGAAAAACTGGTAAAAGATTGAAATGAATGTTACCTTGCACATATTGTTGAAAACAAAGGGTCTGTTCAGATTAATGATGTGCCAGTGGTAAATGAGTACCTTGAGGTTTTTCCTGATGAGTTTCCCGGTATTATACCTGATCGGGAAGTTAAATTTACTGTTGACTTAGTTCCTGATGCTAAGATAATTTCAAAACCCCTTATCGAATGGTTCAAATTTAACTTTTAGAGTTAAAGAATCAATTTCAGGAGTTATTAGATAAATGTTTCATTCGAACTAGAACATCACTATTGGGTGCTCATTTCTTGTTTGTTAAAAATAAATATGGTTAAATGAGACAATGAATTGATTATAAAGCATTGAATAACATCACTGTTAAGAATAAGTATCCTTTGCCTCATATCAATGATTTGTTTAATCAGATCTTGGGGGCTCAGTATTTTTCGAAGAGAGATTTGATGTCGGGGTACCATCCATTTAATGTAATGGAACCAGACATTCTAAATACCTCATTTCATACTTGATATTGCCATTATGAATGTGTAGTTATTCCATTTGGTTTAACTAATGCACCTACTGTATTCATGGATCTTATGAATATAATTTTCCGTGAGTTCTTGGATAATTTTTTGGTTGTGTTCATTGATGATAATTTAGTTTATTCCAAAATTAAGGAGGAACATGAGATTCATTTAAGGGTTGTCGTGAAAACATTAAAAGAAAAGAAACTATTTGGGAAATTCAAGAAGTGTTAGTTTTGGTTGCAAAAAATTTCTTTCCTTAGTCACATTATTTAAAAAAATGGAATAAATGTAGATCCGGATAAAACAAATTATGTGGATGAATGACCAAGACCCACAAATATAACAAAGATTGGTAGTTTTTATTGTTTGGTAGGTTATTACCGGAGGATTGTTGAAATATTTTCACAGTTATCTAGTCCAACAACTATGTTAACTCTAAAAGGTTTTATTTTCATTTGGACAATAGAGTGTAATGATTGTTTTCAGGAATTGAAAAAAAGATTGGTGAATGCTCCAGTTTTGGCACTCCCTCCCAGAAATGGTGAAAATGTTATCTACAGTGATGCTTTGTTGAAAGGACTGGGTTGTGTCCTGATGCATATGATCCGGTAACTTCTTTTTCTTCACATCAGTTGAAACCCCATGAGTTATATTACCCTACATATGATTTGGAATTATCTACTGTTGTTTTTTTCTTTAAATTTTTTGGTGGAATCATTTGTATAGAGTGAAGTGTGAAATATATACTATCACAAAAGTTTGAAGTATATATTTACTCAAAAATAATTGAACATGAGATATATTAGATGACCAGAATTAATCAAGGATTATGATTTCATGATCCATTACCATCCAGAAAAATTAAATAATGTGGTTGATGCTTTGAGTTGAAAAATTAATGTTCCATTAACCATACTACCTTTGGAATGAGATTCTTTGGTTTTTTATTTGATGAATTATGGCATAAAAGTTGTTGGTGTAGTAAATTCTTCTGTTTTGTATCATGTGTCAGTGATATCATCTCTATCGGACAGAATAAAGCAAGCACAGAAAGAAGACAGTGAGTTTCAGAAAAAGGTAGAGTTGGTTCAGAAGAGTATGTTTCCTAATTTTAGTCGTGATAAGGATTGTCTATTGAGGTTTGGGAAGAGATTATGTGTTCCTTATTATTCATAATTGAAGAATGAGTTGTCATGTGAATATCATAGTTCTCCATTTTCAGTTCATCCTGGCAGTACTAATATGTATAGAGATCTCTGTGAGTATTATTGGTGGGAAGGAATGAAAAGAGATATTCCTGATTTTATTGTGAAGTGTTTGAATTGTTAGCAGGTTAAAGCATAGTGGTAGTTACCGAAATGGATGCTTCATCCACTACCGGTGCCAGAGTGGAAATGGGAAAATATATCCATGCACTTCATTGTGGGATTACCGTAGACATCTCGAGGTAATAATGCAATCTAGGTTATAGTTGATCGATTGACTAAATCTACTCATTTCCTTCCTATTCGAGATGCTTTTTCTCTAGATCAACTTGCTCTATTGTATGTTAAAGAGGTAGTCATGTTGCATGTAGTACCTCTCTCCATTTTATCTGATTGTGATCCCATGTTTACTTCTAACTTTTGGAAAGGCCTTCATAATTCATTGGGTAATGAATTTAATTTTAGTACAGCTTTTCACCCTCAATCAGATGGGAAATTAGAATGAACACTTCAGATATTGGAGGATATGATATGTGCTTGCTCGATGGATTATCAGGGATGTTGGGACCAACATCTTTATTTGGTTGAATTTTCATATAATAATAGTTTTCATTCTAGTATACAGATGGCTACATTTGAGGTATTATATGGAAAGCGTTTTTGAACTCCAGCTTTTTGGGATGAAGTAGGTGAGATGAAGTTGATGGGACCAGAATTGGTAAAAGAGATGGTAGAGAAAGTTCAGTTCATTTAGAAGCACATGCGAACAGCTGAGAGCATTCTAAAAAGTTATACAGATAACCGGAGAAAGGATCTTTCTTTTGAGGTAGGTGTTCATGTTTTTCTCAATGTCTCTCCATGGAAATGTGTGACGAGTTTTGGTAAGAAGGAAAAGATGAGTCCGAGGTTCATTAGATGTTATGAAATTCTGGGGAAAGTTGGATCAGTTATGTATAGAGTGGCTTTACCTCCAAGTTTTTCCCAAGTACATAATTGTTTTCATGTTTCTATGTTGAGAAAGTATATACCAGATCCATCTCATGTTTTGATTCCAGAGGTAGTTCAGTTGGAAGATAATCTCTTTTATGATGAACAACTAGTCCAGATTCATTACTGTAGAGAGAAAGTGTTGCAGAATAAGGTAATTCACCGTGTAAAGGTTTTGTGGAAAAACCATATGGTTGAAGAGGAAATGTGGGAATCTGAAAATTCTATGAGGGATAAATACCTCCACATATTTTGATAAGTGAATAAAAATTAAAAGGACACAATTTACAAAAGGGGTAAAGGATGTAACATATCATGTAAATAAATAATAAGACATATTTAATATTTATTAATATTTGTGAATTAAATATTAATTTTATTTTAAAAGGGTCAATATGTTCGATAGCGTACCCGATACGCAACAACAGGTTTCTTTGAAATCTTACGTTGCACACAAATAATATAATATTATTATTTTAATTGCTAGTTAACTCATAGCCGTTGTATTGGTGAGAATGAACAAAACTGACTACAATATGATTATATGTGTTTTTTAAATGCATTTACATTTTTCCAATAAATTTTAGAGGCTTTGAATGTGAATGAATATAATTTTATGCATAATTTAAATTAAAAGGCCAATTTATCGCCTTTTAATGAAAAACACACTTTAAGAATAGTTTCGGTTACATTAATACATTATAATTGACCAAATATAATCATTCTTTAGAATGGGGACATCAAAATTTACTTTGTGTAATTTTTTGGGATTTTTCCGATAATGTTCATTTTTTAATGAGTAGTGAAAATATTGTATTTTAATTCAAAACTATGTATTAATTTGACTTATTTATATGGTTAGATTATTTTTTTAATTGGTTTTAAAGTGTAATTAGAAAATATTATTACCATTTAATCCAATTTTGGTCATTTTAATTAATTTCAATTTGATGCTGGACAGAAAAAACTGTCAATCTTTTGATAGTTATTATTTCTTAAAAACACACTATTTGTTTTAACAACGAGAAATAATTTTAAAATAAATTAATGAAACATATATGTTTTGAATTTGGAAAAATAAATAAAATTTTTGAATTCATAATATCAAATATAGATTAAGTAGAAATTTTGGTATTTTTCTGAAAAACATCAAATTTTTTATGAATAGTGAAACCACTTAGTAGTAGTTTTAAAAATGGAATTTTTCATTTAAATGAAATTTTAACAGTTTTTTGAATTGAATTTTAAATATCCGACATACATGGTTCTAATTATTTAGTAAAATGTGATTAAATAAGATAAAATTAATTTTTTGTTAATAACAACTGTTGACTTTTATTTACTGCTGTTAAAGGTAAATAGGATAAATCAAGGTAAAATGAATATTATAATAATTAAAAATTACCTTAAAACTTGTTATAACATTATTATATGAGTAATTGACGACCATGGGAATTATTGGGTCGATTTGTGGACCTTATAGAGGCACTTATGAAAGATAATGACACTTTAGATTAATTAAGTTAATGTAATGACAAAATCAACATTAACAAAACTATTTTAGTAATTAATTTTTATATGGTGTCATATAACTCATATTTTTGACTATAAATATTAATTGGAAATATAAAAAGATTTAATACTTGATAGTATTTTTTTATAATTATTATACAACAAATAAATTAAATTATTTATGACACAATAATGATGCAGTATTTACCTCATTAATAAATGATTTAAAGAAATAAGATTATAATGACTAAAATATTATCCAAAACATGTCCAATTCCGATTGGATAATTTTATTTCAACCATTAGTCATATTATCTTCATATTTATTTATTTTTGGACCATTAGAAACTGAATATCATTATATAATAAAATCATGTTTCTACAATTTGTTAAAGAGCCTCTCCTCTCCCTTATAAAAGAAGACCATTTCTATCCAATTCCTAAAACCTCTCAAGCAATTTTTATTGTCCAAACTCTCCCCAATTAATATTCCTACATCCCTATCATCCTTCTAGAAGCCTTACCCTAGGCATAAGGCACTTCAATAAGTCTTTCGGTTCAAACCAAATGGACTTACCCAAATTAAAGGTAAGGATTTCTTTTTAATTGTTTTCTTATATTTTACTTCTCCCACTCCTAAACTCTTTTTATTCCTTTATTTTGTAACAAAAATAGTATCCTAAATATAATATGATGTTTTTATAAGAAATATTAGAGCTACACATACACACACCTCCATATAATGAGTGATGAACATACTGTTTCTGTGGATGGAAAATTAACGCTTCATGAAACGATGATTGTTCAATTACCTCTTACTGCCTCTCATGGTGGCTATTATGATAAAAATGTATTTATATATGATATATATTATGTTTATGTTTTATTTATGCTTCTTTAATTTCCATTTATATCATTCTTTTATGGTTTCCATTATGGGTAAACACGATAATCTCATTAGAGGAAGTGCAAACTACCACCCCTAAAAGTGATATGACTCGTTAATGCCACATGTTTGACGTATAAAAGATGGAGTTAATGATATTATATATGATATCATATATGAAATTATACTGGAATTATAATATACATATGTATCATAATTTTTTAATTAAAATAATAAATAGAAATGAAAGTAGCATTCAAGCGTACGTACGGCTTACCGTCTCCATGAATGGTGCATTTCATTTCTTACCTCTAAATGTTATGTACTATTATAAATACATGTATATACTTGATATATATGATATATATGATATCTAAATTCTGAATGTCAATCTGGATATAATTAACTATTGAACACATGGACAACTTGAAAATAGAAGGTGTTCATTTTTTACTCAAGTACCAAATATTGACAAAATGGACGTTATTAACTTAAATGATTACAAAATGTTTATAATATGGTAATAAGTGATATAAAAGGAATAATAAACATGAAAAATGTTCTTTATCAAGTAGAAATTGACTTTAGATTGTTATTTAGGAGATTGAATAATGATCGATTCATGTCAGACACAAGGTAAGGGACTTCGTCTCAATCTCCTTTCATTGAGGCATTTTTATTTTTATACAAAAATTTATTTTATACGGTGTATAAACCCCTTTTAATTTTCATTTTATTCAAAGGAAGTCTTTTTATACCAAGAATTTTACTAAATGAAAAAAGGAATGTTTTTTTACATAAGCGGTGACAACGACCTTTCCATCGATGCAAGTATTATTTGATATTTGGCTTCTTTAACAGGCCTGAATGTTTTAAAAAGGAAAAAAGAAATACCATATAAACTTTTTATGTATTTTGGTATTGAAAATTAATGTTATAATGGATTTATTATTTCAATATCTTGAAATGATATTTTATTATAGCAATGTGGAAATTTTATCTTTCATTTATGCTTATGTTATGTGTTATGATCATGATACGGTTCTTGGGAATTATTTACGTATACGGGTGGTTCCATGATAAACCTAGGGAGGGTTATCCCGAGATAGCTCTCCAATTCATTTTGTAACATGATGGAGGTAAACGTGAATTTTTTTCCAAATATATTTAGGGAATATACAGGGATGGGTATTCCGAAGTAACTCCCTATGTAGTTGTGATAGCTACAATGTTAGTATGATATGGATGCCAGAAGTTACCTTTATGATTTATGATTTCTATAAGTCTTTAATAAAGATTATTATTTCATGAGGTAAGTAAAGGAGTTCATGTTTTTTATGTATTTATGAACAAATGTGTTCATTCATTTTTTTATAACCCTTACTGAGCCTTTTATGCTCATCCCAAGTTTTGAATTTTTTTTACCGGACGTAAAGATGAATAGGGTCATGGATGGGATCAAGGAAAAGTCATGATGTCTAAAACATGGAACATGACATGACTATTTATTTCAAGAGTTTATATTTTATGAATAAAATGGAAACTATGTAGAAGTGTCTATTTTGAAATCATTAGAGAAGTAATAGTTATGTTCTAATTCTCTAAAACGTTAAACATGAAAAGATTATCAATGTGAATTATTCATTTAATTCAATATTATGTAATGTTTAAGGAAGGGAACATTTAATTTTACATGACAATTGAGTAACACCTCTGGTATTATAATGAAACCTGAACATAAGGTTGAATAATTATTTAGTGTCTTAATGATATGTCAACTAACGGTGTTGATCATAAGGGAGTTCATTAGCTATGAATAAGTAGTTCAATGTGATTTCAAGATGGAAAGTTTGATTTTATTTACCCATCAATATACTGGTTTTGATATGAAAAGAGTGATAAAATACAAAAGGACTGTAAAAACCATTGAAGGAATAAGTTTATAATCTCTTCATGGCCGTAGTGTTGAAGGAAACATGGATGAAATTATCTTTTGGGAACTATTAAATGATTTAAGTGTGGAACGGAAGGTCATCAGGATGTTGAATGTCAATGTGATGGGAAGAAGCTAGATAATAATGAAAATAGAGAAAAATCTCTATATAATTCAGCATGCACACTCTAGTTATTTCTAATGAAAAGAGTATATGAATTATGCTAACAAATTCCCCAATTCAACTATTAATAATGACAATCAATGTCAGCAACCACTAAAGCTAAGAAATAACTGAAAAAATAATGTGGTCACTATTTATAATGATTGGTATGATATTGAATTTATAAAAGGTACACTTACCATCCACTATAGTACTACTAATGAATTATTTATATCTAGTTCTAGTCGTATATTTATTTCTGAGGAATTTGATAAGGGTATAAAAGTACCACAAAAAAATTAGATGTTGAATTAAAATTAAAAACTCTTAATGGTACGATGATCATATCTCAAGTATTTAATTATTATATAGTTTATGTTTGTGGGAATAAAATTCCTAAAAACTTTTTTATTCTTCCTATGGTTGAATTTTATGTTACCATAGGCATGGATTGAATTTCTATAAAAAAATAAAACATTAATTTATAAGCATGGGAAATCATGGTTGGTATTTAAAAAGAAACATTGATCATATATCAGTGAAATGAAAAATATGACAATATAATAGAGATCACACCCATTTTATGGTCCCTCATTCCTATTGAAATGTTGTGTTTAACTTAAAAGGTATGGGAGAAACTTAAAATCGATTACACGACTATTGGGTAAGATTTTGTTAATATCTATCCTGAATAGATTCATAATCTTCCTCCAAATCATGAAACTGATTCCTCAATAGAACTCATACCTAGTGCAATGTATATTTCAAACACCCCCCAAAGAATGACCATAATTGAGTTATAATAATTGAAGAAGAAAATCTAGTAGAATCCAGAAAACATATTTTTTGGCAAAGTGTGTGACCTTGGTGTGCACCTATCCTTTTTTTGAGAAAAAAACGATTGATTTATGAGACTCTACATTGATTATCAGGAACTAAGCCACCAATTATAGTTGATTTGTTAGACCAGTTTCATCTAGTTCCATACTTTCCACAATTTACCTTCATTCTAGAGATCATCAATTGATGATTAAGATTTATGGTATACCCAAGACAAAATTACATACATGTTATGGGAACTATGAATATTTAGTGATTTTATTTGGTCTTAATAATCCCCCCAATAACATCATAGATTTATTAAATAGGGTATTTAGATATTACTTTGATTTGTTTATGGATGTATTTATAGATGATATTATTTTCTATTAAAAGTGTTTTCAAGAGTATGAATGTCACATGAAAATTTTAATAAATACCATAAGGAGGAGAAACTGTATAAAAATTTAACAGTGTGATTTTTGTAAACAAAAAGATTAAGTTTTTGGTTATATAATTTAAATAGGATATTCCAGTTGATCAATCAAAGGAGGAAGATTTTGAAAATTGGCGCAAAATAACCACTATGACTAAGATATGATGTTTTATTAGTCACCATGGATATTATTGATGGATTTTGGGAATTTATCATGAAAATATAATACACTTACAATGTTATCTTTGAAGGGATCCAAGTTCCTCTAATAGATAAATGTCAGGAAAATTTCAAGGAACTAAAGAGATGTTTAGTCAGTGCACCAACAATTGCATTACCCTATAGTATAGAAGAGGTCATAATCTATAATTTTGCATAAAATAAGGGCTTGGGATCCATCCTTAGGATGAATGATATGATAATTTTTTATTCCTTATAAAAAATTAAGGTTCATGAGAAAATTTAATCAACTGAGGATTTAATGTTAGCTATGGTTTTTTTCATTAAATATATGGACGCATTATATTAATGCATAAATATTGGATATATATACTGATCAAATTATTTTTATGTATATATTCACATAGAAATATTTGAAAATGCTCCATAAGAGATGGATGGAGATGATAAAAGATTATGACTGATCAATACATTACCAATATCGGGAAAGTGAATAAGGTGGATGATACCATTAGTTGAAAGGATCGTGATATATTATCAATGATGATGGTAAACAGATATAATATTTAGGGATATTCAGATGATGGATCTTGAAACTGTGAAGGAAGTGAAAAATACTATCTTACTCGAATAAGTTTTCAAACATCAATCCAGGCAATGATTAAAGAGGTACCTGAGGAATATATAGAGAGAAGTGTAGAAATCCATCATGCATGGATATAGTTAGATAAATAAAAGGTTATTGGGATCATCACATTCTACTAATTCAGTTTTCTCACCAAAATAGCTTTCACTGAAGAATTTATATGGATATTTGTAAATACATATATAGAAAGAAGTGTAGAAATACATCATGCATGGATGAAGTTAGATAAATAAATATATTGAAACCTGTTCTAGTTGAATATATGGTGGATAATGTTAGACCCATTCAACAACACATCCAGGTAGTCTAGTGTCAATATAAAATTAATTATTACAATTGTTGGTGTGGTATAGAGTTTGAGGTTGGTGGAGAGGTGTTTTTTTAAATTTTGATAGGAAATAAGTTTAAAATATTCAAAAATTAAGGAAATATGATACGTAGTTATATTGGTCCTTTTGAGATTGTTGATTGATTAGGGATGGATTCTTATCGCTTATTGCTTCCACGCAACCTCACTCATGTTAATGATGTGTTCCATGTATCTCTTTTGTAGAAATACATAACTAATCCTTGTCATATTTATTACTAAAATGTTATGTTGGTAGATTATAGTATTTCATACGAGGAAAAACATGTGGATATTCAGTATTATAGAGATATTTTTTTACGAAACAAGACCATTCACTAAATTAAGGTTTTATAGTGAAACCACCCTCTTGAGGAAGCTACATTGGAATATGAGGTTACGATGAGGAATAAATATTATTAGTTGTTTGTAATAGGGTGATAGATTTTTGGTGGTGGAATTAATTTTTTTGGGGCACAATGAAACACCCTTATATTTTATAGAACATATTATTTTCAAATCAATTTATTTTCTATGATTGCCTGTGTAACATCAAACATGATGTTTTAATGAACCTTAATATACTATTACTATTATCCTTATTTAAACATGACCATTATAACCTAGAAATTAAACACTCTTGTATGGATACTAACCATCATATTTTTTCAATAAATTATACTATATTTAGATATTTAAAATATATATATAAATCTGTAGTTAATTTTTAGTAACGTTCTAACATGATTCAATTTTTTTTCTAAAAAAATATCTTTTATTTCTTTTAGGGAAAAATAATAAATTAATTTTTTAAAATATTAAAATATATATATTTAAATATTAATTTTTTTTTGTAATAATCATTTCAATATTATATAATGTTAAATTTTTTAGACACTTCTGAATAGAACGTTTTTCGGCGAAAAGTGAAAAATACCAACTTTTTTTAATACTGCCTTTTCATTTAACGAATTTAAAATAATCTATACAATTTCAAAATTATTTTAATGAAAAATTAGTTGAAAATTTTTATTATTAATATAATTTATGACATTTTAATCCATCTTAGGTTGAATTTTTTTATTCAATCGTTCTATACATTTTGAAATTTTCTGTTTTGAAAACAAGTTTTTAAAGCATGAAAATGTTTAATTTTAAATTAAAATTTTAAAGTTTTATGAATGGAATTTTGAAAAAATGAATTATAAATTTTAACTTATAATAATTAATTTTTTTATAGTATTATCAAATTAATATTATGTAATCGTGAAGAGTAAAATCAATCAAAAATAGTTATCACTATTTAGATTAAAACGGGTTTACCAGGGGTTAGACTAAAAAGATAAATCTATAATAATCTAAAAACTTTTCCAATTTCTATTTAATAGTCACATTTATAATTATATTATCTAATGTTAAAAATAATCATTTTTTAAGAATTTTGGCTTCTTTAAAATGTATGTATACCTTTTTCATAAATAAATTTCAAATATATCATCTCCTCCACTTATAAATGGGCACTACCTGTTACCTCAAATTAACACCTCCAAATACTAGATAATACACTTCTAAGTAGCTTACTTACTTCATTTTAAATGTCATAAAAGAAATATTTTTATTAAGAAGCTACATTAATAAGGATTTTGGTGATAACCGAAGGTGGTTGTCAGAAGAGAAGGTTTCTTTATTAACCCAATTTTTTAATATTATTTCTCTTTCAAAATCATTCAAATTTATTTTAAAATACTGTTATATAAGAAAATAATTATCTACCATATATTGATATGTTATTATTTTAATTTAGTAACCTATATCCATCTCTCCATAAATAAAAATGGAAACTAAACCATCAAACATGTTTAAGGCGGACTACAGGTACACTAACTGATGTAATACGTTCTCCGTCCCCACAATTCATGGATGGATATAATTCAAGATTTAAAATATGTATATGATATTCATGAATTGATTATATTTTTATATATGAAATATAAAATATTCCTTTTTTCATTTCAATCTTTTGAAAAATGATAATGTCACTCGTGCATGTGGACTACCACATCCATGAAGTGATATAACACATTTTTAATTTTACCATTAAATGGTTTTTAATGAGGGTATATTTAATGAATATATATGATATCAATGATATAAAAATTATTAGTGAATTTGAATAAATATTTACATTTATTCCGGTAATTCCCTGACCCCAGTTAGCCAGAGTCAGTGCATTATTACATAACATTAGCATGATCACAATGGATCAAATCCTGAAAGAACGATCAGTTTTGTTGCCTTGATTGTAATAGATACATTCATAAGTTCAACATTACATCATGAAATAAAAACATCCACAACATTTTGTCCCCTTTTGAACGCAGTATCATCTTTAGACTATCCCTACAGGTCAACCAGAAAATACTACTTGACATTGTCGAAAAAATAAAACATTGAAAGGGGTGATCTTAGATGCTTAGTAAGGATAAAAATATAGAGGAAGCTTTAATAAATAAGAATAAAATTTTAAGGAAATGTATAAGGCTAAAACAAAAGCCTTTTAAACTTAAACATCATCATAATATGGAAAAGATATAATCAAATAATTCCATTTACTTAATCACATGGATATTCAACTACTAAAATAATCACAAGCAATATCAATAGCCACTTTCATGATAATGGAATACATAATGCCAGCCTTCATAACCACATGGTAAGGCATTGTTCCATGAATAAAAATAAAATTTCATAAAGGACCTGTTCCAAGACAATGGTTTGTCCCATGAGACCTACTGATGCATCGGGGAGCTATAGTGGGCTCCACCTATCACTTACTAAGTCCAATGCATTCCTCAGATGAAAAGGATTAAACATAACATAAACATTCGTATTAAAACTAGCATAAAAAATGTCAATACGTTATCCATACACCATGAATGGTTTAAAAATAACACATACATAGTAAAACATATCTCAAAACGTTCAATAAAATAAAGAAGTTTTGTATCATAATAAATTAACTTCAAACAGGATTAAAATCGGTCAAATAATATTGACATAGATTAAATCAAAACATTTTTTAGAGAAATATATCTTCCTATTTTTAAAAATTATAAAAGTTATATATATATAAAAGAAAATATATATTTTGAAAATATTCATATAAGATTGTATGGGAAGCTTCGACGATTATATAACGGTGGAAAATAACCACACCTGCCGTATAAGCTAAAAAAGAAATTCTGACCTTAATTTTTTTGAAAAGGTTATAAAGTACCTTGTTGGGAAAATGACGGAAAGATTACTTTCAAAACATATATGATCAAATAAGGGTTTAAATGAATCTAACGCATAGTATAATAAATAGTAAAAATGTTTTGAATTACATTTTTAAGAATACAAGGATGTGGATGATAAAGAGGTCCCAGAAGATACTTACGTAAAAACTAACTTGGATAATAAATAGATTGTGAAAACAACCCTTACCATGTACTTTTCCGTGGTCAAAGGTATGTTAATCTCTGGTATAATAGTTAAATAATCGTTATTAAATTATAAAAGAACTATATACATAAATATGATATCATATATGACCTTTTAATATTACTTTGTTAATAATATTTCAGTAGTATCATCGTTTCGGGTCTTAACTAATTTGTTTTACTTTATATGGTTGGTCACATAAGCCATGTTTGTTATGGATAAGATGTATATTATTCATATACATAATGTTATTATGTTCATAAACATTATTTTTAATCAAAAAATGGATATTATTCTTGAATGATTACGATTGGGAATGAATCTCATCGCGTTCGTGGAGACCGTAATCCATACGTACGCACGAGCAGAAATATCATTATATTGATGGTAAAATCATGTGAATTTGAATGTTATATCATATATAAAGAATCATTAACATGTTATATTTATTATTTACATCAGTTATATTCATTATTATACCCATCAAAAAATAATGAAGACTTTGAATAACAAACTGCACCACGACGTGGAGATGGTAAGCCGTACGTACACACATATGGTGACATTGTTATTAATAGGATGGATAGAATAATGAATATGGTAGTAAAATATTTATAATAGAATCACATTAAATAAAATATACTCTATATTTTATTTTAGAATGGAAACAACAAAGAATGAAGAAGTGGAAAATGAAAATTACTTGAAAGAGGTGATGAAATATTTACATTATCTTCGGGTTCTTCCTTTCGATTTGATAAAAAGGGTTCCCCAGTTTGGCTTTCTGACTGAAGGAAGTCATCCCGAATGAATGGAGGACTTTTGGGAGGATATTTGGGCTAGGTTTGGCCAAGACAAATACATTTGGAGGTGTGAAATTAAGAGAAGGGGAAGTACCCTTTAAAAAGATAGGTGAGTTTCACATTAAGAAATGCTTGAAATATTGTTTTATAATAAACTAATTTTTCATTTATAATGGATCCAAAATGATTTATTTATAGTATAATTTGGGGATGGGTTTAAAACCATTCAACCAGTATGTTTATAGACTGGTTTAGGTCACCATATTAACCTTATCATTTAGATTTAACTCTAAGTTAAATAGTTTTTCATTTACCATATCTCTTTTTATTTTTCTATTATATGGTTAATAAACATACTATAAACATCCATGAGAACCCAAATTTGTTAATTATTAATATATATAACCTTATATTTTTCCTTTGTCCAATCCTTAAATTTTTAGGAATATTTTATCAATTAATAATATAGTATTTGTTTTAAAAACATAAATATGTCAATTTTGACACTATTTAGTATTTGATTATTGTGAAAATCATAACTGCTTGATTAATTCGGAAAAAATTTATTAAATCAACCCAAAAAAGTCATTTTAACATATAAAATTAGTGTAATTCATCAAAATTCTAAAATTACATTAATTTGGATATATATAATATTAATTATTTTAATCATTCATTAAAAAGGTAATTACTGCAACACCATTGTGTCATAAATAAATGAATTTATTTAATGTCAAAAAATTATAAATAAAATACTATTATGTAGGAAATATTTTTATCTTTCTAATTAATATTATTAGTCTAATATATATTGTCTTTAACTCTATATTAAAAATAGTTTAGTTATTAAACATTGAATTTATCTCTTTTAACTCTTCTTTAAATAAAATAATAATAAATGTCCAAATCTAATCCAAGTGGATTAAAGGGGTTCATATTTTAATAATAAGGTTGTTTTTGGTCTAATGACACTTATCCAATAGAATTAGGGAATGTGTTAGGGAAATTATGATATTATTTTTACCCTTAATTACCCTATTTACTTTTAACCATGGTAAATAAAAGTCAATAGTTAATATTCACCAAAAATTATTTTCATCTTATTAAACCACATTTTACTTACTGATATCAATCGTGTGTCTAGTTTTTTTTGAAATTAAACTCTCAATAGAGGTGAATTTTTTTAAGAAAATTTGCAAATGCTCCTAGGAGGTGGATAAAAGACGGCAAAAAGTTCAATAAATTTTTTATATATATAAGCTTATTTTAAAAGGAATCCAATGAATTAATTTGAATTTATTTAGGTATTATTCATCTATTTTGACATAAAATAAATTTAAATAAAATAAAAAATTATTTAAGTAAAAAATTTGGCTTTTACCAATAACGTAGTGTTTTTCACTATTAATCAAAAAATAAAATTTTTCAGAAAAATACCAAAACATAACCCTAAGATAATTTTGATATTCTGAATTAAAATATGGAGTTAATTCTGAAAAATAACATTTATTATATTTCAAAAAGTGGGTATTACTATTCATAACGGCTAATTTTATTGGTCGTAGTGTGTAAGAATATCGAAGTTGCGTACAATGATAGCTATAACATTATTTAAAAGGAAACGTATTGTGAATTCTTGTGGTGTTACATTATCCCCTAATTATAATAATGTCGTCCTCGAAATTTCTCATATATTACTTTAAAAAAAGATTCATGTGGTTCTTCATCATATGTTCCTCAGGTTCCCAAGTTCCCTCTTCCATATTATGATTTCTGCATAGAAAATTCACCAGACGAGTTATCTGGTTTCTCAACACTAGTTCTATGGTATCAAGAATTCTGATAGCCTCTTCACAACAAGATAGATCAAGTTCCAGTTATAATTCTTCATAGGTGAGTACCTACATTTGGGAAACATGTATTTTATCAACAGTGATACGTGGAACACATCAGGAACTTTGGAGAGAATTTGAGGCATTGCAAATGATAAGCTACAACCCCAATTTGTTCAAGAATTTTGAAAGCTCTGATGTTCCTAGGACTTAATTTACCCTTCCTACCAAATCATATAAATCCCTTCTTTGGAGATACCTCCAAGAAAACATTATCCCCTATCGGAAATTCCAAATCCTTCCTTCAGTTATCGACATATCCCTTCAGCCAAATTTTAGATGCTTTATTGTGGGTTTGGACAACCTTAACCTATTCCATCGTTTCTTCAAAAAGTTCTGGTCCTACGAGTTTTCATTCACCAACATAATTCCAAAAATATGGTGTGTATAGTCTCTTCCCTTATAACACTTCATATGGTGCCATCTGAATACATGAATGGGGGAAATTGTCATAGGAAGATTCTACCAGAGGTAAATATTGATCCCACATACCATGAAAGTCAAGTGAGAATGATCTCAACATGAATTCTATGGTTTCAATAGTTAATTTTGATTGTCCATCAGTTTGAGGGTGGTCGGCAGTGCTCAAATGAAGCTCATTATCTAGGTCCTTCTAACGAATTTTCCAAAATCTTGATATAAAATGTGGATCACGATCAGAAACAAACGATGGGGGTACTCCATGAAGTCTTAAAACATTGTTAATATATAGTCTCTCCATAGGTTCAAGTGGTAAATATTCTCTAATAGCAAGAAAATGTGCTAACTAGGTAAGATGATCAATAATGACCCATATTGCGTCATTCCTTCTAGGAGTCTTTGGTAGCCCCATGACAAAGTCCCATGTAATATTATCCCATTTCCTCTCAGGTATTGTAAGAGGTTGCATGACTCCTCCAGGATTTTTCCATCCAGCATTCCCTTATTGAAAAACCATATATCTTGACACAAAATCAGCAATATCTCTCTTCATGTTCTACCACCAAAAATGTTCTTTCAAATCCCTATACATCTTGGTGCTTCCAGGGTGTATAGAGGAATTGAAGATATGAGCATCATCCAACAATTTCGTTTTTAGATGAGGTATATCGGGAACAAAAATCCTCTTCCAAAATTTCAAAATTTCATCTTTATATACAAAGTCTATCAATATCACAATGTTCACATCATTAATATTCTTCTGAAACTCTTTATCATCAGTCTGAGAACTCTTTACCATTTCTAGTAATGATGGTTTTGAAACCATTTGAAAAAGTATTGATGTATCACCTTCCATAGTTATTCCCATATCCGTCTTTACTATATCCATGAAAATTTGATCCCTTTAAAATCTCATCTTGTTCAAAAATCCCTGACCCTTTCTACTCAAAGCATCATCCACCTAATTTTACTTTCCCGAGTGGTAGTGTATAATGCAATCATAATCCTTGAGTAGTTCAAGCCATCACATTTTCCCTTTGTTGAGTTCTTTTTGTGAGAAAATATACTTCAAACTCTTTGGATCAGTATAAATCCCACATTTTTCTCCATAGATATAGTGTCTCCATATTTTTAGAGCAACAATTACAACTTGTAACTCAAGATCATGAGTGGGACAGTTTTTATCATGAATTTTTAGTTATTTTTAGGCATATGCAATAATTCTATCATTCTACATAAGGACACAACCATGTCCTTTCTTTGAAGTATCACTATAAATAACAAACCCATCGTTCTCTTTTGGTAGAGTCAAGATATGAGCATTTAGTAATCTTCTCTTTAATTTTTCAAAACCTTCTTCACACACTTTTATCTAAACAAATTTAACCCCTTTACGAGTGATCTTGGGTAATGGGTTATCCAATCTAGAAAATTTATAGACAAAATGCTGATAATAACGTACTAAACCAATAAAACAGAGTACCTTTTTTATACACATCGGTGCCAGAAATTCATGTATTTCCATGGTCTTGGATGGATCAACTGAGATCTCATCCATAGAGACAATATTTCCAAGAAAAGAAATCTCTTGAATCCAGAATTCACACTTGCTAAACGTCCCATATAATTCATTTCTTCTAAGAGTCTTCAAAATAATGCGCAAGTGATTTTCATGATCTTCGTATCTTTTAGAGTATACCATTATATCATCAATAAATAACACTTCAAAGTCATCATGATATTCCTTGAAAACTCTATTAATTATATCCATGAAGACAGAGGGTGCATTAGTCATCCCAAAAGGCATTAATGCAAACTCATAATGCCCATACCTTGTTCGAAATACTATTGTCGGAATGTATTCCTTATTCACACAAAATGGATGATATCCATATCAAAGGTCAATCTTTGAAAAATATTGTGCTCCATGAAGTTGGTCGAATAAACCATCAATGTTAGGTAGGGTATACTTGTTCTTTATTGTTATAGAATTGATCTTCTATAGTCAATGCAAAACCTCATAGATCAATATTTATTCTTAACAAAAAGGAAAGGCTGTCCCCGTGATGAAACACTAGGGTGAATAAATTCCTTGTTACTCAATTACTCTCGTAGTTTCTTTAGTTTAACTAATTCCATAGTGGCCATTCTATAAGGGGTCTTAGATAGGGGCCTTGAACTAGGAATTAAATCAATAGAAAACACAATTTCTCATTCTGGAGGATGTACAAGTAAATCCTATGGAAACACATCAACATATTCTTGAACAATAGACACGTCCTCTATTCAAACATTATTTTCCTCAACCAAAGTTATTTCAATCTATTCCTATCCAATAATTTAATTTATTTGACCTACTGGGGGTGGATCTAGATAAGAATCATGTGGTGACATTTCTGCACTAATGATAAGGTACTCCTTATCATCATCTTAAATTGTAACGTCCTTCTTCTTACAGTAAATTTTCGCATCATGGTCCAAAAGACAATCCATTCTAAGGATTATATCAAATTAAATTATGGGTATGATGATGAGATCATCAGATATAGAACATTTATATGATCTAATGGGAACTGATTCACAAAATTTTGTTACGATGATAATTCCATTAGGTGTTTTCACTGACAACTCCCTTGTTATGTCAAATTCAAAATATCTAATTTTCTTAGCAAACATAGAAGATATAAAACAATGTGATGATCCGAAATAAATTAAAGCATTGGATAAACATTTTGAAACCATTAAATTAACTACCACCACATCTTTCGGGGCTTCAACCATAGAAGTAGTGATCACATAAGTTTAGCCTTTCTCCCTTGTCCTTTCCTGAGGTAAGTTCCCATGGCTCTTAGGACATTCATTTCCATAGTTCCCCTTTTCTATAAAATTTTATCATTCATCATTAACAGCCTCTTTCTTCCCCTTTCAATCACGATCTTGGTTGTCTTTTTCACCACAATTGTTACTTACTTACATTCCATTCAGGAAAGTACTGGGGTGTTTCATCCTAGATTTACCACTAGATGGATATTCAACTATTCCCTTCTTCCCCTTATTTCCATTTCCAGAGTGTTCATCCGATCTCTATTTCTCTTTCTTTTCTTTAAAGTTGTAAGACATAGAGAATTCCTTTTATGTCATAAAAGAACATGTGACAATATCTTCATAAAATGAGAAGGATTTTGAGAGTAATGCTCAACAGAGAAATGGTTTTAACCAACCAAATAATCATTCAATCTTACTCCTTGTGTTACATATATAATCTATTTCATGCCTTTCTAACCTTGTAATGTTATTCTCATACTTTTCGACATTCTCATTCTCCTTTTTCCTTCGACTCAAAAATTGTCTTCCATATCTGATCGATGGTCACAAGGAAAGTATTTTTCAAAGAAAATCTTTTTCAACTCCCTTAATTCTATGTTATATACTTCTTCAACATCCTTTGTGTTTTTTATTAATGACCGCCACAGATCTGCAACTCACGTGATGCGATTAAATGCCATGACAAATTTTCCCTTTCGCTACTCCCCAAAGAATAAAATATTTTCTATAAGGAATTTATCCTTTTCTTAGCTAATAATGGATTTGTACTCCCATTGAAGGTTGGTGGTTGTTTCCTCATGAAGCAGTCTAACATTGAACCTCCGTGTTGTGGATCAGGGTGCTCCATACGAGTATGGTTATTATTCATAACCTGAGATAATTGTCCTAGTATAGTGACATGCTAATCCGTACCAATTGAATCACCAGCTCCACTATAATTATCTTGAGTTGGAGTGAAATCCCTACATGGATTACATGCATTGATACAGTTTCCATTCCTTCCACTAGGCTCCATTTCTAAAAAATGTCATACACTAGATTAGTTTGTGAATCGCAATACATAATTCCAAACTTGTAAAACACTTAACAAAAATTGAACAGTTTAAGGATATAGTCCATAATCATAAAAATGTTTCCTTTGAAGAATTATATACTCATAAACCCTTCATAATCTTTTGTAAAGAAAACGACAGTTATCCTTAGCATATCCCATGGGAGCGTCGTAACAAAGAGTGCAGCAAGGCCTGTCATCGTGCACCTGTTCCCGTTCAAGTCTAGCTCAAAGTGGTGTTTTTGGGTTTTAACATTAGGTATATCTGTTATAGATCCACCTCTTTCTAATTTTATACAGACAGGGTTGTATTTCTTGGAAAACTAAAAAAATCTATACATTACCAAAATTATAAAAAGTTCTTCTATACAAGTCCTCAAAGTCTATCTTAGGTTAATGTTCTCTAATCAGAGTTTTTTTAAATCCATATTCAAAGGTTTTTACTAAACATCATTTGATACCAAATTTAATGCCCCGACCCCAATTATCTAGAGTTCGTGCATTATTACATATCATTGGTATGATCACAAGGGATCGAATCTCGAAAGACCGATCAGTTTAGTATCCTTGAATGCACTAGATACATTCATAAGTTCTACATTACATCATGAAATAAAAATATTAACAAAAATTTTTCCCCTTTTGAACACACTTATATCCTTATCCTATCCCTACAGGTCAACCATAAAATTGTATTTCTCATCCTCAGAAAAGTAAAACATAGAAAGGGGTGAGATCAGATGCTCAGTAAGGATAACAATATAGCAGAAACTTTAATAAATAATCATAAACATTTAAGGTAATGTATAAGACTAAAACAAAAGACTTTTTAACTTAAAATTCATCATAATATAGAAAATATAAAATCAAATAATTCCATTTACTTATTCACATGGCTATTTTTCTAGTCGAATAATCATATGCAATATCAATATCCACTTTCATAATGATGTAATGCATAATGCCAGACTTCATAACCACATAGACAAGGTCTTGTTCCAAGACTACAAATAAGATTTGGTCAAGGCCTTGTGCCGACACACTAGTTTGTCTCCTGAGACCTACTGATGCATCGTGGAGCTATAGTGGGCTCCACCCATCAATTACTAAGTCCAATGCATTCCTCATAATAAAGGATTAAACAAAACATAAACATTCGTATTAAAACTATCATACGAAATGTAAATACAGTAACCATAAACCATTAGCTGTGTAAAAATAACACATACATAGTCAAACATATCACAAAACCTTCAATACAATATGGATGTTTTGTATCATAATAAATAAACTTAAGACTAGCTTAAAATAAGTCAAAGGATGTTGAAATAGTTGAAATGAAATCTTTTTTTGAGAAATATATCTTTTTATTTTGAAATCATTTAGAAGACATATATTTATAAAAGAAAATATTTATGTTGAAAATATTTTTATAAGATTGTATGGAAGGTTTTGACGATGATATAATGGCGGAAAATATCCACACCCACCATATATGTTAAAAAATAACTTCTTACCTTAATTTTGTTGAATGTTCATAAAGTACCTTGTTTGGAATATGATTGAATGATTTCGTTCAAAAAATATATTGTCAAATGTGGGTATAAATGAATATAAATGATATTATTGTAAATAGTAAAAAAAAATTGAATTAAATTTTTAAGAATACATGGATGTGGATGATAAAGAGGTCCCAGTAGATACTTACATAAACACAACCAGGATAATAGAGAGATTGTGAAATTAACCTTTACCTTGTAATTTTCCTTAGTCAAGGGAACATTAAACTCCTATAAAATAGTTAAATAATTGTTATTGAATTATAAAATAACTATATACATAAATATGACATCTTATAGGACCCTCTAATATTGCTTTGTTAATAATATTTCAGTAGTGTCATCGTTTCGAGTGTTAACTGATTCGTTTTCCTTTATATTCTTTGTTACATAAGCCATGTTTGTTATGAATAGGATGTATTTTATTCATATAGAAAATGATATTTTATTCATAAGATGAAAATTAATCTTAAATGATTACAATGGGAAATGAATTTTATTGCGTTCGTGGAGACGATAATCCGTACGTACGCACGAGCGACAATATCATTATATTGATTATGAAATAATTTGTAATTAGATGGTATATCACATATAAAGAATCATGAAAATGTTATTTTTATTATTTAAATCAGTTATATTCATTATTATACCCATAAGAAATAATGATGTGTTTGAATAACAAAATACACCACGACGTGTAGATGGTAAGCCGTACGTACGCAGTTTTGGGGACTTTTTCATTTATAGGATTAATAGAATACTAAATATGGTTGTACCATATTTATAATAAAATAACAGTATAAGTAATATAATCAAGTAATTATTTTATAATTGATACAACAAAGAAAGAGGAAATGGAAGAAGAAAAGAACTTGATTGAGGTGATGAAATATTTACCTCTTCTTCGGGTTCATCCTTTTAATTTGATCAAATGGGTTTTTAGGTTGTCTTTATGAACAAATAAAGGAATCTAGGATGAAGGGAAGAATTTTGGGAAGATATTTTTGGCAGGTTTTGGCCGAGCCAAATGGCTTTGGAGGTGTGAAATTAACAGTAGGGGAAGTACCCTTTTATAAGAGAGGTCAGGGTCACTTTAAGAAAAGCTTGAAATATTATATTATAATAAAATTATTTTCTATTTCAAATGGCTCAAAAATGACTTTTTAAAGGATAAGGTGGGTATGGGTCTAAAAACTCTAATCCAATAGGTTTTAGAATGGTTTAGGTCCCCATATTAACCTTATCTTTTAGATTTAACTATTAGTTAAATAGTTTGTCATTTACCATGTCTCTTTGTATTTTTATATTATATCATTTATAAACTTACTATAAACATCCAAGAGAACACCAAGTGGTTCATTATTAAAATATATTACCTTATCTAATTTCTTTGTCTGAACCATATATTTTTAGGAATATTATATAAATTAATAATATAGTATTTGTATTATAAATTTAATAAGGTCAATTTTGACACTATTTAGTATTTGGTTTATGTGAAAATCATGAAAACATGATTACTTAGAACATAAATTCTTTAATCAACCCTAAAATGTAACATTAACCTATATAATTAGTGTAATTAATTGAAATCCTCAAATTACATTTATTTTATATTTATAATATCAATTATTTTAATCTTTCACTAATATGGTAATTACTGCATCATTATTTTGTTGAAAATAAATTAAATTATTTAATGACTAAAATTTATAAATAAACTACCATTATTTATGAAATATTTTTATCTTTCTAATAAATATTTATAGTTGAATTTTTTTAACGCTATATTAAAAATGGTTTAGTGATTATACTTTGAATTTAACTTTTTTAACTCTTCTTTAAATAACATAATAATAAATGTCGGAATCTAATCCAAGTGCACCAAAGGGGATCATATACTATTTATAAGGTTGTTTTTGGTGGAATTACACTTATCCAATTGAATTAGGACATGTGTTAAGGTAATTGTAATATTATTTTTACCCTTAATTACCATATTTACTTTCAAACTGTGGTAAATAAAAGTCAAAAGTTACTATTCATCAAAAATTATTTTCAACTTTTTGAACCACATTTTACTTACTAATATCAATCGTGTCTCTCATATTTTTAAAATTTAACTCACATAAGTGGTAAAATTGTGTTTTATGCAAATTTGCAAATGCTCTTAGGAGGTGGGTAAAAGACTGTAAAAAGGTCTATAAATTTTTATATATCTAAGATTATTATAGAATCACTCCAATGAATTACATTGAATCTATATAATTATTATGTATCTATTTATACCTAATGTAAATTTATATAAAATAAAAAATTATTTAAATAAAAAATTCAGTTTTAACCAACAACACAATGTTTTACACTATTCATAATAAATTGAATGTTTACAGAAAAATACCAAAAACTCACCCAAAGATAATTTCAATATTTTGAATTAAAAAATGAAGTCTATTTTGAAAAATAAAAAATATCATATTTGAAAAAGTGGGTATTACTATTCCTAATGGATTGTTTGATTGGTCACAGTGTGTTAAAATCTCGAAGTTGCCTACAACGCAGGCTATTGCATTATTCCAATGGAAACGTACAATGGAAGCTTGGGGTGTTATAATTCTGTTCTATATGTCAAGAAAATGTAAACAATATTCCTACATACATATGATCTACTGTCTCTATGAATGGTGAAAGTCATTTCTATCAATAAATTCAGTGGAATAATCTAAATAATTGAATGATGAATATATATATGATATTTATATGATGGTTAAAATTTATTATATTATATAACCGTGATCAATTAAAAAGGTTTGAAACTATCAAACAAAAAAAGTACATGAAAAATGAAATATTTACTACATGAAACATGAATTTAACTAGGAATTATTAATAAATGGGAAATAAATGGTCATACATATATCTTTTATGGTATGATATATATTATTGTTGTACGATAATTAATATATAATAAAATTATTTTCATAATAATATATGTTTGAACATTTTTGAAGAACCTCATGACTTGAGGTAATCTATTTTCTTGTCACTTTTATTTTTAGCGGACACATGCCTTATAAACCACTTGTATTGTGTGTGTGTTTTATATAATAAAAATGAATGTATTTTTTTCTTCTTATCTTGGAAGTGATCGGATTTACATGTAAATATAAATTAATTTATTTCATTGGCCTTAGATTCAAAAGGTAATAAAGTGGTAAAAGTTTAATGTTACAATCTCTATTTATCAATATTGTTTATGATTATGTTTTCAATGATGAACTATTTTGATCTATCTATAAATAAACTCGCATATTTTATTCTCTTATATTTAATTTTACAAGGTAAAAATTTTCCTTTCATTTTACTAGGGATATTATCCAATGATAAATTTGTTTTCCTTTTCTAGAGGATTTATGTTTATGATGAATTTTTGTATGAAACATGTTTTTTTCACAGGTTATGATATGAGGAAAAGATGAAATGTTTATGAAACCTATTTCTTTTACATGAGTTATTATATTTTGAAGTATTTATGAAAACCTTTTCTTTTCATGAGTTCTGATATGATAAATTTTTTATGATATTGTTCCACACTTATGTATAGTTTTCATTATACGAATTGTGGGACCTATATCACCCTCAAATTCATTCTGTAAAGATTGATATCTAATTAGATAAACAGGAATAGAATTGGTTGTGAACCTAGTTCGGTAAGGGACTTTATCCACTATGATTTTTAGGAGATTGAAACTTGAATACTATGATGGTTTGTGGAGTGGACCCATTCCACTATGATAACATAGTTAATATGCCTTGATTATTAAGGGACATATTTTCTATGCTTATGTGTATACCAAAAATATATGTCTTATTCCATTATTATTCTCTCATGGAACATCTAATTCTATTATGTTATGATTTATATATTATGAACTACCAATATTTATCCTTACTAAGTATCAATGATCAATATTTTTGATGTTTTATTTCCCCACGATAAGAATAATTTTTTAATCAATGATATTTCTAATAAGGGTTCTAGTTATGAAAAACTAATTGGGGGATCATGAATAATTATTATAAATTGGTTTTCTTGTTTCTATGTTTCGATATGTTGTAAAAATATATGATATTGGAATGCATAAATTTTTTATGTAGTGAATATTCTTTTATTGAGATGTGATATCAATGTATGAAATCTATGGGATTCTATACAACTCAAATCTATCATAGATTATTCTAAGGCCTGTCCTAACCCATTAATGCATATGGGCCCCACACTAGGCCCTTAATGCTGGTTCCCATAAATAGAAACCCTTTATTTTCCCAAATTCAAGGTTTCCAACACAAATTCAAAAAAAAATGTTCATAGGTGACCATTGGTTTCAAAAAAATGCTCACTTGAGACACTCAAGACCTATTTGATTCATACTGCTCTATTGTAAATTAATTATACCAAATATGTTTTGTTCTAAGGAGTGATTGTTTTTTGTAATTTCAAGAATTTCATGTGATAATTGAAGAAATGAGTAAATAACATATGAGAAGAAATATAAATCCTTCCAAAAACTAGTGTGGTCCTTCTCTAAGATCCCCATATTCTTTTTTTTAATTAAAAAATTGAAATATACCATCCAATAAAAATACATATATTGGTTTTTTGTAAAAAAATCTTGGTAAAATTGAGCGATAAAATTAGAATAGGTGAAGGATGAGAGTTAGAATCAATCGTAGGAATCGAATACAATGAACAAAACATCGATCCACACCCCAATGATGAAGAATACAAGGTTT
Organism: Viscum album; assembly: GCA_963277665.1. Lineage (NCBI taxonomy): Eukaryota > Viridiplantae > Streptophyta > Magnoliopsida > Santalales > Viscaceae > Viscum > Viscum album. Next base: position 1,965,654,202 of record OY728132.1, read on the forward strand.
AGAATGGGAAAACGAAGAGAGGCCAAAGTAAGTAGAAACTTATATATTGAAGTAAACTTAGAGAAACTTCATTTTAAAAGAAATTAAATTTGATAATGAAATATTTGTTAAAAAACTAATTTGGTCTACTTGGTAAAATCTCAATGATGACCAGATTTTCCATCCACCACCAGGTACCCACACTTAGGACACTGATAACACAATGGCCCTTTAGGGGATACTGTCAGCACTTCTAAGCATATTTGGTACATGGTACTAGCCAAAAAACTACCCAATTCCATTTTTCATATATGGAAGATGATTTGGAAACCTGATTTATCTTCAAAAATTAACCTCTCTCCCACCCAAAAATACCATAATCTATCGTAATTCCACGAGGTTTAGTGATATTTAAATCATTAAAATACCTCATACAGATATGTGTGTTTCATAAATTAAATTTTTGAATTGTTGAATGATTTAGTTTAATTTAAAAAAACATCCATATAATCCTAAATCCATTTACGGACTTAGATTCAATCTATGATTACAAATTTATTATTTATTATCACAGATTTTGTCCTTTACTTGGTAATAAGAAGAAATTAAGATTTTTTTTAAAAAAATATTAAGTGTTAGTTTTGGGATGGTGTTGAGGAATCTATTATATAATGAACCATGGGTATACATAAATTAGATTAGGGTTCCCACAAGCCAAGGAGCATTGGATATATCTAAAATGTAGAATTCGGATGCCTATTACACTATGATTTATCTTAAAGAGATTATTGACTTCATATTATTCAAAGGATTTACATTAAGGTGTTTAATGTACCTTTTTTATAAGATGTGTTCTAATATGATTAAATAAATTTTGGTTTAAATTTTTTGAGAAACACTAGATATGAGTTGTTTAAAGATATACACATCAATATTATGTGAAAATATTTATTTGCTGAAGAGAAAATGATTCAAAACTAAATCATTAGGTTCATGAATACATGTAGATGGAATGCATGAGAAAATAAGGTAACCATTTAAAAACTTGAAAAACACAATGATTTAGTTTACTTAAAAGGAAAGATATTTTCAACATATTGATAAACCATCATGATAGGACTGTTAGAGATGGGTGCTCGTGGTTTATTCTTCATAATGATATTAATTTATGGGTGACTCTAATTGGATAATATTCCAATATGTGTCATGATATTTGTGTCATAATTAATAGATTCTAATAGTATTAAGATACCAGAGGTATACTATTGAGTTCATATTTATTATGGATTAGGATAAATACCTATCTTATCAAAAATCCAAGATTCATATTTGATGTGGTTGACATGATTATCTTCTTAAATACTCATGTGACTCTATAAAAGATAATGAAACTTCAATATTGTAGAAATATGAATGGTGAACCAATAATAGACAAGATGGATTTAAAGTGGGGTTTCATTTTAGTGGGATCAAATTTTTTATTTGTCCTTATTATATTAATATAAAACATAATACTCATTTAATATAATTTGGTATGATAGAAAAAATGGAATAATCTTTATTAAATATTACATTGACATTAGTCATTAAGAAAGAAAAACTGAATGGATATAGTTAATTAAATTTTCAATAAAAATAGAAATTTTTTTAAGCATAGATGAAAATATATGTATATGAAAAAGGATATCTTCAAGAAAAAAATAGTAATGTTATTTAATAAATGGATAGAGATTATTATTGGAATTTTAATTAAATTAACTGATTTTTTGAAATAATTTTTCTATATATATGATGACAAAAAAACATTATTCTATACTCATGTGCTCAATATTACTAGACATTTAAATTACTTTTCATGGCTAAATGTCTTCCATAGGGTATATTATGGTAATGTATGTCATTCTAGTGTTATTTACAGATATTTTTTGAAAATATGTATGAGTTCAATATATTGTTTTTTTTTCCAATTTTCACACTGTTGTTTGAATAACATGATTTCTATTTTCCCATTAATGTTTTTGTGTTTTATATATTATAATACAGGGTAAAGTTTTAATCTCTAAGAATAAAAATGTATTTTTAAGTTAATTATTTCATTTTATTATCAAAATATTTATCAAATCCAATAGAAGTGATAAAAACCACTCTCTCAGGCTCTTCCATGCAAGATAATATGAAACTACGACGAAATACTGAAATAAAGAACATTATAAATGGGAGAACATACACTATAGGGATTCTAATATATCTTTAAAAAACACTACATAGATTGATAAATATCAATTAAGTGTAAAACACAAGCATCCCTCCTCAAAATGTATCTATAGATTGAATTAAACATATGTTGTACATGAAATATCATCCTTACTGTTATGATGTTGGGCATCTCCAAATGAAAATAACTAAGGATGTTGGGTTCTATGATTTCCGTGATGTTCAACCAAGTAAAATGAAATTCCATATATAGTTTCAATCCTATGTTTATTGGTTTTATAAATTAACTGAAGAATATCCATGACAATAATTTCATTAAATCATTCATTTCAATTAATGATTTATTGATTTAACTAGTATAAATATTAATAATATTAATGTAACTACCATCACACATTTCATCTTGTAAAAAAAATAATTAAATAATATATTTTAATGACTTTGATGTGATAAAATATTAATATACTTAATATTAAACTATTCATTTTATCCATGTACATAGCATGCATGAAATATTATTTCATTCATGCATTTTGATATCCCATCTACATGATATATCCATGTATTATATATAGGCTATTTGATTATGGAGTATCTCTTACAAAATATCACTTTCACTAAATCTTAATAAACATATTCTATTGTAAATTATATAATATTGTATATAAAAAATTTTCAAACCATATATAAAACACTTTTCAGATATATTCTAAAACACTTATCAAAAGATATCATTAACTTCACCTCGTATCACATCATATAAAATAAATTGGGATTACCTAACCAAAACAAAATTGGATTAACTATAGAACAATTTTTGTGTATATATCTTTTTGAATATCAGTCTCCATTTAGTTAACCATAGAGCATGGCTTTATAGACCTCTACAACATTGAGAAAAATACCAATCACTAGATCCATATATGTAAGATATTATCGACCTATATCAATGAATTAAACCTACTCAACCTACAAATGTTTTTTTTATGATGTCCACCAAACACATGTGTCTCTATAACTCTTTCCAGCAGTGTGTATCTTATAAAAACATGAATTCTCTTATTTACCACTTTTTAAAGAGATCATGTAACCAAAGACACAATGCATGTCAACCCCATATATCCAACCCATCTATTCCAAACTCTTTGATTGTAACCTAATTTGATCGATGAGTACATTGCATGTCATTTATACTTATTGATAAGAATATCACATGTTCCTTATCTAGATAGAAAAAATATAAGTGTGTCCACACACTCCCACAGTATATATATGTCAAGGTAGCAAGTGTCATAGTCATCATACAATAGACTAAAACCGATGTTGGGTAAACTTCAAATGAAACATGGTTAGAAACTCACCCAAGAAGCCCCGAATTAACTATGTTCCTATATTGAAATTCACTAGAAGAGTATCGATGTATTAATGCTCCTAAACTCATGTATTAGGAGATGAAATATGATCCATGAACCCCTTTCATACAAAATAAATCTGGTTATGGAACTCCTTGTTGAATACTTAGTTGGTCATCTAATGCACACATAGAATATCTTATAATTTGTTTCATGCCTCATGACCATATTATATATTTCAGTATAATATTCCTAATAACCATAACCATGACATTTCATTATCACCCAAAATACTCCCTGATTAACATTAGTTAATGATAAACTCAAATTCATACTTTGAGAGGACAATTATCATTTAAATTCATAAAATGTATCTATATATATAAATATGTAGATGAAATGAAAGAATGAAAATATTGATTTTTCCTCAAATTTGATACATTTTATGATTCATGAAATCCTTAATATTATTAACAATGAAAACATATAGGATAACTTGTTGTATAATATATGATATACTAATATATCATCCTCATGTTTTCTGCACATTCTTGGTTTTGTTAATTAATTACAGCATATGTAATTCACATCACATATTTGTAAGACCATGTAACATATATATATGACCATATGATAAAATAAATCCTCTATAATATTTATTGTAAAACATATATAATGGCATCTAGATTTAATAATACTTTAACTTAGTAATAATATTCCTAATTTTTCAATTCTTTGGACATAAGAAAACTTCATAAAATTATAACATCAAATTTTATGATGTCAACTTATGTTGTCTACATTTAACTCTTCCTAAGTTAGTAATCATAAATCCTAGAACTGTATTCCATCAAACCATTCCTTGAAATAATGATACTACTTAATTTATTTTTATTGGTTTTAAAAAAATTCTTTTATAATAAATTGAAAATCACTATAATATAGTAACGAATGTAACTATTTACATTTATTTTTACTGCAACATCCTAAACTATTTTGGGATAAAGTGATAAAACATTGCTATGGTAACTAAATTGAGTCTTTAAATTTCTATTTATATCCACATATGAAAAAATTTAATGATAAATTGGTAACACTTTGTTTTAGAAACCAATATAACGATTTACGTGGTGAAATGTACAATCCATATAGAAATAGTTTCCTTAATTTTCATGATAACTAAATATTATATTTTATATTTTTCTTTTGGATCACATATCCAAATATCTTTTAGGATATTGAGTGGAAAACACTGTAACTTTAGAATGGTATAAACCATTATGAAATAGTGATATCCACTTTCTAAGTGGAAACTAAATGTGATAATTTATATTTATTTTTACCATTATATTTTATAAAAATATAATGATATTATGTCTACAACACTTTAGCTTAATGGTGGTGTCATTATTATTTTTTAATTTTGAACTTCAACAAGCCAAAACACACTCCCATTGGCCTCTTTGAAAAAAAATTATTTTCCAAATATCTTACTTTGACACAAGACCCTTTTATGTTAGAAAATAAAATTTATTTCCATTTTCTATGAATACTTAAAAAAATAAACTTTTTTCCCAATTTAATATATTTTATTCTATGTCTTTATAAAATTTTAATTTTAATTGAATACTTTATTAAAATATACCACTAATGGGTGGTGGGAAGACATTTCTATAAATTTTAACAAATAACTTGAAAAATATTTTTATCATAGATAAAATATTTTTATCTATATCTTCTTCTAAAATATTTTTATATAAATTTTTGAATCATAAACCATGTTTATATAATTAATCATCACATAATTATTCATAATGAATCCTTGTTAACAAACATATTTTATCATCACAATAGATAAAAGAGATAAAGATACATATTTAAATTGATTTATATGAACTAGATAATATCATTTACATTTAAATAATCTATGTATTACATATTCTCATCATATCATGACCATAAACTACAACCTCCATTAATATTTATTTCTTATTTTAATCTCCTAAATCTTTATAACACTTCGTAAAATATAAAATTTGTATCAAATAAATTTTCAAAAAAAATATTTTCTATAACCTCTAAAATAACATAAAAATTAAATAGATTATCATTAAATATTTCCCTTATAGCATTGTTAATCCAATGATAATGACATATTTCTATTACTCCCTAAAACCATTTGCTTCAATGTCCTAGATTAGTTTTTCTGAACATATAAATCAACCTTTCTTCTTTTGGTTTGAAATTTTACCTCATAGTACGTCACATAAAATACTAGAAACCAGAAAAATTATGCCCACATAATCTTTTCCCAAAACAATGAGAATACTTATTAATCTTTTCATTGAATTTAATTATATATTTTTAAATATTTCTATAAATTACAATACGATAAATTTTTTATCCCAGAAAATATTTTTTTTAGAATCCTTTAAACCATGTTATAGAATAGAAAAAATCATAACTATGTATATGAAAAACATATCATCTCATTTATGTAAATAAAAATTACTCCTTATATAAAAATTTGGTAATACACATCCTATAATAATTTCATCCAATCATGATGCATCCATGTTATTAATACAGAAACTCATTTTCTCCATCAATTGATTACAACATCCATATTTCAATTGTTTCTTAGGTTATGAAATTATGTATATTTATCAAAAATATAAAATTATAAATTTGATATAATATATAGGTGATAAAAATATAATTGTATTACATAACCATTATTATTTTAAGAAAACCCTTAATATTATAAGGTCATTTATTATATTCAGTCATTTTAAATTTATTTTGACACACCTAATCATATTGAGAGGGGACTAATATATATTTGTTCATTCTATATCTAATGTCATTGAAACCTAAAATGAATCACTCAATACTTCCATAAGGATATAGATTCACTTGTTGAAATGTATTCCCTTGGTAACAGATTAAAAAATTATTTTAACACATTGAGTTTAGATAACAAATAATTCTTTAGAAAATTTCTTATGTTACCAGTCTTAGGAGAATATTACATTAGTATTATCTTTGGAAGGATTAAATATAAAGTATATCTTGATTCCATTGACATTTATCTATAATAATATATTTTATTATATGGGTATCATGTATTATTAACCATCTAATAAATAATTTTTCTAATTAGGATCCCACAAAAATGATTACCCCTTTATATAAAAAATCATATAATTTAGTGGGACAAGATCTATATTTAACTATGCATTGAGTTCACTTTACAAATCATCTCACCAATTAATTTTTTATGTTGGGAATCATCTCAATGATATCTTATATGATTGTTATTTAGATGAGTAGGTACCCCTTTTTCTAATATATCATATGGATATAATTAACTCTTTTCCTCTGGTATCCTAACTCTTACGGTATCCAAGATAATTTTTCACTAATGGAAATTCCAGAAACAAGAGAACCTATGAAAATATAGGGGCATCCGGATTTGGCATGATACAACCTGACAAAACTATCTAGAGTCATTTATTACTTTAATTGCTTGCACAAGATAATATAGGGAAACCAATCATTAGAATATACATATATGGTTGGATGATCCAAGTCATAAAAAGTGTCCGTCTGGAAGGAATATCAAACTTTGTATTTATATTTGATTTTACTCTCACACGGTTACCTCATGATATTCCCTTTTATGTATTTATTCTTCTTGTTTTTTTTGTTTCATATCATATTCCCTCCATGAAATCAATATGCTCAAACCATATTGATGTTTAATCCTTTAAAATTCATGAACTAACTCATCAGGGACATTATAGTAAGTGACCAACTGAGTGTGACACCCCAATCCCAGAAAAAATAGGCCACGTAATATAAATTAGCATTTATTAATAATATAACACAAATTGGTGGAATTATAATATGTTAATTTTACAGACACAAAACTTAAAATACCAACACAATACTAATTTGTAAAATAGATGATATGAAATGAATGAATACATCTATATTTCAGGTTAGATTATGAGAAAATAACATTGAATAATGAATGGAAAAACAAAATCCACCCAAAACTGGTAAAAGATTCCAACTTGTTTAGTTTGATGGGACAAATATCAAATTTAGCACCATGAATGAACCCCAAATTGTCTATCTCATTATGATTTTCCTACTCCTAGTAATCTTAGGACTCTAAAAGTGGTTTTTTATTCTATAGAATAGATGACATGTGTCGGAAGATCCCATATATGGGGGATTAGAATAATAACCAATAGGACCCCCTGATATTTAAAAACTCATAACATCATGAGAGTAGCCAGGTCATCCACACAATGTAATGTCAATCTAAATATGATCCATAATAATGATGAAACCCATATATACTCATGATAAACACCTAGTCTCAATGTGTTCACAACTATACTTCCAACCAAATGATTCTTCTCAACCATTCGAGGTAATGGTCATCCAAGAGTAGTCACTCCACAATCCATGCTATCATCGATGGTTCTCATTATATAGGTCATACTTTTCATACATTTCCATAAATAATTAATCAAAATAACTCTATAGATCTCTATACATAGACAGGAGATCTTACCTAGGTACTCTTATGTTTATTAGTATCCATATAAAATAACTCTATATGTAGGGGATTGTATACCCATGTATATTAGTCATCATGATTCCTCAAACCCCAAACAAGGTATGAGAATAAATGATAGAGGATCACACCTTGGGTTATATAAAGGTATTACAAAACTCATTCAACTAATAATCCCATAGAGGGGATCACATCCAATTATCAAGATGGAATTACTCATTATGCCCTCACAGGGATTCACCAGGGGAGTACATCTTTGAGAAATAAATTTTCATAATGAAGAAAATGAGTACCTCAAATTTCATTAGAGAAAGAACATGACGTGTAATAGTTATACATGACACGTATTATTTCCATTTGTTTTACCCATATTTCACCATCTCACATGAAATACCTTTCTTCATATATATGGTGTGTCATTTTAGGATACATGAGGTACACAGGTTATGCCGATACATAGTGTGTGGTGCCTACCTAAGTTCATTTACATTAGCCTAAGATCATGTTCTTTGGGATATGACCATGTACTCATATCACGACAATTTATCTAGTTATGTCTAACTTCTGGGACTAGCTTGGGTATTGTGGCCATGCCCGTATTCTAGGTTTTGTGTGTTCTATTTTACCCCTAGGGTACATAATGATCTATCATATTCAGATCACATAGTGTGTGACACATGTCACATAACATGTGATATTCTTATCTATGTGTAAAACATTGTACATAAATAGGGGAGAAGATAAAAAATTATTCTTTTGGATCGCAAGCGGTGTAGCCAGTATTTTCATTGAAACTAAAGAATATTCCATGAATCTTTCATGTGGGAATGATGTTACTGATACCACCACTATAGCCACTAATAAACCCATATTTGTGATTTTCCAAGTCTATCCTTCACCAATGACCTGATTTTGACCACCTAAATCCCATCACTATGCTTCTGTAATCACATCACCATATTGAGATTCTAAAACTGTGAGACATAAAAAACCAATATGATCCTGAACCACCATAATTTTCAAATAAAAAAATCACACCATCAATATCAATCCCAAATATATTATTATAATATATTGTGGAAAAAATTCACCATGATTTCTCACTGGTTATTTGAAAAAAATGGCTAAATAGAATACCGATGATGATCACACGTCGAATGGGGAGGGAAAATCACAAAACATAAACACAAGGAACAAACATTGAACATTATTCATATTTTACTCAATAAGTTTACTTATAATCAATTAATGAAGAGTAATTTAAACATGGAATCAGAAAAAATAATCAATTTCTAATTCTTTGAATATAATACATTACACGCTAATTAAACGTCAATTCAGAGATCAATCTAGTTATAAGGATTGACATTCATTCGACGTGGGATAAGAAAATTATGATAAAATACATAAAATTAAATCATACCTTGAGTTTATATTTATTGTAAACGAATAAAGGATGACATTTTTATTGGAAAAATTGATAAAGTATATTGGCATACATGATTCTTGGAAAATTTATCTTGGATCCTAGTTCACAGTTTCATCCTAAATGGATCAACTCCATGATATCCTCTCTCAATACCTTGGTTTATGTTTCTAACCATAATTTTTTTTCATTAATGTGACTATATATAGGATATTAGGGTTTGTCTTAGTTAATAAAAAATATATAAATAAAATTATTTTTTGTTATGTTTCCACCCATGATAATTCTCATGCCCAACACCCAATTGACAAAAATGTTTTGTATCACAAAGGATAAAACACATATTTTTAATGTAATGGTGGTCTAATATTTATGAGGTGAGTAAATTTTCAATTGCTTTTCCATTATTTAATTAGTACTATAACCACATGATATAATCTATTTAATATTTTTATTATAGAAATATTATGCATCATTAGGCCCTAGAATCCCACGCAAACTCAATGACTAACATCGATAATAATAGTTAAAATATGTCAAGTATTAAAAAGGAAAAAAATAGAGTCCTTACATTTCAAAACACATAAGTCTATGTTATTCACCGAAATATAAAAGTCATATAAGTTCATACATATCAAAATGCATCATATCTATAAGGCACACGAAAAATTCATTTAATGTCATAATGTTAATTACATGAGTTAGGACAAAGTGATAGATAACCAACCCTATTTATCAGACAAACAAAAGAATATAACACAAGGTTGGGAGGTAGCCCAACCCCAATTCTATCATCCCAAGGAAACTTTACCGAATGTTGAATAAAATTAATCATAACTCTAACACTTAATATGAATAAAATATAATCAATAACAAAATTCATGTTCATAACTTCAACTAAAACACGAGGTCAAGGTAGATGAACGTCTAAATTCATTAAGTAGTAAATCCTATAATTTAATGCAAGGCTCTATTCAAGATATAGTTTATGATTTTTAAACTAAATAATATATAATATACAAATTTATAAAATATTTTTATAAACATGGATACAGTAGGGAATGAACATTTAAATAATTTAAGAACTCAATTATTTAATCATGATATCATCATTTAAGAAGAAATCATAAATAAAATATAACTATAATAATTTTATAATTTTATCTTTATATTTTGAAAATTCCATTAATTTGAATACATACCATTTATATTATTTCTAAAATTAACTCATTTATATTTATCATTATATAGTATTTCAATTTTATATATGTGATATTTTATTAATTATAAACTATTTATATAATATTTTTTTATTTAAAAAAAGTAAATATAATATAATTATTTAACATTTAAACATCAAACACAACAATCATAAAATCACTCTAGATGTGTCTTAAATAACATCCACATAATCCCCTTTTAATTTGAACATTTCAAACTAATTAATTATGGATAATTAACAATTCAAATATCTAAATTTTAAATTTTCTCCTTATATACTTATAAATATTAGTAAATTATATCTTATGATTTATAAATTAATGATATTATTTCTACGTCATAAGATTTACTATATAATTTTTTAAAAGGTATTTCATAAATAATTATTTAATATTTGATAATTAATTTCTTCAGGAATATTTTAATATATATATATATACTTATTTAATTTAAAATCCATTTATAAATTTAAATATCATAGGGAATGTTTTATAATGATTTAAAAAATTTTTATAAAAAATTAATACCATTAATAATTTAATATCAATTTTAAAAAATATTTTATTTACCATCATGAATGAACACATTCCTACCTGAGTGTTTCAACCCGTTAACCTTATAAAGACACTATGCATAAGGGTAACCTCCCTTTACCCTTAAATAGATGCTCCTTGTTTGGGTAATTTTATTCTAGATTTTCTCACATATAGGTAACTAATTTTTTCCTTTACGTCAACCTTCAAAACATGAAATTATCTTTATGCGATCTTCTTCGTGTAATGGTATGACCTTGGTTAACATTATGTGGACTTAATAAAATAAAAAATAACTTTACACAACAACCTTCATAGAACTTACCATAATGAGAGGACATTATTAACTTGATATAGTGAATGGAATAGAGAGTATACTCTTACATGAGTAGGGCGTTACCCTTTCATTGGCCACTCGGTATAATGGTTAGTCTCGACGACCCTTACATGAACCCCTTCAAATTAGGGTAATTCACGGGTTACCGTTATGTTTCCCATTTTTAAAAGATATCACCGTGGTTAGACTTAATGAGTTGAACATTGTTAGGGTAATGAGTTGTTCATCCTTATGTAACCCATCTGTATAAGGGTAACACCTCAGTTAACATTACCTAGACCTATTATAGAATATGAAAATGCTTCTATATTTTTGGTTTTATTCTACATTTAAACAAAATATTTAATACAACTAAGTCATGGTTTCACTATAATACCATTGAAGTGTTTTTATTAGAGTCTAACTACATTTACATGATCAAGAGAAGAAGATAAAAACTTTTTCAATGTATCTCTAATGCTAGATAATTGAAACTGCAATAAAAAATGAGATTTAAACACTATAAAGAGTGAAATATACACCATAGGGCTTATTATGAATTATTAATTCCTCAAATTTTTTTGAAAAATGATAACATAAGTGGAATACATATGCACACAACCCTTATAGTGTATTTACCAGTCCAATAAATCACCTGATGTACAAGTAAGATTATCCCTACTCCCATGATGTGTAAGAATAAATGCATGAAAATGAAGAAGGATGAAGAGAGGTATGTATTTAAAGAGGTTTTACCAATCATAATGAAATCTCATACACACATTCCATCACATGGTTTGTGTGATTTATAAAGTGGTCATGGAATCTCTCCGACAATGAATGCATAAACTCATGCATGTCAGTTCATGTATTAATTATTTGATAATTATAAATATTCATCATATGTATGTTACACCTCCCAAATATTTCATCTTATTAAATCTCCTAAATAAATGACATATTTTAATGAGTTAGATCCATTCATACATGAACACACTTTATTTTCGACTGTTCACTATATCAATGGTAGTAGCATTTAGGATATATTATTTCATGGATGCATCTACGTATCCCTTTCACATGATATATCAATGAATCACATACGTTCTACAATATTTTAGAATATAAACATTTACAAAGTCCAAAAATATATCACTCAATATCAAATAAAAGAATTTGAAACTAAAATGCGGAATCAAGGAGAGAAATTGTTTTATTTGGATGATGTTTTATGAGATAACATAATGGGGTTATGGAACTCCATAGAGAGTCCATGTTAGGTGTGATTCTCATATATAATCCAATCATCAATTCTAGGACTAATGAAATCATGTGGCCTTAGTTAAACCTTCCCTTATACAAGTTTATACATACTAGTTGTGAAGGTTAACCCAGAAAGTGTATGGACTACACCCCCAAATCAAAGTCTTAAGTTTGTTATACAATTAATCCATACAGTGATCTCCCAAAAGGATAATACCAAATAAAAAACAATCCAAAAATAAAAATCATAAGGACTATCCCCTCTTCCATCTCTGAGTATCATCCTAATCACCAACATGTTATGATTTCACTATCTTAATCTTTAAAAAGTCCCTTGGTCAAACTCAAATGTAGAAAAAAGGGTTTTATGTGAACCAAAATGACCATTTATACTGTGAGTATAAAACTACATAGGTTATAACTAAGGACCTAAAAATAAAAATCCATATCTTTGTATATGCACATAGAAATGAAACCTATCCCACATGTACATCATATGTCATGTGATAACCATGCCACTATAATTCCTTACAAATTTGTTCACTATATGCAAACCTGGCCCCCATAAAAATGTAACAAAACTTAATCAATTCCATATCATAATTCATTATCATCACCTTATATAATTCATTACATATTTGGTCACTATAGTTGCATCATTCCAATTACCAATATATTCCTAAACATATAAAGGATATTTCAAATGAAACCCCAATCCATTTGGTAGAAATCATTTCTAACATCTGGCTTGAGAGTAATATTTACACCTCTTACGGGCTTCTAAAGCAAGTGAAAACATTGTGATTTAGTTACGAGAAAATCCAGAATTGATCTTCTCCTAAGAAAAAAACTAATTGTGGGAGACAATTCTGGTTGCGATTGAGGTAAACCTCATACACAAGAGATTTAAAATGATTTTATAAATGTTGTTGACTATACCAACATGCCTAAAAAAGTGGATCTCATTGGATTTCTACACCATTTGAATAAGATTGAGAAATAGAGCGTTCAAGAAATCAGGAAGAAAGACATCTTTAGAAAATGAGTGACTGACCAACAAACATTAACTTGAATAATATCATAAATGTTCTCAAAGAAAAGATTTCCAAAACCATATGGACCAAAAGAGCTATGAGATTTGAGGCTAAATGAGGTTTAATTAATCCCAATCTCTATGGGAATAGTTGTAATATTATGATTATCATCTTGAGTGTCGAGTCTAGGAATAATACCATCCACATGATCATTAGGTGAAGGTGGAACATTGAAGAGATCTTGAAAATAAGAGATCACATTCTCTATGAGACCCTTCCTCTTATAAAAAACCGTGTACAAATTTTTAGTCAAGGATAGAGGCCTGGATACAATTATGGTTTTTTAAGAGATTTTTTTTGAATTTATCTCACCATGTTTCAAATAATTATCCTTAAATTAATCCCTTTTCAAGGAACATTTTAGGTTTAAGAGACTATTAAGCCTATAGACTATATCAGTTTCCCCAAGAACACCATCAGAGAAGTCACTCATAGTCTTCTTCTCTTGTATTTATTGAAGAGAATCCCCAATAGAGAAGATTTTCAGAGTAAGAGAGATGAAATAAAATATTCTCCAGATTATTGAGGGTTTTTTGGGAAGTTTTCACTTGATAAATTAAAACAATCATCATTTTTACATCTCTTAGAGTTCTAATTATGCTCAATAGTTGTCTTACACTCAGGATATGTGATCTGAGTTCTTTTGAACCTAATGGGTAGAGGTGGATTAGGATCTTTATTCCAAAGGCAAAACAGTATGGGATGATCATTAGAATTAATTCTAGACAATGTTGTTCATGAAATACCCCATAATAATCCAAATGGGTTTCATTGAAAAAATACCTACCAATCCTAATTTCAACATACCTATTCAAAAATTTCATGTAAAAGTGTATTTTTTCCCAACCAGATTCACCTCGATAAACCGATTTTTATAATAAGAAGATTTTAGTTCTACAGAATCAAAAATTATTATTCATAGTACCCATCTACTCATCTTGATTCATGATAAAATTAAAATCCCCAAGATCAAGACAAGTTCTAGTTGTAGTAAATTTAATAGATCCAATATCCACCCACAAACTCCTATGATCCAAGTAGAAATTATGGGTATAAATGAGGGAAAATAATGATGAGAACCAAGGTAATTGATGTTGATCACAACATGTTGATCACTGTTACTGACTAGAGAAATATCAGATTCAAAACAATATTCCAATAGACAAAGGATTTTTACCTACAACACACACCTATTGGATTCGAAAATATGAAATCCCAAATGATCTATATTTGAATGATTGGGGAAAAAATACTCTCTTAGGATCAGAAAAGACCATAAGAAGCGGTCTGTGATGTTGAATAAAAATCCTTAGGTCTCTCATGGTTTCAAGGGTGGAAATTCCCTGGAAATTCCAAAAAAGAATCCTATTTTGAACATAAGACCAGGGTTGGTACCCACTTTTTTGACCCCAAATACATTTTCACTCCTAATTTAGTAGGCCTCATATCATATTTTGATAATAATATTAAAAAATATATATAAAGTAGATATATATATATATATATAATATTTGAATATAATACTTTTTTCATTATGAGCTATATTATTTTAGATTTACAAGTTAATAATGAATGATTTAAATATATGTATTAGATATTTTACAAACGACCATATATGAATAACTATATTTTCAATGACAATATTTTCCTCAAAAATTATTGGAATGACCATATTTCATTCCTATATATATTAAATTACAAAATCACACTTCATTATACTTTAGCATTGAAAGGCATATATC
Source organism: Viscum album (assembly GCA_963277665.1). Classification (NCBI taxonomy): domain Eukaryota; kingdom Viridiplantae; phylum Streptophyta; class Magnoliopsida; order Santalales; family Viscaceae; genus Viscum; species Viscum album. The sequence goes on from OY728132.1 coordinate 1,965,669,933, forward strand.
TTATTTCATAATATATATTTTTCAAAATGATTTATCCTTTCATAATGATCTCCTATATTAAAATATATTTTTTATATATTGGTGACCCTCAATGTTGAAGATGATCCAAGGGATTTCGTAGTTGTAAAGTTTTAATTATTATCAATCCACATTCCATTATACATTTACACACTTTTAATTGATTCATTTTAACCATGATGAGTTATAATACATGGTTCGTAATAATTAGTTTGATTTGTTTTTATTCTAACATTCCACCTATGATTGAATAATTTTTTAGTCTTAATTCATATAATATAGTACATAATCAATTTTTTTTCTACTAAACTAATATTGTAAAAATAGATTAGGACTATAAGAATTTGGTTTATAAATTGAATAAACTTTTTGAAAATGTATGGTGTTATATTATCATACATTAAATAAGTTTTTTCCATGAAATATTATTATTCCATTATTGATTAAATAGTTAATGATATCCTTAGGATATGGTTAGCTTATGATTTAATTTCGAAAGAGGTAGTATCCTTAATAAATTGGCCACGTCTTGGAAACTCAACTATTACATCATAATGGATAGTAAAAGGATTGTGATTGACCAATGAATATTCCATGATTGTGTAAAACCAGAAGTATAGATAGACATCCTTGTAATTCACCGGGTGAATATAGAGTTAATTTTAACCATTTCCTTATCAAAATTATCACCTCATGCTATATCTGTGTCATACCCAACATCCACTTGCATTATCCATACATGGATAATATATAAAGGAAAATCACACATTCTATACTTTACCAAAATTTATGGATATTATCCTATACTCATACTTATCAATTGGACTTGTCCCTAGGGATATAACTAACATGATCTAATCCTACTCACAAAAAAATCCTTAAAAATAACTAAAACATACTATGATACTAAATATAGTGATCTCATCTAAACAAATATTTATTTTATATAATTTTTATAATATAAACATAAAATATCATAAATAATAACACAATCCCTTGAATATAAGGTTTTCTATCTTAGAGTACTTGTTAGCTGAGTGAATTATTTTACATAATCGATGATAATTTCTCAATAGTTAACCACATTAGATCCCACTGAGACTTATCATAATCTAAACTCATATTCAAAACATGTGTCATTGAAAAAAAAGAATGGGATGACATTAGATGATAATTAACATAAAAAATTGGAAATAACTATAAAATATCTTAGGTGAGAATAAGATGATAATATTTGTAACATAACTATACATAAGAAAATAATATCCAAAAAAGGATAGATAAAAACAAAAGAGTCATAGAATAAATCATGGAATAACATAATAAATGAATCAAAAGAGTATGGAATCATTAGTCAACAAAAAATATTAGTGAGGGCATAATATATTTATGAGTATAAGAATAAATTTATAGAATCATTCAACCATGGAATGAAATTATGCATATAAATAATATTTCATGGATACATACTATGATATTCATCAAATAGTAAGATTCAGATAATCACCCATGTAGCATTTTTGGTCTGAGATACACTTACCATGTTTCATAAGCTTTTGATTTAGGGCTCCCATGGATCAATATAGGACCACTAATAGTTGGGGTCGAATCAGTGACACTTTTATGTTTTATTTCATATGAAATTTTCTGAACATTGTATGTATTTTTTACTAACGTCTAATAACTTTTTAGAGTTATGATACACAATAAAGATAAGTCACATCCTCCCCTTTAATATGAAACAACCATAAAGAGTGATGAAAACATTATATTTTCAATGTTCAGTAAAAAAATAATCCTTTTCATGAATGTTATTGTAACACCCTGATATTTTAATAAATGTTTTTCTAATTTTTATTCTTCAATATCTTATGTTACAAACAATCGTGAGTTTAAATGAACTATGAGACACAATTAGTATGACATAGACATTAAATTGTTAAGAATAAAAATGAATTATTAATTTATGAAATAAATATGAAGATCCAAGTCAACATGAATGTATTGGAGAGTGCTTAGAAAATAATCAAATATTCACATTATTCTTCAAATAATGTTTTCTTCAAAAATTATTTAGTATTTTTTTTAAATGAATATTAATTTTAATAAATTATATAAAATTTATTCGAAAAAATTATCATCATTTTGGAATTAATCATATGGAGATTATATTAATTTTTTTTTTAATTTTTTTTTTAAATAATAGTAAATATACAGAATTAAATTGAAAAGAATATTTTTTAAATGTAATTAAAAGATAAAATCACGTTTTTGTAAATTTATTAATTATTTAATTTTAATTTTAAATAATCCATTTATGGGGTTTAAAAGGATTTCATACATGAATTTACCATATAAATGTTTTATGTAAAAATTGAATTTCTCTTTTTGAAAAACAATTTTTCATGGATTTTTACACATTTTACTATAAATTAAATTCTTAAAATTATATGTTTTAAATATTAAAAAAAGGATTTCAAATTTATACCTATAATATACAAATTTGGTGAATAATTCTATTTTATTTTAGTCAAATATGAATATTTACCTATGTAAATTTTGATACCATTGAAAATGGTAAAATAGTTGTATCTGTTAAAAATAATTATAGATCAATGAGACTCTGCATTGATTATTGAGAACTGAACAAGATCACTATCAAGAAAAAAATATCCACTCCCATGTTTTGATGACTTATTTGATCAACTATGTAGATATCAATAATTCTCAAAAAAATTCTTCATTTAGGGTATCATTAATTGAGGGTCATTAAGGTAGATATACCAAGGAAATCATTCTCTACAATTTATGGAAATTATGAATTTGTAGTGATGCATTTTGGCGTTACTAATTCCCCTCCATATTCATGGATTTAATTAATAGATTCTTTAGAGACTATGTTTTTCATTTTGTGGTGGCAGTTGTAGACGATATTCTAGTATTTTCAAAGACCAAGGAAGAACATGAACATCGCTTGATAATTTTAGTAAAGAACCTAAGAAAAGAGAGTCTTTATGGAAAATTTATCATGTGTAAATTTTGGCTTCACAATGTTTCATTATTTGGTCACATAATCTTAAGATAAGGGATATTTGTGGATCCAATAATGAAGTAGTTTATTAATATTTTCCCTAGAACTACAATGGTAACTTATATCTGAAGTTTTATTGGTTTCGTTAGATATTATCGATGTTTTGTGGAATATTTCTCATGATTATCTATTCCACGAACCAAGTTGACTTGGAAACGATTTATGTTCAAATATATAGAGGAATGAGAAGTCTATTTTAAGGAGATAAAAAATATGGTTCATCAGTGCACCAGTGCTCACACTACCTTATAGTGGATAAAGGTTTATGATATATAGTGAGGATTCAAATAATTTGATGGTGTGTGATCTCATAAAAAATGTTATGGTGATAGCTTATGCCTCACGACAATAGAAAATACATTAGAAAAATTACAGAACTATTTAGTTGGAGTCAGCTATGGTAAATTTTTCATTAAAGAAATGGATTTATTATTTTTATGGATAAATATATTACCCATATACAGATCATAAAAAATTTAATTATATTTTCACTCAAAAAAAGATGAATATGTGACAAGGAATATTGTTGGAGTGGATTCATTATTACAACTTCTCAAAAAATTACTAACATGAGAAATTGAATATGTTAGAATATACTATGTTTCGAAAGGACCATGCTATCCTATATATGATAAGAATCACAATATATCTGTATTTATGGATTTAATAGGATTGATTTGGATGTTTTAAAGTAAGGTAGAAAATATTATATGGCTTAGATTAATGTTCAACCATCTATAGAGGAGTATATGAAGGAGGTACATAAAAAAGATTTAGAGCTATAAAAAAATGTATGAAATTCTTTTGAGTTCAAATTTTATTATGATTGAATAAAAAATTACATGAACCATGTTTTTATCCCTCCTATAATAAAATTAAATGTGGAGTTGCTGGGTGAGGCTCATAGTTCATAATTCTCTATTCATCCTGGAGGCACCAAGTTGGATAGTGTCCTGAAAGAGTATTTTGGCCGGGATGGATTCCAGAGTGATATTGTAGAGTATATTTTTTAGTTATTTGGTTGTCAAAAAGTTAATAATGATATATATAAGTCCAAGGGGATGTTACAAACATTATCCATAAGAGTATATAAATGAGAAACCATCACTATGAATTTTTTCTTCAGAATTCCAAAAACATCTAAAACCATATTTATCTATAGGTTATAGTTGATCACCTTAAATAATTTTAACTATTAATTGATATCACATAATATATCAGTATTTATTATATTTCCAAATTATATATTGATTAAGTGGTTAGATAGTATAAAGTACCACTTTACTTTATATTTGATCAGGATCAGATGTTTACCTTGTTGTTCTAGATATGTCTGCAGCAGGCTCTGTAGATAGAGTTAGGTTTCTGCACTGATTATTAACCTCAAATAGATTCTCATAATGGGAGGAATATTCATACTATAGAAGGAAAATTTAGAGCTTTATCTAGGTATTTTAATGGTGGTCGGGTTCAATACCTATATTTTTTATAATTTTCTTACAATAATTGATTTCACTCGAATATTCATATGTCTCTTTTTGATGATATATGTGGTATGAACTGAAAAAGTATATCTTTTTGGATTAAATTTGTTGAATGAAAGATATTAGGACCTGATCTAGTCGAGGAAATGTAAGAGAAGGTGGTATCTATTCAATATCATATAAGTGTAGCTGAAAGTCAAAAAATGGTTATGCTAAAAATTGATGAAAGGACCTGTTGTTTTAAGTGGATGAAAATGTATTTATATGAATATATACATGGAATATATTAATGATATTTAGAAATAAGGGAATTGTATGCCCTAGGTTTATTGTTCATTTTGTAATTCTAGATCAAGCCGGGAAGGAAATATATAGATTGGAGCTTCCTCCAAATTTATTTCATGTTCATGATTTTTTCCATCTATCACTCCTGAGAAATTACATACTTGATCATTCACAAGTACTAAAGTAAGAATTCAAACCATTGTAGTATGATCTTTCTTATGAAGAAACACCGATAGAGATTCGGAATCCTAGATAAAAAGTTTAATGGAATAAGGCCACTCGCTAAGTTAATGTTTTATTAAGGAACCACCAATTTGAAGAACTTATGTGGGTACCTATTAATGTGATGAGGCATAAGTATACTCATATATTCATTTTTATGTGATGAATTTTGGGGGAGAAATTAATTTTAAGGGGTTATAAAGAAACCCCCAATATTTTAATAAATGTTTCTAGAATTTAAATTCTTTGATAGCATGCATTACAGGAAACCGATAGTTTAAATGAATCAGGAGACACTATTAGTATAACCTAACTACTAAATTGATCGTAATAAATATGAATAAATAATATATGTAATAAATATAAATTTCCAAATAAATATGAATGTATAGGTGAGTGATAAGAAAATTGACACATAATCACTCCATTCATTAAAAACAATATTTAATTTAGAAAACTGTTTTTATTATTTTTATCAACTAATATTAATTTTTAAAAGTCATTTAAAATTTATTTGAAAAAAAATTATTTTGATTATTCATCCGATCAATGTTATCTTAAAATTATTTTCTAAAAAAATATTTAATTTTATTGATTGTTGAAAATACTGATTTTTATTAAGAATAGTATTTACATTAAATTTCTATCAAATGTAAAATTAATTTTTTCTTAGTTTTGTATTTAGATTATTTTAGCATAAAATAATCTAATTACGATATTTGAAAAGGATTTTATATAAGAATTTACCATATAAACATTTTATGTTTAGAAGTGATTTTTTCCCATAAACTGTTTTTCATGTCATTTTACTAAATTTATTTTAAATTAAGTTATAACACTTCTAGGTTTTAAATTTTTAAAAATGGATTCCAAATTTTAATTCATAAGGTCCATATTTAGTGAATAATTCACTTTTATTTTTTCCAATATGAATCGTGACCTAGGTAAATTTTTTTACCACTGTTAAAGGTTATTTAGGTAATTTATTTTACATAAAAAATAATATGGATGATAAAATGGCAACAAAAAAATCCCAAATTTTATTAAAAAAATATAATTCAACCCTTAAAAACATAATGATCTAAATTAAATTGTTTTTGGGACACTAGTCCATGACAGTTAGTCATATAATATTTAAATCAAATAGAGTCCTCAAATATCACTTTCTTTTTCTAAAATATCACAAATGTGTCCACGTTGGAAAAAATGTGTTTAATGGACGAATATAAATATAAAAGTTTAACTTAACAAAAAAATTCTTGATATAAATTTGTTTTTGAGTTTTAGGTCTACTTTGATGTTATTAGGATATTTATAATATTTTATTTAACATAAAGTCATTGACTTCATATTCATGTTTAAAATAATATATAATTTTTAATATTATCTTATTCAAAAGATTTATTCTACTATAAATATTATTCTGATATATATTATATTTATCTTCATCATGGTATTTTTTTATTGTTTTAGTGAAAAAATAATTATATTAAATAATTAAACAACCTTAATGTAGTAATTATTTTATTTGAAGAAATAGATAAGAAATGTAATTCAAAATATTAAAATAAATATTATAGATAATTAATTTGAAAATTTAGTTTTTTATATATCCTTGATATCATAGCTATATAATTTTTTTTTTGAAATTTAATTTTTCTTTTCGAAAATTTAAATTTCCAAATCAGGAATTTGGTCAAAATTGACAGTAAAGATACTTTATAAAAATAGTATATTATTAAATTATTTAAAAATCATAAAAAACATTCAAAATAACAAAATACATATATAATATTTTATAAAATGTTATAAATTTTTCATTAATGATTTCATTGACATCTCATATGTTAAAAATACAACCTTTTTATATTGAAAGATTTGTCACCTTTGTTAAAATTGAAATAAGTTTACTAAAGGTTAATAAAAATGATACAATTTAAAATAATACCAAAAGTTAAATTAATTTTTTTTGATTATTTTACAATCTTATTCCATCTTATATTTAAATAAATGGAATTTTTTAGTATTTTTATTTATATATAATTTATTATAAATTAATTTTTCAATAAATTGAAAAAGTTCCACTCACCACAGTTATAAATGGGTATCTCATACCATAGATCATAAAATCACATTGAGGATTCAAGATAGACAATACATTTATAATTTGTCCTCCAAAATTCAATAGACACATTATATTCGTTTTTTTATTATCAAAATACCAACTGTAATATCCATAAGAAGAGATATAAATGGAGTTCCCCAAAGAAGAGGAAATCGTCTTTACTGACTATTTCAGGATTATTTTTTCTTGTACTTTTTATTGTGGTGTTGTCAACATTATAAATTAATAAATTTAGTATAACCTATATTCTAAGATGTTATTCAGATAATGGAACAACCATATTCCCCTCTTTTATCCATCCTACAAAAATCTAAAGCACCACATGTTCGTACATACAGCTTACCGTCTCCATGTCACGGTGCAATATTTTTTTCATTAGATCATTATTTGGATAAGTATAATGGTATAAATAATATATATATATATATATATTATAAATTTTTATTGGGGATATTAATATACCATCTTCTTCGTTACTATTTTACCATTAATGGAATGATACCATCGCTTGTGCGTGTGTACGACCTACCATCTCCACAACACGAAACGATTAATTTTCTATATTCACTATTGGTGAATGATTATATAAATATATAATTCATAATTATGATATATGTTACATTAATATCATTATAGAGATGGAATGATAATATCATAATCAAAAGAACTAGTTTTTAAACAAAAAACATGAAAATGAAGCAGTTACCGCCTGAGATAAGGGTACTGAAGTAATATTATTAAAAAAAGATTATAAGATGATATTAGAGGATCATATGTCATATAATAAATATAAATATGTTTCTATTATAAATTAATAAAATTATTTTAACAATTATACATGAGGTTAAAATTCATACGAAGGAAATTAGACCAAAGGTAAGTGAATTTTTTCCCACAATTATTTATGGGGGAAACATGCCTTATATGATACTTGTTTATTTTTTGTTGTGTATATACTATACATGAATGATTTAATGAGTCTTAATCTGATTATTATTGTATTTACATATCCTCTTAATTATATTTTTTTCCCGAGGCATACGATTTGACTAATTATAAAGTGTTAAGTGTTAATTTCACAATATCATTATTATTTGGGATTACTTACACACTAGTTTCCATTAGATAATATAAATCTTCCATAGACATGTTTCTTGAAAAAGATTTCAGTTTTTTTACTATTATTTAAAAAAAAATTAATTTTATTTCAACCAATTTTTTATTTTTACAAATGGTTTGTATAGAATATTTTTATCATTTTCCAAACAAGGTACTTTGATACTTTTCCTGAAAAAGTATTAATGTAAACTTTATTAACTTATAAAACACAAAAAAATTTTATTATTTCATAAATCCTCAATGTCTTGAATATTAACTTATAATATTATACTTTATTTTCATGTGAAATTTTTTATTATATAATTAATCAATGTTTTATGAAAAGAATTTTTTAAAGAAGAGTGATGTTTTCTTTAATAAATATTTTCATGAAATCTCTTAGAATTATTTTCAATTTAAGATAAAATTATATTATATTAGATATGATTTATTGGGGATATTTTTTGAAGATACTATCCCTTTTATTTATATGATTTTCTTCTATTATTATGGAATTAATATTATGAAACCCATTCCCTTTTATGGGTTTTGATATGACAATTGAATTATGTTACCATGGCACACCTATGTTTGGTTTTCATTATGTGTGTGTTGGGACCTATATCTCTTTATAAGTCATTTAGTAAAGATTTATATCGAATGAGATATTCAATAATAGAATCAGATGTGAACCCATTTAAGTAATAATGAGTTGGTATGAAGAGTGATATCGGTTCAGTAATTGAATTTTTCCATAATGATTGTCTTGGCAGTGAGCCATGAATAATATAAAAATTATTTTTTATACTTCTGTGTATGAAACAATTGCATGTCTAATGTAACAATACCCAAAATAATGTTCTTCTTTTCGTTTAAACTACATATCCTATTTACATATATGATTTATTCCATGAATCAATATCATGATCCTTGATATGTAGGATAAAATTTTCAAATGTAATTTTCAAGTTCTTATGCTTTTATACTTATGTTATACTCTTGGATTCCCGATAAAATGAATCGAATATCACCACTATATTATATTTTTTCCCTAATATATAAATAAATGTCTTATTTAATTTGGATTAAAAAGGGTTATAGTTATGAAGGAATAAGTGGGAGGTAATATAAATATTTTATCAATCAATTTTTTCTGTTTCCATTTTTCCAAAGGCACCAATCCTATACTATTCTGGCATGGTTATGTTATGTAATTTAATTAATATTATTATATTTATATGTAATCAATATGTATTTTAAGTATGCTCTATCATATTTATTATCCCCACAAATATACTTTTAATATCTTTACATGTTTATAAATCCATAGAAAAAAAGTGGTCATATACAGTAGTAATCAATCATCCAGATTACCTTGGTTTAACCCCCCAAAACAAGCTCTTCTACCATAGATCTTTGTAACTCCAAATATCCCAATATTATCATCTTTCTTCATAGTTTGAGGTATATCATATCCAAAAATTCTTTTTCAACTTCTTACCTTCCTATCTATAAGCTCTTTCCATTTTATTTCTGATCTACTATAGAAAGATATTCAATTCATCCATAAAATAGTTAGATCACTTTCAATTGTGACGAATCCTTAAGATATTATACAAATCTTTTATGAGTCTATTGGAAAAGAATCTTTATCCTAAACATTATGAGAATTATATATACTCAATATAAACCTATCGAGAAAATTTTCCATAAAATTTATTAACAACTGTTTTTTCGACGAATCTATCTGATTTTCCTCTGTCTGATTGATCCATACATTATATGACTATTTTATTCTGCCCTATTAACTAGAGACTCATATTATGTTCTTTATAACATGCATCTTCATCCATTGGTATCTATCTAATATATCTATTTTTATAAAGATCTCTCAGACAGATGAACTTCTTACTTTGAATAAGTAGAAGTTGAATCAACTATTCACTATGCTTCTTCTCTATCCAATGTAACACGGTGTTGTATATATTATTCAACTATAAAGTTAAATTTGTTGAAAACATAGCCTTCAATGAAAAACATTAATTTCTCAACCTTTTCATTTGGGTTAAAAAATTTAATTCTTACAGTATAAATATGTAAATGCACGGAAATTCTGTGGATTTTTTTTCATAAATACATCAGAATTTTACGAGTCTGTGAAAACTGACGACGCATGATTCTGAGGCCCGATGTGCCCAAAAACAATTTATAATGTTTTTTTGGGTACGTTCAGCAAACCTACGAGCGAGTTATTTATAACTTTTTAATTAGTGCTCAGAATTGAAATCTGAGGGCACAGTTGAACTTGCAGTGCCGGTATTCTCTTAAGAAGACTTTCACTTCGATGACAGTGGGTCGAGGTTAAAAGTTAGTTTTTCTATTTTTGTGGAAAATAATAAAATAAAGTGATATTCACTTTAGTTTTATTTGAGCCTCCATGTGGGTGTTTGGTGGTTAAAACCTCCTCATGGAAGTTGGAGGTGGGCCGCCACACCCTAACCTCCCATTAGAGGTTAGGGTGGTGGGGCCTACCCAAACATAACCTCCCAGGAGAGGTTACAATGTGGGGACCACATAGGGCTTAACCCCCTATTGAAGTAGGATAGTAAAACCTCAAAACTCTCCCTCATTAATGAGGGAGAGCCTCTTCACCTCCCCAATTTACTTTTTTGTGCCATCCCCGTTAATTAATTAGGGGAGCCTACCTAATTAATTAGTCCAATTTGAATATCGTTCCAACATATTAATAGGATATTTCAATCTATTATTTCATCTGAATATTCATTTTGGTGGTAGCATTGAGAGGAGGATTATTGGGAGAAAGCTCCCAATGAAGAACCCCATCTCCCAATGAAGAACGAAGAATGAAGAACACTAAACTTCTTTGATATCTTCCTCAAATCTTCAATCGTCGTGAGATGTATTCGATGACTGAATTCCGCATCATCATCAATGAGCCGACACAACTCGGGTTTGGATGTGTGTGGCAGACATGACGAATGACTATCATCTTCATCTACTTTACACGACTCCGTCAACGAACGACGAACGATGATCAAAGGTTGTGGGTTTATTTTGGGTAACCATCCATTTATTTTTTCTTCTCATTGGAAAGGAATCGATGTGTGGTAGTAAAGAAATAGTAGTTAATATTTCTTATTCTTTGATGAACCTATTGATACCACCCTAAATGCGGAGGGTGTGGGCAAAACCAACATGGCCCGACCCCTCTACCGATCCTGTTTTTGATGAACTTCGTCATGGTGATGAGGCGATGGAATGAAGAAGGCGGCGACAACAAAGGCTGCACTACCCGCAGACTCCGCAAAACACACCGCCCCATGGCGCTCTAGTGCACCCGGCCGAACACCGATGGCCCGTACCGGCCCGAGTCTCGCCGAACCGGCCGCCTCTCGGCAGCCAGCCTGCTTGGCCACTCCTTTCCTGGCAGAACAACGCTGGCCCTCCTGCAGTCCTCCAAGCGCATCCCACGCGCCTCCCCAAGTAGGCCCCCTCACGGCCTCCTGGTTGAGCTAGAGTCCCGACGATCTCAGTGAAACTCGGTCGAGACGGTGTCCGGGACTCCTTACAGCCTCCAGACTGACCCGGTGTCTCAGATCCCTCACAGCCACCCAGCCGAGCTGGTGTACCGGCCTCCTAACGGCCTCATGGCCGAGCTGGTGTCTGGGCCCCCCTCGTGGTGCCCTGGCTGAACCGGCCCTAGCTGCGCCCTCCGGGCTGAGCTGCGCCCTCGCAGTGCACCAGGCCGAACTAGCCCAAAGGCCTGGCCAGACCGCCCCCGCGGCCTGCTGGGCTAGGCCCCGCACGTCGTTCCAAACCCCACGGGCCGGCATGCCAAATGGGCTAGGCCGGACCCATCGGGTTAGCACGGGTCGACCCGAACCGGGTCATCCCAGACTAAGTCAGGTCGGGTCGGTCTGACCGGGTCGAACCGGACCTAGGCCCACTACCGAACCCCTTTACTTTCGTTGACCATATCATTGGTACCGAACGTCTGTTTAACGAACCATCAATAGTGTTGGTTTCCTTGGAGTGTGATGGTCCCTTTGAGTATACCTTTCTAGAGTTTAGGGTAATTTTGAGATACAATCAAGTTGGATCTTACATGAATCCAACTGAGCCCCCAGGACTAAAAGGATAATAACTCACAGACCGGGCATCCGATTGACACATCATCTGTTGAGTTGAGACCCCTATCACGTGGAGAAACATTGAGGTAATTCTTCGTGAGACAACACGGTAGTTGGAGAATCGACCATTAGCATGAGGAGAGGATATTCCAGAGAGGAGCGAGCATTTGTGTGGGAACCTAATTGTTGGCTCAGACCTGACAACTCTTGACTGTTTGAATCATAGTGATTCTACTATCCTAGCGAGGTGGACCATGGTGTCCTGGCAGACTAACAGTGGAGAGGCTCGTGGGGTCTCAGTAGACCCACGGTACTCGACAGGAGGAGTACCTCAACCAGCTAGGAGGGGGAGAACCTATGGGTTAGCGAAGCAGACCCACGGTGGGGAGCGCCTCTGTGTGGGAATGGAAAACCCACGGTACGTGATATGAGGAGTAACTCAGCAGTCCACGATTATTGGGATGTGCCTCTATGTGATGGAGTTGTCCCACAATACCTGATTGTTCATGTGTTCTCCAACAGCCATGGTTTTGATAATAAAAATCCTTGTTTGAGCTAAGTTAGAAACTATTTGTATTTACCTCATGATTCAGATAGATTGCTTGATAACTTAGGTATATGTATGGGCGTATACCTAAGTGGGGTCATCTGTTGATTTAATACATTGTAATTTATCATTGATAGATTTTGTGATACCTTGAGGGTCTCAAGGTCCCTACATAGTATCGTTATACTCACCCCTGCACGGGTTATGCCCGTACCTTGTTCTGTTGGTTGCAGACGATAGACACCGCTGACTGAGGCTGATAGTAACGGGACTGGATGGTACCCAGAGGTGGACAACACAACGTGATAGTACACGGAGGAGACAGACGAACATGGATCACTATGGAGGCTATATGTACCTACCCTTCGGGTAGGATTTCTCGATGGATGATCTAGAAGCTGTTTTACTTTTCTTCCGTTGTACTTGTACTTTCCTGTTAGGATTGTACTCTGGCCCCTCTACTTTGAGCAGTCTTTGTATACAGTATTAAATAGTGTATTTCTTCCATCTCGTACTCTGTTGTGTGATATTACTCTTTATAAAGGCAATGCCTTCCCAGTTTTAGGAAAATACGCCATTGGTGCTAGTCGCCAGCCCCTAGCCTATGGATGGTGGGCCTGGGGTAGTCATGACACATGCCCCAGTGGACTAGTTATGACAAATTGGTATATGAGGAGTCAGTTCTTCCATAGAACTTATGTCTCTGATCTTTTTTTGAAGCAATAGTGTGAAGGGTACTGAGTGCGTTTTTTAGTTTAGGGAGTCTAGTGTTGGGGCGGCAGCTGACGTATCGATACACCAGGACCCTGACTACTGATTTCTGACTCAGTTAATGAAAAAAATAATTGAATGTTTATCTTCAAAAGTGTTCTTTAATTCATATCAACCAGGTTAGCTCATTAGGTATAATAATAGATCGTGTCACATCTGTTTCTATCAAGATGCCTCCCCACGGATGACCAGCTAGATACCTGAGAGTTATACATGAAGATAGCCCACCGAGGGACATTGCCTCAGTGTTGGGCCATTTTCCAGTGGAGGCACCAGTGGTACCACTACCCATTGGGCCATTGATTCTACCAGCCCCAACATAAAATGATACATGCCGCTCGAGCGCGTTACGTGGGTTCCAATGCTAGAGGCCACTATGGTTCAGGTGATATACGGACCCGAGGGCAGGTGAGGATTGGATGGAAGCTATGGTGAGAGTTTTCCAACTAGTTGGGACACCAGCCGACATCATGGTGATTCTTTCTTATAGCCTTCTACATGTAATAGCTGGAAGATGGTAGAGACTGATGTTCCAGTTTCATGAAGAGACAATGCTTCTCTTGGAATCCTTTGAGAGCCTGTTTCGGGCGGAGTTTGTTCTAATGACTCTTCACGCGGTGCAGCTACATGAGCTACTTCATCTACAGTAGGGCAGCATGATAGTGGCACAATACTCAATGAGGTTTAGTGATCTCTCGTGCTACTCTACATATATGTTGTGAGACCCATTATTCAGGGATCATACCTTCAATCAGGGGCTCAGGCGACAGATCAGGGCTTCAATGATCTCCCTCGGCATCCCGACGCAGGTGGGGGTGTTGGAGAGAGCCCTCTTAGTGGAGAGTTTTCTTGATGAATAGTCTCCAGTAGTGAGATCCACCACTAGAAGACATGTAAAAGAGTCTTCTGCAGCTGGCAGTAGATAGATGTCATAGTGGTCCAAGAAGACCAGACCCACGGGTGGATGATCACTTGATTCAGGATTGGTTGTACAGGGAAACCGGGGTAGAGAAGCATATTCGAAGAGTGGGAAGTGTTACTCATGTGGCAGGCATGGTCACATGACTCGAGACTATCCAACCCACCATTCAAGTGATAAGAAAAAGGTCGAAGGACCACCCATGCATAGGCATGGATTCGATCGAGGTGGTCCACAGAGAGCAGGAGTACGTGATAGAGGAGGTGCTCGAGCAGCTGGCGGTGGACTACATTTCAAGGTGTTACCACCGCCACCCCCAGGAGGTCCTCACCGACCATAGGGAGTAGTTGGACAGGCGAGATCTAAACTTCAGGCAACTGATGCACATGACCATGGCACTCCGAAGATGATTCGAGGTACGATCTATGTCTACTCCATCTTAGCTGCTGTACATATAAACACAGGTCCTAGTCATTCATTCATTTTCACTACACTTATTCAGAGCTCAGAGATTCCGACGAATCCATTGGCTAGATACTTATGGCTAGAGACTCCTACAGGATAAGACTCAACAATTACGCACTGGTTCCAGTAGTGTGATCTTACTCTAAGAGGTGAGAGATTCGGCTAGGATCTTGTCGTAGTGGCGTCGAGGCCTTATGTCGTCATCTTGGGCATGGACTGGTTATCTACAGCCCACGCTTAGATCAACTATATTAGGTGGAAATTGTGGTGTGTCCGCATGGATGGGGCCAGGTATACCTTCATCAGTGAGAAGAGAGCCTTTGCAGCACATGACAGAGTTACTCAGAGGAGGGTGCAGCAGATCATTCATCATTTAGCCTACCTTACCCTCAGAGCACTTGATGTGGAAAGTCCAACTTGTCCTGTATTGGTGGACCAATACACAGATGTTTTCCCTGATGATGTTCTAGGTCTACATCCTCATATAGAGATGGACTATTACATTAACCTGTACCCTATTACAACACCGATATCTACACCAGCTTATCGGATGGCTCCCTCGGAGTTTCTCGAGATGTGGGTACATCTAGAGGACTTGCAGGAAAAGGGATTCATTCAGCCCAATGTTCCTCCCTGGATAACCCTGATTCTATTTGCCAAGAAGGTAGATGGGAGCTTGAGGCTTTGTGTTGACTACTGTCACCTGAACCAGGTGACTGTGAAGAACAAGTACCCACTCGCAAGGATTAACGACCTCTTTGATCAGCTGAAGGGAGCGTGGTGGTTCTTGAAGATAGACCTCAGATCAGCCTATCACCAGCTCAATGATTGAGATGGGGATGTGTAGAAGATGGATTTCAAATGTCGGTACACCCACTACACATTCTTGGTTCTCCCTTTCGGAATAACCAATGCTCCAACACTATTCATGGGACTCATGAACAGGATTTTTCAGCCATACCTCGCTTTCTTTGTCGTAGTCTTCATCAAAAACATTTGTATCTACTCGACTACTAAGGAGGATCATGCCTACCATTTTCGGGAACTACTGGAAAAACCACCAGAGCACCAGATTTATGGTAAGCTCTCGAAGTGCTAGTTCTGGATCCGAGAGGTTCACTTTTTGGGACACGTCATCTCGGTGTCCGGAGTTGCAGTGGATCCAGCGAAGATTGTTGTCATACTTTCTTGGGAGCCACCTAGGAGTGTGACGAAGGTGAAATGTTTCTAGGGTTTGGCTAGTAACTACCAGAGGTTTGTTCCAGACCTCTCCAGAGTTGTAGCACCACTATCAGCCTTGATGATGAAGGGGTAATCCTTAGTGTGGTCGGAGAGATGCCAGTAGAGTTTTCAGAAGCTGAGGTAGAGGCTGAATAGTGCCCCCATATTGAGGCTACATAGGAAGGCATAGGGAATGCAGTATACTGCGACGCATCAGGGACCAGACTCGGGTGTGTTATGATGTAGGAGTGAGCCGTGATCACATATTGTTCTCAGTGACTGAGATAGCACAAGAAAAACTATGCTACACATTACATAGAGTTAGTAGTAGTGGTATTTGCCTTAAAGATGTGGAGACACTATCTGATGGGCGAAGGTTTTATTATATACTCCGATCACAAGTGTCACAGGAATATATTATCTCATAATGACCTTAAATTAAGTCAATGATGATGCTTTGAGTTCCTCTAGTACTATGACTTCAAATAGTCTATACTCTTCGTAAGGGGAACATTGTGGCAGATTCAGTAAACAAAAGATCTGGTATACAACTACTAGGCAAGGTGACAGAGCAGCTAGCCGAATTACAGATATCCTTTGTGGATAGAGATGAAAAATCCATTCTAGAGTATTTTTCCCTCACTACCCCACTTCCTCAGTGAGTCAGAGAGGCACATCGTGGGGATGCTGACTGCGAGACAAGACATGCTCAGATATCAATAGAATATAAACCTGATGGATTTTCTGAAGGTGGGGAGCACGCTATCCCCTTTAGAGGACGTACTATGGTACCGGTGTCACTTTAGGAGGATCTGTTGATGGAGTTCCACACATCCCCTCTAGTGGTTCATCCAGGAGTTGTGAAGATGTAATAGTACCTTCAACGACAGCACTGGTGGCCAGGTATGTAGAAGGTAGTAGCAGAGTTTGTCTCTCGATGCCTCACTTGTCCCAAATTGAATGTGGAGCACCGGGTACCAGCAGGATTGGTTTATCCATTTGAGTTCCGAGAGTAGAAGTGAGATGGGATATCCATAGACTTCATGAAAGAACTCCCACGTTCATCGAGGGGTCATGACTCGATTTGGGTGATCATTGACCGACTCAGCAAGTCGACCCACTTCCTACCAATCCGAGAGCAGGGTTTAGTAGAGAGCTTGTGATGCCTCTATGTACAAGAGATTGTGTGGATACATGGAGTAACTTCATCTATTGTCTCCGATTGTGATGCATGATTTTATTGCCGGCTATGGAAGGGGTTAAAGGAGAATTTCGGGACACATCTTCGTCTGAGCACTGCCTTGCATCCTCAGACAGATGGTCAGAATGAGTGGACCATTCAGACCCTCGAGGACATGATGTGTGCTTGTGTCCTTGACTTCAGTTACAGTTGGGAAGATCAATTGCCTTTGGTGAATTTTTCATACAACAACATCTATAACTCCAAAATAGGGATGACACCTTTTGAAGAATTATACGGGTGACCTTGCAGATCAGCCTTGTGCTAGATATAACCAGGGGAGTCAGCACTGGTGGGACCAGAGAAGGAATGTGCTACCACTAAGAAGGTGTAGATCATCTAGGAGCGGATGGGGACTGCACATAGTAGGCATAAGTCGTATGCTGATATGAGATATAGAACTATGGATTTAGAGGATGGCGACCACGTATTTCTATGGGTCTCAACTCGATGAGGTGTATGGAGATTCGGCCGAGCCGGAAAGTAATATCCGAGGTTCATCAGACCATTCCAGGTCCTCAGTAGGGTTGGCGAGGTGGCATACTGCTTAACTCTTCCACCTCAGTTGCATTGGGTGCATGATGTCTTCCACGTATCCTGGCTGAGGAGATACAAGCACGACCCTTCTCACATCATTAACAATGGAAAGATGGACATAAACGATGGGGTTATTTTTATAGAGGTTCCAGTGGAGATTGAGGATCAACAGGAGCATATCCTTCGTGGACGGTTGATACCTCAGGTGCGCGTTCGCTGGAAGTATGGGAACGTCTAAAAGGGAACATGGGATTGGGAGGCTCAGACGCAAGCTCAGTACCCCCACCGATTCCCTTAGTTCATGTTGTAGCCTTTGGGGACGTAAAGCCCTGAGGTGGGGAGAATGTAAAGGCTTAAAAATTCCATTGAATTTTTTTCTTAAATAACTGAGAATTTTACAAGTCAGCGAAAACTGATGGCACATGATTCTATGGCTCGGTGTGCCAGAAATCAATTTCTGATGTATTTTTCAGGTACGTTTAAGAAAGTTATTAGCGGGGTTTTATAAATTTTTAATCGTTTTGCGGAATTGAAATCTGAGGGCACCGTTTAACTCACAGCACCGATATTCGCTTTAGAAGACTTTCACTTCGATGACAGTGGGTCAAGTTTAAAAGTTAGTTTTTGGGTTTTCTGGGAAAATAATGAAATAAAGTGAGCTTCACTTTATTTTTATTTGAGAAGACATGTGGGTGCTTGGTGGTTAAAATTTTAACACTCCATGTTTCCACGGTACACTTTTCTTTGAATAATACAGTAGCGTATGTTGTACGCAACTTCGAGTTCTAACACACACCACAACCAATCAAACTAGCTCTTATGAATAGTAATATCCACTTTTTGAAATTTTATAAATATTATCTTTAAAAATGGACTTCATTTTTGGATTCAGAATATCGAAATTAGCTTAGGGTGATTTTTTGGTATTTTTCTGAAAACATTCAATGTTTGATGAATAGTGAAAAAACACTAAGTTGTAGTTTAAAACAGAATTATTATTTAAATAATTATTTAAATTATTTAAATTTACATTAGGTCAAAATAGATACATAATACCTATAAATGATCAATTTAATTCATTAGAGTCAGTTTATAATAATGATAGATATATAAAAATTTTACTGAACTTTTCATCGTCTTTTACCCATCTCCTAGGAAAATTTGCAAATTCACATAAAACATAATTTTACCACTTCTGTGAGTGGAATTTCGAAAATACGAGAGACGCAAATAATATCAAGGAGTAAAATGTGGTTTAATAAGATAAAAATTATTTTTGGTGAATAGTATCTTTTTTACTTTTATTTACCACGGTTAAATGTAAATAGTGTAACTACGGGTAAAAAGGATATAATTATTACCATAACACATGTGGTAATTCTATTGGCTAAGTATAATTCGACCAAAAACAACCTTAGGAATAAAATATTAACCTTTTTCGTCCACTTGGATTAGATTAGGATGTTTATTATTATTTAATTCAATGATGAGTTAAAAGAGATAAAATCAAAGTTAAATAACTAAATCATTTTTAATATAGTGTTATGCATAATATAAATTAGATCATAAATATTCATTAGAAAGATAAAAATATTTCCTACATAATGGTATTTTATTTCTAATTTTTAGACATTCTATAATTTAATTTATTTATGACACAATAGTTATGCAGTAATTACATAATTAATGAAATATTAAAATAATTGATTTTATAAATATCCAAATAAATGTAATTTAATAATTTTTCTGAATTTCAATAATTTTTTAGCTTAATATGACATGATATAATTTCTTAAATTAATTTTTTCGAATTAATAATTTTGTTAAGACTTTAAAAAAATCAATTATTAAATAGTGTCAAAATTGACATAAAGGAGTATTTAAAAAAAATATTATATTATTAATTGATATTATTTTTCTAAAAATCTACTGTTTGGAAAAATGACTTAGATAAGGTTATATATATTAATAATGAACCTCTTGGGGTTCTCTTGGATTGTTATTGTAAGTTTATTAACCATATAATATAAAAATACAAAGAGACGTGGTAAATGTCCAAATATTTAACTAAGAGTTAAATATAAATGATATGGTTAATTTGGTGACACAAACCTATATAAAATCTGTTGGATGAAAGGATTTCGACCCATCCCCACCTTAACCTCGAAATAAGTTACTTTGGAGCCATTATAAACCGAATATGAATTTATTATGAAATAATATTTTAAGTTTTTCCTAAGGTGCCCCCTCACCCCTCTTATAAAAGGGAACTCCCCCTTCTCTCAAATTCATACCTTCAATTCCTTTTGAATCTGCCAGACCCTACCGAAATATTCTCTAAACTTCCCTCACTTCAACCTGGAGGCCTTAGTTTGATCAGAAAGCCAACCTAAGGAACCCTTTTGATCAAATCAAAAGGAAGAACCCGACTAAGAGGTAATGTTTTCACCACCCTCTTTCAAGTTCCTTTATTCTTCCTATTGTTCTTTATTTGATATTTTCATTCTAAAATAATAACTACAATATTCTATCCATCCTTTGAATGACATGTCACCATACGTGTGTACGTATGGCTTACCGTCTCCACATCGTGGTGTAATTGTTATTCAATACATTATTATTTGGATGGGTATGATAATGTTGTGTAATTGTTGTAAATAATAAATATTACATTATAATGATTCCCTATATATGATATACCATCAAATTATATATTATTTTAATTTCAAAAGAATCAAATTGTCGCTCCTGCATACGTAAGGACTACCATCTCCACGAATGAGATGTGATTCATTCCCCATCGCATCCATTCAAGTCTAATTCTCATTTGATGATTGAAAATAATGTTTAAGGACTTGGTATCATACTGGATATTAATAAGATACAAGCTGTCCATAACAAACATGAATTATGTAACAAAACATATAAAATAAAATGAGTAAGTTAACACCCAAAACAACGATAATACTAAGATATTGTTAACAAAGCAATGTTAAAAGATCATATATGATATCATATTAATGTATATGATTCTTGTATAATTTAATAACAATTATTTCACCATTATACAGGAGTTTAACCTACCCTTGACCAAGGAAAATTACAAGGTAAGGGTTAATTTCACAATCTCTTTATTATATGAGGTTGTTTATACATAATTATCTACTGGGACCTCTTTATCCTCCACATCCATGTTTCGTCAAAATGTATATCAAAACATTCTGACTATTTTACAAAATATCGGTTAAAGTCATTTATACCCTTGTTTGAATTTTTATAAAAAGTTTATAAAGGAATATTTCTGTCGTTTTTCAAACAAGGTCTTTTTTAACCTTTTCGACTGAATTAAGGTAAGAATGTTTTTTAACTTATACGGTGGGTGCGGCTATTTTATGCCATTAAAAATCGTCGAAGCATCCCTTACAATCATATAAGATTTTTTTAAAGTAAATTTTTTATTTTATAGTTATGTGTCTTTTAAATGATTTCAGAAAAAGAGATATTTATCTCAAATAGTTTTTATTTCATATATGTCAACATCCTTTGAAGGATTTTAATCATATTTGAAGTTGATTTATTAAGATACAAAACATCTATATAGTTTTGAAGGTTTTGTGATATGTTTGATTGAGGATGTGTTATTTTTATACCATTCATAGTTTATGGAGAATGTATTGACATTTCGTATGCTAGTTTTAATACGAATGTTTATGTTATGTTTAAACCTGTTCATATGATGAATGCATTGGACTTAATAAGTGACAGGAGGAGCCCGATATAGCTCCTCGATGCATCGGTAGGTCTAATGAGATAAACTAGTGTCTTGGAACAAGGCCATGAGAAAATATTATTAGTAGTCTTGGCACATGGCCTTGACTATTTTGTTATAATAGTCTGGAATTATGCATTCCATCATTAAGAAAGTGGTTATTGATATTTCATGTAATTATTTGAATAGTAGAATATCCATGTGGATAAGTAAATGACATTAATTAATTTTATCTTTGTCATATTATTCCAAAGTTCAAGTTTAAAAGCCTTTTTAGTTATACATTTCCTTAAATGTTTATGTTTATTTATGAAGGTTCCTGCTACATTGTTATCATTACTGAGCATCTGAGCTCACCCCTTTAAATGTTTTAATTTTTACCAGGATGTGAAGTATAAATTTATGAATAACCTGTAGGGAATGTATTAGGGGATATGAAGACAAGATGTTGTTGTAGTTTTTTTTCATTATGATGTAATGTAAGACTTATGAATATATCTATTGTTTCCAAGGATACTAAACTAATCGGTTTTTCGAGAGTTGATCTTTTGTGATCATGCCAATGTTATTTAATAATGCACGGACTCTGGGTAACTAGGGTCGGGGCGTTACGAAAACCTCTTCATGGAAGTTGGAGGTGGTACCACCACACCTTAACCTCCCATGAGTGGGTATGGTGGTGGGGCCGACCAGAACATAACCTACCGCGAGAGGTTACAATGTGGGGACCACATGGGGATTAACCCCTATTTATGGAGGAGAGTAAAACCTCTCAACTCTCCCTCATTAATGAGGGAGAGCCACATCACCTCCCCTAATTATTTCCTTGTGCCAACCCCTTGAATTAATTAAGGGGAACCTACCTAATTAATTAGTCTGATTTGAATATCGTGCCAATAAATTAATATGCTACTTCAATCTATTATTTTGTTGGAATATTCATTTCAGGTGAAGATTTGAGAGGAGGATTATTGGGAGAAAGATTCCAACGAAAATCCCCATCTCCCAATAAAGAACAACGAACCGAGAATGCTGGCAATCTTTGACTGCTTCCTCGAAGCTTCACCGTCTTGAGACAACTTCGACGGCCGACTTCCACATCGGCATCAACGAGCTGGCGTAGCTCGTGTTAGGAAGTGCATGGAGGACTTGATGAATGGCGATCATTTTCATTTACTTTCTATGACTCTATCAACGAATGATGAATGACGTTCAAAGGTAGGGGGTTTATTTTGAGTAACATTCCTTTTTATTTTTCTTCGGATTGGAAAGGAATCGATGCGTGGTTGTAATGAAATAGTTGTTGATTTTTCTTATTTTTTGATGAAAAAATTGATACCACCCTAAAAGCGGAGGGTGTCGGCCAAACCAACATGGCCTGACCCCTCCACTAATCTTGTTTATGTTGAACATAGGCATGGCGATGAGGCGACGAAAGGACGAAGGCAACGATGACAAAGGTCGTGCTACCTGTGGCCTCCGTGAACCACGCCGCACCAGCAGAGCTCCGGCTCACCCGACCGAACATTGCTGGCCCAAGCAGCACTGAACTGGCATGCTCAACCCCCTCCATGCCACCGGCCCTCCTGGCCACACCCTGCCCAGCCGACCGCCGCCGGCCCACCGACCTGCCTCCGCGCGCTACTCGTGCGCCTCCCTGATCCAGCCAGCCAGCTGACCTCTACATGCCCAGCTCGCCTCCACGAGCCGACCCCCTTGTGGCCTCCTGGCTGAGCCATCGTCTTGGCTCCCTCGCAGCTACACGACCGAGCCAGTGTCTTTTCCTCCTTGTGGCCTCCCGGCCGAGCCGGCATCCCGGTTCCCTCGTGGCCACCTAGCCGAGCCGATGTCCCAGCCTCCTCTCTGCCTCCCAGCCGAGCCAGTGTCCCGACCCCCCTTGCGGTGCCCTAGATTAATCGGCCTCGGGCGTGCCCTCTGGGCTGAGCCACGCCAGGCCGTGCCCTCATGGTGCACTTGGCCGAACGGGCTTTGAGCCCGGGCCGGTGGCCCTTGCGGCCGGCTGGGCTGGACCCTATGGGCCTGGCCAAACCTAACAGGCCGGCCCACCCAACGGGCTAAGCTAGACCCATCAGGTTAGCATGGACTGACTCAAATTGGGTAAGCCCCGAATATGTTGGGTCGGGTCGGTCCGACCAGGTCGAACCAGACCCGGTCCCACTACCGACCCCCTTTACTTTCTTTGGCCATATCTTTTGAACCGGATGACCATTTGATGAACCATTAGCGGTGATGATTTTCATGGAGCATGACGGTCCCTTTGTGTATACCCCACTGGAGTTCTGGGAAATATTGAGTTATGGTCAGGTTAGATCATATGCGAATCCAACTGGGCCATTGGGACTAAAGGGATAATACCTAATAGACCGGGCATCCGATTGATGCACCGTCTGTTGGTTTGAGACCCCTATGATGTGGCTGACCTTTGGTATAATTATTTATAGGACTTCGGGGTAGCTGGATCATAAAACAGTAGCATGAGTATCGGATCTTCAAGAGATGAGAGATCATTTTTGCGGGAACCTAGTAGCTGGCTCAGACTTGATGATTGCTGACCGTTTGACTCAGAGTGATTCTACAAGCCGAGCGGGAAGCACCACAGTGTCACAAAAGACCCATAGTGTGGATCACCTGGGTGTTGTTGCAAACCCATGTTACTTGACATGAGGAGTACCTCAGCAATCTACGAGGGGGAGTGCTTCTGTGTAAGCGTGGAAGACCCACGGTGGGGTGCACATCTGTGTGAGTAAGGTAGACCCATGATACTTGACAGGAGGAGTACCTCAATAGCCAATGTTAGTGGGAAACACCTCTGTGTGACGACGAAGGCCCACTATACTCTATTGAGAAGAAGTTCTCTAACAGTCGTGGTTTCAATAGTAAAAATCCTACTTTGAGCTGAGTCAGTAACTTTTTGTATTTACCTCGTGATAGAGATGAATTACTTGATAACATAGGTATATTTATGGGCATACACCTATGTGGGTTTATCTGTTGATTTCATACTTTTTAATTTATCTTTATTGGATTTTGTGAGACCATGAGGGTCTTGGGGTCCCTACTGAGTATCGTTATACTCACCCCTGCACGGGCTTTGCCCGCACCTCATTGTGTTGGTTGTAGACGATGAACAACACTGACTGAGGTTGAGAGTAGTAGGAATGGATGATACTAAGAGGTGGAGCACACGATGTGATGGTACATGAAGGAGATGGATGGATGTGGAGTACTATGGAGGCTATCTTTACCTACCCTTCAGGTATGATTTCCTAGAGGACGATCCAGAATCTGTTTTACTTTTCATCAATTGTACTTGTATATTCCTGTTGGTCATTAATTTTGTCCCGTCTACTTTCATCACTCTTTTTATATTGTTTTACTTAGTTTTTTTCTTACAGGTCATACTATATTGTGTGAGATTACTCTTTATAAAGGCAATTCTTTCACATTTTTTGGGACATATGCCTTTGGTGCAAGTCGCCAGCCCTTGGCCTATGGAAGGAGGGCTTGGGGTAGTCACAACATGGGTCCCGGGGGATGGGTCATGAAAAAACACTATTTTATATAGGAGACACATTGGAAGAAAATCATGAGATATTTTAAGGTTTTACCTCTTATTTGAAATTCACTAGTTGATTCTCAAGTAATTTAAAATATTTTGAAGGGTTCAAGGAAACCCAATCATCCTCATCATTGTTTGAATTTCTTTAAAATATGTGCTAAATAACCTTTCAAATATTCCTTGACCCTGGAAGATATTAGAAATTGAAGATCATCTCAATAATTATCATTTTTAGGTTTTATAAATTTTTAAAAATCTACTTCAAAAACACTATCCATAAAAAAGATTGACTGATTGTAATTTTTACGACCATTCTATGTTATTATCCTATATCCTCTTCACTAATGATTGATTCTCCCATCTATATTTATATATTCATCTACCATTATCTCCATCTCCATACACAACATGTAATATATGATTTAGTCTGGTTAAAATTTCTAGAATCATCATTCTAAGGAAATTGACTTGGTTTATCCATTGTTAATCAATATGATAAAGCCTTATATGATCATAGTACATTATTACATATATTAGGACTTTTTATTTGTATGATGTTCAATAATCTTGTGGTCTTGAATTATTTCATTCATAACATTGTTCTCATCACAGGTATCAAACTACTTAAAATATGCCATAATTTTTTTTATTTAAACATCATACAACATATATATCCAAACGCTCCATTAATCTTAGTCTGGTAAAAATGATTAATTAAAGATGCTCAACTACATTTTAAAAACTTATAAATACTTATATAGAAAAGTAAATTCTACCACAACTTATATCTTCAAATATAAAAATATTTTTTACTTATTTTCCTTTTTCTATTCACACACTTAGTAAAAATTACACAAGAATAGATTCATACACTACATCATCTAATAGGAAAATACATGTTATTTATATAAATATATATTTTTTTATTTGGTGTTCTCAAATTATGAATTCCCCTCTATGACATCATACTACTCTATCTAGTAATGTGCATCATGTAAGAACATTTTATATCTATCCTTATGGGCTTCATACTGATGCATATCCTTCCATTCACAATGTGATTGGTCTGTCTGGAGAACTCCTTCTAGAACATGACGTCTAACGAATTTTATTGGTAGAATACATCAGGAACCTTGGGAATAGATATATTTTTTAGAAGTATTTGTATGGAAACTTATATCTGGTTGTCTGCATCTATAATTTTATGTGTGGACATCTTCCACTAGTTATTTACATCGATAGTTCTATATCCATAACTCTAAATTCATAATTATATATATATATAAATCATTGAAGTAAATATGTGGGGTCAATTATGTCTCCCAAAAGGATGTATGTATATTATTCTTCATATACTTCTCTTACCCCCCTATTGATAATAAAATTCAAAGGGGCTAGCAAAACATATATTTCTTCATCTCTAAATCTTAAAAAGTACTCTTAAGAGAAAAATAAAATCAAAAGAGCTTCTTTAAAATGTTATTTTAACTACACAACCCTAACTCTATATGGGAGAACCTCAGGTAAAAAATATTAAATAACCAGGCTGATAAAATTTTTCATCTATATTTATTTTATGTAATGTTTCTTCAAGTTTCTTCCCAAATCATTATATCAGTGGAAATAAGAGTATGTTTCTTCAGATAAATTCAACACTAATCACAATAAATAAATCAAAATAGTTCAAGTGTATATGAATTTTTTTTCTCTAATATCAAAGCATTCTTATCATTATAAATATATTTTTGAGAAATGTTTGTTACTCAGAACCCAACTTCATCTTTTACCCCCTCAAGGATATAAACACATTCTTTATTATGGTGGTATCAATGCTTCTTGTTATATTTCTCAAACATGAAATAAATATTTAATTGTATTATACTTGATTCTTTACCTTTTACCAATAAATTATCTGTTGGTTATAAAAATAAACAATTATTTGAATATGGGGGGCCTTAATGTTCCCTAGAATAAATGCTCAGACAAATTTTTTTATCACATTCAAAAATTCTTCTCATCTTCTTTTATTTTTCATTTAGGTCATTTCTTTCTTGTGACCAACCTCCAACAATTTTGTATTTGATTTATATTTTATTTATAGAATATTTAGATAAATGATTCATCTTCTATTCATCTTTCATAAAATATTTTTCATATTGAGTATTTATCATTTTATTCCTGATTTCTTTTGAGGATGGTAAGAGCATCATTCAATTTTTGTAACATGACCATATTTCTCAAACCACTTTTACTTTTTTGAATTTTAAAGACACCATATGTTTGAAATTTATTATTAATATTTATAATTTATTGAAAACTTTTTCTTATTTTTTTTACTTATGCACACTTCTATTATTCCCAAATATATTAGCCATACCGATTTTATCTGGCCAAAAAAATAAAAACTCCTTCTATACTTATAAAAAACTTATTGGAATGTTTGTTCTTTTTTTCACTATAACATACCCTTGATTTTTATCTTTTTCTTTATATAGTAATGTTTCACCTTCATGAGTATTATCTATTCCAAAAAGCATTATAACCCTATTAGTGGACTATAAATCTTCATATTTTAGAAAAATAGTTTTACTGGTATGAAGATGTTGGTTAACATATCTACCAAATATATGGGATAATGTTTCAAGTGAGATAATTTCTTGATGAATTCCACTCTTTTGTAGTGGAATATAAATTATTAAAATTATTATCTTTTGAAAATACACAGTTAAACTAAGAATCAGATCATTGATATTGTGTTTTTAATGTAGAAGAATTCTTTTATAGACCCTTATTCTCACATGATCATGAATATTCATACTTAAACACGACTATTTTAGTAATTTATTCTATAATATTTATTAGCTCCCATTGTGTTGTAAGAAAAATTGATTGTATTTTAAAAAACAATTCTTCGTACTTATCCAATCTTTATTTTAAGACATTTTACATCATATATAATTTAGTTAACATTAATATATTTTTATTATTTTTGTCATCATATGTAGTTTCTTCCATATTGATATTATCTTTTTTGGTTGAATTTTCTCATAGATTCTCAGTTTTCTCTCATGGAAACCAGTTTTCAATTTCTCTGGTATAATCACATTGATTTTTATCTCCTCATTTCTGATTCACTCAGTATTCATATAGATTATTTCCTTAACATATTTCTTCAACTTCAGCATTTTCTTTTTTTGTATTTTATATTTTTATTAGAGGATGCTTTAAAATTTTATATTATAAACAGATTAATTTTTCTAATCTCATCACCACCATCATCACTACTTTATCTATCACTCACTTTCTAACATTATCAAAGAAATGGGGATGAAAATAAAATTCATTACTAGAGTAAGAATAATCCATACATATTCTATCCTATATATATATATCTAATCATGTTGTACATAATTTTTTTTTTCTTCCACTTCTATCTCTAAGACAACTCATCATATTCTTTAAATAAAAAATATTCATTTTTCATCTTAGGAACATTTTATTCACTATAAACATTATCATTTAATAAAAATATTTATAAATATTTTCATAATAAATGAAAAAAATTTAGAGTTATGATATACTCATTTATAATTATATACACCAAATTTAATATACAACAAATATAAAAAGAGTTTAGAAAATAATATTTACATGTTTTGGTATAAATACAAAAACCTTTCCATATTGGATATTCCTCACCTAATGGATTATTTTAATATCTTCCTATGACTAAAAATTCATGTGAAATAATTAGTTATAAACTCCAATATTCACTCCTCCAACTAACCCTTGTTCAACCCCCCTCGCTAAAAATATTATCTCTTCTCTATATTTATTTATACACTACACCTGTCCTAAATATAACTTCTTTATTTATGACTGCATGAACAATAGAAAAGAATCCTTTTCTGAAAGTGAACATACCCCCAATTATAATCTCATCAGTTATGTTTTCTTGATCTGTTGTAGGAAGATGTTCTCTACTTCCATAAGAATGTTTGATCACCTTAGTCTACATACAATCTCCAAGATCATTAGTAACCCTCTTAAGAGTCCATTTTCATTGATACATCATTGTAACATTTGTGATCGCTTGATGTACTCAATATAAAGTTATCAATAACAGTTCTTAGAAACTACCTTATCAAATTTTTGTCTGATGACTATGTATGAAGTTCCTATATCAGATGATTGTATCCATTATATCTCCATCCAAAGCTCCTTAACTCATTTTAGCTGCATCTAGTTTGGTTTTTAATATGCACCTCTATCTGTTTGTCTTGGTCTGAAAATTCGGTTTTCAATTAAGCATACCTGGTTCGATAAACATCATGTGTCTACTTAGTATTAATTAAATAAAATTCACACTATGTTTATTCTATGTTTGATGGAAGTTGGTTTAATAGATATTCTTTAACATGAAATTTATGTTTTTGTTGGAAAATGAATATAAAAAAAAGAGCCAATTTGCATTTTTTTATTGGAAAACATTGTCATATAATATAATATTAACTATTATTTATATATAATACCATTTAGATAAAATTTAAGGGGGATTTTTTTTACTCTCATATAAAATTAAAAATAATTTTCTCCAGAAATATGAAATATTATTTATAATTCTTGGAAACTCTAAAATTCATAAAGAAACTTAAATTTCTATAAATTCATTATTAATTAAATTTTAAAAACTCCCTTAACCTCATAAATATTGTAATCATTTACAATCATGTCATCATTGTCATGTTAAGGGAATTATAAAGTTATGTAAATATTATTTAATGTTTCTAGTCTAACTAGCGAACTTCATCTATAAAACTGTATTCAGTGTTATTTATCTAGAATTTTTCATCTAGAAACCTACATATGGTAGTGTATGTCTGGAAGTTTAAATCCAAATCTCTGCATCCTGTTTCTAGAATCCTATGTATGGTTTTCAGCATCTTTTTGTCTATGTATATAAATTTTGGTCTATTTATCAATGTTTGAACGTAAATTTCTAGAAATATGTATATAGATATATACATATTGATATCTTCATCCTGTAGTTTATTCCTTACTCTATCAAGTTATAAATTTTCACCTCCTTTTCTTTTTAAGAAAATCATAGATATTTATATTTTTCATGATGTTGAAAACATTTATGAATCTCTTAGAATTATAAAAAAAAAGTAATAAACTTTTTTATGAAACATTCTTATATAACAGTCTTAAGGAAATTTCTCAAGGAACATTCACTTCAAATACATATTAATATATTGAAAATGAATGGATCCAAACATGATTTCAAACAATATGGATAATTCCTATTTTATACCTCTTTGGCTTGGGATAAATCATGTCATGTACACTTTATTTTGTAGTAATCCTCCAAGATACTCTTTTTTCATGGGAAAAATCCTACATTTTACCTTTTGGCATGAAATCATATTACATTCCTATTTGGATTCGAAAAAATATTTTTATTTACCCTTCTTATTTTGATAAATACTCATTTATATGGCTTGGCTAGGGATAAATCCACCCCCCGTCTACCCATTATCTTGGAAAAAACTCAAAAGTGCTCTTTAGTATTGTGATAGACAGAGTTCTATATTTCATTCTTAAAAATAATTATCCAATATAATCAACTCTCACTCAATAGAAATAAAAATATATTTATAGAGTTATGTGTCAGATTTAGATATTATTTAATCACACATAGGACCTTAATTATATTCTAAACCTTAATGACCCCCTCCATAAAATTATTTTATTATTATTTCTTCTGGGAGTATACTTATCAGTGCAAATAAACATATAATTTTATCATCTTGTAAATTAATACTGATTTCTGAAACACATCTTCGTCAACCCATCCTCCTAAGTATTTATCTAATACCCTTATAAATATTTATCCACTCAATAAATAATTATAGAAATATTTTATATTAATGTAATTAAAAAATTACCTTGAAAATACGTATTTTTTTAATTTATGTGATTAATAAATATCACGTAAAATTATTCCTCTTCTAAGATAATAATATTTATTCTAAGTTTTAAATTAAAATAAAATTTAATTTAGAAAAATTGAATTACATAATGTATGACCCTCTATATTTCTTTCTCATTAGAATTAGTCGGATCTACCTAAAATACCCTATTAATATCTTGGAAAAGGTAAAGGTATACAAGAGGAATAATTTAATGTCATAATGTCGCGAAATATATAAGCGGTATACTATGTAATCTAATCCATTTTCCTGATAACTCATCAAGTAAGTTTCATACTTGTTTCATTAACCTCAATGTTTGATATATCTTACTTTGATTTCCCAACATGAAAATGTCAACATCAACATAAAAATTTTACATATTTCTATGGATTAGTTTTAATAAAATGGATTAAATATTACAATTTATGAATATAATGGAAAAATCCTTTCTCAATTTATTCATTTATAGAATTATAATTATAATGTACCAAACACATCCAACTTAGTGTGAACATTTTTCATTATGGGTTTTGTCAAAAAATTTGTGTACCTGAGTCGCAATATATATTAAAAATATTCTTAATGTTTGGATTCCACTACTAGAATATCTAATCATACAAAATCATAAAAAAATTTAATAGGTATGTTTATCCTCGTAATATCCTTTCTTATATGTCCATAAGAACAAACTTCATGAGATGAAACCTCATCCTCCTACAAAACCCACACATTATAGTAAAAAAACTACGTTCCCCATCCTAGTTCACCATTGCAACCAATTGATAAATATTTATGTTTTATCATCATGGAATCTGAAGGTTCCCACTATAGTGGGGAGATGTTATTACCTATTTTTGTGTTGTAGATACTATAAACATTATCACATTAAATTCATGAAGAATAACAATAAATAAGTGGTAATATGTATTTAATATTCCCTTCATTGTATATATTTGATAATCTAATGTAAAACTAGTTTGTTCTATGATAAAAACCCTAATAGTATCACATAAAAGAATTCATTTTAATATGACTCATTTGTCCAAGACATGCTGTAACTATAGAACATTGAGTCTATAAATATTGTATATCCACTCATATGTTATATATTCACCATTTATAATCTATCCTTGTTGATGAATAAATAAAATAAATTTTATTTATTTCGATGAGGACATCAAATACCCCACAACCAAATTGATAATCACAAAATATATATAATCTAGGTATAAAAAATGACAACTCCTGTCATTCCATATTGATGGCCCATATGTCATTCTTTTTATACAATAGGATACATACCATCCTAGTAATTCATAAAATGATTATATGATCAATAATACATCCCACCACCCCATTATTATCTAAGACTAAATGATTGTCAATGAAATTTATGAAACTGTGTATTTTCTCATACTGGGGGTCTTTATAGCTGAAGGTATTAAAAAATCCCAACATGAATCTGTAACTCATATAATAAAAAAGAAAATGTTTATAACAATCAATATGATATACTTTGTGGGGACATCTAAAAAAAATATTCTTGTTCCTTATGTTATTATCATGTATCCCTATTTGAGATCCTCCCCATGATATCATTATAATTTCATGAAAAATAATAAAACTCAATGAGGAGAATTTGTTATGGAAAACTCAAAGTTATAATTTGATTTGTTAAATATCACTTTAAATCAC
This sequence comes from Viscum album, assembly GCA_963277665.1. NCBI lineage: Eukaryota > Viridiplantae > Streptophyta > Magnoliopsida > Santalales > Viscaceae > Viscum > Viscum album. Next base: position 1,965,703,129 of record OY728132.1, read on the forward strand.
AATATATATAAAAACAATTTGATTTAATGATAATATAATTACTTAATTTTATATAACATGATATATTTCTTAGGTTTTTTGACTAACATGCAATTAAACCCCCAAAATAAATTCTAACGAAACAACATAAAATTAAAAAACTCTAAAATGAACCCCATGTGTGATGCCTAGAAATATGATGAACAAGAACCCATGTCACCATAATATAGTATCAAACATCCAAAAGAGCATAGAAAATACAATGAGAAACAAAGAACTAAAGTAATAATTTAATTAAAATAACAATAAAATGAGATACCAAGGTTTTTGATTTCACCCAAATACATAGCGGAATAATGATTTATTTAATACAATTAATTGTAATGGAAGATTATTAAAATTAATGTATCACTTTCTCTGCCAGTGAATATACATATCCATCACAATTGGAACTACCTACCATTTATAATAGTAAAATTACAGTACTTCCTATCATCACTTCCATCTAATTCAGGTGGATGAAGTCCACCTACTCTGATAATTTTAGAGGAAACCTTGTCTTATTAAAATATATTTACTACATCAATATTCGTATAGATTTATCTATTCCCATTTTTGAAAATATTATAGATACAAAATCTTGTATATATTCAAGTGAGTGAACTTTTTATGGACCGATTCATTTTCACCATAATTTTTCTATTAGTCAAATGGAACTCATCCAATACCACCTAACCTCTATTGGATTTTCATAAATAAGGTCACTAGTTGTTCTACTCTTGTTAGACTATAATTCCATTCTTATAGTTAATTGAGAACCAGACATAAATAATATTCTACTTGGTATTCTTTTCAATTTTGTGACATGGTCATATTCGATAACCAACAACGCTTTTATGTTTAAAAATTTAATATATTGGTGACATGGTTCACTTCTACACCATTCGTTCAGTCAACCTAGAATATCTAAGTTATAGAACCACATAATAAGTTCTTGTGTTATATCATTTTTCAAAATGATGGTCATATTTCACATCATAGTAATCATCCATATATCAAAATCAAATTATTCCAATAGTGACCTAATGAAGTGATGCATTCAATAAATATTCTCTATTCCAGAAATAAATATCATATATCTTTCCATGTTAATTTCAAACTATGAGTAAAAAAACATCCAAACATTGGATTACTATTTGAGGTCCCCTAGTTTCCCCTTCAACCAAAATATATCCTTATTTGAATCAATTAATATAACTTAATTCTCTCCTATTTCTATTAGTGAACCCACCAATTTAATTTTTTTAAATCCAACTTACTGTAATTACTCAAAAGGAAAACTCATACCATGCAGTGGTTTTTGATGAGTCTAAATCACATTCAAATTCAGAGTCTAAAAATTTAACAATGGTAGATTTATTAAAAGAATTTGTCAATGTCTTGTAAACCATTTATGTTATATAGAACCACCTTCAAAACCAATTAGTGATCCATTATGGGGTTTGAGATTAACTGATCAATACATCCCATTTTTTTGGTAATTTTAAGATGAATATCGACCATGGAATACATCATAATTCCAACAGCTGATGTATAATTTACTATTACCATGTTCTCAACCTCAAATCCCATTTATAGAAAATCATCTTTTCATAGTTTTTAATTCACATCCAATGGTTTTTTATAGGTTTATATTTCTACAAACCATAGTGTTCCAACACCTTATGGACACAGTCAAACAATGTACTTTAATATATAAAAAACATTCAATCTCATACCATCCTCATCCACAAGATTCCGTTCACTTGAACAAACTACTTCATATTGATTATTATTAACAACTCAACCTTTGTCTCAATGATCATGTCCTCATTGGAACTTCAATCAACATAACCTCATTATAAAGAATATGGATAACAGATATCGCATCTTCAGACACCACTCGATATCAATAATGATCAAAATTTCTCAGAACAGACATCCATTCCATTATTAAATCATTGAGCATAATATTACAACATGGTGATGCTTGATTTAAAATTTTAAAGATTATTTTAAAATTACACCCAACTCCCTAGTATCATTTATTCTAGAAACTATAAAACTAATCCATATAGATGTTATAATATAAGTCCCCATGTAGGAGTGGTTTCTTAATTCCCATCTGCTCGATATGATTATATTCTAATGATGAAGAACATATCAATGTTCATATAGTTTTGTTTTCAATAACATGAGAAAACAATTAAAAATAATTTTCAACTTCATTCTATATAAATTACATTATATATAAATTTATTTATTAGTCCTTATACCATCACCCTTCTCCTTCAGAAGATAAACCCATTTATTTTAAAGAACTATGTTACAAATGAGTCTTTCAATCATCCATAATATTCCTTATGTTAGGAGAGAACTAGGTTCAACCCTTAGAGATAACTCCCACCATTTTTAATCCATAATAATCTTTTCCTAATATAAATATTTTTACTCTCCATCCTTTGATTTAATTATAAAATACAATGTAATCTGATTCCCATACACTTGGTGACTTTATTTTGTTAAATCAAAACTATTGCCCCAATGGTCATGCTCTTTCCGGTAAGGAAACTTCTAGAATGCGAACATTCTATGATATAGAATAGTTTTTACATTAAATATTTGGTACATCATGCATTGATAAAACAATAAAAACTTCACCCCTACTTTCTAGTAAATCAATTGGTTAGTTGGGTGTTTCCTAAGATATTAATGATTCCTTAATTTTAAGGAATATATGTATCTTATAGTCATATACTAGGTGAACTTCGTATATTGATAATAATATAATTTCATCATAATTGACCTATAGTTTATCATCAATATATTGGATATCTTCATTTTGTATACCACTTTAAATAATGATGAATTTGTTTGAATCATTATCCCATTTTTTTAAAAAAAAATCTTAGGTTCTATAGAAAACAATGTAACACTCCCATGATTTAGACTCAATATTTTATTATTACTTTGATTAAATGTTATTAAAAGTGAGTGTCTTGAATAATTTTAGTTGTTTTGAATAAAATACCCTATTGAATTAGGGATTATATAATATTTTCTACACATTTGATGTCAATGAACTTTAATTGACTATGTGTATCTCAAAACTCACTTCATCCACCCAAAAAATATTTGGGAAACCTGTGTGAAGTATTATAATAATAGCCTACTCCAAACATTTACTATTTATCCACAATATAATTCTATTTAGGTTTAATGTACCCAATATTATTTTCCTAAAATGATTCCCCTATTCAGAAACGATCCTCTAGAAATCCTATATTTTCAGACTCACCACTATTGTTTGACTATATGGCCATAAATAATCTTCCAATTTACTTTTCCACCATGTACATATATCTAATGGAAGTCTAAAACACCATTGGATTTTTCTTAATGATGTACACCTACAATTTATATGTAGAATAATCAGTTAATTTCATCTAGTAGAGTGATCCTCTCAATGAATGCACTAAAGTTGACCACCAGATATCCATATGAATAGAATTTAACTTCTAGTGCATTAGTGTTTTCATGTCAATTAAAAAATACACATTCGACATATTTACAAGGATAAAATCGGTGCAAATTCCATACTCTATGCTCCATGTAATAATAAACCCATGTTGATTTATAATATTTATTCCTTTATCACTGAGGCGTCCTTGATGGTCACACTAATGTTTAGAAGAGGTATCTTTTCCAACATGCATCAGTCATTTTAATAATATATATGGTACCATCATTCATTCAATTTTATAAAACCATATATCTATCTTAAATATTCAAAAATCATTTCAAAAAAACATTACAAAAATATGAGTATTATATTTTTACCTCATAAATTAGTTTCATTATTGTATCCAGGGATGTAGCTATAACATTTAATATTGAGTATGATTTCATTACTTATTTATGTGAGACCTATCACCCACCATAATTCTGAAGAGATTTCAAGTATTTGATATGAAATCCTTTGAATAATTAAGAGATATTAGTATTCATAATATCAATATCATATATTGAATAAAATTAATCTTAATACTCTATCAACTGAAACTCAAGTGATTTGGTGGTATTTAGGGAAAAAATACTCCTATCCTTTAACTCAAGGTTTGAAGAAACTCTTTTAAAAGTATATAGTTTGTATTGGACTCTATTATCTATTAAATTATCTTAATGTTTATTTTTCTATTATAAAACCAATGCTGAGTAGAGTCTACCACAAGATACTCCGGCTTTAAAATCTATGAAATTTCCCTTTATAATGAATTTTCATTCCAGAAATAAATTCTATTAATTTTACACTAAATAATTTTTCAGATGATATATGAATATACATACAGTGAATTTTCTTATTAAATATCAAGTCATGTATATCTATGAACATGAAATCAATATTACCAATGGAATTACTCACATCCATTACTATTGCATCCCATGACCCTTTAAGGGAAGAACAATACTAAAATTCCCAAACCATATCTCAAAATTCTACCTTTTTTATTCCATTTCAATTTGGATAATAGTTATTTCTTCAAATGAAAGGTGGATGAACTTCCTTTAAACATTCATATGTTGAATCATTTCGATAAAAGAAGAAAGTTTTTCATATTCATGGGATTCATATACATTTCAACTGAGCTCTTTATGAATTCAGATGCTATCATCACTCCTCTGATGATGAACTACACATTAAAATAATGTGACATACACATCAACCAAGTTGATTTATTATCCTACATTTCACACTCCACTTATTTAACTATAACACCTTGGTATTTTATAACATGTCTATTTTATGATCAAATATATTCGATATCTTTTATTGTATGCAATGCTCAACTTAAACAGACAATGAAATATTATTCTAACCTAGCCATTAAATTGTATGAAATTAATAGTAGTAACAAAATTATTATATTTATATATTTTATATTTAATAAAAATTTTCAACATTAATTGAGTAGATCTTAAAGGCACAAGATAAGAATAAATCCAATTTTATGCATTTAAAGTTTAATTTTTCTAAAGAAAGTTTTTTCTCCTTTTAATAAAGAACTTGTTTTGAAACAAAATTTTGATACTTTTATAAATTATTTTTGAAAAAATATATTACATTATTTAATCTGGAATATCAAAATTTAGTTCGGTATAATTATTTTTATTTTTTTGATATGTTTCATTTTTTGATGAATACTAAAAAAATAATAAATTTTAATTGAAAATTAAATTTTTATCTAAATAATTTATTATATTAAATATTTTTTAAAGTTTTTTTAATTAAAATGTGATCAATTATACTTATATTAATCCAATTTAGGTCATTTTAACGATTTTTATACAGTATTTGGAGTTGAAAACTCTTCCAACATTTGAATTGTTTCACATTAAAAACCTATTTTCTTACCCCATCTACGAATTTATATTTAAATTAATTTTAGTTGTTTACGTGTTTATTATTTTGAGAAATGGATACCCTATTATTAATAATATATTACATATTGATTAAATATTTCTCTTTATTTTTTGGGAAAAATGAATAGTAATATTTGTATATTTTATTACAACAGTTAAGTGTATATCGTGTAATTAATAGAGAAAATAAGATTATAAATATTATAAACTGACCCTAACACTATCCAAAATTTTATTAGATGAGTATTTTTCATCCCAATGGGATAGAGAGTCAGTTATGTGACCATTTATTTTCCTTTATGAGATAATATGAACTTTTTAACATTTTATTCAAATAAAAATCAAACTTGCCATAGTTTTTTTAACAAGATAAATAATTTAACATGGGGATACCTAGGATATATATTATACTGTAAATAGTGATTCAAAATAAATAAAATTTATATTCATCATTTAAATTTATTTTTAATTTTTCATCATAATAATTTATGTAATCAATTATACAATGATGATGTAATTAATATTTAATTAAGGGAAATATAAAATAAATTATATGAAAAATATTAAAAAAATATTTTTTTAATAATTAATGTCATGTGTGAATTTTATATATATCATGTTAGTGATGTTTTAAAAGAGTTTTTTTTGAATATATCACTTTTTATTGATTATATAAAAAGTTAATGTAATGAATAATGTCAAAATTAATATTAATAATATATTGAAAACAATAATATTTTATTAAATTCCACAAAGTTTAAAACAATCTAAAATTATATGAAATGATTGAGATAATGGTGAAAATATTATCCATGATTCATTTATACTTCGTTTATCATTTTTTAGTAACAATATTGACCATCAAAGTGTACAAATCCATTTTTTCATGGTAAGTGTTAAAATGAAGACATAGGGTTAAAACCAAAAGATAAGGGTAACAATATAACCTTTACTTGTATAAAACATATGGGATGAAGAGGATTAGAACCTTGTTTCCATAAGTTATAATTGGAGAGGTCTAATGGACACTTTTCCATGAAAATCAGTTATATACAATTTAAATCAAGGATAATTAAAATTGTCAAAATCTTCTTATTTAATATCCCTTATGTGTCCACATTGGTACAAAATAAATATATGAATGAACCAAAATTTATATTTTTATCTTAATGAATCTATTTTTATTATATAAATTTAAATTTATTTTTTTATAAATTATATTATTTACTTTAAATTATTCTCCAATTATAATACAATATTTTTTAACTAACATGAAAATAAAATAATTTATTTAAGAGTCAAACTTTTGATATATTTTGGATGATTTATTGTGTCTAATGAATTTAATAAATCTATATGATATATGAATGATGTGTGAAAGATATAAATTAGAATTAAAACTATTTATTAATGTATTCAAAGTCAACTTAGAAGAATAGTATCTACTTTGATAATAATGGTATTTTATTGAATTAATATTTAATTAAATTGATTAAAATAAAAAAAATGTTAAATAATAATAATGGGGATAAAATAGAGTCGATGACTTCTTCCCCTATTAGTTTCTAGAAAATTTTATGTCCTTTAATCTATAATAACATTTTATATTTTAATAATTTAATGGGTATGAGACAACCGTATTCGACCATTTATATATTCTATGAAAAATGAATTCACCTCGCATGTGTACATATGACTTACCTTCTCCACCCTATAGTGTAATTTTCGTTTCAGCACAATCTTACATGGATGATTATAATTATGAAAATAAGGTATATATAGGATAAATTTTAATTTATATGACTGTGTAAAAATTAATATACCACCCCATTCTTCTACCTTTCACCGATAAGGTAATGATACCATCGCTCGTACGTATATAGCCTACCATCACTATGACATGATGAAATTCATTTTCCATGTTCACCATTCTAGAGTGATTATAATAATGTATATAATGAATTAATATGATATTTTTAAATTTAGTATAATTTTGGAGAAGACGAAAATATATCTTATGCACAAGAAATCATGACTTATATGAGAAATCACACCTTGGAAAATGAAATAGTTAACACCTAAAAATGTGTAATACAAAAAATATAATTAAGAAATGGCTGATAAGAATATAAAATAGGATAATATATGATATCATAAATATGAATATGGTTATGGTATAAATTAATACCTATCAATAAACTATTATACACGAGTTTAAATCATTTCCATGTATAGGTTATCATAAGAAAAAGGAATTTCATCTCACTTTTATGGGGTATATGATTCAACTGATAACAAACTGTTTTTTTTTTCACAATCTCATTATTATTTAGGATTATTTTCTTTATGTCCCCATTAGGTAATATTTCTCCACAATGTCATTGTATTCTAAAAATGTTTTAATATATATATATATATTATCCGATTATTCACTAATTCCATTCCAACCCTTATTCAATTTTTACAAAATGATTTAAAAGGTATATTTTTCTCATTTTTCAAAGAAGGCTCATAGAGAATTTATGAAAAAAATACTGAAGTAATTATATTTTAACTTATATGGAATGAGTGCATTTTCTTACTATCATGAAACAGTAATGATTTATGAATTCCTTTAACAGTTTCCTTAATTATTTTCAAATAAATGATTTATTTTAACAATTCCATAGTTTTTTAATAATAATTAATTTTCAATTTTAAAAAGGATATGTTACTCAATAAAATTTCAATGATTTAATTAGAATAGTTTCATCAATTTTAATACCCTCTATTGAGTCTATTTAATAATTGAGGTTGATCTCATATGATATCATTTACCATATTTTATGAAATAGTTTAAGATCAATTTTACTCTGGATGTCCTATTTTAATACCATTCATGATTTATGGTCAAATTATTCACATATCATAACCTAGGTATTAATATAAAATGAAATAAATTAGTTTTCCAATCCAAACTAGTTTATTCCTATTACTTTTTGGATTTTACTACGAATGGTATATACATTAGTTATTATGTTGGAAAAAAATAATTGGTTTTCACCCAGTAGTTTTTAAGCATTCCAGTGAAGGTCTTGATAGTAGTGGTTCACATTCCAGATACATGAATAGCATTAATTATTAATTTCTATCATTCATAATTTAGTTATTATAATTTATATGATATTTACAATTAAAGAATCTACAGATGATTTTTTTTATTTTATGGATTAATTGGAATGCAACCTCAATTATTAACTATTATATATTTATTATTCTAACTGATTCAAGTTATCTTCCACTGTACCTAACCCGTATTAAGTATTTGATCTGACATCATTCTTTTGTTTTCTTGTGCTTTCTAGAATTTTTTTTGTGATTGATATGTAGGGTTAAACTATAGGGAATATTGGCGTACTAAATCTTTGAATGTTTTTCAATTTTTGTCTAAAATGTAATTTGAATTTTAAATATGCGACTAGTTTTTAAATAATTCTAAAATATTCTGTCCTTTTTGTTACATTACAACACAAATACATTGTTAACCTAATAACCTATATGATTCTAACATAGACTGAAGGTAATTACCTATTCCCTTGGGTTATATAATTGCACCTATAATCATACAAAATAATGTGTGGATAGTTTTTCAAAAATCGCATTAAAAGATAGAGATATATGTTGGTTTGAAAAAAAGGAAAACTACACAAGTAGAATTGAAACAAAAGTCAAACAAGTATGGAAACCCATAGTAAAACCACAATGTACCAGAAAACATTATTAACCACCCATGTTCTAATAGACATATAAACATGAATCCCAATGATTGACAACGACTACCAACTCCAAGTGGGGCTTTCCCCTTACTTGATCATAGAATTAGAAAAATACAAAAACACCCATAGGCACCGATGTAGTGTGAGATAAAATATTAATACTATCTCATCAAGGATTCCATAATAATATTTCACAATTAATTAACCAAAAAATGATATAAATTTTAAAAAAATAGGAATTATAGTTTAAAATTATATTTTGAAAAACCCATCCTTTATATTTCAATTGATGGAAATATTTCAAATACTGGATTTACACAATTTTTACATATAAATTTGTCTAAATTCACTAAGCATGTGAGAAATGGTTTCATAAAAATTACGTATATATCAAAATAATAAGAAAGGATAAACATTGGCATCTGCCAATAGGTAAAATAGTTTCATGTTATGGGATGCTCACACATTCATTTTATGATAAAGCTAATGTTCACACATGTTTCTATGACACTTGAAAAAGGTGACTAACTAACATCTCATGGTTATAAGTGGTGAAAATAAGATTTTGTCAGAGTTATTAGGCTTTATTCCATAGCGAAGGTATTCCCCAACTTTCATGTCTCTTCTAATAAATTACTAACTACCTAGGATTTCTTGTATTAAAATAATAATAAATAACAAATTTTTTTTCAAAATTAATTAATATACAATCTACCCATTTCCTGTTACAATATTACAAATTCTATTTAAAAAATGAAACATGTTTTTAATCAAATCATTCATTTTTTATATTATGACCAATAGGTGTTTGCCAAAACCATTTAATCAATTTTTTTAAAAAAATTGAAATCAATTTCATTATTTATATTCCAGAATAAATTCTATAATTTAATTTTTATAAATTTTCAATAAAATTCCACAAAATATCCCCAATTTCCATGGAATTGGGTGGGTTTTTCAAACTTTCATTCCAAATAAAATTCAACTCCATAATCTACATTAATTGAGTTTTTAATAATCAAATTTATTGAAATTACATTTTAATAATGTACTTGAATTTAAATCAATAAATTGATGTTAAATCATTAAATTTATGGATAATCAAATTGGACATCATAAATGGAATAACCAACCTCAGGCCCATAAAATCTCTAAATGAAAATACCTAATTAGGAAACTCTAAAAAAGAATGTCTATAACGAGGATATGAGAATGTTGCCTAGATTTAAGATCATATGTTGTGATGATTAGATCCTCCAATAAATATATATATATATATATATAAAACCCTAGGTTTGAAATAGGAGAGAACATGAGAAAGAGATCACAAAAATTTATCATACTAGGAAAATATCTAATTCTATTATAAATAGATCATTTTTCAAAATATGTTTCATATTAAAAAATACCATATATATGGTTTTCATGGTAGATCCTCATGGGTAGGAAACCCGTGTGTCTTGTTTAATATGGTTTCTTGGGTTCTACTTATTGGGAACGTGGTTGGTGAAATCTTGTGCTAACAGTACAAACCACCACTTTTTGGGTACACACAGTTTCCATTGAGATAGAGCACAATTTTGGGAAATTTTGAACCAATTTTGCATGGTCAAGATAATTTCGAAATTTTCCTAATTTCACAAAAAAAATCCATGAATGAAACCAAAAAAATCATGGTCAAAATTTGGGTTTATGAATAACTTAAATTAGTAATAGGATGTTACAACATCCCCCATATAGTAACGTTCTATCCAATGAAATCCCATCAAGTTGAATCCATGTCAAAAAGATGAGGACACTGCTATCTTATTAGTGTCACCCTCCACCAAATCTGATGAGAGTCAGAGCCGTGATGCCATAACAATTGAACCAAAGGTATCACCCTCCTATGAAGAAACTTGGTTTCATAATAAACTATAATAAATGGATGCTTAGTCATGGACAAATCAGGTTCATCCTCAAGATCACTTCAGCTGAGGTGATGTGGTGGATCCGATAGGTACTACCAAATCTATAACACTTAGAACCCATTATGTATCAACATCAGTTGTGGTGGATATTCTAAATGATAATAATCCTTCCCCGCCTACTCAAAAACTCAAAAGTACTAATAAATAAGAAGGATATATATTTTTCTCATAATATCTTGATCAGGAAACCATGAAAAATCTTTTAAGAACACGTGGACCCCAACAAAAATTTCAAATGGCCTATCACATCGATCAAAATAAGACTTATATAGGATATATTGAATTAGAATTCTTTGAAAAATATGATGAATCTTCAATCCATCACTAGAAATAAGCCTGGTCCAACCAATGAACTTTCACCAATCTCTTACCATGAATTACAAGATCTGCATGGTCAACCATTCATGGATTCAGAATGATTCATTCAAATCATGGATTGGTAGCTACTGTCATAAGAAAACTAAACCATCCCCAAAATGATCATCCCAATTTCCACCAAAGTCAAGAATATAAGAGTTAAGAATATCACCATGAATATGTATAGCTCTTTCTATTTATCCATCAAATCATGGATGGTAATCCATGATCAAATGAACCTGAGATCCCATTGTCTCCTTAAGGGATATCCAAAAAATGTGAAGTGAATCCATGATCCGTATCAAATAATATAACAGATGGAACTCTATGAAAATGAACAATATATTTCACTTAGATATTTTACAAATCCTAAAATTTAGTTGTAACAATAATGGATATATAGTTTGATAATTTTTTCAGCATATCCATTACAAACCATATCACTTTATTCTTCCACAGGGTACATAGAAATCCTACCATAAAGTCCATAGAGATATCATACAACTTCCAAGTCACCACTAGATGTGCGTGAAGTGAACCTAAAGGTTTATAGTGCTTGGCCTTAACCTGTGGGCATGTATTACAATGATAGAAAAACACATAAATTCCATACCTCATACATGGTCACCAGAATTGGCACTGCATGTTGTAAAACATCTTATTAGTTCTTGGATACACTTCCCATTGGGAGTTATGTTAAGCCTCATCATATATCTGCCAACCGATAATGAAAAAAAATAAGATTCTAATTGAATAATATTTTTTTATTGGAGACCGGCTAGTCGGCAATGGAATACCCCCATAAAGAGTGTCTTTAATGCTCTAGAACTCCATATCATGCTACTATTGCTAATAAGTCATCTCAATAATACTGGAGGTCAACTGAACACTATCTAAATTATCCTTGTCCCTGGATTTCTAGACACTTTGATGAAACTTTAAAAAAACCATCATGTTCCTCTCTTATGAGGATTATTTCAAGGACAAGGTTAGAATTTTTCTCCTCAATGCATCTTAAATGGAATTAACTTTCCCTGGGGTATCAGAAATGTTGAAATCAAAATACTTTAGGTATTTCACCCAATTCCATAAAAAAGATTCAAATATTTTGGGGAGAATATATAACTCGTGATATTGTTATTAAAGATTAGGATTTTCCTTTCTTTATAAGGTAATTCCACAAAATTATATCTGAATGCATCAACACCATGAGTTAAAGGTCATGGGATGGATAATTCTTTTCATGTGTCCTGATATGAAGAGATCCATAAGAAATAAAATGATCACCCTATATTACAATGATACCCAACACTGAGCTCATTGCATCCCAGAAGACTACATAGGCTTTCCCGGCCACTGGGAGTGTTAAAATCGGTGGAGTATCCAATGGATAACTCTAGTCGACAAAATATTTATTTATTATTCATACCAAGTTAACATTACTCCATTATGAGTCAGATTAGTCATTAGAAAAGAGAACTTTGGGAAGTCCTTTACTAACTAGTGATAATACCAAGTGACCCCAAGAATCATTGAATATCAAAAACATTATTCTATTGAAATCATTATATAAGAGATTTCACCTGATTAGGATCAACAGATATACCATGTTAGGAGACTACTTGTCCCCTGAAATTCACTTCCAGAATCCTGAAATCACATTTTGATATCTTGGCATACAACTAGTGATTTCTCAAAATTTCTCATACTGATCATAGTTGATGAATGTGATGCCCCTCAAAACTAAGAGTAAAATATTATTTCATCCACAAATACTACAAATAATGTATCAATATTCTCATAGAAAATAGTATACATTAAATCCACAAAAACTACAGTAGCATTGGTTAGACTGAATGAATTAACAAGGCACTCAATATGGTCATACATGCCCTGAAAGGCGATTTTGAGAATGTCAAATTATTTTATTCTAAATTGATGGTAACTAGATCGAAGAGAAATATTCGAGAACCACCTTTCATCTTTTAACATGTCATATTGGCCATCAATCCATGGAAACAAAAAAATTCTTTACTATAACTCAATCGAGTTTCTGGTAATACACAAAAATGCGAAGTGAACTGTCATCTTTATTATGCAAAAGAACTCGTTCAGTCTAAGGTGACAAATTCATGCATATAAAATTTTTATTTAAGAGATAATTCAACCGAGTCTTCTTCTTGTTTATTTCCGTTAGTTCGAAACTGTAAATAGGAATAGATACCAATTGAGTACCCTATACTAATTCAATACAAAACTCTTCCTTCCTTATTGGTGGAAACTCTTATAATTTAAAAAGGAATATGATTGTAATTGTGAAAAAAGATGAAAGTATATCACCAATAAAATATTCTCAAACTAGATCAAAAGAGAAAAATATATTTTACATTACTGAACTTAGTATAAGAAGGTCGAGATATACTCAACCTCTGTTCACATTCTCTTTGAAAGACTTAAAAATCCCCATCAGTTGTAGTGAAGGAGACCCGTCAAATTTAACAATCAATATGAGAATTATTTGAAATGAGATATTCCATCTCAAAAATGAAATGAATAAGTTTAATATGGTGAACCAAAATATCCCATGGAAGGTCAACTTTTGGAAAAGAGAAAACACAAGTGGGGATATAGATAACCTTCTCTATCCTTGTTATGAGGGGTGTAGTAACTTCCACAACAATAGATAAAATATCCATTGAATGATTTATTAGATTAAAAATATTTACTTAAATAAAAGAGTGAGATGCATCATTATTAAATAATGTAGTTAACAAGAATGAATCTATAGTGATAATATCTCTCAATGTCTAAACACCCAAATATTCTTCCTCTGGAAACTATTACATTATGTGAAGAGGCTTTGTTCTAGATTCCTATGGATGGAACCCCTTTTTCCATGAGGAATTTTATTTCCCCAAATTCATAGTATGTTTTTATGATCCTATTCAACTACACATAGTGATATTGATATGTAAGTACTTATTCAAGTGACATAACCATCTGTAGGATCTTCATATGTTGGGTAACTCAGTGAATACACTTTTTGAGTGTCCTTGAATGACACACATGTAAAAAAATAAGGAACCTCCTCTACGAACTACTGGTGGACTTGAATGGACCTTCTATTGAGAACCACCATGAGAATAAACATGTATCCTCTTTCCTTTAATGGAACTCGCACTACCACTAAGAGAAAAAGGAACTCTGGTTAGCCTAGACTTACAAACTATATCCACTTGGAATATTAGTGATGTATCCAAAAAGTTAGAATAATAAGACATATTCAAAAATAAAACTTGAGAATGAATAATAGATCAATGTCCCAGATCGACTAACTGAGTATTCATCTTTTCATTCAATAAAACATTAGGTGAAACCTAAAAAATCTCAATAAATTTATTTTCATATTCTTTCATGGTCTTGTTAGTCTTCTCATGTTTGAAAAACTGAATATCCTTGGCTAACACCACTGAATCTAGATTTAACTAGGTAGTGAAAATATCATTGAATTATTTTCACTCAAAGAATTCATGCTTCTTAGTCCCTCCCATCATGTCTCACTGTCTCTTGCTTGGGCCCTCCAGAATGAAGGTGGCACACTTCTCCTTGATTTCATCAGGTGTAACACCCCACTCCTACCTCATTGGCTTGAGGAGGCGGTGAGGATTACATGGCCTTAAGCGACATTCATAAGGCACCAAAGGCTTGAAATAAATGCTGAGGGCTCCGAGAACAAATTGGGGAATGATTTTCCATTAAGAAAAACCCAACCAAACAATCCACTGACAGCCACTATATGATGCATGTCAAATAAATTACCCAACAATGCATTCCTAGAAGACCACCAAGTTGTTCCACAACACAACTCAAAACCAATACAACCAGACATGTCCACACCACAAGAGAGTTCACTGAAGAAAATAAACAACCAAAAACCACACAATCCGTGACACCACCCCATATCCACACCAAGAACCACGCTCCATGATCCACCAAGGGATCACAATGATGCACTAAATGAGGGTGATTCCTTACCTTGGACCACGTCACGATACACAAAATCTTTAAAGACACAAACATGATGAAGCAGGGGGTGAGTAATAAAACTTAATAGGTTTTTCCCGATGATTTCCCTACAAATTCCACTAGGATAAAACCGTTAGAACATTTATATAAAATAGTTTATATAAAAGAAATCACAAGTGCAGCCATTTCAATAAGCCAAATGTGCCCTTAACAAGCCATCATATCAAACCCAGGAAACCAAGGTAAAGACAACCAAACATTCCACAAGCCATCTCATCATTTACAAATTAGAAAAACAATTCCATCTTTAAAAGCAATGCATAACAAGACAACCATAACAACAAAATGGTGGAGCTACCGTCTAACCCATTCAACCATTCACACCAAGTGGCACTTCCCATCCACTTATCCTTGATGGTGGCCCTTCCGTCCACTATACAACACATTTTTATAGTTGTACTTTTTGTCACTTCCAAACAACATTCAAAACATGCCAATGCCATGCATATAACCCACCAAGGTCACAACCACATTCAATCAACCAATACCATTGAATATCAATTAACTTCAATAAATCACCAGTTTATTGAAAACCATTTTCCATGAAAAACAACATTTCAATAAAAACCATTTCCATCAATAATTTTTTCAAATCAACCATAACATCCTATTTTAAAATCTCCATTTTAATATCCACAAGAATAGAATTTCACCATAAAAAACCTTTTTCCCAAAAATCCCCAAAACATCACCCAAGGGATTTCTAACCAATTTCTCACATAAAACACAATTATTTTCAAGCACAAAAAATTAATTGTAACCAAAACCATTATCTCTAACCATGTGGAGTCAAGAAAGAATCCACCTACCTTTAGGGTTCCTGAGAAATTGACCCACGAACAACCACGCCTCAAATCTGGAGAACGCACCACTAAAACCTCTGTAGATACCCTTCCCTAACATTCAAAAGCCATCACAACATCATCCAAGGAAACCAAAAACCTAGATCTACACACAAAAATTGTATATCTAGAGAACCAAGAAAGATAGGGATGTAGATCTAGAGGTAAACATAGTGAAACCAAGATGAGAGACTTACTCAGGAGAAACCACCTTCAAAACCCTAAGAAACATTTTCAAAATCCTTCCAAATCGAGTGGGAGAGCCCCTCCAAACCCTAAGAACCCAAAATACCGAGTGAGGCTCGAGTGGGGGGAAGATTGAAGTGAAATAGATTAAGCTCGAGGGATTTCGGAACTTATAACCATACTTGTAAGCGTTCTCACGGTTAGCCTACATAGTTTAGCAAACTGTGCGCTGACCGTGCGCATGCTACTGCCTCCAGATCAAGAGTCTGCACAGTTTCCTCACATGGTTTGGAAAACTGTGCATAAGATATGCAAAGCCTACTGTCCCCCCCCCCCCCTGCACTGTTTCCTATAGAATCTGCACAGTTTCCACTAACCATGCTCAAACCATGCTCCCATAAAAAACATTCAAACTCATTTGAAACCATTCCAAACTATCCCAACCTCTTCCCAACTTATACATGTACATTAAACACATAAATATTCTTAAAAAAGGCCACATAACTAAAAAAAGGGGTACTAAATTCTCCCCACCATTGGACTTTCCATCCATGGAATGTAGTGAACCTTCCGTTTAAGGAAAGAGCTCGGGCCACTGCTCGACCATCTCTTTATCCCGCTCCTAAGTCTCTTATTGAATCTGAATATGTTTCCATAAAACATGAACTAAACTGTTGCTTTTACCTTACAATACTTTTTCTTGGCTATCCACAACCCGCACTGGCATGTGCACCAACGAAGCATCTGGTTCTAGCTCAACATGATCCCATCGAATCACATGGTCACGATTCAGGTGATACTTTTTCAACCATGACACATGAAACACATTTTTCACCACACTAAACCTGTGTGGAAAAGGAAAATGATAGGCCACCTCACCAACCATCTCAAGAATCTCAAAAGGTCCAATATAACTTGGAGATAACATTCCCAACTTTGCAAATCGATGATGTCCCATCCTAGGAGAGATTCTCAAGAAAACATGACCACTCACCGTAAATGACAACGACCGTCAATGATGATCTGCATATGATTTCTGACAACTCTGAGACATATCCATTCTTTTCCTAATCAACTTGATCTTTTCTGTAGTCTCCTACACTAGGCTCGGTCCAACCATCGAGGACTCACCCGTTTCCACACAACATAGTGGAGAATGACATGGTCGCCGATACAATGCTTCGAATAAGGCCATTTGTATGGATGCCTGATAAATGTTATTGTACGAGAACTCAACCAATGACAAGTGCTCCTCCCACAAGACACTAAAATCTATCACAAAATCCCACAACATATCCTCCAGAGTTTTTATCGTCTTCTCGGATTGACCATCCAACTGAGGGTGATACGCCATCCTCATAGTCAACTGTGTCCCAAGGGCTTGCTTTAAGGATTTCCACAAACGTGATGTAAACCTCATATCTCTATCGGATATGATCGAAAATAGAACACCAAGCCTCTTTAACACCTTCCAGATATAGATTTTGGACAGATCCTCCACCCAATGAGATTCAAGAATAGGGATGAAATGGCCCGACTTCGTTAGCTGATCCACTATCACCCAAATGGCATCGTGTTTTCTGACCGTTCATGGGAGACTTGTGAAAAATTCCATCACTATTTTCTCCCACTTACAAATAGGGATTGGTAAATACCGTAACATTTCCCACTGGCCTCTGATTCTCTACCTTGTCCTGCTAACAAGTCGAGCATCTCCGAACAAACTCAGCCACTCTCACATTCATACCAGCCCACCAAAACTACGCTTTTAATTCTATTTACATTTTCTAAATTCCAGGATGAACTGCCCACATGGAATGATGATACGCCCTATGAAGATCCTCTTAGAAAACAACTAGTACAACCATCCTATTCTGAAAACACAAAACTGAATCTACATTCAGTTGCCATCCCTCAATGGTCTCCCCACCATTGAGTCTTGACCCCTTGGACACACACTCAAAATCAGATATCTGGACCTCTTTAACCAGGTCAACCAAGTCAGGGATCAACAAAACAAGAAATAAGACTACTCTATTGCCCGGGTCCTCATATTCTATCCACATATTGGCTATAACCGACATCAACTGCCACTGGTCTGATGCCTATTTTTACACCTGAACATATTATTTTATAATTAATGCATCTGCCAATGAATTTCCCTTACCTGGTGTGTATATTATTTCAAAATCAATCATCTGGAGAAATCCCATCCGGCTCATTTGCATCAAGTTCAAATCCCCTCGTGAGAAAATGTGCTTCAAGATCTTATGATCTGTATATATAATGAATTTCTCACCGAAGAGATAATGATTCCACACTTTCAAAGCATGGACCACTACTGCCAACTCCAAATCATGAGTTGGGTAGTTCTTCTCGTGCACCCTCAAATGCGGTGATCCATATGCAACCACATGATTCCCTTGCATGAGAAAGAACCCCACCCTAATACCAATGCATCACAATACACCACGTAACCTTTTCATGGTTCTTGAAAAACCATGATATGTGCTGATGAAAGGAGATCCTTTAGCTCTTCAAAACACTGCTCATTCAATTGGAATGGAACATTCTTCCTTGTAAAAGCTGTCATCGGAAAAGCCAACTATGAAAAATCATGAAAAAAATGCCGATAATACCCAGTTAGACAAAGAAAACATCATATCTCAAACAAATTCTTTGGAAGATTCCATTAAATAATGGCCTCTATCATTTCAGGATCCACTAAAACACCTATTTCAAAAATCACAAGGCCAAGAAAATAAACTTCCCATATCCAAAATTCACACGCTGATAATTTGGCAAACAACTGATGATCCCTCAAGATCCCCAACACTGTAGCCATGTGATGCTCATGCTCCACCCTTGTCTTTGAATACACCAGAATATCGTCTACAAACACCACCGCAAATGAATCAAGATATCTCTGAAATATCCGATGCATAAATTCCATAAACACCACTGACACATTTGTTAGACCAAAGGGAATAACCACATATTTATAATGGCCATATCTACTTTTGAAAGCTATTTAAGAATATCATCCTTCCTCACCCACAGTTGATGATATCCTGACCTCAGGTCAATCTTGGATAACTACAGGTCTCCCCTCAACTGATCGAACAAATCACCAATTCATGGAAGTTGATATCTATTCTTTATCATAACATGGTTAATTCTATGATTATCAACACATAGCCTCAAAGTTCCATCCAAATGTTTCACAAACAACACCAGTGCTGCCCACTGGGATGTGATAGGCTGGACAAACCCTTTGTTTTCTAACTCTTCCAACTAGACTTTCAATTCCAGCAATTTAGATGGTTCCATATGATAAGACAGAAGTGAGATCAGACTGGTCCCTAAAAAGATATCAATCATAAAATCCACTTCTCTTATGGGAGGTAACCCAGAGAATTCTTTAGAAAAAATATCCATGAACTGATCCACCACTATTGGAAGAATATTATGCTCAACACCTTCTACTGATTCTAATGACAACACCGCCAACTGATATGATAACATGCCCACTGCTGGTGCCAACAAACCTGTTGCACCCTGCCTTTCATTCCCCTCACCTCTAAAGAGATGTCTATGTTTATCGTGTGTCGTAAACACCAGGTTCTATCATCATAGTCTATGTGAGCCTTAAATGCCACCATCCAATCCATTCCTAGGATTACATCATACCCATCCATCTCAAGCATTGAGAAATTCCACACCAGCTCAACTTCGTCCACAACGATACAATATTCTCTACACTAGCAGGCTCGAAACTCTCTTCGACCTAGAGGATTTTGAAGTTTCAAAATGGAGGGCATCATTTCTACCCTTAAACCCAGTAAATCAACCACACGTGCAGAAATAAAAGAGTGTGAAGCACTCGTATCAAACAAAACTTGTGTCAAGGTAGAATTTAAAAGAATAGTACCTCCCACTGTGGATAGATCCGACTAATCATCCACCACAACCTGATCATCTCCAAACACATTTTTTTCTTTCCACACTCTGCTCTTTATTACCATGATGAGGCATTGTGGTGTTCCAAGAATCACCAAGACCCACTTTACTCAGCTAACGAGGGGTGTGCTGCTGTCCCTGTCCCGTCGAAGAATACAACGTATGTGATCCCTAAGGAGTGTCACATGCATCAGAACTTGGAGAATTCTGATAATAACACTGCAGATTCCCCATCTTCTTACAATTATGACATGCTCGAGGTTGTTTTGTACCATCCCGCTTGATGTGGCTCATAGAACCACACTGAAAACAACCTGGCTTGCTCTGGGGCATTGAAGGAAGATTTACCGATCCTGCCATCTGATTATATGACATATTCCCACCCTTGGAATAAGTTTCTCTCTTTCACTTGAACCCATCATTAGATTTCTCACTATTCCCCATGGGTACCACCATGCTTCCTCGAACTAGAGCGCCCAACAAATCCCGCTCAGCCACTGAGGCACTATTCACCGTTAATGTGTAATAATCTATACACAGCATCGCTATATTTGAACGGATTTCTTACCTTAACCCCGCTTCAAAGGTCCTTTCCTTCAACGACGTGCTACCCGCCACCTCGGGTGCAAACCCCACTATGTTCATAAACTTAGCTGCATACTCCATCACAGACATAAGCTCTTTCTTTAAACTGATGAAATTAGTCGTACGCTATATTCTAACCATATGTGGGTAGAATTGTTTATTAAAAAATTCATCAAAGCCTTCCCACATCATACCCTGGTCCGTCCCTAATTGGACTACCAACTCCCACCACTGAAGGAAAAGATCGTCCAACATATACGTGTCCATATTCACTTTTAACTCTACCGGTGTTCCTAAGAACTCAAAGATCTTGTCCATTCAATTCAACCATGCTTCTACCCTCTCTGGCTCTAAATCACCCCTAAATATGGGTGGGTTATTCTTTTGAAACTGAACCGCATGATCTATATTCCTTGGTTCATCCATTTAATTTTCACTTTCCACGGCTTGGAATGCTTGCTCTATGCTTTTCACTAGCTGTCGGTTCACCTGAGGCTTAGGTGCTACCACATTCTCAACAGCCTCCTCTGGTTGGTCTCTACGACGCCTAACCAGTGCCATTTCTATATAAATAAAACAAAAAACCATGAGTCTCACTTCCATAGAAATCACAAAATCCCATTTCAAATCACATTACACAACACTATCACAATACGGCTTCCCACCTTTTCCACATGTTCCATGTTTCACCATATTGAAAACCAAACCATTTCCAAAATACCAATTTATTCACATTGCAATTTAACTCATTCTTATCACACTATATATCATTATACCCCAATGAAATATAAATCAAAGTGGGAATTCATTTATACCATGCATGTCATGATCAACTCATTGGCTACACCCATGACAATGAGATATCCATTGCCTATAAGTGCCTCTAAAACAGTTATGTACCCAACTCCCTGGTAACTTGAATTTCAGTATAAAAGGGTTAGCTACATCTTTTTATACTATACATTCCATGTTCCGAAAATCCTACACCTAGCTACCATCCCGCCTCAAGAAATATATCACAATGAATTCCAACACCAAATCTAATAATCAACTCCAAAGGACCGAAGAAACATATACCACTTGTAACACCTCGTTCCTACCTCATTGGCTTAATGAGGCAGTGAGGGGAACTAGGCCTTAAGTGACGTTCCCAAGGCACTAAAGGCTGGAAATGAATACTAAGGGATCCGAGAAAAAATTGTGGAATAATTTTCCCTTAATTCAAATCCAATAAAACAATCCACTAATAGCCACTATTTGATGCATGTAAAATAAATTACGCAACAAAGCATTCCCAAAAGGCCACCAAGATGTCCCACAACACAACTCAAAACCAATTCAACCAGACATGTCCACACAACATCAGAGTACACTATAGAAACTAAACAACCAAACAACACACAAGCCATGATATAAATACAGCTCTACACAGAGCTCCACACTCCATGATGCACAAAGGGATCATAATGATCCACTAAAGGAGGGTGATTCCTTACATTTTCCCACATCACGATACACAACATCTGCAAAGACACCAACATGAAAATGTAGGGGGTGAGTACTAAAACTCAGTAGGTTTTTCCCAAATGACTTCTCTACACATCCCACTAGGATAAAACCGTTAGCACATTTATATAAAATAGTTTATATAAAATAAATCACAAGTGCATCCATTTTAATAATCCAAACATGCCGTTACAAAGCCATCACATCCAACCCAAGAAACCAAGGGAAAGCCAACCAAATATGCCACAATCCATATCATAATTTAAATATTAGCAAAACAATTCCATCTTGAAAATCAATTCACAACAAGAAAACCATAACAACCAAACAGTGGAGCTACTCTCCAACCTGTTCACCCATTCACACCAAGTGGCACTTCCAGTCCACTTATCCTTGATAGTGGCCCTTCCGTCCACTATCCATCCCTTTTTTATAGTGTCACTTCTCACCACTTCCACACAACATTAAAAACAAGCCAATGCCAAGCATATTTCACACCAAGGTCACAACCAGATGCAATCATCCAATTCCATTTCATACCAATTCACTTCAATAAATCACCCATTTATTGAAAACCATTTTCCATTCCAAAACAATTTTCAACAAAACAACCCTTTTATTGAAAACCATTTCCACCAATAAATTTTACTAGTCAACCATTGCATCCTATTTTAAAATCTCCATCTTAAAATCCACAAGAATAACATTTCACCACAAAACACCCTTTTTCCCAGAAATCTCCAAAACATTACCCAAGGGATTTCTAACCATTTTCACACATCAAAGAAAATTAATTTCAATCACAACAAATTAATTGTAACCAAAACCATTAGATCTAACCATGTAGAGATGAGAGACAATACACCTACCTTTAGGGTTCCTGAGAAATTGACCCACGAACAATACCGCCTCAAATCCAGAAAACACACCACTGAAACCTATCTAGATCCCCTTCTCTAACATTCACAAGCCTTAAAAAAGTCATCCAAGGAAACCACAACCCTATATCTTCACACAACAAGTGAAGATCTAGAAAACCAAGAAATATAGGGATGTAGATCTTTATGAAAACACTGGGAAACCAAGAGAAGAGACTTACCCAGAGGAAACCACCATTAAACCGCCATGAAACCTCTTCAAAATCCTTCAAAACTGAGTGGGAGAGCCCCTCCATCCCCTGAAAACCAGAAATCTCGAGTGAGACTTGAGTGGGAGGAAGATTGGAGTGAAATAGGTTACGACTAAGGGATCCAAAAACTTATAACCCTATTTTTATGTGGCGTCATGGTTAGCCCGTATGGTTTACCAATCCGTTTGCTAACCGTGCGAATTCTACTACCTCGAGAGCAAGGGTCTGCACGGTTTCCTGTCATGGTTTGGAAAACCGTGTGTAGGCCGTGCGAAGCCTACTTTCTCCCCCTATAGATTTTCATGGAGAATCTGCATGGTTTTCACTAACCATTGTCAAACCATAAACACTTAAAAAAGCCTCCAAAATCATTCAAAACCATTACAGACTCTCCCAACCTCTTCCCAATTCATCCCATGAACTTTAAACACACAAACCTGCCTAAAAAAGCCACATACCTCAAACTAGGGGTACTGCATCAGGTTTCTCCAATATTTAAAATAGAAACGCGATGAATTTTAACCATTTATTATCCAGTTTATAATCCATAGATATTTTAAAGACTGGCATATTTTGGTGAAGGAACTTCATAGAATGATTTTGGAAAATATCTTTATAAGGTCCCACAACTTGAGTCTGAATGGGAATTGATGGTGGTGCCTATCCTAAAGCATGGATAGTTGGCACAATCATCTTAACCAGACATAGGTCAACAAGATGAGTTTTTTTTGGTTCAGCAGCAGCTTCCTCTTGGATCCAATTAACCCATATTCTTGGAGGAATGATGATATAGAACATCTGTAGAAATCATTACAGTCATCATATTAACACACAAAAAATGAAATAAGAGATATAAATCCAAATAGATTAGTAGAAGATATTTTTATTTATTCTAATATGAATAAAAAATAGGAAAAAGACTAGAACTAATTCACATGATGTCTTCCCAAACCACCCTTGGTTACCTAAGGATCATTATAGTGAGACCTGATCAGGAACTCCATAGAAACTACCTCATATGTTCTGACAAGATTACACAACTGCATACTCACATCAAGGAAAGATGTAAAACATGACTCTAATAATGCTTTGTGAAAAACCAATCTAGATAATCTGGTAACCTGATAACTAGGTTAGTCCTAACATACTTTAAAGTCCTTTCTCAATCCCCCTCGATTGAAAAGAAGCACTTGACATCAAACCAGGTAATGTGGGAATGGAGTTTCCACAAACATAATAAAAGAATGAGATACAAGACAGTTTGAACAAAGGAAAAAACGATAGGAAGAACTATACCAGAAGTCAATCAATTATGAATACCCAAATAAGAACAGAAGATTACCATAAAAGAATAGAAACCGCCAAATTCCAAATGGTAATAGAAATAAAGAGCCTAAAGATTGATAATGTAACACCCTGAGATTTTATGAAAAATGTTCATTTTAATTTCATCGATGTATTGTGTTGTAGGCTACACCTAAAGGATATTTCACTACACACATCCCTTACTTGGCTTGCATTACACACAATCATGACCTTCCATAATAGCGTATGTTGTACGCAGTACCGAGTTTCACTAAACAATGATATGTTATATAAACTAGCCGTTATGAATTGTAATACCCACATTTTGAAATTTTATTTTTCAAAATGGACTTCATTTTTGGATTTGGAAAATCAAAATTATCATAGGGTTAATTTTTGGCATTTTTTTTGAAAACATTCATTTTTTGATGATAGTGAAAACACTGGGTTTCTATTTAAAAACAGACTTTTTATATAAATAATTATTTATTTTATTTAAATTTATTTTTGGTCTAAATTGATACATAATACCTATATATGTTTAATGTATTTCATTGGAGTCGTTTTATTTTAGTTTTTGATATATAAAAATTTTGTTGAACTTTTCACTGTCTTTTCCTTACCTCCTAGGAGCTTTTTGCAAACATACATAAAACATAATTTTACCGCTTCTGTGAGTGGAATTTCAAAAATACAAGACACATGGTTAATATCAAGGAGTAAAATGTGGTTCAATAGGATACAAATAATATTTGGTGAATAGTAAGTTTTATCTTTTATTTACCACGGTTAAAAGTAAATAGGGTAATTAATTTTAAAAATGATATTATTATGACGCCAACACATGTCCTAATTCTATTTGATAAGTGTAATTAGACCAAAAACAATATTAGGAATAAAATATTACTCTTTATGTCCACTTGAATTAGATTAGGACATTTATTATTATTTTATTTAAAAAAGAGTTAAAATAGTTAAAATCAATGTTTAATAACTATAACATTTTAAATATAGGGTTATACATAAGATAAATTTGACTATAAATATTCATTAGAAATATAAAATTATTTCCTACCTAATGGTATTTTATTTATAATTTTTAGACATTAAATAAGATAATTTATTTCTGACACAATGGTGATGCAGTAATTACCTTATTAATGAAATATTAACATAATTGATATTATAAATACCCAAATAAGTGTAATCTGAGACTTTTAATGAATTAAACTAATTTTATACGTTAATATGACATGTTAGTATTGATTTAATTTAATTTTTTTGAACTAATAAGTTTTTCATGATTTCCCCAAAAATCAATTACCAAATAGTGTCAAAATTGACATAAAATAGTTTTTAAAACAAATATATATTATTAATTGTTATTATATTCATAAAAATATAAGGTTCTGCCAAATGACATATATAAGGTTATATATATTAATAATTAACCACTTGGGGTTATTTTGGCTTGTTATAGTTTGTTTATTAACCATATAGTGTAAAAAATCAAGAAGACACAATAAAAGTTAAATTATTTAACATAGAGATAAATCTAAATGATTAGGTTAAAATAGTTACCTAAACTTGTATAAAACCTATTGGTTGAGAGGATTCCGACCCTTCTCTACTTTATATTTGAAATAAATCAATTTGTATCTATAATAAACCAAATATGAATTTATTATAATATAATATTTTAAGTTTTTTCAAAGGTTCCCCTCTCCTCCCTTATAAAATGGGCACCCTTTCCATATTCTCTTCAGACCCTTTTGAGCCTTGAATCTCCTCAAAAACCAGAATATTACTCTTCTAAAACAATCTAGTTACATCATAGAGGTTCTGTTCTTCTCAAAATACCAACTCTAGGGCCCTAAGAAGTAGTTTAAAGGAGGTGCATTAGGGAAGAGGTAATCTCTTCTACCGACTTTTTCAAGTTTCTTTCTTATTCTACTTCATATTCATTAGTTGTTTCATTATAAAGTAATAATATCAATATTACTTATATACTGATATGTTATTATAAATATTAAATAACCCTATTTCTTCTTTTATCCATCCTACAGAAATCGAAATCACTGCGCGTGCATACGTACGAAATACTATCTCCACGCCGTTGTGTAATCTATTTTCCACCACCACCTTACTTGGATAATTATAATGGTGTGAATAATAAATATATATGATTATTGTTAAGTAATATTTATTCTTAAATATTATACATACACTTCAATACAATTCCATGATCATGGGAATGATATCATCGCTCGTGCATACGTACGGACTACCGTCTCCACAACGCGATGAGATTATTTCTCCATGTTAACCAGTCATGAATGATTATAAAGTATATATAATGAATAATAATGAAATATATGAAATAATAAAGATATTGGATTTATATATATATATATATTTATGCCATTTACTTAATTCCATTCAATTCAATAAGGAAATGAAAACATCGTTCATGCGTACGTACGACCTATTGTCTCCATGTACGGTGTATTTCATTGCATTTATCGATCTATCATATATATATATATGTATATACTGAATATATATGATATATACATCATGATTTAAATTCTGAAAGTAATTGAATCATGATATAATTATTAATAATATCAAGAACAACAAGTCCAAACACGTACGATAAATAAAAAGATTTTACCCAAAACACTGCTTTAACATGGAATTTACAAAAGAATGGGTAATGTAAAGTCATAAGTGAACCTTATATGATATCAGAACAATGAA
The DNA here is from genome assembly GCA_963277665.1 of Viscum album. Lineage (NCBI taxonomy): Eukaryota > Viridiplantae > Streptophyta > Magnoliopsida > Santalales > Viscaceae > Viscum > Viscum album. The sequence goes on from OY728132.1 coordinate 1,965,731,009, forward strand.
TATGATTATTTAATAAGTAAATTACATTATTTCAATCATTATACAGGAGGTTCGGATACATATGAAGCATATCAGACATAAGGTAATGGATAAATTTGCAAATCTCTTTTTTATCTGAGATTGATTATTCGTAATTATTTAATGTGGTTATATTTTACATCCATATCCATCAAAAATGTTTTTAGTAAAGTTTTTAATATTCTTTTATGTATTTTTAAAGTCATGTTTCCCCATATTTTACTTTTACATTGTGTTATGAAAATAATCTTTCTTTTGTTTACCATAAGAGTAACTTTTTGACTTTTCCAACAAAAGTACGAGGAGAATGTTATTTTTAACTTATACGGCGTGAACGAATTTTTACAGTTTAATAATGCATCATTTTCATGAAGCTTCATCTACAGTATTACATGATTATTTTCTACAATACCCTTTTCTTTTAAAATTTCATGGCATTTTGTGAAAAGAAAAAGATTTTGAAGAAAAAAGGGTATTTCCTCAAGAATTCATTTCAAGTGTTTTATCAAAACTATTTTACATATAAAATGAAATTATTTAGTATGTTAATGTTTCAAGTATAATTTATATATAATTTACATGGTTTAAATTTTCTTATGATGAAATATCCATTTTTTATATGGATTATGTGATGATGGAATGATGTTTATGAAACCCATTTTATTCTTTGGGTTATGATGAATGTTTTTTGTTTATTTTGTGGCACAAGTAAGAATGATTTCATTATGAGATGGGTGAGACCTATATCTATCCAATGCATTGGGTAAATATTTATTTCTCCTAAGATAGACATGGATGGAACATTATGTTAATCCGGTTCAGTGATACAGGACTGGAACGAGGAGTGAACTCGATTCAGAAAAGGACTTTGTCAACTAAGATGATCTTTGTAGCAATGACTTGGCTACTATGGAAATCATATCATGTGATTAATGGTTTTCCACAATTAAATGTTTTATTTACATGCTATTTTATCATGATTTATGTTCCTTTATGATATATTCCATATGTACTTCCACGATTTATGTCTTTGCTCATGATTTCAATGATTATATTTTATGTTCAAGTTTTTTCATTCAAATGTTTATGGCTTGTTTTATGTTCCCTATGTTAACCCTTACTATGAATTTGAGCTCACCCTTGTAATGTTTTATTTTTCCCAGGAAATAAAGAAAGGTTTTAGGTAAGAAAACCAAAGGGGAAGATATTTATGGGAGATGTTTAATATATTTCACCATGATTTGAAGATTACGTTCTGAGTTTCTAAAGACACTAAACTAATACGGCCTTTGGGCATTTGTTTTTTTTAATATATTAATTATTCCGCAAAAGTAATGTAATATTCATGTAGGTCAAGATTTGGGTCTCTACAGTTGGTATCCGAGTGGAGTTTTAGTGAACCTTTGGATACTAGGATGTGAAAACTTTAGTGAGATCCCTAGAGATATTTCTAAGGTATCTCTAGGGATGTCCCTAAGGATAAATATACGTATAGGTTATAGTCCTAGAATTATGGTAACAATATTAGAATTAAACCTATGATGTTAGATATTGAAGGTAATCCCCCTTGATAATGATTTTTCCCTCTCACACTATTCTTTTTGGGTTTTAGAAAATGGATGGAAACATGAATATTCACGATAATGTAGGATATGGTGGACAATGGAATGATATTCTTCATGAGCAACCAAATGAAATGGGATTTGGAAGTCCAAACATTGTTATTATTCCTAATCAGAAATCTCATAATATGATCAATAATCTCAACTTTGTTAAGTTTCCCGTGTCAGTTAATAAGAGAAAGATGGAGTTTCAGGACGATCATAGTGGAAAGAAAGTTCAATTTCTCTCATGTACATCATGTGTGAAGAGGCAACAATGAGAATGTTTTAAAGGAACTAGAAGATTCTTTGGGTGAGGAAAAGAAGGACCCAAATCCAGTAAGTGTAAAGGAAAAGGTTCAGTTAACACCATGGAGAAGGATGATGGTATTGCTATGACCTCAAGAATGATTAGATGTTTTAAATGTGGAATGTATGGCCATTAAGCAATCCAATGCCCTATGGGAAAATCTCATGAAGAGAATCAGCATGCTCATATGGGTAGTATTTATGTTTATGATGATGAGGAGACTACAAATGATATATGAGATGAAAGAAGGGTTGAAGCTTGGTCAATTGTTTAGGAAGGTAGTGGAATGAATGTATGTTTGTCAAGAGTTATATTGTATATGTAATTTAATGGTACTATGGAATAATGGAACATCTAAGGATTGTTACACTGTTGTTTTTTTCCTAAATTATTTGAATGTATACATTTTATGGTACTGGTAACCATGAAAGGTTTTTCAGATATTTTTGGAAATAAGATGATATGTGCATAATGAAGGGATATAGAGAAAATGAAATTTTGATAGTATTCATGTCCTCATGACTAAAATAAGGACAAAGTGTTATCATGGTTTGAGTATATAGATATTTTTGGATTTTGGTATGTGGAATGAGGTAACTTTTGACAGCCTTCTTGTTTTCACTAAGGTTCTATGGTAATTCATGTATCAAAAGAATAAATTATAAATGTATTCACATGTTTGGAATATGACCAACAAGATATATATTATGATATATGGGGGATAAACGATGGTATCCTCGTGCTTGTTATGCGACCTTTTCAGTAATTGTTTTCTTTATACTATCAGATTGGACAGAAGTATTTTGGATAATCCTAAAGATTGTAATGGATTATGTTAGACATCAGATATTATTTTTTAAGGATAGAACTTGATTTTTGATATTATTTCTGGATTGTTATAATAGTATAGTTTTAAAAAATGGACAACCCATAAGATGAGCGACAACCCGTCGTGTCAGACAAGGCTGTGGGAATATAACTCACAACTGAAGTGCGACAGGCCTTTATCGCATACCACTGGCCTACAGGAAGTCCCTGGTTAGTAGAAACTAGTTTTACTAAGTAGTATGATAGTTGAAGTATAAGTCTATTTTTGGAATCAAATACGATTAACCTCACCATAGATGGACTTATGTATATTTGAGAACTTTTGACGACCTTTTGTTTGAGACATATGGAATGACCCATCATTCTATCACATGATCTGCTAACACTTCATGAATGAGAAATTCAACTTCATTTCTTTAAGAGATGAAGTGGAAATTGTTCAAGGCATGAACAACAGTTATATTATACTGAAACAAAGTAAGTATTTCTTCTAATTCAAATTCTTCAAATTTAGGGAAATGATCTTGAAAACCAAAAAATGTTGTCCTAGTTCCCTTATATCCGATGAATTAGATGGTACCTTATATCATCAAAAATTTATGGCTTTGTGATTGTTGGATTTTTCATAGCCATGTTCTCTACCAGTCTCCATCAGAACTTTATGCTTAGATTTCTCTTCCAAATCCATATTTTCACATATGTTCTCTTATGTGGAAACCCAGTGATTAGTTAATTTGGGTAACTATTATGTTTCATACTTTTGTTTTTAAAGGTAAGTTTTTGAATTATTTTTTACGATGTGGGTTTCTATTAAAATATTCGAGTAGTAAACCGTTTATAACTTCAAAAAATTTAGAGGGCGAAATTTATTTTAAGGGGGTTAGAATGTAACACCACGAGATTTTATGAAAAATGTTATTTTTAATTTCATTGATGTCTTGTGTTGTACGCTACACCAAAAGGAGCTTGCACTACAAGCATCCCTGACTTGGCTTGCATTATGCGCAATCACGACCTTCCACGATATCGTATGTTGTACGCAATACCGAGTTTGACTAAACAAAGATATGTTATATAAACTAGTATTTATGAATAGTAATACCAACTTTTTGAAATTATATATTTCAAAATGGACATCATTTTTGGATTTGGAAAATTGAAATTATCCTAGGGTGATTTTTTGTTATTTTTCTGAAAACTTTCAATTTTTTGCTGAATAATGAAAACAATGGGTTACTATTTAAAACCCGAATTTTTATTTAAATAATTAATTATTTTTTTTAAATTTATTTTAGGTCAAAATTGATATATAATACCTATATAAGTTCTATGTAATTCATCTGAGTCATTTTATAAAAAATTTCGATATATAAAAATTTTATTGAACTTTTCACCGTCTTTTACCTACCTCCAAGGAGATTTTTGCAAACTTACATATGGAATTATTTTACCACTTCTGTGAGTGCAAATTTCAAAAATCCAAGAGACACAGTTAATATCAAGGAGTAAAATGTGGTTCAATAAGATAGAAATAATTTTTGGTGAATAGTAACTTTTATCTTTTATTTACAAGGGTAAAAAGTAAATAGGGTAATTAAGGGTAAAAATGATATTATTATTACCCTAAAACATATCCTAATTCTTTTGGATAAATGTAATTAGTCCAAAAACAATCTTAAGAACAAAATATTACCCTTTAGGTCTACTTGGATTACATTAGGACATTTGTAATTATTTTATTTAAAAAAAGAGTTAAAGTAGTTAAAATCAATGTTTAATAACTAAAACATTTTTAATATAGTGTTATTCATAAGATAAATTTGACTACAGATATTCATTAGAAATATAATAAGATTTCCTAGCTAATGGTATTTTATTTATAATTTTTAGAATTTATTTATCTTAATTTATTTATGACACAATGGTGATGTAGTAATTACCTTATTAATGAAATGTTAACATAATTGATATACAAATACCCAAATAAGTGTTATTTGAAACCATTTCGGAATTACAATAATTTTTCAGGTTAATATGACATGTTAGTATTTATTTAATTAATTTTATTCGAACTAATAATGTTGTTATGATTTTCAAAAAAATCGATTACCAAATATTGTCAAAATTGACATAAAATAGTTTTTGAAACAAATATTATATTATTAATTGTTATTATATTCCTAAAAATATAAAGTTTGGAAAAATTACTTCGATAAAGTTATATATATTAATAATGAACCACTTGGGGTTTTTTTGGCTTGTTATAGTAATTTTATTAACCATATAGTGTAAGAAAACAAGAAGACATGGTAAAAGATAAATTATTTAACTTAGAGTAAAATCTAAATGTTATGGTTAAAATATTAACCTAAACTCGTATAAAACCTATTGGTTGAGAGTATTTAGACCCATCTACACTTTATCTTCGAAATAAATCAATTTGGAGCTATTGTAAACCGAATATGACTTTATTATAAAATAATATTTTATGTTTTTCTAAAGGTGCCCCTCTCCTCCCTTATAAAACGGGCACCCCTTCCCTCTTCTCTTCACTCCCTTTTGAGACTTGATGCTCGGAAAACCCCTGCCAATTACTATTCTCAATCTCTCTAGTTACATCATAGAGGTTCTGGTCTACTCAAAAGACCAACTCTAGTGCCCTATGAAAACGTTTAAAGGAGGTGCGTCGAGGAAGAGGAAATCTCTTCTACCGACTCTTTCAAGTTTCTTTCTTCTTCTAATTAATCATCTTTAGTCGTTTCATTATAAAGTAACAACATCAGTATTATTTATATACTAATATGTTATTATAAATTGGAAACAACCCTATTTCACCTTCTATCCATCATATGGAAAAAGAAATCACCACGCGTGCGTACGTACAAAATATCGTCTTCACACCGTGGTATAATCTGTTTTCCACCACCACCTTATTTGGATGGTTATAATGGTGTAAATAAAAACTATATATGATTATTATAAAGTGATATTGATTATGAAATATTATACATACAGTTCAATAAAATTCACCGATCATGGGAATGATATCATCGCTCGTGCGTACGTACGGACTACCGTCTCCACGACGAAATGAGATTTATTCTCCATGTTAACCATTCATTAATGATTATAAAGAATATATAATGAATAATAATGAAATATATGACATAATAATGATATTGGATATATATATATATATATATGTATGTCATCTACTTAATTCCATTCAATTCAATAAGGAAATGAAAACAGCGTTCATGCGTACGTATGGCCTACCGTCTCCATGAACGGTGTATTTCATTCCATTTATCGATCTATCATATATATATGAATATAATTAATAAATATGATATATAAATCATGATTTAAATTCTAGAAGTAATTAAATCATGATATAAGTAATAATAATGTCAAGAACAACAAGTCCAAACATGTACGATAAATAAAACAATTTTACCCAAAACGCTGCTTTAACATGGAATTTACAAAATAATTGGTAATATATAGTCATAAGTGAACCATATATGATATAGAAACAATGAATATGATTATGTAATAAGTAAATTACATTATTTAAATCATTAAACAGGATGTTTGGATAGGTACAAAGAATATCGAACATAAGGTAAGGGATTATTTTGAAAATCTCTTTTTTATCTGATATTGCGTATGCGTAAGTATTTACTGGGGTTATATGTTTCATCCATATCCATCAAAATTATTTTAGTAAAGTGTTTCATATTATTCAATGTAGGTTTAAAGTCATGTTTTCTCATATTTTACTTTTACATTGTGTTATGGAAAGAATCTTTCTTTTGTTTACCATAAGAGGAACTTTTTGACTTTTCCGACAAAAGTAAAGGAGAATGTTATTTTTAACTTATATGGCGTGAAGATATTTTTACAGTTTTATAATTCCTTATTTTCATGAATCATAATCTACAAGATTGCATGATTTTTTCAAAAAACCCCTTTTATTTCAAAATTTCATGTCATTTTGTGAAAGGAAAATGATTTTGAAGAAGAAGGGATATTTTCGTCTAGAATTCATTTCAAGTGTATTATGAAAACTATTTTTCATCTAAAATGACATTATTTAGTATTTTTATGTTTCAAGTATAATGTCTCTATGATTTACATGGTTTCACCTTTCTTATAATGAAATATCCATTATTTTAATTTGGATTATGTTATGATGGGATGATGTTTATGAAACCCATTTTATTCATTGGGTTATGATGAATGTTTTATGTTTATTTGGTGGAACAAGTAAGAATGATTTAATTATGAGATGGGTAGGACATATATATCCCTCCAATGCATTGGTTAATGATCTATACCTCATGAGATAGACATGTCTGTAATGGTATGTTATTCTGGTTCAGTGATACAGGACTGGAACAGGGAGTGAACGTGATTCAGAAAGGGACATTGTCTACTAAGATGGTCTTGGAAGAAATGCCTTGGCTACTATGAACTCATATCTTGTGCTTAATGGTTTTCAACAATTAAATGTTTTATTAAAATTATATTTTATCATGATTGATGTTCCTTTATGATATATTCTTTATGTACTTCCATGATTTATGTCTTTGCTCAAGATTTTGATGTTTAGATTTTATGTTCAAGTTTTTGAATTCAAATGTTTATGGATTGTTTTATGTTCTCTATATTTACACTTACTGAGCCTTTGAGCTCACCCTTTTTATGTTTTATTTTCCCTAGGATATAAAGAAAGGTCTTAGGTTATAAAACCAAAAGGGTAAGATCTTTATGGGAGATATTGAAGATCTTTCACCATGATTAGAAGATTACCTTCAGAGTTTCCAAAGGCAGTAAACTAATACTGTCTTTGGGTGTATGTTTTTGTAATTTATTAAGTATTGTACAATAGTTATTTAATGTCCATGTACGTCAATATTTGGGTCTCTAAAAATAATTACTACCACCTCCATGTAGTGCTTCCCCTGTTCTCGAACCTAGGAGGAAATATAAAAATTCCTAAAGGGATTGGTATAGAGTTAGCTAAAATCTATTTGGGGTCTCACTAAGGAATCAATAATATTATTCAGCAATCAATTTACCAAATAAATCAATAAATTTTAAATAAAATAGGCCGGTAAGGTCAAAATAATATTTAAAAAAATCATACATTATATTTCAATTGATGGAAATATTTGAGACTAATGATTAAAAAATATTTTATATAAAAGTGTTTATATAAATTCACATGGCATGCGTATAACAACCCTGGTCTTTATTACACAAGTATGGATGATTTATTACAAAAATATTCACTTAAGGAAACTCTAAGGATCGATAGGTCTAGTTTGTTGGGAAATTAGGAACATTACATGATAACTTAATACATAAAAATAAAAAATCTTCATTGAAAACTTCCTTTACATGACCACGTCATTCCCTTATACCTAGCATTGCATGGGATAACCTGTGGACATTCATGGGAAAATGGTGAGCTTTAAAGCCCAGTAAGGTTTTAAACAAGGAAAAACATGTAAAATAAAATACATGGTAGGAAAAAGGTGCATCAATGGATAATTTTAGAAACATGAACCTAAAGGAATGATATAGAGTGATTATCATAGCTTTGGAAATGTGGCAACAACATTTAACATGATATTAGCATGAGCCAAGGATCATTGCACATGGAGAAAGAGTAAGCCCTCATCGTAGATGAATTAGTATGAGTAAACACTAATTTAACTTGAATTAACATAGTTAAATCCTCATTTCACTTGACATATCATGATACTAATCTTTACCTAATTCATTGGAGAGCTATTAGGGCACACCCTTTATAAAAATTAATTTCACTCATAAGTGTGCCACATGGATCATACTATATAGATTAATTAAAAATCATCATATATTCCTTGCATAAGAGATTTTTAATAACTAAATGTAAGCCCCCAGTAAATATTTACATATGCATAAAGGAGAATACACAAGATAGATACATGGGTATAGTGTTCACTTATACGATGATTTTGGCATGCGAAATTTTAGCAGCATAACGACGTCAAATATAAATTGTAAAATGGGTGTATGAGTGATAAAGGGATATCTAATCATTTATAAATGAAATATAATTTAAGGGGTTGTGGAAAATAGTATCCAAAAATATGTAACATAATTTATATGCATAATATAAAATAATTTCTTAAATGTAAATGGGGAGAGAGAATTTCTTTACAAAATTTTGGCATAGTAAAACTTGTACAAGGGAGGAATTAATGAGAGAAAAAGGGTTCTATCATCAATAAAAAATTATAAGGGAAGTAAAGGGGAGGTGAAAAATCACACAACAACATTTTTAATTGACAAGAAAATGTAATAACAATATAAGGAAATTGGGACATAAATAAGGATGGAAGAAATGTGAGGATTTCATACAGAATTTTAGCATGGTAAATGGTGTACATGGGAGGCATTAAGGAGAGATAATGAGGTACCTAATCATTGATAAATATGGAGGGAAGAAAATTAGAGGTGATAAATAATACCCCAACATTTTTAATTGAATTTAATTGGGTATGAAAACATAAAGAAACTTGGACAAAAATGAGAAAAAAAGAAATCTCTTACAAAATTTTGGCATAGTAACGACTTAGTTAAGGGACAAAATGAGAGAGGATAAATAGTACCCCAATCTAATAACATGAAATCGATAATAATAGAATGATTATAAAAGAATAAAATTATATCAATTCAAAATTACAATAACTACTTTCAAATAATATGCTTGATCATGAATAGAGGAGGGGAAAGTGGGGGTCTCTTATATAGAAGTGTGATCCCAAAGGCCTGGGAAAGGATTGAGAGAGGATTATATAGAGATTATGATGCCTTCAAAGGATTATAGAGAAAGTAGGGTAGGGGTGTTTTGCACTCAAAAGGTTTTTAGTGATGATAAGTCAGAGTTTGGGTAGGTTTATATATGAAAATGGAGGGAATTCATTAATATTTGGGTTTTGTACCCAACACATTAAACTAATAAAAACCAAAAACCATCCCATGGTTTTTGTACATGGTTTTTTTAAAATAGTAGTGGAAAAAATTATTATATAATGGAAATTGCCAAACATATTAAAACATTAGGCTTTCTTATGTGGAGGTGAGTCACACTATCAAAGAAATCATTTTAAAATGATTAAATGTTTTATAATTCTATGAGGGTCCACTAAATCTTTTTAAAATATATCAAACATATCTAAAATCCCATTATTTTATAGTTAAAACATATATTATACCGAAAATCCCATTTATAATATTTTATTACATCACTATTGTGTCATTATAATGTCATAAAACACATTAAATATTTAAACGATAAATAACTTTTACCCAAAAATTTGACTATCTATGAAAATTATGAAACATTTAAAGTTGGATAAATTCAATGTCCTCATTCCAAAAATAATATTCATTTTATCTAAATAATTAACTAAATATGTGAATTTTTACTTTAAAAATAAATACATAAATTTATCGATAAATCATGGGTTTTGACCAAAACAGATTTGAAACCATATTAAATATAACAATTAGATTCATAAAAATTATACAATCATTTAAATTAATTGAAAAGTAATTTATTAATAATTAAATATTTTTTAAATATTATTTAATTCAAAAACCCATTAATTCATCAAAATATATTTGTAAAATAAATTTGAATATGAACTAAATATATTATATGTTCTTAAAAAACTACTTACAATGGAACATAAATAAAATGAATGTGTATTATTTATTCACTACCAAAATAATGCACATAATAATAATTCTAGGGTATTGTTATCTAACCCCTTATAACATCTTCATAATACCTAAGGGTAAGGTGTGTGATGGTGACATACTTTTTGGGTGTCTTCGATAACATCGCTCGGGTGATAATATCTATTAACATTCACTTCCCTCATAGGTAGTTCCATTCTAGATTAATGTGTTGAAGCTCAAGAATGGTCTTGGTCAAGAGTGAAGCCTAGTGATGCCATATCCCTTAAGAGTTTTGAAAAATGGGCTTCATATGGAGAAATTAAACTCGATAAGGCTATCACATGCTTCGTTGGAGTAAATTGGATTTGTTAATGCCTTATATTTATACTAACCATGTGGTCATTGTTCAATGGATATATTAGTAATTGTAAGAATTCTAAACAGTATTTTAAAACCCAAAATCATAAAAACATGGATCTTTATAAGTTTTTTATAACCATTTTATATAATAAGAAATTTAATCATATCAAGAGAAATATTCATTAAAAAAAGTTTATATCATGATAATCTTCCCTATTTAAGAAATTTCTCCATTGAAATTTCTTTTTCCCACACTCAAATATATGAGGGTAACCCTGATTCATCACTTCCTCTAATTCCCACATTTCCTCTTCAATCTTGTTCTTTCTCCACAACCTTTTGAAGTTGGGCATTGTATTATTTAGTAGAACTTTTTCCCTAAATTCTATGATCATCACCAACTTCTTTTCATTGGAGAGGTCATTCTCATATGGAACCCCCTATGTATTGAGTATATGTGATAGGTTAGGTATATACTTTCTCAAAAGTGATGCATGGAATACATTATGTACTTCAGATAGGTTTTGTGGGAGTTCTAATTGGTAGAACACTGCTCCAATGTGATCAAGGATCTCAAAAAGGGACGATGTAACTTGGACTGAGATTTATATTCTTCCCAAAATTCATAACTCTCTTCCATGATGATATTCAGATGAATACCATGTCTCCAACATAAAACTATATGTGTTGTTGATGATTATCATCATAACACTCTTGTTGGATCTGAGTAGATTTAATGTGGTGCCGGATGGTCTTAACTATCTCCACCATTTTTTCAACCATTTCTAGACATAGGAGTTTTCACTCCCCTACATCATCCTAAAATGATAGTGTTCGGTACAACTTACCATAATGGGTTTCATAAGGAGCCATTCAGATTCTTGAGTGGAAACTATTATTGTAAGAGAACTCAAAAAGTTGAAGATGTTGATCCCATCCAACTTTGATGTCAATTGAGAAATCACTCTACATGTCCTCCGGTGTTTGTATAGTTCTCTCCGATTGGCCATCAATTTGAGGATGATAAGCCGTACTGAAGTTCAGCTTAGTATTTAGAGTATGTTGAAGAGTCTTTCAGAACATAGGGGTGAACCTTGGATCTCGATTGGATACAATAGATAGTGGTACTATATGAAGCCTTATAACTTCTCTAATATATATCCATAACAGTTGATCCAAAAATAAATCCACTTTAATTTCAATGAAATGTGCAGTCATTGTAAGTAGATCCCAACCAACCGTGATAACATTTTTTTCACTGGATGTCTTCGGAGGTCTGGTGAAAAAGTCTATGGTGATGTTCTCCTATTTCCATAATGGTATGGGTAATGGTTGCATCATACCATTAGAATTATACCTCTACTCCTTCACATTCTGACATACCAGGTATTTTCATGTTCACTCAGGAATCTCATTATTCTTGTTATCCAAAAAATAATGCTCTTAGAGATCTCAATAAATATTTATGTTTCCTAGGTGAATGGATAAATATTAAGTATGTACATCATCCAAAATTTTATTCTTTAACTCTGGATATTATGGAACACATAGCCTTGTCAAAAATCTCTCAATTATTTCTTAATTAACATTGAAATTTGAGGATTTACATTTTTTGATTGTTTCCACTTTCATCTAAATTCCCACATAATCCTTTTGAGCATCCTTTGACCATTATAGAAGAGACGGTTGATCAATTATTTGTGGAAGGATTGATGATTTTCACTTCTTTATGATTCCCATTTCCATCTTCATCAAATATATGATGATTGGATCCATTTCAATTTTCATCAATGATAGAATTGCTTGGTCTTTTCTACTTATAGAAGCCATCACCTTGTTTTATTTCCCAGGGTTGAAATGGATTGAGAAATCATTGTATTTTATTAGATCTAACCATCTTTTTTGATTCATGTTCGACTATTTTTGGGTGATATACACTTGAGGCTTTTTTGATTTGTATATAATTCATAAATCTCCCCAAATAGTTAATGTGTCCAAATTTTCAAAGTGAATATTACTGTAGAAATCTCCAGATCATGTTTAGGATCGTTTTTCTTATGAACATTCAATTTCCCTGAATCATAGGAAATGAGTTTGTCATTTTTAATCAACACACAACCCAAGACCTTTTTCGAAGTATCACTAAATACAATAAAAAGATCTCCACTTGTGGGTAATGTGACCACACATGATGTGAGGAGCCTCGTTTTCAACTCCTTGAAGCTATCTTCACATACATCACTCTAATCTGACTTGATTCCATTTCTAGTTATCTGGGTAAGAGGGTTTTGAAAATCATGAGAAATTTCTCCCAAATCTGTGATAATATCTAGCTAACCCCATGAAGCTATAGATATCCATCAAGGATGTTGGCCTTGGCCATCATTTAATTGAACCTATCTTGGAGGGATCCATAGATATCCCATTTCTTGTGATAATTAGTCCCAAAAATGAGACATCCTTCGAACAGAACTCACACTTTATGTACTTTTCATAGAGCTTATCCATTCTCAAGGTCCCCAATACAGTTCTTAGATTCTTCTCATACTCCTCCTTGGTTTTAGAGTATATTATAATATCTTCTATTAAGACTACCAAAAATTTGTTGTGGTAATCTCTAAGGACTCTATTCATCATGTTCATGAATATTACTAGAGAATTAGTTTGGCTTAAAGTAATTACAAGGAATTCATAGTGCCTATATTTTGTATGAAATGATGTCTTGGGGATATCCACATTCTTCACCCTAACGTGGTAATATCCCGATTGCAGATGCTCCTTGGAGAAGTATTATGCTTCACATAGCTGATCGAAAAATTCATCAGTTTAGGAAAAAAGATACGTATTCTTTATCATGATTTTTTGAGTTCATGATAATCAATGGAAAGGCCCATTGACCCATCATTCTTCACAGCAATGTGGACTGGTGCACCACATGATGAAGTACTTGGTCATATAAACCCTTCATCCAGATTCTCTTGTATTTATTTCATTAGCTCCTCAATATCCATAATAAATATTATATACAGATTCATTGATAATTTAAATTCCCAAGGTATAATATCTATTGAGAATTAAACATCTCTTCTTGGAGGAAGACCAAACAAATATTCAAGAAATACTTCAGCAAATTCCCTCACAATAAACATGTCTTCATGGATGGTTTCATTATTGGACTCAATCAAATGCGAAAGATACTAGTGCTCATAGGGTATTAATATCCTTACTTGAGATGATGGTTCTATAAAGATTCATCATCCTCCTTTCACTTTTACAGAATCCGGGGTTGATTTTCCATATGATGATTTATTTTCATCTCATGTAAATATATGTTGTCTCTATATAAGGAAAGAAAATACAAGACAAGTATTGAATCAAATTCCACTAAAAGGGAGTATGACCATGTTCTATGGGAAGTCCAAACCATAAATTGTGACATAGGAGGAGTTATATTCATGGGATGCAATGATTTTACCATTTTCCATTCTCACCAACATATTTACATAGTTGATTTGTGGTAGGGTTGGGATTGTTCTACTAAACATTCAAGATATAAAATAATTCATAGAATAAGAATAAAAAAGTATATTCACTATTATAGAATTAATAACTAGCATACCTATAGCCACATTGTTTTTGGGGTTCACTTCGGTTGTAGTGATTAGAAAATATAACCGTTCCATGGAGGTTATTGGTTTCCTTCGAAAACCCTTGGCTTAGGGAAGTGGTTTGCAAAGTGGTCTGGTTCTTTATAGTTGATGCAATGAACAATATGTTGAGGATTTAATGGAACATTCCTCTTCTGTGTCGAAAAAACCAGTTTTTTGTTAGTATTTAATGTTGAGGTGCCCCTCGCTTCTACACCAAAAGCATTTTCTTGACCCATTTAGTCAATTTTCAGAGTGCTTCTTTCCACAACGTTGGCAAGTGGGGTGGTGAAATTTCTTAGAACTATTGGATTTATCGATCAAAATTCCATAATTAATATCCACCTTATTCATATTTTCCCCAAGATACCCATGAGATTACCTGATCTACAGTTCAACATTGAGAGAACATTATACAATTTCATCATAGCTATCGAATTCAGGTATCTCAAGGGATTTCTATAGGATAGGTTTTACCCCGCCAAAGAAGTAGTCAACAATGCATTCAGGGTTAATGAAAAAGCTGGAAGAGTGTCATGAAAGACTTGTGCAATTTACAACTTGTCCTTTATTAGTGGAGTTTGATAGTTCCTCTTAACCCATATTTCTATTCAAAACATGAGTTAAATGAGATAGTGTCATGAAAATGTTTTCAATTCCTGCTCCCATCTAGTTGGGAACCTCATTTTAATAGTCATCACATTGGTCTACACAACAGTTGTCAAATTGAGACCTCTTATTACTGGCCATTAGATGGAATAACAGTAAATTTAGGATTAACACATAGAGGGGAATCCAAAGACAAAAAGGGATAACTTATGAATTATATTTATTTCCATAACCTACGAATTCATAGGCTTCAATTTATGTTATCTACAATCTACTACCCAATATATATTATTAGGGGCATTTTTTTATTCCATTAATTATGGATTATAATAAGCTTATAAAATTAACAATGAATATCCCATGGGAGTGTCGTAGTCAATAGTGCAGTAAGGCACATTGTCGTGCACCAATTCCCATTCGAGTCTAGCTCAAAGAGGGGTTTTTGGGTTTTACCCCTAATATGTGCCAGAGCTCCCTCAACATGATTGTATCTAGACATGTATTTATTTTCTTGATAAACCACTTACTCAATACTCAAAAAGTTAAGAGATGTTTTTATTATACTTAGTCTTATCCACAAGGCTTTTAATAATATTTTCTATTCATAATCCAAAAAAAATAAACCTATCCTTTGATACTAACTACAACAACGCTACACATTATTACACATTTAAACATGATTTATTACATAAAATTACACATAAGACAACATTAAGGATCGAGAGGTCTAGGGTCATGGGAAATTACGGATATTAAAATAAAAATTAAAACTTAAAAATACAACATCTTTATTGAAAACATCTATTACATGACCACAATATTCACTCATACATAGAATTTCATGGGATAACCTGAAGATATACATATGAAAAAAGTGAGATATAAATCCCAGTAAGGGAGTAAAAAAGGAATAACATGAATAATACAATACATGGTAGGTAGAAGGAATATCAATGGAGGATAATATAAAAAATAACATTAAGGAATGATATCGCATGATTATAATAGATGGAAATGTGATAAAAATATTTAACATGATATTAGAATGAGGCAAGGCTCATTGCACATGGGGAATGAGTGGACCATCGTTGCACTTGAATTAGAATGAGTAAACCCTCATTGCACATGATTTATCATTAGTAAACCCCCATTTCACTTTATGTATCATGATACATATCATTTCCCAAAGCAGTGGAGAGATATCAAAGAACACCCTTTATAAACATTTCATTTCAGGCATAAGTGCACCACATGGATCATACAATGTGGATTCATTAAATATCATAATTTATTCCACAAATAAGAGATGTGGAATAATTAAATGTAACTATTAAATGAAAAAGTAAATCTACATAAATATGAATACCATATATATAGAAATGGTTATTATATTCACGGACACAATGATTTTGGCATGGGAAATTTGGCTGCATAACAAAATCAAATTGAAATCATAAAAGGGGTCAATGAGAGAGAAAGGGGAATATAATCATTTATAAATTAAATAGACCTTAAAGGGCTAATGGAAAATAATATTCCAAAATTTTTAATGGAATATATATGCATAATATAAAATAATTTCTTGACTCTAAATGGGGAGATAAAAATATCTTATGGAATTTTGGCATAGTAACAGGTGTACACGGGAGGTATTAGTGAGATTGAAAGGGGTTTATCATCATTAAAATATAAGTAGGGAGGTATAGGGGAGGTGAAAAATCATAGATAAACATTTTTAACAGAAAATAAACTGAAATAACAATGTATGGACATAAATAAGGAAGGATGAAAATTGAGGATTCGTTACAGAATTTCGACATGGTAACTGGTGTACATAGGAGGAATTAATGAGATAGAAAGATGTTTACATAATTAAATAATAAGGAGGGAAGTATGGGGAGGTGAAAAATAGTACCCAAATTGTTTAATAAAAAATAAATTGGTATAAAAACATACAGAAACATGGAAAAAATTATAAAGGAATAAATCCCTTACAAAATTTTAGCATAGTAAAAGATTATGTAAAGGTTAAAATGAGGGAGGATAAATAATCCCACATTAAAATAAAATAAAATGGAATATAATATAATCATTATAAAAGAATCAGATTTTAAAGATTCTATATTATAATAACAACTTTCAAATAAGATGCTTGAATTCATACGAAGGATAGGAAAGTGAGGATCCCTTACTTGGAAGTGTGATCCCTGAGGCTTGTGAAAGGCATAAGAGGGGATTCATGGGAGCCTAGGGAACTATGGAAGGATTTTATAGATATTGGGACAGTGTTTGGTTGAGCCCTAAATGTTTTTAGTGAATAGAAGTGGGTGATTTGGTGGGTTTATATAGGAAATGAGAAGGAATTCTTTATTATATAGGTTTTGGACACTACCCATTAAACTAATCACAAACACAAACCATACCGTGGTTTTTTACCATGGGGTTTTCCTAATTGGAGTGGAGAACATTATTTTAGATATCAAATGAAAAAAATTATCAAAATATTAGGCTTGCTTATGTGGAGGCGAGTCACACTCTCAAAGAAATCAATTTAAATTAATAAAATGTCTCATAAGTCCTAGAGGGTCCACTAAGGCATTTTAAAATAAATCAAAAAAATATAAAATAATATTATTTTAAAGGTAAAACATTAATTTTTCTAATAACCCATTTATATTATTTTATTACATCACAATTGGGTCATTATGATATTATAAAACACATTATATATTTAAACAGTAATTATTTTTAACCGAAAATTCGACTCTCTTAAAATTGTGAAAAATTAAACATTGGGTAATTTCAGCATCATGATTCCAAAAATAATTTTCATTTTATCTAAATTTTTTTCTTTAATTTGTAAATTTTAAATTTTAAAATAATTACAGACCTTTATTGAAAATTCATGTGGTTTGACAGAAACATCATTCAAACTAAAAAAATCACAATTATATTCATGAAAATTAGAGGATCCATTATATCTAATAAAAATTAATTTAGTAATAATAGTATTTTATTAAAATATTATTTATTTCAAAAATCCATTAATTCATAAAAATAGATTAGTCATTTGAATTTTAATATTAACAAAAAATATTCTTTGTGTTTTAGAAACTACTTACAAAGTAATAATATTAAAATGAATGTTTAATCTTTATTCTAAACAAAAATAATGAAAATAATCATAGTACTAGGGTCTTGTTACATAAACCCTTATAACACCTGAATGAGATCTAAGGGTAATGTATGCGATGGTGAATGACTATTAGGGTGGCTCATATAACATTGGTCTGGTGGTAATCTCTACTAACATCCACTTCTCCCATAGGAAGTTCCTTTCATGCTTAACATTTTGATGTTTGGGTTGGGTTTGGTCAAGAGGGAAGCCTAGTGATTCCAACTCCTTTACAAGCACCGAAAAATGGGATTCGTGTGGATCAATTCTACTGGATGAATCCAACACATTATTTGTATGAGTAAATTTTATTTTTATAGCCCTGTGTTTATACTAATCATACAGTTACTATTTAATGGCTATATTAGGAACAGAAACAATTTTCAATAGTATATTAACATCAAAAAACATACAACCAAGTAACTTAATATGTTTTATATAATAATTTTACATATTAAAACATTTAATCCGATCTAGAAGAATTCTAATTAATAAATGTTTGGGTCATTACAATGTGTAAAATTGTTTACTAATAATGGAATATATATCAAACTAATATTAAAGGACAAAACATGTTCATCTTCAAAGAGGTTAGAAAGTTCCATGTCATGGGATCGTTACACACTCAGGTAATGATAATGGAAGTGTTCACACACATCACTATGAAACTTGAAAAGGAAGAATAACATACTACCTGATGGGGATAAGAGTAGACAATATGTTTAGGATAGAGTTGTAAAGAATCAATCCGTTTTTATAAAATTTCCATCCATGCGTGTTTGTCCTAAATAACTCATTAAAAATCTAGGCTTTCATTTTATCAGACAGTAATCAATAATGGAATATTTATTCCAATGTGTTCTAAATAAAATTACGCCATTTTTCATTTCAATATAAAAAACTAAATTTAAAAATAAAAATGGGTTTTTAATAAAATCAAGACTTTTCTATGATAAAACCAATGCCTTTCCATAAAAATAAATTTGGCCATTTTTATCATACAAAAAATTTGAAATCAGTTTCACAAAATAGTATGAAATTTCAAATTACAAAGTTAATTAACATAATTTAATTTTCATTATATTCCATAAAATTCCCTAAAACGACTACAATTCAATGGAATTGTGATTCATTATAGTTTTCATGCCAAATCAAATTCTACTCCCCAATCCATAAATATTAGGGCTTTCAATAAAACAATTGAAATTAATTTAATTTAAGTCACGAAATTGAATTTTAATAAAACAATTGGATTAGAATAAGAAATTTACGATTAGTAAAATTGTACATCATAAATAAAACCAATTACATGGAGATAACAAGATCTTAAAATGAAAACTCGTAATTTGGAAACTATGATGAATAACCTCTATAATGAGGATTTGAGAATCATACCATGATTAAAGATCCACTAAAATATGGGACTAAATACTCCAATAAACACAAAGATCTACAAAACCCTATGGTTAAAATAGGAGGTAATTGGAGAACTAGAATGAGAAGTGGAATCTTATTAGGAAGAGATCAAACATCGTTCTCTTAGATTCAATCAGCTACAAAAGGTTATATATAAAAACAATGATCTTTATTTAAAAATAATACAAAATTTATTACATAAGGTATGATGATCAATAATTATAGTGTCATTTGGAATTATATACATTACATAAAAATTTAGAAGATTAAAAAAATCATATTTTTAAAAAACTTCTTTAACGTCCACACACATAAAACTTCATGGGATAATATGAGGACATACATAAGAAATGGGTTAGCTATAATGAATAGTAAGAGAATAAACATAGAATATTTATTAAATGTTAGACAATTGGATTATGAATTAAGAATATAAGGAGTGAGAATCATAACCATTAAAAATGAGGCATGATATGGGATGATAATTATAAAGGCAACATGGGAAATGTGGTAACATCTTAAAAACTGCAACATAAACATAGTTAAAGGCTTACTTCTAGAAAATAATGATGGGAAATTTTACTTCACTGAATCATGTTCACTCTATTCCCCAACATGACATATCATGAAACAAAATATTTGACCATGCATGGGAGCACTATTCAATTCCGAGCACACGCATCACTTTAATTTCATTCCCTTGCTTCAGTGCTCCACATAGATCATACATCATTGATTTATTTTTCCCCTTAGATTATTTAATAATCATGTAGTATTGACTATGTACATATAATTCCCAACTAAATTCATTATATGTGTATAAGGTTTAACAAACATAATAGGAAATTGGTATGGTATTCACTATTCAATTTTTTTTGCATGGATCAATCATGGTGAAATATGAACTACATAACGATGTCATATAAAAATTCATAAAATGGGTTGATGGGAGAAAAAATGGACTCATAAATTTGAGAAGAAATGGGAAGTAATAGGGATTTGTAAAGACCTATCAAATACAAGGATTTGGAAATATAATACATATGATAATATAGATATTTGAATAAAGAGGATAAGGTGTGGACCCCTTACTAAATATGGGAATAGTAACAGGTGTACAT
The DNA here is from genome assembly GCA_963277665.1 of Viscum album. Taxonomy (NCBI): domain Eukaryota; kingdom Viridiplantae; phylum Streptophyta; class Magnoliopsida; order Santalales; family Viscaceae; genus Viscum; species Viscum album. The sequence goes on from OY728132.1 coordinate 1,965,751,834, forward strand.
AAAATTTCATCGGGGGATTAATGAGATTTAAAGGGGTATTAAATGAATTGTAGATAAATATAATTTTTAGTGGTATGTGGAAAGAAATACCACAATTTATGAATTGGAAATATAATACATAAAATTAAAAAGATGCTTTAATTGAAAAGAGGTGGGAGAGGTCCCTTACTAATTTTCATCTTGGTAACGAGTGTAAATAAAAGTTCATAGGAGGGATTAATGAGGGTAAAAAGGGTATATAATAATTTATACATAAAATGGAAAGTAAGAGGTATATGGAAGAACATATTCCAACATGAAAAATATGAAATTATGATCCATAATATAAAATATGAATATGGATTGAAATTAAAATAGAGGTAGATCCATTTTTAATTTTCGGCATAGTAACGACTTGGGTTAGGGTGGAAAAAATAGAGAATAAATGGTATCTAATTAATTTAAAATAATGTGTAATGTAAGGGAATGTATATAAGAAAACCAGAATACAACCAATTGATATTAAAAAGACAAATATTAATGAATAATATTGAGTTAAAAGGTGGAGAGAAGCGACCCTTACCTTGAGAGTTTGACTTCCAATGCTTGGGGGAGATTCTATAGAGATTGGGAGAAGGTTGGGAGGATTATATAGATAGACGGTAAGAGTGAGGATGTGATACATGGATTTTTAATATATATAAATAGGATCTTTGGTGGGTTCATATAGTAAAAGAGTGGGTGATGCATTATCATTTATCAAAAAAGGTTTTTGAACTCTATATAAGAAAATAACCCAAAAAAAATACATTCCATCATTTTTTCAAAAAGTATTCCACAAAATATGTGTGGATTAAAATATATTATATGTATATGGGCCGAAAATACTAAAATAATAGCCTATCTGATATAGAAGCATGTCGTTATCTTAAATAAATGATTTTATATAATTACAATATAATAATGGGTTCGGAGGATTCAAAAAGTCCATATAAAATTAAAAAAAATAAACATAAAATCCCCTAATTTTAATGTTAAAATATAGTTATTTTTTTGTGGATACCCTTTATAGTATTTATTAAATTAGTTTTTTGTCCATTATGATTTCTTAATAAACACCAAATATCTGTTATCTATTTAAATATAAATAGAAAATTTGATATGTTGAAAAATTAATTAAAATTATCCATTGGATAATTTGGATGTTTTAAATTAAAAAAAATTTACACATATATAAATAATTATATAAATTGAAAAATTTCCACTTTTAAAATAAAAATCTATATTTACTGAGAAGTGACGGTTTTTATAATAATAGGTTTATAACCCTTATAAATATTACATTTGCCATTACAAGAATTATATGATCATTTATATTTGGAATTTTTTTTAATAAATATAATATATTACATATTATTTATTTAAAAAAATTATTTACTAAAATTTATTTTCATATTTAAATTTGAATATTACCCAAAATAATTTTTTTTATTGTATCAAATTTAATTTTCATCAAACTAATTAGATAATCTTTTTTAAACTAAAGAAAATATGGAATAAATATATTTGTCATTTAAATTAAATTTAACTATAAATATTAAAATGATTACACTTAATTTGTTTCTAGTATTTCTCAAATTATTTTTACCCTTAATTAACCTATTTTCCTTTTACCATGGTAATAAATATTTGTTGTTGTTACTATTCATATTGTTCAAAAATTTAGTAGAACATATTACCTAATATTAATTATGATTGTTAAAAATTTCAAATCCATTTTATCAAAATAGATACACATATCTAGGATAATTAAATTTAAAAAAATACTTATAAATATGATGAGAAGTAGTTTTCCGAAAAATAGAGTTTTAAAAGGAAACAATTATTTTATTTTAACTCTATAACAAGTAACATTCATTATTAAAATTTAAATTAAAAAATATAGATATAAAATATATACATTTAATTAAATAATTTATCATTATGGAATATTTTAGTTAATTATATTGGACAACATCATGCATTTTAACACTCTTTTCAGAAAAATTCCTTTTTAATCATAAAAAATGAACTTATACTAAAATCAATTAATAAAGTCATTTTTTAGTAATAAGATAAAATAAATATAACTAAATAAATATTGTGTTAACTTTATAAAAATAATAATAGAATAATTAGAAATTTATATTAATTAAATTTTCAAAACAAAAGAAAGATTTAAATAAAATGGTATTTTTACTATTCACTCAAAAATATTTATTTTCCAAAATAAACCCGAATTTCACAAATTATAGTTTTCATATGTTTTTCTAAAAAAATGATATCATTTTTTCAAATATATTTTAAAATTTTTTCTATAATGTATTTATAGATAGAGTAATCATCTTTGATAAATAATTATTATAAATAACAAAATGACATTTAATAAAATTGATTGATTTTCTACTAAACATTTTCAAATATAAATGTAAACAATATATATATATATCATAAATTAAGTAATCATAATTATATCCTAAAATTTAATGGAGAGATTAACATAGTCATATTTAAATAATCTTATGTTTTTGTGATCAGTGTTTCTTATCACATATGTTATCAAACATAGTGTTCCCATTCAAAAACACAGGTCTTTGCATTAATCCCCCTCTAATAAATATAGTCCTTTAAATTATTAACTAGTCATTGGTATGATTTTTTTTGAAATAAGACAATTTATTTATCAATATCCAAATTGAAAAATGGGTTAATAAAATATCCTCTTGAAAAAGAGATAAGGAATTTTGAAGGTCATCACACGACTAGGTTTCCTAGTAGGAGAACATTAGTGGTAAGCGAAGACCATAAAATGGAAGTGGAAACTAACTCTAATGAAATAATTTAGTTTTATAGAATTTTTTTTGGATAATTACAATTAACTAAAACCATAAATCTATAATAGATAATATAAACAAAAATTCCTCAAAATTGATCATAAGATGAAAACATTTCTAGTTCAAGGTTATATTTCTACAATTAAGAAAATAATTTTATATCAAGACTGGGTAATTAATGAAATATAACTTATATGATTGTATTTTTTCATCCCTTAATTTTTTTCTTCTAAAATATAATATCATTATGTAAATGACAAGAACTCAATGTGATTTTTTATGCCTAATTCACTAAAGTAAACTTCTAACAGATCGAAAAATTCAACAAATAATAAACATATATTCCTCTTATTTCGAAACGTTTATTAGAATAAATGGATAATTACAGATTAGTATTTTTATTCTATTAAAAAAAATTTAAATTCAATAAAATTAATTGTATAACTTATAATGGAAATTTATTTCAGAACTTGTGATTTTTTAAGCTTCAATCTACATTACACATGTATTATTTCGAAACATAAAATCAAATGAGAAATTTCTATTCCCTTAATACTGGCTCATAATCAGATTATGAATTTATAAAAGAATTTCCCTTTGGAGATTCTTACTAATTGTGAAGCAAGGCCTGTTGTCATTCACTAGTTATAGGTCAAGACTAACTCAATAGTGTGTTCTTGGGTTTAAACACCATATACATCTGCTTCAGAGCCACATCTATTTGTTGTTTTAAAAAAGGGATGTATTTTTATGATAAAAACTTTTCTCTACACTTACCAATATTTTGGGATATTTTCATATACTTAGTCATATCCCAAAGGAATTATTTAGAGTTTTATAAACCTAATCCAAAATATTACTAAACCTTTCCTTTGATACGAACTATGAAATTCATGCCCTTTAGTTCAGATTAATAAATGATTTATTACATAAGGTTTTAAATAATAAAACCGAAAAGAATCAGATTTATAGTGTCCTTTGTAATTAGGTACATTACATACAAATTTAAAAAAGGAAAAGACATCTTTATTGAAAACTTCTTTAACATGATCGCACTTAAAACTCCATGGGATAACCTAGGAGAATATATATGAAGTGGGTGTGCTATAAAAACCATTAGTGGAATAAAAATTTAATATGTTAACATTTGGTATAACATATACATATATATGGTGAATGAAATAGTGATAATCAAAAACATTAAGAATGAGACATTATATAGCATGATAATCATAAAGGAAACATGGGAAATGTGGAAACAACTTCAAACATAGCCCAATAAACAAAGTTCAATGCAAAATTTCATGAAATCGTGAGGAACAAAGTACCATAATTCAATTAGGTTCACTAAATATCAAAAAATTGCATCTCATGAGACTAAACATTACCCAATGTATTGGAGCACTATATAATTCTGGGGGAACCCATCACTTTTATATCATTTCTTTCTTAAGTGTGCCTCATAGATCATACAACATTGATTTAATAATTGTTGATTTTTATTCTATTATAATGGAGTTTGAAATAATTACATTTAATTGTCAATTAAATTTATTATAAGTTTATATTGGTGAAAACCTTTGATAGTAATTGGCTATGGTATTCACTACACAATTGTTTTGGATGTTATAAATCACGCTAGAGTTTTAGCTGCATAATGACTTCACTTAAAAATTCATAATATTGTTTGATGAGAGATAAATGTGTCTCTTTCCATTTGTAAATAAAATATTTAGTCATAGGGACATTGAAATACATATTATAACATTAATATTTTAAATGGAATTCATAATATAAAAAAGAAACACGAATAAATAGGAGAAGTATAGGATCCCTTACTAAATTTTGACATGGTCATAGGTGTATATAATGGTTCATGATAGGGAATAATGTGAGTTAAAGGGGTATATAATCACATATAAATAAATAGAAAAATAATAAGTATAAATAAAATAATATCAAAACCTTATGAATTTTAAATAAAAAATATAAAATGAAAAATACTAATGAATTGAAAAGATTGGGGGGAGGTCACAATCTAAATTTAGGCATGATAACAAGTGTATATATATGTTCATGGGAGGGATTAATCAAATTCAAATGGGTATCTAATAAATTATTTATCAAATTGAAAGTAAGAGGGATATATAATAACATATCCCAACATGAAGAAAAATAAATTAAGAGGCTTAACATAAAAGAGGCGCTTGAATTGATATGAGAATAAACAGACCCATATTATGTTCCAACATAGTAACAACATGGGTTAGGGTCAAAATGAGAGAGGTAAAATGGTATATAATTCAAATTAAAATAAATGTCAATGTAATTTAATGTTTATAAATTAATTAAAATGTGACCAATTTAAATTAAAAAAATGCTAATTTTAATTATGATTTTAGAATTTAATGGAGGAGAGGAAAGACCCTTACAATGAGAGTGTGGCATAAAATTATTCAGAAGAGATTCTTGAGAGCTTGGTGGAAACATGGGATGTATTTATAGGGGGAATTATGTATATGATCTAAGTATTTTGGAGAATTTAAATGGGATTTTGGGTGGGTTTATATAATAAATGAGTGGGAGTTCTTTATCATTTCTCAAATATAGGGTTTTTGGACTCTATATAATAAAATAATCCAAACCAAAAACCCTATGAGGGATTTTTCTCATTTATTATTCCTATAAGGGATTTATTCAAATATTTTATAATTATAATGTTTAAATGAATTAAGATAATACCCTTTCTGACATGGATGTGTAATATACTATTAAAGAAATGATTTTAAAACCTCAAAATATATTAATGGGTTTGGAGGATACATAAAGGCTATATTAAATTAATCAAATAACAATAAAATAAAATTATTTTAAAGGTAAAATATCTATTTGGTCGTTTATATACATTATTGTATTTATTATATAGATTTTGGTTCATTATGAAGTCATAATACACACCGTATATTTACACCGTATTATATTTTTATTAAAATATACGACTGTTAGGGGAAATGATGAAAGATTCACTAATGGAAAAATTTGACGTTCAGATGAAAAAAATATTACTAATTTTATTTAAATAAATTTATAAAATGTTTATTTTTCACATTTAAAATACGAATCAACATTTACTGATAGATACTCATTTTGATGATAATAGTTTTTGAACCCTTATATAAATTACATTTGACTTTACATGATTTATATGATGATTTATATTTTATAAAAATTATTTAATAACAATATTATATAAAATTATTATTTATTTAATAAATTAATAAATTCCTAAAATAAAATTTCATAATTTAATTTTAATGTTACCCACAATTATTTGTGTTTTATTAGATCAAAAAATAATTTTTATCGAACGAATTAAATACTATTTTATAAAATAAAAAAAATTATGAATAAATACATTCATTATTTTGATGAAATGTAACTATAAATATTCATATAATTATAGTTACTTTTCTAATTGTATTTGTTAAATTATTTTTAACCATAATTAACCCATTTTCTATTTATGCCCGAAATAAATATTATCTACAGTTACAATTTATATTTTGTAAATTTTATTATGAACATATTACCAAATATTAATTATGATGATTATAAATATATATTATATTTTTTCAAGATTCTTTCATTTAGGTGGGACATTTTAAATTAATATAATACTTGCAATCATGATGGTAAAACGTTTTTTGCAAAATACAATTTTTGAGGAATTGTTTTTCTATATTAAATATATAACTAGTAACATTCATTAGAAAATTTTCATTTCATATATATTTATATTTAAATAATATGATAATTTCATTTACATAATTTCCATTTAGTTATTATTTTAATTAATTATTACTGACATCATAATGAATTTTTAAATACTTTTCAGAAAAATGAATTTTTAATCATAAAAATCAACTAATACTAAAATCCGGTATGAAGATGATTTAAATGCAATTAGTTGAATTTTATATAACTAAATTATAATTATTCTTCTTAGAAAATAAATTAAAATAATTATTATATGTTTAAATTAAATAATTTACCCAAACAGAAGACATATTTTCATTAAAGGTTATTTTTTATTATTCATGGAAAAATAATCATATCCAAAAAATCCCAAATTTTTTCCCTATGTTAATTTTTATATATTGAAATAAAAATTGGAGTTGAATTTATAAAATAAAAATTATAAATATTCTATAAAATAATTATATAAATTAAAATAATCTTTAAAGAAAACAAATTATGAACAACAAAAAGGGCTTACAAAAATTGATTAACTAATTACCACGAATTTATCAATATATAGGGAACATATAAGTATTTAATAATGTATCTAATAGTAATTATATCCACAAATTTATTTTAATGTATAAAATAGTCATATTTAAATAATAACTATATTCTTGGGCACAATGTTGTATATCACATACACTATCAAACATTGGGTCCCTTTTTAATACATAGGGAGTTACAATGTACATGGGATAAACGAACTAATTAAGAGCCTCCAAGGACGAATAAAATTTAATGGGGTTGTACAGATCTATCAAGAACCAAAAATTAGGGTTTTAGGATTATAGAAAATAATTTTAGTATTAGAAAAAACTATTGGGATGGTTTCTTGGGTAGAGCCTCATGGTTTGGAAAAACGTGCACCATAACCATAATACACTATTAATGGTGTTTAATTATTTATCCAAGGTGGAAAAATATTTTTTTGAACCTTATTCTAGATGTGGAAACCCATACTATATGGATTTTCTTTATTTCCATTGAGAGGGATAACACTTTTGAAAAATTGTTCACCAACCATGGACAACCCAAAAAATTTAATTTTTTTTAAAATATCACCCAAAACATCCTTAAAGGAAAACCAACTGAATAATGAGAAAATGTGTCCTTTATAATTTACTCATAATAGAAAATATATGTTAGATTTGGGTTATAAAATATTTTATCTTGTGGAAATGTAATAAATAAGGAACCAGGTTTGGGCTACCGGGGTCTGGGACATTACAGTTAGTATCGAAACATGTTTAGTAGAAACCATGGAAATGAGATTTAGAAAAAAAAGATAAGAAAATGAAACCGTATGATACATTTAAGAAATATAACTAATGAAACAAAGCATATTATTTATAGATTACTTATACCTATATTTTCAATTTCAGATTTGTGATTCACTATTTTTGAGATTACATATTATGTTTCATAATTTTATAAACTAATATAGAATAATCCATCCTTTATAAATGAATCCTTGTGGAAGGGATGGGAACCCAATCAATTCACATAATCCAAAGAGTATGAATGGTTATTTCATTAATTGTTTTAAGATAATATTTCGAAGAGAACAAGTCTCCCAAACATTTTCATCATATGAGGACAATGTATAATATGCTATCAATACTGGGAAATAATTCTACAAGTATTACTACTTTTGCTGGAAGCATGACAACAAGAGTAAATATATGATAAATATGGATATTGGAAATAATATAAATATGTATTTTCCAACAGGTGATAATTGTGGAATGAAGCACACTGGTGCATGGTTAAAATGAATTGGATTTTGATACAAGTGTGGAGTGAAAGGACACTAGGATTATGATTACAAGAGTAAGAAAAATGTTTCCAATTTATAATGCTTCAATTGAAAAGATATGAGAAACTATGGAAATAAATTTCTCAATGACCAAAGGAATATAACTAAAAAATACTATTTGATCACGGTCAAGATTATGATAATAATATATAAAAAGAATATTGATTAATATTCTTATGTTCAGATTCAAGAATTATTTTGTAAAAGTAACATATCAGGTATATTATAGTCATAATAATGATGATATTCTTAAGGATTGTACTATAGTACTTCTTTAATAGGGAATTGGTGGAATGAAAATTTTCTTTAGGGTTTTAATGTTATCAAATATTTGGTATATGAAGATAAGATCTATAGTAATGTTTTCGAATAAACAAATATTGTGATTTATTTTGTAAATTTTGAAACCTTTTTAGTATGTGAACTTGGAAATATGTTTTTTGGATGAGTCTAATAGTTTCAATGGATTAATTTATATATTATATATTACTATTTGATGTAAAATTATGATTTATTTTACACTATGTGATATCCTTTTTTGGGTTCATGTAAACAATTAGAGGATGAAGGATTTACATTTGGACCTTATCGTTGGTTAAATGTGAGTAAAGAATAAAAATTATTCTTGAATATCCATTATGTTGATATGTTTTATTTTTTATAAATAAAAAAACACAAAAATTTAACTAAAAACTGAATTTTCTTCGAACTAAATTATAATAGAAAATTGTATTTTAAATTGGTTTAAAATTAAAATTAGATTAATTATACATGTAATTATAAATTTTAGGTCACTATAATAATTATTATATTGATTTTGGATAAAAAAACATTTCACGATTTTGATCGTTTTCACTCAAAAACAAGTTTTTGCAACCCATCAATGAGAATAATTTAAAATTAATTTTATGCATTTATTTGATTTCATTTTTTAATAATTTATTCTATATTCATAATATTATGGTCTATAATTAATAAATTTGTTTATTTTTTTTTTTTTGTATGAATATTATCATTTGTATTTTTTGTTACCATGGATAATGGTAAATAAGGTAATTAATACTAAAAATAAAGTTTATTTTTTTGAAAAAATGACCATGACACTTTATCTAATTATATTGGGTGAAAATTTTTGTCCCTAATAATTAAAAGACTATTTTGTGACTATTTATATTTGAATATAACCATTTTAAAAATTTATTCAATGGAAAGTGAACTTGTTTTACTTTTGTTTTTACCAAGTAAAACATTTTAATTTAGAGATACCGTGGTTATATATTCATATATAAATAGTGAATATAGAGATAACATATTGATATTCATTGTGTATGTTTATTTCAAATATTAATAAAGAAATAGTTTCATTAAATAACTATGCAACGATGATACAATGATTGTTTAATTAAAATAAATATCAAATAAATGCTATTACAAAAATAGAATAAATATGATTTGAGATAATTAATATAGAAATCAAATTTTATATATAGGTTTGAAATTTTAATGATGTTTTAAAATACTTTTGTCAAATATTTATTGTTTTATTTATTTTTTTTAAATGTAAATGTAATGAATAGTGTCAAAATTGACATTAATGTTTTATTTGTAAGAATAATGTTTTACTAAATGATATAAAATTTATAAAAATATAAAATATAGAAAAATAATTGATATAACATTTGAAAACTCATCCATGATTCATTTATTCTTCTTTTTTCATTTTGTTGTGATAATATTTGTCCTCAAAAATTAATAAACTATGTTGTCACAGTAAGAGTTGGAGAGATTGAATAAGATCTAAAACAAAAGAACATGTGTAATAATGGGACCTAAACTTGTCTAAAAATTATTATATTAATAGTATTAATCCCTTATAAAAATAAAATATAATTTGAGTATTTAATGGACACTTTTCTCAAAAAATAACTTTTATATTATTTAAATAAAACATTGTCACAAAAAGCCACTCCCTTTGTTTTTAATTTCTTTTATATAAAACTTGCGGAAAAATAAAAAAAATTCTAATATTTTTTATGAAATTGGGTCTATTATATAAATTTATTTTTTATTTTCATAAATTATAGAAGTACCTTATATGCTTCTACAACGCTAATGTAGTATTTATTTAATCAATAAAAAAAATAAAATAATTTATTTTAAAAGTATTAATTCATAAATATTTATAATGAATTTATGTTTATAATTGATATAATTGATTTATATGATTTATTAGAGATATGTAAAAGAATTATATTTTAATTCTGACATTGTCTTGATTTATTTGAAATCAAATTAGATGAATAATATCCAATTTAAAAATAAGGATATTTTATAGCATTAATATTTTATTAAATTGTATAAATATAATAAAATGATAATTAAGAACAGATTGGATCGGATATTGTCAATAATGTATTCTATTATTCATTTATAGGCAATTTTTATGCCTTTGGATCTTGAATATTTGTAATATATTTTAATATATCAAGGATTTATGAAAGTTCCCCTCATCTCAAATATAAAAGAGAACCTCCTCCCTAACTTACTCACATTAATATAAGTCATCTAGATCAAGAAAAACCTCCCTATATATCTTCCAAATACACTTATTTAAGATATAGTGGTCCTTTAATTTCAAAAATACCAACCATATATCACTTTATAATAAATATAAAGGAAGCCTGCAGATGATGATGTAATCATCTTTACCAAATCATTCATGTTTATTTATTCTTGTACATATTATTTTCATGATTTTTCTATAATAAAATAATAAATACAGTATAATATATATTCGTATATGTTTTTATTATAATTTGTAGTATATATTCAACCTTATAAATCTTATGAAACATGAAATCACTACGAGTATATACATACAGCTTATCATCTCCAAGATGTGGTGTAATTTTTTTCAAAACCAATTTACTTGGATGGGTATAATTATAGAAATAATGAATATATATGAATATTATGACATGATTATGATTTTGTAAAATTAATATACCACCCATTTCCTTACGCTTTCACCTTTAAAAGAATGAACCCGTCACTCATGCGTATATTTGACGAACTGTCTCGATGACGTGGTGTGATTTATTTTCTATGTTCACCTTTCAAGAAGTATTATAAAAATTTACATAATGATTAAATATTATATAAATGACCAAAATATAATTAATGATATTATGGAACTATATCCTATGCACAAGATACCGGGACATACATAACAAATCATGCATAGGAATACGAAGCAGTTAACACCCAAAACAAGGGTGATAAAAATAATTTTTAACAAAAAGGTGATAAGATGGAATAAGAGAACAATATATGATATTATAAATATAAATATGATCTATTTTATACTAATAAAATTCATTATATAGTCACATATGGGGTAAAATAACGTTTAACTGAAGGGAAACAATTGGTAAGGATGTTTCGCCTCACGTTTATTTATGGGGGATAGATTCCTTATTCACCACTTATTTATTTTTCATTGTATATAGAATTCCCCTTTAATAAAATATTAATAATATTGATATATTCATGGTATTTTATGTTTCAATTTATGTTATTGTTAATATGGTTCTATTGATTACAAAGTTATTTATTTCACAATCTCATCGTTATCCATGATTGTTTTTGTTTAGGCATATACCGGGGAATATTTCTCCTACACTTCCATGTTTTCTAAAAATGATTTTCAAAATGATTTTAAAATTATCCAATGATTTTTATTTTCATTGTAACACCTTTTTTTCATTTTAAAAAATGATTTATATGGTATATTTTTTTCATTTTCTAAATAAGGTTATTTGAGTCTTTTTTGAAAAAAGCTAAAAGGAATATTTATTTACATATATTGTGTGAGTGGATTTACCCAATTTAATGAAACCTTATTTTTTTTATAAATTCCTTTAATTGTTTTCTAAATTATTTTTGATGAAGTTTTTAACTTTTTTAATTGTGGACAATTTTAATAATAAGTGATTTTTGTTGCGTAAAAGAGTATTTTCCTCAATACGTTTTCAGATATCTTATTGTAGTATTTTCATCTATGTCAACACCCATTATTGATTCTTTTTCTTAATTGGGGTTGATATATTATGACATTAGTTAACATGCCTTATTAAAATGTTTATGATCATTTTGAATATGGATATGATTTTTTTATACCAATTATTTTTATTGATAAAGTATTCAATTTTTTTAATACTTATGATTACATTTTTTATGTTTCACCCCTTTCATATAAGGATTAAATTGGACATAGTAAGTGATAAGAATTTTCAACAATATAAAATTGATGTATCGGTAGGTCTCATATAAAAAATCAGCTAGTCATGTCGAATTTTCTTATACCTAGTAGTTTTTAGAAAATCCGGTTAAAGGTCCTTTATATAAGAGATGAAGCTGTAGAAACCTAATTGGTTTGTATCCAATAGTTTTTTAACCTTCCTGTTAATGTTGTTGAATGTTGTTGTCCATTTTATAGATACATAAACTCTATGAAATAATAATTCCCTAAATTTATAATTTATTTATTATCATCCATGATTTTTTAACCATAAAAAATCTACTAATGATTTTTTTATTTTAGTTTTTTGTTTAAATGACATGTGAATTTAGTTATTTACCTTCCCATATTGATTATTGTTATTCGTTCAAGTTATAGAATTATATTCTTATACTTTAATATAAAATTTAACTCAACATATTGTTATGATTTATTTTCCCTATGATTCTATGAAGTTTATTATGATTGATAAATAGGGTTATACTGAGAGAAATAATGTCATTCTAATACAAAATACCTTTTGTATTCTTTTCTAAAATGTAATTTAAATTTAAAATATGTATACAGTTTATCCATACTAGTAAAATATTCATTCCTTTGGGGTGTGATTTATTGTATCTTATCCTAATGTTGTAATGTGAGGCACGACTCTAGGCTACTTGGGTCTGGGAATTTACATTCACCACTTTAGGTAATTATTTCATCAATGGAATATTGATGTATTTTTTTAGATGAAAATACACTATATATATTTTATAAAAGCAAAACCCCTTACTTGGAACTTTAATAGACATAAAATTCTCTCCTATGATTCCATCTCAACTGAAAATATGAACCCCCATAACTTTTGGTCAATGTAAACAAATAATTCCATACTTGTTTACCAAAAATAAAATATAAGTAAAATGGTAAAATATTACTACTGAAATAAACTGATAAAACATATTAACTAGGGTATTATTAATAAAATCACACAAAAAATGCTCTGATACCACATTATAGGTCCATTAAAAACATTTGCTTAATCTACCCAAAACCTCTTAACCAAAACCGCATTTTCATAGCTCACAACTCTAGAATGAACCGCATGTATAATTCCTTGATGTGGAAGAACAAGTGCACACGTCAAAAAAATGTAATTTTAAAAAACTAAATGAAAATAAAACATTATATCAAAAATAATGACAAAAAGGAATAATGAATGAAAAAAACATATTGTGATAACATGGTTCCAATTTTTTCCCCAATCCATTGGAGAATTATTCTTTATTCAAAACATTATGATGGTTGATGATTAAAAATTGAATATCAGTCACTTTCAAAGTGACCAAACTTTTATACCAAATGGGAATAAAAATTATATATATATTACTATCCTTTGGGTGTTTCCACTTATCACCTCGATTAGATCCCTGAGAGCTAAATTTTACATGCCAAATAATTCATGGAGGAACCCAACATCTAGAAAATGAATTCCACCACCTTAAATTTCCTAGATTTTCGAATTTTCACATTTTATTTTTTCTGATTTGGTGTCTTATATATATTCTAGGGATTTATCTTTTTATGGGCTTGATACTACTAAATATGCTTTATCTTTTAGTGAGTTTTCACTATTCCACGATCATATCTTCTCTATGAAGTCATCAGAAACATGATCATTAGATTATCTAATTATACTGTAATGATATTCCCTCCTTCTAGTGAAATGACTATCATAACATTATAGAGTTTAAATTTATGAATGCTTAAAATAATATTAAAAACCATAATTAACCTCCCATTTAAACATATATAATATGATAAACTTATATATAGGTCTAATATTTATATCATTTTTTTGGATTTTTTAAAAATCAATACATATCTATATTTTTAATTAACCTTCACAATATGACAATCTAATAAACCATTCAAAAAAAATCCTTCAGTGAGTAACATCTATGAAGCTATCTATATTGAATAAATTTGAACATTATGAATCATATTCCCAATTTTAAACTCTTTGGACTGAATGACTGACAAGTTAAATTTTTATGAAGGAAAAGGTGGGAGAAATAACAATCCTGGTAGAAAAAAGTTGTGAAGTCCAACGGTGTCTCCCCTCACAATGCTATTATAATTCAATGAGATGTTTCACATACTAATGTTTAAAATAATCGCTTCACTTGGGGTCCCTTTATGAGCTAAGGCATCAAATACAATGTTTCCTTCTCTCTATGCAAGTCCAATATTCAAACCGTGATCTAAAAAATTTCCTTTCCTTATGAAATATTCTATCTCCCATGTAGGGTTAGTTGTACCATGTAGGAGTCCAACAAGTGCTTTAAAATATTTTTCCACATTGTTATGCATTATAATGTATAATTGTCGTAGTTGTAACCCATTGAGTGTTATGTGTTCTTATAACACCCAATTCCATAATTCTAGTGACATATTCTGTTAACTTATAAATTTTATATGTTCATAATAATCATAATTCTTAGATCCTATTCTTAAAAATTATATCCATGGGATATTTTTTATAAATTTTATATAAATTACTTTCCTTAATAACACATCCAAACATGTATAAGATATAGAGTGACATTCAATTTATTTTTTGATAGAAATAATCAATTCTATATTTAATTTGAACTTGTCTAACTATAATATTACTGATGGACTCCTCATGTGTTAATCATGTTTTAATGATCACAAATCTTGTTACTTTAATTAATATCAATTTTCATTGCACATCTTACCAATGATCTTCAATCTCAATAAAAAATACAAATCATGTTTTTATGATTACAAATCTTTGGATGTTAATTATTCTCTAAATTATTTACAGGTCTCATGCATGATCACAATTCTCACATATATTATAACACATTTATATTTATGATTCATGCTCTTTTACTCTCTTGTGATTAAACATAATCCATGTTCTGCATATTACTATCTAAGTCCAAATAAAGATATTTGTCTAAGTATGGAGACACCGTGAATGACTCACCATGAAGCACTCACCGTAACCAGACACTGTGAAGGACTCACCGTGAAAAGACACCGTGAAGGACTCACCGTGACCTAGACACCGTGAAGGACCCACTGTGAAGGACAAACTATGAACCACACACCGTGAAGAAGACACCGTTTACTTAATCACTGTGACACCGTTTCTTAAGTTTTGGTCAATATTATTTAAAAAATGTTAATTGTCATATTAGTTGTTTTTAATGTATTTAATGTTGTTTAATGTTAGTTGTTGGCATATCAAGAAACCGTATCTCATACCTATGAAAATTGAATCATTCATACTGCCAGAACTCATGGAATATAAGAAAGACAGAGATGCAGTACACAAAAAAGAGAGGCAACATGCAAGTGGAAAAGCATAAAAAGTGTGACGATACAACGAGAAGAACATACATACATCAGAGAACAATCCTGAACAAGAATGAGATTGCCAAACCTTCAGAGAAATCTCGTGAGTGCAATCCAATACTGCTGAAGAACATACTATGAGTCAAGATATCTTTTTCATTACTGTAGAAGACAAGATGATTATGACACTCTCTTATTCAAACAGAAAAACCAGAGAAGGAGTCAGAAGCATTCCTGCTGAATCCAACGAGTCTATAACTACATTGATAATCACTAGAGCTTTCTAAACTCTCACATATCTTCTCTATCTGATTTATTTATTAACTTTCGATTAGTGTGATGTACTATGTATTTCGTATATACACAATGTCTCCTACACTGAACTGGAGGATATCTAAATCCTCACTCCAAATCTCTTAACTCTTGTATACCCACGTCAACTGTGGAAGAGGTCCTTGTGTGTCCTGGTCTTTATTTTTGTTTCCCATGAAGAACTGTGGTAGAGGTCCCTACGTGGCCTGGGCAGAATTGTAAACTATTGTTAACCCCGATCCAGGGTGTGGATCAAATTTATATAAATTTGAGAGGGCTAAGTCTCGGCTTGAGACTGAACCTCTTGTTATATCTTCTGTGGATCTTTAATTTAAACTTAATGTATACTACATATATCTTATTTATTCTGTTGCTATTACTTTGAAAAAAAAAACTATTTTGAAGCAATTTTTATAGTTAAATTAGAAAGTGTTTACACTTATTGTAAATCAATAGGTTAGCTTCAAAAGTTAGTTTGACCTTGTGGTTAAATTAACTGAGACCTAATAAATATTTGAGAAGAGAAGTGAACATTTACAATCTATATAAATTCACAACAGTTTAACTAATTTTATAAATCAGGGGATTTTAACTAGACAATATTTTAACATAAATTTTAATTGGAACTCAATTCACCCCCTCTTGATTGTCCACTTCGACCAACATTTGGTATCAGAGGAATGGTTTTTGTTTAAGGATTTTTAAGATACACTATTTTTAAACTATGATTTTAGTTTCATATTTAAAGATCTTAAATTTTTGTTAGTTCTAAATTTTTATCTCTTTAAATTATCTTTCTAAAATCTCATTATGGATAATAGAATAGAGGGTGCTGCTACTAACAGGCCACCTTTCTTCAATGGTACAAACTATACTCAATGGAAACTTAAAATGAAAATTCATTTAGAGAGCATGGGTTATGATATTTGGACTACAATAGAATCAGAATATAAACTTCCCACTAATGTTAGTTCAACTTGGGATGAACCTACCAAGACTGGTTATAATAATAATTGTAAATTTATGAATGCCTTGTACTGTGATTTAAGAGATTAAGAGTTTAACAGAATTTCTGCTTGTAAAAATGCTTTTGAAATTTGGGATACATTGGGTGTTTTTCATGAAGGAACAACCAATGTTAATGAAATGAGATTAAATACTTATAATATTAAATATGATAATTTTAAAATGAATACTGATGAACCTATTTCTGATATGTATCTCTGTTTTAATGAGATAGTCAATACAATAAGTTCACTTGGTAAAGCTGTTCCAGCAAATGAACAAATTATGAGGATTCTGATATGTTTACCAGAACGAATGGGAGGAACCTCTGTCTCAATCATAGGGTCATGAGACATTACTGCTCTACCTGTCAAAGAACTCATTGGTAAGCTTATGATGTATGAGGAAGAACTCAAGGTGAATAAAGAGGAAGATGGTGAACCTAAGAGAAAGTTAGTGGCTTTCAAGACTACTGCTTTAAAGAGCAAGGACAAAGATAAAGCTCAAATACCTACTGATAGTTCAACCAGTGAAAATTCAGACTCTAATAGTGATGCTGAAATGGCTCAGATAGCCAGAAGGTTTAAGAAATTTTATAGGAAGAGGAAATTTTTCATAAAATCAAATTACAAAGGAAAGTATGATAATAAGGTACATTGGAAGAAGGATTGGAAAAATCTAGATAAAAGTGATGAAGTTTTCTGTTATGCATGCAAAAGAAAAAAACATATTAAAGCAGACTACCCAAATCTCAAATTCAAGAATAAATATGATTACAAGGGCAGTAAGTACAAAAGGCTATGAAGTATACTTAGAGCGCTTCTGAGGATAGCTCCAACAAATCTGAAGCTTCTGAGACTGAAACTCAAAATAAGGAAAACATGTGTTTTATGACAAACACATCTGAGGTAACACTAGATACTCATGATTTAAATTCTTATTATTCTGGAGATGATTATGATTATGAAAATATGTCAAAATCTGAAATGTTTGAATACTGTGATATGTTGGAGGAAACTTGTAATGTGCTGGAAGACAGATACAAAGGTTTAAAGAAAAAATATATTTTAACTGTTAAACATAAATCTGATCTTGACATAGAAATGGAAAAGAATGCTCGATTTCTTAAAGAAAACACTGAATTGAAAATGTCTAATGAGCAACTTAGGAAGGATTTAGAGAAGTTCACAAATAGAAAGGATACACTAACTCAAATGCTTGGAAGGAATGTTGCACCAACATACACTACTGGAATAGGCTAAAAACCTTGACAGAGACAGATTACTAATAATAGATTTATTCCTAAATCTGGACAGAATACTGCTAGTTCTAGTTCTGGACATTTATATGCTTCAACTAGTTATTCACATATTTATAAATCTAATAGAGTTTATCTATCAAAATCCTTTGATTCTACAAATTATATGAGACCCATAAGACAAATATGGGTACTAAAATCTTTGATTGCTAACCTATCTTGACCCAAGAAGATTTGGGTACCAAAATCATTTCCTATTTAAATATGTTTTGTAGGAAACCTGCCAGAGGAGTTCCCACAAGAAGACATGGTATCTGGATAGTGGATGTTCAAGACATATGACTGGGGATCACTCATGCTTCAAGAGCTTAATAATGGTTTATGGAGGTCATGTCAACTTTGGTGATAATTCAAAAGGGAAAATCATCGGCTTAGTTCAGATTGGTAACACTGACTCGGTTTTAATTTCTAATGTTTTATTTTTTGATGGACCGAAATATAATCTATTAAGTATTTCTCAATTATGTGATGATGGTTTCAATGTCAAATTTGAAAATGATTCTTGTAATGTTTTTAATTCTAAAAATTCTTTAGTATTTTCTGCCTTGCGAAATGAAAATGTCTATGCTATTGATTGAAATTCCATAGCTAAGCAAAATGTTACCTGTCTAAATGATTTTCATAAAAAGTCTTGGTTATGGCATAGAATATTAGAACACAACAATTTACACTCACTTAGAGAACATACTAGGAAGAACTTAGTTAGAGACCTACCTAAACTTGAGTTTCCAAATGACAATGTTTGTAATCCCTGTCAAAAGGGAAAGAAACATAAGGTTTCTTTTAAATCAAAGAAACAAGTTTCAACTTCCCAACCTCTCTAGTTAGTTCACATGGATTTGTTTGGACCATCTAGAGTTTCTAGCTTAAATGGTAAGCACTATGTCTATGTACTAGTAGATGACTCTTCTAGATATACTTGGGTATACTTCTTAGCTCACAAAGTGAAGCTTGTTATTACTTTTTCAAATAATCCAAATCTTTAGAAAAACTTAGTGAAATTAAGATTAAAACCCTAAGAAGTGATCACGGCCGTGAGTTTTAGAATCATGAATTTGAATCATATTTCTCACACAGTGGCTATAGTCATAACGTTTTTTCCCATAGGACACCTCAGCAAAATTGTTCAGTAAAAAGGAGGAATAAAACCCTGCAAGAAATTGCTAGAACTATGCTTAATGAATATGACCTTCCTATTTACATTCGGGCTGAAGTAGTCAATACAGCTTGTTATATCATTTACAGAGTCTTAATTAGACACGTTCTTAAGAATACCCTTTATGAGTTGTGGAATAATAGAAAACCTAAAGTTAATTACTTCAGAGTCCTTGGCTGTAAAGTTTTTATTCTTAATACAAAGGATAATCTTGATAAGTTTCCTTCTAAAAGTGACGAAGGAAATTTTCTTGGTTATTCTTTAACTAGAAATGCCTATAGTGTTTTTAATAAGAGAACCAAATGTTTGGAAGAATCTTTTCACATCAAGTTTGATGAAACTGATCCACATGAGCCTAAAACATCTCTTGTAAGTATTAAAGAAGATTTATATGTTCTGGACCATAATAAAAAACCAAATAAACCTGCTATAAAGACCACCAGTTCTAGAAATTTTCCAAAAAATGCTTCTATTGATTCCCAACCTATTGATGAACCTGAAGTTTCTAGTCCTACCTTTACTAGATCAACTAGAATTCTAATGAATCATCCTTTAGATGTTGTTGTAGGTAATCTTGATAGAGGGACACGGACTAGAGCTTCTCTTAGAAATCAGGTTGAACATCAAGCCTTCTTATAACAGCTTGAACCTAAAAACAATGATGATGCTATTAAGGATGAATTTTGGGTAATTTCTATGCAAGAAGAACACAATCAGTTAGACAGAAATAATTTTTGGAATCTTGTTGATAGACCTAAGGAAACTTTCACAATAGGCACTAAATGGGTGTTTAGAAATAAAGTAGACGATTCCAGAAACATAGTTATAAATAATGCTTGGATAGTTTCACAAGGATATAGTCTAGAAGAAGGTATTGACTATGAGGAGAATTTTGCTCCAGTAGCCAGATTAGAAGCTATTAGGATTTTACTTTCTTTTGCTGCACATCTAAATTTTAAACTATATTAAATGGATGTCAAGAGTGCATTCTTAAATGGATATATTGCTGAGGATGTTTTTGTTGAACAAACAACTGGATTTTCAAACCCTCATTTTCCAAATCATATTTTCAAACTATCAAAAGCATTATATGGTTTAAATCAAGCTCCAAGAGCTTGGTATGATAGATTAAGTACTTTTCTAATTTCTAAAGGTTTTACAAAAGGAATAGATGATCCTACTCTATTTATAAAACAAATTTCTAAAGATGTTTTAGTTTTACATATTAATATAGATGATATTATTTTTGGATCTTCAAAAACTACATTATGTACTGATTTTTCTAAAATGATGCAAAATGAATTTGAAATGAGTTTAATGGGTGAACTTAAATTCTTTCATGGTTTTCAAATCATTCAAAATAATGATGGAATTATTTTAAATCAATGTAAATATACTAGAGATCTTTTAAAACATTTTGGATTGGAGAGCACAAAAAGTAGTGACACTCCCATGAGTACCACCTGTAAGATGGATCTTGATGAAAATGGTAAATCTGTTGATCAAACCACTTATAGAGGAATGATTGGAAGTCTACTCTACCTGAATGCTAGTCGTCCTGATATTATGTTTAGTGTGTGTATGTGTGCTCGTTTTCAAGAAATCCCTAAAGAGCCCCATTTAAAAGCTGTAAAGAGAATTTTCAAATACCTCAAGAATTCTCCCAATTTAGGATTGTTCTATCCCAAAGCAAAATAATTTTAATTAGTTAGTTTTTCTGATGCTGATTTTGCTGGATGTAAGTTAGATAGAAAAAGCACCTCTGGAACATGTCATCTTTTAGGCAAGTCACTAATATCATGGTGTAGTAAGAAACAAAATTCTGTTGCATTATCAACTACAGAAGCTGAATACATAGCTGCTAGAAGTTGTTGTGCACAAATTTTGTGGATGAAACACACTTTACTAGACTATGAATATCAATTCAGACATGTCCCCATAAATTGAGACTACACAAGTGCTATTAATATTTCTAAGAATCTTGTTTCTCACTATAGGACAAAACATATTGATGAAAGACATCACTTTTTGAGGGATCATTATAAAAAAGGTGATATTACTTTTGAATTCATTGGTACTGAATAACAACATGCTGATATATTCAATAAACCATTAAATTCTGAAAGATTAGACTACATCGTACTTGATCTTGGTATGATTAACCATAAGTAAATATCCTACTGATCTTAACGTTTAATACTTTATTGTACTTTACTTTACAGTTTCATACTTACTCTTTCTAAGATACTGTTTTATGCTCAAGGTCTAACAACTCACTATCTCACCGTGACTATATAAAATGCTCACTGTCTCACTGTGATGACTATAAACTGTCTCACTGTGATGACTAGTTTTCTGTCTCACCGTAATACCTAATCACGGTCTCACTGAGATAATTATGTTTATTCTTATTTTAACTCGTATCGCGGTAATTTTTACTTCACCTCTATTTGATTTTCCGCATTTTTGTTTTTATGACGTTTGACATTCCCAAATTATAAAACATAAGGGTTTCATTCGATTCCTTACCTGAACTCTCTCCTGAACCATCTCTTATCTCTCACCCGAACCTTTAGTGGATTCCAAGGATGAAGCGTCCATCTTCACCCTCATCTGAGAAGCGCTGATCGAAGAAACTGAAGAGGATACCGAGGATAGCTCCCAAAGGACCTCTAAACCCATACCTGGTAAGCCGTACAGTTGTACCTGAAAAAGAGTTTTGCCCTGAATGGTTTCTGTCTAGTAGATCGTTAGTTTTGAATGTTTTAAGAAAACAAGGATGGCTTGAATAGTTCACTGGGCAGAATAAACCAATTTACCCAAGGCTTGTATCTCAATTATATCAGTATGTAAAGTTCTCTTTTGAGTTTGGAGAAAGATTTATGGTGACCAGTTGGATCGATGGTCAGATGTGCCCTTTCTCTTCAAGGCTGTGGGTTGCATGCCTAATAATTCCACATGAAAGAGTTTGTGAAGATTACCAGAGAGACCCTCCTCCATCAACCGATATCTTTGACCTGGAGACTGCTTTGGAAAGTCTAACTAGAAATGGCACCAAGCGAAGGGCTATAGCTGCTAAACTAGATGGGGAGGCAAGACTTCTGTTCAAGTGTGTTCAGAATTTGGTTAGTCCAAGAAAAGGGGATTTTTCTATGATGAAGTATCATGATGTGTTCCTAATTCACCTATTGAATAATGGCCATAAGATCAATCTGTGTAAGTATGTTATCAACTATATCTGTGAGCTGATCAATGTAACTTCCAAATCCACCTCCCTGTTTTATTTAAGGATGATTTCAGCTATGTTAGTTTTGAAAGGGATGGTTGGACCGAATGATGAAAAATTAGAGGACCTTGATTACTGCCTATCCATGCCTATCATCAGAAAGATGAAGATTAGCTATAATACATGGAAGAAGCAGTGGGTTGAGTACAATGACAAGTGTATAAATTCTTTAATCCTTTTGACTATCCAAGAAGGCCTTAAAATCAATCTAATACTGCTTTGGAACCAGATGAAGTGGATGAGATTTCAGAAGAAGAAGAAGAAGAAGATGTAACAGCTGAAGTACCACCTAGAGAAGAACCTGAAATACCTCAAGGATAGGAAGATGTTGTTGAAAAGAAAAGGACTATGGATCCTTCTGTTGTTCTTCATGAGGAATAAGATCATCCTAATGCTACAAAGAAATTGGTTTTTCCTGTTTCAGAATAGAAACAACCTTAGAGGCAGATCTTGTTGAAGAGAATCTTTCTGTTGAGAAAGAAACAGGTCTGGAAGCTCATACAGTGGAACAATCATCTCCTGAGATTATTCCATCTGCTGAAGAAAGGATGGAAATTTCCTTTCAGTTGGCAAGGAAAGTGTTTTCTAAAGAGATTAGGGATGATCCAGTGGATCTTGTCCTTGTTCCTGAACCTCAATAATCTGGAAGGGATGCACAAGTTGAGGTGGAGGAACCTCAAAACCTCGATATTGTAAAAGTTGGATCTTTTGAAGCTTCTCAACCTTCTATAACTTTTTTGTGTACATCGGTATGCATTCCCACGATTTTATGATGTGAATGAGTCACATAAAGTGACTGCAACTGGAATGGATCCTTCTTTCCTATTTCAACTGATGTCCTTAGCTTATCCAGAACCAGAACCAGAGCCCCAACCTCAATCAGAATCAGAATCTGAGTCTGAAGATGACTCTAAACCTCAACCTGAATTTGAACCTCTACCGTTACCTGCATCCTTACCTGAGCATCACTCCATTATGACCAAAAATGATCTGAATGTTTTTGGAGAAACTTTGTTAGCTGGAGTAGAGAAAATTGTCTCCACTCAACCTCGTCCAGTAACTTAGTTAAGTCAAGAAGATGTATCAATTCTCTTGGAAAATATTATCTTTCATATTCAACCAAGGATGATCTAAGAAATTCAATAAGTCAGAGTAGAGAATAAGCCACTGAGTGATGATGTTGAAAATCTAAAAAGTATGGTAGCAAGTCTGCAAAATGAGTTATCTTTGAGATCAGAGCCTGCTCCTGTTTCTTCCCCTGCACCTATTGTTGTTTCTCTTGAGCCATCTCATTTCTTCCTTGCTAGGGAAATTATCTTTGAATTTCATCCATATCTTCTTTATTTGAATGAAAAGATTGGAAAAAGATACACCAAGATGCTAGAACACATGAGAGAACTTGTGGAAAATTGGAATAATCTTACAGATGAATACACTGGTTGCCTGTAAAAAGTGTTGAAACAACTCAAAGTTATAACTGAAATTGTCAAGGCTTCACCTGCTTCTAGTCAGACCTTCACACCTTCTTTGGATGATTCTATGCTGAGATCCATAATAAAAGAATAATTTCACAATGCCTTCAGTGGCTTGGATCTATATTCTTTTTCATAAGTGACTAAGAATAGTGATAGAGCATTGGACTTGGTTAGAATTCATTCTAAGATAGAAAATGATGCTCAACAAGAGATCCCCCAGAAAATAGATTTATATCTCCCCGGGGTTTTCTCTAAAAGTGATATGACAGATCACTTTAGATATCTTGTGGAAAATTTGAGAATCCCTGTGGTGACTCAAGCTTTTAAAGCTCATGTTCAGAAACTTATAGAGTTCACCAGATTTCTGGATAGATTTTTGGAGAATAAGGATTATTTTGAAGAGGCTATGCAATATGGTGGTGAAATCATTACTGATTTCATCAATCTTTTGAAGCCATATCTTCATGTGCAGAGTACTGCTATTGTGGCTCCAGCTGCTGCACCCCTTCGACCTGCTCTACCAACCTTATCCTCAACTGCCATGACAGTTAGCCAAGCTCTTTCTCAGATCTGGCCAGTCATTCTTGACCAACCACAGCCTAGATATTCTATTGCTCCTACTTTGGCTACATCTATTTTTAAAGGTCTACCCTTACCCTTGTTGTCTACCAAATCTATGCCTTCTTCTACTTCAGCACCAGCTCCTACTGCTGATAAAGGAAGGACATGGTGGATCCCTAAAGAGTC
Organism: Viscum album; assembly: GCA_963277665.1. Taxonomy (NCBI): domain Eukaryota; kingdom Viridiplantae; phylum Streptophyta; class Magnoliopsida; order Santalales; family Viscaceae; genus Viscum; species Viscum album. Next base: position 1,965,777,271 of record OY728132.1, read on the forward strand.
TGAGGACAGTTTTCCTTTTTTATGGGATGTCTTTTATTGTTCCTTGTTTTATTGTATTTTGAACCCTTTGTTTAATTCCAAATTCAGTGTTTCATTTCATTCTCTCTAATTTTTTATAATCCCAAAAGGGGGAGAAAATCTACATGTGTCAGTTCTATAATAGTATAATTGGGGGAGAAAAACTACAAGTGTTCGTTCTATAATGTTTTTCGTATGGTAGTATATTTAATATTATATTTCATTTATATTCATCCTATATCTGATTCGTGATACTCAAAAAGGGGGAGATTGTTGGACTCCTCATGTGTTAATCATGTTTTAGTGATCACAAATCTCGTTACTGTTAATTAATCTCTATCTTCATTGCACATATTGCTAATTCTCTTCAATCTCAATAATAACTAAACATCATGTTTTAATGATAACAAATCTTATGATGTTAATTACTCTCTATCTTATTTACAAGTCTCATGCATGATCACAATTCTCACATATATTATCACACCTTTATATTTATGATTCAATCTCTATTATTCTCTCATGATTAAACTTAATCCATGTTCTACATATTACTATTGATGTACAAATTTAGATATTTGTCTTTATATGGAGACACCGTGAAAGACTCACCATGAACAGACATCGTGAAGGACTCACTGTGACCAGACACCGTGAAGGACTCACCGTGACCCAAACACTGTGAAGGACGCACTGTGAAGGAAAAACCGTGAACCACACATCATGTAGAAGACACTGTTTACTTAATCACTGTGACACCGTTTCTTATGTTTTTTTCAATATTATTTAAATAATGATAACAGTCATATTTTTTGTTTTTAATGCATATAATGTTTTTTAATGTTAGTTGTTGGAATGTAAGGAAACCGTATCTCATACCTATGAAAAGTGAATCATTCCTAGTTCCAGAACTCGTGGAATATAAGAAAGACTGAGAGGCAGTACACAAAAAAGAGAGGCAACATGCAAGTGGAAAAGCAAGAAAAGTGTGACGATACAATGAGAAGAACATACATACATCAAAGAACAATCCTGAACAAGAAGGATATTACAAGACCTTCAGAGAAATCTCCTGAGTGAAATCCCATACTTCTGAAGAACACACTACGATTCAAGAGATCTTTTTCATTCCTGTAGAAGAAAAGCTGACTATGACACTCTATTTTTCAAACAGAAAAACCAGAGAAGGACTCAGAAGAATTCCTGCTGAATCCAACGAGTCCAGATCTACATTGACAATCACCAGAGCTTTCTAAACTCTCATCTATCTTCTCTACGTGATTTATTTATTAATATTCGAGCAGTGTGGTGTACTCTGTATTTCTTATACACACATTGTCTCCTGCACTGAACTGGAGGATATCTAAATCCTCACTCCAAATCTCTTAACTCTTGTTTACCCATGTCAACTGTGGAAGAGGTCCTTGTGTGGCTAGGTCTTTGTTTTTTCCCACAAATAATATTGGTAGAGGACCCTGCGTGGCCTGGACAGTTTCGTAAACTATTGTTAACCACGATCTAGGGTGTGGATAAAATTTATATAAATTTGAGAGGACTAAGTCTCAGCTTGAGACTGAACCTCTTGTTATATCTTCTATGCATCTTTAATTTAAGTATAAATTATACTACATATATCTTATTTATTCTGATTTTATTAATTTTAAATACAAAACTATTTTGAAGCTACTTTGATAGTTAAATTAGAAAGTGTTTACACTTATTGTAAATCAATTGGTTAGCTTAAAAAGTTAGTTTGAACATTTAGGTTAAATTAACTGAGACCTAATCAATCTTTGAGAAGCTAAGTGAACATTTAAAATCTCTATAAATTCACTACAGTTACTTATTTTATAAATCGGGGGATTTTAACTAGAAAATATTTTAACAGAAATTTTAATTGGAACTCAATTAACTACCCCCCTCTTGAGTGTCCACTTCAACCAACAGTTACTCCCACTCTCCTCTAAGATAATTTTATCTCATTATAATATCATGATAAGACACAATAACTCCCTTATGTTAATAAATTTTATTTATTTCCTTATAGTGTGAATATTTGAGGAATAAAATTTTAATAATCATATATATAGCGTTCAGTGAGTTTTTTAGTGTCCTAAAAAAATATTTTAGTTATTAAAATACACAAATTTATGTGGTTGGATCATATCCCAATATTTTTACATAGGTCTTGTGACAATTTTTTTGCATATATAAAATTATTTTAAACCCCATCATCATTCCATTTATGTTATTTAGTATGATAAATCAAATAATATGTGTATTAATATATTTATTTCATATTCTTCATCAAAAAATAATTTTTAACAAAATTATTCACTTATCATATATGTGAAATGAGATAATAACACACAACCATTATTAGAAATACATGGGAATAATAAATATTTTTACATTCAAATCCAAGGATCAACAATTCTTCACTCCATCACTTAAATAAAAACACAAGGCTCCAAAAATTCATTCCCTAATCTGGAACTATGTCATATTAACAAACTTTTTAAGATATACATTTGTTAAAATATATCCTTCATAAACAAAAATTTATTTTTTTTCACTGTTATCCATCATAGAATTTCCTTATTGTTTTTAAAACCCAAATAGGATTCTCAGATGTTTATTTAGAATGAAAATAATTTCCTTCCACATTAATATCTTATTTAGGTCATAATTACCAATGATAAATATTTATCATGTAAAATATTCTTTATCCATCTGAAATATATATTATCAAATAATATCATCCTGAAATAATTTCTTATGTCTCATATGTCATTCTCATCTATCCTCAACACTTTGAGAAAACCGATTAAAAAAATATTGAAGTAATTAAAATTTATTATAATATTTTCAATAGTAATTAAAAATAAATTCCATAGATAGGAAAAGTCTTAAAAAATTTCTCTAGTATCAAAAATTCATTAAGATACTCAATAAAATTGTGTTTATAAGAGGAGGCTGAACAAATCAATAGATCATTCTAAATAAAATATTATTTAAAACTCACTTTAATCAATATATTATTTTAATAAGGACTAATATTTTATTCTCAAATAACCTCTCTAGTAGGTTTCTTAAGAATGGAAAATACTAAAAATTTGAATCTACTCCTCCAATGTGAACAATTCATAAGGTCATATTAATCTAATAAGTTTCCTACATTAAAAATATTTTTTCTCTAGCATTGATTCCAAAATGATGTTTCATGATTGTGAATCCATTTATCTAAGGAAAAAAAATTAGATGAGTACCACTTTTTATATTCATTTTATCTGGATTTCATTAATTATGATCAATGTCAAATGATATAGAGAACCATGAATTTTAAAGAATTTATTTCCATATTCTTGAATATAAATTTACACTATCACAAAACATGGAACGTAATAGTCTATTGTATATAGAATATGAGGTTCGAATTATAGAAATAGAAAATTAAACAAGGCATCATTATTTTATCATCTTCTGTGACCTTATAAAATAGACTTTTTCCCATAAAAAATATAGGATAAACATCAAGAACTAGGCTAGTTTCCCTGGTATATTAATACGATAGAAGACACTATCATATTCCTATAGGCATTACAAATCCCCATGGTTTGGATACTAGAACATGAAATCAAAAAATATTAATGAGTGAATGAATTAAAAAAAAGAGAATAATAAAAGATTAGAAGTCTGTGTTCTCAAGACCTCTAAATGAGAAAGTACATGAATCAAATAGGTAAATAAATGAAAAAATTGATTGATAAATTTCCCAAAGGAAAATCATCCAAATGAGAAAAAATCAAAATAAAAAATTGTCATAAAATATTATCTGTAACAAGTGGGAAATAGATCCATAAGTAACAATAATTACTCTATGGTCAAAAGGTTCAACAACATCCAGAACCTCACAATGATTCTGTTTATAGTAACCCTACTTTGTCTTAAATGATTATGATTTCATTATAAAGATAAAACACATATTATAATTACAAAAAATGAAAAAAAATGTTTTAGTATATTTTGAACATTAGTTTCAAACAAAACATTTATATAATATAACATAAAAATTTATTTCAAATATTCATATTTATCCTTATAAATCTCATGTTATCCTTTGTACATGTAGTCACATGAGGACATATATAAATTAATAGTGTGAGAAAAAATCCTAGAAATATGATGAGTAACAGACAAGAAAAAAAACATTAGTGAGAATCATCCACAAAATCATAACATATGAATAGGATCATTATCAACATAATAATCAAAACATCAGATAAAGGCATGGAATGTGGAAATGCCTGAAAATTAATCCCGATGATTTAGTTGTCAAATACCCCATAGAGTTTGGAAAAATGCTGGCAACATGTTTTCAGATAACGTATGTGATTAATCATTACATCATCTATATGAATAAATTGTGAATCATTTTCTCAATTAATAATCATTATATCATGAGAGAAACTAAATTACCAAATTAATTGGGGGATTATATAGTTTTAGTCACAGAAACCACTTCATAATATTTACATAATCATGAATTCAACAAAAACTGTATATCAATAAAAATCAATAAGCCACCCATGTAACGGAAGGGTTTTTAAAATGATTTCATCAATAATATATTTATAAATAAATATAGTGATGAAAAATGGGAATGTAAATAAATAACATATTTTTTATAAGAATCATTATTTTTGGGGGAAGATGATGTAACTGAAGATGAGTCATGATGTGTCTTGGAAAGAAGAGTTGTTTTGGAAAAATTATGTTATTTTTCATAAAATCATATTGGAAACATAAATATCACAACAAAGAAAAGCTACAAATAATGAAATAATGTTTTTGTAATACTAAATGGATATCCACAATGAAATATGTAACAAAAGAGGAATATCCCAAACAATCGTAGTTGGATTTGTGAATCCCCTTACCTTATCTCCAAAATCATTCTTCACATTAACATAATCTATTATTTAATAAAACAAGATTAATTAATTAATTAATTTATAATCTATTCCAAATTTTTTGGATTTATTATAATTTAATTAAATTCATTTATGGCCATTTTTATGATTTACTTTGTTCAATTTAATCATTTTAGGATAATTAATTTTTATGATTTTATGGTCAGTTTATAGTATAAAATTATAGAAGTTCTTGTGAAATGAGAATAATTCTATAAAAGTGAAAGAATATTTTGTTAAAGAAATTATAGAAGTTTAAATGGTATCAGGCAACATTTTTTTTATATTAGGGAGATTCATATGAAAAAATTAAGGATAAATTTTTAGTTTATTTTGGCGGTTGCTTATCCATCATGATATAATTTATTTTTTTAAATATTAACCTGATAAAATAGTTCAAGATCATTAAAAAAGATATAATATGCATATTATAAAATATTTTATCCATAGTAATTATGTTATTCCCATACATTATGTCAGTATTGGAAAATTGAAACTCATCATCCATGAAGGTGCTTAATCGACATATCATGAATGATGTTATCATTTTTTTGTATCAAAGGTGGATAAAATAAATTTTATGATGATATTCCATTAAAATGATAAATTTTTTGAATATATATATGATAATAGAGTTATCATTCCTCTTTGGATAAGGGGATTTGTTGAGAGGAAAAGAAAAGAAAAAAGAGAAGGATTGATGATTTTACCTCTTGAAAGTTGTTTTCTTGGGAACCACATTTAGAAAATTGGATTTTGTCTTTTGTTGAGACCATCACTCCATAGATTTATAGAAGTTTCATAGGGATGGAATTTTATGAAATTTAGAAAATAGACAATGCTTTAAAGGTGTGTGTATAAGAGGTTGTGAGTGGTGGTATTTATAGGGTCAGATATGAGTGTTTTGGATTAGTTAATTCACTTGTTTATTATTTTGGATTAAGACTATCAATAGTGCTTATTTACATGACTATGTAATGTAAATGGGGATGTTGGATTGGAGATAATGTTGTTTACATTGTCCTTACATCATCCATGACACAATAATTCATGTATTTTTTTTAAAAAATTATGTATTTCACAATTCACAAAAAATTCATCTGTTTTTGAAAATCCCAAAAATTCAACCAAACTATTTTTAAATGTTTAGAATTCAAAATATAACCTCATTTTATGATTTTTTTAAAAATATTTTAATTTAATATTTATTAAAATCATTATTTTTTAAAAAAATTACCGATTTTAATATTGTAACCAATTTTTAACCCCTTGATAAATTAATTATTGCCTCATAAAAGAATTATATAATTTTAAACGATTATAAAAATTATTTATGAATATATTAAAGGAAAATAAAATTTATTTTAAATAATTATATAAATTATATAATCACAATTAAAAATATTGGTTTTACAAAAAAAAACAACAATTAATTTATCTATTGTAAAACATTAATTGACATATACGATGATATCAATATACAATATTTTCATAAATATGATACCTAAATTTTATTAATATTTTCATTGGTGAGGTTTCTATTCTAATGGATGGTTTTCTAATCCCAATTTTCATATAACAATTCCTACTATTGGGTTATTATACCATCTATATAGATTCCTTAATATTCATAAATATCATTTATTTTATTCTAAATTTATAAGAATAATGTTTTTATCTTTGTGGGGATTTTTTTATGAAATAAATATAGGACAGAAAATACCATTTTCAAATGTTTAGGTCATTACATTCTCCCCCTTTTAAAATATCATCCTCGATGTTTGGTTTTACGTACTATGGTTAAAACAGTTTATTGTACTTCTTATTCATCAATTCCTCAAGTTCCCATATTTACTCTTCATTCTTATAGTTTATCTCTTGTACCTTGACCATGTGTTTGGTCTTGTTGAATATAACATTTTATATCCTGTATAAAATCATTATTGGATTCTCCTCAAAATAGATATCTTGTTCCATCTATACAACCTATGAGTTCAGTACACGTGAGGGATCTATTATGTAATTCCATAGGTAGGATACATGTAATATTTCATACATAAAATAAAAGTTTGGTAGAATTGAAAGATAATAGGAAAATTATTCTTTGATATAAAGGATCTCAATGGGGCCTATGTGCCTCTGGCTAAGATTCCCTTTTATTATAAACCACATGACTCTTTTCCATTATAATATTTGAAGGGAAATGTTGTCTCCAACATGAAACTCCAAATCCCATGTATAGGTGTCATCATATCCCTTCAAATGATACTACAAAGGTAATTTTTGTTATTTTATGGCATAAATCTTCTCGATCATCTCTTTCATAATATTAAATCTTTTTATAATTCATTGGATAACTTCATCCCAACATGTGGGAGTGTTGGATCACCTCACATATAGAGCATCATATAAAGCCTTTAGAGTACTCGAGTGGAATATTCTGTTATATGAGAACTCAAACAATGGTAGATGATGATCCCATCCTCCATTAAATTACATTAAGAAGTATCTCAAAATTTCTTCATGTGTCTGAATAGTCCTTTCATATTAGAAATTTTTTTGGTGTGATAAGCGATGTAGAAGTTAAATTTAGTAATGAAAGTCTTCTCAGAATTTTATATGTGAGCCATTGATCATGATCATATATGATTGAATGTGGAACACCATATATCCTCACCACTTCCTTCACACATATCATTCCAGGTTTTTCATGATATAAATACTCCCAAATACAAATGATGTGTTAATTGTTGGGGATTCGATCCCACAAAACCCAAATTTTATTTTTCCCTTTGGATGCATTTAGGAGGCCAGTGAGAAAGTACTTATTGATGTGCTCCGATTTCCACATGGGTATATGAAAGGGTTGTATAATTACCATGTATATTTGTCTTTATGCTGTAACTTGATGGGATACGAATCTTCTGGAGATATACTCTTCAATCTATTTCAAATTGTACCTATAGAAGTATTCTCCATGATAATGATACATCATGCTACTTCGATGTTGGACTGAGAAGTATGATATGTGTGCATTATCAAATAGTTCATTCTTTATATCAAGTGATGAATGAACATAAATCTGTTTTTGAAACTAAATCGCATGATCATCATAGATTTGGATCTCATTTATCTTCCTTTCCTTTTCTAGTTCCACATTCTTTTATAGCTCCAAATCACCCTTTTGTTCCTCCTTGATCCCATATTTGATAGATGGGTGGTAAATAATTTGATAAAGGTAGGATGGATTCACCATCATTATGATTTAAAAATACATCAATTAAATATCCATGAATGTGGCGGTCTTTTTAAATCCACATCATAGATTTAGTATCAGTTTCTTTTCTACAAAGAGCATTAGCTGCCTTATTTTCATTTATAGGATGAGAGTTATTAGAGAAGCTATTGACCTCAATTAGAATTAACCATCTCTTTTGACACATGTTTAGCTCCTTTTGTGTGAATATAAAATATAGGATTTTGTGATCAGTATATTTGCCACTATTCTCACAAAAGAGGTTGTGCTGTAAATTTTTTGAGGAAAACATCACACATGCTAGATCCAAATCATGGTTCGGGTAGTTATGATCATATATCTACAACTAATCTAAGGAATTGGATATCAGTTTATCATTTTTTCCGAGTATATAAACAATGACTTTGATGTACCAATAGAAATTAGAAAACCATCTCCACTTGTTTGTATAGTGGGTACTACTGTAGGTATTAGAATCTTCTTGAGCTCATTGATGATTCCCTCACAATCTTCTATCCAGAGATACATTAATTTTTTATATGTCTACTTATATATTAGTATATTCAATCATGATAAATTAATCAAAATACATCGATAGGACCCAAGTAAAACAAAAAAACTATACATTTTGATGACAATAGTTGGTCTAGAACATTCCTTATCTGCCTTTGTATTTTAAGGGTCCATAAAATTTCCCTCGCTTGTGATCATGTGTCCTATGATTCTAAGACTGGATGAAATTGGTGTACAATTTATCCTTCATTAGCGTCGCTAACAAACTCCTTAGATTTTATTCTTGTTCTTATTTTCTGTTTGAGTAAATCAGAAAATCATCACAAAAAACTACAAAAATGTTTTTATTGTAGTACCGAAATACTCTATTCATAAGATCTATAATGATTTTAGGGGAATTATTAATCCTGAAGGGTAGCACTAGGAACTGATAGTTCCCATTCCTTAAATGGAAATTATTCTTTTTAATAACTTACTTATTAATCATTAGTTGATGATATCCATAATGATGATCCACATTTGAGAAGTTCTAAGATCCTCATTATTGACCAAAAAATTATTATATGCTTGGAATATGATACATGTTCTTTATGGTGATCTTATTGAGATCATAATAATCAATACACAGACACATTGATCAATCCTTTTTCTATAAAATGAGCATGGGAACACAAAATGTGTATACACTATGGAATATGAACCCTGTGACCAAATAATTTTAAATATTATACTTTAACCCCTCTAGTTCTATATAGTCCATCATATAGGGACATTTTGAGATTGGAGTGTCTCTAGATGTGATCTATTTTAAGAAATTTACACATTGATCCGAGAGATGTTTGGGAATGTTATTAGAAAATACATTAGTGTATTCCCTAAAAATGTGAATTTTTCCAATTTTGATTCTTTCCTTTGATGGAAACAATTTGGCTAGTTGTTTTTTTCATAGGGTATCGATACCCATGCAATTGGGGGATTTTCCAAAGGGGATTCATGATCTTCCATGCATTTTTATAGGATCATTTGATTGCTTAGAATATTTATATTTATTTCCTTTTACTAAGAATTGATGTGTTTTATATATAATTATAGAAAATACATGCCTAATATAGAATCAAATTCCACCAAGGAGAGTATTATGAGATTCACTAGAAGAATCTAACTAGATACCCAAAGGGGATAAGAATCCAACACTTGGGATGAAATGATTCAACCACTAGGTATTTCTATAGATATACCTACTTCATTCTCTTATAGATTCAATTAAATTGTTCTAGAATACTTGTAAGATATAAAGGAATGAATATAACCATAATAAAATAAAATTTTACATTTCTCATGTGAAGTGGAAGTGTACCTTTAATGACTTCTTTTTCTTGATCAACCTCAACAGTAGTAATTGAATAATCTTTCCATTGATCCTTTCTATTTGAGGGAAATTTATTGTGATTAATCTCAAGGACTCTAGTCTTAGGTCACTAGAATTCATATTACCTTTTCTCCTCATATTTGAATCATTAAACCATATGTGCTATGTTAGGAGGTTCCCATATTTTTTGCATCAAGTTGGCCTACTTCATTATGTTACTTTGACATTCAAGAGCTTGATATTCTAATCATAGGTACTTGATTTATTTTTATATCTCCTTGAGTAAATTCCCACAATGCTTCTTCTATATTTTTTTTAAATGTGGGTTGTTGGATTCTCTTTCCCCCATTTTTCATTTGACACATTAGCATGAAACAACATTCTCCAATTATTATTTCTATAACCAAGAAGCAATTGTCTGAACCCCATCAAGATTTATAGAGAACATTGATCAACTTATTATTGAAACTATAAGTATTTGATAGCATTATCCATTTGAAGGTATGGTTTAAATCCTCTAAAGAATCTATATATTTTTCTATCTTTATTGATGACAAAACTCAGGGATTATTTTGAAATTCTAGTGATGTTTTCTTCACAAGCAATGAAAATTTCACCATCCTTATAACTTATCTCTTTGAATTATCTATCTATATCTGCACAAAGAGTATGATGAAAATAATTTTTACAAAATATTTTATTAATTTATTACAACTTTATCACTTCTATGTTATCAATATGTGTTCTAATCATTATCAACTCCCACCATTAATCAGACCCTCAATAGAAATAATAGAAAACGATAATTTCCTTCTTATTACAGAAATAGTGGAACACATAAAAGATATCAACCATTAAGTTAACACACTATTCCACAATAGTTTAATCATAAGTTCTTAAAAATGATGGTGGTCATTACTACATAAAGCAATCAATGGATAGATTCTCCTTATTAGATGAAGGTGGATGTTCCACCAAGTTGAGGATATTATTCATAGCCTGATATATTTGGGTAATAATCACCATGGATTTTTTAACTTCACCTACCATGGAATTGGGTATTTCATTCGAGATATCCCGGAACTATCCCAAATATTATTTATTTTCTAGGTTCCTCCTAGTTCCCACATTTTTTGAAAAAAGAAAATGTTTGAAAAAATGTTATGTCGAAAAAGAATGAATAATAATCTATTCTTTTATATCATTAACTGTAATGGAATATCATATAATATACTTATGTTTGACATATTTTGAAAATAATGATTCTTAGATGTTTACATATACTTAATCTCATCCTAAAAGTATTCACTTATACCATCTTATCCTAATAATAAATTTAACTAAACCCAGACCTGATTCTAACTAAAGAGACCCTTATATTTCTCACATGACAATAACATCATTTTTCAAAGAAACTACACTTACCATTACAAAACTAGGATATTATGCTTGGATGTTTTGTTAAAATTATCCATATACCTAACTTCTAAATAATTAAAGTTAAACATTTATTTAAAATCAACCTATTTATCCTTTTAAATATCATGTTCATCATAGTACATGTAGTCACCTAGGGATGTACTTCAATGAACTAGGTGATGTAACATCCCAATCAAGGGATGGATAACATATAGAAAACAATATAACAAGAGTGATAATGGTAATTATCTCCATAAAAAATAATGGGATAATTATCATTATTATAATTGAATCATTGGATAAAAGGCATGGAATGTGCAAATGATTTAAAATGAAACATCATGTATTAGTGGTCAAATACCACACATAGTAGTGAACAAAGAGAACATCATGTTCACACAAAACATATGTTCATAATCGTAGAATCATAATTGTAAACAATAATTGAATCATGCTTACACATAATACACATTCAATAATGAGATACATCATCGTACTAAAGGCATTAGATGGATATATAACTCCATGCCCACCTGACACATCATAACAATTACTTAATCATGCATACCACATAGAACATATTTCAATCAAAGTCATGAAGTAACACATGTAAATAAATGGGTATCATAGGGATTTAATTATTAATAATTTAATGAATAAACATTGTTTTTTAAATTGGAAAAGGTAAAATAAAATATTTGGTATAATAATCATTTTTAGTGGGAAGAAGAAATAACTCAAATGGAGTAATGATTTTTTTGGAAAGAATAGTTATTTGGAAAAAATAATTGTATTTATCATAACATTATATTGGAAACATGACTATCTAAAAATTAAGAGGAAGTAATAAAGAAAATAATTTTATGAATATTAAAGGTTATCGACACTGATATTTTTCATGAAATGGGAATAACCCAAAGCAATAAGGTTGGGTTCAATATTCCTCTTACCCAATGATTGAAAGAATTCATTAATTCACATAAATTTATTTGATCATAAAATTTTATTCATCAATTACTAAATAAAGAACATATTATAAATTAATTGGATTTACTATAATTTTATTAAGTTCATTTATGTCGATTTTGATGAGATATAGTGTTATGTTTCATTATTTTGGGAGTGTTAATTTTCATGGTTTATGGTCAGTTTACTTTTTTATAATTAAGAATATTTTTATAAAATAAGAATAACTATATAAAAGATAAAGTATGTGTTATTAATGAAATTCAAATAAATTAAATAGTATCGTATATGATTTTTATTATATTAGGATGGTTCATTAGATAAAACACCAATGGTAAATTTGAAATTTATTATGGTGGTTTTTCCATCCACCATGATGTGATTTAGTTTTATTTAATATCAAGTTTATAAATTAGTTCCAAAATAGTAGATATGTTATAATATGCATATAATAAATTGTATTAACCATAATAATGATTTTATAACAAGTATAGAATGATGTAATGGAAAACGAGGACTCTTCTTCCATGAAGGCGGTGAATCGACCCATCAGAGATGATGATTACATTTTCTATAATAAAAGGATGATACAAGATATTAGAGGATGGATATTCAATAAAAAAATTATAGTTTATATATACATTATATAGGATCTATCATGTTACTTTTGATATGGGGAAGTCATGATATGATAAGAATTGAAAGGAAATTATATGAGAAGGATTGAGGAATTTACCTCTTGAACATTATCTCTCAGGGAACCTCATTATGGAACATATTTTTTTTAGTTTATAGAGAATATAAAGTCTTATATGGGGGAAGTTGATTAGGAATGAAATTGGGAAAAGTTTAGACAAGATAAATGTATTTTAAATTGTGAGGATATGGGGTGGTTAAGAGTAGTATTTATAGGGGAGGAGAGGGCTATTTTTTTATTGTGTTATTTATTTGATTATTAATTTGTTTCAACACTATAAATTATGTTTATTCCCATGAATAAATAATACAATTAGGGAAATGATGTTTTACATAATGTTTATTACGTCATCCATACATCATCCATGATTGATAAATTTAGGTATTTAGCTTATATAGTAAATTTCTGTATTTCATTATTCACCAAGAATTTAACTTCTTTAGAAACATATAATGAATCAAACATAATTATTTTAGAATAGTATATTTTTAAAAATGACTCCATTTTATGAAATTATTTTTTCAAATATGAGAAATTTAATTTTTATATAAATTCATTGTGTATTTGAAAAATAATGATTTTAATATTATAATATATTTTTTGACCCTTTCAAAAATTAATTATGGAATAATATCATTATTTTATAATTATAATAAAACATAATACTAATTTATGAATCTATTTTATGAAAATAAATTTTCCTCTAAATCATTTTATTAATTATAAAGTTGTCAATAAATATTTATTATTTACAAAAACTATAACACTTAATTTATCATTTTTAGGAAATCTATTTACTAATACTATGATATAAACATATTATATTTTCATTTATAAGATACCTAATTTTGTTTATACTTTCATTGGTGACTTTACTATTCCAATGGATGGATTAATAATCCTAATGGACATATTAATATTCCAATGGTTTGGTTATTATTCAATCAGTATAATTTTCTTAATTTCTACAAATACCCCTTATTTTACTCTTCATTTATAAGAATAATGTTCTTATTTTAGAGGTGCATGTGTTTTATAATATGATTATATAAAGTAAAATCTAATTGATAAATTTTTGGGTCCCTAACATTTCATTTGCTCAGACCTGTCGTAATAATGTATATAAATCCCCTATGACAAAGGAATGGTGTAAGCTATAAAGGCTAGTCGGGTCTCCCAAAATGTTCCTCAATCAATTTGTTTTGTTTCAATAGATATGATACAAGCTACAAAAAAAGGGTAAAAAATATCATTTTTATATTTTCAACTGAAACATGATTTTATAATAAAAAATTGAAATATATATAAACATAACATTCTAACAGTCATAAATGAATTTTTATTAATAAAATAGTTCATAGAAATCAGCTGTGATGAAAAAAATACTTCAAAAATTGCTTGGAATTCATATCAAATCAAATTACTCAAATCTCCATGGTTAACAAACTATGGTAAATTACTAGTATCAATAAGATCCTGAAACATCTCATGAGTGATCAAAACTCATAAAAAGTGTGTATACAAAATCAATTCCCCAATAGGGTATCCCATTCCAGGTATTCAATCTATACCTCAATCATGAAACTCATCACAAGAATGCTAACCTGACATGTTTTAGTTACTATGTCTATTGTAAAATAATTTATTTGATATTAAGAGAATATCATGCTTGCACCAAAAAAATACTAAGTACCCTATATCCCATGTGCTTCAATAAATTATTCAATCAATATTTCACATTTATAGTTAATAATTTCAAATAATTTCAATATATAATTTCTTAATTTATGTTCTACACATGAATTTATCATTCCAAAACCAAAAAATCATTCTTATTATTTTCATTAAATTTCAAATGATCTTTTAGTATGTGACTTTTTTACACTAACAACCATGAAATCATTTTATCCAAATGATTTCAAAACTAAGCCATAATTTTTTCAATTTCCCCCATAATTTCAATTCCATAGAAATTGCAGTTTTTTTCTCAATTTTCAATCCCATTAAATATAAAAGATCAAATAATATCAAATACATGTTTTCAATTAATTTAAAAATTATTTCTAATAAATCAATAAATATTGGTTTTAAATTGACTCGTAAAGACTTATGAAACTACCTAGAATTAAATCAAGGAATTACAATGTACAACACTCACAACATGGAACTCCGTGTAAGAATAAATATGTATAAGTTATATTAACACAACCAAGATTCTACATCCAACAAAAAGAATATCATTTAAAAATATTAGATGATAATACATCAAAATCCAAGTAGTATAGAAAGAGAGTATTCAAGGACAGATATGAGCGTATATCCACTTACCCGAGATGGATCTGATCATGCACATGAACATTGACTTGCCAATGTAAAGGGAGTTCTAGGAATCTATTTCAACATAAAACCCTCCAAAACCCGAAAAAAATCATTTTATGGTTGAATGGGGGGGGATTTGTAAACTAGGAGTTCATGTTTTTTAAAATAAATTTTAGAAGAGATATAAATTGTATGTGTATTTTATTAGGGATGGAATCATGGTTAGAGAAACTGTGTGCATTAACCTTGAACCCCTATTGGATTTTTGTTTCAAATTCATTATTTGGATTAATTGTTTAACTAAACATTCACTAAGTAGATATTTCACATATCAATGGGGTTCATTGTTTTTAGGGGTGGATACATGGTTAGGAAAACAACTCACTGCTTCCGGTGACTCTAAACAACGAACACATTTTATAGGGACATATTGCATGTTTTTACCTTAGAAAGAGTCAACCACGTACAAATCCTTTGGATTCTAAAAAATAGAAAAAATATTCTAGAGTGGATAAAAATTAATACCCAACTCGAAGAAGATCCAAAAAGGGTCAAGGAATACCTAAAAATAAGTAATGGGATGCAATAACATCACCAAAATTAGAACATTTTGTCCCTATAGGAAATCACAAGAAGTTTCCATTTTAAAATGATTGGGAAAATACTATCTCATATGTGAATCTCTCTCCCATGTCTCATGTGAATAAAAATCATGATTCCATAGCCCATTGTCCAAAGGTATCATCCTCCATTGAAATAAAATTGTCTCAAAATAAATAATCTGAAATGGATTCTTAGTCATGGAAAAATCCTGTTCCACATCATGATCACCCTAATTAAAATAGGAAATGGGACATAAAAAAAATTCAAATACGGGTTACATGGAATAAGTTATGTATCAATGCCAACTATTTTGGAACGTCTAAATATCAAGATAATTTCCCCATTGACAAATTAAACTAAATAGGTCTCTAAATCAATCATTCACGATTTCTTTATTTCAAAAAACGTTGATCACCCAATCTATGTAAAACTCTCACTAATCCTCTTAATCAGCTGGAAAATCCAATAGTATTTGATGATGATGAATATATGATTTATACCAGCTCTAATCCATTGACATTTTCTGATTAATCCTCTAATTCTTTTCTTTCATTTGTTAGACCAATCTCCATCCAATCAAACAACTTTCATCATATCCAACCAAAACAATTGATATTTTTGAGGCCAATAATACAGGGCCTAAAAAGGAGGCATTCAAACTATATAATGGTTACCATTATTATAATAAAACTCAACCAGTTGAAAATAAATGTCCCAATATCATCAAAAATCATGTACCTAGGGATGAATCATATCCTTAAAAATATACACAACTCATTCAATCTGGGAATCCATTTATTAACGATATTCAATGATCAAATGTTCCAAACATCCCATCACCTAATTTAGGCATTTCTAATAAAAGGATAGTTAAAATAGGAATCACTATCCGAGACTATATCATATAGAACTCTGTGATAATAAAAATCGACTTTCACAATGAGATTTCTCAAATTCCAAATTATAGTTATATCAATAAAGGTATGAAGTGATACTATTTCATCTGTCGATCAATAACAACACATATTTCATTATTTCAGGAAGGCTTATGTGAAAAAAAGACCTAAATTTTAATGAAATACCATCCCACATTCATGTTAGTAGTCGAAGTGGATGATGTAAACCCGAAGGTCTCTTGGGATCAACCGTGGTCTTTAGGAAAGCATAATAATGAAATTAGATAAGATATTCTCTATATCATACCTAAAATCCATAATCATTGCTCCATGTCATCAATGAATTTCATGGTTCTCAGGTGAACCACCAACTAGAAATTATAAAAATCCCCCATAACAACATTTCTTATGGACAAGGGAACACCAAACCAACATTGAAAACATATGATACCATCATAAGACAAAGACCTCTCACCAATGGTCCCCCTAAAAAAATAGAGTCTCAAATTCCATGTAATTAACCATCAAGATGATTATGCTGAAGATCCATCCGGATAAGATCAATGGCTTACTGAACACTATCCTAGATTTAATTGGCCTCTTCTCCCCTGAATATTATATGTAACTACTGAAAAGAACCATAACGTTCCAGTATTTTAAATATTTTTTTCACATCTGGGTTTAAAAATTTACTAATAAAAGCATCAGAAATAACATTCCCCTTCCTTAGGTTGTAGTAAATGTCAAAATCAATATACAGTAGGTACTCAAATAAACTCCTTTGATTGAGGTTAAAATATTTTTGAGAGAAGATATAACTTAGTATCTTGTGCTTAGAAAATATGATAAACACTTCTCCGAAAAGGAAATGCATCCATATCATATGTTCATGAGTTGCATATATGTGTACAATGTAGTGGGTTGGAAAATTATTCTATATTTTCTTAATCTATAGAGATCCATAGGCTACAACATGACCACCCTATATAAGGACACACCCCAGGCCCAATACTAATTTATATAAAAACACAACATATCCCTCTCTAGCCGCTGAAAGAGTCAACATTATCACATAATTTAGAATAATTTTTAACTCAATTAATTGATTGTAACATATTTTATATTAAACCAAATTTACCCCCTTTCAAGTTAGAGTAGTCATTAGTGAATCCAAATGTAAAAAATATTTTACAAATTGATGATAATACCTCTAAACCTTGGATGATTAGAACATAAAAAACATTACATGGTTTCCACAGAAAATGTATTATCAAATCCATAAAGTACACTTCAAATTATTCACATAATGTTTGTGAAATCTCATGATTTCTTAAACTACTATCAAATGACACACATGATCCTCCTCATATTTTGAGTAAATTAGGATTTTATCTATAAGGACCACCATGGATATATTAACATAATCATAGAGAATTATAATCAATAAATCAATAAATACTAGATGAACAATGTTTAGACCAAATGGCATGAAAAGATAGTCATAACGGCCATTCATACTCTTTAATAAGGTCTTCAAAATATCAGATTATTTTATTCTCAACTATGAATAACTAGATCAATGGTCAGTATTTGATAAATACCCCACCAATTGCAAATTTTCAATCAAAAAAATTATTTCTTGATAATTTTTGTTTGTTCATTATCATAAATCGATTGTGTTTTTTGTAGTAAACACAAAGGTGAAGTGTTTCAATAACATTTATTGTTAAGAAAACATGCACCGCCTACTGTGCAACACCCACACATATAAATCCTTTCTCTAAAATATCTTCTAATTGAGTATGAAACACTTTTATTTCATATGGTTCTATATTATAATATCGAATAAATACTGGTTGAGGACTAGAAAGAAAATCAATACAGAACTAAAATTATCTTACAAGAGGAAAAAAATAGAATTTATAGGGAAACACATCTGGAAAAGTGAAAACCATTAGAGTGAGATCATAACTCAAAGAAAACCTCTATAGTTCAAAATATAACACTAAAATTACTTTCCCTAATTTTAAATAATAAGATCTATATATACTCTACCACATGTCTAATTTTCTATAAAAACAATGGTTCACCCCATCAGGTGTAGTAAAGGAGACCCAATAAAGATAGTAGTCAAATAAAGCCTTATTATAATGGATCCAATTCATATTGATATAGAAATTAATAAGTTTCTAGTCAAATCCCAAAAAATCCAAGAAGATATCAATCTCTAATAAAGAGAAGACATAAGATGGAAAATATGGAACCTTCTCTCTCTTCCATTAGAGGGGCATAGTGATATCTGTGAAATAAGAGAATATCTCCATAGGAATATTTTTTACATTCATAATACAAGTTGATATAAATATGTGAGATAAATTAATATAAAATAAACAAGTTATAAAAGACAAATCTATAGTGATGGTACCTTTCAATGTCACTAGACCTATATCAGCTTCCTCTGGGGACTATTCGACCACACGATGAAGCATTGTTCTAGTGTCATGAGGATAGAACCCATTACATCCAGATGAAATTTATTACATCTTTTTTACTTTTAGGAGATGATGATCTCATGTCATTGCATTGATAAGGAATGAAATTATATAATTTCTTTTGGTTTCTTGAGAAACCATAATAACTACTGATATTTGGTGCCACATTAAAAATGTGTCTTGGATGGAAAACAATTACACTCTAGATGTAAGTCAAAGATTCTTTTTAATAATTTTTATGAGGTATATTGGATAGTTTTTATTGATAACCTCCATGAGAATCATCAAACATCTAATTTTCTTTAAAATAACTCATTGAACAACCACTGGGAGAAAAAATAAACCCCATAAACACTAACATTATAACTACATAGAGCTCATACATAAATTAACAATCTATTATGTGAGCATATGAAGTGATCTTTAGTAAGAAAACATAGGAATGGATATCATCTCCAAGACCCATATCTAATTGATGATATTTTGTTTTCTCATTTTATACATTCTAAGGTGATCATTGAACTAGATCATATATGAAATTAATGTACTACGTAATGGACCATTCAATGTACTGGAGGTTGAAGAGCCCCATAGCCGTATCCAGTACCATTAGATCAAAATACAATTGACAAGGGAAAATAACTGTAATGTCCTTCCACCCCAAACCTTCTTTCTTCTTTTCTATTACAATATAATTACACAATACCTTTCTATAACCATCCTTCATAAAGGCAGAACACATCACATTAATATGCTTGGGAATTTATAGGATATCTATTAGGTGATTTATATTGTTTCCCCAATCCTTATCCCCATTAGGATGATTAAATCCATAGAAAGAAGGTGTATTCTAGGGAATGAAATGTTAATATGATCTATAGATTTATAATTTTGAGATTCCAAAACTGGATCCTGAATGGGAATAGTTATAGGTTCATATCCCATATATTGGACAACAAACACAAAAATCTCAATAAAAATCTTTTCCATAGGAGGACCTACTCACTGTGGTTCGACTATAGTGTATCAACCCAATGTTTTATTAATGAAAATTACTCTTGATCTAATTAAATTTATTTTTATATAAAATGGTTATATAAAACTTGTTCACTTGATTGGTTTTATATATATTTTTAAATTCTATTTTGTATTTTTCCCATTTCTAAAATTTATATTAAATAGAGATCACATGGTTAGTATATAAATATATGACTTTAACAAATCCAATTTACTGAAAAAAGGAAGCGATGACCTCGTCTAGTATAATTGATCTATACAATTACCAATTTTTAGAGATCAAAAAGGAGGTGGCACCATTGGGATTATCTCTTGACCATGTCTATTCCAAGCCTCAACATGTCAAGCTTGACCAGTGTCGTCTATGGGTGAAGTGGATGTTTGTAGAGATTACCATTCGAGCGATGTTATTCGAGCCACCCCAAGAGTCCTTCACCATCACACTCCTTACCCTTAGGTATTATGTAGGTGTTATAAGGGGTTATGTAACAAGACCCCAACATTATGATTATGTACATTATTCTGGTATAGATAAAATTTATTCATTTTATTATTGTTAAATTGAAAATAGTTTTTAAGGAACAAACAATATTTTTAGTTTATATTCAATTAATAAATATATTTTGACGAATTAATGAGTTTTTTATTTAAATAAAATTTTGGCAAAATATTATTAAAAAATTAATTTTTATTAAGTATAAATTATTATATAATTTTTTTGAAAATAGTTGTGATTTTTATTAATGACTGAAAGCTGTTTTTGTTAAAAACCAATAATTTTTGATAATTGCCAATTTTTATTTTAAAAGTAAAAATTCAAATATTTAGAAAATTATTTAGATAAAATGAATATTATTTTTGGTATCCGGTCATTAAAATTATAAAACGGTAAATTATTCATAATTTTCTAATACAGTTGATTTTTTTTGGTAAAAATTAAATATTGTTTAA
Organism: Viscum album; assembly: GCA_963277665.1. Lineage (NCBI taxonomy): Eukaryota > Viridiplantae > Streptophyta > Magnoliopsida > Santalales > Viscaceae > Viscum > Viscum album. The sequence goes on from OY728132.1 coordinate 1,965,798,760, forward strand.
TTATATAATGTGATTTATGACATCATAATGACCCAGTAGTCATGTAATAAAATAAAATAAATGGGATTTTGGCCAATATATATTTCTCAATTATAATAATGTCATTTTAGGTGTGTTATACTTATTTTACAAAGCTTCAGTGGACCCCCCATGACTCATAAAACATTTTAACTTTTTAAAATGATTTCCTTGAGAATGTGACTCACCTACACATAAGAAATCCTAATATTTTAAGAATTTATCCAATTTGACATATATGATAATGTTTGACACTACCCATTGGAAAAAACCATGTTAAAAAACAATGGGATGGTTAGTTGTTTTTATTAGTTTAATGTGTGCTGTCCAAAACCTCAATAATAAATAATTCCCTCTAATTTCCTATATAAACCCACTCATGATCCCAATTATCTTCACCAAAAACCATTGGAGCTCAACCAACATCTACCCTAAACCCTCTATAATCCTCCCAAGTCACACCAATATTCCATTAAGCCTATCTCATGCCTCTCCCAAGCCTCTCACAAGCCTTTGGGATCAGTCTTCCAAGTAAGGGATTTCATCCTTTCTCATTTTCCCAAGTTTATTTATTATTCTATACCCAAGTATTATCAATTAAAAATTTTGGTGTATAATTTCTCAGTTCCCCTATATTACACTCCTTATTTTTGAAATATTATAATCCCTTTTATCTATCTTTAATACTTCCAATGTACACCCGTAACCATATTGAAATTCTATAATGAATTTTACTCTCCTCATTTACATTCAAGAAATTATTTTGTATTATGAATTTAAATTAAATTACATATGTTGGAAAATTTATCTACATGATCCTCTTACTATCCATTTAATTAAAATATTATGAGACACCCATTTTTATACAATAAACCATTTTTATGATTTCTTATGTCACACCATTATGCTGTAGAAATTGCACTGTAATTTTCCAAGCCAAAGTCCTTGTGTAGTGAATACCATGACCATTTCTCTATCAAGGGTATTCAACTTTATGAATATTTACTTATTTATTATTGTGTTTCAAGTATGTATCACACATTCCTTTATAGTGTAATAAATGATGATGTTGAATAACTCCTTGTAAAATGATTCATGTGGCACATTTATGCTTGAAATGAAATGATTAAGATTGGTGTTCCCTAATAGCACTCAATGTATTGGGTAAAGATTAGTATTATGATAATTCACGTTCAATGAGGGTTTGATCATTATAATCCAAGATAAATGAGGGTTACTCATAATCAATGTGCAATGGGCCTTGTATCAAGCTAATATCAGGTTAAATGTTGAGGTCACATTTACATGTTATGATAATCGTGCTATATCATGCCTTTATGTTCATGTTTGTCATCCGCTCCATTGATATGCCAATTTAATAACATTCCTAGTATTCATTACGTATAAGGACTCAGCCTTAAACATTACTTGTTATTGAATTAAATGAATAATTTAAATTTAGGATCTTTTCAGGTTTAGAGTTTTAGAGCATTAGGACATCACTAGTACATCTCAACGATTACAAAGTAGACACATCTACTCAGCTTCAATTTTTTTTCACAAAATAAAAACTATTGAACAAAAAAGTCATGTCTAGTTCCATGTTTTAGACATCATTACATTTCCTTGATCCCATCCTGGACCGTATTCCAATTTATGTCTTGTGGAAAACATTTCAAAAAAAACTTAGGATGAGCATAAAATGCTCAGTAAGGGTAATAACAAAATGGAAAGAAAACATCAGTCCAGGTACACATACGTATCAATGAAATCATGATTTACTCATAAAACATATTCCCTTTAACATACAACATTAAATCATAAGATTTAGGAATAACTCATAAATATCATAAGACATAAAGGTAACTTGTAACATTCATAATATTCTTAAGTAGGGAGTAACCCTCATGGTTACGTTTGGAATACCCATCACAGTTTATTACCTAAATCTCTTTGGAGAAAACTTAACGTTTAACTCCTTCGTGTTACCCAATGCATTGGAGAGCTATATCGGGCTCACCCGCCCTTAGTTTATCACAGAACCACCCGTTTTCATAAAAAATTCCCAAGAAACATAACATAATCATAGAAAATAAATTAATCATAAAGGAAAGATAAAATTCCCACATTGAATAAAAATATAACATTTTAAGATATTGAAATAATGAATCCATTTAGAAAACCATTTTCCAAACCATTTAAAACATTTAATAAATAGATTTTTGAATCAAAGTGTCTCATACCACCTTGAAGATTTTAACATTTTAAACCATTAATATCCATATAAATAAATCCTTAAAACCATTTTGAAAACATGGATATTAATGAGAAATATTTATAAGAACATATCGTTAAAACATTTATTGTGATATTTTAGTTAAAGGGTTTTTACCAAAATTAGAGACACTGGAATACAAAAATTGAGGAATAAAATTATATCAGAACATTATAATATCATGAGAATAAATGGATTCATGATATAATATTCCAAAGGACAGTATATACACCATATAAGAGTGAATTGGTGCATAACAACAATGAAGTCTCAATAAAAATGTTAAATGAGATGAAATCCTTTATAAAGAAGGTATCCTTAAATTAAGGATAAACCAATCTCATAATTATGCGTGACAAATATAAATACACCCAATATAAGTGGATATTAAGTGTAAAACAATCCAATGTCATTCACACATATTCAAATGAGGACATGTTCAATAACTACAAGTTGAACCCAAAGAAATCGAAATTTGGTTAAAAAGTTCCCTTGGTAAAATTCGACAGCCAAACGATGTCACATTAAAAATTTATAAACGTAGTTGATGAGATAGAAAATGGTATCTCATCACATGGAAATAAAATTAAAATCAATAAGGATATATAATAACAAATCCAAACATAAAAAGATGTAAATTAAAAGACATAACAAAATAAGTCTTTTAAAAATAGGAGGGTGAAAGGTTCCCTTACCGATTTGGGTAACTTCCGAAACGTACACCCCAATAAAGAAGTGTCATAAAATGAAGATGTAAATAGACATAAATGAGATTATATTATATAAATAGTAAAATAATGGGCAGTAGATACACCAAACAAAATTAAATAGTGGATAATGTAGCATGAACTTCACGGGAATAAAAAGTAAGATGAAAATCCCCTTATGAAAATTTGGCAGCCTAACGTCACCACATAAAATTTCAAAAAATGGATTTTTGAGATCAAATAGGGTCTCTAATCATATTAACATAAAATTTGCAGAAAGGGGAATATTAAATAACATCCCCAGCATAATAAATCAGAGCTTATTTTAAATTACATAAAAAAGAATACTTAAAAAGAAAGAGAGAGGTTGGATCCCTTACCTCAAGTCTGACTTGTCTTGTTCATTTATTTATATTCCAGAATAATAAACTTTGGTAAATTTATAATTTCTTAATTTTCTACTTTAAATATTAATATTCAGTTAATATCACATATTATAATTTTATAATAATAGGTTATCAACGTGAGTTCATATAAGATGATTTTGTCGATGTTTGGTACATGAGTAAAAAATAACCATGTTTTAAAATGATTGCCCATGTAGTTATAAGTAAATAATATCCAGAATAGTATTAGTGATTTAAATATCATATATAACCAGTACATAAAAATTTTATACTATTCCATAACATTTGGAGATAAATAGAAATGAAATGCATCGTTCATGGAGACGGTAGGTCGTACGTACACATGAACGCTACTTTCATTTCTTTGACATATTAATGGAATTAAAAATAATTGAGAGATATAAATATATTATAATTACAGTATAATATATATGTTTTATAGTTCATATAAGTTCATTAATTTCATTCTTTATACATTCAATTTATTGCATTAATGAGTCACATCACTTGACGGGGCGGTAGTCCACACTTTCTCGTATGAAATTATCGCATTTGTACAACATGCAAAGCATAAAGTTATTTTTTAAATATAAAATAAAGAAGCATATGGAAAACATAAATACCATATATATCCTATATAAAATATAGTGACATCATAATGGCCACCATGAAAGGTGTTAAGAGAAGATTGAACAATTATCATTTCGTGAGGCAGTAATTCGCCATCCAGAGAAGCAATATCTTCTTTAACCATTAGACAGAGGTGTGTGTAAGTTTAGCTCGAATAATTCACATAAAAAAATCATAGTATATTTAAGATACTGTTTTTGTTACAAGAAAAAGAATTAAAAAGAGTTTAGGGGTTTGGAAAAGCATAATAAAACAAAAGAACACAAGTGAAGACATTACCTTTAAATCAATTAATTCTTCTTGGTTTGAACCAAAATAATTTTGTGAAGAGCATTCTGCCCAAGGTGAGGCTTCAATGATTAAGAGAGGGATGTTGAGAGATGAATTGGGTAGGTTTTGGCTGAGGCAGAGGCTTGAGAGGTGTGGGTATGGTGGTAGAGTTGGGGGCCTTTTATAAGAGAAGGGGAGGGGAACTCTTGGAATGTTATAAAATATTACTTTATTATAAAAAGATTTTCGGTTTTTAAAGGTCCCAAAAGGATATATTTCGAGGATAAAGTGATAAGGTTTCTAAATACACCCATCCAATAGGTTTGTAACAAGTGTAAGACTTAGATTTCACCCTATCTTCTCATTTTATTTAAATAGTTCATTTATGAGGTAATCACTATATCATCACAGTGTGATAAATAAAATAAATTATGTAATTTATAAAAAATTATAAAACAAATATCATGATTTAGGAAATATTTTTATCTTTATAATGAATATTTATAGTAAAAAATATGACTTGTATAAGCCCATGTAAAAATTGTTTTAGTAAAACAATACATGTTTGTGACAATTTAATTTTAACTTTAAATAAAATGTTATTAATGTCATTTTCCAACCAAAGTGGCTCCATTGGGTCCCCAAGTTGACCCATGGTCTTGGTAGGCCATGAATAATTCAATAAGGTCAGTAAATGTGTCATGGTCATTTCATATTATTAAAACATTATCTTTACCATAAATTACACTAATTATCTTTAATCGCGATTAATAAAACTTAAAAGTTACTATTCCCCAAAAATTATTTTAATCTCATTGAACCATATTTTACTTCCTAATGACAACCATGTATGTCGGATTTTTGAAAATCAAATCACAGAAGTGGTAAAGTTTCATTTAAACGAAAAATCAGTTTCATTAACTACCACTTTTTGGTTTCACTATTCATCAAAAATTGAAGTTTTTCAGAAAAATACCAAAAATTCAGCCTAAGCTAAATTTGATATTCCGAATTAAAAAATGATTCTATTTAACAAAATTCAAAATATTTAAGTTGCATTAAATAATTTAATAATTCAATCCCGCTGTCAAAACAAATAGCGTGTTTTTAAGAAAAAGTATCTATTAAAAGATTGACACTAGTTTAAGTACAATTTCAAAGTGAAATTATTTCCAACGACCACCATTTGATTAAATAGTAAAAATATATTCTATATATACTTTAATATGAATTAAAAATATAATCTATCCATATAAATTGATCATATTAAAAGGAGGTTTTTAATTAAAATGCAACATTTTCACTAAAAATGATCTTTATCGAAAAAATAACAAAAATTTACACAAAGTAAATTTGGATGTCCAGAATCTAAAGAAGGATTTTATTTTGCCAAATAAAACATATAAAATTGTCAAAAGTATATTTTAAAAGGGTTCTCCATCAAAAGCCATTTAATCGACCTTTTAAAGAATATTAGAAGATTAATGCTTAAAATTAGATTCATTTTCATTTTAAGCCTCTACCATTTATTGGATAAAAGTAAAAATATTTAACAAACATATATAATCATTTTGTAGTTAGTTGCGTTCATTCTATCCATTACAAAGGCTAGGCATTAACTACCATTTAAAATAATATTATTTTATTATTAGTGTGCAACGTAATATGTCAAAGAAACTAGTTGTTATGTATTGGGTACGCCATCAAGCATAGCGTTCCCTTTAAAATAATATTAATACTTTATTCACAAATATGGATAAATATTAAAATTTCATATTCTTTTTTTATCTAGGGTGTTACATCCTTCCCCCATTTTTGGAATTGTGTCCTCTCAATTTTAAAATTGGGCTTGGAAAGTTCATTGAAAATCCCATATCGGAACAAGTGTCTGTAAAACTATCACTTTAAAATAAAGAAAGATAAGTACAAAGGTCACCCGAGTTAACCCATACTAGAATTCCATGATGGAAAACATGGACATGGAAGATAAGACAAAGGGTCATGTTCTGAGGGAGAGTGATATAAAACATGTTTAGGAGATGGTTTACCACCAGAAAATCACAAACTTGTGATGGGTTAAACGATATTTGATTCCCCAGTTGGAAAAATTAACAAACAACATTTTGGTTTTAAGTTATTTTCATTGAGGAATTTATTTGTGAGCTTAACTAAAACTTAAGGAAACATACTTACTTGTCATGTTGACTTTCAACTTTTACTAGATTTATTACATGAACTAATATTTTCTCCAAAAGACGAGTATTTAGGATGACTTGTTCACATTAAGAGAGCTATAATCAACTTCTAGAGAATCAACAAATCCACAAAAGAGAACTATATAAGTCTCATGTCTGTAGACATTAACTAAAAATAAAACCAAAAAGGTTAGTATGAGATAAGATAATATCCAAAAAGGATAATCCTTTATAAAAAAATCTATTCTTAATCTCTAAAATTTTTCAAACAATACCCAAAGTTCAAAAGAGACCCTTGAATAAACATTTATCCATAAAATTATTCAAAGTAATCAGAACTAAGACTGAAACCCAAATATCTGAAGGATTTAATCACATTGTCTTCTAAGATAAACCCTAAAATTTATCTCCAAATAACATCAGTTACTCTTAAAGTCTCATACTGAAAAGTAATTAAGCTAATCACATATCCACCATGATAGGTTAATAATTTCCTTAGATAACCCAAAATAAACTTATTCTAGATTCAAAAGATCATCTAACTAAATAGAACTAGTCAAACTAACTAAGGACTTCACATAGTTAAGTGGTAGGTGATAAATACCAGTCACACTTTGGTTGTGGGTTTGATTCTCGTAGCTTTGTCAGACGTGATAGGTTGTCACACTGTCTATGTGTTTTCCTTTTCAAAAAATACATAATTCTTATAACATTCCGCAAAAAAGAGATAAAATCTAAAAATAATAACCATAACATAATTTTACCTCAAGTTTATCTCATGCCGTTCATATTCTATCATAACATATAGTAACACATAATTACTTCAAAAGTAAAGATCATATAAACCATAATGGTTACCTTTATAATTATTTCCAGAACTTCCACATCGAGTTGGTTCTCTCATACATGATGCATTAGAGAACTCACCAATGTTCATGTGGTTGATCATGACACCTGATAGTTGGTTTAGAATAACCACGAGATTTCTCATTGAATCCCCCATTCATCCAGTCTCTTAATCCGAGAACCACAACAGTTTCCTTCAAACCCATTGTCACTTTGGTGCCTGCTGGATCCATCCATTTAATAAAACCCAAAATGTCAGTGTGAGTATATCAACAAAATCATTATGTACTAACGAGGAAGATAAACACAAAGATATACTAACTCATTCACTTTATCTAAAAACTATAACTCTTTCTGAAATCCGAGCCATTATGGTAATGTTACTTATGCTTAAAGAATACCCTAACCTTTAAAGTTATCTTAACCTCCCTCTGATACCAACTATAAGGACTAGACCTTAAGCATTCCTTATTATTGAATAAAATGAATAATTCACTTTGAGGATCTTTTCAGGTTTAGAATTTTAGAGAATTAGGACATAACTATTACATCTCATAGATTAAAAAGTAGACACGTCAGCTCAGCTTCCATTTTTGTCACAAAATACAAAATCTTGAACAAAAAAGTCATGTTTAGTTCCTTGTTTTAGACATGATTACATTTCCTAGATCCCATCCTTGACCGTATTCCACATTAAGTCATGTGGAAAACATTTAAAAAAAACATGGGATGAGCATAAAAAGCTCAGTAAGCGTTATAAGAATATGGAAAGAAAACACTAGTCCATGTACACATATGAATCAATGAAATCATGAGTTACTCATAAAACATTAGTACATTAACATACCTCATTAAATCATAAGATTTAGGAATAACTCATAGAAAAAATCAGACATAAATTTAACTTGAGGAATTCATAATATTATTACATAGGGAGTAACCCTCAGGGTTACGTTTGGAATACCCATCACAATATATTCCCAAAATCTCTTCGGAAAAACCTTAACATTTAACTCCTTCGCATTACACAATGAATTGGAGAGCTATATCGGGCTCACCCGCCCTTAGTTTATCACAGATCCACCCATTTTCATAAACAATGCGCAAGAAACATAATATAATCATAGCACATAACTTAAGCATAATGGATAGATAATATTCCAACATTTCAATAACAATATAACATTTTAAGATATTGAAATAATGAATCTATTCAAAAAACCATTTTCAAACCCATTTAAAACATTTAATAAATAGGTTTTTGAATCAAAGTGTCCCATACCACCTTGAAGCTTTTAGCATTTTAAACCATTAATATCCATATAAATAAATACATAAAACCATTTTGGAAACATGGATATTAATGAGACATATTTATAAGAATATATCATTAAAAAATTTAAAACGATATTTTAGTTAATGGGTTTTTACCAAAATTAGAGACACTTGAATACAATAATTGAGGAATAACATTTAATCAGAAATTTATAATATAATGAGAATAAATGGAATCATGATATAATATTCCAAAAGACCGTATATACACCATATAAGAGTGGATTGGTTCATAAAAACAATGAAGTCTCAACGGAAATGTAAAATGAGATGAAATCCCTTATAAAGAAGGTATCCTTAAATTAAGGATAAACCAATCTCATAATTATGTGTGAAAAATATAAATACTCCCAATATAAGTGTATATCAAGTGTAAAACAATAAAATGTCATTCACACATATTCAAAGGATGACATATTCAATAACTACAAGTTGAACCCAAAGAAATCAAAATTGGGTTAACAAGTTCCCTTTGTAAAATTCGACAGCATAAAGGCCTCACTTAAAAATTCATAAAATTAGTTGATGAGAGAGAAAATGGTATCTCATCACATGGAAATAAAATTTACATCAATAAGGATTTATAATAACATTTCCCAACATAAAAAATGTAAATTATAAGACATAACAAAATAAGTCATTTAAAAAGAGGAGGGTGAAAGGTTCCCTTACCGATTTGGGTAACTTTCAAAACGTACACACAAATAAAGAAGGGTCATAAAATGAAGATTTAAATACACATAAATGAGAGTATATTATAAAAATAGTAAAATAATTCGCAGTAAATTCACCAAAAAAAGGAAATATTGGAAAATGAAGCATGAATCTCACGAGAATAAAAATTGAGATGAAAATCCCCTTATGAAAATTCGGCAGCCTAACGACGCCACCTAAAACATCCAAAAAATGGATTGTTGTGATAAATAGGGTCTCTAATCATATTAACATAAAATATAAATCAATATGAATATAAAAGAACATCCCCCAACATAATAAAGATGAGCTTAAAGTATGTTACATAAAAAATAATACTTAAAAAGAAAGAGAGAGGTAGGATCCCTTACCTCAAGTCCGACTTTTCATGTTCGTTTCTTTATATTCATGAATAATAAACTTTGGAAAATTTATAATTGCTTAATTTTATCTTTTAAATATTATTATTCAGTTCAAATCTCATATTATAATGTTATAATAATTGGTTAATAATGTGAGTTCATATCAGATTTTTTGTCTATGTTGGGTACATGAGTCAAAAATGAACTAGTTTGAAAATGATTGTCCATGTAGTTATAGGTAAATCATCTCCAAGATAGTATTAATGATTTAAATATCCTATATATCTAGTACATATGAATTTTATACTATTCCATAACATTTGGAGATAAAAATAAATGAAATGCACTGTTCATGGAGATGGTAGGTCGTACGTACGCATGAACGCTACATTCATTACTTTGACATATTAATGGAATAAAAAATAATTGAGAGAGATATATATATAAATATTATAATTCCAGTATAATATATATGTTTTATAGGTCACATATGTTCATTAATTTAATTATTTATACATTCCATGTATTACATGAATGAGTCACATCACTTGAGGGGGCGGTAGTCCATACTTCCTCGTATGAAATTACCACATTTGTACAACATGCAAAGCATTAAGGTATGTTTTAAATATAAAATAAAAAAGCATATGGAAGATATAAATAACATATATATCATATATAAAAAATAGTGTCATCATAATGGCCACCATGAAAGGTGTTATGAGAATATTGAACAATCATCATTTCGTGAGGCAATAATTCGCCATCAACTGAAACAATATGTTCTTTAACCATTAGACGGAGTTGTGTGTTAGTGTTGCTAGAATACATCACATAAAAACATCCTAGTATATTGAAGATAATGGTTTTGTTACAAAATAAAGGAATAAAATGAGTTTAGGGGTTTGGAGAAGCAAAATAAAACAAAAGGACACAAGTGAAGACATTACCTTTAAATCGGGTAACTCCTCTTGGTTTGAACCAAAATGGTTTCTTGAAAAGAATTATGCCAAAGGTGAGGCTTCAATGATGAATAGAGGGATATTTAGAGATGAAATGGGTAGGGGTTGGCTGAGCCAATGGCTTGAGAGGTGTGGGTAAGGTGGTAGAGGTGGGGGCCATTTATAAGAGAAGAGGAGGGGCACTCTTGGGAAGTTATAAAATATTACTTTATTATAAAATGATTATCGGATTTTAAAGGTCCCAAAATGATATATTTGAAGTATAAGGTGATAAGGTTCCGAAATACACTAATACAATAGGTTTGTGACAAGTTTAAGACTTAGATTTCACCCTATCTTCTCATTTTATTTAAATCGTTCATTTACGAGGTAATCAATGCATGATCACGGTGCCATAAATAAAATAATTTATTAAATGTATAAAAATTATAAAAAAGTATCATGATGTAGGAAATAATTTTATATTTCTATTGAATATATATAACCCCATGTAAAAATTGTTTTAATAAAACAATACATGTTTGTGACATTTTAATTTTAACTTTAAATAAAATGTTTTTAATGTCATTTTCCTACCAAAGTGGATCCATGGGGTCCCCAAGTTGACCCATGGATTTTCTTGGTCGGCCATGACTCATACAATAAGGGTAGTACATGTGTCATGGTCAATTAATATTATTATAAAATTATCTTTATCTTAAATTACACTAATTAACTTTAATCGTGATTAATAAAACTTAAATGATACTATTCACCAAAAAATTATCTTAATCACATTGAACCACATTTTACTTCCTAATGACAACCATGTATGTCGGATTTTTGAAAATAAAATCAAAAAAGTGGTAAATTTTCATTTAAATAGAAAATCAGTTTCATTAACTACCACTTAGTGGTTTCACTATTCATCAAAAATTGAAGTTTTTCAGAAATATACCAAAAATTCACCCAAAGCTATATTTGATATTCCGAATTCAAAAATTATGTCAATTTTAAAAAATTGAAAATATATTAGTTGCATTAATTAATTTAATAATTCATTCCCGCAGTCAATACAAATTGCGTGTTTTTAAGAAACAATATCTATGAAAAGATTTACACTAGTTTAAGTCCAATTTTAAAGTGAAATTAATTCCAACGACCACCATTGGATTAAATGGTAAAAATATATTCTATATAAACTTTAATATCAATTAAAAAGTTTATCTATCCTTATAAATAAATCAGATTAAAAGGAGGTTTTGAATTAAAATGCAACATTTTCACTAAAAATGATCTTTATCGGAAAAATAACAAAAAATTACACAAAGTAAATTTTGATGTCCAAATTCTAAAGAAGGATTTTATTTTGTCAGATACAACATATAAAATTGTCAAAAGTATATTTGAAAAGGGTTCTCCATCAAAAGGTGTTTAATCGACCTTTTAATGAATATTAGAATATTCATGATTAAAATTGGATTCATTGGCATTTTAAGCCTCTAACATTTATTGGATAAAAGTAAAAATATTTAATAAACATATATAATCATTTTGTAGTTAGTTCCGTTCATTCCCACCATTACAACGGCCAGGCGTTAACTACCATTTAAAATAATATTATTTTATTATTAGAGTGCAATGTAAGATTTCAAAGAAACTCGTTGTTATGTATTGGGTATGCCATCGAGCATAGCATTCCCTTTAATGTAATATTAATACTTTATTAAAAAATATGAATAAATGTGAAAATTTCATATTATTTATTTACCTGTGGTGTAACATCCTTCCCCCCTTTTGGGAATTTCGTCCTTGAAATTTTAAAATTGGATTTGGAAACTTCATTGAAAATCCCACATCGGAACAAGGGTCAGTAAACCTATCACTTTAAAATAAAGAAAGAGAAGTACAATGGTCACCCGAGTTAACCCATACTAGGATTCCATATAGGAAAGCATGGACATGGAGGAAAAAAAATGTTCATGTTCTGATGGAGAGTGATAGAAAACATGTTTAGGAGAATGTTAACCACAAGAACATCACAAACTTGTGATGGGTTAAATGGTATTTGATTCCCCAGTAGGAAACATTAATAGACAACATTTTAGTTTTAAGTTAGTTTTCATTGAAGAATTTATTTATGATCTTAACTAAAACATAATGAAACATACTTACATATCATGTTGACTTTCAACTTTTACTAGATTTCTTACACGAACTCATATTTTCTACAAAAGATGAGTATTTAGGATGACTTGTTCACATTAAGAGATCTATAATCAAATTATAGAGAATCATAGAATCCATAAAAGGGAACTATATACTTCTCATTTCTATAGACCGTAAACAAAACTAAAACAAAAAAGGTTAGTATGAGATCAGATAATACCCAAAAAGGATAATTCTTTATTAAAAAAATCTATTCTTAATCTCCAAATTTTGATAAACAATACCCAAAGTTCAACAAAGACCATTCAATAAACATCTATCCATAAAATTCTTCAATGTAATCAAAAGTAAGACTGAATCCCAAATATCTGAAGGATTTAATCACATAGTCTTCCATGATAAACCTTAACATATATCTCTAAATAACATCAGTTACTCTTTAAGTCTCATAATGAAAAGTAATAAACCTAATCACATATCCACCATGATAGGTTAATAATTTCCATAGATAACCCAAAATCAACTTATTCTAGATTCACAAGATCATCTAACTAAAATTAATTATTCAAACTAACAAGGGACTTCACATAGTTAAGTGGTAGGCGATAAATACCAGTCGCACTTTGGTTGTGGGTTTGATTCACGCAGCTTCATCAGACACGATAGGTTGTCACACTGTCTAAGTGTTGTCCTTTTCCAAAAATACACAATTCTTATAACATTCCACAAAAAGAGATAAAATCTAAAAAAATAACCATAACATAATTTTAACTCAAGTTTATCTAATGTCGTTCATATTCCATCATAACATATAGTAACAGATAATTACTTCAAAATTAAGGATCATATAAACCATAATGGTTACCTTTATAATTATTACCTAAACTTCCACATCGAGTTGGTTTTCTCGTACATGATGCATTAGAGAACTCCCCAAGGTTCAAGTGGTTGATCCTGAATCCTGATAGTTGGTTTAGAATAACCATGAGATTTCTCATTGAATCCACCATTCATCCAGTCTCTTAATCAGAGAACCACCACAGTTTCCTTCAAACCCATTGTCACCTTGGTGCCCACTGGATCCATCCATTTAATAAAACTAGAAATTTCATTTTGAGTATATCAACAAAATCATTATGTACTAATGGGGAAGATAAATACTAAGATATACTTACTCATTCACTTTATCTAAAAACTATGACTGTTTCTTAAATCCTAGCCATTATGGTAATGTCACTTATGCTTAAAGAATACCCTAACCTATAAAGTTATCTAAACCACACTCTGATACCAACAATAAGGACCCGACCTTAAACATTACTTATTATTGAATTAAATTAATAATTCACATTGAGGATCTTTTCAGGTTTGGAGTTTTAGAGAATTAGGACATAACTATTACATATCAAAGATTACAAAGTAGACACATATACTCAACTTCCATTTTTTTCAAAAAATAAAAACTCTTGAATAAAAAATTCATTTCTAGTTCCTTGTTTTAGACATAATTACATTTCCTAGATCCCATCCTTGACTGTATTCCACTTTAAGTGCTATGGAAAAAATTTCAAAAAAACTTGGGATGAGCATAAAAATCTCAGTAAGGGTAATAACAATATGGAAAGAAAACATTATTCCATGTACACATACGAATCAATGAAGTTATGATTTACTCATAAAACATAAGCACTTTAACATACCTAATTAAATCATAAGTTTTAGGAATGACTCACAGAAATCATAATACATAAAGGTAACTTGAGGAATTCATAATATTATTATGTAGGGAGTAACCCTCATGGTTATGTTTGGAATACCCATCACATTATATTTCCTAAATCTCTTCTGAGAAACCTTAACATTTAACTCCTTCGCATTACCCAATGCATTGGAGAGTTATATCGGGCTCACCCACCCTTAGTTTATCACAGAACCACCCGTTTTCATAAAAAATTCCCAAGAAACATTACATAATCATAGAACATAACTTACGCATAAAGGAAAGATAACATTCCCACATTCCAATAACAATATAAAATTTTAAGATATTAAAATAATGAATCCATTCAAAAAACCATTTTCAAAACCATTTAAAACATTTAATAAATAGATTTTTGAATCAAGGTTTCCCATACCGCCTTGAATATTTTAACATTTATACCATTAATATACATATAAATAAATCCTTAAAACCATTTTAAAAACATGGATATTAATGAGAAATATTTATAAGAACATATCATTAAAAAATTTAAAGTGATATTTTAGTTAAAGGGTTTTTACCAAAATTAGAGACACTAGAATACAATAATTGAGGAATTACATTTAATCAGAAATTTATAATATCATGAGAATAAATGGTTTCATGATTAATATTCCAAAGGACCATATATAAACCATATAAGAGTTAATTGGTGCATAACAACAATTATGTCTCAATAGAAATGTAAAATTTGATGAAATCCCTTATAAAGAAGGTATCCTTAAATTAAGGAAAAATCAATCTCATAATTATGTGTGAAAAATATAAATACACCCAATATAAGTGGATATTAAGTGTAAAACAATCAAAGTTCATTCACACATATTAAAAGGATGAAATATTCAATAAATACAAGTTGAACCCAATGAAATCAAAATTGGGTTAAAATGTTCCATAGGTAAAATTCGACAGCCTAATAGCTTCACTTTAAAAATTCATAAAATTAGTTAATGAGAGAGAAAATGGAATCTCATCACATGGAAATAAAATTTACATCAATAAGGATATATAATAACATATCCCAACAGAAAAATATGTAAATTAAAAGAAATAACAAAATAAGTCTTTTAAAAAGAGGAGGGTGAATGGTTCCCTTTCCGATTTGGGTAACTTTCGAAACATACCCGCCAATAAAGAAGGGTCATACAATGAAGATGTAAATATACATAAATGAGAGTATATTATACAAATAGTAAAATAATTTTCAGTACATACACCACACAAAAGGAAATAGTGGAAAATGTAGAATGAATCTCAAGGGAATAAAAAGTGAGATGAAAATCCCCTTATGAAAATTCGGCTGCCTAACGGCGCCACATAAAACATCAAAAAATGGATTGTTGAGATCAAATAGGGTCTCTTATCATATTAAAATAAACTTTACTGCAAGATGAATATACAAGAACATCCCCCCAACATAAGAAAGAGGTGCTTAATGTAAGTTACATAAAAACGAATACTTAAAAAGAATGAGAGAGGTAGGATCCCTGACCTCATGTCCGACTTGTCTTGTTCGTTTCTTTATATTATAGAATAATAAACTTTGGTCAATTTATAATTTCATAATTTTCTACTTTAAAGATTATTATTAAGTTCATATCACATATTATAATGTTATAATAATTGGTTAATAATGTGAGTTCATATTAGATGTTTTTGTCAATGTTTGGTACATGAGTCAAAAAAGAAGTTGTTTGAAAATGATTGTCCATGTAGTTATATGTAAATAATCTCTAGAATAGTATTATTTATTTAAATATCATATATATTTAGTACATATAAATTTTAAACTATTACATAACATTTAGAGACAAAAACAAATGAAATGCACTGTTCATTGAGACGGTAGGCCGTACATACGCATGAACGCTACTTTCATTTCTTTGCCATATTAATGGAATTAAAAATAATTGATATATAAATATATATTATAATTCTAGTATAATATATATGTTTTATAGGTAACATAAGTTTATTAATTTATTTTTTTATACATTCCATGTATTGCATGAACGAGTCACATCACTTGGGGGGGCTGTAGTCCACACTTCCTCGTATGAAATTATCACATTTGTACAACATGAAAAGCATAAACGTATGTTTTAAATATAAAATATAGAAGAATATGGAGGACATAAATACCATATATATCATATACAAAATACAGTGACATCATAATGGCCACCATGAAAGGTGTTAATAAAAGATTAAACTATCATCGTTTCGTGAGGTAGTAATTCGCCATCCACAGAAACAGTATGTTCATTAACCATTAGACGGAGGTGTGTGTAAGTGTAGCTCGAATAATTCACATAAAAACATCCTATTATATTGAAGATACTTGTTATTTTACAAAAGAAAGGAATAAAAAATATTTTAGGGGTTTGGAGAAGAAAAATAAAACAAAAGAACTCAAGTGAAGACATTACCTTTAAATCGGGTAACTCCTCTTGGTTTGAACCAAAAGGGTTTCTTGAAGAGAACTCTGCCAAAGCTGAGGATTTAATGATAAATAGAGGGTTGTGGAGAGATGAAATGGGCAGGGATTGGGAGATACAAAGGCTTTAGTGGTGTGGGTAAGTTGGTAGAGGTGGGGGGCTTTTATAAGAGAATAGGAGGGGCACTCTTGAAAAGTTATAAAATACTACATTATTATAAAATGATTTTCGGATTTTAAAGGTCCCAAAAGGATATATTTTGAGGATAACGTGATAAGGTTTCAAAATAAACCCATCCAATAGGTTTGTGACAAGTTTAAGACTTATATTTCACCCTATCTTCTAGTTTTATTTAAATCGTTCATTTATGAGGTAATCACTGCATCATCACAGTGTCATAAATAAAATAATTCATTTAATGTATAAATTTTTTTAAAAAAATATCATAATGTAGGAAATATATTTATATTTCTAATGAATATTTATAGTAAAAAAATATACTTTTATAACCCCATGTAAAAATTGTTTTAGTAAAACAATACATGTTTGTGACATTATAAATTTATCTTTAAATAAAAAGTTATTAATGTCATTTTCCAACCAAAGGGGCTCAATGGAGTCCACAAGCTGACCCATGGATTGTATTGGTCGGCCATGACTCATCCAATAAGGTTAGTACATGTGTCAAGGTCATTTCATATTATTATAACATTATCTTTATCTTAAATTACACTAATTACCTTTAATCGTGATTAATAAAACTAAAAAGTTACTATTTACCAAAAAATTATTTTAATCTCATTGAACCACATTTTAATTCCTAATTAAAACCATTTAGGTAAGATTTTTGAAAATCAAATCACAGAAGTGGTAAAGTTTCATTTAAACGAAAAATTAGTTTCTTTAACTACCACTTAGTGGTTTCACTATTCATCCAAATTGAAGTTTTTCAGAAAAATACCAAAAATTCAACCTAAGATATATTTGATATTCCATATTCAAAAATGATTTCTATTTTAAAAAATTAAAAATATATAAGTTCCATTAATTAATTTTATAATTCATTCCTGCTATCAGAACAAATAGCGTGTTTTTAAGAAACAATATCTATTAAAAGATTGACACTAGTTTAAGTCGAATTTCAAGGTGAAATTAATTCCAACGACCACCAATGGATTAAATGGTAAAAATATATTCTAAATAAAAATTAATATCAATTAAAAAGATAATCTATCCATACAAATAAATCTGATTAAAATGAGGTTTTGAATTAAAATGCAATATTTTCACTAAAAATGATCTTTAACGGAAAAATAAAAAAAATTTACACAAAGTAAATTTTGATGTCCCGATTCTAAAGAAGGATTTTATTTTGTCCAATATAACATAAAAAATTGTCAAAAGTATATTTAAAAAGTGTTCTCCATCAAAAGGAGATTAATCGGCCTTTTAAAGAATATTAGAAGATTCATGCGTAAAATTTGATTCATTTTCATTTTAAGCCTCTAACATTTATTGGATAAAAGTAAAAATATTTGACAAACATATATAATAATTTTATAGTTAGTTCCATTCATTCTTTCCATTACAATGGCAAGTCGTTAACTTCCATTTAAAATAATATTATTTTATTATTAGAGTGCAACATAAGATTTCAAAGAAACTCGTTGTTACGTATTGGGTACGCCATCGAGCATAGAGTTCCCTTTAATGTAATATTAATACATTATTCACAAATATGGATAAATATGAAAATGTCATATTCTTTATTTACCTGGGGTGTTACATTACATTTTTCCTTGTTCACTATTTTACTATGCTTTTTTCTCACCCTATTCACATGTATGTCCTCGAGTTTTCCAATGCAATGCACTATATGAGAGAATATTGTGGTCATGTAAAGGATGTTTTCAATAATTATGCAGTGTTTTATTTCCAATGTTATTATTTATTGTTCCTAGATTCCCTAGAAACTAGGCCTCTCAATCCTTAGAGTTTTCTTAAGTGCATGTTTATGAAATAAATCATGTTTAAATGTGTAATAATGATCAGGGTTGTCATAGTTTGTATAAAATGATAGGTTTAGTTATTTTTGGGAATTGGTTTAGAAAACCCAAGTGAAATACTTAGGGATATGACTATTTATAAAAAACATCCCTAAATTTTAGTGAATATTGAGTAAGTGGTTTATCAAGGAGATACATCCCTATTTGTATATGAATAGGTAGAGGTAACTCTGGAATATATGTATCTTGGGGTAAAAACAGAAATCATCACATTGAGCTAGGCTTGAATTGAAACTAGTGCCAAAAAAAGGTCCTTACTTTAATCATTGTTATGACACTCCAGTAGGATATTCTATGGTAAATTCATAAGTTTAGTATAATCAAACATTATGGTAATTAAAAAAATTACCCTAAAATTTTATGTTGGGAAGTAGATCATGGAAAACATAGATTTAATCCTTGAAATTAATATGTTAAGTAAATTAAATTAAGTTACAATTTATAAGTATTTTCCTTTGGATTAACCGTTATTTGTTACACCTAAAATTTCTTTTATTCTAGAAAATTTACGATAATTGGAGGACTCAGGCTAACAACTGATGTGAAGATCAATGTGACGACCGATCTAATGAGATTCCCAATCCGATATGAGCGCAAATCATGAACATTGTCAAGATAATCTCCCAGTAAACTCAAGTTATGAATAGAAACATTGTTCAAGAGGAATTTTCCACCCCCCCACTAAGAAATAAAAAGTCACAATTGAGTGCATTATGAGATAGAATCCTCCTACTTTAATGGATGTTTTGGTCCCTCAATCGTCGAACAATGGATCAACTCCATTAAGAAGACATTCACCATCCTTCAATGTTATGAACTAGAGTAGGTAATTTTGGATTCATATAATATGGACGGAGAAGATGAAAATGGTGGAAATTAACTGAAAATAAATTTCTTGAGGAGGAGATTGAGGCGTTGGAATAGAAGTATTTCCAGAAAATGTTTTTTGACCAATATTTTCTGCACACCCTTTAACTTAATATGGGAAGGATCTTCCTTACCATTAAGAAGAAAGACGATGAATCCATCATAGAATATGAGGAAAACATCATAATAATTGCACAATATGCCTCTGTATTTTTTGTTACCCCCTAAATGCAAGGTTGAAAACTTATTTCATGGAATAAAACCTCGTTAAAAAAACCTTAGCGATTAGTGTCTTCATGATCTATGAGGAAATTATCCGATGTGCCCTCAAGGTTGACATGGAGACCTAAAAATCTTAGGGGTATCATGTGGATAATAAGGGGAATGCGGAATTTACCACTGGCAGTCTGATTGATAAATCTGATGGTGCAATAAAATTACAGAACCCCACTTACAAATTGTGTGGAATGAATCACACCAGATATGAATCAAGGGGACAAGAAAATTAATTAGGTGTGGAAGAGGAGGGATCTTGACCATTAACCACTAAAAAGAAAAACCTATGGCTACAATATAAGAGATGAATTCCCCATTCGACCCTCAATACGTTGTTAATTTCTTTAACTAAAAAAAATCCTACATACTTGGTAAACTTGTTCCCTATGCCAAGAGTTTTTAGTGGAAACCAAAATTATCCAAGGGAGCAAGGGTGAGATTTTTCCATCACTACCATCAGAATGAACCCTGAAAACAATGTGGTGATAGGTTTGATACATATACATTATTGAATAGTGAACATACTTCTTGATTCTAGTTCTACACATTATTTTATATCCCAAGTTTTTAGTAAAACAATACAAAAACACCCACAAATCCTGGAATTAAAGAAGTCAGTGAGAATAAAAAATGGATAAATCATTGAATCCCATGAATATAACACCTCCCCTTTCATAATTTATGGATTGAGATTCCCAGTGAACCTCATCACACTCCCTCTGGTGGAATTTGATGCCATCCTTGGCATGGATTGGATTTGATTATATAGAGCCAACAAAAATATTTGTGAGATGGAAATCAATCTCCTTATGGATAATTGACCCTTGATTCTATACAATTGAAAAGAGGTTGATGAATCCTATTTCTGACCAAAATCTAAAGCATGGATATTACAACCCTAGGAGTATGTCTATCTTTCTCAGATGATTGAGTCTATGGAAGCAACCATACTTAAAGACATGCATATTGTGATGGAATTCACGGATGTGTTTCCTAATGAATTTCGTGGTCTTCCTCTTAGAAGAGATGATGAATTATCAATTGATCATATAACTAGGGTATTTACAATATCCAAGACTCTATATAGAATGGTTATTGTGGAGCTTGAGGAGCTAAAGAAACAACTACAAGAGAATCTATATAAAGGGTTTATATGTCCAATTGTTTCACCAGGGGGTGCGCCAGTACTATAATTGAAGAAGAAGGATAGATCAATGCACCTTTGCATTGGTTATTGTGAGCACAAGAAAATAATGATAAAGAATAAGTATCCTTTTCCCCTAAATGATGACTTTTTCATTCATCTATGTAGAGCACAATACATCTCCAAGGTGGAAATGGGGTTGGGATATAATCATGTAAGGCTGTAGAAAGAGGACATCACCAAGACAACTTTTCATACAAAATATACACACTATGAATTCATAGTAATTCCTTTTAGGATCAATAATGTTCCAGAAATCATCATGGACTTGATTAATAGATTTTTATAGATTACCATGAAAAAATTTTGGTAGTATTTTGGATGATATTATAATATACTCTATAACCAAGGAGAAGAAAGAGGAGAATCTAATAACTTTTCTAGAGACCATGTGAAAGAATAATCTCTAAGGGATGTACATCAAGTGTGAGTTATGGTTTAATGAGGTCTCATTATTGGGTCAGAACATCAAAATAAATGGGATATCTATGGATACCTCCAAGACAACTTCCATTGATGGATGACTGAGGCCAACATTTGTAATGAATATTTGTAGCTTCCTGGGGTTAGCTAGATATTATCATCAATTTTTGAGAAATTTATAAATATTGTAAAACAATCTTACCAAGCTAACTCAGAAGAGAGTAATATTCTCTTGGAGGGATTAATTTGAATATATCTTCAAGGTGTTGAAATAGAGGCTTATAACTACGCTTGTTCTCACACTATCCATTGGTGTAGAATTTTTTGTTATATTTAGTAATGTTTTGAAGATGCTCATGGGTCGTTTGTCGATGCAAAATGAAAAATCCTTTGCCTATGCTTCATGGTAATTGATAGTTCATTAGAAAAATGATCCAACACCTAATATGGATTGGGCTGTAGAAATATTCATATCAAACATTTATTGACATTACCTCTTTTGGGGAAAAGTGTGAAATATAAAGGAATCAGAAAAGCCTCATCTATATATTCACATATAAGGAGTTGAACATGCACCAATGAAGATGGTTAGATCTGACCAAACAGTTTCACTATTCAATCCATTACCACCCTTGGGAATGTGAACAAGGTGGAAGATGCTCTATGTAGAAAGGACCCAGCGATTCATTCATTGATGTGAATTGAAAATGATCCAATATTCATAGATTTCATGAAGATGCAAATGGGAATCCTAATGAAGGGAACATCATCAATCATTTCACAAATGATTGCTCAACCGTCTATTTTGGAAAGGATAAAGGATGCTCAAAAAGATAATGTGGGAATTCATAAGAAAGAGGAAATTATGAAAAATTGAAAATCCTCAAAGTACATTATTAATGAAGAAGGAATTCGGTGCTTTGGGACATGAATTTGTGACTATCAAATCTGAAGTTGAAGAATGAAAATTTGGATAATGAACATGGTTTGAATCTCGTCATTCACCCAGGAAACAAAAATATGTATTGCAATATATGAGAGAATTGTTGCTAGGATAACATGAAGAAGGGGAACACTCATTATACATTGAAGTGCCAGGTAGGTCAGAAAGTGATGTCTAAGAGACATATCTATAAGGGGACAATGCAACCATTAACCATATGAGAACGGAAATGGGGGAACATCACTGTGGACATTGTCACTGAACATTCCAAGACATCCAAAGGAAACAATTCTATTTGGGTTGATTTGGACTGTCTTACAAATACTACACACTTCATTACAATTTAAGAGGTTTTTTATTGGATCAACTAGAAAATATATACATAAGAGATGTGTTAAGGTAGCATGGAGTTCCACTAACTATTGTATCCAATAGATATCCATGATTCACCTATATGTTTAAAAGAGTTGTCAACATGCTCTTGATACTGAGCTGAATTTTAGTATAGATTATCATCCTTAAACTGATGGCCAATCTGAGTAGATTATCCAAAAACTTGGGGTTATGGTGAGAGCATTGAAAATGAACATCAAAAGAGGATGGGATCAACGTGTTCCTCATGTTGAATTCTCTTATAATAAAATTTTACACGTAAGGATCCAAATGGATTCTTATAAAGCCCAGTATGGGAAGTGGTGCAGAATGCCACCTTGCTGGGATGATGTTGGGGAGAGAAAACTCCTAGTTCTAGAAATGTTCAATGAAATGGTGGAGAAAGTCAAGACCATCTAGAAGCAGATTAAATCTACTTAGATTCGAAGAATGTACTTTGCTGATAATTGTCAATGAGACCTAGTTCTATGTCAGTGACATGGTATTCCACCTCATATCACCATGGAAGAGAGTTATGAGAATTTGTAAGAAGGGAAATATTAGTACAAGGTACATAGGCCCTTTTGAGATCTTTGAATTCTTTGGGGGTAGTGGCCTATCGACTAGCACATCCACTGAACCTATCTCAAATAAATGAGGTATTCCATGTATCACTCTTGAGGAAGTTTACACCATAACCATCGCATGTACACAATCCAGAAGTGGTACCATTGGATAATGAATTCTTATATAAAGAGTTGTTGGTGATGATCATAGATCATAAGGAAAAAGTTCTACGAAATAAGAAAATCCCCCCTGCAAAGGTGTTGTGTCTAAACCACAAGTTTGCTGAAGAAACGTGGGATTCAGTGGAAGTGATGAAGTAGAGTTACCCTGAACTATTTTAGTATCTAAAAAGGAAATTTTGGGGGAGATATTTCATAAGGGGGGAAGATTTTAACGACCCAAACTTTTATTAATGAAAATTAATCTTGATCTAATTAAATGTATTATTATAAAAAATGGTTACATAGAACATGTATAATTTTTTGGATTTATGTCTTTGTATTTTTTAAAGTTCTGTTAAGAATTGTGACCATTGCTAATAATGCTTTTGAACAGTGATTACGTGATTAGTATAAATATAAGGCTTTAAAAAATCCAATTTTCTCCGAGAAAGGAAGTAATGAACTCATATAGTAGAATTAATTTATATGAAGCCCATTTTTCAAGGCTCGAAAAGGAGGTGGTGTCACTGGGATTCTCTCTAGACAAATCCCAATCCAAGCTTCAACATGTTAAGCTTAAATAGAACCGCCAACGGGAGAAGTGGAAGTTAGTAGATATTACCAACTGAGAAATGTTATACGAGCCACCCCAAGAGTTCATAACCATCTTAAACCTTACCCTTATGTCTTATGAATGTTTTATAAGGGGTTATGTCACAATACACTGACACTATGATTATGTACATTTTTTATAGACAATATACATGCATTTTATTATTGTAATTTTTTAAATAGTATTTAATGTAAAAATTGTATTTTTAGTTATTATTCAATTAAGAAATCTATTTTTGATGAATTAATGGATTTTTTAATTAAATAATATTTTAAAAAATAAATTATTTCTAAATTTATTTTCATTAAGTATAAATTATTGTATAACTTTTAGGAATACAATTATGATTTTTATTATGGTTTGAAAGCTATTTTTTTCAAAACCCACAAACATTCGTTAAAGGCCAGTTTTAATTTTAATGTAAAAAATTCACTTCTTTAAATAATTATTTAGGTTAAATGAATGTTATTTTTAGAATCAGTATTTCGTAATTATCCAATGGCTAATTTTTTATAATTTCTTGAGACAATAGAAGTTTTGGCTAAAAATTAAATACTGTTTAATTATATAATCTATTTGATGACATCATAATGACCCAATAGTGATGCAATAAAATACTTTAAATGGAAAATTCGGACACTATATGATTAATCAATAAAATAATGTGATTTCAGGATTGTTTTATTTATTTTACAAAGCATCAGTGGACCCTCCAAGACATATAAAACATTTTACCTTTTCAAAATGATTTCAACGAGAGTGTGACTCACCTTCACATGGGAAATCCTAATATTTAAATAAGGTAGTTCATTAGAATTATTAAATAAGTTTTTCCACTCCCCTTTATAAGAATCCCATGGGAAAAACCCTTGGGATGGTGTTTGGGTTTGATTAGTTTAATGTGTGGTATCCAAAAAATAAATAATAAATAATTCCCTCTCATTTCCTATATAAACCCACTCAACATCCTACTTCACTTAATTCAAAACCTTTTGAGATCTACAAAACTCTTACATCCTCTCTCTAAAATCCTCCCAAGGAACCCCAAGCTCCCTAGAAGCCTCTCCCAAGCCTTTGGGAACACACTTACAAGTAAGGGATTTCTTCCTTTCGCATTTTTGTCCTTATTTATTAATATTGTTATACCCAATAATTATCAATTAAAAATGAGAGTCCCCATTATCTCCCATTAATTCATCCCATATACACCTGTTACCATGCCAAAATTACAAAAGGAATTTCTCATTCCTCATTTACATTCATGGAATAATATTGTATTATGAATCTAAATTCCATTACATATGTTTGGACATGTATATATATGAACCCCCTACATTAAATTTTATGTACATATTTGGATACACCATTTTATACCTCATCATCAATATTTATGAATTCTTTTGTCACGCGGTAATGCGGTCGAAATTGCACCGTGATTTTCAAAGCCAAAGTCATTGTGTAGTGAATACCATGCCCCATTCTCTATCAAGGGTATTCAAAATTACGCTCATTTACATATTGATTATATAGTTTCATTTATTTATTCCATGTTCCTTTATCATGGAATAAATAATGACGTTGAATTATTCCTTGTTGTATGATCCATGTGGCACACTTATGCATGAAATAAAATTATTATAAAGGGTGCTCCCCGATTGTGCTCTAAATCATTGGGTTAAAATTAGTATCATGATACATCATGTGAAATGAGGATTTACTCATGATAATTCATGTTCAATGAGGAATTAGTAATTCTCTATGTTTAATGGGCCTTGTCTCAGGATAATATCATTTTAATTTTTTTTCCACATATCGATGTTTTGAAAATCATGCTATATCACGACTTTATGTTCATGTTTCTATTGTGATGCATTGATATTTCTATTGCCTATAATGTCTTGTATTATTTATGTTATAACATTTTTACCCCATTATTGGGATTTGTAGCCAACCCTTTTCACATATATGTCCTTAGGTTATCCCATTCAATGCAAAGTAAGAGGGAATATTATGGTCATGTAAAGGATGTTTTCAATTAAGATGTTGTGTTTTATTTACTAAGTTGTTATTTAATGTTACTAATTTTCCAAGGCTCTTGACCTATCGATCCTCAGAGTTTTTTAAGTGCACTTTTATGTAATAAATCACTTTTAAGTGTGTAATAAACATAAGGGTTGTTATTAACATATTTCTCTGAGGGACTATTCAAATGTATTTCTAGTTGGATAATACTAAAAACGTTAGCAAAATACACTAAAGAAACATAATATTACTCAGATCAAATAATATAAAAATAAAAATAATGTTATCAAACCCATTTGTTTATAGTTTGGCCTCTAAATTTCAATATACCCAAATCAATACCAGGTGAAATACTTGAATCAGATGAAATTATTCCTCGATACACCTTTCTCTAAAAATACAAGGGGTCTAAAGGATAATTTCAATGATATATGGCCAACAAGTCACCCATAATTTCTTAATAATCCCTAAATAGACATCCCGACCAACATACTATCATCATGGAAATATTCTAAACATGCACCTCTAATAAGAAATTTTCAGAAAAAATATCAGATACCATAGTACCCTGATACACAAGCTGATGCTGACACATCCCAAAGTGTATTCCAAAACCTCATGGTTTGTCAAAACATCACCAGAAATCATAAAATATGAAAGTGGGAATGAATTTTCCACAAAATAGATGAATTTAAAAGATTAAAAATTGTTATTCTGAACACAATAAAAGAGAAAGTGCTAGATACAAATAGGTAAAATAGTATCCAACCAAAATATAAGCATCCTAGTGTCACATCATTCCTGGATGTAAACATAAAACAAAAAAGGGTCTCAAAATGTTAGGTGTAATAAGTGAAAAATAACTCCACTATTCACCATCATCACCCCATGGTCTAAAGGATCAAGAACATCTACCACTTCATTGTACTACATTCCCTTTTCTTAGAACTAGCATAATAATGTCTAAAAATTCATAATGGAAAAGATAGTGTGTGGAGTAAAAATTCCATTATAACCTCACCAAGTGTTCCATAATCAGTACCAGAACAATTTACTATTTAATTTATCAATTACAAAAAAATAAGGAATGGATTTTCTTTATCATATTTTAAACCAAAAAATTCAAAAAAAAAGAAGATATTTCAAATCATAGTTGAAATTGGTTTAAATGCACATTTTATATAAAAAAGTTAATTCATATGACTTGGCATGGGTAAAATATTTCATCAATTCATTCTCATGCGTATCAAATCCAATAATTCACAGAACCACTGACAAATTTTTTATAATTCATTATTTACTAGATATAGGATCCTCTCAAATCTCATTGGTGGACATGGATTTTAAATGTTTGTATACACAATCAACATCCCCATAGTGGAACCCATTATGGGAAATAAATATGAACCCCGGTAGGGGAAATCATCCTAAGAATTTAGAGCCAAAATTGTTTACTTACTGAATCTATTATATTTCCAGTGTTAGGAGATTTAGATCCTAGAATTCTTGGACTAACCAACTACTAATTACTCCCGATCCAATGTTATTTAATCATTTAATAAATCAAATAGTAAATTAATCATTTAAAATTATTTCAAAATATAATTTCCTAATTTCATTTTTCAACAAGCATTTCACATTTTAAATAAAAATTATAGTTTTTTTCTTCATTTCATTCAATTTCAAATCATATTTATGTTTAGTCCATTTTATCTAGATCATTCATAAAATCGTTTCATTAAAAAGATTTAAAAATGAGGCCATCATTTTCCAAAATTTACCCATAATTTAAATTACATTGAAATTGGGGTTACTTTCTCAATTTCAATTACAAATTCAAATCAAAGTCCAAAATAATATCAAATTGATGATTTTAAATATTTTATAAAACTCTTTCAAAATAAATCATAAGATATAGGTTTTCAATAGAATTGTATATACTTAGGGAATCACTTATCGTTTGGTCAAAAAAATTACAATACAAAAGACCCTAAATGGGGAACACGAATGAAGAAAGAAGGTGGGGATGATATAAGAACCCAACCAATAATTCAGATTAAAAAATTAATGTTTAGATCCATAAATTACATGATGATATATAAAATATTATGAGGAGAAAAATATATAGCAAAATCACCATGATCCAAATTACTTAGTGATGGACATAGGGTTACACTAACCATTTTCCATAAATATATTCCCCTACTAGACTTATATTTAGGGTGAAAAATATTAGTGAAAAGGCCTCACTAACATCAATTTATTTTTGATTTTTTACATCTCTTTATAGCTACCTTTTTTATTGTATACATTGTAAATATTGTCTTTAACTTTGGTTTTAAAAAACCGACGTTGTAATCAAAAATATAAAAGATTTTCTATGTCAGTAATTAAATAAACGCCATTTAAAAAATTCATCAAATTTTTTTTATCATTGGTTATTAAATATCTAATATAAAAACTTTTTTTAATAATAATTCACGTTACCCTTCCTCTCCACTACCGACCAAACCAGACACAAGAAAACCCAACATTATAACATCAACAAAATTAAGGTAGAAGAAATAAGAAGATACATTAGGAAAATTTAACATTCACAATTAAAAGTTACAACATTCAAAAATTAAAATATTATCTAAAAAACAATCCTGAATCCAACTAAAACAACTTCCAAATACACACTTACAAATACAATATTCAAAATTACAATATTTATTAAAGAACTAAAATCCAATCAAACCTATAAAATAATTTGACAATTCCACTTATAAGTGTGTAACCTCTTATGCAATATATGGTTGAGGGTAATCAAATAGCTACAAATTATAAGTAAAATATTTAATATTTATTTTAAATAAGATAATATAAATATTAAAGAATAATTTATAAGGAAATCAAACCTCGTCATACTTCGCCAGAATTCCATTTGTAATTATTTCATACATAAATATTAACATATAATAACCTCATTCGATGTTGCCTTATTGTGTATAGAAATTATGTTTAAATTATTTTTTCAATTCAAAATATCATATTTATATAATACATCGAAAATTTACTAATTATAAATGTACGTTCACCTTTAATTTTATATATTTAATCTTAGATCTCTTTTTCTTTATAGATTTTTAAGGAAATCCCATCCCTTATTTAGAAATAATATGAATGACATAAATATAAAATTCATTATAATACAAGCTATTTTGCAATGAAAACTTATTTTTCCATCATGTTATTAAAATTTACTCACACATCACCATGGATAGATCATATCAAGTAATGTGTATTCTCCCTTGGAGAAAATAACCTATCATATGATGGTCACTAATATAAAAGAAAATTTAATGTATGTGGCCTTTATGTCAAAATATAAATAACACCTTCTGATATATATGTTCCAAAACACTCCACATAAGTAAACATCTAGCACTGCGTAATTACATTTTGTTCAAATATTTTAGCAATAATAACTTTTCATTGTTCCTCAGTTAATGTTTGCATATTAGGTGAAATCAACCGGGGGTCCATAAATCCTGATACATATTCCATTTCATTCTCCTCACATATTTTTTAAATATACCTAATACAAAATAGACAAAAGTATAAATTTTCAATAAATTTTTTATAGGGAAATATTTAGGTTAATAATTACATAGAAAATTTTGAATCACATTTATTCCCAACATATCTCTAGTATCTAGCTCCATAATGTCATTTTTAGAATCCCCACATCTATTGCATGAAGAAAAACACGCGATTCCATTTCCTTCATATAATGACCCTCCACTAAATTTGAATATATTGACAATATATCAATACTACTAGAATCTTTATCTGATGTCACAACCTTTTGTTTTGGTTGTTGCCTAAATACTAATTAATTACGATTAAATTATTCCTATAAATAAATATATAAATACATTAAAATTCATGTGTTAAAAAAAATTTATACAAAAATAAAATAAAGGATAAAATATACTGATGCCTATATGGTAATGTGTTGCATAAGTCTTGATGGCCAAACTAAAAATATTCTTATACATTTAGAAACTATCATCATCACATCTATTGGTTATGGTAATCCAGCTGATATATCTATAATATTCTATATAGTGATCATATGTTTCTATACAAATAATTTTTGATAATGAATTGTATGTCCAATATAATATATCCACCCTTATGAAGCTATATGATAGTGTGGATCATCAATATACAACTCAAAATAATGAGGAATCTTTGGAGGAGGGGTGTAGATGTAGCATAAAAATTTTGTTTTTAGGAGGAGGTGGGGGAGTGGGAGTTATGGGTGAAAGTGTAGGAGTGTGAGTTGTAGTCTAAAATTGGATTTCATTTCTACAAACATAGACTGTACCAATTCTTAGATCTTTTCCTCCATCGTCGCATTAATATTTTGAACTTTATCTTCCAAAGATTCTATTGTTTTATAAAACCCCTCCCTGGAAGAAGCTAAAAAGTTAACACTTTTCTCACCGATACACCCCCCATGTATCCTTAAACAGGGACCGGGTGTTTGGAATTTCCCCATGCTACAAAAAAATAACATTCCTCCCATCACCATTAAATACCTCATTTGTGCTCTTCTCTTCAAGAGAATACTATATGAATTAATTGAAAAAATATGTAATATTATGATTCAATGTATATAAAGAATTGAATTAACTAAAATAAATAAAATAAAAATATTATAATCCTCACATCTACAATGCTCGAAACTTCTATAAGATATTATCCCTTTTTTAAAATCAGTGCCCTCTTCAATTTTTTAATTTCTAGATGAAGGGGATGAAGGGGAAACCTCTCTAGAGCATGAAGACTCATCACTATGCTTTTTTAAATTTTCATTCATCATATTTTCATTCAATAATATATACCCTATCCAAGTTAAACTACGAGGTTATACCTTTCTATATTAGATATCCTGAAGAGGTCTCCTAGATTCATCTAATCTAATAATAAGAAATCATTAAAAAGTAATGAATAAGATCATTAATATAAAAAAACTGCTAAAAGTTAACATTTCACTTATCTAAAATTCTTCTGGACTTATACTTTCCAAATACTATTTCTAGGTCACTTCATATATAAAAGGATGTATATGACATAGTTATTTTTATTTCCTATGCCCAAAAATAAATTCACAATTGAGGGTGGATTTGAAATCCCTCCATCTCCAAGTAGCCATCAATAAAAATTTCCTTATAACTCCTCTAGTGTAACATGTAGAAAATGTAATCTGATAAATAATAGGGAAACCATATGATACTATAAAAATTTCATTATTAATAAGAAAACGGCAATAAACTATACTAAAATGGTCTCCCGCAACTGAGTTAGTGTTTTATTGTCAACATTTTTCCAATATTTGAATAAAATGTTGACATTTCTTTTACCCTATGATGATAGAAGACTGTTGAAATGTTTTCAATTAGGACCACATGGAATATAATTCTATTAAAAGTCTACATATATTTTCTTTCCCTGGCTATGAGCAAGTGATAATTTTGGAAAACATGTTCCAACAATTTTTCCAACCCTCAAACTCTTCTTTTATGTTGTGGGAGTACATGAAGAAGATTGGGGAACATCAAGAAAAGCATGTGGATGTCTCCCTAAATGTATGATCATAAACATCATCTCCAAATGTATGTGGATGATAAATTAACTAATCATTCTGTATCCATAAAATCAAAGAAACAATAATTTACTATACAAATATACAAATTCACATATTTCTATTCTAATGGAAACAAAAAAATGTAAAATTATAAAACACAAAAGTAAACTAAAACCTAACACATTATCAATATTATAAGATATAGTTTACAAAAATGTGAACAACAGTAATGATATATGAAATTTCATGTAAATGAATGAAAAAAATCCAAATTTGGCATAGGAATATTAAAAATGGTATAACCTAATAAATCAATTTTATATAAAATAATAATATTTTTAATAGATTAGAATTAAAATAATTTTTATTTAAAAATGAATCAATAAATATGTTATTTAAGGAATGGTAATCATGATAAACTAAAAAAACTAAACTAAAATAAAAAAACATTTATATTTATTAGTTTTAATATGTGTTTTTATAAAAAAATTACAATATCTAGCATTTTATGAATTTTATAAAAATAAGTGAGAAATAAACATATGTTACCAATAATATTTGGAATGTGCTAACAAATTGTTTTGAAAAATTAATTCCTCAGGATCATTCCTTATGGGAAAAACCATATCTGAAAAATTATCATCATTAATATCTGTTAATATTTACATGGAAGTAGGGATCTCACATAAATTCACATCTTTATCAAGTTAATTTTCACCAACATATTGTTTTTTCTTGTAAAAATAGATCACTTCATATCATATTTATCAATAAAATATATATATATATATATATATATATTCATAGGTTACCTTTATAAAATAATTAGACGTGTATTCCACTCTATTCAGATTAAAAAGTGTCATCTGAAATTAATCATGTATGACACTATTTTCACCCATATACAATTTATGGTTAAATAATAGAACATTAATTTAATTGAAAAAACTCCCATATTTCCTCACGGGGTCCATAATATGCACATTAATAAAAAATTTGGTTTTGGAATTTAGAACATGAAACAAGCATTTCTGCTAAAAACACTAATACACCACTATTCTGATGTTCACTTTTTCTGTCTTGATATTTCTTATAAAACATATAGCCTTATGTCATACCTGGACCATGTTATAAAATTTAAACATGCACCACCCACTAACCATCTTAATGCCACTGATGCATCTGATTTAACCAAAACAGTTTTTTTAAACCATGGAATTAATGTTTTATTATGCTCATTGAAAATCTACATTTGTTTCATCTTTAGATGACATTGTTAAAACTCATAAATATGAAATGTTATATTTGGTTGAGCAATAACTATGTTATTAAAGATATATAAATAATCATTCTTCATATGTTCTCTTGAAAATCATTTGAATTTTAAACCACGAATCCCCATTCCCCCATTAATAACATGTTCATGGAGAGATAGAGGAGAACTAATGTGCTCCATCGAAGATAAGTATCTCATATAGATCTCCACAAAATCATCAGAAATATACTTTTCTTTAATGGTGGTTTTAGGTCGATAAGGACTTTTAACATACACGTTCAATATCCTCATATAAAATTCAAATGGATACATCCAACAAAGATATATTGGTCCAAAACTAATTATTTCTTGAACCAGATAAATAAATAAATGCACCATTATATCAAAAAAGAAGGAGGAAAATTCATTTCCCATTAAAAAGGTATA
Organism: Viscum album; assembly: GCA_963277665.1. Taxonomy (NCBI): domain Eukaryota; kingdom Viridiplantae; phylum Streptophyta; class Magnoliopsida; order Santalales; family Viscaceae; genus Viscum; species Viscum album. Next base: position 1,965,832,662 of record OY728132.1, read on the forward strand.
GAAATATATTTGTCTTCCAAAATTACCAAATCAACCAGATGATTCAATTTAATACAAATTCAATTATAAAAATAACACACATTCATGATAATAGTTCTTACATGGATGGGAAATAATCCATGCAATACAATAGGAAGAATCGGTTGTATCATGAAGTGAAAATCCTGAGATTTCATAACTATCATCATTAAATCCTTAAAAAATACAATCTTTTTTAAATTTAATGATTAAACCTGTAGCACTTTGATATCATGAAGGCATTTAAAAAATAATTTTTTATCTATATTTGATATTTTATGACATGATGGGGGAAGAAATGTTCACGTTCGATTAGATGTGTGTGATAACTCCAAAAATATTCCCATTGATAGTAAGTCTAATCTTTCATTCAAACCATCTTTAGTATTTCCATTAATATATGACAATGTTCATATCAAATTATCACATATATTTTTATCTAGACACTTGAAATCAATGTTATGTTTCACTTCATGATATCTCCAATATCGTAGCTTAAAAAATAATGATTGTTTCTTTAAAAAATATCATTCATTAGTAAATATATTTTTCATTACCATTTTCACATCAAGGTTTTGAACCCTCTCAAAATACTTAAAATCAGATAAAGGTTTTCATGAAATATAATATTCTTACAAGCCATTGAATTCCTTTTTTAATCTTCTACAAGGGTGATCCATAGGAAAAAACATTCAATGACACATGTAAACTATTTTCTTCCCATGATGCAATTGACAATATGAGGTCTATTGTTCCCAAATTGGTCATGCTTTATTCCCCATAACACTGTATCCAGACATATTTCTCTATGTTGAAAATTCATTTATAGTTAAGATGATCCGTTCATGTAGTTTAAAGTTTTCCATTTTATATGATCAAACACGCCAACACCATTCACCTATAAGAGTTTCAAATAATCAATTAAAGGTTAAAAGATAACCTAAATACCATTAATGGGTTTCTTTGGTCCAGAGATAATTAAACACAACATGAAATATTTTTTATTCATGAAAAATCAAGGAGATAGGTTGTAAATTACCTATAAAATAGGACAAGAACTATATGTGTTATTGAGGATTCGATAAAGAATCATTCCATCTGTGCACATCCCAAGTATGAAATTTCTAACTTCATTTCTGAATGTAGGATATTTCTCATCTATTTTCGTTCAATGTTGACTATTAGTTGGATGGAATATTTTTACATCACATATCATTTCATCAGTATGCCATATTAACCATTCTTCATGATGTGAATTAGTAGATAAATGTTGCAAATGAAGAATTATAGGAAGATACTAAAATACATAGGTAGGGATCTCAATAATTTCTATATCATCCTGTGATTTTTCTTTCAACTTATACTTTGATATCCCACATTTTAGACACTCCAACAAAAATTCATATTCCTTTATTTATAACACATAATCATCCAGACATGCATGTATTTTCTCATATCTTAATCCAATAGGGAATAATATTTCCTTGGGATTATAATTTGAATATAGAAAATCATTGTATTTAGCAAGAATGTATTTCAACAATTGTAGTAGCTCTGTAATACTCATGTCACTCCACCCATGTGTTGCCTTTAGGATAATTAATATTAACTCTAATGATAAAATAATAAAATCCTTAAAACTAAGATACAATAGTTATTAACCATCACTATATAGGCGCTCAACTGTCTGTTTATTCCCAATTTATTCTTCTTTAATGTCATGAATCATTTCTTAAGTTTCATCAGAGTTTCCATTGTTCAAAGAATCATCATAAATATATCTTATATTCCCAATATTTTCACCATTCCAAATCAAAGGGTTGTATCTCAGATAAAAGCTGTGAAAAATTAAATTATCATTGACCTATAAACTTTTCAACTTCTGTATATTTAAAAATTTCATGCATGGATAGAAAAAAATTTCGTTGTTTGGAACATTTTTGTAGAAAATTATAAAAAAGAATCAACACCTTCCTCATATTAATAAATAATTCAATGGTCTATTATCTTACTTCACTCATTATTAACTACAAAAAATATCAAAAATTATACATCGTATTATGATAAGCCAATTTTTTATTTATATGAAATATTTTATCAACTGTATGTAATATAATTTTAAAATATAAAACAAATATATGCATATTTGAAAAGAATATTGATGGAAATAATTTTAAAAAGGAAATATTGTTAGATTCATCTATTTTATATTTATATAAAATATTCCATAAGTTGAGTCAAAAAATATTTAGAAATATAATATATAAATATATGCATATTTTAAAATAACAATGATATTTTTATTGAGAAATAAGAGAGAAAAAACTATTTAAAAATAAAGCACCATCCACTAGTGTGATGTATTATTAACCCATCACATCATGAGTTTGGTTACAAAATGTATTATCCAAATTATCTAAAATATTTACCTAATAGGTATTTGGATTGTATTGAATTGGAATATTTGTTTTATATCATGTTATTTTGATGGTAAAATTTCTGGGTTTTACCATTCTTATTAAGTTTGTGGTGTAAAATGGTTTTGTTTATGGTTGAAGATTATTTGTGTAATTAGTTGATATTATTAGGTTGTGAGAAAACTTTTGAAATTGATTTATATTACACTAAATGTACAGGCTTTAGGAGGAACCTAAATTATTTTGGGAAGTGGATGAAAATATAATATTGAAGGTATGTTGAGAGGTTGTTTTGGGGGATAAAATGAAAATAATTAATAATTCACCAATTCAATGATAAAAAAAGAACCCACGAAGAGAAATACTATGTTATAATACTATAAGTAATCATAAAATATTTATTTCATAAAACATGACCATATAAGAAAATAATTAAATAAATAAATTACCTAACTCTTATAGAAAGACTGAGTAAATATTCATCACCAAACACATGGACACATATAAAGTCCTTTTTTTTCTAAACTGTAATTATAAAAAAATTAATATGTTATATAAATTAACAAGGTAGATATGGTATATAACCAATATCTCCAAGAAAAGTTATATCTATATGAAAATATCATATTTAAATAAGAAAACATCTAACTGATGTAATGAGAACCATAATGCCAAATGATTTCTAATCAAGGATAAGAAAAGCCATGTCCAATAATAATAACTTCAGTAAATTAAAAAGTATATTTCAATATTTTAAAAAATAAAATTAGAAAATCTAAATGCAGGGAAACCATGAAAAAAAAAACCTAAATTGATATGTGTGAGGCTTACTAGAGTGCTGTGGTTTGATAAAATTGATGTGGTGATAAAAAAGATGGTGATTGATGATGGAAAAATGTTATTGGATTCCATGGGTTAAAATAATCATTTCTAGGGTTTCTATGTGAGAGAAAAGTGTCATTTTCACCAGATCAAAAAATACCAAAAAGGCCCAATACCGGGCTTCATAAAATTTATAAATGATTTATCACATCGATTATTTAGTAACAGATGTAAAAAATGGGTTTATCCCATCAGATATTTTATAAATGATAATACCATTTTTGACAAGGGTTATAAAATACCTGATGGGATAAACCCATTTTTTACATTGGTTATATAATAACTAATGTGATAAGGTAATGAATTTTTCTTTGTCACGTTGATTATATAATAGCAGATTTTAAAAAATTGGCTTTACCACGTTGGTTATTTTATAAATGACTTTATAAAGTGAGATTGTTGATTTATAACATTGGTTACAATATAACCAAAGTGATAAATCAATATAATGAATTTTTAAGTCATTTATATTATAATTTATGGGATGAATATTTTTTATGGATTTGTACATCGATTATTTATAAATGTCGTAAAGAAATGTAGACATGGTAAATACCTATTATACTAATGTAATTTGGATGCATGGATAATGTAACAATTCACCCTCTATGAGATTCTGACTTTCTTTGGAGTTCATGGTTTGTAGGGTTGGCCACACTCTTTGAAAATCCGTGCAACCTAACTATTCACACTATTCTAGTAGATGTCAAAATGTTACATAGTTTTCTATTATAAATACATTGGTTTCTAAAAGTGTGCACCAACCATACAAAACCCTTTGGTCTTCAAAAAACAAAAACAAAATTATACTTGAATTACCCATAAATAATTCCTATCAAAAAGGAAAACAATTAAAGGGGCAATGAATACTGGAAAAAGTAAGAATATGTTAAAAACCCTTGGGAATATATAAAGATAAGGGTGAGAAATAAATCATTATATAAGAATAAAACTATTAAAGATACCCAATGTGTATGTCAATGATATTATAAGATATCATAAAATAAAATTCTCAAGAGTAATTTCATGTAATCATATCATGAAGAACATGGTAGAAACATAAGATCAGGGAATCATAGGAAATTTGGTACAAACATAAAGAATGACATAAACATAAGTCAAGGATAACTGTCTATATTACATTAGATTGTGGAAAAGGTCTCATAATAGATTATATTCACTCCCAAATCAGATACATGATTTATAATGAGACTAAAACATTACACAATTTGTTATATGGCCATATAATTCTAGAAACACTAGTGAAATTCATTTCATGTCAATTCATATGCGTGACACATCATGATATCAAACATAATAAAAGAAGATAATAATTACACATTGAAAGAAAACGGGTCACATAATATTACCTCATATCATAATCCGAGTAAATTATTTAATGAAGTAATTTGAGAAATGAATATAATGCATCTATTTCCCCATCATAGTAAGGTAGAGAAATCTAGGTATACATGTGGGGTACATATTACCATAATTTAGATCCATTCCATAGCATTAAAGGTTATTGTCATTAATGAATAGAAATAAAATTAAGAATATTGAAATCATTCTTGGAGAAAATAATAATTCCATTTTCAAAACTCACCTTTAAATAAAATATTTAACAAAATATTATTCAAATAATTTTGCTAGAAAATATCGATGTAAAATCTTAAGAGAATATTCAGAGAAAATAATGGTCAAGATGGCAGAAAGTACAATTAATTTCGAAACAATTAAAACAAAACTTCCTTTAAAATGTTTTGATAAATAATAAAATGTATATTTTTTAGAAAATGATATTATGATCACTTTTAATCCATTTTCTTAAAACTCAGGAATGTATTAAAACGGATTTTAACAATAATTGTTTAATAGTAACAATATTTTTTATTTTTTTTTGGAAAACATGGATTTGGGGAAAATATATTTTCAATTGAAGGGTGAAAATAAGTCATATTTTCTTAAATTTTTTTCTCAATCTCATTATATGCCAGAGTGGGGAAATTGGGGAAATTATTAGTCGGGGCGAGGACATAGTTTACATTTTTAAAAATAATGAATTCAAATAACTTTTTTCATTCAAAAAAGATACAAAATGGACTATTTTTAGCCTTATAATATATTAAGAGGAAATATAACTAGATAATTGGAATTACATTAGGTTTGGGATATTTATAACCATTATATTTGTGTTGTTTCCTTTTGAAAACTATATTTTACTTTAACTATGGAAAATATTTATTTACTATTTTAATAATTCATTATGGTCAAAAATTTAGATGTTATTATTAGATATGATAAATCATGACTATTAAAATATAGAAAATATATGTCTGAATTCACGAAATATAAGATGCGAATTTAATTTAAAATTAAACCTGAGTTTGTGTTAAAAAAAATTCCAAAGAAAATATTACCAAAGTGAATATTTGTTAATATCATCGTTCAATATAAAATTGATTCCAATGACCTAATAAGTTAAATTATAATTTAATTTAACTAAATATTAATTTAAATCAATTTTCAATATAATTTTACTTCATTGATTATTTAAATTAAAGACAGGTTTTAAAAAAATATATTTATATTGACAATTCTTCTAAAAAATAATGTTTTCAAAAAATTTTGAAAAATTCACCCAAATATATTTTCGGCATATAGGTTTCAAAAATTTAGTATTTTTTTAAATAAATATTAAAATATTATTAAAAATATATTTTATATTTTGTGCACAAAGCTGGACTAAACAACCATTTGAAAAAATACTGTTTTTTGGTTGTAATTTTATTTCTTAAAAATTGATAACGATTGATTTTTTTAATTATTTGAAAATTGGTTTCTCATTATTTAATTAGTCCTAATAATTCCCTATATTTTAAATTCTTGTTCATATGGGTCACATTTAAAACATAATATTTTAATAGAGTGTCACGTTTCATTAAAACATAGTGTGGTATAAATTACAGGAAATCAATGAGATTGAATTTATATTTAAAAAATATAATTAAGTATCAAAGTGTTATTTTATCTTATAATATGGGTGTTTTGTGTCATATACGTTATCCAACATGATGTTACCATTTGAAAATGTTATGTTTTTTCCTTATACCCAATCCTATAAATTGTATCATCACAATTTAATATTGATATTATTAATAAAGAGTTTAACATTTGAAAAAACATGTTTACTAACCTAAATCTTAAAAAGGGTATATAAAACATCCTATCAAATTGAAAAAATGGAATTTAAATCCCATATTGAATAACCTATACCATGTTTACAAATAGTATGAGATGGGTTCAATGTAAAGATATGGACAAGGAAGAAATGAGTAAATATGTATATATGGTGGATGAAATCATTGATCAAATTGATGTGAATGATAAATAGAATGTTAAAAACATAAAAACCATATACGGTTATTGAGTGGAATGAAAATTTATTCCTCAAATATTATGGTGATAAGATATTTGTTTTTCAATATTCTTTTCCTATAGTTGAGAAATTCATTTACTAAATAGACTAATAACATAAGAAAATTTCCTTTCATGAAATTTATATTTATTTCCATTAACTAATTCCTCCAAAATATCATATTTATCTCTAAATGGTTAGTATTTAAAATAATTTTTAGTATGTATAAAGCACTAAAATTTACCTCTAACAGGTTAAATAACCACTAAAAGTATAAAAATATATTCCTCCAATCATTACCGAAATAAATTTTTTAGAAAAAGTTTTAAAATTTAAAAAATTATTCTATAATAAGTCAATAGTTTCTCCCAAAGTTTAATTTAATCCGTTAAATAACTATTCATCATTTAAAACCTTTAGCATACATCTTCATGATCATAATATAATTCATCCCAAATAATACTTTATGTTATATTAAGAGGTTTCATATACTTCTACCCAATAATAAGTGTAACGAAATATCATTGGTCACCAAAAAGTCAATCTACTTAAAACCTCAAAGGTTTTTCTATGAGATTTAAGATATTATCAATCTTTAACTCAAAAATCAGTAACGCTATATATACCTCTTAAATTTATCAAACATGAAGAAATTTATTGTACCAAAATTTACACATTCCTCAAATGTTTCATGACACTTATAACCAAAATATCATTTGTAAAAATTTTATTACAAAATAATTCTTGAATCAAAATACATATATACATCAACCATTTTACTTATATGATATCTTATAACATAGGTATTTACATAGTCTAGGGGATAATATTTAGTTTGGGGTATTGAATCAGATAATAACCAAGTTCTCCACATTTATGATATCAAATTTCTCGTAAATTCATTGCTCTATGACCTATATTTGTACATAGAAGACAACATACCCTATATTTTAGATACTCTACTGGGTGAATAATTCCATCTTCTTGAAATTTAACAGCCTTAGACTTCATTCATATATGTTTTGTACCACCTGATTATTCATAAAATTCCATCCTCCATTTATACAAATTTTTAGGAATACCCTTGAGGTTCACAATGTTATTTATATAACATGATTTCTATTTTGGTATAATTATATTATATTTATCTCCCCTCATCATCCTATTTTGTTACTCATAATCACCAAAGTTTCCGTCACAGTCAGTGTTATCACGACTCCCCCTAATTCTAAAAATTGTCAAAAAAAAAATCAATGCATAATATGTGAAATAATAATCATATTGTTAAATAATATAATCATGAAAAATTATTTAAATTTTTCTAAATCATGGAACCTTCATTTCAATTTATGATACCTTATATTTTATATAGATCATTCGTGATAATTATATTTTCAAAATAGTCCCAACTATTTATAAAGTGTTTGTGAATTTAAAAATCATATCTCCTATGAGAGTCAACCCTAGTTTACAGTAAGACACATTTTCTTTTACCCGATGACACTCAAGTCATGACCATCACACTATTTTCATAGTTACAAATAGGAGAATCTATTTTATAACTAAGTCCACCTGTAGTATCCATATAGAGATTTAATATCTTGGAAACAACTACCTCTAAACATGTCCATGATTGTAATATATTTAGATATAATTAGTCATATTATTAGACACATCCCTTGGTTTATCACTAATGTTTTATCTTCATTGTTAAAAATTTATACATGATCTTTCCTTCGATACCAAATACAGATACCCATGATTTTAATCTTTTTATTAGATGCTTTTAAATAAAAATATCTATTAAGGAAACATAACATGAAAGTCAATTGTATAATAGTATGTCATAAAGAGATGGATCATGAGTAATTTCATGGAATCAAATCATAAAGAACATTTTATCCCATGATCATTGCATTATATGATATTTGGTTATCATAATAAAATATGACATATGTGAATTTCAATGATAACTTTCGAGTCAAAAGTACACCATGTATAGAGTCTCATAATGGATTAGTTTTACTATTTTGTCCAATACATGAAATAGTTTGATAAGTCATTTCGCAATGAATTATAGGACACTATAATTTTTGGAACATCCGTCACATTCCATTCATGCAAATTCATATCCATTCCACCTAGGGATATCAATCAAAAGGCATGAACATAATAAGTACCCATGGATATAAAATGGGTATCATAATATTATCCCATATCACAGTCAGAGTAAATTTCCTAATGATGGTATTTGAGAAACAAACATAAGGAATGTATTTCATGATAAAAGTATGAATGTGTAATCTTGGTATTCTTGTAAATGAAAAATATATATAATTTAAAATCTTTCTATAACAATAATGGTTACTGTTGTTGATGAATATCATACCATAAAATGATTAAAAACATTTTTTTAGAAAAATAGCCATTCCTATTTATAAATATATTTTGAAAAAATAAAATTTACAAAATATTTTTGAAATTATTTTCATTGAAAATATAATTTTGAAATTTAAATGGAATAATCAAATAAAATAATGGCCTTGATCAGAGAAAAATATATTCATTTCATAAACATTAAAACAAAGATACTTTTGAAATTTTTTATAAAATTTTGAATGTATATTTTTGGAAAATGATTGGAAGATTATTTTTAAAATAGCTATTAAAGAAAAATATTCTTAAATTTAATTTTACTGATCATATTTAATAGTGAATACATTTTTATAAACCTAAAAAAGGATATAGAAAATAAATATTTTTTACTGAAGAGAGAAATGAAGTCAACATTTCCTAAAAACTTTTTATGAGACTTATTAAGTAAAAATGTGTGGGAAATTGTAAATTTTTAAAAAAGAGTTCATGAATAACCAAATGTTTCAAGAATTAAAGGGGTTTTATATACACTATTCAATATAAACTAGGTGTATAAAATAACACGTTTCTCAATGAAGGATGTTTGGTAGGACACCCCCACAATGTTCATATGATTGAGTTGAGAGTTAATTAATGAATTTATTATGTGTAAAAATGTTGATTCACCAAAAAAATATAATTAAAAAATAAATCAATTTCACACATAATATTTTCATAATATAATGAACGAATGAGTCGTATAACCTAAATAATGGAAATTGAGTTAAGAAACTACTTACCTTGTGCTTACCATTAGTTGGTAAATATTAAATATCCTATATAGTGGTTTTTAAATTTTATTAAATTATAAATGATTCATATTATTATTTAAAATATCATATATGATCCTTTATAATATACTTTTACCCATTCATTAATAATCATTCATTATCACTATTATTTTGGTTGTTAATTGCGTCATTGTCTCCTTCACAATCTTCCACTGCATCATAGATATTGAAAATTTATTATAGTAACATAGTATATTAGATTATATTATTTTTATAAATATAAATTTTTTCATTATATACATTTTTATAGTCGTTATTTAATTATAAACATGGAGAATGGATCACATCATTTTATAGAGAGGACATACCTTACTTACACACGAGCAACGTTATCATATCAGAAAACCTTGAAAGGGTAAGGAAGTTGATTATATATTTATTTTAAAAAATAAATAAAATTTCTTGTCTATCAAATATAATCATCACATTTATCAATGTTCACTTCTATTTATAGAGTTTGTGAAAAACAAATCTAATAGCTTCACGATACGGCAGTCCACCGTACACATGAACGAGATTATTGAATATTCAAAATAATGGAAAGTAAGAAGGAATATATGATATAAAAATTACAAAATTAAATTTATATATTAAATATGATTTATAAAATTTACTAACATTATTATTTATTGTGAGGAGAATCAGTGATATGAAATGAATTACATCGGTTTTTGATGTTGTAGTATGTATTACACATGATCAAGAACATCGTTTCCCATTTGATGGAGGAGAATATAGTTCTATGTCAGAAAATTAAAATTAAAAAATCTAAACATAAGTAATATAATGTTTTTATTATATCATCATGTTTTAATGATATTTTGTGGAGGTGGAAAAATAAGTAAAACACTCAATTAAGGATGTATCCTCTTCTTCAGTCAACTTTCTTTTTTTGAAGCAAAATAATTACTAAGTAAGATTTATGAAAAAAAAGTCTTATAGGATCTGGTGAGTTAATTTAATAAGTTATTTATTTGGTATTTTCTGAATCAATTTGTTTTTGAAGTGCTAATGGAGAGGATAAGCAGTGGAATTTTATATAGGGGGATGACACAGTTTGAATTTTTGAAATCGAAGAATTCCTCCCATATTTTTTATCAGGCCAAAAGGATAAAAAAATGACCATTTTATTATAATAAAAGTGTTAAGGTATAAATATGACTATAAAATGGAAATTAAAAAACATTTTTTTGTTTTAAACCATTACCTTTTTAGTTTAACTCCTGGTAAACTTGTTCTTACGATAACTATGGTAAATAATTTTTAATATTTTCACTATTCATTATAAAAAATATTAAATTACAATTATTAGATTATATAAATTATGATGATTCCAAATATGGAATATTTTTTTCCAAATTAAAATTTCAGAATTGGTAGAGATTAATTTTAAATTTACCCAGTAGATTTGTCAAAAAATGAGTTTCCCAGTAGAAATCATTCAAAATTATAAAATATTTGTATATATATAATTTATATGATGTTGATTCGACTGACTTCAATTATTTTAATTTAAATATAATTTAAATAATTTTTATTTTTAATTTACTTAAAATAAAATTTTAATTTTACAATAATTTAAATGAAAATGAAATTTTCTCTAAGAATCGATATTTTTGACCATTCCCCAATACCTAATCATTTTAGAAAACTCTAAAAATTAACCGAAATATAACTTGGAAATTTATATTTAAAAATAATGTTTATGTCTAAAATATATGGAAAATTTATAAAAATAATTTTAAATAATGTGTGGAATAAACAACTAATCAATATTTGAAATAAATATTGTCATTCAGAAATAATTTTTTTCCGTTAAAAGGGTGTTTCTGTTATTTATAATTAATAAATAACTATTGAATTTATTTTATACATGTATGAGACATATGTTTCATAATTTATTTACTCATATTCATACTTTTAAATTTAACAACTAGGTTATAATGGCCATGTCAAAATAATATTATTTTTGTAGTATTGTGTGTTTTTTAAACATGGTGTTGTGTACATTACAAGATATCAAAGAGATTGAACTTATTTTAAAATAATATAATGTATTTAGAAATATAATTTCTTTTATAATCATTACATTTGTGTATCATAAATACTATACAACATGATGTTCCACTTCTAAAATCATGGGGTGTTACAATGATGACCACTTTAAAACCCATCATATCCATTAGCGCTCCAAGATCCATATTTATTTTGGGAATGAGTCCAATTTAATTTTCATCTCACGACCTAACTATTTGGAGTATCCATGATAACAATCATATTTTATATTAGTCTTTGATGTTGGAGTTAGAAACACTTCCTCCACTTCATCATGTTGAGAAACTGAACAATATTACTCCTTTATTATTCCCATGGGTTTCTAAGATCTGTGGGACCCAAATAAAAATAAAAAGTGTACTTAATAATATTAATGAAACCCACTATTTTCTTACTTATATAAGATAATTCCTCCTCATGTAGATTTATTATTATATTAACTCAAAATCTTTTTTTTTATTTTAATAAAGTCTACTATGAAGGTGAAGTGGGAACCATGGGAAACCATTCAAATTTCAAAATCATGAAACAAAAAACGAAATTCAAATGACATGGGAATAACGTGGGCCCACACATCCCCAGATATCACGTTGCCACTCGGAATTCATCGAGTACCGTTCCATCAATTTTTTCATCACATTAACAATACCCTCTACATTGAAACTACCATCAATACATCATCATTATCATGACTCATTTATGATATCCACTATACACATCGACATCAACCTCTATGTCGCCGATGACACCTAGCCAACTGGAGACACAACAAAATCTGCCATAGCAAAAACATCGTACCTTCATCGTCATCAGATCACGCATGAGAGCCCACCAACCAACGCCCCACCTCATCATCAAACCACCATCACACTTTACACTTCTTCGTCACCACATGAACTATATTCAGAATCCTCCACAAAAAACCCATCACCATTGTCGAAAACTGAAAAGCATTAATCCACTATCCTCAAAGATTAAAACCACCATAACCAGAGACACCATCAACCTTGTCAAATACATTTCATGATTTCATCCTCAAATTGATCCTGAATACAAAATCTAGAACCTCATCATAGCATCTTGGAACATAATCCAACTTCATCAAGGCTAAATAGCAGGAGGCCTTCCACACCTCATACCTAAAATGTCGAACCTAAGAAAACATTTGGAATAAATAACCACCAGAAAACAAAAAAGAACATGATGATCATTGCGACACCAGGATCCCATTGCTGCATGAATATCACCTTCCAAATACTCTGATATTACCACCTTTCCAAACCGAACAGAGTATCACCAATGGAGATGGAGGCCAGAGTAGAGTTCATGGTGGGTTAGGGCCCCAACATCGAACAAAAATCTAAACGTGGTATAAGAATCACCATAATGATAACTGCATGAATGGGGAGGAAGGATAGAGATTTTGGCTTCTATAGTGGGAATTGAACACAGAATCATCCAACACAACACAAACCACCCCAAAGAACTAATGTACCAGACCAAGATGAGGTCAGAAACATGGAAATGAGACAATTAGAGCAGATTAAGAAACATTGAGGGCATCTACATAGAGAATCAACTATAGAAGAAATTTAAATGAAAGATGATAGTGAACAAAGGAAAAGAAAGGGAACTAGAGAGGAAAGACCATCAGAAGGGAGGAATATGGAGGGGAGAGGGAGGAAAGGGGGATACGCCGCTGAGGAAAACACACAAACCTCCCCCTTCAAATCACTACCAGAGAAGGAAACCTAACCTAAGAGGAGGAAGGTGAGTACCTGCTTAGGGGAAATACTAACTATTAGATTTAATGGTTGGTTGATCAAGGTCCTAAAAGGTGTCTAATTTGGAGGGAATATGACACTTAGAATTTTTTAAAATGGATTTAATATCATTTTTTTTATTATATCTCCTTTAAATTTTTGAATGATTTACTGATTTAGTAATCATACCATGAATTAAACTCTATAAAATAATTTATGGAAATGTAATGAAGTAGTTTAATACATTAAATATAAATCTTATATCCATTCATAATATAAATACTTTATATTCATTAATTAAGATGGTAATAAAAAATAAACGAAAAATTCATCAATTTTCATATGAGATAAATAATTTTGACTAATTTATAAATAATTTGTAGACTAAATTTTATTTATCCATGAATTATCACCAATCAAAATATATATATATTTTTTAATTACAAAAAAAACAGTCTCTGTCACATTAACATTTATATGGAATTATACTTAAATATATGACTTCTTAAATATAAACACTCAATATATAGACTATTTATATATATAATGTGAACATAAAACATATAATATATATTTTTTCGTTAAAAACTAGATCATATATATTAATAATACTTATTTTTACATGGTTTAAACAATTTTAATTTATAAAGAGTTTTAATTTGAACATTAAAAAAAACAAAATGAAAAATAATAACTTTTATATATTGTCTTTTATATATTTCCTTATTATATAATTTATAGTTATTTTAATAAAATTCCTATATAATTTCTTGATAACCAATTCTTACAAAAATTTTAAGTCACTCCATAATATTTCAAAGATATTTATTAATGACATTAATTTTTATAGGTTATTTTTTTAATATTCCCTAAAAAATTAATAAATAATAATAAATTTATTTTAAATAATTTTATTTAAAACATGTTATAAACTAAATAAATTCTCTAAGACACATTTTCCCATAATTTTTAAAATATTTATTAATTTATATATTTTATTTTTATTTAGAAACACAGAATAATATATTATTACTATATATTTTATTTAAAGATATAAAAAATTTGCTAATTTGAATATCTCCCTATTATCTACTGTATTTTATGATTAGTGAACAATGACGCATAAAACACTTTTTATTTATAAATTACCAACATATTTTTCAATCATATGTTGTGATCCTATGAACATTAATGATTAGTGATAGTCGGCGTTTGATATGTTCTTTAGTGCTTATGTATTTTATTTGTTGATAGGTTTTGATATATTTAAGTCTATACAACAGACTATTTTATACAATTAGATCAATGATATGTACCAATCCCTATATATTATGAAATGATATGTGTAAAACTGATGGATTTAATTTTTTTCCAACTATGATATCCACAATTATATGAAATCTCTAAAACATAATAGTTATATCACATATTTTATGGCCATTTATGGAACACGATTTCAATCCCTTTTTTCAGATAAGAAACATGATATTTTAAATGAAATATATGTTTCTTAATTTGCAACAAAATATGAAGAATACAAAGTCATGGAAAATATTAGATACTAATGAATGGTTTCTGAATATTAGATTAAATATATCCAATATAATGAAAGACAAAAGAATCCCTAATTCCATGATCACTCTATAAAGAAACCAAAACTATTCTTTAATATAAATGATGAACATATACCTTACTCCATTAATGAATGGTTATCCTATAATAAATCAATTTTTTTGAAAGTAACTAAGGGATAACAACAATTATGTTAGGGACATTCTTTTAATCCTAACATATAAATGAATAGATTATATAATAATGTGAACATATATATGTAAAATTTATATTGTGATTTAGTAAAATGAATTATTATATAGTATTATTATAGAAATAACATACAATTATTCGGTTCTATTATATATTATATAATTTAAAATTCCATAAATAATGATTAACCATTTTAATATATTTTTTCAATAATTATAACATGATTATTAAAAATATAGGGATTTAACAAATCCAACTGACATAGGAAAATGAAGTGATGGCCTCAAACAATAGGATCATACCCTATTAAGTGCATTTATCAAATATTACAAGGGAGATAGAATCACTAGAATTTTTCCTTGACCAAGCCCAAGATGGGATCTGGAAACAAAATCATGATTGAAAACTCTTTGGGGAGAAATTTAAGATCATCAATATCATGAACCAAATCATGTGTATCGAATCACACTATGAAAGTCTCACCATCCCACAAATTTACCTTTAGGTGTTTTATGGTTTGATAAAGGGATATGTATAGTGACTATAATAATATGAATATGTATATTGTATTTTCAATAGAATAAGGTTCATGTTTTATTCTTATCATTGCTTTATAAAATATTTTTTTATATAATAAAACACAAATTGTATTTTTAATTTTTATTTTAATTCAATTATGATATTTATTTGGATGAAATAATTTATTTTTGGAAATAATTAATAATTTTAAAAAAATTTATTTCTAAATTTTTTTTATTAAATATAAATGTTCATATTATTTTGATGAAGTCAGATAAAATTTCTATAAGTGTTCGCAAAATGTTGTTAAGATAAAACCCATAATTTTAATAGAAAGATTATATTTTTTGGAATTGAAAAATAATTATTATCTAATGGATAATGATACATAATTTTCTGAGATAAAGGAATTTTCATGTAAAAAAAATACCATATAAATATATTGTTTACATAATGACATCATCTGGACCACAAAGTGATGTAATTAATACTATAACAAGAATACATGAACAAATATATGTTTCAAATTTGAGATAATGTGCTTTTATTTATTTTTTATTAATTTTATTATTCCTATATGGATCCTCAAAAATCATTAATTATATTTTAATGTTTTATACCCATTTATTTAAGAGTTCCACTCACATCCACATTAAAAAGGGTATGATTTTAAAATATTCAGTTATTCAACATGTAAAATTATTAAAACGAATCCAATTTTGTAAAAAATATGAGAAGAAACAATTTTATGATTTTTTTTATTATATAGAATCCAATACCTATGTTTAGGATAGGATAAAAAATTCCCCAATCATACCGTATATAGACCCACCCACTCCCGTATTCATCTTATCTAAAAACACATGTATCACATATTTAATTTTTCCTTCCCTCTACAGATTCATCCCAAGGTTCCCCTGCTCTCTCAAGAAGCTCCTGCCATGAATTATGAGACAAACTCTAAAGGTATGGGTTATTAACCTTTACCAATTTATTCATGTATCATCTTTATATAATAAAAGTTATATTAACTTATAACTATTTGGATATATTATTACTTGTCCCTATTACTTTTAATTTTATTTAAAAATGATGATAAACTTATTTTTCTCTCAACATCCTTTTTAATGATTTTTTTGTGATCCTCTTATACTGACGAAATTACTTAGTTATTTTCCTTTCTGAATAATTATGGTTTGAATACTAATACCAAATTACTATCATGGGTATTTCCCATTATTAACATATACCTATTGACCAGTGAATTATATGTATGTATTTAACACTCCATGATCAATTAATAAAATGTGATGAGAAAAGATTTCATGTTTTTTGATATATATGGAACATTTAAGCATGATAATGAAACTAATGTGACTGGTACAATTGAAATTATATAGCTCTCCAATGGATTGGGAAATATTTAGTCTCATGAGATGACATTTTAGTAAAGGGAGTAGACTATATTCCTTTATGTCACTTTTTACATCAATATATCTTTTTTGTTAGACATGATATATAGTTATGATGTTGTGTTTTTTGTTTTTATCAGTTTTCCCAAGTTGTATTTTTGTTATCATGCTATATCATTCATCTTTATTAATGTTTATGAATTTACCCCATTTATGTTCTATTTAGTTACTTATTGTCTAACATTTATTACTCTATTAAAGTAATTCCATGTTTATTCCCTTACTAGGCTTTAAAGATCACCCATTTCTTATATATCGCTCCAAGTAATCCAATGAAGTTTCAGGCATGGGCATGTAAAAGATGTTTTTAAAAATGATCTTTTATTTTTTATTTTAAGTAGTTATGTAATTCCTCTAATTCCAAAATCAAAAATACTTGTCAACCTTCTAGTTATTATTATCTATAATCAAATATAATAAATTATGGATTAATGTTTAATAAATATTATGGTTGTCATTGTTGGTATTAAAGGAAATGTTTAGTTATTTTTCTGTTTTGGATTAAAAATATTTAATGGAAGCCTTGGGGATACGAATAAGTGTAAAAAACATACCTAAATTTTGTTAAGTATTTAGTAAGGGTTTTAGAAGAAAAAAAACATCATATGGTTAAGATAAGTTGATGCAGCTCGGGTATATATGTATATAGGTGTAAAACCCAAGAAAAACTATGTTGATCTAGACTCGATCAGGAACCGGTGAATGACAATAGGCCCTGATGCACAATTGAATTTAAACTCCTTGGGGATATGCTTTAGTAAATTAATAATATCATTACAATCCATTATATATTCAATTGTAAGGTACCGACCATAAACACAACATATTCTTGAGGTATGTCAAAAATTTTCTTTATTTCACTTTGAGGATATTTTAATATTTATATATTTATATATTTTGGCCATAACTCACAAATAACAAAACCATAAGAATTCAATGTGGAAACTTGTAAAAAATATCAAATTTTTTCACCATAAGAAACCCATTTAAAAAATTAAACATGATATCTAATCCATAACCATCTTCGATACATTCATTATGAAATCATCATTGTCAATAACAATCTTTTGACTGAAGGAAACAAAAATAAAAGTAGTTATGGGAACAATAGATGAGTTATGGGTATAAAATAAAGAAATAAACCCATAGTCCATGAATATTTTAAACTCGGGGTTTTTTCACAAAATTATACTTTTCACTCATTAAACTTAAAACCCTTATCTTACCACATGAAATAATAAGATTCCTAAAAAAATCATAGTCATCATAAATCCGGAAGGTAACTTCTTGCATCTATACCATACTTACATTATAGCTTCCAAAACTATATTTTGTGTATCCTTCATGGTTACATTTGGAATACCCATCCCAGTATATTCCCCCTCTTTGTGGAAAGCTAACCAGTTGGCCATGTGTCATTACCCCAATTCATCGGAGATCTATAATGGGCTCACCCTACCTCAGTTTATAACATGACCACCAATATACATAAAAAAATTACCAAGATCGATAAGACAATCATACCACAAAAAACAAGTATAAAAGAAAATAACTTTTCCACTTTGCAATAACAAAATATCATTTAATGATATTGATATAGTATATCTATTATCAAAACCACAGTAAATAACAAAAAAAACAAAAGAGGAAAATGAAATTAATTTTTCTTTTAGAAACATTGTGTATTGTATATTATGCCAAACCCAAATAATGTTCCAGAAGGTGGAAAAGATATAGTTACCATATTTGTTAAAAAAATTACATTTTTCATTTATTAAAATGATTAATATAGTAAGATTAATTTTTATAAACTTTTAATTGAATTAAAATTCAAATGGTTTGATTATTTAGAATATCAAATAATTCTGTGTATAACATCAAAATATGCCTCAATGAAAGGATATTGAGGGGAATTACATTACCTTGAGTCCGACACATCATGTAAAATGTTTATATTTATAAATAATTAACATTTTATAATTTATTATTTATTTATAAATTTTTTCATGATTATTATTCCTTTTATATCAATTATTTACATGTTATAATTATTACATAATTATTTATGTTCATATTAGACATTTTTTTATATTCGGCACTTAAGTCAAAAAATGAACTTGGTATGATGTCAATAGTCCATGGGGTCTAAGACAATAATATCAAGAACAATATTAATGAAATTATTATAGTTTTTTTCCATAAATTATACTTTTATATCAAACCATTAAATATTGTTATGAAAAATGAACAATGTTATAATCATGGAGACGGTAAGCCGTACATTAACATGTCTTACATTTTACATTATTCATTGATCGTTTTGGAAAGAAGGTATGTATTATTTTAACATTAAATATTGATAATTAATATAATAATATAATTATAATAGTTTCAATATAATTATATATATAGATTTATCGTATAAGTGACATAGTGAATTAAAATGTATTACATCGCTTCGTGGAGGTGATAGTTCACACCCACGGACGGACACCATTATCATTTTTAATTGTATCAAAATTAAGAATGTAATTGATAAATTATTATATTTTAATGAATAATATTTAATTTCTATATCATAAGAACATTAATTCTATCATTATAACTTGTAATGGCTTATGGTTACGGAGAATGAACTATATTTGTTTGCGAGGCGGTTGTCCAACGTACAAATGAACTGAATGTTAATTTACCATTTGATGAAATTAGAGATGGATTAAGGTGATGACATTAACATAATAAAATTAAATTAAATTTCTGATAATAGATTTATTATTTCATCTTTTGAGAGGAATATTTGAATAAAAATGAATAAGAATCAAAATAGAAATAATTAATTAAAAGACATACCTTTCCTTTAGAAGATGACCTTTCTTAACACCGTATCACCTCTAATGAGGTTGTTATATATAAAAAAATTCATCAATAATTTGGGGAGGTATTATAGGAAGGGTTTTGGGTTGGTAGTTTCCAAAACAAATGGATTTTGATGTTTGATTAGTATAGATAAATGGTTACCATTTTAGAAGAGAGGGGTGGGGCACCATTGGAAACCCTTAAAATCATAAATATATATAAGTTAAGTTTTTAAAAAAATGAATCCAAATTAGGTTATTTCTAATATAGGGAAATTATGGTTCTAAATACTCTCCAAAAATAATATTTATACACACATTTATTTTATTTTAAACCTTATCATTTTATTTTAACTCCTTTTAACTCTTACAGTTTTATCAGGTTATTTTGATTTTGGGGGTTGAATTAATTACTCTAAAATGTGAAAAGACCAATTTATTATCTATTAATGAATTTTTTCCAAATTAATCAAACATTTGACCAAATATTATATATTTATAAATTTTATTACATTTAATAAAATATTTTAATTTTTAAAAAACCAATAGTTTTCATTTTGATAGTATTTGTTAGTTGAATTTTTAAAATTATCATAATATCTAGATAAGTTCTGTAAACCGACATTAAATCGTAAAATACATGTAAAATGAGTTCATAATGTTATTTTGAGAAATATATTATCTAAAATTATTTTTATTTTAGTATTTATAATATCATTTAGTTTATTTTTGATTAATTAAGAAATTACTGCAACATCCTTGTGTAACCATTTAATTTAATTATTAAATTTTAAAAAATTCTATAAAAATAACCAAAATGTAAGTAATAATTTTATATGTATAAATACTATTTATTGTCGAATACATTACTTATGTAACCAAATATTAAAATAGTTAAATAATAATAGTCATGGTTATGACAACATTCTCTATACTATTAAAAAAATGTTATAAGTGTCATAATAAATACAAAGTGTCTTCCAAAGACCAAATTTAATGACCAATGATTATATATGTAGAAAACCAATCTTCCAATTAGATTATTAAAAGTGTTATGGTATATTTAAAATATTTATAATAATATTTTGACCATAAATTACTTAATTTAACCTGATGAGTGGTTATAAAAATAATTACTAATGTTACTATTCATAATGATCCAAAATAAAAGTCTCCTATTTAAATAATTGGATCCTTATTATTAAAAATACTTATACTTATTTTTCAATTTAAAAACACATAATTTGATGAAAAAAAATCTCATTGAAGGAACAAGAAAACCCACTTTAAAGTAAAATATTCAATACTACACATAGTTTTTATATCCACAGTCAATATAAAATTGATTCCAATGACCTAAATTGGATTAAATTATTAAAAAATAATTTAATTATACTTATAAACCAAGTAATGGTACATTATATCTACATAAATAAATAACATGGAAAAGAATTTTTGATTAAAAATGAATTTTTTTCATTTTTCATTAAAAAAATAAATTTTATCAAAAAAAATACCAATAAATTTATTTAAACGAAAATTTTATGTCACACATACAAATAAGAAGTTTATTTTTCCAAATAGAATTTATAAAATTAAAAATATAGTAGATTTAAAATTGGATCTCCATCCTATGGTTGTAAAATTCCATTTTTGAAAAATACTCTTGATTCGCATTTAAATATTTTTTTCTAAGAAAATATCCTTTAAATTCAATCGATTTTATTTAATTAACCAATTGATTTGGTATGAAATGAATCATTATATAAACATGTGTAAACCATAACTTCATAATTTGATTAATCCTTTTCATTCCTTTCTATTTAACAGTTAGGTGATAACTATCATTTTAAGTTATAATATCATGTTGTCCATTTAAGCTAAATATGGTGTATCATGTATGATATCAAAAAAAGGGGTTCGTTTTGAAAAATTAGTATGTTAAATTTATACCATTTAATTTTTATTTATATGTTTAATAGTTTAATGTTATTTATCCCTAATTTTTCATTTATTCCACCATGTGGTCTGAAATACGAGGAATCAGTTAAAAAAACAATGTGATGGGCAGTGTGACGACTTCCTAAATGATATCCCGAATTAGAGGGACAATACGTAGAACATATTGTGATCATAACACACCAACTATAAAAAATAAAAATTAAAAACTATCATTGAGTAGAATTATGAAACTAATCAAAGAATAGGAAGAATAAATCTCGTATAATTGCATCAATTAATAGGGATCCGGGATAATAGAATTTTTTTTGAAAAAATGCACAAAGAGACACAAAATGAAATTTTAAAAATGAAATCTGAGCTGTTATAGGTTAACAAAGATAGGGCACAAAGAATCTCATTGTTATGAAAAAATTAATAACATTATGAATGAAAAAATTACAATCTATGTTTCCTTATATATTTTAATATCACAAATAGGATGAATTCAGGCATTATCCAAGGAAATGATTTTTTGAAATAGATATAAAGCATGATGATCATAAAAAATATTTAAGAAAAATTGAATAATGAATGTCTATTATTTTATAGATCATGTTGACCAAATTGCATGTATCCTATACTAAATAATAATTTTTAGGTTGCATTTAAATTCATTCTTTATTATCATATCTTGTAAGTTTTCTATGAACATCGATTCACCACCTTAAAAGATTTTATATCATCATGAAAAAATTTAATGACTATGCATCACATTTTGGTTTTTGTAAAAATCTTATTCATGAAAATATTAATTTCCACCCGTTAGATTAATTCAATTGAATTATGGGTATGGATTAAACATCCCAATATGGAAGCAACATATTTTTCCATGAGATTGAAATCAGTCTCCGAATCAAAAATTGTACAACGATTATGTTCAAATGAAATGAGAAGGATAAATATTATTCACAACCAAAATCTATAGAATCAATATTAATTTTATATGAGAATGAATATCTTCCTAAAATGATTTATTCTAAGGAAATATTCATCCTTTAATAAATTCCAATTGTATGGTAATATGATAAAGTGTTTCTGAATGAATTAGTAATCCCTTTTCCTTGATGAGAGGATGAATTTTCAATTTAATTTATGACGAGTTGTTACTATTTTCTATAAATCCTTATAAAATAAATGTTGTATAACTCTAAGGTATAAAGAAAAAACTAAATTTGAATCTAGACAAAAGGTTCAGATGCCCAAGTGCTTCACCTTGTGGTTCACAAGTCATCTTTTCCAAGAAGAAGGAAGGGTATATTGTCCTTTCTATCGATTACTATGGGATCAATAATATCACACTAAAGAACAAGTATAATCTTCAATATATTTATGAATTGCTCAATGATTTAAATGGAGAATTTTTTTCTTACATGGTGGATCTACGGTCTTGATATTACCACGTTAGTGTAAAGAAAGAGGATATACCGAAGACAAGTTTTTATACAAGGTGCATACACTATAGTTCATAGTAATTCCATTCAAACTCACGAATTCTTCCTCTTTATTCATAGTCTTGATGAATATAGTAATTATGTATTTCATCAACAAATTTATGGTAGGTTTCAATTATGATATTATAATATACTTCAAGATAATGTTGGATTAAGAGGAGCATCTGACCACTGGGGTAAAGACCTTATAGAATGAGTATATTTTTGGCATGTACCACGAAAGTAAGTTTTTGTTAAATAAATTATCGTTATATGGGAGTATTATCGCACGAAATAAGAAATTTGGGGACCCTTAAAAGGAATTTCAAATTTATCTATGGACAAGTACAATATTGATGATAGATATGTGTAATTTCTTTGTATTATCAGGGTGCTATCGTCGGTTAATGGGAAATTTATCATTACAATAAAAGCCGCTAAACAATATAATTCAGATCGGAGTATGTTTTTCATAGACTGGTGAATGTGCAGAGAGAATTAATGAGTTGAAAATGAGGTTTATCACATCACCTATACTCACACAACCCACTTATCAAGAAAATTTTATGGTATTCGACGAATCATAATTGAAGATATTGGGATATGTATTAATAAAAAATTTAAAATTGATAAATTATACTTAATGGTTGTGGAAATTTACTGAACATAACTATGTGATACATGATCTAGAGTTCGATGGAGTGATCCTCTCGTTTAATTTTTCGAAACATCCTAGGTAATTATAGAATAAGAGTAGTTTATATTTACTAATATTTATAAATAATTTACTAATTTTACTTTAAAAGGTATGCTTTTTCTGATAACCTACTTGACACACAACAATGGTTTTCTCTGAAATATTATGTTCTGCACTAGACTGAGATATAACAAAAAATAAAATATAATTAATAATATTATTTTAAAGGGTAGTTAATGCCTAGACATTTTATTATTAGGAATGAAAAAAACTAATAATATTATTATTAAAAATGTTTACTAAAAAAAATTTACTTTCATCAAACAAATTTTAGAGGCTTAAAATGAGAATAAATCCAATTTTAAGTAAAAACACTGAAATATTTTTAAAAACTAATTTTACCTCATTTTGATGGATAATGATTTCTAAATCCTGATTTTTTCACTTTTATTTGTTCTATTTAAAATAATAATAATCTTATTTATAATATAAACATAATTGGTTTTTTTGGATAAATGTTTTGGTATTTTTCTAATAAAATTCATATTTTAATGAATAATGAGGAATACTGTATTTTAATTCAAAAATGTTTTATATTATAAATTATTTATACTAATAGATTATCTTTTTAATTTCATTTAATGTATAGTTTTATATTATTTTTATCATTTAATCCAATGTTGGTAATTGGAAGTAATTTCAAATTGAAATTTGACAAAAACAGATGTCAATCTTTTGATAGTTTTTGCTTTTGAAAAACCTGTTTTCTCATTTTGAAAATGGGGATCAATTTAAAAATAATTACTATGACTTTTGTGTTTTAAATTTTGAAAAATGGATTAAATATATGTTATCAGTAGATCCAAATTATTTCAATAGGTTACTTTTATTTTCTAGGATATTAGGAACAATAACTTTGGTAATTTTTATTTACTATGGTTAAAGTTAAATCCTAAAAATTTGGGTATCAAATAATATGATAAGGATAATTAAATTATGCTAACACTTGCCAAAATTATATTGGATGAATAAAAGACGACACTTAACATCTAAGGATTGTAATTGATTCATTTATTAGTGTTCTTCCCCTGAATATGATATAAAAATTATTAAAACAATAGGAAGTGACAACATGTAACTCTATTATTTCATATAGGTATAATTATTTCAATATATTGATGGGTATGTTATATCATATATAATGAATAGTCTCCAAAAATATAATGATATTATCTACATTCTGGTAATTTATTTCTAATATTTGGCAATTAAATAATTTCCATAAATATTGACACAGTAGTGACAAAATAATTATTTTATTAATAGGAATTTCAAATAAATGATGTGAAAAATATTAAAATAAACATTATATGTCATAATTTATTCCATACGTTAATTTTATAGGTGAATATGACATGGTATGAGTCTATTAAATAGATTTTCTGATGATATCTCTCTTTTAATAATTTAAATAAATTTATTAAAAAAATAGTGTTAACATTGACATAATACTTATTCTAAAAAAAATAATTTATTAAATTATATAAAAATATTAAAATTCTTATAATATTAAAAAATAATTATGAAACTATCTAAATGTTCATAAAGTTTCTAGTTAATGTAAATTTACCCCATACAAGTAAAATTTATATCCGCTTAATATTTAATATTTTGTTATCGCGATTAAAATTAAAAGAGAATAATTAAGGTTAAACCAATGAAATAAGGATTAAAATTTAAAAATAAATGTCTAAAAATTATTTGATAAGAGGCTTAATAATAATATTATAATTAAATTCTAAAATTTTCAATTTTTTGTCAAATGGATTATTATTTAAATAATATCAATTTAATATTTTAAGAGTTTCTAAGTGTGCCCCTCCTATGTTCTATAAAAGGTACACCCTTTTATCTAATACTAACACTTCAAGAACCAATTTTTTTTCCACGATATAACAAAACCTATTCCTATAATACATACCTACTTTTAGGCCTTATTTTAGGCATAACTCTCCTCTTATAGTTGTAATGGTGTTCCTCCAATGTGATCAACCAATTAAGAAGAATACAACAATTTTACCAGACATGTCAGACTCAAGGTAAGGGAATTCATCTCAATCTCCAATTATTGAGGAATATTTTTATATTAAAAATTATATTCTTTTATAAAATTTATAATAAATCCCTTTTACATTCAATTTCATTAAAACGTTTTCAAATGGAATCATTTTCTATGAATTGTTTTACTTAAAGAAAAAGTGAATGTTTTTTAATTTTTGTAGCGACAACAAAATTTCATCCACCAATACCATTATTTGATATTTGTCTTCCTCTAAAATCCGTAATGTTTTTAAAATGAAATTTTATTCCATATTTTTATTTTCAGGTTTTTGGTCAATAAAAATGGTTTTGAGAATGGATTGATTATGTCAATACCTTGAAATGATATCTTGTGATTGCAAAGTGGAAATATTATTTTTTCCATTATGATTGTAATTGTGTTATGAATATGTTATGGTTCTTGAGAATTATTTATGTATATGGGTGTTTTCATTATAAAACAATTGTGGGTGGGCCCATGATATATCTCTAATGCACTAGGTAATGAGACAAAGTTAAAAAATATCTCTTTTCCCAAGAGATTTACGCAATATACTGTTATGTGTATTCCACGCATAACCTTGAATGATAATCCCTTTTTAGTTGTAAATGATTTAATGTGTGTATGATATGTATGTAATATGTTATTTTTATGATTTATAATTTATATTTTAAGAACCTTGTTTTTTCAAAAATTACTTTGGAATATTCCTAATGTTATTCCAGAGCAGCGCCTTCAGACGGTGTTCGATTCCGAACCCCGATGTCGCCGGAATTAAATTTTCAGTGTGTATACACTGGGAAATCCAAATATATAGAATAAATCCTAAATGGTAATTCAGATCCAAAATATGAGAGTATGAATGTGTCCAAAATGGGGTTTTTACCCCAGGAACGACATAGAGCATGTCGACGCAGGACGTTGGGACCCCTCGCCCATTAATGGAACATTAAATGGATAAATAAAATAATTAATTTATTCATTTCAAGGTAAATCTCATGTATTTCTTAATAGTATTCTCCAATGGTAAAACTGAGGGCACCTTTGAGTACAGAACGTGCCGTTGACCCTATGAGGGGTGCAATTTTCGCGGATGGGGGCCTTCTGTGAAAAATTACACAAGGGGGGCATTTTCATAATTTAGCGGCCTCGGGCGTTAAATTTTATAAATTTTGAATGGGGACTCAAATTAAAATTCTGAGACCACCATTGTTCTTAGGAGGTGGTTTTGACACTAGGTTCCTCCTAACTTTCACTTCGTTTGGGGTTACGGACGTGGATTTATAATGGGTTGAGTTTTTAATTAATTAAAGGTTTAATTAATTTTCCTTATTTACTCTCTTTCTTCTTCCCCCACCCTATCCCGGGTGAAACCCTTCCCATTCCTCTCCCAAGAAACTCCCCTCTTCTCCTGCTCTCTTCCTCCTTCACCTCCTCCTCCTCCATTTGGCGGATGATGACGGAACTTCGAATCTTGGCAAGCACATTCTTAGTCAACAATGATCGATCCAAATCCAAGTAAGATTTATTTTACTCTTATGTTCCAAATCATGTTTTTAAATTTAATATCCTTCATTGTCCATTTGATTTATATTTTTATTTATCATCATCGATGGCTGCACGAACATAGCCATTGATCTATGTTTGGAACCCCATTCTTGGTTTTGTTCTTCGCGAACACCCGTTATAATTTTCTGATGCCTCAACCGACTGTCGAATCGTCGATTAAAGGTTGGGGCTGCCAAGGTCTCGTTGCAGGGATCACAAAAACGTTCTAGGATCTGGAATTGGTTGTTTGATCGAGTCGAGGTGATCTTCTGAAGGAACCACCAGATCACCACCGGTAGGAGCGGCCGATGGCTGTGCGTGGCGGCCGCGGTGTGTCGTGCGGAGGAGCGTCGGAGGAGGTGCGGTCTGGCGAAGGAAGAGCACAGAAGAAGAAGCCAAGTAGGCAAGGAGGTGCGCTGCCAGAGGAGTCGGCTTCAGATGGTTCGGTGGTGAAGTGCTACCAGGCGGAGATGGCTTCGGCTGGTGCAGTAGATACGAGGCCGGAGAGGCGGTGCCGACAGGTCCAAAAGGTTGCGGCTGCAGCTTAGCAGGGGACCGAGGAGCGGGAGGAGGCGTGGTTAAGAGAAGGGGGAATTCTGGCGTGTGGCGGGGTGCGACATCGAGCGGCGAAGCCATGGGGTGGGAGGGCTTCAGTGAAGCAGGCGGGCATCCCGGGGCCTATCGCGGTCAGTAGGCGAAACCCAAGGCGGTCAGCACCTCGAGCATGCAGAAGAGGCCAGGACCCACGCTTCGTGGGTCCTGCTGGTGACGCGAAGAAGACCGGACGAAGGGCCGGTCTTTTTGCTAAAAACCCAGACCCAAGGAAGGGGTCCGGTGTTCCTGGGTGGGACAGAGTCAAACCCGCGGCTGGGCCGTGGGCCGATGTCTAGGACTAGGCTGACCACGGTGAACCGACCCGGTTAGGCCACCTTGCGTTCGGGTGGGGGGTGGGGGGGGGGGTGGGGGGGGGGGGGTTAACTGCTAAATAGCATGACCGTTTGATGTTCCATCTACGTCTGTGGATTGGTATCTTAGCGAAGGACTTTTTAATATGGGTTCTGGGGTTTTGGGGTTCCGTTCCAAAAGGTGGGTGACCCAAAAAACGTTAATTTAATAATAATAATTTAATATTAAAGTTGTGACGGTCGTGGCTCACGATCCGGTCTTCCATTTGACGTGATATCATAGATGTAGTGGAACTGGAACAGAGACAGTCCTTCCAAATTGGTTCGGAACCTTTGCAGGTTGGTTTCGTTGCTCAGTGGAACGAAACGCTAAATGTGAATAATTAATTAATAAATTAGTTAATTAATTGATTGTTGCGTCGGACCTAACTCCTGCTAGGGATGTCAAATTGATGCACCGTCTCCGGCAGCGTGACCCGAGTCCTTGTGAGTACGTTTTGGAGATGCTTTCTGAAGAGTTCGTGTTGAAGACAAGGTGCGGGCCCCACAGGGCCTAGTTCGCACGTTTTACGGTGAAAACCCACTTTTTCACCTGACATCCATTTAGGGTGTTTGAGTACTCATTTTTGAGTGTTTTTCTAAGGGAATTGCAATGATGCAATCTGCCCGCCTAAATTAGGGCTCGAGGTGTGTGCCCCACATGGCCCCATTTTCTTATAAAGCGGGGAGTTGCAGCTTCTGCATCCGGAGTCCATTTTTAGCACCGTCAATGGAATTGTGACCCTGGAATCTAGGTGAAATTGACAGGGGTAGTTTCAAGCATCGAAGACAGAGTTGAAGTGTGGGCCCCATGGGCCGTCTCTTAAGTTGTGTGCAATGTACTTCATGTTTTCCATTAGGCATTCGTTTAGGGTGTATGAATAGTCGATTTAGTGTGCTTTTCCTAGAGAATCACTGTGGAAAAGTTTTCTCGAACTCTTTCGGGACTGAGGTGCGGGACCCATGGAGGCACCGTATGGGCGTAAAGCAGCGTTGAGTAACTTCTTCATCGGGAGCCTATATCCATCGAGGAAGTAGTCTATCATGCATGTTTTTCATTAGGATTACAATGGTGTAATCTGTTCAGTCAAGTGGAGCCTCTTACATGATCTTATTAAATGTGGAAATAAGATGGGGTGTCAGTCAGAGGCTTCTTTGGAAGTACTCCAATCCTATGCATTGTAGTGGTGCCAGTGAAACCCAGGGATGGAATGAGCGTTGAACCTCTATTAAGTGAATTGTTCTAGAATTGGGTGGTTGTGAGATACCCACTCTGTGTTCTGTTGTCCAGTGTTGTACCATTCAGTAGGGATGTCCAGAGCAGTTCTGGGTTTACCCTCCACCAGGGCTGGGCCATGGGCTGCTCATTGATAGTTCCGGGTTTACCCTCTAGCGGGGCTGGGCACTGGGTTTCTCATTGACAGTTCTAGGTTTACCCTCTAGCGGGGATGGGCAGTGGGTTGCTCATGGAATTCATAGGGTTTACCCTCTAGAAGAGACTGGGTCTTGGGTTACCCAATGAACTCTTAGGGTTTACGCTCCCGCAGAGACTGGGCAGTGGGTTACACAAGACCTCTTAGGGATTACCCTCCAGCAGAGAATGGTCAGTGGGTTACCCAATGACCTATTAGGGATTACCCTCGAGGAGAAACTGGGTAGTGGGTTACCCAAAGACCTCATAGGGTTTACCCTTCAGCAGAGACAAGGCAGTGGGTTAACCAATGACCTCTTAGGGTTTACCCTCCAGTAGAGACTGGGAAGTGGGTTACACGATGACCTTTTAGGGTTAACCCTCCAGTGGGGGTGGGCAGTGGGTCACCCAACGAATTCTTTTAGACTCAGTCCTTTCTAGTAGGCTATTATGTGGCTTTTCTCCATGACTACTCGAGTAGGTCCATTGGTTGTACGGGTCAGTGATGTGACAACATTTACTTTAGAAGAACTCTCGGTTGTGTGATAGTGACGAGGTGTGGATTTACATTCCCCAGAACTCTCAAGTACGAGGGGCACATTCCCCAACGAGACACGTCCTTGTGACACAACATGAAACCGTGTGGTCAATTCGGTGCCGCCTAAAGTAGATAGTGTTAGGTTGCTGTGATTTGAGCCCCTTGTCTTTTAGTTCGGGGCAGATGTGCATGATGCTAGGGATTGATGGTGGTAACGTCTGGGACTATTGGCTACTTTATTTCTTGGGCTATGCTACGAGATTGATATACCCTTACAATCTTGTTTGGGTTTCTTATTGAGCATATGGATATGTATATACCGTGTTCTAGTTCTCACTTCTTGGTTTTGGTTACTCTCCTTTCAGGAGAGGTGAAGATGAGTGGGGTATGCCACCTGCTTTCCGTGTCTAGCTTCTCATGGTAGGACGAGTCTACTCTCCTGCTATAAGGAGTAAAGGCTTGATGAGAAGTTCATCTTCTCACTATTCCTAGCTCCTTGTGTCAGGATTAGTCTACTTCCTTCCTCTTGCTGGGTTGATATGTACTCTTTATTTCACTCTCTATTGCACTCTATTGATATTCCATGTTCAATCTACTACTCAGTCTTCGGTACCTCATTTGTTTCTCCCTCGAGCCTTTGGGGAATTCTTCTGAGTATTTTTTTCTCACCCCTGTTCGGTCATTTCCTGCACTTAGTGTTCCCTTGCTGAAGACTGACAATTTGGTCATGACTTTAGTGGAGATTAGGAGTTCGGGATCTTGGACCGTGTACGATGGTCGTTGTCGGGTTCCAGGTGTGGGACTCTCCCAAATGTTTACTTTTTTACCTATTGCCGGGTTGTGGCAGTTTTCTGGTTGGGCGCATGTTTTTTCCGTTTTCTTTTCAGTTTACCTTCAGCACTTACATTTTACTGTTTAGAGGACGATGTAGATTTTGTGGTCGGTTTATAGAAGTTGGCCCTTTACTTTAATTTACTTTTCTTTTTTTACTCTGCACTTTTTCATTGTGTGGGTTGCGTGGGTGTGTACAGGTACTCAAGAAAAGGCCTCCCTGAGTTATTTATCCTTCGGTGCTTGTCGCCAGACCCTGTTCTATAGAGGAGGGCTTGTAGTAGTTGTGGCTCGAGCCCGGGTAGGTTCGGGCCATGAAAAAGTGGTATCCAAGGTGGTCAATTTCTTGGGATGTTGTTCGGACATCCCAAAAAAGGAATTGGTCGGGATCTGGCGAAGTAGTGTCAAAGTGTCTCGAGAGCAACCCCAGGCCATGGCGTCTAATGATGATGTAGCAGCTGATGTAGCCCTTAACTAGGACCCTGATAACCCGCTTGTCGACTCGACATAATGAGACACCCGTTGCAGGGGAAATTGGATAGTGAATCACATATAATTGAGTCTTTGACGGTCCTTCTTGAGTCTTCTCCACATTGTTGTTACTGTCATATACATATATTTTCATCTGATCATGGTTCTCCTTGATAACATTTAGGATGCCTCCGCGAAGACAGCCAGCCAGGTTACCAGCATTGGTTCCGGACGATGACCCTACGAGAGATGAAGCCTCAGTCCAGGGCCCACCATGCGAGTCCCTTTCTCTGTTGGGCCGGTTTCAGAAGCCCCACCTGGTGAGCACAAGAAAATGTTTGCAGAGCGGACTCAGCTTGAGCGTTGGTTGAGCACGCTCCGTGAGTTCCAGCAATAGAGAACACTGAGGTTCAGTGGTGATCCAAACCCTCAGGCAGCAGAGGTTTGGCTATAGACAGTGGTTCACCTCTTTTGGATTGCGCAGACCCCGGCAGATCTGATGGTGGATTTGGCCGCCAGCCTTTTCCATGGAGTAGTTGGGAATTTGAGGAGTCTGATGGATCAGTTACTTGATGAGTCGTCACTTTCGTGGGCCAACTTTCAGCTTCTATTTCCTGAGGAGTTTTACCCCTTGCTTACACTCTGTTTGGATCCGGGAGCTCCTACAGTTTCGACAAGGAGGGACCACGGTGACTGAGTATGTGTCTAGTTTCGCAGAATGTGCATGCTTTTACATGGACATGGTCCATGACGACAACTTTCGTGGTCGGATGTTTGAGCAGGGTCTCCATAGAGAGATTTGTTCCATCATCATACCCTTGTGCATCCCCAATTATGCTGAGGTTCTAGAGTAGGCACTGGTGACAGAGAGCTTTCTGTCACGTTTTACAGTTGGTGGTGGCAGTAGGCACGGAAAATCCGAGACGTCTTCCGTAGCTAGCAAGCACCGGATGGAAAAACCCCAACGTAGGTGGCCTTCCCACCACCGGTTTTAGAGACGTGTTAATGAACCACTATGGAAGTAAAGTGCAGGGCCTCAGCCGAGGAGACCCTTCTGTGAGTGGACTCCGGGACGTGGTCGTACACCATAGTGGCTTCAGAGGGAACTAGGGAATCCCAGAGAGCGTTGGTGCTATGCTTATGATGGGCGAGGTCACATGGAAATGGACTGGCTGACTAGGTATGCTGAGAACTTCAGGTAGGCAGCAGACACACCACCACGACAGAGGCAACACCGTGATCGAAGTAGTGCCTAGAGAGGTCATTCTAGCAGAGGAGCGGGAGGAGAATGAAGTTGGGGACGACATTATGTGGTCTTTCCATCACCACTAGGATTTCCACGTTAGGCTTTGGGATTTGACAGTTAGGACCACAGACAGCTGTGAGCTTTAGATATCTATGATCCTGCAGAACATGATGAGATAAGAGGTACACAATACAACTCTTCTACTTTTTGCAAAAGAATTAGTAGGCATTGTGCATGAAGTGCTCCTTTTCTTCCTTCTCCATTCTTGAGTTGTCACCAGGGTGACACGGGGAGGCAGTGTAACCCTGTTTTAGTAGAGTTGAAGGCGTGTAACCTTCGTCTTTAGTCGATGGTGTCGACTCCATTACTCTCTGAGCGTTTAAGTGATTCCGTGTCATGGGACAT
Source organism: Viscum album (assembly GCA_963277665.1). Lineage (NCBI taxonomy): Eukaryota > Viridiplantae > Streptophyta > Magnoliopsida > Santalales > Viscaceae > Viscum > Viscum album. The sequence continues at coordinate 1,965,866,654 of OY728132.1, forward strand.
CAACTGTGGAATCTTGCGTAACCAGATATCCATGAGTGTTTCACCATATGGATATTATGAAGGAGGTAATCACTGGGCTTTGTCCTAGGTCCAAGCAGAGACTCCATTCACGACGTGCAATATAGGTGTTCGGTCGGGGAGGTGAGCTACCCTCGAGGGCCTTTGGGCCGTTTGAGACCGTTTAAAGGGATGGAGAGGTTTTATACTGCCTTGCCCTAACCCCAAAGGCTGGTTTGGGTGCATAGAGTCTCCGATGTGACTTACTTGAGAGGATGTGTTTGTGCCCTTATGCATGTTAATGGAGAGGGCTGACCCCTTGAGAACGGACCAAATCCATTGGTCCTTTCGCAGTGACAGAGAACTGTGCAAGTGTTCTTCTGGGTACGGGAGAGCCCGGTGTGGGATTAGTACCCTGAGTTATTCCCTGGTTTTCCTTTCCAGGGAAAAAAATCTTGAACGATGGAATTATGTAAGATCCTGGTTTTTTCCATAAAAGACTTTCAAATATTCCTGATGTTAATCTTGAGTGGCGCCTTTAGATGACGTGCGATTCCGAGCCCCGATGTGTCTGGAATTAAATTTTCAGTGCGTTTACACTGGCCACACCAAATAAATAGAATAAACCCCAAACTGTAATTCGGTTCCTAAATCTGAGTGTACGGATGGGTTTAAAATGGAGTGTTTACGCCAGGAACAACATATAACATGTCGGCGCGGGACATTGGGACCCCTCGCCCATTAACGGAACATTAAACGGATAAATAAAATAATTAATTTATTAGTTTAATGGTGATGCTAAAGTATCTCTTAAATGGTTTCTCAGATGGGAAATCCAAGTGAACCGTTGAGTCTGGAACATGCCGTTTAACCTATATGGGGTGCAATTTTCACGGGCACGAGCCTTTTGTAAAAATTGTCACTAGGGGTGTTTTCATAATTTAGAGGCCTCTGGCATTAAATATTATTACTTTGTAATGGGGCCTCAGATTAGAATTCTAAGACCCCCATTGTGCTCAAGTGGTGGTGTTTACCACAGGTGCGTCCTAACATTCACTACATTTGGGTTTACAGATGAAGATTTAAATTGGGTTGAGTTTTTAATTAATTAAAGGATTAATTAATTTTCTTCATTTAATCTCTTTCTCTTTCCCTAACACTCTTCCCGGTGAAACCCTTCCCATTTCTCTCCCAAGAAACTCCCCTCCTTTAAAGACTAGTAAATTTCAATGAATTTTTTTATAATTTCTTTGGAATTTTACGAGTCTGTGGCTTCTGACGACACTTGATTCCGAGGCCCGGTGTTCCCGGAATCAATTTCCGATGTTTAGCTCGGGTATGTACGGTAAACGAACGAGCAGTTTTTTCTATATTTTGAACCAGTGCTCGGAATTGGAATTCAAGGACACCGAGGAATTCGTAGCGTCGATTTTCGCTTAAGGGGACCTTCACCACAGTTAGATTTTTTGCGGGTTGTGAGTTAATTTTTGAGGAATTAGAAGAAGATAAATAAAATTTTGGAACACGAATTTTATTTATAGATGGTAGTTAAATCCTACCAATGGTTGTTAGAGGTGGGTCCCACACCCACCTAACTCCCATTATAGGATTTAGTGTGGTAGGGCCCACACGAGGCCATAACTCCTCACCTCCACATAACCCCCATGACCTCCCCATTACTCACCCCTTTTTTAATACATGACAACTCCACACAATTATTGGAGTGGAGCCTCTCCACCTCCCAAGCTTAATGAAGCCAACAAAGGTAATTAATAACCTTATTAGTTATTTTTGTCACACCTCTTTGACTTATTTTGAATTTCTTGGAGATCTTTTCAAAGATGGAGACTTAATGAAATACTTTTTGGCAAATATTTTTGGAGAATTAGAGATCTTTCTTCATCCACAAAGAACGAATACCTCCCTCGACGAAGAACTCTGGTTCCACGAAGAATGATCGACGTGACTTCTTTCTTTTTCTTTGCGAAAATAGGGGAGACGCCACATCTTTGGGTACACTCCGACAACAATGGTTCTACCCCGACATTGACAGAGTGACAACGCTTTCTGCGTCTATGATGAACGAACCATAATCATGGTAGGGGTTTTGTTTTGAATTTCCACTTTCCTTTTTGAGGAAAGAACGATGAAAACAGACCAACCATTTCCCGGTTGATCCGCGGATCTGTCGTGCATGCATCATGGATGCAAGGATATTTTTCGGGTTTGGATTTGAGTTTGAATTCTTAAATCTTGATTGAAAATTTCTAATGCGGTGGGCCCGGGACGAAGAACAAACCTCAGCCTCCGCTGATTGTTTGTTTGTGAACATATTGATGGGAGATGATAAAACTGGACCACAATGCATATGGAAGCCGTCGAAGTGAAGAACGGGTCCCGAGAGAGCCACAGGAATATACGGCGGGCAAATCGGACCATTGGAGCGTGTCTGGTGGTCCACAGAAGGCGCTGCCAGCGTGCCCCGCCCGGGTAGTGGACCCTGCGGCCGTACGGGATCCAGGACGCCCGGGGGGCGGTGGTGACGATGTCCAACAAAAGGGAGGCCACGCCTTCCTCGCATGGCACAAAGCACTCGGCCAACCGGTCGTGCCGCAACCGGCCACGGGGCCGGGCTGCCAGCACCTGGCCGAGCCACTAACACCGGGCCGGGCCGCAAGCGCCGGGCTTGGCTGTACAAGCCGTGGGATGGGCCACACCATTCGGGCCAGCCCGTTCCCTACTAGGCCGGACCCGGACCCGGGTCAGTTTGACCCAGTTCGGGCCAACCCAGGGGGTGTTAGGCCGGGGGGGACCGGGCCCAGACCCCCTATTTTTTGGACCTTCTACAGTTAAACACCAAAAACATGAGTTTTGGACCACTGATCTACATAGCGTCAGATGAGTAGTATTCCTTGGATCTAGACGGTAGTTTTGGTATATTACACTCAAGGTTTCGGTGGTGTTTGGGAATGGTCGGGTTGGTTCGAATTTGGAACAATCCGGGCCCTCGGGGTGGAGACACTTATAACTTGAGAACCGGACGTCCGATTGACATGCCGTCGAATACGTTGGATTTATCTTGATGATACGGTTCTTTTGACATAATCTACATGGTATTAAGTTGATTTTAGAGTATGAACATGTTGGTTTTATCTTAAAAACCAACCAGGCCCCTAGAATAGAAAAGCTAATAACTCACAGACCGGGCATCCGATTGAAGTGTCGCCTGTTGCGTTGAGACCCCTATTATGAGGTGGTCCTTTGAGATACTTCCATGTGAGATTATGTGACACTTCGAATTATCGACCATTAGCTCATGGAGCGGATCCTCCCAAAGATGAGTGTACGGAGTACGGAGACCTTGTAGCTGACTGATACCTGATGACTGGTTGTCTGATTCCTTTCGGAGTGACTTACATATCCCAAAGGGGAGCACTACTGTGATGGGGTGGAAGACCCCTGGTAGGGAGCACTACTTTGTTTGGGTGACATACCCGCAGTACTCGATAGGAGGAGTACCTTTGTAGGCTATTAAGGGGATCACTACTGTGTTGGGGTGGCAGACCCAGGCAGGGAGCACTACTGTGTTTGGGTTGCAGACCTGCAGTACTCGATAAGAGGAGTACCTCAGTAGTCTAAGGTAAGTGAGTAGCGCCTCAGAGTCATGACACGATCACTATACTCAACAGAGGAGGAGCTCTTCAGTATTTGTCTTTTTGATATCATTAATAAAAATTCTGGTTGTAGCTGAGTCTATGACCTTTGTGTTTACCTCATGATTGAGATGAGTTACTTGATAACATAGGTATATGTATGGGAATATAACTATGTAATGGTTATCTGTTGAGATCATTAATTGTGGTATATCTTTGTTGGTTTTAGTGAGAACATGAGGGTCTATGGGTCCCTACTAAGTATCGTTATACTCACCCCTTCACGGGCCATGCCCACACCTCATTGTGTTCGATGCGGACGACAGACAACACTGATCGTGGTTGAGGATTGTAGAGCTGGACAGTACCCGGAGGTGGACTTCACTACGAGATGGTAACCGGAGGTGGACTTCAAGATGAGAGGATAACAGGAGGTGACAGATGGACTTGGAGGGGTGAGGTGTCCATATGTACCTACCCTTAAGGTAGGAACTCCAGAAGGCGATCTAGGAGCAGCTTGACACCTTCCTGCAATTTTTTCTTTTCCTTGTGCTTTACTGTTGGGCTTATATTTCTGGCCCCCATTGTACATTCATCACTCTTGTTATATTTCTTTACATAGTGTTTTCTTCTACTTGTACTCTGGTTGTGTGTGTGTTTACATTTTATAAAGGCAATGCATTCCCAGCTATAGGGATTTATGCCTTTGGTGCTAGTCTCCATCCCCTGGCCTATGGAAGGTGGGCTTCGGGTAGTTACGACACGGGCCCTGGGGGACGGGTCATGACAAATTGGTATCAGAGGAATCAGTTCTACTATAGAACTTAGTAATCTCATATTTCTTTTCTATGAAATAATAGTGTTAAGGGTACTATGTGTGGTCTTCAGATCAGTGAGTCCATTGTTAGTGCGGGTGGCTGACATATCCATACACCAGGACCCTGACTTCTGATTTCTAACGCAGTGCATGAAAACAATGATTGCGTGTGTGTTTTCAAAGGTTTCTTTTAAATCAGCTCAATCTAGGTCAGTTCACTAGGTATAGTCCTTTGACCATGTAACATATGTTCTTTCTGGATGCCTCCCCGAGGAGGATCAGATAGATCCCCAACAGTTGTTCGTACTAACAAGCTGTTGATTGATGAGGCCTCTGTACAGTTCCCTCTTCTAGATGAGACACCAGTAGAGAGTGGATGCCACTTGAGCGCGATGCACGAGTTCCAGCATCAGAGGCCCCTATGGTTTCGAGGCGAGTCATATTTTTAGACGGCTGGGCACTGGCTGGTGTTTGTAGCATGAGATTTCCACATAGCTGGGACACCCCAAGGACTTGATGGTGTACCTAGCTATTAGCCTCTTCCAGGGAGCAGCTGAGATGTGGTGGATCCAGATGCTCCTGTTTTTTGACAAGACGATGTTAACCTAGGGAGACTTCGATAGTTTCTTCAGGGTGGAGTTTATACTAGCGACTCTACACTCGGAGCATGCTCAGGAGCTGCTGCCCTTGCCGCATGTTTTTCCGTGAGTAGATGAGTAATCTGTAGGCATAGGATGGATGATGTAGAGGTCCAGGAACACCCAGCCAACAGGTGGGAGACCTTAGGTTTTAGGTTCGGTTGTGCAAGTCAAACGAAAGATAGCCAGACATACGAGGAGCAGGAAGTGCTATTAATGCGGCAAGCAGGGTCACTTGGCTCGAGACTGCCCGACCAGTCAAGCAGATGAGAAGCAAGTAGTAGAGGAACCAACCACACTGGAGCAGAGGTGCTGGCTATACAGCTGGTGGTGTACAACGCTTTGAAGATTTTCCACCACCACCAGGAGTTCCACCCCGAGCATAGAAAACGAGTGGATATGGGAGAGCTCAGCTTCAGGCAGCGGAAGCATACGACAATGGAGCTTCGAAAGCATGTGGACAGAAGCGAGACAAGTTCCAGGCATAGAGGCCTTTGTTATTGGTGCTTCTAGCTTCTTTTTTGTTGATGTTGTCATTTCTGTGTTTGCTTTGTGTCTTTGTACTACGAGATGCAGTAATAAAAGACACTTATCTTTGTGAAGTTTGCTATCATGTCCTTTTCTTGTGGTTGATACTAATAAATTCCAGTTAAAACTATTGACTTGACCCTCACTATTTATTTTTCTAGTAGAGGAGACCTAGTAACCACGCACTGATTCCGACAATGTGACTCCTCCCTTGGAGGTGAGAGTAACAGTTGGATCTATTGGTAGTAGCGTCAAGGCCTTACGACGTCATCTATGTCATGAAATAGTACCATTCATGACATGATTGTCTGTATTAGGTGAAAAACGTTGTTCATCTAGGGGATGAGACCAGATTTATCATTTCATCAGAGGAGAAATATCAGCAACTCTTTGGTAGAATGTAGATGAAGAAGGGTGGAGATGAGTTCTTACAATTGGCTAGTCTCACCCATTTTTCTTTGAGTGAATGGTTTACTGTTCTCTCCAACTCAATATTCTCAAGTTTATCTTCCCTCAGAAGGACATGAACCTGAGTCATCGGTGATGGCGTGAAATCCTCCAGGACTATGACTTTGAGATAGTTTATACTCTTGAGGTGGGGAATATTGTAGCATATTCTCTTAGTGGGAGATCGGGCATTCACCTGTTGGGAGTATCGAGATAGAAGTAGGCCCAGTTTCAGATATCCTTTATGGATAGTGATGGAGTTAGCACGTGTAGAACCAGAGATGGTTTAGCCTATAACGGAGAAGGTTAAAATCACCTTGGAGCGAATAAAGACTTCATAGAGCAGACAGAAGTCCTATATAGATAGAAGACGAGACCACTGGAGTATGAGGGTGACGACCACGTCTTCTTACGGGTCTCACCTCGACAGGGACTACAGAGATTTGGCCAGGGCAGCAAGTTATCACTATGTGTTATCAGACCTTTTCAGGACCCCTGCAGTGTAGGCAAGGAGGTTTACCGCCTGGCCTTTCCACCTCAGTTGCACCTGGTGCACGACGTCATCCACATATCTCAGCAGAGGAGATGTGTGCACGACCTATCTATCATCATCGACCATGGAGAGCTGGACATTGATGACGGGGTGACATTCACGGGGTTCTAATAGATGTTGAATATTGACAGGAGCGGGTCTTACGAGGACGATCAATTCCTATTATGCACTTTCACTGGCAGCACCGAAATCTCCAGGAGAGCACATGGGAGCAAGAGGATCAGATGTGTGCTTAGTACCTTCTTTAGTTTCCCTAGTTTGTGTTGTATATTTACAAAGTTTTAAAGCCCTGAGGTTGGAGTAATGTAAACACCTGTAAATTTCAAGGATTTTTTTATTTGGAATTTTACGAGTCTGTGGTTTCTGAAGGCACTTAATTCCAAGGCTCGGTGTGCCCAGAATAAATTTCTGAAGTTTAGCTCGGGTAGGTTTAGTAAATGAATGAGCAAGTTTTTCATTCTTTTGAACCGGTGCTCAGAATTGAAATCTGAGCACACCGAAAAATTCACAGTGCCAGTTTTCGCTTTAAGGGACCTTCACCATAGTTGCGTTTTATGTGGGTTGGGAGTTAATTTTTGGGGAATTAGAAGAAGATAAAGAAAATTGTGGAACACAAATATTATTTATCCATGGTAGTTACACCCTACCAAGGGGATTTAGAGCTGGGGCCCACACCAACCTAACCTCCCATGAGAGTATTTAGTGTGGTAGGGCCCACACGAGGCCCTAACTCCTCGCCTCCAAATAACCCCCTTGACCTCCCCATAACACCCCCTTGTTTAATACATGACAACTCCACTCATTTATGGGAGTGGAGCCCATCCACCTCCCAAGCTTAATGAAGCCAAATAAGGTAATTAATAACCTTATTAATTATTTTTGGCACACCTCTTTGACTTATTTTGAATTGCTTGGAGATCTTTTAAAAGAATGAGACTTAATGAAATATTAGTTTGGAAAATATTTTGGGAGAATTAGAGGAGAGTTTTCTTCATCCACGAAGAACGACTTCCTCCCTCGAAAAAGAACGCCGGTTCCACGAAGAAAGATCGATGAGCCTTCTTTCCTTTTATCTGTGACTACAGGGGAGATGCCACATCTTCGGGTACACTATGACGATGATGGTTCTTCTCAGCATTAACAGAGTGAAAAAGATTTCCCCTTCTACGATGAACAAACCATAATCGAGGTAGGGGATTTTTTTTGAATTTCTCCTTACCTTTTTTAGGAATGAACGATAAGCGCAGACCAACATTTTCCCGATTGATCCCCGGATCACTCGTGCATGTGGGTTGGATGTGGGGTTATTGTTTGGGTTTGGATTTGAGTTTCAATTCTTAAACTTGATTGAAAATTTCTAACGTGATTGGCCCGGGTCGATGAACAAAACCGACCCTACGCAGATTGTTTGTTTGTGCACGTATTGATGGGCGATGATGAAACATAACCAAAATGGCATATGGAAGTTGTCACAGTGAAGAACAGGTCTCGGAAGAGCCTCTTGCATAGAAGACGGGAAAATCGGACCACCAGAGTGCGTCCGGTTGTTCGCGGATGGCGCCGCTGGCGCGGCGGTGCCGACGACAGGAGGCGGCGGCGGCGCCCCAGCGCACCGCCGGAAAAACCCACCGCGCCAACAGCCGCAGTGTTGGCTCGACGGACCCCGTGACCACGTGGGATCCAGGATGCCCGGGGGGAAGCGCTAGCTGGCGCCGCTAGTGTCAAACAACGTGGAGGCCAAGAATCCCCCACTCGGCGCAACTCGCTCGACCAACCGGCCGGGCAACAACCGGCCACCGGGCAGGGCCACCAGCACCGGGCCGGGCGGGCAGAGCTGGGCCGGGCCACACTAGCCATGGGCCGGGCTGCGCCAATTGGGCTGGCATGTGCTCAACCGGATGAGACACGGAACCGGGCCCAGACCCCCTATTTATCAGATCTTCGTCAGTTAAACGCCTATAACTTGAGTTGTGGACCTCTGATCGATGCACTGTCAGTTGCATAGGATTTATTGGATCAAGGAAGTAGCTTTGGTATATTAAACTCAATGTTTAGGCGAATTTTTGGAATGGTTGGGTTTGTTTGAACTCAAAACCAACCGGGACCTCGGAGCAGAAACACTTATAACTTGAGGACCGGACGTTCGATTGGTGTGCCGTCAACTACATTGGATTTCTCCAGATGAGTTGGTTATTTTGGAATACTGTACATGGGATTCAGATGATTTTGGATTGTGGCCTGGTTGGTTTTAGCTTAAAAACCAACCGGGCCCCTAGAATGGAAAAGCTAATAACTCACATATAGGGTGTCCGACTGATGCCCCGTTTTTGCATTGAGACCCCTATGACGAGACGGTCATTTGAGATACTTCCAAGTGAGATTACGTGACATTTGTAAGTATCAACCAGTAGCCCATGGAGCGGTCCCTCCATGAGATGAGCGTACGGAGTACGAAGACCTTGTAGCTGGCTGAGACCTGATGACTGCTTGTCCAATTCGTTTCAGAGTTACTTGTATAGCCTAGTTGGGAGCACTACTATGTTGGGGTGGTAGACCCATGCTGGGGAGAACTACTATGTTGGGTTGGAAAACATGCGGTACTCGACAGAAGAAGTACCATTATAGGATATTAGGGGGAGCACTACTATGTTGGGGTGGAAGACCCATGGCGGGGAGCACTACGGTGTTTGGGTGGCAGACCCACGATACTCGACAGGAGGAGTACCTCAGCAGTCTAAGGTAAGTGAGCAGCACCTCGGAGTCATGATAAGATCACTGTACTTGATATAGGATGATCTCTGCAGCAGTTCTGGTTTCAATATCATTAATAAAAATCCTGGTTTGAGATGATTCTATGACATTTGTGTTTACCTCATGATTGAGATGTGTTACTTGATAACATAAGTATATGTATGGGCATATATCTAAGTAAAGTTTATCTGTTGAGATATTTATTTGTTGTTTATCCTTGTTGGTTTTAGTGAGACCTTGGGGGTCTCAGGTTCCTACTAAGATCATTATACTCACCCTTGCACGGGCATTTCCCACACCTCGTTGTGTTGGTTGCTGACAACAGATAACACCGATCATGGTTGAGGCTTGTTGAGATGGACAGTACCCGGAGGTTGAATTCACGACGAGACGGTAACCGGTGTTGGACTTCATGACAAGACGATAGCCGTAGGTGATAGACGAACGTGGAGAGCTGAGGTGGCCATCTGTACCTACCCTTCAGGTAGGAACTCCAGAGGATGATCCAGGAGCAGCTTAACACCTTCCTGTTGTTTTCTCTTTTCCTAGTACTTTACTATTGGGATTGTATTTATGGACCCTTTTGTACTTTCACCACACTTGTTATATTTCTTTACTTAGTGTTTTATTCTTCTTTTACTCTGGTTGTGTGTGTGTTTACGTTTTATAAAGGCATTGCCTTCCTAGTTATAAGGATTTACGCCTTTGGTGATAATCGCCAGCCCCTGGCCTATAGAAGGAGGGCTTGGGGTAGTTACAACACGGGCCCCAGGGGACGGGTCATGACACCTCCTCCCATGCTCTCTTCCTCCTTCACCTCCTCCTCCCCCCTTTGGTGGACGATGAAGAAACTTCGAATCTTGGCGAGTGAATTCTTCGTCAACGATGATCGATCCAAATCCAAGTAGGATTTCGTTTACATTTATGTTCTAAATCAAATTTTCAAAATAAATATCAATCATTGCCCATTTGTTTCATCTTTTTAATTATCGTCCTGGATGGTTGCACGAACACGACCATTGATCTATATTTGGAACCCTGCTCTTGGTTCCGTTCTTCATGAAAACCCGTTATAATTTTCGGATGCGTCAACCGACTAGCGCATCATCGAATAAAGGTAGGCGCTACCCAGGTATCGTCGTAGGCATCAATTTTTTTTTCTCGGATCTGGAATTGGCTGTCCGATCGAGTCGCGGTGATCTTTCGAAGGAACCATCAGAACACCACCGACCGGAGAGGCCGTTGGCTGCGTGCGGTGACCACGGTTTGCCACACAGAGGAGCGTCCCCGGAGGTGCCGCCGGCCAAAGGCGAAGAGTGGCCGGAGGATGGTGCATGGACGGAGGAGTCAGCTTCGACCGGTTCGATGGTGGATTATGGCCGGGTGGAGATGACTTCGGCCGGTGCAGCAGGGATGAGGCCGAAGAGGCGGTGCAGGCAGGTCCAGGGGGCTGCGGCTATGGCGGAGAAGGGCCCTAAGGAGAGGGAGGTGGCGTGGTTGAGAGAAATGGGTAGTCAGGCGTGTGGTGGGGTGCGAAGTCGAGCGGCGGGGGGGGGGGGGGGGGCTTCAATGGAGTAGGCGGGTGTTCCATGGCCTCTCGCGGTCGGCAGGCGGAACCTGAGGTGGTCAGTGCCTCAGGCGTGCGAAGGATGCCAGGAACTGCACTTGGCAGGTCCTTCTGGAGACGCAGAAAAGACCAGCCGAAGGGACAATCTGTTTCTAAAAAAATTGATCAGAGGAAGGGGTCTGGTGTTGTTGGGTGGGCTGTAGCCAGACCCACGGCTGGGCTGCAGGCCGATGACTAGGACCGGGCCGACCGGGGTGAACCAGACCAGTTAGGACCCCTTGCGTTTGGGGGGGGGGGTAACTGCTAAACAACACATCCGTTTGACGTGTAGTTAGAAGCTATAGATCAGTATCTTGGAGACAAAAATTTTAAGATGGGCTCTGGGGTTTTTGGGTTCCATGCCCGAAGGCGGGTGACCCGAAACACATTAATTTAATAATATTAAATTATTATTAAAGTTGTGACGGGCATGGTTCGCGAGCCGGACATCTGTTTGATGTGCTGTTAGAGATGCGGTGGCCCTAGAGATGAGACAGTTCTTCCAAGTTGGTTCAAAAACTGTTCGGGTTGGTTTCGTCACTCAGTGGCACGAAACACTAAATGTGAATAATTAATTAATTGATTGTTGTGTCGGACCTAACTCCTGATTGGGATGTCCGATTGATGCGCCGTCAGCAAGAACATGACCCCAGTCCTCATGTGGACTTTTTGGAGATGCTTTCTAAAGCATTTGGGTTGGAGAGAAGGTGCGGTCGCACAGGGCCTAGTTCGCACGTTTTACAGTAAAACACCACTTTTTCACCTGACATCCGTTTAGGGTGTTCGAGTACTTGTTTCTGAGTGTTTTTCTGAGGGGATAGTAATGGAACAATATGTTCCCCTAAAATAGGGCTTGAGGTGTAGGCCCCACAGGGCCTCGTTAGCATATAATGTGGGGATTTGGAACTTCTACATCCGGAGTCTGTTTAATGCACCGTCAATGGAGTTGTGACCCTAGCATTGAGGAAAAATTGATCAGGGTAGTTTCAGGCGTTGAAGATAAAGTTGGGGTGTGGGCCCCAATGGTCATCTCTTAATCTGTGTGTAGTGTACTGTGAATTTTCCATTAGGTGTCCGTTGGGGGCATTTGAATAGTCAATTCAGCATTGTTTTTGGAGAGCATCACGGTGGTGCATTTCCTGACCTCTTTAGGAACCGAGGTGAAGGCCCCACAATGACACCATATGGGCGTAAAGCAACATTGAGTAACTTCTTCATTGGGAGCCCGTTTCCAGGGAGTATATAGTCTTTCTCGCGTGTTTTTTCACGAGGATTACAACAGTGTAATCTGGTAAGTCAAGTGGATCCTCTTACGTGATATTATTAAATTTGTAAATATGAAGGGGCGTTGGTCGAAAGATTATTTAGATATACTCTGATCCTACGCATGGTAGCAGTGCTAGTGAAACCCAGTGATGGCATAGGCACTCAACCTCTATTAGGTGAATTGTTCTAGAGTTGGGTGGTTGTGCGATACCCACTCCATGTTCTATTGGTCAATGTTGTACCATTTAGTAGGGATGGCTAGAGAAATTCCGGGTTTACCCACCAGCGGGGATGGGAAGTGGGTTTCTCATCGACAGTTCTGGGTTTACCCTCCAATGGGGCTGGGCAGTTGGTTTCTTTTCGACTTCTTTGGGTTTACCCTCCAGTGGGGCTGGGTGGTGGGTTTTGTCATGGACTTCTTAGGGTTTACCCTCCAGTAGAGACTGGATAGTGGGTTACCCAACGACCTCTTAGGGTTTTACCTACAGCAGAGACAGAGCAGTGTGTTACCCAATGACCTCTTAGGGTTTACCCTCTAGCGGAGACCGTGATGCGGGTTAGCCAATAACCTCTTAGGGTTTACCCTCTAGTAGATACTGGGCAGTGGGTTACCAAATGACCTCTTAGGGTTTACCCTTGAGAAGAGACTGTGTAGTGGGTTATCCAACGACCTCTAATGGTTTACCCTCCACCAGATACTAGGCAGTGGGTTACCCGAAGACCTCTTAGGGTTTACCCTCCAACGGGGCTGGGTAGTGGGTTACCCGACAGCTTTTTTTAGACTCAGTGCTTTCTACTATGCTAGTCTATGGCTTTTCTCCGTGACTAACGAAGCGGGAACCTTGGTTGTATGAGTTTAGTGGTGTGACCACATTGAATTTGAGAAGACCTCTTGGCTGTGTGACAGTGACAAGGTGTGGTTTGACTTTCCCTAGAACTCTCAAGAACGTGGGGAGCATTCCCCACTGAGACGCATCCTTGTGATGCGACCTAAAACCATGTGGGAGAGTCAGTTCTGCCCAAAGTGGATAGTGTCAGAGTGAGGTGATTTGAGCCCCTTAACTTTCTGTTTGGGGCAGACGCACAGGATTCTGGGCATCAATGGTGGTTACTTCTGGGGCTGTTGGCTACTCACTTTCTTGGTGTGAGCTACGGGATGGAGAACCCCTTACAGTCTTGTTCGGGTTTCTTGTTGATCATATGGATATGTACATACCTTGTTCTAGTACTCAATTATTGGGTTTTGGTTACTCTCCTTCCAAAAGAGGCGAAGACGTGTGTGGTATGCCACATGATATCCAAGTCTATCTTATCATGGTTGGATGAGTCTACTCTCCTTTTATAGGCAGCAATGGCTCGACAGAAAGTTCATATTTTCACCATTCCTGACTCAGTGTATTGGGACAAGTATACTTCCTTCCTCTTGTTGGGTTGAGCTGTACTCTTTAATACACTCTCTGTTGTACTCCTTTACTATTCCTTGTTCTATCTACTGCACACTCTTCGGTAAATCTTTTGTGGATCCATAGAGCCTTCCGGGTATCCTATTGAGTATTTCTATAGTCACCCATGCTTAGGATTTGTCCACACTTGGTGTGCCCTTACAGATGACAGACATGTTGGTCATGACTCTAGTGAAGCTTAGCAGTTCATGATCATGGATCGTGTACAGTGGTCCTCGTCGGGTTCCAGGTGTGGGACTCTCACAGCAGTTTACTTTTGTTTACTTGTTACTGGGTTGTGGCACTGTTTTGGTTGGGTGTGTGTTTTGCCCATTTTCTTTTCAGTTTACCTTCAGCACTTACTTTGTACTATTTAGAGGCTGATGCACCTTTTGTCGTCTTTTTATTGCAGTTGGCACTTTACGTTACTTTACATTACTTTTTTACTCTGTACTTTTGCATTGAGTGGGCAGCGTGGGTGTGTACATGTACTTAGGAAATGTGTCTCTGAGTTGTTTAGCCTTCAACCCTTGTCGCCAGCCCCTGGCCTATGGAGGTGGGCTTGGGGTATTCGTGGATTGATCCTGGGCAAGGTCGGGTTGGGACATCTATGATATTTTCCAATAATATTATTTTTTTATTAGGTAATTTAAATGATTATGTTTTATGGGTGAAAAGTTTTATTTTTTGAAAAAAAATTCATTGGTTTAAAATAATCATAGACTAACCATTTCATTCCTTATGATATATCCCTTAATAAGGTTTTTATGCTCATACCATTTTTTGAAATGTTTTCCACATGGTAGAAGGATGGGTACGAGGAAGGATGAAATCATGATGACTGTTATGAATATTTATATCAAGAAAAAGAAAACATTATTTATTTTAAGGAGTTTTAATTTGTGAAAAAATAGATAGTGTTGAGAAGAGTCAAATTTGTAATATTTGAGTTTTTATGTACTATTTATATCTTAATTCTCTAAAACTCTAAACCTGAAATGATTTTCAATGTGAAATAATATCAAATTAATGACTTAACTCAAGATTTTTTAATTTTTAAGGATATTGAATTATAATTTTGGTGGAATTTTTATTTTGGGATAAGGTTGAGTTGTATATGGATTTCAAAATACTCTAGTACATATTTACATAGAAAGAGAATAATATGAACCAACGAAGATAGTTAGAGAGATGAAGTACATTGAATGCATGAATCGCTACAATGTAGGGAAAGTGAATGAAGTGGAAGAATCATTATGTAGAAAGGATCCTACAATTATATCATTGATGAGTTTTCAGTGGGATATGATTTTCATATATTTTAAAGGGATGGAAGTGTAAATCATAAAGTAACAACATTTATCCTTTCAAAAATTATTTCTCAAATATCCCTTAAAGAGAGGGTAAAGGATGCACAATGTGATGATGTGAAAAATTAGATGAAACTGGATACTATAATAAAAGGGAAATACTTGGTGGTCAATGAAGAAAGAGTTTTAGGATTTGGGTCATGACCACATGTACCATCAAATCGCATGTTAAATAAGGTTCTATTTGTTGATACACATTGCTTCTCATTATTCATCCATAAAAGAAGCACAAATATGTATTGAGATCTATTAGAGAACTATTGGTTATAAACTATGTGTAAAGAGATCATGGAATATACATCAATATGTCTTGTATATAATACAATAAAGGTAAAAAGAAGAAAATACAAGGGGATGATGTAACCATTACCCAGTCCAACAATATATATCACAGAAGTGGTGAGGCTCTATGAAACACCACAATCAATTGTATCTGATAGAGACCAAATATAAACCTCCATGTTTTGGAAGAGTCTATAATATAATTTAAACATAGAGTTTAACTTCATGGAAAGTTATCAACCAATGACTTCTATCCAATCTATGTAGACTACCGAGATACTATAGGATATGTTGAGAGAATACTCAGGGGACATCAATGGACGATGGGGTCAACATATTCATTTACATGAGTTGGCATACGGTAATTGCTTCCAATCGACAATCTAAATGGATCCATTGGAAAAAATTATTAGATATAGGTGACGAAATCCAATATATTGGGATGAAGTTAGTGAATGCAAACTGCAAGCCCCTAAAATGGTTGAGGAAATGGAAGAAAATTTATATACCATTAAAGATTAAAGCAAGGATAATCAGAGTAAACAAAAATAATATACTGACAATGATTGAAGAGACTTATATTTTGATATTGGAATCATCGTATTAATTTATATATCTCCATGGGAGAAATTAATGAGATTTGGGAATAAATAAAATATTAGACCACGATACATCTATCCCCTTTATATCCTTGATCACATAGGATAAGTGACATAATGAATAACACTCCCACCTAACCTATCTTATGTACATTATATATATATATTGTATCTATATTGATTAAGTTCATAACATACCCCTCACTTGTACTCAATCTTGATGTGGTACTAATGGTGAAAAAAATATCTATTAGGGAGAAACCTGTGAAGATATTAGACCATAGTGACAAAGTTATACAATGTAAGACAATGCACATAGTCAATGCTCTATAAAAAAATGCATGCTTTAAGAAGAAACAAGGGAATTAGGGGTGGTGTTAAAATAGAGTTACCCCCATTTTTTTGCTGTGGTCAATGAATATTTTGGAGGAAATAATTATAAATGGGGAATGATTGTAACAACATAAAAATTTATAAATAAAATTCCCCTTATGATTTAATTATATGAATTATTAGATATAATAATTCTGAAAAACACATGAACTTATTTTGATTTATAATATCCTATAGGTTTAATAGGACATTCATAATCATTGTTTCTCATAATATATATGATGAATAGCGATTACATTATTATAATAAATATTGGGTTTTACAAATTCCAATTTTCATATAAATCAGAAGTTGTGACCGCAACTAGTTGTATTATACCTATGAAGCCCATTTATTATAGCTTATGAAGGAGGTAGAATCACTAGACCTTTCTAATGACCAACCCAAATCTGTGATCCATAAACAAAAGGAAGATTGAAACGGCTTACGAGAGAGGTTTAAGACCATTGAGTTAATGACCCAAACCACATATTCCAAACAACCCCATAAAAGTTATATAATCACGAACCTTACACTTAGGGATATTTAGAGTGTATGAAATTGATATGTATAAAGACTATAATAATTTAAATACGAATATTTTATTTTTAATATAATAATTATCATATTTTCTACTTATCATTTCTTTGTAATTGTTTTTTATTTTTATATAATATAACACAAAATTTATTTTTAATTTGTATCAAATCTCAATTAAAATGATTATTTCAAAAAATTAATAGATTTTAAAAATAAATAATATTTTAATAAAATTATATTGTCAAATAATATTTATTATATATAAGTGATCATGTAATTTTGATAATGTAAAATTAAAATTTTATAAGGGATCAAAAATCGTATATGTAAAAAAACTTAAGTATTTCAATAAGTATATATTATTATATTTAAATTGAAAATATAAATAGTTATAAAATTTTATTCCTAAAATAAATATCATTTTTGGAATCATAATGTTAAAATTATGCAACAAATATTTTTTGGTAATTTTTTGGGATAGTTGAATTTTCAGATAAAAACTAAAAACCGTATAAATATAAATTTTTTATTATGATATCATAATAATCCAAATGAAATGTAATAAAAACTATAATGGGAATCCCTAAAAAAGAATATTTTTACCATTTAATCTAATTTTACTTTATATTAATCTGAGAAATTTTATAAAGTTAATACTACAAAACCATGAATATATTTTATGGTTTGAAAATCATATCTTTAAGAGTATGACCCAATTACCCATCTAATAGGTTATTATTTTATTATGTTCATCCCTCAGATTTATAAAACAATGAAAACCACTAACCTTGGGAAGAAAACATGGGAAAACCATTGCACGGTGTTTGGTTTTTGTCATTTTTTATATAAAGTACAAAACGTATGTTTTTGAAATGTTAACGAATTCCCCACTCATTTATTATATAAACCCTCCTATGTTCCCATTTCTCTTCACTCAAAATAAATGAATATTTTAAATTATGTTCCCAATATTTTATAGTATCCTCCATAGGTTCCCTAATCTCTCAACAATCTCCGCCCATGAATTTGGAGTCGCCCTCATTTGGTATGGGGTCCTATACTTTTCTCCATTTTTCAAGTATCATATTTATCTTATGTAATTTATCCTAAATTCGTTATTTGTGAATATATTTTTCCATGTCAAATTACTTTAAAATTGATTTCCAAATGACGATTTCCCCTATTCTCTCCCATAATACAATAAAATTAATTTTTCTAGTGATGTTGTTATGCTATCGAAATTCATCCATGTTTTTGCTTCGTAAACAATTATTTTGTGAATAACCAGACCCATTTCCTATATATGGTGTTTAACTTTATGAACATATATTTATTTATTAGGTAATTACATGAATTTATTTTACAATCCATGATATTGGATTAAATTTTCATGACAAATGATTTTGTTTCTTATGATCAATGTGGTACACTTAAGAATGAGAATGAAATGAAAGTGACGAGTGAAACCATAATTATATAGTTCCCCAATGCATTGGGTAATTTTTAGTATCATGTAATGAAACATTGGTACACAGAGTTACGATGATTCTTTTATGGGTCTATTTACATCATGATGTTTTTGTGGTTAGCCTGAACCTTTTTGTTTTAATTTATTGTGTTTCCACATTTCTCATGCATTCTTTGTGTTATCATGTTATATCATGTCTCATTGTTCATTTTTATGATTTTAACTACATTTATGCCACATTGATATTCCTATTTCATAAAATTTATTAGTTTATTCATTTTATTGAATGATTATTCCCTTATTGACATTTATAGCTCCCCCATTTTTATTTATATTCCTATTTTATCTTATGTAGTTTTTAGTAGGATCATGTTAAGGGAGTTTTCAATAAAGATGAAAAATATATTGTTTTAATTTTTTATTCAATATACCTAATTCAGAATGATATTATAATTCTCCATATTAAATGTTTTAGAGTATGTAATATTACATAATAAATCATGAATTAATGTGTAATAAAGTGCAGGGTTTTCATAGATTACAATTAAAACTCTTTCTAATTTCTCAAAAAATGAAATTACCCCATTAATTTCATTTTAAGGAAATTTATATTAATTGATAGACAATGTGGGTCTGATTAGAACATTAACACATAAAATTATATTACCTCACTAACCATAATATGATATAGATGTTGTAAAACACAAATCATGACCTTACGATATAGCCTATTTTTTGAAATAATTTACTTAGGTATTGATTTCTTATGATATCTGCTAATATAAGGAATATGTTATTCATTTTATTTTAGGAATTCAATACTATAAAACATAATTGTATCATAACATATGATATTTTCAAAATTATATATCTTGTTTAAATACATTTGTGTATATATCCATTGGAACATTTCATATGTCTTCCACCTCAGAGAACCAATAGTCTTGGACTTTATTGTCACTATGTCTCTTGTGATCACTAAAACTATTTTCTTGTTCTTCATAAAACATAGAATATGTGGTAAAAACACCAATTTAGGGTTGATTTTATGTATACTGTGTAAGAAACCCCCAAAATAATTATGATTTGAATAAACATAAATTGGAAAATAACCTATCTAAAAGTTGAGTTTTAGAAAGAAGGATCCAATATATCATCAAAACATACAATAATAGGGAGATAATTGAGGGTATTATCCATTAAATCCAAAATAAATAATAATCTAATTTCGTGATATGTTTTTATGTATCCATGCAATTCCTTATAAGAAACAATGTCACGTCTAAGAATTTGTAGTGGGGACCCATGCATCAGTGATATATGTTTCTCCATTAGAGGACTATTGACCCCGGTGGAGGATATACACCTTATTGAGTTGGGAAACATGACTTAGGAAGTACATATTTTTTATGATTACTCATTCCCAAATAGTGGTCATATTCTAGAATCTATTGTTAGATAAGAGACCCAAGATTTTCTAGGACAATGGATATATCAAAATCATGCCAAAATTGGGAGGTCATGTGCCTTAAGTAAGCGGGGTCGATCCAAAATTAGAGAAGTCTATAGGGTAACCAAACATTTCTCTCAAAATTTTACTTGGGGATAAGTAAATGCTGTTAATTTTATGTGGGAACCATGAATGACCTTCGTTAGATATCCGGAGGATTTTCATATCTTATGTTTACTCAAACGATATCACTAGAATAGCATACTATATCTTATATTTCTAAATTAGTAAAACCGGATTAGAAATTTATTAAACATACTTGGGAGGATAAAATGATAAATCTATTATGTTATTCATGAAAAAATTATTTGGATAGGGAACCAAATAGATTGAAATAATAAATGGTTATGTGAGAGTATAAAATCACCAATGGACACAAAGTATATGAGATGTATTATTGGGAACGAACATATGTGAATTTTTAAGTAGAAGAGTGTGTACTATAATTGGAAAACCATGAGAAACACTACTTATATTACCTTTATTAAAATTTTAAAAGGCATGTGGATCCCTTGAATTACACAGTGAGAACTTCCAACAACATGAGTCATGTAAAGGTAACACTACTAAACATATTCAAGTGAAGTACAATACATACATCTAAAGCTATAAAACCTTGGAATTTACCCAGGAACAACTTATATATTGTATAGTAGGGTATATTGTGTGTGATATGAAGAAATATGATGGGTGTGATTTAATAATAACAAGAGACAATAGTCATAATAGAAAAAAATACACTGTGTGTTCAATTTAATCAAAATGTCATGTGATCTCTATGTTGGGTTCCCATTGAATAAACATGTAAATAACACACCAATACATATAAATACCCCCAAATCATGAAAAAACACCATTAAAGAGATCTAATATCATCTCCCATCCTCTAATGGATGCCTCCATACTTTTTCCAAGCATCAACATTCATCCATGGTTCGGGGACACGCAAGACCAAACCCCAAATGCCGCGTCTTACTACTCCATACAAAATAAGAGGACAATAAACTAACTACTAAAGGAATAATAAAATACTATGATCCCTTAGCTGGATCACGTACAATTCTATCGACTATAATCATTTATGTATAGATACCCTTTATCTTAATAGTAATGACAATTATAGGCCTGTGTGAAATGATAGCCAATAATCTAACCACAAAAAATATATACAACAACTATTTTTGTAATCTCATGCCATGATAAGGGGGTATAAGGCATATGTCAGAGGGGGGGGGGGAGTTTAATAATTCTAGTGACCTTGACTAGTTCATATTTATACCTTCAATGCATTATTAATGTGATCAACGGTCCACACGAAGCCCAACAGTTATGGTAATGAATTTTTAAAAAATAATAGGAAATGAGAGTGATAAATTATAAAAAAATTATAACAATAAGTATATGTAAAATATTGTGTGAATAATAATTCTTAATTCAAATAATTTTCCATTCCATTATAATATATGTATTTTTTGTGGAAATCTACGATTCCATCGAGCTTCGTTCCCAATCAGTCTAAGAACACATTCTCAAATCTATAAATTTCACATACCACACTCTAGTTACATTTTATGATCCCGAATTAGGATAACATAAATTATCATATATATGTGTTATTTTATGGCCAAATTTTGGGGTTCTGATATTCTTTATCAAATCATTATTAGTAAGCGCAATCCTAGGTGAGAAATATGAACATAAATTATACTGATCCTAGGGTGAAAACACAATTCTAAATAAAACTAAAATAAATTATTTTACATAATGGGATCCATAATGGATTTATTGATGATATTACATGAATGAATACGAACTAGATAATGATTAATATATTATAATAAATATTTTATAATCTGGTGTCCACAAAACAAATTAAATGTAAACTAATCAGATATTACACCATAAAATACAATTTGAAATAGTAAGAAATTTCATATTAAAAATTATGGGTTTCAACACACATTTAAAACCCAGAATCCTAAAAAAAATCACATCTCATATGAAAAAATTCTAATATTACCCTATCATTTCTACAATCACCACCTTTTTGATGTCATCCATTCACATCCACCACACTGCACCTCTATTTCATTTATTGGTAATCTTCCTATAAGAAATTTACAAAAAGTAATACATATTTTCTAATAAAATTCATAACTATCATCACCATGTATTTTTCATAATTCCAATACACACCATTGTTTCTTCACTCACTCTTTTGAACACTTTTGTTGATTTACCTCATAGAAACACACCGTACCTTTTCTCTCATTTAATAACTATTGGTTTTCCCCCAATGTTTATGTATCTTTGAATTGATACCCCGAACTTAACCAACATTTACTTCCATTAATACACCACTATTTCTATTATATATACATTCCTACAACACCACCAATACTTAAAAAAATATAATAAAATTTACATGACCATTTTTTTACTTTAATAAATTGGACAATGAGATAGATCAATCCTATAACATCCCAGGTAAATAAATAATATATATTTTTTTAAAATTAGGGATTTAAATATTAATTTTAAATGAAAGGAGATGATAGGTCTGATGGAATACCTAAAGCACAACAATAAGATTCATTGAAAACATACATTTCACACAACGTTCAGTTATACTGAAGAATATTAATATAATATTAATATTTTAAATGGTAGTTAAGGAATTTCTTTTGTATAGGAAGGAATAAAAAAACTAACTATATTATGACTAAATATTTTTCTTAAAAGTTTTTACTTTTATCCAACAAATTTTAGAGGCTTAAAATAAGAATGAATCAAATTTTAAGCATAAATAGTCAAATATTAATTAAAAGGTCGATTTTCCACCTTTTGATGGGGAACCCTATTTAAATATAGTTTTCATCAATTTTATATGTTCTATTTGAAAAAATAAATTTTTTTTATAATAAGGACATCAAAATTTACTTTGGTAAATTTTTCAGAATTTTTCTAATAAAATTTATTTTTTATGAATAGTGAATGTACTGTATTTTAAATCAAAACTGCCATTTAACCTAATTTATTTATAAGATTAAATTATCTTTATAATTGGTTTTAAAGTGTACTTATATTACTATTTTACTATTTAATCCAATTTTGGTTATCTGATGTAATTTCAAATTTAAATTGGACATTAATAATTGTCAATCTTTTGATAGTTATTACTTTTTAAAGTCATGTTTTTGTTTTGACAGCGGGAATTAATTTTAAATTAATTGCTGCCACTTATGTGTTTTAAATTTGGAAATAAGGATTCAATATTAGTAATAAGGGCAAAAAATAATATTACAATTATAAATAGTTACCCTAACATGTGTTTTAATACTATTGGATGATATATTTACAACCATTAGAATCCATGGGTCGATTAGCCACATGGGAGTGATAATGACACATTATATTAATTAATTTAATGTATTGACAAAAATTATATAAACATATATCTTTTTGTAAATATACTTTTACATGGGGTTTTAGATGTTATATCTTCAAATATAAATATTCTTTTGAAATATGAAAATATTTCAAATATAATGATATTTTTTTATAAATTTTAGACATAAAATAAATAAATATATTTTTTACACAATAATGAGGTAGTGATTACCACATTAATGAAGGATTTAAATTAATTAGTTTATAAATATTAAAACAATATCCAAAACTGGTCCAATTATTTTTGGATGAATATATTTAGAACATGATTCATTGGATCTTCGAATTTAATGAGTTTTTGACCTCTAGAAACCTAAAATAATTAAATAATAAAATAATATTTTCATGTTCTTCTAAAGATCCCCTCCTTCTCGTTATAAAAATCCCTCACATATAATCCTTTTCTCGCACTTCTCAAGCCCCTTGGAACATCCAACCTCTTCCCAAATAATCTACTTACATCAGTCCCCTCCTTCTAGAATCATTTCTATAGGCAGAAGGCAATACAATTAAACCTTTTGGTTCAAACCAAAGGGAGAAGCTTGATTTAAAAGTAGCATCTTATTTTTAGTTTTTTTCTTTTATTTTAATTACCCAAACACCTAAAATATTTTTATTCCATTATATTATAAATAAAATATTATCCTAAATATACTAGGATGTTTATATGTGAGGTATCTATACAACACTTAAAACACATCTCTATATAATGGGTAATGAACATACTATTTCTGTGGACGACAAAATAAGGCCTCATGAAACGATGATTGTTCAATATTATCCTATCATCTCTTATGGTAGAAAATAAGATTTAAGTGTATTTATATTTGATATATATTATATTTATACTATTTCTATAATTATATATTTTTCATTTCTATAATACGTTTGTGGTTTCCAAATTGGGTAAATGTGATAATTTCATTTGAGGATGTGTGGACTACCGACCCCTCAAAGTGATTTGAATCATTCATTCCATATGTGGAATGTATAAATAATGAAGTTAATGAAATTATATATGATATTATACTTTAATTATAATATAAATTTGTATAATTAAGTTTTTATTCCATTAAATATGAAATAGAAATGAATGTAGCATTCTTGCGTACGTACCGCTTACCATCTCCATGAGTGGTGCATTTCATTTCATATCTCTAAATGTTATTTACTATTATATATACATATATATAATAGAAATATATTATATATATGATATCTGAATAATTAATATAATTATGGGGATATTTTATTTTTGACCCCATGGACAATTTTTAATTATAAGAAGTTTATTTTTGACTCAAGTACCAAATATCGACCAAATGACCATTATTAACATAAATGACTGCATAATGATTATAACATGGAAATAAGTGATATAAAATGGAATAATAAACATGAAAAATGTTCTTAAGCACGTATAAATTTAAATTATTTTATTATTCATGTGATTAAAGAATGAACGGGTCATGTCCGACATAAGGTAAGTAGTTTCTTATCTCATTGTTAATTTCTTGAGATTTCCATTATTCACTGCTTATTTCTTGAATGTGGTGTATTTTCTACTTCCATTCGATATAAATTATCATTATTATATTTATATTCATGGTATTATATGATTCATTTGGAATTTCTTAACTTTTGGTCATACGACTCGATTGATTACAGCATGGTAAAGGGGTTTTCATCTCACTTTTATTTCTAGTGAGATTCATCCTATATTTTCCAAAATTTCCTTTTGTGTGGAGTACGTACTGCCCAAGATTTTATTCTTTGTGTAATATACATTAATTTATGGGTATTTACATATTTTTTATTATTATCCTTTATTCATGGTGTGCATGTTTTGTAACTTACCAAATCGATAAGGGAACCTTTCACTCTTCTCTTTTTTAAATACTTATTTTTGTAATGTGTTTTAATTTAAATTTTATTATGTGGTGATATGTTACTATATATCCATATTTCTGTAAATTGTATGTCTATGGGATGAGAAATCATTTTTCTATCATCAACTCATTTTCATAATTTTACGGTAACGCCGTTAGGCTGTTTAATTTCTATAAGAGAGCTTCTTAACCCAATTTGAATTCATTGGGGTTAAACTTCTACATGTGGTTTTTGCCATGGTATGAATATGTGTGAATAAACTCTGATTGTTTTACACTGAGTATCTAATAATATTGAGTGTATTTATATTTGTCACACAATATTATGTGATAGATTTATCCTTAATCGAAGGATACAATTTTTATAAATGATTTTGTCTCCATTTACATTCCATTGAGGCTTCATTGTTGTTATGCACCAATTCACTATTTTATGTTGTATATACTTTCCATTGTAATATTTTATCATGAATAACTTAAATATAATTAATTATAATTTTCTTATTAATTTTCATTCCTCAATTATTTCTATTCAACCATCTCGCATTTTGTTAAAAACTCTTTAACTAGTATTTCATTTTAAATTTTTTAATGATTTATTCTTATCAATATTTCTCATTAGTGTCCATTTTTTTAAATGTGATTAAGGATTTATTTATATGGACAATAATTTTTCCAAACTATAATTCCTTTAAAACCGTCAAAGTGGTATGGGACACTTTGATTCAAAAATCTCTTTACCAAATGTTTTAAATTGTTTTAAAAATTGATTGATAAAGCATTGATTATGTCAATTTGTTTAAATCATATATTGTGATTTCAATGTATAAATGTTATCTTTCCTTTATTATTATTTTATGTTTTATGAATATGTTATGATTATTAGTCATTGTTTATATATATGGGTGGTTCTGTGATAAACCTAGGGTGTGTAAGCCCAAGATAGATTTTCAATGCAGTGGGTAACATGACAGAGGTAATCATTGATGTTTATCCTAAGAGATTTAATGAATATATTGTGATGGATATTACAATGTAACTACCTAAATAGATGTGATACCTACAATGTATGTATGACATGAATTCCATATGTTACCATTACAATTTATGTTTTCAATGTGTTATACATAAATCTTATGATTTCATGAGTCATGTAAAGGATGTGATCAAGGAAAAGTCATGCAGCCTAAAACATGGAACTAGACATGTTTCTTTTTAAGAGTTTTTATTATATAGAAAAATGGATACTAGGTTGTTGTGTCTAAATATAATTTTAGTGTTAATATGTTATAGTTGTGGAATAATTTTCTGAAACTCTAAACCTGAAAAGAACCTCAATATGAATTATTAACTTATTTCAAGATTATGTAATGTTTAATGATGGGTCCTTATAATTCATTTAATTGATTTGAATCTCATGTAAAAAAAATTTAGTATAAATTTTTTATGTGAGTATTCAAAGTGGTGATCTAGGTACCTCTAAAAATATTATGTTCGATGGAGAGACATTGGTGGGACCATGCATCATGAGTAAAATTATACTGTATTTTATTAATTGTTAGTTCAAAATGATATGAGAAAATTTAGATTTTATTCATGATTAAGGGTATTATTGAATTATTTGAAATTATTATGGGCTGAGAGATGACTGTCCAAAATTTTAGAAAAATAATGTAGATTTATGTGTAAATTGATGGTATAATAATTTTATTCTTTTCATATTAATTACGTGGACCTTTTGTGGTAATTTTATGGTGATATGCATGAGATTAATTAAACATGGATTTTTATCTATGTGAAGTTATGGTACTATGTGGGTTATATAGATACTAAACAGTATTATTATAATATTACATGGAAATGGAAGTTAAAATATCTTTATCCTCTCATTATATATTTATAATATGGATGTATTATAGTAATATACTTTTTTTCCACAGAATTGATTTTTGTATACATGTAATTTAACGCATGTTTTATTTTAATTAGAAATATTAACACTCCTTTCAAATATATGATTTTCTTTAGTTTTTTCAGTTAAACAACATTAATAGTATTTGAAGAAATATGTTAATTTTTATAGAGGTTAATTATATAATTTTCCCTATAATAGAGTGTTAGATTAGAAAATTGAATCATTTGAGTTTGGAATTAGTCATTTCCATAGGTATTATATTTTGGCAATTTGTGACTGCTTTTTAATTTCTTGTAATGCGAGAGATAGTAATAAAATAAATTACATTTATTTAAATATTAATTAATCAAAAATTTCTCTATAAATATATCGATTATATAAAATAACATTTAGTATGGGGATATCAGATTCACTCTCATGGAGGTCACCACTAGATACAGATATTTTATAGGGGAATGAGGAATCATTTGCATATTGTAATGGTCTCTAAATCCAAAATTTTATGGAGATAGTTTTAGTGTCATCACATAGATCTATATATTATTAGAATGATTATAACATGAAATTTAACATAGTAAAGTACTAAAAAATTATTAACATAATGAAATTGTATAGAAATAAATTTCAGTTTAAAATAGATATTTCTTTTATAGAGTATTTTGATTACCCATAAAATTTTGATAAAATTTGAAAGATAAAACTTTTATTTAATATTAAATGTTGATATATGTTTATTATATGGAAAAATATAATTATAATGATATAATTTTACTGAATTTCAGGTTTAGGATCATAGATATGTCAAAGTGATATGATTTTTTACCATTCTAAAAAATATATATATTATGATTAATTATTCAACAATCAGATTTGAAATAATAAAATATTGTGAAAATAACATTTAAAAAATTCCAATATGACTATGAATATAAAGATCAAATATACAGTTTAAAATTTCATAATGAGTTATGTTACTAGAATATTAACTTATATCTACTTTTTTGTGGATAATTTTATTGATTCATGACTAAATGTTTAAATTTCAAGGATTCTCACAATGATAATAATATTCATATAAGTTTTGATAAATTTTAGAGAAAATTTATCTCTCTAAGAATATTTTCTCGTGATGGTGATGATAGGCGGTCATACAATTATTTTTTTAGCACTATATAATTTTTTAACCTTTAAATAGTTGATCTAATGGAATTTGACATTTCACATATCTATATAGGGGCACATTATAAAGCTCACATGAGGTGTAATATTGGGCCCTCACAAGTATTTGGTCAACCTTCTTAAATATCCACCATATACTCAGTTGTGGAGTACATGAGATACATGTAATGAACTGAGCTTGTTCACCAATGATGTTTGATCTTCTATTTTCATGGATAAAAAACAATAGGTAATTCTAAAAGGTTAATGTGTTGTTGGTTCCTAAGTGTTGTGGTTGATTGGTTAAGTTAATTTGAGGTGTATTGAGTATTTATAAGGTCAATTTTTGTAATTAGAAATTATATTGGACTTCTCTCAACATCCTAATATGTATCCAAAAAGTATTTCAATGTGTAGAAATATTTAACAGAAAAACTTAGACAATTATCCTTTAATACGTGTCAAGAGGTTGTGTAGAGTCTACCTGGTTCCATTCAAGGATGAAATATTTCATTATTTGATGTAATAATACTGTAAAAAGTGGTTCACATCCATAATATAATAATTAATTTTCTTTACATCCTATTAATTAGAAATAAATTAGAAATAAGTAGATCATTATCAATTAATTGATTATAATATTACATATTGATATATATTGTAAAATAACAATAATAATAATAATAATTCTTGTATATACTAGAATAATATATATTAATGGGAATTAAACTTGAATTAATTTCAATTAATTATATTTGTTGATATAAATTCTATTCGAATAATGTGGTGAGATCTCCAAATAATTAAATAACTTCATTTTATGTAATTATTATTCTAAGATAAATAATTAATTTCAATTCAATTAAATTAAATTATTTTGATGATATTTGATTCGTAAACCGAATGTGACTAATGTTTTTTTGAAAATATATAAGTCTTGTCAAAATTATTGATGTAATAAATATATATATAAATACACCAAATATAATACGGTTTTTAATAAGATATTATAAATACAAAATTATTAATATTACATATTGTCTTTTAGTGCCTAAAAGCAATGTCAATTGTTGTTTATATTTAAAGAAAATAAATTTTATATATTTTGTAATTGAAATTGATAAAATAAAATTGTTCTCTAATATTTAACCAAGAGAAGTTCATGGATTTATTAATTATGTAACATTAACTCTCATATAAAATAAAACTTATTGTAATGGTTTTACAATTATGGAAATCAAATTACTTAGATAATTAATATATAAACATTTTTTTATGTTATATATTAAAACAAGTTATGTGAATTATGTCTAGATGGTATTGAAAATTAGTTATATAAACCGCATAGGAAAACAAATAAAGAGATTAAATATGATAATGGTATATTCTACTAATGGTGTTAAAATTTATTTATCAAGGGTGTATATAATTAATTTTTTAATACTGATTTTTGTGAAAAATTAGTAATGATGAATTAATTTTTTTAAATAATTTTAAGGCATTCGATAAATAAAAATTTAGATAAAATATGGGAACTAAGGTGATTAATATAAATCATTGGAACACATGGTTGAGAGGATTATAATAACAATGGATTAATATTTTGTTGAACTGAATAATTTAACAACTATATAAATTTTTCATCTTCTTTTAATGAAATAATGATTGAAAGAAATTAAAATATAGTGATGTGGTAGTATTGTTGAAATTTATAAGGGATAGTTCATCAGAATGATATATTAATTAACTGATTTGATTCATTTTTTTATATCTCTATTCATATATATGGTGTGTTCTAAATCCCAATGAAAAGTAGATGTATATAGTGATTTAATAGAACTATGATTACCCTTTCACTCTCGAATGAACCTCGGTTAGAGTTAGACGACGTCATTTTCCCTTATCACCTTTAATTTTGGGTACTGAATTATGATTGTCAACACATTTATCTATTACTATTCTCACACAATTTTTTTAGTGGAGATTATCGATAGATTAGACTTTATAAAATATAGTTAATAGTAATGGAACATTTTTAACGAAAAAAATATCCACTAAAAATAATTTTACCACCATAGTAAGCATGATGGTGGATAAGATTTATTTTATATAGGGACTTTCTATTATGAAATATGTTTGTTGATTTTTAAATAATGTTGAAAAATATCCATTGAAAATTGTAGCTCCAATAGGTTTATGATTTAAAATCCATCGAAATATAACCCTTCAAAAAATAAATTAGTATAAATACTACCCCTCTATTCTTAAACCCCTCCAAACCCAATCTTTATTCTCTCACAAACACACTAGTTTTTTGGAAAACAAATTTAGGATTATGATCTATTTTTTCTGATACAAACATCAGTTATAAAGAATTTATAGATACCTAATAATATAATACAAAAAAATTTCATCATTTTTTATTAATATTAAATAAATTTCACAATAATGAAATGTCATTAATGCTAAACATTTAGAGTTTTTGATGAAAAGAAACACGATTATATTATTTTGAAAAATATATTCAACATATATAAAAAAATATTATTCTATGGTAAAACATTTGGTCTTAGATTAATTAATACCATTATTAATTTTTAAGGGAATGGAAACATAAAAAATATTTATCTCATATTCTAAAAAATGAAAATATTGGAGATATTAGTCAACAAAAATCAGTTGAAGTAAGATATGTGTATGGGTATGGTAGAAAAGGATTAAAATTATAAAATATTACCAAAAAATTCATGTATCCTAAACATGAATCATGCAATTATTTATTTGGAGTTCATAGGACAAGAATCATTATATAATCAAAGACCTTGAGATATGAGAATAACACTTTGGTCGAAGAAAATTTCATAAGGGTGTGGTGTAAAAATAGGAATAATGATAATCTAAAATTTTTATACCTAGGATACCCACACAAGAAATCATAACATGTTTATATTGGACTAAAAAATCATTTACCATCTTTTTAAATGCGATTACCACTTGTATACCTGCTTCTGGGCTTGGGATATCCTCCCTTTTACCCTCTTTTGGGCTTGGGTTGACAGCCCTTGTATCCTCTTTTGGGATAGACATAACCAAAATATACCAAATTTTATTACCTAGATAACCTATCATGGACCTTCTCATCTCATAAGTCAATCATGTTTACCCAAGTCATTAGGTTGTTATAATGGACACACCCATCTAATAATCACATTCCTTTTATGTATATGCCATAACCTCATGAAAATATTTATAGTTACACTGAAGATTAACACATTAAAAATAAAACTACTTTTATTAATATTTCATAATCATAATCATAATACGTATAGATAATGAATAAATATAATTACATTTTATCATATAAATAGTAAAATATAACACACATCAAAAGATGTTGTAATTGTTTAAAATACCTTTAAAACATCAGTAGAATATTAATTTTAGAGAAGACCCTATTGATTTTGACATAACTTATTTAAAATTTAAAAATTCCTCAAAGATAAATTATTTTATTTTGAAAAGAACCATGGATAAATTATGGAGGAATCTTCATGGTGTGAAGAATTCATGATTGTAGTAAAATCCATTCATGCAGTGTATATTAGAATAAAAATTCTATTTACATTTTTTGTAGTAATCCCAAAGTACCTCATTTTCAAAATGATAGGAAGATTCATTTTTAGAATATTTAATTATTGTAAAAAATGTTTACAACTAAATTTCTTAAATCATTATTTATCGGTGAAAACAATTTTGAATTAATTTTAAATAAAATGTGGACGTTGAAGAAAAATATTCTGAATGAAGTGAGAAATAAATTAATCTTTCCATAAAAACATTTTTTCAATATATTAAGTACGTGAAGAGTGTAAAATGAAAGGAAAACATGGAATCCCCATATGTAACTAGATTAGATGAAGGGAAAAAGGATTATAGAGTGATAAATCATATAACTTCATCATAAAAAATTTAGGTATACACAATCCTAGGAATATTTTATTGTAATGTATAACCTTTAATAATTTAGTAACTTTTGGGTCGTATATACCATGAAATGAATAATATAAAATTATAGTTAGATACAATTAAATTAGGATATTCATGATAAAACAAATAAATTGGTAGTATATACACATCAATTATATTAATATATATATATATATATATTACATCAAACATGAAATGAAAAAGTTATATTTAGATACAGAATAATTACATTAAGTCTTTTATTTTTCATAATGATTATAACCTTCGGTATTATTAAATAAATTTGTTAAAATTATATATAAGAACCACCTTCATACCAATTATACCTTAAAATTTATACTTATAACATTTTTATTACCAATTATTAATGATTCTCGAATAAAATAATCGTTTATGGGTGTGAACAATTATATTCTAATATATGTTTTGTGGTAAAAGTTCTCATCATTCGATTTTGATCACAGTTACTTTATCTAAAATGTCTTAAACAATTTATATATTTTTTATTTAATCATTAAATTATATTTTATAATTATTTATATAAATGGCTGATGAAAACTTATTTACTTCACTTCAGAGAGATGGTAATCTTTTTGTACAAAAGAGTGATGATACCACTTTTTGATGTATGGAAACAAATAAAGGTAAATGATAATTTTTAGACAGAATTATTTTTATATAACACTATGTTCAATAGTATATATGATATCCAACACCAATCCTAAATGAACATTGAAATATATTTATTTATATATGGAAGATATAACCAACCTATTTCATTTGAGGGTATAAATATAATTATCTTCTATGTGAAATATAATAAATGTCTAACTCACTATTATTTTAATTATCACTCAATTATTAGAAATGTAATTTTATTCTTTAAAAAAAATTGCATTTCAAAAAACGGTATTGATTATTTTTTGTGATAAAATATAATAATTAATTTCAAAAAAAAAATTGTAATTATATTTAATAAATATTTTATTATTGTATAATTGACTATATAAAAGTTTTCTTATGATATATTAGGATTGTTTTATGAAAATTGTGATATTTTATTGAATAGTAAAAAATACTAAATTTTTATTGAAATTTGTATTAATATATTCAAGTATGTACAATGATAAATTTTTTATAAATTTTTTTCAATGTATAATTATTTCACATTAATTTTAAATAATCCAATTAATTTCATTGAAATAAATTTTATATTTTAATCAAGTATATAAACATTTTTATAAGTAAAAAATACATTTTTCTAAAAAACAGTGTTTATGCATGCAATGTGTTATCAAAATAACATTAGTGAATTATTTTAATAAAATTTACAGACTAGATATTGAATAAATTTTGTAACCTTCATCAAATATTTTCTATATTCATGGTTCTAGAAGGAAAATCTAATTTTATGCTTAAAATGTTATTGCTAAAAAAGTGGGTAAAATACCATTTTGTAAAATTTATATAAAAATAATTTTATTCACATACAGGAATTGAATTTGAAAAAATTATTCGATATATTTTATAAGGATTTTTAAATTTGGTAAATATGTCACTATTTTTTTACACATTATTAAGAGTAATCATATTAAAATTTACCACATCAATAACGGGAAGATCCAATTAATATAGATTAGAAATAAGATATATTGTCATAATTATTCATAATAATTATTTTGTGATGATTGTAATAATACCATTATCACATTTGTGTATATATATATTTGTTTAATAGAAAATGTTCCATGAAAAATTACCTATATAATATATAATGTAATATAGGTTACAAAATGGAACACTCTTAGTTATAAATGTATATTATAAGTCCTTATATATGAAAAATAATGTTATGAATGAATATCAATCTCTATTTTGAGATTAATGACGTAACATTAATATTTGAAATTTATTTTTAAATTTTATAATATTATAATTTCGTTTAATGTTTATGAAATTCCAAGACAACATTTCATCAATCAATAGAAAAATAAAATAATTTATTTTATTAACATTAAAATTAATATATTTTGGGAGAGTTAAATATTTCAATGATTTTTTAGATAAATAATTCTTATTATTATGGTTTAAATGTATTATAATTATATTATAACTTTATATTGATTTCCTTTAAGTCAAAGTTATTGAACAGTGTCAATATTTACATTTATGATATTTTATCTAAATAATATGTTATTAATTATTTTTTAAAATCATAAATATCATGAAAGTGGATCCGAATAATAATATGTTGTCTAAAATTTTATCCCTGGACAATTTATTAATCAATTGATATAACTACCTCAACACTAGTAACCATGATCCCATGTGTTCTTAATTTTATTTGGGGAAGATATAAAAATGAAATCCTGAAGGATCAAATGGTTTAAAAGTATAGGCAGAATAGATACATATATGATTCTAATATTATATTTTAATAAAAAATATTAAAAACATGTTTTTGATAATTTTTAATTTTATCTTCTATAATCCCCTTGCATATCATTCGCAGTACACTTCACTGATTCATGGGAAAAGGGAAAAAATATTGGTGAGGTTAAATACCCAGTAAGAGTTACATAAAGTGGAATAAATCTTTTCTAAATGAATAGTAATCAATATGGAATGATTAAATTTTAACACATGTTCCATTTAATAAATATTTTTTTCAATAATTATTTGATATGGATTAACAAATATGGAAAGGTAAATAACTGAAAAAGAATTCTATTTAATTGATAAAATGAGAATAATGTATCTTTAGATATTATCATTTGGAAAATATCATGGTAAATAATAAAATAATTCATAATGATGAAAATGATTAATTATTTGACTTCATGATCTCATGCTTCATAACACGTCAACTTTTATAACCATTCCCAACAATGATTAAGATTGATGGGTAGGTATACATAAGAATCCAATTTATCTAAGGTAAATCATCTGATTTATCTCATGATACAATTGATGAATTTAGGAGCTATCAATTATAAGGCCCCACCCATATCATCATGTCCTACACATTCTCTATATATCAATTGATTGATTTAATTCATGGACAATATTCCTGGTCAATAATTTTTTGTGTCGAGTAAGGAATAAAGATTATGAATTATTTCCCCATACAATTATATAACATTAAATGTAAAATACCATACATAAATATGATATATGGTTTAATTAATAAGTGTATCAATGATCAAATGTATGCATATCTATGGGTAATGTAATCACCAATAATAACATGAATGTAAACAGTTCATGGTAACATTTTTCATTAAAAAACATAATCAAGAAATATAATTTTAGTACTATCTATGGTTAAACAGATCATAAACTATACCGAGAAATAATAAGGATTGTATACATATAACATATCCCAGGTGGTTTGTAATACAATAAAGGTTTTAAGTCATTGATGAATATAAATACCAAAAAAATGTACTCAAAAAGATTCTTGAGGCATATAACCTTTTCACTTTGATAATATCTATAAAAAGAAAGGTTCAAAAAATATTTTGATTGAAGTTTTCACTGAAATTAACATTTTAAACTCTTTAGTTGTGATTTAAAATTCTGACTGGTCATA
The DNA here is from genome assembly GCA_963277665.1 of Viscum album. NCBI lineage: Eukaryota > Viridiplantae > Streptophyta > Magnoliopsida > Santalales > Viscaceae > Viscum > Viscum album. The sequence continues at coordinate 1,965,902,484 of OY728132.1, forward strand.
ATAGATGAAGATTCTGTTCATTCTGTACATTTTAAAAAAGTTTATTTTTACATTTCTTGTAATCAAAAAAAATTCCTTATGTAGAAAATGAAATGAATATTCCATTTATATATTTTTTAAAAAATTATAATATTTGTAAAATCATATTTAATAAATGTCATTGATAAATTTTTAAAACAATATTTGAAATTTTTTTTGGGAACAAGGTTATATAGGACAACAAATTTTCTTCTGAATAGATAAATAATGATGGGTTTACTTAATCATTGTAATTACCAAAGAGAGTAAAGGAGTAATATTTCACGAAAATTTCAAGAATAAATAGTATGGAATAAAATGTAATGGGTTTACCAGGAAACATTCAAATTATTTCCTTCAATGTAAATTCATACATAAAAAACCTCGATTAACATGAGATTATAAAATAAACCCTTAAAAACATCATAACATTGATGTGAGAATTTATAAATGAAAAAATTATCTGTAAAAAGTTTAAATCCTCATAAAAAAATGGAATCAATACATAATATATTAAAAATTCATCACACAATTAATCATAGAATGAAAAATTCAATGAATTGGTAATATAACAAAAAGAAATGAAAATAAGATGTAAAAATATTTACCACTTGGTAAAATTTTAATAAAATCCAAATGAAAATAATAATTCAAATTGATAATTAAAACAGTATTAATTATTAATAAATATATATATTACTTGTTAATGTGGTAGTATATAAACCATATAAAATAAATAAAGCAAAAAACATTACATTATGAATCAATGAAAGGAAATTAGGATGAAGTCCCTTACCCATTTCTTTCTTTTTTATTCAATGTTCATTAAAGTCATTTATAATGGTTTTAATCATGTAATTAATATATAGTAGAACCATATTGACATTTTATATATCATAAATGATTCTTTTATAACATGTTATCCCCAATTCTTAATAATCTTTCAATATTACTACTATTTTCTATGATAATGACATAGTTTTCTCAAGCACGATATAATGTAAATTTTTATTTTCTTATGAATATTATATATTTATATAATATAAAAAATGATATTAGTCTTGTAAATATCATTTTTGATCATTTATATAATTTGATAATCATTATTGAAATTTTATCATGGAAATTGGATCACATCGCTTCGTGGAGATGGTAGGCCACACGTACGCATGAGTGACATTATCATTTACTTGATGAATAAAAGGTTAAGGAAGTATGTGATATATTAATGTAATGAAACAACCCCAGAATCCCAAATCCAGTGAATTAATTTATTACATAGTGATGATTTCAAGGAATTAAATCCCAATGGTCCAATCAGATTAATAGTCTTGGAATGCCATAATATAAACATAATACCCAAAAAACATTAGTAAATTGAAAATAAAAACACGATACAAAATAAATAAAATATATTCCATCCTTTAAAGCTTATTCAATGAGTTATGATTCATGTCTTGGGGAACCGAAACACAAAAAGGGTGATATGAAATGCTTAGTAAGTCTATGAAAAAGGGGAATAGTTAATGAATAAATAGAAATAAATTAACATGGAAAGTTATGGAACTGATAAAACAAGAAAATTAGAAAAATTGATAAGGATATATAATCATGGAAAGGTTGAAAACTAAATCTCAATCCATATAAATCATAAAATTGAGAATGAAATGTATCTATAGATATTTCAACACAAAATATAATGGATAATTAATAACTAAATTCTCAATAAATGAAATACATATTTGTTGGATGTCATTTTTCATAGGAACATGATAACTTTACCATTTAGAGATATTTTAAACTAGTTATCCAACTAATTCAACTCAAGAGACTACTGATTGATCAAGGATTTTCAATAACTAGTCCCAAACTCGCAAGGAATACATTAAATGGTTATCAACACTTGTATTTCATGTACAAATAATTCCTAAAATGTAAAATAAATATTTTTCCTTATCAAATTTCCATATTTATTTATGAATAAATATTTATCAATAAATACTAATAGGGGGGATAAGTAACAATAAATATTGTTTTTAATTATTATATCTATAAGTAAAAATAATATTTAAACATTCATATGTTTCTGATACCACATTGAAACATTTAAATCATAATTCCCCATGAATTAAATGAAACTTATAATAAAATAAGAATAAGTAGATTCGTAACATATCATATCAAATGGAAGTATATAGATAAAATAAAATTGAATTATAGCAAAAAAAATATGTTTCAATGGAATGTAATTTTATATGAAATTACCTTACATTATCCTTCCTTTTTTGTTATGTGTTCTTTATCCTCCTGTATTGGGGTGTGGAAATATGTTATTTACTTTTACTAGAACCAAAATCATATTTATAATGTAATATATCATCATATAATATTAATTTATTACCCATTTTATAATTATCTTTTATTCTATATTTTTAATGGAATTACCCATTTTTTGCCTTTTCAAGCACTAAACACTAGGAAACCCACCTTCCTGCGAAGAGATCACTTTGGGGAGGCCCCCGCTCGGATGAATCTGCTGACAACTAAAATGAAAAAAGAATCCATATGGTTTAAAACCTGATCAGTGATGGTTTGACAATGAATGTCATTGACATAGGTGGGTCCAACCTCACACCCACCATGTCAAGAACTAGGAGACCTGGAATGAAAGTAATCTTTCATTATTTTAACTATTTTGGGTGTTAATTTCAATGTTTTATCAAGAAATTTTTAAATTGTTACCTGTTATTCTTATTAATTATATCATAGTATTCTCAACCCCTGAATGGATAACATGAATGATTTTTCATATATATTAAGTATAATTTTATTTGTAGAATTCCATAATATTTGGTGATTATAAATTAAGTACACCATTAATGGCGCTGGTAGGTTGTATGTACGAATGATGGATACTTTCATTTCATTGTTATTTTAAAAGAATTAATAATATATGATAAATTTGTGTATTATAATTATATAATTATATATATTTTATATATGTTACATAGATTTATTAAAAATATCCATTATACATTCAATTAATTTAATGAACGAGTTATATCACTTTGACTGTGTGGTAGTCCACACATACTCAAACAAAAATATCATAATTAAACAAGATGGGAAGCATAAAGGAATTTTCTAAATAAAAATTATAGAAGAATAATGAAATTATAAATATCATATATGACACTTATAAATAGAGTTTTAATTATAATTCCCTCCATGATAGGTGGTGAAGGAAAAACGAACTGTCATTTTTTTGTAAGACAGTAGTTTGTAGAACACAGAAACTACATTGTAGTTACCCATTAGAGAGTGGAATGTGTTAGTGTACGTAAAAATCACAAAATAAAAAAATCCTTGTATATTGAGTATACTATTTTAATTATTTAAGAATCGAAGAAAAATATTATACACAGTTGAGTATAGAAATGAAATTAAAAATATTGAGAGACGATGTTACCTCTTAATCGGGTAACTTCTTTTGGTTTATACCAAAATTTTTCCACGGATGGATTTAATCCCAACAAAAGGATTCTTTGTCAAGGGGAGTGATTTTGGGAATTTATATGGGAAGATTTTGTCTGATCATGAGACGTTTTAGATGTGTGAGGATATGGAATATGTGGTTTCCTTTTATAGGAGTGGAAAAGGACTCACAAGGAATTTTTCAGAAACAAGTTATGTTTACACATCTTGTTACATAAAAAAGTCATACCAAACAAAAAATCATCATGAATAGAATGTTAATTTCCAATATAAGGTCATACAATAAGTTTTGGACAAGTGCATAGGTTATTTTTTCCCTTAATTAAAATGTTTAGTCCTTCATTAATATCTATTTTACCTTAATAAGTTTATATAATTATAATTATTTTCATTGATTTTGGTTGTATAAAACAATGTTATACTGAATTAAAATTATAAATTATTATTATCTAAAATATTGCATCCATTTTTCCACATTCCGATAAAATATGTTTCATATGTTTTTATAAAAAATTCGTCAAGTGAGTGGGATGATAACACGAGTTTTAAAGGAAACAAATACACAATGTTGATATGTATTTGTAGTCATTTTAAAAGTGAAATTGATTATAATAAACATAAATTAATTATTTGATAAAAAAATAATCTAATTATAATTTTATTCCAATATAAAATATAATTTTACCTCATAACTAATTTAGATGAAAAGAATGTTTTGAAAGAAATGCAGGATTTTTAACCCTTCGTTAAAAAATGATATGCATATGAAAAATATAAAAAATAATCATAACATAATTATTATGTTTATATTATATATATATAGTTTATTTTAAAATATTAATTCCATTAATATTACAAATTTGATATTTAAAATTCATTCTCCATTAAATGGTGGTGAAATTACCATTATTAAAATATAGGCTTTTAAGTTATGTTTTTGGTTTGTTCTTATCTGATGATTTTTTAATATGTTAGATAAATGTAAAAAAAAATTATACTGAATATAAGATATACATATTTCATTAATATCACTAATAAATTATTATTAATTAAATATATTATTATAAAATAACTTATTGAAACAATAAATAGATTATTTTATATTCAATTGGTTTTCATATTAATTTCTAATTAATTTATAACTAATGTATTCATTTTAAATTTGTGTAAACCCTATATTTTCATAAATTATTTACCCTTTTTCATAAATAATAATTTAAACTCATGGTTATATCTTTTTATACATAATAATATATATATATTTGATAAATATCAGTCTTGCTTGCAATTTATTCTTTTTAAGAATGTTTCTCTTGCATGTAACACAAGGTAACTAAGTGCAGAGTGCATTACCAAATATAGCATATATAAAATATATTTAAAATAGATAGTATCTTTTATTGTATCGTGGTATTCTAACCCTATACATGCTTCCTGTTGTGTGTCATTAACACTATCTAATATAAGGATCTCATTTTTGAATTTGGGGGTTTTACATTCTCCCCAACATTATTAAATTTCATCATCAAAAATTTTAAATTGATATCGGTCCTAGAGGGGTTAAAAATAAATTATGGTTGAACGATCCACATCATATAAATTGTTAATATCACGAACTAGTTTTAATATGGATATGAAAGTACAATGGTCACATAACTAGGTTCCCTAGTAGGAGAACATAGGTATGAAATGGAAAAAATGATATGGAGGAAAAAGTGCAACAATCATGTTCTAATTGAGAGTGCTATAGATCTGTTTCAGATGATATATGTTGACAACAAAAATATAAACCACATATGTGAATAAAGGTACTATATATCATAACAAATGATGATAAAAGAAGAATATTTTTATTTTAAATTCATTTTATTTCTATAGTTAAAGAATTATTTCAATCTATAATAATATAAGTAAATATATGTTTCTAAAAACATAATCACTTACTTTTGTTACACCTTGAGCTATTTTTATATCATATATTAGCACATGATGCACAATATGGTGATATAATACACTGACCACTAAAATATAATACAATGTTCATCTTAAACTATTTTATAAGTGGTTAATTTTTCCTACCAATTATGATCCAATAACTTATTAAGGACAGTCTCTATATTTAAAAAATGAACTTATCATTATCCTTTAATCAACACGAAGTAGAACTATATTTTAACATTCCAAACATGTGAATAACTTCTTTATATATCATTTAAAAATAGTTTCCCAAATCAAATTACTATGCATTCTTCATTATTCCAAATGTCTAAAACATGTTATTGGATATATTATTTAAATAATTTTTTTTTGTAAACTCAATCAATGATATCATAGGACACTATTCAGAAAGTCATTAAATAGTTCTAAGGTAATCATCTTTTTTATAAATTATTCATTACATCATAATTATGTCAACAATAAGAGGATATTAATGGTTGTATTTCGATTAATATAGCATCTTTAAAAAATAACAATATATAAACTAAATTTTCTTGATGTCACTCATTATATGATATCGATTCCTAAAAAAAATATTTCTATTAAAATCCTTACTTATTTTTAAAATATTATGGTGAGAAAATAATAAAATTAATTCTTTTACAAGATATTTATTAGAACTAGATACATTAGTAAAATAATCATTCCGCTTTGGTTGTGTCAACAACATATGTTTGGCCTTAATCCCACATCTTGATCTAAGTCATATTAACTTGACTCTTAGGGAATTCATTTACATAGTTCCCCATATCATTGGAATGATAACATTGAATTACAATATTTTTCTTCCTTCATTTTCCTTGATTTTATTGGCGACCATTTTATCCAAATTTATAAGAAACTCCAAAACTGTTCAACCATTTCCTAGAGTGATTATTTCCACAGTTATCACTTGTTGGTAATCTATTCTTTCCCATAATCTTATTTGATTAATTCCCTTTTTAATTGTGTTCCAAACACACATTTATCTCTTGGTTTCCCTTTAGTACATATAAATTGTTGAATTACTTATCTTTATTGACAGCACATAAAACTATTTTATCATATGAAGAAATGTCCTAACACACTTGTACCCTTTAGATACATGGATTAATTACATAAAACAAGTTTTCTATCATGCACTCCTTGTTGCATATATAATTAGTAACATACCTGGGTAACCTTGTAAAGATATCTAAATAATATGAAAAAACTATTAGTCCATTTTCTCTAATCAAATAAATCCCTTATTTATTTATTTTTTTGATCTTGAGGGATGTATTTATTTAAAAATGTATCCTAAAAATTTCTCTATTCCATGAGTATAGTGTTATCATCCTTCATTGTATTCTGGATCTAAGACTAACACGGGTCTACACCACCATCGTGAAAATTGACTACAAGTTATACCTTTTCCATTTTGGTGCATTTCCGGGTAGTAAATTTATTTTCAAGAGACTTAATCTATTACTTAGATAAAATTGGAATATCAGTCCCACTAAAAAATAGTGGTTCTTCCACATAAAGAAATCCATAATCGAAGATTATCTTCATGGAAGAGGATGATCAATTTAGAAAAGGTCAGTTTACATAACCTAACTAAGTAGCCCTAATATATCCATAACTATCTTCGTGTCAAAATCAGATTTATTATCTCCATTAGTAAAGAAATATCTATATTTTCCACGAGTGCTGATACCATTCCTCCTTCGAGGTTCCATTTCTAAAAAATAGCATACTTCATATTATTTAATAATATCTAGAACTTTGTATAACTATATATAGTTTATATCACATAACATAAATTTATGCATCCTGAATTCTAAAATAATAAACAAAGGAAACTTTATAGAAATTTTTACTTACAAATCCTTTATAATGGTAGGTATAGAAAATGTGTGTTATCCTATGTGTATCCTTAGGGTGTGTAAATCAGGTGGGATGTAAGGCCCATTTTCATGTATGAGTTCACCCAGAGTCAGGCCCGAAACACCTTGTTAGTGTTTTTCCCCCTAAGTAAATTTATTGCAAAATCACATCCACTTGTAGTATCCATAAATGGATGTGTTGCTAGAAATACTCACATAAACACTACCTTAAAAACATTATAGGGGTTTCACGAATACTTATCCTTAATTTATATATTAGGGTGGTTCACCCTAATAAAAACATTTATATCTAGTTTTCAAGGATGTGGCTAAAATTTATTTTATACCCTCTATAATGCCCTGACCTAAGAATCCTGGATCTAGTGCATTATTTTGTTACACTGGCATGAATGAAATGAATTAAATCCTAAAGTAATGATCAGTTAAAATGTCTTGGAAATCCCAATTACATTAATAATACCCATAATATATTTGGAAATAAAAAATAAAAACATGATAAATAATAAATAATATATATTATATCCTTCAATTAATATTCAATTATTAACATCAGTAAATGTAACAAAATATGGGTGAGATCAAATGGTCAGTAAGGGTAAATAAAAGTTTAAGTAATAATGAATCTATAAATATAAATTAACATGGAAAATTATTTATCTAATAACACATTCCATTTAAAAAAAATATAATGCAATATAAATATGTCAAGGTATGAAATTGAATCTTTTTCCATCAAAATAAATAAATTGAGAATGAAATTTATCCATAGATATATCGATGCAAAATCACATCCATAAAGAATACCTAAATTTTCAATAAAAGAAAATTCTTATTTCTAGTAAATAATAATTTCCAGAACATGATACCATTATTTTGAAGAGTCAATTTAAACTATTTTTCCAACGGATTCTCCACAATAGACTACTAATGCATCGAGCAGATTGCACTAAATGGTTCCCAACCCATAGGGCCTTCTGTAAATGGTCCCCAACCCCTGTATTGCATGTCCAAATAACTCATCATATATCAAATAAATAATGTGACTTATCAAATATCCATACATTATAATGAATTTAGATTTTTCAATAATACCACATAAAGGATTAGTAATGGTAATGGTTGTTTAAAATTAATATATCCTTGAGGGAAAATAATATTTATGAATTCTAATGTGTCCCATACCACACTAAATCTTTTAAATCATAATTACCTATGAATTTAATGAAAATTATAATATCATGAGAATTATTAGAATCATGTTATGTCATATAAAATGGAATTATATACACCAAAAAAAATTATTTGGTTTATATAAAAAAATAATCCTCAATGGAATATAAATTGAGAAGAATTACTTTACAATAACCTTCCTTTGTTGTTCTCCACAACTAGATAAAATTATCATCATCTCAAAAATATAGACCCTGAAATAATTATAATATATATTCAATATATATAAATTTATTTTATTCTATAATATTTTTATATTTCAAAATGATGTTCACCAATCCTGGAAACAGTAGGCCATACATACACATGAATGCTACAACCATTTCATTGTTGTATTAAAAGAATGAAAAAGAAATTATAGATAAATAAATTATTATTATAGAATAATATTTATGTTACTTATGTTACGTAGGTTAATTAAAATTTTTGTCTATATGTTTTATGTAATGTATGAATGATTCATATGTCATTTTCTGGGCGGTAGTCCACACTTCTTCAAACGAAATTATCATATTTAAATAAAACAGAAAGCATAAAATAATTTTATAAATAAAAAAGTAATGATACATAAATAAATTATTAAAATAACATATATCATATATAAGTAGTGTTTTAATCCTAATGAACACATTGATATGTGTTAAGGGAAAAATTAATAATCATCATTTCGTGAGGAAGTAGTTCACCCTACAAATAAATAGTATGTTCTCTACCCATTAAATGGAAGTGCGTGTAAGTGTAGCTATGAATAATAATATAGAAAATAAATAGTATATTGAGGGTACTCGTGTTTTAATATAATAATATAATTAGAAGACTATAGGGGGTTTAGAAAATAAATGAATCTAAAAATATTGAGAGAATATATTACATATTAATAGCATAACCTCTTTTGTTTTATTCCAAAAAGAATCCTTGGAAGGATTTATTCCTAATGTGAGGATACATGGTCATGGATAGGGGTATTTAGAAGCTATATTGTTAGATATTATCCGAACCATAGATTTTTGATTTGTCTAATGATGTTGGAGAGTTGGTTTCCTTTTATAGGGAAGGAAAAGGACTCACATGGAATATTTGGAAACAAGTTAGGTAAACACATTTTATTTCCTTAAAATGTCATAAGAAAACCAAAATAAATATTGAAATCTTTATTTATGATATATATCTCGCCAATAGTTTTTTTATAAGTGGATTGGTCATTTGGGATTTTATGTTAATGGTTTAGTCCATTATTAAGATTATTTTTGACTTATAATTTTTAAATTATTCTAATTACATTCACTGTAAATTTTGGTGAAAAGATAATTTTATGTTATTAGAAATTTATAAATTATTATTATTAAAATAACAAAATCTATGTTTTCAAATTTCAATAAATGAATTGGTAGGAATTTTTATAAAAGTCCTTCTTGAGAGGGAAGACAATACTGGTTTTAAGAGTAAAAGTATCCAAAAAATTTCTATGTATTTATAGTCAATTTCAAATTGAAAATAAATATAATATCCTACATAGTATTAATTTATAAAAATATTATGTAATTAAACATTAACACAAATTTAAAACATAATGTACCCTTATAAATAAATTATTTGAAAAAGCTATATGAACTAAAATGCAGTATTGTTAACTATTCATTAAAAATGATATGATTCTAAAAAATTTCATAAATTCATCATAACATAATTATTATGTTTCAATGTCAGATATTAATTTAATTTAGACATATTAAATCAATTAATGTTTCAAAATTTCTATTTAAAAGTTATTCTCTAGTAAAAGGCAGTGAAATTGCCTTTATAAACATATAAGCTTTAAGTGTATTATTTTATTGGTTCTCATATTATTATTTTAAAAGATATTGGATGGGGATATGAAATATTTTATTGATTATATGATATATATACATTATATTAATATCACCCACTTGTTGTTATTAATTAAATCTGTTATGGTAAAACAACTTTATGGAAATAGTATAATTTTATTTTATATTCAATATGCTTTCATATTCCTCTATAATTAATATAGTACCAATGAATTAATTTTTATTTGTTTTTAGTAAAATTATTTTTTGTTACAATATTTCATCAAAAATAATTTATAATCTAATTTATTTCTCATTTTATTTAATAATATAAAATTATTCGGTAAAACTCACTCATGTGTGTAATGTAAGCTTTCAATTAGAGCCACTCTTGAATATATTTAATGTTAACATGGTTATGAGTGCATTAAAAAATATTAAACATATCAAATATATTTAAAATAGTTAATTTATTTTAATGATTCTTGGTATTATATACCCTTACACACTTGTTGTCGTATGCAATGCATTCAATTAAATATAAGGATTTTCTTTTATAATTTTGGGGTGATAAAATTAATTTTATAAATCAATATAATGCCATGTATATCACATATATTCTTATATTTATCCTTATGAGATTCCATGCAATGTATATTTTGGAGGAAAAACACGTCGCTTCATGAGGTAGTTGTCCGTTGTACACAGAAGCGATGTAATTGTAATTTAAATGGAACATAAAGTAACAAGGTGTATAGATATTATATTTATAGAATTATTATAATATAATAAATAGAATAAATATACATTAAAAACATCATTATATATAATCATGAGATGTGTTGATGGAAAATGAGTTACATCAGTTCGCGAAGCTATAGTCTGGCATACGCTAGATCAAATATTTCATTTTATATTTGACGGAGGAGGAGACGGGTAATAGTTATTCCATTAATATAATGTATTCTATGTATAGTGAACATAATTTTGTTATTAAACTAGAATTATTTAATTCAATTTGTATTTGGATGAATAAATAATATAAAAATGATCGTTTAAAAATGTAGCCTCTTCATGAGAAGACCTATTCATCTCATCAAAAAAATCCTTCCTAGTATGGTTTTATGATAAAGATATTGGATTTGCGATGTTTTCACTGGATTAGGGACGTGATTTTGATAGGTATTTTTTGATCCCAATGTATTACTAAGTGTTAACATCAGAGGATACATGGTGGATTTCTATAAGTGTGGTAGAAGACACACTTGTTATTTTCTAGGTAGAATCTATTAAACCCTTGTTTTATCATCCCAAAATAAATAAAATCAGTTCATTAAATACCCAAGTACTGTATATTGTCAATATATAAACATATAATGGATTTTTTACTATTTGGTAGTCCATTTTAGCCCTTATACATTCAGTTTAACCCCTGATAAATAATTTTTTATCTTAATCATAGAAATTAATTTTTTCTTCTTTTACTTTATGTAATGGTAAATAATTTTTTTAGATATTTTATTCAATATCAATTATTATGATCCCAAATATTGAATCAATTTTTTCAAATTCAATTCATATAAGTGAAGGGTCTATTTTAAAATTATAACATCAAACATGATAAAAAAGTGTGTTTCCCAAGTTACATGTTCCCATTTTTGTAGAAGGTTATAACATTGAAATACATTATGAAATTGATTAGAGTAATCTAATTTTTTTAAATTATTATTTGAATGAAATAATATAAATATAATTTTTAATTTTTAATAATTTAATCATGTTTTTTTTCTTTGGTAGAAAATCAATAATTTCATTGTTCATTAGAAAATGGAATATTTCTGAAAAATCATAGAATTTCACCTCAAGAAATTATTGATATAATAAAATAAAAAATTATTATAATTTTATCTAATAAAATAACTAAAATTAGTTAAAATTTGTTTTAAATTATGCGACAAAAGTAAGACTAAATATCATTTTAGAAAAATATTTCTTTTTTGAAAACATTTTATTTTCTTTTTAATGGTTATTATTTTATTTATCATTAATAAATGGACATATATTTCTTAATTTATTTAGTATTATTCAAGAAATCCAACATAAAAACGAATTTATCAGGGAATAATAAATTATAGTTGATTTCTAATTGAGGTTTATTGATACATAAATATCAAAGAGATTAGAATTATTTAAAAAGAAATATATCATAAAGTATCACATTATTACATTCCCTTCAATGATCAATGTTTTTTGTAATATATTCTAAAAAAATTATAATTTAAAATATCATGGTGTTACATTCATCTCTCATTCAATAAACTTATTCACCACAATTTTTTTAAATGATGGGTTTGGAAGAATATATGGTTTCAATCGAAGAGAGAAAAAAAGAATTTTGTTTAAAAAATATTTTATCGTTTATTTTAGGACCAAATAGTGTAAATTTTTATCATTTCTTTAAAATTTCGTGGATAAATTGTGGATAATAAAATGAAATTGATTAATTGAAAAAGTATTCACGTGATTCCCTTCAATTATAATTCACGCATTAACAATCTTGATTTAAATGATATTGTGTGTAATAACCCCTAAAAAAGATTTTAACATTGGGAGAGGAAATAAAAAATAAATCAATTATGTGTATCCAATTTTAAGGAACATAAAAAATTGTAAATATATCCTATTATTTTCAAAATACATTACATACATAATCATAGAACATCACAAACAATGAAGAAGAAATAAAACCTAATGAAATGAAATGAAATTATGAAATTCATTACTGTATGGTAATAATTAAATTAAATTAAAATGGTTAAAATAATTAAATTTGGAATTTAAAATAATTGGAATAATGAATTGACCGTGATATTAAATGTCTAATTTGTAGTGTATATACCATCGAAAATCAATTACGTGTATAACTTTACAATATCCCTCAATGAAGGAAAATTGAGATGATGTCTCTTATCTCATACCCCATTTTGATTGAATGGTCTTTAAAATTTTGTATAATGATTTTGGGCATGTTATTAAATTTTAACAAAATAATAATAATATTTTTATATAATATATGATCCTTCTATATCATATTATTACCCATTTCATAGTAATTATTTCATTAATACTATTATTTCGAGTGATAAATGCCATGCTTTCTCATGCATATTTCAACAGAAAATTTAAGGTTCATGTGATTAGTATATAATTACATCATATAAATAGTGAAATTAGTTTAATAATTTCAATTTTTATTAGATACAATTTTATATTCATTATTTAAATTTGACCATCAGAAATAGATCACATCACCTCGTGGTGACGAAACGTCAGACATATGCATGAGCGACGTTATCAATTCATTAATGGTTGAAATTATAATGAATTATATGACTTAATAATTTTACAAAAATAATATTTTATCATATAAATGGCATATGTTCATTAAAATTATCATTATAATATTCCATTAAAAGTATAAGTGAAAAATGAATCACATCGCTTTCTTAGGCTGTAGTCCGCCAAACTCTCGAGCAACGTTATTGAAATTCTATCATAATTGAATCCAAGAATTTATATGGGATATTATGATTTCTTAATTATAAATATCACTATATATATATATATATATTAAAAACACAATTATATACAATCATGAAATGCATTGATGGAAAATTTGTTACATCAATTCTGGAGGTGGTGGTCCGCCGTTAAGATGATCGTTGATTTCATTTAAAATTTGATTGAGTAGGAGATGAATTACAGGTATTTTGTTATCATAATTAAATCTCTATATATAGATGATTAATTTTTTAATATAACAATTATTCTATAATATATTAATTATTTTGAAGAAGAAATAAGATATGAAGGATCGTTATAGAACATTACCTCTCCTTTGGATAACCTCTTTTGGTTTTCACTAAAATCCTTTATAGGATGGATTTTGGATAAAACAAACCACTCTAGTATTATTAGTTTTTAGTATGGAAGTGATTTTGTAATTTTTTTTGAATCAAAAGAATTTGGATGCATGAATAATGGATGATAGGAGGTGTCATTTTATAATTTAGGGAGAGGACATACATGACTTTTTTGAAAAGGATCAATGACAGCAACATTTATGTCATGAAAAAGTACTCAAAATGGTTATTGTTGACGATTATAGGCGATGAGTCCTAAATATGTCCTTTCGATGGTTGTTTGTCAAGTTGGAAGGTCATTTTAAGACTTATATCATTATTTTCATCCCTAGATAAATTAATTTTTACATTGATCGTGGTTGTGAGTTTTATATGATTTTAAAATAAATAATGAAAAAAAAATAAAGTCAAACATATATAATAATAATAATCATGTTTCTTATTAAAAACATGAAATCAATTTTTTAAAATAAAATTCACCTTTTTAGAAAAATCCAATTAAACATTATACATGTATACAAGACTTTAAAGAAGGTTTCCAAAGAGGAAACTTATCATAAATGTAGAAGGACATGATATCAAAATTAAATATACCTTTTTTAATGTTACATAATTTAAATATAACATAATATTAATAAACCAATTTCCCTGTGAAAAAATTTAAAAATATTTTGTATTTTTAAATAATTTTGACTAAAATACATTTCTCAATAAAAATCATTATTTTTCATGACTCAAATAATATATTAAAATTTCAAAAAAAAATCCAAAAAATTCAGCAGAAGATATTATTAATATGACAATTTAAAAAATATTCTACATTTTACTGAATAAATTTAATAAATTATGTAAAATTTAATTTTGAATTATGTGTGCAAACTGCGACTAAACCATCCTTTAAAAAAATATAGTTTTTCAAAAAATGTATCTTCTTCTTTAAAATGATTTGAAATATATTTATAATAAAAAAACAATTATTAAAATAATTTAGTGACAAATATTAATACACTAAAATATAATGACTAGGTTATAAGGGTATAATAAATTACAATTTATTTTCACTCAGGGTTGCCTGTTCTATAAGATATCTAAGAGACTGAGTTTATTTAACTATAAATATATCAAAAGGTCATGTGGTGTTACTTTATCCCCTAAGATTTTTGTGTGTGTAAAATAGGATATATGACCCAATATATTATTTTAAAATATCTTTGTTTTATAAATTATTCCTTATAAGTAAAATTATTACCCAATATGATTGAAAAATATATTACCATGGATAAAGATAAAATAGGTTAAATAATCGTTAAAACAAAATTTGAGGTTTAAAACATGGATTAAAATTATAAAAATAATATTTTTGGATTTTATATTAACTCAAATACATCTCATATTTAAATCCGTCTCCTTTTTTATTAATTTTTTCTATATAATGTCTTCAAATAAATTTTAATATTTTATGAAATTCCATGATTTCTCCTCGCCTCAATTTTAATGTGCCACACCACTTTTTTAATATTCACACAACTATATGCCTTCTATATCAACCATTCAATGAAAAATTTCTTCCAAAATTCCTTATCCAAATTCTACAGGTTCTTGATTTCCCAAAACATCTGCCCAGGTATCCTTAAGAGGAGACCTAAAGGAGAAGTTTCAATATAGAATTGATCTCTTTAACCAATCACATATTACTTAATTATATTTTCAATAAATAAATATGTTATTTTATTTGTTAAATAAAACATTATGTATTATAAATATATAGAAAATTTATTTTGATTTGAAATTAAAATTGATTAACCGTATTTTTTATCTAATTGGATGTGAATTTATTACTCATGCAGACATAGTACTTACTATCACCACACAACAATACAATTCATTTTTCATTTCTATATTTCATGGATGAATATAATGATGGTTTTAAAGTTTATATTCAATATTCATGAATTGTTATTATTATAGAATAATAATATCATAACATACTTCATACCTTCTAAATCCTAGGAAAATGACAATGTCCCTTATGTGTATGTGTGCCCTACCACATCCAGAGAGTGATGGGATTTATTTTTCTTCTATACTTTTCATTAATGATAATAATGATAGATTTGATTAATATAAATTATTTTTATTATATATTAATTATTAACAAAATATGAATTATTATCTACCTTTCTCTCATTCCATCTATCAAAATATGAAAATATTGTTCATGTGTTTGTACGACCAACCATCTCTATGAATAGTGTAATTCATTTTTTTATATTAACCATTTTAGATGACTCTAATCATATATATAAATTTTATGAAATTAAAAGATATAATAATCATGTAAAATATTATGGTATATAATTAGAATAAATTTAAATTTATTATAAAATATTTTAAAAATTAGTTAAACCAATTCAGTCTTAAGGAAATGGGTTTTCATCAAACATTAATTCATATGAGAAAAAAATCCATATTCCCCTCTTATATTTTATTTGTGGTTTATATACTACACATGAAATTATTTTATGATTCATATTATGATTTTTTTGGGATTCACATATCAATATAACATTATTTCTTTCACAGGGAATACATTTCAAGTGATACAAATGTTATATGAGAATTTTCTCTCAATCCAAATTTAATTGAGATTCTTTATGTTTTATTTTAAATTGTTGAAATTATATTATTCATATCTAATAAAACTGTTTAATTTTTATATTTATCTATTTATATATAGTGAATTCATGTTTTCCAATAATTTTGATCCCTTTAAGTACACATGTGTCGAAAATAATGTCTTATTGAAAAATGACTTCATTTCCCTCTTAGATAGAAAATCGTTTATATTTCATGTCCATGTTTTCTAAAAACAATTGTGGAGTATTTTTTTCATTCCATAATTATTTATTCAAATATATTTTTACCCATATTTTACATTTCAAAAAATTGTTTAAAAGGAATATTATCATCATTTTCCCAATAATGTATCTTTTGATTTATTTAATAAAAGAATGAAAGATATTTTTTATCTTAAAATATTTTTTAAAAAATATAATTTACCACCATCATGACTGATCGAAGGTTTTATGATTACATTTCATGTTCCTAATTTTATTTTTAAATAATTATTCTCTCAATTATTTTGATACTATTTATATTTAATAAAAAATTTATTTCAAGATTAAAAGGATATTTTTCTCATGAAACATTCTAGAGATCCTATAATTGATTTATTAATGTATAATAATATCATTTTATGTTAGCTATTCTATATAGATGATATGATCCCATGATACAATCTTGAATACTTCTCTTGATGTATTATGATTATGATGATGACATGTCTATGAAACTCATTTATTATGGGTTATGCTATGATAAATTGATGAAATTTTAATGAAAATAAATTTATTTACACGATTTATTATTTGATGATATATTAAACTATATTATGATAGTTTTTCTCACATTAGTATGGTTATTATTTTCTAATGTGGTCACCAGAACAATATATCCACCAAATTAATTTGTTAGTGTTTTATACCTCATGGGAAAACTATGGAAAATAAGTTGATGTGCTTGATCAATTATTATAAATATATTGATGTGCCAGAGACTATGGGAAGTAGGTTTTGAGGCCTAATATATTATGAGTAAATAGTTTTGGTTGTTAAACTTGACATAATAAATATTTTATATACCTATATGATGGTTCCATAATTCAATGAAAAAAACATATACATCATGGTTGATTTATGATGATTTCTCAATTTTTTTGAATCATGACAGTTTATATGATAATGATTTATTCTAGGTTTCTTGTCTATGAAATTTGAACGATTGGATATGAACATTTTCTATTATGGTCAGGATATCAAACCATTATTAATATATTATGATTTTATATGATCATTGATTGATATCATCCATGCTTATAATTAATGACCATATTATGTTATTGTTTCTTAGGTTTCCTTCACCTGGGTTATAAATAATTGTATTATATAGGGGTTTTTTATAAACATTACTAAATTAGATGGCCTATATTTGATAGGTTTACGATTTTTCATAAAAAATAATTTTTTTATATATTCTCCAAAGAGACTAAGCCATTATAGTCCTCTCAAGAGGGTTTGGGTAATGTAATGAATATATGTCTAAAAATATGTAATAGTTATATATGATAATCATGGGTCATTATAGATGATATATGAGTAGGTTTTAGTAAATATTATAATATTAGGGTTAAATAATGTTGTTTAGAATCTGGGGGAAATGTTTATGAATAGGATATCACACTATGGATTTTGGTATGTACCATAGAAAAAATAGGTTAAATGTAATTACCCACAGATTGAGAATAATGTGACATAATTTAGACACCATATTAATTTTATTTTTTGATTACCATAAATATAAATCTAATTATTAATGTTTAAGTATTATTATTTGTTTTTTGGTTTTAGTTAGTTATAGGAACCTAATGGAATCATTTTAATATTGAATGCAACTTAAAATGAAATGATTTTTTTTTCTAGAATCATGAGGACTAAATCTAATAAACCCAGAACACTCCAATGCTTCCTATGAAATGAACATGTGGATTATTCCAACTAGTGAATGAATGTCAAGGTCTTTTCTAGTCAACATTAACATCCACATAACCCAATGAAACACTTTATAGATTATTTGATCACAATAGTTAATGTGAATCATGGAAATTTGGGTACACTTACCCTCGACTCTAGCTTCAAGGATTTCATATTAAGGTTTGTATTAATTCACATTATGAAAATATTATTTTTCTACCCTTAAAGAATATTTATGTGACTTGTATCATTGAATAGCTCTATTAATATAGATTTTAGAATCAGGAAATCACATTTGATATTCTGAATCAACTTATGATCATTTATAATTTCAAGGATGAACCCAACTTTCCAAAAAAATGTTTTAGGATAATCTAGAATCATATTTTAGGAATAAATGGGTAAATAAAATTTGGAAGCATATATCATTTTATTTTTACTTCTGTTAGTGAAATTTTAACGTATATTTATTTTTGTATGATACTTTATGGGTTGTAAATTTTATTTGAAGATAATAGTTATGTTGATCTTGGAATGAAATGAGGTCAAATCATTTTACTCTTTGGGATTTAATTTTGGTAAAATATATATTGAAGGACCCATTAAATTAATTATGTATTTTATGGTTTACATTAAAAATTGGATGATTTTGAATAACATCTGCAAACCATCATTTGTTATTTTAAATATTTTGAGGTAGGAGGAACGATATATAGATTTTATTATTGGTCAAAAGATAATTTTAGTTCTTCAGTAATTAAAAATTAAAAATTATTATTCATTTCTTTAAGTAACAGATGATGTAGAAAATAATGAAAACAAAACTATTGGAAGAGATTTTCTTTGTAATTTGTGAATAAATCAGATATGTATAATTTTATTCTCTAAAAATACATCATCTTTAATAAATGTAACTTGATAAGAAACTTAGGTCATATTATCATTATTTCATATTTAGTGATGTTATTTTCCTCACCACTTTATTGTTGGTCTTATGATCACTAACATTATCAAGATAATTAAATTTATTATTATCAATTAACTGTGGTAATTAATATTTTCTCATTCCTATATTTTCACTTCTTACTAATGATTTTATATTCGGGGACATACTTTTGTGTTGTTTTAGATGACCTTTAAATTTTCCTTTCCATATTTGAATAGGATGTTTTATTAACTCTTTTAATGGAATGGGATTTAAAAAATGTAATTTAAAAATATAAAACCATTTACTACATAGTAAAAGTTCAAATTTTGAGGTAATAAATTATTATAAGGGAGAAAATATAATATCCTTTTATTTCAAAACAACAGCCTATTCAATAAAAATACATGATACACACTATTGATCCTGAATGAAAAATAAAATATTATTTTTTAAAATATGATTATGAGAAACTATTTGTCAAATTAGTTTATATGAATAGAATTTATTATATTATGAAATAAATAATGGTACAATTCAGAATAAATATACTTAATATAATTAATTACTCAATTTTAGTAATGTTATATTATTCTCCAGAAATATATTTTCTATATTTTTTGTGAGAAAATATTCTAATTAAATTATAAAATTTTTATAAATTATATTTTTTTAATGGATATTATTTTTTAATTAATCTTGTAAAAATAATCTGAGGAATAATTTTTGATAATTTTATGAATGGTATGATTTTTTTAAAAATTTGTAAAAATTTATAATTATTATTGAAGACAATATTTTCGTTTCAAGAATTTATAAAGATAAGATTTGTAATAACAGGATTTCAAAATATATTTTATTTTATTATTTTTTAAAGAATCAAATTATTTTCAATAGAGTCTATTTTATGTTTGAATTTTTTATAAAAACATTTTAGAAGTCTGAATTAATTTTTATGGAAATTAATTTTTATGCGTGTAATGTATTTTTATAAGTTAACAAGTATCTCAAAATTATATAAATGAATGATATATTTTTTATATTATATAATTTTTTCAACCTTAATATAATTTTATTCTATGCATGAGTTAATAATAAATTCATTTTATTCTTAAAACTGTATATTTCTCAAAAGTGGGTTTCATCAAATTTATCTAACTTTGTAAAAAAAAATTCTACTATTTATTAGTGTTGAATTTTATAAAATTGACTACCTATTTAGAGATATGATTTTAAAATTTTTTAAATATTTTACTTCTATTTTAATGTATTATTAATAGTAACTACCGTAAAAGTTATCACCTTGGTAATGGGTAAATCATGGAAATATATGATTAAATTAACTGATAAAGAAATATTTTTTCACACAATTTCATGTTGTATTAATGGAATTTAACCCTTATCACCTTAGTCTATTTATTTATTTATTAATTAGAGAATTTTCCTTGGAAATGACCTATTTAATATTTAAATCATCAAATGTTAGAAAATGTTAGTCTCTTTGTTTTTAAATATATCTTATTTCTACATAACGGGAAAAAATTTATAAATAAATATAAATATCGATTTTATGATTAATAAAATTATTTTGATGGTGTAAATATATTTCAAATTTTTCAAAATTTTATAATTACATTAAATTCTATTACACCACCAAAAAACATTTCATTAATTAATATTAAATTAAAATAATTTTTTTCGAAATTTTAAAGATAATATAACTTGAGAGTGTTATAGGGTTAAAATATTTTTTTAGTTAAATATAGAAAATTTTTAATGTTTATAATTATTATAATCCAATTACAACTTTGTTTTTATGTCATTTAATTCAAATTAAATGAATAGAGTTAAAATATAAAATAATAATATTTTATCAAAATAAATTTTTATCAAAACACTTTCTTATTGAATCGTTTTAAAAATAATTAAAATATTTATATTATGAAATTTGAATAATATATAGTAAAAAAATTCATCCCTTGGGCATTTATGAGTAAATTTTCATTTTATATGTTTATTTAAAACCCACTAATACTGAGAAATATGGTACAATGATTATTTTTTAAATAATTTTACAATAGGGTTAAAAAAATTAAACACAACCTATCCAAATTTTAAGGTAGGTTAAATTTAAAAAACAAGTTATATTATATTTTAATCAATGACACGTTCGATGATTTTGAGGTAGATAATGGCTATATTGTATTTTAACATTTTATGAAATCCACGAGTGACCCTACCCTCAATTATAAAAGGTCACTTATCCAGTATATTCTTCGCACCACATTGAAAATTCTATCTTGACCATACAATAAAAAAATAACTTTTCAACTTTATTATGAAAAAATATTGATCTGTTTTTCCTCTTAAAAGACAAACCATATGATACAAAGGTGGAGATATAAAGGAGTTATTTCTAAGAAGAGGTAATATCCTTAATCAATCACAAACATTAAAATTCCCCTTGTAACTCCTATGAATCTATGATTTTATTCATGTGAAGATTCCTATAAAAAGATGCAATTGAAACTATTAAATGTGGTTGGGATTCTCACCCAACTTACAATGCTGCGCTGCATGTAGTTGTGCGATGTAGCCCCTGGAGATGGACTGGTGATAGAAGGGAGATACAAGAAGTATTAATAAAATTCATGCTCTTAATTTTCTACCAAATATCTCCACTAGTCAAATTATAATACTTACATTTTTTGTTTTCACAAAATGATGATAGAATGAACATGCAATAAAGAAGAATTTAATGTTTTTATTTTTATTCTCACCACCAAGTTGGACAGTTCTATTTATTAATTATTTATTTTCCATTCCTTATTATTCACCACTTAGTTGGTTGGTTTTTTATTATTTATATAATATTATTAACATTCTATTGGATTGTATGATTAATGTTTTTTAATTAATAACTGTCATAATATTTGGGTTTTCTTATGTTCAGATTGTTTTAATTTCATTATTTTTCACCTCATGATTGGATGATATGATTAATAAACCAGTACCTCAAAGACTTCTTTTAATAAGTAATGTGACGTATTTATTTGTTAAATTTTAGACATCCACAAGATTGGTATATTATAAAATATTTGTTGGACATAAATATATAATAATTTTAAATGATAATTTTTACATAATTATTATTTTTTAGATACCTTTTTATTTTCATTATCCAAAATTTATGTTATTATTGAATTATCTTTTTTAATAATAGTAATTTTTTTATATTTAACTCTCTCTTTGTTTTCTTCTTGTAAAATATCAAAAAACATGAATTCACTTCCCTTTAAATTACAAGAAGTAACTACTTCCATGGATGATGAATCTTTTGGAAAAATTTGAATAAAACAATAAAAAACCCTACAAAATAAAGCATTGGTGATGATCTTCCTCTTATGATATCTCAAAGAGTTTTTTAAATGTGAATACCTCATAGAAAGAGATACATATAATCTCGGGAAGAGTTTTAATTAGAGGTATGGTCAAAAAAATTATTTTGTTCTTATACAAACCGTTGAAGAATGATATTATTTACGTACCCTAGACTATGAAAGAGTTAGTGATTAAAATGATATCCAGTATAGAATTGCATCATACCAAAATTATAGTTGTATTGGGATTATAGATTACAAAATGATAGAAATGTTTTATAAAACATTTCATTTTTCTCAAAACACCATACAAAAATAAAATAATTCTTTTGATAATATTCCAAATATTTTAATCATATATCATTATTAATTGTAACAATGAAAAAAATGAGATTTTTATTAAAAACAACAGTATCATCCTACTGGTTTAGTAGTCTAATTTTCAGAGAAAATGAAATATTCTATGAAAACATTTGAAATAATTCAGGGATATGATTATCATGGGGGATATTATTTTGGAAGTAGTTTAGTTTTAGGATATAGTCGTAGCCATGTGATAGCTCAAATTGATTATCAAAATCAAATAAATTCCAGCTCTTACACCCTGAGGAATATTGAAGATTCTTGATACAGGTGTGGATCAGATTGAAATTGGTCAAGTTTTTTTCGAACCCCTGGGATTCTTTTTATGATCAATAAATCATCTCTTGAAGAAAATAAGTATAAATCACACTTTTCTAAGTCATCTATCATGGGAAATAATAGGATATAAATTTTTCGGATAATCACGATCCATCAAATGGTAATTTTACCAACCTTGAAGTGAGTGATTATACATCTAAATTTTATGATATGATAACTCAAAAAATTTAGAAAAATTAAAGAAGTTATGAATTATCATATTATGTTTTGTCTTGATTTCTTTATATTTTTTATGTTTAATTATTTGCAATTAACATGATGTTTCTTATAATATTATTTTCCCTAATATGTACCATAGGAATGGAGTGCATAAATGGTATAATAAATTCGAACCGTAGAGTAAAATAATTCCCACAATTTAGAACAATAAAAAATATTTATCTTATCCTAAAACAACAATACCCCTTGTGAATACTATATTACGTTTTATTTATTTCTAACTAGGACTGTTAAAGAGTATTTTTCTTTAACTAATGGGATATAAATGTTTTTACTAAAGCTGCATTGTATTCCCCATATTTCAAAAAAAAAACAAATTATTTTTCAAGGATATATATTGAAATGGGTATCATACCCAACCATTATCTAATATAATTGAAATGAACTTGTGAATGGTCATTAATAAATCCAATAAGAGTCATGTAAAAGAAACCCAACCAAAATAATCATATATCATTCATTATACATATATAAGAACATTTGAAAAACTTATGGTTGTAATGATTTCGAAATAAAACTTTTATTTATGGGGTGAAAAATTTGTATATTGAATTTCAAGAATAATTTTAAATACAATTTATATTTTTCGTGCATATTTAGTAAATGTCCTAAATATCTCTCCACTAAGAAAAATTCAATGCGAGGTCTGTTTTATTGGAAATATGATTGTAAGACCACCTCTAGCTAAAATCAATGTTGAAATTCCAATATTTCCAAAAACAATTCAAGGGATATATGTAGACCAATTCACCCACCATGTGAAAAATTAAAATATTTTATTATATTAATTTATTCCTTTAGTATATGTTCACATGTATGGTTTCTCTCAACATGAAATGTGGATTTTTCACATTTTCATTCGTAAATAATTAAATTGAGTGAAGAATAATCTATTTATGTCATCTAGAAATTAAGGCCTGATAATGGAATTAATTTTAACTCAATTTATATTAATTATTAATGTATGAAAATGGGGATTACATTTGAGAATATAGTCACCCATGTGCATGCAAAAAATATTTTAGATAAAACATTGATAAAATGTATCTAACTTATTTTTTGGCCGTTAATTCTGAGAAAAAAGCTACCAAGCTCTGTATGGGATCATGGAATATTTCATAATTTTAATATAATACTCATTATACAATGTGAATATCATTGCCATTGTCCCCTCTAATTTAATTTTACCAAATAATAAGACATCTGACACATAAGAAAATTTTGTTGTGCAATATATGTGCTAATCAGTCCCCACAACATACAATCTTGTGAACTCAAATGGGTATATGAATATATGTTGTATGTGAATCCTTATAGATCATTACTATAATAATCCATAATGATTGAGAGTTATTTGACAAAATTATATGACTCATGTCTATAAGATGTACCTTTATTTTCTAGATCCCACTTGATTAAAACTCAATAGTTAAGCGTGATTGACTTAGATTAGTGTTCATGATTGGTGTCCTTCTGGGATGCTTATCAGGGTGTGTGTGAGTGAGTAAAAATAATACTAGAAAGGATATGTGTTTTAATGTGGGAAATAATTAGTAAGATGACCTTTTCGGGCAAGTGGGTGGGCCCCAGAGTGGGGTTCTTGTGTCTGTGAGGAAACTGATGGTACCTGGAAGGCCCGAACCCGATGACCATGTTAAAGAGGGGTGTTTGTGTCATCACGAGTGCCCAATTGTAACATTTTATATCAGAGGTGGTACCCACCATTGTGTTCGGTTCACTACCTGGGTTGAGATATTGGTCCCACAATGAGGACGTTGTTCTCTAATTGGGGGGGGGGGTTATTGTAATACCCCAGAGTGATAAAGGGTTATATGACTAAATGACATGACTCATTCCAATAAGGTGAATCTTCTTTTTTATGAGCCTCCCTGACTTGAACTCCACAGTTAAGTGTACTTGTCTTGGAGTAGTTATTAGGATGGGTGACTATATAGGAAGTTTCTCTGGGTGTGTGTGGTTGAGGACCAAGCACAATAGAAAGGATATGAGATGGTCTGTGGGGACAATCAATAGCCAGATGACCAGTTCGTGCATGTGGGTGTGCCCTAGGTTGGGGACCATGTGTCTGCGGGGAAACTGGTGGTACCCGGTGGGCCAGAACCTGATGACAATGTTATGTTGGGGCATCAGTGTCTTCCCTGAGGCCCTGTTATTACATTTAGTATCAGATAAAAAACACAATTGAATGGATATGTGTTGGAATGTGTGAAAAATCATTAGTAAGATGACCCATTCTAGAATGTGGGTGGACCCCAGGGTGGGGACCATGTGTCTGTGGGGAAACTCGTGGGACCTGGAAGGTCAGAACCTGACGACCATGTTAAGGAAGGGTGTATGTGCCATCACTGGTGGCCAATTGTTAGATTTTGTATTAGAGGTGGTATCCAACATTAGGTGTGGTGCACTAACTGGGTTGAGAGGCAAGGTCTAAAATGAGGATATTATTCTCTAATTGGGGGGGGGGGTGATTGTAACACCCAAGAATGATAAAGGAATATATGACTAAATGATATGACTCATGTCAATAAGGTTCACCTTCCTTTTTGGGATCAAACCTGATTAGAACTCAAAAGTTAAGCATACTAGGATTGGAGTAGTGATCAGGATGGATGATTATATGGGAGGTTTCTCAAGGTGTCTGTGAGTGAAAAAAAGAAAACTAAAAAGGATACGTGTTGGCCTATGGGGACAGTTATTAGTCAGATGACTTGTTTGGGCACATGGGTAGGCCCCAGGGTGGGGACCACATGTATGAAAAACTATGGGTGGTGCTAGGTGGGCTATAACCCGTCGACCTTGTCAATGCGGGGTGATAGTTCCATCATTAGGGCCAAGTTGTTAAATTTGGTATCTGAGGTGGTACCCATCCTTAGGTGCGGTGCACTACCTTGTTTGAGATGTAGGGCCCACAATGAGTATGTTGTGCTCTAAGGTGGGGTGGGGGTGTGATGGTAACACCTTATAAAGATAAATAGTTATATGAATAAGTGATATGACTCATGTCAACTAGGTTTAACTTTATTTTTTTGAGCCTGACATATTAGAACTCCACTATTATGCATTTTTGTCTTGGTGTAGTGATCAGGATGGGTGAATTTTTGGGATGTTTATTAGGATATGAAATGTCCTGTGGGGATATACATTAGTAAGATGACCTGTTAGGGCATGTGGTTGGGCCCTAGGGTGGGAACAATGGGTATGCGGGATAAATGGTGGTGCCTGGTGGGAAAAAGTTGATGGCCATGTTAAGACGGGGTTTTTGTGACATCATCATGGCCCATTTGTTACAATTATATATCTTAATGAAACTAGTGATGTATTTACAACAAATTGTTCTAGTTTTCACTTGAATGAAAAAGTATATCCAGCACTTGGGGTAGAATATATAGAAAGGGGGGAGATTTCATTGAATGTGAAAAATTACCTTCTCCCAATCCACCCAACCAATAATGTGAGAAAGAAGTGGAAATTATTTTACATTTCCGTGAAATAGAAAATCATTTCCCATTTTATTTACTGATTTAAAGGGCATGTCTAAATCACTCCTACCTATATTAAATGTAACAATTAGAATTGATGTCCCAAAGAAACAATTACATGATGATGTTATAGAAATATCAAAAACGTGTATGAATCATGGAATAATAATTGCCTCTAAGGATAGTAATCTTCTAAAAAGAAATGTAATGAGTATAATTAAGAACCACATTTTGGAGGCATGTGTTCCATAAGTAACAGAAAATTTATGTATTCATAATGAAACGCATGATGAGAATCATAAAGAATACTGAAATAAAATAAAATACCCTAATGGTTTTGAATATAATGAAATAAATATTAATTATTCTATAATAGGTAATATCTACTATCACGTCAATATAGAAACTATCACACTCTCCATCTTAAATTAATTTTTTATTTTATTTAATTCTTGGCTCTGGGTTCTCGCGCCGGGGTCCAAGCTAGATCCTGGATTATATTTTTTGTGGTTTAATATTTTTAGTGGGTTTTGGGCCCATTTGTTGTCACCACACGTTAGGCGGTAGCCGAACGATCTCCCATTGTGCTTGTGCAAATGCCCAAGCAGTCTGAGTTGAGGCAAGAAACTTGCATACTGATTATTAAAATGTCTACCGATTGCGTGATGATCTAGTTTTCAGCGTAAGGTAAATAAACAGTTTAAAAATAAAAATAGATAATTTGATAATAATAATAAAAATAATATTACATTTTTGTTTTTATTATTATTAAGGTTATTACTAGAAGTATTAATTTTATTAATGATATTGTTGTTATTGTTATTATTATTATTATTTTTGTTGTTTGAATTATTATTATTATTATTATTCTTCTTATTATTTTTATTATTATTACTTTTATTGTAAATAAATTTCATTAATTGAATCTTTATTGTTTTTATTTATATTATTATTATTATTATTTATAGTTTTATTATTAATACTATTGTGATTTTATTAAAATGAAAAAAACTAATCAAACCCTATCCTCCCGACTCATCCCGTCGCCCCACCCCCCTCACTTTCCCTTTGCATAGCGGCACCCCCTACAGCCTTCGTCACCCTTCGCCCCCACCAACTGGAAGGCCATCCCCAGTAGCCCTCTGCTTGCTGACTCCAAACTCGAATCGCGCCTCTATCCAGTAACTTCTCCTGAAAGCGATCCGGCCCTCGCTACTCCCGTTCACCACCCCACGCTCTACTTTTCTCCCTCGACCTCGCCCAACTCCCTCCTCACCGACGTGACCTAGCCAACACAACCCAATCACGCTTCCCCTGTCCGACGACCTCCCACGCATCCCGCCTACCATGATCCAATGCCCCCTCAACAGCCCGACCAGCCTCCTACTCCAGACTCCGACCACCCGGAGACAGCCAGGCTCCCTTCGGACCGCACCCTCCTGGTCTCACTCAAAGCCCCAACCTCCCACAGTCCGACTAGCCTGCTTCACCCTCTAGGTCCTCCCGGATCATGCACCTCCATCTAGGATGCGCTCCTGCCTCCTTGCTCCGGCCAGCAGCATGTCCAACACCATATCTGGCTGTCTCCCTCTCTGGTGGGAATACCCCCCTCCACGTGGGTTTGCATCTCAATTTATAGGGGTTTTACTTCGATTTAGAAAATCCCTAACACCTCAGGTTTTTTTTTGCTTTTTTATTTTATTGTTTTAGGTTTTCTTTTTGGTCCAGAATGTTGTGTTCTACCTTCCGTCATAGTTGGGCACATCCGCACTCGATTTGAGGTAGGGGCTTTCAAACCATTCCTTTCCGGAGCAATTAATTGGTTCCTGTGTTGCTTCAATTATCATTTTTGCTTTTTTCAACATTATACTATGTCTAATTAGTCTATGACGTTGTTTATGATTTTTTAGAATTTGTTATAAATTGATCTCGTGGTATTTTGACATGCATAAGTGGTGAAAAAAGTGTTTTCAAGTGGTTTTGGTGTGCATGTAAAATTGAAATGGGTTGTTTTGTGGAAAATGATGGTTTTCTTAAAATGGTTGGGTATGGGTAATTTGTGCAAGTGGTTTACTAAATTTTTTATGTGATTTGAAACTTACTATTATTATTATTATTTTTGGAAGAGACATCATGTGGTTTTGATTT
Organism: Viscum album; assembly: GCA_963277665.1. Classification (NCBI taxonomy): domain Eukaryota; kingdom Viridiplantae; phylum Streptophyta; class Magnoliopsida; order Santalales; family Viscaceae; genus Viscum; species Viscum album. Next base: position 1,965,932,287 of record OY728132.1, read on the forward strand.
CAAGAGGTTTTTACATGTGTTTTTGGTGGAAATCATTGTTTTGACTCTAATAAGTACTTTATAAATTGCTTAAATGATTTATTAAATTATGTGATATTGTAGATAATTTTTATTTGGTTAATTATTTTGCCTAAATTATTCATTTAGAATTCTTTGTAATTGATTAGTTTGGGGAAAAATTTAGTTTTTTAAACACATTTAGTTTGTGTTATACATTCGATAACATGCTCATGTGAATTTCAGGTGTGTTTTGTTGAAAACCAGTTTTGTGATGTATAATATATTTTCATGAATTTTTGTATTTAGTATTTCCAACAATGAAGGTCATGCGTTTTCTATGATGGTATGTTTGGGGTTACTCTTTGGAAACTATTTTATAGATTTTAAAGTGATTTATTAAATAGTGAAAACAATGCATGTTATGTTTGAAAATTAGGTCAAAGTGGTTATTTTTCTCTTTCTGTTCATTTTGTTTTTTATGTCTTCGTTTATGTGTTTTAGTTATCTTTTCAGTTGTAGTGTGTTGTCATGGTTTTTCAATGCTCATGCGATTGTCACCATGCGTGCGCGCTTGCGTGCCCGTGCGATTTGCGTTACATTGTTGTGTTTGGACAGCAAGCTGAGGTAGGTTCCCCACTGTAGTAACATTTATATTTAGAATTGATTAATGTCTTTATGTTTCATTAATTTTAATATAAGAGAAATAATAAAACATAATTAATTTTTAAATGAATATTTTTTGTAAAAATAGCCAGTTATTTTATACACGACACATGGAACATTTTCTCGACGAGCAGATACCTAGTATTGAAATAATGCTCATTTGGACTTTAAAAATAATTCATGTAATTTGAAATGTAGTTCTAGTTTTAATGATAAATGATTTATTCAGAACAAGGGTTTTGGGTTTTCTTGAGAAATGAGGTTTTTCATTAAAATAGGTGAAGGCTCATTTGGCACTTTAATAAAATAAATTATTATGGGAAACCCACTCCGGGGTGATATTTGGTGTGAATTAATTTTGTGAGATGTATTTGATGTTTCTACATCGTGACTAATTTATTTACATTGTTGATGCACCACTTATTATTGCTTCTGTTGTTATGGGAACCTGGCATAGTGAATGAATTTTCAAAGAACGATTTACGCACTTGTTTAGATTACGCACTAGCTAGTGGCCCCATAGTAGGGGAATACTGAGTTATTGCTTCTATGGGGATTGGGCCCCTCGGTTTGGAAATGTAGTGTTATACCAAGCATTAGAAAGTTATGACATCATCCAGATAGAGCATGATTTCAGGATGAGTCACATGTATGTTATGTTCTGGATTGTTCATGAGCTCTTAGGTTCGACCCATGTTTCTTATTGTTTATTTTAATGTGGCAGATGATTGAGAGGTCTAGTTCGGTTGCTTGTCCATGTGTGACACTTCTCTTCCATTTCCCTTACTATGTGTTGGGAGTTGTGTGTGGTTTTCCATTTGACTAACAATTGAAATTTGAATTTCTAACAAGCTTGTAGAAATGTTTTAAAATTCAATGCACATATTTCTTTCAATCATTAAACTTGTTTTTAAATTAAAAAGGGAAATAGACTATTACATGTTTTAGAAATTGAAGTGTGTGTGTGGAAACCAATACTTTATATAATTTAGTTCACGCATGGAATTGATAAATTCTTAATTTTGTGGTAGTGCATTGGGAATAGATTTATCAGTCTATCCTACAGAGTTTTAATACTCATTCCTATAGTGTTTTCCTATTTTTAGTTCTGTTGTAGGTTCCAACATCAGTTGTTTGCCTTGAGCGACATTGGTTGTGGTATTGGAGAGTGGCCCATGGGGTCACATGGAGTTTGGTCATGGTCTGGTTAGTAGTGTTTTTGGTTATTCTTTATTTATTTTCTTTTTTTCTAGTTTATACTTCCTGCTTTGTTTATTTTTTTGGGCCAAATCATTCCCACCTATTAAATTTTGATGCCCGACACTAGTTGCCAGCCTATGGGGATCGAGAACGCCCCTTGGGCCATATCGCGGGCCGGCTCGTGTGACCAGTTCAGGGTCGACCTGGGTTGGTTCATGACACAATGGTATCAGAGGCACTCTTGTATTCTAGGGTTTCCGGTAGATAGAGATTAGGATTTTTGGGACTCGAGAGGTAGGTATAGGAAGGACGTCATGAACCCTCACCATTTTGAACCTCGAGTCTCCACGGGTAGTCTAAGAATTGAGTCTTTGTTTCGTTCAGGTTTGTTTTGGATTGAGGGATGACAACAGCGGTAAACTGATGTTACATTGTGATCTCACATGGAGTAGTGACCCAGACGGAGTTTGGGTACATGGTTTGAATTCCTCCTAGTAGTTGAAGTTTATATGGGGCGTGTCCCACTACCATGTCACCAGGATAACTGTGACCACCAGTCCCTCACTCAGGTGTTTTGATGCAAGTTGAGTGTCGTTTTCATTCTGTTTGGTGTAAGTGCGTTTTTGGAAACGAAAAAGGTGTTTTGAAAATGTGACTGATTTCTTTTAAATGACTTCAAATTTATGAAATTGGTTTTAAAACTGAAATATTTTGGTTTGGAAAACTAGTGTTTTCTTGGAAATTGGTCGAGAATGGTTTGGGGTGACACATCATGTACTTCTTATGAACGTTTTTACATGTGAGAGGATGCATGGAAAGTGCGTGTTTGTGTGTATTAATGAATGTGGATGAAGACTAGTGCAACGGTTCATGGGATTACATGAGTGTTTTTGAAATTAAAGCCTTAACCTTGTTTTCAAAATTTTCTTAGAAAGAGGAAAATTACTTTTGGAAAATTGAATTTGGTATGAAAAGTGGGTTTAGTATTTGAAAAATAGCCTTGAAAAAAGGCAGTTTTGAAATCTAAAATAAAAAAATTGGGGGTTTTGAAAAATGAATTTTGGTTTTTGTTTGCATTTTCTAGTATCTTTTGAGCTGCTTGTTTTGGAGAGGGTGCTTTATTGATGTTGCTTCAATTGATATCGGTTTCGGCTTGGTGTTATATATGTTGTTCAGAAATGCAACCAAGAAAGGTCCCTAGAGTTTCTGATGAGTCATGCCCAGTTTTTGGTCCTTCTCGAATTTTGTCAGTCCTTCATGGTGTTTGGAGTCTGGTAGAGACAGTGCAGTGTCTTGAAGAGGTCGAGTGCATCTTCAGGGTATTGGGAACTCCCAAAGCTGTTATAGTGCATGCTGTTTTGGGTCTATTCCAAGGTCCATCTCTGGAAGAGTAGGAGTTATTCTCCCCTCCATTACTGCAATTTGGGATGATGTGGTATGTCTTTAAATCCGTCTTCGTTCGATGGTTTATACTTATGGAGGTGAAGATGAAGAAAATGGGAGATCCCATGCATATTCAACATGACTAGAAGACAATGAAAGCATATGTTGACCATTTCAAGGATCATGTGTCTCTTTTTTGGGGGTAGTGTCGCATGATTTGATGAAGACTCCTCTCTTCATTAAGGTTATTCGTCTAGAGATCAAGGAGCAAGTCCTCCCTTTTTGGGAGCATCACTTTTGAGAAGTTGGTGCATGAGGTGTTTTTAGCTGAGTTGGTTTTCGAAGCGCAAATGGTTGGCAATCCACCATATCCAGTTGCTCGTGAAGGTCCCCCATATGACGAGCAGAGGGTGTAAGGTAAATTTGATTCTAAAGATTTCTCTAAATTGGTTCTTACTTCTGTTTTGTCAGACCGTCTAATGGGGTACTGTCAGTATGAATGTTTAGGGCATACAAGCTGTCATGTCACACCCCTCCGAAGATGTGCCATAATTACAGGTGTCTAGGTCATCTAGAAAAGTTTTTTAGGAAGCGTCATCTGAGGAAGAAACTATGACCAGATGATTCTCATACCTGACTGTGAGGCTGGAGATGCTTCAGCCATTCGAACAGCTTCCATAGGTCTTGGGGTGAAGCTCGTGCATATTCAGGAGTTTCCAGATGTGTGAAGCCTTAGTTCGGGTTCCATGTTCTGTATTGGTGCTGTACCATTTAAATTCTTTTGTTATCATCCTTCCACTGTTAATGTTTTGGCTTTTTTTTAGGTTTATTGTGTCATCGTGAGGTTGGGATGAACGTGTTCCTTTTTAATCCAAATAGTCTCATTTTTCTGATTATAATGTTCTAGATCGTGAATTTTTCTTAAATGTTTGTTTGCACCTTGTGTGGGTTAATCTTGGTTTAGCGGTATTCGTTTAGAGATATAAGTGCCTGCGAAGGAGTCCAGGTTTGCAGTTATACTCGGGTTCACTATTTCAGTTATGTTCTTCTTAGGTTTTTTCTCTAGTGTTCAGGGTTGTTGGTACTGGTTGAGAGTTCCATGTTTCAGCGGAGGTGGTGTTTCGCTCATGCTATAGATGATATTTTGGATCGGTTAGGAGTTCCCATGTCCCCCCCTTTCTGGGGTTGTATGATTGAGTGTTAAAATTTCCACATTAGTTCAATTATTTTGGTGGAGAGGACCATCTTGTTTTCTCCCATTCTCTTATGTTGTGGTTACCTTCAGTTTCAGTTGGGCACAAGTTCTTGCCTTCTCCATCGTTCAGCTGGGTGACTTTCTGGGGGTAGAAATTGTCTGTGGTGTAGATAATTGTCACACTCTCTATCTTAAATTGATTTTTTTATTTAATTCTTGGATATGGGTTCTCATTCCAGGGTATGAGATAGATCTTGGATTATAATTTTTTCATTTAATATTATTATCGGGTTTTGTCCAATGCGCGTTCACCGCACGGTAGGGGGTAGTCGCACGATCTCCCCATGTGCTTGTGCGAATGCCCAAGCGGTCTAAGTTGAGGTGCGCAACTTGCACATGGTTTATTAAGTCAGCCACCGAACGTACGATGATCTGGTTTTTAGAGTAAGGTAAATAAATAGTTTAAAATTAATATTTTTATAATAATAATACTATATTGTTGTTTTTATTATTATTATAGTTATTAATAGAAGTATTAATTTTATTACTGATATTATTATTATTATTATTATTTTTGTCACTATTATTATTCTTATTATTCTTAATATTATTTTTACATTTATTGTTAATAAATTTTATTAATATAATCTTTTTTTTATTATTTATATTTATATTTATATTATTAATATTATTTATAGTATTATAATTATTACTAGTGTTACTTTATTAAAATTAAAAAACACTAATCAAACCCTAGCTACCCGACACATCTCGTATTCCCATCCCCTCACTTTCCCACTGAGCAACGGCGCCCCCTGCAGACTTCGTTGCCCTTCACCCCCCGACTAACGGACCAGCCCCAACAGTCCTATGCCTGTTGACTCCTTACCCATGCCACGCCTTTGTACAACTGCTTCACCCGACGGGGATCCATCCCTCACGGCTCCCGCTCTCCATCCCACGCTCCGCCTTGCTCCCTCAACCTCTCCCCACTCCCTTCTCACCGGAACGCCCTAGCAAACACGCCCCAGACACGCCTCCTCTATCTGAAGGCCTCTTACTCATCCCACCTGTCGTGATCCGGTGGCACCTCAGCACCCTGGCCAGCCTCCTGCTCCGGCATCCAGCCACCCGGGGACAGCCGGGCTCCCTCCGGACCCCACCCTCCTGCTCGCACTCGAATCCCCAACCTCCTACAGTCTGACCAGCCCACTTCTCCCTTCAGGTTCTCCTGGTTCTTGCACCTCCGTCTAGGACGCTCTCCTGCCTCCTTGCTCCGGCCATCAGTGCGTCCCACACCATCTCTGGCAGTCTCCCTCTCCGGTGGGCATACCCTACCTCCACTTGGGTTTTCATCTCAATATCTAGGGGGTTTCCATTGATTTAGAAAAACCCTAACACCTAGGGTTTTATTTTTCCATGTTTATCCCATTGTTTTAGGTTTGCAGTTGGTCCGCGAGGCCGTGTTCTACCTTCGGTTGGATTTTGGTCGCATCTGCACTCGATTTGAGGTAGGCTCTTTTAACCCATTCCTTTTCGGAGAAATTAATTGGTTCCTGTGTTGCTTCAATTTTTATTTCTACTTGGTTCGAAAATTTATAACATGTCTAATTAGTCAATGTTGGTGTTTATGAATTTTTATAATTTGTTATAAATTGATCTTGTTGTTGTTTGACATGCATAAGTGGTGAGAAAAGTGTTTTCAGGTGGTTTTGGTGTCCGTGTAAAATGGAAATGGGTTGTCTTGTTGAAAATGATGGTTTTATTAATTTGGTTGGGTATGGGTAATTTGTGAAAGTGGATTACTAAATTGTGTATGTGATGCGAAACTTATTATTATTATTATTATTATTATTTTTGGAATGGACTTCATGTGCTTTTGATTTCATGAGGTTTTTACGTGTGATTTTGGTGGAAATCCTTATTGTGCTACTAAAAAGAACTTTATAAATTTCTTAAATGATATATTAGTTAATGTGATATTGTAGATAATTTTTATTTGGTTAATTGTTTCACCTAAATTATTGATTTGGCATTCTTTTTTATTGATTTGTTCAATGATAAGTTTAGTATTTTTTAAACGAACTTAGTTTGTGTTATATATTCTGTAACATGCCCATGTGAATTTGAGGAGTGTTTTTTTTAAAACTAGTTTTGTTATGTTTAATATATTTTTATGAATTTTTGTATTTAGTTTTTCCAACTATGCAAGTCGTGCATTTTCTATCATGGTATGTTGTGGGTTACTCTTTGGAAACTATTTTATATATTTTAAAGTGATTTATTAAATAGCGTAAACAATGCGAGTTATGTTTGAAAAGTAGGTCGAGGTGGTTCTTTTGCGCTCTTTGATTGTTTGATTTTTTTAGTCTTGGTTTATGTATTTTAGTTATCCTTGCGGTTGTAGTGTGTTGGCAAGGTTTTTCCATGCACATGCGATCGTCAGCATGCATGCGCGCTTGTGCGCCCATGCGAGGCGCGTTACATCGTTGTGTTTTGACTGCGAGCCGAGGTAGGTTCCCCACTGCACTCACCTTTAAATTTATAATTTATTAACTTGTTGATGTTACATTAATTTTAATAAATGAGAAATAATATAATATAATTAATTTTTAAATGATTATTTGGTGTAAAAACAGCCAGTTATTTTATACATGATACTTGGATCATTTTCTTAATGAGCGGATATCCAGTATTGAAATAATTCCCATATGGCCTTTAAAAAAGTCATGGAATTTCAAATGTAGCTCTAGTTTTAAAGATAATTTTTTTCTTATGAACAAGTGTTTTTGGTTTTCTCGAGAAATGTTGTTTTTCTTTAAAATTAGAGAAGGCCTGTTTGACACCTTAATAAAATAAATTATTTTGGAAAACCCAATCAGGGGTGATATTTTGTGTGCATTTATTTTATGAGCTATATGTGATGTTTGTGCAATGTGACAGATTGATTTACATTTTGGTCACACCCCTTTTTATTAATTGTCTTAACATGGGAATCTAGCATAGTGAGTGAATCTTTTGAGAACAATTGCCGCACTAGTTTAGATTACGCACTGGATAGTGGCCCCATAACAGGGTAATACTGAGTTATTGCTGCTATGGGGATTGGGACCCTCGGTTAGGCCATGTAGGGATATATCAAGCATTAGGGCGTTTTGACGTCATCAAGTTAGAGCATGCTTTCTGGATGAGTCACATGTATGGTATTTTCTGGATTGTTCACGATCTCCTAGGATCGACCCATGTTTTCTTTAGTGTTTATTTTTATGTGGTGGACAAATGAGGGTTCTAGTTCGGTTTCTGGCCCATTTTTTCCACTTCTCTTCCATTTCCCTTAGTGTGTGTTGTGTGTTTTGTGTGGTTTTCCATTTTACTAACAATTGAAATTTGATTTTCTATCTTGATCCCAGATATGTTTTAAAATGAAATGCATCTGTTTCATTCCATCATTAAACTTGTTTTTAAATTAAAAAAGGAAATGGATTATTACTTGTTTTAGAAATCAAAGTGTGTGTGTGGAAACCAATACATTATATAATTTAGTTCAAACATGTAATTGATAAATTCTTTACTTAGAGGTAGTTCAATGGGAATAGATTTACCAGGCTAGCATACTATGTTTTAATACTCACGCTTTTAGTGTTTTATTATTTTTAGTTATGTTATAGGTTCCAGGTTCAGTTGTTCACCTTAAGCAACATTGGTTGTGGTATTGGAGAGTAACCCACGGGGTCACGTGGAGTTTAGTCATTGTCAGGTTAGTAGCGTTGTTGGTTGTTCTTTATTTATTTTCTTTTTTTCTATTTATTTTCTGCTGAATAAGTTATTTTCTTTTGGGACATATAATTCCCACCTGTTTAAATTTGATGCACGACACTAGTTTCCAGCCCGTGGGGATCGGGAACGCCCCTCGGTCCATGTCGCGGGCCGGCTCGGGTGACTAGTTCAGGGTCAACCCGGGTTGGTTCGTGACAGAAACTCCTGATAAAATATTTTAATATTTTACAAAAAAATAATATATAAGAAGATGTGCCTGAAACAAGGTCTATTATGGAATGTAAAAATTAAAATTATTGGAATAACATTTTTGACATTGCATAGATGAAATAAAATCAATTAATTGGAAAAAGGTTTTTAGATATATCATAAACACACTAAAATATAAAAATCATATTAGAAATAATTGATTTTTGAGGCATAATTATAATGAGAAAGCTGAGATTATAAGATACAAATCCAATCTTGTCGCACAATATTTTTCTTTGGGACCATGGATATATTATGAGGAGCTATATTCTTCTATTATGGATATTACTAATTTTTGATATCTAATCAAACTTGAAGTAGCTAAGAAGGACCATATTAATCTTATAGATATTGTTAGAACTTATTTATATGGGTAAATTGATGGTAGTATAGATATGAGAATACCCGAAAAATTTAATATGTTGAAGTATTGAAATACAAATAAAAATAGATGTATGAAAATAAATTTGTTAAATACATATATAGATTAAAAAATATAGGTGTATGTGGTATAATCATTTAAGAACATATTTTTTAAGTATATGGTATTTAAATGAACCCATTTACCCATGTGTTTGTATAATGAAAAAAACACATTGTTATGGAATCATTATTGAGTATTTTGATGATTAAAATTTCATGAGAAACCCAAAAGAGGTAAATGAATCTTTGATAAACTTAAATGATTATTTTTTAATGAAATATATTTGTGAAATGTAGCATAGAATTTGTTTACAAAATGAACATATACTAAGTGGTATATTTTAACATCAGTCAAATTACACTAAAAAGTTCTGAAAATGATTTAATATTAAAAAATTTATTCCATTAAGTAAAAAAATGTTTTTTCAGTCTTTAAATACATAGGAACATCAATTATGAAATTGTAAATAAAATTGGGAGTCTCTATGTCTAGAAGTACCATACCTCAGTTCTACTGGAGAACTAATGTATCTTGCCAAATGTGTATATCGTGATATATATTTTTATACTAATTTTTTAGAGAGATTTAGTTCATCCCCTATATGAATAAAATGGAATGGAATTAACCATCCTTTTTTATCTTTACAATGCAATTTCATTGTGTTTATTCAGTTCTAAAAAATTAGAAAAGAAGTTGGTCAGTTTATTTGATGTAGGTTATTTATCTGATCTGTATAAATCATGATCAGAAACTCTTTATATAATTACAGTTTTAGGTAATACCAAATCGTGGTGATCAAAAAATAATATACTCATTGTAACATCTTCAAATATGGAATAAGTAATAGCATTACCCAAAGCATATTGAGAATGATTTTTTTGTTGCGGTCTACAACTCAACAAATTTGAGTGGCAGGTGGATTTCATGTAGATTATCGACGTAAAATTTTTTCCAATTATTATAATTCATGCATCACACAATTAGATGAATGATTCATTAAAAATTATCGTAAAATAATCATACCACAAAAATGTTTCTCCTTTACACAAGATCTAAGGAAGTACATAGATATCCACATGAAATATGTTTGATCTAATGAAATTGATGCTAATTAATTTTCAATGTCACTAGAAAAATTTATCTTTAGAAATATAGTACATGATATGATGATTCATAGATCCAAACATACATATTGTAATGTAACTTTTAGGGGGATTCTACATGAATTTTAACTATGGTAGAGTTGTTCAACCCAAGGGGTAGTGCCAGGAAGCTAATGGAAAGAGGTGGTTGGATCTCCTCAATGAGGTTGGGTCGACCACCCCTCCTACCATGATGTATTTGCTATAAATGGTAATTTCATACCCCATTGATACAGTACGCTAATAGATTTTAGTTACCAAGGTATCAATTAAATTCTTTTTCTTCATTTCATCCAATATTTATCAGTTGTTTAACCTTTAATCCATTCAATTTTTATCTTCACAACAATTAATTAACTAAAAACATCCCAATAATAAACATTCAATAATGTTATTTTGATGGTAAAATAACCATTATTTCACCATGTTTTTTCATAAATGGGAAGTTAATGATTCTCTCATGCGTTCATATGGATTCTCATCTCAACAATGAAGTACATTTTTATTATTACAATCATTTAGATATTAGTATAATGATAAGGTTAATGTCTATATATTACATTCAATACCTTATTATTATTATTAAATAATTATAATATATTTTATAAATTCTTACCATAATACAATGGTAAAAAATAACGCTTCTCATGAGTACATGTAAACTACCTCCCCATTAAGAGATTTGATTCATTATTCATCTCCTGTTTACATGGATGGTAATAAAAAATATTTTTTCTAATATATATTTATTATATTATATAAAAATTATTCTTTAAAGGTTATTTAGTAATTATATTTCCCCTATTACATCAGCTGAATAAAGAAAATGACGTTCATGGGTACATACAACCTACCATATTGATAAACGATATGATTCAATTTTTGATATGTACCATTATTGATGACATTATATATATATATATAATGAATATATTTTATATTTTAATAATTTTAATGATTGACATATAGAATAATAAAAAATTTATATTTAATATATTGTACTTAAAAGAACATCTGTATCACGTTGATATAGAGGTAATGAATTTCTTTATAAGTTTATTTTTTATGAGATGCATTCCAAATTAACCACCTATATAATTTATTTTTTGTATATATTCTCCATGAATTTATTTAATGATGATTATTATTAATTTTTTAGGGATTTAGTTATTCTTATAGTGATCTTTATTTAATGGGTATTTCGATTCAAATAAATCTAATGTAGTAAGAGATTTATTTTCTAATCCAATTTTAATTGGGAGTTTCAGTTCATTAAATTGCATTGAGGAAATAATGTGATCCTTATAAAATAAAAATACTCAATATTTATTTCCTCTAATAATTTTTTGAGAATAATTTTTTTCTTTTAATTTTATTTTAATTTTTCATTTAATGAAATAAAAGAATTTTTTTTAAATAAAATCATCATCATTTCTCTCTTCGGGTGAAACTTTTTTCTATTTCAAATCTATTTTTTCTAAAAAAAAATCTTGATTTTTTTTATGATAATACAATTTATATTTAAATCAACATTTCTTGATGTTTAATTTTTAAAAAATGAATAAAAAAGAATATTTAATTTATTTTCCTAATTGTGTACTTTTTTATTTATCTATAATGGCATGACATGAATGTTTTATTTTTATGTATAAGATATTACAAAAAATTCCCGCTATTAATACCACTCAATTATTTTATTCTTCTATTATATTTATCGATGATTATTTTAAAATAATAATTTTCCATCAATATTTAGGAAATTATTATGTTATGGAAAAAGTTATTGAAAAGTGAAAATGTCATTTTTCTTAAAAAAATCTACTGATCGTTGAAAGGGGTTATTCATCTATAATAACATTCATTGATGCAAACTATAATTTACTTGGGATACGATACAATCAAACCAAACTTTTTATTTCTGTAGATGGTTAAACATTATGATGATGAGATGTTCATGAAACCAATTTATTATGTGTTACGCAATGTTAAATTGATTGAATTTTTTTAAAACCTAATTTATTTTCGTTGGTAATTATGTGAGGATATGATTAATTTTATTTTGAATTCTTCAAAAAATATGAATTGTTTTTATTATTTTATGGGTCAGACGAAAATTATTTATCCATCCAATGAATCCGTTTTTTTATATTTCATGAGATAACTAGAATAAATAGTAGATATTCTTGAACAATTACGGGAAACAAGTAAATGGTTCTGATCTATTATTGTAAAAAAGTTGATGTGCCTCACCCATTATATAAAAAAAGGATATGTGATTGATTGAATATGGGAAAAATGTGTTGAGGCCTGATCCATTATAATTTGACGGTTCTGGAAGTCAACCATAGAATACGAATTTTATTCTATACACTTATATTTCCACATGTCTATTTCATGAACATATGTAACATGATTGATTTTTTATATTTTTTCACTCATATGAAATATGTATTTTTAAATGATAAATTTTTTTTAATACTCATCTTTATTATTTTGGAGATATTGTGTATGAACATTATATGTTACGGTCACGATCTTATAACCTTATGATTGGATTAATATACCACATGAAAACTGATTGATATCTCTTATGATTACCCTTAGGGGCATCTGAGTGCACCCTTTCTTAGGTTTACTTTACCCAAGATATGAATAAATGTTTTATGTATGGTTTTTATAATAATTTTAACAAATGAAATGTTATATGTTGGAGATTTTGAATATTTTTTAGAAGATATGAATATTTTGTATATAGTATCCAATGATACTGATCCTTTACTGTCCTCAAGTGAGTGTTTGTGAAATGTATTAAATATTCATATAAAAAGATATAATATTTAGATATGAAAATAATTGGTTGTTATAATAATTCAACATTCAAAAATCATTTCTATTTCATAAATATAATATAAACCCATTAAAATTACCGTTGTTATCATCTATGTAAAGTGGAAGTTTAAAATTAATTGCATCACTTTGTAGATGCAATTTCCCACACATATAGATGGGAAATGTTATCATTTATCAACAGATGGTATGGTAAGAAGGATGATAAGATATTATAAATTTAGAATTATTATAAATTAAAAAATAACATTTATAAATTTAAAATAAATCATAATCACAAACCATAGAATATGGTTATGGAAAATTACTAATATCGCCATGTGGAAGTGGTAGTCCCCACATATGCACAAGTAATCTTTTCATTTAACATTTGATAAGGAAGAGGATGGATGTTGTCCTGAAAAAATAATAATAAAATTATATTTTAATTATTATACTCTATTAATCATATTATAATGGATATATATATGTTGTGATGATAGAAGAAGAAATAAAATTAATAGATGTTGATTAATATTTATACATAATCACTGACTGACCTCATTTCATTTATATCTAATGCATTGTAAGGGTTGTTTTGGAGAATAATACAAGGTACATGAAGAAGAAATGTAATATATTATATTTTTATAGATTTTATTTATTGGGATATAATTCTGAAATTGTGTTAACAAAAGAGGATGGAGATTTCGTTTTATATGTGAGAGGAAAAAAATATATGGAATTAGTAAAAATATTTCTATATTAAAAGGAAACATTCATATGTAGGTGATAGAAAATGGACATGAAATATAATGTAGGCTAACATATTCCATTTATATCATCATCTAAAATGAATTATATCTTTTTATGTGGAATTTCATATCTGGAATTTTTTATTTAGATCCCTTATAATCCAGTTTAACGATTAAATGTGGATTCTTCTACTATTATATTATTAATTATCAAAAATAAATTATGTTAACCTTATTAATATATGTTAATTATGATAATTGAAAATATGAAAAAAAATTAATGGATTAAAATTCTAGAATTGGATGAATTTAATATTAAATTATAAAACAAAACATAATGAAACCCCATTTTAGATAAATGAATTTTAAGGATATAACTAAATTTTCTTATATTACATACCTTGTAAAATTAATAAAATAAATTTGAAAATATTTTATTGAATATATAATCCATAATTTTCATTGAAACCATTAATAAGTGGAGTCTAATCAAAACTATAGAAATAAAAACTTATTGTGAGAATAAAAACTTGTTTTTGGAAAATGAATTTTTAAGACAAAAAATAAGCTGATACCAAAATCAAGTATAAGGTTGGTTTATATGTAATTAATTAGATTATTTATAATAAAAGGTGGATTTTCATTTAATGTCAAACTTAAAATATAATTTAACAGTTTTATTAATTATTGTAATGAAAAGAGATTATAGTTTTAAAAAAATTTGAAATTTCCACTATTTATAAGAAAATAAATATTTTTAGAATAATAACAAAGATTTACCCTATAAAAATAATGAAATGATGATTTGAAAAATAATTACAAGTTTAAAAAATATAGGTTCTAAATATGGTTTAAATAGGTTATAATATATCTATAAAATATAAAATAAAATCCATTATTCATGAAAACCAATTATTGATGTATATATTAGATTTAATAAAAATTGGAAATTTATTTAGTATGCAATAATCAATAAGATTTGTAAATATTTTAGAGATTCCTACATATTTTATATTTTTTTTATTAATATTCATGCATTTGAATTTAACGATTAAATTGTTATGGTCACATCTATATAATAGATTTTTTAACATATATTTCTGTTTTCTTAAAGCATGTTGTTGTGCGTTAAGAAAGATTTTGATCATAGAATTTTATTAAACTAAATTTTCATGTTTATACATTATTAATAATTATATAAAATGTTTCCTACATTTTTTGATCCGAGTAATCAATAGATCAATATTTTAAACTAAATTTCTTGAAAACCGAATTTTTATAAAGGTCCAATAAGCGTTCCTTTAGAAAATTGAATTTAGAAATATAATGGATAACTGAAATAACACATAATTAAGATCCTCGATAAGGATAAAAGTATAATAAAGTGAAAATATTAACAATTTTGAGAATGAATATTTAAATATAGTAACAGAGTATGATAGAAATCATATCCTTCAGAATTTAAATGACCTAAAACCTTAAATAAGTAATGGTTGAAAGGGAGATCAATTCTATACAAAAAAATTTAAAATGTTAAAAAAATTCATTTTGAAGGTAATTTTTCCTAGAGATGATGAATTTTTTACCAAGGAATATGCTTAAATATACCTACTTTATTTCATCCCATTTGACAAGAGTAATTGGGTCCTTTGGTTATTCAACAATAAATATACACTTATTTCTCATCTCTTACATCACAAATTAATTATTCAAGAAGAATTTTTCATGCCTGAAAAATAATAATTATCTTATAGAAAATCATAGGCTCAATTTAATAATGAATATTCATTCTAAATATCTATATATATTTACAGAATCCAAAATGGCTTGTATTATTTATCCAGTAAAGATAAGAAAATATTATAAAATAAAAAATTATGTCAAATAATGCAACAATAACACCCAAAGTTCTACAAAGAGAATTCCCTAAATAGTTAATCGTACAACTATGAAAAATATTCCATATTAAATTTAAAATAAAAAACATTCCAAAATAATTTATCAAATAGTTATTCCTAAGAAAAACACTAACATATATCCCCAAACATCATAATGTAGATCATATTGTCTCATACCAAACAAGGGCATACCATGATCACATGTTCTCATAAAACTTACTAAAAACCTAAATATCCTTAAAACGTCAATGAAAACACATATACTTCCAAAAACTAAGTATACCCATTTTCATCAATTAAAATCACTAACTATCAATTATTTTCTATAAATACAAAAATGTAGTAAACTTCATCAAAGATCACATAAATCCCATTTTCATCCGATAACAAATAAATTACATAGTCAATAATACTATCCAATTTACATTATCCATATCCATAATATCATTATTCCTATTAAAAAATATTATATCCACATCGAAGAATAGTTAAGGTTAATTTATACTCTATCATGTGTTCTAAAAAAATACCATGTTACCAATAAATCAAAATCTATTTTTTAGAACCATTTAAAAAAATTAACAATAATAGTATAAGTAAAACAACTAAAAGTAATACTAAAATGTTTTAGGATTTTTAAACAAGAATATCATTGATAAAAAAATTCACAGCATAATTATAAGATCCCAATATATAAACATTTAAATAAGTAAATTTCCTTTTTAAATAATTAACAATGATTTATTATTGTGGGCTGGACTAAGTAAATCATTATGGGGGTGAATTGAGTTCCCAAATAAAATTATGTTGGAAAAAATTTCAAATAATATACCTAAATTTAAACAAATTATCCAAATTAATCAAAATAGTAGATTTCCCTATTTTTTATATATTAAAAGTTTTATCAAATCTTTATTATGGATAATTTAAACAATATATGAAATTAATTTAAACATTTGAAATAAATTTACTTAAACAATTTCATTATATATACAGAGGTTATGATTAACTATCCGAAATTAGTTTTGATTGACATTTCAAAAAGTGTATTTTAAGAATTAAAATAATGAGCAAAAAAAGTACAGTAAATACTGGGATTATTTTCATGCCGAGACATATTTCCCTCCACATAGAAATCACTAATTTCTAAGAAGATTATTATAATCACTAATCTAATTCACTTCTTGGATTGGGTGTAAAAAAATCCTCAAAAAATTTCCAAACTGAAATCCTCTTCCAGAATTATCCACGGAGTGAACAAGAACTCGTCGAACACATGGACATCTTCCACAGTTTTCTTGTGTATAGAGATACCAAGGGCTGGGAGAATATCAGGTATCCCTTATTTTAAGCACACGAGTAAGTGTGAGTAATAAAATTGAGAATAATAATCAAACTGATCCAAATTAATGAAAAAAGTGGAACAAATGAAGGACATATGGAAGATCTAGTGAGGCTCTCATTGAAATTATTTAGGTGCTAAATATTCATGTGTTTGGTCTTGGTGTGGATCTTGAAATGATTTTTATTAATGTGATCGTGAAAATACTATCATGATATATTGATTATATCTATGTAGTGATGGATATTGATGTCATTTTCTACTTCACTCTTTTATAGTCTAATGAATTATTGTTTAAATGTTTTATCTATCTGTATCAGGTAAATTATTTTTTTCACATGATGGAATAATTCAAAAAATTGAATCATTACAAATTCAAATACAACTAAAGAATTACCAAAATGATTTTCAAGAAACTGATATGTATCCCCTAACATTGTCTATAATATGTTTTTGAAATGGTTTATAAACAATAATTAAATTAACACACTACATTAACTCACATAATATAGTTATTGGAAGCATTTAATTCAAATTAAATGGAAAAAATTGAAACAAGGATTGTAGTAGACCATCTCTTATGACATTAGAGATCACCTATATTAAGATGATAGTGGAACAGGTTTCTGAAGGTATATGAATTTATATAGTGGTAAGAATCCTGGATGTGGAATGCATAATGGTAATTGGAGTTTTATGGTAGCACATGTATAGTCGCAGTTGAATTCTTGTAGTGTCATGAGCTGATAGGGGATGAATTTTACTAACGATAGCACATGCAAACAAATAAACCATTTTCCTAAAAATTATTCATTATAAAATAATATTATATCATAAAACATTGAGCTTCTTAAAAACATTATAGTCATGATTTTTTAGAATTGAGACATGTAGGGGCTAACAATCTTTCCCTTTTTAATGTTTATAAATAATGGAATTTTATTAAAAATGAATGAAAAAAGTATAAGAATAATATAGATTAATTTTAAGAATAAATATCTAGATCCCCCTCACTTTAACAGGTATGACTAATAAGTCCCCTTCCTTTCACAGATGCATGAGGAAAAAATATAGTGGTGGGGGGTGATGTGGTAGTGAGAGTCATCTCACAGATGATCACTAGTCTGAGATGCTTGGATTCTTCAACGGGTGAAATGATGAATGATTAATACTAAAGTGGAAATGAATCTATATAAGTGAAATATTAGAAGGGTGAAGTAAAAATTTTCTAAATTTCAACCACTACTATACAAGAAATATGTTAGAATGGATTTTTAATTATAAAAAATCCAAAATAATATTTCCTCATCTCTCTATAGGTTTTATTATATCCTTCTATTCCATAAATAACATGAGAATCGAGGTTATATCAATTTAATAGTCAACTTATTCTTGAAAAAACGAAGTAATAAGTCATATCCTTAAGTTTAAATCATAACAATTTTTCTGAATATTATACTCATGATTAATATATACATTCAAACGGTAGTTTTTGATAGCCTTGGGTATGGATTTCCTATCACTTGAGGCATCATTCAAATTGTCTCATACCAATCCATAAATCTACTCAATATGCTATCTAATTTCAGGAATATCCCCCATAGAAGATGAATTAATATCACTCATAATATCTTGAGGCTACTCTCTGATTATGGATCCAATCATATCGACATCAAAAAAACTAATGTAGGGGGTAACTTGATGTTGAATCAACATCAGGTAAAGACTCTAATATCCCCAACAAATCATCATGACTCTAAGTAACGGAGGTCCACATATCCTCCAAAAATAGAATAGATGGACTCCATCATAGGGGAAAATCTTTTAATTTCAATTTTAAAATATTGAATATCTAAATTAATTTTGGAATGAATATGGGAAATAAACAAGTAAAAATGTTGTCTTACATAAAAATCATTATGTTTAGTGATATGAGGTGTATGAGATCTCAAAATTATATTGAAATATGAAGTCTTCCTCTCACTAAACGACACTATATATTATCTAGAAACACAATTTAAAGGAAAAAATGTATAAATTGGTGTAGGTGTATAAAATATCTCAATGATAGGAAAAATTCATTCCATGAATTCAACCAAATATAAGTGAATCTGAAGGAAAATCCTGAAGATCACCAGCATTGTCAATTTTTTCTACAGGTGATATCATCGGATTTGTCTGAATACAATCCTAAACAATATATCCACCGTTATTTGGAGTGCTGTTATATTTATAACTACTTAAATTATCTCCCTAGAAATCTTGATAGTATAATCAATGCCATTTAGAACCAGGGGAAGGCTCCCACTTAATTGATACCACATCCTCTTACAATATAGATATTGTCTAAGAATCTACATTTATTCCATTATCTTCAATGATTTTTTTCACTATGAGTGGTCTATACTATGATTGTAACGCCCCGACCCTAGTTACCCAGAGTCGGTGCATTATTACATAACATTGGCATGATCACAAGAAAGATCAAATCTCGAAAGACCGATTGGTTTAGTAGCCTTGGAAACACTAGATATATTCATCAGTTTTACATTACATCATAAAATGAAAAACTACTACAACAACATAATGTTTCCACAGTCCACACTATAATCCCCTCATAATATCCCTGCAGGTCATTCATAACTTACATCTTCACTTCCTGGGAAAAATAAAACATAGAAAAGGGGTGAGCTCAAATGCCCAGTAAGGATAACAATATAGCGGAAACTTTCATCAATAAGAATAAACATTAAAGGCAATGTATAACTAAAACAAAAGCTTTTTAAACATGAACTTTCAACATGGTATGGCATAAATAAATTGAAATAATGCCATTTAATTATTCACATGGATATTCTACTAATCGAATAATCACATGAAAAAAAATCAATAACCACTTTCATAATGTTGGAATGCATAATGCCAGACTATCATAACCACATAGCCAAGGCCTCGTGCCAAGACTACAAATAAGATTTTGTCAAGGCCTTGTGCCAAGACACTAGTTTGTCTCATGAGACCTACCGATGAATTTTTTTTAGAATATACTTACGTTTAAAATTGCTAAAATACACTCCAGTGTTTTTCTGAAAACATTATGCAAGCTTCTGAAAACAAAATAACTAATTCTGAGACTGCTCGACTAATTACAGGCCATGATGGGTCCACTCCCAATCCCTTCCTGTCTACCAAACTCGAGAGTCAGGTTTTCTGAAAACATTTTTAAGCTTGCGTTAAATACGTATACATTTGCACTGGATTTTCATATATGTGAGAGAAATATATCTTTTTTGAAATCATTTAAGATCCATATAAAATAAAACATTTTCTTTGAAAATATTCTTATAAGCTTGTAAGGGAAGCTTTGATGATTTTATAACGGCGGAAAATAACCGCACCCGCCGTATAAGTTAAAAAAAAAATTCTTATCTTAATTCTGTCGAAAAGGTTAAAAAGGACCTTGTTTTGAAAACGACGGAAAGATTCCTTTATAAACCTCTTATAAAAAGTCAAACAAGGGTATAAATGACTTTAACCCATATTCTTGTAAATAGTAAAAATGTTTTGAAATACATTTCGAAGAAACATGGATGTGGATGATAAAGAGATCCCAGTAGATTATTACATATAAACAACCTCGGATAATGAAGAGATTGTGAAATAACCCTTACCTTGTACTTTTCCTTGGTTGGGGTAGGTTAACCTCCTGTATAATGGTGAAATAGTTGTTATTAAATTATACAAGAATCATATATATTAATATGATATCATATATGATCTTTTAACATTGATTTGTTAATAATATCTTAGAATTATCGTCGTTTCGGGTGTTAACTTACTCATTTTCTTTTATATGTTTTGTTACATAAGTCATGTTTGTTGTATCTTATTCATATCCAGAATGATATCCAGTCCTTAAACATCATTTTTAAATCATCAAATGATAATTATACTTGAATGGATACGATGGAGAATGAATCTCATCGCGTTCGTGGAGACGGTAGTCCGTACGTACGCACGAACGCTACTTCCATTTAATTTTTATTTTAAAAGAATCGAATCCAAATGATACATAGGTATATTACTATTCCAGTATAATATAATATTTTATATATGTTACTTAAGTTTATTGACACCATCCTTTATACGTTCCATGTGTGGTATGAACGAGTCATATCATTTTAAGGGGGCGGTAGTCCGCACTTCCTCAAATGAAATTATCGTATGTATATACAACATGAAACGAATAATGGTATGAAATAAAATGGAATTACAGAAGCTTATATATAAAATATATATCATTAATATCATATTTAATTACAGTGCCATCATAATGGCCACCATGAGAGGCGGTAAGATGTTTTTGAACAATCATCGTTTCGTGAGGCGTTAGTTTGCCATCCACAGAAACATTATGTTCATCATCCATTAGATGGAGTTGTGTGTATGTGTAGTTTGAATACTTCTTATAACAATATCCTAGTATATTGAGGATACTGGTGTTGTTACAAAAGAAGGGAAATAAAAAGAGTTTGGGGGTTGAAGAAGCAAAATAAATGAAAATAATTTAAGAGAAATCGTTACCTTTAATTTAGGTAACTCACTTTGGTTGGAACCAAAGGACTTGTTGAAATGATTTCTGCCTAAGGGGAAGCTTCAAGGAGGAGGAGAGGGATGTGGGGAGCTTAGTTGGGCAGAGTTTGGACGAGCCATGTGGCTTGAGAGGTGTGAAGAAATGAGAAGGAGGAGTGCCCTTTTATAAGAGGGGTGAGGGGCACCTTTGGAAAAGCTAGAAATATTAATTTATAATAAATTCATATTCGGTTTCTAATGGCTCCAAAGTTGATTATTCAAAGGTTAAGGTGGGGATAGGTCGAAAACCACTCAACCAATAGAATTTAGACAGGTTTGGGTACTTATATTAACCTTATCTTTAAGTATTAACTCTAAGTTAATTAGTTTCACTTTTACAATGACTCTTTGTATTTTTATATAATATGGTTAATAAACTTACTATATACATCCAAGTGACCTCCAAGTGGTCCATTAATGATGAACCTATCATGATATAAGTCTCTTGGCCGAACCTTAGATTTTTATGAATTTAATATCAATTAATAATATAATATTTGTTTTAAGAACTCTTTTATGTCAATTTTGACACTATTCAATAGTTGATTTTTGTGAAACTCCTAACAGATTGACTACTTCTAACAAAGTCAATTAAATCAATCCTAATATATCATATTATCCTATAAAATTAGTTTAATTCATTAAAAGTTTCATATTATATTTATTTGGGTATTTATAATATCAATTATTTTAATGTTTCACTATTATAGTAATTACTGCATCATTATTGTGTCATTAATAATTTAAATTATTTGATGTCTAAAAATTATAAATAAAATACCATTATGTAGGAAATCTTTATAGCTTTCTAATAAATATTTATAATCGAAAATCCAACATGTATAAACTTATGTAAAAATTGTTCTTCTAAAAGATGTAAGCTTATGCCATTTTTGTATTCATTTTAACTTAATTAAAATAAAGTGTCATTATCACTTACAAGTGGATCCATGGGGTCCCAAAATAGACCCAAAGATACTCATGGTCGACCATGTATCAAAAAATAGGGTTAAGACACGTTTTAGGGTAATTTAGTATTATTATAATATTATTTTTAACCCTTATTTACCGGATTTACCGTTAACCATGGTAAATAAAATATTTACCGCAGTAATTATTCAAAATGTCTAAAAATAAAAGTTACCTATTTACACAATTTGATCATCATGATTCCAAATATGGAATCCATTTTCCTAAATTCAAAACACAGAAGTGGCAGAAATTAATTTAAAATTAATTCCCGCTGTCAAAACAAAAAGCGTGTTTTTAAGAGATAATAACTATCAAAAGATTGACACTTGTTTATGTTCGGTTTAATTGTAAAATTATGTCCAATGACCAACATTATATTAAATGGTAAAAATATATTCTAAATATACTTTAAAACCACTCAAATTCATAATTTATCACTATTAATTATTTTGATTAAAAAAGTTGTTTTTAATTAAAATTTAGTAATTTTCACTATTCATCAAAATATGAAAGTTATCCGAAAAGTACCAAAATTTCACCTTAGGCTAAATTCGATATTCCGAGTCCAAAAATGAAGTCCATTTTCAAATATAAAATATATATAATTTCAAAAATTAGGTATTACTATTCACAACGGCTAGTTTAATTAGTTGTGGTGTGTGTTAGAACTCGAGGTTGCGTACAACACACGCTATCACATTATTCAAAGAGAAGCGTACCATAGAAGCTTGGGGTGTTACATTCTCCCCTCCTTCAATAAATTGCGTCCTCGCAATTTGAAATTGTTCTTCGAAAATAAAAGGTTGAAAATAGAAAACATATTTGTGGGAAAACCCACATCAGAAATTGGGTTACTAAAATTTAGTCTTAATATGAGGAAAAGAGAAATGAAAGGGTCACCACCAAATTATGATCTCGATTAGGAGAACATTGGTGGAAATTAGAGACATATAATTGGAGGAAAACGTAAATATTTATAGGTAGTGATTGAGGTCATCAATCACAAACAAGTGTATAATTGAGGTCCTTAAACTCATCAATCTATGATGATTTGAAGTACCATCGGTTCAACAAAATATAGGGTATTGGGATAACACATTTTTGACGTTTCAAAATATCTTAGTTGAAATCCCACATCGAAAAATAAATTAACGAGGCCTCTATTTAAAATAAAGAGTCGAAAGTATGAAGATTACCGAAAAAAACACATACTAGGGTTCCATGTAGGAAAATATGGATATGGAAGAAAAATCTAACCATCAATTATCTGATGGAGAGTGGTAGAGAACATGGCTATGAAAAGGCCAACAATCCCAAAGCCATAAATTAGTGATGATTTAAAGTACCATCTAGGAAAACATTTTTGTTCTAAGTTGTTTTTCTTAATGTTGAGGAATTTATTTATGAGATTGGATAAGATAATAAGGAGATATACTTACTTTATAATTAGAGTTTTATCCATTAATAAATTTCTACCACAAACTCATCTTTCACTCTAAAAGATAATAGAATGTAAAAAAAAATCTATTTACACTATTTGTATAGGGTTCCAAAATAAACGAATTTATAATTCATCTACAAGATATTTTAATAAAAACTACATTATTTAATCCAGGACATCTCGTGGGCCAGTGGTAGGTGATACACCCTTTTTGCCCTTCGGTTGCGGGTTCAAGTCTCGCAGCCTTGCCGGACGCGACGGGTTGCCGCCCAACCTCCGGGTTGTCCTTTTATGGAAATCCAAAATAATCCAAACTAGAACTATCCAAAATACTTCTATCCAAACTCACAGTCCAACATTTATAAGTAAGGTAAACATAATGTAGAACCTTTTTACCCCGTAATAGCATATGAATACCTTCATCATGTATTCTTTTAATACACTGAAACATCCTGAATTATCATATTCCTTATTGATTACATTCATGCTCCCTTATTCCATATAGAAAGCTGGATATACTTCATTAATCCAAAAATGTTTTAAACCCCAAAAATGATGGAATATACAAATCATTAATCAGTTCGAAGGTAGTCAAGAATATCCAATATAATTTATCCAAAACAATCATGTATTATTCCAAAATCACTACTTCGGTATCAGAACTATATTATGGTTTATCATTCTCTCAACCATATATTTTCCAAAAATTTATCCTGCTATTGAGTCACTTTCCTTTGTTCCACACAATCTCAAGTCCTTAATGAAATAGTACTGCAGTACAATCCTTATATACTCCATGATTATTGTAACAAGTACATTGTTGATACAACACTCAATTGACATAATCAACATAAGAACTCTAATCATTCCTCTTCATCTGTGGTAGTATCATAACTTGATTATTATCCGATAACATCATTTGAGGAATATTCTGATGACTGGGACATAGGTTCTCATAGTGTCCAAACTCCTTGCAAATGAAGCATTGTACATTTGAAACCATTTTCTTACCCTTGCAGTCACGTAATTTGTGCCCTTTTCCTCCACACTTATAACAAACTCCCATTCCTTTCAGGCAAGTTCCAGGGTGTTTCTTTCCACAGTTACCACATATGGGAAAATTCTTCTTTTCCCTCATCCCTTTATCCATCTTTCTCTCTTCCATCCTTTTCTTCTCTTGCTTCCCTTCAAATCCATATGACTCAGTAAACTCTTTACTTATCTTATCAACACATGATATAATTTCTTCACATGATGATAATACATGGGAGACTATTCCTCTTATAAATTCTAGCTTAAGACCATGAAAGATATGATCCTTCCTTCTCTTTGGATCATGTGCATTTCTGGAGTTCTCATTTCTTCTACTGGGCGCCATTTCTAAACAATGGCATACACTAGATCAGTTTATGAATCAAAATACATAATCCCATACTTATAAAACACTTAACATAAATTGAACTATTTATGGATATAATCCATAATCATAAGAATGTTTTCTTTGAGGAAGTATATACTCATAATCCCTTCAAAATGATTTGTAAAGAAATTGAGAGTTATCCTAAGCATATCCCCCGGGAGTGTCGTAACCAAGAGTGCAGCAAGGCCCGTTGTCGTGCACCAGTTCCCGTTCGAGTCTAGCTCAAAGCGGTGTTTTCGGGTTTTACCCCTAGGTACATCTGTGCCAGAGCCGCCTCTACCTGCTCGTATCCAGACAGGGATGTATTGCTCGGAAAACTCACAAAATCTCTACAATACCAAAATTCTAGGAAGTTCTTCTATACTAATCCTCAAAGTTCATCTTAGGTCTACGTGCTCTAATCAGAGTTTATCTAAATCTAGCTTCCAAGGTTTGTACTAAACTTCCTCTGATACCAACTGTAACGCCCCGACCCTAGTTACCCAGAGTCGGTGCATTATTACATAACATTGGCATGATCACAAGAAAGATCAAATCTCGAAAGACCGATTGGTTTAGTAGCCTTGGAAACACTAGATATATTCATCAGTTTTACATTACATCATAAAATGAAAAGCTACTACAACAACATAATGTTTCCACAGTCCACACTATAATCCCCTCATAATATCCCTGCAGGTCATTCATAACTTACATCTTCACTTCCTGGGAAAAATAAAACATAGAAAAGGGGTGAGCTCAAATGCCCAGTAAGGATAACAATATAGCGGAAACTTTCATCAATAAGAATAAACATTAAAGGCAATGTATAACTAAAACAAAAGCTTTTTAAACATGAACTTTCAACATGGTATGGCATAAATAAATTGAAATAATGCCATTTAATTATTCACATGGATATTCTACTAATCGAATAATGACATGAAAAAAAATCAATAACCACTTTCATAATGTTGGAATGCATAATGCCAGACTATCATAACCACATAGCCAAGGCCTCGTGCCAAGACTACAAATAAGATTTTGTCAAGGCCTTGTGCCAAGACACTAGTTTGTCTCATGAGACCTACCGATGAATTTTTTTTAGAATATACTTACGTTTAAAATTGCTAAAATACACTCCAGTGTTTTTCTGAAAACATTATGCAAGCTTCTGAAAACAAAATAACTAATTCTGAGACTGCTCGACTAATTACAGGCCATGATGGGTCCACTCCCAATCCCTTCCTGTCTACCAAACTCGAGAGTCAGGTTTTCTGAAAACATTTTTAAGCTTGCGTTAAATACGTATACATTTGCACTGGATTTTCATATATGTGAGAGAAATATATCTTTTTTGAAATCATTTAAGATCCATATAAAATAAAACATTTTCTTTGAAAATATTCTTATAAGCTTGTAAGGGAAGCTTTGACGATTTTATAACGGCGGAAAATAACCGCACCCGCCGTATAAGTTAAAAAAAAATTCTTATCTTAATTCTGTCGAAAAGGTTAAAAAGGACATTGTTTTGAAAACGACGGAAAGATTCCTTTATAAACCTCTTATAAAAAGTCAAACAAGGGTATAAATGACTTTAACCCATATTCTTGTAAATAGTAAAAATGTTTTGAAATACATTTCGAAGAAACATGGATGTGGATGATAAAGAGATCCCAGTAGATTATTACATATAAACAACCTCGGATAATGAAGAGATTGTGAAATAACCCTTACCTTGTACTTTTCCTTGGTTGGGGTAGGTTAACCTCCTGTATAATGGTGAAATAGTTGTTATTAAATTATACAAGAATCATATATATTAATATGATATCATATATGATCTTTTAACATTGATTTGTTAATAATATCTTAGAATTATCGTCGTTTCAGGTGTTAAATTACTCATTTTCTTTTATATGTTTTGTTACATAAGTCATGTTTGTTGTATCTTATTCATATCCAGAATGATATCCAGTCCTTAAACATCATTTTTAAATCATCAAATGATAATTATACTTGAATGGATACGATGGAGAATGAATCTCATCGCGTTCGTGGAGACGGTAGTCCGTACGTACGCACGAACGCTACTTCCATTTAATTTTTATTTTAAAAGAATCGAATCCAAATGATACATAGGTATATTACTATTCAAGTATAATATAATATTTTATATATGTTACTTAAGTTTATTAACACCATCCTTTATACGTTCCATGTGTGGTATGAACGAGTCATATCATTTTAAGGGGGCGGTAGTCCGCACTTCCTCAAATGAAATTATCGTATGTATATACAACATGAAACGAATAATGGTATGAAATAAAATGGAATTACAGAAGCTTATATATAAAATATATATCATTAATATCATATTTAATTACAGTGCCATCATAATGGCCACCATGAGAGGCGGTAAGATGTTTTTGAACAATCATCGTTTCGTGAGGCGTTAGTTTTCCATCCACAGAAACATTATGTTCATCATCCATTAGATGGAGTTGTGTGTATGTGTAGTTTGAATACTTCTTATAACAATATCCTAGTATATTGAGGATACTGGTGTTGTTACAAAAGAAGGGAAATAAAAAGAGTTTGGGGGTTGAAGAAGCAAAATAAATGAAAATAATTTAAGAGAAATCGTTACCTTTAATTTAGGTAACTCACTTTGGTTGGAACCAAAGGACTTGTTGAAATGCTTTCTTCCTAAGGGGAAGCTTCAAGGAGGAGGAGAGGGATGTGGGGAGCTTAGTTGGGCAGAGTTTGGACGAGCCAAGTGGCTTGAGAGGTGTGAAGAAATGAGAAGGAGGAGTGCCCTTTTATAAGAGGGGTGAGGGGCACCTTTGGAAAAACTAGAAATATTAATTTATAATAAATTCATATTCGGTTTCTAATGGCTCCAAAGTTGAATATTCAAAGGTTAAGGTGGGGATAGGTCGAAAAACACTCAACCAATAGAATTTAGACAGGTTTGGGTACTTATATTAACCTTATCTTTAAGTATTAACTCTAAGTTAATTAGTTTCACTTTTACAATGACTCTTTGTATTTTTATATAATATGGTTAATAAACTTACTATATACATCCAAGTGACCTCCAAGTGGTCCATTAATGATGAACCTATCATGATATAAGTCTCTTGGCCGAACCTTAGATTTTTATGAATTTAATATCAATTAATAATATAATATTTTTTTTAAGAACTCTTTTATGTCAATTTTGACACTATTCAATAGTTGATTTTTGTGAAACTCCTAACAGATTGACTACTTCGAAAAAAGTCAATTAAATCAATC
Organism: Viscum album; assembly: GCA_963277665.1. NCBI lineage: Eukaryota > Viridiplantae > Streptophyta > Magnoliopsida > Santalales > Viscaceae > Viscum > Viscum album. Next base: position 1,965,960,885 of record OY728132.1, read on the forward strand.
CTAATATATCATATTATCCTATAAAATTAGTTTAATTCATTAAAAGTTTCATATTATATTTATTTGGGTATTTATAATATCAATTATTTTAATGTTTCACTATTATAGTAATTACTGCATCATCATTGTGTCATTAATAATTTAAATTATATGATGTCTAAAAATTATAAATAAAATACCATTATGTAGGAAATCTTTTTTATCTTTCTAATAAATATTTATAATCGAAAATCCAACATGTATAACCTTATGTAAAAATTGTTCTTCTAAAAGATGTAAGCTTATGCCATTTTTGTATTCATTTTAACTTAATTAAAATAAAGTGTCATTATCACTTACAAGTGGATCCATGGGGTCCCAAAATAGACCCAAAGATACTCATGGTCGACCATGTATCAAACAATAGGGTTAAGACACGTTTTAGGGTAATTTAGTATTATTATAATATTATTTTTTAACCCTTATTTACCGGATTTACCGTTAACCATGGTAAATAAAATATTTACCGCAGTAATTATTCAAAATGTCTAAAAATAAAAGTTACCTATTTACACAATTTGATCATCATGATTCCAAATATGGAATCCATTTTCCTAAATTCAAAACACAGAAGTGGCATAAATTAATTTAAAATTAATTCCCGCTGTCAAAACAAAAAGCGTGTTTTTAAGAGATAATAACTATCAAAAGATTGACACTTGTTTATGTTCGGTTTAATTGTAAAATTATGTCCAATGACCAACATTATATTAAATGGTAAAAATATATTCTAAATATACTTTAAAACCACTCAAATTCATAATTTATCACTATTAATTATTTTGATTAAAAAAGTTGTTTTTAATTAAAATTTAGTAATTTTCACTATTCATCAAAATATGAAAGTTATCCGAAAAGTACCAAAATTTCACCTTAGGCTAAATTCGATATTCCGAGTCCAAAAATGAAGTCCATTTTCAAATATAAAATATATATAATTTCAAAAATTAGGTATTACTATTCACAACGGCTAGTTTATTTAGTTGTGGTGTGTGTTAGAACTCGAGGTTGCGTACAACAAACGCTATCACATTATTCAAAGAGAAGCGTACCGTAGAAGCTTGGGGTGTTACAATGATGTACATACCCGAGAAATTTATTAAACTCATCATTATCATCCAATCTAACTGTTGAAGAAGTCACATCATCAGGATCTATAAGATTATTGATATATAAAATTAAACTAATGGATTTATACCCCTTAGTAGATATAATCAACTCACTGAAAAAAGAGGTAACATTACTAGATAGATTAACTAAATTATGTCTCTCTACACTTATATGTCTAGCTTGAATATATCTCAATATAGACATAACCGAATCAAAATCGATAAGATATTGATAATTTTTTTGATCTTACTAGTCATCAAAATCATAATCAAAATCAAGTCCATCACCATTACTATCTTGATTGTCATTTACATCATCACCATTGTCACCACTCTCACTGTTTTAATAATTTAAAATTTCTAGAACTCCTATAGAGTCCATAGAGGAACTTTTAATCTGATAAACTCATAATACTTTAGTCTCTTCATCATATTTTTCAATTAAAATATCCACTCTACTAGAACGTGAAATAGGTGGATGGGAAGATCCATATAACATGAATGGGAACTTTGCTATATCTTGACCACAACCATCTTTGACATAAGTAGACACCTCCCCTTCTTTAACTACAATATTTTCACAATCTTATTCCTTGCAAGAATATACTACATTATAATATAGCTCCAAACCATGATCCACTATGTTCATAGGTCTAGTATAATGGTCTATAGAATTAAAATCCTCATATAGATTGTCATTATCTTCAATATTAATTTTATATACGGGAATCCAAACCACTAAATTGTTTTACAAGTAACATTATTTAAGTAGAATCCACCAAATTTCACTACATCATTTTCTTCCTCATTAACCAACCCTTTAGATTCTAGGACGGATGATATCATTTTTGGATAAATGATTGAATTTGACATAGAATATTATTTTAATATATTCATCATGTGCCCCATGAGAAAAATTCATGGAATAATCCTACCAACTCACTTTTATAAATAATAGTATTTACACATACTCATATTATATTGTACCATAATCCACATTTTAGGACACAAAATATGATGAATGAATTTAAATATAAGTCTACATTCTCTTTCTAACTCAGTAGTAGTCGGTATTCGTACAATGTGACCTCTTTTCGGATTAAGAAACACATTTTCAGATAAAAATGTCTTAGTATTTGTAACTACCCAAAGTTTCATTAATAGAAAATCCCTCTTGATCCAGTTAAATGTTTCCTTATGAAAAATGTTTTTATAAGATGAAACTTCTTTAGTTTTACGTTATGATTTTTGACCATTACTTTTATAGCCGTTGAACAGTGATCATCTGAGTAGTATAAATATAAGGCTTTAACGAACAAATTTCTACTCAGACAAAGGAAGCGATGGCCTCATCCAGAAGAATTTCCCCTTACAAAGCCCATTTTTCAGAGCTCGGAAAAGAGGTGGCATCTTTGGGCTTTTCCCTTGACCAAGCCCAAGCTGAGCTTCATCAAGTCAAGCTCGAACGTGATCATCTACGGGAAAAGTGGAAGTCGATTGAAATTACCACTCGAGCGATGTTGTCTGTGTAACACCCCAAGCTTCCACGGTACGTTTTCCTTCGAATAATGCGATAGCGTGTGTTGTACGCATCCTCGAGTTCTAACACACACCACAACTAATTAAACTAGCCGTTGTGAATACTAATAGCTACTTTTTGAAATTATATATATTTTATATTTGAAAATGGACTTCATTTTTGGATTCGGAATATCAAAATTAGCCTAGGGTGAAATTTTGGTACATTTCGGATAACTTTCATATTTTGATGAATAGTGAAAATTACTAAATTTTAATTAAAAACAACTTTTTTAATCAAAATAATTAATAGTGATAAATTGTGAATTTGAGTGGTTTTAAAGTATATTTAGAATATATTTTTACCATTTAATATAATGTTGGTCATTGGACATAATTTTACAATTAAACCGAACATAAACAAGTGTCAATCTTTTGATAGTTATTACCTCTTAAAAACACGCTTTTTGTTTTGACAGCGGGAATTAATTTTAAATTAATTTCTGCCACTTCTGTGTTTTGAATTTAGGAAAATGGATTCCATATTTGGAATCAGGATGTCCAAATTATGTAAATAGGTAACTTTTATTTTTACACATTTTGAATAATTACTGCGGTAAATATTTTATTTACCATAGTTAAAGGGTAAATCCGGTAAATAAGGGTTAAAAAAAATAATATTATAATAATACTAAATTACCCTAAAACGTGTCTTAACCCTATTTGTTGATACATGGTCAACCATGGGCATCTTTGGGTCTGTTTTGGGACCCCATGGATCCACTTGTAAGTGATAATGACACATTATATTAATAAAGTTAAAATAAAAATAAAAATGGCATAAGCTTACATCTTTTAGAAGAACAATTTTTACATAGGGTTATACATGTTGGATTTTCGATTATAAATATTCATTAGAAAGATAAAAAGATTTCCTACATAATGATATTTTATTTATAATTTTTAGACATCAAATAATTTAAATTATTAATGACACAATAATGATGAAATGTTTACCTCATTAATAAATCATTTAAATAAATAAGATTATAATGATTAAAATATTATCTAAAACCTGTCCAATTATTATTGGTTGATGTTATTTAGAATATGAGTCATCTTATCTTCGACCTCAATGATTTTTGGACCATTATAAACCGAATACAAATATATTATAAAGTAATACTTTCACACTTTCCTAAAGAGCCCCTCCTCTCCCTTATAAAAGGAGACCACTTCTACTCATTCCTCACACCTCTCAAGCCACTTGGCTTGTCCAAACTCTGACCAACTAAGCTCCCCACATCCCTCTCCTCCTCCTTGAAGCTTACCCTTAGGTAGAAAGCATTTAAAGAAGTCCTTTGGTTCCAACCAAAGTGAGTTACCTAAATTAAAGGTAACGATTTCTCTTAAATTATTTTCATTTATTTTGCTTCTCCAACCCACAAACTCTTTTTATTTCATTTCTTTTGTAACAAAACCAGTATCCTCAATATACTAGGATGTTGTTATAAGAAGGATTCAAACTACACATACACACAACTCCATCTAATTGATGATGAACATAATGTTTCTGTGGATGGAAAACTAACGCCTCACGAAACGATGATTGTTCAAATACATCTTACCGCCTCTCATGGTGGCCATTATGATGGAACTGTAATTAAATATGATATTAATGATATATATTTTATATATAAGCTTCTGTAATTCCATTTTATTTCATACCATTATTCGTTTCATGTTTTATATACATACGATAATTTCATTTGAGGAAGTGCGGACTGCCGCCCCCTTAAAATGATATGACTCGTTCATACCACACATGGAACGTATAAAGGATGGTGTTAATGAAATTAAGTAACATATATAAAATATTATATTATACTGGAATAGTAATATACCTATGTATCATTTGGATTCGATTCTTTTAAAATAAAAATTAAATGGAAGTAGCGTTCGTGCGTACGTACGGACTACCGTCTCCACGAACGCGATGAGATTCATTCTCCATCGTATCCATTCAAGTATAATTATCATTTAATGATTTAAAAATGATGTTTAAGGACTTGATATCATTCTGGATATGAATAAGATACAACAAACATGACTTATGTAACAAAACATATAAAATAAAATGAGTAAGTTAACACACAAAACGACGATAATACTAAGATATTATCAAATCAATATTAAAAGATCATATATTATATCATATTAATGTATATGATTCTTTTATAATTTAATAACAATTATTTCACCATTATACAGGAGGTTAACCTACCCCAACCAAGGAAAAGTACAAGGTAAGGGTTTATTTCCCAATCTCTTCATTATCCGAGGTTGTTTATACGTAATAATCTACTGGGATATCTTTATCATCCACATCCATGTTTCTTAAAAATGTATTTCAATTTTTTTTTACTATTTACAAGAATATGGGTTAAAGTCATTTATACCCTTTTTTGAATTTTTATAAGAGGTTTATAAAGGAATATTTCTGTCGTTTTCAAAACAAGGTCCTTTTTAACCTTTTCGACAGAATTGAGGTAAGAATGTTTTTATTAACTTATACGGCGGGTGTGGTTATTTTACGCCGTTATAAAATCTTCAAAGCTTTACATAGAAGCTTATAAGAATATTTTCAAAGAAAATGTTTTATTTTATATGGATCTTAAATGATTTCAAAATAAAAGGAGATATTTCTTTAAAAGGAATTTTGATTTCATCTATGTCAACATCCTTTGACGGATTTTAAGATTATTTGATGTTGATTTATTATGATACAAAACTTCTATATTGTATTGAAGGTTTTGTGATATGTTTGACTATGGATGTGCTATTTTTATACCATTCATAGTTTATGGTGAAATTATTGACATTTCGTATGCTAGTTTTAATACGAATGTTTATGTTATGTTTAAACCTTTTCATATGGGAATGCATTGGACTTAATAAGTGACGGGTGGAGCCCGCTATAGCTCCTCGATGCATCAGTAGGTCTCATGAGACAAACTAGTGTCTTGGCACAAGGCCTTGACAAAATCTTATTTGTAGTCTTGGCACGAGGCCTTGGCTATGTGGTTATGATAGTCTGGCATTATGCATTCCAACATTATGAAAGTGGTTATTGATTTTGCAAGTGATTATTCGATTAGTAGAATATCCATGTGAATAAGTAAATGGAATTATTTCATTTTACTTTTTCCATAATATGTTGAAGTTCATGTTTAAAAGGCTTTTGTTTTAGTAATTCATTGCCTTAAATGTTTATGCTTATTTTGAATGTTCCGCTATATTTTTATCCTTACTGGGAAATTGAGCTCACCCCTTTTCTATGTTTTATTTTTCCCAGGTAGTGAAGAAGTAAATTATGATTGACTTGCAGGGATATTATGAGGGGTTAATAGTGTGGATATGAAGACTTTGTTGTTGTAGTAGTTTTTCACTTTGAAATGTAATGTAAAACTTTACGAATATATCTAGTGTTTCCAAGGCTACTAAACCAATCCGTCTTTCGAGATTTGATCTTTCTTGTGATCATGCCAATGTTACGAAGTAATGCACCGACTCTGGGTAGCTGGGGTCGGGGCGTTACAGTTGGTATCAGAGGAAGTTTAGTACAAACCTTGGAAGCTAGATTTAGATAAACCCTGATTAGAGCACGTAGACCTAATATGAACTTTGAGGATTAGTATAGAAGAACTTCCTAGAATTTTGGTATTGTAGAGATTTTGTGAGTTTTCCGAGCAATACATCCCTGTCTGGATACGAGCAGGTAGAGGCGGCTCTGGCACAGATGTACCTAGGGGTAAAACCCGAAAACACCGCTTTGAGCTAGACTCGAACGGGAACTGGTGCACGACAACGGGCCTTGCTGCACTCTTGGTTACGACACTCTCGGGGGATATGCTTAGGATAACTCTCATTTTCTTTACAAATCATTATGAAGGGTTTATGAGTATATACTTCCTCAAAGAAAACATTTTTATGATTATGGATTATATCCATAAATAGTTCAATTTATGTTAAGTGTTTTATAAGTATGGGATTATGTATTTTGATTCATAAACTGATCTAGTTTATGCCATTGTTTAGAAATGGCGCCTAGTGGAAGAAATGGAAACCGTATCAATGCACGCACTCCATGTAGGGATTGCCCTCCTGCTCAAGATAATTATAGTGGGGCTGGTGATGCAACTGGTGCTAATCAGCTAATCACCATACTGGGACAACTTACTCAGGTTATGAATAATAACCTTACCCGTATGGAGCACCCTGATCCGCAGCGTGGAGGATCAATGTTAGATCGATTCATGAGGCAACAACCACCAACTTTCAACGGGAATACAAATCCATTAGTAGCTGAGCAATGGATATTTTCCCTAGAGAAAATATTTCAGGCATTGGGGAGCAGTGAAAGGGAAAAAGTTATCATGGCAGTTTACCGCCTCACTGGAGATGCTGATCAATGGTGGTCATTGATTCAAAACATGAAGGAAGATGATGAAGTATCAAATATGGAATGGAGGGAGTTCAAAGATCTGTTTTTAGAAAAATACTTCCCTCGCGACCATCGAGCGGATATGGAAAGGCAATTTCTAAGTCTGAGACAAAAGGAGGATGATAATGTCACAAAGTATGAGGCTAACTTTACAAGGTTAGCGAGGTATGCTGGAGATTATATACGAAACCCAAGAAGTAAGATTGATCGTTTCTTTGATGGGTTAAAACCATTTCTCCGTCGAGCATTAGTCTCACAATCCTTTTCATCGTACGAAGACATTGTCTCATGTGCTATCAAGACCGAAAAGGAATTCTCTAAGTCTTATGACTTTAAAGCGAAGCAAGAGAAGAAGAGACCTACTGATCAATCTGGGAATGGAAATAAGGGGAAGAAGGGAAAGGTTGAATATCCATCTTGTGGTAAATGCGGGAAGAAACACCTCGGTGCTTGCCTGAAGGGAATGGGAGTCTGTTACAAGTGTGGTGAAAAAGGCCACCAAGCTCATGATTGCAAAGGGAAGAAGGAAGCTACCAACGTTCAATGCTACAATTGCAGGGAGATGGGGCATTATGAAAATGCATGTCCTAAGCGTCAGGAGAACTTACCTCAGAAAAGGCCAAGGGATCAAGGCCAGGATTATGTTATCACTACTGCTAAGGTAGAAGCTCCGAAAGACGTGGTGGCAGGTAATTTAATGGTTTCCTCAAGTTTAGCAAATGCATTATTTGATTCTGGATCATCGCATTGTTTCATATCTTCACAGTTTGCTAAGAAAATTAGATATTTCCAATTTGATTTAATAAGGGAGTTGTCAGTCAAAACTCCTAAGGGAAGTATCGTTGCAACAAAGTTTTGTGAATCAGTCCCCATTAGAGCACATAAATTTTCTTTATCTGCTGATCTCATCGTCATACCTATGATTGAGTTTGATATAATCCTCGGTATGGACTAGCTTTCGGACTATGATGCGAAGATTTATTGTAAGAAGAAAGAGGTTACGATTCTTGATGATAATGATAAGGAACACCTTATTTTTAGAGCAGAATCTTCACCACCTAATTCTTATTTAGATCCACCCCCAGTAGCTCAACTTAATTCAATTATTGGGGAGGAAGAGAATGAAATAACTGTCGGTGAGGAAAGTAATGTTCAAATAGAGGATGTACCTGTTGTGAAAGAATTTGTAGATGTATTTCCGAAAGATTTACCTGGACATCCTCCAGAACGAGAAGTTGAGTTTTCCATTGATTTCATTCCTGGATCAAGGCCTATATCGAAGACCCCTTATAGAATGGCCACTGTAGAGTTAGTCGAACTAAAGAAACAACTAGAGGAATTGAGTAATAAGGGATTTATTCGCCCTAGTGTTTCTCCATGGGGAGCCCCTGTTCTTTTTGTTAAAAATAAAGATGGATCTATGAGGTTATGTATCGACTACAGGGAGATCAATGCTATAACGATAAAGAACAAGTATCCCCTACCTCGTATTGATGATTTATTTGACCAACTGCATGGAGCTCAATACTTTTTCAAAGATTGACCTTCGATCTGGATACCATCAGTTGTGTGTAAAGAAGGAAGACATTCCGAAGACAGCATTTCGAACCAGGTACGGGCATTACGAGTTTACTGTAATGCCGTTTGGATTGACTAATGCACCCTCTGTATTCATGGATCTGATGAATAGAGTTTTCAAGGAGTATCTCGATGAATTTGTGGTGGTATTTATTGATGATATCTTGGTATACTCCAAAACCTACGAAGATCATGAAAATCACTTGCGCATTATCTTGAAGACTCTGAGGAGGCATGAATTATATGGAAAGTTTAGCAAGTGTGAATTCTGGCTTCAGGAGATTTCTTTTCTTGGCCATATTGTCTCTAAAGATGGAATCTCTGTTGATCCTTCTAAGACCAAAGCAATCCAAGAATGGCCAGCACCTACGAGTATAACTGAGGTACGTAGTTTTATTGGCTTGGCAGGTTATTATCGACGTTTCGTCTAGAATTTTGCCCGATTGGCTAACCCATTAACGAAGCTCACACGTAAAGGGGTTAAATTTGTTTGGACAAAAGAGTGTGAAGAATGTTTTGAAGAACTGAAGAGAAGATTAGTCAATACTCCTATATTGACTCTACCATCGGGGAATGATGGGTTCGTTATTTATAGTGATGCATCAAAGAAAGGACTTGGTTGTGTCCTTATGCAGAATGATAGAGTTATTGCCTATGCATCACGACAGTTGAAAATTCATGAACAAAACTATCCTACTCACGATCTCGAGTTAGCAAAAGTGATCTTTGCTTTGAAGATATGGAGGCACTACCTCTATGGTGAAAAATGTGAGATTTATACTGATCACAAGAGTTAGAAGTATATTTTTTCACAAAAAGAACTCAACATGAGGCAAAGGAGATGGCTTGAATTACTCAAGTATTATGATTGCACGATACACTACCACCCGGGGAAAGCAAACAAAGTAGCAGATGCTTTGAGCAGAAAAGACCATGGAGTTCTGAACATGATGAGAATTGAAAGGGATCCAATTTTCATGGATCTAGAGAAGATGGACATGTGAATAACCAGGGAAGGTGAAACATCAATGCTTTTTCAAATGGTTGCCAAACCATATTTACTAGAAAGGATTAAGAGTTCCCAGACCGATGATGAAGAATTTCAGAAGAAGATTAAAGCTGTGAATGATGGGAGATTGAGAGACTTTGTGTATGAAGATGGAATTTTGAAATTCGGGAAGAGACCTTGTGTTCCCAATATACCTGATCTAAAAAGGGAATTACTAGATGACGCTCATAGTTCCAATTTCTCTATACACCCTGGGAGCACCAAAATGTATAGAGATTTGAAGGAACATTTTTGGTGGGACAGCATGAAGAGGGAGATTGCTGATTTTGTGTCAAGATGTATGGTTTGTCAACAAGTGAAAGCTGGAAGGCAACAGCCTGGAGGAGTCATGCAACCTCTTCCCATACCGGAGTGGAAATGGGACAATGTTACGATGGACTTTGTCATGGGGCTACCAAAGACTCCTAGAAGGAACGATGCAATATGGGTTATTGTCGATCGTCTTACCAAGACAGCACATTTTCTTGCTATAAGAGAAGATCTACCCCTGGAACGTCTAGCAAGACTATATATTAATGAAGTTGTGAGACTTCATGGAGTTCCCCTATCGATTGTTTCTGATCGTGATCCCTGTTTTACTTCAATATTTTTGAAAAGTCTTCAGAAATCCCTGGATACTGAACTTCATTTGAGCACTGCTTACAACCCTCAGACAGACGGACAATCAGAACGGACTATTCAGACCTTAGAAGACTTGTTGAGATCTTGCTCACTTGATTTTCAGGGTATGTGGGATCAATATTTACCACTAGTAGAATTTTCATATAACAATAGCTTCCATTCGAGTATTCAGATGGCACCATATGAAGCGTTATACGGAAAGAGATGTCGTACACCAACCTGTTGGGATGACGTTGGTGAAAGAAGACTTGTAGGCCCAGAACTGGTGGAGGAAACGGTGGAAAAGGTGAAGGTAATCCAAAATCACATCAAAGCAGCTCAAAGTAGGCAGAAGAGCTATGCCGATAATCGAAGGAAGGATTTGGAATTTCAAGTCGGTGATCATGTTTTTCTGAAGGTATCTCCGTGGAAGGGAGTCATACGTTTTGGTAAGAAAGGTAAATTGAGTCCCAGGTACATCGGACCTTTTGAAATTCTAGAACGAATTGGGGCTGTAGCTTACCGATTGGCAATGCCGCCAAGTCTCTCCAAAGTTCACGATGTGTTCCACGTATCTCTGTTGAGAAAATACATGCCTGACCCAACGCATGTACTCACCTATGAGGAATTAGAACTGGAACCTGATCTTTCCTATTGTGAAGAGCCCGTCAGGATTCTTGATACAAGAGAACAGCTACTGAGAAACCGGACGACGCGTCTGGTAAAAGTTTTGTGGAGAAACCATAAGATGGAAGAGGCAACGTGGGAACCCGAGGAACTTATGATGAAGAACCACCCGAGTCATTTCATGTAATAAGTATTCTAGAAATTGCGAGGAAGCAATTATTTGAAGGAGGGGAGAATGTAACACCCCAAGCTTCCACGGTACATTTTCCTTCGAATAATGCGATAGCGTGTGTTGTACGCAACCTCGAGTTCTAACACACACCACAACTAATTAAACTAGCGGTTGTGAATACTAATACCTACTTTTTGAAATTATATATATTTTATATTTGAAAATGGACTTCATTTTTGGATTCGGAATATCAAAATTAGTCTAGGGTGAAATTTTGGTACATTTCGGATAACTTTCATATTTTGATGAATAGTGAAAATTACTAAATTTTAATTAAAAACAACTTTTTTAATCAAAATAATTAATAGTGATAAATTGTGAATTTGAGTGGTTTTAAAGTATATTTAGAATATATTTTTACCATTTAATATAATGTTGGTCATTGGACATAATTTTACAATTAAACCGAACATAAACAAGTGTCAATCTTTTGATAGTTATTACCTCTTAAAAACACGCTTTTTGTTTTGACAGCGGGAATTAATTTTAAATTAATTTCTGCCACTTCTGTGTTTTGAATTTAGGAAAATGGATTCCATATTTGGAATCAGGATGTCCAAATTATGTAAATAGGTAACTTTTATTTTTACACATTTTGAATAATTACTGCGGTAAATATTTTATTTACCATGGTTAAAGGGTAAATCCGGTAAATAAGGGTTAAAAATAATAATATTATAAAAAAATACTAAATTACCCTAAAACGTGTCTTAAACCTATTGGTTGATACATGGTCGACCATGGGCATCTTTGGGTCTGTTTTGGGACCCCATGGATCCACTTGTAAGTGATAATGACACATTATATTAATAAAGTTAAAATAAAAATAAAAATGGCATAAGCTTACATCTTTTAGAAGAACAATTTTTACATAGGGTTATACATGTTGGATTTTCGATTATAAATATTCATTAGAAAGATAAAAAGATTTCCTACATAATGATATTTTATTTATAATTTTTAGACATCAAATAATTTAAATTATTAATGACACAATAATGATGCAATGTTTACCTCATTAATAAATCATTTAAATAAATAAGATTATAATGATTAAAATATTAACTAAAACCTGTCCAATTCTTATTGGTTGATGTTATTTAGAATATGAGTCATCTAATATTCGACCTCAATGATTTTTGGACCATTATAAACCGAATACAAATATATTATAAAGTAATACTTTCACACTTTCCTAAAGAGCCCCTCCTCTCCCTTATAAAAGGAGACCACTTATACTCATTCCTCACACCTCTCAAGCCACTTGGCTCGTCCAAACTCTGCCCAACTAAGCTCCCCACATCCCTCTCCTCCTCCTTGAAGCTTACCCTTAGGCAGAAAGCATTTCAAGAAGTCCTTTGGTTCCAACCAAAGTGAGTTACCTAAATTAAAGGTAACGATTTCTCTTAAATTATTTTCATTTATTTTGCTTCTCCAACCCCCAAACTCTTTTTATTTCCTTTCTTTTGTAACAACACCAGTATCCTCAATATACTAGGATGTTGTTATAAGAAGTATTCAAACTACACATACACACAACTCCATCTAATGGATGATGAACATAATGTTTCTGTGGATGGAAAACTAACGCCTCACGAAACGATGATTGTTCAAATACATCTTACCGCCTCTCATGGTGGCCATTATGATGGAACTGTAATTAAATATGATATTAATGATATATATTTTATAAATAAGCTTCTGTAATTCCATTTTATTTCATACCATTATTCGTTTCATGTTGTATATATATACGATAATTTCATTTGAGGAAGTGCGGACTACCGCCCCCTTAAAATGATACGACTCGTTCATACCACACATGGAACGTATAAAGGATGGTGTTAATGAACTTAAGTAACATATATAAAATATTATATTATACTGGAATAGTAATATACCTATGTATCATTTGGATTCGATTCTTTTAAAATAAAAATTAAATGGAAGTAGCGTTCGTGCGTACGTACGGACTACCGTCTCCACGAACGCGATGAGATTCATTATCCATCGTATCCATTCAGGTATAATTATCATTTAATGATTTAAAAATGATGTTTAAGGACTTGATATCATTCTGGATATGAATAAGATACAACAAACATGACTTATGTAACAAAACATATAAAATAAAATGAGTAAGTTAACACACGAAACGACGATAATACTAAGATATTATCAAATCAATATTAAAAGATCATATATGATATAATATTAATATATATGATTCTTTTATAATTTAATAACAATTATTTCACCATTATACAGGAGGTTAACCTACCCCAACCAAGGAAAAGTACAAGGTAAGGGTTTATTTCCCAATCTCTTCATTATCCGAGGTTGTTTATACGTAATAATCTACTGGGATATCTTTATCATCCACATCCATATTTCTTAAAAATGTATTTCAAAACATTTTTACTATTTACAAGAATATGGGTTAAAGTCATTTATACCCTTGTTTGACTTTTTATAAGAGGTTTATAAAGGAATCTTTCCGTCGTTTTCAAAACAAGGTCCTTTTTAACCTTTTCGACAGAATTGAGGTAAGAATGTTTTTTTTAACTTATACGGCGGGTGCGGTTATTTTACGCCGTTATAAAATCTTCAAAGCTTTACTTAGAAGCTTATAGGAATATTTTCAAAGAAAATGTTTTATTTTATATGGATCTTAAATGATTTCAAAATAAAAGGAGATATTTCTTTAAAAAGAATTTTGATTTCATCTATATCAACATCCTTTGACGGATTTTAAGATTATTTGAAGTTGATTTATTATGATACAAAACTTCTATATTGTATTGAAGGTTTTGTGATATGTTTGACTATGGATGTGCTATTTTTATACCATTCATAGTTTATGGTGAAATTATTGACATTTCGTATGCTAGTTTTAATACGAATGTTTATGTTATGTTTAAACCTTTTCATATGGGAATGCATTGGACTTAATAAGTGACGGGTGGAGCCCGCTATAGCTCCTCGATGCATCGGTAGGTCTCATGAGACAAACTAGTGTCTTGGCACAAGGCCTTGACAAAATCTTATTTGTAGTCTTGGCACGAGGCCTTGGCTATGTGGTTATGATAGTCTGGCATTATGCATTCCAACATTATGAAAGTGGTTATTGATTTTGCATGTGATTATTCGATTAGTAGAATATCCATGTGAATAAGTAAATGGCATTATTTCATTTTACTTTTTCCATACTATGTTGAAGTTCATGTTTAAAAGGCTTTTGTTTTAGTAATTCATTGCCTTAAATGTTTATGCTTATTTTGAATGTTCCGCTATATTGTTATCCTTACTGGGCATTTGAGCTCACCCCTTTTCTATGTTTTATTTTTCCCAGGTAGTGAAGAAATAAATTATGATTGACTTGCAGGGATATTATGAGGGGTTAATAGTGTGGATATGAAGACTTTGTTGTTGTAGTAGTTTTTCACTTTGAAATGTAATGTAAAACTTTATGAATATATCTAGTGTTTCCAAGGCTACTAAACCAATCGGTCTTTCGAGATTTGATCTTTCTTGTGATCATGCCAATGTTACGAAGTAATGCACCGACTCTGGGTAGCTGGGGTCGGGGCGTTACAGTCTGAGCCTCCCCAAGAGTCTGTCACCATCGCACACCTTACCCTTAGGTCTTATCCGGCTATTTTAAGGGGTTATGTAACAAATAAGTAGTGCTATGTTCATGTGCATTATTTTTGTATATAATAATGAATATAATTTCTAGTCATTTTTGATACACTATAATTAGTTTTTAAAGTACAAATGGTGTTTTTAGTTATTATTTAATTGAGAATTATATTTTATTAAATTAAAGGATTTTTTTGTATTAAATAATATTTTAATAAAATATTATTATTAATATTAAGTTAATTTTAATTAAATATAATGATCTTATAATTTTATGAATGCAATTAAAATTTTTATTAAGGTTTGAAAGCCATTTCTGTCAAAACCCATGAATTTTTGATAAATGTCAGTTTTTATTTTAAAAGTGAAAATTCACATATTTATAAAATTATTTAGATAAAATAATTATTATTTTTGGAATCAGAACGTCAAAATTATCCAACAGGGAAATTTTTATAATTTTCTGAGACAGTCAAAATTTTGGATAAAAATTAAATACCATTTAAATATATAATGTGTTTTATGACATCATAATGACCCAATGGTGATGTAATAAAATACCATAATCCTTATGTTTGGCCAATATGTGTTTTATCATTAAAATAATGAGTTTTTGGGTTTGGTTGGCTTACTTTTCAAAGCATTAATGGAGCCCTCAAGACTTATTCAACACTTTGCTTTTTTAAATTAATTTCCTTGGGAGTGTGACTCGCCTCCACATAAAAAACCCTAATTTTTTTAATAAGTTCGGTCCTTGGCCTTGTAAAATATTGTTTTACTCTTTCCTTTTCCAGAAACCATGGGCAAATACCATGGGATGGTTTGTGATTTGGATTATTTTAATATAAGGGGTCCCAAACCTAAATAATAAAGAATTCTCCCACCTTTCCTATATAAACCCACCCAAGTTCCCACTTCCTCCTCACTCAAAGACCTTTAAGTTCGTCAAACCTCTGCCCTAATCTCTCTATAATCCTCTCCAGGTGCCCCAAGCTCCCAACAAGCCTCTCACAAGCCTCTCTCTAGACTTTGGAAGCACACTATCAAGTAAGGGTTTTTTCTTCCTTTCTCATTTTTGTCAATTTTCTTTAAGTTTTATTGCCCTTTTAATTTCAATTATGAATGTTGGGGTATGGTTTCGCACCTCTCCCATACTGCCCTCTTATTTTTTGAATGATGGGATACCCATTTCTCTCTCATTAAAAGCTTCCCATGTACACCCGTTACTATGCCGAAATTCCGAAAGAAACCTTTTTCTCCTCTTTTATATTCAAGCAATACTTTTGTATCATGAATCTAAATTCCTTTTCAATTGTTGGGAAATGTATCTATATGACCTCTTTACTTTCCATTACATGTAAATATGATGAGGAACCCCTTTCTCTCTCATCATCCTTTTTTATGAATTCTTATGTCACGCCGTTACGCAGCCGAAATCACACCGATTTTCTAAGCCAATATCATTGCGTAGTGAATACCATGCCCATTTCTCCATCAAGTGTATTCACCTTTATACACATTTACTTATTGATTATAATGTTTCATGTATGAATTCCACATTCCTTTATCGTGGAATAAATTATTATGTTTTATGAATCCATGTTTTATGATCCATGTGGCACACTTATGCATGAAATGAAATGTTTAAGTAGGGTGCGCCCTTTATAGCGCTCCAATGCATTGGGTAAAGTATAGTATCATGATACATCATGTGCAATGATTGTATACTCATGATAATTCAAGTGCAACGAGGGTTTACTCATGATTCAAGTGAAATGAGGGTTTACTCATGCTCCATGTGCAATGAGACTTGGCACATGCTAATTCAATGTTAAGTGTTGTTTCCACATTTCCATGTTATTGTTATCATGCCTTATCATGCCTTTATGTTCGTGTTACTCTAATGATCTATTGATGTTCCTATTTCCTAACATGTACTGTACTCCTCATGTTATTAATTGTGTACTCCCTTACTGGGCTTTATAGCTCACCCTTTTCTTATGCATGTCCTCATGTTATCCCATGCAATGAATAGTACGAAGGAATGTAGTGGTCATGTAAACGAAGTTTTCAATAAAGATGTTGTATTCCAATTTTAAAGTTTTTATGTAATGATCCAAAGCCCCAAAGACACTAAAACTCTCGATCTTCTTTGTTGTATCAAGTTATGTTTTATGTAATAAAGCATGCTTAAGTTGTAATAAAAAGTTGGGTTGCCATAGTTGGTATCAGAGGATAGGTTTAGTTATTTTTGGGATTAGGAAACCCTAGTATAGACTTTGATATAGGACTAAGAATAATAAAAACATCCCTAAGTTTTGGTAAATACTAACTAAGTGGTTTATCAAACAAATACATCCCTGTCTGGATACGAGCAGGTAGAGGCGGCTCTGGCACAGATGTATCCTAGGGGTAAAACCCGAAAACACCGCTTTGAGCTAGACTCGAACGGGAACTGGTGCACGACAACAAGCCTTACTGCACTCTTGGTTACGACACTCCCGGGGGATATGTTTTGATAAATTCACAATCTTATTATGAACCCTTATTAAGGGAAAAATGCCCCTAAGAATATATGTTAGAAGGAAGATCATGAAAAGCCTGGATTGAATCCTATAGACTCATGAGTTAATGTGATTAAATTTTATTTATAAGTCATCAACTTTTGTCTTTGGATTACCCTTTATGTGTTACCCCTAACTTTCCTTTTATTCCAGCCAATGGCTGGTAAAAGGAGAACTCGGGCTAACAACCGTTGTGAAGATCAGTGTGATGATTGTACTAATGAGATGCCCAATCCAATGGGAGCGGTAATCGCGAACTTTGTCATGCTTCTCTCTCAGCTAACTCAAGTTTTGAATAGAAACACGGGTCAAGAGGAACGTTCAACCCCCCCTAAGAAAGAACAAGTTGCTATCGAGAGCTTCATGAGACAAAGACCTCCTACTTTTAGTGGATCATCTGATCCCACAATTGCTGATCAATGGATCAACTCCATTGAAAAGATCTTCTCTATCCTTCAATGTTCTGAACAAGAGAAGGTTCTCCTGGAGGCTTATCGTATGGAGGGTGATGCTGATCAGTGGTGGACTTTGATCAAAAAATACGAAGCTTGAGGAGGAGATCGAGGCTTTGGAATGGAAGGGATTCCGGAAGATGTTTTTCGATAAATATTTTCCGCGCACCCTCCGTCTTAAGATGGAAATGGACTTCCTTTCCCTCAAGCAAAAATATGAAGAATCTATGGGAGCGTACGAGGAAAACTTCACAAGGATTTCACGATACACTTCCGGCTTTGTCGTTACCCCCGAATGCAATGTTGACCGCTTCTTTGGTGGGCTGAAGCCTAGCTTGCGGAAATCATTATTGATCCGTGACTTCGACAGCTATGAGGAAATTGTCCGATGTGCCCTCAAGGTTGAAATGGAGATCGGAGAATCACATGGGTTTCATGGGGACAAGAATCAGAAGGTGGACTTCAATGATGGTGGTCCGATGGATAAATCCAATGGTTCTATGAAGTTCCAGCACCCCACTTGCCAAAAGTGCGGAAAGAAGAACCCTATAAATTTCCTTAGGGGGAAAAGATAATGCATTAGGTGTGGAAGAGAAGGGCACCTAGCTATTAACTGTCGGCATGAAGGACCCGCGGATGCGACAGAGGAGAGGAACACTCCGTTCGAACCTCAACGCGTTGTTCAATACTACAAATGCAAAGAACCGGGTCATTTTGCGAATCAGTGCCCTAATCCAAGGGTTATCAGAGGCAACCAACAACCTCCAAGACAGCAAGGAAGAGCTTTTTCCATAACTTCTGTCGAAGTGAACCCCGACAACGAAGTGGTGACATGTACGCTAGTTATTCATTCAAGAATAGAAAACGTACTTTTTGATTCAGGTTCTACGCATTCTTTTATATCTAGAATGTTTAGTAGAACAATCCCATCACCACCACAAATCCTGGAAGTAAAGATGTCGGTGAGTATGGAAAATGGGGAAATCATTGCATCCCATGAATATAAGTCCTCCCCTGTTATAATCTGTGGATTGAATTTCCCGACGAACCTCGTCATATTCCCTTTGGTGGAATTTTATGCAATTCTTGGCATGGATTGGATTTCCTTATATAGAGCCAACATAAATTGTCGGGAGAGGGAAATCACACTCCATATGGAGAATCGACCCCCGATTCTTTACAAGTGTCAGGAAGAAGATGAATCTCCTTTAGCTCCATCATCTCAAGCATGGATATTACTGCCTTATGAGCATGCATATCTGGCTCAGATGATTGAGTCCAAGGAAGAATCCACCCTTGAAGAAATTCCTATTGTGAGGGAATTCGCTAAAGTATTTCCCGAGGAACTTCCTGGTCTTCCTCCAAGAAGAGATGTTGAGTTCTCAATTGAAATTTTACCTGGGGCGCTACCAATATCCAAGACTCCATATAGAATGGTTGTTGTTGATCTTGAAGAGCTGAAGAAACAACTACAGGAGAATCTAGATAAAGGGTTTATACGCCCAAGTGCATCACCATGGGGTGCACCAGTCCTCTTCGTCAAGAAGAAGGATGGGTCAATGTGGCTTTGCATCGATTATCGTGAACTTAACAAAATAACGATAAAGAACAAGTATCCTCTCCCAAGAATCGATGACTTGTTTGATCAGCTGCGTTGAGCACAATACTTATCCCAGGTGGACTTGCGGTCGGGATATTATCAAGTAAGGGTGAAGAAGGAAGATATCCCCAAGACTGCTTTTCGTACAAGGTACGGGCACTATGAATTCATAGTAATTCCTTTTGGACTCACCAATGCTCCATCAATATTCATGGACTTGATGAATAGAGTCTTTAGAGATTACCTTGACAAATTTTTGGTAGACTTTATAGATGATATTATAATATAATCCAAAACCAAGGAGGACCATGAGGAGATTTTAAAAACTGTACAAGAGACTTTGCGCAAGGAGAAGCTCTATGCAAAGTACAGCAAGTGTGAGTTATGGTTGAAGGAAGTCTCATTCTTGGGCCATATCATCACAAGCAATGGGATATCTCTGGACCCCTCCAAAACAGATGCAATTGAGGGATGTCCGAGGCCAACATCGGTAACTGATATCCATAGCTTCTTGGGGTTAGCTGGATTTTATCGACGATTTGTGAGAAATTTCTCACGATTGTCCAACCCTCTTAACAAGCTAACTCGAATGGGAGTAAAGTTTTCTTGGAGTGATGAATGCAAAGAAAGCTTCAAGGAGTTGAAAATGAGGCTAGTCACTACACCAGTGCTCACTTTACCCACAAGTGGGGAGCTTTTTGTGGTATTCAGTGATGCTTCAAAGAAGGTCTTAGGATGTTAGCTGATGAAAAATGATAAAGTGATATCCTATGCCTCAAGGCAGTTGAAAATCCAGGAGAGAAACTTTCCAACTCATGATCTGGAGTTGGCGGAAGTGATCTTTACCTTGAAAATCTGGCAGCATTATCTCTACGGAGAGAAATGTGAGATATATACTGACCAAAAGAGTCTTAAATATATATTCACACAGAAAGAGCTTAATATGCGCCAGAAAAGATGGATAGAGCTCATAAAAGATTATGACTGTTCAATACATTACCACCTTTGGAAGGCGAACAAGGTGCAGATGCACTAAGTATAAAGTATCCAGCGATTCTATCAATGATGAGAATTGAAAAGGATCCAATATTCTTAGACTTGATGAAGATGGACGTGGGAATCATAAAGAAGGGAACATCATCAATCCTTTCACAAATGATTTCTCAACCATCTTTTTTGGAAAGGTTAAAGGATGCTCAAAAGGATGATGTAGGATTCCAAGAAAAAGTGGAAGCTATCAAAAAGGAAAAATCCTTAGAGTTTAATGTTAATGAAGAAGGAATTGTGCGGTTTGGGAAAAGACTATGTGTTCCATCAAGTCCGGATCTGAAGAAGGAACTTTTGGATGATGCACATAGTTCAAATTTCTCTATTCACCCAGGAAGCACAAAGATGTATTGAGATCTCCGAGAAAACTTTTGGTGGGATAATATGAATAAGGAGATCACTGAATATACATCAAAGTGCCTGATGTGTCAGCAAGTGAAGGCAGAGAGGCATAAGTCTAAGGGGATGATGCAACCATTGCCCATACCAGAATAGAAATGGGAGAACATCACCATGGACTTTGTCACTGGACTTCCAAGGACATACAAAGTCAACAATGCAATCTGGGTTGTTGTGGATCATCTTACAAAGACTGTAAACTACATTGCTATTCGAGAGTATTTCTCTTTGGATCAACTGGCACAGATATATATCAGGGAAGTGGTACGGTTGCATGGAGTACCACTATCTATTGTGTCTGACTGAGATCCAAGATTTACCTCTATGTTTTGGAAGAGTCTTCAACATGCTCTGAATACTGAACTGAACTTCAGTACGGCCTATCATCCTCAAATTGATGGCCAATCCGAGCGGACTATCCAAACACTTGAGGATATGTAGAGAGCGTGCTCAATGGACTTTAAAGGAGGATGGGATCAACATCTTCCTTTGGTTGAGTTCTCTTATAATAATAGTTTCCACTCGAGCATCCAAATGGCACCATATGAAGCCCTGTATGGGAAAAGGTGTAGAACACCAGCATGTTGGGATGTGGTCGGTGAACGTAAGCTGCTTGGACCAGAAATGGTAGAAGAAATAGTGGAGAAGGTGAAAACCATTCATCAGCATATCAAGGCAGCCCAAAGTCGACAGAAGAGTTATGCAGATAATCGATGACGAGACCTTGAGATTAAAGTCAGAGACATGGTGTTTTTACACATATCTCTATGGAAGAAGGTCATGAGGTTTGGAAAGAAAGGGAAGTTAAGCCCAAGGTACATCATCCCCTTTGATATTCTTGATCGTGTTGGGGCTGTGGCCTATCGACTAGCACTTCCTCCTAATATGGCCAAGGTGCATGATGTATATCATGTATCCCTCTTAAGAAAGTACATACCACACCATTCACATGTACTCTCTTCCGAAGTGGTACAATTGGGAGATGATCTTTCTTATGAGGAGCAACCAGTAAAGATCTCAGATCGTAGAGAAAAAGTTCTACGAAATAAGACAATGCCCCTCGTCAAGGTGTTGATGAGAAACCACAAGTTTGTAGAAGCAACATGGGAGTCAGAGGATATGTTGAAGCTGAGTTACCCACATTTGTTTTAGTGTGGTAAAAGGAAAATTTCGCGGGAGAAATTTCTTAAGGTGGGAATATTGTAACGACCCCAAGATTCATTAATAGAAAATCCCTCTTGATCCGGTTAAATGTTTCCTTATGAAATTTTTTTTATAAGATGACAACATCTTTAGTTTTACATTAAGACATGTGACCATTACTTTTATAGCCGTTGATCAGTGATCTTCTGAGTAGTATAAATATAAGGCTTTAACGAACCCATTTCTACTCAAACAAAGGAAGCGATGGCCTCATCCAGTAGAATTGCCCCTTACGAAGCCCATTTGTCAGAGCTCAGAAAAGAGGTGGCGTCTTTGGGCTTTTCCCTTGACCAAGACCAAGATGAGCTTCATCAAGTCAAGCTCGAACATGATCATCTATGGGAAAAGTGGAAGTTGATTGAAATTACCACTTGAGTGATGTTGTCCGAGCCGCCCCAAGAGTCTGTCACCATTGCACACCTTACCCTTAGGTCTTATGCGGCTATTTTAAGGGATTATGTAACAAATAAGTAGTGCTATGTTCATGTGCATTATTTTTTTATATAATAATGAATATAATTTCTAGTCATTTTTGATACATTATAATTAGTTTTTAAAGTACAAATGGTGTTTTTAGTTATTAGTTAATTAAGAATTATATTTTATTAAATTAAAGGATTTTTTTGAAATAAATATTAATTTAATAAAATATTAATATTAATATTAAATTAATTTTTATTAAAAATAATGATCTTATAATTTTATGAATGCAATTAAAATTTTTATTAATGTTTGAAAGCCATTTCTGTCAAAACCCGTGAATTTTTTATAAATGTCGGTTTTTATTTTAAAAGTGAAAATTCACAAATTTAGAAAATTATTTAGATAAAATAAATATTATTTTTGGAATCAGAATGTCGAAATTATCCAACAGTGAAATTTTTATAATTTTCTGAGACAGTTAAAATTTGGGGTAAAAATTAAATACCATTAAAATAAATAATGCGTTTTATGACATCATAATGACCCAATGGTGATGTAATAAAATACCATAATCCTTATTTTCGGCCAATATGTGTTTTATCATTAAAATATTGTGGTTTTGGGTTTGTTTGACTTACTTTTCAAAGCATTAATGGAGCCCTCAAGACTTATTCAACACTTTGCCTTTTTAAATTAATTTCCATGGGAGTGTGACTCACCTCCACATAAGCAACCCAAATTTTTTTATAAGTTCGGACCTTGCCCTTGTAAAATAATTTTTTCCTCTTTCCTTTTCCAGAAACCATGGGCAAATACCATGTGATGGTTTGTGGTTTGGATTATTTTAATATAAGGAGTCCCAAACCTAAATAATAAAGAATTCTCTCACCTTTCCTATATAAATCCACCCAAGCTCCCACTTCCTCCTCACTCAAAGCCCTTGAAGTTCGTCCAACCTCTGCCCTACTCTCTCTAGAATCCTCTAAAGGTGCCCCAAGATCCCAAGAAGACTCTCACAAGCCTCTCTCTAGCCTTTGGAAGCACACTATCATGTAAGGGTTTTTTCTTCCTTTCTCATTTTTGTCAATTTTCTTTAAGTTGTATTGCCCTTTTAATATCAATTATGAATGTTGGGGTATGGTTTCACACCTCTCCCATAATTCCTTATTATTGTTTGAATGATGGGAGACCCCTTTCTCTCTCATTAAAATCCTCCCATGTACACCCGTTACTATGCCAAAATTCCGAAAGAAACCTTTTTCTCCTCTTTTATATTCAAGAAATACTTTTGTATCATGAATCTAAATTCCTTTTCAATTGTTGGGACATGTATCTATATGACCTACTTACTATAAAATACATGTAAATATGATGAGGAACCCCTTTCTCTCTCATCATCCTTTTTTATGAATTCTTATGTCATGCCGTTACGCTGCTGAAATCACACCGATTTTCTAAGCCAATATCATTGTGTAGTGAATACCATGCCCATTTCTCCATCAAGGGTATTCACCATTATGCACATTTACTTATTGATTATAATGTTTCATGTATGAATTCCACATTCCTTTATCGTGGAATAAATGATTATGTTTTATGAATCCATTTTTTATGATTCATGTGGCACACTTATGCATGAAATGAAATGTTTAAGAAGGGTGCGCCCTTTATAGTGCTCCAATGCATTAGGTAAAGTATAGTATCATGATACGTCATGTGAAATGAGTGTTTACTCATGATAATTGAATTACAACGAGGGTTTACTTGTGCTTCATGTTCAATGAGGGTTTACTCATGCTCCATGTGCAATGAGCCTTGGCTCATGCTAATTCAATGTTAAGTGTTGTTGCCACATTTCCATGTTATGGTTATCATGCTTTATCATTACTTTATGTTCATGTTACTCTAAAGCTCTATTGATGTTCCTATTGCCTAACATGTATTTTACTCCTCATGTTTTTCATTGTGTACTCCCTTACTGGGCTTTATAGCTCACCCTTTTCTTATGCATGTCCTCAGGTTATCCCATGCAATGCTATGTACGAAGGAATGTAGTGGTCATGTAAAGGATGTTTTCAATAAAGATGTTGAATTTCAAGTTTAAAGTTTTTATGTAATGATCCTAATCCCCAAATAAACTAAACCTCTCGATCTTTTTTGTTATATCAAGTGAAGTTTTATGTAATAAAGCATGCTTAAGTTTTAATAAAAAGTCGGGTTTCCATAGTATCACTCAGAATATATTCATTATAGTCATAAAAAACTTCTCTATGATTCACATTGATACATATTTCTATTTTGTTATAGAAAAATTGACCTCCTATGTATCTTTCATTCTTTGAATGAAATCCACCTTTTCTACAAAACTAAACTGTTCATATTGATAGAATAAATGAGAAACATAGTACCAAAATTTCAATCGTTTCAAGATAACTATTTTTTCCAACCCGGGTCTTGGGTCATCCTAATCACTAAAAACATTATTGTTAACAGCCATTAAATATTTGGTTCATTTTTTGAAATGACCACACAGTTCAAAAGCTATAGGGTTTCTCCGTTCAACTAAAGAAATAATCCATTCACATTATGATCTATTCATAGGAATCAATCTTTTAGGAGAAGACATTGAAGGATTATTAACTACCTAAATTTCTATTCAATAAATTATGGAGTTAAATGGTGAGAATTACGATGGTCTAGAGATAAAGGAAATGTGAAATATTTTAAATGGAGCATGCATGAGTGATAAAGTGACTCGAATTTGGATTCTAAGTTATATTTATAATTTAGGGATTTGAATTAAAAAAATATAATAAAATATAAAATAGTTAATGAAATAATTTTTTAACACAAAAAATTAGTAATGGTATCCAAACAGATGTTTAACTGCTAGAATCAAGAAATGGAGAACAATTGCATCTGAATGGTACATTTTTCCACTGATGTATTATCCCAATGGTGGATAATTAAAAAGGTTGATCATTATAATGGTGGATTATTCAAATGGGGTATTATTCCATTGTTTGAGCATTAAAAAGGCTAATCATGACAATTTTGGTCCATTACACCTATATATTAAACCAATGGTGGATCATTCCAATAGTGGATTATAGAGTGGTTGATTGTCTAATAGTGACTTTTACAATGGTGGGTTTTCTAATGGTGGCTTTTCCAAGATTATCTTATCAAATAGTGGCTTTTCCCAAAGTGCATTTTTGATCTTTATATCTTCTAAAATTATATTCTAACGGATATTTATGATACCTAAATCATGTTTTATTTAGTTTAATCATTCAAAATTCATGGGTTTTGTAAAAATATAAAAAATTTGATGTTTATTTCATTTGAATTGAAGAGTTATATCTCATTCTTGTAAATGATACCTCAAAAATTCATTTCTTATATCAATATCCTTTGTCCTAGAATGTGATAATATATTTTTATAAATATGTATTGCAATTTTTTTGTATCAATTTTTAGGGACATATTGAAAGTAATATCAATAATCAAGAAATGTGTGTTTCATCCACAAAATTCATGCACAAAACATGCTAAAGATATTTACTCAGTATTTTTAGTAGAAACCAAAAAATAATATTACATCATACAACACATATATACCCATGAATTTCCTTGAATAGGACATGTTCCACAGGTTCTATTTTTTTAGCATAAAACTACTAAAATATGCATCATAATAACTTAATAAGTAAAATGAATTCTTTTTTGGATAAAGAATTCTAAATTGGTTGTAAATTTGATATATTAAAATATTATTTTAATAGTAATTTAATGAGACACATTTGTATTTTATTGAACATGGGAACCCATAGACAAACTAAACACAATATCTAGTCAACTAGTTGTTACCTATATTTGGCTTCCAATCATACCTCTATAATTTGTTGGATCCATTGGATTTCCAGCATCATTACAATCTAGAATACCAGTGGAACTCAAGGGAGTTATAATAAATTTTTTCTATCCAAACAAAAATGTCTTAGATGGTTTTTATTTTAATTAAATTGATTTCAAATAATTAAATCTTCATTTTCAATGATTTTACAACCATGAATGAACTTAATTCACCAATTAAAGTCACTTAAAATTCATTTTTCATCTTATTTGAAAAATTAGTAGATAATGAATTTTATGAATTTCCAAAAATAATTTCATCAACATTGATTTGAATAATTAAAACATTCTTTGAAATTATTTTTATAAGAAGAGTATTATCAATTGTGCCTTCTAAAAACCCATTGGAAATTGGAAAATACAGAGCATATCATACCATTCTCTGTGAGACTCTTTAAACCATATACTGGTTCAGATAAATTAAAAAAATTATGTTGAAAGAAATTATTTTTAATTCCAAGGCATTTTTCTTCAAAAAAATCCCCAAATATTATGACATCCTGACTTAGGTTCCAGATGTTAGGGCCCGAAGAAGTGGGGTTACGTGACCATAATCAGAAATTCTAGTATGCTAGAGGAATCTAACTAGAAACAAGTGTCTAATATATATATTGGGAAGAAAATTCCCTCTTTATTGAAGAAGGTAAAAATCATAAATCAAAAAATGATAGACAACCAATAATAACCAATAACTTGAATACTACCATAACCAATAGAGACTGGCATTACAAAATAAACCCAAAACATTGATAAATGAACATACACTAAAATATTTGACATGTCATCCCATATATGTAAATATTTTAAAATGGAAACTAAAAATAATTTCTCTATGTTAACTCCCTATGGTTTGACGACATCATTTATCATTCCCTCATCGTTTATCCATCCCACAACTCAACTTAGCTATCTAAGATCGGGCTCTTTCCTTTGTAATATCACATAAACATGATATATTTTTGGGTACGGATCTTAAACCCTATGTATAGCGTGAGGAAATCTCAGTAGGGAACCAAAAATGACATATAATAAAAATTTTAGTCCCCAATAGTCTTTGATGTTTTCAAATTTATAAATTCATAAATAATATATAAACATTTTCACATTAAAATATCCTATAATAAACTAAATAATCCTCCAGTTCACAGGGACACCTAAACCATAAAATCCTTATTCGACTAAGGAAAAAGTTTGAATCATCCACCAAAGGGTATCACATTTTATTCAATCATCTATTTTCATTAATAATTTAACATCCACTTTCTAAATTTGACTATGGTGGCCTACAGTGGTATTCTGGCACACCGTGTTTATTTGGAGTATAAATCTATGTCACAAAACAAAGGGATCACATGAAATACCAACATGTATACACGAATATATATATATATATATATATATATATACTGGGGTCCTTGAGCAACAATATTCTCTCATTGTGGGTATTTCAAGTATCAGTCATAGTCCCACAACTTAGTAATAAATATATATATTGGGGGCCTAGATCAAAATTATTTTCCCTTTGGCCTACCCCATGGGTTTCCACTATGTTCAATTTTAAATTCAAAAATGTGTAGAGCAGGACCATTGAAGTTTTTTACAATCACATGGAAATAAATTAATTAATTCACCTTATATTTCAATTGAACTATATTTAAATTCTAATTTCATTATTACATACACACAATTATAATCAAGACTATGGGAATTAAAAATTAGACAATCTACGTCAAAGTTATTTATGATTTTTTTCCAAATCTAAATCCCCAATTTGATATAGAATTATTAAAATCACAATGAAGTGGAAGATATTAGAACAAAACCAAAGACCAATATCCAAGGGAGAAAGATCTATTAAAACCTGTTCCAAACCATCACTAACAATGGAAAAAATAAACCCTCTTCCACAGGAAATAGATAAGTGAGAGGTGAAATGAAATGATAAGATATTACATGTTTAATAAGAGGTCAAATACTTGAAATTATTCATAGATTCACATTTTAATATATTTTAAGAGACTATGAATCAATAGGGGATATTTTAAAATAAATGTGAATTTACTGGGGCAGATCCAAGGGGATATGGATTAAAAAACTATGGGTTCATGAATTTTAACTAATTTTTTAGGTTGTTTAAAACCCATGCACCTTTTTTACATGTGATATGTTGAGTTAATTTCCATACTTTTACCCTTATCCATGTGACTATACATAGGTGGTTCATGATTTTAAAAATGTGAAAGAAAGTGTGTAAAACTATGCACCAACTGTGAAAATAACAACTATCTTAGGGTGCATGATTTTAGGGGCAGGGTGTGGTCTCACGGTTTGAAAAAACAGTGCTCTAACCATGTTACACCCCCTATTATTCCTAGAGTCGCACATTCTATCCTAGGGAAAACCCCACTATTTTCCAGAAACAAGTTGCAACCATGTGCAGGACCATGAGATTTGAAATATCTCCAATTTCTCCCAAAATAACCCAAAGAAGATTCCCTAAAAAAGTATGATGAAAATAATTGAAAAGGAGTACCTTAGAACCGACATGATATATCTCTAGAAAGGTCATAATCTTAAAATATCCACAACTTGTATCATCTCCTCCTCTAACCCTTAGTCTAATGAATCACTATGATTCTGAGTTAAAAATGTTGGGAAACTAAGCTAGTATAGTAGCTCCAATCTCCCATTTTACCAACTAAAATGTCCATATTTCCATAAAAATGGACTATTAGCATAGTATTTCTTTACAAAACCATTGAACTACGATACATAACCTGAATCAGATGCACATCAAAAGATTCATCATACTCATGATCAATGTCATCAATATTGATCATATGATAATTTTTGAGGTGATACTACTGATGCTCTAACATATAAAACATGTGTTCATAGAACAATACCTATATGTGAGAGACAACAAGTACACCATAGGTCCAATCCTCTCAAGAATCTCAAAATTCCCACCAAACCTATAAACAAACATGTTCTATCCCCATATCAAATGGTGACACAATCTATGAAACACTAAAAGTAATTATACCAAAAATGATAATATCCATACATTTCTGAATCAACTGGTCCGGATCTTATGCATCCTCCCTGATACACTATACAAATGACTTAGATTCACCTACATTCATCCATTATAATAGTGTTATATATGGACTTCCATAATTTTCATTATATGATTCCATCATAATAGTATGCTAAATACAATTTTATAAGACTATTCAATAAGCACGATGTTATTATCAAAAGACCCACAAATATCTAGCACATAGTCCTAGAGCATATCCTCTAATATTGTTATAGTACATTCAGAGTTCCCATCTATTTTATGGGTTGATGGTGATACTCAGAAATAGGTTGGAAAAAAATGTATTATAAGCCCTGTGAGAAGTGTTAATAATATTGAGAATCATGATATAAAACAATACATGATGATACTCCCCTGAAATTTTCTATCACTAAATAAATAAGTACCCAATTGATATACTGTGAAAGTCTCCTAGTTTGGGAAAAAATGTCCCCCCTTTACCAGCTAGTGCACAATCTAACATACAAAATCATTCTTTTAATGAATCCTTGTAAGACCAACCATAATGTCTATGGAGACTTCATTTCATATCCTTTTTGGACGAGTAAATTGATATAAAAAACCACTAGGTTTTTTATGCATACGCTTCACCTACAGGAAGATGTATGATCATGTAACAAACCCTGGAATATCCCTTTTCATGTTTACCCACCAATAATATGGATGTTGGTCATAGTCCATTTATTCAAACAATGATTCTCCACTAAAATAGAGTCTTTAACCTCCCACAACATCAATTCTCTTATACCCACATAGACGAACTCATTTTCATCAATATTCCAAATAGAAGGTGACTCCCCAACTTTTTAGATTTCCCTTATGATTAAAAACATTAGATAATCATACTAACTCTCCTAAACCTAGCTCAGACGTATGGACTAAAATAATACTAACATGAGGGACATGTAATACTGGGCCTCATAAAACACTGTACTCATATCATGTTGGATGTCTATCATCTCCAAATCAGAGATGGAATCCTAAACATCATGAATTTATGTCTTCTAAAATAATGATAACAACATCATATCCCTTTTCATGCATAGGGTAATACATTTCATGAGGACTCAACTTCCAAGACACATATACCTCAACTCAATCTCCCTACAACAATAATACTACAAGTCAGCTCCCCGATGGATCACAAAACATAGTACACTCTTCACCCGGATCAGGTATGAAGAAAATCACTGCAATAGTCAAATGCTTCTTAAAATACTAGTATAAATTTAACATCTCCAGACAATCCAAACACAATCCCAATCTTTATAAAGTTTGAAATTAGGGCTTATAAATGGGGAAACTTCATCTGTAAACTTATGAATATAACAAGATATAACTAAAAACTATAGATTTTAAAAGAATTAGTGGAATTATCCCATGAAACTTGTTCATGAACATTATATGAGACCACATAAACACCTTTTTCACATGTGATGTTACTCATGGAATGCACCACAATGATGAATAATTGACACTTAGATAGATTGAAATATAGTTTATGATCTCTCAGTTTACATTGGAAGATATTATGAGATTGGTCACGATCATCTTGAGTATTTGAATAAACCAAGATGTCATCCAAAAAAAACAAACTGATACATGTACTGGTTAAATATTCAGCTCATCAGTACCACAGAAAAATACTGGGTGTTTTCAACATGAATGGAATCATAAAAACCCATATGGTAAATAACTACTTCTAAAAAAATTCAAGGGTATATCAGATGGTATAACTCTCAAATGATGATACCCTGACATAATATCAATATTAGAGAAAACAAAATCATCTTTCAAATGTTCAAATATATTTACAATAAGCACAAGAGGATATTGGTGTATCAATTTCATCAGAATCAACTTCTTGAAATCAATTCATAAACATAATGTCTAGTAGTCCTTCGTAGAAATCAAAACTAGAGAACCCCAATGTGACATACTATTATAGGTAAATCCCTCATCTATAAATGCTTCCATATGAGTCTTGAGCTCTAAAATCTAGGTTGGTGACATTATATATAGTGGAATAAAAACATAAAATCCCCCAAACACGAGATCAATTGTTATCTAAACATTCCTCTCATGTGTAATCCACGATAAGTATTAATGAAAAACATCCTAGAACTCGTCATCTATAGGTGGATGTACATCAGGTTTCAAATCCCATTTATCTAAAAAAATATTGCATACATGGGTGGTGAGCTCCCCCAGTTTCTGACATACTAGCCCTATATGCACTACCTTAATATCCCAGTCTCTAGGAGGAATTTAACAGTTACCCTTAGAATACATAAAGGCCAGTCTTATATGGTAATATTCGATATGAGTTCTATATGATACAAGATATTCCATAACCAAAATCAAGATAAAACTTGTCATTTCATGGTTTTATTTATCCTAAAGGAAATAATACTCACCAACATTGAGTGAAAACCCATTGCATAAAAAAATAACCATCAATGACACTCCCAATAGAGGGTCAATTATAACAACACCCCTCAAGAATACAACATTCAGATTTAAAACATTTAAATATTAGATTATATAAAATAATTAGTGGTTATTTAATAAAAAAAAGTACAAGAGAGGCTAGATAATAAAATATTGGTACCTATAACTGTCCATGTTTTGATTTTCTATCCATAAATTTAGGTTAAATTTCACGTAATTCTTCTTCCCTATTCCCAATAATTTAGTATTAGTCCCATGTGATACGTTACACTACTAATAAGAATACACATTCCTAGAAATACAAGTTCTAGTGCCTAGACCTCCCTAGTATGAAAAACTCAAAATTCCAAAATGGTATGAGGTAGAAGTGTCACAACTAGTACATTGTCTCGACCTGGATCCTCTTTCACTACCCATTTGGTGAGGGCTCTTGCAATACCTATGTATGTGCCCCATTCTTCTATAGGATTGACATGTCATCTGTTTTAATGGACACTAGATAAGAATGTTATCCAGCCTACCACATATGTGGCAATATATCCAGTTTATACACCGAGTAACAGATACTTCTACCCATCCACCCAATTTGTAATTTCCCTAGTAGAAATTCTCATAAAAAAAATTATACTATAAAAAGATATATCTTTTTTCTATCCAACATTAACCACATTCATTTAATTAGAATCCTATATCAACTTCCACTCAGAAATCTAAGTCAGATTGACCACAATAGAAGACTTTTTCAGTCTGAATATATTCACATAAGATATAATCTCACAATTTAGTACACCCCAGAGAAAATGTGACATAGTTCCATCATCCCCTACAAATGATGCAAAAAAGTTTTGAATTTCATTGATGTGTCTAGCATAGTCCATAAAAGACATACTCCACATGGTCAACCATATATAATCTATCAATTTCTCATACGTAAGTATCTATGGGTAAACGTTCTCTAGAATCCTATTATAAAAGTCCATCCAAAACATGTTCTATATCTTCAAATCACATGTCTAAATATCCTAAAATTATTTTCCAACCACATAATATATATGAATCTAACTTAAATCTCCTCTATACATTAGTCAATGAATGGTCCTGGATTGTTTGGATTTTCTCAATCTATAAATCAGAAGCCTAAGAACCACCCTCTACTGTGAATATTTGAGGCTTGGTAAAATGAAACTACCATATTAGATAATAAATATTCAACATATCCCATCCCATGTCACCTTCCATAAACTAAAAAAATGTGAGAATGTTTCTCACATAACTAATAACAAAATCCTTTACAATGAAAAATTGGAGCCTCTCGCTCCATAGTTAGAGGCACATTTCCCCGCCATGTCCTCCTATCACCCTATAAAAAGCATCATCATGGAGGAATGTCTCTAAAATGTTAAAGACACTTCTTATGACACATAACCCATCACTAAAACGTATTCATAAGGGGGGTTCATATAATGATATTAATATTTATCCACATGCTATACCACATAGTCAAAACCTAGTAACCATCACTACCCCCAAACTACCCCTCAATAAAGTCATGAAAAACATAGGGTATGACACTTCCATATATCATAGTTTCTTTTTAATATAATTATATTCCCTTTAATATTTACATAAAACTCATCATTGACAATTTTATATTTCTTATTATGCACCATTTACATTTTAAAATATTCATAGAAGGAAAACCATTTTTATTATAAAACATTCCCAAATACTATATTTCTCTTTGTGCATAAAAATAATGCGTGTAACATAAAAATTATTATTTACAAGAATGATGAATGGATACTTGAGTTTCATCCCATAACATGCCATCAGTAAAATTTTAAAAACACTAACATCAAACCACAAGTGAATTACCCAAGCTAAAATAATATCCTAATGTAATAGGAGAAATCAATAACAACAATCCCACTATGGCTACTTGTTTTCCCCCATATTATGGTTAGGTATTCCCACATATGATCGTGAACATGGTACAAATCATTATTATCTCATATATACCACTATTAAATATAAATTCAACTAAAAATAATAGAAAACACAATTTGATACAAGTTTTTTATTTCCCAACCAAGGTGACACTTGCCAGTGATCAAAGGTGGTAAGTTACATGACCTCAAGGGAACCTCCCCATATTTCGGAGTATGAAAACTATAATTGAGGTAATAATATGTAATGTTGGAATATTAGACAATATTTATCATTGCGTAATGAAAATAAAAATCAATAAATTATTGGAAAATGATAATAAACATAATAAAAATAATAACATAACCATTTAAGACCAATAAAATACGTAAAAATGACCATAAACTAAAATAGTAGATATATCATTCTATATAAGTGACTAGTGTCAAATTCAAACCCAAAAAAAAGTTCACACTATAAAATAAACAAGTGGGTCTTGTTATCATGTCTATTGTCCTTATCCATGCTCTATACCATATCTCAACTCAACCATTTATGATATGAATCATGCCCTTATATTGTCCTTCAATAAATATATCTATTTAGTTACATATCAGGTATCCTATATAAGATGTGATTAAAACATAGTAGGACACAAACCATGGTGTTTGAACATTATCCAAACTGTAAAAGAATACGTGGTTGTATAATAAATGAATTATAAAATCATTAGCAAACTAGTTCATATAAAAATGTACATAAATTACAAACATAATCTCTAGGTTCCTTGGGGCACAAAAACAAACAATTACTACTTCATCCCATAAAAGATTATTAATGATCCACAAAAGGATATCACATTTAATTCATAAAATAGATTTAATTAATTATTTAATATCTAATTTCTCAATCATACAGTGGGGGAATAATGTATATGTTTTGGGTCTCCATGGGTATTTGGAGAAGAAATCCCAATCCCAAAACCCAATGATTACATGATATATATATATATATAAATCCAAGTTTGGTATTATAGTACCCTATGTGTATTTGGATCAATTGTCATTTTCATAAAATTCAGTAACAAATATCTCATCTCATGGTTACACACTCTAAACCTATAAATCATAAATTTCCCAAATCGATTATTCAACAATTTTTCCTAATTCCATTTATAAAAAATATTCAAAATATTATTAATAAAATATAGATAATTTATATTTCATAATATTTATTAATGTGGAAAACCACATGGGATACAACCATGTATGATTTCAAATTCAACATCTCTAACAGGACCCATGATCGGTTTCTCAATCACATGAAATTTAATTAAGTCATTCATTTCAGAATAAAATTTCCCAGAAGGGAAATTGAAATTTCATAATAATATACACAAAATTATAGTCCCAAACATGAGTGTTTACTATTATATAATCTAAATCTAGGTCATTGTTGAATATTTTCTCAACCAAAATTACCAATTTGATGTGTAATTATTGAATTCACAATTTCATGGATATTTAGGAACATCCACAAAGACCAAGATCCCGAAGAACTAGATCCATTAAAACCTAAATATAATCTTTCAAAAATAATTGAATAAATAAACACTATTTATTGTAAAATTGAAATGGGAAAGAGATATATTAAAATTACAAGAGATTAGAATTAAATATATAATCCAAATCAGTCTATAGGAAATACAATTTACACCAGAAGGGGTTTACATAACCTTTGAGTCCTCCAAAGTGATTGTGAAATTTTTGGAAATTATTTTGGGTCGAGCTAAGGTGATTTGTTGTAAAAAAATGGGGTTTTATAATTTTAATAATTTTTATGTGGGTTTGAAACACATGAATGTGTTTTCATGGGAAGATTTCAAAGGTTTTAAAAAATAACATTGATTTTTTTTAGTTTTTTAAGCATTGGTTTTACTAGAAACTGACGTTAAAACAATTTTAAAAAACTCTATCATAAAACCCTTATTTATGATATAATGGATTTTCTTCCTCTCGACCTACATCACTCTTGATGAAAATCGGCATCCATTTCATGGGTAATGTGGTAGTATTTGTTTCATATTTATCTTATTTTCATTATTCTTGACAATCAATCATTTTTACTTTCGTGATCTAGGTAATTAATTCATCCCCATGACACTTTTATGATCATGTAATAATTCTTATATATGTTTTTTGTTATATTTTATTTATCATTGTTTTGAAAATGATATAATTATTTGGTTTTGTGGTTTTCTTCACAACAAATCCAGGATATATTATCGATATATTTCTTCTCTAGTAACCCTATTATGGTTGAGTGACAATGCATTTAGGTTTTTTTGTTCTATTTTCATGTCTGCTTTTTAGAAAAAGATTTAGTTGTTTTTTTGTGTTCTTCCTTCAAATGAATCCAAAATACATTTTATGTATTCAGAATCATTGTTGAAGTGTATAAATCTAAAGTTTAATGTGGTTTGCACAATTTTTTATGATAAATTAGTTATCCATTAGTTATAAATTTTATTCACTCCTTCAATTGTTTGTAGTAATTTTAATTTGAATTTTAATTTTTTTTAATCTTCATATAATTATACAAAAAAATTATTTTCTGTTATTCAGAAATGGTTTTTTCTATGTTGTAACTAAGAGTAATATTGATTTCTATTTTGATGAATCAAGGTAGAAAGAAATCTATGTTTTTTGATAGTCATTGAAAAAATCTATCTAGAATTGATAGAAATATATTTTTTTTAATTTTAAAGGGACATCAAGCATTATTTATAATTATATATTTACATAAAATAAATATCTAGTGTAATTTATTTTTTATTTTATGACTAATAATCATTGATATCTTTTAATAGATCATAAATTTATTTAATTATTTATTTTGTTTAAAATTTATATATATATATATATATATATATTTAAATGTTTATAAGTTTTATATTTATAAATATATGTTTTTATATTTTTTTATATATTTCAGCTGAAATTATTTGTGATATTTTAAATTTTTGTTTCTTATAAATTCATCTACTTTTGGATCATCATGTCATCACATAAATTAAATACCTAGAATAGATAATTTTTTATTTTATTCCTACTAATTGTTAATATTTCATGTAAGACTACCAATAATTTTTATTTTAAGTTATTATTTTTTAAATTTATGTGTTTAAATATGTTATTATAAATGTTTATATGTTTTAATATTTTCACTAATTATATTATGACCTTAGGTATTGAAATCATTGTAATTGGTTAGGCTTATGAAGAACAACTAGGGAACATGAAAAAGATGTTGATGAATTTTGGAGATTTTCTTATAAAAAGGTTTAAAACCAAGACTTTTTTTCAATGTTTGAAGTGTTTGAATATGAGAATTTCAAAATATATTTAAATCATAGATCATCTCATTTCCAATGGATTTAGCCTTAATGATTCATGTTGGTTTTGGAATTGTGAATGAAATGAAAATTCAACATCCAATGTTGATAAAAATATTCATAATGAGGTAGACGGTCATATTATTGGATTAGTTCATTGTTTTGGTGTTGAAAACATCCAAAGAAAACATATGTTTTATGGTTTTATATAGATTCTAAGAAACCATTATTCGCAGGTTGTAGTAAATATATACTATTATTAGATTTTTTATATTAGTTAACATGAAATAAAGAAATTATGGAGTGATAAAAGTTTCACCAACATACATGATCATTTAAAAGAGATACTTATAGAAGGAAATGGGCATCCAAATTCCAATTACTAGGTAAAGAAAATATTATTCCTATTGAGATTGTGGTAGAAAAATATACATGATTTCCCAAATGATAGTGTGTTTTATTGGAATGAAAAGGAATAGTTATCATGTTTTCTAACATGTGGGGCATCCCGTTATTAGATGGATGAAAAATTCAACTTAGATTCATTCATGGGTTCTGACATCTAACCTCATGTAAAAAAATTCAACTTTCTAATGATATCATTTAATAATTTGTTATTATAATTCTTATAATTTAACTGTGAGTCATTCTTAGGTAGTAGAAAAAAATATCCAACCAAATAAACTTTGTACCATCTAAAAATTCATCATTTGAAGCACCTATTTTCAAATTTAATTGATGAAAAAAATGTTTAGATGGAATTTAGATTATTGTTTCTCTGATGTGACATGCATTACCCTACTGATTCGCCATAGTGGAATTGATTTGAAAAAACAATTCCTGATATTGGAAGTGATGTTAGAAATCATAGAATAGGACTGTGTATTGATGGAATGAATCCATATCAGAGCCTCTTTTTCCAACATATTTCTTGGCTAATTTAGAAGGTAGTTTACAACGTGTAATCACATCTATGTATGAAAAAAAAAAATTATGATGAGCTTGTAGATTTTAGGACCAAAATAACAAATAAATTATTTTGATGGGTATCTTTTACCATTGATTGATGATTTGACAGTTATGGGAGATAGGTGTTATAGTTATCAATGAATAGAATATATAGTATTCTATTTTACATGTTAGGATAATTTTCACTATAAATGACTTTCCTAAATCTAGTAACATTTTGGTATATAGAGTTAAGGGTCATAAATCATGCACAATTTGTGAAGAAGAGACATCATATTATCAATTGCGTAATGGAAGAATTTTTTTTTCCTAGGACATCAAATAATTTTTCAAATTGATCAACATTATCACATATTGAAAAAATAATGTAATGGTTTACTAGAATACAACCATCCCCCTCGACCATTTTCAGTTGAAGAATAGTACGATAGGGTGAAAAATAATGATTTGACAATTTGAATGAAAAAATATTTTGGTCAACAAAAAACCCATATGAAATAGTATATCTTTTTGAACATACTTATTGGATATTTTGAGATAAAACATAACATCGATGTTATTCATGTTGAGAAAATCATATTTAATCGTTTGATTGGATCTTTTTAGACCTAAAAAATAAAGGAAAGAATATGGATTTCTAGCAATATTTTTCATGATATAAACATTAATACATTTGGAGTAAGATCCCACTATGAAAGGATATTGATATTTAACTCTGGTTTGTCACACATTACGCATGATTGAGAAGGTTAATTTTCTTCGATGTTTTCATTGTACTAATATTCCCAGTTTTCTTTCTTAAAAAATGAATAATTTTGTGTCATTAAAGGATATTAAATTAATAGGTATGAAATAACATGACAATAAAGTATTGATGGAACAAGTTGTGCTAGTTGCACCATGGGGTATATTGATGACAACTTTCAAAAATACTATCAACATGATATGTAATTGTTTAGAATATATTTTTAGTAGATTCATTGATCCTTATTGGTTTTATATGTCTGATAATGAAGTAAATCTTATTCATTTTCAAATAGATAATTATTTCCCAACAAGGGATTTTTTGATATAATTGTTCATCTGGTGATTCATTTGGTGCTTGAGATAAGAATTTGTGGGTCGGTTTATTTATGATGGATGTATAATTTTGAAAGATATATGAAAATTTAAAATAGATACGTTAAAAATATTTATCAACCAGAGGCCTTTATTATTAATAAATATTTATCGAATGAGTGATTGAGTACATTAATAATTATTTATATGAAGCAGAGAATATTGGTATCCCAATATCTCGACATATGAAGGTTGATAGTGAAGGTAGAGGGATTTGAGGATTAATTGGAACGATCATTCTACATGATGAAGTGATTAATTCATATTTAAACATTAGGAACAACATAAATGAAGTTCAATCATATATGTCATCACATATTTCTAAATTAAATTTTTTATATCCCAAAAGAAATGAAAAGTGGTAGATTAATGAGATTAAAAAGGAATTTGTTTCATTATTTAAAGATAAAGGCATCATAGAAATATATACATTAGAAACATTAAACTTTTGGCAGGAAAACCATCTATTAATGTGATCACATGGCCTAGTTTAGATTTTAATGGGTACACATTTTATGCAACAAATCTAGATGACCAGAGTATCAGTCAAAATAGTTGTGTAAGGCTCATCGCAGAAGTGCATAATTTTTCAATTGAAAAGAATAAAAATTAAATTGATTCATTAATGATATATTTTGGAGTTCTTGAATCCATATTTGAAATTTCTTATAATAAAGTATGAGTCACTGTGGTTAACAATAATTGTGCTGCAAGTAATAGTGGAGTGAAATGTGATTAATATGGGTTTTAAATGGTTTGTTTAGAAATATTTGGTTTAAATGAGGATCCATTTCTCATATTCGCACATTCAATGAAAATAATTTATGTCATTGATCCATCAAATGTCCATTGGACCATCGTTTTAAGGCAAAATAATCCTTTTGGATGATTAGGATAATGGTGATGTCATTGATTTGTATAAGTATTTTGGCCAATTATATAATTTTCGAAGAACCATTACTATAACACAAACATAGTGCTTGAGAAATGAAATGATCATATTGAAGAGATACATGAAACATTAAATTACTGTACTAATTAACCTAGTAATTATTTACTTTATATTTATTTTTTGAAATTTACATTTGTAAAAACAATATTATTTAATAACTACTAGATATTAAATAATCTATATTTGATTATTTATTCAACATTTTTGTATTGTAATCAATTTTTTCACTGTTATGGATAAACATTTTTTCACTCGAATACTCGATGTACATAATTTTATTTTTATTTAATTTATGAAAATGAAAATACATTTTCAAACATTGATATTTAAATATTTAAAATTGTATATCTTTTTAGAAGTAATTTTTATATTTAATAGGTCACCTTGTATATTTTTCTTGGTTAAGAATCATAACATCATTATTTTTAGAAAACATACACAAGAGTGCATCTTTTTTGACTTAATTATTTCTATATTTTTATTTTGTAATTTCTAACATGTCTTATAATATTAATGTACACAATAATTTCAATATATTTTCACATTAAAATGATATATATATATAAAATGGTAGAGGTATATCAACCGAGAAATTTTTCTTTTTCTATATTATTATATATCAATAAATATACTTAGTTACTGAAGGAAAAAATTTAATTCACAAAACCTACATTTTAGGCATGTTGATGAAACTTCATCAAGGGACTCTTCTACTAATTTTAGTCAAAAATAATGTTCTCAAGTTGGTTAACATGGAATTATAGTTTTACCAAAAATATAACTTTATATTGGAGAGGAGGGATTACATATTCGTTTTAATGATAACAATAATGAATATTTCAAAATTTAAATTCAATTTATTTGCTATATTAAAAGGTAGAGTCGTTGTAGGATTAGTATTTTATGTTGTTATTGGAAGGCTGTCGACAGGATGGAAATGGACTAGATTTGGGAGTCCGTGAAGCTTAAATATCACAATTTATTTATTTTATCTCTTTTTTTGAATATGATATATTTTAATGACTAATATTTATATTATTCAAACATAGATGAAATTTATTTTTGATGAAATAAAAGTAGTTAATTCAAGATATCTTACATTAGAGGTAGTTTGATGAAGGGATCTCAAAATGAAGGGGACAAAACAATAATTCATTCTATCAAGAGACAAAATAAAATCACAATATTCAAGTATCGATTTTTCGATGAAGATACATGGAAGAAAATTTCATCCACACAGCAAGATGAAACAATTATGGTATGATAAATATATTATATTATATTTTAAAATTTCTTATATATGTTGCTAATTAATTATTTGTATACATTTTATATAATAGGCCTCCAGAAAATCCCATTAATACATTTTGTTACAGAATGTTTACCAACATACTTTATCACATGGTGTTTATCATTTCATGGAGAAAAAAATGATTGAGGAAATGTGTGTAGTGTTAATGGATCAATCCACTAGTGTTTATGGTGAGCTCTAATTTGGTCCCCCCATGTCCACCCACCCACAATGATAATTGGAAAAGAGGGAGAAGAAGAAAAAATGAAATGTATCTCATAGAGAATGATAAGGAAGTATATGAAACAAATGTATACAAATAATTATTATTTTGATGAATATTTGTAATTTGTAAATTAAAAAAAATTAATATGCAATTTTCATATTTCATATCACGGTAATCCTTCGGAGAAATCGACATATGTTACTTTTATCCCATAAGGCTGGGTGGACATCATAGACACTATATTTGGAATGCTAGAACTCCCCAACTATAGAAGAGGATAAAAATAATTTGTTATAATTTAAAATTTTTTGGGTCATCAATTTAAACAATCTTGATTAACAAAAATATAATCCTTATAATTTTAGTTGGCCAATATGAAACAATCCATGGGTGATCAAATTTAAAAAGTTGAACATATTGTATTGTTTGTAGATGTGAATTTATTAGGGGATATTGTACTGCACTAACATATTTAGATTGGTCATGTTTGAGTATTGATACATGATATTATTGATCCCACTACCCGACTACCATTTTCTACCGATAGATTACAAGAATTCAGAATTGTATGGGTCATTTTCTACTTTTTAAATCTAGCATTCTTCATCATATATCATAAGAGGTATGCATTTTTTTAATTATTTATTACTTTTAATTGAAAATTACATATAATATTTTTTGAAATTTTTCTTATATAGGTGTATCTAGAATCCAAATAAATTGTTCCAAAGAAACAAATAGTTCATAATGAAAAACAATAGATACTATAGATATTTCTGATGGGATAGAAATATTATCTCAGGTTTATTCTTCCTTGGCTAATATCAATGATTTTCAGATGTTATCTAATATATGTGGAAGATACTATCCAATAAAAATATATTTCTAATATATCATGGATCTTATTGATTTTAAAGAGCTCAATATGAATGTGTTATAGTTGGTTTTCTTTATATGTAAATTGAAATTTCATTTTATTTAATTAAAGATGGTTTAAATTGAATAACTATTTTATTTTTTTATTAGGTATCCACATAGGATAATTATTCAAAATGAAATAACATGTGTTTGTGGATATATTGATCCAAAATTTATTTCAATGCATGTGAAATATGTGTCGATAGAGAATCGAGTTTCATATATACGTGAGAGGTTGTTAATGACAGATATTGGGTGTTTGTTTATGCTATTTATGGATTGGTAAGAGGAAATTCATAAATATGAACTTATTTTAATTACGATGACATTAAATGAGAACCATTTTTATTTTAGGTCGCATTGAACATCAGGAAGATTATTCCAATGGGAAAACACATTATATTTATTT
The DNA here is from genome assembly GCA_963277665.1 of Viscum album. Taxonomy (NCBI): domain Eukaryota; kingdom Viridiplantae; phylum Streptophyta; class Magnoliopsida; order Santalales; family Viscaceae; genus Viscum; species Viscum album. Next base: position 1,966,004,164 of record OY728132.1, read on the forward strand.
TTCACTTTATTAGGTGGTGTTCATAGAAAAGATTCCATTTCATTAGAGAAGTTGGTTTTTTTATTTTTCATATTCTTATTATGTATAATTATTGATGTTTATAAATGTAATATTAATAGATATATATAAAAATACAGTTCAAGTAAAAATTCGACAAGGATCACTTGTCAATACAGAATCCAAATGCATTTGACTATGGGACAATAAAGGTAATTATATTTTATATAAGATATTATTTTTATTTTAGGATATATATATATATAATTATATATATTTGTTTTTATTACCATGTTAATGTTTTATTATCTACTATTTCATCTTCAACAAGGATATGCCAAATGTGGTTCTTATGATCTATGATTCATTTATGAGTTAATCACAACAAGGAAAAAGAAAAATTATGATGATGTCATTCATATTAATTATTTAGTATTTTATATCATATTATTCTAATTTTTAATCTTATTTCATGAAACATGAAAGAAGGATTTCGGTGATATTGATCTGTACTGCCAAGATGAACTTAACCATCTTTTTTCTTTTTTTGGAAAAATTTTGTTAAGTACGATTAGAATTTAATGTATGTATATTGTTATGTTTCTAATTACTAAAAAAAATTCCTAATAAAATGTGTACAAATAAATTAACTCATTTTTTATTATTAGTGTTTGAATGTAATGATATCAAACGAATGATTCCATAATGACCAACAACGACCATGTTGAACATTTTCGGTATTTTTTTAATTTTACAATATAACAAAGATGTGAAGATATTTTTTTGATTATATAGATACATGTATATATGTTTTTTTGAGTTTTATTCAATATTAATTATTATTTTATTACAGTGTACTGTTTATCTATTATAGGGATTCTGATTATTATGGGGATATAATATTGAAATATTTCTAATTTTATTTACTTTCATTGTCAGTTTTTTATAAAACTTCGCTAAATAATTAAAAAATTAGCATAGTTGATTGCATCAGTTTTCATGAAAACTAACACCAAAAAATATACAAATATTGATTTTTGATATCAGTTTATATAATTAAAGGAAACTAAAAAATATGAAGAGTTTCATTTATGGAAGTTTTTTTTAAAAATGATTCCAAAATTTTATATTTTTACCCCATATGAATAGATATTGATTAAAAACCAACATTGATATTAAAAAATGTCATTAAATTATGTTTTTTCACTAGTGGGAGTTTTTAGGTAGGCCACACAGTTTGGGAAAACTGTGCACCAACCATTCAGAAACACTTGCACCTCCATAAAGGAGTGTATGGATTCTTAGAGAAAATTGCATGGTTTTTCCTAAGTATACATCCACTTTGAATATCCCCTTTTCATAAACATTTCTCTAATTTCCCCTAGAACATCACCAAATAATCGCCAAACCAATGTATAACCTAATAATTGAAAAGAATTACCCAAAAACATGCATGAGACATCCCTAGAATGGTTAGGATCCTTCCACTATATAATAACTTAATATTGCACAAATTGAATCCAATTTGATAAATTTTTTAATTCAAATGTTTCGTATAAGAATTAAGTATTATATTAGATTCATCAGATTCTTGATGAGTTTTATTTCTAATTTCTACAACACCATTTTGCTCTGGGGTTAGAAGTGAAAAAAAGGTTTTTTATCTATTTCTGGGAAACAAATATTCAAATTATTGGTTTTTAAACTCATGTTCATTATCACTTTATAGGGTATTAATAATATATACAACATGATTTTAAACAAATTTAGAATACATGGTATAGAAAGAACCAACATCAATTTTTTTGAGCGAGAGATAATACCATGGTATAACTAGAGATGTCATCAACATGAACATATATATTGTTCTTCCCATTAAAACTAAAAACACTAGATGGTTTAATCAAGTCCTTGTAAACCAAATATTGGTGTTGAGAAGTTGTGAACTCTTTTTTGACATGATATATATTTTGTGTTATTTTTATTTTTTGATATGGGTTATAGACTTTACCATTTAGAAATTGTATTTTAGGATGATTTTTGACTGACCCATTCCCAGTGAGAATTGTATGTGACTTAATATTTCAATTAAATAGTCTCATATTCATAATACAAGATTCATTGTGAAATTAACTTAGATAAGAAATATTATGATAAAATTATATATCAAAAATGACTAAAAAAATTTCCATTTAGTAAAGGCATAAATAAAAAATCATTTTTATAATAAGAAAAATTGAAAAATTTATTTTAAATGTTTTCAAGAAAACCATCATCACGGTTCTATGAAATGCTAAGAATGTTGTACAATAAACCACTGAAAAATCTAACATTATATGTTAAAATTATGTTAGAATTATTGATTTGGATAGAGACACTAATTTTTCATTTGGAAATTTCACAAATAGATTATTTTCCACCACCAACCATTACCAAATTTTGGGAAAATGATTAATCTTTAGTCAGGTATCTAGACTAGAAAATGTGTATGTACCATAGATTCCTACAAAATATTTTCAAGAATGTTTCCTACAAAATAAATTTGAAACTAAAACTACTTTGGTAGGCAAATATTCATTGCTCTAGTATTGTCTGTAATTGAATATTTAGGAAAACTTATTTCCTTAATTGTTTTTCTATAAAATGATTTAAAGATTTTATAAATAAATAATTTATTGGGACCAAATTAAAAAAAGTATTAAATTTTTTTCTAGTATTGAACTAGTAATAAATCAGTTTTTATGAACTATCCCTTATCTAGTTTGATACCTAATATCGATAGTGTAATTAAGTACTATATATTTTTAAAGAATCTATTAAGAGTATTTGTTATATTATTTTATCTTTTTAGATCATTGTTTAGTTACTCATTAAACAATTATAAATTATTTTTCTCATAAAAAATTTACGATTTTTGTTCCCTTTTCAACAATTATATGATAGTTAATATTTTTAGTCAAAGTATGATGCTTCTCTAGAATTTTATATTTATCCACTAGATTGTCCAATGTCTTTTCCAAAATATTATAGTACTCAAAAATGTCATCCATAAAAATGTTCTCATTAAATTTATCACCTTCATAATGATTAAATATATATATATATGTCATATAAGAATCATTGGATACCTAATATGTGTTTTTCATAAAACCCATGTTAGCTCTAGAGTCCTTATGATATATGGTTGTTTTTGAATCTCTCAATATATTTACATAAGAAATGAAAGTTTATTTCTTAGATTTATTGTTTCTCTTATCCTTACCATCATATTTCAATTTGGATTTTATCTTAGAGAAGTTAGAATTTTCATTACATTTAATTTTAAACTAATTGGACATAATATTTTTTGATGAGTTAAGATTCTTCCAATCCTTTCTCTAGTTTATATATTTATTATATTTATGTTTATAGATCAGATTACTATAAAACTTATTATTTCAATAATACTTTTTTAATCTTCTTTCCATTGAACCAACTCTTAATTAAAATTAACAGGTGATTCCATAGCACTTGAACTTTCATCTTTAATTTTATTGTTTTGTTTTAAGGAAGTTGATTTGAAAGCAATATATTTTATTTTCAGTTCATGCTTCTCTTATCTATTCAATTTTAATTAATCCTCAAATATAATTATATTTCATATCAACTATTTTATAGGTAACTTTTCTAAAATAACATGATTATCGAATTAATAAAGAGTTAATACTATATCTATCTTGTAAACACCTCTATAGGGGCATGACTTAGTTTTTACTAGAAACAAGTTATCCAATTATCTATGTTTTGTTCCCAATATAATTTAACATGAGATACATATAAAAAATTGAATCATTGTGATTTATATTAAATGTATCATTTTTAATAGTGCATGCATTTAAATTCATGTCATCCAATTTATATATTCTGTCATGAGAAACTCTTAATGTACCCAAAATTTTAAAAGGTGTTTTACATTCAATTATTGTATTAAAATTTCCACCACCCACACAATAGTAATATGAATTCATAGATTTCAAATTTTAATTATAAGAATATTTAGTAGCATCAATCCGTGTGTCTCTATCAGTTTTTGGTTATTCATATTGATCTTAAATTGCTCTCCAAATATCAAAACCAATGCTCTAAATATGACATTTCATTTTAATTTTCTATTGAGCATAATTGGTTCCATTAAAATAAGATTCCATGTTCCTAGAATAATTCTCTTTTATATTATACATGATGAACTTAATTTATAAAAAAAATTAAGATCATTAAATGAAAACTACATTATATCTAAAATAAGTTTGAAGAGCATATGATGCCAAATGTTTATAAGAGAGAGTAACTGAAGTGGCAGGTGAATTTAAATCACGTTAATTATTTTGTTAAAAAAGATCAAACAGAGTCCCCCAATTGAAACAAATTATACCTATTTTCAAATAAGTAGTTTAATATAATTTTTATCTTTCAATTTTTTTTTCAAATCATGATTAGGAATTAGTTAAAATAATAAATCGAAATAAATTATCTTTTATAAATTATTTACAAAAAATAAATTACATATAAAATGGGCTGGATTAACTATTTATAGATGTTTGGTTTACAATTTTAAAAAAATGTTGTTCCTGATTTGAAACATAGAACAAAAACTGAAAACATATAGTTTGGTAAATAAGGGGTTCAATCTCAAGCTAATATATATTCCCCTCCACTTAAAATTCACCCAGTTCCAAGAAGATTAATATAACCAATAATCAGATCCAAAACATGGATTAAGTATAAAAACATCCACATAAGCTATCTAGTACCAAAGCCTCTCCCTTATATAAAAGCAGGAATGAAAACATCCCTTTCCATATAGATACATCCTCCACATCTTTCAACTTTATATAGATATAATGGGTACAATGAATATCATTTATTATAATATTTAAGAACACGAGTTAGTTTGTGAAAATAAATAGAGAAAACCCATCACACTTCTATAATATAATGGAAAAATTGTGATAAAGATGGAACATATGGTATATATAGTTTTCCTTGGGGTAAAAACTCTAGGTTCTCAAGCATCCTCACATTTGCATTGGTGAGGAGCATGAACCGATTTCACTAAGAGGGATGGAAAATTTAGTGTTGTGATGTATAGTCTTTTTATCTATTAGAAATTTACATGATCTTATATATATTTAACACCTTCCTAGTAAAATGTTTTATTGGGTAAGTTTATTATATATCAACATCATGAAACTCTCATTTTGCATACCTGAGAGTCCATCAAAAATAAATCCTTATAGGTTCGAATAAAAGTTGAGGAATAATCACAATGATTTCTTGGATCAATATAATGAGCATATGTCTTTGTCTTCAATTCATCCACACAATAGTTTAAAAAATATCATCAAATAAACCAACTTAATTAACTACCATAAACTATATGTTATATGAATTTAATTGAAATATAGAAAATAGACTGTGTAATCATTTCTAATGTTGGATCATCTCTGATTGGACCAAAGATCATATATAGAATTTAGATGGTGTCATGGTCAAGTTGTAGTTCAAGACACTGGTAATTAAATCCTATATTTAGAATCAATTTAGTGGCAATATATTCATTATTGTGGAAGAGTGTTAGTTGTAGGATACTTTGAATGGTAGAAGAGAGATGACGATCATAAGAGGTCTAGATGTGGAATGATTGATGGTTGTAGGATTTTGTTGGTAACATGACTATTGTAGTAGAAGGGTTCTGGAAGTGATATATGTTTATGGATGCACAATTGTACTTGCGATATCAATTTTCAACACTTAGTAAATTTTCATTAAATTTATGATTTATAAAATAATATGGTATCATAAAAAATTATGCTCATAAAAATCACAAGAATGTAGATTTGTGAGCATTAATACAAAGAAGTGCTAACAAAAATCTTTTTACTTAATACTTTATTCCATCAATATGAAATATTTATCATGTATTAGTATTCATGAATCTCAATTTAATCTGGTTTCTTACTTTTAAGATATGTAACACTATTAAAGATATTTCATAAATTCGTATTGTCATTCATTTTCTCATCATCATCAATAGTAAAACCATTACTAATACTATGACTCTAATATAATCATTATGATTTACCCCTAAGACATAGATTTGTAAAATTTCCATAAATTCTACATTTAATATATTTAAATGTTAATGATACCGTATGAAACCCATTATTCCCATTTATTAAATTAACTTAACATTTTATTTTTCTGGATGGATACCATTTTATAACCTCATTTTACACTCATTAAAAAATTTCCAAATCCTTTTAGATATTAACTTGAATGTTGTTTTCAAAATTAAAAACATGGTGGAAGATAAATCATCTTTTTTTAGGATTATTGGAAAACTATTTTTATATACATTTTTTAATTTAAAAACAGATATATGTTAACATTTTAAATCATATCTCGAGATATTAGGTAACGATTGGTATCAATCATTCACATTCTATGTGATATTTAATTTTGTTTTTCATATGTGCATTTACTAAATCATCTATTTTATTCACCATTAACATGATTAATCTTGGATTCAACCATTAAATTAAACAAAAAAATCATAATTTTAGAAATAATAATCATAGTGATTTATCATATAATGATGATTTTATGGATGAAAAAAATAATAAAACATTTTATTAGGTTTATATCATCTTATGTTTAATTTTATTCATCCATAGTCATTTTATATTTTAATCTTCCATATGTTTTCATAATGGAATTTTTAGTTAATAGAAGAATGTCCCTTATGATTGTCTACGTTGGTGTGACGTCTTTGGATCACTCATATTGCACAAGTGATGATCAAGTTAATAAAAAATTCACCCCATTAAATTTTTTTCACACTAGATAAATTTCTGACACAACCATATCCTGTTTTGTGTGACATGATAGGGATATATTTTCTTGAAAATCCAGACATTATTTTTTTCTAAAAACATAATATGTCTTATATTAACTAATATTATCATAAATATTTCCACTTTTTAATCTAATACTAATCATAAAAATAATAATTGAAATTTTCTCTGATACTATCCATAGGGATACAAGCATCAAAAATATAATTATAACATCAGTTTAGATAAATATTCTTTCCCTTTAACAATAATACATGAAATTGGTCAACAAATGTTTAGTGTCTTTGGATAATAGATACATAATCATTAGATTTCTTGAGAGATCTGCAACATCTTCAAAACATTATTCTCAGATATTATACATATTTTTCCTATTCTATATAAAACCATTCTTCATAAACATGGTGAAAAAAATAAGAAAGGGTATGCTCAAATTCTTATTGTGGGAAAACATGGTAGATATTATCCAATGATAAAAACTGTGCATAAGATAGATTAAGTATATGAGATAATGATATTAACATCATAACATCACCGCCAAATGTTTATATATCATAAATATGAATCATGAAATAACTATATGATAGTTTATAAGACATGAATTATAAGAGAATTAGATATCATGAGTTGTGGGAATATAACATTGGAATAAGAAGATACCATAAAAGGGTGTCCTAAATTATGGAATATTCTAAATCCTTGAAATCTTACGTCAGAGATACCAACCAATTGTGCTATCCAAATATTTACCTATATAAAAAATGGGATAAAATCCCATTATCCATCTCTTGGGAACCAAATAACCTCTTATGTACCATATTTTGGTATAAGTATAACCATATGTGTAGCTTATTTTGATCATGGTATAACCTCTTGAATCCCTCTATTGGGATTGGGATATCCTACCCTGCAACATTCGAGTTCATAAAGATTTTATTATTAAAAAATTATTTATTGATATGTAACAAACCCACCCATCTCTTAATCAAAATCCATTCCTATGTATTCAATTATTTCTTTGAATCATTTATCCTTATATAGCCCATGGAAATAATTTGGTATCACCGGTATTTCATCATAGTATTCATAAATCATCTATAGAGACAATATAGATGTTAATATTTTTATCATATACTTGATGATGCTTTTTACATAACAATGCATGTTGTTATCAATTAAAATAACTCTTATAGATCATTAGACCATTTCATCTGGAAATTAAACTAATCATTTTGAAATCAATTAATTATAATATAAAAATTTATATAATATTAAGGAATAATTTTTTTAAAAACCCAAGGAAACATGTAATTTAATCTTAAAATCATTTAGTGTTCATGGTTTTTGGAAAATATGTTCAGTTGGTAAATATTGAAAATGTGTTACCCTTCAATCCTTTGGTAATAAGGAAGTAATACCTTATTCAAAAAATGACCAGAAGATTCATTTTTAAATATTTTTATTGAATGTTAGAAATGAGTAAAAAATATTTTAATAATTATTCTTGGAATGGTGACAACATAATTGAAAAACCTTATAACAAAATATGGGTGTAAAAATAAAATATTACCGACCTAATAGGGAAATGAAGTCAGTTTTCAATAAGAACCTTATTTCGGTGCCTTGAGTACTAACAGATAATAAAATTAATTTAAAACAGGTAATATATAGAAGTAAATATATGAGAATAAAATAAAAATTATTTTGGAGTGATAGGTTATATTATTTCATCACATTAATTTTTTTAATAAACCATTCTAATAATGATGACATTGTAATGTAAACCCATTACTACTTTGGCAACTTTTGAGTCATAAGTCCAATGAAATAAATAACATAAATTGATACAATAAATACCATGACTATAATGATATTAATGGTAAAAAAATATCAATGGGATAGTGGATACACATCATACTCATAAATTAGGTATATTACATAAGACATGTCTCAACGAAAACAATGTTGAGACACATTACACAAACCTCAAGTCTAACATACATCACAAGTGATATATCATCTGATATAATAAATTAAAATTTTCAATATTTATTTAAAATGAATATATTAATTTCTATTATACTATATTTAGAGAAATTATCAAAATTTAATATATATTATCTTAATATTTCTTGATTGAAATCATCTTTTCCAAGTTTCAATAGTTTAGATTCCCATGAATGTTTTATTTTAGCAATTATTGACCTTGTAATTTTTTCATGGATCCATTATATCCATAATAATAATAGTAATATCATATTTTTAATATTTAATCAAAATATATAATTTTATAAACATTAATATAATGTTATGATTAAAAATTAATTACATCACATCATAGATATGGTAATTTGTACATACAATTGAGTGATGTTTCTTATTTATGATGAATCTAAAAATAGAATGTAAAATGATAATTAAACATTATAGATTAATTATTTTATCATAAATTTCATATATTTTCACTAAATAAATCTTTATTACCATCCATTTACACACGAAATAAAAAATTAATCACATCACTTAATAGAGGTGCAAGTCTAGTTGTATGAATAATTGATGTTAACAATTTTTTATGGATGAGATGTTATAAAGCTAGATAACATATAAAAATTATAGAAAAAAATTATTTCAACAATATAATATCTAAACATTAAATAAATCCTAATAAAATTTAATGAAAGATGTTCATGGAATATTAGTCACATCACGACGTGGAAGAGGTAGTCCACATGTATGCACATGTGAAACTTTTAGAACTCATAAGTATAGAAGAGGTGAGAAATGGTTATCAAATAATTATAATAATATAAAATTATATTTTATATATTATATTAATGATTTCATTAGGAATAATGTTGGATTATATATTATTTAAGGATAATTAAAATTGGATGTTTTAAATTATGATTTATACCTTTTATTTGAGAGACCTCCTCTGGGTTTCAATTAAATCCTTGAAATATTGGTCTTAGGAGAAGACCTGAAGATCTTGAATAAATTAAATAACTCTTATAAGTTCATAGATATCATATTTTATATGATACAAGGCTCAAATGTTGTTAATAAATGTTGAGAAAAGGTTTCGTTTTATAAGAAAGGGGAGGTACAAACATGAAAATACATAAAAGATTTCAACAATATTAGGTCACTATAATGTGAAAGTTCATCGAAATGAAAATCAATTGTATTTTAGAATATTATATGGTCAAAATATTTTATAAAATAATAATTTGATATGATTATGTGGAATTCCTAACTTAATATCTTAATTTTACCATCGTTGTAGATTTGTTTCAGCCTAATTATAGTAAAATGAATTTTTTTTAGTATGACCAAAAAAATATAGAAACTATTAAATTAGAATTATTAATATGATAAAATATAGGTAATATAATTAATAATATTCAGTTTCTTTATGATTCATAATTTTGTTTAAAAGTGCATGAAAAATTCACAGAGTTACATTTTATACAAAATTGAACTTACATTCTTTCCATTCCATTTAAAATCCATTAAATTTAATGAAAAATATATTATTCAATATATAATATTTAAATATCCATTAAAACATAAAAAATCGATATCAACCAAAATTATTTACAAATTATTGCATTATTTTCATAAAGTTAGTTTTCAGTAAAATTGCTTTTTATCCAAAATATGAGCCTTCAAAAAAAAGGTCTAATTATAATTAATATATAATTATTTATAATAATTATTATAAATGAAGAATTATTTTACGAAGTTATCAATTTGAAAAAATATTTTAAAATTTATATTACATGAATTAATGAAAACAAATGTATGTTTTACAAAAAATATTACCTTTCAAAATTCAATAAAATATAATTACTTTTATAAAATTCCCAAAAACAGATATTGAGATAATATTAGATTGATTATTTATGAATTTATATTAATCAATTAAAAAAAATTTAGAAAAACTGTACAAAAAATTATTATATCTGTACAAAAAATGAAGTAAAAAAATTTTGGAGTTAACATTTTTTAGCATAAAATTACTTTACAAAAAATTGAGTTGTTATTTACAATTAAAAAATAAATAGGTTTTCATTATTTAAAACCATTATCCATATTTTAGAAATTTCTTTTTTACTATTTATAAATTATAATTTAATTTATAGATATTAACTATCACATTTAAATAATATTATGTTTATGATATATTGTAATTCCTTTAATTCTTGATGTTGTGTGTTAAGAAACACATCGATCATTTTATTCTTCAAAATAAATTTTAGTGGTGTTATATTACACCACAAAATTAAATTTGGTTTCATATTTTTATCTTAGTAATAATAATTTCAAATTTTCATAATACCTTTATTGAAAATCCTTAATATATTAAGGAATAATAAAATTCACTTCGAGAAAGGGAAGTGGGAAACATAAATTTCACCCAAAATAAAACATAATTAGGTTCCCAGATAAACAGAACATATGTGGAACGTAAAATTAAAGGCATGGTAGAGAAATATAATATCTAAAGAGTAATATATATTGATAGACTTTATAGATATAAGAATGTTAATGAAGAAAAATACATAAATGTATCAGGGGTCGGAGAAAAATCAATTCAGCCAAAATAATTTTACATATAATGAAAACATTATCATTATCATGGTCACTTTCCAAGAGTTGAGAAATTATTTTTATAATTAATATTATATAATAAGTATTTCTTACTATTTCATAAAAAAATTCAACAATTATCTTCTCATTGATGAGTTTCAACTTAAATATCATCACAAATTCCAAATAAATAAATATTCCAGATGAATTATTCATTCATGAAGAACAAAAATTAATTTTTAATAGATAAAAAGATCCAGACAATCATATCAATCCATTGCCTCCATCTTAAGATATTATCCAATATTAGAATGTATATTAAAATGTTTTCAGTTTGCATAAATACCAATATGTTGAAATAATAGATTTATCCTAAAACCCCAAGAATAACCCCTAATGTTCAAATCAAACCATTCCATAAATATTTAATATGAAAATTTCTATAATTTATTTTAATTAAATTAAAACCCCCCAAAAAACCTGAGTTATTTTACCACATATTTTTTTTGAAGATCAACTTTATCATTAATCCCTTTAAAATAAAAGTTTCTCATATTGTCACCTAGTAAAAAGGGGAACACATTGATCATATTTTCTCTAAAAATATATTACTAACTTGAAATTCCCATAAATACCATAAATAACATATAATAATATAAAAAATAATTATATAGTTTTTATTCTAATACAATATTTCAAAATATTTTATATTCAATAAATCCAAAAATTAAGAAACTTTTATTAATGTAAATATGAACCACTTTGTTAGTATTTCAAAAATCAATTCTGAACTCACTAATACTCTGCAGTTTACATTATTGACATAAATCATATCATTATCAAAATAAAAATTATTTTACCAACATCATTCAAATATTAAAATATTATCATTTATTCAATCACATGTTTGTCAAAAAATCCCCTTACAACTAAATCACTTGTATAGGTTTTAAATACCATTCAATATAGATTAAAAATACTTAAATAAAATTACATCAAAACAACATATAGATATATCATGAATATTGTAACAATTATATCATTGATAAAACATTTTTAGGATATTATTATTGAATCCCAAAAAATAAACATTTCAATCAATCCACTTCTTTGTTAAATAATTTACAGCGTTTCATCATCTTATTAGTAAATACTTCCTAACTGTAATTTGAAATATTAATCATTTATTATAATTAATAAATCTCAATTTAGTCATGTGTTTTACATTTATCCTAAGAAATAAGGTTATAATAACCCATACCATTCCTATGCCATTCATAATCACTTTATCATTAACAGGAATCAGTTTACTCGTATAAACATTCATATCATCTTTTAATGCCCCCTAGTGAAATTGATTGGTATAATACTGATACATTCATACGTCAAAACATTCAACTGTTGATTATAACTTAGTGAAACCATTATTCCAATATATTTTATTAATCAAACCATTCATCTAGGAAAGTTTTTTATTTATTCCCTTGTTTTCAGAAAGAAATTTCATATTCCATTGAGTGATTCCATTTAGTAATTATTTCCACATTTCTAACATATATGAAGCTACATTTTTATTCCTCCTTGGGAATCATAAACCCCTATATTTTTATTATTTGATTCACTAGAATAATAAAAAATGTTCTGGATGTTAATACTATATAAAGTTACTTTGTCATGAATAATAATAGGGTTTATCATCAATAATTACATTTAATTTGGTTTCTCATCATGATAATACCGGCGCCATCTGCCATATTCATAATTTACAAGATTCCTCATAGTTTCACCAATTAATTAAAACATAAAGGCATATATTGACCAAAATTAATCACGTTGTGTAATTATATAATCAAGAAAAACCCTTCATCGGATGTCTATGTCATGAACCATTATTTACAAATTATGAAACCTTTGGTTTAAATTTGGTCATCCATGTTTGCTTTTATTTTAAATCCTTACTTATGGTTCATAATGAAAATGATATTTAACTCATTATTTCCATTCAGAAGTGCCTATCCTGATATCTAGTCATAAGAGTAGTCATTACTAATTGGTGATGATTGATTAAATACAAGTCATTCATATTTAGAGTTGTTGCTCTTAGGTGTATCTATACCATAGCCGCATCTTCTTTCTATGGTAGGAAATGAGGCATTTTATAATAAAACCATACTTCTTTTTGTTCTATAACATATGATATTTTCAAATAATTATGTTTATCCTAACCATTCTGAATAATGTTTTCTAATATTAGTTTTCGAAATAAAAACTAGTGTGTTCCTTTAGACCATCTATAGTGACCCAAATAAAATATACATAAATATTACATCATTTTTGAGGAATATTCAATGAATTTCACATAAATACACTAATGAATATCGTAATGGTTTTCTTGGATTGGTGGTATAAGGCCCCAGCCTGAAACCTTACTTAATATTGAATTAAATGAATAATTCACATTGAGGATCTTTTCAGGTTTAGAGTTTTAGAGAATTAGAAGCTAACTATTACATCTTAAAAGATTACAAAGTAGACACTTCTACTAAGTCTCCATAAAATAAAAACTCTTAAAAAGAAAGATGTCTAGATTCCATGTTTTAGATAGCATGAAATTCCCTTGATCCCATCCTTGACCTTATTCCACTTTAAGTCCTGTGAAAAACATTTCGAAAAACTTGGGGTGAGCATAAAAAGCTCAGTAAGGGATACAAAAAGAATTAAAACTGTTAGTTTTTCAAACATCAAGTAAACCATGTATACTATATCAATGTAATACATTCACCTTCATGAAGTAGTAAAAAAAAATCTTCACTGAATAAAGTATCATTACTTACCTTTTTGTAACCAAAGTATTACCATAAAACCCATATAAAGAACACATAGAATATATAAAGGTAACTTGGGACATAAACATACTTAAGTGGAATAACCATACGGTTGACTTACACACATATCACTTAATGGAATAGCCATACGGCCAATTTCCATACATACATAATGGAATAGCCATACAGCCGACTTCCATACCCAATGCATTGGAGGTTATAACGTAACCACCCGTCCTGGTATTCACGGCACCACCCGTCATATGGTTTATAACGTAACCACCCGTTAAGATGTCCAAGTACCAGTATAAAATCATAAAACATAAAACATAAAACCAATATAAAGGAATGATAACATTTCCACATTTCAATCACAATATATCATAAATATATTGACATAATAGAATCCTTTTTCAAAACCATTTTCAATACCAAAATACATAAAAGAGTATATGGTGTTTATTTTATTCTAAAAACATTTCGGCTTGTTGAGAAAGCCAAATATCAAATAATACTCGCAGCGGTGGAAAAAGGTCGTTGTCACCGCGTACGTTAAAAAAATCATTCCTTTTTGTCTTTTAGTAAAACGCTTCGTAGAAAAAGATTCCTTTTGTATAAAAGTAAAAGTCAAAGGGTTTTATACACCGTATAAAAGAAAGTTGTGTATAAAAAGAAATATGCCTCAATGAAAGGAGATTGAGACAAAGTCCCTTACCAAGATCATTTTTAAAATAAAATAGATCCATTATGTGTATTCACTATAAGTACACATAAATAATGTAAAAATACAAAATAAGACATAATAATATCATGACATAATTTGAAAGTAAGAGATTAACCCAAAGAATGGAAATTGGGTTAAGAAGATCCCTTACAAAGATAATTTTTTAAATAAAATAGATATATTATTTGTACTTACTATAAGTACACATAAATAAATTACAAATACAATACATCACAGAATAATATCATTACATAATTTGAAAATAGGAGATTAACCCAAAGAATGGAAATTGGGTTAAGAAATTCCCTTACCTCGGGTCCGACTTGACTCGATCATTCTTTAACGTCCGGAATAATAAACTTGAGTTAATTTATACTTGATTAAGAACCTTTTTAAAGTTCATTATTCCTTTTATATCACTTATTTCCATGTTATAAACATTATGTCACCATTTAAGTTAATAATGTTTGTTTTGTCAATATTTGGTTCTTAAGTAGAAAGTTGACTTCTTACAATTACATGTTGTTCGTGTGGTCAAAAGTTCTTTATATCCAGAATGAAATTCCCAATTTTGATATAATATGTATCATATATATCCAGCATATACATGTATTTATAATATTACATAATCATTTAGAGGTAAGAAATGAAATGCACCGTTCATGGAGACGGTAAGCCGTACGTACGCATGAACGCTACTTTCATTTCTTTGTCATATAAGTGGAATTAAAACTAAATGATAGGTATGTATATTTTAATTCCAGAATTATATTCATAATTTATATATATCATTAATTATATATTTACATTATATACATGTAATTTTAATAGTACATTACATTTGGGGATAAGAAATGAAATGCACCGTTCATGGAGACGGTAAGCCGTATGTACGCATGAACGCTACTTTCATTTTTATCTCATACTTTAATGGAAAGAAAAAATAATTATATAGAGGTATATTATAATTCCAGTATAACATCATATATAATAACTTTAAATCCATCCTTTACATGTCCCACATATGGCATTAATGAATCACAACACTTTTAGGGGGCGGTAGTCCGCACTTCCTTAAATGAAGATATCGTGTTACCCATAATGGAAACCATAAAGGTATGCCAAAAATGAAAAATACAGATGCTTAAAGAAAACATAAACATATTATATATCATATATAAAAATAGTGACATCATAATGGCCACCCTTGAAGGTGTTAAATGAGTATTGAACAATCATCGTTTCGGGAGGCAGAATTTCTCCATCCACGGAAACCGTATGTTCTTTAACCATTTGATGTAGTTGTGTGAGAGTGTAGCTCAAATAAATATTATAACAACATCCTAGTATATTGAAGATACTGGTGTTGTTACAAAAGAAGTAAATAAAATGAGTTTAGAGGGTTGGAGAAGCAAAATAAAACAAATGAACAAGAGAGAATGAATTACCTTTAAAAGTGTAACTCCCTTTTGATTTGAGCCTAAAGGCTTCCATTGAAAGGATTATGCCCAAAGGGAATCCTATAGGATGAGGAGAGGGATTTGGAGAGATTAATTTAGCAGGGGTTGGCCGAGCCAAAGTCTTGAGAAGTGTGTGAAATGGGGTAGAGGTGGGGGCCTTTTATAAGAGGAGAGGAGGGGCACTTTTGGAAAGTAAAGAAATATTACTTAATTTGAAAATGTGTTTCGGTTTTTTAAAAGGTCCCACATTGATATAATTCGTGTATAAGGTGATAAGGGTTCGAAATCCACCCATCCAATTGGTTTTGTCCATGTGTAGGTTGTATATTTTTCATTATCTTTCCATTTTATTTAAATCGTCAAATAATGATGTCATCGCTGCATCATTATTATGTCATATATAATTTAAATTTTTTAATGTCTAAAAAT
Source organism: Viscum album (assembly GCA_963277665.1). Classification (NCBI taxonomy): domain Eukaryota; kingdom Viridiplantae; phylum Streptophyta; class Magnoliopsida; order Santalales; family Viscaceae; genus Viscum; species Viscum album. The sequence continues at coordinate 1,966,021,088 of OY728132.1, forward strand.
TATACAAAAAATACTATGATGTAGGAAATCTTTTTATCTTTCCAATGACTATTTATAATCAAAATTTGGACTTGTATAACCCCACTCAAAAATTATTTTAGTAAAACAATTTATGTTAGTGTCATTTTCACTTTAACATTAAATAAAAATATATTAATGTCATTTTCCAACTAAAGTGGCTCCATGAGGTCCCCAAGTTGGCCCATGGCTTTTCATGGTAGTCCATGACTCACCCAATAGGTGTAGGACAAGTGTCATGGTGTTTTCACATTCTTATAATATCATTTTTACATTAAAGTACACTAATTACCTCTAATCGCGATTAATGAAAAAAAGTTACTATTCACCAAAAAATTATTTTAATCTCATTGAACCACATTTTACTTCTTAATGACAACCATGTATGTCGGATTTTCAAAATTCAATACACATTAGTGGTAAAATTTCATTTAACTGAAAAATCAGTATGCTTGATTACCACTTAGTGGTTTCACTATTCATCAAAAATTGAAGTTTTTCAGAAAATTACCAAAAATTCACCCTAAGCTATATTTGATATTCCGAATTTAAAAATTAAGTCCATTTTACAAAATTAAAAACATATAAGTCAAATTAATTAATTTAATAATTAATTCCCGCTGTCATGACAAATAGCGTGTTTTTGTGAAACAATAAGTATCAAAAGATTGACACCAGTTTAAGTCCAATTTCAAAGTGAAATTGATTCCAATGACCACCATTGGATTATCTGGTAAAAATATTTTCTAATTTCACTTTAAAACCAATTAAAATAATAATATAATCATATAAATAATTTATATTAAAAAGAGGTTTTGAATTAAAATACAACATTTTACACTATTCAAAAAAAATGAACTTTATCAGAAAGGTACCAAAAAATTACACAAAGTAAAATTTGATGTCCCGATTCTTAATAAGAGTTTTATTTGGTCCAAAATAATGTATAAGAGTGATCAAAACTATATTTAATGACGGTTCACCATTAAAAGGTGATAAGTGAACCTTTAGTGAAAATTAGAGTATATATGCCTAAAATTGAAGTCTTTCCGTATTTTAAGCCTTTATCTTTTATTGGGTAAATGTATAAAAATTTAAAAACATATCTAATCATATTTTATTTATTTCTATCCATTCCCACCAGTACAACGGCTACTTGTTAACTAACATTTAAAATAATATTATTTTATTACTAGTGTGCTACGTAAGTTTCAAAGAAACTCATCGTTGCGTATCAGGTACGCTATCAAACATAGCAACCCCTTTAAAATAAAAATAATATTTAATTCGTAAATATTAATAAATATGAAAATTCTTTATTCTTTATTTACCTGGGATGTTACATCCTTCCCCCCTTTTGGGAATTGCGTCCTCGCAATTTTATTCACTTATCAAAATAATTGGGGGTATTTATCCCTCGTAGCATTTTCAGATCCCCACGTTGCCTCTTCAATCACATGGTTTTTCCACAAAACCTTTACCTGATGAATCACCTTATTACGTAACACTTGCTCCCTGTGGTCAAGAATCTGGACCGGTTGTTCCTCATAAGATAGGTTCTCTTCCAGCTGAACTACCTCTGGGCTCAAAACATGAGATGGATCTGGCATATACTTTCTCAACATCGAAACGTGAAAAACATTGTGTACCTGAGATAAACTCGGAGGTAAAGCCACTTGGTATGCAACTGATCCAACTCTTTCCAGAATTTCGTATGGTCCAATGAACCTTGGACTCAACTTTCCTTTCTTACCAAATCTCATCACACTTTTCCAATGAGAAACCTTGAGAAAAACATGATCACCTACCTCGAAAGATAGATCCTTCCTCCGGTTATCCGCAAAACTCTTCTGCCTGCTCTGAGGTGTTCTCATGTGCTTCTGAATCAACTGTACTTTTTCTGTCATCTCTTCTACCAATTATGGTTCCATCAGTTTCCTTTCACCCACTTCATCCCAAAATGCTGGAGTTCGACACCGCTTCCCATATAATGCCTCAAATGGTGCCATCTGTATACTGGAATGAAAGCTGTTATTATAAGAAAATTCAACCAAAGAAAGATGTTGGTCCCAACTTCCCTGATAATCCATCAAACAAGCTCGTAGCATATCCTCCAAGGTCTGAATTGTTCGTTCTGACTGCCCATCTGATTGAGGATGAAAATCTGTACTAAAATTTTAATTCAGTACCCAACGAATTCTGAAGGCCTTTCCGAAAGTTAGAAGTAAACCTGGGTTCACGATCCAATACAATGGAGAGAGGAACTATATGTAACCTGACTATCTCTTTAAGATACAACGGGAAAGTTGATCTAGAGAGAAAGTATCTCGTATAGAAAGGAAATGAGCAGATTTGGTCAAGCGATCAACAATAACTCAGATTGCATTATTACCTCGAGATGTCCTCGGTAATCCCACAACAAAGTCGATGGATATGTTTTCCCATTTCCACTCTGGCACTGGTAAAGGATGAAGCATCCCTTTTGGTAACTGCCGCTCTGCATTAACCTGTTGACATGTCAAACACTTCACAGTAAAATCAGCAATATCTCTTTTCATTCCATCCTACCAGTAATACTCCCGTAGATCTCTATACATCCTAGTACTGCCCGGATGAACTGAAAACAGGGAACTATGAGCCTCACATAACAACTCATTCTTCAACTGTGAATTCACAAGGCACACATAACCTCTTCACAAACCTCAAAACACAAACACAAACTTATCCAATACTCATGGAAAATTTTATTCATAAGGTCCATGAATACAACAGGTGCATTGGTTAACCCAAAAGGAATAACTACAAATTCATAATGGCCATATCTAGTAAGGAACACAGTCTTCGGAACGTCTGCTTCTTTTACTTTCAACTAATGGTACCCCAACCTCAAGTCAATCTTCGAAAAATACTGAGCTCCCTGGAGCTGATACCACTTCATTCGATGGCCCAATATCTGCTGAAGTTGTTGCAAAGGATTTCACCACCCCTTTTTGCTTGTAGTCTGGCTGCATTCCCCCAGTTGATTTCTTCGTTGGACACCCGTTTGCATAATGACCCATTTCATTACACTTAAAACATCTTACCGTTGGCTTTTCATTTTCTGCTTGATCATCTTCCTTACAGTTACGAGCCATACGACCAGACTTACCACACCGAATGCACTTACCAGACTTGGATAAACATTCTCCAGGATGCATTTTACCACACTTCTCACAGGATGGATATTTGGTTTTCTTACCTCCTTGCTTCTTTGATGAATTCTTCCCCTTTGCCTACCAACTAGACCTCTTATTCTGTTGTTTGTCATAGAACACCTGATCATCAACAAACTCCATTTCCACCTTCTCCGCACATCGAACAAGTTTTTCATAACTTTTGAACTCACGAGAAGCTAAAGCCCTTCGATACTTTCTCTTTAACCCTGAGTAAAAATGGTTTATTTTACTATCAAGATCTCGTATGAAGTTTGGAGCATACCTTGCCAATCGAGTGAACTCTTCTTCATAAGTAGCCACTGAATCATCCTCCTACCTCAATTCTAGGAACAGTTTTTCCATCCTAAGACGAACCACCTTAGGAAAATATTTCTCAAGAAACATACCTTTGAATTCGTCCCAGTGAAGATCCTCAATCTCATCACTATCCCTTATATTTTTCACCATCGACCACCACTGATCAACTTCACCTTCAAAACGGTAAACAGCAAGACTAACCTTTTGATGTTCTGAACACCCCATGACATCAAAAATCTTCTCCAGTGCTTTAATCCACCCTTCAGCTTGCACAAGGTCAGATGATCCTCTGAATGATGGGGGGATGTTGCCTCATGAAATGTTCCACCACTGACATGTTCCTCTGCGGTTGATCTGGCTGATCTCGTGCATGTATACCACCACAATTTATAGCCTGAGTCAACTGTGCCATCACTGCAACAAACTGTCCAGTTCTGATTCCGACCATCTCAGGTTGCTGATTTGGAAGGTTATCTTTCTCCTGATGTCGTCCCAACATAGCTGCTTTGTTTCCTCTGCAGAAAACCATTCTGAACACAGAAATATCTTAGGCGAAGCAGCCTGGTAATCCGTAAATGCTATATCATTTCAATCATATTATAATTTAACACTTTTCTAACTCCTAAAGTTGTCTAAACCGACCATTGATACCAACTATAAGGCCCCAGCCTTAAACCTTACTTAATATTGAATTAAATGAATAATTCACATTGAGGATCTTTTCAGGTTTAGAGTTTTAGAGAATTAGAACATAACTATTACATCTTAAAATATTAAAAAGTAGACACTTCTACTAAGTCTCCATAAAATAAAAACTCTTAAAAAGAAAGATGTCTAGATTCCATGTTTTAGATAGCATGAAATTCCCTTGATCCCATCCTTGACCTTATTCCACTTTAAGTCCTGTGAAAAACATTTCGAAAAACTTGGGGTGAGCATAAAAAGCTTAGTAAGGGATACAAAAAGAATGAAAACTGTTAGTTTTTCAAACATCAAGTAAACCACGTATACTATATCAAAGTAATACATTCACCTTCATGAAGTAGTAAAAAAAATCTTCACTGAATAAAGTATCATTACTTACCTTTTTGTAACCAAAGGATTACCATAAAACCCATATAAAGAACACATAGAATATATAAAGGTAACTTGGGACATAAACATACTTAAGTGGAATAACCATACGGGTGACTTCCACACATAACACTTAATGGAATAGCCATACGACCAATTTCCATACATACATAATGGAATAGCCATACAACCGACTTCCATACCCAATGCATTGGAGGTTATAACGTAACCACCCATCCTGGTATTCACGGCACCACCCGTCATATGGTTTATAATGTACCCACCCGTTAAAATGTCCAAGTACCAGTATAAAATCATAAAACATAAAACATAAAACCAATATAAAGGAATGATAACATTTCCACATTTCAATAACAATATATCATAAATATATTGACATAATAGAATCCTTTTTCAAAACCATTTTCAATACCAAAATTCATAAAAGAGTATATGGTGTTTATTTTATTCTAAAAACATTACGGCTTGTTGAGAAAGCCAAAGATCAAATAATACTCGCAGCGGCGGAAAAAGGTCTTTGTCACCACGTACGTTAAAAAAAACATTCCTTTTTGTCAATTAGTAAAACGCTTCGTAGAAAAAGATTCCTTTTGTATAAAAGTAAAAGTCAAAGGGTTTTATACACCATATAAAAGAAAGTTGTGTATAAAATGAAATATGCCTCAATGAAAGGAGATTGAGACGAAGTCCCTTACAAAGATCATTTTTAAAATAAAATAGATCCATTATGTTTATTCACAATAAGTACACATAAATAATGTAAAAATACAAAATAAGACATAATAATATCATGACATAATTTGAAAGTAGGAGATTCACCCAATGAATGGAAATTGGGTTAAGAAGTTCCCTTACAAAGATAATTTTTTAAATAAAATAGATATATTATTTGTATTTACTATAAGTACACATAAATAAAGTACAAATACAAGACATCACAGAATAATATCATGACATAATTTGAAAATAGGAGATTAACCCAAAGAATGGAAATTGGGTTAAGAAATTCCCTTACCTCGGGTCCGACTTGACTCGATCGTTCTTTAACGTCATGAATAATAAACTTGAGTTAATTTATACTTGATTAAGAGCCTTTTTAAAGTTCATTATTCCTTTTATATCACTTATTGCCATGTTATAAACATTATGTAACCATTTATGTTAATAATGTTTGTTTTGTCAATATTTGGTTCTTAAGTCGAAAGTTGACTTCTTACAATTACATGTTGTTCGTGTGGTCAAAAGTTCTTTATATCCAGAATGAAATTCCCAATTTGGATATAATATGTATCATATATATCCAGCATATACATGTATTTATAATATTACATAATCATTTATAGGTATGAAATTAAATGCACCGTTCATGGAGACGGTAAGCCGTACGTACGCATGAATGCTACTTTCATTTCTTTGTCATATTAGTGGAATTAAAACTAAATGATAGGTATGTATATTTTAATTCCAGAATTATATTAATCATTTAGATATATCATTAATTATATATATACATTATATACATGTAATTTTAATAGTACATTACATTTGGGGATAAGAAATGAAATGCACCGTTCATGGAGACGGTAAGCCGTACGTACGCATGAACGCTACTTTCATTTCTATCTCATACTTTAATGGAAAGAAATAATAATGATATAGAGGTATATTATAATTCCAGTATAACATCATATATAATAACTTTAAATCCATCCTTTACACGTCCCACATATGGCATTAATGAATCACATCACTTTTAGGGGGCGGTAGTCCGCACTTCCTTAAATGAAGATATCGTGTTTACCCATAATGGAAACCATAATGGTATGCCAAAAATGGAAAATACAAAAGCGTAAAGAAAACATAAACATATTATATATCATATATAAAAATAGTGACATCATAATGGCCACCCTTGAAGATGTTAAATGAGTATTGAACAATCATCGTTTCGGGAGGCAGAATTTCGCCATCCACGGAAACCGTATGTTCTTTAACCATTTGATGTAGTTGTGTGAGAGTGTAGCTCAAATAAATATTATAACAACATACTAGTATATTGAATATACTGGTGTTGTTACAAAATAAGTAAATAAAAAGAGTTTAGAGGGTTGGAGAAGCAAAATAAAACAAATGAACAAGAGAGAATGAATTACCTTTAGAAGTGTAACTCCCTTTTGATTTGAGCCTAAAGGCTTCCTATGAAAGGATTATGCCCAAAGGGAATCCTCTAGGATGAGGAGAGGGATGTGGAGAGAGTAATTGGGTAGGGGTTGGCCGAGCCAAAGGCTTGAGATGTGTGTGAAATGGGGTAGAGGTGGGGGCCTTTTATAAGAGGAGAGGAGGGGCACTTTTGGAAAGTAAAGAAATATTACTTAATTTGAAAGTGTGTTTCGGTTTTAAAAGGTCCCACATTGATATAATTCGTGGATAAGGTGATAAGGGTTTGAAAGCCACCCATCCAATTGGTTTTGTCCATGTGTAGGTTTTATATTTTTCATTATCATTCCATTTTATTTAAATCGTCAAATAATGATGTCATCGCTGCATCATTATTATGTCATATATAATTTAATTTTTTTAATGTCTAAAAATTATAAAAAAAATACTATGATGTAGGAAATCTTTTTAGATTTCCAATGACTATTTATAATCAAAATTTGGATATGTATAACCCCACTGAAAAATTATTTTAGTAAAACAATTTATGTTAGTGTCATTTTCACTTTAACATTAAATAAAAATATATTAATGTCATTTTCCAACTAAAGTGGCTCCATGGGGTCCCCAAGTTGGCCCAGGGCTTGTCTTGGTCGGCCATGACTCACCCAATAGGTTTAGGACAAGTGTCATGGTGTTTTCACATTCTTATAATATCATTTTTACATTAAACTACACTAATTACCTCTAATCGCGATTAATGAAAAAAAGTTACTATTCACCAAAAAATTATTTTAATCTCATTGAACCACATTTTACTTCTTAATGACAACCATGTATGTCGGATTTTCAAAATTCAATACACATTAGTGGTAAACTTTCATTTAACTGAAAAATCAGTTTGCTGGATTACCACTTAGTGGTTTCACTATTCATCAAAAATTGAAGTTTTTCAGAAAATTACCAAAAACTCACCCTAAGCTATATTTGATATTCCGAATTCAAAAATGAAGTCCATTTTACAAAATTAAAAACATATAAGTCAAATTAATTAATTTAATAATTAATTCCCGCTGTCATGACAAATAGCGTGTTTTTGTGAAACAATAAGTATCAAAAGATTGACACCAGTTTAAGTCCAATTTCAAAGTGAAATTGATTCCAATAACCAAAATTGGATTAACTGGTAAAAATATTTTCTAATTTCACTTTAAAACAAATTAAAATAATAATCTATTCATATAAATAATTTATATTAAAAAGTGGTTTTGAATTAAAATACAACATTTTACACTATTCATAAAAAAAGGAACTTTATCAGAAAGGTACCAACAAATTACACAAAGTAAAATTTGATGTCCCGATTCTTAATAAGAGTTTTATTTGTTCCAAAATAAAGTATAAGAGTGATCAAAACTATATTTAATGACGGCTCACCATTAAAAGGTGATAAGTGAACCTTTAGTGAAAATTAGAGTATATATGCCTAAAATTGAACTCTTTCGGTATTTTAAGCCTTTATCTTTTATTGGGTAAATGTATAAACATTTAAAAACATATCTAATAATATTTTATTTATTTCTATCCATTCCCGCCAGTACAACGGCTACTTGTTAACTAACATTTAAAATAATATTATTTTATTACTAGTGTGCTACGTAAGTTTCAAAGAAACTCATCGTTGCGTATCGGGTACGCTGTCGAACATAGCAACCCCTTTAAAATAAAATTAATATTTAATTCGTAAATATTAATAAATATGAAAATTCTTTATTCTTTATTTATCTGGGATGTTACAGGTGGATAGATATTGAATCATATTATTGAATGAATAATCTTTAACATGTCTCATTGGAACATCTCATATAGTACACTTAGGATTCATTCCCGATTTAACACATTTTTTCATAACACAAGGAAAAGAAACCTAACAATATCTGAGATCATGTACATATTAAGAGTAAAAATGGGACATATTTTTCAATGATAATATGTGGGAATAATATAGTGTAAGGGTAAGATATAATGTTCATAATAATAAAAATTCATATAACAAAATTCACATATTGAATGATAAATAATGGAATAATGCATTGGTAGATCAAAAGAAGTGAATCATAGGAGAACTGAATGACATGATCCAAGAGAGGATAATATTAGTAGAATAAATTTTATGAATTGAGTGGAATAAAGTATGTTATAATAATAGTAAATGAAATACTTTGTAATGGAATCCTACGAAGGCATTCATCAGATTTTAGGCTTTAGATAACCAACCATGTACATGTTCCAATGTTGGGAAAACAAATATTGTACCCCATCATGTGCATGGGATAACCTCCCATGTACCCTGATTGAGACTCATGATAAATTCCTGTATATGATATTTTGGTATTGTTGTAACATTAAACGCTCCCTTTTATCTTTTAAAAGATTATTTTTTCCCAATTAATTGAATGGATAAAAATATCCCACCCATTATATAATCATAATCCATTAATAAGTATTTTATATAATTATGAAAATATTATCATTACATAAAATATTATCCCAAGGAAAATAAAATGATTTTGATCAATAATTAATAATAATTATTATTCACGATATAGAAAAAGAGTAATTATGATAATATTTTATAATATCCACAATAATTTTTACAAAACCAAATGTTTGTTCTATTTTTTTTTCAAAATTACATTAAAATATCAATGGTTTATTTCTCAATGAAAATTCCATTTTTATTTTCAAAAAAGATATTTAATATCTAAAAACTAAAATAATTTGTAAAAATTACTGTGAGATAAATTAGTGAAACTTAAAAATTATGCTTCTAGGAAATGAGAAGTGATGGTGGTAGGAACATTAAATCATATGCTGTATGTAATAGGAATATTCCGTTCCCATTTTTGGAAGTAAGTGAAAAGTAACTCATTCAGAAAATGACAAGAAGGCTTTTTTTAATTGTTTTCATTAAAATATTGACATGGTTAAAATTAAAATATTATTACATTATATAATATATAAAACATTTTTTAATTTCATTTTCTAAAATGTACTTATATAGGTTAAGTACTCCCATTCTAATAGAGTAATATAGTTGGATTTCTTAAATACCTTCTTTCTAAATATTGTGTACATAAAGACAATACAGTTATAGGTAAAAAAAATTAAACGCTACAGATAAAATAAGATGATAAAAAGAGAAAATATTTGGGAGAGGTAGTTTATGTAATTTCATCAATGTAAATGTTATCATAAACAATCATGGTAAAATGATATTTAAATGTTAAACCCTTGCTACTTCTGTAAATATTGAGTAGCATGCCCAAATTAATAAACAAAAGCAAAGAATAAATTAAATTTCATTATGATAAGGATATTAGAGATAAAATATATAAGTGGGTTACAATATTCACATCATAATCATAAATATGTATGTAACATCAAACAAATATTAATGAATCAATATTTTGATAAAGAAACCTTATCTAACATATGATTGTTTTCATAATAACTCTGAACTATAGTACTATACATTCAAATTTATTTTAATTTTATAACATAACCATATTTATAACTATAATACATTAAATTTTCCACCTACTACATTTTAAAAATAATTTATTAATAATTATTTATTAAAATCATATTATGAGGGTTAACTATTTTATTTATCATGATTGTTTTCTTTCATAAGTTACAGTTATTGTAATATTATAATGGTAATTTTACCTTTAGAATAGTAATATTTTCATAATTTTCATAAATTTTAATTATATGCAGTATTATATTGGTTTATATAATTTGGAAATGAAAAATTACTTGCATCGCTTTGTCTAGACGGTAATCCATACGTACACATGAGTGATGTTCCCATTATTTGATGTATAGAGAAAAATTAATTTATAAGATAATAAAAATTTAATCAATATTTATTATATCATAAATATTATAAATATTAATCATATAAATCATTATTACCATCCCTGTAATGTAGGAATGAAAAATGAATCACATCACTTCGTGGTGGTGGTAGTCCACAATTACGCATGATCGACATTATCATTTTTGAATAGCTGAGATGTTAAGAAGGTAGATAATTTTTTATAATAAAATAATAATAATTATATCATAAATAAAGTATATAAATATTAAATCCATTATAACAACTTGCCATGAAATATTTTATTGGTGAATGAATCATATCGCTACATGAAGGTAGTAGTTTACATATACACATGTACTATATTTTTATTTCTTATTTAATGAAGAATATATGGTAAATTGTTGGTCAAAAAAACATAATAAAATATATATTAATTGATTATAATAGAATAACAATGTTCCAAGTCATATAATAGGTACAAATAATATGGTATAAAATATACAATTAAATTGTATTGGTAAAGATTTATACCTATTCATTGAGTGACCACCATTGGAGTACGTATTAATCCTTGGATTATTAGACCAAGGAGATGATAAAAAAACATTCATAATGGAAAGAACTATATTATGTTATTCAGAAGTTATTATGTGAAATGTACGGCTCCAATTATGTGAATCATGGAGAAGAAGAGGTTCTCTTTTATAATTGATGGGTGGTGGAGGACACACATAGAATTCCATAAATGATTTCAATAAAATAGGTTAAAATTCATTTGAAAGTGGAATAAAATGAAGAAAATTTATATAATAAGGTAAATATAAATTTTTAATATATTTAATTAATAATAATTAGAATTTATTAGGAGGAATTTAAAACATTATTTCTTATTTTGATATCCTGTAATCCCATTTGACCTTAACTGTGGTAAAGTCATTTTTACAGTTTATGTTATTCCTTGTGAAAAAAATATTAATTCAACCCCATTTAATTTTATTATTAAAAATTATTAAAAATATTTAAAACATTTTTCTAGATTCCATTTCTACAGGTGTAATAATTTAATATTTAAAAATCACGAAAAACTCAACAAAACATATTTAAAAAAATAAATTTTTAACCATAACACAAAATTTATTTCCGATTCTTACAACATTGGAACTATAAACTTAATGTTTAAATATTGTTTTGAATATATAATATTTAACTATCAATAAATTAATAAGTTATTGGTTATTAATCAATTTTATCTTGATAAAAACACATTGTTTTTATAAAAATAGTTTTTAAAAAAATGTGTTTTTAATAATTAAATGAGCTTACAAAAAAAATCAAGTATAGCGATGATTCATATTTAATTAATTAGAATTATAAAAAATATTGGAGTTTTATGTTAATTTATATTAAAATTTAAAGGATAATGGTACATTTATATTTTTGTATTTAATTAAAAGAAATGATAATTTTTATATAGTCATTATTCTTGCAGTATTCACTAAAAAATTATTCATTATAGTTAAATATTGGAAAATTCACCATAATGTAATTTTAAATGATGTTTCCAAAGGTGATATTATTTTAATAAAAAATTATTTAATGATATAATATATATTATTTATAATTTGTTTACATAAAATTCAATAATAATTTTTTTAATGAACTCTTATTTTTGAAGCGTAAAATATATTTTCAAAAAAAATGCTTTCTTATTTATTTTGATTCAATAAATATATTTTAATTATTTAAAAATATTATGCATATGATTCATTATGTAGTTATAAATGTTTATAATGTATAATTTTACAACCATTTTATTATGGTTACATTTAAATAACATTATTTTTATCATATATCATATTACTTTTAAAGTTCAGTGTTGCGTGTTATGGAGACTATCAAACATCGTATTATTTGAAACAAAATTTTTAGGGTGTTTCATTATTGTCACAAACCAAATATGGTCGCCGCCCAAACCGGCACCAAACCCACCCTGTGACATGACCCAAAGGGCGTTCCCGATCCCCACGGGCTGGCACAAGTGCCCGGGTATCATTTATTAAGGTTTGGGAACGATTTACCCGAATATGAAGTCATAAACCATTAAAAACAATCAATAAACTGAATCTGAAAATTTATACCAAATGATGTTTAAACAAAAACCAGAACGGAATACATAGGTTTAGATTAAATACAAAAGGTCCAAAGACACAATGTAACAGAAACAAAACAGCCCCACGGACTCCACATGACAAAGGGTCATCACCCCCAAGTCGTCTCCACTACTCCGCCCCAAGGATGAGGACTAACACCCTGAACCGCCATCACCCTTAGCCTTTCCTTTACCTGGGTCAAAAAAAGGTCTACTTACACCCAAGGGGTGTAAGTAGGGTGTGAGCCTAAGCCCAATAGGATACCACCCTATGATTCCAAGGTGCATGCAATACAAGGTGAAAAAGCAAGCAGTTATAATATTCAATTAAAAGCGGTGAAAAATTCCACAAAATGAAACTTTAAATTGAAAACATTTTTCAAGATAAAACATTCAGAATTTTAACACATTTAAGTAGGAATATTAGATACTGAATTATAATTCCAAAGACACCCAAAAACAAGGGAAAATACCACAAATCCACTGAGCAACAAAACCGGGAACACCCCTAGGCACTAGATAGTCTCAGGCCCCATGTACCTCGTACCTCAGTGTAATGTAACCATAGTAAAATCCTTTCTCGTGCACGAGCCACTAGTAGGGAACATAACCATAACCTAGTGGTCCCTAATCATCATCCACAATGTTTAGTTAGAGTTGTAGTTATCAAAATGCTAAGTGAAACAGGGACAAAACCCATCCAGTCCACTAGCCGTACTAGTACAAATCCGCCCCACCTAGGTACCCGGGCTTCCCCCTTTGTGCTCAAACAATTTCAGGATTTAACACACATCCATTTTAATGTAAAACACCACTACTGTTCACATACACCAAATACAGTATCTATCTCATTTTCTACCACTTAAAACACAAAACAACCTCTTTGAATTTGAATAAATCTATTTCACAAAATCTTGTGTAGTTTTGCACACAAAACCCCTTAAGAAACCCACTTGTACACGATGTTCACAATTGTAAGTTACCAAAATAGTAAATGCAGCCCAATAAATATCAATTAAAACAACAAATCAATTTTTGGGCATCCTCATGTTAAACAAGAAGTGTTCTCTTTGTAAAACCTTCACTTTCACACAAAAGTGGAACCAAAACTTCACTTTCTTTACAAACACAATTAAAACTCATTATTTGCAGCAATTACCAGAGGGGATAAACATTATAAACAGTATTTAATGCCTTATTATATATCAATAAAAACAACTAAGTATTTATAGGGCATCCCCAAATAAACAAACAAAACACTTCTTTGGAAAACCCCCAATTTCACACCAAATTGGCATTTTAAATTCAATTGCAATGGAAACATCATTAGAACCAATTTTTGTAGCAATAATAAAATTATATAAATCTGAAAATATGATAAATACAGCATTCTAATACACAAATATTGCATCAACATTGGAATCACCTACCAAATCAAATGAAACCATTGAATCCTTTGTGCAAAAACACAAACGCACCACCGCCGCACCTCAAGAAGGGTAGATCAAACCTAAAAATAGAAAATTGGACCAATAAAACCCAAGGCTAAACCTTAGGTTCGAACCCATACCCACTGGTCATTGTTCACTTCAATAAAAAAGGAGGAAACCCTAAAAAAATAGGATGAAACCCTAATCAATTTGAAAGGGGAAAAGAAATGGACAAACTTACTTGAGAAATCTAGAATGAATCTCCCCAAAACACTAGTATCTGAAATTTAAAACGGCCAAAACTCAGGGGATGGTCTCACAAGAATTATTAGGTAATTTAGGAATTGTAATGGAGGGAAAATATTAAGAATAGAAGGAGTTATGAAAGGATCAATTTACCTCTCCAAAATCTGGACGATTTCTGAAATCCAGAATGTTTCGACTGTTTTCGCGACTCTATCGAGCTCCCAATTGTGGGAGGAGGGCATGGGGTCGCGCCTGGGCCTCTTAGGGTCGATAGGGAGGTGGAATCACCGAAAAATCCATTTTAATTAATACGATATTAATAAATTAATGAAACAATTTAAAACTGGAAAATGAGCCTTCGGGTTGGCCCAACTCTCAAATAAAAACAAAAATCCCCCATTCTTATGGATTTATAAAGGCCCCAAATTTAAATTTGGGGTTCATATATCAGGGGAGAACAATTAGGAGTTGGAATGAGTCAAAAATATTAAAAATTGAAAAAGTTATAAATGAAACAAAATTTATTTTTAAATCTGGAATTGGGCTCGCAGTTTGGCCCAATTCATGAAAACTCACCTATTCTCAATAAAACCTTTGGAAACCACCAGAACAAATCATGAGTGGAAAATAAATTTAAAATAACCCTAAAATAGGTTACGTACGTGAAAATTCTCCCCACCTTGAAAACTTTCCGCTCCGGAATGTCACAGCAAGGTCAAAGCAACAACCAAACCCAACTGAGAAACCAATAGGTACACCTTTGCAAGGTTTCACCCCCAAAGGTCAAAACACCTCCAGTGATCAATGATGGAAGGAATACTGTCACAAACCAAAATTACACCAATTTCCAGAAACAATAAAGTACATTCAGGATTTATACCAAATGAAAACTCCTCAAATACAATCTTAACAATACTCAATCAATTTACCCAAAAAAAACAACAACATTGAACAAGGTTACACTTCCCTACTATAACTAAACCATTGGAAACTCTCCAATATCAATGTTTACCCAATGAATGTGTAGGTAGTTAGATATCTTAAAATGATAATACCTACTTCCCAGACAAGTCTAAATAAAAAAAAATATGAGTTACTCGTATGAAGAGACACAAATGGGCTCCCCACCATAAGAGACAACTTAAATTGTTTTCCCGAGACAGAATCAAGACACTAATAGTGGGAGGCCCAAACATACTCTCTAGTAAAATGGATATACTTCCATTAAATGTTTATGAAGGAATATTCATGAGAATCATAGTGGGTCTCCCCACCATAAGAACTGACCATCTTAACCGACCAGCATGGGCCGACATAAAAAGACCCAAAAAGAAATCAAAGATTTAGGAAGGGCGCAGGATTAGTATGCATGGTTTGGGAAACTGTGCACTAACTATGAATATAATTCTTTCTACATGGCTTCCTAGCACACGGCCACTACTAAACGTGCACAAACTATGTGCTCAACCATTAAGAAACCATAGGTTTGAACTATTCCCATCTTTCATACTAAGGATAGGACTTTGTATAAGGGTTTAAATGGCCCTGGGATTTTCCCTGACTATGAGCCAGCTTCTCTCTGAGACCTATGGCTGGAGCTCAAATTATTAAAGCATCTTCGACCTCGTAGTTAATATTTGGAAACCCACTGAATGAGAATTCTTCTTTTCGGTGCCACCAAAAACTACACCGCAGTCCCAAATAAGTTTCCTAGACATAACACATTCCAAACTCACTTTACCTTATCCCGATATTTCACTGAAACAAGGTCTGAGAAGATACACACACATCACAACTTGTTTCTTCAGGTGAAAAACAATATAAGTAAAGAACACCTACACTCACATTCCTCTAAAATAGATGATTTTGAAGTTTTTCCAAGGGAGGCATTTGCCCAACATAACAGGGACTCTCATAGGATTTCACTACTTTCACTTATATAGTCAATCGAGTACATGACATCATAAGGCATCACCAAACATGACCATTTCAACTGATATAAACAATTCATGGAGAGGGACCTTATACAACATCCCCAAACAACACACTATTCTAGAAAGTGGCCACAATATCCTATCGTGACCATATTTCCCACACCGGTGGTTTAACATGAATTAATGCATCAAAGAAACTTTGAATAACCCAAAGGTCCTCTTAGACGCCATCGAGACACTCATCCACACTTACAACCAAAGAACACTTCCACCTTCGATGAATCATGAAACATTAGAAACTATGGTTTCTTTCAACCTTCCACAATAACCTTACCACTACAAGAGGATCCAAAAATCAACGAAATGAATGGGTGTAGACTCAATCAACAATGATCGATAAAATATTCCTTATATTGATCAACTGGAGGATTTTACAATGGCGAAACAATATGGATTTCACTTCAGCTGTGCATTAACCCTTAATGGGGGCATACCTTATCCAATGAGACAACCCAAGGACCCAACCAATCTGGTCCATTAGTCAAAAAATGCCTCAAACCAGATCCAAACACATGAAGGGAACCACCGTAGAGGCATCCCAAAACATTTTTCAAAAGATACCACTAATCGTCCCTACAACATAGCTCACCGACCAAACACAAACCCAAAACACAGTTCAAACAGGAGGGGTACTTGGACTCAAAACATCCCACAACATCAACATTATCAAAAACCCATAATAAAAACTATACCAAACTATTCATCAATACATCATGTTTTTCTTTAAAACTATTTCTTTGAAAACAAACGGTTTTGCTGTAAGAGTATCCACCATTGGTACCCCATGGGCCTCACACATGCATGTTTTTGTGTCACACCGGGAAACCTCCTCATAACCATCCCATCACTCATCTAGTCATGCCATCAACCATCCATAATCCCATATAACCCCATGCATGTGGTCACTCATGGAAATACCAAAGGGTAAAACAAAAATTCCTTCCACTTTTCAAAAACAAAATGCTCAACCAACCCAACCTTTTTCTCAAAACTGCTAAGAATGAGATCAAAATCCCAATTCACATCTTACAAAACATTTCATAAAGACCCAACAATTTGGAAAAGAACCCACATTCAAGATATTCATATCAATATCAAAACAACTCATCCCATTAAAACACTGTTTTATTATTTAGAAAACTCTATTGGAAACACATTTCAAAACCAACTTTAATATAGTTCCTTCTTTCAAAAGAGGTGTAAGCACACCATTTTACATTTCAAAACAATTCTGAAAATTCAATTCCTCAATTTAATAAACCGAACCATTCCCTCTTTATTTGAAAATCATTTCATAAAAACTTTACACTTATTAAAACCAAGTCACCAGAAAACCAAAGTGCCAGGATTTCAAAACTAAAGCACAAAACAATCCGAGAGGAAACTAGTTTCAATGGGTGACTTGGAAATATGGTTGGAAGCCATATTCCAATCACTTCACTATCACAGAGAGTGTTTTAGGGAATATCCCCAGCTTCACATGGCTTGCCAGGCCCTGCGAGCTTACGGAGACCATTAACCCAACCCTCTTTTCATTTCCCCTAACCATCATTAAAACAAGAAAACCAAAGGACTTAGATAAATACTGACTTCCCTAGGAAACTTGAATCCTGTCATGAGGTGTGGTGATCAAGCACACTACCCATAACTATAATACCAAGTCCCTACAATCCTAACTCCATGATATCCTGACTCTTCCCGAAATAACATGACCCAAAGAGTTAACATGAACCTGCTCGGATACCATTTTTGTCACAAACCAAATCTGGTCGCCGCCCAAACCGGCACCAAACCCAGCCCGTGACATGACCCGAAGGGCGTTCCTGATCCCCACAGGCTGGCACAAGTTCCCGAGTATCATTTATTTAGGTTTGGGAACGATTTACCCGAATATGAAGTCCTAAACCATTAAAAACAATCAATAAACTGAATCTGAAAATTTATACCAAATGATGTTTAAACAAAAACCAGAACGGAATACATAGTTTTAGATTCAATACAAAAGGTCCAAAGACACAATGTAACAGAAGAAAAACAGCCCCACGGACTTCACATGACAAGGGGTCATCACCCCCAAGTCGTCTCCACTACTCCGCCCCAAGGATGAGGACTAACACCCTAAACCGCCATCACCCTTAGCCTTTCCTTTACCTGGGTCAAAAAAAAGGTATACTTACACCCAAGGGGTGTAAGTAGGGTGTGAGCCTAAGAACAATAGGATACCACCCTATGATTCCAAGGTGCATGCAATACAAGGTGAAAAATCAAGCAGTTTTAATATGCAATTAAAAGCGGTGAAAAATTCCACAAAATGAAACTTTAAATTGAAATCATTTTTCAAGATAAAACATTCATAATGCTAACACATTTAAATAGGAATATTAGATACTGCATTATAATTCCAAAGACACCAAAAAACAAGGGCAAATACCACAAATCCACTGAGCAACAAAACCGGGAATACCCCTAGGCACTAGATAGTCTCAGGCCCCATGTACCTCGTACCTCAGTGTAATGTAACCATAGTAAAATCCTTTCTCATGCACGAGCCACTAGTAGGGAACATACCCATAACCTAGTGGTCCCCAATCATCATCCACAATGTTTAGTTATAGTTGTCGTTATCCAAATGCTATGTGAAACAGGGACAAAACCCATCCGGTCCACTAGCCGCCCTAGTACAAATCCGCCCCACCTAGGTACCCGGGCTTCCCCCTTTGTGCTCAAACAATTTCAGGATTTAACACACATCCATTTTAATGTAAAACACCACTACTGGTCACATAAACCAAATACAGTAGCTATCTCATTTTCTACCACTTGAACACACAACAAACTCTTTGAATTTGAATAAATCAATTTCACAAAATCTGGTGTAGTTTTGCACACAAAACCCCTTAAGAAACCCACTTGTACACGATGTTCACAATTGTAAGTTACAAAAATAGTAAAGGCAGCACAATAAATATCAATTAAAACAACAAATCAATTTTTGTGCATCCTCATGTTAAACAAGAAGTGTTCTCTTTGTAAAACCTTCATTTTCACACACAAGTGGAACCAAAACTTCACTTTCTTTACAAGCACAATTAAAACTCATTATTTTCAGCAATTACCAGAGGGGATAAACATTATAAACAGTATTTTATGCCTTATTATAGATCAATAAAAACAACTAAGTATTTATAGGGAATCCCCAAATAAACAAACAAAACAATTCTTTAGAAAACCCCCAATTTCACACCAAATTGGCATTTTAAATTCAATTGCAATGGAAACATCATTAGAACCAATTTCTGTAGAAATAATAAAATTATATAAATCTGAAAAAATGATAAATACAGCATGATAATACACAAATATTGCATCAACATTGGAATCACCTACCAAATCAAATGAAACCATTGAATCCTTTGTGCGAAAACACAAACGCACCACCGCTGCACCTCAAAAAGGGTAGATCAAACCTAAAAATAGAAAATTGGACCAATAAAACCCAAGGTTAAACATTAGGTTCGAACCCCTACCCACTGGTCGTTGTTCACTTCAATAAAAAGGGAGGAAACCCTAAAAAAATAGGATGAAACCCTAATCAATTTGAAAGGGGAAAAGAAATGGACAAACTTACTTGAGAAATCTAGAATGAATCTCCCCAAAACACTAGTATCTGTAATTTAAAACGGCCAAAACTCAGGGGATGGTCTCACAAGAATTATTAGGTAATTTAGGAATTGGAATGAAGGGAAAATATTAAGAATAGAAGGAGTTATGAAAGGATCAATTTACCTCTCCAAAATCTGGACGATTTCTGAAATTTAGAAAGCTTCGACTATTTTCGCGACACTATCGAGCTCCAAATTGTGTGAGGAGGGCATGGGGTCGCGTCTGGACTTCTTAGGGTATATAGGGAGGTGGAAGCACCGAAAAATCAATTTTAATGAAGAAGATATTAATAAATTAATGAAACAATTTAAAACTGGAAAATGGGCCTTCGGGTTGGCCCAACTCTCAAATAAAAACAATAATCCCCCATTCTTATGGATTTATAAAGGCCCCAAATTTAAATTTGGGGTTAATATATCAGGGGAGAACAATTAGGAGTTAGAATGAGTCAAAAATATTAAAAATTTGAAAAGTTATAAATGAAACAAAATTTATTTTTAAATCTGGAATTGGGCTCGCAGTTTGGCCCAATTCATGAAAACTCACCTATTCTCAATAAAACCTTTGGAAACCACCAGAACAAATCATGAGTGGAAAATAAATTTAAAATAACCCTAAAATAGGTTACGTACATGACAATTATCCTATATAAATAAATATCTTCCTTTTTAATTTTTATCTAAGAAATAATGGAAGAATATTTAGAACACCTTTTTTAGAAACCCTCATTATGCAATGAGAAAATAAAAATTTCTTAGAGAAGGGAAATGAGAAGCATAGGGGCTACCTAAAGAAACACATAATTAGTTTCCCATATATGGTGAATATTAACAAGATTATATATTATTGATGTTGATAAGAAATAAAAATTCTAATGAGTAACAGAATGTGATTGGTAACATAGTCATGATAATGTTAATCACTAAAAAATTGATAGGGGTGAAATGAAAATTAATTCATTAGAAATAACTGTAAAATAAAAAATAATTTTAAATTTTATTGTCATTTTAACTATAGTTGAGAATTATATTACCATGGAATAGAATAAAATATACTTAATTGATTTATTTCCATTTAATAAGTACAATTTCATCCTTTGGTTATTTTACAATAAACTTCTACTTATATCTAATCTCCAACTCAAATAAATAAATATTCAAGATGAATTATTCTATATAATAAAATTAAATTCTGATATATATGAGTATATATAAAATAATAAAAATCCATTCATTATTTATCTATATATTTCCCAAAAGAAATAATGTAGCGAACATGTTGTCAAATTGTGGAATGTTTTAAATTATGTACCAATTAATTAATATTTAAAACCACAAAAATAAACCCTAATGCTATTCTTAAACAATTCATCAAATAGTTAATCATAATGCTCATCCAAAATATTCCTGACCAAATTCAAAACCCAAAAAACAATGTTATGTAATCCCATATGCTTTCTAATATCAACGTTAACATTTATCACCCAACAACATAAAGTAGCTTACAATAACACAAACCAATAATATGAATACCATGATCACATTTTCTAAGAAAATATTCTAATAATAAAATTTTTTATTAAACATTAATGAAATAAACATTCATCCAAAAAAAGTGAATGTTAATTTTTTATAAAAATAATTTAAATAATTTTATAATGTTTTTTGTAAATCCAAAAATATAATAATAATCATCAAAGATGAATGAAATATTTTTTTCATCAAATCAGTAATGAATTCTAATGTCACGAATATAGTCAATATTTCTATATGAATATAAATAATATCTTTATCTAAATAAAAAATTATAATCAGAACTGTAAACTTATATTATGACTTCTCATTCCTGTAATCATGTGTTTTGAAAATATTTAATCACCCCCCCCCTAAATAAATTTTCTTGGATTCTATACCATTCAATATATTCTTCAAAATAATTAAATAAAATGTACATCATAACAATACTTACATGTTTCACGATACATATAACTTGAATATCATTGATAAAATACTAAAATAATATAATTCATGAATCCAAATAAATAAACACTTCAATCATTTAACATCTTTCATAAACCACTACTCACTCTTCTCAATATTATTCCTTATTACATTCATTCTATAATATGAAGTTTGAATCAGGTTGTATGATTGATCAAACAAAATTTAATAATTTTTCTTAAAATTATCATATTTAGTAATATTATAATAACTCATACCATTCATATATCATTGGTAGTGTCTTTATATTCAACTGAATAACATTCATGGGTATGCCCTTATTGATCCTCCTATTAAAGATTCCCCCAAGGATTTTTTTCTTCATAAATCCCATAATTTATATTTAAAAAATTCTATTTTTATGATTCCTTATGTCAACCATTTTTTGAATCCATCACATAATCGAAACGTTTCATTTTACTTAGATTTTTAACGCATTATTCCCTTCTATTCCACTCATGAAACTTCTTATAATTCCTATGAGAAGTTCCCTTGAGTGACCTGATAAATATTTAATAAATTTAAGAAGAAGAATCATATTTCCACTGTGGGATTCTTGAAAATATATTTTTCTATTATTTGGTTGATTGGGTATCTCAACAATGATCATCTATTTAATAATATATTTATATAGTTGGTTATGAATAATCAAAATCATTCATCTTATATCTACCTAATTATTTGGTTTAATAAGAGTAAAATCACTATATCATCAATCATCTTCCTCATTAACATGGTTTTTCTTAGTACCAACCATTATCTAAAACCATATATCATAGTTTTTGTGATAATAATCATAGTGGACAGTCATATAATCATGAAAAAAAATTCCTCATTTGTTTAATACATGGAAAATTAATTTCAATTTATGACATTGTTAGATTATCCTAGGTCATCCATAGTCATTTTATATATAAATAATTCACTATTTATAATAAATATCATTTTAATTAATACATGAATATCCATATAGTGTTTGGGTCTCAGTGTGTCGTCTTCGACTCACTCATCATTCACCAATGACGATTGAGTTAATACCAAATTTAACATGTTCAGTGTTTTTAACCATAGGTGCATCTATTCCATAATAGAATCGACATTATAAGATCAATTCATGGATATACATTCTAGTAAAATCACACACTATAAATTATTAGAACCTATGTGGTCTTCCTATACATAAGTATATCTTATTATTTATCACTGTTGTTTTTCTAATCCGAATATCAAAAACTAAGAAATATTACATTGAAACAAAATATATAGACCCAAAAAAACATAAATCATTACAAAATTATTTTAGAATAATATGTACTATATTTCAAAATAATTCAGGCTTGTTTACCTTAATCATTTATTTTTTTTGGTGAATCGATTCATAATCATATTATTTCATGAAAAATACTCAACATATCCCCAAAATCATTCGCACATAGCACCCTTATTATTAATATCCTACATAAAACCTTTGGTCATATCCAAGGTAAGGGATAAAAAAATGATGGGATCAAATCCCCAATAATAGTAAAAAGGTATTTATAAGTCAATGATTAGATGCAGTCAAAATTGAACAATAATAGTATGGTAGTTTGAGATTAATAATAAAAAATCATACCCAATAATTTATATATCATGATCATGAATGATGTAATAATAAATTTTTGTTTTATCAAACATGAAACCAAAAGTAATAGAGTAGTATGATTCCTGAGAAAATAACATTTTCAAAATATAATTTCTTAATATAGTGGTATAAGGTCTGTTATAATCATAATAATTTGAATATTATAATAAGGATACCTAGCGTGTCATTCATCACAACTTATGATTTGGATTACCACCAGTGGAACTACTATGGGATTGGGATAAGAACCCATGTATCCTATTTTGGGATTTGGATAACCTCCAATGTACCCTCTTTTGGGATTGGGATTACAACTAATGTATCTTTATTTGGGTTTTGGTTATTTTTTTTGAAGGTAATTTTGGGCCTATGATAACCTCCCATGTACCAACATTTGGACTTGGTATAACCTTGTGTGTAACCTATTTTGGTCTTTCGATAAACTCCCATATACCCTAATTTGGGATTGGTATAATCCTCTGAGATAAAAAAACAATATTCTTTACTGAATGAATTTAATAAATATAACAGACCCACAAAAACATAATAATACTTCATTTATATGATTTCCACTTGACACTAAATAAATTTATGATTATAGAAAATATCATCCAATGGAAAATAAAATAAGATTGATCAATATTTCATCACTATTATAATAAAATATCAATAAAAATAATGAAAATGTAAAATTATGATCATATCCACATTAATACACTAGGAACTTCAAAGGATGTTATTATAGATTAAAATATATCTAAAAGATCACTGGAAATTTATTTGACGAAAAATACCTTCCATTTTGGGATTGATTATTTAAAATATAAAAATTCTCATAATATTAAGTAAAATATTTTATTTGACATGAAAAATGTATAATTTTTCATTAATATTAAAGTCAATAAGATTTCATGAGGTTGGTAAAAGACATTGATGTAAAGTATATTGAAATAAAAATTCATTTCAAATTTTTGATAAAAATAACATGTCACTTATTTAGAAATTGAAAAGAAAATTCAATTTTAATTTTTTGTGTTAAATTCAAAAAATAGGAAAATATATATTTATTAATTCATGATGGAATGGTGATAATATTTGTGAAAACATTTCAAAAAATATTAACAGAAGGAAAAATTATTCCAATATGAAGAGAGAATGAAATTGAATTTTAATTAACAAAAATTAAATAAATATCATTATTATATAAAGATAAAAAAATGAATAAAATATAAAATCTCAAGACATAACAATAGGATAGTTACATAATAAGAATATTGGAGAGATATATAGTCTAATTTTATCTTTGAGAAAATTAGAATATATAATCCTGAAAAATGATATAGTTACCTAAAATCCTTCTTGCTTTGGTAAAATTTGAGTAATATGTCCAAATAATGAAATATTAAAAAATCATACAATAAATACCATGAATTTATGATTATTAATGATACAAAATAGAAAAATGGTATTATACACACTTCATAAACATAAACTAGAGCATAACGTCAAAAATTTGTCAATTAAAATATAGATGGATAAAGAACTGTTACCTCACGTTTGACATTATTTATTGTCAATCTAACCTTTTATATGTTAAATTAATATTTATTATGTATCTACACCATGAAAATAATCCTAACCATAATATTTTATAAATTCTACTTATAAAATTTCAACAAGAATTTATAAATAATTTAACATTAAGACCATTATTTCTAGGTGTTAGTAGTTTCGTTTCTTATGATTGTTTATTATGAGAAATTCAAGTCCTCATAAATTGGTTATGGTTCCAATGAATATAAAATGTAAATAATTTAATAATTATAATATTTAGTAATTATACAAACTCTTATAATTTTTATGTAATTTTTTATGAATAATGAATTACATCACTTCGTAGAGACGACAATCATTACCTGCACATAAGTTATTTTTCAACTTTTTTTGGATACAATGAAATACTAGAAATTGATAATTTATATTTTCATAATAATTATTCTATAATAATTATAATATATATTTACAAATTCTATAATTATTACAAGTGATGTAATTTACAAATGAAAAATGAATCACAACTCTTCATAGAGGTGTTAGTCCACACATACACACAAGCTATATAATCATATTTGAATTGATGAGTTATTAAAGAAGGTAGATAAGATATAATAATTATTATATTAATAATATTTCATAAATATAGTATATAAAAAATTAAATCTATTATAATTACATTTTTTGGAATAATGTGATCGAAAATGGATCATATCGCAACGTGATGGTGGTAGTCAACATTTATGCTTGAGCAATAAATTTATTTTCCAGTTGATGGAGAAAATTGGGTAAATGGTTGTTCTGTTTTGATAAAAACACCTTATTATATTTATTATATTATATAAATCTTGTTATTTTCAATAAAATAGTTATGAAAATGGTGTAAGAATAAATAAAATTGGATGTTCTTGGTTAATATTTATTCTTCTTTTTAAAGAGGTCTGATTCGAATTACAGCTTAATCATTTACTGATTTGTAATAGAAGAAGACCATATCATCTTAAATGAAGGATAAAAAACATGAAATGTTTTAATTTATGGCTTGGATGGCAAGAAACAATCTAATTGTGTTAATAAAGAAGGAGAAGAAGTTCCCTTTTATAAGTGAGTTGTGGCACACATATAGAATAAAAAAATATTTTAATAATTTATGACCCATAGATATTAAACTAGATCCAAATGGACTTGAATTGGGTGGTTTGGAATGATAAGGTTGAATTATATTCAAAATTGAAAATTTTATAAGTCTAGGAGAAATTCTTACCCTTACCTCATAGTTTAGCCCCATAGAAAACCCGTTAAAACATTCTTTGTGGTTACATAATGTTACCCATTCACTATTCATTTGGATAATAAAATTATGATAACCCAATTAAATTATAATAATGAAGATGATTAAAAATATTCAATCATTATTACCCAATTAAATCAATATAAATGGATAAATTTAATTTCCATAAATAATCATATACAATAAAATTAATTCTATGTTGTCTGATCATGCAATCTATCGATCCCAACCATCTATCTCAAAATTTTGGGTCATGAGTTCAAACCAAACCAATACCATGCTATGAAAAATTGAATCTTGGTCAATCAGACATAGTGTGGTTCCTACATATCCAACCTACTGATGCTCAGGTTCAGTATCATGAGGCACACCTTACACTCCCTGATTATCACATCCTTCTTCACAGTAAACCCCAAATATCCATGCATGTTTAAGGTAGCCAACATGATCCACTGAGATAACCGAGTGTAGACACCAGTATCCTTTTACAAGACCACTACCCAACCTTTGATGTCATCGCATGATCATCCTTCAGTCATCCATCTAAACTGAAGATAGGCACTAAAGGCATCATGAGTTGTTTTATGACTATGAACCCCTTCCATAATCGATGTAATTTCCATGGAATTAACTATTATTTTCCAGTATCACACATCTCTTTAAAATTTATCAAATGAATTGATTGATTAGATTAAACTATCATGTGATGTGACCTTCATCTCTTTATCCAATACACATGGCACACATTCTGTAAAAATTGGTGCAACCTTTAGCCATCCCTCGCCTATAGTAACCCTACCCCATGAAGAAAAAATGCACGAAAGGGGGAAAGAATATATTCATGAAAAGAGGAAGGTGGTGGAGTGCACTGATGGCAATTTTGGAAGAACCAATCCCCTCATGTGATTTCATAAACCTACTGAATGGCCTTCTGAAGTTCACACAATCACATGAAAAATAGAGTGTCATGAAATGCCTTATTTATATGCGATGTTCACATGATAAAATAATAATCAAATGGTCTTGTGACCTCACTGAGTACAACATTCTTATATGTATAATGAGGTCATGTAAACCCCCCTTATTAATTGGCTTAAACCCATGTATGAATTTCTATCAGATCGTGTGAACACATAGACATAAAACCTCATGCGATAGTACATGCGAGCCTTCAACCAAGTAATGTTGAAAGATCATATATCTCATAGGAACTATTGGTCATCCATGGACATGGCCTTGTCAATATATAAATACGTTCCTTATGTTCTTAGTGTTATAGATGAGGTCATTGCATCGACCATTTATTAAGGAAAAATAACATCATAAACAAATGATTTCATGAGCATGGATCACTCTTGAAGACTTGAGATCACGTGGTATTTCACCCCTAACATCGGTTGATGAGGAAAATGGTCTTCAATGTAGGGTATCCACATTTGGGATTTCTCCATGTATCCCTAAAATGTTGAGTTCACATACCCTCCGTATTTTGACACATGATGTTTATAGGCGACCATAGAATTGACAGCTTCAAAACATAACATCACTCCTGATCACACATCGCTCATTTACATGATCTCAGGGACTCTTTCTCTATGAAATACAAGTAATGGGGAAGAGATACTTATATGATTTGAACTCCATGAAATGGGATTTCCAAATATGACCCATATATGATTCGGATATGATATACAACCTTTCTATGCATATGTATGGAGGTCCTCGTTAGACAATATGAAGGCCATGCATATTACAAGTATGCAGGCATCATGAAATGTCATGAACACATCACCTTAATGTAGGTTATTCATCTTGTAGAACCTTTTCCGTATCGTTAGGAATTCTTTGTACATGTCCATAGAATTCTTTGCGAGTCCATTTGGAGTTCATGTAAATTGCATGAACAGAGGAGTATCATGTGAACCGCCCCTTTTTGTGCATGGGAGCCTAGGTACAAGACCTCCATTTTCTATGATTCCCCTATTGTGTATGCCTTCATGATGTAAAATTGACCATATATTATGGCCCATGAAGTATAAGGAATGATCCATTTGGACATTCATATCAATTCATTGATGGGTTCCAAAACCCTAAACATATTCATGAGACACCACTCTTTGAATGGATTATAGAAATGTGACTATGAGACCCTTTTATGGTCTCCAAATATCCTAGGGTGGCCTTGTACATGACATGTTGATCATGATAAAATTAATGGACCTGGTGTGATGACCCTATGAAAAACCATTGATGTTTAACCATTGTTAGGTGAAAACACATGGGCAAGATAAGCTGATTAGGTGAAACCCCCTCAGTATATCAACAACTTGTTATGGAATTCATATAAACCACCTTAGTACATCCTTGTCCAAGAGAAGAAATCCTAAAAAATTCACTTTGATCATGTGATAGTTTCATTCACATTTTGGAATGATCATGTGATTGTCCATAATCTTGTCCATATTGACATGCGAGAGTTCGAAGACAAGCCTAGTTGACCATCCACAATCCCCCTATCATGTCTACATTGATCATGCACAGGACCCATGTAATTTCTTCTTTGATCATATCTGAGACATCAAACAATTCTTCTTTGGTTACCGGAAGTATATCAAAAATGTATTCTTTTCCCATGCAATGTATTTTGAGGCATGTTAATAAGGTAAACACCGATAGATGTGTTAACCATGTTATATTGGTGACCCAATATATTAGGAAGACTATTAAGACATATAAAAGAGATATTAAAAAATAATCTAGGAAATTAAAACCATGATAGAAATACCTACATGGACTCAAGACTTGTGGCCCCGGTTATAAATCTTTATCTGACTTCCCCTTTGACCGAGGATGTTTTTTTGATGATATAGGGTCATAAAAGCATGAGACCATACCAAAATTATGATCTAAGATAGATCATAATGGTCATCACCACCTCTATTTAATCCTCCATAGGATAAAGAATGAATAAAAAATAAGGAAATCTAAGTGCGTAATCCCTGACTATCGATATAATATTATATGTCTCCACCAATCGGGTGATCTCAAAGTGTTAGTGCTGACAAATTGGGAAACCTCAGTGTGTAAGCACTGACCAATTGGAATACCACATTACATACTCCCGAACTACCAGCATTATATAGTATTTACCTAATAAATATGACATCCATCTAGGAATATGCCTGTAGAAGCCATGAATCCTTGAGGATGACTCGAATTTCTCCGAGTTTGATCATCCTCCATACCTATCAGTGGCTTTAGGGATAAGTGAACTATGAGAACTCTAATTCACAAAATAATTGCTATATGTAGGATGAAATCATAATTTCTTACCACCCTACCATATCTTCCATGATATGAGAAACTATTCATCTCAAAGAGTTACTTTAACGTTTACTCCCCGTATGAATATGCTCACGTGCAATGTGTCCAGTGTTCTACTATGTCTTGTTCCTGACACCAATCTTGGCTCATGTGAGCATTAAGACTAGTGATTACTTCACCAATAGTACAAAAAGTATTCTACTGGTGTAAAATCACCATTTGGGTGTAACCTTGATGACATCTCACCTCCACTAAAAATATTATATTCCCAATGAAGAAATCTTAGGCAGTCTCATATGCATAAGTCTCACCCAAGGCCACAAATTTCACCTATCCCACAACATAGAATCCCATGACAAGAACTACTTGGAATATTATTCCATTTGTAAACATGATAAATAGGTCATCTCATTGAGGTTCGGGCTTGATATTCTTTCCCTTACTATATGGTGTAAAAATACATGGATGGGTCTAATCATAAAAACCATAACTATGTCAAATAAATTACCTATATTTGGATTCCTATTTAAAAATATATGTATGATTCCTCATAGTGGTCCATTAAAAACACCAAGACACTGAATGTCTCCATTGATGACAATAAACTATACAGTGCTTGAACATGGCTAGAACCCTAAATATCATAACAAAACAAGACAACGATAGAGAATCCATGATAAGAACACCATTGTTCACAATAATACAGATTCATAATCATTTCATTGAAACAGTGGTAACTAGTATCGTATCAGGGTATGGTAATGATTTTGTGAACATATATAAAATATCATAGAGTTTTCTGGAGTGGGAAATAGTTCCCCCCTAAAGGGTGATATGTTCCAAACCCCCATCCTCTTGACCAATGAGAGTCCCGAAGAGTCTTTGGGCCTGAAAACCAAGATTACCATCGAACTTTAGAAAGAAGTTTTGTACCCAAATATAGATGGGTGACCGATTTGGAGTTTTTGGGAAATGATGAACATGATGTGAATTATATTAACAGTGTAATCCCTTTCACTGGTAGAAAAGGATAGATACTATAGTGCCCTCCAGGCCATTTTATGTTGCGGTCGTTGCCTAAAAAAATGGCAACCCCATCATTTTTATTTTACCCACCTTGATCCTTGTGTAAAAAAGAAGAGATTGTATTTTTATACATTAATTTTTATTGTTATTTATAATACATGTAATCTTATATATGATGAATAATTGATAAGGTATATTGTTTTCTTCTCCAAGATATCTAGACTCTTTTTAATTAAAATTATATCATCAAATTTTCCAACAAATCTTGAGATCATTGGACAAACATCATTGATCCTGAGGCCCTGACATCTGATGTTACTGACTCAACACTTCCTTTACATATTTGTAAACATCTTGGATTAGAAATACCACATAAAATTATCTATTATAACTATAGAATCGTCTTTTGAAATCATTCATATGTTGAGGTCCCACTGACCATCTTTCACATGAGAAACCACAGGGGGAATGGAACTGGATTCCGTGTTCAACATCCTGTAGAGGGTATCCCTAAAAAAAATAAGTGAACACATTCTATACCATATGTAGATGGATGAGGAAAATCCTCATGACAACCCAATAACTTAGGAGCTACCTTAAATGGATCCCATTCGTTCTAGTCATCCTCGTTGAAATAGGACCATGGCTCCATGTGGAGCTAAATATGAAGATGTTCATACACCATCTTTGCCGCATTGGACATCTTACATGAGATCCCACTAGGGTTATAGAAATGATGCATCTATAGAGTAGTATTGTAACTATTTTAAGTCCAATAATTCTATTGTCCTTAAGTGTATCCTGATTGGGTCCCATTACTACTCTCATTCCATCAGTAGTCCAGAACCTGTGACTCCATCATAGCTAGCCTTAGTAATTGTGGAATCCCAAAGAACTCCCCACCCCATAAGGCTGGAGTAATTTTCATCTTAATTTACCCTTGGATAATATACATCATGGGAGTGGACCCCGGAATTAGAACAATGGGAACATACCCCTCAATGGACATCATCGTCACCAACTAATCTAATGAAATCATGGGCACTAAACCCTCAAATTATATACTAGGAACAGACCTATCTAATAAGGTACATCATCTTGGAGGATCATCAACATGATTGTGAATCAGTAAATATGATATAAAAGGTATCTCAAGACTCATCATTAAATCCAGATGAGCATCCTCTTGAAGGACACAACCATACTATCTTGTAGTCATCTGGGTCATATTAGGTCAGCCAATCTACAGCCAACGACATAAAAGATGAAATGCTCAAAAGTATCTACGAGGCATCTAGAGGTGGTGTTTCCGATCATTTTTGTATTTAATAAGTTAATGAAAATTGATTATATTGAAAATGTTTGTAGTGGATACAGTCTCTAGGATCCACATCAAAACATCCATCATAATCAACTCACCCTGACACCAATAGAGTAAGTGACATTTTAATAGATCCCTTCTACACACCCCTTACAGATGAAAAGTTTTCTTCCCCATAGGAATAGATCTCTCAACCCATACATGAAATTTGTGATCTCTAGGATAAAATTGGTGGAATAATCTTAAGATCTCCACCTATGGATGATGTGTCCATGTCTACTTATGATATCCCTCCATCAAGTGAAGTTCCCCATCCCACGACATTGGGGACATTTCATATTATTCATCGCATCATTTGGAGTGATCCCAACAATATTCCACCTCACCCAATCCAACAAGGAGATGGTAGTTTCCATATTTTTCACATCCTCATCAGGGATATTCTTGAAACCTTATATCCTCATATGTCGCTACAAAATCTCTTGTAGAGTCCAAAAATTTTAACTAAGGGGAAGAATTCATGATATCTAAGACCCACAATGAATTAGTACCTTCCCCTAGACTCATAACCACCGACTGTATATATCCTGAACTCTAGATTAAATCACAATACTACATCAATGGTAGCATGAAAAACATGTTTGAGAATAGGCCTCGTCACCCATATCTTCAAGATATTACAATAAAAAGTATATTACTTTGAAGAAAAACATGTCCCTATGTATTTATTCTAGGCCTTAGAGTGTGGTTTGATATATTTCTCTATAATGAATAATCCTAGTGAGGAATGTTTGGTAGGAAATGAAAATAATTTTCCCTACCATCAACAAATTAGAAACATGATTGAAGATTTATTTTTTTCCTTTAAAGATTGGCTTCATATAGAAATAAGCATGGGGAAATTGAAACCACCAACACCTGAATCCTTTCTCCTGTCATCTTATCAATCTATGAAGATAACATAAATTGTGAAGAAAAGGATGATCTACCTACCACATTGGGATAATATTCTGTATTTCAAAAACATATTGAAAATATACTGCTCCTTTAAAAAGAACCATGTCTTGGAATATTTTTTCTCCTCCATGGAAAATATTTTGAGGGAACTCCCAAAAATATCAAGGCCACATGAGGTAGGGTTGATATTTCATGAAAATTTGTGTCCCAACCATTGATGTCTTGGGAAAAAAATGGAATTATTCCTTGTCATCAAACATCAGGTTTCAGAACATGTATTTTTTGGATTGATATATTTGAAAGATCCTGAAACTCATTCAATACGAATAAGAGTTATCCAAGATCTTTCATAATAGCTAGTACCCTGACATGTTCCTCATAATATTCCTTAACATATGATATAAAATAATATAGATCGCTCCCTTACCATAAGATGTTATAAATACATAAGTATAATCTTAATTATAATATGTAAAAATAGCATGGATCTATTCCTAACCGCATGATGTTAAACTAAAAGGATTTATTCCTTCCCAAAAGAATCATAAATACATGTCTACTATCATTAAAACAACAAATAATACCACATTTATATATTCCTCCCCTTTATATGTTAAACATCATGGATCACTTCCTAAACGCATGATATTAAAACTGAAAGGTAGACGTCCTTACCAAAAGACATTAAACCACACTAATTATTTTGTTTCCACACAACATTAAAATTTAATATTATTCAAGAAATATATATATATTTATTCTTATCCTAATATGATATGTATGAACTCCTGGATTCAATATCCAAGTCGAGCCAACCATATCCAAATCCTTACTTCAAGAAAAAAATAACTGGAAACCTCAAATCATAATGATAGCATTGAAAATGTTATAATTTCCCATCAAGATTAGTAGATCCATATATGATGGAGTACTTTTCTAAAAGCATGGAGATAAGAAACCAATGGTAGATGATGATATACAGATTGTAAATCCTAATTTTTTGGGGACCATGCTGAAGAATCAATGGAGTTTTCTGAACAGAGACTATGTTCTTCCCATAAACTTGGTCGAGGTTACATATATAATCCCATAGGTCCAATACTTCCCAATACCTAGTGAAAACATTGAAGAATTTCTATGTTGACATATCTCTATAATGACCCTATAAATACGGAATGATAATGCCTCTTCTAAGGGCCCCTGCCACCCCGATAATTATATAGATGACCCTATATTTCTATCTCCATATGAAATTTCTTCCACGGACTCGGAGAAGGAAGACGATGAGGATTACATCTAGAACAAACCTCTAGCAATATATGATGGTGTATCAACAACTATTAATGAACTCAGGTTGATAAATCATGTAATTGAGGAAGAAATGTGGAAAACACTAATTAGTTCCACCATTCCCCTACAAGGGAAAGAGATGTACATTACATTTCAGAAGAAACAATGATATTTTATGAAGTAGAACAATACATAAAATCATGCACTGATCCAAGTTGCGGCTACTCACTAACATAGGCTCATAGACAAGAATTGATTATTCATGTAAGTAGCCAAGATGGAGAACCCCTCTCATTCCTCCAGTAGAGGGATATAGGCCAACAATTTGATCAAAGAAATGTATTTATGAGATGTGAAATACCCAAGGTGGATTTAATACATTGTCCTTATTAAGAATGAAAATGGGTATATCAGTTACTATATTGATTTTAGAGACATAAATCAGTATTACCCATAATATGATTTCCAATTTCCAATCAAAGAAATCATTATCAATGCAAATGAATGTTTCCAAGATCATTATCTGATGGAAGGGTAATTGTGGTACAATTAGAAAATGATGGCCCATATGGATTAGGAAAACACTGCCTTCAGAGCTCCTCATAGATTTCTATGAATGTACTTGCCCAAGATGATTTCTTTTCTACAAATCCAACCCTGATGTAAATAGTGGAAGACACCATGCTCATAGATGAACAAGCCTTATATTCTCTCGAAACACCCAGAACAAGGGAGATGTATTTTGATTGTGCTTCATGAAGTCATATCCGAATTAGTATAGAAAACCTGAACCTCTTCCCGGATGTCTTGGGGACTATATTTTTCTGTCTTGTAAATGTGGGTTTCCCCTATTCATTCTCACTATCCAAAGGTTTCCCAAATAATGAGGTTGAATAATAATCCCTCCTACATACCACTAATGTATCCCTATAACCAGAATATCCTTCATAAACATCAATGGGGATTTATAGTTAGTGATAAAGTTGTTCAATAGAGAATATTCCATCAAAAAGGAAGAAGTGTTCCCTCTAAATATATGTGTTATGGGATTGATGGAAAAGTTTCCTTCTAAGCCCATATTTCATCATGTTCATGATCACATAATATTTTCACCAACACATTGGTTATTGAAACCATGTTCTTGGATGATTCAGATCCGGATGAGGCAACCTCCTCAATCTAACATAAAAAAATGATAATGTCATCCACATTGGTGTAAGTCCCATAACTCTTCCAAGATACATGATATTAAAATATATGAAAGTATTCTTAACCACACAAAGTTAAACTTTGTGGAATTGATCTGGACCACATGACATTAATCTGTAAAAAATTCATCCTAATCACAGGGTTTTAGTCTCTATAGAATTCATCTTCATCACATGAAATTAAACTATAAAGAATCTTCCTAACCACATGATGTTAAATTGAATGGAATTATTTGTTACATAAATACATTAAAATTCATAGAAAATAACCTTTATTTTTGATATAAAATTGCACATATCTGTCATTTCCATCTCTATTCATGTCATGTCAACTAAGTCTTTGTCAAATGACATTAAACAGAACATTTTTTTCTAGAATTACATCTATCTTGATTTTCATCTGAAATACATGTTCATGTTATGACCGTATATATTTTTCCAACCACTATATGATACAAAATTACCGCATGTAACCTTTAACTATCATTGTGGTGATGGTAAAACCATTCCCTTCTATGTTTCTCAAATTGATCTTAGCACAAGTTATCATTGGAACTGTTCTAGGGGATAACCCTCAAAAGTAATTCATTAAAGTACATAATTGGTTCATTATAGTCCAAAATACATGAACAAAAAAGGAAAACCATGATTCCTCACATCATGACGTTAAACTGTCTAGTGAATGTCCTTTTCCCCATTACGTTTAACAATATGGATCTTCAGAACAATATGTGGTTTGATTATCATTCTCATGAAATACATAGTGATGCACAGAACTCCCCCATTAGGCTCAACAATAATATTTTTATGGTGGTTCACCTCCATCCTTATAACATGACATTAAAATTTATGGGTCTTCATGAACTACATGTAGTTTAATTCTGAATCTCATTAGATAGGTAGTGACACACACCCATCCATCTTTGGTCCAAAATACGACATTCAAATTAATTCACATTATTTCACCTTTTTCCTCACTTCATGATGTTAAACTACATAAAACATCATGAACTATGTGTAAATTGATTCTTTTCATCCATGATACATAGTGAAGCATGAATAACTAATCATAGGCCCAAATTCAACAATCAAAGGAAATAATTCCCAACTCTATATATTGGTGAGACCTGTGTACTGTATTTTCTGTTGAAAAACTACATGTGACATGATTGATACTTTCACAGGATATGTAGTGATTCCCAAATTTCCAACTCCATTACTAGTCACTACAACAAAATATTAAAATTCCCCTCCTTGCATATGGGTTTGACTAACTTAGGATAGTACATTCATAACTACTCATGTCTTGATTCTCAACCTCATGAGACATGTCGTGATTCCTATGTTCCATGTTCGTGCCAAACCACAACATTTCTACACATTCATCGAGGTTCCCATGTCCTTTCCACATTATGCTAAACTACATCGAAGTACAACCTTACCACTTGATGTTATACTACATGGAAGTATATATTTACCACATGATGATAAACTGCATGGAAGTACATCCCTACTGAATTATGTTAAACTACATTGAGTTAATTTAGTCCCTACTACATGACATAAACATAGAAAAAGAATCACTCATCTTCATTCCTTATTAAAGGACCACATGATACATACCCCATCCAACCAATGAATGTTGTACTTTCATCATCATTGGAAGCTCCATAATCCATATGACACACATCAGGTCTCAAGAATCTATGGTCATATCAAACAATTAATTTACCTTAAAAAATTAATGTTATCTCTATGTTTGACTATTCTATTAATTTAAAGGACTTAGACCCACAATACAAAGACATATATTCCTAATATAAATGGATTTTTGATTCCCATGATCCTGACATCACCACAATGGAACCAAACCCACCATTATGTTTTTGGTTATCCCTATAATGATTGTCGCATATCATCACCCTTGATCTGTGTTGCTAGATTTTTTATTTACAATAGTTTCACCTCTCATTCACAAGGATGTTGGAGTACTCTTGACCCTAGGCATATAAATAGGATATTGTGTAACATATCTCATATTAGGTTCATGTACATCAGGACTATGAAATACATATACACTGGTCAATGATATATGAACAAAAAATCAAGCATATAATATTCAAAATGAAAATACATTAAACATATTGAGAAAGACACTCAAAACATTTCAGGTTGAAAACCTGTAAAGCGGTTCCTGAGAACAAGTCAAGTATCTAATTTCTATAAACATTATCATCAGAGGTTAGGACAAAATAAGGGCATAAATAAAAAATTCATAAATCTCATAGTGTATAATTTGTATCCCCTATGAAATTAAAGATATTATTACAGGACTCCATAGTCTAAGAAAAAGGTAATTTAATGATTTTTAACATTTCCTCATTGTGATAATATGTTGAAATGTTGTGACACAACTGTTTGGGTGATAGAACCCATCATAGAGCATTATTTTTCCTTTAATGCCTCATTCTGATTGAAATTGTCTCAGCTAATCACCAAAATTTCATTTTCTATGAAGAGGATAAAAGATCACTCTTCTTGTCCATGCTATAGGTACATTGACTCAGAACCACAATCCAAAAAAATCATGGCCTATTATAAATGGATTTATCATTCTTGTGATCATGATGTCATCACGAAGGAACTTATCACCCAATTTTGTTTTAATATATCCTTGTTGTTGTCATATAATACCTATGTGATGACATGGTCACATTTGAATATGATTTAATGTCTCTATATTAGACTATTCAAGAAGATATGATATCATCAATGTTGCATCACCATGTTTTGTAAACTTTCTCATGGTTGAAATTTGACCCTTCATCCTTGAATCTTTTGATGTCCCACACCTCATGATTTAAAATCACATGGCATAGAGCTCGATCTATTAAATTATTTTTATGTTTCTCTAGTTTGCAGGACCCTTCCATATTATTGTTTCTTTCATATCCAAGATAATTATTTTGATGTTTGAGACTTCATAAATATTTTCTATCCCATCAAAAGGAAAAGAGATCTTTTAGTTCATCCACACAATTTACACAGAGCTATCAACCCCACTAACTGGAGACATCTTAGACTAATATAAAGGGATTAATAGTCCTTTTGAACCTCAATGACATTGTGGAGGAACCTGAACCCTCATATGTTTAATAGAAATAGTTGGTGTGAATATTATTATCTGTGCAAGATGCTTGGACATGATAGGGAGATCTGCAGGTGAAGGGTGAGGCAACATGGAGCTCTTTTGGAGGTCAAATGTGTCCAGAGTGGTTCTCATGGAGTTGGTCAGCTTCAAGATATGACTAGTGCATGGACTGCGAATGGATGGGTTGGTTCCGGTCAAGGGAATAGTGAGACGGAGTATATCAAGTGCACAGGGGGAGGAAGGGTTCCAAAACCTGTTATGGCCTTCCCTATTGGACCTAGTGTAGCAGATGTATTCAATAGGTTGCAGAGTGATCTGGATAGCCCTCCTTGCCACACTATGGCAGGGGTGCCAAGGCTGGTGGAGTATATGGAGAAAATTTGGACACACTCAGAGCACCTACTCAAGCCCCAGTAGTGTCTTTTGAATCTCCTGGTGTTGTAGGTCCATATTCTAGGGATGTGGCTTGATGCGCATATTCTGTAGTGGTGTGCACTAGCATTAGCAAGAATTCTGGAAGGGTGTATCTTAATGAGAGCTTGTCGAAGGAATTCTATGAGTGGGAGTAGTCTATACATGGGGTATGCAAGAAACTAGATACAAAAAATACATTAACTCAAGTATAATTCTATCCTACATTGACCTCAACAACCATTTTGTAAGCTTAAGCAATGAGGGATAGTCTAAGGGAAACTCTAAAGGTCCATATGAGGTTGAGTTTTATTTTGAGGAGAAGCACTTTGATGATAATGTCTTAGGAGGGGTAGAAAAAGGCTTCCATAACCAATGAATGAAGAATGAGAATAAAGAGAATAGGTAACTAGGGTGTTGCATTGTTTTTCGGAAACCAAATTTGAATACACACAAAACTACTTCTACATTCCACGACTCATGGAGACCGGATCAGCAAAAAATGTGGGGATACAAAAAGAGATAATGATTCAGCTCATGGAGGAAGAGGAAGGATATAAAATTCATTTTCCATGAGTCTCAAGAGAAAGTTAATGAAATCTAAAAGTAAGGAGAGAAACAAGAGGAGATACACCTACAAACATATGTGGTGACACCGTTAGTGACCCCTACTCTACAGTGTGAGGCAGAAACTAGTACGGTTGGTGCAGAGAAAGTTTAGGTGCAAGAGAGGGAACCAGTTTCACTAGCTACGGTGGGAGTGGAGGTGACCCATGGGGAGATATATGGAGTGGATATGATCAAGAAATATCCATGGGAATTTCTATTAGAATCTGAAGGAGTGATGTCAAAAAATGTGGTTTCCATAAATACTTCTACTGATATTGCAGAAAGGATTCAAGAAAGATTCATTCAAGTATACCTGAATAAGGAACAAAATGAGGGGATTGAAAAAAAACATAATCCTAGTCAAAGGTTTAAAAAACAAGAAAATAGTTGAGGACAAGTTCTTGTGAGCGTGGGCCAACCTGGATTCTCATTCCAAATACATTATAAGTGATGAACCAACAAAAATGTAACAATTATTCCCTAGAAATTGTTTATGGATGTTTTGTCTAATGGGTTGAAGGTTGTTTTTAATAATTTTGTTATGTGCTATTGTGTTTTATGACTACATTGAACTATATGGTTTCACACCTTCTCCATAAATTATTCATAATAAATAATATATATGGATGGATTATGACTTACATAACCTTCATTCCAACTACCGAGATGGGTCCATCTTCCCTAGTATTTTACCCTCCACTATATTAAACCAATAAATCTTCCAAAATAACTTTGAAACGAGTGTATATCTTCTTATCAGGGTCATGATATCAATACATAAGGAATTTAACCTACCAACAAATGACATATACTCTTTATAAGAAAGGAGATACAATCCTTATGATCCCTAAAAATAGAACGATGAAGCTCAAAATCCCATAGTATATTGAGTCATACAGGGTCTTCCTGTTCCATATTCCATAAGGTTCAATCTAGAATACCTTAAATTGTAGTGATAATAAGGTCGAAGATAAATGAAAATTTTATAACAAAAATGATAGAGTTTATAGGACCTTGAAGCAACTATAGATATGATGCTCACAGAGATGATAACCCAACAAGGGAATTATAGGGTTGAGTGCCTTCTTTATAGACATACAAATCGCATGATCCTATCACTAATGATTAGCTATAAAAGGGAAGAGGAAAAAAAATTGGTCAGAAATAAATCTTGTAGGAAGGCGGCCTCGGAAAAAGTCATGTCAATGCATACTAAGTCTTCCCCCATATGAATCTTGGGAAAAAATTCTGGAAAAATAAAAAAAGATACAATGATTGTGGGGTCCACTCAGTGTCATTAGAATAAATATGGATATGCTCTCTATATCCCATTACATAAGAAAAAGATAGATCATCTTGGATGGATATGATGTCCAAATCATCCTTGAAAATCACATGATATCAAGACAACCTGAACAGGTGCACCAATGATGAATTTCATGTTAGTGGAAATTCATGAACATTTCTCATAGATTAATGTGCTGTATGTTAAGAACTCATACCCTGGTGATCAGATTTATTTGGTCGTATACATAAAGGATGATCATTATGGATGATCTGATCAACATATCCACCAAGACATGGATCTATACCTCATATTTC
Organism: Viscum album; assembly: GCA_963277665.1. NCBI lineage: Eukaryota > Viridiplantae > Streptophyta > Magnoliopsida > Santalales > Viscaceae > Viscum > Viscum album. The sequence goes on from OY728132.1 coordinate 1,966,062,606, forward strand.
ATCACAAAGTAGTCACATATCCCATCTACGTATGAGTCAGTTCTATGTAAGAAAATTCATTTAAGTGTTATTTATAGATGAATCTATTAATCCTATAGATGTGTCTGAAATACATGGTGGTATATCTCCAACCTATACACATCTTGATTTCCATCCTCATTGGATATTTAGAGACATCCAAGTTCATTACTTTGGATCCATCCACAAGTTCCTTTTGACCAGACCACTATTCCATTCCAGAATTCATATTAATTATAACATAAGGGTATCTATTACCCAAGTAAAATCTAACTCTAATATTGGATTTAGATGGGATGTTGTGTCTAGAAGTATTATCTTCACCACACGTGAGTGTTCATAAGACATTCTCAGGAAAGAACAACTTAGGATGTTCTGTGTCCTGAATCATAAAATTTTCAAATATATGTCAATGTTATTTATGATTACCATAGAATTAGTTTTCTTATGACAAATAGCATTCTGGGGGGGGGGGGGAAATGTGAGCACCAATATTTGTGAATTTCACATTTTTCCTCAAATGTTTAATGTACTATGATTTTATACATAGAAATAGAATACATATGGGTTTGGGGTTTTAGGATATCAAATTGAGACTCATATATCCTATAAATAATTTTATTCATAGTAGTTAAGTGTTTTTATTACCACCCTTTTCAAAAAAAAAATTTGGTTGACCAATTTATAGGAAATAAAATTAAATGATAGGCTCATTTGAGACCATTGCTTGACCACGCCTAGTGAGATATGGCTTTTTCCAGCCAGCATACCGCAAGAAGGATAGATTCTAAATGATTCATGTAGGCCCGTTTATAGGGACCATGTCGCATTAGCCTCTAGGTTCACACATAGCCCAAGACATATGCTCAGTGTCCCAAGGCCTACATCATAAATGTGATGCATTTTGTATAGGTTCTGACACTATTTTCGGCTCAAAAAATCAAATTCTGCAGAATGGGTAACATACCATAGGGATGAAAGCATGACAATTCAATACGGGATATGATTTTTCTATGGAGATCGAATCTACACCATCCAATCATTCCATCCACCTATCACATCCATCCATATCACACTATAGGATCATGAGTTCAATCCAAACCAATCCCAAGCCTCTAAAATTTGAACTTGGTTGCTATTGTTCGACACATATCCTCCATATGCGCCCACTCTAATCCCTGATTCGACATCCTGAGTTACACCTGACAATCACTCGTTCACACTGACATCTCCCTAGTACATTAAAATAACTATTCATGTTGAGGAAGCCAGTAGGAGCCACCACAAGACCGAAGCACATATGCGAGTAGCCTTTCATAGGATCCCTACCAGTGCATGGAAGTAAAAGAATGATCATCTTATGATCAATATATTGAACAAAAGACTTGCAATAAAGGTTTCATATTTATTTTTACGACCACAAACCCCTTTCACCTTCGATGTATTTTCAATCCAAATTAACTCGTATTTTCCTGGATCATGTGACACCATAATGATTTATAGAGGCATCACATGATCTAATGAAATTATTATGTGATGAGACTTCCACCACTTCTTCCATTACACACAACACTCATCCAATACAAAGAGGGTCCACCATCAGCCATCCATAACCTATATAAACCCTTCTTTATCCTGAAAAATGCATAAAATGGAGGAAGGAAATGCTATAAGTAAAAAGGAAGATGGTGAGTGCACTGAAAAACTTTCCCAGAGAACCACACCCCTCATGTTATTTAATGAACATGTGAATGATATTTTGATAGTCAGGTGATCCCATGAAAAATGGAGTGTCAACGAAAACAAGATTCTCATGTGATATTCAAACGATCGTCTGATACTCCAATGGTTTCATGACATCACTGAGTAGGGCCTTCTTCCGTGCGGATAGCCGTCCTATGGACCCCCTATATTCATTCACATAACCCCATGCATGATCTTCCTTCAGTTTTTGAAAACACATCATCAATATAAACTCACATGATACAAAATGAATAAATCAATCCTTGTGATGTAAGATGCTCATAGTTCTCATTGGTACTTGCGGGATACCATAGATTTGGTCGTATCTATATATAAGTAGCTTTAAAAGGTCATTGTATTATATTTAATGTCATAAAATGACCCTTTGTTGAAGTGAAATGAACCATGTAAAAATATTATCTTCATTAGTGTGGATCATTCTTAAAGACTTGTGATCATGTGGGATGTCACCACAATACCCACACCGCTTGAAAAAGAAATTTTAATGTCGCCTTTATAACATCAGTTTTACTTAATTGATGTTACAGTAGGGAATAATTAATATTCCATCATCATTATGTGAATAACTGAGGCTGAAAAATATATAGTTACATTTTTTGCATCAGTTATTCTCATAACTAATGTCGAAAAATAGGTATTCGGCATCTGTTTGTAGAAAACCCAATGTCAAAATTTCTATTTTTCTTGTTAGTTTAATTAATATTCAATTAAAATAATAGTTTGTATCATATATTAGGTATCTATTATATAAAAACCTGAGGCAAAAAATTTTTATATTTTTTTACATCAATTTTACTAAAATCCAATGTGAAAATATTTTTAAAAGGCAACCGTAACGTGGAACCCTTATTTCATATATCATGGATTCATATTCCTCTCAACCTATGATACTACCAATAGTGTCCGACACACTTGTGACATGTAATTTGGTAGAGTTTTTTTATTTGAATCTTATATTAATTATTCTTGACCATCAATCATTTCTCCTTTAGTGATTCAACTATTTATTTCTTCTCCATAAATCTTTTACGATCGATTAACACTCATATTATAAGTTTTTTTGTTCTTTATTCATTTTCATTGTTTGAAAATGTTATAATTTTTCAGTTTAGTGTTTTTCTTTCCAAATAATTTGAGGTCAGTTATTGATATATTTCTTCTCCGGTATCCTTATTATAGTCAGATGACACCACGATTTGAGGTTATTTATTGTTATTTTTTTTTGTGTTTATTTTTTTTGAAATTTTTTTAATGTAACATTATTCAATAAAATATCATAAATACATCCAGTTGTTGAATGTTTACCCTCAAACTTATTCATAGGGAGGGTATCATTTATTATAGAATCAAATGATTGATGAAAAGCCTAAAATAATATGGGCTCACTCCCCTAGTGGTTCTAATGAGGTCTAATACTGTTTCCCATCTCTACACACCAGCCATGTGAAATGGAATACTACAAGAAAAATAATAAATAAAAAATATCTTATAAATAATGATAAGGAGGTCGGTGAATGAATTACAATTAAATAGTTATTATTTTATGGATTTTTTGTAATTTATAAATTAACAATTGAAATATTCCATTTAAATTATACATTTCAAGATGAACTTCTGGGAAAATTGACACAAAGCACTTTTATCCCTGAGGGAGGAAGAACATCATAGTAACTATATTTTCAAATATAGAAAACACCAACCATATAAGAGTATATGATGTCAGTGTAGTATTCAACATGTTTTTTGACCATCAACGTAAACTATTAAGAGACCCAAAAATTGAATCCATAATAGCTCAACTGAATTATATGAAACGATGAATGGGTGATCAAATTAATGTAGTTGTGCAATTGTCTATGTTATATAAATGATGAGACAATCATAGTTTCCATATCCCTCCAAGCCCACCCAGCAATCCAACCTGGCCCTGCCTTCCCAGCATGCATATCATTCCCAGCTTGCCTACTCAGATCCTCCACCTCTTTCTTTGGACCCAACCTTGTACTGTGAGTTGTATACAAAATATCCTGATGTTCATATTGTAGCATTTGGATTCTATAATTTTTTTGAGGATTATGTACATCACCAGCCTATTCAGATGGGTTATTTTAGAGTATAAATATATGATATTGTTGATCCCATAGCTATAATAACATTCGCTACTATGGAGATTACCAAAGATTGGGATTATATGGGTCATTTATTACTTTTTCCATCTATCAATCTTATTCATATTTAATATGTATTATATATTTTTTAAATAATAATTCTATCTGATTGAAAATTACTTATAATGTTCTCTGAAATTTAACATATATAAGAGTATCTAAAATCCAACGAAATGGCACAAGGTAAAAAATCGGTTAAGAAAAAACAACTAAAAATACTTCAGTTATATATGATTTAATAAAAATATTATCTTAGGTTTCTTATCCCTTGGCTAATATCCATGATTTTTATATGTCATCTGATATATGCGGAATTGACTCTCCATTGGGAATATTCCAATAATATATCATAGATATAATTGTTTTTCAAGAGCATAGTTTTTATGTGATGCAATTGTTTTCAATCATTGTAAATTTAACATTACGTTTTTAAATTTTTAAATAAATATTTTTTATATTTACTAAATATATTACAATTTTAATTAGGTTTCTATTCATGATAATTTTTCAAAATAATATCACATGTGTTTATAGTTTTATTGACCTATAATTTATTTCAACAGATATGCAATATGTGTCGATTGAAAATAGAGCGGCATATATATTTGAGATCTTGTTAATGAAAGATATTGGGTGTCGGTTTAGAACATTTCATGATGGGTAAGATCTTAAAAATAACTATGAACTAATATTTATTATAATGTCATTAAATGTGATCTTATTTTATTATAGGGGACATTGGATTTTAGGAATATTCTTCCCCAATGAAAACACATTATATTGGTTTTTCTCTTTATTAGGTGCTGTTTGTAGAACATTTTCCACCTTGTTTGAAAAGTTTTTTTTATTGTTTTTTATATGATCAGTATAATCAACTATCAATTTTTTTACATGTGTTATTTTTTGATATATAGTAAAATGCATGTTATAAAAAAAGTTCACTTGTCAATACAGAAGACAAATGAAATAAACTATGTGAATGTATATGTACATATTTTTTATATTAGATATTTTTTGGATATATATATATATATATGAAAATATATTTATATTCATTATCAGTATAAGGTTTTATTAATTATAGTTCCATATTCTTCAAGGATATGTCAAATGTGTTTATTATGATCTATGATTCATTTATGAGATAATCACAATTGGAGTAACAACAAATTATTATGTGGCTAGTCATATTAGTTATTTTATATTTTATATCATAGAATTCTCATTTTTTACTTATTTCATTCAACAACATTGTAGGTGTTCAATGTTTTTGATTCATACATATATAAATAATTGACCTATTTTAAATCATTAGTTTCAAATAATTTTATTGTTATGATTAGGATTAATTGTATGTACTTTTATATTTTTATATTATATATTATATTTTCCTAATAAAATATGTCAAGAAAACTAAATTTTCTATTATAATATACATTTGAACATAATGATATCAAACCAATGCTTCCACAATGACCAAAAATGATATTTTTGTAAGTTTTAGTTATTTATTTTAATTCTACATTATAATACAAATGTGTAGATATATTTTTTGATTTATTAGATAAAAGTAGGTAAATTTTATTAGAATTTGAGTCAAGGATACTATTGCTTGTTTGATTTTTGGTAATTTTCTATGAGCTAGATTGTGATTATTTTGGCAATGTAATAATGAAATATTTATAAAAAAATTAACATGTGGTATTGGTTTTTTATAAACTGATACTGATTAATAAAAAATAGCATAGTTATTGGTGGTGTTTTGTATAATATACTGAATTAGTAAACTAAGAAGACTTTCATTTTCAGTGTTGTTTTTTTAAAGGAAATGAAGAAAACAATATTTTTTACATCAACTTTATATACATTGGTTAAAAACCAACATAGAAATAAAAAACAAATGTAAAATCATGTTTTTTCACTATTAACACACACACATGAATATATATATATATAAACAATCACACAAACAGATATATATATATATACATATAATATGAACGTATAGATATATGTATATAAAAAACTTTTTTATATACAAACATAGATATATATGTATATATATTAATATATGAAAATAATATATAATTTTAAATATAAATATATATATATATATATATATATTAATTTCTTTAACAAATAATATATATATATATATACACACAAGTACACACACACACATAGATATATATTATTTATTGAAAAAATGAAATATATTAATATATGTAATATTATAATATATTATATTTTCTTAAATAAAAATTTGATTGGTAAGTCGGTCCGGTGAGTGTTGTTAGGTGGTAGGTCACGATCTGAATCCCATGAGGGTGTTAGCATTATAAAGGAATGTGTGGGAGTGGGGGTGCGTCATTGGGATGTGATGGATAATGGAGGGGGTGTTGTGTTTGACATGGGAATTGTGGTAGGGGTGGGGAAAATTAGGGAGGGGTGAGGGTGAACGTCAGCTGTAGCATTGGAATTGGGGATTGGGAGGGGGAAATTTGGAATTAGGATGTGGGAGGGGTGGATGGGGAGGGGTGCCTATGGTGGGAGGGGAATTGGGATGGAGGTGGGAAAAGGGTGGGTGGCATAGGGGTGGGAGGGGAATTCTAGAGGGTATGGTTAAAAATAAAATACATTTAAAAAAAGTCACACTTACAGAAGTTTTTAGAAATGTTGGTAAATGTGGTTTCATTAAATATTGTTTCTACCAAAAAATAGGGTAACATATTGTCACTAATTCTCAAAATTTATAATATTCAGTAATTATAATTATGAATTTAAAAAAAATTCACATTTAATGATTTTTTTAGAAATGATAAAAAAATGTGGCATCATTTACTGACATTTCAACATAACATCGATACATGTGGTGTAAAAAATTTGTGAATTTTATAAATATTTCGAGTTAGTTATGTTCATGGAAATTTATATTAAAAATTATTTAGTTTTAAAAATTTATTATTTTCTAACTCATTTGACAATGTTTTTAAACATAACCAATTAAAAAATGTTCCCATTGTACAATTTTTTGAATTTTAGTTTCTCAGAAGAAAGAGCTTTAAAGTCTAAAAATAAAATTGTGGTTCTAAGAAAATGATTTAATTTGGAATTTTATTTTATTATTAATTTAAGAGTTATGTTTGAAGTAGTGGGAGGAGTGTGAAGAATGATTTAATGAATAATGAAAAAATATTATGGGGAAGTCTAGATTTGATTATGAAGATTAACAATCAAATAAATGGGTGAAAACCTCCATTAATAAAGGTAAAATCACTATATTGATAAACATTAAAATTCTAGGATTTATTAAAAACTATATACCAAATCAAAGATTATAATCATTTTGAAAATTGGTGGAAAATCATTCTTTTTAGGAAGTATAATTTTAAATAGATATCATGGCCACATCAGGATTTATTAATAAGAAGGTAAAATTTATATAAAAATAGAATCACCGTGAATTTGAAAAATGCTAATTAGAATATATCCTACATAGAAAAGAAGAAATTCCATTGATTGGTAATAAATTTATTTCTCTAACATGAATTATAAATTATAAAACTTTATGAAAAAGATTTTAAACAATTCATATGTAGGTTTAAGAAGAATGGAAAGTAAATTGATTAAAAAACTTAAGTTATGACAAATGTTTCCCTATTGAAAGAAGATTTTATGTATTTTTTTACTTATGCTAATTGATATTTTGATTGACCCTCCAATTATTAAACTCAATATTCATATCATGGAAATGAAATAAAATGAAATATTATATTATCCTAATAAAACTAATATAATAGCAGCAAATAAAAAATCACAATTATTTTTAATAGTGAGTGTTCATCCCATATATCCTAGAATGTTAATTTTTTTTGAAATATTAATGTTTTTTCTAGTTGTATTGATTGTTTTAGAAATAATGGAGATTAAATTTTTAAAGCGAGTTAAGAAATGACTTACTAGAGATTAATTATGAAAATAATTTTCATCAATGGATGGAATATGAAATAATATGTAATTTTCATATTGATTTTCCCACATTGGATTATGGAAATATTCATCCAAAAGGGTTTACTAATTAACGAAAATGATAGAAAATAATGGATAAAACAATGTTGGACAAATGAATGTTTATACCAAATAGAGAATAATGAGATAAATAGTATCACAATATTGAAGGGAATATTATATATTTGGGTTATAGACTTATTCTTTTTTCTAAAAAATAATGGAAATTTTCTGAAATCATATTGCTTCAATTATTATTCAGAAATATAAGTAAGATATTGAAAAAACATTAAATTATAATATAATATTATTTGTTTTGAGGAATCACTATAGTTAAAAAGTATACAATAATTTTAAATATAATATATTTGATCCATACTGACATGTACAGTCTAATGAAATAACAAAAAATAATGTAAATTTATTTCATTATATTAATAGATGACTACTACATAATGTTTGGTATAATATTGATTAAAATATAATGGAAATATGTCATGGTGTACATCAATATATTTCAAATTTGTGTTGAAAATGAAAATCAATGATCAATAGAAATTTCTTGATCTGAAAATGGAATGAAATAAACCATATTTGGGGTGAGAATTATATTAAAAAAATAAAGTTAATTATATCATTTTATTTTTAAAAAAATTGATACAAAATGATGTTTTGGAGAAACAATTTTTAATATTTAAAATAGTAAATGAAAGTCATTCAATTGGGGTATTTCATAGAATTATTGGATAATACCATGAAATTACTTGTGTATTCATAAATTAGACCTCGCTAAATCTCAAATAGAATACTACTCTAAATGAATATTTTATTAGAAGGAAACCAAAAAATAAAAACCTAAGTGTTTGGAATTGAAACGATGTTTATTGTATGGTAGGAAATAAATAAATGTTTTGTGATGAGGATAAGGTGTTAGAAAATAGAAGATAAATAACGAAGGGTAATCCCTATATTATTTTTAAAAAGGCATTGATTTTTTTAATTGAAATAATAATAATATGAATGAATAAAAAGATGAAATTAAATCTATTAATACTGACCTAAAAAAATTGGAGAAAAAGTGGATAATTACATGAATTTATAGAGTACTTTGATTATATAAGATATTACGTTTTTAATTTGTGTAAGACATGGAAACTTAAGAGGGTAAATCATTCACTCAAATAAGAATTAATACTTGATAATATTAAGGAATGATATTTTATCAATGTTGAATCTAAATTAAAAAAATAAATGGCAATGAGTATGGAAATCATTGAAATATTTTTGTATTTGGAACATTTAAAGGTTGAAAATATGAATTCAATAAATAATAGATTAAATCAATATATGAATAGATATATGAAGTATAGAAAAACTAACAATAGACGATTCTGAAAAGGAAATATGAGCATAATATCATCATAAGTATATTCATGATAATAAACTATTATCACAATTATGTTATTTAGAAATAATATAGGTGTCTAATAAAGGAAGGTTTCTGAATAAAATTATATATTTCTTACAAAAACCTTGTTCAACTATGAATGAGACACCTAAGCTAGCTTGTGGGAATGCCTGAAGGTCATTGTCGATCCCCAGTAGCTGTTAAAAATTGGATGGGAATTATGAACTACATTTTGGAATGATTTTTCCAACGATAAAACAATTATCAAAAAATAGAATATATAAATGGAACCAACATTAGAAAAAAAGTATGGCCATAGAAGGGAAAGTGTTCATTGAAAACACAATTTAAAAATTTCGAACTGATGAAATTATGTATATTACAAAATAAAAAAACCATCTACTAGTGATAAGTAATATATATTTCTACTATTTAATAAATAGAATTCTACACCCCTATCATGGATACCTACAACCACTAAGTGGAGCCTTCTATTTTCATTTTCTTGAACGAAAAATGTATACATACTTCTAAAGGCATATATAGGGTGTGTAAAAAATAAGACAAGTAGAATCCCACTATGTATTTCCCTGGAAGTCTATAAAAATTGAAAAAATTATCATAATTTTTAGAAAATAGAAGCATGAAATATATATTTTCATAGTTTATTAATATTATTTTAAATTAACCCTTTTATAGTAGTTTATATAAAATTATCAAATAAACCAATTTATAGAGAATCCATAAATACGTATTTCCTAACCGAGAAACATTAAAACATATTATTAGGGTAAATTAATTCCAGGTAAAATAGCAACGTCACATCTCAGTGAATAGAAAATGGTGAGAAAATAAATTCACAGAATAATGGTCCAATATATATGAGAAAACCTTAACATGTAAATCCCATGTCAAAAAATGGTTTAGTAATAGTTGTAGTTCAAAACCATGTTATGCAACCACACACCATCCCAATGTTATAGTCCAAATCTATCTTCCACCTATGTACCCATAGTACATATGTTTTTAGACCTAACCTAGAATCATCACATTTACAATTCAAATAATATAATGGGAATATAAATCATTAAGAATACAACCACCCAAATTCCCAAAAAACATGTTTTGATCTCAATTTTAATTTGAAACAGAAAGGAAGAAGTTTATTTTATAAAAAATCCCAAACTATAACAATTATACAAACATAATTTATTAAATATAGATCAATAAACACTAAAAACCCAATTATATAATCCATATTCAATAATATAAACATCAACAGATACCACAAAAACAACATGCATACAAAATTATCACATAAACACAAAGAGATCTTTGAGGATCTAGTATATACAATCAATTATCTTATTAGATATATAAGAAAAATGATTATATCATGAAGCAACCCATAAATCTGGTAATAAAATACTAATTTTTTGGATACATTCAGTAATAAAATGGAACATGTAGAATAATGTTGATGAAATATGAAGAGATTGCGAAAACCTTGAGTTTCTTAGATCAAAAACCACATTATACATCACAATCAACCTCTAAAAGGGTTGTGATCTCAAAAATCACCATAAAGAATCCCTATATAAAATATATTGGGATATATAAAAGGTTGGAGGTTAATGAGAGAATTTTTTGGATTTAAAATAAATTTATCGATTAATTAATTACCATATCGTGGTTTGGAAACATAGTTTGATAAACAATGCACCAACCATAAACCTAGGTCAGTACATTGGAGAAGGCATATGGTTCAGACTCGTTGTTTGGAAAACCATTTACAAACCATGAATATATTCACTATCCATAACCACAAATTGATGCATGGTTTCCTTGGAGGGTCCCATGGTTTGTCCTAACTATTTGAAAATTAGGAACATACCCAAAAAACCGATGATTCTTCAAAACCACCTAGAATGAACCTTGAATATTTCGAAGAAAAATATGGTAAAAATTCAATATATATACATGAAAATTTTATCATAGTGGTACAATTCATCCCAAAATATAACAATATACACCTGTAATATCTATTTAATAAATGTTGTTCAAAGAAATTATAGGGCCATTCCTCCCTCATCATCGATTCTGATTCCCACATCTTATGGGAATTCATTCTATGATACTAATATAGTCAAACCAATGGAATAGAATTCCCATTTTTAAATTGTTCATAAGAATAAACAAAAATTACTAGTAATTTAACTGCTCATATATCACACTAAAAATTATTCTCTTCCTTGTTTAGTACATGAGAGGAATCAATATTGTACATACTAAGATGACACACATGGAAAACATCATAGAAATAGGTAAATGAGATTACGAAGAAAATGGGTAAGAAAACATAATAATATTCTCATTAATATCTAATGTTTAAATGTATATCAGAGCTAATTTCCTTTAAATAACATCCTGGAGGTGACCTAACTGAGTTAAAACATTCAAGAACCCTTGAACACCTATCAAAAATTACAGCAGTGTCTCCAATGATCTACATCATATTTATAATGATTATGATCCATTTCAACACATATATGATTATAATTAATTTTACATTGATATCCCATGAAATATTATTGTCCCCAAAAGATAAATTCAACCCACCTTGTTTTAAAAAATAGGTTATTTACTTGTTTGACCAAAGAATTCCTCAAATGGGTCTATTTTATATCGATAACTAAAAACTATTTTTATAGGAAGACTCAACTAGACCCAAATAGCCATCCTATGAACCCCTTTATCCTTTGACATAAAAACAGTGTATATTATAGAAAATATTAATTGATTTATTTTTCAATCCATCTTTCTAAAAATATTATGACATGATAAATTTATTTGGAAAACCTATCACCTCTTAGTTAGCTTTCAAAAACTGATCGGTAAAAGGGGGTCCCTATAAAAAATAATAGTATATGGAACCCCAAAAAACATCATAGTATCTTGAATATTTAGATTTCCCATATCCTCAAACATGGTGGCATCATGAATTATAAAAATATTATCCTAATCGGTTGGTTGATAATTAACTACCCATATAGAATATTTCCCTTTGGGGGTCAATGGTTACAAACTTATGAAATCCATTGATTCACCTACATATTTTCATATACCAATAAAGAGAACATTAATCAATCCTGAAGGATTATTGTGCGTTCAATTAATATTCATATTTCTAGAGAAATAATCCACAAAATTATGTATTTCATGTTTTAAACCTTGCCAACAACAAAAATTCTTAATTAAATAGAATAATTTCAGTTTATGATTTCAAAAATCCCCCTAAAAAATTGAAATCCCTATGAAAGATGAGGTATTGAAATACTAGTTTTTGTTACAAAGGAATCATTATCATGATTATGAAAACTCAAAAATAGTCTCCCTATAATATAAAGATCTCCTGATTATCTATTACACTTAAACTAATTGTTTTTCGTAAAAATAAACTCATGAATTAATTTCTTTAGCTAATACCTAGGATGAATGATAGAAAATATTCCTCCATAACATATGGATGAATTTCAAAAGTGAGTCACATGACTATACATTCATCATTATATTCCACCACAACATGTGTTGGAAATTTTCCAAATCATATTTTGGAAGCAATATTCCCCATTCCCATGGTATAGGCAATATCGATGTTGAATAAATAATGATAATAAACACATCAATTCTACCTAAGGTTGATTTCATTCTAAATAAATTTTTATTTAAAAAAATATATCTATAAAAATGAGAGAAAATTTCACCAAATGAAAAATGTCCCTAACTATTCAGAGCTTACAAAAGATATACTTATTATAAACATGTAGTGTTGAAATTATAATCGTATGTCTAAAGTTGATAATATCTATACACTAATTTATGCTCTTATTATAATAGAACTTAGTGTAATATTTAACATGAAGCATCAAAAAATTCTACACGATCCTTTCCAGATAATAGTGCAAAAAAATATATCCCCAAAGGTAAGAAATCACCCCATTTCATGAATGGACAATAGAAAAATATAATCCCATATAATTTTTACCGCTCTCACGATATGTTTAGTAAATGGGGATGATATATTTATCGATTTCATCACATAACACTGATAATATCCTTCTAAAAACAAGAAGCATAGATTCTAAAAATATTAATGTTTACTCTCTAATGAAAATATTGGTTACACCTTTCTAGGATCAATGAGAAATCATGTTTTGAAAACATATGTCATCAAAAGATAATTCTTGAATCCTTAAATTACATTTAAAAATACTACCCTAAATGTGGTCATCCCTTGAGATTATATGAATAAATATTAGTAGATGATCCTGAACCTATTATGCTCTCCATTAATCTATAATTTCATCTATAAACTCCATGGAAAATGAATCAGAGTATTAGTGAAAAATATCATACATCAAATCCCAAAAAAACTATTGTGTTCGTTATACTAAGAAGGATTATAACACATTAAAAGTTGACATACCTAATATTGATGGCATTGTTTTGAATATTTTAATCCAGACCTACGATCTGATGATATTATGATTGAATGTAGATTTTTCAAGAACCAATTTTATTCTTTTAATTGATCAAATAATATAGAATTTTATGGAAGAGGATGTTAATTATTAATAATTACCTAGGTGATCATTCAAAAATCTACAAACATATAGAGAGTCCTATAATTAAATTTGAAAAAAGGATAGGTGATGCCAAAGTTGATAAATGTTTTTGAATGATGAATTTTTCATTAGAAAAATCCAACAGAATAATGAATTATTTTAAATTACAATAGAGATATATGGTATGGTGAAATAGATATTAGATGAGTTTATGGCCCAAATTTAGTCAAAATATAAACCTTATTATCTAGGGGATGACTAGAGAAATAATTTGGAAATAATTCTATAAATTGATTAATAGTAATAGATAGATCAAAAACCACAAGTTCATACCCATGTTCAACTGTGAAATATGAAGTCAATTTTCCATTTTATTGTTATGAATGATCAACAATACAAGAAATCATATTCCATTATCCCTGAAAGACTGTGGATTTCCCGTTGGAGGTTGTAGATAAGAAATGGTGATGATAGTAATCAATGTATTATTAATTGGAAAATTAAAAATATAACCTAATGTTACCAACACTGATATTTAAATAAAGAACGAGGAAATCCAAAACTAATATGACTTTTGAAATCAATAGGGAGGATATGGTAAATTGATAACCTACAACCATATTCTTTCTAAGAGTCTCCACAAACTATAAAAAGGGTATGAGTTTCATTGGAAGTTTTAAATTCTTTATTAAGTGTGTTGAGAAAATGAATAATTGAATAAAATGAACAGATAATATATAATTAATTTAATGAACATGAAGTGATGAAGATATCACATCTCAAAGTTAAATGGAATGAATCATCTTCTATCATAGAATTTTATTCTATATTAAACAAGTTTATTAAATTGGATTTTGGTAGCAAACTTATAGTCTTAGAAGCATCTGAATATACTAGATAAATAATATTTTTTGACGTTCCAATTTCATTACATGAATTAAAATGATCTTATATGAAATTTTGCAAGGAACAACTTCATCCACACGAGTTATTGAGTTTCTTAGGTGCTGGGAAATTATATCGTGTATTCTTCATCATTCCACTCCAGAAATAAATTCAATAACCCCTGGAAAGATGATGTTGATGGTCTAGTATAAGTCCACAACTAGAATCCACTTCCACCACACATAAAAACGTATTTACACCTTCTCTTATTTACAATAGAGCTATTTAAAACAACACATTGTTAGAGTGGATACCCAACTAACAATAAATTCCATTACATTGGAATTTAAATCATCATTGATTTATATTCTAAATTATAATAAGTGGAAACCATTTTTAAAAATAATTATGAGTTCAAATAACCATATATAATCCAACATGAAACCTCTAAGACAACTACTTATCATTTGATACAATCTCACATAAGGAAAAAACTAGTTTTGTGAAGTTGTTGTCATATCACATTTATTAATGTACACCATATTAATGGGAGAATAACTCAATGGATTTTGTAATCATCAATTATTTTAGAAAAATAATGAAAAATAGATATCCTTGAATATTTTTTTAATAAAAAATCCTATGAAACTTTTCGTGGTCTACATTATTCCACAGTCACCTACTAGGTTATGTGAGCCTAAATATGATAAATTCCACTTTGATAGAATCTAAATTTTTTAAAATTAAAAAATCCCCTCGATATTCTCTAAATAGTCCATCAATTCTTAGGGATCATTTGTTCCATGAATTCTAGGTGATTTATAGAAGTGAAACTAGTGAGGTCGATGTTTTTGTTACATTAACTATGGGTTTTATTTCCCAAATAGAGTGAGGTCTAGGAAAATAACATTTTCTTGTGAACCAAATTAAAATACATCTATTTCAATAATATTTTGATTAACAAAAGGAATTTATTATAAAAAACAACTAAACTATCCTTATAAAATATAGAACTTATTTTTTTGGGAATGAAACTTCTATAATTATAGATGAGATACAATCATACATACGAAAAATCCCAGTTTAAATGAAGAGTCTATAAGAAATGAAATATGAATAGATCAAAAATGAACATGAGAGTCACAATTCCCAATATCCCATGGAGAGATCAGGATCTTTATGATGAAACATGGAAAGAAAATGAAATGGATCATACCATTTATGACATGAATGTACTATATAATCACTACAAAAATATCCTAGGACCTAAATAATGTGGACAAAACCCCCCTCTAAAAAAATTTATCATCAAGTTACCACGGTCAATCATCCTAGCATTCTTGTCTAAGTATATCCAGCTTTTTAACACCCTAAGTTTATATGTTTCATAACCTACACATGGAGGTTTCACATTTATAGTTCAAATAATTTGATTGTAATATGACCCATCAATAATAAAAATTCCAGAATTCACAAATGAAACATGATTTCAAATCTATTTTTAGTTTTAATACAAAAGGGTAAATTCATTCATTGTAATAATCACAAACTATCAAATTTCAAGAATCATAAATTACCTATTAAACGAAGTATAAAAAATTAATTGAAAATGAGTAATTGAGAATGGATTATAAGACATTGTGTTTTCAAGAAACCACCTACCTAAAACATTGAGTACACCACAAATAAAAATGTTTAACACACTCGAAGTGAAATTACAGTGTATAAGAATAAAAGCGTACAACTAATCCATGAAAATAATATAATCCAACTCTAACTAAAGTATCGCAAGTTCAAAAGTAACAAAGGAAAAAATATACCACATTAATTCCTAAATAAGTGTAAAAGTATCATGGTAGGTCTTGTCTGTAACATCATTTATCACAAAAGATATATAAGAAAATGCTTCATATAATGAAAATAAACCACACATCTATACACAAAATCCAAAATATTTGTTTCCATTCAATAAAATTATAGAGTATATTAAATAATTAAAAAAAATTATTAATAGGATCTTAACATGAGTTTCTGGATTGAACACCAAAATATTCAGTGGAATCGCTCTCATAAAGGATTGGAATATCCTAAGTTACTATGAGGAATCACTAGAGTTAATAACCTCAGTTGTAAAAGTTATATTTTGTATATTCGGAGATATTTACGGTTTTAAAATAAAATCGATGATTAATTAAAATATATAAATTTAATGTAAAATAGGTATTATTTATTTTACACTTTACAGTGACATCCTAAAATAAATTTGAGTTCCAAAAATAGTAAGGGAAAACCTTGGGAATACATAAAAAATGGGGTTAGTTATAAATCTCAGTAAGGGAATAAAATTATTATGAAATCATAACATGTGAGTCAAATGTATTGACTGATAACATATAAGAGAAGTATCATGAAGAAATTTCAAGGAATACTTTTGTAAAGAACATAATGTAATAAGATAATGGAAGGAAAATGATTATTCCAGACAAAAAAAAACATGATATAAACATAATTCATGCCTAATTGGTATGAAAAATTTATATGGTGTGTAGTGTTGTATCAAGGACTAGGTTCACTCCCCAATCCCATACATGATGTACATTGTGAATAAAAAATTAAAAAATTAATTAGAGGGATATATAGTCCCAAGAACACCTATCACATTCCTTTCATATACATAAATATATGTGACACATATGGATTTAAATAATAAGGAATTAATAAAAGTTTTACCCGTGGAATGGAAATTGTTTCTGAATCTAGTGCCATATCAAAAACAAAGAAATTTTTTTAATGAATGCTTTTTAAAGATGATCCTATGGAATGTTTTACTTAATAAAAGGTTAGGAGAGTAATCTAAGTACAAATGTAGTCAAAATATAAAAATAATTTTGAATCATTCCATATAATTAAACATTACCCTTGATGAAGAATATAAATACCTTTAAAAATATTAAAAATATTATTGAGGAAAATAACCATTACTATATGAAAATAATATTGAAAAACTAAAATTTACATTATATATTGGATATCAATTTCACTGAAAATACAAGTATTAAATTACAAATTATTATTAAAATTATATAATTTTCATGATGGTAGAATGTACCATTCATTACGTACATGATTAAATAATGATTACATTCACATTTTTGGTAAATGTTAACAAGTTGATTGTCTAGAAAAATAAAAAAATTTACATTTAAACAATTTTTAAATTAGTTAAAAAATGGGTAAAAATGACTATTAAAAACATATTTTATTGGTAAAACATTTTAGAAAACATTTTTATAAAAAAATGATACGGATAAAAAATTATTTCTGACTGAATAGAGAAATTAAGAAATCTATTCATAATAACATTTTATAAATATTGTTACGTACCAGTGAGTAAAATATGGTACTATTACATGAAACATTAATAAATAATTATTGTAATGGATAATAAGTGGGTTTTATTTTAAATTGGTAAAATAATATCCAATAAGGAAAATAGAAGCATATATAATCCTAAATAACCATAGATTGAAATATAAGCCCATAAAACTGTTGTAACTCATCAATAATAACTTCCCATGAATTAATTAGATGAATTATAGCATAAAACATAATGACTGAAGAAGTATAAATTATATATTATTTGAATTTTAATTATATCTCAAATTCAAACAAATAGGTGCATAAATATAACATGTGTCTCAAAGAATAAAGTATGAGATGAAACACTCACAATGTGTGTATCACTAAGGTTAGAGTTAATTAAATGAGTGATTTTTGCATAAAATATTTAGATACAAACAAATACATGTTATATTAAAAAATAATATAATAAAAAATAAAATCACTGATTATTTTGGCCCATTATATTCAATGCATTAGTCATATAAACTAATGAACAGAAACTTAAATTCAAAATCGCTTACCCCATAAATCCCTTTAATTGAGTGATATTTAACCATAATTGTTGGATTTTTAACCAATTTGTTAACTTAAAAAAGAATCATATTATTAATTTTAATATATCATATCATCATTTTATAACATCTCATTAGTTATTCAAAAATAATTATTCATTACAACTATTTTTTTGGTGTTAAATACCTTATTTTGTCTGGGACATTTAATTTTGGATGTTATGTATATTGAACATAGGTTATAGTTCCGTCATCTTAATAATGATATTAAAATAACAATTTTTTTAAAACATATATATCTTTAGAATCGATATTTAATTCGAAACATGGATAATGAATAACAAAGATTTATGGATAATATGTATCCTACATATACATTAGTGACTCCATCATTTTCATAATGTGTTAAAGGGTAAGGGAGAAAATTGTATACTTATTTTTTAGAATAAATAGCAGGTATTATATGACAAATATATTAAATAAATTTATCCTTGTTATATTTCTTTATAAATTGAAAATGAAAAGGGGAACACATCACTTTATGAGGAGGTAGTCCACCATACGGATGAACAAAATTATTCTATTATCTACAGAATCAAATGTAAGAAGGTTTATTTGATATTAAAAATATTTATTAAAAATTATATCATAAATATCATATATAAAAATTATATTCATCATTATATTCACCCATGAGATGTAATGATCGAAAAAAATTATCAATTCATGAGGTGGTTTTCCACCAAATACATGATCTGCAGTTTCATTTCGCATTTGGGGGAGTAGATGATGGATTTATTTACTTATATAAACATAAAAAATATTTGTATATTAAAGATAAATAGTTATCATATCATCATGGTTTAATTATATTTTAATTAAGAGGTATAAAAAATAAAATTCTCTATTAATAGTGTTACCTCTTCTCCATACAACATAATTTTTTTCTAACTAAAATCAATCCTAACATAGATATTTTACCCAAACAAGGATTCGAGGATTATGGTATGGAAGTAATAAAATTATTTGGGTAGATTTGTGTGTTTATAAAGGATATTATTTTGGATGGGATTTTTTTATTAGGGGATATGACACACATAAAATTTTTAAAACACTAAATTCCTTCGATGATTTTTATTAAAAAAATTGAAAAAGGTTAATGATTATTAAATTATAATATATAGGGTCTACATATTTCCTTATAATAAGAATTACTCAAATATTGGGTTATTTGTAATATAACATCCTGGTCTTAACAAAAATAGATATTACATCATTTAAGATGAATATTCAGCATATGAAAAAATTATATGCTCAAGGACTATTATAGTTAGTGATTTTTGAAACATGAAAACAAAAACACTGGTTCATAAGTGAGATATATTATCTTCCATGAGGTTCTTCATGACTATCATCCTTTATAGTGACATTATACTCAATACATAACTTCATAACATGGCGATGAAAACATAAAAATGTGGAGCTCCGATGCTCATTAAAAGAAAACCAAGGAAATCTGTTAGTATAAACATGGGAATAAGGGTATGAGAGTGTGATCAAAAAAATATAATATCATTCCCTTCATGTCAAATATCATAAACATGAATCATAGAAGAAGGATTTGTAATTCTCAAGTCTTGAATCTTAAATAAATAAATAACATAAGCCATGAAAGAATAACATAGGAATAAAAACAGGGATTGAGGAAAGCAGATAATCATAAATATGATTTCAATAGTATCCATGGAATCTCTTCCAATTCCATTATATTAGTACTTGTTCAATCATAACATCAGCTTGGTTGTCTTAGTTCACTCGCAGGGACATCATAGTTAAATGAGTTCAGTCATCATACCATGTTGGTGCCTATGGTTCACTCCCATGGCCATCTAATTATCAGGAGTTCCCTCCTCATACCATCTTGGTAGTCATGGTTCACTGCCATGGTCATCATAGTAGTCATGGTTTACTCTTAAGACCATCTTAGTCTATCTCAGAAGATATAAATCTTTACCAAATACATTAGAGGGAGATATAGGTCCCAATGATCTGTTAATTAAATCATACAAAAATGTTCCAAAAAATCATAAATAATCATATCATCACCCATGAAATGAAATGGGTATCCTAAATATCTATTTATATAATAAACATTGGAATATTATACAATTCTAATAATCATTTTAACAGAATTATTACCCGTTAAAAGAAGTGGGTTTCAAGAACATATATCCCAGGTAAGAGAAATAGGTTTTATAAACCTCATTCCATAAAAATATAAACCATTCGTATAACGAATATTAATGTAAACATTGGATCATTTCCCCTAAAAGGAATGAGTAACACCAATTTTTGTCATACTAGATGGAAAATAATTTTGAAATATCTCTTAATGACATTTCTTGATAAAATTAACCTTTATTATTTGGAAATATTTTTTTTAAAACAGAAATAATTTTTAAAACAATTTTCATGAAAATTAATATGAAAACATGTAAATAAACCATGAAAAATAAATTCAAAAACTATTTTCTTAAAAAAAACCTATTTATTCTTAGAATCATTTTGGAAACAATTTTTTTAAAATCATATAAAAGAAGCCTGAAAACATTTTGAAAACCACTTTACATAAAAAATATAATAGATTCATGATTTTTTTGAAAGCCATTATGAATTAAAATAATTCGAAAACATAAAATAATCTTGTAGGACTTTGAAAAAATTTTCTTTCCAAATTCCATATGGAAGGTGCATAAAAGATGTATTTAAAATATTTTAAAACTCTTTTTAAACATTATTCTTTTTCAAAAAACGTTTTCATTGAAACCCACTTTTAGAAAATAATTTCTAGAATATTTTGTAAAATAACATTATAATATATTAAAGGGACATTTAATGTATTGATAGTGGTTAAATTCATACATTCCAGACAAACATACTGAACTATAACATGTTTAGAAAAGTTCCTTGACCAAAAAATGATTGGATAATAAATTTTTTTAAAAACAATTAGTTTTAAATTTGACCATGGGTAAAAATTACATTTAATGTTCAGTTGAGAATATTAGAATATTTTTGGAAACACTACTTTTTTGAATTAATGGTTTTTAAGGAACACTGATTTTGAACCAACAAGAGGGTAATGTGTGGCTTTCATAAAAACACATTTTTAAATATCTAATGTTCCAAAGATTGAAACAAAATTGTGAAAATAAATGAAAATAGTATTAATATATAGAGGAGAATAAAATTCAAGAGTTTCTTAAGATATGGGTCAGAATATTTCATCAAAGGAAGCATAATCCAAAATAATCTCAAAAAGTTGTGAAATAGTTTCCACAATCTCTTACAACATGGTCACAATAAAACATTATCCCCATGTAATTATATGAAATTAAATGAAACAAATAATAATTTTAAAATAATATTATTCATGATATAAAATTTATTATAATTTATATACACCTCACGAAAATATATTGGTGTATAACAAGACATGTGTCTCCAAGAGAGAAAAATGAGACTAAATTACTTTACCGATTCGTTGACTTTTGAAACATAAAACCCTTGAACGAAATATCACTCTATGGATATTTAAATAACCACTAATATATTTATAATATATATATAATAAATCCATGGAAGTATAAATACAAAATATACGAAATATGAGGTGATCAGGGCTTATATCTCACATAAATAAAAAGTGTGATAAAGTCCCTTAGCAAGTCTCTTTAATCTCATCGTACTCCTAAACATTTTATATCAAATAAATATAAGTTTACTATAAATATATTACATAAATATATTATTATATTTAATACCATATATTATTTTATTATGATTTATATTACCCAATTGTTAACGATTTAATTTAATGGTTTCTTTTCATGTAATATTAGATTTATTTCCCATACATGTCATTATTTTTTAATATCTTTGGTCCTTATAAAAATATCTTGATATAAAAAATGTAAAACAGAAATAAATATCAATTATATTTAGTATTTTTTTTATAATTATATATAAATTTTATAATTATGAAATTGAATACTCTGTTAATGGATACGACATGTCGTACACACACATTAACATTGTTTTAGTTTTTTTTCATTTGGATAAATAGAATGAAAATTAAATATATGTATAAATTTATATAATATCATTAAAATATCATATGATTTCCTATATATCATATTATTATACTAAATAAATCCTTAATACATTTAATTTAGTGTTTGAATCAGTCAAATCACATTGAGGAGGTAGTATTCCACACTCCCACAATCAAAAGTATCGTATTTACAATAAATAAGAAGTATAATGATATTTTATGTAATATAATAATAGAATATTAAATATGTAATAATTATACTATATATTATATATAAAAAAGATTTTCCATCGTAATTTCCACCATGAAGGTGTAATTGAAGGACGAACAATCATCGTTTCATGAGGTAGTAATTCATCGTACATATAAAAATATGTTCATTACCCATTAGATGGAGGTTTTGTAACTATAAGCCAAACTATCAGCATTAAAAAATATCATTATATTTTTTATACTTGGTTTTTTTTATGTTCGTGTAATAAAGTGTGTGGAGGGTGTGGTGAAAGAAAATAAAATAACGAGGATTGAAGAAGGATGGTAACAATTATTTGGGTAAGTCTTTTCGTTTTCACAAAATGGATTCCTTCGATTTTTTTCAGCCAAATGGGATTATTAAATGAGTATTTTAGGGATGTTTAGAAGTGAATTTGGTACTACATTGATGAACCTATGTGGTATGAGAGGATGTGATGAAGGAGTAGAGTTGGGTGGCCATTTATAGGGGAAGAAAATGACTCAGTTGGTATTTTTTAAAAACAAGTTAGGTGTATCAACCTTTTTACCCAAAAAATCCATAAAAAACAAAAAAATAAATATTTAAAGGTTAAAATATGAATAATTTCCATCTAATGGGTTTTGTTCAATTGTCTGTTTCATTTGATCCCTAATGTTTAATACATAATCACTTATTAGACATAATATTACTTTAATGGTGGTAATTACTTTTAATTAATTTCACTAATATTTTGGGTTAAAAACTAATATCACATTATTAGAAAATATAAATTATTATTATTCCAAATATGGAATAAATTTCTTCAAATTCTAGTAACACAAGTGGTATAAATTAATTGAAACTAAATCCCACAGATTGGTCGACTAAGCTTGTTTTTAATATTAAATGTTTTAAAAGTTTGCTATGTTATTATAATTAATGTTAATGAGAAATTGATTCCAAAGTGAAACATTGGATTAAAAGATAAATAATTTAAATAATTTGACATTAAAAATTTTTGAATTTAAATTTAACACTATAATAAAATTAGAAGAAAAAGAAGTTTTGAATTAAAATTCAGTATTTTTTACAAATCGTTCAAAAATAAATCATCCCAGAAAAGTAAAAGAAACCCACCCAAACATAATATTTATGTTTTAATTTCATTAAGGAATATTATTTTTTTATCAAACACATATATATGTTCCAAAATATATTTTTAGAATTTGTTCACTATTAAAGGCGGTAAGAGTACCTTAATAAAAATATTGATTGTTATGTGTATAATTGAGTTTGTTCCAATACTATGTTTATCAAATCAACAATGGGAATATAAAAAATCTGTTATTTTATATAGAGTATATATATTAAATTAATATCACTAACAAATTGTAATTACATTAATTAGTTAGGATAAAATAGATTCGTGAGAATAAAAATAGTTCTCTATAAAAACATTCCCTTTATGTAAAATTTGTTCACATATTGATTTATAATTAATTTCTAACTAATGAATATAACTATTAATTTTAACAACTTAGTTATTTGTATTAATAACCATAAAATTTAATCTATTTTATATATTTTTGTATAAAATAAAAATATTAATAATAACATGAAATAGTTTGTTATCTCTTGGAAATGTGCATGTCACAATCCTTATTGGTATTGCATGTAGCGTATGATCACCTTGTTGTAACAAGTAACAGGGTGTCTTATATTACACAAGATATAATTAGTTATTTAATATATATATATATATATATATATATTTTAGTGTTGTGTGAAATGAGAATGCTCGAAACTATTAAAATAATTCGAAAAAAAATATTGCACAATAACTCGAAGTGTTACATTCTACACCCATTAAAATGAATTTATCCAATGAAATTAGTCTAGATTATTAATGGTTTACTACTTTAATGTTCCTTTCATAGAATCTTGATTTGTAAAAATGAATAATAAATCTTCTTTTAAAAGGGAATGTTGGAAACATAATGGTTACCCAAAGTAAAATATAACCATGTTTCCATATAAGAGAACAATGGTGGAAAGAGAATATTTGGACTTAGAGGAAACAAGTATATATTCTTAAGGATAGATTAAGGCCACCAATAAAAAAAATTAATAACCAATGAAACTTTTTGGGTCTCAATTTCAAAAAATATGTGATGTATTAAATGGCCATTAGTTCAAAATTATTTTATTTACAATTAATATAAGAAAATATACCAACTATAACTACCCATTATTCACATATATGTATATAAAATTATTTTATATGAATATTAATCAGATAAAAAATATATATTCCCAAGGAATGTAATAGTTTATTTCCTTTGGAATCATGGAATAATAAGCACCAAAACATAGGTTCACTCCTCATAGTACACTCACATGGTAATATTTGTAGTTAAGGTTCACTCCCTAGACCATATACATCTATTTCATGAGATATAAATTTTAAACACGTCATAAGTGGGAGATATAGGTCACACCCATCTCAAAATAAACTCATACATTCGTGTATCAAAAAACCAAAAATTATCATATAATTACCCGTGAAATGAAATGGGTATCATAAATATATATGCATATCATAAAATTTTAAAAAATAATAGAGGATTCAAAATCATTTCATCAAAAGAATAACCTATTAAAAAGAAGAGGATTTAAAAATTCTTTACCCAGTGAAAGAAAAAAACTTTTCATAAACTTAATTCCATCAAATTATAATTCATTCAAATAAAAAATATGAATGGATGAATTGAATAACTTCCAAAAAAAGTTTAACACCAATATATTTCATCATAGATGAAAAATAATTTTGAAATAACTCCTAAAGTCATTTCATAAGTAAACTATCCATTCGTCATTGGAAAAATAATTTTACTAATATAAAAACATTTGAAACCCATTTTCATCAAAATAAACATGAAGAATTAAAAATAAAGAAGAAGAAATTTTGAATAAAAATTTCAATGAAAAAATATAATTTAATCATGGAATTATTTTACAAAACATTTTCCTTTAAATCTCATAAAAGAAGATAGAAAAATATTGAAACAATTTTTCCATGGAAAATAATAAAACAACCACAAATTTATTTTAAAAATAATTATTCTTGAAAATAATTAAAAGAAATATAAAGAAACATTGAAGAATCTAAAATAAATTTCATTAAAAACAACCTTTAGAAAACATATAAAAGATGACATTCAAAAATTATAATGCACTTATTAACCATAAAACAATTTTGAAAAACTATTTTCACTGAAAGACTCTTTAAAAATTAATTTACATAATATTAAGAAATCATTTTTTCTAAAAAAATAATATTGAAATATTATAAAGGATTCTTTATGGGAATGACAACGGGAAAATCCATACATTTCTATCATTCAATTTGCCCAATAAAAATCATAAAAATGTTCTTTAATCAGATAATAAAAAAATTATAACTTTTATAATTGTTATATTTATATAAAGTAAAAAATGTGTAAAAAATTACTCTATATATCATAATATAATGTTAGAATATTTTTTTCAACATTTAAATTTTTGGTAAACATGGTTTTAAAGGAAAATATATTTCCAAAAAATGAGTGGGAAAAGTATTGGTTTCATAAAAACACTTTCCTAAATATTTAAGGTAACCAAGGGTGGATAAATTTAACCAACACATGAATATATCATGAATCAACTGGGGATAAAAAAATTTATTATTTTTATTCAGATATGTTCTTTAGATTTCATCAATGGAAGTATAGTCGTAAACTATATCTAAAAGCTATTTGATTGTTTAAATAAACACATAGAACTTAGAAACTATGAAGAATAATCACCATGAAATAATATGAAATTTAATGAATCTTTAAATAACATTAAAATAATGAGATTAATGATATAAATTTTATAACAATTTATATACATCTCAAAATTATATATAGGGGAAGAACATGGCATTTTTTAAAAAGAATAAAAATAAAGAGAAAAATTACATTACCAATTTTTTGACTTATGAAACATAATCCCCATTAAGAAATATCATCAAATGGATATGTAAATACTCTTAAATTTAATTTCAATAATCATAGAATACATCCATGTGTATTATACACACCACATATAATAAATATGAGGTGAACATGGCATGTATCTTATGGAAATTAAAAGTGAGTTACAATTCACTTACCTTATGTCTTAAATCTAATCATACTCATAATAATATCACTTATAATAAATATAGGTCAATTATAAAACTATCTTGTAACCATATTTTTATATCTAAAAAAAATTCGATTATGACATTATATTATTCTCTTGGTAATGATTCCCTATTAAGGCATCACTTTAGGTAATTTTTTCATTGTTTTTTGCATGTGAATTAATTGTTTATTTATATTGTATTAATAATAATATCACGATTTCTATAATTTAAACCATAATATAAATATAATTTATATTCCACATATTTTTATAATAACAATAAATATAATATAGATGTATGAAATGCAATACATCATTCATTGAGATGGTAGGTCATACATTCAATTGAATGTTGTTTTTTGTTTTATTGGAATATTGAATGAATGAAATAAAATGATATATATATATATATGAATATAATATCATAAATTTATCATAATTATATGATATATATAATCTATTTTTACAAAACATGTTCTTAATACATTCCATGTTGTGTGTGAATGAATCACATCACTTTGAGGGCACGATTGTCCACACTTTCTCGAACGAATTTATAGTATTTACAAAAATAGAATATATAAAGATATGGGTTTTAAAAGAATTAAAAAATATTAAAGATGTAATAATTACCATACATAGTTTTTATAAATATAGTTTCAATCACAATTCCAACCACAAGAGGTAGTAAAGTAACAATGAACAATCCTCGATTTGTGAGGCAATAGTTAGATGTAATCATAAATAATATTTCCCATACCCATTAGATGGAGGTGAATGAAAGTATCGGTAAAACTATTAGCATAATGTAATGTCAGTATATTTACGATACTAGTATTTTTTAGGCTTTTGAAGTAAATTGAATGACGAGGTGGAGATAGACTGTAAAAGGAATGAGATCAAGGAAGGATATTACGTCTCCTTTCGTTAACTCATTTTTCTTTTCACCAAATGGATTTATTGCATTGATTTACTCCATATGAGAGGATTCAAGGAGGATTTTATGGATTTTGGGTGGTGTATTTGTAATATATTGTACAAACTGATGTTTTTTGAGGGGTGTGATGAAGAGGGAGAGGTGGTGGCCTTTTATAGGGGAGGAAACAGATTCACTTGGTATTTTAGAAATAATGATCAAGGCGTATCCATGTTTTCACCTAAAAAATATCCTCCAAAAAACAAAAACACCAGAATATATGTATTATGGGATACTAATGGGCATCTAAAAGGTGTCAAACATGTGTCTAGGTCATTTGGGCCATTATGATTAAGCCTTAATACTTTATTAAGCTTAATTTTACCTTAATCATTGCAATTATGTTAAATTACATTCATTAATTTTTTTGGTCCTAAAATATGTTATAATTGCTATAAATAATAAATTATTTTTATTAACAATATGGTATCCATTTCTCTAATTAATAGTGACCTGAGTTTTAGAAATTAATTATAATTTCATCCCGGCGACGAGCCGACAATTGAGGGTATTAATGTTAAAAACGTTCAAAAGATAGCTTTGTTTCTATATTCAATTAATGCGTAAAATTGATTCAAAAGACCTACATTGTATTAATTGAATAATATTTGATATACATTTAATTTTAGATAAAAATAAATTATAATTGAAAAATATAAATAAATTAGATTAAAAATATTGTATGGGATATATAAAATATATATTTTATTAATATCACTCACTCATTTAAGTTAATTTAACTATTTAGTATAATATATCATTGTCATCATAAAAATATTTTTCTATAAAAACATTCAGTTTATATTGAATTGGTTCTTATATTCATTTCATATTTTTTGTGACAAAAGAATTTGACCTAAATTTTCATAATTATGTGTATCCTATTAATAATTTTCATCATAATGAGTTGGCTACGTCTTATTATATTAAATAATAATATTTTTAATAATATATACTACTTTGGCAACACATAGTAATGTGTGTATCAGAATCTAAGTTGTTGTTGTGTGTAGTGCAATCTCACCCTAGTGTAGCATGTAGGGAACTATAACCTTAATATTATATGTTTTTCTTGATTAACATGAGTTATCATATATCACAAGCTAAAATTAATTCATTTATATATATTTTTATAAATAAAACTAGTTTCAATGTTCTTTGAAATTACTACTATAAAAAATATTATGTTAATTTGAAACAAAATATTTCAAAAAATATCTGTGTGGTACATATAACCCTTATTTTTTAGTTTAACTACTGTTAATTCCACTTTTACTTAACCATGGTAAATAGTTTTTATCACTATTCATTGTGGTAAACAAATTATGACGATGATGTTAGATAATATAAACTATGATGAATACAAATACAAAATATATTTATCCAATTAGACTAATAGAAATTGTCGAGTTTATTTTAAAATTAAAATCACAAAAATGATGAAAATAATACTTATTAAAAAGAAATATTTTTGATTATTTAATTTGAATTTAAATCAAAATTGAACATCAAATTGATTATGGTGGGTGATATTAGTTTAAATTTGATAAATATAATCTCATTATAAATTAAAAATAATTTAAAATACAGTCTATCTTTGTTAATAATTTATACCTAAAAGGATTTTTTCAATCAAAATCAATATTTTTCACTATTATTTAAAAAATTATTCTTTTCATAAAATTCTAAAAAACTCCCAGAAAGATAACTCTGAAGTACCTAATGTAAAAATGACGTTTTAATGAAAATAAATTTTTTAGAAGGGCTAGAAAATAATTTTATATTATTTTCCTAATGTGTAAATAATAAGATTTTATAGAAAATATTGTTTTTCATACAATATTTTCATTTCATTCAAATAGTTCTTATTTTCTTTTTGATTAATAAATAACTATTGAATTAATTTTTATTTTTTAAAACCTATGTTTTATAATTTAATCAATACTATTCGAAACCACTAATTTAACAACTTTGATATAATGGTCGTTCTTATAAAATAAAATTATAATTGATTTTCTAATTTCCTTTAAACCTAGTCTTGTGTGCATTACAATCTAGTGAAGATATTCAAGTTATTTTAAAACAAAATTATCATAATATCTTGTGGTTTTTCATTTATTCTTGTATTTTTATTACATGTCATATATTCTATCAAACTTGTTTTTTCATCTTTTCAAATATTTCAATGTTATATTCTATCCACTTCAAATAAATTGAATCCATGTAATTTTATGTTGATCTTCGTAATTATTGGTTTTATATTTTAAAATACCTTTTCTGAAAACCATCACTATAAAATGGGTTAATATGAAATCCTCTGGTCAAATTAGAAAAAAAGTATGTAGATCATCAGGAATAACATGTACTATTTTACAAATAGATCAAATGGCCCAAATGGCTTCTTTTTTATGGACTTTTGATAACCCCCCATTCAAGGGATGAGTGGGAACCCTTACATGGCCTGTAGCCTTAAGAGATAACATGGGCCAAAGGTCTAAGGGTATTCAACCAAAATATCTACCAAGAAATCCCCCTCCCAGCATCTTGATCGAGATAGTATCTCTCCACCATCACATGGCTATCGAGTTAGGCTTCCCTTGAAAACACAGGCTGGTATCAATAGCTTAGCCTTACCCTATCATTCATACAATTCCATTTTGTTTTTCTCTGGTGAGTGCACTTTCTATGAATACTCCTCTAGGGCTTCTCCTTCTCTGTAGTGTCTGTCTGGGAAACTGCACTGATCATGAGGCTCAGAAGCCATTAGGTGGCCCAAAGGCCTTAATAGTTTTCTGAAATCAATGATCATAAGGAAGTCAAAGATCGATAGAATTTTGATGGCCACAAAAAAAAATTATGATGAGTTAAATGAACATGTATTTCTCATAAATGAAGATAATAGGATTATAATTTTTCAAATATACTATTCTCAGAGTCAAGGAATTCATTTACCATCCAGACTAATAAAATAAGAAAATTAACATACATGTCAAGTAAAATTTCATCTTTTACTCAATATCCAACAAAAAATAATAACAATATATTCATCCTTTCATTCTTTAAACCATGTTCTTTATAACAAGTTATCTGGTATAATACATTAATATCTATTACCATAATTGTAAATACCAATGTTTATTTAAATCCATTAAACAAGATTATATACTTAAATCATATGGATCACATATCTACATACAGAACATAATTCCTCCCATGTAATCCTTTATTGTAGACCAAATATTTTTATATATGTCAACACAATAAAATGTCTCCCGAAAGAGAATTAGTCACCTATTATTGAATTTTCATAAAACCTGAAAAGGGTGTTGAATACATTGAAATTATGTTCAACCATACACTCATATACTAATGATTGTATATATACATCTCAATTTAAACTAGCCTAAACAAATTTATGTTTCCAAAACTCACTCTAACCTTATATTTTTCCTGATTATTAAAAAAACACCATTAATAAAAATAATTCCACAACATAATACAAAATTCATAAATACCGAAATCATCTAATGTAAAATATTTATTATAACATATCTTCTTTCTTTATATAGTGGTAACCCAAAATTTAGGGAATTGACTAAGATAATACCATTGTTCCTCACATATAAGACATCGATATCCCTTGAAATTTTTTCTCTATGAAATCCCTTTCCACATAAAAGATATCTTCCAATCCATTTGAGATATTCTTAAATGTGATTCTTTAAACCTTATTGATATTTATAAAGATGAATCTTTTTTTTATATTTTCATAACCAAGTGAACATCCTTCAAAATTCAACCTCTTTAAATTTGAAAAGTTATGAATCTCATCAATTTTCATGTTGTAAATCATATATTTCGATTGATGATTGGGCATAATTAAAATATCTTTCTCTCTGATCATCATATAGTTTCCTTGATTATAATCATTGTAGCTTTCGTCACATTCAATTTCAACATGAGTTTTCCTTATTTCATCAATTTACTAAAACAAAAAACCATAGTATGAGTAATAATAATCATACTGGGTAACCACATAATCGGGAAAATTTTATTTATAATATTTCTAAATCATGAAACAATAATTTCAATAAACGAAACCTTTTATAAAAATTTTAGTCATGATTGTCATCAATTAAAATTCATTAGGATAATTTCAAAAGAGTTAGGGAATTTCAACAGAATATTCCCATGATTGTGAAATCTGATGCATAATAAGGCCTATTGTAAGGTACCATGTAACACTTAAATCTATCCATCATTATTTTTTCAATTTTATTACCTCCAGGTACATCTAATCAAGAATGAAATCCACTTTTACTATCTATATAGGGATATAATTTCTCAAAAACAACTCTCCAATTTCATTATCATGATTCCAGTATATTTTTCTATACATACCCTTATTATTATAATAACCGATATGGTTCGTATTAATTTTTTATCATCTTATTTACAAAGGCTAAATATACATATCCTTTAATAGAAACTATATATACCCAATACATTTAAACATTTTTTTATATTAATTTTGAACATAAACATCAACTAAAAGAACACCATGATTATAAAAACCTAATTTATCTTGAAGAGTTTTTTTATATTAAATAAAAGGAAACATAAACGTGGAATAAATGTTGTATTATCTATGATGAGAAGCTAAAATCAATTTTAGGTACTAAAATGTATGGGATAATGAGGGGAATAGATAATGACATATATGATCTTGAAATACAAGTACGGGAATAAGACCCATAAGGAAACATAACATATGAGTCAAAGGAATAATAAGTAATCATAAAAAAGAGGGATCATGAGTAATTTCATGGAATCATATCCTAATCAATGTGGTACCATAAAATCATAAAATCCTAGTAAATTTGGAACATATATTAAACATGAAACAAATATTAGTCAAAGAGAACCACAAAGACATAATTTCATTTCGGATAGAGTTCCATGATCGATTATGTTCACTTCGTAATCCAATACACGAAATCTCAAGAGACTAAAACATAACCAAATGTAATGGAGGGATATATAATTCTGGACCAACCAGTCATAATCATTTCATATACATTCATATCCAGTCCACATAATGATATAAATAATATGGTTTTGATGTATGATATACCCATGGAATGAAATTGGGTTTTATAATCATTTCCCATGACATAATCAAAGAAAATTATTTAATGAAGGAATTTGAGAAATTGACACAATTAATGTATTACCATGTTAAATTATGGGAGAGTGGGATAGGTATTAAAGTGAGGAACTTATTTGAATATTTTTTAATTATTCCATAACATTAATGGTTATTATTCTTGAGAAATATATATACCTTTATAAAATATAAATAAAATTATGGATAAAATATCATTTCTTCATTGAAAATCAAATTTAGAAACATAAATTCAATAAATATTGTGGAAATACATTTATTTTTTTATAAATATAAATGAATACTAATTGTAAATTATTTTCATGATAGTGGGATATAACATTCATTACATAGATGTTAAAATAATAATTCCTTTCATATTTTAGTAAATGATTAAAATAAACTTATTTAGAAAATTACATGAAGATTCCATTGAAACAAATTTATAAAAATTTAAAATAAGGTGGAAAATTAATTTCAACAATAATATTTGAATAGTAAACCTATTTTGAATTTTCTTTAGAAAATATAGAAATGGAAGAAAAATTATTTCTGACCAAAGAGAGAAATAAAGACATCATTTATTAAAAAAAATCTCAATGATGATGATTACCAACAAGTAAAAAATTATTATATTGAAGGAAAATGATAGAAATAAACCAAGGAGAATAAATTTAAAGTGATCTATTTGAAAATTAACTTATGATTTCCAATAACAGAAACTCAGTCATAAAAAATCCTTTTTAAAATAATACTGAAACATAAAGCCTTATCTATTTGGAATCATTTGAATCATAATGACCCAAAATTAAAGTAGATTATTTGAAACTAATAACATCATGATGTAAAAATTATTCATGAAATACTATATAAATTTTAATTATATACATCATTAAAAATAAATTTGGTGCATAAAAGAAAGTGTTTCTCATGGAAGGTAGATAAGGGCCACACCCTTACAGTGTTAATTTCGTTGCGTTGAGAGTTAATAAATGGGGTGATTTCATAAAAAAATGTTTATCTTCATTTATAAAAGATAAAATATAAAAAAATACATCATAATTCATTTCAAATATAATTTTTGAATAATATAATCAATAGAGTAGTCGTATAACCCAATGATTTGAAATTATGTTAAGACTCCAAATAAATTGGTATTCTCTTTTGATGGGAGATCATTAACATCTTGTATTGAGATTTTAGATATTTTATTTACCTAAAATGGAGTAACATTTTCATTTATTATATAAATTGTTATCCTTACAACATATCATATTTCTTATTTTTTAATAGTCCTTCATTATCAGTATTTTTTTGTGCGTTAATTGCCTTCTTTTCTCCTACAAATGTCATCATGAATATTTTTAATCTCAAAAATCAGTTATAGTTACATCATATGCACAATGATATTAATTATATGTATATATAATTATTTCATTATATATATATTTATAATGACTATTTAATTTTAATCATGGGAATTGAATGAGATCACTCTACAGTAGTGGGAGGTCGAACGTAGGCACGAGTGATGTAGACATTTTATTAAAATGTGAAAGGGTATGAAATTGGATTTTGTGTTAAATTTATAAAATAAATATAATGTAATATATATGAAAAAAATTTATTAAATTTATCCTCTATTTCCTTCAAAGTAAATAATTTTTAAAAACGGAATCAAATTTCTTTGCGGAGCTATAGCTCCCCATATATACTAGCCACGTTTTCAAATTATCTAAATAAAGTAATGTAAAAAGTTATATATGATATTAGAATTAAATAATTATAATTATATGATAAATATAATTGGTAAACATTAGATAAATTTTTATGTTCATTCGTGATAATCGGTGATGAAAACACATTACATAGGATCACGAGGTGGTAGTCTGCCCTAAACATAATCAAATGTTTCATTTACCAGTTACTGGATTGGGATTTGGTTGTAGGTCAAGAACAAAACATAAAAAATAATATTATATATAATATAATTAGTTTATTATATCTTCATGGGTTAATAATATTTTATGTAGTTGAATGATGAGATAGAATGCTTGATTAAGGATATTACCTTTTCTTCAGAAAAATTCTTTTGCTTTGCACTAAAATCCTTCATATGTTAGATTTATGACAAAAAAAGGATTATATGAAAATGTTAGGGGTGTAATTAAGTAATTATATAATTTATATTATTATCCATTGGGTTTTAAATTTTTTAAAAGGATATATTATTGGGTTTTCTTTTATAAGTTTTGGGGAGGACACACAACGAATTTGTAGAAAGAGAGAAATCAACCATCATTTTACTCATGAAGAAAGTCTCCAAAATGGAAATTTTTTTAAACCTTACAAGAGATACTATCAGTATATTATTATAAATTTGGGATTATAGTGTGTTTGATGTCATTTTAAAATCCTTATATTTTGATATTATCCCCTGTTAAACCTATTTTTACCCTAACAAATGTAAATATTATTTAGTTATTTGAAAATTGATTTTTCTAAAAAAACATTATCTTATGAAATAATATAAATTATATATTTTTGAAATATGAAATCCATTTTTATAAATTAAACAAAAAAATGGGGTAGAATCAAATTTAATACTAAACCCATAGACGTGTTGAAAAAATAATTTTTCAAAACAATATAATCCTAATAATTAAATAGATTTTATATCCAAATTAAATATGAAATTAATTAAAATGATCTAAATTAGATAAATTTTTAAATTTATATTCTTTTTTTTATTTTAAACTAATTTATATTCTAATTTATCTATTTTAAATATTTAAATGATAAAGGTGATTTGAATAAAATAATTGAAAATTAATTTAAAATTTATATTTTTTTTAAAAAAGTGGTTAAAATTAATTCAAAATATTATTCCCAAAATTATGAATAAACCTCCTTTTAGAAAACTCCATTTTTTTTAGAAAACATTTGTTTTTTTGTTTCATATAGTTCTTATTTTATATCTAGTTTATAGATAACCGTTGAATTTTAAAACACTGTTATAATGTCATGTTGGAATAATAATGTTTTAATAGTGTATCAAAATTAGTTTAAACCCTGGGTTTCATACCATACAGGATGCCGATAATATTTAATTTAGTTAAAAAGAAAAATATGAGAATGGCTCAAGGATTTACATTCCCTCATGAGTTTTTTTCATGTACCCTATCCAACATGATCCTAATCTATTAAAATATGTGGATTCTACATTTATATTATTTAAAACAATTACTAAGAACTTGAAATTGACATTTGGTTTCCTATTTATGGTTTCCATAACTAATAAAGGTTGGTATTGATCAGAACCTATATATTAAATTATTATATGAATAATATTTTCAAGTAATTTTTTATATGAAAAATATGTTATTTTATATATAAAAACTAAAATTAGTGAATAATGATTTTAAATTTTTGATTATATAGTTTGATATTTAAATTATTGATTAGAATACAACTTTATCATTAAATAAAATGAATGAAAAATAGTAATATACTTTTATATTTAATGCATTTTACATAATATGGTGCTTTAACATGTTTTATATTATTGATTTCAAATAAATTTGATCTGTAATAATGCTTATAAAGAAGGATGGGAGGCATGACGATGGTATAACAATATAACATTCTTCGTACAACAAAATAATTATATATCATACATGAAATAATCCTTTAAGACCCAAGTTGGGTCAATAATATGCCAGACATGCGATCCCAATATTACCTTTAATAGATCAGGGGATCTTAACTAGAACCATGTTGGAATAACATATACAATTAATGTCTTTATACTAATTAATATGTTCATCGATTACCATATATATGAAGGATAAAAATCAATAATAATAAAAATTTTACAAAATAAAAAATATTCCTAAGCATGCAAACATCTTTGATAAACAAAGGGGTAAAAATGACTTAACCTAAATGTATATGAGGAATATAAATTCCCCAAAACCAAAAGGAAATAAATTATAAATAAATTACATTGAAGGAACCTCTATAATGAATGAGAAAATGATAAACAGTTATTCTCTACTATCATCTATGAGTTCAAAAATGATATTTCTTTACTTACAGTATATCCACTAAGATCGTCACTAAAACGTATTTATTTTACATAAGACTCACTCATATTTGAGAAATTTTTATTAAAGTAAGAGTGTAAACATATGAAATAGGATTTCCTAAGAACTAGAAGTATTGTTATGAATAAAATTAAAATGAAAACCATAAAATAAAATAATAAATATAGAAATATTTATGTGTATAATACAAGTGTCATGCAAGAGTGTACCTCTGTACAAAACCCAACTATAGATGGAACAACCAGAATATATTGTTCAATAATTTATGCCTCCTAGATTTAAAAACAATATCAAATGTAAATAACTATAATGATTGACATATGAAGGTCCAATGTATATATCAACCAAGGGTGGAAGGTAACACAATTGAGGCATTGTGCCCCCATAGATCAGAATAGCTATAATGTGAGACCACCTATCTCTGTAGATATAGGAACAAATTTTTGAGTGTATAAGGTAGTAACAAACTCTTCGAAAAATGTTATTACCAATATAGTATAACTAGATCACTATAAAGGGGAATTAAAAAGATCGTGGTCACTCAAATAATAATAAGCAATTGATGTTGAATTTGTTTTAGAGATAGGGATCTAAACATCTAGAATTTTATAACTTCTCATCTATGATTCCAAAGATGGGTTATTGAAAATGTTTTTCATCTAAAAATAAAAATGTTTGAATACATTTATTACCTTTAAAATTTCTTGGGAGAGACATTTTGGAAGTTACAATGTCATAGAAATATAAACAATATATAAATTGGTATACAATGAACATAGCCCCTTAGATCATTCAATGTCATGTATAATTTTCTAGATATTTCGTATGGGTATATATAACTTTTTCTATATATTATTAATTGTTATATATAAACACTGCAGATACATTCTCTGTAGTGTTGATGCTAATGTTA
Organism: Viscum album; assembly: GCA_963277665.1. Lineage (NCBI taxonomy): Eukaryota > Viridiplantae > Streptophyta > Magnoliopsida > Santalales > Viscaceae > Viscum > Viscum album. The sequence goes on from OY728132.1 coordinate 1,966,101,092, forward strand.
TCTGGTTCAAAGTTACTCAGTTTGGGAGATCTCATACATGGAATTTGTGGCGTAGTAACTAGTTGGGTAAATGATAAATCCTATATGAGTTAATATCATGTACGTAAGAGTAATTAAATATTTTTGTTATATAAAATACATTAAATTTCAGATGGATTCACGTAGTATGTGAAACTTAAGGAAACATAGTCACCAGAGTTTGGGAGTACACAACCTGGGATCCCAGAACAAAACACCATGTGATCATGTAAACATATCCTAAAACCCCTATAATTGAAGGGATATGTTTTCATTGAACTTCATTACTAAAATTGTACCCTAATTTCTACTAAATTTATCAGACACCATATCAATTCTTTTGGTGGCCCCATTTCTGGCTATCTTTCCCCGAAATATAACATAAAACATTTTAGAGAAAACAGCAATGCACAAAACACCGTAACTACATTGAAGGATGTAACACCACACATTTAGTAACCTGTTATCATATAAAAGTATCTTGATCTATTTAAACACCACAATATTTCAATATATATCATGATAGTCAACAAATCTTATGTGTTAGAGAGATTTTTACAATTAAAAAACTAAAGGAAAAGAAGATGTGACATATTTAATGAATTTTAAAAATAATATTTTTGTAATAATAAAAATGTTTGTGAATAAAATTTTATTGATTTTAAAAAATGATATCATATTGAGAGGATTAATAATTTATATGATTTAATTTTAAAAAAGATTTTTGTTTCTGAAATTACAATATCCATTAAAATAATTATACATTTTCTACTAACAAGCTAACTCTAAAAATTTTAAAACTATATATATTAACAAACATACTAACATTTTTTATAATATAAATTGAAATGATATAATATAAAAAACTTTTAAAATTATTTTTTTTCAAAAAAAATACACTTTTTTGATAGTTTTATAGAAGCATTAAAATAAAATTTATAAAATTGATAAATTTTATTTTATAAAATGAACAAATTTTTTCAATAAATATAGTATAAAATTCATTTGGAAGAATTTTTTATTTTTTTCACAAATGGATGAATTTCGGGTGAATATTAGGAAATACATTTTTACAAATACTATCAATTTTATTATTTGTTATAATAAAATACTAATTTCAATGTTTATGAAATAATTATTATATAAAATATATTTCTATATTATTAAAAAATAATTTCTAAAAATTTTTAATTTATAAAATCTCTGTTTATCATTTTAGAAACATATAAAATATATTACTCTAATCCAAACTATTTGGGTCTGTTCATCTTTATTAAGAATCAACATGTAGGAATTTTATATTAAATTAATTTTTAAGGAACTTATGTGTTATTTCGTTTGTAATAAAACAATTTTTGTTTTATATATTATTATCCTTGATAAATATTACATTATCATAAATTTTAAGCTGAAAAATACTATGATTCTAAAAATGGGTTTTATGATTTATGTTGTCGTACATTAAAATTATTATTTATCACCCTAATATATTTTATTTTTAAATTTTTTTCTTATTTGAAATCATAATGTCCAAATTTTTCATTATATACTTATTTATTTTGATTCATTTACTCTAAATTAATTTTGTAAAATTTGATATTGTTGAGAAAATAAAAAATGATAAAAGTGAAAAACATAAAATTTAAAGAATTCAAAACATGTCAAAAACATATGTGAAAATTTACTTTTATGAATATATTGAATTTAACAGATAAAAGTCATTATTATTTTAAATTATCATATCTACTTTACCTTTGAATAGTAAATCTCAATTAATAGTACTGGAAAAATTCGAACAATATATCTTATAAATGTATCCATTAGCACCCAACTAATATTCACAAACCAATCCTTTTATATTTAACCAAATATAACACAAATTAAAACCTAACCCTTCTATACATTTTTTGTAGGGTTTTTATCTCATAATACCAGGTCTTTAAGACCAACTTCTATTTTCATGTTAGTTAAATAATATAGTTAGTTAAAATTCCCAGTTACACCTTTTTATTTCCTTTTACATAGACAATTTTTATTGATCCAAGAAATATAATGTTACCATGTAAAAATAATTACACCAGAATCATTAATATAAGGATATTTTATGTTATATATGGGATAAAAATTTCTACCAACATCACAACCACTTAGAAAAATAAAGAATCACTTGTGTTACACGCATACTATTACATCTATAAGGGACATGATCTATTTTCACCACCAACATATAAGGATGGATCAAATTGTTATTAAATTAATAAATAGGATTTAAAAAATTAATAAAATTTCTAAAACAAATACAAATAACAAAATTCATCATTTTCAATCTAAAATGAAAAATATTCTTATACAAACATAAAGACTAACACCTCTATGAATGTGACATTCAAAATTTTTCATCTATCAATTTGTTCTTTATAAAAGTGACTTAAAATATGTACCAACCCCTCAGAATCATCAATATAATGAAATTATGAATTTCTATCAAATATATTATGTAAATATCATTATATAATGAGTTTTAATGAATAAAACGATGCTCAATAGCATATATGATACACAACAATGACCCTAAACGAACTAGGATTATTTAAATATGATTATTATATCTTTGAAGCTAAATTTATGTGTATAAATATGATGAATTTATTTTTGAAATATATATATAATAGTCTAAATAAATCATAATGTATTTATAATTTCCTCATAAATATACGTTCATTATTTAATAATGACATTTTATTCTAAAGAATTCATTTTCATCAAAGATAATTTTTATTATATTTTTAGAAAATAATATAATTAATTTCAGGAACTTTTTAGAAATTCATTTCAAACAATTCTAACCATCATTGGAATCTGTATATTAATATTAACATTGGGAAATATTTTTGAGATTATTTTGAAATTATTGATTTTTCAGAGAATCATGAATGTTATAGGCCATTCAAATATCCCAATATATTTTAAATATAAACAATATTATTATTAATAATAAAAATAATTTAAACTGCATAAGAAATTTTCATATTTTATGTATATGTTTATTTGACGCTTAAAATGCGGTTTTATATAAACATTTTTTTTGTTCATAAGGTTTGTCAACTGTAATTATTTATAATATCCCCTGGTCTGGAAATATGTAAATTAAATTTAAAGATTATATATATATATATTAATTTATATTCATATAGTAATTATTTCATTTCATATAGTTTATATAAGAGAATATATTTCTTGAAAAAATCCGATTCCTAAAAAAACCACAATTTGTGGTGTTTTTTGGGATTAATTTTACATTAGGTTCCTCCAATTCTATGAATTTAACATGACAAACTGGATTGAATAATACTAATTATCATAATAAATACTAGGTAATAAGGTCAACTAAATTTTTGTTTATAATGAACAGTAAAAACCATGAAAATTAAATACTATAGCTAAGGTTAAAACAAGGGATTTCACGTTACATATGATTCTATTAAAATATATTTTACATACATATAAGATTTTTATTAGTAATATATTATTTAATATTTATTATAATTTGTAAAATAATATTTTATAAATATTTATTTTTATTAAAGGAGAATTATGCTAGGTGGAAACAAGTTATCGCGCAGAAAACTAAAATGGTATGAGTGTGTAATCATAATTGTAAATGGAACAAAATGTTTAAAAATGATTTTTTTTTTAATTTATGGAGGATTTTATAGACACTAAAGTCCCAAAAATACATAATTTACCAAAATTTTTGGAACATGGTTTGAGAGTGGTTTCCAATTAGTTAATAGTTTTGGGTAATTATAAAAATTCTGCTTCTTCACACATATAAAAAGGAACCTCATATCCTCTATTATTAACAAAAAATAGTCATTTCAGTTCTAATAATAAATACCTAAATATCTTATTTAATTATAATACCTTTTTATATAGGCTATATTTTTATAAGAACCATTTTATTAAGGATTTTGGTGCAAATATAAATATGTTATTTGAAGAGGAGGATTTGTTCTTAACTAAGAGTTTTATTTTTTATATTCCATCACCTCCAACAAATATTATTCAAATATGATTATATAATATCACATATTAATCCCATATACTATGATTTTATCATGTTAATGTAAAAACCAAAATACATATCCTCTTCCATCAAATGGGAATCAAAACAATCTTCCTTGTCTACAATATAGTACCACCAAGACAACCGATGTAAATAATTTTACATCATTGCCTCTCTCAATTATTTATGATGGTGGGTTTGATATAGGTATAATGTTGGTTACATATTTATGATTCTAAAAATGTCATATATAATATATTTTCTTATATATAAATACATTAATAGATGATAAAATCATTCATGCACACTTGTGGATTACCAGCTTCATTATATTTTTTGGATTCATTATTCATTACCAACTGAAATGGATGGTATATAAATATGTATTAAAAGTAATATTCTGATATTTTTAATTTATTTGTCATTATAGAATTATAAAATTACACTTATCATATTTCCATCATGATTTTTTAAAGATAGAAAAAAAACTCATGCATATGGAAGACCTAGAATTTCCATGATTGAAATGTAGTTCATTTTTCAAAACCATATTTCATGTTTGGTTTTAAGAAAATAATTTAATTTTATAAATTAAAATAATAGAAATATTATTATCCTAGACACGATGAATAAATAATCTCGTTGACATTAGACAATTGACAGATGTTATAATGGACATATGAACTGAATATCATGAAAAAATATGATATGAACCTTAATGATTTAGTAATTCCATATAAAAACAAAAAAATGAAATGTAAATTGGTTTTGAAAAAATTAATAATTATTTCATGTTTATTAAACAGTAATATAAATAAATTTCGTCATGAGTTAGACTAAAGTTAATTGATTTCTCATAACCACACTTTTCATCGAGTTGTGACTATTTTCTCTATTAGTATATTTATTTATATCTCTTTATTGTCATATAATTATTATAAATTATAGATATATGTCTACTACATATTTACATTTCTTATTATTACTTCCTTTGATGGATTTATATATTCCATATGTTCTTTTTTCAAATGCAACCAATTTCATTCCATGGGTAATTTTTAAATTCATATTTTAATACTAATTTACTTTTTGGAACACATATTCATGGTCATGTCATGATGTGTACAAAAATATAGTTTTCCAATGCATTAGGTAAAGACTTTTTGCATGAAATATTATTTTTGGGATTGTGGAGTAACCCAAATCCATTATTGTGGTTTTTCTGCCAAGTAATATAGTCTTGGAAGTTGCATTGAATCATGTTTATGTGATATAATATATTACTACAATACTTTATACATTTCATTGATCATATGATACCATGTTATTTATGTTATGCTTCCATGTTATTATTTAACAGCCTTATTTATTATGAAATCACATTATACCATTGACTCAAACATTATGTTTCTGTTTTATATTTATTCACATACTGGAATATTTCTCCAACCCATTTATTTAAGGTATTAAACTTGTTATCATTAGTAGTCTTTGTTGTTCAAATAGATTTTGATGATCATTATGGGGAATAAACCAAAAATTTATTTATTATTTTCCTTTCAATGTTTTAACTACCTAGTCTTTGAAAGACACATTGTATTATTATCTTTTATTCATACTTATAACATATTTTTTTTTTGAAAAAAACATTTAATTAGTTATTTAAAAGGATTGGGTTTTAATAATTATTAGTATATAGTGGCCTTGTTATATTTTATTATTAGGACTATAATAATTTATGAATAAATATTAGGGTCTATTTATTTATAGGAAAATATCCTAAAATGATGGGGAACTATAGGGTGAGTAGTTTGTTATAAATTACATATATTTTAGGATAATATAATTTTATGTGGTTCAACCATAATTATACCTAGTGTTAATAACATAGATAATGGTTCATTGGTATTTTAATTGTTCATTACCTTGTCTAAAAAATGAGGTCTTTCTATCCAAATGGTTTGAAACTCCCAGGGATATGTTTTGGGAATTCAAAAAACCATTTATGAACTATTATAATGTACTTTTATAAATTTATAGGTTAGAAATCTGAATTTGAAATAATACAATGGATAACCAAAATGTGATCACATTGATTCATACCATAGGACATAATTATCATATTTAATATATTAAATATTTAGTTCTATGTTACCATTTTGTATGTTAATGTATTTCCACTTTTTTAAATTTATTTTTAGTAAATGGCATGAAATAAGAGAAACCATATTAATAACCAACTTTATAGGAATGATGATCATTTCTTAACTGATATCCCTTGAAATATTTGTTTATGTTCCATGAAAATCATTGTATTTCTATCTCAATTATCTCTAGAAATGAAAAATAACATTAATTAATCTGAACACAAAATTTAATAATAAGAAAATGAATTTTATGGTTTATTATTTTATGTGATAAAGGTCTCCTTTATCTACTGGATATTATAATCCCATAATTGTAAAAAAGGTATTAAATCCACTGAGAAGATGCTCTATATCCTACAATTCTTAGAGTAATATACAGTTCTGTTTTCCATTTACTACATTGATAATGAAGCTAATATTTTGTGGACACTGATCAATAACTATCAAAAAATGTGGAGGTAGTTATCTCGGATGAAAAAACAGAAGATTGTTATATTGAAAAATATTAGAGAGACAAAACAAGTCATTCATGGTTCACCATTATCTTTTTCAAAAACACTGAATGTAAGGTGGACTATTTATTTATTGTGATTATGTCAAGTATATGGATAGAGTTAGTGATTCAAGAAATTGATTTTTATAAAGATATTTTATATTTTTCCTGCAATGCTAGGATTGAAATTAGTGACTCATAGTGGGATCATCTGACAGGAGGAAAACAAAATTAAAATCACATTTTCTATTTGGGTATCAATAGTTAAAATTCACGGAGGAAACAAAACCCATTATCCCACATGACAGACATTTGGGAAGAATCACCCTGGAAACTATCTTAATGGAACTATGATATATTTACATTGTGCAAAGGAAGGGAATCATGATAATTAGTGCCAAAGGGTAATGAAGAAACCAGGTAATGTGGAAGAATAAAAGAATGTTATGATATAAAATCTTTTTTTGTGTGTAGTGTTTCAACTTAAAGGAATATTTGAATAATGAAAGATTAAGATAATGGGTTCAATGAAATTAATGGTAAATAAAATCAAGGACTGGATACTGGGAAGGTAATATGCTATCAAAAATTTTATGGTGGATCCGGATAGTGATGTAGTGAAAAGTATGTTATTTATTAATTCATTAATTGTGAATGAAGTACTTGATTATGGTTCTACACATTCATTCACTTATTTGATGTTTAGTATAACTTTTCAAATACCACATTAAAACATATGTGTTATTCTATCAATGAGAATAAAAAATAGTAAATTAGTTTCATCACAACTATAAAACTCATCCTTATTCAATGTTTTTGGAATAAATCTTCCACAACATATCATATTACACCCATTAGTCTAGTCTGATGCAATAATGGGAATTAATTATTTGTCCTTATATAAATTCTACATCAACTATTGTGATAGGGAGATCACTCTTCGCATCTCACTTCATCCTACTAATTATTTCAAGTGTGAGTAAGATGAATGTCCCCTATAATATAATATTAAAGCCTCTATATTATTACCTATGGAGAATCCATATTTTTTTAAATGATTGAGACAATAGAGATAATCATGATTAATGTTATTCCCATTGCGAGGGATTGTATATATTTATTCCCCAATGAGTTTTTAGGTCTTCCACATGACCAGGATGATGAGTTCTCAATAAAACATTACCTGGATATCCATCAATTTTGAGGTATCCTTTCATAATTTAAACTGTTGAGTTGAATAACCAAAAAATTCAGTTACAAGAAAATCTAATTTTTTTTACACATTCATGTGCTTCACAGTGAGGTCCATCATTCTGCTTCTATTAGAAGAAGTATTAGTATATCCAAACCATTAATTATTTTCATAAATTTAACAGAATCCTAATAAAGGAAAAGTATCACATTTCAAAGATAGTTAATTTTTTTGATCAAATACATGGGGCCAAGTATTTTTCTAATCTAGAAATTTGGAAAGGATAACACCAATTAATGGAGACGAAGGATGACATTTGGAAAATGTCCATTAAAACAAGTTATCTAGACTACAAGTTCATATTGATGAATATAAGACTTAATAATTTTCCAGAAAAATTTATAGACTTAATTAATAGTGTGTTTAGAGATTAATGTAAAATTTAATATTAAGTCTTTATATAAATAATATGAAATTCTCTAAAATGAAGAAGGAGAATGAGAAAAATTTAATACTATGTAAAAAAATTAACAAAAGTCATGAAATGTGAATATTAAAGAAAATGTTTTTACAATATAAATTATGTATTATTGTTTTTTAATATGATCTCTATTAATGGGATATCCATGTACCCTTATAAGATAAAGAAAATTTGGGAGGGGTTTAAACAAAAAACATTAATAGAGATCCATAGTTATCTTGTATTGACTAAATATTAGTAATTTGTTTTATAAACTTCTCATGATTTTCAAACATGATAACTATGGTAACTTAATTGGGGTAATTTTTTTCTATAATGGTTAATATAAAGATAGAAAAAATGAGTTGTAAAAGTGGATTATCACAATAGTATCCCTTATGCCACCCTCATCTTAGGAACTTTTCACGGTATATACTGATACATTAATGAAGGGGTTGAGATCTGTATAGATGAAGAATGATAAAGTGATATCGTTTTCTCTAATATATTAAATGTTCATTAAAAGAACTATCAAAAAATTCATATGGAGGTGGATGGAGTGATAATTTGAATTGATAATATTAAAAAATAATCTCTATGGGGAGCTGTTTGGAATATATATATATATATACATATATATATATCATAAGTGCCTAAAAAATATAATCATTAAAATGTAACTTAATATTCACCTGGGATAATGGTTGGAGTGGATTAATGATTATGACTTCTCAATCTATAACCATCGTGGAAAATTTAATTGGGTGTAAGATTATCATTGTATAATAGATCTAGAAAACACATCACTAATGAAAATTGAGAAGGATCTAATATCCATTGACTTTATAATATAGAAATGTGATTTATTAAAGATAGAGCACCATCAATCATTTATCAACTGATTTTAGAACCACCCCTTCTAGAGATGACAAAGGATGACCAAAAAGATGATTTGGAAGTTAAAAAGGAAGTGTAATTGTTATGAAAACGAAAATAATAGAAGGTCTTTATTGAATAATAATGATTCAAAATATTTTTCTCATGAATAATTTTACTAGAAAATCAAGTGAAAAATAATATAGAATTAAATGATTCATGTAACTTCACCATCTATATCTACCGAAGGAGAAAAAGGAGGGTACATAATCTCTAAGATCACTATTGGGGGACTATATTAAGTAAGAGATCAAAAGATATACCTAAAAGTGTCTTGTATTTAATAAATTTAAGATCTCACATCCAAATTATAAGGCGATGATTAAACCATTAACCATAAATAATTCGGTAAGGGAAAACATCACGAAGGATTTATTTACATCAATTATGTTGACGCTCCTTTTTCATCATAGGGTCCACCAAATGGAAAGGGGGAATACCTTAAGGACAAGTAGGGTCAACCTTTGATGAACATAAAAAATAGACAAAGGCATGGACAAGGAATAAATTTTGAGGGAACCACGCAAGTTTCCTGTGTGCCGTGAAAGTCACTTGTGCGCCACCTATGGGTCACTCAAGTCACATGCACTCCAGCTTATTTTTTCACCCATGGTGCCCAGTGGAATATAAATATTCCCTATGGGACCCCCATTTAATGGAAGTTTTTTCCAAAACCCATATTCAAGATCTGGTCGCCCAATTCTTCATCTCAACTATTCAGAAAGCATTTAAGGTAACTTTTTACCTAGAGTGGAATTCTGGAAGGAGTAGGATAAGGCCCGACTGTTAAGAATTCATCATCAATTTCATGACTAAGTGTCTAGAACTCCTTAAAAGTGGAAGAAATTACGCGCCACCCTACCCTGTCATTGAAAATTGCATGCCTCCATTTTGGAAACATCTTTGGATAATACTAAATTCATGAGTTATGTCTTGCCCATGTATTTACTTATATATTATTCATCGACTAGGTGAACCTATGTCGCACAAGTACAGTTTCACAGCTTTGAATTTTGTTCCAAATTATTTCAGTGACTATACTTGCGCGCCGACTTTATTTCTGTCCCTCTCTCCCATTCACCTCCCCTATTCAAGATATTATCCCTAAAAAAACATTTGAACTCCATTCATGGCATGGTTCTTTTTTTGGCTTCCTTATCTGAAAATAATTCTGTAAGAACCTCTCCAAAAACATTGTTACTTAAATGCTTTATGTCACCACTATTAGGGGTTTCATATATAACCTCATCCATTAAGATGAGAAGATATTTTTATTTAGGGAATCATCTTCAGGAGTAAGCCCCATGTTCCCCTAGTTTGGGCCTCCTTCTATGGAGTAATCCCCAAGTATCAAGTCCCCTTAACCTGGACCTCCTTCTTAGGAGTAAGCCTAGTCATAATTACATTTAACACTTTTCATCCTTCTCAGGAGTAAACACCTAGTTTTAAGATCCCTTTAATTGGGCATCCTTCTCAAAAGTAAGACCAGGTAATAATTTTCTTTAACATCGGTCCTCCTTGTTGGGAGTAAGCCCCCAGTTATAAGTTCACTTTAATTGGGAATCCTACTCTGGAGTAAGCCCCAATCTTAATTTATTTTTATTTGGACCTCCTTTTCATGGATAAAACCCAGTCATAAGTATCTTTTAATTTAGGCCTCCTTCTCATAAGTAAGCCCCAAGTTAAAACTCCAAACCACCATAATGTAAAAAATACCTTTATGGACCCTGCTCTTGGGATTTTTTCCTAAATTAAGTCATGGTCCTCATCTACATGGGAAATAATACATACATAATCCCCAAATAATTTCTCATAACTTCATATTTCATGGATCCATTGTCAAATTTATTGATACCTCTTGTTTCTCACACTCAGAATGACTCACATGAGCTTAGAGTGTAAATGTAATCATGACATCTCATTTGGGGCCATTAACCATGCATAAACCCAATATTTCAATACATGAACTACGTAGACTTTTGTCTCTGCCTTAAAAGTAGAGTACGTAGGAAACCTTTATATGGGTCAAGCCCATCATTCATTAATTCTCTTTGGTCCCATATGATGTTAGACTATATTCTTTTTAATCGAACTATGTGGGTTATTATTCATTTTTAATGAGGATACGTAGTTAGCCCATCTGCGTGTACGATCCCAACTCTGAAATAATCCCGGTATTTTTGAATGACAATTAACATAATGTGCCCCCACTGAGTGAATTTAAAATTAGTACAATAATCATAGTTACTAGGAAATTTAAATATAATATATTGAAGGATTTCATTTTTTAAGAATCTCTATTACATATGGATGATTATCAATCGATGAAAACCCTAAAATACTTATTAAAGATTCCTTAAATCACATACGTATCAATAATTGATTTCCAAGTATAAAACTCATTTTCATGCATTGTTAATTAATAAGGATTCTTGAACAAAACATAAATCTTTAAGAGAGTCTTGGAATAGGAAATAATTCCCCCCAAAAAGGTGTGATGAGCCTGGCCTCCCTTCCTCTCTAATAATAAAAATTCTTAAGCCTCCTCGGTCCACAACTAATTAGAAACTACCTCTATAATGTATATCCAAATGGATCTTCAATCATTTGGTGTTTCTGGTTCTAAGAATAAACACATTGGAAACTGATCGGAATGTTTGAACCTTAAACAAATAAGGTCATTCCTATTTCCAGATGAATCAAATTTAAAATACATCAATAGGAAATAGTGCCATATATGGTGGATCATTTTATAAAGTCTAATCACTTAATAAAAATTCTAGATGACTTCTCAATCAATAAAAATGAAATGATAATCATCATAGAGTTGGAGAGGATACATGGAAAACCACTATCAATTATATCTGAATAGTATCTTAGCATTACGTCCATGATTCGGAAGACACTCCAATATTATATAAATACTAATTTGGTGTTCATTACAACTTATCACCCCAAAATAATACCCAATATGAGAATAATATTCAAACATTAGATGGCATGTTGATAGAATGGTCAATGGACTTCAATGGAGGATGGGATCAATGTCTTCCTATAGTTTATTTATCATAAAATAATATTTGTAACTCTTGAATCCAAATGTATCCATATGACTCTATTTATTGGGGGACGTATAGAACACATACATTTTGGGTTGAATTTGGCGTACCTATGCTTTTGGGTATTTTAATTTTTGAGGAAATAGATGAAATGGCTGGGACCATTCAACGACACATCCAAACTTATCAGAGTTTACAAAAGTAACATGATGACACTCATCAATATGACATGGAGATTGAGGTCATAGATAATGTGTTTATCTATAATGTAAAGAAAATGAAATTCCATGTAATTTTTTAATTATTTGGGAATTTTATGAGTCCACGAAAATTGACGGTGCATGATAATGAGGCCTAGAGTTCCTGTAATGAATTTATGAACTTTTTTAAGGATGTTCATTAAACTTGCGAGAACATTTTTATAACTTTGGAACCTATACTCGGAATTGAAATATGGGGACACCGTTGAACTCTCAGCACTGATATTCAAATGAAGAGGCCATCACCTCGACTGTATTAGGTCAAGGGTGGAAGATATTTTTTCACTTTTTTGTAGAAGAAGAAAAATAAAAAAAAATGACATTTTATTTTTTCTTTTGAAACCTCTCTATTGAAATTATGGAGGTGGGGACCACCTGAGCTAGAATAACCTCCTAATATGAATTCATGGGTGTGGGGTCGAATCAAACCTCTCTTAATGGGGGAAAACCTCTAAACTCTCCAATTATTTCATTACACCATTTATTTGTGCCAACATTAATTTTTCCATGGTAAATTAATTTGATAATCCTATTTTAATTTTTTGGCTTTCCATTTCCTTTAGGAAATCATTGGAAATTTTGAGAAAATTGGAAAAAATATTCCTCCAACAAATAATTCCCTTTCCAACAAATAACTATGAGCCGACCCCGAGTCCGGATCAGAAGCACATTGTGAAAGAAACAAACACCAACGTTATTTAATGACATTATCATCTACCTATTGAATTCTTCAATGAACGAAAAGGTAGGGGTGTGAATTGATTGATCATTGTTAATTTATTTTACATTGAATCTCTCCCCATGAACTTCTTACTACCGCTCTAATGAGGAGGGTGCGGACCAAACGAACATGGCCTGACCACTCCGCAACCTTTTTAGTTTTTGATGCATTCTTCACGATGGAGGAGGATGATATCTTGTACCAACGACTGGAGCCATTAGGACTCTGATGTGGAATCCTACCCACCTTCTGGCTGCAAAGAGGGTGGCAGTGCAACCACACTGCTGGTGAAGGGTCACAACACATCAGCCACGGCGGAGCCAAGGCGGTGGATGGCTTAATTTCAGCCACGCGAAGGGGAAGCAGAAGCACGCGTCCAAACTGATGGAATGCAGGAGTCATGGAACAAGGCCCTGTCGGTGATGGAGGGAGACCTGCTCGCTGCCTGCCATCAGTGGTTGTGTGCCAAACTACCACGCCGTGGAGGTGGGCCAACTGTCTGACCAGCTACGGGTCGGGCTGCGCTGGTCGGCCAGGTAGGACCAAGAGGTTCGGATTGGACCCATGGCCGGACTCTAGTCACACCGGGATGACCAGAACCCGGTTGGGTCAGCCGAGGCCAGGTCACCCCAGGTCTGTCCGACTGGACCTAGACCATCTTTGACTATTTTCAATCTTTCGTCCATAACATCAACTACAACCGTCTATTTGAAAAACCGTCGGCGGTGCCAGAAACCTTTTATTGAGAAGGTCCTTTTTTATACTTCAGTTTTGGATACGGTTTTTGTAAGGACGGGATGGATCGGAACCCAAATCCAACCACACCCTCTGAGTGGAAACACTAATAACTTACAGACCAAGAATCCAATTGACGCGCCATCTATTAAATTAAGACCCCTATTACGTGGCGGTCCTTTGTGATACTTCTTCATCGCACTTTGTGGCAGTTGTAGTATCAACCTATGTATTGAGGATTAGACCATCCCAGAATCAAGCAAGCTTAGTATGGGAACCCTATAGGTGCCTACAACATGAGAAAGAGATCCTGTGTGGGTCTGAACCATACGATCAAGTGTGGGTCTGTGCTTGGGTATCCTACGTGGGTCTGCGTTCCAGTATCCCACATGGAACTACTCTAGGAATCCACATAGGATTACATTAAGATCCTACAAGGGTTGGATGATTTAAGATCATATGTGGGTCTACCTCTTAAAAAAGTAAGACGATTTAGTAGTTAAATTTAATCATCCTTACTTCCATACCTAAGTTATACCTGATTTGATCTAAGTTCATACCTTTATTGTAATTTTCCGTCCGGCGTACCTTTGTGGTGCATACATTCATGGAAATATCTTTTTGATATTCTTCTATGAGGCATACCATTGAGTTACTTACCTTTGTTGTGGTCACCTTCGTGGAATCCTTTACTTCATGGGACAGTTGAGCTTTGGGATTTTGAGTTGGGCCTTGTGTTTCCTCATGATTGAGATGAGTTTACCCGATAAATAATGTATATGTATGGGCGTGTACCTAATTAGGGTTGTTAGTTGTTTTCAAGATTTTTGGTTTATCCTTTGTGGATTTTGTGAGTCCTTTGAGAGTCTTGAGGTCCCCACTGAGTATCGTTATACTCACCCTACACGGGCTACCCCCACCCCTTATTGTGTTTGGTGCAGATGACAGACAGCATTGATCAAGGTGTAGGGTACCGGAACAAGAAGTAACTCAGAGGTAGACATTAGATGTGGCGTACCACAATGACGACCATTCGAGATCTGTACCTACCCTTCAGGTCAGATCACTGGAAGGTGGTCATAGGACCTATTCTAGTTTACTTGAACTTCCCAGTTTTCTTTTACTTTCTAGTTGAACTTGTATTCTTGCCACTTTTTCTTTTTATACACACCGTATTTACTGTTTAGTTTCACTTTTTTCTTTAATCCTTATTTTTTCTTATTTGGTTGAGTATACAGGTTATAAAGGCGATACCTTTCTAGTTTTTGGGAATTCTCTTTTTGGTGCTAGTAACCAGCCCCTGGCCTATGGAAAGAGGGATTGGGGTAGTCATGACATGGGCCCCGAGGGACGGGTTGTGACAAATTGGTATTAGAGGAGTCAGTTCTATATTAGAACATTGTACTATAATCTTTTAATGGAAATGTTGTTATTTTTATTGAGTGTGGTTATCAGTTTAGGGAATACAGTGGTGGTTCGACGGTCGACATATGCATACTCTAGGACCCTGACTTCTGATTTCTGACATGGTGCATAAAAACATGAATTGCATGTGTTTTTTTG
Source organism: Viscum album (assembly GCA_963277665.1). Lineage (NCBI taxonomy): Eukaryota > Viridiplantae > Streptophyta > Magnoliopsida > Santalales > Viscaceae > Viscum > Viscum album. The sequence continues at coordinate 1,966,116,742 of OY728132.1, forward strand.
AAATTTTGTATTTCTGGTCTTTTTTTGTCAGCTCACCAGGTTTTACTTATCGACTACAGTGCACCTTTTTATTTCAGGATGACTCCACGCAAACAACCAACTAGGGTTCTGGGTGTAGTACGTGATGACTGCCCACTGAGCGACAAGGCCTCGGTGCAGGGCCCTTTATCAGTATGAGCTCTAGAGGAGGCACTAGTGGTACCATTAACCATTTTTCCACATATTCCACCAGCCCCCAAAGCAGTGGTTGCACGCCGCATGAGCGTGTTGCATGAGATCCGTTGCCAGAGGCCTCCCAGGTTCAAAGGTGAGATAGAGCCAGGGGTGACTGAAGATTGTCTAGAGGACTTGGTGAGAGTCTTCTGATGGGTTGGGACACCATCAGATCTCATGGTGATCCTTTCCGTCATTCTTCTATAGACAACAACATGAAAATGGTGGAGCTAGATGCACCAACTTCGTGATGAGGTGACCTTTCACTAGGAAGACATTAAGATCCACTTTTGGGCAGAGTTTGTCCTAGTGACCCTTCCCACAGTGCGCATACAGGAACTTCTTCATCGGAAGCAGGGCGGCATGACTGTGGCTTATTACTCAGTGAGGTTCACTGACCTCTGATGCTACTACGCTGATATGATTTGGGACCCATTCTTCAGGTCCTATACTTTTGAGCAGGGACTTAGGCGGGAGATCAGGGTGTCGATGATTTTTTTAGGATCCTGAAGCTGGCGGGGGTGTTATAGCAACCCTCTCAGTGGAGAGTTTTTTGTTGAGCGGTCACTAGCAGTGAAACCCTCCACCAGGCGTCACATAGAGGAGTCTTCTATAGCAGAAAATAGACAGATGTCACAGGGTTCTAAGAGAACATGACATACAGGTGGACGACCACATGATTCAGGGTCAATTTTGTGAGGCATCCGAGACAGAGCTAGTTATGCGAGGGGAAGGCAGTGTTACGCTTATGGCGGGCATGGTCACATGGGTCGTGACTGCCCTACCCACCATACGGATGATCAGAAAATTGTTGATGGACCTCCCAAGAATAAACATAGGTTTGACCGAGGTGGTCCACTTGGAGTAGGTTGATGTGGCGGAGAAGATGGATGTATAGCAGGCTGTTGGCAAAGATTTGAGATGTTTCATCCACAACCACAAGGTGTTCCACCCCGACCACAGGGAGTAGGTGGACAGGGACGAGCTCAGCTCCAGGATGCTAAGGCCTATGACCACGATACTCCCGATATGATACCAGGTACCGTCTATTTTTACTCCACCTAAACAATAGTACTTATAGAAATAGGTGTCTGTCATTCATTTATTCCCACTACCCTCGTTCGGAGCTTGGAGGTTCTGGTGGAGCCATTGGCTCGATCATTATTGCTGGAGAAACCTCCGGGAGAGGATTCGACAAATACACACTGGTTTAGATAGGGTGAGATTACTCTAGGAGGCATGATATTTGGCTGGGATCTCCTAGTAGCGGTGTTGAGGCCTTACGACGTCATATTATGTATGGATTGGTTATCTATAGTCGATGCCCAGATCGACTCTATTAGGGGAAAAGTCAGGTTTGTCCTCACTGATGGGACATGGTTTACATTCACTGGTGAGAAGGGTGCCTTTGAAGTACATGATGAACTTACCTGGAGGTGAGTGCTGCCGACCACTCATCAGTTAGCTAGCATTACCCTCGAAGTGGTTGATGTAGAAAGTGTGAGCTAACCTATAAAGGTGGACCAGTACCCGGATGTCTTCATTGATGATGTTCCAGGTCTACCTCCTCATATATAGGTGGAAATTTGAATTTAGCTTTACCCCGAGAAGACACTGATATCTATACCTGTGTATAGGATGGCTCTCAAGAAGCTTCATGAGCTACAGGTACAATTTGAGGACATACAGGGGAAGGGGTTCATCTGGGATAGTGTTTCTCCTTGGGCTGCCCCGATTTTGTTCGCCAAGATGGCTGATGGGAGCTCGAGACATTGTGTGGACAATCAACACATGAACCAGGGGACTGTTAAGAAAAATTACCCACTTACAAGGATTGATGACCACATTGATTAGCTGAAGAGAGCACGATGGTTCTTGAAGATAGACTTCAGGGTAGTCTATCACCAATACAGAGTACGAGATGAGGATTTGCAGAAGATGGCCTTCAGATGTTGGTATGGCCACTATGAGTTATTGGTTATGCCATTCGGAATGAACAATGACCCAACAGTATTCATGAGACTCATGAATAGGATCTTTCAGCCATACCTTGATCACTTGGTAGTAGTCTTCTTCAACGACGTTTTGATCTACTCGGCAATTGAGGAGGAGCGTGCCTATAATTTTTAGGTAGTTTAAGACCCACTTCGAGATCCCAAACATTATTATAAGATCTCGAAGAGCCAGTTCTAGATACGAGATGTTGAATTTTGGGGGCATGTCATCTCAGAGGCTGGAGATACGGTGGATCCAACAATGATTGAGGCAGTACTTTCCTGGAATTAAATCAAGAGTGTGACAAAGGTACAATGTTTCTTGGGTTTGGATGGATACTACTGGAGAATTGTGCCATATTTCTGCAAAGTTGCAGCACCATTATCAGCATTGACGAAGAAGGCGAAAACCTTCATGTGGTCAGAGAGATGCCAGCCGAATTTCCCGAAGCTAAGGTAGAGGATGACTACTGCCCCCATCTTGAGGGTTCTGGAGGAGGGTGTTGGGTACTTAGTCTTCTGTGACTCATCAGGGATCGAGCTCGGATGTGTCTGGATGTAGGAGTGAGAAGTTATCACATATGTTTCTCGACAACGGAGGCATCAACAGTATAAATACAGTACCAATGTCCTAGAGTTAGCTACAGTGATCTTCACTTTGAAGATGTGGCGACACTATCTGATGTGTGAGAATTTTACGGTCTACTCTAATCATGAGAGTATCATATATATCTTCTCCCACAAGGACCTCAACCTGAGATAGTGAAAATGGATTGATTTCCTCCTGGACTATGACTTTGAGATATTCTATAAATTTAGGAAGGGGAACATTGTAGTAGATGCCCTCAGCCAGAGATCTGGTATACAGCTGCTAGGTGAGGCGACAGAGTAGTTGGTCTCTTTGAAGATATCCTTTGGGGATCGAGATGAAGCACATCATCTATTTCAGTGGACGTACCATTGTACTAGTGTCGCATCAGGAGGAATTATTGATGGAGTTATACACATCACCTCTCGTAGTACATCCAAGAGTGGTGCAGATGTACCAGGAACTCCAACGACAGAACTAGTGGTCGGGAATGAAGAAAGCAGTAGCAGAGTTTGCCTCTCTCTACCTCACTTTTCAACATGCGAAGGCAGAGAATCAGGTACCAGCAGGCTTAGTTCATCCTATAGTGGACTCAGATTTGATGTGGGATGGGATATCCATGGACATCGGTAAAGGACCCCCACGTACGTCCATGGGTCATGATTCTATCTGGGTGATCGTCGGCTGACTCACCAAGTCATCTCACTCCGTACTGATCATAGATCAGGGTTTAGTATAGAGATAGGGACACCTCTATGAGTAGGATATTGGGTGGTTACATGGAGAACCCTGAACAATTTTTTCCAATCATGATATATGTTTCATTTCCCAGCTTTCAAAGGAGATGTAGGAGGCTTTCAAAATGTATCTTCATCTAAGAACAGCCTTCCATCCTCAGAAGGATGGTCAGACTAAGTGGACTATTCAGACCCTCCAGGAAATGTTGTGTGCTTGTGTCCTAGACTTCAGTTTTAGATGGGAGGATCACTTGCTCTTGGTGAAGATTGAATACAACAACAGTTATCACTCTACCATTAGGATGGCACCTTTCGAGGCTCTGTACAGCCGACCTTGGTGATCTCCTTTGAGATGGACTGACTCAAGGGAGTCATAAATCATGGGACCATATATGGTACGAGCTCCAATGGATATGGTAAAGGTTATCCCGGAGTGGATGAAGATTTCATAGAGCAGGAAGACGTCTTATGCCGATAGAAGACATTGACCTCTGGAGTTTGAGGATGGTGACCACGTCTTTATATGGGTCACACCCTGATGAGATTTGCGGAGATATGGCCAGGGAAGCAAGTTATCTATGAGGTTATCAGACACTTTCAGGTCCTAATTAGAGTTGGCAAGTTGGCTCATCACTTAACTCTTCCACCATAGCTACACCAGGTTCATGATGTTTTCCATGTAACCAATCTGAGGAGATACGTGTACGACCCTTCACACATCATTGAATGGGGAGAGCTGTAAATTGATGATGGGGTGACATTTTGGGAGGTTTTATTGGATATTGAGGATAGATAGGAGAGAGTCCTTCATGGGTGATCAATAAATTTGGTGTGTGTATGTTGGCAGCACGGGAACCTCTAGTATAGCACATGGAAGAGGGAGGCTCAGATTCGAGCTTAGTACCCCCACATGTTTTCCTAGTTTTTGTAATCTGTCATTCTTGGATGCAAAAACCACAGGTGGGGAGAATGTAAAGACCCAAAAATTCCATCTAATTTTTTGAAATTATATGAGAATTTTACGAGTCCAAGAAAATGGATGGTTCATGATTCTGAGGCCAAGAATGCGTGAAATGAATTCCGGAATTTTTTTTAAGTGCGTTCAGAAAATGTGCATGCGGGTTTTTATAACTTTTGAACTTGTGGTCAGAATTGAAATCTGAGGACACCATTGAACACGATACGCTAATATTCACATAATGAGACCTTCAGCTCGATTGCAGTAGGTTGATGGTGGATGATAGTTTTTCAATTTTTTTGGATGAATAAAAATAAAATTATTAACATTTTATATATTCTTTTGAAACGTATCTTTTGAAATTATAGAGGTGGGGACAACCCAAGGTAGAGAAACCTCCCAATTTTAATTCATGGTCGGGGGGACCACCAGAACCCCTCTTAATGGGAACAATCCCCTCAACACTCAAATTAAATAATTGTGCCAATTATTTGTGCCAACTTTTACTATGACAATTTAAATTAATTTGATAAACCTTTTTTAATTCGTTGGATCATCATTTCCTTTAAAAAATCATTGGTAAGGGGGGGGGACATTGGAGAAACAATTCCTCCGAAGAACGACTTGGTAGTAGTGTTATTTGAATGATATTCATTATTTTCCTTTATGTTGAATCTATCCCCTTGAGATTCTTGCTACTAATCTAATGTGGAGGGTGTAGGCCAAAGGAACATGGACCAACCACTCCACAACCATTGTGGGTTTTGATGCGTTCATCGTGATGGTAGAGGACGACGTCTGGTACTAGCACCTGGCGCTGGTAGGACTTGGGAGTGGCTACCAGCACACTGGTCGGCCATGAAGACAGCGGTGTCACAACCGCCCTGTGGGGGGAGGGTCGTGGCCCATCGACTGTCGGGGAGTAGAGGCGGAATCTCATGCGCACCCGACCGCATGAAGGGGAGGCAGCACCGCGCGGCGACTCCTCCGGCATGCAGAAGCTGCTGTGGCGAATGAGGGTAGTAAGCTCATTAGTGGCCACCAGTGGCTGTGCAGCGCGTGACCACGCCGCAGAGGTGGGCTGGAGATCTGTCCAGCAGACTGGGATGGGCTGGGTCCAGCGGGGCGGGTCGGTCCAACTGGGTCGGACTGAACCCAGACCATGTTCAACCGTTTTCTCTCTTTCAACCATAACATGAGCTATGAGCGTCCTTTTGATGAACAATCAGTAGCACCGTGAACCATGGATCATGATAGTACTTTTTTTAAACTCTACATCTGTTTTGGATAATGTTGATGTACGACCAGGTTGGATCAGATCTCGAATCCAACTGGGCCCTCAGAGTAGAAACCCTAATAACTGACTAACCAGGCATTTGAATGACATGTCGTCTATTTCGTTGAGACCCCTATTACATGGAGGTCCATTAAGATACTTCTTCCTGGGACATTGTGCCAGTTGGAGTATCGACCTGTGGCTTGAAGAGCGGAACCTCCCGGAATCAAGTGAGCTTAGAGCGGGAACCCTGTAGCTGGCTGTAAAATGAGAAAGGGATCCTATGTGTGTCCGTGTCTTAGGTTCCAATGTGGGACTATGCTTTGGGATCCTTCATGGGTGTGTGTTCCAGTATCCCACTAGGATCTTCTATAGGAATCTATGTGGGATTATTCTAGGATCCTATGTGTGTCTGATGTATGAGGATCCTATGTGGGTATGATGATTTAGGATCCTAAATGTGTCATCCTCTTAACAGAGTAAGACGATTCAGTAGTTAAATGTATTCATCTTTACTTCTGTACCGAAGTTATACCTGATGTGAGCTATGTCTTTACATTTGTGGTAATATTTTGTGTGGCATACCTTTGTGGTACTTACCTTCATGGTGAAATCTTTCTGATATTATTCTGTGTGGTGTACCATTGTGGTACGTACCTTCGTGGTTGTTAGCTTCGTGGTATTCTTTTCTTTGTATGACAAGTAATCTTTGCGATTTTGAGTTGGGCATTGTGTTTCCTCATGGATAAGATGGGTTTACTTGACAATATATGTATATGTATGGGAATATACCTATGTAGTGTTTTCAGTTGTTTTCATGCAATGTGTTTTATATTTTGTGGATTTTGTGAGACCTTCGAGTGTCTCAGGATTCCAACTGTGTATCATTATAATCACCTCTACACGGGCTATGCTCGAACCTTATTGTGTATGGTGAAGACGACTGACAACATTGACTGAGGATGGGGGTACCTAAATGGAGGTAACATGAAGGTGTAAATTAGAATAGGTGTACTACAATAATGACCATTCGGGAGCTGTACCAACCCTTCAGGTAGGATCCTTTGTGGGTGTTCACAGGAGCTATTCCAGTTTAATTATACTTCCCAGTTTTCATGTACATTCTAGTTGGGATAGTATTCTAGCCCCTTTTCTTTGTTTTACACACCCTATTCACTATTTAGATTTAATTTCTTTTGGTATCCTACTTCGTACCTAGTTGTGTGAGTTTAATGGTTATAAAGGCAATGCCTTCCATATTTTAGGGAATACGCATTTTGGTGCTAGTCGCCAACCCCAGGCCTATGGAGGGTGGGCATGGGGTAATCATGACACATGCCCTGGGGTATGGGTTGTGACATATATATCTATATATATTAGAGTACTGCTATTTTTTATGAATGTAATTTTAATCCCAAAGTGAATTGACCACTTTGGGAATATCGATTACATCAAAGCTGTGGCTTATCAATAAAAAATCATACCAACCCTTTCTAATGTCCAGAGCATATTACATGAATCCTTATGGAGGAAGAATTTACCATATCCTTCACTTGTTCTAAAATAATAAGTGGTACATCTATAAAATAATTTCATTTATGAGGAGAACCAAGTGAACATGTAGAAATGTATAGATAATGTTCAATTAAAGTAGACAAATCACATGGTCGAATTACTAGGAATGAAATATAACTACAAAGAGACAAACATGGAAGTAGAGGAACACATAAATAAAATCTACCATCTCATTTTTTCAAATTATTATTCAATAAAAATATTATATAGCTAAATTACTTTTGGGTGGAGGTATGAAATACCCATAATTTGAAAAAGAAAACTTTGTTCAATAGAGGATGTGACACACACCATCGAGTTTAAACAAAACACAATTATATAAATAATAACACTATAACCAAGGCATTCAATTTGAAGGTGTCAATAGGATTAACTATGTAATGAAATATATATAATTTTCATTAAAAAATATTTTTATTAACTAATTTATTAGAAAAGGCCACAGAATTGTTTATAAAGATGTCACATTCTTCAATAAAAATACATTCTTTTTAGAAATCAAATTTATTAATCACAATTATTTTTTTAATTTTTAAAAACTATTTCTATAAAATGAAATTTATCTTTGAAATCATGATATTAAAAATAACTTATGGTTATATTCTAGTATTTTTAAAAAATGATTGATTTTTCTATGAATAGTATAAATTTCATCTTTTTCAATTAATGTTTTATTTTTATAAAATAAGTTATTTTTAAAAATTCAATTATATTTTACACATAAAAATTTTTATTTATAATTTTGTAATTAATTCCATTTAAATTAGTAATGCTCATGATTTTATCTTTATGCTTATTTTTATGCTTGAAAATTTTGTTTTCACCAAATTTTCATTAAGTGCATAATGATTTTAAATTTTAATTAATTATAGTATCCTTTGGTAAAAAAATATTTAAATAAATTTTATATAATATATATATATAGTTAAATCAATATGAAGTCATAAACTAATGATTTCTAGCCAAAATGTATATAAAATATCATCTATTTTCTGGAAAATTCATTTTACTTCAAAAAACTACATTATATTGATTTTAAGGGGTTTAATTTTATATTATATTTTACCAAATTGTTAAATTGAAATTTATATAATCCATTCAATATTGGAAACCAAAATAATTAATATTAGGATATATTTTCCACTTATTTTCCAAAAAACATATAGAAATAACTGAAAAAAATAATTACTACTATTATAGTAAAAAATGGATTTTGCGTATTGTATGAGCTTGTCTTACTATTTAAATTCAATAAACATATAATTTATATTTTATAAATTTTATTTCATATTTATAATTATATGTTACAAGTTATTTAATAAGTCCCATTTCTGTTTTTATTCTTAAATGACAAATGACGTAGGTTAAAACCAACTTAGTTAGTGAAAACTAAAATCATAACAGTGAGTAGCCATAAAGTTATTGAGAATAAAATTCTTCAAAAATGTGAATTTTATAATGGTATAGGTGAGTATCTATCTATTATTTTCTTCAATATATAATTTATCAATCATGGAGGCATTGTGATTGAGTGTGACTTCCAATTATTATATAGTTTTGGATATTTAATAAAATCCTTCTCCTCACCTAAAAAAGGGGTGACTCATATCCATTTTTCAGACATCCAAATACTTTTGGATCATACAATTCCTAAAATAAATTTCATTACATACCTAAAAAATACCTTTTTGATAAATGAATCCTTCCCAGGTATTTTTTTAGTGACAACATAAATAGGTTGTTCGAAGAAGTGGTATCGTTATTAACTAAGGATTTTGTTTTATTTATTCATCCCATATCTCAAAATATAATTAAACCATACAGATATAATAAAATCCTTATATCAAATATTCTTAAATTTTATCTTGTTAATTTCATTACTAGCATCCATCACCACTTCCATCAATTTGGAAATAAAACTGTCATTCATCTATATGAAAAACAATCACTTCACAAAATGATGTATTTATTTTTATATAATTTTCTCTAATGAATCATCATGAATACTTATTTATTATATATATACCCAAATAAATTTTTAATATTATATTTATCATTCAATAAAATCAGGATATCATTTATTCTCAAACCATTCCACTCTTTAAAATATTTTAATGTCATTCGTGTGCACGTGTTGATTATCACCTCCATGTAGTGATGCTATTCATTTTTCATTAACACATCACATGTATTGGATAAATAACTGTATATAATCTTGTAATATTTTAATTATTATATAACTGTCATTATATAGTGAAAAAATAAAATTTTATTTCTTTTTATCATGATTGATGAAAAATGGAAACGTTACTCAAGTACCCAAATGATATAATATCTATATTATTGTAATGTAGTTCATTTTACATAATAATATTTCATGGAATATTTAATAAAGTTAAATGTGGTATCATATTTATAATAATTTCATTATTATTATTGTGGATATGAGATTAAAATATTATTTACCTATAAAATTTTACGAAAGTGATTTTATAAAAATGAGTCGATTATCATCAAAACATTCAACACGAACATAAATGATTAGGTAAATGGATTTAACATGAATAAAAATATTGAAAATGTTTCTAAATAAATTAAAACATTAATATAATTATCTTATTAATAAAGGTAAATAACATACATGATGATTTATATTTAAGGTAAATAATCTCTCTAATCCACCATTTTCTTTGGGAAATGTCCATTCGCTCTCTAACTCACATTATCTCACTTTAATGTTGTGAAATTATTATATATTATTATATGATTATTACATATATACCTATATTATTATCCTTTCATTATATGGGGTAGTATTCAATATTTGTTTTTTTCAAATTCAACCCATTTCATTCTTGGGTATTTTTTATATTTATCTATAAGATTGATTTCAGTTTAATACACACATAAGAATGTATATGTTATTATGTGGGTACTGAAAGAGTTCCCTATTTCTCTGGGTAACTCTTTTGTCAAATAAGACAACATTTATTGGATTGAGGAGTATAGAAATTCAATTTGGGGACTTTTTCAACCATGTGATATTGTTTAGGAAGTCATCCATGACTCATTTTTCCAGCATGCTATATATTATAGCCACATCTACTATGGTTCTATAATCTTATGAAACCTTGATATTTACGTTATTCTTCCATGTTAATAATCATGATCATTACCTTCTTTGGAATAATGTTATTCCATTGAATCATGTTTTGTTTCCCTATTTTATGACGATTTTTCTACCATGTCCATATTTCCTCTTAACTCAAATTTTATCATTAATATTTTGATACCAAAGTTTTTGCTATCTCATTTGAACATCATATTTACCTTCTCATATTTTTATAACTATGTATAACTACACCTTTTCATGTTTTGATATTTCAATAAGGTTATTTTAGTATATTAATTTTTTTAGTACATTGTTTTTTGTATCTTCCACTCCATATTTCCTCATGACTACTTGTATGTCCATCAAGGATCCATTAATTATGGTTCTTTTATAATAAATTTTATTTGAAAATATTTTATTCCCTAATTTATAAAATTACATTTTAATGTGACCTATAAATTTATATTTTCATAATAATTTTAAAAATGTTTTATAAAAGTTCAAATCATTATTTTTTCATGACAAAAATTCATTCTCCAATGTGACCATTCTTCTCAAAACAACCCCTTCATTGTTTTAATGTGGCTTTCCAAATAAACCTAATACTTAATTACTTAAAAATAATAATGCTTTTCCTCTTTTATATAAATTTGATTTTCCAATTGATCTTATTTTTATTAATTTCAATATCTTTATTTCTATTTATGTTACACCGATTATATTTTCTTAAACCAGAAAAAAAAATTCCATTTTAGGATGAAATGTGAAGTGTTTTTGTGAATTTATACATGAAACCCATATCTTATCAAAAATTTAATTATTTTATTATTGAAATATGATTTATTGGTTTAAATTGGAACACATATGAATGGATTGTGTAGAGGTCTTATTTTAAAGGCTCGGCCATAAAACTTTACATAATCATGAATTAAATGAATAATTCACATATATGATCTTTTCAGGTTTAGAGTTTTAGAGAATTAGGACAAAACTTTTACATATCAAAAGATTACAAAGTAGACACTTCTACTATGTTTCTGTAAAATAAAAATTTTAAAAAAGAAATATGTCTAGTTCTATGTTTTAGATAGCATGACTTTCCTTGATCCCATCCATGACCCATTTAGTCATTAAGTCCTGTAGAGAACATTTCAAAAACTGGGGATGAGTATAAAAATCCCAGTAAAGTATACACAAAGAAGGAAAACTGTTAGTTTTTCAAAATAACATGTAAACCATGAATACTTTATCAATTTAATACTTTTCTCCTTTAAAAAGTTATAAATACTCTTCAATGAATAAAGGATCACTACTTATCATTTTTAACCAAAAAATTACCATAAACCCATATAAAGAACAAATAACATATGAAGGTAACTTGGGACATAAACATACTTAAGTGGAATAACCATACGGTCGACTTCCATAGATATCACTACATGGTATATCCATACAAACGACTTCCATATCCAATGCATTGGAGGTTATAATGTAACTACCCATCCTGGTATTCACGGCACCGCCCGTCATATGATTTATCACGTAACCACCCGTCAAATGTCCAAGTACCATTACAAAATGATAATACATAAAACAAATATAATGGAAAGAAAACATTTCCACATTTCAATAACAATATATAACTTAAATATAATGACATAAAAAACCCATTATCAGAACCATTTTCAAGACCAAAATACATAAAAGAGTATATGTAATTTATTTTCTTTTATAAACAATACGGCATTTTTTGGAAGCCGAAGGTCAAATAGTACTCACAGTGGCGGAAAAGGTCATTGTCACCGCGTATGTTAAAAGAAACATTCCTTTTTGTCATTTAGTAAAACGCTTCATAGAAAAGTATTCCATTTGATTGAAATTAAAAGTCAAAGGTGTTTATATAGTGTATAAAATAAGGTCTTATATTAGATAAAAATATTCTTCAATGAAAGGATATTGAGACGATGTCCCTTACAACGACGATATCCTTTGATTAAGGATAAATCAATTACATAATTATGTGTGAAAAAATAATATAGAAAATATAAGTAGATATTAAGTGTAAACCAATCAAAGGTCCTTCATACATATTCATAGAATGACATATTCAAGGAGTACAAGTTGAACCCAAAGAATAAAAATTGGGTTAAGAAATTCCCTTTCAAAAATTCGACAGCCTAACGAAGTCACTTCAAAATTCTGAAAATGAGTTGATGAGAGAAAAAAAGGGTATATAATAACTTTTAAATTATGTTTATAGAAATAAGGATATATTATATCATATCCAAAAATAATAATATGTAAATTAAAAGACCTAACAAAATTAAGCCTTTTAAAAAGGAGAGGGTGAAAGGTTCCCTTACAGATTTGGGTAACTTTCGAAATGTACACCCCATGAAAAAAGGGTCATACAATGAAGATGTAAATACCAATAAATTAAAGTATATTACAAAAATAATAGAATCATGGGTAGTACATACACCACACAAAATTAAATAGTGGAAAAGGTAGCATGAATCTCATGGGAACAAAAAGTGAGATAACACCCATTACCTCATTGTGATCAATCGAGTCGTATGACCAAAAGATAATAAAAACGAAATGAATAACATAATACCATGAATGTAAATATAATCATGATAATATATATGAAATGTAATCACACAATACACAACATGAAATAAAAAAGTGCCGAACAATGGAAATATCAAAGAATTAAAAGTGAGATAAGATATCCCTTACAAAAATTCTACAGCCTAATGATGCCACTTAAAACATCCAAAAATGGTTCGATGAGATAAAATAGGGTCTATAATCATGTTAAAATAAAACATAAAGTAATAGGGATATAAAATAAAATCCCCTAACATACGAAATATGAGCTTAAAAGGAATGACATAAAAGAGAGTACTTAAAAAGAAAGAGGGAGGTTGTATCCCTTACCTCATGTCCGACTTGTCTTGTTCGTTTCTTTGTAATCATGAATAATAAACATTGTAAAATTTATAATTTCTTAAGGTCCTAAATTAAAGATTATTATTCAGTTCATATCAAATATTATAATGTTATAATAATTTGTTAATAATGTTAGTTCATATCAGACGTTTTTGTCGATGTTTGGTACATGAGTCAAAATTGAACATGTTGGAAAAGAATTTTACATGTAGTTATAGGTACATCATCTAAAAAATAGTATTAATGGTTTAAAAATCATATATATTCAGTATATATTCATTTTATAGTATTACATAACATTTGGAGATAAAAAATGAAATGCACCATTCATGGAGATGGTAGGTCATACGTACGCATGAACGCTACATTAATTTCTTTGTCGTATTAATGGAATTAAAACTAAATAAGAGGAATATACATTATAATTCTAGAATGATATAAATCATTTAGATGTAATATATTACATATATATTGATTATATATATGTACATATAATAGTACATAACATTTGGAGATAAAAATGAAATGTAATGTTAATGTAGACGGTAAGTCGTACGTACGCATGAACGCTACTTTCATTTCTATTTCATCTTTTAATGGAATGAAAAAAATAATTATACATTGTTATATTTTAATTACAGTATTATATAAAATATAGCATAATTAAATCCATCCTTTATGCATCCCACATATGGTATTAACGATTCAAATTACTTTGATGGGGCAGTAGTCCGCACTCCCTAAAATGAAATTATCACGTTTACCCATTATGGAAACCATAAAGGTATGGAATAAATGAAAAATACAGAATAATAAGGAATAAATAAACATAACTTATATATCATATATAAATACAGTGACATCTTAATGACCACCATGAGAGGTTTTAAAAGAAGATTGAACAATCATCGTTTCATGAGGCAGTAATTCACCACCCACATAAATAGTATGTTATTTAACCATTAGATGGAGGTGTGTATGAATGTTTCTATAATACATTACATAATAGAATACTATTATATTTAAGATACTGTTGTTGTTACAAAATAAAGGAATAAATATAGTTTAGGGGGTTGGAGGAGAAAAATAAAACAAAATAACATAAGAGAAGACATTACCTTCAAATCAGATAATTATTTTTGACTTGAGCTCAAAGGCTTCCTTGAAAAGACATCTTCCCAGAGTGAGTCTTATAGGAGTAATATAGGGATGTGGAGAGACAATATGACCAGAGTTTGGATGAGTCAGGGGCTTGAGAGGTGTGGGTAAGGAGGTAGGGGTGGGGGCATTTTATAAAAGGGAGGAGGGGTACTATTGGAATGTCTTGAAAAGTTACATTATTATAAAATGGTTTTCGGATATAAAAGGTCCCAAAATTATATATTTAAAGGATAAGGTGACAAGGGTTTGAAATCCACCAATCCAATATGTTTTTGAAAAGTGCATGTCGTAGATTTTACATTATCTCTTCATTTTATTTAATTTGTCCATTAATGAGGTAATCACTGCATCATCATGGTGTCATAAATTTATTTATTTATTTAATGTCTAAAAATTATAAAAAACAATATTATGATGTAGGAAATATTTTTTTATTTCCAATTAATATTTATAGTTAAAAATATGTCTTTTATAACCCCATGTAATAATTTTTATAGTAAACCAATTCATGTTTTTGACATTTTTATTTAAACTTTAAATAAAAAGTTATTAATTTCATTTTCATACCCAAGTGGCTCCATGGGGTCCCCAAGTAGACCCATGGATTTTATTGGTCATCCATGAATCATCTAATAAGGGTATGACATGTGTGAAGGTCATTTCATATTATTATAACATTATCATTACCTTAAATTACACTAATTATCTTTAATAGCGATTAATAAAACTTAAAAGTTACTGTTCAACAAAAATTATTTTCATCCCATTGAACCAAATTTTACATCCTAATGACAACCATGTATTTCGGATTTTGGAAATTCAAATAACAAAGGTGGAAAATTTTTATTTAAACGAAAAATCAGATTTTTTAACTACAACTTTGTGGTTTCACTATTCATCAAAAATTGAAGTCTTTCAAAAAAATACAAAAAATTCCACCTAAGCTATATTTGGTATTGAAAATTAAAAAATGATGTCTATTTTACAAAATTCAGATCATATAAATTGGATTAATCCATTTAATAATTAACTCCTATTGTCCAAACAAATAGCGTGTTTTGAAGAAACAAACTATATCAAAAGATTGACAGTAGTTTAAGTCCAATTTCAAAGTGAAATTAATTCTAATGACCACCATTGAATTCAATGGTAAAAATATATTCTAACTACACTTTAAACCAAATTAAATGTATAATATATCCATATAAATAAATCAGATTATATGGAGGTTTTGAATTAAAATACAACATTTTCACTAAAAATGATCTTTATCCGAAAAATAACAAAAATTTACAAAAAGTAAATTTTGATGTCTAGATTCTAAAGAAGTATTATATTTGGTCCAATATTACATATAAAATTTTAAAAAAGTGTATTTAAAAAGGTTTCTCCATCAAAAGGCTATTAATCGTCCTTTTAAAAAAATTGAATATTTACGCTTAAAATTGGATTCATTCCCATTTTAAGCCTCTACCTTTTATTGGATAAAAGTAAGAATATTTGACAAACATATATAATAATTTTGTAGTTAGTTCTATTCATTCCCTCTATTACAAAGGCTATTCATTAACTACCATTTAAAATAATAATATTTTATTATTAGAGTGAAACGTAAGATTTCAAAGAAACTCATTGTTGCATATTGGGTACGCCATCGAGCATAGCATTACCTTTAAAGTAATATTAATACTTTATTCCCAAATATAAAAAGGAAATATCCTTTATTTACCTGGGATGTTACATCCTTCCCCCCTTTTGGGAATTGCGTCCTTGCAATTTTGAAATTAGGATTGGAAACTTCATTGAAATTCGCACATCGGAAAAGGAGTAAATAAAACAATCACTTTAAAAGAAAGAAAGAAAAGTACCAAGGTCACCCGAGACAACAGGTACTAGGATTCCATGAAAAAATGTATATGGAAGAAAAAACAATGGGCTATGTTCTGATAGAGAGTGATAGAAACATGTTTAGGAGAAGGTTAACCACTTGAAAATCACAAACATGTGATGGGTTAAACGGTATTTGATTCCCCAGTCGGAAAAGTTAACAGACAACATTTTAGTTTTAAGTTACTTTTCATTGAGAATTTATTTACGACCATAACTAAATCACAAGGAAACATAATTTCTTTTCATTTAGTCATTCATCTCTTACTAGATTTATTACACAAACTCATTTTTTCTTCCAAAAGACGAGAATTTAGGATGCATTTTTCACATTAAGAATGCTATAATCATCTTTTATAGAATCACCTAATCCCAAAAGGAGAATGTTATATTTCCTAGGTATTTAGACCTTAACCAAAACCAAAATTGTTAAAACAAGATCAGATAATCCAAAAAAGGATAATCCTTTAAAAAAAATCTATTCTTAATCTCTAAAATTTGTCGAACAAAATCCAAAGTTCAAAGAAGACCATTCGATAAACAATTTGTCCATACAATTCTTAAAAGAAAACAAAACTAAGATTGAAACCCAAATATTTTAAGGATTTAATCACATAGTCTTCCAAGGTAAAAATTAACATTTTTCTTCAAATAACATCAATTTCTCTTAAAGTCTCATATTGAAAAGTAATTAACCAAACCATATATCCTCCATGATAGGTCAATATTTTCCTAGATAATCGAAAATCAAATTATTATTGATTCATAAAATTATATAACATAAAATAATTTTTCATACTAACTATGGACTTCACGTAGTCCAGTGGTAGGTGATAAATACCAGTCGCACTTTGGTTGTGGGTTCAATTCCCATTGCATTGTCTGACGCGACGAGTTGTCACACGGTCTGCATGTTGTCCTTTTTCCAAAACTATATTTTCTCAAATCATTCCCCAAAAAGAGATAAAATCATCAAAAATAACAATAACATAATTTAACCTCTAATTTATCTCATTCCTTTCATTTTACATCAAACATATAGTAACCCTTAATTACCTCAAAAGTAAGGATCATATAAAACCAAATGGTTCTTTATAACTATGTCCAAAAAAGAATAGATAACTATTCCTTGAATAAAAATTTTGATATATCAAACATCAGGGTTACACATACAATTAAATGTCTTCTAATATAACCCCATCATCAAAAGATACTTAATACTATTAAGAATTTCACCATCCTAAAATCTACAATTACTCTTGAATCCCTTATATTTTGACTTCTAACTCATTCAACATTATTCATGATCCATTAACCATTCCATTCCAACTTATTCTGAAATACTTCTTTCTTACAAAAAAATCAGGAATCATATCCTAAGATTCGAAAATAGGTATACATATGTTAATAAAAAAATCCTTACCTTTGATTGGTCATTGTCAGTTTCTCCAACCTCAATTGGAATGGCATTAGTTATTGGTAAACAAATATTTTTACAATCCTGGTGATCTCATTCCCAAAACTTCTTCGTAAGACATGTGTCTGCATAATGACCATACACACCACATTTAAAACATTTAATTCATCCCTCAGAAAGAACTTCTTTACCTTTCCCTGAGTCAACTGGATGCTTCCATTTTCTATGGAAAGTTCTTACTTTATGAACTTCATTTCCACATCTATAGCATCTTTCTGTCCATTTGAAACATTTTCCTAGGTGATTATTTCCACATCATTGACACATAGGTTTTTGACCACACTTACCTTTAGGATTATTACCTGAACTTATATAGGTATTTGTTTCTCAAATATAAGATTCCTTATACAAATCACAAAGGTTTAGGTGGTAAATTATGTCTCCAGATAGTTTGTTGAGGATAAACACAAGAGTTCTCATTATAGCTCCCATATCATTCAGTTTCTCTCTCAGAAAACTGTCACACTTCCTTCACATCCACTATTACTTTGGTGCCTGCTAGTTCAATCCATTTACTGAAACCAAAAAGGCCAGTGTGATCATATCAGTAAAATCATCATATAATAATGATGAAGATAAACACTAGGATATAATTATCCATGTTATCTCTAACTAATTATAACTTTCAAAAAACAATGAATCCATTTAATATACTACCCATTTTGGTTATACACAACTTGTCACTTATGATTAAACAACACTCTAACCTCTAAAGTTATCTAAACCGACCATTGATACCAACTGTAAGGACCCGACCTTAAAACATTACATGATCATGAATTAAATGAATAATTCACATAGAGTATCTTTTCAGGTTAATAGTTTTAGAGAATCAGGATATAACTATTATATCTCAAAAGATTAAAAATAGACACTTCTACTAAGATTTCATAAAATAAAATCTCCTAAAAAGAAACATTTCTAGTTCTATGTTTTAGAAAGAATGTCTATCCTTGATCCCATCCTTGACCCTATTCATCTTTAATTCCTGTGGAGAACATTTCAAAAACTTGGGACGAGCATAAAAAGCCCTTTAAAGGATACACAAAGAAGGAAAAATGTTAGTTCTTCAAAACAACAAGTAAACCATGAATACTTTATCAATGTAATACTTTTCAACTTTAAGAAGTAGTAAATACTCTTCACTGTATAAAGGATCACTGGTTATCCTTTTTAACCAAAAGATTACCATAAACCCATATAAAAACACATAACCTATAATGGTAACTTAGGACATAAACATACATAAGTGGAATAACCATACGGTCGACTTCAACACATATCACTACATGGAATAGCCATACGACCAAATTCAATACCCAATGCATTAGAGGTTATAATGTAACCATCCATCCTGGTATTCACGGCACCACCCGTCATATGGTTTATCACGTAACCACCCATAAAATGTCCAAGTACCATTACAAAATCATAATACATAAAACAAATAAAATAGAAAGAAAAAATTTCCACATTTCTATCAAAACATATCACTTAAATATATTAACATAAAAAATCCATTATCAAAGCCATTTTCAATACCAATATACATAAAAGACTATATGTTTTTTATTTTCTTTTAAAAACATTACAGCTTGTAAAAGAAGCCAATGGTCAAATAGTACTCACGGCGGCAGAAATGGCCATTTTCACTGCTTACGTTAAAAGAAATATTCCTTTTTGTTTTTTAGTAAAATGCTTCATAGAAAAAGATTCCCATTGATTGGAATTAAAAGTAAAAGCTGTTTATATAGAATATAAAATAAATTCTTTTATTAGGACAAAATATTCCTCAATGAAAGGATTTTGAGACGAAGTCCCTTACAATGACGATATCCTTTGATTAAGGATTAATCAATTATGTAATTATGTGTGACAAAAGAATACATTAAATATAAGTGGATATTAAGTGTAAAACAATCAGAGGTCCTTCACACAAATTCATTTAACGACATATTCAAGGAGTACATGTTTTACCCCAAGAATCAAAATTGGGTTAAGAAGTTCCCTAGCATAAATTCTACAGCCTAACAGCGTCACTTCAAAATTCAAAAAATGTGTTGATGAAAGATAAAAAGGGTATCTCATAACCTATACAATAAATTTACAGAAATAAGGATATGTGAGAAAATTTCCCAACAAAATAATATGTAAATTAAAATACCTAACAAAAATAAGTCTTTTAAAAAAAGGAGTGTGAAAGGTTCCCTTACCAATTTGGTTAACTTTCGAAACATACACCCCATGAAAGAAGGTCAATACAATGAAGATGTAAATACCCTTAAAATAAAGTATATTACAAAAATAATACAATCATGGGCAGTACCTACACCACACAAAATGAAATAGTGTCAAAGGTAGCATGAATCTCATGGGAACCAAAAAGTGAGATAAAAACCCCTCACCTCATTATGATCAATCGAGTCGTATGACCAAAAGATAATAAACACCAAATGAATCACATAATACCATGAATATAAATATAATCATGATAATATGTATGAAATTGCAGTACAAAATAAACCACATGCAATAAATAAGTGGCGAACAATGGAAATCTCACATAATTAAAAGTGAGATAAGAAATCCCTTACGAAAATTCGACAGCCTTACAACACCACTTAAAACATCCAAAAATGGTGTGATGAGATCAAATATGGTCTATAATCATATGAAAATAAAAATTACAGAAATAGGGATATAAACATACATCCCCTAACATAATCAAGATGAGCTTAAAAGGAATGACATAAAAGAGAGTACTTAATAAGAAAGAGAGAGGTTGGATCCCTTACCTCAAGTCCGACTTGTCTCGTTTGTTTTTTATATTCATGAATAATAAATTTTTTTCAATTTATAATTTCTTAAGGACCTCCTTTAAATATTATTATTCAGTTCATATCACATATTATAATGTTATAATAATTTGTTAATAATGTGAGTTCATATCAGACATTTTTGTCGATGTTCAGTACATGAGTCAAAATTGAAATTGTTGGAAAGGAATTTTCCATGTAGTTATAGGTACATAATCTCCATAATAATATTAATGATTTAAATATCATATATATCTAGTATATTTTAATTTTATACTATTCCATAACAATTTGATATAAAAAATGAAATGCACCATTCATGGAGACGGTAGGCTGTACGTACGCATGAACGCTACTTTCATTTCTTTGTCATATTAATGGAATTAAAACTAAATTAGAGATATATATATTATAATTCCATAATTATATCCATTATTTAGATTTAATATATGAAATATATATCCATTATATATATATATGTACTTTTAATAGTACATAACATTTGGATATAAGAAATGAAAAGTACCGTTCATGGAGACGGTAAGCCGTACATACACATGAAAACTACTTTCATTTATATTTCATACATTAATGGAATTAAAAAAATAATGATACATTGTTATATTATAATAACAGTTTAATATTATATATAAAATCATTAAATCCATCCTTTATTTATCCCATGGATGGTAGTAACGATTCAAATCACTTTGAGGGGGCGGTAGTCCGCACTTCCAAAAATGAAATTATCGCATTTACCCATTTTGGAAACCATAATGGTATGACAAAAATGAAAAATACAGAAGCATACGGAATACATAAAAATAATTTATATATCATATATAAATACAGTGAAATATTAATTTCCACCATGGAAGGTGTTAAAAGAATATTTAACAATCGTCGTTTCGTGAGGCAGTAATTCGCCACCCACATAAATAGTATGTTCTTTAACAGTTTGATGGAGGTGTGTATGAGTGTAGCTCTTATAATCCTCATAACATAATCCTAGTATATTTAATATATTGGTGTTATTACAAAAGAAAGGAATATAAAGACTTTAGGGGGTTCTAGGAGCAAAATAAAATAAAAGAACATAAGAGAAGACATTACCTTTAAATCAGATAACTATTTTTGATTTGAGCTCAAAGGCTTCCTTGGAAAGACTTATTCCCAAATTGAGGCATCTAGGAGTAATAGAGGCATGTGGAGGGACAATATAAGCAGTGGTTGGATGATCCAAGGTCTTTAGAGTTGTGGGTTAGGAAGTATAGTTGGGGGCCTTTTATAAGAGGGAGGAGGGGCACTCTTGGAATGTCTTGAAAAGTTACTTTATTATAAAATGATTTTCAGATATCAGAGGTCCCAAAATTATATTTTTCCAGGATAAGGTGATAAGAGTTTGAAATCCGCCCATCCAATTGGTTTTTGACAAGTTTATGTATTATATTTTACATTATCTTTTCATTTTATTTAAATCATTCAATATTGAGGTAATCACTGCATCATCATGGTGTCTTAAATAAATAAATTAATTTAATGACTATAAATTATAAAAAAAATACTATGATGTTGGAAATATTTTTATCTTTCAAATTAATATTTACTGTAAAAAATATGACTTGTATAACCACATGTAAAAATTATTTTAGTAAAACAATAAATGTTTGTGACATTTTTATTTTAACTTTAAATAAAAAGTTATTAATGTCATTTTCTTACCCAATTGACTCTATTGGGTCCCCAAGTTGAACCATGGAATTTATTTGTCGGAAATGACTCATCCAATAAGGTTAGGACATGTTTCATGGTCATTTACTATTATTATAACATTATCTTTACCTTAAATTACACTAATTACCTTTAATCTCAATTAAAAAAACTTAAAAGTTACTATACACCAAAAAATATTTTCATCCCATTGAACAAAATTTTACATCCTAATGAAATCCATGTATGTCAGATTTTGGAAATTCAAATCACATAGATGGTAAAATTTCATTTAAACAAAAAATCAGTTTTTTAACTACTACTTAGTGGTTTTACTATTCATCAAAAATTGATGTTTTTCAGAAAAATAACAAAAATTCTCACTAAGACTTATTTGATATTCCAAATTCAAAAATGATGTATATTTTAAAAAATTCAAAAAATATAAATTGAATTAATCAATTTATAATTAATTCCTGTTGTCAAAATAAATCACGTGTTTTTAAGAAACAAAATATATGAAAAGATTGAAACTAGTTTAAGTCCAATTTCAAATGAAATTAATTCCAATGATATAAATTGGATTAAATGGTAAAAATATACTCTATCTACAAATTAATCCCAATTAAAAGGATAATATATCCATATAAATAACTCAGATTAAAAATGGGTTTTGAATTAAAATACAACATTTTCACTAAAAATGATATTTATCTGAAAAATAACAAAATTTTACACAAAGAAAATTTTGATGTCCAGATTATAAAGAAATTTTTTATTTTCTCCAATATAACATATAAAATTGTTAAAAAGTATATATATCAATATTTCTCCATCAAAAGGTAGTTAATCGACCATTTAAAGAATATTCGAATATTTACGCTTACAATTGGATTCATTTGCATTTAATGCCTCTAACTTTTATTGGATAAAAGTAAAAATATTTGACAAACATATATAATCATTTTTTTGTTAGTCTTGTTCATTTCTTCCATTTCAACAGCAAGGCGTTAACTACCATTTTAGATAATATTATTTTATTATTAGAGAGCAACTTAAGATTTCAAAGTAACTCGTTGTTGTGTATTGGGTACGCCATCGATCATAGTGTTTCCTTTAAAGTAATATTAATATTTTATTCCCAAATATGAAAAAGTAATATTCTTTATTTACCTGTAATGTTACAGGTATTATATCTCTTTATAATAAATCAATAAATGTTTAATCCATCATGTTCTCAAAATAAATATTTCGAGAGTTTACCAATACCAAGAGGGTATATTGTTTTTTAGTGTAAGCCTAAGAGGGTAGTCATATAGTAGAACATTCACAAGAGTATAGGCATGTATTATCCTAATCCCATGTGGATATATAGGTTAGTATACACCACCAAAGGGGTTACATTGGTTGTTTTCTCTAGACCAAGAGTATATACATGTTTAAAGACCTAGCTCTTAAGGGTACATAGTATTGTTGTGAAAGACCAATATGTCAGAATAATTAGTTATAAATTCCTTCTGACTATGTTATGTTTTACTATGATTTCACTAATAATTAAATTATATGTTATATTCACGTGTTATGATACCATTGATGTGGTTTGTCTTCTCATGTTTCTACACTAATATGATATTGTACAGTTTTAAAAAATTTGGACTATAGGTCATTATATTATACAAAAATGATAACTCTTATTGATCAATGTTCTTTTAATAATATATTTCATTGGTCCTCATGTTTTCTCATATGATTATGATCTAACCATTGGTGAAATTTTGGTTAGTTTTTTTCTTACTACACATTTATGATCACACCTTTATTTTATTTATTTTCCCTAGGTTATAAAGATGCAAGAAACTTGTGATAAATCTATATGTTAATATTGTGTGGTTTGATTATAGAGAAAATATCACATTAGTCCTAAAATAAGTATCTTACGTAGTTTATCCTTAAATGTAATAAAACTTCCATTCAAGGTATTATTTTATGACCCCAAACCCCTAAAGGAAATAATCTTGGAATGTAAATGATGTAAGGGAGATGGTGATACCAAAACCCCTCCTCCAATATACCAAATGTTGGTGACAAGCACCGAGGGTATATTATATAGAAAAATCAGAGATATTTTCATTTAAAATATTGATGAGTGAGAGATAAGATATGACTACCAAAAAACTCTTTCTTGTAAAAAATTTAATGAATATCCCATAACATTAATGTAATTCCATTTAACATAACAATTAAAAAAAACTACAAGTAATAAAAGAAATATTTGATAGCGACCTTCAAACCAAAAAAACTACTAATGAAATCCTTGATATCGTATTTTCTACCCCTATCACCAAATATCAAAAACAAGTAATATCAAAATATCAAAAATAATATAAATAGTTCTTATAACCTATTTCTACATCCACACATGATTATTGTCGTCACCCCTACATCTCACGTCCCAATACCTCTCTCTAAATAATAAGTAAGTGTCAATGGAATCAATAGAATAACATGAATCCCATATGTCGGATAATAAAATAATCAATACCAACTCCTTGTAGTACCTATGTACATTATTCTAGCCACTACATCCCATGAACATTTTATCATACCTCAATCAATTTTACCATTACGATATTGTACCTATATTAATCGATAGGATACGATTCATATAGATATTTTTTTGACATGAAAAAATAATATATTATAATATATTATACACTTATATGATAAAGGTAACCACAATGAATATTAACATATCATACTTCAAGGAGTACGGGATGAGAGATAGGTGGGGTTCATCCATCTATACTCACAAATAATTATTTTAGGGAACAAACCCTTGAGAATCCAACAAGTGTCGGTATACCTACCAACATGGATGTGGATAAATATAAAATAATTTAACATAATGAATATATAATATTAACCACAACACTAAGGGAAACTAGCAATCCTTTACCACAATAACAGTAATCACCTTTCACGATTCCCGATGGTCGTTTCTAAGGACAATAAATTTAAATACCACACAAGTATTTTAATGGAACATCATTTAATTATTTCTGTTGAAAATTATATTTTTATGTTATAAATTAATTTACATTCACTTTATATACAATAATAATCTCCACAATTAATAATTAATTTTTTTTCATTTCATTATTCTTTTAGGATTCTAACACCATTAGTTATACCATTTATCATTTTTTCCATTTCATAATTCTACGTACTTTTGGAATCCTCATAATCTACCATAAGAGTTGTCTAAATAATGCAGATCTAGATGGGATAAGATATTGGGAAAATAAATGAAAAAAATCAATCAACCAGACCTTAAATAATATTCTTTATAAAGAAAGAATCATATAATTTTGAATCACAAACAGTAGAAAATACCAAATTCAACATTCTCCATCAGTCATTGTTGAATGCTTGAAACCACCTTAAAAATCACCAACCAAGTAGCCTTAATATGAACTAACATCCACAAAAAATGTGGGTGTCCTCACCATTATATCAAAAAAGTATTATCCATCCAAGGATCACATCCCATATCCTAGAAAGACTCCCCACTCAGAGCTATCATACACTGTAGTATGTAAACAAATAATTGTTAAAAAAGAATCTTGGCCTAATAACCGAGGCATCCAACCATCACAATAGAATATTCTCAATTATCCGTATATAATTAACATCATCAAAATATTAATTATTTCCATAAAAAATTATTCAATTAATTTAACAAGGATAAAACATTATCTCTTTATGTCAATAGTTAACAAAAACTATTAGTTATTTAAATGTGATTCGAGAAACCTGCTGATTACATCAATTATATAGTAAAATAATAAATATTAAACATGATTTTTTATTTTGTAGTCAATAATAAATAACATGTTTTTATCAAATTTAAAATCATAATGAGCTAGACAAATTATAAAATATGAATATGATATAACACTATCTATAAAAAATATTAAAATAATTAACATTACTTAAACACAAGTAATAACCAAAAAAGAAAATTCATTATTAATTCTTAGTCCAATATAATTTTTGGTTTATTCCCCCATTACCAAATTTTATAAAGCCTAATAATTTCATAATAATACATAAAATATAGTAAAATTAAATAATCCAACATATCCATGATTTAAATGTTGTTTTAAAACTAATAGAATAACAAGAATTGATCTATGATCACTATATTCGTAAGTAGTATAATGTCCCTAGAGATACTATAGAATAAAAAGTACCACAAACCATGATGAAACTCCCTGATAAATGTAGACGATATACAAGAACAACCAGAAAAGAAAAAAAATGGTTATAAAATTGGGGGAGGATTCTATAATATAATGATGGAAAACACACATTTTATCCCCACATATCAATATATATATTTAAAGGGTTGAATCCAATAAAAACTCATCTAAAGGCATTTATGAAATATCTTACTAGAAACTAGTTATTGATATAAAATATTAATTTAAATAAAAAATAAAATGGTTTGGACGAATTTATTAGAAAATCAGAAACTAGAATAAAATGACAAAACATTTTCAAGTAAGATTATGATCTTCATTGAGGTATTCCCTTGTTTAAATTAAGGATTCAATCTTTTGTTTTGGACAAATTATATATTTCTTGAGTATATGCGGGGACCCATGGGTATTTTGGAGGTTTGGAACATGGAAGGAAAATTGGGCCAATAAATGTAGAGAAAATGCTTGACACTTGGTTAAATAAACCATGCATCCTTCCATGGAAAACTACAAAACCCACGATATTGGTATATTTCATGTTTGGGGCATTGTTCATAAATTTCGAAGGTCAGACCATGTAACCTTGTGAACCAACTCCCATTATATAGTTTCAAATGCCTAATTTTCTCATAGATTTGGAAAACATGTTGGGAAACTGTGTGACCTAATTGAAGATAATTATTCTTAATAAATCCTTACTGGATATTAAATCCTTAACTGATTTTATCTTCTTTCCCATTAAAACATATGGATTACTCAAGGATCCCAAATATTCTAAAAGATCATTATAATTCATTTCTAGGACATTTTAAGTGTCGTCGGTTACAGAATGAATCACCAAGTATTTCTAATCCCACCATATATTCACTTTTAATGATTAGGGTTTTTATATAGGGTAATATTATATTGAATCAAAAAATACCACTTTTTTGTAGAATCTAGGTTTAGGTTTCAATAGTGGTTTTCCTCGATAACTAAGGAAACAACTAAGAGTTTCATCACATATGGATTTTATGTTGTTGGAATACATTTTATATCCTATGGTTATTATACAGGTATGTTTGTATTAAAATATTTTCATGAATTTCTATTATTGTGTTCTTGGTACTGTTTGTGATGTTTAATAAAATTAACACTTAAATGAGGATATGAACCCCTCTCAATCCCCATGGGATGCATGTGGATGATTTAACGTAATTAGGTCCAGCCATGGGGTGACCCAACCCTCAACAAAACATGGATAATAAAAGAATTATCTGTTAAATGGACTTGTAAAAACGTAGAACCTATTTAAGACATGTAATTTGGTTAATGTGATTACTCAATAAAGGAAAATGGATAATTATGTACAGATGTGTAAAATTGCTAAGGAATTATTTTTCTTGGTATGTGAATGGGTTAAATGATATTAATAATAATGTATCAAATGAATCGTGTGTTATACGTTAAATGAATAAGTGGAATAAATGTAGGAAATAAAGAAGGTATTACGTTAATTAACATAGAAGAAGTGTTTAATGTTCTATATGGGTTAGTTTTGGGGAAATAGTGAATTTTTTGAGTGATTTAGGCATAGGAAATGAGAATTGTTCTAAATGACTATGTGATAACATTTCTAAATGTGGCAATGGATTATGGAAAAATATTAATTCCCATTTTGGTTGTCATGGATTGTGATTTTAATATTGATATTGGTTATGTTTTGTTATGATATAGTATGTGTGTGGTGATCTGATATACATAATCATGTGCACATGGGATCGTATAGTGGGGTATTAACAAAATTTTCTACTCCCATGGGCCAAGTTAGAGTCCGACCATAAGCTCTACCCCACGATACACAAATATGGAAAGGAAACAAAGTTATATTCACCTAATGATGAGACCACCTAGACCATGTATTCAATTAGATTGTGTTGTATTTATGATGATTTCATTGTCCCATGAGTGATAGGGAACATGATTTATTCCCCTTATGCATTGATATTTATGAATATTACAATCCCATTGGACATGAGATGTAAGTGAAATAAGTAATAAATATGGTATAATCAATGATGTTAGGAATATTTCTATGAGTTTCTAATGAAAACCATGTTAACCAATGTAACCCAAACTTACTTTTATTAACTTTTTTTTATTTGAACACGCATGAACTATTTATATTTACTATATATTTTTTTCACACCGTTGGTTGTGGTCTAGTTAGTTGTACTCACAACCTACTCAGGCCACCATTTGGTACCTAAGACAACATCATGCTAGTAGGTCATTACAGAGGATATGGCCCAAGTCTAGGGAGGTGATTTAGTCTACGGTTATACATGGATGAGGTTATGGACATAGAGTTAAGGCCATTTATGGGATTGTGATGTTTTTTATTTTGGGATTTCTTCTCTTGTGACACAACCAATATGTCATGGAATATTTATTTTATATTATGGTTGAACCTAATTCTTAGAGATGTTTCTTGTGCATGTTCCTTGGTTATTTATAATTTTTTCAACAAATAACATTGTTATCTACTATTTTTTACTATGTTAAAGTGGTTATAATAGCTTCATGTGGCTATTTGGACTGTCAGCACCATTTAGTAACATTTGATGTATGGGGAGGCACACTTGAGGTCATGTGGTGACTCAACTCCGAGCACCAGTTTAGTGGATACTAGGTCGGGGTCCTTACAATGTGGTATTATATTAGGTTATTCCCAATCAATTTACTATTTGGGATGGATGCCATAAGGATAGGATGTGTTGGGACTTGTCAATGAGCTCATAATTGGTTGAAACTGACCCATGTACAGGGGAAAAACAATGTCACCATTGGGGGGAATTATTTTCCTTGATATTTGTTGTTACGGTTGAGGATATTTTACGATTAGGTGATTCAAATGATGGTTTATGTGAATATTTTAAAATAATTTTTCCATGGCCACAATGACCTAGGGTTGGGTATTAATGTATCATTATATTAAAGTAGGTATATAGGATATACACATCACGGTAGGAACACACTGGATGGGTGTGTAGGATAAAAAGGTAAAATGCATCTTACTTCTGTGAAGAAATTAAATGAAAATTGTCTCTAAAAATAATTATGGAATTGAAAAATGGAAATAATGTTAATAAATGTTTATGTAATTTTCCATAATGAATATTTAAATGACATATAATTTTGTTATAAGAAGGTGTCAAATGGTAAATGTGCTTATGGGGGAAGATTTATGTTGTATGTGTGAATTGTGTCTTAAAATAGATGTCTAGTGAAGGGTCTTTGTGATGTGAATTAGTTTTCCGCATTTTGACCATGACCCCTAGAAGGTATAGTAGGGGTAGTGTTCTTTATATGGCTGTATCCTTTTCGATGTTGTTTGAAAATGAGTTATTTAGGGATAGAAGAGGGAATTAGTTTATATGATTTGTATAATATTTGGGCTATGTGTTCTAAAGATTGTGTTTGGTATTGTAGAGAAATTACACAAAGAATATGTGTGTTAGTAAGGATGCAAGATGATGTTGATGAGAAAAATATTTTATTAGTGGGTAATATAATGTGAAGATCATTGAAAATAGATAATATATATTCCATGGGTGTCTTTCTAGCTTCATAAATATGATGGAACGAGACTTCAGACAGATTGTGTCGAGCATGTTTTAGCTGTCCATTTAATTTTAGTGCCAGCACCTTTCCACCATTACAAGAGAGTGTGGGCTAGAGGGAAATGACTAAGGGATAGATTCTATGTCGATAAATATTGATCATCTGGAGACTCCATCAGAAATGTGACTCATGATGGAAGCCTATATGTTCAAAGGTTAGGTAAAGTGTTGGTGGGACATTATAGGGAAAACCAAGATGGGCGAGGGAATGTAATATAAAGATTTTTAGGATATTTTTCTAGATAATTTCTTCACAGATACCTTTAATAAGGATAGGTATATATATTACATTATTCTAACCCAATGGGAAATGTCAATGATGGATTATTCTAGTTATTTCTATGATTTTCGATGCATTGTTATGAGATTGGGAGGATATGAGGCATCATTGGAGAAAATTTTCCAGGATGGATGAGGCATGATATAAGGTCATAGGTGATCATATTTTACTAGATATTATTTGTAAAGGTTGTGGATGAACCCTTTTCCATGAAAGTATCTTTAATTGGAAATTTTTTAATAGACATGTGGCATAGGTTTGGCAGGCGAGTGGTGTCACTTTCTTTATAAAGAAGCATCATTTTTGGTGCCTAAATTAGGGTGGTAGTGTAAAGAGTAGTTAGAAAAGAGGGTCCTCTGATTAGGGTCCATACTATGTGTTCTGTTACTGGTGTTGAAGGACAAGACACATGCATGGTCGGTCTCCCCGACCACCATTTGGGTGATGGTCAAGTTTAAAATGGATCATGTGTAGATATTCTATGAGAATAATCACTAGTTTGACAGAGATGGAGGATTGATAAAGATGGCTAGTGAAAGAAAGGGGGTGGTTACCCATACTTGGAAGGTTGTTGGTGTCATAATTATTGTACTAGATGAGGAGGTGGAAGTGGTACTCTGGAGAGAGAGCATCCATTCCCGCAGGATAGTTCGACATTGGGGACTCAGTCCAGAGCCCATGGTAGAGGGAAATCTCAGCTACACATAATTTATACTACACCTAGTGGCGGTGAGTCTATAACATCGACTATTCCGGGTATGATAATAATAGATTCCATTCTTTCTATTTCTTTATTCAGACTGGTGCCCCACAATCTTTTATTCCATCATAGTTTTTTAGTTTTTTTGTGTATAGGTGTGGAACATGTGTGTGGGTTTATATAGATTTATACTATTTTAATGGTAAGATATGAGGATATATGATTGGGTAATGGTTGTACTTTAGAGGTTGGGGTATATAATTTTATGTAGAACCATTTTCTCCATGAGACTTCATAATTTCACATGATTTTGGGCATTGATTTCCTATAGTCTTTTCAAAAACAATGTCGACTATCATCATTATCAGGTAACATTCACATCTCTTAGGGGAGACACTTATGCACATCATAGTGAGTGGGATGTCTAGGAAGGACATGTGGGAATTATTTTCAAGTTGTTAGGGGAACTCATATCCCCTTTGGAATACATTACACAAGATGATACCCTCTTCCATGAATTTCTGATCTTTCTGACTAGTTGAAATGTTAATTAGTGTTTTCTATTATAGATTTTTGATCGGCATGTGGAAAAATTATAATGAGGCCTTCAGATATACTGTGAGGTCCCTTGACTAGATGGTATGGGTTTTATGATTTTGTGGTGATTTTTTGGGTTATCAAATGGGCCTGTTGCTTCATGGATTTGAGGAATCAAATATTTCACCCATATATGGTTCATATGATAGGTATATTTGTGGATGATATCATGTTGCAAACCAATACTCATAATGATCATTCCAAACAACATGAAATAATCTTAAGTACACTAATTGATTATATGCCTTATTCTGATATATTAAAATGTCATTTCTAGATCTATAACATTCATATATAGAGTCGCATCATCTCAGAGGCCAATGTTTCATTAGATCAGGTGAAATTTATGGTTGTTGTGTCTGGGGAGCTGCCCAAGAATGTCTTTGATGTTTAGTGTTTTCTAGGATTGGCCAGTTATTACTAAAGATTCATCATAAATTTCTCCCATTTGGTAGCACCACTTTATGTCTTAACCATTAAGGGTGTTATGTTTGAATAGTCTGATTCATGTTACAATTATTTTAAACAGTTCAAGAACTGGTTGACTACCACACCGATTTTGATCTTAACCTAGTCGGAAAAGAAGTATTCCTTGTTCAATATTTCCTATGGTTTTGGGATAATAGTAGTTCTGATTTAGGATGAGTGGGTTTTTTTGTATGGATCATAGTAGTTGAGGACCCATGAATGAAATTACACTACTCATGATCATGAGTTGGAATATTTTTTTATTATATAATGTTATTGTTTAAATTA
This sequence comes from Viscum album, assembly GCA_963277665.1. Lineage (NCBI taxonomy): Eukaryota > Viridiplantae > Streptophyta > Magnoliopsida > Santalales > Viscaceae > Viscum > Viscum album. The sequence goes on from OY728132.1 coordinate 1,966,149,459, forward strand.
TTTTTGAGATAGTGGTTTATCAGGCATATGGATCACAAATGTTCTATGTGCATAATCTCTTAGCATGATCCAAATGTTTGATAGTGAAATTTGGTCGTGTACACACAAAAATTTGATTTGGTGTTGGTTTAACCCATGGAAATGGGAATGAATATATGTTTTCTCTATGCACGAGAACTCAAAATCTGGTGGTTCATGAATCCAACCCCATATGATGTATGATGTTCTTTTTTTCTAAGATGCACCTAGAGGTATAGGATAGAGAGGAATAGAAGATCCTTATCTCTATAGTAGTTTATTTTTATCATTTTAGTTTGGTGATGGAGAGTCATCTTGAGGACATCGATAGTTTTCTTACGAGATAAATTCATAAAGTTGGGGTGTCACCTTCTGATTGGGTTGGTGGTGCTGAAGGAATTCTTTATGTTCATAGATGTGTTATGGTGCGTGCAGGTGTGCATGAAGAGTTGATGTGTGAGTTTAATACATCAATGTGTAATTTCATATTTGATTTAATAAGATTTCCTATTTTTTCCAGTAGTATTGGATTTTAGGAATGAATAAAGTGGTTATAGGATTCATGGGGTGGTATCATTCTTTTCAGTATGTTAAGTCCATGTATCAGTGCCCATGTTTGTTGTTACATCCATTTTGGATTATGTAATTAAAGTGGGGTTATGGAACAATTGAATTTTTAGTGGTTCTTCCAAATATTTCCTAGAATAATGTGGAAATATGGTTGTCCTTGGATCGATTGACCAATGTGGATCATTTCTTTTTCATCCGAGAGACTTTCACTGTTGACCAGTTCAGCGAGATGTTTTCCTGAAATCCTGTGTGGTTATAAGTATTACTATAAATTATAGTTTCTTATCATGATCCAAATTTCATATCTCTGTTATGGAAGTGATTAAAAAGGGTTATTGTTACGAATGTTTTTATTAGTATAGATCTCCACCCACAGACAGACATTCAATAAGAGTGTATAATTCATGTTATATAGAACATGTTGAGGGATTCTATCCATGATTTCCATGGGTCATTGGAGAAATAGTTGTCACATGTTGAGTATTTCAAATTAATTTTTATCATGATATGATTTAGATGGAATAGTTTGAGGCACTCCAAAGAAGATCATTTATATCACTGTTTTTTCTATTCGAAATGGGAGAGTCTAAGAATTTGAGAAAGTGTCTGGTGTATGAGATATCAGAAAATGTGTAGTTGATTTTGAAATTCCTGAAAATAGATCAGAGTAAGAGAAATTCATATGAAGATTAGAATCATTTACCTCTCCGGTTTATTGTATGTGATAGTATGTTTCTTCATATGTCTCCAAGGTTCGGTCTCCATCAAATTCAGAATCAGGGTATATTGGCGCCTAGGTATGTTGGGTCATTTATGATTGTAGAGAGGATCATACTAGGGTCATACTAATCGGATATTCAATAGATATATTGTGGCATGCCCAATTTTTTTCTTTTATCATATATTTTGTAGTATCATCCTAACCCATCTTATTTTGTCAACAATGAGGATGTTGATCATAAGGTCATTGCATCATTTGAAGAGCATCCGATTATTATTGTGGATCATAGTGAAAATTTCCTATAATGTAAGCTTATTCCCTTGGTTCATGTTTTATGGGAACATGGAAATTTATAGTAAGAAAATTTCTATCCCAAATCATATTCACGGTTTAAATGGCCTAATGTCATTTCTTTGGGAATTCTGTGATGCTCTTGAAGAGTGGCTCGAAGATGAGTCGTTATATGGTTGGGAGACTGTATGATCCCTAAACTTGTGGAGGTATATCCTTTTAAAAATATTGGTTTCAGTATCTTATTTTGGGCCAATGAAATATTTCTCTATTGTGTGAGGGGAATCAATGGTGATTATATGGTTAGGAGAACAATATGAATGAAACTCGAGGGGAACTATGTAATTCACACGGTTTGCAAACACTTTAGTAAATCAAAATACCTTCCTAGGAAAAACATGAATCCTTGGACAATGGAATATCACATAGTAGGTACATGGTTTGTAAACTGCGTGGTCCTACCAATATAACCTGGTGACCCAACTCCACCTAGACAGTTTCATACATATGACTTCTACATGATTTAGAAAACATTGTGGGTAAACCATGAACCCCTCTAAAAGTTGAAAAAATTACAAAATATCCATTATGGGATTTTAAATACTCATATTATTTTCTTTCCTATTTCCTCCTGAAAACCCACAGGGAAGAACCATGGCATTGAAATATTCCATGATATCAATCTCCTTCATGTATATGCAGTTTGGAGTTCAGTCAGTTACAGATCAAATCTTAGGGAATGTCTAATCCTATCATCTATTCTATTATCTTTATTAGGGTTTGTATCATTGGTGATCTCATTCTAAATCCACAAAACCCATTATTCGATGGAATCAAGGTTAAGACTTTACAGGATTCTTGGATCAGGATCTATAGAACTGATTAAGAAGGAAGTCATCAACATATTTGAGTTAGTTTGTGTACAAGTTATATTAAACTATTATTATATTTGTATGTGCATATAAAATAGTTTTCGTCTATTCCTCATATTGTTTTTTTGGTACCATTAGCAAGGATTGGTTATGTGAAAACATAAATGAGGATTTTAACCCCTCCACATCCCCAAGGGATGCATGATTATGACTTGAACTAATTAGGGACACCCATGGGGTTTGCCAAACCTCCCGGAAACATGGTTAACAGAAATATTATGACTGAAATGGACTTGTAAATTAGTAGATCACTTGTCAAACTCATGAATTGGTTAATATAATGAATAATTAAAGGAAAATGGATAATTATTTCAAGATATATAAAGTGCATGTTGGATTGTTCGTCTAGAAATGTGAATACAATAAATGGGATTAATGAGATTGTGTAAAACTAATTGTGCCCTGTACTTGAATTGAATAAATGTACAAAACATTTGAAATATGAATGTGTTGTGTGAATTAACATTAGGGAATAGTTTTATGTACCAAATGAGTTAGTTTTTGGGAACTAATTAATATTCATAGTTAGTTAGTCTTTGGAAATGGAAATCAGGCTAAATGAATATGTGATAATAATGATAAATGTGATTATCGGTTGTCAAAAATGTTAATTTCCATCGTGGATGTCATGCATTGTGATATTTCTATTGATATTAGACATGGTTGGTTTCGATATGGTATGTTTATGGTTATTGGATATATATAAACATGGTCACATGGATTTGTAGATTGGGGAATTGACAGGAGGTTCTATGCCCTTTGTTCAAGATAGAATGGGACCCCAAGATCGACCCTAAAATTCATGGATTGGGGAAGGGGACAAAGATATGTTACCCTTATTGTTGTGTTTGATGAGACCACCCGATATAAGCATTCATGGTGAGTGTGTAGTATTATTTATAAGGATTTTATCCCTAAAGAGATAGGGAACATTACATTTTCACCTTACACATTGAGAAAGGGGAATTTTCAAAATCCATTGAAAATGATATAGAAGTGAAATAAACAGTAAATATGGTATAAGTAATGTTATTTGAAATATTTCTAGGAATGAATTAATAGATCCTTTTTAACTATTGTCACCCAAACTATATTTTTCCTATTTTTAATTTAATTAGACTTTCAAAATCTATTTATCTAGTCTGGATTTTATTAGACACCATTGGTGGGGCTATACTGGCTTGTACTCACACCCCAATCAGGTCACCGTTGGGTTATGAGTAGGCTTCATTCTTGCAGTCCAGGAGTTGGAAAAGGGCCAACTGCTATGAAGTTGAGTATAGTTTGGGATGAACATGGATGTGGTTTTGGACTTGTAGTCAGGAACACTTTATAGATTCAATTTTATTTATTTATTATAGGGATTATACAGTTGTGACACTTCCGGTATGTCATGGAATATTTATTATAGTTTTTTTGGGACCTAATTCTGAGATATGTTTATTAAGAATGTTCCATAGTTCTTTAATATAGTATCTTCTATTAACATTGTTGTCTGTAGTGGATTACATATGTAAATATGGTATAATATCACCATTTTCCTATTTAGACCATCACCTCTAGTTGGAAAACTCTATCCTTCAGGGAGGAATTCTTTTGGTCATCCTATGACTTGGATCAGAGCACCAGTTTAATGGATCTCATGTCATAAACCTTAAAAAGTTGTATTTGAGTAGGTTATTTTTTGGGTAATTAATTTTTGTGATTTGGGAAAAGAGAATTGGATGTGTCATCCCTTGTAAATGAGCTCATTCTTGGTAATAGCTAACCATATTACTTGGATAAGGCAAGTCACTAAAGGGAGGAGTTATTTTTAATGATATTAATAGTTATAATTGATGACATTTCATCAGTTGGTGATGATCATGTTGTGTGATGTGACTGTTCAGTGATATTTTTCCTATAGCCAAACTGGACTTTGTTTTTCATTCATGAATCATTATAGGCACCTAGGTGTGCATCATGGTAAGTACACATGAGATGTTTGTGTGGGATATAAATGGTGAAATGGATTTTACATTCTTGAAGAAATTAAAAGAAAATGGTGTCTAATAAGAATGAAGAAAATGTTAAAAATGTAAATAATATAAATAAAGGTCTAAATAATTGTTCTTAATAATGATGTAAATTAGTTGATATGTGGTATTGACTAGTTAAAAAATTGGAAATTTGTTTCTAAGGAAGTATTAATGTTGAAATTGGGACATGGGTTATAAAAAGGGCGTCGAGTGATGGACTGTGATGATGTCAATTATTTTTACCCATGTTGACCATGACCCATTGTAGGTATGGTAGAGTGTTGTGTTCTAAGTGTGATGTTATCACTTGGGATGGTGTATTCAAATGATTTTTATGGATAAATGAGGACTTTTTTTATACAAATCGTGTGAACATTGCATTACTTATTCTATAGATAATGTTCAACATTGTTAAAAAATGATTCCATGAAGACATGTGCTAGTTGGGAGATAAGAGTATGTTTTCAAGGAAGTTCCTCCCATGGTGGAACAAGAGAACATTGTGATAAATTATAATAGATAAGAGTCATTCCATGGGAAAATTTCTAGCTTCATGAAAATGATTGACTAGATTAGTGGCAGGTTGTATCAAGATTGATTAACATATCCAAATAATTTTATTTTCAACACCCTCTTAACATTGAAAGATAGGGTGTAAAAGAGGTAATTGCGTTATGGATATATTCCGTCAAAAATTTTCTTGATCATAAGGAAACTCATTCTGAAAAAAAGTCATGTTGGCAGCCTATATGTTGTAGTTTAGGAAAAGAATAAGTGGGACATCATAGGGCAGACTTAGTAGGATAAGGTATTGTTATGAAAGGATTACCATGTGAGGATTCGATAAAATTTCTTCCCAAAGACCTTGGGAAATTATATGACTATATATATCCTCATTTTTTCTAATGGGGAAATGTTAGTGATGGATTAAGCAATTCATTTCAATAATTTGTGATGATTCATTTATGAATTGGTTGTACTAGAGTTAGCTATAGGAATATATTTATAGGATTGGTTAGGTAAAAATATCGGTTATCAAGTTAACATCTTTCACTTGTAAATGTTTACGGAGCTAGTATAACAATCCCATATCTCATTAGGGAACCTGATGGTAACTAATGTATTGTACTAGTTATACTAGATATACAGGAAAATGGTGTGGATTTCAAGAGGAGGAATCATCATTTGGATAGCTTCAGTTAGGTCAGTAGTGTGAAGAGTAGTTAGAAAAGAGGGTCAGCCTCTCAAGCTGGAGATCATGTGTTCTATTACTAGAGCGGAAGGTGAGGACACATGTAATGTATGTGTCCCTAACCACTAGTTGACTTCCAGACATGGGGAAAATTGAGAATTTTGAGTTATTCTATGATAATACTCACCATTTTGTGCATAGATGGATGCTTCAGGTAGATATTGAATGTGGAAATGGGGTTAGATTCCCCATATTATGTAGGTTGATAAATATTGACTAGTCAGACTCATCAAAGAGATGGACATGGTACTCTGGGGGGAGAGCATTCATTTAAATAGGGATGTTCGTCACCAGGGACTCATGCCAGATCCTAGGGTAGAGGGTTAGGTAATTTTCAAATATTTTAGACTATACATGGGGGTGTATAGGTTATATAATCAACTTTTTGAGGTATGACCATGGTATATTCTATGCTTCTTAGTGATTTATTTGACACAGGCACCACACATGATTTTATCTCAACATGGTTTTTTGTTGTGTTCATCTTTGCCATGAAACATGTGTGTGTGGTTATGCTGATTGATAGTCTGATGGTGGTGCATTTTAAGGATATAAAACAATGTAAGGGTTGTGCTTGGGAGGTCGATGGATTCCATTTTATGTGGAACCGTTTTTCCTCAAGATTCTCGGTTTTGTCTTGATTTTGAGCATATATTGGATGTTGTTTTACCATTACCATGTTGACTATTATCATCACTTGGTATGACTCAAATCCCTTTAGAATTAAACTATTGTCGTTCATGGGGAGTGAGACAACCGTGAAGGCCATGGCGGGCTAGTTCTCCATTAGTTGGTGGAACTCACATCCCATGTGGCATGCCTTATTCATGGATATAGTGGAGTGGAACTACATGTCTTCCACCTCTGGTGGATCGATTTTAGCATGGGTTTCTTGAGGATTTCTCAAGGATACCTCTAAAGATGGATGTTGAGATCATGATAGAGATGTTTCGGTGAGTGGACCCATCATTCATTCCTCTTTATTAAATGGCACTGAAACAACTCCAGGATTATAAGCACCAGTTGGATTAATTGAATAAAAAAGGGTTCATCGATCCTAGGGAACCACCATGGGGTATCCAATGTCATTTTCTATGAAGGATGTTAGATCATTGAGTCTCTCTATTGATTATATGAATTTTAATAAGTCAATAGTTACAATATATACCATATTCCTTGTATTGTGATATATTTAGATAGCTGGGAGGTGAATTAATGTTTTCTAAGATTTGGGTATCACAAGATTATGGTGAGATATGATGATATACGGTATACTACCTTCCAAAATTGTTAAAGGTTTTATCTGTTTTTTGTGATTAATTTTCAGTTCACCAATAAAATTGATATGTTAATGGTTTTAAGGGAAAAAATATTTCAACCATATTTGTATCAATTTGTAATCATCTTCATTGAGGACATCTCGGTGTACTCCAGAACTCATGGAGATTATTCCATGCATTTTTTCATCATTTTGAATACAATAAGAGAGATATTGATTTATTAGAAGATATCAAAATTTCATTTATGAATTTCTCAGGTGCATTTCTTAGGTAACATAATCTTTTCATTTGGTTTTTTAGTGGATCCAAAGAATGCATTGGATGTTTTGTTTGAGGATCTATCTAATAATGTACCTGACGTTTATTTTTTGGTTATTAGATGGTTATTACTAAAGATTAATCAATGATTTATCCCATTTGGTTGTCCTACATTTTGGGATTGACAAATAATGGAGGTGGGTTTGAATGTACGGAGGAATTAAAGAATTATTTTCAAGAGTTGAAGAAGTGGCTAACTACACCACTGATTCTGATCCTACCCAAGACATATAAGAACTACTCCATAATCTATGATGTTCCTGGTGTCGGGATAGGTGATGTGATGATGTATGATGATTGGGTTATTTTGTATGGCTCATGAGAATTTAGTCTTCATGAAGGAAATAAACATACTCATGATCTTGAGTGGGCTATTTTGGTGTATCCCTAAATGTGTTTGAGGCAATACTTGTTTATAGATCAGTTTACAATGTATATCGACAAAAAAAGTCTTAATTACATCTTCTGTCAGTGTGATCTGAATCTTCATAATTTAATGTTGTTTGTGTAACTATTGTACATTGATTTTGAGTTGGATTATTGAATTGGAAAGGGGAATAAGGTTACATATTCTGAGAATTGTAACACTCATAATTAAGTGGTTCTTGAATCCACCTCCGAGTGGAAAATGGTTGTTTTTATATATGATGCACAAAGACATAATGGATGGAAAAAATAGATGATCCATCCATCCATAGTAGTTGGGGAAATTCTTTTGATTTGGGCTAAGGGGATATTGATTGAGGACTCCGATTGTTTGGAAATGATGGAATTACATAATTTTGGTATTCACATTCTATTCGGGATGTTGGTTTTGAGGTAATTTTTTATGTTTGTGGTCGTGTTACTGTGTCATTAGTTGTGTGCGAATAGTTTATGTGTGATTCTCACACATCGACATGTGAAATAAATCCAGGTTTAAAAAATATGTGTTGGTCGGAGTGGAAACTCAAGAGGGGGGTGAATTGAGACCCAATTAAAATTTCTATTTTCAAAACATTGTCTAAAATTCACCAAAATAAAACACAGAATTAAACTATAGTGAATTTATATCAAAATAAAGGTTTTGTTAGGTTCTCAAAGGATTGATTATTTCCTAGTTAATAAAATCAGAAGAATTGATTATCTTTTGAAACTATCATACTTATTTACAACTAATATAAACACTTGCAAGTTTAATTATCAAAGTGAATTTAAAACATTATTGGTTTTAAATTAATTAGCAGCGGAATAAAAAAAACATTGAATATAAATAAGCACAAAAGATTTAACCAAGAGGTTCAGTCTCAAGACAAGACTTAGTCCTCTCAAAATTATATATAAAAGTGATTCACACCCTGGATCGGGGATTACCACAATATACAACTGTCCAGGTCCAAGAACTCTACCACTGTTATCCGTGGGAACAGAAACAACATCAACTAGTTGTCCAGGTCACATGACCTCTACCACTATCCTAGTGGGAAATACAAAAATGTAAGAGTGTTGAGTGAGGATTTACAAATCCTCCAGTTAAAGCACATGAGACTTTGTGTGTGTTAAATATAGCAGATAACACACACTACTCAATATGTAAAAAGATAAATCATAGAGAAAATTTTTAGAGTTTAGAAATGGCTCTAATGATTGTCGTTCAGTTCTGGACTCCTTTGATTGATCAGAATTCGCTTTGAGTCCTCTTCTGGTTTTTGTCTGGAAAACAGAGTAGCATCTGTTTCCTTAACTTCCAGGTGCAGTGATAGTCGTAGAGGCAGTTGAGTGATGTTCTTGTTTTCGTTCTCAGCTCTTCTCAGGTATGCAGAAGTGTACAAGTTCTTCTTGTAAGCTCATTTGTCTCCTTTCATGAACACCAGCTCGGTTCAACACTCTGCGTATTCATTCTTGTGTTCAACACTTTTTCCCATAGCACACACCCTTCTCTTATGCTCTAAAGCAGCTCTTATTTAACACACGAGTTCCGGAAAAAGATATGATTTCTTTTTGCAGGTACGAGGTACGGTTTCCTGACAACCAACAAACACACATTAAATAAGTGTCAGTGCGTTAAAATATACCTAATATGACCATTGGTTAGATTAAAATAATATTGACAAAAGCTTAAGAAATGGTGTCATAGTTAACATGGAAACGGTGTCTGATCACGGTGTCTGGTCCCAATGTTTGGTCACGGTGTCTGGTCATAGTGAGTGGTCACGGTGTGTCCTTCATGGTGTATGGGTTACGATAGATTTCATTTGTAACGGTATACTTTGTATCAGTAGCTGCAACAGTAGACTTGGTCGCATCAGTAGCGATGGACTTGTAACGGTAGATGTGGCTCTACCTTGAATCGATGGCGGTAAGTCCCTATCGGTAGCTTCCTTGATGTATCAGTAGCTTTTGTGTATCGGTGGACTTCATCATATCAGTAGACTTCAGCATATCGGTAGCTCTGTATCGGTAGCTGACGACTTCGATGTAGCGGTAGGCTTGAGTACCGGTGAGCATGTAACTATAACTCTATTAGTAGACTTGATGTACCGTATCTGTAGACTTTGATGTAGCGATGAACTTTGAGTACCGGTGAACTTGATATATCGGGGAACTCCGTAACGGTAGCTCTATTTGATATCGGTAGCTCTAATCCATAACGGTGGTATCAGTAGCTCTATTTGATATCGGTGGCTCTAATCCATAACGGTGGTTACTGTTCTGTATCGGTAGCTATAAACTGTTTAAGCATTATATTGGAAGAATGAGTTAGGTCAGAGTACATATATCCAAAAGACATATATTAACCATAATTGAAAGTAACAACATATAATAAAGTATATTGGATATTCATCAACCATAATTTAAGATATAAATAAAATATAGTTTGGTATTATCAAAATATTATAAAGAAACTCAATTTCCAGAGGGTTAAACAATCTCCCCCTTTTTGATAATCACAACTTATGCCAATAGAATGGAAAGTTGAAAAGAAATTAGCATCAGAGGAAAAGGTTCTTTTGTTATGTTCAGAACAAAACTCCCATATTCCTCAAGTCACATTTTCTCATTCCCCCTTTTTATGTTTCTCCCCCTTTGTGAACTCTTAGGTCTCATTTCTTATTTTCTCTCATTTTCTAATGTTCTCATTTTCTCCCCTTTGTGATTAACAAAAAGAAGGGTAGCAGAGAAGAGGTAAATATTATCAGAGAATAAATGACAATGTAATAGAAACACAATAAAGTAGATAATGGAAAGGAATGTCATTAATATACAAAAGATACACTGATAAAATCAGAACAACAATACAAACAAAAATTGAATCCTATAAAAAAGATCTAGAAACACTCAATCCTCCTCTGGAACAGGTGTCGTTCCCTTAGGATCAGTAGAGGTTGCAGGTGCAGGGTCAGCAGAGGGATTCAGAATAGCTGAAGGGACAACTGGTGGTTTAGCTACAGAAACTGTACCAGATCTGATATCTGAGCTCCTCTGAGTGATCATTCGTGTCATGATCCTAATGGCTTGAACTAGATTCAATTGAGGAGTAATCCCAGAGGCAGAAGCAGGAAGTGCAGGTGGTACAATCACTGGTCTCACATCCACATGCAGGAAGGGCAGCAACAGGTTTCTGAAATCCATTATAATGCTTCCTCCTCCCTCCATTGCAGACACAAAATCATCTTTATTCTCTATAAACTTATCCAAAGAAGGAGTAAGCTCCCCGAGCATAATAACTTGTTCCCTGAAGGCTTGGGTAACTGGAGGCAACTTCAAATTTTCTAGCAAGAGCTTGAAATGGTTTGTCATTTGGTGCTTGGTACAAACCTTTTAAAAATAAGCATCCACCTTATTTTTGATTGCCTATTGAGAAGCAGTAGCTGCCCGCAGGTGATCATGAACAAAACTACTAACATCCCTAGTGGTAGCAAGAATCTACGTATCTGATGCACCATTGGGATTGGCCTTAGCCAAGTCTTCATGAACAGTAGTGAGGATCTGGTTAAGGTTCACACTGGAGCTAGTTGAGGGAAGAGGCTTCATTGAGAAGGCCATTGTCTCCTTGAAAGATTGAGTCAGACTACTAACTACCTTTTAAACAAGTTCATCCTAACTGTTTAGATGTTCTTTGACTGACTTCTTAAAGGCCTCAAAAACTTCCACAAACTGTTTGACCACTTCTTTGATATAACAAATGTCATAGGTTACTTGAGTTTGAGAGCTATACATTGTAGTCAGAGAAGTAATCGATTGTCTCAAAGAAACTACAGCTCCTGTCTAACTCTCAATCTGAGTGTGGCGCACTTTATGTTCATCCATCATTACATTCACAGGACTGGACACACCACATCCAATGGATAACTGAAAGGATTTCTCCTCGCTTTTCATCTCTTTAACCATAATTTTCTTTATATCTGTCACTGATTCCTTTATTGCTTCTTTCAATTCAGCTTTTAAGGACTCAAGGTCCTCCTTGGTTACCACATTTTCAGCCACAGTGGGTAAGGTAATTGATTCCTTTTGGGGTTGGTCTTCCTCATCTGAATCTCCATAGGAAAGTCAAAGAATCATATATCTGGGATCTGATGTCCAACCTTCAATTTCATATAACACTGATACTTATCCAAGATTCTCCCCCTCACTTTGAACTTTCTCCTGAGGTATCTCTTCAAACTGTTCTTCCTGAGGTAATTCAACAATTTCCTCTACAACCACAATAGTTTCAATATCCATTTGTACTAAGTCATTAATGACTCTCTCATCAATTGGTTCTGCTGCTATGTCTTCCTGATCAGCCACTGTCCCGACTGTACTGACTATTAGAGGACTCAAACTGAGCTCTTTTTCAACATTTTCCTCATCATCTGCTTCACCATCAGCCTCCTTTTCTCCATTATCATTATGATCAGATTCAGCTGTTTCATCCTCCTCAGAGGTTTCCTTGACAACATACTAGAATGCTTCTTCTCCTTCTTCTGTAGTCTCTGTATAATTGTCCTTCAAGATGGTTTCTCTCTTTGGTAGTTCTTTTGGAGGGCTAGCTACTCCAGAAGAAATAAATTGATGCACAGGACTAGGGGGTATGTCTGGGTATCCTCCTTCCACTACTGATGTCTCTTCCTCTACAGCTTCATCATCACTGTAGACCAGTTCTGGCTCATCTGGTCCGAGACCCGGATCTCTCACGTCCTTTGGTCTAGACAGATGATCAACATGAGTGATTTTCATAAATTTTTCCATCATCAATCACCCATGATTTCTTCCAAGGATTCCAGCTGACTTTCATCTATTTACAGACAGTTCTTGTAATACAGAAGTTGTCCTTAACCACTACCATCTCATCCAGAGGTCCAGCAACCTCTTTCACTTTTAGCATCACAGAGATCATCTTTGAGAAAAACAGTGCATTTGATTTGGACTTCGGTCTACTCATCTAATCCACTTGAACCATAATCAATCTACATAAATTGATTCCCACACTGTGCTTCAGCAAGTATAATAGATAAATGTCTTGGAATCTAAAAGTGGCAAAGTCTCCTCTTCTCAGAATAACAACATGCTAAATAAATTTAAACAACAACTTTTCTTCTCCTACCATCTCTGCAGCAATCACCTTTCTAGGGGTCACATACCCTGTGAGCTCCATCAAAGCATCTTCATATTGAAACACATCACTGGTCGAAGGTACATACTTTGAGTAGAACACATAATCTCCTTCATGTGGAACTCTTATATTCTTAGCCCATTCCACTCAAGTAAAAGATACTTCCTGACCATTTACCACAGATATCATTCTGCTTTCTTCATCGGACTTCTCAAAACGAATGAATTCATAGAACTGTTTCACCAGTCTTGGATAATATGTTATGTTGTTGTTCGCGAAGCATTCTAGCCAACTTTGTTATTATAACACTCTAAGAACCAAGGACTTGCTCTCCATAAGACATTCTGCCCACACCTCTTTTTCAACAACAATCTCTCTCCTTGATGCGGGTTTACCAAATTTCTTCGAGCTATACATCCATTTCCATTTCCACTGGTACTAGCATTTGATACTCTCTGTCGTTTCTCTTGCAGCTCATCACTCCCATCTGTGACTTGGGGTCTCTTGACATGGGCCATTACAGATTCGAGGTTTAGGGTTTCGCGGCTTGAGAGGGTTAGATTGGATGGATTCGAACAGACGAGTTCGCGGTGAGATTGAGTGAAGTTTAGACTCGATTTAATATCATTTAGGATCCATAAATAAAATAAATCATAAAAAAACGATGTCTCAGATTTAAAAAAGTTTAAAATAGTGCGAGATGTACCGGTAAAGTCTCCTAACGGTGAGGTCTCCTAGAGGTGAGGATTTTCTAATGGTGAGGATTTTCTAACGGTGAGGATTTTCTAACATTGAGGATTCTCTAACGGTGAGGATTTTCTAACGGTGAGGATTCTCTAACGGTGAGGATTTTCTAACAGTGAGGATTTTCTAACGGTTTAAGGGTAAGTTATCATTCCTAATTTGTGTCTAATGAAACTTAATAATTCTGAACTTAAAGTCTTTGTAAAAATATCAGCTAATTGATGTTCAGTGCCTATAAATTCAAGTGTTATATCACCTCTTTGATAATGATCTCTTAAAAAGTGGGGTCTAACATCAATGTGTTGGGTTCTATAGTGAGACACATGATTCTTAGAGATGTTGATCGCTCTAGTGTTGTCAGAATTGATTGATACATTTTTAAAAACAAATCCATAGTCCAATAAAGTGTGTTTCATCCATAGAATCTATGCACAACAACTACCAGCAGCTATATATTCTGCTTCAGCAGAAGACAATTCAACTGAGTTCTGTTTCTTACTACACCATGATACTAGGGACTTTGCAAGTAAATGACATGTTCCAGAATTACTTTTTGTATCTAACTTGCATCCAGCAAAGTCAGCATCTGAATAACTAGTTTGGTCAAATGATTGTCCTTTTGGATAAAACAAACCTAAATTCATAGTACACTTAAGATATTTAAAAATCCTTTTAACAGCCAGTAAGTGTGATTCTTTAGGATTATCTTGAAATCTAGCACACATACACACACTAAACATAATATCTGGTCGACTAACAGTAAGATAAATTAATATCCCAATCATACCTCTATAATTAGTTTGATCTACTGGTTTACCAGTTTCATCAATATCCAATTATAGGTGGTACTCATAGGTATATCACTTTCCTTAATACTATCCAAATCAAAATATTTTAATAAATCCTTAGTATATTTACTTTGATTTAAAATAATTCCATCTTTAGATTGAAAATTTTGAAATCCAAGAAAATACTTAAGCTCTCCTATTAAGCTCAATTCAAATTCATTTTGTATAAACTTTGAAAAATCAGTACATAAAGAATTTTTCGATGATCAAAAAATAATATCATCAATATAGATTTTTACTATTAATACATCTTTTGAAAATCTTTTTATAAAAAGAGTGGGATCAGCAATTCTTTTTGAAAATACTTTTGAAATAAGAATGTTTGAAAGCCTTTCATACCAAGATCTTGGAGCTTGTTTTAAACCATATAAAGCTTTAGAATGATTAAAAACATGATTTTGAAAATGAGGATTTGAAAAACCAGGTGGTTGTTCTACAAAAACATCTTCAACAATAAAACCATTTAGAAAAGCACTTTTCACATCCATTTGATATAACTTGAAATTCAGATGTGATGCATAGGCAAGTAAGATCCTAATATCCTCTAATATAGCTACAGGTGCAAAGGTTTCCTCATAGTCAATTCCTTCTTCTTGATTGTAACCTTGTGCAACTATCCTATCATTGTTTCTAATGATGTTTCCAGATTCATCAACTTTGTCTCTAAACACCCATTTTGTGCCTATGGTTATAGTGTCCTTAGGTCTTTCTACTAATTTCTAATCATTGTTTCTTTTCAAACTGATTTAGTTCTTCTTGCATAGCCATTACCCAAAATTCATCATTGATAGCATCATTGACATTTTTAGGTTCTAACTGTGAAAGAAAAGATTGATGTTCAACCGGATTTCTTAGAGAAGCTCTAGTCTGAGTTCCTCTATCTAAATTACCTAAAACAACA
Organism: Viscum album; assembly: GCA_963277665.1. Taxonomy (NCBI): domain Eukaryota; kingdom Viridiplantae; phylum Streptophyta; class Magnoliopsida; order Santalales; family Viscaceae; genus Viscum; species Viscum album. The sequence continues at coordinate 1,966,164,927 of OY728132.1, forward strand.
TATAAATGATGGTTCTTTAGAATCCTAGTTTTTCTTGAAAATGTAGGACTCGAGATTTCATGTTCATCTATAGGTTGAGGTTCAACAGAAGCAGGTTCGGGGAAATTTCCAAAACTGGATGTTTTAACTACAGGTTCACTGTATTTATCATTAAGGTTCAAAACAGATAGAACATCTTCAAGATTTTCAAGAGAGATATTAGGTTCATGTGGATCAATTTCATCAAATTTGATGTGAACATATTATTCAACACATTTGGTTCTCTTATTGAAAACTCTATATGCTTTACTAGAAATAGAGTAACCTAGGAAAATTCTTTCATCACTCATGGATGAAAATTTGTCGACATTGTCTTTAGTATTAAGAATAAAGACTTTGAAGCCAAAAACTTTTAAGTAGTTAACCTTAGGTTTCCTATGGTTCCACAACTCATAAGGGGTCCTCTTAAGAACAGTTCTGATCAAGACTCTATTAATAATATAACAAGCAGTATTTACAGCTTCTGCCCAAAAATAAATGGGTAGCTCAGAATCATTAAGCATAGTCCTAGCAATTTATTGCAGGGTTCTATTCCTTCTTTCTACTACACCATTTTTCTAGGGTTTCCTAGGGGCAGAGAAATTGTGACTATTGATATTGTGTGAAGAGTAAGATTCAAATTCATGATTCTCAAATTCACGGCCATGATCACTTCTCAGGGTTTAAGTCTTAAGTCCACTAATGTTCTCTACAGACTTGGAATATTTAACAACATAAGAACAAGCTTCAATTTTGGGAGCTAGAAAATATACCCAAGTATATCTAGAATAGTGATCTACAAGAACATAGACATAATGATTCCCATTTAAACTAGAAACTCTAGAAGGTCCAAATAAATCCATGTGAACCAACTCGAGAGGTTGAGAAGTTGACACTTCTTTATTTGATTTAAAAGAAACATTATGTTGCTTTCCCTTTTGACAAGGATTACAAACATTGTCTATTGGAAATTAAAGTTTGGGTAGTTCTCTAACTAAGTTCTTCTTTGCAAGTTTTCTAAGTGAATGCACATTGTAGTGTCCTAATCTTTTGTGCCAAATCCAAGACTCTTTATGAAAAGCATTTAAACAGGTAATATTTTGCTTAGCTAAATATTTTAAATGAACATCATATACATTTTCATTTCTCAAAGCAGCAAACACTAAAACCTTTTTTGAGTTAAAAACATTGCAAGAATCATTTTCAAATTTAACATAAAAACCATCATCACAACACTGAGAAATACTTAACAAATTGTATTTTAGTCCATCAACAAATAAAACCATAGAAATTAATACTAAGTCAGTGTTACAAATCTGGCCTAAGCCGATGATTTTTTCTTTCGAGTTATAACAAAAAGTGACAAAACCTCCATCAACTCTGACTAAGCTTTTAAATCATGAGAAGTCTCTTGACATATGTCTTGAACATCCACTGTCCAAATACCAGGTCTTTTTATAGGAGCACTTTAAGCAGGTTCCCTACAAAACATATTTAAATAGGAAATGATTTTGGTACCCAGATCTTCTTTGGTCCAGACAGGTTAGCCAATAACAATTTAGGTACCCATATTTGTCTAATTGGTCTCATAAACTTTTTAGAATCAACATATTTTGAAAGGTAAACCTTATTAGATCCATAACTCTGAATATAACTAGTTGAAGCATATAAAGTTCCAGAGCTAGCTACATTAAGTCTAGATTTAGGAATGAATCTAGTTTTGGTAATTTTCCATTGTCCATGTTGGTATCATATAATAGTAGTGTATCTAGGTGCTATTTTCTTACCTATCATTTGAGTAAGATTATCTTTTCCATTGGTAAATTTTTCTAAGTCTTTATTGAGTTTTTCATTAGATAATTTCAGTTCAGTATTCTTTTTAAGAAACTGAGCATTCTTTTCTACTTCAATATCCAGATCAAATTTATGTTTAACACTTAAAGCATACTGTTTCTTTAAACCTTTGTATTTGTCTTTCATCTCATTACATGTTTCTTCTAACATATCACAATATTCAAATAGTTCATATTTTGACATGTTATCAGAGTCCGTATAATCTCAAGAATAATAAGAATCAAAAGGAGGTGTTTCTGATGGTACCTTAGATGTGTTTGTCATAAAACACATGTTTGCCTTATTTCTGTGTTCAGTTTCATAAACATCAGATTCAGTGGAACTGTCCTCAGAAGTGCTCCACGTAGCCTTCATGGATTTCTTGTACTTATTGTCCTTGTATGCATACTTCTTCTTGTATTTCACCATTGTACAGTTTGATTGTATATGTCCTTTTCTTTTGAACTCATAACAGACAACCTCATCTATTTTGTCAGATTTCTTCCAATCCTTTTTCCAACAACCCTTGCTGTCAAACTTTTTTTTTGTAATTCGATTTTCTGAAAAACTTTTTCTTCCTATAAAACTTTTTAAATCTTCTAGAAATGTGAGACATCTCAGCATCACTATCAGAAACACTTTAGTTGTCTTCCCAGCTTGATCTTTCATTTATAACGTGATGATTTTCCTTATCCTTGTTCTTTGAAGTTGTAGTTTTGAAAGAAAAAGACTTCTTTCTAGGTTCATATTCTTCTTCTTTGTTCACCTTATGTTCTTCTTCATACATCATCAACTTTCCAATTAATTCCTTGACTGGAAGTTCTCCTATATCACATGATTCACTAATTGATACAGAAGTTCCTCTCCATCTTTCAGGTAGACATATCAGAATTCTCATGATTTGTTCCTTTTCTAGAACATCCTTTCCCCGAGAATTCATTGTGTTGACAATTTCGTTGAACCTGAGATACATGTCAGAAATGGGTTCATCAGGCTTCATCTTAAAATTGTCATACTTAATAGTATAGGTGTTCAATCTCATTTCCGTAACATTAGTTTTTCCTTCATGAGAAACAGCTAAGGTATCCCAAATTTCATATGCAGTTTTACAAGCAGATATTCTATTAAATTATTCATCTCTTAAAGCACAGTACAAAGAATTGATAGCTTTATAATTATTATTGTAGGTTTTCTTAGTAGCTTCATTCCAAGTAGATCTAACAGTTCTCAGAATTTTATATTCTAATTCTATAGCAGCCCAAATATCAAAACCCATGCTCTCTAAATGTATTTTCATCTTGATTTTCCACTGAGCATAATTGGTGCCATTGAAAAATTATAGTCTATTGGTAGCAACACATTCAAGTCTATTATCCATGATAGCTTACTTAAAGCAAAGATTTTAAAGAGATAAAAATTTAGAAATAACATAAATTTTAATAACTTTAAAATACAAATAAAATCAAAGTTTAAAAACAGAGTACTTTTAGAAAATATTTAAACAAACTCTGATACAAAATGTTGGTCGTAGTGGACACTCAAGAGGGGGGTGAAATGAGTTCCAATAAAAATTTCTGTTTTAAAAACATTGTCTAAAAATCCCCCAAATAAAACACAGAATTAAACTATAGTGAATTTATATCAAAATAAAGGTTCTGTTTGGTTCTCAAAGGATTGATTATTTCCTAGTTAATCAAATCAGAAGAATTGATTAACTTTTGTAACTAACTTACTGATTTACAACTAATATAAACACTTGCGAGTTCAATTATAAATGTGACTTTAAAATAGTTTTGGTTTTAAAGTAATTAGCAGTGGAATAAAAAAAACATTGAATACAAATAATCACAACAGATTTAACCAATAGTTTCAGTATAAATCCGAGACTTAGTCCTCTCAAAACATTATATAAAAGTGATCCACACCCTGGATCGGGGATTACAACAGTATACAACTTTCCAGGTCCAAGACCTCTACCACTATTATACGTGGGAACAGAAAAAACAGTAACTAGATGTCTAGGTCACACGACCTCTACCACTATCCCAGTGGGAAATACAAAATGTAAGAGTGTTGAGTGAGGATTTACAAATCCTCCAGTTAAAGTACTGGGGACAGCGTGTGTGTGTTAAATATAGCATATAACACACACTGCTCAATATGTAAAAAGATAAATCATGGAGAAAATATTTAGAGTTTAGAAATGGCTCTAGTGATTGTCGTGCAATTCTGGACTCCTTTGATTGATCAGAATTTGCTCTGAGTCCTCATCTAGTTTTTGTCTGGAAAACAGAGTATCGTCTGTTTCCTTGACTTCCAGGTGTAGAGATATTTGAAGAAGCTATTGAGTGACGTTCTTGTTTTCTTTCTCAGCTCTTCTCTGGGATGTAGAAGTGTACAAGTTCTTCTTGTAAGCTCATTCGTCTCTTTGCATGAACACCAGCTTCGTTCAACACTCTGCGTATTCATTCTTGTTTTCAACACTTTTTCCTATAGCACACACCCTTCTCTTCAGCTCGAAAGCAGCTCTTATTTAACGCATGAGTTCCGACAAAAGATATGATTTATTTTAGCAGGTATGAGGTACGGTTTCCTGAAAACCAACAAACACACATTAAATAAGTGTTAGTGCATTAAAATATACCTAATATGACCGTTGGTTAGATTAAAATAATATTGTCAAAATCTTAAGAAATGGTATCACAGTGAACATGGATATGGTGTCTGATCACGGTGTCTGGTCACAATGTCTGGTCACGGTGTCTGGTCATGGTGAGTGGTCACGGTGAGTCATTCACGGTGTCTGTGTTACGGTAGATTTCATTTGTAACGGTAGACTTTTTATCAGTAGCTGCAACAGTATACTTGATCGCATCCATAGTAGTGGACTTGTAACGGTAGCTGTGGCTCTTCCTTGTATTGGTAGCGGTAAGTCCCTATTAGTAGCATCCTTGACGTATCGGTAGCTTTTGCGTATCGGTGGACTCCAGCATATCGGTAGACTTCAGCATATCGGTAGCTCTGTATCGGTAGCTGTTGACTTCGATGTTGCGGTAGGCTAGAGTACCGGTGAGCTTGTAACTGTAACTCTATCAGTAGACTTTATGAATCGTATCGGTAGACTTTGATGTAGTGATGAACTTTGAGTACCGCTGAACTTGATGTATCGGTGAACTCCGTATCTATAGCTCTATTTCAATATCGGTAGATCTAATTGATAATGGTGGTATTGGTAGCTCTATTTGATATCGGTGGCTCAAATCCATAACGGTGGTTATTGTTCTGTATCGATAGCTATAAACTGTTTAAGCATTCTATTGGTAGAATGAGTTAGGTCAGAGTACATATATCCAAAAGACTTATATTAAGCATAATTTAAAGTAACAACATATAATAAAGTATAATGGAGATGCATCAACCATAATTTAAGATATAAATAAAATATAGTTTGGGATTATCAAAATATAATAAAGAAACTCAATTTCTAGAGGGTTTAACAATATGTATATTGATCTTCATCTACATCATTGGTGGTTTGGAATGAAGAAAGAGGTTATGCGTTTTGTAGAGCGATATCATACATGTTATAGGTGAATGATGATAATCATTGTCCAGGTGGATTGTTACACCCATTTCCCATTATATATTGGAAGTGGGGAAATGAAACAATGGATTTTGTAGTGGGTATCCTGAGGATTATGTGGAAGAATGATTCAATCTGGGTGGTTGTTGATCAGTTTAATGAGGTACACCATTTCTGGTGGATCCAGTAGGCTTTCACTATTGATTAGTTGGGTGAGATGTATGTCCAAAAGATTGGGAGGATTTTTAGAGTACCGATAACTATGGTTTTGGATCATGATATGCGTTCAGATAATTCTTCTAGAATGTAATAAAAAGGGATATTAGTACCCACATGTTTTTGAGTATGGCTTCCAACACATTGAAAAATGGCCAATCATAGTGTCTGATTCTGGTTTTAAATGAAATGTTGAGGGCTTGTGTATTAGATCTTAGTGGTTCATGGGAGAAACAATTATCACCAATTAATTTTTACTACAAAAATAGTTTTTATGATCTAATTAGACGGAAATGTTTAAGGCACTCTTCGGGACACCATGTAGATACCTGTTGTGTTGGTTAGAAATGGGAGATTTAGAGTCGTTGGGACTAAGTGTCAGGCAGGATACTTTGGAAGAGGTGCATTTGATTATGAAATGAATGAAAATTTCTTAGAGTAGGAATAAGTCGTAGGTAGATCGGCATCATAGACAACATAAATTTATTTTAGCTGATATTGTGTTTCTTGAGGAGTCACCATGGTTGGGTCACCTTTGAATTCTGAAATAGGGTAATTTGGCATCCATGTAAGTGGTGTTATTTGAGATTATAGAGACAATCAAACTAGTGTCTTACTAATGGTCTCCTCCATAGAGTTATTGTAGAATTCATGATGTTTTTCTTGTATCATAGCTTCAGCTATATCACTATGATCAATATCATGTGGTCAAAATTGATGAGATAGAACATGAGACTTATGCATCCTTTGCGGATAAACTGATTGGTATTTTGGGACATGCTGAGAATGTATTGTGATCAAACAAAACTCACCTAGTTTTAGATTCAAGGAATGATGGAAATGTCCACAAAGATTCCTGGGAGTGAGAATCATATTTTTGGGCGTAGTTTCCTGATCAATTTTCATCAACTATTAAATGATTCTCAGGAAGAGTAGCTCAAGTGCGAGATGTTACAAGCCGAGGCTTTGTAAGATCCCAAACATCATGTAGGTATGTTAGTGTTTTAATATTAATTACAATGTATATTTTGGGGCCAATGAAATTTACCCATGTGTATGAAGTTCCAGAATAGTGATTCTTTAGTTTATAAGATGAATTGAATGAAAAGTAGGCCGAAAATTGAAGGGCACACTGTTGGTGCATAATTATGTAAACTATGTGGTCATCCCTAGAAAGATGAACATCCATGGATAGTGGCATATAATATGTTTGGATAATAGTTTGTAATCAGTGTTGTCCTACCTTGGTAATTGTTCCACCCAACTCTATTAATATAGATTGTTGTGTGTGGTTTATTAAAATATAATCAAAGTACATAGGTAAACCATTATACCCTCTAAATGGTTGAAAATTTTCAAAAGTTACATTACCCGATTTTAATGTCTCCCAAAATTTTATCTACAACTTACTCAGTTACAACCCTTGGTATGAACCATTCCACCCAAATGATTTAAGATAACGATCTAGTTTATTTATAGAATTTTTTGAGGACCATCATGTATAGATAGATGCTCTGATTATGGATAATAATTTTGTCACTTATTTTGTTTTCCATATTAGGGTTTGTATATTGGGAGATCTTCTTCAAAATCCATAAAAACCTCTTTTTAATTTGGTTGAATCTAGTATAATGCTTAAAAAGAGGATTAGATTCTGATCTTTGGAAATTATCAAGACTGTGTTCTCGAATGGATTTTAGGTAGGTGGTCTCCAGGTTATATCCCATGGGTTTTTGATAGGTATGTTCATGGAAATTATATTCTTGTTTTCATCTTGATGTTATGTTGTTACCATTAACAATGTTTGGTAAAATGAACACCTTAATGGGTATTTGAACCCCTCCTGATTCATGTGATCTATGTAAGGATGACTTGAAATATTTAGGTCCCATCATGTTGTTTGTCGACCCTCCCCCAAAATGTTTAACAAAAACATTATCGGTGAAATGGACTAATAAATAAGTAGAGCTCATGATGAAAATGAAAATTGGTTAATTATATTATTCAGGATGTAAAAAGGGGATAATTTTGTCTAGAAGGGTGAAATTTAAAAGGTATTGTATGGATTGGAATGTAAATTTGTTAAATAGAATAAATGTGAATTTGTCCAATGAATTGTGTCTTTTATATGAAATGAATATGTGGAATAAATAAGGGTAATGAAGAATGTGTTATGTGAATTAACATAGGGGAGAATATTATATTTTAAATGGGTTAGTTTTGTGGAACTTTTAATGGTATTACTATGTTAGGAATAGTAAATGGTAATTGGGTAAAATTATTGAGTGATATTAATGGTAAATGTGTTTACAGATTGTGTGAAAATATTAATTCACATTTTTGTTGTCTTCTATTGTGATATTTCTATTGATATTGGTTATGATTCATTGTTTTATGGTATGTGTATAGTGATCAGATATATATAATCTGATGTACAAGACATAGTAGAGTGGGTTATTGACTTGAGTTTCTATGCCAACATGTCGTGTAAGATCGAGTCTCTAAACTCAATCCCGAAATACAAGGATTGGGGAAAGGAATAAAGTTCCATCCCTTAATGATTTCATTTGAATGATACCACCGAGATAGAGGATTCACGGTGAGTTTGTTAAATTTATGTTGAAGTGTGTGTCCATAATGATATAGAGAAATTGACTTATTTTAGTTATGTATATGGATTAATGAATATGCCTAATGCATTAAACAAGAGATGGTAATGAATTATGTAATAAATATTTTATAATGAATGAAATTGGTTATATTGTTATGAATGACTTTAGATAACCTTTTTAACCAATGTCTCCCAAAATTTTTAATATTTTCTTGTCATTTATTATCACATGAATAAACTATTTATCTAGATTAGATATTTTTTATAAACCATTTGTGTTAGCCAACAGAGTATTACCCACACACAATTAGGCCACTGTTGGGTTCTTGAATTGACATCATGTTGGCACGTCAGGTCAAAGTCAAGGGACCACTTCTTGAGAGTTGATTCAGAATTCAGATATACAAGGATGAGGTTTACTGGTTATTGTTATTGGTATTTTCATTTTTATCTTCTAAGAAATACATTGGTAAAGAGGGCATAGTCTCCCGATGTGACTATTTAGACTCTCAACGCTAGTCAACAACCTCTGGAGTATGGGGAGGCATCTTTGAGGACATTTGGTGATAGTGAATAGAGAACCATTTTAGTGCCTCTTAGGTTAGGAATGTTACATTTTACCTGGATGGAAAGATACAAACGTGTTAAAATAGAACAAGTAAGGAAAGAGACCATGGAACAACACGACTAGTCAATGTTGTTTCTGTAAATATGAAATAATATACACTACAAATTCTTTAAATTTATAAAAGGACAATGAAATCAGATAAATAGTGTTCTACAGTATTGTAAAAAAAATTAATAAAGACATATTTAATCTCACCTCTATGGCATAGAAACCCATAGAATGTTTGATCTACTTAAATTTGCATCCCCTGATTCGTTTCAAAAGCCATCCCATTATGGAAAAATTGTATAAAAATATATATATCCACCCATAAATCATCTATTTTTTCTCTGCACCATATCAAATAACATGTATAACTGCTTTATCACAAGAACAAACACCATAACCAAGCATAAAACTCCACTCCACAAAACTACTCAATAGTTGAAATTTCAACTTAACTCTTACATTCCCCCTCTTTAGAATTTCTAAAAAACACAATCATCTATGTTTAATAATATTTTACACGTTTCTGATCCCTTACATCATATACCTACCAAAAAATTCCATCCCAAAATTATGAAAACCAAATCAAAATGAAAGGAAATCAATCATTTAAACCACTACCCAACTAGATACTTCTTAAGGATATCATCATAACCTAAACACAACCATCTCACATTGAGAAACATGGAATGAATATAACCAACACTCTCTGGGAGAGATATGTCTCAAAATAGAGAATGTTTATAAACAAGTTATAAAGGGAGAAAAAAAAGATCACATAATTTTGACAATGGATTGTATCAAGAATCTGTCATTATAGAAGAATAATTATGAAAAAATATTTAGGATACTGAGTGTGAATCATGGAATACAATTCCAAAAGACATGAAATAAGGGAGAAATAATCAATCACAAAACATTTTCATACTAATCTTAGATCTCCTTGAGACACTCTTCAAAGTTCAGATCGACATCAACGTTAATATGAAACAAATTGATGATGTGAGAATCATAATTAATTAGTGTCAAATCATCTATAAATGAAAGAAATCATTAATCAAAATAATCAATGGGGAAAGTGATAACTAATACACAATGTCTCCCATACATAACAATTCCTCAAAATTCCCAATAAACCTTAGCAAGAGCTTAAAGCAATGACTAAACGTTTGCAGACTTTTTTGAGGAATAATCTTTAGAAATAGGGGATCTCTAGGTTCAAACGCAATTGTCCTCCTATTATGGATATACTATTGTTTCAAATGATAATATTGTAAAATAATCATCTACTAATTCACTGCCACAATTATTTTCTTACTCGTTACCAGTTCTACCTTGATAGTTGTTGCTTCTCTAGACCCAATTTAGAAAAATTGTCGAAAAGAAGGTTTTTCGTTCCAATCAGTAAACAATACAACTAAAATGTTAATGTGATTAATATTTTTTGTCGGAAAACTCCACCAATAGATGGTTCTTCCCTAATAAACATTCAAAACCGTGGACATAAGAAAATATAATGCACTGAAGAGTCTAGATGGTCCACTATATTTGACTATATTCCAATGGATGATATATTTTGCTGAAGAACACATAAGATCTAAACGAATTACTATGAACTATCCATACATGAGAGTCAAAAAAAATATCACAATTATGGATGATAATTCTAGATATTATAATTAGAGATACTCATCCTTAAGATCATTTTTAGAAACAAATATCAAAATTAATGATTCTCATCACTACTCTTGAGGATAAAAAATGATGTTCTATATAGAAATTTAAACAATCTCACAATAAGGAATATTTAATAGCTGGTTTAATCCATAGGTAACTTGGTGTTCAACCATTATATTTTTTCATATTAAATATAATGCTATAAAAACATCAACATATTTATTCATCACATTAGACAAAAAACCCCTCTATGGTATGGTATATATTTTATTTTAAATTATGTATTTATATGGTTGGGGTATGAATCTCATAGAGAATTACCAGTCATAGTAACTAATGAAAAAAAATTCCTCCACTAAAACAATAACTTATAATTAGCTTCCTTAAACCATCCATCTAAGGCAGAACCATAGGTAACTCGATCCTAATAGAGAACCTTTTTTTAATTACCCTATTGGAAATCCTCCACCCACTACACTAAATTCATATACACCATCATTTATGAAATGAATCCTCTACCAAAAACATCTATAATATCAATATGGATCATAGGGAATTATCCTATAAATCTCCGTGAATCCACATTCTTTCACACCACACCACTATAAATATTCCATAAAATCATATCAACTATATCATTACACATTCTCTCTATATAATAATTATAAAAATGATAGTACTATAATAATTACAAACATTATTATTGTTTAAATTTAAGCTAACATTGAGAGAAGTCAGGCGTCATGATTTTTTTCTTTTTTTAAACCACAAAGCATGGGATGAAGAACTAGAGATGTGAAAAGTCCAATGTAATCACAAATTTTATCAATGTGAGATCATCAGTGGAATAGATATGATCATGGAGTTTTAACTCTAGATATCCACCATATATAAACTCTATTTACAACATTAGGAATCATCTCATTCCATGAAATGAATCATCATGAAAAAATAAAACTACACACCCAGTTTTATAAAATAAATAATGAGAGTTTTACTAGATTCTACATTAGATTCCCAAAATTATTCTGATGTGGGTTAGTACTTGATAAAAATGATCCTTTCAAGATAAGGCTGTTAGTTAATCGCAATTTGAGAGATGTTAGGTATGAAATTCCTATAATAGCCTAAATCACTATGAAAAAATTATACATCTATAACATTCATGGGGGTTTACTAGGAAGAAATTAATTCAATCTTGCAATGATATATGTATAATCCATGAAAAAACATTAAATTCACTATGAAAACACATCATGAGCCATGAAAATCAGACTTCCACTACTTCTGAAATAGTTTCTAAAAGAAAATTACAACAAATATTACCTATATATAATTTTTGTGTTCCTCCCCATATGTGGATTATATAAGTAAATCATCAATGAATTAAAGCTTAAAATGATCTGAAAACTCCCGTTACACAACACTCATCTAGACCATGAACATATATTTAGTGTTAATCACATGAAATGACCTCACAAAAAGATCATAATTATCATAATGAAATTGAGAATTAATCATCAAAAAATCCTTGTCCATCACGTACATCTACTAATATCATGATCATTGATCAGTCATTGGTAACAAATTATTTTTTTCACATGGTTGACCGAATCATCAATTTGTTGAAGATGATTCTTATTCTTCAGTATCATCTAATTAATGTAATGATAACGAATACCGAAGAACATATCACCACCAATGTTACTTGAAGAAAAAATCAGAATCACACCATGATGATGTGCTCATTAGAAAAAAAAACTCACTATAATAGAGCATTTATCTACATCAACTTATAAAAAAACTAAAAAGATTCTAACATATATAGAGATATTTCAGTATAAGATATTCCCTACTATATCTTTATTTTAAACTAAATCTCTCATGAGAAGGAAATAATAAAAAATCATTACTAAATACTTCAAGATTCTCTTACATAACATTGGGAAACACTTTTTTATGGACCTATAAAGAACTCATCATCATCTCAACCATTAACGAATAAAATTTTATAACTCACCTTTAACCCACAAGTCATTCTCTCTCTATAGTGAACACAAAAAATATCCATTAGCATCATATAGAATGATAAACCATCTAAATACTTACACAACATTCTTTGAAACGTATATATAACCAATTCTATGGTTAATTTAATATAGAGTCATTCATAATCATATAAATTATCTCTATGAGATGTTATGCCATTGCACTAGTTTATAGTCTCAATATTCATCATAAAAAATTATCTTGACTTCAAATTAGATTAGTAAATGAAAAGGGTACAAACATACTCCCCACCTCATATCCCAATGCGATGACTTGGTTATGTGAAATGAGAGGGTGTGTTGGTCTTGAATTGATCAATGTTTTCACCCGTGAATAAAACAATAAAAGGGTTCTGAAAATGATGTTTCTCTATCATAGTTCTAGAAACTCTTGAGAATTAATACAACCATGACATACCCCATGGAATCTCAAACCCTTTTGATTACCACCACCATGGTCGATCTATGTTCTTTAATGGTGAGGAGCATCATAAGGATATCATCTAGTAACTGTGTGTCCCATCTACCGATCATAGTCCAGTCTACCCTAAGGATTTTTCTTAGTTGATATTTATGTAATGACATAACCTATAGTGGTAAACTAGTTTCATATATTCTGATAAAAAATATTTTAATTTACAATCCCAAATGACCTTGAAATTTAAAAGAAAACTATCAATGACCCCTTGAAAAATGAATATGAGCCTCTATTCCTAGGGTAATGAAATGATATAAGAAATGACTTACCCCCTTTATCCAAAAACCCTTATGTCTTGAAAAATGGTGACACCAAAATATAACCATTCTATGTGTTGAATCTTTTAGACTCCCCACTAGTGATAATATAGTCATGGGAAGCATTATATAAAAAACATCTTATATGATTAGTACCATGAGAATTTTTGACAAAAAATAAGGGGTAACATCGCACAAGTTAATTTTATATAAATAATTCATGAGATTCCTTATCTTCTCCACCACATTGATAATTAGTTCCAATATATAGAGGATAATTATTTTAAAACGAATCCTAAACTGTCACTTACTAGATCTTCCATATTGAATTGTATTTGTCTTTTGGAAATTGGACACCTTTTTGGTAAAAGAATGAAACTCTCATTTTAACTAATCTAAGAAGTTATCATTTGAAATATTCCACACATCATGATACATATGGAACAATGAAAACCATTTCTTATATATATAATATATAAAATTAACCACAAATGGATCTGTGTCCTCCTTCTGAGAACAAATCCAATTGAGGGCTATCTCTATATCCTTTACGTGTTGTCAACGTCTTTGTAAACCCTATGGTGATAAACATGAACAAATATCTCGCCATATTTAATAAAAATCTATTTAGTAGTTCATCTACGATCTATACCAATAATATTACAAAGTATTATGGACTCCTGAATCCAGAATATGAGAAATGAAATATTAATTAGTTAAGGTTAATCCAAACCCAGAAGTATAAATATTTCTAATAGAGGTGGAAACAAGAATGTTGAATCATCCATTCTAAGGTCTCTATCCCACAACAAGTAACACTTCACATAGTGATCCTAATAATCATAGTGATCCTTGCCTTGTATCATATATTTTTTTAAATTCCATTTTCATACAAAGTCTCTCATGTTTACATAAAATATGAATCTCACCAAACACAATTTCATTACAATACCAATCATTTCTCGCCATGGAATACCTCCAAATTCTATATAATCCCTCAACATAACCCTTGATTCCACTATGTCATGATATTATCCCCTAAATCTACACCTCCTAGGATAACAATGAGGGATGATGGATTATTATTCCAAAATCCCCAAACTAACATGGAACATTCTAGTGATTATAATTTAGGGTATATCATTCCCATAAATTGGAAAAATTAAACACCAAAATAATGTGAAATTGGACATAAATAATAACACTAATCTAATCCAATTTATTGTTAATTCATATTTATTCCCAAATAATTTATATATTTTCATATATTTGTAAAATTTGAAAAAATAACTATATGTACCATAAAAAAAACATGGTAGTGAATTTGAAAAACAAACAACTCTTGGAAAAGTCCACATCTTAATAATTTATAACATTGATGAAAAGAATCTCCTAGATACCTAAAAATCAGTTTATATAGTAATAGGGTGATAATAAAAGCTTCAATTAGTACAATCCTCCCTAGAGTCTCTCAGGAAAATATGATGAAGCTATACTAATTTCAGATGATTATGAAATGAATCCAACTAATATACTAATCACAAATTCTATATTTCTAGACTCACCAGAAACACCTACAAATTAAATTTTACAAGTAATAATGTAATATCCAACATAAAAAAATATCTGAAGGTACCTTAATACACCTTCCCCACTATTATTTATCCCTCACCCAACATCTCCTAAAAAAAGAATAATATATGTAAATAAGAAACACACATAATTGGTAATTGAATATAACCCACACACCATGATTCACATAATCTCATCATAAATACCACTTCGATAAAATAAATGAGTTTTTAAGAACAACCATAAAAAATAATATCGGTATTATACCTCAATCTATTCCAACCAATACATATTATACCTATTAAAATATTTTTGATACTATATCTAGAGGTAAATGTGTGTTAAATACCTACAAGATTGTATATACCTCAGCACACATATATAGGATATGTATCCAGCAAGTTTACATTCAAATAATACTCTTAGGAGAAGTGATATGTGGTGTGTTGAATGTTTTCCATCTATCCTCACCGATTCAAAAATATTGAGGAAAACACCCTCCAAATCACATTAGATTTTAGTGACCATATCGACATGGATGATGTAGCATATGAATAACAATTTCATAAGTAACAAATAAAACTCACAATAACATTAAGGGAAACTACATAGCCCTGAACTAAACTAAAATAATCACCTCTCAGGACAAAAAAATACCACCACTATGGAGAAGAAATCCTCAAGGTTCTTAAGTATTATATGAGATCTTTTATTCAATATTTTTTCTGGATACATCATTTATTCGAATTAATAACTAGTTTATACACCCTCGAGGAATAAACCACTTTTTCTATGGCACCGAAAAAATTATTGTCATTCTAGAATAGAGTAAAGATGCTAAAACAACTTTTATATAATTAAACATTCATTATAATTATAAAAACATAGGTTATCTGGGACACAATCTAATATACCATAAAAACTCATCAACCGTGGACATTTAGATATGTTATGTAGTAGGTAAATGTAATCAAAATTAAGATACTTCAACTCCCATAAATAAAATTGAATTTATTTGTAAGAATGAATCAACATGTTTAGAATAACACACAATATGAATGGCCTAATTCAACATTATCCATTAGTTATATTTCCATCACTGACCAATCTATGCATATAACAAATCATCTTATCATAATAGGGGAAAACCAATTCTAAAATACATTATATCACCGACCGTTTATTAAAAAACCCCCCATCAAGACCATCCCTAATATTATTTCATAGATATTATCCACACACAAGTCCATTATCCATGTTAGAATGAAAAAAAAACAGTTCATATTAAAACTATTCCATAGACCCAGGGCATCAAACCTAGACAAGAAAAATAGATCACTCTCTCACCAAAAAATAATCAATATCAAAAAACAAAGTTTACCTTTTTAAATTAAATAATTTTTATAAGAATGGATAAAATAACATGATGTATAAGATAATATTTATCATAAATGATCTGTTATTTAAACATGATTAAAGCATTATTTTAATTTGATAAATTACTAGAAAGAATTATGGGAATTATACATTCCTCATTAATATTTATCCAACAACCATTATAATCATTAAATTATTGGGCTTATTTAATATTATATGAAATAAGATAAACCATAGAATATGGAAAATATAGCCCACTATATAGGCAATCAAGGGGAAAACATTTGTGTGACATAAACATATTATATCAAAAGATAGAATATATTTCATCGATTAATTCAAAATTATTCTTCGTGAATGTTAATTACAATATTAATCAATAATATAATGACTGTTATTATAAAAATTTCACATAAAATAATAGAAATTTAATGACTTCACTATGTTGATACTTTTTATGTTCATTGAATGAGAATAGAACAAAAACCATAGATATTTGATCACTTCTCCCATAAAAAATTTTTCATCCCAAAAGAAACCACACCACAAACACACCCTCAAATATAAAGGGAAATACCTAAGAAATTAGGGAGAAAAATAAACTCCACACAGAATGATATAATGGGAGAAAATACCAATCATTGAAAAAATCATAATAAAAATATGGATAAATCACCTTAGATCATTACACATTGATATCTAAAAGGTGATGGTTGATTATGATCAAAGAGGATTCATTGGAATTCAAACAATGTCTCCAAGAAACCCTAGGATTCAAGAGAGAAGGTTTGGGGAATGAAAATAATGAAAAAATGTATTGAAATTATAGTAAAACTAATTATTAGAGGACCATGACACAACAAACTTCACTATGGTCCAAAAATTATGATATGGGACAAAACTGCAGTGTGTGGTGGGTTATACACCCCACCAATCCTTTTCAACTTTATGTTTGTTAAATCAGGTAATTATCCACTTTTTAGATACAGAAATTTTGATTAAGAAAATGAAAAAATGAAATGTTTTCAATGTGTAATTATAAAACGAAATATGAATAGTACACTAAAAATATATATATACTGTTTTGATGTAAAAAATAAAAGAACCACTAAAACAGACCTCACCTGATTCCATGTAAGAACCTACACTCGGGCTTAACATTATACAAAAACTGGTATAACCACCCTATGTCCCGCTCTGAAGAATCTAAACTATTTCCTTAATAAACAACACAACCTCATCTATCTACTTGAATCCAAGGTGTAATACATGGATCTACACTAAAATCCTACTCTATGGCATAAATTTCATCCTAAATTTCATCATTCCCCTTAGAGTCTCTTCCTAACACCTCTAACACAAAAAATAGGAATGAGCATGCTATAATTAATAAGGAACTTACATATTGTGTAATTATTTTTGAAATATAAATTTTATGATATGATAATGATGTTAAATATGTGTATGTTAAGCATGGTTCATCTCACTTATTTATCATATAAAATATTTGAAGAAACTTTTTTTCACTAGATTAAGAGTGCTGGTTTGGGGTGTATAATTTTATATTAGTGCAATTATTATCTATTTTTTAGTGATTAGATTATTTATTTATGAGGATTTAGATTATATAACATTATATGAAGACATTCTTATACGTATAAGTATAAGATAACATCATGGAATTTTGGTAACGTTTTGAGTATGTGGGTTTCCTAGTAACTGAATCCACATATTGATAATATCTTCTAGATTTAGTTATGTTATATTTTCCCCTATGGGTAGTAAGACTGAGAAATTTTATTATAGTATTAATTCAATATTCATTTAGTGTAGGATTAGTGGTTCTGAGAATGCATACTAGGATATAAACTCTCATGCTATATTATTTAGTATATTTTAGTCCCTTTTTCATCCATTGCGACTGATTTAAATAGATATTAAGTATTTAAAATATAACTTGTTATTTTCGAAAACCATATACTATTGTCACGTTGTAAAATACTATTTAATATGATGGATTTATAGCTTGATCTTATTATTCGAATTTTAAAACAAATTTATCAACGATTGAAATAAAATTCTCATGAGAGACGAAATCATAGTACTATGTTTTCTTTGGATAAATTATTTTTATTTTATTGGATGGTATCATAATCATTTTGGAATTATTATTTATTTGGAAATTTTTTTATGAAAAATAAGCTCAAAATGGTATTCTCAAAAAACCTCGATTGTACTATTGAAACATAAGGAGGAATATTTGGATCTAGTGTTTAATTATCTAATTATATACCTATTATATTTAAAAACTTGTGCTATAATGTTTTAGTTATAATAATGACTAAAAAGTTTTATCCTAATTGATACCCTTAATTATTTTTCAATTGTGAGTGATAATTTAAAAAAACGCTAACTAATTTTTTAGGGGTGGTGGAAATTTAAAAACATAATATTTTAGTATATATATTTCAGTTTAAAAAATAAAATTTTATTGATAGAATTTCCCACATGGAATAATGAACTAAATTGTTCCAAAATCTATTAGATGAATTTTATATATACAATAATAATGATGATGATAAACCCATTTTTAAATAAAAAGATATTTTTTAAAAAATTATTATTACATTTATATTGTAAATAATTAATATTTTCTGATATTAAATAGTTTTATTTGTTCTCAAATAACTTTTTTTCTAAAAGTTATATATATTTTTTTCTAAAAAATTAATGTTTTGAATATTGAAATATTATATATTATATATTATATTTGGATTATTTAAATTATTAATTTATGTAAAATAATTTTATGAAATATTTTAAAAGTAATATTTTCTAAAAAATGATATTTGTTGAATTTTTTGTTAAATTTTATTAAATGAAAAGTTTAAACATGAAAAAATAAACTTCATATTAATTAATAATTTAAAAAATAAATTTTGATGATTTGTAGGATTTTTTTCAATAGGGGAATTATGTGTAAAGAGTGAAAAAATTTTATTTTTAAAATACCACCACTTCTATGGTTTTTTCAAAATTAATGAATTTCATTAATTTTTTTGATACAGTTTTTCTATAAAAAATCAATATAATAGTAAAATTTTACATTAAAATACAACCTATTATTTTTTATACTCGCATTTACTATATTGCAAACAAAAATAATATTTTATTATATTGAAACTCGTTCTCTCAGTTTCCTTTTACTATGTATCAAATTGGTGGAATTTACTGTCTGGTTGATTTTATTTCAGTGTAACTTATATTTTAATAATTACCCAAATAATTTCATTTAAAAAAAATTATTTATAATTTTATATTAATCATAATAATTAAGAATATGAATTTAATTTTTATAAAATTATTTTAATGCATTATAAAAGATGATATTAAAAATAAATTTTATCATCATTATTAAAATAATCTCAAAAATGGATTTAATATTAATTATCATAAGGTCTATATTATGTAAAAATGTATATTTAATTTCGAGTTAATAATAGTTAACTACTTTGAAAAATATTTATAACCACAACAATAACAAAAAAACGGTAAAAATGAAATTGATAATCCTAAAATATATAAAAAAATTTGAAAACCTATTTGAAAATTATTTTTTCTGGATTTCATGGCCTTACCACACCCCAAAATCCTCAATTTCTCTATTATTGGATCCACATGACCTTTTTTCAGCTTCGTTCCCTCTTATATTTTTTAAAAAATATATTGCATGAGCCTTATAATAGGATCCATCACCACCCACTTATATTCAAACCCCATAATAAGTATATTTGACTATAATCTAAATATAAGTCTCACCAACACTCCTAGACAATTTCTAGTGGATCCATCCTATACAAAATACCACCTCTCAAATATGCAATCAATTTTTCAAAGGATATCTTCCATGGAGTAAGAAAAATTCTCAATTACTCCTTTTTAATTCATTTTAATTTATCTATTATTTCAAATTCATTAATATATACACAAACCATATTTTTATAATAAAAAAATCTTCACAATTATATTTTAATGCTATTATAAATTTTAAATAACCATTTTTAACCCCCTCCAAATCATCTTAATGAAAAAATTTCTCTTCTATTTTATGTTTATACATCGTACATAAGAAACTGGATCTAATTTGAACAATTTTCACACAAGGATAGACAAAATAGTGTAATTAATTAATAAATATTACACTTATAAATTATTGTGTTTATAAAAATATGGAAAAAATTATAATATACATTAATTTCTATAGAAAATGGGAATAACACCAGTTGACCCATGCAGACTATCACCTATATGAAAGTAACACATTTCCATTTTCATATAGTCTTTTATTAATTAGAAAATCTATTAAAATATGATTTCATTGCGTAAAAATATAAATGTATTACAATTATACTTATTCAAAAAATGAAATCATTTAAAAAGAATCACTTCTTTAACCATATAGTCACATGGATTAATGATTATTATTATTTGGGTTTGTTTAACAACAAACAAGAAAAGTGATTTGTATTTATATCAATATTGAATATTGAAACATAAATAATTTTGTTATTGGAAATTAACAAGGAAATTATACTTTTTAATATTTCAATAATAGTTATATTAATATTAAATGTAGTATTATTTCACAACACATATTTTCATTAAAAATAATTGTAACAATCTCATCACAAAATTCATTATAGTGAGTTATAAATAAAATGTATATGAAACGAAATTAAAAAATTTTATATAATTATATAACACTTATTTTACTTCCAATAAAGATATTATAATGACGAACATCGAAAATATGAACAAGAATATAAAAATGAAAGATGGATATAAAATATAATAAACTAATATATTTTTATTAATTGAAAAAAAATTCATAAAAGTATAAGGGTATTAGTATGATTCCAAAATATTTTATTAATATTTTCAATACTAGAATTCAAAGCACTTTCAAATAATCCAGATTAATGATAAATTCTTTTGTTAACTAAATTATATTTTTTTAAGTAAGGATTTTTCATCATGCATTTTATTCATATAATTTAGGTATGTTATACCAATTAATTTTAATATATTCTTGTTAGTTTTTATTTTATGTGGATTTACATTTCTATCACATAATATGATTTTTTAATATTATGTACTTCCTAAATTATTATATCTTTTGGGGTGTCTCACCTCAATTTATTTTCCATGAGACACATTTAATTTAATAAAACAAATTTCATTTAAATCTTGTTCATATTATCAATTGGATATATAATATTAGTATTAATATATTATTACTGTAATATTTTTTTTAATTTAAATATTCTTATTTTAAAGGGATTATATTAAAAAAATGTTATTCCAAAAGGGTTTTATGAATTGATATTTGTTTCTGGAGAAAAAGTGATTCAAAATCAACAATGTATTTATATGTCTTTTGCATCATGTTCTATTACAATATTATAATTCATTCTCGATATTGGGAAATTGAAATTTTTAGTCTATTTATTTAAAATGATTAATTTATTTCTATATATGTATACTATTTCTTTTAATAATTCTAATAATTTTTATTGATTCTTTCTCTACCATTTCCATATTTTCTATTCTCCCAATGTTAACCTTTATATTTTAAAAAAATAGATATATTTTATCTAATGTGACCTTCATGTTTTTTATCCAAAATATTCTTCATGAATTGTTCTTACTCTTTTTATAAATTTATTTTTAAATATCATGGTGGGATTCCTTTCATAATTTCTTATTTTGTCTTCCACTCCATGTTCTGTTGATAAAACATTTATATATTCCTAAATGTTCCATTATTTATAGTTCTTCTTTAATTGTAATTTTTTTTGTAATTTTTTTTACCAGTATGAAAATAACAATTTAAAGTGAATAGTAACATTATAATTTTACGTTAATATTGAATATGTTATTTAAAATCTATTTCTAATGGTTTTCTATTTGATAACATTCTTTTTTTATTATGACCATTCTTCTCAATGAATATTCCATTCTATGGTTTTATTTTGTTTTCAAAATAAACATTACATTTAATTATTTTAAAATTATCTTTTGTGCTATTAATTTTTAATATGATTTACCCACTCATCTTGAGTTAGATTTTTTTATTTATGACAAAATATTTAATTAACATCTTTTAACACATGGGATTTGTTAATATATCACCATCCACTATATTTATCTTGATGTATTATAGATCATTTTTAGAATTTCTTCACCAATTCCATCTCATTTCATATAACTAATTTTTTCTATTTGAAATATGAATACCTAATTTTTGTGGGCACAAATACATACATATTATTTTAGTTTTGGGACTTATATATTCATCTATTATATTATTTTATGTTTTATATCTTGACAACTAAAAAAGAATACATGAGTAGTCGAGTAAAATTAAAATCTTAAATGGATTTGAAGCCTAAGAGTAATGTGGTTCTAAAGTAGTAGCCTAAGAAAAAAAGCGTACATAAGTAGTAGGGAAAGCCTAATAGGTTAAATGGGATGTTAACCTTATAAAAAAATGGTTCCAATTTTTTTTCCTTATATTGAGATGGTAAAATGTTCTTGTAACCCTAAGAACCAGATGGTATGTATGTTTTTATATCAATTCACAGATTCTAGAATTTTCTAGATGTATTTACCACTACTCTATGTTATTGTTTTTAATTCTTTCACTTTTGAAACATTTCTATGTTATTTTCTTGTGATATACCACATTGTCACTTTTTTATTTTCTCGTCTTTTGAAAATCCTATTAAATGTTAATGTTTGATAATTTGAGAGTCTAGGTTATTCTATTTCGGAATTATGAAAATTCATATTGTTCCATACTATTTCAAATAATATATGTATCTTTCGTGATAATGTTTTCTCACATTCTTATGATGTACTCCCTCAAAAAATGTTGTTTTTTTTCTCCCTTATCGAAAATTTTAGATCACCCGTTTCTTCTATTTCTCATTCACCCTAATATAAATATTATTAAAACATCGGATAACACTAGAAGGTAATATTGTGTTTTTTGTTAATGTATAAATGTTCAAAGAAATAGTGAAATAAGAATCTTATATTACTTATCCCCAAAGACATTAAACAATAAATTAATGAGATTGTCTGATTATCCTTAATTATAAATTTTTTAGATAACAAAACTATGTAAAATAGATATATGTATTGATATATTCATCTTAAATTGTCTCAATGTTAGTGTTGAAATAATTTGTTTAGCACATCATTTAGGAATGCAGGTCTTCTGAACCTACAAAACCCTATTAAATTCCTATGCTACCCTTGGAGCTGCTTTAGTTATAAAAAAATTAGATCAAACATTTATTGTTCAATCATTCATCATTCCATTTCAATTTAGTTTAACATTAAACTATGAAGATATATTACAATTATAGATTTTATCAACATGGGTAGATACGTGGATGAGTAAAGGGTTTACATAGTTGTATTATCATTAAAACATTGTACATTATGGAGATGATTTCTTATAGCTAATAAAATCAAGATAAAAATAATATTATGAAATATTATGTTGAAATAAATTTATCGGGACATGAACTAGAAACCATAAATTAAGAATTTTTTTAATTATTTCAATATCATTATAAAAAAATAGAAAAAATAAAAATAATAGATCTTTCAGCATAATTGAATGACTCGTTGGTGATGATCACATCCACACTGGTATCATTTGTAATCATTGATGATGACTAAATTCATAATATCTTATGATCACCATAAGTATCAATATAACATTATCCATTACAAATTATGATGGTTATGGTGGTCAACCATAGTGATAGATGTTAAAGGAATTTATAAACATATAACTATATTTAATTTGATATAATTAAATAATTAATCACATATATGATGGAAAAAAATGAGGAATCCAATGTGAGCATTGTTTATATATCCCTTAGAAAAAAACCCTTTTCTAGACTCATTTGTGGTATGTGATTTCCCATCAGAAGCTCAATTTTCCCCAAATCTCGATTTCCCAAGATCACACATGCATTAGAATAATATAATATATTCCATTGGTTATGTTATTTCTGATATTAAATATAGATAATTAAATAAAAATAAATCGAACACCCATTTTAAAATGAATATTTAAAATATTACAATTGTTTGGACTATAAATTATGAAGGTCTTTAAATCCTCCACACCATTTTTGAATTTTCCACATAATCATCACCTCAATGGAAAGGTGGTGGTGTTAAAACATTGTCTCACTGTCAAACTCTCAAAAACTCTATTAATGTTTATCAATCCAAAAAACACTCACAAACTAGTATTATGTTGTGATTCTATGGTAATTATATTAGAGATCCTTGATCCCCTCCACATAATCCATGAAGCTATTACCGTATGCAATGTCCATATCCCCATATTAAATGAAATGTGATGGATAATGATTGTATATTATCATCTGTGACATATAGATTAAAATATTAACATGGTTTAAATGTAGGGGTAACACTCTGTTGTTAGCAACATAACTCACATAGCATTTAATCTAAAATGGTCAGAATAACCTCTGGGATAAAAAAGCTTTGTAGACCAATCCTATGTACACTATATCATGGTCAAACATTGATGAACATATTATCTCTGTGATTTAACTTTAAAAGCCTCCATATATAATCTACATAGGACTTATAATGGTCGTTACATATTCTCATCAACTTATAGATCATTTAAAATGTCTTTGTCACCAACAAACATTTATCTGACTCCACTAGTGATATATCATCAATCACGATCCCACACAAGGGAGACTTAAAATGTATATAATAGAAGGTATGAAAAGGATAATTGAAAATATTAAAGTGGTAGCTATTGTGAACTTGAACTACTCTAATGGTAAGTGACCCTTCCACCTTTTTAAGAATACCGCACACTAGAGCAAAAAAT
The DNA here is from genome assembly GCA_963277665.1 of Viscum album. Classification (NCBI taxonomy): domain Eukaryota; kingdom Viridiplantae; phylum Streptophyta; class Magnoliopsida; order Santalales; family Viscaceae; genus Viscum; species Viscum album. Next base: position 1,966,190,169 of record OY728132.1, read on the forward strand.
ATAATCAAGAAAAAATATTTTTTTTCTATATCATTAATTACCTTTGAGGGTGGAACCCCATAATTATAACAATGTAGTGTCTATAAATGATATTATTTTTCTTGAATTAAATATGTGTTATATTATAAAATATTTTATTATACAAATATGAAACAAAATGAAAATTAATTTTCTATATAATAAATATAATTTCTTTAATTAATAACAAAACCCAATAAAATTTAAATCAAATACAATAGAATACAGAATATAAATTAAGAATAGTTGAATGGGAAAATTTTGATCCTTCAAATCTGCTAGAATCTTAACCCCACAGTCAAAACTATTTCAGAGAAAAGAAATATTATTAAACCTATCAGAATATGGGAAAATTAAAATGTAAAACATTTAGAGGAATTGTAGTGAATTTTTAATTAATTAAATAAGTATTATTTAGAAGAAGAAATGTAGATATTTGAATGGTAATGTGACCATTGAAAAAGTAACCTTACTATTCAGAATATCAAACTTCCCAATGGGAATATTAACATAACCATTGAAATTTTTATTTCAGCTCTGAATAAACTAATCAAATATAATTAATAGTTATCTGGATTTAAATAAGTAAGTATAAATATTATAATGACATAAAATACAATCCTGATTAAAAACTCAATGATGATATTAGAATAATTTTTTTAACTTTATTTTGAAGCTATTTTATAAAAATCAAAATTTATTTATTGAAATTTTAAATTACATTTGAATGATTTTTTTTCATATAATGAAGGTATGTTTTTAAATCAACATGTAAAAAGTGTCAAAAATTTATTTGTATTATTTTTTAAAAAACATCAATATTTAGGTGAATAGAAAAAATATTGATATTTCATAATTACTGTATTTTAAATTAAATCATTCATGATGTTATAATTATCTAATAAATTCTATAAATTTTGGATCGACCAAGAACCTGAAAACTTTGATACATGATCCATTTAAAAAAAATTATTTTCTTGGAACATAATATGTATTTTCTAATGTTTAAGGAATTTTATTAGAATAACAATTTTTCATTTCTTCCAATTTCCATTTTGTTAAACTTTTGAATTTTAATTATGAAGTGGATTAAAGTACTAAAACCATTATATTTTATTATATATTACAAATTATTCCTTAATATCACTATTTCATGTTATAAAATTCATATATCATTTTATTTAATATTTTATTCTAAAAATACCCCTATTTTCAAGTATAAATATCCTCTCTACCTCCCCAAGGTAAACCACTCAGCACTCACCTACCAAAGCCAAACCAATAAGAAGAATCTTTCTAAGTCACCTTGGAATCCTTATTAATGAAATATATCATAAAAATCTATGAATTTAGGGATTTTATTTTTGTTAAAAAGTTGAAACACAGTGAAGATGATATGATTTCATTAACTCTTCATTGCATTTTCCACTTCTCTTACATGTTTTCTTTATCCCGTCTACACTCAAATCTTCTATGATTAATTATGTTTTATTTGAAAATTATAATAATGAATTTTTCCTACATAAATAATCATATCTACTATGTCATTACATTTCACAATTCCCATACACTTTATACTCACAATGTCTCGTTAACATTCTATTAATCACCAATGAGGATTTTTTAAATTAATTTATTTTCCCCAACTGTATTGCTTGTTATGATAAAATTTTTATGATATATAATTGGGTAGAAATTTTATTTTAGTCTCATTTAATTAATTCTACTAATGTTTCAATGAACCTAATCAAATATATTGAAATCTATGTGAAAAATGATTTTTTTGGAAAACCCGACATCAAAAAATTTTCCCATTATTATATGGAATGAATAAATATAATCAAATTATTATAATTTATATATTTTGGGAAAATGATAATAATTATCTTCTGATTCATTGTTTTAATGAAACTACATTTCCTATTTAGGAGGTAGAAAATCAATAAAATTAAGTGGGATTTAAGGTAATTAAAGTTCTCTAACCCTACTCTTTATATGTTATCATATCTTCCACATAATTTTAGTTTTTATATTCAAAAAATATACATGAATATTTTTAAAATAATCACTCCATTATATTGTTTGTGTTATATGTGACTCTATACTTTCAAAATTATTTTTTATCCATTAATATATATTTTTCATAATGACTTCGTATTCTAAGGAATATATTTTACTAGTCATAAATATTTTTTATCCACTCTAGAAAAATGTTGTTTTATTCCAAAATATTATTTCTTTTATTCATTTTGGAACCCAAAAAAGTTTTTCTTCTTCTCAATTGATGTTTTATGAAATTCTTATGAATCCCATAAATATAAATGGATTTATTTAATTACAATTATATTAATACAGTTTATGTCTCATGTATGATTATGTGAATTATATGATGTGATGGTAAGTTTTTCAATAATATACAACTAAAATGAATTGTTTAATGTAATTTATAACATGAAATAGTGCGTATTATTCATGTGCCAGATGATATAATTTTTTACATTTATGTCTTATGCACATTTTTTATGCAAGAACAATATATTGAAATTGTTAAAAACTATATGTGGTATTTGAACAATTTGTTATAATGTTACATTAATATGAATATTTTATTTTTAAACTGATGTGAAATGTTTCCTCCATTAACATAAAATAATAATACTCTTATAAAATGATGATTATTTTTATTTTCACCCATGTTCAATTGATTACTGTTACATCTTCTTCACCTTATTGGTGTTTTTATCACCCCTTTTATTGATGTGTATCCTCATGTGAATACATGTGCAATGGAGATTTTGAAATAGTTTTAAGGATAAAGAATAAAATTTTAAATAATTTTTATGTTTTATTTTGGGCAATTTGATGAATGACCCTAATTTTCTCATGCCTCTAATCATTTGGATTTAATAATATGTCACTATTATATTTTCTATAATAAGTTTATATAAAAATCATATAAATAATACATTCTTCACTGCATTTGCTACTTGATAACTCTTTAGTTAATCTAGGAATTAATATTTTATTTTATTTTAAAATCCATAAGTATAAGTCAATGTTTAAGTTGTTATCATTGTAGAATATATTTATAAAAATGCTATAAATAAGGATCAAAAAAGATATTACTTTAGAATTTATATGTGAAAGATAATAAGTTTACTATTGATTATTTTATGATATACATTTTCATAGAAAATATGTTTTAGAAGCTATTTAGATACAATAGAAACCATATGAACCAATGGTCGGATGGACATTACTATAATTGTCTTAAAGACATCATTATTTCCCCAAGTGGTGGTTATCATTCGATTTTGGGAGATGATTTCTGAAATATTTCAAGATATTAATAATAACTTGAAACATGTATATGATCAACCCCACCCTAGTAAAGAGAAAACAATTTTTTGTTTTTTTGTGAGGAAATTCACACAAACAGTTACGGGGTCTTCTAATTGTCTTGTCATAAAACAGTGGGTTTACTTAATGTAGAAGATCTTTTTTGTACTACATTATTTTGAGAAAGATATGGTGAATGTGGGAATTACTTTTCTTGATAGAAACCCCGCTAAATGGGGTTAATTTATAATAAAAAACATGATGAAGAACTAAATTGATAATATAGAGTGAAAATAATTGAAGAAAATATTTTTCAATAAGTATTTTATTTCAACTCTCTAAAACAATATGTACAATGATTTCTTATATTTTATTTAAAAGTAGGATGATTTAGTAATGTGTTATGATTAAAACATAATAATGATTTCAAGATAATCCTTTTTGTTTTTTATTAATAACAATTAAAATATAGAGAGATTATTTGGTGTATTAAAACAACACCTTTAAAAGTATCATGCTTCTTGAGATTATAGGTTTCAAATATGTAGTTTGATGTTCTTCTAATGTAGATATAATTTTTGGATAATGGTCTATTGGACATTGATATAAGAAAATATATATAGAGTATCATTCTGGGAGAGATTATGGTAAAGTATGAAGAAGATCCAACCAGCCACCTGTCATAAATAAAGGAAGAATCAATATAAAAAATACATCAATGGGCCAAGAAAATTATTCATCTATGGAAGATATTACCATTAAGCTAATAAATATCAATGAAACATGAATATTATGACATATATAATGAATAAATAGAAGGAACCACTCATGGTTCAATTCATTAAATATAGGGAGAATGGGATGGATGCAATCCAGTGCACTATAGCCCATATCAAATAGGTTAATCAGCATCAGCAACCATTAAAATCTATAGAGAAAGGAACAGCCTCTTCCATCACCAAATATAATGTGGAATATAAAAATTAATTTGTAAAATGTGTACATAATTTTCACTCACGAATGTAAAAATAATTACTTTATTATGATTCTATGAATTAATATATACCCTTAAAGTTTTCTAGTACTATTGAATATAAACCATGATGACACGAAGTAAGGATATCTATAAAAACAAAGAGTGGTGTGATAAATAAACCCCAAGTGTTATACTGTTATCCTATTTTATTATCTAGTATAATTAATCAGGTAAATATTATAATACAACCCTTAGTGTGATTCCATTCTATATTTGGAGTGCATTGACTCTCATTATATAAATCACACATCACAAATTGAGAAAATAAAATATCGTTCTATAGTTTGAAGCATACCATTATACTCTAAAAATTAATGTAAGATCAAAATTCACCATTTAATAATACATCAATAGTGTGTGTAATGATACACTATGAATATGAAATCCTTTTTGAAATTATTTAGTCAAAGGAAAGAATCATCCTTATAGAAATGCCTATTACATTAGAACAATTTAATGTGTTTATCAAAGAGTTTCTAAGACATCAACCAAATTTTGGGGTTGAGACCTAAATATTGTTTATATATGGAGCCACTCATGTCTCATAATTTCCCTAATAGATGGTACCAATAGAACTGGAGGAGTAAAAGAATCATCAAGAAGTGAATTTGGACAAATGGTTTATATATCCTAGTGCATCTCCTTGGGGTTCACTAGTTCTATTTATAATGAAAAATGAAGCCTCAATGAAGATGTGTATAGATTACTATGATATAAATAATATAACCATTAATATGATTTTCCCCTTGAAATTATTTTTTACTTATTCGATCACATAAGAGGAGCTTTATTAATTTCAAATTTGGAAGATAATTTTCTGATATTATCCGCAGAAGGTGAAGAAGGATGATATTCAATAGATTTCCTTATGTAAAAGGAATGGATAGTATGAGTTCATTTTTATTCCCTTTATACATACTATTTATCCTTAAATCATCATAGATTTGTTGAATAATTTATTAAGATACTCAAAAGAAAAAATATTGTTCTCCTCATTGATGATATTCTCATTTTAATTAAGTGAATGGAAGAAAATTAAGAGAATCTATGGATTTTACCTTATACCATATGAAAGGATAAAATATACTCAATTATTATCCAGTTTTACATCTGTATAGATAATGTCACATTATTAGGGATCACGGTCAAAATTCAGTGCATTTTTATATAACATTAAATAAAAATGGAAATAATTAGATGGATGAAACCCACTATTGTCATGGAAATATTGAGTTTTTTTGGATTTAATTGGAACTATACATGTTTTTTTAAATAATTACCTTGATCTACTAGTCATAAAAATATGCTTACACTGAAAGGGTGATGTATATCATGAAAATTTAATGTGATGAAAAAAACTTGGGAGATCCAGAGGAGTATAAACAATGTTCCCATTCTCACACTAAAACCATGTAGATGTCGTTTTTCAATATAATGTGACTATGAATAAAAATTCTTGGGTTGCATGAAAATTTGGAGTGACAATGTGGTATCTAATTACATACAAAAACATGATGATCTGTTAGTAGAACTGCACAACATAAGATTTAGAGTTAGCAATTTGGTTGATTCATTTGACTATTTTGAAAAACTACCTATATGATAAAAATTGTGACATATATATATCACACAATAGTATAATGTATATATTTACATATAAGTACATTAATATACATAATTAAATATTTCACTATCTAATAGTATTCCACCCACATAATGAAATGTATCAATATAAAGCTCTATATGGGAAGAGATTAAAAACATATATCATATTAGATAATTTTGGTTAGTGAAATATATTTTCTCCTCATCCAATTGAATGGATTCTTGAGATGGTTCAATCCATACAACAACATATAACATATAATCATATTAAAAAAGCACAATGATGAAAACCATGAAATGAATTTTCAGTTCTGTATGGTACATAATGTCTTACCTCAAATATCACCACGGAAGATTTTCATATAGTGTAGAATCATAAGGAATCATATAACCAAGTACACAAGATCTTTGAGATCCTTGATCACATAGGATTAGTGGACAATCAACTTACAGTACCAAAATAATATGGCTTGTGTTCATGTTGGGCTTCTTTAATCGCTCCTGATGAAGAACATACCTTTTCCCTCACATGTACTGAATCCAAATTTCATAAAATTAGATTATGAAATATCATATGAGTAGTATCCTAGTACAATCATGGAATGTAGAGACAAAGTATTATGCAATAAGGAAACTCACATTGTCAAAATATTATGAATGAACATAAAATATGACAAGGTTATGTGAGAGGTAAAGGGAGAAATGAAATAGAAGTACCCTCAATTATTATTAATCAGTAATAAGTTTTGAAGTTTTTGTGATGAAATTTATAAATATGGGGAAAATTTAACCTCCAATACTTTATAAATGAAGTTTTTTATTGAAATATATATGTGTTTTATTATATTTTAGAGCACTATAAAGAGATGACACATAAATAAAACAATAAATTTTTTAATCATTGATCATTACAGTTAAATTAATTAGATGCTAAACCCAAGATTATATAAAAATATATAATGGGAAAAATTATAAGTTAGGAAAATTATAATCATAAAATTAGGGTGCTTCAAATTTTCTATAATCGCTAACCACTTGGAAAATTCTACAAAAATAAAACAAAATATATTTAAATCAATCTCCATATTGAAATATAATAACATAGAACCATTAGAAGAATTAAACCAAATTATGAATGATGGAATTAAGAAGAATTTATAGTAGTTATTTTGACTTCTGGAATTGTAACGTGACTATTGGAACAATAATTTAATAGTTGTGAATAATAACATGACAATTATGAATGTTAACTTGATCTTTGGAATAGTAATTTAACCTTAAAATAATAAAATTCATATAAGTATGATTTATTGGGTGTTATTTAAATATATATATATATATATTATAATTCCAATAAATATATATCGTGATTAAAAACTCAAAGAAGATATAATCCCACTCTTAATAACCAATATTTATAGATATTTTATTAAAAAATTGTTCCTATCATAAAAATTTATAACATATATTACTGAAAAATATTTTGAAAAAATTAGTGACATTTTATGAAATAATAAAATCAAAACTGTCCATGGTTCATTTTCTGGTATTTTCTAAATAACATAATTCTTAAGTTAATAATAAAAATTTAGTTTTTTCATAATGTGTGCATATTAAATTAGATGAATCCTGAAAAAAACTAACAAGTATATTATAATTTTTTACACAAGAACATATAGAATTTTATAAATGAGTCATTCCAATAAAATAATCATATATTACAAACTATAAAATTATTTTCTAATGTCTAAAGTCTAAATTATTTAATTTAAAATAAATAATTTTTTCAAAATTCCATTTTAATAAAAATTTTAATTCTAATTATGATTGGGTTTAAAGTAATTTAAAATTTTATAATTTCTTCTTATATTCTTCATAATTTTATTAACATCATTATTAAATGGGTTTTCATGGATATGGTAGTTTATTAAATATTTTTATTTTATAATTCCCCATCTTCCTCTATTTATAGAACTAATGCTCCCTTACTTAAGAATGATAAAACTCTAGGAAAACACTCAATCTAATTCTCCTTATATTACTAAGTGATATCTTGGTGTATTAAAAACCATGCATCAAAACTTTTTAGTGTTTTACAAGAGAAGAAACATTGAAATGAGGGTATGATTTAATAAGCTATTCTTTTGTTTTCTCTTATCTTCATCTTTTATAGATCCCATTTAACATATTATTATAAAATATTTATTATATATAATTTTATCATTATATTTATAATCATTTCCTACTTAAATTATAAAATTTACTACATAATTATATTTATTAATTTTTTCCCCTACCCTAGATAATGTCCCATTAATCGTCAATTTACCCTCCATGAGGAGGTTTCCAATTATTTTATTTTCAGCAGATATATGGAAGGTTAGAATACATTATTCATGATATATGATTATTTAAATAAATTTATTTTTTCTATTAGAATATATTTCCCAAATGTATTAATGGCCTTGATCGAAAATAGAAAAATTGAATAAAAATTGGTTGATTTTATAGAAAACATGATATCAAAACATTCTCTATTTATTAAGGGGTATTATAAAATATAATCAATTTTTAAAAAATTTATAAATAATGAATAAATTTTAATATAAAACTTATTTTTCAACTTTTAATAATACTATGGTTATTATTTAGGAGGCAGTAAAGTTAAAAAATATTTGGGATTTATGGTATGGGGTATACTCTAATCCAACTGGTTTTTGGGTTATATTATCTTTTACAATATTTTCAATATGGATATTCCTATAAAATACATAAATGTATATTTTATATCATATTGGTTCTCTTTTTAATGATATAAATGATTCTACCTTATTGAAATGAACTCTAATCCACTTATGAAGCATTTTTGAAATGAATTTCACATCTAAAATAAATCATTTACACATATTGAGTTGTTTGTTATCTACAAAACAATAATGAATCTTTATTCATTAATATGTTTTCGACTACTCCATTGAGAACCCCAATAGGTTTTTTCCGAAAAAATTACTTATGAAATTATTTTTAAGCCCATCCCTTTCCGTGGGATTAATTTCTTATTATGAATATAATATGTTATATATGGCGCACATGTTTATGATAAATCTTTGATTTGATGTGTATGCCTGAAATTATATATCCATTCAATTCCTTTTGTACTGTGATATATATTGAAAGGCAATGTGCATCACGTGTGGACATGATTTTATCTTGGTTCACATTTATTATGTAAAAATTTATGTATATATGTTTATTGTGAACATACGTCAAGCATTATTCATAACTATGTGTATTAGTTGACATCTATGTTATGATTTTTCATTATTATACATATTCCAAAATCCATGCTGTTATAAATTATTGCTCTTATGATTATGATGATAATAATTTTCTTAACATATTATTTTGAGTATTATCCTCTCTCTTATATTATTCATTATGGTCCCCTATTTCTCCTCTAACTGGGCTTTTAAATGACCCCTTTTTATGATATAAATACAAATTAGTACATTTACTAATGAGATCCAAGCATTCATAATTATAAAAAAGAATAATTTAAATATTGTTTCTATTTTATTTTGTTTAATTGATGTATGATATCAATTTTCCAAAGACACAAAACAATTTTAACATGAACAATATCACCATTATCTTGTTTATCTTAAAAATGATGAAATTTTCATGTAAGGAAAATTTTGGTGACTATAGTACTCATCATATATTGAGTACCTAATAAATTATTCATACCCCCCACTACTATGATGTTTTAGAGAGTGTGTTGGTAAAAAAGCATAATTGGGGGTATCCCATGAAGAGAAAATATTTTCTATAGATACAATCACACCAAGAACTCTTCCATACAGTAATTATAAATAGAAAATTAGTTAGTTTAATTGATCAATCATTCAATGAAATGTATGATACCATCATCACCTCTAACTAAACATAGTAGTCCTTTCATGACACCAAATAATATATTCAATCCCACATCCACTCTTGAATTTCTGCTGGTTTGAAAAAAAAAATCTCATATCTGGTTCTCCACTATTAAATTTTGCTAGGTGTGACATCACAAGAGATACTCATTGACACACAATTTCATACAATGCCATCAACATTTATTTCCCGAGGAAATGGTAAATATTCATTAATCCTAGATGCACTGCTATGAGGGGACATGTGGAACTTCCTCAACAACATCTCATGTAGCACGAAAAATACCAACATACCCCTATAAAAGAGGCAGTCATGCTCCACCATTTAGCAAATCTGTCAGGTCTATCACCAAATTAAATCAATATTTATAGTACCTCAAAATTATTGTACATATACTTAACATACTATTAAATATTGGGAGGTATAGTGGACGTCATAGTCAGTAAAATATAGTCTATTTTTACCTCATACATGAAATAAAACTACATCTATTCCAAATTCTTAGATGTGTCATCAGTTAAAAGAGATTTGAATTTATTGGTAAGGGAATATTTCACCATACTAACTATTCATGGCTTATAAAAATCATCATGTCATATATGTTTGGGATATTAAACTAAAGAATCTACATTACGTTAATATATCTCTTAGAGAATATGTATTTGGCGATTTAATGGACTATGTAAGGAAATAACCACTAATTTAGAAAATGAAATCCCCAAATCATAATGGTGAAGGATACTACAACCATATCTAAATAAAGTGTTTTTTTGTTTATAGTTTTGAATTGTCAACTATCTAGAACAAAAAGAAACCACTATTTCATTTTGTATCAACACCAAAATATGATCATCTATAGATTAATTTTAGAAGAAAATGTACCCATATTTTTTTTCTAACATCCTAAAAATATCAGTACTCACCAATATCAAAATAAGATCCTTGAAGACTCATTGTAACCACCCGTACCAAATGAATAGATATCACTTATATATAATCAAAACCATGGGACTCAAGAGCCAAGAAAATTAAACCATGAATATCACATACTAAATAAGATCCCATGGAAACAATTTACGTGAAAACACTATATAGAGTGTCACCCAAGAGAGGCAAGCGCTGATCTTTTCTAGTCTATGGTTACTTCACCCTATGAGATTACATTCACCAAGAAGCTGAACACATGAATCATGAACAACCACAATGCCAAAATACCATAGATCTGGTCTAGGGATTAATATCTTGGATTCATATTAAATTCTATATATTTTATCATCATTTGAAACACAATTTATGGGAATGTTTTATATGAATATAACCATGGAATAGTCCAAAAAATGATACAAGACCTTGTTCATGGGGACCCTTAAAAAAAGTAAAAGTATGTACGATGAAGGGAGTCTATTGAAACTCCTAATATCAGTCCTAGTATCTCAATTTCCTTTATGATATATCCCCTTAATTAACATGTAGATAGAGATAACCATAAAAAAGATCAATCTTTTCTAATCACCTTTCCCCTTTTTACTACAACAAGAGGTCATCAATCCTTGGTATTAGAAATTTATTATAATTATCACCTAATATTTTTGGTAAAAATCAATATAAAATTAAATCTCTGGATCAGGGGGAAATGCTCAATTGATTATCCCAGTATCAAATCAGAATCTAATGAAAGTATTTTATACATGCATAGACCATGGATTGAAATTATATGCTATGTATAACATCATGGGGACCCCTCTAAGGCACTATGATACATCAAAAGAACCTCTCTCCACTAAAAATTAACTGAATAATTGATAGATGTGGGTGAGTATGTTATAACTTCTAGTTGAAATCTATTTTCACATGGGGTGGGGATGTTTTCACCTAGAATATCTCACTGGAAAACTAGTGATGGAAAAATAAATAAGCATCTCACATTGATTTAAGTGAATGAATGTAATAGTGTATTGAATACATAGGTTGTACATCAAATCGTGTCATGAGTAGACCTATCATAACCTTATATAACCAGCATATGGTGATACACTTATATTTTAACTCATTGATCCTAAAATAGACCACTATGGGGTTGTGGTGGTGGAATAATATCATAATGAAATACTCTTTCAACTACTTGATCTTTTGAATTTCGTGATCCTCTTCTATATATTCCTTCGAATGTAAAATCATGTGCACATTAAAGAGGGCCTTGATCCGTATCTATTTTTTATAAGGTGTCATTGCATCAACCATGTATATTCCAATATCCACATATTTGATCATGTAATAAAAAACTATAGTTCATCATCTGAAAAAAAAATATATAATATTATCATCAAGATATATAGATTCATTTTGTGACTCCTTCACAGATAATCATTGGGATTAAGATCATAAATGTGTAGGCCTACAACATCACAAACCCAGTTCATACCATCAACTAACCATCCTAAATGACTCCAATCCTATATAATCACTAACAGAACCACCACTACCCACTTCTTTTTGTCCCCCTTTCATGAATTTTATGACCAATAAGGATCTCCACATATCCCATAAGAATATGGGGGTTTTGGGCTTAAAAATCCTAATAAGAAGCCTTTAAAAAGATCATGATTGAACATACATGACCCAAAACAACAATGAGTTGTATTAAGAGGGTAAATGGTGAGTTTATTTAACCTTTATGAATACTTTGACATAGATATGTAACCAGTTTATTAAATCTAATAGATCTTACGTGTGTACATCCCTAACTGTAGTTGGGTAATAATCTATATGAAACAAGAACATGATATCAATCCATGGAAGTGTTTCCTTTCTATGGGCTAAAATTATATAGGTCCACCAGTGAATCAACACACCATGGATATTTAAAAAAAATTTACCCCATATTTTTAATATAATGTTTCCAAACAAATTGGAATACCAAAGCCCCCCATTTGATCAAATCCTCAGTGGCCTGATAGACCATATTTCCTTGGAACATAGGTGGTTTTTTCTGTACAACTAATTTTTTCACTAAGTATATTCATAAATATATCATTTTCTAATATAATAATTCATTTATATGTTGATGGAAGATGTTAAGTTAGCACAATTGAGGGTGGCCATACTCATTGAATAAAAAGTGGTGGTATTGCACCAAACACACATGGTCGTGGAATTCCATGATCTGGTCCCTATATAAATGTTTCATTACAAATCTAATTGGTATTATTAAAATCAATAAATGCAACATGAACATCATAAAACTATAATGGAATCATATTTGGCTATATATTTTTTGATATCAAATAGTTAAATGATAAACCACTATCATTATAGTGCATCTATAAATAAGAATTAAGCAGTTCATAAAAATTGATAACCTATTCCAATTAGAGTAATACAATATTCACTCATTCCCTTCAACTAGGGTCTTATAGATCTGATTCAATAAGAATATTAACCAATCCCAAGAAAATGGACATGTCAGTTTCAATAGACACATAAGGCTCAATTTCCTGAATTTTTAACTCAATACCACTCCACAATGTCTCTCATTGTCCCTAAGATAATCCTCATGTTAAACAGAACATTAAAATTGAACAATAATTTTTCATAACTCTATAATCATTTATTCATGAAAAAATAGTATATTTCACATCCAAAAAACTAAATTCCAGAACCATCAATACCATTAATGAATGCTCAAAAAATAATCCACACATAACAAAAAACTATAAAATCTACCCCTATGGTTGACCCGCTTTGAAACTTGTTAGAAATTACAGAACCAAACTACACACCCCCTAGAATGGTATTAAATTTAGTGTGCAACCCCAATCCTACCTCAATTGGGCCAGTGTCTATGACAAGAATGGGGTTGGCTTATGACACATCAGGGGAGTATTTAGCTTAATTAACCTATTCTTAACCACCAATATCCACAGAGGATAAAAATAAATATACACTAGATAATAAACAAAATTATATATATATATATTCATAAAAAATCATTATACATATAATGGATATATATGTACATTATTCATTTTGTATTGGGGAAACAATACATAAAAAACAACTTAATTGTAAACTAACATAAATTAAATAGTGTTAATGTAAATCTATAATGAACTATAACTCAGAAAAATAAACTTCATTTACTATAAACATTATGAATTGTTAATCTCCAAGCCAAACAACACCATGTACACCAAGATAACTTTCAAACTATTCATTATTTTCATGAGACTAGACGTAGGATGAAGATACACGGAGATAGGATTGAATGTTTACAAACCAAATAGGATGATAAAAATCTATAAGAATATATTAGAAAAAAATTAACCCAAAATGGTAATAAAAACCTTGAATATACCTATAAGTAAAAGGATAGAGACAACGAAGTGTTTCCAACATTGAATAACTCTTCTATATAACAGACATTAAAAAATAAAAAAAAAATGAAAATTATTTTATTGAAAAACTGTGACACATATATTAAACTATAATTCGGGCCCACACATCACTAATATAAGTATTAATCGGGGTAATAATGTAACACCCCATGCTTCCACAATACATTTCTCTTTGAATAAAACAATAGTGTGTAATAAATGCAACACTGAGTTCAAGCGCACCACGACCTATCAAACTAGATGTATAAATATTGGTTATGAATATTCATAACCACATTTTGAATTTTATATATATCCCATATAATTTTAACATTTATCTTTCTTGTTTTTTGAAAAATTCAATTTTTCAAAAAAAATAACTATTATTTTCAAAAATGTTGTTTTTCCACCTTATAATGTAGATCCCATTTAAAATAAAATGTTTGACACTTTTATATATTCATTTTGATAGAATTAACATCTTATTTAGATGCGGGAAATAAAAATTTATTATTGTTAAATTTTTGGTACTTATCTGATAACTTTCATATTTTGATTAATAGTGAAAAAATTAATGTTCATTAAAAACAACATTTTTGATTGAACTAATTTGTATTGTGAAAATTTTCATTTAAGGTTTTATAAATAATTATTATATTATAATTTTATTATTTAATATAATTTATGTAACTGAATATACTTTAAAATTTGAATTGTACATAAACACATGTCAATCTTTTGATAGTTTTTATTTCTTAGAAACTCACTTTTTGGTTTTAATAATTGGAATTATAATTATATTAATTGCTAAAAAATATGTGATTTTAATTTGGAAAAATAAATTAAATATTTTGAATCAGTAGTTCCAAATTTTTAAAATACATAACTTTTATTTATAGACATTATGAATTGTTACTTCCTTAAATATTTTATTTACCATGGTTAAAGGGTAAATCCAGTAAATAAGGTTTCAAAAATAGTATTATTAGAATATTAAATTATGATAACACATGTTATTGCCCAAATGGATGATACATTTCTGAAAACTAGAATCCTTCGGTCAATTTTGTGACCCCATGGAGCCACATGGGATTGATAATGACTATTTATATTAAATAGTCTAAACTAAAGAAAAAATTGCATGTATCTTTTATTAAAATAATTTATATATGGGTTTATATAATTGATCTATTTTACTAAAAATATTTATTTGTAAGGTTAACATATTTCCAACATAATTATATTTTATTTATTATTTTTAGAAATAAAATAAATATATTTATAAATGACAAAATAATGATGCAGTATTTTATTTATTAGTGAAAGAATCAAATAAATCATACTATAAATATAAAAATAAATATAATTTGAATGTTTTGATTCCATACAAAAATTTTCTAGGTGATTATTTTATTTTAGGGTCGATTTAATGTATTTTATATTAACGTTTCTATTTTTTTACTTTCACAAAAACCAAAAAGTAAATAGTGTCAGAATTGACATAAATGTGTTTTTTAAACAAATACTATATTTTTAAATGATATTATATTCCTAAATATCTATGGATCAGAAAAAAGACTCATATAATGATATATATGTCATTAATGAACCACTTGGGGATCCATTGGCATTTTATAGTATGTGTATTAAACATGTCATATAAAAATACAAGAAGACATTGTAAAAGTTAAAATAGTTAACTAAGAGTTAAATCTAAATGATAAGTTTAAAATGCTGACATACACATATCTAAAACCTATTTGTTGATAGGATTTCTACCCCTCCACACCATAACCGTGATATTAATTCTTTTGGAGCTATTATAAACAGAATATGACTGTATATTAAATTAATATTTCATGATTTTCCTAAAGTGACCCTCGCCTATGGTATAAAAGGGTAATTTACCGTCATTCAAAATCTCATCTCAAAAGACATTTGGCTCAGCCAACCCTTACAAAAATATTCTCCAAAATACTAACACTTCAAACATGATTCCTTACATTGATCAGAAACTCATCATAAGGATCCCTTTTGATCAAATCACAAAAAATCCCCCAAAAAATAGGTAATAATTTCATAATCTCTTTCAGTGTTCTTTTCTTCTTCCATTTCCTCATTATTTTTGTTTACAACCCAAAATAATTTCTTTAGTACCATCTACAAACTAAGATAGTATTTTAAACATGGTACACCAACATTCATTATTCTATCCATCCTATGAATGACAAAGTCACTATACATGCATATGTACGACTTACCATCTCCATATCGTGTTGTGGTGTTCTATTCAACACATCATTATTTTTATGGGTATAATAAAGAGAATAATTTATGTAAATAATAAATTTAATATTTTAAATATTCTGTATGTATGATATACTGTCCAGTTAAATTTGATTTTACCATCTAAAGGATGATATAGTCGCTCGTGTGTACGTACGGATTACCGTCTCCACGACGCGATGAGATGTCATTCCCCATCATAAACATTGATGAAAAAAATTTATTTGATTATAGAAAATAATTTTTATGAGCATGACAATATTCTGTATATGAATCAAATACATTGTGTACCTAATAAACATGTCTTACGTAACAAACATCCAAATGAAAATAAATCATTTAACATCCGAAATAGTGATACTACTAAAATATTATTAACAAATAAAAGATTAGAAGATAATATATGGTATCATATTTATGTATGTGGATTATTTTTTACTTCAAAAAAATTTATTTCACCATTATACAAGAGGATAACTTACCCTCAAATGAGGAAAAGTACAAAGTAAGGGTTAATTTTACAATGTCTTTATTATCTGAGGTTTTTAATACATAAGTATCTAGAAGGACCTCTTTATCATCCACATTTGTATTTTATAAAAATATATTTAATTTTTTTGACTATTTACTAGACTTTGGGTTCAAGTCACTTACACCATTTTTTGACATTGTATAATTTTTTTCAAAAGGTAATTGTCTGTCATTTTCCAAACAATGTACTTTATGACAATTTCTAAAAATTAAGGTAATTTTTTTTAATTCACATGGTGGGTGCGTCTATCTTCAAATGTTATAACACCTTTGAATCTTCACTTAAAATATTATATAATTAATTTCAAAATAAATGTTTTCTTTTATAATTATGTGACTTTTAAATAATTTCAAAATAGAATGAGATATTTATCTCATATAGGTTTGATTTCATCTATGTCAACATCCTTTGATGAATTTTACACTTATTTGATGTTGAATTATTATGACAAAATATTCCATAGTATATTGAAGGTATTGTGATATATTTTACTATGGATGTGTTATTTTATACCTATCATGTTTTATGGTTAAAGTATTAACATTTCGTATGCTAGGTTTAATACAAATTTTTATGTGATGCTTCAACATCCTCATATGAGGAATGAATTGGATTTGGTAAGTGATATGTGGAACCCGCAATATATCCTCAATGCATTGGTAGGTCTCCTGAGAGAAATTATTGTCATGTCACAAGGACTTGACAACATATTATTTTTGTTTTGGCATGAGGCCTTGACACTATGGTTATTATGTTTGGGATTTTTCATTCCATCATTATGAAATTTTCTATTGATTATACATGTTTTTATTCAACTAGTAGAATATCCCTGTGAATATGTAAATGGAAAAACATGATTTATCCTTTCAATATTATGTTTATGTTTATGTTTAAAAGGCTTTTGTGTTATAATTATACATTTCATTAAATGTTTATGCCTTACTTATGAATGTTTCCGCAATATTGTTATCCTTACTCTACATTTGAGATCACCCTTTTCTTATGTTTTACTTTTCTCATGATGTGAAGTTGAATATTATGAATAACCTATAGAGATGTTCCAAGGATATGAGTGTGTTCAAGGGGGACACAATGTTTTTGTTTATTTATTTCATAATTTAATGTAAAACTTATGTTTATATCTAGTACATAAATGGCTACTAAACAAATCGTTCATTCTGGACTAGATCTATTGTGATAATGCCAATGTTATGTAATAATGCATTGTCTCTATGTAACTATGTTAGGGGAATTACAGGTGGTATTAGAGGAATTTTAGTACAAACCGTGGATACTAGATTTAGAAAACCTTTGATTAGAGAACATTATCCTAAAATAGAATTTGAGGATTTGTATATAATAATTTCTTACAATTTTGGTAATTTATTGATTAGGCGAATTTTCTAAAAATTAAATCCCTGTCTAGATATGATTAGGTAGTGGAGACACTGGAAAAGATGTGCATGGGAGTGAAAACTCTCATAAGAAATTTCGTGGCTGAGCTAGGGTGTCCTGGTACATGACAATGGGCCTTGTTGTACTATTGGTTATGACACTCCTAGGGGATATGCTTATGATAATTCCAATTTTATTTAACAACCATTATTAAGGATCAATGATTAAATACTTCCCCAAAGAAAACATTTTTATGATTTTGGATTATATCCATAAACTGTTCAATTTATGTTAAGTGTTTTACATGTTTGGTGTTATGTATTGTGATTTATATACTAATTCAGTGTGTGACATTGTTTAAAACTAAAGCCTTCGATATGGAATGGAAACCATATCAATGAACATAATCCATGTAGGTATTTACCTCATAGTAATGATAATTATAGTGTAGCTGGTGATTCAACTAGAGCTAATCATCTTATCACCGTATCGTGACAACTATCTTAGGTTATGAATAATAACCTTTCCTATTTGGAGCATCCCAATCCACAATGTGGAGGATCAATTTTAGACTTATTCATGAGGATAAATCCAGAAAAATTTTCATGGGAATACAAATCCATTTGTAGATGAGAAATGGATAAGTTCCTTAGAAAAAATATTTCATTCTTTGGGGAGTAACGAAAGGGAAAAATATGTCCTAGATGTTTATCGCCTCCCAAGAGATAAAAATCTATGATGGTCATACGATGAAAATTCAAAAGAGGATCATGATGTATAAAATATGTAATGGAGGGTGTTTAAGTAGATTTTCATAGAAAAATACATTCATCGTGATTATTGAGTGGATATGGAAAGAAAATTTCTGAGTCTAAGGAAAAAATAGGATGAGAATGTCACAATGAATGAGGATAACATTATAAGGTTAGCAAGGCATACTGCATATTATATATGAAACCCAAGGAGTAAGATTGATCGATTCTTAAATGGGTTAAAACAATTTCTACATTAGGAATTACTCTCACAATTATTCTCATTGTACGAATATATGGTCTCATGTGAAATCATGACAGAAAAGGAATTCTCTATGTCTTACGTCATTATAGTGAAGCAAGAGAAGAAGAGATCTGCTGAAAACTCTGGAATTGGAAATAAGGGGATGAAATTAAATTTTTAATTTTAATCCTGTAGTAAATGTGGGAAGAAACGCCCTCATACTTTCCTGAAGGGAATGATATTTTTTTAATAATGTGGAAAGAAAGGTCACCAGGATTTTTATTTCAAGGGAATGAAAGAGGATATCAATGTTGAATTCTATAATTGAAGAGAAATGGGGAATTATTAATATTAATTTCCTATGAAAAATGAATAATTATATAAGAATAGGCCAGGGGGTCAAGTACAAGCTTATGCTATTACAATAGTATAAGTGGAATAAATAATGTATTTATGTTTTTTGATTCATGAATTATATTCTTCTTTAAAAAGAATTTGATATATATAAAGAATATATTTGAGTATGTTTTGTTTTCATTAATGTTTTAATAGGATTATGGTATTCATATTTTCAGTATGGGAAAATAAGGGAAGCATTACATTTCTTGGGGAATCTGATGTAACAATTGATTTGGAATTTAGAATTTTTTAAAGAGAGATTCGACAGAAGTATTGTGGATAACTAAAAAGGTTTAATGGATTAAGTTGAACATTGTATAATATTATTTAATCTTAAAAAAATTCTTAAGATTATTTTTGGAATATTATAATACTAAAGTTTTATAAAAAGGAAAACTTGTAGGTCAGGTAATAACCCATTAAGTTAGAAAAAGATGTAGGAATAGAACCCACATCCAAAGTGCGACAAGGAATTATCACCTACCACTACCGTACAGGAAGTCCCTGGTTATTAAAAAAATGTTTTCCTTATTAAAATCATATATTTTTAAATTTAGAACCTTGTATGATTAGGATTAATAGAATATTCATGAGTTATTTTATCTTTTGGAGTGAAAGATGAGTTTGTGGTAAAAATTAGTTAAATGATGTAACTCTACTTGTCATGTTTTTTCGTATTCAATGAAGAAATAAATTAATAAACATTAGGAGAATGATCTTTATTCCTAAATTTTTTATCCTAATGCTTATATTTTGTTGAACTGGTGATATTTTAAATCCTCAAAGATTAATGGCTTTTAGGCCCTAAATTTTCCATTCACTTGTTTCTGATTGATGACCTCAATCACTCCTTATAAATATTTATATTTTCCATCCAATTATAAATTTCACCAATGTTCTCCTAATCAAAATTTTAATTTGTTGTTGTCTTTTTCATTTTCCTTTCCCTATAATTATGAATAAATTTAGTTAACTGAATTTCCAATGTTGGTTTCCACAAATTTATTATCTATTTTATAAATAATTTATTTTTTAAGATACATTTAAAATTCAGAGGACTCAATTTATTTAAGGGTGGAAGAATGTAATACCCAAAGATTCTATGATACGTTTTTCTTTGAATAATACAATAGCGTGCGATGTACGCAACACCGAGTTCAAACGCACCATGACCTATTAAAATAGTCATTTAAAGAGAATTTAGGAATAAAAAAACCAAAATTTTAATTTTATATATATCCCATATAATTTTAACATTAAACGTTCAGATTTCTTCGAAAAATTCAAATTTATAAGTATAAGAAGTACTATTTTTTAAAAAATGTAGTTTTTCCACCTTTAAATTCAGTAACATTTTTAAATCCATTATTTGAAATTTTTTTATATTCAATTTTAATAAATTAAAATCTAATTTAGAATTGGGACATAATTATTTATTAGGATAATTTTTTTTCTTTTTTGATAACTATCATATTTTGATGAATAATGAAAAACACTAAATTTTAATTAAAAACAACCTTTTTAATAGAAATAACATATAGAGTTAAATTATACATTTCAGTGGTTTTAAAGCATCATTATATTATATTTTTCTCAATTAATATAATTTAAGTCATTTTATGTAATTTTAGAATTAAATTTTACATCAACACATGTTAATCTTTTGATAGTTTTTACTTCTTAAAACCCTGCTTTTTTGTTTTAACAATGGGAATTAATTTTATATTAATTTTTGAAACATTTGATTTTTGATTTAGTAAAATGTATTCCATATTTTTAATCAATAGGTCCAAATTCTGTAAATAGGTAGCTTTAATTTTTATACATTATGAATATTTAATTCGGTAAATATATTATTTACCCTGATTAATGTGTAAATCAAGTAAATAAGAGTAAAAATATAATATAATAATAATATTAAATTACCTTAAAATGTGTCCTAACCCTATTTTCTGATACGTGTTAGACCATTTTCATCTTTGTTTTTGATTTTGGGTTCTAATGGAGCCACTGAGAAGGGATACTGACATTTTTTATTTATAAATCTAAAGTAAAGGCAAAAAAACAAAAGCATGTATATTTTAGTAAAAAAAATTATATAGGGTTATATAATTGATCAATTGGACTATAAATATTCCATTGAATGATAAAACGATTTTATATATCATAATAGTTTATTTATAATTTTTATACTCAAAATTAATATATTTATTTATGACACAATAATGATGTATTAATTTCTTTATTAATGAAAGAATAATATAAATGATATTATAAATATAAAAATAAATATAATTTTGAAGTTTTTGATGCCATCCATGAATTTTGAAGATTAAAATGATATTTAATGAATCAATTAATGTATTTTTTATTAGTAATCGTGTATTTTTGACTGTCAAAAAAATACTAAAAAGTGTCAAAATTGACATAAATGATTTTTTAAAACCAATACCATATTATTAAAAGATATAATATTACTATGATCATATGATTAAGTTAAAGGACTCATATAATGATAGATATTTCATTATTTAACCACTTATGGGTTCATGTGGCATTTTATAGTATGTTAACTAACAATGTTATATAAAAATACAAGAAGACATTGTAAAAGATGAACTATTTTACTTAGAGTTATATATAAAAGATAAGGTTTAAATGTATACCTAAACATGTTTAAAACCTATTGGTTGAAAGGATTTCAACCCAGACCCACCTATTCCTCAAATAAATGTTTTTTGAGACATTATAAAAATAATATTACTGTATAATAAATTAATATTTCAAGATTTTCCTGATGTGACCTTTATCTCTTTATAAAATGCTACTTCCCCTTCTATCAAAATCTCTCATCCAAATCCATTTGGCTCGGCCAAAACCTACTATAATAGCCTCCAAACTACATTTAATTTGACCAAGACTCTTTAAATTGATACATATCTAACCTAAATAGCCCTTTTAAACAAATCAAAAGGTTGAACTTGAAGAATAGGTAACAATTTCATCACCTCTTTCAAAGTTCTTTTCTTCATCCAAATATTCTTTCTTTGTTTTTTCCATACCAAAATAATAAATCCAGTAACTTATACATATTTTTGATGTTATTATAAATATAGTACAATAATATTCATTATTATATACATCCTATTAATGAAAAAGTCATCATACGTGCGTATGTAGGTCTTAACATCTTCACGTCGTGGTGTATTTTTTATTCAAAACATCATTATTTGGATGGGTATAATAATGAGTATTACTAATGTTAATAATAAACATAACATCTTAATGATTCTTCATATATGATATACCATCAAAATACATACAAATTTTACCTTCAAAATAATGATATTGTCACTCGTGCATACGTACGAATTACCGTCTCCACGAAGCGATGAGATGTCATTCTTCGTCGTAAGCATTCAAGAATAATATTAAATGGATGTTAAAAATGAATGTCTAAGAATATAATATCATTCTGGATATGAATGTAATATATTATATCCATAAAAAACATGACTTACTTAACAAAACATATAATGGAATATACATCAGTTAACACCCCAAACAATGATACTACTGAACTATTTTTAACAAATTAATATTATAAGATCAAATATTGTATATTATTTATGTATGTGGATTCTTGTATAGTTTATTAAAAATTATTTCAAAATTTTATAGGAGGTTAATGTACCCTCGACTATGTAAAACCCCATGGTAAGGGTTAATTTTACAATCCCTTTATTATTCAAGGTTGTTATACGTAAGTATCTACTGGGACCTCTTTATCATCCACATAGGTGTTTCATAAAAATATATTTCAAAAAAGTTATACTTTTTACTATACTATAGGTTAATTTCATATATTCTATTGATTTACTATTTATAATATTTTTTGAAATGAATATTTATGTTTTTTTCCAAACAAGGTACTTTATGACCTTTTTGAAAAATTATGGTAAGTATGATTTTTTAACATATTGCTTGGGTGCAGCTATTTTCTACCATTATAACAACTTCGAAGATTCCATTAAAAGCTTATAAGAATATTTTCAAAATAAATTGTTTCTTTTATAATTTTGTGACTTTTAAAAAATTCCAAAACAAAAAGAGATACAACTCCCAATTTTATTAATTTCATCTATTCAAGCATTCCTTGAAGGATTTTACATATATTTGATGTTGATTAATTATGATACAATAATACATATTTTATTGAAGGTTTGGGATATGTCTGAATATGGATGTGTTATTTTTATACCATTCATGGTTTATGGATAAAGTATATACATTTCGTATGCTAGTTTTAATACGATTTTTTATGTTATTTTTCATCCTTTACATATGAGGAATGAATTGGACACAGTAAATGATGGGTGGAGCCTACTATAGCTCTCAGATGCACTGGTAGGCCTCATTAGAAAAACTAGTGTCTTGGAACAAGTCCTTGAAAACAATTTATTTGCATTCTTGGCTACAGGACATAACTATGTGGTTTTGATTTCCAGCATTATGCATTCCATCATTATGAAATTAGATATTGATATTCCATGTGATTATTCAATAGGAAGAATATCCATGTTAATAAGTAAGTGGAATTATTTGATTTATCCATTCCATATTATGCTAATTTTAATGTCAAAAAGCCTTGTGTTTTATTCCTATACATAGCCTTAATTGTTTACACTTAATTATGATGGTTTCCGATATATTGTTATCCTTACTGAGCATTTGATATCACTCCTTTATTATATTTTCCTTTAACCAAGATATGAAGAAGTATATTATGATTAACCATCAAGGATATTCCAAGGATATCAGGGTGTTAAAATGGGATGGAATGTTGTCTTTTCTTTCATAATGTAATGTAAAACTTATGTATATATCTAGTACTAACAAGTCCATAAACAAATTGGTCAATCAATATTTGATCTATTGTGATCATTACATTGTTATGTAATAATGCACCAACTCTGGGTAACAAGGATCAGGGCGTTACCAAAGAAGTACCGAAAATGATGAAAAACATTCTATTTAGTATAACACATCTGATGAGGTATTACATGACTCTTGCTAGTTGAGGTCAGGGAATAACAAAGAATTTATTTCTGTAAGAAAAGTTATTTGGGTCTGAGTTACATGAAACCTAGGATGTCCCATATGTTGTGTAAGGCTAAGAGACCAATTTTTGGAATACTATGGAAAAACATTTAATTTCATATAAATAGGTTTAACTCCAAATTATTCATATTTTAACTAAATGGAATGTTACTCAAGTTAAAATGTTTGTGGCACATTGTAAAACCAATATTATTCTAGAGGTGAGTACATTGAATGTGTTGAATGAAATACATGCCTAATGATGATGAAAACACTTCAATTTTACTATAGAAACAATAGAGTCATAAAATTGTTTTCATATCCCATTTAATATTTCTTAAATCATAAAAAACTTCATTCTATCTTTTTAACAATATTAATTAGTATTTTGGCCATCAATAAATTGAAAAATATCAGGAAAGTATTTTCATGTAACCCAGAATCCCACAATTCCCCTTCCATTTTAAAATCTACAAAATAAAAAAAATAAAAAACCCATCATCTTCTATGGAATTAATATTACAAAACTCCATATAACTACTTTACCCTTAATTTCACTCTAATGGTCGGTAATGTAGATCACATATCCTTTCATCAGAAATTCAATATTTATATCCAATTCTGTCAAACATCCATCACTTGTGATTTCTAAATGTGAAAGAACATTACATAAATGTTGTATATAAGGATGATACAACTTTCGTAAGGGTCAATTAAAAATAAAAACACCTTATATGTTGTGTATGGGTTCTTATATTGAAAAATATGAAGACAAGAATAATATTGATTAATATAAAGCACAAATAAATTAATGCATATTTGAAAGGGAAAATATAAAATTCAGAATAGGATTAATACACGAAAAGTCATAAAAAAACATAGAAAAAATATAAATAATATATCATAACTCTTTATCATGTCATTAATTGGTGATGATTACTTCTTCATGGCCCTCATTAACATTAACAAATGAAAAATTATTATGTTAGCATAACGGTTATTCCATAATGTCATTCTTTCTGTAGTTTAGGTTTATGGTGGATAAAATTAAAAATAAACATTGAAGTATAATATAAATATATATAACTATAGTTTACTAGATATATTAAAAAAATTAAATAATTAAGTAATTTTTTAATTAATGTTGTGAAGGCCCAATCCTGGACCAACATGTCAAGAATGCACATACATACCCTATGGTAAACTACCTTTTGAGATGATACAATGACATTAAATTTTCCACCATAGGATATATTAAAATGAAAATTTAGGTTTCTTATGATCATATTCGTATAATAAAATAATATATTATATTATAATAA
This sequence comes from Viscum album, assembly GCA_963277665.1. Lineage (NCBI taxonomy): Eukaryota > Viridiplantae > Streptophyta > Magnoliopsida > Santalales > Viscaceae > Viscum > Viscum album. The sequence continues at coordinate 1,966,216,506 of OY728132.1, forward strand.
TTTTATCCATGTAGAATTATTACTATAATATTCTTTATACTTAACTACCACATGGTTGAACATTGACCATCACACTTGTTTGGTTATAAATTTTCACATTAATCAAATGGAATAACATTTAATTTCTAAAAATGAATCATGTGGAATCTCTAAGGTACTCTTGACTATGGTCTCTTAGATAATATGGTAAATTTATTACATTTATTTAAAATTAAGATATAGTTTTGGGTGAAGAGATTTTGATAAAAAATTCTTAAGTAGAGGTGCAATATTTTTTTAAACAAATGAATTAAATATATTAATAAGAAGATATAGATATAATAACAGTATTTGTATTTTTCAGAATATATTTATTTGATAGGAGAATATACAAACTTAATTAGGTTTAACAAATAATTTGAATATATTTTTTAATTACTGGAAGATCCTATAGATATCTATAGTGAAAAAAGTTTTACTAAATTATTAAAATATTGGATATGAACTAATACACTTAGAACCCGACCATGATGGTTCCTGAGGAAGACTTTATTGGAAATTGACGTGGCCATTTAATTTCACATAATTCATGTGCCACCATATTCCACTCCCACTCCTTTTTTATCCATTAAAAATGCATTATGAATTTATTTAACAAGGATTCAAGGGTTTTTTAGTTATTTCAAGGGAGTTTTATAAGGAAATTGAATTCTATTTGATAAATTCATATAGTTGATGCATTTTTTAATGAAGAACATGTATTGTATGGAAACATAATGGATATGAATCATTATATTGGTATTTCCTAATTGAATATCATATATTAAACGATGTATTCTCTATTAAAAATACTTATTCCATAAACATATAGTTTCCACCACCCCCTTTTCATTTTAGGATCGTGAATAAATAATATTTTATCTGAGGTCCAATTAAATCTCCATAATATCTTGAAGCAAATTTTTTATTAAATAGTTATCATAAACATGTGTTCTCTATATATGTATATGATGGTCCCCACTATACTGGAGTTACTGGTATGCTAAAATGTTTTTTTTTTCTTACGCTATTTTTTGTTGACACTTTACATTTGATTTCCTTAAGATAGACCCACAATGTTTGGGTTTTCCTTCACTACAACTGATTATATAATTATCTATAAAACCCATTAAAATATTAAAATCCATGTTTCATTCAGAATTAAATTTTGGAATTTTATTTCCCAAAAGTGTCACAATCACCTTCACATGGGGCCCTATGGTGTACTTACAGTAACAAAAAAATGGATACTTCTCCCTCACCATGTCGTTGAGAAAGTCATGGTGTTTCTATTCTTGAAATTTTCTATTGTAAAAAAATGAACCATACTATATAATTCCCATTGAGTATGGAATAATTTTTTCTTTGTTTTTTGTTTGCTTTAGGTATCATGTTTTTCACAACATAGTTGTATTTCTATTATCCCCATTATGGTATAGATGAAATAATTAAAATGAATAAATGAAACGCTACATCTTGCTCGCTGTGGTGCAATTTGGGTCTAGAAAAAAGAACCATCTTTATTATAGTTCTTGTTTTTTCAATCTCATGTTTTAATTATACAGCACATATATAACAACACCAATTTATTTCACATTTCCTTTAAAAATAGTTATAAAATATTTTCCAGGATGTGGAAGAAAACATGAAAATTCCTTAGAGTTTAAAAAACATATTCTTCACATGTTTTTATAGATTCCAACTAATATTATTTATAGAGGTTGAATTTCTAGTTTCATTTTATTTTAAAAAAGTTGAAATTGTATCTCATGTTTCCAATGTAGATAAAATGTTTTTTTACTTGTAAAATTACATTAATATTTATATTTAGGAAATATCTTATAAAATCGATATTTTTTCAATGAAAATTCAAATGATAAATTATTTAATTAAGATAATGCCTTTATTTTAACTTGTTTTCCTTTATATGTTTTTTCTTGTCATACACCATGACCGTGGTTTTTTTTATAGTTATAATATTTAAATAAGTTATTTAATGTTATTTGATAATGTTTGCAATTAGAGATTTCATGAAATAGATTCAATATTGAGTGAAATATCCTCTAGTAGAATAACCTAGGATCATAATATTCACCATCTAAGTGGGTGTGACCTTATTCTAGAAAGTTGTGGGGTCATCTATGTGTGTATATGGCCTTATTCATGTGAATATTATCAACACCATTATTGTAACATCCCCAAACCATGTGCCACTAAACTGGTTCCTCGTGCCTAGTTCGAACATGACCTCAAGTGCGCCTCCCTGTAAGCTAGAGGTTTACGACTAGAAGCGAGAGTCTCTATTAGTCACATGGGGAGAATATACCCTCTTTATCAAAGTAATCTAAAATACATCACAATATAATAGTGGAAAAAATAAAAACAACCAATAGTATGCATTGAAAAACATCACAAAACTGGGAACAACCATGAGAAAAAATAAATTTGTCACATCCTATTACAATTCATAGTGAACAAACACAAAAATAAAGGTGATATTAGAATCCCCAAAATTTTCCTAAAATCATATCGGGAACCTTATCCATGCATGTCCCATGTCCAAATCGACTCAATAACAAAGGGACCCTTCCCTTGTATTTACCTTCAAGCATGAAATCTGCTCAGTTTCCCACCAAATAACCGAGCAGTGTGTGAGTACAACTCATTTTTCCATCACCAATGGTGTCTAAAAAATATATAGTCTAACTGATAATTAATGTAAGTATAAAAATGAAAATTAAGGGAAATACAGTTCGGGGGCCATCATTGTCCTTTCTCTAAATTGTTATTACAATTATGATTTTGTGCCTATTTCATTATATACATAATATCATCATTTAGTTCTTTATAAACACATAATCGATGAGTCATAAATTTACCTTATACATCCAATATTCACAGAATTTATCCATACGAAAAAGTGAAAAAGTCATGTCACTATCTAAATCGGGATGAGCAAATCGTGTAATCAAGACACCAGCCTTGGAGCCTCAGTCCATGCATTTTAATTGAATAGAACCATTGGGTAAATAGAGAATATGTCCAACTTCCTAATCCGTGAATTCCGGGGTAGGATAGAGCATCAGTCTAACCCTACATGTGGGAGGAGCATCTGTCCATTATCCCACCACCAAGGGATATAAACATTCATATTTATCCATTCACCATACATAAACCACACCATAAAAAACACGACCAATAAATATAATAACCATTCATTGTAAATCATCATTCATTAACTATTTCATTGAATTCACATTTCAATTTTTATACATTTATATCCTCACATAAGACAACAGTTCACTATTTTCCACAAGATCAAATTCATTTTACCCATTATATCCAGCACACCTATAGAGTGTGTGAGTAAATTATATGGAGCATGTCACATATATTCATAAGTTTCTATAATGATGCTTGAATTCACAACCTCATGTGATTCTTTCCATGAGAATAATATAAAAAAATATTAACATCACACCACATGTGCATCACCCAATGGTGAAATATCATCAAATGTGACAACACACAACCAAAACAATAAATGCCTCTATGGGTGACAAGGGTTTTACCCCATATGTGGGTTATCTACTCCCATGGACGATATCATTACCATTTCCTGACATAATGAAAATTTATTTTATACCATCCCCAAAGAGTATGATAGAGAAAATAAATCCTTTGATACCACTCTCTATTATCCCTGACCCAAGTTCCACAAAACCGGTGTCGTGAGTTAGGTCGACACATGTCCTCCAACACACCTCCCCTTATGCTAGAGGACATCGACTAGTAGTGATTGACTAGAAGAGTCACGGGGAGAGACTATAACCTCTTTATCAGAGTAATAAACAACAGAGCATAATATAATAATGGAAAAAATCTGAAACAATAAATAGAATGTGTATCCAAACATATCCCAAATTGAGTATTACCAAAATAAAAAGTAAATATTTCATGTCTGGCTACATTGCCAAGTAAAAAAACAAAAATAAAGACAATTTTCATGTAACATCCCAGTTAAATAAATAATAAGACATATTTCATATTTTTTAATATTTTTTAATTAAATATTAATTTTACTTTAAAAAGGTATCTATGATCTATTGCGTACCCAATACGCAATAACGTGTTTCTAGGAAATCTTACGTTGCACACTAATAATATAGTATTATTTTAAATGTTTGTTAACTCCAAGCCATTTAATTGATGGGAATGAAAAAAACTAACTAAAATATGATTTTACATGTTTGTTAAATTTATTTACATTTATCCAATAAAAGTTAGAGTCCCAAATTGTGAAGGAATCTAATTTTAAGCATAATTTACAATAAATGGTCAATTTGCTGCCTATTAATGGAGAACCCTCATTAAATATAGTTTTGATCAATTTAATACATTATATTTGACCAAATAAAATCTTTATTTAGAATGGGGACATCAAATTTTACTTTGGGTAATGTTTTGGTATTTTTCTGATAAAGTTCATTTTTAATGAATATTGAAAAATACTGTTTTTTAATTAAAAATTCCCTTTTAATCTAATTTATGTATATGGTTAGATTATCTTTTTAATTGGTTTTAAAGAGTAGTTAAAATATATTTTTACCCTTTAATCCAATGTTGGTCATTGGAATTAATTTCAATTTGAAATTGGATATAATCAAGTGTTATTCTTTTGATAGTTATTATTTATTAAAAACACGTTTTTTGTTTTGACAGTGGGAATTAATATTGAATTAATTTATGCGACTTATGTGTTTTTAATTTTAAAAAAATGATTCCATATTTAAAATGAAGAGGTAAAAATTGTGTCAATATGTCACTTTTATTTTTAGTCATTTTATATATTTACTTCAGTAAATATTTTATTTATCATGGTTAAATGGTAAATCAGGTAAATAAGGGTAAAATAAATATAATAATAACAAAAAATTACACTTAAACGTGTACTAATCCTATTGGTTGATATGTATATGACCATTCAAATCTTTTGGTTGATTTTTGGACCCCATGGAGCCACTTATGAATTATAATGACACTTTAGATAAATTAAATTAAAGTAAAGGAAAAATTGACATAAACAAATATCTTTTAGTAAATTAATTTTTATATAGTGTTATATAAATTTATTTTTAACTATAAAAATTCATTATAAATTTAAAAATATTTCCTACATCATGGTATTTGTTTTATAATTTTTAGACATCAAATTAATAAAATTAATTATTACATAATAATGATGTAGTATTTACCTCATTAATAAATGATTTAAATAAATAAGATTGTAATGGTTAAAATATTAACCAAAACATGTCCAATTATGATTTCATGATTTTATTTAGAATATGAGTAATCTTAGATTCTACTTTAATTATTCTTGTACATTTAGAAACCGAATATCAATATATAATAAAATAATAATATCACACTTTATTAAAGAGTCCTTCCTCCCAATTATAAAAGGAGACCACTTCTAACCAATTCCTCACAACTATAAATCCCTTTGGCTCATCAAAACCCACCCCAATTAATCTCCATACATCTATATTTTCCTCATAGAAGCCATACCATAGGAATAAGGCACTAAAATATGTCCTTTGTTTCAAACCAAAGGGAGTTACCCAAATTAAGTGTAACAGTTTATCTTAAAATGTTTTTTCTTTTATTTTAAATCCCCAACAACTAAAATCTTTTTATTCAATTATTTTGTAACTACACCAGTATCTTCAATATACTAATATGTTGTTATGAGAAGGATTCTAACTACACTTACACACACCACCATATAATGGATAATGAACATAATGTTTCTGTGGATGGAAAAATAACGCCTCACGAAACAATGATTGTTAAAATATCTCCAACTGCCTCTAATGGGAGCCATTATGATGGAAGTATATTTATATATGATATATATTATTTTTATTTTTTCATTATGCTTCTGCAATTTCCTTTTATAACATACCTTTATGGTTTCCATTAAGGGTAAACACGATAATTATATTTGAGTAAGTGCGGACTACTACCTCCTGAAAGTGATATGACTCGTTCATACCATATGTGGTACATATAAAGGATAGATTTAATGATGTTATATATGATAAGATACGGGAATTATAATACTACTATGTATCCTTTTTTTATAATTCCATTAAAATAAGAAATAGAAATGAAAGTAGCGTTCATGGGTATGTGTGGCTTACAGTCTCCATGAACGGTGCATTTCATTTCTTACCACCAAATGTTATGTACTATTATAGATACATATATATTCTACATATATATGATATATATGATATCTAAATCATGAATTTCATTCTGGATATAATGGACTATTGACCACCTGGACAACCAGTAATATAAGGTGTTCATTTTATACTCAAGTACCAAATATCGACAAAATTAATGTTATTATCTTAAATGATTACATAATGTTTATAACATGTTAATATGTGATATAAAAGGAATTATAACCATGAAGAGGTTCTTATTTAAGTATTAATTAACTTCAGTTTATTATTCAAGAGATTAAAGAACGATCGATTCTTGTCAGACACGAGGTAAGGGATTTCGTCTCATTTTGTTTTCACTAAGGCATGGTTTCATTTATACACAACTTTGTTTTATACAGTTTATAAACCCCTTTGAAATTTACTATTATTCAAAAGGAATCTTTTTCTATGAATCATTTAACTAAATGAAAAAAATAATGGTCATTTCAACGTAAGCGGTGACAACAACCTTTTTCGCAGGTGTGAGTATTATTTGATCTTTTCCTTCCTCAACAAGACATATTGTTTTTAAATGAAAATAAATACCATATTACTGTTTATGTATTTTAGTATTGAAAATGGATTTTATAATGGATATGTTAGGTCAATATATTTAATTGATATTTTTTTATTCAAATGTGAATATGTTTTCTTTCTTTTATATTTGTTTTATGTTTTATGATTTTATAATGGTACATGGAAATTTGACAGGTGGTTATGTGTTAAACCAAATGATGTGTGGTTCCGTGAATACTAGGATGGGTGGTTATGTTATAACCTCTAATTCATTTGGCATTGAATTCGGCCGTAAGGCTATTCCAATTAGTGATATGTGTAGAAATCGACCTTATGGTTATTCCATTTATGTATGTTTATGTCCAAATTTACCATTATATGTTATGTGTTCATTATATGGGATTTATGGTAATATTTTGGTTTCGAAATAGAATGTAATGATCTTTAATATAGTGAAGAGTATTTACTACTTCATAAAGGTGAAAAGTATTACTTATGTTAATGTATTCATGGTTTACTTTTTGTTTTTGGAAAACTAATAGTTTTCCTTCTTTGTGTATCCTTTACATATATTTTTATGTTGATCCCAAGATTGTGAGTTGTTTTTAATTGGAAATAATTTGGATTAGGATCAAGGATGAGATCAAGGAAAAGTTATGCTTTCTTAAACATGGAACTAGACATGACCCTTTTTTTCAAGATTTTTTTTATGAAAAAAATGGATACTGGCTAGAAGTGTCTACTTTTTAATATTTTGAGATCTAATCAATATGTCCTAATTCTCTAAAACTCTAAACCTGTAATGATCCTCAAAGTGAATTATTAACTTAATTCATTATTATGTATGTTTTATGGCTGGGTCCTTATAGTTTGTATTAGAGGTCGGTTTTGATAATGTTAGGAGTTAGGGGATTGTTAAATTAATATCTATAACGTAATTTATGTTAATTTTGAAATGATATAGAATTTATAGATTACCATGTTTCTTTTCCTAGGATATGTCTCTATTAAGAATGGTTTTTCATAAAAGAAATAGGGAAGTTGTACTGTGAAAGCATATAAGGGGAAATGCCCTTCTAAATCAGCAACCTGAGATAGTAAAAATCAGGCCTGAACAATTTGTTGGGGTGATGGCTTAGTTGACTCAAGTGATAAATGGTAATTTTTTATTCATTATATTTTTGTTACGAGGATCATAAATGTCATTTAAGGGTCGTCATGAAAACCTTAAAAGAAATGAAATTGTTTAGGAAATTCAGAAAGTGTGAGTTTTGGTTGCACCAAATTTCTTTCCTTGGTCGGATTGTTTCAAAGACTAGAATACCTGTTGATCCTTCTAATACAAAAGTTGTTGATGAATTTCCAAGACCCGCAAAAATAACTGAGATTCGTAGTTTTCTTGGTTTGGAAGGTTATTACAGGAGGTTTGTTGAAAAGTTTCCAAGGTTATATAGTCTCATGACTATGTTTACTCGAAAAGTTGTTATGTTTATTAGGAAAAAAGAATGTGATGATTGTTTTAAAGAATTGAAAAAAAGATTGGTGAGTGCTCTAGTTTTAGCACTACCATCAAGAATTTTTGAGTTTGTTATCTATAGTGATTCTTTGTTGAAAGGACATGGATGTTTCCTTATGCATAATGATTAGCTAATTGATTTTTCTTCACGTCAGTTGAAACCTCATGAGTTAAATTACCATACATATGATTTTGAATTAGTTGTTGTAGTTTTTGCTTTAGAAATTTGGAGGCATCATTTTTATTGAGTAAAATGTGAAATATATACTGACCAAAAAAGTTTAAAATATATATTCACTCAGAAAGAATTGTGCATGAGACAAAGGAGATGGCTGGAATTAATCAATTATTATGATTGCATGATCCATTACCATCCAGGAAATGAAAATAATGTGAATGATGCATTGAGTCAAAAAAGTAATGTCTCATTAACCATGATATGTTTTGAATGAGATCCATTGGATTTTGATTTGCTGAACATTAGCATAGAGGTTGTTGGTGCAAAAAATTCTTCTATTTTGTTTCAGGTGTCAGTGAAATCATCTTTATCAGGCAGAATAAAGCAAGTGCAGAAAGAAGACAGTGAGTTGAAGAAAAGGATAGAGTTAGTTCAGAAGGGTAAGTTGCCTCATTTTAACATTGATAATGATTGTGTTTTGAGGATTGGTAAGAGATTATTTGTCCCTTATGATTCACAGTGGAAGAATGAGTTATCCTGTGAAGCTCTTATTTATCTGTTTTCAGTTCATCCTGGTAGTACTAAGATGTACAGAGATCTTCGAGAGTATTACTTGTGGGATGGAATGAAAAGAGATATTTATGATTTTACTATGAAGTGACTGACATGTCAATAAGTTAATGCAGAGTCGAAGTTACTAAAAGGGATGATTCATCCTTTATCGGTGCCAGAGTGGAAATGGGAAAATATATCCATGGACGTTGTTGTGGGATTAGTAAAGACATATCATGTTAATAATGTAATCTAGGTTAATGTTGATCGATTGACTAAATCTTCTCATTTCCTTCCTATTCGAGATATATTGTCTCTAGATCAACATTCTTAGTTGTATGTTAAAGAGATAGTCAGGATGCATGGAGTTACCCTCTCCATTGTATCTTATCGTGATCCCAGGTTTACTTGTAACTTTTTCGAATTCGGTAAGAAGATGTTGGGTGCTGAATTAAATTTTAGTACAACTTTTCACACTCAATCATATTCTCAATCAGAACAAAAAATTCAGGCATTGGAGGATATGTCACGTGCTTGCTCGATGGATTACTATGGAAGTTGGGACAAACTTCTTTCTAAGGTTGAATTTTTATATAATAATAGTTTTCATTCTAGTATACAGATTTCTCTATTTTAGGCATTATATGGAAATCATTCTCGAACTCCAGCTTTTGGGGATGAAGTATGTGATAGGAAGTTGATGGGACCATAATTGGTAGAAGATATGGTATAGAATGTTTAGTTTATTCGGAAGTACATGAGAACAGCTTAGATAAGATAAAAACGTTATGAAGATAACTGGAGAAAGGATATTTCTTTTGAGGTAGGTGACCATTTCTTTTTCAAATATTCTCCATGGAAAAGTGTGATATTTTTTCGGTATGAAGGGAAAGTTGATTCTGAGGTGCATTGGACCTTTTTAAATTCTAGAGAAAGTTTGATAAATGGCATACATAGTGGCTTTACCTTCAATTATTTGTCAGGTACACAATTTTTTTAATGTTTCAATGTTGAAAAAGTATATGCCCAATCTATCTCATGTTTTGATCCCATAGATAGTTTAGTTGGAAGAGAATATCTCTTATGAAGAACAACCAGTTCAAATTCTTCACCACAGAGAGAAAGTGTTGTAGAATAAGGTAATTCACTAGGTAAAGGTTTTTTGAAAAAACAACATAGTTGAAGAGGCAACATGGGAATCGTAAAATGCTTTGAGGGATAAATAACCCCACCTATTTTGATAAATCAAATTGTGAGGACACAATTACCAAAAGGTGGGAATGATGAAACATCCTAGGTAAATAAAGAATAAAGCATATTTTATATTTATTAATATTTGTGAATTAAATTTTAATTTTACTTTAAATGGGTTTCTATGTTCGATAGCATACCCGATACGCAACAATAGGTTTCAATGAAATCTTACTTTTCACACTAATAATATAATATTATTTTAAATGTTTTATTAAACCAAGCCTTTGTATTGGTTGGAATGACAAAAAACTAACAATAATATGATTTAAATGTTTCTTAAATGTATTTAAATTTATCCAATAAAAGATAAGGGCTTAAATTGTGAATGAATCTAATTTTAAGCATAATTTACATTAAAAGATCAATTTACCACCTATTAATGGAGAACCCTGTTTAAATATAGTTTTGGTCAATTTAATATATTATATTTGACCATATACAATCCTTATTTTGAATGGGGACATCAAATTTTACTTTGGGTAATGTTTTGGTATTTTTTTTGATAAAGTTCATTTTTAATGAATAATGAAAAATACTGTATTTTAATTCAAAATTTCATTTTAATCTAATTTATGTATATGGATAGATTATATTTTTAATTGTTTTTAATGTTTAATTAAAAAATAATTTTTCCATTTAATCCAATTTTGGTCATTGGAATTAATTTCACTTTGAAGTTAGACATAAACAAGTGTTGATCTTTTGATAGTTATTATTTCTTAAAATCACACATTATGTTTTGACAGTGGGAATTAATATTGAATTAATTTCTGAAACTTATGTATATTGAATAAGAAAAAATGGATTCCATATTTGGAATCAGGATTTTCAAATTGTGTAAATATGTTACTTTTATTTTTAGACATTTTAAATATTGATTTAAGTAAATATTTTATTTACCTGGGTTAAAGGGTATATCAGGTAAATATTTTAAAAAAAATAACAATAAAACAAATTTTCATTAAATATGTACTAGTCCTTTTTTATACATATCTATCCATGGGAATCGTTGGGTCAATTTTGGGTCCCCATTATGCCACTTATGAATGATAATGACACTTTAGATAAATTAATTTAAAGTAAAGGCAAAATTGACCTAAACAAAAATCATTTAGTAAATTAATTTTTAAATGGTGTTTTATAAATTATATTTTTAACTATAAATAAAAATTGGAAAGATAAATTGATTTCCTACATCATGATATTTTTTTTATAATTTTTAGACATCACATTTATTAAATTATCTATGACACAATAATGATGTAGTATTTACCTCATTAATAAATGATTTAAATAAATAATAATTATAATGGTAAAAATATTATCCAAAACATGTTAAATTATGAAAAAATGATTTTATTTCGAATATGAGTCATCTTAGCTTATAATTTAATGATTCTTGGGCCTTTAGAAACCGAATATCATTATATAATAAAATAATATTATCATACTTTCATAAATACCGCTCCTCCCCCTTATAAAAGGAGACCACTTATAACCAATTCCCCGCATCTATCAGGCATTTTGGCTCGCCCCAAATCTACCCAATTAATCTCCCTACATACCTCTAATCATCCTAGAAGCCTTAACTTAGGCATAAGGAACTTCAAGAAGTCCTTTGGTTCAAGAAAAAGGGAGTTACCCAAATTAAAGGTTACATTTTCTCTTAAATTGTTTTATTTTATATTACTTCTCCAACCCCTAAAATCTTTTTATTCCATTATTTTATAAAAAAACAGTATCCGAAATATACTAGTAATTTTTTATGAGAATTATTCTAACTACACTTTCACAGACCTCTATTTAAAGGATGAATAACATAATGTTTCTGTAAATGAAAAACAAACACCTCACGAAACGATGATTGTTCGCATATCTCCAACAAACTCTCATCGTGGAAATTATGATGGAACTGTATTTATATATGAAATATATTATTTTTATGTTTTCTTTATGATTATTTAATTTCCATTTATATCATACCTTTATGGTTTCCATTATTGGTTAAAGCGATAATTTCATTTGAGGAAGTGCAGACTACCGCACCCTCAATGTTTTATGACTCATTCATACCATATGTGGTATGTATAAATGATAGATTTAATGATATTATATATGATAAAATACTGGAATTATAATACTACTTTGTATTATTATTTTTTAATTCCATTATAATATTAAATAGAAATGAAAGTAGCCTTCATTCGTACGTACGACTTACCGTCTCCATGAATGGTGCATTTCATTTCATACCACCAAATGCTATGTACTATTATAAATACATGTATATACTGGATATATATGATATATAAATCATGAATATAATTTTGGATATAATGGACTATTGACCACATGGAAAACTTGTAATATAATTTGTTCATTTTTTACTCAAGTACCAAATATTTAAAAAATGAACATTATTAACAAAAATTATTACATAATGTTTATAACATGTTAATAAGTAATATATAAGTAATTATAAACTTGAAGAAGGTTCTTATTCAAGTAGAAATTAACTTTAGATTATTATTTTGGAGATTAAGGAAATATTTAATAAAGTCGGACATGAGGTAAGGGGCTTCATCTCAATCCCCTTTCAGTGAGACATATTTTTATTTATACACATCATTCTTTTATACAGTGTATAAGCCCCTTTGAATTTTACTATTATTCAAAAGGAATATTTTTCTATGAATTGTTTTACTAAAAGACAAAAACAATTTTCCTTTTAACATAAGCAGTGACAATGACCTTGTCCACCACCGTGAGTATTTTTTGATCTTTGGCTTCCTCAACAAGCCGTAATTTTTTTAAAATAAAACAAATACCATATACTCTTTTATGTAGTTTTTTATTGAAAAAGGTTTTGATAATAGACTTTTTATGTACATATATTTAATTGATATATTGTGATTTAAATGTGAAAATGTTTTCATTCCTTTATATTTGTTTTTTGTAAAATGATTTTATAAAGGTACATGGAAATTTGACGGCTGGTTACATGATAAACCAAATGACGGGTGGTGTCTTGAATACAAGGATAGGTGGTTACGTTATAACCTCCAATTCATGGGGTATAGAAGTCGGCTATATGGCTATTCAATGTTTTCAAAATGTTTTTCATTGGACATAATGTGGATTGGGTCAATGATGAGATCATCGAAAAGTCATGCTGTCTTAAACATGGAACTAGACATGACTCTTTTTTTCAAGAGTTTTTATTTTATGAAAAAATGGATACGGGGTAGAAGTGAATACTTTGTAATCTTTTGAGATGTAATATTTATCTACTAATTCACTAAAACTCTAAACCTGAAAAGATCCCCAATGTGAATTATTAACTTAATTCAATATTATGTTTGTTTTAAGGTCAAGTCCTTATAAGTAGAATCCACAAAATGGTCCAGAATCCATGTTAGGAACCTCATCCATTCATGAACCATGTACAACTCAACTACCAAGCCTAGGGACCTTATCCTTGTCTTGAAGTTCAATCCTAACATCTACACGGGTTCCCAACGGAGGCTTGAACAGGGTGTGAGTAAAACATAAAAGACTACCAGCAATAGTGTCTACAAGAAATCCAGTCTGATAGATAGTGTATGAAAGTATTAATTAATGGAAATTAATGGAAAGACATTTTGGGGGGTGGAGAGTACTCATTATCCTTTTTATACATTTCTATTACAATTTGGATTATTGTTTCATGTTCATTATCTACATCATATCATCATTTAATTCATCATTAACATATAATCCGTCAGTCTGACATTTACCATATTCACACAATATTCAAGGAATTTATCCTTCTGTATATGACAACAAGTTAAGTACTTATCTCCCTAGTGATGAGCATATCATTTAATAACCCCGCCTAAATTAGAGCCTCAATCCATGTATTTAAATTGAATACAAATACAAGGAGCATATGGCCAAAATCTGATTCACCATCCCGTGCATTCTTTAGTTGGTTAGAGCATTAGGCTAACCCTACTTGTGGGAGGATCATCATTCCTTTATCCCACCACCTAGCCATGTGCACATGAGTATTTATCTATTCACCATACATAAACTATGACACAACCAATACAACCAATAAATATAAAAAACACGATTGACCACAATCAACATGAGATTCAATGTCATGCGAAGCCTGTTCACAATGCCATTTTACACTACACAACCCATTATCCAAATTATCCTTCCCAAGTCTCACACCATTAACTCTATTCATCAATTAAAAAGCCATTACCAATCCCATGTTCCACCAATTATCAAACAACCACACTCTTATACTTTTCAACATAATTTAGTATCCACAATACACAATACCCATTAACTAATTCCCCCATTTCTATTACCATTCCAATCAATCCATTAAGACATTATTAAGCATAGTGAAATTCCAATAATTCATTTTCACTTCCATTAATCATTTATACATGATCATAAATCGATCTACATAGTCACATGGAAACTGTGCTCATACATAGCTAACTTTTAAATCTTGAAATTATTGGCACACCTGATGGGTGTCCCATACAAAGGTCAAGTCATCCTCTATGTGTCCCATTGGGACCAAGGGTGTTTCCATTCCTCATATATATATATCCATTAACCCAAAATTAAACAAAATAAAAAATCATAATAAGGGGTAACTAGGAAATTAACCAATGCTTGCATAAATGTCAAACGGAACTATGGAATATAAGTTGCAGACCACCTACCATAGAACTGTTGTCGAACTGACCCCTAATCAAGGCCCAGAATACAGATTTAACACCCCTTTGAAGTATCAACCATGATCCCATTGGAAAATAAGGGATTCAGTGATTCAGAAAAATATAAGGATGAATTGTGAACCCTAAACCAAAAAGAGATGCAAGTGGGGAATTACCCAAACCCAGATCGACAATTTGTAACCAATGACACTAAAAAAGACATAGAGATGAGGGAGAATCACCCATGAGAGATCATCGAATATTTGGTTCATTCACAAGGTTTCAAGGGGGAATAAAGGATAAAATATAAAGTTGGGGTTCATAATACCATAATGGTATTTCTTCAAATTTCTCAACTTTACCAGTAATCAAGGATTACTCGCATGGTTTTACAAACTGTGTGAAAACCGTGCGATAACTACAATCCCAAAATCCCCCATTTTCATAGAAATTGGTAACTCCTCACGGTAAGATTATTAGTGTGGTAACCATGTGAAACCATCTATACAAGTCTTCATGTTTACCTTGGATGATCCTCATAGTTTGGCCTAACTGGGCACAGACCGTGCAATATGCCCAGAAACTCCTTTCCCTCCATTTTGAGGTCCTGGACACCTAGAACACCCAAAAACCATCACATAGACATTGAGAAAAAATTATTTGAAAAACAATAATTTAATTAAACTAAAACATAAAAAAAAATTAAATTATAAAATTTCCAAAATTAAACAACTTCCTCAGCTTTGGACGAATCATTCCAGAGTCACTCTTCCCATGAATCATTGAATTTCCCAACCAATGAGACTGGTCAATTGTGCCCATATATCTGATTATAGCTCCAAATAAACTCTCTGTATGTTTCCATGCTTCCATAAAATATGAAAAAAATGTATAACCTTTCCCCATAAAACATTATATCTATGATCTACAATACGAACTAGATTCTCTACAAAGGATGTGTTGGTCTCAAGATCATGGTCATCAATGTTTATCACAAGTCATGGATCATGGACACACTGCTATGGTTGTAAAACTCCAGAATAATCATACATCTCACTATACCTATATGGAAGAGACAATTGGTAAGCCACTAGTTTTATCCTCTCTACAATCTCAAATTTTCCAACATTTCTTGTGGAGAACATTCCCTGTCTCAAAATTCAACGGTGACCCAACCTAGGAGACACCGGAAGAAACACACAATCCCCCAACAAGAACTTAAGAGGACAATGAAACTGATCCACATATGAATTATGACTACTATTTCTTATCATCATGAACTTATTTATAAAATAAAAACTATTTGAAATCTCATTCTTGTCACTCAGTCCTAAGAGCTTAGATTACCCAGCCTCTAACCAACACTATAAAGATCTACACTATCTCCCATAAAGTTCCCAAAAGGAACCACCTGAATTGTTTTCTAGAAAATATTTTTGTATGAAAACTCCTAGATTAATATTTACTTCACCCATGAACCACCAAAATCTGGGACATAATTTTTAAATATGTCCTCCAATACTTTAATTTTATTCTTAGATAGCCCATTTTTTTGTGAGTGGTAAGCTATACTCAACAAAACTAGGGTACCAAGGGCCTTCTGTAATACCTATGAGAAGCATGATGTAAAAAGCATATCAAGATGTAAAAATATTGTTTTCAATACTCCATAAAACCAAAATATCTCTCAAACATATATCTCACCCAACTGATCAACTATATAAGTATCCTATATTGAATGAATGAAATGAGACACTTTAGTCAAATGATCCACAACGACCCAGATTCTATCATTCTTCCAAGGAATCCATGGAAGTACCAGAAGAAGTCCATTATTACATCAATCCAATTCTATTTTGGAATGGGAAATGACTACATCAAACCACATGGATGTTGATTCTCGGCTTTCACCTATTGATAGGTAGGGAATTGCCCCACAAAACCAAGAACAATCTTCTTAATTGCCTTCCTAAAATACTACCTATGAAGATCACAATATATATTATTAATTCTCTGATGAACTACCAACATCAATTTTTGGATTTAAAGAATTAACTCTTCACACATACATATCATTACCACCACAAAACCACTATCATAGATGATTCCATCACCAACCATGGCCCAACTAGAATGTTACTCCCCACCTATAAGACTTTCCATAATATCCAAACACTATCGATCATCTTGTTAGATCTAATTGACTTGTCCCAAAAACATGAAATCAATTTCTTAATACTCATAGGACATTTTTCTGTGGCCATCCTGCACCTCTAGGTGTATCTTTGCTAACCAAGATAACATTTTCCATTCAATGTATGATTCTAGAACCAATATATTTTGATTATTCTTACTTAGAGAATATTCCACAATATTCCCCTTTCCTGGTGTGTAAACCTACTCAATGATGAAGGATTTCAAGTAATCGACCCATCGATATAGCCAAGGATTAAAATATATACGAGTGAAGTGATAATTTAAACAATAATGATAAAAACACCCAATGGTTTATTCTCCCAACAAGTAGTTTTTTAATGCTTTTAGGCATAAACTACAACAACTGGATTGAGATCAGGAGTATGGTAGTTTCCTTCAGGTTGTCTCAACATCCTAGACCCATACGTTACATCTTGATCATCCTTAATCAGCACTACCCCATGTCCAGCAACAAATCCATCATTGAAAAAGTTTCACTTCATACCAGGTTCAGGAAAGTTTATATATTGGTTCAGTAGTCAATTTTTCTTCAAATATTGAAAAGAAATATCTTATTATTCTGACCACTATAACATAACATTATTCTTTTTTAATATTGAGAGTGGTTCCACTAAAAAGTAGAAATCCCTAATGAGCCTCTGGTAATAACCATCCAACCCCAAAAAACTCGTGATATTAGATACATTCTTGGGATACTCCCACAAAACCACAACCCTCAACTTCTCTAGATCCACAATCACACCAGAGTCAGAAAATATGTATACTAAGAAAAAAACTTTCATAATCTAGAATTGGCACAATGATATCTTGGCATAATGCCTGTGTTGTCTTAGTTTTCTCAAGATCATGTCATGATATTGGGCATGATCATCAAGGAATCGTGAGTAACCCCAGAAGTCATCAAAAAAGACAACCATGAACTTTTCTAGATTGGGGTGATATATTTGGTTCACTAAACCCATTAATATAGATGACATATTTGTCAACCCGAACCACACCACTAAAAATTCCTACAACCCATACATACTCCAAAAAGCTATTTGCTATATGTCAGAAGGTCTCACCCACAACTGATGGTATGCTGATCTCAAATATATCATGTAGAGAACTGTAACACCCCTCAATTCATCAAAACATACAACAATTTTTGTAATAGGGTATCCGTGTTTAACCATATTCTTATACAACTTTTTTTTCAATACACAACATTAGTGACCCATCAACCTTATTATCAAACATCACCGGGGATTCCCATGGAAAAATACTAAGTCGAATGAATACCTTAGGATCCAAATATTTCAACTGAGCCTTTATATCCTAAATCTCTTAGAGAGACATTCTATATGGTGGAATGAAAATCAGTTCTTCCCCAATTAGCAACTCGATTGTAAACTCTTAATCTCCCTTAGGAGGTAGCCCTTAAAAGTCATTAAGAAACACAACCTTGAACTGATCCACTATAATAGAAAATAAATGTTTCTACAGTTTCCCATAATCAAGAAAACGTGGAGAATCTAGGGTTGTGAGATCTACCAAATGATTCCAAAATGGGAATGTAGAGCCCTTTTGAACATCCCTTTCACCATGAATTACATAAGTGTCTCTATAGGGAGACGTAAATGTTACCTGATGTTGATAAGAATTAATATGGGATTTATACTACACTAACAAGTCCATAACCAATATTAGATAAAAACCAAACATCACCAGAGAAAACTGATACCATAAGAATCAACATCAAACAACCACTAAGGTAAAACCTATACAACACATTATATTCTAATCCAGCACCCAGAATGAAGTATCATGTGACATTGCTCCACATGAAAATTCCACAGTTTGTTCCAGCACAACTAAAAATTGATATGATATAAAAAATTGTATGGAAACTATGTAAAATAGAGAATTTTCATGTGTTGAAGAAAGATTAATCATTTCTTGAATGATAGAATTTCCAACCTCACCTGCTCCTGGTGTAGTTTGAACTACACACAGATGGAATGTCCCTCTATTATGGGATCCAGCCAGAGTTCCATGTGCATCACTAATCTGATAATATTGATGGAATCTCATCAGAGTTCCACATCCACCCCCCCTAACAGTACGGCCTATTGAGGTCCATATTCCCCCTAGATAAAGGGTAACCAATCCCCTCCCGTCTCTATGCATATATATCATCCCTTCAACACTCTCCATCTCTAGTGGGTTCCTGCAAGAACCTACGCACACGACCCATAATTCCACATGCTCTGCACTCAATAGGTGGTCTAGAACACTTACCTTGAATGTGTCTTATCTGGTCAAACTAGTTGAAGCAATCACAACCACTGACCTCTGAGACTAGTTCCTTTTTGTGGTGTTGATTTCCACTGCTTCCTTTGTGGATACTCTTGATACGATGCTTCATAATACCAGATATAGCACAACTTGTTTTACCCAATTAGACCTCATGTCAGCCCCTATAGTATTCTTTGTGGTTTTATTTCTAAATGAAGGCTTTATCCATTACCTCAACCAATATCTTCATCCAAAAGATTTTTACCTAGGATCTAATCTCATGTTTATGTCCATCTCGAAAAAACATTTCCATAGCTTCTTCATATCCCACTAAAGAATGAATAAAATGGTGTATGTATGTGAAACGACATGTATACTCCATTACTAGAATCTTACTCTACATTAAACTCATTAACTCCACTACCCCCTCCTTACTTATTTTCTCTTGGTAGTAATTCTCCGAATAAATTTCTAGAAAACTCTCCCACACCATTCCCTCTACTCTTTTGGTCTGAGATTATATGTCCCACCAATTTGTTGCTTGGCCCCACAACATGTAGGCTTCCAATTTAACTTGGTTCTCTAAATGAGTCTTTAAATGATCAAGAATTTTATTGATTGAATCTATGTAGAACATAGTTGTCTCTAGAGCATCCCCTCCAATAATTGATGGAAGGTGTTGTAGCTGAAACTCCCCAGTCAATTCAGACATACTTACTGTGACCCTGTCCGGGGTACGTTCCATAATCTTCATAAAACAAGAAAACTTCTCACAAAATTTCTCTTCCATATTATCCTCAACCACATAACCTTCTTTCTCATCTGCTGGAAGAGCATTCTTGGCCACATCCCATGGTTACCAAACTATAACACGCCTTCATGTCAGAATTTTTCTAAAATACCAAACATGAACTTTATAGAACAAATCCATGAAACATTCAAGAGTCATATTGAAAGGATCGTCACTAGACATAAACAAACCATTTCACATACACATCCCATTGGGGTTTATTATATCTAGAACACTACCCTCAACTATCTTTCCCATATCCATGGATAACACGAGCTATGTAACTCACATTGTTACAAGCCCTACCTTTTACACCCTTTTAAAATGAATCCCATATCTAAATTTACTCTGATAACATTTTAATACACTTACCATTCATTATCAATCATAAAGATTTAATTTTTACATAACATTATCATTTCCCTTTATACCCATTTATATCATCCCATTAGAAAACATTTCACTATTTTCATTAAGATCAAATGCATATTTCCTGTTATATCCCACACACTTATCCTGTGTCTGTGTGCTTGTTATGTTTCATGTCACTTATATTCATATGTGTCTACAATGATTCATGAATTCAAAACCTCATATCACTCATTCCATGAGAATAATATCATAAATTTCTTACACCAAGTCACATGTGCATCACCCAATGGTGAAATATAATCAAATGTAAAAACACACAACATGAACAATAATTTCCAACCAGGGTGAAATGGGATTCCACGATACTTGGGTTATCTACTCCTAGGGACGAGATCATTACCATTTACGGACATTATCCTAATCTATTTTCTACCATCCCCAAATAGTATGAAAATGAAAAGAACTCATTTGATTCCACTTTGTAATGTCCTCGACCTGAGTGCCAATTTTCTAGTGCCCCCGTTCGGGTCACACATGATATCATGTGTGCCTCCACATACTCTAGAGGTGATTGACTAGCAGCGAAGGTCTAGGTTAGTCACACACAGATATTATAACCTATTTATCAGATTAATTCATTATATATCACAATATTATAGTGGAAAGAATAAGAAACAACCAATTGAATGCATAGCCAAACATCTCCCAAACTGGGTACAACCAAAAGGAAAAGTAAATATTTCTAGTCATGTTACCATGCCAAGTGAAAACCCCAAAATAAAAACAATAGTTGAAAACCTAAAACAGTCCTAGATCCATGTTAGGGACCTCATCCATTCATGGCCCATGTAATAATCAACACCCAAGCACATAGACCATACAATTATCTTGAACAGCAAGCATGAAATCTCCTTGGGTTCCAAATAGAGGCATGAGAAGGGTTTGAGTAACCCATAGTTGTACACAACCAATGATGTCCACAAAGCTGTAGTCTAACAGATAGTGTATGAATGTATAAATAAATGGAAATTAAAGGAATGACATTTTTAGGGGGAACTTTTTATCCTTTTTATACTTTTCAATCACAATAAGGATTACAATTATATGGTCTTTATGAACATCATCTCTTAATTTAATTCATCAAAAACATATAATCCTTGACTACAACATTTACCTTATTCATACAATAGTCATGGAATTTATCATTCTGCAAAAGTGAAAAAGTTAAGTCCATATTTCACTTGGGATGATCATATCATGTAATCACTAGACCTACATTGGAGCCTCAATCTATGTATTTTAGTTGAATACAACCATTGGGAGTATAGGGCATTAGTCTGACTCCCCAACCTGTGCATTCATTTGTAGGTTAGATAATAAATCCAAAACTACCTATGGGAGGATCATCATCCTTTTTCCCACCACCATTCCATGTTTACATTATTATTTATCCATTAACCATACATAAACTATTCCATAATCAAACAATCAGTAAATATAAAAAACATGATTAAAAACTATCAACATGTTATTAAATGTCATTCCATAGCCCGTTCACAATGCCATTTTACACTACCCAACCCATTAACCCAATTATAATAACCAAATCATTCCCCATTAACTATATTCGTCAATTCACAATCCATTTCAAATCCCAAGTGCCAACATTTCTCAAACACCCCCCCCCCTCTTAGGATTTCATCAAAATTTATTAGACACAAGGCACAATCCCCATCAACTAATTTAACCCTTTTTTATTACCATTCCAATCAATACCCTAATCATTAACAATGAATAGTCACATTCAAATAATTACTTTTCACGTCCATTCAACATTTCAACATCCTGTTCAAGGAAAAACATAGTCACTAGGAAACATTTGTCATACATATCTAACATCTAAATATGTATTGTATCGGCGCACATCATGGGTGGCCCTAAAAAGGATATGTCATCCACCATGTGTTCCATATGGACCATGAGGGTTTCCATTCGTAATCTAGAATTTTATTACCCCAAAACTCATCAAAGGTTCAAAATAACAACAAGGGGTAATCATAAAATAAACCCAAGATTCATAAATCTCATATAAAACAAAAGGATATGACTCATTGACCACCGTCCATGGATCTATTATTGAGAACACCCCTTATCATGGCCTTGGATAATTATATAACAACCCTATGATGTATCAAAGTATATTTGATCAGAAAATAAGGGATTTATATTATCTTTTTGTGATAGTGAAAAAATTTGAACCATAAACCCAAAAGAGAAGAAATATAGGGATTAGCCTTACCTGGATATTCAATTCACAATTGACAACAATAAAAATAACCTATAGATGATGGATAATCAACAATATGAGCTCTTGGATGATTAATTTAATCCCTATGGTTTCACGGGGGGAGAAAAGGGGAAATCTTGAGTTAGGGTTTTAAATCACATAATGGAATGTTTGAAAATTTCACTTTATTACTATGTGGTACGGTTTACCTGTATGGGTTTCCAAAATGTGCACAGACCATATTAGAGGTACTGTCCCAAAATCCCCCTTTCATATGTTTTGTTGAAAATTACACATTGTTAGCTAACTAGGAAGTAACCCTGCAAAAGCCACTATCCAAGGCTACATGTTTACCTAGGATGATCCACATGCTTTTCACTAACCATTTGGAAACTGTCCAACATGTCACAAAACTCCTTTTTCGTCCATTTTCAACTCTCATACCCCCGAAACACTCCCAGTCATCCACATGAACTTTTGGGAATACTAATTTGACCTAAATAAAGCACTTAAACTGAAACATAAACTAAATCATAACTTATGAAATATCACATATCTTACAATTTAAATATGAACACATACATGAAAATATTAAGTACCAGTTTCATGTGATGACATCCTATATTTATTATTGTAAAAGTATTCAGTTTCTGGGTGAGTAAATCTAAAATATGAAGGAGGTATAATATGGTTCATATTAATGTGGTGTGAACTAAATAATTTTGGTAATGGAATATAAATTACAAATTAAATCTATAGAAACATGAATAAAAAATGAATAAAACATGAGAAGAAAAATATATTATTAGATACAGTAATTACGAACATAATATATTTATGATATATATATGTAATTTTTGAGACTATTAATGAATCCACATTAAAAACCAAGTTTGAGATTCCCTCCGCACAATAATTTTTTCTGATCTTGATCATTCAACTAGAAAAGATTTCAAAGGTCGAGTGCCCATGAATTATGTTGAGTAGCAAAAATATGTAATAAGGTGACCATAATAGTTATATTCCTTGATTTTGACGTTTTTATTGGGTAACTCTATATGGAAAAGAATAAAATTAGAGTAATAGAGTTTTAGGAATTCATTTAATGGATCTAGTTAAATGTGTTAATCTAACAATCTATTTAATAATCATATGTGATATGATTTACATGTCATTATTTACTAGATATATTCAGAGATTATTTCAATAATGGATGAAGTGTAATTCATGATGAAATGTCGACATTTTCTCCCTAAATTATTATAATTTTTTGGTTATTCATTATTATTGGGAATACATTTATTAAATGTACTTCAAGATAAGATACAACTAATGATACCAATCATTATTTGTCTATATTATTGGTTATTTCTTATATAAGGATAATAATATTTATATCCCTCTGAGGAATGACCTATAAGATAGTACAAAATTGGTATCTACAGTTGAAAAATATTTTGAAGGAGAAAAATTTTGTGAATCTGAATATGAATTTCATAATGATCAATAGAAAAATAATTAAATATTGGTTATTAGATATTTGGGGTGAATGACCCATTTGTATTGACAATTATTGAATCGAAGAAGGGAATAAATTTTTTAATGGTGATGTAGATATTCATATTTTTAATAAATAATATATTTCTCAACTAAAGGTAATTTTTTATGATAGATATTTAATATGTAAATATATATTTTATGATAAAAAATTTATTATGTTCCTTATATAAATATAAATTTTATTTCAATGACTTTTTGGGAAATAACATATTCTAGTAAACTGTTATGAACAATAATTTAACTATATATATAGATGAAATACTTTATGGCACTGGATTATTGTGTTTTTTTCTAAATTATAGTTACAAAAATTTATTTTCATAACATTAATAATTTTAAGGTATGACTTTATTCTAATCATGACTTATTTTTTAATTTTCAACTTGGACACATAAATGAAATTTTATATAATACAACCCTACAATTGTATTATAAGACATATTCATTTATATATCATTTTGGAATTCAAAATCTTTTTTTAAAAAGAAAACACCATTTGTTAGAAAACTCCAAATAGTGTATTTTTGGTTCAAACATGTTGGGATGTATTTTGAATAATGAATAATAAAAATGGTGTGGTTTGGATTGATTATTTCGCTCACCGAAGAGTTTAGTTGGTATTTATTTTAATTTATGGTGAAACAAATTTATGGATATTTTATAAGAATCATGGATATTTTGAAATATGTAAATCATAAAATCATAAAATAAATTATGATTTATTCGTAAAATTTAGATGATGAATATAAAAGAAATGAATCCATTGATCATTTTATTAATTTTGGAATAGTGTGAAAATTTATTCATCTAAGAACACTAAATTTGGATAGTGAGTCTAATAGGAGAAATAAAACCTTTTTAGACATGTATCTATTGTTGATGTGTCCATTTAGATTTCCAATTTAATTCTAGGATAATGATTCAAAATAAGTTACTTTTCATCAAAAATGAGTTACATAAAAAGTTATAATAAATATACCGTGTGATATATGTTTTAGGAAATATCATGTTATGTATTTTGTAATATTCATCGATTTGAATCATTTGTATGATTATTGGTTTATGATAATCTTGAATCCAATTATAAGATGTTGATTTTTGTTCAGTATCCCATTGAAATAATGACATATTATTTCAATAGTTTTACAATGAATAAAGGGTTTTTATAAGGATAATAATGTTTTCTTAAAAATAACACATATGCCAAGGTGTTAGTTAACGGAAAGTTTATCTATGATAAATCAAGAAAAAATAGTTGCAAATATTCATTATGGGGATGTCGATATGGTTTTAAAAATTTATATTGAAAAATAACTAAAATAACATAAAAATAGCCTTTATGTTTGGGTAATATTTGTAAATATCTCATGATATATCAATTTTCCATAGAAATTGACTATGATGCAATATTTATAGGAGATCTATCTTGTACATAATATTAATCCATTGAGATTTATGATTCTATTAAATGTTAAATTCAAGGGGATCCAATAAGGAATCAATGTAAACCACATATATTTATACATTTGTGGGTTCACCCAAAGGGGTGAGACCCATAGGGGTAAGTGTGTTTTACACATGAAAACTAACAAGAGTAGTAGGGTGACTATGTATAAATCTATCCTTGTTGGAAATGGATATTAATTTTTTTATAGAATTGACGTTGAATAATAATTTTCACCTAATTTGAGGATATTCTCTATTAAAATTTTTCAATCCTTAAAAATAATTTTGATTATTAGAAATATCATATGGATTTGAAACTTCCTTTCCTCATTTGGAATTGTGTCATGTATGTGTATATGATAAAACTAAAGAGTTTAAAGATTCCAAATGAGACTGATATTATATGTTAGCTTCAATAGTCTTTTAATATATTGTAGCATGCTTCTCAAATTTGGAATGTAGGGTTTTATAATTCAATCAATGATCTTAGTCTAATAAAAAAAGAATGATTATTTCTCCTATAAGAATATTATTTAGATTTTTTAATTTTTTTATAATATAAGTACATGAAATAAAACATGTCTAAAATATTATCCTAACTATTCATTCTATAACAATATAAATGAGTAAAATATTTTAGATAAAATAAATGTTTGAACCTACCAACATACATGGTATGTGTATCTATAAATACCATTATAAAAGGATATATGAACTCATCAAAGACCCATAAATTTGTAAATTTTAAAGCGGTTTAACAAGGAGAACTCCAGTAATATGTTTGTATAATTTTTTGAAGGAATAAATCATAGGTTGGTTTAGAATGATTATAATGTGTTTGAAAATATGGATGTATTTCAAATTACATACTATAGTGGATTCATAATGTAATGCATTTTTCAAAATTTTGTTGAAGTTTGATATTTTTTAATAAAATATATTGATATCACTATATTCTTATTGAGAGTCAATGTATTACTTTTTAGGGACATATTAAATTTATTTTAGGATTCCCGATATATTATTCGTCTTTAGAGGATATGATACACTATTTATAAAATAACACATAGGATCTTGTTATCAATATAAAAATGTTGATATGAAATCCCCAACTTGATTTTTTCCCTATATGGTGGACCTGTCATATAGAAGAGTTCCAAATATTATACAATATCAGACTCAATAAGTGTGTAAATATATATCACTACACTATATCCTACTAAGTGTGTTGATTGGATTTGGTAGTAAATATTTGGAAATGATATTGTTCGTAGAATTAATGGAGTAATTTGACATTATATTGATTATAATGGATCCATTTCTCATTCAAAGTAACCATATTCTCACCAAATGACCAAAACACATTCATCAAAAATATCATATAATTTTTGAGATCAATGAGAGTGGAGATGATGGGATCTATAGGGTTTCCATAAATGATAATTTATAAAATTAGCTTTCAAATACATTATCACGACAACAAAATAGAAATCATGTTATGGATTTTGGTATTTTTATGTAGTAAATTTATGTATTAGGAATAAATTTAGCAAGTATATAAAATAGATAAATCCTCAATTTATCATTCATCCATGTATGATAAATTTTTATTATCATGAATGGTGAAATAATAATATCACCCCCAAGGTGATACTTTAAGTTATTCAAAATTTTTCATTATTAAAAATATTATTGGTTGTGATGATATTTTATAATTAACAGGAATTCAATCTTCTAATTATTGAAAATTATTCCATTCATGATATTAATGGTAGATTAAGAGGTAATAAGTGGAGAGTTAATAATATTTTGGACATGCCAAATGTTATCTCATACAATGTCAAACAATAGTCTACATACTTATGGAAATATGGTAATTATAAATCCTGATTTCTTTAGGTTTCAATGATACATAGAATAAGAAACTTTATACTTTTACATCATACTTGGACAAATCAAAATTGATATAGTTAGAGGGTGGGTTGGTACGTTTTTAACCCTATCATTTCATGAAGTGAAACCAAGATGGGATTTTTCTAATTTCATAATGAGATGACACATCTATCAATTTATTAAATTATAATGAAAACTTTTCTGAACATTAATATTTGAGTAACATATGTTGTTTTTAACTACTTGAATGAGGAACATGTGATGTTCACATCTATTAGATGAATTAAATTTGATGTATTCATGGAATTTTCATGTCTATTTTAGAGAAATAAGAAAAATGTGATGATTTATACTAGAATGACTTGTTATGTGTATAATGTCCACTTCATGTCATGGAAATGGTATCATATAGTGTATATATGATTCATATGGTACATGTTATAGATGATATGGTTTTATATAGATAAGGTTTTTTTTGATAAAGATCAAATGAGACACCATGGTAGCTTGAGCATCATTTATTCTTTTCTAGATGATGTTTTTTATTATATATAATTTTGTGTATTGATTTAATATGAGATATTAAGATAATTTTTTTCTATGAAACAAATTTTTTAAGTCAAACAGAATTCCCTAATAATCCTTGTCCATTTTGTAATCCTAAAATAATATTTTTGGATCCAAATAATTTTATAACCATCTTAGAGGAAGGAATCATTTTTTTCTGCACTAGTGGTTTCAATGTATGTCATCCATGTAAAAAAAGTATGAATATAATTACACCATAATTATAGGCATTCAATAAGAATTTTTTTAATGATTTAGTGGTTATTTACTCATTTTTATTCATTTATAGATGATAGATCGATTTATGTTTGGGCTTTACTTCTCTACTATTTTAAGCATAATGATCATATAAACCCATAAAAACATAACAAAATACCCTTGTACATCGACCAAGAGATTCAATATGATTCATTAAGTTAAATTTTTTGGAATATAACTAATAGAGATATGGATATTGGAATTAATTATTAGGATGTTTAACTATTCATAGAACCATTGGCCCCCCAGTATTTTTGATGACTCATTATAATCTCAGTATTCAATTAACTCCTTTAGCATAAAGTGTAATGAAAATTACCAAATACTAGATGATTTTCTTTCTTAACTATGATATACATTATTGATAGGTTTAATTCTTGGTAATTGTTATCAATGAGAGTTTGAATATGTGAATTGTTCATTATGACAAGTTATATCATCAATGTGGAGTGAGTGTTGAAATATCATATAAAATTAGATAATTATTGTATCTGGTGCAGTTAGTTTTTTAAGAGATAGAGGGATATATAATCATTGGAGAATAACAACAAGTAGTGAGTGAAAAAGTGAGAAAATATAGAGTTATTAGATGTCATCATTTAATGCAATGTTGTATATAAATTTTAATTTTTTGAGGTAAGAATTATGGTGTAAATTTATATAATATTCTACTACTCTTTGTTTATATCATTACATACACAACCACAGTGTAATTTTTGAGTTATTCTATTTGTATTTCCTTCTTATAGATTATTAATGGTGTTTTATTTAACGTAGTTTCTTCATTATGTATATCATCTATATGAAATCCTAAATAGATATGTTGTTGGAAGCTCATTTTTTTATAAGGGATAAATTGAAAACATTAAAATTTATGGAGGATAATGGTTTATTGATTAGATTATTTATTAAACAATTAATAATAATTATTTTTCTCATATCAATCCATGTTTGGTAACTGAGTGTTAGGAATAATATTCGACGTGTTTTTCTTCATTGAGTAGAATGATGGATTCATTTGGTGGGTTAAAAATTTTCTAGTTTTAGGATGACAAAACTATGTCATAATGATATTAAAAAATCATTGTTATTATTTCAATGTGGAAGGATTAATAAATTAATTGAGGTGGATACCTTATTATTTGATAAAATATCCTCATGCCATGGGAAGGATAACCACACTTTTACCATCTTTCACTTGAATGAAAATGTGGGAGGCCTACCTATATATATATAATCTCTCAATCATGGTTATTATATTTTTCTAAACGAATATGTGATGATTAATTATTAATATTTTCATAATGTAGATTTTTTTGAGGTGATGGGATTTCCATATTTTTTTGATGATGTGAACTACAGATGGAAATAAATGTTCTCATTGAAATTGTTTTGAAAAACTTGTTACATTTGAGTTTTAAATGAATTATGGAAAAAAATTGTATGAGATTTTTATAATTGAAGAAATCATAACAAGATAATTTTTGGATAACATCGATCAATATTGGGTTAAGATATTGAAGTTTTTATCATTTAAATAGTCAAATATTCTAAATATTTAAAATATTGAATCCATGGTTTATAGGGTCATGTTTCAAGAAATCCTAAGCTAGTTAATGGTTACATACTTACATGTTGTGGTGTTTGATGATTCATAAATATTTAGTATTATATCTATTTCGAATAATTAAAATATATATATTGAATTGGGGACATTAATATACTTATTATTGATCAATTAGAGATATAGTTCCACAATTTCATGTGTAATTAAATAGAGGATGAATTTTCTAGATTATTTTTTGATATTTGGGTTACATTATTGTATTTTTTTAATGAGATATAATATATATGATCAGGTAGATAATTAATATATATGTTGATTTCTATGGGAGACACTACAACTATTAAAACACAATTGATGATCATGATTTGAATAAATATTTACAAAATTATCAAAAAACACACTTATTTATTTGGTGTTTTCATATTTTATGATATTTATTTTGAGTGGAATTTGTGTTAATGACTCAAAATCAATCTGTGGAATTTCTTTTTGGAAAAAAACATAATGATCCTTACAAATTGTAATGTGATTTAACTGACACTTTTAATCATGAGAGTGTGTTGATTTTTTTTATTTCAATCTATAGTTGAGGAACTCTACATAGATGTATTTTTTTGGGTGAAAACTGTTAAATAACCTTACCCCATGAATATTTATTGAAAAAAATTTGATGATTTAGATTTTACATCATTTTTAGTGATTAATTTTGTTCAATTTAATTTGGGAATAAATTTTTTGAAGCTAATATGAAAAATTGATACAGTAATTTACTATATATTTATGGTCTACTTTAAACTATCTTCACAAAATTAATCGATCTTTTGGAGTAGATATCTGATTAGATTATTTGTACTCTTTACTTTATGTATGGGTTTCTAGAGAGGATTAGGTGAGGAAATTATTTTTCAGTTTACATTAATGTGTTTTAATCAGTTATATATATTTATATCATTTTAGAAATGTGTGGATAATATTTTACATTCCAAATGTATATACACATCCATAAATGATGACATAAAAAATGGAATCTCACTGTGTTACTTTACAATATTCTACAGAGGTATTTACTTGTTTAGGATTTGGGTGAAATTTTTTTTTTTATTACTGGATGGGTTATTGGGTGTTTGAGTATTCTTAGTGGTTCTATGGGGGTTTGGATATTTAAAGGGGGTGTAAAAGAAATCCATTACAAGTTTCGTGTTTGGAACATGTTTAGTTGTAACCATGAGGCCTAACCATTCAACCTATGAGTAGGCTAGTGAAAGGGAGAGAAATCATTCAAGGAGGGAGCCTAAAACCATGAATTACAAAATAGAGCAATATCTCATGGCCACCACATTATTTTTAAAATGATGTGGGCTCCCAAGATACCATGATTCCGAGGCCCCTATTAGATATAGTATGGTGAATTGTTTGTGAATGGATTGGCTATCTGTGATGCCAAACCATGTTTCTTGAAAAAGGTTGATTTCAAAATTTACCGACCTTATGCATTAAGGGTTTTAAGCTGAATTCAACCCTATTATTCTTACAAAAGACTATGTGATTAACCTTATCCTTCCATTATTTTATTGGGGTTATTCTACATTGATTCTTTGACATTTGATGTTTCATTCGGTGAGTATTGAATATCCAAGTAATTTTAGCACTCCTCTTCCATAAATTTTCTATATATTGACTTCTATAGGTTTTATTTTCTATCTGAATCCATAAATATTTTTTCCTTTATATTATATTATGTTTATTATTTTACATATTTTTTGAGTTTGAATTAGATTCCATGGTCATGCGAGCGTTTGTCTGTGATCATGAGGAAGTCATCTCAAAGTACATCCCAAAGTATTGATTCCATAATTTATGTGTATGTGGATGTGTTTTTATTACATATTTCATTACATTTGGTTTCTATATAAGGAAATGGTAATTAGATTAAATAATGATAATTTGAACCCTCATTATCCCTGTGGGATACAATGAGGTTGGCTAGACTGGTCTAAAAAACACCAATGGTGTGTGAATATTCTATGAACATGGTTTTGGGTTATTAAATGCTATATTGTAAGGTATATGAGATATAACCTTTGATAATTAGGTTTATAATGTGGACATTATTTTTGAAGTAAATCCAACAATTATTTTCTTTAGTTTTTTAACATGGAAGGAGGGGTGTTTGGGATGACTTGAATATATTAAATGAGTTATGACATAAAGATGTTAAATGTGTAAATAGTTAAAGAAGCAAGATTATGTGTTAATGGTATAGGTGTGTTAATAGAATAAGGTTATACTTCCATGTTTTGGGAAAGAATAATGCTATATTCCATATAGAGGTATTTTTTGGTATGTGGGTTGGACTTAGGCTCTATGGCGCTATGGAATTTAAAGGAGGTGAATTTTAGAACTGAGGCTCTGTGGGATGTTTATATATGTTTTATTTACTAAAATTAAATTACTATGTAATATATGAAATTTGATTCCTATATTCATAGATTTTAAATATGTATGTTTTTTAGTTGATTAGTGTAGGCCAAAGAATGAATTGTGAATATGAAGGGAAAATAGAACTAATGATGGAAGGGGTGAATGTAAGTCTTGTTAATGAATAGAACATAGTTTAACATTTGTTATCTACACATTTACCATACTTCTGCATACACTATTTTTCTAAAAACATATTTTCTAGACATCATGGGGTTTTTTCTACTATTATTTAGCACAGCTCCCTCAGATCTCCATTGGGTACTCTATAAGATTTCATGATTGAAGGTGAGTATGAGATTAATGGACATATGGTAGAGGGTTTTTTTTGAGCTAACAAATGTGAATGGATAAGGGAACTATACTTGGCGCCTAGAAAAGTTTTTTTGGACTCTCATATTGTCTTCATTTTTGGTTTTATGTAATACTTGGAACAATAGACATGGAATAGAATATTTAATTTTTTTTGGGCATGTACATAGTTTTTGGAAATGGAATTATAATACATGATTATGTATTATAATGTTTCATAAATTATTGTTTTATTTGTTGTTGATTAATATAGTAAATATGTCATAATCACCCCATGATTATCATTAGAACCACAATAATAATCAGATTCCTATGTCCTATGAGTAGGTGCACCAGAGATCATGTAGAACACTAGATCAAGACACAAATTTAGTGGTTCCTAGGTTAGGGTGTTAGAAAGTGGTATTAGGGTAGTTTTTTCTATTCTACTGTTTTAATAATTAGAAAAGGTATACATGAGATTAGGATATGTGGGGACATGGAAATGAACTCATACATGTGACTAGAAAACCTATAGACTGGTAAAACCCCAAATAGGGTGGGATTTTTGTTTGGATAGTCACTATTTGAATTCATTGTTATTAAAACATGGGTATGTACTTGATTTTTGATTTTATTGATTTATGTGATTTTATCATGGGAAAATGTTCCATGAAGTTGAAAATACATGATTCATTTTAGTAACCCGGTGTTATATGTGACATACATCATGTTAGACACACATGAAAAAACATATTGGGTTGGGTATGGAAATTGAAACATAATTATTATTATTTGTTATTTTAAAGGTCATAGTTCCTAATAAAGAAGTTATAAATGTATAATGAATTGAATTAAATTGTATAATTGTAAAAAATAGTTCAAAATGAATAATTTGAAACTATTTATTTAATTAAAAGATTCTAAATTAAAGTGGTTTTTATGGTGTACAATGTGAATTTTAATGTTGAGTGTTTGGTTTCACTATGTTATCCATGACATGATGTTGTGATGATTTCTGGTATTGACAATGAATCATTTATATTAGTACATCATATAAAAAATGGGAGGCTTTTGTATAGTAGGGATACACCTTTTTTATAATGTGTAGAATGATTATGTTATGAATTTTGAGTTGTGTTTTGGGCATTTTAATGGTATTATACATTCAAAAAATATATTGGTTTATAGAAATACGGAAATAACTTAGAATTACCATCATATAGTTGATATGTAAACCTTGTTTGTTCCATTTATACAATTTGAATTGAATTTAATGGATAGATTTTTTTCATTTGGTGTATTTTATTTTTGTGTAATTATAAGGACCTGACCTTAAAAAATACATAATCTTGAATAAAATAAATAATTCGCATTTAGGATATTTTCAGTTTAAGTGTTTTAGAGAATTAGGCCATAACTATTACATATCAACTTGAAAATAACAAATAGATAATACTAATTAGTATCCATTTTTTCATAAAATAAATACTCTTAAAAATAAAAATTTTCTGGTTTCATGTTTTAGATAGAATGACATTTCCTTGATCCCATCCTTGACCTTATTCGCCTTTAAGTCCAGTGGAAAAAAATTTAAAATCATGGGTTGATAATAAAAAGATCAGTTAGGATTATAATTTAAGGAAGGAAAAAATTATCCCATCAATAGATACAATTCAATGAAGCCTTTCTTTTAAATCATGACATACTTATGAAATCATAATATTTAGGAATAACACACTGAAATCAAAAACCATAATGGTATCTAACGGAATACATAACAACTTATATTATAGTTATTGTAACTACGTAGGTAGTTATTTTTGAATACCCATCAGAGTATATTCCTTAAATCGATTAGGGGAAACATTAACATTTACCTCCGTTACGTTACCCAATGCATTGGAGAGCTATCTCGGGCTCACCCATCCTATGCTTATCCAGAAACCACCCATTTACTTAAACAATGTCAAAGAACCATAACATATTCATAACACTTAATGTAAGTATTATAGAAAGATAAAAGTTCAATATTGCAATCAAAACATATCTTTTCATGATATAGACATAATCAATGCTTTATTAAACCATTTTCAAAACCATTTAAAAGAGTTCATAAAGTTATTTTGGAATCAAAGTGTCCTATACCACATTGAATCATTTGAATGTAATATACACTATAAAAAAATAATTTACATATAAATAAATCATTAACACAATTTTGGAATCATGGAAATTAATGTGAAATATTTTGAAGAATAAATCATTAAAACAATAATTTAGTTAAGGAGTTCATAACCATATTAGAGAATCTTGAATATAAATAATTGAGGAATAACATTTAATCAAAATATTATAATATCTTGAGAATAAATGAATTAAATATATAATATTCCAATGGACAGTATATAAACCACATAAAATTTAATTGGTTCATAACGACAATGAATTCTCAATGGAATGTAAATTGAGTTAAAGTACTTTGAAAAGATCATATCCTTATATTAAGGAAAAATCAATGAAATAATTACGTTTTACAATATCAATAAAACCCAATATATGTGTATATTAAGATTAAAACAATCATAGTTCATTCCCACATATTAATAGAATGTCACAATCAATAAGTAGATGTTTAACCAAATGAATTGAAATTGGGTTAAGAAGTTCCCTTACAGAAATTCAACAGCCAACACTGACACTGTAAAATTAAAAAAAGTTTTTCAGGATACAGAAAAGGGTATCTCATCATTTGGACATAAAATGTACCACAATAAGTATATATAAAAACATATTCCAATATAATGTTATGTAAATTAAAAGACATAACAAAAAGATATATTTTAAAA
Organism: Viscum album; assembly: GCA_963277665.1. Lineage (NCBI taxonomy): Eukaryota > Viridiplantae > Streptophyta > Magnoliopsida > Santalales > Viscaceae > Viscum > Viscum album. The sequence goes on from OY728132.1 coordinate 1,966,252,388, forward strand.
AGAAGAGGGTGAAAGGTTCCCTTTTGGATTTGGTTAATTATGAAACATAAACCCCATGAAAAAAGGATAATTGAATGAATATGTAAATTAATATAAAATAATTTATTTTACACAAGTAATACAATCATGTTCTGTACATACACCACACAAAAGGAAATTGCGGCAAATATAGCATCAATCTCACATAAATTAAAAGTGATATGAAAACCCCTTACCACATCGTAATCAATAGATTCATATGTAAAAAGGTTAATAACCACAAAGTTTATCACATAAAAAAGTTAATATAAATAGACTCCTGATAATATATATCAAATTTCATTACACAATACACCACATGCAATAAAAGTGGCAGTGGAAATCTCACAGAATTAAAAGTGAGATAAAAAACCCTTAACCACGTTGTAATCAGTCAATTCATAAGACAAAAAGTTCATAACCAACAAATGAATAATATAATAACATGAATATAAATATAATAATGATAATATATATCAAATGGTAGTATAAAATACACCACATTCCATAAATAAGTTCAGAACAATGGAAATCCCACAGAATTAATAGTGAGATAAGAAATCTCTTACCTCGTGTCTCACTTGATTCAATTGTTCTTTAATCTCCTGAATAATAAACTATATTTATTTTATACATTCTTAATATCCTTTTTCAGTTTTATTATTCTTTTTATATCAATTATTACCTTAATATAACAATAAGTTTCTTATTTAAGTTCATATAAGACATTTTGTCGATGATCAGAACTTGCATTAAAAATGAACTTGTAATAATTATAAATTTTCCATGTGGTAGAGATTACATTATCTCCAAAATGATATGAATAATTTAGATATCATATATATCATATATATATATCTTGTATATATATGTATTTGTAATAGTACATAGCATTTGGAGATAAGAAATGAAATACCCCATTCATGGAGACGGTAAGCCGTACGTACGCATGAACGCTACATTAACTTCTATTTCATATTTAATGGAATTAAAATTTAGTGATAAATATGCGTATTATAATTAGGGTATAATATCGAATTTAATTATCTCCCTAATTTATATGTTCCACGTATGGCATGAACGAGTCATATCACTTTGATGGGGCGGTAGTCCGCACTTACTCAAATGTAATTATTATGTTTACCCATTATGGAAACCATAATGTTATGATATAAATGGAAAATATAAAAACATAGAAAAAATAAAAATACATCATATATCGCATTTCAATGTACTTCCATCATAATGGCCACCATGAGAGGTAGTAGGAGATAATTGAACAATCATCGTTTCGTGAGGCAGTAGTTCGTCATCCAAAGAAATAGTATCTTCTTTACACATTAGATGGAGATGTGTGTATTTCTAGTTAGAATAATTCTCATAAAAGCATTCTAGTATATTTTGGTTTCTATTTTTTTGTAAAAGTTATGAATAAAATTTTTTAGGGGGTTGGAGGAGTAAAATAAAACAAATGATCTTAAGAGAATAAATTACCTTTAAATAAGGTATCTCTTATTGTTTTGAACCAAAATAATTAATTGAATTGTCTGTTACATAGGGGAAGGCTTATAGAAGGAGTATAGAGATGTACATAGATTAATTGGGTAGATTTTGGATGAGCGAAGATTCATGATAAGTGTGAGGGAGGGCATAAGAAGTGAGATATTTTAATTAGAGGGGGGAGGGGCTCTTTAATAATATTTAAAATAATTATTTTATTATATAATCATTTTTGATTACTAAAGATCCAAAAATCATTAAAGTTAAAGATAAGACGACTCATGTTATAAATAATATCATCCAATAATAATTTTACAGATTTTGGTCATTGTATTAATCATTATAATCTTATTTATATAAATCATTCATTAAGGAGGTAAACCATGCATTATTATTGTGTCATAAATATTTTAATTTATTTGATGTCTAAAAATTATAAAAAAATATAACATGATGTTTTTTAATCGTTTTATCTTTTAAAATAATGTTTATTATCAAACAGTTAACTTAGAAAACTCCATGTAACAATTGATTTACGAAAAGATATATGCTTCTGTCATTTTTGTCTTTACTTTATATTAATTAATACAAAGGGTCCTTATCATTCCCGTGTGGCTCCATGGGGACCGAAAATTGACCCAAGGATTACCATGGTCTGAAATTTATCAACCAATAGAATTAGAAAACATGTTAGGATAATTTAATGTTATTATAATTATAGTTTTTCACCCTTATTTAACATATTTACCTTTTAACCATGTAAAATAAACTTTTTACAAAATTAAATATTCATAATGTATACAAACAAAAGTTCCCATTTTACTCAATTTTGAACTACTTATTACTAATATGGAATCCATTTTTTCTATATTAAATACAAAAAATTTGTAGAAATTAATTTAGATGTAATTCTGACTGTCAAAACAAAAAGTGTGTTTTTATGAAATAATAACTATCAAAAGATAGAGACTTAATTATGTCCAATTTGAAAGTGAGATTACTTCCAAAGACAAAATTTGGATTAAATGGAAAAAAATAAATTATTATTACACTTTAAACAAATTTAAAATATAATCTATCCTTATAAATCAATTATATTAAAAGATAGTTTTCAATTAAAGTACTGTATTTTTCACTCTTCATTAAAAAAATGAATTTTATCAGAAAAATGACAAACAATTACCCAAAGTAAATCTTTATGTCATGATTCTAATGAATAATTTTTTTTCCAAATAGAAAATATAAATGTGAACAAACTATATTTATAGAGGGTTTTCCATCAAAAGGTTGTAAATTTACCTTTTAATTAATATTACAGTATTTTTTCTTAAAATCAGATTCATTAGTATTTTAAGCCACTAAAATTTATTAGATAAATGTAAATAAATTTAACATTAATATTTAATAATAATATGGTTTGTTTTGTTTATTCCTCCCAATAAAATGACAATGCTTTAACTACCATTTAAAATAATAATATTATATTACTATTTTTCAGTATAACTCAACGTTGTGTGCAACGTATGTTTTCAATGAAGCCCATTGTTGCATATCGGGTACACCATCAAACATAACATCCCGTTTAAAGTAAAATTAATATTTAATTACAAAAATTTAATGATTATGAAAATATTATATTATTTATTTACATGGGATGTTACACTCTTCCCCCCTTTTTTGAATAGCTTCTTCACAATTTTAAAATTATGCTTGGAAACTTCATCGAATGTCCCACATTGTTAAAATTAGTCAATAAAAATATCACATTAAAAGAAATAAATAGAAATACAAAGGTCACCTGAGACAACCCATACTTGGATTCCATGTAGGAAAACATGGATATGGAAGATAAATAAATCATCAAGGTTTGATGGAGAGTGGTAGAAAGCTTGATTATTAGAAAGTTAACAACAAGAAAATCACAAACATGACATTGTTTAATTGGTATTTTATTCCTCGGTAGGATAAGATAACAGACAATGTTTTTTTAGATGCATTTCATAATGTTGAGGAATTTATTTAAGGGCTCGAATCCAAACACAAGGAAACATACATACTTTTCATGTTGAATTTCATCCTTTACTATATTTCTAACACAAACTCATCTTTCTACCAAATGATGAGTATTCAAGACGACTTGTTCACATTGAAAGTTCTATAATTCTCTTATAGAGAATCAAAAAATATATAAATGTTGAACTATGTTTTTCATATATTTTTTATATTAATCCAAATCAAAATGGTTAGTAAAAGATCATATAATCCCAAAAAAAGATAATCTTTTACAAAAATAAAAACTACTCTTAATCTCTAAAATTTTTCAAGAAATACAAAAAGTTCAAAAAAGGCCATTCAATAAAAAGATACCCAAAAAATTAGTCAAAATAATCCAAACTACGATTGAAATCCAATTCACAAAAGGATTTAATTGAATAGTCTTCCAAGATAAATCTTAACTTTTATCTCCAAATTACATCATTTACCCTTAAAGTCTCATACTAAAAAGTAATTAAGCTAATCATATATTCTCCATAAAAGTTTAATCATCTCCATAAATAAAAAAATGGTAATATGTCTACAATAAATACATAGATTCTTCCAAAATATAATTTCAACCATTACTCTACAAATTAGATCTCATAGTATATTATTTTCCTTAAGCATATAGTGTTTCAAAATTAGAAAATATCTTCTAAAATAAACTTTATCACAACATAACCAAATCATTTTACTATATTAAGTATATCCATTTGATAAAATATAAGTTCCCAAAATCATCATATTATAGATCCATAAATTTTTTTAACTAAAAATAATAATAAGTCACACTAACCATTAAATTAGGTAGGTTAGTGGTAGGAGATAGCATTGTCACCCTTCAGTTGTGGGTTCGATTCATATGACCTTTTCAGACGTGGTAGGTTCTCACCCATCTTATGAGTTGTCCACTTTTATAAATTTCAAAAATAACTCTGAAACACTACTAGAAATCATGGTTTTCCCAACAGTTCAATACCAACTGTTCTGTTGAACCATTGGTATATGTGATCTTTACCAATGGTCTTCATTAACCTTTGGTAATGATCTATAAAAATTTATTTTTCCCAACGGTTTGATGAAACCATTGGTAAAGATTAGACGAAAATTAGTTTTCCAATGGTTTCATCAAACCGTTGGGAAAGATGGGAAAAAACTCTATTTTCCCAACAGTTATTAATAACCGATGGGAACTATTTCCCCCATATACAGACCACCTAAAGCCCCACTCAAACCGACTGCAGACAGACCCGAATCGAGCTTCTCTTTAATTATTTTCGGCCCCAAGACTCCTTCAAGCCAAAATCCATCTTGAATCAAACAAAAGATTATTTCACACTTCAAATTAGTATGTGTTACCTTAGTTTTAGCATTATTCCTCTATTTTTTTGTGTTTGTTGTTTTGATTTAGGCTAAATTAGGGTGTCTGTCTTCGGAACCCTTGGATTTGTTTTTTGTTTTTTTTACACATAAATCTTGGTAAAGGGTTTGTTTATTGGGGTAATTTGGTACTTTTTGTGGAATTTATTTTAGTTGAAAATTGAATTTTGAATTTGATCAATTTATATTAAATTTTGAGGTGGGGGGGGGGGGGTGTGCAGATGGGGTGGGGGAGGATATCGAGGGCTATCCAAGTGGGGTGGGGGAGGGGCTGTCTAGGTAGGGTGGGGAGGGGGCTGGGTTGTCCAAATGGGGTGGGGGTAGTGCTGTTTGGGATGGGGGAGGGTGTCCAGGTAGGGTTGTCCAAGTGGGGTGGGAGGGTGTGTAGGTGTGGTGGAGGAGGGGATATCTAGGTAGGGTGGGGTGGGGGAGGGTGTCCAGGCAGGGTTTTCCAAGTGGGGTGGGGAGGGTGTGCAGGTGGGTTGGGGGTGGGGCTGTCTATGTAGGGTGGGGGAGGGGGATGGGTTGTCCAAATCGGGTGGGGGTAGGGCTGTTTGGGGTGTGGGAGGGTGTGCAGGTGGGGTGGTGGAGGGGTTGTATAGGTAGGGTGGGTGGGGAAGGGTGTCCTGGTAGGGTTGTCCAAGTGGGGTAGGGAGGGTGTACAGGTGGGGTGGGGGAGGGGCAGTCTAGGTAGGGTGGGGGAGGGTGTTGGGTTGTCCAAATGGGGTGGGGGTGGGGGTGTTTGGGGTGGGGGAGGGTGTGCAGGTGGGGTGGGGGAGGGTGTCCATGTAGGGTTGTCCAAGTGGGGTGGAGAGGGTGTGTAGGTGGGGTGGGGGAGGGGCTATCTAGGTGGGGTGGGGGGATGGGTTGTCCACGTGGGGTGACTGTAGGGTTGTCCAGGTGGGGGGGGGGGAGTGGCTGGGTTTTCCAATTGAGTTGTGGGGGTAGGGGTGTCCATGTATGGTGGAGGGGGGGGGGGGTAGGGTTGTCCACATGTGGTGGGGGGCGCTCGGATGTCCATGTGGGTTGGGGGTAGGGCTATCCAAGTGGGGTGGGTGGGGTGGGGGTAGGGATGTCCATGTGGCGTGGAAACCCTAAATTCATTGTTTTAATTAGAGATTTGGTTTTTTTATTAGGGATTTTGTGTATGAGGCATTATCATTCCTATTAAGGGTGGTTTTAATCAAAAGTTATTATGTTGGAACCATTTATGATGTTGTTGCCTCTATTTAATCTCATTTCCCAAAACTTAACATTAAAATCAATATCACATTTGGTTCTATTATTTTAATTTCAAGTAAAGTTATTTGTGGTCGATGATTGTCTCATGTTAATTGTTTTCAAAGGTTTAGCATGGAAATTGGGCATTTATTATCACTTTTCCAAATAGGGGATCCTTGGGAATACTCCATATATTTTTGAAAAATGATCAAAGGGATTTTATTATTTAAAATGGATTTTGAAAGATATTTTAGAAATTATTTAATCTTGGGGAAAGTGTTTTATTAAAATGAGATTTTTTTAATAAGGATTGTGAAATGTATTTTGTTATTGTACTCTTTTTATGTGACTATGTTTTGTATTAAGTAACACATGAGATAACTGGTGTGTGAGAATGTGTTGTGAAAGAGATTCCATGGTTGGTTCATGATTATATTTATGTTTTGAGACAATTAATGAGTTGTTTTAAAGATATTTTGAGATATTTACCTATGTAATCCTTCTATTTACACAGCGTATGCAACCTCTAGCCTCATTTAATCAGTGAAATCAAGTCATTAATTCAAGACTTCATTATCACTAGCATGTATGAAATTGAATGATTTAAACCCATCCTCAAATGATTTCTTACCTTAGATAGTGTCCAACATATGAAATACGGGCTTTTGAATTCATCAGTTAACCAGGATCATATATTCCATTTCCCACAAGATGAATATACTAATATAACTATAGGGTTAGTTAAATATGGTTCTCATTGTACGATGTATATTTTGTGTCCTTCTTGGACAATACTCATTTTTATGAGGGTGGGCTGCTTTTCACTACCCATTCTAGCATGAGTAGACATCTGTAAAAATGTTAGATAAGTCACAAATTTAATTCAGTAATTTTGTTATCATTGACATACTTTATTATTAATCTCAAATTTAAAAATAAATATTTTTGTCTATACTTAATGAAATTAAATCATTTTCAGGCCATGAACAACCTATTAGTGTAGAAGCCTAAAATTTATTCACCCATGGGGTGCGCTTGGCTAGGGGAACTAATTGGGCACTGAAAGGTATCACCATAGAGGTTCCAATAATGAGTTATTGAACATGAGTGAATGATTTGTGATGAATATAACACATGATGGGACCTGAGGTATGTTCCTCTTATAGACCTAATGGAAATTAATATAAATAAATTTTAATTTAATTTATGAGTACTTGTTCATTACATTATTTTAATCGTTCACTACATCGACTTGAAACTTCTTCCTTTATCGTTTACATAAATGTATTTTCTATTAAAGATCAATCATATTGAATTGTTTATGACAAAATAACTTATATAATTTTTTTTACAGAATGGACAAAATTTAGATGTATGAAACTGATCATATCTCCAGATATTTTCTAAACAATTTGGAGAGCTTTATAGATTTTTCATTTCACAATGATTCATATAGTGGTCGCATACACTGCCCATGTTCCAATTATGTTGGTAGACCTTTTTTGAGCTGTGAAGAAGTCAGCTTGGACATAACCAAAAATGGTTTTTAAGAAAACTACATTGTGTTGTATCACAATGGGGAGAAAATGCAATCTCAAATTGGTGATGATCTAAATGAAATGAATGGAATGGAGAATTTGTTAGATGATCAATTTCTGTTTATTCCTCATCATGAAAAATAAAGGATTTCAACTCAAGAAGACTTCAATATGAGGAAAACTAATGCATCAAGTGAAAATGACGATATTGATAGGGTGAAAAAATTGAGTGATGCCGCCACGACTACAGTGTATCGACAATGCGATAAAATGAAAAGGCTGGAATTTTTAATCTGATTGTTTCATGGGAAAACTATTTATGGGATTTCTAATACATAAATTGATTAAATTCTTACCGTATAGAAGGATTTACTTCCAGATGATGCATAAATTCCCTCAAAACACTATATGGCATGGAAGTTAGTTGAGGAACATGGATTTTCAAGAAACAAAATTCATGCTTGCTCGAAAGATTATTGTTTATTCTGGGAGGAAACCGTTGAACAAAATGATTGTATAAAATGTGGCACATCCCGCTGGATGTCAAAATCTGATGGAATATCATCCTACATTCCACAGAATGTAATGTGGAACATTCCATTGATCCCCAGACTCCAGAATATTTTTATGTCTGATGAAATATCAATAAAAATGAGATGGCATTATACCAAGAGAAATAAGACTAATGATGAGTTGGTTCATCCTGCAGATGGATTTTCATGGCATAGATTTGATGCTCGATATCCTGATTTTTCAACTGAAGTGCCTAATGTTAGTCCTCTTCTTTCATGCAACGGTTTTAATCCATTTTTGCATATGCTTACTTCACACATCACAGGGCCAGTTTTTATACACATTTATAATCTTCTCCCAAGGTTGGTTATGAAAAAACCTTTCACAATCACGAGTTTACTCATATCTGGTCATTCTAATCCCGTCATTGATATTCATGTATACATGAATCCTTTAATAAAATTGTTGAAACTTCTTTGGGATGTGGGTGTGCGCACATACGATTCTTGTTCGAAAGTCATATTTTAGATGCGTGTTGCACTTATGTGGATGATCAATGATTTTTTGGCTTATGCAATGATGTTTGGGTGGAGCACGAAGGGAAAAATGTCATGTCTAGTTAGTATGAAGAATACGCGATCCAAAAGACTAAAACATCGAAGTAGTTTTAGTTTTATGGGACATCAACAACTCTTGCCAAAGGATCATCCATATATAATAAACCGTTGAAGATTTGATAATACCACAGAGACCGATGATCCACCTTAGTGTATGTCTGGAACTGATGTTCTTAATGAATTGAAGGATTTCAGTTTCTCATTCTGGAAGGGTCAAATGAAATCTGGAAAGAGAAAGAATGTTTCCACTGAAACTCGTTACAATTGGTGGAAGAGGAGTATCTTTTTTTGATTTGCCTTATTGGTCAAAAAATTTGATACGTCATTTCCTAGACATAATGAATATTGAAAAGAATATATGAGATATGTTTCCTTTAGTTCTTATAAATGTCATGGGGAAGACCAAAGATGATTTACAATCTCGGCATGACTCGGTGGATTAGGGAATCAGAACAAAAATTGCATCCTTTGCGTATCAGTGAAAATAAATGGAAACATCCATGTGCTTCTTATGTGAAGACACGTACGACAAAAAACAATTTCTGGAAGTATTAGAGACTATTAGAGTTCCTGATGGCTATTCAAGAAACATATCTAAATGTGTCAACATAAGAGAGTTGAAGATAAAATCTTTGAAGACTCATGATTATCACATTCTAGTGCATGAGTTACTTCCAATAGCAATTAGTCATCTTTTTTCCAATAATGTAAGGGTGGATGTTTTTCAGTTGTGCCATTTGTTTAGAGATCTTTGTTCTAAGAAGTTTTCTAAGTCATTCTTGCAAAAAATGTTGATAAATTCCCCCATTAATTTCATGTGAGTTGGAGAAAATATTTCCTCCATCATTTTTCACATGCATACTGCATCTGACTATCCATATTCCCACTGAAATACTTCTCTATGGACCGGTTTCTTTTCGATGGATGTATCCAACTGAAAGAAATATGTTCCCATTAAAGTCTTATGTCCGAAACAGAAATCATCTCGAATGTTCTATCATGAATGGTTACTCGGATCAAGAATTTGTGGATTTTTGCTCGATGTATTTGTCTGATCTTACTACAAGATTGAACAAATCAATGAGAAATGAAAAATAACAGAATGAGAAAATTGAACACAGTTTTCCATCACTTCCTCAAACAGAAGGAATTCGTGGATCATATACATTGAAGACAGTAATCCATGAAGAGCGGGAGATGGCAAATCGCACAGTTTTGTTCAACTGTTATTTGTTCGATGACTATATCAGGTAACTAAATTGATTATGTATATCTTACATATATATCTGTTAAAAAATTCATATTTTTTATCTACAGAGAGCATAAAACAATGATAAATTGTAAGAATCATTTTGTATCTTTGAGAATGAGAGAGACATTGCATAGCAAAGAGTTTTCTTCTGGGTTAAAATTGAAGGTAAAATTATTAATATTTAAAATAATTATCTCAGTATTTAATTATGTTTAATAGTGATTTATATTTCAGGTATTGAGTTTGTCTGTTGACTCTATCTCTGAGGAAATAAGAGCTTTGGATTTTGGTCCTAATACTGTGGTTTGTGATTGTAAACCAATTGTTATCAATGGGTAAAAATTTATTTTCACTGAATGAGAAAAGAACACGAGAACATAACATGATAGTGTTATGGTTACTATCACAACAGATTGTTATGCCAATGCATCATATTGTAGACCGCGATTTGAAAATATAGGTTATTATGGAGTTGTTGAGAAAATAATAAAATTGGATTATTACTCTCATGGTCGAGTCACAATGATGAAATGCCATTGGTTTGATTCGATGACGAGACAAGGCACATTTATTGATGATTTTGGATTTTGAGTAATTAATATAACTCGCACTCTTGCTATCGAAGAACCACATGTGTTGGAATCAATGGATAAATTAGTTTTTTATGTCAAAGACCAACTTCTAACAGAATTTGGTGTCATATTTGAAGTAATTACAAGACATATTTTTGATGATGGTGATGATGGAATTGAACTATCCCAAGTTCCATTGTAACAAATCCATTAATTTATTTTTATGTCTCCAATAGCTCAATATTCAGATTTGATTGTGAACCTGAAGTTGTGGTTGAAAAAATATAGAACCATTCATCCATGTTCTAAATTCTTTTGGTTTAACTCGAATTGGGTTGTTAAGGTTGGTAATATTCAAATTGATTCAGTATTGATCACAAATATGTTTTAGCTGACATGATCGTTATGTGAATTTTCAATATTTATTGGTTGTAGTTTTATTTTAATTACAATTTCTAATTTGGAATTGAACTATATTCAAACCTAGTCAAACAATATTTCTAACTTGGTGAACATTAAAACTTGTATGATATATTAAATCAATTAAATATCTTCGGAAACAATTGATAGCTAAATTATCAATGAATCCCCAGATTCCCTCATATATTTAGTTTTTTGGGTTACAAATTAGTTTCATTTTTCTAATTAATTGCATTTTTTTTTTCAAAAACAGGAAATGCATCCAACTGAAGAGATACAAAGGAAAAAAATAATGGAGAACAATCATGGAATGGAGGAGTTGGGAATTCCATCATTAGTGCCTGAAGTGAGTACATTATTTCAAATAGATATATTTAAAGAATATATAATGTAATGTGATTAATTTTTTTGTAAACATTTTTGTAGGATCCACCTATACGTCGACAATTATTCAATGAGGAGCCTGGTACTGGTCCTAGTACTCAGGCCAGTGGTACGAGGAGGGTTCGTAACAGAGGTGGATGAGCAGCTGCCCGTACCCGACTAGACCCTGCCCCTCCAACTGATATGTCATCTTTCCCACATTCTGATCCCGGTGTGTCGTTAGGGACACATAGGATATTTAGGCCTCCCATGTTTTTGCTAACATATGCATCATCTGGCCCATAATTTTCACATCCCATGATGACTCCAACTCCCCAGTCAGAATCTGGTTAGACAATTGTCCCATCTTTTTCTCCTTCTACTTCTATCTCTCCGAGCATCTATATTCCATCATCTTCGACTCCTGTTCCACCACAAGGTGTTCCATCAGTTTCTGTGGATCCAGTGGCGCTCAGCGATCAGACTAACGCAGGTATATTTATAGAACCGTAACAAATTTTTATACAAATATTTATTTTCATTATAACATGTTTTGGTAAAAAAAAATCGTTCATGACAGATACATATACTTACTGGAGGTGTGGGCAGGGCCGTACATGCATGTGTTCAGTGTGGAACCACCGCACATAGGTTAAGGTGGATTATAATGAACATAACCAAATGGTTGAGAAAACAGGGTAGCAATGTCAGAGTTTTTTGGAGGCCCTTTCCCAATACTTCGACATCATTCCCATCATCCCTCTATCGTAGTGACATTTTCCACATGAGTTCAAGGATAGAGCAGGGGAAGAGATATGGGTAAAAAAATATGTTCTATTTAATGCCATGAATTATATTTGTATTTATATTAATTAATATTTTGTTGTTAGCTTCGATTAAATTTTCCCGATGGTGAGGGTGCATGACCGGAATGTCTAAAAATTTTAGCCAAGATTTGGAGAGCCTACAAGCATGAGTTGTATATTGGTTGGGTTGCTAGAGTTGGCACTGAGTTAGAGGCACTACCAGTGGGGGATGATTGTCCTATAGAGTATTATCGTTAGAGGATTACTCATTGGATGTGTTCCTAGTTTAAGGTATTAATTACATTTTAGGTATTTAAATAATAACATTCATGTTTTGCATTAATAATATCTATTGTATTTTTGAATTTTATTTTGGAGTCATCGAGAAAAAATAAAAAGAACATTAATGAAAAAAAAATACCTCCACACACTGGGACACACTACGATGCGTGATCATGAGAGGAAGCAGGTATGAAAATTGATTATATGTTTTCTTTATGACTTACACTTTCTGTTGTTTCCTCAATTATTTAGTAGTTTTCTAATTTTTTAATATAACATTAGTTTTCAATGTCATTGTAGAGGAAAAAAATTGAAGGACGTGTGCCTCGAGGAAAACTGTTTTTCTCGAGTAGACGGAAAAAGGATGGAAGTTCCATCAACGAATCGACTCAGCAGCAAATTATAAGTTTCAATCTGTTGATTTTATATTTTAATATCTATTTTGTGACATAATAATATATTTATATTTGTAACAGGCTACTTTAGAGGCACTTGATGCCCAAGAACCTGACAATTTTGGTCCAAATGATCACTTAAATCAGGTTGTGGGAGAGGAGCATCCTGGCCGAGTATGCTGCTGGCCTAGGATAGCCCTGACGAGGTATTGGACCTCCTTAGGTACGAGTTGTAGTGCCACCAAGATGCAGAAAGTTAGGGACCAGGCATAACAGGCTAAAAAAAGGGCAACAGAGACCGAAGAACAGTCTACTAGGGCAAACTTGCATTTATGAAATTTATTGATGTTCTACGTCCAACACATCCATTGGAGGCCAGCCCTGCTTTTGATGAATATATGTCGTAGATAAGTTCTATATATAGAGCACTAGGTGGAAGTTCTAGTGGTGGTCAAGATGATGTCCATGATGACGATGATAATGGAAAGGATTCTGATGCAGAAGAGGAGGGAGAGGAAGAGGGTGAGGCGGATGGAGAGGTTGAGGCAGAGGGCGGGGGCGAGGAGGAGGGTGAGGAGGGAAAGGACAATGATGAGGATGAGGATGAGGGTGATGAAGATGGTTATGGTTATATGGGACAAGTTGATCTGTTACATTTTTAACTAATATTACTGATATTTTATGTTTAATCCATTGTAGTTGTTGGTTTTATCCAGACCTATAGTATTGTATTGCAGTTGAGTTATTTTTATATATTTCATGTTTTCATGGATGTTGATGTCTTTTAGGGGTTGTGTGATTGGGAACTCCCTGGAAAACCCCCCTCCTTCCTGGACCATGGACCACCCCCACCATCCTCCTTGGACCCCAAACAGACCCCCGGATAGCCCCCCCCCCCTCCTCCCTTGACCCCGGACAGCCCCCCCTCCTCCCTGGACCCCGGACAGCCCCCCACACTTCTCCTTGGTCCTCAGACAGCCCCCGGACACCGCCCCCGATTTCCCCCCAGACAACCCCCCAGACAGCCCCCCGGATAGCCCCGCCCTCCTCGTTGGACCCCGAACAACCCCCCGAACACCCCCCAGGCAGCCCCCCCCCCCACACAGCCCCCCCACCCCACCATCCTCCTTGGTCCCCGAACAGCCCCCCAAACACCAACCGGACAGCCCCCCAGACAGCACCACAGACATCCCCCTACCCTCCTTGATTTCATTTACTATTAGTTAATATATAATATATTATTTTATTTATTTTCTTCATGATAATCAATGTAAATCACATTTACACATCTAATCAATATCATAGATTCTTGGTATGTTATAAAAGGTATATATTCACAAGGCATGACATTGTTAGCTCTGAAATGTTTCATAGCATGATAATCTAAAATCTAATCCATAATAAGAATGAAATAGAAATATTCTATATGAATTTCCACAAGATTTTATTTAAATACAATTCCACTAATAAACACATGAGGATTCTCATAAATCATGTTTGCCTTAATATTTCCACAAATGTTTTCAGTAAAAGTTTTTCTTATATTAATTTTCTAATTTTCTCATTTTAAATGTAAATTTTTCATAAATAAATAAATTTAACGACCCATAGTCAAATAGTGTATTTGAATAATGTGAAAAAACAACTAACATACACTCTAACTATGTCTCTTTTGTTTTAAATGGACAGGATTATAAGCGAAAAGAACAATTGGCATTAGAAAAACTAACCAAACACATTTAGATTTTGTCTGTAATTTATCACAATGATCCAAGGGTCATATGTGATATGTACGAGACAACTCGGGATCAATCCGAGTCGTTATGAGGCCGAGATTAGTCTAAGTGTCTCTCTTTTGTTTAAAATGGACATAATTTTATGTACATATGGAAAACCAACCAAACGCATTTGAAATGTGTTGATTTTTTAAGAAATCGATCCATGGGACATATGTGACTTATACGAGTCAAACCTGCCTCAATCCGAGGCGCGGTGTGGCCGACAACATTCATAGTGTCTCTCTTTTGTTTAAAATGGACATGATTATAAGCGAAAAGAACAACTAGCATATGTAAAACTGATCAAACACATTTAGAATTTGTTGATAAATTTGCACAATGATCCATGGGTCATATGTGATGTGTACGAGCCAACCTAGGCTCAATCTGAGTCGCGGTGTGTCCGGAATCAGTCTAATTGGCTCTCCTTTGTTTAAAATGGACAACATTTTAAGTACATTTAGAAAACTGACCAAACGGATTTTGATTGTGTTGATACTTTAGGACAACGATCCATGGGTCATATGTGACGTGTACAAATCAACCCCGTCTCAATCAGAGACGCGGTGTGGCCAGAACCACTTAAAGTGTCTATCTTTTATTTCAAAAGGACATCAATTTAAGTGGAAATCATCAACTGGCATACAGAAAACCGACCAAAGACATTCGGATTGTATCGATACTTTAGCACAACGATCCATGGGTCATATGTTATGTGTATGAGTCAACCCCGCCTTAATATGAGGTGTTGTGTGGCAAAAACCATTCATAGTGTCTCTATTTTGTTTAAATGGAGGGGATTATAAGTGAAAAGAACAACTGACATATGAAAAACTGACCAAACACAATCAAAATGTGTTGATACTTTAGAAAAAATATCCATGGGTCATATGTCACATGTACAAGTCAACCCTGCCTTAATCCGAGGCATGGTGTGGCCAGCATCTTTCTAAGTGGCTCTCTTTTGTTTAAAATGGACAATATTTTATGTACATACAGAAAACTGACCAAACGGATTCTGATTGTGTTGATACATTATCACAATGATCCATGTGTCATATGTGATGTGTACAAATCAACCCCATATCCATCTAAGATGAGGTGTGGCCGGCAGCACTCAAAGTGTCTGTTGTTTCTTTCAAAAGGACAACATTTTATGTGAAAAACCTCAAATGGCATATGGAAAACCAACCAAATTCATTAGGAATGTGTTGATACAGTAGCACAACGATTCATGGGTCATATGTGATGTGTACGAGTCAACCCTGCCTCAATATGGGGCATGGTGTGGATGATAGCATTCATAGTGTCTCTAGTTTGTTTAAAATGGATATCATTTTAAGTGAAAACAACAACTGACTTACGAAAAACTGATCAAACGCATTCATAATGAGTTGATTATTTTGGAAAACAATCCAAGGGTCATATGTGACATGTACGAGTCAAACCCGCCTTAATCCAAGGCACAGTGTGGCCGGGATCACTCTAAGTGGATCTCGTTTGTTTAAAATGGACCACAATTTACGTACATATGGAAAACTGACCAAATGGATTATAATTCTGTTCATAATTGATCACAACGATCCATGGGTCATATGTGACGTGTACTAATCAACCCCACCTCAATCAGAGATGTGGTGTACCCAGCACCACTCAAAGTGTCTATCTTTTGTTTCAAAAAGACATCATTTTAAGTGAAATACATCAACTGGCATATGGAAAACCGACCAAACACATTCGGATTGTGTCGATACATTATCACAATGATCCATGGGTCATATGTGATGTGTACGAGTCATCCCCGCCTCAATACAAGGTGCGGTGTGGCCAACACCACCTTAACTGTGTCTCTTTTGTTTAAAATGGACAAGATTATAAGTGAAAAGAACAGCTGGCATATGGAAAACCGACCAAACACATTCGGAATCTGTTGATAATTTATCACAACGATCCATGGATTATATGTGACATGTAAGAGCCAACCCGGGCTCAATCTGAGTCGCGGTGTCGCAGGGATCTATCTTAGTGTCTCTCTTTTGTTTAAAATGGACAACAATTTATGTACATATGGAAAACGGACCAAACGCATTCGGTTTCCATTGAAACGTTTGGAGAATGATCCAAGGGTCATATGGGACGTGTACGAATCATCCCCGCCTCAATATGAGATGCAGTGTGGCCGGAACCACTCAAAGTGTCTGTCTTTTGTTTCAAAAGGACATGATTTTAAGTGAAATACATCAATTGGAATACAGAAAACCGACCAAATGCATTCGTAATGTGTTGATACTTTAGTAAAATGATCCTTGGGTCATTTGAGACGTATATGAGTCAACCCTGTCTAAATCCGATATGCGGTGTGGCCGGAACCACTCTATATGTGTCTCTTTTGTTTAAAATGGACAGGATTATAAGAGAAAAGAACTACGGGCATACGGAAAGCAGACCAAAGGCATTCAGAATCTGTTGTTAATTTATCACAATGATCTATTGGACATATGTAACTATACGAGCCATCCCGGGCTCAACCCGTTACGCGGTGTGGCCGGGATCGGTCTAAGTGTCTCTCTTTTGTTTAAAATGGACAACATTTTAAGTACATATGGAAAACTGACAAAATACATTCTGTTTCCATTGATACATTAGGAGAACGATCCATGGGTCATATTTGATGTATACAAATCAACCCCGCCTCAATCTGAGACGTGGTTTGGTTGGCACCACTCAATGTGTCCGTCTTTTGTTTCGAAAGGACATCATTTTAAGTGAAAAACATCAACTGGCATACGAAAAACCGACCAAATGCAGTCGGATTGTGTTGATACATAATCAAAACGATCCTTGGGTCATATGTGAAATTTACAAGTCAACCACGCCTCAATACGAGGTGTTGTGTGGCCGACACCATTCATAGTGTCTCACTTTTGTTCATAATGGACATATTTTATGTGAAAACTACAACTCACATATGAAAAACTAACCAAACACATTAGAAATGTGTTGATTCATTAGTAAAACGATCCAAGGGTCATATGTGACATGTAAAAGTCAACCCCGTCTCAATCCGAGGCACGGTGTGGCCGGGATCACTCTAAGTGGGTCCATTTTGTTTAAAATGGGCAACATTTTAAGTACATACAGAAAACTGACCAAACAG
The DNA here is from genome assembly GCA_963277665.1 of Viscum album. Classification (NCBI taxonomy): domain Eukaryota; kingdom Viridiplantae; phylum Streptophyta; class Magnoliopsida; order Santalales; family Viscaceae; genus Viscum; species Viscum album. The sequence continues at coordinate 1,966,270,237 of OY728132.1, forward strand.
ATTCTGATTGTGTTGATACTTTAGCACAAAGATCCATGGGTCATATGTTACTTATATGAATCAACCCTGCCTCAATATGAGATGCAGTGTGACCGAAACCACTCAAAGTGTCTGTCTTTTGTTTCAAAAGGTCATCATTTTAAGTGAAAAACATCCATTGGCATATGGAAAACCAACCAAACACATTTGGATTATGTTTATACTTTATTACAATGATCCATGGGTCATTTGAGACATGTACGCGTCAACCTCATCTAAATCCGAGATGTGGTGTGGCTGGCACCACTCTAACTTTGACTCTTTTGTTTAAAATAGACATGAATACAAGTGAAAAGAACAACTGGCACCCGGAAAACTAACCAAAAGCATTCGGAATCTATTTATAGTTTATTACAACAATACATGGGTCATATGTGACATGTAAAATCCAACCCATGATCATTCCGAGTTGTGGTCTGGCCAGGATCGGACTAAGTGTCTCTCTTTTGTTTAAAATGGACAACATTTGAAGTACATTCTGAAAACTGACCAAACGCATTCGGTTTCCATTTAAACATTAGTATAATGATCAATGGGACATATGTGACTTGTAAGAATCAACACTGCCTCAATCTGAGATGTGGTGTGGCCTGAACCACTCAAAGTGTCTATCTTTTGAATCAAAAGGACATCATTTTAAGTGAAAAACATCAATTGGCATACGAAAAACTGACCAAACGAATTCGGATGGTGTCTATACATTAGAAAAACGATCCATGGGTCATATGTGACATGTAAAAGTCAACCCTGCTTCAATAAGAGGCACGGTGTGGCTAACACCATTCATAGAGTCTCTCTTTTGTTTAAAATGGAGATTATTTTAAGTGAAAACGACAACTGACATATGAAAAACTGACCAAACGGATTCAAAATGTGTTGATGCTTTAGCAAACGATCTAAGGGTCATATGTGATGTGTACGAGTCAACACCTCTTCAATCCGAGGCATGGTGTGTCCGGGGTCACTCTAAGTGACTCTCTTTTGTTTAAAATGGACAACATTTTAAGTACATACAGAAAACTAACCAATTAGATTCTGATTGTGTTGATACTTTAGAACAATGATTCATGGGTCATATTTGATGTGTATGAATCAATACTTCCTCAATATGAGATGTGGTGTGGCTGGCACCACTCAAAGTGTCTGTCTTTTGTTCTAAAATGACATCATTGTAAGTGAAAAACATCAACTGGCATATGGAAAATCAACCAAAGGCATTCGGATTGTGTTGATACTTTAGTAAAATAATCCATGGGTAATTTGAGACGTGTAAGAGTCAACCTCGTCTAAATCCGAGATGCAGTGTTGCATGTACCACTCTAACTGTGTCTCTTTTATTTAAATTGGACACGATTATAAGTGAAAAAAACAACTGGCATATGGAATACCGACTAAACGCATTAGGAATCTACTGAAATTTTAGGACAATGATCCATAGGTCATTTATGAGGTGTAAGAGTCAACCGAACCTCAATTAAATTTTCGGTGTGGCCGGGACCACCGAAAATGTCTCTCTAATGATTAAAATGGAGAACATTTTATGTACATACAGAAAACTGACAAAACGAATTCTGATTGTGTTGATATTTTAGCACAACGATTCATGGGTCATTTGTGATGTGTACGAGTCAACCCCGCCTCAATCCGATATGCGGTGTGGCCAACATGATTCAATGTGTCTCTATTTTATTTAAAAAGAACTTCCTTTTAAGTGAAAATCACAACTGACATACGAAAAACTGACTAAACGCTTTCGGAATATGTTGATACTTTAGGACGACGATAGATGGGTCATTTTTGATGTGTACGAGTTAACCTCTCCTCAATCCGAGGCGCGGTGTGGCGGGTATCACTCCAGGTGTTTGTATTTTGTTTAAAATGGACAACATTTCAAGTAAAAATATATGGTATACCAAAAACCGATCAAATTATGAATTGAATTATGGATTCCACATATAATTGTAATCTAAATTTTAAATTGAATTCTAAATGAATTATATATGTTTATATTTATGTTATGAATTCTAATTTAATTATGGATTTGTATAGTTACAGGATGCGTTATATGTTAAATGTGTTTGAATTTGTTCACTATATGTATGTGTTAGTTGGTTATTGCAGGTACAATGATTGTATATGTATGTGTTAGTTTATTGTAGGTACAATAATTGGATTGGAAATGAGAGGGAATGAACAAAATGAGACCTGTTGTGCAAATTGCACAAAATGAGAGCTACTGTGCAATTTGCACAGCATAGGCTATGCCAACAGTTTCAAACCGTTGGCATAGCCTCTCTGAGTTTGTTTACCAGTGGTTCATAGAAACATTGGTAAAACTCATTTCCAAACACTTTAGAAACTTTCGGGAAAGAAGTCGTTGGGAAAAACTATCCCAATGGTTTGGCACAACCTTTGGGATGGGTTAATTTTTCCCCAACCTATCCCAACGGTTCACTATAAACTGTTGGGAAAAACTATCCCAACAATTTGGCACAACCATTGGGACATGATAATTTTTCCCCAACCTATCCCAATGGTTCACTGTAAACCGTTGGGAAAAGATTTCCCAATGGCTTACTTCCCAACGGTTTGCAGATCCGTTGGTATAAAATATACCAACGATTCTGCAGCCTTTCCCAATGGTTCATAACCATTGGGAAAAATTGTATTTCTAGTTTTGACATGTTTTAACCTCAATGGTTTTCTTATACCTTTCATTCTCATCCTAATACATTAAGACCTCAATATCTTATATATTTTCATTTTTTCACCTCTATATGATAAAATAGAACAATTCCTAATAGAAATGACATCATACCGTGATAATGGTTTCAATATGGTTTCATCATCATCTTGTTCACGTATGTAGAAGGTCCATGCATTGCAGCAAAGATTTAGAGATCCTTCAAATTCATTTTCTTACATCATCTAAATACACATTGTACAGCTTCTGTGATATGGTTGTTCGTAGAAAAATAATTTTGGAGAATAATCACGTATGACATATAATTACAAAACATTGGATAAAACAATATTTTTATAAATTAGTTGGACCAAATTTGAGTTGAAACATTCAATCAATAGTCCTTTTAATATACTAAAAGTATGTGTTAATAGACTATATTGTAAAATAAATTATAAATTGGTTGTGCAAGGGTCTCCTTCTTCATCACCTTTTTCAAAATCGTAATATGCTTCAAAATCTAGTGATAAAGTAAAATATTTCAATATGCTTTGATAATATTTACCTTCCTTCAAAATATGAGAATATTGAGAAAATTGGATTTGATTACATACAACCCATGATTCATGTTGACATCGAGGAATAGTGGTGGTGTTTGATTACATAAAAAAACATCTTGCAAGTGAGTTGCATACTAAAAAAAGATTCACCATCATTGGAACATGATATTGAAAGAATTATTTCAAGCATGCCATCAAGGAGAGATAAGAATGTCTCTTGAGGTCCTCCTCCTTCCATTCGTAACCGAATTTCCTTGATCTGAAAAATTTATAAAACGAAGATTTAACTAACATAAAAGACATAGGGACTAACCATGTGTTTAACAAAACTCGTAATCCCTAATGTTTTCCAAACCATCCTCTAATACCAACTCTAAGGACCCGACCATAAAACATTACATCATCTAGAAATAAATGAATGATTCACATTAAGGATCTTTTAAGTTATAGATTTATAGATAATTAGGCCATAACTATATCATATCATATTGAAAATTACACATAGACACAACCACTCAGTACATATTATTCCTTAAATAAAAACTCTTAAAAATAACATGTCTAGTTCGATTTTTTATACAACATGTCTTTTCCTTGATCCCATCTTTGACCTTATTCGTCATTAAGTCTAGTGGAAAAAATTTCAAAAACAAGGGATGAACATAAAAATCTCATTATGTGTTATAAGAAAATGAATGAAAACACTATCCCATTAATAAATACAATGTAAAGAAAACATACCTTTCAATCATAAGATAATTTATGAAATCATTATTTTTTTGAATAACACACAAGAATCATTAATAATACATGTTACTTGTGGCATAAAAAACAAACATAAATTGTTTCTATCATAGCTTCATAGGGGGTTAAGTTGGAATGAACATCAGAGTATATTCCATAAATCCATTATGAGAAACATTAACATTTACCTCTATCATGTTACCCAATGAATTTGAGAGCTATCTCGGGCTCACCCTTTTGAGTTTTATCATGGAACCACACCTATACATAAACAATTCCAAAGAACCGTATAATATTCATAAAAATTAAAACAAGAATAATGGAATGATAATATTTCCACATTTCAATCACAAATATCATTTAATTATAAAGACACAATCAATGCTTTATCAAACAATTTTCAAAACCAATTTAAACATTTTGTTAATATTTTTTTTAATCAAAGTGTTCAATACCACATTGAGACTTTTGAAAGTAATTTACACATTAAAACAATCATGTCCATATAAATAATTCCATAAAAACATTTTTATTACATGGACAATAATATGAATGATTTAGAATAATAAATCATTAATACAGTATTTTAGTTAAGGAATTATTAACAATATGAGAGATTCTTTAATACAAATAATTGAAGAATAAAATTTTGTCAAAATTTTATAATATCATGAGAATTAAAGTATTCATGATATAATATGCCAAAGGATAGTATATAAACCATATAAAAGTGAATTGGTGCATAAAAAATTGAAATCTCAATGGAATGTAAATTGAGATAGAGTCCCTTCCAAATATCATATACTTAGATTAAGGACAGATCAATGAAATAATTATGTGTGAAAAATAAGAATACACCCTATATAATTTTATATTAATTTTAAAACTATCAGAGTTCATTCACATATATTCATAGCATGACATTATCATGAAATATATGTTTATCCCAAAGAATTGAAATTGGGTAAAGATGTTCCCTTATAGAAATTCGACAGCCTAAAGACATCACATTAAAATTCTGAAAATGAGTTCATGGGATAAGAAAGGGTATCTTTTCACTTGGACATAAAATTTATAAAAATAAAGACAAAGAAGAACATATCTCAAAATAAAATTATCTAATTTAAAATACTTAAAAAAATAAGTCTTTTAAAAAGAGGCGGGTAAAAGGTTCCCATATCGATTTGGTAACTTACGAAGCATACACCCCATGAAAGAAAGATAATTCAATGATGATTTAAATACCCAAAAATTAAAGTATATTACACAAAGAATACAATCATGGGAATTAAATACACCACACAAAATGAAATTGTGGAAAATATAGAATGAATCTCACAAGAATAAAATTGAGATAAACCCCCCTAACACGTCGTAATCCATCGAGTCGTATGGTAAATAGATAATAACCACAAAATGAATCATAGAATTTAATGAATATAAATATATTCATGATAATATATATCAAATATAAGTACAAAATACAACACCTGTAATAAATAAGTGGCGAACTATGGAAATCCCACAGAATTAAAAGTGAGATGGGAAACCCCTTACAACGTTGCAATCAATCGAGTCGTAACACCAAATGTTTATAAACAAAAAATGAATCCCATAATACCATGAATATAAAGAGAATGTTGATAATATATATCAAATGGATGTACACAATACACCACATGCAATAAGGAAGTGGCGAACGATTGAAATCCCAATGAATTAAAAGTGAGATAAGTAATCCCTTACCTCATGTCCAACTTGACTCGATCATTCATTAATGTAATAAATATTAAAATAAAGATAATTTATACGATCATAAAAACCTTTTTCTAGTTTATTATTTATTTTAAATCAATTATTTCCATTCTATAACTATTAGTTTATTTTTTGAGTTCATATTAGGCATTTTGTCGTTGATCAGAACTTGAGTTAAAAATGAACTTGTTATAATTATAAATTTTCCATGTGGTCAAAATTACATTAACTCTATAATGATATTTATGATTTAGATATAATATATATCATTTTTATCCTGTATATATATGTGTTTATAATAGTACATAACATTTGGAGAAAAGAAATGTAATGCACCGTTCTTGGAGAGGGTATGTCGTATGTACGAATGAACGCTACTTTCATTTATATTTCATATTTAATGGAATTAAATTGTTATGAAAAATAGGTATTTTATAATTCTAGTACAATATAATATTTAATTATATCCAGTCTTTATATGTTCCAGGTATGGCATGAATGAGTCATATAATTTTGAGGGTTCGGAAGTCCACACTTCTTCAAATGGAATTATCGCATTTACCCATTACGGAATCCATACAAGTACACTAATGATGAAAAATACAGAAACCTAGAAACAATATAAATATAATATATATCAGATATAAAAAAAATCCATCATAATGGACACCATAAGACGTATTATGAGATAACTGAACAATCATCGTTTCATGAGGCAGTAGTTCATCATCTAGTGAAACAGTGTGATCTTTACCCACTAGTTGGAGGTGTGTGAAAGTGTAGATATAATGCTTCTCATAAAAACCACCATGTTTATTGATGATGCTGGTGTTTTAATATAACAAATTAAAAAAATGTTTTAGTGGGTTTGAGAAATAAAATAATACAAAAGAACTTAATATAAGACGTCACCTTTAAATCGGGTATCTAAATTTTGTTTGAACAATAAGAATTAATTAAATTGCCTTATGCCTAGGGTAATGTCATGACCCACCATCAGTAGGATGAGAGAAGGGAATACCGATTGCCATACCGTAACTTCTTCAATTTGAAGGAGAGATAATGTCCCATGAGACGCTCCTTCAATAGGTCCCGGAGTGGCGACTAGCACCAAGGGTATAAAATCACACACAAGATGGAAGACATCAACCTTTTTCTCTAATAGTATCGAGAGATAAGATAGTAAATCCATTCAACACCAAAACCTTGGGGATAAAAATAAATAAAAAGAAAACCATTCCCATATGCATGTTACAAAAGAAAATTCCACAATGTACAGGAGGACTACAAAGGTAAAGTACCAAAAGAAAAGAAAAACCACAACTGCAACTGTCCCACCGCCCAAGCTATTATAGCCCTGCACGATCCCTGAAGTCCTCCTGGAAAACTTGATGCAGTTTATATATGTAAAGTGACTATACAAATACACTCAGTCTGAAAAACCAAAGACTCTCGTGCGCAAGTGGGGGGGGGGGCATTCAAAATCCCAGTGTGAAAAGAGGTAACCAAAGCACCTAGAAAGAAAAACAATCCAACTAAGCCTCACCCAGGCACAGTCCCCAAATAACGAAAGTCAAGTAATATTCAATAATAGCACATCGATATTTGGGTACCCCAATCCACTTTCCCACTGGTTATTGAAGATATCCTACGCATCAAACCTCTCCCATCATTTTCACTACAGTCCCACTGCCACACCCCGCCCGTACACACCTGGGCCAAAACCATGCATCCTGTCCGCAAAAACCTGGGCCACAACCACTATCTCGCATGCAAAAACCTAGGCCACAACCACCATGTGTAATCAAACCCACACACACCTAGTCCAGAACATCTATGGATATTCCCAAAGTCATCTGTGCCTAATCCTGAAGGCTCTTGGGAAACAACATGCCTAGACACACCTGGGCCAACCACCGCAACTACCCTGCCCGAAGAATATTTGGATATAACGGACCTCAGGCCATCAGAACCTGCCTAAAGAGTCTTGATCTATTCAAGAAAGGGATCATAAAAGGAGATAATAACCAACCACTCATAGGAATGTTGGAAAAAAACACCCTCCCCCATGAAATGTGGGTGTTTGGCACTAAGTGATCAACTTGGGTGGGGTGCGGATAAGTAACATAAGAACTACAATTATATATATAGGTAACAAGAACTCATCCCAACCTAGGGCTTCTAAACCAACCTAGGCACAAACACCCTCATTACTATTCATTCATAAATGAAAAGAAAATCACTCATGGCCAAGTCACAACCTATTCCCAAAACCAATTCCACATTTAAACAATTTTTGTTTTCATGTTAAACTGATCAAATTTAAATGAATTCACCACTATGGGGCAACTAACAGGCACAACCACATAATAGAGAAAGAGAAACATCTAAACATTAATTTAAGCATTCATGCCCAGTTCTCTTTTCAAGTCACAAAAACAAAGATATCAGTGAGATACCTCACAGTACTAGAACCAATCCAAGCCTTGAGATATATCCCCACAAATCATCAGATTCACAACCAACAACAGGGCCACAACAGAGGATCCCACCCTCATCCACATCACCCCATAAGCATCAAACAGAACAACACACCTAATACCAAATTAGAGTAGAGAAACATCCATGTTCAAGCACATAATTCATTAGGTTCTTGTTTCTATTGGTTAACCGGGGTGACCACACAAGGATTGATGTTCACTGGGTATCCATTTAACCAACTAAGCTTAGGTGATTAACAAATTTCCATGATACAGTTATTTAATAATCTCAAAAGATAAGGGTTCATTAGTGCACAAGGAGAGGACCACGACGGCTATGATTTTAAGTAAGAATAATCCCATGAAGTACAAAATATATAGAAATTATAAAAGAGTACAAAAAAAATTTCAAACGCACCCCATCATTATTTAACAGTCTGTTTATTATCTTTGTTAAGGTTTGGTTTCATCCATTCCCACAGAAACAATAGCATACCCACCCCACATGATACACAGTAAGGAGATATGAAGGAAAATACCTACATAAGTTCATTAAGGAATAATGTTATTCTCCACGTGCAAAGATCTTTGGATGCATGACTTGTAGGGGAGGAATGTCTGGGACACCAAGGGTGAGCAGAAAGGCTCCAACACAGGCGCACCACTGGCCTCGGGATGGGGAACTCCAAAAACACAAAGAATAAAAGGAGAGTAGCCAAGAGGAACAAGAAGAAGGAATTCCTGTGCGATATAAGGATGGGAACCAGTTGTTACGGGATATCGAATTTGGAACGACTATAAATTAGGATCATTATTTCACTATGTGGTTGGGCAGTTACACACGATGGAATTAATTGTCATTTAAAAATTCTCCTCAGGGGTAGGGTGGTCAGAACAAATATATGTTAAACATGTTTCTCTAACCATATGTAAATTCATTTTTGGGGCAGAAATGGAAGGTACGGGGAAGGGCGTGCCACCAAGGAAAAACCACACATTTTGGTAAGTTAAGGGTTCCTAGACCCTTGGGGGATTTTAGATATTATTTATGGGCTTTAAATGTCTTTAAAAGGGGGAATTAAATCATCATTACGCTAAAAAATATGTTGCGGTAGAGGAAAAGTCAGAAACTTGAAAAAGAATGAAGACCGCTCGATGAGGAGACTGTGCCACCATATCAGTTCCACCGTCACGGTGCCACTGTCACGGGGCCACCCTCATGGTGGCACCGTCATTGTGGAACCCTAATAGTGCCACCTTCACCGACGCCACCAACTCGATGCCACCATTTTGGTGGATCTGTGTTTTGGAAAAGTAATTGACCATGTGGGTCTGGGCCATTACATTAGATACCTCTCAATCAATTATCTCCCCCGAGAATCAAAACTAGTCCCGAAGAAAAGAGGGGTTTCGAACAACCACCTCAAAAGATACCTCTCAGGAGTGAACCTCATGGACATCTATGAACACCTCTCCCTCAAGTAACCCATCAAAATTCGATGGTCAAACTATTCAGTCATATGGGTTAAGGGGTTTCTTCCTCCATGTCAATATACTATCCACTTTGGGTGGCACTGACTCCCCCGCAGGGGTTTAATCGCATCCACATTAATGCGTCTTGACTATGGATCAGGTCCTCCCCTCCAAATAGTTAGAACTCATTACAAACATCCACAGAATAAGGAAAACCACACATTCCAAAGTTAACAAGGTAAAGTGTTCCATCAAAAACAAGTACAAAAAAAACAAAACTCAAAACAACTCTAGGTACTGGGCGCGCATCTTTGTCTCTCATTCCCAGGTACTTTCCTCGATCCTGCCATGCCTCCACAGCACATGAACCAAAGGAAGGGTCCATCCACAGAGCATCTTCTTTTCACAATCCTCAATCCTCACTGGTCTTTCCATAAACATCACTCCATCCTTGCATTCCCCAGTCAAGGAAATGTGAATCGTCGTGTAGATATCGTCAGGGCTGAGACACATGGAAGACATCGTGCAGTCTCAGTAGCGGCAGTGGTAGAGCTAGCTGATAAGGAACATCACTAATCCACTATAGCTCATTGAATGGTCTAACTAAACTTGGAGAAAGATTACTCCCCCTACTGATCCTCTGAAATCCTTACAGGGGGGAGATCTTCATGAATATGTGGTCCCCAACCTCGAACTCCATGGGTCTCCTATTATCAGCATATGACTTTTTCCTGTCCTGGGCCACCTTCATCCTCTCCCATATAATCTGAAACTTCTCTGTCGTTCCCTTCACCACTTCCGGGCCAAGAACACTTGTCTCCCCCACCTCGTTCCATCACACGGGTGAGCAACATGGCCTTCCGTACAAAGATTCGAATGGAGCCATGCCAATGGTAGTGTGATAGCTATTATTGATGGAAAACTCTACCAGAGGAAAGTGTCATACCCACGATCCCCCAACATCCAGAATACATGATAATAACATATCCTCCCAAATCTGGATGGTGTGCTCTGTTTGTCTATCTGTCTGGGGATGGAAAGAAGTGATAAGATGTAGCTGAAGGCCAAAAACATGTTACAATCCCCTCCAGACTTTTGTGGTAAACTTTGCATCCCTATCTAAGACTATAGACCTTAGAACTCCAAGAAATCCCACCATCTCATCCACATACTTTTGTGCTAAGGCATCCACTACACCTGACTCCGTGATCACCAGAAAGCGAGCCGATTTCGTCAACCGGTCCACCACTACCCAGATAGAGTCGCAACATCCTTGATCCTTGGGTATCCCTGTGACGAAATCCATCAAGATGTCATCCCACATCCTCTCCGGGACGTATAAAGGCTACAACAAACCACATGGAACACTGTGTTCATCCTTCACCTATTGACACACTAGGGACCTGGCCATGAACTCTGCCACCACCCGCTTTACCCCGAGCCACCAAAACTGACTCCTCAGACCCTGGTACATCATGGAAATTCCTAGGTGCACTGCTAGGGGTGAGTTGTGGAACTCACCAAGAAGCCTCTCTTGCATCGCCTCTAGAAAAAAAAACTTCCCTCATAAAAGCATTTGAATCTGACCATCCTCTGTGCACCCTTTCGAAGCATCACCTTGGTTAACCCGGTCACGAATTACTTCACTCTCTATGTATCCCCATTGAGACTCCTCCACCTTCCATAGTAGAGAAGAATACACATCCATCTAATTCATGAAACCTCTACCACCATCCATCCTCACATCCAGGCGCATGGCAGCCAACTCCTCCATCGCCTTCCAAGCATCCACCGACTCTCAAACTGCATCTGTACGTGACTTCTTCCTCAAGTCATCAGCCACCACATTCCCTTTTCATTAGGTGTAGGAAATCTCGATGTCGTAGACCAGAAGTAACTCCATCCTCCTTCGCTGCCATATGTTCAGGTCCTGTTGGGAGATGATATACTTCATGCGTTTGAGATCAGTGAAGACCACGAAGTGCTCCCCAGTGAGGTAATGCTGCAACAACATTAGTGTGAACACGAACACCACAAGCTCCAGATCATGGGTGGAATAATTACGATCATGAGGAAATAACTGTATAGAAACATAAAAGATCACCCCTCGCTATTTATTCAACACAATCCCAATGCCTTGTCCTAAAGTATCACAGAACACCTCATACGCCGCCCCTTCTTTTGTAAATCTCAGCATTGGGGCACTTACCAACATCTCCTTCAGATAGATAAAGGATGTCTCGAACTGCCCATTCCACACAAAATCTTGATCCTTCTTGGTCAATGGTTTCTAAGGTTCTGCATCTCGGGGGATGTTGGGAACGAACCACCGATAGTAGCCCGCTAGTCCAAGGAAACTATGAACCTCTGCCACGTTCATGGGTGCTGCCCAAGAAACAACCACCTCGACCTTCAATGGGTCCTCTTCTATTCCTTTCTGAGACACCACGTACCCATGGAAGTGCACTTCTCACGTCAAAAACATTCACATGGACAACTTCCCATAGAGTTGGTGCTGTCGGAGGACCTCTAAAACCATTCTCAGGTGCTCTGTGTGATCCTCATCTGATCTTTAGTAGATGAAGATGTCATCAATAAACACGACTACAAATGGATTCAGGTATTATTGGAAGACATAGTTCATGAGCCCCATGAACACAGTTGGAGCTTTCGTAACACCGAATGGCATGACCACAAACTCAAAGTGCCCATATCTGCATCATAAGGCAGTATTCTAGATTTCACCCTCCTTCACGCTTAGTTGGTGATATCCCGACCATAGGTCAATCTTAGAGAACAAACACGCTCCCCTCAACTGGTCAAGGATATCATCTATCCTCAAAAGAGGGTAGCGATTCTTGACCATCACCTGATTCAGTCTCTTGTATTCTATGAACACCCTGAGACCACCATCTACCTTCTTTGCAAACAAGTCTGGAGCACCCCATAGTGCTGCACTTTTTTGAACAGAACCCTTCTTCATCAGATCATCAATCTGAATCCGCAACTCTCGTAACTCAGAAGGTTCCATCCGGTAGGGAGCCATTGAAATCAGACAGGATCCATGTTACAAGTCTATCCCAAACTCAATATCATGTTGAGGGGGTAGAGTCGCCACCTCCTCAAGGAAGATGACTATTAAGTCACTGAAAATCCCTGGGAATTCCACAATTTCTCCATTCACTGACTCCCCTAATAGTTCTGCTAACAAGGAAAGGAGGGTATCCTCTCACCTGTTCTTTTTCTGGCAACCCCGCTCGCTGAGGAAAGTTACACGTCGGCTGCGCAAATCTAAAAACATGACTCTTCATTGGAAGTAGTAAATGATAGCACAAATAGAGGACATCTAGTCATTGCCTATGATGACACCATACAGTTGTATCTGCAACAGTAGAAGATCTTAGATAGACTGATGTGGCCTTATCCTCAGTCTACACCGTCAGCAAACATAAAATAAGTCATTCTAACCTCCAACTAGTGTGACCACCACCAGTGGCAATAGAAGCCTCTCAGTGTGTAAACCCAGAGAACGTGTCAGAATAGGTGCTACAAATGATAGTGACGCTCTTGTATCAATCAATGCATAGGAAAGGGTACTAAAAAAGCTGATCGTACCTCGAACAACTTCTGGCCCTACTGTAATTGTTGCATATGCGGCGTGCAACTGTCCACACCAAAATACACTACCCCTCGACTGTTGGTCGGCTTCTCGACCACGCCCGGTTCGAGGTCCTTGAGGAGTGCCTTGATAACAGCCTCCTCCTGTAATGCCGGCCCTTGGGGGAGTGGGAGCTTGCTACCCCTACCGCTACTGTTGATATGGCCTAGCTGGAAACTGTTGTGGCTTGGGTGGGTGCTGCACTGGCCTACCCCCCATGTACTGCACTCTGTCCGAGAACTGATTCCGAAGGTTCCCATGGCTTCCATAGATGAATAATATTGGACCTAGGCCCAAAAGGAAAGGGCGAGGGACAGAAGATCAGAACAGAAAATGTTGAGGCCTGCTTCCTGCTGGTCGAACCCTAGAGGGTCCTGATGCTGGAGGCCTGCTGCTGACGACATTCCCCTTCGACAAGCCAGACTGAATTCCCTCTCGCGATACACGTCGCAGTGTGTGCATCCTTTCCACCACTTCAGCCTTTTTCTGGACCTCCAAGTATGTCAGAAGGGTGAAGGGAGTAACAACATACTGGACAGAAGGTCGAAGCACCTCCTCCAAACGTCTCGCCTGAGAATCCTCATCCGGAAAGAGGTCGGGATCAAAGAGAAGGAGATCCTTGAACTTGATCCCAAACACTCTCAATGACATACTCCCATACTAGGGAGAGAGTAGTTCCTTCCTCTTCTCAGCCTTCATCGTGGAAGAGAGGAATTATGCCTATTACTCAATCTCAAAATCGGTCTAAGTCACCTCAACCTTCCTATTCTCTCTTTGATATAGATTCCACCACTGATGCGCTGATCCATGCATCTGGATTACATCTAGAAAAACCTATCACTCCGTCGGAGCCCAGATCAAGCTGAAAGCTGTCACTAGATCCTCTAGCTAGCTCTCTGTCACCACTTCAAAGATGCTTCCCTCGTACTTCCCGAGGGTTTGCTGCTGAATGGCACAAAGCGTCTTCTGCCATGGATCGTCCTCCTCCTCTCGGCCATCCCTATGATGATCAGCCAAGTCAACCTCCTGGGCCTCGATCACCCGCACTACCCATGGTTGTCTCCCATGCGCCATAACTACAATATAAATAAGGAATGCCTAAGCCCGAGTAGTGTAGAATATTGTTCTTTAATTTTCTTATAATTATTATTTGTTTTTTAATCCCAAAAAATGCACTTGAAACATGAGAACACAAGTCATTACGATTCATGTAACTTACCTAAGGTATCTACCCTACAATCATTTTATCCTCACTTGGTCGTTCGGTAAGCCTAGAGTCCTTGCATCAGATCATGGGTGGGCCCAAAAATCACTTGTCCTAGCTGGTCTTCCCTGGCCTATTTCACACACCAAGATCACCCAACACTATTTCTCTACCATCAGATGAAATCCTCACTGTGCCTAACTCTAGATGCCATCCTATCTCTCAACCTCACCTCTAATACCATTCTGTCCCAACCTGCCTTTACTAAGATGAGAGAAGGGATAGCATATTGTCATACCCTTCCTTCATTAAGTTTAATGAGAGATATTGACCCCCCAGACCCACCTTCAATAGGTCCTGGAGTGGAAAATAGCACCAAGGATATAGAATCACACCCAATATGGAAGGAATTACCCTTTTTATTTAATAGTATCATGAGATAAGATAGTAAATCCGAAAAACACCAATAATGGGGAGGGTAAATGTAAAGCCCCTGAAAACCATTCCCATATGCATGTTACAAAGGTAAATGCCACAATGTACAAGGATACTACAATGGTAAAGTAACAAAAGAAAAGAAAAATAGCAACAAAAACTATCCCAACGCCCGAGATTGTATGGCTATGCACGATCCCTGAAGTCCTCCTAGAAACATGAAAGAAATTTATATACGTAGGGTGAGCATACAAGTATATATTCAGTAGAGAAAACCAAAGACTCTCATGCCCAAGTGAGGAGGCATTCAAAAGCCATATGAGAAAAGAGGTAACCAAATCACATGGCAAGGAAAACTAACAACCCAAGTCTCACCAAGGCACATACCCCAAAATAAGGCAAGTCATGTAATATATAGTAATAGAACATCGATATTTGGGTACCCCGCGCCACTTTACCACTAGTTATTGAAGACATCCTATGCATCGAACCTCTCCCACCATTCTCACCGCAGTCCCACTGCCACACCCCTCCCGCACACACCTTGGACACATCCACGCATCCCACCCACAAACACCTATGCCACAACCACCATCCCACCTGAAAACACCTAGGGAAAAAACCACCATACATATCCATGCCCACAAACACCTGGGCCAGAACAACTGCTGCCACACCCGAAGACACCTGGGCCTCGTCCTGAAGGGTCTTGGGAAACAACCTGCCCACAGACACCTGGGCCAACCACCACAACTACCATTCCCAAAGAATTTTGGTCTATAATGGACCTCAGGACATCACATCTTGCCTCAAGATTCTTGGTCTATTAGGGAAAGGGAGCAGAAAAGGAGCTAATAACCAGCCCCTAATAGGAGTGTTGGAAAAACACCCTCCCCCATGGAATGTGGGTGTTCGGCACTAAGTGCTCAACCTGTTTGGGAAAAAAATAAGAAACATAAGAACTACAAATATATATATACGTAACAAGCACTCATCCCAACCTAGGGATTCCAAACCAACCTAGGCACAAACACCCCCGTTACTATTCCTTCATAAATGAAAATCACAGCACCAACGACCATGTCATAACTCATTCCCCAAAAAATTACCCATTTAAACCATTTTTGATTTCATGTTCAAGTGTTCCCAATTAGGTGAATTCTACCCAACTGGGAAACTAACAGGTATAACCACAAGCCAAAGAAAGAGAAATATACAAACAAAAATTTAAGCATTCACAACCGGTTCTCTTGTGAAGTCACAACAAAAAATGAATCAGTGAGATCCCTCAATGTACTTTAACCAAACAAAGTCTCGAGATACAGCCCCATATAGCTTTATATTCAAAACCAACAACTGTGACACAACAGAGGTTCCCATCATCATCCACATCACCCCATAAGTATCAAACAGAACAACACACCTACTACCAAAACAGAGTAGGGAAGCATCTAGGTTCAAGCACATCATTCATTAGGTTCTTGTTTCTGTAAGTTAACCTGGGTGACCACACAAGGATTGATGTTCACTGGGTATCCATTTACCCAACTGAGTTTTGGTGATTAACCAATTTCCATGTTACACTTATTTATTCATCACAGAAGACAAGGTTTCATTAGTGTGCAAGGAAAGACCACCAACGACCATGATTTTCAGTAAGCATAAGACCATTCCGTTCACAACATATAACGATTTTAAAAGTGTACAGTAGAAATGTCAAATGCATCCCATCATTCATTAACAATCTATTTATTATCTTTGTTAAGGTTTGGTTTCATCTATTCCTATAGAAATAGTAGCGTAACCACCCCACATGATACATAGTAAGGAGAGAAGAAGGAAAATCCATACATGGTTGACCAAGGATCAAAGTTCTTATCCACACACCAAGAACTAGGGATTCGCAACTTGCAGGGGAGGAACGTCAGGGACTCCAAGTGTGTGCAGAAAGGCTCCAGTACAGGCGCACCACTTTCATTGGGATGGGTTACTCCAAACGCACAAATTGGAAAAAGAGACTAGCCAAGAGGAAGAAGAAGAAGGAATTTCTATGCGATATAAGGATGAGATCCCATTGTTACGGGATATGGAATTTTGAATGGCTATAAAGTCAGATCGTGGTTTCACTATGCAGTTGGGCAGTTACACACGATGTAATTAATTTCCATTTAAAAATTCTTCAGGGGGGTCATAATGAGTAGAAGTTAAACAATTTTTTTAACCATAAGGAAATGCGAAACAGGGGCGGAACTGGATGGTACGGGGAAGGGCGTGCCACCGATGAAAAACCACATGTTTTGGAAAGTTAAGGGTTTCTCTACCCTTGGGGTATTTTAGATATTAATTATGGGTTTTAAATGGCTTTGAAAGGGGGAATTAAATCATCTATACTCTAAAAGATAAGACGTAGGAGCGGAAAAGTAAGAAACTGGAAAATGAACGAAGACTGCTCGGTGAGGACATGTAGCCACCGTCACAGTGCCACCCTCGCAGCACCACCATCATGACGTCACCCTCACGGTGCCACCATCCCTGGTGAAACAATCACTAGTGCCACCTTCATCGATGGACGAATGTCACGGTGCCATCGTAACTGGTTCCACCCTCACGATGCCACCGTGACAGGTGTGCGATTGTCACGGTGCCACCGTCATGGTGCCACCGTAATAGGTTCCCCCGTGACTGGTGCCACCATTTCGTTGGAGCCGTGTTTTGGAAAAGTAATTGACCAGGTGGGTCTGGGCCATTACGGGGATGGTTTCTAGAAGTAATAGGGGGATGTATGGTGATTAATTAGGTAGAGGTTGTATTAGCCAAGGGGCTCGGGAAGTGTGAAGAATGGTTTATAAGTAGGGGATTTTTTTAAGGGGGAGGAGTGGCGCTTTATGAATGTTTAATAATATTATTTTATTATATAATTATATTCGATTTCTAAAGGTCAAATACTCATTAAAGATGAAGATAAGATGACTCCTGTTTGAAATAAAATAATACAATAAAAATTGGATAGGTTTGGATATTTTTTTATATAATCTTATTAATTTAAATCATTCAATATTGAGGTAAACACGACATCATTATAGTGACATAAATATTTTAATTTATTTTATGTGTAAAAATTATAACAAAATATCACAATGTAGGAAATCATTATATAATTCATAATAATATTTCTATTATAAGAGATAACTTATATAACCTTAGAATATAATTAATTTAAAAAAGATATATGTTTGTGTCTTTTTTTCATTTACACTAAATTAATTAATATAAAATGACTTTTTCATAACCATGTGGCTTTTTGGGGTCTGGAAATCAACTCAAAGATGCCCATGGTCAAAAACGTATCATCCAATAGGATAAGGATACATTTTAGTGTAAATTAATATTATTATAATAATATTTTGTTACCCTTATTTACCATATTTACTCATTAAACATGGTAAATTTTTTTTTACTGAATTAAATATTCATAATGTATAAAAATAAAAGTGACATATTCTCACAATTTTTACCTCCTTATTACAAATAGAAAATCCATTTCTTTCAAAATCATTACACAGAAGAGCAAGAAAATAAATTAAAATTAATTCCGACTGTCAAAACAAAAATTATGTTTTCAAGAAATACTAACTATCAAAAGAGTGACACATATTTATGTCCAATTTCAAAGTGAAATAACTTATATTGACCAAAATTGGTTTAAATGGAAAAAAATATTATAATTACACATTAAAACAAATTATATAGATAACCTAACCTTATTAATAAATTATATTAAATGTCAGTTTTGAATTAAAATACAGTATTTATCACTATACATTAAAAATGAACTCTATCAGAAAAGTAACAAAAAGTTACCCAATGTAAAATTTGATGTCCCAAAAATACATAAGAATTTTATTTTTTACAATAAAAAATAAATAAGATATAAAAACTAGATTTAAGGATGGTTCTCCATCCAAAGTCAATAAATTGACTTTTTAATGAGTATTATATTATTTAGGATTAAAATAAGATTCATTCTTATTTTAAGTATATAAAATTTATTGGATAAATAGAAAAACAATTAAGAAATATATTTAATCATAATATGGTTACTTTTGTTCATTCCCTTAAATACAATGTCTATGAATTATCTACCATTTAAAATAATAATATTCTATTAATATTTTTCAGTATAACTGAACATTGTATGCAACGTAAGTTTTCAATGAAACCCATTATTGTGTATCAGTTTCACCATCAAAAATAGAATCCCAATTGAAGTAAATTAATATTTAATTAAAAATTTTTAATCAACATGAAAATGTAATATTCTTTATTTACCTCAGTTGTTACATCCTTACCCCATTTTCTGAAATGCACCCTCGCCAATATAAAATTGGGCTTGGAAAATTAATTGAAGGCCCCACATCAAAAAAATATTCAATAAAAATATCACATTAAAAGAAATAAATCGAAATGCAAAGGTCACCTGAGATAGACCATACTAGGATTCCCTTTAGGAAATCATGGATATATAAGAGAAATAAACCATCATGGTTTGATGGAGATTGATAGAAAACAATTTTATAAGAATGTTAACAATAAGAAAATCACAAAATTTTTATGGGTTAAACGGTGTTTGATTCCATTTTTTAAAAAGATAAGCGAAAATGATTTTTTTTATGTTAATTTTCACAAATTTTATGAATTTATTTAAGAGCATGAAAAATAAAATAAGGAAATATACTTACTTTTTATGTAGACTTTAATCCTTTACTTGATTTCTACCATAAACTCATCTTTTCTCCAAATGATGAGTATTCAAGATGACTTATTCACGTTGAAAGAGTAATAATAAACTTTTAGGAAATCATATAATTCGAAAAATATTAACTATATTTTTCCCATGTCCTTAGACATTATCAAATACCAAATTGTTTAGAATAAGATTCGATAATAACCAAAAAGGAAATTATTTTAAAAAAATAAATAATAATCTTAATCTAAATTTTTTTTCAAACAGTACACAATGTTTAACAAAGACCATTCAACAAACAACAGTCCAAATTTTTTTTCAATGTAATCCAAACTAAGATGGAATCCCAAATCTTAGAATGATTTAATCACATAGTCTCCCATGATAAATCATCTCATTTATCACCAAATAACATCGGTTACTCTTAATGTATCATACTGAGAAGTAATTAACCTAATCCCATGTTATCCATGATAGGTTAATCATTTCATTAAATAATCCAAATCATCACATTTTTACAATAAAAACATTGATTCTTCCAAAATAATATTTCAAACATTACTCCACAAATTATATCCATAGTATTTTTTTTACACAAGCATATAGTGTTTCCAAAAGAGAAAAAATCTTCTAAAATATCCTTTATCACTTAATCACCAAATAATTTACCAATATTAATGATATCCATTTAATAAAAAATTAGTTCCCAATATCAACTTACTCTTGATCTATAAAATTGTTTAACTAAAATAATAATAATTCATACTTACCACATAATTCACGTAGGCTAGTGGTAAGAGATCATCCCTTGGTGGTCTTAAGATGAGGGTTCGATTCATGCGGCCTTACCGAAAGTGACGGGTTATCACCCATCTTACAATTTGTCCATTTTTATTACACACAAAAATAACCCTAACATGTTTTAACCTCAAACGTTTTCTTATACCTTTATTTTTTTCCCATCATAGTAAGGCCTCATCTAATTATATAATGTCATTTTTTTCACCTTAATATGACAAAATAATTCTATTTCAAATAGAAATAACATCATACCATGATCATGGTTTCTTTATGGTTTCAAAAAAATCTTTTTCATATAGGTAGAAGGTCTATGAATTGAAAAAATGATTTAGAGTTCTTTCAAAGTCATTTGATTCCTTCATCTAAATACACCATAAACAACTTTGGTCATATGGGTGTTCACAAAAAACTATTTTGCAAAATAATCATGTATGACATATAATTTCAAGAAATCTGATAGAACATGATTTTTATTAAATAGTCAGACTGAAATTGAAATGACACGTTCAATAAATAGTTCTTTTAAAATACAATAAGTATGTGTAGAAATACAATATTATAAAATAAAATATAAATAGGTTTCTCTAGGTTCTCATTCTTCAATACCTTTTTCAAAATCATAATATGCTTCAAAATTTTATGATAAGGTAATATATTTGAAAATTACATGATAGTATTTACCTTTCATGAAAATATGATTATATTGAGAAAATAGGATTTGATTAAAGACATCCCATTATCCACAATGATATTGAGGTATAGTGCAGTTGTTTGATATCTCAAACAACTCTAGGAAAATGATTATTATGGTAGAAAAAGATACACCATCATCTGAACATGACTTTGTAATAATTATTGCAAAGATTTCATCATGAATTTATATGAATATCATTTGAGTCCCTCCTCCTTCCATTTGAAACCTTCTTTTCTTGATATGGAAAATTTAAAAAACAAGGATTTTACTGAAATAATATATATTGGGACTAACCATGGGTTTAACGAAAACACTTAATCCCTAAAGTTGTCTAAATCGACCTATAATACCAAATATAATGACCCAGCCTTAAAACATTATATAATCTTGAATTATTTGAATAATTAACATTGATGATATTTTTAGGTTTAGAGTTTTAGAGAATTAGACCATAATTATTACATATCAATGAAAATATAACATGTTGACACTATAGAGACCCGAAGCATGATGTAAATGAACATTACATTACTTTTGTGGAATACTTAGTATATAACAAAAACACACACACAAGGACCGTAATAGTTTAGTGTCTTTGGAAACTTGGAATGTAATCTTCTAATCATGGTGAAAGATCTTCAACTTCTCCCATAAAGATCTTCCCCTATTTTTTCTTACCTAAAACCTTTCTTTATATCCTGGGGAAAAGAAAACATAAAAAGGGTGAGCTCAAATGCTCATTAAGGGTAATAATGGATAAAATAAAACCTACCATATACATTTGAACGTAAACACATGAAAATAAAGTTTAAACATCAAAAGCTTGAGCATTGACATAAAACATGGAAGTACGTAAGGCATATATCATAAAGAAACAATAAGAATGATAAAATAGAATGGGAATAAAACACGTAATTTTGGAAACCATTCAGCACATTTCATGATTTCCATTGTATCCAAGGGATTGCTTCCGAGACCATCTTGGTGGAAAAAGTCCCTTTCTGAATGGAGTTCACTCCTCGTTTCAGTCCTGTAACACTGAACTGGATTAACTTACCGTTCCAACCATGTCTATCTCATGAGATATAAATCTTTACTCAATGCATTTGAGGGAGATATAGGTCCCACCCATCTCATAATGAAATCATTCTTACTTGTGCCACAAAATAAACATATATCATTCATAAAAACCCAATAAATAAAATGGGTTTAATAAACATCATCCCATCATCACATAATCCAGATAAAAGAAATGGATATCATTTCATAATAAGAAAATTGAAACCATGTAAATCATAGAGACATTACACTTGAAACATACACATGTGAAATAATGTCATCTTAGATGAAAATGGTTTTGATAAAGCACATTAAATGAATTCTTGAAGAAAATATCCTTTTTTCTTCAAAATCATTTTCTTTTCACAAAATGTCATGCAATTTTAGAATAAAAAGGATTTTGTTGAAAATAGACATGAAATCTTTTGAAGGAAGCTTCATGATAACAAGGCTTTATAAAACCATAAAAATCATTTCATGCCGTATATGTTAAAAAACATTCTTATCGTATTTTTGTCTGAAAAGTCAAAAAAGTACCTCGTACGAAAAACGACAAAAGATTCCTTTCATATCTTTTACTAAAAGCTCACCGAAGGGTAAAATGGGATTTAAACAATTGTAGGTGGATGGAAATAATATTAAATATTGAGGAAACATGGATGTGGATGATAAAATACACCCCAGTAAATACCAATGTATAAACAATCTCGGATAAAAATGAGATTGTGATATTTCCCTTACCTTAGGTCTAATTTGCTTCGTAAGTGTCCGAACCTCATGTATAATGATTTAAATAATGTTATTGACTTATTCCAGAATCAAACTAATACATATGGTTCACTTATGACTTTATTTTACCCGTTCTTTTGTAAATTCCATGTTAAAGAGCTTTTTGGGTAAAATCGTTTCATTTGTCGTCCGTGTTTTGACTTGTAATTATTCATATGATTACTTAGATCATGATTACTTAATTACAGAATATAATAAATTATTTATATAAATATTCATAATATTCATATATATATAATAGATCAGTAAATGGAAAGAAATACACCGTTCATGGAGATGGTAGGCCGTACATACGCATGAACGCTGTTTTTGTTTCCTTATTGAGTTGAATGGAATTAAGTAGATGACATAAATATATATACACATAAATCCAGTATCATTATTATGTCATATATTTCATTATTACTTATTATATATAATTTATAATCATTCATGAATGGTTAACGTCGAGAATGAATCTCATCGCGTCTTGGAGACGGTAGTCCGTACGTACGCACGAGAGATGATATTGTTCTCATGATCGTGGAATTGTATTGGAGTGTATGTATATTATTTAAGAATCTACATCACTTTACAATAATCATATATAGTTATTATGTACACCATTATACCCATCCATGTAAGGTGGTGATGGAAAATAGATTACACCACGGCGTTGAGACGGTATTCCATATGTACGCACGTGAGATGATTTCGTTTTCCGTAGGATGGATAGATGGTGAAATAGGGTAGTTTAATACTTATAAAAACATATCATTATATGAGGGATACTGATGTTATTACTTCATAATGAAACAACCTATGAAGAATAAGTGGAAGAAGAAATAATGTTGAAAGAATCGATAACGGACATTACCTCTTCTTTGAAGCGCCACTTTGAGATCTCTTTTTAGGGCAGTAAAATTGGTCTTTGAGGAGGACCAGCACCTCTAGGATATTTCTAGGGAAGTGGATAAAATAATTTGGCAGGGGTTGGCCGAACTTGAAGGCTAAAAGTGGTGTGAGGAAGAGAGGGAGGAGGTTCCCTTTTATAAGGGAGGAGAGGGGCTCTTTTGGAAAAATAAAAAATATTATTTTATTATAATGCCAAATTCGGTTTTAAATAGCTCCAAATTGATTTATTTCGAAGCTATGGTGGGTATTGGTAGAAGCCCTCTCATAAAATAGAAGTTAGTCAAGTTTAGGTTCCTATTTTAACCTTATCATTTATATTAAACTATAAGTTAGATAATTTTTCTTTTACCGTGTCTTTTTGTGTTCTTACACTATAAGGGTAATAAACATACTATAAGAAGACAATAGAACACCATGATGTTTATTATTAATAGATATAACCTTATATTATTCATTTGGAAAAAAGTTATATTTTTAGAAATAAAATAACAATTAATAATATAATATTTTTTTAAAAACCATTTTATGTCAATTTTGACACTATTTAGTAATTGATTATTTGTGAAACTCATAACAGAATGGTTAGTTCCAAAAAAGTTAATTAAATCAATAATAACATGTCATATTAACGTATAAAATTAGTTTAATTCATAAAATGTCTAAAATTACATTTATTTGGGTATTTATAACATCAATTATGTCAATATTTCATTAATAAGATAATTACTACATCATCTTTGTGTCATAAATAAATTAACTTATTTAAAGTCTAAAAATTACAAATAAAATATCATTATGTATGAAATATTTTTATCTTTCTAATTAATATTTATAGTCGAATTTTTCTTATGTATAACCCTATATTAAAAATTATTTTCTTATTAAACATTGATTCTAACTATTTTAACCCTTCTTTAAATAAATTAATAATAAATGTCCTAATCTAATCCATGTGGGCCTAAATGGTCATATTTTATTCCTAAGGTTGTTTTTGGTCGAATTTCACTTATCCAATAGAATTAGGACATGTTTTAGGGTAATAATAATATCATTTGTACCCTTAATTACCCTATTTACTTTTAACCGTGGTAAATATAAGTAAAAAGTTACTATTCCCCAAAAATTATTTTCATCTCATTGAACCACATTTTACTTACTGGAAACAACTGTGTCTCTCGGATTTTTGAAATTCCACTGACAGAAGCGGTAAAATTATGTTTTATGAAAACATTCAGTTTTTTAACTACCACTTAGTGGTTTCACTATTAATCAAAAAATGAATGTTTCCAGAAAAATACCAAAAATTTGGCCTAAGCTATATTTGATATTATGAATTAAAAAATGATGTTTATTTTACCAAATTCAAAACATATCAGTTACATTAACTAATTTAAAAATTAATTCCCGCCGTCAAAACAAATAATGTGTTTTTAAGAGATAATAACTTTCAAAAGATTGGCACTTGTTTATGTCTGGTTTAAATGTGAAATTACATCCAATGGACAAAATTGTATTAAATTGTAAAAATATATTCTAAATATAATTTAAAACCACTCAAATTAATAATTTATCACTATTAATTATTTTGATTAAAAAAAGTTGTTTTTAATTAAAATTTAATAATTTTCACTATTCATCAGAATAAGAAAGTTATCCGAAAAGTACCAAAATTTCACCCTAAGATAATTTAAATATTCCGAATCCAAAAATGAAGTACATTTTGAAAAATAAAATTTAAAAAATTTCAGAAAATGGTTATTACTATTCATAATGACTAGTTTTAATAAAATTTTAATAGCATATCTTTGTTTAGTGAAACTCGGTATTGCGTACTACACACACAGTCGAGGAAGGTTGCAATTGCATGTAATGAAAGGGAAGTCAAGGATGCATGTTGTGAAATCTCCTTTTGGTGTAGCATAAAACACAAGACATTAATGAAATTAAAAATAATATTTTTCATAAAATCTCGGGGTGTTACATTCTACCCCCATTAAAATGAATTTCGCCCTCAAAATTCGTCGGGGTTATAAATGGTTTACTACTAGAATTTTTCATTAACAGAAACCCACATCGTAAAAAGGAATACAAAAAACAATCATTAAAAAAATCATGAAACATAACGGTTACCCAAATAAACTAATCACTGGGTTTCCACATAGGTGAAAATATGGATATGGAAGAGAAATCTAACCATCATGTTCTGATGGAGAGTGGTAGAGAACATGGCTATAGAAAGACCAGCAATCACAAAGCCATAAATTTGTGACGATCTAAGGTACCATCTGATTAAATATATATATATAAGAGCACTTTGATAACATTTTTTGTTTTCAAGATCATTTCCCTAAAGTTGATGAAATTGGAATTAGAAGAAATACTTTCTTGATTTCGGTATAGTCTCACCATTGGTCATTATTTGGAAAATTTCCACTTCATATCTTAAATAAATGAAGTTGAATTTTTCATTCGTGATGTGTTAGCAGATCATGTGATAGAATGATGGGTCATTCCATCTGTTTCAAATAAAAGGTTAGCAAAAATTATCAAATATACATAAGTCCATCTATGGTGAGATTAATCATATGTGGTTCCTAAAATGGACTTATACTTCTTATATTATACTGCTTAATATAATAAAAATAGTTTCTACTAAACAAGGACTTCCTATAGGCCAGTGGTAGGCGATAAAGGCCAGTCGCACTTCAGTTGTGGGTTCGATTCCCACAACATTGTCCGAGGCGATGGGCTATCGCCAGTCCTGCAGGTTGTCCTTTTTCTAATGCTATATTACTATAACATCCCATCAATAATATCTAAAAAAGTTCTATCCTAACTTATGTCCAACATAATTCATTCCAATCTTTAGGCTTATCTAAAATACTTCGGTCCAAGCTCATAGTATAAAGAAAACGATTACTTGAAATGTCATCAACCATGCATGTGAATACCATCATTTATCCCCCATATATCTTGTTGGTCACATTCCAATCATGTGAATACCTTAAGCATGTATTCTTTTGAAAAATGAATACCCATTAAACCTTAGTGAAAACATGAATGCGGTCAAAATTTAACTCTTTCCACATACCAAAATCCAAAAATTTTATATAGTCAAACCATGATATATCCTTCTCCTTATATCAGTCATGAGCTCATGAATACTATCAAACATTTAATTTTCTCCTTATCCCTTCATTATGCGCATATCATCCTCATTCCAAAAATATCTGAATAGCATTTCATGGATACTGGTACCATTAATCATACACTTTCAAAACTCAAGGAAATACAACAGTGTAACAATCCTTAGATGTATCTTTATTCCATAGTACCATGAGATTACTTATACAACATTACACATGATAAACATGTAATCATTCCACTACATTCTTTAACCACTGATCGAGCTTCAAAAATTCTTTCATCTCACATAACATTTGTAGTCTCTTCATCATCATCAACATAAATACTACCCATACGACCATACTGATTCTCTTTATGAGACTTTCCCTTAGGGCATTGGTTTGCATAATTCCTGTACATTCCACATTTAAAACATTTAACCATTTTTGATGTCGTAGAAAAACCATTATCCTCATCCTTGGTGTTAAGTCAACCTTTTCCTTTGCACTTAATGGCTTTGTGTCCTTTTTTTCCACACCCAAAGCATCTTCCAGTTCCTTTTGAAACATTCTCCTTGATGCCTCTTACCACATGATTTACATAGGGGAAATTGAACATTCTTTCCTCTATGATCATCATGAAACTCCATATTTCTCTTATTAACCGAGTCAGGAAACTTACAAAATTTTACTTTATTGATCATATTATGAGATTTCTGATTTGGCATCATAATGATGTTTGGACTTCCAAATCTCATTTCATTTGGTTGCTCATAAATAATATCATTCCATTGTCCATCATATTCTCCATTGTCGTGAATCATCTTGTTTACATCAATTTTCTAAAACCCAAAAAGAATACTGTGAGAGGAAAAAATCATAATAAAGGGGGAGTAACTTCAATATCTAAAATCTTTTGTTTAATATAATATCATTACCATAGTTCTAGGACTATATCCTATAGATATACTTATCCTTAGGGACATCCTTAGACATACCTTAGAAATATCTCTAGGGATCTCACTAACGTTTTCTCATCCTAGTATCCAACGGTTGACTAAACCATTCCTCTGATACCAACTGTAGAGACCCGAAGCTTGACGTACATGAACATTCCATTACTTTTGAGGAATAATTAGTACATAACAAAAACACACACACAAGGACCGTAATAGTTTAGTGTCTTTGGAAACTTGGAATGTAATCTTCTAATCGTGGTGAAAGATCTTCAACATCTCCCACAATGATCGTCCCCTATTTTTTACCAAAAACATTTCTTTATATCCTGTGGAAAATAATACATAAAAAGGGCGAGCTCAAATGCTCAGTAAGGGTAAACATGGATAAAATAAAACATACCATATACATTTGAACTTAAAAACATTAACATAATGTTTAAACCTCAAAAGCTTGAGCAATGACATAAAACGTGGACGTACGTATGGCATAGATCATAAAGAAAGATTAAGAATGATAAAATAGCATGGGAATAAAACACGTAATTTTGGAAACCATTCAGAACATGTCATGATTTCCATAGTAGCCAAGGCATTGCGGCCGAGACCATCTTGGTGGACAAAGTCCCTTTCTGAATTTAGTTCACTCCTCCTTTCAGTCCTGTAACACTGAACCGGATTAACTTACCGTTCCTACAATGTCTATCTCATGAGATATAAATCTTTACACAATGCATTGGAGGGAGATATAGGTCCCACCCATATCATAATGAAATCATTCTTACTTGTGCCACAAAATAAATATACATCATTCATAATAACCCAATAAATAAAATGGGTTCATAAACATCATCCCATCATCACATAGTCCATATAAAAGAAATGGATATCATTTCATAATAAGAAAATTGAAACCATGTAAATCATAGAGACATTACACTTGAAACATACACATGTGAAATAATGTCATCTTAGATGAAAATGGTTTTGATAAAACACATTAAATGAATTCTTGAGGAAAAAAATCCTTTTTTCTTCAAAATCATTTTATTTTCACAAAATGTCATGCAATTTTAGAAGAAAAAGGTTTTTGTTGAAAATATTCATGAAATCGTTTGAAGTAATCTTCATGAAAATAAGGCTTTATAAAACAATAAAAATCCTTTCATGCTGTATATGTTAAAAAAAATTCTTATCGTACTTTTGTCTGAAAAGTCAAAAAAGTATCTCGTACGAAAAACGACAAAAGATTCCATTCATATCTTTTACTAAAAACTCACGTAAGGGTAAAATGGGATTTAAAAAATTGTAGGTGGATGGAAATAATATTACATATTGAGGAAACATGGATGTGGATGATAAAATACACCCCAGTAAATACCATAGTATAAACAATCTCGGATAAAAATGAGATTGTGATATTTCCCATAACTTTGGTCTGATTTGCTTCGTAAGTGTCTGATCCTCCTGTATAATGATTTGAATAATGTTATTGACTTATTCCAGAATCATACTGATACATATGGTTCACTTATGACTTTATTTTACCCGTTCTTTTGTAAATTCCATGTTAAAGAGCGTTTTGGGTAAAATCGTTTCATTTGTCGTCCTGTTTTGACTTGTAATTATTCATATGATAACATAGATCATGATTACTTAATTACAGAATATAGAAAATGATTTATATATATATCCATAATATACATATATATAATTGATTAGTAAACGGAAAGAAATACACCGTTCATAGAGATGGTAGGTCGTACGTACGCATGAATGCTGTTTTCGTTTCCTTATTGAGTCGAATGGAATTAAGTAGATGACATAAATATATATACACATAAATCCAGTATCATTATTATGTCATAAATTTCATGATTACTGATTATGTATACTTTATAATCATTCATGAATGGTTAACGTGGAGAATGAATCTCGTCGCGTCGTGGAGTCGGTAGTCCGTACGTACGCACGAGCGATGATATCGTTCTCATGATCGTGGAATTGTATTGGAGTGTATGTATACTATTTCAGAATCTAAATCACTTTACAATAATCATATATAGTTATTATGTACACCATTATACCCATCAATGTAAGGTGGTAATGGAAAATAGATTACACCATGGCGTGGAGACGGTATTCTGTACGTACGCACGCGCGGTGATTTCGTTTTCCATAGGATGGATAGATGGTGAAATAGGGTTGTTTCATACATATAATAACATATCATTATATGAGGGATACTGATGTTATTACTACATAATGTAACATCCTAATAAGAAGAAGTGGAAGAAGAAATAAAGTAGAAAGAATTGGTATTGGACATTACCTCTTCTTTGAAGCGCCTCTTTGAGATCTCCTTTAGGGCTCTAAAATTGGTCTTTGAGGACGACCAGAACCTCTATAATTTTTCTAGGGAAGTGGAGAAGAGAATTTGGCAGGGGTTGGCCGAGCATAAAGGCTCAAAGTGGTGTGAGGAAGAGAGGGAGGAGGTGCCTTTTTATAAGGGAGGAGAGGGGCTCTTTTGGAAAAACAAAAAATATTATTTTATTATAAAGCCAAATTCGGTTTTAAATAGCTCCAAATTGATTTATTTCGAAAGTAAGGTGGGTATGGGTAGAAATACTCCCATCCAATATATTTATACATGTTTAGGTTCCTATTGTAACCTTATCATTTATTTTTAACTTCAAGTTAGATAATTTTACTTTTACCGTGTCTTTTTGTGTTCTTACACTATAAGGTTAATAAACATAC
Source organism: Viscum album (assembly GCA_963277665.1). Lineage (NCBI taxonomy): Eukaryota > Viridiplantae > Streptophyta > Magnoliopsida > Santalales > Viscaceae > Viscum > Viscum album. Next base: position 1,966,301,090 of record OY728132.1, read on the forward strand.
TATAAGAAGCCAAAAGAACCCCAAGTTTTTTTTATTAATATATATAACCTTATCTAAGTCATTTAGTCGAACCTTATATTTTGAGGAATAAAATAACAATTAATAATATAATATTTGTTTTCAAAACTATTTTATGTCAATTTTAACACTATTTAGTAATTGATTTTTGTGAAACTTATAACAGAATGGTTAGTACAAAAAAAGTAAATTAAATCCATAATAACATGTCATATTAACCTATAAAATTAGTGGAATTCATAAAAAGTCTAAAATTACATTTATTTTGGTATTTATAACATCAATTATGTCAATATTTCATTAATAAGATAATTACTTCATCATCTTTGTGTCATAAATAAATTAACTTATTTAAAGTCTAAAAATTACAAATAAAATATAATTATGTTGGAAATATTTTTAGATTTCTAATGAATATTTATAGTCGAATTTTTCTTATGTATAACTCTATATTAAAAATTATTTTCTTATTAAACATTGATTTTAACTATTTTAGCCCTTCTTTAAATAAATTAATAATAAATGTCCTAATCTAATAAAAGTGGGCCTAAATGGTCATATTTTATTCCTAAGGTTGTTTTTGGTCGAATTACACTTATCCAATAGAATTATGTCATGTTTTAGGGTAATAATAATATCACTTGTACCCTTAATTACCCTATTTACTTTTAACCGTGGTAAATAAAAGTAAAAAGTTACTATTCACCAAAAATTATTTTCATCTCATTGAACCACATTTTACTTACTGAAACCAACCGTGTCTCTGGAATTTTTGAAATTCCACTCACAGAAGCGGTAAAATTAAGTTTTATGAAAAAATTCAGTTTTTTAACTACCACTTAGTGGTTTCACTATTAATCAAAAAATGAAAGTTTCCAGAAAAATACCAAAAATTAGGCCTAAGATATATTTGATATTCTGAATTCAAAAATGATGTTCATTTTACCAAATTCAAAACATATCAGTCACATTTAATAATTTAAAAATTAATTCCCGTCGTGAAAAACAAATAGCGCGTTTTTAAGAGATAATAACTATCAAAAGATTGACACTTGTTTATGTCTGGTTTAAATGTGAAATTACATACAATGAACAACATTGTATTAAATTGTAATAATATATTATAAATATAATTTAAAACCACTCAAATTAATAATTTATCACTATTAATTCTTTCTATTAAAAAAAGTTGTTTTTAAATAAAATTTAGTAATTTTCACTATTCATCAGAATATGAAAGTTATCCGAAAAGTACCAAAATTTTACCCTAAGCTAATTTCAATATTCTGAATCCAAAAATGATGTCTATTTTAAAAAATAAAATTTAAAAAATTTCAAAAAGTGGTTATTACTATTCATAATGACTAGTTTTAATAATATTTTAATAGCATATCGTTGTTTAGTGAAACTCGATATTGCGTACTACACACGCTATCGAGGAGGGTCGCGATTGTGTGTAATGAAAGGCAAGTCAAGGATGTGTGTTGTGAAATCTCCTTTTGGTGTAGCGTACAACACAAGACATTAATGAAATTAAAAAGAATATTTTTCATAAAATCTCGGGGTGTTACAGACACTACCACTCTGTATCCATTTTTTTCATAAAATAAAAACTCTTAAAAAGAAAATTGGCTACTTTTATGTTTATATAACATGACTTTTCCTTGATCCCACCCTTTAACTTATTCATCTTTAATTCCATTGGAAAATATTTCAAAAAAATGGGATGAGCATAAGAAGATCAGTAAGGGTAGTAAAATAAGGAAAGGAAACATTAACGCATCAATAAATACAAGTAAATTAAACTATATTTTTTAATCATTACATACCTTATGAAATTATATAATTTTTGAATAACACACAGAAATAGTAAATCAAAAATCTAACGTGTGGCATACAAAACATACTTACATTGTATCTATCATAGCTACATAGGGATTTATTTTGTTATACCCATCGCAGTATATTCCCTAAATCCCTTAGTATAAACATTAACGTTTACCTCAGTCATATTAACCAATGCATTGAATAGCTATCTCAAGATCACCTATCCTAGGTTTGTCATAGAACCACCTGTATACGTAAAAAATTACCAAGATCCATAACACATTCATATCAGAAAAAACAATCACAAAGGAATGATAATATTTCAATAATACAATCATAACATATCATTTCAAGATATAGACATAAACAATTCATTATCAAACCATTGTCAAATCCATTTAAAACATTTAATAAAGATATTTATGTATCAAAGTCTCACATACCACATTGAAACATATGAAAGTAATTTACATTGTGTGGTACTGTAGCAAAACAGTCCACTGTGTGGTTACTATAGGAGACACTGTAGAAGTCACTATACTAGGTACTATTCAGTACTGTAGTAGCTTGTACTATTCACCTTGGGCCACCTGTTTGGGCATGTAATTCGTAAGGATTTTGGGCCACCAATGACTTTGGCTCAGTTGGGATTTCGGGCCACCTATAATGCCTTCGGGCCACCTCAAGGCCTTCGAGCCACATGCAGTTTCCCCAAACACACTACACAAAATGAGCAGCCCTAGAAGAGGATTTAGAGCAGGTGTACTCACTAGAGCAGAGCCAATTGGATTTGTGAGAATGATAGGGAATGGCTATGCCATCAGGACCATCTTGTGCTATCATAGGAAGCCTAACTAGATGGTCATGTGAAGTTTGAAAGCTATTATCATGATATCGATGATGGGGAGGGGCAGTTCCATGTAAATAGTTTGGTTGAATTCCCTAAGACATTCGTGTCATGTAATCTCCTAAGCCTACGATCCATGTAATCTCTGAGCCTACGGGCCTTGTAAGGGTTCCACCTCATCCCTTAAAAGCGGGGTTATCAAAAAATCAATAAAATGAAGGCCTTTAGGCCATTCAGGTAAAATATGGACATTAATGTGAATGATTTAGGAGAATAAATCTTTAAAACAATATTTAAGTTAAATAGTTCTTAAAAAACTGAGATATGATTGAATACAAATAATTAAGGGATAAACTTTAATAAAAAATTTATATTATCATGAGAATAAATGTATTCATGATATAATATTCCATATGATAGTATATACACCATATAAATATGAATTAGTGCAAAACAACAATGAAGTCTCAATGGAATGTAAATTGAGACAAAGTCCCTTGCAAATATCATATCGTTAGATTAAGGGAAAATATAGGAAATAATTATCTGTGAAAAATAATAATACAGTCAACATAAGTGTATATTATGTTTTAAAAAATTCACAAATATTCATATCATTACATAATTGAAAAGTACATGTTTAACCCAAAGAATTTAAATTGGGTTATGAAGATTCCGTACAGAAATTCGAGACCCTAATAACGTCGCTTTAAAATTCATAAAATGTGTTGATGGGAGAGAAAATGGTATCTCATCACTTGGAAATAAAATTTATAGAAATAATGATATAGAAGATCATATCCCAACAAAATAAGATGTAAATTAAAATACATAACCAAAAGAATTCTTTTAAAAATAGGAGGTTGAATGGTTTCCATATAGATTGCTAACATACGAAACATACAACCCATGAAAGATAAATAATTCAACTAAGTTTTCCATAATAAAAAAATAATGAATATAAAATGAAGAATAAAATCATGGGAATTACATACACCACATTAAATGAAATTGTCCCAAATATTACATGAATCTCACATGAATAAAAAGTGAGGTGAAAACCTCTTTCCAAGGCTTAATCGATCAAGTCATATTTCTAAAAGTTAATAACCACCAAATGAATTATATATTACCTTGAATATAAAGGTAATAATGATAATATATATCAAATGGCAGTACAAAACACACCACTTGCAATAAATAAGTGGTAAATAATTGAAATCTCACAGAATTAAAAGTAAGAAAAGAAACCCCTTACCACGTTGTAATCAATCAAGTCATAAGACTAAAAGTTAATTACCTCAAAATGAATCACATAAAACCATGAATATAAGGAGAATAATTATAATATATATCAAATTTCCATACAAAATACACCACATAAAATAAATAAATGGCGATGAATGGAAATCTCACGAAATTAAAAGTGAGATAAGAAATCCATTAACTCGTGTTCGAATTGATTCGATCATTCTTTAATATCTTGAATAATAAACTAAAGTAAATTTATACTTTTTTAATATCATTTTTCATGTTTTATATTCTTTTAATACCAATTTTTTACCTTACTATAAAAATTATTTAATTATTTAAGTTGATATCGAACATTTTGTCAATGTTAGGAACTTGAGTTAAAGAATGGACTTGTTATAATTATAAATTGTCCATGTGGTAAAAATTACAATATATTTGAAATTAAATTCATGATTTAGATATCATATATATCATATATATCCAGTATATATATGTATTTATAATAGTACATAATATTTGGTGACAAAAATGAAATGCATCGTTCATGGAAATGGCAAGTCGTACGTACGCATGAACACTATTTTCATTTCTATTTCATTTTTAATGAAATTAAAATTTAATGATAAATAGGTATATTATAATTACATTATAATATCATATTCAATTATCTCCATCCTTTATATGTTCCACGTATGGCCTGAATGAGTCGTATCTCTTTGAGGGGGCGCTAGTCTGCACTTCCTCAAACAAAATTATCATGTTTACTTATTTTGGAAACTATAAAGGTATTGTAAAAATGAAAAATACAGAAACAAATTAAAAATATAAATATAATATATTTCACATATAAAATTGTTCCATCATAATGTCCACATTGGGAGGTGGTAGGAGATAATTCAACCATTATCGTTTTGTGAGGCAGTAGTTCGATGTCCACAGAAACAATAATTTCATTACCCATTAGATGGGTGTGTGTGCAAGTTTAGTTTGAATAAATATAATAACAAAAACCTAGTATAATTATGATATAGTTCCTGTTATAAAATAAATGAATAAAAAGAGTTTAGTGGGTTGAAGTTGTAAGATTAAACAATACAACATAAGATAATATGTTACATTTAAATCAGGTAGGTCCCTTTGGTTTGAACCAAAATGTCTAATTGAATTGCATTATTCATGGGTGAAGGATTATAGGAGGAGGAGAGGGATGTAGGAAGCTCAATTGGGCACTTCTCGGAAAAATCATGGGTCTTGAGAATTGTGTGGAGAAGGATAGTATTGGGGACTTTTTATAAGGCGGTTGAGGGGCTCTTTAGGAATGTTTAAATATAATATTTTATTATATAATGATTTTTATTTTCTATGTTCCAAAAAAGATTAAAGTCGATTACTAGATGAATCATTTTCGAAATAAAATCATCCAATAAGAATTGGAAAGGTTGTTAATATTTTTCAAATTTTTATAATATTATTTATTTAAATCATTCATTAATGAGGTAAACAGAGCATCATTATTGTGTCATAAATATTTTTATATATATGATGTATAAAAATTATAATGAAATATAATTATCTAGAATTTTTTTTTATTTCAAGATAATATTTATAGTCAAACAGATAATTATAAAACCCGATGTCATAATTGATTTACAAAAAGATATATGTTTGTTCTATTTTTGTCATTACATTAAATTAATTAATATAAAGTGTCATCGTCACTCATAAGTGGCTCCATGGGGTCCAAAAATCAACCCAAGGATTGAAATGGTCAGAAATGTGTCAAAAAAATGATTAATACTCATTTTAGGTTAATTTATTAGTATTATAATAATATATTTTTACCCTTATTTACCAGATTTACCCTTTAATAATGGTAAATAAAATTTTAATTGATGTAAATATTCATAATATCAAAATATAAATGTTACTTATTTATACAATATGTATTTATTGATTCAAAATATTGAATCCATTTTTCCAATTTCAAGACCCAGAAGTTGCATAAATCAATATAAAATTATTTCCGGTTATCCAAACAAAAACTTGTTTATAAGGAATATTAACTATCAAAATATCGGCACATATTTATGTCCAATTTTAAAGTTAAATTACTTATAATGACCAAAATTTGATTAAATGGTAAAAATATAATATAATTACACATTAAATACAATTATAAAGGTAATCTGACCAAATAAAAATATTAGATTAATATGCCGTTTTGAATTAAATTACAGTATTTATTAATATTCATTAAAAATTAATTTTATTAGAAAATTACCAAAAATGTACCCAATGTAAATTATGGTGTTCTAATTCAAAAGAAGAATTCTATTTTTTCAAATTAAAAATATATAAGTTACTAAAAATATATTTATAGATGGTTCTCCATCGAAATGCGTTAAATCGTCCTTTTAATGAATATTAGAGTATTAAGGATTAAAATCTGATTTGTTCTTATTTTATGGGAGTAAAAATTATTAGATAAATGTAAAAATATTTATTAAACATATATAATCATAATAAGGTTTCTTTTTTTCATTACCTCCAATATAACGGTTATGCGTTAACATCCATTTAAAAGAATAATATTATATAAATATTTTTTTGTATAACTCAATGTTTTTTGCAACATATGTTTTCAATGAAACCAGTCGTTGCATATCAGGTACACCATCAAAATTAAAATCCAATTTAATGTATAATTAATATTTAATTCACGAATTTCAATAAATAAGAAAATATTGAATTATTTCTTTATCTGAGATGTTACATCCTTCCCCCTTTTAGAAATTGTGTCCTCCCAATTTTAAAATTTTTCGTGGAAACTTCATTGAAAGTCCCACATAGGGAAAAGAATCAATAAATATATCACTTTAAAAGAATGAAACAGAAATTAATAGGTCACCCGCGATATCCCACACTAGGATTACATGTAGAAAAACATGGATATAGAAGAGAAACATTCCATCATGGTTTTATGGAGAGTGGTAGAAAACATGATAAAGAGAATGCAAACCATAAGAAAATCCTAGACTCGTGATGGGTTAAATGGTCTTTGATTCCTTGGTAGTAAAAGTTATCGAGCTATGTTTTTGTTTTAAATTAATTATTTTAAATTTGAGGAATTAATTTAATAGAATTAATATGATCATAAGGAAACATACTTACTTTTCATGTAGACTTTCATCCTTTACTATATTTCTTCCATAAACTCATATTTTCTCCAAATGATGAGTATTCCAGATGACTTGTTCACATTGAAAGTGAAATAATCTACTTCTATATAATCACATAATAAAAAAAATATGAACTATATTTCTCCCATGTCTTTATAAAATAAAAAAACCAAAATAGTTAGTACAAGATCATAAAATCTCCAAAAGTATAATATTTTACAAAATAAAAAACTACTCTTAATATACAATTTTTTTAAACAATACACAATGTTCAACAAAGACCATTCAATAAACAACTCTCAATAAAATTATTCGAAATAATCTAAACTATGATAGAAACCCTAATCTTAGAATGATTTAATCACATATTCTTCTATGATAAATCTTAATATTTATCTCTAAATAACATCAGTTACAATAAATGTCTCATACTGAAAAGTAATTAACCTAAACAAATATTCTTCATAATAGGTATGTCATTTCCAAAAATAACCAAATTTCCCCATGTCTATAACTAAAACATTGATTCTTCCAAAATAATATTTCAACCATTACTCCACAAATTATATCCCATAGTAATTTATTATTCGTAAACATATAGTGTTTCCAAAATAGAAAACTACTTCAAAAAAAACCGTTATCACTTAATCACCAAATCAGTTTTCTATATTAAGGATATCCATTTGATTGAAAATAAGTTCCCAATATCAACTTATTCTTCATACATAAAATTGTTTAACTAAAATTAATAAAAAGACATACTGACCAGGGACTTCACATAGGCCAGTGGTAGGAGATGCACCATTAGAGTCCATCGATTTTGGGTTTAATTCATGAAGCCTTTATGGGTGCGACGAGATGTCACCCATCTTATGAGATGTCCCTGTTCATAAAACAAAAAAATTTCCCTAACATGTTTTAACCTCAATGGTTTTATTATTCCTTTCATTTTCATCCCAATACATTAAGACCTTCACATCTTATATATTGTCAAATTTCACACCTCCATATATTAAAATAAAACTATTCCCAATATAATGAACACCATACCCTGATCATGGTGACCATATGGTTTCATCATCATCTTGTTCATGTAGGTAGATCTTTAATACATTTCAAAAATGAGAGACTATATTGTCAAAGAAAATATAAATAGGTTGTGTAGGGGTCTCCTTCTTCTGCACCTTTTTCAAAATCATAATATGCTTCAATATCTTGTTATAAGGTAATATATTTGATAATTCCTTAATAATGTTGAACATTCTTGAAAATCTGAGAATATTGAGAATGTAGGATTCAATTAAATACTACCCATGATCCCCAATGATATCAAGGTATATTGGAGGTGATTGATATCTCAAAGAACTACTTGTAACTGAGTTGTATCCTAGAAAATGATTCACCATCATCTGAACATCACTTTGCAATAATTATTGCCAAATTTTTATGAGGAAGAGATAGGAATTTCATTTGAGGTTATCCTTCTTCCATTTATAACTGTCATTCCATGATATGAAAAATTTCTAAAACATGGATTTAACTCAAATAATAGATATAGTGACTAACCATGTGTTTAATGGAATCTATTAATCCCTAATATTTGTAAACTATCCTCTGATACCAACTACAAGGACGAGACATTAAAAAATTACGTAATCATGAATTTAAAGAATAATTTATATTGAGAAACTTTTCAGGATTAGGGTTTTATAGAATTAGATCATAACAGTTATATATCAACATGAAAATTACACATAGACACTGCTACTCAGTATCCGTTTTATCATAAAATAAAAACCCTTAAAAAGAAACATATCTATTTTCATGTTTTAAACTACATCATTAAACCTTGATCCCTCCCATGACTTTATTTATCTTTATATCCTATGGGAAACATTTAAACAACTTGTTTTGAGCATAAGAAGCTCAGTAAGTGTTATAAAATAATGAATGAATCATTTTCCCCTCAATAAATAAAATTCGATAAAATCATACTTTTCAATCCGAGCATACCCTATCAAATCATAAGATTTATGAATAACACACCGAAATCGTAAATCATAAAGGTAACTTGTGGCATATAGAACATACATAAATTTTATCTATCACATCAACATAGAGAGTTATGTAGGAATTTCATTACATTATATTCTCTAAATCTCATATGAGATACATTAACCATTGCCTCTCTTATGATATCCAATTCATTTGAGAGCTATCTCGGGCTCACACACCAAAGGGTTATCATATAACCCACCACACATGTAAAAAATGCCCCAGAACCATAAAAGTTTCTTAAAAAAAGCATAACAGAAATATAACATTTCCACATTGCAATCACAATATATCATTTCATGATATAGACATAATTAATGCATTTTCAAAACATTTTCAAAACCATTTAAAAAATTTACAAAAGATATGTTTGAATAAAAGTGTCACGTACCGCATTGAATCATTTGAAACTAATTTAAACATTAATTAAATCTTGTCAATGTAACTAAATTCTTAAAACTATTTCAAAAACATGGACATTAATGTGAAATATTTAGAATAATAAATCATTTAAAGAATATTTTAGTTAAGGAGTTCTTAACCAAATGAGAGATGCTTGAATACAAATAATTGAGAAATTAGATTTATTAAAAAAATTATAATATAATGTGAATAAATGTATTCATGATATAATATTCCAAAGGAAAATATATACACCATATAAAAGTGAATTGGTACATAACAAAAATGAAGTCTCAATGGAATGTAAATTAAGACGAAGTCTCTTCCAAAGAACATATCTATTGATTATGGAAAAAAAACTAAAATAATTATGCATGAAAAATAATAATACACCCAATATAAGTGTAAATTATGTGTAAAATAATCAGAGTTCATTCACACATATTTATATCATGACATAATCAAGAAGTAGAAGTTTATCCCACATAATTAAAATTGCATTAAGAAGTTCTTTTATAGAAATTCGACAGCCTAACAACATCACATTATAATTCATAAAATGATTTGATGAAGAAAAAATGGTATCTAATAACCTGGAAAAAAAATTACAGAAATAATGATATAAAATAACAAATCCCAACAAAATAAGATGTAAATTAAATTACATAACTAAAATAAGTATTTTAAAAAGAAAAGGGAGGAAGGTTCCCCTTCTGTTTCGGTAACATGTGAAACATACACCTTATGAAAGAAGAATAAATAAATGAAGATATAAATACACATAAATTAATAAATATTACACAATGAATATAATAATGGTTAGTACATTGGCCATGTAACGAGAAATTTGTGCAAATTTTACTTGAATCTTACGGGAATAAAATGTGAGATGAAAACCCTTTACCACATTGTAATCAATCATGTTTTATGACTAAAAGTTAATAAAAACCAAATTTATCACATAATAAAATTAATATAAATAGAATCAAGATAATATATATCAAATGTCAGTACAAAATACACCACAAGCATAAAATACGCAGAGAACAATGGAAATCTCACAGAATTAAAAGTGAGATAAGAAACCCCTGTATACATTGTGATCAATCGAGACATAAAACCAAAATTTAATAACCACCAAATGAAAAATATAAGACCATGAATATATATATAATCAAGATAATATATATCAATTTCCATAAAAAATACACTACATGCATTAGATAAGTGGAAAATAATGGAAATCTCACAGAATTAAAAGTGAGATAAGAAATCCCTTACCCCGTGTCCAAATTGACACAATCATTATTTAATATCCTTAATAATAAACTAAATATAATTTATACATTATTAATAACAATTTTTCATGTTTATTATTCCTTTTAAATCAATTATTACCATTCTATTACAATTTGTTAATTATTTGAGTTCATATCAGACATTTTGTCGATGTTCGGAACATGAGTTAAAAGTGAACTTGTTATAATTATAAACTACCAATGTGGTCGAAATTACATTATCTCAATAATTATATTCATGATTTAGATATCATATATATCAAATATATACATTATATATATGTATTTATAATATTACATAACATTGGGAGAAAATAAATGAAATGCACCGTTCATGGAGAAGGTAAGTCGTACGTACGCTTTCTATTTCATATTTAATGGAATAATTTATTTTATAAATATGTATACTATAATTCCTGTATAATATAATATTTAATTATCTTCATCCTTTAGACGTTCCACATATGGCCAGAACGATTCATATCACTTTTAGGGGGCGATAGTCCGCACTTCCTCAAATGAAATAATCGAGTGTTCCCATTAGGGAAACCGTAAACGAATGCTATAAATGTAAAATAAAGAAACATAGAAACAATATATATATAATATATACCACATATATATAGTTCAATCTTAATGGCCACCATGAGAGGCGGTAGGAGATAATTGAACAATCATAGTTTTGTGAGGTCGTAGTTCGTCGTCCATAGAAACAATATGTTCTTTACCGATAAGGAAGAGGTGTGGGTATGTGTATTTAGAATAAATCTCATAAGAAAAACCTAGTATATTTATCATACTGTCTTTTATAAAATAAAGGAATAAATATAGTTTATCGTGTTGGAGACGTAAAAAAACAAAAGAACTTTAGACAAGACGTTACCTGTAAATCATGTATCCCCCTTTGGTTTGAACAAAAAGGTTTAATTGAATTATATTATTCTATGGGAATGGATTATAAGATTATTATAGGTATTTAGGGAGCATAATTGGGAAGAGTTTGATGAGACAAAGGGTTTGAGAAGTGTAAATAATGCATTAGAAGTGAGAGCTTTTTATAAGGTGGAGGGGGGGCTCATTAGGAACGTTAAAAAATATTATTTTATTACACAATTCATTTCGATTTATAAAAGAATATAACTAATTAAAGACAAAGAAAAGATGACTCGTCTTTGAAATAAAATCATTCAATAAGAATTGGACTTGTTTTGGATATTGTTTTAATCTTTATAATCATAATTATTTAGATCATTCATTAATGAGGTAAACATAACATAATTATTGTGTCATAAAAATTTTTATTTATATGGTGAATAAAAAATAAATAAAATAAAATAATGTTGGGAATTTTTTTATCAATCAAAATAATATTTACAGTCGAAGATATAACATATATTACCCCATTTCATAATTGATTTACTAAATGATATATGATTGTCTCATTTTTTTCTTTAAATTAATTAATATACAGTGTCATTATCACTCCTATGTGGCTCTATGGGGTCCCAATAACAACCCATGTATGCTCATGGTAGAAAATTTATCATCCAATAGAATTATGACACTTGTTAGGGTAATTTATTATTATTATAATAATATTTTTTTCCCTTATTTACTAGATTTACCCTATAACCACGGTAAATAAAATATTTACTAAAGTAAATATACATAAAGTCTAAAAATAAAAGTTCTATATTTAAAAAATTTTGACCTCATGATTCCAAATATGGAATACAATTTTCAAAATACAAGACACAGAAATTGTATAAATTATTTTAAAATTAATTCTGTTTGTGAAAATAAAAAAGCATGTTTTTAAGAAATAATAACTATAAAAAATTGACACTTATTTAAGTCCAATTTTAAAAGTGAAATTACTTCCAATGACCAAAATTGGATTAAATAGTAAAAAGATAATATAATTAAAATATAAAACCAATTAAAAAGATAATAAAACATTGTAAATAAAATATATTAAATGGAATTTTTGAAATAAAATAAAATATTTTCCACTATTCATTAAAAACATTATTTTTATCAGAAAAATACTAAAAATTTACCCAATGTAAATTGTTATGTCCCGATACTAGAAAAGAATTTTATTTTTTCATATATAACATATCAAAGTCACCAAAACTATATTTAAAGAGGTTTCTCCAGCAAAGGTGGTCAATTAACATTTTAATGAATATTAGAGTATTTATGCTTAAAATAGAATTCATTCTTATTTTAATCCTCTAAAATATATTAGATATTATTAAAAACATTTAAGAAACATATCTAATCATAATATGGTTAGTTTTTCTCATTCTCTCCAATACAATACCTAGGAGTTAACAAATATTTTTAAAAAAATATTATATTAACATTTTTTAGTATAACTCAACGCGTTGTGAAACGTAAGATTTCAATGAAACCCGTTATTACGTATCAGGTACGCCATAGAACATAGAATCCCCTTTAATGTAGAATAAATTTTTAATGCACAAATTTTAATAAATATGAAAATGTTATATTATTTATTTACCTAATATGTTATAGTGATCAAAGTATGGCTATAGTAAGTATGTCAGACCTAACAAAAGAGATTCTGTTTCATTCGCCTATGATGTTTTTAAGAGATGGTGGACATGAGGTTGGTGATATCATTATAGAGTCTGCCCAAATTATTTTTGATCACTTTGACATACCCCCTGAGAGTATATTCAACATCACGACATAAATGATATCAGGAAAAGTGAAGTGTTGGTGGGATATTATTTTATTTGAATAATAATGAAGATGGAATTTCAGGATATAATTTATAGGAAATGTTTCATGGAACACATTAATCTAGATAAATTGATCTAGGAGGATTATGTAAAGATTGTGAGGTTGATTCAGGGTAATATGTCCTTGAAGTATTATTCAAGTCACTTAAATGACTTGTAACACTTTGTTCATATGTAGAATTGGGTATGAGGCAGCTACTATGAGTAATTTTAAAGACATAATAACATGTGTGATAATGTCCTATGTAAAAATATTCCATTTAAATAGTATTTTTGAGGTGGTGATCCAAACCCTTATTCAGTAAGAAACCTCAATGATGATTTTGGTGGTGGGCATGAGGTCTTAGTTTGTATGATTTTTGGAGTATTTTCTAATATAATGATGCACGGATTTGAGAGATGTCACCAAAGAACTAGTATACATAGTATCCTTTTCAGAGGGTTGGTATTTATGGGTAGTTAGATGGTGCTATTATACTGGTGAAGTAGACTTGGACACATGCACCATCAATGTACTATATCACCTGTTGAGAGCTGAGCTTGTGATAAGATGATAAATATATAGAGGTTCTGCATAAACCCTGGGCATGATGCATGTGGTTGAGGATCACGTCTCATATAGAGTATATAAGGGGGGTCTACTAAACTGTACCAGGAAGGATGTTGAAGTTCACCTGACCATATTGTTTGGCATGGTGGATGTTATTATATAAGAATAGAGTGTTCGTAACCAAAATGTTGTGAAACACTTAGTTTTCATACCGCAATCTTAGGTAGAGAGTTAGGTTATCTTCATACAGTTCACCCTACACAAGGTCATGGCAAGGATGGACCATTGATTGTCTGAGATACAATTTGGGTATAATTAAGGATTTTCCATGCATTATTTGATTTAGGGGGCTCATATTCATTTATGGCTTCTCAATTTGAGAATATGTTGGGTCTATTATTGTAATAAAGGTATGAGGAAATTTTAATTGACACACCATTAAGAGTAAGAAAAGAAAACATCTACTAATGTATAGAGTTTTCTCCCAAGGTTGGTAGGTGTCACAAACCTTGGGATTTGTTTGTTATTGAGATTTCAATTAATTGGGAACGAAAAATTTCCAACATGATATATAAATAAATGAAATGAACTGCATCCTTGAAAGATAATTAAAATATTTATTCTTCATTACCATGAGATATCTAATGTAATATGGGTGATCCCAAATGCTTAGTAATGGTAAGTTAAAAAGAAGAACTAATGAATAAATGAGATCAAATTTAACATGGAAAGGTATATAACTGGTAAAAAATTTCATTCAAATAGCTTGAAAATGTAAAATTAATATTTCAATGTAAGAAATTCAATTAAATTTCATTAAATCAATGAATTGAACAAAAATGTATCCATACATATGATGATCCAAAATATCATCGATGATTAAAAAATAGAACTAGAGGAGGGAAGTGATATATTAATGGTTGTCCTATTTGAGACATATGAAGACCTAAATTATAGAGACCCGAATATTTACATACATGGACATTACATTACTTTTATGGAATACTTTATACATAACAAAAACAGACACACAAGGACAGTAAAAGTTTAGTGTCTTTGGAAACTCAGAAAATAAACATCTAATCCTATTGAAAGATATTCAACATCTCCCATATCGATCTTCTACTTTTGTTTTTTTACCTAAAACCTTTATTTATATCCTGGGGAAAATAAAACATATAAAGGGTGAGCTCAAATGCTAAGTAATGGAAATCATGTATAAAATAAAACAAATCATATACATTTGATCTTAAAAAAAGAACAGAATGTTTAAACGTCAAAAGCGTGAGCAATGACATAAAACATGAAAGTACGTAAGGAATAGATCATAAACATACATTAAGCATGATAAAATAGCATGGGAGTAAAACATGTAATTGTGGAAACCATTAATCACATGGTATTATTTCCATAGTATCCAAGACATTGCTTCCAAGGCCATCTTAGTGGACAAAGTCCCTTTCTAAATCGAGTTCACTCCTCGTTCCAGTCCAGCATTACTGAACCAGTTTAACTTAGCATTCCAGCCATGTATATCTCATGAGATATAAATATTTACCCAATGAATTGGTGGGAGATATAGGTCCCACCCATCTCATAATGAAATTATTATTACTTGTACCACAAAATAAACATACATCATTCATAATAACCCAATAAATAAAATGACTTTCATAAACATCATCCCATCATCCCATAATCCATATAAAAATAAATGGATATCATTTCATAATAAGAAAAGTGAAACCATGTAAATCATAGAGACTTGTTACTTGAAACATACACATATGAAATAATGTCATCTTAGATGAAAAAATGTTTTTGATAAAACACTTGAAATGAACTCTTGAGGAAAATATCCTTTCTTCTTCAAAATCATTTTATTTTCACAAAATGACATGGAATTTTAAAAGAAAATAATTTTTTTGAAAATAGTCATGAAATCTTTTGGAGTAATCTTCATAAAAATAAGGCTTTATAAAACCGTAAAAATCCTTTCACGAAGTATAAGATAAAGAAAACATTCTTCTCATACTTTTTCCAAAAAAAATAAAAAAGTACCTCGTAACGTAAACAAAAGAAATATTCATTACATACCATGTAGTAAAAGTCAAAACTTGGTAAAAAGGACGTTATACATATGTGAAAACACTTTTATAAAACATGTACATGGATGATAGAAATAACCCCAGTAAATACTTACGAATAAGCAACCTCAGATAAAATTGAGATTTTCAAAATTATCCCTTACCTTAGGTCTGATATTTTTCGTATGGATCCAAACATCCTGTATAATGATTTAAATATTTTCATTGACTTATTAAATAATCATATTCATTTTTATGATATCATATATGTTTCACTTGTGACTTTATATTACCCGTTCTTTTGTAAATTCCATGTTAAAATAGCATTTTGGGTAAAATCATTTCCTTTATCGTATGTGTTTCGACTTGCCGTTCTTGATATTATGACTTATATCCTGATTTAGAAAATTACAGAATGTAAAACATTATTTTTATATAATATATACTCATCATATACATATATATTATAGTCCGATAAAAGGAATGAAATACACCGTTCATGGAGACGGTAGGCCGTACGTACGCATGAACGTTGTTTTCGTTTCCATATTAAATTGTATGAAACTAAATAGATTACATACATATATAAATAAATAAAAATATTATCATTATTGTTTCATACATTACATTATTATTTATTATATAATCTTTATGATCTTTCATGTATGGTTAACATGGAGAATGATTCTCATTGTGTCGTGGAGACGATAGTCCGTACGTACGCAGAAGTGATGATATAATTCCCATAATTATAGAATTGGATTGGATGGTATAATATATAAATATCAGTATGATGTCATAATAACCATATATAGTTAATTTTTACACCATTATACCCATCCATGTAAGTTGTTGGTGGAAAAACAGATTACACCATGGCGTGGAGACGGTATTCCGTACGTACGCACGCGCGGTGATTTTGTATTCCGTAGGATGGATAGAAGGTGAAATAGGGTTGTTTAATATTTATAATAACATATCAGTATATGAGGGATACTTATGTTATTACTTCATAATGAAATAACTAAAGAAGTATAAGTTCTAGAAGAAAGAAAATTGAATGAATTGGTAATGTATATTACCTCTTCTTTGACACGCCTCTTTGAAACCTCCTATTAGGGTACTAAAATTTGTCTTTAAAAAAGACCATTACCTATAGTATTTTTCTAGGGAAGTTTAGAAGGGAAATGGGCAGGGTTTGGGCGAGCTTAAAGGCTCAAATTTGTGTGAGGAAGAGAGGGAGGAGATGCCCTTTTATAAGGGAGGAGAGGGGCACCTTTGGAAATATAAGAAATATTAGTTTATATTAAATTCGAACCTCACTTAAAATCTTCCAAAATGACTCATATCTGATGAATAGATGAGATAGGGTTGTAATCAGATCAACGAATAAAATTTAGACATGTTAGGAATCTATTTTAAACATTATCAACTTGATTTATCCTTATTTATGAATTTAATTTTATTTGTAGTAATAATATTAGAAATTTTAAATTATTATAAATAATTACATATGTGTTGTGAATCTTCGATAATTTGACACATTATAAAATTTTCGAAACTATAAATTTAAATTTATAATTTTTAAATATTTTTTTGATTTTTAAACAATTTTATAACAAGTTATTTTTATAAAATAACAATAGTGTCAATTTTGACACAATTCTTTTATTTTAATTTATATAAACAATATACAGAAGATATTTTCAAAAAAAAATTTAATAGATTCATAACATGTCATATGTATCTAAAAAATTAGTGGAGCACATTAAATAGTTCATATAATATATATTTTAATGTTTTTAAAACCATTTATTTGATATTTCTCTTAATAAAATAATTTCAACATCACTATTACGCAACCTTTAATGATAATTATTTAATACCTAAAAATATTAAATTAATTTATATGATGTATATAATTTTATTATATTTCTTTAGAATCTTCATGTTTGAGGTTTCATCATGTTTATCACTAAATTAAAATTATTATATTTATAATATTTATGAAAGTGACATGTTGTCACTTTCTTTGTTTTTAATAATAATTAATTATTTTCATAGAGAAAAGTCCATTAAATGATTATAATCCTACCCTTAGGTGGTATGGTTTTACTTTTAGTCATCCAATAGGATTTTGGTAGGTGTTAGGTTAATTTTATAATCTTATATTTACCCTTAATTACCCGATTTACCTTTAACTATGGTAAATAAAATTTACCGTAGTTACTATTAAAAAAGCCCAAAAATAAAAATTATCTTATTAAAATAATTTGGACCCACTTATTCCAAATATGGAATCCATTTTTCCAAATTCAATACACAAAAGTTTCAGAAATTAAAATAAAATTAATCTCGTTGTCGAGAGAAAACAGTTTATTGTTTAAAACATTACAAAAGATTGAATTGTTTTAACCTATGAATTCAAGGTAAAATCAATGATAATGATATAAATAATATTAAATGGTAGAAAAATATTCTATTTATACTTTAAAACCATTCAATATTATAATTTAACCATATAAATTATTATGATGAAAACATGTTGTTTTTTATTAAAATATACCGTGTTTTTACTATTCATTAAAATATGAAAGTTATCAGAATAATATGAAAATTTTATCCAAGGTAAAATTTTATAACCTTATTCCAAGGAATAATTCTATTTTGTGAAATTGTATTTATAAACATGTCAAAAACTAGATTTCAAGTTGGTGCGCCATCAAAAGGTGGAAAAACTACATTTTTTAAAAATACTTATTTTTCCCAAAAAAATTATTTTGTTCACATAAAATGTTTTAGAAAATTCATAATATTAATAATAATGTTATAAAATTAAAAATTTGGTTACAACTATTCATAACGGCTAGTTTTTGATAATATTATAACCATATATCATTGTTTAGTGAAACCCGGTATTGCGTACAATAGACATTATCGAGGAAGGTCGTGATTGTGTGTAATGAAAGCCAAGTCAGGGTTGCGTGTAGTGACATAATCCTTTGTTGTTGTGTATAACAAAATCCAACCATTTTTCATTTATTCATTGAATATATATATATATATATACTCAATATCGCATAGAATAACTTCTATCAAATGAACTTGAAATTGTGTATAACCTGATCCAAGAATTGTGTTGCGTATACTGCAAACTAATATGGTGTTGTGTATAGCACAAGATAATCTTGGTGTAGCATAAAACACATGACACCAAATAAATTAAAATTAATACTTATCATAAAATCTCGGGGCGTTACACTCTACCCCCCTTTAAATGAATTTCACCCTCAAAATTCGTCGGGGTTATAAATGGTTTGTTACATGAGAATTTCGTTCATAGAAACCCACATCGTAAAAAGGAATGGTAAAACATATTTATAAAATGTGAAGTATGAAACATAATGGTTACCGAAATTAACTCATCACTAGTTTTCCACATAGGATATCATAGGTGAAAATATGGATATAGAGGAGAAATCTAACAATCAAGTTCTAATGGAGAGTGGTAGAGATTAGGGATATGAAAAATCCAACAATCACAAAGCCATAGAATTGTGATGATATAAGGTTTCATCTAATTCATCGGATATAAGAGAACGAGGACAACATTTATGGTTCTCAATATCATTTCTATAAAGTTGAAAAATTTTAATTAGAAGAAATACTTATTTTATTTTGGTACAATCTCACTGTTATTCGTGCTTTGAACAATTTCCACTTCATCTTTTAAAGAAATGAAGTTGAATTTTTTATTCGTGAAGTATTAACAGATCATGTGATAGAATGACGGGTCAGTCCATTTGTTTCAAAGAAAAGGTTAGAAAAAGTTATCAAATATACATATGTCCATCTATGGTGTGGTTAATCGTATATAATTCCAAAAATAAACTTATACTTCATCTATCATGCTGCTTAATAAAATAAAACTAGTTTCTACTAACCAGAGACTTTTTCTAGGCCAGTGGTATGCAATAAAGGCCCGTCACAATTCAGTTATGGTTTCGATTCCCATAGCCTTGTCCGACGCAATGGGTTGTCGCTCGTCCTGCAGGTTATCTTTTTTCTAAAACTACATTACTATAACATCCCATTAATACTATCGAAAAAGGTTCTACCCTTAAATAATACTAACTTAGGTCCAACATAATCCATTCCAATCTTTAGGCATATCCTTAATATTGCAGTCCATTGTCATATTATAGTGAAAATGATTACCAGTGATTTCATATAACAAACATGTTAATACCATCGTTGATCCCCATATATCATAAGATATGTCTTGTTGGTCACATTCCAAACGTTCGAAGGCCTTAATCATGTATTCTCTTGAAAGATTAATACCCATTGAATCTTAGTGAAAACCTGAGTTCTTTCAAAAGTTAACCCTTTCCACATACCAAACCCCCAAAATTCAACATACTCAAACCATGATATAACTAGTTCCTTATATCAGTCATGAGATCATAAATACTGTCAAACATTTCATTTTCTCTTTATCCCTTCATTATGCGCATATCATCTTATTTCCAAAAATATCTCAATCACTTTCCATGGTTACAGGTACCATAAAATTATTGAAAAACACAATAGACCAATATATAAATATTCCAATATTCCATGATACTATATAAAACATTATTTTGGAATCCCATTACATAAACACATAATCATTACACAACTTCATTTTTATAATCAACATCACAAAGAGTGATCGCATGAGACTTCCCTTTATCCTTTTCCTAAAGAGGTTTCTCATGTTGATCATCATTAACCCGTGGATTTGGGAATTTATTTTCCTAATTCCCCATTTCCTTTCACATGACGCATTGAAGTGTTGGTGATGCACTCTCCGCAGTCTTTTATTTATTCACATCATTAGTAAGCCTTTTCCATTACTTCAACACTAAGCTGCTCGATGACCTTCTTTTCCACACATAAAACATTTTATAGTACCTTTAAGGCAACCTACACCATGCTTATTTCCACACTTGGAGAATAAAGAAACATTCATACTCTTTTCACCATTGTTCTGAGATTTCTCCTTGAAATCCATCTTTCATTTATTATCAGAACCATGAGATGGATAAATTACACCAACTTCCAGTTCTACCTTGATAGCTCAACGAACAATTTCTTAATATCTACTGAAGTCTCTTATAGCTAATTCCCTTCGAAGACTTGGTTTTAAGCCACTGAAAAATCGATCAACTTTACATTCAGGTTGGATGATAAAGCCAGAGGCATACCCTGAAAGTCTTGTAAAATTCGCTTTGTATACGCAAACAGATAAATCATCCTTCTGCATAAGCTCAAGAAACTCCTTATCCATATTTTTTCGAAGAATATGAGGGAAGTACTTATTGAAAAATAAGTTCTTGAACTCGTCCCATTCCATGGAATAGATTTCATCTCAGGGCCATGTATTCTTAATAAGAGTCCACCACTGGTATGCTTCACCTTCTTAACGGTAAACATCTAGAATGACATTATCATTATTTGAATAGTGAATTATGGAAAATATAATTCCAATGGTATTGATCCATTTTTCCGCAACAAATGGATCAGAAGACCCATTTAAAGAATGTGGATGTTGCCTCATGAAGGGCTCAATAAAATATTGTTCCCTCCTCTTCTCATTCGGAAGTCTAGAATGATTCATAGCTTGTGTAAGTATAGTAATATTATTTTTACCTCCATCTCCCATAATTTTGGTTTGTTCAGGAGGAAAATCATTGCATTGTACATTACATTGATCAACAAGGATCCTTCGGGTTCTATCCATCATCTAAAATCCAAAAATAATAGTGTGAGAGGAAAAAATAATGCTAGGAAAAAATAATAATAAAGGGGGAGTACCATCAATATCTAACATCTTAGGTTTAATTCAATGATCGTTAGTGAAATTCTAGGACTATAACCTATACGTATACTTAACCTTAGGGACATGCCTAAACACATCATAGAAATATCTCTAGGGATCTCACTAAAGTTCATGCATCCTAGTTTTCAAAGGTTTACTAAACCTATCCTCTTATACCAACTGTAGAGACCCAAAGCATGACGTACATGGACATTACATTACTTTTATGGAATAATTTATACATAATAAAAACAGAAACACATGGACCGTAAAAGTTAGTGTCTTTGGAAACTTGGAATATAATCATCTAATCCTGTTGAAAGATCTTCAACATCTCCCATATCGATCATCTCCTTTTGTTTTCTTACCTAAAACCATTATTTATATCCTTGGGAAAAGAAAACATATAAAGGGTGAGCTTAAATTCTCAGTAAGGGTATGCATGGATAAAATAAAAAAATAATATACATTTGAGCTTAAAAACATGAACATAATGTTTAAACCTAAAAAGATTGAGCAATGACTTAAAACAGGGAAATATGTAAGGCATAGATCATAAAGAAACATTAATAATGATAAAATATCATGGGAGTTAAACATGTAATTGTGGAAACCATTAATCACATGTTATTATTTCCATAGTAGCCAAGGCATTGCTGCCAAGGCCATCTTAGTGGACAAAGTTCCTTTCTGAATCGAGTTCACTCCTCGTTCTAGTCCTGTATTACTGAACCGGTTTAGCTTGTCGTTCCAACCATGTCTATCTCATGAGATATAAATCTTTACCCAATGCATTAGAGGGAGATATAGGTCCCACCCATCTCATAATGAAATCATTCTTACTTAGTCCACAAAATAAACATACATCATTCATAATAACCCAATAAATAAAATGGATTTCATAAACATCATCCCATCGTCACATAATCCATATAAAATAAATGGATATCATTTCATAATAAGAAAACTGAAACCATGTAAATCATAGAGACATGTTACCTGAATCATACACATATGAAATAAAGTCATCTTAGATGAAAAATGGTTTTGATAAAACACTTGAAATTAACTCTTGAGGAAAATATCCTTTCTTCTTCAAAATCATTTTATTTTCACAAAATGTCATGCAATATTAAGTGAAAAGGATTTTGTTGAAGATATTCATGAAATATTTTGAAGGAAGATTCATAAAAATAATTCTTTTTAAAGCCGTAAAAAAATTTCATGCCGTATAAGATAAAGAAAACATTCTTCTCGTACTATTGCCGGAAAATAAAAAAAGTGCCTCATAACGTAAAAAAATAAATATTTCTTACTTACCTTGTTGTAAAAGTAAAAAATGGGTAAAAAGGACTTTAAATATACATGATAAACCTTTTATAAAACATAGACAAGGATGATAGAATTAACCCCAGTAAATACTTACAAATAAGCAATCTCGGATAAAAATGAGATTTTCAAAATTATCCCTTACCTTAGGTCCGATATGCTTCATATGGATCCGAACCTCCTGTATAATGACTTAAATAATGTCAATGACTTATTAAATAATCATATTCATTGTTATTATAACATATATTTTTCACTTATGACTTTATATTACCCATTCTTTTGTAAATTCCATGTTAAAGTTGTGTTTTCGGTAAAATCATTTCATTTATCATATGTGTTTCGACAAGTCATTCTGGATATTATTACATATATCCTGAATTACATAATTCCAGAATGTAAAACATGATTTATATATAATATATATTAATCATATACATATATATTATAGATCGATAAAAGGAATGAAATACACCGTTCATGGAGACGATAGGTCGTACGTACGCATGAACGTGGTTTTGGTTTCCTTATTGAATTGAATGAAACTAAATAGATGACATACATATATATATATAAATAAATCCATTAGAATTATTATTTCATATATTTCATTATTATTCATTATATAATATTTATCATCATTCATGTATGGTTAACATGGAGAATGAATCTCATCGCGTCGTGGAGACGGTAATCCGTACGTACGCACGAGCGACGATATCGTTCCCATTATTATAGAATTGGAGTGGATGGTATAATATATCATGATCCGTATGATGTTATGATAACCATATATAGTTATTCTTTACACCATTATACCCATCCATTTATGGTGTTGGTGGAAAAACAGATTACACCACGGCGTGGAGACGGTATTCTGTAAGTACGCACGTGTGGTGATTTTGTTTTCCGTAGGATGGATAGAAGGTGAAATAGGGCTGTTTCATATTTATAATAACATATAAATATATTAGGGATACTGATGTTATTACTTCATAATGAAACAACTAATGAAGAAGAATTTGAAGGAAAAAGAAAATTGAAAGAATCGGTAACGTATATTAGCTCTTCTTTGACACGCTTCTTTGAAACCTCCTCTTAGGGTAATAAAATTGGTTTTTAAAGAAGAACATGACCTCTAGGATGTTTCTAGGGAAGCATATAAGTGAAATGGGCAGGGTTTGGATGATCTTAATGACTCAAATTGGTGTGAGGAAGAGAGGGATGATATGCCCTTTTATAATGGAGGAGAGGGGTACCTTTGGAAATATAAGAAATATTAGTTTATATTAAATCCCAAACAAATGTAAAAACATCCAAAAGTACTCATATATGACGTTAATATGAGATAGGGTTGTAATATCATAATCCAATAAAATTTAGACATGTTAGGAATCTATTTTAAACATTATCAACTTGATTTATCCTTATTTATCAATTTAATTTTATTTGTGGTAATAATATTATAAATATTAAATTATTATAAATAATTACATATGTGTTGTGAATTTTCCATAATTTGAAACTTTATGAAATTTTCTACTCTATCAATTTAAATTTATAATTTTTAAATATTTTTGTGATTTTTAAACAATTTTATAATATGTTATTTTTATAAAATAACAATAGTGTCGGTTTTGACATTATTCATTTATTTGAATTTAAATAAACAATATACAGAAGATATTTTAGAACTAAAAGATTTAATATATTAATAAAATTTCATATGTATCTAAAAAATTAGTGGATAACATTAAATAGTTCATATATTATTTATTTTAATATTTTTATATCCATTTATTTGATATTTATCTTCATAAAATAATTTCAACATCACTATTATGAAATCTTTGATGATAATTATTTAATCCTTAAAAATTCTAATTTAATTCATATAATGTAGATAATAGTATTATACTTTTGTAGACCATTCATGTTCGAAGTTTCATTATGTTTATCCCTAAATTAAAATTATTATACTTAGAATATTTAAGAAAGTGATATGTTGTCACTTTCTTTGGTTTTAATAATAATTAAAATATTTTCATGGAAAAAGTCCATTAAATGATTCTAATCCGACCCTTAAGGGATATGGGTCGACTTTTAGTCAACTAATAGGATTTTGGCAGGTGTTAGGTAAATTTTATAATCTTATATTTACCCTTAATTACCTAATTTACCTTTAACTATGGTAAATAAATTTTACTGTAGTTACTATTCATAAAGCCCCATAATAAAAAAATAGCTTATTAACATAATTTGTACCTACTTATTACAAATATGGAATCCATTTTTCTAAATTCAATACACAAAAGTTTTAGAAATTAAATTAAAATTAATCTCGTTGTCGAAAGAAAATGGGTTCTTGTTTAAAACATTGCAAAAGATTGAATTGATTTAACCTACGAATTCAAGGTAAAATAAATTGTCATGAAATAAATTATATTAAATGGTAAAAATATATTCTATTTATACTTTAAAACTATTCAATATTATAATTTAACCATATAAATTATTACGATGAAAACAAGTTGTTTTTAATTAAAATATAGCATGTTGTTACTATTCATTATAATATGAAAGTTATCAGAATAATGTGAAAATTTCATCCAAGGTAATATTTTATATCCTTATTCCAAAGAATAATTTTATTTTGTAAAATTTAATTTATAAACATGTCAAAAACTAGATTTAAAGTGGGAGCGCATCAAAAGGCGGCAAAACTCCATTTTTTGAAAAATACTTATTTTACCCGAAAAATTTATTTTGTTCACATAAAATGTTTTAAAAAATTTATAAGATGAATAATAATGTTATAAAATTAAAAATTTGGATAATAATATTCATAACGGCTAGTTTGTGATAATATTATAACCATATATCGTTGTTTAGTGAAACTCGGTATTGCGTACAACACACACTATTGAGGAAGGTCGTGATTGCGTGTAATGAAAGCCATGTCAGGGTTGCGTGTAGTGAAAGACTCTTTTGTTTTTTCATATTACAAAATCAAACCATATTTCATTTATACATTGTATATATATATTCATTCAATGTTGCATAGAATAACTTCTATCAAATGAACTTGAAATTATGTATAACACGATCCAAGAATTGTTTTGCGTATACTGCAAGCTAATATGGTGTTGCGTATAGCACAAGATAATCTTGGTGTATCATAAAACACATAACATCAAATAAATTAAAAAGAATACTTATCATAAAATCTCGGGGTGTTACATATATAGTCAAAACCATTCACAATATAGTTTAAAACTATGGATAGAAACCCCTCTAATTTGGCCCACTTATTTGTCTCATGAGAGGTTGGCAATGCATCAATGAGCTATATAATGTCGGATATCCACCAATAATTTACAATAAAAATCATTCCTTAGATTAAATTATACAAATATATAATCTTACTCATCCAAATATTCATATTGAATAAATAATATGAAGTTATCAATATTTCCCCAAAATAATCCAATGACTTTCAAAAGTAGAAACCTTATATAAAATTGTAATTGTTTGAGGAATTAGTAATATCCATTAAATGAGAATAAGATTATTAAAGGAAATTTACAATAAAAAATTATTAAAATAAAGTTATTTTTTCAAATCATGTTTAATAATTACAAAATGAAGTGATATTGAACATATAATCATTATGAACAATATTGAGGAGAATAATCATTAAAAAATCCAAAGTCTCCCATAAAAAATTGAATCATTTGAATCATAATCACAATAAAGTTATGAAATTAAATTAAACATAGAGTATTGTGATAATAATGATATTAATTAAATTATATGAAAAATGATGTATATACACTTAATAAAAGTCAATTTTCTCTAAATATCTAATATGTCTCAGTGGAATGTTACATGAGATGAAATTACATTACCTTAACCTTACATTCATTGTGTGATCTGTATCCTCTGGTATAGTGGTTTAAAATATGTTAATAAATATTAAATAATATTTTTCGATCACTCTTTCATTAATTTCACTATTATGGTTGTTAATTCCCTCGTCATCTAGAGTATGTTTGAATATGTTATTTGATGTTATTGTTAATTAGATCATGGTTTCATCCTATCTAGATTTTATTATATCAATTAATTATCATTCATAATCAGTATATATGTATTTTTAGTTTTCCATTATATTTGGAAACTAGAAATGAATTTCACCATTCCTAGAAATGGATGGCCAAATGTATACATAAGCGTTAATTTAATTTCGTTGTTCTATTAAAATAATGAAAACAAAATGACAGAGAGTTATAACGTAATTAAATAATAATAAATATTACATATTTTTATTAAAATATTCTTTCATATTTTCCATTTATGGTATGAAAGAATCATATCAGTGTGAGAGGGTGGTAATTCACATTTCTTCAAATGAAATTATCGTATTTTCAAAGGATAAAAAGCATAAAGATATGAAATAAATAAAAATTAAAGAATAATAAAGAAATTAAAAATATAATATATAACATATTTGAATATATTTTCAATCAAATGGACACCATGATCATTTGTCAATTAAAAATGAACATACATCATTTCATGAGGCTGAAGTTCGCCGTACAAAGAAACAATATGTTTGTTACCCATTAGATCAAGGTGTGTGTAAGTGTTATTATGAAACATCATGTAAAAACATCATATAATATTTATGGAAGTGTTTTTGTTATATAATAATGTAATATTAATATTAGAGTTGGTTTAGAAAGAAAAATAAACTTGAGATATTGAGATACAAATTTACCTATTAATCAGGTATCTTATTTTGGTTTATACCAAAAGAAATTATCTGAACTATTCATTAGATAACGTAGGATTAAAGGTATAGGGGAGAAATTCTAGGAATAAATATTGGAATATCTTGGGTGTACCTATGTGGTTTTATAGGTGTGTGGAATTGGAATAGGTGGTGTCCTTTTATATTGAAGGAAAAGGACTCACATGGAATTTTTGGGAACATATTTGGTGTACACATGTTATTACATAGAAAAAGACATAAAAAACCCCCAAACAATGAATGGAATTTTTATGCTAGAGATATGGTCAGTAAATAGGGGTTTTATAACTCTCAAGGTCATTTGGGCCATTAAGTTAAATGTACAATCCTTTATAAAACATAATTTTTTCTTTAATAATTGTAATTAATTTAAATTATATTCACTAATATGTCTGGTAAAAATATAATTTGAACTATTAAGACATTAGAAATTATGATGATTCTAATTTTAGAATTTTTTTCCAAATTCTAATAAAATAAGTTGTTGAAATTAATTTAAAATTCACCCCACATGTAGGATAACATTGTGGGATTTAAATGTAAAAACGTCCAAACATTTTTCTATGTAGTTATAGTAAATTTTAAATTGAAATTGAATATAATAACCTAAATTAGAATACTTTACAAAAATATAATATAATAAAAAAATAAATTGAATAAAAAAAATAATTTAACATTATAAGTAAGCCAGGTCAAATTAGTTTTGAACTAAAATGCAATATTTTTATCTATTAATTAAAAATGAAAAGTTTTAAAAAACAAGAAAAAATTTATCCTAACATAATCTATATGTTTTTGTCTAAAAAAATATTTCTATTTTGACATATTAAATCAATAAATGTGTAAAAATTAATTTTTAAAATATATTTACCATTAAATGGAGGTAATGTGAATTAATAGAAATATAATATTTTATACATCAAATTGGGTTTCTTTTGATATTTTTCTTATCAAAACCATTAGACTATAATCATAAAAATTTAATTTATTAAATAAAATATATATTTCATTAAAATCATTCAATACTTGTAATAAACTTACATAATCAAATAAAAATCATTTGGAATCATAAAAAATTATTAATTATTTTTTTAGGTATGATTGGTACTTATTTTTCTTTCTTTTTTTGGTAACAAGTGAGTTCATTATATTATTTATAAAAACCAAATATTTACGTAAGTTAAAAATATTCCGGATGGATAATTTTTTCCATATTATCTTAAATATAATTATTTTATTAATATTTTATTGTTCAGTAAAATAAGGTCTTCTACTTAGTGCAATCATATAATAAAGGTCACCCTTGAGTGTAACGCATGGTAACTCGGTGTTAGGTGAATTGAAAAAATAAAAAATATTAAATATATATTTAAAATATTCAATATATATTATATTAACACTGTATTATGTCGACTTACATTCTAGGTGGTGGGTGTCACATAAGATATAATATATAAGGTTCTTACATTATAATTTTAGGATGTAACATGTGGGGCTTGTTCATTAGTATTTATGTGAGATCATAGAATAAGTGGAAAGTCTTGGGATTAATTATGTGGTAGTAGAGAATGATGTCTTCCATCTTGTTAGGTACGTGTTCCATGTTGTATTTTCTATGGAATTCATAGGGTTCTCATATGGGTGGGAGGTGGAGTTCATGATAGAGATGATTCCTGGTACCGAGGAGGTCTCAACTCAACCTTATATAATGGAACTAGTATAACTTCATCAACATAAGTTACAGTTGGTGTAATTTGGAAATAAAATTGTTTACTTATATGAGTACATCACCTTTGGGATCACTAGTTTTGTTGGATAAGAAGGATAACATGATATTGTGGTTTCATGTCCACTAGAATAAGTTGAAATATAAGGAATTTAAGAATAGATATCATCTTTTATGTATCAATGATGTTTTTGTCCAGCTAAAATGTTCATTTTTTTTGTAATATTTATTTTAGGTCAAGGGATCAAAACATATGGGCTAGAACATCAAATATACATTAAAATAATTTTAGGGGAGGGGATGGGTTGTAAGAGTCTGTAATAATTCCATTCATGTTGTAAATGATCCAACTATGTTTTTGTACTTAATGGAGATGATTTTTTAGTAATACATGAATTATTTTATTATTGGTTTAGATGATATCTATGTGTACCCCCAAACTCATGAGGATCGTTCCAAACACATTGAAGACACCCTATTTAAAATAAATTATCCCCACTAAACATTAACAGATTATATAAGTACAAAAAATTACACATAATACAACTCGGATGATCGATAAATCTATTTTATTTTGGAATTATGTACATCTAATTATAACTTTAAATATGAATTATAATATATTCATTGGAAAATTATTTGTCATTCTTCAGTTTAAAACTAAATTAGAAAAACCTGGGGAAGTTCAAAAGAAATGTGTGATCCCTAAATCTCAAATAAGTAATTATCATAATATAACATGGATATAATAATACATTTCATACAATGCATATCAATGAGGTATAGATGAACCTGATTAATAAGGCATGATATATAATGATAATCATAACATGGGAAATTTGGTAACAATGTAAAACAATGTATCATGAACATAGGTCACAGATGAGATCCTAATTCCACATGGTGATAAAGTACCAAAAATTTATCTGGAACACCCCTTTACCATCATAACGTATCTTGATACGAAACACTACCCAAAGCATTGGAGCACTTTATAATGATGATTACACCCATCACTTTCATTTTCTCCTCATGGTTATGTGTGTCACATAGATCATAAAACATTGATATAATCATCATCATTATTTATTCCATGATCATGGTGTGTATAATCCAAAAATGTAGGTCCCCTATTCAAAAGGTATATATGCACAAAAGTGAACACCCATGATTAGAAATTGGTATGACATTCACTATATAAATGGGTTTCTATGGAAATTACAATGAAACTTTAGTAGCAAAATGGTGTCAAAAAATTCCGAAAAAATGTTTGATGGGAGAGAAATGGGTCAATAATCATTTGACAAATAATTTTATAGTATTTGGGACATGTGAGGACCTGTACAAAAATTTATAATTATAAAAAAAGTTATGGGATAATAAATAAGATTCTATAAGAAGAGAAAAGAATGGATTCTTATGAAATTTAGTATGGGAACAGGTGTACATGGGAGGGATTAATGAGAGATAGGGGGTATCTCATCAATTTGACATAATAGAGGATGTATTTATGAGGTATTAAAACATAACCCATATTTATTATTTGATAATAAAACAACATAACATAGAATATATTCAAGAATAAAATATAGAAAGAGAGAATCCCTTAATTTAAGAGTATGACACAAAAAGCATGAAAGGTGATTGTTGAGAGATTGGGGGCACCTTGCAACGAATAGATAGAGATTAGGGAAGTTTAAGGCTGTTATAAAAGATTTTTGTGAAAATAAGTGGGAGACTGGGGGACTATATAGGAAAAGATAGGTATATCTTTAATATTTAGGTTTTTGACACTACAGAATAAAATATTTCCATCCAAAATACATCCAAATTTTTTTTCCATATATTTAACAAAATATAAGAGGTTTACATTATTTTATTATGAAAAGGTCCAATCTTATTAATATATTACCATTTCTCATGTGGATGTGAGTCATATTTTCTTGGAAATGATTTTAAAATCATTAAAATTATTATATGTTTTGGTGATTTGAAAGTGGACTTATGAAATTAATTAAGAAAACAATATATCAGATTAAATTATGGTGTAAACCTATATTTGTTATAGGATACACATTATGTTATTTCTCATATCATTTATTCAATTATGTTGTCTTAAAATAAAAATTATATTAAAATGGAATTTAATTTTTACCCAAAAAATCAACTATTTCAAAAAATTATGAAAAATTAACCATTCGATAATTTTGTAATAATTATTTCAAAAATAATAATCATTTTATCCAAAAATTTTTTTTATAAATATAAAATTTTACTTTTAAAATACAATTCTACATATATTAAAAAAAGCTTGGTTTTTTAACAATAAAAGTTTTTGAACACTTGTAAAAAGTACATTTCAAATTGAAAAAATTACAAGAGAACTAATAATTACTAAAAAATATTTGATAATAGTTTTTATTTCAAAAACACATTAATTAATTAAATTAAATACCTTAATTTAATTTTGATATTACTGGAAAATATAATAATTGTTTAATTGAATCAATATCAAAATCATTTACATGTAACAATGAAATTGAAAACAATTTAACGAATCTATCACATATAAATCGACATATTATTATTTTGTTGATTCATTTTCCTTAATTACACAATTTTACTTCTTAATTGTAATGTGTGTGAGGGTGATACTTTCATGGGGACATTCGGAAAAAATGGGTTGGGTCACAAACTCGATTAGGTCGATCTTATCTCACAATTGTTTTCTCTCATGCTTTGGATGATGGATCTCAACATGGGATTGGTAAATGAAATTTACCATTGATTCTATCTCACTTGAAATCTCTAATAAATGGTCTTTATATGGTATAATACTAACAGAAGAGGCAATCACGTCCTTTTTTGGAGTCAGTTGGATTCTTTAAATCCTTGTATTTATACATAACATGTTATCACTGTTTAATGGCTTTATTAACAATGGTAATATTTTTAAGGGTATTTTTAATCCAAATATATAAAAATGGAAGTGAATGTATTTGCTATAACAATATTACATAACAATACATTTAATTAAATAAAAATAGGAAAACTCATTTATATTATTTCAGATAATTACAATTGCCACCCCATGAGAAATTTATTCATCCAAATTTCCATTTCACCCCCCTAAAATTGATAAGGGTAATTTAGTATCATCACATCCTCAAGTTCACACATTTATTCATCAGACTTTTGGTTTCTGCATAGCACATAGAGAAGGTTCATTGTCTTATTTCATAGAACTTTTTCTCTATGATCTACAATCATCCATGTATTATCCTCACAAGAATGATCATTCTCCAATGGTACAACCACTAGATCTAGTACATGTGAGTGTAATACTATGTACTTTATCTAGAGTGATACATGTAATACATCATGAACTAGATATAGGTTAGGTGGGAGTGAATGTCTATATGACACCACTCTGATGCGAACAAGAATCTCAAAGGGGTGAGGTATCTTGGACTAAGATTTCTATTCTTCCCAAATCTCAACACATTCATTCATGGAGATATAAATATGAATACCAAATCTCAAACATTAAACAATGTGTATAATCAATGATTGTTAGTATAAATTTTTTGTTCACCCTATGAAACATTAATGTGCTGTAGAATTGTCTTATCCTTTCCCACCATTTCTCAACTATTTCAGGACCCAACAGTTTTAGTTCCCCCATATTATATCTGAATGAATGTATACTACGCCTATTCTCATTAAAAGGCTTCATAAAGAGACATTTTAATTATCATGTGGGAAATCCTGTTTAATATTACTCAACTGGAGAAAGATTTTGTAGCCATCCTCTGTTGATGTCCATTGAGAAATCTCTCAACCTATATTCAAGTGTATGGATAGCACACATTGATTGGCCACCAGTTTGGAGGTGATACGATGGGATTAATTTCAACTCAATACTCATTGTGTGATAGAGACTCTTATAGAACATAGAATTGAATCATGTATCTCGATCGGATACAATCGATATTGGTACTCTGTAATGACTCGCTTATCCTCAGTGGCATGAGAGTACAACGAGTAATTACTAGGCCTTAAACGAAATCCCCATGATGCCAAAGGATGGAAATAAATGTCCTAGGGTTTCTATGCATATGGTGGATGATTTACCCTTTGATAAATAAACCAAACATTCCATCACTAACAACCACTATATGATGCACGTTAATCCAACAACCATCTCATGGATTACCAAAAGAGAACTACACTGTTCCAGCATAAATTAAAACCAACAGATAAATCAGAGTACCAAGTAGGAGACTAAAAAAAGACCCTAAACAAGTCGAGACACTCTCCACAACACCACAACGAGCTACATGCACCAAGCACCACCACATATCCCAAGAATCACCATGAACCACTATCAATAAGATGTTTATCTTTTACCTGTGTCCTAGAAGATGACATCTACAAAAGCACCAATGTGCCAAAGCAGGGGTGGGTATAAAACTCAGTAGGTTTTCCCCAATGACTTCCCTACTCATAACAGTAGGATAGAATAGTTAGCCAAAATTTATATTAAACAGTTTATATAAAAGAATTTCTCAAAATAGTTTAAAACAAGATATAAACAAGATTCCAAAACCAATCATACCCAAAAAAATCAAACTGCATTAGAAACCAATTAACAACAATTTATTTTTATCCAGAAAAATAAACAAAAAATATTTCAAACCATTTCACTATATCTCTTTGGGCTAACCGGCCATTTCACAAACCCCTGAAATTAACCATGCATGCTTCGTTATGATAGCTCCATACTCATTAGCGGTTTCTCGTCGATCTACCAAGTCATCACAAGGTAATAGTTCCCCATGTTCCATTACACCTTTGTCACCGAGGACAAGGTCATATTTCAACCAAGTCTCGTACATAAAAGTCCCGTGTTCCATTAAACATTAATCACCAAGAACAAGGTCTTATTTCAACCAAGAATCATATATTCAACATGAACACACACCACACATTCACAACAATCATGTCAAAACCATCCATTCAAAAAAATACCATTTATTGAAAATTATTTCCATCAAAACCACATTTGTTCAACCATTTCAGACCATTTCAATAAAACACCACTTTTTATTGAAAACCCATCTTTCATCATACCATTTCCCATTCTAGAAAATCCATAATTTAAAATAGACCTTTTAAATTCAAAAAGCCAAATCACTTTAAACTACATTTCACCAAGATTTCACAATTCCTTCATAACCAAAAATCATCACTAAAGAAGATTTTTTCCATGATTTTCACAATCAATTACTTTCAAATAACCCAATTTGAAACAATGAAAATAAATTCTAACAAGAAGAGTCAAGAGTGAAGCCACCTACCTCAACAAAATAGGTGAAACTAAACAAGAACTGGGTCAAAACCCCAAGAAACATCCTTAGATTCCTTCCCCAATCACCAACAAGGCCAAAACCCGACTTAAAATTCATCCTCTATCTTAGATCTACCCACCATGGGCGTAGATCTATGGATCCATCAAGAGGGAAGAAGGAGATATAATAAATCTCAAAGAAACAATACTTACCTTGATCAATTGACCTCTGAACACCAAGGCAATCCTCTAGATCACTTCAAAAACTCCTGGTAAGTGTTCTCCTACCTTCACCAGGAAGAAATCCTGAGTTTGGGCTATCTAGGAGAAAAAATAAGTGGGTTTAAAGATAAAATGGATTAGATTGTTAAAATTAAGATATATGTTGACTTCGCGCACGGTTAGTCCACACGGCTAGGAAAACCGTGCGCTAACCCTATAGTAGTCACTGCTTTGACGGGGCGCTCCACACTTCCTCCTCAAATGGTTTTCCCAAAACGTGCACACACCGTGCGGTCTCCTCTACCTAGGTAACCACCACCTACACAGTTTGGGAAAATCGTGTGAAGCCCGTGCGTCTCTACCTATTTTTACCTTTAACAACTTTAAATGTCTCCAAACATTCCCAAACATTTCTTATATGATTTATGTACATAAAAAGACTAAAAAGGGTTACATACAAAAAACCATGGGTACTACATTATACCCACCCTTGGAATATCGGTCCCCAAAAATTTGAGAACAGTCGCTTTCTTGAAAGAGTTCTGGCCACTGCTCTTTCTTTTCGTTCTCACGTTCCCAAGTCTCTTCTTGAATCTGACCGTGTTGCCACAAAACCCACACTAGGCCGATGATTTTTCCATAGTAGACTTTCTCCTACCTATCCACAATTCACACCAGAATATGTACCAATGAAGCATTCAGATCTAGGTCAACATGATCCCAAATGATCACACGGTCAGGATCAGGCCAATACTTTTTCAATAGAGATACATGGAACACATTATGCCCAGAACTAAACCATGGTGGTAGTGCCAAATGATATGATAACCCTCAAACTCGTTCCAGTATCTCAAATGGGTCAATTTATTTAGGATAAAACTTGCCCAGCTTCCCAAAACGATGATGTCCATGCCTTGGAGAGATCTTCAAGAAGACATGACCACCCACAACAAACGACAATTTTCTTCAACGATGATCTGCCTAAGATTTCTGATAACTCGGTGCCGTCTCCATCCTCTTTTTAATCAATTAAATCTTCTCCATTTTTTCTTGGAAAAGGATCTTCCCAACTAATAAAGTCTCACCTGTTTCAACCCATCAAAGTGGGAAATTAGAAGGACGCCCATACAATGCTTCAAATATAGCCATGTGTATCGAGGCCCGATAACTATTGTTATATGAGAACTCCACTAAAGGCACATGCTCTTCCCACGAGCCACAAAAATACATTAAACAATCCAGAAACATGTCTTCCAATGTATGTATCATCCTTTCAGATTGTACATCCATCTGAGGATGATATGCCGTACTCATATTCAACTGAGTTCCCAGGGATTTCTTTGAGGATCGCCAGAAACGTGATGTGAACCTCAAATCTCTGTCTGACACAATAGACACTGGTACACCATGCCTCTTAACCACTTCTCGGATATATATTTTTGAATGATATTCCACTGTATGAGTTTGAAGAATAGGGATGAAATGGGCCAACTTGGTTAGACGATCCACTATCACCCAAATGGCATCGTGTTTCCAAACCATTCTAGGAAGTCCTGTAACAATATCCATTGTTATCTGTTCCCATTTCCACACTGGGAAAGGTAAAGACTATATCATACAAGCTAGACTTTGATGATCTGATTTAACCTGCTAACAAATTAAGCACAACGAGACAAACTCAACAACCTTCCTTTTCATGCTGCTCCCCAAAAACCACGCTTTCTGCACCTTATCCATTTTCCATATACTAGGATGTACAACCCATTTTGAATGGTGGTAAGCATGAAGGAGTTGTTCCTGAAAACCCACAGGTACAACCATCCGATCTCTGAAACACAAAACTGAACTGCCATCAAGTTTCCAGCCCTCAATGGTCTCCCCACCATTGAGTTTTGAACATACAAGTAGAGATTCTACATCAGATGTTTGTACTTCTTTGATCATGTTTACTAAATAAGAAACAAGTTTTGCTTAAAATAAAATATCCTCATCATGTCAGTAATCAAATTCCACATTCATATCAGCTAAGATAGACATCAACTTCCATTCATCTGAAGCTTATTTCGCCAACTGAGCATATGAATTTATACTCAATGCATCCACTACTGAATTTATTTTTCCCGGTGTGTACATCATGTCAATGTCGAACATCTAGAGACACTCCATCCATATAATTTGTCATATATTCGAATCTCGTTGTGAGAAAATATGCTTCAAATATTTATGATCTTTAAAAACACCAAATTTTTCACCAAATAGATAATGTATCGATGTTTTCAAAGCATGGACGACTACAACTAACCCCATATCATGTGTTGGGTAATTATTCTCATGAACCCTAAACTTCCTTCAACCATAAGAAACCACATGGTCTCATTACATGAGAACTCAACCCAACCCTATTCTCGATGCATCACAATACACCACATTCCCTTGTCCTGATTCTAGAATGATCAAGATAGGTGCTGATGTAAGGAGAACAGTCAGTTCCAGAAAATATTTCTGACATTATTTTTTCCTTTGGAATAGAGCATTATTCTTTTTCAAAGCTGTCATTGGTGATTCTAGTCGTGAGAAATCATGCACAAAGCATCGGTAGTAACCGACTAAACCAAGAAAACATCGTATCTTGAACACATTTTTCAGTGGTTGCCACAAGATAATAGATTCTATCTTTTCAGGATAAATAGAAATGCCTTTCTAAGAAATGACAAGGCCAAGGAAATGTACATCCCGTATCCAAAAATCACACTTTGATAATTTGGCATACATTCAATGATCTCTCAAGATTTTTATCTCTGTTTCTAGGTGCACCTCATGCTCAATCCTTGTTTTTGAATACACCAAGATATCATCCACAAACACGAAAATAAAAAATCGAGATATCACTGAAATATCTGATTCATCAAAGACATGAAGACAACAGGTGAATTCATTAAACCGAATGGCATGACTATATATTCGTAGTGGCCATAATTACTTCTGAAAGCTGTCATTCGAATATCCTCCTTCAAAACTCGCAATTGGTGATATCCAGATCGCAAGTCAATCATGGAGAGCCACTGGACTCCCCTTAATTGATCAAACATATCATTAATGTGTGGAAGTGGATATATATTCTTTATCATACCTTGGTTAAGCTTACGATAGTCAACACACAACCGAAGTATTCCATCTACCTTCTTCACAAACAAAACGGGTGCTACCCACGAAGATCAACTTGGCCGAATAAAACCCTTACTTTCTAACTACTCTCTCTACACTTTAAATTCTAGCATCTCTATTGGTGCCATCCTATAAGACAGAAGGGAAATATGACAGTTCCCAAGAAAGATATCAATTGCAAACTCCACTTCCCTTAGAGGTGGTAACCCCGAGAAGTTCTTCAGAAAGACATCTGGAAATCGATACACCACAATTGGAAAACTATTTTCATCAATCAATTCCATTGATGAAAATTTCAACCCTACCAGTTTGTAAGAGATCATTACCACCATTGGTTCCAACAACTCCTTTCACCATTCTCTACTAGCCTCTCCCCTCTGAAGATATGGTTGATGCTGTCCTCATTTGTGAAACTAACCGTTCTCCTATAACAATCGATGTGAGCCTCAAAAATTGTCAACCAATCCATACCCATGATTACATCATAGAAGTCCATGTCCAACATCAAGAAATCCCATTTTAACTAAACACTATCCACAATTATAGCACATTCACTA
This sequence comes from Viscum album, assembly GCA_963277665.1. NCBI lineage: Eukaryota > Viridiplantae > Streptophyta > Magnoliopsida > Santalales > Viscaceae > Viscum > Viscum album. The sequence goes on from OY728132.1 coordinate 1,966,340,403, forward strand.
CACATAAAGGCTTGACATTCTCTTTCACTAAGAGAAGTTTTCAGTTTCAAAACAGAAGGCATCATTTCTAGTTTAAAACATAGCAAGTCAATAGCACAAGAAGAAATGAAGGAATGTGATGCACCAGTATCAAAGAGAACTTGCACAAGGGTAGAATTCAAAATAATTGTACCCCTCACTATAGATGGTCCATCCTGATTATCCACAATTACCTGTTCTACTCTATAAAATTTCTTTATTGCTGCACTTATCCTTATTTAATTGTTGATATTTCTCTATGTAAGGAGTCATGGTATTCCTAGAATCACCATGGATTGATATATTCTACTGGTGAGACTGATTTTGTTGTCCTCACCCTATCGAAGAATAAGATGCTTGCGACACCAGAGAAGTGTCCCGAACACCCGACCGTGGAGCACTGTGACAATATCACTGAAGATTCCCCATCTTGTTGCAATTTTGGCATGCTCTTGGGGGTGTTGTACATTCTCGTTCTATGTAATCAATCACGCCACATTGAAAACGCTTGGCTTTGATCATGGGTCGTGGAGGAAGAATCACCGATCCAGCCGTCTGATTCTGATTCGTACTCCCACCTTGGAAGTTGGTGTCCCTCTTCCACTTGTTCCCAGCATTAGAGTTCCCACCCATTTCCAAGGGAATCATCAGACTTCCTCGTTTATGACTCCGGAGATGTCTATTTCAGCTACTGTTTCTCTTTTTACCATCTCTGTATAATCCGTAATACAAAGCACAACTATATTCGAGTGAATCTACTGTCGCAACCCCAATTCAATGATATGTGGGTTCAGCGACGCACTTGCAACAACTTCCAGTGCAAAGCACTCTAAATTCATGAATTTATCTTCATACACCATGACAGAGATATTTTCCTACTTTATGATGAAAAATTCTATCATCCTCTTGATCCTGAATGTGTGAGGATATAATTGTTTATTGTACAATTCCTCAAATTCCTCCCTGCCCTGGCCTTGATCCACCGTAGCCTGCCCCACTAGCTCCCACCACTGTCAGGCAAGATCCTCCAGCATATACGTTTCCAACTTGACCATGATATATGATGGTGTTTCGATGAAATCGAAGATAAGATTCATCCCACTTAGCCACACCTCCACCTTTTCGGGTTTAGCATCACCCCGAAAGGTTGGTGGATTCTACTTCATAATCTAGATGGTATGATCCACCTGCCATGGTTCATTACTATGGTTCCGCATATTAATAGCTTGAAATTATGGGAAAATACTCTAAACCAACTCTTGGTTCACACGTGGTTCAGGTGCAACCATGTTCTCCGCAACTTCTTCGGGTTGGTTCCAATGACGCCTACCAGGTTCCATTTTCTAAACCAACAACAACCTCCGTCAATATTTCTCTCTAGAAACTAATGGCTTAGAATTAAAATTCTATCACATCATCTATCAAAACATTGTTCTGAAAAAAAAAACATTTCCCCATGTTTAAACATTTTTTAAAACATTCATCATGCTTTTTGAAAATCAACCCATTTTCAAAATACACCAAATACCCTTTTTTCGAAATCATTCTCCTGAAAACAATTTATGCATTTTTCAAAAAATTTTACCTTGCAAAAAATCTTTACTCATTCCTTACAATTAGATATGAAATCCTAGTGGGAATTCATTTCTCTATAATGCATGTCATGATCATCTCATTGACTAAACCTATGACAATGATAATTCCCACATTCTAGAAGTGTATCCAAAACACTTATGTTCCCAACACCCTGGTAAGTTGAAGTTTATCATAAATGGGTTAGCAATGTCCTTTTCTGCTATAAATTTATTGTTATGAAAATCCTACTCATGCCTAATATTTTGACCCCAAGAATAGACAAGAATGAATTGCAACTCCATAACCAAGAACATCGATGACCACTTGTTAGGAAAGGACCGATCAAGTTTGTACCATTTGTAATGACCTGCTTATCCTCATTGGCTTAAGAGTACAATGAGTCATTACTAGTCTTAAGAGACATCCCCAAGATGCCAAAGTCTGGCAATAAATGGTGAAGGGTTTCAATGTTAGTCGGGGATGATTTACCCGTTGAGATATAATCCAGCCAAACCATCACTAACAACAAATATATGATTCATGTTCATCCAACAACCAAATCATGAATTACCAAAAGAGAAGTACATTGTTCCACCACAAAGACAAAGAGACAAAAAAATCAGAGTACCAAGGGTAAGACTAAACAAAAGACCCAAAATAAGCTGAGACACTCTCCATGGAACCACACCAAGCTCCATGAACCAAGCACCACCACATCTCCCAAGCATCACCACGAAACACAATGAATAAGATGCTTTTACTTTACCAGTGTCCTGGAAGATGTCATCTAAAAAAGCACCAATGTGCCAAAGAAGGGGTGAGTATAAAACTCAGTAGGTTTTCCCCAATGACTTCCCTACTCACGCCACAAGGATAGATGTGTTAGCCAACATTTATATAAAATATTTTATATTAAACGATTTTTCAAAATAGTTTAAAACAAGATATAAACAAGCTTCCACAACCAATCATATCCAGAAACATCGAAGTTAATTAGAAACCAATTTCCAACAAGTTATTATTTCCATAAAAATAACCAGAAAAACATTCAAACCATTTCACTATATCCCTTTTGGCAACCGAGCCGTTTCACAAACCCATGAAATCAATCATGCATGCTTCGTTATGACTGTTCCATACTCATGAGCGGTATCTCATCGATCTACCATGTAGTCACCAGGTAATTTTTCCCCATGTGCCATTACACCTTTTGCACCAAGCACAAGGTCATATTTTAACCAAGCCTCGTACTTAAAAGTCCCATATTCCATTTAACATTTGGCACTGAGCACGAGGTTATATTTCAACCAATCCTCTTATATGAAACATGATCACACACCACACATTCACAAAAATCATGCCAAAACCATCCTTTCAATAAAACACCATTTATTGAAATCCATTTCCAGAAAAACCAAGTGTGTCCACCCAATTCATACCATTTCATTAAAACACAACTTTTTATTAAAAACCCACCTTTCATCAAACCATTTCCCATTCTGGAAAATCAATAATTTTAAATCGACATTTTAAATTCAAAAAGCCAAATCACTTTACACAATAATTCAAAAAGATTTAAAAATTCCATCAAAACCATAAATCATCACTAAAAAATATTTATTTCATGTTTTTCAAAATCAATTCCATTCAAATAACCCAATTTGTAACTATGACAATCAATTCTAACAAGGGGAGTTAAGAGTGAAGCCACCTGCCTCAACAAAATAGGCGAAACCAACCAATAACCTTGTCAAAACACCACAAAAACTCCTTATATTACTAAACCTATCACCAACAAGACCAAAACCTGACTTAAATGTCGTCAACTATCTTAGATCTACCCACCTTGGGCGTTGATCTAATATCCATCAAGAGGGAATAATCAAATATAATAAAAATAAAGTAAATGAGACTTACCTTGATTAACCGGCATCTAAACGCCAAGGAAAACCTCCAGATGGCTTCCAAAATTCCTGGTAAGTGGTCTCCCACCTTCACCAGATAGAAATCTTGAGATAGGGCCGCCTAGGAGCTAAAATGTGTGGGTTGAAAGATAAAACTAATTAGATTTTTAAAAATATGATCTAATTTGACTTCACGCACAGTTAGCCCGCACTACTAGGCAAACAGTGTGCTCACAGTGTAGTAGTCACTTCTTGGAAGGATCTCCCCGCACGGCCTCCTCACATGGTTTTCCCAAACCGTGAGCATACTGAGCAGTCTCCTCTGTATAGGTGACCACGACATGGACAGCTTCCGCACGGTTTGGGGAAACTGTGTGAAGCCTGTGTGTCACTACCTTTTTTCCCTTTAACACCTTTAAAAGTCACCAATAATTCCCACCCATTTACAATATTCTTCGTGTACATAAAAAGCATAAAACAAGGGTTACTTACCAGAAAACATGGGTACTACTATCTCTATTTATCGTGACAACATCCATGGTGTACATCTGTCGAAGTAGATCTAGTGACAATTCATCTCAAATCCTAGTGATGTGTGAACTATTTATAAGATGATCCTCCAAAAACCATATAGTATTATTCAATCATAATGTATTTGGAAGATAAGTGAAAAATTCCACATTTATGTTTTCCCATTTCGATGTATGTATTGGTAATGGTTGCATCATACCCTTGTATTTTTTCCTTTCCGCTTTCACTTTCTGATGTACATGACATCTTTATATATATTCTTCAGTATCCTTCAATATATTATCCAAACAGTTGTTTTCTTTGTGATCTGTAATCATCTTTGTGCATCCTAGGTGGATGCATAAGGTTGAGCTATGTGAACCATCCAACAACTCCTTCATTAACTCAGGATTGGAATATACACATAGTCTCTCCCTAAATCTCACAACACCTTCTTCATTAACATTGACATAAGTGAATTTCCATTTCATTACAGCTTCAAATTTCTTATGATGATGTTATGACCAGTGATAGATGGTTCAGAATACTTTAATGTATGTACTGATGATGTTCTTCTTTGATTCCCACATCTATCCTTTCTATATATAAAATGAACAGGTCCCATTAAATTCTCGTCAATGTAAAAATTATTGTATCCTTTTTTCATAGAACATTTTCCACTTTATTTTGATTCCTAGGATGGTATTGGATGGAGTTTTAATAGTATTATATCTTTTCTAACCATCTTCACTAGTAAATATTCATCTCTTTTTGTTTGAATATATACTTGATGCTTTTGTGATCTGTATATATTTCACACTTCTTACCAAGGAGAGAATGCCTCTAAATTTCTAAAGAAAAAAACAATACATCGAACACCAAATCATGTGTTTTGGTTTTTTTCATGATTATTAAACTTCCATGAAGCATAGGTAATGAAATTTTCATTTTCCATTAACACACATCCCATGTGCTTCTTTCAAAAATCATTGAATATAATGAAAATATCTCAAAATGTGCGTAGTGAGTTCATAGGAACAGTGATATGACTCATTTTAAAATCCATGAATCTATCTTTTCATTCGTCATTCCAAGAAAAAATGACCCCCTAATATGATTGTTTGGTGGAGGGTTTGACAATCATGTGAAATTTCTCATGAATCAGCGGTAACACCTAGCTAACCCAAGGAATCTACTAATATATGTCATAGATGATTTTCATATCCATTCGTCATTTACATCAGTCTTCATAGGGTCTATTGATATCCCCTTTCTTGTGATGATATTCCCCATTAAATATAATTCCTTCAATAAGAACTCACATTTTATATTCTTATCATAATTCTTTTCCTTTCATAAGGTCTTTTGGAAGGTATTCCAATACTCCTTATGATCTTCTTTACTTTTAGACTACTTTATTATATAAACTATAATGACTACAAAAAATTTGTCGAAGTAATATCTGATGAATCTATTTATCAAATCCATTAATATTTTTGGTGCATTATTGGGTCCGAAAGGAATTACTATGAATTCATAATACTCCTACCTTCTAGTAAAATCCGACTGGTGGATATTATCCTTATTCACCCTAACATGGTAATATCCTGACCAATGACCCACCTTCAAAAAGTATTATGCTCAATATAGCTTAAAGGGAAGGAAAAAATCCAAGGTAAAGGATATTTTATCTCTATTGTGATCTTGTTAAGCTCATGAAAAATAATTCAAAGGAAGATTGAACTATCCTTCTTCTTGACGAAGAGGAATGGTGCACCCCATGGTGAGGCACATAGGCATATGAAACAGTTATCTGGATTCTAATGTATTTATCACTTACTCTCCACAATTTATACAATATTCATTCTATATGTTTTTTTGGATAATGATTATTCCCCAGGTATAAGATTAATCAAAAAATCAATATCTCAACAATGATGAAGAGCTATGAATACTTCCGAAATCACACCAGTTTATTCCCTCAATATGGAAATGTAGTCAACAGTGATTCTTTTCTTGGACACATTATTCCGAGCTAGATACATTTTTTAATCAGGAAATAATATCCATTTATAAGATGATGGTTCGAAGAAATATTCACCCATCTTATTGAATTTATACAAAATCTGAGACAATTCAGAATATGGAGAGAGGTTTCCTTATTCCAAAAATATATGTTGTCTCTATACAGGGAAAGAAAATCATTTCCTAGAATTGTATCGAATTTCACCAATGTGTGTATGAAAAGGATTTTTAGGAATCTCATCCCAAAAAATCTGATAAGTGAGGAGTTATATACTTGGGATGCAATAATTTCCCCATTCTCCATGTTCACCGACATCTCTACTTCTATGATTATTGGTGGTTCTTGATTAGTTATACTTCACTTTAATGATATAAAGGAATGAAAACTCCCAAAATAAGAAATTATGATAATTATTATTGAATGAATAACTATTGTACTTATCACCACATCACTATCGGGACTCAATTCATTGGTAGTTATCGAAAATGATTTCCCTTACTAACATGTAGGTTTTTAGTTTTCCCTGATATCCCCAGGTGGTGAATCATGGAATAGAGATTATAATTAATTCCCCTTTTATATCATTCCTTTTCGTTAAAAAAAGAACTTCACCCTTTCTCATGTAGAAATATAATAACATAAATGAAATCATTCACAAGACACAACAGTTTTACCTTCTTTACTATCACTGAGCGATATCTGAAGAGCAGACAACGACAATGTGCTGATGTACCAAATTCACTAAAAATCACATCCAATTTTAATGTTTAGTCTATATCACTTCTCTTCCCTGGATTGATTCCATTACAAAATTTAGGGTCTTCTTACTGCATTCCTTGGGTCACTCCTTATGTCTCTTTATATAAATAACATCTAGAGTAAAGGATCACAATTTTCAGCTTCCTTTGTAATCTTCTCTCACAAGGGATCTAATCATAGTTTATGGACCTGTAGGTTCTTCATTTCCATGAATTCCAGCATCCTCAACTGTTGGTACAATGTCTGTTGAATTTCCTTTTTACCTGAACATGAAATCCATTTTTTTGTATACTGTATCTTATTGTAAATCACTTTTGTGAACCGTTTTAGTGTATTTGCATACTTCTTGATGTCCTCCAGACACTATCTATTAATTCCACAAACTCTGTAGTGTGTATTATTCATGTATTTCCTCTCCAACATACTATCTTCCCTTACTCAACTACATACCACCTCTACGACTCATCTCTACATACTCCCGTAGTGTTCCACCTCTGCTTTTGTGGACTGCTTCTCCCCATAGAACAATTCATTATCCAGAAACTATTTCCTATATTCCAGAACAATTTTCTTATATATATTTAGAGCTTCAAAAATCTCCCATCATGAACTCCATCTCCTTTTGTGTAATCCTCCACGTAAGCTTTTTTCAGGCTTCATGAAATTCTGGGAGAAAAATTTATTTCTTATGAAAATAAAACACATCATAATGATGGTATTATCTCTCCATATACGCGAAAATATATCCATGAAATCAGATAATATGATATTTAAAAGTCTTCACTTCATACCTCTTCTTCTGGGATCTGTTACATATGCGGTCTGCTTACTTCCTTTCTTCCATTTCGGCGGCCGAAATCACCATCATTTTTTTTCAAAATGATTTCCTTCATAGCTTCTCAAATAACATTCATGTTTCCATGAAATATATTCTATCCCATGTAATATAAGAATTCTTTGAATAACATGTCATTCCAGAAACCACATTCTAGATTAATTACCCTTCTGCGAACTATGATTCTCCTCGCGAACCATTTTTCATTCCACAAAGCATTCCATGTACCTCCTTTACAATCTATGAATTGTACTTCATGGCCTGAAAAATTTTCACTCATATGGTGAAATCAACATTTTCCAAAAACCAAAATAATGGTTTTCAATCCCAAAAAATATGGCAAACACTAGGAAAATATTTCATCTTAAAAACCAGATTTTGCAAACACTAACCATACTCATTAATAGTCATTTGTTATTTCTCATCAAAAAAATAATAGCAATAAATACTGAGAATAATCCTTGAAGGGTTTTTCTTCTTCAGAATATCATTTCTCCTTTGGTATTTCACTTGATTAGTGATCTTCCTTCATTCTCCTAAAGCATTCCCTCACCCCTTTAGGTAATTTCTGGGTTGCTTCTTTCCACACCTTTGGAAAGTGGGGTATTTTAATTTCTTGGAACCCTTAGATATCCCTATCAGGACTCCATAATTGAACTCAATATTCCACTTATTATCACCAAAATACACCTAATATTCAATGATATTAATTTCAATGTTATGGGAACATCCTAAAATTTCCTCATAACTATCAATGTTATGGATCACCTAAGCTTTACGTGGGATATGTTTTCTCCCATGAAAGAATAATTCACCCTTTTATTCAAGGGTAATGATAAATCCAAAGGCATATCAGGAAATAATTTTAATTTTTTCTTCATACACCTCATTATACATGTCATCTTTTTAGTTTTAGTGAAAGGGAATCCCATTCTATTTTATGATGAAGTATGTAGGGAAAATATTTATCAGAAAACATTTTCTAAAAATCCACCAACACAATTTTATCTAAAATTTCCGCAGGATCCTTATTTTGTATAAATTTCAACCTTTGATTAGCTTCTACTTCCATTCAATAAAAAAATAAAATATACTTCTCTTGTATGGGGCGTTGATGAAAATAGAATATCTTCTCAATGGAGTTTCTCAATTATTCTATGAATTAGGGAACATATGACCCATTGTATGTAGGAGGAAATTCATGTATAAATCTCTTGATTGTAGATTATTATCTCTTTAAGAGGATTGGATGTTCTTATAAATACATTTCTTTATTATAACTTGAGTCTCATCAGTGAATATCATAATGACCTGTATGATTTCAACTCCAATCAGGTTGATAATCTTTTTGGTACAGTCATAACATTGATCAGAACATTGATTGTTAACCCGATTCCTCTAATTTTTTTCTATTTTCCCCAATAAAATTAAAATTAAGGATGATGATTTTCATAGGATTAAACACCAAATGGATAATCTAATGAAATTAAAATGAAAAATTATAAATTACATCTATTTGGTGAACTTATGAATTTTTTTTCTTTAATATATGTTATCCACGATATATTTCATAACATATGTTATAATGGTCTTTTTTCTCCTTTAATAATGGTTTATAATGATCTTATGGATTACCAAAATATATCCTCCAGGCGTGTCGACCAACGTATGCAGTAAGGCCAATTGTCGTGCACCTGATTACCCAAGTCATGACCGGAACACCATGTTGGATTTGTTACTCCTATAATATTTTTTACAGAACCATGTCATATTGTAGTATGCAAATTGGGGTGTAATTTATTGATAAAACAGTTTATATACACACAAAAATATTTTAGTTATGTATTGTAATACATTTTTTTATCTATAATCATTTTCATAGTGTTTTCTACTACTAATCCAAAAAGTAACTAAAATTTTCCTCTAATGACATCAATTACAACCCTTCTACTTTTACATGTTAATACATGACATAATTACATAAAATTACAGTGAATACAACCCAAAATATTGAAAATTCTATTTTATTTTTGAATTAGGTACATTTCATTACAAATCGAAACATGAATTTCTACATATTAATTGAAAACATGTATAACATTCCTAAGCATAATACTACATTGGATAACCTGGGGAGATATATAAGAAATGGGTGAACCATAATGCTCAAAAATTGAATTAATATGGAATAAGATAAATATAATAATACATTTTAGGCAAGGAATATCATTTAGGAATAATGGAACATGAATAATAAGGATTGATAAAGCATGATAATCCTAACATTGGAAATGTGGAAACAACATAAACAATACATCATTCACAAATGTCAAGGAAAAAATAGAAAGAATTCATGGTGAATAATGTATCGTAAAGGAATACGGTAAACACCTGTCATAACATCATTTATCGTTATACTAAATAATACCCAATCCATTAGGGTGCTATGACCCATCAATTTCATTTTATCCTCATGTTTATGTGTGTCATGAAGATCATAAAACATAGATTTATTAATCATCATAATTGTTTCCATAATCATGGGGAGTATAACTAAAAACATTATGCTACAAAATAAAATGGTATATATCTATAATAGTGAACACCCTTGATAGGAAATGGGTTTGAAATTCACTACATAAATGGCGTGGCATGAAAATCGTGGTGAAAATTTGGCAGCATAACATCATCACAAAAAATTTAATAAAATGGGCTGATGAGTGGGAGGTGGTTATAAAATCATATTAAATTAATGTCGATAGTAGTAGGGATATGGGAGGGTATTTACCCAAATTTAGAATTATAAAAAAGTAGGTATTTTATAATAAATAATCTTTAATTAAAATAGAAAAGAATGGATCCTTTTTGAATTTCAACATGGTAGCAGGTGTATCTGTGATGGATTAATGATATAAAAAATGGTATCTCACCATTTTTAAATAAAAAGAGCCGCATTGTGGAGGGTCATAAACTAACCCATCTCTAGTAATTAAAAAAGTACATAACATATCATAGATTCATGGATAAAAGAAACAAAGAGAGAATCCAATACCTTAATAGTATGAAACCCGAAGCATGAGAGGTGCTTCAGGAGAGCACGGATGAATCTTAAGAGGATTATAGGGTGATGAGTATAGATTAAGGTGATTCTCCTCGTTTTTTAGTGAGTTTAAATTGGAGCTAGGTGGGATTATATTGGAAAAGATAAGAATTTCATTAATATTTTGTTTTTGGACTCTACAAAAAAAAATATTCCAAACCAAAAACCTTCGCAAGGGTTTTCCCATGTTTTTTTAGAAGTTGAGAGGTGTTTAGTATTTATAATGAAAATGGCCTAAATTATTAAAATATTCCCTTTTCTTACGTCGATATGAGTCACATTTTCAATTAATTTAATTTAGAATCATAAAATATATTATATGTTTTGAAGGATTCAAATATGATTAATGAAATTATTCAAGTAAACATAAAATAACATTATTTTAAGAGTAAAAAATAAACTTGGATGATGATGTCCATTATATTATTTATTACATCATTTTTGGTTCATTATGATGTCTTAAAACAACCAGTATTTTTATACAATATTTATGTTTTTCTTGAAAATTCTTCCGCTTCAGAAAATTCAAAAAAATTACCCACGAGAAAAATTTTATGTTTTGAATCAAAAAATAGTATTCATTTTATCTGAATACTTTTTTATATATGAATATTAAAAAAAATTAAATAATATTCAACATTTATTGAAAAATTATAGGTTCTTTAACAATATCCATTTTGAACCCTTATATAAAGTACATTTCCAATCATTAAAAATACGGTTATTTTAAATTTATAAAAATAATATAATATTACTATTTGTTTTCAAAATGCATTAATTCATCAAAATAATATCCTTAATTGAATTTGAATGTTACCTGAAAATACCATTTATGTTTAATTGAATCAATATTCGAATCCATTATAAGTTACAACAAAAAGGAAAAAAAATCAGTATTCTATACAATATACTTATTCAAATTATTATTTTCATGATACATATCCCTTTAGTACACAAGTGTACTCCTTTAGAGTAAAGAGTGTGATGGTGAGAATTTCATGGAGCCAATTGGAAAACATGGTTTGGGTCGGGATCTCAATGATCATTAACATTTATAATAAACAGTATCACTAATGCTTATGTTTTTGGATCTCAGCATGGTCTTGGACAATGGAAAATAACAATGATACTATCTCCATGGGAATCTCTAATAAATTGACTTCATACTGTATAATTCTACAGGATGTGGCCATCACTTCCTTTTTCTGAGATAATTGGATTTTTTAAATCCATATATTTATACTAATCAAGGGATTAATATTTTACCGCTATATTAACAATTATAATATTATTAATGGTACTTCAAATCCAAATGTATATCTAAGTAATTTCCTGTGTTTTCATTAACAATATTTGATAATAATAAATTTAATTAGGTTAAAAAGGGATGATTCATTTATAATAGTTCAGGTAATTACATTCATATACACTGATAGGGTATTAAATATATTCAAAGCTATCTAAGTGTCAATTCTCGATCATCATGCTATATTATATGGGTCAAATCATTTGTAAAGAAAGTATTTCTATTGAAAAATATAATGTTCAAGTAATTTAATATTTGGATAATCCCCAGAATGTTTCTAAATCATATGTTTTTGGGTTTTCCTGTCAATTTTCTCATGTTCATCAAATAAATATCATGCTTGGAATTACCAATTTTAGGCTTAACTAAGAAGGGTGTATGTTAGAGTGGAAAAAATCTTATAAGAATTCATTCATGTTAATGAATAATCATGTGAATATTAAATAAATATTGTTCCTACCAATTTTAGGGAAGGAGTATACCTTGTTTAATGATGCATCATGTATTGGAAATGGGTAAGTATTTATGTTGGGAGATGGAGTCATTGACTACGAGTCATTAATGTTGAGGATGTATGATAAAATTAACCATACACATGATCCCGAGTAAGCTGTAGTTATTTATTCCATGAAGTTTTTTCATTATGACCTGTTGTGAAAATAATGTTGTGTATATAAATAACAAAACCATAATTTACATCATCTCACATGAATATTTGGACCTAAAAATTAGAGATGGGTTGAGCATCTCTAGTTGTTTGAATTTTATCAATATTTTATGCTGAATATTAGAAATAGTCTTCTTAATACATTGGGAATGAAGACACACACTTAGGTAATCTTGGTTTCATATTCATAGTGGATGATGACAGATTTGATTGATGAGATGTATAGAGATGTTTATTAGGACTAGGGATAGATGCCCCTCATATCCTTGTCTTTTGAGCCCACTCTTTAATGCCATGTTATGCATACGATGTTTGAGGAGCAGTAGTTTTTGTACTTTAGGTAAATACATGATGTTGGGGAGTCACCTTCTGAATGGACTATCAATTATGATGACATTATTTCTGTTTTTGGACATGTTGGTTTTCCCACATGTATGTGGGATGTGATGATTCATTTTTTTCGGAATAAAAGTGGGAAGTTCACCATGGTTTTACAAAGTTTTATATTGATATTCATATAGATGATTGGTGGCCATGGATGAAGAAAGTGGTTTCAACATTCATGATGTAAGGTTATACCTTACAGAAGGTGAAGAGTAAGCACTAACGACCAGGTGGTTTGTTATAACTGTTTCACATTTTGGAATGGAACTGTTATGATGTATCTCTAGATTATCATATATTTCATTAAATGAAACCATAGAATAATTATGTGGTTTTTGTTATTTGGGATTTTCTCACCATGGTAGTGAATTTATTAGTGAATTGAGAGGCTTTTACCATGGACCAGTTGGGTGACCTATATGTTTGAGATTTTGTAAATTTTCATGGGGTTCCTCAGAGTATTTATTAATATCATAATTATCATGTCACATGAAATTTTTGTAAATGATTAGATAAGGCTATTGGTACCCAAGACTTTTTGATTATATATTTTCACCCAATGATATAAGGGAAGTAAAATTATAAAATTCAAGTGTGATAGGACTTGTTGTGTGAATATTTCAAAAAATATCTGGGACATGGGAGATGAACTCAATGATCATGGAGCTCATCTACAAAAATATTAATCAAGATACAATTCTAATGGACCCATATGAGTATCTCTATGGTATTCCATGTAGATGTTAGTTAAGTTGGATGGAGGCTAGAGTATCATATTTTTTAAGGTTTGAGTCTTATGTAGGGAACATTGGAGTTGGTTTAGTTAATTTAGAAATGTTTGAATCTAGATAATAGAAAGTAGGAGTCACATTGTAATTGATATAATCAATTTAAAATGCTTTTAGTTGAAGATCACTTTTTTATCTATCTATAACCAAAGATGGTTCATTATTAGATTCAAAAATTGGTTATGTTGGAACCCAAGTACAAGTGGCCATTTTAGAATTTAGATAGTATCAGAAATGTGGTGTACTGATTGACTGTTTCATCATGGTATAGTGGAAATCATGATTTTTATATTATGTTAAAAATTTAGTAGTTCCTCCATAACCCTTCACATGTTAAGTTTTTTGAGGATGATGAGATTGTTGGGGATCTCCCTTTGAGTGGAATCTAGTTCTTATTGTATATCATAGTGAGAATGTTTTACGAGGTAAGGTTTTTCCATTGTATCGAGTGATGTGGAATTAAGGAAAAATTATCGAAGAAATATGGGATAGGGATACATATATGTGGGCCTCATCTCTCAATATTTTTACCTTGAATTCTTAGCAGTTCTTTGCAATGTGGCTTATGGATGAGATATTATATGGTTGGGATGTATTAAGATCCCCATATCTAATGAGGTACAAAATTTTAATTTTTTTGTTCACCTCTAATAATTTTGGATAATTTGTCATTTCATGTTTGTATAAGGAATTGTGGGTGCGTTCTGCAGGATCAGTGCATGAATGTGGGGGTGGAAAATCCATCCAGTTCATGTGGAAAACCAGAGAACAATTAGTATTAATTGTTCACAATAACAATTTAGAATAGAATGAATCGAGTGTTTGGTTTAGAAACCATAAAAGGGGGAGCCTAAAACTACCTAGGATTATGAAGATTTATTTCACATTTCCATCACCTAGTTTTTGAAACAGTGTGAGCTCTCACAAAACTATGAGCTAGAGGGTTTTTTTGGAAAAATGGTAGTGCTTGGTTGGTGAATTGATAGGTTAGTCTTGCGACAAACTATGCATTTCGTTAAATGTTTTATTTTCATATTTATCCCCCACATACATTAATGGTTATAACCCAAATTTCAATCCGATTATTATTCATGCATCATAGGAGTTGAATCCTCTCCTCCCAAGATTCTATATGACAATTCTACATCAATTCTTGGATGTTTGTAGTACCCTTATGTGGGGTTTGAAGTTCACCATGATTCTATCATAACTATTCCATTTTTTTTATAGAAGAGGCGTTGTGTTGATGTTATTTATCATATAATGAACTAAAAAATGTTTTCCAAGTATATTCCATGATTAGTATTTATTTATTTTTAGTTTCAGTCATTCGATAAGGTTTTGTGTGCATTCATCCATGATCTTGAGGTAGTTGGTCTACATGCATATTCAATATTCTTGATACCATAATATTTTTATACGTAGTAGTGTTGTTGTGTTTTATTTCATTCCATTTCGATTACATGCACGTAAATGTTAATTGGGTTAAATGATGATGAATTAAACCCATATTATCCCCTCTGGGATTCATTGTGATTTATTTGACTGGGTTAAAAAACACCTATTGGGTGTGGCTCTTTCTAGAACTTGTGTTTGAGTTTTTGAAGGATAAATTTTGTGTTTTATGAGATAGAGCCTCTAATAATTAGGTTTATATGGTTAAAACATGTTCTTTATTAAAACTAATGATGACCTTGTTTTGTTTTTTGACCTTGACCAGGGGGGTTTATATAGTCATGAATGTGTAAAATGAGGTATGCCATGTGAATAGTAAATGTTCTAATGGTTAAATAAATATTAGTATGTGGTAATGGTATTGTTTTGTTGTTAAAATAAGGCTATAATACCATATTATAGTCTAGACTATTGATATAGGGACCGTATAGTTCTTCTATGGTTTAGGTGGTATGATTGAGAATCTTTTACCCTTATTATTACACATGATGTAAATTTTAAGACTGAGGCTCTAGTGAAATATGATAAATGTTATTTATTATGAAATGAAATGCCACTGTGATGTTGGGATCATGAATCCACTTATTCATAGAGTTCAAATACATATTTTTTAGTACATTTTAATAGGCTGAAGCATCGTTGATGAATACTGGTTACACAAAAAATGATGGACGTGACTAACGTAAATAATATTAATGAATGGATGCAGGATTATGTAATATTTTATTTTTGTTGGAGATACAACTTGATTCACTATCTTGTTGATTAATTTTTTTTTGAACCCATTGGTGGTGTCCAAGTATGTCATACTCAAATCTTGAGTGGGCCACTATTACGTACCTGCGCATACTTTATGTTTGTAGTTCTAGAAAAGGGAATGAACCAATGATCAATGGTTGTTTTTTTAGATTAGTTATATTCATGGAATAATGAACCATACATGGTTTTAGGACCTATTTTTTGGATTATCATCTTTTTAATTATTATGGGGTTTCAATTAAACATTTCACTATAGAAATTATATGGAATATTTACTATGTGGTTGGGGGAATGTACCATATCTTAGGAATTGTAATTATAATTCATATTTATGTTTAATAATATTTTTATTATTTCTTATTTTATAGGTGGTGTATTACTCATAACAAGAGGGTGTAGTTTCCCCACATTCTTCATTATACCCACGTATCAAGTCAGTAGCCAAAAGCATACAGTGATCCAGGCCATAGGTAACTCAGGACACCAGATAAGGGTACCTATTTAGTGGATACATGTATTGGAAGTTATAGAGTGGGAGTGTTAGATTAAGATATATTATAATAAATATCACATGATTATAACTTACCCCATTGGTTGTTGTGTTGGAAATATTTACTTATCACATGTTCATGTATGTGAAAATATAAAATCACATTGTGTTATTATAAGTGACTGAAATTTATGAAGAAATTAATACTTATTCCTATTAGTTTATTTCAATGGATGTATATAACAATAAATTACTTGAAATTATTCCCATCAATAGGGATAGACTGTGTTTCTGATTTATTTTAATCATTGATTAGTTTTACATTATAAATTATATGTTATCCTATTGCCTAATATAAGACATTTGAGATTATTAGGTATTGATTGACCTTATACAATTTAAATATTAGATGTACAAATCCTCAAAATGTAGAATGATTGATGATATCAATAATTTTTTGTAGTGGGATAATGAATTATATCTCTAATAATTTGATGGATTTTATATGAAACGTCATCCCCATGGTATAATAGTGTGATTGGATCTTTATCTCTCATACATATCTCACATGTGAAGAAATAATTAATTTTCATAGTGCAATATGTATGAACATTATGTTATTTGAGATAACATGTGATTGACTGAGTGTTAATAATGTAGATTGGATATATAAATAATATTATTAGGAATAAATTATTATTATATAAAGGTTCTGTGGTGAAAATCAAATATTTTGTAACATTATTTTGTTACTCATCTTAGTGTAGATGTGGATTGAATTTTGAAAACTTGAACTATCTTGAAATGATGAAATTAATTTAAGATAGTTTTCTTGTTTTAATAGGAGGATCCAAGATATCGTACACTGATTTGTGGATTGGAAATTTTAATTTTACAAAGGATAAATGGTTTATAATCCTATAAATACATACTTTTATTTCACTCACATGGGTGTTAATCTCTATAATGAAAATTTCATGGAAATAGTCTGAATTGATAAGGACGAATAAATTTTGGAGTATTTGTATGATTATTTAATAAAACAAATTCAATTTTAATGAGTACTTATGTAATATTTTCCTGCATTATGTTTCTAAGAAAAATAAGTCTATAGAATTTCATGTCAATCATTTTTTATTTGTTTTATAGAAACTATATTCCTAAATATCATGAAGAAAGAATGTTGGTTTTAATTAATGTATTCATGATATGTAAATATAATACTATCCCATTAGTACAATACTATATTATGTTTATTAGTATTCAATACACTTAAATAAAAGGATGTGTAATTCTTTCCAGTTAAATTAAAGAATCTGGATTGTTTACCATTCTTGTAGTTAGTATAAGATGGGTTGTTCTATTTAATCTATAGTGGTGTCTGCTAATAATGTAATTTTTTTTCTTATATTGATGTGTATATTTATGGATGATGGAGTGGGTTCTATCAACATTTTCAGGACCCCTAGAAATCTTAGATAGGATTGACTGTGGAAAATTATGGGAATGTCATCCCATAACACATATTTTTTGTGAGTTGTGAATCATTATAATATAATAATGGTAATAAATGATTAATAATGTGGATAAAATCATTATGGTGTTAGTGTTGTAGTTGAGCATATACCAATCTTGTTTTTTTATTATCTAACTGTTCATGAGATTGATTTATAGTAAATAAAATGATTTGGATATTCATTAATTCTATAGTCATTTTTACATTCCTTTACAATATTATATATATATATATTTATGGTTTATCCTCAATTATAATGTTAATTTGTATGATATTTTGAAATTTCCATTATGAGATTGGGTTTTTTTAGGAATATGAATTTTATTGAGTATCCATTTTAAGGTTCTATGATTTTTTAGTGTATCTACTTCAATCGATTGAATAGTATCATTTCATTGATTTTATAATTTTAAATGCTGATATAATTTCATGAAGGAATGTAATCTATATACAACCCCATTTTTTATATAACTAGATTGTCTTTATCTATTTAATTTACATTTCACCCATATATTTATGGTGGAAAATAAATTGCATTTGTAGAATGATGTTGTTTCCCAAGAGGTTGGAATATTGAATAATTTTTTCCAACTGATTTTGTCATTATAATTATTGTGAATTGGTTGTAACAAATATCATTATTTTGATTTATGGATTACATAATATTACTGGAAGGGGAACAAAGAATGAAAAAATCATAAATTAATTTACCACAAATAGAGAATTTATATTTTTAATTAAAAAATGTATAAATATGGATTCATATGTCTCGCTAACAAATATTATCCCTATAATGAACCAACGACATGTCCATCATCCAAAATACCAATACACATTAGTAGAATTATATAGTCTAGTCCATCATGATTAACTGAGGTAATAATAACTTGTTGATGTAATTAATTCTATATATGGGTGGGGGAAGGGGAAGATCAGTGATGATACATATTTAAAATATCATTTTCATAATAATTATTCAATGATCATATCTCAACCTTTAAATGGTTTAGAAGATTACTATAGGTCATTTAAAATTTTTGAACAAGTTTCAACCCAATGTGGAAGACTATGTGACCTATATATGGTGGTTTTTTCACACACACACAAATTCAATATTTTATTATCAATTTAAAGATACAAAAAAATGTTATACGCATGACCTGGATAAAATCACTCTAACCTACTAGTTAAAAAATATTAACATACTTATGAATAAAATAATTGAAATAAACATTCTTCAAAAATGGTGATATTATAAGTGTTTGACGACCCATAAATTTTATACTAATATATTAAATAATACTTGAAGAATTTTTATTATAAAACAAAATGATCCTTGTCAAAATCATATTAGTCTAGAGCCCTTATAATCATGCATACAAAGAAAACATGTTCATTGGTTAAATAAAACACATACCACTATATTATTAATTACTATAACCCTTCTTAGACATTTCATTGACAATGTATTTCTTAATAACATAGTGAAATGAAACATAATAAAGGGTAAGATCATATGATTATTAAGGGTAAAAAGGGAGATATAAAAATAACATGAAAATAATGGAATGAGGAAACAAATTTTATATTTGAAAACTATATCCTTCATATCACATGTCAAAAACAATAGTCATGGAATAAATACTATCACCTGATAAGATCTAAATCATGATGTGATCAATGAAAATTTCCCCTGAGTGTGTAATATTAGAATTGTACATCTTTTTTTTGGAATACACCAAAGCATATAAGGTCGTTTTTAAAGGATGCTCAAGGCCACACTAGGATCATTTTAGGATTTTGATAACCAACTATGTACAAACATTGGGCATTTGATAACAACCAGTGTACCCTCCATTGAGATCATGATAACCTACCATGTTCCATTTTAAATCATAGTACATTAATCCATACCCAATAAATTAGTGGGAGATAAAGGTCATAACCATCACAAAATCGATATATTTTTTGATTATTTTTAAAACATTCATCATATCATATGTAGTATTACAAATGGGTCTCATAACCATTTCATCATAACCTAACCCATGGGAAAAAATGAGTTTCACAAATAACCATCACGATAGTAAAAATCCTATTGGGAAGAATAATGATTGTATCGTGGATCGCAAACCTAATAAATATAATGTAAAATAAATTGATTTCATATTATATGGAATATGTTTTTGAAATATTACTTGGAATATTTATTGATGAAAATAGAATGGAAATTTAAATAAATTATTTAAAATAGAAAAATTTAAAATATATTATAAAAACCCGTTTATTTGAAAATAATTTTTTAAAAATAAAAATTAATATATTAAATCAATGAGTGGTCTTAATGTTGGAAAATATAATTCTTGTTGTACACATTAAAATGATTATAGCTTTTTACAATTTCAATAAAAAGTTAAAAAAACAATTCAAAAATTAAAAAAAAAGATTAATTGTAAATCATTTTATAAAAATTGCAAATTTTATAAAAAATATTAAATAAATAATTATATAATTTGAAAAAATTAAATTAACATATTTTTAGAAAACATAGACATGGACGAAAAATTATTCACATTAAAAGTGAGAATGAATTTCAAGTTTCATAAGAACGTTATGTCTGTTTCATGAGATCATAATGATAGGGAAAATAATGGAAAATATTTAATTATTATAGTTAAATAAATGTGATTAAAATTCAGGTTTTTAATTAGATATATACTATAATATTTCATTAAGACACAATTAATCATAAAAAATGTAGTTAAATGATGAGATTATAGTATAAAACCATTAATAATTTGGAATATATTGAATGGCCGACCCGAATAAAGAGATAAAATTTTATCTAAATGTTTCTACTATAATATTGATGAGTAGAATAAATAAAATCACCAATTTTTAATATGTACACAAAATATATAAAGGAATAGAGTGGTGAATATGACATATTACCCGTAGATATGAAAGGGAGATTAGAAATCCCTTACATTAAGCCACGAATTTCATCATAAATGTTAAATCCCCATTAAAAATAAAGAAAATTTAATTACTAATATTTTAAATTATCACTCTAATATATATATAATACAAAATATTTTTTAGGACCATTTATTAACATTTGATTAACAATTCTATGTTAAAATCACATTTTAAGTAATTACTATTGTTTTTTATTTATATTTATGATTTTTTATTATTATAATTTTATTAAAATCATGAAAAACTTATATCTAAAATTATTACCATGAAATAGATATGATATATTTTTAGTGTATATTTTTATTGTAATCCATACAATTTTTTGATGGAAAATGGATTACAACGTTCATGAAGATGGTAGGTTATACATACGCCTGAACACTATTTTCATTCACTTTACAAATGTAATGAAAAAGGTAAAAATTTATTCACAACTATACAATAATTTATATTTCCTATATATTTTATAAATCATTTAATATATTCTTATTACCATCTATATAAGAATAAAATTAAGAACATATTTTATCATTGTGAGGTCGTAGTAGTCCACACTTATGCATGAGAGATGATATAATTTTATGAAATATTTGAAGGTAATAAAGTTTGTTTAATATTATTAATTAAGAAATATAGTTATTTACAAAATATAATATAGATATGTTAGATCGATAATTATATCTATCCATGACCTATAGTGATGGAAGATGAATTACATTGGTTCATGAGGCTATTTTCTGACGTACACATGATCAATGTTGTTGTTTCTTATTTGATGAATGATGAGGTAAATGTAGGTCATGAAATTAATTTAATTACATATAATTTTATTATAGATAATTAGTATAAAATATAAGCAAAACTGAATATGATTCTATGGGGGTCATAAAGAAATAAAATGAAACAGTTGGTTAAGAATGAGACCTCTTCTTTGGAGATCCTATTTAGGATTATACCAAAGGACTTTATAAGATGTTTTCCGAACATTGATAAGGAATCATGATCTAATAGAATAATCTATGGTTGGTATTTGAGATTTTATTTTATGAGAAAAGGGATCTTAGAGTGTTTAGTGGAGGGTATTAGAGGAGTTTTTTTTATAAGTGGGGAACAAGACCCAACACAATATTTCTTGGAAATTTCTCCAATGAATCGATTTTTATAGTAATTTAAAAACAAAATGGTTCCAAATGGATTAATATTATTATTTTTTATATGATAAGGTTGAATTTTGGTATTAGAAGAGGATTTATATAAATTTTATTGTAAAATTACACTTAACTATTGGTTTATCCCATAAGAAACAAATTTTCACATTAAACATGGTAATTAATTATTACTATTTTTATGAATCATTATGGATATATTGTATTATGTCCTTATTATATAATATTTATTAATCATATTCCAAATATAAAATAAATTTTACAAAATAAAATTCTTTGATTGCGAATTAATTCATTTTAAAATAATCACATAGATGTGGAGAAAAGATACTTTTTCAAATATAAATTGTTCATTATTATAAAAGGTTTTGATGTCCTAATTAAAGCTGATTTTTTTTAAAATACATACCATTGAGTAAAAAATACATATTTGAATAGATTCTTCTTTTTAAACCATTATAAAATTAAATTGAAGTTGAAAAAATTAAAATTAAAAGTCAATTTTTAATAATAATCTATTTTTTACTATTCATAAAAAATTTATCCTTTCGTAAAATTCATTAAAAATTAATCAATGATAATTTTGACATAAAAATTTAATAATTGATTTTTTATTTTTTTCAAATAAAATTTCTAATATTGAAAATAATTACTTTTAGTCTTTGTTTATAAAAATAAATATATATTTTTTAGAGAGAAAGTTATTTTAAATGCATGCGAAGAACATAATAAAAATGATGTTCCTTTTCAACGATATATTTTAATTATATAAAAACATTATCTTAAATTTTAAAAATAGTCTAATTCATATTTATAATTCCATGTTTAATGGTTAGGTTATAATATTGTAGTTAAAATAGTAATATTATTTGTATCTTGTGGTTCATTAAATCTCATTGTTTCATGTATTATAGTTTATCAAAAAAAAATTATCACAAAAAAATTAAATAACACATGGGTTGTTTCAAAATGTGATCCATTAATTGTCAATTTGTTCTTTTCATGTTATTTTTTTCTCACTCAACCTCCCTGGTTGGTTGTTATCTACTCTTAATATTTTATTAGATTATTATAGCATTTTATCATTTCCATCTTCTTATTTTTATTTATATTATTTTATATTCCCCAACTTATCAATAAATTCCAACCATTAATGTATCTAAATAAATCATGAAACTGAAAAAAAAATTTAAATACATTAATTTTCTATTAGTAATTATAATAACATGAATTTAATAGTAACCATTCTAAATACAAAACATACTGTTAACGTCTTTCCTTAAGCTTCCTCCCATGATCCTCAACAGATTTTCCTTAACTAACAATGATCTGATAATAAAAAATATTCAATTGTTGTATTTTTAAATCCACTTAGTTATCTTCTTCATAAATTAATATCAAATATTCATACATAAATATTCAATGATGCTCACATTTATCAATATTCAATTATCCTAAATCCTTATCTTAAATCACTTTCAAATCTCCATCAACATCTTGATATTTGTGATTTTAAGAAAAAAAATAAACAACATCATATTTAAATATCATAAATTATTAAATTTTAAAACAAAATTCTTCTAAAATAATAAAAATTATCATACATATCAAAACATTGAGATCATGTAAATATCGAAATTTCATTATGGAGTTATATTATATATCACCATTATAGATCTTAGGAATCAAATAAATCTCATTGATTATTATAGTGATGTAATTATTTTATATCATTTCAATATGATCCTCAGGAAATAAATTCTCAATTAATATCATTATCTTACATATGCATTCATTACATGAAATTGGGCATATATAATTTTATATATAGTCATAGTTTTAACCTGAATGAATATAGCACCAATTGTAATGGTTTTAGAAAAAAATAACCAATAGTGGAACATATTGGTATAGATTAATAAAATAGGTATAAAAGTATATCCTAATTGTTTGATTAAACCGTGCCTATAGTGGTTCTCATGTGATCATTGGAAAATATTTTCTGACTAGAAGGTAGTCAAACGACCCTATTTTTATGTTTTTATTTGATATTATTTGGGTTTTTAATATATTTATATAGATATATATATTAATCATTTCATTTAAATTGGGGTTAATCATGTTTTATAGATAACTCAAGGACTGGAGATAAAAACCAATAGTTTTCATTTTTTTTGTACTTGTATTCATGGTTTTAGAATAATGAAAATAAAGAATTTATTATAATAGTTTACTGAAAACCATGACTACAGACCTACTACCACTACTCATCCAACAATGTCTCAAAAAATATGATGCTAACATACAATCAAATTTAATTGAGTGAAAATTAGGATATCAAACATTCAAAATTTCTATAAAATTATCTAGTGTTTGGAAAATATTATGCATAAATTGAAATAAATTATATTTCATTCAAAATTTGATATGTATCAAAATTGTTGTCTCACTTTCAACATTTGAAAATTCTGAAATACATAACGTGTTAACAAAAATATTACAAATAAATCTCAAAATTATCTATATCATCTAAAATATGTTAAATATGATAGTGTTTGTTATGAATTTACTTATTCTGTATCCTTAATATCCAATGCATTAAAAGGTTAAAATTATAACCCAATCTCAAAATTCAAAAGGTAAATTAATTATATAAATATCATTATGATCCCATCTAAAGAGAACTTCATAGAACATTTCCACATAATTCATTTAAAATGTTTTTATCGATCCTCATTAAAATATATTTGTAATAAAAAAATCATCATCCTCAAATGAATCAAAAAATATTTTATTTTAATTTTTTGTGGAACCCATTAATTATAGTTTAAATTACCTCTCATAAACTGCTTCTACAATCAAAATTCTTATACCCTCGATCCTTATAATGAAATGAAAAAGTGAAACCTATTTTCTCCTCCTCTTTAGAATAAAGAAAAATTAGTTTTTTAAAAGTGCAGTATAAACATCATTAATGTAAGGATTCATGAATCAATCCAATATAAGTTATCCCAAATAATTTGGTCTATAAAAAATGGATATTAATATATACATGAATTAAATTATAGAGGGTTCAATATGAAATATTAAATTATAATATTCAATTAGGAATTTTATAAATTAATTTTAAATCACATTTCTAATCTCACTCAAAAAAAAGTAATATTTAACATTAATATACATGAAGGTTTCACCAATACAGAGCACACCTTCCCCAAATTTCCAATTAATACAATATATAAAAGTTAATTAAAATTCATAAATTAAAAAAAAGGTTTATTTTAAATATTATGAAAAACTATTTTCATTATTAGCCTCTTTAAATACATTAATAATATTAGTTTTCAATGAATTTATGAAATTCTCTCCATAGATGGGAAAATTTGAACATTAAATTTCCTATAAAGAAATATTTTATTGAAAAATTTATATTTAAAAGTAAAATTCTTTACTATTTAAAGAATATTTGGATTATTGGAAATTATTATAGCACTCTAGAACTCACAAGAAATTACTATTGGATACCCATTAATGAAATTCTTATCAAGAGGTTGAGAAATCCTTTAAAACATTTTTCTGGTTATCTGGGAAGCTCCAATACAAACAACATCAGTTTAACATAATTTGATATATAATTTTCACTTGGAATTCCATGAAAAAATCTTCCACCAATATATAATACTCTTCATGATATATAAATTCTATCGACACCATTACAAGTACATTTAGTGTCAGGGAAGCCCTATATGTCTAGTGTTTTTTAGAAACATTCCACTTATTCATTTATTCATAAATGAAAATATATATTTTATTTTTAATATTTTAATAAATATGATACATATATTATATTTTATTTAGCATTATTTATGAATTATTCACTATTTACAAAAACCAAATCTTCTAAATTAATATTGGTATTTTTATGACTTTGTTTTCTTCGAATATGAAACTGTTATTTTAAAGAGATTTCAATGAAAAATCCATATCTTTATGATTTGGATGATAAATCACAAGATGAAATATTGAAATGAAATTTTTCTAAATACTAGTTGATCCAATTTCAAATCACCCTTAATGTTTTAGGATTCATTTTAACAGTTTCATAACATCATCATTAAAACTATTCAAATTAACCCCTACAAACTTTTAAAAAAATATTCTTAGTGGTTTATCCCTAAAATAATTTCATATTAAAATGATTAAACTATATCTGGTGATTCTTAATTTTTCCATGCATATGAGAGATATAATCCTTAAAAAAATAACTCTAGTAGGGTAGTGATACTAACTTCGATTTCTATTTAGTGAAAAAATGATATTCTAAGAGACTGATAATAATGAAATAATTATTGTTATAGAAATAATATTTTTAGATATATAAATTTTTTTCTGCAATATGGAATTATTCTTATGTGAATACCCATATGTGGAAAATTTTCATAGCTGATATTATATCATTCTTTGGATTTCTAAAGAGTTTGAAAGATTGGTGTGTGGTTAACACTTATGAAAAATAATTAATATACTCTATGAATCCTAGACAATTATATTTTACTGGTATTTATTATAAACCATACACGATTCAATCTTACAAGAATTCATTCATATATATAGAATCACTCTGAAATATGGAAGATTCACTAATACACTATCAGTAACGTCTTCTCATTATTTAATCACCCATACATATCTTAAAAAATGTCTATATCAAAAAAAAATTGATCATACCAAAAATAATATGGACTCATAACACCATCGGTTTGTTTTTAGGATAAATAAAATATACAGTATTTGATTATTTTTTTTATATAATTATTCATTAAATATTTTATTAACTTGTTTTAATTGATGAAATTATTGTATAATTATATATTAATTAGTTTTATGTTATAAAAATTTATTTTTATGTGTTTTATATAGTATTAATTTATAATCACTGGGGGTAAAATATATTTCATAATGATGATGAATTCTTGTAACTTATGTGATTAAAATATGAATTAACTAAAATATAATGAGTTTCTCAGATGGATTCGGAGAGTATTCCATGGAATTTGATAAAATATGTTATGAAAATATTTATTACTAAGTTTAATGTTCTAAAAAATTTGGGTTTTACATCTATTATTACTTTTAAAGATATAAATATATCCACTATAATCAGATATTGTTCATTTTAAATTAGATAGAATTTTTGAATTCATGGGAAAAGAAAATATTTAATGGAAAATACATTTTTTTAATACGAAAATGAATTTTGGATTCATATAAAATTTTTAAAGTCTATAGATTGTTTTTGTAAGAACATATTAATTACTAGGTTAAAGGATATTATAAAAGTATTTGATGGTATGATTTTATAATTCCATAATACTAGAATTTGGTGTTGAGGAATTCATTGTATACATGTTATGCAGATGTAGTGACTCTAATTCCTTGCAACTCAAAACATATCTTTTTATCAAGGCTATATTATACAATATTATTCAAATCATTTCAAGATCATTATTTTTGTATTTTCTTTTTCTTTCAAAATAATGAGGTTATTATATTGTTATAAAGCCTTAAAATTAATATTTCATGGGTTGTGACCTCAGGTAATAAATTGGATGGTTTATTTATTTTCTTTCAATGTTTCTACATGGAAATCGTATATAGGTTAAGAATTAATGTGTTATAGAGAATTATTTTTAAGATAATGACTGGATTTCTAAATATAGGTGATGTATGTGGTTAGTTTGATACTCTTATAATGATATTTTGATGTTTAGATACATGATCAAATTGATCAAAACTACTATAAAAATACTTATGTTTCTTTTTTCTTTTTTATTAATGAAATGTATATTAATTCTGATTATTTATGAAAAATTTCAGTAGAATTGGAAAATTCACCAACCTATTGATGAGTCACCCATTGTAATCTAGTAAACATAATTATAATAATATAATGAACATTATATATCTTATTTAATTAAATTATTTTTTACATTTATCTGTCACCTTTTTATAGATCTAAATTATTGATATACTATAAAAACAATTAGATATATTATTGTTATGGAAAGACCATGATCAAATTATATTCTTTTATATCAAAGACCAATATCAATTGAATAAAAATTATTATTCATTATGGAAATAATGAATTTAAGCCTTTATCAAGAAGCTCATTATTAATCACTAGACCATTATAGTAAAACCATATAAATTACCTATCATTGGTCGTAAATTTATTACAGGAAATCTGGTGGTTAAATCTTTCATAAAATCAATGATATTAGATAAATAATAGAATTCAATTTGAAGAAATACTTTTATTCACATATTTTTATGTTAATCATCTGATGAAATTTTGGGAGTACATCATGTCAGTCATTATTTTTATGATAAGAATAAATATAGTAATCCTAGCATTCATTATGTTAAAAATATTTATTTTGAAAAAATTAATGATGGTTATGATAATAATATATTCCATATAATTAATATTATTTTAAGTGGAATGAATTGTGTGATGAACCATCCCTTGTTTCCCTCAAACCTAGAACCCGAACTATTCCATCACATACCCGAAGGGTGTTCCAAATTCCCATGGGCTAGGGACAAGCACCCAAGCATCAAACACAATAGAGGGAACATTTTCTACAATACAAAACAACAACATGGAATAAATATATAATGATGGAATGAAACAATAGATGAATAATGAAAATATATTCCATAACTCTAAATAATAAGAAAAAAGATACAATAAAAAAATTATCCAAAAACTACAACACTTGTCCTACACAAATGGACTAAAAAAATACATACACCAACTGATGGTATGGATGGACCCCACTATCTAGCCTCATGCTACCCAACTATCTTACATGATCATCTCATCCTTACCACAACACATTTCTTTTCCTTGCACTGAAATAGAAAAAAAAGGTATATGCACCACTGAAGAGTTGTGTATGGTGTGAGATTATAAGATCTATAGAATCCCACCCAGGTGTTCCATAACCATTAACTGTATAATAATTCATGTATATAAATTTTATGTACAAACATTAGGTGATAATATGTAATACAGTTTTATTGAAAACAATATAAACATTACCCATTTTTTCACAATTCTAAAAAAATTAGCAATATCCAATTCAAATCATATTTTCTATATCATTTTCAACAAACATAAATAAATCAAATCATGTCTTACATAGAATTTCAACCAGTACAAAATAGAATCACTTTCATCACAACACTAAGGAATAATATAGGTTATGGTTGTAGACTACTTGTACTAAAATCAATCAATTTCACAAGTCTGATACGAGATCACATGCATATAATTTATAAGACTACCCAATGAGTAAACCCCAAAATTTAAATATTGGTCCCCTAAAACAACAAGCCTAGAAAATATTGAAAATACCCTAACTAAACTGATTGATAACAAAAAAATGGATGATGGATCAATGATAAACCTTCAACCTAAGTACCCTTGGTAACCCATGTACTATTTTTCACAATTCATTCTGATTCCTTGAAAATCAATTACAAACCATTTAAAAAAATTCCATTTTAATGCAATAAAAAGAAAACATTTCTCTCCATTTATTAATAACATGTGGATAGAAAATTCTCTGTAAATAATATTCTCAACACACATAAAGAGATCATTCCAAGTGAATTTATTAATCAATTAAAAATTAAAGAACAATTATGATTACCCAATAGTGATACCGTGATCATAAGGAGAAAATAAATAAAAAGAAAACATAACTGAAGAGAAGCACCGGGATCGCTATGGTGATCAGATGTCGAACAAATTGATCGACAATTGGTTGAGTCTATTAAAAACATGGTAGAAATTCCTTTAGACGAGATACACCAAGAATATGTTAAAGGAATAAAACTAAATAGCCTCACATTGATTCAAAAAAACTGGAAACATACCATTACATGATGTTTTTCCCAGGTTAATGACATGTAACATCTATCTCCAACATACATTAAAAAATGTGTCTATTCGGATTGAAAATCAATCATTTAAACCATTAAGGATGTGTAATCACCATTCACAATGTGTAACAATTCACAACATAATATTTTATTTCACAACATTCATCCAGCACTCATTATACATCACATAACATAGATACGCAGAATGTAACTATTCAACAGCTTGTTGAAAATCCATGAAACCACTTATAAAGACAATGAACCAAAATTGAAATTTATGAGAAGGGAAAAATACATGATCAAGGTTACAGGATGATACAAACTTCCCACCATAAAGACTTTACATCCATAGGATGCCATGTTGATGATGTAATCCCCATAAAGAGATGAGGCCACTACTCCCTCAATATTGACATAGTTCCCAAGTATCATAAAAATATAATCCTTGTTTCAATAGAATCTCGACCAATTTAATTGAAATCCCATGAAATATGTTCATTTGAGAGTCAATGATCTCAACTTGTTCTACAAAAATAGATGCATTTGACTCTAACCAAATATCATCCCATTGAAAAATGTGAGCGGGGTCAGGGTGATAGGTCAAGATCTGATATATGTAGACTACTTCATGAATACCTATCAACTGATATGGAAATGAAAACCTATAATAAACTTGTTCAAGATGTTCATTGATCTCAAATGGTTAAAATTATCTCAGATAAAACATATCTTTTTTATAATCCGACGGTGCCCCAAATGAGGATAAAATTTCAAGAAGAATGAGTCAACTACGAGAAACTCTAAATGACTATGTTAAATATTTTCATAAGATTTCAATTAACTCTAGGGTATAAGAATACGTCATTGTACACCCCATATCATTCCTAACATCTCCTAAACAAGTCATGATCTCACTTAAGCCTCTTTTCCCACATATACCGAACAAATAGGTGATCTGAACAGGTGACCATTAACCACCTCATAGGGATCCTTTCGATTGATGAATAATAAATATTTTTATAAAAAAACTCAACTAGTCCCAAATGACTATCCCATGGTCCAATAAAATCCAAGAACCAAGCATGAAGTATAACATACAGGGTTTGAATTACATGATTTGTTTGACCTTATGTATGTCAATGGAATCACATGATCAACTTGATATAAATTCGAATTACCTCTTGATGATTTCTCTAGAACCTTGAGGTAACCCTATGATCCCTATCATAAATAACGATAGAGGGAATTCCATGTAACCTCTCGATCTCATTTATATATAGCTTACCCAAAACTGCAATTTTAGTGGCGTCTCTAATCAGATGGAAATGAAATGAATTCATCAATAATTAAATAACCACCTATATAACATTATTCCCATAGGGAGTCCATGTATATCCACCAAAAATATTCCAATGATAAATTAAATTATTTCCAAATAGGTACTGAAAATGGATGAAGCAAACCAGAGGGTTTTAAGTGCTTTTCTATTATCCATTGGTAGGTATAACAGAGGGACATAAACTCCCCAATGTCACAATTCATACCTGACCACTAGAATCACTATCTCATGTCATCATACATATTCATTGTTCATATATTTATGGACCACAAAGACCCAATATATCCAAACAATAATAAACTTCTCATAGATAATGGGATGAAAATCTTTTTCCGGAAGTGGATCATACCATATGAAGAGAGGAACTAAGATAAAAAGGTATCCCCACCATAATAGATTTCTCGAGTCTTTGGATTCTCATGATCATTCCTCTAAATCAACAAAATATACTATAAGAGAGATGATAATAACTGAATATTGGCTAGAACCAGTCATAAAACAACCTTATGATCATCTAGATGAAAATGATAGAAAATCCTCACATAGTACCACTCCTTAGATTCCAGGACAGCCTATAATGGTTCATTCCATCTACGAGGATCTGCAACTGCATTATTCTTTCCTAGGGTGTAAGAGATATTGATGTTAATTGTCTGATATTATTTTACCCATATTTTCCATCTGATATATATGTACTTCTGAGAAAATATATAACTCAGACTCTTAGGATCAGAGAAGTTCATGAATATTTCCCCAAAATATAGTGTTGCCAAAATTTTCATTACATGCGTGAGGGAAAAAAGATCTAAATCATGAATGGGTTAATTATTTTCATGTGTCTTATTTTAATTAGATCCAAAAGCTACCAAATGGTAATCATATCTATGCACACATCCCAAAACAACATATGATGCATTGCAAAACACTACATATCCTTTATTGGGATTAGGCATGATTAGAATAGTATTAAATGTCAGATGAATTTTCAGTTCCTTGAACTTAGACAAATTAGTTTCATCCCATGTGAATTTCACCTATTCCATGTAATAAAAGACAACAGTGACACCAGAATGGATAAGTCATTGAAAAACCATCAGTAGTATCCATCATGAACAAGGAATCATTGTATCTCAAAGAAATTTTGTGGTTCCATCAACGAAAAAATATCCTTTACCTCAACTAGATCAACTGATAAGCCATTTCTAGAAATTATGTGCCCTAATAAATTCACCTCTTGAATCCAGAAACCACATTTCGACATCATTCCATACAACTGGTGACCTCTAAAAAATTTCTACAGGTAGTCTCAAATGGTTCTTGTGCTTACATGTGGATATTGAATTGACTATAAAATAATCCATGAACACTACCAGAAATGTTTGAAGATATTTATGGAATATATGAGTCCTCAAAGCCATAAAAACTGAAGGAGTGTTAGTCAGACAAACATACATAAAAAGATATTCATAATGGCCAAACCTCCTCTTGAAGGATACATTCAGAATAATAATGTGTATACATATATTTATAGAAATTTAATTATTGACAAATGTTTCTGCAGCTGTTTCACAAAATTGTGAGCATAAGACAAGAACCTTTTTTGTGTCATCCCATGACACTATAATAGCTTGTTAGTGGCACATTACCATCCATAATAGATTTTGAATAGGAGGCTCACTACAGAGCCCCAACTCCACTACTCATGTGTTGATCATTCCACTTCGTCCTCTTCCCATTTTCAACACCAAAACAGCCATCTGATGGATGATAAGTGGAGGAACATACCACCTTTCATGCCATATAAATTTATAACATCATATAATTTCCAACCATATTATAATAGGTAGAAATATTCAGCATCAAAACCTTGGATATGATGTCTAATCCTAAACCCTATAGGTACTTTTGAGTCTGGAGCTATTTATTCTTCACCACTTTCTGAGAAAAATGAACAATCTCAGCAAAAATATTAGAGTATGATGACATCAAATGTTTTCCCTATTGTATGTACAATATCTAAATTGACTTCTTGAAATTGAATGAATTAAGGAAAACTGATGAAGAATAGAGTTTTGTAACCTTACCAATCCAAGCCCACATGTCTATCTGCATGGACCATAGTTTCACACTATCGCATTCCGGAACCCTCGAGTCTGAACTCTACGCACTTCACCCTATTGTTCTAATGTGTCTTCAGAATGTCAAATATTTAATAGATCATATCTAGCCAATCCACTTCCCATTAATATTCATCAATTACAATAAATGGTGGTTAATTCTCATGCATGAACTCCAGTGATCGTTCTATCTCTCCATAGTTATTTGTTTTACCTCAGCAATAACATTTTTAACTCATGGTACATATTGATCAAGAACACAGACTTCTGGTAATATTGTTTTCAGGGGGTTATTATCTATAGGTGTGGTCCCTTGAAGACCACTATATGCACATTATTTGGAAACTATTGGAAGAGGTCTCAGAGTCATATTATCATACAATAAAACATAAAAATGATCAAACAACAAAAAATTATCAACTCAAACAAGAAAACACATAAGAAAAAACACATATTTTTAAAACAAATAAGAACAAAAGAAACACATATCCCAACATCTCATGGTGAAATGAGTCTTGTTATGCCAATTTTTGGCCAGACACTTATCACAACATACATCTCTTGTATTGAAAATCCTATTACAATTCTATGAAATGTTTCATGAAATTTTAATTGAGGGTAGACCTCCAATGATACCAAACTATGTGGAATAGTCTCATGTTGCCCTCAAACCTGGAACCTAGCCCATTTCGTTACATACCTGAAGGGCATTCTGGATCCCTATGGTTTTATGACAACCACCTATGAATCGATCAAAAAAACAGATGGATTCTTTTAGATAACCTGAAAAAAAAACATTTCATACATAAATAACGCAAGAAAGAATCAGAAAAAGACAAACGAATACATTTTCTATAATTGTAAGGAAACAACATAAATTTTGAACAAAAAATTATACAATAACTCAATGACAATCTAACATCATAGGTCCAAAAAAATTGATATTCCAAATAATTGTAGGTAAAGTCCATCATATATCACTACTAGCTAAAAACCCACTTACTTTAACCTCACCACCTCACAACAAAACCTTTTCTTCCCCTACAATGGAAGACAAAAAATGGTCTTTACACCAGTGAAGAGGTGCATAGGGTGTCAACTAACAACCTTAGTAGGATCCCAACCATGTGTTCCAAAACAAGTATTTTTATACCAATTCTTGTATACTTATTTTAAATAAAAAATGTCATGATTAAAAGTAATGCTATATTTTATATGGCATGTTAAACATTTCTCTTTTCTTAAAAAGCAGGCATTTCAATGTCAAATCGTATTTTTCATATCATTTTTCAAAAGAAAATAACATGAATATCAAGAATAACATAGAAAGATAAGTAATAAAAAATAGAAGCACATGTATCACAAAACCAAGGAATATTGTAGGTCCCAGCCACAAACTACTCATACCACAATAAATCATGTAGACAAATCCAATCATAGAATCCTTACATAGGAAGCAGAGGATTACCCCTGAGTAAACCACCTAAAATGTAAATATCAGCCTAATATAATAATGGGCATTGGAAGTAGAGTGAAGATACAAAAAACCTCCTTGATAATCATAGAACAATGAAAGTTGTCCATGATCTAACCCTTAAATATATGTACCAAACGTAACCCATGTTCAATTTTTCACAATTTATTATTATGCATTTAAATTAATTCCAAACCCATTTCACAAATTCATTGTGAATTTTTTGAAAATTCCTATTTTCTAACCATTTATTAATAAACCGGGATAAAATAGTTCTTTTTGAAAACCCTTTTCATCACACACAAAATCATCTTTCCAATTCCATTATAATATCAATTAATAAAGAAAGAACAATCAATCAAATCAGTATAAGCTAAAGATGAGGGCGCATAACTCAAATATTGGATCACACACACCCATAACAGAATCCACCAACAATGAAAACCCAACAAAATTAAAAAGGAACTATATTTAGATCCTCATCATGGATGATTCAATTTTGAATATAATGGGTTAGAAGAAGAGAGGAAAGCCACATACCTCAAAGAAGAACTCCCACTACACCTTGACCGATGGAAGAAAATGATTCTTGAACGATATCACATAACTGATCTAGAATAAGATATTACGAATAACCAAACATAGTCCAATAGATCCAAAGATATAACCCAATAATAATACCTTGATCAAAGGTAACTAATAAATAGAGATACAACATAACTAGGGAGACGCACCATGATCTCTAAAAATATCATACATCAAGAATGTCAATCTAAAAGGGGTTGAGTCTCTCGATAATGGACCATAACGTCTTCAGGTTGAGAGTAATGAAGAACATGTGAAAGGATTAAAAAAATCCTCACAGGTATTCTGTTGACTAGATATGGGACATTACATGACGTGTAACCCAAGTTCACGATGTAAAACCTTCACGTCCCACATATGCCCAAAAATTCATCTCCTTAGATTAAAAACTTTTCATTTAAACCATATCTAATATTTAATCACATTTCAATATGTGCACTAGTACACAATGTGAACTTTCCTTTAATTACATACATCTATCACTCATTACATAGAATGTATCATTGTTACCCAGAATGTAACTATTTCATGGATTGAAAAATATCCAGAAAATAGAATATAAAGACATTAAACCAAATGAAAACATTTAGAGGGGGAAATAATACTCGATGAAGGTAACATGATGTCACAAAGGGTTTATGTGATTATTGTATTATACTGCATTTTATGAAAAATTTATGAAATATTTACCTAATGTTTATAATTTATTAGAATTTATTATAGATGAATGAATAAAATGTAATTAATATAATCATAATGATTTTTTTCATTAATTTAATATTAATTTGAACTAAATACTATTTATGACGAATAATAATCCCTAAAGTATAGAATTGCATTTATCTAAATTGATATCAGATTCTTCGACGTAATGAAATATTTAAGATTCAAATCCTAAAATTACTATGGGGAGTTTAAAAATATGAAATTTCATTTAGGATGATTTAGAAGATTTTATCCTAGATATGGTCATAAAGGGAGCCAAAAAGGTAATATTATTTCATATAAAGACACAAAAGTAAATATTTACAAGAAAAAAAAGGATCATCAATCATGAATGAATGATGTTTACAAAATATATGATACATAAAAATAAAGAATGAATATAATGAAAATTTATCTAGATGAAGTAGAAATAAAGACTAGTCATGGATATAATAATCAATTACAAAAAAATACAAGATGTTATTTATTTAAATTTATAAAATAAGTATTTCAAGAATCAATTCTCTTACATTTATACATAAAGAACATTATGCATGTTATGAAATACATTAAAAACTAAAAAATAATTTAAATTATTAAAGATAAATCATTTTAGATTTTATGTTTTGAAATTTATGATAAAATGATAATAGATATTAAAATATATAAATATAAGACTTGTCTTGGATATAATAATCAATTACAAAAAATAATAGATATTACTTATTTAAATCTTCAAAATAAGTGTTTCAACAATCAATTCTATTATATGTATACTTAATGAACATTATGCAAGTTGGGGTTCATTGAGATTTCCATAATATCGTTGTTAGTCAAAATCATTTATTTGTAAATCATTAACCTATATATTTCCTTTGACTATATTTTTGAAATCTATATAGGTTACTGGGAATTTTTGTTAACATTATTGGAACAATGGGAACGAAAAATTTTATTAAAGAAAACATTGTATTATATCCTTCATAAAATTTGAGAAAGTAAACTAGCTTCATGGATAGTAGATATTCCCAATGCATGAAAACCGATGATACAAATTTTCGATCAATCTTCAATTGTGATTTAGGTACTTTTACAGATGGTGATATCTCATATGGTATTTTGAGTATTATAAAGAAGTCGATATATAATAATATATTTTTATTTAAAAGGTATTATATAATAAATTTACAAAAAATAATTTTATTTTTTAAATTTTAGTAATTCAAAGGTGAATTAAAAATAAAATTTGAAAATGATAAGTCTAAATATTTAATGAAAAATCTTTCATAATTTATTAAAACAGAAAAGAAAATAATTTTTCCAATAATTAGGTTGAGTTGATTAAAAAAATGCTATTTGATTATGTGATATTTAGTGATAAAAAAATTAATTTTATATTAATCTTGATCATACAAATTTTATACTACTATAAAAACTACCAAAACAAACATAATAGATTCTAAAATTCATGCTAGAAAACAACTTCATTTTTGACTCTTGTATGAATAGTAAACACTCTAAAGAAAATTTTAGACATATTAGGTAAGTGAACATATTAAGGACTCTATAACTAATTTCACCTGGTTTATTTAGATCTATTTTAATTTCTAGTATTACTGGTTAAAAAAATTAATTTCCACTAATGATTATTTTAGCTGATATATTCAGATTTATTTTCATAATCATAAATTTTAATTTTTTATAAACATTTATGCTTCTTGAAGGCTTGATGAAAATGATATGGGGATAATAAAAAATTTTATATTTGAAATTATAAGAGTATAGAATAAATAAATATAAAATTTATAATATCTATTTTCATAATGAGTATTATCAAAATATTTATCCCCTTGGACAAAACAAAAAATAGTATTTTAGAATGTAAAGAAATAAAACTTTAATAAATTACTAGAAACATGTTAAAAATGTTTAAAACAACTTGATAATTTTTGTTTGTTTCTATCAATACACTATTCTATATGATTAATAATATTTTATAAATATTTTTATGATTTAACCATTTGATCATTGGAATGTTTTAATACCAAAATATTGATATATTAGAGTACTTGGTTGTAATGTTTATATTTTTAGCACTAAAAAACGAATTTCATATTTATTCATAAAAAATATTATGTTGATATCTTGTTAAGTTATTAAAACTATAATAAATAATATATATATTAAAATAAAATACACATGGAAGTTAAAGGGTTTATCTATGTAATAAATGATGACATTACATGAAAAAAACAATAAATATATCAATGTTGTAAAATAATAAATTAAAATTTTTATGAATATAGAGTTTAAAACCAAATATAAAAATGAAAATATTATTGGGGAGAGTCACCCTTTGCATATATTTTATGATAAAACTAAATTTCACCCATTATATATTTTTATTGGAATTGATTAATCAATAATTCTTAAACATAAAATTGATTGATGGTGTTTTTTTCTCAATCTACATTTATTTACTATTTTATTTCAAAACTTTAACAGAAAAAATTTAAAAAATTTTAATTTAATTATATATATAAGTTAATATTTAAATTAAATTCCATTAAATTATTTATGTAATTTAGCTGATCTAAAAAAATCAATAGATAAATAGCACAAAATGGAAATTTTGAAACCAACATGATGAATAAGGTAATTTTGTTAGAATTTTGTTTAGATTAGAAGAACATGAATATTGCATTAAATAATTAATAACGTTTAAAGAATAGTTTTTTGTGGTTCTATGTTAGATGATCTATGAATAGTTCTATTTTATGAAACTTTTTATGAATTAAATTTTTTTCAAAATTTTTTTATCGGTGGTTTTTGAAAAAATTAGTATATTTGATGAATTATTTGTTAAAAATCCCTTCTTATTGAAAGTGAACCCTATAATAATCATATTTTAAATAATTTTATATATCACCATGGAATTATTAATAATCTAAAATCATATATGACTTTCAATTAAGAAATGGGTTAAAAAATAAAGGATGATCCATAAATATTTCTTCCTGTATCTTCGATTTAATTTTTTCCTTAACTTATTCTAGCATTGGATATTTTCACTTCTGGAAATATAGAATTGTATATTATTTGATAATTTAGAACTCAATAAGTTATTTATCAAATCAAAATATTATGGCTTAACCCATAGTATGGTTTAGGGAGATTTATAAATATTGTCACACCGTCTTATCTCTGAAAATTCTAATGATTCACTCAATTTCAACATGGTGTTGAAAATTATATCACCTTTTTTTATGTTGTATAGTTGCAGGTTATGTGAACATGATTATTCCATAATTTCATAGTCATCTATCATGCACCACTTACTATATTTTTCATTGTATATCATCCTTATCTCATACATTCTACAACCCATACAAATGTTTCATTTTGTACCATATCTATGTCCCGCTTTAGGATCATGTGGTAACATCCGAAAATTTACTTGGGGAATATATCAGAAGCAGAAATAATGAAAAGATAATCAAACTATTTATACTACCCCTATTCTCACATTATGTTCAATCAATTTTTTGAATACATTCAAACCCTATAACATTATATAATGTGTGCACGATCTTTATTCCTTTGTGAATTTTTATTCTCTTCAGTGAGCTTGGATTGTCTCATGCGGTTATGAATGTCAAAACCCTCCTAAAATTGAAGAATTTCAAGTGAGTTATTTTACATGTTGAAATCCTTAAAGATTTTTCTGTTGGAGATAACTGGATGATACATTGTGTAGTGAAAATCCACATGAATTTTCAATATACATTTGTTTCAAATGAATCTAATTTGTTTAATATTTTTCCCCACAAACAACACAAATATAAAACGACCTTAAACATATTAGATGAATATTATCAATTAATTTATTTTAATAATAAAACATTTAGTAATGTAAAATATTTTAACCTATTAAATATTCATACATTTAGAGTATTTATTATTAATATGATTTAATTTTTCAAATTATTTTTCATTATATAAAACCATTAAATATGTTAATGAATTAAATCATCCACTTTGGAATGATTATTATAATAATATTTAATAATTAAATTATATAATATATTATATTTCATTAAAATTAACATAAATATGA
Organism: Viscum album; assembly: GCA_963277665.1. Lineage (NCBI taxonomy): Eukaryota > Viridiplantae > Streptophyta > Magnoliopsida > Santalales > Viscaceae > Viscum > Viscum album. The sequence goes on from OY728132.1 coordinate 1,966,380,930, forward strand.
AATAATATAGAGAACAAATAAGGCATAAGAAGGTTGTTTTTTAATAAAATTTATTTTTCTTAATATTTTTAAATTTTCATTAAAATTAATTTTATTATAAATTTTTTTATTTAAATTTTACCAAATAAACTTCCTTTCTAAATTAGGCATACCAATATTAATCTTATGTGATTTTTGGGATATTTTTTTAAATAAATCATTTAATGCAAATAGTGAAAAATATATTTTTTATTTAAATACTATCATTTATAAAGTTATAAAAAAAATCTTTATAAAATATTTATTATCAAGTAAAAATATATATTTAGAAATAATATTTTCAATTTTATAAAACAAATGATTAATAACTAAAATAATATTTTCTCATAAATGAAATTTTGTGTCTTTTATTTTTGTTAAATATAATTTTTATAAATGTAACAACCTGATATTTTATGAGAGTTATTCATTTTAATTTCATTGATGTCTTGGGTTGTACGCGACACCAAAAAAAGCTTGTTCTATACGTAACACCATATACGCAACACTATTCTTGGCTCATGTTACACAAAATTTCATGTTCGTTTGATAGAATTTATTCTATGCAACATTGAATGTATATATATATTCAATGTATAAATAAAATACGGCTGGATTCTATTATACACACTAATAAAGTAATCTTTCTCTACACGCGACCCTGACATGGCTTGCATTACAAAGAATCTCGACCTTCCACGATAGCGTGTTTTGTACGCAATACCGAGTTTCACTAAACAACGATGTGTTATATAAACTAGCTGTTATGAATAGAAATACACACTTTATGAAATTTTATAAATTTTATTTTTCAAAATGGACATCATTTTTGGATTCAAAATATCAAAATTAGCCTAGGGTGAATTTTTCGTATTTTTCTGAAAACATTCAATTTTTGATCAATAGTGAAAACCAAGGGTTACTATTTAAAAACCTAATTTTTATTTAAATAATTATTTATATTATTTTATTTTATTTTAGGTTAAAATTGATACATAATACCTAAATAAGTTCAATGAAATTCATTTGAGTCATTTTATAATAATTTTAGATATATAAAAATTTTATTGAACTTTTCGCCGTCTTTTACCCACCGCCTAAGAGAATTTGAAAATTTACATAAAACATAATTTTTCCGCTTTTGTGTGTGGAATTTAGAAAATCAGAGAGACATGGTTAATATAAACGACAAAAATGTGGTTCAATAAGAAAAAAATAATTTCTAGTGAATAGTAACTTTTTTCTTTTTTTTACAACGGTTAAAAGTAAATAGGGTAATTAAGGGTAAAAATGATATTATTATTACCCTAACACATGTCATAATTCTATTGGAAAAGATTAATTCAACAAAAAACAACCTTAGGATTAAAATATGACCATTTAGGTCCACTTGGATTAGATTAGGACATTTATTACAATTTTATTTAAAGAAGAGTTAAAATAATTTAAATCAAAGTTTAATAAATAAAAAAATTTTAGTTTAGAGTTATACATAAGATAAATTAGACTATAAATATTAATTATAAAGATAAAAATATTTCCTACATAATGGTATTTTATTTACAATTTTTAAAGATTAAATTATTTAATTTATTTATGACACAATGATGATGCAATAATTACCTTATTAATGAAATATTAACATAATAGATATTATAAATACCCAAATAAAAGTAATTTGAGACTTTTTATGAATTAAAATAATTTTATAGGTTAATAGAACATGTTATCATTGATTAAATTAACTTTTTTCATAATAATCATGCTGTTATGAGTTTCTAAAAAATCAAGTACCAAATAGTGTCCAAATTGACATAAAATAGTTTTTAAAATAAATACTATATTATTAGTTGATATTTTATTCCTAAAAAATATATGGTATGGCCAAATGACTTATATAAGGTTATATATTTTAATAATTATCCACTTGGTGTTCGTTTGGCTAGTTTTAGTATGTTTATTAACCATATGGTGTAAAAAAACAAGAAGACACAGTAACAGTAAAATTATTTAATTTAAAGATAAATCTAAATGATAAGGTTAAAATAGTAACCTAAACATGTCTAAATTCTATTTTATGAGAGTATTCAGACCCATAAAAACCTTATCTTAGAAATAAATGAATTTTGAGCTATTAAAAACCGAATATGACTCTATTATAAAATAATATTTTTAGTTTTTCAAAGGGGCCCCTCTGCTCCATTATAAAAAGGGCACCCCTTCCCTATTATCTTCACACCCTTTTGAGCCTTGATACCTAGAGAAACCCTGCCAATTACTCTTCTAAGCCTCTCTAGTTACATAATATAGTTTTTTTTATTCTCAAAAGACCAACTCTAGAGCCTTAAGAAGATGTTTAAAGGAGGTGCGTCGAGGAAGAGGTAATCTCTTTTACCGACTCTTTCAAGTTTCTTTCTTCTTCTACTTCCTATTCTTTAGTTGTTTCATTATAAAGTAATAACATCAGTATTAATTATATACTTATATGTTATTATAAAAATGAAACAACCCTATTTCACCTTCTATCCATCCTACGGAAAACAAAATCACCGCTCGTCCGTACGTAAGGAATACCGTCTCCACGCCGTAGTGTAATCAGTTTTTCCACCACCACCTTACTTGGATGGTTATAATGGTATGAAGAATAACTATATATAATTATTATAACATTATACTGATTCTATGATATTATTTCATCCACTCCAATTCCCTTAAATAAATATGGTAATGATATCATCGCTCATACGTACGTACGGATTACCGTCTCCGCGACGCGATGTGATTCATTCTCCATGTTAATAATTCAAGAATGATTATAAAGTATATATAATGAATTATAATGGAATATTTGACATGATAAAGCTACTTGATTTATGTACATATATATATGTATGTAATATACTTAATTCCATTCAATTAAATAACAAAGAAAAAAACAGCGTTCATGCGTACGTACGGCCTACCATCTCCATGAATGGTGTATTTCGTTCCATTTATCAATCTATTATATATATATATATGTATATTATGAATTTATATTATATATAAATCATGTTTTATATTCTAGAATTAGTTATTCATGATCTAAGTAATCATATTAATAATTTCAAGTCAAAACACAAACGATAAAGGCAACAATTTTACCAAAAATGCTGCTTTAACATGGATATGACAAATGAATGGATAATATAAAGTCATAAGTGAATCATATATGATATCATAAATATTATTATGGTACTATCACAAGTTAATAATATGTTCAAACCCTCTATACAAGAGTCTCCGACACATAGAGAAGAAATTGGACATGAGGTAAGGGATAATTATTCCAATCTCGTTCTTATCCAAGATTGTTTATTCGTAAGTATTTACTAGGTTTATTGTTATAATCCATGTACATGTTTTCTAAAAGTGTTTTTATATATGCTTAAAGTAATTTTTACCCATTTTTTACCTCATGTTATGAAAGGAATATCTATTTTGTTTACCATACGAGGAACTTTTTGACTTTTTCAAAAAAAAGTATGAGGAGAGTTTTTTTAACATCTGCGGCATGAACAGATTTTTATGGTTTTAGTAAGTATATTAACCATATAGTGTAAGAAAAAAAATAAGACACACTAAATGTAAAATTATCTAACTTAAAATTAAATCTAAATGATATGGTCAAAATAGTATCCTAAACTTGTCTAAATTCTATTGGATGAGAGTATTTCAACTCATTCCCACTTTAGCTTCAAAATATATTAACTTGGAGATATTAAAAACTGAATATGTCTTTATTATAAAATAATATTTTAAGTTTTTCCAAAGGTTCCCCTCTCCTCCCTTAAAAAAATGGAACCCCTTCCCTCTTCTGTTCTCACCCTTTTGAGCTTTGATGTTTGGACAACCCCTGAAAATTCCTCTTCTAAACCTCTCTAGTTACATCATAGAGGTTATGGTCTTATAAGAAGACAGACTCTTGTGTCCTAAGAATAAGTTTAAAGGGGGTGCGTCGAGGAAGAGGTAATCTCTTCTACTGACTCTTTCAAGTCTCTTTCTTTTTCTACTTCCACTTCTTTAGTTGTTTCATTATAAAGTAATAATATAAGTATTACTTACATACTGATATGTTATTATAAATATGAAACAACCCTATTTCACCTTCTATCCATCCTACAGAAAATAAAATCACTGCACCTGCGTACATATGGAATATCGTCTCCACACCGTGGTGTAATCATTTTTTCCATCACCACCTTACATGGATGGGTATACTTGTGTAAAGAATAAATATATATAATTATTATAACATCATACTGATTCTATGATATTATATCATCCACTCCAATTCCATTCAATAAATATTGGAATGATATCATCGCCCGTGCGTACGTACGGATTACCGTCTCCATGACGCGATTAGATTCATTCTCCATGTTAACCTTTCAAGAATGATTATAAAATATATATAATGAATAATAATGTAATATATGACATGATAATGCTACTGTATTTATGTATATATATGTATTTCATCTACTTAATTCCATTCAATTCAATAAGGAAGCGAAAAATAGCGTTCATGCATACGTATGGCCTACCATCTCCATGAACAGTGTATTTATTTCCATTTATCGATATTATATATATATATATATATATTATAAATATATAGAATATATAAATCATTTTTTATATTCTTGAATTAATTAATCATTATCTAAGTAATCATATTAAGAATTACAAGTCAAAACACGAATGTTAAAGGTAATGATTTTACCCAAAACGTTCTTTTAACATGGAATTGACAAATTAACGGATAATATAAAGTTATAAGTGAATCATATATGTTATCATAATAATTATTATGGTACTGTTACAAGTTAATAATATTTTTAAGCACACTATAATGGAGTCTCTTACACATATGTACGAAATTGGACATAAGGTAAGGGATAATTATTCCAATCTCGTTCTTATCTATGATTGTTTATTCGTGGGTATTTACTGGGTTTATTGTTATCATCCATGTACATGTTTTCTAAAATTGTTTTTATATATTCTTAATGTCCTTTTAACCCATTTTTACTTTTACCACATGTTATGAAAGGAATATTTCGTTTGTTTAACATATACAGAACTTTTTGACTTTTCAATCAAAAGTACGGGGAGAATATTTTTTTAACTTATACGGCATGAACAGATTTTTACAATTTTATAATGCCTTATTTTCATGAAGATTACTCTACAAGATTTCATGATTATTTTCAACAAAAATAATTTTCTTTTAAAATTTCATGGCATTTTGTGAAAAGAACATTATTTTGAAGAAAAAAAGATATTTTCCTCAAGAATTCTATTCAAGTGTTTTATAAAAAAAAAATCAATCTAAGATAACATTATTTTATATTTTTATGTTTCAAGTATAATATATCTATGATTTACATGGTTTAAATTTTCTTATGATGAAATGATATCCATTTGTTTTATGTGGATTATGTTATGATGTGATGATACTTATAAAACCCATTTTATTATTTGGGATATAATGAATGATTTAAGTTTTTGTTGTGGCACGTGTAATAATGATTTAATTATTAGATGGGTGGGACCTATATCTCCAACCAATTCATTTGCTACTGATTTATATCTCATGAGATAGACATTTCTTGAAAGACATGTTAATCTGGTTCAGTGTTACAGGACTAGAATGAGGAGTGAACTCGATTCAGAAAGGGACTTTGTCCACTAAGATGGTCTTGGCAGCAATGCCTTTGCTACTATGGAAATCATATCATGTGTATAATGTTTTCCCACAATTACATGTTTTATTTCTATGATATTTTATCGTGATTGATCTTCTATTATGATCTATGCCTTACGTACTGCAATGTTTTAGGTCATTACTCATGATTTTGATGTTTAGATTTTATGTTCATGTTCCTGCATTGCAATGATTATGGATTGTTTTATGTTCTCTATGTTTACCCTTACTGAGCATTTGAGCTCACCCTTTTAATTTTTTATTTTCCCTAGGATGTAGAGAAATTTTTTACATAAGAAAAAAAAAGGGGACGATCTTTATGGGAGATGTTGAAGATCTTTTATCATGATTAGGAGAATATTTTTCCAAGTTTCCAAAGACACTAAACTATTATGGTCCTTATGTGTTTGTTTTTTTATCTATTAACTATTCCTAAAAAGTAATATAATGTCTATATACATCAATATTTGGGTCTCTAAATTTGGTATCAGAGGAATGGTTTAGTTATCCTTTGGAAAATATGATGCGAAAACTTTAGTGAAATCCCTAGAGATATTTCTATGGTATGTCTAGGGATGTCCCTAAGGATAAGTATACATATAGGTTTTAGTCCTAGAATTACGGTAATGATTTTAGGATTTTACATAAGATGTTAGATATTGATTGTACTCCACCTTTATTGTGTTGTTTTCCTTAGCATGATTTTTGTCTTTCACACTATTCATTTTGGGTTTTAGAAAATTGGTGGAAACAGGAAGATTCATGATAATGGAAGATATGATGGACAGTGGAATAATATTCTTCATGAGAAACCAAATGATACCGGATTTGGAAGTCCAAACATCATTATCATTCCTAATCAGCAATCTCATAATATGATCAATAATATCATATTTGGTATGTTTCGCGACTCAGCTAATAAGTGAAACATGGAGTTTCATGATGATCATAGTGGAAAGAAAGTTCAATTTCTCTCATGTAAATCATGTGGGTAGAGGAATTGTGGAGAATGTTTCGAAGGAACTGGAAGATAATTTGGGTGCGGAGAATAAGGACAAAAATCCAGTAAGTGCAAAGGAAAAGGTTCAGTTAACACCATGGAGAAGGATAATGATATTGCTACAACATCAACAATGATTAGATGTTTTAAATGTGGAATGTATGGGCATTATTCAAACCAATGGCCTAAGGGAAAATATAATGAAGAGAATCTGCATGGTCCTATGGGTAGTATTTATGTGGATGATGATGAGGAGACTAAAAATGATATATGAGATGAAAGAAGGGTTGAATCTTGGTCAATTCTTTAAGAAGGTAGTGGAATGATTGTATGTTTATCAAAAGTTATGTTGTATAGGTAATTTAATGGTACTATGGAATAAAGATCCATCTAAGGATTGTTACACTATTTTTTTTCTAAAGTATTTGAAAGTATATATTGAATGGTATTGGTATCCATGAATGTTTATTCAGATATTATTGGAAAGAAAATGATATGCGCTTAATGAAGGGATAAATAGAAAATGAAATTATGATAGTATTAATGAGCTCATGACTGATTTAAGGACAAAGTGATATCATGGTTTGAGTATATATAAATTTTGGGATTCTGTTATGGGTAATGAGTTAAATTTTGACAGCATTCAAGTTTTTGCTATGGTTCTATGGTAATTCATGTTTCAAAAGAATACTTGATTATGGTATTCACATGTTTGGAATATGACCAACAAGATATATCTTATTATATGTGGGAGATAAATGATGGTATTCACATGATTGTTATATGACCTCTCTAGTAATCATTTTCTTTATACTATGAGATTGGACAAATGTATTTTGGATAAGCCTAAATATTGTAATGGATTATGTTGGACATCAGATAGTATTATTTAAGGATAGAACTTGTTTTTTGGTATTATTTCTAGAATGTTATAATAGTATAGTTTTAGAAAATGGACAACCCATAGGACGAGCGAATACCGATCGTGTCGGACAAGGCTGTGAGAATAAAACCCACACCTGAAGTGCGACATGCCTGTATCACATACCATTGGCCTACTAGAGTTCCCTAGCTAGTAGAAACTAGTTTTATTTTATTAAGAACTATGATAGATGAAGTGTAAGTCCATTTTAGCAACCATAAATGATTAATCTCAAGATATATGGACTTATGTATATTTAATAAATTGTGCTAATTTTTTTGAAATAGAATCAATGGAATGACCTATCATTCTATCTCATTATCTGCTTAAACTTCACGAATGAAAAATTCAACTTTATTTCTTTAAGAGATGATGTGGAAATTGGTCAAGTCAGGAAAAATGGTGAGATTTTACCACAATAAAGTAAGTATTTATTTTAATTCATCAATTCTTCAACATTAGGGGAATGAACTTTAAAACAAAAAACATATTCCTAGTACTCTCATACCCGATATATCATATTGCACCTCAGGTCATCACAAATTTATGGCTTTGTGGTAGATAGATTTTCCATAGCCATGTTCGCTACCACTCTCCATCATATCATGATGGATATATTTCTCATCCATATCCATTTTTTCACTTATGTTATCCTATATGGAAACCAAGTAATGAGTTAATTTGGGTAACCATTACATTTCATACTTTAGTTATTTAATGTTCTGATTTGGTTTTCCTTTATACGATGTGAGTTTCTATGAAAGAAATGTTCAAGTAGTAAACCATTTATAACCCCGACAAATTTCGAGGGTGAAATTATTTTTAAGGGGGGTAGAATGTAACAACCTGAGATATTATGATAATTATTATTTTTTATTTCATTAATATCTTTTGTTGTACGTGACACCGAAAATTAGCTAGTTCTATATGCAACATCGTATACGCAACACTATTCATGGCTCGTGTTACACAAAATTTTAAGTTTGATTTATAGAAGTTATTCTATAGAACATTGAGTGTATATATATATATATATATTCAATGTATAAATCAAATAAAATTGGATTCTATTATACACAACAACAAATGAATCTTTCACTACACACAACCCTGACTTGGATTGTATTACACGTAATCACGACCTTCCATGATAAGGTGTGTTTTATGGAATACCGAGTTTCACTAAACTACGATTTGTTATATAAACTACCTGTTATGAATAGTAATACCAACTTTTTGAAATTTTATAAATTTTATTTTTCAAAATGGACTTCATTTTTGGATTTGGAAAATCGAAATTAGCCTAGGGTGAATTTTTGTTATTTTTATGAAAACATTCAATTTTGTATGAATAGTGAAAACACTGGGTTACTATTTAAAAATTGCCTTTTTAATTAAATAATTATTTATTTTGTTTAAATTTATTTTAATTAAAAATTGATACATAATATCTATATAAGTTCAATGTAATTCATTTGAGTTATTTTATAATAATTTTAGGTATGTAAAAATTTTATTGAACTTTTCACTGTCTTTTACACAACTTTAAGGAGAATTTGAAAATTTACCTAAAACCTAATTTTACCTCTTCTGTGAGTGGAATTTCAAAAATCCGAGAGGCACTGTTAATAACATGTTGTAAAATTTGGTTTAAGAAGATAATTGTTTTTGGTGAATAGTAACTTTTTACTTTTTTTACCATGGTTAAAAGTAAACAGGGTAATTAAGGGCAGGAATGATATTATTATTACCCTAAATCATGTCCTAACTCTATTGGATAAGTTTAATTCGACCAAAAACAACCTTAGTAATAAAATATGACCATTTAGGTCCACTTGGATTATATTCGGACATTTATTATTATTATATTTATAGAAGAGTTAAAATAGTTAAAATCAAAGTTTAATAACTAAAACTTTTTTAATTTAGGGTTATACATAAGATAAATTAGACTATAAATATTCAATATATAGATAAAAAGATTTAATACATAATTTTATTTTAATTATAATTTTTATAAATTAAATAATTTAATTTATGAATGACACAATGATGATGCATTAATTACCTTATTAATGAAATATTAACATAATTGATATTACAAATACCCAAATAAATGTAATTTGAGACTTTTAATGAATTAAAATAATTTAATAAGTTAATATGACAAGTTAGTATAGATTTAATAAAACTTTTTAGAAGTAATAATACTATTATTATTTTCACAAAAATCAAGTACCAAATAGTGTCAAAATTGAAATAAAATTGTTTTTTTAAAAAATATTATATTATTAGTTGTTATTTTATTTATAAAAAATATAAGGTTCAGAAAAATGACTTAGATAAGGATATATATATTATTAATAAACCAATTGGGGTTATTTTGGCTTGTTTTAGTAATTTTATTAACCATATTGTGTAAGAATACAAGAAGACACGGTGAAAGTAAAATTATTTAACTTAAAATTAAATCTAAATGATAAGGTTTAAATAGTAACCGAAAAATTTCTAAATTATATTGGATGAGAGTATTTTGACCCATACCCACCTTATATTTGAAATAAATTAATTTGGTGGTATAAAAAATTGAATATGTCTTTTTTATAAAATAATATTTTAAGTTTTTCCAAAGGTTCCCTTCCCCTCCCTTTTAAAAAGGGCCCCTTCCCTCCTCTCTTAACACAATTTGGAGCCTTGAATCTCGGCCAAACCCCCCTAAATATTCAAATTCTCAACCTCTCTAGTTACATCACAATGGTTCTGGTATTCTAAAAAGACCAACTCTAGTGCCTTAAGAAGAAGTTTAAATGAGGTGCGTCGAGGAAGAAGTAATCTCTTCTACCGACTCTTTCATGTATTTTTTTCAACATCCACTTCAATAGTTGTTTCATTATAAAGTAATAACCAAAGTATTAATTATATACTGATATTCTATTATAAATATTAAACAACCCTATTTCACCTTTTATCCATCCTACGGAAATTGAAATCACCGTGCATGTGTACGTATGGAATACAGTCTCCACGCTGTGGTGTAATCAGTTTTTCCACCACCACTTTCCTTGGATGGGTATAATTATATAAAGAAAAACTATATATAATTATTATAACATCATACTGATTCTATGATATTATATCATCCACTCCAATTCCATTCAATAAATATAGGAACGATATCATCGCTCGTGCGTACGTACGGATTACTGTCTCCACGACGCGATGAGATTCATTCTCCATGTTAACCATTCAAGACTGATTATAAAGTATATATAATGAATAATAATTAAATATAATAAATGATAAATCTACTGGATTTATTTATATATATTTATTTCATCTACTTAATTCCATTCAATTCAATAAGGAAGCGAAAAATAGCGTTCATGCATATGTACGACCTACCATCTCCATGAACGATGTATTTATTTACATTTATCGATATATTATATATATGTATATTCTAAATATACAGTATATATAAATCATTTATTATATTCTAAAATTAATTAATCATGATATAAGTAGTCATATTAATAATTACAAGTCAAAACACGAACGATAAATGAAATGATTTTTCCCAAAATGTTCCTTTAACATGGAATTGACAAATGAACAGATAATATAAAGTTGTAAGTGAATCATATATGATATCATAAATTTTATTATGGTACTATTACAAGTTAATAATATGTTTCAACATACTATAAATTATTCTCTAACACATATGTAAGAAGTTGGTCATAATGTAAGGGATAATTATTCCAATCTCGTTCATATCTGAGATTGTTTATTCGTGGGTATTTACTGGGTTTATTGATATCATCCATGTACATGTTTTTTAAAAGTGTTTTTATATATTCTTAAAGTCCTTTTTACCCATTTTTTTCTTTTACCACATGTTATGAAATGAATATTCCGTTTTTTTAACATAGGAGGAACTATTTGAATTTTCTGACAAAAGTATGAGGAGAATATTTTTTTAACTTATACGGCTTGAACAGATTTTTACGGTTTTATAACGCCTTATTTTCATGAAGATTACTCAACAATATTTCTTGATTATTTTCAACAAAATACATATATTTTAAAATTTTAAATAATTTTTTGAAAAGAAAATGATTTTGAAGAAGAAAGGATATTTTCCTCAAGAATTATTTTCAAGTGTTTTATCAAAACAATTTTCCATCTAAGATGACATTATTTCATATGTGTATGTTTCAAGTATAATATATCTATGATTTGCATGGTTTCACTTTTTATATGTTGAAATGATATCCATTTGTTTTATATGGATTATGTTATTATGGGATGATGTTTATAAAACCCATTTTATTATTTGGGATATAATGAATGATTTATGTTTATGTTGTGGCACATGTAAGAATGATTTCATAATGAGAATGGCGGGACATATTTATCCCTCCAATGCATTGGGTAAAGATTTATATCTCATGATATAGACATGGTTGGAATGACATGTTAATCCGGTTCAGTGTTATAGGACTGGAACGAGGAGTGAACTTGATTCAGAAAGGGACTTTGTCCACTAAGATGGTCTTAACAGCAATGCCTTGGCTACTATGGAAATCATATCATGTGCTTAATGTTTGTCCACAATTAAAAGTTTTATTTATAAGCTATATTATCGTGATTGATGTTCCATTATGATTTATGCCTTACGTACTGCCATGTTTCATGTCATTACTCAAGATTTTGATGTTTAGATTTTATGTTCATGTTATTGCATTGAAATTATTATATATTGTTTTATGTTCTCTATGTTTACCATTACTAAGCATTTGAGCTCACCCTTTTAATTTTTTATTTTCCCTAGGATATAAAGAAATGTTTTAGGTAAGAAAACAAAAAGGGGCGATCTTTATGGGATATATTGAAGATCTTTCACCGTGATTAGAATATTATTTTTCCGAGTTTCCAAAGACACTAAACTATTATGGTCCTTATATGTTGGTTTTAGTTTTGTATTATGTATTCTACAAAAGTAATGTAATGACTATGTACGTCATGCTTTGGGTCTCTATAATAAATATATATTTTTTGTTTATTTTTAATGAATCATAAAATTTATTTGTTTTTTAATGAAATAATTTATATCATAAAAATAAAATAAATAATGTATCTTATTATTTATTTTAGAACATCTAATATTTTCCTTCATATTTTGTAAATTAATTATGTGTTCTCTCATTCTAAAATCTTATTATCCTCCTATCCTTTTCATAATTATGTTTTAATAATTCTTTGGAAAATATAATTTTCAAAAAAGGGATTTTAAAATATGAAAATAACTATTTAATATATTCAATTTACACTGTTTTATCATCAGCCCAATATTTATTTTGATAATATTTATGTAATTTCAAAGATATATCATTAATGGTTATTTTCAAAATTAAATAATTTTTATAATTTTTTCATTTCCTTTTTATAATATTTATGTACTTTTTCAGGTGACCATTGTTGATTATTATTTTATTAAAATGTAAATTATTTCAATATTCTATCCCATCACATTATGAAACATTTATGTCATATGCAAATATTCTTTATTGTAAATTTTCTTCTTTAAAATAATGATATTAAAAATAATTATTTTATGAAATTACCCTACAAAAAATTAATTCTCAAAGTGGCAGACAACATCATCACTTACATGTATGTTTAATGCATTATTTAAAAAACAATTTTAATTTTTATTAATAATTTTTAACATTAACTCAAAAGGAATTATTTATATGGAAGTTATTTTTCATTAAAACCCATCATTATTTTCTTATGAAATAATTATTTAGGTGAATAATTTTTTATCAACCATTTTAATTTTTATTATATAAATTTATGTTGAATGATTGGTATCCTAAGTAAAGACTCTGAATTTTTATGTAATATTTTAAATATATTAGAATTTTACGAGTCTGTAGTTTTCAACGGCGCGTGATTCTGAGGCCCAGAGTGCCTGGAATGATCCGTCGATGTTTTGTTAAACATAAATTAACGCGGGTAAGAAGTTTTTTTTGAAAAAGAGTAATAACTCTTAAACGGATACTCGGATCAGAAATCCAAGGGAACCGTTGTGATTAGGATGGCAGTTTTACCCTAGGTGTGACTTATGTTTAGTCGGCACGGGCATCCTATAAGAAATACCGAAATGGCATAACCGTAAACAAAATAATTAAATAAAGTTATTTTATATTCCAAATGATTATAACTCACAAATGGTATCTCAGATTAAAAAAATCTGAGACCACCAATGAACTCTTGAGGGCGTGATTTATTTAAGTTGATACTAACTATGGCCAGCGTGGGCCACCAGAAAAAGTTAGTTTTTGGATGAAAATAAAATTATTAAGTGACAATTATTTTGTTGTTAAATTCATATCTTTTGAACGGTATCTCAAATTGAAAATATGAGAGTACTGTTTGGTTCTTTGGGGCATGTTTCACTTAGGAATAGCCTAACCTTGATCGTAGCGGGTTGAAGGTGACATATAATAATTTTCTAAACATTCATTCCAATTTTTTCAGTAAGCGTGCGAGCGGCGTTTCATATCTTGTGAACTTGTGCTCGGAATTGAAATCGGAAGGAACCGCTGTACTCGTAGTGACGGTTTTCACTATAGAAGACATTCACCTCGATGACAGATGGTTGGGAATAAAAGTTAGTTTTTTGTTTTATTTAAATAAAAAAATAAACTGTAGCCACACATTATCTTATTCCAGCCGCCATGTGAGTGCGGGTAGTTGGAACATCCTCTTGGGAGTTGGTGGTGGGACCGCCACACCCTAACCTCCCATGAGAGGTTATGGTGGTGGGGCCTACCATAACTGAACCTCTCATTGAGGTGAACTGAGGTGGGGACCACCCAAGTCGCAAAAACCTCCCTATTAATGATAGGGGTGGGGACCACCCAACTCCTATTGATGGTGGAGCATGAAACCTCTCAACTCCCTCATAAATGAGAGAGAGCCTCTTGAACTCCTCCACCATAATTGTGTCAAAGAACATATAATTAATTGTCCCTACGCACACACAATAAATTTTTCCAATGCACTGTATCGTTGCGCCAGAGTAAATTTATTGACATCCCCCTTTTTTAATTAAGTAACAATATCGTTGGAATTTAAGAAAGTTTCTAATAAATGAACCGTCATAAATTATAATGGTCGTTACCTACCTTCCCCCCACTCATATATATATGGAGCCTGGGAGGAGGATTTGGGATGACTTCACCTAGCGATGAAGTGCATGTAAAGTGTTGTGATGCCCAACACTCGGAGGATTATGCTCTCCAACGAAGAACGCAAAGAATGATAACGACACTCTTCTTCTCCAGCATTCTTCCTTGGACCCCCTTCAACGTGGGCTGTGATCGTCTAACACGGATTAGCAACTATTGATCCATGATGTCAATGAACGACTACAGGAAAATCAAACGTAGGGGTGTGTTTTGAGTTGTTTAATATTTTAATCTTCTCGGGATAAATCGACTTCATGAGACGCTTATTATCGTTCTATCATGGAGGGTGCAGGCCGAATGAACATGGATTGACCGCTTCACAACCTTTACAGTTTTGGATCCTTGGATAGGCGTTGAAGTAGCAGCAGCACGACAACGTGGCGAAGTCGTTGAACATGGCGAATAGAGGTCGCGCTACCCACGACCTCCGCGAACTGCACCACCATCCATACGGTGCCCGACCAGCCTACCAATGCACTCTGCGGCACTTACCCCGGCCAAAACCACGGCCTGCCCAGCCGCCGGCACCCTGCTCGCGCACCCACATGCACTGCTGGCGTGCCCGACAATTTCCTGGCCCCAACCTGGCACCTCTTCTACCCTCTGGGCGCCTAGGCCACCCTCCTGGCATTTACCCGGCACCACCTGATGCCCAGGACACCTACCTGATGCCCTCCCTGCGCCTGCCCGATGCCCTACCGCCTACCTGGAACCCCCCCCTGCCCTGTGCACCGACCGTCGGCCCGGTGCCCCCGCAGCGCCAATTCCGCCGGTCCGACACCCAGGCTAGCTACACAACCCTCACCCTTTCAAACACACCTATATCCTGCCCACAACCCATGTGGCTGCCGTTGGATTGTCAGGCCGAGCCACGCCACTCATAGCGCTAGCCGAACCTTCCACTGACCTTCGAGCCAAGACGACCACGTGGCGAATTCAGCTCGAATTGTCCACGTAGTTTGCTGGGCTGGGCCCAGCGGACTGGGCCGAAAATAGCGGGCTGACCCACCCACCGGGTAAAGTCAGACCCATAACGTCTGACCGGGTCGAGCCAGACTGGGTCAGACCGGACCCGAGCCCACTAATGACCCATTGCTTACTTTGGAGATATCTTTGGCATCAGACGTTCGTTTGACGAACTGTCAGTGGCACTGGTAATCTCATTGAAAAACTGTACCATTAAAAATACCACGTGGGAGTTTTGGGTATAGTTGAGATATGGTCAGGATGGTTCGTACACGAAACCAACCGGGCCATAAGGACTAAAAGGCTAATAACTCACAGATCAGACGTCTGATTGACGCTCCCTCTATTGCGTTGAGACCCATATGATGTGGTGGAACCTTTGAGATACTTCTCTATGGGGCTTTAAGACTCTTGGGTGTCATCTTGGAGATCCTGGAGCGGACCCTCCCGGAGACGAGCGAGAAGACTATGGAGACCGAGTAGCAGGGCGAGACCTGATGACTTCTTGTCATATTCGTTTCGGAGTGACGTGAATTGCCCAGTGGGGAGCGCTACTCAGTGAGGCGGCAGAACCATGGGAGAGGAGCGCTATTATGTGATGCGGTATACCCGCTATACTCGATAGGAGGAGTACCTCTATAGGCTATTAGGGGGAGTGCTACTGTGTGAGGTGGCAGACCCGCGATACTCGAAAGGAGGAGTACCACAGCAGTCTAAGGTTCGTGAGTGTCACCTCGGAGTCGCGACATGACCACTTTACTCGACAGATGAGGAGTTCTACAGTAGTCGTGGTTTCGTTAATTAAAATCCTGGTTTGAGCTGAGTCAATGACCTTTGTGTTTTCCTCATGATTGTGATGGGTTATTTGATAACTTAGGTATATGCATGGGAATATAACTATGTAATGATTATCCGTTGAAATTATACTTTGTAGTTTATCCTTTATGGATTTGTGAGACCATGAGGGTCTCGGGGTTCCTTCTGAGTAATGTTATACTGACCCCTGCACAGGCTATGCCCACAGCTCAATGTGTTGGATGCAGATGACGGACAATGCAGATGATAGCCAAGAGTGCTAGGACTGGACGGTACCTGGAGGTGGACATCATGACGAGTCGGTACCTGGAAGAGACAGATAGATGTGGAGCGCTTAGGAGGCTATCTATATGTACCCTTCTAGTAGGATCCATGGTGGATGATCCAAGAGCTACTAGAGACCTTCCAGCTATTTTTCTCTTTGTTGTACCTGTTTTGTCTTTTTCTTTTACTTAACAGTTGGGCTTGTAATTCCAACCCCTTTACATTTCAGTACTACTTTTTTATATAATTTTTACTTAGTCTATGCTTCTGATTGTATTTTAGTTTTGTGTGTTTATGTTTTATAAAGGCAATTCCTTCCATGTTTTAGGGAATTATGGCTTGGGTGCTAGTCGCCATCCCCCAGCCTATTGATGGCGGGCTTGGGGTAGTCATGATGTGGGACCCGGGGGACGGGTCGTGACATCATATGTCACAAATATGTATGTATGATTATTATTGTGGCCTTATAAAACTCTCATATTCGCTAGTCAAGCTTTTATACATCCTGATATAAATATCCTGAGAATTAACATGATAGAGATTATCTAGATTCATAATATCATGCCTCGAAATGATATAAATTAACAATGCTCGTATGATTTACCATCAAAACGTTACATATTATTTATATTCCCAAGATTGAGACTGAATTATATTTGTATTTAAATGTTCAAGAAGTTATAAATTCACATTATATCACTCGTTTGATAATTCTATGTTATATTATTTTGTTATGAACTGGGAATAATGTCTGTAGTAACATTCTTCTATACACTTTTTACTTGACATATGTTTTTCTTTTGAGATCACAATACATTTAATCACATCTAATATAAATCAATTTTTTATATAATTCTTTTAAATATTATATCCTTCCTATACTCATGTTATATCATTTTCTTATTATCTTAACCATGAATAAAAATTGTTAATAATTCCCATTATGAAAACATTTACTCTCCCCATTATTGTAGTTCCATTCCACTTGTTATGAAGTTCATTATGACCTATGAAAAGATTATAAGGATGTTTTTTTGGATAAATTATAGAGGAATGTTTCCAAGTGTTTTAGAATAATTCTTTTACGTTCCAAGTCCTCAAATAAGAAAACATTATATGGTTGGTATTGTTAGATTATCTATGATTTAAATTGATTAACCTTTATAAATGATGTTATCAAATAAAGAGATTATATTGTGACATTTATATATTGTATCCATGTAGATTTTATTTATTATCGAGGTAATTATTTTTTATTTGGGGGGATTACAATGAGATAACTTTTGGGAAATCAGTATGGATATGTCAAGGGGAAAATTACATTTATAAGATGCTATCAAGATGTTTATTAAAAATAAATTCTATATTGGTCCCCTAGAAAATTAATATATACCTTGATACAGGATAGTGGAAGCACATGTGACAAAGATTCACCTATGGATAATCACCTTAAAAAGGATTATTGTGTTAGAAGTAAATCGTTACTCTAGTGAAACATATATAGGAAAAAATAAGACATATATAGAGATAGTGATGAGGGATGTCATTTTTTAAACACACATTCATTTTATAATCTATTATTAAGGGTTTATCTGATAAATAATTTTTGGGATTATATAGTATGAGAGAACACAACATAAGAAACATTTGTTTAACTAATAATAATTCCTCATCATCTATAAGAACTATAAGATTATATGATTTTTCTATAAATTGATACATCTTGTCACTGAATTTTCTAGTGGTTATTTATGATAATTATATTATGAGTTTATTTTTTCACTCATGATTGATGCATTTTTTATAAATAGTCAGAGAAAATTAGAATCATTTTATTAATGGACATCATAGACAATATAGCAATTTTCTTACTAAGAAAACGAATGTTATAAAATATAGTATTGAAAATAATATTGGCATGCTCCCACCACTATCTCATGTTTTTATTAACCAATGGAGTCATTATAAATATATGAAAACACAATGGAATATAATCATGGAATATAAAAATAGGTCAGGTGTGTAAAATGAGGATGAAAAAAGAATAATCTTTTTACATGTTAAGTTTTATGGAAAAAACACCCAATGGAATGTCTCAAGGGAATAATAAAATTTCCTAATAGAGAAAAGATTTTCCAACAATCTCAAGATTATCAAATAGAGATGAAAAATCTATACAATACAATGTTTGATATTGCGTCCCAATTGAAACAAATTCCAAACTTCAACACTTCAATTACAAGGGTTTTGGGTATTAGGAAAATTGACTCATGAATATGATTTCTAATAAGGATTATTCAAATCAACAACCACCTAAAATGATGGGATTAGTGAATTAATATAGTATATCGTGTACTAAAGTGTATAATGATATTTATAAAATAGTTATCCTCCACCTTATATTTGTATAAGACTTATTGGATATAGGTATAAGGATTTGATGATGTTTTCTAAGAACATTAAATCATAATCATTATAATTTTATTATTGAAAAGACATTTTATTTTATTTCTTCCATGTTGTTGACTATTGTAAAGTAGGTGTTGAACTATTTTTATCCTCCATTGAGATAAATTTAATTTTATTTTAGAAAACTTTTGGTCCCCTATACACAGTGAAAAATTATAAATAAAAAGGAAATATCATTTCATATCATCATATAGTATTATATAATTATATGGATGAATATGAACTGCCATTAGATGAAAAATATATAATATAGGTATTGATAATGAATAATGATAGTGTTATGGATCAAATTGTTTAAGAAAACTCAATGTTATTGACATACTAATTCTTAAGAAAATGGAAAGATTTATAATTTTTCAAGGGTGATGTCTCTGTAAAAATTTTAACTTGAGACTTGTGTTAACATTATATACCCTTATATATATATATTAATTATTAGATGATATTTATCATTTAGGGGATGAAATATATACAATGGGAAGGAATATAAGACCCATTTTTTCTATCTAGATTTCCTTTAAATAAATCTATTGTGTTAGAAAACATTATCCACACATGACATCAAAATGTATTTTGATTCAACGTATTAGATGATTATAATCAATAAACTTCTAGAAAAAAAAATTATCATGTTAATAAAATGATATTAAAATTGTTAAACATATTTATATTTAAAGGACATATAATTAGAACAATTTAACATTTACAAATGTTATTTATGCTCAAATAACTATTTAAATAATTAAAAAAATTAAATCAATGACATTTGAATCTATAATTTGACAAAATTTATCATTTTAATATAGTAATATATTAGCATTAATTAAGATAAAAATTTCTATGAAATGATATTAAGAATAGGTAATGTTTGAGAATTCCATTTTTAATAAAAATTTTCTTTCATATATTTTTATTTTGCATTTAAAATATAAAAGTATGTATTTATAAATTTTAAAATTATAAAATTAAATAAATTTTTGAATAATACATGTATAAAATATAATATAGTCAATATTTGATATTTTTCTAAAATAAATGTTTTAAGATGATTTGTGAAATACAATTTTTTGTAATGACAACATTTAAGACTCTATAAGAAAGTATGAACAACATAAAAACATATAAGGCACTTATTGTTATCAAATATGAAATAAGAAGTAAAAAATAGATCTATTTAAATTACATTATGAATTTAGAAAACATTTTTTATTAAACAAAAATAATAATTTCAAATACAAAAGTAGTTTATCCTTTTCTTTTAATAATTTTTTTTGACAAACTTGGTTATGGATAGAATATTTATAGAAATAAAATTTAGTTGTTTTATAAAAACCCAATTTGAGTCATGAAATTTAAATATATTTAGAATTTAATCCCATATGTATGTATTTTTCTAAAATATTCTCTATTTATAGATGTGGTTTTATACATTAATTGAGAAAATGGGGAAATTATAATTTATTACACATATATATTAAATCTTCCCAAATATATTTCGTATTTGAAATTATTATGAAATAACAATATAATATATTCTATTTTATTTAAAGATATAAATAACATTATGAATTTTAGTATGTTTTAGTTACAACAGAATAAAAAAAGAAAAAAGTTAGTATTCTTTGAGTAAATGAATTTGGTAAATACAACAAACATTTGATTTAATTTATAGTTTATGTTTTATAGACATTTTCCCATCCATGTTCTTTCATCTTCTAATTTTTATTCTTCTAGATTTGTGAAATAGGTTCTCTATTTATATAAATTTAGAATATTTACAAAAATGTCATTCCCCTCACTTATAAATGGGGTCATTCATCACCCCTTCCATACCACTCCATAAATTAGGATTCCTACTAAAATAATACAAATGTTCTATACAATAGAATTTTATTTAGTTTCCATTATACTTTTTCCATAACATTTTTTCATAATTTATATATTTCAATAGATTCTACCCTAGGAAATCCATAATCCAAAACATGAGTAAATATTTTTTTACTATCTAATATTATTTTCCATATTACTTTACCAAATAAAATTTATTAATTATTATAAAATTAAAATGATATTATTTTCAACATAATATTATTATGTTGTGGTAATGACTTTTTACAACCTTTTCCCTTTACTGTTTTGAAAAATGAAACTATCATTTCTGTGTTATGAAAACTACATCCTTTACAATGCTACAAAGTCCATTTTTCACCAATAGATACAATTACTTGTAATAAGGATTAAATTGATAAATAAATACAAAATATATTATATAATTACGACTATGAAGATAAAAATTATAAAAAATGTTCTTTCACTCCCATTCATTAGGATATGTTAATGTGTAAACTGCAATATGTGAACTACTGCCTCCATGAAGTAACGTATCTCATTTTTTAAATAGTTTCATTTTTTAAAAATTCCATGAAATATAAATTTAAAAGTTAAATAACTATATATAATATATTAATTATTATGTAATAATGATATTATTATAATTAAATAAACATTCATAATCTTAATAATCTATTAAATAAGGTATCTTCATGTTTTGTTCTATCTAAGCACATAATTGAACCATTCAATAAAATAATATCATAGATGAATTTTCGTACATATTTAATTATAATGTAATATATAAATAATTTTTTAAATATTTTATTTTTGTTAATAAATGCTAAAACTAATATCAAACTCATTAATTATGTTACAATAATTTGTATATTAAAAATCCGAAAAATATTCTAATCATTGATTTCATCTTTATAGATTTTAAAAAAAATTATATAGAATAAAATTATAAAAATATAAATAATTATTAAACATAAATTAAAATAACTTTTATAATGTTATAATGATGATATGTTCTATTATAATGAAGAAAAAACACTAATATGAAACAAGTTCAGAATGATTATGTTTACCCAAACCCAATTATGAAAATGTATAATTACCGACAAATAAAAATTTAAAGAATAATAATAAATGAAGTTTTAAAAACATTATATGACTATATAAATTTCATAAATAGGTTATAAATATAGTTTCCTTTTTATATAGGATATTCATGAACATTAAAGTTTGTCCAGAATTAAGTAAAGGGTTTATTTGCCTCATTTTAAAATCCATGATACATGTTTGATATTGTCAACCATAATTTATTTTATATGGTATTATTATTGAAAAATAAAAAATTTTAACGTATTCATGAAATTAATGGGGTTTTATGGGATAAATATTTTTCTTTATTTAGTTTCCATTCAATTAAAGATACAAAATTTTAAGAGTGTTTGTTAGATAAACACCCATCTTTGAATAATATTTCATATTCTTGGGCATTATTCTTCCGAGATATGTCACTTCCATATAAAGAATTTATTTCAAGGTAAATTATATTACTCTATAGTGAGAATGACCAATTATGTCAGATTTTTTACGTTCATTAACATCATTATTAAATTGAATATCATTTTATGAAAAATATTTCATATATTTTAATGAGGAATTATACTCTATATAAATATTCTCCCATATTTCCAATCTTCTATTATATTTCTTCAATATTAAATAAGTAGTAAATCAAGTGTCCATCATATTTATCTTCTAAAATATTCATAATAAATATTTATTATAACTTTTTATAATTTGGGTTTTCAAAATCGGTATTTTGTAAATATTAAGTTGGGGTCTCAATACGTTCAACATTAATTGATTTATCTTTTACACCATATTTAGTTTGACAAAAAAATTAAAATTAAAGGATATATCATTGAATTATCTTT
Source organism: Viscum album (assembly GCA_963277665.1). Classification (NCBI taxonomy): domain Eukaryota; kingdom Viridiplantae; phylum Streptophyta; class Magnoliopsida; order Santalales; family Viscaceae; genus Viscum; species Viscum album. Next base: position 1,966,404,172 of record OY728132.1, read on the forward strand.
TAAGAAGTATTTTTTAACCAATTTTTATATTCTCATTTTTTAGTTTGTATCTATTTCATGGAACCTTTTTTGAAGATTATTTTAGAATTAAAATGTAGTTAAGAATATTTTTACGCCATTTTGTTAAACTTCTACATTTTAAAAGATCCATTATTGAGATTTTTTTTCAAATCATTAATTTGGAATATTTTCTCTACTCTAATATGGAATTTATAAAAATTAATTCTCAAAGATACTTATAAATTCAACATTTATTGAAAAGTTTAATTTTTAAATTCAAGAATTATTTGAACATATTTCTTCCATTTTATTCTTTACCTACGAATATATTAATTATAACGTATTTTATTTCATAAACATAACATTAAATATATTTATGAAAGACTCTTTTGGTGTGACTAATTTTTTTGTATAATTTATTTTAATTATCGAGTTTAATTTTTGTGATATCATCTATAAATATTGTGAAAACAATATTTGATACCCTAATTTCAATATGATTTATTAACTAGAACCCATTTTATTCCCATGAACTATCATCATAAGTTGAATTATTGATATTCAATGGGACAAATATAAATGGATTATTTATAGTGTAGTGAAATATCTCAATGAAATTCATTAGTTAGTATGTGATATGTCATGCAATAAATTTGTGAGAGTAATTTGGTTTATGTTAAATACATTCATAAGTATGAGTGTGAAAAAATTTACATTTGATACAATCATAATATTGAGCCTAACCATTATCTATATTTTCTATTTTCATAATTTAGAGGGTGAAAATGATACAAATTATCCATAGTAACAATATTGTGTGTAAATTAGATATAGAAAACTATTTTCCAATTGTTATGAATTTCTATTCCTATGACCAAGATTGAATATTGGGATATATGATTATTTTTTGCTCTATAGTTCTTGTTAATTATATCATGTATCAACCTTCTTTTTCCAAGGTATATTTTTTTCTCTAAAATTATATGTCCCTATATTTTGTACTATGAAAAACTCTTATTTTTCCATGTTATATTACTATTATATTTATCCCATACTCATACTTTCTCATATTCTAAGGACAACAATGATGATTATTTTTTTGAGAATCAATAACTCATAGATATTTGAATCTTAGAAATTTATTCTGTTATCATTAACTAGTATATGAAGATGATTATAATTCATGAGATGTATATTAGGGTGTCTTCTATAGCATAATTATGAAATAATATTCTGAATTTTTTGAATAGGTTTCTTATTTTCATATATTTAATAGTGATTTCACATTTAGATCAGGCTATTGTGAAATTATTTATGTATTGTAGTGATTAACTTATATAAATGATGTAAACTAATTTCACAATTCGATTTGGGTCATTATATATACCCTTATGTGTGATATGAATCACGATGAAGAGAATCCTGATCCGAAAGTTATAATTAGATATAGGTGTATCATTTCATCCAGTAACAGGAATTTTGTTTGGGATTTAGTGAGGAGTAAAAATTACTCCCTAAAAATGAATCACAAAAATGAATAATCTTCATTCATGCACTTTTTAATAGTGGGTAGTGCTTCCCCAACTCCATGATTAAAACAAGAATGAGTTTGTGTTTACATAGTTTAATCTACAATGCATTATATAGACAAAGTTAACCATTATATAACTCACGTTCATCATTGCATTTGATTTATGGTTTAAATTTTATCATTGTGTGCACACTCTTATTCACCAAGGCACATCCATAGATTTCCCTTTTATGGACGGATTTAAGAATTTTTATATATTCCTTTGGAGGCCAGCTGATTGAGCTAACCATTCATAGATACATGAATTTATTTACTATTGCATAAAAAAATTACATCAAATTGAGAGAATATATAATAATATAGACATAAGACTTTTAGATTCTATCAATAATTCAAGTCACAATCATTTTTAACATCGATTAAGTATAAAATTATCAAAAATAAAATTATTTATTATTTATTATTTTATAACATATTAACACTCTCATAAATTCTTCAATTCGCTTTCCAATATTCAATATTTAAACATCCTACAAAAATTCATTAGTCAATGAAGGGATTGATTTCTACTAATATTTGGTGACATTACCAAGATACCAATGTTCTAGAAGTAAATGTAAAGGGATTAAGAAACCCTTGTAGGATGATTTTAATTATAAAATAATAGATCTGGAGGATAAAAAAGATGAAATAAATATCCTAATTCATGTTGAATAAGAATAAATAGTAAAACCATATAGTAATTGAAAAATTATTTTTGGAGAACAGAAAATGAAAAATAAAATGGCCGAACCAAAAGTCTATAGTACCAAAACACAAAAAGGTTTATTTATCCAAATAATCAAATAGATAATCTGTAACCTCTAAAACCACTTCCCATGACTAGGTTATCAAAATGAATCATAATATATATAATATATAATCCATTTCCTCGTATCTTGGTATATAACATATGAAAAGTAACAATGTGACAAATAATGTGGTGAGTATAAACTTGTAGGCATTACCTAAATACCTCCAAAAACAGACTACTTAGACAAGATATGGTTAAAGTATTTTTTATAAAATATAAGAAAATAAATTATGAAATTAAAAAAAATCCATAATATAAATACATTTGGGAAGAGAAAACCTATATTATATACAACCATTCATGTTTTCTATATCCCTCCCCATGTTCACACATGAAGACATCGATCAATATACAGAATACTATTCACTAAAGCTTAGAACTATGATCGAATATGGTTGTCCATGACTACAATCAATCCATCCTAGATTGCGGCACTTTTAAACAATCCCATATATTTTTAAGATATGACAAACCAATCATATCAAATTATATACAATTTTTTCACAAAAAACAAAAAATTAAAAAATATTTATCCTACACTATAACATCTCTGGTAAATAAAGAATATAACATTTTAATATTTATTAAAAATTGTGAATTAAAAAATCATTACTTTAAATGGTACGATATGTTTTATGGAATACCCAATATGCAACAACAGGTTTCATTGAAATCTTACATTGTTCACAATGTTGAGTTATTCTGAAAAATATTAATATAATATAATTATTTTAAATAGTCGTTAATCCATAGCTGTTGTATTGACAGGAATGAAAAAAACTAACCATATTATGATTATATATTTTTCTGAAATATTTTTACAATTATCTAATAAATTTTTGATGCATAAAATAATATTTAATCCAATTTTAAGCATAAATAAAAAATATTCATTAAAAAGGTCGATTTCCACCCTTTTGGGGGTGAATCATCTTAAATATCATTTCGGTATCTTTTATATATTCTATTTAAAAAAATAAAATACTTCTTTAGAATTGGGACAACAAAATTTACTTTGGGTAAATTTTTGGTATTTTTCTGATAAAATAGTTTTTTAAATGAATAGTGAAAAATACTATATTTTAATTAAAAACTGCCTTTTGATCTAATTGATTTATACAGATAGATTATCTTTTTAATTAGTTTTAATGAGTTATTATAACATTTTTTAACATTTAATCCAATATTGGTCATTTTATGTAATTTCACTTGAAATTGGACTTAAAAGATTGCCAATTTTTTGATAGTTATTATTTCTTAAAAACACGATTTTCGTTTTGACAACCAAAATTAATTTTTAATTAATTTATCCCACTTTTGTGTTTTGAATTTGAAAAAAATGGATTCTATATTTGAAATCAGGAGTTCCAAATTTTGTAAATAGGTAACTTTTATATTTATAAATTATGAATATTTACTTCAGTCAAAATTTTATTTACCATGGTTAAAGAGTAAATCCGGTAAATAAGGGTAAAAAAATATTATTATAATAAAATTAAATTACCCTAACATTGTCCTAATACTATTGGGTGATAAATATTCAACCATGGGCATCCTTGGGTCGTTTTTGTGACCCCAAGGAGCCACATGAGAGTGATAATGACACTTTATATTATTTAATTTAATGTAATGAACAAAATTACCAAAACATATATCTTTTAGTAAATCAATTATTAATGTAGTTATCTAAGTTATTTATGACAACCCTGCTTTTATTACAAACTTAAAAATGATTTATTACATAAAACATCATTTGATATAAGAAAGATGATCGAGAGGTTTAGTGTCTCTGGGGCTTAGTATCATTACATAAAAACATAAAACATGAAATACTACATATTTGTGGAAAAGATCCTTTACATGACCACTACATTCCCTCGTACTTAGCATTGCATGGGATAACCTGAGGACATGCATAAGAAAAGGGTGAGCCATAAATCCTAGTAGGGGAGTACATATGGAATAACATGAGGATTAAAATACATGTTAGACAATAGGCATATCAATAGAGCATAAAAGAATCATGAACATAAAGGCATGATAAAGCATGATAATCATAACATGGAAATGTGGCAACAACTCTTAACTTGGAATTATCATGAGCCAAGGGTAATTGCAAATGGAGCATGAGTAAATCCTCATTACACATAAAGCACGAGTAGACCCTCGTTGCACTTGAATTATCACGAGTCAACACTCATTTCACCTGATGTATCACGATACTATACTTTACCCAATGCTTTAGAGCGCTATAAGGGCGCACCCTTCTTAAACATTTCATCTAATGCATAAGTGTGCCACATGGATCATAAAACATGGAGTCATAAAAGATAATCATTTATTCCATGATAAAGGAATGTGGAATTCATACATGAAACTTTACAATCAATAAGTAAATGTGCATAAAGGTGAATACCCTTGATGGAGAAATGGGCATGGTATTCACTACACAATGACATTGGCTTAGAAAATCGGTGCAAATTCAGCAGCGTAACGTCGTGACATAAGAATTCATAAAAATGGTTGATGAGAGAGAAATGAGTTAGTCATCATATTTACATTTAATTTACAGTAATGAGGTCATATATATAAATTTCCAATCAATTGTAATGTAATATATATTCACGATACAAAAGTATTTCTTGAATGTAAAAGATGAGAGAGAAGTTCCTTTCGGAATGTCGGCATAGTAACGGGTGTACATGGGAGGCATTTAATAAGAGAGAAAGGGTCTCACATCATTAAAACATAAATAGGGTAGTATGAGGGAGTTGCAAAACCACACCCCAACAATCATAATTGAAATAAAAAGGGAAAATTAACATAAAGAAAATTGGACAAAAATGGGAAAGGAAGAAAAAACCCTTACTTGGAAGTGTGCTTCTAAAGGCTAGAGAGAGGATTGTGAGAGCCTTCTTGGGAGCTTGGGGCACCTTGGGAGGATTATAGAGTGAGTAGGGTATAGGTTTTACGAACTCCAAAGGCTTTGAGTGAGGAGCAAGTGGGGGCTTGGGTTGGTTTATATAGGAAAGGTGAGGGAATTCTTTATTATTTAGGTTTGGGACCCCATATATTAAATTAATCCAAACCAAAAACCATACCATGGTTTTTCCCATGGTTTTTGGAAAAAGGAAGAGGAAAACAATATTTTATAAGTTCAAAGTCAGAAATTTTAAAATTATAAGGTTGCTTATGTGGAGGTGAGTCACACTCCCATGGAAATTAATTTAAAAAGGCAAAGTGTTGAATAAGTCTTGAGGGGTCCATTAATGCTTAGAAAAGTAAGTCAAAAAAACCCAAAATCACATTATTTTAATGTTAAAACATATATTGGATGAACATAAAGATTATAGTATTTTATTACATCACTATTGGGTCTTTATTATGACATAAAACACATTATATATTTTCACAGTATTTAATTTTTACCCAAAAATTTGACTGTCTCAGAAAATTATGAAAAACACATCTTGGGATAATTTTGACGTCCTGATTCCAAAAATAACATTTATTTTATCTAAATAATTTTCTAAATATGTGAATTTTTATTTTTTAAATAAAAACTGACATTTATCAAAAATTCACGGGTTTTGACAGAAATGGCTTTCAAACCTTAATAAAAATTATAATTGCATTCATAAAATTATAATATCATTTATATTTAATAAAAATTAATTCAATAATAATAATATTATTTAATTAAAATATTATTTAATTCAAAAATACCTAAATTTCTTAATTAAGTAATAACTAAAAACACCATTTGTACATAAAAAACTATTTACAATGTATCAAAAATGACTAGAAATTATATTCATTATTATATACAAAAAATGTACATGAACATAATACTATTTATTTGTTACATAACCCCTTAAAAATCTACATAAGACCTAAGGGTAAGGTGTGCGATGGTGACAGACTCAAGGGGTGGCTCAGATAACATCGCTCGAGTGGTAATCTCTATCAACTTCCACTTATCCAGTAGACGGTCCCGTTCGAGCTTGACATGGTGAAGCTCAGCTTGGGATTGGTCAAGAGAGAAGCCCAAGGATGCAACCTATTTTCAGAGCTCTGACAAATGGGGTTCGTATGGAGTAATTCTACTAGAAGAGACCATCACTTCTTTTGTCTGAGTAAATTTGTTTTGTTAAAGTTCTATATTTATACTAATCATGTGATCACGGTTCAACGTCTATATTAGCAACGGTGAAAATTCTTAACATAAAACAAATGAAGTTGACACTTTATATAAACATAAAGAGGAATTTAATTACAACAGGAGGGATTCCCATTAATGAAACTTTAGGTCGTTACAATATTCCCCCAATAAGAAATTTCGCCCTCAAAATTTTCCTTTTCCCACACTAAAACATATGTGGGTAACTCATCATCATCATATCATCCAATTACCAAGTTGCTTCTTCAATATTGTGGTTTCTCCACAACACCTTGATGAGGGGCATTGTCTTATTTTGTAGAACTTTATCTCTACGATCTAAGATCATCACTGGTTGCTCCTCATAAGAAAGATCATCTTCCAATTGTACTACCTTAGAAGAGAGTACATGTGAAGGGTCCGGTATGTACTTCCATAAGATGGATACATGAAAGACATCATGCACCTTGGACATGGTAGGTGGAAGTTCTAGTCGATAGGCCACAACCCCAACACAATCAAGAATCTCGAAGGGGCCGATGTACCTTGGACATAACTTCCCTTTCTTTACAAAACTCATGAACTTTTTCCACGAAGATATGCATAGAAACACCATGTCACTAACTTTAAACTCAAAGTCTCGTTGACGATTATCTCCATAACTCTTCTGTCGACTCTGGGCTGCCTTGATATGCTACTGAATGGTTTTCACCATCTCAACCATTTCATCGACCATTTATAATCCAAGCAGCATACGTTCACTGACCTCACCTCAACATGCCAGTGTTCTGCACCTTTTCCCATACAAGGATTCATATGGTTCCATTTGGATTCTTGAGTGGAAACTGTTATTATAATAGAACTCAATCAGAGGAAGATGTTGATCCCATACTCCTTTAAAGTCCATTGAGCATGCTCTCAACATGTCCTCAAGTGTATGGATAGTCTGATCACATTGGCCATCAGTTTGAGGATGATAGGTCGTACTGAAGTTCAGTTTAGTATTCAGAGCATGTTGATGACTATTCCAAAACATAGAGGTGAATCTTGGATCTCGGTAAGACACAATAGATAGCGGTACTCCATGAAATCTTACCACTTATCTAATATATATCCGTGCCAGTTGATCCAATGAAAAATCCTCCCGAATAGCAATGAAGTGTGTTGTCTTTGTAAGATGATCCACAACAACCCAGATTGAATTGTTGCCTTTGGATGTCCTCAGAAGTCCGGTGACAAAGTCAATGTTGATGTTCTCCCATTTTCATTCTGGTATGGGCAATGTTTGCATCATCCCCTTAGACTTCCACCTCTCTGCCTTCACTTGCTGACACAGCAGGCACTTTGATGTATATTCTGCGATCTCCTTCTTCATATTATCCCACCAAAAGTTTTCTCAGAGATCTCGATACATCTTTGTGTTCCCTGGGTGAATAGAGAAATTTGAACTATGTGCGTCATCCAAAAGTTCCTTCTTCGGCTCCGGACATGATGGAACACACCGTCTTTTCCCAAACCGCATAATACCTTCTTCATTAACATTAAACTATGTGGATTTCACCTTTTTGATATCTTCCACTTTCTCTTGAATTCCCACATCATCCATTTGAGAATCCTTTAACATTTCCAAAAGAGACGGTTGAGCAATCATTTTTGAATGGATTGATTATGTTCCCTTCTCTATGATTCCCATGTCCATCTTCATCAAGTCTAAGATGATTGGATCCTTCTCAATTCGCATCATTGATAGAATCACTGGATCCTTTCTACTTAGGGAATCTGCCACCTTGTTCGCTTTCCCAGGGTGGTAATGTATTGAACAGTCATAATCCTTGATGAGCTCTATCCAAATTCTCTGGTGCATATTATGCTCTTTCTGTGTGAATATATATTTAAGACTCTTGTGGTCTGTATATATCTCACATTTCTATCCATAGAGATAATGCTGCCAGATTTTCAAGGCAAAGATCACCGCCGCCATCTCCAGATCATGCGTTGGATAGTTTCGCTCATGGATTTTCAATTTCCTTGAGGCATAAGATATCACCTTATCATTCTGCATCACCACACATCCTAAGCCCTTCTTCGAAGCATCACTGAATACCACAAAAATCTCCCCACTTGTGGGTAAAGTGAGCATGGGTGCAGTGATAAACCTCCTTTTCAACTCCTTAAATATTTATTCGCATTTATCACTCCAAAAAAACATTACTCCCTTTCGAGTTAGCTTGGTAAGAGGGTTGGAAAATCGTGATAAATTTCTCACAAATCATCGATAATATTCAGCTAACCCCAAGAAGCTATGAATATCTTTTACTGATGTTGGCCTCAGGCATCCCTCAATTGCATCTGTTTCGATGGGGTCCACAGATATCCCATTGCTTGTGATGATATGGCCCAAGAATGAGACCTCCTTTAACCAGAACTCACTCTTGCTGTACATTTCATAGAGCTTCTCCTTGCGCAAAGTCTCTAGTACAGTTTTTAAATGCTCTTCCTAATCCTCATTGGTTTTGGAGTATATTAGAATATCATCTATAAATACTACCACAAATTTTTCAAGGTCATCTCTAAAGACTCTATTCATAAATTCCATGAATATTGTTGGAGCATTGTTTCGTCCGAAAGGCATTACTATGAATTCTTAGTGCCTGTATCTTATACGAAATGCAGTCTTGGGGACATCGTCCTTCGTCACCCTACCTAGATAATATCCCGACCACAAATCCACCTTGGAGAAGTATTGTGCTCCACGCAGCTGATCAAACAAGTCATCATTTCTTGTGAGAGGATACTTTTCCTTTATCATGATTTTGTTAAGTCCACGATAATCGATGCAAAGCTGCATTGACCCATCCTTCTTCTTGACGAAGAGGATTGGTGCACGCCATGGTGAAGCACTTGGGCATATAAACCCTTTATCCAGATTCTTATGTAGTTGTTTCTTCAGCTCTTCAAGCTCTACAACAGCCATTCTCTATGGATTCTTGGATATTGGTAGCACCCCAGGTATAAGTTCAATTGAGAACTCAACATCTCTTCTTGGAGGAAGACCAGGAAGTTCCTCGGGAAACACTTCAGTGAATTCCCTCACAATAGGCATTTCTTCAAGGATGGTTTCTTATTTGGACTCAATCCTCTGAGCCAGATATGAATTCTCATAGGGGAGTAATATCCATTCTTGATATGATAGAGCTAAAAGAGATTCATCTTCCTCCTGACACTTGTAAAGAATCGGGGGTCGATTCTCTATATGGAGTGTGATTTCTCTCTCCCGACAATTTATGTTGGCTCTATATAAGGAAATCCAATCTGTGCCAAGAAATGAATCAAATTCCACTAGAGGGAGTATGATGATGTTTTCTAGGAAATTCAATCCACAGATTATAATTTGGTAGGACATATATTCATGGGATGCAATGATTGCCCCATTTTCCATACTCAACAACATCTTTACATCCATGATTTGTGGTGGTGATGGGATTGTTCTACTATACATTCGAGATATAAATGAATGCGTAGAACCTGAATCAAAAAGTACGTTCTCTATTCTTTAATGAATAACTAGCGTACCTGTCACCGCTTCATTTTCGGGGTTCACTTCGGCAGAAGTGATGGCAAAATCTCTTCCTTGCTGCCTTGGAGGTTGTTGTTTGTCTACGAAAACCCTTGGATTAGGGAACTGATTTTCAAAATGACCCGGTTCTTTGCATTTGTAGCATTGAACAACGCGTTGAGGTTTGAACGGAGCTTTCTTCTCCTCTGTCTCAGTCGTGGATCTTTCTTGCCGACAGTTAATAGCTAGGTTCCCTTCTCTTCCACACCTGAAGCATTTTCTCGTCCCCTTAAGGCATTTTCTAGGGTGCTTCTTTCCACAATTTTGTCAAAGTGGGGTGCTAGATATTCTTAGAATCATTGGAATTATCCATCAGACCACTAACATTTAAGTCCACCTTACGCTTCTTGTCCCCATGATACCCATGTGATTCCCCGATCTCTATTTTTACCTTGAGGGTACATCATACAATATCCTCATAGATGTCAAAGTCACAGATCGCTAATGATTTTCATAGGCTAGGCTTCAGCCCACCAAAGAAGCAGTCAACTTTGTATTCGGGGGTAACGACAAAGCTGTAAGCATATCTTTCAAGACTTGTGATGTTTTCCTTGTACACTCCAACACATTCTTCATCATATTTCATGAGGTAAATGAAGTCCCTCTCCATCTTAAGGAGGAGGGTACGTGGAAAATATTTATTGACAAACATCTTCTGGAAATCCTTCCATTCCAACGCCTCGATCTCTTCCTCGGGCTTCTTATTTTTTATCAATGTCCACCATTGATCAGCTTCACCCTCTATACGATATGCTGCCAGGAGAACCTTCTCTTGTTTAGAACATTTTAGGATGGAGAATATCTTTTCAATGGAGTTGATCCATTGTTCAGTGATCGTGGGATCAGATGATCCACTAAAAGTAGGAGGCCTTTGCCTCATGAATCTCTCAATAGTGACTTTTTATTTCTTATGGGGGTTGAACGTTCCTCTTGACCCATGTTTCTATTCAAAACTTGAGTTAGATGAGAGATAATCATTACAAAGTTTTCTATTCCCGCTCCCATTGGATTGGGCATCTCATTAGTACAGTCATCACACTGATCTTCACAATGGATGTTAGCCCGAGTCCTCCTATTACCAGCAATTGGCTGGAATAAAAAGAAAGTTAGGGGTAACACATAAAGGGTAATCCAAAGACAAAAGTTGGTGACTAATAAATAAACTATCTTTTCCTTAACTCATGAGCCTATAGACTTCAATCTAGGATTTTCATGATCTACTTTCTAACATCTATTCGTAGGGGAATTTTTTTTAATTCCCTTAATAAGGGTTCATACTAAGATTGTGAATTTAACAAAACATATTCCCCAGTAGTGTCGTAACCAAGAGTGCAGAGAGGCCCGTTGTTGTGCACCAGTTCTCGTTCAAGTCTAGCTCAAAGCAGTGTTTTCAGGTTTTACCCCTAGGATACATCTGTGCTAGAGCCGCCTCTACCTGCTCGTATCCAGAAAGGGATGTATTTGTTTGATAAACCACTTAATCAGTACTTACCATAACTTAGGGATGTTTTTATTATACTTAGTCTTATATCTAAGGCTTTACTAGGGTTTCCTAATCCCAAAAATAACTAAACCTATCCTCTGATACCAACTATGACAAACCTGCTTTTATTACAAACTTAAACATGATTTATTACATAATAATTCACTTGATACAACAAAGCATATCTAGAGGTTTGCTGTCTTTTGGGCTTAGGATCTTTAGATAAAAACATAATACATTAAACACAACATCTTTATTGAAAACATCCTTTACATGAACACTACATTCCCTCGTTATTAGAATTGCATGGGATAACCTGAGGACATGCATAAGAAAAGGGTGATCCATAAATCCCAGTAAAGGAGTACATATGGAATAACATGATGAGTAAAATACATGTTAGACAATAGGCATATCAATAGAGAATAAAAGAAACCTGAACATAAAGGCATGATAAAGCATGATAATCTTAACATGGAAATGTGGCAACAACACTAAACATGGAATTACCATGAGCCAAGGCTCATTGCACATGGAGCATGAGTAAATCCTCATTGAACATAAAGCACAAGTAAACCCTCATTGCACTAGAATTAGAATGATTCAACACTCATTGCACATGACGTGTCATGATACTATACTTTACCCAATGCATTGGAGCGCTATAAGGGTGCACCCTTCTTAAACATTTCATTTCATGCATAAGTGTGCCACATGGATCATAAAACATGGAGTCATAAAACATAATCATTTATTCCACGATAATGGAATATGGAATTCATACATGAAACTTTACAATCAATAAGTAAATGTGCATAAAAGTGAATACCCTTGATGGAGAAATGGGCATGGTATTCACTACACAATGACATTAGCATAGAAAATCTGTGCGATTTCGACAGCGTAAAGGCGTGACATAAGAATTCATAAAAATGGTTAATGATAGAGAAAGGGGTTCCTCATCATATTTTCATGTAATGTAATGTAGGTAGGTCATATAGATACATGTCCCAACAATTGTAATGTAATTTAGATTCATGATACAAAAGTATTGCTTGAATGTAAAAGAGGAGAGAGAAGTTCCTTTTGGAATTTCGGCATAGTAACTGGTGTACATCGGATAAATTTAATGAGAGAGAAAGGGTCTCCCATCATTAAAACATAAATAGGGAAGTATGAGGGATATGTGAAACCACACACCAACAATCATAATTGAAACTAAAAGGGAAAAACAACTTAGAGAAAATTTGACAAAAATTAGAATGGAAGAAATAAACCCTTACTTAGAAGTGTGCTTCCAAATAATAGAGAGAGGCTTGTGAGAGGCTTCTTGGGAGCATAGGGAAGCTTGGGAGGATTCTAGAGAGAGTTGGGAAGAGTTTGGATGAACTTAAACGGCTTTGAGTGAGGAGGAAGTCGAATCTTGGGTGGGTTTATATAGGAAATGTGAGGGAATTCTTTATTATTTAGGTTTGGGACCCCTTATATTAAATTAATCCTAACCACAAACCATCCCATGGTTTTTTCCCATGGTTTTTGGAAAAAGGAAGAGGAAAACAATATTTTATAAGTTAAAAGTCCGAACTTTTTAAAATAATAAGGTTTCCTATGTGGAGGTGAGTCACACTCCCATGGAAATTAAAAGGGAAAAATAACTTAAAGAAAATTGGACAAAAATGAGAAAGGAAGAAAAAACCCTTACATGAAAGTGTGCTTACAAAGGCTAGAGAGAGGATTGTGAGAGGCTTCATGGGAGCTTGGAGCACCTTGGGAGGCTTCTAGAGTGAGTTGGGCAGAGGTTGTATGAACTCCAAAGGCTTTTAGTGAGGAGCAAGTGGGGGCTTGGGTGGATTAATATAGGAAAGGTGAGGGAATTCTTTATTATTTAGGTTTGGGACCCCTTATATTAAATTTATCCAAACCAAAAACCATACCATGGTTTTTTCCCATGGTTTTTGGAAAAAGGAAGAGGAAAAAAATATTCTATAATTCCAAAGTCCTAACTTCTTAAAATAATAAGGTTGCTTGTGTGGAGGTGAGTCACACTCCAATAGAAATTAATTTAAAAAGGGAAAGTGTTGAATAAGTCTTGAGGGGTCCATTAATGCATTGAAAAGTAAGTCAAACAAACCAAAATTCAAATTATTTTAAAGTTAAAACATATATTGGCTGAAAATAAATATTATAGTATTTTATTACATCACTATTGGGTCATTACGATGTCATAAAACACATTATATATTTAAACGGTATTTAATTTTTACCCAAAAATTTGACTGTCTCTGAAAATTATGAAAAACTCACTATGGAATAATTTTGACATCCTTATTCCAAAAATAACATTTATTTTATCTAAATAAATTTCTAATTATGTGAATTTTCACTTTTAAAATAAAAACTGACATTTATCGAAAATTAACAGGTATTGACAGAAATGGATTTCAAACCTCAATAAAAATTATAATTGCATTCATAAAATTATAATATCATTTCTATTTAATAAAAATTAATTTAATAATAATATTATTATTTTATTAAAATATTATTTAATTTAAAAATCCCTCAATTTAATAAAATAAATTTCTTAATTAAATAATAACTAAAAACACCATTTGTACTTTAAAAACTATTTACAATGTTTAAAAAATGACAACAAATTATATTAATTATTATATAAAAAAATAATGTACATGAAAATAGTAATCCTTTTTTATTACATAACCCCTTAAAATAGCCACATTAGACCTAAGGTTAAGGTTTTCGATGGTGACAGACTCTTGAGGTGGCTCAGATAACATTGCTCGAGTGGTAACTTCTATCAACTTCCACTTCTCCCGTAGACGGTGTCGTTCGAGCTTGACATGTTGAAGCTCATATTAGGCTTGGTCAAGAGCGAATCCCATGGACGCCACCTCTTTTCCGAGGTCCGACAAATGTGCTTCGTATGGGGCAATTCTACTGGACGAGGCCATAGCTTCTTTTGTCTGAGTAAATTGGATTTGTTAAAGTCCTATATTTATACTAATCATGTGATCACTTTTCAATGGCTATATTAGCAACGTTCAAAATTCGTAACATAAAACCAATGAAGTTGACACATTATATAAACATAGAGAGACATTTAATTAGATCAAGAGGGATTTCCATTAATGAAACTTTGGGTCATTACATTATCTCTACGACTGTAAATATTATTTTGAAATTAAACAACATTTCCTAAATCATTAATTTTTTTTAATTTTTACACATCAAATATATAAATATATTTATGACATTGAAATGATGAAGTGTTTACCTCATTAATGAATGATTTAACTAAATAAGACCATGCAGATTATAACACTATTTGAAACCTATAAAATTATTCATGGATGATTCTATTTATAACATGAGTCATCTTCACTTATAATTTAATTTTTTGGAACTTTAAAAAATGAAAATCATTATATAATAAAATAATATTTTTAAACATTCCTAAAGATCCCCTCCTCCCCATTATTAAAACCCCTCACTTATGACCTGATCCTCCTGCTTCTCAACCCCCGTGGCTCATATATCCTTTTCCCAATTAAGTTCCCTACGTACCTCCCCTCCTTATAAAAGCCTTCCCCTAGGAATGAGGAAATTAAATTAACTCATTCGGTTCAAACCATAAGGAGAAACTAGATTTAAAGGTAACTTCTTCTCTTAAGTTCTTTTGTTTTATTTTACTTATCCAACTTCCAAATGACTTACAATTACATTATATTATAAAAAACCAATTTAATCAATATATTATTTTGTTTTTATGATAAATATTATAACTACTCTTACACACACCTCCATCTAATGGGTAAATAACATAATGTTTCTATGGACGGTGAACCACTGCCTCACGAAACAACAATTGCTCAATAATCTCTTTCCCCCTATCATGGTGGCTTTTTTGACGGAACATTATATGTATGTTATATATATTATATTTATTTTGTTTCTATGTTTTTTTATTTTAAATTCATATAATACCTTTATGGTTTCCATAATGACTAAACGTGATAATTTCATTTGAGGAAGTGCGGACCAATGCCCCCTGAAAGTGATATGACTCATTCATGCCATAAGGGGAACATATAAAGTATGTAGATAATTAAATATATTATTATAATATAATTATAATATATAAATTTATTATTAAATTTTAATTCCATTTAATATGAAATATAAATTAATGTAGCATTCATGTGTGCATACGGCTTACCATCTCCATGAACGGTGCATTAAATTTCTTATCCCTAGATGTTATGTACTATTATTAATACACATATATATATATACTAGATATATATTTTATATATGATATAAAACTAAGGAATATAGTTGTTTAGATAATGTAATTTCGTCCCCATGGGGAATTAATAATTATAACAGGTTCATTTTTAACTCAATTTCCAAACATCGACAAAACGAAAGATATGAACTTAAATAATTAACTAATTGTTACTGAAAGGAATTAATTGATATAAATGGAATAATAGTCTTGAAAAATATTTTTAATAAATTATAAATTAACTTTATTTTTTCTTTAGGATATTAAATATCGATCGAGTCAAGTCGGACACGAGGTAATGGGTTTCTTATCTCACTTTTAATTTCATGATATTTCAATTGTTCACCACTTATTTATTACATGGGGTGTATTTTGTAATTACATTAGATATATATTATTCTGATTCACTTCATATTAATGGTATTCTATTATTCATTTAGTGGTTATTAAATTTTGGTCAAATGACTTGATTGATTACGGCGAGGTAAGTGGTTTTCATCTCACTTTTTATCCATTTAAGATTCATGCAATATTCACCACTATTTCCTTTTGTACAGTAGATGTACTACCCATGATTGTATTATTTTTTCAATATAATTTAATTTAAGTTTATTTACATCTTCATTGAATTATATTTCTTTCATGGGGTGTATGTTTCATATGTTACCAAATCAGTAAGGGAACCTTTCAGCCTCCTCTTATGAAAAGACTTCTTTTTGTTATGTCTTTTAATTTTCATATTATTAATATTTTGGGATATGTCCTTCTATATACTTATTTATGTAAATTTTATGTACATGTGATGAGATACCGTTTCATCTCTCATCAACTCATTTTCAAAATTTTAAATTGACACTTTTTGGCTGTCAATGTTTTTTAAAGGAACTTCTTCACCCAATTTCAATTCTTTCAGTTAAACTTCTAACTTTTTGATTATATCTGTGACAGGGAAAATGTAAGTATATATTTTATTCCTTGTGTTTCCCTTATGATTTATTATTTCAGTGTGTTATTAATGAATCCTATGTTTTGATAAGTTATGTTATGATTGAAAAGTATGGTTTCATTGAATTGTATTTATTGATGGGCTAATGTTTTCATTCATTATTTTAAAACCCATACTGAGCATTTTATGCTCATCTTATATTTTTGAAATTTTTTCCACATGAAATAATGTTGAATGACTTTAAGGATGGTATCAATGAAAATTCATGATATCTAAACCTTGGAACTAGACTTGTTTCTTTTTAAGAGTTTTTATTTTTGGAAAAAATAGATACTAAGTAGTAGTATCTATGTGTAAATTTCAAGTTTATATGTTATAGTTATGGAATAATTCTCTAAAACTCCAAACCTATTAAGATCCTCAATGTGAATTATTCATTTAAATCTTGACTATTAAATGTTTTAAGGTCGAGTCCTTATAGTTGGTATCATAGCTCGATTTAGACAACTTTAGGGATTACGAGTTTTCGTTAAACACATGGTTAGTCTATATGTATATTATTTCATATAAATCCTCGTCTTATAAAATTTTTAGATCATGGAAAGTAAGTTTAAAATGGAAGGAGGAATACCTCAGATGAAATTAATTATTTCTTCCTGATGACATGTTTGAAATAATTAATGCAATGTCATGTTCAGATGATGGTGAAACATTTTCTAGTATACAACTAACTTGTAAGTAGCTGTTTGAGATATCAAACACCTAAACAAAAGTTAATATCATCGTGGATCATGGGTTGTATTTAATCAAATCCTATTTTCACAATATTCTCATATTTTCAAGAATAGTAAATATTATAAAGGCAATTTCAAATATTTTACCATATCACATGATGCTGAAGCATATTATGATTTTGAAAGAGGGGATAAATAAAGAGACCCTTGAACAACCTATTTATAGTTAATTTTTCAATATAGTATCTCAACACATACTTCTGGTATTTTAAAAGGACTATTTATGGAATGTTTCAACACAAATTCGATCTGACTGTTTTATAAAAATCATGTTTTATCAGTTGTTTTGAAATTATATGCCACACATGATTATATTTCGAAACTAGTTTTTTATGAACACCCATATGACCCATGATGTACAAGGTGTATTTAGATGAAGGATGAAAATGATTATGAAGGATTCATAAATAATTATTGCAACTCATGGACCTTCTATCTACGCGAATATGATGTTGATGAAACCATATCGACTCCATGATCATGTTATGATTTTATTTCTCTTAGGAAAAGTTTAATTTTATCATATGGAGGTGAAAAATGACGATATATAAGATGTTGAGGACTTAATGTATTGTAATGAAAATTAAAGCTATAAGAAAACTTTTGAGGTTAAAACATTTTAGGGTTATTTTTGAGTTTTATAAAAAGGGACAACATTTATGATGGGTGACAACCCATCTTGTCTGGAAAGGCCGCATGAATCGAACCCAAATCTGAAGAGAGACACGGGCGCCTCTTCTACCACTAGTCTACATGAAGTCCCTAGTTAGTATGAATTATTATTATTTTTAGTTAAACTATATTATGGATTAAGAATAAGTTGATTTTGGGAACTTTTGTTTTATCAAATGGATATCCATAATATAGGAAAATGATTTGGTGAATAAGTGAAAAAGTTTATTTTAGAAGATGTTTGATCTTTAGGAAACACAATATGCATAAGGAAAATAAAATAAAATGGTATCTAATTTGTGAAGTAATGGTTGAAATATAATTTTGGAAGAATAATTGTTTTTATGGTAGATATATATTGATTTGGATTATTTATGTAAATGATTATTCTGTCATGGAGAATATTTTATTTAGTTAATTACTTTTCAGTATCATACATTAAGAGTAACTTATATTATTTAGAGATAAATGTTAAGATTTGTCTTCGAAGAATGTGCTTAAATACTTCTCATATATGGGATTCAATATTAATTTGGATTAAATTGAGGAATTTTATTGACAATTGTTTATTTAATGGTCTTTGTTGAACATTGGTTATTGTTTAATTTTTTTGGAGATTCAGAGTACGTTATATTATCGTGAAAGACTATCCTTTTTGGGGATGATACAATCTTATACTAACCATTTTGTTGTTGGTTAATGTATAAATATATGTGAGAAATATATTACATATTTTGTGTATTATGTGATTCTATAGAATTTGATTAAAGGGCTTTCAATGTGAACAAATCATCTTGAATACTCATCATTGGGAGAAAATATGAGTTTGTGGTAGAAATATAGTTAAGGATGTAAGTTTACATGAAAAGTGTTTTTTCAAATGTTTTTATTCAAGCTCTTAAATAAATTTCACTACATTATGATGTTTAATTTAAAAATTCATTATCCGTTAAATTTTATAACTGAGGAATAAAATATAATTTAACCCATCACAAGTTTGTGATTGTCAAGTGGTTAACATTCTCCTAATCATGTTTTCTACCACTCTCCATCAAACCTGGATGGTTTTTTTAAATTCCATATCAATTTCATTCCACATGGATTCCTTGAAAGGGCTATCATGGATGACCATTGTATTAATCTTTCTTTCTTTTAAAGTGCTATTTTTATTGACTCCTTCTGATGTAGGGCATTCAATGAAGCTTCCATGCACAATATTAAAATTGTGAGGACTCCATTCCCAAAAGTAGGGAAGGATGTAACATCCCAGGTAAATAAAGAATATAAAATTTTCATATTTATTAAAATTTGTTAATTAAATATTAATTTTATTTTAAAGGGGATTATATTATTGATGGAGTACCCAATACGCAACAACATGTTTCATTGAAATCATACGTTGCCCAAAATGTGGAGTTATACTGAATAATATTAACATATTATTATTGTTATAAATTCTAGTTAAATCATATCCATTGTAATGTCAGGAATGAATTAAAATAACCATATTATAATTAAATATTATTTTCTAAATGTTTTTACATTTATCTATTATATTTTAGCGGCTTAAAATAAGATTGAATTCAATTTCAACCCAAAAACTCTAATATTCATCAAAATGTCAATTTATCATATTTTTATGGTGAACCAACTATATGTCTAGTTTTGGTCACATTTATATTTTCTATCTGACAAAATATAATTCTTCTCTAGAATCGGGACATTAAAATTTACTTTGGGTAAATTTATGGTATTTTTCTGATAAAATTCATTTTAATGAACAATGAAAACTACTGTACTTTAATTCAAAATTATCATTTAATATAATTTAATTATAAGAATAGATTATATTCTTATGTGAGTTTAATGTGTAATTATGTTATGTTTTTACAATTTAATTCAATGTTGGTCATTGGACGTAATTTCACTATGAAATTAGACAAAAATAAGTGTCAATATTATGATATTTATTATTTTTTTAAAACCTTTTTTTGTCATGATATTTCTAACCATGGTAATCCTTGGGTCTATTTTTGGATCCCATGTATCCACTTGGGATTGATAATGACACTTCATATTAACTAATATAAATTAAAGACAAAAATTACAGAAACAAATATATTTTTGTAAATCTTTAATTATATAGGGTTATCTAAGTTATCTATTCCACTATAAATATTATTTTTAAAGATAAAAATATTTCTTACCTCATGATATTTTTTCTATGTTTTTTAAACATCAAATAATTAAAATTATTTATGACACAATAATGATGAATTGTTTACCTTATCAATGAATGATTTTAATAAATTAAATTAAAAAATAAAAAAATATCCTAAACTTGTCCAATTATTATTGGATGATTTTATTTCAAACATTATTCATCTTATCTTAGTCTTTAATGAGTTTGGGACATTTATAAACCTAAAATCATTATACAATAAATAAGGTTTTTAATCTTTCCTAAAGAACCCCTCCTATCCCTTATAGAAATTCCTCACTTCTAAACCATTATCCATACATCTCTTGCCCCTTGTATCCTCAAAAATCTGCCCAATTAATCTCCCTAATTCTCCATCCTCATTCTAGAAGCCTTCTCTTTGGCAGAAGGAAATTCAATTAAAACTTTTGGTTCAAACCAAAGGGAGAAAACCAGATGTAAAGGTAACGTCTTCTCTAAAGTTATTTTGTTTTAATTTACTTCTCCAACCCACTAAACTCTGTTTATTCGGTTATTTTATAACAAAAACAATATTCTAAATATAATAGGTTGATTTTATTTTAATGATACAAACTGCACTTATACACACCTCAATTGGTAATGAACGTACTGTTTCTGGAGACGACGAGCTACTGCCTTATGAAATGATGATTGTTCAATTATCTCATACTTCCTCTCATGGTGTCCATTAGGATGGGACTGTATTTATATGTTATATTTATATTGTATCTATTTTTCTGTATTTTAAATTAATATCATACCTTTATGGTTTCTATAATTGGTAAATGTGATAATTTGATTTGAGAAAGTGCGGACTACAGCCCCCTCAAAGTGATATGACTCGTTCATGCCAATAGTGGAATGTGAAAAGGATGGAGATAATTAAATATGATATTATATTTTAATGATAATATAACTATTTATCATTTCATTTTCATTCTAATAAATATGAAATATAAATGAAAGTAGTGTTCCTGTATACATACGACTTACCATCTTGATGAACGGTGTGTTTAGTTTCTTATATCAAAATGTTATGTACTATTATAAATAAATATATATACTTGATATATATGATATAAATGATATCTAAATCATTAATATCATTTTTTAGATGATTTAATTCAGACCACATGGACAATTTATAATTATAATAAGTTCATTTAGTACTCAAGTTTCGAGCATCGACAAAATGACTGATATGAACCCAAATAATTATCTAATTGTTATAACAAGGTAATATTTGATATAAAAGGAATAATAAACATAAAAAAGGTTCCTAATAATTTATAAATTATCTTTAGATTATTATTTAGTAGATTAATGAACGATCGCGTCATGTTGGACACGAGGTAAGAGATTTTTTATCTCACTTTTAATTCTTTGAGATTTCCATTGTTCTCCCCTTATTTATTGCATGTGTTGTATTGTGTACTGACATTTGATATATATTATCATGATTATATTTATATTCATGGTATTATGTGATTCATTTGGTGTTTATATAATTTTTCTCAAATGGCTTGATTGATTATAACACGATAATGGGTTTTCATCTCAGTTTTTATTCCCGTGAGATTCATGCTATATTTTCCACTATTTCCTTTTTTGTGGTAGATGTACAGAACATGATTGAATTATTTGTGTAATATAAATTATTTTATGGGTATTTAAATCTTCATTGAATCATACTTTAGTTATTGGGTGTATGTTTCCTATGTCACCTAATCAAAACGAGAACCTTTTACCCTCCTCTTTTTAAAAGACTTCCTTTTTGTTTTGTCAGTTAATTTACATCTTATTATATTGGGATATGTTCCCATATATCCATATTTTTCTAAATTGTATGTCCACATTACAATATACCCTTTAATACATCATATAATCATTTTTTGAATTTTAATTTGACGTCATTAGTCTTTCAAATTTATGTATGGTAACTTCTTCAACAAATTTCATTTTGTTTAGTTAAACTTATAAATTCTTGATTTTTCATGGTATGAATATGTGTCAATAACATACGATTATTTGAAACATAATATACACTTTTTTTTTCTGTATTTATATCATTCACACATAATTATGTCATTTAGTTGTGCTTTATCTAAGGATACCTTCTTATTAAGGGATTTCATCTCAATTTGCATTCCATTGTGACTTCATTGTTTCTAGGCACCAATTCACTCTTATTTTTTGTATATAATATACTTTAGAATATTATATCATGAATAGCTTTATTTTCATGATATTATAATGTTATTATTAATTGCTATTCAAAAATTATTGGTATTCTAGCGTATCTCAATTTTCTAAAATCCCTTTAACTAAAATATCGATTAAAACATTTTAAAGGTGTATTCTTAAAAATATTTCTCATTAATATCCATGTTTTCCATATGGGTTTTATGATTTATTTATATGTACATTAATTTTTTCAAATGATGTTTTATTTAAAAGTTTAAATGTGGTGTGGGACACTTTGATTAAAAATTATTTGTATTTAATGTTTTCATTTTTTTTTAAAATACTTTGATAAAGCATTGATTATGTTAATATCTTGAAATGATATATTTTAATTTCAATTTTGAAATGTTATATTTACATTATGGTTGTTTAATGTGTCATTAATATGTTATGGTTGTTGGGAGTTGTTTACATATATGGGTGGTTCGGGGATAAACCTAGGGCAGGTGAGCCCCAGATAGCTCCCCAATGCATTGGGTAACCTGATAGAGATAAACGTTACGGTTTATCCTAAGATATTTAGAAAATATAATCTGATGGGTATTCCAATGTAACTCCCTTTGTTTCTATGATAACTACAATGTAAGTATGTTTTTTATTCCATAATCTACCTTTAATATTTATGATTTTAGTTTACTAATCCTAAATCTTAGGATTTAATTAGGTATGTTATGATTGAAAGTATGGTTTCATTGAATTGTATTTATTGATAGGGTAATGTTTTCCTTCATTATTTTATAATGCTTAAAAAGATTTTTATGCTCATCCTTGGTTTTTGAAATTTATTCCACATGACTTAAGGATGAATAAGTGAAAGGATTGGATCAAGGAAAAGTCATGTGGTCTATAATATAGAACTATACATGTTTATTTTTAGGAGTTTTTATTTTATGAAAAAATAGATACTGAGTAGTTATGTCTACATATTATTTTCATGTTGATATGTAATTATGGTGGTATAATTACCAAAAACTCTAAACCTAAAAATATCCTCAAGGTGAATTATTCATTTAATTCATGATTAAGTAATTGTTTATGGTCGGGTCCTTATATACACACTGATTGCATTAAAAAAATATTATATGTTTCAAATAATCACTTTGAAATTATAACTGAAGAGGGATTTTTTAAAAGATTTCATATTTATCACAATCGCCTAAACATAGTAAAAATTATTTCCATTATAGAATCAACCAATGAGACTATATAAATCAAATATATATCATTTATTATAACATTTTTTCCATCTTATTGAATATTTGTTATGAGAGTGAAACCATGTACCTAAAATTTTATTTCATGGAATGAAGGATCTACGGATAAATAATCTATCTGTAGTCTTCTATCAACTGCCCTTTTATCTCTATAATGAAACATTCAAATATCTATTGTTATTAGAGTCTATATATCCCTGATCAATTGAAATAACATAGGATTTCAATATATTTTGAATGGTTATGAGTCCACATGAATAATAAATATTTACAACTCTAGATGTTATTTTAATCCTTGACTAAAACAGAAGACAATGTTGCATCCTACATCACCATGATATATAAAATTTCCGAATAACATTAGAGCATGACTCTTTAGATAGGACCATAATATAGTTGTTACAGTCAAAAGCTACCCTAATATATTCAGTGATCATGACCCCATAGTTTAAGGAAAAATTCGGAAAATGTTCATAATGTAGATGTAAACTCTATGCTAGAAGACCCCAGAATTATGTAGGGGGTCACGCCACATCCTACCTCAACGGTAAAGTACCTCGATAATCAATGTACAAATCATTCCCCATCCCCCAACACCATAGATTAGCAATATGGTTTGTATAAGACATTTTTTCTTCCCTATAACTGAGATCCATTGAGTAGAAAATACGGAAATAGGGGTGGCTATCAAACCCTTATTCCTAATGCTCTACTCAGTAATTGGGATCTCCACACCATAACCTCCATGTCATGTGAAAAATTTTGTTTTAGGTAGTACAACCTTTACAAAATAAAAATGCACCTTCTAAATCTCCTTTAAGACACTAAGGAAACTCCAAAAGGTTAACCCAACCATTATATAACTTGAAACAAATATAAATAATATGGGTAAAGTAACTAAAACCATGTGTGTTATAAATATCCTCATTCTTCAACACTTCTAAACTAATTCTTCATTATGTTAAAAATAATTCATTATTCAAAATAACACCAGCCCTTGTTTTAAACATTAATATGACCTCTATATTAAATATAAATTTAATATAGGATTTCCCATAAAAAATTACATATAATGATTCAAATGAAATATTATATGAATCGTAATTATACAATACTCTAGTTAAACTATTACAAATAATAGATTTCCAACTTCATATTCTCAATCTCATTCAATGAGTGTAAATAATTTTGGATACTTCCACTTTCCTTATACATTGATTATAATTCCTCATGATATATTGAAATCAAATACAATGTAACTTATCATCCATATATATTGATAATTTAATCACCCATTTTGAATTTTTTTGAGTACCAATTCAATTTTAATTGTCAAGGGTCTTCTCCCCCCATGTTGAAATTTAATTAAATGGATTTGAAGTGGGTAAATCACACTTTTTTATGCTTATTCAATTTGGGAATAATAATTTATTTAGAAGATATTATTATCCCGCCTTTGTAACTCTTGAATTAATATAAAAATAAAGAGAATGAAGTTATCATATACTGTGTTACTGATGAGTCATTAGTTAATAAATTCCTAGTCTACACAGGCTATCTCGGTGTAAAAAAGAATTATTTCAACCAGTCAATAATGATTTATACTAGTTATTTAAGCATATAACTGCTTTAATTTAGTGGGTATCATTATATTTAATGACCCTATGATAACGAGTTTTAAATATATATTAATATATAAGTGATTAAATTAAAATAATTTGGTTTATACTTATGTTTTTTTAGTTAAATTAATTTCTACCACATATTGTGTTTTATATGATCAAATTTAATAAAAAATTTATATACCATATTTCATTAAAATCATAGAAATTTTTACAGTTTTTTTTCAAATAATATTTTTTATATGATTAATTAAAAAATATTGTATTTCTACAATGATAAATTTTACTAAGTTATCAATTTACATGAAAATAATAGATTATTGAAAATTTTAAAATGTGTATTTAGTGGAAAAAATATTAATTTTTATGATATTATTTTTAATATATAAAACCTATGTTTATCTTTATTAAATAATATTTACCTTTTAATATTAATAAAAACTCTTTATTTTATTCTATTGTAAATAATTATTTTTTAGGTATAATCAGATTTAGATTTCAATGAATGATACATTTTTTTGGATTATTACAGACCAATTTATGTCATTAAAATTTATAATGTTAATAATTGTGTCTTATACATAAGTTTCAAGATTACAACCTCAATTTTTCAAGACTCGGTTTTACGTGGCATGTGCCTTTATTTTCAAATTAACATCTCACAATATTTAAAATATTTGGGGAAATTATTTTTAAAAATATAAAATCATAATTTTTTAAAGTAGTTAATACATTTAATTATAATTCAAGTCATTATGATTAATTATTAAGGTTGAAAAATAATTACTTTCACAGAAGTTAAAATAGTAAATAATTATTTACAATTTAAAAATTTGAAAACACATGTTAAAAACTAGTTTAAAATGTATTTTTGTGGTGTGGATCTCCAATACCACACCTCCCATTATATTTTTAACTTTTACCTTTTAACAATGAATAATAAAATTTCAGCATTGAATATCTGAATGGTGCTTCCAAAAGGTTCCACCTCATTACATATAAAATGGTTTTAAAACCACAACATTATGGTGTGATTTTATCATCAAATATATTATTTAAAATCATTATTTTAATCCTCCTATAAAACTATATAATTTCCATAATACCATAGTCATCAATTCTAATCATATATCATTCATTTACAAGGATATTGTTAAGAGAAAATTCATGCTCTCGATGTTAGTGTCACATCATTTTTAATTATTTCTTCTTAATCATCATATACAAATCATTATATTACAATGAAAAAATAATGAAAAGATTATAATTAATATACCATTATGTATTTATTTTTTTAAATAAACCATTATTTAATATATTCCATGTACATAAATAAAAAAGAACACCAATTGTGTGTATTTCTAGACTACTGCCTCTATGAAGCAACACATTATATATTTTTCTACCATCTCTACATGTTGATTTTAATCACAGGTATGATGAAATATATGATATATATAATATAAATATTAATTTAAAATCAAATCATAAGGTCAACCTATATCCCCACAATTGATTCAATAAATTATAATGTTAACTGTGCATTGGGAGGATAACAACCTTAGAGATGTAATGTATCTTTTTTATCATCTAGTTTTGTAAATATTTTAAAAAAATCAAGTGAAATAAAATATAAAACATTTATATAATCTAAAAACTAAAATTATGTATCACTTATTATTATATTTTTATGAATGAATCTACATTCATAAAGACAATCATTGATAAAATATTATATTTACTTGATTGTTTTGGTCTAACTACATTCTCAAATAATGCAACAAAATAATATCATATATGGATATGAGGAAGTAATTAAAAATAATATAAAATATAAATAATAATAAAATTATTTTATTTTTTATTGTAATTATTCAAACAAATTTATACGCATCAATTAATATATTAATGGTTGATTTTTAGTAAATCAACAAAACATGCTCATCACAGATTTCATCTTTAATAACAAAAAAAATGCCCATAGAAATAAATTATAAAATTGTATAGAATGAAAATAATAGTTAAAATACCAATTGTGATTTTTTAATGAACAAATTTTCTAGAATGATAACGTAAAACACTTTGATTGTGAAAGTAGTTCAAAATAATCTAGGTTACCAACACATAAAATTGTAAATGGATAAGAACATTATGATATACGTATAAAGAATAATTATAAATTGTCATTTTAAATGGATTTTTATATGAATGTAGTTATAAAATAGGTGAATAAGATTGTTATTTTAATGAATTATGAGGTCAAAATAATTTTTTGAAAATCAAGATTTTAGGTAAGCTATTTTAAAACTCAAAATTATTCTATTGTGTTATATGATTTTTTATGGAATTTAGTTAAACTTTGTAGAATAAATTTTCAATTTTAAATTATGTTATATATTACATATATTCTGAAAAATAGTTTATAATTGAAAATACTATTCCAGTAAATGGTTTCTATTCACTCATTTATTTTTTGGAAATAATAGAGAATTTTCAAAAAGATAATCTTGACTATGAAATTTTCTAAGATGATTAAACATTGATTTATAAAAAATATTTTGATATTTTATTTATATTTTAATCACTATATTCAAGAATATTTATATCTAATTGAGTTTTGTTTCAAGTATCAACCACTATTTTTCTTCTAATATGTTTTTAATTTTTGGCGGCCATGTTTATTATTTCAATCAATTTAATACAGGTTGATATTTTATTGAAATTATTACAAACTATTTCTTATTTCTATGTTTTCATTATGCTATGGAATGTGTGCTAATTTATTTGGATGTTTTATGGTACCCATATTTATTTTCATGGTTCCATTATTCTTTGAAATTTGATTTTTTTATTTGAATGTTTTATGAAACCCATTAATATTTCAAATAGAACCTTTTTAAATGTGAATTAATATTAATTTAAATGTTTATGAAGACAATTAAAAATAAATTAGTTCTTTAAGATGTTGTAATATAATAATTTTCTCGTTGAATTCATAATTTTGGATGATAACGGGTGGGGTTCTGTATGTCCGTATAATAAAATTGGGAACAAAATATATATCATGCGATTATTATTCTAAGATATGATATATTATCCCATAAGCCATTTCTTTTGTAGTGTGGATCATGACGGAAATGTTTAGAATTTCTAATGTTTATTCAATAATAAAAATATTTTAGGTATTTTGGTCTTTTAATATAATGATTCATTGATTTTATTAAATGGTTGTAACACATGTTTCAGCTCTTATGATTCTAACTATATGATTTTTATCTTTATAATTTTATGCCATGTTTTTTTATTTTCACTTATGTTTAATAATTATCACTAATGATGAAAATATATTTATGTTATTTTCATGTTTTTTACTCATTCTATTGACCTCATCCTTGATGAAATTATTATTACCCCCAAACTAAGGGTTTTAGCAGAACCATTTATTTTGTTTTTATTCCCTAGGTCATGAGGAAGTTTTTTACTAATGATAAATGTAGAAAATCATATACTATTGTTATATAAGGATGAAATTAATGAATTTAAAGTAAAATCATATGTCAATGTAGATATTCACCAAATAAAACGAACCAATGAATTGCATGGGAAATATTGTGGTTAAATTTAAGGTTTTATTTCTCATAGAAGATTGTATGAAATAGAAAATTTAGCTTACTTCTATATTTTTTGTAAACATTTTTATTATTTTTGGTGATTATAGAAGATTTTTTGGAGAATGTGTGTTAAAAACATAGTGGAAATACATGATATGGGTCAGAGTATTAGATGAGATCAAAAATAGTTATCAATTCCTTGAGTATATGGATTTTGTGGAAATTATATCATATTCTGGATAATATCAAGGGGAAGTGGTTGGGGCATATATTCAATGAGTTATAATAATCGTGAAAAATATTTATAGAGAATTAACTCGATCATCACTCTAGTGGATGATTTTTTTCTAAAATCTTCACATCCTAACAAATACTCATGGGGTTTAAGTTTCATAAGATCATTAAACCAATATGATGGGTGTAGGACCAAGATGATTCATTGGATTTATTTTTACAAACACCTTAATTTTTTAATTTTAACCCCCGAAACATTTACAATTTATTTTACATATCAACTTATAAAAAATTCTCAGACACATGTAACTAAAAAAATGTATTCAAGGTATATAATATTTTTATGTTTCAACATGAATGTGGGAATCTACATCATTTCCATGAACATTACTATAGTTCCATAGAAATTAACTATTCTTTAATAGTGAATATAAAATTGACCTAAATATTTTTAAACTTCTTATTTTTATTTATAGTTATTATTATCCTATGTCCCATTAGTTTAGAAAAAGTTTATTATAAAATTATGATAGAACAAAATAAATAGCTTCCTGAATTATTCTCTATAAATGTTTTAATGGATATTAAATCTGATTTTCTATATAAAAATTATGTATATTGAAATTCTCAATCATTTGTTGAATATTCATGTCATGGGGCCTTATAAACCCATACCCATTTAAAATAATATTTTTATTTAATTGATATATTACATATGACACACTATTTTTGTATAAAATGTTTATAATATGAATACTTTTCCTAAATTTCATTGAACAAAAACTCTGTTCGATTCATGAATCAAAACATTGTCTGGTGCATTTTTCAATAAAAAAGTATAAATTTGTTAGAAACCTAGAGTGTAGAAAATTATTCAATGTTTTAAATTTTTGTATCAATGAATAGTGATAAGTAAAAATGTACATTACAACCCCTTTATATAAGTTATCCTAATGTACAAATGAATGGAAATTTATTTCACTCTACCACTAATGAAAATTAAAATATTAATAATTTCCACCAAAATATGGAATTAAATGGGTTCTTATCAACTATTATAGATCAATACTAATGATTCATGGAACATAAAGAATTTTTTAGTGAATATAAATTTACCATTCTTCCTTAATATTTGATATTAAGGAATATCTTCATTATTTTTCATCCTAGATAGATAACAAATCACATTAAAGAATAAAATAATTGAAATAATTAACTAGATCAGCATAAATAGATTTTAGGTGACCTAATGGTTTACAAAATTAATTATAAAACTATATATAGTGAAAATTTTATCATCAAGGCTAATTATTCCAATGATTTTTTTATTTGATCACTCTTTCTTAGAATTACAGTTTATGATTCACATTTTTAGAAAAATTTATCTTATGGATTGTAATTTTATATAGACTATTAATTTTCCCTCACTATATACATTATAAATAAATTTTTTATAAATACACATCCAATTTAAATCTCCAAAATAGTTCATCCCATTATTTAATTTAAAAAAAATAATCTCATGACATTGTGAATGTTTGCATGATATATGTTCATTCTGATACCCACATCAAAATAATGAAACATCGAACATCATACAACCTATAATAAAACACTTCTCTTCAAAAATTAAACAAAAATGGTTATTTTGAAAACAAATATTCCAATTTCTATTGTTCTCTCCAGAAATATTATAGTTCGTTGTGTTTCTAAATCATTTAATAAAATCATTCAATAGAAAATTTCATTCACCATTTACTACATGGAATTATAATTTCAATTTTTTTAATTAAAATAGCCTAAATAAAATGAGAAATCTAAATTATAATTTCAATGGTGAATCAAACTTTGTATTAATTTCCTTTTTTATGAATTTACAAACAATATGTGTCATTTTGGGTTTATAATTATTTTTTATTCAGCCTTATTTGGTTTATGCAATGACTTTTTGGAAACAAACTACTATAGAAACTCCTCATCAATCCGTGTATAGAAAGATTATTTTTTACATAAATTATTGTTCATCTAGAAAATATTTTCACTTCTATTATATTCATCAAACATCAGGTTTTATCACGAATTATTCATCGTAATGAAACCATGAATGAATACTATACAATTTATTGAATTGTTATGTTTTTCAATAAGAAATTCATAACAAGAATCCATCTTCCTCCATTCTCATATATTTTATTAAAACATACAGAAAATAATAATATTATAAACAAAAAATAATTTTTTTTGAAACATCACATTGGATATTTAATATATTCAATTAGATTTGTAAAAAATATTGATTAAAAAAATCAATACATAATTCTCATCAGTTAAATTATTTTAAAAATATGTTTCTAAAAACATTCTTTTTTTAAACATTTATCAAATCACAAAATTTATCAAATTTATGGTATTGATAATAAAATACACAATAAATTATTGTTTTTAAGTAATTCTACCCCTTGAAAAAAAATTTCCAAGTTCTGAAAAACTACCCCTAACTATACTACATATCAATTCTCACATGAATTATCACTTTCCCCCATTTCATGATAACCAGGACCTCTAAATAATTTTATCTAGAATATTAACTCTTATCCTCTATTCAAAATGATTTTTACTCTATGATTTCTAGAATAAATTTCACATATTCCACCCAATTGTTGACATAATCCAATTCATGGTGGGATAATTCCATATAATCTTTGGAATGTGTATCACCCCTTGGTTTCATATTACATTATCTCCTAAAATAAATTCAATAACATGTGTCACACCCAATACTGAGTTCGAGTGCACCACAACATACCAAACTAACCGTTCAAAAAGCAGTTATGAATAGTATTAACTGAATTTAGAATTTTATATACTCCATATAACTTTATAATCCATATAATATGTTTCTTAGAAGTAATATAATAACAAATTCATTTTCTAGATAAAAAAGTATTTTAAAAAATATGCAATTTTACCACCTTTTAAAGGATAACCTTTTTTAAAACCAATATTTGATACTTTTATATATATTAAATTTAATAAAATTATATTTTTTTTATAATCGGGATAAAAAAATTTGTATGGATAATTATTTTACTTTTCTAATAACTTATATATTTTTACAAATAGTGAAAAATACTAATTTTTAATTAAAAACAAATATTTTAAATTGAAATATTTTATAGAGTTAAATTATATATTTGAATGGTTTTAAAGTATCATTAGATTATATTTTTATCATTTAATATAATTTAGGCCCTTTGACTTAATTTCACATTTAAACTGGACATAAAGAGGTGTCAATATTTTGATAGTTATTAATTCTTAAAAACTTCATTTTTGTTTTGACAATGAGAATTAATATCAAATTAATTTCTTCTACTTTAGTATTTGGAATTTTGAAAAATAAATTACATATTTGGAATTAGAAGGTCTATATATTGTAAATATTCAGCTTTAATTTTCAGTCATTATGAATATTTTCTTCAGAAAATATTTTATTTACCTTGGTTAAAAGGTAAATATGGTATATAACGGTAAAAAAATATTATTATAAGAATATTAAATAACCAAACATGTGTCTTATTTCTATTCGATGATACATGTCCGACCATGGTCATCCTTGGGTCAATTTTGGGACCCCATAAAGCTACTTTAGAGTTATAATGACACATTATATTAATTAATATAAAGTAAAGACAAAAAATTTATAAACATATATATTTTAGTAAAATAATTTTTATAATGGGTTATATAAGTTATCATTTTGACTATAAATATTCAATTAAAATATAAAAATACATCCTATATCATGGTATTTGATTTGTAATTTTTAGACATCAAATAAATAAAATTATTTATTACACAATAATAATGCAGTGTTAACTCATTAATGAATGATTTAAATAAATGAGATTACAAAAATTAAAAAAATATCCAAAACCTGTCCAATTCTTCTTGGATGATTTTATTTCGAACATGACTCATATTATCATCGTAATTAATGTTTCTTAGACCTTTAGAAACTTAAAAAATTATATAATAGAATAATATTTTGAAGCATTTTTAAAGAGAACCTCCTCCCCCTTATAAAAGGCCCTCACCTCAAACCCACATCTCACACCTTTGAAACCCCCTGGCTCATCCAAAATATGCCCAATTAAGCTCTCTACATCAGTATATTCCTATTATGAGTACTACATTAATCATAAGGCTCTTCAAAGAAGCCTTTTGGTTCAAACCAAAGGGACTTACCCATTTTAAAGGTAACATCTCTAATAAGTTATTTTTTTTGTTTTAGTTATCCAACACCTAAGCTCTCTTTATTCCTTTAATTTATAAGAAAACCAGTATCCTCAATATACTGGGTTATTTTAATGAGATTCATTTTATCTACACTTACACACACCTCCATCAAATTGGTATTGAACATAACGTTTCAGTGGACGACGAACCACTGCCTCACGAAACGATGATTGTTCAATCACCTATTACAACCTCTTATGGTAGACATTGTTATGGAAAAATAATTTTATATTATATTTATGATATTTATTTTATCTATAATCATCTTTAATTATCATTTATTTTATACCTTTATTGTTTTCATGTTTAATATATACGATAATTTCATTTTAGGAAATGTGGACTACCACCCCCTAAAAGTGATATGACTTGTTCATACCATAAATGGAACGTATAAAGGATGGAATTAATGGACATACATAAAGCCTATAAAATATTATATTATAGTAGAATAATAATATACCTATGTATCATTTGGCCTTATTTTGTTTTAAAATAAAAAAAACGTAATGGAAGTAGCATTCGTGCATACGTACGAAATACTGTCTCCACGAAAATGATGAGATTCATTTTCCATCATAACCATTCTAGAATAATTTTCATTTTATTATTAAAAATAATATTTAAGAACATTATATAATTCTGGATATGAATCAAATAAATCCTATCAATAACAAACATGACTTAGGTAACAAAACATATAAAGGAGAACGAATCAGTTAACACCTGAACCAATGATACTACTAAAATATTATCGACATAGTAATATAAGAAGATCATATATAATATCTTATTTATGTATTTGGTTCTTGTAAAATTTAATAACTATGATTTAACTATTATAAATGAGGTTAACTTACACTTGACCATGGAAAAGTACAAGGTTAGGGTTAATTTCACAGTCTCTTTATTATCCGACGTTGTTTTTACGTAACTGCTCCGTCCTCTTTTTCATCAATATATGTGTTTCATAAAAATGTATTTCAATTTTTTTTAGTATTTACTAGAATATGGTTTAAAGTCATTTATACCCTTGAATGACGTTTTATAAAATTGTTTGAACAGAATTTATTAGTCATTTTCCAAACAATGTACATTTGGAACTTTTTGAAAAATTAAGTTCAGAATGTTTTTTTAATTATATAGTGGGTGCAATTATTCTACACTATTATTATACCTTTGAAGCTTCCCTTTCAAGGGTATATTAATATTATAAAAATAAAATTTTCCATTTATAATAACATGACTTTTAAATGGTTTCAAAATAGAATGAGATATATCTCTCAAATAGTTTTGATTTTATCTATGTCAACATCCTTAAATAGATTTTATACTAGTTTGAAGTTGATTTTTTAAGATACAATTCCTCCATATTGTATTGAAGGATTTGTGGTATTTGTGACTAAGGATGTTTTATTTTTATACCATTCATGGTTTATGGTTAATCTATTATCATTTCGTATGCTAGTTTAAATACGAATGTTTATGTTATGTTTTAATATTTTCATATTAAGAATGCATTGGACATAGTATGTGATGGGTGGAGCCAGCTATATCTACTCAATGCATCGGTATGTTACATGAGAAAACTAGTGTCTTGGAACAAGATCTTGAAAAAATCTTATTTTTAGTCCTGGAATGGGGCCTTGACTATGTGTTTATAATGTCTGACATTATGCATTCCATCATTCTGAAATTAGCTATTGATATTATATGTAATTATTCAACTAGTATAATACCCATGTGAATATGTAAATGGAATTATTTTATTTTTCTTTTCCATATTATGTTGAACATTATGTTTAAAAGGCTTTTGATTTAGTTTTATTCAATGCCTTAAATTTAAATGCTTATTTATGATGGTTTTTGTAATAATTTTATATTTACATAGAATCTGATCTCACCTCTTTCTATTTTTTGTTATTCCCAGGATTCCATGATGTGTATTATGTTTGAAATTCCGGTTAAATCTAAGGGAATAATGGTGTTCACAGTGGATTATTTAGGTCGTGTTTTATGATTGAATGTGTTATGTAATGGTCATGTATGTAATCTATTTTCCAAGACTGCTAAATTGATCGGTCCTTCAGGACTTGATTCCTTTTAATCATGACAATATATTAATATAATTAACTAACTCTGGGTAACTGGGGTCAGTGCGTAATAGAAATTAATTTGTGGAGGCTGAACATAATGCTTCCATCAAGATTCGTAAAATATTATTCATAGAATAGATATTTTGAGTCAATAAAAAATATTATATTGTTTAGAAATATACTCAAGTAGGATATCTACAATAGTAACACTATCTTATAGATAATATTTCATGATATCAATGTGTTTTCATTTTGAAAATTTTCTAGGTTTTTTTTTAAAGTACAACAAAAAATTTCTATCCAAAATGAATTTTAAATATTGTAATATATTCACTCTCAAATAATTTTTTTAGACTTCTATTTATACAATTTTATTACAAGCATGGGTGGAAGCTACATATTCCACTTTTACTCTGCACAGGGTCAACAAAATATATTTCTTACAATGACAAAACACACTAAAATCAACAAAAAAATCCTACTAATATTGATTTTATATCATTGCATCCTCCACCCCAATTAATATCTCTGTAACCAACAAATGTCATATCAATTCTTCTTTTATAAAAAATATCAAGAAAATATTTTCTATTACATAGATATGAATAAATTTTTTATCCACATATGTGATTATTTTGGAAAACTATAAAATCTAGCATAAGAAGTAGAGTCATACAAAATAACAGGACTTGAAAATAAAAGATAGAATAACATTCACATCATCTTTTTAAAATCATTCTGATTCAAATATTTTTTTTCTTCATCATCAAACATCATTATTCTAATAGAAGTAGGAGTAATAATTTTTTTTGAATCCATATTTCTATGATTTTGGAGAAAATACCTTTAATATTTTTATTGAGATAAGAAAATGTATCACCATTTTAGTTCAACATGGGAATGAAGGAAGAAGTCCAATTTTATGAAAAATGATATTTTAAAAAATTTCTTCATTTCATCCACCAACGCATGAAAAAAATGTTCTACCACTTTTATAAATTATATCCCATTAATAATATAATTAGGGCACCTTATTTCATATCCATCACATATATGTTACTATCAGAATTGAAATTATAAATAATAAATATTTTAATGAAACTATGAAGTGTTGAATGCTAGGAATGTGGATCTTGTTTCAACACGTATAAGGCTTACCTTATCTTACAAAACATGGTTTCATCTTTTTTTTATATGAACCACGTATTTTTCTCAATATAAATTTCATCCTCAATCACAGGTTTATTGAATATGTCTTCAGATCCATATTATAAATTTTTTGAAAATGATATGAAACTAATTCAATGAACTTTGAAATTGATTCCAATATTACAACATGGGTAAATGTTTCATCAAAATCCACTTCTTCCATTAGTTAATTTCCTTGACAATAATGTTTTTTTGTTTATGAAAGAATCCCCATGTTCATTCTGCATGACTTTCAACACCCATTTTCTATAACTAATATTCTTCCCTTATTTTTATTTACTGATTCACAACTGTTATTTTTTTATATCTCATCAAAATGTTCATTAACAGCACAAACCCATAGTTTCTGTTCAATTTCATATGAATGTAATTCTATTTAAACATATGATATATGTATAGTTAGATAATCTAACCTGAATATTAATAAATTCTAAAATAGATCTTTTTGATAGATGATAATGTTTTCATATTCAACATATTTTTTTGGGTAAGAATTTTATTATTATTTTTTCTATCTCACATTCCTCACTACATGATTCATCCAAAACATTAGTCACCTTTTTGTATTTACATAAATCGTCACTTTGGTTTTTAATTTTGGACGTCACTAAATTTTCTTTTTCAGCATTCTCAACATCTTTTAATAGGGGGGATTTATTTTTAATAACAATCACATCATTGGAAACATCCATCTTTGATGAAATTTTATTTCAAAATTTAAAAAATCTTTCATTGCATGAATATCATATAAAAATTTTATATTCAACTTTTTAATTAAATTTTGCAATTCTAGATTTTCTAAATCTTTTAATAATGGATTCCCAAATACCTTCATACACATCATTGAATGTTTTTTATTAAACTAATTTTCACTTGGTGTCATGTTGTATTCTGACTAAAACCAACAACTATTTTGTACATGTACAACAATATTATCCACTTCTCTCTTGAAATACAAAAAGGGGTTTTCCTCAACAACCACAATTATTACCATTACCACAAATTTTTACTTCCAATCTAACCATCCATTTTATTGATGATTATATATAAAAATGTCTAGATTTTTTAGATTATAATTATATAGGACGTGAAAGTATTTCCTACATACTCTATTCAATTACTATTCTAAAATTTTAAATATAAACACCCAATTAAATCTCAACATCCATTTTGATATATCTAAATGTCTATGAAACCCTTGATTTATTCTTCATAAATAGGATGTTAGTCCTTTGAGTGAATAAATAAAAAAAGAGATAAATTACATATCCCTTTTTTATGATTTATGTCTCAGTGGACAAAAACTATTTATGTGAATAAGATCAAGTTGTTTCATTTTTTTAATTTAATCATTCCTATCAATTTCATTAATCATTGTCCTTTTATAAATTTATTTACAAAAATATCTTCTTTATTTTAAAATGATGGTATATTTAATACAGAATATAATATGTATTTTTTCATAAATTTCAAGAAAACATGTCCTTGCATGTGATTCCCTAATATTTTTTCACTATCTTTACTCAAATAACATGTGATGTGGAAATCTCCAATTAAAATAACACTATGTTTTTTCCCATTGTATAAATATCACCAAATTCTATACTTATGGTGCCTCATCACTATTTCTTAAATATATTTTAGTTTCCATCATAAAAATGTTTTCTATCTCCCATTAAATTGGGTTTGATCCATTCAATATTTAAAACAATCTTAAATATCTATTTATGATACTTCATCTCTTTAGTTAAAATTAATTTGATTTTAAAAGAAATTTCAATTTCAAAATTATCTTCCAAAACTCAAATTTTTTGGTCCTCATTCTAGATATTTGTATCACACGTCATGTGTGAGGAACAACAAAACTAAGATCAATGATTTATTTCTTTTCAACTCTTTCAGATCTATCTCAAAAAGAAAATTTCATTATTTAATTATAATATTACCATCTTCCTTTTAATTTCAACTATATAAATTTTTTTCCTTCATGAGGAGTTATACATTGTTCAAACGACTGAACTAGTTGGTTAAATATTCAAAAGGAATTCCCTAGGAATCAAAAATAATTTTTCATTAGAAAAATTATAACGTATTGATATTCTACCTTTCCAACATCATAAAACATAGAAACGATAATATATTTTCATTGGTTTTTTCTTCCCCATAGATTATATATAACTCTAGGAGCATCCATGTTAAATGTAGAATTATATACACAATTCTAAAATATTCCACAAGACAAACGTTATCCACCGAATATAAATATTTTATAGAAATAGTTTAATCAGTATAATAACATTTTTTTTTGATTCCCCTTGGAATGGGGAAACATTCATACAATGATGGTTTTAATATTATTTTGATGATATTATTTTACCAAGTCCATTTTAAAACAATGATTTCAAATCATTTTTATTACATATAAATTATCTAGGAAAACTTATGTACTTTAACATTTAGTGGGTTAAGATATCACCATAATATTGGTAGGATCTTTTTCTCCATAAATAGATGAATCATCCTTTAATGTTGATTCTTTTATGATATTATCATTAATCTTTATTATGGTAATTACATCGTCAAGAAGTTTTGATTGATTTTTCCAAACAACATACTATTTATTATCATGTTTCTTACAAAGCTCTTCTAACAACATTCCTCATTTATTAATATTCAGTTTGAGGTTTACAATGTGGCAACTCAGACCCTCACAGTCCATCCCTTTTCCAAATTCCGGGTCCTAGGGGTGACGTCTCGGTGGTAGGACTTCATTATGGTGTGCGACCAATCGGGGCGACCGATCAGTGCTACCGTTCGATGTCACCCAGCCTTGTCGGGTTTCTCTTATACCATTTTTCCGGTAAAGCCTCTTTTTGGATCTTCAACTTGTTTTTCAAGTAGTTCAAACCCATTTAGAATCCCATAATTAATTACTAAAAATCCCGAGGAAACACCCCTATGGGGGATATTAAATAACAACTTAATGCCATCATGCGTAACTGCCAAACCCCGTAGGAATCTGAGATCCGACTTTCCAAGCATTCATAATTTCCATATCCCATAACAACAAGATCTTATCTATAATCACATGGGAATTTCTAATTCCTTCTTATTCATCTTGGATGTCTTTCTTTCTTCTTGGTGTGCCCGGAGTCCCTTCTTCTTGGGGCTTGTGGTGCGCAACTGTCAGAGCTTTCTATGCCCCTTGGAGTCCAAGGAATTCCTCCACTATAAGTCGTGCATCCCATGTTCTTGGAACGTGGAGAGAATCTTCGATCTTCACTCAATAAAGTATGGTTTTTATTCGCCTCTCCTTTCTATGTATCATGTGGTGTGGGTACTCTTTTGTCTCTATGGGAATTGATGAAACCAAACAAAATGAAGATAATGAATGGACTTTTAATGAATAGGGGGGGTGATAGATGTTTCTGCTGTACTACATTTAAGTTTTATGTGTTGTGAATTGTGTAGGCCTATGCTCACTAAAAATGATAGCCATTGGTGGTATTTCCTTGTGCACTAATGATCCTTTTTCTTCTATGATGACAAAATGACTTAACCTGGAAATTGGTTAATCACGTAAACTTAGTTGGTTTAAATGGATGTTCAGTAAAAAAGAATCTATGTATGACCACCCCAGTTAACAAACAAAATAAAGAACCTATTAAATGATGTGCTTGAACCTGGAAGATTTCCTATCTGTTTGGTGGTGGGTGTGTTGTTCTGCCTCGTGCTTATGGGAAGATTTGAATTGGGATGGGATCCTCTATTAGAACACGGTTGTTTTTTGTGAATGTGAGGGTGTGTGGTTTCTCTGTTGTGACACAGACTCAGATGGAATCCACTATTGCTGAGAAATAGTTGGTTCCCAGTTTTTTGGACATGGGGCTGTGTCTCGGGGTTTTCTTTGTTTCTATTACTTTGATGGATCTCACTGTGATGTGAATTTACAAGGGAACCAGGTGTGAATGATTAAATTGATGTTGGCTATAACTTTTTCCCCTAGTCTTGTTCTTGTGCCTGTTAGTTGTCCAGTATTATAGAATTCACCCTAATGGGATCACTTTAACATAAAACAAGAATGGATGTGTGGGAAATTAGTTTTGGAATGAGTTGTTACTTGGCCATGAGTATCATGGCTTCTTTTGTGAATGTATAGTAACATTGGTTTTTGTGCTTAGGATTTGGAACCCCTTGGTTGTGATGAGTGTTTGTTACCTATAAATATTTATGTAGCCTTTATATTTCTTATTCATGCCCACCCAAGTTGAGCACTTAGTACTGAAAACCCCCTTTCATGGGGAGGGTGTTTTTGCCAACACTCATATGAATGGATGGTTGTTAGCTGTTTTTCTACTCCCTTTTCCAAATAGCCCAAGCCTCTTCGGGCATAATGTGATTACCTTAGGTCCATATTAAGCCCAAGAATCATCATGTAGGGTATTTTTTGTGGTTGGCCCATGTGTCTATGAGCAGGTTGTTTCCCAAGTGTCTTCGGATGAGGCCCAGGTTTCTTCGGGCGTGGCAGTAGTTGTTCTGGCCCTAGTGTCTTCAGGCGTGGTAGTAGTTGTTGGCACAGGTGTGTGCGGGAAATGTTTGGAAGTGGGAATGCGGTGAAGTTGTGGCCTAGGTTTGTGTAGGTGGGGTTTCATAGTGGGACTAAGGTGAGGATGTGGCCCAGGTGTGTGCGCACGGGTGTGGAAGTGAGACTACGGTGAGAATGGCGATATTGGTTCGATGCATTTTATTTCTTCACTAACCAGTGGGAAAGTTGTGCGGGGTCCCAAATATCAATTGGATGTTACTATACATTACGTGCCTTGGGATATTTGGGGAGTGTTCCTTGGTGAGACTTTGGTGGATAGTTTTTCCTTGCTAGGCGATTTGGTTTTTCTTTTCTCACAGTGAATTAGAATGCCTCTCCACTTGTGCAAGAGAGTATTTGGTTTTTCATTACTGAGTGTACATTTATACTCACCCAACGTATATAAAACTTCTTTCAGGTTTCTAGGAGGAGTTCAGGGATCGTACAGGGCCATACTATCTTGGGCGTGGGGACCGTTGGAGTTGGTGTTTTTCCTTTATTTTTGTATTTTACCATGTAGAACCTTGTATTTGATGGATTTTACTATTGAACATGGATATGGGAATGGGTTTCTTTTGGCATTACCTATACTTTCATCTTTCATGTTGTTGGGTTTTACCATCATATCTCCAAATCCTATTAAAATAAAAAGTGTAATGACTTCTATCTTGTGTGTGATTCTATACCCTTGGTGCTAGTTGCCACTCCGGGACCTATTGATGTTGGGTCTCGGGGGTCATTATCTCTCCTTTAACATAAATATGGAAGGGTTTGGCAATCTGTTGTCCCTTCCCACCTTTTTGGTGAAGGAGGGTCGTGACATAATGGTATCAGAGGCGATGTTGAGGGATATGATGTAGTATGGAGTTAGGCACAGTGAGGATTGCATGGGATGGTAGGGAAACTATGTTGGGTTATCATGGTGTGTGAAATAGGCCAAGGAAGATTGGCTAGGACATGGGATTTTAGGGGCCCCCTAGATCTTATGAAAGGACTCTGGAACTACAGAACGACCAAATAAGGCTACACTGATTGCGGGGTAGAGACCTTATGAAAGGTACATGCATCATAATGACTTGTGTTATCATGTTTCATGGATGTTATGTGGATTTAAAATGAATAAGAAGTCTAGGAAAAATTTATGAACAATATTTTTCACTACTTGGGCATAGGCATTCCTTGCTAACCTTATAGGTATGGCAATAGGGAGATGACCATGAGTGGTATGGGTTATCGAGGGTCAGGGGGTTGACGTGGTCGATCAGCAGAGGACGAACCGGGAGGAGGAGGAGGATCAGTGGCAGAAGACGCTTTGGGCCTTTCAGCGACAGACCCTTGGGAAGTATGAGGGCATCATCTTAGACATGGAGACAGAGAGCTGGCTAGAAGAGCTGGTGATAGACTTCAACTTGATTCATGATCCGATGGAGTACTGGGTTTGACTAGCCTTGAGCAAGATTTGGATAGCGGCGCGTTATTGGTGGACGCTTAATCTTGGAGAGAAGAGAGAGGATGAGGTTGTGTGGGCTGACTTTGAGAAGGAGTTATGTGAATAATTCCTCTCCTCCACCATGAAGGCCGAGAAGAGGCAGCCGATACTCTCCCTATAGAAGACAATTATGTCGGTTTGGGAGTTGGGGATCAAGTTCAAGGATCTCCTATGCTTTGCTCTAAACCTCATTCCGGATGAGGAGACTCGGGTGAGACGATTAGAAGAGGCACTCTGACCTTCTCTCCAGTATTCAGTTACTCCATTCACCTTATCGACGTACATAGATGTACAGAAGAAGGATGAAATATTGGAGAGGATGCACTTGCTGGGAGGTGTGTCCCAAGAGGGGATCTAGTTGGGCTCGTCAAAGGGTAAGGTCGTCAGCAGCAAGCCTCCAGCATCAGGACCCTCTACGTTCCGACCAGTAGGGATCAGGCTGCAACAGCTCCAGTTCTGATCCCCTAGCCACCGCCCTTTCCTTTCGGGCCCTAGGCCAAGATGCTTTATCTGTGGATCCAATGGCACATTCGGAACCAGTGCCCGTACAGTGTATAGTACGGTTGGGTGGGCAGGTCCAACACCCACCTCCACAGCAGCAGTTCCTGGATAGGCCCTTTTAGCAGCAGCAGTAGGGGCAGCGGGCTCCCGCTCCGCTGAGGGCAGATGTTGAAGGAGGAGGATGACCTCAGGGTGCTCCTTGGGGACCTCAACTCGGGCGTGGTCAGGGAGGTGGCCAATATCCGAGAGGCAGAGGAGCTGGGCATGGGTAGTTTCACGCCATGGAGGCAGCACTTCCAGTAGCGACAGAGGTCGTTCATGGTATGATCAGCTTGTTTAGTACCCTTGTGTATGCCGTGTTTGATACAGGAGCATCGAACTCCTTTGTTACACCCTGTCTGGACCATACTCTGGGTTTCGACATTGAGAGTCTTCCAGTGCCCCTGATGCTGAGCACACAAGTCGGAGGTCAGACCGACTTTTTGTATGTTGGTCGAGGATGCATACTGATGATAGGTCCACATCAGTCAGTAATGGATATTCTACTATTGTAGATACAACTATATGATGTCATCCTATTCATTGATTTTTTGTTCCCTATATGTTCCATCATTGACTACATCTGATGAAGGGTCATGTTTTCAGACTTGAGCGGCCGACGTGTGACCTTCATCGGCGAACGAGGTTGCAAGAAAGGCAGCATATGAGAGGAACCCCTCCTCTCCTTGTTAACTGATCTATTAGTGGAGTCGGTGGATGCAGAGATAGTGGAAGTTTCAGGGATCTTCAGTGAGTTTATATACATCTTCTTTGAAGAGGTGGCAACTCTGCCCCCTCGACGTGATGTTGAGTTAGGTATAGACTTGCAACCTGGGGGTCATCCGATTTCGATGGCCCCTTATCGGATTGCACCTTCAGAGTTACAAGA
This sequence comes from Viscum album, assembly GCA_963277665.1. NCBI lineage: Eukaryota > Viridiplantae > Streptophyta > Magnoliopsida > Santalales > Viscaceae > Viscum > Viscum album. The sequence continues at coordinate 1,966,448,785 of OY728132.1, forward strand.
TTTGGGGATCCATATTGATGATCTGATGAAGAAGGGTGTTTTTTATCCAAGTGTGTCACCGTGAGTTGCTCTTATCTTGTTTGCGAAGAAGGCGGATGGTGGTCTAAGGCTTTTCATAGATTACAGGAGGGTGAATCAGGTGATGGTCAAGAATCGCTATCCTCTCCCAAGGATATCCGATCTCTTTGACTAGCTGAGGGTAGTAGGTTGGTTCTCAAATATCGATTTATAGACGGGAAATCACTAGTTGAGGGTGAAGGAGGGTGAGATCTCAAAGATGGCCTTCAGGTGCAGATATGGCCACTTTGAGTTCGTGGTTATGCCGTTCGGCATTACAAACTATCTAGCTGTGTTCATGGGACTCAAGAACTCCGTCTTCCAGGAATACCTTGATCAGTTCATAGTCGTGTTTATTGACGACAACCTGATCTACTGAAGATCAAAGGAGGATCATGCTGAGCATCAGATAATGGTTTTAGAGGTCCTCTGATAGCACCAACTCTATTCGAAGTTGTCCAAGTGAAAGTTCCGGATGTGAGCACTGCATTTCCTTAGGCACGTGGTGTCTGAGAAGGGGATAGCAGGGGACCCATCGAAGGTCAAGGTGGTTGTTTCTGGGGTAGCACCCATGAATGTGGAGGAGGTTTATAGTTTCCTCGGGCTGGTAGGATACTACCAGAGGTTCATGCACAACTTTTCCCGAGTTTCGGCACCCTTGACAGCCTTGATCAAGAAGGACCAGGCTTCCTTATGGGATGAGCAGTGCAAGGAAGACTTCAGCTATCTGAAGGAGAAGTTTTTTAGTGCCCCAGTGCAGAGGTTTCCAGAAGAAGGGGAAGCATATGAGGTGTTCTGTGAAGTTTCCAGGCAAGGGCTCAAATGTGTGTTGATGCAGCGGAAAGGGGTGATCTTATATAGGTCTAGGAAGTTACGACCCCATGAGCGTAACTATGCCACCCATGATCTAGATCTTCTGGAAGTCATATTCTCACTAAAGTTGTGGCAGCACTACGTCAACAGGGAGCACTTCGTGGTCTTCACAGACTACAAGAGCTTGATGAATATCTTCTCCCAATGGGACCTGAACCTGTGTAATTGAAGGTGGATGGAGTTCCTTTAGGATTAATACTACGTTATTTCATACACCTCGGGAAAGGGGAATGTGGTGGCTGATGCCTTGAGGAGGAATTCGCAGAAGAATGCGGTTTGAGAATCGGATGATGCTTCAAAGGCGATGGAGGAGTTGGCTGCCCTGCACCTAGATGCAAGGGTGGAAAGTGGAAGAGGTTTCCTATATTAGAAGACAGTGTGGTCTTCTCTGTTACAGAATGTAGAGGAGTCTTAGTGGGGAGACTCAGAAAGGGAAGTGGTGCGCGACCAAGTTAACCAAGGTGATGCTCCATAAGGATGCGTGAAGGATAGTCAGAATCAGATAATTTTTTGAGGTATGTTGTTCATTACAGAGGCGATGCATGAGAGAGTTCTTGGTGAGTTTCACAACTCACCCCTAACAGTGTATCAAGAATTTTTGAAGAGGTTCCAGGGCCTGAGGAGATAGTTTTGGTGGCCCGGAATGAAACGGGCAGTGGCATAGTTCGTGGCCAAGTTCCTAGTGTGTCAGCAAGTGAAGGCATAACACTGTGTCCAAGGCAGTTTGTTTCCTTCTTTTGATATTCTCGAGTGGAAGTGGGATGACATCTTGATGGATTTCATCACAGGTCTACCGAGGGTCCGAGGAGGCAACGACGCTATCTGGGTAGTGGTGGATCGGTTGTTGAAATCGGCCCACTTTCTGGAAATCAAGGAGTCAGGTGCAGGGGATGCTTTAAGCACAAAGGAACGTGGATGAGGTGGTGAGGTTTCATGGAGTTCTGAGAACAATAATCTCGGATAGGGATGTGTGGTTTACCTCATGAGTCTAGAGGGAAACACAACATTCTTTTGGCACCCAGCTACGTCTTAGAATTGCTTTTCATCCCCAAACAGATATACAGACAAAGTACACCATCCAGACATTGCAGGACATGCTATGGGCATGTATTCTAGATTTTGGGGGATCTTGGGAGTGAAACATGCCACTTGTAGAGTTTTCCTATAATAATAGCTATCTCTCTACCATTTGTATGTCTTCGTTCGAAGCCTTGTACGAGAGGCCATGTCCCTCACCCGTGTGCTGGACTGAGGATGGGGAAGCGATTGTTCATGGCCCTGAAGAAGTGCTGAACACGATAGAGAAGATTCAGCTTATTCGGGAAAGGATGAAGGTGGAACAGGACTGATAGAAGTCATATTCCAATAATAGGAGGAGACCCTTGGACTTCGGGGTCGGGGACCACATGTTCATAAAGGTCTCCCCTCGGCGTGGACAACAGACGTTTGGTATGGGGAGAAAGCTCTCTCCCAGATTCATTGGACCCTTCGAAGTGTTGCGGCGGGTCGGAGAAGTGGCTTATCATCTAGCGTTACCACCACCGCTATTGAGGATACGTGACATCTACCGTGTGACCCAGCTCTGTCGGTATCTGCATAACGATTCATATTTCCCTGACTGGGGAGAGCTTGATATCGAAGACAATGCAACATTTGTGGAGAGACCAGTGATGATCGAGGATCGTGAGGAGAAGGTGATTCGTGGATGAACAATTCATTTGGTTCGGGTGTTGTGGGGTCATGGTGGGTTTGATGAAAGTACCTGGGAAAGGGAAGCACCGATGTGTGCTCATTATCCAGAGTTATTCAGAGTTTTCTTCGGTTTGTTGTACTTGGTTGATGGAACCCCTTTACCTTATTAACTTTGGATTGTGTGGTTTCATTTTCTGTGGATTTTTGTTAAGTTTCCTGAAATGTGGGGAAGGGAGAACCTAATCTCTAGTTAAGACACATTAAAATCGATGCGCTTAAACCCGTGAAGGTGAGTCAGTGCCACCGAAAGTGGATAGTATTTTGACAATGAGGAAGAGACTCCCCAACCCATATGACTGGGCAGTTTAACCTTTTTATGTTTCCTGGTTTCTTGAGGGAGAGGTGTTTCTAGGTGAAGATGAGGTTCACTACTAAGAGGTATCTTCCGGGGCGGTTGTTCGGACCCCCCCTCGTTTGTTTAGGTCTGGTTCTAAATTCTCAAGGGCGAGAATGCTTTGAGAGGTATCTGATGTGATGACTCGGACCCTCATGGTCCATCCCTTTTCCAAATTACAGATCCTAGGGTTGACATCTAAGTGGAAGGACGTCATTTTGGTGTGTGACCGATCGGGGTGGCAATCGGCGCGACCGATCTGTGCGACCGATCGGGGTCACCCAGCATTGTTGGGTTTCTCTTCTACAATTTTTCCCGTAACTCCCCTTTTTTATTTTCATGTTTTTTTTTCAAGTTGTTCAAACCAATTTCAAATCCCATAATTAATTCCTGAATATCCCAAGAAACCTACCCGATGGGGGATATTAAATAAAAACGTAATTCCATCATGTGTAACTATCGAACCGCATAGGAAACCATGATCCGAAATTCCAGGCATTCAAAATCCCCATAGCCCATAACAACGAGATCTTATCTATAACCGCACAGGAATTTCTACTTCCTTTTTCTTCCTTTTGGTTGGCTTCCTTTCTTCTTTGTGCGACTAGAGTCCCTTATTCCCATGTCTTGTGGTGCGCCTCTGCTGGAGCTTTCTACACCCCTTGGAGTCTAAGGAATTCCTCCCCTGCAAGCCACACATCCTCTATTCCTGGATCGTGGATAGAAACTTCGATCTTTGATCAATCACATAGGGTTTTCCTTCACCTCTCCTTTCTGTGTATCATGCAGGGTGGGTACGCTTTTGTCTTTGTGGGAACTGATGAAACCAAACTTAATGAGGATAATGAACAAACATTTAAATAATGAAGGGGGTGTGATCGATGTTTCTGTTGTACTACATTTAATTTTTGTGTGTTGTGAATTGTGTGGGCCTATGCTCCCTAAAAATCGTTGTCGTTGGTGGGATTTCCTTGTGCACTAATGAACAATTGTTTCTATAATGATTAAATGACATAACTTGGAAATTGGTTAATCACATAAATTAAGTTGGTTTAAATGGATGTTCAGTAGAACATAAATCTCTGTGTGACCACCCCTGTTAACAAACAGAAACAAGAACCTAATGAAAGATGTGTTTGAACCTAGAAGTTTTACACTCTATTTGGTGGTGGGTGTGTTGTTCTTCCTAGTGGTTATGGGAATATGTGAATGGGGATGGGATCCCCAGTTGCGGAATGGTTGTTGGTTGTGAATGTGAGGTTTTTTGGTTGCTCTGTTGTGACATGAACTTGGATGGAATCCTCTATTGCTAAGAAATTGTTGGTTACCTGTTTTTGGGACATGGGGCTATGTCTCGAGGTTTTCTTTGTTTCTAGTACTTGGAGTGATCTCACATTGATGTGAATTTACTTAAGAACCGGGTGTGAATGCTTAAATTGTTGTTGGCTGTAAATTTTTCCCCTAGGCTTGTGCTTGTGCCTGTTAGTTGCCCAGTAGTGCATAATTCACCATAATGGGATCACTTGAAAATGAAAACAAGAATGGTTAAGTGGGAAATTAGTTTGGGAATGATTTGTGACTTGGCCATGAGTGTCTTGTCTTATTTTGTTAGTGAATAGTAACATGGGTGATTGTTCTTAGGTTTTGGAACCCCTAGGTTGGGAAGAGTGTTTGTTACCTATACTTATAAGTGTAGCATTTATGATTCTTATTTAAACCCCACCCAATTTGAGCACTTAGTGTCGAACACCCCATTTCATGGGGAGGGTGTTTTTTCCAACACTCCATTGAGTGGCTGGTCATTAGATTCTTCTCTACTCTCTTTCCCGAATAGCCCATGACTCTTAGGGCAGGCTGTGACGGCTTGAGGTCCATTACTAGCCCAAAAATCTTCGGGCATGGTAATTGTGGTGGTTGGCCCAGGTGTCTGTGGGAAGGTTGTTTCCCAAGTTTCTTTGGGATGATGCCTAAGTGTCTTCATGCGTGGAATTAGTTATTCTGGACAAGGTGTCTTTAGGCGTGGTAGTAGTTGTTCAGGCCCAGGTGTGTGCGGTAGAGGTTTGGCAGGGGGATTGCGGTGAGGCTATGGCCCAGGTGTGTGCAGGCGGGGTTTGGCAGTGGGATTGTGGTGAGGATGTGGCCTAGGTGTGCGCGGGCGAGAGTGGCAGTGGGACAGTGGTGAGAATGGTGGGATTGGTTTGATGCATAGGATGTTTTCAATAACTAGTGGGAAAGTGGCGCGAGGTACCCAAAAATAGATTTTCTATTACTATAATTTACATGCCTTTCATTATTTGGGGAATGTGCCATGCTGAGACTTGGGTGGATAGATTTTCCTTTCTCGGTGCAATGGTTTTTCTTTTCTCACAGGGCATTAGAATACCTCTCCACATGTGCACAAGAGTCTTCAGTTTTTCCCTACTGAGTGTACTTTTATGCTCACCCAACATATATAAAAATGATTTCAAGTTTCTAGCAGGACATTGGGGATTGTGCAGGGCCATATTTGATCGGGCGTGGGGATCGTTGCAATTTCTATTTTTCTTTTCTTTTGGTATTTTACCTGGTATACCCCTGTATTTTGTGGCTTTTCATGTTGAACATACATATGGGAATGGGTTACTTTTGGCTTTAGAATTACTTTTAGCTTTTGTGTTGTTGGTTTTTACCATCTTATCTCCTGATCATATTAAAATAAAAAGGGTAATGCCTTCTATCTTGTGTGTGATTCTATACCCTTGGTGCTAGTCACCACTTTGGGACCTATTGAAGGTGGGTCTCAGGGGTCATTATCTCTCCTTCAACATAAAAAAGGAAGGGTATGGAAATCTGCTATCCCTTCCCTCTATATTGGTAAAGGCGGGTTGTGACACACAATCTCTCAAATCTACTCATAATCGAATATATGGACATCATTCATTCTATCAATTTCCTTCAATACTTATTTTATCATCATTATGGTTTATTGGAATAAATTTTTTGTTATTATCAAGATGATAATAATTTTTTATCTCAATATAAACTCTATGATTATTTATTTACGTTATTCATCTTCACAGATAGTAGTGTAAAAATTCATTTGAAAATTAAAATAGAAATTTCAAAAATCCATTGTATTTTCTTCTTTATGTTAATTTTTATCTATTGATTTATACATAACTTTAATACTTTGGGTGCTTCTTTTGAGTTCAAGGAACCATTTCTTAACCCCAAAAAAATTTTTATACTCCATATAAGTCCCATTTCACTTCGTATATAAATTAATATTTTAGAATTATATTTATATTTTGAAATATCATTTTTGAAAAAAATCCATATAGAATTTCCCAATTCTTTCACACTTGAAACAATTTAGTGGGTTTTCTACTCCATACAATCCTATACCTTACTATTATATTTTTATAATATGAGACATTATCTGACAATGAATTTGAATATATGCCTTTTATTATAGACTATAATGATCATTAACCACTATATATTTTATTTTTTAAAATCCTATGAATTTATAATCCATTTCAGGCCTGAAATTCTCTGTGATTACTTGATACTTGTTTTGAAATAGTTATATATTTCTTTAATAGGGTGACCTGGTTAAATATATAAACTAATTGAAACAATTAATCACATTATGAAGATACATTTTTTGGACAGTAATTTTATTTGAAATTTTACTCTATTAAAAGATTTATAGCTAATTTTTAGTTGAAAAATTATTCATCAAACATTGTTTTTATGTTTATAATTACGTAGATTTTTTCATCCATTTTCCTTTTTAAGAAATGTTCTTCACAGGTATTGTGTTTCCACTATATGATCAATTTTACATCATCTTAGAATTTATGAATTAGTTAGTGGGAATGACCATATCATTTACTAATTCATAATAGTTAATTAGATGGGATTCTTTCATAAAACATTGTTTGATAAAATTTACAATTTTTGTCTATTATAAGTTCCTTCAAGATATATACATTATAACATTACAACATCATGATTCATACATACTATAAAAAACAACTCTCATAAGAATATATATAAACCAATTGGCCAAAAAACACATCTACCTGCATCAATTATTCATTATGATTTAATGTTGGCTAACTGTATTTTTATATCTTATAATGACTTCAGCACCATGCAACATTATTTAGTCAGAACGCAGTTAATATTTAAAATATATATTTCTTGATTTGGCATAACACAAATAAAAATCAAATCATGACTTCTTATTTTTTATAAATCTTCACCTTTGTACATATATCTCATTTAATAGAATTAAAAAACATAGAAACATTATTTTTCGTTATGGTTATCCCATGATATTCATTTTTTTAGTGAATTTTTGAAAACATCAAATCATATAAAACCATAAAATTTAATTATCTAAAAGAAAAATTTAGTTACATCTAGTAATATATTTCTGAGAATCATAATTAGGTATGTTTGAGTATAAAAAATTTATCTTGTACCATGAAATATTAATGATTTTGGAAACATTGAATGAATAACCAGACATCATATAATTTCATTTGAATTTTTCTAAATAAAAAACATATAAATACTAAAACATCCAAAATTCACATATATATTAAAAAAAATCAAAACAAAATGAAGGCATCAAGAAAAATATAATATAATTTATGAATCACATCAAATAATCTATATAGCATACCAATTTGGGATATACATTCACCTTACAAATAATTAATTTCGATTCTAGCACATTTTTATGGTCTTTTTAGGGATATTAAAAGGTTATGGACAATTGATTACATATATTAAAGACCTAAAATATTTCTTTCATTACCTACATGTTATTTATAATTCATTCCACAAATGATGACAGTTTTCATTTTAGTTGATGTTTTTTAATCCTTAACATTTATTTATTTTATAATGGATTGATAAAAGATAATTATTTTTACCAATGCTATGATTTTTAATGAAAATATTTTCCCAATGTTCAACCATTTGTGTTGGAAGATGATGTAAAAATAATGATACCAATGATTTCCCATACCTCTCATGCTATGAATAATTAAAAAAAAGGCTTGTTTATCTCCAAAATAAACTTGGGACGAAGTGTCTAGATATCATGTATTTAATGAAAAAAACATCCATAGTAATTATATGAATCTTTTAATCCACACATTTTGGAGTAATTAATCAATTTTATTACAAAATATATATTATATTACATAAGGAATAGTGAATAAATGTTTTTCAGGGATGTGTACCACTGATATTTATTGAAATACAATTAGCGGAAAATCATTATTAACACCTTAGAGATGAATTAAATAGACATTATTAAAATAGATTAGTTAAATATGTTATTATTCATGGAACACCTTACTAGACATCTAAGAATGATGATGGATTTAGAATTCTAGGAGATAAAAAAAGATGGATGAGTCTATTTGAAATTATGATGAATGAAATGAGGGTCAAATGAAGTACGACTTTGTATAAATCTCAAATCATAGAATGAAGATCAACAAAATAATTTATGGATTAAAATTAATTCTTCAAATTGAACTAAACAAAATAGAATTTCATATATATGAAAACATTTTTTAATATTTAATAATGGTATGGATGGAAATTGTAACAAACATAATTTTTGGGACCTGATGTGAATGAATAAATATCATGACAACTATTATGGTATGTTTCATTGGGGGTTGAAATTACACCCCCATACCTGACTAATAAGTGGGATGAAATTATCATTTAATTCCCCAAAAAACAAATGGAATGATTTATATGAAGTAATGTGGGTCAAAAATCCCAAAAATATTGATGTAACACTATCTGGATAAAATAATATAGAATAATAAGGTCCAAACTAATAATCTACCCACAAAAAATTCTTTATTAGTAAGGATTTGGGACAATATGTGAATCAATGACCCAACTCATAAGCCAATAAAATAAATATTCTCTAGTATCCTGCCAAACTACGGAAACATATTATGAAATACACAATCACTACCACTGAGGAAGATACTAATAATTATGTGTTTTTAGGTAAAAATGATCATTTTTCTAGATCTATTAACAACTTATTTGATTACGGCTAATTAAAATATTTTATATCATCAATGTTTTCATAAAATTAGGATTCACTAACTCAATAAATGTGTATAGAACTCTCTATGAAAATCCCTAGTTGAATAATGATATTTTCTTTGATATATATATATATATATATTCTCCAATTGATATTTATTGGACTATAAATCTTATAGATATATTTCATCATTATTTGATTGAAATTTACATAATATTGGTTATACCTAAAATTTCCCTTTATCTTGAACACATCAATTGTTGTGGAAAAGTGATATCACTCCATATCCTAAATAAAAAAACTATCATGTATCACAAGAGTAATAATCGTGGACATTACATAGATGAAATATATATAATTTGTGTCATAATACCCAAAAATGATGTATTTATAGCTCAAATGAACTTGGTGACAGTCAAAATAATGGCATGCCTATTATATAGAAATATACATATGTATATCAATATGAACTACACGGTATTCCCAAAAATTATAATTATTATTTTTAAATGAAACACATAATTACATCCATAAATATCTCTTAGTGCTCAAATATAATGGAAATTTTTGAATATAATAATCAATGAAGAAACATTTATAGAATCTAGATAAAAAATTTATTCACCTGAGTGATTCACTATGGGGTAAACCAAACCTCTTTTCTAAAATGAAGTATGTCTGTAGAAAGATTTACCTTTATTACAATGACCATATTAAAATCACGACCAAAAAGAAGTATCTAATACTTTGAACCGATGAACTTCTTTATTATCTGAAAGAGACCAATACTTCACAAATATTGGTATTTGATTTGGATTTCATTAGTTAAATTAAAAAATTTCAATACTTCAGAAATATCATTCCAGACAATGAATGATCATTATGAGTCTTTATTGATTCCATTTATGATTAAAACTTCTCTTTCTATCGCAATGTATTTTAAAGAAAGTCTATTTTGGGTATAACAATATTTTTTTAATATAATAATATAGAATATTATCATATATTTCAAATGAAAAGTTAGACAATAATGTTCATTATTGGATTATTTTCAAAAAAATGAAAGGTGAAACTATGTTTGATGTTTCTCATGTTCAAATTTTGGATGGAAAATGAATCACTCTTCGGTAGCGTAATAATTATAAATTTAATATCTATATATCCTGGAAATTTAATGGTTATTGGGAAAAGGTATAGACTGACTACTATAGTCAGGAACCATATTTGTCTTCAGATAATAAGATATTGTCGATGATTTGTTACATGAAAACAATATCCACCATGTTAAAACTGATATGGTTGAAGGTCATCTTGATAGAGGTTTTCAAATATGGTTTCTTGAAACTAATGATGATGTCGGTCGTGTCACCTTTGATTACATTACCATAATGTATAAAGTTTGGTAATATATAATGATTCATTAACGAATATAATATTATTATTCTTCATGTAGAATGATATAGTAACTTATTTTTCCTCATATTAGTAAAAGTATCATGAGATAAATTACCTGGCACATGATTTGGAGTTTCTAGTGGTGATATTTTCTATAAATATATTAAAACATTATCTCTATGGTGAAATTTGTGGTATATATAATTATAATAAGATAATATATTATATACTAAATAAATAAATAATAGAATATGTTCTAAAATTATTGGATGGAATTTATAAACAATTATGACTCCTGAATACATTACAATATATGAAAGGAAAAAAAATTATGATTCTATGAGTATAAATTATAATTCTTCTTTATCAATGAAAAGTTTTATAAAACACCAAAAAATAATAAATTTTCATCGGATGAATCATAAATTTATAAGATATGGTGGGAAAAATTATCTTTCCCAAATGAATACTCAGACATAAACTTATTTCAGGATCAAATAATACAATAAGGATGATTTTTAAATATAAAAAATATACTGAATATTATTCTATTTAGATTTGATAAATATTTAGGATATGGTTTGAAAATTGGAAATATATATAAATAAAAAGGGAAATTATGAGGGAAATTTGGGATGATACCCTTAGGTCCCCATTCTTTATAAATCCTAGAAGCTCAATGATATATATATATATATATAAACTAAATCATATTGACAGATACCACAATGAGGGAGATATTATAATACTTGTCTTGATCCCTTGAATTCCAAAAGGTTATGGGTTAATGAAAAAATTATTTTGTTATGCTGTAAATATTACACATGCCATTTACAAAATTGAGAAATGTTACTGTGGTTTTCATCATATAAATCCCAAAATCATTTGGGGGACATATTTCTTTTTTTACAATAGTTGATCCATATACTATGTAAACACATTTTATTTCAATAAAATATCATTTATCTCTTGATAAAATCAATATTATAGATTTAAGGGAAGTGGTAATGCTGAATAGAGTACCAAATATATTAAATCTACTCAAAATTCATTGTATACCAAGATATTATGGGGAGGTATTTAGATATTAATAAAGAAAAGCTTATGTTTTATCACTTCATTTCCCTGATAGAGATAATTTTTTTCTATGAGGAAAATCCAAACTCTATTGTGAATGATGATATAATTATTTTTAGAATACCATGTATATTTTGATTAACACCTCTTACTGGTAGAGTTTACATATTACCACATTTTCAATTCTTGAATTCAGATGGCACCATATTAATCTATGTATGGAAAGAGAGTTATGGTTGCAACAAGTAGGGATGAAGTTGGAGAGTGGAATCCAATAGGACCTAACAATACCTTTGAAATTTTAGAGAGTGTTCAACCTATTTAATGAAATATGATATAAGTGAAAAGTCAACATAAGATCTACATAGATAATTCATAATTGGATACTGATTTTGATGTTTGAAAAAAAAATTGTTGAGATATATACATGAATGGTGGATAATATATTTTGGGATGAATGGGATGTTGATCAATTTGTATATAAGTAGTTTAGAGATCCTTAACATTTCAGTTATATTGATTATCATTTATCAATATCTATAAACATCCCTCTAGTGCATGATATGTTCTATATTTCATAGTAAAATGAAGTACATACTAGAGACAACAGATATACAATGCTAAAAAAATTCAATGAAAATGGGATATATCAAATGAGAAAAAAAGTGGAACTTTGGGATCCAAGCTTCAAGGTGTTTCAAAATATGACTACTAATCAATTAAAATTTTTATGGAGGAATAATAAATTTAAGAATGATATTTTAGAAACTAAGGATGTAATTAAATATATTTTCCATTTGTTGACTTGATAGGTTAATAAAATTTTGAGTAAGCAATTAGTTTAAATGTTGTTTAATATAGTGGATAATAAATTTATTAATTAAATTTAATTATATAAATATCACATTGAGAATATTATCAAACAAGAAAATTCATACTAATAATAAAACCATTATATATTAATAAAATATTATTGAACATGTTTTTTATATTATTTCTCATCACATTCCCCATATAAATTAATGTTAACACAGTATGAAAAAATGTAAAAATATATATTAATCATAGGAGCACTTCAATAAATTAGTTATTAAAAGTAGTTTTATATATTAAATCTAATTTTTGTAACATTTAAATCATTAATTATAAATAATGAAAATATTTTTTTATTCCACATATCAAATTTTTCTTATCCTAGGTTTGTAGTTGTTTTAAAAAATAATTTAATTTTCGATTAATGGTGAAAAATATTAGATGTTCTGAAATGATGAATTTTATTAATTTATCTATATATTATGAAGTCCAAGTTTATTGAAATATCATATAAGCATTTATTTTATACTTTTATATATTTTAAACTTATTTCATAAATTTATAAACCCTTTGTCTACCCGTATAAATCATATGTAATATTTTAACTCTTACAAAACGATATTTGGACTTTTTTTAATTAAATATTTTAATGGTAAAATTTTGTTTTGTCTTTATTTGAAATATATATATTAAATTTGTGGATTTATTATAAAAAAATTAATTATATAAAACATATTTTTTTGATAAACATGGAATAAAAATTTCTATTAAATTAGGGGACACAAATTTTCTAATAATATTTCTTATACAACATGTGTATTTATATTATAATTAACTATTAAAATCATTAAATAATTTATTTGATAAAAGAAAATTTGATAATTTAAATTATATGTTTTATATTAGGTAAAAAGTTTAATAATAATTCTTTCTACTAAAATCAATTACAAATGTGGAAAATTATTTAACCAGAAAAAAAGAAGAAAAAATAATTTACTAGCTAAAATGAACCATTATTTTAAAATAAAAATATCTTTTAAGTGGATGTTTGATGAGTATAATTAAAAAAAATTCCCTCACCTGTTATTAAAATAATTCTAACATGAAAATTGAATAGTAACAATACATTTTTTATAATTTAATGGGTTCATACAATATTACAATCCTCCTCACATAAGGAATCAATTCAACCCCTTCATGTTTAAAATTTCTTATATAGTTTCTTCCAATATGTTTGAATGGTTTATCCATCTAAAACATAACCAAAGGTAATTATTCCTCTGATCAAAATTATTCCGATTATAACCTCTATTTCCATGTGTATTTTTAATAGAAATCCAACTATATTAACATACATATTTCCTCTTTTTTATTATTTTATTCTTATCATTGATCACCCTATATTTATTTTTTCACCATAATATAAGTAATGATGTATAATATATATTCTATTATGACTATTATTTACTATTTCCCACACATAAGGGGGGAAATTGTGATGATCATGGGAACATTCAAACTAACATCTCCATAAAGAGATATATTTAATATTCGATCAATTTATCTAAAAACTGGGTTTAATTATATTAATGGTGAAAATTAAATATATATAATTAAATTATTATTATTAGATTGAAATTTAATATCCTCCATTATATCTCTCTTTTTCACATAAAATAAAAAAAATTATGTTTTTTATGTAGAACACCACCTCTATGATTTAATATATCATATTTTCATAAAGATATTAATTATTAATTAATATATGTATAAATATTAATAAAAACCATAAAACTATATAATGAATTTTATTAGGCATCAATTAAAAATATATTATTCAATTAGTTTCCACTTTAATATTATTAATCTTCAATTTTTTATTGTGTGTTCAAGCTTGAGTTGTGTAAGCCACCAATATGAACTATGATCCAAAAAATATATATATTTACATGACTAAATAATTACCCGAAATATATTTAATAAATAAGAAAATAATGACTTTAATTTTTGGTTTTAACGTAAATGTTAATATTAGACTTATAAATAAATATTTTAATTCCCATCAATTAAAAAATAATTTTAATCAGGATGACTATTGATTAAATTAATATTTATCATAACCAGAACTAAGATCATATATTTAAACCATAGGGGGATTCAATACAGTCAAAATGGGGAGAACTCAAGGAGAGAGAAAAAAACTCAAATCATGAAGAAAACCACAATTTAGAGAGGGATTATTAATATCCACATACAAATTAATTTACAATGGAAGTGGTTTTAAGATCCATTAATTTCATTGTGAGGCTCCAAAATCCATGGAACTCAATCAAAATTGAATATGGGGTGATTATTTGTTAATCTACAAGATTTAAGATTTTAGTTAAAATTAAAGGGGATTAAAAAACCATAATAATGGTTTTTGGGGTGGGATTCATGGTTAGTAGTAAGAATTCTCACATACCATATTCCCTTAATGTTCTTCAAAAATATATACACTGTTTAACAAAATTATTAAACTAAAATTTTAAAATCCATGAAAACTCCAATTATCAAGGGTTTATTGTTTTGAGGGGTGTATGCATGGTTTTTTCAATCATTAAAAAAACTATGGACCATTGTCTATATCCCCAAAATAGTACACACTCTTTGTAGGGACAGACTACATAGTTTTTTATAACAGTGCACCAACAATAAAAAACCTAATATAAATACTAATATTATAAAAATGATCATAAAAATGAACTAAAACCAAACCTAGACATAGTATGATCAAAATAAGGGTTGAAATTTACCTGAAATTGGAAAATAAGATATCACAAAACATGACCAATTCTATTATTGACTCCTAAAAATTATTTCTTAAAACAAATTAACACTACCATTTATAAAAAAATTATATTTTCAACACAATAGATTGAAAATATTCACTCAATTTTTTGTGTATCTTATTGTTTAGATAATGTAAAATATATCTATTAAGGGGTAGTTATACTTTTTTTATCTTTTACCTCTTTAATTTATTATATAATAATTTATGGCGAAATCTAAGTTTGAAATAAATAAATATCAGAAGAGTTATCTTCTTTTCATTTAAAATCTAAATTTTACCTGCTATTTTTTCTAAAATCTATAATTTATTTTTAGTAAAATAAATAGGGAGTTAATTTTTTTCATTATTCCTATTATAATTTAAAATTAAAATTCTTTGAGTTATTTGAGAATGTAGATAAATAGTTTCAAAATAGGATGTATATGTTTTACTAATTTAATTTATATATTTCTAGTAGATAAAAATGAATGAATTTTTTAAATTATATTTTGTATTGTAATTTCCTAATGTGGTAGAATATTGAGTTATTCCTTGACAATTAATTATCTTTTGAATTTTTAGCATATACTATTATATTAATGGACTAATGAATAAAAATTCTTTTTTTATTACCAATAACAAGGTTTTTGATGAATTCACTGGTTGTTGAATAAATAGCATTATTACTTTAATATTAATTTTAGTTTCAGTTTATTTTCTTTTTATTCACCTTCATCAAGTGTCTTTTAATCTAATTCTAGAGAAAAAAATTCTCTGTATGAGTTGTTTTAGGGCTACTCTGATGGAATCTTAAAAAAAAAATTCTATGTGTTATATGGTTCATATGGATGTCATCATCATGATATAGGATTTCTTATTTTAGTTTTATAAAATCATCCTTATGGATCTATAAACTCATCCTGACACTCGATTTGAAGACCACTCTTAAGAGATCAACCCTATGGATATTTTGGGTTTTTATGAATCAACTTTGGAGATTATGATTGTGTAATCCAAGCTTATGGTTAAAATTATCTTCACAAAAACGCATAGTTATGGTGGAATGATTTTTACAAACATTCATGTTTATGTATTAAATGATTTTTACAAAAAATCACCCATTTAGAAGAGTGATTATAAAAAAAATGATGACTATGGAGATATCATATCCACGAAAAACATATAATTTTATTACGTTATTGTCCTCGAAGGGAGATGTTTCCTTCATTATTATATATCCATATGTGAATTTTTTTATTACACTGAATGAAATTTACATGGATAATAATTATGTGAAATCAATATTATATAGAATTAGTCATTCAAAGAATAAAACATACATGGTTTTAAAATTACTCTTACAATGTTCTATATTATATTAGTTCACTGAAATATAGAATGATTCCTATCCTAAGAATATTGACTTATACACAGACTATAAATTTCAATATGATCTTAATGACTCATATATATCATAGGGAATGACTCTAATGAATTATAAGAAATAATCCATATATAGAAAAAGTATGACTAATATTATCATAAATTTGGTTTTGAAATAATTTAAATAATATTCTATAGTTTTCTTATTTGTATTCCAATTCACTAAATAATTAATTTATTTTTCTTCATTATTTAAAGAATTTAAAAAATATATTTTAATTTTTTTATGTTATGAAAATTTATTTAGATGTGTTTTATAGAGACTGAAATTACAATCATATATGAGTAAATTATTTTCAAATCCCCAATAACTTTTTTAAATTTTCGAGATTTAAATTTCAATTATTTATAATATAAACAGCCAGTATCATATATTTTTATGGAGTCTTTTAAGAGATATAATATTTTTCATGTTTATAATATTTAAGGATATGTTAAATTTTATAATGTCTTTAGTTTTATAGGTTTTTTTATATTTACATATCATAAATTAATCTCTCATATTATAAATGGTTTTTTGACATTGAAATAGAAAATGATGCCATATAGAAAAAAAATATCAAACAACTAATATTATTTTATATTTATATAACCTATGGTTTTTTCATGCATAATTAAAATCTATAAATATTGTTTGATATTAATAGAAAACTTTATTAGTTATGAAGAATTGGAATAAACGATATAACAAACTTTTTCAACCAAATACTATTATGCATTGACATGGTGACTATAAATACCCACAACCTAGTAACCAAGATATGGTGGCTATATTTTGTAATAGAATATGATACCAGATATCCTATAAAAATGTACTGAATATTTCTACAGTGTTTAATAATTAGATATGTACATGATTTCATTTACCTTGGAAATCAAATTCAAAATATAGCTACACAATACAGTTAGTATCCTTCAAATCCTATAATAAATTTTCATCATATACTTGGGAAAGAATATAAATAATTGTTATCAAAGATACTCAGTAAAAGATTTTTATAATTAAATTTATCATTAGAAATTAAGTAATAAAAAATATGGAGAGGTAAATAAATAAAATCAGATGATATTTAATCAATATCATGAGAATGAAATTATTCAGTGGTAATATAAATGCAGTAATATCATGGAAAAATTGATGAAATTATCAAGTAAGAAATTTATTATTATAGGTCATTATAATCCCACACATAATTATATATATAACATTAAATACTTGTACGAAGATATTTTTATATATTTTTGGTATAAACTAGAAACCCATTTAGTTGGTATAACTAATTCATCATTAACGATCCTTTGATGAATCGAGGTCTAATATATTTCTATACCCCGCCCATCACTACATGTATAAATAATTCCACAAATATCCAATGATCAATATAATTCATAAACAATATGTCCAATAAAAAATATGAAAACTGAGTTATGAATAAATATGTTTTTAAATTCTTTCCATTAAATCAACCAAAATTCTTCATAAAAACCAGTATACAAAAATGATATTTGGATAAATTAATAAACAAATACATGATTGATATTTTTTATTATTGAACTTTTTAATGAATAATTTTCACAATAAGGTGAATGTTTCAAGATAAATTTAATTTCAAAAATTAATATTTTATAAAATATGGAATTCCTTTCATAAGAATAACTGGGTCTGAAAAAAATTTCTATCTATTTTAATGTTCAATAAATGAGAAATATTCAAAAAATTTGTCATAAAACAGTTTTTTCATTAAATCCATTTAAACCTTATAAAATTATTGAAATAGTGAAAAACATTTATGGTGGTTGTAAAATCCATCGACACAATATAAGTTCAAAAAACATTACTTTTGACATGTAATAATGAATTCATAAAATGAAACATATAAAAAAATTACAAACATTCCTTATAAAACATGTAAAAATTCACGTGTAACTGAATATCTCTCTAAAAAATCATTTCAGTTATACTGTTACATTTATAAAACAATTTTAATAACATTGTTCATTGATTGAAAATATACATGATCATGAAGTGAAATAAGATTAGGTATTATTATGAATATTCCACTGGAAATAGTTAATTTATTTGAATAAATAATAACCACGAACAACTATATATTCATGATAAATAGGTAAAATTTCCATTATATACACCACATAAATGTATAATGTCTCAAACTACCAAATGTGTCTCAATGTCGTCGAAAATGAGAAGAAATACCAAACAAAAAACATTTCATCAAAATAATAATTTTCAAATGAATAAATTATTTGTTTAAATTTAAATTAGACTAATTAATTTATAAATACAATAAAAAATTATCTTGATTCATTATACACATCTTCATGGAATAACATATATAATAAATAATTAATATAATATAATAAAAATTAATTGAATGATGAAACCCCATACCTCTCAAATACCATTATTTCAATGAGATTTATCCACATGTATAATTATTTTAAATATTTTATTAATTTATATAACTTCCCAAATCATATTTATAATATCATAAAAGATCTTCCTATAATATATTATAACTCGTTAACTAAAAATATTTTATTACTCCCATTGTTTTAGGTATTAACTAATAATGTGATGTATTGTTTTTGAAGGAAGATCGTGTTCTAGTGTATATGAGAGAGTTAAAAATATCTATAGTAATAATAACAATATGAATATATTATTTATTCATTAGATATGTTTTTATAATTATCAATGAAATTTGGAAATTTAAAATGAATCAAATGTCTTCATAGAGAAAATATGTTGTATGTACTCATGACCGAGTTATAATGACATTTATAGGGGAAGGTAAATAAATGAGATGATATATTAAATTTATGGGATCAATTTTTTTTAAATATTATAATTTATATTTATTTTATCATTGATGATGTCCATCAATGTGAGTCATTTATGGAACAAAAGATTACATCGTTTTGCGAGGTTTTATTCCCCCGCACACATGCGAGATACATTTGATTAACATTTGGTAGAGAAAGTGATGGATATATATTATTGAATAAATATTATAAAATAATATTATATGGGATATAAAACTTATATTATATGTTATTTTTAGGGAATTGTTGATTTTGGTATAGGAAGAAGTAAAAATAACGTGCTTGGGGATGTTGATTACCATCCATTAGAGAAGCCTCTTTCAGAATAAAACATATAACTTGAATGATAGGTATTTTGGAAGGAATATAAGCTTTATGATATGTTATGGAGCCTTCTATGGTATTATGGTAGAGATTTTAGATAATAGAGTTACCATGAAGTTTTGAGAAAAGAGGAGAGGATGTTTCCCTTTTTAGTAGAGGTACAGTACACAATGTGAATTGCATAAAAGATTAAATAATATATGTATCATAATAGTGTAATGAGGAACAAGGGCACCCCAATTTCAAATATAAGACAAAATATGGATTAAATTAATTCATAAAGTAATACTTATATATGTTTTTGATACAATTTAGAAGTTACCTTCTAGTTAAAAACATTTAAAATCATCTAAACTTTATCCATGGAAATTCACCATTTATTATGATAAAAAATTATTTTTCCAAAATTTATTTGGGTATTATAAAAAATTAGTAAATTTTTATTTAGTGATTTGAATAAATTATATCATATTTAATTTCTGCATGGGGCTGAAATTAATTTTAATATAAAAATACAAAAGTCAAGGAACAACTTTTTTATGAACACACATAATTTAAGAGTAAAAGTAAATTTATCTCTAAAAAAACAAATCATTTGGATTCAATTTTATTAAATAAAAATAAAAAGTGATTTAGATTTTGGGTATAGCTAAAACTGTTTGGAATATTAATACCCCACCATTAAATTGAAATACTAAAAATAGTACTTATATTGAATAAAACATATATTATCTTCTAAAAATTGAATCTTGGGTTTCAAAATTCAATGTATTAATACATAATAGAGTTACATGTATTAAAATTTGTAGGAAATGTAAATAATCTTACTCTTGATGAATATTTTAGGTAATTTAGGTTCAGTTATGAATTCTTAAATTTGAAATTGGTTTTTGTAAATCCATCGAACATGGTTTGATGCCCCATAAGATGGATCAGGTTCCCATGTGAAGATTAAGGGTTTTGAGTGTGAGAAATTGTTTTTGGGATGTTTTTGGCCTGATTGGTTGTTTGGTGTACATAGTTCAGTACTAACCATGTGACCCTTGGATGATCCATATCAATAGCATTTATGACTAATTTAGAAGCAAGGTTTAGATATTTTTTTTGGTTTTTATAGGTGCATTGGTGTGCTTCCAAAAATGGTTTGTCATGGTTTTACTATGTTGATGCACAATGGTGATATTTTATGAATTTTGAATATTTGAATTATATTATTTAATTCATTTTATATTGTCTTAATTATTTTAAATTCCATATGTTTCTTATGATTTGTTCCACAAAGGATGGAATTGAACATGTTTGTTCATGGAGCTTCTGCAAATACATAGTGATGTGTGTTTCAGACATATTATTGGACCTTTTACCATTTAAAGGTCCTTTCATAAAATTTAAATGTATTCAATATTATTTTTATAAAATCTTTATTGGTGGGTTTTGTTGCTTTTGGAATGGTACTGTGTTTTGGTACCTTGGATAGGGATCATTGTTTAGAGGATAATCAATATTGTCTCTCTTTTAGGTACATACTTTATATTTTTTAAGGGGTGAAAAATAACGACTGGGGATCAGGTTCATCATTTCCCTCACCATATCTAAAAAAACTATTGATGTGATAATAATATATTAAATAGTATCATCTAATGTGGGATACAGTGGTTTGGATTTCTCAAATTTAGGTGTTTTAGTGAGTTTTAATTATTAGGACTCGGGTGAACATCATGTCTCCCTCATTAACCTGGTTTTTATAAACTCTAGTTGAGATTGATTTTTTATGACTATGAGAGGGTAGTGATCTAGTTTGTGCCTTGGTTTCAAGATTGGTAAGGGAGTTAGATTTCTGTTGTCTTAGATAGTTTATGAGTTACAGGAATTGGAGTCATATTGGGTGGTCCAGTTGGGATATATCTTAGACGTGAGGACAATTACCTGAGGTTTCATAGATTGGGTTCTTATAAGTTTCATGGAGATTACCCTTGTTGGAAAAGTTATCAATAAAGTATTAGTTGAATAATGGAATGTCAGAGTACTCATTTCCTACAGTTGGATTTTACTTTAGGGTTTTCTTGTACAAATGAGCCCTAATAAGGTCATACTTTTGAGGTATCTAGGACGAAATTTTTAAATTCCCTAGTTAGAAAGTTTTTTTCATATTATTTGGATATATTAGGGACCATGGATAAATTGGATACCACTTAAGTTTATTTATCTTACTGTCAAACTAGTAATATGTCATGATATTAGATGATCTAGATGAACCCCTAATTGGATTTCATTCTATTATTGTTGGCTTTTGGATATTTTTTGATGTTTCTACATGTGTATAAAATGATTTTGATCTAGTAGGGTAGTCCATAGTTCAAATTCACATTAGTCTATGACCTTGGGATTTATGTGAGACTTAATATTTTTCTTCTTCGTGAGGCAGGTTCTAAGGATCCCATGATGTCTATTTTTTGGATGTTGGGATACAAGGTGTAGAGAGAGGCCACATGAATTCCTGTTCAATAGTTGATTAGTGGTGATAATTTTTATTTTTGGATTTTCGATTTGAGAGGTGGATTGGAACATATACAATTGGCTATTGGATTCTACGTTTAATGATGTATCTTCCCTTGCCATTTTTATAGGATTAGACCCATGAGTTACCATGGATTAAGCACTGCACGTGAGTATAATCAAGTTATCCCCTCCATTAAATGGTTTTATTTTTATGAGATTGTGTATATAATTACACATCTAGATGAGTTATCATATATATTTGAGTTTTATGGCCTTTCATGTTGTTAGCTATGTCGATTTAGAATCATTGATGGCACAATGGGTTCTATACACTTTTTCTCAAAGATGGATCCTTATGGACAAGGATTCTCAAGGTCCATCACCATTGTACAATTCATTTTTATAGAGTGTTCCTGTATGATTGATTTTAAGACTTTAACATCCAAGGTATAGAAGTAAGTAGTTCGGATTGTTCTATTAGAATCCTATATCCAAGTAGATGTTTTTATCATGTGGTTGTGTATGGTTATATCATGGGGCTTGGTATTGGATCCTTCCTTTTAATAAATCTCTTAGATCCTTTATAGATATGGAGGACGTTCTAGTGATACTGTATTTAGGTAATACATAAGTTGTTAATTTTCTGGTGGGGTTCAGAGGGGGTTTGATAGTGAACATACATCGCTTGTAAAGTTACAAACCATAGTATGATGTGTTATTTATTTTTGGTTTCCCCCTTTTACTTATTTTTCTGTTTTTTATTTTATTTTATCTAAGATTTGTTTTGAAATTTTCTTGGAATTTTAATTATTTTGCAATAATATTTTCTGTTCACTACTATTAATGTCCTACTATGATATATTTATCACCCCATATATTTACACCTTAGTTTGTGTGAAGACCTGATGTCTACATTTAGGTTGTTGAAAATTTGATGCGATAGATGAGGTTATGGATTTGTGTTTCTTGATCGAGTAGAGCTACTCCTGTAGAATCATAGGATTGGCCTAATGATGCTCGATGATCATATTGATTATGTTTTTGGTTTAAATTTTTGTTCAATGTAGAGCCTGATGAATTTGTTGTATTATTTTTTCTCCATAGAGGTATACCATCTATTGTATATACATCATGCTTAGTGTGTGTATGATAGTTTTCCATATTTTTTATTATTATTGCATTCCCTTTTTTTGGTTTATTTATTTATTTTACTAATATTTTATTTCTTTTGAATGATTTTGCTTATATTATATTAATATTACACTCTGAATATATCTTTAAGACTCTCACTATATCTTATAGACTCTCACTATTAGTTAGTAGCCTTAGTCATTTAGGGATTTCTGGTTAAGGCCTTATGTTGAGCCAGATTAGGTGACATGACATTTTGACCTATGATGGATTATTAAAAAATGGTATCACAGCCTTATGGTTTTATGATTTCTGTATTTGGTAGATAGGTGGTACAGAAATGAGTTGGTAGTAGTGATGGATATTGGATTTGTGTTTCATAAAAAACTTTGTTGCTTGAAATTATATATTTATAAGGAATTGGATTATTGGTTTGGGATTCTGATTATAGAGGCCCAATACCTTTACTCATATTATTTCTAGATTCATAAATATAAACATCAATTGCTTACAAACTGAGGAAAAGAAAGTCCTAGTGTCTTTGGAAGTCTACATTCATAATACGCAACAATGTGGATAAAAAACACATATTTATTTTATTATTTATAAGGATATATTAAATCCATTTGAGCCCCTATAATTGAATATGCTAATTTTGGGAATCCATGGAAGAACAGCGTGATCAAGAAATAAATTTTTTGAAATAAACATGATAAGGAACCATAACATGTGATTAAATACTATAACATGGTTTAATAAATTAGATGTAACATGGGTAATCCAATGGTAGAATATCATAATGAACAAGGTATCATAAGATGATTGAATTATAGGAAATTTTTTTTCCACATTTTAAAAAACACAGACTTAAGATAAGGCCAACTTTTAAAATAATATCACATGGTGGATATTGTCCCATAATAGATTATTTTTAACCATATTACCAAACATGAAATATTATGAATCTAAACCTTCACCAATAAATTGTAACACTATATTAGTGATCCTGTTATAACCTATTCATGATCTTTATGTCCCAAATAAATAAATCAATTCAAATTTAAACCATAAAGATTAAAAATGTAATGGAAATTGGATCCATAATTATTTTTAATAACAGAAAAAATGTTATTTCAAAATGAAGGAATTTGAGAAATGTTAATTATGTTTTTATTACCCTATAAAATGAATAGAGAATATAATTAGTATAAATACAAGATACACATATACATAATTTATAATATGTGGGTAATATAAAACTTTTTCTTGGATGAAAATAGTTTTAAAGTTATTAAAAAATGCTTTTAGAAAATAACATTTTTACTTTGAATAATGTCAAAGGATGTCACCATATATGGAGAATGATTTTTAAATATCACATTTAGAATTTCCTATAAGAAATTTCCATTCCATTTTGAGAACTATTAATTAAAATCTAAAACATACCTATTCATTAAATATATTTTTATAAAGAAATTTTGAAACAAAAAAAGAAGATTTTTAAAAATTTTGTGGTCATTATTACAAAAAATTTCTATAATTGTTTAATATATTAAACAAATTATTTCATTCATATTTTTGAATGAAAAGTCAAAAAGAGCATGGTTAGAGAAATTACAAGAATTTTCTTTTTAATATTTTTGTAAAAATAAAATTAAGGGTAAATGTGACTATAAAAAATTAAATTAATACATTTTTCAATATAATTTTAATAATAATGAATTTGAATGAATAGGATTTTCATACTTAGAGATAGAAGAAGAAGGTTTCTCATAAATTATATTCTCAATAATTTAACAACCAACGAAAGTGAAAAACATGATATTTAATTAAAATATCTTCAATATCCATTTGATTATATGAAATTTTTTATTGGAAAATAATAAAAAAAATCCTTCAATGTAAATTAGAACATATGCAATTCAGATTAAAATGAGACTGAAATATAAAACATTACTATTTCGGTAACCATGTAATCATAAACACCCATGATTGAAGTAGTTGAATTTTAAATTTCAATATCCTAATTTTTGCTGGATTCATGATATAGTATGTAGATGGGATGTATATACACTATCCAAACAATATTTGGTTCCTAAAAGAACACGATTATAAAAGATTGAAGTTTGAGATGAAGCCTGTGCACAGATCATATCATTGATGAGGGAGTAAATAGAGGTAATGATTAGGTGTAAAGAAAATTTATCCAAAAAAAAGAGTGTGAATATGAAATAGATAAATAAAATTTTATTTTACAATTAATTTTGGAAAAATGAAATTAATTAATTAGTTGAATAACCCAATCAATTGAAATTTCATAAGGAAGCCTCTTACCTCATGCTTTCCCTAAGTGGAGAAAAAACTGACAGCATATATTGTAGTTTCATACAAGTTATTAACTAATAAATGAGTCATATTATTAATTTTACTATAATATTTTATCATTTTATAACATACTTTTACCTTGTTTTTAATAGTCTACATTTTTTACAATTGTTTCAGGTGTTAATTTTCATGTTTTCCCTTCACATTTCATCATGAAGGTTTCTGGTATTGAAAAAAGTTATAGATAAATAATATAAATAATTTTATTAATGTTATTAATAAATAAATTTATTTTATACATCGGCATAATACAGATGATGTTTTGAACATTGAGATTGAATTTCATCACTTCATGGAGATAGTATGCAATACATATGTAGGAGTGAAATTGTCATTTACTTTATGGGTGAAATGGTAAAAACATGATTTTAATTTAAAATTTAAAAACAAATATCATTTCATATATTATATATATATTATTTAATTGTTTTTACATTCACAGAAAATCATTAATGAAAAAAATTAAATCGCTAAGTGAGGCGGTATCATGACGTACACATGAATAACATTATAATTTATTCACTATATTATATTGTAAGAATATATATGATATGTTATTTTAAATTGTTATAAACATTTAATTATTATATTATACCAACATAAAATTAATCCTTATTAACTTCCATGTAAATTTTATGTGAAAAAATATCATCGATTCATGTCAGGGTAATTCGTCATTCTCACAATGGTCTTCATCATATTTCCAACATAATGGAATGTCAGATGGTAAATTTGATTTTATAATTATATAAGTCTGATAATAACAATTATATATTAAATATTCATTATATAATTCATTATATCCAGCTGTGTGATGCGACGATTGAAAAAATTATGTCAGTACACGAGACTGAATTCTGACTTACACCTGATCAATGGTTTCATTTCCCAATGGTGGTAGGAGGATATGGTTTACGGTAATAATGGTTAAAAAAAGAAAAATATTATATATAATATAATAATGTTATTTATCATAATTTTTTAATAATATTTGGAGGAGTTTTATGATTAAATAAAATAAAACACTGAGTTCTGGATGTTACCTCATTTTAAGAGAACTAGTTTGGGCTTGCACTAAAATACTCCCTTGAGTGTATTTCTATGGGAATTTTTTTTTATGGTTATGGGGATGGGTTGAGGTTATTTTTTGGATTAAGAAAAATAAAAACAAATTTTTTTTGATGTGTGGAATGGAGAGATGAGGGGGTGACATTTTATAATTGGATTAGAGGGAACACTTGGAATTTCTAAAATAATAATTACAACCTTGTTTTTATCTTGAAAAGGGATCATAAAATAGAATATTTTCGAAACATATAATATATAAGGACCTAATTTTATTTTATATAAATAATTTTATGTGCTATTGTTATTTTTTAACCCTTATATTTTAAGTTTAACCCCCTGTAAACTTGTTTTTATCTTAACCATGTTGAATAAGTTTTCTTCATTCACTATTAATTATATTATGAAATTATTTTTACTTTATTAGATAATATAAATAACAATTATTAAATTTATATAATAATTATTTATAAAATAATCTCATTTAATTTTTTGAGTTTCATATAAAATTAAATTCAAAGGCACGTAAAAAAGTAGTTCAAAAAAATTATTTTTAATTGAAATGATTGTATTGAATTAAATATATTATAAGTAATAATATTTTTATAAATATAAATTTATATATATCTTTTTATAAATTATTATTTCCAATTATATATCTCTATATATCAGTTATTTTACTTATCTTAAATTGATTAATATCATACACACTAAAACCGATTAAAGAAAAATGGTGTTTTAAATACAAAAAATAAGAATATACTAAAATATAGTATAAATATTGTTCAAATTTAAATAATTGGATTTAATAATATTAAAATATACGTATTTTAATTTCATATAAAATTAAATTTATATTTGGAATTAATTTATTAAATATAAATGTCAATTTTATAAAATCAGTATTAGTAACTCTTAAGTAAAAACTAATTCTTTCTCAGAAATAAGAAAATCACTTTAAGTTAATATCAATATTATTATTTAGAAAATGATGATAATTTTTTGAAATAGATTTTATAAAATATTTATTATTAATTATAAGTTATGTGGTTAATGATTGGCTAAACAACCTTTTTGAAAATATAAAATTTTAATAATTTTTTTTCCAAATATTTATTATTTCATTCCAATCATATTATGACCACTTAATATTTCTTATAAATTTGTAAACAATATAATTTTCATAATTTAGTTATTCCTATTCGTACACAATATTTAAATTAATTTTTGATAATGGTCAAATTTAAATATTAATAATTTAGAAGATTATTGTGTTTCATTTAAACCGATTGTTGTGTGTATCATAATAAATATAAGAGATTTGATATATTTTTTAAAAAATAAATCATAAAATTATATGGTGTAACATTATCAAATTATTTAATTTTTTTGTCATATATTCTATTGAACACGATGTTCCTATTTTAAAATCATTTTGTTTTACTTTGAACCCATTTTTAAATAGTTTTTAACGTCATAAAATAATCATTATCTTTAAAAAATGGTTTCACATTTGATATTTTGTTTTTAAAACAGTACCTAGTTTAATGATTTAATAATAATTCCTCTTTATTTTATATAAATTGATGTATGAACAATAACTAGAATAACACCTAATTATGTTTCCATGTCTGAGAACATTAGTAGGAAATGATATCATGTAAATGGAAAGTAATACCGATGCCTAAGGAGTAATGGTGATTAATAAAGATCATTGATCATAGGATTGTGAACGATTAATATAATGTTGAGGACATAAAAACCATAAATTTTTCATGACATAAATGGATGTTTGATGCATTAGAATAGATAAAACTAGGATAACATTTTTGTTTCAAGATAATTTCCATAGAGTTGAGGGATTATTTTTATATCCTAACAAATAATATCATAAAATATATATACTTGATATTATTTTCTATGATAATCACATTTTCATCATTTCATATAGATGTCATATATGTTCACTTTTAATAATACTCCAAATTAATGAATATCCAGTTGTAATTTTTTTCATGAATCACTAATATTAAAATTGAACATATTATATGATCCAAAAATGTTTCTCTTAATATTAATCATATCATTATTAAATCCAAAATAGTTTTAAGAAGGTAAGGAAATAATAAAAATTAAAATAAATATATACATATATAAACAATAATGAATCTAAATGATTAACAAATATCATTCATTAATTAAATAACCCTATATACCACATAACCTCAATAACCTCAACATGAAATTAGATTTTATCCTCAATGTATATCATGTACACTTTTAGCTTGTATCAATGAAAATTATTATTGAATTCCTCTTAAATAAATATTTATGTTAAACAGATATATATACATAAACCTAATAAAAGGTCTCATGTAATATCATTAGTTACACCAAAATCAAATAACATGATCTTATGATATATTTCCCAAAATAATCATAAAATCTAACATTCAAACCATTTAATTTAAACCAATGTTATTTTAACTAGTACATCATGTTGGCTAGTGCTATGCGTAAAACTGTTATGTCCTTTTAATTGTGGGTTCAATACCCATGGCGTTGTAGGATATGATGGGTGGTTAGTCAGCAATTAGGTTATAGTTTTTATATAACCGATAAAAATATTTATTATAATAAATTTTATTCTAAATAGGGTTAAATGTTTTTAATGAATAAGATGGTAGTAATTATAAAAATATCAATAAATTCACTTTTTTTAACCAATATGGTTTCAATAAATTTCATAATTTTCCACAAAATCAACTAATTTCCTCAACATTAAGTATATTATCACGATTATCTATAACTAATTTATGTGTATTTTTATACAATATCACTTTTCCATTAAATCATATTTCTAGGTCATTAGAACATTTCAAGAGATTCTCAGAAATCCTTAACTTAATGATTTTATAGAACAATTTTTATATACATATTTCATGTATAACATAATTTCTAAATCATATCCCATAATCATTTCAATCATTCCACATAATTCATATACCATAAAATGGGATTAATCATCATATCCCTTAATACCTTGATAATTTGACATGTCATTTGTATTCTGTTCATCAAAAACTGAAAAATAATTACTTATACATCCTTGTTTATCAAAATATTCATTTTTTTCTTTATATATTGATTCTCATTATTCTTAAAATTTTGAAATTTTACACATTTAATCATAGATATTTCAATATTAAAACCCCTATTCTCATCCATCGTGTTGTCTAATCAATTATTAATCTAATAAATTTACATACAATTTTACTTTCTTCTACACACATAAATCAACATCGAATTCCATTCTTACATCTATTGCATAGATTCCTCCCAAATTCTCAATATAAATAAATTTTAATCTTCCATTCTATATAGTCTCCACAACCAAAAATATCAATAAAATATTTCCTTATATTCATAGGTTTGTCTAAAAGTTGTTTATGATTAAATTTTACAATTTATATATAATGTTAAGTAATTATTAATAATCATAATATCATTTTCATTAAGAATCCACCCATTTTGTTGATCATAAACACATTTTCTATACCATTTAATGTAAGCCTATTTTTTATTATCCCCCCAATTTTGTAAAACCCTAATACATACTGTGAGAAATAATATTCATATGTGGAAGAAATATCATTATGATAAATAAATTATAAGGTGTTTAAATAATGAAACATTAATATAATTATAATGCCAATAGTTATAAACAACATCATTCATGTACATCATATATTAAAATACTTAGGATGGATTGTAAATTTTCGTTGAATTTCCCAAGCATATACCTCAAGGTTGTCAAAATAGGTGTGTAGAATGTCCCATTATCGAGTACTAGGTAGCATTTTAATCAAGATGGACATATCATTCATGGATTTATTACACATGGATAGATATATTCCATAACCACAACCACATATAATATTAAATGAGGGTTATAATTTATCAAAAACTAATCAGTGTAAACTTCACAAAAGTTCATTGATATTTTCATATACATAAATTTATTATTATTTCCATCTTTATACCAAACATAGGGATTAACACTAATGTTTTAGCACCCAAATTCCAAAGGATATCAAAATATTTTAACTAATAAAACCTATAATACCCAAGACATAAATATATTATTACATGATTTATAAAAATAATAAAAAATTGATTAAAAATAGTGGAAGGAAAATAAATAGTGTCATTGGAAGACTAAAATCATAATACATAAAAGTGTCACTAAAATAATACATCATTATTATATTCCAAATAATTTTTTTCTAAATCCATTTAGGATACTAAAACTAAATGGGATATATTTTGTAACAAATATATGAATTGGGTGATCTTGAAATCCCAGTAAAAGAAATGAACATTATAAGGAAGCATAATTTTTTATTCAATTATATAACATGATATCATCAAATATATATTGAATTAGTAATTTAATAAAATAATATAAAAAATAAAATTGGGTCATAAGATCAATTAAAAACAGGAAATTTAGAGGTAGCATATAATATAACAAAAACATGGGTCACGAGAAAAGTTCTTGACAATATCACAAAGTGTACAAAGCCCCATAATGGATTAGGTTTACTCCATAATCCAATACATTACATATCATGAAGCCAAATCATTACCCAAAATAATGGAGTAATACTTAGGTGTACCCAACATAAAATGTTCTTGATCTACCTGTTACACATAAAGTAGTTAATTATAAGGAATAACATAGTAATATCCCACATAAAGTAAATGGGATTCATGATCATTCTTCATAAAAAATCGAAAAAAATTCATTGTCAATGCATTTGATAAATAATCATACAGTACATATTTACACCATTAAAGGAATGGAGAATAGGCTTGGAATATATATAGGAGATATATAAAAAATTTAGATGAAATTTATAAAATCATTGTTTATTGTATTTCATGAAAATACATATAAAAAGAATAAAATAATTCATGTGGAAATAAACTTTTCACTATAATTAACAACATAGTATTTCGTCTTTTATGGAAAATTATCATGACCGATCACTTTCAATAATTCATGAAGAAATTTAATTTTTATTATAAAAAAACATATCTAAAATATAAGAAATTAATATCATTAAATATTTATTTCTAAATAACCTTTGAAGCATAAAATGTATTCTCTAAATCATTTATTACTGATGAGGATGGAAAAATTCCATTCATTATGAATATGTTAAAGGAATAGAGTTTTCATTCACATTTATATAAGAGAATTCAAAAATCACCTTATTGGGAAAATGATATGATGTTTTTTTTAAATTATTTAATAATCTAATTATGTTTAATAATAACATCAATCATTCATTATAATATATTTTTGAATATTGTTTTAAAAAATCGATTTAGAATGAAATGAATTTTTGAATAAAGAGATAAATGTGGTAAGATTTTATTAAATACATTTCTTCAATTATTATAAGAACCAATGATAAGAAAATGTTACTATTACATAAACAATTCATGAATAAACATATGATAAGAAAATTAATGGGTTTTATTAGACAATTAAAAAATAATTTCCTTAAATTTAAATTTAAACATAACAAATCCTGTTTAAAATGACATTGAAACATAAAATATCCCCGATTTTGTGACCATTGATTCATAACATCCCATGAATTGTGTAGATTATTTATAACATAAAATATCATTATTTTTCAAGGATTAATTATATAGTATTTAATGGTGATTTATATACACTATTCAAAATAAATTAGTACCATAAAAGAATATGTGTTTCAATGAAGGTTATTTGAGATGAAGACCATACAATGTCTATATGATTGAGGTGAGAGTTAATAAATTTTATGATTATGTGTTAAAAATATAGATCCATAAATATAAATATGTACATTAAATACATTGAAAAAAATTATTTTCACGCACAATATATGTATAATATATAAAATGATGTAGTTGTATAACCCAATGAATGGAAATTGAGTTAAGAACCTTATTACCTCATGCATCTCCTTAGTTGAGTGATATTTAAATTCCTATACTTTGGTTTTAAATTATTTTTTTAACTTTTTCAAGAATAATTTTATTATTTATAATCTCTTATATGATCACATTATAAAATCATAATTCCAATTCACTAATAAAATTACATTATCCCTAATATATTGACTGTTAATTTTCTTTCATTATCGTACATATTTATTTGGGAATGTTCTCTATCATGAGCATAGGTTAGAGTTTAGTCATATATAAAGTAATATTAATTTTATAAATATGAAATTTTCATTATATTAATATAATATTTATTATTATTGAATTTTACGAATAGGGAATGAATCTTAATTATTTGTATAGACGATAGGTTGTATGTATGCATGAGTGATGATAAAATTTAATTTATGGGTGAATTGTTAAGGATGTGTATATTATATTAATTTTAAATAATCAATATCATCTCACATAAATTAAATATATTAATTAAATTTATCCTATTCTACCTTCCTTTTAAATTGTTAGTAAAAATGAACCGCATCGCATTGCAAGGTGATAGTCCATTGTACACACAAATTATGTTATAATATATCCAATGCATTATAATGTAAGAAATCATATGATATTTTTTCAATAATTATTAGTATGAAATTGATATCATATATAAAAAATTTATTCCTTATTACATTTCATTTAAATCATAAGTGAAAATAATCACATTGCTTGTTGAGGTAGCACTACTTCATACAAACAAGAAACGATAACACATTCTACTTAGAAAGGAATGTAATATGGTATATGTGGTTCATAATTCATAAAATGTAAAAATATTAAATATATAATCTATAATAAATAAATAATTCATTATATCCAACCATTAAAAATATTGATAAAAATTACTTTTGTTGTTTCGAGAGGAGGTAGTCCATTGTTTATTTGATCAACAGTTTCATATTCCCTTCGAGGGATTAGGGTGTAGTTTTAGATAATTAACATAATAATAAAATCTTAGTATAAAAAATATATTTTGTTTATTATATCAAGTTAATTAAATAATATTTTCAATGGGTGGAGGATTAAATAAAAGAGAATGAATTATTAAAGATGATACCTCATCATCAAAAACATCCTTTGGTGTGGACCAAATGTCTTCCAAGGATCGGTTTTTGACCAATCCAATGATTATAAGATGAATTTGGGGATGTTGGAAAGTTTTTTGGTTTGTTATTGGTAGAAAACAATTATAGGACCATTGTTCTTCATTGATTTATAGATTCTATAATTTTTATTAATTATTAGTATGAATATTTAATTATGACCTAATATGAATTCCACTTAATGTTATGGAGGTATTGGAACTGTACATGGATGGTTAGAATCACAAGACCCATGTTTTGGGTGAAATGGACTAGCACACAGTTAGAGTAAACTATGGGGGTTGGGTCACACAAACATGCGGCTAGGTCTACAAATTTAACAAAAGAAATTATCAATTTTTAAAAATGGTTAGAAAAACTGTTCAAGGAAACCATATGTGTACTACCTTCATATGGAAACCTATGCACATTACTTACATAGTATGGAAAAATCATGTTCCCAAATCGTGTTATTCATAATTTTTAGTGAAATTCTAATTTTCCCTTGAATGTTTTTGTAACACATCCCATATTTCCTTCTCCTCCTACATAGAAGACCCCCTCTTTGATCCCAATGGTTATTATTCTAGGAATCAAGAATTATCTTCCATCTAAGCTCATAATAAAGTGTACTTAATATCATTGTATCCATTTCAAGAATATATGAATTTATTATTAACATTTTTTCATTCTTTTGGATATCAGTTGTGCTATTTATGTGATATGTAATTTTTCCAATTGTTAGGATCTTAATCATTTCATTGATTATCTCGAAATATAAGATGAATTAGGAGCTGATAATGAATATGATATCAATTACAAACCTATGGTAGGTTGTCTCATTTCATTCATTAAATGTTGATGTCTTTATATATTTTCCTATTCCACAAACCAAATTTTTGGATGTCTGTTAGAATTGAAATTAAATTATTGAATTGGTTAGTGTGGCATATGTAATTAAATGGTCGTGGTGTTGCATGATAAATGGTTATGAAACATGAAATGGATCCACCCAATGGTTGAGTTGATTGGTTTAACTAGACCACCATGGTGGCTCTTGGAAATGGGTATATTTGATTGTGAAAACATTCCCCTTTCCTTGGGATATGATTTTAAATGAATTTTTAAATGAAATTGATGAATTATTTTTTGAATCAAATTAGGAATTAAATTTCAATATGAATTATTAATTTCTTATTAAATTAGATAATGAGAAGGTATATATCACTATGAACCTAGGTCCATGTTATGTAAATTCTTGAGTAAGCTTGAATTTATATTTTTATTGATATTCCAATGTTATATTATTAAAATCTATTTTGGTGGTAGGTTTGTTAATCATAAAATTATAGATTAAATTAAATTACCATGTGATTGAAATAAAGGTTAGCTTTCTAGATTAGCCCAATGTGTTTTGCCACCTTTTGAGTAGAGTTTAAAATGAGATGTTTTTGGTTTTGAACATGACTTGATTTGTTATATTTTTAGATGAAATTGAACAACTGGATTGTATTAGTTAAATGATTATTATCCATGGGTGACACATGGGTTCATATGGGGATTCCATGGATTGACTCATTGGAAAATTAAATTTTATGCTTGAGTAAAACTTTTTGTTTCCTTGTAAGGACTCAAAGGTGTCATGACTGCTATATAACGTGTTACACTTGGATTCATTGTGGATTTACAAGGTTAGACCCATAGAAATTTTATCATATATCCCATGGGTTATACTTGGTATCACTTTTTAGACCAACCAGGTTAAAATCATGTGGTTGGGATCTTATACAACACATAGATCGATTCCAAGGTTCTTAATAGGTTCACCGTGGTAGGGCTCATGGGGAGATGGTTTAAATTACACATAGATTGATACTTGGATTCTAATATCAAAATATTTGGTACATACTCATGTTCTAAAAAAATATTTATTGACATGAAATATGATGTGTATGAAAAGACATTTCATCTCATTGGATTAACACTTTGTTTTATATCTTATAGAGGTATTCATTATAAATCTATTGTGGTTATGTTTATATGGGAAACAAAGGGCTTCCAAAAGGTTTTAAGTCATATAAATTGAATGAATATTAATTGTTCAATAATATTTAGTAAATGAGATAGGCATGAATGTTGAATTCAATGAATTACCCATTTTGTTTATTTGATTAAATGAATTGGATATTATTTGAGTTCCTAGACATTTAAGAATTATACATTAGAGAACATTCTTTCCTTATTGTTATTTTTTATAGAAAATTATTATTATAAAAAATCAATGCCTTTAAGAAAAATACCATTGGTGATTTCATAATGGGATTATATATTACACCATATTTGGACCTCCATTGGATAGCCAAATCGACTATGTTGTTGAACGTATTGACATGTGAAAGCACCCTACAATAGGTTCTTGATTTCCACATGGGAGTACTGTAGCATTGGACTAAACCAAGGATAGTGATGCTAGTGGATAAAAATTTTCATTCTCATAAATTTAACCATCTGTTTTGAACATGAAACATACACATGTTTTGGATTCCTTATTAGAGTCATATGACATGTATGATCATTTTTTATATGAGGTGTCTTTGGTTTTTTTATATCATTATTACACTATTTAAATCTCTAAAGGTAATTATACTACTTGTACTACATATATGTTATTGATATTCGTCTATGATATTGTATTTTGATGAGGGAATAGTCTCCCCACATACACACATGGCTGTTCATTTCTAGTCATAATCCTATGGAATTTTGAGAGATGTGATTGAGGCGATGTAACCCACAGGGATCAGGGGAACATGTTGGGTGGCATTTGGATTTGTGAACTTTTAAATTAAAATCAAAGGGGTTTTTCTAGTTTTGATTATTATTTGGGGATAATAAAATGGGATAAAAAAGTAAATTGAATTTGATAATGATTCATGTTAGGGTGTGATAACACTTATATAATAAAAAACCAAATTTCCCTTAATGGAATTTCTATAGTCTATATTTTGAAAATTAATATTTAATTGATTCCACCATTGTGAGTTTAAATTATATAGAAATTTTAATATTGTTTTTATTATGGCTTAAATTATGGTGAAACCCAATGAAATGTAAGCATCCCATCACATTCATTGAATTAGAAACATACAAGAAACCTCATTCCATGTTTTTTCCATGGCATTTATGGTGAATTAATTATTTCATGTTGTTGTTATAGGTTTCTTGATAGATATACCTACTCCTGTAGATGTTATACTATGATTTGTTATGGTATTGATTTAGTGGATGCAAATATTTGTTTCCTAGGTTGTGTGGGCCCTCATGGATAAGAATTTGGTGAACCACATTTTATAAATTTTTAATTGAATTATAAAATCAATTGGAAATGAGTATGAATTCAAATGGTGTGTGAAAATAATGTTTGTTTGAAAAATGAATTGATAATGAAAATGAAATTTGAGTTTCTTACGGAACATAACATCATAAGACCTGCTATTAGTGGTGGGGTATTGTAAGTGTCTTGTACATTTTCCTAATTAATATAACATAAAGAATAGACACATGGTCTATAAAGATGATTATGTTCTTATATAGGAAGGCTAGTGTGTATCCAATTAATTTTTTTTCGTTTTTGTAATGCGACCATCGATAATAATTTTGATATGAGTCATGCACTTCAAATTTTTAGAGGTATATCATCAAATTTCCTTGTAGACATACATCAAGATGGTGGTCATGACCATATATGGGGGTGGTGGGACATGGGATACCAATAGATACTATAATAGTTATAGCCATGGTGCCAGTAGATGTACCAGATGCAGGCGTCGATGCATAGATCCAGGGCGTTCTTTCTTTTTTTGAATACTCTTATGATATCACTTCAACCTTCTATAATGATGGAAGAGTGTATTTTTGAGTTCCATTTGGAGCATCCACCCACATTTTTTGGGGAAGAAGGATAATAGGCTGTAGAGGTAAGGATATAGGCCATGCATCCAATATTATAGTGTCTTGAAATTCTTCTTCAAAGGAGGAGAAGAATCATTATGTATATGTGATATGATTCTAACAAGGGATTTTTGGATGTTATAACTCAGATGGAACATCATAGGAACATGTTATAGAGCTATTTTCATATGAAATTCCACTACTAATTTTATAATAAGTCATTAAGAGCCAATAGAGCCCATACATTCTTGTTTTTGGTGAAGGGTGCATTATCAATTATGGAATAATTTACCTATATTACTGAGCATTGACATCGTACACATGTTTCGATGAGTGATGAGATATCTTAATATAGGTGACTCGTGGATGATACGAGGTAAAACATCCAATCCTAGATAAATGTGTTTTTATGATGACATTTTTTATAATAGTAAATTAGGTGCTTATCGTAGAGTATAACTCGAGGGATGTATGAGGTGTGATCCATGCCTGTTTGGTATCTATATCTAGGATTGAATCAACCTATCATTTTAAGCTCCATGTATATATACCACATAGTGATACTAGATGCCATATTGCATACTAAGGAAATCGGTGGAGTTTCTACTGGTGTAGTTTGATGGGAAATATGAAGCCAATGTGTATGAGGGACCCACTAGCATGTCAATCCTATGGAAACATGGGCCATCTGTAGTGCTTCTATAGAATTATTCCTTTAGGAGCTAGTGAAGGAAGGTATGTACCAACTCCACATTCTGCAGTAGGTTCCACAACATCTCATCACACAGGTAGGTGCAGTACTACTGGCTAATCCTGTCAAGGTTGTGGTCATGGTTGTAGTATGAAGACCCTAGTAATGCAGTGATTGTAGGGTGTAGCTACTCAAGATATCCAAGTAGTATCATAGGGTGGTAATTAAAGCAGGATATACACAATGTAATAGACCCTGGAGGAGTAGGTTCTCAGACCTTCTACATTCAGATGAACTATTCTAGTGGCCACAACATTAGCTTTTTAACTTTATGATATAGTTGATTTACATATATTTATATTTGTACCTATTTTGGAAATCCATAAACTCATTATTTATACATCTAATGTCTTCATGATTTTTTGAAACTACATAGTGGATTAGAATGGAGGATATACATCTGTATACGGAGTTACCCCTTTCTATGGGTGGGGTCACTTCTAATGGGACCTCTTTTTTTCCTTTAGATGATAGGTTTTTACATAATTTATTAAATAGAATATTTTTTTCCCAATCAATCATTAAATTATTTATATTTCCATAGGGTGAGTTTCACTTCACTGGAGACAATAGTTTTTTTGAAAGAGTGAATGGTGTGATTGGGTAGGTCGAGATTGACCCAAGCATCACAGACTGTGAAAAATGATAGCCTATATTTCATGTTTATACATGGATGATCAAGGAACATTGATGTGTGATGTCCCTCCAGTGGTTGATCATTTGAGGTACATTTTCTAAAATGAATTTTCATTGTTACCAACAATGATGGAGGTGGATTTCACTATCAAGATGGTGTCAAGAGCCTCACATATACCTATTCCTCTACACATGATATTTAATACTGAGAAGCAATAGATAAAGAGGTAGATAATGGATTTAGAGGAAAATGGTTTAATCAAACTTAGAGATTCTATTTAGGGTTCACAAATCCATTTTGGGATAAATGTAGATGGCACCCTCATGATTTTTGTGGAATACCGGAAATTAAACTAATATATTGTTATGAAATGGAATTCTCTAAAAAAATATAGATGATATATTTTATCTATTCCAAGGTGCTCCAATTTTCTAAAAGACTGAATTGAGAATTGGTTACCATATGGTTCATGTTAGACCATCATCCATACCTCACACAATCTTTTATATAATTTATGGTCTCTCTGAGTAATTGGTTATGTTGTATAGTCTCACAAGTGAAGAAATAGCCATCATGATACTGATCAACTAAGTGTTTCATCCCTATTTGAATTAATTTGTGGCAATTTTCATGGAATAATCTTTATTTCTTCTCTCGGTTAGAATTGACATGAAAATTATCTTATGATTGAATTTATTTATCAGTGGGGGAATCATTTAAATGCTATTCTCACACTGTTCCACCTTTAAATGGTTCATATTTACTTCTTCTGTCACATAATCTCTGATAGGCGAGTATTGGAACACCCAAAGAAGGGCAGATATGTAGTTTCCTTTGTTAATACTAATAATACCTATAGTGTATAGAGTTTCTTATCGAAGGATGGTTACTATAGGAATTTTATAAAGTACTTCTCATTCTTATAAGGTTTGAAGATGGCCTTGGCTAAGAATGGTGTTTTGAATGTATGGAATTATTCCCAAGAGATGCTCTATTAAGAGAAGAATAGGATATTGAATTCAGTTCTAATACTAATTTTTCCAAAGCCAAGAAAGAGTTACACTATGTTCTTTGGTGCCTTAGGTATCGGGCTAAAAGGCAAATTTAAGGAGGGTGATAGATTTGAGGAATATAAGTCATGGATATTGTGGTCACCAGAGATAAATTTCAAGACGCGTGATATTGAGTTAGTTGTAGTTGTTCACACATTTTACATTATGATAAATTACTTACATAGAGAGTGTTTTGTGGTGTACATGATCTATAAAAACCTCAATTACATATTTACACACCGTGATATCTATTTGAGGCTACTGAATCAAGAATAATACCTAGAGTCCATTGATTTTGAGATTTCATATACACCTAGTAAAAGAAATGTATTTTATCATTCATAGGGAAGTAAGACTCATATAAAAGTTATCTAGCATGCCAATATCAAGTGAAAGCTTTTGGATTTTTCCTCTATGACGAATTTTAAAGTTCATGACAATCAGGGTCATACCATTCTATAATCCTTAGTTGTTACGTCTACTCGTTATGATATAGTTCGGATGATGAATCTATTAAACCATGAGAACTCAGTCCAATATGACAGTGTAGTAGGTTGGGACCCTCCTCCTGGTATGACCATAGGTGCAAATGAAATTTTCTGAGTACATTGTTGTGTATGGATCTCTATAGACATTTTTGAAGAGATAATGTGGTATTTTCATTCATCATCAGATGTAGTGCATCATGGAATGACCAAGATGTTTCTTTATTTACATTCCTAGTACTTGAGACTGGGCATGAAAAGTGATGTGGCTCATTTTTCTAATTTTATTCCACCTATCATCTATTGATGGAAAAACAGCAATGACTAGAAAGACTTTTACAGTAGTTACAAATCTCTAATTAGATTTTGTGGATTATATAATGGTTTTTTTTCATTGGATTCTATGCTTTCCTTGAGTTAATTACACTGGATGAGTTCGTATTGACATGATCACAATTGTTTTGAATTCCAGACTAATCAAGAAAAAATTCATTGTTGATTATCTCAAATGTTTTTTGTCTATGAGATAGTATGAGATCATGTAGTCCTGAATACAATGATTTTAGATAGGGATGCACAATCTGCATCATGGTTTTGGATAGGTACATAGAGGGATTTGGGTGTATACATTCTTTTGAGCACATCATAATACCACAAGATATATTTCAAATTAGGGCGCACAATTCAGATGCCTAAGGTAATGTTGTGAGCATGAGTGCTAGATTTATGGTGCTCATATGAGGGGTTTATGACCTCGGATGAGTTCACCTAAAAAATATCTATTTGGATAATATTTATACTACACCTTAGGATTCAATTTAAATTATTCCACACAAATAAACCATGTGGTCGTTAGAAGTAGGATAAGAAGAGAATAATAGACCTCATCTCATTAAGCAGACCATAGAGCATGTGTGGTCGATTCCAAAATGGGTCACTACAGCATAGTATCATCAGAAATCATATGTCGATCTCTGTATATAACCTCCATATTTGAGGTTTGAGATCATGTTTTAATGTAAGATTCACTAAGGATATGACAAAGTAGAATCATAAGACAAGTTAATCATTCACCATGATACATTGGGAACATTGAGATTTTAGAGAGAGTTAGGCCAACCAAAAATTTGTTTCAGATACATCTTTGGTTCTAGGACATGAATAATGTATTACATGTTTCTAAGTTGTGATGTTATTACTCAAACCCATCTCAGGAATTTCATCAGGATTAGGTTTAGTTATCGGTAGCTTAATCCATAGAGGATAATCCAACATTTATTTTTTGGATCGTAGCACAATGCTTCTCTATGGCTTGTACATTACTCTTGTACATGTTTAATGGTAGTACGACTGAGTTCCGGAAGATACACGGGAGAAGAAGGCTGAGGTAAGATCATTGTGTTCATAGTTCTTATCATATCATCCTTCAACTTACATGGAAGTGAAATCTGTGAACAAATTTCTTTACTTAGGAATGTTAGTATGAACCCAATTTTTCATTTGAGATTTAGATCTTTTACATTCCATCAATTATTAGATTATATGTATAAATATGACCTGATATAATTTATCTTTTAGTGTATGTAGGTATCATGATTGTTAATGGATTTCTAAAATCCTAGAACCGAGGTTTTGGGTGAAATAACATTGCACACTATTTGAGTAAACTATACAGGTTGGACCACATATCCATACAACCACATATGAAATTTTAATAGAG
Organism: Viscum album; assembly: GCA_963277665.1. Lineage (NCBI taxonomy): Eukaryota > Viridiplantae > Streptophyta > Magnoliopsida > Santalales > Viscaceae > Viscum > Viscum album. The sequence continues at coordinate 1,966,491,400 of OY728132.1, forward strand.
GATATTTCATCATTTATAAAAGGATTAGGCAAACTATGTGAGGAAAACCTGTGGTTTACCCAATCCTACACTTAATTATGACAACATGGCACAATTTTTGGACAACCCATGCCACAAAACAATGTGATGCCATGTTTTTAGTGAGATTTGAATTTTTTTACTTAAAATTTTTATAACAGAATCCCTACATTATTCCCGTCCCATAAAATATCATCTACCACATTGAACTCTTCGTTGAATTGTCAATAAAACATGATATATATTTCATCAGATCTTATAAAAATGGTTTTTTCATCTTGTCAGATATATATTGGTTAGATATCAATACTTTTTTAACATATATTGATTCATTTAGATTTGAGTTGAAATATTTAGTTGCAAGATAAATTTATCAATTGGTAGGTTCATCATGCATTGTTCAATTTTCTCCAGATCATATCTGAATCAGTAGATGATACTAAATTATCTATCAACTATGTCCCTATGGTGGGTTGCATCATGCCTTTTTAAAATTTCAACTAATTATATATTACATTATTCTACACACCCATATTTTGGGAATCACATTGAAATGAAATTAAATACTTGAATTTATCAACATGGAATATGTAATTAAAGAGGACCATTGGTGAATGAAAAAAAATATCAATCATGAAATGGAATCACACCATGAGTTAGTAAATCTACTAAACAAGGACACCATGGGTGGCTATTTGAAATGGTTACTATTGGGTTTTCCTATTTACCCATTTTTTTAGGACATGGTTTATAAATGAAAAATTAACTCATATTGATGACCTAGTTTATAAATTATACTTTGAATTTAATTTCAATATGAATTTTGAATTTCTTATTGAATTAGTAATTGGGAAGGTATTTTTGACTTTATACATAGGACCAAGCTATGTAAATTATTGGGTTTGTCTGAATTTAACTTCTCATTATATGACCATTTGATATGAATATATTTTATTCCATGTGATGGTTTGATTAATTTTGGGATCCCAGATTAAATGGATTTCCCATGAAATTAAATAATGGTTAACACTTTTAGATTATCCAAATGACTTAATTCACCTTCTATTGTGAGTGGGAAAAGAGATATTCTTGGTATTTACCATGATATGTCTAATGAAATGTTAGATGGAATTGATCAATTGGATTTAATAGGCGAAACTCTTATTATCCATGGGTGACACATGGAATCATATGATAATGCCATCAATAGAATAATTTGGATATTGAATTTTTTAATTTATTAATACATGGGTTTCTAGGGATGGACTCATAAAGGATTTGACTATTATATGATGATTAATAGTAGAATTTCCTATGGATTTCCAAGGATGGGATCAATGGAATTTGATCACATATACAATGAGTGATTCTTTTGATCCATTAGTGAATCACCATGGACTGTCTTGAGCAGCTAGGACCATATACCATACCTAGTGTAATACATGGGTTCTTGAGATGTTCTCCTTGGATGGGATCATTGGGTGTTGGTTCATATAATACATAGAGTGATACATAGATTCCATGCTTAGAATGGCATGGACTAATTGAATTTCTAAAATGATTAATGAATTATGATGTGTATACAAATCTAGGGCATAAGGTAGGACTAATTCATTAGCTTATTCGTATTAGATGTCTGCAATTGTGTTACGTTATGCATATGTTTATATGGGGGGTGATGGGATATCATCGGGTGTCAAGAATTATAAATTAAATGTGATTTAGTTATTAAATGATCATAATTAAATGAATCATTTCCAACTATTATATTCTGGGCTAATTTCTCTAGTGAATTTGATTAGTTATAATGAGTATTAAATGAGATCCTAGAGTAATTGGATGAATATATTTGAGTACGTCCTTGCATTACTATTATTATTTTCTTCACAAAATTTTCATATATATACTAAATTACTAGAAAGAATAGACCATGGGTGTTTTCCTATTGGGATTATATCTCACACCATGTTTGGGCCACCTTTGGGTACCTAAACATAGAATACGGTAGCATGTATTGATATATGAATTCACACTAACAATAGTTCATTATTGATTTTTGGGATAAGTGGAGAATGTGACCAATATGAGTCACACAATTCTAGTGTATATCTTTTATCATTTTTAAAATTTCTTTCATGTGTTGTACAACTTATTTATACATGTTATGGATGCTTAATTATAGACATATGAAATGTATCGTCATTTTTATAAGAGATGAATTAGCGATTTTTTATATATTAGTATTATACTATTTACATATTTTATGTATATTAAACTACTTATATTGCTTGTATATTATTTATATTTCATTGTGCTTCCCTTTAATGATGAGGGTATTTTCTCCCCACTAACACACCTAAAACCTCACTACTAGTCGGTAGCCTCTGGCATTCTGGGAGATGTTCCTGAGGCCATGTCCCCCACTAGGATGGGGGAACATGTTGAGTGACAACCGAGTCTGGTACATTACTAAAACGGTTTTGAATGTTTGGAATTTATTGTAGAGGGGGAGTCCTTTCATAAGTGGATTAGAGGAAACACATAATATTTTTGGGAAAAAATTCAAAAATGGTTTTCCACATTAAAAAGGCATAAAATTGGATAATTGTTCAATATTAGAAGATATATGGTCGATATATGACAATAAAATTTCTATTATACATGTTTGATTCATTTTTATCCCTTAAAATATTGATTTAACCATGAGTAAACACGTTCAAACCTTAAATATTACATATAATTTGTACCATTCCACTATTCATTATGATATGAAAATATGTTGATATTATTAGATAATATAAATTATTATCATTCCAAATATAGATTCAATTTCTCTAAATAAAAATCATTAACTTGGTATAATTGAATTTAAAATTAAACCCATAGATGTGTCAAAAAAATTCTCCGAAAGAATTGATTTTTTTATAGAAAAGATGAATTCATATTAACTATATAAAAATTAGTAACAATTAGAAAAATATAAAATCATATATTTTGATATATAATGTATTTATTAAATTTAAATAATTTATCATTTTTAAAAAATTTAATTATTTAAAATTGATAAAAATTATACACATTAAAAAAAATTCATCAAAACATTTCTTCAAGAAAAATAAAATCTTATACTAAAATACTGCCTAAATATCATTTAAATTTAATTACATATATTTAATATAATTATATAATAAATATTTCATTTTTATTTTAATTTATTTTTATATATGGACATATTTTATTAAATAGAAATGAAAATTTCATAAAAAACGATTGTTCTCACTATTCATTGAAAACATGTTATATTGAAAAAAAATACCAAATTTAACAACTATGTAAAATCACAATGTTGATTTCATGAATTATGATTATTTTTAGAAAAAAAATATTAAAAAATTTGAAAGTATTAATTTAAAATTATGTGTGAAAAGTGAGACTAAACTACCTTAAAATATTATATTTTAGAGGAAAATTTATTTTTCATTCAAATTGGTATTTTTGTATTTATAATCAAAATACTATAATTGAATTTATTTTATACATGATTAACCCATATTATTTTCATAATTTAATTATTCATATTCAAACCCACCGACATAACTACTAGGTTATAAGAGCCTTGCTTAAATAATGTAATTTTATTAAAGTATCACATTTCATTTGAACCCAATTTTGCATGAATCTCAAGCTACCCGAGAGTGAATTTATTTTAAATGAAGAAAATCATAACATCATTAGGTGTTTTATTTCTTCCTATTCCCTATGTTACATTTCCTATACACTATAGAACATGATGTTCCTATTCAAAAATCACAGGGTGTTATAATATTTTTATGGTTGTGCGATTTCACTATATGGGATGAACCTGAGTTTGTGGATTTATAATTAATTATTGTCTTTGGATATTGGTCCATATGAATGAGCATTTTATTCTTTCATCATTCTATGAACACATGATTCACATTACATATGGTTGTCTATTGAGTTTTTGTTGATGATTGAGGTTCATTTGTTTAAAGTGTCTACAATGTTATTTAATGTATTTAACACCCATAGATCCTTGGTTAGATTCTACTCAAGTGAACCACATTTATTTATTTTAATATTTTGAAAAATTATGTTGTTCTTGGGGAGAAATTACCACCAATTATGGAGATGTTGTCCCTTTTCCAAGAAATGAATGAATATACATGTCACCGATAGATGGCTTTGAGTTCTCTGTGGGTAGATCTACAAGTTTAATTAAGATTGAGGGATATTTTAGTGGGATTTATATTCATTATGGTATAGGTTCCAATGAAGTATAAATTTATGTGTCTTGGGAGGGAGCTAATATTGCCATATTTTTTCAACCGGGTCTTGTAGTTGGGCCATGGTGTCTACTATCACTAATGGATTAGGTGAGAGTGATTGTTCATACATGGTGGGGTGGATGAGGTATTCATTCTAATGGTTGTGTTAAAAAATTAGGGCAATAAGTGTATTTAAATAGGATAATATGTTTTCTTATCTACCTCTTTTTTGGTTTAATAGGATATGTTTTGTTGGTTTTTGGTCATACTATTTCCTGGTTGCGTGTTGGGTAGTAAGGTGAGAGAATAGTTGGATTCTTGTGGTTATAAATCAATGATCGGGTAATGGGAGGTCATGTGGTAGTTCTGTAATAAAGTAGATTCTTATATTTTTAATAAGACTTACAATTGTAGTCTAGTTTAGTAAAAATGACCAATTTTAAGAGGATGGTGAGTTGTTTTAGCATGGTTATTCTAGCTCTATTGGAAATTAGATGTGTGAACATGGTTCCCATTACTCATTTGAGAGTGGTATAAGGAAATAATTATGATGGGGAGCACACGAATGGATATTTGAAATTTAAAATCCCAAAAAAATAATGGATATATTCCCTAAAACCATTACATTTTCATTGATACAAGGAAATCACATCCCAAACGACTAAATAATTTAGTAGTCTTGGTAAAGTAGTAACATACATTATTATTTTATTACAAATTAAAAAAAATAACTCTATTGTTATTGAAAAAAACATTATTACATATATTATATCCTTGCCTATCTTTCATAGTACAATCTAGGGAATCCTAGTTACATGAATCAAAAATAAGTTATAACTAAAATTCTTATAAAGGGTAAAATAAATTATAATCCATAATGAATTAATAATAATAATCCATATTTAAGGGTTAATAACTAAGATAACCTTCCATGTAATAAATAACTCATGAGGAAGTGAGTAAATAATTTGGAAAGACAAATAAAAGAAAACAGAATACATTTAATCAATTAACTATGAATGAAGTGCGTTAATATATTTTTATATAGTGAAAATCTAGGGGATTTCAATATCAAAAAAGAAGGAAATACTTAATAATTAGACCCCATGTTTCTACAATATATTAAAACATTACCATCGGAATCATTCAAAATAAGGATTAAATTTAAAAATTTATAAACATTTTTTTGGAAAACCATAACTATAATGTGAAGAACTTTCAAAATACATTTTAAAATATACTGGTTACAAACATTAAGGGTTTTCCCAACAGAAATCATCTCATGGGACTATAGAATCATCTTGGGGTCACATTTACTAGTCCCCAACTAAATTCGAACATTTCTAAATAATTATTCATAAATTGAATAATCTATTTAAATTCATAAAAAAGATTCCTATTAATATATCCACATTTAGTAAAGGATACAATTTTTTCAATATTTCCCCATTAAATCATATAAAAATCTTTGTAAAAACCAAATTTAAATCTTGTATACAATTTATGAATACTGAATCTACATCATATAAGAATATGTATATCACAATGTAATATAAATTTATGTGAAAAATATAATAGGAAAGTTATTGTTTTAATATAATGCTAACAATCACAAATGAATGTGTGATTAAAAAATTACATTTACCACTTACTAATATTCGTTTCAAAACCCATTCGATGAGATAATTGAATGTAAAACATTGAATTCCATGAAGGTAATAATATTATTTAAATTATATTAAAAAGGTTAATTTGATACTCCAAAAAAATTAAAATTTTATTTATTTCAATGTTGTAAAACGTTAGATGAAAATCCAATACATAGAGTCTGACTTGTGACATGTGCCTATGTCTTCTTTTTTAGGAAGCTCTTTTTGTTTTATAAAATAATAATTTATTAGTTAGAATTAATCCCAAATATATGTTTTATGGAAATGACTAGGGATGTTGAGATTAGATTTCGGTGGTTTCTGGATGAGCCAAATGGATTTATAGGATTGATGATGTTGTAGGGGTGGGTTCTGTTTTATAATAGAGGTGGAGTGGAATTTTCGAAAATATTAAATGGTAAAAACTGTTAAGAGGTATCCCTTCCAACAAGAGACTATAATAATGAACATAAATCAACCCACTATGTGTACTTTTTAAATTATGTCCATAATAATGAATTTTTATCGGTTTCTATTTCATTATGACCCTTAGCATTATGGTTTAGTACCTTTTAAACATAATTGTACCTTAATTATTAAAATAAATTTTTACTAAATTCACTAAAAAATGTTATCAGAAAAATAAGTTGACCTTATTAGAAATTATGAAATAAGATAACTACAAATAATGAATATATTTTTACAATTCATATAACAGGTGTGGGAAAAATTAAAGTAAATTTCATTCCACTAGTGGGACAAGAAATTAAGGATTTAAATTAAAAATGTTCAAAAGTTTCAAATGTCATTATATGAATATTTCATTGTAGAATTTATTCAAATGAACTATATTGGACTTATATATATATAATTTATCTAAATATACTTTTAAATGAAATTTAAATTTAATATAACTATTTAAATAAATAAAATAAAATACCAATTTTCAATTACGAGTCAGTGTTTTCACTATTCGTCCAAAAAATGAATTATTTGTTAAAAAAAATATACTCCTTAATATAATTATGATGTTTTGATTTTAAAAATAAATTCTTTCTTTTTATAAATATATTATTATGATTTCAAAATTTAATTTTAAAATTGGTTATACATTAGAAGGAGGTAAAACTTTATTTAAAAAATATAGCTTTTCTTGTGTAAAATTTGTTTTTTTGATGTATTTTGCATAAAAAATATATTTAATTCATGTAAAAAATAATTTATTAAATATTTAATATATATAATTCAATAATATCAGTAACAAATGTGATTAATATTACTTATTATTACAAATTTTGTTTAGAGCATAAAAATAGTTTTTTATGAAAATGTATTCTTTTTATTCAATTGGATTTCATATTCGTTTATAATAAAAAGATAATAAATAAATTAAACTAAATATTTTTTGTAACTTATTTTACTAAATTCAAAACCCTAATTAATCATCTACAATATAATTTTTATTTTATAAAATAATATCAAAAGTTATTATTAAAACCAGGTCTTATGTGTAACCCAATCCATCGAACAATGATATTTTTGTGTGAAAAACAATGTAACTCAGTGTTGCATATATTTAAATCCATACATTAAATTGAATTTAATTAAATTTATAATTATATTTTAATATATTTGGATATTATATTTCCTTGTACACTTGGCGTTTCATATCATATACTATATTGAATATTGTTTTCTATTTTAGAATATTCATACTATTACATTCTCCCCAGCCTAAATAAATTTCTTCATCACAATTTATACACATTATTGATAATAAATTGCTTGATATTGAAATATTTTCTAGATAAACTCCCACATAATGTGAATGTTTGGTCAAAAATATACTTCAAACATGATAATGGGAACTACTATTGTCATATTGAACAACTCATAACTACATTTCAAGTTGGAGAACAATAGTTGAAAATGAATTTATGTAGTTAGTGGAAAGCATAAATAATTAAATGGACTGATTGATGTAATTTATCAGAAAAATACAGATGATCAATTTAATTTGATGTCCACAAATGGATAATTCTAATAGTTATATAAATGAAATTTATATCAGCAAACATTATGGTAAGAGGATTAAATTAAATTTCAATATCATTTTTACTAATGATAAGTAATTCTATAATTTTCCCATAATATATGTAAATATACATAATTGATACATTTATATTTTATAATCATAATATCATCCATTGGGTTTTCAATGATCAATTTTTAATTTACCCATTTATTCAAAGAAATCAATACCCCAAAAATAATTTTTTTTCTGAAGAACCGAAAATCAACAATTATATCTCTTAAGATCCAGAAAACGTGTATTTATATCAACTTCTAATTATTTTCCAAAAAAAATTAGTCTAACAACATAACATATAAAAAAAAGTGTGATATTTCTAGTTCATCTAAAATAACTTTTCCTCAAATAGTCTTCTCAAATAAATGACATATCTACTCGGACATCATGTAGGTAAGTGGTAGGTGAAAAACCCTTATCATCCTTTGTTCATGGGTTCATGTAACTATGAGGGACATGTTTTCCTTTTTTTGACTTCATATTAACATTATTTCAAACATATATATTACATAAATCCTTGATATTTATAGGTTAAATACAGTTATTTTCAATGTATTTTAATAAAATATTTTATTCAATGATTAAAAATCTAATTTGAGTATTATTATGACCTCGTTGATGATCATAATAGTGAAAAAGGTTTATTATCACATTAAAATGATGTATCTAAAAATTAAGGGAGTTATTCCTCAAATATATTTTAAACTAAAAAATTACCGAACAAAATATTTTTATTGACAGAGGTTTCTTCAAAAAAATATTTTTCTTTGTAGAATCCAATTATATAAAATCAAAAAAGAGGTGTGTATAGAATATAATATATGATTAACCTTAATATATAATCTAAAAAACCATAATATTTTATAATATAATTTTATTTTATGCCTTTCATAGTTTTCTCTTCCCAAAGATAGTTTTTCATTAATCATGTATGGAAGGATGATTACAATATTTCACTAATACCAAATGTAGAGACCTTGTCATGTAAGCACAATTTTGGTTCCTGATACTATTACATTGGCTTAGATATGTGGAAATCATTCCCTAATGGACTAATTAGTTTAGTAGTATTTTTATACTTGATATATATATATATATATATATATATATATATATGTGTTTTATTAGAAACAAATACCCAATTTAAAAGATAATTTTCTTTGTAAACAACATTATTTAATCTACTAAATAGGTGCATATCATAATTATTGAACATCATTGAATATTAGTGAAATGAAAAATTAAGCATGAGTTCAAATTATTGATACAGGTAAAATACATTAGATGAAATGATGAATAAAAGATAATAATAAATATGGAAAGGAATTTAATTGGTAACACATTTCATGAAACCAATAGGTGAGAAATAAGTGAGTAACCAATACAGAATGTAAAAGAAATGAAAAAAAATTCTACTTAATCAATATTCTGAGAATGAAGTGAATTTTTATATACTATTCAAAGACAACATCCAATAGAAAATCATAAATAAAATTATGTAAATGTTTAATTAGTTAACATTACATTTTCCATGTACAATGAACCGTTACCATCAATTCCTTTCATAGTGTAGTCTAAAACATACTAGTTCCAAACATGAATGGTTTTTTCAACTAAATTCGTCTGATGAGACTACCGATGCATTTAGGGGACTTCATTAACTACTACCCAAAACATTTCATGCATTTAAAAATAATTACCCATATATTTTCAATCAATTTTAATTATTAATCAAAGCGTTTGATCAAATATTAGTTTTTAGGAAGGGATGTATGTTTATCAATTTATCCCTATTAAATAAATTAACATTCAATGTATATACTGTATGTAAATATGATATTCAGTTTACTAAATAATCATATGCATCATATAATAATATGGATAATATAATGAATTTTAATTTACTATGTTTTTTTCAAGAATGTTATTTTTTTATCATGATAAAAATCACAAAATAAAGTGAGATTGCAACATAACTTTTTCAGGTTGGTAATTTTAATGTTTAAAACCCTTGGATGAGACAATTCAATGTAAAAACATATATACCATTTATATAAATGGATTAATGATATAATATATCATTAGGGGCCTTAGATTCACTTGGAAATAGAACATAGTGGTGAATATTTCATTTAACTAACAAATGTGAAAAATGATATGAAAATACCTTATATTGAGTCCAAATTTTTGTGTGCATCTCTGTCATCCTATTTTTTTGGGTAAATCCTTTTGGTTTCTAATAAATACTTAATGTCTTTAATTTACACAAAAATTGATGCTTCTAAGATGATGGTTATTATGTTCGGAGATTATTTGGTCAGGGGTTGAATGTGCCAAATGCATTGAGAGGAGTGAATATGTGGGATGGGTGAGTTTAAAATTATAGTGGAGGAAGAGTGGAATTCCTCGATATATAAAAATTTAAATACTATTGAGAGCTATCTGTTACAAAAAAGTGCCTCCAATAATGAAAAAAATTCCATCCATGATGTGTAATGGTAGAAATATAGACATCAAAGAGAATTTGGGCATGTTTTTACTCCATTTTGGACATTTAGTTTATTGTTTTATCCATTATTTAGATTAATTTTCCATGAATCACTATAACTGATTTCCCTTAAATTCACTAATAAATTTGGTAAAAACTTATGTTGACCGTATTATAAATTTTAAATTCTTTTGATTATCATTATGGATTCCATTTTTCCAATTAATAATATTTTTTTGTTAATTAGTTTAAATTTAATCATATAAGGGATATAAGAAAGAATGGTTTTAATTTAAAAATATTCAAAAAAAAATGAAATGATTTCATATCCAATTTCAATGTAAAAATTATCTCAATGACCTATATAAGATTAAAATAAATATTATTTATCAAACTAAACATTAAAACAAAACAAAAATATAATAAATCAATTTAAATATATTAAATTGAAAATATATTTTCAATTTAAATTAAAAATCAATTATGAGTGATGTAATATTTCTATGTTACAGAAATAGTGTTGTAGAATTTACTATAGAAATAATTTTTAGATAATGTATTAGTTGGAAATATTTCCCTTGTGATCACTGGTTCTTTCATTGAGTTTCTAGGCCTTTTGGTCACCCAGGCCTTCGGGTATGTAATGCTTTTAGGAAACCTTATCGTCTTCGGGCCACATGATGTGGATACGAAAAAACAAGGGAAATTTTACTAAAACAAACCTCCATAAGAGGATTTAGAACAGGAATGTTCACCATAGTAGATCGATCAGTTATTTTAGCAAGAGAGTGTATGAATATGTTTGTTTGATACCAAGACAATGCATCTCTGCACGACATAGCGAGCTGAACAACCTTGTGATGTTAGAGAGATCACCATGATATAGATTTTGGGGAGGGATAGTTTCAAGTAGTCATAGTCTAGTATGTATTCTTATAATAACATTAGTTCCAATAATTAAACAAATCCTACGGTCCATGTAAGGTTCCCCCATATGGCCTTAAATTTTTTTTATCCATAATGAATAAAAATTTGAAGGCTTTCAAGCCATTAATAAAGAATGTTTCACCATTCATCGAAAAATGAAATATTTCTAAAAAATATCTAAAATTCCAAAAATGATAATTTGGATGTTAATATTTTGGAAGAAAACTTTATTATGTAATATATAATTTATAAAAGTATTAAAATTTAGTTTTAAGATAAGTTCCCCATTATTCTGTAGTAAAACTAAATTTGAAAAAATAAAACATTTTATCCATACTATTTGTGTTTTTTATCATACACCAATCAAATATATTGAATGAATCTAAAAAAATATCTGATTGAATATATAACATATAAATTTCTTTAATATCATTCACTAGTAGTCATCAATTTAATATTTTAATATAAAATGACATTCATAAAAAAATAGTTTAAAAATAACAAATACATTATATTTAATTGGGTTTTATATTAAATTATAATAAATTGATACAATATAAATTTAGACTTATATTTTTATAAATTAGTTAATAATATTCATAACTATAAATAGAAATGTAGGGATTTAATATTCATTTTATATTATAATATTAATAATATTCACCAAATCTCAGTCCGACATGTAATGAAATACGTTAGAGAATTTGGATGTTGCGTGGAATACAAGATAACTCAGTGTTGCATGAATTGAAAGATATATATTAGATTGAATTTATTTAAAATAAAAAATATATTTTATGGCCTTGTGATATTATATTATCTTTTACATTATATGTTTAATATCATACACAGTATTGAATAAGAGTTAATTTTTTAGAATTTTTGTGGAGTTATAATATTGGGTCATGAAAAACATATTAAGTGGTTTTTGAATGTGGATTATTTTTATAATAGTAAGTATGTGATGAGAATAGGTTTTTGTATGATTCATACCAGTGATCAGAATTATTTTTTGGCCATTTTAATTCATTGTGTTTGGTAATGGACTTAGCATGGCCTATATTGTTAGCTATTTGTGGTATTTGGGTGATGTTGAGGGTACTCCATTGGCGGGGAGTGTCCTTTTTTGTCATAGGTTGTATCTCGTAGATGGTTCGATTCTGATTGAGTCATATTAGTTCATTATTAGTGGCTTGTAGGTTGGATACTATCAGAGGTTAATGTTTTTTGTAATTTAATTAAACGAATCTTCTCCATGGTGAGAAGCACTTATGTTGTGTATTTTTTAATTCCCCTCATCATTATGGGTTGTAAAAATCAAGTTCAATTTCATATTTCTGAACACTAAAAAGTCTTCTAGTGAATTCAGATTTATTTATTAATTATGACAATCATATCCCCTTCATGGAGTATTTTATGAGTGGTTTGAATCATTGAAGGTAGATATGATTATCCAATTATGCTCGATGGTTTTTTGTTTGATTCGGGGGGGGGGGTTAGGTAGTTTTTTTCATGGAACAGTGTTTTGTGTGTTGGGTTTAGTGCAAACCATATTGCACTTTGAATCCCAAGGTGTTTATAGTTCATTTAAATCTAAGTATAATTTAATTTCATGGTCTACAGCAAGATAAGGTCCAAATATTTTTAGTTCTAGAGAAAAATGTGTGTGGTGGGATACTAATAGGTCCATAGTTCCTTACATGCACATGGTTTTATAAAAAACCATGTGAGATTCTATAAAAGGTGTATATGGTGTTCATCATTATTGGTTCATGGTTTGGAAAACTATTCATCCAAACCGAATATGGTCTGTTGGGATGGGTAGATCCAGCCACATGATTTTAACATATATTAAAATACCATGTGGCCATAATTTGTAGCATTCTAGGATTTTTAATAAATAAATTCCAAAATACCATCTTGAGATTTTAGACTTTCCCATCCAATTTCCTTCCAACTCACATAATTGTAAGAAGGAGGTATCTACCCGTATTGATACTCTTTTTACTCCTTAATCTTGGGATGATTTTTGAGGAGTTATTTAGTATTTTTAGAGAGTTTATTCATAACCTTTTCCTTTTCAACTTACATTTCTCATGTGGTTAATGTTTTTATATCTCCACCTTTGTGTCCAACACTAATTCCAAAAAAGCATGGTATAATTCTTTAGGTATAATTGGTACATTTCCTAGAATGGTGTGAGGACTTCCCAAGATAATGTAAACGTATCTTCTCATATCATTTATGTGGAAGCATGATTCCTTGTGGATCAATATTTGTATATGAATTAGATTTATCGGGATTTTTAGTAGGTTTTTATTATGTGTCAGGCCTTTTTCTATTCTAGGTATTATATTTTCTTCTCTATTATTCTACAGATGTTTAGTTATTGTTTATATATTTTGATGTAGCTATGTGATTTTTCAATTCCAATTAATCATATTATTAAATTTTTTAATTCCTTTGATATTGTATTAATTAATTTAAATTCTTTATGTATCATGTGATAAGTGATTTGACCATTGGTAGTGAGGGGGATTGGGCCTGGATCATATGCCATTATTCAAAAATGTAAGAAATGGTTTTAGTTTTATATTGTTTCCTTTTTTAGTATATAATTAATTTAATCTAAATGATTAAATCGGTTTTTCATTGAATAACCTCATATAAGTTTTTTATAGGGAAATTGATTGAGTTTAGGGACATTGGATAGGTGAGAGATAATTATTCCTGAGTCCTGGCTCTAGTAGTCCATGGGATGGAAACTAGCACAATGGGTAAAAAAAATATTATGTATGGGACACAATACCCTTTATATTAATATAGGATCTGAAGATAAGATAAATCAACCACAACAACTTCAAGACACAAAGACACACACATAGATATATATAAGGTAACCTAAAATTAGAAACCACAATGCATGTGTAAATAGAATTGATACATAAATAATAAGGTCTTTAAAGATAATACCCAAAAGTAAAGCTAATTCCTTGAAACAACTTCTATCCCAAAGCCTGAGCTAGTAAAACCCAACACATTCCATGTAATCCTTATTAAAACCGAGAAAAAGTATTATATATGTTGGGTGATCATAAATGTATACTCAATTGGAAAACCAATGTCCCTCAATCATATTTAATGAAGCATACTAATTCCCATGTGAGAAAACAACATAACAAAGAATCAACTATCGAGGTACACTAACCATCCCATCATTACCAAGGCATGATCAATTAGTAACAAAAAACAAGTAATATAATATAAAGTAAATATCATCAAGGTCTAACATCTTAGTTCTCCCACTCCATCTGTATACAACATCACATACCACCCACACACACATGGGACACACAACACATCCCTCCCAAAGAAACATGGTCATCACAAAACAGACTACCCAACAAACCGGGTCCTCACAACTTAACACATAATATCCCATCTCATCTCATCTCATCCTGAAGACATATGGAAAATCACATAATAACTCATCCAGAAGTCACCCAGGAAAGCACATCACAACTCATCCTAAAGACTCAGGGGAAAACACATAATAAAATATTCCCTATGAAACCTAGTATACCACAACCACCATCGAATTCACTAACAGACTTCTCATCCCCAAATCCTATGCAATGCATACATATCCTATAATATAGAGTAGAAATGACCAGGTACCCGTCCCTCTGTAACCCTCACCAGATGTTGTGAAAAACAACCCAGCGTGACTATGCATGAGTTAGTAACATAGTTCAACAACGTGGGTGCAGATCACATAAAAATCATTTCAAAGTACATTGTATTCATATATAGAGATAAAATAACAAAATTCAATCCTTTGAGTATAAAAAAACTACTCAACTCACATCACCGTCAATTTTTACACTACATATAAGTTAATTTATTTGAATTTGAAATTGTTATTTTAGAAGGTGAATAACTCTAACAATTGAATTCTTAATTCCTTAATATTTAACAGGCATTCTTGTCATTATTAAAAATAAACCACTTTTAACTATAGAACCCATCATTTACATATCCATTTAAAAATTTCCATCCCATTTACCAAACCAACACCTTCTATTTAAAACATTATCTGATATTCCATTATTCATTCAATCAATACTCATGAATTCAGAAAAAATAAACCACATTCCCCAAATAGCTCAACATTCTGAATAATCACACCTCACTGGCCTTTACGAAGGGCCCAAAAAACCACTACCTCACCTCCCCAAAAGCAAAATCCAAAAACTATCACTTCAAAGTCCCAATATCATTGCCCAAAAACTATTATCCCCAAAATCCAAAACCACACAATGTCGTCCCATAAGCATGACCTCACACCACAACACATGAAAAACCCTTTACAAATACTCAAAGCGGATATTTATCATATTAGGATATATTTTTTGGGTGTTGTCACAAAAAATATCTCACAGAAACCATTCCATTAGAGAAGAATAATTAATTTAAAAAGTCCCATTTAGAGTTATATCACAAAAATCACAACGAAAACAATAATTACATTAGATATATCATGTGTTTAAAAAAATCCCCCAATAGATAAAATTTTTATTTCAGCATCATGCAGAAACAATTAACAATATAAAAATCATATAAAGCATATAGAGACGTGAAAAAAACAATTATCCCATTTAAATTTGATTAACATGTTCTTTATATTTAATTACAACATCACTGAAAAAATAGAAAGGTTACCAAAAGAAACCCCTTCTACAAGTTTCATAATGAAATTGAAATGAATGAAATCCTACCTTAAGGAAGATTTTTATCATTAAACACACCACAATGCAAGGATGAACACCCAAAAACCATATCCTCACTATACCGAACCACAGATCGACCTATACCACATCTCCATACCATCATATGCAACCCAATGCAAACCCCAAACCAAAGTAAGACCTCCATAGTATATCCTTGAGAAAAGATTAGAAAAACTTTTGAGAAGGAGAGGATAACTAACCATGGAACTAAAATAGATCACTAATAGAAAAAAACTAGGATCAATGGGATAAAGATGGAGGAATAGTTCTCAAACAACACCTTAGGGTTCAACCAAAATGAGAGGATGAAGAGAAAAATTAAATGAATAAATGTTCTACCTAAATGAAATTTAAAAACTACACCGGATCTGTGAATTACACGAAGTGAAATAACCTTTCATGTTGTGTAATACGTAGGGTTGTGTGTTTATGGAAAAATAAGTCACCTATTCATTTTATTATTTATTTTTAAAACCTCAAATATTACACAATCTGAAATCCTCTATCCCAAAATGTTTAATTTGTAAACATTATGAAAACCTCCTCACAAGTCGTAAAACCATATTTCACATTGTATAATCCCCTAAAATGACATGTAGTCTCTCAGATTCCAGGTGTTACTAATTGAACATCTATATAATCCTCTTTAGACTCCTTTGAACACCTCCAAAAACAAAAAATAAAAAAAGTTACAAACTGAGAATAAACATACCCTTACATTAAATACCACACAAATGATTCCCAACCATGAGAATCAAAAACCAAGCATAGAGGAAAATGGCTCCGAACAACAACCATGTGAGATTACTATTCTGGATCTCATCATACCTCAATCACCACCACCAACAAAACACACAAACCTAAACAACCAAAAAACACACTACACAACCTCATCACCATAATCACATGACAACACCTCTCACATTTCCACACTTCAATAAAGACACTACAAAATTGTCTCATCCGTGATGTAGCCCAAACCAAGAACCATTATAACCAATAAAACACAATATCTCGAACTCATGAATTATAGAATTTCATCCTCCATGTTAGGATTATTTCCTCACAGGGAGGAAGTAACTTTCCCGCATGGGTCTAAATCACATCATAGGTAATGCATCTCGATTAGGAATCTTGTCCCCTATGTTCATAATTTTGGAATTTATCACATATAACACTAAACAACTAAAAAATCAAGGAATAAAACACATCTCACCAAAAAAATGATCCAAACATTATATCCCAAAGAAAAATAAAGCAAAGGAAAAAATTAAAATTAATATAAATACAAGGAACAAGTATATGTCTCTTGCTCCAACGTACTATCATCTAGTCAACCTTGCTTCCACAACACATGCACTAATGAAACGGTTCATCCCTATTGCAGCTTTTCTTGTTGATCCTAGATCTCAACTGGACGATCTCTAATGATCGTTTCATCATCGATATCCATCTCCCCTTTTCAAGGACAAGATAGTCATCATGTAACACCCTGACACTAGTTACCCAAAATCAGTACATTATTATATAACATTATCATGATCATAGAAGATAATGTCTCTAATAACCGATTAGTTTAGTAGAATTTGATGTACAAGATACATATAAAAGTTTTACATTATGTCATCAAACAAAAAAACAACATTGATTCCCCTTTGAAAACACTCATATCCTTTAGCCTTTCCCTTATAGTTAATCATAATATACTTCTTCGCATCTAGGGAGAAAATAATACAGAGAAATGGGTGAGCTCAGATGATTGGTAAGGATAACAATATAGCAGAAACTATCATAAATAAGCACAAACATTTAAAAAAATGAATAATACTAAAACAAAAGGCATTTAAACAAATAATTTTGTATAATAAGATAAATATAAATCTTGTAATTCCATTTATCTTTTCACATGGATATTCTACAAGTCGATTAATCACATTTAATATCCAAAGAAATTCAAAATTATGGAATGCATAATGTCAGTCATCATAACCACATAGTGAAGGGCTCATGCCAAGACAACAAATATGATTTTTTCAAGTCCTTGTGCCTGTAAACTATTTTGTCTTATCAGTCCTTCTGATGCATCAGGGAGCTATAGAGGGATCCACCCCTCACATACAAAGTCAAATACTTTCCTCATATGAAAATTTTGAAACATAACATAAACATTACTATTAAAACTGGTAAACAAACTTTTATAATTTTTACCATAAACCATGAATGGTATAACACATTCACAATCAAAAATATCACCAAACCTTTAATACGATAATGAATTTTGTATCGTAATAAATCTACTTCAAATAAGGGTAAATCCATAAAAGGATGTTGGCATAGATGAAATAAAAAAATATTTTGGGGAAATATATATTTGTATTTTGAAAATGTACTTATAATCTTGTATGGGAAGCTTCGAAGGTTTTATAACTATGGAATATAGCTTCCCCCGCTTTATAAGTTAAAAAAAAATTTATACCATAATTTGTCGAAAATATCATAAATTACCTTATGAAGAAAATGAATTAACGATTAAATTTAAAATATTTTATAAAAAGTAAAACATAGGTAAAAATTTATTTTACCCATATTTTAGAAAATAGTAAAAATGTTTTGAAATAAATTTCAGAGAAACACAGATGTGGATGGAAAAAATGTCCAAGTAGAAAATTTCGTAAAAACATCCTCGAATAATAAAGATATTGTAAAATTATCCCTTACCTGTTACTTTTCCTTGGTTGAGAGTACTATAATATACATTATAATATTTAAATAATTGTTATTAAAAAATAAAATAACCATTTACATAAAATTGATATAATATATGATCTTATAATATTTCTTTGTTAGTAGTATCATTGTTTCGAGTGTGAACTGATTTGTTTTACTTTATATATATTATTATATATATAATGTTTGTTAGGGATAGGATGTATTTGATTCATATAAATAATTATTTTATGTTCAAAAAAATTATTTTTTATCATAAAATGAAAATTATTCTGGAATGGTTACAATGGGTGATGAATCTCATCGCATTCTTGGAGATGGCAATTCGTACGTACACATGAGTGAAAATACCATTCTATTGATGGTGAAATCATATATAATTTAAAGGAATATCATATATACATAATCATTCACATTTTAAATTTATTATTTACTTCAATTATACTGATAATTATAGCCATCCAAATAATGAAGTGTTGAATAACAAACTACCCCATGATGTAGAGACGGTATGACGTAAGTACGCACGTATGGTGATTTTTTCATTCATAGGATGGATAGAATAATGAATATTGTTGTAACATATTTATAATTATATCACGTTATGTAGAAGGTACAAGAGATATTATTTTGGTATGGAAACAACAATGAAAGTGTATGTGGATGAAAAATAGTTCTTTGATAGAGGTGATGAAATAATTACCTCTTCTTCGGATGATTCTTTTGTATTTGAACAAAAGTCCACCATAGGATGGATTTATTATCGATGTAAGGACTCTATGTTTAATTGAGGGTTGTTGGGAGGATATTTGAGCAGGATTTGGACGTTCCAAATGGCTTTAGAGGTTTGATTTTGAGGGAAAAGTAATTAACCTTTTATAAGAGAGGTGAGTGTCACTTTGGGAAAAGCTTGAATTATTATTTTATTATAAAACTTTATTCTCTTTATAATGGACAAAAAATTGATTTATTTCATGGATAAAGTGAGGATTGGTCGAAATAATATCATCAAATAGGTTTTAGACATGTTTAGGTCTCTATATTGTCATTATTTCTTATATTTTACTCTTTGTTAAGTAATTATCTTTTATAATGTCTTCTTGTATTTTATAATTAAATGTTTAATAAACATACAATAAAATTCCATGTGAACCCCAAGTGATTCATTAATGAAATATATTTAATTATGTATGTATGTTTTCCTATCCATATATTTTTTGGAATATTATATCAGTTAATAATATATTATTGGTTTTAAAAAACTATTTATGCTATATTTGACACTATTTAGTATTTCATTTTGTGAAAGATAAAAAAACATGTTATTTAGAACAAAATAAATTAAATAAACCCTAACATGTCATATTAACCTATATAATTAGTTCAATTAATTAAAATTCTCAATATACATGTTTTTATATATTAATAATATCAATTATTTTAATCGTTAATTAATAAGGTAACTACTGCATCATCATTGTGTCAGAGATAAATTTAATCATTTAATGTCTAAAAATTATAAAAGAAATTAAATTATGTATAATAATTATTTTAAATTTATAATTAATATTTATTGTCTAATTTATCTTATGTATGACCCAATATTAAAAAAGATCTAGTTATTAAAATTTGAATTTAGAACTTTTAAAATTTCTTTAAACAAAATAATAATAAATGTCCTACTCTAATCCTAGTGGATCAAATATGATCATATTTTATTCCTATGGTTGATTTGGGTCGAAATAAACATATCCAATAGAATTAGGACATGTGATATTGTAATTATATTATCATTTCTACCTTTAATTACACTATTTACTTTGCTTAGTGGTAAAAAAAATCCAAATGTAACAATTCACCCAAAATTACTTTCATACTATTGAATGATATTATACATACGGATGTCAATAATGTCTCTAGATTTTTTGGAATTCAATTTCCAAAAGAGGTAAAATTCTGTTATATTCAAATTTGCTAACCTGCCAAGAAGGTGGGTAAAAGATGTTAAAAGGTTAAATAAAATTTTATACATCAAATATTTTTAAAAAACAACTCCAATGAATGAAATTGAACTAATATAGATATTATGTGTCTATTTTGACTTAAAATTAATTTAAATAAAATAAATAATTATTTAAGTAAAATGTCGGTTTTAAACAATAATGCATTTTTTTCACTATTTATCAATAATGTAATTTTTTCAAATAATTACCAAAAATTAACCCTAAGCTAATTTTGATATTTTGAATCCAAAAATGAAGTCCATTTTGAAAAATAAAATTAATATATTTTTAAAAAGAGGATATTACTATTCATAATGGTTAGTTTGATTGGTAGTGGTGAGCTATAACTCAATATTGTGTACATCGCAGGTTATTGTATAATTCTAAAAGAAGCATGTCGTGGAAGCTTTCAGTGTTACATTATTCACTCCTTAAAATAATTTCGTCCTTGAAATATCTAGATTATTAATGCATAAAGAGATTTCACTGGTTCGTCATCATAAATCCATAGGGTTCCCATGTTCCCTCTTCCATCTTTTGGTTTTTCTATAGATCATTTTTCAGATGAGTCGTCCGGTTTCTCAACACTTTTTCTCCGGTATAATGAATCATGATAGTCTATTCCCAATAAGACGGATTACATTCCAATTATATTTCATAAAATATGATTACTTTAATTGGGTTAGGAATGTATTTTGTCAATAGTGATACGTGGAACATGTCGTGATCTTTAGAGAGGCATTGCGGCATTGCGAAAAGATATGCTACTACTCCAATTCATTCTAGAATTTCAAAAGAAATGATGTAACTGGGACATAATTTACCCCCCTTACATAATTTTATATCACCCTTCCATGGAGATACATTCATGAAAACATGATCTCCTATATGAAATTCCAAATCTTTCCTTTAGTTATCAGCATAGCTCTTTTGACTACTTTGATTTGATTTGATGTGGGTTTTGAAAATCATCACATTTTCCATTATTTCCTCAATATGTTCTGAGCCTACGAGTTTTCATTCCCCAACATCATCCCAACAAGTTGGTGTGCGACATATTTTTCCAAATAATGCCTCATACGGTGCCATCTGAATAATTGAATGGAAGCTGTAGTTATAGGAAAACTCAACCAGAGGTAAATACTGATCCCATATCCCTTTAAATAAATGTGAGTATGATCTGAACATGTCATCTATGGATAAAATAGTCTATTTTAATTTTCCATCAGTTTGAGGGTGTAACGCCCCGACCCTAGATACCCAGAGTCGGTGCATTATTACATAACATTGGCATGATCACAAAACATCAAGTCTTGATAGACCGATTAGTTTAGTAGCCTTGAAACCCTAGATACATTCATAAGTTTTACATTATATCATGAAATAAAAACAACAACAACATCTTGTCCCCTTTTGAACAAACTTATCCCATAGACTATCCCTCTAGGTTAATCATTATACACTTCTTCACATCCTGGGAAAAATAAAACCTTGAAATAGGTGACATTATTTTCTCAGTGAGGATAACATTATAGCGGAAACATTCATAAACAAGTATAAACATTTAAGGAAATTTATAACAAAAACAAAAGCCTTTTAAACAAGAACTCCAGCATAGTATGGAAAAGATAAAATTAAATAATTATATTTACTTATTCACATGGATATTATTCTAGTTGAATAATCACATGCAATATCAATAACCACTTTAATAATGATGGAATGCATAATTCCAGACTATCATAATCACATAGTCAAGGCCTTGTGCCAAGACTACAAATAAGATTTTGTCTAGGCCTTGTTCCATGACACTAGTTTGTCTCATGAGACATACTGATGCATCTACGAGCTATAGAGGGCTCTACCCATCACTTATTAAGTCCAATGCAATCCTTATATTAAAAGGTTTAAACATATCATAATCAATTCCCAAGAACCATAACATTATCGTATCACATAAAACATGAATAAGGAAACATAACATTTCCACATTTCAATGACATTATATCAATACAACACATTAATATAATCAAGACATTATCAAACCCATTTTTAATACCAAACTGAAAGAAAAGTAAAACTTGGTATTTTTTTATTTTAAAAAAATAAGGGCTTGTAGAGGAAGGAAAAACACAAATAATGGTCACGGTGGTGGAGAAGTCTAGGTCGCCACATACGTAAGAAAAAACATTCCTTTTGTCATTTAGTAAAAACGCTTCATATAAAAATACTCATTTTGAATAAAATTCAATGTCAAAGAGGTTTATACACCATATATAAGAAAGTTGTGTATAAAATAAAATATGCCTCAATGAAAGTAGATTGAGACGAAGTCCTTTACCTCGTGTCCGACTTGACTCGATCATTCTTTAATCTCATGAATAATAAACTTTAGTTAATTTCTATTCACCTAAGAACATTTTTCTGGTTCATTATTCCTTTTACATCACTTATTACCATGTTATGAACATTATGTAATTATTTAATTTAATAACGGTCGTTTTGTTGATCGTTGGTACTTGATTCAAAAATAAACTTCTTATAATTACAAGTTGTTTATGTGGTAAAATATCCATCATCTCCAGAATTATATTGATGATGTAGATATCATATGTATCATAGATATCTAGTATATACAGGCATTTATAATATTACATAACATTTAGAGGTAAGAAATGAAATGCACCGTTCATGGAGACGGTAATCCATACGTACTCATGAACGCTACTTTCATTTCTATTTCGTATTTAATGGAATAAAATCATAATGATATAAAGGTATATTATAATTACAGTATCTTATCATCTATAATATCATTTAATCCTTCCTTTATACATCCCACATATGGAATTAACGATTCAAATCACTTTGAGGGGGCGGTAGTCTGCATTTCCAAAAATGAAATTATCGCGTATACCCATTATAGAAATCATAAAAGTATGCCATAAATGAAAAATACAGAAGCATAAGTAAAACATAAAGATAATATATATCTTATATAAATATAGTGACATCTTAATGGACACCATGAGAGGATTTAAAAGAATATTGAACAATCATCGTTTCATGAGGCTGTAATTCGCCACCCACAGATACAATATGTTTATTAACCATTAGATGGTAGTGTGTGTAAGATTAGTTATAATACATCTCATAAAAACAAACAAGTATATTTATGATACTGTTTTTGTTACAAAATAAAAGAATAAAAAGAGTTTAGGGGGTTGGAGAAGCAAAATAAAACAAAAGAACATAAGAGAAGAAATTAACATTAAATCGGGTAACTCCCATTGGTTTGATCCAAAAGGGTTTCTTCAAGAGATTTCTTCCTAAGGTAAGAATTCTAGGATGAATGGATAAATGTTGAGAGAGTATTGGGGTAGAGTTTGGACCAGCCAAATGGATTTGAAGTTGTGGATAATGTGGTAGAGCTGGGGGCCTTTTATTAGGGGAGAATAGGGGCTATTTTGGAAATACTGAAATGTAACTTTATTATGATTTTTTTTTTCAGATTTTAAAGGTCCCACAATGATATATTTCAAAGATAAACTGATAAGGGTTCAAAATCCACCCATAAAATAGGATTTTTACAATTTTAAGTCTTATATTTTACCTTATCTTTTTATTTTATTTAAATCGTTCATTAATGACGTAATCACTGTATCATCATGGTGTCATAAATAAATTTATTTCTTTAATGTCTAAAAATTATAAAAAAATTACCATGATGTAGGAAACCGTTTTAGATTTCCAATTAATATTAATATTTGAAAATATGACTTGTATAACCACTTGTAGAAATTGTTTTAGTAAAACAATACATGTTTGTGATATTTTTATTTTTACTTTAAATAAAATGTATTAATGTCATTATATTACCCAAGTGTCTCCATGGGGTCCCGAAAATGATCCCTTGGTTTTTATTGTTTGGAAATGACTCATACAATAAGATTATGACATGTGTCAAGCTATTTTTATATACTTATAATATCATTTTTACCTTAAATTACCCTAATTACCTCTAATCGTGGTTAATAAAACTCAAAAGTTACTATTTATAAAAAAATATTTTCTTCCCATTGAACCACGTTTTACATACTAATGAAAACCATGTATGTCAGATTTTTTAAATTCAATTCATAGAGGGGTAAAGTTTCATTTTAATGAAAAAATGTTTTTTATCTACCACTTAGTGGTTTCACAATTCATCAAAAATTGAAGTTTTTCAGAAAAATACCAAAAATTCACTCGAAGCTATAATTGATATTCTGAATTCAAAAATGATTTATATTTTAAAAAAATCAAAACATATAAGTTTCATTCAATAATTTTATAATTAATTCTTGTTTTCAAAACAAATAGCTTGTTTTTAAGAAACAATATCAATCAAAGTATTGAAAATTGTTTATGTCCAATTTCAAAGTGAAATTAAAATTAATGACCTCCTTTGGATAAAATGGTAAAAGTATATTATAATTATACTTTAAACCACTAAATATTATAATTTATCACTATAAATTTTTTTTATTAAAAATGTGGTTTTTGGGTATTTTTCACTATTCATCAAAAATTGGATGTTCTCAGAAAAATACAAAAAAATCAACATAGTCTAATTTCGATATTAAGAATAAAAAATGAAGTCCATTTTGAAATATAAAATTTATAAAATTCATAAAGTGGGTATTAATATTCATAACGGATACTTTTATTGGTTGCGGTGTGTTAGAATCTCGAACTTGAGTACAATGCAAGCTATTTCATTATTGAAAGAAAAGTGTACCCTGGAAGCATGGGGAGTTACATTCTTCCCTCGTTCAATAAATTGCATGCTCACAATTTGAAAATGTTCTTTGAAAATAAAAGGTTGAAAATAGAAAATACCTTTGTGGAAATCCAAACATGGAGTGCATTCATTGATATGGTTTTCATTCCTTCAACTAGGAGCCATTTCTAAATAATCGCATAAACTGGATCCGTTTATGAATAAAAATACATAATTCCATACTTTTAAAACAGTTTACATAAAATATACTATTTATGGATATAATCCATAATCATAAAAAGAAATGTTTTCTTTGAGGAAGTATATAATCATAAAGCCTTCATAATTGAAGGTAATGAAAATGAAAATTATCCTATGCATATCCCTGAAGACTGTCGTAACCAAGAGTGCAGTAAGTCCCATTATCATGCACCAGTTCCCGTTCGATTCTAGTTCAAAGAGGTGTTTTCAGATTTTACCCATAAGTATATCTGTTACAGAGCCGCATCTACCTGCTCATATCCAAACAGGGATGTATTTCTCGGAAAACTCACAAAATAACTATAATACCAAAATTATAGGATGTTATTATATTGGAATCCTCAAAGTCTATCTTAGGGGTATGTGCTCTAATTAATGTTTATATAAATCTAGCATCCAAGGTTAGTACTAAACATCCTAAGATACGAACTGTAATGCCTCTACCCTAGATACCTATAGTTGGTAAATTATTACATATCATTGGCATGATCACAAAATATCACATCTTGAATGACCCATTAGTTTAGTATCCTTGAAACACTAGATACATTCATAAGTTTTACATTATATCATGAAATAAAAACAAAGAAAACATCTTGTCACCTTTTGAGCACACATATCCTATAGACTATCCCTGCAGGTTAATCATAATATACTTTTCGCATCTTGGGAAAAACAAAACATAGAAATGGGTGAGCTCAGATGCTAAATAAGGATAACAATATAACAGAAACTTTCAAAAACAAGCATAAACATTTAAGGCAATGTATATCTAAAACAAAAGCCTTTTAAACTTGAACTCCATCATAATATATCAAAGATAAAATGAAATAATTACATTCACTTATTCACATGGATATTCTACTATTTTAATAATCACATGCAATATCAATAACCACTTTCATAATGATGGAATGCATAATGACAGACTATCATAACCACATAGTCAAATCCTTATGTCAAGACTACAAATAAGATTTTTTCAAGGCCTTGTTCCAAGACACTATTTTGTCTCATGAGACCTACAGATGCATCGAGGAGCTATAGTGGGCTCCACCTGTCACTTATTAAGTCTAATGAAATCATTATATGAAAAGGTTTAAACATATCATAAACAATGCCCAAGAACCATAACATAATCGTATCACATAAAACATGCATATGGAAACATAAAATTTCCACATTTCAATCACAAGATATCAATACAAAACATTCATATAATCAAAAAATTATCAAAACCATTTTCAATACCAAAATAAAAGAAAATTAAAACATGGTATTTATTTTTCATTTAAAAAAATTATGTCTTGTAGAGGAAGGCAAAACTCAAATAATGGTCTTGGCGGTAGAGAAGTCATTTTCACCACATACATAAGACAAAACATTCCTTTGGTAGTATAGTAAAAACTCCTCATGTAAAAAGAATTCTTTTGAATAAAAGTAAAATTCAAAGGGTTTTATACACAATATAAAATAAAGTTGTCTATAAAATAAAATATTCCTCAATTAAGGGAGATTGAGATGAAGTCCCTTACCTCATGTCCGACATGACTCAATAATTCTTTAATCTCCTAAATAATATACTATAGTCAATTTATATTCTTTTAAGAACCTTTTCCATGTTCATTATTCCTTTTACATTACTTATTACCATGTTATGAAAATTATGTAATCTTTTAATTTGATAACGGTCGTTTTCATGTTCATTGGTACTTAAGTCAAAAATAAACTTCCTATAATTACCAGTAGTTTATGTGGTAAAATATCTATCATCTCCAGAATTATATTCATGATTTAGATATCATAAATATCATATATATCCATTATATACATGCATCTATAATATTTCATAACATTTAGAGGAAATAAATGAAATGCACCGTTCATGGAGACGGTAAGCCGTTAGTACGCATGAACGCTACTTTCATTACTATTTCGTATTTAAAGGATTTAAATAATAATGATATATATGTATATTATAATTACAGTATAGTATCATATATATATATATATATATATAATTAACTCCATCATTTATACGTCCCACATATGGCATTAACGATTCAATTCACTTTGTAGGGGCGGTAGTCCGCACTTCCTAAAATAAAATTATCACATTTACCCATAATGGAAATCATAAAGGTATTCCATAAATGAAAATTATAGAAGAATGAAGAAAACAGAAACATAATATATGTCATATTTAAATATAGTGACATCTTAATGGCCACCATGAGTTGTTTTTAATGAATATTGAACAATCATCGTTTCATGAGACAGTAATTCGCCACCAACAGAAACAGTATGTTTTTTAACCATTAGATGGAGGTGTGTGTATGTGTAGTTATAATACTTATCATAACAAAATCCTTGTATATTAAGGATACTGTTTTCATTATAAAAGAAAATAATATAAAGAGTTTAGGGGGTTGGAGAAGCAAAATAAAACAAAAGAACATAAGATAAGAAATTACCTTTAAATCGAGTAACTACCCTTGATTTGAACCAAAGGGTTTTTTTGAAGAGCTTTCTACCTAATTTAAGTCTTCAAGGATGAAGGGAGAAAATATTAGAGGATATTTGGGTAGAGGTTTTCTGAGTTAAATGGCTTTGAAGGTGTGAATAAGGTGGTAGAGGTGGGGTCCTTTTATAAGAGGAGCAGAGGGGCTCTTTTGGAAAGATTAAAATGTTACTTTTTTATGAATTTTTTTTCATATTTTAAAGGTCCCCCAATGATATATTTCGAAGCTAAGGTGATAAGGGTTAGAAATAAACCCATACAATAGGTTCTTGACAAGTTTTAGTCTAATATTTTACCTTATCTTTTACTTTAATTTAAATCGGTCATTAATCAGGTAATCGTTGCATCATCATGGTTTCATAAATAAATTTATTTATTTAATGTATAAAAATTATAAAAAATTTACCATGATGTAGGAAATCTTTTTAGCTTTACAATTAATATTTATAGTAGAAAATAAGACTTCTATAACCCCTTTTAGAAATTGTTTTAGTATAACAATACATGTTTCTGACATTTTTATTTTTAATTTAAATAAAAGGTATTAACGTCATTATCTTACCCAAGTGGCTCCAGGGGGTCCCACAAATCATCCCTTGGTTTGTCATGGTATTACATGACTCATCCAATAAGATTATTACATGTGTCAAGATATGTTTATATTCTTATAATATAATTTTTACCTTAAATTACCCTAATTACCTCTAATTGCGGTTAATAAAACTCAAAAGTTTCTAATCACCTAAAAGTATTTTCATCTCATTGAACTAAATTTTTCTTAAGAATTACAACCATGTATGTCAGATTTTCTAAATTCAATTCATAAAAGCGGTAAAATTTCATTGAAACAAAAAATCATTTTTTAACAACCACTTTGTGGTTTCACTATTCATCAAAAATTGATGTTTTTCAGAACAATACCAGAAATTCACCATAAGCTATAATTGATATTCTGAATTAAAAAATGATGCCTATTTTAAATATTAAAAACATATAAGTTTCATTAATTAACATTATAATTAATTCCCGTTGTCAAAAGAAATAGCGTGTTTTTAAGAAACAATATCAATCAAAAGATTGACTACTGTTTATGTCCAATTTCAAAGAGAAATTAATTCTAATTACCACCATTGGATAAAATGGTAAAATTATATTATAATTGTACTTTAAAACCACTCAATAGTATAATTTATCACTATAAATTACTTATATTAAACATGTTGTTTTTGAGTATTTTTCCCTATTCATCAAAAATTGGATGTTCTTAGAAAAATACCAAAAATTATACATAGGATAATTTTGATATTCCGAATCAAAAATGAAGTCCATTTTAAATATAAAATTTATATAATTCATAAAGTATGTATTACTACTCATAATAGATACATTGATTGGTCGATGTGTGTTAGAATCTCGAACTTGCGTACAATTCAAGCTGTTGCATTATGGAAAGAGAAGTGTACCATGGAAGCTTGGGGTGTTACAGAGGGTGGTAGGTAGTGCTTAAATAAAGATCAGTATCAATGGATTTATGAAGAAATTTTTAGAAAATTGATGTTAAATAGGGATCACGATCATAAAAAATTGATTGGGCTACACCATGAAGTCTTACAACATCATTAATACATAGTATTTCTAATCATTCAAGTAGTTAATCTTATATTAAAGTAATAAATGGTCAGAATTGGTTAGACAATCAATAATGACCCATATTTCATAATTACTTCTAGGAGTCTTTTGTAGCCCCATGAAAAAGTCTATTGTAATATCATAGTATTTCCAATAAGGTGTGGTAAGAGGTTGCATAACTCATCCAGGATATTGTCTTCCAGCCTTAACTTGTAGAAAAACCATACTTCATGACACACAATCAGAAAACTCCCTTTTCATGTTATCCCACCAAAAATGTTTCTTCCAATCTCCATACATCTGAGTAAAACCTTGGTGTATAGAGAAATTGGAGCTATGAGAATCATCCAAAAAATTACCTTTTTATTTTAGTTATATCAGGAACACAAAGTCTATTCCCAAATATAAAAGTTCCATCTTCATATACGAAGTCGATCAATCTCCAATCATTCATAGCATTAATTTTCCATTGAAACACCTCGTCATCTGTCAGATATATTTTTATCCTTTCTATTTATGATGGATTGGAATCCATTTGAAAAATTCTTGAGGTTTCAACTTCCATGACTATTCCTATATCCACCTTTTCTAGATCCACGAACATAGGATCCCTTTCAACTCTCATCTTCTTCAAAACTCTATTATCCTTTATGCTCAAAACTTTTTCCACCATACTTTCCTTCCTTAGGTGGTAGTGTATAGTACAAGCAGAATATTGTAGTAGTTCGAGCAATCTATTTTTCCTCAAGTTGAGTTATTTCTGTTAGAAAATATACTTCCAAATCTTGTGATTGGTATATATCTCAAAATTTTCACCATAATGATAGTTTCTTTTTATCATCAAAGAAAATATGACAGCTACTAACACAATATCATGAGTAGGATAGTATTTTATCAGGTATTTTTAGCTGTAGTGATGCATAAGAAGTAACTGTATATTTCATCATAAGGATACAACCAAGACCTTTCTTTGAAGAATCACTATAAATAACAAACCTGTCATTCCCCAATGGTATAGTCAATATAGGATCATTGACAAATTTTTTCATCAATTATTCATAACAGTCTTCACACTCTTTTGTCCTAACAAATTTAACCCCTTTACATGTGATCTTGGTTACTCGGTGAGGCAATAAAGAAAAATTTTAGACGAAGCACCGATAATAACAAACTAAACTAATAAAACTGTGTAACTCAGTTATACTTGTCGGTGCATGCCATTCTTGGATTTCTCTTATCCTCGAAGTATTGGTAGATATTCCATCCATAAAGACTTTATGGCCATAAAAAGAAATATCCTGATTTAAAAATTAATACATGCTAAACTACCCATATAATTCATTTCTTCTAGGAGTCATTAGAATAGTGAAAAAGTGATTTTCAGTATCATAATAGCTTTTGGAATATACCAAGATATCATCAATAAATACCACTACAATGTCATCCAGACATTTATCAAAACTATTTTTAATAGATCAATGAAAAAAGGGAACATTATTTGGTCCAAAATGAATTACTATAAACTCATAATGTCGATACCTAGTATGAAATGCAATCTTTGTAATTTCATCCTTCTTCACACACAACTGATGATATGCATATCGACGGTCTTTCTTTGAAAAATATTTAGCTCCATGAAATAGATCAAATAAATCATCAATGAAATTTAGGGGATAATTTTTCTTTAAAATTATAGAATTTATCTTCCTGGGTTTAATGCAGAACCAATTAGATCAATCATTCTTCATAAAAAATAATACGGGCTCCCCATGTAGAAACACTAGAGTGAGTAAATCCGTTATTAATTAATTCCTATAGTTGTTTCTTTTGTTCCACTAATTCCATTATGGGCATACTATAAAGGGTCATTGATATGGGCCTTGAAGTAGTAATTAAATCAATGGAAAACACAATTTCTTATTTTGAAGGATTTACAAGTAAATCCCATGGAAACACATCAACATATTCTTAAAAAATATGTACGTCCTATATTCGAACATTCCTTTACTCACCCATAGTTATTTCACTTTATTCCTCATAAATAATTGAATTTAGTAGATCTACTAGGGGTGGATCTAGATAAAAATCAGATAGTGATGTTTCTTCCCTAATGATAGGGTACTTGTTATCATCATTGAAAATTGTAACCTCTTTCTTCTTACAACAAATTCCCACATCATGGTCCGAAATCCAATCCATATCGAGAAATAAATCAAATTCAATCAGGGGTATGATGATGAGATCAATAGATAAAGAACATTTATATGAACTAATGGGATCTAATTCACCAATAATTGTTTTAATGATACTTTCCTTAGGAGTTTTGACTGACAACTCCATTATTAAAAAAAATTGAAAATACTTAATTTTTATAGAAAATTGGGAATATCTGAAACAATATGATGATCCAGAATTAAATAATGCAAGGGATAAATTTGAGGAAACCATTTAATTACCTTCCACCACATCATTTATAGATTCAACTTCATCATTAATGATCTCATAATCTTGCCCTTTCACCCTTGGCCTTTTTTCGAGAATGTTTCCTTGGCACGTAAGACATTCTTTTTCCTAATGTCCCATTTCACTAAAATTTTATATTTCAACATTGATAGTCTCTTTATTTCCCTTGAAATCGTCGGTTTGGTTCCCTTTTTCACCACACTTGTAATATACTCCCATTCCCTTTAGGAAAGTACAGGGGTGTTACATCCCTTATTAACTGATGGGTGGAGATTCAATATTTCCCTTCATCCCCTTATTTCTATTTCTAGTGTATTAACTGGATCTCTTCTTTTATTTGTTTTCTTTAATGTTATAAGACTTAGAGAATTCCTTTTCTGTCATGACTGCCCATGAGACAATATCTTTATACAATACAAATGATTGTGAGACTAATTCTTGATGGAGAAATGGTTTCAACCCATAAATGAATCAATCAATCTTATTAAATTTGTTTCGTGTATAATTGGAAATATGCCTTGATAACAGTGTAATGTTTTCCTCATACTTTTGGAACTTTTCATCATCCTT
Source organism: Viscum album (assembly GCA_963277665.1). Classification (NCBI taxonomy): domain Eukaryota; kingdom Viridiplantae; phylum Streptophyta; class Magnoliopsida; order Santalales; family Viscaceae; genus Viscum; species Viscum album. The sequence continues at coordinate 1,966,524,586 of OY728132.1, forward strand.
TTGACACATACTCTAAAATTTCCTTTCCATATCCGCTCGATGTACACAATGAATGTATTTTTATATGAAAATATATTTAATCTCATTCTATTCCATTTTTTTATACTTCTTCATCATTAATTGTGTTTGGAATTAATGACAACCATTGATCTGCATATCCCTTATTGGGATAATATCGCCTGACAACATTTTCCCTTTTTCTTCTCCCCAAAGCATGAAATATTTCCTCTAAGGTACTTTTCTATTTCTCAGGTACTGATGGATTTGTAGCCCCAATGAATGCTGACGGTTTTTTCTTCATGAATAACTCTATCATAGATCCTCAATGATGTGGATCAGGGTGCTCCATACGAGTATGGTAATTTTTCATAACCCAAGTGATTTGTATCAGAATGGTTATAAGTTGTTCAGAACCGGTTTCATTCCCAAATCCACTATAATTATCTCTTGTTGGAGGGAAATCCCTACATGGAGAATGGGATTTGATACAGTTTCCATTTCTTCTACTAGGTTCCATTTTTAAACAATGGCATACAATAGGTTGGATTATCAATCGCAATATATAATTCCAAAATACTAAAACACCTAGAGTAAATTGAATATATTATGCATGTAATCCATAATCATAAAAAATGATTTCTTTGGGGATATATTTACTTCCAAATCCTTTATAATGGTTTGTAAATAAAATGTGAATTATACTAAGTATTACCACTAGGAGCGGTGTAACGAAGAGTAAAGCAATGCCCTTTGTCGTGTACCAAGATACCCCGGGTCATGCTCGAAACTCATTGTCAGAGTGTCCAGTCATAGATACATCTATTCTAGATCCCCCTTTACCTTCTCATATCCAGATAGAGATTTATTGAAAGAAAAACAAACAAAATCTCTACATTACCAAAATTATAGGAAGTTTTTATATACTAATCCTCAAAGCCTATCTTAATGTACTGTTCTCTAAAAATAGTTTTTCTAAATATATTTTCCATGGTTTGTACTAAAATTACTCTTATACCAACTATAACGCCCTGAACCTAGTTAACCAGAGTCTGTGCATTATTAAATAACATTATTGTGACCACAAGAGATCATGTCTCGAAAGACAGATTAGTTTAGTAGGCTAGGATGTACTAGATACATACATATGTTTTATATTACATTATGAAATAAAAAAATATTATGTTCCCTTTGAGCACACTCATATCCTTTAGCCTATCCCTATAAGATAATTATAATATACTTATTCATGTCATCGGAAAATTTAAATAGAGAAAAGGGTGAGATCATATTGTCAATAAGGATAACAATATAGTGGAAACTATTATAAATAAGTATAATAATATAAGGTACTGTATAAAACAAAATCACATGTCTTTTAAATATAAAATTCAGCATAACACAACAAAGATAAATCAAATAATGTCATTTACTTATTCACATGGATATTTTAATAGTCATATAATCACATTTAATATCAATATCTAATATCATAATTATGGAATGCATAATTCTGAACATCCTAACCACATTGTCATGTACTAGTTCCAAGACTACAAATAAGATTTTTTAAATGATTTTTTCCAAGACAGAATTTTGTCTCACGATACATACCAATGCTTCGAGGAGCTATATCGGGCTCCGCCAATCACTTACTAAGTCTAATGCGTTTCTCATATGAAAATATTGAAACATAAGATAAACATTAATATTAAAACTAGCATATGAAATGTTTATACTTTATCCATATAACATGATTCGTATAACACATCAATATTCGAACATATCAAAAAACCTTCAATACAATATGGAATATTGTACCATAATGAATCAACTTCATACAAGTGTAAAATCCATCAATGGATTTTTACATAGATAAAATAAAAGCTATTTTAAAGAAATAAATCTTTTTATTTTGAAAATATTCTTATATTCGTTTAAGGGAATCTTTGAAAATTTTATAATGGCAGAAAATAGCCACACCCACAGTATATGAAAGAAAACATTCTTACCTTAAATTATAGAAAAGGTCATAAACGGCATTTTTTAGAAAAACAAAGAATGATTACATTTGAAATATTTTTTTAAAAAGTCAAAAAAGTGTATTAATGACATTAACCATTCATCTAAGAAATATTAATAATGTTTTCGAATTCAATTTTAAAAAACACATATGTGGATGATAATGAACTCCCAATATTATACTTTCTTAAAAAAACATTGGATAATAAAGATATTATATAATTAACCCCTGCCTTGTACTTTTACATGGAATAGGGTACGTTAACCACCAGTATAATAGTAAAATCATTTTTATTAATTCATAAAATAACCCCATACATAAATATGATATCATATATGATCTTCTAATATTGCATTGTTAGTACTATCATTATTTTGGGTGCTAACTGATACATTTTCTTTTATATGTTCTGTTACGTATTTCTTGTTTTTAATGGATTGGATGTATTTTATTCATATGCAAAATTATATTAAGTCTTAAAACATTATTTATAATAATGAAAATAATTTTATTTTTGATTGTTTACAATTTGTAGTGAATCTCATCATGTTTGTGGAGACGGTAATCTGTATGTATGCCTGAGGGACAATACCATTATATGGATTGTCAAATTGTATGTAATTGTATGGAATATCATATATACAGAATAATTAACATGTTTTATTAATTATTTACATCAATTATACTCATTATTATACCCATCCAAATAATATAGTGTTGAATAACAAACAACACCATGGGGTGGAGACGGTAAGCCTTACATACACATATATAATGACTTTTCCATTCATAGGATATAAATAATAATTAATATTGTTGTACCATATTTATATTAACATCACAGTATGTAGAAGGTATTGTATTTATTATTTTTGTGTGGATAATACAACGGAAGAGAATGTGGAAGTAGAAAATATCTTTGAAATAGTTGATAAACTATTACTTCTTCTACGGGTTCTTCCTTTGGATTGGATCAAAATGGCTCCATAGGATGGCATTATGATCAATTTAATGCCTCTATAATTATGTGAGGGTAGTTTTAAGGATATTTTAGGAGGTTTTGGCTGAGAAAAATGGATTTTTAAGTGTGATTCGGGGAGAAGGGAATCTACCCTTTTATAAGGGAGGTGATGGTCGCTTTTGGAAACGCTTGAAATATTAATTTATTATTAAACAAATTCGGTTTATAATGGCTAAAAATATATTTATTTTGGGGATAATATGGGTATGGGTTAAAATAATATAAAATAATATGTTTTTATAAGTGTTTAGGTCACCATATTAACCATATCTTTTAGATTTAACTCTTTGTTAAATAGTTTAACATTACCATGTATTCTTGTATTTTTATATTACATGGTTAAAAAACATAAAATAAAATTCCAATAGAACCCCAAGTTGTTATTTAAGGAAATATATTTCATTATATACGTCCATTGATCAAATTTATATTTTTTGAAATATTATAACATCTAATAATATTGTATTTGTTTAAAAGACTTATTTTTGTCAATTCTGACACTAATTTGTATATGATTTTTTGGAAAGTCAACATAACATGATCACAAAGAAAAAAAAATTATTATATAAATCCTATCATGTCATAATGACCTAAAATTTTACGGGAATTCATCAAAATTCTAAATTTCCATTTATATGGTTATTTATAATATTAATTAGTTTAATTATTCATTAATGAGGTAATTACTACATCATCATTGTGTCGCATATAAACATAATTATTTAATATATAAAAATTATAAATACAATAAAATTAGGTAGGAAATTTTTTTATCTCTCTAATAAATATTTAGACTCAAATTTATCTTATGTATTACACTATATTAATTTTTTTTAGTTATAGAAATTTGAATTTCACACTTTTAACTCTTCTTTAAATAAAAAAAATAATAAATATCCTAATTTAATACAAGTAGATCAAAGAGGATAATATATTATTCATAAAGATGATTTTGGTCTAAATAAACTTATCCAGTAGAATTAATACATGTGTTAGGGTAATTATAATTTCAATTTTACCATCAATTACCCTATTTAATTTTAATGGTGGTAAATAAAATCCAAAAGTTACTGTTCACTAAATATTATTTTCATCATATTGACCCAAATTATACATACTTATGTCAACCATGTCCCTTGGATTTTTCAAATTCAATTCAATGAAGTGGTAAAATTACTTTTCATGTAAATTTGCTAACATGCCTAGAAGGTGGGTAAAAGACGTTAAAAAGTTTTGTAAAATTTTATACATCTAATCTTATTAAAAATGACTCTAATGAAATACATTGAAATAATATAGATATTATGTATCTATTTTGACATAAAATAAATTTAAATGAAATAAATAATTATTAAAATAAAAATTTTGTTTAAATCAATAACACATTGTTTTGCACAATTCATAAAAAATTGAATGTTTTCCGGAAAATAAAAAAAATCACCCTAAGATAATTTTGATTTTCCTAATCCAAAAGTAAAGTCCATTTTGAAAAATAATAATTATTAAATTTCAAAATGTGGGTATTACTATTCATAACGGAAAGTTTGATTGGTCGTGGTATGCTAGAAATCAATGTTGCGTACAACACAAGTTATTATATTATTCAAATAGAAGTGTATCGTGGAAGCTTGGGGTGTTACACATCATAAATATAATAACGAAGTTGAATGATGTGGAATACATTATAAATCTATTAAAATGACAAAGTAATCTACAACCAATATGATAACATTCCCACCCACCCCATCACTACAATTGGCACAAAAATCATGGATGAAATCTTATGTCCTCTTCCAAACAACTGTTGTCCAAATTGAGGGGAAACATTCAAGAAAACCTAGCCCTGATCCTGCAATACAAAGGTACTCCTTCTATAATATTCATAGAACTTATACCATTCATGTTATACTTTTATCCTCCCATGAAAAAGATGAAATTTCTCTAACATTCTCTAGAAAACATTTGGACCAACAACTATTGTATCCCGAACCTCCATCTATTACATTTGAGAATGACATAGACTCCTATAAAATCCCTCAAATAGAGACATTCATATAAAAGAGTGATATCAATTGTTACAATAAAACACAACCAAAGGGAGCTATTATAACCAAGATCCTCCAATGTCCAAAATGCATGGCAGAAACATATCCTCCAAATTTAGGATAGTTCATTCTATTTTCCCATCTATATAGGGGTGGATGTAAGTACAAATTCATAATTTTCTGAAAAATTCATGCTAAAATACCTTCCAGATATGTGAGGTAAATTTTTTTTCCCACAATGAGAAAAGGGAGATCAAAAATCCATGAAACCACACCAGCTCTTCCACATACTACATAGTTGAGGAATCCACTAAGATCAACTCATTGATCATAAAGAAATGGGAAGATCTCAAGAACCAATACATGAACACTGAGATAGCATAATATCCTCCCTCAGGTCAAGGTTATCTTGTTATTAAATCAATTTATATTTCAACAAATATATAATTGGGTATATATAATTTCCCCAAAAAATATCTTAGTGTATGAATCTTGAATTTTACCTTCTGGAAAACCAAACTTGTTTCCAAATACATTGCCACTGCCCATTAAATCTCGGGTCACCAAAAATAAAACCTCAAACCAAGATACATCTTGTAAATCCTCAGTTTACCACTAATGGTTAGATATGAAACTCATGATAGAATACATTTCTCATTTCCACCACTAAAAACAGCATCCCACTAAACAACTTCTGATTCTGACTATCCTCTGACCACCACTCTGAAGCATCAAAATTTTAAACATGATCATGAATCACATGTGACATTGTGTCTCCCTACTAAGAGTCCACTACAATATTCATCAATGAAAAATGAACCAACATCTAAAACAATGAATCTCTATAATCAGGCAATCATTCATTTATGTTCATGGACATCGACTCCTCCATTTCTCTCCATGAATCATTAGTCTCCCCAACAACACTTTTCCAAAATTTCATACTCAAAGATTCATACAAAACATTCTCCTTTCAAAATAAGTAATAGATTTTAAAATCATAATCCTTTAGAAACACCATATACATACACATCTCAAAGTTCAAATTAAACTATGTAAAAACATACCAAAAACTTTTGTGATCTGTTGAAACCACAAAGCTCTCTCCATTGAGGTAATGCTGACAGAACTTCAGGAACAACACAACTGATACTATCTCTAGATCAAGGGTGGTGTAGTTACACTCATGGGGAAATAACCTACAAGGCCTATAAGAAATCATAGGTTACTGCTGCAATAGTACACATCCCAAGATATGATAGGAATCTTCATAACACACCTCAGACAACAAACTATCCTCCGGCTGTTGGAGGACTAGAGAAGTGAGAAACATCCACTTCAGGTAACTAAATAATTTGTGGTACTGACCACACCACTCAAAATCTTATTTCACCCTATTCAAATATTTCAATTTTGATGCAACAATACAGAAATCAGGTATGAACCTCCAATAATATCTCATGGTACTAGTGAAACTGCGCACATCTTCCACATTCATGGGTGCTTCCAAAACAAAAACTACTTCAATAATCAATAGGGATACATCCACACCCTACTAAGAAAACACATTCTTGAGTATTATAAACTCTCATATCCTCAAAATACACATGGAAAACATAACACGGAGCTGGTGGTGGTTAATAAAATGCATGGAAATTCTGAGAAGCTCGATATGATTTGACATAACAATGAGAGGATCAAGGTTACATCGATGAATAAGATAAATAACCCATCTAGGAACTCACGAAATGTGAATATCAAAATCCACCTGAACACGGATGGTTTGTTTTAAACATAGAATGGCATGTTTACAAACTCAATATACCCATACTTTCATATAAATGGATACATTTCAATATTTCCCTCCTTCACCATTAATTCATGATATCCACATTGTTTATCGATCTTTGAAAACCAAATTGCCTCTATAAACTATTCGAAGGTACCATCTATCATTGGTTGAGGGTAACAAATCGTGGCCATCACATGATTCAACATTAAATAGTCTATAGACATCCTCAGACCACCATACAAATTCATCAAGAAAAATACTGGGGTACCCCACAACAACACTTGTCCAAAGAAAACCGTATTAAATTACATCATCTATTTGGAACCAGAACCCTCACAACTCCTAAGGTTTCAGGCGAAAACATGCCATCAAGATCAGTGGATCACTAAGCTATAAGTTTATCTAGAACTCAAAATCACATCAAGTGGGTAGTAGCAAAACATCTTTAGGATAAAAATCCATGAAATCCCCAAAGACCATAGGAATTTCTACTATTATAGTTTACATGAATTTTTCTGACAAATTTTCCAATAAAAATTGAAGGGCCTCCACACATCGACTACGCACTAGATAAATATTCTCAGTAATGAAAAACACATGTTGTCCAACCACATTGGAAAAAATGACTCTCCTATTAATTAGTCGATAAAAACACATATAGAACCAAACTAGTCTATGTTAAGGATAACATCATATGAATTCAGTTGTAATATTAAAAGATCCCCACCGTACTGATGGGGCCCCATCATCAGTCTCTACCATCGAAAAACAATATAAAAGACGGAAAGACCTCTGAGTTGCATATTCAAGACTAGGGGTTTGAGAATACTGTCTACATTTATCCTAGATCATTATCTAGAGTGGGAAAAAATGTGATAAGATCACAAATCAAACAAGAGAAAAACTAGGGACCTAAAAAACCGATCAAACCTATGATGATCTATGAACCCTCTAGATCGGCATCATCCCCTACATGCAACTGACCAATCCAAGATCCTCTTCTTCTATATTGATGAACAACTCCATGAACACACTTATGTTGTCTGAAATAAACACTAGGAACATCATGAGGAAAAACTCTACATGATCCATCTCCCCATGGAGAAGAAAAATCTGGATTCCCCTACTACTGAAATTGCCTCACTAGATACTACTACTAAGGCTAACACTAAACTTGTGTGTCTCAGAGAATCTAATCTTAGGGACCGAATGGGAACTAGCTCTGGAGGTGGAAAAAACCCTACAACCAAAATGATATGGATCAAATCTCCCAAAGAAACATAAAAACCACTAACAACAGAAGGCTGGAAACTAAATTGAGGAGGTCAAATCTCTGCCAATTGAAATGTATATGGTCTAGGTGCATGATACCTACAATGGAAAAATCAATTCCTAAAAGAACCCTACTGCTAATCATCCTGAAAAAACCCATCATGAGTGCATATATTCAATTACATGTGCCTTCTTAGAAAAATCTATATATGTTGGAAATTTTAATAGAGTAACTAAATAATAGATAGAAGGAAATATTTTATCCTCGAGAATTATCTCACAAGTCTCGTAAAAAAGAAACAGATCTGGTGAAAAACATTGTAGGGCCTTGAACTTGATTCCCATCTCCCACAATCACATGCTAATTCTAGAAGAGAAAGAACCAAATTCTTTTTTACTGCTTTCATGTTTATATAATGGAACTCTACCTGGAATACATTCTGGAATATGGCCCAAAAAACAACTCTCTCCATCCTCTCTTTTAGATAAATCAAACAACACTGACACACAAATCCATTCAACTGAAAGACTAACAAAGGGAGCCAATACTCTTTCTGTTCTTGGATAAAATTGAATGTGATGCCAAGCTCCTACAACCAACACTTTATCTCCACATCTAAAACTCTAACCATGTACATTCAAAATGATTTAATTCATAAATCACACAAAATATTGAACACCGAATCATCCTCCTTAACATGATCACCCCTATGAAGATCAACTATATCATCTGGTTGAACCACAACTCTTGAGACACATGTATATGAAGACAGGGAGCAATTTCTAAAATGAAAACATGGATATCGAAATCTCAAGTAGATAGAAATTTTTTATAACATATTTTAATTAATTTTAATTCATTTTTTATCAATTTCATCATCCTTATACCAACCCAAATCAAACAAGAACTAAAGTCATTATGGTTCATTTACATCTCCTTTTTCTCTAACCTGCAAGTGGGGTTGCCTCACTATCTCATTTGGTCTGCTCTATCTCCTCACATGAGATCATGGGTGGACCAATACTCTTTTGTCCTAGCCAGTCCTCCCTAGCCAATGTCATGATCCATGATCATATGACACTATTTTCCTACCATCCCATCAAATACCCAGTCATTCTAGTTCCAAAAACCCATCCTCTATTTCTACCATCACATATGATTCCACTCTATTTTTTCTCCATCTCTCAAAAGATACTGAAAAAGTGGGGAGAGTGATAATTAATCTCAGGTCCAACCTCAAGTATTCCCAGGGTTTTTGACAAACACCAAGGGTATAAAAATCTAATTTATATGAGGAAATACCCTCTATATTAATATATGATCAAGGGGTAAGATGAATCATCCACAATTACTCTAGTATATATATAAGGAAACCAAACAAATTCGTAATGCATGTAAAAATGAGGTAATAGATAAAAAATATGGTCTCTAATGTAAATACATAAAAGTAATGTTGAATCGGACTACAACAACTTCCCTCTATCAAAAGCTAGTAACCCTATGCACTACCCTTGTAATCCTCATAGAAATGTGAAAATAGTATGATATACGTAGGTAGAGCATTAAACTATAATCAATAGGAAAACCAAAGACTCTCATACCCATGTTAATGAAGATTACTAATTCCCCTAAGAGAAAACACCATAACCCAGTATAAATTATTGAAGTGCACTAACCATCCCAATATCATGAAGACATGATCACTATGTTACAAAATTCATGTAATATAATAAAATGTAAATAAAATTGATGATAGGGTACCCCGAAGAAATTTTACACTAGTAATCCATGGTCATCCAACATCATATGTCGTAATAATAACTTTCCAAACATATACCACATCACATCCTCCCCACATATATCTGGCCCACACAATAAATCCACTTGGAACACACTTAGGCCTCACAAAACATCCTCTCCTCACACACGTAGGCCTCACAATACACCCTTCCAAAAAAACACTATGCTTCACAACACATAAAATAATATCAAATATCATCACAGATCATATAGAAGACAACAGGAAAAGAACATCACAACTCATCTCAAAGGTACCTGGGAAAGCACATCAATACTCACCTCTAAGACAAGTTGGAATTAACAAAAAAAATCTTCATGATGATAGTTGGTATTCCAAAACCACAACATGATGCTCTAACATAACTCAGTACAACACATATTGTGCAATTCCTACCCCACCTGAAAGAGAGATTTCAAACAGCGGGTACCCAACCATTTGTACTTCTCGTGCGATGCTAGAAAAAACAGCTCATGCATGACTATGAAGGTTTTTAGAACATAGTTAACAATGTGGGTAGGGAACATTTAGAAATAAAAATAATTTGTAGTGAATTAATATGTACACATACATATATATATTGAAAATCGCAAAATCCCAACCAGTGTATTTTAAAAAAACTAGCCAAATCACATCACCATCACTTTTTTGGATCACCCTAATTCCATTTATTTGTATCTATAACTTTTTTTGAAGAATGTGATGATCTTAAACAAGTGAAATCACATTTATTCCACATTTATAACCCATTAATTTCAATATTTATCCTCTATAACATTTAACCAAAAAAACCATTTTTTACTATCCCATTGATAAATTTTCATCCCACTTACCATACCAACCCATTAAATTTCCAAAATTCTTTAATACTCATTTATTATTTCATTCAATACATAGATATCTAACACAAATCAACCAAATTCTAAAAATAACTCAGTATTTCAATCAATCATATCTCACTTCCCCATAAGCACAGGCAGACAAACCTTCACATCACCACCCCAAAAATCCAAACCCAAAAACAATCACCTCGCCACCCAAAATAATTTACCATAAAATATAAGCCTATAATTCTTGATCACACATTGTGGTTGCATTAGAATGACCTCACATATAAACACATCATCATCCATCTAAAAAATATAAATATTGGAATTTTATTACATTCCACATTATTTTAGAGGTTTTATCCCAAAAACCTAAATCCTGGGGACCCCAATTAATTATCCATGTATATGTAATTAACAAATTTCCATCGATGTTGACATCACAAAAATCAAGTCCAAAGAAGAAATCACAAAAAATATTACAAAAAAATCCATTAATGGCCACAATTTTCACTTCGGTATCAAGACCAAACAATCTATAGGATCACTATCATATCAAGAAAATAAAAACACGTGGAACAAACCCAATTATTTATAATTAATTATTCCCTCACTATCAATACCCGTAGGTAACCAAAAGAAACCCCTATGTCATGATGGAAATGGAAAGAATATTAATGTAAATAAAAAAGAGAGTATGCTTTTTAACTCACTACGCACCCCATCGAAAGGAATAACACTTGAAAACCACAACCACATCATAGTGAATAATTGAAAACCCAATTCTGCTTCTTGAGAACATCAAAATCAATCCAACCCACCCATGAATCAATGTTAGACCACCGTAATAGATTCTTGGGAGAAGTACATATAAGAAATAGATGATAATTAGAAGAAAACATAGCACAAATCATCCACGTGTCATCAAAAAACATCCACCACAATTAATATATTGAATATGGAATAATAAGGCTTGAAAAACCCATGGGGAACTGATAGTTATCAAAAAATGGGGGGAAGGAGAAAAAACAACTCAATGAATAAAAGTTCCACCAATTTTTTTTTGAAAATTGCACAGGACTGGGTTATTTCAAGATGTTTAATACTCTTTCACATAGTGTAACACTTGGGGTTCAGTTTCACCATAATTTTCATCACCTATTCATTTTATTGTTCATTTTTTAGAATAATAATATTAAATTTCTTAAAACCATCTTCCGCAGTATGTAATGTGTGTACAAGTCATGAAACCCTATAGATAATCTATGAATCTAACATTCACAATGTGTAATACCCTTATATGATGTGTAATATCCATATTTCCATCATTAAGAACATAAAATTCTATATAATCCCTCTAAGACGCCTCGTAACACCTCCAAAAAACTGGTTAAAAGACTAAGAAGGCACAATTCCTTATAGTATTGAACAATTTTGATTGTTGGTTATTGCGAGAAACTGTGATTTACTATGAGTGAGATGTAGGTGGAAATTATATATCCCACATGAACATTTAATTTTATCCATTTATTTGAGAGGTGTTGTTTGAGTCTCTGATATTATTATGTGCTTGTTGTCTCCTTTAATTTAGAGAGACTCATGGGTATTATTATGTTTTTCAAGGGTAATTCCTTGAATATGTGATAGATATATGTATTGGATGGTCTTGTTGGGATGTCTCCATGATGATAGGTCAATTTCATCTAGTTTATTCAATTTGGTTGGGAGTACATTCTTGTGTTTTTCTTTTTTGGGGGGATTTGGAACTCAAGGATGATTTGTATACTTGGAATTTCATCTAAGGAATTATTACTAAGGGATTTCCCCTAACATTTGGATCGTGTTGTGTTTCCCTTGTAGGGAATTTATTTTTGATTATTTGGGTGGAAGGTTTGAATACCATTTTTAGTGTGTTTTGTTTTTTGAATTTCATTTTCGATTCTTTTTTATGGAGGATTAGATGGATAATGTAGAGTGTTTTTTTAAATATTTTTCATATGAGTGAGTAATGCTATTTTGGAATATATAGAGGATCTTCATATTGGGTTTTATTATCTTTTTATGAAATTTTATACAATTGAGAATATTTGTGTCGTCCTAGATTGAGTGCATGGGTTTAGAAGGTGATTCTCATGTAGGATGTCACATTATGCTATGACAATACAGTTTGTGAGAGCCCCATGTTCTGGTTTGGACCTGAGGTTGGTCATTGAGAGAATGTGGGGGATATTTTTTTGGATGCAGAGATACAATGTGTTAAGAGAAATTACATGAATTTTCAGAAGAGAGTTCATCACCAAGGATTATTATTTTATTTTGAAGATGAGTTAGATATTTGGATCAACTCCTGTTCGGTTGCCCATTGGCCCTAACATTGGTGTTATCTTCTGTTGAAGATATTAGTCTAAGGATTATGCCCTCAGGATATCACCGATCATGAGTTGGTGTTGAAATTGATATGGTATTATCCTCTATTTTATGGATGTTGTTCCATAGGATATTGAGGATAATGTGAAATCTAGATGGGTGAACCCCTCAAGTAGAGCATTATAGCCTAGATTGGGGTATGTTCTAGGGATTCCATTTCATATCTTACAACATGGATTCTCTACAATCCTCGAAAAAGATGGTTCCCTTTGGATATTATTATTTATTTTCCATATCTAGTGATCAATTCATTTCTATCGAATATTTGGGACTCATATATTTTTATGTTATGAGGACCTTGGTGTACTTCTCCCCAGATCAGATCATATTATAGGAGTCCTAGAACATGGAATATTCTCTCATATTTGAAGACACCTTTTGTTATTCCATTGGGTCTTAGCATCATTGAATCATATTTATATTTACAGGAGAGCAGGATGATATTCTAAATATGGGAATATTATAATGTTTTTATGTATCTTATAAGCTAAAAATTCTCTAGTAGAGGTTATAGTGGGGGTATACATTACATTAGTATCTAGATAGATATTTCAGTTGGATATTATGCTTATTTTTCACTAGGAACATTCTATTCAATTTTTTCATCTAGTCTTGACAAATCATGTGAGCATCCACTAGTTATAAAACAACGTATTCAAATAAATATTATTTCATCGATGTCTTTCATTAAAGGTAACACCATGTTTTTACAAAACATAATATACTATTAATATTATTATTTGAAAATGAACATTATAACCAAGCCATTTAAAATGGATAAATCAATAGTAAAATAAAAATTTGAATAATTATTTATAATGATTTTATATAAATGGAATATATTTATAAAATGGCACATAATTTTTTTGAAATGCCTTTATATGTTTCAAACATACTATTTTATATAAAATAATTTTATTAGATGTTGTTAAAATATAATAAAACTAAAAATTTTCAATTATAGTAAAATAATTCAAAAAAATAAAATTCAAATTTGAATTCTAAACTTCATTATATTATTATGGTGACGTTTTTTAAAAAAAATTATACATTCATTTTCCAATGAATCAAAAAAATATTGATATTGATTAAAAATGACTTATTCGTATCAAACCTTTACCAGATCCATTTCAATTTATTATGGTTTTAAAATTCACATTAGTTCTAATAAATATTTTTTAATCTAGTCTGTTTCACTATAATCAATTTAATAATCAATTTTTATATTAAAACCATTTATACTTATAATAATATTCTCTTTGTAAAACAATTTTTTCATCACATATCTCAGTTCAAATTAAATGTAAAATATTTTCCAAATGTTGAACGAATCTTTAAAAGAAGATTAATTTATTTTCAAAAATAATAATTATTATTATAAAATAATTTCAAAAAAAATTTTGGTGAAAAGGTATTGTTTAATCTAAAAAAATTAATTACCAATATTAAGGATAAAAACTATTTTATTATTGATTATTATAAAAATATAATTTGAAAATTATCTATAAGAATTTAAAAATTTACTCTCTAGACATATTAAGATATTATATCCTCTAATTATTGTTAAGGATCAATTTTTGGAGACTTTAATCTTGTTTAAAACATGGGTAAGGCTTTTTCTTTTCAGAAATTCCATGTTTTTTCTTTCCCCAACATATTAGAGAGAACCCCCTCTAAACACATATTCACAAAAAAAAAATTTATCACCCAATACCTAGAAAAATACATTACATATTTATATATAAAATTTTAATAGTAATTTGCCTTATTAAGGATGCCACCTAATAACAATTTTGTTGCTAACCAAAATAGAACCTCTAATGAAGTGACATAGTCCTTAAATATGTATTTTAATTTTACTTCCATTTAAATCTCAATTAAATATTACTAAAACATGATTAAATAATAACATAATATTCTACCTTATACATATATGTCATTATATTTGTCTAATTATCTATATATGTATCCTCTTCCATCAAGTGTGAAATGAAACCATCGAACCTGTATATGAAAAAATACTACCTTGCAAACCGACATAAATCATCTTTCATCATCACCTTTAATGGAATGATATAATGATTTATATAATTTTTTAATATTGTATTAATTAAATTATTATAATTTATGTTTTTTATTATCACATCTACCATCATAACTTACTGTCTTCTGGGAAAAAGTAATGTCCCTCTTGCATAGGTGAGGACTACTGACTCCATAAATAGATTTGATATATTATTAATTTATTTCTGACATGTATTGAAATAAGGATGTATTAAATGAATATATATTATATATATTATATAAATATTAATTTTTATTGTTAAATAACTATTTACCTTTCTTATTCTTTATCTGTCATGAAAATTGAAACAACATCCATGTGAAAATACTACCTACTATCTCCACGAATGATGTGTTTAATTTCAGATTTACAAATGCAATGGATTAATATATATATATATATATGTAATATAATGAATACACATTTTATTTATATTATTTTTATAATTATGGATATTATTTCACCATGATAAAATTAAACAGACCAGAAATACCAAATCAAGGCATAAATGAAAATTGAAGTAGTTTTTACCTGAAATAAGATTTTAATATAGAATTTTAAATAAAGGGGTAATAAATTTATATAATTAAAAAATATATTTTATGATATTTATAATGAACCTATATTTACTATATATTATGTTTTAATTTTTATAAAATAAGTTGAGACGTAATATAATGTTTCTTCTCTTACTATTATTTATATGAGACACAAGCTATACTCACCACTTTTCTCATTTGTGTGGTGTTTATACCAACCATGAAGGTGTTTATGAAATTTATTATTATGGTTATATATATTTTTATGTTCATATAATTTTATTTATTTAATTTTTATTATGACTCAAGGGTTTCCAAAGAAGTCAGGGTTCGATGCTACAATATCATTTTTTTATTAGGGTTGTTTATGTTCTTTCTTTGAATGTAAGGATATTATGATCCCACATTCATGAAAATTGTGACAATTATTCACATTTGGATATTAAACTAAATTAAATTCATTAATTAAATTCTAATCTCACTATATTCCAAAATATTTGAATATAATTTTTTTATAAATAGATGAATTTATTTATCACTTCGGTCGAATTTAATTTTCAAAAAATATCCATTTTTTCATAAGAAAATCATGAATAATTTTAATATCATTATATGATTAATTAAATTAATGTTTACATATGGATTAAATTTCAATAAAATAACTTAAATGGTTTTTTATTACAATTTTCTAGATATGTCTGTTTTGATTTTTTATGTATATAAGGATAAAATCATTATTTTAATGTGTATATAAGGAACAATAAAATTATACGTAATTATAATATAGTAATTCAAAGAATAAATTATAATTAGTAAAAGTTATTTAAAAATAATATTTTACAAAATTTTAATTTTTAAAAATGTTTTTTTAAAAAAGAAATTAAATTTTCCTCATCAATGTTATAATGATATTTTTATGGAATTTCTATTCCTCAACTTCAACAACCATGGGCAGTAATTATTTTTTACTAGGGATATGATTCAATTTTACAATATATATTCATTTTTATGATGTTTTTTAATTAGGAAAAATAAATTTTTTATGAAGAATTTTTATTTTCCGTGGGTTATGATTTGATGAATTTATGAGAAGATTATTAAACCAATCTATATTAAATGTTTTATGTGATGATGAAATGTTTATGAAATACATTTCTTTTTAACTGGTTATGATATAATGAATTTTTAATCATCCTATAGAATACATATGTATAGTTTTCATTATGTTATTAGTGGTTATATTAAAAGATATGGAAAATAGTTACATTATAACATAGGATGGTGTTTACCATATAAGAAATGTCGATTGTAAACTTATAACAATGGTTATTTTCACATTAGAAATGAGTTTGAGTGGGACCAATATCTCTAAATAATTGATTTAATAATTATTATTTTTATATGATCTCATAGGGAACAGGGAATGTTCCCCCATTCCCAAAAGTGGGTATATGGGAAGTTATCCCAAGCCCCAAAAGGGAACACAGGTGGCTTTTCCATTACTAAATGGAAATACATATGAGGTTATCCAAAGACCATGGTAGGAACATGGCTTATTAGAACAACAAAATAATGTTATTAATTCATTATTTTGTATCCTTGAAATTATTTTTGAAATGATTATGTGTAAGTAAGATATTAATTTCCTATTTTACCATTTTATATTTGGGATATTGATCATTTATTTTTTGTGATTCAGGTCATCTAAACTGAGATGATTTATTCCAGGAACCTTTTTAGGTCTAATATATCCATGGTTTGTTTTCAAATAGTTACTCTCATGCTGTTATACCCTTATACTCCTTTAATTTTTTTATCCCCCGTCAATACTATTAATAACAGTTTAAGATCTCCATTTATTATGTTTTTTTCTAATGGTTATGAATAAAGGGTTTTAGTAGGTTATTAATCTAAAGGGATAAATATTGCAATATATTTATTGGATTTGTTTATGACACTTAAATATATGGAATCTATTTTATATAAATCATTTTATATTAGTGGAATAAAATAGTATGAAAATAATTACGCAACATGTGATGAACATTTTTATTATTGAATAATATATTTTTATTCATAAAATGAGATTTATTATTATCACATGCCTTGAAAAATACTAAATATTCTGAAATTTGACTAAATATATAATATATAGAAATTTCATTAATATTATTAAATTTAATATATTAATTTAACAAACTAAGATGAAAAAACATTGTGAGTATAAAAATATTTTTTAGAAAAATGTATCCTTTATTTTCAATTGTTTTTCATATTTATTACCAATTAATTTGTTATCATGAAATAATTTTGTACATGTTTCTACCATAATTCTCCACAATATGGATTTTTTTAATATATACCAACTATTCTAATGGATAGTTTGTAACATTAAATAATACTATTTTCAGTGTAAATAATGTTTCTTATAAACACAATGCTTCATCTAACCCATTCTATAGAAAAAAATAAATTGTGTAAATATATTTTGAAATCATGGGGTGAATAAATTTTGATCATTGGAAAAAGATTGTATTATTTCAAATGACATGATTTTAACCTATTTTAGGTTCATTTCATTACATTATTATTTCGACATGTTGTAAAGTGTTGATTATTTAGTTTTTATTATTAATGTTGTTCATGGAGAATGGGTAATATGTAATACATTTTACTATTGGTGAAGATGATCTTTAGATTTGGGGTGATGATTTAAAAAGTATGGTGAAGATGGTTTTGAAAATTATTATCGGTAGAGATGAATTACTGTCGAATGTGAGTCTTAGGATTTTTGTGATGATGCTTATAATAGAGGCTAAAGGTTTTGGGATTTAGTGAACAAAGATCATGTATCATGAGTTTATTGGGACTACTATATGGGGGTAAAAGTTTCAGAATTTTAGTGCCATATGAGATAGTGTAGACCATCAATATAATAGAGGTATGAACCATATGAACCCATAGTTAGGTTTATATAGAACAACAGGATGGGGGATTAAGATCACTTTTAATAATTTGTCTTACAAATGGATTTTAAGGAAAGGATAATGTGAATTGATGCCATGGGATTCTTTAATATGATTTTCTTATAAATGTAAAATGGGATTTAAAGCCCATAGGAATTTTGGTATAATTTCATGGGGAATAATTAGAATAATAGGATTATTCATTCAACATGATTGCATGGGAAATAGTATTTAATGGATATCTACGGGTTAATAGAGTATAAAATATTGTGAATATATTGATCCACTATAGAAATATTTTATATTTGTAATAGATCAGTTAGTGTACGCTAATCATGAGTGGAGATGGTAGTGAATTGTATTTTTTTTCTTATTTTTAATGAATTTCATAATCTAGTGTACATTATGTAAATATTTTGGGACATTATTAGTATTGGAATTTATTTTGTCACACTCACACACTTGGTGGGTCTTTTGATAATCTTTCATACTTTATGTTTCATAGTAAATATAAGGGTAAGAGTTTAAAATTAGTAACATAATAGATTTTGGTGTATAGATATGAATGATATGGAATGCGAGGTTTAAAAATGGGTCGATTCTATCAAAATGAAATTTTATAATGTGTTATCCTTTATATAAATACTATATAAAATAGCATGTATCCCATTAAAAATCAAAATAAAACTAACCACATTATATTAACATGATAAATTTTTATGTACTAAATTTTCCAATTATATTATTACCATTTTTTTGAAATGTGTAAATAAAATAAATGGGTTATAGAAATTAAATAGATAGGAAATTCAATGATATCAATTATTATGAGTTTTTTTATGAGAAAAGTTTTTATTATCATGGAACTTATGTACAAATATTTGGATCTATAAAAACACATGAATTTTAGGAACTTAAGAAATTATGACTTATGTGAAATTTTCGATGGGGTAAGTTTACTGTCATAGAAATCACTAAGATATCTATGATAGATAAATCCAAACCCATGATATCCAGTATTATATATCATATCCTTAGATCTTGGGAGCCGTCCATTATGTATGTTTTTGAATGTTTTCATAGTACAAACATGTAATTATTAATTCAGTATATCTTCATATTAATTTTTATATATCTAAAATTTAAAATTAAAAAAATATAATTTCTTTTATTTATTTTTAAATTTTTTTATAGATTCTTAGGAATGAATAATCAATTAGAAAAATTTGTTCTAAAATCATTTCATATTTAAGAGACAGATTTTCAAAACTATTATATTTTTTTAAGAAATTATGTATTTTTTTCTTTACAGACTACATATATCACTATTGTATAATATATTTAAAAAAATTTAAAGAAAATTTATATATAAAATAAATAACACTAATTTAATATTTATTAATTTTCTTGGAATAAGAACACAAGAACATTATACTTATGAAAAAATTATAAATATTATTTTTTTCATCATTATGCATTATAATAGGCAAATAAAATATAATCACTTTATAAAATTTTACTAAAAAATGAATTAAATAATTTCAATATACATTAACAAGTTATATTATTATTTTAGTAACCTTTTGGTCAAAAAATAATTCCACCAATTGTAAAAATGTCTCCATGTTAAGGGATAAAATAAGGTAATATTTTTTATTCATGAAGTAGAGTGTTAAAATATTAAGAAACCACATATGTAAGTGGGTTCATAATAGTTTTATTTACCATGAAGAATTATTTCCTCATGATTAAATGTTTTTATATACACTTTTTATTAATATGAAATATTTTTTTACATTATGCAATTAAATTTTACAAAATGCCTATTATCTCACCTATAAAAGGAAACATTCACATCCCTACTTCACATCCATACTATGGATACCAATTTGAACCAAATTTCGTCAATAGACATACCTGACTTACATTATATGGTCATAGATCTTTTTTGACACCCAAAAACCAATATTTCCTATCTTATGGAGTGGTCTAGTGGAATATACCAATGGAAGATGTAACTATTTTTACAAAATTTCTTGAATTTTTTTATTATTCCACCTCCTCTAAATATAGTATTCCCATAATAATATAATTATATTAGTATAATTTGTATTATTGAATTTTTTTATTGGTTGAATAACCACTATCTACCATCTTATAATATATTAGAAATTTAAATTTTTCCATATTAATGACAAATTAGGACATCCCTAAATAATGTTTTCAAATATCCATGAGTGCCACAAATGGATGGTTATAAAAGTGGATTTAATTAAAAAAATGATATCTATAAATGTATTTACATTATATAAATATAAATTATTAACTTTATTAATCCAATAATTAATAAAAGGATTGTGTAAAATTAACCTCATTAAATGAGTATACAATAATATTTTTTTTATATGAATATATTTAAGAGAATATATCATAATTTATGAAATTTTTATTATTTATTCTATAATTATATATATATATATATTATGGATATTATGAATAAATTATCATAATTCCTTTCACCAAAGTCAACAAATTGTAGTAGTTTTTCCATAATTGAGAAAATAATTCCATGTTTTTATGAGATAAAATAATAAAAAATTAATTAACAACATATGGTAATAAGTAGTGATTTTAAAATATAATATAAATGAAAATTTTAATTAATATATTACTAATTAATGATAACAAATCTATTGAAGTGGTAGAAATAATAATATAATTGTATCTAGACTTGAGGTATTCAATCCTTATCTCAATTTCTATTATGTGAGAAAAAATTAATATTACACATTAATTTAATTTTATGTTTGTTAAATAAAAAGAAATTTAAATATTACATCACAGATGAATTTTTTATTCTATGTGGTATTAGTTTTAAATAATCTCTTTCAATACATTTTTCATTGATTAATGTATTTTATATGTCATAAGGGTATTTTATCTTAATTTACATTCACAAAGTTATATACATTATCATTTAATTTCATCATTCTATGATTGGTTACATACATGACATTATTTTATTGTACTGTATTTTGTCTTTATTTTTTGTCACATATCCTTTAACTCATTCACTACCCTTCAATTAAAAATTCAAATAGATGTTTTTCTATAAGTTATGTAGATGGTGTCTTACATCTAAAATTATGAATATATTTATTCCATGCCCTTATTAATTATTTTTTTGGATTAATACATAAAATATTATTTTAGATTACATTAAATTTTTTAATTTAATTAAATTTTTTTATTAGGAATGTTCTTAATTTTTTACACATAGAATTTTTTTTGAATTTATTAAATAAAATTTTAAAATTACCTCAATTTGAAGTTATCAGAATAAGAAAATTTCAACATATTTAAAACAATTCTTATGATTAATGATTTCAATTAATGTTTTCATCATTTTTTGAAATAATTTATATTCCCATTTGTTTGTGAAATTTTATAGTATATTATGAAATAATACCATTTTAGAAGATTAAATAATCATATTTCATTCCATATATGTATATTATTATATCCCAATAATAATTTCATGTCGTTAAATAAATATTTTGTTCTCTAATGTGTTCTATTTAGTCATTCCCACCCTGATACTTTTGATGCTCATTGATTGTTGTATTGTATCCTGCATTACCATTTCTCAAATGTAGGAAACATCCATCACCTCGTCAATATTGTTTTCTCAATGATTGACATGAGATGATTGGATTTAGTTTTCCCCATCCATGGATTCCTCCTCAGAACTCATCTCAATGTCTGGGTATCTCTTATAGATTATCACATTTTTCGTGAAACTCATTCCTAGTGCTATATCATTGTGGATGATGGTTAATACGCTACATTTTCCAGGACATTCCAAAGGATCAAGTCATGGAATCATCCCTCAGTTAAGAGATTAGTCATGTTGAGGCATATGTGACATCTATTGATGTGGGAACACTATAATGCATGTATTCTTCCTTATCAGCTGGATTCTCAAGTGTGTGGAAATCTAAGGAATCCTTAATCTATTGTAGGGTATCTTATTCTATAGGCATGTCTTTGTGGTTTTCACCAGCTTCTCATGTTTAACATGAGGCATTTTGTGAGTTTAACGTATGGAAACGATGGATCAGAATGATAAAAACACTGTTAATAGTGGTCTTGATTGGTACGTACCTAGGAGGGAGCACCAAGATGGTTTACCAGTTGGATGGATCAAAATTCCAAATGAGGATATACCCAAGATGGCATGTCCCAAAGAGGGAATATTTCACACCATGATGAATGGTCTGGAAAACATTAAGGTAAGATCGTGGATGTGTCCCACAAAGTGGACACCTATGTTTACTATTAGCTGGGATTGAACCATTGGAGGCTTCCTATATATTGATGTGATGAGGAATCAAAACCCACATAGTTCAAATAGATTATTTGGGGCTTATGCACTGATACTACATGAGTGATTCTCAATGAAGAAATCATATAAATGAATGTGGATTATTTAATGATATGGAACATGTACAGGATGTTACCCAACATGATAAAGGTTGTGTGATGGGGTATATGTGTAGGGATTATGCATGGTTAGCTATATGAA
This sequence comes from Viscum album, assembly GCA_963277665.1. NCBI lineage: Eukaryota > Viridiplantae > Streptophyta > Magnoliopsida > Santalales > Viscaceae > Viscum > Viscum album. Next base: position 1,966,547,944 of record OY728132.1, read on the forward strand.
TAAATGGCTTGATCCCAATAGGATGTGTTAGACCCGGTAAGAATCTGTATGGATTATGGATGATTTAATGAAGTGGAAGAGTTGAATTGGGTGAAACTAACCTAATGATGATTTTCTTTGGAATGAACCATAAGGTGGTTTCTAATATAACCTACTTGGGAGGGAGGGATCAAAGTCAACGTAGTCCTAGATCAGGGTGATGAGTCAATTAAAGAGGCAGGTCATGAGAATGGACTCACGGATGAGACCTGAAATAAAATGGATCCTCGGATAGAAGCATGACCTTCCTAAATCACAGCGGATTGATGGGGAGATTATGATGGTACATGAGTGATTTTCATGAAACTCATGGAGTCCTCCCGGAAGTGGATCCATGAGATGTTTCCCAAAGAGGAATGATTTCACATCGAGATGGAACAACCCTAAGGGAGATCACCAATGATTACCAATGGTCTAGGATAAACCACTTGTAGGTTTCCTACATACCATTACTAGAAGATAGGGATCAAAACCCACAAAGTTTGAGAATACAATTTAACATCATGTGGGAAGAGTAGTGAACCGACGAGAAATGGCCAAAACAGATGGGTGATGGCCTAAACCATAAAGAGTATTTCTGTATACCCAGCCTATAAGATAGTGATCAACATAAAATTAGTTCTATAGAAAGGGTTTATGGGACTTATGAATGGGTAGAGGCCCATATAGGATTTCACAGTCGATTCTTACTCTAATACAATGTGATTCATGCTCAGTGTGTTAAACCAGAGGTGTAATCAGACAAGATAATCATTACATAAGACATATGACCATGATGGATATTGCATCGGGATAACACAATGAGGTAACTCGGTAATATGGAGAATGGGATTTACCCCTTGAGAAATGCCCGAGGAGGCTTTCCATATATAAGAAGATGATATAGACATCGTATAGGGAATACAGATCATGGTGTGTGTTGGGGGTTATGCAAGGGGAACCTGATTCACATAAGATGACAAAGACTAGATGGAGTGAAAACATGGATTATAATGATAGAAAAATATAGCTACCAGTCCCATCCTATCTATGATCCAATCAGAAATTACACACATACAGAAGCCCATAGTTTAGCACCTTGTATTGGGGAATAAGGTTCTTGTTAGTTTAACGTCATGTAGCTTAGATGATGAGTAATCACTCCTCATCCCTTAGACATGCATAACTTGTACCATCCTGCACGTGGTTGAGGGAAGGAACATGCAATTTATGATAGTATTAAGGTGGAGGGGAGGGAAATCGATTAGTACATGTTAGCATATATATAAGAAGAAGTAATATAAATTAGTGTTCCTATGCGAAGAATCATGTGGAAGGGTAATATTTTATAAAACACCACAAAAGGAACTATGAAATCACTTTGTTTGAGCCTAGATTTCCATAAGGGAAAAGGGTTTGTGAAGTGTAATACATCATAGATATAGGCTTCATGAATCTCCAATGCATCCGGAAGGAGAGGCCTAGGTGGAATAAATATTCGTTTTAGAAAATAGATCTTAATCTTGAGAGTTCTTCATGAAGGGTTAATGCATTATTAAACCTCATTAAACCTAAAACGGCTCCCACTTTGCAAATCGAGAAGGCCTTCAAGAAGGGAATCCAAACTATAGGTGGGGGACCTAAATAACCAATTGAGTATCAACTCGCATAGCCTTTTTTCCTTAGTTGATCAATCATTTGGTTTGTGAAGAGATTCTCCCAATGAGAGATGGAAAGGGTAAAGGCTTGATTTACAATCGTTTGGGGTGGGAGCGAGCATTCTATTTATATGCTGCTAATGTCAATAGGATTTTTTGGGTGAGCCATGATGAAAAATTGAGAAACGTGAATAACAATTTATTCCTTAAATGACATATGTTCATGGTCAGATAATAAAGGAAAAGTGATAATAAATATAACATATGTTTGAGAGCTAGTTTGCAAAGGGATACATACACTATGAAGGACATACATTTGCAAGCTATTCGGAAAAGGGAGTGGGACTCCATGGATGGGATCCATTAGCGATATGGTCCATGAAAGGAGTTGTACAAAATTAATGGAATAAATTTTCATACTATTCTGTGAAGAATCTTTGTGGAGGTGTTTTTGTGAAACATACCCTTTTGATTATTTTCACCAAAATTCAAGGGCTCATGGGACTGTATTTGGCTTTGATCTGACCATGTATTTTCTCTTGCCTTCTAGGGAACAACATTAAGTTCCAAAAATACTCTCCACATAATGGTATATGTGTGAAATGAGGATGTTATTTTTAGGTTAAATCACTGAGAAAACTCTTGTTGAATCCAAAGACATATCACAAAGCAAGAAGGGTGATTTGCGTCAAGAATACATGTAACCAACGACCGTCGTCAATTGAGGGTGAATGGATGCTTCAAATAAAACCATGATAGGTCACTGTAATGGGTGACATGATTATAGCCTATAAATTGGGCAACATTTTTTCGGTACCTGGATCTCCATAAACGACTATGCTAAAAAAATCTCCTTGCAAAGTGATTCTCCCAAAAAAATTCCTATGTAAAGATACTCTCTGGTCTACTACTCTGTGAATTCATTCCAATGAACTGGTGCATCGTGAAACATTTCTTTTGTGAGATGCAAGTTGAGATCAAAGTTATTCTCCTATCAGTATCAACAAACGGTCTCTACAACCAGTCTCAGTGAACGATACCTGAAAAATTCTTGAGATTTCGGCCAATGGATACTCATGAGGCTACTTGAGGAGTTCTTCCTACTCCTACATGGAAGGGAGAAATGGAAGGAAATCTATAAATAATAGAGTGTAATCAGAGTACTTAGAATCATGAATCACTTATGACACCAATGTTGAATGGATAGAAGGACTACCCACTATGGAAGTCACTTCCGTTGTACAATATTGGAATTTTTACATTGTTTCCATTCTTGAGTCCAGTTGAGATGATCCAGACTACTATTTTAAGGTCATTCTAGAAATAAAAATCTGTGGTAAATTGTTGCATATGTACTCATCGGGAAAGATCATACACATACCATAGTGAACTTCCTCAACAATCAGGACAAAACCATCGATGGTAATGAGTTAGCAGATGAAATGTCCAAACTTCAGTATAGTAATACCATTATGGCTATGATATGGAATCAAGATAATGGATGGATCAATAGCTAGGATTTGTGAAATTCTGTCAGCTTCCCTGATTAGTGGGTCTGTGCCTACTTGGCATGCACATCTTGTATCGAGTTCAAGCATGTACTGAGTGGAGTGGGATAATATGAAGAAGCATGGGAATCTTAATTCCATGTCTCATAAATTTATTATTTAACACTATAACTTATATTCTACTGGTTCCCGGATACCAATGTGTTCCAACTTTATCATGGGGAACATGGTATCATCCCATGGGATCTCCATCAAATTGATTGTATCCAAAATCTAGGAATGATGTATGAGGAGTTCCTCCCTTCCCTGAATATCCAGGAGGATGTCAAACATATACCATCACTGGTGAAGGAATAATTAAACCTGGTTCCAGGAATGCATGGTGAGAATAAAAATACATAAGACATCCACTTTTAGTAGTGGATTAGTTATTTTATAAATGTTCCTCATATGGGAGGGGAAAAACCGATGAAACTACTATAAGTCCCCCTATACGTTGGAGAGGAGCTTAGTGGGGCATGAAAGAATATTTCAATATAATACATGAGGATAGTGATTGGTAAATGTGGGTTTACAACATCAAATATGTCCATCGGCCAGTAGTAATGATGAATAGATTCATTTCATCGCATTTATATGGGTTGATACTACTAGTAAGGGAAGAACACATGGGAGTAAGGGAGAGTACATTTATTATAGTGGTGGAACTTGATTGTGGATAGTGAATCAACAGTGTTATACTGGTGCTATAGAAGTTATATCAATTACTATGTCACCTCAGGGAGGGATGGAGGTCGTTACTCTTCTGTGAGCCAGTCCAATTCCCATAATGCTGGATCACTACTCACATGGGAGATACAAATACCAAAACTTCATTTATCCTCCAAAGATACACATTCTTCAAGCTATTCTGAATATCATAGTGATCCCCTACCCCACATGATTGGCATGGAGGCTATACTGAGAATATTTAGTAAAGATAATCAATTCACCCACTACCAATTTCCCCTACCGAGTGGAGCCTTCACATATGATAGTAATACACTTTAGAGAATTGGTCATATCCACTGTCCTTCTATGGTGGTGTTGTTTTTGCACAGGTGGACTGTGAACTCATATGAAAACTATATACTCCACACTAGTTAGCATGAATATTTTGCAGTATGTTGAGGCTGACCCAAGAAGGGTACTAGGGGGTTCACCATGAGAACCACCAAAGTGTAATGAGTAAACTATGGTTGATTTTCACAAAGTGGTATGGATATATTTGGAATAATATTCACCCACCTACTTCAACATTTGGATTGATTCGTGAATATGTTCTATGTTGGGAAGTTACTTAACAAGGTGTTTCAATGAGGATTCCAATAATCTAGGCATGTAATATAGCGATTTCCAAAAATTTAAGTCAATGTTGAGTGAAAAAATGGAGACTTCACAAGGGTGGTTCCGAAGATGTTCATTGTGATAATGTTATGGAAGTAAGGGAACCAAGACATGAACCAGTAGTAAATGAAGGTGAGTCTAGGGAGGCTATATTTACAAACCTATAAGATCCAAACAGAATGACCCATGAAAGAAGAGAAACATCAGGGTTGTTTCTCAGGGCACCCTGTCAGGCTATTAGGAAGTATGTTAATTAACTGGTGTTCCCTCCTGACATTGTCTATCTAGAGTCTTGGTGAGACTATGAATTCTGAAAATATATCCCCAATGTATTTGATATCTAGATGAATCTATATATGTGTGGGTTTCTGTTGGGGAAAATTGGATTCGTTAAAGTTGGATTCAAGGTGGACCCAACGGTGGGAAGAAAACTCCTAAATGAATTATAGGAACAAATATATTCCCAATGAACTACATGAACACTGAAATGATGAGTAAGTGTGATGTTGAACCTGGCCATCCCCCTATTTTAATCTACATGTCAACTGTTAGAGACCATTCCATTTTCTTACATGGAGAGTTCCTAGGGGAAAGAGGTTGAATCTGAGTACCTTAAGGAAAGTGATGAGAATGTATTTTCAATGGGAGAATCTCTTGAGGAAGGATAAATCATGGATTTTGTGGATACACCTCTAGTTGAATTTTGTTGCAACACTCAATGTAAGACTATCTCCTCTTCTAGGCTATTAATCTTCCAAAATTATCAAGGTCATTTTCTTAATATACCTATGAAGAAGGTCCTTATGAATAATACCCCTACCATTATGGATGAAGATGCGAAAATGGATGTGGAAGACCATCAACTAGGAATTTCATCCCAATAATCAATGGCTGGAGAATTGAGTATTGATGGGGAAGTACGGGTAAGGATTCTAGAACCTGGAGATCTTGTTATCATATATGGGGGACCACACCATGGTATTCCAGTGACGAAAAGACATAAGCGATACCAGGAGTTTGATCATCATAAGTCTCATACCCCTTGTATACACATGTGTTGTTTTTATCAATAATCATTATTGAAAAACTCATTTTTTGAACACTTCTTAGATTGTTGGGTGCACTACTGGTATGGATATTTGGAGAAACCATAACCCATTTATTGATGGGGGTGCTAATCTACATGGAATCCAAAACCCATTCTGGCCATGATACAGTTACTAGAAAAGAATTAGTCATGCTGATAGGTGAAGACATTGATGGAGCAGAACATGGAGCCTCTTAGGGAAACATCATCGAGGTTGAATCAAGTGACGAGGACCAAAAAGACTAGTGATGACCTGATTCTTCAGATATTATGCTCAATTAAGATCTTACAGATAATCTCCATGATTCATTTCCCAAATATGAATCAAATGATCCTTTATTGTTGAATTAATCAAATTATAATGTAGACAAAGATAGTTAAAATGAACGATGTCGAGCATGGATGCAAATCAAATGCATCCCCAATGGGGTTCCAAAACGTTAGTGGATTGAAATATTGGAACTACTTAGAACATGGATTTGAGATGTATGCATTGGAGGGGTATATGTGAAGAATTGACATTCATTTTTCTCAAACTGCCTTGATGAAAGGATGAAGTCAAGTAGTCAAGAGATGGATGCTGAGTGGTGCTTTAAAAAGCTTGAAAATCCCTAGAATATCCAAGAGGATAAGTAAGAAATATTACAATTAAATATTTAGATGAGAAAGAATTTTAAAATTCACCTCCATATAATCATGGCACACAAAATCACTGATGGCCGAACTAGTGGATGCACCACAGAAATTAGCACAGGTTACACGTCAAGTGGAACAACTTACAGCTGAATGAGAATGAAAACAGATTAGAGCTAACGAGTTTCAAAAAATATTCATTAATGAGTAGGAGGATCCCATTATGCATTATGAAACCATTAACGATGCATGCCAAAGAGTGGAAGAATTAAATCATTCAATTGAGGGAGTGGATATGTAATGGTCATGTTTTGTCCAAACGGAGACATAATTTTTTTCCACAATTACATTTAAATTATATACATGTACAAATTTCTTAAACATTTTTATACCATAATATCAATTGAATCCATGCAAAAACTAACAATAACTGCAAAATATCATATGCATCATCCCCAATCGGAGAAAAAATGGACAATCACCCAGCTGCTAACTTGGGATATGAGAGCACTGGCACGTCACTAAACACTCAGGGTCTAACTAACTATCTCAAGTTTCAAAATGAGAGATGGGGCAATGAATTACAATGTTTGTAACCTAGAGTAAACAAGCTGCATTTCCTGATGTGTTTAGGTGCATTTTTGGGGTAATACCACATTCATTGGAATCAATACAAACAACGGGTAATGTGAATTGTGAATCACAATACCCAATGTTTGGAACACAGTGAGGATGGCATGAGGATGATGTATAATTGTTGGCCATGTTCACAACAAAGTATCCAAATCACATTATCCTAAAATGAAGAAAAACAAATGAGGGCCAACTGTATATTATGTTCATAACATGAGTCCACACTCTAAGGGACATCCAAAGTATTCTGGAATGTTGGCCCAAAATGGTAGGTGAGGACAAGAAGCAAGAAACCTGGAAGTTAAGGGGTCCTTTAGACATGGAAGAGTACATGGATCCAAATATATGTAACACAAAGTGTGAGGATGGAGTGATTTGATATTAAAGTGGATTTGAACAATCCTAAAATTATGCCACCATGACGAAAGATAATTTTTGGATCATATCATTCTAAATTTACATCAATCCTACATTAATACAAAACCTCTCTAGTGAGGTTGTATGATGGATTGCAGTTTTATTTCATGAATACAAGGATGATAAACACATGGTTAGCACCATTCATTGAGGATGATACATATAATCGTTTAATGTAATATAACTATGATGTAGAATATATTTAATGTCATATGACCTAGACCATGCGAAACTATTTTAGGTCATGTTAAATAGACAAAGGGATACCAGATAGTGTTCATAGAGTTTGGACCGTGATAGGGGAAATGGCATATGTGGTTAATGATCATGGGGCTCAGCCCGAAGCGAAAAATGTACAGGTCCACATTTGGATCATGTAGGGGCATGAATCAAGCCAGACATAGTTCTTGAGATAGCCAAAAAAGAATCCATTATCAAAGAGGGGGTGATATTCTCCCAAAGAAGATAAATATTGGTTGTTACAGAGCTTAATTACATGTGAACTTTTACACTAAATATATTACTTTAACATCATATTTTTTCGACCATATTTTCCTAGTTTAATGACATAAAAATGGAATATTTCCATGTTTTTTAACGTGTTAAGTATGACAGGGTTCTTAGTTAAAAATAAATGATCTCAGAACATGAGAATGACATATGAAATGTGGTCTCAAGTAACAACCCAATGTGAATGAGGACCAAAGAGTTCCACACCACATTACAAGTTCTCAAAAGAATGCAAACACAATTTAAAGTCATCGTTCTTGGATGTCAGGAATTGAACACATTGATTTAGTTTATAGTGATTGGACCCTTTTGTTATGTGACTTTCCAATGTAGGCATTAACTTTATCAAATCCCATAATCCCATGTGATCTACACTCAATGTTGAAAAACAATTGGCATAAAATATCTATACCACATAGGAAAACACATTTCAAGGGAACAAATATGTGGGGTAAAGGATACCCCCAAGCCATATGTATGCCTTCTCAATGTGAAAAGTTCCATAAAAAATGACACAAAAGGTATTGAAATTCATTCATGACATATTGATGTGAGAAGATATGTGAATCAAGAGTCTATGATTTGGGACGTGGACGAGAGGGCGATAATAATGGAGGATAACAAATGAACATGTTCTCAAAATAGTATCCATATCCTATGACCTGGAATGGGGAAAAATTGAGGTTTAACTGCTGGTCATGATCACAACATGGGGATGATATTAAATTGTAAATTAAGATTATCCAGGAAATTGGACCAATACTGTAAGTGATCCAATGTAGAATGATACAAGGCCTTTGGGGGGTTAATTCAGATGTGAAACTTGATGTATACCCAAAAAATGGCACAAAGAACAGGGTGGAATGATAAAAGAATGTCCATGCAGAATCCAACACTCTATGTCCTATACCACAAAAACTACGATCTTGTTGAAGGGAAAAATTAGATGCGAGTGATTCTAATAAAGGTAGATGAATTGATATGAAGTGTAAGGAAAAGAAGTGAAATAACTTGATCAACCTATGGCTAGACCTTGAGACAAAGAATATGCACATTCCTATGGGTCACATGAGGATGGGATTCAAGTCACACATAGTTCATGATTTGTTTTGTAGTTTAACTAATGCGTTAAGGACGTAATTGAATGTGGATTATCTTGATGGAGAGTACATGATGCTGGTATTATAGACCTGACGTGAATCATTACAAAAGAAGACCTCCACAACACGTGATACTAGAATAACCAGGGAAAATGAGACAAAGGGAAGATAAGATTTATTGAACATGATGCTTTAGCTAGAGTAAAAATTCATGTGAATTCTTAAATTTTCAATAAGTATGTGAATCACGACATACATAGTTTATGCGATATCATGCATTTGTACATCATGTGTTATGGATGTAATAATAGGGAGGTGATCCTAATGGGGGAACAGGAATTGATAATGAAAATATGACTTGAATAAAGACGAAAGGGGCCCACACCACACCACATTCTCCAAAGAGAATCTACATGTAGAGAGACAGAAAATGGGGGAACTTGGGGCTGGACCTAGAAGAAAAAATTTAGGATCATTTTAACGTGTCCTGAATGGGAAAGAATCAAGACACATGTATTTCGTGAGATGTCATATAGTTTAAAGTCATGCGGTAAGGATGAATGAGATCTTAGTTTGTGGTCTTAGTTCTCAGACTGTGAGGTATGTTTATTGTTTTTAGTTTATCCTTATAAAGGATTATGATGGTGGATTGTTGTTATGAATTTCAACCTAGACAGATCACACAATTTTATATAATGTAGTAAGGATGAATATATTTATAAGAGAAAAATTTTATTAATAATTTGTAATTTTTGTTAGGGGTAATGGATTCACTAACTGTGTTTATCATAGAGTACACACCATAGTGGTAAACTTCTGGATGATATATGGTCTCTCCCATTTGTGCTCAGACATTGGAGGCTTCAGGCCAGGTATGATAAGCATTCTCATGGCTAGGATCATGTCACCCTGAATGAGATATTAGAGATGAAAATTCTAATTTAAATCTATGGAGATCTTTTCCTATTGCCTCTCAACATTTGTAATGTATCGATGTATGTAGGATATGTGGCATTGAAATCCTCCAGGATCACAGAGGTTTCTAAGTGGAGGCATTTTATAGATTTCCTTAATCTTCTCCGGATCTATCTCAATTCCTCTGTATCTCATGAAAAAGCTATGTAATTTTTAATAGGTTACCCCAATGGAACACTTCAAGGGGTTCAACATTAGATGGATGGAGAGTTGGAAGTCGAAAACATTATTGAGATGTTTGAGATGGTCATGATTCTGGTAGGATTTCACCACCAGATCATCCATGTAGCATTCCAAAAAATTTCTGTAGATCATTAAGAATATGAGGTGCAAGGCCTGCTGATAGGTGGAACCCAGGTTTTTTAGACTGAAAGGAATTCCATGGTAACAACAATTATCTTTTTGTGATGTTAAAGTAGTTTAATCATCATCCTTAATTTCCATTCAGACCTAGTTGTATCTAGAATAAACATCTATGAAGGAGAGATCATGGAATCTAGAAGTTCTTTCAATCAAAAGCTATGTCATAGGAAGTGAAATATCATCCTCTAGATAGTGATAGTTTATGCCTCCGATTTAGATGTACACTCTAATCTATTTGTTCTTCTTCCTAACGAGGATGATTTTGTCAAACCACATAGGGTTCTCGTCCACTATTTTGATGTTACATTTAATGTACAAATCAACCTTGGCTTTAACCATGGCACCACGAAAGGGGATGCATTTTTGTGTGTGGCTGCTTGAACCCGCAATGACTTACTAGATGATTGAGATGGTGGACGACAATCCAAGAATCTAGCCCTAGCATCTCTTCATAACTCCTGGAATTTATATATCAATGAAACTTTAGAAAATCCACATATAAATTTAGATCTTCTACATACGTGGCTATGCTGATTAGTGATGGCCTGGGATTTTCTTTCGTATATAAATTCACCTGTACTAACTCATCAGTAGAGGTCGAGACACCATCAACAAATCTGGGAGGGGAATATTCCAAATCGCAATCATCAAATACAAAGAGTGGATCATTGGTAGGGTAAACTCTTCTGAGCTAGCTAACATTGATGGAATGATAGAACTAGACTTAGTAGTGTTGAAAATTTCATTTGGAGAATCCCACATTGCTGAAACCATGCAAATGAAGGATATCGATATGATCCCATCAGGCCTTCAAACCATGGGTCCGCACCTGATACTATGAATGCATTAGGGGCACAACAACTTAAGTCAGTTGACCACATATTGAAAAAACAAGAAAGTAATGTATTTTTCTATAGCCATAGGGTTATCATTCATTGATATATTTTTGGGGTAAGGGGCACTGGAATTTGAAAATCATAGTACATTTTTGAGTATGAAGTGATTAGTCAGTATTCATTATAACGGGGAATGGGTTTCCCCCTATTCCGAGAGATGGAAAATGAATTACCTATTACTATAGTTGTGGATTCCAACTGATGGATTTTCAAGGTTAAGGAATCATCCATTTCTTTCCATGGATCAACCATAGTGGAAGTGTTCTCGTCCTCTTAGAATGAACTTTCAAATCTTTTTTTAATAGTAGGAATCTATGTAGTGGTCTTCACTAGAGGAAAAGGGAGATGTTTTGACCTTTAATATGACAAATTGACCATTAATGGAGAACTTGAGTCACTAGTGATAGGAGGAAGGAACTTCCAGATGTAGGTGGGGTGAGGGCCTACCCATCAATGTGTTGTAGGTATTATCCTATGAGATACACATGAATTCAGTGCTGGAAACTAGACCACCAAATTCGGACTTCAGATGGAATATTCTAACCAGTGTCTTCTTCATCCTATCATAATCATGAATATTTAGGTTAGAGGGAATTTTATATTCTTCAGACTGACCCAACTTGTGGAGCATTCAGGTTAGGATGAGATTGATCTAAGAACCACTGTCTATAAGATAATAACAACCTTCCCCACAATTGGAATGGATAGTGATGTACAATGGGAAGATTTTCCCCTATATAATAGAAACATCAAATTATATAGATAATGAAAAGATGTCCTGACATTATGTATGCTTGACTTTCCCATCATGGATGGAATCTATAGCCTCTACTACTATTTCGAACATGTGGGGGCTTCTCAAATTCATCTTTGATGGAATCACTCATATCTGTAGATAGAGGAAAAGTCTCAAAAATTGGGTGCCTTTCCGGATTAATAGTGTGGTTATTAAGTACACCATATAGATGTTTCAGGTATAAATTTCTAATAATTGGAATTTTCTCAATGGAAGGGTGTATGATGAACCCTTCTAGTCAAACCAGAAGATTCAAATTGTGGGAAAGGTATCTCACTATTTACAATTCAAACTACACAAAATGACGATAGTACGATGGATTTATAACTGATAACCATCCACAATTGAACCTGGATGATCATATCGTGGTTGTGGAGGCGCAGCAATATTGATAATCACCAACTGTTGTTGGAGAAAATATGATGGGAATGAATGAGGATACTGGGTATGATAATATCATCTATTGAGTCTGTGATCTAGTATCAGTAGAATGCACATATTTGTTCGATGAACAGGCTGATTCATTATATCAACTCATATATCCATGACTTCGTCTATGCTGGCATTGGCACGGGACATTAAGAAGGTATGCATGGTGTTCCTTTTTGTCAAAACTATATAAGGGTCCACCAACTTGATGGTGTTTACTGTGGAATCCTCCCAATTCTCACATTTAGGATATTCCATTACTGGGGAGATTCTATGGGTAATTCCCATCTCTGGGGGCATGATATAACCAAGAACATGAGAGAACATTGGCACAATTGGGGGGATCTTTTACTCTTTATGTTGTTGGTTCCTACCCTTCTGAGAGGTGGAATAATGTGGTGTTGATGAGGAAATAGTAGTTGGGGAAAGTTTTAGAGACCTTCAATTGTTTGGAATAATTCAAATGAGTGCAGATGACACCATGATAATGATTGACTAGTTTATGAGCCATCCTATCCTCATACTTCTGAGATCCTTAACTAGAAACATGTTTCCATTCACCTTATCTTTTAATGTGAGGCTTTATAGAAACCCATGAAACCCATCCTAGGGCTAGACATTATCAAATAATAATTTTTCTTCCTTGGTCCTGATGAAAGTCAATGAACACATAACATTGCATGAGGGTATGTCCAAAGATCTATCGATTTGGTTAGTAGATGGGAGATAAATCCAATCAGATTTTTGAAGCTTTATGCATGCTAGCAGCCTCATAAATTCCTGATTCAAGGAACTCCAAAACTAGTCAGGGACCTAATCCTCTTCAAAGAAGTAGAGTTTGTTCATCTTATTTGGGAAAGGGACTATAGGAGATTGATCCAGATGAGAGTAAAGATTCTAGAAATGGTGTGGAACCTGTATTTTTCATCATTGTGACGGTAGTAAAATGGGTGGTTATTGTTGAATCTAAGGTGGTAACTGTAGACCATAAGGTTGAGGCTGAGGTTATAGCCTTCGATGAGGTTGCGGAGAGGCTCTACCAGCAATAATTTTTGTTTAATGTGGGCCTCTACTTGTATAATGAAGGATTTCACTCCCTTGGTTCCCATTCTTGTCATTGCTATGTGAGGAAACAAACATGATTTTATGGAATTGTTCAAGGCTTCTTCTAAGTGTAAGCCTTGTTAAAGGAATTTTGGGATCCACATGGTAAAATCTATTTGAAGAGGGAACAAACCAATTAAATATTCACATTCACCACGTACATCAGTTGCTATTGTTACTAATTCAGGGGCATGCCAAGTGAATATGTGTGGCCCTTCCACCTAGTGAAAATATTTGTGGCACGCTGGTCCAGCATTTTCTTTCACTTGAAGTGGTCTTCAATACTTTTTTAGCGAGTAGGGGAGAAGAACTGATAGAAAAAAATTCATAAGATGTTCCTCGTAAAAAACTAAAGATGGAATGGATAACTGGTTGTACCAGGAAAAAATAGGCCCTTCCATTGACTGTATGAAGCACTGAATCCTGATGGCCTCATATTTTGTTGGGGACCATATCAGAGGTCCACATCATGAGATAGAGTAGGCCAGGTGCTTTAGTGCATTATCCATCCCATTGAAGGGGGACAATGAGGGGTTCCCAAAATCTGTGGGGTGTCATCATGTCATCATCCCAGGCAGAATATAGCTTTCCATTATATGGGATTTCCATATGTTGAATATCAACAGCCTGGAGATGGGTAATAAGATCTAACATCAGATCACCTAATATTGATCTCTCTTTTTATGAGGATTCCTAATCATCAATAGGTTGGAAGGATCTTTCATCTGATAGGTGATCCTAGCGACTTATGTAGTGGAATGTTGAACAACTCAGAGGGATTTTGGAGGGTTGACCTTTAGAGAAGCTATAAGAATAACCTGGAGAGACACATAAGGGGAGGTTGTGGAAAAAACATTAATAAACGGATCTCATAGGAGTGTCTTGTGTATCTCATTATGATTTTATGATGCATACCATGATCACATACAATAGACTTTAGCATCTATCCTCTCAGGATGAGAGTGGATAGAAGGATCCAGAAAACGAAACTCATTGAGATGGAGCTATTCCTACCCCTGCTTCCCTGGTGGAGGATATATTAGATCATATAAAGGATCATCATAGTCTAGATTGTATCCTACAACACATACGACAAAGAGTTCATCAATGGTCATTTCCTGTAGCCAAAGTTGTCAATAAAATGTATCTTTCTCAATATGATCATCCATCTTCAAAACTATTACTGATGGGTTCAAAAGAATAAATGTTCCAGGGTTTCCTTTACCTTTAGTAGGGTCCCTATTGAGAGGTCGTGACTCATTGGGTGTAGTGAGGCCAGGAAAATAAATCTGTAGGTGGGTGACAATGCCCAAGGGATCTAAAATAGGTGACACAAACCATAGGGATGAGTTCCCCCAATGATTCCAATATCAGTTTCCTTATTTAGATGTTTTTCCATGATAACTGTGACTGCACCTGATGGCATATCCTTGATATCATCAGGTATAACAGACTAGTGCATGATTGAACTGATGTGGAGGGTTTTATACTATCTGCAACCACATATTTGCTAATTTGGAGATCCCATGACAATAATTCTATGGATTTTAGTAATTATATTAATGCCTTATTGCAGGAAGATCCTATGCTAACAAAATGATGCGTGATGATGAACCTTGGGGCGCATGGCTAATTCGATAAGGTGTTATTTCATTACAATATTATAATAGTGTTCTTTCTCCTTATATAAGTTTGTTGATGGTGGTGTAATAGATAGTGAGGAGTACTGTGCATGAGCTATCTCATGTTTTTTCTTGTTCAAGGGACTCCGAGATGTTGAAGTCTGTCTTTGAAATTATCCAGAACAACTTGAGGAAGTCATCCATAGTGAGAATGTTCCATATTCTCCTTCACATACAAGTGGAATCTGGTGTCTGAGTGCCCTATTAATCAATTTGGGGTTACTTGGGAACTAGTAATGTCACTGATATAGCTTGTAGCAGTTGTAGAATAGTCTGAGGTACGTACTATGCATGAGCCTACTATCCACTACATACTAGGATGTATCCAAGGGACTGCATTGAATGCATCACCACATCCTTATAAGATTGGGTGTTGACTGCTCCTTCATGTGTATGGGTGATGATATATGGTAACTATTCAGGTTAGTGCTCATATTTTTACAAACCCCAAAATGAATCTATGTGATCTAATATGGAGGTATAGATTGAGTCAATCGATATTATAGAATTAGTATAATGAGACCCAAGAAAGGATCCAAATCATCCTCCTCTTATATGTATATGGAGTTGGATTTAGGGAACTGGTTTAACTCACTTTTTATGAGGATGAATATGAAACCCTGATTTTTTACCCCAGACACTCATATAGAGGATCGAGGTGAAAGATCAACAATCGAGTAATACTCTACTTCAGAATATATGAAATAGATAGAACCGATGACGATTTTCTGCTTCTTAGAAATCATTCTTTGTTGTTGAATGTCCACCCTCCTTCTCTAGGTGGGTTCATTAGGGTATCATTGAATTTTTACAAAGGTATATCACCCATGTGGGTCGTTTCTAGAGCAAGGATGTCCTCTGACTAAGCTGGTTGTAATGTAAGCAGGACAGTCACTTCTATCATCATCGGAGTGGGTGGGACCTATACTATGGTGGGATGAGGTGTGAAAAGAACCCAAGAATATGTCAAACAGATCATGGGGAGGACCACTGTTTTTGTTTCATGTTTCATGGGAATGGAATTTATGGTATGTAGTTTTGGATCTAGGAGGACCTCCACTAGAGCTGGTGAGATCATGGGGAGGACCTCCTTGCTAATAGGTGATAGAGAAAAAATGTACTTTTATTTGATTGACACTGCCATGGAGAGGACCTATTCATAATCATATGATGATGTGGGGATGACCCTTGCATTGATGACTTGAAATATGGGGAAAACATCCATATTTGAGATCATGGGAATCAGGAGGACCGCCATGATGGTTTCAATAAGATAGTAAGGGGGTCTTTTGTGATGATAATTGTGGAATGGGGAGGACCTCAATGTAAAGAAAAAGGAGAATGGATGACCTCTACCCTAGCTTGTGATGGTAAGTGGAGGACCTCCATACTGAATTCCATTATCAAGGGTTAGCCCATTTATAGCTTCTGCCCGCAACAACGATCAAGAAAGTCAACCCATATCACCTAAGTGGTAGCTAGGACCTCAATCCCAATTTTTCATAGATGTCCCCCTAACCTATTTTAATAGGGGATATATAGTGTGTGTTGGTGGTGGAATTGGACACTAAAGAAATAGAAAATTATTCTCCCTAATGGGTGTCGTCCTGAGCCTGTGCTCGACATTGACTATGGATCAGCCAAACTTGGGTCGGTTGGGTAGGTGTGTGGACCACCTACTCCTTGGTCTGTGGGAATAGATGGAAGAATTCACATGGCATGGTGGGATTCCTCCTTGCAAGATCCCAAGAATAAGTTGTCCCTCGGTTGACACTAGAGTCCCTTATATTAACGGCATAAGGGATTGAATCTTATGATTGTTCTAGAGAGAGGCTCCCAAAATGGTTTAATGTTATAGTGGGGAGTAGACACTCCATAAGATGAACTTCTGGTGTATGTGATAAGGAATCGAGGCTTATAGACCATCAATGTATATTTCCCTTGTTGGGATAACCAACTCATGTTTGAACTGCACAACAATAGTGTTGATCACCCTCTTTGAATACACGTTGAGGGTGAGACAAGGAATGCATTCCCAACTGCTGTGGAAGTGGATGATGTCTTGGAGGAACTGTAGTCCTGATGGATTTCAATAGAATCATTCATCCTACCCCTAAATCAATGATTTTGAGTGATTGGTTTCCAATAATGGCAGCTTGGTTCCTACAATGTATGGAGGTTCATACATAATTGAAGATGTGAGTAAAGAAATGCTCAGTGCCCCCACATCGTTCAGTCTTCCATAGTCAGAGATAACTATTTGAACTAATGATAACATATATAGGAATACCTAACGATTTATTACCTATAATTCTAGAGAGTTTCACACTAGACCCACTATATCCATTACAGGGCCTAGTGTCAGATATCTGAATCTGGGGACACACTTATCTACTGATGTATGAAACTCTACTAACCCTTTTGTTGAGGAGTATTGATTCGCATCAGGTTCACCATTTCTATTTCCAACACTTTCCTCGAGGGTGTGCCCACAATGTGTGGGTAGATGCTGACTAAAGTTCGCATTATACTCTTCATTCATGCTTTCCCAAGGTGATCCATATCCATTTCCACTTCATAGATGTTTTCTACGTGATCGAAATAGGATGATGAGATTCTTGTTTCTCATTTTGAGTATTCCTCCCTCTAACCCGTTGCTTAGTTCAGGTCTCCCTTATAGATTAAGACATCTTTCGTGAAACTCGTTCCTAGTGCCCCATCATTGCGGGGTATCTTATGCCATTTAAAAATCTCCGTGGATTTCCTTGGACTCCCGTGTTTAATATGGGGAATGCAGTGAGATTAACGTCTTTCAATGATAGATCAGACAAATCAGAACACTGATAAAATATGACCATATTGGTACTTCCTAATGTGGGTGCACATGAATGGTTTAGTGGATTTGTGGTCAAAATCATCCAATTGGTATATAAGCAGGATGTCATGTCCCAAAGAGGGAATATTACACACCACGTAGGACTATTGGGACACCACTAAGGGCGAATCAAGGTTGGGTCCCATATTTGGGACACAATGTTTTACCATTGGACGAGATTGATCCTTGTGGAGTATTTCTATGAATCCCTATGGTGGGGAATCAAAACCCACATAGTTTGAATGGATGATTTGGGGCTTATTCATTGAGATTCTCTGGGTTCTATTTGATGTAGATATCATTTGTATGAATAGTGCTTACACACATAGATGACCCATGTGGATGACGTGACCCCACCAAGATATGGGAGGGGTTGTGGAATATATGGATGGATCATATATATGTTTATCATCCCATATGAATGGCCTTACGCAATAGATATGTGTTGTCGTGGTAATAATCAGGATAGATTATGGATTATTAAATGATGTGAATGAGATTAATGGGGTGAAATTGACAAGATACGATAGTGTAGGGATTAAATGTCATGGAGGTTTACAATGTACACTACTTGGGAGGGTGGGATCAAAGTCAAATTAGTTCTTGATCTAGGTGATGAGTCATGTGTGGAGGTGACTCATGAGAATAGACACAAGGATTGGACAGGAAGGAAATGAAACGTTTGGTTTATGCATGAACTTCTCAAAACACAATGTCTAAAGGAAGAGACCGGGATGAAACATGAGTGATTGACATAAACATCATTTATGCTTCGAGCATATCCCTATTGCAAGGAATAAAAGGCCACATAGTTGAGTAAATGAGACATAAAATTCATGAGTACATAAGGGACAACGACCCAGAGACATGATGGGGCTTATGCATGGTTAACAGACAAGGGGGATCAGATCACATCATGGTGATGGATCAAGAAGATGTGTCCCAGAGAAGGTCGATATCACATGAGGAAACATCCCTAAGAAAGAGAACAAAAGTTTACACTTTATTGGGTTTGAACCATATGATGGTGTCCAATGTAACCTATAGGGAAGGTAGGGATCAAAACCCATGTAGTTCAAGAATATAGCTTAATGTATTGGGGGATGAGTAGTGAACCGATGCAAAATGAAGTGATAAAATTGGTGATGGTTTTGAATCTCAAGGAGTATCCATACGTTACTTACATATAGGATTGGGATCCATGTCATTGTTGTTTATGAGAAATGAGGCATTAGGATTTCATGTGTTTAGTTTTCCATAGAGGATGTCATGGTCGATGCTTACACTAAGCCCATATGAGTCATGATTGGTGTGAGAAAAAAAGAGGTTGAATCAGACCCAATGATCATGCTATGAGAGGTGTTCCCACAAAGGATATTTCATGGGAATTACACATTAATGAGTCCCAGTTAAATGGAGATTGGGAATTTCTCATGTAGGTAAGCTCGAGGAGGGTTTCCAGATGTATGGGGAGGATATGGCCATCATACAAGGAATACCCTATCATGGTCTGTGTAGGGACCTGTGCAGGGTCTACCTAATACAAAAATGGAGAAAAATCATAGTTGGAGGAAAAATATTGATTGTAATGGGATGATGAAAATAAATCACAGTCCCATCTTCAATCTGATCTACTCAGGCATTCCATGAATGTAACAACCCACATTTTAACTTCTGGTGTTGGGTATAAATGTTTTTGTAAGTTTAACATCCAATAGATCAGATGATAAGAAATCCGTCTTCATCCCTTGAACTGACATAACGTGTACATTTACTCACATTGTGGAGAGAAGGCACAAGAAATGACCGATGGGAGTGAGGTGGGGGGAATGGCCACTCAATGGGTAAACGTTTTTATGTATATAAAAAGATGAAATAGTCATTATCATGTCATTGTGAATAATCATGCGGTAGTGCAATTCTATATGAAACACTACTCAAGGAACAATGATATCACTCCATATGAGCTTGGATGGATGAATAAGAGAAGGGTTCGTGAATGGAAAGTCATCATTGAAACGTGCTTCACAATGTAGAGGGGCTTCATGAAAGAAGGGTGCTTTGATAAAAAGAGTATTGGGATGAACAGATATTCATTATAGCAATGATATTTTAACATTGACAGTAATCAATGAAGGATTAATGTTTTGTGGATAAAAAATAATCCCAATGGGGCTACCTACATGGTGAAGTAAAAATTCCATCAGTAAGGGGATCCCCCACATAGGATTTGGCTATAATTAACCAAAGGAGGCTATATAGTGCTGTCGATTGTCACCAATTGACCCTTCAAGTTTCTAGTTCTATGCTAAAGTGTAAAGACGATCTCACGTCAAATCCCTGGAAATGATACTTTTTAATAGTCGATTGTTTTCATTTTATTGTATTTTTACTGGGGGGGTTAGCAGATCATAAATGAAAATGATTAATTGATGATGTTTGATTTATGAAAATGATAAATTTTAGGGTGACATCATTATTGTGAATTTATTCTTATGATATACTTATTCTTTGATGTATTTTACATTAAATTAACACCAACTTCACAATATGACTTTGATCCTAATTCCTTTGTGATAATGATTTAATACAAACCATAACATGACATAGGGTTCTAATAATTATCATAAATTGTTTATGGTATTGATTTTTTTTATTCCAATTATTAATGGAATCCATATAATAAACAAAACATGTCATTATTCCATGACAAATTATGTTCAACATACACAATATTAATTTAAAAAACAATAATTTTTCAAAGGATCTAAATCACTAAATACCCCAAAATTATAAATCACATTAATGAATGATTTACTCAGAAATTTGGGGGTTTAATAATATTATAATAATTTTTATGGTTATGGTTTAAAAATAGAATAAAAATAATGAGATAAGAAAATTATTGTGCATCAAACACACACACACATACAAACAGTGACGACAATTAGAAAAATAATTTCGATTAAATGAGGAAGAAAATTAAGGGAAGGGGCTTCAACTCGATTTCAAATATCTTAATTCAATTAATATTTATGAACAGATGGTGGATGATTAAATGAAAATTTGTAGAAGAAACTATCATTAAACGAGAATTTCAAAAACAACACATAAAATATTAAAAAGGATGAAAAACTCAAAAATAAATGAAATTAAATAGAGGAGGAAGTGTATATAGAGTAAAGAAATTAGTTTAAAATATCCTCCTTGAATTTTGGAAGAGATCTGGTCATTCCAATTGATCCATGTATATTCTGAATTTATATCCTATTGCAGGGATAAAATGGTGAGGTATTAAAACCCAATGTTTTGGGCTGTTTTCATTCCAAAACATCCTCTCTAATTGGATCGAATATTGAAACATCCAGACAGCATAATATCATAATATATTATTCACCCAATTTTTATATACACATGATTACTATCTAATGTGATAATTTGGTATCCATTGGGCTTATGGAGACAGTGTTATGGTGGATTGATTAAACACTGTTATTTTTTCTATTTCAATCTTGACTTTTTCAAGGGAAAAATGTGAATGTGTTTGTGAATATGAATATTCTATCAAATACGAAATATTTCTACAACAATTTTGGATGCCTATATCTCCTATTTCACACTAAAAAATCTTTGTACGCATGAATGTCTCTCTTTGTATAAATAGAAAGTATGGTGTTCGGATCTCAATTACCTGACCTAATTGTGTGATTAAATTCAAAGCATTATTTTGGGAAATATTTTTATATTTGAACCTTGAAATTATTTTAAATGTCTCCTTGAATTGTTTCTAGATATTTGGAGGATTATAAATGATTTTGGAATTTTGGAATGAGCTCAATAATTCAATCTTCATGGATAGTCTAGTTTCATTACAGATTTTAGGGTCTTATTGTGAGGACCATATGACCCATTAAATCAATGAATTTCCCACTTATAATATCTAATAATATGTTGGAAATTGAATAATGAATCCTAAAAAATGAGAATCACACAATTTTATATTAGTAGAGTGATAGTTATTATTAAAAAATTAAACAAAATTGTATCTGGAGGAATTCATATAGTGATCTATAATTATATTTAATATTTAAACATTAATATTTCACAAAAATTATGCACATTTCATATAAAATTAGTTACGTGAGTAAATAATATGTTATGAAAATATTATTAACATAAACTCCCCCAAACATATTATTGTTCATGTCATCATGTACAATAAATATAAAAATATGAAAAAATTATTTTCACTCACCAACAAATATTAAAATTTCATTTTCCCTAATCTAGAGAGGTTTAGACCATTTCACTCCTACTTATTGAATTCCACCACAAATTGATACAGAATAAATGTTGACAAAAATTCATTTTAATGATAATATTTAGGAAATGAAAATGTAGTCATTCAAAATTCACTCCAATCATGATGATGAAAATCTATTTCTGGTGGTTCACTCATTCACAAACTAAAAGTGAAAATTATAGAGTTTGAATGTGTTGACAGCTTCCATTACCTATCATAAAGTGAAAAATAATCAAGGTGTATTTTTAAGGGGTTTATTGTCGATATGGTATGGTTGGAATTTAATGTCCAAGAGAGGGGAAATTTGGGGTTAAACATCACTATGGGTAACACAAAGGAATATATATGTTAAATGATACATGGAAAGAAATGGAAAATCATATTTTTAAAGGCATTATTGTGTGAATAGCAGCACAAATGAGGGGGGAAAATAGGAGGGGATTAGAATATTACAAGTTTAAAAATACCAAAACTTCTCCCAATGACATAAGGTTTAGTTTTTTTCAAATGTTGAACTTGAATAAAATATCACAATCATCTCCAAGGACATTTTTGATCTCCTCATGATAGAAATTGTAATAGTTATAATAAGATCAAAGGTTGAGAAAGAGTGATTTGGACACAACCAATACCGAACCCATTTTTATGTTCATTTTTTATTTATTTTCAAATATGTTTGATAACATTTCAATGAAATTTATATGATTACATAAAAGAAAATACAATCCCCAAAAGTCACTAAATAACAACCTCTAACCCACACTAAAATGGATGATTTCCCTCATGAGTATGATAACACACATAAATATTAAAAAAAATATTCCAAAAATGAAATCCAGTCCCCCACAATTAAATTTCAATAAATTATGAAACGTACATAAATGTAGATATTGGGTAGGGCAAGGTATTGGGCTAGAATTGTGGATGACAAGAAAAGTTTTTCGTAGGCTCGAAGGGGCTTTCAGAAGGAGGATTAATGTAAGGGAAATGAGGGAAATTCAGATATTTTGATTCTCATGTGGTTAATAAACATCCTCTATCATATTAAAGCATGCCAAAGTATGTAATACAAATCGAAGGTCCATAAATGTAAGACTCAAAATCGGGGGTGAAAACACATATTCTGAAAAGATGACCATAGGTGACCTTGGCAGGAATGATATTTTTATTCCAAACTATTGGGGAATAACCATATTCCAAATCTAAAACTGAGCATTCAATATTTTTTTTGTTTTGACACAATATCCCTTTTCTAAATATATGATGAAAATACAAAATTTTGTAGATGAAACCATGTCTTTTGACTAGCCAAAAAGGTTGGAAAAAAATATCAAAACTGTATGATGAGTAAGTATGACTGTTCTTGATTTTATGAATTTATTTATTTATTTTTCACTTTTTAGTTATTTTAAAATACACAACCACACAAAATAGAAAGAGAAAAAGAAAGGTTTTGATGAATAATTTGGAAAGAATGAAAGTTATTGGATGAAGAAGAAAGATGGATAGAGATAAATATATATAGAGATAATTAAATTTAAAGAGGTGCCCTTGTTTTGGATTTTGGTGGTCTCCATCGCCATCGATTGGTGTCTTTATTATTGAAGTTGTGGATCCGGTGGAAGTAAATGATTCTCTGTTATTGTGCATCCTCTCATGGAGATTCTTTAATAGATGTCCATTAACTATAAATGTCCTTTTTGAAGAGGGGTCTTAGAATTTCACTACACCGAATGGTTAAACATAAGATATAATAAAAGGACTATCCCAAAGAGAATTTAGCTTACCTGGGTGAAGAAAAAATTAATAATTGAGGAACATTAAATTTTAAACTTCCAAAAATAAATTTCTTATGATATTTTTATCATCAAGTGCCTTAGTTTTTTCTTTCTTGGTATTAGAATTCTCATAAGAAGCAAGTTAGAGCTCCTCCAGTTCAACCAATTGCAACAATATTTCTTCACTAGATTTTGTAAAATCAAAATTACATGTTTTCACAGCCAAAAATGTCTTTTGTTGGATTTAAATTGGAAAATTACATGACTTTCCAAAAACTATCCTAAAGGAGACATCCCCATGGTTATTTTATAGGTAGTTTGATAAGCCAGAAGTGTATCACCAAGTCTCTCAGGCCAGTCCTTTCTGGTGGGTTTTACAATTCTCTCAAGCACTCTTTTCACTTATATATTAGAAATTTCTTCCATTCCTTTTATTTGGTAGAGATATGTAATTGATGTTTTATGTACAACGCCATTATATTTTGAAAATAGATTCCATGGTTCTATTACAAAAACGGGTTCCTAGGTCACTGATAAAGGCACAAAGAGTGCCAAATCCGTGGAAGATGTGGGATTTTAGGAGCTCATTAAAAATATGTGAATCATACTTTCTATTAGTTTTGGCCTCGAAACACCTAGAAACATAATCTACCACAAGAATAATTTATTATAATCTATTTGAAGGGGGAGTGATCCCATGAAATCGGTGCCCCAAACATCAAACATCTCATAGAATATTAAAGGCATTTGGGGCATTTCATTTCATTTGAAATTATACCCAAATATTGGAATGTGGGACATCCCTGACAGTACTCATGTGAGTCCGTGAACATTGATGGACAAAATAATGCAGAGTATAGGACCTTTCAGGAGGACCTTTTGGTTCTAAAGTATCCACCACTAGGTATTGAGTGAATGAATTCCATGATAAAAGAATGTTCTTTCTCATAAACAAGTCTCTTAATTACCATGTCTGACCAGGATTTCCAAATAATATATTCTACCCAGAAATAGTATTTTGAATCACTTTCCGACTTCATTATATGTTCTTTTGAAAATTTTTCATGAAAACCCCTTAAAATCCAATAATTTACAATTGGGGCATACCATCGTAATTATGGAGCGAGAGATGAAAGGTTCTCAATTGGAAATTATGGATCCATTATTTTAGAATAAAAAGAATTAGACATTCTACTCAAGCGATCGTCCCCAGGGTTTAATTTTCTAGGTATATCATTGATTTCAAGGTCATTTTATTAGAGCATTATTATCCATTATATTTTTCTTGGTTTGGAATATTGTAACACCCCGACCCCAGCTACCCAGAGTCAGTGCATTACTTTGTAACATTGGCATGATCACAAAAGATCAAGTCTCGAAAGACCGATTAGTTTAGTAGCCTTGGAAACACTAGATAAATTCATAAGACTTTCATTACATCAAAAAAGTAAACAAACTACAATAACATGGTCTTCATAGTCCACACTCATATCCATTTCTGACTACCCCTGCAGGTCATTCATAAAATACTTCTTCACATCCTGTAAAAATATTAAAACATTGAAAGGGGTGAGCTCAGAAGCTCAGTAAGGTTAACAATATAGCGGAAGCTTTCATAAATAAACATTAACATTTAAGGCAATGTATAACTAAAACAAAAGACTTTTAAACTTGAACTTCAACATAATATGGCAAAATTAAAATGAGATAATGCCATTCACTTCTTCTCATGGATATTCTACTAGTCGAATAATCACATGCAATATCAATAACCACTTTCATAATGAGGGAATGTATAATGCCAGACATTCTGAAACATTTTGTCAAGGCCTCGGCCAAGACGTCTAAAATGATTAAGGCCTCGGCCAAAACCATAAATCAAATTTGGAAAGGGCCTCATCCAATTCCACGTCTAGTTGTCTCATGAGACCTACCGATGCATCGAGGAGCTATAGCAGGCTCCACCGGTCACTTATTAAGTCCAATACATTCCTCATATGAACAGGTTTAAACATTTCATAAACCATAACATAATTGTATCACATAAAACATGCATAATGGAAACATAACATTTCCACATTTCAATAACAATATATCAATACAACACATTTATATAATAAAAACGTTTTCAAAACCATTTTCAATACCAAAATAAAAGAAAAGTATAACATAGTATTTATTTTTCATTAAAAAAAGTTATGGCTTGTAGAGGAATCCGAAACTCAAATAGTGGTCACGGAGGCGGAGAAGTCGTTGTCGCCACATACGTACGAAAAAAACATTCCCTTCTGTCGTTTAGTAAATGCTTCGTATAAAAAAGATTCCTTTTGAATATACGTAAAGGGGTTTATACACCGTATAAAAGAAATTTGTGTATAAAACCAAATATGCCTCAATGAAAGGAGATTGAGACGAAGTCCTTACAAAGATAATTTTTAAAATAAAATAGATCTATTAAGTTTATTCACTATAAGTACACATAAATAAATTACAAATAAAATATAGTACATAATAATATCATGACATAATTTGAAAGTAGGAGAATAACCCAAAGAATGGAAATTGGGTTAAGAAATTCCCTTACCTCGTGTCCGACTTGACTCAACCATTATTTAACCTCCTGAATAATAAACTAGAGTTAATATCTACCTTATTAAGAACCATTTTCAATTTCATTATCCTTTTTATATCACTTATTACCATGTTATGAACATTATGTAATTATTTAAGTTAATAACGGTCGTTTTGTCGATCTTTGGTACTTGAGTCAATAATAAACTTCTTATAATTACAAGTTGTTCATGTGGTGAAATATCCATTATATCCAGAATTATATTCATGATGTAGTAATCATATATATCATATATATCCAGTATATACATTCATTAATAATATTACGTAACATTTAGAGGTAACAAATGAAATGCACCGTTCATGGAGACAGTAAACCGTACGTACGCATGAACGCTACTTTCATTTCTATTTCATATTTAATGGAATGAAATCATAATTATATAAAGGTATAATATAGTTCCAGTATAATATCATATATAATATCATTTACTCCATCCTTTATACATCCTACATATGGCATTAACGATTCAAATCACTTTGAGGGGGCGGTAGTCTGCACTTCCTAAAATGAAATTATCGAGTTTACCCATAATGGAAATCATAAAGTATTCCATAAATGAGAAATACAGAAGCATAAGTAAAACATAAACATATTATATAACATATATAAATATATTGACATCTTAATGGCCACCTTTGAAGGTGTTATATGAGTGTTGAACAATCATCGTTTCGTGAGGCAGAAATTTGCCATCCACAGAAACCATATGTTCTTTAACCATTAGATATAGGTGTGTGTAATTTTAGCTCGAATCCTTCTTATAAAAACATCCTAGTATATTGAGGATACTGTTTTTGTTACAAAAGAAATGAATAAAAAGATTTTAAGGGGTTGGAGAAGAAAAATAAAACAAAACAACATTAGAGAAGACATTACCTCAAAATCAGGTAACTCTTTTTGATTTGAGCCAAAGGCTTCCTTGGGAAGCGTTCTGCCCAAAGTGAGGATTATAGGAGTAAGAGGGGGAAGTTGGGAGAGTATTTGGGAAGAGTTTGGCCGATCCAAATGGCTTGAAATTTTGAATGAGGTGGTAGAGGTGGGGGCCTTTTATAAGAGGAGAGGAGGGGCACTCTTGGAAAGTAAGAAACTTTTACATTATTATACAATGCTTTTCGGATTCTAAAGGTCCCACACTTATATAATTCGTGTATAAGGTGATAAGGGTTCGAAATATACCCATCCAATAGACTTTGGACAAGTTTAATCCTTTTATTGTACATTATCATTTCATTTTATTAAAATCGTTAAATAATGAGGTCACCGCTGCATCATAATGATGTCATAAATAATTTAATTTATTTAATGTCTAAAAATTATAAAAAAATAAAATGATGTAGGAAATCTTTTTATCTTTCCAATTAATATTTATAGTCAAAAATATGACTTGTATAACCCCATGTAAAAATTGTTTTAGTAAAACATTTCATGTTTGTGTCATTTTTTACTTTAACATTAAATAAAAGATATTTATGTCATTTTCCAACTAAATTGGCTCCATGGGGTCCCCAAGTTGACCCATGTATTTTCTTGTTCGGACATGAATCATCCAATAGGAGTAGGACAAGTTTCAAGGTCATATCATATTATTAAAACATTATTTTTACCTTAAACTACACTAATTACCTCTAATCGCGATTAAGAACCTAAAAGTTACTATTCACCAAAAAAATTAGTCTAATCTCATTGAACCACATTTTACTTCTTAATGAATACTATGTATGTCAGATTTTTGAAAATCAAATCACATAAGTGGTAAGATTTCATTTAAACGAAAAATCAGTTATTTAACTACCACTTAGTGGTTTCACTATTCATCAAAAATTGAAGTTTTTCCGAACAATGCCAAAATTTCACCCTAAGCTATAATTGATATTCCGAACTCAAAAATGATGTCTATTTTACAAAATTCCAAACATATAATTTTCATTAATTAATTTTATAATTAATTCCCGCTGTCACAACAATAGCGTGTTTTTAAGAAACAATTTATATCAAAAGATTGGCAATTGTTTATGTCCAATTTCAATGTTAAATTAATTCTAATGACCACCATTGGATAAAATGGTAAAAATATATTCTAATTATACTTTAAAACCAATAAATAGTATAGTTTATCACTATAATTTATTTTGATTAAAAAAGTTGTTTTTACATAATTTTCACTATTTATAAAAAAATTGGAAGTTCTCAGAAAATTACAAAAAAAAAATCAACATAGGCTAATTTCAATATTCCGAATCCAAAAATGAAGTCCATTTTGAAATATAAAATTTGTATAATTTTATAAAGTGGTTATTACTATTCATAACGGCTACTTTTATTAGTCGCGGTGTTTTAGAACTCGAAGTTGCGTACAATGCAAGCTATTGCATTATTGAATGAGAAGCGTATCGTGAAAGCTCGGGGTGTTACAAATAACTTCTCTGGAGTAAGAAGAATATAATATAATTTCCGGTGAAGATGATGATTTTGGCACCAAACAGATAGGGATGGAATATATCTAAGGCAAAACCACTACTTAAAGTTCATTTTTAGTCAAAATATATTGAGATTGAATTTCATCCAATGTTTTTGGGGAATAATAGATGACATGAAGTAATTTTTCACTTCTATGACCAATGACAACCCAAACTACTCTATTAGAAGCTTCCCACAACAACTAAAAGGGTATAGTCCAATCTGTGGGATGGATTATTGGAGCTGATGTTAGAGCAGTTTTGATTTCAAGGAAGGCTCTCTTGCCAACCTCATATAAAAAGAATGTGACATCATTTTTCAGTAACCAAGTGAGTGGGAGGGAAATCCTAATGAATATTTGTATTAATATCTAATAGAAATCAGCATGATTTAGGAATGAATAGATGTCTCAAATAGAAGGGGGATTAGCTAGTGATTGGATCACCTCAATTTTAAAAAGATAGGCTTTAGTAACCTAATTTGAAGCTACGTTCCCTAGAACAATCCCATTTTCTACTAAAATGTTACATTTTTAGAAATTTACCACAAGATAACACTTGAAAAAAAAATTATGGACTAGGGAGAGTGAATTAATGGATGATTAAATGACTCACCAAAAATGGTAAAGTCATCCATTAAGGATTCCATGTACTGTTCAATGAATTCAAAAAAGATACTCATGATACACCTTTATAATTTTGAAGGAGTATTGAAAAGGCCAAAAGTCATTCTCTTATATGAATATGTTCTAAAGGGGAAAGTGAAAGTAGTATTTTCATGGTCCTGAGGTGTGATTGGGATTTGGAAGTAGTCAGTGTGTCCATCAAGAAAGTAATAATGTTACATTCCAGCTAATCATACTAGAATTTGATCAAGGAATGGAAGAGGGTAGTGATCGTTTCTTTTTTCAATAATAAATTTACTATAGTTGATGCACACACACAAATTGTTCTTCAATCGAGTTGTAACTACCTCCCAATATTAATTTCTAACAAATTTTATCCCACCCTTCTTAGGTAAAACATGCATTGGACTAACCCATTCACTATCATAAGTTTCTTAGATTATACCAGCTTGAAGAAACATGGGTAGATCGTTCGTGACTACATCATGTAAGAGTGTATTGTGTCTTATTTATTGTTTTCTAAATGTTTTGGATGATTCCTCAGGATGGATGTGGTTCATGCAAAGTGCAGGGTTGATACCTAGTATTTCATTTAGGTTAAAAAATGAGGCCTTTTTTCCTCTAACACCAGAACTAGTTGGGACTCCTCATTTTTATTAAGTGAAGTGAAGATAATGAAAAAATATAAGGGATAATTTATAAGGAATGCATATTCTACGTGTTTAGGAATAGGCTTTAGATCAGTATCATCTCCCATTTTTGAGTTAGACAAAATAGGAATGGTTTAAGGACTTTCAGTTGCATCAGATTCATTTTCATTAATACTATCCATGGTGGAGCAGTAGAAATTATAGTCGATGTGGGATTTAAGATAGTTTTTAATATATTCTTCTTTGATAGAGTAAATGAATGAGAGTTCCACAACCAAATCACCATTTATGAATTTTTTAATCATAGAGTACATTTCACAAGAACTGTTATCATTTCAACATGATGGATTGGGGTTCAATTGAATCTTAGAAGTGTACTAGGAATCATGGTTTATGAATGTACAGTGATCCTCATATGGGTATTTCCTGACATGGAAAATGATTAACATGACTCGTTGGTCACCATATTCCCTGTATAAGATGGCTGAATAGACATCAATTTTCATTCTCACTATCATTATGAATGGTCTCCCTAGAATTATGGGAGATTGATAAGAGTTCGTACAACCTTCCATGTCAAGGAAATATAAATCATCATGTAAGATAAGATCATTCACATTAATAAGGGCATCCTCGATTATACCATAAAGACTAGCTATGATTCCACTGGCCAAAATAATGACCACACCTGTTGGTTGTAAGGGACCAAGAACATGGTTGAAGAAGATGGATTGGGGAATTATAATAATTGAGGCTCCCTGGTCTATGAGTGCATCATCTATGTTGTAAGATCAAATATGGCATGGAACCATAAT
Organism: Viscum album; assembly: GCA_963277665.1. Classification (NCBI taxonomy): domain Eukaryota; kingdom Viridiplantae; phylum Streptophyta; class Magnoliopsida; order Santalales; family Viscaceae; genus Viscum; species Viscum album. The sequence goes on from OY728132.1 coordinate 1,966,579,277, forward strand.
GGTCATTGGATATTTGCACATTATGGAATTAGACTGCTAGATGGAAACATTTTTGAAGGTCATGTGTTTCCTATTATTGGTGCACAATTTTTTAAGAAGCATGGCATACATTGGGATTTGTTTTCTTTCATCTAAGAGGGGAATTTTGAATTCAACATGTCTAAAAAAGTTGAAAATTTCATGATCAGGTTCAATGGACTTACTCCGTTAGAAACAGCTTGGGTAAAGGGAATTGGATTCCTAAGTGGAATGGAAGGAGGTGAGGGAATGGATTCAGATTCCTTTTCAAGTTTCATTATCATTTCATTTTCTAATTCAACATTTAAAGGAGAGTTGGTGGACTCATCATGAAGCATATAAATTTTATTTCTATATCAACATGAAATTTAACTTACATTACCCTTGGGGGTCGGGTAATGGTAGAGCTAGGAGTTGGGGGTATTTTGATATTGTTTCGGGATCAGGTGGGATGCAAGATGACCAATTTGGGTTTCAATGTTTTTTAGTCTAGAATGGGAGGAGGAAACATCTTCCACTACAATCTACCATGGTTTCATAGAAGAAGAGGACTATCACGGATTCATATTTTCTTGAATTTTGTTATTGTGAAATCTATTGTATTAGGTTTGGAATTGGGGAGGCTCAATAGGTGAGTGGAATCCAAGAGGAGGAAGAGGATTATTGATCCTTTGAGGTTGAGGAACAAAAGTGTAAGGTTTTTAGAAGATACCAACACTTTTACCATATTATAATTTTATTTTATTTTGAGGGTGGGATTGAGGGGGATGGGAAATGACAATACCATACCACAAACCATACATGAATGCCGAAGAGAATGGCTCGGAGTGGGTTGGAAGATTATTCTAATGATCTGACCTGATTGTTGAGTGTTGGTTTTACTTTTAACATATGTTGCATCGATCTCCATTGGTCTGGATGAATATACAGTATCCTCTTGGTGTTGTGGACTTGTTTCAGTTGGATGAGATGAGGAGCTACAGATTCTGTAGTTAATGATAGCTTCGAGGAACAAAGATAGTGGAGAAGATGAGGTTGGGGATTTGGTTGTCACAAAAGACCTTTATGTTCACTAATCCACTCTATCATCTTGTTCAGCTCCATCGATTCACTCTGTTGGGATTTTCTAACATGAGTATGTTCACGAGTATCAAATTTTTTTTCCCAACCATGATTCTAATAGGATATCTTCCATCTACATGAGTTTTATCAATAAGATCACCCCCACTTGTGGCATCATTGATAGTTCTCGACATATCAAATAAACCCTCATAGAATTATTTGATCATGAGTTGGTTAGGTATATGGTGGTTTAGTTAGGTTGAAACCAGAATTTTAATCCTATCCCAATATTTATGGAGTGATTCCATTTTGAATTAACAGATACCACTTAATTCCTTTAAAATGGATGCAGTATTAGAAGCAGGAAATAATTTTCCTTATAAAAATCGCTCTATGTCTTTCCATGTGGTGATGGAACTATAATGTAGGTAGTAGAGCCATGAATCGAGATTGTTATCTAAGGAAAAATAAAAATTCTCGATGTTTTAATAATTCCTCAAAAACACATTGAGCCTTCATGGTAGATCACACCACATGGAACTCTATATGGGGGTGTGGATCCTTGTTTACTTTCCCATGAAAATGATGTAAAAGGTGAATAAAACTGATTTGAGTTTGAATCCACCCTCTATTTTTAGATATTGAACACCAAAGATATGGTAATTCGTATTAGGGGAATTATTTTTTTAAAGATTTGTTCACTAGGATTGGCTATATATAATTTGATTAGTTAGATAAGGACATGTTCTTGATTTATTTAATTATCCTTAATGTTCCTCCTAATATGGAAATGTGTTCTCTCAATTATATTGTCAAACAAATCAAATGGATTGTTTGGAATACTATAGGGAATTCCAAATAGAATTAGGAAAGGTTTAAGAAGGGGGGTTTTTTCGTGTTTTCAACTTATTAAATTTTTATGAGAAGGTTGGTTTTCTTTTGGGTTTTTTTCAATTTATTTTTAAATTTTGTTTTTTTACAAAAAACAGCAACTAAAGGAAAATTAATTACACCATCCTCATCAACAACTCCATTTGAATTGGTGGTAAATTTTCTCCTATATAACATTCATGGTTTGGGTGATCTTTTAATTTGTATAATAGTACTTGGGTTGAATTCTTTTTGATGATTATTTTTAATAGTCGATTGTTTTTAGTGGATTGTATTTTGAATGTAGAGGGGGGGGGGGTTGTTTGTAATTCCTAAATGATGTTGATTAATGCATGATGATTGATTGAAAAAATTGATAATTATTGGGGTGAGTTCATAATTGGGTATTTAATCTTATGATATCCTTGATATTTTCATTATATTTCATTAAATTAGTACCCACTTCACTAGATGACTTTGATAGGAATTTGAAAGTATTAAAGATTTAATAAAAGTCATAACATAACATAGGGTTCTAATAATTATCATTAATTTTTTATGGTAGTGTATTTTTGGTTCTAATAAACCTTGGAATCCAAATGTTAAACATAACATGTCATTAATCCATTAATTTTTATGTTCAACATACATAATATTAATTTAATGAATATTTATTTAGAGAAGGCTCTCAATAACTTAATATACCAAAATTATGAATCACCATAATGAGTGATTTACTCATACAGTTGGGTGGTTAACAATCTTCTTATATTTTTTATGGTGAATGGTTAAAAATAGAATAAAAATAATGAGACAAGAATACAATTGTGTGTCGAACACAAAAACACACGAATTGTGATGATAATTAAAAACCGAATTTTGATTAAAAGAATAAGAACACAATGGGAAGGGGATTCAACTGGATTTCAAATATTTTAAAAGAATTAATATTTAAAAATAGAGTTTGGATGATTAAAAGGGAATATGATGATTAAACATTCGTTAAAATAGAATTGCAAAAAAAATTACATAATTATAAGTGTAGAAAAACACCAAAGTAAATGAAATCAATGAGAGGAGGAATGGTCTCCCATGTGAAAAAATGAGTTTAGAATGTCTTCCTGGGATTTTAGCATAGATGTGGTCATTCCTATTGATCTTCTTCTATTCTAAATTTCCATCCTCTTTCCAAGATATGATGGTGATGTATTTATAGACCAATGTAGTGGGTCGTTTTCATTTAAAGACTGCCCGTCTAAAGGGCTCGAATATTAGACAATACACATAGAATAATCTCATAATATCTACATGTTAAATGTTGTAGATACACAAGTGTAATATCTAATATGAAAAATTATAGGCAATTTGTCCTATGGAGAAAATTTTATGGTGGTTTGATTAAATATATTTAATCTATCGATTTCAATCCAGACTTTTTCATGGACAAAATGGGAATGGGTTTTTGAATAGGTTTTTAAATAGGTTTTTGAATAGATAGATTCCCTAATATCGTAAATCTTTCTTCAACAAATCCAGCAACCTACATCTCCTCTTTAATACAAAAAAACCATATCATGATTGTAAGTTTCTTTCAGATGAAATAGAAATTTTTTGATGTGGATCACAATTCCATGAAAGAATTTTGAAATGGAATTCAAAGCATCATTTTGGCCATTTGTTTTTAGATTAGGGCCTTGAATTATTAATACATCACTCCTTGAATTGTTACAATAATTTTTGAGGAGGTTAAAAGAATTTGGACATCTAAATTGAGTCTAGTAATTCAATATTCATGGACGGTCCACTTTTATTACATATTCATTGGGCCATCTTGTGGGGATCATATGACCAATAAAATAGAATAATTGACCATTAATTACATCTAATAATATGTTGTAAATTGAATAAAGAGTGTTATAACACATGAAACCGAATATTTTGATCAATATGGTGATAGTTATTATAACAACATTAAATAGACTTGTATTTGGATGAATTCAAATAGAACTGAGAAATTATATTTAATATTTAAAATTTAATATTTCACACAAATTATGCACATATCATATAAAATCAGTAAATGATGTATATAATATGATTGGGAAATATTAATAAAATCAACCCCCCCACATAGTTTTTTTTCATGTCATCTTGTACATTAAATATTAAACCATGAAAAAATCATTTTCACTCACCACCAAATATTACAATTTTGGTTTCCCTAATCAGGGTATATTTAGACCATTTCACTCATCTATATGGAATTCCACTACAAATTGATATAGAAAAAATGTTCAAAAAACATTCTTTTTTCATGCTCTAATTTAAAAATGGAATATGTAGTCCCACAAAACTTACACTTCAAAAGATAATAAAAATTTATTTATAGAGGTTCACTCATTCATTAACAAAAAGTGAAAATCATAGAGTTTGAAAGAGCACTCTGAATCCATTCCCTATCCTAAAGTGGAAAATAATGAAGAGGTCTTGTTAAGGTGTTTTTCTAAGGATATGAGAAGGTAGTAATTTAATGTCCAAGTGAGTGGATAAGAGTGGAAACTCATCAACATTGGTAAAACAATGAAAACTATGTGTGAAATGACACGTGGAAGGAAATGGATGCACATATTTTCAAGGGAATGATTGTGGGATGAAGGACACATGGGAGAGGAAAAATTAATTGGATTAAAAGAGGAAATATTTAAAAAACCAAAACTTCTCCCATTGACATAAGTGTTCTTTTTTTTATTTTATTTTCCAAAAGATGATATTGAAACAATTCTCATAGTCATCACCTAACCCATGTTTGTTCTCCTTATGACACTAATTGTAATCGTTATAACAAGATCAATGGCTATGAAAGAGTGGTTTTTGACTCACCCAAGACACAACCCATTTTTATATTTCCTTTAAATTTTTGAACACTTTTCAATAACATTTACATTATTACATAAAGCTAAATACATTCCCCAAAAGTCAAATAATTACAACCTCTCCCCCAAACTATAATGGATGCTTTCCATCAAGAATTTGATAACACGCTTAAAAATTAAGTAAAGGATAACGATAATGAAATCCATTAACCCCAGAAATAAATGTCAATAAATTATGAAATGTAAATACATGTAGATATTGGGTGGAATAGGGTATTGAGCTTGTAATGTGGCTGAAAAGAAATGGTTTTCATAGGATCAAAAGTGCTTTCAAAAGTAGGATTAATGTAAAGAAATTGGGTGGATATTTGGATATCATATTTCTCATGTGGTTTATAAACTACCTCTATCATATTAAATTCACAATGAAGTATAAAAATCAGCTCAATAGTCCACCAACTCAAGACTCACAGTTGGGGGTGAAATCACTCATTTTTAGAATATAGCCATAGTTGACTGAGGCATGAAAGCTATTGTTATTCATCACATTTGGGGAATAATAATTGTGCTAATGTAAAACTGAGCATTCAAAATTTGTTGGGTTTGAAACAATATTCTTTATCCTAATATATGACGAAATCACAATATTTTTTAGATTAAACCATGTATTTTCACTTCCCAAAATTGTTAGACCAAAATTTCAAAAGTGGATGGAGAGTAATTATCAATATATTTTTATTCATTTTTTATATAATTTATAGTTTTTAGGGTTTTTAATATACTCACCCACACAAAATATATAGAGAAAAACAAATTGTTTGAGAAAGAAGTGGTAAAAAATAAATAGAGGGAAATAAGAATAAAGAGGGAGAAAGAGGAAGAGATAGTGAGAGAGAGAGAGAAAGTAAAGAGGTGCCCCCTGATTTGGATTTGGTGGGTCACCATATCTATCCAGAGCTATGCTTACATTAGTAGTTGTGGATACAGTGGACGTTTATGTTGTTCTGGGATTATGCATCCTCTCATGGTGATTCATTAACTAGGAATGTCTTTTTGAAGAGGGATATTGGACTTATACAAAACGAAATGGGTAAACATAAGAAACAATAAAAGGTCCTTCCCAATGAGAATTATTCTTACCTTGGTGAAGCAAATATAATGAATTGAAGAGAATTACCTTTTCGAATTTATGACAAACCATTCCCATGATCTTTTAATCATGGAGTGCCTTGGATTTTTCATTGTAAAGGTTATAATTATAATAATAATCAAGTCCAAGCTCCTCCAGTTTAACAAATTTTAATAATCTTTGTTCACGAGATTTTTCAAAAAAAACATGTTTTGATAACCAAAAATGACTTCTGTTGGATTTCAACTAGAAAATGTCATGATTTTACAAAAGCAATCATAAAATGAGACATCTCAGTGGGTGTTTTATAGGATGTTCTATAAGACCAATGTGTTCCACCTATCCTATCAAGCCAATCTTTTTTATGGTGTTTTACCATTCTCATAAAAACCCTTTTCATTTCACTATTAGAAAGTTCAAGTTTGAAATTTGTTTGGGGGTGATAAGAAATTGAATTTTATAGTAAAACACATTGATTTTTCAGAAGAGATTCTATAGATCTATTACAAAAATAGGATCCTAAGTCACTAATCAAGGAACAAAGAGTGCCAAATCAATGGATGATGTGGATTTTTAGGAACCCGCTAATATTATTTCAATCATCCTTTTTAGAGGATTTGACCTCGATCCACATGGAATGATAATCTACTACAATAACAATGTTTGAGAATCCATTTGAAGGGGGATTGATCCCATGAAATCAATTACCCAAACATCAAATATCTCCTAAAATATAAAGGGATTTTTTGAGAATTTATTTTTGTTTGGAAATTGTGTGAAACTTTTGGAAAGTGATACTTAACTGAAATAACTCATGTGAGTCCTTGAAGAGTAAAGTATAGAAGATTCTAGAGTCTATGATCTTTCGGGAGGTCCTTTGTGGTCCAAAGTGGCCACCAACAGGCATTGAGTGATAGAATACTAAGATGGAATAATTTTCATTATCATCAACACATCCATTAATTAACAAATCTTCTCTAGTTTCCCAATGATTAATTTCTTCCCAAAATAGTATTTTGATTCACTTTTCAACTTCATTTTTTTATTTGGAACAAATTTCAGGAAAAAACACCATAAACCAAGTAATTTACAATTACTACATACCAAGGTAATTTTGGAATGTGAGTTGAAATTTTCTCATTTGGAAATTTTGGATAAATTATTTCAAAATGAAAATAATAAGAAATTCTAGTCATGTGATCACCGACATGGTTTTCATTTATAGTTATATCATTGTTTTCATGTTCAAACACTTGTATCATTAAGGTCCATCTTATTAGCCTTGGTTTGGAATCACACTTCTTGAGTAAGAACTTTTTAGCGGAATGGTTTGTGAAAATGATGATTTTGGCACCTAAGAGATAGAGATGAAATTTATCTGAAGAATACCCACTACTAAATGTTGATTTTCAGTCATATTATGTGATATTAATTTCATCAAATGTTTTTGAGGCATAATATATGACATGAAGAAATTTTTCTCTTGTTTGACCTTGATCAGTCCCAATATCTATATCAAAATCATCACATAACTACTCAAAGGGTAAGGTCCAACATGGATGTTGTATTATTGGTGTAGATGTAAGAGATATTTTTTGTTAAACAAAGGCTCTCTTTCAAACCTCATCGAAATGGAAAGTGACATTATTTTTGAGAAACTGAGTGAGTGGGAGGGAAATTCTACTGAAGATTTGTATGAATCACCAATAGAAACATGCATGACCGATGAATAAATAGATGTATCGAATATAAGTGGGTTCAATAAGTGATTTGATCACATCAATTTTGGCATCATCGACATTAATTCCCACTTTTGATACAATGTTCGCAAGAACAATCCCATTTGCAACCAAGAAGTGACATTTTTTAAAATGTAACACAAAGTTACACTTGACAGACTTTTCAAGGACTAGAGAGTGGGAATTAATGGTATATTAAAATGAATCACCAAAAATGGTGACGTCATATATGAATACTTCCATGAAGTGTTTAACGAATTTAGAAGTGATATTGATCAAACACCTCTAGAATGTTGCAGGTGTATTGAGAAGGCCAAAATGAATTTTCTTATATGCATACGTTCTAATGGGGAATGTGAAAGTAGTCTTTTCTTGCTCTTATAGTTCTTTTGAGATTTTAAAGTAGCCAGTGTTTGCATAAATAAATCAACAATGTGAATTTCCAACAAATTGTTTGAACCTTTGATCAAGGAATGAAATAGGGTAGTGATCTTTTCTTGTTTCAACATTCAATTTTCTATTGTCAATGCACACACATCATTTGTTCTTTACTCGCGTTGTGACTACCTCCCCATGTTCATTTTTTAAAATAGTTATGCAATCCTTCTTAGGTACAACATGAATTGGACCAACCCTTTAAATCTAATAAATTTGTTAGATAATTCCAGCTTGAAGAGGTTTGGTGATCTCTTCCTTAACCACATCATGTATGAGTGGATTGAGTCTTCTTTTTGGTTGTCTATTTTTTTGGATTATTCATCAAAATGGATGTGGGGCATGAAAATAGTGGGATTGAATCATGCTATGTCATTTAGGTTCCATCGTATGGACTTTTTGTTTTCCTATAACACCGGAACAAGCTCAGACTCATCAGTTTTAGTATGTGAAGTGGAGATAATGACTGGATATGACTGAACATGGAAAAGGAATGCATATTTTAGGTGTACAAGAAGCGGCTTTAGATCTGTATCATCTCTCATTTGTGTCGTAGACAACTCAGGAATGGAAGAAGGGATTTCATTTGCTTTAGATTCATTTTCGGTAATATTTTCCATGGTGGAGCAGTATAAATTTTTGTTGATGTGGGATTCAAGAGAGTTTTCAAGATCCTTTAGATTGATAGGGTCTATGAATGAGTGGTCCACATAAACATCACCATTTAGGACATTGTTAATCATGATGTATATTTCACAAGGTCGTTTATCATTATAACATGATGGATTTCTGTTTAATTAACTCTTCGAAGTGTCCTCAGAAGGATAGTATGAAAATGCAGAGTGATCCTCAGATGGGTATCACATGGCTTGAAAAATGATGAACGTGACCCATTGGTCACCATATTAAATTGATAAAATGCTTGAATTGACTTCAATTTTGGTTTTTTTTCTATCAATAGGAATGATCTTACTAGAATTAAGGGACATTGAGAAGAGTTCACATCACCTTCCATGTTAAGGACATATAAATCATCATGGAATATAAGAACAATCACACGAACAAGGACAACCTCAATTATACCCTCTAGACTAGCAGTGATTCTTTTGGTCAATTTTATGACAACACCTCTTGGATGTAAGGGACCAAGACCAAGGATGGAGCTAATAGGTTTGTGCATGACATTAATTGAGGCTTCTACATATATGATTCCATCATCCAATTCAGAACACACAATTTTTCATTTAATCATTAATGCCCCTATATATTATCACTTTATGAGAATAGACTATTAAAAAGAAACATTTTTGAGGATATCAAGATTCCCTTTAGGGGTGCAAATTTTTTCAAAAAACATGGCATATATAGGGATTTTTTATTGAATATGAGATGTGAATGTTGACTTTAACACATCTAAAATTTTAGACCATTAGTGGATTGGGCTCAAAGGACCTACTTGGTTTAGAAATAGCATGAGGAAAATGAATATGATTCCTATGTTGAATGGAAGAATGTACATGAATGAATTTAGATTCATTTTCATGTTTCTTTTTATTTTTATTTTATAATTCAACATTTAATGGAGTGTTAGAGGACTTATTAGGAGGCATAGGAATAGTCATTCATAATTTTTGTTAAACATAACTTAAATTATAATTGGGTTTGGGTAATGTTTGAGTAAGTATTTTGGATGAATTTGATTGTTGTTTCTAGCTCTGGTGGGATGCATTTTGACCAATTTTGGTTTCAATGTTTTTTAAGCTGGAATGGGAGAAGGAGGTAAGATCTTCCAATTCATTTTCCCATGGTTTCTTGGAAGTAGTGGCTTGTCCAGGATTGGTATGTTCTTGAGTTTGGTTCTGGGTAAAGTGATTGTATTGGTTTTTGAAATTATAAAGTCTTGATATGTTAGTGGGATACAAGAGGAGGAAGATGAGGATTGATCCTTTGAGTTTGAGGAACAAAAGGGTATTGTAATTAGAAATTACCAACAGATTGACCATATTAGAATTGGTTTGGGTTTTGAGGAGGGAATGTATGGGGACGAGAAATGAAATTACCATACCACTAACCAAGGTTGAATGTAAAAGATAAGGGCTCAATGTGGGGTTGGATGAAGTTTCTAAGGATTTTACCTGATTTGTGTGGGTTGGTTTTCCTTTGAGCATATTCTACACTGAGCTCTATTGGTCTGGATGAATCAGAGGGATTCTCTTGAAGTTGTGGGCATGTGTCAATTTGTTGATATGGGGAGCTACAAATTCCTTAGATCACGATAGGCCCAGGGAACAAATATTTTGGAGAATATGGGGTTGGGGATTTGGACTCCACAACTAGTTATCACACAAGACCTGTAATTTCACTCATTCACTACGTCATCTTATTCGGATCCATCGATTAACTATGATGGGCTTATTTGACTTGAGCATGTGCTCGAGTATGTAATTGTTGTGTGTTCCTAGCAATGTTTCTTATGAGATCTGTTACAACTGTAGGAGCTTTATAAATAAGATCACCTCCACTTGTGGCATCAATGAGAGTTATCTCCATAGCCAATAACCCCTTATAGATGTATTGGATCATGAGTTGGTCAGATATTTGGTGATGTGGGATGGTTTAAACAAGCTTTTTTAACCACTACATGTATTCATGGAGTGATTCATTTGGGAATTGACAGATTCCACTAATTTTCTTTTCGTATAGAATTACATTAAGAAGAAAAAAAATAAATTTTCCTTGAAAATTTTCTTCATGTCATTCCAGGTAATTTTGTAACAATAAGGGAGGTAGTAGAGACATTACATGGTGAATTTAGCTAAGGTATGATGGAATTATTAAAGTGTGATTTGTTTCTAAGTAACCCGTTGAGGCTTTATGGAAGAGAACAACAATTTGAACAGTATAAGGTGGAGATGTGTATCCTTACTGTCTAGACTGTGGAAATGAGGTAGAAGATGAATCAAATACTATTTGAGTTCAAATTCATCCTCCATGTTTGGATATTGAATACCAAGGGATTGGTAATTCATATCTAGGGTAAAATGTTTTTTATGGTTTTTTCTCTAGGATTGCCCAAAACTAATTTAATTAGTTGGACAAGGACTAGTTCTTAAATTATTTTACTATTCGCAATGTTCCTCCAATGTTGGCAAAGAGTTCACTAAATTTATAGGTAAAATAATCCAATAGAATGTTTGAAAGGCTAAGAGGCATTCAGAGATATTTTGTAATGGATGAGGAAGGTATATTTTTCTTCGTGTGTTTTAATTTATGATTTAATGAGAAAGATCATTTTTCTTTGTGTTTTTTTATTTGTTTCTATAATTTTTTTTTACCACAAAAAACTAATGACTACTTATTTTAACCATATCTTGAAACAACACCATTTGAAACCCATATGATCATCTTTTATCGACCATTCACAGATCCGGTGCTCTACATATTTGTATAGAGGTACATGGTTTGAATCATATGCAATGATAATTTTAAATAGTGAATTGTTTTTAGATAATTGTATTCTGATTTGGGGGGGTGGGTTTATAGAGCATAATTGAAATTTATTATTTGATTATGTTTTATTTAAAAAATTGATAAATTTTGGGGAGAGTTTATTATTGGGGATTTAATCTTATGATATCCTTGACCCTTGCTTTGTATTGCATTAAGTTAATACCCACTACACAAGATGAATTTGATCGTAATTCCCAATTGTTAATGCTAAAATAAAATTCATAAAATAATGCAGGGTTTTTATGATTATCATTAGTTGTTTATGGTAGTATATTTTCAATTTGAATAAGCCATGGAAGCCACATGATAAAAACATGTTATTAATCTAAGACATATTAAGTTCAACATACAAATTATTAATTTAAAGTGTATTTATTTATAGAAGGCTCTCAATCACATAATATCCCAAAATTTAGAATCAAACTAATGATATATTTTCTCATACATTTGGGTGGTTAATAATCCGGTTATAATTTTAATTATAATTGGTTAAAAATAGAATAAAAATAATGTGACAAGAAATTAGTTATGCATCGAACATACACACACTTAAACAATGATGATAATTTAAAATGGAATTTTGATTAAATGAGGATTAAAATGAAGTGAAGGGGTTTCCACTATATTTACAATATTTTAATATAATTTATATTTAAAAAATGAGGGTTGATGATTTAGAGGGAATTTTAAGAATCATCATTAATAAAATTGAATTACAAAAATAACACTTACAAGATTACAAATGAAGAAAAACACAAAAGTAAATGAAATCAATGAGAGGAGGAAGTGTATCCCAAGTGAAAACATGAGTTTGTAATGTCCTCCAAGGAATTATAAATATAATTGGTCGTTCCAATTAATCCTCTTATATTTTTAATTGCCTACCTTTTTCATTGATAGAAAGTTGAGGTATTTATAACTGAATGTTGTGATCTTTTTCATTTCAGAACATCCCCTCCACTTGGATCGATTACTAGACCGTAAATCCATCATAATCTCAAAATATATTCTTCTTACATGTTATAGATATAAATTTTTAATATCTACTATGAAAATTTGATGGCAATTGGACTTATGTAGAAAACATTTATGGTGATTTAATTTAACACTGCAAATCAGTCCATTTAAATCCATACTTTTTCAAGGTCGAAATGTGAAATAGTTTTTTAATTGAAAAATTCCATCAAATCAGAAATCATTATTCAAAATATTCAGGCACCTATATATCTTATTTCACACTAGAAAATATTAGCATGAATGGATGTCTTTGTCAGGAGAAATATCAAATTTTTTGTCCTGATCTCAATTCCTTGAAAAAATTGTTGGTTGGAATTCAACACATCATAAGAGGCCCCTTGTTTTAAAATTTGGGCCAGTAATTTTAATAGATGACACATGTAGTTTTTACCTGAACATTGGAGAAGAATAAATGAATTTAGACATCTAGATTGAGTCCAATAATTCAATCTTCTTGGATGGTCTAGTTTCATTGCCGATTCATTGAGCATTCTTCTGAGGACCATATGGCCCTTCAAATGGAAAAATTATCCACTTATTCCATCTAATAATATGTTTTAAACTCAAAAAGGAATTTTTCATAATAAGAGACACACAATATTTATCAATAGGGTGATTTTTATTATTAAAGGAATTAAAAATAATGAATCTGGATGAATGCAAAGAGTGCTAATAAATTATTTTTAATATTTAAACATTAATATTTAATAGAAATTATGAAAATTTCATATAAAATTATTAAAGGGGTATATAATAAGTTGTGAAAATATTAATAACTTCAATTCACAACTAGAATAGCCTAATTATCTTAGGTGATCCATATTATTTTTCATTAAGAGCTTCATGTAGTGAGAGATAGTAAGGAGAAAGGTTGAAGTTAATGTAGTTTGGGGAGGGGTTAGAATTATATTTATAAGAAGAAGAGGATGGAAGGTTCTGTGGGGTTGGCCATTAAGAAAATTTGGGCCTAAAGATGATAAGGTGACCCCACAGAGGACATACAATCGTGATCGGATCCTGAAAAAAAAAAGACTTCTTGCATAACATATGTTTGTGTGGTAGTCCAAAAAGGAAGGTAGATGATGTAATGGACATAGTTTTGCGATGTTGAACATGAAGGGAGTGGGACACATTGAGAAGATATGTTGGTGAACTGGTCTACGATGGGTGCAGGATTCCACAAAGGGCATACATTCTTAATATGGTCTGTGAAGCATCTTTCTAAGGGAGTTTTGTGAAATAGACCCATTTTATGATTTTATCCAAAATTCCAGGCCACTCGGGACTACATTTGTCTTTGAACTAGTTATGAATTGTATCATGAATTAATAGGCACGACCATCGACCCCGAAAATATTTTTATGGATTTAATGTTTTTTATTTTTTAAAAAATTATGGTTTCAATGTATTTTATTAACCCCATGAAATATACTTTTTAAATTAAAATAAAAGTGATTTTGAAACTAAGTTACAAGTGGATTATTAATATTTTTATAAATACACTACTTATTTCCTATAAAGATTAAACTATATGCCCATTCTGTAATTTTGTTTTATGTAATAGACTCTAAATACTCTAATAATTTTTAGATTCAAACCTCACCTTGTTTGTTAATGTTAGGTCAACTATCACTCTTCTACTCTATCTAGATATTGTATTCTCATTCATGCCCATATTATTTAATTTCGTGGATATATTCTCAATAATATCCACTATATATATATATATATTTCTATTATTGAACTAAATGTATTAACACTACTCTATATGTTTTCAATTTGAGGTGTGAATCCAATGATTTTTATTCCATTTATTGATTGGGGAAATACTGAGAACCTATATATTTTTTACTATAATACATATTTTTTTATTAATAGGAAGTGTTGGATATGTATTGTATTTTTTATCCACTCATTCATATGATGGATTGTTTGGACTAAATTAGTCATGGGTGGTGATAAAAAATATATATCCCCTTAGTGAATCAAGAGGTCTCATTATACAAAATATTTTGGGTATTCACTAGAAACCATAAATGATGTGTATGATATTTTGGTATAAGTAATTGAATGTATGTTTATAAAGAATGTAATTATGAATTCCATCCCTGTAAAGTCATTTACTAATTTTAATGGGATTTTGTTTATTATTATGTGATCCATCGATACATTACATTCTCACCTTATTAGTATTATGTAATTAATAATAATATTATTATTTATTTTCTATACAATACATTCCAATTTTATTCTGTGATTTGTTCTATTATACACATCCTATTATGGAGAAATTGAGTTAACCCTTAATTTATCTGTATTTCCCATAGATATAATGATGTATATTATATAAGATATTTCTATATAGGTGTCATGTGGGTAGAATGATTTAGGAGACATTGAATGATTATTTATAAATAAGGATTTATTGGATTAGTGGGGTAAATTACCATTTTTGTGAGAGGTATAAATTTTTTTAATGATTTTTTTGACTCTATAAAAAAATATTTCTAAAATTTATTATGTGTGATTTTGACTCTATGTATTTTTATAAAACTGTAATTTGGGATAGATTTGTTTCAAATTCATTAACCAGTATGATATCTAGTATGTAAAGAATAATTATTGTATCACTACATCAGAGAGTGTCAGTCTAGGATGCCACACCAGTTTGTATCTAAGTGTTGGGTTGGTTTCATATTTTATAACCAATGAAATTTTACACGAGCGATTGGATTAAATAAAATATTTTTGGGTTTATATTAATTTAATAGAATGGTAAATATTTTTCAAACCAAAAACTTGTTAATATTAACTTTTTGTTGAAAAATATTTAAATTAATTCACCCCTTTATTATATATTATAATTATAATCATTAGAAGGTATAATATTTGGACTATAACCCCATAAACCATTGATTGTATTATTTATCATATGATATATGTGGAGATGTGACTAATATCCATTCGAACACTAATCCAGTTGTTGTTGACTATGTTGGTAATTGAATTAAAAATTAATGAATCATAAAATAATTTAGGGTTTATTAAAGTCATTGTTTTATCAGATTTTAAGTAAAAGAAATTAAGATGTTTTAGAAAAGGCCAATTGGTCGAATATTAAATTTTTATCCTTGAAATAAAATATTATTTTTCTATTATAATTAATATATAATGAATACCATTTATAATGAATATATAAAGGTGTCGGATCACTCAATAAATGAATTAAAACATCATGAAATGTGATCCATAAATGTACATAATGAAACAGATTGTATTTATAAGAAGGATAATATGTATGTAATTAACGATAAATTATAATAAGTAAAGATTGAAATTGTTGATTCCCTAATTTAAAGAGATAATGAACACAATACTTCAACTTAACCAATATTAATAAATTGTGATCTAATGCTAAGTGTAACCTTGCCTCCCAATTTTTTTTCTTCTATTTTAAAGAAAAACTATCTATTATTGTTTTATAGTGATTATTTTTATTTCCACCATGTCATTTATTTCTCCCTCATTATTTTTTTTGTTATTTTACATTTTTATTGTATTCAATTATCATATTTGGTGTTGAATATTTTCCCTACGTATATGATATTATGTATTATACTAGGGTACTAGAAATTTATTATGTGTCTTGTGGAAAATCAAACAATATATTACATTTTTTTATATTAGTAAAAATATTATATATTAATTGTTGTTGGAAATATATATCCCTTATTTATATAATATATTAAAATATATTACCAGTTTAACACTATTTAAAAGGACAATATCATTAATATTCAAAAATGCGACTTATTTACAAATAGATATTTAATTTATTTACGTCAAAAATCACTTGAATGAAATTAAATTTATGATTTATTGGATCTTGATTCTCATGTATAGAATGTTTTAAATTATTGTAATATTAAATATCTTATAAATTTCATGGATGAAAACTATCTTTAATAAGAGTATTTTTTTGATATTTTTGTTACAACAAAAACAATAAGCCTCAAATAATTTCATACATAATATGTTTTTGAACCTCTTTATAAGAAATATGACCATGTTATGATTCTTACTTATTAATATTCAGTAGATAGAAATTTTTATTTTTGGAAAATTATAAATTTTATTAACAATATGATCATAGTTATTTATTTTCTAGGTTATAAAAAATATTACATATTTATTTGTAGAAGATAAAAAAAAGGCATATTTTTTTTATTTTGATATTAGTTTACGTTTATGAACATACATTTAATGGATTAGGAATTTCAAATACTTATGCATTAGAAATTATATAGAGTGAAAATATATTATATATTATTCCTTGTTTACAATATATAATGTATTCTCTAATGGTCTTGGATGCGATGCTAACTGGATATTTTATATGATATGTAATCATTAAGTAATCTATAAAAATATGGAATTGTGGTTGATTGTATAATTATCTACCATAATCTATGATAGATAATATTTTATATTACTTTTTAACATGATGATTTTATTCGTACTATGATTATATTAACTAATTTATTCAACTTTGGATATTATTTTTTGTATGAAACATAGATATATTTATTATATGATTATATAAATATTACAATCATTATAGATCATGTAATTTATTTGATGTAATATTTATAAGAAAAAGTGTTTGTCCAATGATATATTATTTTAATGTAGTAATCTTTGTTTATATCAGATATTTGGATAATGTGAAAAAGAATTTATAGTATATAAATCCTTAAATGCAGTTATCTCTATAATTGGATATTATATAAAACTGGATAGATTTTAATGTACATGTGATAAACATGTGGGAAATAGAAAACATTTGGATCGTGATATTTCTATAATTATATTAAATAAATTCCCCATGATAAAAATTACAACCTAAATATATTAAATTTATACAATTAGTAATTCAAAATCTAAAAAAACATTTTATTCACATATATGTCATCAGTTTCCCACTTGAGCATATTGTACCAGATTTATATTTTACAATAAAAAATAACAATTTGATAATATAAACCTACTGAAATGTTATAGGTATGTAATCATATTTTTCCTCCATATGAAAATTTAGGTTATGTTTTTGATATCTTCTCTAGAAGATGAAGGGTTTAACTGGGTATTGACTCAACTTGAGTGGTAAGGATTACTTCTTGTTATACCTCTCGTTTTTTAGCGGGGCGTATAGATTTGTTTTAGGATTACTGTGACAAAAAAAATTATAAAAATTGAATTAATTATTATATATTTTACACACACAATATTTAATTTTTTAATTTATTCAATTCACCCACCTTAATGGATATCCATCCCTATAAAATCTACTAAAATAATTCATATCGAATAAATATTCTTTAATCATTTCTAATAAACCACTAGCTCTATTGAATTATATTTATTTACTAAATTTCTTATTGAATTGAGTGTCTAAGGAAATGGTCTATGTGGATGGGAGGTTAGGTTATAAATGATGAATGATTTGTTTAAGGAGGAATAATATTCAATGAAAATGGTTGTGAATATTGTAAATATTAGATAAATATTTAGAATCAAAATCATAGAAGAAAATTTATTATAATAATAAAATAAAATAATATTCTCAAATCAATCGTCAATTATATCACAGATAATGATATAGATAAGTATGTTTTTCAAATATAATTTTATGAATATTAATTTTTGTTGATAATAATATAAATTAATTTTTACATTTTTCAACAAGTAAAACCAAACATGAAATTTTTATAATTTTAAATTTTACTCAATGTGGTACTGAAATAATATAGAGAGAATCCCTTGGAATGTGACTAGATACTATATTAGATTTAAGATGAGAGAAGATGGGTGTGTGAATTAAATTATCCTTAAATCTAAATTCATAGAGAGTAACATGAATTAACATTAGGGAATACTGTAAAAAACAATCATTTTTTGTATAAAATCCCAAATCATTTCTTAATGAATCATTATAAAAAACACATTCATTGATTAAATAAATATTTTCAAAGAGTATACACTTGATGAACATATTCATAATATTTTTCAACATGATATTGAGTTGAATAAAATGTTTGAAAAAAATATGATAAAAAATTGTGGTAAAACTTTCAAATATAGGAAATTTAGATTCATACATCACTAATTAAATGTTATAGGGAAGAGGAATATATAAATTTCCTCAGCCAATGAAATGAGTCTATAAAACATGATGAAATAATTTTCTTGATGAGTTAGAAAAGACATTCCAAGAGTTAATCAAAGTATAATTAAAAATGTCAATTCTAATTCAAATTATAATAATTATGACATGAAATTTTTTAAAATATGAAAGAATGTTGATGTAAAAATTTTATATTTATGAGTAAATATTTAAAGGAGATATAAGAATATCATAAAGGAAATAAAAAAATGTTAGCAACTGGTTGGATTTGTTCAGATAATATTTACTTTTGTAATGAATTTATAACTGAGATGGACTCTTCATATACATAATAGAATCAATGAATGGAGATTGTGATTCTTATTTTGTATCATACAATGATTAAAATTTTGTGTATAATTTTATTAAACATAATATTTATTAGAGGTATATAAATTTTGAAAATTTATAATATGATAATATTAAAATTTTAATGTAGTAAAAGGAATTAAAAGGATGTAATAGGGCACTAGTCATGGGAAGAAAGGTATCTAAATCAAGATAATGAAAATGTGGAAACACATTACAAACCCACACACACACAAACACATATATGTATATTCATAATGTAATTATTACCTTTATTAGGTAGTCTCACAATCTTGAAGACCCAAATTTTTACTATCTTGGGTGATTAAGTACATAATATTGAAATTATAATTTATTACTTTTACATATCCAGCAATCAACTCCATATATGATATACATGTATATTTTTTAATTAATTTCCAAGAAAATGTAATGAAATAATGTGTTTTCTTAAAGGCTCAATAAGGGAATCAAATAAATGATTCACAACATGTTAG
This sequence comes from Viscum album, assembly GCA_963277665.1. Taxonomy (NCBI): domain Eukaryota; kingdom Viridiplantae; phylum Streptophyta; class Magnoliopsida; order Santalales; family Viscaceae; genus Viscum; species Viscum album. The sequence continues at coordinate 1,966,598,959 of OY728132.1, forward strand.
GTCATGAGCATGTGAGAATACCGGATTTATAGAACTAATATCTTTTTAAATGGTCCATGAATACATAGAGATCATTATATGGAATAAAAAATAGCATTGATAATGTAATGAAATAAAATAAACAATATTAAATCCTAAAACAAACACTATTTCTTGCAAATAAATGGAAAAAATTTCAAATCCACATAAAATTTTAATTATATTTTTTCATAACATTGGACTGTGGCATTTATTGGAAATGAGAAACATCATTAAATATTAGTAACATATATAATACTAGAAAAAAATATATGTCCCACCTATTTATGACTATGAATTCGGACTAATCCCAACCATTTCAAGACTTTTAATAAGTGAGAACAAACAATCATGCCCAAACATTCAATTAAATAATGAAAAATAAAACCTAAACCAATTCATTAATAATATGTATAGGAACCCCTCAAAATAATACTCACAAAGGTGTGATATAGTAAAACATTAATTAATGATCTTATAATGTACTCTTGGAATAAATATTTTGATTCTTTTCATTTCCAACTATTAAAATAAAAAAAAATTATATGATGACATTGAACAGATGACACCAAAATCCAATAACCCCAATTGATAATTTTATATGTAAATTTAGAAGGTATTAAATAATAGTTATCTATAAATGTTATATCATTTATATAAAAATATTGTTGTCTTATAAATATTCTATAAAAAATTATCATTTTAATAACATTTAAATTTTTTAGTAAATATTGATTATCACTTTTCAAAGAAAAGTGGTGAATTTTATAAATTTCAACCTAAAAATAATATTAATTACTTGAAATTTTAAAATAAATAATGATAAATATAGTGAATTTGGAATGTAATATATAAATAGTGGTGCAAAAAAGATACATCGTTGTTATTTTAAATTAAATTTCTCAAAAAAATGTAAGATCGTAGCCTTTAAAAGAGTTATATTACTATTACATTTTGAGTTAAATCTGTTTAAAAATTATAATTGAATTAATTACAAGTGGATGATGGGGCTCAATGATTTTAAGGAGGTTGGGACCATAAAATAGTGGAAATGTGGCACTACACTTCATGGTGTATGGTTGGTTCATGGTTTGTACTCACATATGCCTCAATCGTGCGCCCTGTAGTTAGGTGGTGAAAAATTGAAAAATGATGTAATAGGGTCTCTAAAACCATGTCACTCTGAAAACATCAAGATTCATGGCATCCATGTGAATTTCAAAACCATAGTGTATAAAGATCCAAACATAAAAACTATATATTCCAATGAAATTAGATTATAAATCACTTTATTTTCAAAAAATGTTTTTGTTTAATATTTTACGAGAATTATATCATAAATCGTACATAACAAAACAATACATAAAAAGTGGACTATTTTATTTAGTATCCACTTTTTTTATAATATAAATCATCTAAAATAAAATAATAAAAATTTAGCATTAATTTTAATAAATCACTTCTTTATAATTATCCATCTATAAAACCCTATGAAACAATATAAAATAGTATATATAAAAAATAATTAATTATATTAATTAAAAATAACAATACTATTAGTCATGTAAAATACATTAATACACCTAAAATGATTACCTTTATAGCAATTTTATTTTAGGGAATTAAAAAAATCACTCCCACATGAAAATACACAAATTTGTTTTTGAAATAAAATATTTAAATACAATTGAATTAAAATAGAAACACTTTTTATAAATACTTATTAACAAATTCATAAACTATATTAAACCCATGTTATAAATAACACAATTCAAGTCATATCCATTTGATAAACCCTTAAGTAAGTCCCTCCATCTTTCCTCAAAATATATGTTACATTACAAAATGCATTGGAGCACAATTTTGGTATGCCCAATATATTATATTTAATAGTCAATCCTAGTTCAATTTGGGTGATAGTAAGAAATAAGTTGTATCATTCTAACTCTAGAGATGTAATGGGGGCCCAAACCCAGACAAATTTGGTTTTCAAAGAACACCTTTTACATATAATTATCATGTAAGATATAAATTTTTTTATTTTTTCTCCTTTTCTATTTTAAATAACTTATTTTAAAAAATGAACAGGTATAAAGAATTTTTTTATTGAATTGAACAATGTAAAAATTGAATTGATAATTTGATGAATTTGTTTTAATGATGATGGGAGCTGATGTTAATTACATTCATTCAATAATTTTGTCAAAAAAGGGAAAAGGTGCATTTTTTTAAAAATCATCAGAAGATTTCATTGAAAAGAAATACCATTATATTGAGTCTGAATAACAACATATGTTCTTTATCATCACAAATATTAATACTAGATTAATTTTTTTACTTTCATAAAAAAAATATTTTTTAATATTCATTTAATTTTAATATCTTACATGATATAGTTACTTATTTAATTTATTTAACTCACATTGGGTGTTTTGATGTTATTCGTTTCGTAAGACTAAAAACCACATCAGTAGGATTTCTATTATCAAAGAGATAATTATTAACCAATAGTAAGAATAATAATCAATAAATTATTATTAGTTTTATATTACAATTAATTTTTTTATATATACCTTAAATATGGTTATGATATTTGAACTATTTTAAGATCATTGAGATAATAATCTATATATATGTAGGAGTAATGTTTTATTTTTTATAAATCATTATGGATAGAAGGTTTTTATTATTTTATAATATTGAAAGAAAATAATATAATAAATACATAATTTTATATTTAAATATTATTATATATACTGTCCATTTGATGTGGTTTTGAATAATGAATCACATATCTTCATGGAGAGTGTTGTTATTACATATTCAAGGATGAAATTATAATATTTTTGTGAATGGGAATAAAATATAAAAAAATTATATATTATATTATAATAATGATAAATATTTCATTAATATTATATAAAAACATTTATTCCATCATTATAAAACTCCTCAAGAGATGGTGATGGAAAAATAATTACATTAGTTCGTGAGGCAGCAGTCAACCGTACACATGAATGATGTTTTCATTTCATTTTTGATGGATTAGAAGGGGGATATAAGTTGTTACATTAATATAAATATATATAAAAAAATTATTATATTGGTGTTAATATTTTATATTGTTTTACGAATATTTAAGGAGTGTAAAGAATTAATGAATTAGAAACCAGCAGTAAAAACTATACCTCTTTCTGTGAATGTCTCAATTGATTAACAACATAATCACTATAGGGTTGGTATTATTCATAACGATGTGGTTTTCTTATCACCGAGGATGGTGAATCATTATTGGTTGACATTTATGATCCTCTTACCGCCAAGGAAGAAGTTGAAGGCACAGACATTGCCAAGTGGCAAGAAGCCATGAATTCTGAAATGAATTCCATGTACCAAAACCAAGACTGGATTTTGGTAGATCCTCACTTTGATGTAAAGACAATTGGTAATAAATGGGTATTCATGAAGAAACTGGACATGGAGGGTCATGTCAGCACCTATAAGGCACAACTGGTTGCAAAAGGTTTTAGACAGCATCAAGGAATTGATGATGATGAAACCTTTTATGCGGTTGAGATGATGAAATACATCAGAATTCTATTGGCCATTTCTGCTTACCATGAGTTTGAAATTTGTAAAATGGATGTCAAAACAGCATTCCTTAATGGGAAACTCCAAAAATATGTCTACATGACACAACGTGAAGGTTTTGTGACTCCAAAGGATCCCAAAAAAGAATGAATGTTGCAGAAATCCATTTATGGATTAAAGAAAGCCTCAAGGTCATGGAAAATTCATTTGGATGAAGCTATAATGGAATTCGGCTTTGTTAAAAACTAATGTGAGCCTTGTGTATACAAGAGGTTTATTGGAATTGAAGTCTTTTTCCTAATAGTATATGTTGATGACATATTACTAATTATAAATGATGTACCTATCTTACAGTCAGTTAATGCATTGGTTTTATAAATCCTTCTCCATGAAAGACTTGGGTATGGTAGTATATATTCATGGGATCAAGATCTATCATGATATATCCAAGAGAATGTTGGGCCTGGGTCATAGTATATACATTGAAAAGACACTGAAGAGATTCAGTATGGAACAGTCCAAGAGGTAATTGTTGCCAGTTTCACGTGACTTTCATCTTTCCATGAAAATGTGTCCTCAGACACATGAAAAAAGAAAGATAATGGCATGTTTCCATTACGATTCTGCTATTGGTTCAGTCATGTATGCCATGCTATGTACGAGGCAAGATGTTACGCATTAAGTGTGGTAGAAAGATATCAAGTTATTCCAGGAGACTGCCATTGGATGGTATTCAAGACTAACCTCAAGTATCTGAGGTGTACCAAGGATATGTTCCTAGTTTATGGAGAAGATGATGAACTAGTCATTAAAGGACATGTAGATGCTAGTTTCCAGACTGATCAAGAGGAAATGATGTCATAGACTGGATAAATCTTCAGTTTGAATGGAGGTGTAGTGATCTGGAAGAGCTCAATGTAATGTGTGGTGGAAGATTCTACAGTGGAGTCCAAGTATATCGCAGCTTCTGAGGGCGCTAAAGAAGCAGTATGGATACAATACTTCATCCAAGAGTTGGATGTAGTACCAAGAAGTAAATATCCTATCACACTCTATTGTGATAATACTACAGTGGTGGCACTTGCAAAAGATCCAAGGTCACATCAGCAGACAAAGAACATACATCAGAAGTATCAAATCTTGAGGGATTTTTCTAAGAGTGGTGAAGTTGCAGTGAGCAGTATTTCCACATAAGAAAACGTGGTGGACCCATTGTCTAAAGCCTTGACTCAGCAGAAACATCAGCATCATATGAGGTCTACCGGACTAAAATTTGTAGGCAGTTGGCTCTAGTCCAAGTGGGAGTTTGTAAGGTTTGGTGTCTTAAAAACCAACTGTTTTGTACTTTGATTACGTGAGTGTTCACATATTATATATTGTCCATTGTTCTGCATGACTAAAATATAATAATGTCTTGGAAGATTTGTTGCATTGATAAGGTCATAGAAAATCACCACTATGATGAGAACCATGAAATGCTATAATAATATTCTTAAATAATGTTCTACGTTTGGATGAAATACTATGATAGGAAACATATTATACAGACCGTCATGTGTGAGTACTCCTAAAAAGGCGAGACTCCCTCTCATGGAGTTCGCACATGGTAACCTCCACGATGAGAGATTACGAGTACAGACCCACCAGTAGAAATTCTGCATGTCTTGGTTTCATCGTACATTGCTATCTACATGCATGTTTCATGGTCCTTAGACTGTAAGATTATCATTAACTCATCTCATGACTCGCGCACTTAGATTTACTGACGAAAACCATCACGCAGACAGTTTGCTAGATTTAGGGTACGTTGGGTGTGTCAGGAGTGACATGTTGTTAATGGATAAGTCGAGGAATGATTTTTCCCTTCCATTTATGAAAGTTGATATCTCGTCTTTTTGATTGAAATAGAACTGTCGAATTAAATTCCATGTCCATGCTGTAAACGACGAGTTTATTTCATGTAGTCAAAGAATGATGGATCAAGCATATAGGTTTATAAAACTAAAATGAAACCTTCATGATGAGATATCAAGGCAAATGGATTAAATTACACAGTAAGGATTCATATGAGGTGATACTTCACTGCGGCATCAACTAATTTCTCTTGGGTGCCTTGACCCATTGCTTGACAGTAATCTTGGACTTTTGGCAATTCGGCCTAAAGCCAACAAGAAAGAGGGCTAGAGGGTAACACACTAACTGTATTAAAGTATCTCAAGTAGAATAAAGATTATTCTCGTACGTGGTTTAATAATTATTCAAGGAAGCCAAAATCATTTTAACGATGGAGGAAGAAGGAAATAAAAAACAAGATTTACACGTCGTGTATTAAAGATTACAGGTCGTGTAGTTTTTCATGGAAAACTAGTACACGTCATGTATTAATAATTACATGCCGTGTTGTTTTCTTTATGTAAAGGAAATGAAAAAATGAAAACAAGATATACATGCCGTGTGCATTGAATATACACACCGTGTATTTTTTAATTAAAAACAACTACATGTCGTGTATTTATTAATACACGCCGTATTGTTTTTCCACTCGGGATTTTGAGGATATAATATTGTTTTAAATGATATTTATTATAATCAGCATGGGATCATGTCAAGAAATTAATTATACGACATGGGGGTTTTAAATAAGGGTCAATGAAATAAATAAAATGTGTAACACATTTATTTATTTCCAAAACTCTATAACCTCAAACCTGATTAGAAATATCCTCACAACCCCATCTCTATTCCTACACACAAGAGTATAGTTGTGCACAACAACTCTGTAGAATTATTTCAAGGCCGAAAGAGCCTCTTCCTCCAAGAATTCTCTCTAGACTGAGAGAGATCCTCTTCCAAAAGATCAAGATGATCAAAGGCAGACAACACAAGAAAATTTTTCTCCACACTAGCACCTGGAGACTCCTTTAGCGACATCCCGAGATACAAGGTACATGTGTGGATCACTGCTAGAGAAAGTATACACATGGCTTATACAACACAACGGTGAATCACATTGAAACGTGATCAAGAACATCAATGAATAAAGAACACCCAAAAGTTATTTCTTTTAAATTCATTAAATTAATTTTAATCAACCTGTAATGATCCTAATTTTTTGTTCCGGGGCATTCCTCTTCTTTGTCAATTTCTGTGATTCGATCCCTGGAGACTGGCATTTATCATCGTATTGATCATGGATTGATCATTGTTAATGACAAAAATCTAAGTGGGTACATCCACCCACAAACTTCTACTGCGCCCAAAACCTTCCAAAACATCTATCTCCATCCTCTGTCTTAGATACATCATACATCACTGATACACAAATCCATTCAACAAACCGACTAATAATGTGACCCAGTACTCTTTCATTTCCTAGATAAAGATGAAAGTGATTCCATGATCCTTCAACAAGAATTTTATATCCTTATATAAAACTCTACCCATGTATGTTCAAAAATATTTATTTCATAAATTAGACAATATACTATACGACTGATCATCCTCTTCAACCAGATCAACCCTACGAAGATCAAATATATCATCCTGATGAACTTCAACTTCTTGAGCCACATGCGGATGAAGACATGGAGCAATTTTTGAAATGAATACAAGGATTTCATAAAACTAAGTAGATGGAAATTTATTATTACATATTAAATTAATTTTAATCCATCTTTTTATCAATTTCATTCTTATACCAACCATATTAAAAAGGAACTAAAATCATTATGGATCATATACCTATAATATTTCTTTAACTTGCAAGGATTGTAGCCTCACATTGTCATTTGGTCGGCTCTATCTCCTGACATCAGATCATGGGTAGACCAATAATCCCTTGTCCTAGCCAGTCCTTCCTAGCCTATATCATACACCAAGATTATCTGACACTATTGTCCAACCATCCCATCAAATAACTAGTCATTCTATTCCCAAAATGCATCCTCTATTTCTACCATCACATATTAATCCGCTCTATTTTCCCCATATCTCTAAAGATACTGAAAAAGAGGGGATATAAATAATGACTGTCATGGCCAACCTCTAGTATTCCCAGTGTTTTTGACTAACACCAAGGGTATATAAATCTAATGTATAAGAGAAAATACCCTCTATATTAATATTGGATCAAGGGGAAAGATGAATCATCCAAAATAACCCTAGTATATATAAAAAATAAAACCAAAAAAACAGAGCTTAAAGCATGTAAAAATGATGTAATAGAGAAACAATATGGTCTCTATTGTAAATACCTAAAAGTACTATTTAATCAGCTGACAACAACTTCCCTCTATCCTTAGAGAGTAACCCCATGAACTACCCTTGTAATCCTCTTGGAAATGTGAAAATAGTTTTATATACATAGGTTGAGCATACAAGAATACTCAACAGGAAAACAAAAGACAGTCATACCCATGAGAAAGAAGAATACTAATTCCCCTATGAGAAAAAACCAGAACCAAATATAAATTATCAAAGTACTCTAACCATCCCAACATCACTAAGACATGGTCCATAAGTAACATAAGTCATTTAATATAATATAATGTGAATAAAATTGATGATTGCGTACCCGGATGAAATTTTCCACTTGTATTCCACTTTCACCAAACATCATACGTCATAACAATGTCTTTACCAACATATACTACATCACATCCTACCCACATATATCTGGGCCTCACAATAAATCCCCTAGGCACACACCTAGGCCACAGAACACGTCCTCTCCTTACACACTTTGGTCTCACAATACACCCTTTTTACACAACACTAGGCCTCACAACACTTAAAATAATATCAAATATCATCACATCTCAAATAGAAGACGACATGGAATGAACAACACAACTCATCTCAAAGGCACATGGGAAAGCACATCAATAATCACCCAAAAGAAAAATATGAATGAACATAAAAAATCGTCATGATGATAGTTGGTCTTCCACAACCACCACCTAATGCACTAACATAACTTTTTCCATCACATCATGTGCAATACCTTCCTCACCTGGAAGAGAGATTTCAAAGAGCGGGTACCCAACCATTTGTACTTATCACAAGATGCTCGAAAAAACAACCCATGCATGACTATGAAGGTGTTCAGAATATAGTTGTCAATATGGGTAGGTATCATTTAGAGATCAAAAGAATTTGTAGTGAATACATATGTACACACATATATATGTAAAGAAAAAAAATCCCAACTAATGGATGTAAAAAAACATGCCAAATCACATCACAATCACTTTTTTGGCTCCCCCTAAATCCATTTATTTGTATCTAAAACATTCATTCCAGAATGTGAATATCTCAATCAAGTGACATCACATTTATTCAACATTTAAAACCAATTAATTTCATTATTTATCCTCTATAACGTTTAACCACAAAACCCATCATTTACTTTCCCATTATGGAATTTCCATCCCACTTACCAAACCAACCCATGCAATTTCAAAAATTATTTAATACTGATTTATTAATTCCACCAATACATAGATATCTAAAACATATCAACCAAATTCTAAAAGTATATCAATATTCCAATAAATCATAACTCACATCCACACAAGAACATGCATACAAACATTCACATCACCACCCCAAAAGCCCAACCCAAAAACAATCACCTCACCACCCCCAAAATCATTTCCCATAAAATATGATCCCTATAATCCTTGAAAACACATTATGGTCAGACAAGAATAGCCTCACATAAAAACACATCAACCTCCATATAAAAAATTTAAACAATGGAATTTTATTACATTCAACATTATTTTAGAGGAGTTATCACAGAAACCAAAATCACAGAGAAACAATTTAATTATCCATGTATATGTAATTAACAAATTTCTATTTAGGGTGACATCACAAAAATAAAATCCAATGTAGAAATCACAGAAGATATATCAAGCACAAAAAATCCAATAATGACCACAATTTTCCCTAGGGCATCAAGAGCCAACAATCCACAGTATCACTATCACATCAAGGATATCAAAACATGTGAAACAATCTGAATATGACTATCAGTTAGATTAACCAATTATTTATCATTAATTAATCCCTCACTATCAAAACTCATAAGTATACAAAAGAAAACACTCTAAAATGATGGTAACTGAAAGAATATTAAGGTAAATTTAAAATGAAGTATGCTTTTTAACTTACTGTGCACCCCATCAAAAGGAATAATGATTGAAAACCACAAACTCACCATAAATAATAATCTAAAAACCTAGTAGGATTCCTAAGAACATCAAATTCAATCCAAACCACCTCTGAACCAATGTAAGACCACCGTAATAGAACCTTTAGAGAAGAACAGAAAAGAAACAGATGAGAAGGAGGAGAAAACTTAGCACAAATCAACAATGGGTAACCAAAAAAAATCTACCAAAATCAATATATTGAAGACGTAATAAAAGGGCATGAAAAAACCATTGGGAACCTATATTTATCTGAAAATGGGGTATGGGGAAAAAACAACAGAATGAATAAATGTTCCGCCAAATAAATTTAAAACTGCACGGGACTAGTTTATTACATGATGATTAATACTCTTTCACATAGAGTAATACATGGGGTTCGGTTTCCACCAAAAATTTCATCACCTATTCATTTTATTATTTATTTTTTAAACCAATAATATAAAATTTCCTAAAACCCTCTTCCACAGTATTTAAAGTGTGTACATATCATGAAACCCTATTGATAATTCATGAAACTAACATTCCCAATGTGTAATACCATTATAAGATGTGTAATCTCCATATTTACATAATCTAGAAATAAAAAAATATCAGAATCCCTTCAAGACTCCTCTAAAAACCTCCAAAAAATAGGAAAATAGACTAGGATTGCACAAATCATTATAGTATTGAACAATGTGGAATGCTGGTTATTGATAGAAAATGTGATATATTGTGAGTGATATAACGGTTGAAATTATATATCCCACATGAACATTTAATTTTATAATTTTATGTGAGAGGTGTGGTTTGAGTACATGATATTTTTATGAGCGTGTCAGTGCCTTGTATTTAGATATCCTCTTGTGTTTTTTTTCATGGAAAATTCATTGAAGATGTGATATATATATATTTATATTTATATATTGGATGGGAATGTTGGGATGTCTCCAAGATGTTAGGTAAATTTCATCTAGTTTATTCAATTTGTTTTGGAGTTTTTTCTTTTGTTTTTCCCATTTTTGTGGGATTTGGAACTAAAGGATGAGTTGTATACATGAAATGTCATCTGAGGAATTATTACTATGCAATTTTTGATGAGTTTTGGATAGTTTCATGGAGCCTTTATAGAGAATTTATTTTGGATTATTTATGTGGAAGTATTGAATTCCCTTGTTAGAGTGTTTTTTCTTTTGAATATCAATTTTGATTCTTGTTTATGGAGGATTAGTTTGAGAATGTAGAGGTTTTTTTAGATGTTTTTCATTCAAGTGATTAATGCTCTTTTTGATGATATAGAGGATACACATATTGGGTTTTCTTTTCTATTTATGAAATTTTATTCATTTTAGAATATCTGGGTACTCCTGGATTGAGAGCATGGGTTTAGAAGTTGATACTCATGTATAATGTCACATTATTCAATGACCATACTATTTATGGGATCCCCATGTTCTGGTTTGAACCTGAGGTTGGTCGTTGAGAGCATCTGGTGGATATTTTGTTGGATACAGAGATATATTGTGTTATGAAAAACACTTTGACCTTTTAGAAGAGATTTCATCACCATGGATTATTATTTTCTTTCGAAGATGAGTTATATATGTGGACAACTCATGTTTGGTTGGCCATTAGCCTTGAAATTAGGGTTATCTATTTTTGAGGGAATTAGATTGGGGAGGATGCCCTCAGTATATCACCGATAATGAATCGGTGTTGAATTTGATGTGGTTTTATTCTTTATTTTATGGGTGGTGTTCCTTGGGATTTTGAGGCTAATGTAAAATCTAGATGAGTTAACATATCAAGTAGAGAATAAAAACTTAGATTGAGGTTAGTTCCAAACATTCCATTTCATATATGACAACATGGATTCTCTACACTCCTAAAAAATAATGGTTCCCTTTGGATATTATTTTTTAGGTTCCATATCTGGTGATCAATTCATTTCTATCAAATATTTGGGACTCACATGTTTTTATTTTATGTTGACCTTGGTGTACACTTCCCCAGATCAGATCATTTTACAGGAGTCCTAGAACATGGAATATTCTATCCTATTTCAGGACACCTTTGGTTATTCTATGTGGCCTTACCATCATTGATTCTTATTTATATATACTGGAGAGCAAGAAGATATTCTAAAGATGTGCCTGTGATCATGTTTTTATATGTCTTATATTCTCAAAATTCTTTATTAGAGGTCATAGTGGGGGTATACATAACATTAGCATCTAGATATTTCATGCAATTGGAAATTATACATATTTTTCGCTAGTTACATTTTTTCATCTAGTCTGTAAAAATCATATGAGCATCCACTGGTTATAAAACAATGTATTGAAATAAATTTTATTTCATCGATGTCATTCATTGAATGGACCACCATGTTTTTATAAAACATAATATACTATTATTCTTATTATTTGAAAATGAACATTATAACCCATCCATTAAAAATGGAGAAATGAATAGTAAAATACATATTTGAAAAATTATATATAATGTTTTTATATAAATGAAACATGTTAATAAAATGGTACATAATTTTTTATAATGTCTTTATATTTTTCAAACATGTTATTCTCTAAATAATGGTTTTATTAGATGTTGATAAAATATAATAAAATTGACATTTTTCAAATTTAGAAAAATAATTCGAAAAAATAAAATTTGAATTTGAATTCTATATTTCATTCTTATATTTTGGTGACGTTTTATAAATTTTTTATACATTCATTTTTAAATGAATCAAAATAAAATATTGTTTTTTTTAAGTTGAAATTTTCATATAAAACTTTTATAAGATCTATTTTATTTTAGGATGGTTTTAAAATTCACATATGTTTAAATACATATTTTTAAATATAGTCTATTTTATAATAATAAATTTTATACTAATTTTTTTTATTAAAACCTTTTATACTTTTGACAATATTCTCTTTGGAAAACATTTTTTTCATCACATATTTGAGTTCGAATTAAAAATAAAATATATCCCAAAATTGTGAAAGGATCTATATAAAAATATTAATTTATTTTTAAAAATAATTATTAATATTATAAAATAAGTTCGACCAATATTTTTGGTGAATATTTATAGTTTAAACTAAAAAAATTAATTAACAATATTAAGGATAAAAACTATTTTATTATGGTTCAATATAAAAATATAATTTGGAAAATCATCTATAAGATTTAAAAAATGCATTCTATAGATATATTAAGATATTATATCCTCTAAATATTTATATGGATCTATTTTGGGAAACATTAATCTTGTTTAAAACATGGGTAAGGCTTTTTCTATTAAGAAATTCCATGTTTTTTCTCCCCCCAACATATTAAACAGAACCCCCTCTAATCACATATTCACTGATAAAAAACAATTTTTTATCTCCCAATCCCTAGAAAAATACATTCCATATTTCTATATAAAAATCCAATAGTAATTCGTCTCATTAAGGATGCCACCTAATAACAATTTTGGTGCTAACCTAAATGGGACATCTGAAGAAGAGACGTAGTCCTGAATCATGTATTTTAATTTTACTTCCATTTCAATATCCATAATATATTACTAAAACATGATTAAATAATAAAATAATAATCTCCCTTATACATATATGACAATATATTAGTATAATTATCTATATATGTCTCCTCTTTTATCAAGTGTGAAATGATACTATTGAACCTATATATGGAAAAATACTACCTTGAAACAGGACACATATCATCTTCCATCACCACCATTAAATGAATTATATAATTATTTATTTGTTATGTTACTATTATATTAATTAAATTTTTATAATTTATGATTTTAATTATCACATCTACCATCATAACTTACTATCTTAGGGGAAAAAGTAATGTCACTCGTGCATAGGTGAGGACTACTGACTCCATAAATATAGTTGTTATATAATTCATTTATTTTTGACAAGGATGGAAACAAGTATATATTAAATGAATCTATATGATATATATTATATAAAAATTTATTTTTATTGTTAAATTATTATTTCTCCTATATTATTCTTTATATGTTGAGAAAATGGAAAAAATGTCCATGCGTGCTTACTACCTACTATCTCCATGATTGAAGTATTTAATTTTAGATTTATAAATATAATGGATTAATATATATATATATATATTATATATGGAATACATATTTTATTTATATCATTTTAATAATTATGGATATTATGTAACTATGATACAATTAATCGGACCATAAATACCAAATCAAGGCATAAATGAAAATCGAAGTATTTATTACCTGAAATATGATTTTAATATAGAATTCTCTATAAAGGGGTAATAAATTTCTATAATTAAAACATATATTTTATTATTTTTATAATGAACCTATATTTATTATACAGTAATAATGAATTGTTATAAAAGATGTTGAGACATAATTTAATATGTCTTCCTTTTACTATTATTTATAAGACACATGCTACAATCCCCACTTTTCTGATTTGGGTGTAGTGTATACCACCCATGAAGGTATTAATGAAATTTATTATTAATATTATATATATATTTTTCCATATAATTTATTTTATTTAATTTTTATTACGACTCAATGGTTTCGGAAGAAGTAAGGGTTCGATGATAAAATCTAATTGTACATTAGGGTTGTTTATGTTTTTTCATTGAATGTTGAGATATTATGATCCCAAAATCATGGAAATTATGAAAATTATTCCCATATGGATATTAAACTAAAATAAATAATTTCGTTTAATTTTAATCTCACTATATTCTAAATATTCAAATAATATTTTTATAAATAGATAAATTTGTTGGTCACTTCCGTCGAATTTAATTTTACAAAACTATCCATTTTTTCATAAAACAAATAATAAAAAATTTTAAAATCAAAATATGAATAATTAACGTACTTATTAAATTTCAAAAAAATGTTTTAAATAGGATCTTTTTACAATTTTCTGGATAAGTCTGTTATGATTTATTTATGTAAATGATGATAAAATAATTATTTTAACATGTATATAATGAACAATAATTTTTCACATAATTATAAAATATTGATTCAAATAATATATTATAATTAAAAAAGGTTATTTAAAAATTATATTTGAAAAATATTTTATTTTTAAATATTTTATTTAAAAAAAGAAATTAAATTTTCCTTATCAATGTTATAATGATCTATTTATGGAATTCATATTTGTCAACTTCAACAACCATTGATAATAAATATTTTTTACTAGGGATATGATTCAATTTTACAATATCTATTCTTTCTCAAGATTTTTTGTCATTTTGAAAAATAATTTTTTATGAAGAATTTTTTTCCATGGGTTATGATGTGATGAATTAATGAGAAGATTATTAAACCAATCTCTATTAAATGTTTTATATGATGATGAAATGTTTATGAAAGCCATTTCTTTAAATTGGTTATGATATGATGAATTTTAAATCATCCTTTAGAATACATATAAATAGTTTTCAATATGTTATTAGTGGTTATAATAAAAACCAAGGACAATAATTACATTATAACGTAGGATGGTGTTTACCTTATAAGAAATGGAGATTGTTAATTTATAACAATGGATTATTTTCACATTACAAATGAGTTTTAGTTGGACTTATATCTCTAAATAATTTATTTGATAATTATTAATGTTATATGAGCTCATAAAGGACATGGGATGTTCCCCCATTCCCAAAAGTGGGTACATGGGAAGTTATCCCAAGCCCAAAAAGGGTACACAGGTGGATTTTGCAAGACTAAAAGGGAATACATATGAGGCTATCCCAAGACCAAGGTAGGAACATGGCTTATTAGACAAACCAAATAATGTTATTAATTCACTAGTTTGTATCCTTATAATTATATTTGTAATGATTATGTGTATCTTAGATATCAATTTCCTAGTTAACCATTTTTTATCTGGGATATTGTTCATTTATTTTTTGTGATTCAATTCATCTAAACTGAGATGATTTATTCTAGGCCCCCTTTTAGGGGCTAATATATCTGTGGTTTTTTTTCAAATAGTTACTCCCAAGTTTTTATACCCTTATACTTCTTTTATTTTTTTATCCCCAATCATTACCATTAATAACAATTTAAGATGACCATTTCTTATATTTTGTTTTCTAATTTTTATGATGAAATGGTTTTAGTAGGGTATTTATATAAAGATAGATATATTGAAATATATTTATGGGATATGTTTATGATCTTTCAGTATATGGAATCCATTTTATAAAAACTAATTTATATTAGTGGAATAAATTAGTATGAAAATAATTACACAACACGTGATTAACATTTTTGTTATCGAATAATATATTTTTATACATAAAATGAGATTTATTATTATCACATGCCTAGAAAAATATTAAATGTTATGATATTTGACTAAATATATAATATATATTAATTTCATTAATGTCATTAAATAGAATATATTAATTTAATAAACTAAGATGAATATACATTGTGAGTATAAAAATATTTTTTTAAACATCCCCTTTATTTTCAATTCATTATCATATTTAGCTCTCATTAATTTTTTATCATGAATTAATTTTATTCATTTTTATATCATAATTCTTCACAATATATGTTTTTGTAATTTATACCCTCTTTTCAAATGGATAGTTTGTAACAATAAATAATAATATTGTAATTGTAAATAATGTTTCATCTAAACACAATGATTCATATAACACATGCTATAGAAAAAATTAAATTGTGTAAATATATTATGAGATCATGTGGTGAATAAATTTTGAACATCAGAAAAAGAGGGTATGATTTCATATGACATGATTTTTACATATTTTATGTTCATGTCATTACATTATTAGTTCGACATGTCGTAAAGTGTGGATTATTTGGTTTTCATTATGAATGTTGTTCCTGGAGAATGGGTAGGATGTAATACATTTTACTATTGGTTATGATGATCTCTATATTTGGGGTGATGATTTCAAAAGAATGGTGATGATGGTTTTGAAAATTATTTAGTGTAGAGTTGAATTATTGTCGAATGTGTGTCCTAGGTTTTTGCTGATGATTCTCAGCATAGAAGCTGGTTGTATTGGGTTTTTTTGAACAATGATCATGGATCATGAGTATATTGTGACTACTATATGGGGGTAAAATTCTTCATAATTTTTGTTCCATAAGAAGCAGTGTTAACCATCTATATAATAGAGGTGTGAACCATAAAAATCCATAGTTAGTTTTATTTTGAACAACTGGATGGGGGATTAATCTCACTGTTAATATTTGGGAATTCAATTGGATTTTCATTAAAGGTTAATGTGAATTTATTCCATGGGTTTCGTTAAGATTATTTTCTTATAGTTGTAAAATGGGATTTAAAGCCCATGGAAATTTTGGTATAATTTCATGAAGAATAATTGGGATTGTATGTAAATTCATTCAAAAAAATTCCATATGAAATAGTATTTAATGGATGTATGTGGGTTAATATAGTATAACAAATAATGAATATATTTTTTCCACTCTATAAATATTTTATATTTGTAATATATCATTTGGGGTATGCAATCATGAGTGGAT
This sequence comes from Viscum album, assembly GCA_963277665.1. Taxonomy (NCBI): domain Eukaryota; kingdom Viridiplantae; phylum Streptophyta; class Magnoliopsida; order Santalales; family Viscaceae; genus Viscum; species Viscum album. The sequence continues at coordinate 1,966,616,353 of OY728132.1, forward strand.
ATGGTTGTGAAATTTATTTTTTTTCTATTTTTAATGATTTTCGTAATCTAGTATACATTTTGTATATTCTTTTGGGACACTGTTAGTTGTGGAATTATTTTTTTCATACTCAAACACTTGATGGGCCCTTTGAGAAGCTTTCATACATTATGTTTCAAATGAAATATAACGGTAAGAGTTAAAAATTCGTAACATAATAGACTTTGTTGTATAGATATGAATGAGATGGATTGTGAGGTTTAAAAAATGGGTCAATTATATCCACCTAAAATTTTATAAAGTGTTATCCTTTATATAAATACTATATTAAAAAATATGTATCACATGCCAAATCAAATGAAAACTAACCACATTATATTAATACGATAAAATTTTATTTACTAAATTTTCCTCTTATATTATAACCATTGGTTTGAAATGTATAAATAAAATAAATGGTTTATAAAATACAAATAGAAAGTGAATTCAATGATATCAATTAGTATGAGTCTGTTTTATCAGAAACATTTTTATAATCATGGAAATTAAGTATAAATATATGGATCTTCCAATACCCATGAATTTTAAGAACATCAAAAATTATTACTTCTGTGAAATTTTCAATGGGGTAAGTTTATAGTCATAGAAATCATTAAGATATCTATGATAGATAAATGCACACCCATGACATCCAGTATTATATATCATATCCTTAGATCTTGGGAGAATTCCATTAGGTGTTTTTTGTGTATGTTTTCATTGTACAAAAATGTAATTATTAATTCAGTATATTTTCTTATTATTTTTTTCCTTATATATAAAATTAAATAAAATATATAATTTTGAGTTATTTCAAATTTTTTATAGATTCCTAGTAATGAATGATAAACTAAAAAAACTGGACTAAATTCATTTCATATTTTAGAGACCTATATTCAAAACTATTATTTTTTTTTTATAAATTGTGTATTTTTATCTTTAAGAACTATATATATCACTATTGTATAATATATTTAAACAAATTTATTGATAATTAATATATAAAATAATTAATACTCATTTAATTTTTATTAATTTTCCTGAATAAGAACCCCAGAACAATATAATTAAAAAAATAATATTTTATAAATATTGTTTTTCACGCATTATTCATTATAATGAAAAATAAAATATCATTATTTATAATATATTTCAGAAAATTGGATTATTTTTTTTGGAATAATTATTTACAAGTTATTTTATTGTTTTTGTATCCTTTTGGTCATAAAAAAATTCCACCAATGTAAAAAAATGTCACAATGTTAAGGGATAAAATAAGGTAAATTTTTTTAATCAAGAAGTAGAGTGTTAAAGTATTAAGAAACCACATATCTAAATGGGTGCATACTAGTTTTAATGACCATGAATAATTATTTCATCATAATATAATATTTTTGGATACACTATTTATTAATATGAAATATTTTTTATATTATGAAATTAATTTTTACAAAATGCCTAGTATCTCATCTATAAAAGGAAACATTCACATCCCTACTTCACATCCATACTATAGATACTGATTTGAGCCACAATTCATCAATAGACACACCTGGCTTACATTCTCATGTCATAGAGGTTTTTCTGATACCCAAAAACCAATATTTCCTATCTTATGGAGTGGTCTAGTGGAATATATCAATGGATGATGGAAATATTTTGAAAATTTTCTTGAAATTATTTTCTTATTCCACCACCTCTAAATATATTATACCCATAACAATATAATTATATAATAATAATTATTATTATAATTTTTTTCTTGCTTGAATAAAAACTACCTACCTTCCTATAATATATTAGAAATTTAAATTTTCCTATTATATAGACAAATTAGGACATCACTGAATAATGTATTCTAATATTCATGACTGCCACAAATGGATGGTTATACCAGTGGAATTAATGAAAAAATATGATATCTATAAATGTATTAACATTATATAAATTATAATTATTAATTTTTTAAATCCAATTATTAATAAAAGTATTTCTTAAAATTAACCTCATTAAACGAGTATGCAATTATAATTTTGTTAATATGAATACATTTATGAGAAAATATAATAATTTAATAAATTTTTTATTATTTATTATTAAATTATATATATATAATTATAAATATTATTAATAAACATTCACAAGTCCTTTCACCACAGTCAACACATTGCAGTAGTTTTTCTAGAATTAAGAGAATAATTCCAAGTTTTTTATGAGATAAAACAATATAAAATTAATTAACAACACATGGTAATAAGTAGGGATTTTAAAATATAATATAAATGAAACATGTTGTTAATATATTACTAATTGAACATAACCAGTCCATTGAAGTGGTAAAAATCCTAAAATAATTGTTTCTAGACTTGGGGTACGCAATCATTATCTCAATTTCCATTATGTGAGACAAAATTAATATTACAGAGTAATTTAATTTAATAATTTGTAAATAATTAACAATTTAAATATTATAAAAAAGAAGAAATTTTTATTCTATGTGGTATCAGTTATAAATAATCTCTTTATATATATTTTTCATTGATTAATATAATGCAATTGTCATAGAGGATTTTTTACCTTAATTTACTTTCACAAAGTTATATACATTATCATTCAATTTCATTATTCTATGATTGGTTACATACGTGATAATATTGTATTATATTGTATTATGTATTTTTTTACGTATCCTTTAACTCATTCACTACCATACCGTTAACAATTCAAATAGATGTTTTAGTATAAGTTATATAGATGGTGACTTACATCTACAATTATGAATATTTCTATTCCATGTCCATATTCATTATATTTTTGATGATTAAAACTTCAAATAATATTTAACATTACAATTAATATTTTTAATTTATTTAAATTTTTTTAATAGGAATTTTCTTAAATTTTAACATATAGATAATTTTTTTAATATATTTAATAAAATTTGAGAATAACCTCATTTTGAAGTTTTCAGAATAAAAAAATATGTACATATTTAGAGCCATTCTTTTGATTTAAGATTTCAATTAAGGATTTCATCATTTTCTGAAATAATACATATTCACATTTTTTTGATAAATTGTTTTATTTCATTATGAAGTGATACCATTTTAGAAGATTAAATCATCAGATTTCATTCCATAGAGGTATACTATTATATCCTAACAAAAACTTCTTGTCATTAATTAAATATATTGGTCTATAATGTGTTCTGTTTATGCATTCCCACTGTGATACTATTGATGCTCGTTATAATGACTCATACTTTACATACATTGTTATTACATCAGAATTGAAATATACTTATTACATCATATAAAAAAACCATTATAGGACCGTTTAGGTATAGTGTCTTTAGAAACTGGGAAACATAAACAACTAGTTAATAAATTATATACATTGTCTCCTACTTATTTTGTCATATCTAAAGTCCCTTTTTGGAATATAGTACATAATACCCTTCTTCCTGGCCTGGGGAAAATAAAACATACAAAGGGTGAAATCAAATTCTGAGTAAGGTCAATCAAAGGAAATATCAATCTTATCATATTCATAAGAACATAACATTTCTAAAATCATATCCTACAAAAGAGATCATAATATCATGACATTGGATAAATAATTTTTGTGAAATGAAATCCCAATATTCATAACATAAGACATGATACTTTGTTTCATACACAAATAATCATAGAAAATCATTTCATATTAGTCAAGACTCATTTCCTAGACCATCATAGAGGACAAAGTCCATTACCGAACCGAGTTCTCCCATCCTGTATCACCTAACCAGATTAACCTACCATTCCATCCATGTCTATCTGATGAGATATAAATCTTCACCCAATGCATTAGAGAGATATATTTGTCCCACCAATATCATAATAAAACAATTCTTATGTGTTTCACAAAATCATAAATCATACATCATAGCTTAACCCATGTGATAAAAATGCGATTCTGAAACATCAAGCCATCATAACATAATCCATATATGATAAAGGACTTCATAAAAATAATTCCATTATAAAATAATAATAAAAATGTAAAAATAGGGATAAAAACAGAACCTTGTATTATCTTAGATGGAAAATAATTTTGATAAAACACATGAAATCCATTCCTGAGGAAAATATCCATTTTTTACTTCAAAAACATTTTTCCATTCTCAAAAAGTCAAAAAGTTTTAAACTAAAAGATGTTAATTGAAAATAAACTTGAATAATTTTAAAGGATGCATCATGAAAAAATAATGTTCTATGAAATCATAACAATCCATTCATGTCGTAGATGTTAAAAAAACATTCTTCTCATACTTTGGTCAGAAAAGTCCAAAAGTATCTCGTACTAAAAACATGAAAAGATTCCTTTAATATATTTTAATAAAAATTCACCAATAAGTAAAATTGGATTTAAAAAATTTTAGGAGGATATAAATAAAATTACATATTTATGAAACATGGATGTGGATGATAAATATTCCCTAGTAAATACCGAAATATAAACAATCTCGGATAAGAATTGAGATTGCGAGATTTTCCTTTACCTTCGGTCTGATATGATTTTTACACATCTGAACCACATATATAATGTTTTAAATAAATTCATTGAATTATTCCAAAATCATACTAATTTTTATGATATAATATATGGTCATATTCTTGTATTCTTATTAGTAATATTTCATTGCTACTTGTTATTCGTGTGTTCATTGCTTTATGTTCTTATGCGTGTTTTTTCGAATAAATTCTTCTTCCTATTTTTAGGTTATAGCTACATAATTTACATAATGGTAGTAGTATAACATATATCAGATTTATTCGTTCAATTCTTTTACATAATCATGGTTTAAAGAAGATTATGTAGAACAAATCATATCGCATCGTGGAGATGGTAAGTCATACGTATGCACGAGCGATGATATCATTCCCATAATTATCAAATGGTATTGGAGTGGATGATAGAATATATCAAAATTAGTATCATGTTATAATATTCATATATAGTAATTCATTACACCATTATACACATAAAAGTAAGGTGGTGGTGGAAAACAATTTACACCAGGGCATGGACATGGTATTCCGTACGTACGCACGCTTGGTGATTTCATTTTCCATAGGATGGATAGAAGGTGAAAAATGGTTGTTTCATATTTATAATAACATATCTGTATATGACTGATACTGATGTTATTAATTTATGATAAACAAATAAATAATAATAAGTAGAAGAAAAAATAAATTTGAAAGGATTGGTAAAGGATATTACCTTTTCTTCGACACGCCTCTTCTAAACCTCCTCTTAGGGCACTAAAGATAGTCTTTGAAGAAGACTAGGACCTATATAATGTTTATAAGGAAGTGTAGAAGAGAACTTTTCAGGGGTTGGCCGATCATGAAGGCACAATATGATGTGAGGAGGAGAGGGAGGAGGTTCCCTTTTATATGGGAGGAGAGGGGCACCTTGGGAAACAAAAAAAAATTAATTTATAATAAATTAAAAACCCACATAAAAACCTCCGAAATTTACTCACTACAAATATGAGATATGATATTGTTGTAATCTCATAATCCAATAAAATTTATACATGTTGGGAATTTATTTTTAACATTTTCAAATTGATTTATCCTTATTTATTCTTTTTAATTTTTTTCGGTAATAATATTCTAAATTTTAAATTGTAATAAATAATTACTTATGTGTTTTTAATTTTATATAATTAGATAATTTATGAAATTTTCGACCATTTAAATTAGAATATTTAATTTTTAAATAATTTGGTTATTTTTAATCAATTTTATAATATGTTTTTTATAAAATAACAATACTATCAATTTTTACAATATTCATTTATTTGTATTAAAATAAAATCCACACAGAGGCAATATTCGAACCAAAATATTAAATAGAGTTCTAATATGTTATATTAATCTGGAAAATATTTTTAAAATATTAATTATTTCATATAATATTTATTTTAATATTTTTAAAACCATTTATTTGATATTTCAATCAATAAAATTACTTCTACATCACAATTGTGTCATAATTAATGATATTTATTTAATCCCTAAAAATTTCTAATAAAATCTAATGATGTAGATAATTTTATTATATTTATATATAATATTTATATTCTAGGTTTTATGAAGTTTATCACTATATTTAAATTATTACACTTATAAGATATAAGAGAGTGACATGTTGTCAATTTCTTTGGTTTTAATTATAATTTTATCATTTAAATGGTCAACAGTCAATGAAATGATTCTATTCCGACCCTTAGGTGACATGGGTCAACTTTTATTCATCCAATAGAATTTTCTCAGGTGGTATGGTAATTTAATAATCTTATTTTTACCCTTAATTACCCGATTTACTTTTAACTAGAGTAAATAAAAATTACCGTAGTTAATATTCATAATGTAAAAAAATAAAAGTAACCTATTAACATAATTTGGACCCATTGAATCCAAATATGGAATCCATTTTTTAATTTTCAAAACACATAAGTTGCAGTAATTAATTTAAAATTAATCCCATTGTTAAGAAAATGAATTTTAAGAGTTAAAACATTGTCAAAGATTGACATGTTCTGACCTATGCATTTAATGTAAAATTAATGATATTGACATATATTATTGTAAATGGTAAAAATATATTCTATTTATGCTTTCAAGAAATTTAGTATTATAATTTAGCCATATTAATTATCTCGATGAAAAGGTTGTTTTTAAGTAAATTTTAGCGTGTTTTTACTATTCATCAAAATAAGAACATTGTAAAAAAAATCAAAAATATATCCAATGTAAATTTTTATATCCTGATTCAAAATAAGAAGATAATTTTTTAAAAATGAACTTATAAACTTGTAAAAAATTATATTTAAAATCGGTGTGCCATTAAAATGCGGTAAAACTACATTTTTTGAAAAATACTTCTTTTATCTGAAAAATTGATTTTGTGTTCATATCTCATTCTATAAAATTTGTAAGATGAATTATAATGTTATAAAATTCAAAATTCTTATAATAATATTCATAATGTCTACTTCATAATATTATAATAATATATCATTGTTTACTAAAACTCGGTATTGCATACAACGCAATCTATCGAGGAATGTTTCTTTTGCGTGTAACGCAAGCCAAGCCAGTTTTTTGTGTAGTTAAAGATTACTTTGGTGTTGTTTATAACATAATACATTAAAAAAATCACATAAAATGTCAGGGTGTTACACTCGTTGATTGTTGTATTGTACCCCGCATTACCAATTTCTAAAGGTAGGAAACATCCATCGTCTCTTCAATGTTGTTTTATCATTAATCGACATGGGATGATTGGATTTTGTTTTCTCATTCCATGGATTCCTCCTCAGAAATCATCTCCATGTCTGGGCTCCTCTTATCGATTATGAAATTTTTCGTGAAATTCATTCCATGTTCCATATCTTTGTGGATGACGGTTAATATGCTGCTTCTGCCAGGACATTCCAAAGGATCAAGTCGTGGCAACATCCTTCAGTTAAGAGAATAATCAAGTTGAGGCAATTGTGACATCTCTTGATGTGGGAACATTATAAAACTGTTATTCTTCCTTATTACTGGGATTCTCAAGTGCATTGAAATATAAGGCATCCCTAATATATTATAGGGTATCATATTCTATAGGCATGTCTTTATGGTTTTCATCAGCTTCTCATGTTTAACACGAGGCATTTCGTGAGTTTAACATATTGAAAAGATGGATCAGAATGAAAAAAACACTGATAATAGTGGTCCAGATTGGTACGTACTATAGAAGAAGCACCTAGATGGTTTACCAATTGGATGGATCCAAATTCTAAATGAGGATAGACCCGTGATGGCAAGTCCCCAAGAGGGAATATTTCACACCGTGAAGGATGGTAAGGAAAACAATAAGGGAAGATCATAGATCTATTCTACAAAGTGGACACCTATGTTTACTATTTTCTAGGATTGATCCTCATGGAGGCTTCCTACGTATTTATGTGGTGGGGAATCAAAACCCACATTGTTCGAATAGATTATTTGGGTCTTATGCACTGAGACCACATGAGTGCTTCTCTTTGTAGAAATAATATAGAATAATGTGGATTATTTACCGAGATGGACCATGTGGAGGATGTTTTGACACTGTGATAAAGGTTGCGTGATGGGGTAGATGTGCATGGCATATAAATTGTTAGCTATATGAATAAATGGCTTGATCCCACTGGGATGTGTTTGACCGGGTATGAATCTGGATGGATGATGGATTATTTAATGAGGTGGATGAGATAAATGAGGTGAAACTGACCTAATTATGATAGTGTTTGGAATGAACCTCAAGGTGGTTACCAACATACCCTACCTTAGAAGGAGGGATCAAAGTCAACGTAGTCCTAGAACTGTGTGATGAGTCACATGAAGAAGAGGGTCATGATAATGGACTCATGGATGAGACCTAAAGGAAAATGGATCCTCTAATAGATGTCTGAACTTCCCAAAACACAAGGGATTGATGGGGAGATTAGGATGGTACATGAGTGATGTTCATGAAACTCATGGAGGCCTCCCACATATCCTAATGGTATGGAATAATTGTACATGTTGTTCAAGAAATTATTCATAGAATCAATGCATACACAATGTTGAATGACCCAAAGACATGCAAGGGGTTATGAATTGTTAGCCACCTTGGGGGATCAGAATGCCTCATAGAGGAGGATCCATGAGATGTGTCCCAACGAGGGATGAATTCACATCAGGATAGATCATCCCTAAGAGATAGCACCAAATATTACCATTGGTCCGGGATAAACCTCATAGAGGCGTCCTACATACCATTATTAGAATATAGGGATCAAAACACACAAATTTTGAGAATACAATTTAACATCATGTGGGATGAGTGGTGAACAGATGAAAAATGGCCAGAATAGATGGGTGATGGGCTTGAACCATAAGGATGATTTCTACGTTCCTAGACTATAAGATAGTGATCAAAATCAAATTATTTCTAGAGAAAGGGTTCATGGGACTTACACATGGTTAGAGGCCCATATAGGACTTCACAGTCGATTCATACCCTAATACCATCTGATTCAGGCTTATTGTGTGAAAATAGAGGAGGAATCAGACCCAATAATCATTCCACGAGATGTGTGACCATGATGGATGTTTCATGGGTCAAACACATTGAGGAAGCTATGTAATATGGAGAATGGGACATTCCCCTATAGAGAATCTCTAGGAGGGTTTCCAGATATAAGTGGAGGATATAGACATCGTACAAAGAATACATGATCATGGTGGGTATTAGGGATTATGAAAGGGGTACATGATGCATTCAAGGAGAAAAAGACTAGAGGGAGTGAAAAGGTGGATTATAATGATAGAAAAAACAGCTACAAGTCACATCCTCTCTCTAGTCCAATCAAGCATGCCACACATATAGAAGCCCATAGTTTATCACCTTGTGTGGGGGATGAAGGTTCATGGTAGATTAACGTCATGTAGCTCGGATGATGAGGAGTCACTCCTCATCCCTTAGACATGCATAACTTGTACCTTACTACATGTGATTGAGGGTAGGCACAAGCAATGTCTGATAGTATTGAGGTGGATGGGAGGTAAATAAATAAGTACACATTAGCATGAATATGATAAGAAGTAATAGAAATTAGTTTTCCCATGTTAAGTAGCATGTCGTAGGGTAATATTTTATGAAACCCCACATTAGGAACCATGAAATCACTTCAATGAGCCTAGTGTTCCACAAGGGAGAAGGGCTCGTGAAGTGAAATACTTCACATATATAGGCTACGATATTATCTACTGCATCCCGAAGGAGAGGCTTAGGTGGAATAAAGCTTTGTTTTTTCAAAGGTATTTTAATTTTGAGAGTTCTTTGTTAAGGGTTAATGTTTTATGAAGCCTCAAGAAACCTGAAGGGGATCCCACTTTTCAAGGGGAGAAGTACATCATGATGGGAATCCACACCATATGTGGGTTCCATAAATAACCAATGGAGGATCAACTCGCACAAAATTTTTTCCTCAGGTGATCCATCTTTGGGTTTGTGAAGAGCTTCTCAAAACGAGGGCTGGATAGGAGAAAAGTTTGATTAACAATCATTTGTAGAGGGAGTGATCATTCTATTTATACGAAGCTAATGTCGGTAGGATTTTTGGTGTGGGCCATGATGAAAAATCAGGAAACATGAAGAACAATTTATTCCATAGATGACATATGTTGGTGGTCAGATAATGAAGTAAAAGTTATACTGCATAGAAAAAACGTTTGAGAGCTAGTTTTCAAAGGGATTCATACACTGTGAAGGTCACAAATTTTCAATATATTCGGCAAAGGGAGTGGGACTCCATGGAGGAGATCCTTGGAGAGACAGTCAATGAAGGGAGTGGTACAAAATAAACGGAATAAAATTTCATACTTGTCTGTGAAGCATCATTGTGGAGGATCTTTGTGTAATAGACCCTTTTGATTATTTTCACCAAAATTCAAGGCCACTTAGGTCTGCATTTGGATTTTAACTGTCCATTAATTTTCTCATTCCTTCTACGGAACACAATTTCATTCCAAAAATACCTCCCCATAATGTTATATGGGTGAAATGAGGATGGGAATTTTAGGGCAAATCACTGAGAAAAATCATGTTGAATCCAAAGACATATCGCAAAGTAAGAATTGTGCTTTGCATCACGAAGACATGTCACCAACACCCATCATGAATTGAGTGTTATTGGTTTCTGCGAATAGAACCATGATAGGTCACTACAATGGGTGAGATGAATATAGGATATAAATTGGGCTATAATTTTTTTCAGTACCTGGATCTCTGTAAATGATTATGCTAAAAAAACAACTCACGAAGTGATTCTCCCAATGAATTTTCACCTATGAACTGACTGTATGGTCTGATACTCTAGGAATTCATTACAATGAAATGGTGCATCGTGAAGCTTTTCTTTTTGGAAATGCGAGTCTATATCAAAGTTACTCTCTTATCAGTCTCAGTGATCAGTCTCTACGACCAGTCTCAGTGAACCAAACAAGAAAAATTCTAGAGTTTTCGGCTGATGGATTCTCATGAGGCTACGCGAGGAGTTCTCCTTGATCCTACATATAAGAGAGAAATGGAAGATAATCTATAAATATGAGAGAGCAATCTGAGTACTTCTGATCATGAATCACTGATGACACCACTACAGAATGGTTAAAATGACTACGCACTATGGAAGTGGCTTCCGTTGTACAATATTGGAATTTTGGACATTGTCCTCAATCTTGATTCACGCTAAGATGATCCTGCCTTCTAGATTAATGTCATTATAGAAAAAAATTAATGGAAAATAGTTGCATATGGACTCATCATGAATGATCATACACATACCACAGTGAAATGCCTCAATAATCATGTCAAAAACATCAACAGTAATGAGTTAAGAGATGAAATGTCCAAACCTTAATATAGGAAAATCATTAAGGCTATGATATGGAATCTAGATAATGGATGGATCAATATCTAGGATCAATGAAATTCCATCTGCTTCACAAATTAGTGGGTTCGTGAAAACATTATATGCACATCCTATATCGAGTTCAAGCATGTACTGAGGTGAGTAGGCCTATATACAGCCGCATGGGAATCTCAATTCCATGTCTCTTAACCGGAGGAGTTCACAATAGAACTTATAGTCTAGTGGTTCCCAGATACCTACATGTTCCACCATCATCATGGGGAAGTTGGTATCATCAATTGGGATCTCCATCAAATTGATTGTATCTATAATCTGGGAATGATGTATGACTTGTTCCTCCCTACCAAGAATATCTGGGAGGATGTGGAATATAAACTATCATTGGTGAAGGAATAATTAAATATGGTTCCAGGCATGCATGATGAAAATCAAAATACCAATGAAAACCCCTTTAATTAGAGGATTAGTTATTTTATAAACATTCCCCCTATGGGAGTGGCAACACCGATGAAACTAATATAAGTCCCACTACAAGTCGGAGGGGATCATAGTGGGGCAAGGAAGAATCTTTCTATTAAATACATGATGTTAGTGAGTGGGAAATGTGGGTCTAAAAAATCAAATTTCTCCGTCATCCAGTAGTAAGTCTAGATAGATTCATTTCATCGCAGATATATGGGTTGATACTACTAGTAATGGAAGCACACATGGGAGAAAGGGCAAGTAATTTTATTATAGTGGTGAAACTAGATTTTGGATAATGAATCAATAAGGGTATACTGGTGCTAAAGAAGTTATATCATTTACTATGGCCCCTTAGAGATGGATAGAGGTCGTTTCTCTTGTGTGAGCCAGTCCATTTCCCATAATGTCGGATCATCGCTCACATGGAAGATACGAATACCAAAATATCATTTCTCCACCCAAGATACACTTTCAATAAGTGATTCTGAATATCACATGGATCTACCACCACATAAGCTTGACATGGAGGATATACTAAAAATATTGACTAAAGACAATAAGTTCACCCAATACCAATTTCCTCTACCGAGTGGAGACTTCACATATGATGGTAATACACAATAGAGAATAGGTCATATCCACTGTCCTTATATGATGGTGTGGTGGTCACACGGGTGGAATGTGAACCCATATACGAACAATATACTCCACACTAGTTAGCAAGACTATTCTTGTGTATGTTGAGGCTGACTGAAGAAGGGTACTAGGGGGTCCGCCATGAGAACCACCAATGTGTAATGATGATTGATTTTTACATAGTAGGATGGACATATGTGGAATAATATAACCCCACCTAATATCGCATTTTTATTTATTCATGAATATATGCAAAGTTAGGAAGTTTCTTAATAAGGTGATACGTTGGTGATTCCAATAATCTGGGCCAGTAAAGTAGCGTTTTCCAAAAATTGAAGTCAATGTCGAGTGAAAAAATGGAGACTTCACAAGGGTGGCACTGAAGATGTTCATGGTGAAAATGTGGTGAAAGTAAGGGAACCTAGACATAAACCAGTAGTAGATGATGTTGAGGCATGGGAGGCTATAGTTACAAACCCATCAGATCCAACCAGGTTGACCCATGACAGAAGAGAATCATCGAGGTTGTTTCTCAAGGAACCCCTTTAGGCTCTTAGGAATCATGTGAATCAAGTGGTGTTCCCTCCTGACATTGTCCATCTAGAGACTTAGAGAGGCTATAAATTCTAAAAATACACCCCCAATGTATTTGATATCTAGATGAATATGTATAATCATGGGATGAAGTTGAGGGAAATCGGAATCTCTAATGCTGTATTAAATATGGACCTAACCGTGGGAAGAAAATTCTTAAATGAACTAGAGGAACAAGTATATTCCCAATGAACTACACGACCACTAAAATGATGAGTAAGGGTGCTGTTGAAAGTGACCATTCCCCCATTTTAATTTACATCTCATCTAGTAGAGACGATTCTATTTTCTTATTTAGAGAGTTCCTAGGGGAAAGAGGTAAACTCTGAGGACCTTCAGGAAAATGATGATAATGTATTTTCAATTGGAGGATCTATCAGGAAAGGATAAATCATGGCTTTTGTGGATACACCTCTAGTAGAATTTTGATGCAACACTCAATGTAAGCCCCATCTTGTCTCCTATACTATTAATATTTCCAAATTATTGTGGTCATTTTATTAATGTACCTATATAGGTGGTCCTTCTACAGAATAGTCCTACCATTAGGGATAAATATGCGACAATTGATGTGGAAGACCAACAACTGGGACTTGCATCCCAATAATCAATGGATGCAGAATTGAGAATTGATGGGGAATCTAGGGTAATGTCTCTCGAACCTATAGATCTTGTCATGATATATGGGGGACCATACCATGGTATTCCATTGTTGCAAATACAGAATAGAGACCAAGAGTTTGATCATCTTATGTCTCATACCCCTTGTATACACACACATTGTTTTTATCAATAAACATTACTAAAAAAACCATTGTTTTATCACTTCATAGATTGTTGGGAGCCCTGATGGTATGGCTGTTTAGAGAAACCATAACCCCTTTATCGATGGCGGTGATAATCCACATGGAAACAAAAACCCATTCTTTCCATGATACAGTTCCTAGAGAAGAATATGTCATGTCTATAGGTCAAACCATTGGTGGAGCAGAACATATAGTCGGTCAGTAAAACATCATCGAGGTTGAATCAAGTGATGAGGACCAAAAAGACTACTGAGAACCTGATTCTTCATATATGATGCCCGATGAAGATCTTACTTCTAATATCACTGATTAATTTCCCAAATATGAATATGATGATCCTTTATAGTTGAATTAAACAAATTCTAATTTAGATGAAGAAATTTAAAATGAATGATGTCGAGCATGGATGTTAATAAAAAGCTTCCCCAATGGGGTTCCAAAACCTGAGTGGATTGGATGATTGGAACCACTTCAAAAATGGATTTGAGATATATGCATTGGAGGGGTAGATGTGTAGAATCAACATACATTGTTCTCAAACTATGTTGGTGAAGCGATGTAGGTGAGTAGTCAAGAACTGGATGCTGAGTGATGCTATAAAAAGTATGAAAATAACTAGAAACTCCATAAGGCTATGTAAGAAATTTAACAAATAAATATTTAGATGAGAAAGAATTTCAAATTCAACTCCATGTAATCTTGGTTCACTAAATCCCTGATTTCCCAACTAGCAGAGGCCCCAATGAAATTAGCACAAGTTACACGTCAAGTAGCATAACTTCAACTAAATGAGAATGAGAACTGATTAGAGATGACGAGTTTCAATCTATATTAATTAATGAGGAGTGGAATCTCATTAATCATCAAGAAAACATGAAATACACATGCCATAGAGTTAAACAACTAAATCATTCCTTTGACGGAGTGGATACATAAGGGTCATGTTTTGGCCAAACTAAGACATACTTTCTTCGTCCACCTTAGCATTTAAAATGTATGCAAGTATTTTTTTTTTTAATTTTTTTATTACTTAATTTCAATTGAATACATGAAACAACTAACTATCACTGCCTAATTTGATATTCATCATGAATAATGGGAGAAAAAAGTGACAATCACATAGCTGCTAACATGGGATACGAGAGCACTGGCACGTCACTAAACATTTAGGGTCTAATTAACTATCTGATGTTTCAGAATGAGATATGGGGATATTAATTATAAATTATGTCACTTTGAGTATACAAGCTAACTTTTCCAATGTGTTTAGGTGCATGAGTGGGGTAACAACACATGCGTTGGAATCAATCCAAACAAAGGGAAATGGGAAGTGTGAATCATGATACCCAATGTTTGGAACACTATGAGGATGGTATGAGTATGGAGGATAATTTTTGACCTTGTTCACAACAAAGTATCCAAATAACATTATCCTAAAATGAAGACAAACAAATGAGGGAAAACCCTAGACTATGTTCATAACATGATTCCAAACTCGAAGGGTCATCCAATGTATTCTTGAATATTGTCCCAAAATGGTAGGTCAGCACAAGTGGCATGAAACCTGGAAGTTAGGGGGCTCGTTAGACATGGAAGTGTACAGGGTTCCAAATATATTTAAAAAAGAGTGAAAATGGAGTGATGAGCTGTTAAAGTGGAGTTGAACTATCCTGAAATTATTCCACCACGATAAAATAACATTTGGTGAGAATATCATTCTAAATTGACATCAAACGTAATTCTATACAGTACCTCTCTAGTGAGGTCATAGGATGGCTTGTAGTTTTATGTCATGAAAACAAGGATTATAACAACATGGTTACCACCATTCATTGAGGATGATACATAGAATCATTTAATCAAATATGACTAGGATGTAGGAAAAATTTAATGTCATCCTACCTAGTCCCTATGGAACTAGTTTAGGTCTTGTTACACAGACTAAGGGCTCCCAGATAGTGTTTATAGAGTTTGGACTGCGATAGGGGGGAAATAGCCTATGAGGTTAATGATCATGGGGATCATCCCAATGATAAAAATGTCCAGGTGCTCATTGGTAACCTACTGGGGCAAGAAACAAGCCATACATAGTTCTTGAGTTAGCCTGGAAAGAATCCATTATCAAAGAGGGGAAGATATTATCCCAATAATGAAAAATATAGACTCTTACATTGCTAAATTACATGGGAAATTTTACACTAAATATCTTAGTTTAACATCATAGTGTAGGACTATAGTTGCCCAGTTTAATGTCATAAAAAATGGGACATGTTCATGATTTTTAACGTGATAAAGATGAATGAGTTCTTAGTTAAAAATCAAAGATCTGAGAACATGAGAATGACATATGCAATTTGGTTTCAAGTAACAACACAATGTGAATGAGGACCAAAGAGTTCAACACCACATTACAAGTTCTCTAGAGAACAAACACACCGTTTACAGTTATGGTGCCTAGATTTTGGGACTTGAACTCATAGATTTAGGTTATAGTGATTGAACCGTATTGTTATGTGACTTTCCCATGGATGCATTAACTTTATCAAATCACCAAATCCCATGTGATCTACACTCAATATTGAAAAAAAATTGAATAAAATATCTAGAATGCACATGAAAACACATTGAAAGGGAACAGAGATGTGGCATAAAGGATACCCCCATGACATATGTATGCCTTCTTAATGTGAAAAGTTGAATAAAAAATGACATCAAATGTATTAAAAATCTTTCATGACATATAGATGTGAGAAGATATGTGAATAAATAGACTATGATTTGGGACGTGGTCGTGTGGGCGATAATGATGGGGCATAATAGATGAATTTTTTCACCAAATAGTATCCATATCCTATGACATGGAAAGGGTGAAAAATTGAGGATCAACTGCTGACCGTGATCACAACATGGGAATGATATTAAATTGTAATTAATCATTTTCCAGGACATTGGACTAAAAATGTATGTGATCCAATGTAGCATGATACAAGGCCTTCGGGGGGTCAATTCTGATGGGAAACTTGATAGAGACCCAAAATTATGGCACAAAAAACATGGTGGCAGGATATAAGAATTTCCATGATGAATCCTACACTCTAAGTCCTTTACCACAACAAATATGATCATGTTGATGCAACAAAATAGTTGTGAGGGATTCGACTAAAGGTAGCTGAATTGATATGAAGTGTAAGGAAAAGGGGTGATATGAGTGGATCAACCTATGGCTAGACATTGAGACAATGGATATGCACATTCCTATGTGTTAGATGAGGATGAGAACGAAGACAAACATATTTCCTGAGTTGTTTTACAGTTTAACTAATTCATTAAGGATATAATAGAAAAGGTATTCTCTTGAAGGAGAGTACATGATGCGGGTATTATAGACCCAACATGAATAAACATAAAAGAAGACCACCACAACATGTGATTCTTGAATAACTAGGGAAAAGGAGAAAAAATAAAGAGAATATTTGTTTAACATGGTGCTTCATCTAGAGAAAAAATGTGTGTACATTCCTACATTTTCCATAATGATTTGAATCATGACATACATTGTTTATGATATATCTTTCATTTTAACATCTTGCGTTATGAATGTAAAAATAGGGAGGTGATCCTAATGGGGGAACATGGAATAGCTAATGAAAACCTGACATGAATGAGATGAAAGTGGCCCACACCACACCTTGTGCTCCGAAGAGAATTGACATGTCAAGAGACAAAAAATGGAGGGACTTGGGGCTAGACCTAGTAGAAAAATGTCTGATCATTCCAATGAATCATGTATGGTAAAGAATCAAGCCACATGTATTTCATGAGATTTCATATAGTATAAAGTCATGATGCAAGGATGAATGAGATCCTAGTTTGTGGTATTTGTTCTCAGAGTGTGGGGAATATTTTCCATTTTTATTTTATCCTTATGATGGAAGATGAAGGTGGATTGTTGTTCTGACTTAAAACCTAGACAGATCACACAGTTTTATATCATGCAGTAAGGATGAAGATATTCATAGGAGAAATATTTTTTGAGGAATTTGGAATTATTGGTAGGGATAATGGATTCACTAACCGTGGTTAGCACATTGTACACACCATTGGGGTAAACTTCTAGATGATATATGGTCTCTCCCATTTGGTCTCAAACATTGGTGGCTTCCTGCAAGTTATGATAAGTATTCTCAGTTCTAGGAGCATGTCACCCTGAATGATAGATTAGTGATGAACATTATTATTGAAGTTATGTAGATCTTATCTTAGTTCCTTTCTAGATTGTAAAAAATCAAAATCCTATTCACATCAAGGGCTTTTAGTTCAGCTAGATTTACTTTTTCCACTTTTTCTGATGTACATTTACTACAGACAACTGTGTGATGAGATAATAACTAGATATCGATGATCATGATGACATATACTATATACCCCATAGAATACGATGTCACATAGTTGTAATTGAAACATATCTTCTTGTAATCCCATTAAACATTGGGGATATTTTTCAGCAGACTTTTCTTATTTTGACTATCCTTCTTTATCAAAATTTTGGAAAGGGTCTTGTTGAATACCTAAATATATCCATTTTCTACCACCTATTTGCAAGAAATTTGTTTGAACTATATGCTATAATTTCCATACAATTTCTTCATTTAATTTACTCAAAATTTGGTGCCTTTATTAGTTAGAGTGATGTGAGGAACTCAGACTCATTATATGATGGTAGATCACACAAAATCAACGATATAGTGGTATCTAACTTACTTTATTGGGATTTCCTCTACCCACATGGAATATAAATCCATGTTAGTATAGATGAACCTATTCTAGTGAGCCATCACTCATGGATAAGGCCCCATAACATTGTGTCCATATCCTGAAAAGGACCAAGAGTACTTGTTAGTATGAAGAGGATCTAGTTTTATATTCATAAATTTATCATGGATCTAACACTCATGGAATCTATTATTGATCTAAATGCTTTCCTGGACCACGATGGGCAAGACGTATCCCAACATTAATATCTAGTGGGAGATCTTCAGCCCAACCTAATGAGCTCCATGAGAATAGGCATGAACATCATTTATAACCTGGGGAATCTAGTATCCTTGAAGACAAGGAAGGAGAACTATGTTGAAACCATATATAGAGAGGATATTCTCTAGTTTGGAACCACAATGGAAGGTAAATTATGTCACATGATAAAAAATTCACTCATGTTCAGATCAATCTATTGGGAGATTTGTCATGCTAGAGGTACTTGATGGATGGAGTCATCTTATGAGGGTTCTCTTCTACCGCAACAGGTGGACCTGGAGGTCCCAATTAGATGGAATTGGCATCATGATGTCTCACCAAATGGCCATCATAAACTAGGGTAACATGAGGGATGACTCATTAATGAGACATAAGGATTTCCATATTCTTCTGTTCAACCTCTCCAAGAGAATAAGCAACACTAGACAAGGAATCATTTAAACCATTCTATGATAGAGGAACTTTAATGACCTCATCCTGAGAGGGGAACAAGGCCAATATCTAGTGATTACACTTTAACAAGTGTATGAGCTCTGTAATTATAACAACATAGTCACCATTAATCTATTTGATGATACTCTCAGATTCCCCCTTCACATGTAGGTGGGGGAAATCAATCATAAGGGATAGCTCACAACTAGTGATGAGAGCTTGATTCTCTATGTCGTTGTTGGTATAGCATTCCGACAATAAAGAGTATGGAATGATATACCATGTAGGTATGATTAGGGTGTTAATGGATAATACTGTTTTTAGTCTGGGATCATTATGTCTTCTCCCAGTTAGGCTTTAGGAAATTCCCTTAAATTGAATCTTCCAACATGGAAAGGATTGATCTACTGAAGGGATGACATCGTTTGGGAAATCATGGTCCTTGTATTTCTTTATATGTGATGGATGTGTATAGAATATTTCATCTAATACATGACCCTTGAAAAATTTCTATGGAACCATTGACATATAGATCTACTAAATAATCACTACCCACCATGATAGATAGCATGTCAACATGGGGTGATTAAGAATATACTTCTGTAGGTCTACACAAGACACCAGCTAGATTTGGGGATTCTACTGATAATGTTGCAACCTCTTCACTACGAAGAATGGCGCAACGTTTCACTACTTGTTATATGTAAATCTGGCCATGTAATCGTGGAGCATATGGAATAGGTAGAAAAAAAATTATTTCTCCATTAGTTGTTCTTCTAGGAGGGAAGGGAACTGAGGGACCATTCCATGGTAGTCATATAAAGGGTCAGTGACTTGCCAGAGTCATTTGGCATTAAAATTGGAGGCTTCAATAGGTACATCATTATCTCTTCAATGGTTTTCCAACACACTTCACCCCACTGGTAGATAAGACCATTCTTTATAAGTCATGTAATGGATTATAATTTCCAGAAAGATTTGTAATGTATCGACGTATGTAGGTTATGTGGCTTTGAAATCCTCAGTTCTCTCAGAGGTTTCTCATTGGAGGGATATGACAGATTGGCTTAATCTTTTCGGGATCTATCTCAATTTCTCTGTATCTCATGACAAATCTATGTAATTCTCAATAGGTGACCCTGATGGAACACTTCAAGGTGTTCATCTATAGATGGTGAGAGAGGAAGAAGTGAAACACATTATTGAGATATTTGAGATGGTTATGATTCTGGAAGGATTTTACCACCATATCATCCATTTATCATTCCAAATATGTTCTGTGGATCGCCCGGAATATGCGGTGAAAGGAACGATGATTGGTGGAACCCATGTTTTATAGATTGAAAGGAATTACATGTTAAAAAAATATATCTTCATGTGATGTTAAAGTAGTATAATTTTCCTACATAAGGTCCATTCAGACCTGGTTGTATCTAGAATACCTATCCATGTAGGAGAGATCATGGAATCTAGTAGTTGTTTCAAGAAACAACTATGTCACAAGAAGGGGAATTTCATCCTCTGGATTGTGATAGTTGATGTATCAGAAGTCGATGTAGAATCTAATATGTATGTTCTTCTTATTAATGGTGATGATGTTATCAATCCACCTAGGGTACTCATCCTCCATTCTGATGTTGGATTTAATGTCCACATCAACCTCAACCTAAACCATGGAACCAAGGGAGGTGGTGAATTTTTTTGGATGGATGCTTGAACCTGTGATGGATTTCTAGATGATCGAGATGGTGGACGAAAATACAAGGATCTAGACCTAGAGTCTCTTCATAACTCCTAGAAAATACATCCCAATGATACATTAGGAAATACACTTATTATTGTGGCTCTTGTAAAGACATGTCTATGATGATCAGTGATTGCCTCAGGACTTCCTTAGTATTGAAATTCACCTGTACCAACTCATCAACAGTGGTGGAGACAACATCCAAAAATGTGGGAGGGGAATCTTCTAAATCACTATCATCTTATACAAAGAGTGGATCATTGGTAGGGGAAACTCTTCCGAGCTAGCTAACCATGATGGAATGCTAGCATTGTCCTGATCAGCGATTGAACATTCATTGGGAAACATGCACATAGCTGAAACCATGAAAAAGAAGGCTATCGATATGATCCCATCAGGCCTTCAAACCATGGGGCCACACTTGATACTATGAAAGTATTAAGGGAATAGTAGATTAAGTCAGTTCACCCCAACCTTAAAAAACATGAAAGTATGGTATATTTCTATTTCCATAGGGTTACCATCCTGATATCTTTCAGTGGTAAGGGGATCTCAGATCAGATGATCCTAGTTGATGTATGTGTATGAAGTGATCATACAATATTCATTATACCGGAGGATGTGTTTCCCCCTCTTACTTGAGATGAAAAAGGAATTCCCCAAGTCTATAGTCGTGGATTCAAACTGATGGATTTTGAGGATGAAGGAATCATCCATGTCCTTCCATGGATTGACAACATAATAAGTGTGATAAACCTATTAGCATGCACTTTCAAATCTTTTTTTAGTAGTAGGTATATATATAGCAGTCTTCACGTGAAAAAAAGGGAGATTTGTCGCCATAGAATATGACCAATTGACCATTAACAGAGTAATAGAGTCACTTGTGATAGGAGGACATAACTTCCACATGTAGGTGGTGTGAGGTTCTACCCCACAATGGGTTATAGGTAGTATCCTATTAGAAAACCATGAATTCAGTGCTATAAAACAGACCACCAAATTGGGAGTTCAGATGGACTATTTTGACTGGTGTCTGCTCCGTCCTATCATAACCTTGAATCTATAGGTTGGAAGGATTTTGATATTCTTCATAATGACCCAAATTGTGGACATCTAGGTCAGGATGAGAATTATTGAAGAACCAATGTCTATAAGATAATAATGGACATCCACACAATTGAAATGGATAGTGATGTACTATGGGTAGATGTTACCCTATATAGGAGAACCTTCATATTCTATAAATAACGAAAAGATGTCCTAACATTATTTATGCTTGACTTTCTCCTCATGGATGGAATCTATAGCCTCTACCTCTATTTCCAACAATAGGGGGCTTATCAAATAATTTTTGATGGATTCACCCATATCCGCAGGTCGGCATAGAGTCTCGAAAATTGAGAGCCTTGTAGGAATGTTAGTGTGGTGATTAAGTACCCCATATATATGTGTGAGGAAAAAAGTTCTACTAACAAGAGTTTTCTCAATGAAAGGGGGTATGTTGAATATTTTTGGTCGAACTAGTAGATTCGATTAGTGGGAATGGTATCTCACTGCTAACTATTCTAACTAAACAAAATGATAATAAGATGATGGATTTATAACTGATAACCATACACAATTGAACAAAGTTGATCATATCGTGGTTGGGGGGGTCTGCCTAATCGATCAGCAACA
The DNA here is from genome assembly GCA_963277665.1 of Viscum album. Taxonomy (NCBI): domain Eukaryota; kingdom Viridiplantae; phylum Streptophyta; class Magnoliopsida; order Santalales; family Viscaceae; genus Viscum; species Viscum album. The sequence continues at coordinate 1,966,639,265 of OY728132.1, forward strand.
ATTTTTGTGGGAGAAAATATGATTGGAATGAATGAGAGGATAGGGCAAGCTGAGCTCATGTGTTGAGTCTACGATCTAGTATTAATAGAATTCACCTCTTTTTTGGATGAACTGGCTGATTCATTCTTCCTATTCACTTATCCATGACTTCGTTTGTGCTGGCATCGACTCGAGAAATTTAGAAGCTCTTTATGGGTTTCCTCTTTGTCCAGAACTGTGTAAAGGTCCACCAACTTGATGTTGTATGTTGTGGAATCCTCAAAATTTTCACATGAAGGATAATCCATTACTGGGGAGATTCTAGGGGTAATTACCATCTTCGGGGGCATGATATAACCAAGAACATGAGAGAACATTGGCACAAGTGGGGGGATCTTTTACTCTTTTTGTTTTCGGATCCTACCCTTTTGAAAGGTTGAATATTGTGTTTTTAATGAGGAAATAGCTGTTGGGGAATGTTTAGAGACCTTGAATTTTTTGGAATAGTTCAAATGAGCGTAGATGACACCATGAGAATGGGTGACTGGTTTCTGAGCCATCTTTTCTTCATACATCTGATATCCTCAACTAGAAACATGATTTCATTCACTTTTTCTATTAATGTGTGGCTTTATAGAAACGCAAGGCACCCATGATGGGGTTAGACACTATCTAATAATATTATTTCTTTTGGGTCCTGAAGCCAATCAATGAACACTTAACATTGCATGATAGTATATCCAAAGATCTATCGATAGGGTCAGTAGTTGGGGAGATCAATCAGATCTGATTCTTGAATCATTATGCATGATAGCAGCCTCATAAATTCCTAATTCAAGGAACTCCAAAAGTTGTCAGGGTCTTAAGACTCTTCGATGAAGTAGAGTTGGTTTCTCCTATATATTAAAGGGACTATAGACGCTTGATCTCGATGAGGGGAAATATTCTAGCAATGATATGGATCATGATTATCTCATCTTGGTGATGGTAGTTGAATGGGTGGTTCTTGTTGATTCTAAAGGGGGAACTGCTGACCATAAGGTCGAGGCTGAGGTGACGACCTTCGATGAGGTTGTGGAGAGGCTCAACCAACAATAATTTTAATGGAATGGCGGCCTCTACTTGCCTAAAAAAATGATTTCTCTCCCTTGGTTCCCATTCATGTCAGTGCAATGTGAGGAAACTAACATGCTTTTATGGATTGGTTTAAGGATTCTTCTAAGTGTAGAGCCTTGTTAGAGGAATTTTGGGATCCACTAGGGAAAATATATGTGATGAGGGAAGAAACCAATTCATTCTCCACCTTCACCATGTACATTAGTAACAATTGTTTCTAATTCAGTGGCATGTCAAGTGAATATGTGTGGCCCTTCCAACTTGTGATAATGTATGTGGCATGATGGTATGGCATTTTCTTTCACTTGAAGAGGTCTTCAATACTTGTATTGTGAGTAGTAGAGCAGAACTGATACAAAAAAATGCCGATGAAGATATCGTAAAAACATAAAGATGCAATGGATAACTAGTTTTACCAGATAGACGTAGGCCCTTCCAGTGTGTTTATGAAGCACCGAAGCATGATGTCCTCATACTGTGTTGGAGTCCATATCATAGGTCCACAACATGAGATATAGTAGGCCAGGTGCTTTAGTGGATCAGCCATCACATTATAGGGGGAGGATGCGGGGCTCCCAAAATCGTTGGGGATTTATCATGTCATCAACCCCTGTTGAATATAGCTTTCCATTATATGGGATTTCCATATTCCAAGTATCAAAAGCCTAAAGATGGGAAATATGATCTTACATTAGTTCACCTAATATTGATCCCTCTTTTGATGAGGATTCCTGATCATAATTAATTTTGAAATATCTTCAATGTGATTTATGATCCAAGAGACCTGTGGAGTGGATGGTTGAAAAACTCAGAGGGCTATTAGAGGGTTGACCTTTAGAGAAGCTATAAGAAAAACCTGTATAGACACATATGGGGAGGTTGTGGGAATAACCATTATAGATGGATTGTAACACCACGAGATTTTATGAGATATATTCTTCTTAATTTAATTTATGTCTTCTATTGTACGCTACAGCAAGATTAGCTTGCGCTATACGCAACACCGTATTAGCTTACAGTATATGCAAACATTATTCTAGGCTTGTGTTGCACGCCAGAGCTACCTTCCTCGATAGTGTGTGTTTTACACAATACGGAGTTTCACTAAATAATGATATTTTATTAAAATATTATATAAACTGGCTGTTATGAAAATTAATATCCACTTTTTGAAATTTTATAAATTTTATATTTTAAAATGGACTTCATTTTTTGGATTTGGAATATCGAAATTAGCCTTGGGTTAATTTTTTTTATTTTTTGAACACTTTCAAATTTTGATGAATAGTGAAAACACTGGGTTACTATTTAAAAACAAAAATTTTATTTAAATAAATATTTATTTTATTTAAATTTTTTTACGTCAAATTTGTTATATAATACATTTATAAGTTCAATGTAATAATTTTATATATATATAAATTTTATTGAACTTTTCACCGTCTTTTACCCACCCCCTAGGATAATTTGAAAATTTACATAAAAATTAATTTTACCACTTCTGTGAGTGGAATTTAAAAAATCCGAGAGATAGGGATAATATCAATGAGTTAAATTTGGTTGAATAAGATAAAAATATTTTTTTGTTAATAGTAACTTTTTACTTTTATTTACCATGGTTAAAAGTAAATTGGGTAATTAAGGGTAAAAATGATATTATTATTACCCTAAAACATGTCCTAATTCTATTGGATAAGTATAATTAGACCAAATACAACCTTAGGAATATAATATTATCATTTAGATCCACTTGGATTAGATTAAGACATTTATTATTATTTAATTCAATGGAGAGTTAAAAGAGATAAAATCAAAGTTTAATAACTAAATAAATTTTAATATAGGGTTATACATATAATAAATTTCACTATAAATATTCATTATAGAGATAAAAATATTTCCTATATAATGGTATTTTATTTATAAATTTTAGACATTAAATAATTTAATTTATTTATTACTCAATGATGATGCAGTAATTACCATATTAAGGAAATATTAATATAAATTTTGTTATAAATACCCAAATAAATATAATTTGAGACTTTTTATGAATTACAATAATTTTATATGTTAATATATCCTTTTTATGTTGATATAATTAACCTTGTTCCATCTAATCATGTTGTTATAATTTTCACAAAAATCAATTACCAAATAGTGTGAAAATTGACAAAAAAACATTTTTTTTAAAAAAATATTATATTATTAATTGTATTTCTATTCATAAAAATCTCTGGTTCGACCAAATGACTTCGATAATGTTAAATATATTAATAAAGAACCACTTGGGGTTCGTTTGGCTTGTTATAGTATATTTATTAACCATATAGTGTAAGAAAACAAGAAGACACTGTAAAAGATAAATTATTTAACTTAGAGTTAAATCTAAATGATAAGGTTAAAATATTAACCTAAACTTGACTAAAACCTATTGGTTGAGAGGCTTTTGACCCCTACCAACATATATTCTAAATAAATCAATTTTGAGCTATTATAAACCGAATATGACTTTATTATAAAATAATATTTTATGTTTTTCCAAAGGCCCCCCTCTCCTCCCTTATAAAAGGGAGCCTCATACCTCTCCTCTTCACAACACATTGAGCAATAAATATCGTCCCAAAACATTTTATTTCTCTTCTCCACTTCCATAGAAACATTCTGGTGGTTTTTGTCTCCTCAAAAGACCAACTCTAGTGCCTTAAGAGTAAACATAAAAGAGGTGCGTCGAAGAAGAAGTAATCTCTTCTACCGGTTATTTCAAGTTTCTTTCTTCTTAAACATATTCTTCATTATTTGTTTCATTATAAATTAATAAAATAAGTATCAATAATATACTGATATTTTATTATAAATATGGAACAACCCCATTTCACCTTCTATCCATCGTATAGAAAATGAAATCACTGCATGTGCGTACGTACGGAATATCGTCTCCAGGACACGGTGTAATCAGATTTCCAACCACCACCTTACATGGATGGGTATAACGGTGTAAAGAATAACTATATATGGTTACTAAAACATCATAATTATTCTGATATATTATATCATTCACTCCAATTCTATTTAATAATTATGGGAATGATATCATTGCTCGTGCGTACGTACAGACAACCGTCTCCACAAACGGGATGAGATTCATTTTCCATGATTATCCATTCAAGTATTATTATAAATTATATATGTAATAAATAATCAGGAAATATATTACATAATAATGATACTGGATTTATGTACATATATTTTTCATTTAATTAATATAATTCAATTCAATAAGGAAATGAAAACAGCATTCATGCGTACGTACAACATACCATCTCCATGAATAGTGTATTTCATTCCATTTATCGATATATCATATATATTTATATACTGAATATTTATTATATATAAATCATTTTTTACATCCGGGATTTATGTAAATAAGGATATGAGTAATAATATCACGAACAAAAAATCGAATCACGTATGATAAATGAAACGATTTTACCCAAAACACTGCTTTAACATGGAATTTAAAAAAGAACAGGTAATATAAAGTCATAAGTGAACCATATATGATATCATAACACTGAATATGATTCAATAATAATTCAATGAACTTATATAAATCATTATATAGGAGGTTAAGAAACATACCATGTATATCGGACATAAGGTAAGGGATAATTATTCGAATCTCATTCTTATCCGAGGTTGTTTATTCGTAAGTATTTACTGGGGTTATTGTTATCATCCATGTCCATGTTTTCTAAAAGTGTTTTTATGTATTTTTAATGTCCTTTTTCCCATTTTTTACTTTTACCACATGTTATGAATGAAATATTTCTTTCATTTACCATACGAGTAATTTTTTTGACTTTTCCTACAAAAGTATGAGGAGAATGTTTTTTTAACTTATACGGCATGAATTAATTTTTATGGTTTCATAAAACCTTGTTTTCATAAAGCATACTCTACATGATTTCATGAATATTTTCAACAAAATACTATTCATTTTAAATTTCATGGAATTTTGTGAAAAGAAGATGATTTAGAATAAGAAAGAATATGTTCGTCAAGAATTTATTTCATGTGTTTTATCAAAACCATTTTCCATCTAGGATGACATTATTTCATATGTGTATGTTCCAAGTATAATGTCTCTATGATTTACATGGTTTCTATTTTCTTATGATGAAGTGATATCCATTTGTTTTATATGGATTATGTTATGATGAGATTGTGTTTATGAAACCCATTTTATTCTTTGGGTTATGATTAATGATTTTTGTTTATGTTGTGGAACACGTAAGAATGATATCATTATGAGATGGGTGGGACCTATATCTCCCTCCAATGAGTTGGGTAATGATTTATATCTCTGGATATAGAGATGGCTGGAACGACAAGTTAATCTGGTTCAGTGATACAGGACTGGAACGATGAGTAAACTCGATTCAGTAAGGGACTCTGTCCACTAAGTTGGTCATGGCAGTAATGCATTTGATACTATTGAAATCATATCAAGTGCTTAATGGTTTTCCACAATTACATGTTTTTTCCCATGCTATTTTGTATTGATTGATGTTCCTTTATGATATATGCCTCACACACATTGAATATTTATGTCTTTGATCATGATTTTAATGATTATATTTTATGTTCAAGTTCATAAATTCAAATGTATACTGATTGTTTTATGTTCTCTATGATTACCCTTATTGAGCATTTGATGTCACCCTTTTTATCTTTTCTTTTCCCAAGGATATAATGAAAGTTTTTCGGTATGAAAATTGGATGATTTTTATGGGATATGTTGAATATCTCTCACCAAGATTATTTGATTATATTCAGATTTTCCAAAGACACTAAAATATTAATGACTTTTTTTGTCTATTTTTGTTATGTATTCGGTATTCCTCAAAAGTAATGTAATTACCATGTATGTCAGTATTGGTTCTCTACATTTGGTATCAGAGGGAAGGTTGACTCAACCTTTGGACACTAGACTGTGAAAACTTTAGTCAGATCCCTGGAGATATTTCTAAGGTATGTCTATTTATGTCCCTAAGGTTAAGTATAAGTATATGTTATATTCCTAGAATTATGGTAACGATCATAGAATTAGACTAAAGATGTTATAGATTGAATGTACTCCCCCTTAATTATGTTGTTTTTCTAGTATGAGTTTTTCCACTCATACAATTCTTTTTGGGTTTTAAGAAATTGCAGGAAACAGAATGAATCATGTTAATGGAGAATATAATGGACAATGGAATGATAATATTCGTGAGCAACCAAATGAAATGATATTTGGATGTCTAAACATCATTATTATGCCAAATCAGCAATATCATAATATGATCAATAATCTCAACTTTGTTAAGTTTCCCGACTCAGCTAATAAAAGAAATATGGAGTTTCATGATGATCCTAGAGGAAGGAAATTTCAATTCCCCTCATGTAATCATGTGGGAAAGGGCATCAGGGAGAATGATTCAATGAAACTGGAAGATTCTTTGGGTGTGGAAAAGGAAACAAATCTAGTAATTGTAAATGAAAAGGTTCAGTTAACACCATGGACAAGGATAATGTTATTTCTACAACGTCAACAACAATTAAAAGTTTTAAATGTGGAATGTATGAGCATTATGAAAACCAATTCCCTAAGGGAAAATATCTTGAAAAGAATCAACATGGTCATATTAGTATTATTTATATGGATGATGTTGAATGGACAATAAATGATATATGAGATGAAAGAAATGATAAAGCTCAGTCAGTGGTTTAAAATGGTAGTGGAATGATTGTATGTTTACCAAGAGTTATGTTAATGGTACTAAGGAATAAATAAACCTCTAAGGATTGTTACACTATTGTTTTTACTAAATTACTTGAATGTATATGTTGAATGGTACTGATAACCATGAAAGGTTATTTGGATATTTTTGGAAAGAAGATGATATGCACCTAATGAAGGGATAAAGAGAAAATAAAATAATCTCATAAGGATAAAGTTATATTATTGTTTGAGTATATAGAAATTTTTGGATTTTGGTATGTGGAAAGAGTTAACTTTTGATAGCATTAATGTTTTCACTAAGGTTCAATGGGTATTCATTTTTCAAGAGAATACATGATTAAGGCATTTGAATGTTTGGAATGTGACGAACAAGATATATATTATGATATATGTGGACAAATGACGGTATTCACATGCTTGGTAGATGACCACTCTGTCAATATTTTTCCTTATATTGTGAGTTTGGATATACCTAAATATTGGAATATATTAAGTTAGATATCAGATAGTATTTTTTAAGTCTATAACTTTTTGTTATGTTGTAATTGTATTGTTTTAGAAAAAGGACAACACGTAGGATGGGAGACAACCCGTCGCGTCGGACAAGGTTGCGGGAATAGAACCCCCAACCGAAGTGTGATAGGCCTTTATCACCTACCTCTAGCCTACTAGAAGTCCCTAGTTAGTAGAAACTAGTTTTATTTTATTAAGAGCTATGATAGATGAAGTATAAGTCCATTTTAGCAACCATATATGATTAATCTCAGCATAGATGGACTTATGTATATTTAATAAATTTTTCTAAACATTATGAGATAGAAATAGATGGAATGAACTAAAATTATATCGCATGATTTGTTAACACTTCATGAATGAAAAATTCAACTTCACTTCATTAAGAGATGAAGAGGAAATTGTTCAAGGCCCAAACAACGGTGAGATTGTACCTAAATCAAGTAAATATTTCTTTTAATTCAACAATTATTCAACATTAAGGAAATGATCTTGAGAACTAAAAATGTTGTCCTAGTACCCTCAAACCTGATGAATTAGATGGTACCTTAAATCATCACAAATTTATGGCTTTGGGATTGATGTCTTTTTCATAGATATGTTATCTACCACTCTCCATCAGAACTTGATTGTTATATTTCTCTTCCATATCTTTATTTCACCTATGTTATCCTATATGGAAACCCACTGATGAGTTAATTTGGGTAACCCTTATGTTTCATACTTTACTTTTTAAAATTAAGTTTTAGTATTAATTTTTACGATGTGGGTTTCTATGAATGAAACATTCAGGTAGTAAACGATTTATAACACCGAAGATTTTCGAGGGTGAAATTCATTTTAAGGGGGTAGAATATAACACCCGAAATTTTATGAGATATATTAATTTTAATTTCATTTATGTCTTCTATTGTATGCTACATGAATATTAGCTTGCACTGTACATGACATCGTATTAACTTACAGTATACGCAAACACTATTCTAGGGTTGTGTTGCATGCCAGAACTACCTCCCTCGATAGAATGTGTTGTACGCAATACCGAGTATCACGAAATAATAATATATTTTTAAAATATTATTTAAACTAGTAGTTATGAATTTTAATACATACTTTTTGAATTTTTTTAAATTTTATTCTTTAAAATGGACTTCATTTTTTGGATTCAGAATATCGAAATTAGCCTAGGGTGAATTTTTGGTATTTTTCAAAAAACATTCAATTTTTGATGAATAGTGAAAACACTGGGTTACTATTAAAACCCTGACTTTTTATTTAAATAATTATATATTTTATTTAAATTTACTTTAGGTCAAAATTGAAATATAATACATATATAAGTTCAATGTAATAATTTTTTTATATAAAAAATTTATTGAACTTTTCACCGTCTTTTACCCACCTCCTAGGAGAATTTGCAAATTTACTTATGACTTAATTTTACTACTTCTGTAAGTGGACTTATAAAAATATGAGAGACACGGTTAATATAAAGGAGTAAAATGTGGTTCAATAAGAGAAAAATATTTTTTGGTGAAAAGAAATTTTTTACTTTTATTTACCACGGTTAAAAGTAAATAGGGTAATTAAGGGTAAAAATGACATTATTATTACCCTAACACATGTCCTAATTCTATTGGATAAGTAAAATTCGACCGAAAACATCCTTAGTAATATAATATTATCATTTGGGTCCACTTGGATTAGATTAGGACATTTGTTATTATTTAATTCAAAGAGGAGTTAAAAGAGTTAAAATCAATGTTTAATGCCTAACCCATTTTTAATATAGGGTTATACATAAGATAAATTCAACTATAAATATTAATTAGAGAGATAAAAATATTTCCAACATAATGGTATTTTATTTATAATTTTTATATATTGAATAATTTAATTTATTTATGACAAAATGATGATGTAGTAATTATCATATTAAGGAAATATTGATATAATTGTTGTTATAAATACCCGAATAAATGTAATTTTAGACTTTTTATGAATTAACATAATTTTATAGGTCAATATGACATGTTATAATTTATCTAATTAATTTTTTTCTAACTAATATTTCCGTTATGATTTTCAAAAAAATCAATTACCAAATTGTGTCAAAATAGACATAAAATTATTTTAAAACATATATTATATTCTTAATTGTTATTCTATTCTTAAAAATCTAATATTCTGCCAAATGAAATAGATAAGGTTATATATATATATATAATGAACCACTTGGGGTTATTTTGTCTTGTTATAGTATGTTTATTAACCATATAGTGTAAGAAAACAAGAAGACACAATAAATGTTAAATTAATTTACTTAGAGTTAAATCTAAATGATAAGGTTAAAATAATAACCTAAACTTGTCTAAAACCAATTGGTTGAAACGATTTCGACCGATAACAACATTATCTTTGAAATAAATCTATTTGGAGCTATTATAAACTGAATATGTAATTATTATAAAATAATATTTTAAGTATTTTCTAAGGTGCCCCTCTCCTCCTTTATAAAAGGTCACCTCCTCCCTCTCCTCTTCAGAACACATTGAGCCTTACAGCTCCGCCAAAACCTTCCCATTTCTCTTCTCCACTTTCCTAGAAACATTCTGGTGGTTCTTTTCTCCTCAAAATACCTACTCTAGTGCCTTAAGAGGAATCTTAAAAGACGTGTGTCGAAGAAGAGATAATCCATTATACCAATTCTTTCAAGTTTCTTTCTTATTCAACTTCTTCTTCTTTAGTTGTTTCATTATAAATTAATAACATATGTATTAGTAATATAATTATATGTTATTATATATATGAAACAACCCCATTTCACCTTCTATCCATCCTATGGAAAACGAAATCACCGTGCGTGCGTACGTACGAAATACCATCTCCACGTCGTGGGGTAATCAGTTTTCCAACCACCACCTTAATTGGATGGGTTTAATGGTGTAAAGAATAACTATATATTGTTACTATAACATAATAATGATTCTGAGATATTATATTATTCACTCCAATTATATTCAATAATTATGGGAACGATATCATCGCTCGTGCGTACGTACAGACTACAGTCTCCACGAACGCGATGAGATTCATTTTCCATGATTAACCATTCAAGTATAATTATAAAGTATATATGTAATAAATAATCATGAAATATATTAAATAATAATTATACTATATTTATGTAAATATTTGTTTCATATACTTAATTCCATTCAATTCAATAAAGAAATGAAAATAGAATTCAGTCATACGTACGACCTACCGTCTCTATGAACGGTGAATTTCATTCCACTTTTCGATCTATCATATATATTTATATAATGAATATATAATATATATAAATCATGTCTTACATTCTGTAATTAAATAAATTAGGATATGAGTAATAATATCAAGAACAACAAATCGAAACACGTACGATAAATGATACAATTTTACCCAAAACACTTCTTTAACATGGAATTTACAAAAGAACGGCTAATATAAAGTCATAAGTGAACCATATATGATATCATAAAAATGAATATGATTTGTAATAATTCAATGAAATAATTTAAATCACTATATAGGAGGTTTGGATACATATGAATCATATCATACATAAGGTAAGGGATAATTATTCCAATATCCTTCTTATCCGAGATTGATTATTTGTAAGTATTTACTGGGGAAACTATTATCATCCATGTACATGTTTTTTTAAAAAAATTTATGAATTTTTAATGTCCTTTTTACCCATTTTTGAATTTTACCACATGCCATTAAATGAATATTCCTTTTTTTTACCATACGATGAACTTTTTGACTTTTCCGACAAAAGTACGAGGAGAATGTTTTTTTAACTTATACTGCAGGAACAGATATTTTTGATTTCCTAAAACCTTATTTTCATGAAGCATACTCTACAATATTTAATGACTATTTTCTACAAAATCCTCTTCTTTTAAAATTGCATTGAATTTTTTGAAAAGAAAATAATTTTGAATAAGAAAGGATATTTTCCCCAAGTATTTATTTCATGTGTTTTATCAAACCCATTTTCAATATAAGGTGACATTATTTCATATGTGTATATTCCAAGTATAATGTCTCAATGATTTAAATGGTTTCTCTTTTCTTATTATGAAATGATAACCATTTGTTTTATATGGATTATGTTATGATGGGATGATGTTTATGAAACCCATTTTATTCTTTGGGTTATGATGAATGATTTATGTTTTTGTTGTGGAACATGTAAGAATGATTTCATTATGAGATAGGTGGGACCTATATCTTCCTCCAATTCATTGGGTAAAGATTTATATCTAATTATATTTTATTTTCATGTTTTTGCATTCAAATGTGTATGGATTGTTTTATGTTCTATATGTTTTCACTTCTTGAGCATTTGAGCTCACCCTTTTTATGTTTTCTTTTCCCCTTGATATAAAGAATGGTTTCAGGTAAGAAAAGTGGAAGATCATTATGGGAGATGTTGAAGATATTTCACCAAGAATAGAATATTATATTCCATGTTTCCAAAGACACTAAACTATAAAGGTCCTTTGGTGTCTGTTTTTTGTTAGGTATTAGGTATTCCACAAAAGTAATGTAATGTCCTTGTATGTCAATATTGGGTCTCTACATGGATCTTGAAGGAGTGTCTTGTGTAGATAATGATGATTTGATGATTCACACCATACTCACATACCATAGGCTTTAGCCTCTATCCTCTAGGGATGAGAGTGGATTGAAGGATCTAGAGAATGAAACTCATTTAGATGGAATTATGTCTTCCCCTGCTTCACTGGAGGAGGATATATTGGATCATATCAAGGATCACCATAGTCTTGATGGTATCCTATAACACATGTGACAAAGAGTTAATCAATGGTCCTTTCCTACACCACATGTTGTCGAAAAAATGTGTCTTTATCAATATGATCATCCTCCAACTAAACTATAATTGAACGATTAGAAAGAATAAATGTTCCATGGTTTCCATTTACTTTTTTAGGGTCTCTATTGAAAGGTTGTGAATCATTGGGTGAAGTGAGGCAAATAAAATATTTCTGTGGGTGGGTGACAATGCCTAGGGGATCTAAAAGACGTGACACAACCCCAAGGGATTGGTTCCCCTAAATGTTTACCATATCAGTTTCCTTATTTAGCAGTTCACCCATGTTAACCGTGATAGCACCTGACAGAATATCCTAGATATCGTCAGGTATATTAGACTGGTGTGCGATTGAACTAATATGGAGGGTTTTCTACTATCCTCAACCACAGATTTGTAGATGTGGTGATTGCACAAAAATAATTCCATGGTGTTTTGTAATTCTATTGATGCATCATTTCTAGAGGATCCTTTGATAACAAAATGATGCATGATTATGAACCTAGGAGAGCGTGGCTAATTCGATAAGGTGGTATTTGTTGACTATATTTTCATAGTGTTATTTCTCATTAGATATGATTGTTGACGGTGGTGGAATAGATAGTGAGGAGTAATGTGAATGAGCTAACACATGTCTTTTTCTTGGTTGGGGGACTCCATGATGTTGAAGTCTGTCATTGAAATCAGTCAGAACAACTCGAGGAAGTAACCTGCAATGAGAATGTTCCATAGGCTCATTCGCATAACAGTGGAATCTAGAGTCTAATTTCCCCATTCATCAATGGTGGGTTACTTGAGAACTGGTAATGTCACTGATATATTTTATAGTAGTGGTATAATAGACATTGGGATGTACTATGCGTGAACCTACAATCCACTATATTCTGGGATGTATCCCAAGGAATGTATTGACTGCATCACCACATCCCTGTAGGATAGGGTGTTAACCGCTCCTTCATGTGCATGGGTGATGATCTAGGGTAACTGATCTAGTTAGTGATCCTTATTTTCCAAACTCCCAATTAAATTTATGTGATTTAATGTGGAGGTATAGATTCAATCATGAGATTGTATAAAATACAGCACAATGAGACCCTAGAAAGGATCCAAATCCTCCTCCTCTAATATTTATATAGAGATGGATTTAGGGAACTAGTGTACCTAGATTTTTAGGAGGATGAATATGACACCTGAGTTTTTACCCTTGACATTGATATAGATGATCGAGGTGAAGGATCAACAATCGAGTCATACTCCTCTTCAGAATATTTGAAAGAGATAGAACCAATAATGGTTTTCTGCTTCTCTGAAATCATTCTTCGGTGGTGACAGTCCACACTCTTTCTCTATGTGGGTTCATTTGGGTAAAACTGATTTTTTTTCATTGGTAGATCACCCATGTGGGTCGTTTCCAGAGCATGGAAGACCTCTAACTAAGCTGGCTGATATGCAAGGAGGACATTCACATCTATCATCATCAGAGCGGGTATGACATATACTATGGTGGGCCGAGGTGTGAAAAGAACCCAAGCCTATGTAAAAAAGATCATGGGGAGGACCACTTTAGTTGTTTCATGGTTCATAGGGAGGGCCTCTGTGGTATGTAGTTCTGGATTGGGGAGGACCTCCATTGGAGCTGGTGAGAACATGGGGAGGACCTCAATAATAATAGGTGACAGAGAAAAATGTACATCAATTGACACCACCATGGAGAGGACCTATTCTTAATCTTATTTTTATGTGGGGAGGAACCTTGCACAAATTACTTGAAATATGGGGAAAACATCCATATCAGAGATCATGGGAACGAGGAGGACCAACTTGATGGTTTCAATAAGAAAGATAGGGGATATTTTGTGATGATGATTGTGGAATATGGAGGACCTCAATGTATAGAAAAAGGAGAAGGGGTGAACTCTACCCCTACTTGTGATGGTAATGGGAGGACCTCCATACTGAATTCCATTATCATGGGTTGGCCCATTGACTGCTTCTTCCCATAACAACCATCAGAAAATACAACCCAGATCACCTAAGTGGTAGCTAGGACCTCAATCCCAATTGTTTTTTATATGTTCCCCTAACCTATAGTAATAGGGGATATATATTGTGTGTTGGTGGTGGCATTGGAAACTAAAGAAACATAAAATTATTCCCCCTAATGGGTGTCCTCTTGAGCCTGTTCTCGACATTGACTAAGAAGAAGCCAAACATGGGTTGGCTGGGAAGGTGTGTGGACAACCTACTCCTTAGTCTATGGGAATATATGGAGGAATTCACTTGGCTATGTGGGATTCCTCCTTGCCAAATGGAAAGAATAAGTTATCCTTCGGTTTGCTCTAGAGTCCCATACTTCATTGGAAAAATGGATTGAATCATATCAGCATTATAGTGAGAGGATTCCGAAATGGTTTAATGTTGTAGAGGGGATCATCCACTCCATACGAAGCACTTACAGTGGACGTGCTAAAGAATATAGGATTCTAGATCATTGAGGCCTATTTCCCTCGTTGGGATAACCCACTCCTGTTCGAACCACACAACCGGAGTGTCGATCAACCTCTTTGAATACACTCTGAGGGTGAGATGGGGAATGTATACCTAGCTTCTGTGGATGTGAATGTTGTCTTGGAGGAACTGGAGACATGATGGATTTCCATAGCATCATTCCTCCTTCCCATAAATCAACAAGTGTGAGTGATTGGTTTCCTATAATGGTATCTTGGGTCCTACAATATAGGGAGGTTCATCCATAATTGAAGATATGAGGAAAGAAATGCTCAGTGCCCCCACATTGTACAGTCTTCCACAATCAGAGATAACTATTTGAACTAATGATAACACAGACTAGAATACGTGTCGATTTATTACCTAAAATTATGATGAGTTTCATGTTAGACCCACTATTTTCATTGCAGGGCCTAGTGCCAGATATCTGGATCTGGTGAAACACTTATTTTCGGATGTCTCAAATTCTAAAAATCCCATTTTTGAGGAGTATTGATACACATCAGGTTCACCATTTCTATTTCCAACACTTTCCTTGAAGGTGTTTCCACCATGTGTTAGATGATGCTGACTGAAATTGGCATTGTACCCTTCACTCCTGATTTCCCAAGGTGGTCCACATCCATTTCCTCTTCAGCGGTGTTTCTCCTTTATTGAAATAGGATGACAAGATTATTGTTTCTCATTATGAGGATTCTTCATTCTAACTCGTTGCGTAGTCTGGGTATCCCTAATAGAGGAAGACATTTTTCATGAAACTCGTTCAAAGTACCATATCTTTTTGGTCATCGATTAACTACACTGCTTCCACCAGGTTATTTTAAAGGGTTCTGATGGGGTACCATCCATTATTAGATAGATTAGTCATAAAAAGGTGTAGGTGGTATATCTTGATTCTAAATCATTTTAACACCTATATTCTTCCTCACTGTAAGTCTTTCTAGGGGTTAGAAACTAGATGATTCTCACAACGATTTTGGTGTATTTTTTTCCATTGAAAAATCTCCATGGATTTCCTTGGCTTCCCGAGTTTAATATAGGGAATGCAGGGAGTTTAACATATTTCAGAGATAAATCATACTAGTCAGAACATAGATAAAAGTGGACCATATGGGTGAATTCCAATGTGGGTTCACATGAAAGGTTTACTGGATGGATGGATAAAACCCATCAATGGAAACAAATACATGATGTTGTGTCCCTAAGAGGAAATATTACACACGATGAAGGATTATTGGGACACCACAAAGGGCGGATCAAGGTTGGGTGATATGGGACACAATGTTTTAAAATTGGACGATATTGAACCTTGTAGAGGATTTCTATTAATCCCTATGGTGGGGAATCAAAACCCGTGTAGTTTGAATGAATGATTTGGGGCATACGTAATGAGATTTTATGGATGATGTTGGAAGTAGTAATCATTTGTATGAATGGTTCTTATACATATAAATGACCCATGTGGATGACGTGACCCCCCAAGATATGGTTGGGGTGGCGGAATATATGGATGGGTATTATGTATGGTTAGCATCCCATATGAATGGCCTTAAGTAAGTGGGATGTGGTGCCCTAGTATGAACCATGATGGATAATGGATGATTAAATGAAGTGAATGAGATTAATGGGGTGAAACTGACATGAATACGATAGTGTAGGGGTTGAATGCAATGGAGGATTCCAACATACAATACTTGGGAGTTAGGGATCAATGTCAACGTAGTTCTAGATCCAGGAAATGAGTCTTATGGGTAGGTGACTCGTGAGAATATACACAAGGATGGGACATGAAGTAAATGAACCCTTTGGTTGTTGCATGAACTTCCCAAAACACAATGGGTCAAGGATGAGACCTCGATGAGACATGAGTGACAGTCATAAACTTCATTTATGCTTCCTACATTTCGCTCTTACAAAGAATCAATGGCCACATAATTGAGTAAATGAGACATAAAATCAGTACGTACACAAGGGACAACATCCCAGAGATAAAATGAGGATTATGAATGGTGAGAAGACAAGGGGGTTCAGATCACATCAGGGAGATGCATCGAGAAGATGTGTCTGAGAGAAGGTTGATTTCACATGAGGAAGCATTCCTAAGAGGGAGAACCAATTTTACACATGATTAGGGATGAACCATATGATGGTTTCCTATATACCCTATAGAGATGGTAGGGATCAAAAACCATTTTGTTAAATAATATAGCTTAACATCATGGAAGATGAGTAGTGAAGCAATGAAAAATAGCCTGAAGAAATCGGTGATGGTTTTGAATCTGAAGGTGGATCCATACATAACCTAAATATAGGATTGGGATCTATTTCAATATAGTTTTGGAGAAATGGGGCATTATGATTACATGTGGACAGTTTCCCATAGAGGATTCCACAGTTGATGCTTACACTAAGCCCATATGAGTCTTGATTGGTGTGAGGAAAAAAGAGGTAGAATCAGACCTGATAATCATGCTGTGAGAGGTGTGGATACAAAGGATATTACATAGGGATTACACATTATTAAGACCCAGTCAAATAGAGATTGGGACGTACTCATGTTGGGAAGCTCGAGGATGGTTACCAGATTCATGGGGATGATATTTCCATCCTACAATGAATACCCTATCTTGTTTTGTGTAGGGAATTATACAGGGGCTTCATGATGCAAAAAAATGGAAAATCCTAGTGGGAGATAAATTTTTTAATGTAAATGCATTATGAAAATAAATCACAGTCCCATCCACTATCTGATCCACTCAGAGATTCTATTCATGAAACAACCCACATTTTAACTTCAGGTGTTGAGGATAATGGTTTTTGGTAGTTTAACGTCCAATAGATCAGATGAAGAGAGATATAGCTTCAAACCTAAAATTTACATAACTTTTACATTCCCACGCACGGGGGAGATAAGGCACAAGAAATGACTGATGGGAGTGATGTGGTGGACTGGCCAATCGACCGGTCAATGTTAGCATGTTTATACAATGACATAATAGTCATTATCATTTCATTGTGATGAAGTTGAGGTAGGGAAATGCTATAAGAAACACCACTCGAGGAACAATGAAATCACTCCATATGAGCTTGGAAGGATACATAAGAGAAGGGTTCAAGAATATAAAGACATCATAGAGACCGGCTTCACAATGTAGAGGGGCTTCATGAAAGTTGGGTGCTTTGATAAGGAGAGTATTGGGTTGAACAGAGCTTCATTATAGCAATGTTCTATAAATATTATGTGTGATCAATGAAGTATTGATGTTTTGTGTAGAATCAATAATCCCAAATGGGATCCCTACATGGTTATGTGAAAAGTCTGTCAGGAAGGGAATCCCCCCATAGTTTGTGGCTATAATAAACCAAAGGAGGCTTCAAAGCACAGTCAATTTTCTCCTACTGAAACATCAATGTCTAGTGCTATGTTACTGTGTAAATTAGATCTCACATTCAATCCTTGGAAATGATACTTTTTAATTTTCAATTGTTTTTATTTGATTGTATTTTTATTGGGGGGTGTTAGCAGAGCTTAAATGAGATTTATTAATGAATGATGTTTGATTTAAGAAATTGATAATAACTATGGTGAGTTTATTGTTGTGTATTTAATATTATGATATCCTTGATTTTTTCTTTATATTAAATTAAATTGACACCAACTTCACTATATGAATTTGATCATAATTCCTAAGTGATAATGATTTAATCCATGCCGTAACACGACATAGGGTTCTAATCATTATCATTACTTGTTCATGGTATATTATTTTTGGTTCCAATAATTTATGGAATCTACATGACAAACAAAACATGTCATTAATCCATGATATATTAATTTCAACAAACACAATATTAATTTAAAAAAAATTTATTTATCACGGCTCTAAATCACTTAATATCACCAAATTATAAATCACATTAATGAGAGAGTTACTCATCCATTTTGGGGGTTAATGATATTGTTATAATTTTTTTGGTTATGGGTTAAAAATTGAATAAAAATAAAGAGACCAGAAAAGTATTATTCATCAAACACACACACAGACAAACAGTTTTGAGAATTAAAAAAGAAAATTCAATTAAATGAGGAAGAAAAATAATGGAATGGGATTAAACTTGATTTCAAATATTTTAAGACAATTAATATTTATGAAAAATGGTGGATGATTAAAATAATATTTGAATAAGAAACTTTCATTAAAATAGAATTTCAAAAACAACACTTACCATACTAACAATGAAGAAAAACAAAAAAAAAGAAATTAAAGAGAGGAGGAAGGGTATAAAGACCAAATAAATGAGTTTTCAATATCCTACTAGGATTTTGGAAGAGATTTTATCATTTCAATTGATCCTTCTATCTTCTGAATTTACATCCTCTTGTGAGAATAGGTGGGTGAGTTATTTATAGCCCAATGTTGTGGGATATTTCCATTCCAAAAACATCCTCTCTAATTGGATCTAATATTGAATCATCCAAAAAATAGAATACCAGAATATAATATTCATACAATTTTTATATATACATGTTTACTGTCTAATATGAAAATTTGATAGCCATTGGACTTATGGAGCCAATGTTATGGCAGTTTTATTAAGCACTTTTAATCATTACTTTCCAATCTATACCTTTTTAATGAATAAATGTGAATGTGTTTTTGAATTGTAATATTCCATAAAATAAGAAACATTTCTTCAACAATGTCGGTTGCCTATATCTCCTATTTCATACCGCAAAATCTCAATATGCATGGATGCATCTCTCAATAGAAATATCAAATTTGGTGTTCTGATCACAATTCCCTAACCTAATTGTGCTCTGAAATTCAAAGATTCATTTTGGGACATTTTATTATATATATACCTTGAAATTATTATATATGGCTCCTTGAATGGTTTCTATAACTTTGGAAAATTACAAATAAATTTGGACTTCTATATTGACCCCTGAAATTCATTCTTCGTGGATGGTCCAATTTCATTAATGATTTTTGGGTCTTACTGTGAGGACCATATGACACTCAAATCCAAGAATTTCACATTAATTTAATATAGTAATATGTTGAAAATTGAATAATGAATCTTAAAAAACTAAAAACACACAATTTTTATCACTAGAGTGATTTTTATTATTAAAACATTAAACAGAATTGAATTTGGAAGAATTCATATGGTGCTCAATAATTATATTTAATATTTAAAAATTAATATTTCACAAAAGTTATGAACATTTCAATAAAATTTTTAAAGGGAGTAAATTTTATGTTATGAAAAATATTAATAACATAAAATCCCCCACACATATTATTATTCATGTCATCATGTACAATAAATATAAAACCATGAAAAGAACATTTTCACCCCCCAAAAAATATGAAGATTTCATTTTCCCCAATCAGGGGAGGTTTAGACCATTTCACTCCTCTTTATTGAATTCCTCTACAAATTGATATAGAATAAATGATGAAAAAAATTAATTTTTGATGATAAAATTTAGAAAGTGGAAATATAGTCACTGAAAATTCACTCCAATAAAGATATTGAAAATTTATTTTAGGTAGTTCACTCAGTCACCAACCAAAAGTGAAAATTATACAGATTGAAAGAGCTAACATCTTCTTTTCCCTATCTTAAAGTGAGAAATATTCAAGGGGTCTTTTTAAGGGTTTTCTTCCCAATTGTGTGGTTGTAATTTAATTTTCAAGAGAGGGGATAAGCGAGGTAAAACATCACTATGTGCAAGACATTAGAATATATTTCTGAAATGATACATGGAAGGAAATGGAAATTCATATTTCAAAGGCATTATTGTGTGAAGAATGAAATAAATTAGGAGAAAATATAGAAGGTGATGAGAAGATGACATGTTTACAAAACCCAAAACACCACCCAATGACATAAGGTTTTTTTTTTCAAATGTTGAACATGAATCAAATCTCACACTCATCTCTCAATCCATGTTTGATCTTCTCACGATAATAATTATAAAAGTTATAATAAGATCAAAGGATGAGAAAGAGTGATTTGGACACACTAAAGATAGAAAAAAAATTATGTTCTTTTTTTGATTTTTTTTCAATTTTTTTTGAAATAATTTCAAATACATTTACAAGATTACATAAAAGAAAATACATTCTCCGAATGTCACTGAATAACAACCTCTCACACACACTAAAATGGATGATGTTCATAATGAGTATGATAACACACTAAAATATTAAGAAAATGATTCCAAAAAAGAAATCCATTCCCCCACACTTAAATTTAAATAAATTATGCAATGTAAATCCATGTAGATATTGGGTATGACAAGGTATTGGGATGGTATTGTTGATGACAAGAAAAGTTTTTCATAGGCTCTAAGTGGCTTTCAGAAGTAGGATTAATGTAAGGTAAGTGGGGGGAAATTCAGATATTGTGATTCTCATGTGGTTAATAGACAACCTCATTAATATTAATGCACTCCAAAGTCATAAATTCAGCTAGAAAGTCCAGAAACTCAAGACTGAATTTTTTTTTTGTGAAAACACATATATATAAAAGATGGTCATAGGTGACCTGGGAATGAATGATATTGTTATTTCTCACGACTGAGGAATAATCATATTCTAAATCTAAAACCGAACATTCAAAATTTGTTGGTTTTGGCACAATATACCTTTTCTAAATATATGAAGAAAAC
Organism: Viscum album; assembly: GCA_963277665.1. Lineage (NCBI taxonomy): Eukaryota > Viridiplantae > Streptophyta > Magnoliopsida > Santalales > Viscaceae > Viscum > Viscum album. The sequence goes on from OY728132.1 coordinate 1,966,660,739, forward strand.
CAAATTTTTTTTAAATGAATCCTTGCCTTTTGACTACACAAAATTGTTGAAAAAAAAATCAAAATTGGATGGTGAGTAAGTTTGACTATTCATGTTTTTTGGATTTTATTTATTTATTTTTCATTTTTTAGTGATTTTAAAATTCATAACCACACAAAATAGAAATAGAAAAGGAAAGGGTTTGATAATGAACGTGGAAGAAAATGAATGTGATTGGATGAAGAAGTAATATGGATAGAGAAGAATAGATATGGAGATAATTAAAGGGAATGAGGTGCCCTTGGTTTGGATTTGGGGGGTTTCTATCTCCATCCAGTGGTGTGTTTATTATTTATGTTTTGGATCTAGTGGAAGTCATTGTTTCTCTATGATTGTGCATCCTCTCCTGGGGATTCTTTAACAAATGTCCATTAATTGTGAATGTTCTTTTTGAAAAGGGGTTTTGGACTTGCACTACACCAAATGGTTATACATATGAAACAATAAAAGGACCATCCCAATGAGAATTTATCTTACCTGGGTGAAGCCAAAAACGAGAAATGAAGAAAATTAAATTTTTAACTTTATGAAATACATTTCATAGGATATTTTTATAATGGAGTGCCGTATATTTTTCTTTCTAGATATTAGAATTCTCATAAAAAGAAATTCATAGATCTTCTAGGTCAAACATTATCAACAATCATTCTTCACTAGATTTTGTAAAATCAAAATTACATGTTTTCACAACCCAAAATGAATTATGTTTGATTTAAATTGGAAAATTAGAGGCTTTTCCAAAAACTAGCCTAAAAGGAGACATCCCATGGTTGTTTTATAGGCAGTTTCGTAAGATAGAAGTGCATCACCATGTCTCCCAGGCCAGTTCATTCTGGTAGGTTTTATAATTCTCTCAATCAATCTTTTCACTTATCTATTAGATATTTCATCCATTATTTTCATTTTGGGGTGATAATAAATTGATGTTTAATGTCCAACACTATTTTTTTTAAAAATTGATCCCATGGTTTTTTATAAAAATGGTTTCCTAAGTCACTAATCAAGGCACAAGTAGTGCCAAATGGGTGGAAGTTGTGTGGTTTTAGGAACACATTAATAGTATGTGAATAACCCTAGCTAGTGGGTTTGGCATCAACCCACCTAGAAACAAAATCTACCACAAGAAGAATATATGAAAATCTATTTTAAGGGGGAATGATCCCATGAAATCGATGCCCCAAACATCAATGATCTCACAGTTTATTAAAGGATTTTGGGGTATTTCATTTTGATTGAAATTTTTTCGCAACTTTTGGCATGTGGGACATCCCTGATGGAGCTCTTGTGTGTCCATGAATATTGATAGCCATAAGAATCCAGAGTCTAAGACCTTTCGAGAGGACCATTTGGTTCCAAAGTATCCCCCACTATGTATTGACTCACAGATTTCTAAGATGGAAGAATGTTCTTTCTCATCAAAATGTATCTTAATTACCATGTCTGGAATAGCTTTCAAAAGATTAATTTCTCCCCAAAACTAGTATTTTGAATCACTTTTCAACATCATTTTTTGTTCTATTGAATAATATTCTGGAAAAAACCCCAAAATCCAATTATTTTTAATTGGGGTATAACATTGTATTTATGGAGGGAGACATGAAAGTTTCACAATTGGAAATTCTAGATCCATTATTTTAGAATAAGAAGAATTAGAAATTCAACTCAAGTGATCATCCCCAGGGTATTTTTTTATAGGTCTATCATTGATTTCAAGGTCTATCTCTTAGATTATTATGATCCATTCTATTTTTCCTGGTTTGGAATAACATCTCTTGAGTAAGAAAAATATAAGATATTGGCCTGTGAGGATGATGATTTTGGAACATAAGAGATAGAGATGGAATTTATCTAAGGCAAATCAACTTCTTAATGTTAATTTTTAATCACAGTATATTGAGATTGAATTTAAGCCAATGCTTTGAGGCATAATAGATGACATGATAAATTGTTTCACTTCTATGACCAAGAACCACCCCAAATACTCTATTATATGCTTTCCAAATCAACTCAAAGGGTACTGACCAATCTCGGGGATGGATTATTAGGGCTGATGTTAGAGATGTTTTGAGTTCAATGAAGGCTCTCGTGGAAACCTCATAGAAATGGAAAGTGACCACATTTTGGTGCAACCAAATGAGTGGGAGGGAAATCCAAATGAATATTTGGATTAATCTCAAATAGTAAATAGCATGACTAAGGAATGAACAGATGTCTCGAACAAATAGGGGTTGAGGAAGTGATTGGATCACCTCAATTTTGGAATGATTTACTTTAATAACCTCTTTTAAATCTAATTTTCCTTGAACAATCCAATTTTCTACCTAAAAGTGACATTTTTTAAATTTTATCACAGGTTTACTCTTTGCACACTTTTGATGGACTAGATAGAGTGAATTAAAGGATGATTAAATGACTCACCATAAATGGTAAATTCATCCCTGAAGACTTCCATGTAGTGTGCAATGAATTCAAAAATGATACTCATAATAAAACTCTCGAAAAATGTAGGAGCTTTGAAAAGACCAAAAGTCATTCTCATATATGAATATGATCTAAACGGGAAAGAAAACGTAGTCTTTTCATGGTTGTGAGGTGCGATTGAGGTTTGGAAGTAGTTAGTGTATCCTTCAATAATGAAAGACAGTTACATTTCATCTAATCATTATATAATTTGATAAAGGAATGGAAGAGGGTAGTGATCATTTATTGTTTCAATATTCTATTTACTATAGTTGATGCAGACACCCCATTTTTTCTCCACTCGAGTTTTGACTACCTCCCCATATAAATTTCTAGGAAAATTTATCCCAACCTTCTTAGGTAAAACATGCATTAGACTAACCCATTCACTATTAGAAATTGTGTAGATAATACTAGCTTGAAGAAACATGGATATATCTTTCGTAATTACTTCATGTAAGAGTGGATTATGTCTTCCTTATTATTGTCTAATTGGTTTGGATGATTCCTCAAGATAGATGTGATTCATGCAAAGCACATGGTTGATTCCTAGTATGTCATTTAGGTTCCAAACGAAGGCCTTTTTTCCTCTAACAGTAGAAAAAGTTCAGAAACCTCATATTCATTTAGTGATGTGAAGATAATGACAGGATGTGAGTGATCATGGAAAAGGAATTCATATTCTAGGTGTTCAAGAAGAGGATTTAGATCAGTATCATCTCCAATTTCTAGGTTAGACAACTCAAGAATAGTGGAAGGGGTTTCAGTTGCATCATATTCATTTCCACTAATAGTATCCAAGGTGGAGTAGTAAAAATTAGAGTCGATGTGGGATTCAAGAGATTTTTAAATATAATCTATATTGATATAGTCTATAAATGATAGGTCCGCATAAAATTCAACATTTATGAATTTTTTAATCACGCAGTACATTTCACATGATCTTTTATCATTAGAACATGATGTATTGGTGTTCAATTAACTCTTAGAAGTGTACACAGAATCATGATTTGAGAATGCACAGTGATCCTCAGATGGGTATTGACGGACTTGGAAAATGTTGATCTTGACCAGTTGGTCACCATATTCCATGGATAAGATGCATGAATGGACATCAATTTTCATTCTCTCTATCATTAAGAATGGTATCCCTGGAATTTTGGGAGTTCGTAGTGATTTCATCTCACCTTCCATGGCAAAGACATAGAGATCATCAGGGAATATTAGATCATTCACATGAATATAGACATCCTTTATTATAAACTAAGGACTAGCTATGATTCAACTTGCCAAAAAAATGACCACAACCATTGGATGCGTGGGACCAATACCATGGTTGGAGAAGATGTATTTGGGCATTATAATAATTAACACTCCCTGGTCTATGAGTGAAACATCTAAGTTGGAACATTCAATTTGGCATAGAAATGTAACGGTCCCTGGATCTTTGCACTTTATGGAAATAGACTGCAAGATGGAAACAGTTTCGAAGGTCTTGTGATTCCTATTATTAGTGCATAATTTTATAAGAAGCATGGAATCCAGAGGGACTTGTTTAATTTCATCTAAGAGTGGATTGTTGAATTTAATATGTCTAAAATAGTGGACAATTTCAGGATCCGGTTCAAAGGACATCCTTGGTTTAGAAATTACTTGAGGAAAAAGAATTGTATTCTTAAGTGGAATGGAAGGAGGTGAGGGAATGGATTCAGATTCCTTTTGAAGTTTCTTTTTCATTTCATTTTCTAATTCAACATTTAATGTAGAGTTTGGGGACTCATCATGAGGCATATAAATTTGATTTCTATATCAATGTGAAATTTCACATACTTTACACTTGGGGTTGGGTAATGGTAGAGTTGGATGTTTGGAGGATTTTGATATTGTTTCGGGCTTAGGTGGAATGCAAGATGACCTATTTAGGTTTCAATGTTTTTGAGTCTAGAATGGGAGAAGGAGGAAACATCATACACTACAATTTCCCATGGTTTGATAGAAGAATAGGACTATCCCAGATTGGGATATCCTATATTTTTCTAATTGAAAAATTTATTGTATTAGGTTTGGAATTTGGGAGGCTAAATAGGATAGTAGAATCCAAGAGGAGGAAGAGGATTATTGAACCATTGAGGTTGAGGAGAAAAAGTGTAAGGTTGTTTGAAGTTTCCAACACTTTGGCCATATTTGAATTTGATTTTATTTTGAGGGGGGGGGATTTAGGGGATGGGAGATGAGAATAACATATTTCAAAGCATCGTTGAATATAGAAGAGAAGGGCTCAGAGTGGAGTTGGTTGATTATTCTAATGAACTGACCTGGTTTTTAAGGGTATGATTAACTCTAATCATTTTCTTCATCGATCTCCATTAATCTAGATGAATCTTTGTCATCCTCTTGATGTTGTGGACATGTGTCAGTTGAATGAGATGAGGAGATATAGATTCAGTATACCATGATAGATCTAGGGAACAAAGATTGTGGAGAAGACAATGTTGGGGATTTGGATGCCACAACTAGTTGTCACAAAAGACCTTTAAGGTCACCAATCCACACTATCATCTTGTTCAGCTCCATCGATTGACTATATTTGGATTTTTTGACTTGAGTATTTTCTGAAGTATGGAATTTTTTTTCAACTAAGATTCTTATAGGACCTCTTGTAGCTGCATGTGTTTTATCAAAAATAGAACCCCCACTTTCGGCATCAATGAGAGTTCTCTCCATTAACAATAAACCCTCATCTAATTATTTGATTAAGAGTTGGTTAGGGATATGGTTGTTTGGTCAGGTTGAAACCAGATATTTTAACCTATCCCAGTATTAATGGATTGATTCATTTGTGAATTGACGAATACCACTTATTTCCTTTCGTATATATGTAGTATTAGAAGAAGGATACAATTTTCTTATGAAAAGTTTATCTATGTCATTCCATGTGGATATGGAACAAAGAGGTAGGTAGCAGAGCCATTCCTTAGGAGTGTTAACTAAGAGAAAAATAAAAATTCTAGATGTTTTAATTATTCCTCATAAACCCCATGAGCCTTCATGGTAGAACACACCACATGGAACTCTTTAAGTGGGAGAAGTGTATCCTCAGTGACTATCCCATAAAAATGTTGTAAAAGGAGAATAAAACTGATTTGAGTTTGATGTCACCCTATATTTTTGGATATTGAATACCAATAGGATGGTATTTCATATCAGGGACATAATTTTTTAATGGTTTTTTTCACTAGTATTTGCTATATCTAATTCAATTGGTTGGGAAAGGATTGGTTCTTGAATTATTTGATTATCCTTATTGTTCCTCCTAAGATAGAAATGTGTTATCTAAATTTTAGGGTCGAACAAATCATATGGATTTTCTGGTAGGGTATGGAGAAATTTAGATTGACATTGGAAAAGATTTGGAAGGTGGAATTTTCTTTTAGTGTTTTATATTTATGAATTTTATGAGATGGTGGGTTTTTCTTTGGTTTTTTTTTTGCGGTTTTTTTAAATTTTGTTTTTTACAATAACCAGAAACATTAGGAAAAATAATTGAACCATCCTCATCAACAATTCCATTTGAATTTGTGGTCAATTATCTCTTATCAACCATTAAAGGTTTGGGTGATCTTATAATGTGTATAGTAGTACTCGGGTTGAATTCTCGGTGATGATACATTAGAATAATCCATTGTTTTTAGTGGATTGAATTTTGATTGCATGGGGGGGGGGGTTGATTGAAATGCTTAAATGAAGTTGATTAATGGATGATTTCTGATTGAAAAAATTGATAATTACCGGGGTGAGTTCATTATTGGGTATTTAGGATTATGATATCCTTGATATTTTCTTTATATTTCATTAAATTAGTACCCACTTGACTAGATGACTTTGATCCGAATTCAAAATTGTTAAAGATTTCATAAAATTAATAAAAAAACTTAGGGTTCTAATATTTATAATTAATTTTTTATGGTACCGTATTTTTGGTTCTAATAAACAATGTAATCTATATTATAAACAAGAAATTTCATTAATCCATTATTTTTTATGTTCAACATACACAACATAAATTTAAAGAATATTTATTTTCAGAAGGCTCTCATTAGATTAATATCCTGAAATTATGAATCACACCAATGAGAGATTTACTCATACATTTGGATGGCTAATAATCTGCTTATAAATATTATGGTGAATGGTTAAAAATAGAATAAAAATAATGAGACATGAATAGAATTGTGTGTTGAACACACACACACACACACGAACAGTGATGAGAATTAATAATAGAATTTCAATTAAAAGAAGAAGAAAATGGTGGAAAGGGGTATCAACTGGATTTCACATATTTCAAAATAATTAATATTTAAAAATAGAGGTTGAATGATTAATAGTGAATTGAAGATGAAAAATTTTATAAAATATAATTACAAAAAGAAAAATTTACATAATTATATATAAAGAAGAACACATAAGAAAATGAAATAAATGAGTAGAGGAACAGTCTCTCAAGTGAAAAAATGATTTTTCAATGTACTCCTATGATTTTAGCAGAGACATGGTCATTCAAATTTCTCCAATTCTATTCTAAATTTCCAACCTCTTGCAAGGATATGAGGGTGAGGTATTTATAGCCCAATGTTGTGGGATGTTGGCATTCAAAGACGACCCCTCAAAACGGCACGAGTATTGGACAATACAGATAGAATAATATTAGAATATCTTCTTGTTACAAGTTGTGGATATACCTGTGTAATATATAATATGAAAATTTGGAGGCAATTTGACATAAGGAGATAATTTTACGGTGGATTGATTAAACATAGTTAATCTGTCCATTTCAATCTAGACTTTTTCAAGGCCAAAATGGGAATGGGTTTTTGAATAGAATGATTCTCTCAAATCCAAAATCATTCTTCAATAAATCTAGCCACCTATATCTCTTCTTTCATATTGAAAAAACTCATCACTGTTGTATTTTTCTTTTAGGAGAAATATAAAATTTTGTCTGTGGATCACAATTCCATGATAGAATTGTGGCATGGAAATCAAAGCATCATTTTGGCCATTTGTTTTTAGATTTGGGCCTTGGAATATTAATACATGACTCCTTGAATTGTTAAAATAATTTTGGAGGAGGTTAAAGGAATTTGGACATCTAGATTGAGTCTAATAATTCAATATTCATGGATGGTCCAGTTTCATTACAGATCCTTTGGGCCTTCTTGTGGGGACCATCTGACCCTTAAAATAGAAGAATTGGCCTATAATTCCATCAAATACTTTGTTGGAAATTGAATAATGAATCCTATACCACACGAAACCTAAAATTTTGATCAGTATAGTGGTAGATATTATTACGACATTAAACAGACTTGAATCTGGATGAATTCAAATTGCACTAAGAAATTATATTTAACATTTAAAAATTAATATTTCACAAAAAATATTCTCATTTTCTAATAAAATCGGTAAATGATGTATATAATATGTTATGACAATATTAATAACATGAACTCCCCCATGCATAGTTCTTTGCATTTCCTCTTTTACAATAAATATTAAACCATGAACAAATAATTTTCACTCACCAGCAAATATTAAGATTTTGGTATCACTAATCAGGGGAGATTTAGACCATTTCACTTATCCATATGGAATTCTTCCACAAATTGATTTAGAAAAAATGTCAAAAACTATTATTTTTTCATGCTCTAATTTGAAAATGGAAAATTTAGGCTCAAAAAACTAACTCCTCTCATGATGATAAAAAATAATTTCTATAGGTTCACTCATTCAATAACCAAATGTGAAAATCATAGAGTTTGAAAGTGCTCTAAGCATCCATTTCTTACCCTACAGTGCACAATAATAAAGAGGCATTGTTAATGCGTTTTTATTAGGATAAGGAAATTTACTAATTAAATGTTCAAGATGGTGGATAAGAGTGGTAAAACACCATCATGTGTAAAAAATGCAAAATAATTGTGAAATTACACATTGAAGGAAATGGATGCACATATTTACAAGGAAATGATTGTGTGAAGAAGGGAAGAAGGGAGAGGAAAAAATGAATGGTATGATAATATGACATATTTACAAAACAAAATACTTCTCCCAATGAAAAAAAGTGTTCTTTTTTTTTGTTTTTTTTCAAATGTTAATCTTGAAACAAATCTAACACGCATCTCTAACCCCATGTTTGATCTCCTAATGACACTAATTGTAATCATTATAACAAGATAAATGGCTGTGAAAGAGTGATTTTTTACTCACCCAAGACACAACCCATTTTATGTTTCCTCTCTATTTTTTGAACACTATTCAATAAAATTCATATGATTACATAAATGAAAATACATTCCCTAAAAGTCACAGAATTACAACCTCTACCCCGAACTATAATGGATGCTTTCCATAAAGCATTTTATAACACAATTAAAAATTATGTAACAGATAGGGAAAATGAAATCAATTAACCCCACAAATAAATTTCAGTAAATTAGGAAATGTAAATCCATGTAGATATTAGGTGTTATGGGGTATTGGGCTAGTAATGTGGCTAAAAATAAAAGGTTTTCATAGGCTCAAAAGTGTTTTCAAAAGTAGGAATAATGTAAGTCAATTAGGAGGATATTTGGATATCAGAATTCTCTTCTTGTTTATAAACTACCTCTATCATATTAATTCACAACAAAGTAAAAAATTCGGCTAGGTGGTCCACCGACTAAATACTCACTATCAGGGGTGAAAACACTCATTTTGAAAAGATGGCCATAGGTGACTGAGGAATTAAAGCTATTGTTATTCATCAAATTTGGGAATAATAACTGTCCTACTGTAAAACTGATCTTTCAATATTTTTTGGTTTTGACACAATATTATTTATCCTAATATACGATGAAATCACAACATATTTTAGATTAAACCGCGTATTTTGAAATCCCAAAATAGTTGGACCAAAATTTAAATTGTGGATGGAGAATAAGTATCAATCATTTTGTTTTTATGCTTTTTTTGTATATTTTATAGTTTATAGTGTTTTTAAAATACCCCCACACAAAAGATATAGTGAAAAACTATGTGATTGAAAAAGAAAGTGGTAACAAATTAAAGAGAGGGGAATAAGAAGAATGAGGGATAAAGAGGAATAGATAGAAATATAGAGAGTTATAAAGTAAAGAGGCGCCCCTAGTATTGATTTGGTGGGTCACCATCTCCATCCAGTGGTGTGTTTACAGTAGAAGTTGTGGATCTGGTGGAAGTCGATGTTGCTCTAGGATTATGAATCCTCCCATGGCGATTCTTTAACCAATTTCCATTAACTGTGAATGTCTATTTGAATAGGGGTATTAGGGATACACATCACTAAATGGATAGACATAAGAAACAATAAAAGGTCTTTCCCAACAAGAATTATTCTCATCTGGGTGTAGCCAAAATCATGAATTGAAGAGAATTACCTTTTCGACGATATAAAATACCTTTCCCAGGTTTTTTTAATCATGGAGTGGCTTGGATTTTTCTTTTTTTGGGGTATAATTATCATAATAATAATGTCAAAGCTCCTCCAGATTATCCAATTTCACCAATCTTTTTTTATGTGATTTTTCAAAATAAAAATTACAATTTTTCACAATCCAAAATGACTTCTGTTGGATTTCAACTTGAAAATGAAATTATTTTCCAAAATCAACCCTAAACAGAGTCATCTTAATGGGTGTTTTATTGGATTTTCTATAAGCCCAATGTTCTTCACCTAGTCTCTCAACCTAGTCTTTTTTGATGTGTTTTACAATTCTCACAAGCACACTTTTATATTTTTACATTATATATTTCAATCATGAAATTTATTTGGGGGTGATATGAAATTGATGTTTATAGTACAACCCCTTTCTTTTTCAAAATATATTATATGGTTCAATTATAAAAATCGGTTCCTAAGTCACTAATAAAGGCACAAAGAGTGCCAAATCTGTGGATAATGAAGGTTTTTAAAAGACCACTAATATTATGCCAATCATCCTTTCTAGATTGTTTTTCCTTTTTCAGCCAAGAAACATAATCTACCACAATAACCATGTATGAGAATAAATTGGAAGGGGGAAGGGTCCCATGAAATCGATTCCCAAAAGATCGAATATCTCAAAAAAGATAACGGGATTTTGAATAATTTATTTTCATATAGAAATTTTTCCCAAATTTAGGAAAGTGGTACTTGACTGAAAGAAATCATGTGAGTCCTTGAAGAGTGTTGTACAAAGGATTCTAGAGTCTAGTACCTTTCGAGAGGTCCTTTCGGGTCCAAAGTGGCCACCACTAAGCATTGAGTGATTTTACTCTAAGATAGAAGAATTATCATTTTCATCAACACATCCCTTAATATCCATGTTTTCCCTAGTTTTTCAAAGATTAATTTATTCCTAAAATAGTATTTGGATTCACTTTTTGACTTCTTTTTTTGTTGCTTTCTAAAACTTTTTAGGAAAAAACGTCAGAATCCATGTAATATACAATTTGATCTTACCAAGGTATTTTTGGAATGAGAGATGAAAGTTTCTCAGTTGGAAATTCTGGATCAATTATTTCAGAATGAAAAAATTAGAAATTCGACTCACATGATCACTGTCATGTTTTTATATTCTAGGTCTATCATTTATTTCAAGGTCAAACACTATAATAATAAGATCCATCTTATTATCCTAGGTTTGGAATCACAATTCTTTAGTATGAACTTTATAGCAGAATGGTTTGTGAATATGATGATTTTGGCACCTAAGAGATGGAGACAAAATTTATATAAGAAAAAAACAATGCTAAATGTTTCTTTCCAGTCATATTATACTGATATTGAGATTCATCCAAGGATTTTGAGGCATAATAAATGACATGCAGACTTTTTTCTCTAGATTGACCTTGATCAGTCCCAACAACTATATCATAATTATCACACAAAAATTCAATGGGTTAGATCCAATATGGGTGTTGGATTATTGGGTTATATGTAAGAGATGTTTTGGGTTCAATGAAGGATATCTTGCAAACCTCATCTAAATGGAATGTGACACTATTTTTGAGAAACTAAGTGAGTGGGAGGGAGATTCAACCAATGATATGGATTAATCACCAATTGAAACTATCTTGACCAAGGAATAAAGAGATGTCTCAAATATAATTGGGTTTAGGAAATGATTGGATCAAATCTTTTTCTCAAAGATACACTTTCTTACCCAATTTTGATATTGGGTTTTACAGAACTACCCCATTTGAAACCATGATATGACATTTTTCAAAATTTAACCCAAGGTTACTCTTGACAAACTTTTTGAGGACTAGAGAGAGTTAAATAAAGAAATATTAAAATGAATCACCATAAATGGTAACGTTATCAATGAATAATTTCATGCAGTGTTCAATGAATTTAGAAAATATATTTTTCGTACACCTCTAGAATGTAGCAGGAACATTGAGAGGCCAAAAAGAATTCTCGTATATGAATACGTTCCAATGGGGAACTTGAAAGTAATCTTTTCATGGTCTTTTGGTGCTATTGAGATTTGGAAGTGTCCATTGTATCCATCACGAAATCAATAATGTGAATTTCCAACTAATTGTTTGAGCCTTCGATCATGGAATGAAAGAGGTTAGTGATCTTTTTTTATTTTTACATTCAATTTTCTATAGTCGATGCACACACATAATTTGTTATTTACTCGAATTGTGACTACCTCCCCATGTTCATTTGTAAAAACATTTGTCCCATCCTTATTAGATTGAACATGGATTGGACTAACCCATTTAATCTCAGAAATTGGGTAGGATTACTAGCTTGAAAAATCTTTGTGAACTCTTCCTTAACTACATCAATTATGAGTTAATTGAGTCTTATTTTTGGTTGTCTAATTTTTTTTGGATGATTCATCACGATGGATGTGATGCATCAAAAGATTAGGATTTAATCCTTGTATGTCATTTAGGTCTATCCTAGGTACTTTTTGTTTTCCTCTATCACCAGAACTAGATCGGACTCACCGGTTTCAGTATGTGAAGTGGAGATAATGGCTTGATATGAGTGATCAGGGAAAAGGAATTCATATTTCAAGTGTACAAGAAGAGGATTTAGATTCGTATCATCTCTCATTTGTGTCATAGACAACTCCAGAATGAAAGAAGGGATTTCAGTTGCTTGAGATTCAATTTCCTTAATATTGACCATGGTGGAGTAGTATAAATTATAGTTGATGTTAGATTCAAGAGAGTTTTCAAGATCCTCTAGATTTATATGGTCTATGAATGGGAGGTCCATATAAATACAACATTTATAACATTTTTAATCATGATTCACATTTCACAAGATCATTTATCATTATAACATGATGGATTGGAGATTATTAACTCTCGGAAGTGTCCCCAGAAGGATAGATTGAGAATGCTGAGTGATCCTCAGATGGGTATTGCATGGCTTGAAAAATGTTGAACATGACCAATTAGTCACCATATTCAATGGATAAAATTCCTGAATTGACTTCAATTTTGGGTTTTTTCTATAATTAGGAACGGTCTTCCTAGAATTAAGGGACATTGAGAAGAGTTTATCTCACCTTCCATGTGAAGGACATAGAAATCATCAGGGAATATAATATCATTCCCACGAACAAGGGCATCCCCAATTATGACCTCTAGAATAGTAGTGATACAATTTGTCAATTGAATGACAACACCTGTTGTACGCAAGGTACTATGACCAAGTATGGAGTAGATGGGTTTGTTCATGACATTAATTGAGGATTCTAGGTATATTAGTGCATCATCAAATTTGGAACACCCAATTTTTCATTGAATCATTAAGGGCTCTTGATCTCTGCACTTTATGAGAATAGGCTGTTTGATGGAATCATTTTTTTGGATCTTATGATTCCTCTTAGGGGTGAACATTTTTTTAAGAAACATGGAATATATAGGGAATTTTTATGGAATATGATACGGTAATGTTGACTTTAACACATCTAAACATGTCGATCATTAGATGATTGGGTTCAAAGGGCTTCCTTGGTTTATAAATAGCTTGAGGAAAATGAAATTGATTACTAAGTTTAATGGATGGAGGTGAGGGAATGAATTTAGATTTCTTTATCATGTATATTTTTATTTTTATTTTTTAGTTCTACATTTCATGGAGTGTTGGAGGACTCATCAGGTTACATAAAAAAATTCATTCTTGATTGAAGTTAAATTTCACTTACATTACACTTGGGGTTGGGTAATTGTTGATCTTGTATTTTTAAAGAATTTGATTGTTTTTTTGGCCTCATGTGGGATGGATGTTGATGAATTTTGGTTTCAATATTTTTTAAGCAAGAACGGGTGAAGTAGGTATGATATCCACATCATTTTACCATGGTTTCTAGGATGAAGAGGCTTTTCTAGGATTGGTATTTTCGTTATTTTGGTTCTTGGTAATGTGATTGTATTGGTTTTTGAAATTACAAAGGCTCACTAGGTTACTGGGATCTAGGAGGAGGAATAGGAGGATTGATCCTTTGTGTTTGAGGAACAAAAGGGTATAATTGATAGAAATTTCCAAAATATTGACCATATCAGAATTGGTTTGGTTTTTGATGAGAGAATTTATGGGGATGAGGAACGAGGTTTCTATACCACCATACTTGGTTGAATGTTGAAGATAAGGTCTTAGAGTGGTGTTGGTTGATGTTTCTAATGAACATACCAGATTTTTGAGGGTTGGTGTTCCTATGAGCATATGCTACATTGACCTCTATTGGACCAAATGAATCAGAGGGATCCTCTTAAAGTAGGGAACATGTGTTAGTTGGTTGATATGTGGAGCTACAAATTTTCCATATAATGATAGGCCCAGGGAACGAAGATTGTGGAGAAGATGAGGTTGGGATTTGGATGCCACAACTAGTTGTCACACAAGACCTGAAATTTCACTCATCCACACTATCATCTTGTTCGGAACCATCGATTGACTATCATGGGCTGGCATGAATTGAGCATTTTCTTGAGTATGGAATTTTCGTGTGTTTGAAACCATGTTTCTTATGAGATCTGTTACAACTAAAAGAGTTTTGTGAATAAGAGAACAACCACTTGAGGCATCAATGCGAGTTCTCTCCATAGCCAGTAACCCCTTATAAATATATTGGATTCTGAGTTAGGTAGAGATTTTGTGGTGTGGGAAGGTTGAAACAAGCTTTTGGAACCTCTCCACGTATTCATGGAGTGATTCATTTGGGAATTGATGGATTCCACAAATTTCCTTTCATATAGAATCACATTGAGAAGAAAAGAATAATTTTTCTATGAAAATTTTTGTCATGTCATTCCATGTAGTTTTGGAACAATAATGGAGGTAGAAGAGCCATGACATGGTGGTGTTATCTACGTTATAGTGGAATTCTCGAAGTTTGATTTGTTCCTTATTAACTCTTTTAGAATTTATGATTGATGACACCACTTTGACCTCTATAAGGTGGATATGTGTATCGTTATAAGCAAAACTATGGAAATGAGGTAGAATATGAATCAAAACCAATTTGAGTTCAAAGTCATCCTCCGTGTTTGGATATTGAATGCCAAGGGATTGGTAATTCATATCTAGGGGAAAATGTTTTTTCTGGTTTTTTCCTAGGATTATTCATATATAATTCAATTAGTTGGATGAGGACATGATATTAAATTATTTGAAAATCTAAAATGTTCCTCCGATGTTGGAAAAGTGTTCGCTAAAATTCTGGGTAAAAAAATATGATAAATATTTTGGAAGGCTATGGGTAAATTAGAGTGATTTTGAAATGGATGAGGAAGGCATATTTTTTTGTGTGCTTTCTATTTATGGTTTTATTATAAGGAATATTTTTCTTTGTGTCTTTTTTCAATTTTTTTCTATGTTTTTCAACAAAAGAAACTAACAACTACTTATTTTCACCATCCCTAGAAATAAAGCCATTTTAAAGTGCATCTGATTGTATTTTATCGACCATTGAAGGATCTGGTGCTCTGCATATTTGTATATTGGTACTTGGGTTGAATCATCTGCAATGATAATTTTTAATAGTAAATTGTTTTTAGTTGATTGTATTTTGATTTGGGGGAGGGGTTGTATTTTATCAACCGTTGAAGGATCCAGTGCTCTGCATATTTACTCAAAAATTTGGGTGGTTAATATTCTAGTTATAATTTTTATGCTAATCAGTTCTAAATAGAATAAAAATAATGAGACAAGAAATGAATTGTGCATCGAATAGACACACACATGAACAATGATGATAATTAAAAATGGAATTTTGATAAAATAATTATGCAAAATAAGTGAAGGGGTTTCTACTTTATTTCTAGTTTTTAAATAAAATTAATATTAAATAATTGTGGGTGGTTGATTTAGAGGGAATTTTAAGAAGAAACATTAATAAAATAAAATTACAAAAACAACACTTACAAGATTACAAATGAAGAAAAACACAAAAGTAAATGAAATCAAGGAGAAGAGGAAGTGTCTGTCAAGTGAAAACATGAGTTTTTAATGTCATCCAAGGATATCTAAAGTGCCTTGGTCATGACAATTTATCCTCTTCTATTCGGAATTTTGAACCATTTTCGAGGATAGATAGTTGAGTTATTTATAGCTGAATGTTGTGGTATTTTGCATTTCAGAAAACACCATATACTTGGATGAATTATTGGACCATCCATACAGAATAATCTCAAAATATATTCTTTATTACATGTTGTATATATAATGGTTTAATATCTACTATGAAAAAGTGGTGGCCATTGGTCTTATGTAGCCAAATTTATGGCAATTTGATTAAACACTGCTAATCTATCCATTTAAATCCAGAAATTTTCAAGGTCGAAATGTTAATGGGTTATTGAATAGAAAAATTCCATCAAATCTGAAATTATTATTCATGAAATTTAGGAACCTATATCTCTTATTTCATACTACATAATATCAGAATCAATGGATGTCTATGTGAGAAGAAATATCAAATTTGGTTTGTCGATCTGAATTCCATGACTGAATTGTTGGTGGGAATTCAATGCATCATAAGGGGCCCCTTTTTTAGATTTGGGCCATTAATTTTATTAAATGACACATGTAAATTTTACTAGAACATTGGTGAATAATAAATGATTTTGGACATCCCGATTGAGCCCAGTAATTCAATCTTCATGGATGGTCTTGTATAATTATAGATTTATTGGGTATTCTTGTGAGGACCATATGGACCTTCAAATGGGAAAATTGGCCACTGATTCCAACTAATAATATGTTGTAAATTTAATAAAGAATTTTTCAAAATAATAAAAACACAATTATTAGCATTATGGTGATTTTTATTCTTAAAACAATAAACAAAATGAATCTAGATGAATTCAAATAGTGCAAAAAATTATATTTAATATTTAAACATTAATATTTCATAGAAATTATTAAAATTTCATTTAAAATAATTAAAGGGAGTATATAATAAGTTATTAAAATATTAATAACATCAATCCACCATTAGAATAGCCTA
Organism: Viscum album; assembly: GCA_963277665.1. Classification (NCBI taxonomy): domain Eukaryota; kingdom Viridiplantae; phylum Streptophyta; class Magnoliopsida; order Santalales; family Viscaceae; genus Viscum; species Viscum album. Next base: position 1,966,677,778 of record OY728132.1, read on the forward strand.
ATTATCTTAGGTGATCGATATTTTGGTTCATGAAGAGATTCATGTAATGAGAGATGGTAAGGTGAAGGGTTGGAGTAAAATTAGTTTAGAGAGGAGTTATCATTCTATTTATAAGAAGAGGAGGTTGGCAGGTTCTGTGGGGTTGGCCATGAAGAAATTTTGGGCTGGAATATTTAAACGTGATCCTAAAGAGGACATACAATCTCCATCAGATCATGAAGAAAAAATGACTTCTTGGAGAACATACGTTTGCAAGGTAGTCCAAAAAGGGAGGTAGATGATGTAATGGACATAGTTTTGCGATGTTGAACACAAAGGGAGTGGGACAAAAAATAAGAGATCTATTGGTGAACTGGTCTATAATGGGAGCAGGATTCCACTAAGGGCATACATTTTCAATATGGTCTGTGAAGAATCTCTGTGTGGGAGTTTTGTGAAATAGATCCATTTTATGATTTTATCCAACATTCATGGACACTCGGGTCTGAATTTGTCTTTGAACCAGCTATGAATTGTTTCATGCATTCATAGGCACGACCTTCGACCCCGAAAATATTTTTATGGTTTCAATATTTTTAATTAATCTAAAATAATGGTTTTCAATGTCTTTATTAACCCCATGAAATATACTTTTTAAATTAAATTAAAAGTAATTTTGAAACTGGGTTACAAGTTGATTATTAATATTTTTATAATTTCACTAATTATTCCCAATAAAAATTAAATTATATTCCCATTCTGTAGTTTTGTTTCATGTAATAGACTCTAAATACTCAAATAATTTTATGATTCAAACCTCACCTTGTTTGAAAATGTTAGGATAACTGTCACTCTTCAACACTGTCTAGACATTGTATTCTCTTTCATGTCCATATTATTTAATTTCATGGATATATTCTCAATAATATCCACTAAATATATATATATATATATATATATATAATATTGAACTAAATTTATTAACAATACCATATATGTTTTCAATTTGAGGTGTGAATCCAATGATTGTTATCCCATTTATTGATTGGGGAAATACTAAGAACCTGTATATTTTTCACCCCAGTAAAAATTTTTATTTACTACTAGGAAGTGTTTGATATGTTTTATATTTTTTATCCAATCATTCATATGATGAATTGTTTGGAAAAAATTATTCATGAGTGGTGATAAAAATTATATATCCCACCAGTGAATCAAGAGGTCTCATTATACAAAATATTTTGGGTATTTTCTAGAAACCACAATTGAGGTGTATTATGTATTTGTATAAGGAAATGAATGTATGTTTATAAAGATAGTAATTATGAATTCCATCACTATAAATACATATACTAATTTCCATGGGATTATTTTTATTATTATGTGATCCATGGATACATTAAATGCTCATCTTATTAGTATTATGTAATTTTTATTAATATTATTATTTCTTTTCCATATAATAAATTCCCATTTTATTCTGAGATTTGTTCTATTGTACACATCCTATTATGGAAAATCATAGTTTACCCTTAATTTATCTATATTTTCCATATTTATAATGAATAATATTATATATGAAATTTCTATATAGGTGTCATGTGTGGAGAATTTTTTGGGAGACATGGAATAATTATTTATAGATAAGGATTTAATTGATTAGTGGGGTGAATTACCATTTTTGGGAGATGTATAAGTTTCTTTATGTAATGATTTGTTTTAATATATAAAAAAATGTTTCTAAAATTTATTAATATTGATTTTGAATCTATTTTTTTCTATGGAAATGTCATTAGGGATGGATTTTTTCAATTACTTTAACTAGTATGAGATCTAGAATGTAAAGAATAATTATTTTATCACTACAATCAGAGAGTGTCAGTCTAGGATGTCACACCAGTTTGTATCTAAGTGTTGGCATGGCTTCATATTTTATTAATTATGAAATTTTACACGTACAATTCGATTAAATAAAATATTTTGGGATTTAATTTAATTTAATGGAATGGTAAAAATTTGTCAAACCAAACACTTGTAAATATTAACTTTTTGTTGAAAAATAAATGAATATATTCCACCGTTTTTAGTATATATTATAATTATAATCATTAAAAGGTATAATATTTGAACTATAACACCCAAAAAACTTTTCTTATATTATGAATCATCTGATATATGTGGAACTGTAACTATGATCTATTCAAACTCTGGTCCAGTTATTGTTGACTATGTTGGTCATGGAATTAAGAATTAATGAATCATTAAATAATTTAGGGTTTATTATAGTCCTTGTATTAAAGAACGGTAAGGGAAAGAAACTAAGATATTTTATAAAAGTATAATTGATAGAATATTACATTGTTATCCTTGATAAAAATATTATTTTTTGATTATAATTAAAATATAAAGAATAAAATTTATAATGAATATATGAAGGTGTGGAATCACTCAATAAATTAATTGAAATATCAAAAAGAGTGATATATAAATGTACCTCATGAAACATATTGTTTTTATATATAGCATAATATGTATATAAATAATGATAATTTATAATAAGAATATACTGAAGTTTTTTATTCACTAACTTCAAGTGATGATGAACACAATATATCAACTTAACAAACATTAATACATTTACATCTAATGCTAAGTGTAACCATGCCTCCAAATTATATTTTGTTTCTGTTTTAATGAAAATCTATCTATAATTTTTGTATTTTGATTATTTCAATTTCCCTCATGTCATTTCTTTCTCCCTCATTATTTTTTTGTTATTTTACATTTTTAATATCATCAATTATCATATTTGGTGTTGTATAATTTTTCTATGTATAAGATATTATGTATTATTCTAGGGTACTAGAAATTTAATATTTGTCCTCTAGTAAATCAAATAATATATTACATGTTTTTTTATTATTTAAAAATATTATATATTAATTGGTTTTTGAATTATATATCCCATTTTCATATAATATATTAAAATATATTACCGGTTTAACATTATTTTGAAGGAAAATATCATTAATATTAAAAAATGGTATTTATATACAAATAGAGATGAAATTTATTTACGTCAAATATCACTTGTATGAAATTAAATATATGATTTATTGGATCTTGATTCTCTTGTATATAATGTTTTCAATTATGCTAATATTAAATATATTTTCCATTTCATTGATGAAATATATCTTTAATAAGATGATTTTTTTTGATATTTTTGTTACGACATATATAATAAGCCTCAAATAATTTCATAAATAATATGATTTAGAACCTCTGTATATGAAATATGAATATGTTATGATTCTTACATATTAATATTCACTTGATAAAAAATATTATTTTTGGAATATTATAAATTTTATTAAGTATATGATGATTGTTATTTATTTTTTATGTTAGAAAAATATTACATATTTATTTATAGAAGATAAAATCTCACATATTATTATCTTGTCATATTAGTTTAGGCTTATGATCATACATTTAATGGATTTGGAATTTCAAAAACTTATGAATTGGAAACTATTTTGAAGGAAAATATATTATATATGAGTCCTCATTTATAATATATTATGTATTCTATAATGGTATTGGATATTATGCTTACTAGATATTTTATATGATATGGAATTAGAAACTAATCTATAAAAATATGGAATGGTGATTGATTGTATAATTATCTACCATATGATAGATAATATTTTATATTATATTTGAACATGATTATTTTATTCGTACTATGATTATATTATATAATTTTTTGATATTAGATATTATTTTTTGTATAAAACATAGATATATTTATGATATGATTAAATAAATATTACAATCATCATATATCATGTAATTTTATTGATGTAATATTAATAGGAAAAAGAGTCTGTTCAATGATATATTTTTTTAATGGGGTTATCTTAATTGATTTTAGATATTTGGAAAATGTGCAAAAGAAATTATAGAATCTGAATCCTTAAATTTAGTTATCTCTATAATTGGATATTATATAAAACCAGATAGATTAAAATGTACTTGTGATAAACTTGTGTGAATTATAAAACAGTTGGATCATGAAAATTATGTAATTATATTAATGAAATTTTTCATGATAAAGACTAGACCCTATATATATATATATTTAATTTATATAATTATTAATAAAAAATCTGAAAAAAGACATTTTATAGACTTATATATCATCAGTTTCCCACTTTGAGAATATTTTAACAGATTTATGTTTTTCTATAAAAAATAACAATTTGATAATTTATACGTATTGAAATGTTATAGGTATGTAATAATATTTTTCCTCTATATGATAATTTAGGTCATGTTTTTTATATCTTCACTAGAATATTATTGGTTTAACTGTGTTTTGACTAAACTTGAATGGTTAGGATTACTTTGTGACAAACCTATCCAATAGTAGTGGGGTGTATAGATTATTTTTCAGATTACTGTGACAAAAACTAATATAAAAATTAAAATTATTATTTTTTATTTAAGACAAAAAATATTTAATTTTTTAATTTATTCAGTTCACCCACCCTAATTAATATCCATCCCTATGAAATCTAATAAAATAATACATATCAAATAAATATTCATTATTCGTTTCTAATAAACAACTAGCCATGTTGAATTTTATTTATTTTAGAAAATTTTTTATATAATTGAGTGTCTAAAGAAAATGACTATTCAGAAGGAAGGTCAGGGTATAAATGATGAATGATTTGTTTAAGGAGGAAAAATATTCAATGAAAATGGTTGTGAATATTGTAAATATTGGATAAAAATTTATAATAAGAATCATAGAGAAAAACTAATTATAATAATAATATAAAATAAACTTCGCAAATAAATCCTCAATTCAATCACTGATAATGTTATCAATACATGTTTTTTTGAACTATAATTTGATGAATATAACATTTTTGGATATTAATATAAATTCATTTTTAATGTTTCAAAAGTAAAACGTAAAATTAAATTTTTAAAATTTAAAATTTTACTCAATGTGGTACTGAATTAATGTAGAGAGAATCCCTTGGAATATAACTAGATAACTATATAGGATGTAAGATGAGAGAATATGAGTTTGTCAATTTAATTATCCTTAAATGAACATTCGTAGAGAGTAAATTAAATTATCTTTATGAAGTACTGTAAAAAATAATTTTTTTATGATTTCTCAAATCATTTCTTAATGAATGGTTATAAAAGAATATATACATTGATGGCATAAATACATTAAAAATTATATACTTGATGAACATATTCATACACTTTTTCAACATGATATTGATTTGAATAAATTGTTTGAAAAAAATATAATAATAAATTTTGGTAAAACATTCAAATATATGAAATTTAGTTTCATACCCAACTAATTACATGTTATAGGGAAGATAAATATATAAATTACCTCAGCCAATGAAATGAGTCTATAAAACAATATTAAATAATTTTCTATATGAGTTAGAAAAGACTATCAAAGAGTTAATCAATGTGTAATTAAAAATGTTAAATCTAAATCTAATTCTAATAATTAGGATATGACATTTTATAAAATATGAGAGACTGTTGATGGTAAAATTTTATATTGATGAGAAAATATTGAATGGAGGGATAAGAATATCAAAAAGGAAATAAAAAATTGTTAGCTACTGGTTTTATTTGTTTAGAAAATATTTACTACAGTAAACAATTTATAACTGAGAAGGACTCTACATATACATAATAGAATCAATGAATATAAATTGTGAATCTTATTTTGAATAATACTATGATTAATATTTAGTGTATAATTTTAATAAAAATAATATTAATTAGAAGTATATAAATTTTGAAAAGTTAAAATGTGATAATATTATAATTTTAATGTAGTAAATGGAATTAAACCTATGTAATAGGGGACTAGTCATTGGATGAAAGTTATCTAAATAAAGATAATGACAAAATGGAAACACATTCCAAACCTACACACACAGATATATAAATATATATTTATAATCTAATGATTACATTTATCAGGTAGTCTCACAATATAGAAGTCCCAAATGTTTACATTCTTGGGTGATTAAGTACATAATCATGAAATTATAATTTATTACTTTTACATATCCAATAATCAACACCACATATGGCATACATGTAATTTTTTCTATTGAATTTACTAGGTAATGGAATGAAATAATGTGGGTTCTTAAAGGATCAATAAGTGAATCATATAAATGAGCCACAACATGTTAAGTCTCAAACATGTGAGAATACATGAAATATAGTGGTAATATCTTATTAAATGGTCCTTGAATACATAGAGATCATAATATGAAATTACTAAAAAGTAATGATAACGTAATGAATTAAAATTAACAATATTAAATCCAAAAACATACACATTGCTTGGAAATAAACAGCGGAAATTTCATATCAACAAAAACATTTAATTAGATTTTTTTCATAATAATGGATTATGGAATAGAATGAAAAAGAGAAACATAAATTAATATTAGTAACATAAATAAGTCTAGAAAAAAAATTTGTGCCAACTATTTATGACTATGGATTGTGACCAAATCCAACCATTTCAAGACTTTTAATAAGTGAGAAAAAACAATCATGCCTAAGAATTAAATTATATAATGAGAAATAAAACCCTAACCAATTCATTAATAATATGTATAAGACCCTGTTGTAATCATCCTCACAAAGGTGTTATGTAATAAAAAATAAATTAATGATCTTATAATGTACTCTTGGAATAAAAATTTGGATTCATATTATTTCTAACTTTTAAAATGAAAAAAATTCTATGATGACATTTAACAGATGAAACCAAAATCCAATTACCCAAAATGATAATTTTATATGTGAATTTAGATGGTAATAAATAACATTTATTTGTAAATTTTATATCATGTAATTGAAAATAGAGTTGGAATATAAATGTTCTACAAAAAAAATTATACTTGTAATAACAGTTGAAATTCTTAGTAAATATCGAATATCCCTTTTCAAAGAAAAGTGATGAATTTTATAAATTTCAACCTATAAATAATAATCATTACTTGAAATTTTAAAATAAATAATTATACCTATAGTGAAATTGGAATGTAATATAAAAATCAAGGTGCATAAAAGATACATCATTTTTATGTTAAATTTAATTTCTCAAAAAAGTAAGATTGTAGCCTTTAGAGGAGTTATATTTCAATTTTATTTTGAGTCTAATATGTTTAAAATAGTTAAATTATTTCATTACAAGTGGATGAGGGGTATCAATGTTTTTAGGGAGAATGGAACCATAATATAGTTGAAATGGTCCCCTACACTACATGGCATATGGTTGGTTCATGGTTTGTACTCACATATGCCTCAATCGTGCGCCCTGAAGTTTTGTGGTGAAAAATTGAAAAATGTTGTAATAGGGTCTCTGAAACCATGTCAACTTGAAATCATCAAGATTCATGACATCCATGTGAATTTAAAAACCATATACTATAAAGAACCAAGCTTAAAAATTATATATTCCAGTGACATTAGATAATAATTCACTTTATTTTACAAAAAATGTTTTAGTTTAATATTTTATGAGAATAATATCACAAATCATACATAACAAAATCATAAATCACATGTGGAAAATGTTATTCAGTACCCACTTTTGTCTTAATATAAATCATCTAAAATAAAATAAGAATTATTTATCATTAATTTTAATAAATATATTCTTTATAATTAACTATCCATAAAACCCTGTAAAACAAATAAAAATGGGGTATGAACCCAAAAAGTTAATTATAGTATATAAAATTAATAAAACTATTAGTCAAGTTACAAAAATTAAAACACCTGAAATTACTACCTTTATCTCAATTTTATTTGAGTGAATTAAAAAATTCACTCCCACATGAAAAAACACAAACTGTTTTTTGAAATAAAAAATTTAAATCTAATGAAATTAAAATAAAGACACTTTTCATAAATTCTTTTGATCACATTGATAAAATATATTAAACCCATCTTATAAATAACACAATTTAAGTCAATTCCATTTGAAAACCCCTTATATGAGTCCCCCCATCTTTCCTCAAAATATATGTTACATTACAAAATGCATTGGAGCACTATTTTGGTACACCAAATGTTTTATCTTTAATAGTCTATCCTATTTCAATTTGGGTGAAAGCAAGAAATAAGTTGTCTCATTCTCACTCAATAGATGTAATGGGGGATTAAACCCAGATAAAAGTTGTTTTCGGATAACACCTTTACATATGATTATCCTGTAAGATATAAAAATAATATTTTTTCTAATTTTCTATTCGAAATAACGTATATTAAAAAATTAATGACTATAATGAATTTTTTATCTAATTGAACAATGTAAACATCTAATTGGGAATTTGATGAATTTTTTTAATGATGATAGGAACAGATGTTAAAAACATTAATTCCATAATTTTTTCAAAAAAGGGCAAAGGTACCATTTTTGAAAAATCAACAGAAGATTACATTAAAAAGAAATACCCTTGTGTTGAGTCTGAATAATAAAATATGTTCTTTATCATCAAAAATATTAATACTTGGTTCATTTTTTTACTTTCATAAAAATATTTTCATATTTTAATAATAATTTAATTTTAACATCTTACTTAATATAATTAATTATTTAATTAATTTAACCGACATTGGGTGTTTTGATGTTATTCGTTTCATATGACTAAAAACCATAATGGTAGGATTCCAATTGTCCAAGAGATAAATATTAACCAATAGGAAGGATAATATTAAATAAATTATTATTAGTTTTATAGACAAATTAATTTTTTTAATATATACATTAAATATGGTTCTTATATGAGAATATATATATACACACACATACACTCTCATATATGATTTTAAGTTATTTTATCTATTACATTTGGGGGAGTTGAGTACTTCAATCATGACTTATATTTCAACCACATTTCTTTTCGAGCATTATGAATGGTATGTATACAATCACCCTAACATGGGACTTAACAACATATTTCAAGTCTTATGTAGACAACAAATAGATCAATGGTCATTTTTGGGGAGGATAGAGATTCTTGGGTTCATTGACCATGTGTGGTGTATGGAGCATTGAGATGTAGAGTTGGGATCTATCAACTGTATTCTATTCCCGTTTTCCTGGTCTATGACATCTTTTTTGGGTGGGCATGTATTCTTCCATTTATATTTTAAAATACAATATCAAAAAAAAATTATTCCATAGAGGTTATTACAAGTGAGATTTATTATTCTAGAGGTTACTTTATTTTAATATTATAACTCTGGACTTAAGAATGATGACATTTGGGTGCATGAATATGGGAACTATAATCATTGGAATTCCATTTTTGTTATATATATTCAGAAATTTTCACTATACAAAGTCTTGTGGTGGTGGGATTAGGTGTGTGTTCACACCATCCTCTATCATCCAGTTAGGATACGGTGTGGACAGGTATTTCAGTTTGTTATCAGAACGGGTTTGACTGCAAGTTGGTGTTTGGAGATATTCATCTTGTAAAGTTTGGTGGTGGATTAAGGAAAATGGTGTCAATGTGTATAGAGTATGGATTTAAATATAAGGAAACTAGTTTTTGTGCTTTTTATGAATTATCCATATACTAGGACTCATATTACAAGCTTGTCGACTCATTATACTAATACATTGGTTGCTGGAAACATTGGTAAAGGATTCATATTGTATTTTTTCTGTTATCTATCCTTCTCGAGTCAGATTCACACACACACACACACACACAAATATATATATATATGTGGATATTTGACCATATTAATTCTTGATTACATTTAATATATGACTTATCCATATACTAGGACTCATATTACAAGCTTTTCGACTCATCATACTAATACATTGGTTGCTGGAAACATTGGTAAAGGATTCATATAGTATTAATTCTTGATTACATTTAATATATGACTTATACATATACTAGGACTCATATTACAAGCTTGTCAACTCATCATACTAATACATTGGTTGCTGGAAACATTGGTAAAGGATTCATATAGTATTTTTTCTGTTATCTATCCTTCTCGAGTCAGAATCACACACAAACACACACACACACACACACATATATATATATATATATGGATATTTGAACATATTAATTATTGATTACATTTAATATTCATCATTAATTATAGTTATGTCGGTTATCTATTGATGGTTTTGGAAATAATCTGATATTTCATGATGCCTCAGTTTAGGGGACATCAAGTGATATATTTCTTCAAGGCAGGTAGGTTGCTTCACCACTATCTATCAAGAAGAAGATTACACTATTATGTCCGACTGAAAATGATAAACATATTAGAACACTAAATGAGTTTAATTCCATGGGAAATTTAGGATTTATGGTTGTCTAGAACATCAGGTAACGAAGGATTTTTCGGAGTTGGTGATATGAGTTTTCGGACTTGTGTGGGCCCAAAAAAATCATACTGTTAAACTAAAAGAAATTATTTTCAATGAGGCATTAGTAAACAATTTGTTTCTATTCACGTATATTCAAAATGAGTCAACACTATCATGGTCTTAATTCTAGTGTATATTTCTTGGCGAGTAAGACCTCTCAGGATTGTGTGTTGTTTATAGTATGTAGTTATTAGTTTTGTAGAAGGAATAAAAATAGTTGTTGAGTATGCTGAATGCTTTAATGAGATTATGTGGTACTCCATTACATGATTTTATATGTTTAATTATTATAATGGATGTCTAATTATGGCCTCCATAGATAAATCAATGATAGGTTGGCACCCATGTGCATTCCCACATATTCTGGAGTGCTATAATGGGTGATGGTGATGCAGAACATAATTTCTAAGGGAAAACTTGTAGTTTGAGCTGTTCGTTGGCATCCCATGATGTATATATATGTATTATATAGATTTTGTCATTTTTATACAAATAAGATCCATACCCATGATCAAACAAAGAAATTTTTCATGCACCATGGGGACATCACTGAGTTTCATTGTAGCCTGGATAGAATTTTTTTTACTTATCATGGGAAAGGTCCTATAGAATGTGATTTATAGACCCAACCATCTAGATTGGGATAGAATATTTTTCATTAACTACCTTGGGAGAGATTTTTCCATGACCAAGGTTCTCCCAGTCATGTCCAAGGTATCCCCCAAATATGTGATGATCGAATATGAGAATTAATTTATTCATATTGATTACATTGTAGTGGTGGATGAAATTATGAGCTACTTCATCCACCACAACAAAGTGACCCACCTCAATAGCATGGAAAATGTAGTTGGTATCCTGAAAAAATAAAGGATTTGGGGTCTTATAACCCAACATCTAATGAGATGATTATTAGTATGATCTTTTTATTACTCCATTATTTCTTCAAAATTAGTAGACACAGGCATGACTCATTCCATTATATCCTTACTACTGGTGTGAGAGCTAGAGAGCCCAATTGAAAAATTACTCAAACACCATTGGAATGATGTTACAACAGGGAAAAATTCATTAACATCACTTTTCTTCCAGATATATGAGATATCACTTAAGGGACAATGTCTCTCATTGGAACTCAAAGTCATCATGACGGGTCCTTACAAATTTATCATACGTGTGGACTTTTAGTCTATGGTCTGATCCAAGATTTAATACCACTATATTAGTGTCATATTATTTTATAAATATTGGACAAGATTAATTTTTTTTTGAATGAAATGTATTGTGTATGAAAGACTGTGTTTTGTGACATGCTATATACTAACCAACACCAGTAATATAGTGTGTATAGTCCATGGACCGTCTTAATCTTTAGGAATATGGGTTCCTTATGTCATGGGGGATTATATGGACCTCCTCTTTAAGGATATTCCTAGGATTACCTATTGGGATAGAGATAAACTTTTTCATTAACAAGCACCACATGACAACTTTGATATACTTTTAGGAATATCAAATATCCCCAACTGTGTTATGGGAGAAGCATGTGTAGTTGGAATTCCTATGAGAGAAGGGTTTTAAACAACTAAGTGTGCCCCCCTTGTTAGCTCCAATTATATTTTTGAAAATGGATAATGGGAGCATACAACATTGTTTTTATTATCATCATTTAAACCATGCCTCGATAAGGAACAATTACTCCTTTTCATGGATTAAATAAATCATTGATTATTTTCGGGGTGTGAGGTTGTTTTTGATGATTGATATCCGATCTGACAAGCACTAGTTGATTGTTCAAGAGGCAGATGTTTCAGAAATAAAAGTTGGATTTCACTAAATACAATATTTGATTCTAGTAATTCCAATGGATATTAATAATTCCCCAATATGATTATTTAACAAATGAAGCATATTTTCCATCCATCCATAGACCAATATGTGTTTTTTTTCATTGATGACCTAAACATATACTCTGTATTAGAAGAGGAAAACACAATGAACCTGAAGATGAAATAATATTTATTTTTGAGCAATAGTCTTATGGTAAGTTCTCTATGTGAAATTTCTTGGATCCACAAGGTTCACTCTAGGGAATCTGATTTATTATAAAGGACTAGATATAGACTTAAAAATGATTGATACAATTCGTTATTTTGTTCCATCTATTTTTGTTTCGTAGGGGAATAATTTTCTTGTCTTTTGGGGTATTATAGGTGAATCATGATAGAATTCACTAGGATTTCATCCCCTCTTACCTCTCTATCAAGAAAATGTAATATGTATTCACAGAATTATTGGTATCGTAAATCTATTGATGATATGAGTATAAGATTTACAAGTTCATGTTTTTTAAGACAATAAATGTAGAATGTGGAGTATATATTTTATTTTTATGAACATAATATCGAGATCAGATGCATGTTTATAGATAATGTGGATGTGATTGTATATGAGTCAATGAAGTTGGGACCCCACCAGTAGAACTATGTGGTTCATGAGTTGGATTTTTCACTTCTAATCATTACTCAGAGTGTATGGAACCAGAATATTTTGGTGGAGATAGTTTCTTTCTGAGACAATCAAATTCTATCTTATGACGTCATTCAGTGAAATTTGAACATGTTACAAAGGTGATAGTTAAATATATGTAGGGAGATGACTATACGAAATACTATAATACAATGAAGGGAAATATAAATGCATTTTCTATCAACAGGAAGTCATCCACTCATGTAAGAGAGGAGGCTTCTGATATGGTTGGTTCGTTGTTGTTGTCCCTATAGAGGATAGGGGTTTAACTTAACTTAAATCAATGATTTTTACTCCCATTCTTATTCAATGTGTGTGCGGGGTGGGGGGGTTCATAGTACGAAGACATCAATATCTAGGTCCCTCCTGACAAGATATCCTTTGGAGATTCACAGGGTGGATTTAATGATTGTGGGAAGACGTTATCTGTTTCTAGGGAATTAATGATGGTTTTGGTCACATTGTGAGAGGAGAATGAAAGGGTGTTACAAATTTACCCATTATATTTACATCATGTTTTAGGGAAGATATTGGTAAATCAACAACATTATGCCTTTTTGTAATTGCATGAGGATGAACATGGTTGTGTTTTCTTCTTGATGTCTCACATTATAGTAAGTGAAGGATGGGAACCATGTTATGAAATGTTTAATAAATAATTTTGATATCCCTATGTGGAAATGCGAAAACATATCCATTGAATTTGTTGTATTTACACCATGGATAGAGAGAGGCCAATACTACATCTGGTATATTATTGACTAACTTATCATGAGGGAACACTTTATTGCTATCAAGGAGCCGTGTTCGGTGGAGTATTTTGATATTTTTTAGGTGGAGTATATTTTCCACCTTCATGGGGGTTGCCCAATGATTTTCTATGGTTTTTATTAGAGTGTCAAATCATAGTTATGGACAGAACAACAAGATAAATTTAGGACCTATTTTAGGATAATTATTTCATTTAATCCCCTGAGGATTAGTAAATTTATGGAATTATCCAAGTGTTGGAGGATATGATCAGTGCATGTGAGTTAAACTACCTCTAGAGTTCAGAAGATACTATACATATAGTATAATTTTTTTTAATAATTTTATCAATATTCTATAGAAAAGGAACCTTTTTAGGGAAATTGTGGTAGAACATGGAGGTAAATATTATTCTTGGGTGAGATTATTGATAGGTGTCTTATATTTCCATAGATACTGTAAGTAAATACATATAAGGTCAATGTGATCTGTGAGAATGTGTACCACATAGAGATATAAAATACGATGCTAATTTATGTGGTAGTTAATTGTAATTAATAAAATGAGGCCATGCTTAAATAAGATAATGAAAATAAAAATGATTCTGGATATTCTTTAGAGAATAAAAAGATAACTTCAATGTTTTTTGGGATATTTGTGAACATACAGAGGTTTAGCGAGGTTGCTTACCCAACCACCTTACCTTCATTGTCGGAGTGTGTTCATGACATATTACATGCGTTAATACTGTGAGATATGTTCATGATGATACAAAAATTATTTTTTGGGGTGATAAGAAAATCTAGTAAGGAGCCTCAATCTCAAATTAACTAGTGGAAATCATGGATTGGAAGGAGATGATTCTATATATATAAACTATTCGATTTTTTCATTTGTAGTCACATAATGAGAGAATGCGAAAGAGTTCCTTTGAGTAGTAGAACATGTTGTGGGATTATTATCCCCATATTTTGATGAGTTGTTAATTTTAGAGGAAGGAAATATATAAATGATAGAAGAATGTTAATAATAAATTATTTCCATATATGAATATGATATATTAATGAATGTTTTCAGAAACAAGAAATGTGATGGTGCAAAATTTTGGGGCCTAGTAAGCCAATTAAAAATTTAATATTAATATTAAATTAAATTTTATAATGAGCATGTAGTTTTTTAGAAATAATATAATATCTAATGAATATATTCTTATTCTAGATGTTGGATACCAAAGATGATTCCATCTAATGGGGTTTTCTATAGGCATGTCCTAAAGTTGATCATCACCATTGTGGAGTAAGTTAAGGAAATTAATTTTTATTAAATTTAATTATTTAATTTCATACACATAACCTTGTTTAAAAGTTATATATATTTTTATGTAAACTATATCATGTTATCAAAAATAAACTGGGATCATTGGAAGGAGATTTAGAGTGTTACAAATTAGAGAATCTGAGTTGAACGAATAATGAAGACATGATAAAGGTTGATCAATTGAAAATAAATGTAGTGGATATTACCCGTCACTAGAAAATGAGTTTCTCAAAAAAAATTGATCGTTAATTAATATTGTTATTTCAAATTGTTGTATCTTACCTTGATTAAAAATTTGAGAGTATATATTTTATTAAATTCTTTTTACTATGCATATTCCCAACATTTTCATGACCCTATTTTATGATTGAATAAATTTATTCAATTACTTATTTTCATATTCCATCATCTCACAATTATTTCCTTAATTTGAAATCACTATAGATTAATTCTTTGATTTTGTTTTTTATCACCCTCGTTATGGTTCTTTTTTCCCATCTATCTTCTGTTTCATTGACATATACCTTGGGGTTTATGGTTCAGATTTTTTGGGATGGGTCCAAACATTATTGTACTAAGGCATTATTGGATTTTGTGAAAAAAATGATTGGGATGGATATTTTAGGAGGAATTGAACTTCATTGTCGAATATGGGGGATTATTTCTAAGGATCTGGGATTTGGGACTAAGCTACTGTAATAGGAGGTTTTCAAGACAAGCAATAAAACATTGTTGGTGACTAGTATCCAATTTTCTACAACCAAAGGGATGAAATCTATTTATAGAGGTAAATAACATTAGTATATGTTTGTAAAATGTTGGGTATAATGGAAGTATATATAGATTAGTAATCCTCATGTAAATCAATTTCCCCTAAAAATCATGACATCATGACATGTAATGTGTTGGAAAAATAGTATGTAGTCACCTAGTTATAACAAATAGGTTTTTCGGAAAATGCTAAGGATCATATGATGTGTTGATGGTCCAAACAATGTGTGACCCTCACCAATTATCCTAGAAATATGCTAGGTACATAGGTATATTAACCCACGTAATATGATACACCTTTTACACTGGGAGTGACTAACATGTACTAGTACCTTTGCAAGACTAGGTACAAAAAATTGGCTAACAGACACATGCACTGACATGTGATCATGGAAAATCCCTTAGTGGCCAAGAAACAAAATGTGGGGCCTTTAAATATCTTGTACAATGACATGAATTCCAATCCCTCTCTAGAGTATAAATTTCTACTAGAAAATGGTGGATCAGAAGCTTCATAGACCCCCATAGACACTATTTATTTCCCTATAATAATAATAGATATCGAGTATCAATTATTTTGACTCATATCTAGGTTGTGAATTTCCTATTATAATTTTGTCCACGCATCTTGTGATGGTTCCCTTTTTAGTGTATTATGAAATACATTGTATAATGTTCATAATGGGAATCATAATTATGATACATTGAATAATTGTAGTTGTTGGGAATGATCTATAGAGAGATTAGATAGAGAAGGTACCCTGCTGTCACACTAGGGTGTCCATACTCCATACTCATTATTCAGGTGTAAGTTGAACATCCCTATTATTCTAGGGTTTGGTTTCTCTATCAAAGTGGTTTATAATCTAATGTTTTACTGAGGATCGTGTCCCTCAACATCATTATTTTAGGTAGGGGTGGTACTACACTATCATAATAGGGTGGGGGTTATCCTTACATGGAGATGGGACACCCCTACTACACCGTATAAAGTGTCCTATACTCTTTATGAAATGAAAATCCAATACTCCCATATCAATGTAGGGTGTAGGTTCTCTATACATAGAGATAGTACATCAATTTCTCACTATGTTGTGGATCCTCCATACTCATCGTTCAGACAAGGACACTACTCGCTTGTATTTATAGGATATGGATCTCGCATACTATTTATATTAGATATCAAGATGAAACTCCCATACATTGTAGTGTTTCCTCTATATATGTGATGTTCCTCACATGCCCCTCTTTTTTTGGGTCCCATATACTTTATATACAGTTATAGAGACTGTATTACCCTACACGAGTGTATGTATTCTCTCCACTGAGTGGCATCAACCCTCTTGTACAAGTGTGTGGGTCCACTATATATGGGATATTTTACTTCCTTGGGACATGGAGTAGTGTATAGGTGTTGGCCCCCTCATGAATTATTTGAAAATACATGAATGATATTGGGAATCAATGATTTAAATTTTATGAATCATGAAAACTTATCATCCTAGGTGGTATGTGTGATTCAGGTCTCGTTTCTCACTCATATGGGTTCTTGTATGACCGTATAAGTATATTTGATGTTGGGGTTCTTTTTCCACTATCATTAGGGTGATATCACCTCATTTATCATGTATTATGTTACTCCATCATTATTTTTTGACATATCCTTCTGGGTATATATATACTTACCCTTGGATGGGATTTTCCTAACCGTTTTATGACATTCATTGATTAGAGACTTATCAATTTTGATTTCAGATGAAGATAAGGATTTTATGGTTAATTGATAAAGTGTTTTGGTAAGGAATTGGGGATCAAGATCTGGGATCTCTTAGCTAGTTTCTATTCCATTTTTATGTAGAGATATCATTTTTGTTGGGTTTGTATGTTTTTCCATTCCATTTTAGATTTCTGAATCAAATATCTTTTTTTTCTATACAGTTTATTACATGAATTTTTTTTCTGTATAGGTTACTGTCTGTTATGATTATTTTATTCACTACTACATGGATTTGGTTGGGTGAGTGCATATATATACATTAGGAAAACATTTATATTTTTAGAAATTCACACTGGATTATTGTAACTAACCCCAGCCTATGGTGGCACACTTGGGGTTTTTATGGCTACATTTTCAAGAAGCAAGGCATGCCCTGATGAGTTAGATAGTCAAAAAAATATCTTTCGTAGAATTACGCATAATATATTATTATTGAAACATAATACATAAATAATTCATCTATTTTATTTCAATATAGGTACTTCAATGGTCGTGTGGTAATCTATCAAAGGAGGGAATTGAATCAGATTGGTCATAAGTTCCCCACATTTATGATAATGATATGTAAATGGAAACCTAGGATGAAATTTATTAACAACCACCAAAGTCCTCAATTTTTCCCATAAATTAATTTTTTTCCATTATTTACACACATAATACTTTTTATTTTTATATTGATGGACATTACTATTTGTTAACTCTCAATATTTTGAGATATATGTAATGCATACTTATTTCCTTCATGGTATCTACCACTCATGTTCTTAGAGAAGTCAATCCATATCTTATTCGGTGAGTCTGAAAGTGGATTAACATAAATTTTATTAATAATATATCTTAATATCTGATTAGACATAATGATAATTTCATTCCTGACATTGATCATTAGTTTTTTCTCATATCCACCACATTAATCATTATTTTCATTAATATCATGATACCGCTTGGTACCTTCCATTGACTAAAACCAAAAATCATAGTGTGAGAAATAATAATCATACCATAAAACCATATAATAATTTATACTATTTATAAATCGTGAAACCTTATTTTAAATTAAATGAACCTTCAGTATAACCAATATCACTCATTTTAAAAATCTATTTAAATCATTCATTATGTTTTGAAAAGATAATATTAAATATCTGAGGCACATCCCCCTAGAATATAAAAATATGATTGTATTAGGGACCATTTTCATATACTTTGTAACAAACAAGCCAAAACTGAAGTGTTTTTTAGATTTATTAACCATTGGTATGTCTGTTCCAGAACCATTTCTACTAATAGTATCCAGAAAAGCATTTATTTCGATTAATAACTACAGAAATATTGTATAAAAACATTAAAATGATTTATGTATTTTTCCCGATGTGTATTATTTGGATTTGATACCAATGAATTTTCCCCAAAATCAAGTTTCATCATTGTCTACCAATCATCATCTAATAATAAATATTACATTCACAAACACAGTAACCCAAATTAGGCATCTCCTTTATCAATATGACATGAGATACAAGGAATATTATCCTGATTCACTGAATAGTTTACTAGTCCTAGAAACTAGATACATACATGATTCTGACATTACATTTGAATACATAAATTTGACATTCCACTTAAATAATTTTTCTATCATGATTATATATGGCATAATAAATATATAATGGAATATAACTAATAAAACATTAATCTTAATCAATAAAATAATATTAAATTACATCTTGGGATAATATGATTTGATGATTTCATGGATTATAATAACTACATTATTATGTAATAAATGCTTAATTATTGGATGTCATGATCTTAAAAATCATTATAACTATATTTTCAAGACCTTTTATAATATTGTTCAAATCATGTGGCTAGTTGCAATCCATAAACACATTTAAATAAGTATATCTACCTAAATAATCCCATGAGAATACAGATGCATCTAGAGGCCATCTATAGCTATGCCCCAGCCATATCCTCGTGTCTATCAAATTCATTATTTTCTGATTGATCAATTAAATTCATTAACAATAATACTTATAAATAAAATTCACTATCGAGTATAGAATAAATATTTAAAAAAAAATACATATTCAATCACATCAAATTCAATAATTTTTTTTTTGTAGAAATGATACAATGTTTAGTTAATAATTATATCCATGATAAAAATAAATGACATTTTAGGGAAATTAAATCACCAATTATAACTTGTTGTTAAATATTTCAAGGGAATGTCAATGACAAAAAAATTAACCAGGAATGTAAATTTCAATACATTCCCCAATAAAAAAGATTATAAAACATTGAGAGAAAAATAATAATGGTATCAATTTATCATATCCCTGTTTTTTCATAATTTAAAAAAACATTAATGTTATTGATGAATTTAAATACCATAAAAATTTTAATAGAACCATTCTTGAGGAATAAAATCTTTCGACATTATAAATAATATAAAAGATAAATGTTCAAAAAATATATTAAAATATGATTCATTGAAAATAAATATTGAATATTTTAATGCATGGCTTAAAGAATTTATTGATTATGATGGTTGGAAATAGAGTTTATTCATTATAATATAAAAATTATTTCACATTTTCAATTAATGCAAAGAAATCCATATCATTAAAAGACCTTTAATATTAATTTAGAGGAATATTTTAAAATGTTAAATTTGAGTATAAATTTATTAAATTATTCATTTTTAGAATCAATAAAAAATTAAAATAATTTTTATAAAATATGGGTTTGGATGAGTAATTATTTTTTACTAAAGTGATAAAGAATGAGTAATTTTATAAACACATTCTAAATAATTTTAATCTATAATGAGGGGAAATTGTTTATAATTATTGAAAATTAAATAATTAACTACAGGATAATAAAATTAAATGGGATTATTATTCAATAAAAAAATTATTTCCTTCAATGTAAATTTACACAAAGAAAATATTGATTCAAATGAAATGGTGAAATAATCCTTCATAATGATCATGATGTTGATGGGAGAATTAAACAGGGATTCAGTTTTTTTAGTCAAATTTAAATAAAATTCAATCTATTTAACTAAACAATTATATTAAAAAGTTCTCACACATATACTCTTATAATATCAAAGACAAATAATATGCAATGTATCCAATGAAATCAACATGAGTTATGAAATTTTTTAAAACTTGGTAATTTTCATGTCAATTCAAATTAGGTGGAAAATCATATTAAAAATTAAAACACATATATTTATGAAGTATTGAAGATATTTCATAAAAATAGGTATCATATAACTCATATGAAATAAATTTAGGGAATAAAAATATAATATGCCTTAGTGAAGGGATATTCAGATGATGGCTCTTACCTCACACTTTACTTTTGTTAAAAAATATTTAACTCTCTGTGTAATGTTATAACAATGATATTAATATATACAAGGATTATTATCATATTTATAATAACATATATGATCCGTTTACAGTATCTTATCACCTTATCATTAATATCATTCATTATTAATATTTTTTCATGTTAAATCTACCTTATTTTGTCATGCTTGATTTTAAATTGATGTTATTGTTTTGGATAATATTATATTGATACATAATCACCAGAATGATTTTAATATTTTAAATAAAATTTTATAATGATTATTGAATTCTAAATGTAGATAATGGATCCCATTTCTTCTTGTTGAAGGTAGGGTGCACCTACACACAAACGACATTATTAAATCTTTAATAGGTAAATGAAAATGAAAGTATGTGATATATTAATTTCCTAGAAAAAAATTATATTTTAATTTTGATCGCAGATATTTCATCAATTTATCTTCATTACATTCTATATAATAATTCTGTTAAAAACGATTCATGTCACTTTGAATGGTGGTAGTCCAGCATATGCTTGAGAGAAAATATAGTGACTTAAAAGACATGGAATATGAGAAGGTATATGTGATAATATAACCAATGAAATATTATGTATTAATAAATATTTTATATATAGATATTAAATAAATGCTTATAATCATGATATGCATTGATGAAGAATGAGTTACATTGTTTTGTGTGTTGGTAGTCTATTTTACATGAAATTGGTGTCTTCGTTTACCATTTAATAAAGATGGAGGAAGAGAAAGGTTATGATATTAACATAATAATATATCACTATATAAGAGATAATTTTGTTATTATAATAGCATGATTTAAAAATATTTTATGGTGGTGGAAGAGAAAATTAAATAAAAATGAACTTTAAGAATAATTCATCTTTTCTAGACAAACATGATAGGTTTCAACCAAAATCAATCCTAGTATTTTTTATGATAAGAAAAATATAACTAACATGTTTTGTGGGGAGAAAGGATGTTATTTTGTAGGTATATTTTTTGAATATATTTTTCAATATGTAAAGAGTGGAGGAGTGGTTGTGACATTTTATATGCCGGGAAGAGAATACAAATGTAATTTTTGAAATGAATCATTTACAAACATATATTTTATTAGTCTAAAAGACCTAAATATGTGCCATTATATACCCATAGATGTTATAGGGTAGAAATAAGTTCATATAAATTGTATTTGAATTATTATATGGTCATTATTACACACATTTTTTGTTTAGGACCCTTGTAAATAAGTTCTTTTTAACAATCCTAATTAAATATAATTTATTTTTAAAATAATATTCTTCAATTGTCAAGGTAAACATATTAAAAAATATAATTTATTTTTATTCTAAATATGGAATCATTTTTAAAATATTCTATTCACAGAAGTGGTAGAATCCAATTTAGTATTATAATCATTGGTATGAAAAAAAGAGGGTTTACAATGAGAAAATCATCATAAGTCTATAAGAATTTAGTATCAAAATTCAATATAAATTTGATTCCAATAACAAAAATTTTATTGAAAATAATATAATAAAGTATTTCTCCAAAAACAATTCTATGTATAATTTGAATTTTCTAATATTTTACATGAAAATAAATTTTTTATAAACATCTTTATTACTCCCTTTTAATTAAAAATCTGGAATTTCATAACAATATTTGAAATGAAAAAAAATGTTAATTTAAATATAATAATGTCAATAAATAATTTCATTTTAAATTTTTTTTATATAAAACAGTTTTAAAATATATTTTTAATATATATTTACAATGACGGACTAAATCTCATTATAGAAAAATACATTTTTTCATTAAAAATTAAATTTTTTCCTTAAAAGAAAACTATATTTTTTTAATATATAGATAACCATAATTTTCATAATTAAGATATAACTATTTACACTCACAATAATAATAGTTTCTTAAAAATATCTATATTTAAAATAATAATATTTTAATAGGTTATTGTTTTTCATTTAAACTCATTGTTTGTTGTATTTCAAGTTATCAAGGATGTTTATATTATTTTAGAGAATAAATATATCATAAATAATTTGAGTTTTATATTCTCTTATAATATTTTCATTTCATACAATTTATTCAATTCAATATGACATTCCCACATTTAAAACATAGGTTGTTATATTTCTATGTAATATAGAATCTAAAAAACTATTTGATCACATTTTCTTCCATGATTTATTTAACATTTATCTCAAAATAACATTAATAAAACATAATGTATCATTTAAAAATTGAATTTCCCTAATTTCATAATCTAAATGGTATAATAATATTTCAATAATGAACCTATATCAATATATATCCACACAAAAATTGTATTCAATGACAGTAAAAGTCAACTATTATTCATTAAATAAAATACTATATTATTTAATATACATTAATTAATTCAGGTTCCCAAAAAAGTGGACTTCTACAAAAATAACATAAAAAAATTAATCACAAAATCCATTTTCAGTCTTAGTTTTATCATTTTAGTAAAACATATATTCTAAAATTGAATAGAAACATCATTATTATCATTGATTTAATAAATAAAAATAATTTCATACTAACTGGGACATCACATAGGAAATTCGTTGGTGATGAACCCTTATTTCTCTTCGCATATGGGATTATATTACATAACATTTATACACATGACATTTTTCCACATGACATGTCAGTTTAATTTTTTGAGACTATATGAAAACAGTCATCAAAACATTGAGAAAACTGTGATAAAAATACTGAAAAATAATGTTAATATATTCATCATTAAATAAATGTTTTAACATCAATCTGATCTAAGTATATTAATTTTGCATCCCCAAAATAGTAATAACACACAATTATAACTAAATAAATGATCATTTAAAAATTAATGTTTTTCCATACTTTTATACATATGTACCTAAAATTGGAAGGGAATTTATCCACACATAAAAGTTTCACATGTTAAAAATAATGGTGACATATACCAAAAAAAATACCACGACAAGTAATAACATCAGATAAAAGTGAAAAAGTACACTAATTAGTACAATCATCATTAGATCATAATTTTTTGAATCCCTATCTGTGGAAACCTCATTCAATCAATAGTATTCAAAGTACATTAACAATGATATTCTATATAATTTTTAAAATCTTTTTTACATGTAAAATATGAATCATGCCTAATAATTCATCATTATCAACACATAAGATATTATATAACCTATACCTTTCATATATCATTTATAGATTCCTCATTTTAAATATTAATTACTATAAATTCATCTATATTGACATTATAATCATGTTCTTGAGGTTTAAACCAAAGATAATGATTTTTATATAGACAATTATCCACAAATATTATGTTTTCATTAGATAACACATGATGAACATTATTCCCCATCGATGAGTTAATTCAATGATTCCATTTTCCAAGGAATATTATGTCTTTATAACCTACTTTACAATATATAAATCATATTTCCATTCTTTTAGGACATGTTCTTGTGTACTTAATTCCACATTCCTAACACATAGTTCACTGAATATTTTTATCTTTATGACCATAAACACTTGAGCTCTGACCGATATCCATTTCTATCTTATTTTATTAGTTGATAGACTCTCCTTGGTATATGTTGTTAATCATAACTGTTAGGAAATGGTAAAAATTTACTATAATATTTCTTAATATATTTTTCATTATATTCGATTTTTTGTTCATAATAGAACTATGTTTTAATTTAAATCAGTTGTTACTTTGGTTCATGCTAGAGTAATAAATATAATAGAAAAATTGTTATGTATGATCATATTATTAAAATCAAAACAAACTATCTTATAATGATGGTAAGGAATTAACGATCCATAACCATGGTATCCAAAATAATAATAATAATCCCTAAATTATTACATATTGAGGTCATAAAGTACTTTTTCCATAATTTAAAATAACATCCTAAACCCTAATATTATATAATCCCTGCTCTAATACCAATGACAAGTACACAACCATAACCATTAAAAATTATTTTAACTTAAAACAAGATAAAAATTCCATTCACAATATAACCATTTGGTTTATAATTTGATATAATATGTTTATAAATCATTCATAAGTTCAATATCATCATTGAGAGTATTCATAGGATAATTATTTAAATTATTAATATATTTATTAATGCATAATATTATTTTTATTTTTCACATAACATGACATGTATTTTTATTTATTTAATGGCATTAATGTTAGATGTTTGATGATATTTATTTAAAAAGTCCAAAAATTTCTTTGGTATAGGCCATTATCAAATCCGAGGAATAATAATAATAAAGATGTAATTATAATTTTTATATATCACCTAAAATTTTAAATCTATCCACAATGTTTTGTTATAAAAATTGAACTACATTATTGTCTATGAAATTGTAGTTTGTTTGTATGCATGAGTAACACATCGTATTTTTAATAGATCATGATGAAAAAAAGGTTATTATTATTTTATATTTACATTTTTATTATTATATCATAAATATAGTATTTATTATATAAATGTTATTATATATATTATCCATTTTATTACGCAATTGAAAATGAATCACATATCTTCATAATGGTTATAGTACTCTTGTATATAAAATGAAGTTATGATTTTTCAGTGAATGGAAATGAATGAATAAAAATGATTTGTAATCATTTAATAATTATTAATATGTCCTGAATATTTTACATAAACACTAATTTCCTAATTATATGTATTCTTTATATAAAATGATAATAAATGACTTCCATAAGATAATGAGGTAAGAGTCCACTGTACTCATGAATGATTCATTAACTTCCAAATTGATGGAAGTTGATATAGATAATTTTTTTCAATTAATATATAAACACATAATTTTATTTATAATACTAATGTTATTAATTTTTAATGGTGAGTGAATATTTAAAGAAGGTGGATAAAGAAATAAATCTATAAAAGGCTTTTTAAAATCTTTATATCTCTTAGTTTAGAATCCATCAAAACAAAATACCATTATAAGGTGGGTAGGGGTTATATGATTGTATTGAGTTATATATTTTCTAACAAACATTTCTCATGATGTGTGAATTTGACGGAACATTATATTCCCTTTTATAATAGAAGGGAGTAACACTCTTACAATTTCTCAAAATATTAAATTAATAGAAAGTAATTTTCAATCACCTAGAGGCACAAAAAAATTATTTTAAAGAAACTATAAGGATATATTGAAATCATTTCATACAACCAATATTATATAATTTATCATCATTTGGATGGTTTTACAATTTTTTTTATTCCCTTATCAACCCTATTCATTATTATAATGAAAATACAAATTTTTACTCATTTAACATCAATATTGTTTATATAAAAGTGAAAACACCCCATAAATGGACTACTTTTTTATATTACCAACCATATATTAATCACATAGCTTAATGTTATATTTTTACTAATTTTTTATCATTTAATAATATTTTATTTATTATAATATATCGTTTCTATCAAATTTTAATATTGTACATTACATTGATTTTAATAAAATAATGTAAAGAATATGATGTTGAGAATTGATTATGGTTGGATTTCTTTTTGAACAAATAATCAATATGTGGTACATTAAATACTATATTAGGAAGCACATGATGGTCATTGATTAGAATATTGAGGTTATCCAAACATGGTGGGTTTGAAACATTGTAGTGAAATTTTTCTTTTGAAATTGAAGTCATATTGAAATCACCGTATCTATTAACACATTGTGTAATTAATAAATTATTTTAATGTCACTTTATAGGGTGATGCATTGTGTGTTCGACACATTTTTCCACTAATACCCATTACATTAATGAAATAAAAAATAATAATTAATGATTGGGTGAAGAGTGGAAGTCAAAAAAAATAGAAAATTTTGTAGAATTTTATGACTTTTTGTTTTTACCTTTCTTGGTTATATTTTATTTTTTAAAAATAATTATTTTTTTTCTCAAGTTATTTTTTGAGGTATATTTTATGATGAGATTACTATTCCTAGTAAAATTAGGCACCTTTTGATGTTACATATATCTAAATGTAATGGCCATATCCTTATTTATAAATAAAACTATGTATAAACAATTCAAAAGATACTTTTAAAGAAGAATTTAAAGATGATCACATTCTAAATTATTATGAGAACGATGATGTATAAAGTGGAAAAATTAAAAGATGTTGATGATATAATGTTTAGGGAACCAATTGGGTGTTTCACTCACATGGGTTCATTATGTCTTGATATTGTTTACACCATTACATTATGTTTTTGATATCAAAGTACATTGATGGGATATCATTTCATTTTTAAAAATAAAATTATAGATTATATTCAAAGAATTCCTACTATGGGTTTTCATATGAAAAAAATTTAATTCACTACATATTTATATATACATGACAGAATTTGGATAGTGGTATACATGATTGATGATCAATATCTTTTGGGGTAATATTTTTTGGAGAAAACTATGTATGATTAAACATAAGGGGAAAGGGTTTTCACTTTTGATAAAGAATTATGTTAAATATGTTGTTGATACTTAATAAAACCCCCAATTAGTATGGATTAAGAATCAATTAGTAGATAATAATATAACTGTAATGTTGAAGTTTTATGTGGGATTTTATAATAGATCTTCAACCACTTATCATGAAAACAATGTCAACATTATCAATTTTTGAACAATGTTATAAAATATCACATTATGAAGGTGTTTGTGGAAACTAATTATTAATCCAGTGTTTATTTCCATATTTTTGAAAATTATAAATATTTTTAGTAAACCAAATGAACCATTTTAAATATATTTGTTGATTCTGGGAGTTCAAACTCATTGCTCCCAAGTCACATTTATATTTAATTTATCCCTTGTCTCATAAATATATCATATATTTCTAGTCCAAGGTGAAAAAATAATTAATAAACCATAATATGTTTATAGGAAGAAATTAAATGGGGAAAAAATAATTTGGGCTGGTGGGGGTCTCTAATGAATTTTTCATTTTATAAATTTGGAGATATCACTTATTTATTGGGAGTATATATTTTTAGGTTTTTTAAAATGAGGAAATTTAGTAGTTAAATGTGGTTTTGTGATTTAGAATTTTTGTGAGAAATAATATATAATTTGACCTATAAAGATTTTATTAATATTTGATGCTAAAGAAGAATCCCCTTGAATTTTTGGAATTTTTTGAGAAGAATAAATTTTATGTGGAAAAGTGTACCTGTATTCTATATTGTATTTTTATTTTCAATCAAGTAAATCCTTTAAAAATCAAAATAAAAAAATTCATCATTCAAGATGAAGGATATTTATATGTCTAAAGGTGGATAAAAGAAGAATTGATTTTCTGGGAAATGGTTTAGAAGATGTTTGGTATGAAGAAGATACTACATAGTAAATTGATAATGTTATTACCCGTGTAAGACCATGAGGATATGAAATATTTTTTTCTCTCCAAATTGATATTATGTTCAATGTATTATTTTATACACAAAACCAAACAAAAACTATTTACGACAAATTCGATTCATATAATGAAGAAATTGAAAGAACAATAAAATATCTACTATATCAAAATATTTCAATCAATTTTATATGTATAAAAAATTTAAATAAGGGTAGTTAATGTTTTAGAAAAAAAAAATTTATAGAAAATGTTTTTTTATATATTTAATTTTAATTTAGTTATTAAATAAATAAATTTCATCAAATAAATTTCAAAATATTCACTCTATATTGCGATTCATAAATTAAAAATAACGACCCATACTTTACATACATTGCTATTACTTCAGAATTTAAGCACACTTATTACAACATATAACAAAACAAGGAAAGGACCGTATAGGTATAGTGTCTTTAGAAACTGGGAAACATAAACAACTGGTTCATAAAGCGTCTACACTGTCTCCTATTTATTTCATCATATCTATAGTCCCTTTTGGTATATCTTACATAATAACCTTCTTCCTGATCTGGGGAAAGAAAACATACAAATGGGTGAGCTCAAATGCTTAGTAAGGGTAAACAAAAGAAATGAAAATCACATCATATATATAAGAACATAACTTTTGGAAATCATAACCTACAAAAGAAATCATAATTTCCTAACATGGGATAAATCATAGTAGTGAAATGTAATCCCAATAATCATATCTTAAAACATGAAACATTGTGTCATACACACATAATCATAGAGAATCATAACTTGTTAGTTAAGACACATTTCCAAGACTATCTTAGTGGACATAGTCCATTTCTGAACCGAGTTCACTCCTCATTTCAGTCCTGTTTCACCGAACCGGTTTAACCTACCGTTCCAGCCATTTATATCTCATGAGATATGAAATCATTACCCAATTCACTGGAGAGAGATATAGGTCCCACCCATCTCATAATTATACCATTCTTATGTGTGCCACAAAATCATAAATCATACATCATTGCATAACCCATGTAATAAAAATGGGAATCTTAAACATTATGACATCATAAAAAAAATCATATAAGATAAAGGAATTCATAAAAATATAATTCCATCACAACATAATCAAATTAATGTAATAATAGGGATAGAAACAGAACCCAATATTATCTTAGATTGAAAATAATTTTGATAAAACACTTGAACCCCATTCTTGAGGAAAATATCCTTTCTAATTCAAAAACATTTTCCTTTCATAAAATGTTATAAAATTTTAAACTAAAAGAAGTTGATTAAAAATAAACTTGAAAACTTGTAAAGGAACCTTCTTGGAAATAATTTTTTAAAAATCCATTCATGCCTTATAAGTTAAAAAAACATTCTTCTCGTACTTTTGTCGGAAAATTCAAAAAGGTACCCCATACGAAAAACAACAAAAGATTCCTTTCATATCATTTACTAAAAACTCACCAAACGGTAAAATTGGATTTAAAAAATTTTAGGTGGATGGAAATAATATTACATATTTAGGATACATGGATTTAGATGATAAAATACACCCCATTAAGTTTCAATGTATAAACAATCTCGGAGAAAAATTAGATTGTGATATTTCCCTTACCTAAGGTCCGATTTGCCTCATAAGTGTCTGAACCTCCTATATAATGATTTAAATAATGTTATTGACTTCTTACAGAATCATAATTATTATTATGATATCATATATGCTCATATTCTTATCTTCTTGGTAGTAATATTTCATTGCTACTTGTTATTCGGGTGTTTATAACTTTTTGTTCTTATGCGTGTTTTGTCGAATAAATTCTTATACTTCTTTTTAGGTTATAGATAATTAATTTCCAGAATGGTATTAATGTACTATATATCATATTTGTTCATTCAATTCATTTATATAATCATTATGCAATGAAGATCATGTAGAACGAATCGCATCACATCATGGAGACGGTATTCCGTACGTACGCACGAGCGATGATATCGTTCCCATGATCATGGAATTGTATTGGAGTGTATGTATACTATTTCAGAATCAATATCAATTTACAATAATCATATATAGTAATTATTTACATCATTATACCCTTCCAAGTAAGGTGGTGGGGGAAAATAGATTACACCACGGCATGGAGACAGTATTCCGTACGTACGCACGCGCGGTGATTTCATTTTCTGTAGGATGGATAGATGGTAAAATAGGCTTGTTTCATACTTATAATAACATATCAGTAAATTAGTGATACTGATGTTATTAATTCATGATGAAACAACTAAAGAAGATGAAGTGTAAGAAGAAATAAAAATGAAAGAATCGGTAACGGGCATTACTTCTTCATTGAAGCGCCTCTTTGATACCTCCTTTTAGAGCACTAAAATTGGTCTTTGAAGAAGACCAGGACCTCTAGGATGTCTCTAGGGAAGTGGAGTGAAGAAATTGGCAAGGGTTTTCCGAAATCGAAGGCTCAATGTGGTGTGAGGAAGAGAGGGAGGAGGTGCCCTTTTATAAGGGAGGAGAGGGGCACCTTTGGAAAACTAAAAATATTATTTTATTATAAATCCAAATTCGGTTTTAAATAGCTAAAAATTGATTTATTTCGAAGCTAAGGTGGTGATGGGTCGAAATCCTCTCATACAATAGATTTTAGGCAAGTTTATGTTCCTATTTTAACCTTATCATTTAGATTTAACATTAAATTAAATTATTTTACTTTTACCGTGTCTTCTTGTGTTCTTATACTATAAGGTTAATAAACTTACTATAAGCAGCCAAACGAACCCCAAGTTGTTTATTATTAATATATATAACCTTTTCTAAGTCAATTGGCCGATCCTTAGATTTTTTGGAATAAAATAACAATTACTAATATAATATTTGTTTTAAAAACTATTTTATATCAATTTAGACACTATTTAGTAATTGATTTTTGAGAAAATCATAACTGAATGATTAGTTCGAAAAATGTTAATTAAATCGATAATAACATATCATATTAACCTAGGAAATTAGTGTAATTCATAAAAAGTCTCAAATTATATTTATTTGGGTATTTATAACATCAACTATGTCAATATTTCATTAATAAGATAATTACTGCATCATCATTGTGTCATAAATAAATTAACTTATATAAAGTCAAAAAATTACAAATAAAATATCATTATGTAGGAAATATTTTTATCTTTCTAATGTATATTTTTAGTCTAATTTATCTTATGTATAACCCTATATAAAAAATGATTTAGTTATTAAACATTGATTTTAACTATTTTAACGCTTCTTTAAATAAATTGATAATAAATGTCCTAATCTAATTTAAGTCGGCCTAAATGGTCATATTTTATTCCTAAGCTTGTTTATGGTCGAATTAAACTTATCCAATAGAGTTAACACATGTGTTAGGGTAATAATAATATCAATTTACCCTTAATTACCCTATTTACTTTTAACCGTGGTAAATAAAAGTAAAAAAGCTACTATTCACCAAAAATTATTTTCATTTCATTGAACCACATTTTACTTAGTGTCACCAACCATGTCTCTCGGATTTTTGAAATTCCACTCACAGAAGCGGTAAAATTATGTTTTATCAAAAATTCAGTTTTTTATCTACCACTTAGTGGTTTCACTATTCATCAAAAATTGAAAGTTTTCAGAAAAATACCAAAATGTCACCGTAGGCTAATTTCGAAATTCCGAATCCAAAAATGAAGTCCATTTTGAAAAATAAAATTTAAAAAATTTAAAAAAGTTGTTATTACTATTCATAATGGCTATTTTTAATCATATTTTAAAAGTATGTCGTTGTTTAGTGAAACTCGGTATTGCGTACGTCACAAGCTATCGAGGAAAGTCGTGATTTCGGATAAAGAAAGTCAAGAAAGTGTTGTGTAGAAAAATATTCCTTTGATGATTTATATAACATAAAAGTCTCGGGTGTTACATTCTACCCACCTTAAAATAAATTTCGCCCTCGAAATTCATCACTTTGTAACAAACAGATGATGATACCTCTCCCTCATCATATCCTCAAGCTCCCATGTAGATTCTTCTAATTGGTGGTTCCTCCATAAAACATTCACCAAGCGAGTGGTCTTGTTTCGTACGACTTTTTCACTACGATCCAGAATCTCTATCGGCTTTTCTTCATAAGAATGATCTTGCTCCAGCGGTACAACTTCTGAGCTGAGTACATGTAAAGGATAAGGTATGTACATTCTCAGGAGAGATACATGGAACACATCGTGAACATGAGAGAGATTCGGTGGAAGCGCCAATCGGTAAGCTGCCTTCTCAACATGATCTAGTATTTCGAAAGGACCGATATATCTAGGGCTCAACTTCCCCTTCTTTCCAAATCTTATGACCCTCTTCCAGGGAGATATTCGTAAGAACACTTTATCACCCACTTCAAACTCAAGGACATTTCTTCGGTTGTCGGCATAACTTTTTTGTCGACTCTGAGCTGCTCTTATGTGTTGTTGAATAGATCTGAACTTTTCTGCCATTTCATCAATGAGATCAGGTCCTAATAGCTTTCTTTCCCCAACATCATCCCAGCAAGTTGGAGTCCTGCATTTCTTTCCATAGAGAGCTTCATAAGGATCCATCTGAATACTAGAGTGAAAGCTATTATTATAAGAAAATTCCACCCAAGGTAGGTGTTGATCCCAACAACCTTTGAAATCCATAGAGTAAGCTCTCAACATATCTTCTAGAGTTTGAATTGTTCTCTCAGACTGACCGTCTGTCTGAGGATGATAAGCAATGCTGAAACTTAACTCTGTATCCAGATTTTGCTGAAGACTTCGCCAGAACATTGACGTAAACCTCGGATCCCGATCAGATATAATAGAAAGTGGTACTCCATGCAATCTTACCACTTCCTTTACATATATCCTGGCAAGATGATCCAAAGATAAATCCTCTCTAATAGCGATGAAGTGTGCAGACTTTGTAAGAAGATCAACTATGACCCAAATAGTATCATTGCCTTTGGATATTTTAGGAAGTCCGGTGACAAAGTCCATAGTGATGTTTTCCCACTTCCATTCAGGTATGGGTAATGGTTGTAACATCCCCTTAGACTTCTGTCTCTCAGATTTAACGTGCTGACAAACCAAGCATCGAGAGACATATTCAGGAACATCTCTTTTCATGCCATCCCACCAGAAGTACTCTTTCATGTCCCTATACATCTTCATGCTTCCATGATGAATAGATAATGAAGAACTATGAGCCTCATCCAGAAGCTCCTTCTTTAATTCGGGGATGGGAGGAACACAAACCTGATTCCTGAACTTTATTATCCCATCACAATCAAGGTTGAATTCAGGAACATTTCTCACCTTCTTTTGTAACTCTACATCTTCTTTCTATTCCTCTATAATCTTCACATGTATATATGGTTGAACATTCATTTGAGAATGATACAATTTTCCCCCTTCCATTATAATTCCAAGATCCATCCTTTGTAAATCCATAAATATTGGATCTTTTGTGATCCTCATCATGGATAAACCGGCATGGTCTTGTCGACTTAATGCATCTACCACCTTGTTTTCTTTCCCAGTTTGGTAATGGATTGAGCAGTCGTAATCCTTAATCATCTCCAACCATCTTCTTTGGCGCATATTCAGCTCCTTTTGTGTGAAAATATACTTTAAACTTTTATGATCAGAATAAATGTCACACCTTTCTCCATAAAGATAATGCCTCCAAATCCTTAATGCAATGATTACCGTAACTTACTCCAAATCATGAGTTGGGTAATTTTGCTCATGTATTTTCATCTGTCGGGAGGCATAAGCTATCACCATATCATTTAGCATGAGAAAATATCCTAGTCCCATCTGGGATGCATCACTATAGATCACAATCCTTTCTCCACTACAAATATGTGTGAGTACAGGTGCACTGGATAACCTTCTTTTCAACTCCTTGAAATTCAATTCACATTCCTCTGTCCAAAAAAACATAACTCATTTCCGAGTCAACTTGGTCAGTGGATTAGATAATCGTGAAAAATCTTTCACAAAACGTCGATAACATCCAGACAAACCAAGAAAACATCGGATCTCGGTTACTGTTGTTGGTCTTGACCATCTTTCGATAACCTCTATTTTTGCTGGATCCACAGATATCCCCTCTTTTGAGATTATGTGACCCAAAAATAAAGCTTTTTGAAGACAAAATTCACACTTGGTAAATTTGGCATAAAGCTTCTCCTTTCTCAGGGTCTTCAATATAATTTTCAAGTGATCTTCTTGTTCTTCCTTTCTCTTTGAATAGAAAAGAATATCGTCTATAAAGACTACCACAAACTTATCATGATAGTCTCTAAAGACTCTATTCATCAGATCCATGAAGATAGCAGGGGCATTAGTAATACCAAATGGAATCACTATAAATTCATAGTGTCCATACCTTGTACGGAAACCCCTCTTTGGTATATCCCCCCTTTTGACCCTTAATTAATGATACCCTGAATGAAGATCAATCTTGGAAAAGTATTGAGCTCCATGTAGTTGGTCAAATAGGTCATCAATGCACGGGAGAGGATATTTGTTCTTGATAGTGATCTTGTTAAGTTCTCAATAATAAATGTAGAGTCTCATTGATCCATCTTTCTTCTTAACAAACAGAACAGGTGCTCCCCAAGGTGATGCACTAGGGTGTATGATCCCCTTATCAAGATTCTCTTGGATTTTCTTCTTCAATTCCTACCACTCAATTTTGGTCATTCTATAAGGTGACTTTGAAATAGGCAAAGCACTTGGAACGAGTTCTATTGAAAACTCAACTTCACGATTTGATGGAAGACCTGGTAATTCCTCCAGAAAGACATCATCAAACTCCCGTACAATGGGCATATTCTTAATCGTGAGTTTCTCACCAACCATTTGAGAAAAATAACCTTCATTTAGTGGAATCAAGACCCATAAGATGGATGAAATTTCCACTGGGTGGTTATGTTCATCCTTGCATTGATAGAGGATCATAGATTGATCTGGAATATGAAATGTGACTTCCCTTCTTTGGAAATTGATATAAGATCGATATAAAAAAATCCAATACATGCCAAGAATCACATCAAATTACACTATAGGAAGGATCATAAGATTTACAGGAAGCACTTTCCCACAAACTTCAATCGGAGAAGAATTATAATCTTTTGATGCGACTGTTATGCCATTAGGGGTTGTCACAGCTAACTCAACATCTAATTGTTGAGGTAATACGGTGATATCCTTAGAAAATTCTTTAGAAATAAATGACTGGTTAGATCTAGAATCAAATAAAACATTTACTAATTTAGAGTGGATAGTAAGTGTACCTTTCACCACATTGTTATCGTACTCCACATTGCTGATAGAAATTGCATGTGACTCTCCTTTGTCATTAGCCTTAAGAGTTGGTTGACATCGACCATCATCATCAACCCTTGGATTTGGGAATTGATTGGAATAATGCCCCATCTCCTTGCACATGAAACATTGAAGTGTAGTAGGTTCATTCTGTGCATCCCTTCCTTTGTTTGCATAATTAGACATCTTCTTCCCATCATTACGGCATTCAAATTCCTGATGGCCTTCCTTTCTACTTCTGAAACATTTACCTATCCCTTTAAGAAAACTCCCTCCATGTTTCTTTCCAAACATTGAGCATAAGGGAAAGCTCATCTTCTTTTCAGTGTGCTCTTTAGATTTTCCTTTGAATTCCATTTTCCTCTTCTTATCAAACCCATATGACTGATGGGTTACTCCAATCTCCATCTCAACTTTGAGAGCACATCGAATGATTTCCTCGTAGCTATTGAAGTCCCTTATGGCTAACGTCCTTCGAAGACTAGGTTTTAAGCCACTAAAGAATCGATCAATCTTACTCTCAGGTTGGATAATAATACCAGATGTGTACCTTGCAAGCTTTGTAAAATTTGCTTCATAGGTACTAACCGATTCATCATCCTTTTTCTTTAGTTCAAGAAACTCCTTCTCCAACATTGTTCGGAGAATACGAGGGAATTACTTATTGAAAAATAAGTTCTTGAATTCATCTCATTCCATGGAATCAATTTCATCCCTTTACGTCATATTCTTAATAAGATTCCTCCATTGATCTGCATCACCTTCCAAACAATACATTGTTAAGATGACATTATCATGTTTAGAACATTGAAGAACTGAAAATATCTTTTCAGTAGTACTAATCTGTTGTTCAATAACTAATGGATCAGTAGACCCGCTGAATGAAGGTGGACGCTGACTCATCAAGGATTCAATAGAATTTTGATCCTTCCTTTGCTCATTTGGAAGTCCTGCATGATTCATATCTTGAGAAAGTTGTGTGAGCATGGCAACAAGATTTTTCATTCCATCTCCCATAACGTTTGGTTACTCAGGGGGACAATCATTGCATTGCCCGTTGCATTCCGCGTTAACACGGTTCCATTGCGTTCTAGCCATTGACTAAAACCAAGAAGAATAGTGTGAGCAACACTAATTATAATAGTAAAACTACATAATCAAGAATAAAATTTCACACTTAAGGTCTTATCCTAGGTTATTCATGTCCATTTCTAAAACACTATGATTGTGTTATATGCTTAGACTTATCATTAGGGTTCTTACTAAGGCTTTCACATCCTAGTTTCCAAATGTTGACTATACCTTTCCTCTGATACCAACTATAAAGACCCATTATTTACATACATTTATATTACTTCAGAATTGAAGAACACTTATTACAACATATAACAAAACCAGGAATGGACTATATAGGTATAGTGTCTTTAGAAACTGGGAAACATTAACAACTGGTTCATAAAGCGTCTACACTGTCTTCCATTTATTTCATCATATCTATAGTCCCTTTAGGATTATCTTACCTAATAAACTTCTTTCTTACCTGGGGAAAGAAAACATTCAAAAGGGAGAGCTTAAATGCTCAGTAAGGTTAAACAAAAGAATTGTCAATCACATCATATACATAAGAACATAACTTTTGGAAATCTTAACCTGTAAAAGAAATCATAATTTCATAACATGGGATAAATCATAGTAGTGAAATGTAATCCCAATAATCATATCATAAAACATGAAACATTGTGGCATAAACACATAATCATAGAGAATCATTTCTTGTTAGTCAAGACTCATTGCCTAGACTATCTAAGTGGACAAAGTCCATTTCTGAACCGAGTTCACTCCTCGTTTTAGTCCTGTTTCACTGAACCGGTTTAACCTGTCATTCCAGCCATGTCTATCTCATGAGATATTAAATATTTACCCAATGCATTGGAGGGAGATATAGGTCCCACCCATCTCATAATGATACCATTCTTATTTGTGGCACAAAATCATAAATCTTACATCATTGCATAACCCATGTAATAAAAATGGGAATCTTAAACATCGTGACATCATAAAACAATTCATATAAGATAAAGGAATTCATAAAAATATAATTACATCACAACATAATCGAATCAATGTAATAATGGGGATAGAAACAGTACCATATATTATCTTAGATGGAAAATAATTTTGATAAAACACTTGAACCCCATTCATGAGGATAATATCCTTTCTACTACAAAAACATTTTCCTTTCTTAACATGTCATACAATTTAAAACTAAAAGAATTTGATTAAAAATAAACTTGAAAACTTGTAAAGTAACCTTCTTTGAAATAATGTTTTAAAAATCCATTTATTCCATATATGTTAAAAAACATTCTTCTCGTACTTTTGTCAGAAAAGTCAAAAAGGTACCCCGTACGAAAAACGACAAAAGATTCCTTTCATATCTTTTACTAAAAACTCACCGATGGGTAAAATTGGATTTAAACAATTTTATATGGATGGAAATAATATTAATTATTGAGGAAAAATGGATGTGGATGATAAAATACACCCCAGTAAATTTCAAAGTATAAACAATCTCGGATAAAAATGAGACTGTGATATTTCCCTTACCTTAGGTCGGATTTTCCTCGTAAGTGTCCAAACCTCCTGTATAATGATTTAAATAATGTTATTAACTTATTACAGAATCATAATTATTATTATGATATCATATATGGTCATATTCTTATCTTCTTGGATGTAATATTTCATTGCTACTTGTTATTCGGGTGTTTATAACTTTTTGTTCTTATGCATGATTTGTCGAATAAATTCTTATTCTTATTTTTAGTTATAGATACATCATTTCCAGAATGGTATTAATGTACTATATATCATATTTATTCATTAAATTCATTTATATAATCATTATGCAAAGAAGATCATGTAGAAGGAATCACATCACATCGTGGAGACGATATTTCGTACGTACGCACGAGCAATGATATCGTTCCCATGATCGTGGAATTGTATTGGTGTGTATGTATACTATTTCAGAATCAATATCACTTTACAATAATAATATATAGTAATTATTTACATCATTATACCCATCCAATTATGGTGGTGGGGGAAAATAGATTACACCACGGCGTAGAGACGGTATTCCGTACGTACGCACGCGCGGTGATTTCATTTTCCGTTGGATGGATCGATGGTGAAATAGGGTTGTTTAATACTTGTAATAAAATATCAGTATATGAGTTATTCTGATGTTATTACATCATGATGAAACAACTAAAGAATAAGAAGTTGAAGAAGAAATAAATATGAATGAATCGGTAACAGGCATTACCTCTTCTTTGAAGCGCCTCTTTGAGACCTCCTTTTAGGGCACTAAAATTGGTCTTTGAAGAAGACCAGGACCTATAGGATGTCCTTAGGGAAGTGGAGAGAAGATATTTGCAGGGGTTGGCCGAACTTGAAGGCTCAATGTGGTGTGAGGAAGAGAGGGAGGAGGTTTCCTTTTATAAGGGGGGAGAGGGGCACCTTTGGAAAACTAAAAATATTATTTTATTATAAATCCAAATTCGGTTTTAAATAGCTCCAAATTGATTTATTTAGAAACTAAGGATGGGATGGGTCGAAATACTCTCATCCAATATAATTTAGACATTTTTAGGTTCTTATTTTAACCTTATCATTTAGATTTAACATTAAATTAAATTATTTTACTTTTACCGTGTCTTCTTGTGTTCTTATACTATAAGGTTAATAAACTTACTATAAGCAGCCAAACGAACCCCCAGTTGTTTATAATTAATATATAAAACCTTTTATAAGTAAATTGGAAAATTAATAGATTTTTGAGAATAAAATAACAATTACTAATATAATATTTGTTTTAAAAACAATTTTATGTCAATTTTGACACTATTTAGTAATTGATTTTTGTGAAAATCATAACAGAATGATTAGTTCGATCATAGTTAATTAAATCAATACTAACATGTCATATTAACCTAGTAAATTAGTTTAATTCATAAAAAGTCTCAAATTATATTTATTTCTGTATTTATAACATCAATTTTGTTAATATTTAATTAATAAGATAATTACTGCACCATCATTGTGTCATAAATAAATTAAATTATTTAAAGTCTAAAAATTACAAATAAAATATCATTATGTAGGAAATCTTTTTATCTTTCTAATGAATATTTATAGTCGAATTTATCTTATGTATAACCCTATTTAAAAAATTATTTAGTTATTGAACATTGATTTTAACTATTTTAACCCTACTTTAAATAAATTAATAATAAATGTCCTAATCTAATCCAAGTGGGCCTAAATGGTAATATTTTATTCCTAAGCTTGTTTTGGGTCGAATTACACTTATCCAATAGAATTAGGACATGTGTTAGGGTAATAATAATATCATTTTACCATTAATTACCCTATTTACTTTTAACCGTGGTAAATAAAAGTAAAAAGTTACTATTCACCAAAAATTATTTTCATTTCATTGAACCACATTTTACTTACTGACATCAACCGTGTCTCTCAGATTTTTTAAATTCCACTCACAGAAGTGGTAAAATTATGTTTTATGAAAAATTTGGTTTTTTATCTACCACTTAGTGGTTTCAATATTCATCAAAAATTGAAAGTTTTCATAAAAATACCAAAATTTTACCCTAGGCTAATTTCGATATTCCGAATCCAAAAAAAGAAGTCCATTTTGAAAAATAAAATTTATAAAATTTAAAAAAGTGGTTATTAATATTCATAACGGCTAGTTTAAATAATATTTTAATAGTATATCGTTGTTTAGTGAAACTCGGTATTGCGTACGACGCAAGCTATCGATGAAGGTCGCAATTTCGTGTAAAGAAAGTCAAGCAAGTGTGGGGTAGAAAAAGATTCCTTTGATGATTTATATAACATAATAGTCTCAGGTGTTACATTAAATTTTATTTGAGGATTATTATTTTTGAGATTTCTCTAAATAATTTCATTATAAAAAATATTTTTTTTATTTAAAGGAATCATTGAAAAATCCTATATTGTATCTATATATGTCATGTTTAATTTTTTCGGATCATGTGTAATATTTTACTGTAATAGCTATTTTGATTTTCAGGAATTCGAAATTATTTTTTATTACCTTTTGAAATTAAGAAAAAAATTTATTTTACATTTTATTCAATATTTATTTATATTTTTAAATAAATTAAATTTAATATTTATTCGTTAATACAAGATTACATGTATTAAAGTTAACATCCACAAAAACGGTAAATGCAATATTTTTTTGAAATTAGTTTTTCAATCTCAAAAGTGTATTACATTAAAAGTGAAAATTTTAATGATTTAATAAATTAATTAAATTGTTTTAATATTAAATTTTTTATATGATTAAAATTTTGTTATATGGGTTTACACATATATTTAATGAAATGAAAATTACTTGTTGAAAAACCTATTTCAAAGTAAATGTCCATAATGGATAATGGAAACAATGTTGTAGTAAATGTAATGAAGACTCTTTAGAAAAATTGAGAAAATAAATTTATGACTATTTATTGACATTTTCTCAAAAAAAAATTATTCTTCCTCACTTTGGAGCTATTTAATCAGGAATAGTTTTATAACATAATTGAATGTGTAACAGGAATTTATGGAAATTCTTTTTTTCTTTACGTATAAAAGGGTATTAATTCAAACTCATTATTCTACCATTTGAAAAGAATTATATCTAGAAAAATAATGCATATTCCTTTATAAATTGTCCCCCAAAGTCATAAAATCCATTTCCTTTCCAAACTAAAATGGTATGGGGGACAAATTTTTATCACAAGGGAGAATATCTAAATGGATATGTAGTTTTCTCAACTGAAATCTATCGATTATTTGCTTTTTATAACCCCTAATATATCTTCTAACCATTAGTGATTGAATTAATATATGTTGATAAATCGTGAAAAGTAATTATACTAATGGAACATCCTTTTTTATTCAACTTCAAATCATTTTAAAATATGAAGACCCTATCAAGTGTACTTTTTGACTTCCACCAACATTAATGGCATGTTCTATTTTTCATCAACACATTAAATGGATAGGCCAACGATCTATTATATGAATAAAAAAATATTTTAAATATTGTTCAGATTAAAAAATTATAAATAATTATATTCCCAACATCCCATATTTTATGAAAAATGATATTTGCCTCATGTTTGTATGTGATGATTACTCCTCCATGTAATGAGTTTTCTTATTTTCCAATAATACCAAACATGAATGAAAAAATATTCATTTTAGTATATAAAAATGTTATTTATTAAAATATAAATATTATGGGAATTAAAAAAATTTATATTCTATATATTATTTGGAAATAAAAATGCCATGTTAACAAATTTTAATGAAATAAAAATAAATAAATTAAGATTTCTTAATTTGAGTCAATTATTTCCAAATAGTAACAAAGTTTTAAATTTCTATAAAAATCAATTAAAAACCCATAAATCTATAAAATTTTGGATATTATTAATCTATCTCACTACATATATTTCACATTCATGGTATTTTGGAATATTCTAAAGAATGGACCAAAGCACCTCATGTAAAAAATATAAGATAACAAATTATTAAATAGATGAGAAATTATAATAAATAGGTGTTATGAAATTAATCATAATTGGAAAAGATTCATAAATTTTTTTTAAATAATAATAATTATAATATTTAGGATGCTAGGTGCATTATAATAATAAATTTTGTCCCACGTTAAGTGTTTTTTATTTAATTATGATGCATTGAGATATAATTACTATTCAATACATATTTATCCTTTTGGAGTGTATATATGGGATTAATGTATTCTTTTAATAATTTTAATTTAATATAAATGTATTGTAATTTCCATCTGATAATCTGTCTATCAAGGAATATCCGCTCCAAAGGTAACAGTGTTGTATGGCCCGGGTTAACTCAACTAATTTCATTAAGATATAATGCGTCTTCCTGAAATTATTTCTCCATTCATGGTTGATTTCAACAAATTATTTTACTTCATGGATATTTTTTCCACTATAGGGAAAATGAATATTTTATTCTTTAACTTTCCATTGAATAATTGAATCATAGAAATGTATATCATATTTAAGATTAATTTATATTTACATTCACAAATATTTCCACTCTATGTCCATATTTTTCATAATCTATAATCTTTCTTTTTCAATTTATAAAATGGATTATTTATTGACTCATTAAAAAATCATCATTGTATTTTCTTTTAAAATTATAATTTATTAACCATTTTTACAGTGAGGGTACTGAACAATGTTTTTTTAATTATTAAAAAGGTATTCCATTCATGGTCCTACTTTTAATCCTCAATAGACATTTTCATTAAAAAATCATATACCTTTGAATGATCAAATTCTGGTGATGGTATTTTAAAATTATATACTTTGAACAAAAATTAAATTACCTTTTTGAAAATGGCCTTTTGATTTTCACTTGTAACACTTTCTTTTTTGAATATGGTAAAATAATTCTATAAATTTATATAGATTAAAACTTGTTTTATGATTATTGTTTTTTTTGAAACATCCTTTAGATTTTATAAAATGAATTTCAAAATGAATTTTACCCATTATTATTTACATATGAAAAGGAATTTTTGTTATATTTTTTAAAAGTTAGTAAATGATT
Source organism: Viscum album (assembly GCA_963277665.1). Taxonomy (NCBI): domain Eukaryota; kingdom Viridiplantae; phylum Streptophyta; class Magnoliopsida; order Santalales; family Viscaceae; genus Viscum; species Viscum album. The sequence continues at coordinate 1,966,721,379 of OY728132.1, forward strand.
ATAATAAAGAATTATTTATTTTAAAATAGATTTTAAATACTTATTTTTCTAATAGAAATAAATAATTTCTTTCAAATAATCTGCTTTTATTTAAAACGTTCATTGGGAAACAATTTTTCATAGTATATTTTTTATGTGTTTTATCATGTCCGTGGTATTTGAATTTAAGGGAAATATTAAAAAGAGTTTTCATGACATTAAAAAGGAGATAATTACTCTTAATTATAGTTAATTAATAAAATTATATTAAAATAATATATATCAATATATTTAATAACCATTTAGATTTATTAATTATGTTTTTATTCAACAATGAATCTTCATTCTCTATTTGGATTATAGATTATTCACGGAACATTTTTAAAGAATATGATATCTTTTTATTGTGTTAATTATGTGAATACCTGCATATGAATGTTTTCATTTTCTAGTGGGACACATTGTTTTAGATGGATATTATTATGAAAATTGTGGTTTGGTATTATACATTAATTAGTTTTTTATATATTGATATCACATGTTGTAATTACATTGACAATTGAAGTTTTTTTTACAATACATAGTGTGGGGTTTTTTTCACACAAAGTTGCATGGTAATTTGGATTATTCTAAATTTTCATTGAGGGAATTTTTTAACACATAATACATCATGTTGTATTATTCTTATTCAAAATATAATGTATTGACATGTCATTTCTTTACAACATGGTGGAAGTACATTTTTTTCATAAGGTAATTTGGAGATAAGATTTAATAGTGTAGCATCCCCAGTTTGAGGTATATAGCCTTTGTTTATGCCCTTTTTATTTTTCTAAATTGGATGGGATGATTTGATTAGAGGTTGGGAGATTTTGGAATGGTTTTGAATTAATTTTGATGTTTTTCATAGAAAGTACGGTTTGTGCACGGTTAGGCAGAAATCGTGCAGGGGGAGGTAGTAGGATTCGCACAGCCTATGCATGGTTTGAGAAACAGAGCGAGGAAACTGTGTGGGCCCCTCCTCTGGAGACAGTGGCAGGCACACGGTTAGCGCAAGTTTTTCCAATCCATGAAGACTAACCATGCGACCACATAAAGTTGGAGTTTTTAAACTTGGGCTCCCTCAGGCTAGACCTAAAACACTCTAAATCCTCCCCCACTCAAGCCTCACTTGGAATATTGGGTTCCTAGGGGTTGAAGGTTCTCTTCCACTCATTTTGGAAGCGATTCAAAGTGCTTTCATGGTGTTTTGAAGGTGTTTTCACCTGGGTAAGTCTCTCCACTTTCGGTTCTTTATGATTTCCTCTAGATCTACATATCACTATCTCTCTTGTTTTTCTAGATGTATACTCCGTGTGTGTATATATAATGTTTTAGTTTCCTTAGATATTAATTTTAAGGCTTTTTGATGTTAGGGAAGGGGAACTAGAGAGGTTTCGGTGGTGAATTCACCGGATTTCAGGTGCGGTTGCTGGTGGGTCGATTTCACGGGAACCCTAAAGGTGTGTGGGTTCTCTCTCGACTCCACATGGTTAGAACTAGTTGTTTTGGTTATGATTTATTTTTTTTCATGAAATTAATTGTTATAGTGATGTGTGAATCTTATTGGAAAACCATTTAGGTATGAATTGGGGGATTTTGAGAATAATTGGTTATTATTGCTAAAGAGGGATTTTTTGGGATTTTAAAATGTTTATTTTGAAATCATTAGTGGGTGATTAAAGAAAAATGTTTTTTGAAAGTTTGATTTCAATAAATATGTTGTTTTATTGAAATTTTGTTTGTCTTGGAAAATGGTTAAAGTGTGGTTTCAATAAATGGTGATTTATTCAAGTGGTATGGCATGTTATGGAAATGGTTATTTTCATTTTGATGTGGACTTGGTGGGTTATATGTTTAGTTATGTCTTGTGTTATTTGTGTAGAAGTGGGTGGGAAATCCAATTATTAAGGGTGAATGAAATGGGCAGAAGTCCCACCGTTTTTGGTAGTGGTCGAGAAGTACCGCTAGCTGAAAATGGGGTGAACGGGATGGGCGGAAGTACCATTATTATGGTTTCTTTGTTTTGAATTGCATTTCAAGATGGAATATTTTGTGCTAATGTTAAATATTTAGATGTATTATGGAATGATTGTTTGGCATTCCCTTGCGTTCTAGGTTTGGGTGAAGTGGATTGGTAAGAGTATATTTGGATCATGGTATTGGTTTCACTTGTGATCATTTTTATATAGATTGATTACTATAAATACACTAACAGTTTTATCTTAGTTGCATGCATAGGGAAGTTAGTTGGGGAAATCCTACTGAGTATTTGAACTCACCACTTTCATTGGAACTTTGGTGTCTTTGCAAATGTTGTGTACTGTGATGTGGGAAATGGTAAAGCATCACCCTCCTTTAGTGGTGCATTGTGATGTTTTGGTGGAGCTTGGAGCTTGGTGCTTGGTGTGGATCTATTGTGTTTTCATGGCTCATGGGTTTTTTTGTTTATTTTTTTCTTTGTACTTTGATTTTGTGTGTTTATTTCAAGTTGAATGGTTTTGGGGTTTGTGATGAAATTGTTAGTATCACATGGTTTTGTTTGAAAGTGGATGCATCTTTAGTTTTGGGTAGTTTGTGTTGTGTTATCTTTATAATGGAGAATCATTCCCCACTATTCCTTGTAGCCCTCTATATTTATTTCTGGACTTTGATGCCTCAGGAATTTCATTAAAGTCCATGTAACTCTCACCACCTCCTCAAGCCAATGAGGTAGGTGGAGGGGTGTAACATGTGGTATCAACTTGTTCGTCCTTTGGAGTTGATTATCAGATTTGGAGTTAACATTCGTTGTGGTATATTCTTTGAGAGGGGATGGTATCAAGGTAGGGGAATGTTAGAACCTGGAATGTATAGCATAAGAGGACATAGCTAATCCTTTTTTTCTAAACATCAATTTACCAGGGATTTGGGATCATAAGTGTTTTGGACACACTTATAGGCATTGGAAATCTCATTGTCGTGGGTGTATCCAATGAGATGTGCCTGGAATATATGGTAGATATGACTTCCCTCAAGGATGAATATTTCATTGTGTATAATGATTTATGGTCAAAATTGACAAATTTTTTTTCAAATGTGTTAAATATTAATGTGATTAAATTTGGTATTTTGAAAATGGTTTGATTTTCCAAAAGTATGAATCATGGAAAATGTGGAAAGGTGGAAAGCCTCATTGTGATAGTGTTGTTTAATGTGAATTGACATGGGAATTCTTGATGTCTACGGATGTGAGGCTCACGGTTGTTTGTTATCTGTTTATAGAAATGACACCAGGTAGGCAACATAGAGATGAACCGGAAGTGGCCAATGAGAACATGGTTGTACCTGAACCCAGGTGAACCAACAGTTAGTCCAAATCATAGTGAAAGCCTTCCATGCTGTGGGAAGTGTGAATAGAGCAGAAAAGATGAAGCATGTTGATTATGTGGCTCAGTTTCAAAGGCATGATCCACCTATCTTTAGGGGTGATTCAGACCCAAAAAGGGATGAGGCATGGATGTCTAGAATGAACAGAATTTTTATTTTTATGGGGACACCGGTAGAGCTAAAAGTAAATCTAGAAATTTATAAGCTAGAGGATCTTGCTTCATAGTGGTGGGAGTTCGTATTCCAAGTGATAATGGACTAGGGTATGATGTGGGAAGTCTTTGAGGAATTTTTTAATAGACAATTCTACAAACATACATTCAGAATTCAGCACACAGCTAAATTCTCTTGTCTAAAGAAAGAGCATATGTTTGTGATGGAGTTTGCAGCATATTGTATGTGCATAGGGTATTTTTCACCCGAGGTGGTGGGTATAACATAGTTGAAGGCTAAGATCGTCAAAACAGGGTTAATTCAAGAGATCCATTCAAAAATATTAGTGTTGTGTATCAATGATTACACAAAGATGGTGAATCGAGCATTGGTGGCTGAGCGGGATCTGTTGGGAGATGTGGGTTGAGAAAGCATTGTATTACCCATAGAGAATAGTGGGAACTCAAATGATGGATTTAACTAGAGGAGGGACACATATACATAGGGAAAAAGTATGGCACATAATCCGATGGTAGTATCAATAAATATTCTTCTTAAGCCCTAGAGTAAACCAGAATGTTTTCAGTGTGGCTCTACCGCACACATCAAGCGGGATTGTATGACACAACAATGAGCATGTCAAAAGTGAAACAAGGTGGGGCATCTTTAGCACTATTGTAAGAATTCTCTGAGGTTAGGTTTTCTTGACTCTCTTCAGGGATTGCAGACATCATATGCTTCGATGGGACAGGGACAACAGCATACCCATTTTCAGAAGAGTAAAGTCAGTCATGGTGATTCTCAGAACACCACAACTCCTCAAAAGGGAAATATAGAGCAATGTGTGGAAATGAAGGATTTGTTCAGAGCTGAGCTGGTTTGTGTTGGATGATCAGTCTGGACCATCCATGATCTGAGGTAATATTATTTTAAATTCTACATTGACGCAAGTGTTGTTTGATATGGTTGCTTCACATTCTTTTTTCGCTGCACTTGTGTTTGAGTTGCTGGTTTAAAGGGTGGAAATGATTTCTTTGGTTTTGAAACAACAAAATCCTCTCAGTCTTAGAGAGTTTATAATCTTCATATAAGGAGCATGTTGTATTGTTTTGGATGAGGTTGAGCTAATGTGGAATTCTCAATTCTTGAGATGGATGGATATGATGTAATCCAGATAATGGATTGGCTGGTGGTGTTTAATGGCCACATTGACTGTAATGTGAGAAAAATATTTTTTACTACACACGATGGCATTAGACATATCATTAGAGGAGAGAGGCATGAAAATCATGTAAAAACAGGTCTATTGGAACAAACTGTTAGCACATTTTCATATAATTTGGTGGTGTTTTCATTGGAATCAATAGAGGGTGTTGAGCAGAGTGTTCATCCGGCATTGGTGGATCAGTTCAAGGGTGTTTTTTCTTGAATAATTCTTCGGGTTACCTCTTGTAAGAGAAGTGGATTTTATGATTGATCTCCTTCCAAGGATCAGTCCTATATCACTTCCATCTTATCAGATGACACCATTTGAATATCTGAAATTGAATGACCAGTTAAAAGATTTAGAAAATAAGGGGTTTTTCTGGCCTAGCATGTCTCCGTGGGCAGCATTGGTGTTGTTTTTCCAAAAGGCATATTGAACCATGAGGCTCTGTGTGTATTTTCATTGACTTAACCAAGTTACAATAAATAATAGTTATCCACTTCAACGAATTGATGATTTGTTCGAACAGTTGAGGGGAGCCTAGTGGTTCTCCAATATTGACCTAATGTCGAGATATCACTAATTGTAGGTGAATAAGGACGATATTCCAAAAACAACTTTCAGAAGTAGATATATTCATTTTGAATTTGTGTTTATGCCCTTTGGTCTATGTAATGCTCCAACGGTGTACATGGATTAGAAGAATCAGTTATTTCAGAGATATCTGGATTCATTTGTGGTGGTGTTTGTATACGATAATATTGTGTATTCAAAGACATTGGTGGAGCATGATAAGCACATAGAGACAGTGCTAGGGATCTTACAGGATCATTAGTTGTATGAAGAATTTCTAATGTGTTTGTTTTGGATACAGGAAGTTCATTTTCAATGCCATGTGATCTCATAAACTGGTGTTTCAATGGATCCAGAAAAGATATGTGCTGTTATCTCATGAAAACCACCAATGAATTTTTCTGAGGTACGAACTTTTCTTAATCTAGATATGTATTATCGGTGTTTTGTTCGTGATTTTTCATGTTTGGATTCACCGATGACACATTTTACAAGAATGAATGTTTCATTCTAGTGGAATGAATAGTGTTCATAGTGATTCAGAGAGCTAAAGGATCACCTTACATCAGAACCAATCTGGGCTTTTCTAGAACCCGGAAAAGGGTATGGGGTGTATGACAATGCATCAGTATCAGGGTTGGGGATCATTTTGATGCAAGGAAATCATGTGGCTATGTATGGATCGCGGCAGTTGGGGGTGCATGAGAAGAACTACCCAACACATGAATTGGAATTGGCAAAAGTGGTACATGCTTCGAAAATGTGGAGTCATTATCTCTTTGGTGTGAAATTCACGTTATATATAGACCATGAGAACATAAATCACATTTTATCACAAAGGGATTTGAACATGGGGAAGATGATATGGAAGGAATATCTTCATATTTTTTGATTTTGACTTGATGTACACACCGGGTAAGGGATATTAAGTGGAGGATGCATTATGTTGAAAATCACATTCTTGGGTGGTGAAACAGGCATTAGTCCAGTGGAAGTTGATGTCATTTATAGCTAAAATGTTGTTGGAATGTGAGGACTAGAGCCATAAAGTGGTCTTCCTTCTAGTTTTTTTGATTCCTGACTTGGTAGGCCGGGATAAAGAGGCACATATATTTGATAAATACTGTGTGACCATGAGGTCAAAACTCAATGGTGGGGAGACCATTGGGGGTTGGAAATTTAACGGACATTCAATTTTGTGTTTTTGGAATAGGATGGATGTACCAGTTTCTTATCAGGAGGATCTTGTTAGGGCTATCATCATTCCAGATGGGATTTTCATACTAGAATTTAGAAAATTTATAACACATTGAAAGAACAGATCAGGTGGGCATGTATGAAAAGAAGAGTGGCTAAGTTTGTTTGAAGATGCTTGACCTGCCAGTAGGTCACGCCAGAGCATCAGAGGTCATTGGGAATGTTGTAGTCTTAACCAATCCCTGTTTAGAAGTGGGGGAAAATCGCAATGTATTTTGTCTCAGGTCTCCCAGATAACAGTTATAAATCACGATTCCATTTAGGAGATAGTGGATCAGTTATCGAATTCGGCCCATTTCATCCTGATTCGTGAATCTCGTAGAATGGAGGATCCGTCCAAAGTATATATCTCAGAGGTGGTAAAGAGGAATGCTGTTCCACTTTTGATCATATAAAATAGTGATCAGAGGTCCCAATATCATTTCTATAAATCCTTGCAACATGCCCTTGGGACACAGTTGACTATGTGCACAGCGTATCACCCTCAAGTGGATGGTCAATCCAAGAGGATGATAAAAACATTGGAGTATATGTTGCGGGCCTCTGTCATGGATGTTGGTGGCTCATGGGTGGAGCAATTGTCATTGGTTGAGATTTAATACAATAACAGTTATCAGGAATCCATATATTTTTCTCCTTTGTATGGTTGGGTGGGATATTGTGTCGTTCTCCACTATGCTGGGTGGAAACAGGTGATTCCGCAGTCGTTGAATGGATCCATGTCCAGGAAACTACAAAGAAGATCAAGTTAATAAAGATGAGAATGGAGACATCTCGTAGTCATCAGAAATTGTATGGGGATCATCGTCAACGACTGTTGTCGTTCGAGGTGAGTGATCATGTTTTATTGAGGATCTCTCTTATGTCGGGACACCATTATTTTTGGAAGTAGGGAAATATATCGTCAAGGAATATTGGACATTTTGAGATTCTTGAGAGGGTGGGTGAGGAGGCTTATCATTTGGATTTTCCACCTAGGTTCAGGGCAGTGCACAATGCAGTTCATGTGTCACAATTGAAAAAGTATCATCCAGATCCGAGCCATGTTATTCGAGGGGTTAATGTTGAGCTAGAGCTGAATTCTTCATTGGTGAACATGCTAATGTAGGTTGTGGATAGGCAAGAGAATGCCTTACAGGGTAAAATAATTGGTCAGGTTTGGGTTTTGTGGCAGCATGGCCAGATCCAAGAGGAGACTTGGGAGTGGGAGAAAGAGATGATCGAGAAATGGACCGAGCTCTTTGGGCAAAGGGTAGTTTCACAACATTAAGTGAATGGAAAGTCCAGTGGTGGGGAGAATGTAGCAACCCCAGTTTGAGTTATGTATCCTATTTTTATTCTATTTTATGTTTTTAAAGTTCATGGGATGTGTTTTAAAGATGTTGGGAGATTTTGTAATTGTATTGAATAAGATTGGAGGCTTTTCTTAGGGAGCACGGTTTTAGCACGGTAAGGGGGAAACCATTCGGTTTCTCTAGGAAACCATGTAGGGAGAGAAAGTTGGCTTTTCATGTCCTATTAATGGTTTGAAAAACCATGTGAGGCATCCGTGTAGACCCCTCCTCTTGAGATATTTTCATGTTCACGGCTAGCGCATGGTTTTCCAAACCATGCGGACTAACCGTGCGACCACTAAAAGTTGGAGTTTTTATACTCCAGATCCCTCAGTATTGTCCTAAAACATTAGAAATCATCTCCCACTCGATAATCACTTGGTATTTCTGGTTCTTAATTGTTGATGGTTCTATCCCACTAGTTTTGGAAGTGATTCAAAGGGTTTTCGTGCTGTTTTGAAGGTGTTTTCTCACGAGTAAGTCTCTCCCCTTTTAGTTATTTTTGGTTTCCTCTAGATCTACATCTCCCTCTATGTCATTTTTCTAGATATACACTTATTGTGTGTAGATCTGAGGATTTGGTTGCTTTAGATGTTAATTTTTAGGATTCTGAATGTTAGGGAAGGTGATTGAGAGAGGTTTCGGTGGTGCTTTCACCGGTTTTGAGGTGTAGTTGCTTGTCGGTCGATTTCTCGGGAACCCTAAAGGTAGGTGGATTATCTCTCAACTCTACATGGTTAGAAATAGTGTCTTTGGTTACAATTAATTTTTTTTTCATTAAATTAATTGTGATAGTCATGTGGGAATCTTGTTGGAAAACCCATCGGTGATGATTTGGGGATTTTGAGAATAATGGGTTGTTATTGCTAAAGGGGGATTTGTTGTGTGATTTTAAAATGTTTATTTTGAGATAATTTGTGGTTTATTATGTAAAATGTTTTTGAAATGATGGTTTTCAATAAATAGGTTGTTTTATTTAAATGTGGTTAGGCATGTAAAATGGTTTATGGGTGGTTTCAATAAATGGGTGATTTATTGAAGTGGTTTGGAATGATATGGAAATGGTTAATTGTAGATTATTGTGGACTTGGTGGTTTATATGTTTGGTTATGGATTCTGTTGCTTTTGTTAATGTGGTTGGGAATTCCCACTATATAGGGTGAATAGAATGGGTGGAAGTCCCTCTATTTTGGGTAATGTTCGGGAAGTATTGCTATGTGAAAATGGGGTGAACGGGATGGGTGAAAGTTCCACCATTATGGTTCCTTGGTTGTGCATTTCTTTGAAAGATGGAAATTGTTGTGATAATGTTAAATGGTGGGATGGATAATAGCATGATTTTTTGGATTTACCTTTGGTGCTGGGTTTGGGTGATGTGTCTTGTTAAGAGCATGTCTGGCTCATGGTATTAGTTTTACTTCTGATTATATATATATATTATTTTATATAAATGTGCTAATAGTTTTATCCTACTGGCATGTGTAGGGAAGTCAGTTTGGGAAATCTTACTGAGTAGTTTTACTCACCCCAGGATTTGGAACATTGGTGTCTTTATAGATGTCATGTACGATTACATGGGAAAAGGTAAGGCATCGCCCTTCTTTAGTGGTGCATTGTAATGTTCTGGTGGATCTTGGATCTTGGATTAGGGTGTGGAGTTGTGGTAGTGTCATGTTTCACAGTTTTTTGTTGTTTAGTTTCCACTTTGTACTCTGATGTTTTGTGGACATGTCTAGTTGAATGGTTTTGGGGTATGTGATGAAATTTTTAGTATCACATGGTTGGGATTGAATGTTCATGCATCTTTAGTTGTGGGTTGGATGAGTTGGGTTATCTTTTTAATGGAAAATTTTTCCCCACTATTCTATGATGTCCTCAACATTTATTTCCAGCCATTGCTGCCTTAGGAATGTCAATTAAAACCATATAAAACTCACCACCTCATCAAGACAATGAGGTAGAGGGCAGGGTGTTACAAATTGGCTCACAATATAATGATTTTATATTCTTATGTTTGTGGACAAGGTTTATTTAAATACTTTATTTCTATATAATGATACCTTTCCATCCCATATATCTATAATTATTCTCCTTGAATCAGGTTTATTGTCAACTTATTATCCACATTCATTAAATGGTATCTATTTTTTCATTTTATATTACAACTCTTTCTATTATTAATTATGATGAAATTTAATGGTAATATTTTTTTAATAATTGATTTCTATCATGCTGATATTTTCTGGTATGATAATGGTGAAACAAATTTCTAATATTGATAAATTTATCAGTTAATAATCATTTGAGACAACCCATTTATCATGTTCCCATTTCCCAATTTATGAATATTTATATGAGTTTTGAGAATTCAATAAAATTGTCTAGTATCATTCTAATTATGGAGTAGTGTTTAAAACTATTATACAATATATTGTATATATATTTAGATCTTAAAGACACTAATCCATAATTTCTATGGGATTTATCAATATTTTTGAAATATGATTTCTTATCATTAGATATATATAACAAAATAATATAAGGATAAAATCACTTTATATTAAGACAACATCTAAATAACAAACTTTGAGCACATTAAGTCATGGGGTGGGTCTTGATCATCATTATTTGTATTATAGCAATACTAATTTATTTTTTAAGAGTTATTTTTTTATTTTGGGGAATAAGATTACTGATAATTAGTAAAAACCCTATGGATAATTGTTTTTTATAAATATATGTATATTAGAATATCCCCAATTTTTCTTAAGGTTTTGAGAATTTTGTTATTCTATTTGTTGAGTCCCTATTTTGATACAATCTAGTGGATGTAACTATGGAATAGATTCACCTAAGGATTATCATCCTGAAAAATTATTTTTGACTATATATATTATCTTCAATTGATACATGAAGACAGGGACTAATTCTATACACCATGAAAAACACTCCTAGGGAATATGATTAAAAAATTCACTTTATCTTTATAATCCATTATTTTGGATTTGAGGACATATATATAGAATGGTTAGAGAACCTGATAGTGGATAAACTTTAAATAACCAAGAATTAAAAAAGAAATATATAATTTCAAGTTAAAAAATTATTTGTTATTTATTTATATAATTTAATTAGTTTTTATTTTTAGAATATACATTCTCACCTTTATATTTTTTTATATTTAATGATTGGATAGAAAATATAGTAAAATTGATAATAATAGAAATAGTGGATAATGATATGATGTTAATAATAATAAAAACATAGATTAAATATGTGTTAAAAATAAAATAATTATTCCCGCCAAAATTATAAATATATAATATATGAAAGTATCTTTTAAAACTCCCAAACATTAAAAATAAATATGGATTAGGAATTATAAGATCTTATTCGATATATATAATAACGTTAAGAATATTTAACTAATTTCATGTAATAAATGTGTGAAATTTCAACAAAGGGGATTTCTCAAAGGGAGAAGAAATTTTTTAATAAAGTGATGGATTGGAAATAAATATCATTGTAATTAAAGGGAGAAAAAGCGGTAGTCCAATTAAATTGGTGGTATTTGAGTACCAACTACTACACAATCCATATTTTAATTGTGCAAATAAATGGAGTTTGGGAATTTTGTAAAACTATTCCCAAATCAAATTCTTAACATGATGTACTAGTATCGGTAGCCACATAAAATAATAGAATAGTGGAATGGATATCGAATAATAACTACTAAATTTCATTTTGGTAATTATGGATCACTATTTCTCTATTATCTGTTTTTGGATGAATTTTGGATTCTAGTGAAGTTTATCAGAATTTTTTCTTTCAAAAATAAATCAACACTGCAGTGGTTTCGTTATAAAATAAGGATTATAATTATATTAAATCACAATATAAATTTTAGTGGAATTTTACTTGTAATATTTGTATTATTATTTCATTCGATAACTTTAATGTGATTTTTTATATTGGAATTATTCTCTTTTCTTATACAGTATAAATATTTTCAATAAGGAAATTCAAATTCATAGAAATATATGGTATGCAATAAATTATTAGATGACTATGAACACGGTTATGTAGAATATATTATTATATGTCTCATGATAGGGAATGATAACATACTATTGGCCCAAATTATTGAAGAAACATTAATTTTTTGGGAAATAACTATTTTGATGAAAAAAATGCCATGTCTGTTTGCAAGATTGATAAATCTACATTAATTATATATTTAGTCCCCTATAAATTTCTTATATTCATATAAATTTTCAATAGTGTATGATGATGAAAATTTTCGAGTTATACTTTATTTGAGGGGGGGGGGGGAATTTAACACCCTAATATTTGGAATATATTTTTCTATAAATAATTATAATTTTTGATTGATTGTGTCACACACAAAAATAAATTAAATATAATCCAAAAATATTAGTTGAATACTATTATGAAAATATTAAATTCATAAATCCTATAGTAAATAAAATTATTTTATTAAATTAAATATTCATATAAAATAATAATATGGATACTAAATGTTTTTATATGCCATTTTTATTAAATTTTTCTTCCATTTTATATTGTGGGATCATTTAAAATGAAGTTTTAAAAATTTTATAATTTTAAATAGAAATAATCACCATATTATTATGACTTATCACTGAAATATTTTCTCAAGTTAAATTATTAATATTTATTTAATAAAAAACAATTATGCGATTACTTTATTGTTCATAACATTACGATGATGTAAATATTAAATAAAAACCAATAAAAATCATTATTCAACTAAAAAAATAATTATTTAGTGAAAGAACTAATTTTAAAATATAGGATCCATTTATAAATTCCAAGTAAACCTTTTGAAAACATAACTTATATTAGATTCAAAAAACAATTCGTATTATCATTTAATAAAACATAGTTTTAAGTACTTATAGAAATAAAATCTATAAAAAAGGATTCAAAGTATTATATCAACTTTTTTAATAATTTAATATCGTAATTTTCAATATTATATATAAAATTATTATAACAAGTATTAATTCTAATTACTAAGATAATTTTAAGAAACAAAATGTTTTTAAAAATTATTTTTTCTATATATTAATTTTTTAAATATAAAAGATAATTATATATTTCATAGTAATAAAATTACATTATGGGGATAATAAATTGGGGTTCGTTAAATAAAAAAGGATTTGTTTGTTTCCATATATCAGTTATAAAATATAAATTAATAGGTTAAAGACTAGTAACCATTGTAAATATGAAAATGGTATAATGTTGAAAATCATAGGTAAAATTGATGAAGAATGTTAAAAAATATATGAAAACAAATGATTATTTCTTTAAAAAGAATATATAGACAAATAAATTTGATATTAATTTTTTTTTTTTAAATTTATTAAAGAATAAATCCATGCCATAATTTAAAGGGTAATGAGTATTTTAATAAATGTATTTTTTCACTATATATAAAATTGTATCACTTCATAAACATGTCTAAGAAATAAAAAATTAATTAGTTTTAATGAAACTAAACATTAGTCTCTCCAAAATTATTTCTATATATACTATATTAACATTCCTTACAAAAACACATTTAATATTACTTGTATGTTTTCATCCAAAGGAGAACATTCAAATGGAGAGGAAATATTCTCAAACAAATTGTCATATATTTATTCATCTAATCAAAAAATTTATATATTGCCTACATATATATTTGATAATTTTTTTAATAGAGGATAAAATTTTATTAAACTAATTGAAAATAAATTTTCCTCCATGCTTTGAATCCATTTTCAAAATTAATATTACATCATTTATAGTTGTTTACTAACACCTCGATGAATGGTGTGTTATATTATTCATAACCACTATATATAGATGTTAAAACAGCATGACCTTATGAAAATATAATATTTATAATTTAATTATGGTATTGATATTTTAATAAATAATACATTTTACATACCTAAACTTGAATGATAATTAATTGCATCATCCATGTGTAGGTGAATACTACCATATCCATGGAAGTAAATATTTCATTTTATAAAGCACCATACACTAAGTGAATTAAAAATATGTTTAAGGTATTAAAATAACATTTATTACACTATTAATATTCTCAAAATTTAATATTTAGAATTCTATCAGTGATTTTGATAATATATATTCAGAATTAATTACAAAAAAAATATAATGGAACTATTATTTATTTTGATTCATTTAAGGAATGATTACAAAACTATTTAAATTTTGTTATAATATTATAATAAAATACATAAAACATTAAAATTCTGGGTATAATAAAGAAATTTACTACACATTTTACAGAAGAAAATATACTAAGAATGTTTCAGAGAATACAACAAAACCGCATCATGTTACCACCAAAGGTAAAAGACATCATATTAAAATATAATATGTTAAAAAATAGAACACATAAAATGTAACATTGATTAAAATATATATTAAGAATATTTTTTAAAATTTTAATTTTTAGTATATATGATGTTATGTAAAGATGAGTAAATAATTAGCACACATTTTAAGGGGTTTGGATCTCAATTTGGAATTTATATGCTATGATTCACATTCAGATGTTATATCCTATTCTATTCTATATATTGGAAATTTATTTCATTTTAAATATTATAACCCATTTTAAGGGATTTTAAAATCCATCTCCCATTGTATCCCCCTAGAAATTTTTATTCAAATGATTCTTATTTTGTAGGGGTCTTTCTGAACTCAACATTATTTATTGAGTTACTACGATTCCTCTTTCACTTCATTTTCACCATTTTGTATTCATACAAAATAATATTTCAATTTAGAGTAAAATACCTTCATTTATGCATAGAATTAATTTTAATATAAATATTTTCCCATGATGAAGTACTCTTTGAAAATGTATATCATTGTTTGGAATAATTGTCATTCTATTTAATGATTATTTCCCTTCGGTATCTATATTTTCCATTACCTCTAATGTTATTGAATTTATATTTAAAAATAATTTGTTTTAGATTTTTTTTACCTTTATCATTACCATGTTATATTCTCTAAATTATGTATATATACCCTTTTCATTATTTTTTCACAACAATGTTTATATAAATTATTCGGAATATTTTCTATAAAAGATCATAAATGCAATAATAATTCAATCAGGGCTCTTTTATTAGAGATTAATTTTTAAAAATAAAATATTTCAAAATATATTTTACAGCCCTTTATTGAAAATTAATTTCTATTTCTCAGGGAAAAATTTTCCTTCTATTACTATGGTAAATATTTTATAAAAAATATTTCACAATTACTCTAAATTTATGATCATTTATGTTTATGAAGATTCATTTTAATATCAAAAAATTTATTTCTAAACATTTTTTGCACATGAGTAATTTTAATATAATATTAAATACTGTTATATATTAATCAATTTCTAGGTTTTAAAGGATTTGTAATTATAGATAATATTTTTAATTGTTCTTTTTTCATGAAATGATTATTCAGTTTTATATATAATCATTCATTTTAAAAATATGAATTTTGAAATCCATTTTGAATATTAAAGGATGACTATTAATTTTTTTATCATGATAAATGTGTATATGATTATGAAAATCACATTTATTCATTTCCAAACCTTTCAAAATGATTTATTTCCTTTTATTTTTAATGTGATAAATCTAACAATCTTAAAAATAAATTTGTATCTCTGTTTACATCCGTAAGACTCAATAGAATATTTATGAGTTAGTTTTAGTACATGATACAAATTCATTATATATATTACATAAGGAATGTTAAGGGAATGATTTTATGAATAATAATAATTTTTCATTGGTTAATAATTTGTTTATTATTTTATGATTTTTTGAATTGTAATACAACATATATGTATAAATGATAATTATCTTAATGTTTGAGGTCCTATATCTACGTACAAGGTGTTGGTTGTATATTTATATCATGGGTGATAATGATGTTGAACGTGTGAATATTTTTTATTAATAACAAATATATTTGACAATAAATATTTTCAAATTAAGAAATATGATCAATTCTTTTAGATCAGAACATGTATCATGGGAATTATTTTCTTAAGATATAGTGTGACTATTTTTTCACAAAGTAATAAGTGTTTATATTATTTTTTAGAACATTATGAATTGTTATTTCCTTCCATCATAATGTTATTTGAGGGAAACATTGAGTAGGATTACAATATAATGATTCCCATTGAATATTCTTATTCCATTTTTTTATAATATGATTCATGAGACTGTAACACATCTATGAAATATTCCAGGGCATATTATACATTGGTAAAATGTCTTATCCCATTATTCCATAATATTTTATCATTATATATGATTTTTCATTTAAATTAAACATCTATTTATTAAGTCTTATGGAGTAATATCGTCATTCTATGTTAAATTATAAAAAATATTTCTCCAAATATATTGTTTGGTCATATTCCTATGATCTAAAAGACAAATACGTATTGTGGGATTTCTCTATAAAAAAGTGTTTAATATTTACCCTATTTAATGATTCTATTAAACTATGGATTATTATTTGTATAATGTGTGAGGTACCTAGAAGGGTATCTAGTATGGTTCCAATTATAGGGGTGTGGTTGCATTTTTTTTATGAAGTATCTTATATAGTTGATCCTCAAGAAAACTAAACCATATTTTCTTAAGATTATTTAATTATTTATTGGAATTAATTTTTAATAAATCCATCATTTTAAAAATTAATGATAGTTATATCATTATTGGATTCAAGTATTATGTATCAAGGATTAATTTTTAGAATAATATATTATAGTGTGGTTTTAGGGCATATCGATATTCGGGTTAATCCTATTCTAAAATAATTTGTACGGGCATATTAAAAGTATCAAATACATAAGGGTCACATTTGTGTTGACTATATGTTGTTAGAAAAATATCAATGGATCAAACCCATATAGGTGTATTTATTTGGAGAAGAATGGGTATGTGGACTGGTTAATTATGTTCTATGTAATGTTTTTAACATTAGTATATATGGTACACACTAAAGAAACATGGTTAAAAAATTGGTTGTGTCCTCAGATTGTTTTTTTTCAAACCTAATGTTTTTTATCATCAAACCACATAGAATTATAATGCATAGATTTTTATATATGATTTGAAAATTGTTAAGATTTTCAAGAGTGTGATATTTTTCACACATATTTGTTTCAATATGTACCATTTTATATTTTATATTTCTATTCCTCTATATACATAATGATTTATCGAGGATTTGAAAGGAATCATTATTTTTTGAAAAAATATAATTGTGAATATGGAATTAGGGTTACACTGTGAATTTTATGATTATTCGTCAATGAATATCATAGCCAAATAGATTCTAGAAACATTTTATGAGATTTGAGAGATAGTGAGACATCATGGAGAATTTCACATTGTAGTATGATATGATATTTATATTTTTTGTATGAAATTAGTTAATGCTGTGTAGAAAAAAATGAAATCGATGTTGTTTTAATATATTATTTATATCATTATATAAGGTAATCTATTAAACAACTATATTATATCATAGGATAAAAATAAATAACTAATTCATTATAATGATTTATTTTATTCTAAAAATTTGGATTGAAAATTATAAAAAAATTATAGCAATAGGATTATCACACCACAGTTCACAATGTCATGTAGGGATTTATTCTAGAGTCCAAAATTCAAGGATCATAATTTGGAGCCTCATAGGGTGGTATATTGTATTGTCTAACATGATTTACTAAGTATTTAAATTTTATATAAAAGTGAATACAGTAGTTAATTTGATCCATATAATGATATATATTTATTTATAGAGGATGATATTATACAAGTAAGATGCCATATTTTTTTATCATGATTTCATGAATATACCATACATATGAATTATAATATGATGATTATCAAATATCAAATTATCAAGAGAATTTACCAACTCATTTCATGGAATATTTTATCAATAAAAACATTACAATATGAATCAATTGCATATTTTACAAGTGAAATATAGGATATAGATCTATACATTCTATCTGTATATGAAATCTCTTTCTATTAAAAGTTGAAACTCAATTATTGATGACATGGAAGTAATTATCTATATAAATTTAATGATATTTCATTAGAGAAAAAATATCTTGGATATGAATTATATGGATGTATTGTTCATATTATAAAAATTAAAAGGTGGGAGTGAATCAGATTTCAAATACATATGAAATCCCCTTCTAGCTTATTCAACATTGACCTATCTAACTCAAAGTAGTGCTAATGAATTGAAATGACTTAAAAATATTATAAATATAGATACGCAAACTTGAAATTCCTAGAAATAACATTACTTTTCATAATACATAATACATAACAAAAACAGACCCCCAAGGACCGTATTAGTTTAGTGTCTTTGGAAACTCAGAATATAATCTTCTAATCATGGTGAATGATCTTTAACATCTCCAATAAATATCTTACCCATTATTTTTTCTTAACTAAAACCCTTATTTATATCGTGGTGGAAAGAAAACATAAAATGGGTGAGCACAAATTTTTTGTAAGGGTGAACATGGAGAAAATAAAAACAATCCATAAACATATAAACGTAAAAACAAGACAATAAAACATCAAAATCTTGAGCAATGACATAAATCTTGGTAGTACATCAGGCATAGAACATAAAGGAACATTTATCATGATAATATATCAATGGAATAAAACATGTAATTGTGGAAACCAATTAATCACATGTTATGATTTCCATAATAGCCTAGGCATTGTTGCAATGACCATTATAATGTACAAAGCCCATTATTGAACTGGGTTTACTTGCCGTTCCAGCCCTTTATTACTGAACCAGATTCACTTGTTATTCCAGCCATGTCAATCTCATGAGATATAAATATTTACCAACTAAATTTTAGGTACATATAGGTCCCCCCAATATCATAATGAAATCATTCATACATGTGCCACAAAATAATCTTAAATCATTCACATAACCCAAAGAATAAAATGGGTTTCATAAACATAATCCCATCATAACATAATCCATATAAAACAAATAGATATCATATCATCATAAGAAGAATAAAACCCTGTAAATAATGGAGACATTGAACTTGAAACATAATCATACTAAATAATGTCATCTTAGTTGGAAAATAGTTTTGACAATACACTTGAAATGAATTATTGAGGAAAATATCTATTCTTATTCCAATTCATTTTCTTTTCACAAAATGTCATGAAATTTTAATAGAAAAATATTTTGATGAAAATAATCATGAAATATTATAGAGAATTATTTATGAAAATTAGGTGTTATGAAACCATAAAAATCAGTTCATGACGTACAAGATAGAAAAACATTCTCCTCGTACTTTTTCTGGAAAAGTAAAAAAGTTTCTCATATGGTAAACAAAAAAAAAATTCCATCCAAAGCACAATGTGAAATTTAAAGTAGAGTAAACATGAATTTAAACATACATGATAAAATATTAAACACTTTATGAAAAACATTTTTATGGAAATGGATGATAAATATAACCCCAGTAATTACTTATGTATAAGCAATCTCGGATAAAAATGAGATTTGAAAAATTATCCCTTACCTTATGTCCAATTTCATCCGTACGTGTCTGAGAATCCTGTATAGTGGGCTTAAAAATATTATTAAAATGTAAAAAAACCATTATAATAATTATGATGTCATATATGATTCAATTACAACTTTATATTACCCGTTCATTTGTCAATTCCATGTTAAAGCAGTGTTTTGGTTAAAATCATTTCATTTATCGTCCATGTTTTGACATGTAATTATTCAAATGATTACATAGATCATGATTACTTACATACAGAATATAAAATATGATTTATATATAATATATATTAAGAATATACATATACATAATAGACCGATAATTTCTATGTTATACTCCATTCATGGAGACTGTAGGTCGTACGCACGCATGAACACTGTTTTCGTTTCCTTATTAAATAGAATGGAAGTAAGTCGGTAACTTATAAATAAATCCAGTATCATTAATATGTTATATATTTCATGATTATTTAATATATATACTTTATAATCATTCATGAATGGATAAAATGGAGAATGAATCTCATCGTGTCTTGGATAAGGTAATCCGTACGTACGCACGAGCAATGATATCATTCCAAAAATTATTGAATGGAATTTGAGTGGGTAAAATAATATCTAAAAATTAGTATCAGCTTATAATAACCATATATAGTTATTATTTACTCCATTATACCCATCTAAATAAGGAGGTAGTGGAAAAATAGATTACACCACGATGTGGAGATGATATTTCGTACGTACGCACGTGCGGTGATTTCGTTTTCCATAGGATGGATTGAAGGTGAAATAAGGTTGATTCATATTTATAATAACAAATAATCATATGAGTGATACTGATGTTAGTAATTTATTATGAAAAAACAAAATAAGAGGAAGTAGAATAAGAAATTTTCTTGAATGAATCGGTAAATGATATTACGTCTACTTCGACGCGCCTCTTCTAAACCTTCTATTAGGGTACTAAAGTTTGTCTTTGAAGAAGACCAGGACCACTAGTATGTTTCTAGGAAAGTGGATAAGATAAATGGACAGGGTTTTTATGAGCTTGAAGTGTCTAAGTGGTGTGAGGAGGATAGAAAAATGGTTCCCTTTTATAAGAGAGGAGAGGGGCACTTTTGGAAACTTCTAAAATATTAATTTATAATATACTCAAACCCCACATAAAAACCTCCAAAAATGACTCTAATCATAATATTAGATGATATAGGGTTGTTATCTCATCAAAAAATAAAATTTATACTTGTTGGTGATTTATTTTAAACCTTATCAACATGATTTAACCTTATTTAATATATTTAATTTTATTTGTGGTAATAATATTCTAAATTTTAAATTGTTACAAATAATTACTTATGTATTTTTAATTTTTCATAATTGGATAATTAATGACATTTTAGACCATATAAATTTCAATTTATAATTTTTAAATATTTTCAGGATTTTTAAACAATTTTATAATATGTTATTTTTATAAAATAACAATAGTGTCAATTTTGACTCTATTTATTTATTTTAATTTAAATAAAATACACACAAGGGATATATTCTAAAAAAATATTTAATGGAATTATAACATGACATATTCATCTTTAAAATTTTGGGAGAACATTATTTAGTTCATATAATATTTATTTTAATATTTTTAAAACAATTTATTTGATATTTGAATCGATAACATAATTTCAAAATAACTGTTGTGTCATCATTAATGATAATTATTTAATCCCTAAAAATTATAAATAAATTCTCATGATGTAAATAATTTGATTATTATTCCGGATAATATTTATATTTGACGTTTTATGAGGTTTATCAGTAAATTAAAATTAGTACACTTATAAGATATAAGGGAGTGACATGTAGTCACTTTCTTTGGTTTTAAAAATAATTATATCATTTTCATGGAACAAATTCCATGAAATGAATCTATTATGACCTTTATCTGATATGGGAAGATTTTTATTCATCCAATATAATTTTTTTAGGTCTTAGTAAAATTTTATAATATTATTTTTACCCTTAATTTCGTGATTTACCTTTAACTGTAGTAAATAAAAATTACCATAGTTAATATTCAAAGTACCAAAAAAATAAAAGTTACCTATTTACATAATTTGGACCCAATGAATCAAAATATGGAATTCATTTTTCCAAATTCAAAACACAGATGTTTCAGTAATTAATTTAAAAATTATCCAATTGTAAAGAAAACATGTATTAAAAGTTATAACATTGTCAAAGATTGAAATGTTTTTACCTATGAATTAAATGTATAATTAATTATAATGGAATACATTATTTTAAATGGTAAAAATATATGTTATTTATAAATTAAAAGAATTTAATATTATAATTTAACCATATAAATTTTTTCCATGGAAGAAGTTGTTTTTAAGTAAAATTTAGTGTGTTCTTACTATCCATCCAAATAAGAACGTTGTCATAATACTATCAAAACATTATCCAATGAAAATTTTCATATCATGATTGAAAAGAAGATGTTTATTTTGTAAAATTGAACTTATAAACTTGTCAAAAATTAGATTTAAAATGGGTACGCCATAAAAAGGCGTCAAAAATGCAATTTTTTAGAAATACTTTTTTTATCCGAAAAATTGATTTTATTCACATATGTCATTCCATAAAATGAGTTAGATGAATTATAATGTTATAAAATTCAGAATTCGGTTAATACTATTCATAAAGGCTAGTTCCTAATAATATTATAACAATATATCGCTGTGAAGTGAATCTTGGTATTGAGTACAACAGACGCTATTGAGGAAGGTCGCTCTTGTGTGTAATTCAAGCCAAGTCAGGGTTGCATGTAAGGAAATATTAATTTGGTGTTGTGTATAGTGAAAGATAATATCGGTGAAAAGTACAAAAAATTAAATCAAAGAAATTAAAAAGAATAATTCTCATAAAATCATGGGGTTTTACATTCTACCCCCTTAAATGAATTTCGACCTCAAAATTCGTCAGTGTTATAAATGGTTTTCTACATGAAAGTTTCTTTTCATAAATGCTCACATAAAAAAAGGAATACTAATAAATTATTTTAAAAAATTAACATTATAAACATAATGGATACCCAAATTATCTAATCACAGGTTTTCCACATAGGAGAATAGAGGTGAAAATACGGATATGGAAGAGAAATCTAACCATCATGTTCTGATGAAGAGTGGTAGAGAAAATGGATATTAAAAATCCAACAATCACAAAGTCATAAATTTGTGATGATCTAAGGTACCATCTGATTCATCGGATTTGAGGACACTAGGATAACATTTTTGGTTTTCAAGATCATTTCCTTAAAGTTGATGAATTTTCGCATAAGGAGAAGTACTTACTTAATTTTAGTGTAATATCATTGTTGGTCATTCCATGAAAATTTTCCACTTCATCTATTATTTGATGAAATGAAGTTGAATTTATCATTCAAGATGTGCTAGTAGATCACGAAATATAATGATAGGTCATTCAATATATCTCTATCAGAAAAAGGTTAGAACATGTTATTAAATATACAAAAGTCCATCTATGTTGTGATTAATCATATGTGGTTCCTAAAATTGAGTTATACATCATCTATCATACCTGTTAATAAAATAAAATTAATTTATACTAACCAGTGACTTTTAGTAGGCTAGTGGTAAGCGATAAAGGAATGTCACACTTTGGTTGTGTGTTCGATTCCAGCAACCACGTCTGACGTGACGGGTTGTCACCCGTCCTGCAGGTTGTGCTTTTTCTAAAACTACTCTATTATAACTTTGTAGAAATAATATCGAAAAAAGGTTATATACTTAAACAATATTATATTATGTTTAACATAATCCATTTCAAATAATTATTCTTATCTAAAATACTTCAATCCATGCTCATAGTATAAATAAAATGATTACTAGAAATGTCATCAACCAAGCATGTGTATACCATAATTTATCCCCCATATATCAAAAGATTTATCTTGTTGATCGCATTCCAAACATGTGAATACCTAAACCGTGTATTCTCTTGCAACATGAATTACCATATAACCTTATTGAAATCATAAATTCTGTCAATATTTAACAATCTCAACATACCAAAATACCAAAAATTATTTGCACTAAAACCATGTTGTCACTTTTCCCTTATATTAGTCATGATCTCGTTAATAATATCAAACCTATTATTTTATCCTTATCCCTTCATTATGTGTATATCATCTACTTTCTAAAAATATTTCAATCACTTTTCATGGTTACCGGTACCATAAAATTACTGAAATCCAATACATATATATTCCAAAATTCCACTATACTATAAATGAGATTCCATGATACTATTTTGAAATCCCATTACATAAACACATAATCATTCCCTAACATCATTTTAATACTCTACATCACAAATAGTGATCGTATGTGACATCCCTTTTTTGTTTATCCTTAAGAGGTTTCTCACATCTATCATCACTAACCCTTGGATTATGGAATTGAATAGCATAATGCCCCATTTCATTGCACATGAATAATTGAAGTGTTGGTGGATCATTCTATGTAGTCTTTTCTCTATTCACGTCATTAGAAACTTTTTTCCCATTACTTCGGCATTCAGCTGGTCGATGACCTTATTTTCCACACTTGAATAATTTTCTAGTACCTTTTAGACAATCTCAGCCCCGATTCATTCTACACTTTTAGCATAATGAAAAATTCACCTTCTTTTCACCGTTGTTCTGAGATTTTTCTTTGAAATCCATCTTTTGTTTTTTTTTTAAAACCATGAGATAGATATGTAACACCAACTTCTAGTTCTACCTTGATAGCACAATGCAGAATTTATTCATAGCTATTGAAGTCTCTTATAGCTAATACCCTTTGATGACGTGGTTTTAATCAAATGATGAATCGACCAAATTTACTTTCAGGTTGGATGATAAAGACTAATGCATACCTTCCAAGCCTTGTAAAAGTCACCTCCTATATACCAACAAATCCATCATCCTTTTGCATAAGCTCAAGGAACTCCTTTTCCATCATTGTTAGAAGAATACGAGGGAAACACTTATTGAAAAATATGTTCTTAAACTCATCCCATTCCAAAGATTCAATTTCATCTTGGGTACTCATATTCTTAATTAGAGTCCCCCCTGGTCTCCTTCCCCTTCTACACGGTAAATAGCCTGAATACATTTTTCATGTTTCCAACAGAGAAGTGTGGATGATATATTTTCAATTGTACTGATCCATTGTTCAGCAACAAGTGGATTAGAATACTCACTGAAAGAAGTTGGACATTGCCTCATTAAGTACTCAATTGAATATTGTTCCCTTCTATGCTCATTTGGAAGTCAATAATGATTCCTAGAATGTGTAAGTATATAAATTATATTTTTCACTCCATCTCCCATAACATTGGTTTTTTCAAGGGGACAATCATTTCATTGACCATTACATTGATCAAAACGGTTTCTTCGGGTTCCATCCATTGCCTAAAACCCAAAAAGAATAGTGTGAGAGGAAAAAAATATGCTAGGAAAACCACATAATAAAGGGGTAGTACCTTCAATATAAAACAACATTGGTTTAATTATAAGATTGTTACCATTATTCTAGGACTATAACCTATACTTATACTTAAACTTATGGACATCCCAATACATACCTTAGAAATATCTCTAGGGATTTTACTAAAGTTTTCGCATCCTAGTTTCCAAAGGTTAACTAATACTTCTCTCTAATACAAACTGTAGTGACCCAATCTTGATGTATATATACATTACATTACTTGTGAGAAATACTTAATACATAAGAAAAACAGATGACCAAAGACCGTATTAGTTTAGTGTTGTTGGAAACTAGAAACATAATCTTCTAATAATGGTGAAAGATCTTCAAAATCTGCCATAAATATCTTACCCTTTTGTTTTTATACCTAAAACCATTATTTATATCCTGGGAAAAAAAATAAAAACAGTGAGCTCAAATGGCTAGTAAGGGAAAACATGGAAAACATAAAAACAATCCATAAACATTTGAACGTAAAAACATGAACATAAAAAATCTATATGTTGAGAAATGGCATAAATCTAGGTAGTGCATAAGTTATAGATCATAAAGGAACATTAATCATGATATAATAGAATTGGAATAAATCATGTAATTGTGGAAAACCATTAAGAACATGGTATGATTTCCATATTAGCCAAGTCATTATTTCCAAGACCATCATAGTGGACAAAGTCCATTACTGAAATAGGTTTACTTGTCGTTCCAACCATGTGTCACTGAACCGGATTTACATGCTGTTACAGCCATGTCTATCTCATGAGATATAAATCTTTACCCAATAGATTAGAGTGAGATATAGGTCCCACCAGTCTCATAATGAGATCATTCTTACTTGTGCCACAAAATAAGCATAAATCATTCATCATAACCCATAAATAATATGGGTTTCATAAACATCATCACATCATAAAATAATCCATATAAAACAAATGGATATCATTTCATCATAAGAAGAATATAACCATATAAATAATAGATACATTATACTTGAAACATAATCATACTAAATAATGTCATCTTAGATGGAAAATAGTTTTGACAAAACACTTGAAATGAATTCTTGAGGAAAATATCCTTTTTTCTTCAAAATCGTTTTCTTTTAACAAAATACCATGCAAATTTAAAATAATATAATTTTTTTTGAAAATAATCATGAAATCTTGAAAAGGAAGCTTCATGAAAAATAGGTGTCATGAAATCTTAAAAATCAGTTCATGCCGAAAAAATTAAAAAACATTTTCCTCATACTTTTGCAAGAAAAATCAAAAATTTCCTCGTATAGTAAACCAAAAAAAATATTCCTTCCATAACAAAATGTAAAATTAAAATATGGGTAAGTATGACTTTAAAAATACATGGAAAAATAATAAAAACTTCATGAAAAACATTTTTATGGACATGGATGAAAAATATAACCCTAGTAAATACTTACGTATAAGCAATCTCAGATAAAAATGAGATTTTCCAAATTATCCCTAACCATATGTCCAATTTCTTCCATATGTTTCCATGTCTCCTATATATTGGGTTTAAAGAGAGTATTAAATTGTAATAGAACCATAATAATATTTATTATATCATATAAGTTTCACTTATGACATTATATTACCCATTATATTTTCAATTCCTTGTTAAAGCAACTTTTTGGGTAAAATCGTTTCATTTATCGTCCATGTTTTAACTTGTAATTATTCATATGATTACTTACAACATGATTAATTTCATAAATAATTTAAAACTTAATATATATATTTATATAATATATTCACAATATAAATATATATAATAGATTGATAAATGGAAAGAAATACACCGTTCATGGAGACGGTAGGTCGTACATACGCATTAATGATGTTTTTGTTTCTTTATTAAATTTAACGGACATAAATAAATAACATATAAATAAATCCAGTATCATTAATATGTCATATATTTCCTGATTATATAATATATATAGTTTATAATCATTCTTGAATGGTTAACTTGGAGAATGAATCTCATTACGTAGTGGAGACGGTAATCTATACGTACGCACGAGCGATGAAATCGTTACCATAATTATTGAATGGAATTAGAGTGGATGATATAATATCTTATAATTTTTATCAGGTTATAATAACCTTATATATTAATTTGTTTTACCATTATACCCATCCATGTAATCTGTTGGTGGAAAAAGAGATTACACTACGGCGTGGAAACGGTATTCCATACGTTCACAGGCGCGATGATTTCATTTTCCATAGGGTAGATAGTAGGTGAAATAGGGTTGGTTCATATTTATAATAACTTATCATTATATGAGTGATACGTATGTTATTAATGTATTATAAAACAAAAAAACTAAGAGGACGAAGATGAAAAAATGAACTTGAAATAATCGATAAAAGATATTACTCTCCTTCTAAGCGCCTCTTCTAAACATCCTCTAAAGGCACTAAAGTTGGTCTTTTAAGAAGTCCAGGACCACTAGTATATTTCTAGAAAAGGGGAGAAGATAAATTGTATAGGGTTATAAGATCTTGAAGGATCAATGTGGTGTGAAGAGGAGAAGGAGGAGGTGCCCTTTTATAAGAGAGGAGAGGGGTACTTTTGGAAACCTCTAAAATATTAATTTATAATAAACTCAATACCCACTTAAAAACCACCAAAAATGAATCAAATCAGAATATTTGATGAGATAGGGTGGTAATACCATCCATCAATAATTTTTAGAAATGTTGGTAATTTATTTTAAACCTTATCAACATGATTTATCCTTATTTAATCTATTTAATTTTATTTGTGGTAATAATATTCTAAATCTTAAATTCCTATAAATAATTACTTATGTGTTGTGAATTTTCCTTAATTCGTTACTTTATGACAATTTAGACCATATAAAATTCAATTTAAAATTTTTAAATATATTTGTTCTTTTTAAAAAATTGTATAATATTTTATTTTTATTAAAGAACAATAGTGTCAATTTTGACTCCATTCATTTATTTGAATTTTAATATAATCCATAGAGTACATATATTAAAAATAAAATATTTAATAGACTCGTAACATGTCACATACATCCAGAAAATTTGTGGATAACATTAATTATTTAATATAATATTTATTATAATATTTTTAAAACCATTTATTTGATAATTCAATCAATAAAATAATTTCTACATCACTATTGTGTCATCATTAATGATAATTATTTAATCCCTAAAAATTCTAAATAAATTCTAATGATTTAGATAATTTATTCTACATATAGATACTAGTTATATTTAACGTTTTATGAAGTTTATCATTAAATTAAAATTATTACACTTATAAGATATAAGAAAGTGACATGTTGTCACATTCTTTGGTTTTAATAATAATTATATCATTTTCATGGAAAAAAATCCATTAAATGAATTGATTCTGACCCTTATAAAATATGGGTCGAATTTTATTAATTCAATATAATTTCACCAGGTCTTAGGGAAATTTCATAATATTATGTTTACCCTTGATTTCTCGATGACCTTTAATTGTAGTAAATAAAAATTACCGTAGTTACAATTCATAGTATTAAAAAAATAAAAGTAAACTATTGAAAAAATTTGGACCCATGGAATCTAAATATGGAATCCATTTTTTAAAATTAAAAACACAGATATTGCAGTAATTAATTTATAATTAATCCTATTTTAATGAAAATGAGTTTTAAAAGTTAAAGCATAGTCAAAGATTGAAATGTTTTTAACTATGAATTCAATGTAAAATTAAAAATAATGACCTAAATTATATTCAATGGTAAAAATATATTCTATTTATAATTTAAAACAATTTACTATTATAATTTAACCATATAAATTATTTCTATGAAAATAGTTGTTTTTAAGTAAAATTTAGCGTGTTTTTACTATTCATCAAAATAAAAACGTTCTCCGAAAAATATAAAAACATTATCCAATGTAAAATATTATATCTTTATTCAAAATAAGAAGTATATTTTCTAAAATTGAACTTATAAACAGGTCAAAAATTTGATTTAAAATGGGTGCACCATCAAATGGCGGCAAAACAGTATTTTTTTTTAAAAAAATACTTCTTTTATCTGAAAAATTAACTTGGTTCTCATACGTCATTCTAGAAAATGTTTATGATGAATTATAATGTTATAAAATTAAAATTTCGGTTAATACAAGTCATAATGGCTAGATCATAATAATATTATAACAATATATCATTGTTTAGTGAAACTCGGTATTGCGTACAACACACGATATTGATGAAGGTCGCTCTTGTGTGTAATGCAAGCCAAGTCAGGGTTGCGTGTAGGGAAAGTTTACATTGGTGATGCGTATAGCACAAGCTAATATTGGTGAAGTGTACAACAAAACACATAATATAAATTAAAGAGAATAATTCTCAAAAAATCATGGGGTGTTACAATTAACTATGTTTTTATCATGTAAGGGTTATTATAATTGAATTTTATGGTTGATATTATCTTATACATAGATAAAATCCAATTTCATATAAAATTATAGTTATAATAAATGTTATATTGATAATCCTTCTTAAATCACTGGTTTCTAAAGATTTAGAAAAGGAACAAATTTTTATAAAATGAATTACATTAAACATATAAAAAGAATTATATCAAGTGTATGTGCGACCAACCAATGTATTATATAATAGGAACATATTCCAAATATAATTGTCTTAAATCACAAGTCCACTATTTTTATCTAAATGATTTTCTTTTCAAATATATTACCATTATCTTATATACATATTCGTATTATTTTTCACTTTTATATATTCATACTCTAAATATTAATAAATTACAATAATTAATATTTGAAAAGACAAATAAATGAATGAAAATTTGGATATTACAACATTAAATTTCTCAATAGAACCACATTTATTTGGAGTCCCAAATTATCAATACAGTGACTAATCTTAAAAAAATATTGTGGGTATTCATCCCCATACCCCCATTGGATTTCTCATAATTACCCATGATCCTCAAAAAAATTAGTCAACAATATTCTGGACAAATCCTCATTCTTTTGATCTGTATTAATTATATTACAATTTTTCTAAAATAACATTTTTAGATTTTCCGATTTTTTCACTTTCTAATCTCTACAATTATAAACTCAAATCAAAATTTAATCTCCATTAACATTCTGATATTGAAGAATCAATAAATAATGTAGCATTATCAAATTTATATCTCTTGAATACACATATTTTTTTAAAAACCTTATATTAGATGAATGAATATTATCCTACATTTCATAGTAGTGATCTCAATCAAATTTCAAAATTTTACAATGGAAGAATCATATGTAACCCTATATTGGATTACCTTTATAAACTGTAATATAATATATATTGATTTATAGGCATAAATATTCAAATTTTTAATCTGATCCTTATGATATATCATATATAAGAGTTATAATATTTTTTGAATGGTTTTGAATATTTTATCCACCTCTTGTAATATCTTTTGTAATATTAAAAATATATCATGTATCCCAATTACTGTTTCCTTTAGTATATCTTATAAATATTAAACAAATTTTGTATCTTCATGATTTTAGTGAATTCCCTAAAATAACTTATACCACATTCATAATCTGTTATATATTCTAGTGAATAGTTTTCCATTACTAAATCTACTTCTTTTTAATAGAAATTTTCTTATGTACAAATTTTAGCTCTACCTCTGAATTCTAATAAACCTCTAACTAAAACAAAACCATCTTCAATAATTATTAGAGAACTTCTTTGGGTGTTATCACCAACTTTAGGTCAATATAAATATGTAAATACTTATTCAAATTATTGATATATAATATAATATAATCCCAAAATGGATTCAATATATGATACATTTCAATTACATCAGCATTTAAGTGAACCATTATCATAGGGGACTATTTCAAGATAGGGGTGGAGGATTATAATATAGTCATGTAGAAGTGTATTTATGAAATAGGAATTGGAAAAAAATGGTTTTTATGAATATGTGTTGATCATCATATCTCTTATGAGGTATCAATTTTCAAATATAGTGTTGAGAAGGGGGAAATAATTCATCAAATCATTGAAAGGGGAATATTTTTATAATGGACAGGTGTAGAAGTGGGTCGATTTAGTCTCCCTAAACAAGATTCCAATATAATATCAAAGATAATTTCCTGCTATATAAACAATTTCAGTAATAGAATTTTTATATGAATAATTGATGAAAATTTAGTTGAATATTTTGGAAGCTAGTGGTGTTATGATCATTGATGATGGGTAGGTAGATACAATATATATAAATGATTAGTAGGGACCTCAATATATAATTACATGGAGTTGTAAACTGATGGGGGGATATGGTGGATGAGAGTGAATGAGAGTGTTATCCTTTTAGGTTTATAAGTGTTCAGAAGTTGTGTATTTCTATTAATGCGTTTTTGAGCGGGATTGATAGAGTTATTGTGTGTGAGGTATTTTTTGGTTTCATCAATGCCAATTAAGGACCACGATCAAATTTGAAATGGTTTACTAAAATATGAATATAATTTATAGAGTTAATTTAAAAAATAATGTGAAAAATGAATTTAAACATATATATTTCCATGGGGGTAGTTTTTTGAAAGTATATAGATTCCTCTTATATTTGAATAGTAAAACTAAAATTAATGACAACAATAATCCAATTACCACCATAGTCATCATCAATATATTTGAATTTTTGAATAATTAAACTAAGGTTAAATTCATATTATATATATAATATGGCCTTTAAATATTAGAAAATTGAGATGATAGAAATTTTGATGAATATCCAATAACACATTATTACTATCATTATAATTTTTCAATATTAAACAATTAATATATGAATACAATCAAAAATAAAAATCTATTTCTTGAGTATTGGTCGAGTGTTTTTCTCAAAAACCTCCACATATAAGATACTAGACTATAAATCATGGAAACCACATTGTAGTAATATATTAAATGTTTTTGATTTAGACACTAAAGAAGGATAGTGATGTCATAGGTGGAAATTTTTATGGACACTGACGAAGGGAAATGATGTATTAATTGAAATTAATATAGGTCAAATCCATTAGGGTAGCATAATGTTGGGCCATTATGACATATAATTAGATTTTAGGCCACTATACCTAAATGTCGTATAATATTTCCCACTTAAACCTGTGAAAAATGGGAGCATCCATTTTTAAATAAATGGGTCCTAACCCCACACCATTTTATATAATAAGAATAAAATATTGATAGTGAAAAATAATAATATATCATTCATATCGACAAAAACGTTAATGTAACTCAGTAAACATTCACGTTCTTCAATACTGATCATGATAATGATATTTTATAGGCCACTAGAAATTGTTTTGATCCATTATTTTTTATTTTAAATATTTAAACACTAATATTAACCTCAATGGGGTGAATATAATTAATAAATTCTATATTTTATTTTTAACGATTAGATCAAAAAAGTTCCTTAAATTGTGAAATTTAGAGCTCGTACCATTATAAAATTTCTCAAATATATAGTTCTCATTAGTGTGTATAGGGGTGGTTCACTGATTTCTGTGAATATTATGATACATAAAGAGAAACTAATGAGACATGTCATCATGAATATAAAATTAATTATTCATATATACAAGTTATATATCGATATATACGGTTCTAATTATTTTATTCTTTGTAATGTAAAATGTTATGGTTAAAAGATTTATGTGGTTATTTTAATCTAATATAGAAATTTATTTTTTGATACACTTATTACATTCAAATTTATTATGTTGAACTTCTATGGGACTGATATGTCCATAACAGATTAAAGAAATGTAATTAATATATTAATGTTGTGTAATTATTATTGGATGGGGTTTGGGTTATCCCAAGACTTAGATATGAAGATATTAAATAAAGTTAGATGTTACAATAGTAATATATTCTAAATATTATGTATAGGGGCTGACATATACTGGTATGTTTTATTTATTGGTTGGGGAATATCCACAAGGTTTCCATTTAACCTTCATATGATGATTGACATGTCAATGACTGCATTTTTATGTGTCATTTTTCAATTTTTTTAATTTTATGGCAATGAAATAAAGAATAATATTTTATTATATGATCATTACAATTTATATGAACACACTTCTTCTAGACATACAGTAGTCTAGTGGACTATATAACATGTATGGTTGTATTTACTTGAGGACATGTTGGTATACTCATTAGATAGTCATGTGCACTTATTGGTGGGATTATTATCGAGAAAAATTAGAAATCATAAAATTAATAATTATGTGTCATGTAGATTAGATGAATTAGATAATTGGAAAAAAATTTAGACAAGTCAACCAATTATATAATCAAAAATTTTATACATATTTTGAGAAAAAATATGTATTATATTTTGATGTACTTCTTTGAATGGAATACTATTCTCTATGTGGATGAACACATAGTGAAGATATATTATATGAAGTCCAATATTTAGTATATGTGAAGTATCTTAATGGAATACATAATAGATACTCTCTCAACTCCCTGTTTTGGTAATGATTAAATATGTATTTAGCTAATTAATGAAATCATAATGTGTTGTAATATTTTATGTTGTTCATTTTTAGAATCAGAATTTTGTGTGACTATGATAATGGAATGGAATAAATTTATTTTATAATAGAGGATGATAAATACAATGAGTTGGTTAATAGGGGTACTTAAAAATATTGATGGTTTCAATTATACAATATACTCATTTTTATTTGGTGACTAATTAGAAGTGTGATCATAGAAATAAAATATTTAAATGATTTAGTTTTATGAATGCGTATGGATATATTTTTATAATTATATAAACATATTTTTAATATCTTACAAGTTTAATGAGTATATGGTTCACTATTTGAATTTTTATATACAATGGACTTATTATATTTGACTGTGAAGAAAAAACATGTATGGTAATTTTAATTATTTGACTATTACACATGCATGATATTATATTTTTTATACTTTTTGTTGGGGATAAAATATTAAAAATAATTATATATTAATTTCTTATTTTAAATTTATTTTCTAGTGTCTTTTGTGAATTTATTTTAGAAATTTTATTTTTGATTTTTAGGTGGGTAAAAATATTTTGATATTGATGATTTCATTTAGTATCATTGATCTGTAAACCTTTATTAGGTTTTTATGGAGTTTTGGGATTATAATTTTTTTATTATAAAAACTGTATTTATTTTTGGTTATACTTTTAAAATTCATACATCATATATTTTTATTTAAAATTTATTTTATAGAAAGAAAATTGAACATGTTTAAGATTATTCTGTTTATGATTTTACAGTATTTCACTATGTTATCTATAGGAAATCACATCCATTTTTTAAATGTATAAACTCAATACTAATTTCCAACCTATGGACTATTATAGGTTGTAATTGAAGGAAAAGAATTTTTCATCAATGTTTTATATAATATAATTGTTGAATATAGTTAGGAGAGGGTTATAACCAACAAGTTGGATGTGTAATAATTTTAATTACAATATTAAGAACATTTTATTTTTTTTTATCAAGAAATCAATAGAAACAATTTTATTGGAACAAGGGTTTGGTATTTTATGTAAGATAATACAAAAAAGGAATTTATGGAATGAATATTTCAATAAAAGGTATTTTATTGTCAATTTAGTGATTCGAGTGATTATAGAACTATTTTTAGGAATTTTTTTGTTCATGTATTTACTCTTCAATGGTCATGATATAATATAGTGTAATATTGAATATTTTTTATGACTATTTCTTACAATAATTCATATAGGGATAATAATTTAATTATCAATGACACTACAAATAACAAAAAATATATTTTATTTTATAATGTCACATTAACAAATAATGGTTGAATTTGATCAAAATGATATGTTAATTTATAATGGTATAATAAAAATATTATAATAATATATATAATTCTAGAAAATTAATCGATTATGAATGAAAAAAGCACCAATATTGTAAAAAACACTCTTCAATGAAAAATAGCCTTTAGAAGATAGAAAAAAATTTATAAAATAAATTTAAATAAATTTTATAAATTTTTTTTCAATGAATAATGAATAAAATAATAGGTATTTATCAAAAGTATATTAATTTTATAACCAGTGTAATAGTATCCTGACTATTGGAAGTATTGAAATTCCAAATACATAAAACTAAAACATAAATAAAATACTTTATTACTAAAAATATTAAATAATAAAATGGGATTTTTTTAATTATAAATTGAAAAATAAATATCTATTTGCTTTATTAAATTTGAAGAAAACACGTTTTTATAAGGAATAACAAAGAATAAAATAATGAAAATGAAAAAATATATAATTCCGTACCCAATTTAGGAAACTTTTTAAGTGATGAAACATAGGTTATGTCTGTGGAAACTAAACATTGTTGAAAACCCAATTATTTACCTCATTCACAATACTATGAAAGATTCTAAATTACTATTTTTCCATAATTCATGAACCCATGAATGATTTTCTAGTACCATCACACATGTATTCCCCACACACAGATACAGACATTACACATAATCATATCTCTATAGAAAAGGTTTTTAAACACTCTCATCCCAATATATACTAAATAACAAGTTCCATAATTATTTTATATGGTTATAATGATAGCTTGATAAATCATTACCCATTTTTATAGTCCCTCTACCTAGGACTTCAATCATCACACCATGTCATCTTTATTGAAGAATAATCTCCTTAAATAAAATAATTCTACTATATATTATCAAAAATATCTTCAAGATCTTCATAATGGACTTTTTTCCCAAAATAGGAGAGTTATAAGGAAATAGGGGTTTCTAGGTAATCCAAATTTTTTATTTAAAAAATGTGCTACTAAATGACACATTTTCCATGATTCAGCATGTTAATATTGAAGGGGACATCCAAGAAGGTTTCTTAGTGATACAATGGAACAAGATTACCCTATCCTCCATGGGATACTTATGGAAACTCTATGATAAAGACTCTAAGGGATAACTAGATCAAATTATTTCCCAGTCCCTCTACTAAATATCATATATAGGGTTCTAGTCCATGGTTTATGAACAAAATCAAAATGGGGTAGCTAACTTCTTTAACTACCCAAACTATGGCGCCCAATTATCATTTTTCTCTTGCATGAGATAAAATTCAACAATTCAACTTGTTGGTTCAAATGATCAAACCAACCCACTTAATTCCTATATAAAACCATTAAAAATCATATTCTACTTTGACCAATTCCATTTAAACATGTTATAGATGATATATCATTAGTTACATGTGTGTAACCCATATCTATCATCTATTCCATTAATAATGAGAATGTTATATATTCTCTTCCCTCAAATTTTGGGTATTCTAAATATAATAGATTATTTATTGTTTAAATAATTGGGATTTCTACTTTTATATATCTAATTAATCCATTATATTGTCATGATAGACATCTTGAATTCATTTATCTAGTTTCTGCATCCCATAATCTATTGTTCAACATCATTGGGTCCAACCATTGAGCCATTGGTGAATAATTTTTTTGATCATTTATAAGACCCAAACATGTTTCTACTATTTTGGGTCACAAAATTATCCAACAATAATTTATTTTTATTTAGTAATTAACTAAAGGAATAAGAATTCATTAGGACCACAGAAATTTTTCACAACAGAACCATAACTAACTTCTCCCTCTATGACCAATAGAAATCATTTTATAAAATAATATGCCTAATAAAAAATTATTTATGAATATACACATCATAAAAACCAAATTTTATTCAAGAAATTATATAAATCATTTATGTTCATTAATTTATTACCTAAATGAAAATAATAATTTGAAATTTCAGAAGACCATATAATGTATCATGTGTAACCCTAAATATAAAAGAAATATATTGGTTATAATTCCCTTCATTGGAATACATAAGAATCCCTTCTCATAGACCATATCATATATTTATAACATCAAAAAATTCTCTAGATGGTGAAAATTTACGAATGACCAGCCATGTAGAAATACATTTTCTAAACAATAATTCAATGATGGTTGGGATAAAAAAATCCCTCATACATATAGTTTTACAGAAAATCCCGGCGTTAATTAGTCACTATCATGTTATGGGTAGCCCAAATTTTTATAATGATATTTTTTGAAAACTATTTAAATCTATAATATAGAATGAGTCAAAAAAAATAATCAATATAGTGATATATTCCAACCATATATCCTATCATCCAATACAATGTTGAACTATCCACACCATAAGAGATCAGTAGGATAGAAACCATTGTCAAGAGTGAGAAGGAATAGTCTTAAAGAGAGCCTTAAAAGTGGGATGAATAATATTGGAAATGGAAAATAGAAAACTTCACATTTAACTCTTCACTTATGAAATAAATTGACAGATCATTATTTTTTATTTATCATCCTTTTAAGATTTTTTTTAATTTGTATATTCAACATTAGTATCCATATAAAATCCAAAATTGAAAATATACACACCGTTAGGTTCCCTAATTAATTTGGAAGAAGCCATCTAACAAACCAATTTGTGGTAAATCATCAACAAATGTTACATAAAACATTTCATGTTGTTTTAATGATTACATCATATTTTACTCCTCAACGAACATTTTTAGTAACTCAATCCATTCAAAAACATGTCGTAAAAACCATGGTATTGAGGTACCAGTAAAATTTAATCATTATATGAGTAGTTTTTCATGAGATACTGTAGAGGAGATAAAACCTTTGAGGTTATAACTATTATTATAGGATAATCATTGGCAGAGAATCCCTACCACCATATCCAACCACATTAGGAGCCATTAATTTTAGGGACATAATTCAAGAATTTAGTAAATCATGTTGGTGATGTATGAAATCAATAACATAAATAAAAAACAAATGAGTGTCAAAAGATATTACCTATTATTAAGGAATCCATCAGTAAAAAATCTCCTATGATCACAAGAAATTTATTGAATATAAACTTCTAACATGGGTCCCTAAGGATAGGGAACTCAAAAAGAGAGACATGATGACACATATAAACATATTAAATAATGAGTAGTAATGTTCCTTTAATTGCAATAAAAATAAGCAAGATACCCATAAACAAATACTGATAGGCATGTACTAAAATATACATTCACTATTAAAAAGTATCTCCAAATATCATCGAGGTGTGAAATTGTGACTACTTCAATTGAACCCTCACAAATTATGGAAATTAGAAACCAATTTGGAGTTTGTATTCATAATACCATCATTGATAATATTATGTTTCAACTATATATCATTTTTGATGAAGGTTCCACGCATGGTGACATTAATAATATTGACAGAGGTCCTTCCCATGATAAAAGTCACAGGAGAGGCATTAGAGGCCTCCCTCAAGGTACTCATTATTAAAATCCGCATTTCCTGATAATGACCAGTCTATGTAAAGGAATAAAATGTTCCAGTATCTATTGAGGTCCTCCAAAAATTCTGAGAAAAAACTAGAAATTTTAGTGGCCATCTCTAGATCCCTTAGGTAAATGGTCCTCTATATATTGACAAAATAACAAACTATAGAGGCCTTCCCAATGAAAAATACATAAATTAATAATAGAGTAATTTTATATTATTGAGTTGATGTGGTACACACCAAAAAATGACATCCAACTACTATGAATTTCCCCCATTCATAATTAAATAATGATAAGGAATATAAGAGTCTTATCAGGTTTATTTATCCAGAATTATATTCTCAAAATATAAAATAATAGATAGATAGTTAATCATATGAAATTACTAATGAAATTTATTCTAACATATTTCTTTCTCTAGGTGTCCATCCTAAAGATATTTACCACACAAAAACCAAAACCTTGGAATCATTAGTGTCATCCACATGAAAAAAAATATTTCATTTACAACATAGGTCCTCCCCAAGATGATAAATAAATAAATTCTATTAATGTTTCAACACATGGTGAAAAATTGCAAAGAAATCATGGTGTTCCACCATATTGTTACTGGGAAAAGGATTATAGATTTCCTCCCCAATGTATTTGGTAAGAAGGAACTATATATGTAAAAATCATCTCCATCCTTTCTTATTATCAATAGTTGAATAAAATGTTAAATCCCAGTAAACATAATTCTTAATGATTAATTTGATTGTTCCTGATAAACAAATCATTATTAAAATGTGAAGATCATCACATGTTCTATTACATGAGAATACACTCAAGGGTTTGTTGAATATATTTAGAAATTTTTGCATTGGTAGAATAGTTATTATGAAATTTCATTTTTTATTAATATTATGAAAAATAAATAAACTAGTATGTATATCTGGAATCATAGAGTGACAATCATCCAAATATTAATTACTAGTCTTGTTATGGACCATCACCACCTCTATGTATGCCACTACTAAAACATATATGTATGAATACATAATTTATATTCAATGTAACTTATCTATAACATTAAACTATGAAAAATATTTATAGATTATTTATGAGTGATATGATAATAATATAAATGAAGTACATGCACGATTTTTCCTTGTTTATATAAAAATTGATTGAGAATCAAAGAATTTGATGTCCATATCAGGACATGAACATCTCTATCCAGCATACATAAGAGTTGTTAATGTATGCTTCTTGATAATTAAATATATTTTTCTCGACCCATGCATCAATGTTCCAGGTAAATATGAGTAAATTAATATAAATACCCTAATTGGAAAGTAGATTATTCAGGATTTTAAATTTCTAATGATTAAACCTCAATCCATAAATTAAGCCATAGAATCTGGTACACTAATTATTCAATCCAACAAAACATGATAATAATTGTATAAATAAATAACCACCTGATAGGAATCTACAATCCACAAGATTCATTGTTAAGACAATAAACATAAATAACATGTACAAATTTTTTTACCGCTATTAACATTATTTCATGATTTTTCTTATAAATGACAGTATTTGAATGGAGTGTTGAAAAATATAATGTATCCTTTACCTAAGATTATTTTATATTCGAAATTAAAGATGTATATAGTTGTGTTTATTATGACATATATTGAATCTAAATAACATATATTTTTTGAATTATTACACCAAAAACATACCTTCAAAACATAAATTATATAAATGTATGTACCAATTGTTTCAAAAATAGAAAGGTATACCCATCATACATGAATGGGTTAATTTTTAACCCAGCAAAGGAGATCAAAATTACCTATTATGAGTGGTACCAATTAAATAGAAACCCTATGATCATCTATATTAGCGGTCTTTGGACCAACCCCTCCAATATGATTGTAAATAGTTCTAATTTTTGTGGACTCCAATCAGAAAACTATGTTTGACCAATATCCTAATACTCAATAATATTGCTAATAAAGGTAATAAAATCATTTTAAAAAAGGTAAAACAAGAAGAATATTTTATAATGTGAATCTAATATATGATTATGATCTTTATATAAAAATTTACTACATGTATTACAAGACCCTATATAACTATAATGTATAAAAATATGATGTCCCTACTACGGGGTTTCCATTAATTAATGTTATAAATTCATAACTAAAATTTTTTAGGTGTGTGATACTGATGATAAAATGTGATAAGAATGAATAATTCATAGAATATATCCTAAATACAGATTCACATGGTGATTTAAGAGTATATGTATTTTTAGTAAAGACTTGGAATTGTGAGAGCCACCATACATATTTCAACTAACTAACCAAAGATCCTGAATTAAGGATACCACTTTGGTTTTTTACAAATCAACAACCTTACCACTATTTATGTCCATTCATAAACTAACACCTGAAGAATGTCTCAATTATGTTACCAAATAATGGAGTTTATAATGGATACATATCTAGATCAAAAAATAAATCCTATAAAAATATGTACTCAGGGTATAGTTTCATAATAACATATTAAATATTTTACTACCCATATGGAAGCCCTAAATTTTGGACATGAAACAATATATATGGGGATACAAACATATCACAAGTGGGTATATTTATTTTCTCAACATCCTAATTTTGTTAATCCATGTTTCTCTAAATTCATTACAGTTGTATATCATGAAAAACACCGTAAACACATTTTATTCTAGTGCGGTAATATTATAAGAATAAGTAAAATATAATTTTTAATGAATCAGAAATATTCTGAGTATATATATGAATTATATATATATTTTGGAAATAATATGAAATTATTAATTACATTTCCAATTTCGAGTATCAATTATAAAAATTTTGTTAAAAATTATAATAAATATTTAAAAATATGAGAATTCATAACCTTTCTTTGTACATGAAACTTTAAAATTGAAGGTGGTAAACATCCTTGAAAAATGGATTGGATTCACCTATTAAATGGATATATTTACCCAACTTGTGCTAAACATGGTTATATATGTTTTTAATCTGAAGGACATGATTTTTTTCATTTCCTATTTTATGAAAATAATTTTTTTAGAATATTTTAAAACATCAGAATATATAGATTATTCATGGTATAAAAAAGACTGAATCACATAAAGTTCCATTTCCATAATCAAGGAAATATGAGATATTTGAAATTCCCATTATAATTTTGAAACTGATTATTATCCCGTTTCTATTACTAAATCAATTTGGACTCAATAAAGAGTCTCACCCTATGAAACTGTAAGAAGGACAACATCCTAACTCCAATATAATATATGAAAACAGTGAGGAAATACATCATAATCTATAAAATACAATGAATAAATTTTAATATTTTTTTAATTAATAATTTTATTGTATTTTATTTATTCCTTGGAAATACATCAATTCACACTACTATATATTATAAATACTAATAAAGTACTTATAAATGATCATTATAAGAACCAATCTTATAATAAAATTCTTTCAAAATTTATCAATGATGGAAAAAATTCACATAATTTCTCTGGAGGACATTAGATAAAAGGGGAGTAACTCTAAATAGATTTATTACACATATAGGTTGTATTCCTGCTACTATTCAAATGTAAAATAAGAATAATGAATAAAATTTAGAAAAAATAATGTGAGAATCTCAATTATTGAATGATCTAGAAATAAATGAACCATGTAGATATAGTTATTAGGGAATATCATAATCAAATATAATGAAATATGTTAATATTTTAGGCACCCCAATAAGAATTTAAATACTTCATGCCCCTGAATAGATACACCCTACCTCATAGAATCAAAATGTGGATCTTCCTATCTCTTCTATCTGATAGAATTATTTGATGTTGCATAATATTTCTATGATTATCATAATAAAAAAACATGGGAGAGGCTATGGAGTTATTTAAAGACCTAATAAAGGAAAAACCAACAGTTTAGGTGGATACCCTATTTAAATCAATAATGAAAATAAATCCATAAGAAACACAATTCAATGGGAGTTTTTGGATCATCACTAGGATCTATAATACTTAATGAACAATTAAAGTACCAAAACAATAAAAGATAAATTATATAATATGAAATCACTTGGTAAGTCATGGAATGTAATAAAGTGTTTATATCCCATCCCATTTGTAATAAAATGCGCAAAACCAATATTTGAGATTGGGTTCATCATCAGTGCCACCTAATTTTATTAATATGACTCGTGTATAAAAATTTCCTCATTGAATAAAAAATAAATCAACTAGTCCAAATAATGATATTTGAATTTATCCCACATATTCCCTTGCATGGATATCATTAATAGATTCTGTTAATTTAATGGAAGAGCTCTGAGAGGCTCTTATTTTGTCTCTATCATTCCCCAAAGTGTTTTACGCTAAATTCGATAATTTTGAAACATCCCCAACTCATATTGATCATATTGGGATCCACAATATTATTTTCTTTACTGATTTTTTATTTGGCGGAAATTATAGAAGGGTATTTCATAGCCCTATGCATGTTTATAAGGATTGAGGATGTAGAAATTTCATGATCCATATGAATAATTATTTCATAAATCATCATAATACAATTTTATACTCATCATATTTATGTTATAAAGTTTATGAAATAAGACATTCCCACTAGAAAATTTATGGTTATTTTAAGAGAGACTTGAAAAGATATGAAATATCATATTAATGAAAATTGTAATTAACATCACATAAATATTGAATTTATTGTTGTTTAATAATACGGTTTTTCCAAATAAAATTATTGGGGCCATTTTCTTAATAGAAATGTTTAAATTCCCAATTCAAATAATCAAAATGTGAAATATTCCACAAATAGATATGATTAATTATTTTATGTTGATAGTTAACTTTTTTTCTCTTGAGAAGCTTCATTTGTCATGAAATGATATAACCAATGATAATTAATACAAAAAATATATGGATTATTAAACAATGATAATTAATTCTTGTATATTTTAAGTGACTCCAATAAATCAATTTAGTGATTTTAAAGCATATTTATACCTTCTTATCAATTTCATTAATGTAAAAAACCTTTTATTTAGAAATCCTAGGGATTTACTAGCTAATAATATAAATTAGAAAATTTCCATAGTATAACATTTTGTTGATTAGTATGATTTTATTAAATTAATATATATATTATAGATATAAATTCATATGAAATATATTTATATCAATCATATACTAAAGAATCTTTTATACAGTGTATTGTTGACAGCAATTTGAAATAAACAAAAAAATAGTTTTGTTCAATTGAGAATCATGTATTGAAATTGATTACATGTATCTAAAACCCCTACCTCGATTCACGTGGTTTAGAAAAATCTAGATGGGATTTTATGACCATTGAGTGATTTTATTCCTAAATAGTAAGATGATTTTTTTGAGAAATCATTTAATATTGAGGTTTAAAAAATACCCATAACATCCAAATAAAAAATTGGATAAAGTGAATAGAAACATAAAAAAGATACTTAATGTAAAATATCATTACATTTTGATGGTATAAAATGGATGAATATAAATTTTGAAGAAGAACTAAAACATACTCTGATCAGTGCTTCTTATTCCCAAACAAAGAGATGGAATATTATTTTTTTCTTCAAACAAAATGGGGATTTTTTCCCTAAAACTATAAAAAAATTATATAGATCAATCCTAGGGTAGTTTTATATAACTTATGTATTTTAGAAATACAAAAGGATAAAATAACTATTTGAGAAGGATTCATCCATCGAGGAAGGAATTTATAATGAGATAATGAAACCAATATTAATTAATGATGTATAATATATTAATTGGGATTATAAAATTATAATTATTATTATTATTAATGAGAATATATTAGTCTATATAAATATAATTCTTTTTATAATAATTTTAAAAATAAATACATCCTTATAACAATAACGGATTTTTTGATTAATATGATTGAACTTTTTTAATCCTACTCTTTTTTGGGTTGTTAGAC
The DNA here is from genome assembly GCA_963277665.1 of Viscum album. Taxonomy (NCBI): domain Eukaryota; kingdom Viridiplantae; phylum Streptophyta; class Magnoliopsida; order Santalales; family Viscaceae; genus Viscum; species Viscum album. The sequence continues at coordinate 1,966,766,117 of OY728132.1, forward strand.
TAAAAAAATAATTCTATATGGAAACTATACTCGAACGACAAAATTTGTTCGAGTAACTCATGGTTTTAATTTCTTTTTGTTGATACCTTGTATCTTAAAGTATTTTTAGACTACATTATATCACTCCATGCAACATATCATCAATTTCCTTATTTGAATATTTTCAAATTTTTCGGTATAAAATATTTTGGTCAAATCATTCAAATGTAATGACAAATTAAGGATTGATAATGTTGTGTTCATTAAACTGGTGCTTCATGAACTAATGATAAAACAACAAAAATCATTATTTAATCCCAAAGCCACGAATTTCTAATGTTCCATTATCTATTATCATAATATTTATGATATATTTGGGAAAAAAGGGGAACAAATGAAATTTCACATCAATAAAAACATTTAGAGTTAAAATTACACTAATACAACCTTATGAATATTATTAAAATCATTATAATGCACAGTTATTTTTTTCATAAATAAATTATAATAAGGAGACTTAACTATATGCTGAATTTTTTTAAATTTCCTTTGAAAAACTCAACTAATATCTTTCACACCCTCTATTATTTAGGTCCTCATATAGAAAAGAAACAATTGTTTTCTATGTGTTATACATGAATTTATTACTTATTTGGATCATTCAGAAAATTAATTATATAGATGATGAGAAAAATTGGTAATACTAATGAAAAAACATCTTCAAAACACGGATTGAAAATAGAGATTTAAAAATTAATTTTCTTACAATATTATTTTTATACGAAATAATCTACAAAAACAACTATATTACAACATCCAATTGATATTTCATTTATATCTAACCAAAATATTATTTTTCTAACCAATTTAGCTAGAGGATTAAGAAGGTGTAATTTTATTCTTTAGAAACATTAAATCATTGACACATCCCAAGATGTGGCCAATGGGAATGCATTTGATTGTTTTGTGATAATACATCCTTCTTATAAGGATTCATAGGGGTAATATAAGTAAATATTTATTTAGTAATAACTAGATAAAAAATATTTATTTTCATGTCACTCCTTAAATCCCTAAATGGGAAATTAATGGTGAGTCCAAAAATTTACAAAGTCAGTTTGGGGGGTGTGTTCTATATTAAATTGACTCATACACTAATCATTCCTTCAAAAGAAATATCGACAATGAGAAATAGTCACAATCCATCATTATGTTCCTTAAATTGGCTCGATTGATATGGATATCTGGAAAAATAGCAACATAAACATAGATTCCTTGATTAATCGGATTAATCGGGACTATGATATAAAAAATATCATTAAAACACATTTTTGATAGTATATTTGTGATGATTTTTAGATTATATTTAATGAAATTTCATCTCTTATAATATATAATAAAAATGGTGTGTAGATTCATTGGCCCATATAGCCATATCTATTTTTAATTTATACTTTGGAAAACACTCAACCACATTGTAAAATAAATACATTTTTAATAATTTTTTGAAAAAATTAATGGAAAAATTAATTAGATTGAAAAATATAATAGATCCAAATCCCCATCCATAAAAACTAGTCTGATTGGTCAGATTTATATAGGAATAGTGTATCTTCAATTACGCTACTCTACTAAGAGTGGGATTGGATGGAGTATACCCATAAAACGGTTAATTTCATCACATATGAAAGAATTGATTTTAAACAATCTTCTCTAAATAAGGCTTGGGTGTGTTACATAACATATAACATGATTTAGGGGATAACTTGACATTATGAATGAATCCATTCCATCAATTATGGTGAAATAAATAGAATCCAATCACATTCATGAAATTAGAAATCATAGATATTTCTCACATCCATTCTGACTAACACTTTCCAAAAAAATTAAGTGATATGTATTATGGTTATATTTTAAAATTATCCACTAGCTTATAAAGGTATTTTAGTGTATAATTTACTTTTTTATATTAACCATATAGGGAATATATTTCTACTTTATATGAAATACATTCTTAATGTGGATATTCAAGATAAAACATTCGAAAAATTATTCATTTTCCATATATGAAAAAAAATTTACTATTAAATGTGTATAGAATGAAAGATGAAATCCGTTTTTTGAAGTATAATAAAATCACTAGATTTGTGTTTAATTGTAAAATTCATTTGGATAATCGTAAAAATTTATAAGAAATTTATCCAATGGGTTTTTATTTGGAGTACACAATCAATTCCAATCAATTATCCCACAATCATATAGAGTTAAATCGGAAAATAAATTATTTCAAGAAGGAAATATCAATCTTAATTTAAAAAAATCAATACAAATATTAAAATTCACTAATTGACTAGTAATATAATACATTATGTAATTATTGTAACACAACTCCGAAACATATGCATGTGACCCCATATTCACTCTTTTATTAGAAATTGAAAATATTAGGCATTTATATTCATGTTATATAACTGTATATCAATATGCATTATTGATTGTTAAATTTTTAATGGTATCAAAATAATATGGGTTAATTTAATTAACATTATGGGAAAACGGTGCATGCATTGAACCACATTCATTTTTATGAGTAAAGTGTTACATGATAGATTAATAATATGGTTATTCTCTTCTTATTCATCTAATGAGAATTGGTTTTTAAATTTTTGATATCAATGATATTAGGAAAAATTAATATAGATGTAATAGTAAATTGGATCAAATATCAATCTTAAGGTTTACTCTAATGGATCAACCTCTCCAACTACTGAAGGTGGAGAGAATATCAATTCTCCAATAGATATATGACTCCTTCATAATTATTTTTTTCTAAATTCTCATGGGGTTTAAAATTACGTACTATAAAAATCTAAACAATACATACAAATTTGATATTTCATGAGTCGAATGTAGACAACATAGAGTCCCAATATCATGACATGAAAATAAACATTGACAAAATTTATCATTACATGACATTATACTATATGATAGGAGGGCCTTACAAATTGATGATAGGCTATATGGTATAAATTTCATTTCCACCTGAACTCAGTATTTTAATGTATGAGGTCCTTCTTTAATGAACCAAAAAAAATTCATGTGATATAGTATGTATGACCAAATTACATTATATAATATACTTATCTATATTATGTTCCCTTGTGTATAGTCTCAAAAATTTTATTCGTTATTCATATTTAGAAAAACACTAGGAAATTACATGATTAACCTTTATTGAGATCAATGTGTGACTTTATCCATATTCAAATAGTATAAATTCTGGTGGATCAGTCATTTATCGTCTACCTAGTTCTAAGCTATCTTTTTCACACCATTCCATACACTACACTTAGACCAAACATACTTCATTTCAATTCAGGTGTCGTAACATCTATCCTATTACTATTATTTTATTGCATCATAATCCACCTTTATCTAATGAATATATCAAATTTGTTTGGAGACTCCAGAATTTAGAACTATATATGGATTAGATATTTTTTTACATGATATATATGGATGACATGATCATATATTTGTATACTAACCACAACTGTTTATTTTAACCTAATTTTTTCCACAATGGTGGTGAGACACTTTATGAACTCAAATATGGTACTATTCAACACATTAATACATGGAAGCACACATACCATTATAATTTCTCTTATGTTTGTGAGAAATTTTATATTTCCACCCAAATTTTGATAATACATTTCACTTGATTGTTCAACCTATGGAATACTTTATGATGTCTATATCACCTTCTAAAAACAAATTTATAAATTCTCACCCTCCCACTAAAATAATATTTTGGTTATTAATGATTCATGTTAATTTTCTCTCTCTTGAAAATGCTCTATGATAACTTATTTCTTCCTATAAATGAGAGATATCTATTTACAGACTTTACAATATAAAAACATGTGTTTATTTAAAAATATTTTTACTAGATAAGTTGTGAAATCCATATATACTATATCAGACCCAATCATATATTATAATTCATTTAAAACCCTATTGAACATTGCAAAAAAACCAATATGATCAGTTTTAAATAATACTATTTCTGTTATAATGAGAATTACCTTTTCGTTAAATATTCTTTGTGAATTTATTTTTTGAATTACCAAAAACCATTCATGGTGTTTTTTCGGAGTAAACCTAATTCCAATGCCACCATGGCCCTTAATATTTAATAATCATTAAATATCCAATCCAATTATATTGAAAAAATAAATTCAACCCTCCTAATGCAATTATGTCAAAACCATAATGACTATTGATACAACAAAATGGATCCATTTATTTAATCGTAGTTAGTACACCTCATTGTTTTGGTTATTAGTGGTACAATAACAAATCAATCAATACAATACGGTCAAAAAAATATTCTAGAATATCTATATCATATCAAAGTATCATTTTTAAAATAACATATCCAAAAATATGCAATACCCATTTAGAAATTCCAATTACAGAGAAATGTTGATTCTTGTTAGAAATTTGACTGATTTTTTTTGAATTTTTACCATGTTACGGTGTTAGGTATGTCCACATTAGTCAAGAATCATGTCACAGTTTGTTTTCATGGAATCAAGGATGGAACTTTGAAGTAGAAAAAATTCCATTCCAAAACTCTCAAGATATTTTCATGGAGAAGGGTATAATTATAGTGCCAAGGTGGGATCCCATACATAGTGGTATAGAGACGGAATGTTAAATTGAGGGTGACTGAAGATTATAGCATACCAAAGTGGAGTCATGGAATTATGGATGTATAGAAAATTCATAAATTATACAGTAACATAATATATTTGGTTTTGATTTAATATTCATGGTTTTTAAATGTCAGGAACATTGTGAAAATATTGGGATATTTAATCCCACAATGGAGGAGTTCACACAATGGGAAGACCATTCATATGGATCACAATATATAAAAGAGTAATACATTATGATTTTTTTCAAATATATGGTACTTGAATATGTATAAATTGAGTGATATGTTTTCATGATGTGAGGGGTGTTGTTTTATAATAATGAAGATGTTACAAGAAAAATTTATATCATAAAGTCATATCTACCAAAGATCATTGCATCATGAATGATTTGGACCTTCCATGATGTGAAATTAGATTTCCATGTCAAGATTATTGTGGGGAATTTTGAGAGGTGATCCTCAATATTGTATAAGGGTTAACACTACGAGGTGTTCCGGGCTATATGGATCATTCCATATGCTAGGGGTTCATGTTGTTAAAGGAGGAAGGTAAATAACATTAAAAATGAATTCAAAAATTGTTTTCACCATGGAAAAAATTAAAACTATAAGGTATTTTAAAAAATTTTATTTATTTCATCACTACGAATTCAAAATTATTGTCTGTATAATAATTTTCTCTAATTAGGGTGATCATTATCAGTTTTTTATGAATCATCAAACACATTGATATAGAGTGTTGTGTTAGAATTTTTTTAAATTGCCTATATAGGGCATAATTAGAAGTTTATTGATTATGAGTGGAGTCTTGTTGAATCCATGTTAGTGGATCCTATTTATTTCAGGTTTTATACATGTTTCATGAGTTGTGTGATATAAAGATAATTATGGGATTGTGTATGTGTGATAAAATTGACTCCATTTAAGGTTATCATTATTTCTATCCGATAAGAGGGTGTATTACCATGATAATATGATTTGATATTTCCCTAAATGGATTTATTGAGTGGTTATATTATATATAGAGTATGATAACATAAGTTTTGGAAAAATATTTATGATATATGAGGGTTGATATCATTTTTTGGGTAATGGGTAAAATTCATATTATAGTGGAAAAACTGGTTTAATTCGATTGAGGAAACAGAGGTTTTTCGTAAGTGATAAAGATTATCTTGACGATTTACAATATATATATATATTTTTTCATCTAGGTGTGGTCTTTAAGAATACGATTAGTGCTGAAAATATTGATGAAGCATTTGGTGGTATGTGAGATCATTCCATGGAACAGAATGTGGTTTTTTACAAAACCTCTTTTTGTGAAGACTATATATTTAGTTAAACATTTGTGATGATTTTGATAATATATATAGTGGTGGGATATTCCATAGTTGTCTGTGAATGGTGGTAGAGATCACCATATTTTATTGGAATACTCTTCTAACACGTGAGGTTTATTAGGCTGCTATATCAGATGTTTTTAAATTCATCATATGCTCATGGAACGGGACATGTGAGTTGTAGAGACATCATTGTGGTGTTACGGTTGAGTGATATTTTTTGTATGTTATATGCTAGAATTCGATTACATGTCAGATGAAACTGATTGTAATTCTGAGTGAACTTTTACTAGCATAGATTATGGATGTACTCTTCACATTGGAATTATCCAACTGTAATTCCAATTCACTTTTTTAGATGTTAATGATTAAAAAGGATAATGTTGTTTTTTTCTTTATATTTTGATTTCCAAACAATGTTATAAATTTAGATAATATCATATGATTCTATTGGTGATGGAATACCATGTAGACATGGGCACTATGCAAGGACCCTCAAGGAAGTGTGTAAAAATTATGACTTATGTTATTGGTATGGTTTATTCTTAATCATCATGAACCAGGACTATATGTTAGTGAATATAGTGTACTAGGTGGATGATATTTTTTACCAGTAGCATATGTGGTTTAGCATTATTCCTTTATTCTTATATCATTGACACTACCATCAATTAATAAATTCTATCAACATATGTGATATTTTGGTTACCTTTGTATATATTCTTACTCTATATATTTATATGACATATCATATTAGTCTTATGTATTTTTATTTTATATTATTTAATGGTCTTTATGGTTTTGATGTGTTGTTACAATAATTATTTATTTATATAGGGTATAGTCTCCCCACTATCACCACGTTTTCTATAACATCAAGTTATTGTATTTATGCATACATGGATACATTACCATGCATTGGTGGTACTCAAATAAGGTTAAATTAGTGTGATCTAGTTCCTGATGTAATAGGAATAACCCAATATTAAATTTTTTAAAAAAATATTTATTCCCATAAATCAATTTTGGTTGGGATAGCATTTCCCATAATAATTTATACTAATGTAAAGGGATAATCATTCATATAGGGTCAATAATTCAATTATGTTTTTATAAATGAAATTAATTATAGATAAAAATTATTTCCTTACAATATGAATCATATTTTTTTATAAGCATTACGACCTAATAATATATTGATAACTTCTAATAATCTATATATTTGTGTCACATCAATTCCATAATTATCTTTTCCCCTACTTATAGAAAAACAGTATCACTTTTGGTCAAATATAGAAGAAATTATATTTTATACATGTTGTCGTACATTCAATATGACCTTAAACAACAATGACATTTCATTTTTAATTTTATTTATTATCTCATTACATATTACCATTCAAGTTAGGACCATATCATCTTTTAACAAATAAAAAGCCTAACACTATTTTGGTAGAGAATCATTACTTTAATTATATGCTTACTCGGTTCTATCTTTGTATTCATTAAGTATTAGAAATAAAATAAATATTAGAATCATTATGTTGAAATCCCATAACAATTGTCTAGAATTAAATTCATGTCTTAATCATGATAAGTCATTCCCTTAATATATTATAAAAAAAACTAGAAAATAAAATCAAGTGTAAAAAATATTTTTAGTTCCAAAAATCAACCCATATAGATTTCAAGCTATCTATAACAGTATTAGAAAAACTTTGAAAAAGATAGAGAAGCAATATATTTTTCCCTAAATTGGTTTTAATATTTTTAATGAAATAAAAAATGATAACGAATTTGTGTACTTGAACACTTTTTGTCCTTAAATTATCTATACAAATCACCTTTACGAATATATCTATATTAAGTCATTAAATCAATCATATAAAAATTAATTTACCATATCGCATAGTGATAGAACATTCACTACGTATCCAATATTCATAATTTACACCAAAGATAAATATTACATGAGGAAATAAAGAATTAAATGATAACCCTCCACAATCACCAAATATTCATGTTATTTCACTAATAATGATATAAAACTAATATCTATAATAAAATACACTAATTAAATCATAGATTTGTTCTATAGTGGTGTATATAGTTTAACTGACTCGTGGAATATTTTCTTTATTGAAACATAGATTTTACACTATTTTGATCAGTTATACCATAGAGTGATGAACATTTGATAGATGATGTCTCTTTTGAGTCATAACACATCCATAAGAGTAAATAAATTTCTTATTGATGTATCATAACATTTTTTATTGACATTTATTTTGGAAAAAATTGAATTGGGATTTTGATAAAATTCCAGTTGAGATACTGATGTATAATTTGGGAATAAGTTAATATATGTAAGAATAAACTAAATATTCTCGTATATCTTTTCTGAATTTGCATATTGGGACACTATAATAGTTTTTTAATCTATTATAAACTCTAATATAAATAGTGAAAATACAATAATTGATCTAAATAATATATATATATATCTATTAATTAAAAAATTTATTTATGATAAATTTACTTTACAATTTCTTCTAACATTATAAGTAACAACTTCTCCAATAGAAATTTCTTTTTTAGATGGTCAAAAAAGTTCATTATGAAATCTTTTGTACATTATCAGATGTTATATAAGTTGGTATATTGGGGATGATTTTAATTGGTAAGATATATTCATCCATTTGGATGACACGGTAATCCTACCATGTAAAATACATCATTATAACTTCATGCAACATTCCTAGTGTGCTTGGAAGGTCTAGTCATGACCCTAGGCCATCAGAGATAGGATTTTTAACTTGTATAAAATTGATAGAAATATCTTCTTATTCAATTATATATCAATAAATTTTCTCTAAATAAAATAAAATAAAAGAATGAAATTTATTATAACATGCAATGTGATAAACTGGAAAAAGAATCATTAATGGTAAAATAATTTTTTTAACATGTCCTAATTAAAAAATTTGAAATGATTTAGATATGGAAAATCAGAATAAATGGTTTCATATATGATTTATTTCATTAATTGCTTCATCTCTTTAAAACCATGATTTATAAAGGTCATATAATGAAAGACGGTCAGGATTATCAAAATCCTTAAGCAATGTGGTTAACAATATACCATGAAGGTGTTAGTTAAGATTCTAACCATATTTCAAACCACAGTATAGTGTATCATCTTATTTTCAAGAATAAATCTGCATAGATTATTAGATTCCATATTGAAAACTAACTATCAGTATGAAAGATATTATCCATAAAACTGTATATTAATCAGGTATAGGAAACATGTATTTTTTGTGGTACATCTCTATTAAATAAAATAAGAATATGGGTGTCTATGTTGGTGTTGAAATTATTACACTATGCCTTATAACTACATAGTTTCATTTCAAGCCAGAAATATCTGCGGGTTCTCCTATTTTGAATGGAGGGGATTCCTATCATCCATTTTGAAAATTCTCCCTCACTATGCTTGACAAAATTAATTTCATCTACATTTTGAGGATTATGTTAGTTGTTATATGGGGACCCTTCCCCATGACATTAGAAGTGCCTAGTTATAAGTAAGAAGATATTATATTTTCCAACATAGTAAATATACAGAAAACATTTTGTAGGTACAAGTTAATCGTACATTTACATAAGCATAATTACATTATTGAACATTAAAACATTCTCTATGTTTTTTACCTCCTAATTATGTGTCAACCAGAATGTGTTCTTCAAGGGATTACAGTGCCTCAAAATCACATTGATTAAATAAAATTTGTAATAAAAATACATTTTCAACATTTAGATGACATTATAAATTAAATCACTATTTAAATTTCTTTTAACTCACTACATTTTTAAAAAAAAAATATGTATACATGTATTTTGGATTAAATATCGATGAATGGAAAGTATCCTAGTTGATTTTCTAGTTTTCTACTCAGTCAGTATCCCCTTGATAGTTCATTGAGGTGTAACAATGTGGTTGATATGTCATGAAATATTACGTGTTTTCTGGGTTTTCAATCAATTCCGAAATAAATCATAGATGATTATCATATTCTTACATGTTATATAAACTATTTTTATATGTTTTTAATTTATATTCTAATGTAGTTAGTGGAAAAATAAAATGAAATTTTATATTCTTATATAATAATGGAATCATTAGTCAAAAATCTATGGTTTTCAAATACCCAAATGTGTTTATATGTATGTGTTTAGTTATGATCTAGAATAATGTTTAAAACAATCGATGTAACATCACTCTATTTAATGAGTGTTTATTTGGAATATTTTTTTTCATATTTTTAATGTAATGTGCTATGATGGCATGAGATTCATAGGCATGAAGTGGTTCTATTTTCATACAAAAAAATATTAAATATATTACATCATGAAAACAAAAAAATTTCAAAAAATTTGTATATCATTAGATTCCATTCTTATATAAAAAATCTAAGACCACCATTAAGCATAATCCATGGGTTTTAACGTTGGATAAATATAACCGCTTTCATCATTGGGAATATTTTCTATTTTTTCATCAAGGGTGTGAATAAAAAAAATATATATTTATTATTTGATTAATTATAATGGAAAATATATACAACATAAATTTATTATTATATAGAAAATTAATGTTAAACTACATAACCCTATGAATTCATATGAGAAAATATAAGATAATTTTTTATCACCAAGATTGTGGATTGATGATCGAAATAATATAAGGATATTCAATGTTCAGGATGTTAGTGGATTTTACCAATAATGAAAATTAAATTCCAACATTCATTTGTGATTTCTCTATAATTGAGGTCAGGAGTTCACATTATTTGTATTTATCTTGTTTTGATATCCCATTTAAAAAATGAACCAAATCGTCCCATGAAACTCATTCATTTATCGATGGTTGATTTTAGTAGATTATTTTTCTTCCTAAGGTATAAGAATTGATTCATTAATTTTTTATCATTCTATCTTCAAATTTTGTTGTAATGGAAATGAATCGAAGCTAGCAAAAAAATACAGAGTTTGATCCCCCTTTTTTATTTTCTAGGATTATCCTGAAATTATATACATGTTCATCACTAGTATTTTCTTTGTCCAGTGATTCTACCAATACTAAATGGATTATAATTGTGATTTTAATCATTGGGGAAACAGTTCATAATTGTAGGTTTATATTCATGATCAAGTGAGTGATAAATGTATGATGACAATACTATATCATAATATATATTTCATGATCAGATTTAGATATTCCAAGAATAATTTGTCTTTTGGTGATTATCAAGTTTTAAAGGCAACAATTTGTGAGAAAATAATTTTCTAGTATCCATACATTGGTGATTATGATGCTTGGTCCACACTAAATATTATTGTATCATCTTTTTTATTTTAGGATCATTTAGATGAGTTAATGTTAGTGAGATGTTAATAATAATGTGGTATTTTTGGAAATCCTAACTTCAAGTCCTGTAGTCTAATGAACACATACCCCATAGTCTCACCTTATAAAACTCATTGGTTTAATCAAAATGAAAAATATTACATGCCATGTGACTGAGTGTTTGTAGTTAGGTTTGTAACCCAAAGTGGAAATTGATAGACCATAGTAGATGGAAATGATATAATACTCAACCAAAACCTATTTTATAGGCATGGCCAGATGTACCTGGGTATTACTGGATGTACACATGAAGGGGAATGAGGAACATCAAGTGATAATAGGTCATCTAAAGACTGGGTACCAAAAGATAACACATTATGTACATCAAAATTTACACTGGCTAGACATTATGGAAATCCGAGTTTGGAGAATACAACTCCACATATTATACCCCCATGGGATACATCGTGTATTATGTGGAATTTAGTCTAATGATATCAAAATTTGGTACCATAAATTCTAAGAAACACCATGTATCATTATCTTCAAATCATATAATACATTAAGTGAATATTGTAGTTATCATTCTTATTAATTAAACATGTGTATTAGCATGTATGATTTCCCTCAAACTATTTCAATATAGACAATTATTTGTTCAGTGAGATCCTTTAGTCAAACCATTTTTTGGTACAATGTAACGTTGTTTATTTTTTATAATATCGTGAACAACTCTATGGGAAAAGTCACAGATAGAGATCATGTTTTCCCATTATACATTATAGGGTGTATCCCTCTTTCATTCTATCATTCACACTATGTATGGGTCATTGTATCTACATGAACACCATACACATGGCCCTCGTGACCTATCTAAAAGGTTAATCTAATTGTTTTGATGGAATTATCATACATATGACCCCCTGCACAAGGGTTTACTATTGTAGGGTACATGGTGTATCCTAAGAGACCTGGGTCTGATCCCCTATTAGGGTGTTAAGATGTCTAGAGTTATATCATGTATCTTCTATGGAAATATATGATGGGAAAGAAATATTGGATGTGTTACATTCAAGAAAACATGGATTTTGGAATGTATTCTCCAATAAAATAATTACCATTATTCGTTAACTGGAGTCAAGTGGTATTATGTATGGTTGAGGCCTCATGGATACATAGAGTCTATCACAGGAATATATAATTCTAATTTATCATATCATCATGTATCATGTCTTCGTAGACATACCTTTTTATGACATGACAAATGTTTATATGTTTTATATAGGGGGATATTGGGGTGTCCTACATAGAAATATTATACTCACCACAACTATTATTTTCTTACAAATACCAAGTCTTTTAAATAAACAAAATTCCATATTTTATATGGAGTACCAGAATCATGTTGTAGGTTTTTTGGGTTATAAAGAACAATATTCATATCTGTATTACATTTGAAAATATTTCACACATTATAAGATGGTTTAACATCATTTCATGTTTCGGTGGGATTTCATTTGGACCCATATGATTTATTATAATTGTTTCTTAATAATATTTTATGATATATACTTGTACATTAATTGGATATAATTTACCGATTAATTTTATCATTTTTGGAGATTGGATATGAGTTTTTTAAAATAGGTTACTTAAGTGAATTCTGTCCATATGTTTTATCTTCCTAATCGATGATAATTGCAATATCCATGCATATTACAGGCAGTCTTGGTGTTTTCACTCTCTACTAACCACTAAGAAGGTGGGACCATGTCGATCTAGTAGTGATAGAGTTATATTAATGTTCATTTCCATCATGGGAAAAGAGTTTGGAGATAGCCTAATTATAAGGATAGGTTTTAGATTTCCAAAAAGAGTGTTAAATGTTTTGAGTTTGGATATCTATCAAGGTAATCCACTATTTGTGTACTGGCCAATGTATCCTTGAAACATGACTCTAACAACATTCTTGTTTACTTTTTACATGTTGACACTAGTTGAAGATAAAAACACAGGAACTTTCATCATGTTGGAATGGGTTTTGGTTCCCAAGTCCTTCATGAGTTAGCTACATAGATATATTCATCGACCATTATATATCTTATCTCATTAAAATATATATCAATGATAATATCCATTGATGTTTCTACAATTGGGTTACAAGTATGACATGATGGGTGATGATGCCTTCATATAGCTCCCAATTCAATTTTGGTTTCTATTTGTAGTGAATAGAATGCAGTAATTTCAACCATTAATCATTGACTAGACCCACCTCCAGAGGATTAGGTTAGTACACAGAATGATACTGAGTCTTTTATGGATCTATTATCACTCGACGATGACATGGAGGGCCCAATTCCATATCACGAACCTCCATGTTAGTAATTGTAAATGATGCCTGAAAATTATAAGCCTCTTAAAATAATCATTTGATGTAGTTGAGGGATCAGGAGATTGAGTTATTAATGATTACCTCAAGGATAAATCAGTTCGTTGAGGAAGAGGTGTTTTTGTTCTTATCATGGATGTAGGAATATTGTAGGATATTTCCTTTCCTATAATACTATAGAAAATAATAATGTTTATAGACCTCCCATGAAGAGAAACTCGTTAACATATTGAGGTTCTTAAAGAAGGGAAATTGTAGAGTAGCATAGAGAGAAGTAGGAGGTGGTTGTAATTTTGATAAATTACTAAAACCCAACCCTCTGTGATCCAATATAGGATTTAAGAGTTGGTGGTTAGGTACATTTGTACTAATAGGCAATGGAGGCTTATTATTGACAGGTTTCATGGGTTATTTGAGTTAAAATATTCATCTTTTCTACATTAGATGTTGTCTTGATATATACATTCCTGGTCCAATATTGTCATACACATTCCCTAGACAATGTCTTAGAATATGTAGTTGATCCATAGGATCAACCCATGTTCTCTGAAGATCAATATATGTGGATTTATTATAAAAAAATTATCATTTTTTTGACTAACTATGTGAGAGAGAGGTTATGATTCTTAACAAAACTACCCATACTGACAGTGGGACCCAATGATGTTTTCCATAATTTGGACTGGTTTTCAACCAAATATGCTCATTATATTATTTCTAGTGTGGTATCACATGGATTTGAGTTATTAGAATGATTGGTTCTCCATCGGTGGGAAGTAATTCCATGTATGGAATAATGGGATCATGTGTAGATGATTCAATTGAATTCTCATCTTTTTTCTAGTATGATCATTAGAGTTATGGATTCTAAAATGTTTTAGTAACTATTATGTGAGAGGGGTGTGTAAACATCTTATCCATTTATTTTCCAGGTTTACCAACCCATTTATGACTTTTTTCTACATGTACTAATACTGAGAATGAACAAATACCAGTGTGAGTACACATGATAATCTTGAGTCCTTGTGATAGTTGAGGTTATAGTCAGAGGAATCTATAAAGATGGATCTTTATTGGATCTATTCATTTTACCATGGAATCCATGTTTTTTTTCCATGGAGGTAAATGATATCTTTATGTTTTGTGTATATTTCTGTCTATTGGGATATGTTACCATAAAAAATAGGTATCAATTTGTCAAGTATTTAATAATTCTTTACTCATTGGTTAAGGTTGAATTTGTTCTTATTTTTAGTTCATAGAGAATGTTACCCCCATCTCCTAGTTTGATAGGAGGATGTATTTAAAGGGTATTCCTAAAAGCACAATGATAGATATTAGAAAATGGTGATACATTTGTGTGGGTTAAATTTCAAATCATGTTAGAGGAGTTTTAAAATGAATCATTCCTATTGTAATAGATTCGGGTAGTACCTTCCAATGAAATCCTTGTTCACACTTTATTAGAGGTAAATAATGTAAGACACTAGAAGATGGTTTAAAACATTTTATGATAGCATCAAACATACAGGAATATCACCAAATATCGATTATTGATTAAGGAGTTTTAATTTTTAGGATATGTAATCAAACACAAGGTAGTGATAATGGCCGTAGTTTAGGTTTAGGAATTTATAGATCAAGATCTTACCAAGGGTGTGGCCATAGTAGAAAATTCGCAAAAGAATTTTTTTAATACCTGGTTGTTTGGAATAGTGATGGATTTGTTAAGCCCTTTCCCGTTGATACATCATGATTATAATTTTTAAACATATATCTCATAAATGGTTTATAACCTTCTTGTTATTCATAATTTTATAGAGTTACAGCTCGGGGAAAATGATTGTGAGGTATTGCATGAAAATATATCCATTCAACATGTTCTTGAAGAATTTTCTAAAGGTATGAAGTACTTGATCCTTATGAGGATAGATTAAGAAAATACTAATTCTTATTTATGAGGTGTTGAGGAGGTTGTTTTCCCTTTGAAATATATCTACATGAGATGGGTCTGAATCTAGAACCATTGACATCATGTTTTGTGGGAAATGATGATTTCATTGAGACATAGTTTACCTATTGATTTCACACTTATCAATTGTTTAATTCATGTAGAGTTTAGATGATAGTTTTGTGTGGTTGTGTGTGTAGTTGGTATTCTATATTAAATTAATCACCTCATTAATAAATATGTACCATGATTCTATCTTCATGTCATTATTATATAGAGTGTGAGGGAGTTATTGCGACTCATTTTGGATTAAGTACAAAAAATTTTCCCACATTGATGGCAGGGTAAGGTAGATTTTTCTAGTTATTGTGAACATGAATCATATTTTAATGTTAGCTATGATCCATATATTTGAGAGAAATTTATCATCATTAGAGTTTACATATCATAATTTCTACCACTCCTCCAACATTATATAATCATTATACGAAATATGAAGGAGACCCTTATTGTAACCATAACAATTGTAAAATCCCACTAGATAGAGTTATTGTGTTCTTGGATTCGGTTCCAGCAGTATATGTAAAGGGTGCATTTTATCCAATGATGTATGAGTACTACCAAATAAAATCTAGATATCATTATCAATGAAAAACATTGACCTTTGGGATCAATTAGGAGAACTCGTGTTACTTGAAGTCAACCCATGTCTAGGATATCATTTATATGTCCAAGGAAACATGATATTACCATGTTTTGATTACCTTTTACAATTTCTAAATTATTTTAATGAGGTATAATATTTCTTGAACCTAGTGTCATAGTTAGACTGAGTTTTTATTTCTCTTGACTTGACACAAATGAAGATACTAGTAAACTATTATTTCCATGATGTCTTATAGGTTGAAATAGACATTGAGTGTGTAGATACCTTTTATAAGAATTCAAGGGTGTGAGTAGTGTTTGACTACCTACTAGAGAGGAAACATGTTGGGAATTATTTATCAATTTGTTTATGTTTTTTCATACTGTGGGTACATTTAGGGTTTTCGTCAGAGTGAAAACCCCATTTGAGAGATAATGGAGAGTAAAATATGTTTGAAAATATTTTATACATCATCATAAAATTTAGGGATCTCATTGGGGTCCGATGTAATGTGATAATGTTATTGGATGTGAAATCAATTTCTGAGAGAATTATTAGACAATATTCATACATTTGGGACAAAGAGGCTCATTCAACTTTAGATATAGGATTATCATTTTATTTGACATTGGTTCAAGTGATGGAGGTGATGTGGGAGAGACTTATAGAATAGCATGTGATTTCATAGAAAATCCATACTACATGACATATTGTCTGAAGAATACATTCTTTATAGGCCCCCATCTATGGTGCTAGGGTATATGAAAAGAGAAAAATATCACATCTCTTGTGACATGTGGGAAATACCATGTGACCCAGTGATGGGTTCTCATCATGTACCCTAGAGGGAAAATGGTAAATACCATTATAAAAAGGCATAGTCTAGTAGTCGGACAAGGCCATGTATACGAGAATGACTAAAAGTACCTAGGAATGTTCAGATGTACTAGGGAATGAGAATTCAATTTTGGTGTCTGTCTTCATAGTCACTACATTTCATGTACCAAGAGAGAATAGGTCCTATACCATTGAATGTATATGGGCTACACTGAGTTACACTCTATGTTTGGGATGCACATATATATGCAATGTACCCCTATAGGAAATTCCATGTGTTTTGGAGAAATTCATGTCATGTTAAAGTGAGGCCCGAAATTTCTATGCTTATTGAGACACGTCATATATTCCAATATATAATTCTTGTACTATTTTAATGGTAGGTTGAAGCCCTCTTTACTCCAACTAAAACTCTGGTATGATCACGGGTGATATCTTTCAAACTGTTTCTGTGTAGCTTAGTATATGTTGAGAATGATCATTTGGCCTATCTTAATGAGTGTGAAATGTGATATTATTTCATCATCATAGGATTTTTATCCCCACTATGAGATGATCCTCATATAGAGTTCATAGTTTTCCTATATACAACTCAAGATTTGATCCTATATCATTCCTTCATTCACTTTTTGTTTGGTTTGTGGTATAAGTTTGACCGTCATATATAGAGCTTTGATACCATATACTTCAGGCTAATATTGTATGGCTTGTGGTATTATCTGAAATATGTTCCTTATATAGAGCGTTTTTTTAGGTGGGTCTGTGGTGTCCCCCTATGGTCTTGGGTGTTGTCACAAATATAGGTGAGGTGATATTTAGAGTTTCAATTTGTATCCTATTTTTAAGGACCATATAAAAATGTCGTAATATAAGATTAATATTAATGATAGAATAACTCATGGAGTTGATTCTTTTAGATGACTATTAACTAGATTAATACATAGGAATCCTGTGGTCAGTAGTATGGGTGGGACAACTATGAGACCTAGAGTACATTTTGAGTATATCAGGTTCTTGTTATTATAATCATTATGTCTCATATCTTTATTGGAATACCGTGTATTCATATGTCTTCTCTCTTGATTATTTTTTGTTTGATGAATCTATGGTTTCCTACTATGTATTATTATATTCAAAACTATATTGGTTTATACCTACATATGTCTGATATTTGGTTGATGACATAAATTATTACAGAGTTCTATGAGTTCCTTGAGAATGTGGAACATAATTTGTGATTGAATTGTTGAGGTTAATGATTGTTTTCCACTTGATAGTTGTCACCTCTTTTTGAGAATGTTGAAATTTATATCTTGTTTTGGTGGCCTTGTATTTGTCCCATATTTTATTCAATACATTATCATACTCTGATTGTGGGATAAATATCTATGAATCCATTTATTATATTTTGGAATTTATTATATGATTTTTATGTTCAAGGATATGAATTCACGCATAAACTTTTCTTAGGTAATTCCTCATTTATGATTGATATTCATACATAGCCTAGTTTTCCAACCCGTGAGTTATTTGAGGTGGGAATGGGGTTGTAACGATTGTATTGATACTAAATATGAGGACTCAAGTAGGTGGCGATGTGACAATTAACACATAAATCCAACGCTATTTAAAAATTTCTTATATCAATATCAATAATCAGGCTACTATTTATTGTGTCTGAGACAACATCAATATTAGTATACCAAAATCATTCTATTTTTCACTAATTATTTTTAAATATTATAATAATATAATTACAAATAATGTGAATTGAAAATCGAGTAGTGAATAAAAACTAAAAAA
The DNA here is from genome assembly GCA_963277665.1 of Viscum album. Taxonomy (NCBI): domain Eukaryota; kingdom Viridiplantae; phylum Streptophyta; class Magnoliopsida; order Santalales; family Viscaceae; genus Viscum; species Viscum album. The sequence continues at coordinate 1,966,785,207 of OY728132.1, forward strand.
CAAGACCTAAAAATGAGTTGGTCTAAATTTAACACTTTAGGAATCTTATCCTGAATCTTCATGGTATAAAATGTTCCAGAATATATGGGAGCCTAGAATATTTAACCCATGTGTGTTCTCCTAACTCAAATTGCACATGTTTTTATAGTATGACTCTTGATGTGGCATGAAAAAGTGGTAACGTATCCAATTGTTCCATGTAAAAGAGGAAAATGATACTCTGACATCTAATCAATACAATATGGTCTATGGTGGAAAAGATACATTTTTATTCATGATTTATATTAGTTGGTATCCACAATGATCCTAGGGTCCAATATTTGTTGATTGAGACTATGATATCCATATGGTATAATTATTATTTATAGGTGCACACCACTTTCATGAATAAAATCTATAACATTATTAATAATCAGGTTAATTATATTACCAAAACCAATTAAAGAAAACATGAGTATCTAGAGATGAAACTTCCTTTACCGGAATTAGAGTATATTTGATATCTCTACTAAAATACGTGTTTATAACCACCAACATTTTAGGTTCAAGATGATTCCTTATAATCCTTAGAGGTGGGGGGGACTAAATTCTGATTAATCGAAAATTATATGGGGATTGTATATGATTAAAACCACTTCCTATTAAAATATAATTAATTCTCCATGGTGATTCTAATTTAGGATCCCTAATGATTCTATGACTCATATCCCTATGTCAAAGTCTCACTTCCCCTCTTAACCATTACTCACAATTTGTGTTACCCTGATCAAATTCTCATTAGCCCCATTTCCGAGATGATGTCTGTAACACCCTAGGTAAATAAATAATATGAAATTTTTATATTCATCCATATTTGTGAATAAAATTTTAATATTAATTTAAAGGGAACGCTATGCTCGATGGCTTACCCAATACACAACAATGAGTTCCTTTGAAATCTTACGTTGCACTCTAAAAATAAAATAATTTTATTTTAAATGGTAGTTAACACCTAGCCGTTGTAATGGCAAGAATGAACTGAACTAACTACAAAATTATTATATATGTTTTTCAATTATTTTTACTTTTTAGAATAAATTTTGGAGGATTAAAAATGCGAATAAAGTCAATTTTAAGATTAAACATTCTAATATTCTTTAAAAGGTCGATTAACAGCCTTTTGATGCCAAACCTCTTTTAAATCCACTTTTTGAAATTTTTTGTGTTATATTTGGAAAAATAGAATTCTTCTATATAATCGGGACATCAAAATTTACTTTGTGTAAATTTTGGGTATTTTTACGATAAAGTTCATTTTTAATGAATAAGTGAAAAATGTTGTATTTTTATTCAAAACCACTTTTTAATTTAATTGATTTATATGATTAGATAATCTTTTGAATTTTCTTTAAAATTCAATTAGAATATATTTTTACCATTTAATCCAATGGTGGTCATTGGAATTAATTTCACTTTGAATTTGGACTTAAACTAGTGTGAATCTTTTGATATATATTGTTTCATAAAAACATGCTATTTGTTCTGACAGTGGGAATTAATTATTAAATTAATTAATTTAACATATATTTAATGAATTTTGTAAAATAAAAATAATTTTTTAATTTGGAATATCAAATATAGCTTATGGTGAATATTTGGTATTTTTCTGAAAAACATCAATTTTTGATAAATATTGAAACCACTAAGTGGTAGTTTAAAAACAGATTTTTCATTAAAATGAAGCCTTACCACTTCTGTGATTTGAATTTCAAATATATGACATAAATGGTTTTTATTATTATGTAAAATTTGTTTCAATGGTATTAAAATAATTTTTTGGTGAATAATAACTTTTATGTTTTATTAATCGCGATTAAAGATAATTCGTGTAATTTAAAGTAAAGAAAATGTTATAATAATATTAAATGACCTTGATACATTTCCTACCCTTATTTTATGAGTCATGGACGACCAATAAAATACATGGGTCAACTTGGGGACCCCATGGATCCACTTTGGTAGGAAAATGACATTAATAACGTTTTATTTAAAGTTAAAATTAAAATGTAACAAACATGTGTTGTTTTACTAAAACAATTTTTATATGGGATTATACAAGTCATATTTTAAAATATATATATTCATTATAAAGATTAAATAATTTCCTAAATCATGATATTTTTTTTAATTGTATAAATTAAATTAATTAAATTATTTTTTACACCATAATGATGCAGCGATTACCACATTATTTAATGATTTAAATAAAATGAGACGACAATGTAAATCATAAGACCTAAACCTGTCAAAAACCTATTGTATGTTTGTATTTCGAACTATTATCACCTTATCCTAGAAATATATAATTTTGGGGCCTCTAAAATCCAAAATCCAATTTATAATAATGTTACTTTTCAAGACTTTCCAAGGGTTTCCCTCCTCTCCTCTTATAAAAGGACCCCACCTCTACTACCTTACCCACACCTCTCAAGCCTTTGGCTCGTCCGAACCCTGCCAATTTCATCTCTCAACATCCCTCTATTCATCATTGAAGCCTAAACGTTGGCATAATTCTCTACAAGAAACCCTTTTGGTTCAAACCAAGAGGAGTTACCCGATTTAAAGGTAATGTCTTCACTTGTGTTCTTTTGTTATTTTGCATCTCCGAACCCCTAAACTCTTTTTATTCCTTTATTTTCTAACAAAACCATTATCTAAAATCTATTAGGATGTCTTTATGTGATGTATTGGAGCTAAAAATACACACACCTCCATCTAATGGTTAAATAACATACTGTTTCTGTGGATGGAGAATTACTGCCTCACGAAATGATGATTGTTCAATCTTATCTTAACACCTTTCATGGTGGCCATTATGATGTCACTATATTTTATATATGATATATATGGTATTTATGTTTTCCATAAGCTTATGTATTTTATATTTAAAACATACCTTTATGATTTTCATGTTGTGAAAATGCGATAATTTCATATGAGGAAGTGTGGACTACCGCCCCCTCAAGTGATGTGACTCGTTCATGCAATACATGGATTGTATAAATAATATAATTAATGAAATTATGTGACCTATAAAACTTATATATTATACTGGAATTATATTATATATATCTCTCAATTATTATTAATTCCCTTAATATGACCAAGAAATGAAAATAGCGTTCATGCGTACGTATGACCTACTGTCTCCATGAACGGTGCATTTCATTTCTTTTAATATCCAAATGTAATAGAATAGTATAAAATTAATATGTACTAGCTATATATGATATTTAAAACATTAATACTATTCTGGAGATGATTTACATATAACTACATGGACAATCATTTTCAAACAAGTTCATTTTTGATTCATGTACCAAACATTGACCAAAACTTCTGATATGAACTAAAATTATTAACATATTATTATGACATTATAATATGTGATATGAACTGAATAATAATCTTTAAAAGAGTACCTTAAGAAATTATAAATTGACTAATGTTGATTATTCCAGAATATAAAGAAATGAACAATACAAGTCGGACTTGAGGTAAGGGATCCACCTCTTGCTTTCTTTTGAATTACCCTCTTTTATGTCATTTCATTTATGTTCCATGTTCTTATGTTGGAGGATGTTATTTAAAATTAACCATTCTGTAATTTGTATTTTTATATGATGATATACTCCTTCTTACTCTCATCAATTCATTTTTTAGAATTTTTAGGTGGCGCTGTTAGGTTGCAGAATTTTCGTATGGGATCCTACCTCTCTCGTTATTTTAAGTACTCTTTTTATGTAACTTACTTTAAGAACCTATTTCTTATGTTGGGGGATGCCCTTTTATATTCCTCTTGTTGTAAATTTTATGTTAATATGATGAAAGACCCTATTTTATCTCATAAATCCATTTTTGGAATTTTTATGTGGCGTCGTTAGGCTACCGAATTTTCATAAGGGGATTTTTCATCTCACTTTTTATTCCTACGTGATTCATGTTACATTGGCCACTATTTCCTTTTTTTGGTGTATGTACTGACCATTATTTTACTATTTGTATAATATAATCCCATTTATGTGTAGTTACATCTTCATTGTATGACCCTTCTTTCATGGGGTGTACGTTTCGAAAGATTCCCAAATCGGTAAGGGAACCTTTCACACTCTTTTTTTAAAAGACTTATTTTGTTATGTCTTTTAATTTACATATTTTTATGCTGGGATATGTTCTCTATATCCTTATTGATGTAAATTTTATTTCCAATTAATGAGATACCATTTTCTCTCCAATCAAATAATTTTATGAATTTTAAAGTTATGTTGTTAGGGTGTTGAATTTTACCAAGGGAACTTCTTAACCTAATATTGATTTCTTTGGGTTCACCTTGTAGTTATAGAATATGTCATCTTATGAATATGTGTGAAAGAAATCTAGTTATTTTACACTTAATATCCACTTATATTGGGTGTATTTATATTTGTAACACATAATTATGAGATTGATTTATCCTTAATTTATGGATACCTTCTTTATAAGGGATTTCATTTCATTTTAAATTTATATTGAGACTTCATTATTGTTATGCACCAATTCACTCTTATATGGTGTATACACTAACCTTTGAAATATTATATCATGAATCCCTTTATTCTCATGATGTTAAAATGTTCTGATTAAATGTTATTCCTCAAATATTGTATTCAATTGTCTCTCATTTTGTTAAAATCCCTTTAACTAAAATATCATTTTAAATGTTTTAATGATTTATTCATATAATTTTTTTCATTAATATACATATTTTCTAAATGGTTTAAAGATTTATTTATATGGATATTAATGGTTTAAAATGTTAAAATATTCAAAGTGGTATGGGACAAATTGATTCAAAAATCTCTTTATTAAATATTTTAAATGGTTTGAAAATAGTTTTTATAATGGATTCATTATTTCGAAATCTTAAAAATGTTATATTGTTATTGAAATATGGTAATGTCATATTTCCTTTATACTTTAGTTTTGTGCTGTGATTATGTTATGGTTCTTGGGAATTGTTTATGAAGACGGGTGGTTCCGTGATAAACTAATGGAGGGTGAGCCCGATATAGCTCTCCAATGCATTGGGTAATGTGAAGGGGTTAAATGCAAAGGTTTCTTCGAACAGATTTAGGGAATATACTTTGATGTGTATTCCAAACGTAACCATGAGGGTTACTCACTATGTAAGAATTTTATGAATGCCTCAAGTTAACATTATGTCTTATGATTTCTATGAGTTATTCGTAAATCTTATGATTTGATGAGGTATGTTAAATTGCTTATGTTTTATGAGTAAAGTAAGATTTCATTGATTCTAATGTATACATGGACTAATGTTTTCTTTACGTATTGTTCTAACCCTTACTGAGATTTTTATGCTCATCCCATGTTTTTTTGAAATGATTTTCACAGGACATAAAGTTGAATAGGGTCAAGGATGGGATCAAGGAAATGTCAGGATGTCTAAAACAAGGAACTAGACATGACTCTTTTGTTCAAGAGTATTTATTTTTGTGAAAAAAATTGAAGGTGAGTAGATGCGTCTACTTTGAAATTTTTGAGATGTAATAGTTATGTCCTAATTCTCTAAAACTCTAAACTTGAAAATATCCCCAATTTAAATTATTCATTTAATTCAATAATAAGTAATGTTTAAGGTCAAGTTCTTATAATGTCTGTGGAACACATATGCTTTCATAGATAGTTCATTTAGGGATGCATGAATCACACTATTGTTCTTATATTCCTTGACTTCCCATACCCATATAACTTATCCATTTAATTCACCCTTAATTAAAAACCCACACTCCCAATATTTTATAAACCATAACAAGAAATACTAGAGGATTATGTTTATTACCATGCTATACAATTCTAGTTCGTATCCATTTTCATTTAAATTAATATCTATCAATATATCATGTACAGATGGATTTTTCAGGTTAAGAAAAAACTAATATCAACCAAAATGTCTACCACTATATGACCAGATATCCATTATCTCCCCCTCAAATATGATAGTTTGAGTGAAAATATGTCATAGTGGAAGAAAATATGTTTAAATATAGCATTTTGTTTGAATTCCAAAAACGTCCCAAAATGAGATATTTCACATTTCAAGATATGTCTACAAACGTAGAAAGATCACGAATTTATCATTTTGAAATAAAAACCATAGTAACATCTTACCTTCAATGTCTAACTTGGGATCCAATTATCAATTCTATAAACATGATATCTAGAGTTTTATATTACCCAATCATCCTACACATGGAAGCATCCATTTTCCCAACCACATTCCCCAAATATAATCATAAACGTGGTTATTACAGGACCCATTGTCCAAATATGGGTTCTACATTTTCTAGGGTCAATAAAATGGTCAAAATGGACCTATTTTTAATATTAAAAATAATTAAATTATTAAATATATTTTTCTTGGTTCAATAAAAAAAATCATTATTTCTCCATGAATTATTATATCACCAACCTATATTAAATAATATGTTATTAGGTATTATTATAGACACATATTTGATCATTTTTTTGATTAAAATTAATAATCTACCTCGTTGTACTCTATAAATATTAGGTTCTTAGAAATAAAACCATTCATGTATATTTTTTATAGATAGGATTCTTACAAGTAGAAAACCTAGGGAAAATTTCCAAGATGAATACACTAACCCTCACTATTCTAAACCAATTTCTATAGCTCCCAAAAATCTATTCCTCCTCCATTTCTCTTACCAGTTTTTAAATTTTACAAGAAAATGTGATTCATTATAATACCAAATATTTCTTCTCATATCTTACTTCACCCCCCCCCCCATGTTTATTCATCATTTTCTCTTATATTATCATCAATACAAGGATGATCTGTACAATTATTAGTCCAACCATGTGAAATATTTAACCCATAAGGCTTAACCACATGTATATCCCCCACAAAACCATTTATAGGGAAAAAATATTAGCCCAATTTGTATGGAATTAAATGACATGGAACATATCTTAAATTATTGAACATTAACTTGAAATAACTTGTGATGAATGTATTTACCTAAAAATATACCTAGTGGTTATTGTTAAAATCATTATAAAATATGAAATCTCTTGTAAAATTGAACTGAAATCATGGGTTATGATTTCCTTCACAATAATATTTAGGAATACCATTTAATGGGATCAATACTAAGTCCACAATAACTACCACCTGTATAGTTCATGGAAAACAATTGAGTTTATATTAATATGAAATTATTTCATAAAATAATAAAAATAATAAAATATATGGGCAACAACTAAGATATAGTTTTTTAAAAAAATAGTGGTATCAATATTTGAGTATCATGACATGGGTAAACAATATTGTCACTTGTATGTATTTCACAAATAAGTATTAAATCGATAATATAGTGTTGAATTAAGAAATAAAAACCCTAGTGAGATGTTCTCACTACCCATCCTTCCATCAATGAAAATGTTCAATTTTCACCTCACTAAATGATTGAGAGTAAATATGACATAGGGATGTGGTAGTGGTAATGTGGTGAATAAAACCCCTAGAAATGGAATTTGAACCTTGGAATCAATATAATCATTTTAATATGGTATGTATAACATGATCAATAAAGTATTAATTCTGTAAAAATTTATATTTTATAATTTACAAACTAGGATATTTATTTTAAAAAATATATAATATTTTTGTTTCATTATTTTAAAAAATTTATTTTCGTGAAATTAGAACTGTTTTTGGTAAATAAGAATGCTGGGAAATAATAAAACGTCATTTTTTTAATATTATATATGTTTTCTGATATTATTATGATGAATAAATTAATCAATTGTAAATTAAATACTTTTAATTTCATTAAAGCACTCAGTGAGTCAAAGTTATTTCAAATTTGATAAATGTGTTTACTTGAAATTTAAATTAATTTTAATGGTAAAAATATAATTTATTTTATCAATAAACAAATTTGATTCATTAAATGGAATTAATTATTTGAATAGGGAAACTCTTCTATGTTTGTGTTTCATTGATAAAAATTAATACAATTTCTTATTATATATTATTACTAATTATTTTAATCAATTATATTACTATAATAAAGAATATATAACAAATTAATCATTATTGTATTCAATGATACCCCTACCCCTTATCAAAAAATCACCAAACCTCCACCCATTTTTCTGAATCTGGAAAACCTATTCTATTTAAAATAAAATAAAAAATCACACCATGACCCCATATAGACTAGATCGTTAGGCATTATTCAATCATATATTTCCCCCATTGAATGATTTATACTCAATCATAAGGACGAAACTCAAAGTGTAAGGTTTGTTTTATAAAACACAGGTATTTTTTATATTAATTAAATAAATATTAAAAAAAATAAATAACATTATTGTAAAAATTAAATTTTTCTATAATTATATAATAAATATCACATAAAAATAAATTTTTTATTAATGCTTGTCATATTTTATACTATTGAAACACAACTCAACCATGGTTGGTTTTTATTGTACAATGGAGTGGTAGGGTTTTATTTTCACTTTACAGTTTCATGGCTTTTTTAAAATGACTATTATGTAAAAATATCTTAATGAAAAATTAATTTCATTTTTATTATTTTAGAATGATAAAATATTCATTATAATAATCATATTGAACATTAAACATTTAATATCATTTTTCAATTATAAAACAACCTTATGAAAAAATTCATATTAGATTGGCACTATTTCATAGAATATAATAAACTATAGATCCCTTTTAATTATTTAAATACATAAACCATATAAATTTAATATTATGGATCTAATAGAACCAAAATATATAAATCATTAATCATTACCATTACATTTATTCAGTTTTATAACTATGAATCTATTGTCATGAACATGATAAATTTAAGAAAAATTAATATAATCAATGAATAATAACTTTTAGTGATTATTTTATTTTATTTTTTTATGTGGATACAAATTTCCCTAAATTAATTTATATGATATATGTAATGTTTTTATTCTGGTGTTTAAAGTAGTATCCAAAGAAATCAAGACATTAGTTAAGTGGACTCCCCAATTCTTCTTCATAAATTTGTCCATATTTTTTATCACAGACTATATCTATCTCTCAATATTGATAACTTTTTATATTCACCATTAATGAACAGTTCAATTATTGTTTTCATACTATTTTATTATTCTATACATGTGTTTACAATTCCTTATTTATTCTATAATAATACCCCTATAATGTTTATAAGTGAATCATTCCAATTTATTTATTCTCTTCCTCAATTATTTTATTATTGTTTCACACACATTATTATTTCAATAATTGACTATAATATGTCATTATTTTACTCATAAACTTTAAATTCAATTATGATATATTACCTATGAATTTTTGGTATATATATGATTCATAATTTAATTATTAATATGGATATTATTATTCAAAACATTTTATTTGGGGGACTATTTCCTATTGGTTATTAATTTATTTTTCTTTTCTATTTTAAACAAATATTCATGAAATGTTACGATGTGATAGGTTTCCCTTGAATCTTTTATCCTCCCAATTGAATGGGTAATTATTTCATCTTTTAAGATAAAAATAAAGGGGCATTTCAAAATATAGTATGAAATTATGTTATATTTATTGGTAGTGATCCTAGAATTATGGGTTTGAATAAATTATTTATGATTTGAAAAAATTATTATGAATTAAATAATTAACATGCCGTTATAAAATATTTTCTCTTAATCTATATTTAGAGTAACATTTATGATCCCTCTATTTTATCAGTCCATGTTATTATTATTTACTCATGTGATATGTCGCCATATATTTATGATAATTTTTTCACATATTCTGATTTTTAGCTAAAAAAATTTATATGTGTTTCCCAATGATACCACTTGAATTAAAATAGTTATAATAATGTCTTTTTGTATAATTTTAATACCAAAATAAATTATTTCATAGTTCACTTCGTTTTTTATTGTTCTTATTATATCCTAAAGACCCAAGAGCTACTAAATATTTAGTGTTTTTAACTTCATTTTTTTCAATAATATTATAATTATTTTTCTCCATTTTCATATTATTATATTTGGAATGATATAATGATTTAGTAATGTTGAAGAGTTTTGTTATTGGACACTATAGTGAAGAGACCATAAATAAACTTTATTGGAACATAGGAAGTCAAAAAATAGGATTTGTATCTTTTTTATGTGATGTATTTGAATGACCACAATTATCATTATAAATACCTTAAAATTTAAAGAATAAAATCCCTAAACATCCATTGGTTTTGTAAAGGTATGAATGTCATTGGAATCGTTTCAATAGTTAGGGTGATGATTAAGGTAATTATTTCTGAAATGAAATTCCTAATATAGTGGTTGTGGTAGTTAAAAAACAATTTCATGTACTGTATCAATTAAATAAATTTATGGAAAAAAACATTAAATAAGTGTAGAAATAAAATTATATAAAGAATGTAAATAGTTTTTTTATTTATTTATCCAATAATAACTACCTTATTTTAGTTTATTTATTGATAACCAAATAATTGAGCTATAATAAGACATCTTTTCCTGAAGTTACAAATCATTAATTTTTCTACTTGAATTCCATATTTAATCTTGGTATATGTCAATTATGGCCTAAGGAATGTCATATGAGAGGGTGGGCCTTCTTCGGTGCCATAAATTTTGGGAAATTATCAAACACTACAGGCCACATGATACCAAAAGGTCAGTATAAATCATGTCATTCATCCATGAGGATTGCATTTCAGTAGTAGAGGTCTGAAGAGTTTTTCTAGAATCTTGGGACCCTAGGCGCACAACCATGTGAAAAAAAAATGTTTGGATTGCAAGATTTTTATTGGTTTGTGCATGCTTATAGAAACTATGTCTTATTACCATCCAGGGTCACTCATTGGTTTGTAAGCTTAGCAAAGTTGGAGAATTGTTTGGCCAACCATGTGGCCAAAACACACACCCATTTATTTATGGGTAAAATAAAATTTTCCCCTTTAATTAATGTATTTAAATTTTTATTCCTTCTCAATTCGGTATCTCTATCATATTAACCCCATATCCACTCTTTACTTCTCCCCCACCTCCTCAATATAGGCCTTGATCTAACTACCTAATCAAAATTCCAATTCGAACATCATCAAAATTGTCTAATGTTTCATGGTAAGAAAAAAATTATATTCCATTACTATATCATTTTTTAGATCTTTATCTCCATTTCAGAGTGAGATCTTCTTCATAAATTTTAGGTGGTTCGATTGTTTCTTCTATTTCTCCCAACAAAATTTTAATCTAATGCCTCTATCATATGTTGAGTCATCAATGACCCTGATGTAGGTGTTATCATCATGTACCCAAAATCTATTGGTGTTTTCATTCCCTCTCCATTATTCCACATGACAGCCTTCACCACACATTTCCAAAAAATTGATTTCAGGATGAAAAATTTTATATACACCTTGTTTTACAGTTGTTGGTCTTTTTTTACTAATTTTAGGATTCCATCACAATCATGGACACCCCTTGTGTGTGAAATCTTATATATCACCTTTATAGTAAATTATTTAAATATATAGAATAATATATATCTATTTATCTCAGGTTGTAAGTTGATTTCCCCTCTTTTAGATAAATGTTAACTAATCCTAAGACATGTTCTAAGATCTTGGCCCAATATATTAATGCTTTTGACTATGTAGGAAGTTTAATAAATGAGAATTGAACCATTTAACTACTTATTGGAAACATGTAAAATGTGTATCCGTTGTATGATAAATAGAATAGAATATATTAAATTGATTTTTTTTCATGATGGTTTTACTTATTTAAATGATTTAAATGTTTTAAATGCTAAGGGATAAAGTGAGTAAATTCCATGATGATCATTTCATACATTACATAACTAATATTATTGTATTTTGATTCCCTGTTTAATATAGGATTGGAGATTATAAATCATGAGAGGAAATGCTTCATGACCATTATTATAAATATGATTAAAAATATAACAAAGGCTACAGAACTATGGTAAGGCTTATGATGGGAATGAAGATTCATGCTCCCTTACTTTAATCATTGAGCATGACATCTCATAACATAGAAACTATTTAGAGAATCGACATGATGCACCACATCCCTTGTTTTGTGTGTTTACATGATGAAATATCCACCTTCCTCAGTGTTGATCATGAAATATCTCACTCATTATGGGATGTATAGAATATAACAATTTATTTAATATTATAGGATCATATAGACTTGTTATGGATGACAGAGTTACACCACACCCTAGGCAGTACCGAGTATTTCATGTATATTGACACTTATATATGCACATAATTGGTCCTTATAGGTGGATGAAATATAATAATATAATATACATTTTATTATTAAATATATGTATAATGATTAGACATACATTAGAGAAAAGATCTATAATAGGTAACACCACCATGATTCCTTCATGAAACATTTCCCTATTTTTTAGAAATTAAAATGATATTTGTAATTAATGGGATTTTGAAATGATCTTCATTTTAGTCATAGGTAACACATGTGTAAGGAAATCCCAAATTACCTTGGGTGACTAAATGTAGTTTTTCATTATGAATGTTATAGTTGATTCAACTTAACAATTGGCTGGGAAAGTTTTCATATGGTTTACTGATTAATGGTATTATTCAAATCAGATTCCTTTTAATGTTCCATGATTTATTGTGGAATTTAATTAAATGCATAATTATATACACAATATAACAAAAATACCATTAATTTTTTAATGACAAGATTATTTTTACCATTCCTTTTTATTGCATTTTTTTAGTGAATTGATTATCCCTGGAATTGAGTTTACTTTCCTAACATGGATTGGAAAACCTTATTAAATCATGTTGTGCCTACGTTAAACTAATAGTTTATTCCTTTATATTTTAATAAATATACAATAAATTGTTAATTATTGATTTTTGATCTAGTGACCATTGGATTCATCGGCTTGAATGTGCTATGGTTTCTGTTTAGAGGAAACCATGTTTTGGTTCATAAAGTGAACGTGACCTTATGGATTGTAAATGGTTAACCGTAAAATTCAAAAACATAATCTTTTTTATATATTTTATTAAGTTAAAATTTAAAATTAATATTCCTTTTAACGTGGTTGTATACATATTATACATGAGTATAACAGACCATGAACTGAACTCGTACATACTTGATATTAGTTTTTGTGTATATTTTGTTCTTATAGCCTCCTATAGTCATTATTTAATAACTTCTCTGAGACATAGGATAAATAAGTGTTAGTGGTATGCATGTATGAATGAAATGAACATTTCCTAGTTTATAGCATGAGTTTTTCAACTATTAAAACCACTTACAAGATTCGATTTTCGTATTGTCGCATCATTCCTCCTCGAAATCTTCTGTTAATACGACATGAAGGTAGTGAAAACAATACCCCAGAGGTAGAAATCCCAAAGCCACCCATGATACATCTTGCATTGCCACATATGGAACCTCGCCCTATTACTGATATAGGGACCATTGTATTATTTCGAAATGGATTAATATGTATGTGCCTGAAGAAAAAAAGGTGATGTTTGGCCTTACCAGAGTATGCAAGAGTTGACAAAATTATTCTAGTAGAAGCATTCAAGCACCTTTTTAGAGGATAGTGGACTACACATTGTTGAGTCATGAAATGAAGTAGGTCAGTATATATTCGAGCATCTTGAAATTCCTCTAGAGAGAAGGAAAAAATATGGTAGTTATATAGTGGGTGAAATAACCAAGAGGTTATGGGATGTTATTAAAAACGAATATTGTCGTAGTAAAATTCTTTGTGAAAATCACGAGAAAATATTCTACCACTATTTCAATCCCAATAAATTGAGCGATAATAGAGCCATAGAATTCATGAACATGCAGTATAGAGGAATCTATTTTTTTAATAGTATACACATTTTACATTGATATAATGTTTTGTTTTGTCACCACTCGTCCCAGTGGGGCCCGATCCAAAACTCCCTAAAACCACCTCCAATAGGCCTGGGGCTGGTGACTAGCACCGAGTAGTCATGTTACTAACATGGGAGGAATTGCCTATAAACTTGTACACACGCACACAAAACTCCATGACCACAAAGCTGAAAAGTAAAAAACTACTAAAAATGGAAATGCATGCATACACTAAACATCCCAATGAACAGAGTATGGTAGGAACGTAATGTAAAACAAATGTAAAACCCCGGGCCAAAAGTACAAGCCCACCAAAAGAGAGTCTGTAACAAAGTCCAACCTGTAATGAAATGTACTGGGACTGCAATCCATAGTCGTACGAACACACCTCAGCCTGTCTGATATCACTGAGCACCGTCCTATCCTGGTCTGCATAGAATCCTGTAAAAAGCTCACTCATCTGCACAATATAGGACACGTGCGGGCAAAGACCATGCAGGGGTGAGTATAAAAATACCTAGTAGGACACCCCGAAACCACAAAGGAAAGAAAACAATGGAAAATAACACAAAGGAAAGATGCAATAATCTCTACATTTTATATGTTCATAGAACATATTGACAAGAATATCAAGATATAATCATACACAACAAATCCCGTTAAATGACCACAAAGATCCATCTCGACGATTCCACTAAGCACATAACAAGGAGAACACTCTCCTAGATCTGAAGAGAGAGATACGACGTACTCGTTACAGGAGAACACACCCCACAAGTATTTGATAATACGTGGTTTAGATGAGGACCACAACCAATAGCTATGGGTCATTCCAACAACTCAGTCTGAACTAATCTGCTAAGCAGAGGATCGGTGCCTCAGTAAATTTGGCCACGTTGATACCAGGAACTCTACCTAGGGTTTTAGGAAATAATAGAGGATTTGTCTCAATGTCTCACAGATGGGATTCCAACAACTCTATTCAAGAAGTCCTGCTTAAGGGATCATACTCACATATATAGGAAATGATACCAGAAACCTTCAGGGAAAAGGCCAAGGGAATGAACCCTAAGAAATATATTCCATGTCATTGAAGAAAAATGGCCAAAGCCATGTAAAATAGGTTAAAAGGTGTGTAGTATGGTTACACATAGTGTTCCTTGACTCCGGGTACTGCCCATGTAAATGGACTATGTCTCTTGTCCTCGTGTGTAAAACTCAACTACATGGTATGTAGTAGGATCACACACCGTTTTCTTTGTCTCTGGGTACTGCCCATGTAAATAGCCTAGGTCTAAAATCTAAGTCATCTAGGAAGGCACATACACAGCGTGTAAGTTGAAGCACACACCGTGTCCTATCAACTAGGAAACACCCGTGTACCCTGGCCGTATGCCCGTACATGATGTCCGTCCATGTTGCATGCCCATGTAACAGTACACTGGGTATCCTTTGTATCTGGCCAAGTCTTGCTGGAGAAGGGTATACATGCCATTTTTTTGGCTGTGTACCCATCATGTATCTTTGTAATATAGGTGTACACTCTAGGCAGTCCACTGACAAACACACACCGTGTAGCCCATACTACACGACGTGTAGTCGGGATTTCTCTAGAATCGACATCTTCTTCTGTGTGCCTTGGCTGGATCTCATGATTCCATTTCTCTCGTCTATTCATCTTGATTCTTCAGTTCTTGGTTTTTCCCTTCATATGAACACCGAATTGGGTGTTTTCGATCCTTAAATCAAATTATAAACCTTGAACGATCTATCTGAAAAAAACGACCAAAAACTCATATCTCTTGATCTGCTCCGAATAGTTCATCACCACCACAGTCATACCTCTATAACATCGTTCTGGGGTTGGATCTACAATCATGAATCATTGTGACAAAAAATGATTGTGAAATGATCAATTTCGTCCATGCACGTCAAGCACGGGGAAGAACGACGACCCTCCAGGAAGAAAGACTAATTAAATCTCAAAATATACAAGATGGACGAGCCTAGATCATTGTTCATGATGATATGGGTTCATTGCCGTTAGATCAAAAACAAAATGATCAAAAGATTAAATTCCATAAAAGTTCTTCTTCCCCAAATCCAACAAAATCCCATCACAAAAATACAATCGATCTGTGGACTAATCTTTTCGTGGATTAGTCTGTGTTCATTGTATGAATCAAGAGTGAAAATGAAATCACAATTGATTAAACGCCATACCTAGATCCATGATTCTCATTGGCGAAGATCCGGTCTCTACGTTGTCGTCTCCGGTGAAATCTGTCAAGAACATCGTTATTGTATTGGGGTTTTGCTCCAGAGCTTTCCTAGAGCCTCCAGGGGTTTCAGGGTTATGAGGTCTGTAACCATGGACCCCTGGGAAAGCCTTTATTTAAGAAGGATAAAAGATATTCTCTGCAAAAAAATTTAATAAAAAATTTTAATAAATATTTTATTACGGTTACATCCTAAAATAGGATTTCACCTCCAACATGTGCCAGCCGATGTTAGGTCTTTCCTAGGGTAAACCATCTACTTTGGATGCAATGGTTCAATCAAATTTTTGATCTGAGCACCCTGTTCAGAAGTTATTCAACTTTTTTAGGAAAACCACATGTCCACATTATTTAATTATTTTATTAAATTCATACATTTGTTCCAGGCTCACCGGGCCTCAGAACTGCACGCCATCATAATGGCTGGTCTCAAAAGTATTCCCATATAATATTAAAATAATACATGGAAAAAATAAGGGACATTATATCACACCCACCTAAGGGATTTACGTCCCCGAAAAGCCAAAATAAAGGCTACTAAAAAAGATGTTGGAATTGCACACAAATCTGTGCCTCCCGCTCCCACGTGCTCTCCGGGAGATTCACATGATGCCACTGGACATAACCGAGGGAATAGATCACCCACGATGGATCCTCTCCCATAGATCCTCAGTCTCCACTAGGTACTCAGTAAAGGTCACTCCATCATCGATATCCAGTTCACCCCAATCGATATCGTTTGATGTATCATGCACGTATCTCCGCAGTTGTGACACATGGAAGAGGTTGTGTACTCGGTCCATCTGAGGAAGTAGAGCCAAGTGGTACACCTTCTCACCAACTCTACTCAAAATATTAAAAGGGCCAATGAACCTCGTATATATCTTGATTCCTCGAACAAATCTCTGTAGTCCTCATCGCGGTGTGACCCGAAGGAACACATGGTCTCCTTCCTCGAACTCCAAGGGCCTCTGTCTCCATTTGGCATAAGACTTCTACCAACTCTGTGCAGTCTTCATCCGCTCTTGGATGACTTGAACCTTCTCTGTAGTATCTCGCACCATCTCTGATCCCATGAGTGCTGAATCTCCTCAATCATTCTAGCAATGCGGTGACCTGCAATGTAAAGACCTGTAAATTTCATAGAATTTTTTTTTGAATTATTTTGATTTTTACGAGTACACAATTTCAGAAGGCACCTGATTCAAAGTCCCGGTGTTCCCGTAATAAGATTATGAAGTTCAGATAGGGTACATTCAGTAAATAAATGTGCGGGGTTTCCTATCTTTTGAATCAGTTCTCAGAATTAAAATCTGAGGGCACCGATGAACTCGCAGCGCCTGTATTTTCTTAAGGGGACCATTACTGCAGTTGCATTTTGTTCGGGTTGGAAGTTAATTTTTGGGGTTTATTCCTAAAATTAAGGACAATTTGGTGGTGCACAATTTTTATTTTGTGAGGTGGGGCCCACACGATCCCAAACATCAACTCCCCATTAATTTTCCTGTTGTTTCCTTTGAAAATTCCCCATTAATACCCCTTGATTAATTACTCTGAAAACTCCACATATTGATTATGATGAAGCCATCCTACATCCCTCATCCTTTTAAATGTTCCAACCATTTAATTAAATGTTAGCATTAAATTAATTGGCACCACTTGGAATTAATATGAATTTCTCTAAAATTCTATTAATTGGAGAGCCTCTATTCTTTTTGTTGGTGAAAATCATTGAGAAAGACTACGGAGGATTAAAGGGAGGCGAGCAGTTCTTCAATGAAGAACACCCCTGGAGAAGAACATGAAGTACTTCTTCCTCGGACGTACATCGACGTCAGGGAGCCCACATCGCCTACGACTGCGACCCTTCCTACATCATTGATGGAATGACACCGTTATTCCACGATGCCTATCTACCGCGATGCCCGTCTTCCATGGATGGACGATGTTCGATAACAACTTCGAGGTTGGGAGATTTTTTATTTTTATATACATGTTTATTACTCTCGAACATGGCGTCTAAATTTTTGGGTGATATTGAAACCACTAACGCGGTGGGTTCGGACTAACGAACATGTCTGGACCCACTGCTATTTTTTATTGATGCGTGGGGTGTTTGGCGACGATAAAACGGGACCATAACAAAGATTTGGGGCCTTCACAGAGAAGTACGGATCCTGAGATGACCACCGGCGCCGTCGGAGGCAAGAACAGACGATTGGAATGACTTCGGTGGCCCGTGGATGTGTAACGCCCCGACCCCAGTTACCCATAGTCGGTGTATTATTACATAACATTGGCATGATTACAAGGAAATCATGTCTCGAAAGAACGATCAATTTAGTATTATTGGAAACAAGATTCATACATATGATCCACTTTATATCTTGAAGAGAAATACAACAAGAATATATTTCATTAGAAGCAACCAATCCTCCTATATTATGCTTACTGATCACTCATAACTAACTTCTTTATATCCTGGGAAAATGAAACATAAGAAAGGGGTGATCTCAAACACTCAGTAAGGGTATGTAATACAATGGAAAATGACATAAATATTAAGTGTGGTAAATAATTGAAAACCACATGCCTTTACCAATAATAAACTTGAATACGTTTATGGAAAGATTTTGAGCTGAGTAAATAATGCGATAATAAAAAACAATCATGGTTATTCTACTAGTAAAATGACAACATGAAACATCAATATTATATCCCTAATGAGGGAATGTATAATTCCTGACATTCTGAATCATTTTGACCAGGCCTAGGCCAAGATGTCAAAAATGATTAAGGCCTCGGCCAGAACCATAAATCAAATTAGGAAAGGGACTCGGCCAATTCCACATTTAGTTGTCTCATGAGACCTAACGATGCATCAAGTAGCTATAGAGGGCTCCACCAGTCACTTACTAAGTCCAATACATTCCTCAAATGAAAAGGTTTAAACATATTATAAACATATGTATTAAAACTAGCATACGAAATGTAAATAAATTAACCATAAGCAATGAATGGTATAAAAATATCACATCTATAGTAAAACATATCACTAAAACATAATTATAATATGGAAGTTTTTTATCATAAAAAACATCAAATAAACTAAAAATCCATCAAAGGATGTTGATATAGATGAAATCAAAACCTTTTTTTAGAGACATATCTCTTTATATTTTGAAATCATTTATGTTTCACATAAAAAAAATATTTATTTTGAAAATATAATTATAAGAATTTAATGGAAGCTTTAATGATGTTATAATGGCAGAAAATAGCCGCACACACCGTATAAGTTAAAAAAACATTCTTACCTTAATTTGGTCGAAAAGGTTAAAAAGGACTTTGTTTGGAAAAAGGCGAAAAGATTCTTTTATAAACTTCTTATTAAAAGTCAAACGAGGGTATACATGTCTTTAACCTGTATTCTGTAAAATAGTAAGAATGTTATGAAATATATTTTAAAGAAACATGGATTTTGATGATAAAGAGGTCCCAGTAGATAATTATGTATAAACAACCTCGGATAATGAAGAGACTGTGAAATAAACACTTAAATTGTACTTCTCCATGGTTGATGGTAGGTTAACCTCCTGTATAATGGTGAAATAATTGTTGTTGAATTATACAATAATCATGTATATTAACATGATATCATATATGATGTTTTAACATCGCGTTGTTAATAAATTCTTATTATTATCGTCGTTTTGTGTGTTAACTTACTCGTTTTATTTTATATAAGTCATATTTGTTATGGATAGGTTGTATCATACTCATATCCAGAATGATATTAAGTCCTTCAATATTATTTTCAATCACCCAATAAAATTTATTCTTGAATGGATATGATGGGGAATGAATCTCATCGCGATTGAGGAGACAGTAATCCGTACATAGGCACGAGCGACAATATCATTAGTTTGATATTAAAATAATATATAATTGGATGGTATATCATATAGATAAAATAAATATCCTGTTATATTTGTTATATAAATGAATTATACATCATTATTATACCCATCCAAATAATAGTATATTGAATAACAATTACACTACAACGGGGAGACGGTAGGCCGTACGTACACACGTATGGTGACATGTCAATCAAGGGATGGATAGAATAATGAAAATTTTTGTTCCATAATTATAATAACATCAAAGTATATAGCAGGTACTAGATTTATTATTTTAGAAAGGAAATAACAAGGAAAGAATAAGTTGAAGAAGAAAAGAACTTTAAAGAGGGTGGTGAAGACGTTACCTCTTCTCCGGGTTCTTCCTTTTAATTCGATCAAAAGGGCTCCATAGGTAGGGTTTCTGATCAAAATAAGGGATCTAGGATGAAGTGAGGGAATTTGGGAGGATATTTGGGCAGGGTTTGGCCGATCCAAATGGGTTTGACGGGTTGAATTAATGAGAATGGGGAGTGCCCTTTTATAAGAGGGGTGAGGGGCTCATTAGGAAACACTTAAAGTATAATTTTATAATAATATATTATTCGGTTTATAATGTATCCAAATTGTAAGGAGAGGATGGGTTGAAATCCTTTCAACCAATAGATTTTAGATAGGGTTGGGTCATTATATTAACCTTATCTTTTAGTTTTAACTCTTGGTTAATTAGTTTTACACTTACCATGTCAAATTGTATTTTTATAATATATAGTTAATAAACATACTATATACATACAAGAGACCCTCAAGTGGTCCATTAATGATACACCAATAATGATATATATACTTTGGCTGATTTCTGAAAAGAATATAAATTAATAATATAATAGTTGTTTTAAAAACTCATATATGTTAATTTTGACACTACTCAATAATTGATTTTTTTAAAGTCATAAAAACATTATTAATTAAAAAAAATCTTTTAATCAATCCTAACAAGTCATATTAACCAATAAAATTCGTTTATGTTATCAAAATGTTCAAATTATTTTTATTTTTACATTTATAATACCAATTATTTGATTCTTTCTTTAATAAGGAAAATATTGCATCATTATTGTCTCTTATAAATTTTTACTTTTTCAATTACTAAAAATTATAAATAAAAAAATATATTATGTAGGAAATATTTTTATATTTCTAATGAATATTTATAATCCTAAATATAAAATATATAACCCTATGTAAAAATTATTTTTCTAAACGATTTAAGCTTATGTAATTTTTGTATTTACTTAAACGTAATTAATATAAAGTGTCCCTATCACCTACAAGTGGCTCCATGGGGTCCCAAAATAGACCCAATGATGCCCATGGTCGGACATGTATCCACCAATAAGGTTAGGACACATTTTTGGGTAATTTATTATTATTATAATATTATTTTTTTACCCATATTTTCTGGTTTTACCCTTTATCCATAGTAAATAAAATATTTACCGAAGTAATTATTCAAAAAGTATAAAAATAAAAGTTACCTATTTACACAATTTGGACATCCTGATTCCAAATATGGAATCCATTTTTCCAAATTCAAAACACAGAAGTGGCAGAAATTAATTTAAAATTAATTCCTGCTATCAAAACAAAAATCGTGTTTTTAAGATATAATAACTATCAAAAGATTAACACTTGTTTATGTCCGGTTTAATTGTGAAATTATGTCCAATTACCAACATTTTATTAAATGGTAAAAATATATTCTAAATATACTTTAAAACCACTCAAATTAATAATTTATCACTATTAATTATTTTTTATTAAAAAAGTTGTTTTTAATTAAAATTCAGTAATTTTCACTATTCATTAAAATATAAAATTTATCCAAAAAGTAAAAAAACATCACCTTAGGATAATTTTGATATTCAAAATCCAAAAATGAAGTTCATTTTGAATGATAAAATGTATAAAATTTCAAAAAATTGGTATTACTATTCATAACGGCTATATTGATTGATCGCGGTGTGTTAGAATCTCGAAGTTGAGTACAATGCTAGCTATTGTATTACTCAAAGGGAAACATACCGTGGAAGCTTGGGGTTTTACATTCTCCCCTCCTTCAAATAATTTTGTTCTTGAAATTTCTATAATATTACTATATAAAAATACTCAGGTGGTTTTTCATCATATGTTCCCCGGGTACCCATGTTGCCTCTTCCATCTTGTGGTTTCTCTATAAAACTTTTACCAGATGAGTCGTCCAGTTTCTCAGCACATGTTCTCTTTTATCAAGAATCCTGACAGGATCTTCACAATAAGATATATCAGATTCAAGTTCTAATTCCTCATAGGTGAGTACAGTTATTGGGTCAGGAATGAATTTTCTCAACAGTGATACGTAGAACACATCATGTACATTGGAGAGACTTGGCGGCATTGGAAAACGATAAGCTACAACCCCATTTCATTCTAGACTTTCGAGTGGTCTGATGTACCTGGGACTCAATTTACCTTTCTTACTGAAATGTATAACTCCCTACTATGGAGATACCTTCAAAAAAACATGATCTCCTACATGAAATTCCAAATCCTTCATTTGATTATTGGCATAGCTCTTCAGCTTACTTTGAGCTACTTTGATGTGGTTTTGGATTACCTTTACCTTTTACATCATTTCCTCCACTAGTTCTGGGCCAACAAGTTTTCTTTCACTAACATCATCTCAACAGTTTGTTGTGTGACATCTCTTTCCATACAACGCTTCATATGGTTTTATCCGAATACTTGAATGGAAACTGTTGTTATAGGAAAATTCCACCAGATGTAAATATTTATCCCACATACCCTGAATGTCATGTGAAAATGATCTCAACATGTGTTTTATGGTTTTAATAGTCTTTTCTGATTATCCATCTATTTGAGGGTGGTAAGCAGTGCTCAAACGAAGATCAGTATCCATGGCCTTCAGAAGACTTTTCCAGAATTTGATGTAAAACGGGGATCACGATCCAAGACAATCGATAGGGGAACTCCATGAAGTCTCGCAACTTCTTTAATATATAGTCTTGCTAGACGTTCATGTGGTAGAACTTCTCTTATAGAAATAAGATGTGTTGACTTGGTAAGATAATCAACAATGACCAATATTGTAACGTTCCTTCTAGGAGTCTGTGGTATCCCCATGACGAAGTCCATCAAAAAATTATCCAATTTCCACTGAGGTATGGGAAGAGTTTTCATGACTCCTCCATGTAGTTTCCTTCTAGATTTCACTTGTTGACAAACCATACATCTTGACACATAATCAGAAATCTCCCTCTTCATGTTGTCCCACAAAAATTGTTCCATTAAATCTATAAACATTTTGGTGATCCCTAGGTGTATAGAGAAATTGGAACTATGAGCATCATCTAAGAATTCCCTGTTTAGATCAAGTATATTGGGATCACAAAGTCTCTTCCCAAACATCAAAATTCCATCTTCATACACGAACTCATTCAATCTCCCACCATTCCCAGCTTTAATCATCTTTTGAAACTCTTCATCACTGGTCTGAGAACTCTTTATCCTTTCTAATAAAGATGGTTTGACAACCATTTGAAAAAGTATTGATGTTTCTCCTTCCATAGTGATTCCCATGTCCATCTTTACTAGATCTATGTATATAAGATCCTTTTCTACTCTCATATTTTTCAAAATATTATAATCCTTTCTACTCAGAGCATCTTCCACCTTATTTTCCTTCCCCTAGTGGTAGTGTATCGGGCAATCATAATCCTTGAGTAGTTCAAGACATCTCCTTTTCCTCATGTTCAGCTCTTTCTGTGAGAAAATATATTTCAAACTCTTGTGATCTGTATAAATCTCACATTTTTCACCATAGAGATAGTGTCTCCAAATATTCAAAGAAAATATTATAGTAACTAACTCAAGATCATGAGTAGGATAGTTTTTCACATGAATTTTCAGCTGTCGTGATGCATAGGCAATAACTCTATCATTCTGCATAAGGACACAACCAAGACCTTTCTTTGATGTATCACTATAAATAACGAACCCATCATTCCCTGATGGTAGAGTAAATATAGAAGCATTGAATAATCTTGACTTTAGTTCATCAAAACATTCTTTACACTCTTTTGTCTAGACAAATTTAACCCCTTTATGTGTGAGCATTATTAGTGGGTTAGCCAACCGGGAAAAGTTTTGGACGAAACATCGATAATAACCTGCTAAACCAATAAAACTGCGTACCTCGGTTATACTCATCGGTGCTGGCCATTCTTGGATTGCCTTGGTCTTATAAGGATCAACATATATTCCATCCTAAGAGACAATTTGTTCAAGAATAGAAATATCCTGAAGCCAGAATTCTATCTTTCTAAACTTCCCATATAATTCATGTCTTCTCAAAGTCTTCAATATAATGCGCAGGTGATTTTCATGATATTTGTAGCTTTTGGAGTATACCAAGATATTATCAATAAATACCACTACAAAGTCATCATGATATTCCTTGAAAACTTTCTTCATTAGATCCATGAATACTGAGGGTGCATTAGTCATCCCAAAAGGAATTACTGTAAACTCGTAATGCCCGTTCCTGGTTCGAAATGCTATCTTCGGAATGTCTTCCTTGTTCACACCCAACTAATGATATCCATATCGAAGGACAATCTCGGAAGAGTATTGTGCTCTATTCAGTTGGTCAAATAAATCATCAATTCGAAGTAGGGGATACTTGTTCTTTATTGCTATAGCATTGATCTCGCTATAGTCAATGCACAACCTCATAGATCCGTCATTCTTCATAACAAAAAGGACAGTGGCTCCCCATGGAAAAACACTAGGGAGAATAAATCCCTTATTACTCAATTCCTCTAGTGGTTTCTTTAGTTCAACTAATTCCATAGTGGCCATTCTATATGCGGTTTTTGACATGGTCCTTGAACATGGAATTAAATCAATGGAAAACTCAACATCTTATTTCGGAGGATGTCCAGGTAAATCTTCTGGAAACACATCAACATATTCTCTCACAATAGGTACATCCTCTATTGGAACATTCCTTTCCTCACCCATAGTTATTTCATTCACTTCTGTCCTGATAATTGAATTTAGTTGAGCTACTGGGGGTGGATCTAGATAAGAATTAGGTGGCGATGATTCGGCTCTAAAGATAAGGTGTTCCTTATCATCATTATCTTGAATTGTAACCTCCTTCTTCTTACAATAAATCATCACATCATGGTTTGAAAGCCAATCCATAGCGAGGTTTATATCAAATTAAATCATAGGTATGATGATGAGATCAGCGGATAGAGAACAATAATGTGATCTAATGGGGAATGATTCACAAAATTTCGATGTATTGTTACTTCCCTTAAGCATTTTAACTAACAAATCCCTTGTTAAATCAAATTGGAAATATCTAATTTTCAAAGAAAACTGGGAAGATATGAAACAATGCGATTATCCAGAATCAAATAATGCATTTTCTAAACTTGAAAAAACCATTAAATTATCTGCCACCGCGTCTTTTGGGGCTTCAACCTTAGAAGTAGTGATTGCATAATCTTGGCCTTGATCCCTTGGCCTTTTTGTGGTATGTTTCCATGACTCTTAGGAAATTTATTTGTATAATGCCCTATCTCATTGCAATTGTATAATTGAACATTGGTAGCATCTTTCATTCCATTAAAATCACCAGCTAGATGGCCTTTTTGTCCACATTTATGGCATACACCTTTTCATTTTAGACAGGCACCAGGGTGCTACCTTCCACAATTATCATAGGGTTGAAATTCAATTCTACCCTTCTTCCCTATTTCCTTATTTCCTTTCCCAGAGTGTTCAGAAGAACTCTTCTTCTCTTGATTTTATTTAAAGTCATTAGACTTGGAGAATTCCTTTCCTGTCTTGATAGCACATGAGTCAATATCATCATATTATGAGAAGGTTTGCGAGACTAATGCTTGATGGAGAAATGGTGTTAACCCATCAAAGAAACGATCAATCATACTCTTTGGTTTACGTATATAATCACCAGCAAGCCTCTCTAACCTTGTGAAGTTAGCCTCATACTTTGGGACATTCTTATCCTCTTTCTGCCTCAGGCTCAAAAATTGCCTTTCCATATCTGCTCGATGGTCTCAATGAAAGTATTTTTCTAAGAGAAGCTCTTTGAACTCCCTCCATTCCATATCTGATACTTTAGCATCTTTTTTAATGTTTTGTATTAGTGACCACCATTGATCAGCATCTCCAGTGAGGTGATAAACTGCCATGAAAACTTTTTCCCTCTCAATACTCCCCAAGGCATGGAATATTTTCTTTAAGGAATTTATCCATTGCTCTGATACTTTGGTATTTTACTCCGATTTAATATCGGTGGTTGTTGCCTCATTAATCGATCTAACATTGGTCCTCCACATTGTGGATCTGGGTTCTCCATACGGGTAAAGTTATTATTCCTAACCTGAGTGTGTTGTACCAGTATGGTGATAAGCTTATCAGCACTAGTTTCATCACTTGCTCCACTATAATTATGTTGAGCATGAGGGAAATCCCTACATGGAGTGCATACGTTGATACGGTTTCCATTCCTTCCACTAGGCTCCATTTATAAACAATGGCATAACCTAAATTAGTTTATGAATTGAAATATATAATTCCATACATCTAAAACACATAACATAAATTCAACAGTTTATGTATATAATCCATAATCATAAAAAAGTTCTCTTTTTGAAGTATATACTTATAACCCTTCAAAATGGTTGTTAAAAAAATGAGAATTATCCTAAGCATATACCACGGGAGTGTCGTAACCAAGAGTGTAGCAAGTCCTATTGTCGTGCACCAGTTCCCATTCGAGTCATGATCAAAGTGGTGTTTTCAGGTTTTACCCCTAGGTACATCTATGCCAGAGCCGCCTCTACCTACTCGTATCCAGATAGGGATGTATTTCTCATAAAACACACAAAATCTCTACAATACCAAAACTATCGGAAGTTCTTCTATACTAATCTTCAAAGTCTATCTTAGGGCGATGTTCTCTAATCATGGATTATCTAAATCTAGTATCCAATGATTGTACTAAACATCCTCTGATACCAACTATAACTCCCCAACCCCACTTACCCACAGTCGGTTCATTATTACATAACATTGGCAAGATTACAAGGAAATCATGTCTCAAAAGACTGATCAGTTTAGTATTATTGTAAACAAGATTCATACATATGATCCACTTTACAGCTTGAAGAGAATTACAACAATAATATATTTCATTAGAAGCATCCAATACTCTTAGATTATGTCAGCATGTCACTCATAACAAACTTCTACATATCCTGGTAAAATGAAACATAAGAAATGGGTGAGCTCAAATGCTCAGTAAGGGTATGTAATACAGCGGAAAATGACCTAAATATTTATCATGGTAAATAATTGAAAACCACATGCCTTTACCAATAATAAACACAAATACTTTTATGGAATGATTATGAGCTGAGTAAATAATTCAAAAATTAAACATAATCATGGTTATTCTACTAGTCGAATGACCACATGAACAATCAATATTATTTCCATAATGGGGGAATGTATAATGCCAGATATTTTGAAACATTTTTTCTTGGCCTCGGAAAAGAAGTCTACAATGATTACGGCCTTGGACAAAACCATAAATCAAATTGGGAAAGGGCCTAAGCCAATTCCACATCTAGTTGTTTCATGAGACCTATCGATGCATCGAGGAGATTTAGCGGGCTCCACCCGTTACTTACTAAGTCCAATACATTCCTCATATGAAAAGGGTTAAACATATCATAAAAATTATTATAATAACTAGAATACGAAATGTTAATAAATTAACCATAAGCAATGAGTGGTATAAAAATTGCACATCCACAGTCAAACTTATCACAAAACTTCGATACATTATGGATGTTTTGTATCATAAAAAATCAACTTCAAATAAACTTAAAATCCATCAAAGGATGTTGACATAGATGAAATCAAAACCTTTCTTTAGTGACATATCTCTTTATATTTTGAAATCATTTAAGTGTCACATAAAGAAAATATTAATTTTGAAAATATTCTTATAAGATTTTAAGGGAAGCATCGATGATGTTATAACAGTGGAAAATAGCTGCACCCGCCGTATAAATTAAAAAAACATTCTTACATCAATTTTATTGAAAAGGTGAAAATGGACCTTGTTTGGAAAATGATGGAATGATTCCTTTATAAAAATATTATAAAAATTAAAAAAAGGGTATAAATGACTTTAACCCATATTCTGTAAAATAGTAAGAATTTTTTTAAATAAATTTTTAAGAAACATGGATGTGGATAATAAAAAGGTCCAAGTCGATAATTACGTATAAACAACCTCAGATAATGAAGAGATTGTGAAATAAACCCTTACCTATTACTTTTCCGTTGTTGATGTTAGGTTAACCTCCTGTATAATTGGGAAATAATTGTTATTGAATTATAAAATAATTATGTATATTAATATGTTATCATATATGTTCTTTTAACATTACTTTGTTAATAAAATCCTAGTATTATCGTCGTTTTGGGTGTTAACTTACCCGTTTTATTTTATATAAGCCATGTTTGTTATGGATAGGTTGTATCATAATCATATCCAGAATGACATTATGTTATTAAATATTATTTTATTCACCCAATAAAATTTAGTCTTGAATGGATATGATGGGGAATTAATCTCATCGCGTTTGTGGAGACGGTAATCCGTACGTACGCAAGAGTGACAATATCATTCTTTTGATTTTAAAAAAATATGTAATTGGATGGTATATCATATAGAAAGAATAATTATCATGTTATATTTATTATTTAAATGATTTATACATCATTATTATACCCATCTAAATAATAGTATATTGAATAACAATTACACCACAACTAGGAGACGGTAGGTCGTACGTTCGCACGTATGGTGACATGTCATTCAAGGTATGGATAGTATAATGAATTTTTTTTGTTCCATAATTATAATAACATCACAGTATATATAAGGTACTGGATTTATTATTTTATAATGGAAATAACAATTAAAGAAGAAGTTGAAGAAGAAAGAAACTTTAAAGAGGGTGGTGAAGACGTCACCTCTTCATCGGGTTCTTCCTTTTGATTTGATCAAAAGGGATCCATAGGATGGTTTTTTGATAAAACTAAGGGCTCTAAGATGAAGTGAGGGATGTTGGTAGGATATTTGGTCAGGTTTTGGTGGAGCCAAATGGCTTTGATGGTGTGAATTAATGAGAAGTGGGAGTTCCCTTTTATAAGAGGGGTGAAGGGCTCTTTAGGAAAAACTTAAAGTATTATTTAATAATAGAATAGTATTGACTTTCTAATGGATAAAAAATGGATTATTAAAATAATAAGGTGAGGATGGGTCAAAATCCTTTCAAAAAATATATTTTAGCCAGGTTTGGGTCATTACATTAACCTTATCTTTTAGTTTTAACTCTTGTTTTATTAGTTTAACACTTACCACATCACATTGTATTTTTATAATATATAGTTAATAAACATTCTATATACATCCAAGAGACACCCATGTTTTCCATTAATGATACAGAAATAATGATATATGTCTTTTGGATAAACCTTAGATTTTGAGAAATATAATATAAATTAATAATATAATATTTGTTTTAAAAACTCATTTATGTCAATTTTGACAGTACTCAATAAATGTTTTTTGTTAAAGTCATAACAACTTTATTAAATAAAAAAAATTCATCTAAGAAATCCTAACATATCATACTCACCAATAAAATTCGTTTATGTCATCAAAACTTTCAAATTATATTTATTTTTACATTTATAATACCAATTATTTGATTCATTTATTAATAAGTAAAATAGTGCATCATTATTGTGTCATATAAATTTTTACTTTTTCAATGTCTAAAAATTATAAATAATTAAATAATTATGTTGGAAATCTTTTTAGATTTCTAATGAATATTTATAATCGAAAATATAACATATATAACCCTATGTAAATTTTTTTTTGCTAAAAGATATAAGCTTATGTCATTTTTTAATTTACTTAAACTTAATTAATATAAAGTGTCCCTATCATCTACAAGTGGCTCCATGGGGTCCCAAAATTGACCCAAAGATTCCCATGTTCAGACATGTATCCACCAATAAGATTAGGATACGTTTTAGGGTAATTTATTATTATTATAATATTAATTGTTTACCCTTATTTACAGGATTTACCCTTTATCCATTGTAAATAAAATATTTACCGAAGTAATTATTCAAAATTTATAAAAATAAAAGTTATCTATTGACAAAATTTGGACATCCTGATTCAAAATATGAAATCCATTTCTCCATATTCAAAACCCAGAAGTGGCATAAATAAAATTAAAATTAATTCCCACTTTCAAAATAAAAGGAGTGTTTTTATGATATAATAACTATTAAAAGATTAATACATGTTTATTTCTGGTTTAATTGTGAAATTATGTCCAATGACCTACATTGTATTAAATGGTAAAATTATATTATAAATATACTTTAAAATCACTCAAATTTATACTTTATCACTACTAATTATTTTGATTAAATAAGTTGTTTTTAATTAAAATTTAAAAATTTTCACTATTCATCAAAATATAATAGTTATCCAAAAAGTACCAAAATTTTAACCCAGGATGATTTCGATATTCCGAATCCAAAAATGAAGTCCATTTCGAATGATAAAATGTATAAAATTTCAAAAAGTTGGTATTACTATTCAAAACCTCTATTTTGATTGATCATGGTGTGTTAGAATCTTGAAGTTTCGTAAAATGCAAGCTATTGCATTACTTAAAGAGAAACGTACCATGGAAGCTTGGGGTGTTACAGGAAGAGCCTGATGGCGTGGGTTTCCAGAGGCGGTGGTTGGCACCGGCCATACGTCTGGAGACGGCGGTGCCCCGATGCGCCGACGGCAGGAGCTTGCCGCGGCAAAGGCCATAGCGGCGAGCAGAGGGTCCCACGGCTGCGCGGGATCCCGGGAGTCTAGCAGCGCCAGCCTGTCGCCGCGTCTGGGGAACAGGGGGCCACACCCCCCCACTCGGCCAGTTCGAGGAGCCAGCATACCCCCCCGGCCGGGCTGGGCCGGGTCACGTAGATCGGGCCGTGCTGGCCGGGCCGGGCCACGCCTCGCCCGGATGGACCCCGACCTGGGTCGGGTCGACCCGTTTCATGCAGCCCGGGGGGGGCGTGGGCTGGGTCAAACCGGGCCCAGACACCCACTTCGAACAGTTTTTCTATCTTTTTCTCATAATATGAGCTACATAACTCCGATTGACGCATCGTCATTTTTGTAGAAATAATTGGATCAAGACGGTTGTTTAGGAATATTACACTCGAGGTTTTGGTTAAGTTAGGGTATGGCCAGGTTGGTTCGAACCCGAAATCAACCAGACCCTTGGAGTGGAAACGCTTATAACATAAGGTCCAGACATCTTTTTGACATGTCATCTACTACATTGAATTCTTTTTGATGAGAATTTTCAATTTAATTACTCCAACAGAGGTTTGGACGCAGGTAGAGTATGGTAGAGTTGGTTTTAGCTTAAAAACCAACTGGGCACCTGCAACGGAAATGCCAATAACTCTCAGACTGGGCGTCTGATTGGCGCACCATCTGTTGAATTGGGTTTCTTTTGAAGAGATGGAAAATTGGATTACATAAAATCTGGACATAATGATATTTGATGTATCAATACCCCTTGCTTAAGGATTGGATCCTCTCGGAATCGAGCGTGCTGTGTGAGGAAACCCTAGAGCTGGCTGCAACTCCATCGACTGCTGTACTGGAATCCTCCGTGGGTTCGACAATGATGACTACCATACTGGGATTCTCCATGGCTTTGACAGCGATGGATTCTGAACTTGTATCATGTCTGGGTCCGGCAGTATTGACCACTGTACTTGTATCCTATGTGGGTCTGGCAGAGTTGCTGGTCTTGTATCCTGTTAGGGTCTGACAGCTTAGCGGGATTTGTATCCTATATGGGTCTAACAGCATAGATAAATCAGTGGCTACATATGATCATCTCTATCACTATACGAATGATGTATACCT
This sequence comes from Viscum album, assembly GCA_963277665.1. Lineage (NCBI taxonomy): Eukaryota > Viridiplantae > Streptophyta > Magnoliopsida > Santalales > Viscaceae > Viscum > Viscum album. Next base: position 1,966,817,579 of record OY728132.1, read on the forward strand.
TTTTGATCTGAGTCTTGACTTCAATCATTATCATGATGTGATTGAATTGTTTTCCTGTGTGGACCGGGATGTGCTTTCCTATGTTAAGTGGGTTGTGTTTTCCTCTGTGGACTTGGTTGTGCTTGGGCTCGAGAGTTAGAGACAAATTGTAATTGATGACTTAGTTATATGTATGGGAATATACCTAAGTAGAGTCAGTTTTTTACTTTGTGATTGCATCTTTCCTTTGCGGTTCAACCTTCGTGGATTCTGAGAGACCTTCGAGGGTCTTAGGGTCCCTACTGAGTATTGTATACTCACCCCTGCATGGGGTATGCCCACACTGCACTGTGTTGGATGTAGACGAATGAAAACACTAATTGAGGTGGCTTCTTGTGGATCTAGATGGTACCCAAAGGTGGACCACATGGTGGGACGTACACGAAGCAGATGGCCGGACCCGAGGAGCTGAGGAGACTATCTGTAACCACCCTTTTGGTGGGATTTCAGGAGGTTGACTCAGTGTTTCTTTTTTACTTTACATCTATTGTACTTTTATTTCAGTTGAACTGTACTTCCAGTTGGGTTTGTATACTGGCCCATTTTCTTTTCAGCACATACTTTGTACCCAGTTTTACTTAGTGCTTTCTTCATTTGCGTACTCAGTTGTGTTTGTTTACTTTATAAAGGCAATTCCTTCCCTTTCATTGGGATTGATGCCTTTGGTGCTACTCGCCAGCCCCTGGCCTATGGAAAGAGGGCTTGGGGTATTCATAGAATGGGCCCCGAGGACATGTTGTGATAAATTGGTATCAGAGGATTCAGTTCTACCGCAGAACTCAGGACTCTGATCTTTCCATTATATGAAGAAATAATGTTAATAGTATTGAGTGTCTTCTTCAGTCTAGGGAGTCTAGTGTTGGTGTGACGGCCGACATATCCATACACCCGGACCCTGGAATCTAATTTCCGACTCAGTGTGTGTAAACATTGCTTGCGTTTGGGTTTTCCATCAAAAGTTTTCTTTGTGATTACTTTGTGTCAGCTCACTAGGTATAATGTTTGATCGTGGTGCACCTGTTTCTTCGAGGATTGCCCCATGAAGGTAGCCCGATAGGGTTCCATGTTACATGCAAGATGGCAGGCCACCTAGAGACAAGGCCTCAGTGCAGGGGCCCATCACAGCAGAAGCACCACCAGTACCACTACCCGCTGAGCCACCGATGCTACCAGCCCCAGCGGCGTAGATTGCACGCCTCCTGAGCGCGTTGAACGAGTTTCAGTGATAAATGCCACCCAGTTTTGGCAGAGAGACGTACCCTTAGGCAGCCGAGGACTAGCTGGAGGCTATCATTAGAGTCAGCTGATTGGTAGGGACACCATCTGACCTTATGGTGATCCTCGTCGTGAGTCTACTGCACGCAGCAACAAGGGGATGGTGGAGCATGATGCTCCAGGTGCACGAAGAGGCATCTCTGATTTGGACAGACTTCAAGAGTATCTTTCACTCGGAGTTTGTCCCATCCATCCTCTGTGTGGTGCACATCCAGGAGTTACTTCATCTGCAGTAGGGAATTATGACAGTAGCTCAGTACTCTGCATGATTTACGGACCTCTCACGCTACTCCGCAGATATGGTACATGACCGGTTCTTCAGGTCTCGAAACTTCGAGTAACGATTGAGGCACGAGATCAGTACTTCCATGATTCACCTTAGGATCCCGATATAGGCAGGGGTGCTGGATAGAGACCTTTTAGTCGATATCTTCCTCACTAAGCAGCAGCCAGCAGTGAGACCAACCGCAGGGTGACACATAGTGGAGTCTTCTGTATAAGGCAGAAGACAGATGTCGCAAGGGTCCATGAAAATCATGCCATCAGGTGGAAATCCTTAGGATATGGGATCGGTTGTGTGAGGAACCCGAAACAGAGCCATCCTTACGAGGAGCATACATTTCTACTACACGGAGTGCAGGGCCACATGGCTCATGACTTCCTGACCCTCCATACAAACAAGCAGCAGACAATGGAGTGACTACCCTGGCAGAGGCATAGGTTAGACCGTGGTGGTCCTCAGGGTGTAGGCGGATGAGGCAGAGGAGCTGGCCGAGCAGCGAGTGGTGTACGACGCTTCAACGCTCTACCACCACTACCCCTAGGAGGTCCACCCCGACTACAGGGAGCTGGCAGGCAGAGGCTTTCTCATCTCCAGGAAGTAGAGGCTTACGACCACAGCGCACCTGAGATGATTTGAGGTACTATATGGGTCTAATCCACCCATTTTTTAGTTCCTATACACACAGTTGTGAGTCATTCTTTTATTGCTACTTTTATTGTTTGGAGCTCCGAGATTCTGACAGATCTGTTGGCTCAATCCTTATAGCTAGAGACTTCAACGAGAGAAGACCTGACGATTACGCACTTGTGTCTGCAGTGTGAGCTTACTATAGGAGTCGAGAGCTTCGGCTGGGATCTTCTTGTCGCAGCGTTGAGGCCTTACGATGTCATCTTTGGTATGGAATGGTTTTCTATAGTACATGATCATATCGACTCTATTTGGCGCAAGGTGTGGTGTTTCTGCACGGATGGGACCAGGTTCACCTTCACCGGTGTGAAGGGAACCATCACATCAAAGGATGGACTTACATAGAAGAGAGGGCAGCTGAACAAATATTAGTTGTCTAGTATCATCATCGGAGTAGGTGTTGTGCAGATTCCGAGTCTTCCTGTTGTGGTGGATCAGTATGCGGAAGTTTTCCCTGACCACGTTCTAGGACTACCTCCTCAAAGAGAGGTAGATTTCTACATAGACCTGTAGCCCGGGACATCACTGATGTATACTCCAGCATATCGGATGGCTCCTACCAAGCGTTGTGAGCTATGGTTACTATTGGAGGACTTGCAGGGTAATGATTCATCCAACCCAGTGTTTACCCTGGGCTTCTCCAAAAAAAAATTCGCCAAGAAGGTGGATGGGAGCTTGTGACTGTGTGTAAACTACAGTTGCTTGAATCAGGTGACCATAAGGAACAATTACCCACTTCCTAGGATTGATTACATCTTCGATTAGCTCAAGGGAGCAAGATGGTTCTCAAAGATAGACCTCTAGTCTTGCTTTCACAGGCTCAGATTTCGAGATGAGGATGTGCAGAAGATGGCCTTCAGGCGTTAGTACGGCCACTGTGAGTTCTTGATGATTCCCTTCGGTGTTACGAACACTCCATCAGTGTTCATGAGTCTTATGAACAGGATCTTCCAGACTAACCTCGATCGGTTTGTCATATACTTCATTGACGACCTACTGGTTTACTAGACCACTGGGGAGGAGCATTCTTACCACTTGCGGGTTGTACTGGATACACTATGGGAGCACTAGCTTTATGGTAAGCTCTCAAAGTTCCAGTTCTAGTTTTGAGAGTTTCACTTCTTTGGGCACGTCATCTCTGAGGTTGGAGTTACTATGGATATTGTGAAGATCGAGGTAGTGATTTCTTGGGAGCCACCCAGGAGCATGACGGAGGTGCGAAGATTCCTAGGTCTGGCTGGGTACTATAAGAGATTTGGGCCAGACATCTCCAGACTTGTAGCACCACTTACATCTTTAACAAAAAAGGGGAAACCCTTCGTGTGGTCTGATAGATGCCAGTAGAGATTTCAAGAGCTATGACGGAGATTGACCAGTGCGCCGATATCGAGGCTACCAGAGGAGGGCGTAGGGTACATAGTTTTGTGTGACGCATCGGAGAATGGACTCGGGTGTGTCCTAATGCCCCAGCAAGAAATGATCAATTATGGTTCACAGAAGTTGAGGCAGTACCAGCAGTACTATGCTACCCATGACCTAGAGTTAACAGCAGTATTCTTCGCCCTGAAGATGTGGCGACACTATCTGATGAGAGAGAACTTTATTGTCTACTCTGACAAGCAGAGTCTTAGGTACATCCTTTCATAGAAGAACCTAAACCTGAGATGGCGGCGATGGCTGGAGTTCCTCCAGTACTATGAATTTGAGATAATCTATACCCCTGGGGAATGGAACGTTGTGGCTTATGCCCTCGGCAGGAGATCAGGCATTCAAAAGCTATGGGAGGTGATAGAGAATCTAGCCACATTACGGATATACTTCGTAGATAGAGATGAGGAAGCCTTTCTACAGTCCCTCACAGTCACACCTCCACTACATCAGCAGGTCAGAGAGGCACGGTGTTTAGACATTGACTGCGAGGCGCGACATGCTTAGATATCTTCAGGGCTGGCACCCGATAGATTTTTTGAAGATTAGGAACATGCCATCATTTTCAAGGGAAGTACCATGGTACTAGTTTCACTACAGGTGGTGATGAGGGAGTTCTACACTTCCCCTATAGTGGTACATCTAGGAGTGGAGAAGATGTATCAGGACCTCAGACGATAGCACTGGTGGTCGGGTATGAAGAAGGTTGTAGCGGAGTCCGTTTCATGATGCCTCACTTGTCAGCAAGTGAAGGCGGAGCACCAGGTACCAGCAAGCTTGGTACAACCCTTGGAGGTTTCACAGTGGAAGTGGGATGAGATATCCATGGATTTCTTGATGGGGCTTCCACGTACGTCCCAAGGAAACGACTCCATCTGGGTGATCGTAGACCGACTCACCAAGTCTGCCCACTTCCTACTGATTAGAGAGATGGGCTCAGTAGAGAGCTTGGGACGCCTCTACGTTCTGGAGATCGTACGACTTCATGGAGTTCCTTAGAATATCGTCTCCAATAGAGATTCTTTCTTTACATCCCGACTTTGGTAGGGGGTTACAGGAGGATTTTGGGATGGAGCGACGTCTATGCACCACCTTCCATCCTCAGACGGATGGCCAGATGGAGAGGACCATTCAGACCCTCAAGGAAATTCTTTGTGCATGTTTCCTTGACTTTGGTCATAGCTGGGAGGATCACTTACCCTTGGTGGAGTTTGCGTACAACAACAGCTACCACTCCACTACCGGGATGGAACTATACAAGGCACTCTACGACCGACCAAGCAGATCACCTCTGCGCTAGACTGACCCTGGGGAGTTAGCACTTGCAAGACTAGAGATGGTTTAAGCTATGACGGAGAAGGTGCAGATCATCCAGCTACAGATGAGGACTGCACAGAGCAGACAGAACTCATATGCTGATAAGAGATGGATACCACTAGAGTTCGAGGATGGAGACCACGTTTTCTTACGGGTCTCACCTGGATGAGGGTTGCAGAGATTTGGCTGGGGCGTCAAAATTTCTCCACGATTTATCAGACCTTTCCAGGTCCTCAGCATAGTATGCGGGGTGGCATACCACCTGTCCTTCCACCTCAATTGCATCAGGTTCATGACTTATTCCATGTGTCATAGCTGAGGAGATACGTGCATGACCTAACCCACATCATCGATCACGGGGAACTGGACATCGATGAAGGGGAAACATTCTCGGATGTTCGAGTGGAGATCGGGGATCAATAAGAGTTGGTCCTTCATGGATGTTTGATTCCTCTGGTGCGTGTTCAATAGTAGCACAGGAACCTTCAGGATAGAAAATGGGAAAGGGAGGCTAAAATGTGTGCTCAATACCTCTTTTTGTTTCCCTAGTATATGTTGTAGCATTACGGGGACGTAAAGCCCTGAGGTGGGATTAATTTAAAGACACAAAAATTTTAAGGAACATTTTTTTCATGAATTCTTTAGAATTTTATAAGTATGTAGTTTCTGATAGCTCCTGATTCCAAGGCCCGGTGTGCCCGAAATAATTTTATGAATTATAGCTCGGGTACGTTCAGTAAAGGAACGAGCAGGTTTTTCTTTCTTTTTAACTAGTGCTCAAAATTGAAATCTGATGGCACCGTTGAACACGCAGTGGCAGAATTTTCTTAAGGGGACCTTTATCGCATTTGCAGTTTGTGCAGGTTGGAAGTTAATTTTTGGGGTTTATTCCTAAATTTTAATAAAATTTGGTGGTGAAAAAATTATATTTTGTGAGGTGGGGACCACACGAGCCCAACGTTCAACTGGCCATTTATTTCCCTATAGTTTCCTTTGAAAATTCTCCATTAATATCCCATGTTTAACTAATTTGACAACTCCACATATTGATTAGGATGGATCCTTCCAACCTCCATCATCCTTTTAAATGTGCCAAACAATTATTTTAATGTCAGCATTAAATTAATTGGCACCACATGGAATTAATATGACTTGATCAACAAATCTATTAATTAGAGATCCTATTTTTCTTTTTGTTGGTGAATCTCTTTGGAAAAAGACTCTGGAGGATAAAAGGGAGGCAAACTGTTCTACAATTAAGAACACCCCTGGTAAAGAACGCGAAGAACTTCATCCTTAGACTCACCTCTATGTCAAGGAGCCTACATCTCCTACAACAGCAACCCTTCCTCCATCATTAACGGAATGACACCATTCTTTCACAACGCCCATCTACCGTGACACGCATCTTCCCCGAATCGACGATGTATGAAAATAACATCGAGGTTGGGGTATTTATTTTTATCATATACGTTTTTAATACTCTCGAACATGGCATTTAAATTGTTGGTTGATGTTGAAACCACTAACGCGGTGTGTATGGACTAACACACAACTATGGACCCACAGATATTTCTTTCTTGAAGCACGGGGTGTTTGGAGATGATGGAACGAGATCGAAACGGTGATTTGGGGCCTTCTCAGTGAAGTACATATCCTGAGATGACTGCATTCATAGTCAGAAGCAAGAACAGACCACAAGAATGACTCTGGTGGCCCGCAGAAGACCCTGACGGCACCGGCGCCCGGAGGCGGAGGCCGGTACTGACCGGCCTCCTGGATGCGATGGCGCCCCACCACACTTCTGGCTGGAGCACACCACTGCAATGGCCACGACGGCGAGTGGAGGATCCCGTGGCCATGTGGGATCCGGGGAATCCAGCGGCGCCAGCCTGTCGCTGTGTCTGCGGAACAGGGGGTCGCGCCCCTCACTCGGCCAACTGGCCGAGCGAGCATACCCCTCGAGTCGGGCTAGGTCAGGTCACGCAGACCGGGCTGAGTCGGCTGGGCCAGACCCCATCCCGGGCCGGGTTGACCAGGTTCGGGCCGACCTAGGGGGGTTGGGCCAAGTCAGACTGGGCCCAGACCCCCACTTCGGAGCGTTTTTTGGTATTTTTCCCATTACAGGATAATCGTACCTCAGATCGACGCAAAGTTAGTTGCGTATGAATCCTTGGATCGAGAAGGTCATTTTGGTATACTACACCCTAGGTTTCAGTGAATTTTGGGTATATCCAGATGGGTTTGAAACTGAATCCAACCGGGCCCTTGGAGCGGAAACGCTTATAACTTAAGGACCGGACGTCCATTTGGCGTGCCATCAACTACATTTAATTCTTATTGAGGAGAAGGTTATTTTGTATAACTCCAATTGAGGTTTAGACACATTTGGAGTACGGTCTGGTTGGTTTTAGCTTAAAAACCAATCGGGTCCCTCGAACGGAAAAGGCAATCACTCTCAGACCGGGCGTCCGATTGATGCACCGTTTGTTGTGTTGGATTTTTTTGACGAGAATGAACATTGGGTTAAATCAAATCTGGACTTAGTGATGGTTGATTTATCAACCCCCCATGCTTGAGGAGCGGACCCTCCCGTAATTGAGTGTGCTGTGTGCGGGAACACTAGAGCTGGCTGCAACTGCATCGACTACTATTTTGGAATCCTCCATGGGTTCGACCACGATGACTACCATACCGGGATCCACAATGCGATAAACGATGATGGACACTGTTCTAGTATCCTATGTTTGTTCGGCAGTATTGACCATTGTACTTGTATCCTGTGTGGGTATTGCAGAGTAGCTGGTTTGGGATATTGTGTGGGTCTGACAGCTTAGCTAGACTTGTATCATGTATGGGTCTAAATGCTTAGATGAATAAGTGGATATATCTGATCTTTTCTATTGCTATAAGAAATATGTATACTTGTGTGAGTTGAGTCTTGACTTCAATCATTATCATCGATGTGATTTACTAGTTTTCTTATGTGGATCGGGTTGTGCTTTCTTGTGTGGACTAGGTTGTGTTTTTCTATGTGGACTGGGTTGTGCCTGGGCTTGAGTGTAGGAGCGGAATTGTAATTGATGACTTAGGTATATGTATGCTCATATAACTAAGTAGATTCGGTTGATACTTCGGGACTGTATCTTTTCATGGTGTTTTTTCCTTTCTGGATTCTAAGAGACCTTCGGGGGTCTCGGGATCCCTACTGAGTATCGTATACTCACCCATGCACGGGCTATGCCCACACTACGTTTTGTAAGATACAGATGATGGATAGCACTGATCGAGGTAGATGCTTGTGGAGCTGGATGGTACCCAGTGGGGGACCACATTACGGGACATAAACGAAGTGGACGACTAAAATTGAGGAGCTGAGGAATCTATCGGTACCCACCCTTCAAGTGGGATTTCTAGACGATTACTCGACATTGCTGTTTTTCTTTACTACTTCTATACTTTCTTTTCAGTTGTATTGTACTTCCAGTTGGGTTTGTATACTGGCCCATTTACTTTTCAGCACTTACTTTGTACCCAGTTGTAATTAGTTCTTTCTTCACTTGCGTACTCTGTTGTGTTTTTTTACATTATAAAGGTAATGACTTCAATTTTTTCAAGATTTACGCCTTTGGTTCTAGTCGTCATGCCATGTCCTATGGAAGGTGGGATTGGGGTAGTCACGGAACGGGCCACGAGGACGGGTTGTGACATGAGAGGTCTCTCGTACAATGACCGAATGCTGCCATACCAAGAGTGGAATGATGGCTGTTGTTATACGAAAATTCTACCCATGGTAGGTGATTATCACAGCAACGACCGAAGTCAAGTATGCAAACTCGTAGCATATACTGCAGGACCTGGATTGTCCACTCTGTCTGACCATCAGTCTGAGGATGAAACAATGTGCTCTAGCGTAACTAAGCACCAAAATATTATTTCAATCCCTTCAACAACCGAGATGTGAAACGAGCATCATGAACTGAGAGGATCATGTATGGCACTCCCTGAAGTCAAACCATCACCTGCATGTGTTGGCGACCCAAGCTCACTACTTAACACTGCTCTTATATGGCTAGGAAGTGGGCCGACATGGGGAGTCGGTTGACGACCACCCAAATGGAATTGTGTCCCCTGAACGTACGTGGTAAAACCGTCACAAAGTCCATTAATATCCCATATAACTATTATTTTGGCACCTCAAGGGGCTAAGTCAAACCTATTGGAACATGGTGCTCAGCCTTTACTTTGTGACAAGTAAGGCACCGAGAAACAACTCTTCCACACTCTACTTCATTCTCAAAAACCTGAACTGACATCGGAGGTCCTGGTACATCTTTTCCATGCCTAGATGCACCGCCAATGGAGAAGTATGGAACTCAATCAGAACCTCCTCCTGCAACATCACTGGTACTAATGTGTGCCCTCTGAAATTAACAACGTCCTCCCCACCTCCTGAATATCCTTCGGCAGCATCACCTGTAGATATCTGGGAACATAGAGTCTCACAACTAGAATCCCTGAGTTGTTCTTCCCTGACTCGTTGTAAGTGTTTAGGGGTAACAACTATTGACTTAAGGTAAGCTCCCTCATCTCTATCCATGACGGATATCTATAAAGAGGCCCACTCCCTCATCGCCTCATCCAGCAACTGCAAACTGGATTTCCTGCTATGATCATCTCTCGTCCCACAAGAACGGTTTCCCTGTTCGGGTCAAAGCTGTCATGGGTGAAGAAATCATTGAGAAAAAAAAAATTTATCTAGATAGTAGCCTGCCAACCCATGGAAACTCTGCACCTCCGTTAGGCTCCGGGGTGGCTCCCATCCTAACACTGCCTCTACAATAGCTGGGTCCACTACTACAACATCTACTGAGAAAAACTATCCCCGAATGTGGAACTCATGTATCCAGAACTGAATCATCAAGAGTTTCCCGTACAACTGGTGCTCTCAGAGTGTGCCTAGAAGTATCCTTAGGTGCCCTGCGTGCTCCTCCTCAGATTCAGAATACACAAGGATATCATCAAAGAAAACCACCACGAACTGATCTATATCGGGTTTAACGATCTGGTTCATGAGTCCAATAAACACTTTCGGGGAGTTCGTCACACCGAATTGCATCACCAAGTACTCATAGTGATTGTACCGATATGTGAAAGTCGTGTTCAGTATATCCTCTTCTAGTTCTCACAACATGTGATAGAATGATCATAGATCAACCTTAGTGAACCATCATGCCCCTCTTAACTGGTCAAAGAGGTCATCGATACTCGGTAGTGGATACCGGTTCTTCACTTTCAACTGATTCAATTGCCGGTAATCCACACATAGCATAAAGATCTCCTCTGCCTTTTTGGAAAACAATAGTGGGGCCACCCAGGGTGAAACACTAGGTCTCACAAAGCCATTCCTCTACAAGACTTCCAGCTACACCCTCAGCTCACGAAGCTCTGCCGGAGCAATCTGATATGATGATTCTGATATCAATGTCGTCCCGGGTTTCACATCAATGTAGAAATATATCTATTGATGAGGAGGTAGTCTGGGGACATCATCCAGAATGACGTCCTCGTACTCAGCCACTACTGCTGGAAATGGGAAATTTGTAGCATCTGCTGCGCCAAGGTCTAGGCCAGCCAATTGATATGAAATCGGATGTACCTTCCTAGGAATGAGTCCATCATACACTGTCTGGGTCTCCTTTTCACCAATTAAGGAGAACCTCATTCCATCACCGCGGACACACCACACCCTTATCCTAAAACAGTCAATCTAGGCATGAATTCTGGATAACCAATCCATACCAAGAATGAAATCATAAGGGCTCGATGCTACCACAAAGAGGTTCCAACCGAAACTCTCTCCTCCATGTGTTAGGTCACATTGTCTGTAAAGGTGTGTGATCTCTGAATATTCTCTAGTCGGTGTTTCTAAGGATAAGGGTCGAGTCAACGGTTCAACTAGAATATCAAGGTCTTGAACAAGATAAGCAGCCAGAAAAGATTGACTAGCTCCCATGTCTATCAGTACAGAACGAAAAGTATAAAAGAAACAGATTGTACCTATTATCATTCTAGGAGTACCTGGGTAATAAGCCTCTTCTACCTTCATTTTTCCCTGCCTCAGTCTACCAGCTCCCTGAACCTGGGGTGGACCTCCTAGGGGTTGTGGTGGCAAATGTTCAAAACACTGATCACCTCCAACTACTCTCCTAGCTCCTCTACCACGTCCGCCGCCCCACAGATCTATCTGCTCCACACGTTGCCTCTACCTCAATGGTCCATCCACTTCTACCATGTCAGCAGTATGACAGTTTGAAAAATCTCAGTCGAGATGTCCCCTACCATCAATAGAGTAGCATCTCCTCTCTCGATGCAGGCAGGATGTGCCCTGCGAACCCTGTATGGAAGATCCCTTTTCCTGGGATCTCCTTTGAAAACGACTCCCACGCCTGGGTCCCTAACGTCGCATCCCTGCTACAGAGGTCTCCCCTCTAGCTCCCTCGCTACTAACAACTATCAGGTGTCTCTGCTCTTCCAGCAAGCTCTCGACCACCAAAGCCTGATCGAGAACCCCATCATAAGTAGGAATGCTCATATGTATGATGCTAGCTCAGATGTCTCTGTGCAAGCCCCGCTCAAAATTCTGAGCTCTAATGTACTGATCCCTGAGCATATCCATCGAGTTCTGTGAGAGGTCTGTAAACCTCATTGAATAGTTAGCCACCATCATAGTTCCCTGCAAGATATGAAGAAGCACCCGTATACATACCGCTCTCAGGGTAACAGGTGAAAACTATTCAATAAAGATATTCTCAAACTCTAACCACGCAAGAGTCGCCTTGTCGTGAGTCTGGATAACAAAACTCTACCATCATCCTACCGAGCCCTGCAGAAGGCTCGCTGCCAGGATCACCATCTGATCTGCTGGTGTCCTGATCAAACGGAAGACTCTAGGAACTGCCTCAAAGCATTCCTCTACTACCTGAGTGTCAGGCTCACCTCAAAACCCGAGGGGTCAATGTCTCTGAAACTCATGGAGTACGCTCAGCCTGTGCTCTTACTCTACTGGTATAGTAGGAACTAAACAATGCTCCACATGTGGTGGTATAACTGGCACACCACCTGATGGTAAAACTAGGGGATCTATTCCCTGTATCGAAGCTTCATCACTGAGGGGGTCATCCTCGTGATCGAGCTGCTGGATCCTAGCTGGTGTGTGTCACAGAGGCATCATTTAATGAAACAAGATGTATCTCTGTCAGTGAGAATATCTGGAGAGATGGCCTAATAAGGACATGGAAAACACAACACATTAATATATGATGCATGTACCATTATTTTCCACTACAACTAGTGTTCTCGTGCTCTAGGTCATAAAGCAAGTTATCAGAGTCCTTGTGTATGGATACATCAGCCGCCCGCACCAACACTAGTGTCCCTATCTTGAAATAAGAACTCAAAACACTTAACACTGTTTCCCAAAACCAACTCACAGACTCTTGGACCTAAGGTAGAACAGACAACCTCTGATACCACTCTGTCATGACCTGTCCCAATGGGTCCTAAGCCGCAACTCCCCATGCCCGACTCCAAAAGGCCACGGGCTGGTGACTAGCACCAAGTAGGCATGTTACTAACTTAGGAGGCATTGACTATAAACCTGTACACAGACACACACATCTGTAAGCCCAGAAAGATGAAAAGTAAAAACTACTAAAAATGGAAATTCGTGCATACACTAAAATTCCAACCAATAGAGTAAGACATGAATTTAAAGTATAACATGTGTAAATCCCTAGTCCAAAAGTACAAGCCCAACGAAAGAGAGTCTGCAACAAAGTCCAACCTTTAATGAAAGGTAATGGGACTAAAATCCCTAGCAGTATGAACACACCTCGGCCTTTCTGTTCTCATTGAACACCGTCTAGTACTACTGCGCCTAAAATCCTGTCAAAAGCTCACTCGTCTGCAGAAGACACGACACATATGGGCAAAGCCCGTGCAGTGTCGAGTATATGAATACCCATAATGACACCCTGAAACCAAAAAAAATACAACAAGGGAAAATACAACAAATTAACGATACAGTTATCTCTACACATTATATGTTCATAGAACATATTAACAAGAACATCCAGATATACTCATACACAACGACTCCCGCGAAATGACCACTAAGATCAAGCTCGAAGATTCCACTAAGCACGTAACAAGGAGAACACACTACTAGGTCTAAAGAGATAGATATGAAGTACTCGTTTTGGGAGAACACACCACACATGTAATTGAGAATATGTGGTTAAATGAGGATCACAACCAATAGCTATGGAGTGATTCTAACAACTCAGTCTAAACTAATCCACTAAGCAGATGATCAGGGCCCGGGTAATGTAGGTCACGTCGATACCATGAACTCTACCTATATTTCCCAGAATGAATAGGAGATCCTTCTCTAAGTCCCAAAGAGGGGATTCCAAAAACTCTATTCTGGAAGTCCTGCTGAAGGGATCATAATCTTGTACATAGGAAATTATACAAGAAACCTTAAGTGAAAAGGCCAAGGGATCTAACCCTAAGAAAACTAGTCCATGTCACAAAATAAAAATGGCCCAAGCCATGTAAAACAGGTTACACACCATGTAGTATGCTTACACATCGTGTTCCTTGACTCTGGGTACTACCCATGTAAATGGCCCGTGTCTCCAGTCCAGGTGTGTAAAACACAACTACACGGCTTGCAGTAGGATCACATGCCATGTCCTTTGACTCCGGGTACTGCCTGTGTAAAAAACATGTGTCTGAAATCGAAGTCGTGTAGAAAGGATTGTACACAACGTGTAAGTCGAATCACACGTCATGTCTTGTCAACTGGGAAACAATCATGTACCCTGGTCGTATAGCCATACACGGTGTCTGTCCATGTTTCCTACCCGTGTACCGGTACATGGGGTATCCCGTGTATCTTGTCGTGTCTGGCTGGGGAAGGGTTTACATGCCGTGTCCATAGACGTGTACCCAACCCATGTTTGTTTACTTTCAGAGTACAAGACTGGTAGTCCGTCGTCGAACACATGTGGTGTAGCCCAGACTACATGCCGTGTAGTCAGGATTTCTATAGAATCACTGTCTTCTTCCGCGCGCATTGGTCATATCTCTAGATTAAATTCCCCTCATTCGTTCGTCCCGATACTTTAGGTCTTGGTTCTCCTATCATACGAACACTGAATCAGGTGTTTTCAATCCTTCGATCAGATTATAAACCTCGAACGATCGATACAAATAAGAATGACCAAAAACTCATATCTCACGATCTGCTCGGAATGGTTTGTCGCCACCACAGTCGCACCTCTGTTGCATCATTTTGGGGTTGGATCTACTATCTCGGATTATTTCACGAACAAACGAACAGGCAATGATCGAATTCTTCCATGAATGTCAAGCGCGGTGAAGAAAGAGGAGTATCCATGATGAACGAGGAATCCAATCGCAAAAAAAACAATAGGGACAAACCTCGATCATTGTTCATGATGATCCAGGATCGTTGCTGTTAGATCAAAACAAAAATGATCAATAGATTAAATCGCAAGAAAGAAGTTCTTCCCCAAATCCCGCAAAATCCCATCCTGCAAATATGATTGATCCGATGGCTAATATGTTCGTGGATTAGTCTGCGTTTTTCATATGAATCAAAAATTGGAATGAATTCACAAGATATTAATTGCCCTACCTGGATCTGCGATGCTCGATGGCGAAGATCTGGTCACTGCGTCGTCATCGCCAGTGAAATCCGTCAAGAACGGCATCATCACTTTGGTGGTTTCCTCCAAATATTTCCCAGATCCTTCATGGGTTTCAGGATTATGAGGTCTGTAACCCTGGACACCTACTCAAGCCTTTATTTAAAATGGATAAAATATATTCACAGCAATAAAATTTATTAAAATATTTTAATAAAATATTTTATTATGGTTACGTCCAAAAACTGGATTTCACCTCCGACCTGTGCCAGCCGATGTTTGGTCTCTCCAAGGGTAAACCCACTGCACTGGATTTAATGGTGCCCTTAGATTTCCGATCCTAGCACCCATTCAGGAGTTATTCCACTTTTTCTGGAAAACCATATACGTGCATTATTTAATTATTTAATTAGATTCAAACATTTGTTCTAGGATCACCGAGCCTCAGAACTGCACGCCATCACAAAGCCTGGCCTCGAATGAATTCCCATATAATATTAAAAAAAATACATGGAAAAAATCTGGGACATTACAAGTTCTTACCCTAGTTAGAAATGATCTTATGACTATCTGATGATTCATGGATTGGATAGTATAAGACATATGGTTCGAGCTCAATGTCCTTCAATTATTGACCATGTTATAGATAGTCAACCAATATGTTGTTATAAAACAAAATCTTCAAGATGATGATGGTTTTATTTTGGGATGTTTGGCACCCCTTTCTATCAGGGATTCTCCTCATAGTTTAAATATATTCCTTGAGGCTACTTGTGGAGGCTACATTAGTCCTGGTACAACTATATATGACATTTTATTATTTCCCTTGTGTAAGATTCATGGACACATTGATGATATATTTTTATGAGATCTGGAGGTATGCAGTGCATACAACATGATCCGATATATACATCATTTCTATATAACTTTTCCATCAGTTCCCTTTCAATCGGGATATAATCCTACCCCATTATTTATAGTGGGTCTAGTAAGATCATGACTCGAAGATATCTATAATACCACTGGATTCTCATGATGATGTGGAGGTAAAGTAAGACGTATTAAATTTAGGACCATGATTTATGAAGAAGGATTCCAGAAGTGTTTTCTTATGAATTGTGTTATATTTTTTGTCAAAGAGAATAAATCAATTGAATTTTTAAGTGGATTTTGTAAATTTGATGATGCTTTGTTTTTTTTTCAAAAATCTCATTATTTTTGTGGAGAACTTGTGATGCATGACGTATGATGGAATAGAGGAGTAAAAGTGTTTCTAGGCATATTTAGTTTGGATTGGAATGAAGTATGATGATGGAATACTAGGAAGTTAAAATAAATTCCCTAAAAAATATGATGATGATATAGGTGATTGTTGAATGACTATATATAATGACAGATTACGTTAATGATGATTGTTATTGTTTGTTGAATATTCTAGATTATCATGATGTATCATGGGTGTTTTTGTTGAAGAAAATATTTTAGGTGTTTCTAATTCTGATGATTGCAAATTTTTGGGTCACAAAATCAAGAGATTGTTATTTTAGAGATGGATGGGTTTCTTAAAAGGATTCCATGGATTATACTACATGGACCTCATGGAATTCATATGAAGAACACAGAGTAGTGAAGAAAAATCAGAAAAAGATTGATTCCATATAGCAGGATTATGTGGACTAGAAAAAAAATACAAAAATGGTACATAGACCATGAAAGAGAAATGGTTCATTGATAGATCACAATTCATGGGAGGCTTTCTATTCATAGGAGGTCATCTATTCATGGAGTAGGATGTCATTTATAGAATGGAGACATTGATTTTGGATGATGTGAAGGAATAAATGCTGTACATGAATTTTGTATGGAAATAGTTAGCAGGCAAAAATGTTTGGTGAGAGAATGTCTATTCACATGATTAGATTAGAATATAATAAAGGGTGCACCACATCAATGATATTGGGTATTCAGATTAGTGAGTTTTTTGGATATATATCTTATATAAAGAGCGCTAATCCCAAAATTAGTGGGGGATAATTTTATAAGTACACTGATTACTGTAGATTAATTTTGGGGATGTCTAATGTATCTCACAAATGTAGAGTCCAGGAATGAGATAGGTTCACATTGGATAGATTTCACCAAGTAGGTAGTACTTCATGGGGGATAATTTTCAGAAAAAAAATGCTTCCTAAGGAATGTACACAGAATAAATAATTCCACAAAAGTAGAGGTGGTGGGAAGAAGAGAACGTGACTATAATACATAGAATCAATTCACAAAGACTATATAAGGACGTGATTCATTAGGGTGGTATGCTGAGGAAACACATTTAGTTTGTATGTGGAGGGGTGAATGTGTGCGGAGAAGATTTAGTTTTTGGAAGAATATGTGGTTCAAGAAGAACATATTGTACATGGTGAAACTCAGTTTACATAAGATAGAGTCAGTTCATAAATTGAGAAGGATATATAAAAAATTACACATGAATGTTCTTACCGGATTCTAGGTTATAAATAGAAGAATCATTTTGAATGATCAAATTTGTGATAGTTAATCTATAAGAACTAGAATATTTATTTGTTACATTTTTTTGGTATAAGAAGCACACACACTATTAGATTGATTTCAAAGTTCTACAAAAATGTATGTGAACATAATACGAAATTTATTCCACATAAAATTTTTAATTTATAGTGTATTGTATGGTATTTTAATGTTTTCCATCCATACAAATGACGTAGCTACTGTTATTGAGTAGTGATCCTTGTAGACTCGTATGTTCATGTGGTTTTGTGGTTTATTGTGTTCAAAATGTAAAGACCTATTTAACATTAGATGATGGTTGGATCAATTGAAAAAAATATATCACAGATTTACCCCTCCCCTCAAAGTGATAAATAGAATCAAACTGGTAATCATCAATTTGTATCAAACAAATTGGTTCCCTTCATTTTTTCTTTACGGATGTTTTTTATAGAAGTTTTGGTCGAGAATCTAAATTGTGTGAATAGTAATGGGATTTTGATATATTATTGAAAGACCTAACATATCTAGAAATATACAGCGAATGCTTATCATATGTCTCTTAAAAATGAAGTTCTTAAAGCAATAATAGAAGGATATCCCCCATTGATGACTGGGTTCCTCTCAAACAATTCAATTCAAAGATTCATGATAATGATCTAAGGGCTAAAAATTCATCACTCACATAACTTTCTAAATGTGACTATTTATTATGAAAAGTTTTTTCCATAGCTAATGGTAGATGGGATAATATGAAAAAAATATATATAATGAAATAAAAAATATAATAAGGAAAAACAAAAGAAAATCGGATGATGTATAAAGATATTAAAATGGGAGAGTTTGAATCTATTAGGGACTTCATTACCAGGATAAATTATATTGTCAGTATTATCAAATTTTTTGGTAAAATGTTAGAGGATTATATAGTTGTTGAAAATAAAATAAGAATTATTCTTGAAAATCTTGATGCTAATTTATCATCATGGGAGGACACAGAACCTAAAACATTATATTTGGATGATATGTAGTGCACTGTCATCACTTATGTGATGAGAATAGAGATGATTATGATCAGTAAAATAATAGATGATAGAGAAATGTCTTCCAAATCCACCAAAAAAAAAATTCTAAAAAGGCACTCGATGAAGGCGATGTTACTAACACTAACCTAAAAATGAGGTGGGAAGAAATCATGGTGATATTTTATCTTTGTTCCATAAAAATGATAAAGGAGGCATAAGTAAATATAATGGGAAACATGCATTAAAGTGTTTTGATTGTGGATTTGTTTCGAAATTTCTAGCTAATTTCCCTTAATGAAAGAATGAATAAGACAAATATAATGATGAAAGAAATCCAAGTAGGTCATAGAAGAAATAGGGTCATAAAGAAAAATATATTTTCAAAGGGAAGGATAAAAATTCCATTAAATCCCAAATAATAAGCATTTTTCTGATGATGAATAAGAAAAATATAATGAAGTTGAATCTGAAAAAAAAAACTTTTTCTAAGAATGCTTGAGAGAATACCTTAATTGAAATAGTGAATAATAAAGATTTCAGAAGTTGCTGTCCCGAATAAGAAGACACTGAAATTGAATATCATCTTAGTGTAGAGTGTAAAGAATGTATATGAAGGATTAGAAGACTTGAAAAGAAAAACAAGAAATTTTTAAATGAAAATCCCTTATTAAACAATAGCTAAGGATTTCTTGGTGACAATGTAAATTCAGAAAACAGATTGATGATCTGATGATTTATTTTGAGAATGAGAAAAGTAGTTATGAACACATGTAAGTATGGTCGAAGGAAAATTTTGAAATTTTTTAAAATGTTCAATATAAAATATCTAAATCGGAACTGATGAATATGAGTTTTAAAAACCTTATCTCTTAAGTTGGTTAATGTTTTGGTAATAGTGAACCCATGAAGGATCAAAAAAAGTTCCCTTAAATGGATGAAAATTAATATGGAATTGGTTCTGAGAAGAATAATGATGGGATAGTTCGGTATGTGTCCAAAGGTAACAACATTGAAAAATCAGAAGTAACCAAAAATCATGATATTAGATTTTTTACCTTTGTATCTGATATGTATTCAATTAAATCTAAGATGAAAATGAATTTTTCATATTACAACATAATGATTGATGATTAAAAAATTTCTGTTAAAAAGGTTACTGAGAAACATACCCACAACACTAGTCAATTCAAATATTTCTGAGGAAGATTCTCTCTCAATGGATATTTAGGGGTTTGGATGGGATTTGAAAACATGAAAAATATGTTTTGGTTCAATCAACAACATTACTACTATTCAAACTGTATTGGGAGTAATGTTTTGGGGGAGAGCCAATACTCTCAAAAGAAGAAGTATGAGAAGGATTTTCAGATGAAATTTGAGAAAAATATTTTATACACTGAGAATTTGTTTCAACCATTGGAAAGTATTTAAGAATGATCGGACAAACTGGATATGTTTCAATGGTTTTTTTTTGTTAAAATAAAAAAAATATTGTGTACCAATTCTTCGATGTTACAGGTGATGAATGAAAAGGAAGAAGAAAAATATCTTATTGATGAAACTGCATAGTAATATTTAACAGGATAATGATCTTGGATTATTGATAGTGGGTGTTCTTCTCAAATGATAGGATATGTAAACCTGTGGAAGAATGTGAAATACTTCAATGAAGGAACGATGACATTTTCAAATGAAAAATCTCTATGAATCAAAGGTGTTTGATCAGACATCATTGGGGATGAAAATATGAGATCCATGAAAACATTATATTTTTATGGACTGAAACATAACCTACTGAGTTTTTCACACCATTGGTATGAGTGTAAAAACATTTTCTTCATGATAGATGGGTTTGTTGTGAGAATTAAATAAGATGGAAATATTGTTAAAAGATGTTTTCATACACAAGGAAACTTCTTTAAAGTTGGGGAAATAAAAGACACATGTTATATATTTATGGTGGAAGAGAATATATTGTGTCATAAAATACTGGGACACATGTTCCAGAGAAATATGACCATGTAAGAAATGTGAGACAGTGTCCACGATATTTATGGTATGTCTAAAATAAGGGAAATATGTTACACTATTTCTCCAAAATGGAATATTGACAATTCTATGAATAATAAAGTTTTAATTTTTTCAAAACAACCCATGGAACTTATTCATTCATATATCTATGGATCAATGATAAAAAAAATAAAAAAATTGAGTTAAGAACCTCATCACATTAATTGATGACTTTAGCCACATTACATGTTTTATGTACATGAGTCATAAGTGAGATGATCTTCAAATATATAAAATATTTAGAGAAAATGTAGAGAAGGAATGTGAGTATTCAGTGAAGAAGATGAGAAGTGATAATGGTGGAAAATATAAGAATGATGAATTTAAAAATTATCTATATATGTATGGAATTATTAATTATACTAGTTCACCATACACCACTCAACAAAATAGGGTTGCCGAAATAAATAATATAACCTTGGTGGAAATAGGGTGAACTATGTTAGTAGAACATGGTAGATCTCATAACTATTGTACCACTATATATATATATATAAATACAATGTTTTCATAATCCAATTTTAGATATGACTACATATGAAATGTTTAATGAAAATAATATTGAACAAATTATGTGTTTTGGGAGTCCATAGATAATAATGAAGAAAGGAGGAATCCTTTGAATATGTGAGTCAAGAGGTGATAATGGAATTTTTCATGGCTATACTCTAGAAGGAAGAAGATATAGATGTTTCAACAAAGAATTATGAAGAATTATTTATTCTTATAATGTAAAATTTGAGAAAATAGTTGGGAAATAAAAATAAACATATACTGATGTGGATGTCAAACAAGATAAATAATTACTTATTATCAATTCTAATAATACTTTCAATTGTAGTAATCCTTCTAATAAAAAAGAATCTTACCCAGCTATTTCTAGCGATGATTTGGATATAAAAAATCTCATCTTATACTGAGGAAATAATTGGATTCCTATAATATTATTGGTGATCGACATAAGAATTTCTAAATAATAAGGACAAGAAATGTTGATACAAAGACTTATTTATATTTAAATGTGGATTCTAATGAAGTAAAATATTATTTTTAGCATCCACAATGGGTTCAGGATATGAATGCAGAGCTTGATTAGATTGAAAAGAATCATTTTTTTGAACTCTTACCAAAGCTCAATAAATAAAATGTTATTGGTATAAAATGGGTTTTCCAAAACAATATGAATGAATAAGGTGAAGTAATATGAAATTAAGAAATATTTTTTTTTTCAATGGGTATTAACAAATTGGAGGTATTGATTTTGATGAATCATTTTCTATGATGCCCTGATTAGAAACAATCAGAATCATTCATTCTATATCTTCCCATTTTGGATACATGATCATTCAAATGGATGTTAAATATTCATTATTAAATGGTGATCATAACAGGAAATAAAACATTGATCAAAATTATGGCTTTGTTTTTTTTGAATGAATAAAATTATGTATGCTTATTGAAGAAGGAATTGTATAGGATAAAACAGGATATGAGGTCATGGTATTTCATGTTGTATACTTTCTTATGGATCATAAGTTTCAAGAAAGTAATAGTTCATTGAAATAATTACATCAAAGAATATCAATACTTTTCTCTTGTTGTAATTATTTATGTTGATGAAATTATCTTTGATGGAAATGATGAAAGATCTTGTGAATGATTTTTGAAAGTGATGATGTTTTTTTTTCTGAGATAGACATGCTTCTAGAATTGAAAACATTCATGGGTTACAAATTTAAAGATGAAGAAAAATATGTATATCAATCAACAAAATTACACTAAAGAACTTCTTACAATGTTGGGCATGGAATATTCGAAACCAACTTCCACACTGGTTTCATTATGAACCGTGTAATCTAAAGATGGTGATGGAAAAAAAGTTGATCAGAAAGAGTTTCGAAATCTTATTGAAAATTTGTTATATATTATTGCCTCAAAATTGGAAAATGTTTGTTATTCTACTTAATTTTCAACCTTTCAAAGTGCTTATAATAAATCTCATCTAATTTCTAGAAAATAACACTATGATATATCAGATACATAACAAATTTTTTAATCAGGTATGATGGATCAAAATATATTGACTTGTTTGTATATTCAAATACAGATTTGGTAGGAAATTTTGATGATAGAATATCCACATATGATTCAATTTTCTTTTGGGGGAATGGATTCGATAGCTAGCAATCAATGAAAAAGAATTTAGATAATCTTATCCAGGATGAATCAAAGTATGTTGCCACCACCCTAACTGATAGCCAACTTAAGTGGATGAAAAATTTGTTCTATGACATACTTTTTGATGTAATGAAACCCTTGATCTTGGGATATAATAATCAAAGTAAAATAAATCTTAACATGAATTTGGTACAATATTATAATTTAAAAAATATTGATATAAAGTACCACAATATCAAAGAGGATGTGGAGAATAATGATATGATGCAAGAGTATATTCCTATATAATAATAAGTTCTTGATATATTCATAATGCCATTACCAAATGAAAAAATTTCTAAATTTTGGTTGAACATGGGTGTCCAACCTGTGTTCCATCTAGGATGATATATGTGTATATCTCCCCACTCCCATATTACTTTTGGATAGTGTTGTTAAGGGGGACAATTAATTTATAAATATATTCTTATGGAACTTGCTAAAAGGGGTAGTTTTGGGTAAGATGTGAATGCATCATTTAAGTGTGTGAATAATTGTAATTATTTTTTTGGATGGTTTTAGGATATAATTAGGTCATATTCCAATAAATTTGATGAATTGGTGAATGTTGAGTAAAATGGCATCATTGAAATATGAGGTTGTTTTGGAGAAATCTGATGAGAAAATTAGAAGATGTTTCTTAGTGACTCATTTTCAAAAATATACTTTTTCTTGTCAATAATTATTGTTTCCTACAATGAGTTTTCTCACGTGGCCTTAGAATTGTAGTTGAGTGATAAATATCTAGAGGTTACAGTGTTCATTGATTTGTGAATATTCGTTGACCATAAAATCTAAAGGGGGAGATTGATAGGACCAAGGTGGATGGAGAATGATTCAAGAAGTGTTTTCTATTGAGTAATGATATCTTTTGTTGTCCAAGAGGATAAATCATTTGATGTTGTTAATGAATTTTAGATATATGATGTTTCTTTTTTGATTTTTATTTCAAATATATCAAATGTTGTTGGGAAATGTTTTGATAAAAGTCGTAAGATGAAAAGAGGGAGTAACGTTGCTTCCGGACATATTCTATTTTGAAAAGAATGAAGTATGTTACTAGAATATAGGGAAGTTAGAAAAATTTCCCAACAAAATGTGACCATGCTTAATGATTTCAATCAAAGACTATATATCCTGATAGATTAGGTATGCAGACGGTACACAAAACACGTATGTGAAATTGTTTGTAGGTGGATCATGGTTTGCAGGAGGCTTCTAGTTCACAGGAGGTCAACAATTCATGGAGAAAGGTTTCATTCACGAAATGCAGGTGGTGATATAAGCCACCATGATGGAAGAAATGTGGGGCATAGACAAAATATGGAAATAGTTCATCGATACAAATTTTTCAGGGGACAATTAAGGTTTGGGGAATAAGCATAGTATATGATTAATGCTATACCACATCATGTATTTGAAAGATTCAGATTATAGAGTTTTTCGATCAATTTTCCTATATAATGAGCACGAATCCCACCATTTGAGAAAGAATATTGTATCAATATGAACATCTCTAAAATATAATTTTGGATAAGTCTGAAGTATTTTGAAAAGGAGGAGTCTACAAAGGAGAGTTGTTCACATTGAATATTTTCTACAATGAAGGAAGCAGTTTTTGGGGGATTATTTCAATGAAAATAAATTGTTCGTGGGGAAAGTATGCGGAATACTGAATTTTGTTGAAGTATAGGATTTATAGGGAAGTGGATTAAAAAATATTATGCTGAACCAGTACATGAAGATGGTATGGAGAAGTGATAAATTGACGCACTAAGCAGAGGCGGTACGTAGAGGTCATATGAAGAGCAGTGACAGCCTGTGATTTAAAGTATGTTCTTGGAAGAAGTTGATATTCATGAAACACTTACAATATTCTATACAACTCAGTTCGTAGAGGATAATGGTTGTTCACTGAGGAAGAAGGATAGTTCATTAAGTAAACAATATCGTTCCTACCAACTTCAGGGTTGGAATGATATGAATTTTTTTGAATGATAAAATTCTGGAATGTTGATAAGGAAGAACCAAATTATTGATTTGAATTATTTTTTTCCATAAGAATAACACAATATTGGATTTTTTGAAAGTGATACTTCAGTATTAATTAATATTATATGTTTTTTATTTTGCATAAATGAATTGTTTTCAACTGGTTTGTGTGGTATTGGGTTTTTATCAAGACCAACCAAGGATGTATCTACTCTTGTAGACTAGTGACCCTTTTAAATTCATGTCTCCATATGCTTGAGTGGTTTATTGTGTTCTATATAGAAATAAAAATTTATTAGGAGAATAATTTTGTTTGATATGTTAGGAAACATAAATAAAAAAGGTATCACTGACTCACCCATACCCCTCTCAAAGATACTTGGATCCTGACTGGTATAAATCAATCCATGACCATGATTCTCAGCAGCATTATAGAGGGCTTACTCTGGGAACTCAAGCAGTATGGAGTCTAGTTGCATATATTCTATTCTATTCAATATTATACAGGTTCTAGACCTCATATAGAATAAGTTATTACACTAGTCGCTTCCACCATTCCATCTGTTTTATTTGACACAACCATTTCTATGTAATATATATCTATGTCAGTCGAGGAGAATCTGAGTATCAATATTGAATTAGTATATTGTGTTTTGATTCTCTAGGCCCTATAAGGTACCCGATCAGAGGGAGATCAACATTTTAAGTATTTTCCCCTTGATATTGGTGGGTACCTTTTCATAAGAAATAATTTCATTCTGGATATGATGGTATTTGATGTAATCATTGAGGTGAAATTATTTATTCCTTAATATTCCTATAACGAATGATATCATTAGAGGGTGATGTTTTCACTACTATAGGGAGATCGAAAAGTGCATATGAGATAATGTGAGGTTCAGGATACATGATCAGGACTAGAAAATTAGTGATGGGTATTTTGACAGACTAGATATCTATTAATTACCAAGATTACCATGGGTTACTACCCAAAGTATTTCCTACTTTATTGGTTTGTTTTATAGATTTATATCACAAAACTTTTCTGGTCTACATCCAGTGTTAGATTTAGTGGTTAGCATTGATCATACACCAGGAGTAGAACTAGTTACCATTCTTTCATATAGGATAGCACTAATGGATCATATTAAACTCAATTATTAGTTAGAGGATGTAACTTCCAAGACCCAGATGCCACTAAGGATTTCCCTGAACCCAGTGGCGCATATATACCCAGGTTCATCGCCTCAAATGATAGAGGCTTCTGACTAGCATTAGGGTCCTACAGTGTGTTCATGGGGAGATTATTCCTTTATTATTAGTGTGTATCACAGTGGATTACATATGAAAAGAGGTAAATAAATAGAGGAATCAATATTACTCAATAAAATTCATAGTGGCATGATAAAATTTCATATTAAATGAAATATCTAGATTTAAATATGATACTTGATGATGGTATAAGTCATGTCACAAAAAATCTAGGAATAATAGTACAGAGGAAGTATACAACCATTCTATATAATGTAGAAAAAGTAATGTAAAATCTATCCCATGCACCTCAACCTCTATCTTCACAATATTCTACCAGAATCATCCTAAAATAGAAATAAACCATGTTTCTGAATCCTTACATTTATCTTTCTCGACACATTTATACAAAGTGTATTCTTGGGTACAAAACAGTGGCCTTGATATGGTATATGATAAATCTTAGAAGGCCACAACAATCATTGTCTAAGACATCATATCCATGCAATATAAACTACACATTTGTCAAAAAAAATATCGAAAGTAATGTATAATAGTACTTAAAACAGCCATGTACCCCATTCAGCCCTTGGCCAATGTCAAAAAATGTAACCAGTTCATGAATTAATTATGATTCAGTTCATATACATAAGTCACGTGAGGTATATCCAACATTGACATCACTATGTGATATAAATAGTTATGGTCCCATAATGTAACATGGAATCCTATAATTTAATTCCTAATTAATGTCTTCATAAGTATCATCCAAAGAAACCATAATGATTATAAAAAAATGGTCTTCCAATGCAACAACCAAGGTATCATAGACAACATGGGTCACCAACATAGAAATTACTACATCCAAGATAATGGGTAAGAGTGTAATCAATGGATAATATTTCAAGTAATTCCAAAATTATAAGATATTAATGAGTCAAAGGAATATATCCAATGTTAAATAAGATAATCTATTTCTAGGCTTGAGAATTTTACCATTGATCATCTAATAATATGAATCCATGAAAGATTCTATGAGTTTATCCATAGAATTTTATAATGATATAGAAGGGATCGTAGGGTGTGACAATGGTCAACTACGTATAGATGAGAATCAGGTCCCATGGTAGGTCTCAACCAATCCTACCGAGATAATTAAATATGAATGGGTTCAATGAGAGAACAACGATTTCCCAATTGAATTTAACATCTAACTCTTGTATGCACATTCATATAATAATATCAATGTTCAAATAAAATTTCAAAAATTTAGTTTAATTCATTTGAAAAGTTAGGCCATCTGAACATCATTCGATTTAATATGTTCAAGATGTTTGAGAATTTCGCTTCATTAATTTGACAAGGAAAATGGGCATACAGCAATTCCCATGATTTTATATTTAAGACACAATCATTATATAATTTCCTTGGGTTAAATCCTTTTACTCCATTAGTGTATCAATGCCAAGTATCCTGCAACTATCACATTTTTTCATTTATTTCATGCTCATTTAATAGAGTTCATTCTTCTTCCTTCCCATATGATTAGTAATGATGTAAAAAACAAGAAACCAATGATTAGATTTCAATAATTAGGCCACATTATATTTATAGCATACACACACCAATATACCATTTATCATTTATTAAAAGAGTAAAAGAACATATTGTAGGTAGGTCAACTAGAAACAACATGGTCCAAACTAGTAATCGATTAACAATTCTAAAATATAATATCCATTTATTATGGGAAGTATTTATATAAGGATGTCCCAGCTTTAGAAACACCCAAATGATAGATCCTCATTTCAAAACAGTAAAAACCCAAAAATGACATAATCTTGTACATGGGATGGTCAGTATTATAGATGTAACCACCAATAATAAATTACATATATTGAAAGTTTCTCAGAATATGGTTTTAATGACTACATAAAATAATTTTAAATTAAAAAAAGGACACATGATTATACCAATAATATGAAACAAATATTTATAAAAACACATAAATTTAGGAATTAGTTATAGACCACCTGCCTCATATTCGAATGAAAATCTTTTTATAGTATAGTTCTCTAATATGGATTTTATCACAGTAGAAATGAAAAAGGGTCTTACAGTCCCACCCTATAATAACTTCTTTGTGAGTAGGGGAAAAGAATAACATATCAAAATTACATAACTACTTACCAATGGGATTACAAATTGAAAAATATAAGTTCAATCAGAACATAGATGAATGAGATCAACTATTATATATATTTTCCATGAAGAGGGATCAATATATGAGAGAAGGTGCTTCCGTGTGCTTGAACTTATATTAGAGAAGAAGGGTTTTATTAATTTGATAGTTAAAGGTAAAATGTTAAAATTACAAAATAATTTCATTATGCTTGGTTTGGCTGTATAGTTTCTCAAACCATGCACCAACCATGCTTGGAAAAATGGAAGAATAGACTTACTTTCATGGATAGGCCATACAGTCTAAGAAATCATGATCCAGTATTGTGAAATGAATCTGGAAAAAATGTTGGCCATAAAAATGGTTAGATCTAACCAAGAACCCTACGTTCATTGTTTACACTTATGTTGTGATCTTCCAAATACTACCAAAAAATGAGTTACAGACTCAGAAAAGTCCATGGACTCCCTTGAGACCATAATAAAATTATTAAGTATCCAAAGCATGTCCAATATATTGATTTAGACCTAAATTTAGAAGGATCCATACAAAAGTAATATACCATATTCCTATTGTCTAACTCCCTTATATGAACTAATACCTATGGTCACATTCCAATATAGGTGAAACACTATCTGATAATACCTCCGGCAACTGATCTACTGTATTAGAATCCAACTACAAAGACTTTCCATTACACGGTTGTACATTTATAAAACCAATACGAGAGGGACACACCAACCATGAAATGCCTTCCTACTCTAGTCGAAGATGCTTATAGGAAACTCCTCAAAAGATGCATTAGCATCAAGATCAACATTAGCAGGATCAAAAGTTTGATATAGGACAGCAAGATGATAGTGAAGCTGGGAAACCTGGAAGACGTAGTGCATGGTACTATACTATTAATGTATTAATAATAATAGGCTACTAGACCAATTCATTCCAAGATCCCAAAAGACCCTAAAAATGACATTTCATCTTACATTTCATCTATAACCATCCATGAAATAGAATGGATGATACCATATATGAAGAAATGATCCCTGACATCCAACTCTAAATGTCATCTACAATGATCGACATAAGATTTCTACATACACTGAGCAGTAATAGTAGGCTTCCTAATCAGACAAACCTTATCTAATCGTTCATATCGATGATAGGAACAAGTAGGGATACCTCAACATTCTCCACCCATTATAGTGGTGAACAACATATCCTACTATATAAGGACATAATAGGAACCATCTTAATTGTTCGCTAATGGAAATTTTATAGGATAACTTGATGAGGGAGACGTGCCTCTCCCAAGAACCACTAAAATTAATAAAACATGAACGAACATGTCCTTATGAGCCTGTATCATCCATTCCAAATTTGCATCTATCCGAGGGTGACGAAAATGGTCAAAACACCCTTTTACCAATAGGCTTCAGATATCCCTAATAGGAATGTGATGTGAAGTGAGATTCCCTATGTGGAATGATTTTCTGAGGGACACCTTGTAGTCATATTATCAAACAGACATACGCTGTAGCTATCTCATCAACTAAGAATGTTTCCTAGAAATAGATGAAGTGGGTTTCTTTCCATAGTTGTTCAATATCTACTCATGAAACATCAATACCTCTATAATACCTAAGTAATCACTCTAAAAAATAGAAACATATTCCCATTTCTGTTCTGGGACTAGAAATGACTATGACAAGCCTCCATATCTCTAGTGGTCTTCCTTCACATGAATGAAATTGGAACACCAAATAATTAGTATTTTTATCTAATTCTTCATTCCATGCCACCAATACTATCATTGCCTGTCTCAATAGATATTGGAGATGCCTAATTGAGCATCTCACTAAGAATATTGTGTCTCTTTCATCAAATCATTTCTCATATCTGTAGAAACCTAGACACATACTTGGATACCTTGGATGTCATCTAAGTCTACAAACCATTCAGCGGGTTGGTCAAATCCTGAAATACTCTCATGGTGAACCATTCCATCTAGATCTGAAAATTTCATACCCTCCACCTTCTCATGGCAGGAAGAAGTAAATATCTATGATGATAAGAAATACTTCTTATCACTATTGTGATATTCTATATGTCGCTTAAAAAATAGGGCCACCAATTACCATTCATCACGGGCTTCCCATACTACTAGGACCATTGTTTATTGACTAACTGCATCTGTGATTAAATTTCCCTTTATAGGCAAATATGAAATCCAAAAATTGATGAACTAAAGATATTTGAAGCATCACCACTATCTGAGATTCATGTCACACAAGATAATGATACTTTTGAGGCTTGATTGTTCTATATACACGACAATGTACTCACACAAAAAATAGTTTCTATGGATATGTAAGGTATAAACAAATGTCTCATGATATAGGTCAAGTATTGTGTAATTTGTATCATGATACATCAACTGCTAATTTTCATATTCAACAACTATGTATTCTTGCATCAGCACCACCCTTTGTATTATTCTAAATTCATTATTGAAGATTGTATAATGTCTGACATGCTTTGGATGAGATATAATAGGTTTCAAGACAAGCCTGCCATTCATATTCTGAAAGAATTTCTCACACAATTCTGAACAAGGAATCTTTACACACTCCTTTGTAAACCCAATAAAATGGAATGAAGTTATTGGAAGTCATTTATAAAACACATGTAGTATCCATCCATCCCCAATGATCATTCTATATCAAACACATTTTTTGGTTGCATAATGAAAACCTCAACACTCACCTTCTCTTGGTCAGTCATAATTCCCAATGCAGAGAAAATATGAACCAGGTAGTGAATGTAGTCAATCCAAATGTGTTAATTAGAAATAATTAAATAGAGATGATGCACTCTTAATATAAAAAAATCATCTCAAGTTGTTTTTCATGGTATAGAAAAATATGAGAATACAGAATGTTTTCTTCCCCAAATACAATGAAAAATATTCAAAATAGAGGTGAAACACAATATTCACCAATTCCAGGAAAATATATGGAACATTTATAAGACCAAAAGGAATAATAATGTACTCATACAAAATATACCCAATTTATAAATATGTATAAGGTATTTATGATGGAATAAATTGAAAATGATTATTACTCAACATCAGACTAATAGTAGAGAAGTACCTAGATCCTCAGAGTAGGTTAATAGGATTATCTATCCATGGAAATGGATTTTAGTTCTTAACCATAAAATGGTTCAACCTTCAGTAATACATGCATATAATAAGGGTCTATTATGCTTTTTGGAAAAAAGAAGGTGTGAAACCCATAGGAATTAGTATCCCATAAAGACTTTTGGCCACCCAATC
Organism: Viscum album; assembly: GCA_963277665.1. NCBI lineage: Eukaryota > Viridiplantae > Streptophyta > Magnoliopsida > Santalales > Viscaceae > Viscum > Viscum album. The sequence continues at coordinate 1,966,848,945 of OY728132.1, forward strand.
TACTGACATCCACTTAAGCTATTGGATCTTAGTTTTTTCAATCATGTACAATGTAATTGGAACTAGAGATGCTCCTGGAGTGAGATAAATTTTATATTTTTCCTCCATTTCAAGAGGTAAGATATGAAAAATTTGTTGGGTTGGCTGTCCCTAGAATGGATTACTATGGGAGGGAATTCTAATTGATCTAATCCTTGTTCCAGGATAGGAATATTGGATATTTGGGTGGTCATTCCACCCATCCCTGTATGCTCTGCTTTAACTCTATTAGCCTAGTCATCCCACTCTCCTCTATAGAGATAACTAATCCCCTTTGGTTAGTTAAATGACAATCATAAACAATAGAAGCCTATAAAAGTATTATATATAACGAACTATTCTATCCATAAAATGACATCAAAGAACATCACATAAAAAAATAGGTCCCATGAATAAGGGTAACTACCTACCTCTGGGGAAAAGTCCCTATAATAGCATACACCATATAGATGTACTCTCAATGGTGTATCTTGGGTCATAACAACATAGTATTACAATATTTATAGCCCATAGATTTCTAAGATAGATAAAGATATTAATTAATGGGAAGCTCCTGTTTCAAATAAATACGATAATATAGTGGAGGCTACTAGAATAATACCTCTTATTGTAGATGATTCCTACATCTTGATCCTTGGGTATCAGCTATAATGCATTCAATTGGCCAGATCCATAGCCATGTGAAGTAGCCGAACTACCATAATAAAAATATCATTTCTAGAACTACAAGAGATCAAGGGTCTGAATACCTTGAAAATGAACTCATCCTCATTCATTCCTACTGGAGCTACTCCAAATCCCCCCTTCCATGGTGTAAAAATACCTACCCATAATGGTGAAGCAGGTAAGGAACCCCCCACCTCACTGGGAGCTGATGGAAAGGTTTGACATAATCTCAAAAATTTCCTCATAAGACCACAATCTTGACAATCTAGAGGGTATCCATCACATTAATTCATAATAATCCCCATTCATATGCACTATTGGAAAGCCATAGATCTACTTTTATGGGTACTTTGGTAAACACTACCCTAATGGGAATCAATAAGAGAGTTTTTTCTACTGCCAGAAGAATTGTTGGCCCGATGTGGCCCAAATCCTCCTTTGCAGGAACATTCACAATCCCTCTAGTTACACTAAAAAATAATACAATGGTTTAATATTTTAGAGTATGTAGGAATCAAAATAATGATCACCTGAGAACTGATGGAATAAACATGTCCATCCAAAAAGCTTCTATAATATGAAATCTCATCACCGAATAGAAGATTTTCAATGCACTGTAACTCAATAAGAAGCAATAAATAGTCCATAAATGACATACATCTTTTCTTAAGATTCACGAAATCTTATGATATATCATCTCGTAGTATCTAAGGAAAGAATAGATCATAGAAGGAATTTTTTAAATCAGTCCATACGATATCCTAATGGCGACTAGATTGTTTAACCACATCCCACCAATGCTTGGAAAAATCCTAGATTATGTATGTTTTAAACCTGAAAAATCATGCTAGAAAAAACTCCATATTCTCATAGACTATCACAATGGCCTTTAGCTGAGACTCTGCTACCTTCAGACCACCATCCCCAGAGATGGCAGGGGGATGATGTTGTTGGTATTCACAGGTCAGATAATCCATCTTTGCTGCAGCGCATCGGGAACCATACATGGACTACATCACAAATAGGAAACTATGAAAAACATTATAATCAATTCACAATTATGGTAATGTTGTTAGTGCATCATGTGGAACTCCTGGTGGTAAAACTGGTAGATTGGGGACAACCATGTGGGGAGAATGTCCATCGGAACCCACTTTGTGCATGACAAGAGGTCTTTGTTTTTGAATTACTCTAGAAATGAAAATAACATGCCTTATAACAATATATATATATATATACAATAATAGAATCATAATGTAATAATGGTATCACATCCCATGGTATACTACCCCTAACCACCTCCTTAGAAGGATATGTATTGCTATGTTATGAAGTTTATGGTACATGGGTTCTATTAGATTAAGTTCCAATAGTTACATTCATTAGTATTTATTAGAAACTATTTCATTAATTTCATATTAGAACCCATGGTTCAGTTAGTAACATTTCATAAACATGAAATGTATGGATATGTATTTGCAGCCATCCCATTTTAAAATCCAAGTTTACATTTAATTGTATTTTTCTTATTTATATATACCATTATTCATTTAAAATGACTACTCTATCCTAGTGAATTAGGGTTCATACTCCTTATTATTAGGATTAAAACCCATAAAAACATAGAAATAATGTTTGGATATATTAAATTACTCATTCCAACCCAGAAGGGCCCATAAAAACTCTTTATTTGAGTCAAGAAATCACTCAATCACATTCCTCAATGGAGTAAAAACAAATATAAAAAGAAATACTCACTGAAAAATCATATTCATTTCAATTAACAAAAATCAATGAAACTCCACAATATACATGGAAATATGATTGACATGAAAATTTTAAGTGCCAATATAATACATATGAAATGATCTTTTCCATCATATAATTAGGACAAGGATTAAATAGAATCTTAATCAGAAGAATAATCAAAAGCAACACATTACATGTGATTCACACAATGATACAATGATATCATATATAACTTGAACAATTATAATGGAAATTATAATTCATTCAACATGGACTTATCCCCAAACATGGGTTCATGACGGCCAGGAAGATCTTTTAACCATGCTTCATGAATTCCAAATCTCCAAAAAATTGTCTGAAAATAAAAAATAACGAAAGGAACCCATTTGATACAAGTTTGTGATTTCTAAGACCTGGTTTCCACATAGGAGTCCCCCAATCCCATTTGGTGACTTGTAATCAACCACATGTCACTAAAAGTCAATGGAAGACTACTAGAAATGAAGACCAAGGATATGTAGGTGGGGAGAATATACCGTCATTACTATAGTGTATTACATTAGATAACATTTGAAAATAGGTAAATAAATAGTGGAATAAATAAAAGTAAATATAATTCATAGTGGAAGGAGGAAAGATCAATAATTAGTGAAAAAATGTGACTAACATATGAAAACATATGTGGATATATGTCATGTCACATTAATTATAGGAAAACAATTACACAAGAAGAATAAAATTATGCAATGTAATGTATAAAAGGGAATCTAAAATCTTTTACATGTTTCTCAAGCTCCATCCCAATCATCTGATAATAAATAAAACATAAAAAATCCTGATATCAAGTATCTGAATCATTATTCTTCCATGTGTTAACACCATTATACATTGTATCTTCCTAAGTACCAAATGGAGGCCATGATTATATGTGAGGTAAAAATAAAAATGCCACCACAAACACTATCTACACCAAAAAATTTGTGTAATAAAAATTGAAATTTTGTGAAATAATGCATATATAAAAGTAAATCATTACATTTATACCCTAGTAACAACAGCATCCTTAAATAGGTGTCTGAACATGTTACTGATTCTTAAAATAATTATGTTATAGTTGATGTAATTTTTTCATGTGAGGCATAGACATCACTAATATCATCGTGTGATATAAATACTAATTGACCAATGGTATAGACAATAATTCTATAATATAATTCTTAATAAAAGGGTTCCATGGTATCAACCAACGAAACCATGATGATTATAACATAAAAGGGATTAATGGTAATAACAAAGGAAACCTAGACCATAATGGTTTCCACCTTATTAATATAAATTGCTGTGATAATGGGTAAGAATGTAATCCAAGGAGCATCTTACAATTAATTCTACCATGATAAATTCTATCCATGTCCAAGGCATACATCCCAGGTAAAAAATATAAGCTATGTCCAGGCCCAAGGAAATAACCAGGGATACTTCTGTCTATATAATCCATGATAGATCTAAAGAGAGTATCTATTTAATCTTATAATCATATAAAAGAGATTAAAAGGTTTCATACTATGTATCCACCAATAGAAAATGGCTGGGTTCTATGGTGGGTCTCAACCATGGAAACCAATATCCTCGAATCAGAATAGAATTCATGAGTGGTCATGTAATTCCATTGGGAATCCAAAATTTAACTAGTGTCTATAAATTACTATAACAATGTCATGGTCGAGATACAATTGGGAACCTTAAATTTAACTCATTTGTTATGTTTGGCCATGTGAGGATCTGTCCATTTAATAAGTTCAATATTTTCTACCCATTCCTTTCATTAATTTGACAAGGCCATGGAACATGAAACGATTATAACGATTTCACATTTAAGTCATTGTAGGTAAATAAGTTCATTTGGTTCATGAAATTCCTTTTATTAGTGTAAAAAATCCAATGAGAATGAAACTATCTCGTTAGATCATTTACACCATGCTCATTTAACATGGTGATTCTGATACCACCCACCGTGAGTGGAAAGGGGTGATATTACATGCAACCAAAAATTATATTTCATTAATTAGGCCCCATCATATTTACACTATATACATTCCAATATACAATTTTACTTTTATTAAACAAGTACAAGAATATACCATAGCTGGGTCATGTGGAAACAACATTGTCCAAACCATTCATCAATTTAGAATTCGAAATTTTAGAATGCATTTAATAACATAAGAGTTACCATTTTGATGATTTAGCTCAAGTCACAACCGTACAATGGCTCAACATGTCTAATAACTAAAAATCCAATTATGTAATAACACCCTAAATGGGGTGGTAGACATTATGGTTGTAACCAACAAAAATAAATCACATATATGAGGAGATTCCTATAACGTGGTTCAAAGTACTGCATTTGGGGGATATAAATTCAAAAAAATATTCCCATTGAAACCCGCATGATGACATGAAAATTTATTAAATGTTTGAAATTGAGGATTGAGTTATTGAACACCTACATCATACTCCTATTACACTCCTCATACAGTATCAAATTTTAATTTTGCATGGATCAAAGTAGATATGAAAAGGGGATTACAAAACTACTCCACGATAACATCATTGAGAGAAATATGAAAGAAGAATGGCTCAAAAGTACTTTATTACAGATAATTTCAAATAAAACGTGTAAAAAGATGCTTGATCAGACCATAAAGAAATGGGATATCTTAATCACTACGTCAGGCGTAAAGAGAAAAAAAATTTGAGATACGATGGAACTGTCTATTGGAATTCAGATTCACGAACACGTATTGATTTAATTAATAAATTATGTCGATAATGGTAAAATTAACCAAAAAAATACTCTACGTGGTTTGTCTTTATGGTTTTCCAAATAATTCCCCTACCCTATATGGGTTCCTCAAAGATGTGGGGAACTGACACAGTTAGGCCGCATAGTTGAATAAAATAATCACAAACCATGCAAAATATCCTTTCCCAAAAATACAAACCATCCACAAGATTAGAAATTACCATGATCCCTATAGTCACATTATACCCTAACCATGTGACATGATCAATTATTCAAAAAATAATGTTTTTGGTATCATAACAAGCACCATAAACCCCACAGACAATCATGAACACATTAAAAATCAATATTAAGTTCAAAATAATGTGTTTGAAAAAAATGTAATGGATCCCCACAATAGTGAAAAATAATGAACATACATATGATATGAAGGATAAAGGATTCATACATGACATCAGTTCTCCTTGTGGTCCACTGGTAACTTTTATATGAAGGGGAAATATACCCTTGGGATATGCATGGATTAGCATCAATTGAAATCTATCACAATATGGAATTAGAATCCATTTCTTATAATAGATGACCACTTTGATAAACTATAAGGAACAAGAGTGTTTTTAGTGATATATTTGAGGTTGGGCTATCATCAGGTGCATGTTTGGTCATCCAAAAGACCTCACACAACTTTTAGAAGAAGATATGGTCTATATGAGTACATGTTCATTCTATTCGGTCATATTAATGAACCTATAGTATTTTGGATATTATGAATCGGATAATCCACTATTATTGTAGTCCTTGTTCTTGATATATTCTACTATTCACACTCCAGACACAACCATGACAAATATCTAGATATCAAACTGAATACACTATGAGAGAATAAGGTTTATGTAATATCAGAAAATGCCAATTTTAATTGGACAATGTCCACTTCTTGGGTGAAATAATCTCATAGTTAAGAGTCTCTGTCGACCAATTGAAAATAATAGTTGTAGTTTCCTTGGAGTAGAAACAGAATCTCTTTGACATTTAAGGATTCTTGGGACTAGTTAAATATGATATATGATTTATACATGATTTCTGACATCTAATAGTTAAAACAGTTTGATTGAAAAATAAATAGGTGAAAACATATGATTAGAACCTTGTGAATCGTCCTTTATGGATTTAATGGTTCATTTTACTTTAGTAACGATATTGTTTCTTTCAGATCAAGGAAGGACCTATACATACTTTTTTGATGAATCAGGTATCAGGTCGATATTAATTCAGATGCAGGGTGAGGGAGTCATTGAGTATGTGTGTTCTCATTTGATACCTCATGAGTCGAATTGATTAATTCATTAACTTGATATACCTAATGTTATTCCTTCTATACAGTATTCGAGGCACTATCTACGTGTAGGGAATTATGTGGTGTTCACAAACTCCAAAAGGCTGAATAAAAAATTTACATACTTGGATGTAAATATCAGGCATCATTATTGGGTTGAGTACCTAGAATCATTTTATTTTAATATTTCATATATGAAAGGGAAATTAAATGCAGAATCTATTTACCATCACTAAAAGACTCATAAATAAACCGTTTAGGAGGCCAGTGGTGAATTAATGCTCAGAGAATTATTCTCACATATGAACATTGAGGTTCATGGAGACCATGGATATACTATCATCAAATCCTTATATGTGACTTATAACCTTGTGGAACTGGAATGAATATGGAAACTATATAGTCTTTAATTCCTTATCCTAAGGTAATTAATCTCATACAATGATTGGTCTTTATGATAGATTGTAGGTGGGAATGATACTTTATTGTTCCATGTTCATGTATGTGTTCCTGCAAACATTATAGATGAGTTGATATATGGATTGCGTGCCTCCTCATGGAAAGTATATCCTAGAGTCACAACGATGTATCATGATATATGATACGAAAATTTGTGGCCCGATATGAGATCATAGATTTCCAGCTACATCCTGGGGTGTTTTACCTATCAGTACATAAAGAGAAAAAATATGTGACTGGACAGAATTTTACAAATGTGGTTCATTCCTAATTTTATGCCGGTCAATTTTTCTATTTATTTTGTGCACGTTTTACCAAAATCACTTCATGGAAAAGATTTTTTTAGATTTCATTCATTATAAGAAAATGTGATCACACTTATTACTTATGTGATATAACTTCTCGATAGACAATCATGGACGGATATGCATTAGTGTGGTCTTTTATCTTCATGGATATCCTATTTCTATTGATTCTAGAAACAAATATCACTTTTTTAATGGTTCTACATGGATTTGTAATTGGTCTAAGGTACATTGGTGATACAGAGTAATCCCTATCACCCTGAGATTGATGATCTTAAAACACTTATGATCCAGGTGAAAGATGACATGATTCTTGAATGCGTCCTATAGATTGGGGGTTCATAAAGAAATAAATTTACCTCATTATGTTCTATAAAATAATCTATTTTAGTCTACCATATAGATGGTTAGTTATGAAGCATTATGTGGTTGTAATTTTTTTACACCTTTGTCTTGTCTAAAGGATGTTGGGGAAACTATGCTTGGGTCATGTCTTATTCTATAAAATATAATGCATGTTCAGTGGCGTAGAATCCATATGATAATAGATCAGTACAAAATCTTGTCACATGAAAACATACACTAGAGACCTCATGTGATTGAGGGTGTAGACCAATGTTTCTTGGGATTCTCAACGTATTTTGATCATAGAAATATTCAAAAAGAGGGTATGCTATCATATTGGTTCGTTGGACCATTAGAGGTTGTGAAACAGATCATACAGGTGGTTAAAAATATAGTGATTCCACATATATACTAGTCAATGTGTGATTTCATTCACATAGCTCATGTTCTCTGATATTATACTGACCCACCACATGTTTTCCACCATGATGAGGATGAATTGGATATTCATGTTTTATTTGATGAGGTCCCCATTTGTATTCTAGATGAAATCCTGACAACACTATAACGAATGTTAGTTACTTAGGAATAGATGTTACTGATGAATGACCACGTACAAAATGTGATAATGGACAAAGAATATTATATATTATCTCAGTTGCAATTAATCTTTAATGAAGACATCTCTTTACCCTTAGGCCATCTCATGGAAGTGTTTATTTAAGGAGGAGAATTTGTAGTGGTATGATTTTTCATATTGTAATAGCTCATTCATATTTTTAATTTGAATCTCTTGTTTATTATTGTTAATGGTGACTTACGACAAACACAATGTTCCATGAACATTCAAGACTATTCAAATCCAAGAGTTTTGGAAAAAGGGAAAACATGGTTGGACAAATAGTTACCACATAGTTAGTTTAAACATGTTAGGTTAACCATGTGGGGTCCCGTTCAGTAGTAAAAGATCAGAAGAAAATTTCCACCAAACACAAAACCTGAGGAACATTCCCATGAAAAAAACTATACTGTTTGGACAGTTGGATTTTAAATTGTTTTGAATATGGTTAGGGAAGTCATGAAACATAACTATGTTGAGTCAATTATTATAGAACTTGGATTAACATGGTTGGTGAATGGTTTTTCTAAACATATCGACGAACCATCCACCCTTATATTTTAGTGTGAAATTACAATTCTCCGTTAATAAATCTATTTATGTTTTTATTTATTAACCTTTTTTTCCAAGGATGAAACTTTCTTTTTCTTCTCCTGGATTCTCCCCCTCCTCAATCTAGGCACTGAGCTAACATTATGATCTAATGTCTATATATACCATAGTTAGAAGTGTCATATCCATATTGATAATATCTACATTCCTAAACTTTCATATCTGATCCTATAATCATATTTGTTGTGCTATTTATTTGGATGTTTTCCAACTATTATATGTGTGTTGGAATATTTCTTCAATTTCTATGATCTGACATTAAAACTAAGGCCACCATCATATAAGGATCCATCAACAGCCCTATGTCTAGATGCATTGTCATTTTTCCCAAATGTTTTAGTGTTTTAATATCCTCCCCATTGTTCCACATGCCACCCTTTACCATGTGTCACCCTATAATTTATTTTATCATCATAAATTGGTATTCTAGCATTATTATACCCCGTTAGATATATTTTTAGTAATTTTTGGATGCCAACCTCGAAAAAATAGACCCATAGGGTGTTTTGGATTAAATTTCCTTATTCTTTTTAATTGGTTACATTCCAAAACCCCCTAAAATATGTTCTTCTGGGGTCATACATTTATTTTCCATATTTTAGATAAATTTTTGTTGACGGCTAAGCATATAATATGTTCTTGAACCTATTTAAAATTAAATGATACAACATATGTTGTAACATAAATGAAAATAGAACATTTCAAGTGCCTACTTAAGAATTAGAAAATTAATTACCATTATTTCATAAATTTAATGGAATTAATTAAGTAGAATGTATTTTTATTTTCCATATTTTAGAAAAAAAATTGTTGAAATGTGATGCCCTGGTTACTATGGAATTGGTTATTATAAAGAGTTATAGGTAATTCATATTTTCTACTATTATAAATATTATTATGCCTTTGACATAGGTTTTGGAATGATGGTAAATATTCTGTTGGGCATAATGATTCACACTCACTTACATCAGGTGTTGAGGATGACTTCTCATAACATTTACACAATTTGAATGGTTGGAAGGATGTATAATGGCCTCTATTTTAGGGGTTGGCCTAAAGAAATAACCACCACCACACGTTTTGAGTATTAAATATATAAACCTTCATGGGATGTATATAATTTACTCTATTCCTTTAGCTTATTGGCTCATTTAGATGGTTTATGGATGACCGAGTAATGAAATGTTCTATCAATAAATAAGTATTACATGTATCTAACCACATAAAACTTCACGTACTTTATACATATAGGTGGATTCAATACAAAAATATACTTTAAATATATATATTATATATAGTTGCAGATCAAACACTCATTCAAGACAAGAGCCAATGTAGGTAGAGCTACAATGTGACCCTTTGGAATCAAAATAAGTTTGTATTTATTTAATTATAATTGTTGATACTGTAATTATACATGAAATAATTTTAGATATGATAACTAATTAAATTAATTTAATACACTTTTTGTGGTGTCCAAATGGGTTTTATATTACACCCAAAATAGTCTGCATTTTGTACTAGAGTAGGGTACTTGTCTATATATTCTGATAAGGTAAAGAACCCTACTAAAATGTTTAATATGAATTACCTATATATAGAGAATATGAGAAGAGGAAGAATCTTATAATCAATATTCTCATTGAGTAACCTTTCTTAATTTTAATAATTTTTATATAACATGATTGTATATACCTATCCCATATTCCAATTTTTTATATTATAATTCCATTAATCCACGTACATAAAATTTCCTAGTTTCTTTTCTTATTGTAATTTAGTTGTTCATCTATTTATTCTGACATTTAATATTTGTTATGTATGTTATATATGCTTCAGCTATTTTATTATATTGGTTATATCTGTTTTACCATGCTCAAAATATTGTATAGTCTCCCCATCATACCAACTTTATACCCTCACTGCTATTCAATATCCTTTTCGGTATAAAGACTTACACATGAGGACATGAGACTGACCGATTTATGGCACAGGTAATGGGGAGCCCGAGTAGGGATGTTGCAAGATAAATATACAATCTCTGCCGATGTTTTAATACATCAATTCTCGAAAAATAATTACTAAATTTAGAGATTTTCCACTTTGATAAATACGTTTGTCACTAGTGCAAATAGATAGTGAATTAAAATCCTAAGGAATAAGTAAACTCAATGGAATATATGGAATTCAATAATATATTTCCTATAAATATTTTAATCACACAATCATTATTATAATAAAGAAGGAATTTCACGAAAAAAATAAAATAGATGATGAATCAATTGGGGCATACAAAGAAAAATTTATATCTAATATAATGTACACAATTATCTAGTTCATTAACATATAATAGTTTTTTGAGTGCTTCAATTGTGTCCTAAAACCATTTCTTCAACATCTTTTGTGATTCACAACTTTTATAGTCAAATTTATATTCATTATGTAGTCTTAACGTAAAGATTATCTTTTCTTACTGGTATAATTATGTTATTTAATATAAGGTATGAATAGAATAATTTTGGTTTTTATTTATAAAATTTCCTTAGAGGGAAGAATTTTTAATAACTAATATATTAATTGTTTTCAGAGAAGAACCATGGGAAGTAGCTCAATGAAACATGTAAATAATTCATGTCTTATAAATAATAGAATCAATCCCAATAATACCATTGAGATATGAATAATGCAATAAATACAATTAAATAACTAATGAACTTAGTCAATCCACTCCTTATGGTCTAGTGTTTTTGTATGAAGGAATATGAAAATTGTTCTAATCAATGCACTATGGAACATATTGTAGATGATAACCATATACATCATAAACTAGTTTCATTGAAATGTGGAAGACTTTATGATATATTTACCATAAAAGTATACCATGAAATAATGATAAAAAATGATCACTTGTAACTTATTTAGGAATAGAAAACACACATATTTTTTGTAGTTCTTCACATTTATACAAATAATATATTCTCTCCAAACATATTTGGAAACCATAAGATGACATGGATGATGAAATTTTAGTGAAGGTAGATTGTATTGAAATCATTAATTCATTGTTATATAACTCAATAATAATTAATATCTTGTAGATTAATATAATATAAATAATCATTATATATAATTTGGAATAATTATATGTAGTATATATAATGGATTAATGACCTCTATATAGATCTAATATCAATTAATGTGTGATGGAAAAACATTATATTGCCCAAACAATACTATAATTCTTTGGAATTCAAAGTTAAATTACAAACTAGTTATGGAATTTCATTCCTATGAATTGATATTATTTTCTTATGAGAAAGAATGACTGCCTCAGATGACTAAGAAAATGGGATGGATTCTTGCTAAAGATAGACACATTGGAAGGTAATATTTTTCTTGTATTCCTCCATGAGTTTCATGGAATACCACCTTATCGAGGATGAGTTCCCTACAGAAAAATTATACAGAGCTCTTCAAATATTCATGAGAATCATCTTCCAAGATATCATTAAACTAGAGTTATATATGAAGAAACTATTAGAGAACACAAAAAAGGGTTTCATATTACCCTGTGCTTCAACATAACATTCCACAAATGTATTTCTTATGTATAATGATGGGTAATAATGTATCTAAATAGATTATCAACATCATAACAACATAATAATATTAAAAAATTATCCACTAAAAATAATAGATGTGATTTTATTAAACTATTTGTAGATTATAATATCGCATTATTGGATTTTTAATGGATATGTCATCAATGGATGCTAAAAACAACCTATTTTATAAATATTTTATTTCATAAAATAGATGGACACTATGGGTTAATAGTATATTTCTTTAATCTTACTAAATCTAAAATAAGCTTCATAGACATGATAAATTGATTCCTCAGATAGTACATAAAAAATTGTGTAGGTATTAATATGTTATTTTATCATATATTTTACAAAAATAATAATAAATGCATTTGGTAATTGTCCTATTTACTTTTAAAAATTTATATTAATATGAAATGTATAGTACATTTGAAACTTTGTTATATAAATTCATTCCCTATGTGAATTTTATAATAATAATAAAGATATATTTTGATCCTTACAATATAAAAGTGATTAATGACTATCCCATGATTACATTTTTTATTGAGATTCACCCTTTCTGAGGACTTTTAAGATATTAATGGTAGATTTTGTAAATTAATAATGATGGCAAAGCCCACTGATTTTGTTAAATTACAAATGATAATTTTTTTATAGATATATAAATATGATGAAATCTTCTATGCATCGATGAAATGGATTACAACAATACATGTAATTTCATTGCCCTTATGTTGGGATGGATCTATGATATACATTGATAATTAAAAAATGGATTGGTTTGTGTTATCATGAAAATGATAAATTGATAGCCTATGCCTTGATTTTGTTTAATGAATATGATATAAGATAAGAAATTTGTGGTCTTGAATTATAAATTGAATTATTTTCCTAAAAAACATAGTGAAATAATTTCTAAAATGATTACTTTAAAATAGATGAAGATAATATAAATATATAATATAAATTCAAATGAAAAGAGATTAACATGCACCAATGATTATTTTAATCTAATACAAGGCAATAATTATATAATATATTATTATCATAGATTTTTAGGAAATGTGGATGAACATCAATATGATTAGGCTTACTCATCTATGTTATGGAATAAAAGGTTACAAATCTTCTTATACATAATACATATGTATGTGGTTTTTCAAAGAGATGGTTTTATATCTTACTTATCATATATAATTACCCAATAATATATCATTGGGAAGATTAATTTGGTATAAAATGATATAAAAGAAGAAAAAATGGCTGATTAAGTAAGGAATATAAATACCTTATATTTTAACCTTGATATATATATAGAAATAAGATTTTAGTTTCAAAAATGTGTGCCTTTAGAGATAATAATAAAGATATCACTACTACATAAATCTCAAATCTGAACACTTTTATTACAAATGGGTTGTATAACTATATACATATTTCTATAAATGTAATATTTGTTTCATAATACAAATAGGGTGATTATTAAATATATATTGATTTTCTTGATGAATTAACATGTTGTGTTAGAAAAATAAAATACCAATGGGATGATTAAACCAATAGCCATACCAATGTAGATATGGGATAAAATAACCAAATACAATGCTATGTATTTTGAAAATACAAAAAAATGATATATCAATATTTGTGAATATTCTAAGAAATTATTCTCATTTCACTACAATTTTAGAAATCATCCCACTTGATAAATATTTAGAATATATGTATTATAGTATTTGATGTTTTATTGAAAAAAAATATCATTTATATCTAATACATATATGTGGTTTCTTTCAATATTATAGATAAGTGAACAAAAAAAATTGATCACTGAGTGGAACATTATAAAAAAAATATCACCCTCAGATTGATCGTAAATATTAAAATTTTATTGAATTGCTTCCAGAAATTATTAGATAGTTTAATATCGACGTCAATTTTTTGGGATCAACATCCCTTCTTGATTGAGTTCTCAAACAATAATAATGTATACTAAACAATTTATAAATATCCATATAAATAACATTTTTGGAAGAAACATAATACATAAACATGTTAGGATGGGGGTGATGAAATAATTTCCTCAGGATAAAAAATAATAGGGGATATTTATTTGATGATATAATATTTAAGATATAACAACATTAAATAATAAAATATACACATGTGTTATACTTATAATATTGACGTAACTTTCTATTTTTATGTTCATAGAAATTCATACTTATAATATCCTTATGGAATATGATTAATATGTTTGGAAAAGAGGGTATGATTCATCCTGCGAACATATATCACATTGAATTTCTTATTCCCATTAGAGTCACGTCCAAAATGATTTTGGATTCACAAAAAATTTTCAAAATTGTATAATTTTTTCCACATATCCCTCAAAGAGTTGTACATTATAGATTACTTTTATATATACAATATGGAGATGATATAGTTAAGGAATAACATTTTCTATAATGATCCTCTAATGGTGTTCTTATATTGTAGGGCTAAATATATTTTAAAAATTAACACCCATTTAATATTTGTGTTTCAGTGAAGTCAAAATAATAATCTGGAGTCCATAGAATATAATGATGCAATGGAAAAAGTACATGTAACTATTTTTTAGTAACTATTTCCTTGAAATGTTATGTTTGAAAATTTTAATGTGTTAATTTTATAGCATGCAGTGTTTTTGAAGGATTACTATTTATATATAAAAATATTTATTATAATTATATTACTATATTCCCCATGTAGAAATGTAAAAAAAAATTAAATTATTAATGTAACCATTAAAATAAAAAATTAAAATATTTTTTAGAAATAATACCAAAAACAGGTTATAGAAAATGAAAATAAAAAAACTAAAATTTAGAAATGTACTAGGTATCACTATTATAGAAATACCAAAAAAATTATGCAATAATTTTCAAAAAAAATTATAATAAATAAAAAAATTATAAATGAATTTTTATGAACATACTATGAAATTTATATTAATGTTTAATGGGGGAAAATTTTAATTTTCATCATACAGTGGTTTACCCTAGACTGTGGGGAAAAATTATTGGTGTTTTTTTGGAGCGTACCAAAAATATATATAGATAACGAAATGAAACTAGAGTTTAAAGTTATAAAATGAATAAAAAGAATTCAAATATTGATAAAAATTAAATATATTTAGTTTGGTAGTTAGTGTGAGAAAATAGTTTATCAAAAGGATCAATTATATGAAAAAACACAATAGCTTTCAAAATACTATGATCAGCCCCTCCCTCTAGCATTAAATATAACCATCCCCATCAAGGGACTATATTAGCTAGTGTAATATATTTAGTGATAATAGTTCATATAAAATATGATTCAAGAAATTGCATACATATTTCATGTACTGAAAATATATAAGATGCAATTGGCTGTGATTTGTATCTATTGAGGCCCATAGACAATATTTTCCATTAAAGTTCAATGTAAAATATCAAGGGTGGTATTATTAATAAAAAATTCTCAAACATAAACTAATACAAGGGATTAACATATCTATCTAGATTAGTGTTGTTTGACATATTCACCTGGATGATCATGATGCTCATATGGTAAAACACAGTATTAGGGATTTTTTTAATGATTATTAAAAAACATTATTGTATATATTTATATTTAAATATAACTTCTCCAATTTAATTTTTATCAAAAAAAATTTCTTGTTAATGAAAAAGGACTAAATAGAGGTATATTATTACAAATGGATAAATAGAGTGAGAAATAAAAGGTAATGAGAAGAAAATATTATATATCAACTAACAGATTGAATAGAACATTGGATAGTACGTTTACCCCACCAATTTCCAAGATCCATATATTAATGGTAAAAGATCAATTAGCTAAAATATTATTAAATTGGAATATATTCCATATTGAATGTTATGAAAAAATTTACTTAGAGGCAATTACAAACGTAATTGGTATTGTGAATTTAATGATGTTCTCATGCCTGAAAGGATTGGATCCTCGATTGTGAACGAATATGTGAGGTGTATATTTATATAATTTCCTTTTCTAAAAATTGATAAACTTTTTTTAATATTATAATACTTGTTTGTTCTCTTGTTGGTTCTTAAATAATCATAAACTAAAGATGGTGAATTTTTATCTAGATCAAAAATATAGAAACATCATTTTAAAAATAAATAATAAAATAAATTGTCTTATAAATAAATAAATTCATGTGAAAAATGTGTACTCTAATCATATAAAATATATTTATATTTTTTCCATTTTTTATTATTCTAATTTTTTCAGAATCACTGAAATAGGATTGGCATTGATTTATATAATCTGAATATATATTTTAGAGATCTATTGAATTTTTATCCACTCAAACAACTAGAAATGAAGTCCACTGTAAATTGGAAATAAACACTATTCAAATAATTCATACATGATATTTAAATTATATAGTTAATATTATTTTTGGTAAAATAATATTTTATGATATAGTGGTGTGTATAAATCATTAAACCCATTCTATGAGCATGAACGGTGTGTATAAGAAACTCATGGATATCTATAACTAGGTATATATTAATATATATAATATAATTTCAATAAAAACATATATCCAAAAGATTTTTTTTTTAATTATTATGCTTTATCAAAAACCAAATAGTAACAACTAATTAGTTTTTAAATTTGACATTATTGAAAGAAACCACATTATATAAATAAAAAATCATATGATAATTTTATTTATAAATGTAAGTATATTTTTATATAAAAATATTAATTTAATTTTTTATTATAAAAATATTTTATGTTTTACGAGGTCTCTCAAGAATCAATATATTTAAAATAAGAAGTATATTTGTTTATAAATTAGCATAAATATAAAATGGTATAAAAATATTTATATAAACCATAAATATAAGGCTTCCTATAAATACATTAATTTATTATAGAGATCATAAAGATATATTATAAGTAATTCATATTATTATAATTTTCATATCATTTATTTAAATTATTTGAGATATTTATTTTAATTGAATTAAATTAGGTTACATTTATAAGGAATTAATATTGCATGCATTTTATAATAACAATAATATAGTTTATTGAAAAATAATACACCAATTACTTGTTTAATGTTAATATTTTGTTTTAATGACATATGGTATATAGTAAGAACTAAGAAAATGTTATCAGATTATCATGATGTATTATCAAAATAACTGGAAAAAATGAAAAAATCCTTCATGACATGATATAAATTTACTTTACATCAATCCATTAATGGGTGATATCCTATATGATTGAAATTGTGATTATTCAGTTTGATAGTGACATTTTTTGCTCAAAACAAGCACTGCATAATCAAAACCAAGTAATTCACTAAATTTTCATTCATAATTTTTAAAAATAATAGATAATCAATTTTTTTGTGAATGAATTAATTTCACATCAATATGGCTCATGGTATGGTTTATATGAATGAAATTATTGTTCTTATTTAAAGAAATCATTAAATTCCAAAAACCATGAAAACGTTATAAATTATATTTATAATATATATAAATGATTCATATTTCTTTTACATGTGTAGATTAATTTCATCCCTTTCATTTCATGTATGTGATATTATATTTCAAAATTCCTTCACATGACTTATTTTCACAGCTAATATAGAAGATAAAGAGACTTATTTTTTGTGACCAAGGTTCCTGAAGATGAAGGTTGTAAGTGGTTGAAATATTGGATTGTATGGTGTATGCTGTGATATTACTATCATTTTGGTAGAACCCAATGGAAACATGTGATTCTCCAATAAATGAATAGATTATTGCAGGCCCCATCAAAATGTTGATGGCAGTGCCAATGGCTAGTCGGTAAGCCTACTATTGGGGTGAATTAAATATAACCTGTATGATTTAATAGTACATATTTTCCAACTCCATTAAAACCCAAATCCACCCCCTGGTCAAATTTTTAATTTAAAATATATCACTTATTCCTTAAACCCCTCTTCTCTATCTCCCCTTCATCCATCAACCTTTGACTACTATTGTGGTGTTTGACTAATAAATTCATCACAGATATGTTAAAATTTACACCACTATATTAAAATAATATCCTAGATTTATGATTCATCTATAATTAAAATTACGATGAAATGAGAAATTCCACAATATTAAAAGATCAGTGTAGATATAATAGGAAGACATCATTTTTTAATCAATCTAATATCTTCCTTTGATAATGATAATTCAATTGGTAAGTGGTTTTGAATCATCTACATTGAAATCTTCTGGATGGTGGAATACTGATAAAACTATTAACCATTGAAATAATCATGGTATATTGGGTATGATAATGAGGTTTCAATGGATAAATCTCATTTAAATGTATTAATTCTCATAAAAGGTTACATTTTCAAGTAAGTCATTTAGAGTTGTCATTATGAGATCTTATACTTCACTTTTTTTTCTTCCTGAATCTCTTTTCCATTAAATAATTGATTATGTGTAAAGGATCACAAAAAAACAAAAATACTCTTTTAGAAAGAATGATGATTTTATGATCCATTCTATGACTAAAAACAAATTTAGTTAATTGGAACACTTTCTTTTGATATACCAAATATTTAGCTTCATTGATGGACTTTGTCTATTATTTGATTCTAGAATCACCCTATTAACATTCATTATTCATGAGAGTATTTTTTACACTATTACATTATAAACTAGATATGAAGACAAAATTCCATTATTTTTTAGCAGTATTTCATAGTTGTGGGACTTACTTTGACATTAATCATTTGTCAATCATTTTAGGTTTTTAAAAACATCTTTGAGGTAGGTATAACCTTACAAATAAGGATCCTGTTTATACTTTTCCAATGGTGTCATCCATATATTTTCATTATATTTCCTTGAGTTTGTGAGATCTATTGTATTTGAGTGTGTATCAGCGTAAACATGTATTGTAAGTGTGATTTCATGAGTTTTTTTATAGACTCTGTACCATGTTTATTAGTATTACATGTGTTATCATTTGGTCAATATTTGTTTTGATGATAAATTCGTCCCCACTTATAGGTATCATCTTTTGTTAATTATGTTCAAAATCGGTGGACCATTATAGTATGATTAGCCAATAGAGGTTTTTCATATGCAATGTGTGGTGATGATGATGGGGGAATCACATATGTTGTAGGGGAATGATATTATGCTTCCCAATTTGAACTGAATTCATTATTGACATAGATTGACTTGATTATAAAATAGTGGATAGTTCTTATTCCATTTTAACATCTTGACCATCCTTCTTGAATTGAGCTGATATATGTTTAGTTAAGGCTCATAGAGTCCTTGTTTCAGGATGATTATTCAATATACACTTATTATATTTTCATGTGATTTTATTATTATCACGGAATACACAATTTATACATGTCCTACTTTATTAAGGACACATTGGTGGAATCTTAATCGGTTTTATTCCACACAAAAAAATCATAAGTATTATAATGTCTATGAAAACATAAATTTGTGAGATATACCTAGATGTACTCTTGAGGCTACCATAGTTTTATTTATTTAATTTTGGGACTCAATATATTCTTTTTTTCCATCCAAGTATAAATCCCATTTTATTATATATGAATCTTGATCCATTTTATGTTTTTTACTTTCAAATTTTTTATTCATTGTTGTTATATATTTAATTTATTATTATTTATTCTCTAAAATTTCATTAAGTCTATAGTCTATACTCTGATATAATTCAGAAAATCTATTCCTGATGGTTTCCTCTTTCATCGGTGGATGTTCACATGATTTCATTTGGAACTCCCACTTTTACCCTGTGGTTTGTGAAAGAGTGTTAGAAACACATAAATGAGAAAATATTCATATTTAATTTTTATAATAAAATGGGTCAATGGTATAAATGAGAATGATATTTGGTAATTGGGTAAGCGACTTTCCTTTTACCCAGCTATACCATTTGTAACAGACCCCTAAGATATGAGTGAAGGAATTGATGTTTTTGTTTTATGAGGATTTAGTTGGGTTCAAGCTTCATAAAATGAAATATATATCCACATACCATATATTTATAGGTTGTTATGGGTATAATAGTTCTTATTATAATTAAATAATTTATCCTATCTATTTGGGATATTTTTTTCTCTATTGTGTGATATATAAATTTTTATGATATTACAATATATTTTTTATGATATTAATAAGTTGATCTTGAGAATATTGTCATGTTTTTATATATATGTGACTTAAAATAACATGTTGAAATGGAAAAATTGGTTAGTTATAAAAGGTATTTACATTGTGTTATAGTGATAATAAATGATAAATTGTTGTTTAATCCCTTGAACGGATTAGGATCGGTCTTAAATAAATTAATTGATTCATTTTTGTTTTTGATAATTTCAAATCTACATTGTTTTATGTGAATAATTTTGAGGGGGGATCTCGTGATCTTAAAAATGAGGATTTTCCTTCTCCACCAAAAAACTATAGAAGTATTCAAATAGTAATTCTTAAAAACCCACTCTATAATATTTGTAGTAGGGAATCTTCGGCCATAATTTCTTTCAATAGTGTTTGTAAGAGGCATATTAATTCATAACTATGGGAAAATATTTCAGGAATTTCAACTCTATTATTCTCTATCCTTATATAGTAAAATAGAACCTATGAATATAGATGAATGTGTCCAAATCCTTATGTGATTATATGTCCTTCAAGATCCTATGAGGGAGCAATATGTTAAGCTATAAACCTTCATTATATATATTCTTTCTATTCATTCATATATCATAAATTTTTATTTTACTTGAATTACTGTGAATGTTTTACTCTTATATAATTCACCTCAACACGACATTGGGAATGATGGTACACCATATTAATTATTCCCAACGCATCCCATTTTTATTTCCAATTATGGAAATCACTAGAACATAAAAAATTGGGTTATGAAAAGATTGAATGGGATTATATTCATGGATGGAATAAAAACATCTGTTCTTAGATTGAATTTTATAATATATGTTAATCCTTTAAATTTTTGAATTATGAGAACTACATGATCACTAATGTATTTGAATATGGAGCTTGATGTTTTGGTCTAGAAATTAGTTAACATAGGATGGTCATGATATATATTTTATTCATGTATCTTTTAATCAAGTAGATAAATGGTTATCTATAACACAATGTTGATTAAAAGATTCTTGGTCAGATGATAGTGAAGATATATTCATTTCTTATGATTTGTGATCGATTTAATTAGTTTTATTGATTCAAGTGGGTTTTTCATGGTTGGGTTTATTAATTCTAAGAATGATTTCATTGATCTCATGGATAATATATTACACTAATATATAGACTCTTTTATTATGGTGTTCATTTAAGAAAACCATGTAGTCACAAAAACCCATTAGTAGAAATCAAAACCTCTTCTAGTAGAACCATGTATAGTTCAATCAGAATATATTTAATCCAATCTATCAAAGTATAAATTTGGACATATAAGTTTAATTTCTAATGGAATATATTATTTGAGATAGATATATATGTTGACTGAGTGAATTTTGGGGCATTCATGCCCTGAACAATTCCACAGAACATATTCGAGATCTATATCTTTATGTTTTTTAACAGATACTTCAAATAATGTATCTTGAACATTTCTAATTTATCAGTTCCCATTATTTTGTTAAAGAATATAGGTGTGATTTCATTGTGGTTAGAGTAGAGCGAAAAGGATATTCCTTATATAAAAATAATTTTTACGATAGATTCAATGTTGATACTTCCCGAGGTAATACTTTTAATGTTGTTTACTAGGATGCATCAGGAATTAGGTTTGGAGTTGCACTGATATAGAGGTAGTGTATAATATTATATGGGTCAATACATTTATTTCACCCTGATCTAACATATATTTTCCCATTTTATAGATCTGACAACTATTTTACATGATTTAAATTTTGGGTTACATTGTCTCCTCAGAGTAAGGAATCTTGCTAGTAATGACCACAAGATCACTCAATATATCATTAAATAGTGTGAATCAATCATATTAATGTGGCACTATGAATTGTATATACTTATTTTTTACATTGATTTTGATGATGAACTAGGGATATGTAACAATTTTGATGATTCTCATAGCCGTATGACACAAATACAAATAGATCACTTGGATTGATCTTTGTAGTAATAGTGTAGACTCATGATATTTTTGTTATACTTGAGGAAGAATTATTATGATGATTTGAGAATA
Source organism: Viscum album (assembly GCA_963277665.1). Lineage (NCBI taxonomy): Eukaryota > Viridiplantae > Streptophyta > Magnoliopsida > Santalales > Viscaceae > Viscum > Viscum album. The sequence goes on from OY728132.1 coordinate 1,966,871,794, forward strand.
TATTCATGTAATCCATTTTTTATCACATAAGTTTTTATAGAATAGGTTAATACTAATCAAGAGACTAACCTAGTGTGTGTTTTTATGTGTGAATAACTTGTTGCAGGTGAACCAATACTCAGGTTGTCATTGGAAAAAAGGTGTAATCATTGTACATGCAAGAGATGAAGCCCTTGAGCAGATCATGTATAAGATACTGAGAGACTCAATTTCCTTTACATGTATGATAAATTTAGGGTATAAAAAAAAGTTCACTGAATTTTTTTGATTACTAAAATGTCCATCTATAATGATAGACATTTATTCATTTGTCCTCTAATGTCACGCCTTTTAGAGGATAATGTGCAGGAAAAAATATAGTGTTGGTTTTCTCTAACTACATCATATTCCAATATAAAAGCAATATGAAATCCTAGTAACCATTTTGGATAGGTTACCCATGTCTCTATGAAGTCATGATGTTGTATGGTAGATTTTCTATTGGTTAATGAATGTTTCTATTTTTTGATTCAATGTATCTTATTAGTATATGAGATTGAAAGGATTTATGTCAATAATATAATATTATCACCCGAATATTGATCAAGAATTGTATTTTACTGAGATGAATGTTTCAAATCAGTTTTGTGTTAGGAATTTTATAATGATGGAGGGAGTCTACTATTATTTAGGACATCATACCATCCCATGACTAATGGAATGCTTGGGCATAAAATTATCATAATAGTGGTTGTCAATCAAAATATTACACTACAATTTTTGGATTTATATGATGAACAAAACATGTTTTATATCACATATTACTATATATAATAGGCCTTGACTCTGCTGAACCCAAATGAGTCTCTTTATTGTGGTAATGTCATTCATCAATTTATTTTTCATGCATCTTTTGAGGAATTTTTTTTGGTGTTCAGTATGGTACACGTGTCCTCCAAAATAGTGTATTTCATAATATATAGATCTTAGATCATATCTAGTATAATATTTATTGAAACATAATAGGATTACATTAGAGTATCTTATACACGATCAAATATTTCTCAGAGATAGACATTGGTTGGTTCATCAAAATTTTACAAATAAATTGAAACAAGCACCGTGTTGTTTTTTACCCTTTAAGATCACCACATAGTTTTTGAAATTAATGTATCATCTAGACAATAAATCCTAGTACCGAGATATACATGACTTGTTTCATGTTTCATGGATCGGAAGTTACATGCATGATCTTATGAATCTCATCGATTAAAAGCATGATGAGAGAGATCATGAAGTATCATAAGTCAATCTATTGGTGAATATTATAGATAAGAGTTATAATTCACATTGAGGGAATATATTCCTACTTTTTTGGGTTACATGACTTCATGGATGTAACCTGGAGGGGTATTTGGAGTGATTGGATGATTTTGGGCCTTAGTTTCCTGAGTTTTTTGAGAAAAAACATGTAGTGTACTTACCAATGAAGAGATATTGTTAGAGGGGGAGAATTATAATATCCTCTCTTTATATTGATGGACCATACATTAATATTTTGAATTACCTCCCATAACTTTTGATTTGTATGTGATATGAGAGTCAAATGTCTTATATTTTATGAAATTGGTTCTGGGAATCATATTATAGAGTTGGTATATAGGTTAGTGTGTGTAGTTGCTAGAAATATTCCATCGACTAGCTAGTGGTGATCCAGTACATATTTAGAATAATGAAGACACCACTGCATTTCCATTGTTCCTTGTCCAGTGCTTCATTAAATACACCACGTTGGGTTTAATTATATTATTTATAAACCTCATTTAACCCCCAAATCCACCCCTTTATTTATTTTTCAAATTATAGTGGTCATATTTTGTCTCAAAATATATATCATCTATCATCCATTTATCCTTCAACCTTTTATTGATCAGGTGGAATCTGACCAAAAAATAATTATTAAATATATTATAATTCCCTCTAATTATTTTTTGGATGAGGATATATATAATGGATATGTAATTTATTTGATGATACAGTGATTAATTATTTCATACGTCTGAGATTAGTGGTAGATCTAACATTTTAACGGCATTCCATGATCAAACTGTGATGTACCTTAAAAAATGATCATTCAACTATTATATGTTATTTAATTATCTTTTTATAAATCTTATGGAAAGGGTATTGTCGTTATAATTTTAATGTATTGAGGAATTCATTGTATATTGGGGGTGATATTGACAACTCAATGGTGAACTCCATTGATTGGGTATTCAATTCTCAGTAATGGTGATGCTTCTGGGTAATTAATATTGAATGATCCTCGTGAAATATTATACTTCTAGATTATCATCTTTAATATATATTATACCTATACATTAATGATGGATCTATGATAGTTTTATAGGACAATGGTTTTCTAACAGACCAAATGGTGAATTATTGATCGGTTCTACGCTCAATGATAAATTAAACAAATGGGAATACTAAAATTTAAAATACACCTTACATGGAACTATTTATGAAAACCATAATGTATGCCATTATATGGTCACATTTTTTACATTTCTTAATTTTAGACTCTATTATATGATTCCTTTATGATGAATTGGAAAAAAATCTAGACATATGTTTTGGGTAAATAATTCGCTATAGGTGTGTGGCTTGTTAATTCTTTTCCTCATTAGTGAATCATTATGTTCTTTATAAAATAACATGATGTACGAAGTTAATTAACATGTATGGATATTGTATAATGTTATTTAGATAGTGTGACTATTTTTATATTTAATTTTTCATTTTGTGAGTGTGATCATGTGGGGGTATATGTGAGGCCCATGAGAGTGGTTTAAAATATTTGATTTCATGAGTATTCACCATTTAAATTATTTAAGAAGTTGAATTTCATTTCATATTTTATGTCCTACATTATTTCCCATTGTTTGATAATATGACTCCTTGTTTGTTTTATCCTATTATTTTAATACCCTGACATTAGAAGAATTATTTTTGGTGTTTATAAAAGGTGGATTATCATAATGCAGTTTCATCATAGTGTGGTTACAATTATGGTAATCTTATACCTCGGGAAGGAGCATGAAATCCATGTAAACCATTCAACATTAAATGAAATTTGGGAAGTAATTACAGATTATAAACCTTGATGCCTTGATAATACTATGTATGTGCCCAATTTTCGTCGTTGTGGAAAAACACAAGACTTAATGGAATATAGAGTGTGAGTGACATGGTTATTTCATTATGACTGGTTCTTTTTTATTTTCCTGAATGTTAATCATATTTCTTATAATGGGTTTAAACCTGTGTCACTATAGATCATAGGGGCCTAGTCAGTGGAGGAGTACTCAATATAGTAGTGTTATTATTGATTTAATATTATTTAGTAATATTATATACACCAATTATACATGGGGAATTTTTTTAAGGATACATTGTTGGGTTACAGCTAGTTTTTATTTCTCATAACCTATATATGAATTTTCATGCACCTATAAAAATTATGCATAGGGATCTGAAAGATGTATGGGGCCATAATAGTAGGATAATTTGAGAAGCATGGAGATGTTAGGAGATAAATGATGTACCTTGTGGGATAACATAGTTATAATTATTTATTGTGTGCACTCTATATGCTAATATTTGGATTTCTGCATTTAGATCCCATTTTAGTTAATTTTATGAAATTTTAATCATTTATTATTTTTTTATTCCCACATTATTAGTATATGTTTCTATTAATAATTTTTATCATATTTTCTCAAATGATACATGTTGTATTGTATACCTTTTTAAAAAAAGGACTCCCAAATTACTAATTGGAATCCTCTTGCATATGTGGAGGCATGTGTGAGATAACATGGCACTCCAGCATAGACTGGATGGATTGGGTTTGTTTTTATGGTTAAGAAATAAATATAATATCAATATAAAACACTACATGAATAGCCTATGACATCCCAAAATCTAGAATCCCATTGCAAGTGGTCACTTTATTATAATGAAATAAGATACAAGTAATCACATCCAAAAGTTCCTAATTGTTTAATAGTTTTAGTAATCTAGTTTCATACATTAAATAATCATTTCATTTTAATCATAAAATACACAATGTTGTTTCATTGAAGAAAAATTATTCCCCATAGTGAAATAATTTATATAAATCATAAAATACTCTCTGTTTTCTTGGAGAAAATAAAATAAATGAAAGGGGTGTGATCTAACTGTGAATATATGTTATGTTGAGATAAATATATCCTTATTCAATAAACATAATTAGTAAAGGAATGTAAATAACTAAATATGCATTTGATTTAATGAACAAGATGATTTTTATAAGATAATTCATAATCAATAAGGAATTGTTATTAATAGAAAACACATTCCATTTAATAAATTCCTAATTGTGAGATTCATCCATAGGTAACATCATAGGGAAAAACTCATGGATAATAATAATAAATTAAATGATTTCAATGATTATCTATTTCAATTTATGTCTAAAAAACATGATATATATACTATATAGAACTCTCACAGTGTGTTTTAAACTATATGTTAAATGAATTTAATATAGGAAAATAATTTTTGTCTCAAGAGACATACCATTACATCAAGGGGTTTCATAAATTTAAGCCCCACCCATCACATCATATCTAATCCATTCCACGTATATTTATCTTATTTATTTCATTCATGAATAAAAATTCATTAACAAAAAAAATTCATATTGAATAATTTATACATATTGATCAATATTTCTTATCCAATTAGTTATCCTCAAATGTAAAAACAACATGTGAAAATGGTATACCTTTTAGGAAATAATTATAACCATGATACGATAATACGGGTATTTAGTAGAAATGAAATATCTACTAAAAAATAATAGTAAATATCTAAAATATCATATCATTTATACATATACCATGTGGTGAAAAACAAAAAATAAATGGTTTTTTTCATTGATTAATATATTACCATAAATTATTCATAATTATTTTGAAGGAAAATACATTTTTCACTTAAATATTATATTTATAAAAATAACTATTATAATAAGAACAATAAAAAATAAAATTTTAATACTTCAATGGAATCGTCAAAAAAATTAGTAATCATTACAACAATAAATTCAATTTATGAAATATACGATAAAAAAATGTTTAATATACTATTAATAAAAATTTAACATTTTTTGTAAATTATAGGATGATTAATTCTAAATCATTTTGTAAAAATTCAAATGATGATAACAAATAGTTTATAAAAATAATAGGATAAATGAAAAAAGTAAATATTTTTTTGAAAACATTGATATGTGGAAGAAAACATCCTCATCAGAGATGTTAAAAAATAATCGAGAATACTACTGATATTGTGAAATAAACACATAGAACATTTTTACCATTTGAATCACAAAAGAAACGAAAGAAACAACATAAAATTAAAAATAAAATATCAAGAGAAAAAATATATTCATGACATAATATATCTATGTGGCAACATATATTCCATAAAAGAAATACTTGGTGAATATTAAAAATGTCCTACAAAATTAAATCTGAGAGGATACCCAATTTCCATATTATAATGAGATAAATCATATTCGACTTTAATGAATAATGTTTCATAAAAAATTTAATATCATTAGAATAAGTAAATAAATTATTTGAAATTTATATATAGTGTTAATTAGGCCTCATAAAATATTATTCATGGAAGACATCAGAATATGCCTCAAAGAAAAAAATTGAGGTAAAGTCCCTTACCTTATTCTTTATTTCATTTATAAGTATTTTAAACTCCAGTAAAATAAATTTTAATTTAATATTCATATATTATAGATACATAATCATAGATATCATACCATGAAAAACATATTTATAATATTTTACCACCAGTTTATTGTCAATTCATTGTTATTGTCACTATTTCAAGTAAAAAATGCTTTATTTTTATAGTCTGCTTCGATTCAGTAGTTCTGGTGCTTATACATTATTCATAGTTCCACAATATTTAGAAAATAATATATTTTACAAATATTATATATATTAAGTTTTTATATTTTTATATTCATCAGTGTATGTAGAGGTACAAAAATGAATTTCACTACCAATGGATGCGATGGGCGGTAAAGACACATGAAGGTTGCATTCATGATTTTGATGGTTGGAATGAACTAATGGTACAAAAAAGATGTCAACTGTAGAATATTAATTCTTTCATATAAATGTCATATATATCCTTTAGTTTCATATTAAAACATATCCATGAAACATGGTGATGAAATATGTATTACATGGCTAGGTGGGGACCAGTAAGTCATACCTACCCATGTTTGGTGATTTAATTTCCCATTGGATGGATAAAATTGGAAATATGGTTATATAATAATAATTATAAAATTTTAGCAATTATACTATTCTAGATTTAGTAATTTATGACGTAAAAAAAATTTGTTTGAGTTAAAGAAGAAATAAATTGAAAGAATTTGGGTAAGATAATTACTTCTTCTTCAAGAGAACTTCTTCAGATCCTTTATTCAAGGGCTTATGTTGTTACTATGAAAAGTCCAACTAATCCATAAAATGGATAAGGAATTTTGGATGAGTAATTGGTAGGCATTAGTCATGTTATATTTCTTAATGTGGTGTACTAAAGTGAATGAGTGGTTGTACCTTTAAAATTGCGGTGTGTCACAAATTTTGAATTTCTCAAAATATAAAAATATAATTATACTATTCTTAATCAAAATTCTATAAAATGTAATATAAAATCATTGAGTATGACTTTTTTAAAAATATAATATCACCTTTTTTCATTTATAATATTTATATGATTTTGTAATAATGTAATAAAATATTAATCACAAAAAATATCAATATTGTAAACATTTATTCTATTCATTTTTTTGGCTGAAAAACATTAGTAAAATAAGATAAATTAGAAAATAAACTTTTATTAGATTATAAATATGTAATCTTAATCTATAAAATTTTTATGCTCTATATTAACTCAAATGAAATAACTTCTTGTAAATTTAATATCCTTAATTATATTATTACAATAATTGAATAATTACTTATTCTTTATTGTGTAATCATTTAATGCAATTATTTCTATAATAAAAATTAAAAATAAATAATAATTATATAGATAAATCATTAATATTTCAAAATAATTCTTATATTAGGACATTATATTTTTATATTCACATATTATTAATTATATTGTTTTTAATAACATGTTTGTGACATCTTTCACATATATTTATATAAAATATTATAATGGTAATAATATTATTAAAATCATTATAAATTGTCATATGAAAAAACCATTAATGTTTGGGGATGAATATTTATCATAAAATAAATTTTTATGTTATTTTAGGGTTATTATAAATTTCTTATAATATTTTTTGAAATTTACACACGTAATATACCCATTACCGTGGTAACAAAAACATTGTATGGTTACGATTTATTTTGATGAAAAATTAATGGAACCTATTTAAAAAAAATATACACATGAATATAAATATTTATTCAAAATTTCAATATTAATAAAAATAATGTGAAAGAATTTATTTTAGAATTAAATTGAAAAAAAATACTTAAAATATTTTTTCATAAAAATTATCTTTTTATGTATAAAAAATATTTTTATTAAAAATTCAACACATAAATTTATTAAAATGAAATCTATAGGATTGTTAATAATAAAATATAAATAATTTCACAATGAATACATTTTAAAAATAAAATGTAACATTTAAGATGGTTGAAATAAAAATAATGTTTTTATTAAATATTTGTATTCTCCATCATTAACCAGAAAATCAATATTTAATAAAAATGAATAAAAATTACTAAATGATATTTTTTATATGAAAATATAAAAAATAACATAACATTTAACTTAAATATTTTTTAAATGTTTTGAAAAAATAATTATATTTATATTCTAATTGAATGAAATAAAAATAAAGTTTTTGATTACAAAATATTTTTCATATAAAAAATTAAATTACAAAAAAATTACATCTTCATTTCCTAAGAATTTATTAATAAATTTTTAATTAATATGAAATTAATATATATATAATATTATTCAAACCATTTTATTTAGTTGATATATAATCAGAACATTGTAAAATTATTAATATTTAATGGTAAATTGTATTCTTTGGCACGATGTTTCTTACAACATATTCTATCGATCAAGGTGATATTTTAAAAAATAGGTGGAGTTACATTACCAAACCCTTTTATAAATTTTCTCCTCACAATTTAATATTTATATTTGTGATCATGTTACATATATTTTGAAATACATTTATTTTGTAAATTCTACATTGTAAAAGGATTCAATAAAATTTTCTCATAAAAATAGATAATGAGATTAAAAAAGATACTTACAGTATAATATATTTGGTTTAAACGATGGATAACATAAATTTTACATTAAACATGAATATAGAATAGAAAAATAACCCATGATTTATGATGAAGAGTGATATATAACATGGGTAAGAGAATTTTAAACATCAAAAAACTGTAAATATGTGATGGGTTAAAATGAAATTTATTTCTCAATTATAAAAGAAAATGGATAATTTTTTTTCCAAAATACATATCTTATATTTTAGAAGTTATCATAATTACAATATTAATAACATAAGGTAATATAATTTAAATGACTATAGTTTCACTCTTTAATATATTACTACCAAAAACTCAACATTTTATATAAATAATAAGTTTAAATTTATAATATTTTAATAACTAAAATGAACTTTTAAATATATTAAGAACAAATTTAAAACAATATCATCCCCTTAAATTTATATTTTATCAATACATAATATATTTAGTTATATATAAAATAATTCACCAACAAATAAACCATCATGTGATATATTATTTTACATCCAAAAATCCAATAATAATTTGAAAAAAATCATCTAATGTATGTCAATAAATAATTATCCGTAAATGTAAAAAAAAATCAAAACAGTGACTGAAACCAAATAATCATATGGATTTAATCACATAGTTTTCCATGAAAAAATTTATACGTTTCTTCATAAATATTAACACTTTATATATATAATATCTATTAAACACTAACCATTTCTATAACTAAACTCATTGAAAAAAATGTAATAATATAGTTATATATACTTCCAATTTTCAGTTAAAAAATTATTCCATTATTTTACTTAAATAATATAGGGTTCCCAAAGTGGTGATCTTATTCAAAACATATTTTTTTAACACCAAAGCAATTTACAATCCAATGGTAATCTATACGATAAAAAATTATTTTCCCAAGATGAAGAAATTATTTGTCTATGGTATAATTTAAAAATATTATACTAACTAAGCCTTCATATATGACTGTGGATGGAGATGGCCCTTGTCACCATTCAGTTTTCAGTTCTTGACTCATAAGCTTTCCATATGTGATGGGTTATCGCATGACCTATGGGTTCTAATTTTTAAAAATTAATTTAAAATAATATATAAATAATTCACAACAATTTGAAGAAACATCGAACAAAAAATCCATAAATTATTCAACATTAATGAAATTTTTTAGTATTAAAATTTTATGTCATAAAATTCATTTTTTAATCAAAAAAATAAAGTATCACATAATAATTTTTTAACTGGAGGTCACATAAACGCCAATGGTTACCCTAAACTATATCATTGTTTATATAATATGTAATAGAATCAATCCTAAAATAAATCTATCAATAAATAATATTATAAAACCAATGAGTTTTATTCAAAAAAATGTCTCCACAAATACTATTAATATTTATTAACAATCATAGCCTAAAATCTCAAAAGGGAATTAATGAATTTAATCATATGATCATTAGTAGACACATAAATCCACAATGGTGTCTATAATTTATAAACAAATTAAGACAAATATTTTTCAGAAAATAAACACAATTCCTTAATGTTTCATAGTTTTTCTAACCATAATAAAATTAGTGAAATGATTCTTTATCATATTGTAAATCAAATACAATATCAAACTGGTTCTTCTAGTTCCCACTATTAAAAAACAAAATGCAAATTCTAAGTATCAAAATACAATAATCATTGTAATCAAAAAAATAATGATGATGTATTATTCAATTTATGTTTAAATCATGAAACCATATTCTAAATCTATGGGACTTCATGCATATCCTACGTTGTGTAGGCTCAAAACAAAAACGAGTTCCCAATGATTCCAGTAATATTCCATAGATTGATTTTTTAACAGCCCAAACTCTATAATTAGAATGTTTGTAGTGACATTATTAAATTAGAATAGGATATAAGGATTCAAATCATGGAGGACCAAATGTTTTAGAAGAACTGGTAAACAATGTACAAATTGGACATACACATTTGATTTTTAACATAAAATACACAAGGTAATTTCTTTTATAACACCATTATTCAACTTATTATAACACTACATATCAATCATAAAATAATTACAAGTATCATTGGTAATGTAAAACATATGATTGTGGTGAGCTCAAAATTTACACAAAAGTTAAGTATAATAGATGTTATTACAAATCAAAAGACGAATCAACATGGAATGAAACATAACTGTACAATCATTCCATTTAAATAACACGAATTCCATGATAAGATAAGGAATAATAAATATGTAATGGTCAATAACAGAAATGTCATTTCATTTAATCAATAATTAATAATTAAATGAATCTACAATAAATATAACTATGAAATTATGAAGGATAATATTATTAATAGAAATTAAGAAAGAGATTTATTAATGAAAATTATTCATCCGGAACATTATTTCTACAAAATCAAAAACATTATAACAATATATTTAACCAACAGTGAAAATACAATTTAATTAAAGCTTAAATTGTTTGTCACATGAGACCTATGGAATCAACAAGGGGTTATATATTTCTGTTCCCCACTCATTATTTCTTATGAAATTCATTACTCAAAAATTGAAATGATCAATTTAATTCATGAATCCAAATTGATCATCAAAAAATATCTATATTGAAAAATGGGAAAGGATTTATCAATATTTCTTAGTTATTCAAAAAAAACATACAATGCAAAAACCCTTTAAAAAAATGTTATGGATTTTTTTAAAAGTAATCAATTACATGTTACATGAATATACACATTTAATAGAAACAAAATATTCAATTATTATATTTATATTTAATATTTAATTTATGGTATTAGTTAAATAAACAGATATTGGTGAATACTTAGAATAAGGGTTTTTTTGTCGATGAATAAAATTTCCATAAAAATATCATATTTATTTGATTAAAAATATCCTTTTAACAATGAAATTTACATTTAAAAATAATCAATCCCAATAGAAAGTGAATCATTTTCGTTTAAAATAACTTTATAAACATGAAATATAATCATCAAATTGTTGATGAGTTCTAGTAGTAAATTATTATCTTCATTATGTATATATTATAAAAATATTCCATATATATTATCTAAAAATTTACCCTATCTAAAAAAGACATGAATCTTCTATTTAAATTTTTTAACAATTCAAAATTGTTAAAAATTGTTTTTAAAAATCATATGGGAATAGTAACGACTTTATTTTTTTAAATGTTCATTGAATAGTAGTATTCCTCGTCAAATAATATAACTTGAACAATCCATAATAATGAGAGAATGTGAAATCATCACATACCATAGGGGTAACTTTTTAATTGTAACATCACAGCCCGGGAGCCACACAATGGTGCCCGAAGCATTCAGTTACATGACCTTAGGAATGCCACCAAGTACACTAGAGGATGACGACTATTAGTGAGGTTCTAGTAAGTCATTCATGGGGAGAAAATAATTTATTTTCTCAAAGTAAAAGACCCAACAAAGTAAATTAGAAATATAAGAAGCATATATAATCATAAACATAAAATACAAACTTGTTAAGAAATCCAATGTAGCAAATAAAATGTTCATATGAAATGGAAAATATAATATGACAATGTAAGAGTCAATGTTCATAAAAATACAAATGAAAATAAAGACAATAACGACTCCCATAAAGTTCCTCAACCATGTATGGTTCCCTAATACATACCCCATCCTCGATAAGTTATCTAATCAAATGCCCCTTGACCTTATCATGCCCTTGAACAATAAATTCTATTCAGGTACAGGCCAAGATGATTGAGTTCAGTGTGATTACAGCTCTGTAGGACTTCATAAGCGGTGTATAAAACAATTCCAGTCAGAAGATAGTTTAATAAGTATTATAATGAAAATAATTCAATCCATAAATAAATTTCTATCACATTATCATTTATTATGAAATTAATCTTATTATCTCAAGGGTTTCAGAAGATACCCCCTCCTCTTTACTATCTTCTCATCGTGCATGAGATAGAAATGTTCCCTATATAATATCATATTATAATAGCTTCTTCTAATCATACATGAGCTCAAAGTATTCAATGGGGATATGATCTCTCAATACCTGACACAACTCAGGATTGAGTTCAATGTATTCTCATGTGAGGCCATGAATTAGATTTCCTTTATTACCATTCTATAAATTCACTCATAATTTTTAAGGTTACCAATAAACAATTCATATGTAATATGACATGATTACCATTATTACTTCTCAATATAATGTACATGATCCCATCCCATTACCCATAAGTTCAATTAACATCTAACCATTTATACTTATCATTTGAATGACCATGTTCCCATTTCTTTACTCACAAGAAAAATGCTTGTGATACAATTAATACTTCTCAATTTGGAATTACCATGTTCCCATTATATCATACATAATTAATTCGTAATTAATTATCTACCTCCATCCTATCACTAATTCAAAAATTAGTTAAATTCATAATTATTCTTAATTACCTCCCCAAAAAGTTAGTTATGTCAATGAAATTAATTAGTTCATCATTTAATTAATCTATTAAAAAAATCATATTCGATAATGAATTTTTACAGAATTTAATATCTCGTTCCAAATATCAAATAAATATAATTAAATACGCAATTAATCATCAAGATCATAATACAAAATAAAAGGATTAGTTAATTATTATGTATCTCAATCTTCCTAATTCAATATCTCATAATAAATCCTTGAATAATTATCTAGATTACAACCCCTAAATCTCATAATCAGTTTCCCAAATTAAATATCTAATAGGACAACCGAGTAGCCTCATGAATAACTCCTCAATTAATGATCTATTTAACAAATGTTTTAATAAATTTGTTGATCATCCTATATAACCCAATTTTGGAATTTAATTGCTAAATAATGATTTAAATAATACAATTTTGAACACAAACATCAAATACATGCCTATATAGATTATATTTTTAGACCACCTACCCCAATTCATTTAAAAATGTTCATTCAAAAGAATAACCCAAAATATGAATAGTACAATGACATCAATCTGATTTCTGGAAATAAAACCCAATATCAAGATCATCGATATCAAGATCTATTAAATCTAGATCTTGATCAATAATCCTCAACTGAGATCTCTCCAAAAATCCATGTTCTAATGAAGCACATGAAAAATTCCTTCAAAAGGTCTAGGAATGATATGAGAATGAATGAGATTGGCATCAAGATGAGATCCAGTTACCAAAAGGAGGGAATATTATTGATTCAAAATAAGAATCATGATGAAAGAAGAGTTAAATTCCTTATAACCAATTATATAATCATTGAAATCAACGAAAAATTTCTAGTCTCTATCTAAGGTCAAATATGAGGTGTTTTGAGGGTCTATGAAATTTAAAACAAAATTTCACGTGATAAAAATCCACACAAATGGATTTCTGGAAAGGTTCACACAATTATTAAAACTAAGAACCAACCATGTGGACCTCACTTTCAAGGATCAAATGGTTATTGTGGATATGGTACAAAGTTTTCTCTAACCGTGCACCGACCATGCACAATCCCTATTTCATAAACTTTCCTCAAAATTCCACCCAAACACACCGCAAGTTCTAAATCCAATCAAAGGTACATAAAAAACAATGAACCTGAAATTATTTTTATGATAACTCCTCATAGGGTCAGTATTTTACACACTCCAAAACATAAAATATCTTCTACATAAGCTACATATTAAATATTTTTTGACATTAAGAGCCAAAAAGATAAATCCATTGTTCCCTTATGTATGATTCCATATCCCATATTTCTTGTTGCACTCGTACATATTTCTAGAACAAATGAACTATCGACATTTTCTTTTTCATGAAACACTTTCTCACTCTGATCTAGAACATGTATGGTACAGTAACCCAACCTGGGAGACACCTGAAGGAAAACACAATCCCCCTATGTAAACCCTAGGGCTAGTCTTCAACTATACTCAAATGAAATCTTCTTACTATTATCCGTGCCCAAACATATTCGAATCAACTATACATGCTCTGATCTCTTCTACCTGAGACTCGTTACCAATAACACAGACTCGCCAGCCTCCATCTAGCATAGTGGTGATCTATATGGAACACCAGAATGATCATTGTAATTTGTCATCTATATATATTCCTGATAACTATTGTTATATGTGATCTCCACTAAAGCCAAGTACGTATCCCCTAACCCACCAATGTCTTGATGACATGACCAAAACATATACTCAAGCAAATTTATAATATGTTCTAACATTCCATCTATTTATGGGTGGTAATCCATACACAATAAATCATCTAATACCAAGGAATTCCTCCATGCCCATCCAAAATCATGATGTGAACTGTGAATCACGATATGAAACTATGGTCAGTGGCACCCCATACAGACAGCATATCTCTTCATCATACAGTTCTATCAACATCCTAATATAAATTTTTCTCTTACTGACAAGTAATGTGCTACCATTTCTATTTGATCCATATTATAATGACTGATAATTCCATGTATTTTTTTTATTAAATAGAATTATTATGAGTTTTCGAATATTGATCCCTCATGATTCTGATGCCCCGAGTGTCCAGAATGATTTATTGAAAATATTTTTTTTTTAAAATAGAATGAATGAGTAGTTTTCTTGAGACAAGTGAATAAATCCTAAATTGGAGTCCAGATCAAAAATCCTAGGGCACTGTTGCATTTAGTATGGTAGGATTACCCTAGGCATGACTTATGTTTAGTCGGCATAGGCCACTAATGAGAGAACCTGAAAATGGAATTACCATAAAAAATAATGAAATAATTTTTCTTATGTTTGAAATACTTATTACTCAAGAATGGGAACTCAGATTAAAAATACGAGACCACCACTGAACTCGTGAAGGTATGATTTTCTTTTTCATATCTTAACATTGTTCAATGTGGGCCAACAATGGAAGAATGTTTTTGGTCATAAATAAAATAATGAAGTAAATTTTTTTAACTCTAATAACTCTTAAACAGTATCTAGGATTGGTAATCCAAGAGTACTGTTATACTAGTGATATTGTACTCCCCTTTGGCAGAGCATATCCTCTACTGGTACGGGTTGAGGATGAATGGTAATAAATTTTGAACTTTTTTAAGGTACGTTCAGTAAATGTGTTACCGACGATTTCTATCAATTCAACTGGAGATCAGATTGAAAATATGATAGCATCATTAAATTAACATCGCTGAGATTCACTTAGTAAAAGAATAACATTGACCAGCATGGGTTGGATGAAAATTTAAATTTCGGGGAATTTAAAAAAAAATATTTGTTATTTTATTTTTTCATTTTTCTACAGTTGGAAATATTGTGGTGGGCCACAGTATAATGTCAAACCATTTAATGGCATGACTCATAAGTTGTGTAACTACACAGTTGGGTGAATTAAAAGTATGTGTAATAACACCATTTGGAGAATTGAGAAGTGCATTAATTAAACATATTAATGAACCTTGTTAATTGTGTGATGCATTAATCTCCAATTTCCCTCTGTTTAATCTGTGCTCGGTCAATGATTTTGGGAGAGATATGAGAAGAAGCTCTGACAAAGTGCCAGTGAAATTACACTCTGATGAAGAACGTGTTCGAGCGAAAGTCTTTGTGGGAAATGAAGGGTGACGATGAATGCCGAAGAACACCTTAAGAAATGGAAACTCCTTCCTCATCCGCATCGGCCTCCCATGAACTCAAGGTAGGGGGGTTATATGCCTGGTTTCTCCCCATTACCCCATTATTGAATATTATGAAGAAAATGGATCAACAAACCCATGGTTTGATCAGTCTTTCATTCCTTAATGTGGGATAATATTTTGGGGTTTTCTTTATATGAGTTATTATAATTAAAATATCCCTCCCATGTTGTTATGCTATCATGGAGGGCGTGGGCCAAACAAACAAGTTATGGACCATCTGCCAAACTCGGTTTTAGAGGCGTTATTCATGGAAAACTGGATTTTTTTGAAAAAATGGTGGATCCAAGGGTTGCAAAGTGCGGGCGCCGTACTGGGAGGTTCTTATGAGCATATGAGAATAAAAGTGAACCACCAAAGATTCACTGCTAGCCCGTGGAGGCTTCCCTGACAATATGGCACCAAGAATCGAGGGAGGAGGTGACCGACACCTGCAGGCTGTGAAGGAACGGTGTAGCCTGAAGGCACCATGGTGGAAAAGGGGGCCGCAGACCTCCGATGACCATGTTGATGCAGGGTGGAATGCTGCGGCGGCGCGCCTCGGTGGAGGGTCGCAGCATCGAGCCATGGAAAAGGGATGACTCGTTCTTGTGGGTCTGTTGTGGGTTGGTCCACGCGGACTGGCTTGGGGAGTGCGATGCCATCCATTCCACTTTTGGGATGGATGGGGAACTGTCTTGGAAGGTTGTGGCTTGTAGCTAGGGCGAACAGTGGACCTTTAGTCAGCTGGTCTCGTGAGTGATAGATCAATCGGGAAAGTCTGGGAAAGATGACGCCAACCTGCGCCGCTACCTTGATGGATTGAATGGATTTGGCCATTCAAAAGAGTTGAAAACCCCATTTGCTTAGCCTCTGGGCTGAGTAATTCTGCATCCTTATAGGTCGCGCCCCACCACGTGGGCTGTGCCGAAATTGCAGCCTAGTGGGCCAGACCAGGCCCCGCCCAACCAGGCCAAGACCCGCCTATTCATGCTAGGCCCTGCAAGCCCAAATGGACTGGACTTGGACCCCTTTTATCATATTTATGCTTAAATTGTCTTATCAATTAAAATGGGTGTCCATTTGAAAAACATTCTACGACAACAAAACCGTTAGGACAAGGCGGTCCTTTTGAGATAATCCAAGATTGATTCAGAGAAAGTAAGATTTTGGATGTGTTGTATCGTACTTGAATCCGAAAAGGCCCTTAGAACTAAAATGAATATAACATACAGAAAATGCATCAGATTTAAACACCATCTATTTCTTTGGATCCCTTGTGACATTTCAGATCATCGGGTTACATATTCGTGGGACTTCATGGCTGTTGAGGTTTGACCGATGGATTGAGGAGAAAATCATCCCAGATTCCAGGGTTCTATATATGGGAATCTAGAGTCTGGCTGTGATGTGAATCATGAATAGAGAGCATGTGTTGATCATCACTGAACATTCCTATGTGGATCAACACCTAGAAATCCGTTGTGGATCAGCACCTAGTGATCTTATGTAGATCAGCTGCGAATGGTCTTGTGTGGATCAGATCTGAGTGATTATGTGCTGATAAGCACTGAGAAACCCTATGTAGACCGACACAAAGAAACCCTAATGGATCTATATTTAATTTTATGATGAAATGAAAAATTGCACAATCAATAATGTTCTATGTAGATATAAAAATTTGACATTATTATATAATCAATCTAATATCTACATTTGGTAATGAACATTCAATTGGTAAGTGGATTGGAATCATCATCCTAGATCTCTTTAGGATGTATGATTACTAATAAAACCCTAATCCATTGAAATAATCTAGGTATAATGGGTATGAAAAAGAGGTTTCAATGGATAAATCTCTTTTCAGTGTATATAATTCTTATAAAAGGATACATTTTCAACTAGGTCATCTAGAAATGATTGTTATGAGATATCATACTTCTCTATTTTTCTTCATTAATCTCTTTTCCAATGAATAATTTAGTATGGGTAATAAATCACTATACAGACAAAAATCCCCTTTTACAAAGAATGATGAATTCTTGATCTATTCTATAATTAACTACATATTAAGTGAATTGGAACTTCTTCTTCGGATATACATAATATATAGCTTCATTGATGGTAAATATATGTTATGTGATTCTAGAATCACCCTAATAACATTTCTTATTCTTGATATATTTTTTTAGAAATAATTCATTATAAACTTTATCTAATGTATTAATTCCATGATTCTTGAGCTGTATTACATAGTTGAGGGACATCCTCTGTTTTTAATCATTTTTAGACATTTTAGGTGATTAATAGCATCATTGAGGTAGGAAAATCCTTATATATACAGATCCTATATGAATTTTACTAAATGGTGTCATATATATATTATCTTTTTTTATGATTTAGTGAGATCACATGACTTTTTGTGTTAGTCACATTTTACTTGTTTTTCATGAGCGATGTCATGAGTTTTCTTATAGATCCTTATCATGTTTTTTATTATTACATGTGTTGTCATTTTTAAATATTTATACCGATGATAAACTCTTACAAACTTATATTCATCAACTTGTTATTTTTATACGCCTATTTTTGAGTCTTGGTCATTTATGTTCATAATTGGCTGACCATTATGGTTTTATTAACTTTTAGAGGTAGAGCATGATCAATGTGTAGTGGTGATGATGGTGGAATCATATATGATATAGGAGCATGATATTACTTTTTTCCCAATTTTTAATCAATACCTCATTGACATCGATTGACATGTTCATTAATTTGTGGATAATTTCTATTCTTTTCTAACATCTTGATCGAACTTCTTGGATTGAGCTGGAATATGTTTATTTGATGCCTATAGTTTCCTTTTTAGAACATGTGTACTCGATAAACAATTATTATGGTTGCATGTGATTTTATTATTATCATGGAATAAAAATGTTATATATGTCCACATTTATTAAAGACACATTAGTGGTATCTTATTCAGTTTTATTCCATACACAATTCATAAGTATTACAATGTGTATGAAAACATCATGTATAGGAAACCAAAAAAGAGAAAGGGGATATTGGAATATAGTTTTGGTAAGAATCATAGAGAATTGAGCTATACATGGATGTTCCCTTGAGGCTACCATAGTAATATTTATTTATTTCTGGGACTCTATATTTTCTTATTTGGCAATCCATATACGAAGCCCATTCTTTCATATATAAATCATGATCCATTTTATGATATTTATGTTCCACTTGGTAATACTGGTTATTATATATTTAATTTGTTATTATTTATTCTCTAAAATTTCACTAAGGTTACAGTCTACAATATGATAGAATTTAGAAGTTCAATACTTGATGGATGCCTCTTGAATTTTTGAAGGCATACATGAGGTCATTTGGAACTCCCACTTTTACCCAGTTTTTTGAGTAATAGTGTTATAAACTCGTAAATGAGAAAATTTTCTAATTTATTTTTTTTAAATCATGTGGAATTTTTATAAATGAGATTGATATTTGGCTATGGGAAAAGGGACATTATATTTTTCTTTGTCATACCATGTATAACATACCCCTGAGTTCGAGTGAAGGAACTGATGTTTTAGTTTTATGAGGATTTAGGTGTGTTATTGAATCTTGAAAAGGAATATATGTACACATACCATAAATGTAAATGTTGTTATGCATATAATAGTTCTTACAATAATTCATAGGTTTATACTATCTATTTGGGATAGTCATTTTCCGCTATTGTGTGGTATATATATTTTCATGTTATTACATTATATTTTTGATGAAATTAATAATTTGATCATGAAAATATTTTCATTTATTTTATATGCATGTGACTAAAACTAAAATGTTGGTTTGGGTACATTGGTTAGTTATAGAAGGTATTTACATTGCGTTATAGTGATACTCATATGGAAAATATTGTGTAATCCCTTTGACTAATTAAGATCTCCCTTAAATGTTTTAATTGATTCAATTTTATTTTTGTTATTTTTAAATCATCAATATTTTATGTGATTACGTTTGAGGACTGATGGAATGATCCAACAAATGACGATTTTCCTTCTACACAAAAAAAACAATAGAAGTATTCAACTAATAATTCATAATCACCCACTATATAGTATAGTTTGTATGTCTAAATCAGCCCCAAGTCTTATTATTAGTGCTTGTAAAAGACATGTGAATTCATAACTATGGGAAAATAATTCATGAATTTCAACTCTATTATTCTCCATCCTTCCATAGTAATAGAGAACCTATAAATATACATTAATGTGTTCAACTAATTATTGAATTATCTATCCTTGAAGTTCCTATGAGGGAACAATAGGTTAATATAGAGACTTTCATGATATATATTTTTTTATAATTCAATCATATCCTAAAAAAAATTTATTTTACTTGAAATTATGGGAATGTTTTACTCTAATTTAATTTACATTGACACACCATTGGGAATAAAGCTAGAACATATTCTTTTATTTCAACACGTTTTATATTTTTTTTAAGTATAAAATTCAATATAACATCTCGATTTGGAATATGAAATGATTCAATGTGGTTATGATCATGGTTGTAATAAACAACATCTAAAAATTGATTGATTTTTATAAGAATTTTTAATCCTTTAAATTTATGATTTAGAATAACTACAAGATCATTGAAGATTTTGAATCGGGAGTATGATGAGTTGTTCTAGACATTAGTTAACACATGATTATGTTGATATAGATTTTTTGCATGTCACTTTTAATTGGATCAGTGGAATCCGCCACATTTTTTCCCCCATGCATGGATATCAATCAGGATGTATTTATTGAAATATTCACAGGAAACCCCCAAAAATGGAAATTATTTTAAATATATCATCTCCCTAGTGTGAATACAATTTTCATACCCCCATATCCTATGATTTTAGATGAGATATAGGGGCTACAGGTGTTAATCATGGACTTGGATAACAATAGATTTGTATGATTATGTACATCATATTGGGGTGAAACATTTTCATTGATCGAGTAGATGAATTGTTATATTTAACACAAATTTGATTAATAGATGCTAGACCAAATGAACATGAAGATATATTTATTACCTAGGATTTTTGATCAATTTAATCAGTTATGGGGATCCTAGGGAGTTTTTCACGATTGGATTTATGAATGCTATGAATATTTTTATTGATATCATGAATAATATTTTCCAATAATATATAGACGAGTTAATCATTGTGTTTTCCATGTAAAACCTCGTGTTTCCACTAACCCTATAGAAGAAATCTAGACCTCTTGATGTAGAACCGATTGTAGTTCAATCTGAAGAGATTTAATCAAATATATAAAAGTATGATTTTTTTTCTTGTGATTATAAATTCTAATGTAATATATTATTTTAAGGAGATATATATGTTGACTCTGTGAATTTTGAGGCATTCAAGCCTGAAAAATTCAGCATAACGTATTTGAGATCCATATCTTCAATTTCATTCATGGATATTGTAATCAATTTTTCATGAAAATTTCACATTTATCAGTTCCCATTATTTAATTAATGAATACATGTTTGATTTTCTAGTTGTGGGAGTTCTATGAATAGTATTTTCATGATATAATAATAAGGATTACCATATATTTAGTGTTGATACATCTCGAGGTATTACTTTTTATATTGTATACTTTATTGCACCGGGATTTAGTTTTGGAGTTCCAGTAATATAAAGAGAGTGCATAATACCTTATAGTTCAAGATAGTTATGTCACCATGAGCTAAAAAATATTTTCCAATTATATAGATATGAAAAATGTTTTTCGTGATTTAAATTTTTTGTTACACTCTGTCATCAGTGTGAGGTATCCTTCTAGTACTGACCATAAGAGTGATCACTATATCATTACATTGTGGGAAACAATCATATTATAGTGGAACTTGGTAGAGTCTCTACTGATTTATTTCATTGATACTGCCTATTAACTAGGGATATGTAACATTTTGGAATATGTTCAGTGCCATATGACACTGATACCTCAAGATCACTATGAATTAATGTTGTATAATAGATTAGACTCGTGATATTTTTGGTATACATGAGGATGAATTATTATGATGATTCGAAAATAGTTCAATGTTATACTTTGTGGATCACATATTATATTGTATAATAGGTTAATACTAGTCCATAGACATTCTTTGTGTGTGTTGTTATGTGAGAATAACTTTTTGCAGGTGAACCAATAATCGGGTTGTTGTTTGACAACAATAATGTAATCAATGTACATGGTAGAGATGAATTCCGTGATTATATCATTTATGAGATACTAAGGGACTAGATTCACAATATGTGGATGATTCATTTTGGGGATAAAAAATGTACAATGAATTTTTGTGATTACTACAATGTCCATAGATAATGATATACATTGATTGATTGGTTTTCTAATGTCCCAACTCTATATGATAATGACTAAGAAAACATATAGTGGTGGTTTTCTATAACCACATCATATTTCAATATAGAAGTCTTAGGAAATCATGGTAACCTTTTTGAACAGGTTACCTAAGTCTACTTGGAGTCATGATATTGTCTGGTTGATTTTATATGAGTTAATGAAAGTTTCTATTTTTGTGTTGATTCATTATTCCTTCTTCATAGATAAGATATGAAAGATTTATGAAATTTATATAATATTATCACATGAATATTGGTCATGAATTTTATTTTACTAAGAAAAATGATTCACATCACCATCATGTTATGAGTTTTATAATGATGTTGGGAGTCAACTATGATTTTGCACCTCATACAATCACTAGAATTATAGAAATCTTGAGCATTAAATTATCATAATAGAGGATGCTATTAGATAATTTAAAATTCTATTTTGTGGAGTGTATATGATAAAAACGACATGGTTTATATTACATAAAACTATATATAATATTATTTGACTCAGGTGAACCCAAATTATTCACTTTATAGGTGGGAATGTCATTCACCAATTTATTTTTCATACATCTGTTGAGGTGGTGTAATTGGGGTCTAGTAGGGTACAAGAGACCTCCGAAAGAGTTTAATGCATAATATGTTGATCATCGATCAGAGCCTATAGAATTTTTATGGAATCCATAGGAGGATTCCATTAGTCTATTTTATACATGATGCAATATTTATAAGACTTAGACATTGGTTGGTTCACCAAATTATTATAAATCAATGGAAACAATCCCAAAGTTGTTTTTCACCCTTTATGATCACCAAGTAGGTTGTGAAGATAGTGTATCATATAGAGAATCCAACGTAGTACAGAGATATAAATGACATGTTTCACTTTTCATAGATCTATAGGTACATTCCTAATCCTATGAATTTCATTGATTCAAATGATGATGATAGATATCTCAAAGTATCATATGTCATTCGATTGGTGAATATTATAGATAAGAGTGGGAATTAGCATTGAGGGAACATGGTCCCAATTTTTTGGGTTCCAAAACTTCATTGATGGAACATGGAGCGGTCTTTTTAAATATAAGATGATGTTCAAGATTAGTTGACTGAGTTTTTTCAGAAAAAAAATCATACTATACTTCTCAACGAAGAGAAGTTGTTAGAGGGGGATAATTGTAAAATCATATATTTT
Source organism: Viscum album (assembly GCA_963277665.1). Classification (NCBI taxonomy): domain Eukaryota; kingdom Viridiplantae; phylum Streptophyta; class Magnoliopsida; order Santalales; family Viscaceae; genus Viscum; species Viscum album. The sequence goes on from OY728132.1 coordinate 1,966,895,604, forward strand.
TTTTGAAGAACCATTCATTAATATTGTAAATTTCCCCCCTTACCTTTTTATTTGACATTTATATGAGAGTCGAAAATCTAATATTTAATTACAATGGTTCTGGGAAGGGAATTAGAGAATTCGTATATATGTTCGAGTGTTTAGTGGTATGAAATATTCCATCGACTAGCTAGTGGGGATCCAGTAGGCTTGTAAAATATTCGTAATCCCACTAGCTTTCAATTGAGCGTAGTACAATGGTTTATTAAATAAACCATGTTGGTTTTAATTATATTATTTTTAATCCACATTTAACCACCAAATCTACCCCTTAAATATATTTTGAATTATATTGCCCAAATTTATTCTTTAAATACATATCATCAATCATCCCATCATCCTCAAACCATTGATTTATCTTGTAGAATCTGACCACAAATTAATTATTTAATAGATTCCAATTTCCTCTAATTATTCAAGACATGAGGATATATATTATGGATTTGTAATTTCATTGATGATATGATTATGAATTATTTCTTTCATCTGAGATTGGTGGTAGATATGACATGTTAACATCATTCCATGATAAAACTAAGATGTACCTTTAACAGTGATCATTCAAAAATTAAGTGTAATTGATTTATCATTTTATAAATATTCTTGAAAGGGGAATGTTGAAATAAATTTACTATATGGAAATATTCATGTTAGACTGGTGGTGATATTGAAAATTCAATAGTGAACTCCCCTGACTCGGTATAGAATTCTAAGTAATGGTGATGTTTCATGGTAATTAATCTTGAATGATCATGATGAGATATTCTACGTCTATGTTTTCATATTGAATATATTTTATACCCCATTATTGGTGATGGATCAATGACAGTTTTATAGGACATAGGTTGTATTATAGAATAAATGGTGAATTCTTGATCCGTTCTATACTCAATGATAGACAATATAAATGGGAATACCAAAATTTAAAATACACCTAACATAGAACCATTTATGAACATCGTAATATATGTGATTATAGAATCTCATTTTTGACATTTCCATATTTTGATACTCTATTATATGATTTTTCGAGATGAATTGGAAAAATATCCCGACAAATGTTATGGATAAATCATTCTCTAAGGGTGTGTGGCCTGTTAATTATTTGGATCATTAATGAAACTTTATGTTCATTTAATAAACCATGAGATAGGAAGTTATATAACATCTAAGGATTTTTTAAAATTTTACTTCAATGGTGTGAGTATTTTTCGATGTTTTTTTAGTTCCTGATTTTGATCACATTGGGGAATATATGAGGCCCATGGGAGTGGTTTAAATTTTTTGATTTCATGTGTATTTACCATTTAGAATACTAACCATGTTGAATTTGATTTCATATTTTTTTCCCTACATTATTTCACCTTAATACATAATATTCATCCTTATTTGTTTTATCCTATTATTTGTATACGTTGACTTTGGATGATATGTTTTTTGTGTTTGTAATAGGTGGATCAACGTAATATAGTTTCATCATATAGTGGTTACAATTATGGTAATGTTATTCATAGAATAAGAGCGTGGAATCCATATATACCATTAACCATTACATGAAATTAGCGTTCTCATTAGAGATTCTAAACCATGATTTAAAATAATAAGTATGTGATCAATTTTTTTCGTTGTGGAATATCACAAGACTCAATGTCATTTAGGGATTGACTAACATGCTGATTTTATTATGAATGGTTCTTGTTATTTTATTTAATAATTTTCATAGTTCATACGATGATGTTAAACCAGTATATCTATAGATCATGGTGGCCTAGTTAGCATAGGAGAACTCCATATATGAATGTCATTTTTGATTTAACATTATTTATTAATATAATATTAACATGTCATACATGTGAAATTTTATTAAGGATGCATTGGTTGGATACAACTAGATTTTATTACTCAAACCCTATATATGAATTTTGATGCACCCTTAAACATCATGTATAGGGAACTGACAGATGTATTAGGGCCATGATAGCCATGTAATTTATGGAACAAATAGATGTTAGGGGACAAATGGTGTAACTTGTAGGATAACATAGTTTTATTTATTTATTTTGTGTACTATATATAATCATGCTTTTCTTTCCCTATTAGGATCCCTTTTTAATTCATTTTATGACATTTTTAACATTTTTAATTGTTTTATTCAAACATTGTTATTATATTTTTCTATTAATATTTTTTATCATATTTTTACAAATGATAAATGTTGTATTGTATCAACTATTAAAAATATCAAACACAAATTACTAATTGGAATCCTTTTGCATATGGGGAGGCATGTGGGATGTAATTTGGAACTCCAGCATGGACTCAATTGATTGTGTTGGGTTATAAGATATATAAATAAATCTTATATCAATCTAAAACGCTACATGAATAGTCTATAAAAACCCAAAATCTAGAATCCTGTAGTGTCTAGTTGCTTAAATTTTATGGAATAATATACTAGTAATCACATCGAAGAGTTCGTAATGGTTTCGTCATTTTATTAAACTAGTTACACACATTAAATAAACATTTCATTTGAATCCAAAAATATAGAGAGTAGTTTAATTGAGAACAAAATTATTCTATATAGTATAATTCTATATATAAAAAATAAAACACACTCTAGTGTTTTGGAGAATGTAAAATTATTGAAAGGGGTGTGATCTAACTATCAATATTGGTTATGTATATTTAAATATATCCTGATTCAATAAACATAATCAGTATGGAAAGGTAAATTACTAAATATACATTATATTTAAATAACAAGATGATCTTGATAAGATAGTTCATAATAAATAATTAATGGTTATTAATAGAAAACACATTCCATATAATCATTTCACTATAATGTGATTCATCCAGAGATGACATCATAGCAAAAAACTCATGGATAATAATAATAAATTAAATGATTTCAATGATTAACTATTTCACTTTATGTCTTTGGAAAATGATATATCTACCATATAAAACCATCAAAAGGTGGTTTAATGTATTGGTAAACTGAATTTAATATATGGAAAGAATTTTTGTCTCAATATACATATGAATACCTCAAGGGGTTATATAATTTTAGGCCCCACCCATCCCTGAATTTCCTTCAAATTCTACATATACTGAACTCATTGGTATCATTCATGAATAAATATTCCTTAACATGAATTATTAATATTACATAATTTATACATATTTATAATTATTTCAGAGTCAATTAAATAACTATTAAATTATTAATAACATGTAAAATTGGTATCTATTTTTGGAAATTGTTATAACCATGATATGATAATATAGATTTTTAGTTGAAAAGAAATATCATATGATGAGATATCTAATGTAGTGTATTATATTAACCAATACAATGGGGTGAAAAACTAAAATAAATGGTTTATAATTGATTAGTAAATTACCATATATTCTTCAAAAAAATATTTATGGAAATTAACTTTTTCACTTTAATATTATATTTATCAAATTATTTATGAAAATAAGAAGGATAAAAATTAAAATTGTAAAATTTTAGTGGATGCATAAAAAAATTTAGTAATCATTACAAAAAAAAATTCTATTTATGTAATATATGTAAAAAATGTTTCATTTGGTATTACTAAGAAATTTCTTTTTTTGAAAATGAAAGGATTATTAATTTGAAATCTTTTTTTAAAAGTAAAATGGGGATAAAAATGAATTAAAAAATTTATTATAGTAAAAATAATTCAATATTTTTTTGAAAACAATGACATGTGAATGAAAAAATCATCATCATAGGCGTAAATAAATAATCACGAATACTGATGATATTGTGAAATAAACACATTCATCATGTTTATCATTTGAATCATAAAACCATCAAAAGAAATAAAAAAATTCAACATAAAATATAATGAGTAAAAATATATTCATGATATAATATTTCAATGATACAATATATATTCCTTATAAAATTACATGGATAATATTATATAAGTCCTATAATAGTAAATGTGAGATAATACACAATTTCCGTACTCTAATGACATGAATCATATTTACTATTAATTAATAACATTTATCAAACCGTTAAATGTCATTAGAATTAATAAATAAATGATATTTGAAATTTAAATGGAGTTTCAATTAAGCCCCATAAAATAATATTCGTGGAAGACATTAGAATATGCCACAATGAAAAAAAATTGAGATGAAGTCCCTTACCTTATGTTTGATTTATTTTATAACTGTTTCAAACTCCTATAAAAAATTTTATTTAATATTCATATATTATGGAATCATAATCATATATATCATAACATATAAAAATTATTTTTAATATTTTATCACAAATTTGTTATAAATTCATTGTTAAACTCACTGTTTCATGTTGTTACTTCTTCATTTTTAAGGTATGTTTCTATTCAGTAGTTTTGGTACTTAAACATTATTCATAGTTCCACCATATTCTTAATTTTATTTATTGAATTAATATTATATATATATATATATATATATATATATATCCATGAATGTAGATATATAAAAATTAATTTCCCCACCAATGGAGGATACCGGCTGTATATACCCATGAAGGTTGCTTTCACATCATTGATGGTTAGAATGAATGAAAGGTACAATAAAGATAAAAATTTCATAATAGTAATTATTTTATATATATCTTAGATATAAAATTTAGTTCAATATTTAAAAATATACATGTAATATGGTTGTGAAATATGAATTACAGTGGTATGAGGAGACAGTATGTCATACCCACTCTAGTGCAGTTTTCACATTTTACATTTGATGAATAAAATTTGAAATATTGTTATATAACTATAGTAATAAAATTTTAGTAATAGTTGAATATTATATTTACTAATTTAGGATGTAAAAAAAATTTGTTGTTGTAGATGAAGTAATAAATTGAAAGACTTTTGGGAAATATATTTTCTTATTCTTCCAAAGAACTTCTTTAGATCCTTTATTCAGGGACATATTTTTGGTACTATGAGGAGACAAAATAATCCATAAAATGGATAACGAATTTTGGACGAGTTATAGGTAGGAATTAGTTATGCTAAATTTAAAAATGTGGTGTAATGTAGTGAACGAGTGGGTATTCCTTTAAAATTGAGGTGTGTAACAAAATTGGAATTTCTGAGAATATAAAATTAAAAATTTGACAATAATAAATGAAAATTTGTTAAAATGTAATATTGAATCATTGGCTATGAATTGTTGACCATATAATATCTCCTTTTTAAATTTTTAATATTTATTTGATTTTAAATTAATAATCTAATATATTAATCCCATAAAATATCGATATTGTAAACGTTGACTCTATTTATTACAGTGACTGAAAAAAATCTGTAAAATTAGTAAAATTAGGAAATAAAATTTTATTATATTCTAAATAAGTCATCATAATATATAATTTTTTTATCCCCTTTATTTTAACAAAATAAATAACATCTAGTGATTTAAATTTCTTTAATTGGATTATTACACTAATTAAAAAATTAATGGTTCTTTATTGTGTAATCATTTAAGGTAATTATTACAACCATAAAAATATTAAATAAATTATCATGATATGGATAAATAGTTAATATTTAAAAATTATTATTATATTAATTAATTTTATAAATCCACCCATAACTTTTACATAAATTATTACATAATTTAAAGCATAATTATACATAATAAATACAAGCCAAGGATCGTTATATCTAGTGTATTGGAGGACTAGAAACATAATACATATTTCATGGGGCTAAGACACATCTTTATTTAATCTCTATAAAGATATCCTTACTTCTTTTGATCCCTTAGATCTGCATTGGGTACCCCAGGGAACACCTGAACAAAGGGATGAGCTGAAACGCCCATGAAGGGAATGAACATAAGCATACGTCTTGAGCACCTGAGTTAGCTTGCATGACATAATGATATCCAATTCAGGGATCATAAAAAATCATCTCATATCTTAATGATGTCATTTATACTAGGAATCATATAAATGTGGTTGAATAATAAAACATATCTTTAGTAAGAGTCATGACTAACCGCCAATCTTGTTTCCCATTTTAGTACGAGTTAAGGATAACCACTAATTCGGTTTCACATCGCATCTCATGAGTCATAACCTTACCCAATGTATTGGAGAGCAATATGCATGCACCCATTTAAACATTTTCAAGATTATTTTGTCCAAATAATTATTCATAAATAATAAATCATACATAAACATAAGTTTACCCATGGAAATAATTGACTACCACAATCATGAAATAAAGGATAACCTATGAGTGTATCAGGAATGTTTTCATTTAAGAAAGGGATTAGAACATACAAGGAAATTCATCAGGTTAAAAAGGTATATAACATGCGAGGTGGTTTCAACAAAAAGTTACAACAAATATGAAATGTATTTGACAAACATTAGCATTAAATCATTTTTTCGAGCTTTTAAGGGAAATACAATAATGGTTTTAAAATCGAAAAAAGGAAAATCATTGATATAAAACCTGATTTGAACCAAGATGTTTTTCATAATAAAAAGAGTGATTTTATAATGAAAATTTTTTCTTAAATAATATGATATATGTCACTTGAAATTGGATGAAAATTCTGGAAATTCCATTAAAATAGGTTTGGTCATCATAAAGTTCTAAGGAGGGAATATTTTATAAACATGTATATCCTCGAAAGAGAGTGATGAACGGGTCTTCATAAATGAATTTTGTAAAAATAAACAAAATTCAGGTTATGTACATAAATAGATAAAATTAATCCATTTTGATTCAAAGAAAGATTAGGCAACCCAAAATAACTAAGAAGGTTCAGGTATAATTCGTTATGGTGTATCGACATGGTATTAGGTGTACCTAAGAGTGATTGCTGAGAGATTAAAGTAGTTTATAATCACTTATAAATCATGGGAGAAGTGCGGGGGAGGTAAAAAAACATACCCCATCACTTGGGATTACTCATAAAAGGCATTTCATAGAGGACAATCTTGATTTAAGAGTGAAATAGAGAGGATCCCATAACTTACATCTATTGGTATTCTCCAAATGTTATTAAAGACCACAATAAAAAAATTATTTTTATTAATTAAAAATTTTATAACCTATTATATATGTAGTTGGTTTTGTTTAATAATTTTACATTCCTTTATAAACCCTTTGATTGGTTTTGTGGATCAATTTCGTTGTTTGGGCTCGTCTGTTTACTTGGTTTTAATGAACGGATCAATTATATTCATGTTTGAAAAAACTTGTAAATGGGAGTGGTCTTCCAGAATTGATTTTATATTCTATTATAGAACATCCAAGATATTACATGATTCTAAATTTATTTTGATTATCTATAGTGAATTAGAATTATAATATAAAACCATTGTGATGACCGTTTTTGATAATGGGAGGGTTTCATTAAAAAACATGTTTCTTTTTATATCATAAATCCATTTTTACAAAAGGATTAAAGAACCAAAAATATGATATATTACATATATAATAATATAGTTCAACCATAACAAAAATGGTTTCATTACAAGAATTAATGATGATAAAAGAAATTTATAAAATGTAGTCCTTTAATGTGCTAAATTAGCCCATGTCAAATAGTTCTTTCATTTCATTCAAATAAAATGTGGGGAAAGGATATAATATAATGAAATATCACATTATCATACAAAAATTCATTACATATATGTAACTGGAGTTATCACTCTTTTTGGGTGAAGGGGGTGAGGAAAAAAAGAAAAAAACATAAATGAAATGTAGGAATTGGAAAGATGCATTTACCTCTTGAGACTTCCTCCTTTGAGAACCTCTTAAAAGGGGATGTTTTGGTATTTTGAAAAGTCTAGGGGATTTTAGGCATGAGGGAGGAACTTTTTGAAATAATTAGGGAGAATAATGGCAAGGCATAAGGCTTGAGAGGAGTGGAGAGAAGTGGTAATAATGGGTGGTATTTGTAGTTGATGAGAGGAGAGTTTTCATAATTTTTCAGTCATTAGTTTCTTATTTCATCACAAGACAAGGAATAGTAAGTGTAACATTAAAAATAATAGTAATAAATTTTTTTAATTCATGAATTAGGTTCTTATATTACTTGTGATGTTAGGAATAGGGTATTTTTACAGTAGTGTACTTAAACGTTAAACTAATGTATTTTACTATTCTCTAAAATTATAGTATTTCCGAAACATATAAAAAATTATCCCTAATAATTTTTTGATTTTTAGAATACAAAAAGGAATTCCAATTTTCAAAAATAATTTTTAAAATATGATTATTTTAATATTTATTTAAAATCATAATTTATTTAAAAATCCCATTTTTAAAACATTGATTTACTTATTCTAAATTATTTGTACAACCTTATTTCATGTGAATTTTACTTTTATACTCTAATAATTAAGGTTACTATTCATTAGTGTTTTTTAGTATTCATAAGTGTATGATATTATTCATAAGGGTATGTTTCTATTCTACACAAATTATGATTTTATTAACATACTCCAAATAACGTTTCGATTGAAACTTTGTATGTCAGATTTCTGAATTTTCAAACACAGAAGTGACCAACTTATGTTTAAAGGTCATGTAGCACATTGTAGTAAATTATGTAGTGTTTTCATATGATTTTATGACATATTTATAATAAGGAAAATCACATTGAAAAATATTGGGTCGTTATATTTTTCTACCCTTATGAATTTTCGCCCTTGAAATTTCATTTTATATTCTATACCAAAAACAGATGGTGGTAATTTTCCTTCATTGCATTTTCTAGTTCCCATGTTTCCAATTTGTAATTATAGTTTCATTATTTTACATTGACTAGATGAGTAATCTGGTTGCGTCGAGCATTATCTCTATGACCCCATATCATCACTAGCTTCTCTACATAGGAATGATTATCCTCTAATTATACCACCTCTAAATAGAGTACATGTGAAGGGTATTCTATGTATTTCCATAAGAGGGATACATGAAATAAATATTGTTCTTCTGACATGATAGGGGGTTGTGCCAGTCTATAGGCCACATCTCTCATTCAATCAAGGATCTTGAAGAGGCCGATGTACCTAAGATGTAACTTCCGTTTCTTCTAAAATTCATGATCATCTTCTATGGAGATATGCGTAAAAACACCTTGTCTCCAACCTTAAACTCATGGTCTCGTCGAAAATTTGCTTCACAACATTATTGTTGACTTTGGCCTTCCTTGATATGTTTCAGAATGGATTTCACATTATCCAACATTTCTTCAAAAATTTCAGGTCCTAGCAGCTTACGCCCATCGACTTCATCCAAAAACACATGTCTTCTACACCATTTCCCATAAAGGGTGACTTATGATGTCATTCAGATGATCTAGTGGACACTGTTATTGTTGCAGAATTTAACTAGTGGAAGATGTTGGTCTTATCATCCATTGAATTCTATAGAAAATTTTCTCAACATGTCTTCCAGTTTCTGGATAGTCCACTCAGATTGACAACTAGTTTGAGGATTATAGGCTGTAATGATGTTCAGTTCAATTCATAGAACATGTAGGAGACTTTTCTAGAACATTGATCATAATTTCATATCATGATCAAATACAATAAATTGTGGTACTCCATGAAACCTTACCACGTATTTGATTTAATGTGTGCAAGTTGATCTGATGAGAGGTTATCTCGAATTGTGATAAAGTGAGTTGTCTTTATATGATGATCGACAATGACCCATATATGATTGTTTCCTCTGAATGTCTTTATAATTATAGTGACGAAGTCTACGGTAATGTTCTACCACTTCTGTATTTGTATGTGTAGTGGTTGCATCATCCCCTTAGAATTTTTCCTCTCATCGTTCACTTGCAGACATACCAAGCCCTTTGATGTATATTCAACAATATCTCTTTTTATATTGTCCCACAAAATGTTTTCTCAGAGATATCGATACATCTTTATTCTCCTTGGGTGGATAGAGAAGGTCGAGCTATGTGAGTCATTCCGAAGATCCTTCTTTAATTCTGGATCGAATGGTACGCTTAATCGTCACCCATATCTTACAACTCCTTCATCATCAATTTTTTAATTGAAGGGTTTCCCATTTCTAATAGCTTCAATCATTTTTTGAATTTATACTTCCTTTATTTTAGAATCCCTTAATTTCTTCAAGAGGTGTGGTTGAGAAACCATTTGATAATAGATTTGTGATGTTCCTCTATTAATGATTCCCATGTCCATTCCTTAAAAATTTATGAAGATCAAATCATTTTTATTTCTCATAATTGATAAAGATACATGATCATATATACTTGGATCATCTCCCACCTTATTTGAATTACCAGAATAGTAGTGGAATTATAATTCATAATATTGATGAGATCTATCCATATTTGCTGGAACAAATTAATCTATTTTTAGGTGAATAAATATTTGAAACTCTGGTGGTAAGTATATATCTCAAGATTCTACCCATAGAGATAATGCCTCTATATTTTCTACATATAGATCACCACCGCCAACTCCATGATCATGTGTGGGATAGTTTTGCTCATGTATTTTCAGCTACCTTGAAGAGTAGGCTGTCAATTTATCATTTTTCATAATCACACAACCAATGATCTTCTTATAATCATCACTATACACCAAAAATAGTTCTCCACTAGTAGAAGGTGTGTGCTTCGACGTAGTGGTAAGCCTAATTTTCAACTTCATGAAATAGTCTTCACATTCCTATGTCTAGACAAACTATCCCCCCTTCTGTGTCACCTTTGTCATTGGGTTTTATAATCATTAAAATTTCTTCAAAAATAGTTGATAATACGCTGCTGGACCCAAAATGCAATGGATATTCATTACAGAAGTCGGCCTCGGATACTCTTCAATTGCATTCATATTAGAAGGTTCCACAAATATCACTTGGCAAGCGATAATGTTCCCTAGGGATGATGCATCCTCCATCCAAAACTCACATTTACTGTACTTTTCATACAACATCTCTTGTCACAATGTCTTTAACACAGTATTCAAAAAGCTCCTCATATTCCTCCTTTCTCTTGGAGTATATCAAAACATGGTAAAGTATGACTACAACAAATTTTTTGAGGTAATCTCTAAAGAATATATTCATTAAATCTAGGAAAATTGATGGTTCATTAGTGATACTGAAGGTAATCACTCTGAACTCATAGTTTCCATACCTCGTTCGAAATATGTCTTGGGAAAATCATTGTTCATAACCTTTAATTGGTGACATCCTGACTGAAGGTCCACATTAGAGAAATAACGTGCCCCATGAAGATGATCGAACAAGAAATCTATCAGTGGAAGAGTATACTTGTTCTTCATTGTGATTTTATTGAGCTCAAGATAATCAATTCATAGGTGCATTGATCTATCCTTCTTCTTTATGAAGTGGAATGGAGAACCCCACGGTGAAGCCCTCCGGAGTATAAAACCCTTTTCTGTATTATCCGATAGCTATTTCTTCACCTCTTCCATCTCTATGGTCTCCATTCTGTAAGGTGTTTTTGAGAGAGGCAGAGATCCATGGATTAATTAAATTGAGAACACAACATCAACATTAAGAGGAAGAACATGATACTCATCCAGGAATATATCAGTGTAATCCCTCATGATGGGCATGTCTTCAAGAAAGATTCTCTCATTTGTATCAATCATTTGAGCTATATATCCATACTCACAATGCAACAAAATCCATGCTTGAGATAACAATTCTAAAAGAGATCCATTATCCTTTTTACACTGGTAAAGAATCAGAAGATTCTTTTGGATGTGAATAGAGATCTCACTTTCTTGACAGTTGATGATGGATTCATAAAAAGATACCCAATACATGCAAATGATAGAGTCAAACTCCACTAAAGGAAGTATGAAGAGATTTTCTAGGTAGTTCAGCCCAAAAACATTAATGGGGGAGGAGTTATAAACCATGGAAACTCTAATGTCTCCATTTATTATTCTCATTGATAACTATACCTCAAAATTATGAAGTGGTGTGTGAATATTTCTACTAAACTTGGATGATATGAAAGAATGTGTACAACTAGAATCTAATTTTATGTTCATTATTTTGGAATGAATAAATAGAGTACCCATCACCACATTGTTTTCTGGCTCCAAATTAGGTGTATTGATAGACTAAGTCATTTCTTGTTTCCTTGGATGTTGTTGTAGTTTGCCTCTGAAATACCTCAACATAGGGAAATTTTTCACATAACGCTGAAGATCCTTGTAGTTGTAACACAAAACTATAGGCCGACTATTGATCTGAACCTTCCATTCTTCTTTAACATTAGTAGTATTTTCCATATCTCTTTGGCAGTTCATTTCCAGATTACCAAACATTTCACAATTGATGAAATTAATGGTTTCCTTTAGATAGTTACCATTATACATAATCCCAAGACTTTTACAAGGGGAATGTCTGGCTTCATTGCATATTGAGATTTGTTTTATGAACCGCCCTTGTTTTTCTTCATTTATTCTTCTTTTCACTAGAACCATGAGACCACTGAGAGTATCCAATCTCAATTTAAACCTCGAGGGCACAATGGATAATATCCTCATAACATTTGATGTCTTGAATCAACAATTACTTTCATAGACTGTCCATTAGTCTACTAATGAAGTGATCCACCATTATTTTGATGTTCATGAAAAAGATAGAGGCACACCTAGAAAGCCATGTAATGTTTTCAATATATGCCTCGATGGACACATATTCTTTTTTGCTTTAGTCAGATGAACTCTATTTCCATCTTGAGATGGAGGGTTCGAGGAAAATATTTGTTGAAAAAAACCTCTTGAATTCCTCCCAATAAATGGAATCAATTCCATCATGGAAAATTTGGTTCTTGATCAGTGTCCACCACTAATCAGCTTCCCCATCAAAATGGTATACTTCTAGTAGAACCTAATCCTTTTCCGAGCACTGGAGGACATCAAATATATTTTCAATGGAGTTTATCCATTATTCTACAAGGATTGTATCAGATGATCCTCTAAACATAGGTGGCCATTTCCACATGAAGGATTCTATGTAAAATTTCTCATTCCTTCGAGGAGGAGGGAATTCAACATGATTCATGTTAGTATTCATCACTCGATCCAGCTAAGCAAGTACTCAAATGATGTTTTGAGCACCCTCTCCCGTAACATCATGAAAATAATTAGACAATATTCACATTTGATATCACATTTTTTGTTGTAATTTGTTCTTATATTTCTTGCCATTATCTATGAAAAAAAAAGTATAATTAGAGGTCTTGAATACATAGACATTGAGCATAGAAAAGAAACACTGAAAATAAAAGGATGAACTTATAAAGAAGATGTATATCCTAAATTATTATTCTATAGGTTTAAATATAGTTTATCCTCTATTTATTTCATAACATATATTATTAAGGGGTTTTTTATTTTCCCTTAATAATGGTTTGTACGATGCTCATGAATATAACAAAGCATATACCCAAGAAGTGTTGTAACAAACATTGCAGTAATTCCCATTGTCCTATACCAGGATATCTCGAGTCAAGCCCAATACTCATTGTCAGCATTTTCACTCCTAGGTACAACTATGCCATAGCTGCCTCTACCTAGTCATATCCTAATAGGGATGTATTTTATTGATAAACCATTTAATGAATACGCACAAAAATTTAGGAATGTTTACTTATACTTAGTCTCATCTTTAAGGTTCTCACTATAGTTCTCTATTTCTAATCTTCAAAAATAACAATACCACCCTATGATACAAAATATATCGCCCCAAGACTTTTACATAAATTATTAAAAATTATTCATAATTATACTTCAGAGTAAGTCCAACGATCATTATGTCTAGTGTCTTGGAAGACTATGTACATAAAACATAAAACATGGGGGGAAGATTCTTTATTTAATCCCCATAAGGATCTTATAACTACCATTATGCCCTTATATCTGTAAAGGGTACCCTGAGGTACACATGAAGAAATAGATGAGCTGAAACTCCTAGTCAGAAAATTAACATAATGATACGTCTTAAGAACATGAGTTAGGATGCATGACACAACAATATCCAATACATGGATCATATAAAATCATATCATATAAGCATGGAATCATATAAACATTGAATCATATAAATGTGGAAGAATCATGAAACATTTCTTTACAATGGGACTATACTAAACACTATTTCTGTTTCCCATTTTAGTATGGTTCGTGGATAACAACCAATACCTTCTCCTATTTTAGTATGGGTCAAGGATAACTGCCAATCCTGTTTCACATCTCACCTCATGAGGCTTAACATTACCAAATGAATTGGAGAACGATCTAGGCACACCCATATCAACATATCCTGAATATTCATTCCACATAAATAATCATACATAATCAATAATACAAAATCATAACGGTACCCATGGAAAAAATTGGGTATCACAAGCATGACATAAAGCATAACCAATGAGTGTATCATGAAAGTGTCCATGAAAGAAAGGGATTTGAACATAAATAGATGTTCACATGGTATAATATGCATATAAAATTGTAGATCATGTCAAACAGAATAGAAAAAAAATAATAAATGTATTTGATAAAGATTAATATAAAAACATTATTGCGGGGTTAAGGAAAATAATATAGATCTATTAAAACAGAAAAGAGGACAATCATTAGTTTAAAAAAAGAATTAATCATATATTATTTTCATAATAAAAAGGTTGATTTTATAAACTCAATAGTGTCTTAAAAAAGAAGATAGAATAGAGTTGATATTTGGTAAAAATAAGGGATTTTCTGTTATAATAGATTTTTCTTATCGGAAAGTTCTAATGAGATAATCTTTTAAAATCATGTACATCCCCGAAAAATAGGGATGAAAGGGTATTAATATATAAATTTTTTAAAAATAAACTGCATTTAAAATATGTACATAAATAGATAAAATCATTCCATTTTGATAAAAATAAGGATACGACAACCAGAAAGAAAAAAACGTTTGGGTAGAATTCGTGACGGTTTATCTTCAGTGTATCGTGTGTTCCTAAGAGGAATTTATGAGAGATAAAAGGAGTTTATCCTCACTTATACATCTTGTGAGTAGTATGGGGGAGGGGAAAATCCATACCCCATCACATGGGATTACACATAAAGGCATAGCATAGCGTACAATCTTGCCTTTAGAGTGAAATAGAGTGGATACCTTACCATAAATCCATTGGTTTTCACCACTTGTTATTAAACAAATGAATAAACAAATCAGGTTTATTAATTAATAATTCAAGAACCACTTATATATTTAATTGGTTTAGTATAATCATTTTATGTTCATTTATAACCTTTTTTATTGTTTATGAGGTTCAATTTCATTGTTCAGTCTTGTTTGTTTACATTTTTTTAATAACCACTTTTCTTATATTAATGTTTGGATAAACATGTAAGATGGAATTTGTGGTCTAGAATTGAATTGTTATTGTATTAGTGAACATCCAAGAGATTACATTATTTTAAATTTAAATTTTCACCTATATTGAAGTTGAATTATTATATAAAACCATAGTGACAACCAATTTTTTAATATGTGTGTTTGATTACAAAGAACATGTTTATCTTTAAAACATAAATCAATTTGAACAAAAGGATTATATAAAAAAATAGGATATATATCATATATAATAATCTGGTTCAACCATAACTCTAATGGTTTCATGACCATAATTAAATATGATAAATGAAATAGATAAATTGTTGTGCTTTAATGTATTAAATTATCACATCTCAAACGGTGCTTTTATTTATTTCAAATAAAAGGAGGGTAAAAAAGAGAATTTAATGAAAATATCTCATTAGAATAATAAAATTCTAGTACGTTTATGTTTCTGGATATATCATGCTATTTGGGCGAAGGGAGGTGGGGAAAGAAATAATAATTAAAGAACTTAAAAGAAATGAATGAATTGGAAAAAGGAATTTACCTCTTGTGACTTCCTCATCTGAGAACATCTTAATGGGAGAGATTTTGTTATTTTGAAGAGGCTAGGAGATTTTGGACGTGTGGGAGGATATTGAGGATATATTTGGGAAGAATATTGTCAAAGCACAATGCATGAGAGGAGTGAAGACAAGAGGTAAGAATGGGTGGTATCTGTTGGTGAGGGGAGGAGAGTTTTTATAATTTTTAATCATTAGTTTATTATTTCATCACAAGACAAGGAATAATAGGTATTCATTGAACAAGAATAGTAATAAATACATGTGATTTTGTGATTTGGGTGGTTACAACACTTGTGATGTCAGGAATTGTGGATTTTCACTATATTGTATTTATACGATAAATTATGGTATTTTACAGTTCACTAATAATTCACGTATTTCGGAAAAATAAAATAAATTCACCTAAACCATATTTTGACCTGTAGAATCCATAAAATGATGTCTACTTGAATTGTTTTTAAGTAAGATTAATTTAATAATTATTTACATTCTTAATTTATCATAAAAATCCAGTTTTAAAAAATTCATTTTCTTATTCTAAAATATAAGTACATCATAATAAAATTTTAGTATTATTTTTAACTATCATAGTCATGGTTACTATTCATTAGGTTATATCGCTATTTATAAGGTTAGGTGACTATTCATTAGGGTAGGTTTATATTGACAAAAAATTATGGTTTTCTTATCGAAACCCAAATAACTAACAGATAGCAACCGTGTATGTTAGATTTTCAAAATTCCAAATACAGAAGAGACAAACATATATTTAAAAGTCACTTAGCTCTTATTAGTTAATTATATTGTTTTTAATGTGATTTTATGACATATTTATTGTAAGGAAATTTTTATTGAAAAAAAATTGGGTCGTTACATTATATATATATATTCCCATATTATAAGTGATATAGTTATTAATAATATGTTTGATATATCTTTCACATATCTTTATGTAAAATATTATAGTTGTCATAATCTTATTTAAATGGTTGTAAATTTTCATATGAACATCTCAATGATGTTTGTGGAATAATATTTATCATCCAATAAATTTTTTTCTAATATTAGGGTTATTATTAATAATTTATCATATTATTTTTAAATTTTCTTTCATGATAAACCCTTAACCATAGTAACAAAAATATTGTATGGTTACAATTTAATATAACCAAAAATGAATGGAACCGATTTAAAAAAAATTCCACAGGAATAAAAATATGTACTCAATATTTCAGAATTAATAAAAATAGTGTGGATGAAATTTTATTCAAAATCAAACAGGAAGAACACAACAACAAATTTCATTTCATAAAAAATAACTTTTAATGTATAAAATTGTTTTTATTACAAATTCAAAAATTAAATTTATTAAAATAAAATCAACTGGATTATTAAAAATAAATTATAAATAATTTAAAATTGAATCCGTTTAAAAATAAAATGTAACTTTTAAGACATATTTATGAAAAATAATGTTTTCAATATATATTTGTATTCTTCATCATTCACTGAAAAATCTATATTTTCAAAAATTCCCAAAAATAACAATATGATAATTTTTAAAATAAAATTTAAAAAATGAAGTTATTTTTATCTTATAAATTTCCTAAAATTTTGAATAGTTAATTATAATTATATAATAAATGGATGAAATAAAAATAAACTTTTTGATGAAAAAATATTTCTGATGTATGAAATGATATTACAAAAAAATACATGTCTACATCATATGAATTAATTAATAAAGTTGTAAATAATATGAAATTAATTATATATAATATTATTCACACCAACATATATAGTGGATAGGTATTCATAACTCTATTAAAATAATACTATTTAATAGTACATTGTGTTTTTTTCTCACTACTGCTTATAAAATAATCTATCGATCATGGTGTTCATTTTAAAAATTGGGAGTGTTTCATTACACAATCCTTCAAAAAAATTTCTCCTCACAATTTAATATTGATAGTTTGGATCTTGTTACTTATATTTGGAAATTTCATTTTTTAAAATTCCACATTGTAAAAGGGGTTAATAAAACCTCCTCATAAAAACAGATAAGGGGATTAAGAAATATATTTACAATATAATATATTTGGTTTCAATGATGGATAAAATAAATGGTACATCAAAACATAGATATGGAATTGAGAAATAACTCTTAAGGACTGATGAAGAGTGATATATAACAAGGAAATTTGAGTGTAAATAATCACAAAATGGTAAATATTTGATAGGTTAAAAGGAAATTCTTTTCTAAATAATAAACGATAATGAATAAATTTATTGTTACAATATAAATTTTTTAATTTGGAGAAGTTATTTTATTTTAAATTATGAGGACATAAGAAAATATAATTACAAAAGGCAAGTATAGTATCACTCTTTAATATATTACTACAAAAAACTCATCATTTTTTCTTAATATTGTGTTTGAATTTATCATATAAGAACAACTAAAATGAACTTTTACATATATAAAAGCACAATTTAACAACAATTTAACCCTATGTTCTTTATATTTTACCCAAACACAATATGGTTAGTTCTATATAAATTAATTCATAAAAAAAATAAACCATAATGTGATAAATTATTTAACCTCAAAAAATCCAATAATAATATGTAAAATCATCTAGAAAATGTTAATAAATAATTATCCTTCAATATAAAAAATAATTCCATACCTTCATTGAAACCAAATAATCATATGGATTTGATCACATAGTTTTCCATGAAAAATTTAATCTCTATCTTCATAAATAATAACAATTTAAAAATATAATATCTATTATACACTAACCATTTCCCAAAATAACCTGAGTGATAGGAATTTAATAATAATAATATACATTCCTCCAATGTTCAGTGAAAAAATTATTCCATAATTTTACATTAATCATATAGGGTATCCAAAATTATTATCTTATTCCAAAAAAATTATTCTAACACAAAATCAATTTACAATCTTATAGTTTTCTATATGAATATTTTTCCAAAGTTGAAGTAATCATTTCTCTATCATATAATTTAAATAATTTTTTTGTAATAACCAAGTCATCATACAGGCATGTGGAAGGAGTTGATCATTTTTAACCTTCGGTTTTGAGTTCAATCCACAAACCCTTTCCATATATGAAGGTTTGTCACCCGACCTATGGGTTTTAATTTTTATAAAATTAATTTATTATAATCAATAAATAATTCTCAAAATTGGGATAAAAATCCTAAAAAATAACCATCATAAATTTTAAATTACCGAATGTTTTTTACATCAAATTGTTTCTCATACATTTCATTTTTTAGTCAAAAATATATAGTATCCCATAATAAATTTTTAATCAGATATCATATAAACTATAATGGTTATCCTAACCATTATAATTGTTTCAACAATATGTAATTTATTTAATCCTAAAATAAATTTATCACTATAAAATTTAACAAAACCAATGGGTTATACTCAAAAAAATATCCCCCCAAATGTTTTTAATATTGATTAACTATCATAGCATAAAAAGTTGAAAGGGAATTAAAAAATATTTTCTTATGACCATTAGTAGACTCATAAATCCTTTATGGGGTATATAAGTTATAAAAAAATGAAAATATATTTTGTTCCAAAAAGAAACACAATTCCTTTTATTTTTCAATGTTTTTCTAACCATAATACCATTAGTGAAATGTTTTTTCATCATATTGTGAATAAAATATAATTTCAAACTTGTTCCTTCGGGTTCCCACTATTAAAAAACCAAAATTCAAAGTATAAGTATCAAAATTCAATAGTTATAGTAATCTAACAAATAATGACGAAATATTATTCAATGTATGTTTAAATCCTGAAACCAATTTCTAAATCTATGGGTTTTTTTGTTTATCCGACATTGTCTAGGGTGAGTACAATATCAAGCTCCCAAGGAATCCATAAATCTTTCATTGATATATTTTTTAACAACCCAATCTCTACAATCCTGAAGTTGGTGATTAAATTATTAAATTGTAATATTATATATGGATTCGCATTATGGAGGCCCAAATATTATAGTAGTCATGATAAACAAGGTAAATATTGGAAATACACAATTGATTTTTAACAAAAACACTAGAAGGTATTTTCTTTTAGAACACCATTACTCCACTTAGTGAAACCCTACATATCAATCATAAAACTATTACAAGTATAATGGGTAAAAATATATGAAAGGGGCGAGATCAGAATTTCAACAAAGGTTAAGTACAATAGAATTTATCACAATTCAAAAAAATGAATCAACATGTAATGAAATATAACTGTGACCATATCCAATTTATGTAACATTGATTCCTTGTAAGATAAGAAATAATCAAAACTTGAATGTCAATAACATCAATAAAATTTCATTTATTCAACAATTGAAAATTAAATTTATCTAAAAATAATGTCATTATGAAAATCTCAAGGAAATTTTTATTAATTTAAATTAGCAATGTTCTTAATTATTGAAAATCGTCTATCATGAACATTATTCCTATAAAATCAGAAACATTATAAAGATATATTTAACTAAAAGTGAAAATACAATTTATTTATAGAATAAATTGTTTTTCTTATGTGACTTAAGGATTCACCAAGGTGCTATATAATTGTGGTCCCCGCTCATCATTTCTTATATAATGCATTACATGTAAATCAAAATGATCAATTAAATTCTTGAATCACTATTTGTTATCAACAAATAACCATATTGAATAAAGGAGAAATATTTATCAATATTTCTTAATAGTTAAAATAATATTAAATACAAACACCATTTATAAAAATAGTATTAATTCGATAAATATAATCAATAACATGTTAGATGAATATGAACATTTAATAGAAAATTATTATCCAATTATCATATTAAAGTTAAATATTCAATTGATGGTATTAGTTAAATAAATAAATTGTGGTGAATAATTAGAATATGTTTTCTTCATTGATGAATAAAATTATCATGAAATTATTATAAATTTTGGTTTAAAATTAACCATTTAACATTGAAATTCACTTTAAAAAATATTCTTTGGCAATACGAAGTGAAAATTATTCCGGAAAAATAAAATTCTAAACATGTAATGTAATAATCAAATCAATGATGAGTTATGGTGGTAATAAATTATGTTCGATATATATGATTTATAAAAATATTCTTTATATATAATCTAAAAAATTACTCGGTTCAGAAAAAACAAGATGCTTCTGTTTAATTTTTTATGAAGTCAAATCAGTTTAAAAATGAATTTTTAAAATCCTAAGTGAATACTAAAAATTTGAAAATATTTTGTGAAAACATGTTCATGGAAGATTAATATTCCCCAAAAAAGAATATAACATGAGTAGTCCTTGCTAAAGAGATATTGTGAAATCATCCCTTACCACAAGGGTACCTCTTTTATTGTAACATCCTAGCCTATGTTCCAAAAAACTATGCCCCAAGACATTCTGTGACATGACCTTTGGCATGCCTCCTAGTACACTAGAGGATGAAAACTAGTAGCAACGGTCTGGTAAGTCAGTCATCTAGATAAAATACCCTATTTTAGAAGTGTAAAAGATTAGAAAAAGTAAAATATCAATATAAGAAGCACATATAATCATAAATAAAAAATACAAATGTCTTAAAAAAGAAAATTTAGAAAATAAAATGTTCAAATGAATAGGAAAGCATTCTATGCAAATATTAGAGTCAAAGTCCCTAAAAATAAAACTAAAAATAAAGTCACTAATGACTCCCATGAGGTTCTTGGACTATGAATGGTTCCCTAATACATACCCCATCCTCAATCAATAACCCAATCGAAGTCCCTTGACCTTAACATGTCCTGCAATAATCAATTCTATTCAGGTACAGACCATGCAGCCCGTATTCAATGTGATTACAAGTCTATAGGCCTCCATCAAGGGCATCTAGAACAATTCCAGTGAATATATTGTTTATATAGTATTATAATGATAAGAATACAATGAAAAGATAAATTTCTATCACGTTATCATTTATTCATTAAATAATCAAATTACTCTAGGGTTTCCATAGACACCCGCACCACTATAATATCTTTTCAATGTGATGGAGATCGAAGTGTTACCTATGTAATTTCATATGTTGATGTAACACCCCAGGTAAATAAAGAATATGACATTTCATATTTATCCATATTTGTGAATAAAATATTTAAATGGCTTTAAAGGGGACGCTATGCTCGATGGCGTACCCAACAGGCAACACCGAGTTTCTTGGGAATCTTACATTGCACTCTAATAATAAAATAATATTATTTTAAATGGTAGTTAACATGTAGCCGTTGTAATGGAGGGAATGGATATAAATAACTAAAATATGATTATATATGTTTTTAAATGTTTTTACATTTATCCAATAAAATCTAAAGGCTTAAAATATGGAAATAATTCAATTTTAGGCGTATATGCCCTAGTTTTCACTAAAGGTTCACTTATCGCCTTTTAATGGAGAACCATCATTAAATATAGTTTTGTTCACTCATATAAATTATATTGGACCAAATAAAACTCTTCTTAAGAAACGGGACATCAAAATTTACTTTGTGTATATTTTTGGTATCTTTCCAATAATGTTCCTTTTTTTAATGAATAGTGTAAAATGTTGTATTTTAATTCAAAACCTCTTTTTAATCTAATTTATTTATATGATTACATTATATTTTGAATTGGTTTTAAAGTGAAATTAGGAAATATTTTTACCATTAAATCCAATAGTGGTCGTTGGAATTAATTTCACTTTGAAATCAAACTTAAACTAGTGTCAATCTTTTGATACTTATTGTTTTATAAAAACATGCTATTTGCTCTGACAGCGGGAATTAATTATTAAATTAATTAATGTGACTAATATGTTTTGATTTTTGTAAAACGGACTTCATTTTTGAATTCGGAATATCAAATATAGCTTAGGGTGAAGTTTTGGTATTTTTCTGGAAAACTCCAATTTTTGATGAATAGTGAAACCACTAAGTGGTAATCAAGCAAACTGATTTTTCAGTTAAATGAAAGCTTACCACTAATGTGTATTGAATTTTGAAAATCCGACATACATGGTTGTCATTATTATGAAAAATGTGGTTCAATGGGATGAAAATAATTTTTTGGTGAATAGTAACTTATTATGTTTTTAATCGCGATTAGTGGTAATTAGTGTAATTTAAGGTAAAAATGATATTATAAGAATGTGAAAACACCATGACACTTGTCCTACAACTATTGGGTGAGTCATGGCCGACCGAGACAAGCCATGGGCCAACTTGGGGACCTCATGGATCCACATTGTTTGGGAAATGACATAAATAACTTTTTATTTAATGTAAAAGTAAAAATGACACAAACATGATATGTTCTACTAAAACAATTTTTAAGTGGGGTTACACAAGTCCAAATTTTGATTATAAATATTAATTGGAAAGATAAAAAGATTTCCTACATCATAGTACTTTTTTATAGTTTTTAGACATTAAATAAATAAAATTATTTATGACATAATAATGATGCAGCGATGACATCATTATTTGACGATTTAAATAAAATGGAAAGATAATGTAAAATCTATGAACTACACATATCCAAAACTTATTGGATGAGTGGATTTCGAAGCCTTATCACCTTATCCACGAATTATATCAATGTGGGACCTTTTGAAACCGAAACACATTTTCAAATAAAGTAATATTTCCTTACTTTCCAAAAGTGCCCCTCCTCTCCTCTTATAAAAGGCCCCCACCTCTACCCCATTTCACACAACCCTCAAGCCTTTGGCTCGGCCAACCCCTGCCCATTTACTCTCTCCACATCCCTCTCCTCATCATAGAGGATTCCCTTTGGGCATAATCCTTTCAAAGGAAGCCTTTAGGCTCAAATCAAAAGGAGTTACACTTTTAAAGGTAATTCATTCTCTCATGTTCATTTGTTTTATTTTGCTTCTCCAACGCCCTAAACACTTTTTATTTATTTCTTTTGTAACAACAACAGTATCTTCAATATACTAGGATGTTGTTATAAGATTTATTCGAGCTACACTCTCACACAACTACATCAAATGGTTAAAGAACATACGGTTTCCGTGGATGGCGAATTTCTGCCTCCCGAAACGATGATTGTTCAACATTCTTTTAACACCTTAAAAGGTGTCCATTATGATGTCACTATTTTTATATATGATATATAATATGTTTATGTTTTACTTATGCTTCTGTATTTTTCATTTGTGTCTTACCTTTATGGCTTCCATTATGGGTATACACGATATCTTCATTTTAGGATGTGCGGACTACCGCACCCTCAAAGTGATGTGATTCGTTAATACCATATGTGGGATGTATAAAGGATGGAACTATGATATTATATATGATATTATAATGGAATTATAATATACCTTTATATCATTATTATTCCATTATATAAAATACAAAATTGAAATGAAAGTAGCATTCATGCATACGTACGGCTTACCGTCTCCATGAACGGTGCATTTCATTTCTTACCTCTAAATGATTATGTAACGTTATAAATTAATGAATGTACTTGATATATATGAAATATATGATATCTACATCATGAATACAATTCTGGATATAATAAACATTTGGCCACACGAACAACATGTAATTGTAAGAAGTCCACTTTCGACTTAGGAACCAAACATCGGCAAAACAAATATTATTAACTTAAATGATTACATAATGTTTATGACATGGTAATAAGTGATATAAAAGGAATAATGAACATTAAAAATGTTCTTAAGGAAGTATAAATTAACTAAGGTTTATTATTCAGGAGATTAAAGAACGATCGAGTCAAGTCGGACCCGAGGTAAGGGATCCTACTCCTCTCTTTCTTTTTAAGTACACACGTTTATGTCATTCCTTTTAAAGCTCATCTTTCTTGTTATTGGGATGATATTTTATATTACACTTACTTTAACTTTTATGTTCATGTGATGAGAGACCCTATTCTCTCTAATCAATCCATTTTGGAAGTTTTTAGTGGCGCCGTTAGGCTGCCGAACTTTCGTAAGAGATCAAACCCCTCTCTTTCTTTTTAAGTACTCTCCTTTATGTCACTTCTTTTAAGCTCCTATTTGTAATGTTGGGGGATGCTCTTTTATATTACTCCTTCTGTAAATTTTATTGTAATGTGATGGGATACCCTATTTGATCTCATCAATCCATATTCGGAAGTTTTATGTGGCGCTGTTAGGCTGCCGAGTTTTCGTAAGGGATATTTCATCTCACTTTTATTCCCGTGAGATTTATGCTACATTTGCCACAAATTCCATTGAGTGGTGTATGTACTTCCCATTATTCTACTCTTTGTGTAATATACTTTCATTTATGAGTATTTACATCAATGATCTATTGTCCTTCTTTCATGGGGTGTATGTTTTGAAAGATACCCAAGTCGGCAAGGGAACCTTTCACCCTACTCTTTTTTAAAAGACTTCTTTTGTTGGGTCTTTTAATTTACATATTGTTATGTTGGGATATGTTCTAATATATCCTTATTGATGTAAATTTTATGTCCAAGTGATGAGATACTCTTTTTATCTCTCATCAACTCATTTTGATGTGATGCCGTTAGGCTGTCAAGGGAACTTTTTAACCCAATTTCGATTTCTTTGGGTTCAACATATAGTCATTGAATATATCATCCATTGAATATGTGTGAATGAACTTTTATTGTTTTACACTTAATATCCAATTATATTGGGTGTATTTATATTTTTCACACATATTTTTGAGATTGATTTGTCCTTAATTTAAGGATACCCTATTTATAAGGGATTTCATCACATTTGACATTTTTATTGAGGGTTCATTGTTGTTATGCACCAATTCACTCTTATATGGTGTATATACTGTCCTTTGGAGTATTATATCATGAATACTTTTATTCTCATGATATTATAAAGTCCTGACTAAATATTATTCCTCGATTATTGTATTCAAGTGTCTCTAATTTTGGTAAAACCCCTTTAACCAAAATACCGTTCTTAATGTTTTAATTATTTGTTCTTATTAATATCCATGTTTTCAAAATGGTTTTTAAGGATTTATTTATATGGATATTAATGGTTGAAAATGTTAAAAGCTTAAAGGTGGTATGGGACACTTTGATTCAAAAATCTATTTATTAAATGTTTTAAATGGTTTTGGAAATGGTTTCTTTTTAAATGGATTCATTATTTCAATATCCTAAAATGTTATATTGTGATTGAAATGTGGAAATGTTATGTTTTTTTTATTCATGTTTATGTGATACGATTATGTTATGGTTCTTGGGAATTGTTATGAAGAACGGGTGGTTCCGTGATAAACTAAGGACGGGTGAGCCCGATATAGCTCTCCAATGCATTGGGTAACGTGAAGCAGTGAAACGTTAAGGTTTCTCCGAAGAGATTTAGGGAATATACTGTGATGGGTATTCCAAACGTAACCAAGAGGGTTACTCCCTACGTAAGAATGTTATGAATGCCTCAAGTTACCTTTATGTCTTATGATTTCTATGATTTATTCATGATTTGATATGCCTATGTTTTATGGGTAAAGTATGATTTCATTCTTATGTATACATGTACTCATGTTTCCTTTCCATATCTATATATCCCATACTGAGCTTTTTATGCTCATCCAATGTTTTTGAAATGTTTTTCACAGGTCAAGGGAAGGGTACATGATGTGATGATAGTGTCAAGGATGTGTCAAGAAAGAATCCTTGTTTTATTTTAAATATGTTTCAGTTGATGGGAATAATGAATACTATCTTTTATGTAACCACTTTGTTTAAATGTGGAATGTAATGCAAGTTTCATGATCTAATTCTCTAAAACTCTAAACCTGAAAAGATCCTCAATGTGTAATCTTGTAATAACTCAAGATTAAGTAAGGTTTAAGGCTGGGTCCTTATAGTTGGTATCAAAGGTCGGTTTAGATAACTTTAGAGGTTAGGGTATTCTTTAAGCATAAGTGACATTACCATAATGGTTAGGATTTCAGAAAGAGTCCTAGTTTTAGATAAAGTGAATGAGTAAGTGTATCTTAGTGTTTACCTTCCTCATTAGTACATGATGGTTTTGTTGATATACTCACACTGACATTTCTATTTTTAGTGAATGGATGGATCTAGCAGGCACCAAAGAGACAACAGGTTTGAAGGAAACTATGGTGGTTCTCTGATTAAGATACTAGATAAAATGGAGGATTCAATGAGGAAACTCATGGTTGTTCTAACCCAAATATCAAGGAGTCATGATCAACCACTTCAACCTTGGTGAGTTCTCTAATGGATCATGTACGAGATGGCCAACTCGATGTGGAAATTCAGGTAATAATTATTAAGGTAACCATTAGGGTTTATATGATACTTAATTTTTAGGTAATTATGGGTTACTCTATGATATGATGGAAAATGAAAGGAATGAGATAAACTTGAGGTTAAAATATGTTATGATTATTCTTGAAGATTTTTTTCTCATTTTGGGGAATGTTTTAAGAATTATATAGTTTTGGAAAAAGGACAACACGCAGACCGTGTGACTACCCGTCGCGTCGGACAAAGCTGCGGGAATCGAACCCACAACCAAAGTGCGACTGGTATTTATCGCCTACCACTGGACTACGTGAAGTCCCTGGTTAGTTTGGATGATTCTTTCTAGTTATATGATTTTATGAATTAAGAGTAAGTTGATTTTGGGTTATTTATGAAAATGATTAACCTATCTTGGAGGATATGTGATTAGGTTAATTACTTTTCAATACGAGACTTTAGGGGAAACTGATGTTGTTTGGAGATAAATGTTACGATTTAACTTGGAAGACTATGTGAATAAATCCTTCAAATATTTGGGTTTCAATCTTATATTGGTTTACTTTGATCAATTTTATGGAAAAATTGTTTATCGAATGGTCCTCGTTGAACTTTGGGTTTTGTTGGACAAATTTTGGAGATTAAGCATAGATTTTCTTTTTAAAGGGTTATCCTTTTCTGGATTATCTGACCTTGTACTAACCTTTTTGGTTTTGGTTCTGGTTAAAGCCTAAAGACATGGTATGTATATAGTTCTCTTTTGGGGATTAGGTGATTCTCTAGAAGTTGATTATAGTACTCTTAATTTGAACAAGTCTTCCTAAATACTCGCCTTTTTGAGAAAATATGAGTTTGTGTAAGGAATATAATAAAAGTTGAGAGTCAACATGATAAGTGATTATGTTTCCTTATGAATAAATTCCTCAATAAAAAGTAACTTAAAACAAAAATGTTTTCTATTAACTTTTCCTACTGGGGAATCGAATACCGATTAACCCATCACAAGTTTGTGATTTTCTCATGGTTAACTTTCTCCTAAACATGTTTTCTATCACTCTCCATCAGAACATGACCCTTTGTTTTTTCCTCCATGTCCATATTTTCATACTTTGAATCCTAGTATGGGTTAACTCGTGTGACCTTTGTACTTATCTTACTTTATTTTAAAGTGTTTGTTTTACCGACTTTTGTTCCGATGTGGGACTTTCAAGGATGTTTCCAAGCGTAATTTTAAAATTGTGAGGACGCAATTCCCAAAAGGGGGAAAGGATGTAACACCCAAGGTAAATAAAGAATATGAAAATTCATATTTATCCATATTTTTTAATAAAATATTTAAATGAGTTTAAAGGGGACGCTATGCTCGATGGCGTACGCAACACGCAACAACGAGTTTCTTGGGAATCTTACGTTGCAATCTAATAATAAAATAATATTATTTTAAATGGTAGTTAACATGTAGCCGTTGTAATGGCGGGAATGGATATAAATAACTAAAATATGATTATATATGTTTTTAAATGTTTTTACATTTATCCAATAAAATCTAAAGGCTTAAAATACGGAAAGAATTCAATTTTAGGCGTATATGCCCTAGTTTTCACTAAAGGTTCACTTATCGCCTTTTAATGGAGAACCATCATTAAATATAGTTTTTTCACTCTTATAAATTCTATTGGACCAAATAAAACTCTTCTTATGAATCGGGACATCAAAATTTACTTTGTGTAAATTTTTGGTATCTTTCCGATAATGTTCATTTTTTTAATGAATAGTGTAAAATGTTGTATTTTAATTCAAAACCTCTTTTTAATCTAATTTATTTATATGATTAGATTATATTTTGAATTGGTTTTAAAGTGAAATTAGAAAATATTTTTACCATTAAATCCAATAGTGGTCGTTGGAATTAATTTCACTTTGAAATCAGACTTAAACTAGTGTCAATCTTTTGATACTTATTGTTTTATAAAAACATGCTATTTGCTCTGACAGCGGGAATTAATTATTAAATTAATTAATGTGACTAATATGTTTTGATTTTTGTAAAACAGACTTCATTTTTGAATTCGGAATATCAAATATAGCTTAGGGTGAAGTTTTGGTATTTTTCTGAAAAACTCCAATTTTTGATGAATAGTGAAACCACTAAGTGGTAATCAAGCAAACTGATTTTTCAGTTAAATGAAAGTTTACCACTAATGTGTATTGAATTTTGAAAATCCGACATACATGGTTGTCATTAGTATGAAAAATGTGGTTCAATGGGATGAAAATAATTTTTTTGTGAATAGTAACTTATTATGTTTTTAATTGCGATTAGTGGTAATTAGTGTTATTTAAGGTAAAAATGATATTATAAGAATGTGAAAACACCATGACACTTATCCTACACCTATTGGGTGAGTCATGGCCGACCGAAAAAAGCCATGGGCCAACTTGGGGACCCCATGGATCCACTTTGGTTGGGAAATGACATAAATAACTTTTTATTTAGTGTAAAAGTAAAAATGACACAAACATGATATGTTATACTAAAACAATTTTTAAGTGGGGTTACAGAAGTCCAAATTTTGATTATAAATAGTCATTGGAAAGATAAAAATATTTACTACATCA
Source organism: Viscum album (assembly GCA_963277665.1). Lineage (NCBI taxonomy): Eukaryota > Viridiplantae > Streptophyta > Magnoliopsida > Santalales > Viscaceae > Viscum > Viscum album. The sequence continues at coordinate 1,966,925,621 of OY728132.1, forward strand.
TAGTATTTTTTTTATAATTTTTAGACATTAAATAAATTAAATTATTTATAACATAATAATGATGCAGCGATGACATCATTATTTGACGATTTAAATAAAATGGAAAGATAATGTAAAATCTATGAACTAAACATGTCCAAAACTTATTGGATGAGTGGATTTCGAAGCCTTATCACCTTATACACGAATTATATCAATGTGGGTCCTTTTGAAACCGAATCACATTTTCAAATAAAGTAATATTTCCTTACTTTCCAAAAGTGCCCCTCCTCTCCTCTTATAAAAGGCCCCCACCTCTACCTCATTTCACACACCCCTCAAGACGTTGGATCGGCCAACCCCTACCCATTTACTCTCTCCACATCCCTCTCCTAATCCTAGAGGATTTCCTTTGGGCATAATCCTTTCAAAGGAAGCCTTTAGGCTCAAATCAAAAGGAGTTACACTTTTAAAGGTAATTCATTCTCTCATGTTCATTTGTTTTATTTTGCTTCTCCAACCCCCTAAACTCTTTTTATTTATTTCTTTTGTAACAACACCAGTATCTTCAATATACTAGGATGTTGTTATAAGATATATTTGAGCTACACTCTCACACAACTACATCAAATTGTTAAAGAACATACGGTTTCCGTGGATGGCGAATTTCTGCCTCCCGAAACGATGATTGTTCAACATTCTTTTAACACCTTCAAAGGTGGCCATTATGATGTCACTATTTTTATATATGATATATAATATGTTTATGTTTTACTTATGCTTCTGTATTTTTCATTTGTGTCTTACCTTTATGGCTTCCATTATGGGTATACGCGATATCTTCATTTTAGGAAGTGCGGACTACCGCCCCCTCAAAGTGATGTGATTCGTTAATACCATATGTGGGACGTATAAAGGATGGAACTATGATATTATATATTATATTATACTGGAATTATAATATACCTTTATATCATTATTATTCCATTATATAAATTACAAATTTTAAATGAAAGTAGCATTCATGCGTACGTACGGCTTACCGTCTCCATGAACGGTGCATTTCATTTCATAACTCTAAATGATTATGTAACATTATAAATTAATGAATGTACTGGATATATATGAAATATATGATATCTACATCATGAATACAATTATGGATATAATAAACATTTGGCCACACGAACAACATGTAATTGTAAGAAGTCCACTTTCGACTTAGGAACCAAACATCGGCAAAACAAATATTATTAACTTAAATGATTACATAATGTTTATGACATGGTAATAAGTGATATAAAAGGAATAATTAACTTGAAAAATGTTCTTAAGGAAGTATAAATTAACTCAAGTTTATTATTCAGGAGATTAAAGAATGATCGAGTCAAGTCGGACCCGAGGTAAGGGATCCTACTCCTCTCATTCTTTTCAAGTACACACTTTTATGTCATTCCTTTTAAAGCTCATCTTTCTTGTTATTGGGATGATATTTTATATTAAACTTACTGTAATTTTTATGTTCATGTGATGAGAGACCCTATTATCTCTCATCAATCCATTTTGGATGTTTTGAGTGGCGCAGTTAGGCTGCCGAACTTTCGTAAGAGATCTAACCTCTCTCTTTCTTTTTAAGTACTCTCCTTTATGTCACTTCTTTTAAACTCCTCTTTGTAATGTTGGGGGATGTTCTATTATATTCCTATTTCTGTAAATTTTATTGTAATGTGATGGGATACCCTATTTGATCTCATCAATCCATATTCGGAAGTTTTATGTGGCGCTGTTAGGCTGCCGAGTTTTCGTAAGGGATTTTTCATCTCACTTTTATTCCCATGAGATTTATGCTACATTTGCCACAAATTCCATTGAGTGGTGTATGTACTGCCCATTATTCTACTCTTTTCGTAATATACATTCATTTATGAGTATTTACATCAATGATCTATTGTCCTTCTTTCATGGGGTGTATGTTTTGAAAGATACCCAAGTAGGTAAGGGAACCTTTCACCCTCCTCTTTTTTAAAAGACTTCTTTTGTTGGGTCTTTTAATTTACATATTGTTATGTTGGGATATGTTCTCATATATCCTTATTGATGTAAATTTTATTTCCAAGTGATGAGATACTCTTTTTATCTCTCATCAACTCATTTTGATGTGATGCCGTTAGGCTGTCAAGGGAACTTTTTAACCCAATTTCGATTTCTTTGGGTTCAACATGTAGTCATTGAATATATCATCCATTGAATATGTGTGAATGACATTTTATTGTTTTACACTTAATATCCACTTATATTGGGTGTATTTATATTTTTCACACATATTTTTGAGATTTATTTGTCCTTAATTTAAGGATACCTTCTTTATAAGGGATTTCATCACATTTGACATTTCTATTGAGGGTTGATTGTTGTTATGCACCAATTCACTCTTATACGGTGTATATACTGTCCTTTGGAGTATTATATCATGAATCCTTTTATTCTCATGATATTATAAAGTTCTGAATAAATATTATTCCTCGGTTATTGTATTCAAGTGTCTCTAATTTTGGTAAAACCCCTTTAACCAAAATATCGTTTTTAATGTTTTAATTATTTGTTCTTATTAATATCCATGTTTTCAAAATGGTTTTTAAGGATTTATTTATATGGATATTAATGGTTTAAAATGTTAAAATCTTCAAGGTGGTATGGGACACTTTGATTCAAAAATCTCTTTATTAAATGTTTTAAATGGTTTTGGAAATGGTTTCTTTTTGAATGGATTCATTATTTCAATATCCTAAAATGTTATATTGTGATTGAAATGTGGAAATGTTATGTTTACTTTATTCATGTTTATGTGATACGATTATGTTATGGTTATTGGGCATTGTTATGAAGAACAGGTGGTTCCATGATAAACTAAGGGCGGGTGAGCCCGATATAGCTCTCCAATGCATTGGGTAACGCGAAGGAGTGAAACGTTAAGGTTTCTCCGAAGAGATTTAGGGAATATACTATGATGGGTATTCCAAACATAACCAAGAGGGTTACTCCCTACGTAAGAATGTTATGAATGCCTCAAGGTACCTTTATGTCTTATGATTTCTATGATTTATTCATGATTTGATATGCCTATGTTTTATGGGTAAAGTATGATTTCATTCTTATGTATACATGTACTCATGTTTCCTTTCCATATCTATATATCCCTTACTGAGCTTTTTATGCTCATCCCAAGTTTTTGAAATGTTTTTCACAGGTCAAGGGAAGGGTGCATGATGTGATGATAGTGTCAAGGATGTGTCGAGAAAGAATCCATCTTTTATTTTAAATATGTTTCCGTTGATGGGAAGAATGAATACTGTCTTTTATGTAACCACTTTGTTTAAATGTGGAATGTAATGAAAGTTTCATGATCTAATTCTCTAATACTCTAAACCTGAAAAGATCCTCAATGTGTAATCTTGTAATAACTCAAGATTAAGTAAGGTTTAAGGCTGGGGCCTTATAGTTAATACCTTCTTATAATCATAGTTGAGATCTATATATTCAATAGTGATATGATATCTCTAAAGCTGACTGTACTCATGAATGAGTTAAAATTATTATCATGTGAGGCCATATATCAGAGTTCTTTTATTACGATTCTTTAAATTCACACATAATTGGAAATTTTACCAATAAACAATTCATAATTAATATGGCCATGTTACCATTATTACTTCTCAATATAATTACAATGACACCATTCCATTACCCATAAGTACAATAACCATCTCACCATTTATACTTCTCATTTTAATTACCATGATCCCATTTCTTTACTCATATGAAAATTTCCATGTAACTATTTATACTTCAAAATTTGGAATTACCATGTTCCCATTCATTCACACATAATTAATTCATAATTAATTATCTACATAAATTATTTTACTAATTAGAAAATTAGTTAAATACATCAATATCCTTAATTATGTCCCCAAAATATTTGGTATGTCAATCCAAATAATTAACTCATAAATTAATTAATCAATAATATAATTCATATCCTATAATTAATATTTACAGTTATTGTTTCACATTATGCATCTCATCTCTTTATAATTAAATATAAAATTAATTATGTAGATCATAATACCAAGGAACCTGATTAATTCAGAATTATTTACCTCAATATAGCCAGTTCAGTATCTTATAACAAATCCACTGAATAATTTTGTAGATTATGTCCCCTAAATCCCGTAATCAATTTCCAAAATTAATTATCTAATTGGAAAACCCCTTAGTCTCATGACTAACTCCTCAATTAATCATCTATTTCAAAAATGTTTTAATAAATCAGTTGGTCATCCTATGTAACCCAATTTTGGAATTCAATTGATAAAGATTGCTAGAAATTCTAGAATTTTTAATACATGCATCCAATCCATGTCTATAGGGATTATATTTTAGACCACCTAACTCAATTCTTTGATGAAAGTTCATTCAAAGGAATACCCCAAAATATGAGTAGTACAATGATGTTGATATGAGTTCCAGATCAAAAACCCTACATTAAGATCATGCATATCAAGATCTAATCAATCAAGATCTTGGTCAACAATCCTAAATCTAGATAACACCAAAAATAATAGTTCTAAAGAAAAATAGGATTAGTTCCCCCATAGTTCAAGGAAATATATGAAAATGAATGAGATAGTCATTGGGATGTGATCCACATACCAAGGGATGAAAATATCTATGATTCGGGATTTGAATCATGATGAACAAAAGGCAGACTACCTTGGATCCCATTAGGGAATCATTAAAATAATTTTAAAAGGTCTAGTATCAAGAGAAGGTCAAATTTGAGGTGTTTCAAGTTTTCTATGTTATATTAAATTAATTATCGGGAGAAAAGAAACAACACACATGGTTTTATGGAAAGGGGAACATGATTAGTTAAACCATTCACCATCCATGTGGACCTCATTGTCTAGGATTGTATGGTTACATGTTATAGGGTAAATTGTTTTCTCTAAACATGTCCTAACCATGTGCAATCCCTTTTTTATAAATTTCATCTAAACTCCAACAAAATTCACCCCAATTACTAAATCCAGTAAATGGTACTTAAAAATGACAGAATGTACCTGAAATTCTTCCTATGATGACTCTTGAAAGGGTCAATATTTTACACGCTCCCAAACATATACTATTTTTACATAGAGCTATAATTCCAATATTTTTTGTGATTTTATGAAAAAAAGTCAATCCATTATGCCCTTATGTCTTCTTACATTTACCTTCATTCATGCTGCACTTGTCAATGTTTCTAGAACAGAAAAAACTACCGACATAGTCTTTTGCTGCAACACATTCTCACTGTGATCCAGCACACATATCCTACAGTAATGCATCCTAGGAGACAGCCGAAGGAACACACAATAACCCAATATAATACCTAGGGGTTTCCAAAATATACACTCATTTGAATTCTTCTTATTATAATCCATTAGCAAACGTTTTGGAATCAACTATACATGCTCTGATGTCATCTTCATAAGACTTAGTTCCAACAACTTAGACTCACCAGCCACCATCTATCATTGTGGTGAACAATATGGAACACCATTTGGACAGTCGTATGGTTTCATCAATATAGTTTCCTAATAATTGTGGTTATAAGGGAACTCCAAAAAAGCCATGTGATTCTCACATGACCCACTTATTTCATGAATACACGACTACCACATATACTCAAGAAAATTTATAATATATTCTAAATGTCCATATTTCTGTGGGTGGTAATCCGTACACATTAAAACTTCTAATAATAAGGAATTTCTATAATACCTACTAGAAGCAAGATGTAATGTGTGAATCAATAAATAATACTATAGTCCGGGGCACCCAATACAGACATACTCTCTCTTAATCAAACAAATCTCACAATTTCTGCACTATTAATGTTTCTCTTACATGCAATTAATGTGTTACCATTTTCAGTTGAACAATAATGTATATAAACCAAAATAAAATTTAATTTCTTTTATGAAATTGAATTATTAAAAACATTAAAGATTGACAACATGTGATCCCGATGCTCGCAGTGCTCACAATTATCCGTCAAAAATGATTATTCTTTAAATATCAGGTGTGAGTAGTTTTCAAGAAAAAGTGGAATAACTCTTAAATGGGTTCCCATATAAAAAATCTAAATGAACTGTTGCACTCAGTAAGGTAGGGTTACTGTAGACGTGACTTTAGATTAGTCAGTGCAGGCCCCTAGTGGGAGAACCTGAATGTGGTATAACAGTAAATAAAATAATTAAATAAAATTATATTATTTTTGAAATAATTATAACTCAAGAATGATAATTGGGATTATAAAATTGATACCTCCACTGCACTCATAAGGGTATTTTTTAATTTGTCAGATCCTAATAGAGGCCAGTGCATGACAATAGTGGAAGTTAGTTTTTGGTACTAAATTAATTAATTAAGTAAAAATTATTTTACTCTTAAAATTGTTACCTTCTAAATAGTATCTAAGATAGGAAATCCTTGGGTATTGTTGATCTCATGAGGGTGTGTTCCCCTTAGGTAGTACCTAACCTTGAAAGTCACAGGTAAAGGGTGACTGTTAATAAATTTTAAATAATTTTTAATGTAAATTCAGTAAAAGTACGGGTAGAAATTTTTACCTTTTGAACCATTTCTCAGATTAAAAATCTGACACCACTGTTGAATTCACACCCCTGAGATTCTCTTAGGAATAGCTTATCTTCGACAAGAAATTGTCAGATGATTAGTCACTGAAATTGGATAAAATTAATTTTTAATATCATTATATTCATTGTTCCAAAGTCCATAAGAATTGTTTTTATTGCATTACATACATAGATCATTATTTCTCATCTTAAATGCAATTCTTGTTTAAAATCCAAATTTGGGCCCAATAAATTATTTGTTTGTGGACAAAATTATATTCATTTAATGAATTCGAAATTTTGGGATATTATTTACCACTTTTGTTTGAAAATATTATCTTTTAGGTCAGATGGATGAATCCCAAGGGAAGATGGAGAATTTTGCGCCGGAAAGCAGAAATTTGCTGGACAAGGCATAATGGGCCTAAGGCCCATCAAAAAATTGTGAGGCCCACAAACCAAGCCCAATGAAGCTCAAATTTATATAGTAGAAAGATAAAAATATGAGGATCATTTTATTAAAATTTAGTCGGAGCTAATTCTGAATTTTTCATGATGATAAACGGATCTAAAGTTGAGATTTAAAGGGTGGATGCGACATTAATACACATAAATACGTCCCACCATTTAGACCATAACTTCTAAACGGATGATCCAAATTTCCTAAAATATTTACAGATGATAGAGAAAAATGGAAGAATATTTGTTTATTTTACAACCACGGATGATTTGGCTTCCTTCAATTCTAAATTCCTATGTCAAAATGGTGGACAAATCGGGACGAAATTTCCGGGTCAACTTCGAAACGTCAAAATCCCTTAATTTTCTCACCTTCCTTTTGACTCTCTAAATTAATGAAGATGGAATTTATTGTGGTGGGGTGTCTCTAAGGCCCCTAATATTCCTATATAAGGAGCTTGTGGGGAAGCAATTATCATCTAACATTTTTCTTGGAATCCATGTTTTTCTTTCAATTGTAATTTACCGCTTTCATTTTCTAATGACATCTTCAATTTTTCTAATGTATGTATTTCATTCACATTTAATATTTTAATAAAATTTACTATTCATCAATTTTTCTTTTCCTTTTCTTCACATGTTGATACTATTGAATCAAGGTGTGAATTTACTCACACCAACACTCGTGAAATCAATCACACAACGGTGGAGCGTTCATTTTGATTAATGTTTTTCTTCTTCAATCATGTTTCTTTATGTCAACGACCTGCTTCCATTGATAGAATATCATCAATGGAGGGCTAACCTATTATGGGTTGATCCTAGAGAGTCAAATGGGGAATATTGAATGCAATTTTATATTCTTAAATTCTTAAATCTGTTCATCATTTTAATTGTTCCTTTCTTTGATTTTTCTTCTTCTTTGTCTTCACCGACTTTAACGATGACACATTTTTGAGTGCTAGTATGATACAATTCCATGGAGTACTCATTTAATTGATCCTCTATGTGAATTGGTGATTAGCCTTGAAATTGTGTATGGATTAAATCGGAGAATGATATTGATTGATTATTTCATTTAATGGATACATTTTGAACCGATGAAAAAAAAATAAAAAAAATAATCCAATCAAGCTGATGAGACAAACTATGATCAACTCACCTTAATTAGTTGTCTTAATTCATGTAATTTTATTGGTTTTGTTCTTTAAATTAAATCAATATTTCTTCAAATAAATCAATGCCATAGTTGGCCACATAATAGCCAATCCTACATCTAATCAAAGTGTCTCATGGTTTTTTCTTCGGTGCATATGGATTAGACCCCTGCCTGTACTACAAAGACCGCATACCGATAGAGTAAATTTGGGCGCAACCATTAGAAGGAAAAGATAAATTTTTGGACTTTAGAAAAAATTAATAAAATAACTAATGGTTATTTTATTTTTATTTTTTACACCATTGGAAAAACATGGTGGGACCATAGTTCAACATCAAAGCATCAAATGGCTTGAATCATAAGTTGTGTAACAACACCATTGGACAAATTCAAAGGATCTGTAACCATACCATTGAGAAAAATTAGTGGTTCATTAATTAAAATTTTTAGTGAGCCTTTTTAATTGTTTGATGTGTTAATCTCCACTTCCCCTCTATTTAATCTAATATCGAGATTGTGTTTTAGGAGATCAATGATAGGAATCTCTGACGAAACGTCTGTGAAATTCCTCTTTGACGAAGAACATGATTGAGTGACAATTGTTGAGGGAAACTATAGGAGACGACAAAAACCGACAAACACCCTCCGATGTGGACAATCCTTCCCAATCTGCATTTTCTTCTAATGAACTCAAGGTAGGCGGGTTATATTCCTGATTTATCTCATTTAACCTGTTCATTAATATTGTGAAGAAAATGTATCAACTACCGAATGTGTTTATCCATGGTTCATTTTCTAATGTGGGAGGATATTGTGGGTTTTTTATGGGAGTTTTTTGATAATTAATATATCATTTCCGTGTTGTTATGCTAAAGTGGAGGGCACATGCAAAATGAAAAAGGCTCGAACACTTTGCTGAACTTGGTTGTGGTGGTGTTATTTGTGTACAACTGGATGTTTTGGTGGCATGGTGGAACCAAGTGATGTGTAGTGCAGAGGCCATTTTGGTAGGGATGTAGGCATGTAAGGGAATAAAAGCGGACCACCGGAGCTTCACTGGTGGCCCACAGAGGCATAGCCGTCACGGTGGATCCTGCAATTGAGTGACGCGGCTCATGGCACCCACTTTCCGTGAACATAGGGCAGCACCTGATGGAGTGACGATGGATAAAGAGGTGGATTGCCATCACCGACCATGTTAATACAGGGCAGCATGCGATGACAGTGCACTACGACAGCAAGCCATAGTGGAATGTCGCGTCTTCGATCCACGATAGAGGACAAACTCGTGCCCGTGGATCTATTGTGGACAAGTCCATGTGAACCATCCATGGTAGTGCGGAACAATTCGACACCACTATTGAGTTGGGTGGCACAGCGTGGAGGAAGGTCACGACATGTAGCTACATTGCATGTGTCCTACGGATGACTGATCCAGTAAGACCGGCCAGGAGAGGCAACGCCAACCGATGGTGCATCCTTGAAGGCCCCAATGGCTTCAGATACTCATGAGGGGAGAAGAGCCGCCTGGCCATCAGGCCGAGTGATTCCTCATCCCGGAAAGTCGCGCCCACCATGGTGTGCCTTGTGGAACCCACGAATTAGTGGGATGGACCATTCCCCGTCCAACCAGGCTGAGACTCACCCCTTTGTGCTACGCCCGACATCCTGGATCAGACCAGACCCAAACCCCTTTTTTGCCCAGTTATGCTAAAATGAGAATATCTCCTCAACTGGACGTATGTTTGATGAACTGTTTGTGGAACTGGAACCGTTATTATGAGGTAGTCCCTTTGAGATACTCCAAGTGAGATTTGGAGAATGAATGAGTTAGGCTGAGTTGGATCATACCCAATTCCAACAAGTCCCTCGGCACTAAAATGCATATAGAATACAGACCGGGTGTCCGATTGACACACCTTCAATTTAATTAGAACCCTTTTGACATGCCCGATCATTGGGTTAATTATATATTTTTTATTTTGTTAGTTGAGGTATGACCTATGGATTGAGGAGAAGATCTACTAGGATTCAAGAATTCATTGTATGAAAATCCAGTGGATGGCTACCAAGTGAAGAATGAATATTGAGAATTTGTGGAACATCATCGAGCGATCCTGTATGGATCAGCACATAGTGATCTTGTGTGTATCAACTGTGAGTGATTCATGGTGGATTAGCACTATTCGATCCTCTGTAAATCAACACTATGCAATCCTGTGTGGATCAGAACCGAGCGATCCTATGTCGATTAGCACCGAGAGACCCTATGTGGATCAGCATCTAGCGACCCTATGTGGATTGGCAACATAGTCTGTTACTAGAATAAGAAGATCTAGTTTTACATCTATTCATCTGTACTTTTGTACTTCTATTATACCTTGTGTGAGTTGTGTTTTTTCTTTTTTGATTTGTGATTGGGATCACGATTAATGGATTTTCATTTATGGAATTTTGGACGTCCATCAAGGGTCTCAGGATCCCTAATAAGTAATTTTATACTCACCGCTTCATGGGCTTCTCCCACACCTTGTTTTGTCATGTGCAGGTAATGGACATATAGACTGAGTCTTGAAGAGTTAGGGCTACATGATGCTTGGAGTTGATTAACAGATGGTGTATGGAGGTGACTGATAGACGTGGAGAGCTGATGTGAGGAGATGTACATACCCTTCAAGTAGGAACCTTGGTAGACAACACCATGATCTGTTTTCCCTTTTTTTGTACATCCATTTGAGTTGGGCTTGTATTATGGCCTTTATACATTCAGTACTCACGTTTAAACTTAGTGGTGGTTGTAGTTGTGGTCGTACCCTTCTTTTTCTTTTGTGATACTTATGTGTAGTGAGCCCTATCTGTGTGAGTAAAGGTTTTGAGGCAATGCCTTCCCTTTTTTTGGATATTCCCTTCCAATGCCAGTTTCCTACCCCTAGCGAATGGAAGGCGGTCTTGGGTTAGTCGGGACACTGGCCCATGGGGATGGGTTGTGACAATGTGGTATCAAAGGGGGTCGGTTATAACAGATGAACTAAGAGTCTAGTTTTTTCATGGAGTAATAGTGTTAAGTTTCCTATGTTCAGGTTTCAGTTCGGGGAGTCCATTGTCGGTGTGGTGGATGACGTATCTATACACCAAGACCCTAAATTCTGTTTTCCTAAATAGTACATGAAAACACTAGTTTCATTTGTTTTGAAAAGGTTTTTCTATTGACCACTTTTGAGTTAGCTCACTGGGGATGACCTTTTTACCATGTATCATCTTGATTCTCTATCAATATTCCTCTATACAGATAGCCAGCTAGGATTCAAGTTCATGAAAACATAGATTGTTTACAGAGTGATGAGGCTTCAGTATAGTTATCATTACTCTAGATGGTACCTTTGGGTGGTGTCACAGTAATTCCAGTACCCGTTGGTCAGCAGTTACTACCATTTCTATCAGTAGAAAACACTTATAAGCTCAGTGCCTTACACGAGTTTTAGTGAATGATACCACTCATGATCAGAGGTGAGCCCGACTCACAGGCAGTTAAGGACTAGCTCGTGTGGGTGAACGAGTTTCCATTTAAACAGGGTACTATACAATTAGATGGAGGACCTAGCAGTATGAATTCTACATGGATCATCTGACAGATGATAGGGTTTAAATTACCCCTATCTTATAATTTGGTATAATTTCTTGCAAGGTTCATGAGAACCATCCTCAGAGAAGGGGGTCTCCTTCCAAAAAAATATAAAGGGTCTTTGTTACCAAAAGCTAATACAATTTTGATTGGGTGACATTTCAGTAGAAAAGTATTCATTGAGGCATACCAACCATTCATGATACTCTATGAATATGATTCTACTTGCGATTTAAGGATCAGACTTCAGAGTGAGCTGTGTTTCGGGACATCAGATCTATAAATATATCTCTCTGAATTCCTACTTATGTTATGTTACTAGAGATAACCATTATGGTTGAAAATTCAGAGGAAGAGTAGATACCTCAAGTGAATGTCAATGGTGGGAATGGATGAAACTGACATCCTTCGAGGATACATGGATGTATAAAATGTTTCATGAAGAGGAAGTGATAGGTACAGATGAATATGCAAGGAAGATGACATAGAAGAGGTGCTTGGAGTGAAATATGAGGTGTTATAATATTACCACCAGCATCACATGGTGTCCCCCACCAGGATAAGGGAGCTAGAGGATAGGGGAATGAAGTTGCTTCATGCGGTCAAGGAGTGTGAAATTAGGGCCCCAATAATGATTCAGTGAATGGTTTGTGTCTACTAATAGCTGCAAAATTAATAGACGTAAGTAATAATCCTTATTTCTTGTCACAAATCTTTTTCATGACCTATAGTTTCCGATTAAATCGTTTAGTTGACCCTTATGTATAAAGATACCTATGGGAGGAGACTCGATAATCACACTTATTCCAACAGTGTGATCTGAGACATCATGTTAGAGTTTCAGTTATAACCTCTAGGTGGTAGCGTCGAGGCCTTACGACGTCAGTTTCAGTATGGACTGGTTATCCACAGTTCTTGCTCAGATTGACTATTTTAGACAAAATGTTATACTATATCTACAGTGTTGGAATGGGGTTTTCCTTGGTTTGTGAAATATCAAACACAAGTGGAATTGGGTAATCTCATTAATTGGAGGTTGTGACCGATCTATCTTGATTCGGCCATCATTACCCTCTTGGTATCATGTTTTTTGAGTTTTCAATTCCCAATACTAGTGGAAGCATTCGGGAACATCCTTTCAAAATATATTTCCATGTTGACCTCCCCCTTGGGAGAGGGAATTCAGCGTTGGATTGTACCCAAGGATGATTCCAATATTTACATCTTCATATCAGATGGATTGTACGTAGCTCCAAAAGATTAGAGTATAGTTGGGAGGACAGTTTATTGTTTACTCCGAACAATACAGTCTCATGTATATCTTCTCAGAGAAGGTCGTAAACCTGAGTAAATGACGATGAATAGATTTCCTCCTAAAATATGACTCTGAGTTAGTCTACACTCTTGGGATACCGAATGTGGTGGCAGTCACATTTAGCTAGAGGTATGAGTTATTGTGACTGAGTGATGTGACAAAAAATCTAGTTGCGTTTTTGTTATTTTTAGTTGATAGTGGTGAAGAAACATACCTGATTGTTACTCCACCACTCTGTCAGTGAGTATGGGAGCCAAAACTTGGGGATATTTACTATGAGGCCTGACATGCTCAAATATCCTTATGACATTCTTTTGAAGGATTTACGAAGGTTGGAGCACATCATCCATTTTAGAGAATGCACCATGGTACCAGTGATGCTACGAGAGGATGGGATGAGGGAGTTCCACATGTCCACTTTGGTGGTACATCCTGGGGTCGTGAAGATCTATCCTGACATCCCAATTTTGTACAGGTGGCCAAGGATGATGAAGTAAATGGTGGAGTTCATATCATGATGCCTCACTTGTCAGTAACTGAAGGCTAATCACCAGGTTCCTGTAGGCTTCACTCAGCCACTTTAGGTACCAGAGTGGAAGTCGGATGACATCTTCATAGACTTCATGACAGATCTACCACGTATGTCTAGTGGCCATGATTTCATCTTGGTGACTGTTGACCGACTAACCTAGTCGACACATTTCATACCCATTCTATAGCATAGATCAATAGAGGTCATGGTAAACCTCTATGTACATGAGATTATATGTATTCCCAGGGGTACCATTAATGATCATCTCAGATTGTGATAGTCGTTTTATATCCTGGTTGTGGAAGGGAGTATAGGAGGCATTCAGATTTCTACTACGCTTGAGCACCACCATTCATCCTTAGAGAGATGGTCAGAAAAACTGTGGAATACAGACATTTGATGGAATTCTTTGTGATTTCAACATTGATTTTTATTATAAATTGAATGACTGTAAACCTTTTTTGTTGATTGCGTACAGCAATAGCAATCACTCACCTGTTGGAATGCCACTATTTAAGGCCTTATACAGGTGGCCATGCAGATCACTTCAATGGTGGACAGACCCAGGGGATTAAGTACTAATGGGTCTAGAGTAAGTAAAAAATACCACTGAGAAGGTGTAGATAATCCATGAGAATATGAATATTTCATAGAGTAAGCATAAGTCTTATTCCAACAATAAATTGAGACTCTTGTAGTTCGAGGGGGTAGGTTATGTCTTCCTTTGAGTCTCACCAATATGTGGACTATGGATATGTCTAGGGTCGTAAGATATCTCTATGGTTTATCAGACCTTTCCAGATCCTTAGAAGATTAAGCTCGGTTCTGTACCACCTAGATCTTCCCCCATAGATGCACCAGGTTCATAATTTTTCTCATCTATCACAGCTAAGGAGGTACGTGCATGATCCATTGCACGTAATTGAATAGGGTGAGATAGACATTGACGATTGGGAAACTTCTGAGGAGATATTGATAGAGATTAAGGATCAGAAAGATCAGTCCTTCTTGGATGGTCGATTCCTATTGTACAATTTAGGCGGCAACACGGGAACCTCCAGAAGAGCACATGGGAGCGGGAGGCTCAGATTCATGCCGAGTACCCCCATTTGATTTCGTATACTTTGTTTTGGATTTCAAGGAGAAAATCCATAAGGTGGGGAGAATGCAAAGACCCAAACATTACATGTAATTTTATAATTAAATGGAATTATTACGATTCTGTGAATATTTATGTCACGTGATTCCAAGGCCCTATGTTCCTGGATGGATTCTTCAAAAAATGTGAGGAATTAAATAGCTAGCGTGTTTAGTTTTCCTGAAAAGGTTGATTAACACTTAAAAGGGTGCCTGGATCAGAAATATGAGGACACCATTGCATTCATGAAAGTCGTCGTATCCTTGGCATGACTTAAGTTTAGTCGGTTCAATCCTTCAGTGAGAGATCGCCAAAATGTTATAACTGTAAAAAAATAATAAAACAATATTATTTTATTTTCTAAATTCTTATAACTCACGAATGGAGACTAAGATTAAAAATCTAAGACCACAGAAAAACCCATCAGGGTATTCGTTTCTTAGGAAAGTCCTAACATTGGTCGGTGCATTCAAATAGTGGAAGATCATTTTCGGCCATAAATAAAATAATTAATTAATAATTATTTTTTGTTAAATTCATTAACTCTTAAACGATAACTCATATTGAAAATATTAGAGTAACATTGAGCTCGCGAGGCGGTTTTTCCATTTAGTGAAGCCTATCATCAACTTGGGTGGGTTAGGGGTGACTGCTAATAATTTTTTACTTTTTTGTGGTACGTTTACTAAACATACGAGTGGAGATTTTATCTTTTGAACCAATGCTCGAACTGAAATTCTGAGAGAACCATTGAATTCAATGTGTCATGATTTTCTTAGGTGATGCTTAACATTGTCTGACAATGGTCAGATGATAAAGTTAATTTCTTTGACTATACACAAAAATAATAAAATTACTAATTGTTATTTTATTTTTCGATTTCCACCATTAAAAAATGGTGGTGGGACCATAGTGAAACGTCAATACATTTAATGTCTTGACTCATAAGTTGTGTAACAACACCATTTGAGAGAATTTTGTGGTTTATTAATTAAACTCATTAATGATCCTCATTAATTGTGTGATGTGTTAATATCCGCATACCCTCTATTTAATCTATGCTCGAGTTTCAGTTTTGGAAGAGCTACGAGAGGTAGCTCTGACAAAGTGGCAGCAAAATTCTGCTCTGACGTTGAATGTGATCATTCAAATACCATTGGGGGAAATGATGGGCAACAGTGAACTCCAGTGAACACATACTGACATGGAGACTCCTTCCTCATCTGCAGTGGCTTCCAATAAAAATTTGGTAGGGTGGTTATATGCCGGATTTGTTACCTTTACTCCTTTCTTGAATATTATTATGATCTTGGATAAATTGTTCAACTGTTTGATCCATGATTCATTATTTAATGGTGGAGGATACTACGTGGTTTTCTTTAAGGGAGTTTTTATAATTAAAATATCCTTTCCATGTTGGTGTGGTAACGTGGAGGGTGTGGGCCAAACGAATAAGGCCCGGAGCCTCCGCTGAACATGGTTATAGTGGAATTGCTTTCTAGAAGACTGGATGCTTTGGAAGAAAGGTGGAACCAATTTCTCCAAAGTGCAGGCACTGTTATAGGAGGGCTGCTAGAATGGAACAGAATAAATGAAGACCAACCAAGCTTCATCTGTGTCATATAGATGCTTTAGTACCATGGTGGCACTAGTGATTGAGGGAGGCGGTAGCCGGCACCCGCAGACAGTGTGGGAATGGCGACACCCGAAGGATATGTAGTGAAACAAAGTTACTTTGAGTTGTGCAAGAGGGAGGATCCAAGAATGCGGGTACATTGTGGGACAGTTCTTAGAGACCTACCTTGGGAGGAACAAATCCATATGGCATCACTGTTGAGTTGGGCGGCATGCTACTGTGGTGTGTCGTTGAGGAAGGACATGCCTTCTAGCCATGGAGGAGGGATGAACTGTGCTCTATGGGCCCCATGAGTGACCGATTTAGTGGGACTGGGTGGGAGATATGGCGGCATCCAGTGCCACAGACTTGATGTCCCAAAAGACATCAGTTGTTCGGGAGGGGAGCAAACCCCCCTCCCACTCTGCCAGGGGGTCAAGCGATTTTGTGGCCCGGTAGGCTACGCCCTGCTGAGTGGGCCTGGATGAACCAAAATCCCCGTGGGATGGACCAGGCTTAGCTGAACAAGGCTGAGTCCAGCTCAATCAGCTCGGCCGGAGCTATACAAATTTTTATCCAAATTATGCTTAATTGAGCATATCTCCTAAACCAAACATCAATTTGACAAACTGTCTACGACACCAGAACCATTCATATGAGGTCGTACTATTTAAATTATCCATAAAATATTCAGATATAGTAATATTTTGAGTGTATTGGATCCTACACAAATCCAAATGGACCCTCGATTCTAAAATGCTAACAACTTACATGATGGGTATTCGATTGACACACCATCTGTTTATTTGGAACTCATATGACATGTCAGATCGTCGTGTTAATTCTTAATGGGTTTACATGGTATTTGAGGTATGACATATGGCATGGGTAAAATATCATCCATGATTCAAGCGTGCTATGTATAATAATCTAGTGGATGGCTGTGACATGAATAATAAAAAAGGAGCATGTGTAGATCTGCACTAAGCCATCCTATGTGGATTTGAATACAATTATCATTTGTGGATCATCACCTAGAGATATTATGTGGATCAGAATCATGAAATACTTTGTAGATAACCACCGAGAGATCATGTGTGGATCAGCACTAAGTGATCCTGTGTGGATTAGTACCGGGAGATCTTGTGTCGATCAGTACCTAGAAACCCTATGTGGATTAACATCTAGAAACAATGTGTGGATCTGCAACAGAGCCTCTTAGCATAATAAAATGATCTAGCTTTATGTATAATCATCTGTACTTATGTACTTTTGTTATACATGTTGTGAGTTATCTTTTTTATTGTACTTTTTGATTGAGATCATGTTTTTTGTATTTTCCTTTGTGGAATTCTGGGTGACCATCGGGGGTATTGGGGTCCCTACTATTTATTGTTATACTCACCCCTTCACGGGGTTCACCCTCACATTGTTGTGTCTTATGTAGGTGACAGAGATCTAGACATGGTCTTGAGGAGTCGGGGCATGGCAGTTCTCGGTGTTTATTCAAAGATGGTGAATAGAGGTTACTGGTAGACGTGCAGAGTTGTGGTGATGATCTATACTTACAATTCAAGTTGAAACCTTGACAGACAACTATAAGATCTATTTTCACTTCTTGTTGTACTTCCATTTCATTTGGTCTTGTATTCTAAACCCATTACTTTTATTACTCACTTTTACACAGAGTGGTGGTTTTTAGTTGTGGTTTACAATTCTTCTTCCATTGTGTTACTTGTGCGTAGTGTGCCTTGTCTATGTGTGTTAAGGTTTATGAGGCAACACCTCCCCTTTTTAGGAATATTCATTTCAGGTGCTAGTCATGAACCCCAAGCCTATAGAAGGATGTCTTGGGGTTGTCACGGCTTGGTAACTGAGGGACAGGTTGTGACATATAATATATCAAATAGCATCATTATTCTTATGAATCCTTTGAAGACCCACAAAAAACCTATTTTTGGTCATTCCACTTCCATTTTGGAATAGGAAATGGTTGTAGTAAACCTCCAAGATGTTGATTCTCTACCTACTTCTAATGAAATGTGATGCATCAATCCATAAACCCTTCTTCTTCTTTTTTAACACCTTTCAACAAAAAGGATTCTCATAGTTCATGGTACATTTATGTCACAGTCGAATGAACCTTCCATTTTGAGGCATGAAATTCTCAAATGAGCTCCTCTCATTTTCTCGTAGAAACCAAAACTCTATTCATCACATTGATTATCTCATCCTTTTCTATAAACTTGTAAAAATGAGTCACCATAACTTTAAAGATTTCCATAATGTCTAGAAACACTTAATCATATAACATTCTATCTGGGATCTTTCTAAAAATAGTAAAATCCACAACATATGATACTAGATTCATCTACTCCCGACTCTCATAAAGAAAGACATGCATTTTTTCCATAAATTTTGTCATCTCCCACTATGCACTCATCAATTCAACCATATGAGTCTGTGTCTTTCTTTCTCAAGGATTTATCCACACTATTTCCTTTATCGGGGATATATTTTGGTTCAAAATCAAATGAATTCATCAACTTTAACTATATCCACTACTGAAGATTCCAAACAAGCTATGAAAATATATAGTTCATGATATATTATTTATGTAAACGATATGATTTTCCCCGAAAAGATAGTGTCACTAATACTTATGATCCTAAACCAACAATGCCAATTTGAGGTTGTTCATAGGGCAGTTCTATTCATGTGGACTCAATTGATGAAACCCATATGCCACCACTCCACCACCATACAACAACAAAACTCTACGTTTGATCCCCAAAGTGTCACAATAACCCTTGAATTCCTCAAGTGGCTTACATTGGATCAAAACTGATATCATTTTCAATTTAATCGTCAACAATGGAAAATCATTATCGTTTGATTCCATGCACTCAATCTTTACCCCTTATTGGTCAATCCTTAAAAAGGTTCTATCAAACATGAAATGTATTAGATGAATATATTATAATGTCCTTAAAATCCCAAAAATCATCAGATATCAAAAACCTTATTGGGATTTTA
The DNA here is from genome assembly GCA_963277665.1 of Viscum album. Lineage (NCBI taxonomy): Eukaryota > Viridiplantae > Streptophyta > Magnoliopsida > Santalales > Viscaceae > Viscum > Viscum album. Next base: position 1,966,945,159 of record OY728132.1, read on the forward strand.
CCACGAAAAAACATATTGAATCTTTTCTAGGTCCACTAATAGACCTTCTTCCGAGATGATAATCCCCATAAAGTGTACCTAACAAATAAGAAACACAAAATTAGATAGCTTGGTGTATAACTTATTTTCTCTCAATGTACTCAGGATGATGTGAAGATATTGGTCAACATCATCATGAGTCATCAAGAACACCATGATTTCATCCACAAAACAACCCCAAACTGATCTAGATATGGAAGAAAGATCCTATTAATCAAATATATAATTACTAATGGAGCATTTTTTAACACAAATGACATTATGACATACTCGTAATGTCCATATGTACTCTTGAAGGTAGTCCTTAGTATATCAGAAGTATGAACACATAAATTATTATACCATGATCTGAAATTGATCTTTTTAAACACAATATCAGGCTTAGACTGGTCAAACAGATCATCGATACATATAATAGGATGTCGACTCTTTATATTCACTTTTATCAACATCGGGAAATCGACACCCAAATATAATGTCCCATCGAGCTTCATTGTGGACAATATAAGTGATCCCCAAGGTGATGTACTTGGCCAGATAATTCTATAATCCAAAAACTCCTCTAATTGATCCATGAGATCTAGATTCTCAGTTGGTACCATTCTATAAGGTGGAATAGCTACTTTCTCATTCATAGGAATTAGAAAAATAGTCTATTCCAGACCTCTCTTAGGTGGTATCCCTAAGAAGTCTTCAAGAAAGACCTCATGAAATAGTTTTACTACTAGTGGAAGCACATATTTTTTAACACCCCCATCATTCACTAATATACAAGAATCATGGGTTTTGAGCTCTCCTAGTTTTTGAATAGTTGTCCCTGCTTGGCTTGGGTAGATATCCCAGTCCACACGGTGATTTATCGGATCACCTTTAGGAGATGTAAATATAACACTTCTTGAATAGCATTCAATGTGGGATCAGTATGTGACAATACATTCCATACCCAAAATGAAGTCGAATCCTATTATATAAATAATAAATACATCCCAAATAAAAAGATACCCACTGATCTCTATTGAACATCCCCTGCATAGATAGATGTCTCTAGACCATGTTACAAAGGGTGTATGGATTATCATTAATACATTAATGAACTCCATCTCTAGGCTCAAACCATTAACATGTTTTTAAGATATAATTTAATGATAGTCATCGATATCAGACAAGTCACTCTCTTAAGTGTATGCTAGTATAATAATTAATTTCATTTTCAATGGACCTACATCTCTCCCCAAATGTGTAGGATACATTGTATGTAACTATCCTACCCCTCTTCCTTGTGGTGCTTTAGGACTCTCCAAAGTAGTACCACTCTACTGATAAAGGAGATATAGACTTTTAGGAACACAACTACAACCTCTACCTCCTAGCCTAGAATCACTCCACGTAGCATACCTATATGTGGTAGAGGACCCCCTTCCCACACTCTAATTATTCCCCACTAATCCCTTAGAAATAGTGTGTCAGTACAACTTACAAAATATTTGTAGGTTTCACATCATGTCGTAGGAAAAACACTCTATATGTGGTTAGGGATAGTGTTGACAATAGTGTCATGACCTACCATATTGATGACCGATCACCCTAGTACTGTCTGTACAACTAACACATCAATATGTGTGCTTTTCTTCCCACCACCATGGCTAAAGTTGGCATAACATTGCTTCCTAATCTCAGAAATTGAACCTCAGTTTCATCCTGTAAAAACTACATGTACAACAATGTCAGCCTCCCTTATGTACCACTCATTTGTGAGATCCTGATAAAAATCATCAACACAATTTTTTAATATGAAAATATTTACATGGGACTTAACCTCACACTAATTTCAATTCTCAAAATGTTTTCTTTTTGTTTCTCCATCTCCTACCAATACTGGATAAAATCATTGAAGATCTGTGAAGAATCAACCATAATCTATCACGGACATTCCCCCATGGGTCAGTTTACTAAGCTCTATATCATCCCCAATCATTTGCGTCTCAAGATAAATGGTCTCCAAGATCCCATCAAAGAAGTCATCCCATAACATGTCGTTAGATTGTCTAGTTTTCACATGAATGTACAACAGACGGTTCACCGATCCTCATAGAAAATAAGAAGCCATATTGGCCCCCCTCTTATCCAAAGACTCCAAATCATTGAAGAATGTCTAAATGGACTCATCCTAGAATTCATATCCCTTAGTCCCACCCTCCCATGTAATAGTTGGATTGTACTAAAACTGAGACACCCTTGTAAACTCATACATTCTTTTACCAACTCGACCCGGGATTCTTCCCATGAATTGCATGAATCTATTAAAGCACTCCTAAATCTACTCTCCTTTATCTTTAGCTGGAACCAACAGTTCCTCATGTTCCCTTACTGAAAGATAATTCCTTGAAATTCCACTCACTCGTCCTCTCTACAAGCATGATGAAGGAATATATTGTACAATTCCAAACACATGTCCTATGTATCATAACACAACCTTATAAAATTTACGCATGAGAAAAAATCAAAATAGGTCACAATATGTATTTTCCCCACATATATCCACACAATAAAAACCATGGAGCTATCACTAACTGTAACCATCCTACTCATAGGTTTGGCTTAATAATGGAAATCAAACAATCATATACAAGTTTCTCATTTAGACACCCAATTGTTCTCATTTTACATCATTATTTACATCCTTTTTCAATTCCAATTAAGAACCATTTTTCATTTTAATCTCACAAACAAGGAAAACGGTTCATGTTCAACAACATACCCATAACACATTTCTTATAAAAGCCTAAAATTATGCTTTTAATAATAACCCTATGTTCTTAGAATTATGCATGTAGACTCAACTCATGTTCCATTCCCAACCACCAAATTTCTAGAAACGATTATCACATCTCAAAAAAAGTGAATCACCCAAGGTGAAATAATATTCAACTATAACAACAAATAGAAATAACAACAATTGCACCCTGATTACTAAGTTTTTCCCCAATATATGTGTTTTCAACTCCCATGAGAAAAGATGATTACAGAGCCCCGATTTTTCAAAGTATCATATCTACTATTTCCTGAATAGTACGAAAAATTAAGAAAAATATAATCCTCTGATACCACTTTGTAATGTTTGGTCCTAGGTGCCACACAACAATGCCTCGATCCAGTTGGTCACATGACCTTAGGCATGCCCCTCCATATGCCATATGATTCTGATTAGCTATGAGGGGTTGGTAAGTCTATCATGGGGATACTATACACTCTTTGGTTAGATTAAGGCACAAGAGGAAGTAAATAAGTAATAACAAAATAATATTTAATAATAAATAGAACATAAACAGTGTCATAAGTTAAACAAATTAACAAATACAATATTCAACTGAAAAAGAAAAATTTATGCCAATATAAGTGTAAAAGTAAATAAAAATAGAATTAAAAATAAAAAAACTAATGACTCCCAAGTGGTTCTAGAACAATTTCTAGTTCCCTTATACATGCCACATCCCCATTCATCAATCTAATTTAGGGCCCATTCCCATAAACTATCCTACAGTAATAATGTCAATTTGGGTATGGACCAGGAAACATTAGTTGGCTGTGAGTACAACTCAGTAGTCTACAACCAACAATTTCTATACAAATCCCAGTCATATGATAGTTTAATCAGTTTCATATAGAAAAGAAGTCAATTCATATTTAAATAGTTATAACATTATCATTTAATCTTTATTTAATCACATTATCTTAAGGGCTCTTAGGGATAACCCTACATCTATACTAGTTATGGATCAAGATGTATACCAAAGTGTCCCCTTGTTAATATTATTTCATGATACATGTTTTGGATTTTGCTGGAGCTCGAAGAATTCAATTTTGATATGATATTTCAGTACCTCATCTAACTCAGTATGGTGTTCGATTTATTATCATGTGAGGACATATCATAGAGGGCCTTTATTTCCATTCAATGAATTCACACATAATTTCAAAAGTTACCAATAGAAAATTCATAATTCATATGACCATGTTACCATTCATTTTTCTATAAATAAGAACCATGTTCTCATTTCATTACCCATAATTACAATTACAATGTTACTATTTATACTTCTCATTTGAATGACCATGTTACCATACCTTTAATCACAGTTACATTGACCATGTTACCCTTTATACATCTCATATTGTAATGATAATGTTACCATTAAATCACATATAATTTATTGATAATTAATTATACACCTGAATTAGATTAATAATTCAATATTTAGTTAAATACATCAATATCTTGAATTAACTACAGAATTAATTAGGTATGCCAATCCCATTAATTAATTAATCATTTCATTAATAAATAACACAATTAATATCCCATAATTAATTTTTCTATAATTTATTATCTAATTATATATCTCAAATCTTTATAACTAATTCCACAATGAATTACCTAGATTATAATAACAAGAAACGTGATTAATTCATAATAATTATCTAAATAAATCTAATTAAATATATCATAATTAACCACCTGATAAATTATCTTGATTATAAATATTCTCTCTTATAATAAATTTCCTAACTTATTTAACTAATAGGACATCCTGTTAGTCTAATGATTGATTCCCCATTTTATTATGTATTTCAAAAAAATTCAAATAAATCAATTAGTAAATTAAATTAACCCAAACTTTCAATTCAATTGCTAATGAGTTCTAGAAATTATGCAATTATTCATACAGAAAAGAAATCCAAAACTATGGGAATTATATTTCAGACTAGCTACATAATTTTTTAATGGATTTTTTTTCAATGGAAAATACCAAAATCTGAGCAAGACAATGACATAGATATTAGTTCTGGGTATAAATCCCTAAATCAAGAAAAGTATATGATGAAAAAATCAATCTATATTTAGATCTATAATCCTTGATATAGATATGACCAAAAATGTCTACATGTAATGAAACAAAGGATAAATTAAACCAAATGGCCATAGAATGGGAGGAGAATATATTTGATTGAAATTGGGATGAGATCTAGTTATCAGTAGAAGATAAAATCATTTATTCGGCTATTGAATCTTGAATAATGGAGTTCAGACAACCTTTATAACCATAAAAAACTCTTTGAAATCAATGAAAAAGGACTAGTCTTGAACCAAGGTTGAATATGATGTGTTTTAGGAGTTTAGAAGATTTTAATACTAATTTTTGGGGAGAATATAATGTGCGCACTGTTTTCTATGGAGGGGAAACTGGATAGGTAGGTAAATTCCAAGCATGTAGACCTCAATCTCAAGGGTCAGATAGTTACATGGGATTGCTTACATGTTTTTATATAACCATACAAAATCTTTCAATAGTATCTTTTCCTTAAATTTACCTCCTAACACCCCAAATAAACTCAAAGCCATAACTCAAATCAAAGATACCTTAAAAGAACAAAAAATGACTGAATTTTTCCTGATATAACTCCAAAAATGGGTGGGATCTCACATGAATCGTAATACCTATGAAATAATTAACATAAAATTGTAATTTCAAAAAAATGATGAAAATTAAATTTAAGATTTAATATATAAGAGTTTCAATATATACACCACACAAAATAACAAAGTATTGAATATCATATATGTCCCACACAAGTAAAAGTGTGATGAGAAACACCTACCATATTGTAATCAGTTGAAATGTAGACTCCATGATAGAATAAAAATAAAAAAAATCTTGAGTATAAATATATTCATAATATAATATGTAAATGTGTAGTTATATACACATCATGGAATGATATACGAGCACAACATCAAAATAGGACTTAATGAACGAAAATTAAGACGAGGTCCCTTTACGTAGGTTTTATTTCCATTGTGTATAGTTGAAGATCATGTATTATAAAAATATAATTATAATAAATATAATAGAAATTCATAAACATAGATATTTTACCTTATATTGTTTTTGTATAATATTTTATCACTTGTTTATTATCAATTAATATTTAAAAACACCCATTCAAGTTGTATCTTCTAAGTTTTACTTGTAGGTTTTTATTATTTAATCCCATTTATTGTAATTTTATCATAGTTCCATAACTCTAATATACAATTAAGTGTAATAATTTAATTTTAATGTAACCTATAAAATTCAATGATGATTGTTTTTTCTGAAAAATGCCATTTTTATGTATGATTTTTTTATTCCATATTCTAAAATGAAATAGAATTAATTTAAAATTATGGAGTTATTAATAAAATTGTATATAAAATTTTTCTTTTAGATAACTATTAAATATAATTTAGTTTTGAAAATTTTTGAAATATAAATAAATTTTTCAATAAAAATTGTTATTTTACAGTATTCATTAGACAATCAAATTTGTAAGGAAAAATAATAACCATAATGTTATTTTGAAATTTAAACTAAAAAAAGATATTCAATTTATCAATAAAATCTTCTAAAGGATTAGACCAATATTATATTTATTTACATGTACAATGAAATAAACATTAGTTTTTATTAAAAAGTATATTTTGTAATAAAATGTGTTTAAAAAAATGTATGTTTATTTCCTAAGAATTCAAAAAAAAATTAATATGGCCTTGATATATATTTTTGAATTTATTTACTAATTTTCACACCCTCCAATTTATTGTCAATTTTATTATGATCATGATAAAATAACATTATTCAATATTATATGGCATTTCATTTAGACTCGGTGTTCTATGGAACATACACTATTTGTCTTAGGGTCCCATTAATATCATGATGTATTACACATAATAAATTAAATTCATATTTTTAGTTTTTATGAGAAATTTTAACTAAAAATATGTTCCATGTTATCAAAATTGATTAAACATTATTTAATTATTTTTATAATTAAAAATATTGGTTTATTGTTCATTTTGAAGCACAAATTCTAACCTCACATTACTTTTGAACAATGCGGGTTCAATATTACAGATGATGGTGTTTTATATTAAAAGTAAAATTATAGTTTCAAAAATCTTTAACATTCCAAAATAAAATAAAAACACTAATGTTATTTTAATAAATTAGGAATAATTTTTATGTTTTATTTTTGATATTCATAATTCAGTTGGACATCAATATGATCAACATTTTTTTATTATGATAAATAGTGTCAATTTCAATTTAAAAGTGACAATGAAGTTCAAAAATAATATTTCATTCTCAAAACTGAGAATGAAATACCTAATCAATTTTCAAAATTAATAAATTTTATCTTATTCATGTTTTATATATATGAATAAATCACATATCAATTTGATGTTTGGTGTGTCAAATATAAATGTATGTATGTATTTTCAAATTAAAAATATAATTCTTGTTCAAGACATGATTCAAATAAAAAAACGAACAAGTAATTTCATATTTTTATAAATCATTAGGAAAACGACCAGTTATACATTTTTTACTTATAGTAATTACTATAAAATAATACTACTAATTGGTGTGACTATATATTTGAAAATTCATTACATACTAATAATATAGTTAACTCACAGAGATTGTCCAACTTTTTTAGGATATTTTTTTATTAAATGTTTTATATGTTTTATTTATGAATTATCTATTATCCTTGATGTTTTTATTTTTTATTTTTTATTTATATATTATTATAATTTCACAAACCCCTCCCACCAAAGATGCCCCTCCTGATCTGGAAATGGTGAAAGGGATATAATGACCCCCGAGTCCTCCCTCTAGTAGGCCCCGGGGTGGTGACTAGCACCAGGGGTATGAGTTTTCACAAAGGTGGGAGTCATTACCCTTTTTGTTATTTAATATTGGGAAATAGGACAATCCAACCACCAAAAAGGAAAAGAACAAGTGTATAGAAATAATCCCAAACCAATCCCACATGCATGTTTAAAAAGTTATGAAACAAGGTACAAGTACAAGAAAGATCTAATGTACAATACCAAAAGAAAAAAGAGTACAACAACTCCAACAACTCCAACTGACCCGACTAGTAGGGTTCCGCATGGCCCTAGTAGTCTTCCTATAAACCTGAAAGTAAACGTAGGGTGATCATAAAAGTATACTCAGAAGGGAAACCTAAAGCTCTCGTGCACAAGTGGGGAGACATCCTAATGTCCCGTGATAACAACAGAAGAAACCTATCAAGGAAATCTACCCACCCAACCTCACCAGCCGAACTCACCAAAAACACAATCACAACAGGTATTAGTATATATGAACAAGAGTATTGGTTACCCTACACCATTCCCATTAGTTAGTTGCTCTTCCTAAGAGCGAACATCCTAATGCTGCCACACTCTCCCTGCCTGCACACACCTAGGCCTCAAAACCACATATCCCGCCCGCACACACCTGGGCCTCACAACAAAATATCCCGCCCGCACACACCTGGGCCTCACAACCATGTATCCCCCTCGCACACACCTGAGCCTCATCCCAAAGGTTCTTGGGAAAATAGTAAAACATGCCTGAAGTGTCTTGCGATAAACCATCCCAATAGAAACCTACCTGAAAAGTCTTCGGTGTAAGGTCACCTCAACACATCACATCCAATGGAAGAAGGAGCAGGAAGGAGCTAGTAACTATGGGAAAAACACCCTCTCCAATGAAATAGGAGTGTTTGATACTATGTACTCAACATGGGTGGGGTGTGACCAAATATTAAGAAACATATATATAGATATATATACCAAACACTCATCCCAACCTATAGCTTCTAAACAGAGAACTGAGCACATGCCTCAGCACTGCTACTACGAAGAATGCATACCACAAACAACCCCAACCCCATTTAGGTTTTCATGTTTCAACAGAATCAGTTTATTAGTTCCATAACTACCGGGTAACTATCAACAACCAAACTGGATCAAGCTTTCGTAAAACATATCCCTACCATCCAAAAATCAAGTTACGAAAACACAAGAAACAAAAACAAGTCCCTTATTATTAACCATCAAACCCCATTGATTATTATTCAAGTTCCATTACCATGCCCCACCATTCATTAATTCTACAACGTTTTATTTATTACTCACAACCCATAGTTCGTTCACATTCCAAAACCAACCCTATAGCCTCGCTTCCAACCACCATAACCACAACCACACCATACATCATCACCCCTTGATACAATTTATCACAGCCCTGCTTCCCATCACTAACTTATCATTCACACCAACCCACCACCAAGCCAACCCCAACCCCGTTGCTCACCCGATCCACAACAACCCTCCAAACAACCCCCTTCACATAAATAACCCCTTTCCAGCACCCACATGTTTATTATTTCAGTTTTTTCAACCGAGGTGATCACACAAGGCTTCCAGGTATTTAGTCATCCATCTTTACGTGATTAACAAATTTTCACATTCAATAAAATTTTCATCCATAAGAAAATCCAGAAGGAGAGGTAAACATTTAATTTCGTAAGAAAAAGACCCCAATGACCATGTTTTTTAGTAGGCAAAAGCTCATTCTATTCACAACATAATATCACATGATATAAATAATGTGACCACATTCACAAACATTCCATCCCCGTTATGTAAGCCAGTTATTATCCTTATTAAACCGATTCAAATGTGTTTCATGTAAACAAGATGAAACCCACACCGAATGATGCACAAATTAGAGATACAAAGGTAAGATCCCTACCTCAATAGGTTCTGATCACAACGCTCCCCCGGATCAACATTAGAAGATTCCTATCGACGTCTGTCACTTTCGTCGAGTCCCAGAAAAACCACATCATGTAGAAGTTGGATAGGAAATGCCGGAGGAAAGACAATGTATCCAAGCTCTGAAGCTCCGCCTCATCGTTATGATCCTGTGGCCGCTGAGGGATCATAAATTAGAGCTCGGACGAAGATGTTATGGAAGAAAAGGAGCCTTCGAGTATCTTGGGAGAGCTCTGCTCAGAGGAATGGGGAGGAGAGGGGTGAGTTGAAAAGGAGGATTGGACCCCTACTTTTATAGGTGAGAAAAACAAAAGTAAACGACATGTAATTTATGGTACACGGCGTGTACTCGGCCATTTCACACTGTCACCACGCGGCTTCAAACACGGCCTTCAACACGGAACACGACTGTTGACTGGTCAACACACGGTATGAAGGTAACGCAAACACGGGGAGGGACTACACGGCGTGTAGTATTTGCTACACGGCGTGTACTCATTTATTTCACATGACAAGGATAAAGTTCCAACACGGAACACGGCCATTGACTGGTCAACACACGGTTCAAGGGTAACACATACGTCGGGAGGGACTACATGGCATATAGTTTGGGGTACACAGCGTGAACCCATTTATTTCACATGGCAAGGACACAGCCTTGAACACTGAGTATACCCGGCAGGGGTGTACACATCATGTACTGACACTACATGGCGTGTAGTTTTAAAATTCTGAAAAGTGTGGGAAAAGTCCATTTTACCCTCTAGAACACTTTGTGACCTTCTTTTTGACAATGGAATGGGGAGGAGAGGTCCGGGACATTACATATAATGATTTATATTATATTATTTGATTTATATTATTACTAATTTTTTTTAAATAGTTACAACCTTAATTTATCTTGGCATCATTAATTTCATTATATTATAATTTATTAATACTTTTACTATTAAAATAAATATTATTTTATTTATATAGAACTACAATAATGATTCCATGAAAGGGTTTTTCATTATTATAAATTGGATTGTTTAAATTTCCTTTCACAATTCTTAATATTGGATCTAATAAAACAATAATTTCATCACTGTTAACTATATAATTGAAAAAAATAATCATTTATCATTGTTTAATTTATCATGTAAAAATTATTGTTACATTTACCATTGTTGAAAACATCATCTTTTTTAGGAGTCATAATACTAATATTTGGTTTCTAAAAAGGATAAATCCTTATTATTAATATTTTCATATATCCTAAATTTTTTTCAATAAATATAAACAAATAGATAGTGGTCCTATGTAAAATATAATTTTATAGTTCAAACTTATTAATAAGCTACTTTTATCTATGAAATAATTATATTTTATAATAGCTTCAAAACATAGATGTTTTAAGCATCCTTAAATTCATATTGTGTCAATTATCTCTAAAAACAATGCCAATAATGGGGTTATTTTATCTATTCTTCATTAGTAATAATTGTTGAAATATATATGAATTAATTTTCAGTATAGATAAACCTCCTAATGTTTTTTAAATATATTGTAAAGTCACCCCCATATATGCACTCCATATATTATTGATAGATTATAATGAAGATAAACAGTTAATAAATTTTTATTAAATAGGTAGAATCCCTTCATCCAACCCTTTATTAGTGCCAAACCCAATTTACCTTTTCATCACCACTCATCCTCCCCCTTTTATTGTGCCAAACTTAATTAATAATCATTATCGGTTTTTCTCCCATGATGATTCGATCAGGTGATCTCCCTCATGTTGGTTCAATTTCCTTACCACAAGAACTTCTTATTTTATGAATTTTTTTGATATATCTATTTGTTTATATATACATATATTTATTATTTTTATGTTTATTCATAAAAATATGTATGACAGTATATTATTATATAATAATTTTTAAATAGATTTAAATAATTTATTTATATATATATTTAAATATTTTTTATATATTTGTATATTTATATATTTTCTGTATTTTTTATATTATCTTATTAAATTATTATTATATATTTTTAAAATGCATAATTACTTTAAATACTTTTTTATGTGTATATTTATTTAATTTTTATATAAGTTCTTATAAAATAAGTTTATATATACATATTCATATATTTTAGTATGGCTTTATATAATAAGATATAAATTTTTCATAACTTATTTTTAATATTAATATTCAATTTAAATAAATTATTGTGTGTGTGTGTTTATTTGTGTGTGTGTGCTAATTTTAATATGTGGCAGTGTGACTCCCTATTTCTCAATTTATGTATATGTGTGAATATTTTTTTGATTTTTTGTTTGTTTGTCTATTTGTGTGTCTATTTGTGTTTTTCAATACTTCTGTGCATATATATATAACATCCACAATATATATATATATGAGTCTTCATGTGTCTATGTTTATTAATTTTTGTATACATAAATATATATTTGTTATATTTTGAAATTATACATATCTTTATAGGGACATAGATCAAGTAGAGATACCAATGTCAGAGAATATCATACTAATGCGATATTAACATATATATAGATTTACACATATTTCATCATATATTTTTAATCATATATTTATTTTAATATATATTTACAAATATTTAAATATATAAATAAGTATATTCTATAAAACTAACACAAACTCTCATATATGTATATACAAAAAATAAAATAAACATTTTTATAGGTATATTTATTTTTTATAATATTTTTATAAAGTAAATAAAAAGGATAAATTTTAATATGTTAAATAAAAATGATGATAAACGTAAATTATCATTTTGTAAATATATTTGAATTTTTCCCAACAAATTTAAATTTGTAAATACACATTGGTATAATAAATATTGTTATGTAAATATATAGAAATATTTATGTATATTAATGAAATTATTATTAAATAAATATAATATATAAATAAATTACAATTCCAACACTAAAACATCCAATAAATGTATGGTAAATGAATAAATTTAATATCCACTTACAAAAAAGTAATACCCCATAACATGTGAAAAAGTTTCAAGGAATTTCTTGAAATTTTGTTTTCCCAACTAAAAAATAAATTATGTAGGCCTTTTATAAATTTTTAATAAGAATATAAGGATTAGTGTTTCCCTATTTAAATAGAATTGATCTATACATATGTCTTTATCTGACATATTTTTGATTTTAAATAAAAACTCAGATCAAAATATTTCTTTATGTGAATTTCATGTTAAACTTTTGACATATATTATGATTTTAAATAATAAAAAAAATTAATTAATAAATAAATTTTTTATAGATATACATTAATCAATAATAATTACTGAAATTTTAATTAATTTACATACATTATTTCACTAAATCAAGTACGTATTAAGTTTCCATTGATATAGCATATTATAAAAATCATATCCAAGAAGATATATAATATCAATATCAATATCAATATTTATTTATTAAAATGATCTTTATTAATATAGGGGAAAATTAAAAAGGGGGAAATAGTTCTTTACCACGGATAACTATCTCACTCTTATCGGTTTTATAATGTTACAAGAAATGTATTTAATTATCCATGCTAAAAAGTACAAAAAATGGAACCATTTTATTATTATTATTTCAATGTATAATGTTCACCATTTTATAACCAATTTTTATGTGTTGATATAATTACACATTTTACCAACACTTATTTTAGCATTGATAGATTGTAGATATGAATGTTATCGATTTTATATCAATGTTTTCTTCCACATACTCGGATAAAATTTGATGGAGATTATAATTTGGGACATATAAACCCTTTAGAAAATTATTGGTGACTATATTTATTGGTATATTGTTATTATATTTTATTTAATCCATATTTAACTACATGTGGCCACCAAAAATTGGCCCCCAATAGTTGTATTAAAAAATTATTCATAGTTGGATATCCACCGGAGCAATATACTCACATCCCAATGATGTTTCATATTCTTTTCTATTCCCTATGAGATATAGAGAACCATGATAAATGGTGGAATATTGTGATTTTGGATGGATGGTACTTGTAAAGGCTCAACGCAACGAATTGATATAGACGAGAGTAATACATAATATTTAAATAAATAATTAAGTGTCAAAACTGTGTATCATATGAAGCATGGATTATTTTTTTATGGGTATGAATGATGAAATAAATCATCACATCAACTAGAAAATCCTTCCCTTAATATTGGGATTTGTGGAAATGGACATATTTGGTATCTCTTTGCGTTAATTGTGATAAAAAATTATGATATTACTATAATTTTTTAATTAAATAGGGGTAGATTTTTAGGTAACTTTGTTGAGGTCCACCATATTAATTGTCACATGGGATTCTAGGTCATGAGGCAACATGATCTAGATCTCTCATCCAATAATAGTAGAAAACAAATTTAATTGTTGATCTGTTTGTTCTATTTATGGGAAGTGATCGAAATAACATAGAACTCTTATCCCAAATCCACCATGAGAGTGCCTTATAATTTGTAACTCACAATGGCCATCCCTATAAAAGAGAAATCACTCCCCCAACCATCTATATTAGTTCAAATTAATTTTTTATCATAAAAATTTAAAATTTTCTAGTTGATTTTCCTTTAATGATTTAATATTAATCATCATTAACATTCATCAAATTTTTCTATATTTAGTTTTCTATTATTATTATTATTATATTATTTAAAATTTTATTAGTTTGTTTAAAATATATTTCCATATTTAATTATATATATTATTGAGTAGTTAAAAATGTTGTTTTTTTAGAATTATATTGTGTTATGTTTTATTAGGAATGTAATTATTTTTCATTCCCAATTTATTCTATTTTTCTTTATATGATTAGTTGATTTTCGTCAAGAAAATTTATTTCCTATCTAATTATTTTATTAATTAAACTGTTTTAATTTTTTAATAAAAAATTTCACAGTGAATTATAAAAATTTATTTATTTAATTATTGTCAATAATTATATATTGGTCCTTGATTTTTAGTCATTTTAAAATTAAAAAACATATATTTTGGTCATTACCGTAATGTATTATTAATAATAATATATTTAATTGGTAATTATTTAGTAAATATGGATATTGATTTTTTATTTCATAATAATTAATCATACTAATGTATAACATATAAGTTCACAATTATTATTCATATTTATATGGGTATTGTTTTTTAATTTCATAATAATTAATTATTTTCTCAAATATTTTTTTTTGTTAATATTAATTGATAATAATATATATTACAAGTTATAAAACATATAAGTTCACAATTATTAGATTCTAATAATATATATTAACAAAATACAAATTAATTAATAAATATGAGTAATTATATATAACTAATTTTTAAATATCCATAGAAATTTAATAAATATTCTATATTAATTGATACTTAATATCAGTTGGATTTCAATAATTATAAGTTATTATTAATGTTAAATAATTAAATATTTTATAATGTATAAATATGTGAAATAATTTTTATTTAATTAACAGGTAGTCTTAATTAAAAATTAAATATTGTTATTTATTAATTAAATTTTAATTTCACATTGTATTAAATAATTTTTATATTACATTACTCATTTTTAATCAGTTAAAATTCAAATAATAAAAATGAATATAATTTGAAATTTATAATAATTAATAATTATTAACAATAACATATAATTTTAAGATAATTTATTTTTAATGGGCCAAACCTCCATGGTCTTTTACTTTATCAAATTAAAGTGTTTGAGGTGTTCTTTGAGGAAAAGGTATCTAATTTCATGAGTTTTCCAAATTTAATGTTTTTTTATCTCTTGGACGAGGCATTGGTCGGTCGAAGGCATTAGTAGGATAATGGGTTGATAAGCTAGTGTGTCGGTAGGTCGAGGGAATTTGTATGTTGATGGTGTTGGTTGGTCAAATGTGTCGGTAGCATAAGGAATCAGTAGGTCAGGGCAATGGTAGGTTGAGTGTAACACCCCAAGATTTCATAGTGTGTTATTTCTTCAAAATAATTCAATAACTTGCACTACACGCAACACTGAGTTCAATTGCACCATGACTTACCAAAAAAAAGCCATTAAAAGAGGTCATGAATAGTATTAACTAAATTTTAAACTTTATATAATCCTTATAATTTTAGAATCCATATTATGAGTTTCTTAGTCATAATGCAAGAACAGTTTCATTTTCAGTATTGCACTTTTATCAACTTTTGATAGTGAAACCTTTTTAAATTCAATATTTTAAACTTTTTGACTAAATGGAGACATCAAAAAATTTAAAATGAAACATCCCAAGCTTCCACGGTACGCTTTCCTTTGAATAAAACAGTAGCGTGTGTTGTACGCAACACCGAGTTCTAACACACCATAACCAATCAAACTAGCCGTTATAAATAGTAATACCTACTTTTTGAAAATATATATATTTTATATTTCAAAATGGACTTCATTTTTGGATTCGGAATATCTAATTTAGCCTAAGGTGAAATTTTGGTACTTTTCGGATAACTTTCATATTTTGATGAATAATGAAAATTACTAAATTTTAATTAAAAACAACTTTTTTAATCAAAATAATTAATAGTGATAAATTATGAATTTTAGTGGTTTTAAAGTATATTTAGAATATATTTTTACCATTTAATATAATGTTGGTCATTGGACATAATTTTACAATTAAACCGAACATAAACAAGTGTCAATCTTTTGATAGTTATTACCTCTTAAAAACACGCTTTTTTGTTTTGACAGCGGGAATTAATTTTAAATTAATTTCTGCCACTTATGTGTTTTGAATTTAGAAAAATGGATTCCATATTTGGAATCAGGATTTCCAAATTTTTTAAATAGGTAACTTTTATTTTTAGACATTTTGAATAATTACTGTGGTAAATATTTTATTTACCATGGTTAAGGGTAAATCCGGTAAATAAGGGTTAAAAAATAATATTATAATAATACAAAATTACCCTAAAACGTGTCCTAACCTTATTGGTGGACACATACCCGACCATGAGCATCCTTGGGTCAATTTGGGGACCCCTTGGAGCCACTTGTATGTGGTAGGGACACTTTATATTAATAAAGTTAAAATAAAAATAAAAATGGCATAAGCTTACATCTTTTAGAAGAACAACTTTTACATATGGTTATACATGTTGTATTTTCGATTATAAATATTAATTAGAATGCTAAAAAGATTTCCTACATAATGATATTTTATTTATAATTTTTAGACATTAAATAAGTTATTTTATTTATGACACAATGATGATGCGGTAATTACTATAATAGTGAAAAATTAAAATAATTGATATTATAATTACCAAAATAAATATAATATGAAACTTTTAATGAATTAAACTAATTTTATAGGATAATATGATATATTAGGATTGATTTTATTTACTTTTTTCGAAGTAATCAATCTGTTATGAGTTTAAAAAAAATCAACTATTGAATAGTGTCAAAATTGACATAAAAGAGTTCTTAAAACAAATATTATATTATTAATTGATATTAAATTCCTAAAAATCTAAGGTTCGGTCAAGAGACTTATATCATGATCGGTTAATCATTAATGGACCACTTGGGGGTAGCTTGGATGTATATAGTAAGTTTATTAACCATATTATATAAAACTACAAAGAGACATTGTAAAAGTGAAACTAATTAACTTAGAGTTAATACTTAAAGATAAGGTTAATATAAGTACCCAAACCTGTCTAACTTCTATTGGTTGAGTTGTTTTCAACCTATACCCACCTTAACATTTAAATAATCAACTTTGGAGCCATTAGAAACCGAATATGAATTTATTATAAATTAATATTTCTAGCTTTTCCAAAGGTGCCCCTCACCCCTCTTATAAAAGGGCACTCCTCCTTCTCATTTCTTCACACCTCTAAAGCCTTTTGGTTCGGCCAAACTCTTCCCAACTAAGCTCCCCACATCCCTCTCCTCCTCCTTGAAGCTTCCCCTTAGGCAGAAATCATTTCAAGAAGTCCTTTGGTTCCAACCAAAGTGAGTTACCTAAATTAAAGGTAACGATTTCTCTAAAATTATTTTCCTTTATTTTGCTTCTCCAACCCCCAAACTCTTTTTATTTCCTTTCTTTTGTAACAACACCAGTATCCTAAATATACTAGGAGGTTGTTATAAGATGGATTCAAACTACACATACACACAACTCCATCTAATGGATGATGAACATAATGTTTCTGTGGATGGAAAACTAACGCCTCACGAAACGATGATTGTTCAAATACATCTTACCGCCTCTCATGGTGGCCATTATGATGGAACTGTAATTAAATATGATATTAATGATATATATTTTATATATAATCTTCTGTAATTCCATTTTATTTCATACCATTATTCGTTTCATGTTGTATATACATACGATAATTTCATTTGAGGAAGTGCGGACTACCGCCCCCTTAAAATGATATGACTCGTTCATACCACACATGGAACGTATAAAGTATGGTGTTAATGAACTTAAGTAACATATATAAAATATTATATTATACTGGAATACTAATATACCTATGTATCAGTTGGATTCAATTCTTTTAAAATAAAAATTAAAATGGAAGTAGCGTTCGTGCGTACGTACGGACTACCGTCTCCACGAACGCGGTGAGATCCATCCTCCATCGTATCCATTCAAGTCTTATTCTCATTTTAGGGTTAAAAATAATGTTAATATCATTCTGATTATGAATAAGATTTAATCTATCCATTACAAACATGTCTTACGTAACCAAACATTTAAGAAGAACGAATCGATTATCACCTGAAACGACGATAATACTAAGATATTATCAAATCAATATTAAAAGATCATATATGATATCATATTAATGTATATGATTCTTTTATAATTTAATAACAATTATTTCACCATTATGCAGGAGGTTAACCTACCCCAACCAAGGAAAAGTACAAGGTAAGGGATTTTTCTTATCTCACATTCAATTCCGTGAGATTTCCATTATTCGCCACTAAATTATTGAAAGTGGTGTATTGTGTACTGGCATTTGATATATATTATCATATTCATGTTATTCTGTAAATAATTTGGTGGTTATTAACTTTTGTCCATACGACTCAGTTGATTAACGTGGTAAGGGGTTTTCATCTCACTCCTTATTCCCGTGAGATTCATGCCATATTGCCACCATTACCTTTTGTGTGGTGTATGTACTGCCCATAATTATATTCTTTGTGTAATACACTCTAATTTATGTGTACTTAAATATTCATGGTATGATACCTCTTTCATGGGTTGTATGTTTCATAAGTTACCAAACTGGTAAGGGTTATTTCACAATCTCTTCATTATCCGAGGTTGTTTATTTGTAATAATCTACTGGGATCTCTTTATCATCCACATCCATGTTTCTTCAAAATGTATTTCAAAACATTTTTACTATTTACAAGAATATGGGTTAAAGTCATTTATACCCTTGTTTGACTTTTTATAAGAGGTTTATAAAGGAATCTTTCCGTCGTTTTCAAAACAAGGTCATTTTTAACCTTTTCGACAGAATTAAGGTAAGAATGTTTTTTTAACTTATACGGCGGGTGCGGTTATTTTCCACTGCTATAAAATCGTCAAAGCTTCCCTTAAAAGCTTATAAGATTATTTTCAAAGAAAATGTTTGATTTTATATGGATCTTAAATGATTTCAAAATAAAAGGAGATATTTCTTTAAAAAGAATTTTTATTTCATCTATGTCAACATCCTTTGATGGGTTTTAAGATTATTTGAAGTTGATTTATTATGATACAAAACTTCTATATTGTTTTGAAGGTTTTGTGATATGTTTGACTGTGGATGTGCTATTTTTATACCATTCATAGTTTATGGTGAAAGTATTGACATTTCGTATGCTTGTTCCAATAAGAATGTTTATGTTATATTTCAATCTTTACTTCATATGAATGTGTTGGACAAGTATGTTCCAGGTTGGGGACTGGTTAAAGTAAGCCCTCCAGGTTGGGGACTGGTAAATGTAAGCCCTCCAGGTTGGGGACTGGTAAAAGTAAGCCCTCCAGGTTAGGGACTGGTAAAAGTAAGCCCTCTGGGTTGGTGTCCGGTTATTAGAGGCACTCCGGGTTGGTGTCCGGTTATTAGAGGCACTCCGGGTTGGTGTCCGGTTATTAGAGGCACTCCGGGTTGGGTTCCGGTTACAGTTAGCCCCAAGGTCTTGGGACGAGGCCTTGAAAAGTAATTAAAGTTTAGCATTATGCATTCCAACATTATGAAAGTGGTTATTGATTTTGCATGTGATTATTCGATTAGTAGAATATCCATGTGAACAAGTAAATGGCATTATTTCATTTCACTTTTGCCATACTATGTTGAAGTTCAAGTTTAAAAGGCTTTTGTTTTAGTAATTCATTGCCTTAAATGTTTATGCTTATTTTTGAATGTTCCGCTATATTGTTATCCTTACTGGGCATTTGAGCTCACCCCTTTTCTATGTTTTATTTTTCCCAGGATGTGAAGATGTAAGTTATGAATGACCTGCAGGGATATTATGAGGGGATTATAGTGTGGACTGTGGAAACATTATGTTGTTGTAGTATTTTTTCATTTTATGATATAATGTAAAACTTATGAATATATCTAGTGTTTCCAAGGCTACTAAACCAATCGGTCTTTCGAGATTTGATCATTCTTGTGATCATGCCAATGTTACGAAGTAATGCACCGACTCTGGGTAGCTGGGGTCGGGGCGTTACAGTTGGTATCAGAGGAAGTTTAGTTCAAACCTTGGAAACTAGATTTAGATAATCTCTGATTAGAGCACATAGACCTAAGATGAACTTTGAGGATTAGTATAGAAGAACTTCCTAGAATTTTGGTATTGTAGAGATTTTGTGAGTTTTCCGAGCAATACATCCCTGTCTGGATACGAGCAGGTAGAGCCGGCTCTGGCACAGATGTACCTAGGGGTAAAACCCGAAAACACCGCTTTGAGCTAGACTCGAACGGGAACTGGTGCACGACAACGGGCCTTGCTGCACTCTTGGTTACGACACTCCCGGGGGATATGCTTAGGATAACTCTCATTTTCTTACAAATCATTATGAAGGGTTTATGAGTATATACTTCCTCAAAGGAAATATTTTTATGATTATGGATTATATCCATAAATAGTTCAATTTATGTTAAGTGTTTTATAAGTATGGGATTATGTATTTTGATTCATAAACTGATCTAGTTTATGCCATTATTTAGAAATGGCGCCCAGTAGAAGGAATGAGAACTCCAGAAATGCACATGATCCAAAGAGAAGGAAGGATCATATCTTTCATGGTCATAAGCTAGAATTTATAAGAGAAATAGTCTCCCATGTATTATCATCATATGAAGAAATAATATCATGTTTTGATAAGATAAGTAAAGAGTTTACTAAGTCCTATGGCTTTGAAGGGAAGCAAGAGAAGAAAATGATGGAAGAGAGAAAAATGGATAAAGGGAAGAGGGAAAAGAAGAATTTTCCCATATGTGGTAACTGTGGGAAGAAACACCCTGGAACTTGCCTGAAAGGAATGGGAGTTTGTTATAAGTGTGGAGGAAAAGGGCACAAAGTACATGACTGCAAGGGTATGAAAATGGTTTCAAATGTACAATGCTTCATTTGCAAGGAGTTTAGACACTACGCGAACCTATGCCCCAGTCATCAGACTATGCCGCAAATGATGCTATTGGATAATAATCAAGTTATGATACTACCACAGATGAAGAGGAATGATTAGAGTTCTTATGTTGATTATGTCAATTGAGTGTTGTATCAACAATGTACTTGTTATAATAATTATGGAGTATATAAGGATTGTACTGCAGTACTATTTCATTAAGGACTTGAGATTGTGTGGAACAAAGAAAAGTGACTCAATAGCAGGATAAATTTTTGGAAAATATATGGTTGAGAGAAAGATAAACCATAATATGGTTCTGATACCGAGTTAGTGATTTTAGAATAATACATGATTGATTTGGATAAATTATGTTGGATATTCTTGACTACCTTGAAACTGATTAATGATTTGTATATTCCATCATTTTTTTTGGGGTTTAAAACATTTTTGGATTAATGAAGTATATCCAGCATTCTATATGGAATAAGGGAACATGAATGTAATCAATAAGGAATATGGTAGTACATGATGAAGGTATTCATATTCTATTACAGGGTAAAAAGATCTATATTATGTTTACCTTCCTTATAAATGTTGGACTGTGAGTTTGGACAGAGATATTTTGGATAGTTCTAGTTTGGATTATTTTGGATTTCCATAAAAGGACAACCCGGAGGTCGGGCGGCAACCCGTCGCGTCCGGCAAGGCTGCGAGACTTGAACCCGCAACTGAAGGGCGACAAGGGTGTATCACCTACCACTGGCCCAAGAGATGTCCTGGATTAAATAATGTAGTTTTTTTTAAAAGATCTGGTAGATGAATTATAAATTCGTTTATTTTGGAACCTTGTACGAATAGTATAAATATAATTTTTTTACGAGTGAAAGATGAGTTTATGGTAGAAATTTATTAATGGACAAAACTATAATTATAAAGTAAGTATATCTCCTTATGATCTTATCCAATCTCATAAATAAATTCCTCAATATTAAGAAAAGCAACTTAGAACAAAAATGTTGTCCTAGATGGTACCTTAAATCATCACTAATTTATGGCTTTGGGATTGTTGGCCTTTTCATAGCCATGTTCTCTACCACTCTCCATCAGATAATTTATGGTTAGATTTCTCTTCCATATCCATATTTTCCTACATGGAACCCTAGTATGTGTTATTTTCGGTAATCTTCATACTTTCGACTCTTTATTTTAAATAGAGGCCTCATTAATTCATTTTTCGATGTGGTATTTCAACTAAGATATTTTGAAACGTCAAAAATGTGTTATCCTAATACCCTATGTTTTGTTGAACCGATGGTATTTCAAATCATCATAGATTGATGAATTTAAGGACCTCAATTTTATACATGTTTGTGATTGATGACCTCAATCACTACCTATAAATATTTACGTTTTTCCTCCAATTATATGTCTCTAATTGCCACCAATGTTCTCCTAATCGAGATCATAATTTGGTGGTGACCCTTTCATTTATCTTTTCCTCATATTAAGACTAAATTTTAGTAACCCAATTTCCGATGTGGGTTTTCCCACAAATATATTTTCTACTTTCAACCTTTTATTTTCGAAGAACAATTTCAAATTGCGAGGACGCAATTTATTGAAGGAGGGGAGAATGTAACACCCCAAGATTTCATAGTGTGTTATTTCTTCAAAATAATTCAATAACTTGCACTACACGCAACACTGAGTTCAATTGCACCATGACTTACCAAAAAAAATCCATTAAAAGAGGTCATGAATAGTATTAACTAAATTTTAAACTTTATATAATCCTTATAATTTTAGAATCCATATTATGAGTTTCTTAGTCATAATGCAAGAACAGATTCATTTTCAGTATTGCACTTTTATCAACTTTTGATAGTGAAACCTTTTTAAATACAATATTTTAAACTTTTTGACTAAATGCAGACATCAAAAAATTTAAAATGAAACATCCCAAGCTTCCACGGTACGCTTTCCTTTGAATAAAACAGTAGCGTGTGTTGTACGCAACACCGAGTTCTAACACACCATAACCAATCAAACTAGCCGTTATAAATAGTAATACCTACTTTTTGAAAATATATATATTTTATATTTCAAAATGGACTTCATTTTTGGATTCGGAATATCTAATTTAGCCTAAGGTGAAATTTTGGTACTTTTCGGATAACTTTCATATTTTGATGAATAGTGAAAATTACTAAATTTTAATTAAAAACAACTTTTTTAATCAAAATAATTAATAGTGATAAATTATGAATTTGAGTGGTTTTAAAGTATATTTAGAATATATTTTTACCATTTAATATAATGTTGGTCATTGGACATAATTTTACCATTAAACCGAACATAAACAAGTGTCAATCTTTTGATAGTTATTACCTCTTAAAAACACGCTTTTTGTTTTGACAGCGGGAATTAATTTTAAATTACTTTCTGCCACTTATGTGTTTCGAATTTAGAAAAATGGATTCCATATTTGGAATCAGGATGTCCAAATTGTGTAAATAGGTAACTTTTATTTTTAGACATTTTGAATAATTAATGTGGTAAATATTTTATTTACCATGGTTAAGGGTAAATCCGGTAAATAAGGGTTAAAAAATAATATTATAATAATACAAAATTACCCTAAAACGTGTCCTAACCTTATTGGTGGACACATACCCGACCATGAGCATCCTTGGGTCAATTTGGGGACCCCTTGGAGCCACTTGTATGTGGTAGGGACACTTTATATTAATAAAGTCAAAATAAAAATAAAAATGGCAGAAGCTTACATCTTTTAGAAGAACAACTTTTACATAGGGTTATACATGTTTGATTTTCGATTATAAATATTAATTAGAAAGCTAAAACGATTTCCTACATAATGATATTTTATTTGTAATTTTTAGACATTAAATAAGTTATTTTATTTATGACACAATGATGATGCGGTAATTACTATAATAGTGAAAAATTAAAATAATTGATATTATAATTACCAAAATAAATATAATATGAAACTTTTAATGAATTAAAATAATTTTATAGGATAATATTATATATTAGGATTTATTGGATGTACTTTGTTCGAAGTAATCAATCTGTTATGAGTTTCAAAAAAATCAACTATTGAATAGTGTCAAAATTGACATAAAAGAGTTCTTAAAACAAATATTATATTATTAATTGATATTAAATTCCTAAAAATCTAAGGTTCGGCCAAGAGACTTATATCATGATAGGTTAATCATTAATGGACCACTTGGGGGTCTCTTGGATGTATATAGTATGTTTACAAACCATATTATATAAAACTACAAAGAGACATTGTAAAAGTGAAACTAATTAACTTAGAGTTAATACTTAAAGATAAGGTTAATATAAGTACCCAAACCAGTCTAACTTCTATTGGTTGATTTTTTTTCGACCTATCCCCACCTTAAAATTTAAATAATCAACTTTGGAGCCATTAGAAACCGAATATGAATTTATTATAAATTAATATTTCTAGCTTTTCCAAAGGTGCCCCTCACCCCTCTTATAAAAGGGCACTCCTACTTCTCATTTCTTCACACCTCTAAAGCCTTTTGGTTCGGCCAAAATCTGACCAACTAAGCTCCCCACATCCCTCTCCTCCTCCTTGAAGCTTCCCCTTAGGCAGAAATCATTTCAAGAAGTCCTTTGGTTCCAACCAAAGTGAGTTACCTAAATTAAAGGTAACGATTTCTCTTAAATTATTTTCCTTTATTTTGCTTCTCCAACCCCCAAACTCTTTTTATTTCCTTTCTTTTGTAACAACACCAGTATCCTCAATATACTAGGAGGTTGTTATAAGAAGGATTCAAACTACACATACACACAACTCCATCTAATGGATGATGAACATAATGTTTCTGTGGATGGAAAACTAACGCCTCACGAAACGATGATTGTTCAAATACATCTTACCGCCTCTCATGGTGGCCATTATGATGGAACTGTAATTAAATATGATATTAATGATATATATTTTATATATAATCTTCTGTAATTCCATTTTATTTCATACCATTATTCGTTTCATGTTGTATATACATACGATAATTTCATTTGAGGAAGTGCGGACTACCGCCCCCTTAAAATGATATGACTCGTTCATACCACACATGGAACGTATAAAGGATGGTGTTAATGAACTTAAGTAACATATATAAAATATTATATTATACTGGAATAGTAATATACCTATGTATCAGTTGGATTCAATTCTTTTAAAATTAAAATTAAAATGGAAGTAGCGTTCGTGCGTACGTACGGACTACCGTCTCCACGAACGCGGTGAGATCCATCCTCCATCGTATCCATTCAAGTCTTATTCTCATTTTAGGGTTAAAAATAATGTTATTATCATTCTTATTATGAATAAGATTTAATCTATCCATTACAAACATTTCTTACGTAACCAAACATTTAAGAAGAACGAATCGATTATCACCTGAAACGAAGATAATACTAAGATATTATCAAATCAATATTAAAAGATCATATATGATATCATATTAATGTATATGATTCTTTTATAATTTAATAACAATTATTTCACCATTATACAGGAGGTTAACCTACCCCAACCAAGGAAAAGTACAAGGTAAGGGATTTTTCTTATCTCACATTCAATTCCGTGAGATTTCCATTATTCGCCACTAAATTATTGAAAGTGGTGTATTGTGTACTGGCATTTGATATATATTATCATATTCATGTTATTCTGTAAATAATTTGGTGGTTATTAACTTTTGGCCATACGACTCAGTTGATTAACGTGGTAAGGGGTTTTCATCTCACTCCTTATTCCCGTGACATTCATGCCATATTGCCACCATTACCTTTTGTGTGGTGTATGTACTGCCCATAATTATATTCTTTGTGTAATACACTCTAATTTATGTGTACTTACATATTCATTGTATGATACCTCTTTCATGGGTTGTATGTTTCATAAGTTACCAAACTGGTAAGGGTTATTTCACAATCTCTTCATTATCCGAGGTTGTTTATTTGTAATAATCTACTGGGATCTCTTTATCATCCACATCCATGTTTCTTCAAAATGTATTTCAAAACATTTTTATTATTTACAATAATATGGGTTAAAGTAATTTATACCCTTGTTTGACTTTTTCTAAGAGGTTTATAAAGGAATCTTTCCGTCGTTTTCAAAACAAGGTCATTTTTAACCTTTTCGACAGAATTAAGGTAAGAATGTTTTTTTTAACTTATACGGCGGGTGCGGTTATTTTCCGCCGTTATAAAATTGTCAAAGCTTCCCTTAAAAGCTTATAAGATTATTTTCAAAGAAAATGTTTGATTTTATATGGATCTTAAATGATTTCAAAATAAAAGGAGATATTTCTTTAAAAAGAATTTTGATTTCATCTATGTCAACATCCTTTGATGGGTTTTAAGGTTATTTGAAGTTGATTTATTATGATACAAAACTTCTATATTGTTTTGAAGGTTTTGTGATATGTTTGACTGTGGATGTGCTATTTTTATACCATTCATAGTTTATGGTGAAAGTATTGACATTTCGTATGCTAGTTCCAATAAGAATGTTTATGTTATATTTCAATCTTTACTTCATATGAATGTGTTGGACAAGTATGTTCCAGGTTGGGGACTGGTTAAAGTAAGCCCTCCAGGTTGGGGACTAGTAAAAGTAAGCCCTCCAGGTTGGGGACTGGTAAAAGTAAGCCCTCCAGGTTAGGGACTGGTAAAAGTAAGCCCTCCGGGTTGGTGTCCGGTTATTAGAGGCACTCCGGGTTGGTGTCCGGTTATTAGAGGCACTCCGGGTTGGTGTCCGGTTATTAGAGGCACTCCGGGTTGGGTTCCGGTTACAGTTAGCCCCAAGGTCTTGGGACGAGGCCTTGAAAAGTAATTAAAGTTTAGCATTATGCATTCCAACATTATGAAAGTGGTTATTGATTTTGCATGTGATTATTCGATTAGTAGAATATCCATGTGAACAAGTAAATGGCATTATTTCATTTCACTTTTGCCATAATATGTTGAAGTTCAAGTTTAAAAGGCTTTTGTTTTAGTAATTCATTGCCTTAAATGTTTATTCTTATTTTTGAATGTTCCGCTATATTGTTATCCTTACTGGGCATTTGAGCTCACCCCTTTTCTATGTTTTATTTTTCCCAGGATGTGAAGATGTAAGTTATGAATGACCTGCATGGATATTATGAGGGGATTATAGTGTGGACTGTGGAAACATTATGTTGTTGTAGTAGTTTTTCATTTTTTGATATAATGTAAAACTTATGAATATATCTAGTGTTTCCAAGGCTACTAAACCAATCGGTCTTTCGAGATTTGATCTTTCTTGTGATCATGCCAATGTTACGAAGTAATGCACAAAATATGGGTAGCTGGGGTCGGGGCGTTACATTGAGGGTATTAGCAGGTCAGAGGCATCTGTAGGATGGAACCTCGGTAGGTCATAGTGTTGGTAGGTTGACAATGTTGGTAGTTAGAATACGTCGGTAGGTCAGGGCATTGGTAGGTCGAGGACGTCAGTAGGTTGAAGCCATTGGTATGTTGAGGTGTCAGGGTGTCAGGGTTTCAGTGTGTTTAAGTGTTAGTGTGTCAGGGCATCAGTGAGTTTGGGTGCATGTGAGTCAAGCACTAATTGGTTGCATCAGTGGATCAATATCGGTAGCTCAACATCGGGAAATCAGCATCAGTGACTCCCTAGTAGTGGCTGGTTGTTAGTGACTCTCCCATCAGTGAATCATTTATAGATTTCCCCAATTATTCCAGTTTCTCCCATATTTTCATTTTATTTTATGTAAATTGAGTTTGAAGCCATGTTTGGGAATTTCTAAAGGCATTTATAATTATATGAAATATAACATTAATATCCAAACCCAATGGGGACTGTGAAATTATCAATACCCATGGTATTGGTCACAAGTCATCTTTAATGTCCCTTGAAATCATCCCCCCTTCTATTGATATAGGATATGGAAAATCTAAATAGTGGAATTCACTTCCCATTGTATTCATGTTCTCTCTTGGTGTGCCTAAAGCCTTCCCCTCCCAAGGAGTCACATGTTGTGTTCTATCCATCGAACTAGTTTTCCTGGAGTTTTCCAACTACTTGTCCACCCCCTGCATTGGAGGAAGAGAAATCGTTGGTCGCCTATTGTTGTAGGTAGGTATTCCATCATTCTCCATAAATTTTTTTTACTATGTGGATGTTTTTACACCTTTTCCTCTTACAATACTACTAATATCAAATTAAATAAGATAATAGTAAGTAATAATTGACGATCACTTACTTTTATTTGTAATCTTTGATCTCTAAGGTGAATTGTATGGGTTGTATCCATCTGAAACTCATGGGCATTGGTGGTATTTACATACATACCACTGACACTTCATGGTTATTTTCTATTCTTCCATAAAATTACTATAAAAATCAAATTTGATTAATCATGTATACCTTGTTAAATGAAAAGGATTCTCAAGGACTTAACAAGATTTGTGATCACCCCTTTTTAATATATTAGAATTAAAGAACCATTGTATGCTAAATCCAAATACCCTTAGCTTGTTTTGGTGTGGTTGTGTTATGTGTGGGAATTGATGGTCATTGTTCATTATGAGGGATATATGGTCGAGGTTTTGGTTGCATGGTTGTGGTCACAAGGGTTGTCAGAGGACATGATTCAATGAGAAGGTTTTGGTATGTGTATTCTTTAGGGATGTAATTTAGTGGTGGTTGTTGTGGTCTTTGTGCATGAGGTGGTGAAATAGGTGTGATTAAATCTCATGTCTACTGATATATTGATTATATATTAGATGTAAATGTAATGAAGTGAGACTATATCTCAGCAGTGGTTGGGTAGTGGGGCTGCAGAACTGGGTGGTGTCATTATTTCATGTTTGTCAGTGTTAGAATGGGTTCCCTTTCCATTGAACCTCCCTTGTTTGTTTTGCATGTGTATTTTTTGGTAGTGTTTCATCACAATGTAATTTTTTTAGTGTTTCTATGTTACCTGGGTAGGTTTGGAAAAAAATAAATTAATTTTTTGAAAATAAAGAATTATAAGTTGTTAAATGAATCAGCTGGGGTATGTTTTGAGTTGGGGCCAATAGTGAAGCAGCATTCATGTGACTGTCATTAGTGGTGTTACATCCATTTATGGGTTTAGGAAAAGGTAGGTTTGAGTGGTCCAATTGTATATTTTGAATCCCATTCGATTGGATGAGTGTTTGTTACCTATACATATAATCTTACAGTGCATTATGTAATCTGTATGCACCCCACTCATGTTGAGCACTATACACTAGACACAACCATTTTTACTTGGGAGGGTATCATTCCCAACATCCCAGAAGAATGATAAATGGTTGGTAATTGTCTTTACCATGGCCCCTCTTCAATGAATTTACATCCCAAGACTCTTTGTGTAGGAATAATGGCTTGAGGTTTAATACCAAACTTATGGTATTGGCTTTGTGGGAGGTGGTTTGTTTACCAGGTGTCCTCAGGATGAGGACCATGTGTTTTTTGGTGAGATTTGTGGTAGTTTTGGATAGGTGTCTACTGGCGGGATGTGTTGTGGTCTGTAGATCATGTGTATATGGATAGGTTGTGACACTAAGTATTGTAGATGATCATGGTAGCGTTATGAAGTTCTCCTTTAGATATGAGAAGATAAACTATGGGATGAGGGGTGGGGTACCCAAATATCAATGTTATCATTACATTACTTTACATTACATACATTATTTGGTTATTGTTCCTTGGAAAGGTATGTGTGGATAGTATAAATTGATAGGTTCTTTTTAGTTTTTTTTCTCACAAGGGAAATATTTCTGTTATCTAACTTACGCATGAATGACGTTGGTTTTTTCTACTAATTATAATTATATTCTCAACCTATGTATATAAACCATTTTTTAGGATTCTAGGGAGATTACGCGGACTGTGATGGGCCTTACTACCTTGGATTTTGGGGATGACTATTGTGTAACTTCATAGTTTTATTTTGGGGCATAATTTTTACTTTTCTTTGTGTTTTGAAGAATAATTAATTTAAAAACACATTTGGGATTGATTTGGGATTATTTATATATATCTACCATGGAGTGGATTTAAGTTCATACATCTTATCTCTTGATCTTGGTTACTTTTGAGTTGGTATTTCCTCCAATTGTTTTGATATTTATAAACATTTGGAGGAAATATCCACCTCATGACATATTGGAAATGGGACTTCGGGGGCATGACCTCTCCAACGTCTAGAGGAAGGAAGGTCTCTTCAACTTTCTATCCATTCCCTTATCTTGAAGATGGCGGGTTGTGATATTATGGTATCATATAGGAGGAGGGTTGAGAGGTAGGATGTAGTTTGGAGTTTGGAATACTGAGGACTGCAAGGGTTGGTAGGGAAAAACATTTAGGTGTTCTCGATATGTGACATTAGCCCATGAATACTAGATAGGAAATGAGATTTGAGAAACCCCCTTGGATATGATTCATGAACTATAAGATTACCAAAAAAACCAAGTGAGGCTACACCTTTTTTGGGATAGAGACACTTGTAAAGGTATATGTATCATGATTAATTGTGTTCTTGTTAGTTTTTGAAATTTTTTACTTAATCAAAATAAACAATGAGTGGTGACCAATACTAAATAAACTACATGCAACACATGATTAAGATTTATTTGTTTTCCTTTCTGTAATGGCTCCCAGATGTCATCGACATGTTGTATGAGCCAGCATTCTGACCTCGTTGACCAAAATAGGGTCAATATGGCTGTGGAGGATGATCAGTGTTAGATGTTTCTTTTTGCATGATAGTGGATGAATCAGGGAATATATAAGGGTAGTGTCCCATACATGAAGATAGAGAGTTGACTTGAGGATATGGTTATCAGTTTTTACATGATATAGGCTCTAATAGTGTATCGGGTTCCTTTAGAGGTGAGTCAATTGAGGGGGCAGTGTGTTAGTGTTAGATTCATTACATCAGGGAGATGAATAAGATTGATGTTTCGTGGGATGGAATTGTCAAAGATTTTAGAAGGTAATTCCATTCTTCTATAATTAAAGATGATAAGATATATGAGAGAATCTCCTTCTAGTAGGGGAGTATATTAGATATGGAATTGGTGATCGTGTTCAAAGATCTCCTATATTTTACTTCAGATATCTTTCTAGACAAGGAGTCCCTCTCAAGGTGCTTATAGGAGAAACTCTCCCCTACTCATCATTATGTGATTACTCCCTTCAGCCTACCGATGTATGAGGAGGTTCAGAAGAAGGATGAGGTAGTGCAATGGATGCACTTGTGATGAGGTCTACCATGAGAGGGATGAAAAATGAGTTCTTCAAAGAGGAAAGTTGTCAGTAGTATGTATCATGTGTCAGGGACATCTATGTTTCATCCTGTTGGCAGCTGACACCAACATTTTCTGTTACGACACTATGGTCCCCACCCTTTTTCCACGGTCCGGGCCCTGGAATATTTCTCTTATAGAGGTCATGGGATCTTCTAGGGTCATTTCCCAACATGAGGTTATCATGGTGGAGGTGGGTAGGTTCAGTTCCCACCTCAACAACAATTTCCAGCCATTCCTTTCCAGCAGAAGGGATAGCATGCTCCAACTCTACCAATAGAAGATAGTTTAGGAGGAGGATAACCTCAAGGTTCTCCTCAATGACCTCAAATAGGGAGTGGATGTGGTGGTGGATGACAACTGATGGGAAAATGATTCGGGCATGGGAATTTTCATGCCATAGTGGCAACATTTCCAACAGGGCCAGTGATCATATGATGTACGATTAGTTTTTTATGACACATTCATTCACCTTGTTGATTCATCAAATTCTCACTCCTTGGTTTCACATAGTTAAGCATATGCTCTGGGATTGGACATATAGAGACATTCTAAGCCCAGTGTGATGGGTACACCAGTCGTAGGATTGACCATCTCATTTTTTGTTTGTTGAGGATGTAGACTGATGATCGGAACACATTAATCTTGTGTGGATCTCTATATTCATTAGATAAATCCATAAAGTTTTATCATTGGCATCGAGTGGTGGTAATTTTTCCGTGCTACTATCATATTCTTCTGAAAAAGAATCATGTTTTTAGATGTGAAATTCTAGTGTGTAGCGGTAATTGGCGAGTGGAACTATCCTATGGGTTGTCAGTGCATGGAGAAAATATTTCAATTATTAGAAGACCTGTTAGTGTGATTGAAAGATGATGATATTGAAGAGGTTTTATGAGTATTTTAAGTGTTTTGTTTTTTTTCGCTGATGCGGTTGTGACTCCACCCCCACAACGTGATGTTGAGTTTGGGATAGAATTATTTCCCTGTTCTCATTAGATATAGATGGATTCTTATCTAATGACATATTCTATGTTGTGGATGTTATGGATTTAGATTGATTATATGAGGATAAGGGTTTCATCGGGCCATGTGTGTCATTGTGGGGTGTAACGGTCTTTCTTATGAAGATAGAATATGGTTTTCAAAGGCTATACATAGACTACCGGAGACTAGATCAGTTAATGGTCAACAACTATTACCCTATCCCTAGAATCGCCTATATTTTTTACCAGATGGGGTTTTCAAGTTTGTTCTCTAAGATTGATCTTCAGTCTGGGTATCACCAGTTATGGGTGAAGGAGGGTGACATCCCGAATACTGTATTCTTTTGTAGCTATGGGCACTTCTAGTTTGTGGTTACGATGTTTGGTGATACAAATGAACAGCATGAGTTCATTGGAATTATTAAATCTGTATTTCATGTGTTCAAGGACAAATTATTTATTATATTCATCTATAACCCCGTAATATACAAAATTTCAGAGGAGGAGAATACCAAACATCCCAGGACTATCCTAGAGGAACTTCGATAGGACCTTCTCTACATAAAGTTATCCAAGTGAATGTTTTGGACATGATAGGTCCAATTCCAAATACATGTGATGCCTCAACAGGTTGTCGAAGTTGACCCATCTAAGGTCTAGGCAATCGTTTCATCGGTTGTACACATGAATGTTATAGAGGTTCACAGTTTTCTCGATTTATAAAGTTACTATGTGAGATTCACTACTAATTTCTATAGGGTAGCTACTCCACTGATGGATCTGACCAAAAAATGACAAGATTTTTTGTGGGGAGAGCAGTTCCCTACAGTGCTCAGATATCTAAAGTGCGTGTTTTTAGTGATATAGAGATATGGATTATAGAGGAAGGGGTGTTGTAACGCCCCGACACCAGTAACCTTGAGTCGGTGCATTTTTACATAACATTGGCATGATCACAAGAAAGATCAAATCTCGAAAGACCGATTGGTTTGGTAGCCTTGGAAACACTAGATATATTCATAAAGTTTTACATTACATCATAAAGTGAAAAAGTACTGCAACAACATATTGTTTCCATAGTCCACACTATTATCCCCTCATAATATCCCTACAGGTCATTCATAATTTACTTTTTCACATGTTGGGAAAAATAAAACATAGAAAAGGGGTGAGCTCAAATTCCTAGTAAGGATAACAATATAGCGGAAACATTAATTATTAATAATAAACATTTAAGGAAGTCTATAACTAAAACAAAATCCTTTTAAACTATAACTTCAACATAGTATGTCAAAAATAAAATGAAATAATTCATTTTAATTATTCGCATGGATATTCTTGTAATTGAATAATCACATGAAATATCAATAACCAATTTCATAATGATGGAATGCATAATCCAGACTATCATAACCACATAGCCAAGGCCTCGTGCCAAGACTACAAATAATATTTTTCCAAGGCCTTGTCCCAAGACAGTAGTTCCTCTCATGGTACATACCGATGCATCGTGGAGCTATAGCGGGCTCCACCCGCCACATACTAAGTCCAATGCATTCCCATGTGAAAAGGTTTAAACCTAAAATAAACATTTGTATTAAAACTAGCATACGAAATTTCAATACTTTCACCATAAACCATGAATGGTATAAAAATAGCACATCCACAGTCAAACATATCACAAAACCTTAAATACAATATTGAATTTTGGTATCATAATAAATCAACTTCAAATAAGCGTAAATTCCAAGGATGATGACATAGATGAAATGAAAACTCTTTTTAGAGAAATATCTCTTTATATTTTGAAATCATTTAAGAGTCATATATTTTTAAAATAAAACATTTTCTTTGAAAATATTCTTATAAGCTTGTAAGGGAAGCTTCAAAGATTTTATAATGGTAGAAAATATCCGCACCCGCCGTATATG
This sequence comes from Viscum album, assembly GCA_963277665.1. NCBI lineage: Eukaryota > Viridiplantae > Streptophyta > Magnoliopsida > Santalales > Viscaceae > Viscum > Viscum album. The sequence goes on from OY728132.1 coordinate 1,966,979,883, forward strand.
TTAAAAAAACATTCTTACCTTAATTCAGTCGGAAAAGATAAAAAAGACCTTGTTTGGAAAATGACAGAAATATTCCTTTATAAACCACTTATAATGGTCAAAAAGGGTATAATTGAATTTATACCATATTCTATAAGATATAAAGAATGATTTGAAATACATTTTTAAGAAACATGGATGTGGATGATAAAGAGGTCCCAATAGATAATCACGTATAAACAACCTCAGATAATGAAGAGATTGTGAAATAAAACATTACCTTGTACTTTTATTTGGTTGGGGGTAGGTTAACCTCCTGTATAATGGTGAAATAATTGTTATTAAATTATACAATAATCTTATACATTAATATGATATCATATATGATCCTTTAACATTGATTTGTTAATAATATCTTAGTATTATCGTTGTTTCGGGTGTACACATACTCGTTTTATTTTATATGTTTTTTTATGTAAGCCATGTTAGTAATGGATATGTTGTATATTTTTAATATCCAGAATGATATCAAGTCCTTAAAAATTATTTTTAAATCATCAAATGATAATTATACTTGAATGGATACGATGGAGAATGAATCTCATCGCGTTCGTGGAGACGGTAGTCCATACGTACGCATTAGCGACAATATCATTCTCTTGATATTAAAATAATATATAATTGGATGGTATATCATATATAAAAAATTATTATCATGATATATTTATTATTTACATGAATTAAAAATCATTATTATACCCATCCAAATAATTGTTTATTGAATAACAATTACACCACGACGTGGAGACGGTAAGTCGTACGTACGCACGTATGGTGACATGTTATTCAAAGGATGGATAGAATACTGAATATGGTAGTACCATAATTATAATAACAACACAGGATATATAATATACTGAAGTTATTATTTTATAATGGTAATAACAAAGGAAGAATAAGTGGAAGAAGAAATTAACTTGGAAGTGGGGTGGTGATATCATTACCTCTTCTTCGGGTTCTTCCTTTTGATTTGATCAAAAGGGATTTTAGGTTGGATTTCTGACTAATGGAAGGCCTCTAGGATTAAGTTAGGAATGTTGACAGAGTATTTGGGCAGAGTTAGGCCGAACCAAAAGGCTTTGAAGGTGCGAGTTAATGAGAAGGGGGAGTTCCCTTTTATAAGATGGGTGAGGGAACCTTTTGAAAAGTTAGAAATATTATTTTATAATTAATTCATATTCGGTTTCTAATGGCACCAAAGTGGATTATTTAAATGTTAAGGTGGGGAAAGGTCGAAAACCACTCAACCAATAGAATTTAGATAGGTTTGTGTCATTATACTATCCTTGTCGTTAAGTATTAACTCTTACTTAATTAGTTTCACTTTTACAATGTCTCTGTGTATTTTTATATATTATGGTTAATAAATATACTATATACAACCAAAAGACCACCAAGTGGTCCATTAATGTTTCAAATATTATGATATAAGTCTCTTGGCCGAACCTTATATTTTTAGAAATATAATATCAATTAATAATATAATATTTGTTTTAAATACTATTTTATGTCAATTTTGAAACTATTCAATAATTGATTATTTTTAAAATCATAACAGAATTATTACTTCAAAAAAGGTAATTATATCATTAATAACATGTCATATTAACCGAAAAAATTACGGTAATTCATAAAATGTCTCAAATTTTATTTATTTGGGTATCTACAATATCAATCATTTTAATTTTTCACTATTATGGTAATTACTGCATCACCATTGTGTCATAAATAAATTAAATTATATAATGTCTAAAAATTATAAATTAAATTAAATTATGTAGGAAATCTTGTTATATTTCTAATGAATATTTATAGTCGAAACTACAATATATATAACCCATATGTAAAAATTGTTTTTCTAAAAGATATATGTTTGTGTCGTTTTTGTATTCATTTTAACTAAATTAAAATAAAGTGTCCCGATCACTTAAAAGTGGCACCATGGGGTCCCAAAATCAACCCAAATATGCCCATGGTCTGACATGTATCAAACAATAAGGTTAGGACACTTTTTAGGGTAATTTGTTATTATTAAAATATTATTTTTCAACCCTTATTTACCGGATTTACCCTTTAACCATGGTAAATAAAATATTTACCGAAATTATTATTCAAAATGTCTAAAAATTAAAGTTACCTATTTACACAATTTTAATATCCTGATTCCAAATATGGAATCCATTTTTCCAAATTCAAAACACAGAAGTTGCAGAAATTAATTTAAAACTAATTCCCGTTGTCAAAACAAAAAGCGTGTTTTTAAGATATAATAACTTTCAAAAGATTGATACTTGTTTATGTTCGGTTTAATTATGAAATTATGTCCAATGACCAACATTGTATTAAATGGTAAAAATATATTCTAAATATACTTTAAAAACATCAAATTCATAATTTATCACTATTAAATATTTTGAATAAAAAATTTTTTTTTAATTAAAATTTAGTAATTTTCACTATTCATCAAAATATTAAAGTTATCCGAAAAGTACCAAAAAAACACCTTAGGCTAAATTTGATACTCCGAATCCAAAAATGAAGTCCATTTTGAGAGTTAAAATTTCTAGAATTTTAAAAATTAGGTATTACTATTCATAACGGCTAGTTTGATCGGTTGTGGTGTGTGTTAGAACTCGATGTTGCGTACAACACGCGCTATTGCATAATATAAAGAGAAGCATACCGTAGAATCTTGGGGTGTTACATTATCCCCTCCTTCAAATTATTTCGTCCTTGAAATTTCTTTAATACTACCATATGAAAAGACTTTGGTGGTTCTTCATCATAAGTTCCTCGGGTTCCCACGTTGCCTCTTCCATCTTATTGTTTCTATACAAAACAATTACCAGACGCGTCGTACGGTTTCTCAGTACCTGTTCTATCGTATCAATAATCTTGAAGGGTTCTTCGCATTAAGACAGATTGGGTTCCAATTCAAATTCCTCATAGGTGAGTAAATGCGTTGGGTTAGGCATGTATTTCTCAACAGAGATACGTAGAACACATCATGAACCTTGGAGAGACTTGGAAGCATTTCCAATCGGTAAGCTACATCCCCAATTCATTCTAGAATTTCGAAAGGTCCGAAGTACCTGCGACTCAATTTACCTTTCTTAGCAAAACTTATGACTCCCTTCCATGTAGATACCTTCAGGAAAACCTGATCATCAACTTGAAATTCCAAATCCTTCCTTCGATTATCAGCATAGATCTTCTACCTACATGGAGCTGCTTTGATGTGATTTTGGATTACCTTCACCTTTTCCATCATTTCCTCCACCAGTTCTAGGCCTACAAGTTTTCTTTCACCAATGTCATCCCAACAGGTTGGTGTACGACATTTCTTTCCGTATAACACTTCATATGGTGCCATCTGAATACTCGAATGGAAGCTATTGTTATAGGAAAATTCTACTAGAGGTAAATATTGATCTCATATACCCTGAAAGTCAAGTGAGAAGGATCTCAACATGTCTTATAAGGTTTTAATAGTTCGTTCTGATTGTCCATCTGTTTGAGGGTGGTAGGCAGTGCTTAAATGAAGTTTAGTAGCCAAGGCTTTCTAAAGACATTTCCATAATCTTGATGTAAAATGGGGATCACGATCAGAAACAATAAATAGGGGTACTCCATGAAGTCTCACAACTTCATCAATATATAGTCTTGTTAGACGTTCCAGTGGTAGATCTTCTCTTATAGAAATAAAATGTGTTGAGTTGGTAAGACGATCTACAATAACCCATATTGCATCGTTACTTCTAGGATTCTTTGGTAGCCCCATGACAAAGTCCAGCGTAATATTGTCCCATTTACACTACAGTATAAGAAGAGGTTGCATGACTCCTCCAGTCTATTGCCTTCTAGATTACACTTGATGGCAAACCATACATCTTAACACAAAATCAGCAATCTGCCTCTTCATGTTGTCCCACCAAAAATGTTCTTTCAAATATCAATACATTTTGGTTCTCCTAGGGTGTATAAATAAATTTGAACTATGAGCATAATCTAGAAATTCCCTTTTTAGATCGGGTATATCAGGAACACAAAGTCTCTTCCCGAATTTCAAAATTTCAACTTCATACACAAATTCTCTCAATGTCTCATCATTCATAGATTTTATATTCTTTTGAAATTATTCATCCTTGGTCGGAGAACTCTTAATCCATTCTAGTAAAGATGGTTTGTCAACCATTTGAAAAAGCATTGATGTTTCACCTTCCTAAGTTATTCCCATGTCCATCTTCACTAGATCCATGAAAATTGGATCCCTTTCAATTCTCATATTGTTCAATACTCCATAGCCTTTTCTGCTCAAAGCATTTGCCACCTTGTTTTCCATCCCCAGGTGGTAGTGTATCATGCAATCATAATCCTTGAGTAATTCAAGCCATCTCCTTTGCCTCATGTTGAGTTATTTTTGTGAGAAAATATACTTCAACCTATTGTGATCAGTATAAATCTCACATTTTTCACCATAGAGGTAGTGCCTACAATCTTCAAATCAAAGATCATAGCTGCTATCTCGAGATCATGAGTAAGATAGTTTTTCTCCTGAATTTTCAACTGTCATGTTGCATAGGCAATAACCCTATCATTATGCATAAGTACACAACCAAGTCCTTTCTTCGATGCATCACTATAAATAACGAACCCATCATTCCCTGATGGTAGAGTCAATATAGGAGCATTGACTAATATTCTCTTCATTTCTTCAAAACATTCTTCACAATCTTTTTCCAAACAAATTTATCCCCATTATGTGTGAGCTTCGTTAATGGGTTAGAAAATTGGGAAAAATTATGGATAAAACGTCGATAATAACCTGCCAAACCAATAAAACTGCATACCTCAGTTATACTCATAGGTGTTGGCCATTCTTGGATTGCCTTGGTCTTAGAAGGATCAATAGAGATTCCATCTTTAGAGATAATATGGCCAAGAAAAGAAATCTCCTAAAGACAGAATTCACACATTCTAAACATCCCATATAATTCAAGTCTTCTCAGAGTCTTCAGGATAATGCGCAAGTGATTTTCATGATCTTCGTAGCTTTTGGAGTATAAAAAGATATCATCAATAAATACCACCACAAATTCATCGAGATATTCCTTGAAAACTCTATTCATCAGTTCCATGAAAACAGAGGGTGCATTAGTCAATCCAAAATGCATTACAGTCAACTCGTAATGCCTATACCTGGTTTGAAATGCTGTCTTCGGAATGTCTTCCTTATTTACACACAACTGATGGTATCCAGATTGAAGGTCAATCTTTGAAAAGTATTGAGCTCAATGATGTTGGTCAAATAAATCATCAATGCGAGGTAGGGGATACTTGTTCGTTATTGTTATAGCATTGATCTCCCTGTAGTCGATACATAACCTCATAGATCCATATTTCTTTTTAACAAAATGAGTAGGGGCTCTCTATAGAGAAACACTAGGGAGAATAAATCCCTTATTACTCAATTCCTCTAGTTGTTTCTTTAGTTCAACTAATTCTATAGTGGCCATTCTATATGGGGTCTTCGATATAGGCCTTGATCCAGGAATTAAATCAATTGAAAGCTCAATAATTGAATTTAGTTGAGCTACTGGGGTGGATCTAGATAAGAATTAGGTGGTGACGATTATGCTCTAAAGATAATGTGTTCCTTATCATCATCATCAAAAATCATAACCTCCTTCTTCTTACAATAAATCTTCGCATCATAATCCAAAAGCCAATCCATACCGAGGATTATATCAAATTCAATCATAGGTATGATGATGAGATCAGCGGATAAAGAACATTTATGCGCTCTAATGGGGACTGATTCACAAAACTTTGTTGCAATGATACTTCCCTTAGGAGTTTTAGTTGACAACTCCCTTGTTAAATCAAATTTGAAATATCAAATTTTCGTAGAAAACTGGGAAGATATGAAACAATGAAATGATACAGAATAAAATAATGCATTTTCTAAACTTGAGGAAACCATTAAATTAATTACCACCACGTATTTCGGAGCTTCTACCTCAGCAGCAGTGATATCATAAGCTTGGCCTTGATCCCTTAGCCTTTTCTGAGGTAAGCTCCCCTGACGATTAGGAAATTAATTTTCAAAATGTCCCATCTCCCTGCAATTGTAGTAGTGAACATTGGTAGCTTCCTTCATCCCTTTGCAATCACGAGCTTGGTGGCCTTTTTCACCACATTTTTAACAAACACCCATTCCCTTCAACAAAGTAATGGGGTGTTTCGTACCACATTTACCACATGATGGATATTCAACCTTTCCCTTATTCCCCTTATTTTTATTCCCAGATTGATCAGTAGATCTCTTCTTCTCTTGCGTTGCTTTAAAGTCATAAGACTTAGATAATTCCTTTTCTGTCGTGATAGAACATGAGACAATGTCTTCGTACGATGAGAAGGATTGTGAGACTAATGCTCGACGGAGAAATGGTTTTAACACATCAAAGAAATGATCAATATTACTTCTTGGGTTACTGTAAAGACTCGTCCAAATTCAAGGAATTTTTTTCTTATTTTTCTTTGGAATTTTACAAGAACGCTGTTTCTGACGGCACCTGATTCTGAGGCCCGGTGTGCCCGGAATCATTTTCTGAAGTTTGGCTTGTGTACGTTCTGTGAACGAACGAGCGGGTTTTCCTAACTTTTGAATCGGTGCTCGGAATCGAATTCTGAGGGCACCGATGGAATCTCAGTGCCTATATTTGCTTAGAAATTCCTTTTCCGGAGTTACGTTTGCTCGGGTGTGGTTTTTAGTTTTTGGGGTTAAGTTATGAAATAAAATAAAGTGGTGCGACAACATTATTTTATTTCACTTAAAGCCACTTAATGCCACTTAAGCTAAGTTAAGCGGATAGGGTGGAACCCAAAATATTCTACCCCCTTGGTTGGATATTTCCGAGGTGGGGCCCGCACGAGCCCCGCTGTTTCTTTTCCTCTAAGTAACGCACCCGTGAAAACCCCTTTTAAATGAAAGTCAACCAAAGAGTTTTCATAAATTTTTAACGACCCTATTAATTGGGTAGTTAAATCGTTACCATTAATTCATTGAATTAATGGTTTGTTTCTAAACTTGTTTTCAAATTATTGGCATAATAACAAAATAATACCAACACACGTTTTTCTTGGGTGCGGATTGTTGAGAGGATTTGGAGAAACTCTATCTTCATCCTCCTTCGTGAAGAACGAGAAGAACGCGAAGAACACATCATCGTCGACGAAGAACACCGGCCTTCAAAGAAAGGCGATGAAGAACGCCGACGATTCTCCTTCTGTGATGATTCTTTCACGACGATTCTTCCCCCGCCGCAAATCTTTGATCAACTGCTTGAGATCGTCGACGTGACGCCGTGTATCGCAACGACATGACGCCCCTGTCCAAAACACGACGATCCTCTTCTTCAACGATGGTCAATCTCGCGAAGGACTTACGTCGGACGACAATGACAACTAAGGGTTTTATTTTAGAATAATATTTATTCCCATGGTTTCTTCCTTCTAAAACAAAGAAACCGGATCAACTGATCGTCAAGTTGAGCCGCGTTTGTTTTTATATGCGGGATGGGAATTCTTATTTATAGGAGTTCTTTTGGGGAACAAGGTTAAATTTTAATTTATTAAAATTGTGCCTCATTATTGTTTCATGTGGTGATTGTTATTCCCACTTGATATCACCTAACACGGAGGGTGAGGGCCAAACAAACACGGCCCGACAGCGTGGATTAATGGCGTTTATGAAATGAGAACGGAATGGCGATTTGAGGCCTTCATGGTAATGTTCGGATCCTGGGAGAGCCGTAGGCGCAAACCGTAGGCAAAACGGACCACCGGAACGCGTCCGGTGGTCCGCAGAAGTTCCCGCCGGCGCGCCCCTCCGGCACGGCGGCACCGGAGGCCAGAGGGGGCGGCTGGCAGGGGCCGGCCGCCAGGAAGCGGCGGCACCCAGTGCACCACCACGCCGCAGCGGCGAGCACCGGTCCCGCATCCACGCGAGACCGCGGGGGAAGGGACGCGGCCTAGCGCCGCGTCCGGTGACACAGAGCGGCCCCCGGCCAAGGGCCGCGGCTCCTTTGGCGCGGCCGCTCAGCAAGCGCCGAGCCACCCAGGTCGGGCTGGGCCACCCAGGCCAGGCCGGGCCATGCCCAGTCGGGTCGTACCCGGACCCGGGTCCGGTCGACCCGGTTCGGGCCGACCCAGGGGGGTTCTGCCGGGTCAGCCCGGGCCCAGACCCCCCGTTTCCGGACCCTTTTCGATCTTTTGTCCATATCATGGGCTACGAACCTCCGAACGATGCACCGTTAGCAGTGACGCGATCCTTGGATTGAGTCTGTCGTTTCGGTATATCGCACTCAAGGTTTAAGAATACATTGGGTTCAGCCGGGTTGGTTCGTACACGAAACCAACCGGGCCCTTGGAGCGGAAACGCTCATAACATGAGCTCCGAACATCCGATTGACGTGCCGTCGACTTTGATGGATTCCTCTAAGTGAGACGGATCTTTTGGATTAATCCGCCCGAGTTTTGGACATGGGTGGAGTACGTTCGGGTTGGTTTTGACTTAAAAACCAACCGGGCCCCTAAGACGAAAAAGCCAATAACTCTCAGACCGGACGTCTGATTGACGCGCAGTCTGCGACGTTGAGTTCGTGTTGACGTTATGGATCTTTTGGATACATAAACTTTGGAATATGTGTCAGTTTACATATCAGCCTCTTGGCTCTTGGAGCAGACCCTCCCGAACGAGCTTGCTGTGTGCGGGAACCCTAGAGTTAGCCGCTTTTGCGACGACAAATAAAGTGAGTACGGGAATCCTCAGTGGGTTCGGTTGTGACCACTACATTACTTTTTTGGGATACATCAACTCCGGACTACATGTCAGTTGATGCATCAACCTCTTGGCTCGTGGAGTGGATCCTCCCAGAATGAGCATGCTGTGTGCGGAAACCCTAGAGCCGGTTGAGACTTGACGACTGTTGATCGAATGACTCGGTGTGTTACGGATAGCCCAGTGGGAAGCACTTGGTTGTAGCAGAAGACCCATGGCGGAGGAGCGCTTGGTTGTAGCGGCAGACCCGCGGTACTCAACAGAAGGAGTACCTATGGAGGCTATGATGGGGGGCACTTGGTTGTAGAGGTTGACCCACGACGGAGGAGCGCTTGGTTGTAGTGGCAGTCCTACAACGGAGGAGCGCGTGGTTGTAGTAGCACGGGGGAGCGCTTGGTTGTAGCCGCAGACCCACAGCAGTAGAGCACCTGGTTGTAGTGGCGGACCCGTGGTACTCAACAGAAGAGGTACCTCAAGGGGCTATGAGGGGGATCGCATGGTTGTATCCGCAGACCCTTGGTGGGAAGCACTTGGTTGTAGCAGCAGGCCCACATTACTCGATAGGTGGAGTACTACAGCAGTCCAAGGTTAGAAGGATACGATTGGTTGTAGTGGCATACCCACTATACTTGTTATAGAAGGAGTTACACAATAGCCATGGTATCCTCTTCATGATCGATCCTGTGTGGGTTATTGCGGGGGTTAGTACCTACCGATCCATTGCGGGTTCAACGGCTTAGATGAATCAGTGGCTAAATCTGATCATCTCTATCATCTTACGATGTAGTATACCTGTGTGAGATGAATCCTGTTTTTCCTTCCATTGTTGGTTGTGTTGTGCTATCCTGTGTGGATTAGGTTTTGTTTTCCTATGTGGAATGGGTTGTACTTGGGCTCGAATGTTGGAGCCGAACGAGATTTGATGACTTAGGTATATGTATAGGCATATACCTAAGCAGTGTCGAATGTTACTTCATGGTTGTATCATTCCTTGTGGATTATCCTTTGTAGATTCTGGGAGACCTTCTGGGGTCTCGGGGTCCCTACTGAGTAGCTTATACTCACCCCTGCACGGGCTATGCCCGCACTACATTGTGTTGGTTGCAGACGACGGACAGTGCTTGGTTGTAGCAGCACGGGGGAGCGCTTGGTTGTAGTAGCAGACCCACAGCAGAGGAGCGCTTGGTTGTAGTGGCAGACCCGTGGTACTCAACAGAAGGGGTACCTCTAGGGGCTATAAGTGGGAGCGCTTGGTTGTAGCATCAGACCCATGGTGGGAAGCGCTTGGTTGTAGCAGTAGGCTCACAGTACTCGATAGGTGGATTACTATAGCATTCCAAGGTTAGAAGGATGTGCTTGGTTGTAGCAGCATACCCACTGTACTTGTTAGAGAAGGAGTTACCCAATAACCAAGGTTTTCACTTCATGATCGATCATGTGTGGGTTATTGCGGGGGTTAGTACCTACCGATCCATTGTGGGTCCGACGGCATAGATGAATAAGTGGCTAAATCTGATCATCTCTATCATCTTACGAATTAGTATACCTATGTGAGCTGAATCCTGTTTTGCTTTCCTTTGTGGGTTGTGTTGTGCTATCCTGTGTGGATTATGTTTTTCTTTCCTGTGTGGACTGGTTTGTACTTGGGCTCGGATGTTGTAGCCGAACGAGACTTAATGACTTAGGTATAAGTATGGGCATATACCTAGGCAGTGTCGAATGCTAGTTCGTGGTTGTATCTTTCCTTGTGGATTATCCTTTGTGGATTCTGGGAGACCTTCTGGGGTCTCGGGGTCCCTACTGAGTAGCTTATACTCACCCCTGCATGGGCTATGCCCGCACTACGTTGTGTTGGTTGCAGATAACAGACAACACTGATCGAGGCTGAGGCTTGTGGAGCATGATGGTACCTGGAGGTGGACCACTGGGCGGGACGTACTCGGAGTGGTCAGATGGACCCGAGGAGCAGTGGAGGCTATCTGTACCCACCCTTCTGGTGGGATTTCCAGTGGACAGCTCCACGTTGCGGCTATACTTTTTAGTTGTTGTTTTCCCTTTCCAGTTGTACTTTACTTTCATTTTGGGTTTGTATACTGGCCCACTTGCTTTTATGCACTTATTGTTGTACTCAGTTTTTACTTATAGTTTACTTCTGCCTACTTGCTCAGTGGGTTTTGTGGTTTACTTTACGAAGGAAATGTTTTACCTTTTAACTGGAATTTATGCCTTGGTGCTAGTCGCCATCCCCTGGCCTATGGAAGGCGGGCTTGGGGTAGTCACGACACAGGCCTCGAGGACGGGTCGTGACATTTACTTATATAATCTCCAGCATACCTAGCTATCCTTGTAATGTTAGCCTCATACATTGTGACATTCTCATCCTCCTTTTGTCTCAGACTCAGAAATTGCCTTTCCATATCTACTTGATGGTCACGAGGAAAGTATTTTTCAAAAAACAGATATTCGAACTCCCTTAATTCCATATTTGATACATCATCATCTTCCTTCATGTTTTGAATCAATGACCACCATTGATCAACATCTCCAGTGAGGCGGTAAACTGCCATGATAACTTTTTCCCTTTTACTACTCCCCAAAGCCTGAAATGTATTCTCTATGGAATTTGTACATTGCTCAGCTACTAATGGATTTTTACTCCCATTGAACGTTGGTGGTTGTTGCCTCATGAATCGATCTAACAATATTCTTCCACGCTATAGATCGGGGTGCTCCATATGGGTAAGGTTATTATTCATAACCTGAGTGAGTTCTCCCAGTATGGTGATTAGCTGATTGGCACCAGTTGCATCACCAGCTCCACTATAATTATCTTGAGAATGAGGTAAATCCCTATATGGAGTGTGTTCATTGATACGGTTTCCATTTCTTCCACTAGGAACCATTTCTAAACAATGGCATAAACTAGATCAGTTTATGAATCAAAATACACAATTCCATACTTATAAAACACTTAACATAAATTGAATTATTTATGGATATAATCCGTAATCATAAAAATGTTTTCTTTGAGGAAGTATATACTCATAAACCATTCATAATGATTTGTAAAGAAAATGAGATTTATCCTAATCATATCCCTCGGGAGTGTCGTAACCAAGAGTGCATCAGGACCTGTTGTCGTGCACCAGTTCCCGTTCGAGTCTAGCTCAAAGTGGTGTTTTCGGGTTTTACCCCTAGGTACATCTATGCCAAAGCTGTCTCTACCTGCTCATATCCAGACAGGGATGTATTGCTTGGAAAACTCACAAAATCTCTACAATAACAAAATTCTAGGAAGTTCTTCTATACTAATCCTCAAAGTCCATCTTAGGTCTATGTGCTCTAATCAGAGTTTATCTAAATCTAGCTTCCAAGGATTGTACTAAACTTCCTCTGATACAAACTGTAACTCCCCGACCCCAGTTACCTAGAGTCTATGCATTATTACATAACATTGTCATGATCCTAAGAAAGATCAAATCTTGAAAGACAGATTGGTTTAGTAGCCTTGGAAACACTAATTATATATTCATAAAGTTTTACATTAATCATAAAGTGAAAAACTACTCCCACAAAATATTGTCTCCATAGTCCACACTATTATACCCTCATAATATCCCTTCAGGTAATTCAAAATTTACTTCTTCGCATCCTGGGAAAAATAAAACATAGAAAAGGAGTAAGCTCAAATTCCCAGTAAGGATAACAATATAGCAGAAACTTTCATAAATAAGAATAAACATTTAAGGCAGTGTATAACTAAAACAAATACCTTTTAAACTTGAAAATCAACATAGTATGGAAAAAATAAAATGAAATAATTCCATTTACTTATTGACATGGATATTCTACTAATCGAATAATCACATGCAATATCAATAACCACATTCATAATGATGGAATGCATAATGCCAGACTATCATAACCACATAGCCAAGGCCTCGTGCGAAGACTACAAATAAGATTTGTCCAAGGCCTTGTGCCAAGACAATAGTTTTTCTCATTAGACCTACCAATTAATCGAGGAGCTATAGTGGGCTCCACCCGTCACACATTAATCCCAATGCATTCCTATATGAAAAGGTTTAAACATAACATAAACATTCGTATTAAAACTAGCATACAGAATGTCAATACATTCACCATAAACCATGAATGGTATAAAAGTAGTTCATCCATAGTCAAACATATCAAAAAACCTTCAATACATTATAGAAATTTTGTATCATAATAAATGAACTTCAAATATGCGTAAAATCCGTCAAAGGATGTTGACATAGATGAAATCAAAACTCTTTTTAGAGGAATATCTATTTCTATTTAGAAATCATTTAAGATTCATATATTTTTAAAATAAAAAATTTTATTTGAAAATATTCTTATAAGATTGTAAGGGAAGATTGAATGATTTTATAAGGTTGGAAAATAGCCTCACCCGCTGTATAAGTTAAAAAAACATTCTTACCTTAATTCTGTCGAAAAGGTTAAAAAGGACCTTGTTTGGAAAATGACGGAAATATTCCTTTATAAACCAATTATTAAGGTCAACAAGGGTATAAATGAATTTATGCCATAGTCTCTAAAATATAATGAATGATTTGAAATACATTTTTAAGAAACATGGATGTGGATGATAAAGAGGTCCAAGTAGATAATCACTTATAAACAACCTCGGATAATGAAGAGATTGCGAAAAAAACCCTTACCTTATACTTTTCCTTGGTTGGGGGTAGTTTAAACACCTTTATAATGGTGAAATAATTGTTATTAAATTATACAAGAATCATATACATTAATATGATATAATATATGATCATTTAACATGGATTTGTTAATAATATCTTAGTATTATCGTGGTTTCGGGTGTTAACTTACTCATTTTCTTTTATATATTTTGTTACATAAGCCATGTATGTAATGGATAGGTTGTATATTATTCATATCTAGAATGATATCAAGTCCTTAAACATTATTTTTAAATCATCAAATGATAATTATACTTGAATGGATACGATCGAGAATGAATCTCATCGCGTTCGTGGAGACGGTAGTACCTACGTACGCACTAGCGACAATATCATTCTCTTAATATTAAAATAATATATAATTGGATGGTATATCATATATAAAGAATTATTATCATGTTATATTTATTATTTACATGAATTATAAATCATTATTATACCCATACAAATAATAATTTATTTAATAACAATTACACCACGACGTGGAGACGGTAAGTCGTACGTACGCACGTATGGTGAAATGTTATTCAAAGGATGGATAGAATAATGAATATGGTTGTAACATATTTAAAATAACATCACAGTATATAAAATATACTGGAGTTTTTATTTTATAATGGTAATAACAATGGAAGAAGAAGTGGAAGAAGAAAGGAACATGGAAAAGGGGTGGTGAAATCATTACCTCTTCTTCGGGTTCTTCCTTTCGATTTGATCAAAAGGGCTCCTAGGTTGGCTTTATGACTAAAGGAAGGCCTCTAGGATGAATTCAGGAAAGTTGAGAGAGTATTTGGGCAGAGTATGGAAGAACCAAAAGGCTTTAACGGTGTGAGTTAATGATAAGGGGGAGTGCTCTTTTATAAGAGGGGTGAGGGGCGCCTATAGAAAAGCTAGAAATATTAATTTATAATAAATTTATATTCGATTTCTAGTGGATCCAAAGTGGATTATTTAAATTTTAAGGTGGGGATAGGTCTATAACCACTCAAATAATATAATTTATATAGGTTTGGGTCATTATACTTACCTTATCTTTAAGTATTAACTCTTAGTTAATTAGTTTCACTTTTACAATGTCTCTTTGTATTTTTATATTATATGGTTAATAAACATACTATATACATCCAAAAGACCCCCAAGTGGTCCATTAATGATACAAATATCATTATATAAGTCTCTTGGCCTAAAATTATATTTTTAGGAATTTAATATCAATTAATACTGTAATATTTGTTTTAAAAACTCATTTATGCCAATTTTGACACTATTCAATAATTGATTTTTGTAAAACTCATAAAAGAATTATTACTTTTAAAAAGTTAATTAAATCATTCCTAGAATAGAATATTAACCTAGAAAATTAGTTTAAGTCATAAAAAGTCTCAAATTAGTTTTATTTGGGTACCTACATTATAAATCGTTTTAATTTTTCACTATTATGGTAATTAATGCATCACCATTGTGTCATAAATAAATTAAATTATTTAATGTAGAAAAATTTAAAATAAAATACCATCATGTAGGAAATCATTTTATCCTTATAATGAAAATTTATAGTCGAAAATCCTACATTATTAACCCTATGTAAAAAAACTTCTTAAAGATATATGCTTGTGTTATTTTTGTATTCATTTTAACTTAATTAATATAAAGTGTCCCTATCACTTACAAGTGGCACCATGAGGTCCCTAAATCGACCCAATGATGTCCATGGTCAGACATGTATCAACCAATACGGTTAGGACACGTTTTATCGTAATTTGTTATTATTATAATATTATTTTTTAACCCTTATTTATCGGATTTACCCTTTAACCATGGTAAATAAAATATTTACCGAAGTAATTATTCAAAATTTCTAAAACTAAAAGTTACCTATTTACACAATTTGAACATCCTGATTCTAAATATGGAATCCATTTTTCCAAATTCAAAACACAGAACTCGCAGAAATTAATTTAAAATTAATTCCCACTGTCAAAACAAAATGTGTGTTTTTAAGATATAATAACTATCAAAAGATTGATACCTGTTTATGTTCGGTTTAATTATGAAATTATGCCCAATGAACAAAATTGTATTAAATGGTAAAAATATATTCTAAATTTTTTTTAAATCCACTCAAATTCATAATTTATCACTATTATTTATTTTGATTAAAAAAGTGGTTTTTAATTAAAATTTTGTAATTTTCACTATTCATCAAAAAATTAAAGTTATCCAAAAAGTACCAAAATTTCGCCCTAATCTAAATTCAATACTCCAAATCCCAAAATGAAGTCCATTTTGAGAGATAAAATTTCTATAATTTTAAAAATTAGGTATTAAAATTCATACCGGCCAGTTTGATCAGTTGTGGTGTGTGTTAGAACTCGATGTTGCGTACGACACATGTTATTGGATTATTCAAAGAGAAGCGTACCATAGAATCTTGGGGTGTTACAGGTGTTGTTTGAGGTGTTTTTTGATGATTCCTGTATAGGCTTGGGGTGTGTGTCGATGCAGCCAAAGGCAGTGATCTCCAATATGTATAGGTAGAAACACCATCCTGAATTTAACTTTGCCAACTGTGATCTATAACTAGTTCATGTCATGTTCCCACTAAAGATGTGGAGACATTACTTTATTGGGGATCCCTTTTTGGTCTTTACAGATAACAAGAGCATGAGGTATATAATTTCATAGTGAGACCTAAACATTCTGAAGAAGGGTGAATAGATTTTCCCCATGATAAATATTTTGAGATATCCTACCTCTTAAGAAATGGGAATATTGTGGATGATTATTTGAATAGGAAGTCATATAAGGATGTGGTTTATAAATCTACAGATTCTTGGTTGGTGATTGAGGAGCTAGTAGATTTTACATATATGTAAGAATGAATGGTAGAATAGGTAATCTATTTTAGATGATGGTACTATAATCTCTGAGGTATAGGATGGTGGAGTCTCAGTGTGGAGAATCATAGGAAGTGGTGATGTTTAATCGCATTGACCATGGCGATTCTTGATGGGATTGACATTGTATGGTCAGAATCAAGTGTTGTTCAATGAGAGACTTTTTTCCAATGGAAATGTGGGAGGATGTTTTTTTTGAGTTTCATAGATAACCCCTATAGGTACACCCGTGATATTACAATATGTAACGGTGCATTAGGGAACATTTTTGGTGAACTGGGATGAAGATGTCAGTGAAAGAGTTTTTCTAAGTGTTTTGTGTTCTAGCAAGTGATGGTTGAGCACTGTCATCCTGATGGTTTATAGTTTCCCCTAAATTTCCCCAAGTGGAAGTGGGATGACATATTGAGAATTTATTTATAGGATTACCCATGAATCATGTATAATATGATGATATATGGGAAGAAGTGGATTAATTGATTAAATCATATCACTTATTAGCAATCACGTAGTTGAGAGCAGTGGATAATAGAGCATGAAGGTATGTGGATGAGTTGGTGGATCTTCATGTAGTTCCATGATCCATCATCTATGATTATGATACAATTTATTTTCTCACTATTCTAGTGCAGATTGCAGCATGCATTTGGCACTCTGTAACGCCTCAAGACTTCATTCCGCCCTCAGAAAGATACAAAAATAAAGAGTTCCACACAAATTATTGAGGACTTGTTTCACGCATGTGTTCTATAATTTTGAGGGACATTGGTGTGACAAATTCCATTGGTAGAGTATTTTTTACAATAATCAATATCACTCTTCCCTTAGTGTGGTTCAATTCTATGGAATATATAGGAGGTTGTGTCATTCACCAATATAGTGGATAGATGTTGGGAAGGTATTTTCTCATGGTCCAGACAAGGTGAAGAGTATGATATAGAATGTGAATCTTTCCCATGAGAGGATGAAGGATGGAGAAGAACATAATTAGTTTTATACAAATCGTATGAGAATGCCTTTTGAGTTTGATGTTGGGGACCACGTATTCTACTTGGTTTCCCAATGATGTGGGCAGTGGAGGTTTTATAGAGGGAGTATACTTTATCCCATGTTTATTAGAACATTCAAGTTGTTGGGAAGAGTTGTTGAGGTGGAATATCATCTCTAGTTTCCACCACGGGTGAGGAGGGTTCATGATATCATTCATGTCTTCTGTCTTGTTAGTAACTTCATGATGACTCCCATGTCTTTTATTATGGATAGTTAGATACCGAGGACAAAACAACAATTGTGTATTACCTATTGGAGATCCAGGATTATCTAGATAATGTGTTGCATGGATGGACCATTCCCTTATTTTACATGTGGAGGGTGCATGGTGGCTAAAAGGAGAGTACTTAGGAGTGAGAGACGCAGATTCCTGACCAGTACCTAGAGTAGTTCATTGAGTTTTTCTAGTGTTATTTTTATTATGATTTAATGATTAAAATCCATTTTTTATGTGATGAGTTTTGTCCTTATTATAAGATCTACGATAATGTATTAATGTATAAGGAGGGGAGAACATGATCTCTAATCAAGTCACATTAAATAGGATGTGATTAAAACTATGTGTGTGAGTTAGTATCAACCAAAGGGGATAATATCTTGACATGGGGAAAGAATTTCCCGAAACATATTTTCAGGATGTGTTACTTTTGGGAATTTTATGTAATGTGTTACTATTATTTGGATGTAAAATCTCAAGGTAGGTGTTCTTGGATGATGAGGTTTCACTCCAACGAGGTGGATTTTCCTTGAAAGGTATATTACAATACGGTCATTCGGACCCCAATTTCTATTGGGTTTGGTTTCCAATTCTCCATGGTGGGAATAATTGGATATGTATCTAATGTAATGTCTTGGACCTCCATGATCCATTATTTTGTTTAAAATATAGTGATTGTGGTGTTATGGGAGGAAACTCTAGCTCAATTCACGATTTTTCCATATTTCAAATTTTTCCATCAGTAGGATGAGGTGTTGTTTGGTTAACATCATATGTAGGAAGAAGAGTTTGTAGGTAAAGGTTTCTATAGATTTATGGAATCAATAGGTGTAGTTCTATGATAGGTCAATGTTATCTGTATGACAGGGCGTGGTTTGGTCAGGGCATCGGTGGGTCGATGGCATCGGTAGGTCGAAGGAATTGGTAGGATGAGTTGTCGGTATGTCATGGAGTCTGTAGGTTGAGGGAATTGGTAGGGTGATGACATTGGTAGGTCCGAACATCAGTAGTTAGAGTTTTTTAGTAGGCCTAAGGCAATGATATGTTAGGACATTAGTAGGTTGAGGGCATTAGTAGGTTGAATGCATTTGTAGGTCAATGCATCAGTGAGTTAGTGTGTTTGTGAGTTTTGGTGTTAGTGTGTTAGGGAATCATTGAGTCATGCATCAATTGGTCACGTCAGTGGCTCAACATTGGTATCCCAATTTAGTTACATGTTATCGGTGGCTTGAGGTTGGTAACTCACCCATCGGTGACTCATTTCCTATTTTTTCAGTTTCACCCTTTTACGTTTTAATTGAATAAAATCTAGTTTATTGCCTTTTTATGTGATTATAAAGAATATTAAGAGGATATTAATTATATATTTAACACCCAAATGATTTGGGGACTTTGAAATAGTACTACCACATGGTATTTTCCACGATCCATCTTTATTGTCCCTTGAAACTAATTCACCTTCCATTAATATAGGATTTTACTTTTCTAAGCTGATACCTTCAATTCCTAGTGTGCTTCAAATTTCTATTAGATCACCTTGAGCCTTCCATTCCCATGGAGTTTCTTTTTTTTCATAGCCATTAATCCAATTTTCATGGATTTTTCTTACTGTAAACGCTACCCTTTTTTTGGTGCAAGGGAGAATAGTTTGTTGTTTTCGGTTCCGGGAAGATATTCCTTCAACTCTCAGTTAATTTTATATCATACATGGCGGGTGTACTTATGAAATATTGTAATATGGATGAACCCAATGTAAATATTATAATAATAAGTAATAAAGGGGGATGGTGAAGATTTTTATGGTCACTTTATTATATCTATTATCATTGATCTGTAATTTTAACTGTATGGGTTGTTCCCCTTTGAAAATCATGGTCGTTGGTAATCATTAATTTGGAACCTGTGATGCTTTGTTCTTATTGTTGATTCCATCTTGAAATGAAAGAAAACATGATATATGATTAGTCATGTATACCCTATTAATTGAAATGGATGCCCCAAGGTTTAACATGATTTGTGATCACCCCAATTTATCAATGTGGAATAAACGAAACATTGTTTGATAAATCCAAATACACTTTGCTTGTTTTGGTGTGGTTGTGTGATGTTTGGGACTTTTTGGGTTGTATTTATTTATTGTGGTTATATGGTAGTGATGTTAGTATCATGGTAGTTGGCATAGGGGAGTGCAGAAGGGTTGGTTATGTGGTAAGGGTGTGGTATGTGTGTGCAGTACGACTGTATTTTAGTGGTTGTTGTTGTGGGATCTGTGTATGAGGCTACGGAGGATGTCTGATGGAATATCAAGTTGTGATATTGATTTACTGTGGAATGGATTAACTTTTTATGCAGTTGTAATGCATTAGAAAAGTATTTTGTAGTGGGTATGTTGAATTGGGTTGTGTCATGATTTCATATTTCAGAGTGTATGAATAGGTTCTCTTACCATTGTCCCTTCATTCCATGTTTTTTGGGTATTTTTTTAGTATTTTCCCTCTCATTGTAAGGTTTGATGTTTTTTTTGTATTTTCCAAGATATTTATGGAAATAAATAAATGAATTATTAGATAATGCAGAAGCTTAATTTTTTATGTGAATAGGCTAGTGTTATTTTTTTAATTGGTGCTTGTAGTGATGTAAACTTTAAGTGACCGACGTTCATGGTGGTATGTGCTTGTAGGGGTAACAAGAATGGCGGTTTCTTGTCGGATGGTTGTATGTTTGGAATCCCATAGGATGGGATGAGTGTTTGTTACTAATATGTATAAAAATGTAGTTCCGAATGTTTTTCTGTATGCATCCCACTTATGTTAAGAACTTTGTGCTAAACACCCATATTTTTATTGAGGAGGGTGTCTTTACCAACATTATATTGGGAGGATGGATGGCTTGTTACTAACAATACCCTGCTTTATCTTCTAGGAAGTTACTGCCAAATACACATTAGGAAGGTTTTAATTTTTTGTGTTTTAATATAGATCTTATGGTTTTCGTTCTGTGAGAGGTGGTTTGTTTCCTAGGTTTCCTTGGGATGAATACCAAGTGTTTTTGGAGAGACGTGTGGTGGTATTGGCCTAGGTGTCTATTGGAAGAATGTGATGAGGTGTGCGTCTCAGGTTGTGATTGCAACATTCTAGGTAAATAAGGAATATGAAATTATCATATTTATCAATATTTTGTGAATAAAATGTTAATATTAATTTTAATGGAACACTATGCTCGATGTCGTACCCATTACGCAACAATGATTTTCATTGAAATCTTATGTTTCACACTAATACTATAATAATATTATTTTAAATGGTAGTTAACACGTAGAAATTGTATTGGAGGGAATGAATTGAAATAACTGAAATATGATTATATATGATTGTTAAATGTTTTTACATTTATCCAATAAAAGATAAAGGCTTAAAATAAGAAAAGAATTCAATTTTAAGCATAAATACTCTAATATTCACAAAAAGGTCAATTTATCGTCTTTTGATGGGGAACCATCTTTCAAAATAGATTTGGTCGCCCTTATAAATTATATTGGACCAAATAAAATCATTCTTTATAATCGGGACATCCAAATTTAAATAGTGTTTGTTTTTGTTATTTTTCCGATAAAGTTCATTTTTAATGAATAAGTGAAAAATGTTGTATTTTAATTCAAAACTTAATTTTAATCTAATTTATTTATATGATTAGATTATCTTTTGAATTGGTATTGTAGTGAAATTATAATATATTTTTACCATTTAATCCAATGGTGGTCATTGGAATTAATTTCACTTTGTAATTGGACATAAACAAGTGTCAATCTTTTGGTAGATATTGTTTCTTAAAAACACGTTATTTGTTTTGGAAGCGGGAATTAATTATAAAAATAATTAAAGAAACTTTTATGTTTTTAATTTGTTAAAATGGACATATTTTTGAATTTTGGATATCAAATATTGATTAGGGTGAATTTTTGGTACTTTTCAGAAAAACATCAATTTTTTATGAACAGTGAAACCACTAAGTGGTAGTTTAAAAAAACTGATTTTTCGTTTAAATGAAAATTTTCCACCTCTGTGATTTTAATTTCAAAAATATGACATACATTGTTGTCATTAGGATTTAAAATGTTTTTCAGTGGGATTAAAATAATTTTTTGTTGAAAAGTATCTTTTATGTTTTATTAATCACGATTAAAGGTAATTAGTGTAATTTTAGGTAAATATAATGATATAAGAATATGAAATTACCTTTACACATGTCCTGAACTTATTGGATAAGTCATGTCCAACCAAGACAATACTTGGGTGAACATGGGGACACCATGGAGCCACTTGGTTATGAAAATGACATTAATAACCTTTTATTAAAAGTTAATATAAAAATGTCACAAACATGTATTATTTTACTAAAATAATTTTTACGTGGGGTTATTCAAGTCATATTTTTAACTATAAATATTCATTAAAAAGATAAAAAGAATTAATACATCATTATATTTTTTTATAATTTTTATAAATTAAATAAATATACTTATTTTTGACACCATGATGATGCAGCGATTACCTCATTAATGAACGATTTAAATAAAATTAAATGATAAGGTAAAATCTAAGACTTACACTTTTCTAAAACCTATTTAATGGGTGGATTTAGAACCCTTATCACCTTATCATCTAAATATATAATTTTTGGACATTTAATATCCGAAAATAATTTTATAATAAAGTAACTTTTCAAAACTTACCAAGAGTGCCCCTCCTCCCTCTTATAAAAGGCCCCCACATATACCCCCATACCCACACCTCTCCAACCCTGGGCTCACCCAAACTCTTCTTATATTGTCTCTACACATCCCTATATTATTCTTAGAAGCCTCAATTTGGGAAGAAGTCTTTCCAAGGAAGCATTTGTGCTCAAATCAAAAAGAGTTATCTGATTTGAAGGTAATGTCTTCTCTTATGTTCTTTTGTATTATTTTGCTTCTCCAACCCCCTAAACTCCTTTTATTAATTTATTTTGTATGAACACCAGTATCTTAGATATATTAGGATGTTGTTATGAGATGGATTTGAGCTACACTCATACACTCATCCATCTAATGGTTAAAGAACATACTGTTTCTATGGGTGGCAAATTACTGCCTCACGAAACGATGACTTTTCAATCTTCTTTTAACACCTCTCTTGGTGGCCATTAAGATGTCACTGTATTTATATATGAGATATATATTATCTTTATTTATTCTTTATTATTATTTATTTTTTATTTATGCCAAACCTTTATGGTTTCCATAATGGGTAAACATGATAATTTCATTTTAGGAAGTGCGGACTACCGCTCCCTCAAAATGATTTGAATCGTTATTGACATATGTGGGATGTATAAAGGATGGAGTTGATGATTTTATATATTATATTATACTATAATTATAATATATCTATGTATCATTATGTTTTCATTCCATTAAAGTATTAAATATAAATGAAAGTAGCGTTCATGCGTACGTACGACTTACCGTCTTCATGAACGGTACATTTCATTTCTTATCTTCAAATGTTATTCACTATCATAAGTACATATATATAATTGATATGTATGTCATATATTACATAGAAATGATATATATCATTCTGGAATTATAATATATATGTCTCTCATTTATTTCTAATTCCATTAATATGGCAATGAAATGAAAGTAGCATTCATGCGTACGTATGACATACCTTCTCCATGAACGTTGCATTTCATATTTCATCTCAAAATGTTATAGAATAGTATAAAATGAATATATACTGGATATATATGATATTTAAATCATAAATACATTTCTCGAGATTATGTACCTATAACTACATTGAAAATTATTTTCCAACAACCTCAATTTTGATTCATGTACCTTTTGTAACCAAAAGATTACCATAAAACCCATAAAAAGAACACATAACTTATAATGGTAATGTGGGGAATAAACATTCTTAAATGGAATAACCATATGGTCGACTTACTCACATATCACTAAATGGAATAGCCATATGGCTGACTTCCATACCCAATTCATTGGAGGTTATAACGTAACCACATGTCCAGAAATTCACGGAACCACCCATCATATGGTTTATCACATAACCACCCATCAAATGTCCAAATACCATTATAAAATCATAAGACATAAAACAAATAAAATGGAATGAAAACATTTTCACATTTAGATCACAATATATCAATTAAATATATTGACATAACAATTATATTATGAAAAACATTTTCAATAACAAAATACATAAAAGTTTATATGGTATTTATTTTATTTTAAAAACATTACGGCTTATTGAGGATGCAAAATACCAAATAATACTCGCGGCGGCAGAAAAGGTCATTGTCACCGCGTACGTAAAAGAAACATTCCTTTTTTTCATTTAGTAAAACACTTCATAGAAAAAGATTCCCTTTGAATGAAATGAAAAGTCAAAGGTGGTTTATACAGTGTATAAAAGATAGTCTTGTATTATAACATAATATGCCTCAATGAAAGGATATTGAGACGAAGTCCCTTACAAAGACGGTATCCTTAGATTAAGGATAAATCAATTACATAATTATATGTGAAAAATATAAATACACCCAATATAAGTGAATATTACATTTAAAAAAAATCATATTAATTCACACATAATCATAGAATGGCATACTCAATGAGTAAAAGTTTAACCCAAAAAATTGAAGTTGAGTTAAGAAGTTCCCTTGAAAAAATTCGACAGCCTAACAACGTCACTCTAAAATTTAGAAAATGAGTAGATGAGAGAGAAAATGGTATCTCATCACAAGGACATAAAATTTAAATCTTTAAGGATATAGAAGAACATATCCCAAAATAAAAATGTGTAAATTAAAAGACCCAACAAAATGAAGTCTTTTAAAAAGTGGAGGGTGTAGGGTTCCCTTATCGATTTGGGTAACTTTCGAAACGTACACCACATGAAAGAAGGGTCATACAATGATGTTGTAAATACCCATAAATTAAGTTATATTACACAAATAATTAAATAATGGGCAGTACATACACCTCACAAAATAAAATAGTGGCAAATGTAGCACGAATCTCACAGGAATAAAAAGTGAGATAAAGACCCCTTACCTCATTGTGATCAATCGAGTCGTATGAACAAAAGATAATAAACACCAAATGAAAGACATAATACCATTAATATAAATACAATCATGACAATATATATTAAATGGAAGTACACAATACACCACTTTCAATAAATAAGTGGCGAACAATGGAAATCTCACAGAATTAAAATTGAGATAAGAAATACCTTATGAAAATTCGGCAGCCTAATGATGCCACTTAAAACTTCCAAAAAATGGTTTGATGATATAGATTAGGGTCTCTCATCATATGAAAATAAAAATTTCAGTAATAGGGATATAAAATAATATCCTCCAACATAAGAAAGATGATATTAAATGGAATGACAAAAAAGAGAGTACTTAAAAAGAAAGAGAGAGGTAGGATCCCTTACCTTGAGTCCGACTTGTCTTGTCAGTTTCGTTATATTCCGGAATAATAAACTTTGTTGATTTTATAATTCCTTAAGGACCTCCTTTAAGGTTTATTATTCAGCTCATATCACATATTCTAATGTTATAATAATTGGTTAATAATGTGAGTTCGTATCAGACGTTTTTGTCGATGTTCAGTACATTAGTCAAAATTGAACTTGTTGGAAAAGAATATTTCGGGCAGTTATAGATACATCATCTACATAACATTATTAAATATTTAAGTATCATATATATCGATTATAAATCCATTTTATACTATTCCATAACATTTGGAGCTAAAATATAAAATGCACCGTTCATGGAGACGGTAGGTTGTACGTACGCATGAACGCTACTTTGAATTATTTTTCATATTAACAGAATTAAAACTAAATGAGATATAAATATATTATAATTACAGAATGATATACATCATTTAGATTCAATATATGACATATATATCTATTATATATATGTATTTATAATACTACATAACATTTGGATATATTAAATGAAATGTACCGTTCATGGAGACGGTAAGCCGTACGTATGCATGAACACTACTTTCATTTCTATTTCATACATTAATGGAATGAAAACATAATGATACATAGGTATATTATAATTACAGTAAAATATCATATAATATCATTAACTACATCATTTATACATCCCACATATTGCATTAACGATTCAAATCACTTTGAGGGGGCGGTAGTCCGCACTTCCTAAAATTAAATTATTGTGTTTACCCATTATGGAAACCATAATGGATTGGAATAAATGAAAAATACAGAATCATAAAGAATACGTAAAAATAATATATATATCATATATAAAAATAGTGACATCATAATGGCCACCATGATAGGTGTTAAAAGAAGATTAAACAATCATCGTTTCATGACGTGTGGTTTTGTGATAAATGATATGATGGTTGGTGATGTGAATATCAGGATGGGTGTTTATGTTATAACCTCCAATTCATTGTGTATGGAATTCAGCCGTATGGATATTCCATTTAGTGATATGTGTGGATGTCGACCATATGATCATTCCATTTATGTATGTTTATGTCCCAAGTTACCTTTATATGTTATGTTTTTTATGGGTTTTATGGTAATATTTTTGTTACAAAAGGGTAAGTAATTATATTATATTTAGTAAAGAGTATTTAATACTTTATAATGGTGAAAATTATTACTTTGATAATGTATTCATGGTTTACTAGTTGTTTTGAAAAACTAACTGTTTTCCTTCTTTGTGTATCCCTTACTGAGTTTTTTATGCTCATACAATGTTTTTTTGAAATGTTTTCCACAGGACATATTGTGGAAAAGGGTCAAGGATTGGATCAAGGAAAAGTCATGTTGCCTTATAAATGGAACTATACATGACTCATTTTTTAAGAGTTCATGTTTTTTTTAAAAAGAAACTATGTAGAAGTGTCTACTTTGTAATCTTTTGAGATGTAATAGTAATGTCCTAATTATCTAAAACTCTAAAGCAGAAAAGATAATCATTGTTAATTATTCATTTAATTCAAGATTATGTAATGTTTTAAGGCTAGGTCCTTATTGATGGTATCAAAGGTCAGTTTAGATAACTTTAGAGGTTACGGTATTCTTTAAGCTTAAATGACATTACCATAATGGGTAGGATTTCAAAAAGTGTCATAGTTTTAGATAAAGTGAATGAGTTTATGATAAAATGAAGAATTATTTCATAGTATTATATGATGATTCTAATGATATACTCACATTGACATTTTTTATTTTTACTAAATGAATGGATCTAGTGGACACCAAAGTGACAGTGGATGTGAAGGAAACTGTGACAGTTTTATGAAAGAACAACATAATGATATAGGAGCTGCAATGAGAACTCTTGTGGTTTTTCTCAACCAAATATCTGAAGGCATGATTAAATACTAAAACCTTTGTGGGTTCTCTAATTCATCATGTACGAGATGACCAACTAGATTTGGAAGTTCAAGTAATAATTTTAAAAGTTACCATTAGGGTTTTTATGATCCTTACTTTTGAGGTAATTATGGGTTACTATATGTTATGATGGAAAATGAAAGGCATGAGATAAAATTGAGGTTAAATTATGTTATGGTTATTTTTTATGATTTTATCTCTTTTTGAGTAATGATTTATGAATTATCTAGTTTTGTAAAAAGGAAAACATGTAGGCCGTGTGAAAACACATCACGTTGAACAAAGTTGTGGGAATCGAACCCACAACCAAAGTGCGACTGGTATTTATCGCCTACCACTGGACTATGTGATGTACCTAGTTAGTATGAAAAATTATTTTTAGTTAGATGATCTTATATAAGGAATAGGTTGATTTTGGGTAATCTGTGGAAATTATTATCCTATCATGGAGGTTATGTGATTAGGTTAGTTACTTTTCAGTGTGAGACTTTAAGAGTAACTTATGTTATTTGGAGATAAATGTTAAGATTTATCTTGGAAGACTATGTGATTAAATCCTTTGGAGATTTGGGTTTAATTATTAGTTTGGATTTCTTTTATGGATAGATGTTTATTGAATGGTCTTTGATGAACTTTGGGTTTTGTTGGACAAATTTTGGAGATTAGGAGTATTATTTATTTTTATAAAGGATTATCCTTTTTGGGTATTATCTGATATTATACTAATAATTTTTGGTTTTGGTTATGGTTTAAAGACATGGGAAATATATGGTTTATCTTTTATGGGTTATTTGATTCTCTAAAATTAGATTTTAGTGCTCTTAATATGAACAAGTCGTCCTGAAATACTCATCGTTTAGAGAAAAGATGAGTTTGTGTTAGAAATATAGTAAAAGATGAAAGTCTATATGACAAGTGAGTATGTTTCCTTATGATTTACCTAAGCTCATAAATAAATTCCTCTTTTAAATGTAACTTAAAAAAATGTTGTTAGTTAACCTTTCCTACTGGGGAATCACATACCGTTTAACCCATCATAATTTTGTGATTTTCTTGGGGTTAACATTCTCTTAATCATGTTTTCTATCACTCTCCATCAGAACATAACCCTTTGTTTTTTCCTCAATATCCATGCTTTCATGGAATCCTAGTATGGGTTAACTCATGTGTCCTTTGTACTTCTCTTTCTTTATTTTAAAGTGATAGTTTTACTTAATCTTATTCCGATGTGGGACTTTCAATGATGTTTCTGAGCCAAATTTTAAAATTGCGAGGACGCAATTCCCAAAAGTGGGGAAGGATTTAACATCCTAGGTAAATGAAGAATATGACATTATAATATTTTTCAATAATTGGGAATAAGATGTTAATATTACATTTATGGGAACACTATGCTCGATGGCGTACCCAATACGCAACAATGAGTTTCTTTGAAATCTAACATTGCACACTAATAATATAATAATATTATTTTAAATTATAGTTAACACGTAGTCATTGTATTGGTAGGAATGGATAGAAATAATTTATATATGATTATATATGATTTTTAAATGTTTTTACATTTATCCAATAAGATATAAAGGCTTAAAATAAGAAAAGATTTCAATTTTAAGCATAAATACTCTAATATTCACTAAAAGGTCGATTTATTACCTTTGGATGGTGAAACATCCTTAAAAATAGTTTTGGTCACTTATATAAATTATATTGGACCATATAAAATCCTTCTTTAGAATCGGGACATCAAAATTTACTTTGTGTATATTTTTGTTATTTTTCCGATAATGTTTGTTTTTAATGAATAAGTAAAAAATTATGTATTTTAATTCAAAACCTGATTTTAATATACATTATATATATGATTATATTATATTTTTAATTTGTATTAAAGTGATTTTATAATATATTTTTACCATTTAATCCAATGGTGGTCATTGGAATTAATTTCACTTTGAAATTGGACATAAACAAGTGTCAATATTTTGATAGATATTGTTTCTTAAAAACACGTTATTTGTTTTGACATCAGGAATTAATTATAAAAATAATTAATTCAAATTTTATGTTTTGAATTTGGTAAAATGGAAATCATTTTTTTAATTTGGAATATAAAATATATCTTAGGTTGAATTTTTGGTATTCTTCTGAAAAACATCAATTTTTGATGAAAAGTGAAAAAAGTAAGTGGTAGTTAAAACAAACTGATTTTTAGTTTAAATAAAATTTTACCACCTCTGTGATTTGAATTTAAAAAATATGAAATACATGGTTGTCATTAAGATTTAAAATTTGGTTCAATGGGATTAGAATAATTTTCTTGGTGGATAGTAACTTTTATGTTTTAATAACCACGATTAAAGGTAATTAGTGTAATTTAAGATAAATATAATGATATAATAAAATCAAATTTTCTTTACACCTTTCCTAAACATATTGGATAAGTAATGGCCGACCCAAAAAATCTTTGGGTCAACTTGGGTAACCCATGGAGCCACATGGGTAAGAAAATGACATTAATAACATTTTATTTAAAGTTAAAATAAATATTTCACAGACATGTATTGTTTTACTACAACAATTTTTACATGGGGTTATTAAAGTAATATATTTGAAAATAAATATAAATTAGAAATATAAATATATTTCCTACATTAGGATATTTTTTTATATTTTTTATACATAAAATAAATAATATTATTTATGATACCATGATGTTGCATCGATTACCTCATTAATGAACCATTTAAATAAAATGAAAATATAAGGTAAAATCTAAGACTAAAATTTGTATAAAACCTATTGTAAGTGTGGATTTAGAACTCTAATAACCTTATCCAATAAATATATATTTTTGGGACCATTAATATCCTAAAATAATTTGATAATAAAGTAACTTTTAAAGACTTTCCAAGAGTGCCCCTCCTCTCACTTATAAAAGGCCCCCACCTCTACCCCCTTACCCACACCTATCAAGACCTTGGAGCATCCAACCTCTACTCATATTGTCTCTACTAATCCATATATTACTCTTATAAGCCTTACGTTTCGTATATGTCTTTCCAAGAATGATTTTGGGCTCAAATCAAAAAGAGTTATCTGATTTGAAGGTAATGTTTTCTCTTATGTTCTTTTGTTTTCTTTTGCTTGTCCAACCCCCTAAACTCTTTTTATTACTTTATTTTCTAACAAAACTAGTATCTTAAATATTCTAGTATTTTTTTATGAGAAGTATTAGAGCAAAAATCGTACACACCTCTCTCTCAAGGTTAAAGAACACATTGTTTCTGTGGGTGGCGAATTACTGCCTCACGAAATGATGATTGTTCAATCTTATTTTAACACCTATCATGGTGGCCATTAAGATTTCACTGTATTTATATATGATATATATATTATGTTTATGTATTCTTTATTCCTCTTTATTTTTCATTTATTCCAAACCGTTATGGTTTCCATAATCGGTAAACGTGATAATTTTATTTTAGGAAGTGCGGATTACCGAACCCTCAAAGTGATTTGAATCGTTAATGCCATATGTGGGATGTATAAAGGATAGAGTTAATGATGTTATTTAAGATATTATACTTTAATTATAATATAAATATGTATCATTATGTTTTTATTCCATTAATGTATGAAATAGAAATGAAAGTAGTGTTCAAGATTACCTACGGCTTACCGTCTCCATGAACAATACATTTCATTTCTTATCTCCAAATGTTATGTACTATTATAAGTACATATATATAATGGATATATATCTCATATATTACATATAAATGATGGATATAATTCTTTAATCATAATATATATATATATCTCATTTTTTATTAATATTGTTAATATGAAAAAGAAATGAAAGTAGCGTTCATGCGTACGTACGGCCTACCGTCTCCATGAATGGTGCATTTCATATTTTATCTCCAAATGTTATGGAATAGTATAAAATGAATATATACTGGATATATATGATATTTAAATCATTAATACTATTCTGGAGATGATGTACCTACAACTACATGGAAAATTCTTTTCCAAAAAGTTCTATTTTGACTCATGTACCGAACATCAAGAAAAACGTCTGATATGAAATCACATTATTAACCAACAATTATAAAATTATAATATGTGATATGAACATAATAATAAACTTTAAAGGAGGTTATTACAAAATTATAAATTTAACAATGTTTATTATTTAGGAATATAAAGAAACGGACAAGACTAGTCGGACTTGAGGTAAGAGATCTTACCTCTCTCTTTCATTGTTAGTACTCTTTTTTATGTCATTCCTTTTTAGAAAATCTTTATTATGATTGGGGATTTATTTTAAATCCTTATTACTGTAATTTTTATGTTCATATGATGAGAGAACCTATTTGATCTCATCATACAATTTTTGGGATGTTTTAAGTGGCGCCGTTAGGCTGGTGAATTTTCGTAAGGGATTTCTTATCTCACTTTTAATTCTGTGAGATTTCCATTGTATGCCACTTATTTATTGCATGTGGTGTATTTGGAAATTCACTTTCATATATATTATAATTATTCTATTTATATTCATGTAATTATGTGATTTACATGGTGTTTATTTTCTTTTGATCATACGACTCGATTGATCACAACGAGGTGAGGGGTTTTTATCTCACTTTTTGTTCCCATGAGATTCGTGCAACATTTTCCACTATTTCCTTTTGTGTTGTGTTTTTACTTCCCATTATTTTATTCTTTGTGCAATATAATTTAATTTATGGGTATTTGCATCGTCATTGTATGACCCTTCTTTCATGGGGTGTACGTTTCGAATGTTACCCAAATCGGTAAGGGAAACATTCACCCTCTTCATTTTAAAAGATGTCTTTTTGTTGGGTATTTTTATTAACATATTGTTTTGTTGGGATATGTTCTTCTATATACATATTGATTTAAATTTTATGTCCATGTGATGAGATACGATTTTTTCTCTCATCAACGCATTTTCTGAATTTTAATGTTATGTCGATAGGCTGTCGACTTTTTGCAAGGGAACTTCTTAACTCAATTTCCATTATTTGGGGTATACATGTACTCTTTGAATATGTCATTATATGATTATGTGTGAATTAATATAATTTTTTTAAAATTAATAACCACTTATATTGGTTGTATTTATATTTTTAACACATAATTAATTAATTGATTTATCCTTAGTCTAAGGATATCGTCTTGGTAAGAGACTTCGTCTCAATATCTTTTCATTGAGGCATATTATGTTCTAATACAATACTTTATTTTATATGATTTATAAACCAACTTTAAATTTTAATTTCATTCAAAGGGAATATTTTTATATGAAGGGTTTTACTAAATGCCAAAAGGAATGTTTCTTTTAACCTACGCAGTGATAATGACATTTTCCACCGCCGCGAGTATTATTTGGTCTTTGGCTTCCTAAAAAAGCCATAATGTTTTTAAAATGAAATATATATCATATAATTTTTTATGTATTTTGGTATTGAAAATGTTTTATATAATGGATTTTTTATTACCATTTATTTAATTGATATATTGTGATCGAAATGTGGAATTGTTTTCTTTCCATTATATTTGTTTTATGCCATATGATTTTATCAGGGTACTTAGAAATTTTATGGGTGGTTACGTGATAAACCATATGACGGTTAGTGCCATGAATACCTGGACGGTTGGTTATGTTATAACCTCCAATGAATTGGGTATGGAATTCGGCCGTATGTCTATTCTATTTAGTGATAAGTGTGGAAGCTGACAGTATGGTTATTCCATTTAAGTATGTTTATGTCCCATGTTTCCTTTAAATGTTCTGTGTTATTTTTAAGGGTTTTATGGAATTATTTTGGTTAAAAAAGGGTATGTAATGATAATTTATTCATTGAAGAGTATTTACTACTTCATAAAGGTTAAAAGTATTATTTTGAAAAAGTATTCATGTTTTACTTATTGTTTTGAAAAACTAACGGTTTTCCGTCTTTGTGTATCCCTTACTGAGTTTTTTATGCCCATCCCATGTTTTTTTGAAATGTTATTCATAGGAAATAATGTGGAATAGGGTGAAATATGGGGTTAAGTAAAAGTCATGTTTCCTTAAAAATGGAACTAGACATGACTCTTATTTTTCAAGGGTTCATGTTTTGTAAAAAAATGGAAACTACGTAGAAGTTTCTACTTTGTATTCTTTTGAGATGTAATTGTTATGTCCTAATTATCTAAAACTCTACACCTGAAAAGATCCTCAATGTGAGTTGTTCATTTAATTCTAAATTATGTAATGTTTTAAGGCTGGGTCCTTATAGTTATATTGATCTTATGGAAGATCATGGCGGCATTATGACATTCTCTTTTAGGTATTAGGAGTTAACGAGTGCGAAATGGTAATAGGAACACAAATATTGATGTGTTTAGTAATTTACATTACATGAATTTTATTATTTAGTGAGTGTGCTTTATTGGGGTTGGGGTGTATAGTATACCCTATTTGGTGATTTTTAGTTTATGTTTTTCTCGCATCAGGGCATTAGTATGCTTCTTCCACTCTTGCATGGGTGACTTTGGGTTTTCCTTCTAAGTATCCTTGTATGCTCATCCTACATATATAAAATGGTATTCAGTTTTCTAGGGAGATTACTCAGGCTGTTCTAGACCTATCTAGATTAGACGGTAGGGATTTGTTTTGTTTCTACCTAGTTTTATTTTGTTTTTTACATTTATTTATTTGTGTTTTCTAGGATAATTACATTAAACATGATAGAGGGGTGAATTTTTTATTCATTATATATATATATATATATATCTTAGAGTTGTTATAGGTTGATATATCTTATCTTTCGATCATTGTTACTATACTAAGGGTAATGCCTCCCATATTTTGGAAATTTATATACACTTTGTGTTTGTCACCACCTAGGGCCTATTGGAAGTGGGATTAAGGGGTCCTTATCTCTCCTTCATCTTACGGAAGGAATATCTAGACATATTTCTATCCATTACCTCAAATTGAAGTAGGTGGGTCTTGACATTAGTAAAATAAAAATTATTATTATTTATTTATAATTATTTATTCATATATTTTATCAAATAATAATTTTTTTTAAATTTTGTAACTATTGATCATAATTATTTATTTCTATAGTAATTAAATAATACTAAAAAATTCTAATAATTTTTCAACTTAATAGTTTTGATTAAAATTGATTACTAATTTTGATCACATTTTTTATCAATAATTGTATGTTATTGTTAACATTAATTATATAATAATAAACTTATATGATATATTAATTCCACTTAGTGCCAAAAAATGAGGGTGACCTAAATTACAGTTTTAAATATTTGGATGAATGACATAATCTTTATGGGAAATAATATATAATAGAAAAAACAAGTATAAGATAAAACAAAGAAAAAATCCTAATATATTAGTAAATTGAAAATGTTATGTTTTTAATTTTTTATGTTCTTCTAACTCCAGTTTTTTTAAATAATTAAATATTGGGTTATTTGGTTCCTCCACAAAAAAACACTGAAAAAATAATAAATATCATCGTAAGGTAGCTATAAAATTTTCCATTATAAATAATGGTAACATAATTTTTAAATAAAAAAATATGAATATATTTATAAATATTTGTGTTTGTGAACAAATGATCCTAATATATAAGCATAAATATATCTTAATTATGATTTTGTTTGATCAAAACATGTTCATTTATTTAAAATTATATTTTTTCAAAGATACTATTTTTAATAAAAAAACTCTATTTGATATTTTAGAACATATGTAACAATTTTTACAAAATTTCATTAGAAAAATTATTATTTTGAAAATTTATTAAATCATGTAAATAAAATGGAATAATTTTTGAATTTAATATTAATGAGTAAAAATTATAAAAAATTTGGAAAGATTTTTATTAATATATATCATGCTATGTTTTATAAGTAATATTTACCCAGGTAAAACAATTAATTTTCCAAGAATAATAATTTTCTAAATTTTATATATTTTTAATAATTATTGAATCAATTGTTAATTAAATATAAAATATAATTTTTAAAAATATATATAAAATAATTATCACTAATTTATTGTGTAATCACTTCAAAATTAAACATAAAACACTAATAATTAAAAGGACCTTTTTTTGAAAATTAAATTTTTCAATAAATTATATTATTTGATCTAAAAGTTAACTCTACCTAGTTAATAAATTTAATTTTGAATAATGAAGCCCAATTTCATATTGAATAGATAAAAATATATAAATAATGATATTAGTATATTTTTAAGGATGATTTATGTATGAAGATTAATGTTTAATTAAGTGTAATAATTGTTTGAAAGAATAATCAATGGTGGTTCCAATTTTCTAAAATGTATAATAACATTAGAAACTATGGAATTCATATGATAGGTTTTAATATCTTACCTACACATATCAACATAAGTACTATAATTGTTTTTAAAAATATTACATTCTTCTATTCATACCCTTTAATAATTATTCATTCCCATGGAAAATTAGTTCTTCCTAACTTATAAAATAAGGATCAATTCCCCTGATGAAATAATACAACGAAATTATAATATTTCCATGAAAGCCTACAAAAATATTCTCCATGATTTTCTTTAAATGATCTAGTTCTCTGGGTAAACTAATTCATCCCAAACTGCTCAAATCCATGGGCATGGTCCTGAGGAAGTTGAATTTCTCAATATAGTCATAACATCATTATTAACATTTCATTCATATTATTTACATTATAAAATATTTTAATAATATTTTAATAATATTTTTTTATCTTAATAATACCACAATAAATGTTTTTTATGTTCTATCTACTGAATAATAATTGTTTTCGTCAGTGTGTGTACATGTTTTACCATCCCCATGATGAGAGGCTTTAAATTATTCATTTCCACCTCCGCTAGATGGCCATAGTAATGGTATTACTAAATAGATTTTATTTCTATAAAATATATATTTTCCTAACATGGATACATAATATAATCCTCCATCCTCCTTATTCATTGAGTAATATAAATTCCAATCATCCATTGTAGGAAATCTCTCCTCAGTAATGAATCAATTTTTTCAGTTTTATTATATTATTTATTTATTTATTCAATCAACAAGAAATATGGTGAAAAAATGTAAAATAATCAAATTAATTTCACTATAATTGTGTAATTATAATAATATGTCATGACAATATATTATCAAACCATTCTAACCAATTGATTTGAATCATGTTGAATATTAGTTCAGTTTGACAACCTATTTGAATATCTCCATTAAATTATTTCATGGATGATAATAAAAAATCAATTTACAGTATAATATAACATAAATATATAAATAATTATCATTTTTGTTATATTATAAATAAATATTTAACTCATTATTTAAGAAAAAAATAGATAGAAAACCACAAAAAGAATGTTCAATGTTTAAATAATCATATCAGATAATTATTAATGTACAAATGAAAGGAAATAAAATTTAATTAAATAATTATAATTCATCCAGTATAGAAACAGTAATGAAATATTTTATGACGATATTTATATGAATAATGAAATAAATGTTTCTCCTACAAAACTACTACAAATTATCAAAACTGTGAACAACTAATCTATGAAGGGGAATAAA
This sequence comes from Viscum album, assembly GCA_963277665.1. Classification (NCBI taxonomy): domain Eukaryota; kingdom Viridiplantae; phylum Streptophyta; class Magnoliopsida; order Santalales; family Viscaceae; genus Viscum; species Viscum album. Next base: position 1,967,016,823 of record OY728132.1, read on the forward strand.
AAACATGATAATATAAAAATAAGTGATGGTTGTAAATGAAAAATTAAATATTTTAACTCATTAATATAAATATTATATAATATATTAATATTTTTTTCATACTATAGAATTGATTAAATCCAACTATATGGTTAAATAATAAAATGGCTTCTTTTCCCAAATTTCAATCCCTTATAACTTGTTTATGTTATAACCCATGTTTCATTTTTTTATTCCATTATACCACAAAATTTTCAGTTATTATCATTATTTAATTATATATCATTGTGAGAAATATTTACATCTATAACCATTCTATCTAGTAATATTTATTGATTAGATGATAGTTTGGAAATTTCATTGTCTCAAATACTCTTTATTAAGACATGATTTAATTTTTGGAACAAATTTTAAATTTTAAATTTGTTTTAACTTACAAATAATTAATTTCTACATTATAAATGATTTAATCCCTAGTATGTATAGATACAAATGAATATATATCCTCAATATCATTATTAAATAAATATAACTAAATCCTTAACTGGTGTTCAAGATGCAATTCACATTCTTTGTTCGTAATAAATATTATTTCTCTTTGATATTTATGGTTTGATTAATTCAATCGTATTATATATATATAATGAATTTCCAAATCCTTTTTTTGTCAACAAATATTTCACCATTTATTATTCTTCATCGATGATTTTAATATTTTTTAAAATAGATTTTTATTATTTATAATTACAATTGAATTTAATAGCTATTCCATCCTTTCATATATGTGTACATTACACCATTTTTTACATTTCCTAGTTAAAAATCAAACAATTTTTATTTGTAATGATCGTTTTATTTCCCAATTTTCATTTTAACGGAATTATTTTACCATTTTTCATAATGTGGGGTTTAAAAAAATTCAAATTTTATCTCCATAATTTATAAATAAAATGTTTTATCATACAGTAAAAATATTATTCTTATATTTTTTCATTTTAATGTTTCAATTTTCATTATTTAATTTTGAATGTATATTTTTTTAATGTCTTTTTAATTCTTTTAATTGATGATTTTACTTCCTTATAATGTATAATTTATTTACAATTATTTTTATAATATGTGTTTTCATTATATTTTTACTAATATTTTGTTATAAAATTATAATATATTCAAATATGTTTTAATTTTAAAAATAATTTCATTATATATTCAAGAAAAAAAATCTATTTCAATTCAAAAAAATGTTGTATAATGTTTATATAAATTTAATTTTAGGAGAGGTTATTTAAAAGTTATTATATTTCAACATATAGTAATATTGTAATGATTTTCATAAACAATGTGGTTTTTTATCATACTGTATATATGTTAATATGATTTTACTTCATTTTTATGATGACATTTTTTATATCATATTATATTTTAATTTCAATATAAGTGGTTTCTTTGAAATACATATGAAACAATTTATATTCCCATAGGTTTTTTAATAATTTTAACGATTTCCATGTAAATTTTTTAGGAAAACCAATTTGCTTCCATAAATTCTATATATGACTCTTTTGAAATTTAATAACAACCATATTTTATATTATGAGTCACATTATGATTTGATTATTGATCTCAAGTGTTATATTTTTATATTGATTAAGAGATTGTTAAGACATATATATCACACCAATTAATTGGTAATAGATTATTTATCTTGATATAGTAATTTTATGTGAATCAGTTTGTGAATTGTGAGGTTCACATTTGGTCTGTGTGATTATCTTTTCGTCAATTCACAATTTCATGAGTGAAAAGGTTGGTGGGAAGAAGAGATCACAATTATAATAAAAATGATGTTCTAATTTGTGACTCTTTTTCAAGTGATATATAATTCCTTTAATGTTTTCAATATTACATTCAATTTATAATTTAGGAAAATATGTTATGTCATGAACAATGTTTTTTGATTTATTGGTTTATATTTTGAGCCATGATATAACTTTAACACATCCATAAGATTTTACTTTGGATTTTATGTATCTTTATAATGACTTATTGTTAAAATCTATTGTCTCACATTCCATTATATATATATACATTAATGCACCCTGTTTTTATCTAAATCCACATGATATTATTTTAACTTAATTAATTTCTAATATTACCCCATAATCATGTTTCTATTCCAATTGATATAAAGATGATTATAACATATGCAATATTTTGTAATGGGTATTTAGGAGAATTAATATAAATATAATTTTACATGTTTATTAAATTTATATTTTTATATAATAAATATCATGTACACAAAACCATTATGTATTTTGGTTGATTTTTTTTTGTGATATGAATTATTCAAATGGAGTGATTAATGTAATTTCTATATCATGTTTATCTTTGTATTCTTTTTTTTGTATCATTGTAGGGGGTAATTACTTTTGTAGATTAGTTTAGTTGTATTTTGAATTATCATAGATAACCATAGTGAAAACCATATATATCAATATAATTTTATGATAATATAAAATAATTTATGTAATGTATTCTGTAAATTATATTCCCCTGGAATACAACATAACTTTATACAATATGTGGAATCAGATTATTGAATAAATTCACCTAGGGGTAATTATCTAGGAAAGGGTTGGTTAATATCTGAGTTGATCATCTCCCTGATGAAAATTGAGTTGGACTATGAATTAATACATAATTTAAAAGTCCTATGGGTTATTTCTTATTTGATCAAGTGCACATTACAGTCTGAAATTATGGATTTTACTTAGTGAATTTTAGTTATTGTGTTTGGAAATGTATGCTAAATAACCTGAAATAACCATGAACAAATAAAAATAGATATAGGTTGAAGTAATGGAACTTTAGATCTATGTGATAATAAAATATAATAATAAATATTGTATTCATTTTTCATTTAATGATTCAAATAACTGTCATAATTATTTTCTTTTGTCAATAAATTCATTCATTTTTTTCTTAGTAATGGTTGTACCTAGATGCTACGAAGTTATCCATTTTTCCTTGGCCAAATTTGATTATTACCTCGATTATCAACCCATTGTAATATGAAATATACCAAACCACTGGTAATTCTGTTGTAAATTTTATCAAGAAAATATTTTAACAATGAAAACTTCTCTAAAATAATAAGTCCACCAAAGAATACAAGGATGATTACTTATGAAAATTTGGGAAATGAAGATGAATAATGAAAGGATATTCAACAAGTAATGTTTCAAAAATATTTGAAGAATAATTGTGGGAATTACCTCAAGAGGGATTAAATATTCATTGCATGATCAAAAGGAGGACATAGGGAATCAAACTGTTTGGTGAAAATTAATATTTTAGTTAAAAATAAAAGAAGATAGGACTAATCATTGGGAACCGCTAATAATTCAATTTAATAAGTTAGAGGAACTTAGGATTTATCTATGATAATTACCTAACAAAAAGAATGTTTTTGAAGGTATAAATCCACATCCTTGTTTACATAGGGATAAAATAAGAACCTATGAAACTAATATCTATGAAGTGGATGGTTTATATATGTTTTCAATTAAAATCCAGACTAAATTACTAGATGTATTCACATTAGATCAACCATATTGTATCAAGGATGATTTCTAAGAACATCAGGTTACTTGAATCGTTGATTTATATTACAATGAAATCATTTATTGGTTTGATAATAAAGTTTTTGGAAATAAAATTTTAGAATATTTTAGTTATATTATTTATAGAAGGTAATGAAAATATTATTTATTAAATATGAAATTATAACATGGAAAAGGGAAGGGAATAGGGTCAGAAAAGATATTATACAATAATTCAAGAACATGAAATGTCAGAATAACATCATGAATCCAATCCAAGTAGATTATAATCACAATAATACTCATCAGATTCATCCTCTAATGAACTAAAAAAATTAAATTGATATATTATGGATAATAAGATAGATCCAGTTGTTATAATTGGATTCATGGTTGAGCTTCCCTTATTTTTCATTTTCTTATTTGTAGGTGCTTCGGAAAAACATTCAATGCAATCCACTTAGCCTTTTTCAACAACATCTCTATTTGATACGTTATTTTGTGATTCTCCATTCTCCATGTCTGTAAAATTAGTCCTAATTTCATTTAGACTAAATTTCATATTGATTTCATAAATGATCATGGACCTTACATTATTAAATCAACATGTAAAAATATTAGTAGATTGAAATAATATTCCACATATTCTAGGGTGCCATGAGATTATGGCTATATGGGTTCAGTCACCCATCATTTGTGAGGATATGATTCATCAACTTTTGTTTTTATTGTCCTAAGGACATTAAGTTTACTATATCATGCCCTCCTTGTTAAAATTGAATATAAAAAGTTTAATCCAACCATCATCATGGAAACGTGGCCCTTTATGTCAGTTTTACACACTACCATGATAATACATAGCTTGATCTTACACTATATCGACCCCAACAACACTATTTTTTTGATAAATCCCATGTTAATTGACTTCATTAATAGAAAATAGGGTTTCTACCTTAATTTTTTGATTGGAGTGGGAAGATCAATAATTTCACTTCATTTTTTTTGTTTCAACCTTTATAACTATTTGTTAGGACGCTTGAGACGAAATAAGGTACAAGTGTTATTCTGAAAATAGTTTTCCCTAAGGTTTAAAATATTATAACAATATGATAAATATGAATGAAAAACAACAAATTTAATATGAATATTCATATAATATATTTATGTGAAGAGAAAAACCAGATCAAAAAATTTACATTTGAAATCAATTACAACTAATACACTATAAAAGTATATAGAGCTTGATTTTTTTTCATTTTATCCATTTTAATGGAGTTTTGACACCCAATATAATATCAATCAATTTGTGATGGTCCCATAAAATCCAATTTATAACCAAATTTATATTCTATACATAAACAATGAATATCGTAATTGATTAATGTTTGAAAGAGAAGTACCATTAATGGATTGTAATAAATCACAACATTAGTTAAATGGATTCGACACCCCTATTTACTGCTTGACCACCTTAGATGTGAAGAGGATGTGAAAAAATATATTTCTGATCAGAAATCCTCAATGTTTTGAGAAACCCCAAAATGAATTGAGTCATTCTAAAAGGTCTATTTATTTCAACGGATTGTCCCCCCCCCCAAATAGATTGCTCAAGAATAAAAATGGAAAATATTATAACTATTTTTGATAGGATCCTCATTAAGATTAATATAAAAAATAATCACCTATATATGTTATTCTCTATGGAGGGATGACATTTAGAGATGAAACATGCCTCTTTCTTGTATCATCATTTTTTATCGTAGCATTGTGATATTTTCATAAGAACGAGGAAACCCTGGATTGAAACAGGGGATAAAAATCCCCACTAAAGGAAGTGTGAACATTCAGTATCAAGGAAATAACATGATCTATGGGAATACCTAGACCAAAACATCACCACCACATGATCTCCCACCCATGTCTTCCATCACCCTTTTAAAGATATATTTTTTTTATCATTATAATATATTTTATGATGAAAAATTATTTTCATTTATAAAATAGAATTACTATCTCCACATTGACCCTTAAACTATTTCTATAGAATAGGGATAAGTATAAAAGATATTATACTCTCAATTATAGAATGGCCTGATGTGAATTATCATTCGATAAAATTGATTCGTTATAATGGGGCTTAAATCTTAGTATGAGTTACATTTCCTTGAAATAATTAGGAATAATAATTGTATTATGATATTATATATGACATTGAAAATCTTATCTTCTGGAATGATAATAATTTTTTTGATTTATATATAATATTTATCAAATGATATTAAATTACTTGGGATTAATTTATTTAATTGGGTAGAAGGTAAATACCTTAGTTTTTACCAATAAATAAATTTCATGTTTTATGGATTAATCTATAAATAAAACTAAAAACCTAACAAATATAGACCAAAAAATATTGTACCTTGAATTCATTTTTGTAAACAATAGTAACAAAAGTATGAGATATATATAAGTGAATATATCTATATATATATGAAGGCTTTTTCTAATAATCGTAAACTCAATTAGTATATCTATGAAACTAAATAAATATATTTTTTCATTAAATATAATTTGTATGACAAATTTTTTCAATGTTTCATATATTAATGAATAAAACTAATTTTAAGATAATAATAAATAATCCCTGAAAATGATTCCATAAAAAATATTTTCATTATTTCTTATGACATTATCATAAAGTTATATTAATCAATTTTAGGATGTTAATTTTTAAAAAATAGTATCATTTTTGATTTATCAGTGTTATATTATCTTATAATGATTTATTGAACTATTTATAAAATAATCAATTATAGGTTTGTAACCCATATTACAATGTTTGAAAATAAAATTCTTATTAATATATAAGAAAAACCTAAAAATTTGGAAACTATTTTCATGACTAAATATATCGCTTTTATGTGACATTATATTTATTTAGACATATCTTGTTTTCATTAAAGACATATATGTAACATTATAGAATTATTTAATATATTTTAGAAATAATATAGATACATTTGTATTTTATAATTATTATTCACAAATTGTGTCAAATAAAATTTATTTTCAATTTAACTTAATGAAGACTAAGTTTTATAATTAGTGACTGTTAATATTCATGTGTTATGATTGCGTTACCATTGGTAAATATTAGTTTCCTAGGTAAAAAGAGTTTTTTCAATGATTATTATTTTTCTATATATTTTTTATTTTCAAAATTTAATCTAAATTTTATAAATTAATGTTATAAAATGATATTTAAAAAAATATTTGTAATAAGCAGTCATCTAACAAGTAATCAATGTCAAAAATTTATATTTCAATTAATAATTAATATGTCATATTTATATAAAAACAATTTTTCAAAAATTTATATGGATTTATTTAATGAATAATTTTTTCTAGTCTATAAATTTAATTAGAGAAAATGTATCATGTATTCCAGTTAAAATTTCGATATAAATTAATATGGTTAAACTTATATTTTTTTTGAAAAACTAGTTGACATAATTTATATTTAATTAAGTGTAATATGTGTTTAATTGAGAAATCAATGGATTGTCAAATTTACCTAAAATAACATGATGTTTAGACCATATATAGTTATTATTTTTTCCTTAATGTATTGAAGAAATGAAAAAAAAAATTCCATAGAAAACTCCCTTGACTTTGAATATTTTCCTTCTTTACCCCATATATTATATCCTTTTCCATTGAAAATTCCCTCTTCCTGACATATAAAATATGAAAACATGCACCTTTTCATACCCTGCCAATATTTGAAAAATTTCATTATAATTTTTTGAAAATTACATTCCCTATAATCCATTTCATGACATCATTACGTTGATCACCCAAAATTATCCAATGTCCCTAAAATCCATGTCCATAATCAATAGGATGTTCAATATCTGAACGTAACTATCACATTATTCTTAACATTTCATTATTATTTTTTCCATTATAAGCTGCAAAAAACAATAGAATAATAATGATATAATAATAATCTATGCCTTGATATTTATTATAATAATAATACAATAATTATCAATTCTCATCCATTGATTAGTAAACGTACGGATCATTGTAATTGTCTATGATTGTATGGATTACTACATCCACGAAGTTACACATACAATTTTTTACAACCAAAAATAATATATTGCCTTTATGATGGTATTAGGGAATCAATAATATTTATATTATTTATTTTATTTTCAAAAATGAAAAAATCCTATCAGAATTCACACTTCTCAATAATTGAGTAAAAACACTTATTGTGGGTTTTATATTATTCTTCCTCGATTAAGAATCACAATTTCACTATTATAACATTTAATTAGTTATGAAAAAATTATGTTTTAATATACAAAAATATCAAAAATATCATCATTTTTAAATTATAATGATATTAATTCAATTGAATCACTTTCTTGTCCATACTCACTAATCGAATGATGGCGTGTTCAAAATATGATTTATAAGGAAACCAACATGAAAAAAAATATGAAATTATATAATGTTTCATTATTAAATAATAATTTAAATTATATTGTGGAAAAAATATTTAAATAATTAATTGTTTATTATGGAAATGAATCATCATTTTTTAACTCATTAATTTATAAATAGCCATCATAGTTAGAAATCAATGCAAAAAAGTTCATTTTCAGTTTCATTTATTAGGATATAAAATAAAATATTTATTATATTAATATAATATATATATAATATTACATGTAATCAGTTATGGTAATTTAAATGAAATTGTAGTTGTGAAATTTTTATAAAGAATGAACAGTAACACTATTCCAATGAAACCACTACTAATTTCTAAAGTTGAAATTCATCGTGTGGGAAAATTAGAAAAAATTAAATAATTTGTATATAGATTGGTAGTACAATTGAAAATTATAAAATGTGTTTTGAGAGAGTGTTTTTCTAAAAAATATATTCATGGTATTATTTTTTGTTACTAGAGTTTGGAATAAATTCTTCTAATCATAGAATCAATGAAAAGTTATATTTTTTTTCAAATTTCAATCCCTTGAAACGATCATTGAGTCAATAAGGTTTCCTTATGACTATAAAATTCAATCAAATTTTGAAAAATAAAATCACTCTATCTAAAGGAAAATATTATTTCCCTAAAAATAATTATTTATAAGGAATCCTTTTCTTCCCCAAGTAAATTTTCACATTACCTTTTTTTTAATTGTTCATGATTTAGTTTCTACCTCTTTTTATTTATTCTGTGTAAAAATAGTTTTCATATCTAAAACCACAGAATCCTATAAATACTTAGTTATAGAGCATTCTGTTTTTATTTTCTGAATTCAGACACATAATTCTATGAAATTAGGACTCCGAATTCATCATAATGTGGACTCCAAATTCTATGAAATTTGGATTCCAAATTCTCTAAAATTAGGATTCCAAATTCTCTGAAATTCAGACATGGAATTCCTAAGAATTATAACGTGAAATTCCTTAGAATTAAGACTTTTAATTCCTAATAATTCAAACTCTAAATTTATCAGAATATTGTCTCTGAATTTTTCAGAATTTGTGTTTCAAATTAAATATAATTTAGACTAGGAATTCCTCAGAATCTCTAACGGTCCGGACCTCTCCGGACATTTCCTTTGTAAAAGAGAAGGTCAAGAGGTGTTCTAGAGGGTTAGATGGACTTTTCCCACACTTTCCAGAATTTTGAAACTACACGCCGTGTACCCCTTTTCCGGGAATACCCCGTGTTGCAGGTTGTGTCCTCGCTGTGGGGAATAATGGGTGCACTCTGTGTGACAATTTCTCCACGCCGTGTAGTCCTTCCCCGCGTACACGTTACCAGTCAATGGTTGTGTACCGTGTTGGATCTGTGTCCTTGCTGTGCACAATAAATGAGTACACGCCGTGTGTCCAAACTACACGCAGTTTAGTCCTTCCCTGCGTATGTGTTACCCTCAAACCGTGTGTTTACCTGTCAACGACCGCGGAGCTGTGTTGGAAGCCGCGTGGAGACCATGTGAAAGAACCAATTACACACCGTGTACCATAAAGTACACACCGTGTAATTTTCCTTTTCTTGCCTATAAAAGGAGGTGTCCCCTCCTCTATTCAACTCACACCTCTCCACCCCTCTTCTCTGAGAAGATCTCTCCCAAGAGACTCAAAGTCTCTTTCTTACATAACATCTTCTTCCGAGCTCCGATTTACGATCCGTCAGCGGCCACGGGATAGTAACGATGAGGTGGAGCTTCCGAGCCTAGGTTTGTTTTCTTTCCTTCGGCCCTTCCTTTCCGACTTCCACCCGAGAAGGATTTGCCGGGACTCGAAAGAGGTGACAGTCGCCGACGGACTTCTTCTAATGTTGATCCGGGGGAGCACTGTGATCAGAACCTGTTGAGGTAGGGATATTACCTTCATCTCTCTAATTTGTGCATCATGCGGGGTGGGTGTTTTATTGTTTACGTGAAACACTTCTAAACCGGTTTAATGAAGATAATAACTTGTTAAATAATGGGGATGGGAAGTTGTGAATGATGTTACTTTATATCTTGTGATATTATGTTGTGAATTAAATGAGCTTCTGCCTACAGAAAATCACAGTTGTTTGGGGCCTTTGCTTACGCAATTAAATGTTTCCCTCTCCTTCTGTATTTTCTTATGGATGGAACTTTGTGGAATGTGGAAATTGGTTTACCATGTAAAGTTGGCTATTAAAATCTGGAACCCTTGTGTGATCACCCCGGTTAAACAAAATGGAATAATGAACATGTGGGTGTTGGCTTGGTTACATGGCATGTAATGGGGGTGTATTGTGGGTTGTTTTGGATTGGTTGAATAGCAGGGCTACGGTTGACTTGGTTGTGGGTTGGTGTGAATGTTATGATGGTGATGGACAGCGGGGCTGCGATAAATAGTACTAAAAGAGGTGATGATGTATGGTACGGTTGTGGTTATGGTGGTTGGCAGCGGGGCTGTAGGGATGGGTTTAAATGTGAACGGGCTATGGGTTGTGAATAATAAATAGAAGCGGAAGAGTTAATGAATGGTGGGGCATGGTAATGGAATGGGTTAATAGTCAATGGGGTTGGTTGGTTGATAAGAAGGGCTTGGTTGGGTTGCTTGTTTTTTCCTAACATGATTTGGGGATGGCAGGGATATGTTTTACGAATGATTGATGTGGTTTATTGTGGATAGTTTCCCAGTAGTTAAGGAACTAAATAAACTAATTTCTGCTGAAACGTGAAAACCTAAATGGTGTTGGGGTTGTTTGTTGTATGCATGCTTCGTGGTAGTAGTGTCGAGTCACGTGCTTAGTTTCTCTATTTAGAATCCATAGGTTGGTCTGTGTGGTTAGTATATATATATATATATCTGTATCTTTTGTGTTTTATCGCACCCCACCCATGTTAAGCACTTAGTGCCAAACACTCCCATTTCATGGGAAAGGGAGTTTTCCCTTAGTTACTAGATCCTTCCTTCTCCTTCTCCCCTAGGCTGTGATGGCTTGATGCTACCTTACACATAAGACTCTTCGGGTAGGTTTTGATTGGGGTGTCTTAGGCCCAAGTCTCTTCGGACAGGTTCTACTGTTTACCTAGACTCTTTGGGATGAGGCCCAGGTGTGTGCGGGCGTGATACGTGGTTGTGAGGCCCAGGTGTGTGCGGGTGGGATACGTGGTTGTGAGGCCCAGGTGTGTGGGGGAGGGATATGTGGTTGTGAGGCCCAGTTGTGTGCGTGTGGGATACATGGTTGTGAGTCCCAGGTGTGTGCGGCCGGGATACATGGTTGTGAGGCCCAGGTGTGTGCGGGAGGGGAGAGTGTGGCTGTGTCAGGACGTTCGTTGTTAGGAAGAGCATCTAACTAAAGGGAAATGGTGCGGGGTACCCAATACTCTTGTTTCTAAAATACTACTACCTATTGTGCTTGTGTTTTGGTGAGTGTGGCTGGTGAGGTTGGGTGGATAGAATTCTTTTCTAGGTTTCTTCTATTGTTCTCACGGGACATTAGGATGTCTCCCCACTTGTGCACGATAGCTTTTGGTTTCCCTACTGAGTATACTTGTATACTCACCCTACGTTTACTTTCAACTTTCCAGGAAGACTACCAGGGCCGTGCGGGGCCCTATTAGGTGGACAGGTGGAGTTTCTGTAGTTGTTTTACTTGTTTCCTTTTTGGTTTTGTACATTGATCTTTCTTTTACTTCTACCTTGTTATAAAATTGTTTAAACATGCATGTGGGATTGGTTTGGGTTTATTTCTATACACTTGTTCCTTTTCCTTTTGGTGGTTGACTTGTCCTATTTCCCGATCCTAAATAATAAAAATGGTAATGCCTCCCATATTTTTGAAAACTCATACCCTTGGTGCTAGTCGCCACCCTGGGGCTTATTGGAGGCGGGACTTGGGGGTCATTATCGCCCTTTCACCATTGCCAGCTCAGGAGAGGCATCTTTGGTGGGAGGGGGTCGTGACAGAATGGTATCAGAGGTGATGGTTGAGTGATAGGATGTATTCTCGAGTTAGGCATAATCAGGATTGCATGGGATGGTAGGGAAACAGTGTTAGTTAATCTTGGTGTGTGACATAGGACTGGGAAGATCGGCTAGGACACGAGATTTTAGGGCCCCCCGTGATCCGATGCATTGACTCTGAGCCTACCGAACGACCATGTGAGACAACATTGATCGCAGGGTAGAGACCCTAGGGAAGGTACATGCAACATCATGATTGTGTTTTATTTTATTTGGGTGTTCTGGGAAAGAAATTGAAATAAAATGTTTAAATGAAACCTTGAGTTTTTCTTACTACATGGGCTTAGGCGATCCTTGTTTACTGTACAGCTATGGCACCTGGACGTCATCCCCGGGTGGCTCAGATGGCCGAGGCCCAGCAGATTCATGCGGTTGATCAGGTGTGGATTGACCGAGAGGAGGAAGATAGCCAGTGGTAGAAGACTCTCCATTCTTTCCAGCGACATACCCTCAAGAAGTACGAGGGTTTTACTTCAGATACGGAGATCGAGGGGTGGATTGAGGAGATAGGGATCGCTTTTACCTTGATCCGTGCTCCGAGGGATTACTGGGTTCCCCTTGTAGTCAGTCAGCTGAGAGGTGTGGCGCGACAGTGGTGGACACTCTACCTCGGAGAGAGGATAGAGGCAGAGGTTCCATGGTCTGACTTTGAGGAGGAATTCTGAGAGGAATTCCTTTATTCCATGATCAAGGTGGAGAAGCGTCAGGAGTTACTCTCCCTTCAGCAGGGGAGTATGTCGGTACGAGAGCTGGGGATCATGTTCAAGGATCTCTTGCGATTTGCTTCAGATCTTTTTCCAGATGAGGAGTCTCGGGAAAGACGTTTAGAGGAGTTGTTTCGTCCTTCGCTCCAGTATGTTGTCACCCTCTTCACACTTCTGACATAGTTGGCGGTACAAAAGAAGGCAAAGGTTGTAGAGAGGATGCACTCACTGGAAGGTGCACCCCGAGAAGGGATACAACCGAGATCGTCGAAGGGGAAAGCAGTCAGTAGCAGGTCTCCTGTGATGGGACCTTCTAGGTTCAGGCCATTGGGGAGTAGGCCCTAGCAGTTCTAGCTCAGATCTTCGGGTCCTTGTCCCTTTTTCACGAGCCCAAGACCAAGGTGTTTTTCTTGTGGAGGTTTTGGGCACGTTCAGTGTCGGTTCCCGACCCGAGCTCTGTACGGTGGAGGTGGGCAGGTTCAGCACCCACCTCAGCAGCACCAGTTGCCGTCTAGGCCCTTCCAACAGCAGCAAGACCATGGTCCTCCAAGGGCAGACTTTGCAGGAGGCCGACCTCAGGGTGCTCCTCAGGGACCTTGACCAGGGCGTGGTCGGCGAAGTGGACGACATCTGAGAGGTAGAAGAGCTGGGCATGGAAAGTTGCATGCATCAGAGTTGAAAGCTCCGGCAGGACCAGAGGTGGTACGAGGTACAATTTGTTTGTTCAACACTCTTGTTTCTGCTTTGTTCGATTTAGGAGCCTCACACTCCTTTTTTGCACCTGGTCTAGCCCATGCTTTGGGACTAGACGTAGAGAGACTTTCCGTACCACTGGTACTGAGTACACTATTTGGGGGCCAAACCGGCGTATCCTGTGTTTACCGGGGTTGTGGGCTGACGTTGGGACCACATCGATCTAGTGGGGACCTTCTTCTATTATAGATGCAGCTGTACAATGTCATCCTAGGCATCGATTGGTTGTTTTCTGTTAGTGACGTAATCAACTACTTTCGGGGAAGAGTCTTGTTCTCCGACATGGATGGGAAGCGCTTATCTTTTGTTGGCGAGAGGAGCTATCAGGCGGGAAGCCGGTGTGTGGAGCATCTCTTTTCCTTGTTAGGCGGGTTATCAGTGGTTCCAGCTGATACAGAGATGATGGATGTCCCAGAAGTTGTTGGGGAGTTCCTTGATGATTTTCCTGAGGAGGTTGTGACTCTACCCCCCCGACGTGGCGTTGAATTCAGGATAGACGTTCAGCCTGGTGATCGTTTGATTTCGATGGAACCTTATCGGATGGCACTTTTGAAGTTGCAGGAGTTGCAGATTTAGATAGACGATCTGATGGAGAAGGATTTTGTTCGACCCAGCGTGTCGCCATGGGGTGCTCCAGTTTTGTTCGTGAAGAAGGCAGATTGTGGTCTCAGGCTATGCAAAGACTACCCAAGGTTGAACCAGGTAATGGTCAAGAACCGCTACCCCCTTCCCAGGATAGATGATCACTTCGACCAGCTGAGGGGAGCAGGATGGTTCTCTAAGATTGATCTGCGATCGGGATATCATCAGCTGAGGTTAAAGGATAGTGACATCTCGAAGATGGCTTTCAGGTGCAGGTATGAGCACTTCGAGTTTGTAGTGATGCCGTTTGGAGTTACGAATTCACCAGTTGTGTTCATGGGACTTATAAACATTGTCTGCCGATAGTTTCGGGACCGGTTCATAGTTGTGTTTATCGATGACATCCTGATCTACTCAAGATCAGAGGAGGAGCACGTTGAGAATCTCAGGGAAGTCCTGGAAGTTCTTCGACACCACCATCTTTAAGGGAAATTGTCGAAGTGTAAGTTCTTGACGCAATAAGTACACATTCTTGGACACGTGGTGTCTCAGCATGGAGTATCAGTGGACTCGTCGAAGGTGGAGGCAGTTGTTTCTTGGGAAGCACCCAAGAGCGTGGTAGAAGTAAGTATTTTCATGGGGTTTTCAGGTTACTATCAGAGATTCTTTTCGGACTTCTCTCGAGTTTCTGCTCCATTGAAAGCTTTGATGAGGAAGAACCCGGTCTTCTTATGGAGCGAGCAGTGCCAGAAAGCTTTTGACTACCTGAAGGAGAAGTTGATCAGTGCTCCCGTACTCAGGTTGCCAGAGGAAGGGTAGTTGTATGAGGTGTTTTGTGAGGCTTTTGGCCTTGGTCTGGGGTGCGTGCTGATGCAGAAGAAGGGAGTAATCTGTTATGGGTATAGGAAGTTAGCCCTCACGAGTGTAACTATGCCACCCATGACCTAGAGCTTGCAGCAGTAGAGTTCACACTGATGGTGTGGCGACATTACCTCTTTGGGGAGCACATTGTGGTCTTCTAATATCAAAAGATCCTGCGTTATATCTTCTCCCAGCGTGACCGGAACTTACGGCAGCGGAGATGGGTCGAGTTTCTCCAAGACTATGACTTTGAGATCTCTTACACTGAAGGTAAGGGCAACGTTGTGGCTGATGCCCTGTGTAGGAAGACACATCAGGAAGTAGTTCGGGAATCCACTGATTCTTGGAAGTTGATGGGGGAGTTGGCTGCCTTACACTTGGATATAAGGGTAGAAGGTGTTAGAGGCTTTTTGTTTCAGATGACGGTGCAGTCCTCATTGTTACAGCAGGTGGAAGAGTCCCAGTAGGGGGACTCTGAGGCAGATGTGATGCGGGATCGTGTCGATCAGGGGAACACTACAGAAGGCTGGTCATAGGACAGCCGACATCGGATGCTTTTCCATGGAAGGTTGTCTGTTTGGGAGGCGATGTGTGAGTGAGTTCTCCATGAGTTCCATAGCTCAGCCTTAGAGGTACATCCAGGAGTTTCAAAAATGTACTGAGACCTGAGGGAACAGTTTTGGTGGCCCGGGGTGAAACGGGCAGTAGCCGAGTTTGTGGCTAAATGCCTAGTGTGTCAGCAAGTGAAGGCTAAACACCATGTTCCTAGTGGCTTGTTGCATCCTTTAGATGTCCCGAGTGGAAGTGGGATGACATCTCAACGGACTTCATCACAGAACAACCTGGAGCTCAGGGTGGTTATGATGCTATCTGGGTGGTGGTGGATCAACTGATGAAATCCGCTCACTTCTTAGCAATTAAGGAGTGGGGCACGGTGTGTACCTTAGCACATAGGTATGTAATAGAGGCAGTGCATTTGTGTGGAGTCCCGAAGACTATCATCTCAGATCAGGATACTCGGTTTACCTCACGAGTATGGAGGGGGTTACAGCATGCTTTTGGCACTCGGCTACGCCTTATCACTGCTTTCCACCCCCTGACTGATGGGCAGACGGAGCGGACTATCCCGAAGATGGAGGACATGCTGCGAGCATGCGTTCTAGATTTCAGAGGATCGTGGGTACGACACTTTCTTTTACTAGAGTTTGCCTACAAAAACAGCCTTCACTCTACTATTGTCATGGCACCGTTTGAGGCTTTGTATGGAAGGCCATGTTGTTCACCCATTTACTGGGAAGAGGTTGGTGAGACAGGTGCTCTTGGGCCGGAGGTAGTGTAGAGAACCATAGAGAAAGTCCAGCTTGTACGATTGATGATGAAAGCGTCTTAAGACCGACAGTAGTCTTATGATTATCATTGCAGGAGGCCCTTGAAATTCGAGGTGGGGAATCTTGTATTCTTTAAAGATTCCCCTCGATGGGGGAAGCAGAGGTTTGGGAAAGGGAGCAATCTCTCACCCAGGTTCATCGGACCTTTTGAGGTGCTGAAGTGAGTCAGCGAGGTGGGATATCAGGTAGCCCTGCCACCCCAGTTAAAGAAATTTCATGATGTCTTCCAAGTCTCCCAGCTGCGTTGGTACTTACAGGATGACTCCCACGTTATCAACTGGGGAGAGTTAGACATGGGAGACGATGTGACCTTCGAGGAACGACCAGTCTGGATCGAGGATCGTAAAGATTAGGTGCTCCGTGGATGATCCATTCCATTGGTTCATGTGTTGTGGAGTCATGGAGTCCTTTAGGAGTGCACTTGGGAGCGGGAGACCCAGATGCACGCTTAGTACCCAGAGTTGTTTTGACTTTTGTTTTCCCTTGTTCTTCTGATCTTTGTGTTGATGTTGTACTTTGTACCTTTGATATATGTAATGGTTGGATTGTCAGTTGTGAGACCTTTTTTTTCTTTGTTCCCTGGTAATGTGTAACATGTCCGAATGTGTGGGAAAGGGAAAAACCTAACCCTTAATCGAGACTCATTAATGCAGATGCGATTGAACCAGGGTGGGCAAGTCAGTGCCACCTAAAGTGGATAATATCTCGACCCAGGTGAAGGAATTTCCCAAACCCACGTGTTCGGGTAGTGTGTTGTTTGTGTGGTGTTGGGGGTAGTGCGAGTTGAAAACAATATCCTAATGTATGAAAGTGGGAAGACCCAATTCTTAATCGAGATGCATTAATGAGGATGCGATTGAATCCGTGCAGGCGAGTCAGTGCCGCCTAAAGCGGATAATATCTCGACATAGGAGAAGGAATTTCTAACCCATATGATTAGGGTTTTTGGTTGAGTTCCTGTCATAATGAGAACCCTATGAGGTAACTTGTTGGGTTCTTCTGGGCTGGTTTTTGAATTCTCGGGGTCGAGAATGTTTTAAGAGGTATCAGATGTAATGTCCTGGACCTCTCCAGCCCTTTCCATTGTCAAAAAGAAGGTCAAGAAGTGTTCTAGAGGGTAAGATGGACTTTTACCACACTTTACAGAATTCTTAAACTACACGTCGTGTAGTTTGAGTAAACTTCATGTACCCCCTTTCTGGGTATACCCCGTATTGCCGGCCGTGTCCTCGCTGTGTGGAATAATGGGTGCATGCTGTGTGACCAGTTCTACACGCCGTGTAGTCCATCACCGCATACGCATTACCAGTCAATGGTTGTGTACCGTGTTGGAGCCGTGTCCTTGCCATTTGCAATAAATGAGTACACGTCTTGTGTCCAAACTACACGCTGTGTAGTCCTTCATCACGTATGTGTTACCCTCAAACTGTGTGTTGACCAGTCAACGTCCGCGGAGCCGTGTTGGAAGCCGGGTGGAGATCATGTGAGAGATCCGAGTACACGACCTATACCATAACGTACATGCCGTCTACTTTTCCTTTTCTCACCTATAAAAGGAGGGGTCCCCTCCTCCTTTCAACTCACACCTCTCCTCCCCTCTCCTCTGAGCGGAGCTCTCCCAAGAGACTCAGAGGCTCTTTCTTCCATAACTTCTTCGTTCGAGCTCCAATTTACGATCCGTCAGCGGACACAGGATCATAACAACGAGTCGGAGCTTCCAACCCTGGGTCCGTTTTCTTTCCTTTGGTCGTTCCTTTCCGAAATCCACCTGAGGAGGTTTTTCCGGGACCCGACAAAGGTGACGGACGCCGACGGAATTCTTCTAAAGTTGATTCGGGGGAGCGCTGTGATCATAACCTATTGAGGTAGGGGTATTATCTTCTTCTCTATAATTTTTGCATCATGTGGGGTGGTTATTCTATTGTTTACGTGAAATACTTCTGAACCGGTTTAATAAAGATAATAACTGGTTAATGAACAGGGATGGATAGTTGTGTTTGATGTTAATTTATATCCTGTGATATTATGTTGTGAATTGAATGATCTTCTGCATACGGAAAATCACGGTCTTTGGGGGCCTTTGCTTACGCAATTAAATGGTGCCCTCTCCTTCTGTATTTTCTTATGGATGGAACTTTGTGGAATGTGGAAATTAGTTAATCACGTAAAGTTGGCTGTTAAAATCTATAACCCCTTGTGTGATCACCCCGGTTAAACAAAATGGAATAATGAACATGTGGGTGTTGGCTTGGTTACGTGGCATGTGATGGGGGTGTATTGTGGGTTATTGTGGATTGGGTGAACAGCAGGGCAACGGTTGACTTGGTTGTGGGTTGGTGTGAATGTTATGATGGTGATGGGTAGTGGGGATGCGATAAATAGTATTAAAAAAGGTGATGATGTATAGTACGGTTGTGGTTATGGTGGTTGGCAGCGGGGCAGCATATATGGGTTTAAATGTGAACGAGCTATGGGTTGTGAATAATAAATAAAATCATATGATTTAATGAATGCTGGGGCATGGTAATGAAATCGGTTAATAATCAATGGGGATGGTTGGTTGATAAGTAGGGATTGGTTGTGTTGCTTGTGTTTTCCTAACTTTATTTGTGGATGGCAGGGATATGTTTTACGAACGATCGATGTGGTTGGTTTTGGATAGTTTCCCAGTAGTTAATGAACAAAATAAACTAATTTCTGCTGAAATGTGAAAACCTAAATGGGGTTGGGGTTGTTTGTTGTATTCATGCTTCGTGGTAGTAGAGTCGAGGAACGTGCTCAGTTTCTTAGTTTAGAAGCCATAGGTTGGGCTGTGTGGTTAGTATATATATATATATATATATATATATCTCTCTCTTTTGTGTTTTATCGCACCCCACCCATGTTAAGCACATAGTGCCGAACACTCCCATTTCATGGGAGAGGGTGTTTTCCCTTAGTTACAAGCTCTTTCCTGTTCCTTCTCCCCTAAGCTGCGATGGCTTGAGGCGACCTTACAGCTAAGAAAATTTGGGTAGGTTTCGATTGGGGTGGCTTATGCCCAAGACTCTTCAGGAAGATTCTACTGTTTCCTAAGAATCTTCAGGATGATGCCCAGGTGTGTGCGGGCAGGATACGTGGTTGTGTGTCCCAGGTGCATGCGGGCGGGATGCTTGATTGTGAGGCCCAGGTGTGTGCAGGCAGGATACGTGGTTGTGAGGACCAGGTGTGTGCAGGCGGGATATGTGGTTGTGAGGCCCAGGTGTGTGCAGGCGGGATATGTGGTTGTGAGGCCCAGGTGTGTGCGGGCGGGAGACGTGGTTGTGAGGCCCAGGTGTGTGCGGCCGGGGAGAGTGTGGTAGTGTCAGGACATTCATCATTAGGATGAGTAGCTAACTAAAGGGAAATGGTGTGGGGTACCCAGTACTCTTTTTTCTTATATACTACTACCTATTGTGCTTGTGTTTTGGTGAGTGTGGATGGTGAGGTTGGGTGGATAGAATTCCTTACTAGGATTCTTCTGTTGTTCTCACGGGACATTAGGATGTCTCCCCACTTGTTCACGAGAGCATTAGGTTTCCCTATTGAGTATACATGTATACTCACCCTACATTTACTTTCAGGTTTCCAGGAGGACTACCAGGGCCGTGCAGGACCCTACTAGTCGGACAGTTGGAGTTGCTGCAGTTGTTGTTCTTGGTTTGGGTTTTTTTCTATACACTTTTTCCTTTTTTTCTTTTGGTGGTTGACTTGTCCTATTTCCTGATCCTAAATAATAAAAAAGGTAATGCCTCCCATATTTGGGAAAACTCATACCCTTGGTGCTAGTCGCCACCCCGGGGCCTATTGGAGGCGGCACTTGGGGGTCATTTTCTCCCATTCACCATTGTAAGCTCAGGAGGGGCATCTTTGGTGGGAGGGGGTCGTGACAGAATCCATGTTCTAAATTTCATAGAATTCCGACACTGAATTCACCATAATTCAGACTCAGAAGTATACAATATTATTATTCTATATTTCATGAAAAAGAAAATCCAAATATCCATGTAATATATACTCTGAATGTTTTCCTATTAGACTCCAAAAATTATTTTACCATAGACACTGAAAAATATATTTTCTTGAGAAATCATATATTACTAACTCTTGTTATAGTAAGAAATCATTGACTTTCATTCTATTTCTAACAAAACATTATTTGAGTGACACATGTACAGATCCTCAATGTTCAAGGAAAAATATGATCGTAAGAGGAGGGGGACGACCATTGGAGATGTGCTTGTAAATAGGGGCTAATTTGAACAAACTCATGATAATATAGACATTGATAAATATAGAGATTCCATGCCGGTAAAGTGATTTCTTGAAAGAGAGACTCTAATTCCTTGTGCTGACTAAACATCTTGTTCATATTTCTTCGTGCAACTCCGATTGTTATTGTGTACAATCGAGGGATTTTAAGGATATGAAGAAAGATATGTTGACTAACATAATTTTTTTGGACTTATTTATTAAGTAATAAAGAGGTTCTCACTATCTTGATGTTTGAGGGCTTGTAGGGAGAGCAAGACAGACTCCAATATTTCTATTGATGTTTTACCCATGTGGGTAAAATAGAATTTCTTGAAAGTATAAATCAAAGTTCCTTTATCCAAGGTTTTTGGATACCCAACTCTTTGGGTTAAATGATTCTATGCCTTTTAATATTACTGTTTCATGTTTGTTTTCAGCTGAATTTTGATTATTATGAAATGTATAACTATTTTATACATTCTTATACTTTTATAATCATTTTAGTAAGATTCTCTATACTTTATGGTTGATTCTTTGTCCTTATAAACTTATTTATGTTTCATTTCTCGAACTATATTTATGGTATCGAGAGTGATTTTAGAACTAAGAGGTTTTTTGAATTTACCACATTTTGCATTGTTAGACAATATAATGTTTTGTACTATCTTAAAAGTTCAAAACTACGATTTAATGTATACAGTTCACTCCCCTCTTTTATATTGAGCATCTACATCATATTTATATCCTACAATTGGTATTAGAAGAGGTCTCAAATATACTTATATTCCCATATAATTTTTCTTGATCAAGTTTCATTTATTCTATATTTTCCTTGATTAGGATTTTTATTATTGCTTACAAACTTTCATTACTATCAAGATTTTGTGGAAATATCTTTTAATTTATATCGAAAGAATGAATGTTTGTTTGATTGGAAATATTAATCCTACTAGACCACCTATATTTTATGAGAATTATTTGGAATATTGGAGAGATCGTATGAATAATTTTTTCATTAACACTATAGTGGAGAAATTTGTCATGCTTACTGGAGACTAAAAGATTCTTGATAAGGAAGTCATAACTTTTACTAATCCAGAAAAGTCAAAATATCAACTAAACTATAAGTTACACAATACATTGTTGTGTACCATGACCAGGAATATATACATCCAAATTTCTTCATGTGAATCTGCAAATTGTATTTGAATGAAATTGGAGGTTACTCATTTTGAAACATCCAATGTTATGGAAACTAAAAGAGCTATGATTAGTGCATAATATCATGGATTTCAATTTCCTTTTGGAGAACTAGTGCTCCAGGAACAACAATGGTTTATGACTATTGTTAATAGCTTAAAATCCATGGGTGAAAAGGTATTATAAGATGAGGAACTTGTGGATAAGATTATATATATCATTATAAATGAGTGGGAATCAAACGGAATAGATATTGATGAGAATATGAAAGTCTCTCTGATTATACTTGATGTGATTTTGGGAACTCTTCCTCGACATGAGAACAGAATGAAAAGAAATGTTCATCTAAATAATAAGAAGAATATAAATTTACGTGTTTCTTTTATAACTAATTCAAATTATATGAAATACAGGACTATTAAAAGGGTTAATAGATCCAAGTCGAAGAAGGTCACTCTTTTATCTGAATCAAGTGAAAGTTAACATTCTGAGAATGAACAAGATAATCATTCTCGAAGGATGAAAAAGGTATTTGGGAATAAATAATTTCAGAATAGATATTAGAAGAAAGAAATAAAGGACAATAAATACTCATATGTCGCATATTATTAGTGCAAAAGTGTAGGGAATATATGGAAAAATCGTCTGATGCTTAAGGGAAAGGATATAAGGGCAAATCATTATGAGTGGAATAAAAAAAAGAACATCTAAGATAAAGATAAAAATGTTTTAAAAGATAATGATACCTAGAGTGCTAGTGGTAGAGACTATTTTGATGAATTCTTAGAGTATGAATATTCTAGTCAAAAGAATCTTGGTCTACATTACATATTACCTATTAATAATCATTATTTAATGGACAAGTTACATAATACTAAATCCATAACCAATATATCCTTTAACTCTAATTATAATTATATTAAAATATATGATTCCTCGAATGAAGTGTCTTCTTCAGATAAAGATAATACATTACCTACATATGAAGATGTTTCTAGGTTTGGTAAGATCATGGAAAATGATAATTCTAAATCAAGAAAAATCTTAATAAGGAAAATTATAGAACTTCTATACTTACAAATGAAGTTTCAGATAATTCTAATGATATTGATAAGTAAATTTTTTATTTTTAAAGTATTTGAAAAACACTTGAGGAAGTTAATTCAGAGAAGGATAAACCATTTAACGGTCTATAGAATGTAATTTCTAAGAAAAATTTTCTAGAGACTAATTGTAGTGCTAAAACTAATATTTTTTAGGATAAAAAAGTAGTTACAAGACTAAATTCAGAAATATTTTCCGTAATGTAGTGTTTGTCAAACAGTAATGTATTTAAGGAGAATTTTGATAAGATTTATTCCCAAAATTGACCTCTAAAGAATAATTCTGGATTAGGCTATACACATTCAAAACGGATTATTAGTTACAATTATTTTGTACCTCATAGTGATCCATTCTGAAAGAAGTGTCAGTGTGGTGGGAATTGGGGAAAAATATTTCTTTAAACAAAACATAGTCTTTAGGTTTTCATAATGCTTATTTTTCAAAGAAAATGTGGATTCCTCAAATGATTTTTTCTAAAGTTTCTAAATCCATGAAAGTATTGGTTCCAAAAGTCTAGAAGTCTTATTTTCATGAAAGTAAGGATAGTACCATTAGTGATACTTGGTACATGGATAGTGGATGTTCCCAGAACATGACTGGTAAGAAAACATCTTTGAAATGATTATCAAGATGAAGGGGAGAAAAGTAACATTAAGAGATAATGCCCAGGTAGAAATTTTTGGTATAGGTAATTTGGTTTTCTTATAAAACCTTTATTTCAATTGTTTTATTCATTAAGTGTCTTAGTAATGAACTTATTATAATAATTCAATTATGTGATTAATGTTACGTTGTGATTTTTAGGAATGACAAGTGTTTAGTGCACAATTCCAAGAAAGAGTTCTTTCTTTCTTCCCATAGGCAAGAAAATGTTTACACTCTAAACATAGAAGACCTTGTGAACCAGGATCTACCATGTATTATTGGAATGGAACTTCATTATTGGTAATGGAATAGAAGGAAATGCCATTTTAACATTAGAAACCTAGGCAGAATCTCTATGAAAAGACTAATTAAGGATCTACAAGAGCATATATTTGATTTCCCAAAATATTGTGATCTTTTTCTATATGGAAAGCAACATAAATCATGTTTAAAATCAGTAAGTGATGTCTCAACCACTAATGCATTACCGTTGGTGCATGTGGATCTTTTTTGGTCCAAAAAAATCTAGAAGAATCAGAGGCAAATATTATGTATTTTTCTTAGATGTTGATTACACATTATTTACATGGGTCTATTTTCTAGAAAAAAAAATCTGAAGCTTTTTTTTTAGAATTTTTACATCCCGATTTAAATATGAAAAAAATAATTTGTTGATAACTATTCATAGTGATACTGGATGAGAATTTAAAAATTTAGATTTTAAAACATTTTTACTATATAATGAATTCCTCATAACTTTTCAGCACCAAGAACTCCGCAACAAAATTGTGTTGTTTAAATAAGAAACAGAATTCTTCAGGAGATAACAAGAACCATGTTGAGTGGATATTCGGTAGCCAAACATTTTTGGGAAGAAGCTGTAAGTACTGCTTGTTATACTATAAATGATGTTTTTACTAGACCTCATCTTGACAAAACTCTTTATGATATGTGGAATGGTAGAAAACCTAAAAATATCTACATAAAGGTTTTTGGTTTCAAGGTATTCATTTTTAATACTAAGGATAATCTAACAAATTTCAAAAAATCTAATGAAGAAAATTTCTTGGGCTACTCCACAAATTCAAAGGCTTATAGCGTTTTCAATAAAGATAGTTATTTTTGAAGAAATAATACATGCTAAATTTAATGAAACTGATCCTTTGGTTTTTAAATAACATCATCCTACATCTTTGGAAGTGTTTACAAAAACAGATTATCAACCCTTGATTTAAAATCCTTCTAATAATGAAAATAACCAAGAAAATGTTTTTGAAGCATTTAACCAAAAATATTTCCTACCATATGTTGATGAACTTGTTTCACAAAAACCAATTCAGTTGTTTCATAAGAATCATCCCAGGGATAGTATCTTTTGTGATGTAAATTAACTTGTAAGGACTAGTATTTCCTTATGAAATCAAGTATAACATCTAGCATTCCTTTTCTAAATAGAAACAAAAAGTACTAATGAAGCTTTAGGTGACGATGATTGGATAAAATCTATGCAAGATGAGATGAATTAATTTGACAGTAATAATTTATGTACCTTGGTTGAATTCCCTAAGGAATATTCTGTTATTGGAGTAAAATGGGTTTTCCGAAATAAGTGTGAGGAAAATAGAATAATAGTATGTAATAAAGCTATATTGGTTGATAATGGCTATAATCGAATAGAAAGAATATATTATGATGAAACCTATACTCCAGTAGCTAGACATGAATCAATTCTTATTCGTCATTTTTTGCCGCATTTTTCAACTTCAAACTTTTTCAAATGGACGTTAAACCTGGTTTCAATAATGGTTATGTTCAAGAGTTATTTTTTATACAAAATCCTGGTTTGGAAGAATAAAAACATCAAGAACATTTTTTCAAACATACCAAAGATTTATATGGACTAAAACAAGCCCCTGGAGGTTGGTATGATAGACTTATATGGTTTTTGTTATAAAATAATTATGTTAAAGGAATTTTTTATCTCGTCCTTTTTATAAATAATGATAATAATAATGTTTTTATTTTCAAATTTATGTTAATGACATTATATTTGGCTCATTTCATCAATATTTAACTGATTCCTTTGCAGATCTAATGGATCCTGGGTTTGAAATTAGTATGATGGGTGAGTTAACATTTTTCCTTGGTTTTCAAATTTATCAAAACTCAGAAGGAATCTAGATATCCCAATATATATATATTAAATATGTTATTAAAAAGTATGTATATGACAACACTATGTGTATAAGTACTCCCATTGTTATCTCAAGTTCACTTGATCTTGATGAAGCTGGGAAACAAGTTGATCAAACATCATTTTGAGGTATGATAGGAAGTATACATTACATTACATCAAGTCATCTAAATTTAATGTTTTCGATATGCTTCTGTGCAAGATATCAATCCAATACTAAGGAATCTCTTTTAATGGCAGTGAAAAGGTTTTTTCACTACATAAAGGGAACCATGGATGTAAGACTATTCTATACTTCTAGAAATGATTTTTTTTAAACGTTTTTGTGATGAAGACATTGGTAGGTGTAGAATGGATATAAAAAGTAAATCCAAAACAAGTCATTTCTTATGAGACACATTAGTTTCGTGGTCATGTTAAAAGCAAGACTCAGTAGCACTTTCCACTACTACTACTGAATATGTAGCAGCTAGAATTTGTTGTGCTCAAGTATTGTGGATGCTACAAACACTAACAGATTATGGTAAGTGTTTTACAAAAACACATGTATTGTGTGATAATACTAGTTCCATTTCCTTATGTAAAAACAATGCACATCACTCTCGTGAAGAAACATAGATATTAGGCATCACTTTCTTAGGTATCACGCACAAAAAATAGATATCATTCTTCAATTTATCAAATATCATGATCAACTTGATGAAATTTTCCTAAAATATTTACCTTCATATAGATTTGGATAAATTAAAAAGAAGTTAGGAATGATAACTCTAAGGTAATATTTCATATTAATTTCTTGTTGAAACCTATTTACTTATAGTATGAAACAATTTTTATTAGGTGGAGTTCATATTCTTATTAGACAAAATTTATTTTTCGTAATCAAATTTTTCTGTTAACAAAATTTTTTGAAATCTAATTTTTTCATAGTCAAAAGTTTTTTTCATAAAAGTTTTCAGTAGTTAATTTTTTTTTGAAATCAAATATTTCCGTAGTAAAATATTTTCGTAATCAGTGTTTTTTAAAGTCTAAATTATTATTCCAATCAGAATTTTCAGAATCTAAAGTTATTATAGAATTTTATTCTCATTATGAATAATACCACTAGAAATCCAGATGACATCTTTTCTTTCCTAAGTTTTCGTAATCATATGTTTTTCTTGTTGGTATTTTTATCTTAATTAAGAAACTTTTTTGTATTTCCATTTCATAAATCTGAATTTTTTTATCTTAAAAACCTCAAAAGATCAAAACCTATCAAATTTCTTCTTTGGTTATCATCTCAACCATGAGACGTGATCATAAATTTTACAACTTTTGGATTAACCATAAAAGTTAAAATGTCTCCTAAATCGCTTATATAAAGCCCCCCCTCCCCCTGATTGTTTTTCGACATATTTTTTTAAGATTTTGCATACTGAAGCACTGCCATTATATTTTAAGGTCGTTCTGAATCCTAAAAAGTTTCCTTAGTTCTAGATGTATGCTGAAGATTCTCCTCCAAAATAAATGTAAACTATTAAGAAATTATCTAAATTTATGATATACTGAGAGAGGCTAGTTGATCATAAATTCCTCAACATATATGATTCATTTTTATCGAAAAATATTAAGTTGAATGGTTGGGAGAGTCATTCTACTTTGAAACCAAAGTCACAGGATCAAGTGTATCCAAAATTGATGGTGGAGTTTTATGAAATAGTTAGTTTTTTTAATGAAGGAGGGAAAGATAAATTTTCATTAAAATGTTATGGGATGACCTACTCTCTTTCATACAACAAGGCTGTGAGTCTGATTGGTATTCCTTTTGAAGGGGAAGCCGAGTTTGGTAATCACAAGTTACCCGATGAATCAGGATCTTTTAACATGGAGAAGTCAGTTGAATGTCTTGGGATGAATGAAGTGAAGCCTCCAAATATCATTCATAATTCTAAAAATATGAGGTTTCTTGAATTGTGGGTTCAAGGATTTATAATTCCAAGGAATGGGGACAAGGATACTTTGAATAAGGGTGACATCTATGTATTGGATTTCTTGGCGAATCTAAAGAAGATAAACATGGTTATGTATATCATGGTAATGATTGAGAATATTATGAATGAAAATATGTGGTATCAGATTATTATGTATCCACCCATTCATTCAAAGGGTATTTTTCTTTGCCTTCAGTCATTCAAAATATAATGCAGTTCCACGGTACGAAATTACAAAGTTATATTGTTAAGTGAGGAAACCTAAAGGATAATGAAAATTTGATTTTCCAGTGAATCCATATAATTATATGATCTTTTTAAAGATGAATTACAAGCCTTGTCAAAGAAGAAAAAAGTGGATGAAACCTCTAATAAATTAGGAAGGAAGGAAACAGCTAAGTATCCAAAAAAGAAAACAAAAACACCTATGGCCATGAAAATTCTGTCATCACCTCCAATGCAAAATAAGATGAAAATCATAACCTGAAGAAGTAGTGGCTATGTGGAGAGAGAATAATAAAAACTGGATGTATGGGGTGCCTATGTTTGGCATGGACCCTTATAAAGAAAAAACAATGAAGGAAAATGCTATTGAGAATCATAAAAATGTAAAAAAAGAAAAGAAACAAATGAAGAAGTTTTCTAAATCTAAAGTAATTCAACATATTATCAAGGCTTATGAAAGATCCTATGAACAAATTTTGTTACCAGAATCCTTTTTGATAGAATATTTTCAAGTAACTCTGGGGAAGAAACTAGTGATTACGAAATCACTTCAATATGATGAAATTTCTCAGGAAATGGAAGAAGTAATAGAAGAAGAGGATATGGAAGAAGAAGGGAATGAATCTGATGATATCATAAAGCAGGTCGAAGAGTTCAGTGTGATGGATATTCCATCTATAAAACTATCAATCCGGACTTCCAAAGTTAAATCCCGAAAAATTGCTACACCAGGAAAAGATGATATGGGTGTAGAAAAAGTGAACAAGCCAATAGATGATGAAAGGAGTTACCATGAATTTATTCATCCAGAAGATCTAGTTCCTTATGCAGTGAATGAATATGTTGAAAAGAAAAAATTATTCATCTATCTGATAGTGAGCATGAATCTCCTAAAGAACAAGATATCATTATAAGACCATATAAATGAAATCAGGTGGTTGTAGAAACACTAAGTAAATCTAAGGTGAAGAAGAAAGATATTAGTGCTTCATCAAAAAGGAAAGCTGAGGATATAGAAAAATTATTCTCACAAACCAAAAATTTGGATTCAAAATCATATTCACTTGGTCATGATTTTGTTGTCCAATCATTGATGAAGCTAGTAGGTACTATTCTTTTATTTATAATAATATATTCTAGATTCCATTTGCTTCAAAATACCATTAACAAGAAGATAGAATCAGTTTCCATGGTGATGGATAAATATGATGCTCTAGAGGAAGATTTCAAGACCTTCCTCATTGGTTATGATGCACAAAAAAATCATGCAAGAAGATGAAATACTGGTCAAAGACGGTTATTGAAGAAATGAGATTTTTTTTGAATTCTATTATATTGTAAAGGATGATTTTCATACTAAAGATGATAATATTAGAGATATTTTAAATATTTTTGAGGAAATGTCATGTTTTTAATAGACTACTCCAAAGTAGGATGGTAAGGATTTGAATGGCATGCTTAACTATGTGGCCATGAATTGGAAAAGGGAATGCGATCTAAGAATGGAAACTGAATAGAAACATGTTAAACAAGAAAAACACTTGAATGATTAGGTAGAAAGTCTTAAGGCTCATGAAGAGAAAATTCATTGCATAGAGAAGAAATGTGAATATTAGGAGTAGTTGCTAAAACATGTAGATGAGGATCAGAAAGAGCTCAGGAAGCTAAAAACTATTGTGAAGAAGCTGATGCTAAAAGAGAAAAAGGGATAATATTATTTCAATCTGATCTTTTGTTGTTCTATAAATTTTATTGGTTTTTTGTTACTAATATTTCAATTACCAATTTTTCCATTCCCTATATTACTTTTTTAAAATCACAAAGGGGTGAGAGGAATGCTAAAAATAATCCAATGTAAAGAATAACATTATCTACATAATGTGGAGTTCATCGAGATTAATTTTATTATCAGTGATGACATTCAAATGAAAGAAAATTAAAAAACCATTTAGGAAATCTAGAATAATATCTATAGTTATTAAAAAGCCTAAAGAGGGGTTTGTCGTATTCTCTTTGATCCATAATTAAAGGGAGACCAGTTTTTGTTTTCATGTCCATAAAATTTCTAAATCCTTATATTGTTTTTAATATGGATGTTTCTGATTTCTGAAATGGGGGAAATTGGTGATTCAATAAGGTTTCCCTATGATTTTTTCATTCCTTTGTTTTATGAAATCACAAACTCTCTATCTCGAAGCATATTTTATTTTCCCGAAAAAAAAATATTAGGAAACTTTTCCTTCCCCAAAGAAATATTTTTACTTATATTATTTTTCATTGTTCCTGATTTAGTGTGTAAATATTTGTATTTCTAATGTGTAAAATTTGGTTTCATGTATAAAACCTCAGAATACTATAAATACTTAGATATAGAGTATTCTATTCTTTAGTTCGGAATTCAGATTCCAAATTCTATGAAATTCAAAATCCTAATTCCTCATAATTCGGATTATGAACTCCTTGAAATTCATATTCCGAATTAACTAAAATCAGATTCTGAATTTTCTGAAATTCAGACTCTAAATTCCTCAGAATTAAGACTCTAAATTCATTAGAAATTTGACTCCAAATTATTTAGAATTCAGAATCCGAATTCCTTATAATTCACACTATAAATTCCTTAGAATTCAGACTATAAATTTTATATAATTAATACTTTGATTTCCTCAGAATTTGGGTACCGAATTCTATAGAATTCACACCCAAAATTCCATAGAATTCAGGATCTGAATTCCTTATAATTCAGAATCCAAATTTCTCATAATTCAAACTCTGATGTCTACCTAATTTGGATTTTGAATTCCTTGAAATAAATAATCCAAATATTAATGTAATATATACTCCGAATTTTTTTCTTCATAGACTTTATACTTTATTATTCCATAGACTAAGAAAAAAGATTTGGTTGAGCAACCATATATTAATTAAACTTGTTATAACAACAAAATGATTTCATGAATTCTTTTTCTATCTAAGCTTTGTTTGAGTGACACATGTATAGATCACTCCAAAATTCAAGGACAAATATGATCGTTGGATGAGGGAGCCAACCATGGGAGATGTGCCTATAAATAGTAGCACATTTGAAAAAGGGGAAGATAATATATACATTGATCAATCTAGTGATTACATGATGCTAAAGTTATTTCTAGAGATAGAGACTCTAATTCATGGTGCATACTAAACATCTTGTTCATATTTCTTCACGCGACTCCGATTGTTGCTATGTATAATTGAGGGCTTCAAGGGATAGGAAAATAGAGGTGCTGACTACCTTATTGTTCGAGGAACTTCATTATAAAGAAGGATGAGGTGCTGAATACCTTGAAGTTTG
Source organism: Viscum album (assembly GCA_963277665.1). Lineage (NCBI taxonomy): Eukaryota > Viridiplantae > Streptophyta > Magnoliopsida > Santalales > Viscaceae > Viscum > Viscum album. Next base: position 1,967,048,186 of record OY728132.1, read on the forward strand.
AGGGCTTATGGGGATAGCAAGACAGACTCCAATATTCTTATCAAGGGTTTACCCTTGTGTCGGTTAAATAGACATTCATGAATGTATAAATCAAGGGACCATTATCCAAGGTTGTTGGATACCCTACTATTATGTTTAAAATATTCTATACTTGTTACATGTATTGTTTCAAGTGTATATTCCACTGGATTTTCATTATTAATGAATGTATAATTATCTTCTTCATTATTATACTTGTATGCTAAGATTAGAATGATTTTATACTCTTTAAGGTATAATATTTGTCATTGTAAACATCTCTTATGTTTAATTTCCTGAACGATATTTTCAGAATCTAGAAAAATTATCGAACTAAGAGGTCTTGAGAATTTACCTTGTTTAACATTGTTTAAAAATATAAAGTTTTATAAAGTCATTAAAGGTTCGAAATAAAATTTTATGTTATAAAATTAAACCCCTTGTATATTTAGCATCTACATCATATTTCAATCCTACTACAATTTTATGTTGGGAACCATTTATAATTTTACCTAAGTAAATACTACTAATATTATTATTCTGTATCATTATTTACTAATCCTTCATGATTATATTTTCTTTTTCATTTTCATTATCTCTATGGGTGTGGATTATAAACATACCAAGGTTGAAAGGGGTTTTGTCTCAACTACTCTTCATTGATACAAGTTTTACTGATTTGTACTATTTTATTATTTAAATTATAAATATTGTATAAAAATTTTTTTTTTGTATACTATATGATTTAATAAATTGTTTTTATAATTCTTTACTATTTTCAATCATCTAATAATATTTTATTGAAAAATTAATAAATATGTAAATCGTTTTCATGACTCCATTATCAATCCTTAGACATAAGAACTTATCTATGTCCATAATTTTTATAAATTGAACTACTATAAACCAAAATTATTTTATAATATTTTTATACCTTCCCTTCTATAGAAATATGGGTTCTTACTATTTTATTGTTACATATTTAGTTTTGTGGTTTTTAAAATTAATTTTTTTAATAATAATTTCTGTTAATTTAATGAATTATTATTCAATTTCCATTTTTTCACACTCCTCCATTATTCTCCATTACCATGTCTCGACTCAAAATATTTTTATCTCCAATTATTATTTTATTCCAATTATTTTATTTGAAATAAAATATTTATTTTTCTTTTTTAATTATATTTTTTTATCAAAAGAGTTCACATGGTGTTTACATCCTTTAAATATATAGATTATTATCATATAATCCTCATTTTATACTGATACAATTAATATATTTTTCAATGAATCATTAATATTAATTATCTTTTAAAATTAAAGGTCTCAAAATTATTTTACCTTCCAAATTGTGAATATTTTATGTCATTTTAAAGTATACTATATTAATGATCCTTGATTAATTTCATGTTTTTTTCATTTCTTCACTTATCATTTTTGATATCCATTACGACATTAACCTATTATTTTATTTGGGTATCTCATTATATTATTGTTTTAAAAGGATTATTTTTTTCTATACAAAATATTAATTTGAAAAAGTTTCACTATGATGTTATAAAAAAAAATTGATATTTTTTTATTTTCATATCTATTTCCAAAAAAAGTTTATCATTCATAACATTATCTATAGATCACAATATATATATATCTTATTTTGTTATGATTAATTATATAAAATGATATTTTACACAACTTAAGATTTGTTAAGTTAAAGATATGTTATATTTTTTAATGATTTCAGAAATATATCCATTTTCTGTTTATTGTTTTTAGAACATTAATGAATTCTATAATGAAATACTTTGAAACACAATTTACTTCCACAATATCCTTATATGATGATTCAAAATATCATGAAATTAATTTTGCTTATTTGGGTTATGTTATATTCTCTTGAATGTTTTCAGGTGGAACAAAAATATATGGATTAAGATATGGGTGGGAAAAATATCCCAAATTAATGTATATGTAAATTTATTATATATCATGATATGAAAATTATATATGAATTTGTTAGAATGTATGGTGTTTCGCATAGGGTGAGTTTCATAGTTGTTAACACTACATAAAATTCTACAATTTAATTATCTAATTGGTTGCATAGTTTATTATGATAATAAATCCTCTGTTTATAATTAAGAAACAATTTTTCTTTTTAAATTCTTTGTAATTTTTTTAATATTAAATCATATTGTCAATATATTCCAAAAATTTATGCCAAGATCGATTTTTTGATAGTGAAATATTTTTTTTACCATGAAATAATTATTTTACATCCACAACATTCTAACTATGAGATTATTTTTTTAGAAGTTATATTAAAAAAATAATATATAGTGTTATGATATCATATTGTGTTATTTATGTCCTTCATATATTCTCCTCCATGTTTATAATCTATCATATCCTGAAATTTTTTCACTTAATGATTGTCTGATATCAGTAGTTTTTTATTTTTCCATTACCTTTGTCTTAAAGAGGATAATGTCTTGTGATATATATATGAATTGATATAAAGAAAATGAATATGTAAAAAGAATAAAAAGTGTTAAAAATAGGATATTTTTGTTTCTAATATCCATGACACTAAACATTTATGTCTTTTGTTAGTTCATAGTTTAGTGAAATGTATTATTTAAATCATGATATAAATGTATTATTTATGTCAATGGGATCAATTTTTACTTTTGTGAAATACTTTTTCAAATACTATAAATTGGAATGGAAACTATCACAGATGAACCTAGGGGTAGTAACTATAAAAGGGGTATATTATGTATTAATAGAATCATCGTTCATTGTATGAAAAAGAGTCCTAATGGTACAATTGATTTTAAAATAATCATGAATTTTTATTTGATGATTCATATAATATTATAAAACCATAAAACATTAGATAACAACCATTTAAAATCCTAAAAATAGGAAAAACCAAAAATATTTTTAAGGTGAATGCTATGTAGTTTTTTAAGTAACTACATCACTCCTTAGATACTATAGGTTGATATAGAATCTACTACAAATGCACTAAGGCTATTAATAGATATTGTAGAGTATTGGTTTCTAGCTGTATAGACTATCGATGAACAAAAAAGAAGCCTAAATTAACAATGTATTTGACAGTCATGAGAGATCTTCAATGGTTTATTCACATGATATATATATATATATTATAAAATTAGAGGAATTGGGAATGTATAAAAATAGGGAAAGCATCAAAAAATATTACACAAATGAAAACTATTAATTTTCTTATAGAAATGAAATCATGTTATTGAAATTACATGTGGATGCAGGATCTAGGAAACATTCACTTAGGATAAGTAATCTTGATAGGTGAGTATTGTGTATTAAATCAATTTGAACTCAGTTGATGATAAAGAGGTTTAACAACAAAGTTTTCGAACTGTCGAGAGATATTCATTGGATATTTCATATAATATTTATGATACTAATTAATTAATTTGAAAAAGTAAGACAACAAAATAGTATATCATTAGTGATGAAATAAAATAAGTAGAATTTCATTATTTCAATTCCATAATTTTTAAATATTAAAAATTCATATTAATTATCATCAATTTTTATATTATTTATATTTATAAAAAATTGGAATTCATTTATCTTTTCTAGTATTAACAAAATTTGAATTGAAAAAATATATAGTAATATCTTGTCCTAAGGAAGAGTTTTAATTTTTAGAGAGATTAAAATTATGAAATTTATACAAAGAAAATTTCATCGAAGGTTAAAATTAGGGGTAAATAAATTTATAGAGTCCATCATATACATACATGTGTAATTTAAAAATTGATTGTGGAATATAGTATATCTATTTACTAGTGACTAGGAATTGGTACACCTATATTAATTTATTAAATATATATCAATAAATTAAATAATGGAGTTTTGTGTCCCCATTAATTCAATAAAGGATGTTCATTTGACATTGAAAGATATACTATCAAAACATCATGATACAATATCATATCCTCATGTTCAATCCAATCAATAAAATTTATAAAAAAATAGTTTTTCATTCTCATCATAAAGTGAAAATTATATATTATTAATATGTGAAATATCATAAATAAGGTTCTATTTTTAATTTCCTCCACATAATTTAAATTCAATGATGTAAATTTTTTGTGATGATTAATTATAATAACAGGAAGATGGTGAATATGTGGAACAACAATATTACCAAGCCTAGTCTTTAGACAATCCTATTTTGTCTGAAAAATTATTTAATCAACGACCCCATGTAAATCTAGTTCAAAAAATACATGACACTGTTAAAAAAATTATTAATCAATTATTACTCATGGAATATTTTTTCAGGAATTACTGGAGGAATGAACTGAGTATTAAATACTAGTGTCCTATATATTAAACTATATTCTGACATAAACAAATATATGAAGACCATGATAAAACAACCTCAAATTAATAACTAATATTGTTATGTTGTATATGATTCAAAGATACCACTTAATATGACTCAGTGTGAAAAAATTGATTCTGACAGTCAATTGCATTTGGGAGATTCAATTTAAAATATTTATAATTATTAGCACATTAATCGATTTACTTGACATAGATGTGTGATCCATGAATATCATATTTTCACTCATATTAAGGTGTTTAATTCAATTCATATACTATTTTTCAAAAAATATGAGGTTATTATTAAGTACAAGAAGTTTTGATGGTTAATCATATCCAGCATCATTCTAATTATTAAATCACTTTCTAAAAGGCATGGATTGCATGAATGAATGAAATTTTGAAATTTTATTATGATTTAATGTCTCTTATAGATCATTATCATAAATTATGCATCATTAAGATCACAATAATAATGTTTTATATCATCTATATACTATTGAATATTTTTTCTATAGGTACCTGACCAAAGAGATCCCAGTGTCGATGTATACTACTATTAAATAGGAATGATTTAATGCAATAAAACCCTGAATGACTGATGAGTATGCTATCATTTGTAATCCAGAAGAATACATGATTGTTGTATTACAAAGGAAGAAACTAATTACAACATAACTTTTTCTTTAGAGGATAAATTTATTCCAACTATATTATCCTTGTATAGCATTTCTAGTCCACTTCATGGATTCCCAGTGAATGAAACATAATATGGTTGAGATAACATGATTAGTAAGGGTAAATTTTAGTGGATTCAATAATGAATCAAGTAGAATAGTCATAATGGATAGTTAAATAACCAGACACACATTCTATATAATCAATATACTAAATAGATATAAAATATTGAAACACAATAACTAAAAATAAATTCTATTTAAATAACTAGACATGTAAAATTTGTATGGAACTGTAAGAAACTAATAGAATGTAAATTAATCAATGAACTAGGAATGAAATTCATCAATAGATATTTCAATGTAAAATAACAAGGATGATTAATAACTATATCAAAATGGAAGAAATTCTTAATTATTGGACACCATGATTCCTAGATACATGGATTCATTACCATCATGACCTCTAAAAGGATGATTTATCTTATATTGTATAACCCCATATAATTTTCACAACAAATTCATCTCATGAAACAATTGATACATCAAGGTGATATCAGTAACTAATCCATAACCATGCCATACCTTTCCAAATAAATCCTCATATAAAATAATCAAAATAAATAACATCCCTTGTAAAATATCAATATTGAATAGAAAAAATATATTTATAATGAATTCACCATTATAAAATAAGTAACAACATGGGTTATTAATGATGATGAATAAAAATACCATTAAAAGATCAATACAAGTATTCTTGAGTAAAATAATCTTTAAATATTCCGAAGTGTCCTATACTACATTGAATCATTATTATGATAATATCAAAGAAGATGTAACAATAAATAAAACTTAGAATATCTTTAGAATAAAGATATTCATTATATAACATGTCAAGGTAAACAAAAAATGTAAAAAATTATATATGGATTAGTAAATAAACACATCCATAAAACATATATTTATAATTACTAGAAATTCAATGCCTAATGATCATACAAAATTGAAAAATTCAAGGGATACCAAAAAGAAAAAGGTAGTGAAAGTCAATAATTTCCCTGGTGAAAGGATTCATAATGAATCCAAATGGATATTAAGTTTGGTATCAATAAAACATATCCCAAGTTGTGTAAAATAATGTTTTTATTGTGGTGCATTAATATAAATACAATTATAAGATATTTTTTTATAAAAAATTCTTGAAAATATAAATTTTATTATGGACAAAATTTTTAAAATATTTTTTTGTTAAAAATATATTTTAAACATATTTATTTAAAAATTATCAATTTAAACACACAATGGAATCTTAATCGAAATGATGGAGGGTAAATATACACCTCTATTGTGAGGTAAAAAGAACATTCATTTTTTATAGAAAAAGTAAAAGAAAATTTCTTTTCAAGAAATTTATAATAACATTTCTTTGAAGACAATTGTAAAATTAAAAAAGAAAAAAATATCATTAATAATTTTTTTGAAAAGGTTAAATTTTTTTAAACAAATTTAAATAAAACATGGTTTTTAGAAGTAAACATGTTAACTAAATAAAGAATGAAAAGAAATTGGTTTTTTATAAAAACACATTTGAAAAAATTATAATTTAAAAGATTGAAAATTTGATCAATAACTTTTTAATGTTCATGAATTATTAACAGAGAATAAAATGAATGGTTTTATTGGATAATGATTGAATAATTTCCATTGATAGAAATTCAGGTGTAATTAATCCATAAAAAATGAGATTGTGATGTAGACCCTTAAATAAACCATAATGATGAAGTGATACTCAACCAATTAATTTATGATGCATATCCAATGAAAATACAAAAAAATCATCTTTAAATACACAAATTTGAAGTTTATTTCATTATATACATAATTATTGAAAGAAATAATTAAAATTGATAAATAAAATTTCTTTAAAAATAATTAATTATATAATATATAGAAATGTGAATTAGATACAAGGAATGAATTAAGTATATGGTTATCATGACATTTATCTCAGAGATGTAAAAATTGAGATGATAATCCCTTACCTAATGTTTTGTTTGTGAAAATACATTAAAATCATGTGGAATAGTTTAAAAAATGTCCCTAAATTATACCCGAAACACAGTAACTTTTATAATATCAAATATTATCTTTATATAATATCTTATTTCATATATTTTAGTAAACATTCATTATTTTTACTTTTTCAGGTGTAGATTGGCTATTTTCCGAAGTATTATTTTAGATGTTACTTGTTGTTACTACATTGATCGTGGTTTCATCATCCCCAAAATATAAAAAATGGTTTAAATATCAAATATATTTAGTTTACATGTATTTATAATAATATATAATATTTTATGTGATGAAATGAAATACATAGTTCTTTGAGGCGGTAGGTAATACGTATGCATGGACACTAGATTAATAAGTTTGTTGTATTAAAAAATGAATAGAAAAGAAAATATAAATATATGTATAGTATAATTACAATATCATATATATTAAATATATTTCACTTAGTTTTTTTAAAAACATCCATTATACATTCCATGTATAGCATGAAATAATCATATATCATTGAGGATGCAGTTGTCCACACTTCAACAAATGATGTAATCGTATTTATAAAAAATTGAATGAATAGTGGTATGTGTCATAAAAAATTAATAAAGTATATACAGATTATAAATTTCAAATATATCATATATTGATATATTTTACAACATAATACCCATCCATTAAAGGTGGTAACAGAAAAAATTAATGTCGTCATTTTCTGAGGCGATAGGTCCCCATTCATATAAATTATATATTAATTACCCATTAGATTAATGTGTCTATAAATGTAGTGTGAAAAATTAATTCCTAAAAATATTTTTAAATTAGGATAATTATTTTATTATATAATAATTAAATAATATTATTTGTGCATGTGGCAAATGGAAATAAAACAAAAGTGTATAAGGTAGAATGATACATCTTATTTAGGTATCTTTTTATTGTTTTCACAAATGGGCTTCCAAGGGTGATATTATTCCAAATTTAATTATTATTGGAATAGATGAGGTATGTGGAGGGGCTTTTTTGTTAGAAGTTGTTTGAGACAATGTGGCTTGAGAGGTATGAGAAAGTAGGAGGAGAGGAGGGAATCTTCTAGTGGAGGAGGATTGTCACTGTAGTAATGTTTTGTAAAGGGAATTACACCCATGATTTTACATTTTCATGTGGATATAATTATGGTAAAAATTATAGAAAAGCAAAGATATCTTCTAAATAAGTCCATCCAACATCTTTTAGAAATTGTTTTCGTTTATTTTCACTTATATTAAAGGGGTTTTCCCATGTTATGATAATTTGTCTCTAAATCATTATTATTTATTTTAATTACCTTCACTAATATTTTGTGTAAATAACTATGTTCACCATATTATAAATTATAAATTATATATTTTTCAAATATAAAATCCATTTTTCCAAATGTAAATCAAATAAGTGGAAGAAATTAATTTAAATTTAATAACAAAAATGTGACGACAATGTGGGATATTAAAGTAAAATTTTTAAGTAGTTTTCTATGTTTATTTATCCAATTTTAATTATAAATTGATTATAATTTCCTAAATTGTTCTTATTAATAATAAATTTATCTAAATAAAAAGAAAAATTTTAATTTGACCTTATTAATAAATTATATGAAAAAGTAGTTTACAATTAAAATTATATGTAATTCAGTATTCATCATAAATGAAACTCCATTGAAAATTACCAAAAATTCACCCTAAACTAATTAATATGTTATAAATTCCAAAATTATCTTTATATTAAAATATAGAATCATTAAATTGGATTTAATATAGGTTCTATATTATTTGTTGTCAAAACTACTTTAAAATTTATTGATTCTTAGTAAAAAATTGGGTTTCTTCTTAACTTATGTTAATAAAATATATTGAAAGATTATAAAAAACATTTTATTTGAATATATAATAAATTTAATAAATTAAAATTTCTAACTAATTGTAATTGCATTAAATTATAATGATAAAAAAATCATTACCATAACAATATATCTCTATAACAAAAATTCCCTTTACATTGAGTAGGTTTTTATATTCATTTATAATTAATTTTTTACCAATGAATTCATATAAGAAATTTTAGCATCATATTTTTAGGAATTAGTTAATCTAATTCATAACAGCTAATTTAATTTATATGATATATCTTAATACATCAAATAATAATATATTAATAATATATTATGGTTTGGTAAAACTCATTGATTTATGTAATAAAAGCCGTTGATGAAATAGTTGTTCGCTTGCGATATACACTAACCCTATGTTTTTTGCATTGGATGCTATAAAAAATATTTAATTTATTTAAAAAGTAAATATTTTATAAATTACTGGGATATAATATTCTCTAATTCTCTTGGTGTTTTGCTTCATACATGGTATAAATAGAACACTATAACTTTAGAATATTGGGGTGTTACATTCTTCCCATCATAATTAAAAATTTTCCATGAAAATGTAAAAATTATCTTTTTGATATATTTTTTTATATTTCATAATAATAAAATCTTGAATTTTGAGAAGATTTCATAATAATTCTTTATGAAATGATATAATTATATGCACAAAGGTCACATGGAATAATATATAATTACGTATCTATGTATGAGACAATTAATGAAATTTAGAGAAATATTATTAGAGGAAAAGAAAAAAAATAAGGAGTAATTGAAGTCATCAATCATAAACAAGTAAATGATCTATGGAAATTTTTGGGCCAGAAATCCATATATCAACGATGATTTTGAAGACCATTAGTTCAAAAAAAATTATGTTATTATGAAAAAAAAAATTTATTAATATTGTTTTTTAGTGTTTATTACCTATAGTATTGAACAATAATATAAGGAATTATAATTAGTTTATATGTTTTTATAAACACAATTCTATCATTTTGTTTCAATTTTATCAATTTCAAATTTATCACTATACATAAGGAAATGAATATCCTAAAATTATCTTTAATGACATATGAACTAAAATACACTTTTAATGGATTTGAAGCTCCAGAAAAGAGTGATATGTCTAACTAATTGTATCTAAGTGTTATAAAAAGGCGATATGGTTTATATATTAATATCAAAACTGAAATAGTAATGCTAATATTTTATTATTAATATCTATCAATCAAATCTATCAACATAAAATAATTTCATATTAACCAAGACATTGTGTTGGTTAGTGTTTGGAATTAATCCATTATATTCCTTCGGTCTGGGTTATTGGCAGGCATCCATGTCAGATTTGATGGGGTTTTCAGAAAGTATACAGGTTTCCCTTTTCTAGAACCATATAAATATCATTTAATGAAATATAATGGACATCAATGAAATAAGGTTAATCCTTAAATATTATTTTAACATTTATTTTCAATACGTTGTCAATATATAAAATAAATCATCCATTTATTTTCACAAATGTTATTCCTTAGTTTGTAGGTTATGCTATATATAGGGTATTTCATAAAACCCAAAAATATAGTGTGATAATCAATTATAATATTGTGAATACATGTAATCATTTTCAAGATGCCTAAATATCGAAACATTATTTTTTTAAAATATATTCCTCAATATTAACCTATGTTATATAAATTCATTATTTATTAAAATATTGTGTAATTGTATTCAAAGAAAATGTGAATTATCTTAAGAATATACCTGAGGAGTTTCAAACCAGTTGGGAAATAAAGCCCATTTTTGTGAACCATATTATGTAGATGTCAGGCCCTAATAAAACTTTTTATGATCATTAATTCTATATACATCTCTACTAGAAACTGGTCAACATGTAGTATATGGACATGGATTTATTTCTAGGAATACCCATACAATCCCAACCATACAAAAAATGTGAGATGTTTTTCTAAACTTATCCCCAAACTCTACAATATGGATATATTCTATAATATATGATTCCCTTAATCTAGTTCATAAAGATTCTAATGAATATCCATTGATACCAACTATAGAGAAGCAAACCCAGCGAGATTAGTGTCAGTGTATTTAAACATTACCTTGGAATTATTACATGGAATCAATTCCCAAAGTGATGAAGATTTTAGTAGTCATATTAAACCACATATATACTTGAGTATTGTATTACCAATGAATACATAAATTACGACATAAATTTTTTCTTTTGAGGATAAATTTATTTGATATTGAGTATCCGTGAATATCATTCCTAGTACACTTCATGGATTCATGTGGAAGGGTACATAATAAAGGTGATCTTAAATGCTCAATAATTTAAAATTTAAGAGGAATAAATAATGAGCCAATGAAAATTATCATTAGGAAATCATAAATATTTGAACACACATTCCATTAATATTACTACGTATTGACAAGTAAATATAGAATATTAAGAAACTGAAACACATGCCATTTAATGAATGAGCTGGGAATAGAATTCATCCATAGATATGTCAACACAATATATCATGGATGAATAATAACTAAATCTAAATTTAGGGAATCGTTATGTGTCAGAAACTATGTTTCATATGTACATATAACAATTACCATAAAGTCATTTCACAATATGGTGTATCATATTTATTAGAACCACATAAAATTTGTTCAACTAATTCATCTCATGAGACTACTATTTCATCAAGGGGCTATCTATAAATGCTTACTTCTATATTCGTAGCATTGCAAAACAATCATCATTTTGATTAATTGAAAAAAATTTATACCTTATCAAATATATGTATCTAATCAATGATAGGGAATTATAAATATTTACATAGAGGATGATAAGTATGAATAAGGTTTGATGATGTTGAATCATGGAAATACCATTGAATAATCAATATTCTAGAGGAAAAAGCACTGAGTATTCTAAAGTTCCCTCTACACCTTTGAAACATTAGAATTGTAATCCCCATTATATAATAACATTAAATGAAACATATAATATCTTGAGAATAAGGATATTATTGTTATAACATGACATGGTAAAAAATGAGATGTAAAAATGATATATGGATTAGTTAGTAAACATGTCCTAGAAACTTGATATGGATAAATTGGAAAAATTAAATTTATAATTAACATGAGAAATTTAATATTTCAAGGGGTAATAAAATAAATAAAGGTAGTGAATTTCAATACTATACTAGATCAATGCATTCATAAACCATCCTGAGGATGAATATCGATAGTATTAATATAACATATCCCATGTGGAGTAAAATAGGTTCTCTGACTATAGAGGGAAATGAAGTTAAGAATTATTAAAAATACATTAGCATACATTTTAATTACCAAATAGTGTGAAATGGTAATATTATTTGATAAAATTCATGAATAATCATTGGAGAATAAAATCAAAGGTTTTATTATCTAATTAAAAAATACTTTCCATTGATGGCTATTTAAGTATAAATAATAACAAACAAAATGTGATTATGTAGTATACACTTGAAATGACTGTAATGTTGAAGTGGGACTCAACCAACTAATTTGGTATGGATATCAAATATAAAAAATAATAGGGTAATCGTATATAAATAAATTGATAGTTCAAGTGATTATACACATATAATATAACAGTAACCACAACGAGGATGTAATATAACCCAATGAAAATGGAATTTTTATAGGAAATTCTATAACACTTGGTAACATTTAATTCAAATCCCTAGAGAAGTATAATTAAAATTGAAACATAAAATACTAGTAATATGAAATAATTCACGATATTATATAAAAAATGGTAATTAGATACACCTCACAAAAGAGGTATATAGTGATTGTTAAATTTATCTTATAGATGTAAAAAGTGTGTTGAAAATTAATTACCTTGTATTTCAATTTTATGAGAACATTATGTTGAAGACATTATAATTATTTTATACAAGTTTTTAACTTATTCTAGACCAATAAAAAAATTATAGTATCATATATTAACTTATTAAAATATTTTATTACCCTTTTTCTAGTAAATTTTAATTATTTTCACTATTTTGGGTGTTAATTGTCCAATTTCCCAATTATGTTTCGACTGGGTATTTGTAATATTCCTTATGTCAACAATTATTTCATCATCCAAAAAATATAAATTATTATTTAATTTTCATATATATTTATGATATATTTATTCAAAATAATCTATTATATTTGTTAAAGAGTTATTAAATTCACCATTCCTGGAGATGGTAGGTCGTTTGTATGCATGAACGATACATTCATTTCTCAGTCATTTTTAAAAAATGGAAAGAATATGATATATATGTATTTTTATATTATAATAAATGTATAATATCTATTTCATATATTTTATATAATTTTAATAAATCCATCACTCATTCATTCAATATGTAGTGTGAATTAATTACATCGCTTTGGGTAGGTCGTAGTCCACATGTACACGAATGAGGTTATTGTATATTCACAAAATGAATATATTTAAATTTTGTGTAATTATATAATTATATTAGTATAATTAAATTATAAATATCTTATATAAAATATATAAAAATAGTTTCCATCATAATTACCTACCACAAAATATTATAAAGGAAAAATGAACAATGTCATTTCAGAATGCGGTAGTTAGAAAAATTCATTAATAGTATCTTTATCACCCATTAGATGGAAGAGTGTATAATTTTAGGAAGAATACACAAAAAAAATATATGTGTATATTTATGATTCAATTATCTATATATATGAATGTAAAATAAAGATTTCAGTGATGGAGAATGGAAATAGATGTAAAGAGCTTAAGCAAGAATGTTTCCCCTTATTCAGGTAAAACCATTTGGTTTTCACAAAAGGGGTTCATTTGATGGAATAATTCCCATGTCAAGGATTCTATAATGTGGTTAGTTATTTTGATTATATATGTTTATAATTATTTTTTTTCAAATGTGGCTTGAGATGAGTGAGTAAGTGGGATGAGAGGATGCATTTTATAGTGGAGGTGGTGTGGTTCTCATGTAAATTTTTAGAAAGGGAATCCTAACCATGTTTTTCCCACATATAGTGGATCAAATAATTGTATATATATATATATGGGAGTATAACTCCTATATAAATTTTGAAAATGTCTTTTGAACAAGTTTCTAGGTTATTTTGCTCCTCAAACATAATGTGTAGTCTTTTTTTAAGCTATTCTTTATCATAATCGTTGTGATTGTTTTAATTTATTTAAAATAATATTGTGGGTCGGAACCTATGTTTAAATTATGAGAAATTGGAAATAATTCTGATTAAAAAATATGGATTTTTTTTTCAAATTCCAATCATACATGTTGTGGAAATGAATTTAAATTAAAAACCATAAATGAGATGACAATAAAATTATTTAATGTGAAAGAGTCAAAATGGTTTTTTATATTTTATATCCAACTAGTACTCGACCTTGAATTTGCACATGGACAAAATCGGATGCCCTTAAAATGATCCACTACTCAAAAAAAAATCAACATCCACTTTTCAAATAAAATACATGTTTGAATTCTCATAAAATATATTTAAAAATCAAATTAAATACACCATAAATTACTCAAAAAGAGTACATGCAAATTATCCAGTGATATAAAATATTTATGATGTCAAATTGTGTATACGTAAAAGAAACTTTTAATGGAAACAAAATAAAATGACCCAATACTCCAAAAGATACCCTTCCTTAATTTATTCCAATGGTTCATTTCCCTAGAATCTAGTGTCACTTCACCTTGTCACCAAATATGTTGGATTGAAACTCTACATTATTATTTTAAATATTGAATATATTGAAAGAATAAATTAGTGTTACAAAATATTCCAATAAAAGTGGGATAAACATGGATGGAGTTAAAATAGTAGAACACATGAAGGATAGTCATGATAGTTGAGGGAGTGTATGTCACATACCAATGTAAAATAATTTGAAAAAAAATTAAATATAAATTAATATAAATATAAATCAATAGTTGTACGAATCAATATATGACATGATCCATGATTAAAAATTCTTCCATGTAATGATTAAAATAAAAAACATCAATGAAAATGATATATTTAACCATAACAACCTGATTTAAGTAATTAAACATATGTAAAATCTGATTTTCAATGGACTTTGATCTATTTAGGTGGCCAGACGACAAAGGCCAACCATTTTAATAGTGTTGTGGTAGACAGTTTTTTACACTAGAATATTTCTAGTAAAAAATTCATAAAAAATGAAATATTAAATTGGGGGAAATTGAATCTCTTTGTGGGATGTACCAAAATTTTCACTTGAGGATAATTTACAGGAAAAGCATATCCATGAGAGGATGAATGTTAATGTGTTTTCTGCACTAAAGAGGCTGAAGAGGAAGAAAAAATGGAGGAAGTGTGAATCAAGGGTGGTTTCTATTGGGTGTTTTTTTATTTGTGGGACACATGTGAAAGAGCATGAGGCGGGTGGTTGGTTCCATCATATGAAATATGTGGGGTGCTTTTGGTAGTTTGGATCAGCTATATAGAGATCAAGGATATATTTTTAACTAATTATAAATCATATTTGTATTTTTTTTATTAATTATTTTTTCAACCATCTTATGTAGGTACAGAGAAATTATTTTTGAATAAAGATGATATTAATCGACATGATGGGGAAGTAGATTCTTTTAAAATAAACAAACTAATGAAATTTTAGCCTTATGATAATGTGTATTAAGAAAGTATACATACCTATAGAAGAATATTACAATCTACAAAGATAATTTAAGGCATAAAAATGAAAATTACAAATTAAAATATATCATAGATAATTTTTATATACATATCTATTTGATAACACATATAAAAAATTAATCAAATTCAGTTGTTTAAGGTTTGCAACATATCTTTACTTCATAGAGACATTGGTATAAGATGAAGGATGTCATCATGAGTTGTGTGAGCACACATAATTTGTTGACATATCATTATAATCAATAATTGAATAAAAAAATAAATCAATGTTACACAACACGATGGAAATATAAAATGAATAATGAAATGGGGATTTATCGGTAGTTTCTACCTTATTCTCAATCACATCACTCAATCTGTTGTCATGAAACTTCTCTAGATACTTCAGGTGGCAACGATAAATCCCAAATGTCCCCCCCCCCAACATCATTCAATGTTTTCTACTTTATAGGAATCATCATGTGAAAATACAGTTTGACAACAATTAGATTTAGAGATATAATAATATTTGATATATATGATTTCTACTAAACTAATTTAATTAATTTTAAGTCATGTATATTGATTTTACTCTAAATGTAATGGATTATACCAACTGAATTATGTGATACTCAAGAGTGGGTTGTTCCAGTTAGTATAGTTTCCTTAATCATAATGAATTGATTTCAAGTATCTCTCTTATGCTTCATGGAAACCAAATTATAAATAACATTATAAGGAGATAGAAAATTAACAATCACATATCACCATTTGTTATATTCCAACTCAAACAACATAACCATTTAGAAAATTTGAAAAAAAAGCTAAAACTGATGAACTACATCAAAAAACATCAACAATGAACAATATCATGTAATATATTACATTATATAAGGATATTATTCATCATAGAATGGTCAATAAAAAATGTTGATTTTCAAAGTTTATTTAAAAAAAAGTATCAAAACATGATCAAAATCCTTTCAAAATGGGTTTCCAAAACAAAAATAAAGCATTAAAACATGAGAATACATATAAAAACATTATATTCTGAGGTCAACCTAACTAAAATTATATCACCTCACTACCTCACTCTCCAAAAAAGTTACCCACATTGTATGAGATATTTTTTTATGTTTTACAGTATTGCGAGTGTATTTAAATGGGTGGGATCAGTTTGGTGGTTGTCATTTTTTTGGCACATTGATATTAGATTCAATAGATTATCATTACCAAAAAACAAAAAAAAAGTTGTAAAATTTCACTTCAATTGATTATATTCTCACTAAAAAATAGCTTCTGAATCAGCATTGATGAAATGCAAAGACCCATGAAAATTTAATTACCAGGATCATATTTTTTAGGATATCGACAATGGAAATTACCATCATGGGGGAGCATCGTTGAATTTTTCCCCCACAAGATGAGGGGATTGTGTCATTAGTACATGCATCTATAACATCCACACAAAGGAGGTGTCTTTATGTGCATCTGCATATTTAAATTATACAATAAGGTGATATGTTTATAGGCTATGTTTATAGGTTTATACATTAATGGAAACTATATATTTGTCTGATTGTCTCGTGTTAAGTGGTCTCCCCATGATTAAATAATCTTAAGAAACTATCCATCCCACAATAAAATTAAATATACATTTAAGAAATAACAATATATTTTACCTGGAGCATGCACAATGGGAAACCATGATAAGGACCATCTCTTGGGGAATTAATAGACGAAGTAGTGCCATGAAACCATACCATTCTCAACGAATCAGTTATCTCCGTCACATCTTCACCTTCATTCCTACCACCCAATACATGAATTGTAAAGAATACACTACCTCACACCCACCATGAAATCTGCAATTGAGCACCTATATTTCTTAAGATAATCAGTTTGGAAAATGACTTCAATCAAAATGATTTAGCTATAAACATCTAGGGGAATTCTATTACTTTTCCATTATTTGAAAACAACTGAAGCATTAGATAGTTCACCCCTAAGACAAATTCAATAAATAAATGAATTATAAAAATAATAGTTGACATGAATCCAGTTAAAATGCAAATCCCTAATAAGATCAAAATCAAGCTCTGTATATCCAGCACTGTAAACCCCAATGTTATATATACTATGTGTTACTATAGTAGGTTTCATCCCACTGATTCAAAATTCTTTTAAAATATTATAATATTTTGTAAGACCAATTTCACACTGCCATTAATGCGGATTATAATAGAAGATCATCATAATACTATAAGTCTAAAAAAAATTTACAGTCCACACACAATTAATTCACTTCAAAAATACTTGATAAATAAATATAATAAAATTTATTAAATATAATAAAGAAGAACTATAATCTTGAAAATTTTAGAGTAATATTTTAGTTTTCTACAAAACACAATGTGGGGTGAAAATATATGAATAAATATGTACCTATTTTAAAGAAATATCAAACTGTGTGATCACGTTTATTAAAACATAAAAAATGTAGAAAAATATCAAGAACAAATTCTAATAATATGAACCTCTATATTAAATTGGAATCAATATTTAAAAAGACACTCTAAAAAATATAAGAAAAAGTTAATTTTAAGAAAAAAGGAATATTTATGAAAAAATAGACATTATTGAAATAAAATAAGAAAAAATGAGAAAAAAATAAGAACCTACTAAATATATGAGTCTATAAAAAACTCCCCATTTCTACAGAACTTAAGCACCTCCAACACAAGATATTCCACATGTGTTTTTGAAGCCGATAGAGATAACAGAAGCCTTGTTAAGAGGATTTTCATTCATTAGTAAGAATAAAATATATCAGAACATAAATATAACATATGTTATGAATAAAAAAATTGAAAATATAAAAAAAAAACTCAACAATATAGCAGCACTTAGACACATCCACCATGGGATACGCCATGTGTGTTTTGGATCCTATAAAGTCAATGGAATCATGGTTATAAATACATTATTACTTTTGTAACAATAAAATAGTCATGGATTTTAAATTAATAGAAGCTGTAGATAGAAAATTAGAATCTATAAAAAAACAAAACTCACCATTCCAGCAGTACAAAAATATCTCCACCATGGGATATGCCACAAGTGTTTTGATGCCCACAGAGGCTACATAAACATACACAGAAATACATTTATACTTTTCTAACTAAAAAATATAAAAGAATATAAATAAAAAAAATTATATAAATAAAATCAATGTTTTTATATAATTTAAAATCTGATATTGCACTATGAATTGAAATTTGTATGCTCATGTCATTATATAGAAATTTACAGGTGTGTGCTTATGTACAAGGGGTGATATAGTTAAAAATGAAAATTGACTTTATTGTAAATTGAATTTCTCCCAAAATTCTAAATTATTTTCCTTGATTAAATATGAAAATCCAAAAAAAATCACAAATTCGATCATTTAAAAATTATTTCGACCATGTTAGAACTCAAATTTATAGAATAATTAGGAAAATATGAATTTAAATGAATTTATAGAAAATAATCTTCTTATGAAAATACATTATTTCATTGTATAATTAAATTTGTTGTATAGTTGTCACTGATATATGTTCAGGTGAATTTCATAGTAATCCAATGTATAAAACTACAATGTACCTGATATAGAATTCATGTAGATATTTTGATTTTTCAAAGATTAAAAATCCAACGCATACACATGTTTTCAGAATCATTTTGTATCTAGTGAAACCACCATGATAAAATACTATACATTAATTCACATGTCTATCCCTTTCTAGATAAAACTTTTTCAAATTCATGGCCCACAACATCAAGGAATAATCATTTCAGCTGATGTAGGTCAATAAAACTGATCCACCACATGTTTCAGTAATAAAACATTTGGGTGACATGATGATTAAAAACTATATATGTAGGTTAAGATTGTGTAAATGCATGGTTAACTTAGATACATGGGACAAAAATAACTAGTCGAAGCTATGTCCAAGGAATGGAAAGGCATTAAATTGTATGAAACAGATAAATGCTATAGGGAAAAAATATGAACTGACATATTAAATTGGAATCAATTATGAAAATAACTACTCTGGAAAATTTTAAAAACAGTATATTGTATGGACAAAAATATAAGAACCTATATAGAAAAAATAGACCTGATTGAAAAAATATGAACATATGAGGAAACCATATGAACCTGTTAAATTTTTTGAATATATAAAAACACCAAACATACCATTATGGAAGAACATAAACACATCCACCATGGGGTACACCACAGGTGTTTTGAAACCCAGAGAGAACAGAAGCATGGTTTGAAATTCATCTATACTTTTGTAGAAATAGAATAGATAGAAATATATATATATAACATTAGATATAAATAAAGTCAAAGTTACCATGAATTTAATATCATTTATAGAACATTATGTTCCAATGAAAATACATGCTTTCATTGTATAATTTAATATGTTTTATAGTTGTAACTAGGAAAAGTAAAGGTGAATTTTCATTGTAATATGATGTCTAAAAATTGAAAATCTCTAGATATAGTATTCATCATGATATTATAAATTTTTATATCCTCAAAACCCAACACCAACACTTGTTTTCAGCATCATAATGTATCTTGATAATCCACAGGACTAAAATATATTCTACATCAATTCACCTAGTTGTCCCTTTTCTGAGAATGATTTGCTAAATTCAAACCCTAATGCAATTAGGAATAATTTTTTATGTCGATGTAGGTTAATAAAACAGAACATTATCATGTGTAAATAATGATTCATGAAGGAAAATGATTTCTAAAAACTAAATATGCAGGTTATGACAGTATAAAAGCATAGTTACCTTAGATATAGGTGACACAAATCATGGGGTGAAGTTGTATCGAATGAATGGATTGAAATCATTTGAAATGGATAGATATTGAAGGGAATCTGTCAGAGTAGAAAGTCATAACTCTAAACCAGCCATCCAATGTCAGTCCCTCATTAGAGAAGGATCCCAGGGCATGGGTTATCAAGGTGAAGGAGTTAGATGTGGAGGACCCAAATGTAGAGGAGATGGACGCAGAGGAGCCGGATGAGGTGGATCTAGATGAGTAGAATCCGGACATTGAGTTGGTAGTTCGTTGTCACATTAGACATCATTTTATGGGTATGGGTTCCAAAAATTAAAAAATGTGTGAAGTTGAAGGAGGATTCGAGTAGGGATTTGAAAATTGAAGTTGTGAATAGTCCACGATGTAAACCGAATCAGAGGTGTTGCCCCTAGTAGATTTTTAAGGAAATGAAATCAACCATGATGTGTAGTAGGTGATGAAAATAATTAATAGGAGAAGTGTGGGATGGAGGAGATAATTAATATGGTGTATAGAGAGGGGAATCTGGGAGGGGAGTAGGAACCTTAGGGATACTTGTGGACGGACGCCGGACTGCAGAGGAATCTGGTTTTAGTGTCAATGATTAGCAAAGAATGGAAGAAAGCCTATGATGGAGGGATGTAATGGGGTATCACAAGCTATTTGGTAAGGCCATTACTGGAAGACTTAATGCCACAGGAGGAATATTGAATTGTAGGGGATGAGGAGGATTTTTAAGGAGACTTGTATGCGTGGAGAGGCTAAATTTAGTATATAGAATAGATTTCGATGTGAAATTTTTACCAATGAAATAAATTGAATTAATTAATTAATAAATGATCTAATTAATCAGTACAAAATTTTCATATATAATTTATCCTTATATGTAAATTATATAAATAATAAATTTTGAATTAAAATTCTTTATTTTGCATTATTTATCTAAAAATGAAAATTCAATGAAAAATACCTAAAATTCAGCCTTGGTAAATCTTTATTCATCAATGTCAATTACAAATTTTATTTTCATATATAAACTCTATATATTTTTCAATAATATAATTCAAATATGTTGCCCATTAAAAGTCCACAAAACTACCTACAATTGTTTTGAATTTTTGGGCGTAAAATTGGGTTTGTTCGTATATTATGCCAATAAATTAAATATAATGAACTTAAAAAATATCATATAGAATATATAATAAAATTTTTCAATTAATGATAATCTATTATTTTAAATAATTTAATTTATTAATGAAGAACACCTTTAAGAACATAAGAATAATTTTCTATAAAAATAGACACTTTATATTCAATTGGTTAAATGATCTTTTCTAATTGATCATTAGCCAATGAAATCATTTAAAAAATGGTAACCATGTATATTAATATGTTATTTAATCTAATTCATTATTGATAATTTAATATATTTGTTATTTCTTGTTATATAAATTCATAATATTCTAATAATACATTTTTTTTCAAGAAAACATTATCTTGTGTGTATGGAAAGCCATCGATGAAACTCGTTTTTGCTTTCAAAGTATGATAAATTAGTATCATGTGAATTGAAATATATTAAATATATTTAATGTAGTTAAAATACTAAATATATTGTACATTTTGAGGATATTATACTCACTTAATTGATTCATTTTGTGTGACAAACATGATATCAAATGAATGTTCTTGTATTATAATTTTAGGTCATTACATTAACCAACACAACCAGGTTGATCTATTATATGCGGTGTATGATATAGAATATTCTATATTTATACCATGTGGGGAATCTTTTATACATTAAAACAATATTATACATATTGATGTAAATTTTTGTATGGAATTTATATTATAAATTTGTTGATTCCTTCCAAAAAATATGGTTATAGTTCCATTGATCAATTTTCTATCACTATTTTTTGAGAAGAAGAACTTATCATATTAAATTTTCTTCATGGATGGTCAGAGAGTGGTTTTATGAGCATGAAAATAATTTTTTTGATTTCATATAGGTATCATGGAATAAATGAAGATTTATAGTCCTTGGGTATTAAATTGAGATAAAACCATTCCCATTATCGATATTATATTTCACATATTCTGATCAATGTGTGAAATATGTACAAGGATGAGATTGTGAAAAATGAAATTAGAATAAAGTATATGAATAAACCTGTTATCATAGAAACAACATTATATTTTTTTTAAGTTTTATGATTATTTCTTATTATTAATACAAGAAGACTCTTACACAAATGAATAATGAGAATTTTCAAGGTATTCAATGAGCTAATCAGAACTTCTATGATTACATAATGAAAATTACAATTAATAAATAATTTTTGTAATATGATTATGGTTTAAGATATTGGAATAAGATAAACATAATGGTAATATGCATTAATTGTTTCTTAAAGGTAATTTTCAAGAAACCCATAAAATTTATTTAATAATATTATATTATATGTTCATTATAATTTACACTATTATAATGTAATTTTAATATAATGCTTATGATTTAAATATTAGGATTATTGTAAGAGAACATCTATTATATGGGAATATATTTTATGTAATGATGAATGAAATATGTAGAGGGTCTGAATAGAGGGTTGTGATATCATCAAAATTTCGAATGTGATATTGATGTGGTTATTTGGGAGGATATAAAATTTATGGTTCATTCATTTAACCACAATGATCTTTGATTTTTGGTTACTACGTTCAATTGTCCGATGACTTGTAGTAATGGTCATGAAGATATCATTTATCTAGTATGTAATTACTATGATTATAATGGTATTGATTAAATTTGTGTTCCTTTCAGACTTTTAGTTAGGTTACATACTTATGTATAGTTATAATTGGAGTATTTTTGAGATTTAGTTTATCAAAAAGAGAGTATTAATTATTTCTATAGTTTTTTTTATGAATGCAGGGGAGAATAATAATTTTGATCTATCATTACAGAAACCAATGATCCTACTGAATTTTTGTTGGATATGTCTATGGAAGAGGATATAGTCGAACCATATTTGAAATGAGAGAGATTGGCCCTAAAAACAGGAACCTACATAAAGTTGTAGTGTATGCATCCAGGAAGGTAAAATTTGGAAACAATTCAGTGAACACAAAATTTTGTTATTGATTTGTCAAATTTATTGATTTAATCTATTATTTCAGGTAAAATAATTACATGTAATTTTTTTTTAAATTGCGACATTATATTTGGTAAAGTAGACTTTCTTTTCTCCATTATAATTTATCAAATATTTATATTCAAATAATTATATCTCAATCAATATCATGTGATACATGCAACCTGATAACAAAATAGACAATAATATTGTTTTTTATTATAAACATGGTGTAAAATTAGTGGTGAGAAAATGGATAAAGATATTAGGATTTAAATGTGTGCCTGTGTGAGCTTTATTAATAAATTTTTTTTATAAATAATTACACCCATTTTTGTTATTTAATTATATTTTTGAAATATACATTTTTCCAAAAAAATTGGGCTTATTTCATTTTTTAATAAATAAATATAAACAATTTATTATACTTTTGAAGTATATATTTTTCAAAATTCCCTTAATCTTTTATGTCAATATATCAAAATTATCATAGATTTTTATCATTTATTTTTTTGGAAACATAGATTTTTAATATTAAGCAATGTATATTTTATTGAAAACCATCTTTTGATTACATGAATATATATATAGTTTTTATAATGATTTTAATATGAAATTATTTAATTTATATTAATAATAATACAAATTAATGATATTTTAGTTAATTTTATTCTTAATTTAGATATAAATTGTTATTTTATTTGAGAAGATATTTTTTTCTAGAAAACCATTTTTCATCTTGGTTTCTATGTTTAATTTATAATTTAAATTCTAAAAGATATATGAATTTAAATTGATAAAATGAAATAATTTTTTTAAATAGTGAGAATAATAATATATAATATGGTTAAATATTTTTTTGTGACAATTAATAGTAAATATTTTAATA
Source organism: Viscum album (assembly GCA_963277665.1). Classification (NCBI taxonomy): domain Eukaryota; kingdom Viridiplantae; phylum Streptophyta; class Magnoliopsida; order Santalales; family Viscaceae; genus Viscum; species Viscum album. The sequence goes on from OY728132.1 coordinate 1,967,072,913, forward strand.
ATCTATTACCACGATTCATGTTAAAATAGGTTTACTAGACTACAAAAAATGAATAAGGGAAATTATTTTGTGGAAATTATTCAATCTAATATTTATATATTTATTTCCACCCCATATAATATTTTTTTTATTTGGTAGATTTTGATCCATATAGGTAGCATTTGAAATTAATATATTTTAATCATTTCAGAAATACCATGTATGTCCACACACCCACTTATAAATTGTCACCCCATTTTTTCCTATGTACACATCAGGTAACCTTTATCTCAGCCTATTTCTATAAAAATACCTCCCCAAAATCCTTTATCATTTCGTAGAGGTAATTTATTTGGAAAAATACTAACCTTAAAAATATTTTTCAATAATCAAAATGAGTTTGTTCGATGTATAGGTATAGATTTCAACTGAATATTTTGTTTTTATTTCTATTCCTAGGTCCACTAAATCTATTAAATAAATAAAAAATAATTAATTAATTATCCTAAATATACATAAATGTAATTATTTTTATTTATCCACAAATATACTCCATTATTCCATCAAATTGGAATGACAATTTTTGATTGAGGAAATGTGAACAATACCACCTCTACTTAGCGACATGATTCATTCACCATCACCATAATTCTAGAATAGTTTTTATAATTTTATTTATATATTATATTTATGAAATAAAATTTATTTATTAATTATAATATCGTTTCTACCTGCATACCTTTTTATGCACTATAAAATGATAATTTCAATCATTTATACACGTGGACTACTAGCTACATGAAGCGAAGTTAATTTATACCATTTTTTATTGACATTTATGGTAATAAGGATATATTTAATGAATATAAATTATCTAAATCATATAATAATAACTCAGAAAAGGTTATTTATTAGTAAAATTTATTACATTCAAGTAATAAATATTTGTAAATGTCAGTCAAACATACATATGGACAACCATCCCCATGATGTGTTGTAGTTATTTCATTCAACGTAACATTATAAATATTATTACCTTATAGTATTTGAGGAATATATATATATAAAATAACAATTTAAATAATAAGAATATAAATATTATGAAACCTTGTATACAGTGATATTGCTGGAACAATCTAACTGGACCACACATGAAAAATGAAGCAGTTGTCACAGGGAACCATGATTATAATAATGAATGGCTCATAAAGGGTCTTAAAAAAGTTATATGTAAATCATATATGGTATTTTACGTATTAATATAGAAATATAATGAATTTACAGTAAATTTATATTTATAATATTAGATAATTGGATTTTTACAAGTCAAGATTACACTGGAGGTACGAGATATATTTTTAATTCTCATTTTAATTTTTACTTTTTACGTTTGAATTTCCATTATAGATATTATATAATAATTAGTTGATTAAAAAATTTATTTTTATTCAAATATATTTATTTATAAACCATTTAATTATCATAATCATTTGATATTTTTATAGGTAATGTTTTTCCAAAAATGGTTTTATAAATATATGTCATTATTCATCCTCATTCAACTAGAAAGGTGTTATATTCCATATTTTTATTATCAAAAAAATAAATAATTTTATTTAAAAATACCTTAATGGGGTTTTAAATTAATTTTAACCATGTCAATGTTTTTAGAAGGATAAAAAAATTCTTGTTTTTAATTATTGAATAAATAATATTTTATAGAAGTTCAAATAGAATCGTTGTATTAAATATTCTTTCATGAAATGTATATCCAACAATCACAAATAATGCCTTCTTAAATTATATATAAGTATTTAATAAAAATTATTAAATATTATTCAGGTTTAAATCAATGATAATTTTTTTTAGAAATTCATAATTTTGGACTCAATCGATGAAATAATGAAAATTATAAAAAACAAGATTTATAAACCATTCATCACTTACATGACTTGTAGACCTACTTCACATTATTCCTAAAAATCCCCGAAACAAACCACAGATCCTTAACATGATGTAAAGCTCATACATGATTATTATATACATTATAATACATGAATATTTCAAAAAGTAGAATCCTACTAAAAATGATTCACATACATGATGTGTAGGGATTTCATGATATGAAAAGTTCATAGGATCACCTTAATAACGATACGAGTTATTTATTTAGACAGAATTATGGATCTCACATATATTACCTAGAGGGAACAAACTTGAAATTTATATGTCATGAAAATAACCAATTGAGAGATTATATGATGTGTATGACTTACACATCACATAATTTTCTAGACTATTATTATTTGAGTGCACCTTCACTTGAATTGATGAAAAAAAAATTATCTTAGTTTAAGAAACTATTTAATTCCTTATCATTTTTTTCAATACAATATCATTTTAATGGTCCCATTTAATAGATTGGTCAATTAATTTTAATTTTTTAGTTAATCCAATTTTTTTCAATGAAATTTCTATATCTATTGTGAATCCATTTTTATTTTTAATATATGTTTAATCATCCCTCACTGTTCATGATTAACATATGGGAAATTTATCCTTGTGCCTTAATGGATAGTTATTTTTTGATTAGATTTACAATAACATCACAGAAACCAAACTATTGTATCCTATTATAAATAACCCTAAAAGTTTTCATGGGTTTAATACTCAAAATTGGAACACAACTTATTAATCTAATCCATACAACATAAAAATAAATACTTGTATCACATAAATTCTAGAGGACATTATAAGATTAGATTTTTATAGAATATAATCGAAGTCCTATATAAAACATTCATGTGATGTTAAATAATATTTTCTCTATATTAACCATATTTTCGTTTCCACATAAACACATCCACAAAATCCATATGAAATATATTATAGAAGTATCTTATTCGAATTCATTCCTTAAAACCTAGGGAAAATTAAAAAAAAGAATTGTGAACACAGGTGCCCAATACGAAAAAATATATGAATAAAAAATTTATTTTTTTAAATGATCATAAGAGTGGCTAAGGGTATGCTGACATAAAAAATATTCTTTATAAAATCATCAATGTAATCATACCCATGAAAACATAGGTCATAAAAAATGAAATCATGGAAAAGGAAATATTCATAAAAATTCTTACTCATGAACCATGTAATTTCAATATCAAACATTGCACGAATTATAAACACATTCAAATTATAGATAACACATAAAATCATCTTGTGAAATAATTATATCATTAATTCTTATTTAGGGAATAACCATTCAAAAAAATACCATACTTTTCACCTTTAGAATTGGAATTTCTATTTAGATTACGACCATACATGTCCTTCTATCAAATGAATAGTCGTACAACTGACTTTGATACCCAATAAATTGGAGTTATATCACAGAACCATGCATTTTTTTAGGATAATGTATCCCCCAGTCATTTCATATGATGGATCTACCATTCATTGGTCTATCATGCAACCACTCATCACTGTATTATCATATAACCACCAATTATTATATTTTCAAGAAAACCACTATCAAATTTCGATATTTTCATACAAAATGATAACACTTAAAATCATGAATTTCATCATTTAATCATAATAATAAAATTTATTCATTTTATAAATCAATCAATCCATGGAAATTATATTAGTTTCTAATCAATATATTTCGATGATGATTAATAATTAGAAAACAAATGGGTTTTATAATAAACACTTTAAAACATGGATAACACAGGAAAAGAAATGTTATCCATAGTATCATCTCAAAACATGATTTATCTACGGAAAATAAATATATTCCCTAAAATTATCTTTGAATCATTATTATCCCATTGAAAGTAAGGTTGTTCCATATCTATCACATAAAAAAATAATTGAACCATAGAAAATAAATGACCTCCATAACACTCTCTTTGAATCATTGTAAACCTGGGTAAATGAAATAGGTTCTATAAAAATATATTTTTTTCATAATGAATCCCTATAAAGGATATGAGTTTAATAACATTCTCTTTATGACATAATCAAAAGCTGGAAAGAAGCGATTTTCATACGAATATCTATAGGATGCAATCAAACATTTGAAAAGAAATCGGATTCATAAAAATCTCATTAAACCATTATTATCCCATTTAAATTATATATTTTTTATTTTTATATCATTGATATAATATTATACCATTGAAAGAAATTGGTTTCATTATAATATCTTTAAAACATGGTTAAAAGATTTAATATAAAAGGTTCCCTGACAATCTCATTGAAAAAATATGAATTCAAAAAAATAATAAGAGAGGGTGTTGTCAGTTTGAAATATACACAATAGAGGATAATTAACAAAATTTTCATTCAATAGAGATGAAGGGAAATACCATTTAAAAAACATTAATAATATCTTGAGGAATATTAACATCAACCTTCTAAATTGTCCCATACTTCATTGAATAATTTGAATAACAATCCCCATGACGTAATAATATTACGTGATACAAAGAATATATAGAGAATAAAGATAGTCATGATATATCATTTAAAAGGATAAGTGTATAAATCTCATAAAAGGTGATATATAACTAACAAAAAACCTCTCAAAGTGGGAAAATGTAATGAAAATTTCTTACTGTATAGGTAAAATTGAAACCACAACCCCAATGGAATAAAGATCCTAAAATTTATATGTAAACCCCTAAAAATTTAAATATAAGAATCATATAAATAATTTTAATCAAATTATACACATCAGAAAATAAAAACAAGTAGTGAATGTTGAATATCTGTAATAGAAATAAAATTGAGATGATAGAAACCCCTTAATAATTGAGTAAATTTTGACTTTTTACACCATTAATGAATAAAGACCATTGATACTTGTAATGGAATAAAAAAATGAAATTCATTTTATTTTATTACATAGGTTTGTATATAAACAATATGTCACAAACTATCCTAGGTGCCATAGTAAACTCATAACCAAGATGACCCAGACATATCCCAAATGGTGTTCTTGATCCCTATTGGTTAGCAAACAGCACCAGGAATGAGACAACATGCAAGTGGGAATTATTTATCTACTAACAAAGTGGAAATAAATCAGAAAAGATTGTATTCCAAACAAAATAAAACTCAATTAGGAGTAATGTACTAGAATAGAAAAAGTCACAACATGAAAAACGTACCGCAACCCAAGTACCGAAATAGAAAACTAGCCCCTAGTATCGAGTAACATAACTCACCATGCCCAACACTCTATAGCTAGATCCACCTCTAGGATTTCTTTTCCCCTTGCTCCGACCTAACAGGAAAATTTCTACAAATATCTGAAAGAAAATTTAGGGTGTGGGATCAAAAATCCTTGTAGGGCCTCACTAAAAATTCCATAACAGATACCAACAGTGGATTAACCAACGGTTGTCCTTTCAATTTTTATAGTTAAATAAATTTGGCATTTTAACGCAAAATAAAACAAATCATGATATCTAGTTTAAATGATAGAACAAATATTTAATCAAAGGCTTTACAAATTCTCGAATATTTATAAATCAATGGCTCAAATAAAACAGTTACAGAAAATAGTTTTTTTTTTGAAATTTTAATGCATGTAAATCAGTTTAAAACATTGGCATAAACTTCTATCTCAGATATAAATCACATGCTAGAAACATGGTCATTTTCCAAAAAGGTATGATTATATTTCCCACAATAGGACTTGACATTATTTATGTTAATTTAATAAAATGTATACCCAAAATTCCTCTGGAAATTGGTTAGAGTGGAGTCGTTTGCATAACTCAAGGGATGTGACCAGCAACATGTATGTTTTAGAATGGAGTAGTAATTGTAGAGTGTGTCCAAATAAATCACAAACTACCCAAGACTTTCATGTGCTCTTACACAATAAATTATTGGAAATTTATTTTAAGACATCGTTGATTACCGTTATACTCATTCTTTAATTTAAATGTCTTTTTTAAATTTTAAACCAAACCAATACTAAATATAAAAAATGTGCCTCTTCAAAAGATCTGACCACTACGTTTCTATCAAAACATTTTAATACATTTTCACAAGATTTAAATCCATTCCAAACCAATTCTATGAATTTCTCATTAATTTTATACAGTTAAATTCAACAATTTAATTTAAATCATTTCCATCAATACAGAACATAAATTAATCAATTTTAGTTAAGCAACTTCCCATGCCAAAAAACCCTTTTTCTAAAAAACCCCAATTCACTAAAATTGGTTTTTTCCAATAAAATAAATTAAAATTTATAAGATTTATATTTAAACACTTGAATTTTAATTCAATCAATTGAAATAAAAAACCTCAATTAGGGATAATATAAATTAGCCATTATTGAACAACCACCTACCTCATGGTCGTTGATGTCTTCAGAAATGATAAACCACCCTGTGTATATCAATACACCTCCCCACAAAATTATTATTGTAAACATTGACACACCAATGTTCAACCTTTTTCAATGGTTCCTAGAACCTAAACTTGAAATTTTATTTCAATAATTAATACAATTTTACATGAAATTATATTTTCTCTCTTATGGATAATATTAAAATTATCGATTAAAATATTATATGAGATAATGTTTTCTCTCTACCTGATAATTGATAAATTTGGATTCTAGTCCATCACATCCATACTTAATATTCTCTTTTTCAATAATTATCATTGATAAACTCACAATTATAATTTTAATAATAGTATTAATTAACCATTGATAATCATGAAAATATTGTTTAATAATTTTCATAATTACCATTTTATACTTTATCAATTATCATTTTTTAATTTTAAAAAATTACCCTATGATAACATATATAAGTATATACAAATATATTTTTTTTAAATTATAATTTTGAAATTATCTTATAATAATTCATTTCCACAATTATCTTTTGATAATTATGTAAAATTTTAAATTAATAATTTATAATAATTATTTTCAATAATTTGAGTAATAATTATTTAAAAATTTTGAGAATTTATTTTCAATGAAACATTCTAATATAAAAAATTGGACTGAGGAATACCTTACTACTATTGTAATAAAAATATTATTTAGCTTCTTCTCATCATGATGACTTGAATAGTACAAACATTACCAAATTCATATCATTAATGAAGATGTAAATTTATTTAGAAGGTTGAAAGAATGATAATAATACATTGGAGTAATAATTAAACAAAATCACCTCTCTCAAACATGTTGCAGTCTTGGGAAAGAAATAAATTGAAACCTCACATGGTGAAATAGTCACATGGAATAGTGTTGATCTAACATACTCTTCAACAATCACTTGGAAGAAAACATGGAATCTCTCAATTTAAAAAGAATTTAGCAACACTAATGATAAAAATGTTTTGAAAATTTAATAACACTAAAAAAAATCAAACCTAAACCCTTATTATTGAACCCTATTTATTCCGGGATTCAACAAAAAAGTAATGATGGAGACATTAATTTCACCTCACCAATTCATTGAAACTGAAACTAATTGAAATTTTTAGGAAATGAAAGGTCTTGAAAATTGAATAAGGCTTTAATGGACGATGACCATGCGTAGAAGATGACGAAAAAAAAATCATAACAAATATTTATATTTAAATATTAAACTAAATTAATTGTTCAATATAAATATTAAACAACATAAAATGTTTTTGCACAAAATAATTATACCTGATTTAGTAAAAACAGTCCATTTCAGGAACAACGGTGGTCAATGATTTCTTAAATGATGAAACTTTTGAGAGATACTAATGATTTATTAATTAAAAATCCAAATAAATTAATTAATTAATAAAAAAATTATTTTGGATGATATCCATTCAAATTTCTAATGCCTACAAATGTTACACCCTTTTTATGGTAAAAAACATGTTCCAGACCTAATAGTGCAATTAGAATTCCCATATGATTCACCATTTGGGAAATATTTAACTACTTTTAGTAATATAATATTTTAGATATTTTTCAATAACTTCATCTCATGAATGAGGCGTCCAAATATCCAGTGCCATTAAATGTTATACCCCTCCTGGGGTAAATATTATTTTTTAATTATAATAGTGGTATTAGATTTATTATATGATGCCCTATTTTTGATATATTCAATTATTTTAGAATAATAAGTGTTCACCTAATATGATATAATAAATATTCTTATATAGTATTCTTCGTGGTTTTACAGGCCTCAAAATATAACACTAACTCAGTGTAGAACATGAAAAATAATTAATTGTACATACTATGATATTAACTAACATTTATAGCCCTTAAAAGATTTATTGAAATATCTCTAATTGAACATTTATTTTAATTAAGATATTAATAATTTTACACAATAGGGATTATGAATACATGAAGTAGTATCTAGATGTATCAACCTCCCCACCATATGAACTTGTTGTCCTAAAAAAACTACAATGAAGCATCCATGTCAAAAAGACGAGGCTACTGTTCAACCATCAGTGCCTCCCACTCACACATCAAATGAGAATTACAAAAATCATGACATTACATACAAACTATAGGTATCGTATTCCCCTAAAGTAATTTGGTCTATAAGTTAACAAAACTAATTGGTTATTCCATTATAGATAAATGACATTCCACTTCAAGATCATGCCATCACAGAACATGATTAGGGTCTGATACAATAATTAATATTTTGGCACATCAAACTTATTATGAATCGATGTCAGTTGTGGATGTAGTACCAATTGATATAAAACATTCCCCCATCTGATCAACACATCAAAAGGTCCCACAAAATGAGGATCCAAATTCCCTATCCTACCATGTTGTTAATGACCCAACTAGGGTGAAACCTTTAAGAATACCTGGTTGCCAACTGAATATTCTAATGGACTAAGGAGAAGAACAACATATGTCTTGTACCATCAATGTGCTATCAACATTATCTGATTGATTAAATGATTATTCTACTATTATATGGGAACTCGACCAACCACGAATGAACATTAAATTCCCCACCATAGTTTTTAACACCAGAGTGAATTATATCCTCAAGAATATAATCAACCTGTGACTTTAGCTCTTTTAGTTCAGCATGTGCCATGCAGTTAGAGGGAATTGAAACTGGCTGAGTACCAATCCTCAAGTTAATGGAAAACTCAAACTCTCTTACTAGAGGTAGACTAGAAAAATCAGAAAAAAACATGATGGGTAACAAGATGACGTTGAGTCAATAAGGTCTTCCTTATGACTTTTCCATTCCTTCTTATTTTGAAAATCACAAACACCTTATACTTAATCAAATCTATATTTTACTTCCAGAATGAAAATTTTATTCTTTAAATAAATTTACCCTAACATATATTTTCTTATACATATCAATATTTTTTGTCACGACCTGTCCTCGGTGCCCATGGCATGACTACCCCAAGCCCGCCTTCTATAGGCCAGGGGCTGGCGACTAGCACCATTGGTGTAAATACCGATAAAAGTTAAGGCATTTCCTTTATAAAAGAAAACAAACATCACAAAGTACGCAAAATGAAGTAAACACCATGTAAACTGAATACAGATGTAAGTGCTGGAATGTAAATGGGCCAGTATACAAACCCAAATGAATGTGCAGTACACCTGAAAAGAAAAGTACAACAACTGAAAGACATGCAACAACCACAAGGATGTCCTCTAGGAACTCCCACTTTATGGGTGAGTACAGTCAATCTCGTCGGCTCCATGAGTCTGGTCGTCCTCTCCGTGTACGTCCCACCTGATGGTCCACCTTCGGGTACCATCCACTCCTCATGCCTCAGCCACGATCAGTGTTGTCTGTCATTTTCAACCAACACATTGTAGTGCGGGCATAGCCCGTGCAGGGGTGAGTATACGATACTCAGTAGGGACCCCATGACTCGCGATGGTCTCCATTAATCCACAAAGGATAAACCACAAAGGAATTATACAAACATAAAGTCTCAACTCGATATACTTAGGTATATGCCCATACATATACCTAAGTCAAAAATTACAAAACGGCTCCCACTCTTATGCCCATGTACAACCCAGTCCACAATGAAAGGTTGACCTAGTCCACACTAGAAAGCACAACCCAGTCTACAGAGGATACCACAACCCAGTCCACACAAGATAACACAACCCAGTCCACACAGGATAATAAGTCAATCATATCAATGATGATGATTGAATATCAAGACTCAGCTCAGACAGGTATACTACTTCTTGAAGAGAGGTGGAGGTGATTAGATGTAGCCTCCGAATTATCTCCTCTATCGATCCCACGTAGGATCCTAGTACAGAAGTCGTCACTGCCGAACCCATAGAGGATCCAATTATAGTAGTCATCGTTGACGAATCCACGGAGGATCCATGTACATTCGACAATGCTACTGAACCCACAGAGGATCTTAGTATATAAGTCATCGTTGTCGAACCCACAGAGGATCCCAGAATGGTAGACGTTGTCGTCGAACCCACGGAGGATCCCAGTAAGGTATACGTCGTCGTCGAACCCACTGAGGATCCTAGTAGGGTAGTCATCCTTGTCGAACCCACTAAGGATCCTAGTATGGTAGTCTTCCTCGTCGAACCCACTGAGGATCCTTGTATGGAACTCATCATCTTCAGCGCAGTCACAGCCAGCTCTAGGGTTCCCACACACAACAGGCTCAATTCCAGGAGGGTCCGCTCCACGAGCCAAGGGGGTTCGATACATCAACTAACACATAGTCCGGATTTTATGTATCCAAAAGTTCTGTCCCTTCAACAGGAACCACTATCACAAAACTAGGAAAGGCATGTGCCGGCCTTTATCAGTGATAAAACAAGCGCTGATAAAGGTGTACCCTTTATCATCATTTTTTTAGCGCTGATAATGGTTTACCCATTATCAGCGCTTTTCTAGCGCAGATAAAGGCTCACGCAGATTTGTTAAAAACCCGTGGGTTCTCTTCCTCCTCCCTGCACCTAGTAAAGCTCTCGTGGAAGCCCTCCTCTGCGCCGCTACCACCGCCTCCTCCTCCTCTGCCGTGGCCGCCGCCTCCTCCGCCTCCTCCTCCTCCACCACGACCTCATCCTCCTCCTCCTCCACCGGCGGTTCCTCCTCCTCCTCATAGTCTGCGGCCTCATCCTCCTCCTCCTCCACAGGCACCTCCTCATCCTCTACCTACTCCGCTGCATCCTCCTCCACCGCGACCTCCTCCTCCTCCTCCTCCTCCTCCTCCGCTCCCTCTACCCTACCTCCGCCCTACCTTCGCACTGCATCTACGCTGCCTCCAGTGACTCCGCTGTCGACACCTCCTTCTCCTCCGCCACCGGGTCCTCCGCTTTAAGGTGATTCGAATAGAATTTTCATGAATCAATTATGTTTGTAATGGGTAAGTGTTTGGCCAACTATTCTTCATGTTGAATATTCAATTTCCATGGGTGGTTTGGGATTGTGGTTATGTTTTGATCCTGACTATGGGTTGTTTTTATGATTTCCCAATACTTCATTAGATTTATTTAGTTATTCTTATGTTTTGTTGTTTTCATTTGGTTCATGTATCTCTTTATCTCCCCACGAACAATTATCTTACAACTATTAATTTTGAGATGGGTTTGAGGAAATATATCAGATTTAATCTTATTGTTCAAAGTCTACCAACCTATTTTTAGGTGTTTCACAAGGTATTGATGTGAGAGGGAATCACTGGTCACCGACAACCACCTTCTCAATCAAGGGGTGTGTGACCACACCCCACCACGAGTCCACCCTCCATGATCAAACCCATAAAGCTCACACCCCACTGCGGACACACTCAGCACAAGTAGAATCTTTCATGAACCAGACCCATTACAAGCCATCCCTTCCCAAACCACGTCTTCCATGGACCCAATTCTTTGCGAGCCTCACCCTACTTGAGCATTTCTAATGCATACAAATCCTTCGCGAACAAATCCTTCACGATCCGATACTTGCACGAGACACCCCCTTCGCGATCCAACATAATGCTGATCTCCTCTACAAAAACCACCCCATGAGTTCGAATCCTTCACGAGAAAAACCCTTAACAAGCCCACCCCTTTCACATACGAAACTCCTCAATGTGACCAACACTTTCCTATGCAAACCAGAGTAAAATACCTTGCACGAACAGAGACCCCTACACCCGCATAACTCCCCACTCGCAAACAAAGATCCATTGTTCGAACCGAAACCCAGCGCAAACCTGCCCCAAAGCATACAAAATCCCCTATGCAAACCAAGACCGAGCACGAACCAGACCCTACACGAACCAGACCCTACACAAACAAGCTCCACTGCCCGAACCAAAAACCCAGCACGAACCTGCCCCTACGTGATCACTTCCATAGCAAACCACCACTTTGCAATCCTAGTGTGAACCACACCCTTGCCATCTCACCCATCACAGACCGGCCTCTATGCATTTACAACCACCGCGCATAAGCACCTTCGTGATCCTCTTACTTGATGAACTAGTACCTTTGGTCCCTTTAATCACGTTAACCATAAACAGACGGCACTCTTACAATTTCCACCCTTCACGATCAGAACAACACACTCCATAAAAAGATTCACGAGTAGTATCTCTATCATAAATTGTATGATCATCTGTATATTTATGATTAGTATCTCTATAAATTAATTATTTCATTTAAATACTAATTTTAAATCTTGATTTTAGATTAATTTTTATAAAGTAATTATTTCATTTAAATACTAATTCACAAATATATAAAATAATATTAAATGAACTTATTTATGTTAGAAAATAGCAATTATGGATTAGCCCTAATTAATCAATGATTCAAGATATAAGATTATAATATGTCATAAAATGATAATTGTACACACAATAACATGAATATTTTATGTGTCTATTATTTATGTTGAATAATGACATTTCCTTAATTCAAATGACAAATGAAGACATACTTATCTCCTTCTACCAAGTTGTTCATAATTATGTCACACACAAAAAAAACACTTGACAGAGCAATGGTTTAAATAAGATTTTATAAATGAGGATATAATGACCTTTCATTAACTATATATTATATGATTTAATCCATCGTGTATCATTCAAATAAAATTCAATGTTTAATATTCACTAATATGTGGTATACGAAATATCAATGCATTAAACGATGAATGCAGAGTAACCCAGAAATCAATGAATTGATGTATTTAATTAATAGTTCATATTAATTGTATCTTATTAAAGACACATAATTTAGATTTAACATCCCCCACTTGGGTTGCATTGATAAATTAATAGACATATTAAGAAATCCAAACAAGCGCATCAATTAAAATAAAGCACATTATATCCCAAAATTTGAAACATTAACACCACAAATACAATTTATGATAGAGATACTACTCATACATATAAAAATGATCATATAAACAAAAATGGATAAAGAATCACATAACTAAAGGGATACTACTCGTGGTGGGGTGTGGTCACACAACCCTTGATTGGGTTCAGTTACTTACTCTTAACAAGAGATTCCATGTCTTTTATGGAGATTGTGATCTATAACCATGGAGGGTATGACAAGTTGCTTCTATGTTAGGGTTCATATCATGTCATTTTTCCAAGGTTTTCCTTGAGGTTATTGAGAAGTGTTCTTCATGTGAAATTTCAATGGTCATAGAAAAGTACAAAAAATCATTTCTAGAGGACTTCATGGGATAGCCTTCCAATTTAGTGTTTGAGTTTTCTATCTATTTGCTTCACAGGAAGATCCCATTTTCCATTCCACCACATCATAAGGCTCTGGCCGATTTAGAGGAGCTAAAAGATCAGCTAGAAGATCTTTAGGGAAATGGTTCTATCTATATGATCATGTCACTATGAGATATTCCAATTCTGTTTTTAATGAAGTCATATCATAGCCTATTAATTTTAACAGTCTACCGTAGTCATATCCAGGTGACAATAATGAATAATTACATATTGCCTATAATTGATGATTTTTTTGACAATCTTATAAGGTTCTATTGGTTTTTGAAAATTTTCTAGAGATCAGGGTACCAACAGTTGAGGGTTTGGGAAGAGGATGCTCTAAAGATAGATTTTTAAAGTCGATATGGAAATTTAAAGTATTTATGAATTCCATTTGGGATCACCAATACTCTATCTATTTCATGGAACTGATGAACTAGATCTTTAATATCTTTCTAGAGACCTCCATTTTCGTTTTTTAGAATACTTCTTGGTGTATTACAATATATATGAGGAGTACTCCGATAATCTGGAGGTTGTTTTTGGTGTTTTTAGAGAGATTTGTCTTTATTACAATATTATAAATTCCCCATATTTTGTTTAAGAAGTATTGTTTCATGGTCACATTATTTCCTTGGAAGGAGTTCTAGGTTATCCAGAAAAGGTTCTAGAAGTCATTTCGCCTCTAACCTATATACTCATCCTATGGATTTCGAATAGGATGAATATAAATAAAGAATAGATGAATACCAATCAGTTGAAAAAAGAGTATGAAGAAGGCGTGAAAGAATTTATCAAGTTTGAAAAAGATCATGCATGTGACTCTTCTCAAATCATTTGTCCGTGTTTACGCTGTTGTTATTCAAAATAAATTAGTCCAGATGAGTTGTAAGTACACTTGATCTGTCACAGAATAGATCAAAGTTATACATGTTTGAATAAACACGGGGAAACAATGAATGTATGTAGTGACTGGGGTGACACTGCGTTTTATGGATCATCTGATATGATTACAAACATGAACAATAAAGATGACCGTATGGAGGATGTGATTACAGATGGGAATGATGATGAAGATTGTATTGAGAAAATGACAAGGACCTTCGAAGATGAACTTTGTGATTGCCCAAAATTGTTTGAGAAGTTAAAAAGTTGTGCAAAGATGCCATTGTATGCTGGTTGCACTAAATATACAGCATTTTCAGCCATACTAAATCTGTATAATATTAAAAGCAGATAACGGGTGGAGTGACGATCGTTTTACAAAACTACTTTCCCTCTTGAATGACATGCCCCTGGAAGACAATGAGCTCTCGAGCCGAACATACGATGCCAGACGAATGCTATGCTCTATGGGTATGATCTCTAAAAGAATACACGCCTACCCAAATGACTGTATACTGTTTCGCAAGGTCCACAAATCACTTAAATAATGCCCAATGTGTGGTTCTTATTGATACAATAAAGATGAATCTAGTCCTAATAAAGTTGTATGGTACTTTCCAATCATTCCAAGGTTTAGACGCCTATATGGAAGTGAGGAGATTGCAGAACAATTAACATGGCATGCAGATTCAAGAATTAAAGATGGGATACTATGTCACCTGAAAGACCCTCCTCAGTGGAAGAGAATCGATCATGAGTATCCTGAATTTGGAAACGAGTCAAGAAATCTTCGTCTTGCGTTATCTACAGATGGAGTGAATCCTTTTGGTTTTCAAATCAACTGTCATAGTACATGGCTAGTTATGTTGATAAATTATAACATACCACCGTGGTTATGCATGAAACGAAAATACATCAGGTTATCTATTCTTATATCAGGACCAAAACAACCGGGTAATGATATTGATGTTTATTTAGCTCCATTGATCGAAGATTTGAAATTATTGTGGGGTTCAGGTGTTACATTGTATGATGCTTACAGAAAGGAAGATTTCACTTTGAGAGTCATGTTGTATGGGATGATAAATGGCTTCCCTTCTTATGGAAATTTGTCAGGATATAGCATTAAAGGAACTCAAGCCTGTCCCGTTTGCGAAGAAGGTACACAATCAATTAGGTTGAAACATTCATCGAAAACTGTGTTTCTAGGACATAACAGATTCCTACTGCGGCGACATAAGTACCGTTCTTGGAAGACATCATTCGATGGATGTTCAGAAGAACGTACAGCACCGTCTGCACTAACAAGCGATCAATTGTTTGAGAATGTTAAAAATGTGGACACTACTTTTGGTAAACCAGCTTTGAAAAACCTTACGAAAATCGGTTGGAAAAAGAGATCAATTTTTTAGAATTAAAATACTGGAATTGTCTGTATGTAAGACATTTTATTGATGTTATTCATGTAGAAAAAAATGTATTTGACAGTGTTATCGGCATGTTGCTAAATACATCTGGCAAAAAAAGATTGAATTAAGGCTAGGTTGGACATTGTTGTGATGGGAATATGAGAAGAGTTGGCACCACTGAAGGGTGAAAAATGAAGATTTCATCCTCCTGCTGCATAGACTCTTTCTAGGCAAGAGAGATATCAGTTTTGAAACTTCTTGAATGAGGTAAAGGTTCCATAGGGGTATTCGTCAAATATCAGTAACCTTATGTCAATGAGCGACTTGAAGTTAAAAGGTCTGAAATCACATGACTGTCATGTTTTGAAGCAAAATCTCATTCCAATTGCTTTACATTGATTTTTTCCCAATAATTTCCTCCATACATTAACGAAACTATGTTTCTTCTTCATAGCTATATGCAGCAAAGTTATAGACCTGACGAAATTTCCAGCTATGGAAAAAGAAATTGCCGTCATATTATGTGAATTAGAAATGTTCTTCCCGCCTTCATTTTTTGATATGGTGGTTAATTTGATGGTCCACTTGGTGAGAGAGATTCGACTATGTGTTCCTGTACATTACAGATGGCTGTACCCCATTGAACGATATATGAAGATTTTGAAAGGGTATGTCAAAAATTGAAGTCGGCCAGAGGGTTGTATTGCAGAGCGATATATTGTTGAGGAAGCCGTTGAATTCTGTACCGAATACTTTTCTAGTGTAGGAAGCATTGGCTTACTGAAATCTCGTCACACTGGGTGGCTTGAGGGTGAAGGAATTTCTGGATGAAAGGTTGTCACAATCAATATTACAGATCGGGAGCAGGCCCACCTTTATGTTTTGCATAACAGTTTCAATGTTGACCCATATGTTGAAATCCACAAAGAAATTCTTAGGCATTTGAATCCATCAAGGGCTAAAAAATGGATATCAGATACACATATTTGATAGTTTATAGGATGGTTTCGAGATCATATTTTTAAGAAGTCAGATGAAAATCCAATGTCAGATATCACCATCATATGTATATAAACCCTCACTATCACATTAATATTGAAGATTTCTTCAATTAGTAGGAAGTTTGAAACATTAGTCAACCTTTAGATGATCACCCATACTGGGTTTCTTCATTATTGAGATATAATCAAGACCATCCTGAAATAAGTGGTTATGTCATTCAATATCTAGCCTGGAGTGGAGATATGCAATATTTTTCTGATAATTCACTAGTTCTACACCATATCCTACTAATAAGTGGAGAAAAAATTGATAAATCAGGCTATGTAGATCTTCATACATATCCCCTAATACTAATGATGCATGTATTGGTACATCTTGGTCAAACTAGGATGATATTCATATACATAAGAATTGATTTCTTCATCAGTGCATCGTATATCTGAAGGAATGTAGGAAGTCATTTAGAAGTGTTATTCAGAGTGGATACTCAAGAGGGAGGGGGGGTGAATTGAGTTCCAATTAAAATTTCTGTTAAAAATATTTCTCCTAAAATCTGCTTATTCAAAAACAAAGTTAAACAGTAGTGAATTTTTTTAGAGTGTAAATGTTTAATTAGTTCCTCAAAGATTGATTAGGTCTTAGTTAATTAAATCTGAAGATTAAATTGACTTTTGAAACTAAATTACTGGTTTACAATAAGTATAAACACTTGATAATTTAACTATCAATGTAACATTAAAATATTTATGTATTTCGAAGTAATAGCAGTGGAATATGAAATATATATAGTATACTTATGACTTAAACAAAAATGTATAGTAGATGTAACCAAGAGGTTCATTCTCAAGCCGAGACATAGTCCTCTCCAACAATTTATATAAATTGATCCACACCCTTGATCGGGGTAAAAAACATTACAATACTATCCAGTTCCAAATACCACTACCACTGTTCTACGTGGGAAAGAAAACAACAACTCGTAGCTATCCAGGTCTTACTCGACCTCTACCACTATCCATAGTGGGATACAAGGGAGTTGTAAAGTTTGAATGAGGATTTGAGAATCCACCAGCTTTGCTCAGGAGACAATGTGTGTGTAAAATAAATAGAGTACACACACTGCTCAAAATTTAAATAAAAGAATCACTAAAACAAGTATGAGTGAGTTTAGAAGAGCTTTAGTGATTGGTAGTGTAGCTCTGGACACGTTTGATTGGTCAGAAAAGCTTCTGTGTCCATCACTGGGTTTGGTTTGAAAACGAGAGTATTGTTTTATTCCTTGGTTCCAGGTTCAACTTATCATCATGAGTGCATGAAGTGATTGTTATAGTTCTTCACTTAGGATGTAGCTTTTGTTCTCTTCTAGAATTAGTAGCTTTGTGTATGACCAGTGTCATTGAAGTATGGATGTAGCCTTCCGTGAATTCACCACGTTTGAAAGTGGTTGATCTTTTTTTTCATTTTCTCCCTTTGTGTGCCTTCTTAGTTCCTTGATCGTGTTAACTTATTTCATCTCTTATACATCTATGTCTTTATCTTCCCTTTTTATAGCTTTCAGATTTGGAAAAAAGGAATGATTACCTTTTTCATGGGTACTAGATACGCTTCCCTTACATGCCAACAGGTATCATTAAATATCATTAACTATATTAAAAACATCAAAGGTAATTCTTAGCTTAATAAACAAATAGTATTGAGAGTATAGGGTTTGACTGGTTGGTCAATCATTAGTAGCCTTCTTTTGGTAGAGGTGTATGGTGGATTTCGTGTTACGGTGACCTTCCATCGGCAGCTCTTTGAACTTGAATCGATAGATCTATGCATCGGGTGCTCTTGGTATCAGTAACTCTTAATATCGGTAGCTCTTACTTTGTGTATCGGTAGATCTGTATATATCGGTAGGTCCATCTATCAGTAGATATAATCTATCAGTAGCTTAGTAGACTTGTTCTATAGGTAGATATATACATCTATGACCTTGTTCTATTGATGACTCTATCTATCGATAGCTCTGGTCTGTCGGTAGCTCTACTTTGTATCAGTAATAGTTGGTTAGTTCCAGTGATTATGTCTATCAGTAGACATATGCACATCAATAGATCCATTTTGTATTATCGGAAAACATGTTCTATTGATCTCTGTATCGGTATCTTGTACTATGATTACCGGTGGACTTGTATATATCGGTAGCTCTGCATATCAGTGACCTTAGCTTATCAGTGACTCTGTCTATTAGTAGACTAAGTCTATCAGTAGACTAAGTACCAGTAGCCTTGTATCAGTAGCTATATGCAAATCAGTGACTAACAATTATCTCTTTTATGCAACACATATCCGATTGGATTAGAATTATATCAGAACTTATATAAACAAAGATAAACATTTATTAACATATTTCAAGGATTATTTTAATATTATTATCATCTTGATAATAGAATATCATAGATTGAGAGAATTAGAATATAGATAATCATTAATTGGGATTATCAAAGTATGTGAAAGCATAATTGGGATTATCAAAATAGGTGAGTTCAAAAATCTCCCCCTTTTTGAAAATCGCAACTTATGGTTTATAGTTTTAAAACAATGAGTACTTGTATCAGAGGATATATAATAAAATGCAATTATCTCAGAGAAAACAGTCTGTTAAAGAACATAATGTATCAGAGGAAGACTTAAAATCAATGATATCTAAGGTAAAAGCATGATAGTTCTTCCTTAGATAATATTTCTTCCCCTTTGAGAATATTTCTCCCCCGTTGATACTTTGATAATATTTCTCCCCCTTTGTGATAATCAAAAGGTGGAAAAAATTAAAGAGAAAAGGGAACACAATGAGAAATGAATGCAAGCCAATTGTATTATTTGTTGAAAAAAGGTACAAATATAGAAAATAAAATATAAAGGATTCCTATCAAACATCTTAGACACTTATTCAATCCACATCCACAATGTGATATTTTATCTTTGGTTCAGAAGAGGATTTAGATTTGGTGGATGGTGGTGAAGGATTAGGAAATCTAGAAATGATCATAGGAGGCTGAGCGACTAAAAATGTTCCTGGTATGTACTGAGGAGTTCTTCGAGTGATCATTGGTGTAAGGATTTGAAGGGTTGGAGTTGGAGTCATCTGAATAGGAGAAGCAGTCGAGGTAGATGCTGGTAAAGCTCGAGGTATAATCACTGGCCTAGCATCGGCATGCAGGAAAGGCAGCAAAATATTTCTAAAATCTGTAATTATTCCTACTCCCCTCTCCATAGTAGATATGAAGTCATCCTTTTTCTCCTTGAATGTTTCCAAGGATGGAGTTAATACCCTCAGTTTTCTGACTTGCTCTCTGAAGGCTTGATTGACTGGAGGTAACTTCATGTTTTCCAACTAATATTTGAAGTGATTGTTGAGTTGATGCTTGGTGTAAATCTTTTGGAAATGGCGTCCACCTTATCTTTCACTTCTTTATGAGAGGAAGAAGCTTCCCCCATATAGTCTTGGACTATCTTCATTATTTCTCTAGCTGAATCTCTAGTAGAAATCACAATATTGCTCAGGTCGGATGAGTCCATAGAGCCACTTTTTGAAGCTGAACCAAGCTCCTCCTTTATCACAGCTCGAATTTGATTCAAATCCACTGAGGGTTTAGAACAACAGAACCAATAGAAAAAGATACTGTTTCCTTGAAATTTTTGTTCAACCCACTAATAAGATTTTGAACCTAGGAATCATGGGTTTTAACATGATCTTTCACGGAGGTTTTAAAATCTTCAAACACTGAAACCATCTGGCTTAAAACACTTTTTACATAGTCTATGTCCTTGTCTACTTGAGATTTTGAACTCATGTAAGAGTCTAAGGAGATAACTAATTTCTTTAGAGCTTCAAAATCAGCTTCCAGCCAAGAAACTTGAGTCCGGCAGTCTATAACTTCTTCCATTATTTATGCCACAAAGGATGACAAATTACAACTGAGAGAGGGTTCAAAATTATTTTCCAAAGTACACATCTCTTCAACAAAGTAGTGCTTCAACTCAGTAGGAAAAGAACTAAAGGACTCCTTCAGCTCATCCTTTATGGATTCAAGGCTAGTCCTAGTGATTAGATCAGTAGTAGCAATCACAATAGGTGCTCTTTCAGTTTCTATGATGTCCATTGAGTCAGTCATAACTGATTGGATTGATGACACTAGTGAAGCTTCCATCTTCTTTGTCGCTTCCACAAAACTGTCCTTATGCTTTTGCATCAAAATATCCAGGTCATGCATTCTGACCACATCTTCTAGTAATAACTCAGACTCAACATCATAAATTATTTTTGGCCTGTTAAGGGATGCCTCATTATCAATATCATTATAGTCTAATCCACAATCCAAAAAACATGGGTCTTCTGCCCAGTCCTCAATCTCAACATCCCCTGACACACTTCCAAACTTGATTTGATGCTCCCCCTCAATGGATGCATTCTCTTTTACAGCAAGGGAATTCTCAACAGGTCTTTGTTCTTTAGAAGAATCTTCTACTATCAACTCTTTCTCTCCAACAGCAGGAGGGTCCTCTTGATTAAGTAAAACTTATTCCATCTCTCCTACTACATATTTATTAGGGACAACAGAGCATCCAATTAATGGACTAAGACTTAAGTAGATTGAATCAGAGGCTTCAGATTCATTATCCTTTTCTACATTATGCTCAGGGGCTGGCTGGTCTTCCTCATCATCAACAGTCTCTTATTCTACCAAGGCTTCCTTTTCTGAAGAAACAATTTCAGCTGTAGGGATTGGAGGTAAGTCCAGATCTCTTCCTTTATCCATAGATGTTTCCTCTTGTTCAGTCTCATAACTGTACTCAGGTTCATCTTCATCAGGTCCTTGACCTAGATCCCTCACATCCTTAGGTCTTGAAGGATGATTCACAGGATTGAATTTATCATATACCTTGTGGTCATCATTAACCCACTATCCTCTCCATGGGTTCCAATTTATCTTCATGTATTTGCAAACTGTGGTTGTGGTACAGAAGTTGTTCTTTACTACCACTGTCACATCTTGAGACTCATCTATCCCTTTTACTTTGATCATCACTAAGATTAACTTGGCAAAGAATAGGGAATTAGTTTTTGATTTTGGCCTTGTCATGTCTTCCATTTGAATCAACATAAATATACATAGATTTTCTTTTACCCAATGTCTTATGAGATGCAAGAGATAGATATCATGATACCATAAATTCACAAAGTCTCTTTTCCTTGGTATTAAGATATGCTGAACAAATTTGAACAGCAATCTGTTCTTTCCATACATTTCAGTATCCACAGCTTGTATTTGATTTCCATCATCAGTGAGCTCCTCCAAGGCAGTCTCATAATAGAATATATCACTTGTAGGTGGCATAGATTTCGATAAATATCTAGATACACCTTCATTCCGAACCATCAAGCATTCAACCCACTCAACATATTAAAAAGACATCTCCATTCCATTCACAAAAGAAGTCACTCGGTTCTCATCTTCTGATTTCTCAAAGCTTACAAGCTCATAAAATTTTTTCATAAGCTTCGGATAGTAGGGGCCATTGTTGTTAGAAAAGAAATTTCCAACTTTTGATATTCCAACACTTCGAGCACTAATAACTTGCTAGGTAGCAACCTTTTCACGCACATCTCTTTTTCAATCACAATGACTCGATTATGTAAATGGGGAATCACTGGTCGCCTACCCAACCTAGTTCTACCAATACTACCACATGCTTCTGGATCAGACTTTTGCTTCTTAGCACTCGGCTCATCAGTGTCATCTCTAATGGTAGGAATTTTGGTTTTTTCCATCTCCGATTCAAGGGATTTTCGGTTCTCCATAGAATTGGAAGCTATTGTTTGATGGTAAGGTTTTGGGGCTCAGTGGATTGAGAAGTTGCTAGGACTTAGTTTTTATCATTTAGGAATAATTAAATAAATAAATAAAATGAAATAACGTAAAAACCATTATGATTATGGCGGTAGAGAAGTTTAAAACAGTGCACTCATCAGTAGGGTTTATCGATGATAATTCTTATCAGTGAGGTCCATCGGTGAGGTTACGTCGCTGAGGTTACATCGGTGAGGTTACATAGGTGAGGTTACATTGTTGAGGTTACATCGGTGAGGTATCTACATCAGAGAGGTATCTACATCGGCAAGGTATCTACATCGGTGAGGTATCCAGATCAGTGAGGTAGCTACCGATCAAGGTTAATCATTCCTAACTCATGTATAATGTAACTTAACCTATCCGAACTCAAAGGTTTGGTGAAAATGTCATCTAATAGATGTTCAGTACCTATAAATTGAAGAGTAATATCACCCTTCTGGTAATGATCTCTCGAGAAATGGTGCCTTACATCAATGTGTTTTGTTCTAGAGTGAGACACAGGGTTCTTTGAAATTTTTATTGCACTAGTGTTATCACAATTAATGGACACATGCTTAAAAACATATCCATATTCCAAAAGAGTGTGTTTCATCCACAGAATTTGTGAACAGCAACTACCAGTAGCTATATACTCTACCTCGGCAGTGGACACAGCAACAAAATTCTTCTTTTTACAACACCAAGATACTAAGGATTTTCCCAATAAATGACATGTTCTAGATGTTCTCTCTCTATCCAACTTGCAACCAGCAATGTCAGCATGTGAATAACTCATTAACATTAAGGATTGTTATTTTTGGTGAAACAAACCTATGTTTATAATGTGTTTTAGATACAAAAAAATTATTTTAACTGCAAGTAAATGAGATTCTTTTTGAATTAGCTTGAAATCTTGCACACATACATACACTAAAAATAATATCTTGTCAACTATAAGTAAGGTAAATTAATCATCCAATCATACCTCTGTAATTTGGTTGATCCACTGGTTTCCCAGCTTCATCTGCATCCAATTTATATACTGTACTCATATGAGTATCCCTTTCCTTATTAGTATCCAAACCAAAACATTTTAAATGATCCTTTTTATATTTACATTGATTCAAAATAGTACCATTTTCATTTTGGAAAACATGAAATCCAATAAAATATTTATGTTCTCCCATTAACTCATTTAAAATTAATTTTGCATACTCTTTGAAAAATCAGTACATAAAGAATGTTTAGAATATCCAATAATAATATAATCAACATAGATTTGTATTATTATAACATCTTTAGAAATTATTTTAATAAAAATAGTTGGATCAGCAATCCCTCCAGTAAAAATTTTTGAGATAAGAAAATCACTAAGCCTATTATACCAAGCATATGGAGCATGTTTTAAACCATATATAGCTTTAGAAAGATTAAAAACTTGATTTGGAAAATAGGGATTATTAAATACAGGTGGTTGTTCAATAAAAATATTTTCAATTATGAAACCATTTAGTAAATCACTTTTGACATCCATTTGATAAAACATGAAATTTAGATGAGCAGCATAGGCAACTAGAATTAATAATGGATTCTAATCTTTCTATAGGTGCAACGGTTTCCTCATAGTCTATAACTTCATCTTGACTGTATCCTTGTGCAACAATCCCAGCTTTGTTTCTAACTATATTACCAGACTCATCAAATTTGTTTCTAAAAACCCATTTAGTACCAATTGTCCAAGTGTCCTTAGTTCTGTCAACTAATTCCCTGACATTTTTTCATTCAAATTGGATTAACTCTTATTCCATAGACATTACCCAAAATTCATCATTGATTGCATTATTAAAATTTTTAGGATCTATTTGTGAAAGAAAGGCTTGATGTTCAACATGGTCTCTCAGAGAAGCTCTAGTCTATGTCCCTCTATCAAGATTACCAACAACAACATCTAAAGGATTATTCATTAGAAACCTAGTAGATATAGTAAAGTTAGAACTAGAAATTTCAGATTCATCTATAGGTTCGGGTTCAACAGAAGAAGATTCTTTAATATGCCCAGAACTTGATATTTTATAGCAGGTTCTTTAGATTTATCATTAAGGTCCAGAACAGTTAAATCTTCTTCAAGATTTTCAAGACGGGTTTTAGGATCATGTGGATCGGTTTAATCAAACTTGATTTCAACAGATTATTCCACACATTTGGGTCTTTTGTTAAAGTCACTATAGGCTTTTCAAGTTAAAGAATAAACAAGAAAAATTGTGGCATCACTTTTAGAAGGAAACTTGTCCATATTATCCTTTGTATTGAGAATTAAAACATTGCAGCCAAAGACTTTGAAGTAACTAAATATAGGTTTTCTATTATTCCATAGTTCATATGGGGTCTTCTTGAGAACAGGTCTAATTAAGACTTAATTAATAATATAAAAATCTGTATTCATAGCTTTAGCCCAAAACTAAATAGGAAGGTCATAAACATTAAGCACAGTTCTTGCTATTTCTGGAAGGGTTTTATTCCTTCTTTCTACTACAAGATTATTCTGAGGTGTCCTAGGAGCCGAACATTTGTGACTATAGCCATTGTGTGAGTAATAAGATTCAAATTCTTGATTTTCAAACTCACGACCATGGTCACTTCTCAGGGTTTTAATCTTAATTCCACTAAGGTTTTCCACAGACATGGAATATTTAATAAAGTAAGAACAATATTCACATCTGTGAACCAAGAATTATACCCAAGTATATCTAGAAAAGTCACATACTAGGACATAGAAATAGTGCTTCCCATTTAAACTAGAAACTCTTGATGATCCAAACAAGTCCATGTGAACCAACTCGAGAGGTTGAGAAGTTGAGACTTCTTTCTTTGATTTAGAAGAAACATTCTGTTTCTCTCCCTATTGACTGGGATTGCAAACTTTGTCATTTGGGAATTCAAGTATAGGTAGGTCACTAACCATGTTCTTCCTAGTTAATTTTCTAAGTGAATAGATGTTGCAGTGTCCTAATCTTCGGTGCCATAGCCTAGACTCATTATGAAAAGCATTTTAACAAGTACCATTTTTCTTATCTAAATAATTTAAATCAACAGCATAATAATTTTCATTTCTCAAGGTAGAGAACAAAAAAAATAGAGTTAAAAACATTACAAGAATCATTTTCAAATTTCAAATTAAATCCATCATCACATAATTGAGAAATACATAACAGGTTATACTTAATACCATTAAAAAATAAAACTTTAGAGATCAAAACTGAATTAGTGTTACCAATTTGGCCTAGGCCGATGATTTTTCCTTTAGAATTATCACCAAAGTTGACATGGCCTCCATTAACATTGATTTTACTCTTGATGAAAGAGTAATATCCAGATGTGTGCCTTGAAAATCCATTGTCCATGTACCATACATTCTTGTGCGAAATCTTCAAGCAGGTTTTCCTACAACATAGATTTAAACAGAAATTGATTTTGGTACCATTATCTTTTTGGGTCTAGAGACATTAGAAATCATAGCTTTAGGTACCCAAATTTTTCTTAGGGGTCTTATATAATTTATAGAGTCAACATATTTTGAAAGATAAACTTTATTTTATCTATAACCATATTAATAACTAGATGAAGCGTATGAATTTCCAAAACTGGAACAAGTAGAAATTTGTCCAAATTTAGGAATAAATATAGGTTTAGTGAACTCCCTCTTTCCAGGTTGATAACATAAACCAGTAGTGTACTTTGGTTCAACATTCATTCCTAACATTTGAGTAAGTGTATCTTTTCAATTTGCTAACATTTCAAAGTCCTTTCTATGTTTATCATTAGAAATTTTCAGTTCATTATTTTCCTTTAATAGTTGAGAAGTCAATTCATTTTCTATATCAAAGGATGATTTAACATTTGCAGTGAGAGAATTCTATTTCTTTAGTGACTTATATTTTTCCCTAAGTTCATTAAATGTTTTTTCCAGCAAGTTACAATATTCATATAATTCATCTTTTGACATATCTTTAGAATCAGAATCAGATTCTGCATCATCTTAAGAATAATAGGAATTTAAAACAAGAGTATCTATAGTTACATCAGATGAGACGATCATGAATCACATTTTGGCACAATTCTTTTTAGAATCAGATATTACAGGTTCACTTGTGCTATCTTCTGAAGCACTCCATTTATCTTTCATAGATTTCCTGTTCTTCATGTCCTTATAATCATGTTTCTTTTTGAATTTTAATTTTTGGAAAGTTAGCCTTTATGTGTCCTTTAATTTTTCATTCATAGAAGACTATATCAGCTTCCTTATCAGACTTATTTTAGTCCTTATTCTGGTGACCTCTATTGTCATACATTACTTTGTAATTTGATTTTCTAAATAATTTCTTCTTTCTATAGAACTTTTTAAATATCCTAGATATTTGATTAATCTGAGCATCAATGTCTGAATCTGAATCTTCACTGGTTGAAATTTCAGTAGATACATGCATTTTCTCCTTGTCTTTTCTCTTAGAAGCAGTAGTCTTGAACGCCACATATTTTCTCTTGGGGTCATCATCTTATTCATTGTTTAACTTATGTTCTTCCTTATTCATCATTAATTTACCAATAATCTCTTTGACAGGTAGATCTCTAATGTCACATGATTCTCTAATTGAAACAGAAGTGCCTCTCCAACTTTCTGGTAGACATCTTAAGATTCTCATGATTTTTTCCTTTGCTGTAAAAACCATTCCAAGTGAATTCATTGTATTGACTATGTCATTGATCCTGAGATACATATCATAAATAGGTTCATCAGTTTTCATTTCAAAATTATCATATTTAATAGTATAAGTATTTAATATCATTTATTTAACATTAATTGTTCCTTTATGAGAAACACCCAAAGTATCCAAATTTCATAGGGAGTTTTGTAAGCATATATTCTATTAAACTCTTCATATCCTAAATCACAATACAGGGCATCCATATCATTACAATTATTATTTTAATAAGCCTTTGTATGTTCATCCCAAGTTGTTCTTCCAGTTTCTGTAATTTTATATTGTGACTCTATAGTATTCCAGATATCCAAACCCTTACTTTCTAAATGAATTTTCATCTTAAGTTTCCACTGTTCATAGTTTGTACCATTGAAGAAAGGTGGAATGTTAGCAGCAACACTATCTAGTCTATTGTCCATAGATAGATTTTATAAAATAATTTTATTGGGAAAAATTTAGAAATAACAGAAATTTAAGATCATTAATGATGCAACTAAAATCACAGTTGGAAAATAGAATGTTTTTGAAAATTTGTATTAATAAAAACAACCCTGTGATACCAAATGTTGGTCGGAGTGGATACTCAGGAGGGGGTGAATGGAGTTCCAATTAAAATTTCTGTTAAAAACATTTCTCTTAAAATCCCCCTATTTAAAAACAAAGTTAAACTATAGTGAAATTATACAAAGTGTAAATGTTACATTAGTTTCTCAAAGATTGATTAGGTCTCAGTGAATTTAATTTGAAGATTAAATTGACTTCTAAAACGAACTTACTGGTTTACAATAAGTACAAACACTTTCTAATTTAACTATCAATGTAACTTTAAAATAGTTTTGTATTTCAATGTAATAGCAGCGGAATATGAAACATATATAGTATAAAAATGACATAAACTAAAATGCACAGCAAATGTGACCAAGAGGTTCAGTCTCAATATGAGACTTAGTCCTCTCAAACAATTTATATAAATTGATCCATAGATGGGATCGAGGTAAAAAACAGTAAAATATTTTCTAGGTCTAAAGACCTCTACCACTGTTCTACGTGGGAAAACAAACAACAGCTCACAGGTGTTCAGGTCTAACTCAACCTCTACCACAATCCATAGTGGGATACATGGGAGTTATAAAGTTTGAATGGGGATTTGACAATCCATCATCATAGCTCAGGAGACAGTTTGTGTGTAAAATAAACAGGGTACACAAACTGATTGAAATGTAAATGAAAGAATCAGTAAAATATGTATAAGTGAGTTTAGAAGAGCTTTAGTAATTGGTAGTTCAGATCTGGACTCATATGATTGGTTAGAAAAGCTTCTGAATCCTTATCTAGTTTTGGTATGAAAAACATAATATCGTTTTCTTCCTTGGTTCCAGGTTCAGCTTATCATCCTGAGTGCAAGAATTGTGTGTTGTAGTTCTTCACTCAGGATGCAGCTTCTTTTCTCCTCTAGAATGAGTATCTTCATGTATGTCCAGTTTCCTTGGAGTGTGGATGTAGCCTTGTGTGAATGCACCAGGTTTGAATGCTGTTGAGATTTTTTTCTTTTTCACCCTCGTGTGTCTTCTTAGTTCGTTGATTTTGTTTACTTCTTTCATCACTTATACAGCTAGGTCTTTATCTTCCCTTTTTATAGCTTTCATCTTCAGAAAAAAAGAATGATTACCTTTTGCATGGTTACTAGGTACGGTTCCCTAACATGCCAACATGTATCATTAAATAACATTAACTGCATTAAAAACATAAAATGTAACTGTTAGCCTAATAAACAAATAGTACTGAGAGTATAGAGTTTGACTAGTTGGTCAATCATTTGTAACCTTCTGTTGGTAGACGTGTGTGGTGGATTTTTTTGTAACTGTGGCCTTCCATCGGTAGCTCTTTGAACTTGTATCGGTAGCTCTATGCATCGGTATCTCTTGGAATCAATATCTATTGATATCGATAGCTCTTACTCTGTGTATTGATAGCTCTATATATATTGTTATCTCCTTCTATCGGTATACTTACTCTATCGGTAGCTCGGTAGACTTATTCTATCGGTAGCAATCTGCATCTGTGACCTCATTCTATCGGTGAATCTATCTATCAGTAGCTCTGGTCTGTCGGTAGCTCGACATTGTGTCTGTCGATCTTGGTTAGTTCCAGTTATTATGTGTATTGATAGACATATTCACATCACTAGCTCCATTTTGTATTATCGGAAAACTTGTTCTATTGATCTCTTTATCAGTTTCTTGTGCTATGCTTACCGGAGGACTTGTACATATCGGTAGCTCTGTGTATCAAGGACCTTAGGTTAACGGTGACTCTATCTATTGGTGGACTAAGTCTATTGGTACACTACGTACATGTAGCTCTATGTCAATAGCTATATGCGAGTCAGTGACTGACACTTATCTGTTTTATGCAACACATATCGGATTGGATTAGAATTACTTCAGAATATATATAAACAATGATAAACATTGATTAACATATTTCTAGGATTATTTTAATATTATTATAATCTTGATAATAGAATATCATAGATTGATAGAATTAGAATATAGATAAACATTAATTGGGATTATCCAAGTGTGTGAAAGCATAATTGGGATTATCAATACAAGTGAGGTCAATAATAAGTGTAAGGTTCAATTTTCATTTACAAAACAAATAGCGGGTGGGTTTTCTCCTATGACACTCTTTATCGAGATGAGGCCTTCTGAATCCAATAGTTTTTGTATCCTAGCCCACACTATAAAGAATGATGTCACTAATAGAAATTTTAAAACTAGATCCATTTTTTTTCCAAACAATAATATGGATCATAGTGAACAAATACATCCATGACCACTCACTATTGGGATCCTTGTGGACTTGCATCTCATTATTTTAGCTCAAGGAATCTTATATAGAATATCCATATCACGATGTGTAAGCATACTCAAATTTGATAGATTGAATGTATTGTACCGACATGGGATAAATATACTATAAAACAAAGATACATATATGTAATTAAGAAATAATAAAATTTATATGAATGAAAATAAAATATTAAATACCAATAAAATTTAATTAAAAATTAATAATGAAATAATGTTAGAAATTATATTAAAAATAAAAATGATTATTTAGTATTTAATTATTTAATAAGTAGATAATTTTTAGGCGTAGAGTTGGAGTGTGATACTTTTCAAATCGAGTAGTATAATCATGTTTCATGTGTAGTTATAGAGGGTCATGATTTTTGATGGTATAAGGTGCATATAGGACACCAATATAATCACCTTCAACCCCTATAAAAGTATTATACCACTCATTATAATTTTTTTTACAATTTTTCTGTATATGATTTCAATACATTATTATAATTTTTTTACTTCCCTTTTGAAGAGATAGTGACCATACACTGACACTTTCAACCTACTTAATGAAGAGTTTATTATTACACTAACAAATATAGAATTTCTTATTGTTTATCGAATAAAGGGTTTTTTAGTTATTGAAAAAACCAATATATACTAGATTAATCATGTTCATTTATTACTAGACAATGAAATTAATAAATTTAAAAAATCTATAGATGTAATTCAGCAACTTATATTATGGTGCCACATGAAATTCACACTTTTACATATGACGATGATTAGTGAAATTTCATGAGTTATGAAGATTATTATATAATGTAGGTTATTTAAAGAATAACCTTCCCTAATCACTTGTGAATAGATTTAAAAAAGAGTTATATTGGGCTATATAAAAAATTTACCAATCCAGGAGAAAAATTGTTAATATACATTTAGACTAGTCATATATATCATAACACACACTATTCCAATTATATCATAGAGACAATTTGGGATTTATTAGTGTCATTTATATTTGATATTGATATAAAATCCTTCATTGGGCTCCTATTGATCCTGTCCTAGAGCTTCCAATGGGTGGGCTCTATAAGGGTTAGCATAGAAATTTTTATAAAAACTCATATTATTAATTTTGTGATCCTTGTATTATTTAAATTATAATAATGTTTATATTATTTGTTAGATTATATATATTAATTAATATGTTGAGTTAGAAACACCATTATTTCACAACGTAGTGGAATAATGTTGTAGCATTCCATATCATGGGGGATAATATTTTGAAAATTTAAGTTAGTATATACATTATTATATTTAATTTAAACATTTGAATTTTTATAGTTTTCTGAAATTATTAAATCAAAGTTTTCTATGAAAATCATAAATAAATTATTGTTTCATGGAAGCGATATTATAGACTACTAGACCAACTTCCTCTGTAAAACAATATTGTTATTGATGAGGCAACGTGTGTACCACCTCCAATAAACATTCATATTGTTGCATGGAACCAACTAGATTTAGCTAAGCGTTAGTGTGTATGTGTGTATTTTATTCCCTAATCATGAAAAAATCACAAGTACTTAATTCAATTATACTGATAGGTAAGAAGGATACCAGCATGAGGTGATATCATCCATAATATATTGATATATGGTGTAGGTGTTTGATTTTTCAGATTGTGTCTATAGTAAAAAACCAGATATCAACTATCACAACATGATGAGTATACACTATTTTATAAATTGAAATCTAGAATAAATAATTCATGAAATTATATCATGATCCTGTATTTGGTAGGTTCAAAATTCTAAATTACCTTTATCTTATAGGGATTTTTTAGTTTCACATATATTTGTATAACATATTTAGCCGTTTTATTTTATTGACACATGATCCGTAGGTGGGAGTAGTATTTTTTTTGAAGTATAGAATTATATATCACAAGACATGTAACATATTACTCATTATTTACATGATAATATCCTAAATTATTGACATAGGTAATTGGAAGTCAATGATTTTAAAACCTCGTCCATAAAAATGGTGATGTTGAGGATTCGTGAGGATAACCTAGAAGACATCATATTGGATATGTGGAATCAGTTGTCTAACTAAAAGTTGAATATAATCCATCATATACACCACAACTAACTGTATATGTATATCAAAATTTAGGAGACCTATATATTTAATAAATATATCTATTATATTTTCTTTTTCTAGTAGAATCATGTTTATATAAACTTCTAGTTCCCATTTCATCTATTATTATGAATGTGAAAGCCTATACTAATTGGAATTCATGTGGGATTTATAATAGTGGGTAGAATTTGTTGACTCAAATTTTATATGTGATATATGATTATAGAATACTGGTGTGTTATATTGTATTATATATAATTATACACTTGAATCACAGAGAATAACCAAAAAGACATCACTTTGTAAATTTAAATTATTACAATCTATAGAAACTAAACCCATTAAAATAAAAAAACTGAATAATAGAAGAAAAATATAAAATATCTACATCAAAATGGGATAATTCGGATCCTAAAAACCATATAAAATGAACAACCCCATGAACCACGCTATAAAAATTTTGTATTAGTAAACAAGTCAACATCCAAGAACAGAAAATACAGAACATTAAGAGGATTTATATTAAATTTTTAAATAAAGAAATAATTGGTATTTATAAGAGGTTATATGAATGTTGGAATAGAAATGATATCATTAGAGTAGTAATCAGATTGTTTAGAAAAGTAAATATAGCATTTATGATAATAACTTGACTGTATGGAATTGTAATTTGATATAAAAAGAATAAAAATCAACATAAAATATATTTTTCATGATAAATAATTTAAAATATAATTATTATAAAAAACAATTAAGAAACAATATCAAATATAAAATAAGTTCAATTAAAATAAACATTATTTTAATTAATTTTTTAACACTAATAATAATTATACCATAAATGAAATTTCTATGTTATAGAAATTTTTTTATAAAATTAATTTATTTTTTATAATCATAAATTCTACATCTTCCAGTGGTAATGTTATGGATTTTTTTTTGAAATAATTCAATGTTTATGTGAATAGAAAAAATAATGTTTTCCCTGTGCTCATTTTTTATAAAATAATGACAATGAAATAACATTCTTCATAAATGTAAGATTACTTCTTTGAGAAAAAATCTATTTAATTTAACATATCTATAAAATTATATTAATAAACATAGTCACCCAATGAAAAAAGTTAATTCCAAATCCTAAAAGTATATAGTGTCCCCCTAAATAATCATTTTTCATGATTATACATACCTTTTGTTTTAACTAATAAATTTGAAATATAATTTCTTTCGGAAACATAAATAAATGTTAAAAAAAATATAATACACTATGTAAATTTGATACTATTAAATGTTATTCATGTGATATTATATATTATTCATGTGATATTATATATTATTCAATATTTTAATAATGAAAATACCCTTCTCCAAAAATATAAATAACCACTATCATTACCCTTGGAAACTACACATCTCTCATTTTAAAAATCCAAATATATTGTAAATTTACCAACCATAAGACCCATATAATTTTTATCTAAATAATGAAATAAATCTACCCTATTAAATGATGGATAGTAATGTTTCATTGAATAAGAATTCACAATATATGGTAATTTTTCATCCTCACATATTCACACTTTATACATTCGTTCATATTTGTAACCATTAATTTTCAAATAATATTCCATGGTTATTTTTGTGGAATATTCAAATTATATTATATTTATTAAACTACATTAATGAATACTTTTTTAATTAGTTAGATATCATGATTCTCTTTTCTCTAGTTTTTAAGTTGTCTTGTCAATGGTCTATTAACCTCCTACGATGATATTTCCCACTATATGAAAATCACTACCTTCTAAGATAATTGATATTAATTATATATACTAAATAAAAATGTAATTAATTTAATTATATGAGTACATATTTATTTTTAATTGGGAATTACTAATCATTATCTTAAATAGGGATTTCAAAATATTATAAGATACTTCAATGGAAACATTATATAATTAAAATTATTGTGCTCAAAAAATATTATTGAATAGAAAATAGTTACAAAAATAAATAAATTTTTAAATAAATCAACACAATTAAATTTTTGTGACTATTTTAATAAATCCATGTATAATATATAGGTGACTAGAAATTGATGAAATAAAGTGGGGTTTAACGTACGTTTATTCACAATCCCAAACCCCCCTTTTAGGGATATCTTTTCATTCATACATTGTTCTCTATGGTTTTTATTATAATTTAATTAATATTTTCATCATCTATTCTATATAATTTCTATTTTTAATATATATTTATACCAATTCTTTATGTTTTCGAGGACATTTATTAATATTTTATTAAATATAATATTAAAAACATTTCATTGTATCCTATTTAACAATTTTTTCTCCACTCAAGAATGATAATGTTTCATTTGGAAAATATAAATTTTATTAATGAAATTATTATTTAAGAGGCCATTAAGAAAACTATTACTTTATAGGGGTTTAATTCATGACTATGAATTGTTTATGTTATATGTGGTTGTTATGATTATGAGCATGTTCTTATGTAATGTATTTCCCCGAAATTATATAAGGCACTAATGATTAATGTAATTTGATATATCACATTAGATTATTTTATTATTCTGTAGTTTGATGATATATTTTCAATGATGATAAAGTTAAAAATTATCCACAAATGTTATGTGTGTAAATAATGTTTGCTTTGGTAATAACTAATTGAGGTATTTTACTAATAGGTTAAGATGTTTCATTTTTATTCAAATTGCACATTCCCTTATATTATAAATTTATTCCCCATGATTATGATGATTACACAATGTTTTTGATTTGATGTTATTGATTATTCTCGTCCATGTACTTTGACTATTGTCCCTTACCCAGACACTTATTATGAATTTATCACAAAACATTCATTAAATTATAACCTCTTGTGATAACCTCTACCAATGAGACCGTGTATTTTTTTTGGATGATAAGGAACAAGGATTTAAATAATTTTTTATATCTTATTATATACAAGGGATGTGATATCCTAATTTTCATAAGAAATTAATTCTTTGGATCATTTAATATTTTATTAAAGTGTAATTTTCATTGAAAATGTTGCAATAGTAATGTAAGAATATTTTTTATTACAATATATTCTAAATTATGTGATTATTATAAAAACTATTTACCTAATTAAATATCATAAATATATGTCATTTAAATAAAAATATTTATAAAATTTATATTATAATAAATTGATTTTTTTTATACACAAACATTATTACCAAAAATATAGTCAATCTATTGTGTTGAAAAAAATTATTTGAATATATGTAAATAGAATTATATTTTTATAATAAATATTTTTATCATATAATTTATTTTATTTTGAAAAAATATAGATGCTCAGATGAATTTAAATTTTATTCCTAATGAATAAAATTAATTCTTTTAATGAACTGGTAGATTTATAATTCATTGCGGGATTCAAGGCATTTTAGGCCCCTAATTGAAATATATTTTCTACCTAAACTCATTTTAATGTTATTGTATTATAACTATTTTATTATTTTAGAAGAGTATTATATTGAGTAAGATAATTGAATGATGGATTATTACAAATACTATTTTAATTATTAATATAACCAATAAATTAAGAATATAATATAACCATATACAATGAAAGGATATGGTCGTAGGGTTTCAATCAAACTAGGGTACATTATATATTTTAATATTAAATTTAATACTTATTATATTAATAATCCAATCATTATAATAATCCTGAGGCTCTCATTAGGGGAAATCTTTTGTGATTTATGAGTTTTGTGATCTTGGGAGGGCCTTAATTTGAATCCTCGTATAGTAAATTATAGGTATTAGTATAATTCAATTTTAATTTTCCCCTCTCCTTATATATCTCTAAATTTTTTTATCATTTTGGGTAATATATTTAAATATATGTATATTAATATGCATTTTTTATAATCCAGAATTATTATATATGTATGTTTTTTGGGTCTGTTTTTATATTAATAAATAATTATATTAGTAAGTTGAGAGAAATGTTATTTGATCAAATATAAAATAGAATGTTTTAAGGACAAGGTAAAATAACACATAGATACTAGTGATAATAATAATAATAATAAAATATTATTACTATAAATATATATATATTGAATAACATATATATTTATCTCATGATAATCTAATACAAATGAGAATAGAATATCTAAAATGTTTATTTACATAAATCACAATTGAGATAATTTAATATCCATCATAGATCATTTTCAAGGATTTGTAAATACATAATAATAATTAACTATCACTTTGTTTGTGATGTGGTTGGTAGAATCTTTTAAATTACATATATTATTGGTTTTTAATAATTTTATGATTCATTCTATTGATAAATTTGTTGCTTATTTGACGATGAAATTCTCAAAAAGATGTTTTGGAAATGAATCTTCATGTGGGTGGTCTGGAAATGTTTATGAAGAGAAAATTACATATTAAGATTCTATTGGGAACAAGGATCATGATTATTATTGAATTTAATCACAAGATATGATCTATGTAAATTATTCCAATTTTATGTTGTATAATTTGATTAAAATGGTTAAATTACATATATCTCGTAATATTGGATAGATAAAAATTTAATGGGGTATTTTTTATTAACCATTTTTTAATTTCATGGAAATTAAATTCATTTGTAATACATGTTTAATTAATATTTTCCTCAATGTGTAAATGGAATTATTTAAATAACATTAATCTAGAAGTGGTAGTTTCTATATAAGATTACATTAATGAAAAAAAATTTCTCCCTTGAGTTCAATGTAACTTGATTTCATGTAAGACAACCATATTAAAATAAGTAAAATATTCGAATAAAATTTTCATTTGGTTTCATAATATCATAACCAAAGTCATATCAATTGGTTAATCAATAGTATATATTAAATTTTTGTTTTCGTAAGGATAAATGTTAGTGGAAAACTTAATCAATTTTCCATTGAAGGATGGGTTTCAAATTCTTATGGCCCAAATGTTATGATGACTGAATTTTTGGGTTGATCCATTCTATATTTTTTCATCATATGAACCATTCAATGTGATGGGATGTGTTCCTTAGGTGGTAAAATATTAATGATACATGTGTCGGGATGTTCATGATTATAGAATCATTTGACGATATTGATTCTGAGATTCTTGGTGAAATTCATAATGGTGGAAGGGATGAAATAGGGATTGATGGAGAATTGTTATGTTAGGATTTCTAGTTTTTTAATGGAATCAAGATACCTAAAAAAGGTTTTACTTTTATGGTTGGATGGTCCAGTAATACGTTTACTAGAAGTAGATTACCCACTAGTTAGGGAAGTTGATTCTTTATAGTTATCAATCTATTTTACAATATATTATATTAATTCATACAGTACCTTGGATAATGAAATGATAATGATTAACAAATTCCTTAACCCATTTATTTTGTGTTTAAATGAAATGAAAATTATGGTAATTTTATGGAGAAATTGAAATAGTTGTATTATGCATGAAGGGTATTGACATTATGTATTGTTATAGAAATGTGGATATGAATATGGTAATTATTGGTTACAATTTTAATTGATGTAATATAAAATATTTTAATTGAAATAATAAATAAAATTAAAATCCATGAATGTTTTTGATCTTATAGGTTATCTAGTTCGTAGTGGTGGTAGTCAGGTATCCGAGAAACAATAGATGTTGTTGAGCCAAATACTCGGTTGAATACCATAGTATGGTTATAAGATGTATTATATCATGTATTTATGTGATTTCTTATAATATCTAACACATGAATGTATGGATAATATCACCCAAAAAACTATGGGAGGGTATTTTCTAAATCATTAGGTTATAGAGTAAAATATTTTTAACTACCCCTTTTACCCCTATCTCATAACCTTGTAGTATTAGCTAATGGTTTAAATAGTGGTTATCTTTACCAAAATATGTCTATAGATTAATCTAATGGATTGTGGCATTTTAAAACATATGTATCTACTCATAAAGTATTCTAATGGTCAATGTAGTTATGGATTTTCAGAGAGGTAATGGTTGGATGTATAATATATGATATACGTGTTGAGGAAGCCCAAAAACAATACCTAATTTATATTCGGAACATTGGAAAGGGTGATTAATCGATGTGATTTAGTGGTTTATTCTATGATACTATAAACTAATTTTTTTTTTCTCGAAGGATTAATTTTGGAGGGATACAAGTAAAGAAATAGGATATTGGGGAAGAGTGACAAAACAGCGGTGATGTGATAGAGGGTACCTAATTATTAATTATATCATATGATCTATTTTATGTGATATTTGGAGAGAGACAATAATGGTGAGAATGGGGACATATCATACATAATATAGTGATGATTTAACTTAACTTATTATTTACATCGAATTGTGGGATTTCATTATTATTTTCACTAGAGGATATCTGGAGGATCATAATGATTATACATTTTATTCACAGACTTTATATATTAAAATTATTTTTATAGTTAGTAGGAACAATTATGAGATCATTCATGATGCTCTTATCTTAGGGTACTATTTCAGAAAATTTTGTATTTTTGATCCCTACATTTGTTAGCAAGTTTTTCATATAGTTACTTTTTTAGTTTATTTGTATTATATGACATTAAATTCATGTAATTTGGGGCATTTTTTTTCTTGAGTAGGTTTTTTGGGGGTTTATATAATATCTTTTATGGATAATATCATATACGGTAACACCTTCTATTTGTGTGTATGATATACTCTCATTTCATGTATCTATCATAAATCCTATTAGAGGTAGGAATTTACCATCATTACCACCCTTATCTAATTTTTGTTCTAGGAGTGTTACCATTTTTGGGAGGGTACATGACATTATGGTTTAATAATTTTGGGATTACAGATAAGATGGGGTTTATAAGTATGTAATGGTTTGAATTTCACTGGATTGTAGGGAAATAATGTCAGACATGTTTAGGGAGAAAAGAAAATAAGGGAGATAGGTTATTATATGAGTAATTATTCCTTTCCATTGAATTCATGTAAGGACATTATATTTTTTGATCCTATAATGAAAAGTGGTGATGGTTGTATTATATACACTATTGAATGGATAATCAATCATTTTACCCATTCCTACTCATGATATTAGTAAATCATGGGATTAGGAAATATTTAGAATAAGAAATAGTTCATTAATATCATATATAACATATTCTTGGTATATGTTTCCTTATAGATTTTTTCAATTGATGATATTTATATGGGAGACATCCTCACTAGGTTCACACCAAATATGATCAACAAGATTTTCTAGATGATTACAATATAGTAGATGCTGATAATGAGGACCCTAACATCCCTCAACTGATACACGTAGATCATATGCTAAAATCAAAAAATGTATTTCTAGAATTAATAAAAATAAAATTGACTCAATTTTTTAAAATCAAACCATACTCCACTAAATTAAAATATTAGATCACATATCTTACAAAAGACCATTTAGATTTTGATTTTTAGTGAAATGGAACATACACAAAAATAATCAATACCAATTAATTAAATTGAATTTCATCAAACTTTACCTATATTTTCATATTATTTATTAGTCCGTAATCAGAAAGGAAAAACAACTTTATTTTAGAAACCATTACAGACACAAAAAATTTAATCCTAACTCATTAAACATGGGGATATGAATATAAGGGGGATGGGATATAATTTCCCATAAGGGTAAAAATATGAATTTACAATTGAATTTCATCAGTGTTTATAAAAATAAAATGAGGGAATTAATAAATAATCATCTGCATGAGAATAACATATTAATATTAATAATGATTAATACATGTATCATTAATCAGTGAACATGGAATGAATATTTATCAAATTATATAATTTTAAGAATATATAATCATAAGTTATTTCATTTGAATTTAGGCCAAATTAATTATAAAGAACTCATAATTGGCATAATGATGATTTCAAGTTATCTTGGAATGTTAGAATCATAGAACCCATACATAATCCTTAAAATTCCTTTGAAAAGGAATAAAAATATGGTTGACATCCATAATAGAGGATCCCAATTCATTGAAGATATATAATGAGGCACAAATTCATTATAATGGGAAATAATTGGGTCAAACCACCATGTAATGATCTATAATGGGGATCAAACTAACCTATATTGAGAAATAATTGTGATTAACCCATCATAAATTCTCCATCAGGCTCACTTATGTTTTATAATGGGTATGCAACATTCATAAAATATTTCCAAGAACCATTGCCTAAATAAAGAGGATAGATATTGAATCTCATCATAAAACTCTATGAAACATTCCTTATTCAATTCATAACATGATTAAACCATTTAAAATTATTGTGATTAATGTAATTCACTTTTAAACATCCATAATCCAACCAAAAATTAATTGAGAATGGTATTCATTAAAAATATGTCCATAGAGAAATGTAACATCAATGAGTATTGATGTTTATGAATTGATACACCAACAAAAGATAACTAAATTCATTATGTAGAAATATTACATGTTCACCATGAGTACGGTGAAAATATTTCATCTATGTTGGAAAATTATTATTAATGATCATGTGGAACATATCATGCGGATAATATGCTTACCATTTTTTTAAAAAGGCACATAAAATTGAAAAAACTCTCAATATTTAATGAAATAATATTACATCAATATGAAAACTGAATATAATAAATGATTAAATAAAACATTTTTCTTAATAATGGATGAAAATTAATTTAATTCTTTGTATGTTAAAATAATGATTCCATTTATTTTTTAAAAAAAAATTAAAAAATTGCCTTTTCTGGAAAATGTGTGGAATATTACATTCATACAATTTATTGAATATTATATATCCGGAAATATTATATTTAAGAAAGAAAAGTATAAAAATAATAAATAAGTATGTAATTTATTTAAGAAATCATTGAGTTGGAAGATAAACGATATTCAAGATAATTGAGAAATATATCATTTTTTTAAAAAAAAGGATTAATTATACATACCATAGAGTGGAAGATGACACCATTATATTAAAATATCTTGACTAACCATATTACAATAAAATGAAAATTTTTAAATCCATATTGATCAATTAATTTTCCTTAATGGAAATTCAATCATAACTAATCCAAATTATACAAGAGATTATAGGTGTTGCATTAGATACTTTGTTATCTTTTCAATCATAAGACTAATGAAATAATAACACCAAATGAATATATAAATACAAAGAACATTAAAATATTCCTGAAAAAACATATCAAAGGTGTATTAGATAAAACATATAAGTGAACATCCATGTATTACATAACGTATATCCCAAAGGACACAATTCAATATGAGTAACCATTATAATGATCATAGAATTGTAGTAAGAATTTGTAATGTAATGATGATGTGTATTAATTTTGAATCAACAAAAATTTTAAATTAATAAAATTATTTACTAAAAATTAATTACATACATAATAATATCATATAAAATACAATGAAGAAGTTATACAACCTAACAAAATAATGTGTTATGAAATCCATTATAACATAGTAACGTTCAGGTCAAATCACCATGGATGATGTAATTAAAAATAAATCATAAAGTAAAATATTTTATGAATGAATTATTATATTAAATGTAATATTTTCAGTATGTACATGTGATAAAATTAATTTTATTCTTAAGAATTAAATCTTCCTATTTGAGGGAGTCATTGAGATGAAGTCCCTTACAGATTTCCTAATCTATGGATTAAAACATCATGAAAGAGAAAAAAACATATTACTTTTTAAATAAAAATAATATTAAATATACTAATTATTAATGAGATTATATTGAATAATATACACCAA
Source organism: Viscum album (assembly GCA_963277665.1). Taxonomy (NCBI): domain Eukaryota; kingdom Viridiplantae; phylum Streptophyta; class Magnoliopsida; order Santalales; family Viscaceae; genus Viscum; species Viscum album. Next base: position 1,967,115,504 of record OY728132.1, read on the forward strand.
TAAATACAAATTATTATTGAATATAGACTATGTCTCATATAAATAAACGTTAGCCAAGAAGCCCTTTCCTCAAGTCTAGATATTCCATGAATGTCCATTAACTATTTGATAATAATATTTTGTAAATTATTTTATGTAATAATAATAATTTTAGATTTAAAAAATTATAATTAAATAAGTCAATATATTTTTTTAATTACATATGTAAATAAAAAAGTAGTTTTGTCTATGTTTTGTTTTATTATAATTTTTTCATTATTCTTTAAAAAAGGCTTTTGTTTGTTGAACTTGGAAAATGTGGTCTTTGTTTAAAAATTTATTTAAAAATAAAAATATTATATTATAATTTTTACAAAAATCTATTGTTTTAAAACATATAATTAATTTTGGTTATGAAAAATAAACCACATTACAATCATGGAGATGATAGATTAATCAAACTTATGTGTATTGTTTCCATTATTCCATAGATCATTATAGAAATAATGGAAAAATGATTTTGTTCTGAATGATTGAAAATATTATCTTAAATACCATATTATATAATTAAATATATATATATATATATTAAATCAATTTTGTATTTAATGAAAAAATAATAAAATTAATTTGTAGAGGCGGTAGTAAAGACATATTCATGAATGACGTTATCATTTCATAGTGAGTGAAAAGGATAGAAAAGAAATAATAAATTTTATTACCATAATTATAAAAATTTCATTAATTCTATTATTATTTTATATATACAACATGTATTCTTTTACATAATCTTTTTTACCATTCATGTAAGGCATTAATGAAAGGTGAATCACATTCCTTCCTTGAGTAGTTATATGTCGTACACTAGAATGACATTATCGTGTCCCAAAAATAATGAAATGTATAAATCTATATGTGATATATTAATTAATAAATTAAAATTATTTCTCAAATATCATATATAAACATTATATCCATCATTATAAAAAGTTATATGTGGAGATTGTGAAAGATAAATTATATCAGTTCATGAGATGGTAGTATGTCGCACAAACTAATGATGGGTTTGTTTTAAATTTTAGTGATGATGTGATAAAATTAGGTTATGAAATAAAAATAATTATATATAATTGTATTGGATATAATTTTTCAATTATTTAATAATAATTAAAGAATATATTAAGGATTATAAGTAACCAAATAGAATAAAAATGCTCGGTAAAGGAAGATACACTTTTTTGGAAACCTCTTTAGGTTTCAAAGAATACCCATATTAAAATGAACTTATGATCCAATAAGGGTATCTATGTTATATAACAGGATATATATTGGGGATAGGGATAGTTATTTTAGGATCTAATATTTTTAATGTATGATGATGATAAGATACTGAGTTTACTTGTATTAGTGGGGGATAGGACAGACATAGAATTTTATTAATGAAAAAGGTCTACACAAGTATTTCACATTTAAACATCATTAAAATGGCATACAATCATGAATTATATAAAAATTGAAATTAATATGATTATATAACTGAATTTATAAATCTTTTTAATTCATTTTAATCCTTATCATTTTTGTATAACCCTCTTGTAATCTTGTTTTCACCATAACCACATAATATTTCTAACAATTTTCAATTATCATAATGGAAAAAAATTTGGTGAACATATTACTTAATATAATTCATCATGATTAAAAAAATTTAATCCATTTTAAAAAATTAAATTCAAATATGTTGAATTATTAAATTTAATTTAAATCATATAGATGGGATGAAAATTATTTTTTCATAAAATGTATTTTTCAACAATGTTATGTTTTTATATTAACTATATGAATAGTAATCATGATTTAATAGATTTAAATTAATAGTTTTTTCTGTATAATCTATAAATATAATCAATTTCATTACTAATTTGGGGTTTTTGTTATACATAATTGATTAGTAATATGTACTTTTAAAATGTTTTTATTTAAACCCAATTTTTATACCAAAAACAAAATAATACTGAAAATAAGAAATATAGATAATTGAGATTTAATTATTTCTATTAAAAATAAAAAATGTATATTTTTATTACATTAGAATCTATTAGAAATGTACTGGAACTTTTAAATAAAAAATTAATATGAATATAAATTACAATAATAATAAAATATTTTCTTCTGTATTCAACATAAAATAAGCCTTTTTAATGAAATAACACAATTTAACAAAATTATTATATCAGTATCTTGGTTTCCGAATTTATCATTCAATTTTTAAATTATATATTTTTAATTTTATATGAATTTATTATAATATCATCCCACAAAAAAATAAAAATCATTTTGGATGAAAACATATTTATGATGAATAAAATAACCTTACTGCAAAATGATTGATTCTTCACAAATAAAGTGTAATGAAATATTTATTTTAATGGAAATATCTTTATATATATATGTATCATAATATAGTTAATACCATCCATACCATCCAATTAAATTTATAGGTTATAATGGTAAAATATAAATAACAATATTCTTCGGTTTCTTTATATTTGGTGTTGAATATACTGTATGCAAAATATCATATATTTATTTTATAATTTCAATGTGTGATAAATTCACCCATTTAAGAAATTTTATCTTAAAATTTGGAACATAATTTCGATAATTGATGGATTTACATTTCAAAATATTTTTTAAAAAATACACATCTTATAAAGAGGTAATTAAAAATCCACTTGAATGGATAAAGAGTGTAGTAAAAAAGGTAATATGGAAGAATTTATAACTAGGATTACATGTTATGATAAATTATTTAGATGGGAATATATATAAATAGAAAATAATATAAATTCTATAATAATGATGAAGAGTGATACAGATCATTGATCATAATAATTTGAATTTGTTGTGATAAAATTGAAATTAACAATACCATAAATCACAATGGTGTAAGAAATACCATATGTTCAAAAAAATAAATGTAATTGGAATTAATATTATTTTTTATGAACCTTTTTCTATGATTTTAGTATTTATAAACCATTTATACTAAGAACATATGTTAATAATATTACTTGATTGGTATAATTTCATTACATAATCAATTTAAACAACAACATCATATTTTCCACATATGATTTGTATTCAAGATGAATTATTCATGTCAGAAGTACTAAAATAAAAATTTAAAGGATCAGATATCCTTAAAAGAATAACACTATATTCATCTAGTATTTATAAAGTAGTCAAAAACAAAATAGAAATCATAGGGAATGATAATTAGGAAAATGAATTAACTTTCATAATATCAAATAATATATTATTCTACAAAATTCAATAGCTATACCAAATGTAAAAATTAAATAATTAAAAAAATTAATATCCCAATATCTCAAATGACATAACCTCATAAAAGTACATTAAAATCAATTTTTTATGTTATTCATAATACAAGCCCGAAAATATTACAATATTCTTCTAAAATTACATTAATCGCGAAGTCATAAAAAAAATTTCAGTCCCATTTCTATCTATATATTGAAACATGTATTCCCCTAATTAGAAAAACATCAAAAATAATATAAACCCAAAACATTCTCATTTACTTAAAATTTATTACCAGAAAATGTAAAGAAACAATTAAATTACATAAATGATTTATTTATAATTCAACCTAATAATCCATCTCATAAGGTGTCATTTACTTTTTTAAGATTACACCACAGAAAATGTTAAAATTGTTTTTTATGAATTTATGTATATGATCATTGTTAATAACATAAAAATGTGTTGGTATCTATAAATTTTAATATGACTAATCAATTATACATCAAAATATAAAAATGTATATAAACCATTCTATGATACCGACTATAACATCCATGAATCCGCACTCTAGAATCTCATGCTGAAATAAAAAATATAACTTAATGCTACTTTTTTGGGGTGCACCTTAAGCCAAATTCTTCTCAATAATTGACTGAGACTCCATGAGGTGTACTATGGGTGAAAAAAAATATTTTTTATAACCCTCCAGGCTGTATACTATTGGATTTTGTACATTTCCCAATTAATTGATATTTTATGGTATTTTGGGGATTAATGTTAGGTGGGTTTAAAAAAATTTATTGAGCTTATTTATAAATTATTTATTTTATGTTTCATAATTATAAGAATTTATTGAATGATTTTTGTTTAACTAGAGATGAGGTTTTCAATATTAATATTTTATTTCACTATATAAATATTTATTCATTTTATATAACAGGTAATAACTATTTTTCTACAATAACTAGTCATAAAAGGAATGATTAATCATCATTTTAGGATACTATTATCTTTTTATTTCTTCAAAAAAAATATTTATCTATTAGAGTAAGAGATGAAGTGGAATTTTACCAAGGAACAACTAATCGATGTAATTTTTGTTTTGATATGGAATGAAATCAATTATATCTCATCCAGAAATTTAATTTACTTCAAGAAAAGTATATTAAAATATGATTTTACATATTCAACTTTATTTGTGGAAAATTAATGTCCATTTCACCTATCAAGGATTCTATCATTGGTGTTGATTACATTCTCATATCCATGCTCTCCATCACTTTCCATTATTATTCGTGCGATAGTTTTCTCTTTTATGTGTGTTTTGTCACATCCCAACAATGTTATCCAATTTGGCAACATAGTATTTGTTCTTCCATATAGAAATTTCATATCCCTCCTCTATATAAAAGAGTAATTTTTATTAATCCTTTTTAGGATGTTAGTCTTCCAGAAATAGAATATCAAATTTTAGACCCTTTTATACAAATCATGTTATCAAATTATGAGGACACAATTTATATTAGAGGGGTAGAAATATACACATAGATAATTTCAGAAATATTTTTTTCAAATTAATATAATTGTTTATATATTTTATGTTACATGAATCACTGGGTTTAACTAGTGTTACATGGAATACAAAGTGTAACGTGTGATACATACATCACTGAGATTATATGAAATATGAAATATTATTAAAAGATTATTATTTAATATGATACTTCTAACCTGACCATTGGAATGATGATTATGAATAGATATTTTTAAATTAAGAAACTATATTGTCTATATACATATATATATTTATAATAAATTCTTTATTGAAAATTTAATTAGATGTGAATAGAAAAACTTTATAAGAATAAATTAAATTTTAAAGAATAAATATTTTTATTTACACAATTCTGTTATACATCAATAAATTGCTCAAAAAACATTTTGTGAATTATTTTAATTAGTTTAATATATTATATTTTCATAAATATGTTAATAATTTATATTGCTTGTTTTTTATACATGGTTTAGTAATTAAAAAAAATTCACCATAAAAATAATGCATTCCAAATAAAAGTTTTTACATTTTAAGAGCATATTTGAAATTTTTTATAATATTATAAAATTTAATATCAGAAATAAAATTAAATTTTGAAATAAAAATATCATATTTATTTTGGAGTTTTTTTAGAATTTTCTGATGATAGAAATTTTTCTACGAATTGTCAAAATTATGGTTTTAATTAATAATTTTCTTTTATTTTAAAGCATTTAGAAACATAAATTTTTTTATTATCTTTTAAACAGTTTAATTAGTTCAATAATATATCTATTAATCCAATTTATATTTTTTATCAAATTTTATAGTAAACATTGATATTAAAACTTTTTATACATTTAAATGTATTGTCCTTTGAAAAACAATTTCTCATCATGTCTAATTGTTTAATTTTAAATTATATTCCCAATATTATGAATTTATTCAAGAAAAATTAATTACATATTTTTAATAATAATAATTTTTATAATCTTATATGTTCAACATAATGTTTAAAAATATAAAATTGTAGAAATAAAAGGAAATAATAATTTCCCATGGTCATGTTAAAAATTGGTTTACCTAGTGTAAAACAATAATAATAACTAGAAAAAATAGATTATAACATGTAAAAAACACATTTTTTCATTGAATAAAATATTATCTCTTCTATTATCCAAAATGGACCATTTTTGTAACACCCCAGGTAAATAATGAATATAAAATTTTCATATTTATCCATATTTGTGAATAAAATATTGATATGACTTTAAAGGGGACGCTATGCTCGATGGCGTACCCCACACGCAACAACGAGTTTCTTCGGAATCTTACGTTGCACTCTAATAATAAATTTTAAATAACATGTAGCCGTTTTAATTGCGGGAATGGATATAAATAACTAAAATATGAATATATATGTTTTTAAATGTTTTTACATTTATCCAATAAAATATAAAGGCTTAAAATAGAGAAAGAATTCAATTTTAGGCGTATATGCCCTAGTTTTCACTAAAGGTTCACTTATCACCTTTTGATGTTGAACCATCATTAAATATAGTTTTTTTCACTCTTAAACATTATTTTTGACCAAATAAAACTCTTACTAAGAATCGGGACATCAAATTTTACTTTGTGTAATTTTTTGGTATCTTTCCGATAAAGTTCATTTTTTTAATGAATAGTGTAAAATGTTGTATTTTAATTCAAAACCACTTTTTAATCTAATTGATTTATATGATTAGATTATATTTTTAATTAGTTTTAAAGTGAAATTAGAAAATATTTTTACCATTAAATCCAATAGTGGTCGTTGGAATCAATTTCACTTTGAAATCAGACTTAAACTAGTGTCAATCTTTTGATACTTATTGTTTCATAAAACACGCTATTTGTCATGACAGTGGGAATTAATTATTAAATTAATTAATTTGACTTATATATTTTTAATTTTGTAAAATGGACTTCATTTTTGAATTTGGAATATCAAATATAGCTTAGGGTGAATTTTTGGTAATTTTCTGAAAAACTTCAATTTTTGATAAATAGTGAAACCACTAAGTGGTAATCAAGCAAACTGATTTTTCAGTTAAATGAAAGTTTACCACTAATGTGTATTGAATTTTTAAAATCCGACATACATGGTTGTCATTAGGAAGTAAAATGTGGTTCAATGGGATAAAAATAATTTTTTTGTGAATAGTAACTTATTAAGTTTTTAATCACGATTAGTGGTAATTAGTGTAGTTTAAGGTAAAAATGATATTATAAGAATGAGAAAACACCATGACACATGTACTACACCTATTGGGTGAGTCATGGCCGACAAAGACAAGCCATGGGCCAACTTGGGGACCCCATGGAGCCACTTTAGTTGGAAAATGACAATAATATATTTTTATTTAATGGAAAAGTAAAATTGACACAAACATGATATGTTTTACTAAAACAATTTTTAAGTAGGGTTATACAAGTTATATTTTTGATTATAAATATTCATTGGAAAGCTAAAAAGATTTCGTACATCATAGTAATTTTTTTTATAATTTTTAGACATTAAATAAATTAAATTATTTATGACATAATAATGATGCGGCGATGAAATCATTATTTGACGATTTAAATAAAATGGAAAGATAATGTAAAATCTATGAACTAAACATGTCCAAAACATATTGGATGAGTGTATTTCGAACCCTTATAACCTTATCCACGAATTATATCTAGGTGGGACCTTTTAAAACCGAAACACATTTTCAAATAATGTAATACTTCCTTACTTTCCAAAAGTGCCCCTCCTCTCCTCTTATAAAAGGCCCCCACCTCTACCTCTTTTCACACACTCATCAAGCCTTTGGCTCGGCCAAACCCTGCCCATTTAATCTCTCCACATCCCTCTCCTCATCCTAGAGGATTCCGTTTTGGCATAATCCTTTCAAAGGAATCCTTTAGGCTCAAATCAAAAGGAGTTACACTTTTAAAGGTAATTCATTCTCTCATGTTCATTTGTTTTATTTTGCTTCTCAACCCCCTAAACTCTTTTTATTTATTTCTTTTGTAACAACACCAGTATCTTCAATATACTAGGATGTTGTTATAAGATTTATTCGAGCTACACTCTCACACAACTACATCAAATGGTTAAAGAACATACAGTTTCCGTGGATGGTGAAATTCTGCATCCCGAAATGATGATTGTTCAATACACATTTAACACCTTCAAAGGTGGCCATTATGATGTAAATATTTTTATATATGATATATAATATGTTTATGTTTTCCTTATGCTTCTGTATTTTTCATTTTTGTCTTACCTTTATGGCTTCCATTATGGGTATACGCGATATCTTCAATTAAGGAAGTGCGGACTACCGCCCCCTCAAAGTGATTTGATTCGTTAAATACCATATGTGGGATGTATAAAGGATGGAAATATGATATTATATATGATATTATACTGGAATTATAATATACCTTTATTTCATTATTATTCCATTCTATAAAATAGGAAATAGAAATGAAGTAGCGTTCATGCGTACGTACGGCTTACCGTCTCCATGAACGGTGCATTTCATTTCTTACCTCTAAATGATTATGCAATATTATAAATTCATGCATGTACTGGATATATATTACATATATGATATCTACATAATGAATACAATTCTGGATATAATAAACATTTGGCCACAAGAACAACATGTAATTGTAAGAAGTCCACTTTCGACTTAAGAACCAAATATCGGCAAAACAAATATTATTAACTTAAATGATTACATAATGTTTATGACATGGTAATAAGTGGTATAAAAGTAATAATGAACTTTAAAAAGGTTCTTAAGGAATTAGAAATTAACTCAAGTTTATTATTCAGGAGATTAAAGAACGATCGAGTCAAGTCGGACCCGAGGTAAGGGATCCTACTCCTCTCTTTCTTTTTAAGTACACACTTTTATGTCATTCCTTTTAAGGCTCATATTTCTTGTTATTGGGATGATCTTTTATATTACACTTACTGTAATTTTTATGTTCATGTGATGAGAGACCCTATTCTCTCTCATCAATCCATTGTGGAAGTTTTGAGTGGCGTCTTTAGGCTGCCGAGTTTTCATAAGGGATTTTTCATCTCTCTTTTATTCCCGTGAGATTTATGCTACATTTGCCACAAATTCCATTGAGTGGTGTATGTACTGCCCATTATTCTACACTTTGTGTAATATAATTTCGTTTATGAGTATTTACATCAATGACCTATTGTCTTTCTTTCATGGGGTGTATGTTTTGAAAGATACCCAAGTCGGTAAGGGAACCTTTCACCCTCCTCTTTTTTAAAAGAATTCTTTTATTGGGTCTTTTAATTTACATATTTTTATGTTGGGATATGTTCTCATACATCCTTATTGATGTAAATTTTATGTCCAAGTGATGAGATACACTTTTTATCTCTCATCATCTCATTTTGATGTGATGCCGTTAGGCGGTCAAGGGAACTTTTTAACCCAATTTCGATTTCTTTGGGTTCAACATGTAGTCATTGAATATGTCATCCATTGAATATGTGTGAATGAACTTTTATTGTTTTACAATTAATATCCACTTATATTGGGTGTATTTATATTTTTCACACATATTTTTGAGATTTATTTGTCCTTAATTTAAGGATACCTTCTTTATAAGGGATTTCATCACAGTTGACATTTCTATTGAGGGTTCATTGTTGTTATGCACCAATTCACACTTATATGGTGTATATACTATCCTTTGGAGTATTATATCATGAATCCATTTATTCTCATGATATTATAAAGTTCTGACTAAGTGTTATTCCTCAATTATTGTATTCAAGTGTCTCTAATTTTGGTAAAACCCCCTTTAACCAAAATATCACTTCAAATGTTTTAATTATTTGTTCTTATTAATATCCATCTTTTCAAAAGGGTTTTAAGGATTTATTTATATGGATATTAATGGTTTAAAATGTTAAAAGCTTCAAGGTGGTATGGGACACTTTGATTCCAAAATCTCTTTATTAAATGTTTTAAATGGTTTTGAAAATGGTTTTTAATGGATTCGTTATTTCAATATCCTAAAATGTTATATTGTGATTGAAATATGGAAATGTTATGTTTCCATTATTCATGTTTCATGTGATACGATTATGTTATGGTTCTTGGGCATTGTTATGAAGAACGGGTGGTTCCGTGACAGACTAAGGGCGGGTGAGCCCGTTATAGCTCTCCAATGCATTGGGTAATGCGAAGGAGTGAAACATTAAGGTTTCTCCGAAGAGATTTTAGGGAATATACTGCGATGGGTATTCCAAACGTAACCAAGAGGGTTACTCCCTACGTAAGAATGTTATGAATGCCTCAAGTTACCTTTATGTCTTATTTTTTCTATGATTTATTCATGGTTTGATTAGGTATGTTAGAGTTCCTATGTTTTATGGGTAAAGTATGATTTCATTCTTATGTATATATGAACTCATGTTTCCATTCCATATTTTTATAACCCTTACTGAGCCTTTTATGCTCATCCCAAGTTCTTGAAATGTTTTTCACAGGTCAAGGGAAAGGTACATGATGTGATGATAGTATCGAGGATGTGTCAAGAAAGAATCCATGTTTCATTTTAAATATGTTTCCATTGATGGGAAGAATGAATACTGTATTTTATGTAACCACTTTTTTTAAATGTGGAATGTAATGCAAGTTTCATGATCTAATTCTCTAAAACTCTAAACCTGAAAAGATCCTCAATGTGTAATCTTGTAATAACTCAAGATTAAGTAAGGTTTAAGGCTGGGGCCTTATAGTTGGTATCAAATGATGGTTTAGATAACTTTAGAGGTTAGGGTATTCTTTAAGCATAAGTGACATTACCATAATGGTTAGGATTTCAGAAAGAGTCCAAGTTTAAGATAAAGTGAATGAGTAAGTGTATCTTAGTGTTTACCTTCCTCATTAGTACATGATGGTTTTGTTGATATACTAACACGGACATTTCTATTTTTAGTGAATGGATGGATCTAGCAGGCACCAAAGAGACAACAGGTTTGAAGGAAACTGTGGTGGTTCTCTGTTTAAGATACTATATAAAATGGAGGATTCAATGAGGAAACTCGTGGTTGTTCTAAACCAAATATCAAGGAGTCATGATCAACCACATCAACCTTGGTGAGTTCTCTAATGCATCATGTACGAGATGGCCAACTCGATGTGGAAATTCAGGTAATAATTATTAAGGTAACCATTAGGGTTTATATGATACTTAATTTTTAGGTAATTATGGGTTACTCTGTGATATGATGGAAAATGAAAGGAATGAGATAAAATTGAGGTTAAAATATGTTATGATTATTCTTGAAGATTTTATCTCATTTTGGGGAATGTTTTAAGAATTATATAGTTTTGGAAAAAGGACAACACGCAGACCGTGTGACAACCCGTCGCGTCGGACAAAGCTACGGGAATCGAACCCACAACAAAAGTGCGACTGGTATTTATCGCCTACCACTGGACTACGTGAAGTCCCTGGTTAGTTTGACTGATTCTTTCTAGTTATATGATTTTATGAATTAATAGTAAGTTTATTTTGGGTTATTTATGAAAATGATTAACCTATCATGGAGGATATGTGATTAGGTTAATTACTTTTCAAAACGAGACTTTAGGAGCAACTGATATTGTTTGGAGATAAATGTTACGATTTATCTTGGAAGACTATGCGACTAAATCCTTCAATTATTTGGGTTTCAATCTTATATTGGTTTACTTTTAAGAATTTTATGGACAAATTGATTATAGAATGGTCCTCATTGAACTTTGGGTTTTGTTGGACAAATTTTGGAGATTAAGGATAGATTTTCTTTTTATAAAGGGTTATCCTTCTCTGGATTATCTGATCTTGTACTAGCCTTTTTGGGTTTTGTTTTGGTTAAAGTCTAAAGACATGGGAAGTATATAGTTCTATTTTGTGGATTAGGTGATTCTCTAGAAGTTGATTATAGTACTCATAATGTGGACAAGTCTTCCTAAATACTCGTCTTTTGGAGAAAATATGAGTTTGTGTAAGGAATATAATAAAAGTTGAAAGTCAATATGATAAGTGATTATGTTTCCTTATGAATAAATTCCTCAATAAAAAGTAACTTAAAACAAAAATGTTGTCTATTAACTTTTCCTACTGGGGAATCGAAGACCGTTTAACCCATCACAAGTTTGTGATTTTCTCATGGTTAACTTTCTCCTAAACATGTTTTCTATCACTCTCCATCAGAACATGACCCTTTGTTTTTTCCTCCATGTCCATATTTTCATACTTGGAATCCTAGTATGGGTTAACTCGGGTGACCTTTGTACTTATCTTTCTTTATTTTAAAGTGTTTGTTTTACCGACTTTTGTTCCGAGGTGGGACTTTCAAGGATGTTTCCAAGCGCAATTTTAAAATTGCGAGGACGCAATTCCCAAAAGGGGGGAAGGATGTAACACCCCAGTTAAATAATGAATATGACATTTTCATATATATCCATATTTGTTAATAAAATATTTATATGACTTTAAAGGGGACGCTATGCTCGATGGCGTACCCAACACGCAACACCGAGTTTCTTCGGAATCTTACGTTGCACTCTAATAATAAATTTTAAATAACATGTAGCTGTTGTAATGGCGGGAATGGATAGAAATAACTAAAATATGATTATATATGTTTTTAAATGTTTTTACATTTATCCAATAAAAGATAAAGGCTTAAAATACGGAAAGAGTTCAATTTTAGGCGTATATGCCCTAGTTTTCACTAAAGGTTCACTTATCACCTTTTGATGTTGAACCATCATTAAATATAGTTTTTTTCACTCTTAAACATTATTTTGGACCAAATAAAACTCTTACTAAGAATCGGGACATCAAATTTTACTTTGTGTAATTTTTTGGTATCTTTCCGACAAAGTTCGTTTTTTAATGAATAGTGTAAAATGTTGTATTTTAATTAAAAACCAATTTTTAATCTAATTTATTTATATGATTAGATTATATTTTGAATTGGTTTTAAAGTGAAATTAGAAAATATTTTTACCATTAAATCCAATAGTGGTCGTTGGAATAAATTTCACTTTGAAATCGGACTTAAACTAGTGTCAATCTTTTGATACTTACTGTTTCATAAAACACGCTATTTGTCATGACAGCGGGAATTAATTATTAAATTAATTAATTTGACTTATATGTTTTGAATTTTGTAAAATGGACTTCATTTTTGAATTCGGAATATCAAATATAGCTTAGGGTGAATTTTTGGTAATTTTCTGAAAAACTTCAATTTTTGATGAATAGTGAAACCACTAAGTGGTAATCAAGCAAACTGATTTTTCAGTTAAATGAAAATTTACCACTAATGTGTATTGAATTTTGAAAATCCGACATACATGGTTGTAATTAGGAAGTAAAATGTGGTTCAATGGGATAAAAATAATTTTTTTGGTGAATAGTAACTTATTATGTTTTTAATCGCGATTAGTGGTAATTAGTGTAGTTTAAGGTAAAAATGATATTATAAGAATGTGAAAACACCATGACACTTGTACTACACCTATTGGGTGAGTCATGGCCGACCAATACAAGCCATGGGCCAACTTGGGGACCCCATGGAGCCACTTTAGTTGGAAAAGGACAATAAGATATTTTTATTTAATGGAAAAGTAAAATTGACACAAACATGATATGTTTTACTAAAACAATTTTTATGTAGGGTTATAAAAGTCATATTTTTTATTATAAATAGTAATTGGAAATCTAAAAAGATTTCCTACATCATAGTAATTTTTTTAAAATTTTTAGACATTACATAAATTAAATTATTTATGACATAATAATGATGCAGCGATGAAATCATTATTTGACGATTTAAATAAAATGGAAAGATAATGTAAAATATTTGTACTACACATGTCCAAAACTTATTGGATGAGTGGATTTAGAACCCTTATAACCGTATCCACGAATTATATCATGGTGGGACCTTTTAAAACCGAAACACATTTTCAAATAAAGTAATACTTCCTTACATTCCAAAAGTGCCCCTCCTCTCCTCTTATAAAAGGCCCCCACCTCTACCTCTTTTCACACACTCATCAAGCCTTTTGCTCGGCCAAACCCTGCCCATTTACTCTCTCCACATCCCTCTCCTAATCCTAGAGGATTCCCTTTGGGCATAATCCTTTCAAAGGAAGCCTTTAGGCTCAAATCAAAACGAGTTACACTTTTAAAGGTAAGTCATTCTCTCATGTTCATTTGTATTATTTTGCTTCTCCAACCCCCTAAACTCTTTATATTTATTTCTTTTGTAACAAAACCAGTATCTTAAATATACTAAGATGTTGTTATAAGATTTATTCGAGCTACACTCTCACACAATTACATCAAATGGTTAAAGAACATACGGTTTCCTTGGATGGTGAAATTCTGCCTCCCGAAATGATGATTGTTCAATACTCATTTAGCAACTTCAAAGGTGGCCATTATGATGTCACTATTTTTATATATGATATATAATATTTTTATGTTTTCCTTATGCTTCTGTATTTTTCATTTTTGTCTTACCTTTAGGGCTTCCATTATGGGTATACGCGATATCTTCAATTAAGGAAGTGCGGACTACCGCCCCCTCAAAGTGATTTGATTCGTTAAATACCATATGTGGGGTGTATAAAGGATGGAAATATGATATTATATGTGATATTATACTGGAATTATAATATACCTTTATATCATTATTATTCCATTCTATAAAATATGAAATAGAAATGAAAGTAGCGTTCATGCGTACGTACGGCTTACCGTCTCCATGAACGGTGCATTTCATTTCTTACCTCTAAATGATTATCCAATGTTATAAATTCATGAATGTAGTAGATATATATGACATATATGATATCTACATAATGAATACAATTCTGGATATAATAAACATTTGGCCACATGAACAACATGTAATTGTAAGAAGTCCACTTTCGACTTAAGAACCAAATATCGGCAAAACAAATATTATTAGCTTAAATGGTTACATAATGTTTATGACATGGTAATAAGTGGTATAAAAGTAATAATGAACTTGAAAAAGGTTCTTAAGGAATTGTAAATTAACTCAAGTTTATTATTCAGGAGATTAAAGAACGATCGAGTCAAGTCGGACCCAAGGTAAGGGATCCTACTCCTCTCTTTCTTTTTAAGTACACACTTTTATGTCATTCCGTTTAAAGCTCATATTTCTTGTTATTGGGATGATATTTTATATTAAACTTACTGTAATTTTCATGTTCATGTGATTAGAGACCCTATTCTCTCTCATCAATCCATTTTGGAAGTTTTGAGTGGCGCTGTTAGGCTGCCGAGTTTTCATAAGGGATTTTTCATCTCTCTTTTATTCCCGTGAGATTTATG
Organism: Viscum album; assembly: GCA_963277665.1. Classification (NCBI taxonomy): domain Eukaryota; kingdom Viridiplantae; phylum Streptophyta; class Magnoliopsida; order Santalales; family Viscaceae; genus Viscum; species Viscum album. Next base: position 1,967,130,787 of record OY728132.1, read on the forward strand.
CTACATTTGCCACAAATTCCATTGAGTGGTGTATGTACTGCCCATTATTCTAATATTTGTGTAATATAATTTCATTTATGAGTATTTAAATCAATGACCTATTGTCTTTCTTTAATGGGGTGTATGTTTTGAAAGATACCCAAGTCGGTAAGGGAACCTTTCACCCTCCTATTTTTTAAAAGACTTCTTTTATTGGGTCTTTTAATTTACATAGTTTTATGTTGGGATATGTTCTCATACATCCTTATTGATGTAAATTTTATTTCAAAGTGATGAGATACACTTTTTATCTCTCATCAACTAATTTTTATGTGATGCCGTTAGGCTGTCAAGGGAACTTTTTAACCCAATTTCGATTTCTTTGGGTTCAACATGTAGTCATTGAATATGTCATCCATTGAATATGTGTGAATGATCTTATATTGTTTTACAATTAATATCCACTTATATTGGGTGTATTTATATTTGTCCCACATATTTTTGAGATTTATTTGTCCTTAATTTAAGGATACCTTCTTTATAAGGGATTTCATCACATTTGACATTTATATTGAGGGTTCATTGTTGTTATGCACCAATTCACTCTTATATGGTGTATATACTGTCTTTTGGAGTATTATATCATGAATCCATTTATTCTCATGATATTATAAAGTTCTTACTAAGTGTTATTCCTCAATTATTGTATTCAAGTGTCTCTAATTTTGGTAAAACCCCTTTAACAAAAATATCACTTCAAATGTTTTAATTATTTGTTCTTATTAATATCCATGTTTTCAAAATGGTTTTAAGGATTTATTTATATGGATATTAATGGTTTAAAATGTTAAAAGATTCAAGGTGGTATGGGACACTTTGATTCAAAAATCTCTTTATTAAATGTTTTAAATGGTTTTGAAAATGGTTTTTAATGGATTCGTTATTTCAATATCCTAAAATGTTATATTGTGATTGAAATATGGAAATGTTATGTTTCCTTTATTCATGTTTCATGTGATACGATTATGTTATGGTTCTTGGGCATTGTTATGAAGAACGGGTGGTTATGTGATAAACTAAGGGTGGGTGAGCCCGTTATAGCTCTCCAATGCATTGGGTAACGCGAAGGAGTGAAACGTTAAGGTTTATCCGAAGAGATTTTAGGGAATATACTTCGATGGGTATTCCAAACGTAACCAAGAGGGTTACTCCCTACGTAAGAATGTTATGAATGCCTCAAGTTACCTTTATGTCTTATGTTTTCTATGATTTATTCATGGTTTGATGAGGTATGTTAGAGTTCCTATGTTTTATGGGTAAAGTATGATTTCATTCTTATGTATATATGAACTCATGTTTCCATTCCATATTTTTATAACCCTTACTGAGCCTTTTATGCTCATCCCATGTTTTTGAAATGTTTTTCACAGGTCAAGGGAAAGGTACATGATGTGATGATATTGTCGAGGATGTGTCAAGAAAGAATCCATGTTTCATTTTAAATATGTTTCCATTGATAGGAAGGATGAATACTGTCTTTTATGTAACCACTTTGTTTAAATGTGGAATGTAATGCAAGTTTCATGATCTAATTCTCTAAAACTCTAAACCTGAAAAGATCCTCAATGTGTAATCTTGTAATAACTCAAGATTAAGTATGGTTTAAGGCTGGGGCCTTATAGTTGGTATCAAAGGCCGGTTTAGATAACTTTAGAGGTTAGGGTATTCTTTAAGCATAAGTGACATTACCATAATGGTTAGGATTTCAGAAAGAGTCCAAGTTTTAGATAAAGTGAATGAGTAAGTGTATCTTAGTGTTTACCTTCCTCATTAGTACATGATGGTTTTTTTGATATACTCACACTGACATTTCTATTTTTAGTGAATGGATGGATCTAGTAGGCACCAAAGAGACAACAGGTTTGAAGGAAACTGTGGTGGTTCTCTGTTTAAGATACTATATAAAATGGAGGATTCAATGAGGAAACTTGTGGTTGTTCTAAACCAAATATCAAGGAGTCATGATCAACCACTTCAACCTTGGTGAGTTCTCTAATGCATCATGTACGAGATGGCCAACTCGAAGTGGAAATTCAGGTAATAATTATTAAGGTAACCATTAGGGTTTATATGATACTTAATATTTAGGTAATTATGGGTTACTCTATGATATGATGGAAAATGAAAGGAATGAGATAAACTTGATTTTAAAATATGTTATGATTATTCTTGAAGATTTTATCTCATTTTGGGGAATGTTTTAAGAATTATATAGTTTTGGAAAAAGGACAACACGCAGACCGTGTGACTACCCGTCGCGTCGGACAAAGCTACGGGAATCGAACCCACAACCAAAGTGCGACTGGTATTTATCGCCTACCACTGGACTACGTGAAGTCCCTGGTTAGTTTGACTGATTCTTTCTAGTTATATGATTTTATGAATTAAGAGTAAGTTGATTTTGGGTTATTTATGAAAATGATTAACCTATCATGGAGGATATGTGATTAGGTTAATTACTTTTCAAAATGACACTTTAGGAGCAACTGATATTGTTTGGAGATAAATGTTACGATTTATCTTGGAAGACTATGCGACTAAATCCTTCAAATATTTGGGTTTCAATCTTATATTGGTGAACTTTGAAGAATTTTATGGACAAATTGATTATAGAATGGTCCTCGTTGAACTTTGGGTTTTGTTGGACAAATTTTGGAGATTAAGGATAGATTTTCTTTTTATAAAGGGTTATCCTTTTCTGGATTATCTGATCTTGTACTAGCCTTTTTGGGTTTGGTTTTGGTTAAATTCTAAAGACATGGGAAGTATATAGTTCTATTTTGTGGATTAGGTGATTCTCTAGAAGTTGATTATAGTACTCATAATGTGAACAAGTCTTCCTAAATACTCATCTTTTGGAGAAAATATGAGTTTGTGTAAGGAATATAATAAAATTTGAAAGTAAATATGATAAGTGATTATGTTTCCTTATGAATAAATTCCTCAATAAAAAGAAACTTAAAACAAAAATGTTGTCTATTAACTTTTCCTACTGGGGAATCGAAGACCGTTTAACCCATCACATGTTTGTGATTTTCTCGTGGTTAACTTTCTCCTAAACATGTTTTCTATCACTCTCCATCAGAACATGACCCTTTGTTTTTTCCTCCATTCCATATTTTCATACTTGGAATCCTAGTATGGGTTAACTCGGGTGACCTTTGTACTTATCTTTCTTTATTTTAAAGTGTTTGTTTTACCGACTTTTGTTCCGAGGTGGGACTTTCAAGGATGTTTCCAAGCGCAATTTTAAAATTGCGAGGACGCAATTTCCAAAAGGGGGGAAGGATGTAACACCCCAGGTAAATAATGAATATGACATTTTCATATTTATCCATATTTGTGAATAAAATATTGATATGACTTCAAAGGGGACGCTATGCTCGATGGCGTACCCAACACGCAACACCGAGTTTCTTCGGAATCTTACGTTGCACTCTAATAATAAATTTTAAATAACATGTAGCCGTTGTAATGGCGGGAATGGATAGAAATAACTAAAATATGATTATATATGTTTTTAAATGTTTTTACATTTATCCAATAAAAGATAAAGGCTTGAAATACGAAAAGAATTCAATTTTAGGCGTATATGCCCTAGTTTTCACTAAAGGTTCACTTATCACCTTTTGATGTTGAACCATCATTAAATATAGTTTTTTTCACTCTTAAACATTATTTTGGACCAAATAAAACTCTTACTAAGAATCGGGACATCAAATTTTACTTTGTGTAATTTTTTGGTATCTTTCTGATAAAGTTCATTTTTTTAATGAATAGTGTAAAATGTTGTATTTTAATTCAAACCCACTTTTTAATCTAATTTATTTATATGATTAGATTATATTTTGAATTGGTTTTAAAGTGAAATTAGAAAATATTTTCACCATTAAATCCAATAGTGGTCATTGGAATCAATTTCACTTTGAAATCAGACTTAAACTAGTGTCAATCTTTTGATACTTATTGTTTCATAAAACACGCTATTTGTCATGACAGCGGGAATTAATTATTAAATTAATTAATTTGACTTATATGTTTTGAATTTTGTAAAATGGACTTCATTTTTGAATTCGGAATATCAAATATAGCTTAGGGTGATGTTTTGGTAATTTTCTGAAAAACTTCAATTTTTGATGAATAGTGAAACCACTAAGTGGTAATCAAGCAAACTGATTTTTCAGTTAAATGAATGTTTACCACTAATGTGTATTTAATTTTGAAAATACAACATACATGGTTGTCATTAGGAAGTAAAATGTGGTTCAATGGGATAAAAATAATTTTTTGGTGAATAGTAACTTATTAAGTTTTTAATCGCGATTAGTGGTAATTAGTGTAGTTTAAGGTAAAAATGATATTATAAGAATGTGAAAACACCATGAAACTTGTACTACACCTATTGGTTGAGTCATGGCCGACCAAGACAAGCCATGGGCCAACTTGGGGACCCCATGGAGCCACTTTAGTTGGAAAATGACAATAATATATTTTTATTTAATGGAAAAGTAAAATTGACACAAACATGATATGTTTTACTAAAACAATTTTTAAGTAGGGTTATAAAAGCCATATTTTTTATTATAAATAGTAATTGGAAATCTAAAAAGATTTCCTACATCATAGTAATTTTTTTAAAATTTTTAGACATTACATAAATTAAATTATTTATGACATAATAATGATGCAGCGATGAAATCATTATTTGACGATTTAAATAAAATGGAAAGATAATGTAAAATATATGTACTACACATGTCCAAAACTTATTGGATGAGTGGATTTAGAACCCTTATAACCGTATCCACGAATTATATCAAGGTGGGACCTTTTAAAACCGAAACACATTTTCAAATAAAGTAATACTTCCTTACATTCCAAAAGTGCCCCTCCTCTCCTCTTATAAAAGGCCCCCACCTCTACCTCTTTTCACACACTCATCAAGCCTTTGGCTCGGCCAAACCCTGCCCATTTACTCTCTCCACATCCCTCTCCTAATCCTAGAGGATTCCCTTTGGGCATAATCCTTTCAAAGGAAGCCTTTAGGCTCAAATCAAAACGAGTTACACTTTTAAAGGTAAGTCATTCTCTCATGTTCATTTGTATTATTTTGTTTCTCCAACCCCCTAAACTCTTTATATTTATTTCTTTTGTAACAAAACCAGTATCTTAAATATACTAAGATGTTGTTATAAGATTTATTCGAGCTACACTCTCACACAATTACATCAAATGGTTAAAGAACATACGGTTTCCTTGGATGGTGAAATTCTGCCTCCCGAAATGATGATTGTTCAATACTCATTTAGAAACTTCAAAGGTGGCCATTATGATGTCACTATTTTTATATATGATATATAATATTTTTATGTTTTCCTTATGCTTCTGTATTTTTCATTTTTGTCTTACCTTTAGGGCTTCCATTATGGGTATACGCGATATCTTCAATTAAGGAAGTGCGGACTACCGCCCCCTCAAAGTGATTTGATTCGTTAAATACCATATGTGGGGTGTATAAAGGATGGAAATATGATATTATATGTGATATTATACTGGAATTATAATATACCTTTATATCATTATTATTCCATTCTATAAAATACGAAATAGAAATGAAAGTAGCGTTCATGCGTACGTACGGCTTACCGTCTCCATGAACGGTGCATTTCATTTCTTACCTCTAAATGATTATCCAATGTTATAAATTCATGAATGTACTAGATATATATGACATATATGATATCTACATAATGAATACAATTCTGGATATAATAAACATTTGGCCACATGAACAACATGTAATTGTAAGAAGTCCACTTTCGACTTAAGAACCAAATATCGGCAAAACAAATATTATTAGCTTAAATGATTACATAATGTTTATGACATGGTAATAAGTGGTATAAAAGTAATAATGAACTTGAAAAAGGTTCTTAAGGAATTGTAAATTAACTCAAGTTTATTATTCAGGAGATTAAAGAACGATCGAGTCAAGTCGGACCCAAGGTAAGGGATCCTACTCCTCTCTTTCTTTTTAAGTACACACTTTTATGTCATTCCGTTTAAAGCTCATATTTCTTGTTATTGGGATGATATTTTATATTAAACTTACTGTAATTTTTATGTTCATGTGATTAGAGACCCTATTCTCTCTCATCAATCCATTTTGGAAGTTTTGAGTGGCGCCGTTAGGCTGCCGAGTTTTCATAAGGGATTTTTCATCTCTCTTTTATTCCCGTGAGATTTATGCTACATTTGCCACAAATTCCATTGAGTGGTGTATGTACTGCCCATTATTCTAATCTTTGTGTAATATAATTTCATTTATGAGTATTTAAATCAATGACCTATTGTCTTTCTTTCATGGGGAGTATGTTTTGAAAGATACCCAAGTCGGTAAGGGAACCTTTCACCCTCCTATTTTTTAAAAGACTTCTTTTATTGGGTCTTTTAATTTACATAGTTTTATGTTGGGATATGTTCTCATACATCCTTATTGATGTAAATTTTATGTCAAAGTGATGAGATACACTTTTTATCTCTCATCAACTAATTTTTATGTGATGCCGTTAGGCTGTCAAGGGAACTTTTTAACCCAATTTCGATTTCTTTGGGTTCAACATGTAGTCATTGAATATGTCATCCATTGAATATGTGTGAATGATCTTTTATTGTTTTACAATTAATATCCACTTATATTGGGTGTATTTATATTTGTCACACATATTTTTGAGATTTATTTGTCCTTAATTTAAGGATACCTTCTTTATAAGGGATTTCATCACATTTGACATTTATATTGAGGGTTCATTGTTGTTATGCACCAATTCACTCTTATATGGTGTATATACTGTCTTTTGGAGTATTATATCATGAATCCATTTATTCTCATGATATTATAAAGTTCTTACTAAGTGTTATTCCTCAATTATTGTATTCAAGTGTCTCTAATTTTGGTAAAACCCCTTTAACAAAAATATCACTTCAAATGTTTTAATTATTTGTTCTTATTAATATCCATGTTTTCAAAATGGTTTTAAGGATTTATTTATATGGATATTAATGGTTTAAAATGTTAAAAGCTTCAAGGTGGTATGGGACACTTTGATTCAAAAATCTCTTTATTAAATGTTTTAAATGGTTTTGAAAATGGTTTTTAATGGATTCGTTATTTCAATATCCTAAAATGTTATATTGTGATTGAAATATGGAAATGTTATGTTTCCTTTATTCATGTTTCATGTGATACGATTATGTTATGGTTCTTGGGCATTGTTATGAAGAACGGGTGGTTATGTGATAAACTAAGGGTGGGTGAGCCCGTTATAGCTCTCCAATGCATTGGGTAACGCGAAGGAGTGAAACGTTAAGGTTTATCCGAAGAGATTTTAGGGAATATACTTCGATGGGTATTCCAAACGTAACCAAGAGGGTTACTCCCTACGTAAGAATGTTATGAATGCCTCAAGTTACCTTTATGTCTTATGTTTTCTATGATTTATTCATGGTTTGATGAGGTATGTTAGAGTTCCTATGTTTTATGGGTAAAGTATGATTTCATTCTTATGTATATATGAACTCATGTTTCCATTCCATATTTTTATAACCCTTACTGAGCCTTTTATGCTCATCCCATGTTTTTGAAATGTTTTTCACAGGTCAAGGGAAAGGTACATGATGTGATGATAGTGTCGAGGATGTGTCAAGAATGAATCCATGTTTCATTTTAAATATGTTTCCATTGATAGGAAGGATGAATACTGTCTTTTATGTAACCACTTTGTTTAAATGTGGAATGTAATGCAAGTTTCATGATCTAATTCTCTAAAACTCTAAACCTGAAAAGATCTTCAATGTGTAATCTTGTAATAACTCAAGATTAAGTAAGGTTTAAGGCTGGGGCCTTATAGTTGGTATCAAAGGCCGGTTTAGATAACTTTAGAGGTTAGGGTATTCTTTAAGCATAAGTGACATTACCATAATGGTTAGGATTTCAGAAAGAGTCCAAGTTTTAGATAAAGTGAATGAGTAAGTGTATCTTAGTGTTTACCTTCCTCATTAGTACATGATGGTTTTTTTGATATACTCACACTGACATTTCTATTTTTAGTGAATGGATGGATCTAGCAGGCACCAAAGAGACAACAGGTTTGAAGGAAACTGTGGTGGTTCTCTGTTTAAGATACTATATAAAATGGAGGATTCAATGAGGAAACTCGTGGTTGTTCTAAACCAAATATCAAGGAGTCATGATCAACCACTTCAACCTTGGTGAGTTCTCTGATGCATCATGTACGAGATGGCCAACTCGAAGTGGAAATTCAGGTAATAATTATTAAGGTAACCATTAGGGTTTATATGATACTTAATTTTTAGGTAATTATGGGTTACTCTATGATATGATGGAAAATGAAAGGAATGAGATAAACTTGATGTTAAAATATGTTATGATTATTCTTGAAGATTTTATCTCATTTTAGGGAATGTTTTAAGAATTATATAGTTTTGGAAAAAGGACAACACGCAGACCGTGTGACTACCCGTCGCGTCGGACAAAGCTACGGGAATCGAACCCACAACCAAAGTGCGACTGGTATTTATCGCCTACCACTGGACTACGTGAAGTCCCTGGTTAGTTTGACTGATTCTTTCTAGTTATATGATTTTATGAATTAAGAGTAAGTTGATTTTGGGTTATTTATGAAAATGATTAACCTATCATGGAGGATATGTGATTAGGTTAATTACTTTTCAAAATGACACTTTAGGAGCAACTGATATTGTTTGGAGATAAATGTTACGATTTATCTTGGAAGACTATGCGACTAAATGCTTCAAATATTTGGGTTTCAATCTTATATTGGTGTACTTTGAAGAATTTTATGGACAAATTGATTATAGAATGGTCCTCGTTGAACTTTGGGTTTTGTTGGACAAATTTTGGAGATTAAGGATAGATTTTCTTTTTATAAAGGGTTATCCTTTTCTGGATTATCTGATCTTGTACTAGCCTTTTTGGGTTTGGTTTTGGTTAAATTATAAAGACATGGGAAGTATATAGTTCTATTTTGTGGATTAGGTGATTCTCTAGAAGTTGATTATTGTACTCATAATGTGAACAAGTCTTCCTAAATACTCATCTTTTGGAGAAAATTTGAGTTTGTGTAAGGAATATAATAAAATTTGAAAGTAAATCTGATAAGTGATTATGTTTCCTTATGAATAAATTCCTCAATAAAAAGAAACTTAAAACAAAAATGTTGTCTATTAACTTTTCCTACTGGGGAATCGAAGACCGTTTAACCCATCACATGTTTGTGATTTTCTCGTGGTTAACTTTCTCCTAAACATGTTTTCTATCACTCTCCATCAGAACATGACCCTTTGTTTTTTCCTCCATTCCATATTTTCATACTTGGAATCCTAGTATGGGTTAACTCGGGTGACCTTTGTACTTATCTTTCTTTATTTTAAAGTGTTTGTTTTACCGACTTTTGTTCCGAGGTGGGACTTTCAAGGATGTTTCCAAGCGCAATTTTAAAATTGCGAGGACGCAATTTCCAAAAGGGGGGAAGGATGTAACACCCCAGGTAAATAATGAATATGACATTTTCATATTTATCCATATTTGTGAATAAAATATTGATATGACTTTAAAGGGGACGCTATGCTCGATGGCGTACCCAACACGCAACACCGAGTTTCTTCGGAATCTTACGTTACACTCTAATAATAAATTTTAAATAACATGTAGCCGTTGTAATGGCGGGAATGGATAGAAATAACTAAAATATGATTATATATGTTTTTAAATGTTTTTACATTTATCCAATAAAAGATAAAGGCTTGAAATACGAAAAGAATTCAATTTTAGGCGTATATGCCCTAGTTTTCACTAAAGGTTCACTTATCACCTTTTGATGTTGAACCATCATTAAATATAGTTTTTTTCACTCTTAAACATTATTTTGGACCAAATAAAACTCTTACTAAGAATCGGGACATCAAATTTTACTTTGTGTTATTTTTTGGTATCTTTCCGATAAAGTTCATTTTTTAATGAATAGTGTAAAATGTTGTATTTTAATTCAAAACCACTTTTTAATCTAATTTATTTATATGATTAGATTATATTTTGAATTGGTTTTAAAGTGAAATTAGAAAATATTTTCACCATTAAATCCAATAGTGGTCATTGGAATCAATTTCACTTTGAAATCAGACTTAAACTATTGTCAATCTTTTGATACTTATTGTTTCATAAAACACGCTATTTGTCATGACAGCGGGAATTAATTATTAAATTAATTAATTTGACTTATATGTTTTGAATTTTGTAAAATGGACTTCATTTTTGAATTCGGAATATCAAATATAGCTTAGGGTGATGTTTTGGTAATTTTCTGAAAAACATCAATTTTTGATGAATAGTGAAACCACTAAGTGGTAATCAAGCAAACTGATTTTTCAGTTAAATGAAAGTTTACCACTAATGTGTATTTAATTTTGAAAATAAGACATACATGGTTGTCATTAGGAAGTAAAATTTGGTTCAATGGGATAAAAATAATTTTTTGGTGAATAGTAACTTATTAAGTTTTTAATCGCGATTAGTGGTAATTAGTGTAGTTTAAGGTAAAAATGATATTATAAGAATGTGAAAACACCATGACACTTTTACTACACCTATTGGGTGAGTCATGGCCGACCAAGACAAGCCATGGGCCAACTTGGGGACCCCATGGAGCCAATTTAGTTGGAAAATGGCAATAATATATTTTTATTTAATGGAAAAGTAAAATTGACACAAACATGATATGTTTTACTAAAATAATTTTTAAGTAGGGTTATACAAGTCATATTTTTGATTATAAATAGTCATTGGAAAGATAAAAAGATTTCCTACATCATTGTAATTTTTTTATAATTTTTAGACATTAAATAAATTAAATTATTTATTTAATAATAATGATGCAGCGATGAAATCATTATTTGACGATTTAAATAAAATGAAAAGATAATGTAAAATATATGAACTACACATGTCCAAACCATATTGGATGAGTGGATTTAGAACCCTTATAACCTTATCCGCGAATTATATCAAGGTGGGACCTTTTAAAACCGAAACACATTTTCAAATAAATTAATACTTCCTTACTTTCCAAAAGTGCCCCTCCTCTCCTCTTATAAAAGGCCCCCACCTCTACCTCTTTTCACACACTCATCAAGCCTTTGGCTCGGCCAAACCCTGCCCATTTACTCTCTCCACATCCCTCTCCTCATCCTATAGGATTCACTTTGGGCATAATCCTTTCAAATGAAGCCTTTAGGCTCAAATCAAAAGGAGTTACACTTTTAATGGTAATTCATTCTCTAATGTTCATTTGTATTATTTTGCTTCTCCAACCCCCTAAACTCTTTTTATTTATTTCTTTTGTAACAAAACCATTATCTTAAATATACTAGGATGTTTTTATAAGATTTATTCGTGCTACACTCTCACACAACTACATCAAATAGTTAAAGAACATACGGTTTCCGTGGATGGTGAAATTCTGCCTCCCGAAACGATGATTGTTCAATACTCATTTAACACCTTCAAAGGTGGCCATTATGATGTAACTATTTTTATATATGATATATAATATGTTTATGTTTTCCTTATGCTTCTGTATTTTTCGTTTTTGTCTTACCTTTAGGGCTTCCATTATGGGTATACGCGATATCTTCAATTAAGGAAGTGCGGACTACCGCCCCCTCAAAGTGATTTGATTCGTTAAATACCATATGTGGGATGTATAAAGGATGGAAATATTATATTATATGTGATATTATACTGGAATTATAATATACCTTTATATCATTATTATTCCATTCTATAAAATACGAAATAGAAATGAAAGTAGTGTTCATGCGTACGTACGGCTTACCGTCTCCATGAACGGTGCATTTCATTTCTTACCTCTAAATGATTATCCAATGTTATAAATTCATGAATGTACTGGATATATATGACATATATGATATCTACATAATGAATACAATTCTGGATATAATAAACATTTGGCCACAAGAACAACATGTAATTGTAAGAAGTCCACTTTCGACTTAAGAACCAAATATCGGCAAAACAAATATTATTAACTTAAATTATTACATAATGTTTATGACATGGTAATAAGTGGTATAAAAGTAATAATGAACTTGAAAAAGGTTCTTAAGGAATTAGAAATTAACTCAAGTTTATTATTCAGGAGATTAAAGAATGATCGAGTCAAGTCGGACCCGAGGTAAGGGATCCTACTCCTCTCTTTCTTTTTAAGTACACAATTTTATGTCATTCCTTTTAAAGCTCATATTTCTTGTTATTGGGATGATATTTTATATTACACTTACTGTAATTTTTATGTTCATGTGATGAGAGACCCTATTCTCTCTCATCAATCCATTTTGGAAGTTTTGAGTGGCGCCGTTAGGCTGCCGAGTTTTCATAAGGGATTTTTCATCTCTCTTTTATTCCCGTGAGATTTATGCTACATTTGCCACAAATTCCATTGAGTGGTGTATTTACTGCCCATTATTCTAATCTTTGTGTAATATAATTTCGTTTATGATTATTTACATCAATGACCTATTGTCTTTCTTTCATGGGGTGTATGTTTTGAAAGATACCCAAGTCGGTAAGGGAACCTTTCACCCTCCTCTTTTTTAAAAGTCTTGTTTTATTGGGTCTTTTAATTTACATATTTTTATATTGGGATATGTTCTCATACATCCTTATTGATGTAAATTTTATGTCCAAGTGATGAGATACACTTTTTATCTCTCATCAACTCATTTTGATGTGATGTCGTTAGGCTGTCAAGGGAACTTTTTAACCCAATTTCGATTTCTTTGGGTTCAACATGTAGTCATTGAATATGTCATCCATTGAATATGTGTGAATGAACTTTTATTGTTTTACAATTAATATCCACTTATATTGGGTGTATTTATATTTGTCACACATATTTTTGAGATTGATTTGTCCTTAATTTAAGGATACCTTCTTTATAAGGGATTTCATCACATTTGACATTTCTATTGAGGGTTCATTGTTGTTATGCACCAATTCACTCTTATATGGTGTATATACTGTCCTTTGGAGTATTATATCATGAATCCATTTATTCTCATGATATTATAAAGTTCTGACTAAGTGTTATTCCTCAATTATTGTATTCAAGTGTCTCTAATTTTGGTAAAACCCCTTTAACCAAAATATCACTTCAAATGTTTTAATTATTTGTTCTTATTAATATCCATGTTTTCAAAATGGTTTTAAGGATTTATTTATATCGATATTAATGGTTTAAAATGTTAAAAACTTCAAGGTGGTATGGGACACTTTGATTCAAAAATCTCTTTATTAAATGTTTTAAATGGTTTTGAAAATGGTTTTTAATGGATTCGTTATTTCAATATCCTAAAATGTTATATTGTGATTGAAATATGGAAATGTTATGTTTCCTTTATTCATGTTTCATGTGATACGATTATGTTATGGTTCTTGGGAATTGTTATGAAGAACGGGTGGTTCCGTGATAAACTAAGGGCGGGTGAGCCCGTTATAGCTCTCCAATGCATTGGGTAACGCAAAGGAGTGAAACGTTAAGGTTTATCCGAAGAGATTTTAGGGAATATACTGCGATGGGTATTCCAAACGTAACCAAGAGGGTTACTACCTACATAAGAATGTTATGAATGCCTCAAGTTACCTTTATGTCTTATGTTTTCTATGATTTATTCATGGTTTGATGAGGTATGTTAGAGTTCCTATGTTTTATGGGTAAAGTATGATTTCATTCTTATGTATATATGAACTCATGTTTCCATTCCATATTTTTATAACCCTTACTGAGCCTTTTATGCTCATCCCAAGTTTTTGAAATGTTTTTCACAGGTCAAGGGAAAGGTACATGATGTGATGATAGTGTCGAGGATGTGTCAAGAAAGAATCCATGTTTCATTTAAAATATGTTTCTGTTGATGGGAAGAATTAATACTGTCTTTTATGTAACCACTTTGTTTAAATGTGGAATGTAATGCAAGTTTCATGATCTAATTCTCTAAAACTCTAAACCTGAAAAGATCCTCAATGTGTAATCTTATAATAACTCAAGATTAAGTAAGGTTTAAGGTTGGGGCCTTATAAATTTATATCCTTGATAACTGTGAAAAATGTGGGTATACGTTTTTCTTTAAAAAAATATACAAGTGTTCTAATCACATAATTTACAAAAGGAAAACATATTTATGATGAATTAAATAGCTTATACTACAAATTGAATGATTATTTAGAAATAATTTATAATAAAATATTTATTTTATTGGGAATATATATATATATTTCATAATATTGCTAATACTATCCACACCGTCCTAGTTAATTTCTATGTTATAGGAAAAAATTAAAATTACAATATGTTTTTGTTTATTCAAGTTTGGTGTTGAATATATTGTTTGAAAAATAACATATAATTATTTTATAATTCTATGGGTGATAAATTCCCCCCATTTAAGAAATTTTATCCAAAATATTTGAATTTAATTATGATAATTAGTGGTTTTACATTTTAAAATAATATTGAAATAATCCACATCATATAAAGTTGTAATTAAACATTCACTTGAATGGAGAGAGAGGGAAGTACATATTTCATGTGGAAAAATGCATAATTAGGTTTAAATGTTTGGATAAATTATCTATATTTGATTATATATAAATGAATTAATATATTAATTCCATAAAAATGATGAACAATGATACATATCATTGATCATAATAATTTGAATGTGTTGTGATGAAATTGACATTCACAATACCATAAATCACAAAGGTGTAACAAAGACTACAGTTTGAAAATAAATATTTTAATTTTATTTAATAATTATTATTATGATCCATTTTCAATGATTTTAGGATTTATATAACATCTATACTAAAAAAAATGCTAATAATCCCAGTTGATATGTTTTATTTAATTACTTAATCAATTTAACCAACAATGACATATTTTTTCACATATGATGTGTATACAAGATGAAAAATTAATGCAACAAGTACTAAAATAAATTTTTAAAGGATTAAATAACCTTATAAGTATAACACTATGTTTATCTTGTATTTATACAGTAACTAAAACACAAATTCATAGTATATGGTGTGATAATTTGGAAAATAAATTATCTTTCATAAGTTGAAAAAATATATTATTCTAAAAAAATCAACAGAAATACCCAATGTAAAATTTAAATAATTAACAAATTAATAACCCTATATCTCAAAAGACAAAAATAATATCAAAATATTTCTTTAAAATCGATGATTATGTCATATCATTCATCATACAAGCCCCAAAATAAAGCAATCTACTTCTGAAATTATATTAATCACATAGTCACAAAAGAAATTTCCAGTACCATTATTATCTAAGTGTTGAAACATGTTTTCCCCTAATTAGAAAAATATATAATATTAAATAAGCCCAAAATATTCTCATCACCTTAAAATTAATTTCCACAAACTGTAAAGGAATAATTAAATAAAATCAAGGATTTATATATAACCCTTCTGAATAATCTATCTCATAATATGTCACTTACAATTTTAAGATAACACCATTCAAAATGATAAAATTTCATTATATTCCATTAAATATATGATCATTTTTAATATCATAAAATCGTGATGCTATCTATAAATTTTAGGATGAACAATAATTTAAACATCATAATCTCAAAATGAATATAAAACCTTATATGATACTAACTATAACATAATTCAAGCCACACTCCTAGATCTAGAGATGAAATTAAAAATATTACTTCATGTTACATTTTTTGGGTACACCATGAACCACTTTTTGATCATTAATTTGTTGGGCCTCCATGAGGTGTACATTTGGTGAAAAATACAATATTTTTATAACCTTTCGGGTTGTGTACTATTAGATTTTTTCCCCCAAACTGTGAACCTACCAAGGGCAAACCATGAAAACCTAATCAATGGGGTTTTTTATAGTTGGTGAATGGTTTCAAAAAACGAGTACCTGTAAAAGAGAATCCCTATACCCCATAAAAGGGATTCATTGTTTGGGAACATGATTTGAAAAATAGTGAAGCCCAAATATGAAAATGAAAAAACAATAATTTTTAATTTGGAAAAATATTTTCTATTTCTCAGGACCACCATATGTCTTCCAGGTTTCCCCTACCTTAACCTATAATGAATTAATAGGTCCTAAAATCTATCAAGTACTTTTTTTCTCCTCTAAACCTATTCTAAAGGGGATCATATTTTGGTGAACATCATCTGATTCATCTCCCATAAGAGTTCCTCACATGACCTTTATCTCTCACTCTTTCTATCATTCATCCATATATTTTCATAGATAATCCCATTATTAATGGATCTAAATTTATTTTTGGGCCATTATTCTAGTTTTTATTCCTAAATAACTATTTAAAACTCTCATTTTCATTTCCTCCTATTGTGGGAATTGTGATGCATCATATATGTGTTAATGTGTGTGGTTCTTTTGAGATTTTGAAAATTATAAACTATTGATTTATTTCAAATGCTATAATATTCTATTTGATAAATTAATAACATTGAAATTGGTTGGAATTAGAATTTGATTTTAAATGGAAAGAACAATTGTCTAAAACCCCCCAAATTCAATTTTAATTTCATATAGTGTTGATTATTGAATCTGATGGAATAGGTGAAAATTGATTTTTGAAATGATTTTGAAAACAATTACTTAAATGAATTGATGAAAACTTATGATAGATTTTTTCTTGAATTTTTTTGAATTTTTTACCGTCCCGTGTTTTTGTTCTAAAATGGAAATAGGAATATTTAAATGGGAAATTGAGATATTTAATTATAAATATCTTTCAATTAATTTTTACAATTTGGATTCTTGTTGATCACATAAAATTATGTGTAGTAAGTGAGGTATGGAGGATAAAAAGGATATCATTGGATTTCCATATAAATGTATTGATTCATTAAAACATTGACACATACATATTATTAGATCTCATCCTTAATGGGATGTTTCTTGGTCCCCTTCAGCTAGTTTTGGGGGGACATGTGTGCACATTATTTTTACTCCATACTTGAGTATGTGTGGATCCCATAACCTGAAATTAGTGTACATCATGGAAGATGACAATGAGGCTCAATTTTTATTATATTGATATATATTCCATCATTTTTAAAACTTCATTACAAATTCCTTGTGAATTTTAAAAACAGTTTCATAAAAAATGACTATTTTTCATTTTATTTGTATATTTCCAACAATTGAAATGAAAACCATGTTTTGTTTTGATTTATCACTTCTATTTCAATTCTTTTTTTATTTGAAATTGAAATATTTAATTCTTTAATATATTATTTATATCATATATGGAACATATGGTGACACACTGTTGATATTTTAGCTCACATCATTCCTTATACATCGAGAATTTTTAGATTTACTCCTATAATGATTGTCTGATGGGAATGTTATAAATAGATGTGGTAGTTGTTTTTAAATCATTGGTCTTGAAGTATTATATCTATGGGGACCCAAGTTTGTTCAACTATTTTATTTTGGGAATATTGAAGATGTACTATTTTTTTCTAATCATGATTTACATCGGTTACGGTTCTCCCCAAGGAGATTTATTTTGAGTATACTAACATGAATCTATTTCAAAAATTTCATTTCAGAAAAAAGATTCTCCTTTTTATCTTATATGATATAATTTTCTAGTCCGAATCATTTTAAGGATAAGATAGACCCTTCTAGACATAATATTGTCATCTCGATTTTTAGAGTACTAGGTTTCTTGAGCCATTTCATGAAAATGTGGTTTCCATGATTGGTTAGTCACCATTCCATTATATCCTCTTACATTTTTAAGACATTTAGGTACATACTAGGAAGTTGAGAGTGTGTGGATTTCTAGCTCTCGTGGTAATGATCCTTATGTCTTCATGGGTAATTCTTTAATTTTATCTTAAGAATATCCTCTAATATATTTTCATGATTGTCATTTATGTAGTTGAAAATATATATTTTTTATCAAATTGATTGGAGTAATTTCTCTTTTATTATTGTATGAGTGTCAATCTAGGTATCCATAATGAGGTATTCAATGTTTCCTACTGATGTTGTACAGTTTCATGCCTCTAATAAGACGTGTTAATATCTTCTAAGAGGAACATTCTATGAAACTGAAATGAAAATAACCTCTCATTGACCATAATATGGATGAGGATGTTGTGTGAGATGTCAATAATCTTGGAAATCCACCATCACCATTTCTTATTTCGGTTCCCTCTATAGAACCTCATATAGATGAGTCTTCAAATATTTCTATGGTGTTATTCTATTAGAATCCCCCAATATTCAATATCTCAAAAAATCTATATAATGGCTTAGGAATTGATAAATAGGAATGTGATTTTATTCGAGTGCTAGGAAATACCTGATTCTGTCTAAGTAAAATAAACCACATTCTAGCTATAGGTATCTAACAGAAAATTATGGGATATGATTTTGATGGAGAAGAATCAAATGTTATTAAGGATGAATAACTTAAATTCACATTTTCAAAGAATATCTCAGTCAAGGGAACATGGTCTCGACCAAGGATTTAGAGTTTTTCAAACATGAGAAGTCAAAGAGGAATGTGATTGAATATGTAAATCTCTTTTCTTATATTGTGCAGTTTGTATATTATTTTGTATATAATGTCAAGATAAATACATGATGGTTTTATATGGGAATTTGATATGATATTTGTTCTTGGTATTTCATATTAATGCCCCTTCTTATGATGATGTTATGGATAAAGTGTTAATGGTTGAGATCGATATGGATGGTATGTTAGAGTTGACGAGTTCTTCCTTATAACCGATTATCTCTTATTCCCTTCAGATGTAAGTGGAATAGTGAATGGAATCATGGTGTTTCTTAATTGAAGGGTTCTTCTAGACTAACAATAGTAAATGGAATAAGCCCTTTTATTATATATCAATATGGAAATATATGGCATGAAAATGGGTTTTCATTGATATATCTAATGTAAGACATCCATATAGATCCTCATGTCACTTGTAGAAGGCCATTCATTCTTATTCTTCTCTACATAGCAGAATGTGATCATTAAAACATAAAATTACTATTGTGTGCTTATATGCAATAGGATAAATGGGGTTCCAGCCTTGAGAAATATGGAAAAAATCTTCTTCACCTTGTCGAAGAGTCCTCATTGAAAAAGAGATGGGTTTAGTTGTTGTGAGATGTACAATCACTATTTAATCATTTGTCGCTACTCATTTTTTTCACACCATAGCATATCACTTAGTTTTATCAACTAATATTCTGAATTTTCTAAATCATTCAACTGTGATTGTATCTTATGAGATGGATATTACATCAAACCATGATGCAATGAGAGAGATAGATCTCAAATGTCTTGTTATATATTCTTATTATCATTGATTAATAATACTTGGGATTTTTTAGTTCTCTACAACAAATATATTAATGACCTTTTCTGGGGATGATCGCTCATTAGTAGTACTTACTGAATTGATTTTTATCTTTGGTGGGTATCCTTTATTGCACCTGATGGGGAATGTTGTATATTTTATGTAGAATGGAACTTGAGGTCATGTAGAGCCAAAAAATTTTATCTTGAATTATAAAAGTAATATCAGTATATTATTCTAATATAGAGTGATTATATTTGACTAATGATCGCCCTATAGTTTCTTCAGGATTCCCAATGCTTCCATTTAGAATTATCTTGGATAAAACTAGTAAGGGAGGGAGAATTCACTATTTACATAGTTTCAGGTACCAATCAGGTATCTATTACCTCTAACTATATTTAACCGGCTAAAATGAGTGTTTGGAAGACACTTTTGTATGATATTTTAGATAAATTTTTTATAATAAAAAATTATTTACCATGGGATACATCAATTTTCATTGACATGAATGGTAATGGGTCACCTCGGCTTTGTGTTGTTTACCAAAAACTCAACCAAGTTTCTATAAATAGCTTGTATCTGTTGCCTTTGGATGATGAAATGTTTGACTTGTTGAAATGGGAGAAGAGGCTCTCCAATGATGATCTTCGAATTTTTTTATCACTAATTAAGAATAAAATTATCTATGATTATGAAAACCACCATTTGGATTAGGTTTGGATATTATGTGTACTTTTTCAGATAATTTTGTCTTACCAGTGCACCCACAATCCTTATCCAATCCATGAAATGGTTTTTTCATGTATTTCTGGAAAAATTCATGTTGTTATTTATGGATAAGATCCTTGTTCACTGTTTGTCCAAGGAGAATCATGTGCTAAATTTGATAGAAGTTGGGATATTTATAGGAACCGCTAACTTTTTTAATGCTATCAAGATTTCATTTACATATATGGAATGTCATTATTTTTGGATACATGTTTTGAGATGAAATTATTTTACATTATCCTATAATGGTGAAAGATGTAATGGAATGGGAGAAAATATTAGTTTATTCCTAGATTCAAAGATTATTGGGTATAACTAGATATTACCTTCAGTTTGTAAAATTAATCACATTGTTGGATTCCCTAAAAACCTCTCTCACTCTTATGTGATAGAATTATTGTTGGGAAGAAAAATATAAAAGTTTTTTTAACAATTTGAAACAACATATGACTACTTTTACGATGCTTAATCCTCTAGAGGCAAGGAATGTATATATGTTTTTCATTGATGATTCATGATTGGGATTGGGATATGATCCTATGATGGTTGATCATATAATTTTGAAGGAATTTTGTCAGAAAACTCCACATGAGATGAATTAACCAAATGAATACATTGTATTGGAATTTTTGATGCATTCACATAAGTGTTAGAGGCATTACCTTTTCTAAGAGAGGATTACTATGTATTTTAAATACAATATATAGGGTGATATCTTCTCATAAAAATATTTGATCATATTCTAGAGGAACTGGATAGAATATGTAAAATAATTTGACCCTAACATCAACTATTGCCAACGGAATTTCAATTTCACTGCATCTAATTTGGAAGGAATCTCATATCAAAAGATTTTAAATAATCATCAAAATTGTGGAAGGTGATTCCTATTATTTAACATATGCATATGTTTTCTTTGGAAATAGGTGTTGAGGTTGTATTAACAATTTTTCAATGGAACTTTACACAAATATAGATAATTCATTAGGAACACCATATTGATGGAGAATTATATATAATTATAGATTCATTTAATGGTTGTAAAACTGTTGCTAATTTGTCATATTCAACAATGGTTATTCTATGGTTTCATAATTGTCTAGTTGTACTGATAGTGGAAAGAAAAACTATTATTGAATATTTTAATAGTTCCGAAGGTGCAGTGAACCCAGAAACCAAAAATATTTGCATTAACATATAGCGATTATTTCATTGGCCATGTATGAGATGTGTCATTGGTAACTTTTTTCTCATTTTTAATCATTCCAACAGGTAAGGACTGACCACCAAATACCTTTGTGTTTTCTATAACCATATCTTGTTCTAAAATTAATGTGATATAAACATTCTATGGACATTTTTCTGGGGTTTAAACATATCATGAAAAAAATAATGATTTTTTTTTTTATAAATAGGCTTAAAAAATAGCCTCACGTTATACACAATAGTGATATTCAAAAAGTTGTGTAATCTTGAAGTCTCTATGCTAATGTGATTTTTCTATTTTAGGATGTTTCATATGTTTTAGTCTCTGATATTGATACCCATTATACATATCTATTTTTATGATTACTTTAGGAAGCATTTCTATCTACGGTTTATTTGTGCACAACATACAATCAACAGTCAGATGTATAGAAATAGATATCTATACAGTTTCATTTGGATTATCTTGTTGTATACTTCATAAATATTTTTGGTTCTTGGGATGAAAATTTTGGAATATTTTAGTCTACATATAAAATTAGATACTATTATGTGATCTCAATGGATTCTTTCTTGGCCTTGTATGATCGGCTGTGTAAATCACCATTCTGTTGGTGAATGACTAGTGAATGTTCCTTTGTTAGAACCCGATTTGTTCAATATATGACATCCATGATTGATTTTATTTTTCATGGGATGTCGATGGAATAGAGCCATTATATGTATTATAATGATCATCACTACAGAACATTTTCATTTTCAGTTGGTGTTCAAATATTCTTAAAGTTTTCACCCCATTTGTGTCATCGACGGTGTGGTATGAAAGGGGTACTTCCCCTTATTTTGTGGATCCCTTTGATTTTTCAAAGAAGGTGGAGAATTTGAATTACCATATAACTATGACAACATATTTAAAGATATTACATAATGTGTTTTATTTATCATATCTATGGATGTGACTTTCTGATCTATGTGATGTTCATAGCTAGAGTTTTCTTGATGTTTCCCTTTATTTATCCATGATTGAGTATCAGGTCGGCATAACTGACTTTGATACTAATTTACCTCTTAGGGGGATGATAACATTGGTTCAAGTTCTATTTATTAATTTTTATGATACTCATGAAACATGGGGGGAGGAATATTTTGATTAGAAATTATTGGCCTCATATTTTTGACTTGGATACTTATTTACTAGATTTCTAGAGAAATAATGTTTCTGTAGTGTAGAGTATGTATCATCATGTTACCTTTTTTTTGGTAAACCATAACCATATTTTTATCATTCAATGTTTCGGTCTCATTTAGGGTATCTATAAGGGGAAAATGGAATTTTTTTCAACATTATGTGCTATGTATGGTTGGTGTAAGATTTTCCCATACCATGTACTAACCAAGGGTAAACTGGGTAAACCAAAAAAGATTGAGTGTTCATGGAAGGCACATGGTTTGAAAAAATATTATTCAATAAATTTGAAACTATCAACACTATAGAAATGGGTCATCATAAGGGTTAACTGTTTTTTGGAACTTGGAGACCACATTAAGAAACTGGGCACAACGTATTTTTAATTATTACGGTTTTAATAAAAATTCTCAAACACCCATATCATCCCCTACACAACCCTAAGAAAATATATAATGAATTAATAGGTCTTATGAGGTATATATTTTTATTTTTGGATCATCCCAAATAATTTACAATTATATTTAGTATTAGATAACATTTTTTGATTCCTCTCCGATATGAATTATTCTCTTATTCCTAAACAATACCTTGGTATTTATATCCTCAATAGTGTTTGTTATACTAACCCATTATTAATAGATCTAAACTAGTTTGTTTGTTACCCTAATTATTATTTGGATTCTTTGGTCCCTATTACTGAATTTCTTCATTTCTACATTCCATTTTGCGTGTTGTGATACATGATCTTCATATTAAGGTTGGAGGTTACATTAATATTTTAAATGTTATAACCATTTTATTTTCCAAAAATCAATTAATTATTTTTCTATTAAATTTCAAAAACCTTATTTGGTAGGTATTGGAATTTTATTTAAGTTGGTATGAAAAAATGGAACACCCCTTCCCCAATTCAATTGAAATATGACTCTGGGTGATATTTGAAATTGATGAAATTTGTGAAAATTGAATTTTTAATTGATTTTGAGAAAAAATGGAATAAAATTATTTGATAATTTCCTAAATTGGTTTTAATATGAAGAATACATGAATTTATTAAAGACACAATTTTTTAAATAGAAATTTTTATATTTAAATGGTGAATGAGGAAATTACTTTTTATATAGTTTGGAAATAATTTTATCAGTTTTTTTAAGATAAATAAATCCCACGTATTTAGTGAGTTATTATAGAAATGAGGCTATGTTGGGATGTCACTAGCAATGGATTGATGGTAAGAAACATTATAATAATCTTATTGGTTGATTTTATTCCATGTTGGATGTTGTTTAGTCCCCTTTGGCCGGTATCAGAGGGAATTTTGTGCGATTTTCCATTATAACTATTTTTGTGTGTGAGGATACCATATCATGGAACTATTAGTCTTATTAGAAGATTAAAGTGTTTATTGTTTATTATTATTAAACATATAATCTATTGTTTCAAGAAATTTCTTACACATGAATATTTAATTTTGTAATATTTTATATATGAAATTTATATTAAGACATTGTTAAAAATAATCCAATCAATTGAAATAGAAAGCATGTTTTGTTTTAAATATTCACAAGTACTACCATTCCATTATTTCTCACAACCTACCATTTCCACTGGGAGTTTTTAGATTTCATCCTACTAGGATTGATATAGGGGAATTCACCACATTGACGTTGTAGTTTCTATGTAATATTCAGGTAATTAACACTTGTTCCATCTTAACCTTGGGTTATTTGGTTGTTTTATTTTTGGTACATTTTTTATGTATAATTTGGGTTTTTATACATATTTAACTGATGTTACTATTATTGAAAATGGGTTTAATTTTGAAAATACTAACATGAATATGATTCTTCCACTATTTATGGGGAAAATGCATTCCCAGTTTAATCTTATATAATTTTCCTTCTTTTTTCCATCATGTGGGGATCGATAATTTCATTTATTCCTTATCAATGATGATTCTATTATTAGGGTTCCATGGGATCTGTACTATTCTATGACAATAAGAATTACATTAATGGATTTTATACCCATGAAGGTGGCTCTAAAATTTCTTCAACAAAATAGTATCATGATACTATGATTATTAACTTCCAAATGGACACTTATATTCACTCATTAACATCTTTTTCCCCATTGTGGACACATAAGAGATATTGATGACAAGGAAGGTGCCATTTTGATAATTTCATGGAATTAAATAATATATATTTCATTTTCATCTTCAAGAGTGCATTAGACAAATCAATTTCTAACCTTAGGTGTTACGGGTATAATTCAGTCCCTCTAATAAGAAACAAGATAAAAAATCATATCCTTATTACTTATTTTTAACACATATTTACCTGTTATTCCCTTCACCAAGGTATTAAATTTTACAACAGTCACTTTTCATATTGAATAAAAATAAAATGGCATTGATTTCAAAATTTGAAGATCCAAATTCTAAATATATTTTAAATTTCTAAAAAATAATAAACATATAACTCTCATAATTAAATTTAATATTAAATTGATGACATATAATTAATATTATTTTATTAAAAAAATAATCTTTGAATCATAATGATTTTATATAGAAAATTAGAGCATTAAATATACATATAAATAAAATTTTAGATTCAAAAATAAAATTTAAATAATAAAATTTAATTCAAATAAAATTTAAATTTTAAATTGTTAAAACAAGATAATAAAATCACATTTCCAACAAAAATCAGTATTTTTTACTATTATTTTATAAATAGGTGTTATGACAATATTATCAAGAAAATATTTTATAATGTTTTTGAAATTAATAATTAATAATTTATTTTTATTTTTGAAAATAAATTTTGTATAGCTACAATATATTAATATTCACTAATTTAAATAATGAATTTTTTTGAAAGGTAATATTTTTTATGACTTAAATGACTTTTAAAAAAAATTGGATATTTTTCTAAAAAAATAACTAGTAAATAATATTTAGTAGAATATTTGTTTCTTAATTTAGATATTTATATTCATTTTGGTAAATTTAATGGAAAAGTTATAGCAAACATATAATATTTAGTTATACTCCACTATTCTTCTATACATTCTACTATGTGGAAGACAGGCATACTACAAAATAAATTTTTTTAATAAATATTTCACAATAACCCTAAGTTGTTACTATATAATACCCAAAAAAATAATTTTTTTCTCAAAACTCATCTCAGTAATCATATTTTTAAAATTTCATAATTTTTGTATAGAAACCATCACAAAACAAATTAATAATAAAACATCTCAGAAAAAAAGAATGTTGGAAACATAGTGGTCACTTAATGTATTTCATAACTAGTTTTACACATATGGAAAACATTAGAGGAAAATATAAAAATGAACATGTGGGGCTAAACTAATCCCCAAGAAACTAGATAGATTGATAGATATCAAGGTCAATAAGTTAATAAAATCAATTCCATAGACCAAATATTTCTGAAAAGGGTAATTATATCATTGTAATGGATGATAGTAGAATAAAAAATTACTTCAAATTACTTTAATAAGATATTAATACATTATTTAATTTCATAATAAGAATATCACTCAATGGTTGAACATTGATCAATTTCATGTTCATCTCAAACACCATAAAATGAAGATGAAATTATAATGCTTGAAGAACTAGTGGATCACAAGGTAAAAAATGGGAGATGAGGGTATTTTTTCTATCTCTAGTTATCATCATAACAAATTGGTTTTCCCATGTATTATAATAAGCGTAAATAATCATATTTTAATGTTATACAATAATCTCTAGAACCCCATCCAATGATCAACATCCCCCAATTCTTATGAGGTTACACATATGAAATATAGAAACTATTAAAATCCTAATGTTTTGAAATAATATATAAAAATATAAAAAAAACATATTATTAATCACACAATCAACATGAGGTAGATAATAATTTTCACACACCAAACTTATGAATACTATTACCATATATTCTATTAAAACACGTTAACAACATGAATTACGATAAATCATTTTTCAAAACATTCATTATTTAAAAAACAAACTAAACACATACAATAAATTAAAATATTTTATAACCTCAATCAATGAAACCATTTTAATTATCCACTCTTTGAACCCAGCTAAAATGTGATGGTTATTGAACTTGTTCAATTATTGAATAGGATAGTTTTAAAACTGATCCTCATAATATAATTATATTTTTTTGGTTACATAATGATGATGTGTTTGTACTTGGTTGAATCCAAGTTATGTTTCTTGGGTGGCTCGATGATTTTTTGGAGGTCCATTGTTGGAAAACATTGGTTTTGGAAAAATTTCTAGGTTTCATGATTTGATTGAAACTATGTGACCCACTATAAGAATATATCAGTCCTTATATAAGGGGGAAATAAAATTTCATAGGGTTTGAGAAATTTCTCACAAATTTTGTGCCTAGCCCATGTGAGTTGAGTCTCATAGAAAGGGGGTTCCTCTCGTTTGGGCCAACTGTATGGTGCAAATAATGTGGTTGAGTCTATTCACGAAATTAAATTGATTTTAAAATGAAATAAAATTTAAAAACTAAAACTAAAATAGTCAACCATCATAACTTCTTTCATGACCCACATGGAGCAACAACCCATGGGGTTCCCCCTCTCCTATAAATGAACCCCTCTATGAAACTCATTCGATCTATCATTTCAAATCCATATTTCTTCTAGTTATTCATCCAAATACCCTTAATAGAGTATCTAATTCCTTATCCTTTCTATATAGGACTTCTTCTTGGACTATCTATCACCCCATAGGGTTCTAGAAAACCATAGGTCTTCGGGTAATTTGATTTATCAGTCATCATTTATTCCATGATTATATGGATAGTCTCTCGGGACCATTGAGTGCGTGTTCCAACAACTACCACTAATGGTGAGGGAGTTTAGATAGTTTTGGTTGGTCTCTATTCATCTAGGTGAGTATTTCAATATTCCTATTAGTTTTAGTCCTTATGTTTTAGAGTCTATAAATATTTTATGGTCTGTATTACATTTTTCATAATGTGTTGGACTGTTTCATGTATTTTCATGTTGTCGGGTCTATTGGGAATATCCTGCATGTGCATAGGTATGTATAAATATAAATATAGGTTCCCCATTACATGTATATTCATCCATGGAAATGAATATACATGTATGTGTCCTGGTGTACAAATGTAAAATTATAAAAATGCATGCATTGGTGAGTGGAGAGGGGTATATGGATATTAGAATTATATGTGAGGATACCCTTGCACATTTTTATGGCCATGTAGTTATGTGCATAAGGGATATATGTCCTTTCATGCCATTTAAGGTGCATATACCCAGTGGGGGAGTATCATCCTTTAGTTAGAATTCATCTATTGCAGAAGTGGATGGATTTTCAGCACATTGATGTAAACTCCCTTTCCACACCCAATTTATTTATGAAGTCACTAAATATATAATTTATTGGGTTCATGAATATTTTTAATGATTTCATAACATGGTAGTTCAATTCTAAAATGATTCCTTTGTAATTTTAATAATGTTCTTAAGGGTGATAATTGAATTTGTTCCATCAAAGTAATGCTTTTATAATAAATTTCCTCCAATTGAGGTGAATTTTCTTAATGCTAAAAATATACAGATAGAATATTATCCATTTTTCTTTCTTGCCTTGATGTTTTCTATTTTTTACTTGGGTTACAATTGATAATGGACATGTTAGGTTGCTTTTCCTCATTATGTGGATTTTCCCCATGCAGAAACATGCCTTTTGTCCTTGGCCATGATTACTACACTTGAACCCTTAAAAAAATCCCATATACATGAAAATTGGATGTGATGACCTTAAGTAAGGAACTTACAATAAATATCATGCCACAGATTAAATTTTTAGGTGACAATTATTTTCATGCATTATATTAAAGGGTTTAAATGTAACTCTTTCATTGAAATGGAGTTGAATGTTTCTAATGACATACATGAGAAATCCATGCCTTATGATATGTTTTAAAGGTTACTAAGCCCTTGTTATTGTTTAATTGAAACTCATAAGATTGTTTTCATTAAATTTGAATGTGAATGTGATTTCCTCTATTATGGAGATGGTATGACTCTTTGAAAAGAATAATATGTATTACCTTATACATTACATTATAACTTTGAAAATGATGGTATTTGATTATGGATGG
Source organism: Viscum album (assembly GCA_963277665.1). Classification (NCBI taxonomy): domain Eukaryota; kingdom Viridiplantae; phylum Streptophyta; class Magnoliopsida; order Santalales; family Viscaceae; genus Viscum; species Viscum album. The sequence continues at coordinate 1,967,159,732 of OY728132.1, forward strand.
GAGGCATGAATACCTTATGTTATGTATGGTTAAATATAATGTATTGGAGGCATTCATACCCCCATTCTAAAAATAGTAATCTATTGAGGATGGGAGGCATTCATGCCCCAGGTCTTCTATTGTAAACTATTATAGATAGGATGCACTCATACCCAATTCCACCTATTGTAATTGATAATGGATATGAAGCATTTTTACAACATGTCAGTACTATAATCCTATAGACATGAAGAATTATTGCCTCATTAAATTTATATAATCTCTTATAGATGAATGGAATTTGTACCTTGTTCCATTTATATAATATCATATGGATGAGAATAATTATTCCATCATTATATTTATATAATTTCCTAGATGGGAGGTATTCTTTCCTCATTTGAGTAAGAACATATATATATATATATATATATATATTCATATATGATATGTTGATCACACATACAAGCCATGGGACGAAGTATGTATCACCATCAGTTGTCCCTTAGGAAATTGGTTGGCTATTGTTTCTTTATTATATGATAGTACAAATAATTCATAACGAAAAATTTTATGTTTTTATTACAATGTCTAGAGAGGTATAAACATTGGTGGGGTAAGACTACTCATATTTATATCTCACAACCTACTCTGGAATCCATTGCAGTAGGTTACCTGATTAAACTTTTTTTGTATCTAATACTACGATCCTTGTACCTTTCTTGTTGTGATATGCTTGTACAATGGGTTAAGATCAATGGACTGAGCTGGAGATCGGGATGCTTGTGAAATTTTCATTAGGAATTTTAGTTCATTTCGTACATTGAGTTATTTATTGCCTTGTTTTCCTATTCTATAAACCAAACTAATTGTTTATATAATTTATATATGTATCATTACCATGTCACGTATTGACCAGTAATAAAAATGGCATTGCCCACTTTTATTAGATTGTTATTATCTATCTTCCACTGCATTATCATTTCTTTTTTACTTCTTCTACAATATCTCACCTATTTGTATTCCGTTATACCTCTTTGGAACTCATCTAATTAGGGTATAGTCTCTCCAATATCACCTACTACCACCCTTGTTACTATTTGACAACCTCTGTCTTACGGGGAGACACACATGAGGTCTTCTGACCCACCATTCTAACTATGAGGTTAATATTCTATCAGGTTGAATCGTTAGAAAGTTGTATCAGTCAGGGTTTCATTTAATTTGTCATAGTATTTTGGGTTGGTAGATAGATGATTAAAAATGTGTCATTAAATTTCTTATAGTTATTCTCAGGACTAATCATGCTAGGTATGGGAAATGAAAATGTGACATGGAAAGGGATTGCTATTTACGTGGTTATCTATTCAAATTCATATGATTTAATAATGAGTGACGATTGAATTTCTATTTCTTATGATTTATGGATAGTATGGAATTTTACACTTGGACTGATATAGAAGGGGAGTCGCATTGGATATAACATAATAGGCATATAATAAATTAGCATTTCCTTTATGGTTTTAAGTGTAATTATTACAATTATTGGTTTCATGCTGATTGGATTTAATACATTGAGTTTTGTTTAATGCATTGTGTTTATATTCCTTGCAATTTTCATAAATAACATTCTTATTTGTCTCTACTTAGATATATTTTTAACTTGCATACTATGTTTAATGCTTTTGATAACATGTTTTCCTTGTATATCTGTGTTGTGAATGATTAAGGGACAATTTTAAATTGTAAATTGTATAAGAACCACACAAACTGGAAATGTTATACTATGTTTTTAAACCATTTTTTGAAAAATATGAATATATTTAAAGGAAAATAATAAAATTTATGGTTTTCTAATGTTTAAAATCATTGGTGAATTTATTATAAGTAAATTGGATCCAAATACCAAACAATAAAGTATATGGGTGCTTTAGAGGTTGTTATATAGTTTCCCATCTATCCTCAGTGTTATATATATATATGTGATCATGTTAAAATTATAAATTGATTTTGGTTTCGATTAATGGGGGCCAATTTCCTATCCATGATGTGTATGATTCTTTATAAATTAGGACACGACAACCCATGTTAAATGTAATGACACGATGCTTTCTGAAATGCTTTTTTTATGCAAAATAAGTTAAATTTAGATATGAAGTAGAATATCTTAACAGTACACTAGTATAAATCTTTAATAGTATTGAAGGAATTTTTTAGGATATATTGCATGTTTATGGCTTGATTTCATTGAATGTTTAGGTGTCCAAAAGGATGTTTAATGAGACTTTCCTATTTTTCCCTAAGGGCATTGGCTTAACCTAGTAGTTTGTGTTATTTATTGAAAACGGTACATGTTGATTGATTAAATATTTTAATTGTTTATGATTTAATGTCAATACATGTAAAAATGGCATGAAAATGGAACATAGAGTGGTGTCCTCTGTTTAAAACCTTCATGTATGGTTAGCTTGAATGTTTTCTTTTAGTTTCCTTCAAATGGAGCATTATGTTTTTAAGTTAGGCTATTTTTAAAAAAAATGGATTAAAATGTTATATTTTTGAGCCTGTGAGTTTTTATAGGCATTACCAAATGCTTTTGACAATGCTTGTGCTTTGTTTGGGAATAGCATGTGGTGGGTAACACTTTATTTTGTGAATACAATTATATTTCCCTTTTTATGATGTTTTATACTATTCTTGTTTCATTATCATGAGTTGGACATTCAATTATTAAATTAAACCCTTGTTTGGACAGGAGGTCATGAATTGTTATGACCATGTAGTGGGGTGGAGTATTGGATAATGGTCATTTTAATCAAGTTAGTCATGCCTTTGTCATGGTAGGCTGCTCTTTTGTTCATTTGATCCATTATTTTTTCCTTGGGTAGTATGCATTGATATATGCAGCACCATCTAGATTTACGTGAAATAATGAAATATTTGAGTTCTATTAATTGTTGAGTTTTTTTATGAGTATGGACTCGGGTCATCTCCAAGAAGAGTGACATGAGCGTTTAAGAATCAGCTCATCCAAATGTATGTGATGAGTTTCTAAAGACTCAACTATTTTGACGAGATGGTAGGTCTGGTTTAGACTTCATTATATTATTTTCATATTTGAGTGTGACTCAAATTAACTTAAAATATTTATTTTCGTTGTTTTTTTTCTAGAACACTTTTGAGTGGATAGTTTACCTCCTTTTCCTTCTACGAATAGCACACATCAGGGTGGGGAGTGTCGTATCAGTTTTTTGTAAATGTGTGACCTTTAATGTATAAGGAATATGTCCATGAAATACTATTAGGATATAGTTGGGTTTCTTGAATTCCCAGGGGTATGAAGGGAAATTTTTATTGTCGACACTAGATTGGAAGCATGACTTTGTTCTAGGTTGTGGTGTATGCAACCATTGAAAACACACTTAGTCATAGATTACATCGATTGTTAAATATGGAATGATTACATGATTCTTTGGGTGGAGATGGAATTTTGACCTGGTTGTGATGGATCGACAATAGGTGAAGCCGATTTTCCTCTTGATGTCGACCAGTTGTGGCGCAACTATTCAACTTTCCAGATTTTTTGGTTATGATTAACTACAAGAAGTTTCAATCCTCATAGTGTACTCTTCTATGTGATGAGAATGTTTCCAATATTTTAATCAACCTAGATGCAGTAATAGAGCATCGATGTTACACTGTGAAAACGAATTGAAGTAGTTGGGCTTTATAGGGTTGTTCTCATAAGGGGATGCGTGCGTAATGCATGGTTTCCATTATGGGTTGATCTTAGAAGGGCCATCAAATGTTGGGTGTAGGATTTGATGATTTTGTTTAATGAAAATGTGATATGACATGGGATATTCCTTCACAATTCATATAATAAAAATGATGGCCACCTAAGATGGGCGTCTTCTTAATTTGTGAGTTTAGGTGTCTTGACTCTTTCCTTTTTATTGTTTAGTTGTTACGGTTGGTGTTGATCCATTTTATTGAATGTCATAAAGTGAATATGAGGGCAGTTGGTGTCAAACAAAAAATTTCACGATAGTGAGAATAGAAATTGGATTTCGGTTAATGGGAAATTTATCATACAATCATTTTAAAATCGCACCTATAACATTTTAATATGCATAAGGGAATTCTTGTAATGAAAATTCCAATGGAGGATGACTTTTATTTTGGGTTTCTGGCATATTGTTAATGCCTTAGTTGGGAATTTACATTTTCCAATTTCTTGATGAGATAATGGAATAATGATGTCTCTAGTTGGATGGGTGTCAGTTTCATGTTGATGTTTTGGTTTGAAAACTAACATTCGATCAATTTTTAAATGGATTTAGTGACACTTTCTTAAATGGGGGATTAAGAGTGCATGTGGAATTCGGGAACACAATTCTACCATTTGAATAAATACTCACAACCCTTGTAGAACTGGTGATGTGTATGTTGTTCTCAATGTCTTGTTGGGGGTGAGAAGTTATAATGTCGGATGGTTTTAACCATCAACATTTTTAACCAGGATAAAATATTAATTTTTTAAACACTTTCAGTTACTGAATGGACCTTTTTAAAAATTGATCCTCAAAATGGAATTTTGAGAGATGGGTCACTTCAAGGTGATGTTTTTGGTAACACTGGAATCCCCATTATGTTTTCCGGGTGTCTTGAAGAGTTTCAAAAGCACTATCCCCTGAATTCATTGTTTTTAGAAAAATAAAGAGGTAACTCGGTTTTTCTAAAACCTTGCGGCCTTATATATTGGGTTCGTGTCATTTTGAATAGTCTATTTGTTGTTTCCGAAACCATGTACCTAACCCATGTGTGGTGAGTCTCTTTTATTGGGGTTCATTACAGCGTGTTCATGGTATAAAAAAGCATAGATGTCAAACCGTGCATTTGGTTCTATTTAAGAAATCAAATTAATTTAAAGATGAAATAATATTTAAAACATAATCAATCTACCCTCACACCCCTCTAACTCTATTTATATTATGTAACATGCCAAAGGGTTCTAGATCTCATACACGTGACCCCCTCCATGGACCTCCATCAATCCATGATTTTAGGTCTATTTTTCCATGATTTCATCATCTGAATCACCATTTTAGAGTCTATCCTCCCTTATCCTTCATTTTCCGGGTTTCGGTTTGATGTATCCATCTCACAATAGGGATTGACCAGACCCTAGTCCTTTGTGAAATCCAATTTATCATTCTTCTTTTTATCTAGTGTTTTGGAAATGATCTTTCGAGACACTTGGGTGCATGTTCAAACAACCACCATTGACGGTGAGGTAGTTTAGTTGTATTTAGTTTTTCATCATTTTCAAAGATGAGTATTTCTCAATATTTCATGGTTTTACACCATCTATTTTATAGTTTATAATTGTTTTATGGATCTTGTTATGTTTTTGTAGTGTGTGGGAATGTTGCGTGTGGTTTCAAGTATTCTAATATAAGGTGACTCTCCTTCATGTGCATATGTATCTATATATAAATATGTCTTTTTTGATATTACATGTAAATTAATCCATTATATTTTAACTATGTGTATGGGTCTTGGTGTGACTTTTCACATATATGAAAATTCATCTGTAGGTGAGTGGAGATGGGTATATGAATATAAAAATATTTGTGAGGACCTCATGCACATGATCATGGCCATGTTGGTGTGTTTATTAGGTCTAGGTGTCCATGATTGTCTGTGAATGGGAATATACCCAAAGGGGGGTAGTAGCCTTCAGTTTGAAAGGATCAAGATCTGAAGTTGATGTATTAGTTCGACATTGAGGAAATTTCCCTTTCCTTTTGCTATTAATTTATGAAAGAATTAAATATATATTTTCATCGCTTCATGTATTTTTTAATACTTGTCTCATTTAGTAATAAATTTATGAAATGCTTCCATGATGATGTTAATAAATTTCATGTGGGTGATAAATTATTTTTGTGCAAAAAAATCATGTTTTTATAATGAAACACCATTAAAAGAGGTGCACTTACTTCAATATAAAAATGTAGTTATAGGCTATTATGTAAAATTCATTATTGCATTGCTATTTCCACTATACTACAGTTATAATTAATAAAGTACATTTTTAGTTTCCAGGCCCCTTTATGATTATTTTTCCCATGTAGACACGTGCCTTGTATCCTAGGAACCACTTATTACCCTTGAACCCTTAATGAAATTTTCAATGAATAGAAAAATTAGATTGGATGTCCTTCATTAATGAACGTTATCTAACTGACATGATTTATATTAAATTGTTTGGTCACAATGATTAGATTTCCATATATTAAATGGTTTAAATGTAACCCCTTCCTTGAAATGGAGTTGAATGTATCTAATGACATACATAGGATGTCCTTGACTCATGGTATGATTTAAAGGTTAGTAATCCATTGTTGATCAATAATTGTTATACTTAAGATGGTTTTTATTAAGAATGACCATGAATGTGATTTCTTATATTATGAATATAGTATGATTATTTGATGTTCGTAAGTGTTACATCCATGTACATTACATTATAACAATGAGAATGATTATATTTGATTATGGATGGGAGGAATCCATACCAAATTCCATTAATATTAAAATATTATGGATTGAAGGAATTCATCCCGCATGCTCTATATTGTAAACTACAATGGATGGGAGGCATTCATACCTAATTCCTTTCATTGTAAACTATAATGGATGGGAGGTATTCATACCCCATTCCACCAATTTTAAATGATTATGGATGGGAGGCATTATTCCACTATGCCAGTACTATACTTCTATGGACGAGAGGCATTCTTACATTGTTCCATTTATATAATCTCCTAGAGAAAAGAGTCATTCTTAACGTATTCCTTTTATATAATCTTCCATATACAAGAGGCATTCATAGCTCGTTACATTTATAAAATTTTGTTGATGACAGGCATACTTACAACATCACAGTTATAATATATATATATATATATTCATATATGGTGACATGATCTGATATAGCAGCTATGGGTAGAAGTATTTAATGCAATTAGGTTCCCTTTTGGAATCAAGATAGGTGTTGTTTATTTATTAAATTATATTGTTAATACTTCCTAACTTCACAATGTTAAATTTATATAACTCTATCTAGATAGAGCTAGACATTGGTGGTTCCTTCCTACATAGAATTTTTTCACACTCTCTATATGTGTTTCCATTGCATTGGGGTACCTTAATAGACCGTTCTTTTTCTGTTGACTATAGACCATTGACCATTATTATTGTGGTATGATCGTACCATGATGTAGGATCAATGGACTGAGGTGGAGCTGAGGATGATTGTGGAGATTTTCCTTAGGTCTTTTTATTTCATTACTAATTTGAGTCATTTATTTTCATGTTTTCCTACTGTAGAATGAATGTTGGTTTCTTACTACATTCATATATGTATCATTACCATATCACACATTCATATATTATATAAATTGATGTTGGACACTTTTATTAGACTACTGTTATCTATCATCCATTACATTGTCATTTCTTTTTGATACTTCTTCTATTTATCACCTATTTATATTCAATTTTACAATAATTCATCTTTAATCATGAGGTAATTTTCACCCCATTATTACATACCTTTACCCTAATTTCCAATCAGTAGTATTGGGAAAATGGGGAGATGCACTTGAGGTCATGTGACTACCAGTCTGACAACCCGGTTACTGGTCAGTAACTCTAGATTTTAAAATCATATACCATGTTTTCAACATTTTAATAACAAGTTACAAGGATATCAATAACATAAAATTTATTTTATAGAAATTATACATCTCGTTTTTTCCATTAAAATTCCTATATCATACACATATAAAGGGTTATCATTCCCTTAATCACACATTCTCAAAAAATGACACCTTTCCACCTTAATTAATTTTCATTATTACTAGTACCATTCTTCTAATTATTCAAAATCCTTACAAAAAAATATTTGTGGAACATTAAAAAAAATGTTTCATTATTCCACAATACCATTAAATTAATTCCAAACATTTATTATTTCATTCTAATACATAAACAATTAATCAATTTATTATCTTCTTAAACCATTAATAATGCTTCACTATTTTATTTCATAACACTTGTCTTATCTTATATGTCATTTTTTATCTCTTTTTATACTATTATATAACCATTACTCATAAAACTTTTTTTATTTTCTTCAGAATTTTTCCCCTATGGAATATATTTGAATAATTCCCATACATTCCACAATTTAAAAAAATTAATTGTAGATGATTCATTAGGAAAAATATTTTCTCTTCCATGTTGTTGACTAAACATTTTAATTTTCATTTTCAACTACATGATTTGTATCCTTAATTTTCACACCAAAAGTTTTTCGAATTTAATTGAAATATTCTCCTTGATGCCACAACTCACATGCTTAAATTGAGGAAAATTTGACATTTATTAATCCATAGCTACCATGAAACTATATATTCTCTTTATTGGTTGTATAGAAAACTAACCAATGTTGATATTATTGATCATATTATGATAATTTTATTTAAATAATATGAATTTTCAACATATGAACTCTTATATCATTGGGTTTCAAGTGAGGAAAATAATTCTACTCTCCTAAAATTAACTATTAACATGGATTTTCTTGGTTCCAGTCATGGTCTAAAACAAAAAATGCATAGTTTGAGAAACTATCATCATATTTAGTAACCACAAAATCAAGAAAATAATATCTACATCATAAAATCATGATTTTAATTAATGAAACAATAGTTTCATACTAGGATATATATGATATTCACTAGTTTTAATACATTATAATGGTTTGTAAAAAATAGTATTATTAATTTTATATCAACTGGTAGTGTTAGACTCGGTGTGTAGTAAGGTCCATTGTCCAGAAAATGTTTATAATCATGTCTAGATAAATATAGTGAATTTAAGACTGTTAACTGTTGATACATATATTCTAGAATTACTTCCACGTGTAGCATCAAGACATGGAATTATTCTTATATAAACCACATAATATTTTCCAGAAAAAAAATTTAAAATGTTTTATTATGATTTTCATGAAATTATACATTAGAATTATGTTTTAGAATATATGTTTTCCTCAATCAAGTTCCCATGTTTTCTAATAAACATAACATAATACCATCTATAAATGGACCAACTCCAATAACATGGAGTTAGTGGTATCATTATTTAATGATCACCAGATAAATGTTATCACATTCAAACGGACCACATTGTTTGTTATTATCGGTTACTGAGATACAGACATGAGTTTCAAATAAATTTGAAATAAAATACAACGTAAAATTATATTTTTGATCACCATTATTACATTTACAATATCCCAACATATTAATCATAATTCACATGTTGTCATCCCGGGGAATAGAAAGATAAGAAAAATTGTTCATAGATTCCTAGTATGTGTTTTGGTACATCCGAAGCTATCAATGATCACAATAACATAAAATGATATTAATTTTATGATAACTTAATAATAAAATTTTAATATTATACCCTCCATGTCAACGATTATAATCTTGACACATGGAATAAATTTTGTAAAATCATAAGACATAAATAAAAATTAAACAAAATGAATTATCTATGGGGGCATAATTTATGAATAAAACATGGAATTTAAGGATTACACAAATTAAAGGACAATATTTATATTGTTAATTCAGAATTACTACCTTAACCAACTTAGGGGAAAAATTCCAACACTAAACCAAATTTACACCTGGTTCCAACCCTATAATTTTGATCAAAGTTCACTTCCCATTTTGGTCATCTCTTATTGAGATATGTTTACTCTTAGTTCTAGTCACATCTATCTTGTGAGATATAAATCATTACCCAATTCATAGGAGGGATATATAGGTACTACCTGTAACTCAATGAGAACTATACATAAGTGTGGGTTAATAACGTAATTATATCATCATATTTGAACCAATTAAATGAAATGGGCACCAAAATAATTTCATCATTATTTTACCTGTGGAAAAGAAACAAGATTCATTAACAGTATTCCATAACAAGCATAAAAGAACTCCATAATTCCAATAAATTTTAGCCTAGGATCATATTATATGTTAAAAATAATTAATTTAAATAAATATTATATTGATAATTATTTTGAAATATCATTTGAAATTATTATTGGGGAAAATATCATTTCTAATTTTAATTTTTTTCAACAGAGAGAAAATATAAAATATTATATTTTGGATTTTTTTCATAATGTTTCATTCCTTAAATTTATGAATAATTAATGTTGAAGAATTTTCTCATTATGTAAATTTTATAAAACATATTTTCCCAATATTTTTGTTCTAAAAGTCAGGATTTTACTTGAGAAAAAGATTCATTCCAATCATTAAGTAAAATGATAAAAATGGATAAAAATGAATTTAAATATTTTAGAAGTATAATAAATATATTATTCAAGAAAATTTAGTTTTCAAGACAATGGAATTTTATTATTTCCTCTTGGAGACATAAATGAAATCATGAATAATGGTGAGACAATAAAATAAACCTTCATCACATTGGTATCATTTTAATAATAAGGCCACTGAAAGAATGAAATTTAAATGGATATGTAAATCCCATAATTTTCTGGTACAATAATCATAATATAAAAACAGGGTTTGTCTTTATTCCATACAAAAAAGATCATTTAATTTATAAGATATGTCTCCCAAATAAATAGAAGTGAGATAAAAATAAATTACCTAAAATATTTCTTTTATTTTATCATATGCTACCCTCATGTATAATAAATAATTATTTTTTATACATTTATTACATATCAATAAATATATTATTCAATTTACTATTTATTTATAATATCATAAAGCAAGTTAATTAAAACAAATTAACTAAAATCACTTTTCTGGGTGAGAACTACTTTGTTTTCCATGCATGTTTTGATTTGACTATCTATGTCCTTAGGATTTGATATTTATCGATTCATTTACATAATTTTAATAAATGTATAAAAATAATATATTATAAAAATTCAATGATTTATAATAATTAATTTAATTTAGAAATATAAAATGAATTAGATTTTTCATTGAGATGATAGGTCGTACATATTTTTAATGTTGTTTCAATTTTTTTATTAGTTAAATGAAATAAAGATAAATAATAATTCACAATTACAGAATAATTATCATATCATATACACATAATATATATTCATATAAACCATCATAATACCCATCAATTAAAGATGTTAATGAAAAATTAATTGTATCACTACATGAATATGATGAGCTCTGCATAAGAATTTTCTATATATTACAATATTTTTTTATAGTATAGAGGGAGTATAATAGAGTTATCATTATAATAATAAAATTAAAAAATATTTTGGACACATATGTTATTATTTTTTACAACCATAATATATATTTAGAGTATGTAAGGAATAGTTGAAAAATAATGTGATCTATTGGAGAAATTACCCATTCACCGAAACACCTTAATTAGATCCCATATAAAGAGAATTGTTGTTGGTTTTTTACAATACAATCAAATATTTTATGCATGTAGGGTATATCAAAATGAAAATTGGTAGGGTATTGTTTAGAAATTGGTAGGGAATTTAATTGAGGGGAAACTTTTGAGATTCTCAAATTATTAAATTATAATAAATATATTTTCTATTAAAATACCACTAAATGTACAGGGAATTGAATATAAGAAAATATATTGTTTTAATATAATAAAATAATATATTTTATACATGATTTTTTCATTTTTTACTTAATAACTTTCATTAAATATTATCTAAATAATATTAATTTTTAGTACGGTATAAACTTTTTAAATATTAAAATACTATAATTCTAACATATATGTATTAAATTTCAAATAAAATTGAAAATTTATGAAATTAATGATCATATAATAATGATATTTTTTTTAAAATATTTTCATGATTTTATATTATTTGATTAAATATTAATCACATTGAATAACATTTTTTTACATTAATATTATTCACGTAATTGACTTTTAATTTTTTTAGACCACATGTAAAATTGGGAAAAAAACAATTTTTTTACATCACTAATATATAATGTTCATATATATAGTTCTTGTATCTCTCTAAATATAAAAAATTATATTATCATAATTTTTTATTCACAATAATTTTATTTTTCACTTAATTGACTAAATAATGCATTTTTGGTTATCATTTTTAACCATTATTTAATTATTAAAAATTATAAATAAATTTCCATTATTGATATTTTTTTTATAAAATTGTTTTATAGTAAACCATATCATCTAGATGAAATGAATGTAAAAATATTAAACTTATGAAAACAAGAGTGTGACATGTTTGAATTTTCATTAAATATACTATTATAAATATGACAATCGTATCAATGTTTCACCAAAATTTCATAAATTAATTTAAATAATAAAAATACAATAACTATTTTATATATTTTCATTCATCTTATTTATAAAAATATTATTTCTCCCATTTTAAGAAAAGAAATATTTAAGAAAATAAATCTGATATTTTTTGAATTTAAATGATTTAAATAATTATTAATTATTTTCATGGAGAAAATTCCAATAAAACAAAAAAATTAGAAACACTAGTTATAAGGGTATAATCTAAGGAATATAATAAAAAATTGATTACAAAATTGACATATCACTTTTTTTACTCAATATTATAATGTTGTACTATATGTTGAGGTATTAAATTTAACAAAATTTACTATTATTATTTAATAAAAAATAAATGGGAATAAATATACAAGTTAAATATCTTAATTATATATATAGAATAATTTTAAAAAAAATTAAAATAATAACTTACATAATTTAATTCAAAATTATATAGGTAAACTACGACAAAATATAGTTGTTTGAGAACAATTATTTTTTAATAATAAATAATTCTATAATCAATTCAAATATTAAATCTACATAAAATTCATAATTGGATTATTTTATATAAAAATATATAAGTTAATTTTTTTACAAATGAATCTAAAACATAATTTTACTTTGTTAAAGCATTAAAATAAAATACAATTTTTAATACAAAATATTATATTCACTATTCATTGTAAAAAAAATTTCCTTCAAAATTATCTAAATATAATATCAATATAGTTTTTAAATTATGATTTCAAAAATAAAATTAATATTTTGAAATAAAATTCATAGTACACATAGAATTAATATTCAATTAATAAAATAAGGAAATTATATTATTGAAAGAAAAAAGAATAAAAAATATTGATATTAATTTATTTTTCAATTTATATGAACATACATACAAATTCATACTTATTATCATATTTCACACAGAAATGATTTATTACTTTACATTCCCACCAATTTGAAATCTACATTATATTATATATATAATATTTAAATAATTTTATTTGGTTCAACAATACTTGGTATTGTGTGAAATGCATTATGAAAAAGAGATAAATTATTTAAAAACTATTTCATAAATATATTATGGCCTTTCAACTGTACAAATTTTTCTATGGGGCTTAGAAACATGGAATGTCATCATATATCATTTTAGTCTCTCATTCCATCTATTCCATTTTTTCTATGATTATCTAGATGTTGCAGATTATTACATCAAGACTCAATGGGGTTTCATATATTGTTATTGTATTCAAGTTTAGATTATTTGTCTTGTATTGTATAAAACATGTCGAATAGTTGTTTTCAACATTATACTCTAGATTACTTCTATTTTTATTATATTCAACGATTTTTCATTTTCAAAGTTATTCCTCACCAATTGAAGACCCACCCATGTTGATATATAGGTCGACCTTGGTTTATTCATTATAAATTGGTATTAGATGAATGATTTGCAAGAGGTTTGATGACACTATATCCATTGGGATCTATTTTAGGGGTATATAGATGTTCAGACTATTGTAATTTTTGTAAACTATATAGGAAAATGCATGCAAATCTCAATTCATTATCTCAACTCATATATATAATGTTGGTAAATATATTTTTACCAAGTATGGGGCATAGTTTTTGTGGTCATTTGAATAAACTATATGGGGAATGTTTATAGTTATCCTATTCATTCAAAAAGTTTTTTTATTTCAAATATTATAATTTAATATTTCATTTTAATCATTTTTTATCATTAATGTTGATACCAATAACTGGACATAATAATTTGAAATAGGGTAGCGAGTGATTGGTTTTTGTCTTCTGCTAATTAGAAAATACCTTTGATATGTGAACTTCAGTTTAGAAGAGAGGAAGATGTGAGAAAATATCCCAGATGAATCCTCATGTGGACCCATTAATTTTTTATGTTCCAATACCCAAAATCCAATCTACGAATCAAGGAGGTGTTGGGAAACCAACAGCAGTTTTGAAACATGTATCACATTTTACGAAAAAACATCAACATTCCTTACATGGCGATAAACGACCATATGAATTTGAATACTATAATTAATGTATTGACGAGATATCTATCATTGTGAAATATCATCTGCCAATATGGTGGGTTTTTTCCCATATATTAATGCCTTTATATGAATGATATGGTGATAATATCTTATATTAATTAATCTACATAAGAATATTAAATGGTATTTTTGAAAAAAAAAATTACATGAATAATTTTTCCTGAGACCTTTCAAGTGGTGAAGACAATTGAAATTTTAAACAAAGAGTGAGGTGAATGTTTAATTATGGTGTATTCCTAAAATTTTATTTTTTGTTTTACATGGAACATGATCTTGTCACTAAAAAGTACCCAATGTCTCTATGGTTTTATTTGGAACTAAGACTAATTTTTAGTTGATATTGATTCTCATGTGGCTTGTGACCATCATGGAGGTAGTTGATAATGTGTATCTAGAAGAAGATGATATAATTGGGAAAAATGATTGGGAGGATCCTTAGATTGTATCTTCATTGTCTAGGTCTGTATCTTCTATAAAAAAATGAATTCTAAGGATATATAGTTTTCTTCTGGACCAGGTTCATAGACATCATCTGGGAAGAAGAAGATTTTTCAAATTAGTTTTGGTGTCCTATCCAAACCAAGAAAAATTTTGTGGAGGATCTTAATACTTTCCATCATTATGGGAAAACTAATAATCTATTGTTTATTTGTGATTATATGTCATGAGGATGAAATTTTTGATCCGCATTCACTGTGGGGTCAATAGATTATTACGATAATTTGAAGGGTAGTGGGTAATATCCTTATTGTGGATCTGAGACCAAATACATTTATGTGATAGAGTATAAACCATAGGAATTTTAAATAGGTATAGCCATAGATAAAAACATTTTTTTATTTATACTTCAACTTATCTATAATTTGTTATATAGGTGATCCACATTATTTTATTTCGATGAAAATAATTGATTTGTTAGGATTGTGTTCAGATTTTATGTCATACTTGGTTGATTTCCCAACCATTGGGAATGAGGTCCGAACATGGTTTCAAATATCCTAGGTTTCGGGTGATGATATAAAACATTGTGGTTGAGTGGGACTTCTTGGGGATCTTTCATCACGTCATCTACATGATTAGTAGAATGGATTGGATGATAATCGTTCATTCCTAGATAAACATATAATGACAATGACTGTTGTTTTTATTATCCAATGGGATATCTCAAATTTTTATGGTGTGTGGGAATCTTAATCAGGAATGGTGTGTCATGTTGTTCCTTATGATGAGGTAATATCATGATAATTTGTAGAGATGTTTTATGATGAATTTGAACAGTATTCAGCTGGTCATCTACCAATGGTTGTGGGTGCATACCCCAGGGTATTTAAATCCTATTTTTATTATTAACAACCAGTTATAGAGTTATACTTTATTATTGACATGATCCAGGGAACAATTCCCATTTCTATTCCATCTAATTATATGTTACATAATTGGTAGTAGATATTATGGTCCAAATTTTAGATCTCAGTCCTGAGGGATTTATTCATCCAAGTGTGACATTGTGTACTTTACCTATCTAAATTTCTTGTAATGAATACATGATCCTCCAAAATTATATTGACTATTTATGTTAAAATAAAGTGACCCCATTAATTAATTTCAATTTACTAGAATTTATGATTTATTTGATTATCTAATTGGTGATCATTGGTTTCGAAGAACAACTTTTAGATATGATCACAAGAATGCGGAGTCTGATAAGTTGATACACCTAATTCAATATTTTAGAGATAGTATGCTAATTTAATGTTTATGTTTATCTTATTTGGTCACACCAGAAATCGAGAAGTTTAAATTTCATTGATGAAACATGTGTTCCATGTTTTCATAGAGTACATTTTTTTCTTCATGGATAATATTTTGGATTAATCCATTTCCAAGGAGGATGATGTTGACTATTTCGATATCATTCATATACATTTGAGTTATATTAATTAATATTGAAATCATTATAATTGTGAGTTTTGGAATTAGGATGTAATGTTTTAGGGTCCTTTTATATCAAAGAGAGGAATATTAGTGGATCTAGAAATGTTAGATGGAAATATAACTTATTGGAATCTAAGAAATGATTTTGTGATTGTTCCGCTTCCAGTGCGGTGCACGACTGGGGGTCATGTGGGAGAGACGTGCACTACCCTACTGTTGATTAGAGAAGGCTGAGCTCTATTTAATCACACATACCGGGTGCATTGTTTGAACCTCGAAACACCCAATGGTTCCATATCCCGCAGTGCGTGGACCTGCTTTCGAAAGGAAGGTGTTCGCTGGATGGTTTGGCCAGTGAAGCTTAAGAACTCCCATTGGTCAAGAGGATGGGTAGTCAGGCTCATCACATCCTTTTGAGGGGAATTATTGGCTGTTTAGGGACTCTGTTATAGATTTAAGATGTATTCATATGTTTGCGAATCTTTGGTTTATACCCAAACATAACATCCACAGATTTAACCATGGTGGGCAATGGTCAACAGGATGTAGTGGTTCAAAATCATTTAATCCTAAGGTTTACCATCCCTTGTTGGATTAACGAACCTATGGAGTTGGGAATCATTGATACGGCATTGGGATTGGTGAGGGGAACCGATGTGAAGATATTCAAATCTGCCGGTTGTTGGGCTTGAACCTTAGGAAGGCTTCCAACGTACTCTGCCTAGGAGACAGGGATCAAAGTCCACGTAGTTCATATTGGGATGGGGCTTATGCTCTGAGGCGGCCCAAGGTGTGGGTGATGGGCTTGAACCTCAGGGAGGCTTCTTATAGACCCTGCCTAAGAGAAAAGGATCTAATTCCACGTAATTTGCATTGTTATGGGGCTTACGCTCTGAGGCGGCCCAAGGTGTGGATGATGGGGTTGAACCTCATGGAGACTTCCTACATACCCTACCTAAGAGACAAGGATCAATGTCCGCGTAGTTTGCAACAAGTCCACTGTCGTTGTGAGTCTACCACAACCATCACAAGTCTCTAAGCCCATGTGAGTCATGCTCAGTGTGAGAAACAAGAGAATGCAATAGACTTCGCTAACCTCACACATTTTTCCTGACCAAGGGAAGGGGAGACAAACGATGAGTGGAGAAAAAGGCCAGTACCGTTGGACTCTCCTCCCCCCTGATTATTCGAGGAAGGTAGATGTCGCGCGACAGAGCAATGAACCCTCCAGGTTGAAAGGATCAGGGTCACTGGATTCCAGCGAGGATAGTGTGGGGCTTACTCCAGAAGGGATTCCCAGTGGTGAAAGATCCCACCATGAGAGTGACTTCTCCCCAAATAAGGATGGAGCAGCACCTTTCCCCACTACGCCCCTCCATGGTCGTATTGGTGGGGAAGTACGGAGGTGCATGGGGACGACTTCCTTCTGATGGGTATGCCACCCCCTCTTTGGGGAAGGGAGAAGTGCCCAACTGCCGAAGTGTGAAGTCCCTCATCCTAGAGAGTAGAGGCAGAATAGAGGCTCTCTGGCTTAGACCCCGCATTACTGTGGGAATGTGATCCCATGCATGCTTCAGGAATCTAACCAAGGGCCTGGTCAACCCATTCGCCTTCGCTTACCGTGGGTATGTGAACTCAAAAGGGCGCGCTGACACACCCAAAGGTTACATCATAACGGTCTGGTGGCTCTGGTAGAGGCCTCATCTCAAGTCCAATGAATGGACCAATGAGTAGGTTGTGAAGGATCCAGACGGATTGGAATTGGAAAGATTTTATCCAGCTCACGGAATAGGAACTCCGATGGTTATGGCAGGCCACATTGGTGTATGAGTGGTGGTGCCCATCATGTTGGGAGGTGCTACGTGGCTAGAGAAGTCGTCCGTGAGCCAGGGTGGTTTCTGGGCTGAGAGGCTGTCTACGAATCAGGAGGGTCCGTAGACTGAGAGGTCATCCACGAAACAGGAGGGTATGCGGACTGATTGGCATCTCACAAACCAGAAGGGTTCACGGCTTTGGGTTCGGCCTGCGTACAATGTTGGTACGTGTAGGGGTCCACATGATTGGCGGCGGGCAACGCTGATGCCAATTGGAGATTCGTCGGTCGGGGATTCACCCACGTAGGAGGGTGCTATGCTATGTGATAAATCAGAAAAGGGGCATGAACTTCCTGGTCCACGGGTAGTGCTTCCGCGGAGGGGCCATGATTCACAGTCTTATCTTTTTATGTTATTTTTGGTTCGTTTTCACCATGTAATGCATTTTCAGTTCCACACTAATTCATTTCCAGCTTCATACGTACTCTGGTTCGTGAACTAGAACATCGCACTTTGCGAAATCCTATGCTCCTTGCTTCGAAATCCTTCCACACGAATCTGATCTATCTCTTCCAAATCCTCTCACTTTTTCCCCCTCGATCTCCTTTCATAGAGGGTAGGAAAAGGGATCTATTGGGGTCCGGTGGCACCTTTTGCGGAGGCCCATTACTGAAATCCCGGCTTACGGAAGACTTGGTCAATCCATAAATCACGAGGCATTAAACACTCATCCTCCGCGAACCAAACTCGGGGAGTGCTTCGCAGTCGCGGAGGGTTCCACATCCATTTCGTGAACGACAGCGAAGGATGTTCAGGATGGTTGATGCAGCTTGCGGCTGGGGTGGTCTGGAATGGTGAACCGGGTTAGAGCCTGTCCTGCCTCACGACCGCAAAGGGTCTCCACCTCAGTTTTGCGAATGACGATGGTCCGTGGAGGAGGGATGCTTTGCGGAACTGGTCGTGCGCCGTTACATTAGACCAGTCCACAGACCGGCTCTTCCTTTGTCATCCTTGAGTATTCTCCACATTTTCCCTATCCCTTGTGAATTTTTTAGAATCCTACAAATTCCCCAATCGGAATGGGGTCCGATCGGAACGAAGATGAGACTATTCCAATACAGAGTGGTCCTGAAACTCGGATGGGTTTGGTGTGGAAGTTGACTTGGTAGGGGACCAAACCTATAAATACGGAGGCCCCATCATTTTTCTTCTACCAGATTCTTCGTGAATACCAGCACTCCTTCTCTTTTCTGCCTCCTCATGCTTATTCCTTCACGAAACGCTTCGTCCGCTAACAGACTACTACTTCTATGAACCATTTCTCATTTTCAACATTCTTCATCTGTGGACCGACGTCCCATCCACGAACTAACACATTTAGTTAACCAAAAAGTAAGTCACGACAGGCCGCGTAGGAACTCTCTTAATGGTTTTGGTGCTTCGCAGTTTCGATGCTCTACGATTTTGATGCCCGCGGACTAAAATATTCTGGTTCACAGATTTCTGTCCAATGCTCCGTAGGACAGAGTATCATGAACTACTTCCACAAAGGGTTACTTTGCGGGGTGTAGTCATCTCGAACCATCCTCGGAGGCATCATTGTAGACATTGCTATGAAGTCTCCTCAAATGATCCTTAGCCATATATTTGGTATTTTTGTCCAAATTTTTTTTTGAACTAACCACTTGTTGGCTTTCGTTGTGAAGGAAGAAAATATGGTTCCCCCTCATTCTGCACCGAGTCCTGCCGCCGAGCCCCTCTCAATTGGTGATCAATGCCTGAAGGACATGGCCATCTCGGTTCAGGATGGAATCCACCACTCCGCACTGTCTTCCTTTCTTGTTAGCCGGCTCACTAAGTCACAACAGGAGTACCCCTTTTCAAATAGTCTTCCTGCCTATGGGTACGGTTTTCTGTCTGATACCCTGATTCCGGTACTATACCATGACAATAATCCTGAAGCATGGATATTTACTACTTTTATCCCTCGGTTCGTGATACCTGTCAAAGGGCAGCCTGCACTGAGGGATAAGGCTATCGGATCTATGTTGAATAACCTTCCAGTATCTCCGACAGGAGAACAACGTCAACAGGAAGGAATAATTCACTACTACAAGAGCATTTCCCACAATTCCATGGTATGAGACCAGCATGGATGGTCAGCGAATTGGGACCTCTAGCCGGGAGGATCATTTATGTCATTGGATTGGGGGTGGCCCTTCAAGGTCCGCTAGAGCTATTCGGAGTTCGAGGAAGAATTGTGAGCCGTAGGCTTGTATCAAACTGCCTGGGTGTCCCAAAACTATACCTACAGGCCTAAAGACCTTGCAAGGAAACGTATAAGCTGTTAGAGCCTAGACACAAACACCTTCCATCTGGTCCATGGGGAGGTGAGCATTAGTCTTTGGGACTTCCTTCAGATTTCAGGGGTCCCCATTATTGGGGGTATGTATGATGAATTTTTTCCTCCCCCTCTTGTTTGGGATGATGAAGGGAGAACCCCCCCCCCCCCCCCACCTGGTGAAGAAGCTCATCAATATGGACCATGAACATTTGGAGGGTACATCTCCAAAAAAGATTGTCCCTGGTTGTGAGGAGAATTCGAAGGATACGTCTCTGAGACAGCTTGTCCTGTATCGCAACTGGATCAAGGTTTTTTCCAGAGAGAGCCAGTCTGTAGCTTTTCCATGTAGGCCCATTACCTGCCCTACAATGGAGTCCTGAATGCAGAGGGGCTGCTTTTGGCTGAACCTGGAGAAAGGCCAATTCCATTACTGGGGCTGGGAACATGTTCCGAACATTGATCGGCTGCTTCGCCTGGAGGAATTTTTGGACATGTTTTTCAGCAGCTGGCTATTACCTGTACGCGAGTCTAGTGGAGTGCGGGTCTCTACCTTTTTCATGGAGGCACAATTGGATTATGACAACATTATCAACATAGACATCTTAGTAATTTCCAGGATTTATCGGTTGCTCGGTAATATTACCGACGGGATCCAGCCAAACTGAGTGGCAGACCCTTTTCAAATTCTTTGGTGATGGCTAGGCATACATATCAAGAACTGATACACCTTCATCAGCCCTCTTCAGATTCCGAGAACCACATTCCGTCCAGACTTGCAACTAACCAGCGGGGTTATGCCCGAAGAGTGGGTGACCTAAGAGAAGGATAATCAGCAGACAATTTAGAACATGTGTCTGCTATCGAGTCGAATCTCGGGTTATGATCATTTCAATTTCCATCCGTTTTCCCCAACTGGTGAAATCATGAATAAAATAATAGATGAGTTTAGTAAGTGGGGCTACCTCTTTTCCCTCTGAGATGGTATTCTAGTAGCTTGTATTGGCGGGGAACTGATCTATGAGGGATAAGTGCCTTGCCGATTTAGGCATCAATTTGGCTGCTTCAAGGCACTGTGTACACCCACACTCAATGGAGCCCGCGAGAATTTTCATTTAATGGTGGTCAAGAAACTGTGGTTAATGTTTACCTGGGAGGATACCGTCTACGAGGTTATAACCCCCATGCTTGCAGACTCCACACCCTTCTAATCCAAGAATTATACTGACTCATGGGTACAATCATACCCAAATGGCCAGCTAGGGATGTTGGTGCCTACCATATCATGTCCCAAGACATCAAAGGGCAAGAGGAAGTGAAAGGGGGATGATGCTTCAACTAGGCCGGGCAAAGTCCTTCACCACCCTACCGGTCTTGTGCTTCCGGGGAATATTTTAATAGACAGAGGTGTATCCTCTCATGCCTTCGAAGCTTCCCGAAGGGGGTTGGTTATTCCCGCAGACACTGCCTTCCCGATAGCCTGGGGCCAATGGTACATATTCAATGGTTTATAATCCTTTCGTAGATAGTACCCCCATTCTCTTTGGTAGTGTCTTTAGAAATTAGAAGTGGAATATGACCGGCAGGGCTACATATCCGCCCCTCTTGACATCCTTTATGGTGTGGACCCAGAGCGGGTCAATTGGTATCTCCATGATCTGGAAGCCTATATTTACATGCTCTAGGGTTTCACAGTATTATCCGACCAAGTCCAGGCCATGCTGCACCTTGTGATCGATGAGGAGGGGGAAGGAAGTGACCAATCTTCAAGGGGTGATGATTTCGATGATCGCCTCGTCATGGCCAAAGCAAGGGAATTCACCTCCCTAACTATGAGGTCCTATCCATACGTATCCCCAAATAATTCTAGGGCAGTGGCAAGATCTGGAACACCAACACGGCCATTGGCGCCCCTACCAGCCCCTGCCACTGCCTGACCATCTCAGGTTGATCCTTCCAGGCTAGTCGTTCCCATTACGGCTGCATTCCGAGACGAATGGAGGATTTGGGATGACTTGAAGAATAGGGGATCAGATGAAGAGGTTCAGGCATCACTCCAAATGAGCCCTCTCAAGCTCCCATGTATTGGGGTTATCTTCGCTCTGCCACACCTGCAGTTGGAAGTGGATTTGAGTGAAATAGTTACCTTATTAAAGGAGATGGACACCTCTGTTCATTCACTCTGGAAACGGATTTATGGGTCTTCCCAGGTGTCCATGATGTTAAGACATCCCAAATCATCAGATCCCAAATAAGAATTTGTCATGTTCATCCATTCCAGATTTCCCTCCTCCTTTGCTGAGAAGGTTCTAAATTTTCATCCCTTTACGCAGGGTGTCATGGAATCCCAGGGGGTAATTCCTTCCCCAGAGTATACTCCCCATGGGACCACAGTAGGCGAACACGCATTTTCAGCCAGGGGGATCACCGAGGAGGGATCTCCTAGCGCAGCTGAGTTTATGGAGGTGACCATTGCAGAACCAGCTAGGGTCTTTCCTCCCCAGGGTCCTCCCAGTTTTTTGAGCAAGGAATTGTCCCCGGGGTAGATCCATAGATGTTAGCAGGTGACCTATTTTTCGGAATAGGTCAGACATGGGACGTCAGGTTATCACGACATCTCATTTCATTAATTACTGACGTGTATTCTCTGATTCTATCCGTTTTTGACTTTTCCAGTGCTACGACGTAGGTCCATTCGGAGACCTGGTCGTGGCTACCCATGCGATTGTACCTCCTGCCCCTTTATCATCTAGTGGATTACCTACAGCCACCCCTGAGCATGATGAGATGGTGGGCTCCACTGACGGGGAAAATGATATAGATGCTTTCCTTATTCCTTCATCCACCAGAGATATGTCTGAGGAGGGACAGCTAGAAGCCGAGACTCCCACCGATCCTACAGCCTCTATAATTACAGGCGAGGATGGGATGATGATGATTACCGAAGAGGCCCCAGATCTGACGGGGCTTGCTACCTTAGACCCAATGGGTCCCATGGTGATGGAGGATGATCCTGCCATCTGTCCAGTCATTGGGAACCCTTATCATGTCGTCACCTTATTCACCGGGGGAGTGATTTCCCCGGGCTTGATCTTCGAAGTTGATCGCTTGGGGGCATCTTTGGGAGTTGCTGGCGTTGGGTATGGATATAGGTCCTGGGCGCCTCTGGGGATTCCCAGGGCTCCTCATCCCTTTGAGGATGTAGAATCTTCCTCGAGTGGTTGTTGCTGTAGTGCAGAGCTTGAGGATGCCGACGCCTTGATGATCAGGAGTATGCTTCCCGATCATTTGCCACTGAATCCTTTTTCAACACTTTTATAATTAGGGGTACTTATCTGTCTGATTGACTCGCGAGATTCAGAACCACAACCCTTGGAACTGGAGATTGTGTTGTCATCCCCAACTGTGCCTATGACCATAACTGTCGGGGGTGAAGATTCTGTAGTGCCAGAGTTTGCGGGTGAAACCGCATCAGGTCCCTCCTTGGTGATGTTCATCCCAGAGTATGTGTCCTCATCTGGGAGTGATTCCGAGCCCAATCAACAAGTCATTTTCAGTCTTCGGCATGCTCGCCATAGGGCCTGGGAGAAAATCTGGATGCTAATCACTCAAACACCCTTGGTCGAGATGCCGACCAAATTACCGAGGCTATGCAACTTGTTTATGCAGTTGAGATTCGATGGCTTTGACTATCATTGTGTTTATGACAAAGTCAAGTAGGTGGTTGCTGATCGAGAAAGACTGGGTGGTTTTGAATCTCACCTTTCTGCTTCCCAATTCGAATCCTACCTTTCCGCAACCTAATAGCTTTCCCTAACAAAGGCTCATGATCACACCAGGGTAGTTGTGAGGCTCCAGGGAGAAGTTACTGAGTAGCGTTCTCACCTAGAGGTGCTGAGGAATGAGATACAGTGACTACAGTAGGAAGAGGCCATTGTTGCCACCATAATTGAATAAGGGTAGCAGTAGATAGAGGAGGAAATGAGGGCGAGCACAATGGCGGCCTAGGAGGCGTAAGAGTTGTGGGCTGGTGCAGAAGCTGAAATGACCTTACTGCAGAATCTCTCTCAAACAATCATGGATTCTGACTAGTTCCTGATACAACTCTATGAATCTACTGGAAACCTCCAATAATAAAATTTTACACCAGAGGCGTACTAAGAGACGTATTGCCTAAGGAAGTACTACCTTTGGCAGACAGGCCAAAGGAGATCAATAAGCAGAGCTGTTGAGGGCATGGTATGAATAGTCATGCAAAGGTGTCCTTTAGTCAATTATTTTATTCTTCCGATAGCCGAGCAACTTCAGGGAAGTTGAGATTTGGGACCACCAGCGGTGGCTTATGAGAGTTCAGCTTTTTCAGAGTACAGAGTATGGTTTATGATGAGAGGGTGCTTGGATATGGGGAAACATCTACACTAAACATCCCAAGAATGGGTGAAGTAATCTCTACTCATGTGGGTGTGAGATAGTGGCTTGTGCAGGTATGACCCATGCACTGAAGGACAGAGAAAAGCCTATGTTCCTTACTGAACCTGTGATGGGTTTGACCGTGTAGTTTAGCATCATGAGGTAAAGACGAAGAGCATTATTAAAGTATGATGTGTAGTTTAACATCCTGTATCGAGGAAATGGGACATTTTTCTTTCCTTTTCCAATGCTGTGCAGTTTAACGTCGTGCAACAAGGATGATTGACCGTGCAATTTAAAATCGTGCAGTAAGGACGAGGGGCATTATCTAACCGGTGAAAATTATTGTAATTGGAGGGATTCCCATTTATGTTTAATTCTTGGTCATTGTAGACTTACACCAGGCAGACAAGATGTTCTCTTTTCCGTTTGACGTCATGAGGTAAGGACGTAGTTAAAAAGGCCGCTCTTGATTATAATGTAACTGGGCATGAGAATCCGGTCATGTCCAAGATGTGGAGGGGGGTAGAGAGTGTAAATCAAGGTTTTGGGGCTTCTTGAATGAGGATAGATGACATGGAGGCTCTAGGGCCTGTAAGCGTGTGGAGATGGGATGAGTAACTCCTGAGAAAAGAATACCTTTGGTGGAAGAGCCTGGGGCTATCAATATGTAGTGCCGCTGAGGGAATGGAATTCATAGTCATGAAAATTTTTCTCCAGGTCGATGACTTCCCAATTCTGATGGCCATGAATGTTTATGAAGATCTACAGTCATCTGGGTCACAAATTCTATCATCGGGGAAAGAAATGTCTAAACATCGTGGGCATACTCAGCCCTGGATACTGTTAATGCTTAGAGATCTCCCTGCACTGATTTATTTTGCGCGCGGGGGTGTACCTTCACTCCATGCAGTATAACCTCATTTGGTAAGGATGAGGTACTCCATGTTTCACGATCATAGAGCTCAGACCATTAGGTGACTACTTTTGTAGTCACTCGAAGGATAACTGGGTCAACAAGCTCTGATATACACAGAACAAGGTGGGGGATGAAGGTCGTAAACAACAACTTTGAGTTGTCCCCGATTAGGGGGTGTGATGTGTGGGCTCTGAGGCCGGTAAGCGTACGGATCTAGAAATATTGTCGCCCACGGTAATCCTATAAATACCCGTAATATTCAATGGAAATTTCTTTCTTAAATTTCTTTGGAATTTTACAAGAACGCAGTTTCTGAAAGCACCTAATTCCAAGGACCGGTGTGCCTGGAATCATTTTCCGAAGTTTAGCTCGGGTACGATTAGTGAATGAACGAGTGAGTTTTCCTAACTTTTGAACCGGTGCTCGGAATCAAAATCTGAGGACACTGATGGAATCGCAGCGTCGGTTATTGCTTAGGAACACCTTTTCTGGAGTTGCGTTTGCTCGGGTGTGGTTTTTTAAAATTTTTGGGTTAAGTAAAAGAATAAAATAAAATGGTGCAGCCAATTTTATTTTCTTTTTAGTTGTTTAGCCTAAGCTAACTGGTTGAAGTGGGACCAAGTATATCCTACTCCACTAGGTAGGATATTTGTGGTGGTGGGGCCCACAGGAGCCCCACCTTTTCTTCTTCCAGGAAACCCCCACCTTTAATTAGGTAACGCACCCGCACCCCCCTTTAAATGTAAGTCAACTCTTGCGTTTAAAACGAAAAATAAACACCTTATTAATTGGTCAATTTAAACTCCTCAATTAATTCAATTAATTAGTTGATTTGTTTTTGAATTTCAAAACGGTTGGCATGAGAAATAAAATAAGACTAACACTTATTTTATTAGAGTAGTTGGGTTGTGAGAGGATTGGGGTAAAATCTATAAGGCTTGAAGTTCTTATTCTTCGTCAAAGAACGCGAAGAACGCCGAACTCCGACGACGGGCAACGATGAGAGACACCTTCCTCGGAGATCGACGATGTGACGCCTTGTGTCGTGACGCCAACGTCCTTATCCTTCAACAACGTCTTTTTCCACGACGAACCCTCGCTCAACGAATTCGACAAGGTAGGGGATGTTGTTTTTGATCGTGATTACTTCCATTGTCATTCGTTGTGAATCGTTGCCACTTGCTATCAATTAACGGGAGGGGGCCGGAACACAAAAACACAGCCGGCCCTCCTCCCTTATCATTGTCTTGTTGCGGTTCAAAGGAGAGCGGGGCGGTGCGACGACACTGTGAGGGATCATACGACAAGGGCGCGCGGGGCCATCGCGCCACGCCATTGAAGTCTAACAAAGGCACGGCGCCGTCGAGCAGTGCCGGAGAATCACGAAAACACCACGGCCGGATCGGGGCCGCTGCGGAGCAGGGACTGGCGACGGGGTTCGGGCCGCCGGCAGCATTGCAGGGGGACCGACCCATGCCGGTCCAATGGCAGAAGTAGCAGGCCGGCCGGAGTGGGCCGGCCGGTCAGAGGAGGAGTCGGGGGTTACGACCCCCAGCTGGCCGGACAGCAGCGGCCCCCCAACATAGGGGTCACGGTTACAAACAGGCGGGGGGTAGTGCGCCCCCATGCACCCCAAACGTTCGGCCGTTTCGGATGAGCCACCTGGCCAGCGCGCCAGCTCGCTGAGCCGGCTGCCCAGGCCGGGCCGGGCCACACCTAAGCGGTCCAGACCTGGACCAGGGTCGGGTCGACCCGGTGAGGGCCGAACCAGGGGGGTCTCGGACCGGGTCGGTCCGGGCCCAAAACCCCCACTTCCGGACCTTTTACAGTCGATTGCCCATATCATGGGCTACGGACCTCTGATCGATTCAACGTCAGCTGCGATGCGATCCTTGGATCGGGACGGTCATTTCGGTATTTTACACTCAAGTATTCGGAGAACTTTGGGTTCGGCCAGGTTGGTTCAAAGTTGAAACCAACCGGGCCCTCGGAGCGGAAAAACTTATAACATTAGCTCCGGACGTCCGATTGATGTGCCGTAAACTTTGTTGGATTCATCTTGAAGAGACGGAACTTTTGGAATACATCAACTGAGGTTTGGACGCAGTTGGATAGTGGCTGGGTTGGATTTAACCCGAAATCCAACCGGGCCCTTGGAACGGAAAAGCTGATAACTTTCAGACCGGACGTCCGTTTGAAGAACCGTCAGCGGCGTTGGTGATCATGTTGAGAAATGGTCCCTTTGAGTATACCATATGAGAGTTCAGGGTACGGTTGAGATACGGTCGGGTTGGTTTTTTCACGAAACCAACCGGGCCCCCAGACTAAAAGGCTAATAACTCACAGACTGGGCGTCCGATTGACGCGTCGTCTGTTGCGTTGATACCCCTATGACATGGCGGTCCTTTGAGATACTTCTTTGTGGGACTTATGATACATGGAGTATCGATAGTAGCTCGTGGAGTGGACCCTCTCAAAGACGAGAAAGCAGAGTGCAGAGACCTAGTAGCTTATTGAGACTTGACGACTGCTGATCGATCGACTTGGAGTGATTTGGACAGCCCAGTGGGCTGCGCTTGGTTGTAGTGGAAGACCCACGACATAGGTGCGCTTGGTTGTAGCGGAAGACCCGCAATACTTGACAAAAGGAGTACCTATGTAGGCTATGAGGGGGTGCGCTTGGTTGTAGCGGCAGACACATGGTGGGATGCGCTTGGTTGTAGAGGCACGCCCCTAGTACTCGACAAGTGGATTAATTCAGTAGTACAAGGTTAGTGGGATGCGCTTGGTTGTAGTGGCAGACCCACTGTAATCGATAGAGGAGGAGTTCTCCAGCAGTCGTGGTTTCCTTTTCATGCATAAAATTCTGGTTTGAGCTGAGTCTATGACCTTTGTGTTTACCTCATGATTGAGATGGATCACATGATAACATAGGTATATGTATGGGAATATACCTGGGAAGTGGTTATCCGTTGATTTCATAATCTTTGTGTTTCCTCATTATTGAGATTGGTTACATGATAACTTATGTATACGTATAGGCATATACCTATGTAGAGGTTATCTATTGATATATTTCTTTGTGGTTATCCTTGTTGGATTTAGTGAGACCTTGAGGGTCACGGGGTCCCTAATGAGTATCATTATACTCACCGCTGCAAGGGCTATGCCCGCACCTCGTTGTGCTAGTTACAGACGACGGGCAGCGCTAACAGAGGCCGAGTGTTCGAGGACTGGACGGTACCCGGAGGTGGATCTCATGATGAGTCAATATTCTGAGGTGGACTTCCCGACGTGACGATACTCAGAGGAGGTTGATGGGTGAGAGTGTTTGTAGAGACCCGAAGGCTGACATACATGGACAACACATTACTTTTGTGGAATACTTAATACATAACAAAATTCAAAACTCAAGGACCGTAATAGTTTAGTGTCTTTGGAAACTCTGAACGTAATCTTCTAATAGTGGTGAAAGATCTTCAACATCTCTCATAAAGGTCTTCCCCTTATGTTTTCTTACCTAAAACCTTTCTTTATATCCTGGGGAAAATAAAACATATAATGGGTGAGATCAAGTGCTCAGTAAGGGTAGGCATGGATAATATAAAACAAACCATATACATTTTAACTTAAAATCATCAACAAAATGTTTAAACATCATGATTTTGAGCAATGAAATAAAACATGGAAATACGTAAGGCATAGATCATAAAGAATCATTAATCCTGAAAAAATATCATGGGAAAAAACTTTTAATTGTGCAAAATATTATGATTTCAATAGTAGCCAAGGCATTGCTTCCAGGACCATCTTAGTGGATAGTGTCCCTTTCTGAATCGAGTTCACTCCTCATTTCAGTCCTATAACACTGAATCGGATTAACTTACCATTCAAGCCATGTCTATCTCATGAGATATAAATCTTTAGCCAATGCATTAGAGGGAGATATAGGTCTCACCCATCTCATAATGAAATGATTCTTACTTGTGGCACAAAATAAACTTGAAACATTCATCATAACCCAAATACTAAAATGGGTTTCATAAACATCATCTCATCATCACATAATCAATATAAAAAAATGGATATATCAACATAAGAAAAGTGAAGCCATGTAAATAATAGGGAAATGATACTTGAAACATACACATATAATGTCATCTTAGATGGAAAAATGGTTTTGATAAAACACTTGAAATGAATTCTTGAGGAAAATATCCTTCTTCAAAATCAATTTCTTTTCACAAAATGTCATGAAATTTTAAATGAAAGAGGTTTTCTTAAAAATATTCATGAAGTATTTTGGAGTAAGCTTCCATAAAATAAGGCTTTATAAAACATTAAAAATCATTTCATGCCGTATAAGTTAAAAAAACATTCTCCTTGTACTTTTGTCGGAAAAGTCAAAAAGTACCTCGTAACTTAAAAAAAGTAAGATTCCTTACATATCATGTAGTAAAAGACAAAATGGGTAAAAAGGAAATTAAACATACATAAAAACACTTTGAAAACATGGACTTAGATGATATCAATAACCCCAGTAATTACTTACGAATAAACAATCTCGGATAAGAATGAGATTGGAAAAGTTATCCCTTACCATACGTCTGATATGCTTCGTATGTATCCAAACCTCATGTATAATGATTTAAATAATGTCATTGAATTATTACAGAATCATATTCATTGTTATTATATCATATATGGTTCACTTATGACTTTATAATACACATTCCTTTTTAAATTAATGTTAAAGTATCATTTTGGGTAAAATCATCTTATTTATCGTACGTGTTTGGAATTGTTGTTCATGATGTTATTATTAATTATATCATGATTTAATTACTTCAAAAATGTAAATAATTATTTATATATCATATAAATTCATTATATATCCAGCGTATACAAGCATTTATAATAGTACATAACATATGGAGGTAAGAAATGAAACGCATGGTTCATAGAGACGGTAAGTCGTACGTACGCATGAACACTACTTTCATTTCTATTTCTTATTTTAATGGAGTTAAAACATAATGATACATAGGTATATTATATTTCCAGTATAATATCATATATAATATCATTAACCACATCCTTTATAAAACCCACATAAGGTATTAACGAATCACCTCACTTTGAGGGGGCGGTAGTCCACACTTCCTCAAATGAGGTTATCGTATTTACCGACTGTGGAAACCATAAAGGATTGATATAATTGGGAAGTAATGAAGCATAAGGAAATAATAAACATAATATATATTATATATAAATACATTTCAATCATAATGGCCATCATGAGAGGTGGTAGGAGAAAATCGAACAATCATCGTTTCGTGAGGCGTTAGTTGGCCATCACAGAAACATTATGTTCTTCATTCTTTAGATGGAGGTGTGTGTAAGTGTAGTAAGAATAAATTTCATAACAACATCATAGTATATTTAGGATATTTTTTTTGTTACAAAAGAATGTATTAAAAAGAGTTTAGGTGTTGGAGAAGTAGAATAAAAGAAAACAACGTAAGAGAAATTGTTACCTTTAATTTGGTAACTTCCTTTGGTTTGAACTAAAAGGACTTCTTGGAGAGTCTTCTGACTAATTTATGGCTTAAAAGGGGAGGATAGGTATGTAGGGAGCTTATTTGGGCAGAGTTTGGATTATCCAAAAGGCTTGAGATGTGTGAGGAATTGCATATAAGTGGTCTCCTTTTATAAGGGAGAGGAGGGGCTCTTTAGAAAACTGTGAAAACATTATTTTATTATAAACATATCTTCGGTTTCAAAACGTAAAAAACACATTAATGTATAATATACGATGACTCATATTCGAAATAAAATCATTCAATTGGAATTGGATAGGTTTTGGATGATATTTTAATCATTATAATCTTATTTATTTAAATCATTTATTAATGAGGTAAACACTACATCATTATTGTGTCATAAATAATTTAATTAATTTGCTGTCTAAAAATTATGAAACAAATAACATGATGTAGGTAATCTTTTTATCTTTCCAAATAATATTTATAGTCTAAAATATAACGTATATAACCCCTTATAAGAATTAATTACTAAAATATATTTGTTAAAGTCAATTTTGTCTTTACATTAAATTAATTAATCCAAATTGTCATTTTAACTACCAAGTGGCTCATTAGGGTCCCAAAATCGGCCCAAGGATGCCCATGGTCTGCCACTACTCATCCAATAAGTTTAGGACATGTGTCAAGGTAATTTTGAATTATTATAAATTTTTTTAACCTTGAATTACCCTATTTACCTTCAACCGCTATAAATAAAGATTACCGTAATTACTATTAATAATATAAAAAAATTAAAAGTAACAAATTAACATAATTTAGACCCACAGATTCCAAATATGGAACCCATTTTTAAAAATTCAAAACACCGATGTTGTAGTAATTAATTTAAAATTAATCCTGTTGTTAAGCGAATAGGTTTTAAAAGTTAAAACGTTGCCAAAGATTGAATTGATTTAACCAATGAATTCAATGTAAAATCAATGATAATGACATACATTATATTAAATTGTAAAAATATATTTTATTTATACTTCAAAACCATTCAATATTGTAATTTAACCATATAAATTATTACGATTAAAAAAGTTGTTTTAATTAAAACATAGCATGTTTTTACTATTCATTAAAATATGAAAGTTATCAGAATAATATGAAAATTTTATCCAAAGTAAATTTTTATATACTGATTCCAAAGAAGATTTTTATTTTTTCAATTTTAACTTATAAAAATGTCAAAAACTAGATTTAATGTGGGTGTGTCATTAAAAGGCGACAAAACTGTATTTTTTTAAAAATACTTATTTTACCCGAAATTTTTTTTTTCTCATACCATGTTCTAGAAAATATGTAAGATGAATAATAATGTTATAAAATTCAAAATTTAGTTAATAATATTCATAATGGCTAGTTCATAATAATATTATAACCATATATCATTATTTAGTGAAAACCGATATTGCGTTCAACACACACTATCAAAGAAGGTCGCGATTGCGTGTAAGGCAAGCCAAGTTAAGGTTGCATGTAGTGCAAGACTCCATTGTTGTTGAGTATAAGAGAATCCAACCATATTTAATTTATACATTTAATATATATATAAATATACACTCAATGTTGCGTAGAGTATCTTCTATCAAACGAACATGAAATTATGTGTAACACGAGCCAAGAATAGGGTTGTGTATACTGCAAGCTAATACGGTGTTTCATATAGCGCAAGATAATCATGGTGTATCGTACAATAGAAGATATTAATGAAATTAAAAATAATGTATCTTATAAAATCTCAAGTAGTTACATTCTACCCCCCTTAAAATGAATTTCTCCCTTGAAATTTGTTGGGGTTATAAATCGTTTACTATTCATAGAAACCCACAGCGTAAACAGGAATACTAAAAAAAAATTTAAAAACTATAGTATGAAATGTAATGATTAACCAAAGTAACTCATCACTGGGTTTCCATATAGGATAACATAGGTTAAAATATGGATATGGAAGAAAAATCTAACAATCATGTTCTGATGGATATTGGTAGAGAACATGGCTATAAAATATCCAACAATCACAGAGCCATAAATTTTTGATGATCTAAGGTACCATCTGATTCATCAGTTATAAGAGCACTAGGACAACATTTTTGGTTTTCAATATCATTTTCCTAAAGTTGATGAATTAAAAGAAATACTTACATGATTTTCATACAATCTCACAATTGTTCGTGAACTGAACAATTTCCACTTCATCTCTTAAAGAAATGAAGTTGAGTTTGTTCTTCGTAAGCGCTAGCAGATCATGTTATAGAATTATGGTTCATTCCATATATCTGAAAAAAAAGGTTCGAAAAAGATATCAAAAATACATAAGTCCATAAATAGTGAGATTAATCTTATATAGTTCCAAAATTGGACTTATAAATCCCATATCATACTTCTTAATATAATAAAACTAGTTTATACTATACAGGGACTTCCTGTAGGCCAGTGGTAGGTGATAAAGGCATGTCGGACTTCGGTTGTGGGTTCGATTCCCACAGCCTTGTCCAATGCGATGGGTTTTCGCATGTCCTGCAGGTTGTCCTTTTTCTAAAACTACATTACTATATCATTCCATCAATAATATCGAAAAAAGTTTTATCCTTAAGCAATACAAACTTATGTCCAACATAATCCATTTCAATCTTTAGGCTTATCCAGAATATTGCAGTCCATTGTCATATTATAGTGAAAACGATTACCATAGATTTCATATAACAAGCATGTTAATACCATCGTTTATCCCCATATATCATAAGATATGTCTTGTTGGTCACATTCCAAATGTTCGAAGGCCTTAATCATGTATTCTCTTGAAAAATGAATACCCATTGGTTCTTAGTGAAAACATGAGTGCTGTAAAAAGTTAACTCTTTCAACATACCAAAACCCCAAAATTCTATATACTGAACCCATGATATAACTATTTCCTTATATCAGTCATGAACTCATGAATATTCTAAAACATTTCATTTTCTCCATATACCTTCATTATGTGCATATCATCTTCTTTCCAAAAATATCTCCATCACATTCCATGGTTACCGATGCCATATTATTATGGAAAACTACAATGTACCAATATATAGGTATTCCAATATACCATAAAATACCTGAACAACATTATTTTGGAATACCAATACATTAACACTTAAAACTGTCATCTTTAATGATTGTCAAGGAATAATTCCTTCCTTGATTTAGATGTAACCTCTTAGGTCAGGGCATTGAGTTGGTTAATGCCCATGTTCTCCACAGATAAGACATTGAACTCCATAACAATCTATCAATCTATGACCCTTTTCTCCACACAAATAACATTTGTCCCTCCATTTGAGGTATTATTCAAGGTTCTTCTTCCATTATTTAAAAATCTCAATCTTCCTTTCTTTATGCTCCTCACTATGTGAACATGCATTAAATTCCATGTTCCTCTTATTTGATGACTTATGAATACCAATAAATTTCACCTTGTTAATCATATATCACGATGACTGATTCGGCATAATCACAATATCATTATCTCTAGGCATTACACAATTTCATTGCTCATAGTCACCAATTTGTCGATTGGATTCAATGTTAACTGAATTCCTTATTGTTCTCTCCAATGACTAAAACATAAAAATAATTCTGTGAGAGGAAAAAATCATGCTAGGGAAAACAACATAATAAAGGGGGAGTACCTTCAATATCTAACATCTTAGGTTTAATTCTAAGATCATTAGAGAAATTCTAGGACTATAAACTATATGTATACTTAACATTAGGGACATAACTTGACATACCATAGAAATATCTCTAGGGATCTCACTAAAGTTCTCACATCCTAGTTTTCAAAGGTTGACTAATCCTTTTCTCTGATACCAACTGTAGAGACCTGAAGCTTGACGTACATGGACAACACATTAATTTTTCGGAATACTTAATACATAACAAAATTCAAAACTTAAGGACCACAATAGTTTAGTGTCTTTGGAAACTCAGAACGTAATATTCTAATCATGGTGAAAGATCTTCAACATCTCCCATAAAGATCTTCCCCTTATATTTTCTTACCTAAAACCTTGCTTTATATCCTAGGGAAAAGAAAACATATAAAGGGTGAGCTCAAATGCTCAGTAAGGGTAAACATGGATAAAATAAATCAAACCATATACATTTGAACTTAAAAACATGAACATAATGTTTAGACATCAAGATCTAGAGTAATGAAATAAAACATGGTAATACGTAAGGCATAGATCATAAAGAAACATTAATCCTGATAAAATATCATGGGAATATAACTTGTAATTGTGGAAAAACAATATGATTTCCATAGTAGCCATGGAATTGCTACCAGGACCATCTTAGTGGACAAAGTCCTTTTATGAATCGAGTTCACTCCTCGTTTTAGTCCTGTAACACTGAACCAAATTAACTTACCATTCTATCCATGTCTATCTCATGAGATATGAATATTTACCCAATGCGTTGGAGGGATATACAGGTCCCACCCATCTCATAATGAAATCATTCTTACTTGTGCCACAAAATAAACTTGAAACATTCATCATAACCCAAAGAATAAAATGGGATTCATAAACATCATCCCATCAACACATAATCCATATAAGACAAATGGATATATCAACATAAGAAAAGAGAAACCATGTAAATCATATGGAAATTATACTTGAAACATACACATATAATTTCATCTTAGATAGAAAAATGATTTTGATAATACACTTGAAATGAATTCTTGAGGAAAATATCCTTTCTTCTTCAAAATCAATTTCTTTTCACAAAACGTCATGCAATTTTAAAAGAA
This sequence comes from Viscum album, assembly GCA_963277665.1. Lineage (NCBI taxonomy): Eukaryota > Viridiplantae > Streptophyta > Magnoliopsida > Santalales > Viscaceae > Viscum > Viscum album. Next base: position 1,967,196,059 of record OY728132.1, read on the forward strand.
AGAGATTTCTTTGAAAATAGTTATGAAATATTTTGGAGGAAGATTCATGAAAATAAGGCTTCATAAAACCGTAAAAATCATTTCATGCCATATAAGTTAAAAAACATTCTCCTCGTACTTTTGTCGGAAAAGCCAAAAAAAACCTCATAACGTAAAAAAAGAATGATTCCATACATATCATGTAGTAAAAGACAAAATTGGTAAAAATGAAATTAAACATACATCAAAACACTTTTAGAAAACATGGACATGGATGATAACAATAACCCCTGTAATACTTACGAATAAACAATCTCGGATAAGAACGAGATTGGAAAAGTTATCCCTTACCGTACGTCCGATATGCTTCATATGTATCTGAACCTCCTGTATAATGATTTAAATAATGTAATTGAATTATTAAAGAATAATATTCAATGTTATTATATCATATATGGTTCACTTATGACTTTATATTACCCATTATTTTGTAAATTAATGTTAATGTAGCATTTTGGGTAAAATCATCTTATTAATAGTACGTGTTAGAACTTGTTGTTCTTGATGTTATTATTACTTATATCATGATTTACATACATTCAAAATGAAAATCATGATTTATATATCATATACATACATTATATATCCAGCGTATACAAGAATTTATAATCGTACATAACATATGGAGGAAAGAAATGAAACGCACTATTCATGGAGACGGTAAGCCGTACGTACGCATGAACGCTACTTTCATTTATATTTATTATTTTTAATGGAATTAAAACATAATGATACATAGTTATTTTATAACTCCAGTATAATATCATATATTATATCATTAACCACATCCTTTATACATCCCACATAAGTTATTAACAAATCACATCACTTTGAGGGGGTGGTAGTCCGCACTTCCTCAAATGAGATTATCATATTTACCGACTATGGAAACCGTAAAGGCTTGATATAATTGGGAAGCAAAGAAGCATAAGGAAATCATATAAATAATATATATTATATATAAATACATTTCAATCATAATGGAAACCATGAGAGGCGGTAGGAGAAAATCGAACAATCATCGTTTCGTGAGGCGTTAGTTTGCTATCACAGAAACATTATGTTCTTCATCTATTAGATGGAGGTGTGTGTAAGTGTAGTTTGAATACATATCATAAAAACATACTAGTATATTTAGGATATTAGTTTTGTTATAAAATAATGGATTAAAAAGAGTTTAGGGTTTGAAGAAGTAGAATAAAAGAAAACAGCTTAAGAGAAATTGCAACCTTTAATTTTGGTAACGTCTTTTGGTTTGAACCAAAATGACATCTTGGAGAGTCTTATGCCTAATTTAAGGCTTCAAGGTGGAGTGGAGGGATATAGGGAGCTTATTTGGGAAGAGTGTGGGCGAGCCAAAAGGCATTAGAGGTGTGAGGAATTTCATAGAAGTGGTCTCTTTTTATAAGGGAGAGGAGGGGCTCTTTAGAAAAGTGTGAAAACATTATTTTATAATAAACTTATCTTTAGATTAAAGAGGTAAAAAACACATTAATGTCAAATATAAGATGACTAAAATTAGAAATATAATCATCCAATTGTAATTGTACAGGTTTTTGATGATATTTTAATCATTACAATCTTATTTATTTAAATAATTTATTAATGAGGTTAACACAACATATTTATTTTGTCATACATAATTTAATTCATTTTATGTCTAAAAATTATGAAACAAATACCATGATGTAGGTAATCTTTTTAGCTTTCCATATAATATTTATAGGTGAAAATATAACTTATATAACCCCATATAAAAATTAATTACTAAATTATTTTTGTTAAAGTCAATTTTGTCTTTACATTAAATTAATTAATCCAAATTGTCATTTTCACAACCAAGTGGCTCATTGGGGTCCCAATATAAGCCCACATATGACCACGGTCGGCCACTACTCATCAAATAAGGTTATGACAAGTTTCAAGGTAATTTGGGATTATTATAATATTCTTTTATCCTTGAATTATCCTATTTACCTTTAACCGCAGTAAATAAAAATTACCGTAGTTATTATTCATAATATAAAAAAATAAAAGTAACCTATTAACATAATTTGGACCCACTGATTCCAAATATGGAATCCATTTTTCAAAATTCAAAACAACGAAGTTGCTATAATTAATTTAAAATTTATCCTGTTGTTAAGCGAATAGTTTTTAAAAGTTAAAACATTGCAAAAGATTGAATTGATTTAACCTATAAATTCAATGTAAAATCAATGATAATGACATAAATTATATTAAATGGTGAAAATATATTCTATTTATACTTTAAAACCATTCAATATTATAATTTAACCATATAAATTATTACGATGAAAAAAGTTGTTGTTAATTAATTAAAATATAGCGTGTTTTTACTATTCATTAAAATATGAAAGTAATCAGAATAATATGACAAATTTATTCAAAGTAAATTTTTATATCCTTATTCCAAAGAAGAATTTTATTTTGTTATATTGAACTTATAAACATGTCAAAAACTAGATTTAATGTGGGTGCGCCATCAAAAGGCGACAAAACTGCATTTTTGGAAAAATACTTATTTTACCCGAAATATTTATTTTGTTCTAATACCATGTTCTAGAAAATATGTAAGATAAATAATAATGTTATAACATTAAAAATGTAGTTAATACTATTCATAACAGCTAGTTCATAATAATATTATAACTATATATCATTGTTTAGTGAAACCCGATATTGCGTACAACACACGCTATCGAAGAAGGTCGAGATTGCGTGTAATGCAAGCCAAGTTAGGGTTGCGTATTATGTAAGACTCCATTGTTGTTGCATAAAACATAAGCCAACCATATTTTATTTATACATTGAATATATATATATATACACTCAATGTTTCTTAGAATCACTTGTATCAAACGAACTTGAAATTGTGTGTTACACGAGCCAAGAATAGTGTTGTGTATACTGCAAGATAATACAGTGTTACATGAAGTGCAAGATAATCTTGGTGTATCGTACAACAGAAGATATTAATGAAATTAAAAAGAATGTATCTTATAAAATCTCAGGTTGTTACAGCATTGTAGAGGCTATCTGTACCTACCCTTCAGGTAGGATCTATGGTGGATGATCTAGGAGCTGTGCTATCTGTACCTACCCTTCAGATAGGATCCGTGGTGAAAGATCCAGGAGATACACTATCTATACCTACCCTTCAGGTAGGATCCGAGGAGGAAGACCCATGAGCTGGCTCTATTATTCTAGCTGTTTGTCTTTTTCTGTTGTACTTTTGTTCATTTGTAACTATACTTTCGATTGGGTTTGTATTATAGCCCATTTACAATTCAGCACTACCTTTTGTATTTTGTGTATTACCTCCTCTTGTACTCTATGGTGTTTAGTTTACTTTTATAAAAGAAATGCTTTCCCAGTTATTGGGAATTACGCCTTTGGTGCTAGTCTCCCGCCCCTGGCCTATGGAAGGCGGGCTTGGGGTAGTCACGGCACGGGCCCCGAGGATGGGTCGTGAAAAATTGGTATCAGAGGAGTCGGTTCTACCGCAGAACTTATAACTCTAATATTTTCTTTATGTGAAGCGACAGTGTTAAGAGTACTGAGTGTAGATTTCAGTTCAGGGAGTCCAGTGTTGGTGCATGCGGCCGACGTATCCATACACTGGGACCCTGATGACTAATTTCCGACTTTGTGAACGAAAACACAGGTTGTGTGTCTGTTTCCAGAAGTTTTTAAAAGTCATCTCAAACAATGTCATCTCACCAGGTATAAATCATTTGACTGTGTCATGTTTTTTTATTTCAGGATGCCTCCCCGCAGACGACCTGCTAGATCCCCGAGAGTTGTACGTACTGACAGCCTGCCGAGTGACGTGGCCTCAGTACAGGGCCCTATCCTAGTTGAGGCACCAGCGGAGGCACCGGCGGTACTACTACCCGTTGGGCCACCGATGCCACCTGCCCCAGCAGCAGAGGGTGAACATCGCTTGAGCGCACTGCACAGGTTCCAGCACCAGATTCCACCTAGGTTCAGGGGAGAGACGGACCCGCAGGTGGCTGAGGGTTGGCTGGAGGCTTTGGTGAGAGTCTTCAGGCTAGTGGGGATACCAGCATACTTCATGGTGATCTTTGCTGCCAGCATTCTTCAGGCAACAACATGCTGATGGTGGAGCCTGATGCTCCAGATGCATGATGAGGCGACACTTATGTGGGCAGACATTGAGTTCCGGGCAGAATTTGTACCACCCACCCTTTGAGCGCTGCGTATATAGGATTTGCTGTATCTACAACAAGGTAGCATGACGGTGGCGCAGTACTCAGAGAGGTTCACAGACCTATAGCGCTAATCCACAGATATGGTATGAGTCAAGTTCTTCAGGGCTCAAACCTTGGAGAAGGGGCTCAGGCGAGAGATTAGAGCTTATATTATTTCTCACATCATCCTGATGCAGACAGGGGTGTTGGAGCGAGCCCTCTTATTGGAGAGTTTCTTTTCTGAGCAGTCTCCAGCAGTAGGACCCACCACTAGCCGGCATGCGGAAGAGTCTTCTACAGCGGGCAGTAGACAGATGACGTAGAGGTACAAGAGGACCAGACCAACAGGTGGTCAACCGCATGACAAAGGATCGTGTGTGCAAGGAACACGGGGTGGAGAACGACTTACCAAGCACAGACAATGTTACTCCTGTGATGGAGTTGGTCACATGGCACATGACTGTCCGACCTTCCATACAGATGACCAGAAGATAAATGAAGAACCTCCATGGTAGAGGCAGAGGTTTGATCGAGATGAACCGCTAGGAGCAGAAGGCCGAGGGAGGGGAGCTGGTCGTGCAGCAGGTGGTGGACGACGCTTCGAGGTGTTCCCCCACCACCAGCAAGAGGTCCACCCCAACCACAGGGAACAAGTGGAATGGGAGAGATCAGCTTCAGGCAATAGAAGCATACGACTAAGGAGCTCCGGAAGCAAGTGGACAGGATCAAAACTAGTGGTTTTGTTTTGTTCTTCGCACTTCTAGTTCCATGTTGTTGTTACATTTGTGTCTTGTACTATGAGATACGATAATAAAAAGAAACCCACCTTTGTGACATTTTCTTCCTTCTTTTTTGTGTACTAAGAGGATCCAGTTTAAACTGTTGACTTGACCCTCACTTTCGAGATTCCTTCTAGAGGAGACCCAGTGACCACACACTGATGCCGATAGTGTGACTAAACCCTTGGAGGTGTGAGTAATGGTTGGATCTCTTGGTAGTAGCGTCGAGGCCTTACGAAGTCATCCTTGGTATGTATTAGTATCATCCATGTCGGGGTTGACTGTATTAGGCAACGAATTTGGTTCATCCAAGGGAGGAGACCAGATTTCTCTTATCGGCAAGGAAGAAATCATAGTAGCTCATGTGGGACCAGAGATGGTCTAGGCCACGACAGAGAATGTCCAGGTCATCCAGGAGCGGATGAGGACAGCTCAGAAGCCTTATGCTGACAGGAGGCAGAGACCACTTGAGTTCGAGGATGGCGACCACGTTTTCTTACGGGTCTCACCTCGACGTGGTCTGTGGAGATGTGGCCGAAGCGGCAAGTTGTCTCTGAGGTTTATCAGACCTTAAAAGTCCTCAGCAGGATAGGAAAGGTGGTTTACCGCTTGACCTTTCCACCTCTGTTGCACTGGGTGCATGAAATCATCCATGTACTTCGGCTGAGGAGATACGTGCATGATCATTCACATATCATCGACCTCATGGAGTTAGACGTCAATGACAGGGTGACATGCGTGGAGATTCCAGTGGAAATCAAGTATCGACAAGAGCAGGTCCTATGAGGATGGTTCATTCCTCAGATGTGCTTCCACTGGCAGTATGGGAACCTCCAGGTGAGCACATGGGAGGAGAAGGCTCAGGTGCGTACTCAGTACTACTTTTGTATCCGTAGTTTGAGTTGAAGCTTTATGGGGACGTAAAGCCCTGAAGTGGGAGTAATGTAAAGACCCATAAAATTCAAGGGAAAGTTTTTATTAAATTTATTGGAAATTTTACAAGAATGCAGTTTTTGACGGCACCTGATTTCGAGGCCCGGTGTGCCCGGAATCAATTTTCAAAGTTTAGCTCAGGTACGTTCAGTGAATGAATGAGCGGGTTTTCCTAACATTTGAACCAGTGCTCAGAATCAGAATCCGAGGACACCGATGGAATCGCAACGCCGGTAATTTCTTAGGAACACCTTTTCCGGAGTTGCGTTTTCTCGGGTGTGGTTTTTTAAAATTTTTGGATTAAGTAAAAGAATAAAAGAAAATGGTGCGTGCAATTTTATTTTATTTTAAGTTGTTTAACCTAAGATAAGTGGTTGAAGTGGGACCCACTATAACCTACACCTCTAGGTAGGATATTTGTGGGGTGGGGCCCACACGAGCCCTAACTTTTCAACTTCCAGGAAACCCCCACCTTTAATTAGGTAACGCACCCGCACCCCCCCCCCCCTTAAAATGTAAGTAAACTCTAGCGTTTAAACTGAATAATAAACGCCTTATTAATTGGGTGTTTTAAACTCTTCAATTAATTCAATTAATTAATTGATTCGTTTTTGAATTTCAAAGCATTTGGTGTGAGAAAAAAAAGACTAACACTTATTTTATTAGAGTAGTTGGGTTGTGAGAGGATTGGGGGAAAATCTCTAAGGCTTGAAGTTCTTCTTCTTCGTTGAAGAACGCGGAGAATGCTGACCTCCGATGATGGGCGACGGTGAAAGACACCTTCCTCAGAGATTGACGACGCGACGCCAATGACCCTCTCCTTCCATGATTCCTTTTTCCGCGACGAACCCTCGCTCAACGAATTCGACGAGGTAGGGGGTTTTGTTTTTGTTCGTGATTAATTCCATTGTCGTTCTTCGTGAATCTTTGCCGCTTGATATCAATTAACAGGAGGGGTCCTGACTGCACAAACACGGACGTACCTTTTCCCTTATTTTTGTGTTGTTGCGATTCGAAAGAAAGCAGCGTGGTGCTACGACACCGCGCAGGATCATACGGCAAGGGCGCGCGGCGCCGTCGCGCCTCGCCGTTGAAGTCGAAAAAAGGCACACCGCCGTCATGCAGCACCGGAGAATCACAAAAACACCGCGGCCGGATCGGGGTCACGACAGAGGGGCGCGACGCCGTCGCACCACGCCAGACGGACCAAGGCTGCGGCGGAGAAGGGACTGGGCCGCCGACGTTAGTGCAGGGGGACCATCCCATGCCGGACCCATGGCGGCAGTAGACGGCAGGCCGGAGCGGGCCGACCGGTCAGAGGAAGATCCGGGGGGTTACGACCCTCGGTTGGCTGGACAGCAGCGCCCCCCGCCCCCCTCCAAATGGGTGTCACGGTTACAAACAGCCTGGGGCAGTGCGCTCCCCCCCCCCCCCCCCCCCCCGCACCCCAAATGCTCGGCCGTTTCGGCCGAGCCACCTGACCAGCACGCCGAGCCCAGGCCGGGCCGCGCCAGGCCGCGCCGAAGCGGGGCGGACCCGGATCCAGGTCGGGTCGACCCGGTTAGGGCCGACCCAGGGGGGTCTTGGGCGGGGTCGGTCCCGGCCCCAAACCTCCACTTCTGGACCTCTTACAGACTTTTGCCCATATCTTGGACTACGAACCTCCGATCGATGAACAGTTAGCTGCGATGCGATTCTTGGATCGAGACGGTCGTTTTGGTATATTACACTCAAGGTTTCGGAATAATTTGGGTACGGCCGGGTTGGTTCGAACCTGAAACCAACTGGGCCCTCTGACCGGAAACGCTTATAACTTGAGCTCCGGATGTCCGATTGATGTGTCGTCGACATTTTTGGATTCCTCTTGAAGAGATGGAACTTATGGCATACTTCACCTGAGTTTTGGATGCATCTGGATAATGTACAGGTTGGATTGAACCTAAAATACAATCGGGCCCATCGAACGGAAAAGATGACAACTTTCAGACCGGACGTCCGTTTGACGAATCGTCAGTGGAGTTGGTGGTCATGTTGAGAAACGGTCCCTATGAGTATACCCTATGAGAGTTCGGGGTACGGTTGAGATACGGTCAGATTGGCATGTACACGAATCCAACCGGGCCCCTGGGACTAAAAGACTAATAACTCACAGACCGGGCGTCCGATTGACGCGCCGTCTATTGCGTTGAGACCCCTATGAGGAGGCGGTCCTTTGAGATACTTCTTTGGGGGACTTGTGATACTTGGAGTATCGATAGTAGATCATGGAGTGGACCCTCCCAGAGAGGATCTAACAGAGTGCAGAGACCTAATAGTTGAATGAGACTTGATGACTGCTGATCGATTGACTCGGAGTGATTCAGATAGCCCAGATGGGTGCGCTTGGTTGTAGCGGTAGACCCACGTCGGAGGTGCGCTTGGTTGTAGCGGCAGACCTGTGGTACTCGACAGAGAGAGTACCTCTGTAGGCTTTGAGGGGGTGCACTAGGTTGTAGCAGCAGACCCATGGTGGGATGTGCTTGGTTGCAGCAGTAGACCCACAGTACTCGATAGGTGGAGTACTTCAGCAGTCCAAGGTTAGTGGGGCGAGCTTGGTTGTAGCGGAAGGCCCACTGTACTCGACAGAGGAGGAGTTCTCCAGCATCTGTGGTTTCATTTTCATGCCTAAAATCTTGGTTTGAGCCGAGTCTATGACCTTTGTGTTTACCTCAGGATTGAGATGGGTCACCTGATAACTTAGGTATATGTATGGGCATATTCCTGGGTAGTGTTTATCCGTTGATTTCATAATATATGTGTTTCCTCATGATTGAGATGGGTTACTTGATAAATTAGGTATATGTATGGGCATATACCTAAGTAGAGGTTATCTATTGAGATCTTTCTTTGTGGTTATACTTGTTGGATTTAGTGAGACCTTGAGGGTCTTGGGGTCCCTACTAAGTATCGTTATACTCAAACCTGCACGGGCTATGCCCACACCTCGTTGTGTTGGTTGCAGATGACGGGCAGTGCTGATAGAGGCCGAGTGTTAGAGAACCGGATGGTACTTGGAGGTGGATCTCATGATGAGTCAGTATCCAGAGGTGGACATCAGGACATGATGATACTCAAAGAAGGTTGACGGGCGACAACGTTGTAGAGGCTATCTATACCTACCCTTCAGGTAGGATCCGTGGTGGACGATCCCGGAGCTGCGCTATCTTTATCTATCCTTGAGGTAGGATCTGTGGTGGACGATCCAGGAGATGCTCTATCTATACCTACCATTCAGGTAGGATCCAAGGAGGATGAACCATGAGCTTTCTCTATTCTTCCAGCTGTTTGTCTTTTTCTATGGTACTTTTGTTCAGTTGTAGCTGTACTTTCGATTGAGTTTGTATTCTATCCCATTTACTTTTCAGCACTTATTTTTGTATTTTTTGTATTACTTCTGCTCGTACTCTATGGTGTTTAGTTTACTTTTATAAAGGCAATGCCTTCCCGGTTATCGGGAATTACACATTTGGTGCTAGTCGCCAGCCCCTGGCCTATGGAAGGCGGGCTTGGGGTAGTCACGGCACGGGCCCCGAGTATGGGTCATGACAAATCCTGCCTTTGGTAGATGGGCCAGGAGATATCAATATGCAGAGCCACTAAGGGCATAGTATGCATAGTCATGCAAAGGTTTCCCCGGGTCGAGGACTTTCCACTTCTGATGGTCGTGAATGGTAATGGGGATTCGCGATTTATCACAGTGCAGAGTTCGGAATGTGGGGATAATTGTGTCTGAGTATACAAGAAACATCTTCACTGCAATTGTCTGTTGAGTAAAAGTATCCTAGTCATGGATTGATGTTTTTTGATGCAGGTTGTCACATGAACCATGATCAGATACATAGGCCAACTAGGTAGGGGTACCCTAGCAACATTTGGATGTGAAAAGGGGAATGAACTTGTAAACCACTACCCTGTAGATTTTTTGATCGGGAGATGTGATATGGGTGCTCTGAGGCCGGTAGGTGTACGGAGCTAGGAAAATTATCGCCCGAGTAAATCTTACCTTTGTTAGATGAGCCATGGGATATCAATATGTAGAGCCTCTGAGGGCATGGTATGCATAGTCAGGCAAAGCTGTCCCCGGGTCGATGACATTCCACTTCAGATGGCCATGAATGGTAATAAAGATCCATAATTGTTTGGGTCGTGGAGTATGATGTATGGAGAGGATGCACCCAAATGTACAAGGGGTTTTCCCATATCGTTCTGCCGTATATTTTGGGTGGGACACGATGAAGCCCGTGGAGTTTAACATCGTGCAGTGAGGAAGACTTCTGTGCAGTTTAACGTCATGCGGTAAGGACGAATTCCATGCAGTTTAACGTTATGCGTTAAGGACGAGTTACACACCCTGTTCTGGTCTTCTCCATACACGGGGGGGGGGGGGGGATTTTTGATTTTTTCTAATCCGTGCAATTTAAAGTCACACGGTAAGGACAAAGAATACACCTGGTGTAAGTCTGATCTATACACGGGGGAATAGGGCATTGTTTTTGAGGTGGATGGACCAGGGTGTGGAATTCTGCCTTCACTAAGTATCCTACAAGGGTAGGAATCAAGCCTCACGTAGTTATTTTAAAGATGATACTCCCCATGCAGTTCTGGTCCATTCACCGGGGAAAGGGAATTTTCAACATTATTTTCATTTGGGAGTGGCTGGGCCTGGATAAGGGATCCCGGCATCGCTACATATCCTATCAGGGCAGGAATCAAGCCACACGTAGTTCTCTGAAATCCGTGCAGTTTAATATCATGCGGTGAGGATGAGGAATACACCCCGTGTAGGTCTGGTCCATACATGGGGAATGAGAGAATTTTTAAAACATTTTGTCCATGCATTTTAACGTCATGCGGTGAGGATGAAATACTCTTAGTTTAAAGTCAGAGTTCAGAACGTTGGGTGCTTAGTAGTTTAACGTCATGCAGCTCTGACGCACCCTTTTTTTCTTACCCCTGATGTTTATCATCGTGCGAGTAGGACGAGGTATACACCATGTGCTTGTCTGATCCGTACATGGGGGAAGAAGGAATTTTTAACATTAATTTGGGGGTGGCTGGGCTAGGATAGAGAACCCTGGCGTCACTAATTATCTGACGAGGGAAAAAATAAATACTTACGTAGTTCTCTAAAATCCGTACAGTTTAACGTCATGCGGTGAGGACGAGGAGTAAATCCCACACAGGTCTGGTCCATACATGGGGGGAGGGAGAATTCTTAATTCTTATTATTCATGTAGTTTAATGTTGTGCAGTAAGGATGAAATGCTCTTAGTTTAAGGTCATATAGTTTGGGTTGTGGGTTTCTTGGCAGTTTAACTTCATGCAGCTCAGACGATCCTCTTTTTTTTCCTTACCCGTGCAATTTATCGTCGTATGGGTAGGACTAGGGATACACCCCGTGCAGGTCTGGTCCATACACGGGGGAAGAAGGCATTTTTGACTTTTATTTGGGGGTGGCTGGGCTAGGATGGGGAACACTGGCATCGCTACGTATCCTAAGAGGGCAGGAATCAAGCTATACGTAGTTCTCTAAAATCTGTGTAGTTTAACATCATGCGGTGAGGATGAGGAGTACACCCCATGTAAGTCTGTTCTATACACGGGGTGAGGGAGAATTCCTAACTATTATTAACCATGTAGTTTTACGTCGTGCTGTATGGACGACTAAATACACTAGGTCTCTATGCAAAATACTTCTTCAAGAATATCGCATTGGTAGGAGCCATGGTGAATTGTCTGTCCATGGAGACCAGGGTATATGCTCCGTTGGAGTATACCTTGTGTACAAAGTACATTCCCTCTCACATGGGATCTAGATTTGGAGGCATCTTTCCGCGTATCATTGGGGTCCAGAGGACCAATACTAATTCTCCTTCCATGAATGACCAGAGACGGACCTTTTTATTGAATTCTCGTGCAATCCAATTCTGGTAGACATCTAGATGGTGCAAGGTGTACAGCCGCTTCCCGTCCAGCTGTTCCAATTCACCCAGCTGCTTTTTTGATTTCTCATCATCAGATAATTGATCACAAATGGCAATGCAGAGCGAGGGTAATTGGAGCTCAATGGGCAAGAACGCTTTTGTTCCGTATACTAGTGAGTACAGAGGAGCCCGAGTAGCAGTGAAAATTTTTGTTGGATAAGCCCACATTGCATGAAGGAGTTTATCCGTCCATGACTTCTTGTCTATGTCCACCATTTTCTAGAGAATGTTGGACTTGGTCTTGTTTAAATCCTTTATCTGTCTGTTGGCCTCTGCATGGTAGCGGGATGAGTTTTTAGCCTTGATACCATACTCGTGGTATAATTTATCCAATTACCCAGAGAAGAAGTTGGTGCCATTGTCCGTCAGTATGGTATGGGGGACACCAAATCTGGTGATGATATTGGTCTTCATGAAGATGAAAATATTTCATGCCCCGACTTCCTTGAGGGGTATGGCTTCTTGCCATTTCTAAAAGAAGTCGGTTTCTGCGAGGATACACATTAGCTATTTGGCCATGGCGGGAGGATATGGTCCCACGACGTCTATCCCCCAAATAGAAAATTGACAGGAGTACTTGGCTTGATGACGTAACTCTGAGGGTTGGTGTATGAAGTTCTCATGAATCTGACATGAGTGGAATTTTGCGGTAAAACGCTCATAGTCTCCTGCCACTGTGGGCCAGTAGTACCCAAGCCTTCGAACCTGATGGGAAATCTTGGCCCCCAGTTGATGTGCTTCAAATGTTCCGACAGGTACATCATTCATTATAGTAGTAGTTTCTTCTACATTAATTCATCTAAGGAGCACTCTGTCGAGGCCTCATTTTTAGAGAACCTCTTGCTGACCTACGCCGCTATATAGGAAAAAGTTGATTTCCATTCTCTGTATTTTCTCTTGTTCAGCCCTGTCTGATGGAAGTTCTCCCCATTGAAGGTATTTTGAAATGGGGGTCATCCAGCCCATGGTAGGAGCATATGGATCGGGGATAGGACTAACATCATGTATTTCATCCATCTTAGCTTGAGAAAATGGAAATACCATACGACGGTTTGCAATACTGATAACTGTTTCATCCTGGTCTGAGTCAGCTAGGGTTGTGCCCACGTAGGCTAATGCTTCAGCATGAGCATTCTGAGACCAGGGAATATAGGTCAGTGTTGGTTCTGTGGATAATTCCTCCATTAACCCTCAGACATTGTCAAATAGGGGGATCATCTCCTCCTTTTTAATAGAAAAATCACGATTGACTTGCTAGATGACAAGCTCTGAGTCACCTTTTACATTAAGGTGTTGTACTTGTATCTGGAGTGCGAGCTCCAGGCCTACAATAAGAGCTTGATATTCCACTTCATTGTTTATACATCCCTCTGATAGGTGGAAGGAATATCGAAAGACTGCATTTTCTGGGGACACGAGTATTATTCCCAAACCCACTTTGTTGACTCTATGATCCTCTATCCTATTCTCGGTTGGGATTTGGGATGCGCCGTTGAAGTACATTTCCCATGTTGGGAACTCCTCTCGAACCGAGAAGACGTATTCATCAGGTTACTCGGTGTCCAGTGTAGTGGTCCCTGTCGAAGGGTGCTCTTCCAAAAATTCAGCTAATGCCTGGCCCTTGATGGCTTTCTGAGGCACAAAACTAATGTCAAACTGTTGTAGGATGACCACCCATCGGGATAGGCATCTGGTTAGCATCAGGTGGCTGAGGATTTAATTGAGTGGGTTACTCCACGAGGTCAAATGGGCTTTATGATGATGCGGATAATGTCACAGCTTTTGAACTGCGAAGACAAAGGACAAACAACTCTTCTCGATATTTGAGTATCAAGTCTCAACATCAATCATGGTTCGACTGATGTAATAGAGACTATTTTGACAGTCGGCATCGTTATTTTGTGCGAGGAAGGCTCCTAGTGACCGTTCTAGGGCCGTCAAGTATAGGATGAGAGGTCTTCCTTCAACCGGGGGCATGTGCACCGGTGGGCTTAAGAGGTACTTCTTCATGGTTTTGAACACCTCTTGGCAGTCATATGTCCATCAGTACGTGACCCCCTTCTTCATTAACCTGGTGAAGGGAAAACATTTTTCATCCAGGTAGGGTATGAATCGCCTGATATAGGCCAAGTGCCCTTGGAATTCTCTCAACTCAATGAGGTAGTGGGGAGGTCGCTAGCCAAGGATAGTCGTTGTCTTCTCAGGGTCTACTTTGATGCCATGATGGCGTATGATGATGCCAAGGAATTTCCCTAAGGTAATCTTGAAGGTTCATTTCAAGGGGTTAATCTTCAATTTATGATGTCGGAGTTTGTTGAAGATGGTCCCATGGTCTGACCGGTTATCTGAGCACTGTCTGGGCTTGACCACTAGGTCATCCATGTAACATTAAGTGAATTTCCCCTAGAAAGGTTTAAATATCTGATGCATGGCACGCTGATATGTGGCGCCAACGTTCTTGAGACCAAAGGGCATAACCCTGTAACAAAATACCCCTTTAGGGGCCCTAAAAGTAGTTCCTTTTTCGTCTTATTTGGCCATCATTATTTGGTTATACCCAGAATAGCCATCCATAAAGGATAGAGCCTCATACCTGTCCATTGCATCGATTAATAACTTGGTGACTGGGAACTGGAAATCATCTTTTGGAAAATGTCGATTGAGATCTTTGAAGTCAACGATGACACAGATTTGTCCGTTCTTTTTCATGAAAGGGATGATATTGGGCAACCAGATGGTTTAAATTCACGGAAATTTCAAGGAAATATTTTTCTTAATTTTCTTTGGAATTTTACAAGAACGCTGTTTCTGACGGCGCCTGATTCAAAGGCCCGGTGTGCCCAGAATTAATTTCCTTAGTTTATCTCGGGTACGTTCAGTGAACGAATGAGCGGGTTTTTCTAACTTTTAAATCAGTGCTCGGAATCAAATTCTAAGGGAACCGATGGAACCGCAACGCTAGTATTTCCTTAGGAACGCCTATTCTGGAGTAGCATTTTCAAGGGAGGAGTTGTTAAAATTAGTGGATTAATTGAGGAATGAATAAAATTGTGAGACAATTTTATTTCTTAAGTCTAAGGTAGTTTTATCCTACATGGGGATGTTGGGGTGGCGCCTAACTATCCATGTGAGGATAAATGAGAGGATAATGTCTGTTGGGGCCCACATGAGCCCCCACCTTTTCAAATTCCCCATAACTCCCTAACTCCTCTAATAACCCCACTTAAGTTGTGTAACTCTTCCTCTCCCCTCTCTCCCTCTTAAATTCATGCCAACCTATCACTTAATTAATTAGACAACTCATTGTTTAATTGATTTAGTGAGTTAGGTTTTGAATTTTTGTATGTTTGAATGCATGGAAAAATAATAAAATCAGGAGAGGCCTTATTTTATTTTGGGAGTTTGGTTGTGTGAGATAATTTTGAAGATATCTCTTCCCTCTTTTGAAGAACATCATCTTCAACGAAGAACGACGCCTCTTCAACGAAGAATGACGACGCACCGATTATCCACTTCTTCATGCGACAAGAGAGGAGACACCGATTCTTCTTTGGGTGCACTTCTACAACGACTGAAGCGATGAACGTCAAAAACCTTCTTCGACTACCTCCCATAGATCCTACCGACGTGTAGGTTCTTCCACGGACGACGTAGCTCGGGATTGGGAGTGTGTGGCGAACGCGAGGAATGACGAACTTCATCGTCTTCTTTCTGCAACACCGTCAACGAATGACGAACGTCAATCGACGAATAAAAAATAGGGGTTTGTTTCGTTTTGTTCTTGATTATATCTTTGACGTTCTACGAGTAATGTGAACCCCTTGTTATCGTTTCACGAGAGGAGGACAGACCGCATGAAAACGGCCGAACCTCCTCCCTTTTTATTCATTCATGTCGGTGCAGATTGAAGGAGAATGACGCGGTTCCATCGCACCGTGTGGGAAAGAATGGCAAGGATGTGAGACATCATCACGCCGCGTGGGATCGGACAGCAAGAATGCGCGACGTTGTCACACCGCTCATTCAAAATTTTTAAACCCTCATGCGTGGGTATTTGATTTCAAGGTGATCGTATAATTTATTTTGGATAAATTATACCCTCGTCAATGATTAATATCCTGTGTTATTATTTTCCAGTTGATAACACCTAACGCGGAGGGCACGGGCCAAACAAACACGGCCCAACAACCCTCCGCAGCTTGTTTATCGATGTGCGGATCGACGGACGACGATGAAGCAGACCACTATGGAATTTGAATCCCTTCGCAGTGAAGGTTGTGCCCCAGGAGGACCGTAGGTTAAGGCGCAGGAGAAACGGACCACCGGAATGCATCCGGTGGTCCACGGAAGGCGGCGGCGGTCACCGCCGGCTTCAATTAGCGGCGATGGTGGGCCGCGCACACCCCCGCTCGCGGCTTCCGCTCGGCCGCGCTGGCCGGCCGCGGCTGGCCGGTCGAGCCGGACCGAGCCGGCCGGGTTGGGCCGTGCCGGTCAGGCCGGGCCCCGGCAGGTCGGACCCGGGGCGGGGACGGGTCGACCCGGTTCGGGCCGACCCAGGGGGGTCCGGCCGGGTCTGTCCGGGCCCAGACCCCCCATTTCGGACCCTCTTTGGTCATTTTCCCATATCTTGAGATGCAGACCTCCGATCAACGCACCGTCAGCGGAGATGCGATCCTCAAATCGAAACGGACGTTTCGGTATATCTCACTCAAGGTTTTGGAATACTTTGGGTTCGGCCGGGTTGGTTTGGATATGACACCAACCGGGCCCTCGGAGCGGAAACGCTTGTAACATGAGCTCCGGATGTCCGATTGACGTGCCATCGACTTTGTTGGATTCCTCATAGTGAGAAGGATCTTTTGGAATACTCTGCTCAATGTTTGGATGCCGTCGGAGTGCGGTCGGGTTGGTTCGCTCACGAAACTAACCGGGCCCCTGGAACAAAAAAGCCAATAACTCACAGACCGGGCGTCCAGTTGACGGGCCGTCCGTCTCATTGTTTTCCTTTTGATGAGACGGAACTTTTGGCATACTTTGCCCGAGTTTTGGCTTCTATTGGATAGTGACCGGGTTGGATTGTACCCGAAATCCAACCGGGCCCCTAGAACGTAAAAGCTGATATCATTCTGACCAGACGTCCGTTTGACGAACCGTCAGCGGCGTTGGTGATCACGTTGAGAAACGGTTCCTATGAGTATACCCTATGAGTGTTCGGGGTATAGTTGAGTTACGGTCGTATTGGTTCGCACACAAAACCAACCGGGACCCAGGGACGAAAAGGCTAGTAACTCACAGACCGGGCGTCCGATTGATGCGCCGACTGTTGCGTTGAGACCCCTATGATGAGTTGGTCCTTTGAGATAATTCTTCATGGGACTTTGCGATACTTGGAGTATCGACCTGTAGCTCGTGGAGCAGACCCTCCCGGAGACGAGCATACGGAGTACGGAGACCGTGTAGCTAGCTGAAACCTAACGACTGCTTCACCGACTCGACTTGGAGTGAGTCGACTAGCCTAGTGGTCAGAGCGCCTGGTATTTGGCGATAGAACCATGGAAGGCGGAGCGCCCGGTAGTTGGCTTCAGACCCGCGGTACTCGACAGGAGGAGTACCTCTATAGGTTATTAGGGTGAGCGCCCGATATTTGGCGACAGACCCACAGCGGACGGAGCACCCGGTAGTAGGCTGCAGACCCGCGGTACTCGACAGGAGGAGAACCTCAGCAATCTTAGGTTAGTCATCAGTACCACGAAGTCGTGACAGGACCAATGTACACATCAGAGACGAAGCCCTTCATCAGTTACAGTTTCGATAATGAAAATCCTGGTTTGAGTTGAGACTTTTGACCTTTGTGTTTACCTCTTGATTGGGATGGGTCACATGATAACTTAGGTATATGTATGGGCATATACCTGGGTAGTTGTTATACATTGATTTCATGATCTTTGTGTTTCCCTCATGATTGAGATGGGTTACATGATAACTTTGATATATGTATGGGCACATACCTAAGTTGAGGTTATCTGTTGAGATCTTCTTTGTGGATATCCATGTTGGTTTTAGTGAGTCCTTGAGGGTCTCGGGGTCCCTATTGAGTTTCGATATACTCACCCCTGCATTGGCTATGCCCGCACCTCATTGTGTTGGTTGCAGATGACGGGTAGTGCTGACGGAGGCCGAGTGTTCGAGGACTGGACGGTACCCGGTGGTAGACTACATGACGAGACGACGCACGGAGGAGGTTGACGGGAAAGTGCGTTGTGGAGGCTATCTGTACCTACCCTTAATGTAGGATCTGTGGTGGACGATCCAGGAGCTGCATCATCTGTACCTACCCTTCAGGTAGGATCCGAGGAGGACGATCCAGGAGCTGCTTCCTTTCTTCTAGTTGTTGTCTTTTCTGGATGTACTTGTTCAGTTGTAGTTGTACATTCATTTGGGTTTGTATTCTGACCCATTTACTTTTCAGCACTATCCTTTGTACTTAGTGTTTTGCTTCTGCTTGTACTCTGTGGTGTTTTGTTTACTTTTATAAGGCAATGCCTTCCCTGTTATCGGTATTTACGCCTATGGTGCTAGTCACCAGCCCCTAGCCTATGGAAGGTGGGTTTTGGGTAGTCACGGCATGGGCCCAAGGATGGGTCGTGACAGATGGGGTATTGAACCTCCCGAAAGAAGCCTTCTTTAATGAGCTTATCGACTTCAGCCTCTATTTTTGTAGCATGTGAGGGGTGTGTCCTTCTGGCAGCTTGTTTATAGCCTTGGTGGTCTTCTGGCAGACCTAGGTGGTGTGTTGCCACTTCGGGATTGATTACCGGCATTTCCGTTTAATTTCAGGCAAACACATCTCTATTTTTCTTTAATAAGGCAGTATATACCTCTTGATATTTAGAATAAATGGCTGAAAAAATTATATTGGGCCTTGGATCATCCTTAGTACCAAAGTTTATTTCCTTGAGCTCGTCCACCATGGTGGAGATTCCCTCCTCAAATACGGGAGGTCCATCCCAAAGATATTCCTCCCCTTCTTCTCTCAAGTCCTCATCTTCTTTATCCGATTGGGGGAGATTTTCCCATCTGAGACTTTGATGGTTTGAGGGAGAGGCATCGTGGGCATCCCTGGTTGAGTATTCATCCCTAGAATGAGGGTTGTCAGACATTCCTGCAACGTCATGCTCGGCCGTCGTGGCTGATGTCACGAAGGCAGGTGAGTGTGTGTCTGATCTTGAACCCATGCTCCCAATATAGTTGATGCGAAGTACGTAGTCCCTACCAAGATTCCTGAGGAGGTTTTCCGGAACCACTTCTAGACCATTTG
The DNA here is from genome assembly GCA_963277665.1 of Viscum album. Classification (NCBI taxonomy): domain Eukaryota; kingdom Viridiplantae; phylum Streptophyta; class Magnoliopsida; order Santalales; family Viscaceae; genus Viscum; species Viscum album. The sequence goes on from OY728132.1 coordinate 1,967,215,386, forward strand.
GATCGGGGATCCAGTCAACACCATCGGCCAAAGGCTTCTTTCTCTTTTGCTCATAGAACCCGACGTCAATGTAGTGTGATTGAGAGAGCTCTAAAGGGTCCTTGTCGGTGTACAATTTCCAACTTTTCCCAGTTACTTAGTACTTAATACACTATTGGTAGGATGAAGGAACAACAATGTCCTTATGAACCCATGACCTTCTCAGCAGGGCATTGAATTCTATGCTCTGTCGGACCACCAGGAATTCCGAGTAGGACACAAGTTCGCCAAAATGGGTCTTTAGCTTGATTTTTTCTATTGGCATCTGCTCACTCTTGTCGTAACATAGAAGGGTGGTGGCTAAGGGGATTAAATCACCCACACTGTATCCTAATATACGAAGTCTCCGTAGGGGAAGGAGGTTAAATCTAGAGCCATTGTCTATAAAGGCCTGATGGATCTCAATACCATTCAGTGTGCCGGACACATATAGTGGTCTGATGTGTCCTTGCATGATGGAATCTCTATCATGATAGGTGATGGAAATTACCAAATTGCATTAAGCTGGGTTATTCTCCATCCGGTAAATCTCAACGGCAGCTACCTCAGCTTGAAACTCATGGGGGATGATCAAAGCTTCTATAAGCGCCTACTTGAGGTCTACTGACAGACTTAGGGCATAATGGATTTATAGCATGGTTTGTACTAATGCCAAATACTTAAGGATATCATATTTCTACTCCAACGGTCAACGCTTCTCCATTGGCGGGAGATTCTTAGCAGGTTCTTTGGGTGCTGGAGAATTTTCACGAGGAGGGACCGACCACGAGGTCAGATATCAATGGGGTTCCCGCGTTTTGAAGACTTTTCCCAGCCGGTCTGTTTGTGAGCACTTGGTGGCCAGACACTTGATCCTCCTATGGTGGGTATCGCAGAATAGAAGGGCCAGAGTGGCTGTTTGTGTAGGTGAATGGGCATTCTTACTCCTTCTGAGTTCGTTGAAGGGCTCTCTCATGGGTTTCTGCGATATTAACGGTTTGGGTCGGGGTCCAACCGTAGGGTTGGTTTCGGTCGTGGCTACTCATCCCCTGGTATCCCCTACCTTTGAGATTCCTCCTCTAGGATCTCCGTGTAGGGAACTCGGGTTCATAACTGTACCCTTCATCAGGGGATGATTCCATGAGATGAATGAAATTAATAGAACAAAATATTGGCTCTTCATCCTCTGACAGGTCTACCTAGTCGGTCGTCCCTGATGGTGTTGTTTGGTGGGTCGGTGCCCGTGGTGCCAAGTTCGAGTCCATGAAATCTGGCAGCGTCGGGGCTAACATTGGCCTTATCTTGGAATGATCCTCTTGCGCTTGTCTCCTCCATTGATTACACCTGGTTGACAAGATTCTGTAGGGTTGGGAGGCCGATTTTTTCGGTTGTGCGGCATCAGGGGTTGTTGACGGCAACACTGGCTACCGTAGCTGAGCTCGGAGTATGCCCTGGGCTCGGTTGATAGTATTCTGAGTCATCCAGTCATCGAATTTCAACCCCTACTTACTGGTGACTTTCTACCACCCCTCCTCTTTTTCAGAGTCAGGGGTAGAGATACATGACACATGTGCTGGGGGTGGTCCCAGATCGACCTGTCCGGAGTCTACCATCCTCTGCAGGAGGACTTTGAAGATGAAGAATTCTTGAATATTGTGCCCCAACATTCGATGGATGGGGTAGTAATATGGCCTATCATCACGGTCGACTTCTGCAGGTTTCCTTGGCTCCAAGAGTTGGATCAAGTTGCAATTCATGGCATCGATTATGTAGCCACGAACTTGATCATCTCGGAATGAGTATACTTTTTGTCTTAGTTCATCAAACTGGTTCGGCCTCGGTCCCTCTAATCATCCCATTTAGGTGGAGGCGTCCGCTGATATGCAGGAGGCCCTTGACGATTTGGTGGAGGCCTGAGCGGTGGAGTGGGCACAGGGGACGACTTGAGTGTGATAGCAGATGCTTCAGCTCTAGGGGATCTTTTCACAGGAGACTGCGAGGCAATTCGGGACTTCGAATTAGTCCACTGTAGGGAGTCCACAATTCTATGGGAAATGGCCGAGAGGTGGAATAAACTAGTGGTGAACTCCACTGGTATGAGTGGTGTTCGTAGCTCATCTCAAAGATTATCGATGCATATGGGTAGATCTCATATTGAGGAATTGGCATGTTAAGGGAATATGTCAGACCCTTCAATCTGGCAATGAAATATGAGACCCTATCTTTTTTCCTCTGCTTACAGTTCATGAGTTCGCTAACTGTTGTTTTAGGAAACGATGAGATGATGTGGAATAGGAAATGCTGCCGAATGTCCACCCAGCTCTTTATTGACTAGGCTGGAAGACTCGTAATCCAAAAGAAGGCAGATCCTTGCAAGGTCCGTATGAGGCATCTGAGTTTTACTTCTTACTTTTGTTCATGGGTCCCCATTATAGGGTCGCAATAAGACACGTAGTGCATCAAATGTTGTTCTAGATCGTCCGACCCATTGAAAATAGAGAATACAGGGCTCCCAAAATTGGGTGGAGGTGGTGTGATGGTCACCCAATCTAGGTAGTGTTTCCGCTTTGGCTGTATCAGAGTGTGTCAACCTTCCATCACTTCCAATCGAGCTGTTAGTGCCTCGATGGTGTCGGTGAGACCCTGGTATACATCCTACTGGGCCTGGTCCTGTGTAGGCCTGGCCCGAGGCATTGCCCGAGGATCCGGATTGGCCGACACCAGGGATGCATGTGATGTTTGTGGAAACTTCGGAGGGTTCAGGAATACTCGCGCCGGTTTCTTCCTGAGTGGAGGGAAGTCTTGGTATTCATCTGAATCTACATTTATGTAGTTGGAGGGGCAGGGAGCCTCATTGGACGGGCGCCTTGACCATATTTCAATTGTCAAGGAAAACCCTAGTATTTGTGGTGAACTTACTAGGATTTCATGTTGTGGCTCCTCCTGAGACACACCTTCAATAAGGCAGTTCCTCTGTAGTAGCTCGACGTTAAGCCGCATAAATTATTTCATCTCCTCTTCCTTTCGATCGAATCTCTATTCGAGCATGAGTGGATCATCTTTGTCGAGAGAAGGATATGGGTTAAGGGTAACCAGTCCTTTATTCGTATCTTTATTGGATGCTCATTGGGTAGGCGGAGGAGGGTTTTCAAGAAGGAAGGCCATTTTTAGGGCAGCCCTCTAGTTCCGGGTGTGCTCACCTGGGGGTTCTTTGTGAGTCACAGCCTGACCAGAACCATCATCTCTCGTTCCATCATGATTTACAGAATCTCTGGTGTTATCTTTGGGGTTAACCTATATGAAGTTGATAGATTCATATTGTAGGGTGGAGAAGATGTCATCTTCCATTCAAGAAGAGGATCTCCCGCGTCTTCTGCTGGCCTTCCATTTCATGACCTGGGATTGCCTTCGGACATCATGATGAAGGGTGATGTGGAGAGTTATTTGATTCAACATTACAGTGCGCCTTCCTCTCGGAGGGGTTGATGATTTGAATGACGAGATAGGATGGGAACCTCCACTTCTAACTGTCCTCCCTAGACGATGGAATGCTGACTCTCGCGGGGGAGGTTGTTGTTGAGGGTGTAGTAATGCCCCCAGCCCTAAGGGCTGGGGTTGGCTCCGTTCCTTGGATGTTGAGTCACCTTCCATTTTTATTGGTATTACGGGGGAATTTGTTGTAAAAAATTTCCCCAGCCCTACATGATGGGGTTGAACCTGGATAGCACCAGTGGCTGCGGCTATCGCTACCTGCCTGATCTTGCGTCCCCCATTCCGGGGTGAACTGGGTTTGGTTCAGAGTTATTCTATGAATATATCCCTCCTGGGGAGGTAGGAAAAGATCACTGATTGGCCTCTCATAGGTGAGAGGCATATTTTATGCTCTTGATGGACTGATTCAGGATTTCCTGAATGGATTGTTCCCATCGGGCCTAATGCTTCTGGGATATACTAATTTCCTGACTCTGTTGGGTGTGTTTCCTTTCCTAAACAGGGAGACCACTCGATTGTCGTCTTGACCTGATGACGTTGCCAGACACCACGCTGAATGGGTTTTTCTGGGCAGGGATCAGAGTGAAATGTAGAGATTCATGTTCTCCCCATCCCCTGATATGGACTCCTGTCGGGGCGTCACCGATGAGGCGGTGCAGCTGGTGCATCACACTGAGGTAGGCTATCACCAAGTTTCATTTATGCTTCTCGGGTCACTGTTTCCGCGCCAAAGGAAGAGCTTCCAAATCGATGTGACACAGGAATTCTCCTAGTGTCTTGACATGGTCTACATACCCATCGTAGGACTGAAATATTGATTCCATTCGGTGGAGGGTTGTCCATATATTATGGTAGATGTCGTGCACACATTCTTCCAACAACTCCCTGGGTATGTCGAACTGGGAGGTGGTCATGGGCCAAAACATAATTTTTATATCATCCCTGGCCAGTCATTTCCTCAGGTGTAGCATATCAACATACTCCTCTACTAGTGATTCCTCTACCTGGTCAACCCAACAGAGGTGATCACTGATAGTGTGGTCGGATGCAGTGGGACCGGTAGGTATTGAATTGTCATGTGGGCAATTCTGAGGTGGTTCAGAGGATGAATGCGGCCCTGGACCCTCTCCTGATTGAAGAAGTATGTTTTTGGTGACTAACTGGGAATATGACATGCTTGATCCCGTCCTTCTGAGTGCCTCAGCATATGAGGGCTTTTCTGTTCTTGATTCGGTAGGGGGAGGGACTTCCTATCGATATGATATGTCATTGCGGGGAGGACCTCCGCAATGGCGGCTATAATGGTGATGACTATTATTACTTCTTAATGCTTCACTTTATAGAGTACTTTTGTAGTGCACACCCTGGGGAGGACCTCCAAGGCGTGTCGCAGTAAGGGAAAGACCTTCTGGCTGCGTAGCATCGTTACAGGGAGGGCCTTCACAACAACTGCCATCATGGTGAGGATGACCATCATGGCATGACATTCGATGTGCATCCTGGGGAGGACCTTCAGGACACACTGTGACAAGGGGATGACCTTCTTGTTGCTTGGGGAAAATTTGGGGAGGACATTCGTAGTGGCTGCTGTGGTGGCAAGGACTACCATCACAGATGCGGTAATGGCGAGGACTACCATTACAACTATCACAGTGAGAATATCTGCGACCTACATCCTGGGGAGGGCCTCCAGAATGTACCTAAACGAGGTGAGGGACTTCTCGTTACTTGATGTATCTATGGGGAGGACCCCTGTTATGAGGGTGGCGAGGACTACCACCATGATCTGATGCTCGGCTGCGCGATGTTTTGTTGCAACATAACCCCTGGGAAGGACCTTTAGGGCGGGCCACTACAAGGGGAGGGCCTTCTTTTCATGTTGAGACATCACTGCAGGGAGGGCCTCCACAGTTGCGACTATGATAGTGAGGACTAATATCATAATATGTGGTCTCACTGCATGGAGAGTGCTTGCAGTGTATACCCTGGGGATGAATTTCAGGGTGGACCGTATCAAGTGGAGGACATTCTTGCTGCTCAATCTTCTGGTCACATGGAGGGTATTCATGACTCGCATCAAAAGAGGATCTCTCATGATTGATTGTTATATGTCCGTAGGGGAGGACCCCGCTGGTGCTCTGGGGAGGACCTTCAAAGCTGCTATTAGCAACATTGCAGAGAGGACCTTCGCAATGGCTACTGCCACTCCCAAAATATAGTAATGGGTGGGCAGGGTTCTGAGATTGTGATGTGTGCTCAGAGGCGTTGGGAACCCCAACTTCTAGCAGAGCAGATTCATGAACCCTCTCTTTATTTTTTGGCTGCCTTCGGTGCATTCGAGGTACTTTCTTGTGAGCTGTGGGGACCATCTTCTTTTGACAATGGACTTCACCTTTGGGTCCCTGTGTAATTGGGTCCCATGATGTTGTCGGGATATGCCGACGAACATCTTGACTTTTTGTAGTGATATATTCCTTCTATGGAGCATCCAACATGATGGACGTGTGTCCCCCAGTTGGAACAAGTGATGCTTTTTGATTCAGTTGCCCTTGCGTCGCGGAATATGGCCGGTGACCCTCCTGGGCAGAAGCAGGGATGTAGATCTGCTCCGAGGTCGTTATCTCATCTCTTAGATGAGTTGACTAAATTGGGGAGATGGGATCATGGGCTCGAGTCCTTTCTGTTTCCCCTGATGCAATTACATTTAGGGAAGTCTTCAAGATATGATATGGGATCGATACCTTCTCCTCCATCATTGCGATGATATGTATAAAGACATCGTTGGCTGGGATGGGTATGAAGGCCCATTTCGGTATTGGAGCAAGAATATCCTGCTCAGGTCCTGTAGTTGTCAGTTGGTACTGACAATTCTCCTGTGTCAGGGCAGGTGAACGAATATGCCCCTATGCTAGGATATGATAGTTAATCTATCTGTTTTCCACCACATCGGGGTGGCGGAATTTACATGCATTCGCAGGGATCTGGCCCTGCATTTGTTTGTTTCCCACCGTATCAAGTTGATGGACTTTGTTGGCGGGGAGATGTGACCGCCTATTATTTGTCGCCACATTTGGGTGGATGGATTTGCTGATCGCCACCATGTCAGGATGGCGGGCGTCAAAAGCATATGCTAAGAGCTAGTCCTACAGGCGCCGGGCCACCACCACGTTAAAATGGTGGATTTCACGACCTTTGGGAGGGAGAGGTGCATGCCAGGTATGTGTCGTCATTCGTGAGCGACGGGCCTAATGGAGCTCGGCGGGGATGCGCGCCAGCTCGTAAGATGTCTCCATGTCTGGATGGGGGGCTTGGGAAGATCGAACATGTGTAAGTTCCTATTCGTGGTATGTCCTCATGGCTAGGTAGCAAAGCTCCTCCTTAGGGACCAGGGTGATGACCGGTCCCCAGTTGTACATTTTCCTCCCTCATCGGGCTGTCCGAGGGGCCGAAGGTCGGGGAGCGCAGGCATGAATCCATGGGGAGACATCCTCCTCGGCGTCAGGAAGTTCAGTCATGGCGTGACCGTGGTGAGGCCTTCTGGAAGGGTCCTCGAAGTGGAACCCTTGTTCGGTAGGGATGAAGTCCTCAACGTCGGCCTCATCTGCCTCCTTATGATAAGGTAGGTACGCATTGTCCCGTTTGTAGGACAGACTCCAGAAATGGATTGAGACGGCAGCAGGGGCTGTCTAAACCTTCTCTTGTGGATGCTTCTGGGCAGGCGACTGGTGAGTTTTGGAGAATTGGAGGGCGCACATGGCTGGCTCCACTGTTGGGAGAGTACCGTTAAGGTGGTACTCTCGAATAAATGCATCTGAGACCCAGCGTTGAAGATTATGGGTGGGTGACGGGGTCCTCCGTAGGTGATGATGTCTGGTCCTTGCGTTATTGGAAGCACGCGCTTGTTATTTCCTTTGCAATGCCATTGGTTTGAAGGGGGTTCTGAAGGTACCTGTAAAATATTGTATCAAATTCAGACAACAAACCCATCAAAGCATCATCTCATGATCTGTTGCATAATTAATGACCTTGCTTTTCCCGACTTGTAAGTAAGAGGGGGAATAGATTAGAATTAGGTTAAAACCGTCATGCTTGGTTAAAGATTCACATTGGGTTCACCATTTTTTATTCTGCTTAAGGTGCGGAGCACGACCGGGGGTCGTGCGGGAGAGAGGGGTGATTCCAGATGGTTGATTAGGGAAGGCTGATCTTTTTTTAATCACTCATACCAGGTTCCTCGGTTGTGCCTCAAAACACCAAACAGTTCCATATCCTGAAGTGTGTGGACCTGCATTCCAAAGGTAGGTGTTCACTGGATGGTTTGTCCAGTGAAGCTTAAAAACTCACATTGGTCGAGAGGATGGGAATTCGGGCTCATCACACCCTTTTGAGGGGAATTATTTTCTTGTTCCAGGACTCTCTTATAGATTTAACATGTACTCATATGTTCAAGAATCTTTGTTTTATACCCAAACATAGTATCCAAGGATTTAACCATGGTGGGAAATGGTCCACTGGATGTAGGGGTTCAGAATTAATTAGGTCTGAGGTTTACCATCCCTCGTTGGATTAATGACACCGTGGAGTTGGGACTCATTGAGACGACGCTGGGATTGGTGTGGTGAACCGACGTGAAGATAGTCGGATCTGCTAGTTGTTGGTATTGAACCTCAGGAAGGCTTCCGACATACCCTGCATAGCAGAAATGTATCAAAGTCCATGTAGTTCATAATGGTATGGGACTTACACTCTAAGGCGGCCCAATTTGTGGAAGATGGGCTTGAACCTCAGGGAGGATTCCTACATACCATCTTTAAGAGATAAGGATCAATGTCCACGTAGTTTTCATTAGTATGGGGATTGTGTTCTGAGGTGGCCCAAGCTGTGGATGATGGTCTTGAACCTCAGAGAGGATTCCTACATACCCTACCTAAGAGACAAGGATCAAAGACCATGTAGTTCGCAACAAGTCCACCATCGTTGTGCTGGTACCACGGCCATCACAAATCTCTAAGCCCACGTGAGTCATGCTCGGTGTGAGAAAAAAGGGAATGCAACTGAATTGGATAACCACGAACTTTTATCCCAACCAAGGGAAGGGGAGACAAAAGATGAATGGGGGAAAAGTCCGGTACCGTTGGACTCTCATTTCCCCTAATTGATCGAGGTAGGTAGAAGTCATGCAACAAAGCAATGAACCCTCCCGGTTGAAAGGGGCGGGGTCATTGTCTTCCAGCGAGGATGGTGTGGGGGTTACTCCAGAAGGGATTCCCAATGTTGATAGAGCCCACCAAGAGAGGGACTTAGACACAAAGAAGGATGGAGTAGCACCCTTCCCCACTAGGTCCCTCCTTGGTCATATTGGTGGATAAGTACGGAGGTGCATGGGGACAGCTTCCTTCTGATGGTTATGCCACCCCACTATGGGGAGGAGAGAAGTTCCCGACCATCGAAGCAAGAAATCCATTATCCTGGCGAGTAGAGGTAAAAAGGGGGCTCTCGAGCTCGGACCCCGTATTACCGTTGTAATGTGAACCCAGGCATGCTTCGGGAATCTCCCCAAGGGCTGGTGCCACCCCTTCAACTTCGCTTACCATGAGTATGTGAAATTAAAAGGAATGCTGACATGGCCAAACGTTACATCATATCGGTCTGGTGGCTCTGGGGGATCCTCAACTCCGAGCCGATGAATCAGCCAATGAAGAGGTTACGAAGGATTCGTCCGGATTTGAATTGGAAGTATTTTATCTGGCTTGCGCAATAGGAACTCTGAAGGTTTTGGCAGGCCACATGGTTGTATGAGGGGTGGATCCCTTCACGTAGGGAGGTGCTACGTGGCTGTAGAAATCACCTGCAAGCTAGGGTGGTCCGCAGGCTGAGAGGCCTTCTGCGAAGTAGGAGGGTCCACAGACTGAGAGGCTGTTCGCAAACCAGGAGGGTCCGCGGAATTATTGTCATCCTGCGAACAAGGAGGGTTTGCAACATCAGGTTCATCCCACATACAAGGTTGGTACATGGTGGGGTCCACACAAGCAGTGGCGGCCAAGGGTGATGCCTATTGGAGATTCATGGGTTGTGGCTTTTCCCACATAGGAGGGTGCTGCGTGGTGCGACTGATCAAAAAACAGGCATAAACTCCCCGGTCCGCAGGTAGTGCATCCGCGTAGGGGCCATGGTTCGCGGTATTCTCATTTTATGCTATTTTTGGTTCACGGTTCACCAATTTATGCATTTTTAGTTCCTTATTAATTCGTTTCCAGCTTCATACCTACTCTGGTTCGTGAACTGGATCTTCACTATTTCTGAAATCCTAAGCGCCTTCCTTCGAAATCCTTCCACCCGAATCAGATCGATCTCTTCCGAATCCTCTCCCTCTTTCCCCCTTGGTCTCATATTATAGAGGGGAGTAAAAGGGATCTATTGGGGTCATACGACACCTTTTTCGGAGGCCCATGACCAAAATCCTGGCTTATGGATGACTTCGTCAATCCATAACATGTGGGTCATTAAACACTATTCCTCCACGAACCAAACTCAGGGAGTGCTCCGTGGCCGTAGAGGGTTCCGCCTCCATTTCACGAACGACAGTTGAGGTGGTTCAGGCTGCTTGACATGACTCGCGGCTGGGGCAGTCCGGAATGGTGAAACGGGTTAGCGCATGTCCTTCCTCGTGACTACGGAGGGTCTCCGCCTCGATTTCGCGAACGACGATGATCCATGGAGGAGGGATGCTTTGCAGAATCGGCCATGCGCCGTTACATTAGACTGGTCCGCGGACCGGCTTGTTCATCACCATCCTTGAGTATTCTCCAAATTTTCTCAATCCATTGAGGATTTTTTATGACCCTTCAGTGATCCAATGATTATTGGCGATGGCTAGTCATTATAGGTAGTTTAGTTGGGTCTAATCCAACCATTCATCTTATATTACTTCTGTAACCAATATGGGATTAAATAATGAAAATAAATAAAACTGTCCGAGATATTTTGATGAGAAATAAGTTTGGTTGAATTTTGAAATTTTTTGAATTATTAATGAATTGGGTTCATCATTTTCCATCTTATAAGATGAATCTATTATGGGTTTCATAATTTCCATGAGACATGGGAAATATATGGTGGAATATGGATCACACAAGCTATTCTCTCTTGAGATTAACTATGATTCAAATTATTAGGAGTTGGAAGGTGATATTCATGCAATCAAAACATAGTGTCCCTATTAATTTGGGGAGTGGATTACATTGTATTTTGATTATAAGAGTGTAGATAATGTTTTTACATAGAGGTATGTGAACATGAAATATAGATGATGGGTTGAATAAATTTATTGTTTTGATTTTGATATTTCATTAACCCATGGAAATTTCAATGTTGTTGACATTATGTTTCTTATAAAATTAAAAAAACAAGTTGTAAATGACTTTTTTGATGAGTGTTCTCTGATAAATTTGTTTTCTATATTAGATTGGGAAAAAAAGACGCTTGTGGGAAGTCATTTCAGTCTTTGAAGAAGGATGACTAATAATTTTTGTAGTTGTTCCATCTTAATAAAATGATTGAAACTTAGTTCAATAGCCTTAGTAAAATCCATTATGGTTGGGTTACTCTGGGTCTGTGGTCTAAGTCTCCTAAATGATATTTGTAATTCTGTAGATGGTTGGTTGTTCTTATTCCCCTAATGAATAAATTGTTAAATAGTGGATACCATAATTGTTTTTCCTTAATCCTATGTACTACCAAGAAGACTCATGATCTTAGCTGTTGGTATTATTGTTATGGGATGAGATGAATTATTATAGATTTTGTATCACGATGTTTTACTTTTCATAGAACAAGTACATAACAGTTGAGTCATAATGGTTGGTTATAATCCATTACTATTTTAGTATGGAAATTGGATGAGATATCCATGGATTTCATATTTGGATTACAATATAATACCATTATGATGGATGTGATTTTTTTTATCATTGATCGACTCAATATATCATTGAATTCTCCACATATAAAAGATATAATGATGGTTGAATGACATAGATATTGGTTTATCCAAGAGATTCTGAGAAAACAAGAGGTATTATTTTCATTTTTTTAGAGAGACATGAGGATCACATCAAGATATTGGAAGTTTTTCATGGAGCCTTTGATTTAAAAAAATTGAGCACATCATATGATTTTTCAAATGGTAGATGAAAATATAATGTTTTCCATATTCATGAGGATATGTTCAAGGAATGTGTATATGATTTCAGTGGATCCTGGAAAATGAATTTTCACCTGGTTTATTTATTTCAATGAAATTAGTTATCAAGATAGATTTAGAATGTTCCATTATAAGCATTTAATGGGTGTTCATATAGATAACCCATTTCCCCTATTGAGTTGAGAGAGAATTCATTTACTTGGTTTAATCGGGATCAGGAAAAAATAGAGAGGGTATAGTGGATCAGTAAAATAATATTCAAGATATATAATTTTTATAAATACAATAATGATCATCTTAATCATCCAAATTAATTTTATGTTTTTTTATAAATCATTACATTGAGATTCACCTTGTTTGGAAAATAATCTGTTGGGTACGATGTGTATGTTGACACTCAGGCCATTAATCCCTAATGTGATTATTTTATGAATAGGTATGGGGGCCTAATAGTTAGTCATTCCATCAATTTTGGAATCTATAATTGAAATGTATCATGTTTATCATCTAAGGATGTATCCAATAAATCCTACCCCTGTTATTGGTTGGGAAGAAGACAATGTTGAGGCCAACATCAAGGTGTATGAGAATATGGTTCAAATTAGTGCATGAAAAGGTAATGTGATTCATAGTAAATTGGTACATCTTGTTCTTGTACTATGGAATTGTAAATGTGATTATCATTATATGAAAAATAGGGATCTATTGATGATTTTGTTTGGACCAAATTTTTTTGAGTCTTAGAATTTCAGGACATTATATGGATAAAAACAATTCATACATGTTATATTTTAACACCATGCATTATTCCTTCCTATATTCCTTGTGTTTATTTTATTTGATTCCCCTTATATTCTAAGTAACTAAGGTATTCTCACGAATAAGGAATATTTTTTTGGGGGAAATATAAAAATTCTTTAGTGTGTATGTTTTTTTGAATTAATGGATTCTATGTGTAAAGGCTCAAATAAATTTAGAATATAATCCTTGGGACTACAGTACATTAAATTATTAATCGATGGATTTTTGTATGTAAATGGAAAATGTACTCTCTAATGGCAATTTATACATTAGTTAATCAGATTACATGTCATGTTATGTTCATTGGTAAGATTCTCTGAAACTGGTTTAGGGTGTGATATGTTTACATACCATATACTGGTTTCATGCCATGTAATAGTTAGGGCCACAATTTTTGTTAAATGGGAATTCAATTTTCTATATCTTTATAAATTAGGGAATTACACACTGTGAATGAGATAGCTGATGAGTAATCTACAATTCCAATAGTATTTAACAAATGTATTACCTAGAAATTATTTAATTCATTATATATCCCTTCCCCTAAATCCCATATATTATGATGGGAAATTGTGGAGATCAATCATCTTTATAGATCAATTGTTCAATGATCTATTAACATTGTGGTTGTGGCACATCCTTTCAGTTATTCATTCCTTCTGGTTCTGAGTTTCATTGGTGGCGTTTATAGATTTTCCTTTGCTTGTCATTCAATTTTATGGTCTCTTAATTATTTATATCAATCATTTGTATTTTATTTTTGATCTTTTTTTAATTAAGGTAAATTTGTGGGTTGTTTAATATAATGATTGATGAAGGATTAGATCCAATCATTATTTAGATAGGTGGATTTTTTTAGTGTTTTTAATTCAGGATTTTCAATATGTTTTTTATTAAAATGACTGTCTTGGGTAAAATGGTGTATAAATTAAATGCGATCATGGCATCAGAAAATAATTTTTAACAATCATCGAACATTCTAAACCTCGGATGCATTAATAATTTATGTAGGTGTCCCTAATGTGTGTGGAACCATTGGATTTTATTTTGATATCAATAGACTATGGTAATACTAAATACCATGTTTTTTAGATTCTATTAATTTATAGTACATATTACAATAGTCTATAGACCAAATGGCATGATATGTCATTTTATACATGGTTTATCACAAAATTGTTTACCAAATTGATATTCGATCAATTTTTGGACATACTTATTACTCTTTTATACATAATATATTCAATTTGGAGGATATGGGATGCATTTATAGAATAAAAAAATGTTAAAAATGTTTTATTTATTAAAAATCATTATAAAATGGATTAATGTTTGCATAATGAACTTATAAATTATTGATATTTTTACATATATATAATATTTGGTGATATTCTACTAGGATTTGAGATCTCAACCTAGTTTTTCCAATGGGTTGTTGTAGACATTGTTTTGCAGGACTCAAAGAAAGGTAAGGTAGTCATGTTAAGATTATACCTTGTCTTTTATTATATTTCAAATATGGGGGGATGGATACTAGAATATGATTAGATAAATTGAGACATTTTGGATTTTTTTCATATCATAAAATTTTGGATTATCATGTTTATATTAGATATTATATATGTTTTTGAATATTTTATGTTCACCTTAAACATTAGTTTTCTATATTATTTGATCATATTAAAGAATTTTTAATCCTTAATAAACTTATCCAAGTGAGGTCAAGATTAGGTGGTTGGTTTTGTGGGCCTAATATGGTTTGTTAAATCATCCATGCAATGTGTTGTTGAAAAATGAATAACATCTCTTCATGATGTGGTAGTTCTCTATACAAATGAGTGACCTTATTGTGTCCAATACGGAATGAAAAGTACAAAATTGTTGGTGGGATCCTAATTCTAAGAGAATAATTATTTTGAATATATCATATATATATATATAATTTAAGCTTATTATTGTTACAATATGTCATATCTAAATATTGAAAAGGAATTATATTTATTCATTAGGTAGTATTCCACCATACACAAAAATATTGGTTTTTTTCCCATTTGATGAAATAAAAGATAGATTATGGTTATTACATTAAAATAATACAATATTATTATATGGGTGAACTATTGTTATTATTTCATCATAAATAATGAATATTTGAATAATGTGTAATAATAAAATGAATAAAAACACTATGTTTATCAAGATACCTCTTCCTCAAACATCCACATTAGTATATCCCTAAAACCCTTCATATTAATGATTTATAATAAAAATGATATCTACTCAAAGGGGGGATATATATAATGTATTTGGGAAGGTCTCATTCAAGCTAAAATACATATATATTTTTAATTGGATTAGAACGAGAGTTGTCTTTTTATAAGTTGGGAGAAGACATAATTTGAATTTTTAGAAAAAATATAACAACCTACATTTTGTATATAAAAAATAGATAAACAATATTCCATTTTCAAAATATATATGAGATAATAGCTATATATATAATAAATTTGATAATATTTTTTAGAAAATTATTACCCATATCTTTTATTTTTATCCTTCCTTGTAAAGCTATTTCCCACTAAACTAAATGAAATTTAATATTTTCACTGTTCATTTTGGAGAAAAGATAATTTCAAATTTATAGATTATTTATTTTATTTTGATTCAAAAAATATTTCCCATTTTATGAAATTTAGATAATAAAAACAACATAATTCAAATAAATAATAAATTTGACAGATATGATCATAATTTGAATTTTGAAGAAATGTATTTTTCAAGCATAAGATGAAATTATATTAACTCAATGAATTGTAAAAAAGTTATAAACATAAACAAATATTCATTGATATATAACATATTAATTTCATTTAATTCCTTCCTTCTTAGTGGTTTATTATTTAAAAAAAATTGAGAAACAAAATTCACATTAAAACATTTTTTCAAAAAAACCAATTTTTATTCCCCAAAATTAAAAAATACTATAATTCACTATAAAGATGATTAAAATTTAAATATTCCTATTAAATACAACTACAATATCATTATTTTTGAAAATATATTTAAATCACATTTTTTCACTATATTTAATAATTTTCATAAAATAAATGTCATTTTTACATAAATATGTATAATTCACATTTCAAAAAATTCTATATTTTTTAAAAATGTCACCATAATATTACTTGGGTATATTTATTTAAAAAATAAAGAACATTTTTTGAGATCAATATCTATAATTTTTATAAATTGAATATAATGTTTTCACAAAAAAATTAAATGAATATAATTTAATAGAAATATATTTTGGATAAAAAATAATTTTACTAAAAATTAAATGATTATGCTATACGAATTTAGGAGTATTTTATATTGGTTATGAAATGTTTATCATTTTTTTCCTCAATTAGTTTTTATTATTCATTCCATACAACTTAATTGATAGGTTCTAGAATTCATATTAAAATAATAATATTCTGTGGTTCATTCCTGTAAAGTGATTCATATCATGTATGATATCTGATGTAGTTTTATCTTCCATATTCTCAAGGTGTTATAATGATTATTAGAGAAGGGATCCTTGAGTAATTTAGAACCACATTCTGTTGAATTATGAGTAATTGTTTTATACTCAGTGACATAGGATTGGTTGTATGAATTGGAGATACTATTCAGCTAGATTCATTCTGAGAATGTGAACTGTGTTACATTGGGAGTGATGTTGCTAAGTAGTTTCGAGTGGTGGTGGTGGTTTTTGTTTATCATAGATTAAAAGGATTGTATTGTGTAATGTTAGAGGTTTTTAGACCATTTATGAGTAGTGTTTCATTCTAAATCAATGAGTATATGCAATCTTCTGGGGTTAAATTCCTTTGGAAGGGGGTGTTCTAGCATACAAGAGCATGTGATCCTTTAAAAAACACATATACATTATTCATTAGACAAATTTCAAAATTATTGGTTCAATGTGATGAATTCATATAAGGATTTACAAATATAGATCTTTCATTAGGTCACCCCATTTATGATGTAGATATATGAAGAGATTCTAGATGGACGATAAGAAATTCAAAGGATGTATGAAAAGAAATTATTATCATTAGAGGAAAGACATCATCATTCCTAATATAGAAAATATGTGGTATAGGTTCCCAAATTTCACAAAATTATGTTCTTTTAGACAGTTGTGGTTACGTCCCAACCCTAATTACCTTATTACAATAGTGTTGGGGGATTTAATCATTTTTCAAGTGATTAGAATCATGTTTTTAATGTAGTAGATGTGGTCATCAGTGGAAATAAGGCCCAGAAAATCTAAAAAACTATAATGGATAAGGTGATCTATAATAGGATTCCCCATTGAAGAATTTTCAGCAGAGGTAGGAGTAGTAGGGTTCCCCAACCATTTAATAGAATATAGTTTGCAGTATCGGTAATTATCAACCACAAGAAAGTCAGTATTATTATAGATGAGAATGAAATAATAGTGGTTATTTCTATTAGAATAGTAGAGGTAATAGAGTTAGATGTGGTATGTTGCAAGATCTACTGAAGTAGTTCCATAAATTGAAGATTATATTTGATGTAAAGTTTTAAAATTTTCACTACTGGTTTATGATATGTTCTATTGAAGAGATTAAATCCCCTTTTTATCGCATTTCCTTGTTCATTCATTCGGGTTTTGGTAATAAGGAATTCAATTTACATTGTGCTAACTAATATAGTTGGATATAATGCATATATAAATGATGTTTTTATATATTGACATTAAATTATATGAATATTCACCTCATGGGGAGTCTTTAGATATTTATGGATGTAGTTTGGTGGCATCATCTTTGACAATGACCAGCTGTATTTTGTATCTGATTGAATATATTACATCATGATACAAATTGGGTCGTCTGATGATGTTGTAGAACCTCTATTTTTTTTATGAATTTACATTAAATGGACCAATGAAATGTTATATCCGTCTCTTCTATAATGGGTGATCTTACACTATGTTCATTATTCATTCATCCATAGGTTCTTCATAGGGTTTTGGTACACTCCCTTGATGTCTTCCTCCAAGAGATTTTATCATTACAATCCTCAAAAGGTGATTGGGATTGGAATAGGTCTGTATTCATACACATATATGATCAATATGTATCAATATATTATATCTTTATTTTTGTTGCAAGAGTCATAGGTTAATTAGGATGATATATTTCAGTGAGATTTAGTTCAAATAAGTGTCAATCATTTGGGAAAATCACTTTTATTCATGATGGGAAATATATTTGTTTACATTTATATATAGATTATAACCAAATTAATAAATTTAAAGAGATGTAGCATTATTACCTTTTACGTATTGATGATTTATACTATTTTATTAATTGTTAAACGTGGTTCTAGAAGATTGTCCAAATGTCTGGAAATAATCAATTTCATGTGAATGAATATGATATTATAAAGATCCCTTATCGATGCCCTGATGGGATTGATATTTTGTTGGGATGAAGTTGAGTTCTGTGAACACTTCACTATGTATATTTTATTGATTAATGAGTCATTTAGATTATAATTGGACTTGTTCTTTTTGTTTTAAAGAATGAATCCTTATATACTCCACATATATATAAAAGAATGTATAGAATCGGTGTTCCATTTCCTAGGTTCTTCGTCATCAGTAACTATTCAAAATGACAAAAAAGTGGGTTTTTTTCTTGTGATGTTTGATTTTTGTGTCATGTCATATCCAATTATATTATAGTTTGGCCTCATTAATTAGGTGTGGAAATAATTTAATTGGAATCCCCAAAGCATGATATAGAGATAAGAGGTTTCCTTGATCAGGGAGGTTGTTATATGAGGTATGTACTAGATTTCTCTCATATTGAAATTCCTTTTATTGTCTAATACATAAGGACAAATCATTATTGTGTTTTGAAATGTTCCATGATGCTATAGAATATCTAAATGAGATGTTGGTCAACACCCATCTTCTCAATTTTATATACATGGATGATTAGTTCAGTGTTTTATGTGATGTTTTTGTCTCTATTTTATTGGAGTATTTTAATGGCCTAGATAATTATTTCATTAAGGGTCATTTAAATTAAGTCTAACTACGAGTAAATTTTTCTTGCATTATCTTTAATGAATAAAAATTGTTTTTTACTAGAGGTTTTGGATATATTACCTCATTATTGAGTTTTTTTTGTGTTACCAATCATTATAACATGAGGTATGTCTTCTCCCAATGTTACCTACACCTGTCACAACAATTGTTGAAAAAAATTCATTAACGATTACGATGATGAGATTACATATACACTGAAACACTTTCAGTGCTTTGGAAATTCATAGAGTTGGAATTCAAACTGTGATGTCATGCATGAATCAGTACATTTATATATGGTAATGAAATAAATCTCAATGATGTATATTGATATGGTATAGATTGGTGAAAGAGGTTCCCTTTTTCAGATATCCTTGCAATCATATTTATTGGAGTATTTGGAGGAGTTATTGGTGACAGATTTAGGGAAAAAGAATTGCAAATACTACTTTGTCATCAGTGATTCCATTAGAAGTTGGTTTGATGATGAACAACATTGGTGGATGTTCATGTGGAGTATCTTCATCCATTGGGAGATGTATGATGTGGTTTTCCATTAGTACTATATTTCATCCTTTTTAGTTAAAAATGATTATAAAATTATGATTTTACCATTGAAATATTACTATTAGTGCCTCCAGATGAAGTGTTCTGTTGTAGTGATTGTGTCACAATTGTTTCTTTCACACAAGGAAAAGGTTGAGCACAACGTCCTCATTGGTTTTCTCAAGCCTATATTTTTCAATAGAATTAGAATAAAATTTCAATGGAATTTATTACTAGTTTACATATAGATCAATTCGAATTGATGATATATGGGTTAACTATGACAATTTGATGATATCGTCCAAAATCATATTAATCGTAGATTAAATTTCTTTGAAGGTTTGATCTAGATTGAACATCACTAGGGTTGTGATTATTCACAAATTCTAATAGATGGTCATCATTGATCATGATCGTTTATATAACTCTATGGTTTTCTGAGTTTTAAACTATAATTTTTCCTCTAATATATTCATTTTCATTAGATTCCACTAACATATGGATAGATATCTAGGGTTAAGTATAGTTAATCTTGGGCACATATTGTGAAATTTGGTTTGTGATCTTCTTGTTTCCTGGAAGATGTTTCTTCTTTTGGTTGATATTTTTTAAGAGAAACATTTTAACTCTATCATTGGTATAGAACAATTTTATGATGTGGGTATCCAACCATTATATTACTCCTTATAGTTTACTAGGATCATATTGTATACAATAATCAAGACAATATTACTTCAGATAATGATATTGGATTTATTTTATTTGATTAATGCAATAAAGGACCATAAAAAGTGATCTATTGATCTATGTAAAAGAAATCTATTATTCAAAATTGGAAAACATAT
This sequence comes from Viscum album, assembly GCA_963277665.1. Taxonomy (NCBI): domain Eukaryota; kingdom Viridiplantae; phylum Streptophyta; class Magnoliopsida; order Santalales; family Viscaceae; genus Viscum; species Viscum album. Next base: position 1,967,235,400 of record OY728132.1, read on the forward strand.
TCATAAGGATTTCAATGCCTTTTATCGTAAGCTATGGTTTGGTCATAAATATACCTAGTTTTTGGGACTATTGAGTTGTTGGATAATTGTTGAGTTAGGGAATATTGGATAAAACATCCCATATAGATGTGAAAAAAATGATGTGTCCCTTGTGTAAACACTTTAACATTATATTTATGATTAATATCAATTAGTTTATTGTGGAAATATCTACATTGATGATGATTCATCTTCCAAGGATTACCCTATGTAGATTCAATAATATAAGTAGATGGTTTTTTCTTAGCACATTAATCCTTTAGTTTGTATCTTTTGGTGACATAATTTCAAAGATTTTTGCTTAAATGAATGTAAGTTCCATATACGAACACATTATCCCATGATTTTTGATGTTTAGATATTCTATTTATTAAATTTTATGTTTTGTGGTTGATGACATTTTTCTAAATTAGGAAATGGTTTTCTCACCCAAGATGCCTTTATTTTGTAATTTTACGTGTTTTAAAGTTATTTAAATATATATAATGTTTATGATCTTTTTTTTTAATTTGGAATAAATTTTCAAAATGTTACACTGAGTAAGGTGGTTGAACTCCAATGATTGATATATTTTTGAGAAGTATCTCATGGTGTCTTTGTTCATATAACCATTTCCTTTCCATCTCTCTAGGTATTGTTTTAACTTATGAAATTATGAAAAAATTTAGAGGAATAAAATGTAATTGTCTATATCATCCCTTTTATCTTCCCTTTTTACAATGATGGTTCCAAGTGATTTTGAGATTCTGATTTATTTTTAAATTATATTAAAAATAAGTTTTGACCCAATAATTTTTTTTTTATATTTTCATTTAGATGAATCTAGATTTTTATAATTAATTGTTAATTTTTTCGAAATGTTTTTATTATTAATTTATGAATGTATTAGAAAAAAATTTATTATGTTTTTTCTGGATACAATTACATTTTATTTAAATCATTACCCTTGCATAATTCTTATTGTTTAGTTATGGGTGATGATATTTTTATAATGGTTACATAAAAGTAAGATCATGATAACATTACATGAGCCTTACATGATAACCATATAAGGATAAAATAATTTCCCATTATATAGACTACCTACTATGTATAAGGGAAGTTGTTTTTTATTGCATTCAGAAAGGTAAGCTAGAGTTAACCTTACATGATTCCTTACATAAAGTTTCATTAGTATAATGTATATAATACTTATATATACCAATAATAATGTGTGAGGTTATGGGAAAATTTTGAAATCATAGATAAGGGTAAAATAAAGTTACACTTATGTGATACTCTATTGAATACTATATAAGGGTAAAACATGCTACCCTTACCCATACCCCAAACCTACACATGGTAGTGTTTTTACCTAATTTTCAATGTTTCTTTATTATTATTTGTCCTGAAATCCCATGTTCATTTTCCAATTATATCAATTCTTAATATCAATGTATAAATTATATTTGATATGCACAAATATTTGTTAATCAATTTTAAATATATTTATTTACCTAAAATTAAATTATGGACTATAAAAATTTATTAAGATTAAATATGGGGTAATCCAAGATATATTTTCACAATATTCATTGATGATGTTCTAAAATACTAAATCATTTATCCCATTAATTCCATGAATTTTCCAATCAAACAATGGAATACATAAATCCACTTATCTATTATGAATCCATTAATTATTTGTGGTAACTCTCACATCATAATTTTTAGGAAAGGAATATCCTTTCCTCTCATCTATTTCTTTGAAACAATGTTTTTGAGGGGAAAATTAAATAGAATGGGTTTTTGTACATGTATAATAATTTTATTTGAAATGTTAAATATATCATGCTTTTATCATTTGAATGTCTATGTAATTGACCATAAAAATTATTCAATAGGTATAATGGAAAATGGTTTATATATTCATGTGATAATATATATTTTTCCATCATGATATATTATTTCCACTTATTTTTACATGATAGTGAACTATTGATATTATTCATGGCTTATCGTGTTTAATTTGATGAAAATTTTAATTTAATGTAATGATGTTACAATCGAATTAATAATTAATTATATATGAGTTATTAACAAAAAACTCATATTATAATTTTATCAAAATAAAATGTTTATGAATTAGTTGATCAATTAAACTTTTTTACTTGTTTAAATGTAATTTGATGAAGTTCATGATGTGGGAAGTTCATGTTGTTGTAAATTTTGGAAGGCATGTTTTTTAAAATTTTCTTCATTATATTTAAATAAACTTATAACTAGATCATGAAAAATAATTTATATGTAGGTAGTGTTATCTAGTATAATATTACACATGTTTCTTATTGTTGAAAGATGTGGTATATGAATCAGTTAATCCAATATGGAAATGTAAATAGTTTTTTGAACATTATAAATATTTTTGTTTAGTGATCCTATATTAATGTGATGGTTAGAATATATGTTTCTAGTGTATAAATTCAATATAAAATAGAATTTTAATTTGAGATTGTTTTTATTGGCATGGGATATGAGTCTTTCTATTCGATTTCATTTGACCATGGGATGATATATGGTTTTTGAGATATGGGTGGGAGTCGTAGGTTATTAAAATATATTAACACCAATAATAGAGTTTTTCTTGGTGATATAAATAATTATGAGATGGATAAATCATGTATTAAATAAATGGTTTGACGGTTTTATTTCCTATTATTGTGTTATAATATTGATGATTAACAGACAATGTTTTCATTTTATTGATGGATGGATAGATTACCTTTTTAAATACATTCCTCCCCAAACATCTCCAGGAAGAAATTTTTTACCTGAATGTGAATCTCATTTATGACACCATTGAATACTTATCAGGGTAAAAATAATTATGGAATGATGATGATTAATAAAAGTTTTCACCCATGGCCTCTATTTATGGATGGAATGAGAATATTGATATTCTTCATGAAATGGAGAATGATTGGGATTATGCATATATATTATTGGAAAGAACAATTTTTTAATGTAATATAAAATTGAATAATGTTAATTAATTTATTATTAATTAATTAAAATAATGTTAAATGTAAAATAGAAATAATTTGTTAAATTAAGTTCGTTGAATTCTTATGTGCCTTAATATATCATGATCATATCTATGGAATTTGGTTGTCTGATATAACAAAGAGTTTGTTGATAAAATTACTATATTAAATTTCATAGTGTTGTTAGGAGATGTATTATATCATATAAAAAATTTTGATTAATTTCCCCCACACCCATGTAAGTATGGTGATATAACGACTCTGGGAACTGAGAGGGTGTTTTTTCTAACATACTAGTTAACAAGGAATTGAGGGATAACTACCCTCTGTAACCCTACTCTTTTCTCCTAATAGTGATATTTAATGGTATTCATGGTGGTTTTCATTTGAAATATATATTAGTATAAATATTTAATGTCTTTTTATTATTTTAAACACATGTATCTACATATATCGTTTCATATTGGTTAATATTAGTAAATTGGGTAAGGGTTATGATGTCTTGTGGTGTAATAACTAATATATAGGTTATGTAAGATCTTAAATTCTACTCTATTTCTATTGGGATATTTGGATTAGATTATGAAATTCTAAAATTCATTGGATGGATGATATGATAACTTACCCCATGTTTTTTAGGCTAACATTCTATTAGAGAGAGATGACTGCAGGCCTAATACATTGTGACAAAGTTAAAAGCAATTACGAAAGTGGTAAGGTGTACCTTATATCTATTATTATAATATTAAATATAATATATTTGATATATCATAACAGATAGTAATATTGAGTCTGGGGACATATAATTGAAATTTAGGTTATCTGTTAGCCTCACATATTATTCACTTTGTTTTATCATGATCAAATTTATATTTTTTAGAAGAGGGTCTGAGGGGAATATGACTTTTTATACCATTTATTCCCACCATAAAAATAAAATAAAATATTTTTTGATTGATACAGAATAATTTAGACCTTATTCGAGATATTACTAGCTCAATTAATTATTCACGAGTTATTCATATTTGACTTACTGATTAGTTTACTTTTGGTACATTTAGTTATTTTTCAGTTGTTTGTTATTTTATCAAATTACATGCATATACAATAGAAATTCTAATTTTTATCTTGATCAAGAGTTTTTAGTTGTATATATCAAATCTATTGTGTCTCATATCTTAGAGGGGATTGTATCATATTTTTCCGGTACTATATACCATCATTGCCTTTATCTCACCCAAGACCAATTCGATGTTGCATTCAGGATCAATTATCTATATTATCATATTACTGGTAATGGAATATTACTATATAGGGAAGGGGGTCATGAAAATAATCTGTTAGGGTACATATATAAGATGAATTAATATAATGGGGATAAAAATAAATGAATAAGTACAGAAGGGATTGGTTTCATGTATTTGGTGGAAATAAGAGGGTTATCGATACACATTCAGACCTATAAAATTCATATAAGGATGCAATTTGCTTATATTTTTTTTAGGTAAAACAATCATTTAAATTTCTAATTAACTATTTTTCAACCATAATTTATTATTTCTTAATCATTGCATATATTTTCATATAAACCCAAACATTTCATACATAGTTATTATATCTTAATAGATGAATATTGATTTCATTTTTACAACACATAAAAGTGTATGGGAATGTTTTAGTGTATTTATAAACACGGATTCATAAAAACTATATTACATGTGAACTATATCATCCCCCAAAATGTTAATTATAACATGATTAATTATTTTAAATATCCTAAATCTTACATTTCTTTATATCCTGGGTAAGGAAACTTATGAAAGGGTTATATTAGATAATCAATAAATGTGAACAATTGGTATATAAATATAAAATAAGAATAAAGGTATGATACCACGGACATAACATTGGGAAAAAATTCTACACATATAAACGATGATAATATTGATACATTGTATAATGGTTTCATGTTCATTTGACATGATTGATAAAATAATAAAATAAATTAATACTTGAAGAATTATATTGGAATAAGAAAATGTTTTGTGGAATCAACATAAGAATGTAAAAAATTATGTTAAGGATTCTGAGATTGATATTCATAATAGAAGTGTCCTTTGATAATCATCCATGTTTTATCATTAGGATTGGGATAAACATCTATGATCCACCCTTTAAATTTTTTTAAATAGTATGAATATAAAAAAAATTAACATGCCACATGTCAATAATGTGGATATAATTACATGGGTATATTATCAGTGGGGATATGATTATGACACTTGAGTCGCTAAAAATTTAATTATCCCTATAATTTAAAAGAGAACAAATTGTCCATTAATATCAAATGAATTAATGATAAGGAGATAATGTTTTATTCAAACCCATTATATATACATTAATTATTGTCCTTATTATTTTTCTTATTTATCATAATTTAAAAATACTGAAAATATTGGGAAGTGAATGAAAATCCCTTGATAAATAATGTTGTATCATTTAGTAAAACTGTTTATTATATGAGAAATTTCATATTTTTTATTTTTTATTTTATGTATTTTCTTTTCATTAATATAATCTCCTTAGATAGAATATTTATATATATACCTATCACTATAAGAAATTAAATAATTTCACTCAATGATTAATTTTATCATTATTTGTATAGATTTAGGTTAATTATTTAAAATTTATTAAAAATATGAATACGATGTAGTATTATTTATCAATGGGAGTTTCGAATAAAGAATAAGAGAAAAAATGAAAGATTATTTTAATAATATTTATTAAAATTGAAAATTCACAAATATAAATTTTGGAAAAATAAGATGAATTTTTTCTACACCATAAAAATAGATTTTATTAAAATATTTTTGGATCAGTGATTAGATGAACATTTTATATATTATATTATATATAAGGATGATTATTAGTGATGTTTACAATATATTTATAAATTTCTTTGTCGGTAAATTTTTTATGGAATTATACATATTTGAGTGACTAATTTGTTTAATTATAAAAACATAGGTGGGATGAATTTGGAAATATAAATGATCAACACTTTCTAAAATTTCTGGCTTTAAATTTAATAAAACATGTTTTAATAAATTTTGAAAATTATTTATTAAATATTTATATTTTAAAAAATTATCTATATTATTGATTAATTATATTGTTTATTATTTTGGTATATGATAACCACATCAATTTCTAACATGTGGAATAAATTATTTTACATTATAAAAGAAATTTTCAATTAAAAGATTATTATTTATGTTTGGAATTGAAGAAATCATCATTAAAATGATTCCAATAATAGGATGAAATCAAGATTATATATTGATATGAAATCATATAATTAAATTTTATCTATTGTTATATGCAAATGGAAAAATAATTACTCGAATAATGGAAAGATAAATTTAAATATATAAACTATTATGTTAAAATAATAACTCAACTACTGTGGTTTATTTTTATAATCTAAATCGAAAGTATTATTATTATATAGGAATAATAATTTCATTCTACTGCATAAGATAAAAATTAAAATTCATTATAAAATCTATAGTGGATGACAGTATTTTTTCATCTCAAAAAAGGATTACTAAAATCTAAATATATGAAATTTTTATAAGGAGGTAATAATCTAGAAATAAGATATTATAGTTCATATTTTAAAAAAACAGCAATATTTTTTTTATAGAAATTATCATATGAAAACATATTAATAAACGAACCGTGAAATAAAATTATTTATATATGAATTTCCTAACCTAGACGTTATGTCGGTGGGTAAGTTAAAGAATAAATATATTTTTAAAATATAAATTAAAAGTAATTCTATAAAAAATATTTGATTCAATGGTTTAATAATAAATCTAAATTTTGTTTTTTAAAGAATAAGAATAATTTAATTTTATGATGAAATATAACTTTCAATATAATAATTTATTCAATATATTTTATCAAGGAAAAATATAATATTTTCAGAAAATTTTATAATTTTTATTCAAAAAAATGGACTTCACATTTTAAATTATCATGGAATAATATGATTAGTATTATTTTTGTTGATATGTATATATTTGTTTATTTTATAATGAATAGTAAAAATCCCAATATTTCTAAAAAAAGTCATTTATTTTCATCTCACTATGTAATTTAAAAATATTTTTTATAATATGATATTTATTTGAATTAAAAAAATTATTAATAATAAATATTATTATATACAAATAAAAATTATACATAATTAAATTATAAATTAAATTTTTGGCATAGAACATATTTTTTTTAAATCAACTACTTTTTGTTGCAATTATTATATGTATATTTAAATATATTGACTTCATTAAGAGCTATTTGATCATGAAAAACTGATTTTATTTTTTAATTTTTCTATTATAATCGTGCCGTTTGATTAGAGGGAAATAATAGTATTAAAAAATAATAAAAAAGGATTAAATATTTTTATATGATGATTATTCTTTTGTTAAAAAATTATTTAGAAAGTAAATTACAAACCAAATGAATATAAATGATGTGTTTTTAGGAAAAACTATTTATGTGAAAATAATTATGTTTATAAAATAATCAAATAACTCTAAATGAAATATATTAATGAAATATAAACTCTATAGGATGTTTAAAATTCATCTTCGATGTTTTTTAGTCATGAAATAATATCAAATTCAATTTTATGCAAGATCAATGTATTTTTAAAAACTCATTTTTACCTCCTTTTCATGGAGAATCCATATTAAATCTAGTTTTTGTAACTTTTATAAGTTCTATTTGAAAAAATAATCATATTATTTAGAAGTGGAACCTCAAAATATAATTTGGTTAATTTATTTGTTTTTTTCTAAAAACATTAAATTATTAATTAATAGTTAAAAATATTATATTTTAAATAAAAAAACTTTTTGAATAATTTATTTGTATTTTTAGATTATACATTGAGTTGGTTTTACTATATAATTATATTTTTTTATCATTCAATCCAATTTTGGTCCTTGTGAGGACATAATTATTGAAATTAGATACAAACACATATTGAAATTTTCAATATCACCAATACCTGCCTTTTAGCCACATATACATTATAGGAATTAATCATAAATTTACCAATTCTATGAATTTAATTTTAAATAATTTATATATATGGTTTTTATGAGTGTGATTTTCTTTTCTAATAGGATCAAATTAATTTTTTCAGTACTAACATTGTAATTTTATTTACCATGGTTTAAGTGTAAATGAGGTAAATAAGGGTACAAATAAAATGATATTATTATAAAATTACTATAAATCTTCTCTTAATTTCATCAAAGGATTTTTTTTGTCAAAAATAATCCTTTGGGTGAAATTATAACCTTTATTCACCAAATTCAGTTTCATGATGACATTTAATATGTTTTATTAAATGTTAAGCTAAAAATGTCCCAATCGTAATTTTAATAAGTATTATTTTTTAATATTAGATTTTGCAGAAGATACATTCTAGTATAAGTACTTACTGGAACCAAAAATATTTATCTACATCCTGATAAATTATTTAAAATTTTAATACATTAGATAAATAAATTTAATTATGAAAATATGGGGATGTGTTTATATATTTATGAAAGGTATAATCAAATAAATTATAATAATAATATTAAAATATATATAATTTGAACTATTTGATGAATTAATGAAATAAATGGATTAATTTTTCATAGTAGGTATTAGTTAATGTAGTATTTTTAATGAATCAAGTTGTTATGTATTTTTAAAATGTCTTGTAATGAATAGTATCAAAATTGACATAATTTGTATCTTAAAATATAAAATATTTAATTAAATGTTATAAAATTTATATAATTTTAATATTCAGCCCAAAAATTGATATAAGTCTACAAATGACATCACTGACTTATTAGATGGACTTTTGGTGTGTTATGGTAATTATTTTAATCATCGAAGAGTAACTAACATGACAAAATGGTAGGAGGTAAAGGTTGTTAATACAAAAAGATAAGGATTAAAAAATATAATAATCTAGTTAAATTTTAAATGAATGAGGGGAATTCAATCTAAAAGAATCATATCTTCAAAATAAATTATTTTTTGACATTTTTATTAGAAAAGGATTTTATACTAATTTAATATTTTAATGAATTCCAATGTCTCCCTTCCACTATCCTATAAAATTGCAACCATTCATATCGATTAATCAGACATAAAAATCATTTAGATCATCCAAGCACTGCCCAAACAAAATACTAGAATAAATCCTCACATAATTGATATGTCAGCTAAGTCCAAACTCCCTTTTTAGAGGTGCAGTGTTGTTATGAAAGGTGATCATCCAAAGGAAGTATAATATTTTTATTTAACTATTTATATTGTTTTCTTTATCAACATCATTATAATGTTCTTAATAAATGGTGAAATAATAACTTATGTATCCTAAATATATTGAGATTTTATTATTTTAAAATCATCACTAAAATCCATGTCCAATTTTATCAAAATTGGAAATGAACAGTTCAATCGTGTACATGGAGGAATACTGTCTCATGAACCGATATAGTTCATTTTTCATTACTATATGTTAAAATAGTGAATATTTAAAATATTGATCATTATATATGATTTTCATGATATATTTTTCATTATAATCTTATAATATATCAATTATTTACTTACATTACATGCACGTTGTAACATCTCAGTTTTGGGTGTCGCCCAAAGGTGCCTCGTACATGGTTTGTCACCTGGCCTCATGGGCATTTCCCCAAATTCTAGAGGCTTCCGACTAGGAGAAATGGCCTTTTTGTGATATTGTGGAAACTATTCCATCATTTTTAAAGAAACACAGTGGAATAACAATAATAATAATAGCGGAAGCAGTAATACCATACAATAAGTAAACAAAGGAAGACTAAAATCTATAATGTATGTACCATATGTATTCAATAAGATACAATTATGATTTATGATTTAAAATAATTTTATTAGGTATGATATGATTTCATGAGGTATGATGAAGATCATATGTTTTATGGATGAAAAGTATGATTTTGTGAAAATGATTTTAGGAGTTCAAAATATTCATGGACTAACGAAACTCTACTTTATATTATGTCTCTCCCTGAGTTTTTATGCTCATGTCGTGTTTTGGAAATGTTTTCTATATGTTAAATGATGGGAATGATAAAGGAACATTTCATGATGAATTTTATGAATATTTCTATAATGAAAAATAAATCACGTTTTATTTTATAATGTTTTATATTATGAAAAAAAGTTATAGTGAGTAAACTTGTCGACATTGTAATATTTGAGTAGTTATGTAAGAGTTATGACATAATTATAAAAATATATTACCCATAAAATAACTTCCTAATGAATTAATGTCAATTATTAACCTAACTCAATATTATTTATCATTTAATGGCATTAACTTATAGTTTGTATCAATGGTTGGTTTAGATAACTTTAGAGGTTAAAATGTTATTTAAAAAATAGATCACGTATTTATAAAGCCATGATAGATATCATTGCAAGAAGTGTTATAGATATTTTAGAAAAATTTAATGAGTTTTAGATAACATGAAAATGTATACTTTAGTGTCTAAACTCCTTATAACATAGCTTATATTGTTTTTATTAATATACTCACAATAACCATTTTGTTTCAGTAAATGTATAGATCCAGTATGAACCAAAGTAAAAATGGAAGGGAAGGAAAATATTGTGGTCCTAGGAATATGAAACCAAATGTAATGGGAGATGTAATGAGAACTCTCATTGATATTTCAAACCTACAAACTTTAGATATTATTCACCTCTAGAACCTTTGTGATTTTGTGATGCACCATATATGTGATAAACTAATCCCTGTGGATGATTAGGTAACATTGATCATAGAGTTAAATATATTAGGCAACAGGTGTGTCGAGGATGTAGAAAGAAACACCTTCTATTTTCTAAAAGGGAAGGGAAGATGTTTTATATGTTATAATGATGTTCATAATGCCCTAACCATCCAAGGAAAATTTAATCATTCAATTGAATCTTGGAAAGGGAAATATTTTCTCTCAGAGTTATTATCTAATTTTTTTAATATGGGGAGTATAGTTATTATGAAAATAAATTTCAAATGAAGAAGGTTAAGTAATGTGTTAATTAAGACTATAGAATTATATTTTCAGCAATAGTGGTTAAAGTATGATGATGAGTTATAGATGATAAAAATTCTTAAATTTTAGATTTTCATATTTTATGTTAGATCAATAGTTGATGAAATTTTTAAATATATTAATTCTCCTTTTAGGATTAGATTACATTGGAAGACTATTTTTATTATGTGTATCAATGAAGTTTGTTATGAGAAAATTTTATTTGAGGAAGATTCATCTTTTCTTGTGTGGAATGAACAATAATGGTATAAATAACTATTATGGTTTATATGATCCATGATTTTGAAGTAATTATGGATACTACATTTTCAGATAGAAGATGAAAGTCATGAGAAAGACATTGAAATTAAAATATATTATTGTTATTTTTCTCATTTTATGAATGTAATAATAATTATATCGTTTTAGAAAAAGGACTACCCATAAGAAGGGTAAAAACCCCATCAAATACATTAATACATCAGAAATAAATCCAACAAGCAAAGGGAAAAAATGATTTATCACATACCAACAGCCTACATAAAGTCCCTTGGTAGTATGAATTTTTTTTTGGTTAAACTATTTAATGGAATCAGTATAATTTTTTGTGAATTTATTTTTTATCAAATGGAAATCCATATTATTGGAAATTAATTTGGGAATTAAGTGATAAATGTTATTTTAGAATAAATTCACTCTATTGGGATATTTATATGATTAGGGTAATTATAATACTGTGGGTTTTTAATATATGGTTAAAAGTTTATGTATATTTTGGAAGAATAATTTTAATTGTGTACTTATTGGTAAATAGGTTATTTATGGAAGTGATTAACCTATAACAGAGAATATATGATTAGGTTAATTACTTCTGGGTATGAACATTTAGAGTGATTGATATTATTTGGAGATAGATGTTAAAATTTATATTAGAAAACTATGTCATAAAATCATTCTATTTTTTGGGTTTCAATCTTAGTTTGTATTATTTTTATTAATTCTTAGGATAGTTATTTTGTGAATAGTCTATTATGAACATTAGTTTTCGATGTTGTATTTTGGATATTAATGTATTTTTACCCTAAAATAGTATATTATATTTGAATAATATAATAATCATATCCTAACAATGTTTTTTGAGTTAATGTGTTAGTATAAGATATATATATATATATATATATTGTTAATATTTTGTGGTATATGATTCGTTAGACGTTGATTCTTGTGTTTTTGGTTTGAAAAATCAACTTGAATTCTCATTGTTTTGTGAAAAAAATAGTTTTGGTGGAATATGATTTCATGATGAAACACTAGTTTTAGGGAAACTATATTTACATATGTTCTTATTTAATGTGGAGGAATAATTCATCAACTTTATGAAATAAATATTAAAATAATAACATTTTCTGTTAACTTCTTCAAATTTCAAATCGATAACCTATTAACCAATGAAAAATTTATGGATTTGTGATTGTTAATATTATTCTGATAATGTTTTATATCACTCTCACATATCAAGATTTTTTATCTATACTAAACTTTTCCAAGATGTAATACTAGTATTTTTTATATCTGTTGACATTCATATTGTTGTTTCTTTCCTTAAAATTGGTATTTTTATTATTACATTTTTCAATGTGGGATTGAAATAATGGTATTTTGACAAGTCATAACATAGCTACTGTTCCCAAATTCAAGTTGATAGATCAAAATAACTAATATATGGAAGAATGGGGCATCAATTGATTTTAAAAGGAAATATATTGTTTGATATAATACATGATACACCACATCGAGCTTAAACAGAAATATAAATGTTATAATTTAAATGTATTAGTTATAACCTATACATTAGAATTGAAGGAATTAATATTATTAACTAACTAATTTATAAAGGGATTAAAAAGGTTTATATAATGATGATTATTTGGTTATAATATTAATTATAAATGAAAACACCAAACCAATTTAATATAAGGGACGTGTTTGTTAGAAGAAAATTATTTAACTGTGAAAAATTATGATTATAAATAATAAAATTAAACTTCTTGAATTTTTTAAATAAAATATAAATTCAATTGGAAGATTTAAATTCATAATCTATATTTTATAAACATGATATAATATAAAATTCAATATTATTCGTAAAGGAGTATCTTTTAGAAAAATTATTTTAACATACTTATGGTGGAAACCCATTTAAAATTAATTTTTGTCAATTATATATGTCATATTTGGAAAAATAAAAATCTTTTTTCGAAGGGGGAAATCATAATTAATATATGATATTTTTTTATTTTTCAGATATGATTTATATTTTAATGAATAATGAAAAATAGTTTGTTTTATTTCAAAAACAATTTTTTCCCAAATTTATTTTTTGCGTAAGATTATCCTTGCAATTAGTTTTAAATTAGAATTGTATTTTTAAAATTTTTAATCTAATTTATCACATTAGAAAGTGTTTTTATTTAAATTAAATATATAAACTTATTTTATTTCGAACGTCTCTTTTATCTGCATTCTAGCCACATATGTTGGACTAGCTTTAAATATTATTTTACAACATCTGTGACTTGGATTTCTAAAATTGAAAATACACAGGTGTAACCAGTATGAATTTCTTGGTTTAATAAGATCACAATATTTTGTGGTGAATACAAAAATTAGTATTTTTTTACCCCAATTAATAAGTAATTTGTGTAAATAATGGTTAAATGAATATTATAAATTTTTAAAATTACTCGGACATGTGTTCTAATTTAATTGGATGAATGGTTTTTGAAAAAAATTATCATTAGTCTGAAATTATGACCTTTTTATGCCACAATGGTATGATTATGACATTTAATATGTTTTTTAAAGGTATGTTAAAAGAAAACTCATATTTTTAATAAGTAAATTATTTTTCATATATGGTTATAGATAATATTAATTCAACCATAAATATTTACTTTAAATTTAAAATGATTATCTATATCATGAAAATTTATTTATTATTTTCGGACCTCAAATAGTTAAATATAATTTTGACACAATTGTTATGGGGTAATTAATTTAATAAAGGCAGAATCGATTAAATTTTATAAATAATATTACGATAAAAATAATATGAACTATTTGATTCCATAAAAAACAATATGGATTACTATGACATGTTTGGGTTGAGTTAAAAAATATTTTTTCTATTATGATGTTTTTTATGAGTTTTGAAAATTTTGTCTAATTAATAGTGTTAAAATTTACATATTTCACATCTTAAAAGATAAAATATTTAACTAAATTATTAAAAAAATATTAAATTTTATTATTCTTAAAAAAATCTATAAAAATCTATAAATTTCATTAATGAATTATTAATTGGTCTTTTTTCATGTTATAGAAATTATTTTAACTGTCAAAGCGTAGCATACTTGATAAAACAGTTAGTGTAAAAAATGGTTAAAAAAGAAATTTATTATGAAATATTTAAAAAATTATGTAATTTTAATTGGATTATATGTATTAAAACGAAAATAATAGTATCTTCGTAATATTTCATATTCGTCCATTTTTATGGTAAATTTAATTTATACTAATATAATATTTGATGGGTTTTCAAGGGTACCCCTTCCTTCCACCATAAAAAGGAACCCATTACTCTATATTATTATCAAAAAATAACCATTTTAGTTATCCAAAATCATCCCAAAAAAATTCGTATATTCCCTCCCCACATTCTTGAGGCCCTATTTTAGGTATAACTCGCTTTTTATACGTATTATAGTGTTATGAAATGTAATCATCTGAAGGAAATGTAATGTTTTTACTTAAGTTATTATATTATATTACTTTATCAACTTCCTCTAAATATAATTCAACCATGATAAAATAATAACTCTAGTGTGATTAAAATATTTAGATTTTATGATGATAATATTATCTCTTAAATCCATCTCAAGCTTCAAGAAATGAGGGGTGATCATTTCATTTGTGTGTATGGTGGACTAACATCTCACAAAACAATATACATCATTTATCATTACCATATCTTAAAACTGGTAATAATGAGGGAATTAATATTTATATATGTTTTTCGGTAAATATTTATCATAATAGAATAATTTTTTTTATATGTTCTTACTTTATATGAACATAAAAATGATAATTTCGATAATGCATATGTGTGAACTATAACCTCCACGAAGGAATGTGAATCATTATATTTAATGACATATCTTGTATGGGATTTATAATTATATTTAAATTATTTACAGGATGTTTTTAATATTATAATAATTATGGAAATATAAAATAATAATTACCTAATTTCCATAATGATCAATGAATAATGGAATTGTTACTTATGCCTATGTATGACCTACCATCACTATTATTATAAAGATGTTCATTTTGTATACCATAATTAAATTTTCCGATATAATTATTTTAATTTATATATAAATGATTTTATTATGTAATGAATATTATTCTAGATATTATGTAATCCATACCACATAGACAATTTAAATCATACCATGTTCATTTTTATCTCAATTAACAAGTATGGTCAATACATTAAACATGAACTCAAATAATTAAATAATTATATTTACAAGTTAATTAATTATTTAAGTGGAATAATAAACTAGAAAATGGTTCAAAAGAATGTATAAATTAACATTATTTTATTATTCATTGTGATAAAAACATAAGAGAAGATTCACACTCGGGGTAAGGGTATCTTTTACTAAAACATTGTTTTATTGTTTGAATGATTTATTCCTCTAAATCATCCAAATTAAATTTCATGTTTTCAATATGGTTATATGGATTTAATTATAAGTATGTTAATGATTTAAAATGTTAATTCATTTCAAAAATATAATAGTTGTATAGTAAAATTTGATTCAAAAAATTGTTTTTAAATGTTTTAACTTTTTTTTAAATGGAATCATTATTTCAATGACATGGAGTAAATTTTTTATCATAAATTTCATGAAAAAAATTTCTCTTCATTATGCCACATTAATGTTTTCATTTTTAATTTATATATTTATATAATTATTTTCAAATGAAATTATTTTATTTATGAGCGTGTGACTTTATAGAAAAATAAATTTTGATATCAAAGTGGAAATGTTTTTTTTTTGAATGATTTATGTGTTGTTCTTAATTTTTGGTTATTGAGAATTTCTTATGTATTCAGCTGGTATCATGATAAAATAATGGATTATTACCCCATGATATATCTCCAATTCATTATTTAATGAGATGGAGTTAAACATTAGGGCTTAACCTAAGATATTTATAGAATATACTATGATGGGTATTCCAAATGTGACCATGAATGTTAATATCTATGTAGCTTTCAAAGGAACAATGTATGCATGATATGGATTCCACAAGTTAATATTATGATTTTTTATTTCTTAATATTTATCATGAATATTATAATTATATTTGGAATGATAACATGTTTAGTTTTTAAGGGTGAAAAGTATGATTTTTTGAAAAAAAAATCATGAGATTAAAACATTCATGCACTAACAATATATTTCCTTCTATAATACCCATTATAGATAATTTTATGCTAATTCAATGTTTTTATAATTATTTCCAAAGGGTTTAAGGATGGATTGGATAATTTAATAATTAATGATGAATATGATGAATTTTTTTATCAAGAAAATGAATTATTACTTTATTTCAAAAAAAATTAGATTATAAAAAAATCAATAGTGATTAGACATGTCTACTTCGGTATATTTTTAGTTTTTATATAATAATTATGGTCTAATTATCTAAATCTATAAACCTGAATATATCTACAATGTGAATTAATTTAAATTATAGAAATAACTAAGGATAATGTAACATTTAACGTTGGTGCCTTATAACATTATTCTAAAATATTTTGAATATGAGTATTATATTTTTTTTATCATCATGAATAGTTACTATTCAAAGGATTTTTCACACTAGTAATGATAAAATAGGTAAAGTGAGGTTAGAATTATGGAAAATACATTAAAATATCATAAAAACATAAAATTTGTCTTATTTGATGTCGATTGTTCAACCAACTACATAATATATATGAATATATGGAAATTTATTTTTTGAACATTTAACAATAATATTTATATATTTTTTAGAACCAATAAATATAAAATATCACACTCTTTATTTTAATTTTCTTTATATGATGTCATTGAGATAAATCTAGCATTAGATTGTATATAATGGTTATTTGGATCATAGGAAACATATTTTTTTTTAATTCAGTTGTAATATTTGTAAAATATAAAATTACATTTTATTACTACACAATATTGACTATATGATTGTACAACAAAATTGGAAAAATTTAGTAAATAATATTGAAATCTTTGAAGAAAAATATTTTGGATGAACTATGCTGTTACATAAATTTATTATCTAATAACTAAGAATTATTTATTAAAAAATAATTGATAATCCAAATATATTTTGTAAAATACATTAATGGAAGATTAAATGAGTGGTCCAAAAATTGAATTTTTTATATTTTATTTGAATCAATATTTTATTAAATTATTTTAAAATAAAAAAACTATTTTTCGGAAGATGTATGATGTATGTTAATAAATATCTTCATTAATGGGCCTTTTTCAATCAACATAGATTCGTATAAGTAAATTTATCACCCTTAAAAAATTAAAAGATAGTCACCATGGTAAATTTTATAAGGGGTAAATTTATCAATTAATGCCAAATTTTTTGTTTGTAATGACAATAAATAGAATCTAAATTGATATTTCTCTTTAAATTTATAAATTATACACTTTAAATTACAATCCATATCCATTTATAATTATATTACATAGAAATATATTTATTAAATTCATATCTTTTATGTAATTACTAGTGTGTCCTCTTCATAAATATAAAATAAAACCCCCTCCCTTTCTTTATTATTTATATTTGATTCTAATAACTTTTAAAACCAGATATTTCATTACTAAAAAAATTAGAAATAATTTTAATTACTTGTTCTTTACCTTTAAATCATTCTACAATGGTATCGTCCATAAGCAAAAGGGGGTTTCTCCATGATGTGTTATTCATTTTACCAAACTATTTAAATGTTTATTTCTTATAATAATTCTTGTATAAATTTCTATATCCATCATAATATTATTATAATATAATAAAAAATATAATATGATGTTGTTTTTATTATTGGAAAACCATTTTACCCCTCCCCTCCATCCTATAGGAAAGAGAAACATTGCTTGTGCATATGTACATCATACCCTATCAACACAATTCAGTTATACTTATTCCATCACCTCACGAAATGGATATCTATAATGATGGAATTAAAAAATATATACAATCATTATGTTATAATTATTACAAAAATATAATATGTCACAAATCTTATTACCCTTAAATTGGATGGGAAATTATTACATTACTCTTGTGTATATGTTGTCTACCACCACAATGAAGTGATGGATCCATTTCTAATCCACCGTATTCCATGGATGATTCTTAAATTTTATATAATTTATAAAATAATATATTGAGTTCATTATTATAATTTGAACCATTTTTGAACCTTTTCATTACTCTTATAACTAGGGAAGAATACATAAAAAATATTGATGAAATTTATTGAAAACCAAAAATTGACAATATAAGAAAGAACTATTCAATGGATTTTTCAATTATTATCAAATGACAATAAAAAGTATAATATATATAAAAAATGTTCTTAGGTGAGAATTAAATAAATATAATTTCAGTATATAGGATCATCAAAAATTTATGACTACGAAAGGGACCACGGTAAAGGGAATTTCATCTCATCTCAACTTTAATGAAAAATAATTTATTTTTCATGGTGTATACGAAAATAATTTTTGAATTATTTCACAAACCCCACATTATCTATGGTATGTAATATTTTTATTCATGATATAGTTTATTTTAATTTATTGGAATGTTATGAATAAAATAATGGATTCAGGTCACTTTCTCATTTTATTTCATGACTGTTTATATTTAGATATCAATTATAAAAATTGTAAGGACCTATACTCTTAATTAATATAAACTATATTGTCTGAGTTTTATTTTTTATTTAAAATATTAATATTAAATTTCATCTCTTTTTTGGATTAATAATCAACATTTATATTATATTTATGGGTATTTCAATAAAAAAAATTAAACAACCTCAAGAAAATAATATTCCATCAATTATGAGGCTATTTAAAATTAAATATTTTTATTTTTATTCATATTTAGAGGTTGATAAAATTCAATTTAAATAATTTTTCTTATTTTTCTATATAAAGTTTCATATTATAATAATTTAAACATTTTAGGATTGCATAATTATTATATTTATAAAAAAATATGAAATTAATATTCTCTAAATGAATGCAACTCGAAAACCCTTCCTAACCATCATTTATATTACAAAATATCATATATACAATTAAGGTTTCAATATTTATTTTGAAATTCAATAATCTCATCAGAATATTTTGGATATTTTTTTAAATGATGTTGAATGATAATGGTATTATCATCCAAAAGAAATTAATATAATTTCAAAATGATATTGGAAATCATGTTATGAAAATAATATAAAGAGAAGAAATTTTCAATATTATACTAATAATATCAAATAAAGTGGAATTGTCTTACTATATAAAATTGTATTTGGAAGAATTTGGGGTCTTCTATCATCCATTACTAAAATTATATTATATATTATTATTTATGATCATCACTTTTTTTTTGAAGTTCTCTATTACTCTCTATTATTCATTGGAAAATATATTAATCCTTTGCATACATATTTCGAATATCAAGGATGAATTTAATATCATTTTTATTATATTTATGATGTTTCAAACATATAAAATATCTATATTTTCTAATATTTGAATGAAGAATTATATTCTATTTTATTGTGGAATTATTCTATATTCTAGATTTAGTATTGATAATTATTGCACTATAAGGAGTCTGGAGGATAAAATGTGTTGGTCAATAATTATAATAATGGAATGTATTTCCAATTAATGTTAATAGTGGGGGCTATTTTATTTGTAGACCCTATGTAAATTTATAGGACTCTTGAGACAAAAAGTGTAAATAGTAGATGGTTTTTTGGTTTACAGAATCAAATATACGATGAATGATTACACGGTTTAGAGGACATGATGGTATGATCAGTTTTATGTGGTTATGTTGTTTGTGGAAACTCAATGAGTGTATAGAATATATTATTTTTAATTATTTGGATGTCGTTTTCCATTAACAATTTCATAAATATGTTGATATTAGTTGTGGATATTCATTTAAATAATATTTTTGAATGTGTGACATGTGTTTTTATTATCCTATCATCATTTTTGATTATTCATTATTTACTCATGATATTTTACAATGAATATAACCTTTAATAAGCATCTAATAACATCATTTATATTTTCTACATTCCCTAAGATATGAATATTGAATAATTGAATTAATTTTAGTGTTGAAACATTGTTTTCAATTATGTTTTCTTAGTTTCCATTGTAATATGGATGAAATGTATGTAAATATTTTTTTAAGAATACTAAACAAATAAATTACATCAGTGAAATACCATATATCTTTTATGAATGTAAATGTAAATAATACTCAAAGGGGACTATGGTAAGGGTATTACATTTTAGGTTTTAGTGAGTATACATTCATAAATAAGAAAGTATTTTTAGATATCTATATATATATCTGTGTGTGTGTGTGTGTGTAAAACTTCTTATAGAGGGACGAATTGTTATGATATATCAAGAAAAATGGTCCCGTAGTCATGATAGGTACAATATTAATATTAAGAGAATGTATCAATGTAAGATTTGTATATTCAAATGAAAATAAATTAATGAAATTCCAAATAATTCTCTTTGAATTCTGTTTATTTTTAGAATCATGTCCCTTTATATAGATTTTATATATGTTTTTAGTGTCTCAATGGTAAGATGTTTATGTTAACCATTAAATTCACAATTTATATTACAATATTACATTCCTTTCATTATAATGCATTGTCTATGGTTGGTTGGTGGCTTCAGTGATGTATGTTGTACTCACACCCAACACAATATCCTATGGAGATATAAATATACCAATTTCCTCATGACCTTGGTAATGTTAATGATCATTAATAGAAAATATAAGAAAACAAGGGGATTGATAGTCACAATATTTGGTGTAGATATTATTTTTGGAATAATTTTTAGTTTCAAATGCATATTTTTATATAACACTTTGGAGATATCCATGGTATATCATATATGGATTTATGTTGGAATCCATTATTTTTCATTACTCATGGAGTGTTTAATTGAAACAATTTGTAAAAATATGGTTTCCATATGTTTATCCATCCAATATAATATATATATATATATATATTCTATATATTAAAATGTAATAATGTTCATTTTGTTTTTATAACATTTTTTACTGGAAATGTGATATATTACAGTCTTTTAGTGGTCACTTAGATTTGGTTTATTTTGTTCTATTTTACCAGGGTCTATGAAAATATTTTGGATTTACCACTAGGTTATTATTTATTAGTTACTTAGTAATGTAAGATGGTAATTAATTTAAACATAATATTTTAATAATCTCTCTCAATTTTTGAATGAATCGTGAAATTGATAGGTTACCATATATAATTTACCCATTCATATATATTGATTGTCTAACGAAAAAATTGAATCCAAGTGACTTAATAGATGATAGAATTGATATTTTATTTAGTGTGGATATAAACATTTTAGTGATTAGAAATTAAAATATAAATATACCCATTTCATAGGATAGTGGGGAATTTGTGATCTTCCTACAATGATCTATGTCATATGTTTTTTTACTATGTTATATATTTAATATATTTTTTAAAATGATAAATCACTGAAAAAAATTTGTTTAAGTGAGTTGAGGAGGATTATGAAATTATTAACACTATTTAGAAAAAAAAATTATTTAGACATTTATAAAAAAAATTGTGTACCTCCCTTAAATAATATAGACTAATCTATCACATTAACCTCTATATGATCTGTAGCTGTGAGCTACCAAAAAGGATCCACATGATAGTCCTCTGATTGATTCTTTAATTATTAGGGATCCAAATTAATTTCATTTTTTAAAATATCATGTAGAGCCCTGTTATTCACACAAAATGGTAATGTTATGAGGAATTAATAATTCAATACCCCTTCTACATTCAAATGTGATGTTTCCCTAGGAAGTGGTATCATCAGTAAACTATATCCATTTAAATTTTTATAGAACTGAGACTATACAGAAGACTTTATTTTTTATTATTAATTTCACGTGGTAAGATGTTAGATAACTAAAGTGGGACAATATAATTGATGAAGTAAAATATATTAGGACCGATTGGATCAGTTTTCAAGAAATTTGTTTTTATAAAATTCATGTACGAAACTATTAATTAAGAGAGATCATAAGAATTTATGATGTATATGAGGAGGAAAATATTTATAATTGAGGAACATCATTTTTCAATGACATATTACTCTAAAAACCGTATATAACTCGAAATTAGGCGTCACAAATGAAATGAATTTAGATTGTGATAGGGGATCTGTTTTCATCCCCAATGGCAATGTTAAATCATTCAACATTCTCTGATGCTGTGGAAAAGGTAGTGTTAGATTAGACCTGTTCCCACAAGGTAATCGATTTTGGTTGATTATTCAATTGTAAAAACTACCACTAGGAGGAGTCAAGCTACTGATTGTCCACATATGATAGTTACGAAGGAGTATCACTTACTATATGTTCTGAAGGATATATAAGTTAGTTCTTACAATGTGTTTAAGTATAAAAATGAATAAAAATAGTACATTGTTAATTGTTATTTCTAAAAACTAATTATGTATAGTTATATATAAGTCATATATTAATATATTATATATGAATGTGTATACAAATGAATCCCATGGAGACATATTATATCTCATATATCTTTCATAAAAACCACATTTGGAACATGAAACCTTTGGGATAAAGATTTATAATGTAATAATTAAATAATATAGATATTTTTTCTTGTACAACCTTAAATAAGGTAGGGATTTCAGTTAATGGGTCTCCTAGAAACCTCTGTTAATGTTTTTTGGGTCTTTGAAATGGAAGACTAATTTTGCGGTATTCCCATTGATGATAAGAGATATTTTTTTTGTATAATATTGTCTCATTCATGATTAACTTTATACTATAGATATAATTTCCATTATTTATAAGGATATGTTGTTTGATTTGGGTCCAAATTTATAATAATCTCAAGGAATCATGAATATCAATATTAATTTAAGTTAGTGGTTATATGGAATAAAGAGGTGTATCTTCTATCACCTCATGGTAGGTTCATTCTTAGTCATCATAGATTTTTTAAAATTGATAATAAATTTAATCATTTCAATTTAGAAATGTATTTTTTTACATAATTCAATTCTCTGATAAATTTATATTAGCATATATTGTCATCATATACTTCTATTAGGTTCCAATACCCTATTTTGGTAGTGTATCACGATGTGATGTGTAGTGGTATATGGGATTAAGACTAAGTTGGAAATCCTCACAATGTAATGGTATGTATATAAATCTATGTGGCAGAAATAATGAATTCTAAATATAAACATCTTGTGGTATTTTTCTATCCAGATAAAGTTCATGAATAATTTTATAGGTTGACTATAATTACTGAAGTGGTTTTCATGCTTAAAATGATATTTGGTACTAGTATGATTTCAATTCCACTTTAGTAAATTTTATCAAAAATTGTAGATAGTTCTAAAATTTATTTGTATATATCATTATTATTGGGGAAATAATTTACCTATTACATCTCTATATGGTTATTTAGATAAATTTTGAAGGAAAATAAAACTATAATTCTTTCCAAATGAATGGATCATATGAAATTTAATTAATTAAATAAAATGTAATGACATCCATTTCCTTAAATTTATGGGTTTTAACCATTTTTGGAGGATAAATGGTTATTGGATATGGAATTGATAATATTATATCACCATATCTATGTAAGAGAACAACATAATACAAAAATATCATTCTGATGATGATTTGGAAATTTACATTCTATAGTAATGACTTTAATCGTTACAAATTTTCCTAAATTTCATAATGATGGTATAAGTAGGATATTAAATCCATTCATATAATCAATTTTATTATTCATTTTCATTTAATTAGTAGTATACTATAAAATTTTAAATGAGATATGAATGAATATTTATATTGTTTTGAGAATTATAATGTAGAAAAATAATTATTAAAAACTCTCAAAATGTTTTTTAGGATTCATGATGTTAAATTCATGGGTAATGTAGTGACAACAACTAAAATTGTGGTTGATTATAATAAATTTGATATATTCATATCCAATAAAGTATGTTATAATGTTTTTGAGGTTTGGACTACAAAAGTAGTTTCTGGGTACTAAAATTGTTAAATCTAGGAAATTAGAGATATATATACTCCAATTAAAACTATTAAAACTAAAATGATAAAATATTATTTTAATGATGTTTGAAATACTTTTACGGAGTTTTGGAAGAATTGTAAAACAAAAAATATCCTAATATTTCTCAATTATTGTAATTGAATTTATGTATTTTGAGATATACCATTTTTTGGGTTTAGGTGTAGGGTGATTCATGTCCATAAATTAATAAAATATGTTTTCAGAATTAACAACCATTGGAGAAGACATTTTTTACAGGTGATCTGGAGATATATTCATTCATATATAGAATTAAATGATAGTGTAATAATATTATTAGTGAATTATTTATGTTTTATATATACTACTAAATAACCATGTATAATTTTTTATATATTTACATTAATCATTGTCATCATTGGGTGGTTTTCAATCTTTCATACGGTGATTTTATAGTAAAATATTGTTTGATTATGGGTACTGTTTTATATAAATTTATTTGTAGGAAATATATATATTATAATTTTCATACATCTAATAAAGAATAGAGGTTTATATATATGTTATCTAATACTCCTATGGATATTTCCAAGGACTGAGATGAGATATTATTATATCTTATTTCTATTTAGTAAAAAAATATGGAATGAGGAAAATATTCTAATATATTTTATTAATAACAAATCAGTATTAGAGAGATAATCTATGACGTAAGGATCATGTAAGTATAGTACCATGTTTAATAGTCAATCATTATTTTCCATGTAAGACATAAAGGTCTGAAAAGTGTTTAGGAAGATATTTCGAAGGAGTATCAATCATAAAATTAGGTGTTACACCCTAAAATCTCAAATATGTTCAAAAAATTTCATAGATTGTTCTGGTGGACTAGAATGATGTATGGGTAATAGTATTTTTTTCTCAATGATTTTTCTCTCATCAAATAATGTTAGATAATAGAAGACATTATTTAATGGTATAACAATACCAATACCCATGTGAAATATATATGAAATTATCATTGTTTTCATGAAATGATTACCACATAATTTGAATGTTAGGGATATATTATATAAGATTTCTTATTAGTTGACATGAAAAATTAATATTATACCTATTTTTGAATATTATTTTGATTAGTTAGGAATGTTATGTAAGACTATGAATTTTAACATTTTTGGGGTTCTTTATAGTATTATAACCAACAATGACTTCCAGTTTGCCTCTTGATTCTAGAAAGTGGAATATGATATACCTAAATCATAGGTTAATAAATGAACTAAACATCACACATAGGTGGACGATTAATCAGAATATAAAATATGTATATTGGAATATTTTTTTTGAGATCACATCATTGATTTTGATGGATTTAATGAGATTCATTTAATACATGTAGTTTTTTACTCTGATAAGAATTATCAGGATTCCATTCACATGGATCCATTTTTGGAACTCTATGAAAAGATATCCCATTCATCATTAAGTTATTTTAAATTGGTACAAAAATCCATTATTTGTTATATCGTAGTGTATTAGAAGAATACATGTGAGGAATTGGATTGAATGCGGTAGATAAGAAAGACATGTTTCTAAAAATCTTCTGTTAATTGAAGAATAGGGTCTATGAAATTCATGGTCAATGGCCATGTATTTCTCAGAGCCTCTCTTCATATGGGTCAATGATGGATTAGACTAAAATAGAATACCTCTGTTCACTTCCATTAACCATTTTAAAATTGTTAGTTTTTGAGGGAGGTATCTTGCATGAAAAATTTTATCCCCTATGGTAGGGTAATAAATAATATTTTTCATATCTCAATCATGACGAATAAATCAACCGATCTAACTCTTTGGCCTTTTTTGAGGAAATGGAGTGGGAAATGGATATAACTTTTTTGGGGAACATTTCTACAATCAATGTTCTATGTGAGAATATTATTAATTAGAGGGATATTACACATGTATTTTTATAATTTTATCATCTTCCACACTCATAAGAGACCATGGAACATGAATCTAATCTGAGGGATCAGTCTCCATATAATTCTCAATAATATGAGATTTGAATCTTTTCATTGTTGCTAATACGATTTTAGAGAGGTTGTAAAGAACCATAAATACATAGTTACTATTTATATCCAAATTTTAACTTTTAAAAATTATTTTAGTATTATTAGAGAAGTATATACGGTTTATAGGCTCTGAGGTAGTAATGGATTATGCGAAAAGTTTCTTTGGTTACAAAGTACCATTAAATAAATAGTGGATTGGACCTAAAAACCAGGATGTATAAATAGTGTTGAATTTGCACTGTTATATACACTATGTACTCAATTTTTCGGAATAAGGTATCAAAAGTGTGTAGAATGGTTTTTTGTTTTGGGAGGTGGAACCATATTTTATCACAAAACTACACCATTCTAATCTAAAAAAATAAGATTATTTCATTCATAATATATTTTTATTCTCTTGGTGGGAGCTCTATCCCCACATTCCTTATACTCCTTCAATAAAAAAACCATTGTTAACTGATTTCAACAACATGAATTCAATGTATTTTATCTTCTTTTAGTCTAATGTAGGGATATTATTCATCAATATTTTTATGTTATGTTTTATGTATATTTGGATTTATACCTATATAATATCTCATTTAGGGTATAATTTTATGTATCTATTTTATATTCACTAATTTCTACAAGAATTTAGACCTTTGAATCACATTTCGTAACATATGAATTCCACTAGATATAATGGATTTGTTTTAAGAATATATCCTAAAATCAATAATGGTTGAACAGACTTTATAACTCAATAATTGATTTCATAAAAAACATATGATGAATAGTGATTCTTATCTACAAATTAATTGGTGGCTGATACTCTTCCATATATCTCTTACAATCATCTATGGATAATATTGGATTATATGGTAGATTTGGGTACATGTGGAAAATTGTTATTTTATGAATAAATAAATTAATGTTATCATGGTGAACCTAATATAATTAGATTATCAAATATTAACCCATGATTCATTATACATAAAATATAATTACATGGTTATGAAATTGGATTGTAATGATTGAGGGACCCTTTTTAGAAATTCTATAAATACTATTAAATATTTTAAAACATGTTTAATTACTAATTAGATATGGTTTTAATATATTTATTTAATTTTCATGATTAATGGGGATAAATGATCATAATATAAATAAAAATTGCATCATTTTTATAAATATTAAATACATTTCACAATAATATATGATCATGGTTAGTAATGATTTAATGTTTTTTAAAACATGATACATAATAATCATATATCAGAAAATCTTTAAATCAAAATTAAAAAACATTTTCTCTCATAATACCATGTTATTTATTTGATTCAAAATGAATTTATTCGCAACCTATGGAAAATGGAAACATAAGAAAGGGTGAGCTTTTATTTTCAATATGGGTACTCATATGATATATCCATCAATGATCATAATTATGTATAAGAAAAATATGTATTAGAACATGATGATATGATAATAAAGTCATACAAAATATTCCAAAAACTAGTAATCATGAATCATGTCATAAGTTAATGTCAAAAAAATTCCTTAATTTAAAGTAGTATGAAATCATAAATAATTAATATTGATCCATGAGAACATTCCATAAGCATAATACATATGTTTTTTGATAAGCATTAAGGTAAATAAAATCATTTTCCTAGTCAAGGGTCTCTTTTAATGGTATCATGATGGATTATTTTCCCTCAATGATTAAAAATTTAAAAATGATAATATTCATCTTATGTATTTCAATATTAATATTTCTAATCTACAATACAAAATATCTTTAGTGCTTGTTTCTAATTGAACTTCATTTCCCATCACACGTACAATTCATGATTAAATTTTTTTAATTGGGTCCCAATCAATCATCAACTAGTGGAATACATAATTTTAATCATAAGAAGTTGATATTTGACTATATTATTGAGAAAATTGTTTGGAACAATTTGTAATTTCAGATATATAGATGAATCATAATGGAAGATGTAAGTGTTTTTTCATAGATGCTGAAACTTCTAGACAATGTATAATGTCCCTTAGACGTATAAAATAAATGTGGTCCCAAAAATCAATCCCAATGAGCTAAAACATAAACTACAGATAGATGAAATAATATATAACATTTAATTAATCGATTTATAGAGTTATTCATGATGTTTATTTTATCTTGAGGGATCACACATGGAAGGTTACATTGTCAGCCAGATTTGGAGGCCTATAATTCCAGCCCAACATTTTAATGGTAAAACACAAATAGATGATCTAATGGAAGAAAAATTTTGAAATAGACTATAAGAAACTAGTAGGAAAATATCTTTTTTATATGAATGCACCATAATCATTTTATTCAATATCAAATGTCAACATCATCATGGGAAAGGAATCAAGATGTTAGTTTCCTAGTCAAACATTAAAAAGTCTACTTTCATTTTTTCCAAATGCAATTTTAATTTTCTAATTATATGGGATGGTATTTTTGATTGGGATTTGAAGATAAGAACTAACATTATTATTTAATTTTATTGAGGTGAAGTAATTATGGGGGTGAAGATCATTCATTTTTAATTTTACGCTTTCATTTTTTAATCACATCTACATTTATTCATGAAGGGGTTTTTGATCCCTCTAGATTATTAATTAACTTAATTCATTATTGAGTATTATTAATTACATTTTTTAACACATTGATACAATTAAATCATGGTTTGAATTTAATCACACACAAAAATTTCAAATTCCTAATGCAATGGTGGGGTGTTCATTATATTGTTAGTTTGACTTCTACAATCCCACATCATTATGTCAACATCTATTATCTGATGATTTCTTCACATCAATGGATGGAAACATATTTTTTAGTATGATACTAGTTTGTTTCATGGGAATGTATTTTATGTTATCTTAGGTTTTTAAATTAAAAACAAAATTGGTTTGATATTTCCTTTCATGGAATGATTTTATTATTTGACTTTGCTGACAATAATGAATACACAATTTTTGTTCTACCCCAATAAAATTACATGGCATGATAAGGAATATTTTCCCCTAAGTGAATTGTTTATTATATATATAATTGTGTATATAATTAATTAGAGAATGATGTAGTGGACTTACAACATTTATTGGATATATCTATAACTAGTGAACCATAATTTAAAAGGATTTAATTATATCCACTCTATCCCTAATTACAACCTTGGATAAACCCATTTCAATTGTTGTTTCCATTAATTTACTTTTTTTATTATTAAATTAAATCCATTATCTTATTTAATTTAGTATTTTTTATTCCCAATTACAATAAATAATAATTTGTTTTACTTCATAGCCAGTCCTGATATCCAATAGATCAGTCTAAAGATTCATTCATTGGCCTTGGAGGATTTCATACCAGGATTTACCTAAAATACCACTTTTACTAGTAGGGTAATGTTTAGATAAATGAAGTTTTATGTTGTTTCTCAGAATCCTTGTATATATCATAGACACACACATTCATTTCTGGTAACAAATTCAATTATCTCCCACCTTTTTTGTCATGAATGTACTTTCAAACCCCATATCATTCTATGATTTTGTAAGGGTTAAAAATATTTCATCAGTGGAATCAAAAAACATAGGGTAGTTATTTCTTTTGGAATGAATATTCTTGGAACATCTGAAATGAACATTTATTCCATTACAATGGAGTTTCATTAACATTACCCTTCTTAAACAACATATATAATGAAATAGGAAATACAAATTATGAATTCCCTAATATAGATAATTTTTTTATGAATCACTAAATGATAACCACACAACATGGGAGATAAAAAACTAATGGTTGATTAAAATTTAATTGATAAATTTAAATCCTTATAAAGGATGTTTTAATAGATCAACCACATTGAATTTGTTGATGTTCAACATCCTAGATAATATATTCTTAATAAAATTTCCAAATTCTGTAATCAAATAGATACAATTAAATCATTTGTTTGATTATTGATATTTAAATTAAATGTCATTGCAATATTTTTGGAACCCATGTCCACATAGGTTATCCCTATATCATCATTTACATAATAGTCTTGTTACCGCCCCACCGTTGGTGGTGGGGTGGTAAGGGTGTGGGGGGGTGAGGGGCAGGTCGCGGGGTCAAGTCCCCGAGTGGGCGATTTAATGTAATTTTCTTACTTGCGTGTGTGCCGCTTTCGCGGCTGTACCCAAATTTTTTAAAAAAATAATAGTCTTGTTACCAAAAAAATATCACATGAACAACTCAAAGAATCAACTATTTTCAAGAGACTGAATACTAATTAAAAATCCAAAATACAAATTTCCAAACAAAAAAGGATTAAAAAATTAGAGGAAGATATTAAAGAACACCCATTATAATATGTGAAATCAAATGAAGAGGCCCGAAGCATGACATACATGGACATTACATTACTTTTGGGGAATACGTAATACATAACAAAAACAGACACACAAGGACCGAAATATTTTATTGTCTTTAGAAACTTGGAACATAATCTACTACTTGTGGTGAAAGACCTTCAACATCTCCCATAAAGATCTTCCACTTTTGTTTTCTTACCTATAACCTTTATTTATATCATGGGGAAAAGAAAACATATAAAGGGTGATCTAAAATGCTCAAAAAGGGTAAGAATGGACAAAATAAAACAAATCATATACATTTGAACTTTAAAACATGAACATAATGTTTAAACATCAAAAGCATGAGGAATAACATAAAACATGGAAGTATGTATGGCATAGATCATAAAGAAACATTAATCATGATAAAATAGCATGGGAGTAAAACATGTAATTGTGGCAACCATTCAGCACATGTCATGATTTCTATAGTAGCCAAGGTATTGCTTCCAAGACCATGTTTGTGGACAGAGTTCCTTTCTAAATTGAGTTCACTCCTCGTTTCAGTCCTGTAACACTAAACCGGATTAACATATTGTTCCATCCATGTCAATCTCATGAGATATAAATCTTTACCCAATGCATTGGAGGGAGATATAGGTACCACCCATCTCATAATGAAATCATTCTTACATGTGCCACAAAATAAACATACATCATTCATAATAACCCAACAAATAAAACGGCATTCATAAACATCATCCCACAATCACATAATACATATAAAATAAATGGATATCATTTTATAATAAGAAAATTTAAACCATGTAAATCATAGAGACATTATACTTGAAACAAAATCATACTAAATAATGTCATCTTATAAGGAAAATAGTTTTGAAAAAACACTTGAAATGAATTTTTGAGGAAAATATCCATTCTTATTCAAAAACATTTTATTTTCACAAAATTCCATTCAATTTTAAAAGAGAAGGATTTTTTTGAAAATAATCATGAAATCTTGTAGAGTAAACTTCTTTAAAATAAGGTGTCATGAAACCGTAAAAATCCGTTTGTGCCGTATATGTTAAAAAACATTCTTCTCGTACTTTTCCCGGAAAAGTCAAAAAAGTACCTTGTAACATAAAAAAAATAAATATTCCTTACATACCTCGAAGAAAGAGTCAAAAATGGGTAATAAGTACATTAAACATATGTAACGCCCCGACCCCAGTTACCCAGAGTCGGTGCATTATTACATAACATTGGCATGATCACAAGAAAGATCAAATCTCGAAAGACCGATTGGTTTAGTAGCCTTGGAAACACTAGATATATTCATAAGTTTTACATTACATCATAAAATGAAAAACTACTACAACAACATAATGTTTCCACAATCCACACTATTAACCCCTCATAAAATCCCTTCAGGTCATTCATAACTTATTTCTTCACATCCTGGGAAAAATAAAACATAGAAAAGGGGTGATCTCAAATGCCCAGTAAGGATAACAATATAGCGGAAACATTCATAAATAAGATAAACATTTAAGGCAATGTATAACTAAAACAAAAGCCTTTTAAATATGAACTTTCAACATGGTATGGCATAAATAAAATGAAATAATGCCATTTACTTATTCACATGTATATTCTACTAATCGAATAATCACATGCAAAAATCAATAACCACTTTCATAATGTTGGAATGCATAATGCCAGACTATCATAACCACATAGCCAAGGCCTCGTGCCAAGACTACAAATAAGATTTTGTCAAGGCCTTGTGCCAAGACACTAGTTTGTCTCATGAGACCTACCGATGCATCGAGGAGCTATAGCGGGCTCCACCCGTCACATATTTAGTCCAATGCATTCCCATATGAAAAGGTTTAAACATAACATAAACATTCATATTAAAACTAGCATATGAAATGTCAATACTTTCACCATAAACTATGAATGGTATAAAAATAGCACATCCACAGTCAAACATATCACAAAACCTTCAATACAATATAGAAGTTTTGTATCATAATAAATCAACTTCAAATAATTTTAAAATCCATCAAAGGATGTTGACATAGATGAAATCAAAATTCTTTTTAAAGAAATATCTCCTTTTATTTTGAAATAATTTAATATTCATATAAAATAAAACATTTTCTTTGAAAATATTCTTATAAGCTTGTAAAGAAAGCTTTGAAGATTTTATAACGTCGTAAAATAACCGCACCCGCCGTATAAGTTAAAAACATTCTTACCTTAATTCTGTCGAAAAGGTTAAAAAGGACCTTGTTTTGAAAACGACAGAAATATTCCTTTATAAACCACTTATAAAAGTCAAAAAGGTTATAAATGACTTTAACTCATATTCTAGTAAATAGTAAAAATGTTTTGAAATACATTTTTACGAAACATGGATGTGGATGATAAAGAGATCCCAGTAGATTATTACGTATAAACAACCTCGAATAATGAAGAGATTGTGAAATAAACCTTACCTTGTACTTTTCCTTGGTTGGGGTAGGTTAACCTCCTGTATAATGGTGAAATAATTGTTATTAAATTATACAAGAATCATATATATTAATATGATATCATATATGATCTTTTAACATTGATTTGTTAATAATATCTTAGAATTATCGTCGTTTCGGGAGTTAACTTACTCATTTTCTTTTATATGTTTTATTACATAAGCTATGGTTGTTGTATGTTATTCATATCCAGAATGATATCTAGTCCTTAAAAATCATTTTTAAATCATCAAATGATAATTATACTTGAATGGATACGATGGAGAATGAATCTCATCGCGTTCGTGGAGACGGTAGTCCGTACGTACGCACGAGCGACAATATCATTCTTTTGATATTAAAATAATATATAAATGGATGGTATATCATATATACAGAATCATTAACATTTTATAATTATTATTTACATGAGTTACACATCATTATTATACCCATCCAAATAATATTATATTGAATAACAATTACACCACGACGTGGAGACGGTAGTCCGTACGTACGCACATATGGTGACATGTTATTCAAAAGGTGGATAGAATACTGAATATGGTTGTACCATATTTATAATAACATCACAGTATATGTGAGATACTGGATTTATTATTTTAGAATGGTAAGAACAAAGGAAGAAGAAATGGAAGAAGAAATGAACTTGGAGAAGGGTGGTGAAATCATTACCACTTCTTCGGGTTCTTCCTTTTGATTTGATCAAAATGGCTCCTTAGGTTGGCTTTCTGATCAAACTAAGGCCTCTAGGTTGTAGTGAGGGATGTTGGGAGAGTATTTGGGCAGAGTTTGGCCGAACCAAAAGGCTTTGAAGGTGTGAAGAAATGAGAAGGTGGAGTGCCCTTTTATAAGAGGGGTGAGGGGCACCTTTGGAAAAGCTATAAATATTAATTTATAATAAATTCATATTCGGTTTCTAATGGCTCCAAAGTTGACTATTCAAAGGTTAAGGTAGGGATGGGTCGAAAACAACTCAACCAATAGAATTTAGACAGGTTTGGGTACTTATATTAACCTTATCTTTAAGTATTAACTTTAAGTTAATTAATTTCACTTTTACAATGTCTCTTTGTATTTTTATATAATATGGTTAATAAACTTACTACATACATCCAAGCGACCCCCAAGTGGTCCATTAATGATTAACCTATCATGATATAAGTCTCTTGGACGAACCTTAGATTTTTAGGAATTTAATATTAATTAATAATATAATATTTGTTTTAAGAACTCTTTTATGTCAATTTTGACACTATTCAATAGTTGATTTTTTGTGAAACTCATAACAGATTGATTACTTCGAAAACAGTCAATTAAATTAATCCTAATATATCATATTATCATATAAAATTAGTTTAATTCATTAAAAGTTTCATATTATATTTATTTGGGTATTTATAATATCAATTATTTTAATTTTTCACTATTATGGTAATTACTGCATCATCATTGTTTCATAAATAAAATAAATTATTTAATGTCTAAAAATTATAAATAAAATATAATTATGTAGGAAATCTTTTTAGATTTCTAATTAATATTTATAATCTAAAATCAAACTTATATAACCCTATGTAACAATTGTTTTTCTAAAAGATATATGCTTGTGTCATTTTTGTATTCATTTTGACTTAATTAAAATAAAGTGTCATTATCACTTACAAGTGGATCCATGGGGTCCCAAAACAGACCCAAAGATGCCCATGGTCGACCATGTATCAACCAATAGGGTTACGACACGTTTTAGGGTAATTTAGTATTATTATAATATTATTTTTTTAACCCTTATTTACCGGATTTACCCTTTAACCATGGTAAATAAAATATTTACCGCAGTAATTATTCAAAATGTGTAAAAATAAAAGTTACCTATTTACATAATTTGGACATCCTGATTCCAAATATGGAATCCATTTTCCTAAATTCAAAACACAGAAGTGGCAGAAATTAATTTAAAATTAATTCCCGCTGTCAAAACAAAAAGCGTGTTTTTAAGAGGTAATAACTATCAAAAGATTGACACTTGTTTATATTCGGTTTAATTGTAAAATTATGTCCAATGACCAACATTATATTAAATGGTAAAAATATATTCTAAATATACTTTAAAACCACTCAAATTCACAATTTATCACTATTAATTATTTTGATTAAAAAAGTTGTTTTTAATTAAAATTTAGTAATTTTGACTATTCATCAAAATATGAAAGTTATCCGAAATGTACCAAAATTTCACCCTAGGCTAATTTTGATATTCCGAATCCAAAAATGAAGTCCATTTTCAAATATAAAATATATATAATTTCAAAAAGTAGGTATTACTATTCATAACGGCTAGTTTGATTAGTTATGGTGTGTTAGAACTCGGTGTTGCGTACAACACACGCTATCACATTATTCAAAGAGAAGCGTACCGTAGAAGCTTGGGGTGTTACATTCTCCCCTCCTTCAAATAATTGCGTCCTCGCAATTTCTAGGGTATTACTGCATAAAAAGACTCAGGTGGTTCTTCATCATAAGTTCCTCGGGTTCCCACGTTGCCTCTTCCATCTTATGATTTCTCCACAAAACTTTTACCAGACGCGTCGTCCGGTTTCTCAGCACTTGTTCTCTCGTATCGAGAATCTTGACGGGATCTTTGCAATAAGACAGATCGGGTTCCAGTTCTAATTCCTCACAGGTGAGTACATGCGTTGGGTCAGGCATTTATTTCCTCAACAGAGATACGTGGAACACATCGTGAACTTTGGAGAGACTTGGCGGCATTGCCAATCGGTAAGCTACTACCCCAATTCGTTCTAGAATTTCGAAAGGTCCGATGTACCTGGGACTCAATTTACCTTTCTTACCAAAACGTATGACTCCCTTCCATGGAGATACCTTTAGGAAAACATGATCACCGACCTGAAATTCCAAATCCTTCCTTCGATTATCGGCATAGCTCTTCTGCCTACTTTGAGCTTCTTTGATGTGATTTTGGATTACCTTCACCTTTTCCACCGTTTCCTCCACCAGTTCTGGGCCTACAAGTTTTCTTTCACCAACGTCATCCCAACAGGTTGGTGTACGACATCTCTTTCCGTATAACGCTTCATATGGTGCCATCTGAATACTCGAATGGAAGCTATTGTTATAGGAAAATTCTACTAGTGGTAAATATTGATCCCACATACCCTGAAAATCAAGTGAGCAAGATCTCAACATGTCTTCTAAGGTCTGAATAGTCCGTTCTGATTGTCCGTCTGTCTGAGGGTGGTAAGAAGTGCTCAAATGAAGTTCAGTATCCAGGGATTTCTGAAGAATTTTCCAAAATCTTGAAGTAAAACGGGGATCACGATCAGAAACAATCGATAGGGGTACACCATGAAGTCTCACAACTTCATTAATGTATAGTCTTGCTAGACGTTCCAGGGGTAGATCTTCTCTTATAGTAATAAAATGTGCTGACTTGGTAAGACGATCAACAATAACCCATATTTCATCGTTCCTTCTAGGAGTCTTTGGTAGCCCCATGACAAAGTCCATCGTAACATTGTCCCATTTCCACTCCGGTATGGGAAGAGGTTGCATGACTGCTCCAGGCTGTTGCCTTCCAGCTTTCACTTGTTGACAAACCATACATCTTGAACCAAAATCAGCAATCTCCCTCTTCATGTTGTCCCACCAAAAATGTTCCTTCAAATCTCTATACATTTTGGTGCTCCCAGGGTGTATAGAGAAATTGGAACTATGAGCATCATCCAGCAATTCCCTTTTTAGATCAGTTATATTGGGAACACAAAGTCTCTTCCCGAATTTCAAAATTCCATCTTCATACACAAAGTCTCTCAATCTCCCATCATTCACAGCTTTAATCTTCTTTTGGAATTCTTCATCATCGGTCTGAGAACTCTTAATCCTTTCTAGTAAAGATGGTTTGGCAACCATTTGAAAAAGCATTGATGTTTCACCTTCCCTGGTTATTCCCATGTCCATCTTCACTAGATCTATGAAAATTGGATCCCTTTCAATTCTCATATTGTTCAAAACTCCATGGTCTTTTATACTCAAAGTATCTGCCACCTTGTTTGCCTTCCCTGGGAGGTAGTGTATCGTACAATCATAATCCTTGAGTAATTCAAGCCATCTCCTTTGCCTCATGTTGAGTTCTTTTTGTGAGAAAATATACTTCAAACTCTTGTGATCAGTATAAATCTCACATTTTTCACCATAGAGGTAGTGCCTCCATATCTTCAAAGCAAATATCACTGCTGCTAACTCGAGATCATGAGTAGGATAGTTTTGTTCATGAATTTTCAACTGTCGTGATGCATAGGCAATAACTCTATCATTCTGCATAAGGACACAGCCAAGTCCTTTCTTCGATGCATCACTATAAATAACGAACCCATCATTCCTCGATGGTAGAGTCAATATAGGAGCATTGACTAATCTTCTCTTCAGTTCTTTGAAACATTCTTCACACTCTTTTGTCCAAACAAATTTAACCCCTTTACGTGTGAGCTTCGTTAATGGGTTAGCCAATCAGGCAAAATTCTGGACGAAACGTCGATAATAACCTGCCAAACCAATAAAACTACGTACCTCAGTTATACTCGTAGGTTCTGGCCATTCTTGGATTTCCTTGGTCTTAGAAGGATCAACAGAGATTCCATCTTTAGAGACAATATGGCCAAGAAAAGAAATATCCTGAAGCCAGAATTCACACTTGCTAAACTTCCCATATAATTCATGCCTTCTCAGAGTCTTCAAGATAATGCGCAAGTGATTTTCATGATCTTTGTAGGTTTTGGAGTATACCAAGATATCATCAATAAATACCACCACAAATTCATCGAGATACTCCTTGAAAACTCTATTCATTAGATCCATGAATACAGAGGGTGCATTAGTCAATCCAAACGGCATTACAGTAAACTCGTAATGCCCGTACCTGGTTCGAAATGCTGTTTTCGGAATGTCTTCCTTCTTCACACACATCTGATGGTATCCAGATCGAAGGTCAATCTTTGAAAAGTATTGAGCTCCATGCAGTTGGGCAAATAAATCATCAATACGAGGTAGGGGATACTTGTTCTTTATCGTTATAGCATTGATCTCCCTGTAGTCGATACATAACCTCATAGATCCATCTTTCTTTTTAACAAAAAGAACAGGGGCTCCCCATGGAGAAACACTAGGGCGAATAAATCCCTTATTACTCAATTCCTCTAGTTGTTTCTTTAGTTCGACTAACTCTACAGTGGCCATTCTATAAGGGGTCTTCGATATAGGCCTTGATCTAGGAATCAAATCAATGGAAAACTCAACTTCTCGTTCTGGAGGATGTCTAGGTAAATCTTCCGGAAATACATCTACAAATTCTTTCACAACAGGTACATCCTCTATTTGAACATTCCTTTCCTCACCGATAGTTACTTCATTCTCTTCCTCCCCAATAATTGAATTTAGTTGAGCTACTGGGGTTGGATCTAAATAAGAATTAGGTGGTGACGATTCTGCTCTAAAAATAAGGTGCTCTTTATCATTATCATCAAGAATCGTAACCTCTTTCTTCTTACAATAAATCTTCGCATCATAGTCCGAAAGCCAGTCCATACCGAGGATTATATCAAACTCAATCATAGGTTTGATAATGAGATCAGCAGATAAAGAAAATTTATGTGCTCTAATGGGGACTGATTCACAAAACTTTGTTACAATGATACTTACCTTAGGAGTTTTAACTGACAACTCCCTTATTAAATCAAATTGGAAATATCTAATTTTCTTAGCAAACTGGGAATATATGAAACAATGCGATGATCCAGAATCAAATAATGCATTTGCTAAACTTGAGGAAACCATTAAATTACCTGCCACCACGTCTTTCGGAGCTTCTACCTCAGCAGTAGTGATAGCATAAGCCTGGCCTTGATCCCTTGGACTTTTCTGAGGTAAGTTCTCCTGATGCTTAGGACATGCATTTGCATAATGCCCCATCTCCCTGCAATTATAGCACTGAACGTTGGTAGCTTCCTTCTTACCCTTGCAATCATGAGCTTGGTGGCCTTTTTCACCACACATGTAACAGACTCCCATTCCCTTCAAGCAAGTACCAGGATGTTTCTTCCCACATTTACCACAAGATGGATATTCAACCTTTCCCTTCTTCCCCTTATTTCCATTCCCAGATTGATCAGCAGGTCTCTTCTTCTCTTGCTTTGCTTTAAAGTCATAAGACTTAGAGAATTCCTTTTCGGTCTTGATAGCACATGAGACAATGTCTTCGTACGATGAAAAGGATTGTGAGACTAATGCTCGACGGAGAAATGGTTTTAACCCATCGAAGAAACGATCAATCTTACTTCTTGGGTTACGAATATAATCACCAGCGTACCTCGCTAACCTTGTAAAGTTAGCCTCATACTTTGTGACAATCTCATCCTCCTTTTGTCTCAGACTCAGAAATTGCCTTTCCATATCTGCTCGATGGTCGCGAGGGAAGTATTTTTCTAAAAACAGATCTTTGAACTCCCTCCATTCCATATTTGATACTTCATCATCTTCCTTCGTATTTTGAATCAATGACCACCATTGATCAGCATCTCCAGTGAGGCGGTAAACTGCCATGATAACTTTTTCCCTTTCACTGGTCCCCAAAGCTTGAAATATTTTCTCTAGGGAAAATATCCATTGCTCAGCTACTAAGGGATTTGTATTCCCATTGAACGTTGGTGGTTGTTGCCTCATGAATCGATCTAACATTGATCCTCCACGTTGCGGATCAGGGTGCTCCATACGGGTAAGGTTATTATTCATAACCTGAGTAAGTTGTCCCAGTATGGTGATTAGCTGATCAGCACCAGTTGCATCACCAGCCCCACTATAATTATCTTGAGCAGGAGGGCAATCCCTACATGGAGTGCGTGCTTTGATACGGTTTCCATTTCTTCCACTAGGCGCCATTTCTAAACAATGGCATAAACTAGATCAATTTATGAATCAAAATACATAATCCCATACTTATAAAACACTTAACATAAATTGAACTATTTATGGATATAATCCATAATCATAATAATGTTTTCTTTGAGGAAGTATATACTCATAATCCCTTCAAAATGATTTGTAAAGAAAATGAGAGTTATCCTAAGCATATCCCCCGGGAGTGTCGTAACCAAGAGTGCAGCAAGGCCCGTTGTCGTGCACCAGTTCCCGTTCGAGTCTAGCTCAAAGCGGTGTTTTCGGGTTTTACCCCTAGGTACATCTGTGCCAGAGCCGCCTCTACCTGCTCGTATCCAGACAGGGATGTATTGCTTGGAAAACTCACAAAATCTCTACAATACCAAAATTCTAGGAAGTTCTTCTATACTAATCCTCAAAGTTCATCTTAGGTCTACGTGCTCTAATCAGAGTTTATCTAAATCTAGCTTCCAAGGTTTGTACTAAACTTCCTCTGATACCAACTGTAACGCCCCGACCCCAGTTACCCAGAGTCGGTGCATTATTACATAACATTGGCATGATCACAAGAAAGATCAAATCTCGAAAGACCGATTGGTTTAGTATCCTTGGAAACACTAGATATATTCATAAGTTTTACATTACATCATAAAATGAAAAACTACTACAACAACATAATGTTTCCACAATCCACACTATTAACCCCTCATAAAATCCCTGTAGGTCATTCATAACTTACTTCTTCACATCCTGGGAAAAATAAAACATAGAAAAGGGGTGAGCTCAAATGCCCAGTAAGGATAACAATATAGCGGAAACATTCATAAATAAGAATAAACATTTAAGGCAATGTATAACTATAACAAAATCCTTTTAAATATGAACTTTCAACATGGTATGGCATAAATAAAATGAAATAATGCCATTTACTTATTCACATGTATATTCTACTAATCGAATAATCACATGCAAAAATCAATAACCACTTTCATAATGTTGGAATGCATAATGCCAGACTATCATAACCACATAGCCAAGGCCTCGTGCCAAGACTACAAATAAGATTTTGTCAAGGCCTTGTGCCAAGACACTAGTTTGTCTCATGAGACCTACCGATGCATTGAGGAGCTATAGCAGGCTCCACTCGTCACATATTAAGTCCAATGCATTCCCATATGAAAAGGTTTAAACATAACATAAACATTCATATTAAAACTAGCATATGAAATGTCAATACTTTCACCATAAACTATGAATGGTATAAAAATAGCACATCCACATTCAAACATATCACAAAACCTTCAATACAATATAGAAGTTTTGTATCATAATAAATCAACTTCAAATAATTTTAAAATCCATCAAAGGATGTTGACATAGATGAAATCAAAATTCTTTTTAAAGAAATATCTCCTTTTATTTTGAAATAATTTAAGATTCATATAAAATAAAACATTTTCTTTGAAAATATTCTTATAAGCTTGTAAGGAAAGCTTTGAAGATTTTATAACGGCGTAAAATAACCGCACCCGCCGTATAAGTTAAAAAAATTCTTACCTTAATTCTGTCGAAAAGGTTAAAAATGACCTTGTTTTGAAAACGACCGAAAGCTTCCTTTATAAACCACTTATAAAAGTCAAAAAGGGTATAAATGACTTTAACTCATATTCTAGTAAATAGTAAAAATGTTTTGAAATACATTTTTACGAAACATGGATGTGGATGATAAAGAGATCCAAGTAGATTATTACGTATAAACAACCTCGAATAATGAAGAGATTGTGAAATAAACCTTACCTTGTACTTTTCCTTGGTTGGGGTAGGTTAACCTCCTGTATAATGGTGAAATAATTGTTATTAAATTATACAAGAATCATATATATTAATATGATATCATATATGATCTTTAAACATTGATTTGTTAATAATATCTTAGAATTATCGTCGTTTCGGGAGTTAACTTACTCATTTTCTTTTATATGTTTTGTTACATAAGCCATGGTTGTTGTATGTTATTCATATCCAGAATGATATCTAGTCCTTAAACATCATTTTTAAATCATCAAATGATAATTATACTTGAATGGATACGATGGAGAATGAATCTCATCGCGTTCGTGGAGACGGTAGTCCGTACGTACGCACGAGCGACAATATCATTCTTTTGATATTAAAATAATATATAAATGGATGGTATATCATATATACAGAATAATTAACATGTTATAATTATTATCTACATGAGTTACACATCATTATTATACCCATCCAAATAATATTATATTGAATAACAATTACACCACGACGTGGAGACGGTAGTCCGTACGTACGCACATATGGTGACATGTTATTCAAAGGGCGGATAGAATACTGAATATGGTTGTACCATATTTATAATAACATCACAGTATATGTGAGATACTGGATTTATTATTTTAGAATGGTAATAACAAAGGAAGAAGAAGTGGAAGAAGAAATGAACTTGGAGAAGGGTGGTGAAATCATTACCTCTTCTTCGGGTTCTTCCTTTTGATTTGATCAAAAGGGCTCCTTAGGTTGGCTTTCTGATCAAACTAAGGCCTCTAGGTTGTAGTGAGGGATGTTGGGAGAGTATTTGGGCAGAGTTTGGCCGAACCAAAAGGCTTTGAAGGTGTGAAGAAATG
Organism: Viscum album; assembly: GCA_963277665.1. Taxonomy (NCBI): domain Eukaryota; kingdom Viridiplantae; phylum Streptophyta; class Magnoliopsida; order Santalales; family Viscaceae; genus Viscum; species Viscum album. The sequence continues at coordinate 1,967,278,767 of OY728132.1, forward strand.
AGAAGGAGGAGTGACCTTTTATAAGAGGGGTGAGGGGCACCTTTGGAAAAGCTATAAATATTAATTTATAATAAATTCATATTCGGTTTCTAATGGCTCCAAAGTTGACTATTCAAAGGTTAAGGTGGGGATGGGTCGAAAACAACTCAACCAATAGAATTTAGACAGGTTTGGGTACTTATATTAACTTTATCTTTAACTATTAACTTTAAGTTAATTAATTTCACTTTTACAATGTCTCTTTGTATTTTTATATAATATGGTTAATAAACTTACTACATACATCCAAGCGACCCCCAAGTGGTCCATTAATGATTAACCTATCATGATATAAGTCTCTTGGACGAACCTTAGATTTTTAGGAATTTAATATCAATTAATAATATAATATTTGTTTTAAGAACTCTTTTATGTCAATTTTGACACTATTCAATAGTTGATTTTTTGTGAAACTCATAACAGATTGATTACTTCGAACAAAGTCAATTACATTAATCCTAATGTATCATATTATCATATAAAATTAGTTTAATTCATTAAAAGTTTCATATTATATTTATTTGGGTATTTATAATATCAATTATTTTAATTTTTCACTATTATGGTAATTACTGCATCATCATTGTTTCATAAATAAAGTAAATTATTTAATGTCTAAAAATTATAAATAAAATAACATTATGTAGGAAATCTTTTTATCTTTCTAATTAATATTTATAATCTAAAATCCAACTTATATAACCCTATGTAACAATTGTTTTGCTAAAAGATATATGCTTGTGTCATTTTTGTATTCATTTTGACTTAATTAAAATAAAGTGTCATTATCATTTACAAGTGGATACATGGGGTCCCAAAACAGACCCAAAGATGCCCATGGTAGACCATGTATCAACCAATAGGGTTAAGACACGTTTTAGGGTAATTTAGTATTATTATAATATTATTTTTTTAACCCTTATTTACCGGATTTACCCTTTAACCATGGTAAATAAAATATTTACCGCAGTAATTATTCAAAATGTGTAAAAATAAAAGTTACCTATTTACATAATCTGGACATCCTGATTCCAAATATGGAATCCATTTTCCTAAATTCAAAACACAGAAGTGGCAGAAATTAATTTAAAATTAATTCCCGCTGTCAAAACAAAAAGCGTGTTATTAAGAGGTAATAACTATCAAAAGATTGACACTTGTTTATATTCGGTTTAATTGTAAACTTATGTCCAATGACCAACATTATATTAAATGGTAAAAATATATTCTAAAGATACTTTAAAACCACTCAAATTCACAATTTATCACTATTAATTATTTTGATTAAAAAAGTTGTTTTTAATTAAAATTTAGTAATTTTCACTATTCATCAAAATATGAAAGTTATCCGAAATGTACCAAAATTTCACCCTAGGCTAATTTTGATATTCCAAATCCAAAAATGAAGTCCATTTTCAAATATAAAATATATATAATTTCAAAAAGTATGTATTACTATTCATAACGGCTAGTTTGATTAGTTATGGTGTGTTAGAACTCGGTGTTGCGTACAACACACGCTATCACATTATTCAAAGAGAAGTGTACCATAGAAGCTTGGGGTGTTACAACATACATACAAAAACTTTTAGAAAACATGGAAATGAATGATAAAAATAACCCCAGTAAATACTTACGAATAAACAATATCGGATAAAAAGGAGATTTGAAAAGTTATCCCTTACCTTAGGCCCGATATGCTTCGTATGTATCCGTACCTCCTGTATAATGATTTAAATAATGTAACTGACTTATTATAGAATCTTATTCATTGTTATGATATCATATATGGTTCACTTATGACTTTATATTGCCCATTCTTTGGTAAATTCCATGTTAAAGAGCGTTTTGGGTAAAATCGATTCATTTGTCGTCTGTGTTTTGACTTATAATTATTCATATGATTACTTAGATCATGATTACTAAATTACAGAATATAGAACATTATTTATATATAATATATATTCCGAATATACATATATATAATAGATCGATAAATGGAAAGAAATACACCGTTCATGGAGACGGTAGGCCGTACGTACGCATGAACGTTAATTCTGTTTCCTCATTGAATTGAATGGAATTAATTGGACGAAATATATCTATATATATACATAAATCCAGTATCATTATTATGTCATATATTTCATGATTATTTATTATATATACCTTATAATCATTCATGAATGGTTAATCAATGAGAATGAATCTCATCGCATCGTGGAGACGGTAGTCCGTACGTACGCATGAGCGATGATATCATTCCCATAATTATTGAATTTAATTGGAGTGGATGATACAATATATAAAAATCATTATGATGTTATAATAACTATTTATAGTTATTATTCACACCATTATACCCATCAAAGTAAGGTGGTGTTGGAAAAACAGATTACACCACGGCGTGGAGACGGTATTTCGTACGTACGCACGGGTGGTGATTTCATTTTCTGTAGGATGGATAGAATGTGAAATGAGGTTGTTTAATATTTTTAATAACATATCAGTATATTATTGATACTGATGTTATTACTTTATAATGAAAAAACAAATGAAAAAGAAGTTGAAGAAGAAATAAGTTTGGAATAATCGGTAGATGAGACTACATCTTCTGCGACACACCTCCTTTAAACTTATTCTTAGGGCACTAGGGTTGGCCTTTCGAGAAGACCAGTACCTCTATAAGGTTTCTAGGGAATTGGGGAAGTGAAATGGGAATATGTTGGTCAATATTCAAGGCTCAAAATGTTGTGAGGAAGAGAGGGAGGAGGTGCCCTTTTATAAGGGAGGAGAGGGGCACCTTTGGAAGCCCCAAAAATATTAGTTTAATATAAATTGAATCCCGACATAAAAACCTCCAAAAATGACTCAATTCGAAGATTAAATAAGATAGGGTTTTAATACCTTCAACCAATCAAATTTATACATTTTTTTCTTATTTTAAACCTTATCATTTTGATTTATCCTTATTTAATCTATTTAAGCTGATTTGTGGTAATAAAATTATAAATTATAAATTGTTATAAATAATTACATATGTGTTGTGAATTTCACATAATGTGACACTTTATAACATTTTAGACCATATAAATTTTAATTTATAATTTTTAAATATTTTTGTGATTTTTTAAACAATTTAATAGTGTGTTATTTTTTTTAAATAACAATAGTGTCAGTTTTAACACTATTCAGTTATTTGAATTTAAATTAAATCTACACAAATGATATATTCAAAATAAAATATTTAATAGGTTCATTACATGTCATATTCTTCTATAAAATTAGTGGATAACATTAAATAGTTCATATAATGTTTATTTTAATATTTTTAAAACCATGTATGTGATATTTCTCTTAATAAAATAATTACTCCAACATTTTTGTATAATTATTAAATATACTTATTTGTTGCATAAATATTAAAACTAAAATAATAGGATGAAGATAAATCTTATATATTTCATAATAATACATTTATTCTGATTTATAATCTAAAAAAACTAAATTTTAAAATGTTATATTTATTAAATTATGAACATGAAAACTTTGACATCATATATAATAAAATAATATAAGTGTCATAATCACTTTTATAAATCTAAAAACGGTCATATTTTCTGTAATTGGATGATTATGGTGTATATATACACTACCAATAATTTTTTTTCTGGTTTTGGAGCCCTTTAATATGTATTACTATTTCAATAAAAACAATATTATTGATTTTTTTACTAAATAAATAATTTCTGCATCATTAATTTATAAGTTAATAACGTAACTAAAAAACTCTAAAAAATTACAAATAAATTACCATGATAAAGAAAAAAAATTAGCTTTAAAATGTGTTTTTATAACAGAATTTATATACTATATAACCTTAAATTATAAATACTTTAATTATTAAAGTTTGAGTGAGACATATTTTACTTTCCTTTGAAAAAAATAAACTAAAGGTCTTCATCACCTTCATGTGGGTTCTAATGGATTCAATTTCGACCAAAATATGACTTAGGACGAAATATAATCATCCAATTGTCTTAAGAAAAGTGTTAGGGTAATTTTATAATATTATATTTATCCTTAATTAACCGATTTACCTTTAACTATGGTAAATGAAATTTACCGTAGTTACTATTCTTAATTACCAAAAATAAAAAGTAGTCTATTAATATAATTTGGACCTACTGATTCCAAATATTCAATCCATTTTTCTAAATTAAAGAGACAAAAGTTGCAGAAATTAAATTAAAATTAATCCCTTTGTGGAACGAAAATGAGTTTTTGTTCAAAACATTGCAAAATATTGACATAATTTTACCTATGGATTCAATGTAAAATAAATGCTAATTACATAAATTATATTAAATGGTAAATATCTATTCTATTTATACTTTTAAACTATTAAGTATTATAATTTAATCATATAAATTATTATGATGAAAAAAGTTGTTTTTAAATAAAATATAGTGTGTTTTTACTATTCATTAAAATATGAAGGTTATCAGAAAAATATAAAAACATTATCCAATGTAAATTTTTATATATTGATTCAAAATAAGAAGTTTATTTAATAAAATTTAACTTATAGACTTGTCAAAAATTAAATTTAAAATGGGTGTGCCATCAAATGGCGACAAACCTGCATTTTTTGGAAAATAATTATTTAAACCGAAAAATTTATTTTGTTCTCCTACCATGTTCTAGAAAATGTGAAAGATGAATAATAATGTAATAAAATTTAAAATTTGGTTAATACTATTCATAAAGGCCAGTTCATAGTAATATTATACTAATATATTATTGTTTAGTAATACCCGGTATTGCGTACAACACACGTTATCGAGGAAGGTCGCGACTGCGTGTAATGCAAGCCAAGTCAGGGTTGCGTGTAGTACATGACTCCTTTGTTTTTGCGTATAACAAAATCCAACCATATTTCATTTATAAATTGAGTATATATAAATATATACACTCAATGTTGCGTAGAATAACTACTATCAAACAAACATGAAATTGTGTGTAACACGATCCATGATTAGTGTTGTGTATACTCCATGCTAATACCATGTTGCCTATAGCACAAGACAATATTTGTGTATCGTCCAATAGAAGATATGAATGAAATTAAAAAGAATATATCATATAAAATCACAGGTTGTTACATTCTACCCCCCTTAAAATAAATTTCGCCCCCGAAATTCGTCGGGGTTATAAATGGTTTTCTACATGAATGTTTTTTTAATTGAAACCCACATCGTAAAAAGGAATACCAAAACTTATCTTTAAAAACGAAATTATGAAACTTAATGGTTACCAGAATAAACTAATCACTAGGATTCCACATAGAAGAACATAGGTGAAAATATGGATATGGAAGAGAAATCTCTCCATCATGTTCTGATTGAGAGTGGTAGAGAACATGGCTATGAAAAACCCAAACAATAACAAATCTATAGATTTTTGATGATCTAACGTACCATCTGATTCATCGGATATAAGGGCACTAGGAAAACATTTTTGGTTTTCAAGATCATTTCCCTAAAGTTGATGAATTAAAAGAAATACTTACATGATTTTGGTACAATCTCACTGTTTTTCCTGAATTGAACAATTTCCACTTCATCCCTTAAAGAAATGAAGATGAATTTGTTATTCGTGATGTGTTAGTAGATCATGTGATTGAATTATGGGTCATTCCATCTGTTTCAAACAATAGGTTAGCAAAAGTTATAAGTCCATCTTATAGTTAGATGAATCATATATGGTTCCAAAAATGAACTTATACTTCATATGTCATACCGCTTAATAAAATAAAACTAGTTTCTACTAACCAGGAACTTCCTGTAGGCCAGTCGCACTTTGGTTGTGGGTTCAATTCCCACAGCCTTGTCTGGCGCGATGGTTTGTCGCCCATCATGCAGGTTGTCCTTTTTCTAAAACTACATTTCTATAACATCACATTAATAATATCCAAAAAAATTCTATCCTTAAACAATACTAACTTATTTCCAATATAATCCATTCCAATCTTTAGGCTTATCTAAAATACTTCAGTCCAAGCTCATAGTATAAAGAAACAATTACTAGAAAGGTTATCTACCAAGAATATGAATACAAGCATTTATCTCACATATATCATATGATATATCTTGTTGGTTGCATTCCAAACACATGAATACCTTAGTCATATATTCTATTGAAACATAAATTAACATAGAACCTTTGTGAAAACATGAATAATATCAAAAGGTAACTCTTTCCTCATTAAAAAATCCCAAAAATCAATATAATCAAACCATAATATCACTTAGTCCTTATATCAGTCATGAGCTCATGAATACAATCAAAAATATCTGAATAACCTTCCATGTTTACTGGTACCATTCAACATATACTTCCAAATAATTTAGGAAAAAAAATTGTGTAACAATGCTTATATGATTCTTTATTCCACAGTACCATAAATTATTCTTTATAAACATACATCATTCCACTAACTTCTTAAACCATTGACTGAGCTTCATAATTTCTTACAACTCATATTTCATTTGTAGTCTCTTCATCATCATCCACATAAATACTACTCATATGACCTTTCTGATTCACTTCATGAGATTTTCCCTTAGGCCATTGGTTTTCATAATGTCCATACATTCCATATTTAAAACATCTAATCATTGTTGATGTCATGGAAATACCATTATCCTTGTCCATGGTGTTAACTGAACCTTTTCTTTTTCACTTACTGGCTTAGTGTCCTTCTTTTCGACACCCAAAGCATCTTTTAATTCCTTTGAAACAATCTCCCCGATGCCACTTCCCACATGATTTACAAGAGGGAAATTGAACTTTCTTTCCACTAGGATCATCATGAAACTCCATCTTTCTCTTATTATCTGAGTCAGGAAACTTACCAAAGTTAAGATTATTGATCATATTATGAGATTGTTGATTAGGCATAATAACGAAGTTTGGACTTCCAAATCCCATTTCATTTGGTTTCTCATGAATAATATCATTCCATTGTCCGTCATGTCCTCAATAATCGTGAATCTTCATGTTTCCACACATTTTCTAAAACCCAAAAAGAATAGTGTGAGAGGAAAAAATCATGCTAGGGAAAAAAACATAGTAAAGGGGGAGTAACCTCAATATCTAACATCTTAGGTTAAATTCTAATATCGTTGTCGTAGTTATATGACTATATCCTATATGAATACTTATCCTTAGAGTCATCCCTAGACATACCTTAGAAGTATCTTTAGGGATCTCACTAACGTTTTTGCATCCTAGTCTCTAAAGGTTAACTAAACCTTTCCTCTGATACCAACTGTAGAGGCCCAAAGCTTAACGTACATGGACATTACATTACTTTTGCGGAATAATTAATAAATAACAAAAATAGACACATAAGGACCGAAATAGTTTAGTGTCTTTGGAAACATGGAACGTAATCTTCTAATCATGGTGAATGTTCTTCAACATCTCCCATAAAGATCTTCCCCTTTTGTTTTCTTACATAAACTTTTATTTATATCCTGGGGAAAAGAAAACATATAAAGGGTGAGCTAAAATGCTCAGTAATGGTAAGCATGGATAAAATAAAACAAATCATATATATTTGAACACAAAAACATGAACATAATGTTTAAACATCAAAATCTTGATCAATAACATAAAACATGGAAGTACATATGGAATAGATCATAAAGAAACATTAATCATGATAAAATAGAATGGGATTAAAACATGTAATTGTGGAAACGATTCAGCACATTTCATGATTTCCATAGTAGCCAAGGCATTGCTGCCAAGACCATCTTAGTGGACAAAGTCCCTTTCTGAATCGAGTTCACTCCTCGTTTCAGTCCTGTAACACTAAACCAGATTAACTTACTATTCCATCCATGTCTATCTCATGAGATATAAATCTTTACCCAATGCATTGGAGGGAGATATATGTCCCACCCATCTCATAATGAAATCATTCTTACTTGTGCCACAAAATAAACATACATCATTCATAATAACCCAACGAATAAAATGGGTTTCATAAACATCATACCATCATCATATAATACATATAAAAGAAATGGATATCATTTTATAATGATAAAAGTGAAACCATGTAAATCATAGAGACGTTATACTTGAAACATAATCATACTAAATAATGTCATCTTATATGGAAAATAGTTTTGACAAAACACTTGAAATGAATTCGTGAGAAAAATATCCTTTCTTCTTCAAAAAAATTTTCTTTTCACAAAATGCAATGAAATTTTAAAAGAAAAAGATTTATTTGAAAATAATCATGAAATCTTGTAGTGTAAACTTCTTGAAAATAAGGTGTTATGGAACCGTAAAAATCTGTTAGTGCTGTATAACTTAAAAAAACATTCTTCTCTTACTTTTTCCAGAAAAGTCAAAAACATACCTCGTAACATAAAAAAAGAAATATTCCTTACATAACTCAAAGTAAAAGTCAAAAATGGGTAACAAGGACATTAAACATACATACAAACACTTTTAGAAAACATGGACAAAGATGATAACAATAACCTCAGTAAATACTTACGAATAAGGAATCTTGGATAAAAAGAAGATTGGAAAAGTTATCCCTTATCTTAGGCCCGATATGCTTCGTACGTATCTGAACCTCCTATATAATGATTTAAATAATTCCATTGACTTATTAGAGAATCATATTTATTTTTATGATATCATATATGGTTCACTTATGACTTTATATTGCCTGTTCTTTTGTAAATTCCTTGTTAAAGAGCGTTTTAGGTAAAATCGTTTCCTTTGTCATCCGTGTTTTCACTTGTAATTATTCATATGATTAAATAGATCATGATTGATTAATTCCCGAATATAAAACATGATTTATATATAATATATATTCATAATATACATATATATTATAGATCGATAAATGGAACGAAATACACCGTTCATGGAGACGGTAGGTCTTACGTACGCATGAACGTTGTTTCTGTTTCCTCATTGAATTGAATGGAATTAATTGGATGACATACATATATATACATAAATCCAGTATCATTATTATGTCATATATTTCATGATTAATTATTATATATACTTTACAATCATTCATGAATGGTTAATCATTGAGATTTAATCTCATCGCGTCGTGGAGACGGTAGTCCGTACGTACGCACGGGCGATGATATCATTCCCATAATTATTGAATTGAATTGGAGTGGATGATACAATATATAAGAATCTGTATGATGTTATAATAACTACGTATAGTTATTCTTTACACCATTATACCCATCCATGTAAGGTGTTGTTGGAAAAAAAAGTTTACACAAAGGTGTGGAGACGGTATTCCGTACGTACGCGCGCGCGGTGATTTGTTTTTCCGTATGATTGATAGAATGTGAAATGGGGTTGTTTTATATTTATAATAAAATATCAGTATATTAGTGATACTAATGTTATTACTTTATTATGAAACAACAAAATAAGAAGAAGTTAAAGAAGAAATAAGCTTGAAATAATCGGTAGAAGAGATTACCTATTCTTTGACCCACCACCTTTAAACTTTTTCTTAGGGCACTAGGGTTGGTATTTTAAGAATACCAGTACCTATATAAGGTTTCTACGGAAGTGGGGAAGTGAAATTGGTATATTTTGGCTGAGCTTCAAGGCTAAAAATGGTGTGAGGAAGAGAGGGAGGAGGTGCCCTTTTATAAGGGAGGAGAAGGGAACCTTTGGAATCCTCAAAAATATTAGTTTAATATAAATTCAAACCCCACATAAAAACCTCCAAAAATGACTCAATTCGAATATTAGATGATATAGGGTTGTAATATCATCAACCAATCAAATTTAGACCTGTTTTGACCTTTTCTTAAACCTTATCATTTTGATTTATCCTTATTTAATCTATTTATGTTTATTTGTGGTAAAAAATTTATAAATTATAAATTTTTATAAATAATTACATATGTTTTGTGAATTTTCCATAATTTGAAACATTATGACATTTTCGACCATATAAATTTAAATTTATAATTTTTAAATATTTTTGTGATTTTTTAAACAATTTATAAAATATGTTATTTTTATAAAATAACAATAGTGTCAATTTTAACACTATTCAATTATTTGAATTTAAATTAAATACACACAAAGGTTATATTCAAAATAAAATATTTAATAGGTTCCTAAGATGTCATATTCCTCTATAAAATTAGTGGATAACATTAAATAGTTCATATAAAATTTATTTTAATATTTTTAAATCCATGTATGTGATATTTATCTTAATAAAATAATTACTGGAACATTTTAGAATAATTATTAAATATACTTTTTTTGCATAAAAATAAAAAGTAAAATACTCGGATGAAGATAAATCTTATATATTTCATAATAATATATTTTGTCGGATTTATCTTCTAAAACACCCAAATTTTAAAATGTTATATTTATTAAATTATGAAGTTGACAACTTTGACATCATATAAAATTAAATAATATAAGTGTCATAATCACTTTTATAAGTCTCCAAACGGTCATATATTCTGTCATTGGATACTTATGGTGTATATATACATTACCAATAAGTTTTTTTCAGGTTTGTGTGCCCTTTAATATGTATTACTATTTCAATAAAAACATTATTATTGATTTTTTTACTAAATAAGTAATTTCAAATCATTAATGTATAAGGTAATAAGGTAATTAAATAACTCTAAAAAATTAAAAATAAATTACCATGATAAATAAAAACATTTTATCTTTCAAATAAGTATTTATAACTGAATTTATATTCTATATAAATTTATATTAGAAATACTTTAATTATTAAAGTTTGAGTGAGACATATTTCACTTTCCTTTGAATAAAATAAACTAAAGGTCTTAATCACCTTCAAGTAGGATATAATGGATTCAATTTCGACCCAAATATGACTTAGGATGAAATCTAATCGTCCAATTGTATTAATACAAGTGTTAGGGTAATTTTATAATATTATATTTACCCTTAATTACCTGATTTACCTTTTACCATTGTAAATAAAATTTATCGTAGTTACTATTCATAATTCCTAAAAATAAAAAGTATTATATTAATATAATTTGGACCCACTGATTCCAAATATGCAATCCATTTTTCCAAATTCAATACACCGAAGATTCAGAAATTAAATTAAAATTAATCTCGTTGTCGAAATAAAACAGGTTTTTGTTTAAAACATTGCGAAAGATTGAAATGATTTTACCTATGAATTCAATGTAAAATCAATGCTAATGACATAAATTATATTAAATGGTAAAAATATATTCTATTTATACTTTAAAACTATTCATGATTATAATTTAACCATATAAACTATTACGATGAAAAAAGTTGTTTTAAAATAAAATATAGCGTGTTTTTACTATTCATTAAAATATGAACATTATTAGGAAAATATCAAAACCTTATCCAATGTAAATTTTTATATCCGGATTCAAAAGAAGAATTTTATTTCATAAAAGTTAACTTATAATATTGTCAAAAATTAAATTTAAAATGGGTGCGCCATCAAAAGGCGGCAAAACTCTGCATTTTTTGGAAAATACTTATTTCACCCGAAAAATTTCTTTTGTTCTCATACCATGTTCTAGAAAATTTGTAAGATGAATAATAATGTTATAAAATTTAAAGTTTGGTTAATAATATTCATAACGGCTAGTTCATAGTAATATTATACTAATATATCGTTGTCTAGTAAAACCCAGAATTGCGTACAACACACGCTATCGAGGAAGGTCGTGATTGCGTGTAATGCAGGCCAAGTCAGGGTTGCGTGTACTGAACGACGCCTTTGTTGTTGTGTATAACAAAATCCAACCATATTTCATTTATACATTTAATATATATATATATATATATACACACTCAATGTTGCGTAGAATAACTACTATCAAACTAACATGAATCCGTGCGTAACACGATCCAAGATTTGTGTTGCGTATACTACAACCTAATACAGTGTTGCATATAGCGCAAGATAATCTTTGTGTATCGTACAAAAGAAGATATGAATGAAATTAAAAAGAATATATCTTATAAAATCATGGGTTATTACATCAAATATTGAAAATGTGGTGAATTTGTTACGAGATATTTAATGTAAACCCGAGGAACATTAAATTACTCTTAACATTTTTTTAAATGAGATGGAATGTGATTTTCTATATTCATAAGAGCATAATGGGACATCATAGATTTATTTTTATGAACATATCACTGTTCATGATTTTTCAGAGACACAAATAACTGAACAATTGGGAGAAAAATAAATCATAAAGTCCAATACCATTCCTCACTACCATTAGGATAATTTTTAGGACAAACCATCAATTCAAAACGATGTTATTAAATTTATATATTTTAAAAGTAAAATGTGTTTAAATAAAAGTGCTGATAAACATCTAAATATGTGTGTCAACCCAAACACAATATTATAGTCCTTTTCTCCCTATAGTGTATCCCTATTTTTCTTACATCCACGAACATGTCGTTATAACAAGTTATTCTCTTGAAAACCCAAATGTGGTAATGAGCCGAGATGACTTCAGAACAAATATATAATAAAATAGATCATTTATTATTATTATTCCTTGGATTATTCAATGCATTATAGAATATATGCACATAATTGAAGTATATTATAAAAAATATATAAATTCCAATATTGTGAAAGTGGTGAAAAATGAAATCTATAATATGTTTATTGTTAGTATTGGGTGTGTGTTGAGGCCTACATTATTCAAATGAATTTAAACGAAGAATTTTTTTGGCAGAAACACAACATTTGAAATAATTATTTTTAATTTAATTTTTGGTTTTTATAAGTATCCCCCTTGTGGTTTCCAATGTTATATAATGTTTCTAGTGTTTAGGGGATTTAAAAAATTAATCATTTTGTATTTTTAAATGAAATCAATAATTATAGAGGTAAAACCTAACTTTCAAGCATCCTTGGGGAGCCTAAACGTGACCTGAATCTAATGTGATTAATTTATAATTGAGGAGTCATATACTAAAAACGAAGTGATATAGTTCTATGATTTAATTTCTAATCACATTCTCCCCATATTCCTTCCCAATATTGAAATCCCACTTCTCTTATCTTTCCAATATATGGGTAGACTTATTCTATGTTGACTAATTGAACAAATTATTTTTAAAGAAGGACATTCATGCAGAATTTCAATTATTTAGTATTGAATTAATTACTGTACTTTGTAAATTATAAAAACTAATTATCAAATATTTCATCATACCTATATTTTAATATTATTGAATTTTTATTCTCATGGTCATAATTCATGGAATTTGTGGTTGTCTAATGTAATTTATCACTATGAAAACATCTATCCATTAAATAAATTTTTTATAATGAGAATAGTTTTGGTTATGTGATATAATATTTGTGTTCCATAGGTCCATTTCTCATAGAATGGGGTTTGAAGTCTCATTTTATTTTATTGGAGAATCTAACAAAAAGAATAATAAAAGAAAACTAGTCATTACCTCAGAGGGTAATGTTTTTTCTTGATGTGTGGAATATGAATGTAATGGATTGTGACCCCAATGATTTCTTATACAGAGTTAGGATTTTAATATCTATTATATACATTGAAATAAGAAGAATGGATGGAATCTAGACCATGGGGGTTATTAATCCATAGTTATCTAGCCTAAATTTTGAATTTATGTCTTTATTATAGTGCTTAGTAATGGAAAAATATGTGGCCTTGGTACATGGGGTGTAATGCCCTAACCCAAGTTACCCAGAGTCGATGCACTATTAAATAAAATTGGGATTATCACAAAAGATCAGCTTTGGAATGGACGATTAGTTTAGTAGCCTTGGAAATACTAGATACATTCATATGTTTTACATTACATTATAAAATGAAAAACTAGAACAACATAGTATCCATTGGAGACACTCAAGTCCCTTATACTATTCCTGGAGGTCAGTCATAATATACATTTTTGTGTCTTTGGAAAAATAAAAAATTTAAAGGTTTGAGCTCAGATGCTTAGTAAGGATAACAATATAGCAGAAACAATCATAAATAAGCATAAACATTGAAGGAAATGTAAGACTAAAACCATATGTTTTTGAACATGAACATTATCATAATATGGAAAAGATAAAATAAAATACTTCCATTTACTTATTTACATTTATATTCTATTAGTCGAATAATCACGTGCATTATCAATAACCACTTTCATGATGATGGAATGCATAATGCCAGACTCCATAACCACATAGTCAAGGCCTTGTTCCAAGACTACAAATAATATTCAGTCAAGGCCATTGATAAGACACTAGGTTGTCTCATTAGACCTATCGATGCATCGAGGGGCTATAGTGGGCTCCACCTGTCACTTACTAAGTCCAATGCATTCCTCCAATGAAGAGGTTTAAAAATAATATATACATTCATATTAAATATAGCATATGAAATGTCAATTCTTTATCCATAAATCATGAATGGTTAAAATAACCCATCCACAGTAAAAAATATCCCAAAAATCATCAAGAAAATATTGATATTTTATATTATAATAAATCAACCTCAAACAAGCATAAAATTTATCAAAGGATGTTGACATAGATGAAATGGAAACTATTTGGAATAAATACCTCTTTCTATTTTGAAATCATTTATATGTCACATAATTATAAAATAAAAAATTTATTTTTGAAATATTCTTATAAACCTGTATGGGAAGATTTGATGATGATGTAATGGTGGAAAATAGCCACACCAAAAATATAAGGTAAAAACATTATTACCTTAATTTTGTCGAAAAGGTCATCAAGTACCTTGTTTGGAAAATGACGGAAAGATTAATTTCAAACCATTTCATAATAAGTTGAACAATGGTATAAATGACATTAACCCATAGTATAGTAAATAGTAAAAATATTTTGAAATACATTTTTATGAAAACACAGATTTGGGTGATAAAGAGGTCCCAGTAGATACTTACGTATTAACAACCTCAGATATTAAAGAGATTGTAGAATTAAACCTTAATATGTACTTTTTCATGGTAGGGGATTGTTAGCCTCTTTTATAATGGTAAAATGATTGTTATTAAATTAAACAGGAACCATATAAAATAACAACATTTCAAATATTATCATCTTAATATTGTTGTGTTAATGATATTGTAGTGGTATCATTGTTTCGAGTGTAAACTGATTCATTTTCATTTATATTGTTGGTTATGTATGCCAAGTTTTTATTGATAGGATGTATTTTATTCCTATAAATAATGTTATTATGTTCATAAACATTATTTTTAGTCATGAAATGAAAAATATTCTTGAATTATTACGATGGGGAATTAATCTCATCGTGTTCATGGAGACGGTAATCCGTACATACGCACGAGCGAAAGTATCATTCTTTTGATATTAAAATATTATATAATTGGATGGTATATCATATATAAAGAATCATTATCATGTTATATTTATTATTTACATCATTTATTCTCATTATTATACCCATAAAAAGAATGAAGTGTTTGAATAAAAAACTACACCACGACAAGGAGACAGTAATCCATACATACATATGTACGGTGACATTGTATTCTATAGGATGGATATAATGATGAAAATGGTTATACCAATTTTATAAAAACATAACATTATAGAAAATGTACTTGATTTATTGTTTTATCATGGCCAAAAAAATGAAATAGGAAGTGGAAGAAGAAAAGAACATGAAAGAGGTGATGAAATATTTACTTATTCTTTGGGTTCTTCCTTCTGATTTGATCAAAAGTTCTCCATATATTGGCTTTCTGACAAAAATAAGGCCTATATGATTAAGGGAGGATAGCTTAGAGGTTATTTGGGTAGGGTTTTTCTGAGAAAAACGGCTTTGATGGTTTGAATTTGAGAGAAGGGGTGGTTCCCTTTTATAAGAGAGGTGAGGGTAGTTTTAGGAAAAGCTTGAAATATTATTTTATAATAAAATAATAGTCGGTTTTTAATGGATCCAAAATTAATTATTTAAAAGGATAATTTGGGGATGGATCAAAAAAATCTCAACCAATATGAGTTATATGGGATTAGTTAATCATATTAACCTTATCTTTTATATTTAACTTTTAGTTAAATAGTTTGACATTTACCATGTCTCTTTGTATTTTTATATTATATGTTTAATAAACATACATTAAACATCCAAGAGAAACTCAAGTGGTTCATTATTGACATATATATAATAATTTAATCTATTTGGTTGAACCTTATATTTTTAAGAATTGTATAACAATTAATAATATAATATTTGTTTTAAAAACACTTTTATGTGAATTTTGACACTATTTGGTATTATTTTTTTGTTAAATTCATAGAATCATTATTACATTGAAAAAAATCATTTTATAAACCTAACATATCATATTAACCATGAAAATTAATGTAATTCATTAAAAATCTCAATTGTTAATTATTTGAATATTTATAATATCAATTATTTTAATGCATCATTAATAAGGTAATTTCTCTATCATCATTGTGTCATAAATAAATTTTAAAATATTAAGTCTATAAATTATAAATAAAATACCATTATGTATTAAATCTTCTTAGCTTTCAAATTAATATTTATAGTTGAATTTATCATATATATAACCCTATATTAAAAATGTTTTTTTAATTGAACATTGATTTTATCTCTTTTAACTCTTCATTAAATCTTATCCAAGATGAACAATGGGGATCGTAATTGATTTCTAAGGTTGTTTTTGGTCAAATTACACTTATCAAATAGAATTAGTACATGTGTTATGGTAATTATGATATCGTTATTACCCGTAATTTCCCTATTTACTTGTAACGGTGGTAAATAAAAGTAAAATGTTACTATTAAACAAAAATTATTTTCATCTTATTGAACAACATTTTACGTACTAATGTTAACTGTGTCTCTCATATTTGTGAAATTCAACTCATAGAATTGGTAAAATTATGTTTTATACAATTTTACAAATTCTCCTTGGAGGTGGGTAAAAGATAGTAAAAAGATAGAAAAATTTTTATATAAATAAAATTAAAATAAAATAACTACTATGAATTACATTGAACTTATATAGGTATTATTTATCTATTTTGGCCTAAAATAAATTAAAATAATATAACTATCTATTTAAATAACGAGTTTGTTTTAACCAATAACGTAGTGTATTTTCACTATTAATTAAAATTTGAATGTTTTTAGAAAAATACCAAAAGGTCACCTTAATCTAATTTCGATATTCCAAATACAAAAATGATGTCCATTTTGAAAGATAAATTTTATATAATTTTAAAAAGTGGGTATTAATATTTATAACATATAGTTTGATTGGTTGTGGTGTGTTTGAACTCGAAGTTGTGTACAACACAAGCTATTGTATTATTCAAAGGGAAATGTATCATGGTAGCTTGGGGTGTTACATTCTCAGCTCCATAAAATAATTCCCTCCTAAAAAATTTATATAATATTACTGCCTAAAAATATTCGGGTGGTTCTTCATCATAAGTTTCTCTGGTTCCCATGTTTCCTCTTCCATCTTACGGTTTCTCCAAAAATCTTTTACCAGAAGAGTCATCTTGTTTCTCAACATTAGTTATCTTGAATCAAGAATTTTGACAGTCTCTACACAATAAAACAGATCAGGATCCAGTTCAATTTCCACATAGTTGAGTACATGCGTTGGGTCAGGGATGTATTTTCTCAACATTGAACCGTGGAACACACCATAAACATTGGAGAGACTTGGAGGCATTTCCAAACGATAAGATACCACTCCAATTCATGCTAGAATTTTGAATGTTCTAATGTACCAGGGACTCAATTTAACCTTCTTACCGAAACGTATAACTACCTTCCATGGAGATAACTTCAAGCAAACATGGTCTCCTACTTGAAATTACAAATACTTCCTTCAGTTATCTGGATAGCTCTTTTGCCTACTTTGGGCTACTTTGATCCGGGTTTGGGTAACCTTCACATTTTTCATTGTTTCCTCAATAAGTTCTGGGACTACAAGTTTTATTTCCCCAACATCATCCAAACATGTTGATGTGCGATAGATCATTCTATATAATGATTCATATGGTGCCATTAGAATACTTGAATGGAAGCTATTGTTATAGGAAAATTAGACCAGAGGTAAATATTGATCCCACATACCCTGAAAGTCAAGTGAGAAAGGAATCAACATGTCTTTTAAGGTTTGAATTGTCTATTATGATTGTCCATTAGTTTGAGGGTGGCAAGAAGTTCTTAAACAAGGTTCAGTATATAGGGATTTCTGAAGACATTTCCAGAATCTTGAAGTAAAATGCGGATCACAATCCGAAACAATCCCAAAGGGTACTCAATGAAGTCTTACAAATTCATTAATATATTGTATTTCTAAACGTTCAATTGGTAAGTCTTATCTTATAGTATGAAAATTTGTTTACTTGGAAAGACGATCAACAATGACCCAAATTGCATAATTCATTCTTGGAGCCTTTGGTAGCCCCATGACAAAGTCCATCGTAATATTACCCCATTTAAGCTCAGGTATGGGAAGAGGTTGCATGACTCCTCCAGGCTGTTACCTTCCAGCATTCACTTGTTGACAGACCTAACATTTTTAGAAAAAAATATGCAATCTCCCTCTTCATTTTGTCCGACCAAAACTATTCCTTCAAATATTAATACATCTTGTGGATAACAGGGTGTATAGATAAATTTGAGGAGTGGGCATCATCTAAAAATTCCCTTTTTAAATCTGCAATATCGGGAAGGCAAAGTCTCTTCCCAAATTTCGAAATCATATATTTATATATGATGTCACTCAACCTCCCATCATTCACATCTTTAATCTTCTTTTTAAACTCCTCATCATCAACCTGATAAGTTTTCTCCTTTATAGTTAATACGGTTTTAAACCATTTGAAAAAGTATTGATGTTTCATATTCAATGATTATTCCCATATCCATTTTCACATGATCTAGGAAAATATGATCCCTTTCATCTATTATCTTGTTCAAAAGACCATGATCATTTCTACACAAAATATCTTCCACCTTATTTTCCTTCCTTAGGTGGTAGTGTATTGTGAAATCATAATCCTTGAATAGTTCAATACATTTCCTTTGCCTCATGTTGAGTTCTTTTTGTGAGAATATATACTTCATACTCTTTTGATCAGTATAAATATAACATTTTTCACTATATAGATAGTGTCTCCAAATTTTCAAAACAATGATTATAGATGCTAACTCCAGATCATGTGTAGGATAGGTTTTCTCATGAGTTTTTAGATGTCATGATGCATAGGAAATAACTCTATCATTCCGCATAAGGAAACAACCAAGTCCTTTCATTGAATAATCATTATAAATAACAATCCCATTGTTCTCTGATGGTAGATTCATGATAGGAGAATCGACTAATCTTGTCTTCAATTCCTCACAAAATTCTTCACACTCTTTTGTCCAAACAAATTTGACCCCTTTACGAGTGAGTGTGGTTAATTTTTTAGCCAATCAGGAAATATTCTGGACAAAATGCTGATAATAACATGCTAAACAAATATAAATGCGTACATCAGTAATACCTATCGGTGCTGGCCATTCATGAATATCCTTGGTCATTGATGGATAAATAGATATTCCATGCTTAGATACAATATTTCCAAAAATAAAATCTATTGAAGCCAAAATTCACACTTGTTAAACATATCGAATAATTCATTTCTATTGAGTGTTTTTAGAATGGGGCACACATGATTTTCATGATCTTCATATCTATTGGAGTATACTAAGATATCATCAAAAAATACCACAAAAAATTCATCAATATATTCCTTGCAAACTCTTTTAATTAGATCCATGAAAATTAATGGTGCATTAGTCAGCCCAAAAGGCATTAATGTATACTCATAGTCCCATTACCTAGATTGAAATGTTGTTTTCAAAATGTATTCCTAATTCACGCACAACATATGATATCCAAATCGAAGGTCAATCTTTGAAAAATATTGTGCTCCATGAAGTCAGTCAAAAAAATCATCAATGTGAGGTAAGAGATATTATTCTTTATTGTTATAGCATTGATCTTCATGTAGTCAATGTACAACCTCATAGATCTGTCTTTCTTCATAACAAGAAGGACATTTGATCCCCATATATAAACACTAGGGAAAATAAATTGACTCTTACTCAATTCCTATTGTTATTTTCATTAGACACACTAATTCCACAGTTTCTATTCTATAAGGGGTCTTCAATATGGGCCTTGAACAAGGAATTAAATCAATGGAAAACTCAATTTCTCATTCTAGATGAAGTCCAGGTAAATCCTCTCTAAACATAGAAAATATTATTGCATAATAGGTACGTCCTCTATTCAAACATTCTTCTCCTCACCTATAATTATTTCATTATCATCCTCCCCAATAATTGAATTTAGTAGATCCATTGGGGGTGGATCTAGATAAGAATCAGGTTGTGAAGATTCTACAATAAAGATAAGGAACCCCTTATCATCATTGAAAATTGTAACCTTCTTCTTCATATAATAAATTTTTTCATCATGGTCTAAAAGACAATCCATACTGAGGATTATATCAAATTTAATCATGGGTGTGACGTTGACATCAGTAGATAAAGAACATTTATATGCCCTAATGGGAATGGATTCACAAAACATTATTGTGATGTTACATCCCTTAGGTGTTTTGACTAACAACTCCCTTGTTAGGTCAAATAAAAAATATCTAATTTTCATAGCAAATTGGGAAGATTTGAAACAATGAAATGATCCGAAATCAAATAAAGCATTTTCTAAACATGTGAAAGCCATTAAATTACCTACCACCATGTCTTTCGGAGTTTCAACCTCAGCAGTAGTGATAACATATTCATGGCCTTGCTCCCTTGGCCATTTCTATGGTATGTTCCCTTGGGGCTTTGGTCATTCATTTGAATAATCCCCCTTTCCTCTATAATTGTATCATTCCAGATTGACAACCTATTTCATCCCATTGCAATCACGAGCTTGGTGGCATTTTTCACCACACAAGTAAAAGACTGTCATTCCCTTCAGGCTAGTACTGGGGTGTTTTTTCCAACATTTACTGTAGGATAGATATTAAAATTTTCCCTTATTCCCCTTATTTACATTTATAGAGTGTTCGAAGGATCTCTTCTTCTCTTGCTTTGCTTTAAAGTCCTATGACTTAAATAATTTCTTTTCTATCTTGATAGTACATGGGACAATATCTTCATATGATTGGAAGGTATGTGAGACTAATTCTCAGTGGATAAATGGATTTAACCTATAAAATAAACAATAAATATTACTTATAGGGTTACATATATAATCTATAGCATGCCTTGATAACCGTGTAATGTTAGCCTCATATTTTTCATCATTCACATCCTCCTTTTGCCTCAGACTCATAAATTGCATGTCCTAATCAGCTCGATGGTCATGAGGAACGTATTATTATAAGAAAATATCATTAAACTACCTCCATTACATATTTGATGCTTCATCATATTTCTTTGTATGTAGAATCAATGGCCACTATTGATTTGCATCTCTCGTGAGGCGATAAACCACCATGACCACTTTTTCCCTTTTGCTACTCGCCAAAGCATGAAATATATTTTCAAATGAATTTCTCTATTTCTAAGCTATTAATGGAGCTGTAGCCCCATTTATTTTTGGAGTTTGTTTCGTCATGAATCGGTCAAACATTGGTCCTCCACATTGTGGATCGGGGTGCTCTATACGTGTAAGGTTATTATTCATAACAGCAGCGAGTTGTCCTGGTATGGTGATAAGATAATCAGCACAAGTTTCTTCACCAGATCCTCTATAATTATCATGAGTAGGTGGAAAATCCCTACACGGATTACATGAATTTATATAGTTTTCATTCCTTCCACTAGGCTTCATTTCTAAACAATGGAATACACTAGATTAGTTTATGAATCGAAATACATAACTCCAAACATGTAAAACACATCACATAAATTGAACTGTTTATGGATATAATCCATAATCATAAAAATGATTTCATTGAGGAAGTATATAATCATAAACCCTTAAAAATGGTTTGTAATGGAAATGAAAATTATCCTAAACATATTCCCCAGGATTGTCGTAACCAAGAGTTCAACAAGGCCTGTTGTCGTGCACCTGTTCCTATTCGATTCTATCTCTATGCGGTTTTTTTGGATTTACACCTAGGTACATCAA
Source organism: Viscum album (assembly GCA_963277665.1). Lineage (NCBI taxonomy): Eukaryota > Viridiplantae > Streptophyta > Magnoliopsida > Santalales > Viscaceae > Viscum > Viscum album. The sequence continues at coordinate 1,967,301,129 of OY728132.1, forward strand.
TTCCAGAGCCACCTCTACCTTCTCATATCTAGAGAGAGATGTATTTCTGGGAAAATAAACAAAATATCTACAGTACCAAAATTCTAGGAAATTCATCTATACAAATCCTCATAGTCAATCATAAGAAAATGTTTTATAATAAGAGTTTTTCTAAATCTATCTTGCATGGATTGTAGTAAAATTTCTCTGATACCAACTGTAACACCCTAAAACTAGTTTCCTAGAGTTAGTGCATTATTACATAACATTGGCATGATCACAAAAGATTATCTCTCGGAAGGCCGATTAGTTAGCAGCCTTGGAAATAATAGATACATTCATAAGTTTTAAATTACATTATAAAATGAAAAAAACAAAATAGTCTCCATAGGCCACACTCATTTACCTTATACTATCCCTATAGGTCAGTCATAATATACTTTTTTGCATACTGGAAAAAATAAAACATAGAAATATGTGTGGTCAGATGCTCAGTAAGGATAACAATATAGCTAAACATTCATAAATGAGCATAAAAATTTATTTCAATGTAAGACTAAATCAAAATCCATTTAAACATGAATAAAATCATAATATGGAAAAGATGAAATCAAAAAATTCCATTTACTTATTCACATTATATTCTACTATACGAATAATCACATTCAATGTCAATTTCCACATTCATGATGATGGAATTCATAATGCCAGACATCATAACCACAAATTCAAGGCCTTGTTCCAAGACTAAAAATAATATTTTTGTCAAGGAATAGTTCCAAGACACTAGTTTGTCTAATGAGACTTACCAATGCGTCGAGGTGCTATAGCGGGCTCCACCAGTCACTTACTACGTCCAATGCATTCCTCATATGAAAATGTTTAAACATATCATATATATTTGTATTAAATCTAGAATACAAAATGTCAATACTTTATCAATAGACCATGAATGGTTAAAATAAAACATCCAGAATCAAACATATCATAATAAAATTCAATATAATATTGATGTTTTATATCATAATTAATAAACTTCAAACAAGAATAAAATCCATCGAAGTATGTTGACATAGATGAAATGATCACTATTTTAAATAAATACATCTTTCTATTTTGAAATAATTTATGAGTCACATAATTATATAAGAAAACATTTATTTTGAAAATATTCTTATAAGCATGTATGGGATGTTTCGATGATAATATGACGACTAAAAATAGCCACACCCACCGTATAAGTTAGAAAACATTCCTACTATAATTTTGTCCAAAAGGTCATAAATTACCTTGTTTGGAAAATGACAGAAAGATTCCCATCAAACCATTTAATAGAAATTTGAACAAGGGTATAAATGAATTTAACTCATAGTCTAGTACATGGTAAAAAAAATTGAAATATATTTTTAAGAAAACATATATTAGGATGATAAAGAGGTCGCAGTAGATACTTACATATTAGCAACCTCAGATAAGTAAATAGATTGTAGAATTAACCCTTACCTTGTAATTTTCCTTGGTAGAGGATAGGTTAAACTCATGTATAATTGTGAAATAATTGTTATTAAATTATAAAATAACCATATTAATTAATATGATATCATATATGATCTTCTAATATATATTTTTTAATGGTATTTTAGTAGTATAATCGTTTAGGTTGTTAACAGATTCGTTTTCCATTATATGCATGTTTACGTAAGATGTGTTTGTTATGGATAGGATGTATTTGATTCGTATAAGGAATGATATTATGTTCATAAACATTATTTTTAATCATAAAATTAATATTTTTCTTGAATGATTGTGATGGGGAATGAATCTCATCTCGTTCGTGGAGACTCTAATCCGTACGTACGCACGAGCGACAATATCATTTTTTTGACATTAAATAGTATATAATTGGTTGGTATATCATATATACAGAATAATTATCATGATATATTTATTATTAAATCATTTATTCTCATTATTATACCCATATAAATGATGAAGTGATTGAATAACAAACTACACCACGATGTGGAGATAGTAATCTGTACGTACGCCCGTATGGTGACTTTTTCATTTATAGAATGGATAGAATAATGAATATGGTAGTACCATTTTTATAATTACATTATATTATATATAATATACAAGAGTTTTTATTTTATAATGTAATCAATAGGGAAAGTGGAAGTGGAAGAAGAAATGAATCTGAAAGAGGTGATGAAATATTTACCTCTTTTTCTGGTTCTTCATTTTTATTTGATCAAAAGTAATTCTTATATTGGATTTTTGACACAAGAAATGCCTCTAGGTTAAATGGAGGACAGTTGAGAGGATATTTGGGCCGCATATGGAAAAAAAATTGCTATGATGTTGTGAATTTGAGAGAAGTGTAGGTGCCCTTTTATAAGAGAGGTGAGGGTCACTTTAGGAAAAGCTTTAAATATTAATTTATAATAAAACAATTTTCGGTTTCTAATGGATCCAAGATTAATTATTTAAATTATAAGGAGGAGATGGATTGAAAATGTCTCACAAAATTGGATTTAGATACGTTTCAGTCAACATATTAACCCTATCATTTAGATTTAACTCTTAGTTAAATAGTTTGATATTTACCACGTCTTTTTGTATTTTTATATTATATGGTTAATAAACATACTATAAACATACAAGAGAACCTCAAGTGGTTCATTAATGAAATATATAATATTATTTAAGACCTTTTTCTAAACCATTTATATTTAGTAATAGAATACCAATTAATAATATAATATTTTTTTTTAAAAAAAAATTATGTCAATTTTGTCACTATTTGGTATTTTGTTTTTGTTAAATTGTTGAAAACATTATTACTTCAAAAAAAATTCATTTAACCAACCCTAAAATGTCATATTAACCTATAAAATAAATTTAATTTATTAAAAGTCTAAAAATATGATTTATATGGATATTTATAATATCAATTATTTTTATCATTTACTAATAAAGTAATATCTTCATCCTCGTTGTGTCATAAATAATTTTAGTTATTTAATGTTTAAATATTATAAATAAAATACCATTATTTAGTAAATAATTTTTTATTTATAATGAACATTTATAGTCTAATTTATATTATTATAACCCTATATTAAATTTTATTTAATTTTTTAACATTGATTTTAACTATTTTAACTATTCTTTAAATATAATAATAATAAATGTCCTAATCTAATCCAAGTGAAACAAAGGGGATATTATTTTATTCATAACTTTTTTTATGGTCTAATTACAATTATCCAACAGAATTAGAACATGTTTTTGGGTATTTATATCATCATTTTTACCATTAATTACCCTATTTACTTGTACATTGGTAAATAAAAGTAAAAACATAATATTCAACAAAAATTATTTTCATCTTATTGAACTAAACTTTATATAATGATATTAACCATATCTCTCGGTTTTGAAATTAAACTCATAGAAGTGGTAAAATTATTTATTATACAAATTTATAAATGATCATCGGAGGTCGGTAAAAGATGGTAAAAATTTTGATAAAATTTTATATACCTAAACATATATCAAAATGACTCCAATGAATTATGTTGAACATAAATATGTATTATGTAAATATTTTGACCTTAAATAAATAAAAATAAAGTAATTAATTATTTAAATAATAATATTTATTTAACCAATAACATAATGTTTTTTCACTATTCATTAAAAATTGAATGTTTTTAAAAAACTTCAAAAAATTCATCCTAATATTTATTTGATATTACGAATCCAAAAATGAAGTCCAATTTGAGATATAAAATTTATAAAATTTTAATAACGGTGTATTAATATTAATAACGGATATTTTTATTTGTTGTGGTGTGTTTGAACTCGAAGATGCATTGAACACAAGCAATTGTATTATTCAAAGTGAAACGTACCGTGGATGCTTGGGGTGTCACATGGGGATCCTGAATCCACTGTTTTTATACCTAGATTTAGAGCTTACATATTTATTTTGGTTAAATTAACCAAACAATAAAAAAATACGGAATAAATGGATGCTTATGGTTTAGTTGTATTCCCCCATATCTCTTCATTGATTCCCACTTGAACAAGAAAATGGGCCCCATGACTTTTGGGATGAACAACACATAATCATACATAACTAAAATTGGTTACAATGTGATGTATTAATTTAATAAATGGAAAGATAATAGGGTTCAGATATTATTTTGACCATATATTTTGTTAAATTATTTTTATGGGATTCATTATTTTTGTAATTTAATCGTTTGATGAGCATTGTATGAAAAAATGTTTTTGAAAAATGGAAATCAATTTTCCTATTTTTATGATAATTTTCTATCGAGACTAGAAAAACACATAGTAGAGAGTTTTATTAAACACTGAAAGGGGATAAAAATAATTCACTATATTTTAATATTAATGTGTTTCTATTCCAATATAAAATTTTTTAGTTAATTTTTCATTAAACATTATTTCACACAACATGTGCAATTTATGTTTAATGTGCATCTAAACAGACCCAATAAATAATTTGATGGTGGAATAAATTATATTTTTATATGAATTTGATATTTATGAATTATATTTATCAATTTTTGGGTAAATTTTTTAGTCTGATTAATTAATCAAACCAAACATAAAAGGAACATGTTTCCAAGGATGCGAAAATGTTTTGTGTAATAATAATGGGCCTTATACCAATAAAATAAATTTGAAGCCCGAAATTCAAGATAAATTGAGCTAAAATATTTACAGGAAATATATAATATTTAGAGGAACATTTAATTCAGTGAATAAATAAATAATTATGGAGTTTCCAAGGGGATATAAAGATATCATGTTGATGTTCTATTTATAGGCCAGTTTTGATGTCAATAACGTATGGACACTATTTTGATCATAAAATATGAATGTCTAAATAAGTTTGAAAGAAATTTTGAGAAATATTAGTGGAAAACATGAAAAAAAATATTATACATGTGTGACTATAAAAATCAAAGTATTTGAAACTATGATTTTTACATCACAATGGGGAATGAATATTGATCCCAATTTTTTGGTCGACCTTTGAAACTTTCACATTCTATTCTCTCACCCACTTTTAAATAACTTAATTAAATGGGGGAGGAATTTATATATAGGTTTTGAACCATTGGATCCAAATATCCCTATATATTTTCATTTGGTTTATTTAATTATATTTGGGTTTTTTATTCATTAAAAGGTTATTTTATGGTTTTATTTTGGAATCGAATATTCATTTTATCTCTGTGAAGATTTATTGACCACTTTAGAATCTGAATAAATGAATTTATTATTCAATTGCTCCATAATTTTTCATAACAAGCAGATATAATAGAATCATGGTGTGAATTTATTTTCACAAATAAATATGAAATTTCTTACACAACGGTGGATTGTTTGCTATTTCTTTGTTTTCAATTCTTCAATCATATTTTATAATGTCGATATCCATCTACCATTGAGTGATTATAACCACTGGAAGTATAAAACCATCATGGATAGATTATTTAGAGTTTCTTGGGGCTGGATTGGATTATAATTGTTGTCATTAAATTATAATATCACTAATATGGTATGAATATTATATTAATTGACATATTTTATTATTCATCATTATTGAATTTAATTCCTACAAATTTTGAGTGCTAGAATGATCCAATATGTTGGTAGGACCAGGAATGCGGTCTTCTATATGTATTTGTTATTAAAATTTCAATTTTTTATTGATGAATTCATATATTTAATTTGAGAGTTTATATCATTAATTGGATACATATTGAAGTAGTGTGTTGTAAATTTAAAGGGACCAACAAAATCCATTATATTGATAATAAAATCCAAGTATCATCCCATGAAAATTAATTGACAACATTAATATACATATGTAACAATTCATTTATTAAATACATTACCTTAATTAAATATGTATTCTTCCATCCCATTTTTAATCAATACTAATGTCAGAAAAACCATAGCCACAACTCCATTCAAATTTTAGTATCTCAAGTTTCCTTTCTTTCCTATGTATTGGATCAATATATTAAATAAAATGATCTTTTATAACTTTACATAATATTTTTTTGCAACCACTATCAATAGAGTAATTTTTTATGTAAATATATATTCTATAGATTATCATAAGTAAGATGGTATTTTAATTAAATGAGTTCAATCAACATTATAATCATTATTATCACAATATATATCATCTTTTACCCTCCTTGAAATTTCGGTCATTGTAATTCTATTCCCAACTACCACATAAAAAAATATACATATGTGTGAAAAATTTATCACAAAACTATCAACATATCATAAACCATTTAATTGTTAAGAGTTTCAAAAACATTCCACGATTTATCATAGCATAAACGATGGTAAATAAATTAGTTTCATAGATATTTCTTAATTTATCATATAAATTCACATAGAGAGGAAACTATTTTCATAAATATTTCTGGATAACACATTTAATCATTGGTAATAATGGGTTTTATATATTCATATATAAATCATCATCATTAGAATCCATGCATGGGATAAGGGTAAGGAATCATATATTCATTCCTCAAGGATGCATAACAGTTTTTAGAGAATGTAGATAAAGATTAATGATAACATCAAAAGATCATAAGATTTTTTTTTGAAAAAAATATCAAAAGTTTCTTTCAATCGAATAAAATTATAATATAAAATTACAATTTATTGAAAAATTATATACATTTAAAATAAACATGGAATCATGTTAAATATTATCGAGTTAGATTATTTTTTGTTTTTTAAATGTTAAACGAGTGATTCCTTTCACTTATTTTGTTTGAAGTAAAAAATAACGTGTTTATAAAAACATTTCCTATGTTACTTATTAAAATATATATTGAAAAGTAAAACATATTTTGTGTTTATAATAATTAATCATTAGATCTTATTATATAACATTCATTAAAAAAAATATAAAATACATTGGAATGTAGGAATAAGCTTGTCGACAATATAATAAATACTATAATTTTTTAATAAAAATATTTTATGAACAATTTCAAGATAAAAAGATAAGAAAATTTATTTTTTTTAAATTATTTAATCCATTAAGTTATAGAATATAAGTGGGGTTTCTAGAAGGTTATTGATAACACCTACCTCAGTGTAAATTTATAACTTAGTATCCTAAAATGAAAAGATATGTTAATCCAAATCCTTATTTATTTTGTAAAATTTGAAACAGAACCACCATAAATGATATAAATTAAAATGAAAAGTTTAATAAAAATAATATTTAATTTTAATGATAATACATATCAATAGTGATGTGACTAAAATAAGTAAATTAAATAATTCTCATAGAAATAAAAGTGAGATGACAAAACCTAGCCTAATGTACCATCAAAAATCATATGTGATCAAAACAAATGTATAATAAGTGTTCCTTTATTTTAAATATATTATTTAATCATGTTAAAAAAAATTTAATATGTAAAATTACTTCGCAATTTTCAATTTTCTTTCTATTTATTATTGTTTTATTAAAATATTCATTTATGTGAAAAATAATCTCGTTTCAATGAATGTTTTAATTTGATACATACTGTACAATGTAATTTTCATGATTTCATAATAATTATAATAATTATAATTAAATAAATATCTTATTTATTCATTATATATTTATTTAATACCATTTTTATTGCTCAGTTATGAACACATAATGACCTAACTACAAGGATGTGGTAGTCCACATGTACGTACAAGAGATTTTTCACTTTATGATTGTTGGAATAAAGTTTAGTATATATAAATAATAACCATAAAATAAAAAAGTATTTAATTAATTTAATAATTATTTAATTAAATATTAAATTATTCCAATCCATGTAACTAATAAAATCAAAAAATTTCCACAACACCCCCTGGAGATTCTAGACCACACGTACATACAAGTGACTTTATCATTTACTAATAGATTGGAAGATGATAATTTAGATAATATATTTTAAAAAATTAATTTTAAATATTCACTAAATATCCTATGTAAAAATAAAATCTATCATGAAAACCTACCACAAATTATGGTGATGTAAAATTAGTCATATCACAATGTTGAGGAGGTATTCCAGACAAACTCATAACTAATAATTTCATTTCCCATTTTATAGAAAATTGATGGAAGAAGATTGTTAAAGAATTTAAAAAAAACAATGAATATTTATAATGTCATAGTGATAATTTATTTTAGAGATAACATACATAGAGGTTGTTTAAGATGAAATAAACTTTTAATGAGTTTGATTTGATAATTACTACTTCTTTGGGAGACGTCATTTCAATTACATCATAACCCTTATAAGTATTGTAAAATCTCATAAGCATATGATCATTAAAAATTGGAAGGAATATAATATTATTTTCTGGTTTTGTATTTTCAATAATAAAAGTATAAAATTTTGTGAATAGTGGGTAATAAGAGTTACCCTATTGAAAGAGATGGGGAAGAAACACATGGAATTACTTAAAATATGTATAAAATATAAATCTAGTTTATTGCGAATGTTTTACCAAATGTATATGAATACAATATTTTTAAAATATTAAATTTAAATGTCTTACAAAATAAGATTTATAATACTTTATTATTTATTTTTTATTACCAATTTGTTTAAATACATGTTATCCAGTTTTATCCCTACATGAGATAACAATGTTTTACACTTCTAACTATTTCTTATTATAAAAAAGAAGGATTTAAATGTTTAACTATATTAATTAATATTATTATTATTTAATTCATTTTATATGAATCAATTTTTATAAGTATGTAAAATTCAATTTTAAAATTACTTTTAATAATTTGACCAAATCATTTTTTGGGAAAAAAATTTTAAGCAGGATATTGAATTTATTTTTTCCATATAGAGGAAACTATTTAAGATGAATGATAAAATATTATATTTAGTTTTATGTCCAAATTATTCATTATAATAATTTATACCTATTTTTTATTTTTAGTTATTAATATAAAAACAAATTGTGCAACGAAAATGTTCTCTTTCAAAAAACATATCATTTATATTTTCAAATATTTTTAATTTAATTTATAACATATTTATGAAAAAATAATTCATTTTATACATGTTTAAATAATAAATTCTAATAATTAAATTTATTATATCAATACCCATTAATATAATGGATATATTTTAGAAGTCTCATTAAATAATAATAATTGAATAGTATATCATAGTTTTATTAATCTCAATTTTTCATAAATATCATATTATTCGGGAAACAATTTATTCGAAGAAAATTGTCAGAAAAATATTTGGGTGATAAAATCAGCAATTAAAAAACAACATTATAATTCTTTTATTCCACCTTCTATATACCCTTGTACATTTGGGATGTATATACCATTTTGTGGGAAACCAAACATTCTATATATAATTTTGTATCATGTTTCTAATTAAAATAGTTAAATAAATTATTATGATAATAGGATTCTATGATGATGGATTTATTACAATCAAACAATATTCCATGTCACTTAGAGGGTACTTCCATGACATCAAATAATATTTTATTGGATTTAAATGTTTACTTTTAGAAAAGGATAAATATTATTATCATTATAGGATAAAAAAATAAATATATATTATAATGTTATAGTTTTATTCAAACATTTAAAAATAAAATTTTTACTATCTGATCTGTATAGAAGATTTTACATCAGGATTGGCCGAGGAGACATGGAGTTTTTTAAGTGTTTCAATTGATGGAAATTATCACCCCATTAAAATAAGTGTTTTCAAATGGTAGGTTTTTTTGAGAAAAAATGGATTCTTTTACCTATTAAGATGTAATGTGAGGGTTATTTTTAATGTGTAAATTTTGTTATACGATGCATTGTGATAGTTATAAGATATTATTGGAAAATGATTTTGAGATAGTTTCCTAGAAGTGTTGTGATATTTTTATTTTTTGACACGTAGAGTCTTGAGGGACTTTTTGTTAATCTTTTAGGAGTTTCATTTTTCAATGTCTATTAAGGGGGTGGCATAGTGTTCATGAGGTACTTAGTATTTTTCATATAGTTGTTATCTAATGTGTGGGTTCCCCATGATTTGTAATATATGATATTTTAAATATTATCTTTTGACGATAATTACTTTTTGATAGTACATATTTTAGTGTGAATCTATAGGTAGCCGATTACATGGTTTTCTTATTTTAGGAGTATTGCAGAATGGTTCATTTTTCTATGACTTGGTGACGTCGATAATTTTATGGGGTAGGCAAGGGTGATATATAAATTTGATTGCTATATATAATTTTGACTCCACAACTTTCTATAGTGATTCTTAGAATTTCACTATGATGCTTATTATCTTTAGTTTTCATATAAATAGATATTTTCAGTATGACTGCCTTATATTCCATTAACAACTTTGAATACATATAAAAACAATATATTTTTACTTGAATGTTTTATATTTTTTATGATTATTCAATTACAATATCATCATCTATATTATTCATACATGATACGAGGATATACCATTTTATCAGTAATTTATTCATTCATATATATTTCTTATAAATTGTTACGAAAGTGGATTAGATTGGTTTTCACAAGTAGTAAATAAATGATTTGATGTAAAAAATGTTTTATTGGTCAGGGGAAAGGATCTTCATAAAACGTTGGTTTCTAGATTAAATTCTTCATGTTTGATTTAGAATATTTTTAAGTTCTTTAAGGTTAGTGATTAATAAAGAAATCATAAAGATTTTAGTATAATAATTATAATTTAATTATTATGATTTCATCTAGTGATCATCACATATGATTTTTCTTAAATATTTTTTATGTCTTCATGTGAGTTATGGGTTTTTGGGGAGAAATAAAATTGCATGGAATTATTATCATGTAGAAAAAATTAAAAATATATAATGAAATCAGTTTAAGGAAATTATATATGAAGATATGGTCTTATATACATTATGATAATTTATATAATATAATTTGTGTTTATTCTTATTTATTGATTTCTACTATAGTTATTTCTTATGACCTAATGTTATTCAGCAACATTAACACCTCTACAATTTGATAAGAATAGAATAATAATAATTAAAAGGGGATGATAATATAATAAAATTGTAAATGAGTTAATGTTGATAAAATTTTAATGATTATTATACGTTTAATTATTTTTAATTCCATTTATAGTTATGTTAATAATTACATGAATAGTTTAATATAGATTACAGGTGTGTTTTGGTGATTCAGGATGATATCAATTACCTAGATACTAATTACATGATTTATTAGAAAATATTGATAATTAATATTTGGAAATAAAATGGATGTAGAAGTAGGTATTATTAGACATGAAATGTTTTAGATAAATTATATAATGATATATTTATCATTTTATCAATGTCTTGGATCTTAGGTTGTTTTTTAGAACCTATCATTTTAAAGGTATTTTTATTTTTTGGTTTGTGATAATTTTATTTTTTTCATTATATATTACTTATTTTAATTAATTGATATTTGTTTTTTTGTTCAATTATGATAATGATATGGTCATTGGGGATGCCATATAAGAGATATTGAAATAGTTTTATCTGATCGAAATTATGTTTAATGGAAATATTTTTGTGTTTTTTATATTATTCAATCTCTTAGTGTTTTCCATTGGTTTTTTTTACAATTATTCTATTTTTGTTCATGATATTTTATGGCATGTATAGTTTTTGCATGAGTTTTATTGAAACTAGTATAAGGGATATGTGATTTCATTAGTTTTTTTTCTTGTTTATTTATGGCTGTATTTGATAGGAACTGTAATTGATTCACAATAATATTGAATCTAAATTCAATTATTATCATTGTAATTATTAATGGTGTAGTATTAAAATAATAATATTCTCAAAATTTATGTTTTATGTATATATAATTGATATGATAGATGTGTAAATTGTGAATAAAAATGGTTTGAGATTGAAATGGTAAATGATTTATTTAAAATATATGTGAATAAAAAGTTTACGGGATAAATATAGTATGTCTGGAAAATAGAAAAATTCAATTATTTGTTTGATAAGCATATTTATATTGAATTTTTTAAGGATAATTTGGGTATTCATGAGTGGGTGAAATTCATTTATTTTGATAGTGTTTTGGGGAATACTTTATTTTGTAAAAGGATATGAAATGTAGAAATTCAATTGTGGACAATTTCCTAATTTTTTGATTTGTGGGTTGTGATATCTCATAATAAGGATATATATACCATCTATTTTAGAGTATAATTCACCTATATATATATTTATTAGATAATGTAGTAATGTGTCTATAATGTGGTTACATAATATTGAAATGTTTGTGGAAGGAGTATGAAATGGGGATGACTAACATCTTATTCACATTATCAATTATTAATGTTGACAATTCAAATATATGTATATTTGTGGTGGAAGTATATTAGAGATGGGTATGTGTGGTGGATTTTTATCATGATTCTGGTTCCATTGTAATATGTGGTTTTGGATCTATGGTGGTGGAGTATGTGACAGTGAACATTTGTTTGTGACTTTAACGATGTGGTATAGTGATATCTGGTTTTGTGGTTATGTTTTAATGAGGAACAATGGTGGTGGTTGTTGTATTTTTGTTACTTCCTCACATAAGGATTTTTTGGGGACTCATTTCCCTCCAATATTTTGAAAATATGTTTTTATTTATAGATTTTCGACCCTTTTTGAAAGATTTTCTATTTCAAATTTTAAAGGTATCTTTATTATTTAATTTTTGGCTATTTATTGAAATAATTTTAACCATTATTGGAATATACGTTAAATTGAATTCTAGGATGGGGAATATTGGTTTATGTTTATATAGTAAATAATAGATTTTTTTGGTTCAAGTCCATATTTATGGTATAGTGATTAATATTTATGATGATTATTCAGTTTCCATGTTTTTATACTTTGGTCCTTTTTAATATTAAAAATATTTTTCCATTCATTTTTAATGATTATTTAATAATATTTTTTTCAATGAAAGACCATGATGACTAATTCTAAATTCTAACACAATCAATTTTTTATTAAATTTTTTTAGCATAGTTCATGGATGAATTAAGTTACAATTTGTGTAGATTGAGATGATTTTACTGAATATTTGAGTACTTTGGGAGCTTCCATACATGTTTTTATGGTTATTATGATTGTTGAAAAATATAAATGTAAGTTACATTTATGTGGAAGAAAATATTTGTGCAATATAATTCATTTAAAGTGCTTAGTGTTGTTACATTATTATTCATGGGGTTTCAATATGTCTAGTTCTTTAAATTTTTGAGTTTCATACCCTCATTTCGTGACTCTATCCAGTTCATGTTGATGTTTGGCTTTAGGGTTTACCTTAACTTACACTTCCATCCAATGAGGCACAAAATGTGGGAGGTGTCTGAGTTATTAATTGATTTTAAAATGAAAAATTATCTATATAAAGACATGATTTGTGATAATTTGTATTATATTGATTTTAGTGTTCATGTGAGACTAAAAATATTGTGAAACTAAAAACTATTATTTATCATGTCCCATTGAATTATGTTACTGATATTTTATATTCTAATGATATAGGATTGGATTTAGGTTATTTATATAAAATTAATTTAATATTTGTAATAGTCTTATTATTAGTTATCTTATAATAACATGATTCATGATGTTGAATAATAATGTAATGATACATTTATTTTCTATTCTATCTTGAGTTTAATGAAGGTTTGGTTTATTTTGTTGAAAATTACTCAAGGAAATACATAACAATATAAAATAACACACATTTAATTGAATTATTATATATATATTCCATCATAATGAAAATCTAATTGAATTAATCTAGATAACATTTTTACGATTAGCGATAATTTCAAATTTCAGTTCATACATTGGACACATTGATTTATGATATAAACGTTGTGTTTGGGTTGTGGGTTCCATGGCCTATAATTTTTTCACACCCTAAATAAATTCCATTCTGGATGTGTATAGATCCAATATATTATAATCATGGTAAAAAATAAGTGTCCCCTTATGAGTGATATGTACTTAGTAGCAAGATAAGCCACTAAAATTATATGTATATTTTGAGTGCATCATTTTTGGGTATTTTGATGGACATGTGGGTTGGAATAATTGGGGATATATATAGTTTTAAACTTAGTAGATTCCTCTCAATAATATCATTTTCATCTATTTAGGGAGTATTTTAGGACACATTTTATACATATAATGGTTTTATTGAGTATAAATTTTTTATATAATTTACTTTTATATTCTGAATGTTCAATAAAATTTATTGATGATAATGTATTTTTTTATTCTCACTATTGACTATATCTATGTTGGGAGAGGGTCCTCAAGAAGGGACTCAAATTTTGGTCCTTTAATTCATTCATCCACATGATTAAATAATTAATATCACCTTCAGTTCAAATTTATTATTTATTATTATTTAGAAATCTAGGGGAGTATATATTATCCAAAAAATATATATATTATCAATCATTATTTACACGATATATTAGAAATTAAGTGGTGTGTATGAGTTTTTATAAATATTTGACATATGATAGCTCATCTTTTCAAGTGGCGGTACTATGATGGAAATAAGATATTTATTAACTCAATAGTCATATGGATTACTCATATTGGTTTATAAATTCTCCATAGGGACTATACTGAAATATATTTCTCATTTAATATTTATATTACATATATAGAAGAAGTAACATTATGAAGGAAATTTTTCAATGGATATAGACTTATAATTCATTCTATGAAATTTAGTTCATAGTAATAAATATAATCGATGACTTCATAGTGCCTCCCCAACCTTTACATTTTAGTTATTTTCAATTTATATTAATTTTGTCCTAGATAATTTTATTTGAACTAATAATCAATGTTTTTTAGGCATAATAAATATATGTAGTTTGGTTAGGATGATGTTCTCATCATGTGGAATTATAAGTTGCGGTAATATGTAGGACTTGATTTGGGCTGTTAGTTTGTGGGATTCATTCCTTATTTTTTATGGTGTTTGTAGAACTTCATATAATTTCATTTATCAAGAAATACATTTTTTCACATGGTAACGAAATAAATAAACAAGTAAAATGTATAAATTAGCATGAGTAGTTTTTTTATAAAATTGATTCAAATATAGTATATTATGTTGAAAAAGATTGGATGGATTAATTGATAATATTTAATAATTATTAACTATGGTGGTTTTGTTGGTTTTGAAATGACTATTCTTTTTTATTTTATGGAATTAATTAATATGCACACATGATGTCAACTTTTTTGAATATATGGAGGTTATGGATAAATTATTATGTGTATATTTTCACCCTCAAGTTTACATACATATTCATTATAACACATCAGTAGAGTGATCAAGGGATTATCTCTATAATAATGGCAGATATTTGAATCTCAGTGGTTTAGGATTGTATATTATACCATTGAGATATACACATTATTTGGATTATTTATAGATTATATAGGTCTATTTTTAAAATTATTCCAAATCTTTATTATATGTCTTAGATGTATTTAATATGAAAATGATATTAAAATGGTTTTATGAATAAAAAAATCCTTTTTCAATTAATAAAAAATATTTTCTTCAAGAAATGTTTTTAAAAGATATATCAAAAATTATTCTCCATCTAATATGATATCTACTATTGTTACTCATTCAATTCTAAGAAATGATCAAAATTTTCTATTAATATTCATTATATTAATCAGATATTAATAATCGCATTGTCTTTCTGAAACCAACTTATCATTAATGGGTTATATTTTTATGAAACATATTTCCCTTTTAGGTGTTATATTTTTATGATATCAATTTCGCTTCTACGGGTTCTATCAATTTGAAACCATCTTCCTTTCATGAGATATGCTTTGATGAAGTGATTGAGACACCTATCTCTTTTCCATAGGTTATGTTGTGAAGAAATTATAATATAAACATTTCATCTCATTGGTTATGGTAGCATGTTTATTAAACCAATATTTGTTTATGGGTCTTGTTATGTTGTGATTTTTATTTACCTTGTGGCACATGTATGATGTATTAAAATATGAGATGGTTGGGACCTATATCTCCCTCCAATGAATTGGGTAATGGTATGTTTTATATGAGATCAAAGGGTACATGGGTTTTAGAACAAGACAAAAAATGTTACATGGGCTGTATCCCAATCCAAAAATAATGACGGTACATAGGTTATAGCCCAAGCCTGAAAACAAGAATGTTCATTAGTTGCAACCCAAGACTAAAAGAAATATGGTACATGGGTCAGAGCCAATTCCCTAAAAACAATAAGGTACATGGGTTTTAACCCTATCCTAAAATGAAGCCCGTACCGAGGTTGTAGCCCATGCTAAAAAGAATAATTTACATGGGTTGATGCCCAATCCCAAATGAAAGAAAGTTCACGGGTTGTAGCCTAAACCCATAAACAAGAAGGTACATGGGTTGTAGCCCAATCCTAAAAGAAATAGGGTACATTGGATGTAGCCCAATCATAATCACAAGATTGTAGATTGGATGTAGCCTAAGCCTATATGTAAGTGGGCACATGTGTTTTTATCCCAATCCCTCTATGGTGCCCAATTAATAGACCAATACTAAAATGTTATAATGGTCTCTATAGGTATCCATGATTTAAGAAATTCCATTATTATATGTATTCCGAAATTAATGTGTCTTATTCCATCATTATTATTTAATTTCTCATGATTTTTATTCATTTATGATTAATGTCTTATAAACTACCAATATTTATCTCATAACTCATGTTCATGATCATTGATATGCAAGGTATGATCTCCAATTATTATGATCATTATCTCAAATTATTATCTTCAGGATTATGCTTATATGTCTCCCTTGTTTACAATTACTGAGTGTTTTAGAAAAACCATTTCCATGTTTTCATTCCCCATGTTATGAAAAAAAATTGATCGAAGTTCTAATAGACAAGATATTTATGGTAGATGTTGAAGATCTTTCATAAGGATAGAGTATTTTGTTTATATGAATTCAAAGACCCTAAACTATTACGGCCCTCGGCCTTGTATTTTTGTAATTTACTCTATATTATTCTAAAATGATTTTATATCCATGTCTGCCAAGCATAGTTCTCTATAGTATGATTCAAAATAGTGGTTTAGTCATCCTTTGGAAAATTGGATGAGAAATCATTAATGAGTTCACTAGGTATGTTTCTATGTCAATTTATAGTGATGTCTATGAGGATTTGTATAAATATGATTAAACATTTAAGAAAATGTCTTGGAATTTTAGAAAAAATATAGAGAGACTTTTTTCATTAAATACATCCATGTGTTGATTCTACAAGTAAATGAGCCTTTAGTGAATATGTACCCAAAAATAACAACTTTGACAAGTTGTTTTGGTCATCACTCAGGGTAATCTAGTACACGACAACATGCATTTCTGAACACCTAGTTTGACACTCCTGGGGGATTAGTTTTTTGAATTCACAATCTAATTACAAAACTATCATGATGGATTTAAATATATAAAGATTATTAATAACATTAAATAATCCTAAGGTGTCATATATTAGAAAATAAGGATCCATTATCATGTTATCTTGTTTGTAATTTTTCATTATTATATATTATCCCATTATGGCAAATGGTTCTCATACTATGTGTTATTTTTTTAGTCAATGATATGAAAAATAAGGAGCATGATAAACATTTTTGATTTATAATGTTGAAATTATAGGAATTATGTAAATTGATTTCCTGAGTGGAAATGTCATAATGAAAATATGGAATATGGTATGAGTATTAGTTATACTTTTGGGGAAAATATGACTTCACAAAACTTGTGAATGGAAATTAGAGATATTGTAGTATTTTTTAAATTAAATATTTTATGAAATATTATATTTAGGTTTAGGAACATTGGGACACCATTCATTTTACATATTCCAGGATTGTTCACTGAAGGAATAAGTTGACAAAGCCTGAATAATGGTTTATGAATATTGTTGTATGGATGAAGTATTTATTTTTTGGAATTCAAATATTATGTTATCTAAAACACGAAATAAATAAGTTTTTTTAGTATAAGTTTTCATTATGTATTGTAGATAAAATTTTGAATACTTATAAATACATAGATAAATGATTTAATAGAGAGATGATATCTGGATTATCAGTAGGTAACCCATAATTAATCTCTAATTTAAATAAAAGGATGTTTGATTAATGTTATTATACATACAGTTATGTAAAGTGGATGGGAATGATTACCTTGGAAAATATTATTGAAAACGATTTCTATGTCCTCAAGGGTAAAGTTTACATCATCTTGAATTTTATTGAAATATCATGTAATCATTAGAATAAGGAAGCATGCATGATTTCTAAAAAGAGTTAGGGTAATTAAGGTAGTAACAATATTTCAAGGGAATATAAGATGAGGGTATTCAACTGTTTTAAATGTGAGAACTATGTGGTACATCGTCACATAAGGGGGGTCAATGTTAATATGCTTTCACGACAATCATTACTAAACATTTAATTTTCATCTTTCAGAAAGATTACAAGGTTACCAATTAATGGAATGTTTATGTTAACTAACATATTATGTTAGTAAGATTAAAGTGTTATATATCCATTTAAGGATTTGTGAATATTTGATAGCATAATCAAACTACATTGTGTAGATGGCAACTAATGACAAATGAGATTGAATATCATGGATCTCATGATCAGTTAGCACTATAGGAATGAAAAATTCACCATTGATATTTAGGGAAATATGGGAAGTAGATTAAAAAATAACAAAGGGTGTTGTTTTCAAAAAATCATGGAAGGATATATTTTCATGAAAATTAGTTAACATTATGAAAAATGTTCGGGAAACCAAAAATATAGCCTCATGTATATGTTTTAAATGAATCAGATGTTCCCTTAGGTCATCGTAAATGTATCAATGTTTGGTTTTTTACATTCCCCTAACATTTATCAATATCACTCTACATTAGAACTTGATTGTATGGATTCTATTCAATGTCCATGTTTTCACTTCCAACTAATGTTCTCTAATTTAGGAATCTCGTAATGTGATACTTTAGATAACTATTGTGGTTTAGACTATCCCTTATAAGGGATGTTTTATTATTCATTTTTACAATGTGACTTTTTATGAATGATTATTTAAAGTATTCAACCATTGATATCCAAAATGAATATTCATGGATAAAATGACTTTATAGTGGGTAGAAGGTAACTCCCATATTTTTTTTAAATAATCAATTTGTAATTAATTTAGATAACTTACAACACTAAACCTGGATTATTTTATATTAAACAACTATGTTGGGATATGTTATATGAACAACAAGTTAATAGTGCATTACAAAGAACATAAAATTTTTCCCCCTCTTCAAATAACTCCATGGATATCTTATATTATACGCAATAGTGACTTTCCTTGATGAAATGGGTAACATGCGTGTCTGAGAGTTAAAAATATTAATATATTATTAACAAAATATTATTTAATATAATAAGATTAAATCATGAGGTTAAATTATTATTTATGAATAGTATGGAATAATAATAAAAATAAAAGTTTTACATAATATTATATGAATTTGTATGTTTAAAAATAATTATAAATTAACATGAAAACTAATTATATTTATCAACAAAACTTATTACATTCAAAAAAATTACCTGAATAAATTAAATTTTCATTTATGTTTTGAAATTAACTAGGTAAAAAATTCTTTTCACATGGAATGAACTTGGTGTACATAACATGCAACAATGACTTGGCGTATGATGCATGCAACACTGAGTTTTTACAAAACATACCAATTTATCTAATTATTTAAATGTGATAATTATAAAATATCAATTAAAAATAGTTATATTAATGGTAATAACTAATTTTAAACTATTTTCTATAAACTTTTTATATAAAAAATCCATATTGATAAAGAATTTTATGATTTTTGGTAAATTCATTTCATCATTAAAAATATGATTTTCTCGGATAAACTGGTTTCAATGTACTTCTTTGAAAAATACAAAAAATTAAGTTTAGAAAATTATTAAAAATTATTTTGATAAAATTATCTTCATTTTTAAATTTAGAAAATAACAATTTTACTATGTTCGTTTTTTTTAATTTTTCAAAGAGACATCATATTTTGATTAATAGTGAAAACTACTGCATTTTAGTTAAAAACGTCCTTTCTGATTAAATATTTATTAATGTTAAAGAATATGGTATATCTATTTTATAGTAGATATATATATATATTATATAGTCATTAAAAAAATTTATATCATTATATTCAATCACACATTAAAGTTGAATACAAATCCATAACAAACATTTAAAAAAATTTCTATTTTAAAAACTTATTATTTTGCCCCGTCTGTAGGATTATCATTAATCATAATTATCCCACATCTGTGAATATAATTTCAAAAAATTAACAATAAACATTTTATCCATTATAATATTTATATTTTATTAATATATAATAAATTTTTGGAAATAATATTATTAATGGTGATTAAATATTATCACAGTGATTATGGTCAAATATAGTATAATTAAGGAATAAACCTAAATCATAGGATCCCAAATGACCTATCCAGTTGAAAAACCCAATTTTAGAGCCATAAATCTAAAAGAAAACATCAGTTAATTATTTATGTTGGTTTTGATAACATTTTTATGTTATTTAATATGTACACCAGAATATTTTTTTAAAAATCCATGTGAGTCCTTTTCTATTCTTATAAAAGGCCACAACATCTCCAACATCCTCACACCTCTCATACAATTTATTATTGGCCATTACCTACCCAATTAGCATCCCATAAATAATACCATACTCCATTAATCCTTCCCTTAGTTATAAATTAATCTAATGTATCCCTTTTAAACAATCCAAAAGGAGTTATATGGTTTGGGGGTAACGTCTTCTCTCGTGTCATTTCTTTTATTTTTTTAATCCACCCCTCAAATTTTTTGTAAATGTTTGTACAAAAAAACCTGTATAATAAATATAATATGATGTTTTAATGATACTTATTTGACCTAAAATTAAAAAAACCT
The DNA here is from genome assembly GCA_963277665.1 of Viscum album. Lineage (NCBI taxonomy): Eukaryota > Viridiplantae > Streptophyta > Magnoliopsida > Santalales > Viscaceae > Viscum > Viscum album. The sequence goes on from OY728132.1 coordinate 1,967,322,349, forward strand.
CCATATAATGGATAACAAACATATTGTTTCTCTTAACGAAGAAGTATTGCCTCGTGAAATGATGATTGTTCATTCATCCATTACCACCAATAATGGTGGAAATTATAATGTAAATTAAGTTTAATTAAGATATATATAATATTTATTATATATTTATTCCTTTTTATTAATTTTTTTAAAAATATAACATAATTGTTTTCATTTTTTGTTAATACGAGAATCTCATTTGAGGAATTGTGGATGATCGCCCCCTCAAAGTGATGTGATTCCTTCAAACAATACATTGAACTTATTATTGATTGTCTTATAAAAACACTATGATATATATAAAATTATAATTATACTCTAATGATTTTATATACATATACAATTATATTTAATTGTTTTTATTTGTTTCAATACAATAACGAAAACAAAAACAACGTTCAAGCATATGTATGTCATATAGTATCCATGAAAATTGTATTCAATATCATAAATATGTATTCTATAGATCATTATTATAAAAATAAAAATAAAATTTATGGTATTTATTTCATTTTTTACATTGTATATTTCATGATATATGTGTATGGACTAAATATATAACAAATTAATACACATGTGAAAAAGAAATCAAATATTACCCGAAATGTAACCTTAACATGAAATAGAAAACCTCATGTAATATAATGAAATAATAAGTACATATATGGTATTATATATAACAACCTGGTTCTTTAAATTATTTATAATAAATTTATATTTGTTATATTGGATTTTGGAATGTGTACGATGAGAGTCAAGACAACAGGTAAAGGGATTTCATCTCATTTTCTCCCTTGAGATAAATGCTTTATTAACCACCCATTCATTTTTTGTGGGGTGTATAATGATCATGGATGTATAAATTGATTCATATCGATAATTTTTTGTGTATCTACTTTTCCATTAAAGGATCATTATTTTATAATGTTTGCGTTTTTAATGATAATAAACTGATAATAAAGTTTTGTCTTGATTTTCCTTCTATAAGGCTCATATTTTGTTGTACACATTAATTCATTTTCAAGTGTATATAATCCAATATTAAATTATATGTCATTAATCCATTTAATTAAATTATATTCTAAGAATTTTTTAATTTTGGTTTCATAAATTTTTAGTATGGTCACCACATATCGAGTTGTCATGACCCGTCCCAGTGGGGCCCGAGCCGTAACTCCCCAAGCCCACCTCCAATAGGCCAGAGGCTGATGAATAGCACCGAGTAGGCATACTACTAACATGAGAGACATTGCCTATGCACCTGTACGTATGCAAACACATCTCTAAGCCCACAAAGCTGAGAAGTAAAATCTATTGAAAGAAAAAGATGCATGCATACACTAAACCCAACCACAGAGTACGACAGGAAGGTAAAGTACAAGAAAGTAAGCCCTGGGCCAAAAGTACAAGCCTTCCAAAAGAATGTTTGTAACAAAGATCAAAATGTATAGAAAGGTACTGGGACGGCAATCTGTAGTCATAGGAACACACCTCGGCCTACCTGATCTCACTGAGCGTCGTCCGGTCCTGGTCCACATAAAATCCTATCAAAGGCTCACTCGTCTACACAAGACACGACAAGTGCGGGCCAACCCCGTGCAGCGGTGAGTATAACAATACCCAGTAGGACACCCCAAAACCAAAAAGGAAATACAATAAGGGGAAATACCACAAAGGAAAGATACATTCATCTCCACATAGTATATGTCTATATAAAATATAACAAAAAAATATCCAGATATACTCATACACAAACGACCATCGTGATACTGCCACTAGGTTCTAGCTCGAAGATTCCACTATGTATGAAACCGGGAGAACACACTCCAAGGTCTGAAGAGAGAGAGATACAAATTATGCGTTCCAAGAGAACCCACATTACAAGTACTTGGCAACATGATGCTCAGATGAGGATCACAAACAAAAAGCATGGGGTCATTCTGACAACTCAGTCTGTGCTAATCCGCTAAGTAGAGGATCGGCGCCTGGGTAATGTTGTTCACATCGATACCAAGAACACTACCTAGGGTTCCAGGAATGAATAGAGGATCCGTCTCTACATCTCACAGAGGGGATTCCAACAACTCTATTCAGGATGTCCTGCTGAAGAGATCATGCTCCCGTATATAGGAAATGATACCAAAACCATCAGGGGAAAACCCATGGGTACGAACCCTAAGAATCTAGACCAAGTCACAAAAGACAAGTGGCTCAAGCCATGAGGAAAAGGTTACATGGCATGTAGTATGGTTACACGACGTGTCCCTTGAACCGGGTACTGCCCATGCAAACGTACTGTGTCATTCGTTCAAGCCGTATAAAACCAAACTACACGGTGTGTAGAAAAGATACACTTCATGTTCCTTGACCCCGGGTACTGCCCGTTTAAATGAACCATGTCATTTGGCTTGTTTTGTAGAAAGAAACTACATGGTGTGTAGAAGAAGTACATGTCATGTGCGAGCACCTGGGCACAATCTGTGTACGCTGGCCATGTGCCAGTACACGGTCTATGCCCGTGTCAGTGTCGCCTGCCCGTGTACCAGTACATGGGGTATCCCGTGTATCTGGTCGGGTATGGATGGGGAGGGGTATACACGGCGTGTCCTTGGTCGTGTACCCTACCCGTGACCTCATACTCCTAGAGTACACATTATGTAATCCTGCCAACAAAAACAAGCCATGTAGCCCATACTACACGACGTGTAGTTGGGAAATTTCTAGAAGCATCATCTTCCTCCGCACGCCACGGCTAATCCTCCAGATCTTGATCCAACTACCTGATCATCATGAAACTCCGGATTTGGGGTCGTCCTGCCCCTACGAAATTTTTTCCATGAGTTTTAGGCATCTGATCGGCCCTGAAAACGCATCCCGATCAATCAGCATGAAAACACTCGAAGAACGGGAACTTCCAAACCACATCGATTAGTTTGCCTCCATCGCTGTCGCACCTCCGTTAGGTCATCCCAATGTTGGATATTTGATTTCAGATCGTTGCGCCAACAAAAGAATGCATAACGATCGATTTTCTCCAAGAACACGAAGAACACGTTGGAATCCGGAGAGAAAAACCCAACAATCAAGAGGGATGAACCTCGATCGATGTTCGTGTCGATCTTGGTTCATCACCATTAGAAAGGTTGAACGAAAACCAAAACAACTCAAGAATCAAAATCCCACGATTCCCAAAAATATCCCATCCCACATGAATGATCGATCCGTTGGCTAATCTGTTCATGGATTAGTCTGCGTTCGTCGTTTAAATAAAAAATGGGGAAGAAAAATCACAAAAAGAAAATCCAACCTGGATCCGCAACATTCGTTGGCGATGATCCTTTCACCGTGTCATTGTCGCAGTGTTGGGAGGTTTTCTACAGAACCTCCAGAGCTTCCAAGGGTTTCAAGGTTATGAGGATTGTATCCATGGACCCTGCGCAAGTCTTTATTTAAAAAGGAAGATATCCGCTGCAAAAAAAATAAAATATTTTTATTAAATATTTTATTACTATTATGTCCAAAAAGTATATTTTATCACTGACCTGCGCCGGCCGATTTTAGGCCTCTCCTGAGGTAGAAACGATGTTATTAATGCAATGGTGCCCTCAGATTTCTTATATGAGCACCCATTCATTAGTTATTCCACTTTTTTAGGAAAACCACATGCGCACGTTATTTTATTATTAAATTAAATTCAAAAAAAAATTCCGGGCTCAACGGGCCTTAGAAATGCACACCTCCTCAGAGCCCGGTCTTGAATTAATTCCCATATAATTTTAAAATAATACATTAAAAAATCAATGACATTACATCACACCCACATTAGGGATTTTACGTCCTAGAAAATCCAAATCAAAGGCTACTCAAAAACATGCGGGTACTGCACGCGAATCTGAGCCTCCCTCTCCCAAGTGCTCTCCTGAAGATCCCCATGTTGCCTCCGGACATGCACCAAGGGAATAGCTCACCCATGAAGGATCATCTCATATCGATCCTTGATCTCCACTGGGTAGTCAGCAAAGGTCGCTCCATAGTTGATGTCCATCTCTCCCTAGTCGATGACGTGCGATGGATCATGCACGTACCTCCGCACTGCGACACATGGAAGACGTTGTGTTCCCGGTCCATCTGAGGTGGTAGAGCCAAGTGATACGCCACCTCTCCAACTCTACTCAGAATCTAAAAAGGGCCAACGCACCTCAGAGATAGCTTTCTGCCTCGGCCTAATCTCTGCAATCCCCGTCGAGGTGAGACCCGAAGTAACACATGGTCTCCCTCCTCGAACTCCAAGGGCCTCCACCTCCCATCGGCATATGACTTGTGACAACTCTGTGCAGTTTTTATCCGCTCATGGATTACCTGCACCTTCTCTATAGTAGATTTCACCATCTCTGGGCCCATGAGTGCTGACTCTCCCGTGTCAGTTCAGCTAAGTGGTGACCTGCAGGGTCGCCCGTACTGAGCCTCGAATGGTGACAAACCAATAGTGGAATGATAACTGTTGTTATAATCAAATTCCACCAGTGTTAGGTCATCCCCCCAGCTATAACCAATGTCAAGTATGCAAGCTCAAAGCATATCCTCCAGAACCTAGATGGTCCGCTTCGTCCGACCATCAGACTGATGATGAAACTTTGTGCTCAAGTGTAACTGACTCCCAAAAGCCTCCTGCAATCTCTTCCACAACCGGGATGTGAAACGAACATCACGATCGGAAATGATTGTGGATGGAACTCCATGAAGTTGAACTATCTCCTGCACTTAGAGGAATCCCAATATATCTACTGAACTCTACTCTTTTATGGCTATGAAGTTGGCTGAATTGGTGAGTCGATCAACGATCACCCAGCTAGCATCGTGTCCCTTGGACGTACGTGGTAGACCTGTCACGACGTCCATGGATATCTCGTCCCACTTCCACTATGGCACCCCAAGGGCCAGAGTCAAACCTGCTGGCACCTGGTGCTCTGCCTTTACTTGCTGACAAGTAAGGCACAGAGAGACAAACTCTGGCACACCCTTCTTCATTCCTAGCCACCAGAACTGACGTCGAAGGTCCTGATACATCTTTGCTACGCCTGGATGCACCGAAAAATGGGATTTATGAAACTCCCTCAAAACCTCCTCCTGCAACATCACAGGTACTACCGTGTAACCTCTGAAAAGAACAACGTTATCCCCACATTCTGAATATCCATCAGCGGTATTACCTGTGGATATCTGAGCACATAGAGTCTCACAGCTAGTATCCTCACGTTGTGCATCCCTAACTTGATGTAAGAGTGGTAGGGTAACAACCATAGACTGAAGGCAAACTCCCTCATCTACATCCACAAAGGATAAAATTAATGAGGCAAACTGCCTCATTTCCTTATCCAGCAACAGAGAACAAGATTTCCTACTGAGAGCATCTGCCACCACGTTCCCCTTCCCAGGAGTATAAATGATCTCAAAGTCGTAATCCTGGAGGAACTGAAGCCATCGCCTCTATCTCAAATTCAGATCCTTCTTAGAAAAGATATATATGAGAATCTTTTGATTATATTAGATGGTAAACCGCTCTCCCATCAGGTATTGCCACCACATCTTTAATGTGAAGACTACTGCTGCCAAATCAAGATCATGGGTCACGTAGTTCTGCTCGTGTGGCCTCAACTGACGTGAGGCATATGCAATCAATGCTTGCCACTTCATCAGGACACAAACAAGCCCAGTTCCTAATGCATCGCAGAACACTACATACTCGACACCCTCCTCTGGTAATCTCAGGATCGGGGAACTCATCCATCTCTTTCTCAACTACTAGAAAGCCTGCAGGCATTTCTCGGTCCACACGAAAGGCTACCCCTTTTGGGTCAAAGCTTTCATGAGTGATGCAATCTTGGAGAAACCAAGGATGAATCTCCTATAGTAGCCTTCCAACCCAACTATACTCTGCAACTCCATCATGCTCTGGGGTGGTTCTCATGCTAGTACTACCTCCACCTTGGCTGGTTCCACTGCTACACCATCTGCTGAGATAACGTGTCCCAGAAAGTGGACCCCCTATAACCAGAACTGATACTTTGAGAGTTTCCCATACAACTGGTGCTTTCGGAGTGTGTCCAAAACCATATTTAGGTGTCTCGTGTGCTCCTCCTCGGATTCAGAGTACACAAGGATATCTTCGATGAAGACCACTACAAACCGGTAGGTAGGGCTGAATGATCTGGTTCATGAGTCCTGTGAACACTGTTAGGGTGTTCGTCACGCCGAAGGGCATCACCAAGAACTCATAGTGACCGTAGCGACATCAGAAATCCGTCTTTGGTATATCCTCATCCCGTACTCACAACTGGTGATAGACTAATCATAGATCATCCTTTGAGAACCATCGTGCCCCTCTCAATTGGTCGAAGAGTTCATCGATCCTCGGTAGTGGATATTGGTTCATTACGCTCACCGGATTCAAGTTCCAGTAATCTACACATAGCATTACGCTCTCAATTTTCTTCTTGGCAAATAAACTGGGGCCGCCCAGGGTGAAACACTGGGTCTCACAAAGCCCTTCCTCTGCAAGTCATCTTGCTGCATCCTCAGCTCATGAAGCTCTGCAAGAGCCATCTGATATGTTGATGCTGATATTGGTGTCGTCCTGGGTTGCAACTCAATGCAGAAATATATCTCCCGAAGGGGAGGTAGCCTGGGGACATCCTCTGAAAAGAGGTCCTCGTACTCAGCCACTACTGTAGGAAACTAGAAACTTGTATCATTTGTTGCTCCAAGTTAAAGGATAGCCATGTGATGTGAAATCGGTTGTGCCCTCTTATTCACATGTCCATCTTGTGCTGCCTCGGTCTCTATTTCACTGAAAAATGAGAAACTCGTTCTATCACTACGGACACACCACACCCTTCGCCTAAAATAGATGATCTGGGCATGAACTATGGATAGCCAATCCATACCATGAATGACATCGTAAGGCCACAATGCTACCACCAAGATGTTCCAACCGAAACTCTCTCCTCCAAGGGTCAGGTCACACTGTCTATCGAGGTGTGTGATCTATGAATATTCTCCAGTCGGTGTTTCAATGCGTAAGGGTCGAGTCAACGGCTCAATTGGAATCTCAAGGTCTCGAACAAGTTATGCAGCTAGAAAGTAATGACTAGAACCTGTGTCGATCAATACGGCAACCAAAGTAGAAAAGACATAGATAATACCTCTAATCATTCCGGGAGTACCTGTGTCATAAACCTCTGTCTCCTACAGCTGTCCATGCCTCTGTCCACCAGCACCCTAGGCCTAGGGTGGACCTCCTGGGGGTATTGGTTGAAAAGGGTCAATACGCCGACCACCTCTACCTTCTCTCCCAGCTCCCCTACCACGTCCGCCTCCCCCACGGAACTGTCTGCTCCACACATTGCCTCTTCCTCGGTGTCCCATCCACTGCTCCCGTGTCAGCAGTATGGTGGGTCAGAAAATCCCGAGAAAGATGTCCCATGCCATCACATGAGTAGCATCGCCTCTCTCAAGGCTAGATAGATGCACCCTACGAACCATATACGGTAGATCCCCTGTCTTGGGATCTCCTATGAAAACATCTCTCATGCCTGGGTCTCTGACGTTGGCTCCCTGCTATCGAGGTCTCTGCTCCAACTCGCCCACTACTGACATCTGTCGGCTGCCTTTCCTCTGCCAAGAAGATCTCGACCACCAGAACCCACTCGAGCAACCCATAATAAGTAGGAATGCTCATCGGGATGATGATAGATTAGATATCTCTGCGCTAGCCTCACTCAAAAGTCTGAGCTCTGATGTACTGATCTCTGACCTTATACATTGAGTACCACGATAGGTTGATAAACCTCGACGAATAGTCAGCCACCATCATGGTTCCCTTCTGAAGATGAAGAATCTCATATATGTGTACTACTCTTAGAGTAACAGGTGAAAAATACTCTTTAAAGAGATTCTCAAACTCCAACCAAGCGAGTGTCGCCTCGTCGTGAGTCTGGAAAACCAAACTCCACCATCGTCCTACCGAGCCTAGCAGAAGGCTCACTACCAGGATCACCATCTGGTCTGCCGGTGTCCTGACCAAACGGAAGACTCTGGTCTCCGCCTCAAGCCATTCCTCTGCTGCCTAACAGTCAATATCACCTTGATACCTAAGGGGTCACTGTCTTTGGAACTCGTGGAGTGCACTCAGCCTACAGTCCTCCTCCAATGGTACAACAAGCACTAAACACTGCTCCACAGTTGGTGGGATAACTGACCCACCACCTGGGGGTAAAACTGGGGGATCTGGTCCCAGTATTGAGGCTTCATCACTGATGGGGTCATCTCATGATCGATCTGCTCGATCCTAGAAGGTGCACGTCACAGAGGATTCCTGTTAAAGAACCATGATGTATCTCAGCCAGTGAGTATATCTAGAGAGCTGACTCAAAATGGACATGGAATCCACAACCCATTCCTATATGATGCATGTACCATAATTATCCCTGAAACTAGTGTTCTCAGGATCCGAGTAAAAAAGAATGTTATCAGAGTCCTAGTGTATGGATAGGTCGGCCGCCCGCACCAACACTGGGATCCCTAGCCTGAAAGCCAAACTCACAACACTTTACATTGTTTCCCCAAACCAACTCACTGATTCTCGGTCCTAAGGTAGAACCGACCATATAACAACCCATACTTTACATACATTGTTAGTTCTTCAAAATTGAAGCACACTTATTACAACATATAACAAAACTAGGAAAGGACCGATTAGGTATAGAGTCTATAGAAACTGGGAAACATAGACAACTGGTTCATAAAGCATCTACATTTCCTACCACATATTTCATCATATCTAGAGTCCCTTTTTGGCATATCCAACTTAATAACCTTCTTCCTGACCTGGGGAAATAAAACATGCAAAAGGGAGGGGTCAAATGCTCAGTAAGGGTAAACAAAAGAAAAATCAATCACATCATGAACATAACATTTTGGAAATCTTAACCTGCAAAAGAAATCATAATTTCATACCATGGGATAATTCATAGAAGTTAAATGTAATCCCACTAATCATAACATAAAACATGTAACTTTTTGGCATAGACACAAAATCATAGAGAATCATTTCTTATTAGTCAAGACTCAATTCCAAGACTATCTTAGTGGAGAAAGTCCATTTCGAAACCAAGTTCACTCCTCGTTTCAGTCCTGTTTCACTAGGTCAGTTTAACCTGCTGTTCCAGCCATGTCTATCTCATGAGATATAAAATCTTTACCCAATGAATTGGAGGGATATATAGGTCCCACCCATATCATAATGATACCATTCTTATGTGTGCCACAAAATCATAAACCACACATCAATGCATACCCTATGTAATAAAAATGAGAATCTTAAACCTCATGACATCATAAAACAATTCAAATAAGATAAAGGAATTCATAAAAATAATTTCATCACAACATAATCAAATCAATGTAATAATATGGAAATAAAAAGAACCCAAAATTATCTTATATGGAAAATAATTTTGATAAAACACTTGAACTCCATTCTTGAGGAAAATATCCTTTCTACTTCAAAAACATTTTTCCTTTCTTAACATGTCATACAATTTTAAACTAAAAGAAGTTGATTAAAAATAAACATGAAAACTTGTAAAGTAAGCTTCTTGGAAATATTTTTTTAAAAATCCATTCATGATGTATAGGTTAAAAAAACATTCTTCTCATACTTTTGTCAGAAAAGTCAAAAAGTACCTCGTACGAAAAATGACAAAAGATTCCGTTCATATCTTTTACTAAAAACTCACCGAAGGGCAAAATTGGATTTAAAAAATTGTAGGTGGAAGGAAATAATATTACATATTGAAGAAACATGGATGTGGATGATAAAATACACCCCAGTAAATAACAAAGTATAAACAATCTCTGATAAAAATGAGATTGTGATATTTTCCCTTACCTTAGGTCCGATTTTCTTCGTAAGTTTCTGAACCTCCTATATAATTTTATAAATAATGTTATTGACTTATTCCAGAACCATACTTTTTTTATGATATCATATATGGTCATATTATTAGCTTCTTAGTAGTAATATTTCATTACTACTTGTTATTCGGGTGTTTAATACTTTTTGTTCTTATGCGTATTTTGTCGAATAAATTCTTATACTTCTTTTTAGGATATAGATACCTCATTTCCAGAATGGAATTAGTGTAATATATATCATATTCATTCATTAAATTCATTTATATAATAATTATGAAATGATGATCGTGGAGAATGAGTCCCATCACATCGTGGAGACGGTATTCCGTACGTACGCACGAGCGATGATATCGTTCCCATGATCGTGGAATTGTATTGGAGTGTATGTATACTATTTCAAAATCAATATCACTTTACAATAGTCATAAATATTTATTATTTACACCATTATACCCATCCATGTAAGGTGGTGGGGGAAAATAGATTACACAACGGCGTGGAGATGGTATTCCGTACGTACGCACGCGCGGTGATTTCTTTTTCCATAGGATGGATAGATGGTGAAATAGGGTTTTTTCATACTTATAATAACATATCAGTATATGAGTGATACTGATGTTATTACTTAATATTGAAACAACTAAGTAAGAAGAAGTGGAAGAAGTAATAAAGATGAATGAATCGGTAACAGACATTACCTCTTCTTTTAAGTGCTTCTTTTAGACCTCCTTTTAGGGCACTAAAATTGGTCTTCGAAGAAGACCAGAACCTCTAGGATGTGTCTAGGGAAGTGGAGAGGAGAAATTGGCAGGGGTTGGCCGATCATGAAGGCTCAAAGTGGTGTGAGAAAGAGGGGGAGGAGGTTCCCTTTTATAAGGGAGGAGAGGGGCTACTTTGGAAAAACTAATAATATTATTTTATTATAAAGCCAAATTCGGTTTTAAATAGCTCCAAATTGATTCATTTAGAAGCTAAGGTGGGGATCAGTTGAAACCTTTTCATCCAATAGAATTTAGACTATTTTTGGTTTCTATTTTAACCTTATCATATAGATTAACCATTAAGTTAAATAATTTTACTTTTACAGTGTCTTCTTGTGTTTTATACTATAAGGTTAATAAACATACTATATGCAGCCAAACAAAACCCAAGTTGTTTATAATTAATATATATAACCTTATCTAAGTAATTTGGCCGAACCATATATTTTTAGGAATACAATAACAATTAATAATTTAATATTTGTTTTAAAAACTATTTTATGTCAATTTTGACACTATTTAGTAATTGATTTTTGTGAAAATCATGAAAGAATGATTAGTTAGAAAAAAAGTTAATTAAATCAATAATAACATGTCATATTAACCTATAAAATTAGTGGAATTCATAAAAAGTCTCAAATAAAATTTATTTAGGTATTTATAACATCAATTAAGTCAATATTTCATTAATAAGATAATTGCTACATCATCTTTGTGTCATAAATAAATTAAATAATTTAAAGTCAAAAAATTACAAATAAAATATAATTATGTACGAAATATTTTTATCTTTATGATGAATATTTATAGTAGAATTTATATTATGTATAACCCTATATTAAAAATTATTTTCTTATTAAACATTTATTTTAACTATTTTAACCCTTCTTTAAATAAATTAATAATAAATGACCTCTTCTAATCCAAGTGGGCCTAAATGGTCATATTTTATTCCTACAGTTGTTTTCGTTCTAATTAAACTTATCCAATAGAATTAGAACATGTGTTAGGGTAATAACAATATCCTTAATTATCCAATTTACTTTTAACCGTGGTAAATAAAAGTAAAAAGTTAATATTCACCAAAAATTATTTTCATCTCATTGAACCACATTTTACTTACTGAAATCAACCGTGTCACTCGGATTTTTTAAATTCCACTCACAAAAGTGGTAAAATTATGTTTTATGAAAAATTCATTTTTTTTAACTACCACTTAGTGGTTTCACTATTCATCAAAAATTGAATTTATTCCGAAAAATACAAAAATTTCACCTTAGGCTAATTTCGATATTCTGAATCCAAAAATGAAGTCCATTTTGAAAAATAAAATTTATAAAATTTCAAAAATTGGTTATTACTATTCGTAATAGCTAGTTTTATTAATATTTTAATAGCATGACGTTGTTTAGTGAAACACGGTATTGCGTACGACGCAAGCTATCGAGGAATGTCAAGATTGTGTGTAAAGCAACCCATGAAAGTGATGTGTGTAGTGAAAGAATCCTTTGATGATTTATATAACATAAAAACAAAATATTTCTCATAAAATTCTTGGGTGTTATATTCTACCCCCCTTAAAACGAATTTCGCCCTCGAAGTTCGTCACATTGTAACAAACAGATGAGGATACCTCACCCTCATTATATCCTCAAGCTCCCATGTAGCTTCTTCTAATTGGTGGTTCCTCCATAAAACTTTTACCAAGCGACTGGTCTTGTTTCGTAGGACTTTTTCACTACGATCCAGAATCTCTATCGGCTATTCTTCATAAGAAAGATCTTGCTCCAGCGGTACAACTTCTGAGCTGAGTAAATGTGAAGGATCAGGTATGCACATTCTCAGGATAGATTCATGGAACACATCGTGAACTTGAGAGAGATTCGGTGGAAGCGCTAATCGATAAGCTACCTTCCCAACATGATCCAATATTTCGAAAGGACCGATATATCTAGGGCTCAACTTCCCCTTCTTTCCAAATCTCATGACCCTCTTCAAGGGATATATTCGTAAAACACTTTATCACCCACTTAAAACTCTAGGTCTTTTCTTCAGTTTTCGGCATAACTTTTCTGTCGACTCTTAGCTGCTCTTATGTGTTGTTGAATAGATTGGAGCTTTTCTGCCATCTCATCAACAAGATCAGGTCGTAATAGCTTTCATTCCCCAACTTCATCCCAACAAGTTGGAGTCCTGCATTTCTTTCCATAGAGAGCTTCACAAGGAGCCATCTGAATACTAGAGTGAAAGCTATTATTATATGAAAATTAAACCAAAGGTAGGTGTTGATCCCAACCACCTTTGAAATCCATAGAGCAAGCTCTCAACATATCTTCTAGAGTTTGAATTGTTCTCTCAGACTGACCGTCTGTCTGAGGATGATAAGTAGTGCTGAAACTCTACTCTGTATCCAGAGTATGTTGAAGACGTCGCTAGAACATTGAGGTAAACCTCAGATCCCGATCAGATATAATAGAAAGTGGTACTCCATGCAATCTTAACACTTACTTCACAAATATCCGGGCAAGCTGATCCAAAGAGAAATCCTCTCTAACAGTGATGAAGTGTGCAGACTTTGTAAGATGATCAACTATGGCCCAGATAGAATTATTTCCTTTGGATGTTTTAGGAAGTCCGGTGACAAAGTCCGTAGTGATGTTTTCCCATTTCCATTCGGGTATGGGTAATGGTTGTAATATCCCCTTAGACTTCTGTCTCTCAGCTTTAACTTGCTGACAAACCAAGCATCGAGAGACATATTCAGCAACATATCTTTTCATTCCATCCCAGCAAAAGTACTCTTTCATGTCTCTATACATCTTTGTGCTTCCATGATGAATAGATAATGAAGAACTATGAGCCTCATCTAGCAGCTCCTTCTTTAATTCAGGGATTGGAGGAACACAAACCCTATTCTTGAACTTTATTATCCCATCACAATGAAGGTTGAATTCAGGAACATTTCTCACCTTCTTTTGTAACTGGACATCTTCTTTCGGTGCCTCTTTAATATTCACATGTATAGATGGTCGAACATTCATTTGATAAAGATAAGATTTTTCCCTTCCATTATAATTCAATGATCCATCCGTTGTAAATCCATAAATATTGGATCTTTTGTGATCCTCATCATGGATAAACTGCCATGGTCTAGTCAATTTAATGCATCGGCCACCTTGTTTTATTTCCCAGGGTGGTAATGGATTGAACAGTCGTAACCCTTAATCAGCTCCAACCATCTTCTTTGGCACATATTCAGCTCCTTTTGTGTGAAAATATACTTTAAACTTTTATGATTAGTATAAATGTCACACCTTTCTCCATAAAGATAATGCCTCCAAATCTTTAATGCATAGATTACCGCAGCTAACTCCAAATCATGAGTTGGGTAATTATGGTCATGTAATTTCAATTGTCGTGAGGCATAAGCTATCACCATATTATATTGCATAAGAACACACCCCAATCCCTTCTTGGATGCATCACTGTAGATCACAAACCTTTCTTCACTACAAGGTAGTGTGAGCACAGGTGCACTGGATAACATTCTTTTCATCTCCATGAAACTCTCGTCACATTCTTCCGTCCAAACAAACATAACTCCTTTTCGAGTGAACCTGGTGAGTGGATTAGATAATCGTGAAAAATCATTCACAAAACGTTGATAATATCTAGACAAACCATGAAAAATTCGGATCTAAGTTACTGTTGTGGGTCTCGACCGTCTTTCGATAACCTCTTTTTTTGCTGGATCCACATATATCCCCTCTTTTGAGATTATGTGACCCAAAAATGCAACTTTTTGAAGCCAAAATTCACACTTGGTAAATTTGGCATAAATCTTTTCCTTTCATAGGGTCTTCAATACAATTCTCAAGTGTTCTTCATGTTCTTCCTTGCTCTTTGAATATACCAGAATATCATCTATAAAGACTACCACAAACTGATCCAGATAGTCTCTAAAGACTCTATTCATCAGATCCATGAAGATAACATGGGCATTTGTAAGACCAAATGGCATCACTATAAATTCATAGTGTCCATACCTTGTACGGAATGCTGTCTATTCTATATCCTCCCTTTTGAACCTTAATTGATGATAACCTGAATGAAGATCAATCTTGATAAAGTATTTAGCTCTGCATATTTGGTCAAATAAGTCATCAATGCATGGGAGAGAATATTTGTTCTTGATAGTGATCTTGTTAAGTTCTCGATAATCAATGCAGAGTCTCATTGATCCATCTTTCTTCTTAAAAAACAGAATAGGTGCTCCCCAAGGTGACGCGCCAGGGCGTATGAATCCCTTATCAAGATTTTCTTGGAGTTTATTCTTCAATTCCTGCAACTCAATTGGGGCATTCTATAAGGTGTCTTTGAAATAGGAAAAGCACCTGGTACGCGTTCTATTGAAAACTCAACTTCACGGTATGGTGGAAGACCTTGTAATTCCTCCAGAAAGACATCATCAAACACCCATACAATGGGAATATTCTTAATCGTGAGTTTATCACCAACCATTTCAGATAAATAACCTTAATTTAGTGGAATCAAGACCCATAAGATGGAAGAAATTTCCTATGGAAGGTTATGTTCATCCTTGATTCGATAGACGAACATAGATTGATCTGGAATTCGAAATGTGACATCCCTTCATTGGAAATTGATATGAGCTCCATATAAATAAAGACAATCCATGCCATGAATCACATCAAATTCCACTATAGGAAGGATAACAGGATTTGCAGGAAGCACATTCCCACAAACTTCAATCGGAGAAGAATTATAAACTTTTCATGCGACTGTTGTGCCATTAGGGGTTGTCACAGTTAACTCAACATCTAATTGTTGAGGTAATATGGTGATATCCATAGAAAATTCTTTAGAAATAAAATTGAGGGTGGATTCAGAATCAAATAAAACATTTGCTATTTTAGATTGGATGGTAAGTGTACCTTTCACCACTTCTTTATCGTACTACACATCACTGATAGAAATTTCATGTGACTTTCCTTTGTCATTATCCTTAAGAGTTTGTTGACGTCGACCATCATCATAAACCCTTGGATTTGGGATTTTATTGGCATAATGCCCCATCTCCTTGCACTTGAAACATTGAACTGTAGTAGGTTCATTCTGTGTATCCCTTCCTTTGCTTGCATCATTAGACATCTTATTCCCATCATTGCAGCATTCAAATGCCCGATGACCTTACTTTCCACATTTGAAACATTTACTTGTCCCTTTAAGACAACTCCCTCCATGTTTCTTTCCACACTTTGAGCATAAGAAAAATCTCATCTTCTTTTTAGTGTGCTCTTTAGATTTTCCTTTGAATTCCATTTTCCTCTTTTTATCAAACCCATATGACAGATGGGTTACTCCAATCTCCATCTCGACTTTGAGAGCACATCGAACTATTTCCTCGTAGCTATTGAAGTCCCTTATGGATAACGCCCATAGAAAACTTGGTTTTAAGCCACTAATCAATCGATCTATCTTACTCTCAGTTTGGATAATAATCCCAGAAGCATACCTTGCATGTCTTGTAAAATTTTCTTCGTAGGTACAAACAGATTCATCATCCTTTTTCTTTAGTTCAAGAAACTCCTTCTCCATCTTTGTTCGAAGAATACGAGGGAAGTACTTATTGAAAAATATGTTCCTGAACTCGTACCATTCCATGGAGTCAATTTCATCTCTTTACCTCGTATTCTTGATAAGATTCCACCATTGATCAGCATCACCTTCCAAACGATACACTGCTAAGATAACTTTATCATGTTCAGAACATTGAAGAACTGAAAATATCTTTTCAGTAGTACTAATCCATTGCTCAGCAACTACTGGATCAGTAAACCCGCTGAATGAAGGTGGATGCTGCCTCATGAAGGATTCAACAGAATGTTTCTCCTTCATTTTCTCATTTGGAAGTCCAGCATGATCCAAATATTGAGAAAGTTGTGTGAGCATGGCTACAAGATTTTACATTCCAGCTCCCATAACATTTGGTTGGTCAAGGGGACAATCATTGCATTTCCCGTCGCATTCCGCATTAACACGGTTCCTTCGTGTTCCAGCCATTGACTAAAACCAAGAAGAATAGTGTGAGAAACACTAATTATAACAGGAAAACCACATAATCAAGAATAAAATTTCACACTTAAGGTCTTATACTCGGTTATTCATGGCCATTTCTAAAACACTATGATTGTGTTCTATGCTTAAACTTATCCTTAGGATTCTTACTAAGGCTTTCACATCCTAGTTTCCAAAGGTTGACTATACCTTTCCTCTGATACCAACTATAAAGACCCATACTTTACATACATTGTTAGTTCTTCAAAATTGAAGCACACTTATTACAACATATAACAAAACCAGGAATAGACTGTATAGGTATAGAGACTTTAGAAACTGGGAAACAGAAACAATAGGTTCATAAAGCATCTACTTTGCCTCCCACTTATTTCATCATATCTAGAGTCACTTTTTGGCATATACTTCTTAATAACCTTCTTCCAGACCTGGGGAAATAAAACATACAAAAGGGTGAGCTCAAATGCTGATTAAGGGTAAAAAAAATAAAAATCAATCACATCATGAACATAACATTTTGGAAATCTTAACCTGTAAAAGAAATCATAATTTCATACCATGGGATAAATCATAGAAGTGAAATGTAATCCCAATAATCATAACATAAAACATGGAACTTTGTGTCTTACACACATAATCATAGAGAATCATTTCTTATTAGTCAAGACTCATTTCCAAGAATTTCTTAGTGGACAAAGTCCATTTCTGAACTGAGTTCACTCCTCATTTCAGTCCTATTTCATTGAACCGGTTTAACCTGCCGTTCCAGCCATGTCTATCTCATGAGATATAAAATCTTTACCCAATGCATTGGAGGGAGATATAGGTCCCACCCATCTTATAATGATACAATTCATATGTGTGCCACAAAATCATAAACCATACATCATAGCAAAACCCATGTACTAAACATGGGAATCTTAAACATCGTGACATCTTAAAACAATTCATATAAGATAAAGGAATTCATAAAAATAATTCCATCACAACATAATCAAGTCAATGTAATAATAGGGATAGAAACAAAAATCTATATTATCTTATATGGAAAATAATTTTGATAAAACACTTGAACTCCATTCTTGAGAAAAATACCCTTTCTACATCAAAATCATTTTTTCTTTCTAAACATGTCATACAATTTTAAACTAAAAGAAGTTGATTAAAAATAAAATTGAATTCTTGTAAAGGAATCTTCTTAAAAATATTTTTATAAAAATCCATTCCTGCCGTATAAGTTAAAATAAACATTCTTCTCGTACTTTTGTCGGAAAAGTCAAAAAGTACCTCGTACGAAAAACGACAAAAGATTTCTTTCATATATTTTACTAAAAACTCACTGAAAGGTAAAATTGGATTTAAAAAATTGTAGTTGGATGGAAATAATATTACATATTGAGGAAACATGGATGTGTATGATAAAATACACCCTAGTAAATACCAAATTATAAACAATCTCGGATAAAAATGAGATTGTGATATTTTCTCTTACCTTAGGTCCGATTTGCTTCGTATGTGTCCAAACCTCCTGTATAATGTTATAAATAATGTTATTTACTTATTCCGGAATCATACTTATTTTTATGATGTCATATATGGTCATATACTAATCTTCTTAGTAATATTTCATTACTACTTGTTATTCGGGTGTTTATTACTTTTTGTTCTTATGCGTGTTTTGTCAAATAAATTCTTATAATTCTTTTTAGGTTATAGATGCCTCATTTCCAGAATGGTGTTAGTGTAATATATATCATATTCATTCATTCAATTCTTTTATATAATCATTATGCAATTAAGATCATGTAGAACGAGTCACATCACATTGTGGAGACGGTATTCCGTACGTACGCACGAGCGATGATATAATTCCCATGACCATGGAATTGTATTGGAGTGTATGTATACTATTTCAGAATCAATATCACTTTACAATAGTCATAAATAGTTATTATTTACACCATTATACCCATCCAAGTAATGTGATGGGGGAAAATAGATTACACCACGGCGTGGAGACGGTATTCTGTACGTACGCACGCGCGGTGATTTATTTTTCCGTAGGATGGATAGATGGTGAAATAGGGTTGTTTCATACTTATAATATAATATCAGTATATGAGTGATACAGATGATATTACTTCATAATTAAACAACTAAATAAGAAGAAGTGGAAGAAGAGATAAAGATGAAAGAATTGGTAACGGACATTACCTCTTCTTTGAAGTGCTTCTTTGAGACCTCCTTTTAGGGAACTAAAATTTTTCTTTGAAGAAGACCAGAACCTCTAGGATGTTTCTCGGGAAGTGGAGAGGAGAAATTGGCCGGGGTTGGACGAGCTTGAAGGCTCAATGTGGTGTGAGGAAGAGGGGGAGGAGGATCCCTTTTATAAGGGAGGAGATGGGCTCCTTTGGAAAAACTAAAAATATTATTTTATTATAAAGCCAAATTCGGTTTTAAATAGCTCCAAATTGATTTATTTCGAAGCTAAGGTGGGGAGGGGTCGAGATCCTCTCATACAATAAAATTTAGACAAGTATAGGTTCCTATTTTAACCTTATCATTTAGATTTAACATTAAGTTAAGTAATTTTACTTTTACCGTGTCTTCTTTTGTTCTTATACTATAAGGTTAATAAACATAAAATAAGAAGCCAAAAGAACCCCAAGTTGATTATTATTAATATATATAACCTTATCTAAGTAATTTGGCCGAACCTTAGATTTTTTGGAATAAAATAAAAATTAATAATATAATATTTGTTTTAAAAACAATTTTATGTCAATTTTGACACTATTTAGTAATTGATTTTTGTGAAAATCATAACAAAATGATTAGTTCGATAAGAGTTATTTAAATCAATACTAACATGTCATATTAACCTATTAAATTTGTGGAATTCATAAAAAGTCTCAAATTATATTTATTTGTGTATTTATAACATCAATTATGTCAATATTTCATTAATAAGATAATTACTACATCATCTTTGTGTCATAAATAAATTAAATAATTTAAAGTCTAAAAATTAAAAATAAAATATAATTATGTAGGAAATATTTTTATCTTTCCAATGAATATTTATAGTTTAATTTATATTATGTATAACCCTATGTTAAAATTGATTTTCTTATAAAACATTGATTTTAACTATTTCAATCCTTCTTTAAATAAATTAATAATAAATGTCCTAATCTAATCCATGTGGGCCTAAATGGTCATATATTATTTCTAAGGTTTATTTTGGTCAAATTAAATTTATCCAATAGAATTAGGACATGTGTTAGGGTAATAATATTATCCTTAATTATCCTATTTACTTTTAACCGTTGTAAATAAAAGTAAAAAGTTACTATTCACCAAAAATTATTTTCATCTCATTGAACAACATTTTACATACTGACATCAACCGTGTCTCTCGGATTTTTGAAATTCCACTCACAGAAGTGGTAAAATTATGTTTTATGAAAAAATCTGTTTTTTTAACTACCACTTAGTGGTTTCACTATTCATAAAAAATTAATGGTTTTCAGAAAAATATCAACATTTCACCGTAGGCTAATTTCGATATTCTGAATCCAAAAATGAAGTCCATTTTGAAAAATAAAATCTATAAAATTTAAAAAAGTGGTTATTACTATTCATAACGGCTAGTTTTAATAATATATTAATAGCATATCGTAGTTTAGTGAAACTCGGTATTGCGTACGACGCAAGCTATCGAGGAAGGTCGTGATTGCGTGTAAAGCATTCCATGTAAGTGATGTGTGTAGTAAAATATTTCTTTGATGATTTATAAAACATAAAAAAAATCTTTCTCATAAAATTCTCGGGTGTTACAGACCAGCTCTAATACCACTCTGTCACGACCCGTCCCAGTGGGGCCCGAGCTGCAACTCCCCAAGCCCACCTCCAATAGGCTAGTGGCTGGTAACTAGCACCGAGTAGGCATACTACTAACATGGGAGGCATTGCCTATAAACCTGTATTCATGCACGCACATTTATAAGCCCACAAAGCTGAGAAGTAAAAACTACTGAAAGACAAAGATGCATGCATACACTAAACCCAACCACATAGTACGATAGGAAAGTAACGTACAAGAAAGTAATCTCTTGGCCAAAAGTACAAGCCCGCCAAATAGAAAGTCTGTAATAAAGTCTAACCTGTAAGGAAAGGTACTCGGACAGCAATCTGTAGTCATAGGAGCACACCTCGGCCTGCATGATCTCACTGAGCGCCACCCGGCCCTGGTCCACCTAGAATCCTGTCAAAGCCTCGCTCATCTGCACATGACACAACACGTGTGGGCAAATCCCATGTAGGGGTGAGTATAAAAATACCCAATAGGACACCCCAAAACCAAAAAGGAAATAAAACAAGGGAAAATACCACAAAATAAAGATACAGTCAGCTCCACACAGTATATTTCTACAGAACATATAACAAGAAATATCCAGATATAATCATACAAAAACGACCATCGCGATACTGCCACTAGGATCCAGCTCGATGATTCCACTAAGAATGCAACCAGGAGAACACACTCCTAGGTCTGAAGAGAGAGAGAGAGATATGAAGTACTCATTCCAAGAACACACTCCAAAAGTACTTGGGAACATGATGCTCAGATGAGGATCACAACCAAAAGGCATGGGGTGATTCCGACAACTCAGTCTGGGATAATTTGCTAAGCAGAGGATCAGCGCCTGGGTAATGTTGGTCACGTAGATACCAACAAATCTACCTAGGTTTCCAGGAATGAATAGTGGATCCAGCTCTATGTCTCACATAGGGGATTCCAACAACTCTATTCAAGAAGACATGCTAAAGGGATCATACTCCCGTTTATAGGAAATGATACCAAAACCTTCAGTGGAAAAACCATGGGGATGAACCCTAAGAAGATAGTCCAAGTAACAGAAGAAAAGTGGCTCAATCCATGAAGAAAAGGTTACAGGGAATGTTTTATGGTTACACGTCGTGTCCCTTGACCCAGGGTACTACCCGTGAAAACGGCCCGTGTCATTCGTTCAAGCTGTATGAAACTGAACTACACGACGTGTAGAAAAGATACACGTTGTGTTCCTTGACCCCAGGCACTGCCCATGTAAATGGCTCATGTCATTTTTATTGTTGGGTAGAAAGCAACTACACTGCGTTTAGAAAAGTTACACGCTGTTTCCGAGCACCTGGGCTCACTCCGTGTATGCGGGCCATGTGCCAGTACACAGTCTCTGTCCGTGTCTGTGTCGCCTGCCTATGTACCAGTACACGGGGTATCCTGTGTATCTGGTTGGGTCTAGCTAGGGAGGGGTATACATGGAGTGTCCTTGGTTGTGTACCCTAACCGTGTTCATGTACTCCATGAGTTCACGTTATGTAATCCCGATGATGAACACACGTCTTGTAGCCCATACTACATGGTGTGTAGTTGGGAAATCTCCAGAAGCGTCGTCTTCCCCCGCGCACCTAGGCTAATCTTCCGGATCATGATCCAACCGCTCGATCATCACGAAACTCCGGATTTTGGGTTGTCCCGCCCCTACAAAACTGATTACATCAGTTTCAGGCTTCCGATCGGCCCTAAAAACACATCCTGATCAATCTGTGCGAAAACGCTCGAAGAAGGGGAACTTCCAAACCACGTCGATTTGTCCGCCTCCATCGCTATCGCACCTCTATTAGGTCGTCCCAATGTTGGATCATTGATTTCAGATCATGTCTCCAAAAAAAACAATGCACAACGATCGATTTTCCCCAAGAATGAGAAGAACGTGCATGAAGAACGTGTTGGAATCAGGAGAGAAAAACACAACAATCAAGAGGGATGAACCTCGATCGATGTTCGTGTCGATCTTCGTTCGTCACCGTTAGAAAGGTTGAATGAAAACCAGAACATCTCAAGAATCAAAATCCCAGGATTCCCCCAAATTTCCCATCCCACAAGAACGATCGATACGCAGGTTAATCTATTGATGGATTAGTCTGTGTTCGTCGTGGAAATAAGAAACGGGGAAGAGAAAACACAAACAACATCCTACCTGGATCTGCGGCGTTCGTTGGCGATGATCCGGTCACCGCGTCGTCATCTCCGTGTTGGGAGGTTTTCTCCAGAGCCTCTAGAGCCGCTATGGGTTTCAGGGTTATGAGTTTTGTAACCCTGGACCCTGCGTAAGTCTTTTTTTTAAAAATGAAGATATCTGCTGCAAAAAAAAAATATTTTTATTAAATATTTTATTACTCTTATGTCCAAAAATTAGATTTCACCACCGACCTGCGCCGACCGATGTCTGGCCTCACCTAAGGTAAAAACATTGTTCTGAACACAATGGTTCCCTCAGATTTCTGATCCGAACAATCGTTCAAGAGTTATTTCACTTTTTTAGGAAAACCACACGCACTGGTTATTTAATTATTGAATTAAATTCAAGCATTTGTTCTGGGCACACTGGGCCTCGGAAATGCACGCCTCCTTAGAGCCTGGTCTCTAATTATTTCTCATATAATATTAAAATAATACATGGAAAAATCCTGGACATTACAAGAGTGATTTGAGTTTACTGAAATAGTCACATCACCTTTCGATATTGTTATTGGTTAAGCGTGTTTCATGAAATATTATGATCAATCACTCAAGAACACAATTGAGTTTCTTTATCCTATGTTTTTAAAGATATATCCATTTAATTGTGTCAATTTTTCACTCATCAGTAGTTAATATAATTAAGAAAAATGTTTTATGAAAAATAGAATCGCATCTCTCTGTTCTTTCAGAAATCAGTTTTATATCAAAACCGGATTTGAAAGATGATTTATAATAATATTTGATGATCATTCTCATGGATAAATTGTTTTTATTATTTTTTTTGGTTTTAAAAAAATTATTTATAATTTTTTAAACTTATTTTAAATGAAATTGTTTTCAAAACATTTTCAATCATTATTTATAATTTTTCAAAGTATCTTTAATAAAATAGTTTTCAAATTTTTTTTTAATATTTCATTATATGGTTTTAATGTTTTCAATGAAAAAGGGGATTAAAATGTTCTGTATCATATTTTATATGATTTTATTTGAAATATATTTCAACATAATTTCCATTATTATTTATATATTTTCACAGTATTTTCTAGGAAATTTTTTTAATGGTTTTATGTATTAAAAATCATTTCATCAAACAATAAAGAAAATTTTAATCAATAGGTTTTTCAGAAAGACATAAAAATTTATTTTACATCTAATATGACATCAATTAATGTCACGCATTCCCTTCTAGTAAGTGATAAAATGGTTCTATTCATATTCAATCTATGTATGGGTTATGACTAATGTCCTCACCTTTATGAAACCAATTTTTATATCATGGGTTATAATTTTATGAATCATGTGTCTCTTTCATAAGTTATATACATAGGAAATCAATTTCTATTTATCTGGTTATATGTTCTTGAAACTTGGTACTCTTCATGGGTTGTGATTAGATGAAATTATTGATAAACCTATATCATTTCCATAGGATATGATGTGATGAAATGTTAATAAAAAAATTCATTTCATGGGTTAGGATAGGATGATTATAAACCCCATCTTTTTTTATAGAAACCATATATTGAATGTTTTTATAATGTTGTTAAACATGTATGATGAATTTAATTATCAGAATGGTGGGACCTATATATCCCTCTAATAAATTGGTTAATGATAACTTGTATATGATCTCAAAGGGTATATAGGATGGAGCCCAAGCCTGAAAACAAGAAAGAACATGGTATGTAGCTCGTTCCTAAATGAAAGTGTGAAAACAGGTTGTATCCCAGGGTCTAAAATAAGATGGTACATGGGTTGTATCTCCATAATAGAAGAAATATGTTACACATGTTGTATACTAAGCCTGAAAAATTGTATATGTGTATTAGACCAATACTAAAATGAAATGGGTACCCAAGTTATTGCACAAGTCCCAAAAAAAGATGGTACATGTGTTATAGACTATGAATGAAATGTCGTAGAAATATGTTTTGTATCCCAAGCCTAAAAATTAAGAGGGGACATGGGATGTTTTACCAAGACCACAGAAGGTACAAATGTTATATCCCAAGCCTACATGTTATGATGGTCTTGGTATGATGCATTGAAATAAACTTTTATATTCTTAATTTTTTTTCCATAAATCATATGACTAATTCTTTTGTTACGATTTCATTGATGGGAATGTTTATTTTTTTATGATTAATGTCTATGAACAAATAATCATTATCACATTAATCATTTTTATGATGTTTGACATTCATGGTATGATCTATTAATTTTATGATCATGTTATCATAACCATATCATCCTGCTTATTCTTAGATGTCTCCATTGATTATTCTTATTGAGTGTATGACCTCCCCCATTTTTACATTTCTTCATTACAGGTTATGAATATTGGATTTAGGTAGAAGTGTTGAAGGTAGAGATCATTCTCGGAGATGTTTAATATCACTCACTAGGATAAAAGATTTTGTTTCCATGTTCCTAAAGACAGTAAGATATTATGGTACTAAATAATTTATGTTTTTTAATGCACTGCATATTCATTTATTATGATGTAATATCTACGTATTTCTACCATGGGCCACTATACCAGTCATTATAAATTTAGATGGAATCATATATCACATATTTCTAGTTGGTTGATTATGCTTTAACCTCAAGTATAATAGTTTTAAACATGTTATTATTTTATAAAAGAAAAATATTCATCTTTATCATATCATATATGATCTTATTATATCATATTATCATCTTTTTTTAGTAAAATTTTACTATTACAATTTTTGGAGGTTAATTAATTATTTTTCTCTTGTATGTTATGTCGATCAAGTCCTAGTTAATTTGAATAGGATATATATATTTATATACAATATATATGAAATTATTTATGTATTATAAACATAATATTATTTCTTTTGATATATTTTTAGAACCATTATCAAATTTAGGATATGGAAAATGAATGGAATAATTTTTTGGAGATAATTTATCACAATAAAACACAAGAAAAATGTATAATTCACATAATGGGTGATATGGTAATAAATTAGATGACGATTTAATTTTAATGAATTAATATCATGTCATATTAATCATATATATTTCTTATTTATATCATTATTACCCTTCATGTTAGTCTATGAAGGAAAAAATGTAATCAACTTGTGTTGTGGTAGTCTGATGTACACACAAGTGATGGATTTTCATCAAATTTGATAGAGAAGTAGATGTATAAATTTTATTTCATATATATAATAAAATATCATCATATAGGACATAAATTTGAGAATAAATTGGAAATTTTATGATAAAATTGGGGGATAAAAGTTAGATGAAAAATAAGAGATTAGTGACTATTTTTACCCTCACATAGAAAATCCTCACACGTATATCTATTTAAGGTACATAGGGTTGGTATTTTGTATGTAAAAAGTCCCTCATATCTATCTAGATATTTTGATGAAATATATTGTGAGTTTTTTTTCATGTAAAATGGTGTTAGAGGATTTTAGTATGTGATGGGATTGGCGACCTTGTATAATTAATGAGCCTTGAAATTTTTGTGAAGACACAAAAATATTAAATAATTTAAATTTATTATATCCCCAAGAGATTCAAAATATATAAAATAATATTATTGCAGATACATGAATGTCGATCCCCAAAACCACCAAAATACAAAATGATTTTTTAAACATATTATTTTCCTATCATCTATGTTTACTTACTTTTATTATTTTGGATGCCACCAGTTTAATAATTTTTTTAATCATGGGAAATTTATCCTTTATGTATCAAATCAAATTATACTTATTAGATATTTTGGACTATGTTATTATTTTTACTAAATCAAATTTCTGATATAAAAATATCATGTATGATGATATTTTATTTTAACACTGTCACATGTAATATACAAAAAATCATTTAAACCACAATCATAGTAAACAAATTATACAATATTTACCAATCCTTATAAAGTAATATTATGAATAAATTACTAAATAGAAAAAAATTATTGGCTAAAAATTTTTATTTTATTTTATAAATTAAAAATAATATATTTAGTATAGTTTAATTTATTAATAATCATTTATGTTGGATGAAAATTTGGGATTCTTATGAATGTTTTTCACAAATAAAAAAAATAGTATATCAACAAATTATATTAAAATGATTATATGGACCGATATTTTAAATATAATATTATTAATTAGGTAATATTGTTTTTAAAATTGTATTTAAAAAATAATACTTTGCAACTTTTTTAAATGTATATGCAGTTTTCAATAAAAATCCATATTTTCCCTATACGTTGAAAATAATATTAATTTAGAGATATTCTAAAAAATTCACAAAATGATTATTCTTACATTTTTATTTAGTAAATTAAGATAACTTTTTTAAAAATATTCTAAAAGTGGTAAAAATTAATTTTAAATTAATTTATAATAATTTGTTCCAATTGATTCAAAAAAATTTAATCAAAAAACATTATTTATTCTTATCCCCTGAAAAAAATAATAGATTAATGATATAAAAATTATTTTAAAAATAACATAGGAAATTGATAAAATGAATTCACTAGTACTGAATACTTTAATTTATTAAAAAATTGGAAACAGTATTCATCAAAAATATCTTTAAGAAAAAAAATAGTTATTTTACTTGAAATTTATTTTAAAAATAATTTATAGTCTATTAATGAGAAATACTTTTTTAAAATAATTTTTCACTATATAATTCTACTAATTTAGATATTCATTTCATAGTGAAAAATTTACTAGCCAGCTTATCATGGTATACTATATTGTTTTTTATTTAAAAAAATTGATGGGTATAAAAAAATTAATTATAGAGACTAAAATTATTTAAATGAAATAAATAATAAAATTAAATGGTGATAAAAACAATAATTTAAATTGATATTAGAATATATAGAAGTACTTTATATTATATTAATTGTCATCTTAAACTGACCATCAGTCTGAGTATGATATACATGGCTAATTTGATACAATAATTTCAAATATTTATTTAGAACTCTACATAGCTTCGAGGAAAACCTCAGATCACAATAAGATGAAATTGAATATGAAACACTATCAAACCATTCCACATTATTATTTTATATCATGTAAATCTGCTCTAGTAATAAATAATTAATGATCTTATTGGAATTGAATCACCTTGTAAGGTGATTGAGTACAACCAAAATATCTTTAGGAACATTAGATGTGTGGGGGTGTCCAATGATAGAATCCCTAGTGATGTTCTCCCATTTACATTTGAAATTAGTTAATGGTAGTAACATCTACATAGACATATATCTCTCAACCTCAACTTTTTTACATACAAATAATGACATACATAATCTTCAAAAATATCACATCTTCCTTATGCACCTTAATCTATAATTCTACATCTTTCTTAATATCCAATTTAAACGTCAAATAAATGGTTGGTTGTGCATTAAAATAATAACAATATAATCTATCACTTTTCATAAAAACATCATGATCCATAATTTGTAAATAAATTATTATTTGATATATGTGAATCCTCATATTGGAAAAACTATCATGGTTCTTTAGGCTCATATAATTATCCATATTATCCATCATCCAATTTTGGTAATATATTGATAAATCATAATATTTGATGAGATCTTACCATATCCTTTATCCTATATTCTTCTATCACTCTTAGAATATATATTTCAATATTTGAATATTAGTATAAATATAACACATATCAAAATGAAGAGAATAAAACTCTATTTTCAATGAAAAAATATCACTTTCTAACTCTGAATGATGTTTTGAGGAATTTTATCATGAATTTTCTATTGAAATGAGGAATAAGATAATACAATATAATTATACTAGACGACTCATCATATTCCAACTTTATATACATCAATATATAATAGAAACAATTCACTACTATTGTGTAGTGTATTTAAATGTTTACTAACACACCATCACATCAGCTCCAGGAAATTTTTCTCACATTTATCTACCAAATCGAACATCGATACCTTCCAATATATCTTTGTTAATGGAAAATATATCCATAATAAATCTATCAAAATCAACAAATGATTCTAAAAAACCTAAGAAAACTATGGTTCTCAATTCATGGGGTTATTCTTGGGAATTACTAAACAACATCCATTATTGAAGTATCTACTAATATACCCTATCTTGGTATTATATTCACCAATAATTATACATTATATATGTATAATTTACTTTTTTAAAATATATAACATATAATTTTCTTCCTCAATATATTTAATATAATTTATAAATAACCATCATAATCGTATTTTACCATGTAAATCATTATAATTTCATCTATATTGATAACACAAAAGTGATTGAGATAATTTATAAATAATAAATTTTCTAAATCCATGATTCCAATAGGTGAATTGGACTATTCTATTGGAATCACATTAAATTTATAATTTCCATAACTCATGTGTAAGGGTTAGTTGAATATATCCTCTTTCATAAACATCAATTAATGATATCTATAATGAATATCAATATTTTGAAGGTCTTAATCTACTCATAATTGATCAAAAATCTCACTGATATGTGGTTGGTGAAAGTAGTTCATTATATTGATCTAATTTTGTTATCACTATTAAAAGAAAATTTTCATTGGCCCAAAATTCTTATTAAAAAAATAATATTTTCATCTTATGTTTTTGGACATAGGATTATGTATCTCATATCAATAATCTCTGAGATTTTCATCTTCAATTCCTACCACTTAATTGGGGCCAGTCTATATAGTGTTTTTGAAATAGAAGTCACCATAGAAATTTGGTTTTTCTAATATCAATATAATTATTTGAGGAATGTCCATGAAATTTCTCAAAACATTTATCAACATGTTTTCAAAAAATATTCATATAGTAAATGCAGATTTTATCCTCAATAATCTGTTATATATATTCTTTATGAATAGGTATTAATCCCCATTTAATGGATGTAATTTCAATAAAATGTGTTTAAACAACATCACAGTAAAATACTATCATAGGTTGACTCAGAATATCAATATTGTTGAATCATATTAGTTAATTGATATGGAAAATGTATAAAATGACATAATTAAACCCAAAATTTCATTAAATTCCACTAAAAGGATAATAATAAAATTTTTATAGTGAATATTTCTATAATATTTAAACTAAAATATATAATTCTTTCATTTAGGTTATTTCTTTAGGAACCATCATGATCTACAATAGTGAATGACATGACATATATGCTAACTAGGCCAATGATATATCACTTGGATTACAGAATTGTCTCATATATTTCCCAAGTCCCCCAAACATTATAAATTTAACAATTAATTTTACCTCAATATGAAATTTATTTCTATCTAATGAGCACATCATTTCCTATCATTAATTTGATTTATTTTCCCCATATGTTCTACTCATTAAACATATTATTTCTTCCCTTGAGAAATTTAATTCGGTGAATATTCCTACATTCATGGAATATATAAATAAGGATATTCCCCAATTCTATGGTATTTATGAGATGAAAAGTCCTAGAATTCCATTTTATATTTTTTTTACATTTATAAATTCACTTATGTTTATTTTATTAGAGAAAAATAAATATAGAATATTTTGAATAATCAAAATGATCCCAAATATATAACCAATTTAATTTTGTTTTCCATTGGGATTTTACATGTATTGGTAATAAAATTTTTTAACATAATTAAACGGATTTCAATACATTGAATAAATAGAAAAATAATTCCATGAGAATCGAAAATCAATAATTTGTTTAAAAATAACATGACTTAGAAAAACATTTATACAATGATATAAATATTGAAACCTTATCTCAACCCATTAGACATTAATTTCAACTCAAATCACTATGTATCACATACATGACATATTTTAAAGGTTTTGTTTCATTTATTTTTCATTCCAGGTTTGTTTTGGGGGTTTCCCAAGCTTTTATTGATGAATGGGTGAGTTTTCTTGAATTTGACCAAACTGTTACCCAATTCCTTATTTAAAATTTAATTTTGTTTCTTTTATAACTTTTTCAAATTTTAATATTTTTCTCTTTTTCTAATTTTTAAATTCCTTCACTAGACATATTAACAACACCATTTCAATTTGGATCCTTTATAAATTCAAAACCAAGGTGTATATGGGTTCTTATTTAAGTTATTGGTCATGACTAGAATCCCAATTCCAGTTTTTAAAATCAAATTTCTGTAATTAATAACCGATTCAATTTTAAGGATTTTACGGTTATTTCAAGCCTCACCCAGGCCATCTAAACCCATCCACACACCCAGTATCCTCACATCTAATTTGGAGCTCATATCCATCGCGAATGAGTGCAGAACAATGCAGGGATGCTAAAAATGCCAGATTTGAGGATGTATGTTCTTTCCATATTAAATCTCTTAACTCATACTATTTCCCTCCATTCTAGTTCCTAAATGACCTCCTCGTCCTTGTTAAAACCACCCATGAATTGTGGCTATTTTAAATTTCAGCAACTGGTGTATTTTGGGAGATTCCTTCAAGATCCCACAAGTAAGTTAGTCCATTCTATTCCTCGCTCAAATTGATTAGGGTTTTTTCAATTTTATTATAGATTCTTCCATTTTTCATGAGATTAAAAATGACCAGGGGTATGGGTTTTGAGCCTAGGGTTTAACCATGTGGTTTATTGGTCAATTATTGCGTCTTTAGGCTCGTTCTAAGTCTCTCTTGATGCGGCAGTGGTGTGACCTGATTTCCGAACAGCAATTCAAGGGTTTTCATGACTTTAGTAGGTTATTCCAATGTTTATTTGATATTTGTGATTATAATTATTTAGTTTTGATATTTTAATTTCTAATTTATTTGTTTAATTCTGCAAAAATGAGTTTTACATGTGTTTGTATTTGGAGTGAAATTTTAAAGACAATTTCATGTGAAATTTGGGGGTTTTCCATATAAATCTTTTGTTGGATCGTTAAGGGATACCCAATAATTATTTAGTTCTTTTATTTAACTATATTAGGGCTGGAAATAATGTTTTCATTATTCTTATATTGTTGTTGTTGCTGAAAAATTGGTTCTGGGTCACGTTTGTCAAGAAAATGATTTTTAAGTACCAGTTTAGTATTGAATTAGTTTATTTACAAGGATATTATATGTGATGATTATTAGGTGTAGTTTTATAACTCATGTAATTTTTAATTAAAATATTAACGTTCATTGAATTCTGCTTTGGTTAATCGGAGTAAGCACATGATGTTAATGTAGGGTTTTCAATGATTTTGGGTAGAAAACAAGGAACGATTTGGAGAAGTTGTTTTTATTGAAACTCAAAGTTTTTTGTTGTTTGTTATAAATGGTATAATATGTGAGTAGATATTTTTATTGGTGTATGAGACCATTAGTTGTGTTTTAAATAAAAATTATTATGTGTTGAATTTGGAAATTTTTTTATCACAAAGGGGGAATCCCGAGTACCAAGGTGGGGTGGATGTGTACTAGTACAGATAGTGGACCAGATGTGTTTTTCCCATGTTTCACCTTGAATTTGGATAACATAAACTCTAACTAAACTATGTGGATGTTGATTGGGGGACACTAGGTTATGGGTACGTTCCCTACTAGTTTCTCGTGAATGAGAACAGATTTTACAATGGTTACTTTACACTGAGGTATGAGGTTCATGGGGCTGAAGACAATCTAGTGACTAGGAGTGTTCCCAATTTTGTTGCCCATTGTGTTTTAGGTATTTTTACTTGTATTGGTATTATTTTTCTGTAAATTATTGTAGCTAACATGTCTATTTATTTTTGTAAACATTCATAAAATTTTCGTATGAAAACTGATTTCAATTGAAAGTAGCATTTCCTGGATTTTATCACTGCTTTTCCTTGCGTCTTAAAACCACTGGATTTTTCACATTTTATTTTATTCTATTTGTAATCATTGACATGTATCCTATTAGGCTTCGGATAAAACTCTACATACACCCCTTGGGTGTATGTAGACTTTATTATGTTCTACTCTGATAAAAGTAAGGTTATGGGTGATGGCGGTTTAGGGTGTTAGTTCACATCCTTGGTGCAGAGTTGAGGAGACAACTTATGGGTGATGAAACCCTGTCTTGTAGATTCCTTGGGGCTATCTTACTATTTTCTTTATTTATATTTGAACCACTTTTATAGTCTTTAAACCAATGTATTCAGTTTTGGTTTTTTTTTAAGATTTGTTTAGCTCAAAAATTTCAGATTTATATTATGAATTGTTTTTAATATTTTATGAATTCATAGTATGGTAAATCATTCCCAAACATTAATTAATGGTACTTGGGAAGCTGTGCATGTGTGTGGGGGTAGAGAACACCCTTTGGGCATTATCAAATGCTGGTTTGGGTGCCGATTTTGGTGGAGACCAGATTCAGTTCGTGACAAAATTCTATCAGAGGAGGATAAGGATTTTGGGTTATATTGCTATTTTAGGATGAATTAGGATAGACAGGAGAAAGAAATAATATGGCTTGATGTTTTGATTGTGATTAGGGTTCATGGCCTGCTCCTCTCATGGCATACCTTGATTCACCATGAAAAGTTGTATTTTACGGATTGACATCACTTCCAGGTTAGAGGTGTGGGCTGCAGACCACACGTGGACATCAGAAAGATGTGGAGTAGTTGTTTTTTTATTCATGGAATGTATTTAGATTATTTATATTTGATATATTTGATTAAATTTTTCAGATTTTGGTATTTATTATTGTTTTTTACTGTAGCATTTTGTTGAAACATGCCTCCCTGGAAAGCTCCCACGCACCCACAGCAGGAATCAAGATAGAGTTCTCCCACACTGATTTGTCAGAGGATTCTTAAGGCTATGGTCTTTGTTATCCATGCTCTTGGGGAGGAACCAAATCATGCTTTTATTCCTGCAAGGGTAGAAGATATGGGTCCTAGAAAAGATAAAGCTCAATAATTTCTGATAAAAAAGCCTCTTGCCTTCTGAGGCAGCTTAAAACCCTAGGAAGCAGATGAATGGATTGAGAAGATTGAGAGTATGTTTGAGTTCCAAGAACCAACCAAGGATCTCAGGGTTATGTGTGTCTCCTTTCTGTTCGAGTGTCCTAGCCGTAAGTGGTGGGAGTTAGTGCTTTAGACAGGGAAGAATGAGTCGATGCACTGGGGAGATTTCAAGGTCGTCTTCAATAAACAGTATTTCCCTGAGCTTTTGGCATATGCTAGGTCTAGAGAGTTCATGGACCTTGTTTTGGGGAATCTATATTAATGGGGTATTCCAATAATTTCATTGAGTTGGTTTTTTTTGCTCCATAAGTAGTCTCCAATGAGCAGGTGAAGACCCAGAGGTTTGAGAAAGGATTGCGACCAGAGATATACTCCTAGCTGTTCTTTTTTAAAGTCAGGATCTATGGTGAGGTCATTGATCAAGTGTGGATGGTGGAGATTGATAGAAAATTTAGGGCCAGTTTCTCTAGTTCAGAATCATTAGTGGGGGGTGGCAGCTCCTCAGAGAATAAAAGGAAGTGGGACGATCATGTGATGAAATGAGGTGGCAGTTTAGGCCACTCTTCCAGGCATTTTTCATCTACAGCTTTTGATGCGAGATTGGTCATGTTCCACCAATGTGGGAAGTGTGGGAACATCCAAATATTATTTCCACTTCCTCTAAATCATTTTTACCAATGTAGAGGTATGGGGATTTTAAAATTCTTCCATGGTGTGGCATGTCCACTCCCAATTGTGGAAGGGTCAATTGCTTCAAGAGGAGTGCCAACACAGTCCAAGCCATTGAGTACTGGGGAATCCTGATTTGGAAGTAGTGGTGATAGGGTTGGATCATCTTCTAGGTAGATCCAATTCATGGCACATCCATTGACTAGCAGTCTTCCTTAGAAATATACTGGACATCTCCATGCAGTGGATCAGGCACCAGAATTATCCGAGGTGGGATCGTCGATAGTTAGAGGTACTGTTCTGATTACATCTTCAATAGCTGCTGCTCATTTTGATAATGGCGCCTCTGTTGTATTTTTTTATACCCGTTTTTTGGACATTCTGAATTCTCCCACTGTGTTAATGTATTTTACGATGAAGTTGGTGACACTTCTGGGAACGAAGAAGGAGCAGGGACTCAGGTACCCCCCATGTGAGCTTTCCGTGTTAGAGGTTGAGATTTAGTGGGACCTCCTGGTTCAAGATATGTAACTATTTGAAATAATACATGGAATTGATTGTCTATTACACTTCCATGCACACAAGGATTGGTATTGGTGGCGAGTGAGTTTCATGGAACCTGACGGGAGTCGTCGGTTTTTTGGGGAGAATCAGATCCCCATTTAGGTCGCGTAGGACCTCCACTTCTATAGTTGGTATGTCTTACCTTCTAGTTATCATCGCTCATTCTAGAGGATGATTGTATTTCCATGAGAGTTTCATGAAATTATTTAGTGAATGAGTTTCTGGAGGTATTAAAATATGATTTCAAAAGTTTTACCCCAGAGCGGGATGTGGAGTTTTGGATTGATCGGGTGAATGGAACCAAACTTATATCTCTTACCCCTTATCCAAGGGCCCCTCTCGAGAAGAAGGAATTAGAGATATAGTTGTACGACTTATAATCTAAAGGATTCATTCACCCGAGCATCTCTCCTTGGGCCACTCCATTGTTGTTCATGAAAAAGGCTGATAGATCCCTTTGGTAGTGCATTGACTTCCGGAAGATGAATAAGGTAAAAATTAAGAACAAATACCATTTTCCCAAAATAGATGATTTTTTCAATTAGATGAAGGGGGTGAAGTGGTTCTCAAAAATAGTCTAGCGTTCGGGATATCACCATCTTATGGTGAAGGAGTCATATATTTCTAAGATAACCTTCTGAAGCTGGTACGACCACATTGAGTATTTATTCATGCCCTTAAGATTAACCAATGAACCAACGGTTTTTATGGAACTCATCAATAGGGTGTTTCATTAGTATCATGATTACGTTGTTGTGGTATTCGTGGATGACATTATAGTATACTCTGGCTCTAAGGAGGAACACAAACATCACTTGAGGATCCTCTTGGGTACTTTGTGGGATCAGTGCCTCTATACGATGTTGTAAATGTGCACCTTCTGGATTAGGGATGTGAGATTTTAGGGGCGTGGGATCTCTGAGAAAGGGGTTCCAGTGGACCCCATGAATATTAGTGCGATTATGTCATGGTATCAGCTGTAGAATGAGTTTGAGATCTTGAGTTTCCTTGGCCTGGCTGGTTATTACAAGCGATTCTTTCAAGATTTCCCTTGCCTTGTTTCACAGATTACCACGCTCACTGAGAAAGGGTTGTTGTCTTTATGGGGTCTAGAATGTTAGGAATCATTTGAGGAGATGAATAGGTGGTTGACCGCCACCTCCGTGCTGATTTTTCTAGAGGATGGAAATGGATATGTGGTATATTGTGATGTTTCAGGTCTAGGTCTTGGCTGTATTCTTATGTAGGATGATCACGTGGTGGCTTATGGATCTTTCCAAATCCGACCACAAGAAATGAACTACCCGACCCATGACATGGAGTTGGAAGCATTGATGCATGCTTTGATAACATGGTCTCACTACCTCTTTTGAGAGATGTTTGTGGTTTACTCTGATAAATAAAGCTTTTCTTATATATTCTCGCAAAAGGACATCAACTTGAGGCAGGGTCATTAGATCGAGTACTAGTAGGGGTTCGACATTGAAATTTTCTATACCCTAGGAAAGGTAAACGAGGTGGTTGACGCTTTGATAAGAGAATTTCTGGTGTAAGATTTGAGTAAGTCCAATGATGAGTGGACTTTTATGGTTCTTCTTTCTTAGATACATGTGGAGACCATGGAACACAGTGGAGGGGAATTCATGGAGAGCTTCTAGTTGAATCCTTCTCTGTGGGAGTTGATTTATTGGGAACAACACAGTGATGAGCGTTATAAGTGGTCAAAATAGTTTCTTCATGGTGGGGAAAAATCCTCTGATTGTTCGTCGTCTCCTGAGGGAATCTTGTGCTTCAAGGGGCGTTATTTAGTGTCATTAACTCTTTGGAAGGTGGTGATGGAGGACATCCACCAGTATCAGTGGGATATCCATCTGGGTGCCACCAAGATGTATTATGATGTCTGTCGGTTGTTCTGGTGTATTGGTATGAGACAATACATAGCGGACCTTGAGTAGAGATGTTACACATGCCCGCAGTTGAAAGCAAAGCATCAAAGGCCATCCAGTTTTCTTCTGTCTTTTCCCATTCCTACATGGATGTTGGACAAGGTCACCATTGGCTTCATGGTTGGATTACCTATTACACATCATGGTAAAAATTCCCTTTGGGTGGTGATTGATCATCTGATCAAATCAGCCGACTTCATTTTGATCAGAGATACAACTAAATGGATGAGTTGGGCCATTTGTATCTTCAGGAGGTAGTGAGACTTCATGGAATTCCATTTGTATTTGTATTAGATAGAGACCCCCCATTTTACATCTCATTTCCTGTAAGGCCTTTAGAAGGCCTTAGGGTCTTAGATAAATATGAGCACGACATGCCATCTTTAGACAGATGGTCAGACAGAGCAGGCGAATCTGATTTTTGAGGACATGCTTCGTGAATCATTCCTAGACTTTAGAGGTTCCTGGGATATCCATTTTGTTCTGGGAGACATTTCTTACAATAAAAATTACCAATCCTTGATTCTAATGGCTCTTTTTGAGGATATCTATTGTTGTACATGTCCGTCTGCCCTGTGTTGGGCGGAGGGAGGTGAGTTGTCACTTTTAAGGACGAGCCCTATGAAGGAGACTTCAAAAAAGGTAAAATTGATCAGCAAGTTCTTTTTGATAGCTCAGTGTCATTATAAGTCTTATGAGGACTGGAGGTGTTGAGACCTAGAGTATTCTGTGGATGGCAGGGTATTCTAGAATGTGGCCCCTCATCTGGGCCATCGTCGATTGGGAATGCAAGTGATGTTGATGTTGCGATAAGTTGGACCATGTGAGATGACCGAGTGTATTGGAAAGATATAATATAGGCTGGACATACCTTCTATGTTTACGTCAATCAATGACGTCTTCCATGTCTCCCAGTTGAAGGAATAAAACCCAGATATATCCCATGTGCTGAGTTGGGATGAACTAGAGATAGAGTCAGACTTGTCAGTTTTTGAGCTGACAGTGAAAATATTGGACTCCCAAGAGAACGTGATTCGAGGGAATTCTATTTTGTTGGCTTGAGTTTATTGGTATCATGGTAATGACACACATGACACATGGGAGTATAAGTTATGGGTTGAGGAAGAGTATTCATTCTAGTTTTTCGATCAAGAATTAGGTTGACTTTTCGGGAAGGAATTTTTTCAGGGTGGGGAGAATTGTCACAAACATGAAATTTTTTAAAGCTACTTTTTCATTGACTTTTCATTCATGCCTTGTTTTGGGGGTTTCCCATGCTTTTATGGAATAATTGTTGAGTTTTCGTGAATTGGGACAAACCCTGAGCCCAATTCCAGATATAAATATAAATTTGGTTTCTTTTATAACCTTTTAATTTTTTTATATTTTTCACCCATTCTAATTCCCAAATAGACTCTCGTGACATATTTACAACACCATTGCAAAGTGGATCATTTAAATATCCAAAACCAAGGTGTATATGGGTTTTTATTTGAGGGATTGGGCATGCCCCGATACCAAATTACAGTTTTAATAATAAAATTTGTTTCATTAAAAAACAATTCAATTTTAAGGATTTTTTTATGATTCCAAGCCTCACACAAGACCATTGAAACCATCTGCACACCCTGTATATTTCTAGAAACTTTGGGGCTCATATTCATCACTATTGAGTGCATAAATATTAGGGTTTCTAACCATGGCCAAATTTGAGGAGGAATGTTCTTTCCATCATAACTCTCTCAATTATTTATCAATTCCTCCATTCTGGTTCCAAAATTACCTCTTCATACTTGTTTGAACCACCCATAAATAGTGGCTATTTTAAATTTCAGTTTATGGTGTATTTGTGGAGATTTATTCATGATCCCTCAAGTAAGTTGGTCCATTTTATTCCTCTTTCAAATTAATTAGTGTTTCATTCAATTTGATCAAGGATTCTTCTCTTTTTCTGGATGTAACAGATGAACAGTGGGAGGGGTTTCGAACCAATGGTTTATACATGGGTTTTATTTGAAAATTCTTGTTGTTTTGGTTTGTTATAAGTCCCTCTTGGTGCGGTGGTCGTGTCACTTGATTTTTGAATGGTGATTCAAGGGTTTTCATTACATTGGTAGGTGATTCCAATGTTTATGCAGTCTTTGTGATTATCATGATGTATTTATGATCTTTTAATTCCTATTACATTTTATTAATGATGAAAAAATGATTTTATTGGTGTTTTAATTTCATTTGAAATTTTAATGCCATGTTCATGTGAAAATTATGGGGTTTTCATATAAATCATTTGTTGATTCATTAAGGGATGCCTTATAATTATATAGTTGGTTTTATTGAACAATATTGGGTCTGAAAATAATTTTCTAAATGTTCATCTCCTTTGTTTGTTTCTTCAAAATAGGTTTTCAGTCACGTTTTCCATGAAAATGATTTTAAAGTTGCAATTTGGTGTTGAATTAGGTTCTTTACATGGTTATTATATGTGATGCTTATTGGGGGTTGTTTTATAACTCATGTTATGGGTTTAAATAAATTTTTAAGGTTCATTGAATTATGTTTTGGTTAAATTTAGTATGCACATGATGTTAAAGTGTGAGTTTCAAAGAGTTTTTGGTGCAGAATAAAGAAAGATTTTGAGAGGTTTCTTTATTGAAACTCCAAGTGTTTGTGTGTGTGTTTTAAATGGATTAAAACATGTGTAGCTGTTGTATTGGGTTTATGAGACCATTAGTGGTGTTTTATATGAATATTGATATGTTTTGAATGCTAGAATTGTTTGAGCACAAAGGGGGAATCTGGAGTACCAAGGTGGGGCAGATGTGTACTAGTACGACTAGCGGACCAGATGGGTTATATCCATGTTTCACCTATAATTTGGATAATGAAAAATCTAACTAAACTATGTTTATTATGATTGGGGAAGACTAGGATATGGGTATGTTCCCTACTAGCAGCTCGTGCATGAGAATGGATTTCACTATGCTTATATTACACCGAGATATGAGGTACATGGGGCCCGGGACAATCTAGTGCCTAGGGGTGTTCTTGATTTTGTTGTTCATTGATATTGTGTTATTTGCCTTTTTATTGGGGTTTTTTCCATAAATTATAGTATCTAACATTTATATTTAATTTTGGGAACTATATGAAAATTTTAGCATAAAAACTGTTTTCAATTGAATTTTACATTTCTTGGATATTATCACTGCTTTTCTTTGTTTATTAAAACTGCTTGCTTTTTCACATTATATTTCATGATATATGGAATCCTTGGGAGGTATACTATTGGGATTAGTCTAAAACCCTACTTATAGACCTTGGGTGGAAGTAGGCTTTTTTATGCCTGACTCATGTATGAGGTAGGCTATCGGTGATGGTGGCTCAGGGTGTTAGTTCACATCCTTGGTGTGGAGTTGTGGAGGCGACTTGTTGGTGATATGCCCATGTCATGTGGATTCATTGGGGATTTATTCCTATTGTAATTATTTTTATTTGGACCACCTTTATTTTCATTAAACCAATTTATTTAGTTCTGGGTTTTTCATAAGTCTTGTTTGGCTCGAAAAATTTAGATTTACATTATGGATTGTTTATAATGTTTTATGCTTTCATACTCGGGTAAATAATTCCCAAGACTAAATTAATGATTCTTGGGAACCTTTTCCTTCCTTTGAGGACAAGGAATGCCCTTTGGGA
The DNA here is from genome assembly GCA_963277665.1 of Viscum album. NCBI lineage: Eukaryota > Viridiplantae > Streptophyta > Magnoliopsida > Santalales > Viscaceae > Viscum > Viscum album. The sequence continues at coordinate 1,967,363,187 of OY728132.1, forward strand.
ATTTTCATGAACTATTTTTGGTGCTGGTAATAGTGGAAACAAGATTCAGTTCGTGACACTAGGAATTAACATGTTCTTGAATAGATTCAAGCCTCAAATTGATTATAATTTTTTTATAAATTGAATCTGAAATATCCTAAGCATAACCCATGGGAATTTTGTGCAATTAATACTGAATTAAATCCACTCATCATGAAAATATTTATTATTGTGATGATACTCAAAAATCCTTATTATGTTCTTTACCCCTAACGGAATCAATGCCACAACCGCATCAACATTTGATTATCTTGACATGTATTTCATTTCAATGAAACCACATAGTATCAATTTACCAATACATTATAATGTTATTTAATACATGATACTTACCCCATTTTATATACATTTATTCACAATGAAAATATTGAAAAATACCTATACACTACTCTGATACCAAATTTAGTTACATAATGATTTTATATATAAATTTTATATCATTTTTATCATAATTCAATAAAACACATAATAATAAATTATCTAAAATTGTAAAGATTTAATTTAAGTGGTTAAATATACAAAATCATCTTATTTCATGTACTATGATCAACATATTCTATAAAATATTATAAAAAGTTACACATCATAGATATAACCAACATAAAATCTATCATTAATACTTGTGTAATGGAAACATGAAAATAAGATATCTTGGAAAATAAATAATATTTAAATAAGAAATATCAATGAATGGTAATAATTGTGAAAAATATATATATATTATTATGATTTCATGAATTTAACATATGAAATTATTATAAAATTAGTTAATGTTTGTTTATCACAAATCTATAAAAACGTGTCTATTAGAAAAAAAATATGTTCAAAGAGTGTAAAATGATAAATAATAAATCATGACTCGTGAGAACATAAAATAATAATAATAGACACGTTTATAAAAGATATATTAATTGAAATCATTTCCTTATTAATGAATCACTAACAATAGTATCTTAGTGGATTGGGATCACACTACATTGTATCAATTCCTTATAAACGGATCACTATGATGAGTATCAGAGTGCATTGTGTCCCATACAGAATTGGATTCAATCTACATTCCAATCGATATTATCTGATTTGATATCAATAATTACTCTATTAATTATAGTGATTTAATATAATTACCATTAATATAGTGAATACCATACATATGTGTTCCAGAAGATCAAAAAAACATTTATCACCACTTCATAGAGTAGCATATCAATGTATTTTTTTAATACATGTATCATTATCACATAATCATAATCCATTATGATAATGAACATTCTCTAAGTCATTATATAATATCCTTAGAAAATCATAATAAATAGTTAATTATATAGACATAGATGAAAAATACTTTAAAATTGTATTTAATCAATTTTTAAAAATAGGGGAAAACAACATTCCCTTTTATAATATTTAAATTTTAAAAAAAGTATTAAAAAATAATTTATTATTAAATTTACTATAAACAATCAATGGGATTCTTCAAACTAGATGAAGTATATGGTGTTGGGAAAATGACTCTTTGCGGTATATGTTAAAAAATATTTCATTAAAAAAATTCAAAGAAGTCCAAAACATCCTCAATCTGAAAAATAGATGTCGTTCAAAAAGATGGAAATAAAATAAAATATATATGATAAATTATTTAAATAATAAATATATCATTGTAAAAAACATTCTTTAAGCCATTTTAATTAATATGATTATGCATGTAAAATAGTATAGGATGAAGGGAAAGTAAATCCATGTTTTCTTAAAACAATACAAATAATAATTTTATTGAAAAAATATATAATTAAAGTAAAAAATAATAATAAAAAAAATTAATATATGGGAATGAAATATGTTTGTTTAAAATTTAAATAATCATATTATTTCTAGAAATTTAAATTGATAATTGAATATCTCGAAAAGAAATGAGATTATAAGATTAAAAAATACCTCATTTTATGTTTAGTGTTAGATTCCTTCAGACCTACTATATAACAAATATATATTTACTATATATAAATTATGTTTAATAGTTATACACAAATTGATAATTTTCATTGATTGGTAAATCCAAAATATCATTTTGTTAAAAATTCATTCTATAAAATTAATATTTGAGTTAAAATTGTTCAATTTCACATTAATGCTTTAGTTCAATTGTTCTAGTCCCTATAACTAGTACTTGAGTTACACATTAATAAATCTTAATAATAAAAAAACAAATCATATTTATTCAATATATATTGTTTTATACCCATTTATATAATGTGTTGAAGAAAACGTACTACACTACCTTGTTGATTAGGTTTTCTATACAACATTGTGTTTTTCTAATAGAAGGGAAGGATAAATTAAAATGATATACTGTAAATATAAAAAAATATATCAAATGAAATAATTCATTATTTTTAAAATTATTATATATAATTTTATAGATCTTTATGAATGAATATAGATGAAATAAATCAGTAGAAGAATATGCCTCTTTTTTAGGTATCCTCCATTGAAACATACATTAAGGAATCTTGAATAGGTGTTTTTATGAGAATCTCTGAAAGGGCCTAAATATGGTTGTTGGGAGATAGTTAGGATTTCTTTTATCGTCATAATATATTCATGTTTTATGGATTAAAGAGGAAATTAGTATTCATTTTATTTGTGAAGGGATTTGTGTACATAAAATTAAATAGAATATTAAAATATAATAATTCCCTTCTAATGGGAAAGTGTCTTTAAAAAATCATATTTCACATAAAAGATAATGGTAGTTTTAAATAAACTTAATATGTAACATTTCTTTGAGTTCTTTGGTGGTTTTAGCCTTTATATCATTTCTTGACCTCTAATTAACCCTGGAGAACATTTCTATAATAATAATAATTTTACCCTAATAATTATTCATTATAGAGCATGTTTTATTTGAAAATATTAAATTATATTAATTATTTTAGTTCAAAAATAATATATTTTATAACATTCATTTTTTATAAGTTTCAGAAATTCATTTTAAACTATTGTCCATAATAAATAATATAGTTTCCTAAAAATTATATTTCTAAGAATAAAATAGAATTCATTCGTATTCCATTCCTAATCAATACCATGGATGAATTTGAAAATATTTTATTGAAAATTTTAACCTAAAATTTTATTAAATACATTTCTTTAATTGTGATTAATATAATTTTTATGTCAAAAAATATCGCATCATTAGTACAGTTTTTTTATAAAACCTCTCTTCTTTACCATTAATGATTTTTACTTTATTTTTAACCATTTGATAACCAAGGAATTCATTTTATTAGTATGAAAATAACAAGTAGTATTATATTTTATTCATATAAATACCAACTTATCCATCTCAAATATGATATTTATCACATTAAAAATTAATATTTAAATAATATATTGAATTTCATTTGAACTCATTGTAAAATGTAATAAATCCTTTCAAAATATTTGAATTTATTGAAAGAGATATGTAACCTAAAATTTCATGAGTATTCATAAAAATATAAACACCACAACGATTAAAAATGGTTACATATTATCAAGAATACCTTGATATAAAATTTTCAACAGATTTGGGTAATTTTCTCTGGGATAATAAAGGATATCTATAATGAAATATGATTACAAGAGAGACCATACCAAATATATACTCTCATAATGTGTTATTTATGATCATTCTCCTTTGAATTCATTTTATTAATACTATCCCTTTTTTATACAATAATCTATATACAATAACCATTATAAACAATCCATTCATTTTATTCTCTTTTCCTATAATATATATAGTCCCACTCTCTCTTGTTGAACAACATGCCACTACATTCCATAGAATTTTGAATTTGAAATTCAATTTAAAATGAATTAATTACATGAAATTAAAAATTATAATTAGATAATCGATCACACTTGATCTTTTAGTCACCCATAGATATTATTTTGGAAATTTTTGTTAATTATTTTATATACTCAGGTAACATTAACCAATACTCATAATAAGAAAACCTAAAATTATATAAAAATTTCATCACCATTGATTGATATGAATCACCATGTATCTTTAAGAAGATGTTTTTATACAATTTTAACTACATATATAATATAACACAAATTCCCACTTCTAACTCATAATCATATTTATAGATTAAATTCTAGTTAATCTCTTAAAAACCACATTCTATGAAATATTATATTCTACCATGATTTTTATTTACAAGAACTTTTCATTATAATTTATTTTTATTAAACCTCTCTTTGTAAAATATTCCTTCTAATTTAAATTTGTTTTTTCCACAACTAGTTCAGTTCATCCCATTTATAGTGTAAACTATATTGGTTGTAAGTAAAAAAATTCCCATTTCATTTATTATTACACAATCCTAGACACATTATTATTATTCTAGATATAATTATATATATCATTGAGTTGTTACTATATACCACCAATACATTTTCAGAAATAGTTATATGCTTCACCATTTTAAATAATGTAACAATCAAACAAAAATTACTTGTGTAAATACTATCTTAGAATTTATATACCCATTTCCAATTGAGTCATCCTCCAAATATGTTTATTAGATACCCATGATATAGTTGATAACTCTTCTATTAAACATGAATTCTACATCATGTAATATTTTAAATTTGAATTTTATATAGATGATTTTAATATATAACAGCATATAAAACATAGATTTTAAATCATATGAAAGAAATTGTTTCTTATTTGAAGTGAATTCTGTTCTACTACACTAATGATAAGTGTGGTTGGTTCAAATAGTGGTTCCTTTTTTATTTACATTTCTCAAGAAATAAAACTCTATTCTCTTACTTTGATTTTTTACACTCGTATGATTACTCAACCATTAGATAATTCAAAAAATGTATGTATCATAGGAATACGGAAAATTTACAAGACTATGTTAGAAAGTGTTCAGACTAAATTCCATGAATTGTAAAAACTCATATAAATTTATTCCATTCATTACATACTCGAGTTAATGTTTCTTAAATGAATTTATCCATCATCCAACCCCACATATTAAGAGTCACATCCATCATCAATTCATCATATTGTGGTATAGAACATTATTACAGAAACTGATGAAAATCACCAGAAATCCCAGGATTCTTCTATAATAATGAATGTAGATACTATTTCAAGTTTTCCAAATATATATAATAAATTATTTCCCATTATAAATTATTTAATATTTTACTAAAATTTTTCTATGAATAAAACATTATTTCTATAGATACAATATTTGTCAGTTATTAATTTCCAATTAAGAAACAATTTTAATTAGGTCTTACCAAAAAAATTATTTCACTTAATAGAATCACACCATTACATGATAATGGTTTTCTAAATAAGATTAATCCACTATGGAACTAAAACATTATTATTTTTTATGTTCACTAACGTTGATAAATCACTCTGACATATATTCTCACCATTCTAATAAAACCACATAGATCATGTTCAATGATGTCTATATATTTATTTTTAATAGACACAATCACTAATAGAAATGAATAACCATAACTATATCATGTATTTAAATGAGTTTTATTTTATATTAATATCACCATCAATAACTCCACAAAACATTTGAAATCATATTCAAAAAAATATAATCATTTCTGGAAAAATGAATCCTATTAATGTGGAATATCTCAAAACCATTCCTATATAATCATAATTAATTATCATTATGTGTTGAATACTTATGAAATAAATAATCAACGTGTAGTGATAAATCTAGATCAGTTGTGTGAAGGAAAATCTTTAATGTTGTAATTATCTAAATGGTTTAGTAATCTATGTTGTAATAATCAAGAATCTGCACAAGATAAAAATTTTCAATGTGAATCAGCTACATGAATATATATTCAATTACATTAATAATAATCTACATCATTATTCAAAATTGGTATATTTCCAAATATTCATATATGGATTAAAAAATTTTGTACATTCATTATTTTTCTACATGTATCATTTGATTCTACAAATGGATGAGCTATGTGATTTTCAAATGTAGAAGAGATGATTTTCTGAATTACATTCATGAATTCACATGCTAAAAATCCACTTTCTAAATCTTCCATCAATAAAAATTGATTTTTGGAAATATGATACACTCAAATTCAAATATAACTAATCCATATGTTCTCCATACCTTCTCAAAAATACTAACAAGCATCATGATGCTTCTGTCAATTAAAGATTCCGCCATATATGTCATAAACTGCACTCTCTGACTTATGAGTTCATCATATTAGTTTGTTATCAAATAAAATAACTCATACTCACTGAGAACCATGATATCATAAAATTATCTCAAACCCTGAAAAATTTCATCAGGGTTATTAAATATCTCTCGTTAGATTTTTGAACAATCAATTAAAAACTTAACAGACAATATTTGAATAAAATATATGCCATAAAATCATGTGTGTTACTGGATTCACAAAGATCATATATAATTATTATAAGACCATATATTTATCTCTTGATGAATTTTCCCACCCTTAAATCCACTTTTCTATTCCCTGAGATGGTGGTACATAAGACTTTATTCACACCTCCCCATATGCAAGAGGGTTTTGACTAGTAGGGAGGGTCTAAAATGTATTCCTGGGGATAATATGCTTTAATTGATTCGAGTAGATCATCAAAGAATTTATATATATATATATATATATATATATTAGGAAAAATATAAGGGCAAAATATAAAGAACATACCAATAACCCACTGTAGTGAAATTAGTAATGAAATTCAGACAATAATATAAATGTAACAATAAATCCTCCATAATAAAAAATAATCAAGGTGAATCTGTACATTTAAATATATAGTTAATATTATGATCTTAATGTGATGTTACAATAAAAAATTAGTACATGGTAACTATATGATAATGCAACAAACCAAAATCCATACAAAATATAAAATGTCAAAAAAGAATATATTAATAAAATCACAATAATAGGGTCCATCCCTTTCAACTGTAATTCAAATTCAAACTATTAATCAAAATTCGAAAACCTGATTCTTCCCATAATATATAAATTGAAACATAAGATCTTATTGTGTAACAATAGTGGCCCTGGTCGGGTGTGAGATATAATCAATAGGCCATCACCATCAATGTTTAGATCAATCCAGTCCTTGTAAAATAAAAAAAACTACGGTCAAGTAAAAGTATCTACAATAAAATTAATAAAACCCCATTATTTCTTGGGTTCTACATGGATACCCAACCTCCAAAACCTTATTTTAAATAATATAAATTTATCTGATCCTATATACTATTAAAAATGCGACAGGGGTGAACATCAGTTATCATGTATAAGACATGAATTGTGGACAATACTCAAGGTATTGTTTTGGTTTGGAGATGCATCCGTATAACATTAATCAATTATTCATAAAATGAAATTATAATTACATAAGATTAATACATATTGGAGAAACCATAAAATATGGAATGGGAATCATGAGGCCCTGTAAGATGATACATAAATGAATCCATAGGGGTGATGAAAAATCCACTTAGTATCTAATAGAGTAGATTACGTCAAAGGAACCTAATAATAGTTATCCTTTGTATCTCTTTCGGCTTAATATAACAACAACCTCTAATCTCATCCAATTTTTCACAAAATGGGGACTAATTATCTCCCAATAGGATGAATAATCATATTTCTAACAGGCCCATCCATGTTTCTCCCATAGTGCACCTATTTCACTCATGGGTATAATTATGTACCTAAGGAGCCCGTACAGGGCATGCTATACAATCATCCCAGTGCATCCAACAGATCCATGTGCCAAGCATGGTGATCCCATCAATGAATTCCTTATGTCAGAACCCATGTTTCATCGTGTCATGTAATGATATATAGAAAATAATTAAAAATAACATCTCATCAATAATGAATAGTGAGGGAGAACACATCTTTCTACAAAAATACTTAAATATAACTTATCCTAAACAAGTTATCCAACCCATTTTTATTTATTGCATAAACTAAGTCATAAGGAATGAATGAATGATTATAATTATAAGAATATTGAATAATAAATAAGAAATAATAATAGGCCATGAACCATAAGAAATTAACTATATGATATAATAATGGAATAAATAAAAAAGTTATAACTTTTGGTATACCATTCATCTTAAATATATTTGTTAATTTAATACATTTATTACATTTGAAACATAGTTAAATGGGAATTTAGATATTTAGGGTAGAGGTACTTAATATTATATAAGAAAATATCACACATTAGGGTTTCTTGGGTCATGTAAATCAACAAAAATAAGACTTACAACTCACTAGAGTCATAAATAAAATAATAATAAATTTAATAATGTTTATATAACCATTTTACGGATTGCTTGTGATGTCAGGCATGTGGCACAACGTCACCACATATTTAAGGATGTGGTACTCATAGGGGATGAACTAGACCACCTTCCCTAAGTTCATAGAATATAACCCATCTTATTTTGGTCATCTAATTGATATAGGATGGACGATATCATATGAATAATCAAATTTCATGAAATAGGTAAATATATATCACACTAAAAATTACACAATGTAGGAAAACATAAATGAGGAATTTATCGAATAAGAATTTCATCTATGACTCATGGTATAAAATCCACCTATTGATGAAGGATTTGGTGTTTGGATAGAAACTTTTTCAAATACCCTAAAATGGAGACAACGGTGGTTCGAGCAGCTACCGTAGGTGACAAATGGAGTGGAAAACAAGAATGAGGGATTAAAAACATTTCAACAAAAAATCATCATTTCACATTTAATTTATATCAAAACCCATTTATTCAAATAGTTATACAAACTGTATACCAACCATGAACATAGTTCTACTTATGGAATGACCTCACATGGGCTTGGTCTATAGTTTGATTAACAGTGTACAATCCGTGCAAAACTGCTCTGTTAAGGATTTCTGCAATCTCACATGGGATTGTGGCACCCCTTGGGTAGTTTTAGAAAAACCTTATTAATTTTCCAATGAAATGGATATCCTAGACATTTGAGTCAGATTTTTATCTCTAATCATGTGATTTCCTTGTAACTAAACATGCCTCCACCATTTCTAGAACTCTTGTATATGATCAAGCCCTAGACTTTCCTGAACTATTTCATTGAAATTTATTCTTTTCAATATGATAAAAATTGATGTTTTTGAATAGTATCAAAATGATCTGATCCTCTATGAAATTTTGGGCCATTACAACTACCACTCTTTAGGACAACTTTTCCCTGAGGTTCCCCTCTAATGGTGGTAACATGTTGTCCAAGAAAAGTTTCAGCCACTGAACATGTACATCATCTTCCCCCTCTCCATTTATAGTATTTTAAATGGAATTTCATCGTTTACACCTAGACCAATGTAATAAACCCACCTTAAAGGGACGCTATTATTTGATCAAAGAGACATATTAGATTCTCACCAAACGACATATCCACCTCTAGCACTATATCAACAAGTTCAAATAAACGATATGAAGAGACATGATAATGTCGATTTTGGGATTTAGGGATTATTTCATGAATGGAATTATAACATGTAGTTGGCATCAAATGATGTGAGACCATACCACCACTCTCCACTATCTAAAAATCAAAAACATAATAATGTATTATATTTCCCTATTTATGAAATCATTTGTCACCCAATAATGGTGATTCATGAAGAAATAACTAATGTCCCACCTCAAACTCAAGTGGTTCATGGTGAAAATTAGTGTTATATGTCTTCATTGATGGAGCTATATTAATAGGTTTCTGAATCAAATAAACATTCTATAATGTATCATGAATAAGAAATGGACCCATTAGTGATTCATATCCTACCTCTACCATGCATATTTGTGAACGACATGAATTACTATAAAGGGCCTCATTCATATCCATAATAATCATTTCCTAAAACATGTTATTATAGGAAAAATCCAAAAGAGCTATATTTTTCTCCCATGAAGAAAAAAAATTCAAGGCCACATGCATGGATCATGTTATCTTAAACTACTATCATTCACATAGACTTCCCATCAGTCTCAGGGTGACAAGCTATGCAAAATATTACTTATGAAACTAGTGCCTTCAGTACCTCAGGCTTGAACCTTAAGGTAAAACAATAATCTCTGACCGATATGATAGAATGAAAAACACCATGAAGAAAAAATATCTATTGTATATAAAGAATCACAATCTCGTCAAATGAAAGGGTATCCAAGATCGTTTGAAACTACACAACCATGGTCAACATCCAGATGATCAACCATAATTCATTGAAACCTTTAGGGGATTTTAGATGACCCATCATGAAATATATAGTGGTGTTGATCCATTTCAACAAATTAATAGATATATTCTATAAAATTCCACCATGTCTTAGGTGCTCGTCCTTCTCATACTATCATGTGGAGCACTTAGTGATAAATCATAAAATTTTCCTCTTCATACATGGACACCAATAATAATAACCAACATCATGGAACATCATGGTATCCTTGGGATGAACTTCACAAATAGAATCTTTAGATTAAAAGATAAAATATTCCTATTTATTTGAAGGAAACAAAAAAATTAATATTATGGTATCATTACCATAAAAATCCCAACTAGGAGTTGTGTTCTTACTTGATACACTCTACCATAGGACCAAAAATTCAGGATTACAATGTTGGCTTATCCACAACAACTCATGTGGAGAGGATATACCATCTGAAGCTTCTAGTACATGCTTCCCATGATTCTCTTGAACCTCCATTTGAATATTAGAATATAGATCCATCAACTGTAACTCTGTACTAGCATCTTGGAGAACAATTATCTGAGTCCTTTAGCTCAATGCATCAACCACAACATTACCCTTAATATGTGTATATGATATCACTGTGTCCAATGACTGTAGGTAATCAACCATGTTTTACTTCCTCAGATTAATGTCTTATTGTGTAATAATATATTTTATACTCTTTTGGTTCATTTATACAATGAACCAATCACCTAAAAGTTAGTTCCTCCAATAGCATAACCCATGGACAACATCACCCATCCTTAGTTTATGTGTTGGATAATTCTACTGTGTAATTATTAGATGGAAATACCCAAATGAAGAAAGTTAATCACACTCCATCAGAACGTCTCTCGGGATGATTACTAATGAATAACCATTAATAGTATATCCTTGGTCTAGACCTGGAAGAATCAATATTGATACTGAGTTATTCCTCCACTATAAATCTGAAAAGGCTATCTATGAAGCATCATACTAGTTACATTTCACACCAATTATTGTCATCCATGTAAGAGGTTCTTCTAATAAACTAATATATTATATGAATTTCCAATAAAGGCTATCCATCCAAATGATATTGCATATCTAAAACACATTCATGGGTTGATCCAAAGAAACCATGGTTCTATCATTTTAAATGTCTAAAAATTGACAATCCTATTAACTGATATGACATAATAAGTTTTCCATAGTAATAAAACATAATTATTTATAGATAATTTAATAAATTCATTTCTACCTTAGCTTATTCAATATGATATCAAGATGATTGGAATGGTTTTTTCTGGTACGATAATACCCCAATATTTTGTCAACAGTACTACCACCAGTGAATCTTGGTTCTTAGGGAAATCCTAACCCATTTGATCAAAAAATAAATCTGACACATTCATTGGGAAGAATAAATTAACCAGATACTCATACATGTCATACAGTTATCAGATCATTGTACATGGAATATCTGAATTCCGTACACACACCTGATTCTAGCCCACACTCAAATGAATCATTGAGAAAACTATCGCTCCTCAATGTTGGGAAAGGGGTTATTTAAAACAGGGTAGTGGATATACAATTTAATTATAATATTATTCACACAGACATAATAAACAAAAAAACTAAGGGAACAATCATCATTATTAGATAAAATGGCAGGTGAACCCCAAGGTGAATAATTATGATGGATAAAACTATTTTCTTCAAGATCTGTAGGCTGAATCTTGAGATCCTAAAGCATTATATGTGTGATCATATAGGGATGAATGAACACTGATATTATAAATAGAACTAGGTCATTGGTGAAACCAACCATATACTCAAGAGAAAATCTAGATAAATCATTATGGAAGATATCTACAAAATGATCCATCACATGAGGTAATGCCACAAGATGCATTCCTTGATCACTTGCAAAAAAATACTTTATTGGATTGTGACTCTTACTAAAAAATGACTCTCAAGTACATATCTGCAAATATAGATATCCCATTTTACCATAGGAAAATATGTTCTTCCCCTTAGTCATGTGAAAGAAACCCACCCATGATATAAAAATCTGCATGGGCTCAATAAGACACCCACTAATCTATATTGATAATGAAGTCATAGTATGTGTATTTGAGGTTCAATAAAAAACACAAGAAATGGTTCGTCCCTATAAACAGTTGTAGAAAATTTCACTAGAATATATTATCTAATATATCCACTAATGGGGTATCTATTCTCATTATGCCTCTGGACTATTTTACCTCTTGGGAAACACTTCGTATAATTATAGTAGATATTAAAGGGTGTAAATCAACTATATCATAAGTGTAGCGTGAAAAGTAGAGGATACAAATAATTACATCTTATATTAGATGTACATGGACTGTACTCCATAGAAATAGGTTACACATAATAGATATTTTATGTACCATGGTTCTGATATGTTGCCTTTCATGCCTAGGAAGGCTACCTCTACAGATTATAACCTCAGAGGAATGAAATCATCATCCTTGGAAACCTCTTTTTCGAGGCATGTTGGATAAAGACCATCCCCAATACCAAAATGGAATCGCAGATCATGTAATTGAAGGATGTTTTGGTATAAATCATTCCTTAGTACACATTGGGGTAATGAATCAGCAAAAGAGCTAAAGAAAACCCATCCCTACATATGATCAAAACATTATACGAGTCCTAATAACCATGGGCATTTTATGGAATGGCCTACCCCACAAGAGATAAACTAAATGGATTTCAATACATGTCACATGCATGGTACAACCCCCCCATGCACACTCAAGGCATTGCATCATGCTTCCTGGTGAAGCATCACCCTAACATAAAAGAAAATTTCTCTGGATCACTTGCATGAGACACCTAGTTTAGATTATTGATTTAGATATGGATTACTATCTATATAATGGTGGTAAACAATAGTATGTTCACCAATGATCAAGGGATGTAAATAATCACATAATAAAATCAACACCCACTCATAAATCCATCACTATAAATATTCATAGAAATGCGTTGTAGATCGATGATGTTATAAGAATACAATAACACTAAAATAACATTGTATGAAAGATGTATAAAAATTATCTTGTTTTTCTCTCTCTGAATCTGCAAAAATAGTTTATTATAAAAGGCTATATGGAATTCTGAAAAATTCGTACGATGATGAAATCATCCTGAGAGTTGAGATCCCACCAATACATGGTGGATTTAGAAAACATATAAATATCATGTATGACCCAACGATCATGAGTTGTTTCTATATAGTAAAAAATCTATATAATGTACTTCATCCTTTACTCAGTAGCCTAATTTTGGTCCTCCCCCAAGAAGGTCTGAGGATGATACTATTAAAACTTCAACATAAACTCTTAAATAGAATATGAAGGCTATGGAGGACACTAAACATAATGCATAAAGAGTTATATATTTTTTCACATAACAATGCATGAATTCCAAGATGGAGGTCAAGAAGTGGTTCCTCAAGTGTCATAATTGGAGGTATCACTTGTGAATCATGTCCCACAAAATTTAGGTCTTTCTCATTTCCAATTTATAGACATGTGATGTGAGGACAACACTATGGAATAAATATACAATTTTGAATAGATCTCATCAAATAATATTAAAAATAAGATAGGGACAATTTTAACATGAAATGAAAAAAATAGACCTTCTATAATTAGCCACACCTCTATCCCTTATCCTTAATAATTTCATAGATGATAAGAAGGATCAGGAAGTGAAGATCATCATAGACACACCTACATCCCACTACTAAGTATGGGCCATGGTCAATGTATCATACATATAAATAGAGGGTCCACTATATGGGTTTTCAAATGAAAGGTATAGAAGAAAAGACATTAATATTCATTAGGAATCATCATCTATTACTAACAAATTCACTTTTAATTCAACAATTTATTGAAATTTATTAATATTAATTTCATTTGTTATATCAGGTTTAAGTTAATTTCATCATTATCTCGTATTTATAAATTTCAATACTATTTTTAAATTGATATTAATATGATATTTAATTGTATCTTGCGATTTACACCAAGCAATAATATATAACTAGAAATTTTTTAGGATTTGATAAAATAAAATGCCGTTTTCAATTTATAGAAGTATTTTCCCCTTAAATTTCTATCGTAATTCATCAATAAAGCCATCTAATGTCTGTTAAATGATCAATTAATCAAATTATGTCATCATACAAAAAATCCAGAATATGAAATTAAAAATTAATAAATGAATCACAATATTTTTTTGAAAAACATGAAATGCATGAAAAATAAGTTATTTCATGGAATAATGTATTTCATATGGTTCCTATTGAGATAGATGGTCTCATATTATATTATATCATCAATAAAAGTCAATGAAAAACATTATAATATTATCAATAATTATTATTACAGAAAAAATACATCACCCAATGGTGAAATATAGAAAACAATAACAAAAAAATAACATGATTTTCCAATCCAAGTCAATTTTCAGTTTCCCCTATACATGGGTTAACTACTCCTAAGAACAAGATAAATAAAAAATTATAGAACTTATATTATTCTATATAATACATAAATAGTACATCAAATAGAAAATTACACTCAAGCAAATTGGTATAATCTCACCCAAAATTTCAATTAGAGGTCCCTCAAGATGGTGGTTCACAAGACATTAAGAACACCTCCTTGTACAAAAGAGGCACCGGAATGGTAGTAAGGTCCTTGGGTGATTTTTTGGGGATATAATTCCCTAATATATCAGAATGCATAAAAACAACAAGTATATATATAATTAGAAACTGCAGAAGTAGAAATTATAATGCTAGCAATAGTAACCCATCATTGTAGAAACAATGTAGATAAAAAAATTAAAATAGTACAAATAAAACATCCAATATAAATAAAAAATACTTGGAAGATATAAATATTAATAGATAGAAAATATGATGGTCCACATGTCATGTAAGTAATAAAAATGAGTAAACATGGAACTATGGGATACAAGAATACACCACATGCTATCAAAATACAAAAAGGAATAAAAGAAACTAATACTTACATAATAATAATAATAGGTTGAGTTTAATTATATATACTCCATCCTTGAACAATACATCAACAATCATAAACTATATGATTCCCTATATTTAATCCTAAAATGATATAGTCTACATGGGTAATGAAGACAACCAAAGTAGGGAGTGAGATATACTCAGTAGGTCACCACTAAAAGTGTCTACATCAATACACATCATGAAAATTAAAATGAATAATGTTATAGTAAGGAAAAATTCATGGAAATTAATAAAAAACTGTAATTGTTTGAGTTACACTCGGATATATGATAGCCACTACATGTTTTAGACTAATAAAAATGTCACTAAACCATGAGGGATACCAAATCTTATAATCAGTTCATATGGGTTATCTTGAATAAATTATCATGTGTTGAATGATCCCAATATTTTTTTCAATCTTGTCCCATGGAATTATAACATCAATAAAAATATTAAAATTCATTTAAAAATGCGTCACTTGAATCCTAATATGTGTTACTCTCAAGTCAGGTATAATTATCATGTTCCGATCCAAGGAGATCCAAAAAGGAATACAAATGGTCAAGGGATGAGCCACTAAATACCCAATAACAAGGACCCCATCCATGGAAACCAATAATAAATGACCCAATTACTAGTCTCGACATTGTGTAAGCATAACCTCTATGCTAATCCAATTAATCTGCCAAATGAGAATATGTATCACCTAATAAATGGTATAATTATAGTTCCAATGGGCTTATACATGGTTCTTACTCTACAGAACATGTGTCACTAATTTGTATAATAATTTTTCTAGGGGACTATACCATGAAACCCAGGAATTTCCCCTCGTGCATCAAACAGATCCATGCACTAATCATGTTGATCCCATTGAGAAATTCATTATGTTGTGACCTGTGTCCACTCTCACATTGTCTAAAGATAGTGAATAGAATTTACTATCACATGTCATCAACAATGTATTTCAATTACGAATACAATCTATTAAATATTCATTACATTTAATCTATTCTAAATATGATCTCCAAACCACTTTTATTCAATCACATAAAAAATCATATCAAGGATTGAGGAGATGATCTTAATCATGGGAATATGTCATGATTCATGAAAAATATTCTCATATGTTGAAGAATATGGCATCAAGTATGACATATATTCAAGTAAAAATTAAAAAATGACTAACTCATGGCCTACCAATCCTCTTAAATCAATAAATTATTTTAAATAATATATTACATGTGAAACACAACTCAGGTAGTGTTTAGATATTTTCGGTTAATTGGAACTAAGACTATAAGATATTATCACACCCACATGTGATTCTCAGTTAGAAGATATAATCCAATAGTTGATTTTCCACTCATTAGTTTCATAACAAGAAAGAAAAAAATAATCGATTTATTTATTTATCAATTTAAATGCATTGTTAGAGATGTCTGGTGCATAGAAAAATGTTGAACCATATAGAAAGAAACCAAAAAAGATGTAAAGATCATGACCCCTGACATTAGGATAATAGATGACCACTCATCTATTTTCAGACCTCAAATCGAGATAAGAAAAAAAAATATTTTAAGAATTATAAATTCCCAAAAAATTGGGAAAATGATTTTTCACAAAAAATATTAAAAAATAGGACAAGATCAACCAAAAATGGATGGAATAAAATTGTAGATCATACATCATGTTTTTTAACACAAACTAAAAGGTGTTTTTGGAATCCTAAGTAAGGAGATTTAAAAATCCCTATAATGAATTTGAGAGGGAACTTTGGGTAGGTACTGTTGGAGAAAAAAGAAGGTGGAAAAGAAGTTATGTTGATTCAAAAAAAATTTCCAGAATAATTATCAGTTACCATTTAATTACTGACGGGAAATTAATATTTTTTATCAAACCAAATTTAAGGAGGAAGTGAGATTTCATAAATTCAGCAATACAAGGAAACTGACAAAGCAAATATGCCCCGCCCTAGCAACTAAATTGTGTCAACAAACCTTCACCAATTCATGATCAGTCGGCTAGCTATCCCATGCAAGGATGCATTGGTATAGAACTGGGCGGAAATGCATACCCTCTTAGACCCACAATCCATATTACGTGAATAGGTGATGACATATTGATCTAATCTAGATCTTAAGTATATCAAAAAAAAGTAAAGAACATCAAACATCACTCAAAAAAGCACAAAATAAGACCACCAGTAACCCATCAAAGACAAGAGACAACCTTTATCAGTTAACCAGTGTCTTGGAAAAGCATCTTTATCATACCAGAATCTATGTCTCTAAATAATTTCCATTCAATAGATTGAACCAAGATATTAGGTGCATTCGTCATCAGACATTCAAAATCAAAATCAATCTTGTCCCAAGAATATATGTACTCCTAAATATTAATCATTCATTTGATCAAACCCCCTTCAATAATAAGGTCATGTTTTTTCAATCAAAGCATAATACTCCTCAGTAATAATTTCCCTTATAGGCCTTGCCATCATTTTAGCATCGTTATCTTTGGAAGCATTGAGTAGTGTGACATGCTCAGCTTCTTCTTCCTCAGATCATAATACTAATTCAATTGGTTGGTCACCATGGGCCCTTGTTCTCTGGTGATTCACGTCCACCGATTAAATATTTTTGATGATATCCTTCTAAGATGAACGAGTCTCCAAAGGAGGTGGTAAGGAAGCGTAATCCCTCCAAACCTTCCTCCTCCTATAACTACTATTTTCCTACAGACTTAATGCTTCCCTTGTTGAATGACTAGTTTCAGTTTTATTTAACATGTTCACATGTCCCTGGTCTATCTCTACAGGGATAATCAGTTTAGATCTCAATCCAAACCCCACAAGACCTTCGAATATGTTTTTCAACTGAATTGAAGATCCGTTACTGGAACCTGATCCCCCTTCTTCCCCAAAACAATCCTGGTATGACACCTCCCTAACAGTCCCCTACAACACTTTCATAAGATGATCACTACCGAATTCAAGTGCCCAATATGGGGTATTCTACTTGTCATCCACCATATGAACCATGACATAGTTACATCCTAGTCTATGCGGTACCCAATGCATCATGTCCTAGATAAGTGAATCCCCCACACTCACACTACCAATCTGATGCAGCGAAGGGGGTGGGGGTGGCAAGGTCTGATTTTATCTTACTAATTATTTATGACACCATTGATAGGTCCTAGTTTATAGATTCCTTCTATACAGGTGAGCGTGATCACAATTTCTGCCGATACTCATCCACAATAACAACTTTGTGAGATATTGAACAAGACGGATGCCTCTATTATAGATTCTCTACATAATCAATCACAACATTCTCCTTGCCTCCATTTTTTCCCTCCTCACAATAGACTTAGATCCCTTACGACAACATTACAGTAAATTCCCTAATTGCTTTCATCCCAAATAAATGTTCGTCTAGGTTTCATATACAACCTTTTTCTTTCATCGATAATCCTAGACCATAGTAATCAAATAATATTCAAATGGGTCTCTTGACCCATCCATTTCATTAAATTTTCATGGGTTTATAGGATGGGAAAGCACTTTAGTTCTACTATATGATCACATATACCTAGCTAACATTTTTCGTAACATGCGTATAATAGCAGGATTTTGAAAGGGAAGGGGGAGGTTAGGGAAGCTTAAACATGTTTCTATAGATGGAGGATCCTTTGTTTAATGTTTATAAAAGGGACACTAAAGATGATTGTAATTAAAAAAATTAAAAAATTGAGGTTCTCTTCTCTAGGCCATGTTAAGGTCTGATTCTGATACAAAATGTATCATAATTTAATGATTTTCCCAGAGAACCAGAGTCGCCCTTTCATGCCAGTCCCAAGTGCTGAAGAAGAATATATCAAACGAATAGATTGCAGGGTGTTGCTGACAAAATCTAGAAAAAATGGTATTCTTTAAAAGGATAGACAATTCTGATAACTCCATCGATAAAATCTTCAGTTTAGGGAATCTATTGGGAAAATACGGGACATTTAGTCCAAGTGAGATTTGAGGGAAAAGAGGGATAAAATCCAGATTTTAAAATGGAGTGAAGTATGAGGCCACTTCATTGAAGCACATCGATGGTCCCTCCCCCATCGGTGTGGGGGACCGACGTTGAGGACGACGTCGTCATGAGGAAGAACTTGGGTTCTTTGAGAGGACGGTCCCTTGAACACCATCCCCTTTAATTACTATCGTGTAACAATTGGCCACATAGTTTTCCAAAACCGTACATCAACTTTTCACCCAACTTATCATAGGAATGACCATATACATACTAGGTGAAAGGTTTGAATAATCATTTGAAAGACATGCGAAAAACATTAGTTAAAGATTCCATCAATATTATATGGGTGTGAGATCCTTTTTTCATGGTTTAAATGAAATATTATGGCTTCTCCTATGCACAATGAAAATGGCATATTTGGGTCGCAAAGTAATCACTAAATGTGCGGCACAAAATATCTTCCCCTATTACAGATCCCTAGGAACTGAATGATCAAAAAACTCTCCTAATTTATCTGATAGATATTAAATCAAATCATTAGCATAAAATTATATGTTTTGAATAGTAAAACAAGGATATTTACCTCACAGAAATTTCAGGACACTACAAAAGATATCATCCATAAATTATGAATGACTTCATTAATAATATCTGAGCCTTCTTCATTCCACTTTTGCCTTTATCTTCCTGAAATCAGGAATAAACTTCCCCACTTTATCATTATGTGATCATTGAATTATAAATATTTATTGACTATTTTTTTATCATTAGATTTTAATATCCTTTGATAAATCACATTCAGTCCCCCTCCATTATGGATATCTATCACCCTTTTCAAAATAATATAAAATACATTGGGTATCTCAAAACTATATATATTGAAGTCCATTAGTAAATTTCAATTGAAATAATTCTACATGGGGGATAAGGGAGAACATGATGTTTTAGACATTATTATAAAATATAGTATTTTGAAATTGATTCACTTCTAATAATAGTAATATAATAATTTTTAGATATTTATTGTAGATCGATATTACAAAAAACTATTATTTCATTTGTAAATTGATAATATATATCAATGTTCATGATTTTTTGTCAAAATTTATTATTATAGAAACCTACATCAATTTGATTGGTAAAAAAATTATAAAATTTTCGAATTTAAATTTTATAACTACACTGACACAGTAATCATACTTATTCTAAAACACATAGAAACTGTATAATATTCATAAAAAATTTTTAGAGTCATTGAATTCATGTTTTTTCTCAACCATATAATACATACCTCTCCAAAGATTAATTTTCCACTTGATATCGATCATTTTTTATATAATCAAAATTTTAATCTATATCAACAATTACAAACCTTTCCAATTCTATATTTTTCAGTATAGCACCCAACAATTCAATGTTACATTATAATATAGAAAAAATATATTAATATCAAATAATTCATATCCCTATCATAAATCAAAAATTTATAATATATGGTCACTACATAAGGTATATATATCCTTGATGATATTATATAAAGAAATTTTCCAAAGATTATATTTATCATTTTTTATTAACACTCCTTCCAGATTCATCCTTGCACAATTTCGTTCCAAATGAAATTGATTTGTAAAAATATTTAATCTTTTCAATTTCAATAATTTTTTTAAATCCCCCATCGTATGATTCTTCAGTTATAATTTTATATTTTTTCCACTTCTCAATGTAACATCCTATGTATTATATCATATAACCATGCATGAAAATCTAGAAATAATTCATCATCTACTCTATAAACACCATAAAAAACACTTTATATCTATAGAAAATATGATTTCAACAACACTTTCAATTATATTAAGAGATCAATCCATCGTTTCATTCAATAAAAGAATAAAAAATTACATTTCATGAAAACAATATCCAATAATGATAAATAAAATTTAGTATAATTGACATTGAAATTTCATTCAAAATATAACATGTTTTCTTAAATCCTTATATCATGATTACATAAATCTATAAGATAAAACCATCTAGATCATTAATATATAAATATTCTCAATTTAAATAGTAAAATTGCACATCCTATTGGTATAATTGGTAATATTATAAGCAGATTTTTCGAAGAACATGCTGAAAGTGTCACATCTTTCTTCTAGTGAATAAGTGTTATAAAAATTCAATTATAACCATTTGAAAATATCCTTTTTAAATTATATTATGTTTCGTCCAAGAAAATTCTCAATTAACATATTTATTATTCTTAAAACCCCACTCTATGATTAAATGATTTATATTTTTAAGTATATAGAAAAGAACCCATGGGAAATTTAACTCAATCAAACCTATTTACATAACCATATCTTGGGTCCATTCCTATTTCTCAAATTCTTCAGCCAATATTTAATGTCCAATAGATAAAATTAGACTAGTTTGTTCTTTTAATATCAATCTACATGTGATTTGAACTGCAACCCAACATTTTCCTATAATATATTCAATTTCTACATGTTTTATATATTTTTTGTACAATTTATTCACATTTCATGTATGATTATATTCATAAATGGACTATTCAAATTAAATATACATGCTAATTGGATCCTTCTAAATATCTTTTTTATTAATCAATTCCTACATCTAGGCACCATTTTTAACAGAATAATATGAAAAAATCAAAAAAATTTAATCTCATTTTCCATCATTTTCAAAAATGAAGATATCAATTAAGTCAACTCTTTTATGCAAAAAATTTTCCTACATTTATAGAAAAAAAATATGTAAAATGTATAACAAATTCAAAATGAATTGAATGAACAGAATTGTAGTCCACATTTTATTCCAAAATACTAAAAGTTCTATTCTTGTTTTTTTAATTAAAGGAATACCAAAAATAATGAAATATTCATTAGTTTTTAAAGATTAAAATCATGAAAATCAAATGAACACTACTTACCATTATATAATCATTATTTCATGACATAAATACACAACAAAATCTGTTTATTCATTATAAATTTTTTGATCCTTTTAATTACTAAAAAATGTTATCGATAATAATGAAATTAGATAATAATATAAGATAATTACAAAATTTAATGAAATTCATATCAGCTATCATATATATTTTCTTACATATAATAGATTACATATTATGAAGGATTGGTGATGTGTTTAGCAATATATAATGTCCACTAAATTATGATATCACAGTTTTATTTTCCATTTTTGATAGGTATCACATATCATGACCTTGTCCCACTTCATCATAGTTATATTTTTCATAACATGATGCTAAAAAATTACAATATCACTTCTTTATCCAAGATAACTATGCCTTATATATCATAATTTCTTCTCCTTTTTTCCAATCATGTTACATGTATATCTTGGATTATCGTTTCGAAATAGATTTCCTTTTTGTTCTTATCACTTGATTAATGGTATTTCCATCCCATGGTGTCTTGATGATATATTAATATTTCATGAATACAATCACATGTATATCATATAAATTATGATAGAAATAGATTAATCTATTATTCAGTTCATCAAAAAATAAAACATCAATTTAAAGATGTTTTTCTGAATCAATCTTAGATGTGAAAATTACATAGATTTTAAGGTGAAAACATTTCAAAATTTCACTAATCATACTTATATCATTTAAAAATTAGTACAAATAATGGTGTCACTATTAATATGTGAGTAACAACCACTATAAGGAATCCATGACCTGGTTTTCCTAATATCTTTCAAATTGTTTTCTATATAAAAAATTTTCCATCATTGACTTTTAAAATTCCCTTTCATTTCAAAAAAACTTTAGATGACACAATATTCCCTTATATTATCCTACTAATTATTTCTACCATATTTTTTTCATTGGATGATATTTTTATGTTATTTATAGAATTTATATGTTCCATGTTACTACTAATTTTGTTTTGAAAATCAATTATCCTTTTAATTGAATTTCTCCCCCATTTTTACATCTTATCTATGGTAGAGGCATGTGATACCATCGTGTATCATAATTTTACCCAATCATAGAACAATTGAAATAGTTTATTATATATGTAGATAATCCATACTGTTAATATTTCTATCATAAGGATGGTTGATGTTGTATTTATAAATACTTGGGATATATTTTCTGTGATTGGAATGTTATTTTTTGAGAATGTTATACACTCTATCATTTAG
The DNA here is from genome assembly GCA_963277665.1 of Viscum album. Classification (NCBI taxonomy): domain Eukaryota; kingdom Viridiplantae; phylum Streptophyta; class Magnoliopsida; order Santalales; family Viscaceae; genus Viscum; species Viscum album. Next base: position 1,967,386,897 of record OY728132.1, read on the forward strand.
AATTTTAATTTCCACTAAAATAATATTACATATAAGAACAAATTCAATATGATAATATATATTGTTTTTTATTCATTGGGAGTTACATTATTTCGCTTATTTGGTCAATTATTTTTTCCAGTACGTTACGATCCCAAATTTATATCAATAGCTTTGTGGAAATAAATTTTTATCTTATTTATGTAATTTTATTCATTGATGTATTCAAATGGATTATTAAGCTGATATTTTTATTGTATAATTTTTTTGCTTCAATTTATTTTACCATATTTTCCATTTCAGCTACATTTAGTTTGTATCTCTTAATATCATCTATGTAAACAACATATTCCTTTTCATATTCTCACATTCTTTAAAATCATACATTTTTACTTCAATATAATCCACATATTTTTCATGAGTAAATTAATTATCTCTTTACAAGTTTATATATTCATTATTCATTCTGTTCCCTTTCTCTTTTCTTTAAGCTTGATCAGCTACATTAAGAGATGTGTCGGACACTTTTTCCAAATGAACTGTGAAATTAGTTTTACCATTTTACTGGTTTTGTGATGTGGAGTTGGATTAGTTTCTTTCTATTCACGTATCCTTTCTTCAATGTTAATTAAATTATTATATATTAATTCATATTTGGATGAATTATTTTATATTTTACTAGATTTCCACTTTTGAGTTTTTTAATTATCTATCATAGGTTTGGTAGATAATTTTTTTTGGAAAATTGATTGAAATGTTTCAAATATCCTTAAAATTTAGAAAATAAGGGAGGTGTTTTTTCACGACCCCTTCCCCAAAAAGTGAACCCCTCCTGGGTCAGTAATGTGAGAAGAAAGATAATGACCCCCGAGTACCGCCTCCTATAGGCCCCGGGTTGGAGACTAGCACCGAGGGTATAGTAAACACACAAATGGGAGGCATTACCCTCTAAGACTACATATGTTGAAGAGAGAGATATGATAGACACCAATCAACTCCAACTCAGAACTGAAATATAAAAGAAACCCAAGTGCATATATGAAATTCCATTCAAATGTACTACAACTGGAAGGGAAAAACTGCAAGTACCGAAATGAAAATAAAACGACAGCGACCACAAGCCCGAACAGCTCCTCCAACCACAACTTAGTAGTAACCAGCTTGATCTCCAACCTACTCCAAGTGACCTTAAAAATAGTGTATTTATACGAAGGGTGAGTATAACAGTATACTTAGTAGGATCTTCCCAAAAGCCTCTCGCGCAAAAGTAAAGAGAGCATGATAAATCTCAGTGAACAACAAGTGAAACCAACTCATCACCAAAACAGGAATATTAAGTTCCCATCCTCACCCTGGCCACTCTCACCAAGTATCGAATACCAGAATATAGAATATAGTAATGAATATCAATGGTGCCCTGCTACTACTTCCCCACTGGTTTTCCACTTTTCCCCAACATCGCCCGTCCTAAGCATCTCTCTCTAAAAGTCTTTCCCACACACACCTGGGCGAAGCACCACAATCGGAACCTCATGCCCCACAAAGGATTTCCTGCTGACACCTGGGCGAAGCACCACCCCATCCTCACAACCAAAAGTAACTAGGTATTTTCTGAGATCCACCACAGCCCGCATAATGTGTATCATACGTCAGTTATTATAGCTCAAACTATTATAGCCCATAAACCGAGTAGGGATCCTCAAGCCATCATAACCTATACACGTTACACCTATAGTAGTCCATAGGATACTATATCCAGAATATATGTGTGTGAAATAACCACAATCCATTATATCCCTCTACACTCATATTTGGGAAAATTAACTATTGTTCATATTGGCACAAGTATCTACCAAGAGAAGAGAGCAGGGCCAAAGGGGGTAGTCAGCCATTCGTCATCCCACCAGAATGTTGGGGAAAACACACACCCCCCAGGGCCCAGAATCCCTGGGGTGTCTGTTTCCCCTACTGATAGTGTGGAGTAGCATATAGAAACAAAAAAAGTACAGAATATATTATATCTCACAACCACTCTATGGGCATTACATAGTCTTAGAGACAACTGTAGCTAACGTCTCTCATACTCCATGGTACTAATTCTTAGACTAGGCATCCTATAAGCACACAACCATTTGAAGAGATTAATTTGATTACTTCAATCCCTTCTTATCAATTCAACTGTACGTTAATTAATTCATTAAACATTAATTAACCATGAACAATTTAAAATTAAAATTCATAAGCATCACACCCAATATCCACTGTACCATCCAAATTACAACCTTGTAATTATGTTCAAAAAACATCAACTCCATGAGTTAACACCATTTATTCAATTATTCATTACATAATTACATTCCCATATTCCCAAGCATTCTATAAAATCATTCTATGCTACTAAACAAAAAGATCTCATCACGGTGGGTAAATGTACTACCTGTCAAGTCTTTGCCACCTATAACAAGAGCGTAGGAAAATTTTACCTTGAGAGGCTAAACACTGAAAGCATGTGGCATACCCCGCATGTCTTTGCCTCTTTCAGAAGAAGGTTAAGAAAGACCAGCTGCCTTGAGAAGTGGGGAAAAGTAAAGTAGATACACAATCAATAGGAATTAGCAAGCATCCAACAATCACATCCATCCCATTCCATCATCCCTAGTGTCCTCCCCGACACCCACATGCATAAAACGATGGATCTCACCACTCTAGGAAACATCCGCTGCCACCAAAAAAAGGCTTGTATGCCTCCACATATCACAATACCCCTCTAGGGTCACATCACAACACAAGTAGTAGGAAATCAAGCATCACATCAATGGTCTCTTGGCCCTTTAATAATCAAGAGGGTAACTCAGAACCCTTTTAGAAATTATCAAACAAGAAGTTCTTTAATCTATCTTGAATTAACAGATTTTTTCAACGTATGTTCCGAAATTGGGGAAACCTAATTAGTAATCAATCACAAATAAATAAACATGCATAATACACTAATTTGATTAACATCAAATTACAACATGAACCAGATTCATTTTCATGCCTCTTTATCTTTAGCCAACACTTATCAATTAATCCCAGTTTACGTTCTTTACTGATTTCCATCAATAACAAACAACTGAACAAGCAAGCATAGATATCACACTACCGAGAAAAACAAGATTAAATAACATATGATCGATACAATTTATTTATCCAGTTCAATGTTTATTATGTCAATCCCATTATGATCCACTGGGATAAAACATGCTAACGATACAGTTGAATATAAACGAAAAGAGAAGAAACGAATCCCATACCTAAAATAGTTCCTCACATTCTTTATCCACACCACAAGTCACGATCCTCCTCTCGCGACAACTGCATCCACCAGAGGATGCCACAGTACGACATCACCAACGAAACCCCAACAAAATCCCCATTATAAGCACGGAGGTTAAATTATATAACATGGAGAGGAGAAATCGAAGGAGATGATCCCAAATTAATGATGATAAAACATACCTTATATCGAAGATTGATGGATAAAGCTTTCTTTGCATAAAAACAGAGTGGAACCAATCCGAGGAGTAAGGATTGATTATGCAAGTCCTACGGGAATGATTGAAAGGTTCTAGCATCTCATAGACAATAACAAAGAGGAACAAAAAGTGAGGAAGATATCTTGCCCCTTCTGAAGATTTAATTGGGCGACAGTTTAAGATACGCTAAATTCCACATTAAAATCAGATTGCATTAAACCACATGGTTTGACCAAGTGAAAACAACCCAAGCCATTGGAATAGTTAATATAAGATTTAGGGCCTTTGTATCAGCCTTAAGAGTCTGTAAAATAAGGCTTTAAATGTATTTTTCATCAAAGGAAATATCAAAGGGGAAAACCTGAAGGAATATAGAAACAATGTTCACCTACCGTTATTGTACACCTACAGATCTGTGAAACCGATCTTTGAAACCGATCTGGGAAACCAATCTCTGAAATCGATCGTTGATACCGATCTATAAAACTGGTCTGTGAAACCGATCCATGAAACCGATCTGTGAAACCGATCTGTGAAACTGATCTATGAAACTGATCTGTGAAACCGATCTATGAAACCGATCTGTGAAACAGATCTGTGAATCTGATATGTGAAACTGATATTTGAAACACTGTACACCTACCGTTACTTTTCATAAAATGGAAACAATGTACACAGAACTGAAAATTTGGAAAAGTGTTGGGGATATGTCACATTGACCTCATAGAACACCACCAACCCATCATTTTCACAATGTAGTGGACCGGAGAGGTCCATTCCATTACATCAGATACCTCTCAAAACATTCTCATCCTTTAAAATTCAAAACAAACCCAGATGAAAAGAGGGGTCCGAACAACCACCCCCTAAGATACCTCTCTGGGGAAAACCACCCTTATTTGTTTGAAAGCTAAAACAAAACAATGACATCCGAGATAAAGGGGACAAGAATTCCATATCCAAGAAAAATATGCATAACATCACATAAAAGGTTCATAAAAAAGGATCAAAGAAAACTCAACATAACAACTTAAAACAGCTCCAGGTACTGGACACGCATCTATGACTCATGTTCCCAGGTACTCTCATCCATGCCACCGTGTCACCACAATACACGAACCAAGGGAATAGAACACCCCTGAAACACCTTCTCCTTGCAGTCTTGGATCTCCACAGGTCACTCCTCGAAGGTTGCATCATCATCAACATCGATCTCTCCCCAATTGATGATGTGAGAGTCATCATGAAGATATCGACAGATATGTGATACATGGAAAACATCATCTATCTGGCTCATCTGCGGGGGAAGTTCTACTCAATACGCCACAACTCCATCTCGAGTTAACACCTCGAAAGGCCCAAAAAACTGGGGAGAAATCTTACTTCCATGATCAAGCCTTCGATGCCCACGATGAGGAGTCACCTCTAGAAACACATGATCCACATCATTGAACTCCAAGGGTCTCCTCCTTGGGTCAGCATATGATTTATGATGATCTTGTGCTATCTCAATCCTCTAACGAATCACCTAAACCATCTCTATTGTATTCGACACCAGTTCTGTTTCGAGAATTGTTGACTCTCCGACCCCAGTCCAGCACAACAGAGAATGGAAAGGCCAGCCATAAAAGGCTTCAAACTGTGCCATACCGATGGTGGAGTGAAAAATATAATTGTAATCGAACTCCACCAAGGGTAAGTTCCTCATCCATGAAACTCCAAAATCAATAACACAAGATTGTATCATTTCTTTAAGAGTCAGGATGGTTCGCCCTATCTGACCATCCATTTAAGGATGAAAAGTAGTTATAAGGCATAGATGAGAACCAAAAGCATGTTGGAGTCCTCTCCACACCCGGGAGGTAAAACAAGGATCTCTATTAGAAATAATCATCCTAGGTACTCCATGAAGTCTCACCACCTCTTCTAGATATTGCTTCCATAAAACAACCACTGACCTCGACTCCTTGATCTCTATGAAGTGTGAAAATTTATTTAAATGATCCACTACCACCCAAATAGCATCATGTCCTCCCGAAGCTCGAGGGAAACCTGTAACAAAGTCCATTGAGATGTCCTCCCACTTCTACTGTGGAATCTCTAATGGCTGGAGAAGAACACCAGGAACACAGTGTTCGGCCTTCACCTTCTGGCAGACTAAACATCGAGACACAAACTCTGAAACCGCATGCTTCGTCCCTGGCCACCAAAACTGACTCTTATAGGATTGGTACATCTTTGTCACACCCGGAGGTACTGCTAATGTTTAACTATGGAACTCTCGGAGAACCGTCTCGCGCATCGTCAATGGAACAAAAAAGCTTTCCATGATACAACACTTGGTGTTGTTCGTCCTCCGACCAACCATTAGGGGCCTCACAACAAACAACTCGGTCTCTCCAAAACTCCACCTCTAGATCTCTCAATTGTGACTCTTCCACCATCTTCATCAAGGATGATTGTACTGCCATCTAAAAAAGACAACCTCTACTCTCAACTTCTCCCATACAAAGATGCAATGATGACAGTTCTTACATTACTCTCCATGAATCACTGGATTCGCACATAGCATCACTGTGTGACCTTTGGCTCAGCGCATCAGCTACAACATTCCCTTTTCCAGGTGTATACAATATTTTGATGTCAAATTTCTGAAAGAACTCTATCCACTGACGCTATCGCAAGTTCTTGTCATGTTGGGAGAAAACATACCTCAAACTCTTATGATCGGAGAAAACCAAAAAGCGCTCACCAATGAGGTAATGTATCCAAAACGTTAGAGCAGACACCATAGACGCCAACTCAAGATCATGGGTGGCATAGTTTCGTTTATGGGGACACAACGGCCGAGACCCATATGAAACAACTGACCTGTGCTGCATGAGAACACAACCTAACCCTCGATGTGATGCATTGAAAAAAACATCAAACTGAACTCCCTTATCTGGAAGACAAAGAACTATATCACCTAATAACTTCTCATTAAGATACTTGAAAGTTGTATGACAATGATCAGTTGATATGAATGCAAGATTCTTTCTAGTCAAAGCTATCAGAGGAGTCACAACTCATGAGAAATTGGCTACGATCTCCCTGTAGTATCCTTCGAGCCCATGTAAACTTCACCCCTCTAAAACTACCTTGGCGGATGCCCAGGACACAAATGTTTATATCTTAGATGGATCCATAACTACTCCCTATTGGGACAAAACATACCCCATGAAATGGACTTCTCGAGCCCAAAACTCACACTTTACCAACTTCCCAAATAGAAGATGTTGGCAAAGAACACCCAAAACAGATCGTAGATGCTCTGCATGCTCCTCTTCAGATGTAGAGTACACAAAGATGTCGATGGTGAAAACCACGAAAAACTTGTCCAGGAACTCACGGAACACAGCATTCGTCAATCACATGAACACAGTCGGAGCATTCGTCATGCCGAATGGAATTCCAACGAACTCAAAATTTCCATGACGACAACAGAAATTAGTCTTCGGGATATCGTCATCCTTTACACAAATCTGATGATATCCTGACCACAAGTCGATCTTTGAGAACAAACTTGCACCCTTCAGTTTATCAAATAAATCATCAATCTGTAGAAGAGGATATCGATTATTTATTGTCACTTTGTTTATATGACGATAATCGACACCCAACCACAAGCTTTCTTCAGCCTATTTTATGAAAAAAAACATGTGCACCCCACGGTGACACACTTGGCTGAACAAAACCATAGTGTAATAGACCATCAAGCTGTATATGCAGATCTCATAACTCAGATGGGGCCATCCTATATGGAGACATGGAGATAAGAGATGCTTTTAGTTGTATCTCGATCCCAAACATGATCTCTCGTCGAGGGGGTAATGCTACAACATCTTCTAGAAAGTCATCAGGTTACTCCTATATGACCCTAGGAAACTCCAACTGCTGAACCTCTGAAGAACTCAGAATCATCTCTTCCATCATGGATGATAAGGATGAAACATTCCTATGATCCATCTGAGGGTCTCGCTCACCGACAAACACCAATTGCTCTCCATATGCACCTAGTAAAATGACCTTCTTCCCGAAGCAATCTAGGATATCCTATAATGAATAAAACCAATCCATGTCGAGGATGAAATCATATGATTGTATCCGTAATCATAAGAAATCTATCCAAGAGTAGTGTTTCCCCAACACTAGCTCATAGTCTCTACATACTTCAAACAAGTTAGATCAACCTCCAACTGGTGTAGTCAATGCCAAGGGCACTGGAAGCCTCTCTACCTCAAGTCCCAATGTATGGATAAGGGTAGGTGATATAACAGAGTGTGTCACTCCTGAATCAAACAAGGCATACAAAAAAGAAGAAAACAAGCAAAGGGTACCTCGAATGATGTCTCGCTCGCCTAGAGCTGGCCAGGCTAGAGCATGAAGCCGACCATGACCTCCTCCATGGCCTCTCTGACCATGATGACAACCACCACCATGGCCGCTCTCTGCTCTCTGAGGATGGGGAGCGTCATGGGGCTATCATCTACCTGCCTCATAAACCCTCTGGTGATCTAAAGTAGGTGAAACTGGCTGCTGATGCCTCGTCGGAAACTGCCTCAACGGAGGAACCTGGAGAATAACCCCTGGTGCATGATGACTGCTCTGAAAGATCTGGCACTCCCACTGCGGATAACCACGACCAAAACTGAAAAAACAAGCACCAGATCCCTTGGCATAGGCTTAAGAGTTGTTGCCTCTTGAGAAACTAGATGTGAAGGGCTGGGACCTACCCTCGACTGAACGAAAACTCTTCTGCCCTCAAAACCGGGATCCCCGGACAAAAGCTCTGCTTCATGAGGAATCATGCCAATTTCCCTCTTGTGATGATGTGGTCCTATATAAAGTCCTCTCGACAACCTCTTCCCTTCCCAGTACCTCAAGATATGTTTTCAGCATAAATGGGGTCACCTGGAGCTGGATCTCTTGACACAAAGCCTCATCAAAATGCCTCGACCTGGCCTCCTCATCAGGTAACAGGTCTGAAGAATATCGTAAAAGGTTCCTAAAACGGATGCCAAATTCTCGAACACTGGAGCTCCCTTATCGAAGGGCAAGAATCTCCTGGCGACTGAACACCTTTGCAGTAGAAGAAATAAACTCGACTCTAAACTTGTATCGGAACTCCTCCAATGACCTCGCTGACTCCTCACGATCCCCGTGGAACAAGAACCCCCAATGCCTCACAGCTTGACGCAGCATCATCAAAACCAAGGACACACAGTGCCCCTTCCAAGAAGGGATCAAACTGATGCCTATCTCGAAATCCTCCAACCGGTCTTTCCTGACAGCATCTGAAACAGAGCCCTCGTAATTCTTCAGAATCTGGCATTGAAACTCTTGGAGTGTCTTCATACAAGTGTCGTCGTCGTCAACCTCTACCCTGCGGTGACCTGCTGGAAAACCCTGTTGGAAATATTCTATGCAAACCTGATGGGGACATTGACCAAGTTCCATACCTACAAAATAACAAACACATAGACCTCCTAAGCCTGGAATTTGGAAGACTCAACAATTATTAATTAATTGTTATCCTTTATTCGTTTTAGTTTAACCTATCTCAAGTTCTACCCATTCAAACATAGAAACAAAGAACAATGATGCATGATCCATTCCTTGGTCTATACCCTGGAACAAGTGTCACCATGTTTAGTAGCCATTCTAAACTTCAAGGTCCGTACATCAGAACATAGGGGTCTCTAAACGCTTATGTCTCAGCCAGCCTCCAGTGTTCAACAAACTTTCTAAACATGAATGACACCATTTCCCTACCAACTCATGAAAACTCAATTGTGCCTAACTCCAAACTCTATCCTATCTCTCAACCATACCTCTGATACCACTTTGTCGTGAACCCCACCCCAAAAATTGTACCCCTCCTGGGCCGATAATGTGAGAAGGGATATAATGACCCCCTGAGTCCCACCTCTAGTATGCCCCGAGTTGGAAACTAGCACCGAGAGTATAGTAATCACACAGATGTAAGGAATTACCCTCTAAGAGAACATATGTATACGAGAGATATAAGATAGAAACCAATCAACTCCAACTCAGAACTGGAATATATAAGAAACCCAAGTGCATATATGAAATGCCATGAAAAAGTACTATATCTAGAATGGAAAAACTGCACGTACCCAAAAGAAAATAAAACGGTAGCGACCACAGGCCCGAACAGCTTCTCCAACCTTAATCTTGTAGTAACCGGCCTGATCTCCAACCTGCCCCAAGTGACCTGAAAAATAGTTTATATATACCTAGGGTGTGTATAACAGTATACTCAGTAGGATCCTCACTGAAGCCTATCATACAAAAGTAAAGAAATCATGATAAAGCCCAGTAAAAAAAAGTGAAACAAACTCATCACCTAAACAGTTATACTAAGTTCCCAACCTCACCATGGCCACTCTCACCAAGTAACACATACGAAAATATAGAATATTTTAATGGATATCAAGGGTACCTTGATAATACTTCCCCAATGGTTTGCTTCTTTTCCCCAACATCGCACGTCCTAAGCATATCTTTCCAAAAGCCTTTCCCGTAGACACCTGGGCGAAGCACCACGATCTGCTCCTCATGCACCACAAAGGATTGCCCGCAGACACCTGGGAGAATCACCACACTATCCTCACTACCAAAAGTAACCAAGTATGTTCTGGGAGCCACCATAGCCTGCATAACGTGTATTATACGTCAGGTATTATACCTCGGGACATTTTAGCCCATACACTGAGTAGGGACGCTCAATCCATCACAGCCTTTACACGTTACACCTATAATATTCCATAGGATACTATATCCAGAATATAGGTGTGTAAAATAACAACAATCCATTACATCCCTCTACACACATATATTTGAAATATAACCGTTGTGTCTGTTGGCACAAGTATCTACTGAGGAAAGAGAGCGGGTCCAAAGGGGGTAGTCAGCCATTCATCCTCCCACCAAAATGCTAGGGAAAGCACCCCCTAGGGCCCATAATCCCTAGGGTGTCAGTTTCCCTTACTGATAGGGTGGAGTAGCATATAGAAACACAAAAAGTAAAGAATATATTATATCTCACCACCACACTATGGGCATTACCTAGGCATAGACACAACTGCTGCTAACGTCTCTCAGACTCCGGATTGCTACTTCTTCGACTAGGCATACTTTATGCACACATACATTTGAAGAGTTTTATTAGATTACTTCATTCCCTGTTTATCAATTCCACTGTACGTTAATTAATTCTTTAAACATTAATTAACCATGAACAATTTAACATTAAACATCATTAGCATCACACCCAATATCCATTATACCATCCAAATTACAACCTTTTCATTATGTTCCAGCAACTCCAATGCCATGAGTTAACACTATTTATTCAATTATTCATTATAGAATTACATTCCAATATTCCAAGGCATTCTAGAAAATCATTTTATGATACTAAACACAAAGGGCTCAACACGGTGAGTAGATGTACTACCCGTCGAGTCTTTACCAACTATAACAAGAGCATAGACCCATTCACCATTGAGGGGATAAACACAGAAAGCATGTGGCATACCCCACCCGTCTTCACCTATTTCGGAAGAAGGGTAAGCAATACTAGCTTCCTTGGGCAGTGGGGAAAGGTAAAGAAGATAAACAATCAATAAAAATCAGTAAGCATCCAACAATCACATCCATCCCATTCTATCATCCTGGGTGTCCTCCCCGACACCAAAATGCATAAACCAATGCATCTCCCCACTCCAGGAGTCATCCGCTGCCACAACCAAAAGGCCTTTATGCCACAACATATCAAAACACCCCTCTAGGGTCACATCATAGAAGAAGTCGTAGGAAATCAAACATCACTTCAATGGAATCTTGTCACTTTAACAATCAAGAGGGTAACTCAGAACCCTTTTAGAATTTATCAAACAAGCAGTTCATTAATCCATCATGAATTAACAGATTTATTAAACATATGTTCCAAAATTCGAGAAAACCTAATTAGTAAGCTATCACAAATAAATAAACATGCTTACTACACGAATTTGTGTAACATTAAATTACAACATCAATCGGATTCATTTTCATGCCCCTTTATCTTTAGTCAAAACTTATCAATTAATCCTGGTTTATGTTCTTTACCGATTTCCATCAAAAACTAATAGCTAAACAAGAAAGCATAGATTTCACACAATCTAGCAAAACCAGAGGCAATAACATACGATCGATGCAATTTATTTATCCAGTTAAATATTTATTATTTCAATCCCATTGTGATCCACTGCGATAAAACATGTTAACGATATAGTTTCACATAAAAGAAAAGATAAGCAATGAATCCCCTACCTCAAACAGTTCCTCACGTTCTTTATCCACACCACGAGTCACGATCCTCCTCTTGGGACAACTGCATCCACTAGAGGATGCCACTATACGTCAGCACCAACCAAACACCGATAAAAACCCCATGAGAAGCATGGAGGTTACATGCTATAACATAGAGAGGAGATACATAAGGATTTTATCCCAAAGGAATGAAGATAAAACATACCTTATATCGAAGATTGGTGGATAAAGCTTTGTTGCATCAAAACAGAGTGGAACCAATCTGAGGAGTAATGTTTGATTTTGAAACTCTTACAGGAAGGATTGAAAGGTTATAGCATCTCATAGCTGAGAACAAATAGGAAGAAAAAGGGAGGAAGATATCTCGTCCCTATTGAAGATTTAATGGGGTGTCGGTTTAATATATGCCTAATTCCCCATTAAAATCAAATCGCATTAAACAAGGTGGTTTGACCAAGTAAAAACAACCAAACCCATAGGAATAATAAATATAAGATTTATGGCCTTTGAATCGGCCTTAAGAGTCTTTAAAATAAGGCTTTAAATGTATTTTTCATCGAAGGAAAAGTCAAAGGGGTGAAACTGTAGGAAGATGGAAACACTGTTCAACTGCCGTTACTGTACACCTACCGATCTGTGAAACCGATCTGTGAAACCGATATGTGAAAAAGATCTTTGAAACTGATCTATGAAACTGATCTGTGAAATCAATCATTGAGACCGATCTTTGAAACCGATCTCTAAAACTGATCTGTGATACCGATTTGTGAAACCAATATGTGAAACTGATCTGTGAAACCGATATGTCAAACCGATATGTCAAACTGGTCTGTCAAACCGATCTGTCAAATAGATCTATGAAACCGATCTGTGAAACACTGTACATCTACCATTACTGTTCATAAAACTGGAAACATTGTTCACAGAACAGGAAATTTGGAAAAGTGTTGGGGATATGTCACCCTTACCTCCTAGAATACCTCCAACAACACATTTTCACAAAGTAATAGACCGGAGATGTCTGGGCCATTACATGTTTTGTTTAAAATTTATTATTTATATTCTTTAATGTCATTGGTATGATATAAGTAATTCTATTTTAATCATTATCTTCACCTTCTTCATTATATTCACATTATTCAGTAATTTCTGCATTCAGAATTATTGAATTTCTCATGGCCTTAAAATATATATAATACTTAAAATCATTTTCCAAAATAAATATATTTCATGTTTAATAAGAAGTTATATTTTTATAAAATTAATACAGAGTAAATGTTTCACTATATTCTACATTTGAAAAATTTGTATCAAATCACATATGATAATTTGACGTTCTTTTTTTGAAGATAGTTCAATCATTCATATTTTCTTAAAATACCCTAATATAACTAGAAATTTCATAGACTATTATTATGTATTCATCAAACCTTCCAGGTAACATGCTATATGGATTGTGAAATCACATGCAATGATTATCTTAATATGTGGATCATTTGGTTAAATTGAAGATTTTGTAATGTTATTTCCATATATAGAACATATATCTGTATAATTTTTATATGTAAATTTCTCAATACTAAATCCGAAATTTGATAATCCCCTTCAAATTCATCTATATGGATACAAAATACAATCAAACTCACAAAAAATCAAATGATATCGGAGGCTTATAGAATATATGTTCCCACATAATGAATATTTCTTCCAAGAAAATTTATTGCATTTCTATCCAGTTGAATCACTTTCAGACATATGTTTTCATAGATTAGATTTTCAATAAATGAATCAACCCAAACATAGTAGGGAAAATATAATAATCATTAATTATTAGATCAAGCCACATCTTAATGAGATTCATCATTTTATGATAAGCATTAATTCTATTTTGACACTGGTCATGGTTTTATTTTGTTTTTTCGCAATTGAATACACATTGAACATGTCAAAATATAACTAAATAACATCAAATTAGTTCCAATCACTCATTCACATTGGAATTCCATTCACTTAAACTAAAATATTATGGTTTTACTAATATTGAACATAATCCATTTGAAAAAATATATACTTGCTACAAACTTCTACCAAAATCCATTAATTCATATCCACTGTAACATCTCTTCAAAAAAATCCCCATTTAATAAGGAAAATATATTTGGGAACCTCTATAACCTGAATAATAGAGTTTCTCAACAATATTAGCTAAATTCTATTGATATTAAAATAACTCACATACATGAGAGTGGTATGAGAGGCATTATTTTTCAAAGTAAACATTGTAAAATCCTATTATTAAATTATAATTTAGATGGATACCAAAAATTAATTAATAATTAATACAATAATTGTAATTTCAAATTAAAATACGTGTAACACACATGTATAAAAATATCATATGGTTTTATTTTTATATGAAATAATTTATTAAAAATTAGCATTCGGAAATTATTATTTTTTCACTTTATAAAAATAATGATTGAGAAATTGTTTACAATGAATTTGATAAGATATATTCTATTTAATTTTTCACTAAGAAAGAAAATATTTTTTTTACCGATACATATTTATTTTATTTTATATTATATGGGTAATTAAATGTTATATACTCTTTTTTAGGATAGACTAAATATTGTATATTAATGAACTAACATTCATGAATTGATAATAGAAAGGATAATTTTAATAATTCTAAGGCCTGAAATGATATAAAGGATAATGATATACCATTCATATTTGTACTAAAAGCGAAATATATTTAAAATAATTATTTATTATATCAATTAAACCATGTTTGACTGATTTTTAAAAGAAATTAATTTTTATAATTTATTTTCTGATATATGTTGATGATGTTGATGAATCTTAAATTTGTAAATGTTAAAAATTAAAATATGATAAAGACATATAAATTTATATGTGGAGTTTTAATAGAAATGACTCAAAAGAGGTAAGGATGTAAATATTTGAAAAAATATACGTAAACCAATTACAAGTGGTATCTATCCACAAAATAATTATTTTTTTATAAAATATATGTGATAATTTTCCATGTATCCTCTTGAACTGAGTATAATTTTGTCAACGATAAAAACATTTATCTAATTAGAATTACTAAAAAACAAATTCTTATGAAAATGATAATATTTTAAACTTTCTTTTTTGAAATAGTAATTTTTTTAAACAATCATTTTACATGTTCATTTGGCTCTTTGAATTTTTAAAAAATGTGTGTGGATATTATTATTATTTGAATTGGGTTAAAACATGTTACTTTTTATTTAATAAATATTGATAAAAATCGAATGGTTCTATTTATTTATGGAAAATATATATATATTAAAATATTGTGATTATAAAGATATATACTAACAATTATCATTGAAGATAGAAAAAAATATTTTTTTATAGTGATTTAAATAAAATCATAAATCCTTGTCATGAATTTTTCTATGCATTCATGTCTACTATTTTCATGAAGTTTTATAGGTCTGTTGGTAATTTCTACCTAACTGAGACAATAATAACGAGTTCTATTTTTACATGGTACAAATACAATTTATATATGATGAATAAAAATAAATATTAATATTTAGTTTTCTCATTTAACTAGAGAATGCATTTTTGTAGTTTTAAAATAAATTCTTGATAGGATGAGGAAACAACCAATATATTGTCTCTTAAATCCGGGTACGTAGGGCATCTATTCCATCAAATTTTGACTCAATAATGAATGTATTGGTTTGGTTGAATTTAATGACATCATTATACATGAATGGTCAAAAAAATGAATCACCATTGTTTTTTGGAATATTGATCTAAATCGAAAAGGATGAAACACTAAACGAGGAATCATTGTAATGAATGGTTTGTAATTCTGAGGAAAAACATCATTAAATTGGAATATAAGGGGAAATGAACACAAAAAATAACTATTTTGTTTGAAAAACTAGTTGAAAAATCAATTAAAAAATAACACACCATTTAAATTCTTCTACACTTAATACATTCCATTCTAAAATACATCATATATCTCATAAATTAACAGCATGTTCTAATTATGAGGTGATATTTTACATGATATTAACAAATAACTTATTTACATGAATGGTTCTATTATCATAGAAATTACATATGAAAATTATTTTAGTAAAAAATATTCTCTATAAATGACGATAGTGTAGATAATCATCTTGGGTTTACAATGAAAATCATTATTCTTTTATGGAGAATGTTCTTGACAACACTCATATGGGAGTAAGAGAAATCTTGTAAATATAATGGTTTCAATTGAATCTTATTTAATCATTGTTAATTATAATACCGAAGTGTAACCATTCACAGAATATAAGGGACTTCATATACATTTTGATTAAAATATATCATTGTGGATTATTAATAAAAAAGTGGGTCAAAATATTTTTACTTCTATTGAAAAATATTCCCCACATAATATGATCTGACTCACACCAATGAGATTTATTTTGAAAATTATTTATTCAACCTATGTAATAGTGAAAACCCTATAAAAACAAATCATGGAAACATGGACATCATATTACTTATTTGGAAATGATAATTACCATTACATGTGATATTATTACGGATGACCTCAAATGATATGGGTTATCTAAATGATCTTTAATGATTTGTTATACACTTATCCAGAGTCCTTGAATATATATCATTGATAATTAAACTATAAATGGTTACATAAATTATTTATGAATAATTATAATAGGGGAACCTTATTAAACATCCATTATTTGAATGGGGTATAATTATCTGATCAAATTAATTTATTATGAAATCATGTCTAGTTTATTATCCCTAATGATTAAATACAGTACTATGATGTTTGTTTCACATATTTTCAACACACAATATCATATTATGTTCTTCATTGGTTTTGATTAATTTTTCTCAATATATTAATTATATTTTTCACTATTATGATTTTATCGTAGATCTATTTGTTAGATAGAATATATTTTTTTATCTTTTTTAATGGAATTTATTTATATATGTTTTAATATTATTCTAATGTTTTATGTTTTTAGTAATTGTAACCTTGAACTTTATTATGTTAAAATTATAATAATTTTGGAAAGGTTCAATGAATTAAACTATATTTTATTTTATAATAAAATTTACCTATTAATTGGATACTTGGACATGTAAGATACCAACTTAGAGGGTATTTTTTCTTTAAATTATATCACCATATTATATTTTTATTATAGAATATACATTAAATAAACATCAAAATGAAATCATTTCAATCCATGAAAAATATATTTGAAATTTATAATGAAAAAAAATTCATGAAAATAAAATGATCACAGTTGGAATAAAATTTATTTTAGATCTCTTAATTTTGGTTGGATCGGTGTTAAAAATATATTAACCTTTTAAAATGATATTCTTTTCCATTAACTATAGTTTCTAAGATATAGTAAATTGTAATATAAAATAATTATTACAAACTCATTTATTTATTAATTGATAGTGGAAAAATTATTCTATCATAGGAATCCTATCGTCCATCACATCAAAATTATTTTGATGTGAACATATAACCCATTGAATGGATATTCGCAAGGTCTAAAGAATCTATATTTTATAATATAATATATATTTATTTATTTATTACTAATTATTTTTTATTCATCATAGAATTGATAACGATTCTATCAATGAATATTTGAATAGGTGGAAACATATTTGGGTTTCATTCCAGAACAAAGTATATAACTAATAAATTAGATTTTTTTATAGTACATGACATAAAAAATGAGTTCCATATATTCATGGTAAAAAATACAACAAAATCTTGTTACATGTTACAATATGGAGTTGTAATTTTTTCACTAAAATTGATGAACAAGATTATGATTACACTAATCCATCATTCTAAAATCATGCAGAGTTGGATAAATTGAAAAATATTATATTAAAAAAAATAATGTGATTTATTATATATCAATAATATTAGTAAGCACATTCTACATAATGAATTTCACAATATGAAAACAAATATTTTATTATTTTTTATTTGTTAAATGAATAAAAAAACATTCATTTCATGATATTATTTTACTTTAAAATTTTAAGGATCTTAATTGCTTCATGATTAAAATTTGGATCCTTAAATATAGTAGATATATTATGAAAATTTTAATGGATACATCTACAGTATATTTTTATTATATTTAGATATCAAAAAATATGAGCATATTTAATGAAGAATATACATATGTAAAACATTCCCTTTCTTTAGTCTATAAGGATACTCAATAGACTATTAAAGCTATATATAGTATATTGAATGATTATATCATTAATTTAATTATTATGATAAATTTTGTCGATATATTTCTCTAATATATAATCTATAGTTTTAATATGGAAAATATTGTAATAATATGATAAACAAGAATAACACTTGTATTGATTCTGTACATTTGGAGGCTCCAAAACTAATAAGATATGTTTGTGTTTCTATCTATCTTTGTAGACTTATTAAATATATAATGATATATATTATTGGGAAAATTTTTCATATTAAAAATAATTTTGATGAATTACTTTTTAGGTAATGTATCTAATGAACATGGATGGATTGATATACATAAAAATGTGACTCATTGTTTTCTGTCAATGTTCTATAACCATATCAAGAATAATTCCCTAGAAATTATAAGTAGCTTGGTCACAATATTAAAATAATTATTGGTTCATTAATTTAAAATGTATTCTATTTATATAGAAGGAACAACAGTGCATAATTTTCTATTATAAATACAACAAGGCAATATTATATCATTTTTATCTTATAAATTTTTTTAGGATTGAAATATTTGTTAATAAAAATAATAAAAATGATATCTGTAAATGGAAGAATTTTGTAAATTTTTTGAAATTTTTTCATCATTATTACTATGTACTTATAGATATATTGATTCATTCCTAAACTACTTTCCAAGACGATGTGGTTCTTGATGAGAAAAACATTGACTGATTACCATTATCCTATCTCGGATAAAAAGAAATATTATTTAAAATTATTGAAGCATAGGGAATGACCTATGTAACTCTATTAATTACGAATATAATTTTACATCCATTGATAACATTATAAAAAAAATCAACATTGAATATAATAAAAAGCACTTATTGAATGGTTTTAAAACAAAATTGGGCATACAATAATAATAATTATTTTATAACACAAAAATAATAAATTATAACTGATATAATCTACACATTAATTATTATTTATTCATTATACCTTATGTATAAATATATATATTATTATAATCCCTTTATATTTTCATCTCAAAACCCTCTCAAATAATACAAGTTCTCAATGACTGAAATAAATGAACCCCACGCTATCATTTGACCATACAATCATTTCACCTTATATTATTTTTTTTATTGATTACAATATAGGTTATTTAGAAAATTACTAAAGTATTTCCACTCTGGAAATTAATATTATTTGAGTTTGGGTACTATAATTGAACATTATAATTATATACCATGATTATTGGACATGGTGACTACTATTTTCCTATAAATATTCAATCAAGAACAACCTTACTGGTTATGTCCTTATTGTTCAACATGCTTGGAAAATTATTCAAAATTAATTCATTATAATTATGAAATTAGTTTTTTTTGATGAATAAAAAAAGGATTAGGAATCACATCTTCTATAGTAAAAAAACTCTTCCATGGAAGATGTAGGCATCATTGAGATGATTAACATAATAAAATCATTAAAAGGGTAAAATACCATATTCAATAACCACTATGATTCATATTTAAATTATAAAAAATATTATTATAATAAAAATATAATTATATTGTATATAAAATTATATTATTAGAACAAAACAAAATAATCAGGAAGTAGAGGAAGAGGATGATGACCTTTTCCAGAGAGATACATTCCACTAGCCTCCATTTTTTTAAATGACAGTGAGGTGGAAAGGGACCATTTTATTACTATATACCATCATATAAAATTTATTAAATCCTCTATATTTTTGAAAACTAAAATAAATATTGTTTATGCAGTATAGGTTTTGAAGATTAAACATGGTTAAAAATATCAACATTCCTCAAAACAATACTCCTCCATGAAATGACTTTTTGGGTGGCCAATCACATGAAACTTTTTTACATTATACTAAAAAAGAATAATACTAAATTTCATCCTTTTGAAGATGAAATTTTATTTCTCATTACATGAATTTATTCGAAATTTATTACCCAAATGGTGAGGTGTGGCCCATTTTTTTGAGTCATGTCCATCATTGAGTTTATGAAGACATTTTCCCCTTCAATAATAAGAACCAAATAATATTTTTTAAATTATAAATATAACATAGTTTGTTAATAATTTTTTTATAAAATATATTTTTCTAATTGTTCAATGAAAAAATTATATAAAATTTTGAATTAAAAACCACGAAATTACAATATCATAAAATATTGAAATAAATACCTAAATAAAATATTTCAAAAATATTTAAAAAAAGGTCAATATAGGGAAATGTTTTGTATTAAAGTTATAAAATGTTAAAAGGTGATTTTTTAATCCCGAAACAAACCATTTTACACTCTATTACAAAATAAAATGTCATGTAATCTAAATAATGATACATTTTGATAATTCATAATAATTGATAGAAATGATAGAATACAATGAATGAAATTTTAATTTTATAAATATAAATATAATATCCATTATCTCATAAATTATAAAAAAAGAAAACCTCATGAGAATTATGGGTTTTGATGTTTAAGAATGTTAATATTCCTCTAAAAAAAGCACCCAATAGTTCACGTGATAATTATTTCATGTATATATTTATACTATATATTTCATATATTTTTGTCAATTATAACATTATTTATTACATGGATATTTTCAACCAATGTTATTCTATAACCATTATAATCAATTATTAAGACAAACTTAATTAATTAATATATAATTTAACTTCAAATGATCATAACCTGGATATTTTTACTTTCAAAAAAATTCAACACATTCATCAATTTTTTATATTTTTTTATATTATATGTGCGTACAATTTTCATATTTCAGGTACAAGTGAATATTGAAACCTATTATAGTAATGAAATTGATCATAATATTAACAAATACTTAAAATTACAGTTAAAATAAGATGAAAAATTATTTATAATTATTATAAAGTCAAATGGTATTGAAAAACTCCAAAATAAATATTTTATAGGATGTTATGTGGAGAGAATAAATAAAAACATTTCATCCCAAAATTTATTAAATAATTGTTTTTAGATCTCACACATTTAATAAATTCAAAAACCATTGTATCGTTGGATAATATCGATTTTCACATTAATTCACAAAAATTCATATCATTGACTGACATCCATTTTCACTAAAATATACCATAAAAGATTAAAATTAATTCAATTTTAACATGATAAAAATTGTACAACCTGCGGTTTGTTGTATGTAACCCTTTTTATTCCTTTTTATACATATACTCTAGCAGGGTAATGTTTGGGACAATTTAGAAGTTTTTTGGGAAGGTATTGGGGATTTTCATTGGCCACGTGGTTTGAGAATCCATAATGGAAACCATGACACACTTCAAGGTAACTGTGTTTGTTTAGGCAGAGGAAAGGGTAATGGTGCATAGTTATGGTGCATGGTTTCCGAATCGTACAACCACCCCCGGAAAAAATCACCCACCATAGGATAAATAGATCCTACATTACTGGCACATAGTTTTTCTAACCGTGAATAAGAACCATGAGAGGCCTCTATTTGATTGAATCAGTCACACAGTTAGTGTATTGTCTATCAAAATGTGTTAACTAACTATGCATAAATTTGAAAAAAGAGGGTTTCAAAAACCCACATTCTCAGTATTTTTCCTAAAAAGGGATTTTCATCACCCACTTGAACACCACAGATGATTTATTCTTATCAGGGATTTGAGAAGCTCTCCCACTCATTTTGGATGTGATTCAGATGTTTTCTTAGTTTTTTTATTCTTATTCATCCTCTACAAGTCTCCTCTCATCGTTGTTTATTGGTTTCCTCTATATCTATTCTCACATCCCAATTTATTCTCTTGAATTCTCTTCTAACATATAGATATAGGGTTTTGGATTCCAAGAGTATTTATATCTAGACATGTTGTTATTGGGGAATGCATCCAAGTAGGTTCAGTGGATTATTCATCCATATTACATTTTTGGTTGTGCATTAAGTTGATTTCTCAAAAATCTAATAAGTTTGTGTCTATAATCTCAACTCTATATTACTAAATCTTGTGTTATTTGGTTTAAAATAAATTTTTACTTGATATTTATGCTAAATTTTTTTTGAAGCTTCTATGTATACCTATTCATGATGATTTAAATGTTTTGGGTGCTTTATGATATTTCTGTGAAATAGTTTTCATCATTTGATTTTAAAATGATGATTTTAAAATTTTTTACTTGTTTTTATTCTTGTTAAAGGATAAAAAAAGTAAATAGAAATGTGATTTTATAGGAATGTGGAATAACATGAAGGGTTGATTTGGTTTTATAGTCACAGTTTTTCATGATTTTGTATATTTTTATTTGATTAGATGTGTGGCTTAATATATAAAACGTGGGTTGGGAGAAGTGAGTAGTGGGTGTAAATTACAACAAAAAAGGATTGAGATGTGGTGTGGAGAACCAAACTAAAAAAACTATGGGCTTCTCCTTCATGTTCCAGTATCACTGAAAAGACTGATATCAGTTGAATAATTGCGAGTGTAGATCAAATTTTCATGTGGCCAAACAAATAAATGTTGGTTATTACAACTTACAATGGGTTGATGGGTAATTCATGGTTTATTTCAATCTAGGTTCATTTTTATTTGGGAAAATTTTATTTTTAAGGACTTGTTTGTCTTATTGGAAATTTCGAAACTTTTTATTGGTTTTATATATTTGTTTTATACAACTATTATAACTTGTTCAATCCTACTATCATGTGTCGGAACATCGTTTGGGGAAAACTTAATGAGTATTATTAAACACCCAATACATTGGAACTTGGTTAATTTATCATATGGTGTATTTAGGTACATAAGTAATGGTAAAACATCTAATTCATTTTTTGGTACATCATGATGCTTGGGTGGACTTCTGATGTTGGAGGCCGGAGCATGGTGTGGAGGGGTGGACCTATAACTTGTATTCCTTGAGTATTGTATCTAGTTTTAAATATTTCTATTTTATTCATCTACTTGGATTTTTTGGGGTTATGGTAATGTTTTCTATTGTTGTTGTTGGCATGTGGTTAATTGGTAATACAAGTTTGTCTTGTATCAAGTAATTCTATGGGTGATTCTATGTTGGTTGATTATTTTATTTCAAAATGAAAATTTTTCCACCAGTTCTTATGAGTCCCTATACATCTATTAGTATCTTTTTGGATCATTGAGATGTTATTTAATGCCAATGATCACTTCTGCCTCAACTCATGCCAATGAGGAGTGCATGATATAACAAGTTGTATCGGTTTTTTCGGTCTATTGACATGTGCGTTTAGTCATGGACTTGGATTCTTTCTTGGTTTATTATTTGAGTCGGGAGGGTGGAAAGTAGTAATATTTCCATAACATGAAATGTATAACATAAAAAATACATAACCATCATTTTTATGCAAAAAACCTAGTTACTAGAGAGATGTGTACATAAGTGTTTGGAGACACTTCTAAAAGAGTGATCTCATTGTTATAAGTTTTTCTAATCCTGAGAACATTGAATTTATAGTAGAAATGACATCCCACTAGGATTTCAAATATAATTTGGAGTAATGATTTATATTTTGATATGAATTTGTTAATTTCTAAACAAATATATAATTGTTTTAAAGAATTTAAATTTTAAAAATGCAACGGTAGAGGTATTTTTGAAATGGATTTATTATTGATAATATAGTGAATTTTCAATGAATATTATTCACGAGAATTGTTAAAATTTTTAAATCATAGCAATAATTGTTTAAATGTGATGCATTTTAAAATTTTAAGGCTTCAGTTCCCGGAAGGAATAACCTAAGGTGGTTCATGTGTTGATAGAAATTAAAATGGTATGTCATCATAGAGACCAACAGGAGAGAGTTATAGAAGATGAGGTTGCATGTGAACCCCATGTGTACCAGCTACTATATATGAGAATAATGTATTATTTTAATATAGAGGATTATTGTTACCAAAATGATTAGTTAAATCATATGAATCATTCAGTTTAGTTTCAAAAATAGAATCCACAAATTATTTTGGTTGATTTGAAACCTTAAAAGAATGAGTTGTGGCTCAATATAATAAATTGAGTATTTTATTTCCTAAGTGCACTGGTAGAGCTATATTTAAAATTATCATCATATATGTTTTAATATATTTCAATTTGGTGGTGGGATTTAGTGCTCCAAACTAAAGGGGCCAAGGTATCATATGAGATGATTTCAAGGAAATGGTTTAATAAAAAATTATTCCTTCACACAATAAAAATTCATAGAAGAATATTTTTTATCCTATTGAAATAATATAATCATTCAATGAGTTAATAAGCACCCATGTTTATGAACATAGTCATGTTTTCACCTGAAGTAGAAGATAGTGCACCCTTAAAGGAAAGCATTCATGATGTGACCCAAGGGAAGGAAATCCATTTAATGATTATGTTTCTATATATAGTAGATAATAGAGAAATAGTAAATAGAGATATGGTGTATGAAAGAGATACATGGGATATAAGGAATGAGGAATAATTTTAATAACCATATAAAATAGTGGGTAATATAATGTGGAAGAAATAAGTCGAGAGACCCGTATAGACATAGTGAGTGTATAGATAATAATCCGTCAATATGATCAGTGAAATGTCACATGAAGCCAAAGGGTAAGTCAAGATGTTACAATATTTTTCTTTATTCCACATTAATAGAGAATGTACAACACAACACTAAACATTCCAGAACTATAATCAGATAGGGCATCCTGAGTGTTACTATCACAATGCAACATGCTCTGTTGTCGGAGATAATTATTAGTGGCCACAGGTGTCTTATGATTCCTTGGGAATAGAGTGGTATAATACCCCTCATATTAAAAGTATAATCTGCCATAGTGATTTTCAGAATACCACAACTCTTCATAATGGTAATAAACTGAAAAGTTAGTCTAATAAGCAGGTTTTCAGAGGTGAGTTGGTTTGGATCGATGATCAACATTGTCCATCCATCCATAGATATTTGATTCATTTTAATTCATCCATTAAGCTCACATTTTATGATATGTGTGTATAACATTCATTCATTGCATCTTTTTTTATGATCTTTTGGGTTTAAAAGTCCAAATGATTCCTTCAATTTTGAATCATCAGAATCATCTGGGTCAGAGATAGTTTCATTCCATTCCAGGAAGAGCTTGTCGTATATATGCTGATGGGGTAGAGTTTACATGAAAATTTTCAGTTATTGAGATGGATCTGTATGATCTAATCCTTGGAAATAATTGCTTAGATATTATTAAAAAAAATATTGATGGTTATACATGAATGAATAGTTTCACAATTGAGGATGTTGTCGAGTATTTTTTCAGATGTGAGATGAATGAAAATGTAGGTGTAATGGACATTTTCTCACCAAATTTTGTGAAATAATATTATCAGTTATTGGATTTATCATTATTTGAATGTAATGGCATGGGATAATCCGTTTTATATTTGATTTTTATGTGTTTTTTAATGTTGTTCCAAAATAATATGAAGAGTTTCGACCTATAAGGGAAGTGGAGTATATGGTTGGTCAACTTCTAGGGACCAGTCCTATCTCAATTTATTCTTATCATATAGAAAATTAGTAATTGATATAATTTAAGGTGTTTTTGGTAGTGTTTTAAAATAAACGGTTCATTTGACCAAGCACATCGTTAGGGAAAGTAATGCTCTAATTCTTTAAAATGGCATATAGATCTCTCATGCTATGTGTTTATTTTCATATTTTTAACACTAATACAATGAAAAATTCAAATTCATTCCCATTGATATATGATATAATTGATCAAATGAAGGGATATCAGTTGTATTTGAAGATTATTTTTTATCAAGATATAATAAATTGTGGGTGTGGAAGGGGGATAATCCCAAAATAGAAATTAACTTTAAATATGTCCACTATGAAAATTTGGAAACTCTATTTGGTCTTAAAAATGAACTATTAGTCCTCTTAGAATTTATGAATCATATATTTCATATATATCATGATTTTTTTTGTGGTCGTTCTCATCATTGATATATTGTTGTATTCATAGAAAAAATATTAAAATGATAAACACATGGAAACAGTATTGGAAATCATGATACACCTTCATTTTTATTCCAAATTATCAATGTATGAATTATATATACATGATTAGTGTTTACTTAAGCATGTTAATTTTGAGAAGTTATTCAGTGGATCCAAATAATATTGTTGATGTCATTTCTTGTAAATCATCGATGAATTATTTTTAGACACATTTATTCACGATAATAGAAATCTATTACTGATTCTTCATTCGCAAGTTCTATTTATTGGATTCACCAATAATAAAATCAACAAAGAAAAATGTTCTACATAAATGTATCAAGAAACTTTAGGTGACTTTTGAAAAGATCAAGTGTTTCGTAATATTATCACCAATAGATGTTATTCCCAAGAAAGGGAAATGGTACATAGTTTATTTTGATGCATCCAAATTAGGGTTCAGTTTTGTTCTCAGGAAGGATAATCATTTCTTTCATATGTATAATGGTAGTAGAGTTTTTATAAAATTAACTCCCCAACATGTTAGATAACATAGTGCATGATTTGAAAACATGGAACCACTATCCCTTTATTGATAAATTTATAGTGTTTACATATCATAATTGGTTAGGACATATTTTCTCCCAGAGAGGAAAAATTTGAGGCAAATATGATATTTTGAATATCTATAGACGTTTTAATTAGATTTCATCAAAACACACTGGGTAATAGAAATTTAATTGTGGTTACATTAAGTAGAAATTCATATGATAAGGTAGCCAAATAATCAACAGATTAGTGAAAGTTGATGTCAGTCATAGCGAACATGCTTTTGAAATTTGATAACTGAGGTGATGTAGTGATTTTCATCATCGTTTCGTTGGTTCCTAACTTTTATAGATTGGTTAAAGGGGTGTATATGTCCAATTTATGGTGTTTTTCCATTATGTAAAAACTCAATGATGCGGAGATCATTGAGGGATGAAAACTAGATGTTAACTCTCTGTTGTGGTTTTTTAATCTGATAGTTTTACCAGTGGCTTGTCAACAATAACATATTATTGTATAACATTATTCGATACATGAATTTCAAACTAGAATCCAAAAATGTTATAAGTCATTGAAATCATAGTTTTTTGTGGGAGGGTATAAAAAAAGCTGACTTTTTTTGTATCGAGATGCATGACATGTTAGTAAGTTAAGGTAGAGCATTAATGACTAGTAGGTATGTTTCCATCTTTACATATCTCTATATGGAAATGGGAGGATATAGCTATGTATTTTGTTACAGGTCACCAATGAATGGTTTATAAGAGGCATGAAATATGGGTGATAGTGGAAAAGATCACAATGTTACAACATTTCATCCCAATTCATGAATATCTTATGTTATATGATCAATCCAAAATATATATTTTTGAGGTGTAAAAGAGGCATGGTGTCCCGATTTTGATTTTATTAGATATACATCCAGGGTTCACATCTCGATTCTATAAATCATAACAACAAAGCCTTTTGATTCAGTTGACAATGAGTATAGTGTATCATCCATTGACAGATGGGTAATCAATGAGGAAGATACAATCATTGGATGATGAGTTATGGTCTTGTGTAATGAAATTTAGGGGATCATGGAGGGAGCACTTACCATTGATGGAATACTTATATAATAATTGTTATTAGGGCTCAATACATATATAATTGGTTTGAATAATTTTATGTATATCCATGTCATTCTATACTTTTGTTGTGGAAATGGGAGAAAATTTGATAGTTGATCCAATAATTGTCCAAGATACTATATAGAGGATTAGGTCGATCATCAAAATAATGGAGATGGATAAATGTATTTAGAAATTGTATGTGGATCAATGTTGATGACCATTTTTTGAGGTCTCTAATAATAAATTCTTTATATTTTCTCATATAAATGGGCATTGTCAATTTTGAAGTAATATATTGTTATCTCTCAGGTATATGGGGCCTTTTGAAAAACTTGTATGGGTTTGAGATGTGGAAAATATATTGATCATGCACCCAGAGTTCTGTGTGTTGCATAATGTTTTTCATGTATCTCTGCTAAAGAAGTATCATCCGGATCCAAGCCATGTTATTTAGTGAGATCATGTTAACATAGAATATTGTAAATATTTGGTTCACATGATAGTGTGAATAGTATATATTCATGGGAATTTATTTATTGGATAAAGAATTAGGCTAGTGTTTGTCTTGTGAAAAAAAGTCAAAACCAAGACAAGACCTGAGAACGAGAGAAAAAATGGTCAAGAAATGGCCCAAGATATTTTTGGTGGGCTGTGGATTTCTACTTTATAAGGATTTAAAAGGCATTGGTGGGGAATATTTCTCACCCCTAGTTTTAGTTATGTAACCCTTATTTATTATATTCTATGCATATAAAGTATTGGGGAAATGTATGAGTGGGTATGGAAGGTTTTTGAGAAGGTCTTGGTAATTTTCTTAGGCCACATGGTTAATTCATGACTAGTGGAAACTGTGAAATAGTTTAAGGTAACCATGGATGTTTAGGTAGAAACAATGATGATGGTGAATAGTTTAGGTACATAGTTTTCTAACTAAGAATCCTCCCAAGAAAAAACCATGCATTTGGATATGGGTAGATTCATCATGGTTGGTGAACAATTTGTCTAAATGTGTGTGCTAAAGATGTGATCCCTCTATACTATAGCAGTCACAAGGTTATGCCATAGTTTTTCAAAAAGTGTGAGCTAACCATGAAAAATGTAAGAAAGTGGGGTTTTAAAAGTGGTATTCGTTGGGATTTTCCCAAAATCACTGATTTCATCTGCCACTCAAACCCCCCTAATGATTTATTCTTCTTAATGTTTATAGAGGATCACTAAATCATTTTAGAAATTATTGTAGCAGTCTTCATGGTGTTTTAAAGGTGATTATTCTCAATACGTCTCCCATCTTTGTTATTTCATTGTTTTATGTAGATCTACTACGCCATTCACTTTCGTTTCCCTGGATCTACTACTTACACATGTAGAACGAGTGTTATTGTTTATATCATGATATTTTGTTGATTTGGGATTGTATCTATGGTAGTTTTAGGGTTTTTTAATCTGGATATGGTGTAAAGTTGTATGGTGGGTTCATTTCACCGAAACCCTAATTTTAGCTGGCATCACTTGAAACTCCATTTTTATAGTACATGAAATGTTTGGATACAAATTAATTTTTTATTTCTTTCCAAATGGATGTGAGAAGATTGTATGGAACCCCATTGGTGTTGAGTTTCTATTTTGGGGTGGCTTATAATATTGTTGTGCAATACACATTATTGAAGGATTTTAACATGATGAGTGTAAATTTTCTTCTTCATTTTACTATTGGAAAGTCTTCTAAAAATGCTATTCAATAAAAATTTTCGTTTATTGGAATTTGGAATGATATGAATGGTTGATTTGGATTTATTTTCATCTTTTTTCTATAATTTTGGAATCTTTTCATAACATAGTAATTTGGAATAATTATTTAAATGTTAGTTGGATGAAATCTCTAAAGGTCTTCAAGTACCATTAAAATTCACGAATATGTGGTGTGAATGCCCATATTAAAAGGGGATAGTATTGGACCTGATGTTCCACCATCAATAGAAACACCTATATCAGGTGTTAAATTTTTTGTATGGTTGAAATATTTTTGAGTTCATGCAAAAATATGTAGGTGATTCAAATATGAAATTTGTAGATGGGTAATAAATTATTTATTTTCTTCTTTGTTGATGTGGATTTGGGTAAAGTGTTTTGGTAATGTATTTTTTGGATTATTAGGTTTTTAGAAAATATTTATCAGTTTTATATAAAGTTATTTTTTGAATCTTCTAACATTTTCTATCCTATTTTAGTTAGTAGGGATGTCATTTGGGGAAATCCTTCTGAGTATTATCACTCCCCCTTGCAAAAAATATGAGACTATGAAAATATTGTATTTTGGGACATTTTTAACGGTAATTAATGTTGTTACAGTTGATCTACATCTGGATTCTTGGGGGGGGGGTTGTAATGTTGGCACTTGAAGATGCTTGAGAAGTGGTGGAGCTATATCATGGAGTCTTTAAATTTTTTTTGTACATTTAACTTGTGGTTTCAGTCTTCCTCTTTGTACTCTAATTGGGTAATGGTAATGTTTTTCACTTATATCAATGGAATGTAGATGATTTTTAATATATTAGTGTCATGCATAACATAATTATTAAGTTAATGATATGTTGGTTGGATGTTTTATCTTCAATAGAAAATAATTCCCCCCACTTTTTAAAAGGCCCCTGGTTTTTATTTCATGCATTTTCCTCCTTGGAGATTTGGCTTAAGGCCATGTACCACATCCGCCTTGGCACATGCCAATGTGTAAATGTGGGATGTTACACTAATGAGAAAAGAAAAATAAAACAAAAATTTCCAACATGTTTCCTGTAACTAATTAACAAATGAAATTTATTTGTTTATTCTTTTTTATTTTTCATATTTTTCATATTATTTTTTTAAAAAATTATACAATATTTGGAAAAACATATATAAATAATCATATTTGAAAAAATTCAACAAATATTTCCATACCAGTACCCACACATAATACAATACATTATCCTTAGTCTATCCCATTGAAATGAAATATTCACTTGAGATGAGTAATTATAATTTTGAAAAAATAAATACTATTTCGAGGCTACTGGAAATGCCAATGTTACCAATGGATAATGGGGTCGATCCTAAAGATTATATTAGTCACACTTTTCATGAATCAATAAAATTTATTTTTCAACTATTTCCTATTTAAGAGCATAATTTTTTGTATCTTCTTGTGGGAATCTGACCACACCATAAAGAAAATAATGAGGAAAAACATTCTGGCTAAAACATATATATGAAGGCATACTAGGAATTAACATCAATAATTATTTGTATAGAAGGTATTGGCCTATCAAATGAATTTTCAAATATTGAATCATTTTATCATAATTTTTATAGCATTCTATGATTTTCCTTATGTTCTCATATGGTGACAATTGAATATCTTCATTCTTAAATTTATGAATATTTATTTAATCTCTCACTAAGGCTAAATATATGTTTATTTATTTGTTTCCCAATACTACTTAGTCTTTACCTATATGTTATGATGAAATTTATTCCATAAATTGGTTATGTTGTTGGAAATATCCAATATATATTTTGAATTTCGTTTTATAATTTTAAATATTATCTTCTAGTCAATTTCTCTATTATATATAATTTTTTTTATTATTTACTATAATATATAAATAATCTTCTGAATTGAACAATAGAACATGCAAATTACATAGTAGGGGTTTTGTATTGATGTACTATGAGTCTTCCCATTCTTATGAAGTAGTGAGGATTTTTTATTTAAAATTTCTGACCCTTGGTCATTGATGATATACTTCTATAGTTTATTCATATAAAAAATATAAACCTCGATAAAATCGACTAAAAACTGAGAATCATCAGTCTTGGAGACATTGGATTCTACCAATTTATTATCATATGAATCATAAACCATTATTCACATGAAAAAAAATATTATAGGAATCTATCCCATAAAATCAATGCCAATATATTAAATAATGTAAATTTATAATATGGGGTTTTAATGAATTTTTAGTATTATAGATTTATTTCTAGTGTGATGGAAATGCAATCCTGACCTATAAAACACTTGGATATCATAGATCATAAAATTTTATTTTAATAAATATTAAAAGTAATTCATAGCAATTATTAAGGTTTCATATTTACCAAAATATGAATATCTGGGAAAAAACACTATATAGTCAAAATCATGATTAGACATACTTCACATTACAGTTTTTCAATTAAAACGTTTCCATGGGTAATGATTTTCAAAAATATAAAGATTATAAAAATTCATTAATTAATATAAATTATTTAGGAAATGTCCTCAATGTGGTAACAATTATGGGAAGTGATTCCATGAATTTTGGGTGAAATACTTATGCTACCAGACACAATGTACCAAGTACTCTAATTTTCTATTATCTTAATTAAAATTTCTCAATGAAGAATTATCATATTAACGATTCTCATCCTTGCATATTTTTAATAAAAATGTTCCCCATTGTATAATGATCATGGAAAAATACTACATTATATCCCAATATATAAGTAAAACGTTTATATATTTAAAATTTCATAAAAGGAATGAAATTTTATATTATATCGATGTAATCTAGAGATGAAACTAATGTCCTCAAAACTTGTCAAATCACATGGTAATGACATTCCACATAGGAGACGAGACTTATAAAATTTAATAGTATGAAGTGTCACACAGAAGATAATACGAGAGATCTGATCATTGGTAATTTTTTTTTTTTGTGGTGATACAATTATTTATTTTACCAATTTAAACTTTTTAAAAATAAAAAATAAAAAATTAGGATCCTTTTAGTGTAACCTTAGAAATGGTACAGAAATCCTAGTGATATATATTTTACTGAATTAAAAAAAAAATATTTTTTTGTATGATATAAAATAAAAGGAAAATGTTGGATATTAAAAGGTTAAAATAAAATCATCTATAGTTATATCAACCAATATAACATATTTGGAAACAAAAATCCCTATGGGTATAATATGTTATGCTTTGAATAGAATATCATCAACATTCAAAACGATATTTTCTTAATGAAATGATGTAACACATCACCCAAACGCAAAATAATATTCTCAAATATTGAATATTTCATAATAAAATAATTCATAAATACCTACAATAATGTCTTAGGAAAAGAAATATAAATAAAAAACATGAAACACATGATGGAACAAGAGGTTTTAGAAAGTCCAAATGGGATCCTTCACATATGAATGTACAAAATTTGAATGTGAATGTCATAATATAATGATCCATCAAAGGAATATGAACCAAAAACAACTAGATAAACCATATAATGTTTCATTACCCTAAGTATCTCAATAATATGTTCAATGAATGAGAGGGAAAAAAGCCATTATGAATTGATTGATTTTGTAGCCACTAATTAATACACACTCACTATCAAATTTTAAACATCATAGAAACCATCTAAACCTAATATTGATACTAATAGTAGAAACTTTTTTCTTAGACACAACATGAAGTATAATAACACATATATAAATAGAAAGGGGTTAAATAGTACCTCCTTTAATCAATTGTTTGTTCATTTTTAAAAATGTTCATAAGAGTGGGATTATGTCACCTTTGTGGATACCTTAGTTTTCTAACCCCATCCACTAAAAAAATTACAATACATGAAAATGGAGTATATATACATTATATTCTAAATGAGTTTCACTTAATCACCCAAATGATCTCCCATTAATTATTTAAATTATTTCTGGATGTTCATGAGGGATAATGTTTTTAATTACATCATATGGTATATATCCCCTGAATAATTATATGTTTTTTATATTTCCTTTAAATGGTATAAATTATAATTCTGAAGGGTTATGAATTGATTATAAAATAAAAATATAAAAAAATATTCTAATTTAAAATAAATATTTTATTATAAATCATCCAAAATAGAGAAAAATGAGTAAAAAAATTAGTTCAATTAATAAAAATTTCATATTCATAAATAACGTGATCAATATCAGAATAATAATTGAAACAATATTATAACCTAGAGAAGTGTAATAATTAATAATACATGAGTAAATACAATTTGATATCAAATAATACCAAATACACACAGTCTCTCTAACCATAAAACATAAAAATACAATTACTTTATATAATATGGATAAAATGGGAGAGAAAAGGGGAATTAATATTGGAGGTTAACATCATGGAGTCTATAACATTAAATCTAACAAT
Organism: Viscum album; assembly: GCA_963277665.1. Taxonomy (NCBI): domain Eukaryota; kingdom Viridiplantae; phylum Streptophyta; class Magnoliopsida; order Santalales; family Viscaceae; genus Viscum; species Viscum album. The sequence goes on from OY728132.1 coordinate 1,967,421,004, forward strand.
ATAACCAAGATAAATTTGGTAATAAGTTTCCATATAGACATTTATTATATTTTTTTAGTTATACGGATGGTACTATAAAGGATAATTTCATCAAGAAAATGTACTTGTTCTTCATCATTATTAAGTAATTGGAAGTCCATAAGAAAGGGAATGTGTCTATTTAAGACAAGTAAATTCTCATGTAATCCCACTTAAAATGTAATGATAATGTATTTTAATTACATCAACACTCTTGTTAGCTCCAAATAACTACTCTACAAATATGATAAAATATTTTTTTGCAAAATATTCCAGGATGTTTTCAAAACGCATAATGAATTGAAAAAGGTAATCTCTTATCCAGTGTATAGTGTGTTAAATTACATAGGATTAATGTTATTCTTATGAATCAAATGAGTCAGTATATTGAGTGTTGACACATTCCAAATGATATTAACCTTCTCATTCCTTTATAGTCCTCGTATTTTGGTATAATTTTCATTCATTTATTGATCAAACCTTGAGATCAAATTAATGCTTTAATTATTAGAGATATTATTCTAAACTCTCATAAGGATATTTTATAATTATTTAATCATTTAAAAATCTTTAACACCTATAATCGAACCACCATTTCTAATATACGATGCCACGCAACCTCATGTGGCACTTTCAGCATATTAGAGGATTCTAACTAGTAGTGAGAATGAAATGGGACTTTTTGGATGACTATACTCATTGTAGATGATAAAAATAATAGTAAAATAATGTTTCCATACCAATAAACAATCAAATAATTAATAAATTAATAATAAATTATTACATTCATTAAAATTGGTACATTCATATTCATTATTAATATAAACTATCAAATATATAACCTTAAAAAATGGGGTCATCATTGGTGGTGGATTATTATATGAAGTAAATTAGATAAATAATAATATTAAAAATCATTGTGCTATATATCCATATAAATTTTTTTGAATCTTATATAAATGAATCTCAAATATCCAATACAGGGCCTTTTCCCATATCCAAATCTTAGGTCCTTAAATCTACAAGTACAACATGATTATCATGTCTGTTGTGAGTACAATAATCCGAATCATTCCACTAATAGTACTCAATAGAAGTTCATGAAATATATATCGGTAAGATCCTTGAAAAAACTTGAACATATATAGTCAAATTTTATACCATACAAGAAAAATTATATATTGGGTTCTAGAAGATCTGATCTACAATTTTTGACACATAAATGGAAAAAATGTCAACTGATCGTGTCTTGAGAATCTACATCTGAATGGATTTCAAAAAAACATGTGTTACATACCAAAGGATAAATGGAATATGTATAAGCCAAACCGTATCTATAAAACCTATCTCTGATCCGTATACTGCATAGACCAACTCATACATATAATATCAATGTAATGAAGAATATCACAGTGATATAGGATAAAAATGATATAGAAACTATAATTCAATATATTAATGTATCATAATCATTAGTAAAAACATGTTATAAACAACAAGAATATGTATCACTAGTCTACCCACTGACACCTCATGTTCTCAATAATTTAATATATCTATCACATGGATGCACATACTCCATAAATATTTCAACAAACTTGAATAATAATATCTCTAATTTTATATGATTCCAATATTAAGTACAATAATTATTTATTGATATGGCCATCGTTAGATTCAAATTAAAATATGGAATCCTTCAACCATTCAAGATACAACACAATTTCAAAATATAGTATCATGGTTAGGGAAACCCCAGACACTATCGGTTTGTCATTATCTAACATACCGAGTAATATTAACTTCTATATATAGTATAGGAAATATTTATATGTATATCCACATATTCATCAAATCTAGATGATGATTCTATATATGAACATTAAATCCTTTTAAATTTAATTTCATAACACTATATTTTTTCATGAAAATAATTATTTTTTTATTTGTTCCATGCATAAGAATAAGTAATTGATCTAGAAATGTTTATCTCACCAGATTTAAATAAAATGATGAAACAATTTTTTAGACATCTAATAAAGGATATGAAAGGGTGGTGATTGACTTATAAAAACATAATAGGGTCAGAGGTCTCTTCTACTTGAAGAATGAATGATAAAATTTGGGAAAAAGTGGAATACTTATTTATTTTAAAAACTCAAATAAATATGTTGGCCTTTTTGGGATCTGAACAATGTCATTGGCTGGCCGATGGATGTTTGAAAGAATATATACTTTCCAAGAGCCTATTCATTATATTATTGGTCATTGTGAATATTTATTTTTACCTGGTAATCTCATCTGTGAGCGGGTTGTTTCCGACTGATTATACAGTGGGTCTTTGGTAGCTTATAACACTTCCCCATCTCTACATAAATATTATTTTTCTATTTTTTCCTCATGAAGGGAAATATCACACATAAAATTACATAAATAAATTCTCAAGAAGATATATAAATGATTAAAATAGTTCTACCTGAAATTTAAAATTTAAAATTATCCAACTCTTATAACTCCAACCATTTAATAAGTATTCCCCAATGATTCTTAAAATATCCCGACCACTGCGCATAAATCATTTCTTCATTCTCCCATTTCTCTTCTGAAAAATTATTGTACTACCATAATCAAATAAATTGGGGTAATATTTCACCATATTATATAATCACTTGGGTCAACTATTCTAATAGTTCAATGCACAAAATATGTATATGAATCCATATTAACATTCCCATAATCAAGAGAAAATGTTTGATGATTCTTGTACTTCTGAATCTAACACAAGTTAATGAAATTATTCATATATTGATACCATAGAGAATGATCCATATAATATACCACCATCTAGAGAGGTTATATGATTTCAAATATCATGAAGTACCATGTCACCAATATTTATTTCCTACACGAACTCATTTTCCCTAATAGAGGGGAATCATGTATTAAATCTTATCCCCAAAAAAAACTAAAAATTTTATTTACTTTTGTCATAAAAATATCACTATATATTCATAGCCCCAATAATCTATTTCTAAATCAACTACACCTTCCCATAGGTTTCTTATCACATAATTATCCCAAAAATAGTGGATTCAGCTACCTAAATCTAGCAATGTTTTGAAGAACATGGCCTCCCATAAATAGCCTAAAAAGATCTATATTAATTTGGGATAGTAATATTTTTTTATGTGTTATACTAGATCCAAGGGATTATCCTATGCCTTATAAAGTACCGAAAACTCAAATAATACATATCATATAATATTAAAATTATTTTAAGAATTCACATTATTATGAGGATGAAATGATAGACAATATATCAACTATGTTAAGGATTCTTAATTTAGAAATTTCTAAAACCAATAAATTTACCCAAAATATCATCACATTACCATGAAAAAAATGAACTACCTGATGTACATGATCTCCCAAGCATATAGCATACTAATCTAATTAACGTTTTTAGTCTCTCAGATGGTATGAGGTAATCACACTTTTCAACCAATATACTCAAACCAAAAAATACACCAACACCTCTAGGTCATAAGGAACCCTATATCAAAGTCCTCAGAAACTATATCCAACTTATAAATATGAACAAGGTGTGGAATTTTTTTTACTATTGTTGTCTGATACTGAGCCTTGTTTTCCTAACAAGTCAGACATTTGTAGGCTATGATATTAATTCCACTCTTTGTGATGGACCTCATGATCTGCCATCTGACATCATGATAAATATTGGTTCATCCTTATGGAACTACCCATTATAAATCACAAGACACCCTTATCATATCCTCATTAAGATAATATCCCAACACTAATTTACTATTAACCAGAATTTCACATTGTGTATATGAGGTCCTACTTTGAATAGAACAACTTTATTCTAACATGTCATAAATAACAACACACATCAAATTTTGACTGGGACAACTGAAAAATCATTATACCAAAGAGGATATGATCATTAAAGGAGAAATTTCCACTACACATCATTCCTTAGGTACACCCACCTTCCAGTCTATGAATAGATGTTTGATATTCCACCCATATTCTCATTTTTTTAGAAAAACAGTTGAATCATTTTTATATACAAATCTACAAATAGTTATAATTTTCAAGGAGAGTAATCCATATTAAAATACAACGTATTGTAATATACTACCCAATGCCTATGATAATGATTCTTATCACACTATGTTAAAAAAATATAGTAGACACACATTGTCTGAATATACTAATCTCTCACCAATGAAATTGAATCACTATACATTCAATTGAAGAACTAGAGCTACCAAATCTATAGAATGAGTAGTGTATATTTTACAATATATTTATGGATTTTGAGACCACTATGAATATAACTAGTTAGACTAACTAAAAATATCTCCTCTGTTAATTCTAGACACATCCCAAAACACTGCATACCCAAATCTAGGATAATCCTGAATCAGGGTCTGAATTTATAGAAACCTATCATTCCACTCAAATAACACTAAAATTGACTATTTTATAAATTAAAAAATATATAACTTGGTGGAAATTGTGGTCATGGGAAAATACATGTGAGAGAATTCAAAAATGAATCTAATATAGTTCACTACCAAACCAAGGATGTTCTAAATCGTGATCACATTCCCCTTTCATTCCCATGACATAATTTCATCAACCATCTATATATAAGTTTACATTACTTCTTAAGAAACCAAATTCCCATGAATTTGAACCACATATATATCCTAATGTATCACATAGAGTACATGTTAACATTTTTATGTGCTCTAATCTTACCCATTATGACCTATTAGTGCTTAATATCTAAATATGAAATCTTGCTATATATAAGGATTTTATTTATTAACATAATAATGATGTTGTCCATATATGAATTAATGATATTTTTCATGATATACATATACATTACTAATGTATTAATCCATCCATGGTAATAATGAGACAGTCATACAAATCAAACATTTTCGTAAATTTTTACTTTATTATATCTTCCACTCTTACCCAAAACTAATGCTAGAAAAAAATGTCTAATATTATAAAACCTCTAGGATCCCTTCAATTAAAAATATGTGGCTTAAATTCATCAGTGGTTTCATATTTTTCACCATGAATATATATGAAATCAAATTGTTTACAGTAATAAAAGGAGTAACATATGTTTTCTTTTATTCGAATAAATTTAAACTACCATTACTACACCCTACGATTTTAGAATATTAATTTTTCAAATAAATGTAATTTTTTGATAGATTATGATATACACATAATCATGTTTATTTGGACCAAAATTTACTACTTAAATATTATTATCACAATTTCCATTAGAATGGTATGGTTCCCCATGTTTTGGAACTGATATCTACATGCTAATAACGATTCATCAATTTTTTCAATACATGATTTCATGTTGGGTTCACTATTATTTCTCATTTGTTGAATCAGGGTAGAAAAATTTATTATTGAGGGGTCCAAATATAAAATAAAAATATCTCATTATAGGATAACCATTTTAATCTGTCATATAAACTCAGAAGGGATCCCTATCCAGAACAAAGTACAAACCTACTTTCTAAAGGAACATGGTCATTTGGGGGTATAGATCCAACAACCCATAAGAAACATAAATTGGTTTAGAAGATGGAATTTTGGGCTCATCCATACAATTTTAGGGGATTATTTACTTCAATTACACTATATTATCGATTAAATAAATTTTAAAAATTATCCTCCAAATCCACAGACTAGATTATTTAGCATAATTAAATGATCTACTTTAAAATACCTCTATATGTAATGGGGACATATTGATGGGAATTTCTATATGAATCTATATCTAACCATATATATCCCATTATTTCATACACAATGGTGTATTATTTTTTTAATCCATATGATTAGGAACTCTAGATTATCGTGATATTGAGGGAGGGGATTGGTGTTTCGAGAATGGGAATGAATACTCAGGAAGAGTAATAAATACCCTGTTTTTAACTATAATAAATTACCACATAGCTCATTTAAGTAATTCTTATTACATTTAACATCATGGAGAGTCCATATAAATGAGGTAAACTAGCCATCAGGTAAGGCACATGATCCATAAGAAGTTATCTTTTAAACCCTACATATGAAGAGAACCATAATCTTCATAGAATGGCCTTACCTCAACCTGATGATGGTTGGGGGATGAATATTTTTAATTATAAATGGTTATTTACCTAAATTTTATAAATATTAAAATTCCTTTTATGGATACACTATGGTGTATTCCCATTGTGTGGTGGCCTTTATATCATGTCACTGAACAAGGCATGGACACTTAGGTTTTCTTGATATGCGAGGACTCATAATGGAACTAATATGATCATTAACATTACCTAATACCACATGATCCATGAATGGTTTAAGAAAAATGTGGTTATAATACATCAAGAACATTAGAAATGGTTATATGAATTGTTATTTGGGGAAGAACTGGTAGATTTATTGGTATGGATATCCATCCATGAGAGTTGGCTTATGTATCCTACTTATAGTAGGAATCGTAATCATTGTAGAAAAATTAATGTCTCAAAACTATTGTTATAGAGGATGAATAATACAAACATGGGATTATATGGGCCATATTAGTTAGATTATTTGATATATAGAGGTCTTTATACCAATTTCAATACCATGTGAATGATATTTAACCACAACCCCATAACCAATAATGAGTGAGGACCAGGATTGGCTAGCAGTGCACATCTAAATGGAATAAAGATCAAATAATACCTATATGGTTTCATGAATGATAATTACATATCCAATTATTTAAACCTCTAATAAGAATGTGGAATTCGTGAAAAAAATCAATATTTATTGTTCACATGGTTTGAGGGAACATGTCAAGTTACACCCTCTATGAATGGCTAAAATTGACTGCTCTGTCGACCATACATATCTAGTTTTTAATTCTAAAATTTAATTATTATCTATATGAAATTTCTTTAGTTAATAGAATTTTTTTTAAATATCTACATAACAGGTCTGGGGTGTGTTCTTGTCTTGTCTGGGGTGTTTTTCTAACTTTTCCTGGATGTCTTAATAACATATATGGTATGTCTTCTATGAATTTTAGGGTGATTAAAATGATCAAGGTAGACGTTTCCAAAGTACATGGTGATATTTAAGATGAATTATCTTGGGTAATTCAGGTCTATTGGATGTTATATTTGGAGGAATCTATGTGAAATGGTTGACATGTACAAGGGACATTGTGTGACATAGCTGATATATCTGCGGAGTGTCGCATAATCTAGATGAAATTTCCAAATTTCATCACATGACTTATTAATTGGTCAATCAATTTGAATCTCCCATTCACATGAAAATTATTGTATCCATAGTTATATAAGGATTCCATCTTCTTCATATTTCATTACATTTATATATCAATTTACATATGGTAAATGCCATTTGAAACCTTTTATGACTATGTCAAAATATTGATACTCCTTCATTTGTTCATTCCATCATAAAATATGTTCTTCTAATAAAAAATACTGTGATCATTTAAAGGATACATTAATGATTCATAATCCCATAAGTACTTCCCATGTATTATATGTTGTATTACTCTTTCAATTTCATGGGTCATGATTTAATAAATACTCTCATTCCTATACTATCAAGTGTGTGTATTTTTTGTTCAATGGGGGTGGGTATTTACATGCCATAATGAACCATATATTTACCACATCAAAGAGTATATTAATCACATATATAGGCTTGATAAGGTGGATGGATCATTACAACACATTCTTCGCGTGAACCTTCCACAGGATATCTGTCATATCATCATTGTGTTTTCCTGTAGATATATATTATAATAACACTCAACAACTTCCAAATTTAATATACCCATGGATTTTCAGAGGTTTTTTTATTAATTTAGTCTACATGTCAAAAGAATTTCACAATATTAGGTCATATCGTGAGGGGCTATCTTAAAAATTGTTTACCCATTGAATTGGATTTCTCAGGATCATAGAAGTCTCCTCCATGGAACATAAAGAGATTGTGTATTCTTGATTGAAGGTATTCACATGATGAAAGACTTATTGTGCAATCATAATATCACCCTTTCATTAAATAGATAATAACTCACCTCAGTATAAGGGTACCAAGTTTTCAGCAATTATTTTATAATTCCTAGGGTTCTCACCCATCAATATTCATTTATTATGTTGTATGATCAAATGAATATGTTTGATATATTTTTCATAATGGATTTGACATGTTAGTAATCCTTCAATCTATGAGTCTTAAATGTCGAAATGAATTCATTGTAATCAATGGAATTCTAATTGGGATAACATGAACTATACAGATTAAAATCATTATAAAATCCTTTATTAGAGAGCCTACTCCTTTCCTAGATTTTATTTTATAAGGGGGTCTAAAATTCTCAAATAATTATCCTTTCATGTGATCAAATGATCATATATACTTTCTTAAAACACTTATCATGAATAATGTGACTTGTCTAGTGGAATTATAATGATGAGGCTGACATTATCTGAGGGATTTGGTGGGATCAATGGATATAGTATAAGGCCCCGGCCTTAAACCTTACTTAATATTGAATTAAATGAATAATTCACATTGAGGATCTTTTCAGGATTAGAGTTTTAGAGAATTAGAACATAACTATTACATCTCAAAATATTACAAAGTAGACACTTCTACTAAGTTTCCATAATAAAAAACTCTAAAAAAGAAACATGTCTAGTTCCATGTTTTATATAGCATGAAATTCATTTGATCCCATCCTTGACCTTATTACACATTATGTCCTATGAAAAAAATTTCAAAAAAACTTGGGGTGAGAATAAAAATCTCAGTAAGGGATACACAAAGAATGAAAACTGTTACTTTTTCAAACATCAAGTAAACCATGTATACTCTCTAAAAGTATTACCATCACCTTCATGATGTAGTAAAAACTCTTCACTGAATAAAGTATCATTACATTCATTTTTGTAACCAAAGGATTACCATAAAACCCATATAAAGAACACATAGCATATATAAAGGTAACTTGGGACATAAACCTACTTAAGTGGAATAACCATACGGTCGACTTCCACTCATATCACTTAATGGAATATCCATACGGCCAATTTCCATACATACTTAACGGAATAGACATATGGCCGACTTCCATACCCAATGCATTGGAGGTTATAACGTAACCACCTGTCCTGGTATTCACGGCACCACCCGTCATATAGTTTATCACATAACCACCCGTCAAATGTCCAAGTACCAATATAAAATCATAAAACATAAATCCAATATAAAGGAATGATAAAATTTCCACATTTCATTCACAATATATAATTTAAATATATTGACATAATATAATCCTTTATCAAAACCATTTTCAATACCAAAATACATAAAAGAGTATATGGTATTTATTTTATTTTAAAAACCATACGGCTTGTTGAGGAAGCCAAAGAGCAAATAATACTCGCGGCGGCGGAAAAGTGTTGTTGTCACTGCGTACGTTAAAAAAACATTCCTTTTTGTCATTTAGTAAAATTATTCATAGAAAAATATTCCTTCTGTATAAAATTAAAAGGTAAAAGGGTTTATACACCATAGAAAATAAAGTTGTGTATAAAACGAAATATGCCGCAATGAAAGGAGATTGAGACGAAGTCCCTTACCTCGTGTCTGACTTGACTCGATCGTTCTTTAACATCCTGAATATTAAAATTGAGTTAATTTAAACTTGTTTAAGAACCTTTTTCAAGTTCATTATTCATTTTATATCACTTATTTCCATGTCATGAACACTATGTAATTATTTAAGTTAATAACGGTCGTTTTAACGATCATTGGTACTTGAGTCAAAAATAATCCCTTTATAATTACAAGTTGTTCAGGTATCCATTATATCCTGAATGGTATTCATGATGTAGATATTATATATTTCATATATATCCAGTACATTCATGCATTTATAATATTACATAATCATTTAGAGATAAGAAATGAAATGCACCGTTCATGGAGACGGTAGTCGTACGTACCCATGAACGCTACTTTCACTTCTATTTCATATTTTATAGAATGGAATCATAAATATATAAAGTTATATTATAATTCCAGTATAATATCATATATATTATCATAGTTACATCCTTTATACGTCCCAAATATGGTATTTAACGAATCAAATCACTTTGAGGGGGCGGTAGTCCGCACTTCCTTAAATGAAGATATCGCGTTTTCCCATAATGGAAACCATAAAGGTATGCCCAAAATGAAAAATACAGAAGCTTAAGGAAAACATAAACATATTATATATCTTATATAAATATAGTGACATCTTAATGGTCACCATTGAAGGTGTTAATGGAATGTTGAACAATCATCGTTTCAGGAGGCATAAATTCACCATCGACGGAAACCGTATGTTCTTTAACCATTAGATGCAGGTTTGTGTATGTTTAGCTTGAATACTTATTATAACAACATCCTAGTATATTGAATATACTGGAGTTGTTACAAAAGAAATAAATGAAAAGAGTTTAGGGGGTTGGAGAAGCAAAATAAAACAAAAGGACTCAAGTGAAGACATTACCTTAAAATCGGGTAACTCCCTTTGGTTTGAGCTCAAAGGCTTCCTTGGGAAGGCTTCTACCCAAAGTGAGGCTTCAATTAGTAATATAGGGATGTGGAAAGACAAAATGGGTAGGGTTTGGCCGAGCCAAAGGCTCTGGCAGTGTGGGTAAGGAGGTAGAGGTGGGGGCCTTTTATAAGAGGAGAGGAGGGGCACTCTTAGAAAGTAAAGAAATATTACATTATTTGAAAATGATTTTCTGATTTAAATGGTCCCACATTGATATAATTCGAGTATAAGGTGATAAGGGTTCGAAATCCACCCATCCAATGGGTTTCGGACATGTGTAGGTCATAGATTTTACATTATCTTTTCATTTTATTTAAATCCTTTATTAATGAGGTAATCGCTACATCATTATGATGTCATAAATACATTTATTTATATAATTTCAAAAAATATTAAAATAAATACTATGATGTAGGAAATATTTTTATCTTTCCAATGAATATTTATAGTTAAAAATCCGACTTGTATAACCCAACTTAAAAATTGTTTTCGTAAAACATATTTTGTTTGTGTCATTTTTACTTTTACATTAAATAAAAAGTTATTTATGTCATTTTCCAACCAAAGTGGCACTATGGGGTCCCAAAGTTGACCCATGGCTTTTATTGGTCGGACATGACACATACAATAAGGTTAGTACAAGTTTCAAGGTATTTTCATTTGATTATAATATCATTTTTTCCTTAAATTGCACTAATTACCTCTAAACGCGATTAAAAACTTTATAAGTAACTATTCACCAAAAAATTATTTTAATCTCATTGAACCACATTTTACTTCTTAATGACAACCATGTATGTTGGATTTTTGAAATTCAAAGCACCAAAGTGGTAAAATTTCATTTAAACGAAAAATCAGTTTTTATAAGTACCACTTAGTGGTTTCACTATTCATAAAAAATTGAAGTTTTTCAGAAAAATACCAAAAATTCACCCTAAGATATATTTGATATTCTGAATTCAAAAATGAAGTCCATTTTACAAAATTCACAACATATAAGTTTAATTAATTAATTTAATATTGAATTCCCACTGTCAGAGAAAATAGCGTGTTTTTATGAAACAATAAGTATCAAAAGATTGACAACAGTTTAAGTCCGATTTCAAAGTGAAATTAATTCCAACGACCACTATTGGACTTAATGGTAAAAATATTTTCTAATTTCACTTTAAAACCCATTCAAATGATAATATAATCATATAAATAAATTAGATTAAAAATAAGTTTTTAATTAAAATACAACATTTTACACAATTCATTAAAAAAATGACCTTTATCGGAAATATACCAAAAATTTACACAAAGTAAATTTTGATGTACTGATTCTAAAGAAGAGTTATATTTGGTCCAATAGAATTTATAAGGTTAACCAAAACTATATTTAATGACGGTTCGCAATCAAAAGGTGATAAGTGAACCCTTAGTGAAAATTAGGGTATAAATGTCTAAAATTGAATTCTTTCCATATTTTAAGCCTTTATCTTTTATTGGATAAATGTAAAAACATTTAAAAACATATATAATCATATTTTAGTTATTTCTATCCATTCCCGCCATTACGACGGCTACGTGTTAACTAACATTTAAAATATTATTATTTTATTACTAGTGTGCAACGTATGTTTTCAAAGAAACTCATCGTTGCGTACCGAGTACGCTATCGAACGTAGAAACCCCTTTTAATTAAAATTAATATTTAATTCGTAAATATTAATAAATATGAAAATTATTTATTCTTTATTTACCTAGGATGTTACATCCTTTCCCCCTTTTTGGAATTGCATCCTCGCAATTTTATTCACTTATCAAAATAAGTGGGGATATTTATCCCTCATAGCATTTTCAGATTCCCATGTTGCCTCTTCAATCACATGGTTTTTCCACAAAACCTTTACCTGATGAATCACCTTATTCCGTAACACCTGCTCCCTGTGGCCATGAATCTGGACTGGTTGTTCTTCATAAAATAGGTTCTCTTCCAGCTGAACTACCTCTGGACTCAAAACATGATATGGATCTGGCATATACTTCCTCAACATCGAAACATGAAAAATATTGTTTACATGAGATAAACTCGGAGGTAAAGCCAATCGGTAAGCAACGGATCCAAATTTCTCCAGAATTTCATATGGTCCAATGAACATTGGACTCAAATTTCCTTTCTTACCAAATCTCATCACACTTTTCCATGGAGAAACCTTGAGAAAAACATGGTCACATACCTCGAAAGATAGATCCTTCCTCCGGTTATCCGCATAACTCTTCTTCCTTCTTTGAGCTGTTCTCATGTGTTTCTGAATCAATTGAACCTTTTCTACCATTTTTTCTACCAATTATGGTCCCATCAACATCCTTTCACCCACTTCATCCCAAAATGCTGGTGTTCGACGCAGCTTCCCATATAATGCCTCAAATGTTGCCATCTGTATACTGGAATGAAAACTATTATTATAAGACAACTCAACCAAAGAAAGATGTTGGTCCTAACTTCCCTGATAATCCATCAAACAAGCTCGTATCATATCCTCCAAGGTCTGAATTGTTCGTTCTGACTGCCCATCTGATTGAGGATGAAAAGATGTACTAAAATTTAATTCAGTACCCAATGAATTCTGAAGGCCTTTCCAAAAGTTATAAGTAAACCTGGGATCACGGTCAGATACAATGGAGAGAGGAACTCCATGTAACCTGACTATCTCTTTAAGATACAAACGGGAAAGTTGATCTAGGGAAAAATTATCTCGTATAGCAAGGAAATGAGCAGATTTAGTCAAGCGATCAACAATAACCCAGATTGCATTATTACCTCGAGATGTCCTCGGTAATCCCACAACAAAGTCCATGGTTATGTTTTCCCATTTCCACTCTAGCACTGGTAAATGCTGAAGCATCTCTTTAGGTAATTTCTTCTCTGCTTTAACCTACTGACAAGTCAAACACTTCACAGTAAAATCAGCAATATCTCTTTTCATTCCATCCCACCAGTAATACTCCCTCAGATCTCTGTACATCTTAGTACTTCCAGGATGAACTGAAAACGGGGAACTATAAGCCTCACATAAACACTCATTCTTCAACTTTGAATCACAAGGAACACACAATCTCTTCCCAAATCTCAAAACACAATCATTATCAATGTTGAATTCAGGCAACTTACCTTTCTGAACCAGCTCTACCTTTTTCTTCAACTCGCTGTCTTGCTTATGTGCTTGCTTGATTCTATCTGATAGATAAGATTTCCCTGATACCTGAAACAATACAGAAGGACTTCCTGCACCAAAAACTTCTATGCCAAAGTACATCAAATCAAAAACCAAAGGATCTCGTACCAAACGTAGCATGGTTAATAAAGCATTACTTTTTCGACTCAAAGCATCGACCACTTTTTTTTCTTTTCCCGGATGGTAATGAATTGTACAATAATAATCCTTGATTAATTCTAGCCATCTCCTTTGTCTCATGTTCAATTATTTTTAAGTGAATATATAATTTAATCTTTTGTGATCAGTATATATTTCACACTTTACTCCATACAAATGTTGCCTCCAAATTTTTAAAGCGAAAAAATAGCAGCTAATTCCAAATCATGTGTAGGGTATTTTACCTCATGAGTTTTCAACTGATATGAAGCATAAAAAATTACCTGATCATTCTGCATTAGGACGCAACCATGTCCTTTCAATGAAGCATCACTATATATAAAAAACTCACCATTCTTGGAAGGAAGTGCCAAAACTGGAGCATTCACCAATCTTATTTTCAACTCCTGAAAACAATCATCACATTCTTTTGTCCAGATGAACTTAACACCCTTAAGAGTTAGCTTATTCATTGGACTAGATAAACGTGAAAACTTTTCAACAAACCTTTGGTAGTAACCTTCCAAACCAAGAAAACTACAGATCTCAGTTACATTTGTGGGTCTTGGCCATTCTTTAACAACTTTTGTTTTAGTAGGATCAATAGTTATGCCATCTTTTGAAATAATGTGACCCAGAAAAGAAATTTTTTGTAACCAAAACTCACACTTGCTGAATTTTCCATATAGTTTCTTTTTTTAAGGTTTGCAAGATAACCCTTAAATGACTTTCATGATCCTCTTTACTTTTAGAAAACACCAAAATATCATCGACGAAAACAACCACAAACTTATCCAACAACTCATGGAAAATTCTACTCATAAGGTCCATGAATACAACAGGTGCATTGGTTAACCCAAAAGGCATAACTACATATTCATAATGGCCATATCTAGTACGAAATGCAGTCATCGGAACGTCTGATTCTTTTACTTTCAACTGATGGTACCCCGACCTCAAGTCAATATTCGAAAAATACTGAGCTCCAAGGATCTGATCAAAAAAATCATCGATATGAGGCAAAGAATACTTGTTCTTAACAGTAATATTATTCAAGGCTCTATAATCAATGAAAAGTCTCATTGATCCATCATTCTTTTTAACAAACAAGACAAGATCACCCCATGGTGATGTTCTAGGTCGAATGAAACCTTTATCTAATAACTCCTGCAATTGTTTCTTTAACTCTAAAAGTTCAACTTGAGCCATTCGATAAGGGGGTTTTGAAATTGGCTTAGAATTAGGAACTAAGTCAATAGTAAATTCAACTTCCCGATCATGAATAATACCAGGCAAATCATCAGGAAAAACATCAAGATACTCATTTACCACTGGCACATCATTAAACTGAATAGTTCCTTTATTTTCAGGAATATGTGCAAGGTAACATTAATTTCCATCTTTTACTAGTTTCTCAACTTCCTGATATGTTATCAAAATCAAGCGTTCATTCTTGTACACAAAATGAAAATCTTTCTGAAAAGAAACCATTTTAGCTCTGCAGTCAATCTTAGCATGATAAACAGAAAGCCAATCCATGCCCAAAATAACATCAAACTCTACTAAAGTAAAAACAATAAGGTTTTCTGGTAGATTCTTTCCACACACAAGGATAGGAAGGTTCTTATAATTCGTTTTTGTCTCAATGTTCCCTCTGGGTGTTTTTACCATAAGTTTAGTGTTCATATCTTGAGATGGAATTTCCAATTTACAAGAAAAATTCTCAAAAATGAAAGAGTGTGTAGACCCTGAATCAAACAACACATTGGCATAATCTGAACAAACAAACAGTGTACCTGATACCACTTCATTCGATGGCCCAACAATTTCTGAAGTTGTTGCAATGGATTTCACCACCACTTTCTGCTTGTAGTCTGGCTGCATTCCCTCAGTTGAGTTCTTCGTTGGACACTCGCTTGCATAATGACTCATTTCATTACACTTAAAACATCTTACCGTTGGCTTTTCAGTGCCTGGTTTATCATCTTCCTTACAGTTACGAGCAATATGACCAGACTTACCACATCGAATGCACATACCAGACATGGATAAACATTCTCTAGGATTCATTTTACCACACTTCTCACAGAATCGATATTTGGTTTTCTTACGTCCTTTCTTCTTTGATGAATTCTTCCCCTTTGCCTGCCAACTAGACCTCTTATTCTGTTGTTTGTCATAGAACACCTGATCCTCGGCAAACTCCATTTCCACCTTCTCCACACATCGAACAAGTTTTTCATAACTTTTGAACTCATGAGAATCTAAAGCCCTTCGATACTTTGGCTTTAACCCTGAGTGAAAACGGTTTATTTTACTATCACGATCTCGTATAAAGTTTGGAGCATACCTTGCCAATCGAGTGAACTTTTCTTCATAAGCAGCCACTGAATCATCATCCTACCTCAATTCTAGGAACTGTTTTTCAATCCTAAGACGAACCACCTTAGGAAAATATTTCTCAAGAAACATTCCTTTGAATTTGTCCCAATAAAGATCATTAATATCATCACTATCCCTAATATTTTTCACCATCGACCACCACTGATCAGCTTCACCTTCAAAACGGTTAATATCAAGACTAATCTTTTGATGTATTAAACACCCCATGACATTAAAAATCTTCTCCAGTGCTTTAATCCACCCATCAGCTTGAACAGGTTCGGAAGATACTCTGAATGATGGGGGATGTTGCCACATGAAATGTTCCACCACTGACATGTTCCTCTATGGTTGATCTGGCTGATCTCGTGAATGGATACCACCACCATTTATAGCCTGAGTCAACTGTTCCATCATTGCAACAAACTGTTGAGTTCTGATTCTGACCATCTCAGGTTGCTGATTTGGAAGGTTGTCTTCCTCCTGATGTCATCCCAATGTAGCTGCTTTGTTTCCTCTACAGAAAACCATTCTGAACATAGAAATATCTTAGGCGAAGCAACATGGTAATCTGAAAATGCTATATCATTACAATCATATCATAAATTAACTTATAATTTAACAATTTTCTAACTCCTAAAGTTGTCTAAACCGACCTTTGATACCAACTATAAGGCCCCGACCTTAAACCGTACTTAATATTGAATTAAATGAGTAATTCACATTGAGTATCTTTTCAGATTTAGAGTTTTAGAGAATTAGAACATAACTATTACATCTCAAAAGATTACAAAGTAGACACTTCTACTAAGTTTCCTTAATAAAAGAAAACTCTTAAAGAGAAACATGTCTTGTTCCATGTTTTATATAGAAGGACATTCCCTTGATCCCATCCTTGACCTTATTCCACATTATGTCCTCTGAAAAACATTTCAAAAAAACTTGGGGTGAGCATAAAAATCTCAGTAAGGGATACACAAAGAATGAAAACAATTACTTTTTCAAACATCAAGTAAACCATGTATACTCTATCAAAGTAATACCTTCACCTTCATGAAGTAGTAAAAACTCTCCACTGAATAATGTATCATTACTTACCTTTTTGTAACCAAAGGATTACCATAAAAACCATATAAAGAACACATAGGATATATAAAGTTAACTTGGGACATAAACATACTTAAGTGGAATAACCATACGGTCGACTTCCACACATATCACATAATAGAATTTCCATACGAAAAATTTCCATACATACTTAATGGAATAGCTATACGGCCGACTTCCATACCCAATGCAATGGAGTTTATAACGTAACCACCCGTCCTGGTATTCACGGCACCACCGGTCATATGGTTTATCACGTAACCACCCGTCAAATGTCCATGTACCAATATAAAATCATAAAACATAAAACCAATATAAAGGAATGATAACATTTCCACATTTCATTCACAATATATAATTTAAATATATTGACATAATAGAATCCTTTATCAAAACCATTTTCAATACAAAAATACATAAAAGAGTATATTGTATTTATTTTATTTTAAAAACATTACGGCTTGTTGAGGAATCCAAAGACCAAATAATACTCGCGGCGGCGGAAAAGGGACGTTGTCACCCCGTACATTAAAAAAACATTCCTTTTTGTCGTTTAGTAAAACTCTTTGTAGATAAAGATTCCTTTTGTATAAAAGTAAAATTCAAAGGGGTTTATAAACTGTAGAAAATAAAGTTGTGTATAAAACGAAATATGCCTCAATTAAAGGAGATTGAGACGAAGTCCCTTACCTCGGGTCCGACTAGACTCGATCGTTCTTTAAGGTCCTGAATAATAAACTTGAGTTAATTTCAACTTGTTTAAGAACATTTTTCAAGTTCATTATTCCTTTTATATCACTTATTTCCATGTCATGAACACTATGTAATTATTTAATTTAATAACGGTCGTTTTAACGATCATTGGTACTTGAGTCAAAAATAAGCCCTTTATAATTACAAGTTGATCATGTATCCATTATATAAAAAATGGTATTCATGATGTGGATGTTATATATGTCATATACATCCAGTAAATTGATGCATTTATAATATTACATAATAATTTAGAGGTAAGAAATGAAATGCACCGTTCATGGAGACGGTAAGTCGTACGTACGCATGAACACTACTTTCATTTCTATTTCATATTTTATATAATGGAATCATAATTATATAAATATCTATTATAATTCTAGTATAATATCATATATAATATCATAGTTCCATCCTTAGTACGTCCCAAATATGGTATTTAACGAATCAAATCACTTTGAGGGGGCGGTAGTCCGCACTACCTTAAATGAAGATATCGTGTTTTCCCATAATGGAAACCATAAAGGTATGCCAAAAATGAAAAATAAAGAAGCTTAAGGAAAACATAAACATATCATATATCATATATAAATATAGTGACATCTTAATGGCCACCTTTCAAGGTGTTAAAGGAATGTTGAACAATCATCGTTTCGGGAGGCATAAATTCACCATCCACCGAAACCGTATGTTCTTTAACCATTATATGTAGGTGTGCGTAAGTGTATCTTGAATCCTTCTTATAAAAACATCCTAGTATATTGAATATACTGTAGTTTTTACAAAAGAAATAAATAAAAAGAGTTTAGGGGGTTGGAGAAGCAAAATAAAACAAAAGGACTCAAGTGAAGACATTACCTTAAAATCGGGTAACTCCCTTTGGTTTGAGCTCAAAGGCTTCCTTGGGAAGACTTCTGCCCAAAGTGAGGCTTCAAGGAGTAAGATAGGGATGTGGAGAGACAAAATGGGCAGGGTTTGTCCGAGCCAAAGGCTTTGGGAGTGTGGGTAAGGAGGTAGAGGTGGGGGCCTTTTATAAGAGGAGAGGAGGGGCACTCTTGCAAAGTAAAGAAATATTACTTTATTTGAAAATGAGTTTCGGATTTAAATGGTCCCATATTGATATAATTCGAGTAAAAGGAGATAAGGGTTCGAAATACACCCATCTAATAGGTTTTGGACTTGTGTAGGTCATAGATTTTACATTATCGTTTCATTTTATTTAAATCCTTTATTAATGAGGTAATCGCTACATCATTATGATGTCATAAATACATTTATTTATTTAATGTCAAAAAATTATAAAATAAATACTATGATGTAGGAAATCTTTTTATATTTCCAATGAATATTTATATTCAAATATCTGACTTGTATAACTTCACTTAATAATTGTATTTGTAAAATATATTATGTTTGTGTCATTTTTACATTTACATCAAATAAAAAGTTATTTATGTCATTTCCCAACCAAAGTGGCTCCATGGGGTCCCCAGGTTGACCCATGGCTTGTCTTGGTCGGGCATGACACATCCAATAAGGTTAGGATATGTGTCAAGGTATTTTCATTTTATTATAATATCATTTTTGCCTTAAATTGCACTAATTACCTCTAATCACGATTAAAAACATAATAAGTTACTATTCACCAAAAAATTATTTTAATCTCATTGAAACACATTTTAATTATTAATGAAAACCATGTATGTAGGATTTTTGAAATTCAAAACACAGATGTGGTAAAATTTCATTTAAACAAAAAATCAGTTTTTATAAGTACCACTTAGTGGTTTCACTATTCATCAAAAATTGATGTTTTTCAGAAAAATACGAAAAATTCACCCTAAGCTATATTATATATTCTGAATTAAAAAATGAAGCCCATTTTACAAAATTCACAACATAGAAGTTTCATTAATTAATTTAATAATTAATTCCCGCTGTCAGAGCAAATAGGGTGTTTTTATGAAACAATAAGTATCAAAAGATTGACACTAGTTTAAGTTCGATTTCAAAGTGAAATTAATTCCAAAGACCACTATTAGATTTAATGGTAAAAATATTTTCTAATTTCACTTTAAAACCAATTCAAATGATAATCTAATCATATAAATAAATTAGATTAAAAAGAGGTTTCGAATTAAAATACAACATTTTACACTATTCATTAAAAAAATGAACTTTATCGGAAAGATACCAAAAATTTACACAAAGTAAATTTTGATGTCCCGATTCTAAATAAGAGTTATATTTGGTCCAATAGAATTTATAAGATTGATCAAAACTATATTTAATGACGGTTCGCCGTCAAAAGGTGATAAGTGAACCCTTAGTGAAAATTAGGGTATAAATGCCTAAAATTGAATTCTTTCCGTATTTTAAACCTTTATCTTTTATTGGATAAATGTAAAAACATTTAAAAACATATATAATCATATTTTAGTTATTTCTATCCATTCCCGTCAGTACAAAGGCTACGTGTTAACTAACATTTAAAATAATATTATTTTATTACTAGTGTGCAACGTATGTTTTCAAAGAAACTCATCATTGCGTATCGAGTACGCTATCGAATGTAGAAACCCCTTTTAATTAAAATTAATATTTAATTAGTAAATATTAATAAATATGAAAATTCTTTATTCTTTATTTACCTGGGATGTTACATATAGCATGCGGACTACATCATTCTCTCACATTAAAATCAAGTATAGCTGCCTTTTACATGAATATTATATGTTCTGTAGATTTTATTTTATTCATAGATATGGGTGACTATCAGGAGCCTATAAATCAACACATATTCTAATTATAAGAAATCGGAAGGAAGCATGTGCATGATTATTGGTTATTTTTTAAAAGGATCTATGTGATCATGGGGGTATTCATAGGGGGTCTCTTTTATCATGATCAAATAATGTGAAACACAATTCCCATTACCATAAATTCCTTAGGGTCACAAAATTTGTTTGACTGAGTTTCCTAATCCCCTTTTAGACATTCTTCCCATTTTTTTATTTTTTGGCAGAAACTAATACCACTACTTCAAATATTTTTATAATACAATAAAATATGATTCTACTTTTGTGGAAATCAAAAGTTTATCCCCTAAAAAACCTATATCATAAAGGAAAAAGACTCTTAATTAAGTAATTTAAATTTCTGTGAGAGAATTTTGGGATACCAATTGTCATTATTTTGGGAGGATTTTAATATTTTTGGGGAAATTTGGTATTCTGGAGAGTGTCTAATAAATAGGGGAATGAGAGGGCAGTCATTTCATATGTTACATAGAAATTCATATATATTGTGATGAACTCTCCCATGTGACTACTTGATAATCTCTCTTCGATAACCCCTTCATGAGAATAATTCATGAGATGAAATTGTATGACCTCTTCATGTGATCTCCTCACATTACCACATTTTTCTCAATGAATCTTGAAAAAAAAATATAACAATCAATGGTAATTCGTTTGAACCATGATAAATTTATTTTCTACTGTGTCACATTGTGTGATTTATTTAATTTCATGGGTTGTCGCATGAGTTTAAAATCATTTCATGATTCACCTGACGTTCAAATGATCATGAAACCAAATATCTTGAAATAAATATTGTGATCGTAAGTTGTTACATGATACATGTGGATCACGATACTTGTAACAAGTCATGGGGTCATAATCCATTATAAGGATCACACAATTTTCATAATACTCCATAAACTATGTATATATATATATATATATTACTCATTTTGACTAATTTATATTTCTTCTAAGATATAAACTACCTTCTATTGTATATATGGATTATATTTTACAAATATATTCTTATGTTGTTGATTGGAGAGACATGAATTTTAGGAATCACAATGAATGCCCTAGGTACTTGGTATTCTCAAACAACATGTATTTTAATTCTCGCATTCAAAATAAAAATTATAATAACCATATATCTCAAATACTACATTCATATAGATTCTATTTCATGGATGATACTAGTAATCATACACCATAATATAGAAATCTATATTATTGGTTTTTCATCTTCTATTGATTGAATTCAAATGAATATTTATAAAGATTGTCAATTGATTGTAGCACCTCTATAGTGGATATCCTAAATGTTGAAAAACTCCTCTATGGTTTCAGATGGTCCTAATCTTCCCCTTAAAAAATTTATGAGAGTTACATTAACATACACATATCATCATTAAATATTCAAAAAGTTGGTTGGAGTTTAATGTATGCCTTTTACCTAATTGTCATGTTTACTAATGAGTGGGCATAATCATTTTGTTTCAATAAAATATCCATGTAATTTTTATATCAACTACCTATTATCGATTCTTATGAAGAGACATGTATTTCCCAATTTGTCATGTTCCATCAATAAGAATGTCATAGAGTGATTATTAGACATTGGGGTCCTGACACTAAACCAATTAATCAATCCATTAATAAATCTAGGATATTTCAATCTAATATTTACCATTTGGGGGTGTACTGCTTATTATTGAGATTTACAAAGAATTAATCAACGATGTGGATGTTAGGGATGAGCCCAAACCAACTCAAAAATTAGAAAAAATATACTCACCATTATGAAGAAGATGTCAAACAAGGGGATAGTATTGCACATGATCATTTCTTAAAAGTATTGGATCAAAATGTTAATTTATCATATAGGGACTAAAATAACAAATTAAAACCTCATAAATGCCCAATTTTCAAATATAAAATTGATGAGGATCATATTTGTACATTCTGGATGCTTGGGAGTTTACCATAGAGAGATATAGTGCGCGAACTATGTTATCCATAGTTTTTCGGTTATAATGGTTTTTCATTATATTTTTGAATGGATGTCCTCTCCTAGAAGAGGATGAAATATTGGACTTTCTTGTGGGAACACTAATGAAGGAATCCCAATTTAATGAGTAGTGTCCTCTTAATCTAGTCTCTTAGACACATTCTCACTATTATTAGATCATTGTCTAGGTTCAAAAATAAAATGTCCCTAACTTGATAAGCAAACCAATCCTATTTTTTGACTATGTAGAAGAGTATATTATGTGTTTTATGTTTCAAAACATTGTCAGGATCTACCAATCTTTAATTTTTCCCATACCATTGAATATTTCATGGGTTGTAGTGATTCCATTTATACCCAATGTGGTTATTTATATATGGATCTGACATGATTGTTTCTACATCATCCCCTATTCTCAACCTATCATAATCCTTAATAATAATAGAATATTTAATCTGATAGAGTGTTCATATATGATATCTTATTTTGATGGGGTTATTTTTTATCATGTGTATTAGTACTTTATCTATGAGAAATACACCCCATTATTATTTCCTCACATGTTTTTCAGTGCTCATTTCCATACTCCATCTCCCATAGGTGGAATTTAGAGGAAAATAAATATCAAGAATATTATAAAATATTATATTATGTTAGAGTGTGATGAAAAAAATAATGAAATAATTAATTTTCAAGAAAATTCATGTAACTATCATTCTTGAGACTATGATAATGATTTGGGTTGAGGCCTACCAAATTTGTATATTCAATCAAGAGTTCTATCAGAAGAACATTAAAAAATCTTCTCCAATCCACTTATCTTTTGTATTAATGGAGTTGATTATTGATTCTTGAAATCACTTAATGACCACTCTTTCCATAGTGGAGAGTATCTCATTAGAATTGAAATTTTTTATTGAAGATGGTCCTTCAACAGTAGTGAATGATGATAAGATGATTTTAGTAGTATTGTATAATTATTTTACATTGGATTCCTCAAAACAAAAGTTGACATAATACATGGATATACCATAATGACCATCCCTTATATTAGTGAACTACCTCCAACAACCATCTTGTATTGTGTATCACAATGGGTTGTTATGAAGTAAATCCAAATTTTGGTTATTAATACTCCCTTACACGAGATTCGTTGGAAAAAGGTTTCCATACACCGAAACATTAATTATATGGAATCATGAATAATTGATTACCAAAAACTATATTACATCATGATACATAAATTCTTTGAAAATTATAAATAGTCCTACAATGTGAAGTATCCACATTTCATATATGATGGTTGTACTCTATTTTAAACAATTATGAAATCCTTAGAGGTAATTTATTAGAGATATAAACAATTATGATAATTGTGTTCTTAGGTGAATGATATAACCAATTAGATAGTATAACATGAATCCCATATATGTAATGAGGGGTTATATATATTCATATCATTATCCAAATTTTAGACCTCTAGGAATAGTGGCAAATAATTTTCTTCTTTAATTGAGTCACATTATCTTATTACAATAATAGAAGAAATAGAGATGGAATTGTTTTAGCACTAAATTTAATCCTCTTGCCAATTTAAATATTATAAGTAAATATGAACTGCTGAGTGTTTATTATGATCTTCTATAAAGAAACATGATTTCACAATTTTGATATAAAGGATGAAATTGTTGAATGAGGATATTCATTCTACTTTTCCACAGTATTAATGGATGAATAATTTTCATAATATTTATACAACATTCATGATTTATTTTGTTGATGGTGTTTATTGAATTTTAGGATATCTAAAAAAGCATTAAAATCATTCTTCCATTTTTGAATACCATGAGAACACTAAATTTTAATTCATATGCTTTAATTACTATAGACTATTTATTAAAATTTTAGATTGAGAATTTATTGACATAAAAAACATTATTTATGTAACTTGATCAGTTGTCCTGGGATTACCCATTAAAATGGATAAATTTTTTAAAAATGAATCTTGGATGTAATTTTCAATATATTTTTCCTATATTATTGGATTTAGTGACCATATATTGATTTTTACTAGGGAGAGATAATATTTCCTACAATATTTATATTTTTATATTACCCTATATTTTTTGTAATTTTTATATTGTGAATGATTAACAATAATGGACATAGATTTTTATTAAGTCTCACTTTTATATTTTAAGAGATTGCTATGTTTTTTCCATTCCCATATCATAAATGATAAAATATTTCCATGATCACACAATGTTTAGTTTAAGTGATTAGAAACAAATACTGCATCTTATGATCACTTATTGGGTTTTCAACATAGTGAGTCCTATGATACTTTAAATTTAAATTTTATGGTCCTAATAACAAGCCCATTGTTATTATATAGTTTTTTAATTTTATATTAGATTATATGATGTAGTAGTTTAGGGTTTTCTATCTTATACTATCTATTAGTGTTGTTTAGTATCTTCTAGCTTGGAACAACTATTTGATTTAGATTATGGTTTTCAATCTGGTAAATTTTATTATTGTAGTTTAGAATCATCTTGATCGAGATGTATATTTCATCTGTTTAATATATTTTAGCTCATATTTTAGGTTTAAGTAGTTTATGTAATATTTTTGGAACCATATATTCATATATTTTAGGGTCTTTTTTTCTCCGAACATCTATTTCTCTTTTTTTAGATTCATGTAGATCGTAATTTTGTTCTATAGTTTTTGGAATTTTATCTCATACCATGTTTTGATTTAGTTTTGGATCTTATAGCTCATACACTCTATTATTGTATTTTAGTATACATTATCTTGGAAAAAATTTTCTGCGTAGTGAGGGATGGGTTTTAAAGAAGGTTTTTTGAATTCTGCATCCTTACTCAGACACTAAAGAATTAATATGCATGATTGTTCGAATAAAGTTTATTATTTACTGAAATTATAATGAATGATTATTATTGAAGTGTTCTAACATAATGTGTTCATACAAAAAGCATGATGAATGGATATCCATGATTAGTTGTGACAATTTTTAATCTTAACTGATATTCAGTTTGATGTATAGTGGAACAATGATCGGGATTCAAAATCCAATTGGATAGATGTAATATGGGTGGTTGGAACCAAACTAAAAAGAGTTTTGAACCAATGAAATTGAATGGGGAGAACACATTATGTATGATTTCATCAAAATATATTGTGCTTGTTTCCACTAGGATGTTATTGGACCTCATAAGGATTGATCAAACATTCCTATAATGAGGACATGAGTCTATTGGTTGGGTCTAGGGATCTTGTGCATGAGACTATTGGAATTTTATTTAGGGTAAAGAGAAGGGTATACCCACTATATTCCAATGGATATTAATGATTTATAAATACTAAAACTGTTGGATGATGATGTAGTAATCAATGAAACGATCTATCCTATAAGATTTATTAAACCCTAAGAATATTGATTTACAATTGTAAAATTTATGCCTTACATGATGTGGCATTAGGTTAGGTGATATGGGATGTAAATGTGTTTTAGAATTAAATATTTAACTCCTTCGTTGAAAATGGGTACAAAGAATGTGGACGTAATTTCTAGGATGTTGAATCTAGTGGACTAGTCATGTTATGGGGAATATATTTAATGGTATAATAATATACATGTCATCTGAAAATTAGGCATTTTATATATATTTTTATAATTTCTAATGGTAGAATCTATTATCCCACATAACTAGGATAACACATCATTGTTTTATGGGGGTCATTTCCTTAAGGATTCTAACATTAACTAATCCCATGCTCAAGATAGTGGAATTATTCAGTAGAGAACCCTAGTATGCTCTCCTACGGATAGTCAATCCCTATTAACAATACACTAAACATGAGAATAAATATAATTGGATCCCAAATATCATTTTATTCAAATAGAATGATATGAACGTGAGGAATGTGTTGTGTACACTAGGTCTCCAATGACATTAAGGTTATTTTTGGAAAAAATAATATTCATGATGTATTTTTGAACACTAAAATTTTTGCCTCTCCACAGTTAACACATTATCACAGTGATGGTAGGATTCAAATAAATACACATTAATATTTTCATAGAATAGGGTTTCTAGAGGAAAAAATATGACATGACAATGGACACCATATATGCCTCCAAAGATTTCATTATTTTTCATTTATCATCTAACATTTTTGTAATATCTATTGTTGAAGAGTTTAATGATTAGATAAAAGAATATATCATAGTACAACCTTTGTGTGTTTTCATCTTAAATATTTTATTTCTATATATCTAGATAATTTAAGTATTATTATTTTTACCATTAATGGACTATATTTATGATCATATATATTTGAACATAGTTAATAGATTTTTAGGTCAATATTAATGTGGTACTTGTATTGAGGGATTGTTACAAAAAAACTAATTTGGATCCCCAAGGCTAGAGGTAGAAAAATACCATACATAGGGGATATTAAGTATGATTTGAACCACATATCAAGGTTCTCAATAATAAGTAATGGTTTGGGACAATCTTACAATAGAAGATCATGAATCACTCTATAATGATAAGCTATATTGTGATGTTGTTAGAGATAATATGGAGGGGGTAACATTATCAAGAAAAAAATGCATTTCAATGATGTCCCATTTCCCTTATTAAAAACCCAAGTTAATATATTCATAGTCACACAATGGGTCCCTAGAGGTGGGGTTTATTTTTCCATGGGACATTGAATGATTACATCTAGTCAAGACACTTTGAAAGGTTGTAAAACAACCCCAGGCATTGGTTGATCAATGCCATGATATTTAGGTGAGTTGATTAAGAGATCTGATGGATGAATTTTCTAATAAATTACATCCATGAATTAGAGAATTATTCATCATGTATATAAAATTTTAATGAGGAATCCTTCCTTTCAGTTTTATATCATGTGGTTAGGATATAGTAAATGACATTATGTTGTATAAGATATCATTATGTGATACATTGATCGGGTTGGGTGGATTTATATATGGAAAACACCACTATCCATTCAAAAGATTATTGATGTGTATCCACATAATTGATCCCATATTTTTCATATTTATCTCATGTGTGAGAAATATCTATGTATATATTACTCATATGTTGGTAAAGAATGTTTACATAACATGAAATCCTTGGAAAGTGCCTTATTAAATTTTTTTATTGGGATTCCAAGACATTACCTATTGATATTATAATAGAAGGACCCTTCTATATAAAAAATATTTGCGGATATCCCACTAAGTGGATATGTCTACTATCCAAGGGACATGTATATTTAATTTTCTCCCCATAATAAAAATCATAATCAATGCCATCTAAGGGGACAGTCTCATAGATCATACACATTTGTATGGATAGGAAATTTCCATATCACATACTGGTATATAGGTGAAAAAATCATCTCTATCACTGATTGATTGATATGATATCCTATTATTTGTAATTATAGGGCTTAATGGATGTGAAAAATGGAATTTTTATTAATGACATCTGACTATGATATTGATTGAAATTATGAAGTCTCACTGAGTGGAGTAGCTAATTCAGGGAAAATCGGTCTTTACAGAAGATTCACACCGAAAAATTAAAAGGGTAAAAGAATAACATTTCATAATATAAGTTTTTCAAAAGATTCAAGAAAAATATACGTAACATTGAAAATATTTTCATCATGTTAGTTAGCCGTGTTGTGGAAGGAGTAAATCAAAACACCTAAATGCATGAGTTAATTGGGGTTGGAAAATAATAGGAACAGTTCAACCATAGGTAATTGAGTAATCCTATATTCCACATAGTTAATATAATAACTCATGTGATTATGTTTCCCTATCCTTTGGGATCAAAACATCCAATATAAAAAAGCTTAGAGTTATTTCCTTATTCCAAATAAAGTCAATAGGGTTCCTATTTGGAATAAACATTCCATATTACCTATTCTCTACATAAGAATATTAAGATAATGGAAGACAATGTTATATTAAATTCCATGAGAAATATATCAACTGAAAAAGTTTTTTGTAATCCTCATAGAAATCATATATATTATATTAATACATGGAAAATATAAAATTCCATAAGGGTTCAGGAATAATAATGTCCATTCTAGTGTGTATTGAGCACATTTCTAGGTGTACGGATAAAAAAAAGTAATCATGAGTACCCAATCACCATTGGGGATGTTCTGTTTAATGTGAAAAACCCATTAAATACAATTACATGTCATGAATATATTATTTTTTCATCTACATTAACATCAAATAACTAGGATGTCATTAAATGAATTTAGATAGAACACCCATAGATCATTAATGTCATATTGGATTTCCATGTTCCCATATCACACATTTTTAATGATCATCATAAGTTAAAAGGGGAAACAAGAATGTTTATTGAGTCATGAAATAGTGAATTATAGGGAATATGTTGATGGGGGTTCCCATATTTTATTATTTATAGTGATCCCGATAAAAAAATTTCTCACGGAGTGTGATAGTTGGGAGTAATGTGAGTTTTCTGTTAGGCCTAAAATACCAGATACATTAATCACTGCATATCCAATGGTATGGGAATAAAGATACATGATGTTGGGATTTTTTATAATCTCTTTTGTAGGTTTGACCCCTGTATTGGGGAAGGGGAATTATATCAATTATATCATGGTGGGACAAAGTATTTGTGGATTGGGAATCACTACGTATCAAGTGTTATAAAAAATAATAAAAACCATTTTTCTAAGTAATTAATTTTATTCAATTTTTGGTTTTGGTGTGGAAGGTGGGAATTTTCATTATATTATAGTTGGGCCTAGGAATCATTTTCTAGGATAGAGTGTATCTTTTCTAATATTATTATATACATATGTTGTTTTTACAAATTTTACCACAAACGTCTATCTTTTATTTTGAGAGGGATGTATTTATATATGATGCATTTAGAACTATTATTTTTGATCTAGTATTAGAAACATATCATATAAAAATATGAAACATTTCACAAAATATTATTGAACAAAAAATAGTCTATATAGGTTTGACACAGACACAAAGATGAAATATTTTCGATATATATTGCAACTAGACCCATGATATATTATCCGGTTGTTACTGTTTATTATATTATTATAATAATTGACCCATAAATAGTTCATGAATCAAAAAAATCCATATAAGTATTTCCTATTTGTATATGGGGGTTTTTTCTATTTAAATTTTGGTTAAAACTGGGTTTTGGGATCATAGGTTTACTATGTATCCTGTAGATATAAGAATCAATCTATATGTAGTTCATGGATTAATCACTAAAAACACAATTCAAAACTATGAGTAGAGACGTGATGGAAAAAAATTTCAATTTATATAACAGTTGGGTAAAATATTTTTGATATAAGAACCACTTGGTATATCTCCATTGCAAAAATAAAGACACACACAGTTATTGACATTAACACAGTTCATACATGTATGGAAAATTCATGATGGTATATGTTTTTCGGTTTATATTTTTGTTTTTCTAAAGATTTCGTATCTAAGAATCAATAAGTATGTTGTGATAGTATGAATCATAAAAAAATTTGTTCTTTAATGGATAACCCACCATTCAGTTTTGACCATTACATAGATGGGTGAATTTTGTATGTTTTTTTCCCTACTAGATCAATTATTTTGGATCGGGGGCGTCCAATATATCATGTAGATATAGGATACAAGATTTTCATAGTTTATTAAGGAGAAACACTCCATGAAGGTATGAATCATATGAATATGGGAGAATTGTTTTGTTTAAAATTCTCATAGAACAATTATTTAGGATTTGGGAATCAATATTTATCATTTAGAAATAAGAATCAAGAAACCCATTGTTCCTAAATTGAAAAATATCTACGTAGGTCTAGCCCATATGTATAGGGTGTATATATTCCATTTATATAGTGTATAGACCCAAAATCATTGATTTTCAAAACATTATATATCATATGATAAAATTAATCAAGACACATACATTTCTTGAATGGAAAACTCTTCACACAGGTCTAACCCATATGTAGAGGAATAATTCATTCTATTTATATTTTTGATTGTACAATGATTTTGGATAAGTTAAACGCTATATATTTCATATAAATAGGAACCAATCCGAACATAGTTAATTAATATAAGAATCTCCAGGTAGGTTTTACCCATTTATATAAGGTCATTTTTACATTTATATTGTTTATGGACACAAGATAAAGAATCTGTGCCTAACTAGATATGATGTGATACCTATAATCAAGAAAAACATAGTTTTTAATTTTAAAATTACCTATATAGATCTGAATCAAACATATGTAAGGGTGTAATTTATTTTTCATTCACACAGATATAAATCATGTGTAGTTAATTATTCATGAAGTAAAATCCTCTATAAATTTTAACATTAGGTGGTATGGATAAATTATGTGATGATTAACATAATAAAGTAAGTAAAATATCGCTACAACATAACATCATGTGTTATGGATGTATGATTCTATAAAATTTAATGTCTTTTTACTAACAGTAGTTTTTCATTATGGTTAAGATGTGATGTACTTCTTGAGAAACCCCACAATGGTTGTGTGGGGGTGTAATTTGTTCACAAAATATTGTGTCTAATGATTAATCTTCAATACAATAGAATGATTTTTTATATAAATACCATCCCACAAATGTTTTTTACTTGGATTTTATTCTAATATCATTGTAGTTTTAATAACAATTACCTATTCTCCTTTATAGAACAAATGGTGGAAAAACAATTCATTGAAGGATGCCAAAATATGATTCGAATGAACAAGAAATTTGTTTAGTGGTAACAAAATTATCTCATAAACTTTTTCAAATGAAAAATTGATACTTTTTCAATTATTTTTTATCAGCTATTTTTCCATGGATTAATATTAAAATATATTGAAATCGAAACATTAAATGGAATCAATACTTCTATGACTTGATGATTATTTTGGAATTTTTTTTGAATTAATTTTATATTTTTGATATGTTTTTGTTACACACAACACCGATTAAAAATTATATTACATGAAACAATAATTTTTTCTTTTGTTACACACATAACTGAGTTAAGATTTTATTTCATGTAACATTTTTTTTAGATTTCACTACATGCAACACTAGGTTAATTTTTTTCATATTATTAAAATAATATTTTATGATAATTATAAAAAATAAATTGGAATTAAAATTGTGAATATTATTGAATAAAATATTAAAATATATTGTTTAAAATTTTTTATAAAATGAATTCTTTAGTGACTATATAATCATAATTTTAAATAAAAACTCTTTAAAAATAATGGAAATCATATTATGGAAAATATTTTTTATAAAAAAACATTTATCTTAAATAAAATTTTAATAAATGTTGAAAAATATTAATAAAAATTATATTTTATCTATTAAATCTATTATTTTTCCTCAGTCTTATAAGTTTTCTAGTCTTGCGATAAGAGGAAAATCAATTTTATATTTAACATTTTATTATTTTTAAAAAAATTGTGCACTTATTTAAAAAATAACTTCTTTTGACATTTAAATTTTGAAAAAAAAAATTCAATTCATTATATAATAATTCAATATTTTACCTATGTTGAATTTTTTGATAATTTAGTTGAATGAAATTTTTTTATGGATTGTGAAAAATAATGAATTGTAATTGAAAAATTGTTTTTATTATAATATTTATAATGTACTATTTAATTTAAAATTGGTTATCAACAAAATATTTCTCAATAATATAGATACTAATCATATTTAAATAATTCTAATCATTTTAATATTTCATATTTGTTGGAAAATCATGTACTATTTTGAATTTTTTTTTAAAAACTCACTTCCTCCTCACATTTGTTGGATTAATTTTAAATTAATTTATTCAAATTCTTAGAATTTCTTTTTTAAAATAGGATATGATATTTTTAATAATCAAAATTTATATTATAGAATATTTTCAACATAATGTTTCATCCATATTAATAATGACGATAGTAATAATTAATTATTGCAGTTATTGTAAATTTTGGTTTACAGATAGAAATAACTAAATTGATAGGGATTAAAAAAACCTCAAAACATTTAGAGATAATATTTTATGGTCATTGTTTTACCACATAAATTTTAACCCTCAATTAATATCTATTTTTAGCCTTTTTCATTTGAAAAACATGGCAACACCATTTTCATTTCAAAACTATTATTAGTGTGCCATTCTAATCACATAAAAAATTACACCGATATATTATTTACCTCAAACCTTAATTTTTTTTAAGGAAATAACTTCTTATATACCTTGAAAAATTACCTCCCCTCATCCTAGAATTATTCTTTGGTTGATGGATACCAACATAGGATGAATTTTTTTTAAAATCTATGGATGATACATGAAGAAGTGGTAACATTTTTCAATGCGTGGTTTTATTTTATTTCTTAACCCCTCATTAAATTCAAACCATACCATGATGATATAATAACATAAATATATTCTGTATAATTGTGTTTTTATGTCATATTAATTACCTAAAACAATCTCCACTTCCATTAAATAGATTATTAAATAACTATTCATGTGTATAGGGGACTACCACCTTTTGATCTGGTGCCATTCATCTTTCCAATACCACCTCCCATGAGTCGGTGAGATGATGGATAATATATATATACACAATATTTATAAAATAATTTTACTCATATATTCATTATATATATATATATATTAATTTTTATGAATCATTCTATTGGAGATACAATAACATTGATATTGTGTAAGGCGGTCCACAACCTTAGGATGTTATGTGATCTATTTCCAATAATTTTTTACATGAATAATAATAAGGAAAAATATAATGAGTACATAAAATATACAAAAAATTAGTATGTTATTAATTAAATATTTTTCCACATTAAAATATAATATATCATTTTCATTCTAATCATTTTACTCACTAAAATATAATGACACCATTCATATATGTGTGTATTGCGGACATTAAGAAGCATTGTGAGTTTGTATTTTAATTAACCAATTAAATTGACAGTATCTATAACAATATTTAAATAAATAATGTATTTTTTATTATAATATTATATTAGTAGATTGAAAAAAACATTATTTTCCTCATTTATATAAATAACCTTTTAAAAGGGAATTCTTAGTCATCTGTACGTACAAAATTCCATCTCTATGATCATATCATTCATAATCTCACCAAAAATTTATCATTAATTATTTTTCTTAAAAGTATGTTTTTTTTAAAAATGATTAGTATTTCATTATTTTTATTCTATAGTTTATGGAAAAATTTCAACATAAATGGACAACAATATCAAATCAATGCATACATGAAAGACATAGAAGTTATTACTCAAAAAGTGATGGTAACATAGAATTTGTTAATTAAATTTTAATAAAGTTACATAATAAAAACATATATGGTATTATATGTATAATTATATTTCTAAGATATATACTAAACATTTATATACACAAAATGAGTTTTGAATAAATATGAAAGAAGTCGAGATTCACGGAAAGGTATTATAGTCTTTCTTTTATTTTTGAGAGACATCTTCTAATTTAAAACTTTATAATTTTAATTAGTATATATACTGACCCATTTAAATTATTTGTTAATAATATAAATATATTTTTAATATTTAGTGTCTAATTTTATTTTATACTTTATTTATTACGATTCCAAATATTACTAAAGTAGTAAGTTAATCTGGTCTAAATTATATTTTCATTGACAGTAATATTATTTTCCAAACCGGTCTATATTATTTGTTTTATATACTACCCATGATTTTATTTTTTGATAATTATATGAGAAATAAGTGTTATTAATATTCACATTTCTTCATCTCTCTTTCACGGGGTTTCTGTTTTAAATTTTAAAAAATCAGTGAGCTAGTTTTTTACATTTTTCAATCATCAGGGCATGAGTTTTGTTATACAACTATATTCTTTTATGAAGTTTATATAAATACCCACTGTCATATAATATCAGGAATTGTTTTATTTTTAAGATTAAATTTTTTTAAATTTGATGTAATTTTTCATGGGGATTCAATTTTAATGTTACCGTAATTTCTTGGTTTTATGTTATAATATCATCCTTTATAGGGATTGCATGTAATTATGTTTACAATGTTTAAATTTTCCAATATACATCTCAATAACACTGATGAAAGTTTCTTATTATTCATTTTTAATTATATTTTTAATTAAAATTATGGAATTTCCCTAATTTTTATCTAAAATTATTTAAGTATTGATTTTAACACAAATAGTATTTGTCTATAGATTTGAAAGAAAACTCATTCTATAAAGATACCATGTTTTTTAAAAAAAATTAAAAAAATGAATAAATTATCAAATGGGATATTAAATAAATTTTTTTCATTCTTATATTTTTTTTAATAGTTGTTTATGGGAATTTTCATTTCATTCCCAAATAATGCTATTTTGTATTTTAAGAAATATTTGAAAAGAATAATTTTTTTTCCACATGAATGACATAAACCTTATTTGTCTCTATCATTCATGCCCAACAATTTTAATTTTTTCTTTCATATTTTGGATATAATATTAATATATTAATTTTTCCATAATATATAATAAATATTTATATATTATATATTTTCTTTTAAATATAAAAGGGATTATAATAATATTTTAAAAATTGATTTTCAAATTGGAAATTATATTTTTCTGAGGATCTATTTTAAATTATTTTTAATGATTCATTTCATATTACATATGTTAATTTTAAATGTAATTTAATGAAAATTTTTTATATAATATTTTTTAAAAATTAAAATTTCATAAAAATTATTTATTTACCTCAAGAAATATTTTATTTTTCATTCAAAATAAATATCCATCTAAGATTAATCTCTTGATGCAACATATTCATTCATTTATATATTAACTACGGATAAAATTATTATATTTATTATTATTAATGGATTATAAATACTAGAAACATATAAAACATTTTTCTCGTCTACTTTTTATACTATGAAAAACATATATGAAACTAGATTAATTTTCATTGGGTTTTTTTCTTTATTTTTTCATTATTTTTATCTTTTTTTGTTAATTTTTTTAAATGGTCCAAGGCCCATTTTATAAAAAATAGAAACAAGCATACAAAAAGAGTGAAGCAGTACAATTCACACAAGTCATTGGCCCTCATTACGAGTGCCCAATTGTTTTTCGTATCTTGTCTGCAATCATTCGTTTCGAATCCTGTATGGCGTCCTAATCAAAACCACAACCTCGCCCTCATCTCTGACCCATGGAGTGAAGAGCTTCAAGATTCTTTGATTGTTGAATAAGGCTTTCAATGTCTTCATCCTAATTTGAATCCATTGAGTGTGTTTCAACATGAATTGAACTCAAGTCTGCTCAACCTCATCTTATCCCATGATTTCTAGGGGGTCTTCCATGCTTAGCATGTTGCCAAGAGCCATCATCCTTCTTTGCAGTAGGATCCAAGTCTGTCATGGGGGATCCTCTATTATCTGCTGATGTTCTAGTAGCCCTGGTGGGGAGAGCATCGCGGTCGAGGTTTACCCCTCTTTCCGAGGAGGATCAACAACCGCAGCCTCTAACTGACCTGCAGCACTACTAAGAACATTAGAAGGGGTTACCTTCCC
The DNA here is from genome assembly GCA_963277665.1 of Viscum album. Classification (NCBI taxonomy): domain Eukaryota; kingdom Viridiplantae; phylum Streptophyta; class Magnoliopsida; order Santalales; family Viscaceae; genus Viscum; species Viscum album. Next base: position 1,967,457,875 of record OY728132.1, read on the forward strand.
ATGAGAAGAAGATTGTTGATCAGTGTTTCTAGGTGAGGGAACCATGGGTGATGAATCCCAACATCACCCTCAAGAAGTTGGAACTCCTTTTATGGAAACACATCAACTTCAAGAGAAACATCGATAGTGCGATCAAGCGTTGGATACCAAGGCATTTTCCCAACTTTTTTATCATCAAAAAAATTAATGGAAGAGGAAGAAGAAACCACATTAAGCATGACAGAATCATCTTGAAAATTGGGTAGGGGGTCTGGGATGACATCTGGGTAGTGAGACCCACATTTTCCGGATCCTAAGTGAGGTCCTTAGCAATATCGGTCTCATAATTCACCTCATGCTCAACAATATCATCCCAAGACCGAGTGACATACTGGCTAGAGAACAACTGAGTTTGTGTGTGCGCATTATGAGGGTTCATAATATAATATGATGTGTTATCAACCAGAGTATTATGCACAGCAATATGATAAGGTGAAAAAGCCTTCTCCTGGTTATTTTCAAATTCGCATTGGACATCATGAATAGACATCTTCTGAGAAGGATTAACAGAAATCAAGGCATCCCCATTAAAACAAGCAGTCCGTGTAGTTAAACCAGAGTTCTCAACCTTCTGGTGGTGTGACTTTTTGAAGCAGGAATGTATATCATGCCCACGTATAGCACAAAAACCTCAATCAAGTGATCTTCACAATATGATGATCTATAGTTTTATAGTCTGGGAAAAACCTGGGGAGGTTTTCATATTTTATTTCAGTTCCAATTCATCAACATCAGTAGATAGATGGACCTTATCAATTAATTTAAAACAAAGATCAATTTCAACTAATAATCCATCATAGTGTCCATACCTAGAAGCCTTTTTTTCTTTATCCATTTTGATTGGAACTCCTAATTTTGGAGCACTGTCACATAGAATATGAGGATGCAAAAGGTTCCAATTTAAGCCAAAGACCTTCACCCAAGTCTGAACCGTCGTGCTTTAAGTATCGTATTTTATTATAATTAATAAAGGAATTTATATTTTTTGGGGATATTGATTATCTTTTTCTAAATTTAAATACAGTGTACCCAGTCTCAAAAGATACTGAACTATTATGCTTATCAAATTTTTTTGAGTACTTTAATGAATAAATATATATAAATATATATTATAAATATATAAAATGATTGGGATGATATAGCTTGTATAAAAAAAATTTCTAGTCAAACATTGTTGACTAGGAAGATAAATATTTAGTGACATACCAGGAGATATTTCTAAACATATGTATATGGATTCTTCTAGGTATATATATAAGGATTCATCATTATATAGTAAAATTCCCAAGAATTTTGGTAAAGGGTAATATAATTAGTATAAAATATATTATATAATTTTATAGATTATAAAAGCACATGATTCTATGTAATAGTGGTACCACGAGGAAACTACTATGAAAAAGGTGAATTGATATCAGCTTGATCGTTACAGGGTGCATGGAAATGTGCCATTTTACACACCTGTTTTGAAATCCTAGGGGATATGATTTGGAAATTGAGAGTATCCTTATTATCCATCATGAATGATTTAAATATTTGATCACTTGAATATAATATGATAAAACTAAAGATTCATTGATTATATATATGGTTTCAAGAATTAGACCTCAATAAATTATTTCATAGATAGTATGGTTTTTAATATAATTAGTGATGATAACACTATGAATTTTTATTTTAGTTAAAAGAGGGGACATGAATGAAAAAGTTTAAGATTGAATTTGTTGGATAATTAGTTGATGACAATCTATATTGGATGATGCTTAGAGTAAAAGATTATCAGAATATTCCTAATCAGTTATCATGGAAAATTATTAATAATGAGATCCCTAACCAGCTCTTAAAATCACTAAGATAGAGAAGGATACAGTTAGCTAGGATTTTGAGTAGTTTTTCCAATTATGAAAATATACATAAATATCTCTTATATTGTTAATATGAGAATAATGAATCAACATAACATATTAGTGGGATGAAAATATGTTTTGGGATTACAAATGATGTACAAATACAATGTTACATCAATGGTTAAATAAAGTTATCTATTTACATAATGAATAATTATAATGTTGTCCCTAATGTATCAGTTTATTTTGAATGTTTTAGATATGGAATGTATAGTAATTTTTAAAATATATGTATTAAGTGAAATTCTCATAATGATAATTATAATGGTTGTAAAGTAATGGATTTTTAATTCATAATTTATATAATATGAATTACATATTAATTAAAATAGGTATTATAAAATTAGATGAGGAAGCATAGTTATTGGATTATCTTTGATGTGGAATAATTAAAATGTTGATTTATTGAAATAAAAAAAATTATTATATATTTATCATAATATATATAATGAATGCCTATTCAATTTTTTCAATAAATATGTTCAATAATATATAAAATGATACTAATTGACTCTAATGTTGATATAATGTAATGTTAATAGATTTCTAAAAACACATTATTAATGGATGATAGAAAATAATATGTTCAATATGTTGAAATAATGATATTTTGATTAATATGTTTTGGATATGAATAATGAAAATTGGATAGTATTGATGACTATGGAACACATTATTGATTTATGGAAAAATTTTGTTCTGTTATAAATTTTAGTGTTTAGAGAAATATTATATTTATAGAATGTATTCTTTAATAAGTAGTTTTATTCAATGGAATAAGAATGTATGTATGTTTTAATATATTTTTATGGTGATTTTGAAAATTTATATGATTAAACAAAAAAATATTACTATAACATTCACGTGATTGGTATGTCACAATACAAAGTGACATTATTTTATATAGGGCACTAGAGTTATATTTATTTTCATATATTTTTTGATATTATTTATAAATTTTTTAATGTAAGAGTCATAAGATTAACCATTTATGGAATAGATAAATATGAACAATGGATGAGGTTTTTGAGATTAACATATTACATAACCATATTAATGTTCATCCAATATTGGATAATCATTGTTAACATTTTTTTAATAGAGATATATGGAGTGAATAACAATTCTACTATGGATAGTGTGATTAGTTATTCTGTCATGATGAAATTCACCTTTATATATAGGAGTAAAGTATTATGTTTAAATTTTTCAAGTTACAACCAACATATGACGTTTTTCTAATATAAATAAAAGATACCATGTAAGAAAATATTCTTATGATTGGATTCCAGAATGAAAAATAATTTTCAATTATTATCAAAAGGATCCTGAAATATTATTTTTTCAAGTTATCATCATATTTTTCATATCAATGACCATTTTAATACCTATTTTTATATGGATTTGTGGTCATTGAATTTCTCATGTTCATATTCTCTATCACCATTCATCGTGATTTCAGCCGTAGTTTTATCTTTTGGGTCTATCTTTTCACTTCTTAGCAATGTTATCTTTTTTGGATACCTATTATGTGTTATTCAAAATAAATTTCACACATCCCTTTCAATTTTAGAGGAAGGTTTTTATGAAAAATATTCGTGATTTTTTTATTAATTATCTAATTTTATAGATATGAAGAAAGATACAAATTTTGATGAGGAAAATCATTTCATTTTGTGTAGAATTTTAGACCATAGTATTTTTTTGAAATATTTATTTTCAAATTAATTTATTTTTTTAATATTTTTCATTACAAAAAACAAAATTTTAATATAATGTTTTTTATAAAAAAGAGAAGATCAATGGGTAAGTTCAATGCTATGTTTAGATTGCATCCCATATAACACTGATATTTATAAGAGTTACCGAGAACAACATGTTTAATCAAAATATTTCATATTTCAATAATAATATTATATGATAGTTATCACGATAATATTAAGATGGTGGGTATAAATAGGCATAAATAAACTATGAAAATTCAATTTTTACATATTTATTTAACATGATTTTTTGAAACCAATTAATTTAAAATGTAAATATTAAAAATTGGTGAATAAGGAAATCATTATTTCAACAACTTTTTTTTATGAAAACAATGTATTTTACACTAATAAATTAAACAATCCACTATTTGTTAATTAATTAACTAAATTGTATATATTATATTTTCAACCAACTATTTAAATATCATAATTTTTGTTTTTTATAAATGAGATAACAATAAATAATATTTTTTTCTTAAACCTGTATTTTTTCAAAGAAAAATTGCCACATTTGTTTGACATATTATTTTTATTATTTTTTGTGAATATTCAATTGAATTTTTTTATAAAATCATATTTTAAAAAATTTCATTCGATATATTTTTCTGATTATACCGAAAATAAGAATCATTTAGTGAATTATGAATGATAACTAGTTTTACAAGAAAATATCTTGTTCATATAATTTATTTTTATAGTTAAATTATATTTTAAATAGGTTTTAAATAAAAATTAATTTAGATATATATATATATTAAAACAATTGATTTCCCTAGCATAATTTTCTTTGTGAATTTTCGTACATAAACCCTATAAAAAGTTTAACCTTCTCTCTTTTAAAAAATGATTTCTCATCATGTTTGGTAGATTAATTTTAAAGTATAATATAAACTTATGAGAATTGAATATGGAAAACTACCTTCTATATCTTTTTAGAAAATATATATTATCTAATGTGGAAAACATGAATTTTGCTAGGAAAATTAATAGTGAACATAGAAAATATTAGTTACCGATATTTTGGTAAAAAGGGATTTTTTGTGGGGTGATGTAAAAAGAATAGAGTTAGAGTAACCTCAAAAAATGTCCAAATATTTTTTGGACATATTAATAGTTTATAAATTTTAATTCTCAATATAAATTAATTTTGGACCATTTTAACATGTGAAATACATGTTAATATTCATTATTTAAAAAAACCTTCACTTACCTCTCTTATAAATGGACACACCCACTTTTATCTTCATCACACATTAATAATAAATTGGATAGGAAATTCTATAACCAAATACCTTAAAATTTTACATATTTCTGTAATAGAAGACTTATTTTGGGAAAAATAAAATATAAGAATTTTTTTTTGGCAAAACTAATTAGGTTTCTTGTAGAAGAGGTGACATTATTTAATTAGAGTTTTTTTATTTATTTCATCTTCCACCTCTTTAAATTAATATTACCTGATAATGATATAAAATGCTCAATACATTACATATACAAAGAGGTTTTATGTAATTTTAATGACCTAAAATGATATTTAATTACATCAAATGGGTCGAGAAATCAAAAACATTGATTAGGGAAGACAACCACCACATGAACCAATAGCATTCGTTATTCCATTACCACCTATCACGGTTGGGTATCACTATGGGAAAAATGACTTTTTCCAACGGGCTTTTTGCGACAGGAATAAGTCCTCTCGCAAAAAGTCCATCTAATAGATTATTTGCGACGGGATTTCGTGTATCGTCGCAAAAGGTTTGGCGGGGAAAGAGCGCCAAACCACGCGATGGTTATTTTCAATGGGCCCCGTTGCAAATACATGGCGGCGTTTAATAGCTTTTTGCGATGGGTTGTCCTCCTGTCGCAAAAGGTGTGTCGGGAGAGACTATTTGTTAGGCGGCCTGTCGCAAATAACTTTTTAACCACCTAGAGTAATTAATGCGGGAGTAGGTATTTGTGACTGCTCTCATCGCAATAGATACTATTTGTGACAGGTTACTCGTCGCAAATAGCCCCGTGGTAAATAATCTAACCTATATATACCCCCATCTGTTTTCTTCTCATTTATGCAAATTTCTTGATCTTCTTTCTCTCTGAACTCTGATTTCATAGGGAAAATTTTTCTAACTTAGTTTTTTTGGTCACGAAGAAGTTGGGAAGCTGTAAACAACAACAACAAATCATGTTTAAAGGTATTCATTTTTGTTTAATTTATTATTTATTTCAATTTTTTATGTTAATTTTTATTATTTTGGATTAGTTGTAATTAAATTGAATTTAAAGTGTTTTGTCATGACTATTTATTTGAACTAATAAATTGAAATTTTTAGTATTGATTTTTAATAATTAGTGGTAATTAGTAATTATTAATGATAATTAGTAATGTATATAATTAATTTGAAGTAATTAATAATAATTGGCAATAAATAACAATAAATACAAATAATTAGTAATAAATATTAATAATTATTAATAAATAGCAATAAAGAGCAATAAATTGTAATAATTAGTAATAAATTGTAATAATTATTAATAAATTGTAATAATTAGTAATAAATTGTAATAATTAGTAATAAATTGCAGTAATTAGTAAAAAAATTGTAGTAATTAGTAATAAATTGTAATAGTTATTAATAAATTGTAATAATTAGTAATAAAATGTATTAATTAGTAATAAATTGTAATAATTGTTAATAAATTTTAATAATTAGTACTAAATTTTAATAATTTTTAATAACTTGTATTAATAAGTAATAAATTGTAATAATTAGTAATAAATTGAAATAATTAGTAATAAATTGTAATAATTAGTAACAAATTGTAATAATTAGTAATAAATTGTAATAATTAGAAATAAATTTTAATAAATTGTAATAATTAGTAATAAATTGTAATAAATTGTAAAAATTAGTAATAAATTAAAATAATTACTAATAAATAGTATTAATTAGTAATAAATAGTATTAGATAGTAATAAATTGTTATAAATAGTAATAAATAATAATAATTAGTAATAAATTGTATTTTTGGTAATAAATTGTAATAAATTGTATTAATTAGTAATAAATTTTATTAATTAGCAATAAATTGCAATAATTAGTAATAAATTGTTATAATTAGTCATAAATTGTAATAATTAGTAATAAAGTGTAATAATTAATAATAATTAGTAATAATTAGTAATAAATTGTAATAATTATTAATAAATTAGAATAATTATGAATAATTAGAGTAATTAGGAATAAATAAGAATAATTAAGAATAAATAAGAATAATAAGCAATAAATTGGAATAATTAGGAATAAATTGGAAAAATTAAGATTAAATATGAATAATTAAGAATAGGAATAACTAGCAATAAATAGGAATAATTAGCAATAAATAGAAATAATTAGAAATAAATTAGAATAATTAAGAATAATTAGGAATAATTAGGAATAATTAGCAATAATTAGCAATAAATAAGAATAATTACCAATAATTATGACTAAATAGTAATAAATAGAAATAAATATGAATAATTAGTAAAAATTATGAATAAATACTAATTATTAGGAATAAATTCTAATAACGACAAATAATTACTAATAATTAGCAATAATTAGTAATAATTATGAATAATTAGAAATAAATAAAAATAAATAGCAATAAATAGCAATAAATAGCAATAATTAGTAACAATTGGTAACAAAGAGAAATAATTTTTAATAAACAAGAATAATTACTAATAATTAGGAATAATTAGGAATAATTAAAAATAATTAGTAATAAATAGGAATAATTGATAATAATTAGGAATAATTGATAATAATTAGTGATAAATTGTAATAATTAGTAATAAATTGTAATAATTAGTAATAAATTGTATTAATTAGTAATAATTACTAATAATTACTAATAATTACGAATAAATTCTAGTAATTAGGAATACATGGCAATTATTAGTTATAATTAGCAATAATTTGAAATAAATAGGAATAATTATTAATAAATAGGAATAATTAGTATTAATTAAGATTAATTAGTAATAATTGGTAATAATTAGGACTAATAAGTAATAATTAGGACTAATTAGTAATAATTAGGAATAATTAAGAATAATTCGTGATAATTAGTAATAATTAGTAATAATTAGTAATAATTATGAATAATTATGAATAAATAGGAATAAATAGGCATATTCAATCTCGTATGCCCGAGATTTGATATGCATTCGTATGATCACATTTTTTATAATGTTTTCAGGCACTGAAAATTGGAAGAAGAAGATTTATCGACAAAAATGGGGCTCTTTTGTTCGATGAGTCATTTACTTGCATCTTTCTCACACTGAAAATTATGTCGCCCTTAATTAATGCTAATTATTAAGATGTAGTAGTAATTATCTATATTTTTTTTTCTGATAGTGTATTTATAATATCAAATTCTTCAAAAACTGTGATGATTTTATATTTTGTAGAAAAATATGGAACAAGGAATTCAACATCAGTCATTATTAGATGATGACACTTGGATAAATCAACACAAAAATCCAAATGGATTTGGTTTAAATCTTATATATATTGAGGGTGTTGAAGCTTTCTTAGTATTTCCATCATCAAAACCAGAATATGTTTTTGAAGGCACAATAAAGCGTCCTTGTAAAAAATTTGCTCTGAGAACGTTCAGCACATTTGACATGGTTGGGGGACATCTCTTGCAGTTTGGTTTTCAACTAGATTATGTTTTTGGGTATCAACATGGTGAATGTAGTTCTGGATAAGATACTAACAACTTGATTCTGGATCCATCATGGAGTTAAAATTTAGTACATGATATTGCATGTCCATCTCTTCAACTAACTGAAACTCACGATGATATCGATTTAACACCTATGTTGGATCCATCTGAATTTTATGAGTTTTTGAGGACTGTTGAGGATGCATTATATCCTGGTTTCAAAAAAAGAAAATTACAAGTGGTTGTAAAATTTGTGGCTATTAAATTAGATAATGCAATATCAAACAACTATTTTGATCAGATATTTTCTTTGGCTGAAACATGATTACATAAAAGAAATGTGTTGCCTGCAAATTACTATGGGAGCAAGAGGCAAGTTCGTAATCTAGGCCATAGTTATCGGAAGATTAATGCATTTGAAAATAATTGCATAATATATTTTGGTGAAATTGAGGTGTTGGATAGTTTTCCCACATGTGGAAAATAGAGGTATAAAGAAGCTCAACTAGGGAAGTCTGGATCGATTCTTGTAAAATAGTTGAGATATTTCCCCCTTACACCCAGGCCGTAACGTTTATTTATGACTCATAACACAACGTTAATTATTTCATGGAACAAAACCAATATTTCAATATGTAAAAGATTGAATCATACATCTCATGGTCATTCATGGAAACATATTGATCGTCTGCATCCGTCATTTGCTTTAGAAGCCTGAAACATGCGATTGGGTCTTTCTAATGAAGGTTTCTGTCCATTTGGTTCTTATGGTAGTCAGTATTCATGTTTTCGTATTTATAATATTTTGTGTTTTTTCTTGAATATTGAGAAATTTAATAATTTGAATAATTTTTATTTTTTTATAACTTTATTATTATTATTTCATTAAACATAATTTTAAAAAATATATTTTTTCTGTATTATATTTTTTAATGTTTTTTTATTTTAATAATAATAATAATAATAATAATATTTTATGATTTTTTTATATTATTCTGTGAATATTAAGAATTTGAATATATTTTTATTCTAATTATTTTAATAATTTTAAAATTAATTTTTCAATAATCATAATTTTATTAATTTTATTAATTTTATTTATTTATTTATTGTGATGGGATCTATTGCGACGGGTTCCCGTTGCAAATTGTCTGATATTTTTTTAAAACTATTTGTGATGTGATTAAGGACGTTTGCAAAAAAGAATTTGGGATGGGCTTGTCGCAAATAGTCAAAGTATTTGCGACGGGATTACGGGCTCGTCACAAATACTCTTTGCAATGGGCCCATAGAAAAAAAAAGTTTATTTTATATAAAGTATATAATTGGAGACTTATTTGCAATGGTGAAGTTGCCCGTCGCAAAAACTATTATTTGAGATGGTCCCGGTGCAAATAATAATTTTTGCAACGCCGTTTTACGCAACGGGCTATTTGCGACGGGACCCCGTCACTAAAACTTATTTATGATGGGATCCCGTCAAAAATACCTAGAATTCTAGTAGTGTGCTATGATGGATATAATGTATATATATAATATTTATAACATATTCTATACTATCAAATATTTATATCATATATATATTTTTACATTTCATTCTTTATGTTTTTTTAATGTTGTTCATGTGTACTATATAGTACCACCTCATAAGGCGATGAAATTAAGTTTTCACTAAATAATTACATGGATTATAATAATGATATTTTTAATGAATTTATATATTATAAACCAAAAAATTTGAAAATTATTACACATTTATATTGTATAAAAGATAATATGTCATTATTTTTTACCTTTTCACTCACTAAAATATGATAACATCATTCATGTATATGTAGAAAATGGCCCCTATATAGCTGTATGACTCTCAATCATCATCAAAAAAACACATAGATGATATGTTTAGTTTTTTTAATAAATTATATTGTATTTAGGAAATTATTATCAACATTTAATGATATTATATTACTTACCTCTATTCTATAATGATCATTGAATAATTTAAATGTTACTCATGCATACAAATGCCCTGACATATCTGTTATCGTAACATACATCATTTTTCAAAAATAAAATAAAAATTAGTACTAAAAGAAAAAATCATTTATATAAAAGAAAATTATTTTAGTATTATTATTCTAGATATGATGGAACATTGATAACATTAGTAGGACCAAGTTATAAAAATCAAAACATACATGAAATATAATGTTCTTATTGTCCCAAATGTGAGTTAATCAAGGAATTTTTAATATATAGCTTAGTAAATTTTATAATAAAACTATATATGGTATTATATATATAATTGTGGTTCTTTATTGGATTCATAGATAAATTATATTTTTTATATAGTAGATTCAAATATGGTCGAAGGATGTAGAAAATTAATGTAGGAGATTTCATGTCTCTCTTTTGTTTCTAGAAGACATATGTAAATTATCGACTCATTTAATTTATTTGGTTTATATACTTCCAAAATAAAATTGTGTATCCTGAGTCCAGATATTTTAATGATATTTAATGTTTGATTGGATATATTTATTTTTTGGTTCTAATAGGTCAAAATAATATGGAAGCTATAATGGATTTTCATCTAACTATTAATTTATGTGAGTAAAATTCCACCATACCAAATGTTTCTATTATATATAGTATATAAATAATATAAATTTATATTATTATTATTCTAATAAATTATTTCAATTTTTATATCAATTTTAGGATATAATTTTTTTAGGGTATATGGTAGAGATGTTGAAGAATCAGTAATGCATTTTTCTCCCATTTTTCATTTTTGAGGCATAAGTTATGTTATAAACAATTATTTTTATATGAATTGTTTATAATAGAACTATGGAATGTTTTGTAATCAATATTTTTTCAGGTTATTTAATTTTTTATTTTATTTTATTCATCCATGGGGATTTGGATTCAATGTTACTAAAGTTTTATGTGTTTTCTGTTATAATGTCATAGTTTATCAGTATTTTTAATGATTTGTTATCCAATGTTGAAATATTATAATATAAAACTATATAATAATAAATAATATTTTTATCATATTTTTAATCTTTATATTTTTTGTAATAATACCATTCTTACATGATTTAGTGCCATAAATAAGTTGACCAAATTTATTTATGAAAAATGTTCTTTACTTCTCACATCGAATTAAAATCAAATTTATTTAAAAATAATGTTTATTAAAACATTACCAAAAATGTTTTGAAATTTTTTAAAATTACTTCATAAATATATTTATACCCATACTTTATTGTTTATTTATTTAAGTAATATTCTTATGATTTTCCAAAATATTTTCACGTGGCATTAAATAATATGAAAATAATCATTAATTTTTGAATGCATATTTTGAAAAGTTTTATGGAACTTTCCGGAATACTCAATGATATCTTGATTCCAATTAAACAGTTCTATGTAATTTTAATTGAAATTTTTTCCAAAATTTATGTGAATTTTTTAGAATTGAAATAAATTATTTCAAAGAAAATGGTATTTTGAAAATTTTTAAAATGTAATTTGTGAAATGAAAAATACATTTTAATGATGAAATGTATAAAATGATTTTGAAATATTAATTTATAAGTTTTATATTTTATTTTAAATTAAATTGATTTCCTAAATGTTTTTGTAATATTATTTTAATAATGATATTTAATGAAAAATAATTCTCCTCATGAAATATTCCATACATAATTAGAAATAATTATCCACATATGATGAAATCCTTTATTGTAATATAATCATTGATTGTTTAATGAACAAAATATACCATTCATATTATTATTATCACTATATTATGAGGAAAATATATTTATGAAAAATATTTTTCTTCCAAGGGTTATACCATGATAAATTAAATATGAAACCCAATTCATTTTTCTTATTGTTTTCAATGATTTAATGATTTTTAAACCTAAATATTATCTATATGTTATGATATGATAAAAAGTTTATGAATCTAATGGTAATTAATATTTTATTATATAATAAATGCTTTATGATTTTGTGGCCACATAAATATTATATTCCTTATGTGAAAAATGGTATATATATCTCTATTTAAAACATTAGGAAAACATTTATAAACCATGAGATAGAGAGGACTATAAGGGGGAGTTGATATAGTTTTTTCAAGGGAGTATTTCTATTATGATGGAATTGGGGGTTATCCCAATTTACTAATATGGTTTGGGTAGTGAACCCATTCCCCTGTGATATCCTTGGAAGTGAGTCTTCACTATTATGGAAATGATATTCCATCCTTTTGTGTTTGATATAAATCATTTTTCATGAAGATATAGTGCTCTCATAGATCATGTTATTTTGTTTCCTAATGACCCAAGTCATTGGAACTACTAGTATTTGTTAAATGACATGTTATTGTTATATTTGATGTGTGGGGAAAGGTTTTAATATTTTATGATCCTGTTCTCATAACATTATGTTCTTCTTATGAATAAATATCATCCTTGTATACTCTTACTAAGACTCTAAGATCACCATTTCATATGTATCATTTCCACATGTTATAAGTAAATGATTGGGGTAGGGTGTGTTTTTTATGATTACTAATGTATAGAGTCATTATTGGGGATGATGAAGATCTTTCACAAAATTATACGACCATTGTCCATGTCTCAAAAGACACAAAATTATTCTGGTCCTCGCGAATTAGATTTTATAATGTATTAATTATTAATTTCAATTATGTTATACAAATATTTGAAAATAATATTCTAGTGTATATTTGCTTATATAGAAAATTAATATAGAGCCTCTTATGGGGTAGTGCATGCGGTGGTACTTTAGGCCCATGACGTTTTATGATCATTTCGAAAAATTAATTACTCTATTTTCACACCATTTTCATTATTATATTTAATAGTGTTCTATATATGGAATATATTTATGCATTGTTTTAGTATGATATCAGGACGAATCTTAGTATACAATGTTGTACTCGTAGTACAATTTAATCAAATTATAAGAATATAATCTGATATTTTTCTTCGTATAATTTGGTGAGGTTTAATGAATCTTTTTTTAATAATGGAATTCATGAATTTTATGATATTTTTAATCATTCATTTGTTTAGGGGTATTTCCTCAACCCATTATGAAAACAATTATTTTGTAGTAAAGACATACATAAAATTCATAGCTATGTGATGAAAATATTAAGTATTTTGATTGATTTTTTTATAAATCTATCATTAAATAAATTTTATGGTGAATTCAATATAGTCAGAAATCATTACTCTTTCATAGTAATCAGGCATTCAAATTTGGATTGGGATTCTATTCCTATACTTATGATCACCTTCTAAGCCTCCATGTACATCTTGTATGATGTTGGAATCTCTCCTTCTTTAATGAATCATAAGATAAATATATTATATCATCATTTAAAGTATGATTTTTTTTGCATTTAGCCCATACCGATTGGTGACATTTACTTCTCGGTGTTGTGTTTGTGATCTTTTAACAGAATATGATGGTAAGGTCGCATTTTAGAGATAATACATTATGATACCCATCCATATATGGGTGGATATTAGTTCAACGTGATCTAGGAAGGTGTTGACATAGATTATTTTCTCTATTTCACATATAATTACTTTGGTGACCATTCATTAGTTCATGATGTCAAATTTACCTTCTTCTTGACTAAGATAAGTTAAGACTATGGCTACATAATCCAATGCATCGATTGGATAATCTTTTTAATGTGGGAAATTATTCAATGTTGGTTTTAAATTTAAATAATATTTATTTCATATTCTATAACATATTAGAGGATCCAATTCATTTATCATTATGGAATAATAATTTTTGATTTGGTATACCGTAGCATTGAATTTACTTTATTTTTTATTTAGTATGTAAATTTTTAATGGGCTATCTCTAATACAACAATGAGGGATTGTTATTACACCACTTTATTAGTGCAACCTTCATATAGTGAAAAGTGATTACATCAATGTTTATTTGTCCAGGGAAACAAAAATGTTTCTAAACTAATTTAGATAAACATCTATTTTTCCACCCCCTTTCTAATTGGACATCGAGAGGAACCATCAATGTATTTTTACCACATTTGGTGATTCTCATGGATGTAGAAACCTTATCATCTTGATGTTCAGTTTCAATTATAATTTTTTACGGTTGGTATATTCCCCAATTTAATCCATCATGGCCTATCTTATAACTAAAATTTTGTTCACAAAATTAATGTCATATAAAATTATAATAACTACCCATCATGAAAAACTATGAATCAAAATATGTATGCCATTTATGTAATTCATCTAGTAAATATGAGATACCAAGTCTACATTGTATATCTATATGTAATGCCTCATTGTTTTTACTATTAGATGTGTTTATGTCTATTCTTCATGATATCGAGAAACTATGTCTCAATACCTTAAAATTCAAGACTGAGATAGTATATGTTTTTTACATTACTCCAATCACTTTTATATTAGATAATGGTACTAGTTGATCATTCCATTATGGAGACATATAACATAATATAATTTCCTTCCACTGAAGGAATAACAAATCGTTGTTATATTATATAATACATGATATTATCATTAGCTTTTGGAATTACTCATCCCATAGGTAAGTGACTCCCATCATCAGTATCATAATTAAGGGGAGGGAGAATCTAGCTAGGTGGGCTATGAAAATCCAATTATAAGTGAGGTACCCGTATATTTCCCTTGGTTATTTTTTATTCCATTGGGGTTTAATTTATATGATTTATTATAAATTTTATAGATAATCCTTGATGTCGTGTTTTAGAACCACAACTCTTTGGAATTTTCATTTCGATACCTCAAAATCACACTTCATAGGATTCAATGTCAAAATACTCTTCAATAATTTTTTTAACACATCGTGATTTTTTCTATTGTGATGACATCATAGATGAGATTTAACCCTCAGGTTGTTGAAATAAAATACCATGATTACTCACAAGAGTGTTTTATAGATATAAGGCAGTGTGTACTAGTAGGAATATCCAGAGTTTATTAATCTAAATAACATGACCTGATAAAAAAAATATTCACTTAGATGCAATAAATTTTATACATTCCTCATCTTTATGGGACATATTTATCTAATTATGCCCTGAATAACCATTAATTAATGAAAATATATTAAAGATACAGTTTATATAGGCCAAAATTTCAATAATTGGAAAATGGGAGTCATCCCTCATGAAACATTTCTTAAGGCCCTTGAAAACCTTGTATAACCAAATATATTTGTTATTTTTCATATGAGGGATGATGTTGGAAGGCCTTATTGGGAACTAAGCATCCTAGAAAAATATATATTTTATCACATTGAAAAATTAATGTTGCAAATTATTTTAATGATTTTTTTGAATTCTCATGGATGCCTCCTTGAAACCATGATGGTCATCGGGTTAGGCAAGTAGATGAATAGAAACATTTGGGTTCTAACTAGGAATATCATAACAATTAATAAAAATAAATATTTCATTATAAATGATATATACATATACAAATAATCATGGTTAATAGAAAAAGTAATCAATATAGGCCAAATGACAATATTTGTACCCAAATTAACCTTCTTGAGTTCATCGATGGTGGTGGAGACACCTTCCACAAATGTCAAAGTGAAATTCCTGAAGTATCATTCTTCTTATTATATCTTTATTTATGTGCAGGAATTTTGAGAAATGGTGGTAAATAAAAGTGATTTTTTAACAACAGAGATAATTTAATCCATGTGAATATATATTAACATTATAAACTCGGAGAGTAATCTTAGATATATTTTGTGGATAATTGTCTTCAATTTCACAAATATAGGGGGAGGAATGATTTAATAATAATGGTATTTTTAGAATGTCATGGTAGACTTTACAATATCTTTTAATAGCATAATATAATTCATGGAACCAAATAAAGAGTAATTTTAAAATTCCTCTGATTAATTCATTTAATCTAATGAAATGGCTATCATGGGGATATACTATAGTGTTTTTTGTGGTTCACAATATCCTTTTGGGATTGCATCTTCTACCATGATCATGTTTAGAAGAAACACATAGTCGATGTTTGGAGCTTAAACCAACATATCACAATCCACCAATAGTTTATTTTTTACTACCTTATAGAAAACTTTTTAATAATTTATGTCATTGAAAGAATTGAAAGGGTAAATGTGATCATGTAGTATACCTACCCTTTCATTGCTGGGGTATTTATAGAATTGATGAAAATTATGAATGTATTGTATTGTGTCTATGAATCCCCGGACATTTATGTAATAAGTTATATTTTTTTCGTATCATATAACAGTGAACTCATCATTAACTGTGAGATACAATAATATAACCTTGATAATCATATCAATTAGTCGACTTCACCATATCATAATGTACTCCTAAAAAGGATAAAAATGACATTTCTTAATCTCAATCAATGTGGAATCCAGGAACATTTCTCACCTTCTTTTATAACTCTACATTTTCTTTCTTTGCCTCCTTAATCTTCACATATATAGATGGATGAAAAGTCATTTGATGGAGATATAATTTTCCCCCTTACATTATAATTCCAAGATCCATACTTTTCAAATAAAAAAATATTGGATCTTTTGTGATCCTAATCATGGATAAGCTAGCATGGTCTTGTCAACAAAATGTTTCTGCCACCTTGTTTTCTTTCCTAGGGTGGTAATGAATTGAGCTGTCGTAATCCTTAATCATCTCCAACCATATTATTTGGTTCATATTTATCTCCTTTTGTGTGAAAATATACTTTAAACATTCATGATTAGTACAAATATCACACCTTTCACAATAAAGATAATGCCTCCAAATATTTAATGCAATGATTACCGCTGCTAATTCCAAATCATGAGATGGGTAATTTAGCTCATGGATTTTCAACTGTTGTGAGACACAAGCTATCACCATATCATTTTGCATGAGAAAAAACCCCAATCCCTTCATGTATGCATCAATGTAGATCACAAACCTTTCTCCACTACAAGGAAGTGTGAGTATATGTGCACTGGATAACCTTCTTTTTAACTCCATTAAATTCTCTTCACACTCCTCTGTCCAAACGATCATAACTCTTTTTCGAGTCAACATGGTGAGGGGATTAGATAGTTATGAGAAATACTTCAGAAAACATCGATAATAGCCATCCACACGAAGAAAACATTGGATCTCATTTACTGTTTTCGGTCTCGACCATCATTCAATAACCTCTGTTTTTGATGGATCCACACATATCCCCTCTATTGATATTATGTGACCCAAAAATGAAACTTTTATGAGCCAAAATTCACAGTTGGTGAATTTGGCATAAATCTTCTCCTTTCTTAAGGTCATTAATAAAATTCTCTACTTATCTTCATGTTCTTCCTTGCTCTTTGAATAGATAAGAATATCCTCTATATAGACTACCAAAAACTGATCAAGATAGTCTCTAAAGACAATATTAATTATATCCATGAAGATAGCAGGGGAATTAGTAAGGACAAATGGAATCAGTGTAAATTCATAGTGTCCATACCTTGTACGGAAAGACATCTTTGGTATATCCTCTCTTTTGACCCTTAATTGATGATACTCTGAATGAAAATCAATCTTGGAAAAGTATTATGACCCGCGTAGTTGGTCAAATAAGTCATCAATGCGTGGTAGAGGATATATGTTCTTGTTAGTGATCTTGTTATGTTCTCGATAATCAATGCAGAGTCTCATTGATCCATATTTCTTCTTAACAAATAGAACAGGTGCTCACCAAAGTGATTCACTAGGGTGTATGAATCACTTATCAAGATTCTCATGGAGTTGCTTCTTCAATTACTCCAACTCAATTGGTTCCGTTATATAAGGTGTCTTTGAAATGGGAGTATCACCTTGTATGAGTTCTATTGAAAACTCAACTTCATGATTTGGTGGAAGACCTGGAAATTACTCTGGAAAGACATCATCACACTCCCGTACAATGGGAATATTCTTAATTATGAGTTTGTCTCCAACCATTTGAGATAAATAACCTTAATTTATTAGAATCGTGACCCATAAGATGGAAGAAATTTCCACTGGATGGTTATATTCATCCTTTCATCGATAGATGATCATAGATTGACCAGGAATAAGAAATATGACTTCCCTTCTTTGGCAATTGATATGAGTTCCATATAAGGAAAGACAATCCATTCAAAGAATCACATCAAATTTTACTATAGGAAGGATGACAAGATTTTCAGAAATCACTTTCCCACAAACATTAATTTGAGAAGAATTATAAACATTTAATGCAACCGTTGTTCCATTAAGAGTTTTCATAGCTAACTCAACAGATCATTGTCGAGGTAGTACAGTGATGCACTTAGAAAATTCTTCAAAAATAAAAGAGTGGGTGCATCCAGAATCAAATAAAAAAATTTCTACTTTAGAGTGGATGGTATGTGTACATTTCCCCAATTCGTTATCGTACCCCACCTCGCCGATATTAATTTCATGGGACTATTCTTTTTCACTGGACTTAAGAGTTTGTTGACGTCGACCATCATAAAAAACCCTTGGATTAGGGAATTGATTAGCATAATGCCCCATTTCATTGCACATGTAATATTAAAGTATTGGAGAGGCATTATGTGTATAATTTTCTTTATTCGCATCAATAGACATCTTTTCCCACCATTAGGGCATTCAAATTCCCAATGACCTTATTTTCCACATTGGAAACATTTACTTGTCCCTTTAAGACAATTCCCCCCATGTTTCTTTCCACACTTTGAGCATAAGGGAAAAGTCATCTTTTTTCAGTGTGGTCTTTAGATTTCACTTTAAATTCAATTTTCATCTTCTTATCAAACCCATATGATGGATTGGTTACTTCAATCTCCATCTCAACCTTGTGAGCACATCGAACAACTTCCTCATAGCTATTGATGTCCCTTATGGCTAATACCCTTTGACGACTTTGTTTTAATCCACTAAAGAATCAATAAATCTTACTCTCAGGTTGGATAATAATTTCGAAATCATACCTTACAAGTCTTGTAATATTTTCTCTGTAGGTAGAAATAGATTCGTCATTATTTTTCTTATGTTTAGGAAACTCCTTCTCTATCATTGTTTGAAGAATTTGAGGGAATTACTTATTGAAAAAAAATGTCCTTGAACTTGTCCCATTACATGGACTCAATTTCATCTCTTTGTCCCATATTCTTGATAAGATTCCACTTTGATTAGCATCAACTTATAATAGAAGATCATGAATCACTCTATAATGATAAGCTATATTGTGATGTTGTTAGAGATAATATGGAGGGGGTAACATTATCAAGAAAAAAAATGCATTTCAATGATGTCCCATTTCCCTTATTAAAAACCCAAGGTAATATATTCATAGTCACACAATGGGTCCCTAGAGGTGGGGTTTATTTTTCCATGGGACATTTAATGATTACATCAAGTCAAGACACTTTGAAAGGTTGTAAAACAACCCCAGGCATTGGTTGGTCAATGCCATGATATTTAGGTGAGTTGATTAAGAGATCTGATGGATGAGTTTTCTAATAAATTACATCCATGAATTAGAGAATTATTCATCATGTAGATAACATTTTAATGAGGAATCCTTCCTTTCAGTTTTATATCATGTGGTTAGGATATAGTAAATGACATTATGTTGTATAAGATATCATTATGTGATACATTGATCGGGTTGGGTGGATTTATATATGGAAAAAACCACTATCAATTCAAAAGATTATTGATGTGTATCCACATAATTGATCCCATATTTTTCATATTTATCTCATGTGTGAGAAATATCTATGTATATATTACTCATATGTTGGTAAAGAATGTTTACATAACATGAAATCCTTGGAAAGAGCCTTATTAAATTTTTTTATTGGGATTCCAAGACATTACCTATTGATATTATAATAGAAGGACCCTTCTATATAAAAAATATTTGTGGATATCCCACTAAGTGGATATGTCTACTATCCAAGGGACGTGTATATTTAATTTTCTCCCCATAATAAAAATCGTAATCAATGCCATCTAAGGGGACAGTCTCATAGATCATACACATTTGTATGGATAGGAAATTTCCATATCACATACTGGTATATAGGTGAAAAAATCATCTCTATCACTGATTGATTGATATGATATCCTATTATTTGTAATTATAGGGCTTATTGGATGGGAAAAATGGAATTTTTATTAATGACATATGACTATGATATTGATTGAAATTATGAAGTTTCACTGAGTGGAGTAGCTAATTCAGGGAAAATCGGTCTTTACAGAAGATTCACACCGAAAAATTAAAAGGGTAAAAGAATAACATTTCATAATATATGTTTTTAAAAAGATTCAAGGAAAATATACGTAACATTGAAAATATTTTAATCATGTTAGTTAGTCCTGTTGTGGAAGGAGTAAATCAAAACACCTAAATGCATGAGTTAATTGGGGTTGGAAAATAATGGGAACAGTTCAACCATAGGTAATTGAGTAATCCTATATTCCACATAGTTAATATAATAACTCATGTGATTATGTTTCCCTATCCTTTGGGATCAAAAAATCCAATATAAAAATGCTTAGAGTTATTTCCTTATTCCTAATAAAGTCAATGGGGTTCCTATTTGGAATATACATTCTATATTACCTATTCTCTACATAAGAATATTAAGATAATGGAAGACAATGTTATATTAAATTCCATGAGAAATATATCAACTGAAATTTTTTTTTGTAATCCTCATAGAAATCATATATATTATATTAATACATGGAAAATATAAAATTCCATAAGGGTTCAGGAATAATAATGTTCATTCTAGTGTGTATTGAGCACATTTCTAGGTGTACGGATAAAAAAAAAGTAATCATGAGTACCCAATCACCATTGGGGATGTTCTGTTCAATGTGAAAACCCCATTAAATACAATTACATGTCATGAATCTATTATTTTTTCATCTACATTAACATCAAATAACTAGGATGTCATTAAATGAATTTTGATAGAACACCCATAGATCATTAATGTCATATTGGATTTCCATGTTCCCAAATCACACATTTTTAATGATCATCATAAGTTAAAAGGGGAAACAAGAATGTTTATTGAGTTATGAAATAGTGAATTATAGGGAATATGTTGATGGGGGTTCCCATATTTTATTATTTATAGTGATCCCGATAAAAAAATTTCTCACGGAGTGTGATAGTTGGGAGTAATGTGAGTTTTCTGTTAGGCCTAAAATACCAGATACATTAATCACTGCATATCCAATGGTATGGGAATAAAGATACATGATGTTGGGATTTTTTATAATCTCTTTTGTAGGTTTGACCCATGTATTGGGGAAGGGGAATTATATCAATTATATCATGGTGGGACAAAGTATTTGTGGATTGGGAATCACTACGTATCATGTGTTATAAAAAATAATAAAAATCATTTTTCTAAGTAATTAATTTTATTCAATTTTTGGTTTTGGTGTGGAAGGTGGGAATTTTCTTTATATTATAGTTGGGGCTAGGAATCATTTTCTAGGATAGAGTGTATCTTTTCTAATATTATTATATACATATGTTGTTTTTACAAATTTTACTACAAACGTCTATCTTTTATTTTGAGAGGGATGTATTTATATATGATGCATTTAGAACTATGATTTTTGATCTAGTATTAAAAACATATCATATAAAAATATGAAACATTTCATAAAATATTATTGAACAAAAAAACAGTCTATATAGGTTTGACACAGACACAAAGATGAAATATTTTCGATATATATTGCAACTAGACCCATGATATATTATCCGGTTGTTACTATCTATTATATTATTATAATAATCAACCCATACATAGTTCATGAATCAAAAAAATCCATATAAGTATTTCCTATTTGTATACGGGGGTTTTTTCTATTTTAAGTTTGGTTAAAACTGGGTTTTGGGATCATAGGTTTACTATGTATCCTGTAGATATAAGAATCAATCTATATGTAGTTCTTGGATTAATCACTAAAAACACAATTCAAACCTATGAGTAGAGACGTGATGGAAAAAAATTTCAATTTATATAACAGTTGGGTAATGTATTTTTGATATAAGAACCACTTGGTATATCTCCATTGCAAAAATAAAGACACACACAATTATTGACATTAACACAGTTCATACATGTATGGAAAATTCATGATGGTATATGTTTTTCGGTTTATATTTTTGTTTTTCTAAAGATTTGGTATCTAAGAATCAATAATTATGCTGTGATAGTATGAATCATAAAAAAATGTTGTTCTTTAATGGATAACCCACCATTCAGTTTTGACCATTACATAGATGGGTGAATTTTGTAAGTTTTTTTCCCTACTAGATCAATTATTTTGGATCTGGGGCGTCCAATATATCATGTAGATATAGGATACAAGAATTACATAGTTTATTAAGGAGAAACACTCCATGAAGGTATGAATCATGTGAATATGGGAGAATTGTTTTGTTTAAAATTCTCATAGAACAATGATTTAGGATTTGGGAATCAATATTTATCATTTAGAAATAATAATCAAGAAACCCATTGTTTCTAAATTGAAAAATATCTATGTAGGTCTAGCCCATATGTATAGGGTGTATATATTCCATTTATATAGTGTATAGACCCGAAATCATTGATTTTCAAAACATTATATATCATATGATATAATTACTCAAGACACATACATTTCTTGAATGGAAAACTCTTCACACAGGTCTAACCCATATGTAGAGGAATAATTCATTCTATTTATATTTTTGATTGTACAATGATTTTGGATAAGTTAAACGCTATATATTTCATATTAATAGGAACCAATCCGAACATAGTTAATTAATATAAGAATCTCCAGGTAGGTTTAACCCATTAATATAAGGACATTTTTTACATTTATATTGTCTATGGACACAAGATAAAGAATCTGTGCATAACTAGATATGATGTGATACCTATAATCAAGAAAAACATAGTTTTTAATGGTAAAATTCCCTATATAGATCTGAATCAAACATATGATAGGGTGTAATTTATTTTTCATTCACACGAATATAAATCATGTGTAGTTAATTATTCATGAAGTAAAATCCTCTATAAATATTAACATTAGGTGGTATGGATAAATTATGTGATGATTAACATAATAAAGTAAGTAAAATATCGCTACAACATAACATCATGTGTTATGGATGTATGATTCTATAAAATTTAATGTCTTTTTACTAACACTAGTTTTTCATTATGGTTAAGATGTGATGTACTTCTTGAGAAACCCCGCAATGGTTGTGTGGGGGTGTAACTTGTTCACAAAATATTGTGTCTAATGATTAATCTTCAATACAATAGAATGATTTTTTATATAAATACCATCCCACAAATGTTGTTTACTTGGATTTTATTCTAATATCATTGCAGTTTTAATAGCAATTACCTATTCTCCTTTATGGAACAAATGGTGGAAAAACAATTCATTGAAGGATGCCAAAATATGATTCGGATGAACAAGAAATTTGATTAGTGGTAACAAAATTATCTCATAGAGTTTTTCAAATGAAAAATTGATACCTTTTCAATTATTTTTTATCAGGTATTTTTCCATGGATTAATATTAAAATATATTGAAATCGAAACATTAAATGGAATCAATCCTTCTATGACTCGATGATTATTTTGGAATTTTTTTTGAATTAATTTTATATTTTTGATATGTTTTTGTTACACACAACACCGATTAAAAATTATATTACATGAAACAATAATTTTTTCTTTTGTTACACACATAACTGAGTTAAGATTTTATTTCATGTAACATTTTGTTTAGATTTCACTACATGCAACACTAGGTTAATTTTTTTCATATTATTAAAATAATATTTTATGATAGTTATCAAAAATAAATTGGAATTAAAATTGTGAATATTATTGAATAAAATATTAAAATATATTGTTTAAAATTTTTTATAAAATGAATTCTTTAGTGACTATATAATCATAATTTTAAATAAAAACTCTTTAAAAATAATGGAAATCATATTATGGAAAATATTTTTTATAAAAAAACATTTCACTTAAATAAAATTTTAATAAATGTTGAAAAATATTAATAAAAATTATATTTTATATATTAAATCTATTATTTTTCCTCAGTCTTATAAGTTTTCTAGTCTTGCGATAAGAGGAAAATCAATTTTATATTTAACATTTTATTATTTTTAAAAAAATTGTGCACTTATTTAAAAAATAACTTCTTTTGACATTTAAATTTTGAAAAAAAAATTCAATTCATTATATAATAATTCAATAGTTTACCTATGTTGAATTGTTTGATAATTTAGTAGAATGAAATTTTTTTATGGATTGTGAAAAATAATGAATTGTAACTAAAAAATTGTTTTTATTATAATATTTATAATGTTATATTTAATTTAAAAATGGTTATCAACAAACTATTTCTCAATAATATAGATACTAATCATATTAAAATAATTCTAATCATTTTAATATTTCATATTTGTTGGAAAATCATGTACTATTTTGAATATTTTTTAAAAACTCACTTCCTCCTCACATTTGTTGGATTAATTTTAAATTAATTCATTCAAATTCTTAGAATTTATTTTTTAAAATAGGATATGGTATTTTTAATAATCAAAATTTATATTATGGAATATTTTCAACATAATGTTTCATCCATATTAATAATGACGATAGTAATAATTAATTATTGCAGTTATTGTAAATTTTGGTTTACAGATAGAAATAACTAAATTGATAGGGATTAAAAAAACCTCAAAACATTTAGAGATAATATTTTATGGTCATTGTTTTACAACATAAATTTTAACGCTCAATTAATATCTATTTTTACCCTTTTTCATTTGAAAAACATGGCAACACCATTTTCATTTCAAAACTATTATTAGTGTGCCATTCTAATCACATAAAAAATTACACAGATATATTATTCACCTCAAAACTTAAAATTTTTTAAGGAAATAACTTCTTATATACCTTGAAAAATTACCTCCCCTCATCCTAGAATTATTCTTTGGTTGATGGATACCAACATAGGATGAAATTTTTTTAAAATCTATGGATGATACATGAAGAAGTGGTAACATTTTTCAATGCGTGGTTTTATTTTATTTCTTAACCCCTCATTAAATTCAAACCATACCATGATGATATAATAACATAAATATATTCTGTATAATTGTGTTTTTATGTCATATTAATTACCTAAAACAATCTCCACTTCCATTAAATAGATTATTAAATTACAATTCGTGTGTATAGGGGACTACCACCTTTTGATCTGGTGCCATTCATCTTTCCAATACCACCTCCCATGAGTCGGTGAGATGATGGATAATATATATATACACAATATTTATAAAATAATTTTACTCATATATTCATTATATATATATATATTAATTTTTATGAATCATTCTATTGGGGATACAATAACATTGATATTGTGTAAGGCGGTCCACAACCTTAGGATGTTATGTGATCTGTTTCCAATAATTTTTTACATGAATAATAATAAGGAGAAATATAATGAGTACATAAAATATACAAAAAATTAGTATATTATTAATTAAATATTTTTCCACATTAAAATATAATATATCATTTTCATTCTAATCATTTTACTCACTAAAATATAATGACACCATTCATATATGTGTGTATTGCGGACATTAAGAAGCATTGTGAGTTTGTATTTTAATTAACCAATTAAATTGACAGTATCTATAACAATATTTAAATAAATAATGTATTATTTATTATAATATTATATTAGTAGATTGAAAAAAACATTATTTTCCTCATTTATATAAATAACCTTTTAAAAGGGAATTGTTAGTCATGTGTATGTACAAAATTCCATCTCTATGATCATATCATTCATAATCTCACCAAAAATTTATCATTATTTATTTTTCTTAAAAGTATGTTTTTTTAAAAATTATTAGTATTTCATTATTTTTATTTTATAGTTTATGGAAAAATTTCAACATAAATGGACAACAATATCAAATCAATGCATACATGAAAGACATAGAAGTTATTACTCAAAAAGTGATGGTAACATATAATTTGTTAATAAATTTTTAATAAAGTTACATAATAAAAACATATATGGTATTATATGTATAATTATATTTCTAAGATATATACTAAACATTTATATACACAAAATGAGTTTTGAATAAATATGAAAGAAGTCGAGATTCACGGAAAGGTATTATAGTCTTTCTTTTATTTTTGAGAGACATCTTCTAATTTAAAACTGTATAATTTTAATTAGTATATATACTGACCCATTTAAATTATTTGTTAATAATATAAATATATTTTTAATATTTAGTGTCTAATTTTATTTTATACTTTATTTATTATGATTCCAAATATTACTAAAGTAGTAAGTTAATCTGGTCTAAATTATATTTTCATTGACAGTAATATTATTTTCCAAACTAGTCTATATTATTTGTTTTATATACTACCCATGATTTTATTTTTTGATAATTATATGAGAAATAAGTGTTATTAATATTCACATTTCTTCATCACTCTTTCACAGGGTTTCTGTTTTAAATTTTAAAAAATCAGTGAGCTATTTTTTTACGTTTTTCAATCATCAGGACATGAGTTTTGTTATACAACTATATTCTTTTATGAGGTTTATATAAATACCCACTGTCATATAATATCATGAATTGTTTTATTTTTAAGATTAAATTTTTTTCATTTGATGTAATTTTTCATGGGGATTCAATTTTAATGTTACCGTAATTTCTTGGTTTTATGTTATAATATCATCCTTCATAGGGATTGCATGTAATTATGTTTACAATGTTTAAATTTTCCAATATACATCTCAATAACACTGATGAAATTTTCTTATTATTCATTTTTAATTATATTTTTAATTAAAAGTATGGAATTTCCCTAATTTTTATCTAAAAGTATTTCAGTATTGATTTTAACACAAATAGTATTTGTCTATAGATTTGAAAGAATAATCATTCTATAAAGATACCATGTTTTTTAAAAAAAAATTAAAAAAATGAATAAATTATCAAATGGGATATTAAATAAATTTTTTTCATTCTTATATTTTTTTATTAATAGTTGTTTATGGGAATTTTCATTTCATTCCCAAATAATGCTAGTTTGTATTTTAAGAAATATTTGAAAAGAATAATTTTTTTTCCACATGAATGAAATAAACCTTATTTGTCTCTATCATTCATACCCAACAATTTTAATTTTTTCTTTCATATTTTGGATATTATATTACAATATTAATTTTTCCATAATATATAATAAATATTTATATATTATATATTTTCTTTTAAATATAAAAGGGATTATAATAATATTTTAAAAATTGATTTTCAAATTGGAAATTATATTTTTTTGAGGATCTATTTTAAATTATTTTTAATGATTCATTTCATATTACATAAGTTAATTTTAAATGTAATTAAATAAAATATTTTATATAATATTTTAAAAAAATTAAATTTTCATAAAAATTATTTATTTACCTCAAGAAATATTTTATTTGTCTTCTATGCTTAGCATGTTGCCAAGAGCCATCATCCTTCTTTGCAGTAGGATCCAAGTCTGTCATGGGGGATCCTCTATCATCTGCTGATGTTCTAGTAGCCCTGGTGGGGAGAGCATCGCGGTCGAGGTTTACCCCTCTTTCCGAGGAGGATCAACAACCGCAGCCTCTAACTGACCTGCAGCACTACTAAGAACATTAGAAGGGGTTACCTTCCCATGAGAAGAAGATTGTTGATCAGTGTTTCTAGGTGAGGGAACCATGGGTGATGAATCCCAACATCACCCTCAAGAAGTTGGAACTCCTTTTATGGAAACACATCAACTTCAAGAGAAACATCGATAGTGCGATCAAGCGTTGGATACAAAGGCATTTTCCCAACTTTTTTATCATCAAAAAAATGAATGGAAGAGGAAGAAGAAACCACATTAAGCATAACAGAATCATCTTGAACCTTGGGTAGGGGGTCTGGGATGACATCTGGGTAGTGAGACCCCCATTTTCCGGATCCTAAGTGAGGTCCTTAGCAATATCGGTCTCATAATTCACCTCATGCTCAACAATATCAGCCCAAGACCGAGTGACATACTGGCCAGAGAACAACTGAGTTTGTGTGTGCGCATTATGAGGGTTCATAATATAATATGATGTGTTATCAACCAGAGTATTATGCACAGCAATATGATAAGGTGAAAAAGCCTTCTCCTGGTTATTTTCAAATTCGCATTGGACATCAGGAATAGACATCTTCTGAGAAGGATTAACAGAAATCAAGGGATCCCCATTAAAACAAGCAGTCCGTGTAGTTAAACCAGAGTTCTCAACCATCTGGTGGTGTGACTTTTTGAAGGAGGAATGTATATCATGCCCACGTATAGCACAAAAACCTCAATCAAGTGATCTTCACAATATGATGATCTATAGTTTTATAGTCTGGGAAAAACCTGGGGAGGTTTTCATATTTTATTTCAGTTCCAATTCATCAACATCAGTAGATAGATGGACCTTATCAATTAATGTAAAACAAAGATCAATTTCAACTAATATTCCATCATAGTGTCCATACCTAGAAGCATTTTTTTTCTTTATCCATTTTGATTGGAACTCCTAATGGTGGAGCACTGTCACATAGAATACGAGGATGCCAAAGGATCCAATTTAAGCCAAAGACCTTCACCCAAGTCTGAACCGTCGTGCTTTAAGTATCGTATTTTATTATAATTAATAAAGGAATTTATATTTTTTGGGGATATTGATTATCTTTTTTTAAATTTAAATACAGTGTACCCAATCTCAAAAGATACTGAACTATTATGCTTATCAAATTTTTTTGAGTACTTTAATGAATAAATATATATAAATATATATTATAAATATATAAAATGATTGGGATGATATAGCTTGTATAAAAAAAATTTCAATTCAAACATTTTTGACTAGGAACATAAATATTTAGTGACATACCAAGAGATATTTCTAAACATATGTATATGGATGCCTCTAGGTATATATATAAGGATTCATCATTATATAGTAAAATGCCCAAGAATTTTGGTAAAGGGTAATATAATTAGTATAAAATATATTATATAATTTTATAGATTATAAAAGCACATGATTCTATGTAATAGTGGTACCATGAGGAAACTAATATGAAAAAGGTGAATTGATATCAGCTTGATCGTTACAGGGTGCACGGAAATGTGCCATTTTACACACTTGTTTTGAAATCCTAGGGGATATGATTTGGAAATTTAGAGTATCCATATTATCCATCATGAATGATTTAAATATTTGATCACTTGAATATAATATGATAAAACTAAAGATTCATTGATTATATATATGGTTTCAGGAATTAGACCTCAATAAATTAATTCATAGATAGTATGGTTTTTAAAATAATTAGTGATGATAACACTATGAATTTTTATTTTAGTTAAAAGAGGGGACATGAATGAACAAGTTTAACATTGAATTTGTTGGATAATTAGTTGTTGACAATCTATATTGGATGATGCTTAGAGTAAAATATTTTCAGAATATTCCTAATCAGTAATCATGGAAAATTATTAATAATGAGATCCCTAACCAGCTCTTAAAATCACTGAGATAGAGAAGGATACAGTTCACTAGGATTTTGAGTAGTTTTTCCAATTATGTAAATATACATAAATATCTCTTATATTGTTAATATGAGAAGAATGAATCAACATAACATATTAGTGGGATGAAAATATATTTTGGGATTACAAATGATGTACAAATACAATGTTACATCAATGGTTAAATAAAGTTATCTATTTACATAATGAATAATTATAATGTTGTCCCTAATGTATCAGTTAATTTTGAATGTTTTAGATATGGAATGTATAGTAATTTTTAAAATATATGTCTTAAGTGAAATTCTCATAATGATAATTATAATGGTTGTAAAAGTAATGGATTTTTAATTCATAATTTATATAATATGAATTACATATTAATTAAAATAGGTATTATAAAATTAGATGATGAAGTATAGTTATTGGATTATCTTTGATGTGGAATAATTAAAATGTTGATTTATTGAAATAAAAAAAATTATTATATATTTATCATAATATATATAATGAATGCCTATTCAATTTTTTCAATAAATATGTTCAATAATATATAAAATGATACTAATTTACTCTAATGTTGATATAATGTAATGTTAATAGATTTCTAAAAACACATTATTAATGGATGATAGAAAATAATATGTTCCATATGTTGAAATAATGATATTTTGATTAATATGTTTTGGATATGAATAATGAAAATTGGATAGTATTGATGACTATGGAACACATTATTGATTTATGGAAAAATTTTGTTCTGTTATAAATTTTAGTGTTTAGAGAAATATTGTATTTATAGAATATATTCTTTAATAAGTAGTTTTATTCAATGGAATAAGATTGTAGGTATGTTTTAATATATTTTTATGGTGATTTTGAAAATTTATGTGATTAAACAAAAAAATATTACTATAACATTCACGTGATTGGTATGTCACAATACAAAGTGACATTATTTTATATAGGGCACTAGAGTTATATTTATTTTGATAGATTTTTTGATATTATTTATAAATTTTTTAATGTAAGAGTCATAAGATTAACCATTTATGGAATAGATAAATATGAACAATGGATGAGGTTTTTGAGATTAACATATTACTTAACCATATTAATGTTCATCCAATATTGGATAATCATTGTTAACATTTTTTTAATAGAGATATATGGAGTGAATAACAATTCTACTATGGATAGTGTGATTAGTTATTCTGTCATGATGAAATTCACCTTTATATATAGGAGTAAAGTATTATGTTTAAATTTTTCAAGTTACAGCCAACATATGACGTTTTTCTAATATAAATAAAAGATACCATGTAAGAAAATATTCTTATGTTTGGATTCCAGAATGAAAAATAATTTTCAATTATTATCAAAAGGATCCTGAAATATTATTTTTTCAAGTTATCATCATATTTTTCATATCAATGACCATTTTAATACCTATTTTTTATATGGATTTGTGGTCATTGAATTTCTCATGTTCATATTCTCTATCACCATTCATCATGATTTCAGCCTTAGTTTTATCTTTTGGGTCTATGTTTTCACTTCCTAGCAATGTTATCTTTTTTGGATACCTATTATGTGTTATTCAAAATAAATTTCACACATCCCTTTCAATTTTAGAAGAGGGTTTTTATGAAAAATATTCGTGATTTTTTTATTATTTATCTAATTTTATAGATCTGAAGAAAGATACAAATTTTGATGAGGAAAATCATTTCATTTTGTGTAGAATTTTAGACCATAGTATTTTTGTGAAATATTTATTTTCAAATTAATTTATTTTTTTTAATATTTTTCATTACAAAAAACAAAATTTTAATATAATGTTTTTTATAAAAATGAGAAGATCAATGGGTAAGTTCAATGCTATGTTTAGATTGCATCCCATATAACACTGATATTTATAAGCGTTACCGAGAACAACATGTTTAATCAAAATTTTTCATATTTCAATAATATTATTATATGATAGTTATCACGATAATATTAAGATGGTGGGTATAAATAGGCATAAATAAACTATGAAAATTCAATTTTTACATATTTATTTAACATGATTTTTTGAAACCAATTAATTTAAAATGTAAATATTAAAAATTTGTGAATAAGGAAATCATTATGTCAACAACTTTTTTTATGAAAACAATGTATTTTACACTAATAAATTAAACAAACCACTATTTGATAATTAATTAACTAAATTGTATATATTATATTTTCAACCAACTATTTAAATATCATAATTTTTGTTTTTTATAAATGAGATAACAATAAATAATATTTTTTGCTTAAACCTGTATTTTTTCAAAGAAAAATTGCCACATTTGTTTGACATTTATTATTATTTTTATTATTTTTTGTGAATATTCATTTGAATTTTTTTATAAAATCATATTTTAAAAATTTTCATTCGATATATTTTTCTGATTATACCGAAAATAAGAATCATTTAGTGAATTATGAATGATAACTAGTTTTACAAGAAAATATCTTGTTCATATAATTTATTTTTATAGTTAAATTATATTTTAAATAGGTTTTAAATAAAAATTAATTTAGATATATATATATATATTAAAACAATTGATTTCCCTAGCATAATTTTCTTTGTGAATTTTCGTACATAAACCCTATAAAAAGTTTAACCTTCTCTCTTTTAAAAAATGATTTCTCATCATGTTTGGTAGATTAATTTTAAAGTATAATATAAACTTATGAGAATTGAATATAGAAAACTACCTTCTATATCTTTTTAGAAAATATATATTATCTAATGTGGAAAACATGAATTTTGCTAGGAAAATTAATAGTGAACTTAGAAAATATTAGTTACCGATATTTTGGTAAAAAGGGATTTTTTGTGGGGTGATGTAAAAAGAATCGAGTTAGAGTAACCTCAAAAAATGTCCAAATCTTTTTTGGACATATTAAGAGTTTATAAATTTTAATTCTTAATATAAATTAATTTTGGACCATTTTAACATGTGAAATACATGTTAATATTCATTATTTAATAAAACCTTCACTTACCTCTCTTATAAATGGACACACCCACTTTTATCTTCATCACACATTAATAATAAATTGGATAGGAAATTCTATAACCAAATACCTTAAAATTTTACATATTTCTGTAATAGAAGTCTTATTTTGGGAAAAATAAAATATAAGAATTTTTTTTGGGCAAAACTAATTAGGTTTCTTGTAGAAGAGGTGACATTATTTAATTAGAATTTTTTCATTATTTCATCTTCCACCTCATTAAATTAATATTACCTGATAATGATATAAAATGATCAATACATTACATATACAAAGAGGTTTTATGTAATTTTAATGACCTAAAATGATATTTAATTACATCAAATGGGTTGAGAAATCAAAAACATTGATTAGGGAAGACAACCACCACATGAACCAATAGCATTCGTTATTCCATTACCACCTATCACGGTTGGGTATCACTATGGGAAAAATGACTTTTTCCAACGGGCTTTTTGCGACAGGAATAAGTCCTCTCGCAAAAAGTCCATCTAATAGATTATTTGCGACGAGATTTCGTGTATCGTCGCAAAAGGTTTGGCGGGGAAAGAGCGCCAAACCACGCGATGGTTATTTTCAATGGGCCCCGTTGCAAATACCTGGCGGCGTTTAATAGCTTTTTGCGATGGGATGTCCTCCTGTCGCAAAAGGTGTGTCGGGAGAGACTATTTGTTAGGCGGCCTGTCGCAAATAACTTTTTAACCACCTAGAGTAATTAATGCGGGAGTAGGTATTTGTGACTGCTCTCATCGCAATAGATACTATTTGTGACAGGTTACTCGTCGCAAATAGCCCCGTGGTAAATAATCTAACCTATATATACCCCCATCCGTTTTCTTCTCATTTATGCAAATTTCTTGATCTTCTTTCTCTCTGAACTCTGATTTCATAGGGAAAATTTTTCTAACTTAGTTTTTTTGGTCACGAAGAAGTTGCGAAGCTGTAAACAACAACAACAAATCATGTTTAAAGGTATTCATTTTTGTTTAATTTATTATTTATTTCAATTTTTTATGTTAATTTTTATTATTTTGGATTAGTTGTAATTAAATTGAATTTAAAGTGTTTTGTCATGACTATTTATTTGAACTAATAAATTGAAATTTTTAGTATTGATTTTTAATAATTAGTGGTAATTAGTAATTATTAATGATAATTAGTAATGTATATAATTAATTTGAAGTAATTAATAATAATTGGCAATAAATAACAATAAATACAAATAATTAGTAATAAATATTAATAATTATTAATAAATAGCAATAAAGAGCAATAAATTTTAACAATTAGTAATAAATTGTAATAATTATTAATAAATTGTAATAATTAGTAATAAATTGTAATAATTAGTAATAAATTGTAGTAATTAGTAAAAAAATTGTAGTAATTAGTAATAAATTGTAATAGTTATTAATAAATTTTAATAATTAGTAATAAAATGTATTAATTAGTAATAAATTG
Source organism: Viscum album (assembly GCA_963277665.1). Lineage (NCBI taxonomy): Eukaryota > Viridiplantae > Streptophyta > Magnoliopsida > Santalales > Viscaceae > Viscum > Viscum album. The sequence continues at coordinate 1,967,492,625 of OY728132.1, forward strand.
TAATAATTGTTAATAAATTTTAATAATTAGTACAAAATTTTAATAATTTTTAATAACTTGTATTAATAAGTAATAAATTGTAATAATTAGTAATAAATTGAAATAATTAGTAATAAATTGTAATAATTAGTAACAAATTGTAATAATTAGTAATAAATTGTAATAATTAGAAATAAATTTTAATAAATTGTAATAATTAGTAATAAATTGTAATAAATTGTAAAAATTAGTAATAAATTAAAATAATTACTAATAAATAGTATTAATTAGTAATAAATAGTATTAGATAGTAATAAATTGTTATAAATAGTAATAAATAATAATAATTAGTAATAAATTGTATTTTTGGTAATAAATTGTAATAAATTGTATTAATTAGTAATAAATTTTATTAATTAGCAATAAATTGTAATAATTAGTAATAAATTGTTATAATTAGTAATAAATTGTAATAATTAGTAATAAAGTGTAATAATTAATAATAATTAGTCATAATTAGTAATAATTAGTAATAAATTGTAATAATTATTAATAAATTAGAATAATTATGAATAATTAGAGTAATTAGGAATAAATAAGAATAAATAAGAATAAATAAGAATAATAAGCAATAAATTGGAATAATTAGGAATAAATTGGAAAAATTAAGATTAAATATGAATAATTAAGAATAGGAATAACTAGCAATAAATAGGAATAATTAGCAATAAATAAAAATAATTAGAAATAAATTAGAATAATTAATAATAATTAGGAATAATTAGGAATAATTAGGAATAATTAGCAATAAATAAGAATAATTAGCAATAATTATGACTAAATAGTAATAAATAGTAATAAATATGAATAATTAGTAAAAATTATGAATAAATACTAATTATTATGAATAAATTCTAATAACGACTAATAATTACTAATAATTAGCAATAATTAGTAATAATTATGAATAATTAGCAATAAATAAAAATAAATAGCAATAAATAGCAATAAATAGAAATAATTAGTAACAATTAGTAATAAAGAGAAATAATTTTTAATAAACATGAATAATTACTAATAATTAGGAATAATTAGGAATAATTAAAAATAATTAGTAATAAATAGGAATAATTGAAATAATTAGGAATAATTGATAATAATTAGTGATAAATTGTAATAATTAGTAATAAATTGTAATAATTAGTAATAAATTGCATTAATTAGTAATAATTACTAATAATTACTAATAATTACGAATAAATTCTAGTAATTAGGAATACATGGAAATTATTAGATATAATTAGCAAGAATTAGAAATAAATAGGAATAAATATGAATAAATAGGAATAATTAGTATTAATTAAGATTAATTAGTAATAATTAGTAATAATTAGGACTAATAAGTAATAATTAAGACTAATTAGTAATAATTAGGAATAATTAAGAATAATTAGTGATAATTATTAATAATTAGTAATAATTAGTAATAATTATGAATAATTATGAATAAATAGGAATAAATAGGCATATTCAATCTCGTATGCCCGAGATTTGATATGCATTCGTATGATCACATTTTTTATAATGTTTTCAGGCACTGACAATTGGAAGAAGAATATTTATCGACAAAAATGGGGCTCTTTTGTTTGATGAGTCATTTACTTGCATCTTTCTCACACTGAAAATTATGTCGCCCTCAATTAATGCTAATTATTAAGATGTAGTAGTAATTATCTATATTTTTTTTCTGATAGTGTATTTATAATATCAAATTCTTCAAAAACTGTGATGATTTTATATTTTGTAGAAAAATATGGAACAAGGAATTCAACATCAGTCATTATTAGATGATCACACTTGGATAAATCAACACAAAAATCCAAATGGATCTGGTTTAAATCTTATATATATTGAGGGTGTTGAAGCTTTCTTAGTATTTCCATCATCAAAACCAGAATATGTTTTTGAAGGCATAATAAAGTGTCCTTGTAAAAGATTTGCTCTGAGAACGTTCAACACATTTGACATGGTTGGGTGACATCTCTTGCGGTTTGGTTTTCAACTAGATTATGTTTTTGGGTATCAACATGGTGAATGTAGTTCTGGATAAGGTACTAACAACTTGATTCTGGATCCATCATGGTGTTAAAATTTAGTACATGATGTTGCATGTCCATCTCTTCAACTAACTGAAACTCACGATAATATCGATTTAACACCTGAGTCGGATCCATCTGAATTTTATGAGTTTTTGAGGACTGTTGAGGATGCATTATATCCTGGTTGCAAGAAAAGAAAATTACAAGTGGTTGTAAAATTTATGGCTATTATATTAGATAATGCAATATCAAACAACTATTTTGATCAGATATTTTCTTTGGCTGAAACATGATTACATAAATGAAATGTGTTGCCTGCAAATTACTATGGGAGCAAGAGGCAAGTTCGTAATCTAGGCCATAGTTATCGGAAGAATAATGCATTTGAAAATGATTTCATCATATATTTTGGTGAAATTGAGTTGTTGGATAGTTTTCCCACATGTGGAAAATAGAGGTATAAAGAAGCTTAACTAGGGAAGTCTGGATCGATTCTTGTAAAATAGTTGAGATATTTCCCCCTTACACCCAGGCTGTAACGTTTATTTATGACTCATAACACAACATTAATTATTTCATGGAACAAAACCAATATTTCAAGATGTAAAAGCTTGAATCATACATCTCATGGTCATTCATGGAAACATATTGATCGTCTGCATCCATCATTTGCTTTAGAAGCCTGAAACATGTGATTGGGTCTTTGTAATGATGGTTTCTGTCCATTTGGTTCTTATGGTAGTCAGTATTCATGTTGTCATATTTATAATATTTTGTGTTTTTTCTTGAATATTGAGAAATTTAATAATTTGAATAATTTTTATTTTTTTATAACTTTATTATTATTATTTCATTAAACATAAATTTAAAAAATATATTTTTTCTGTATTATATTTTTTGATGTTTTTTTATTTTAATAATAATAATAATAATAATATTTTATGATTTTTTTATATTATTCTGTGAATTTTAAGAATTTGAATATATTTTTATTCTAATTATTTTAATAATTTTAAAATTAATTTTTCAATAATCATAATTTTATTAATTTTATTAATTTTATTTATTTATTAATTGTGATGGGATCTATTGCGATGGGTTCCCGTTGCAAATAGTCTGATTTTTTTTAAAACTATTTGTGATGTGATTAAGGACCGTTGCAAAAAAGAATTTGGGATGGGCTTGTCGCAAATAGTCAAAGTATTTGCGACGGGATTACGGGCTCGTCACAAATACTCTTTGCAATGGGCCCATAGAAAAAAAAGTTTATTTTATATAAAGTATATAATTGGAGACTTATTTGCAATGGTGAAGTTCCCGTCGCAAAAACTATTATTTGAGATGGTCACGGTGCAAATAATAATTTTTGCAACGCCGTTTTACGCAACGGGCTATTTGCGACGGGACCCCGTCACTAAAACTTATTTATGATGGGATCCCATCAAAAATACCTAGAATTCTAGTAGTGTGCTATGATGGATATAATGTATATATATAATATTTATAACATATTCTATACTATCAAATATTTATATCATATATATATTTTTACATTTCATTCTTTATGTTTTTTTAATGTTGTTCATGTGTACTATATAGTACCACCTCACACGGCGATGAAATTAAGTTTTCACTAAATAATTACATGGATTATAATAATGATATTTTTGTTGAATTTATATATTATAAACCAAAAAATTTGAAAATTATTACACATTTATATTGTATAAAAGATAATATGTCATTATTTTTTACCTTTTCACTCACTAAAATATGATAACATCATTCATGTATATGTAGAAAATGGCCCCTATAAAGCTGTACGACTCTCAATCTTCATAAAAAACCACATAGATGATATGTTTAGTTTTTTTAATAAATTATATTGTATTTAGGAAATTATTATCAACATTTAATGATATTATATTACTTACCTCTATTCTATAATGATCATTGAATAATTTAAATGTTACTCATGCATACAAATGCCCTGACATATCTGTTATCGTAACATACATCATTTTTCAAAAATAAAATAAAAATTAGTACTAAAAGAAAAAATCATTTATATAAAAGAAAATTATTTTAGTATTATTATTCTATATATGATGGAACATTGATAACATTAGTAGGACAAAGTGATAAAAATCAAAACATACATGAAATATAATGTTCTTATTGTCCCAAATGTGAGTTAATCAAGGAATTTTTAATATATAGCTTAGTAAATTTTATAATAAAACTATATATGGTATTATATATATAATTGTGGTTCTTTATTTGATTCATAGATAAATTATATTTTTTATATAGTAGATTCAAATATGGTCGAAGGATGTAGAAAATTAATGTAGGAGATTTCATGTCTCTCTTTTGTTTCTAGAATACATATGTAAATTATCGACTCATTTAATTTATTTGGTTTATATACTTCCAAAATAAAATTGTGTATCCTGAGTCCAGATATTTTAATGATATTTAATGTTTCATTGGATATAATTATTTATTGGTTCAAATAGGTCAAAATAATATGGAAGATATAATGGATTTTCATCTAACTATTAATTTATGTGAGTAAAATTCCACCATACCAAATGTTTCTATTATATATAGTATATAAATAATATAAATTTATATTATTATTATTCTAATAAATTATTTCAATTTTTCATTTTTGAGGCATAAGTTATGTTATAAACAATTATTTTTATATGAATTGTATATAATAGAACTATGGAATGTTTTGTAATCAATATTTTTTCAGGTTATTTAATTTTTTATTTTATTTTATTCATCCATGGGGATTTAGATTCAATGTTACTAAAGTTTTATGTGTTTTCTGTTATAATGTCATAGTTTATCAGTATTTTTAATGATTTGTTTTCCAATGTTGAAATATTATAATATAAAACTATATAATAATAAATAATATTTTTATCATATTTTTAATCTATATATTTTTTGTAATAATACCATTCTTACATGATTTAGTGCCATAAATAAGTTGACCAAATTTATTTATGAAAAATGTTCTTTACTTCTCACATCGAATTAAAATCAAATTTATTTAAAAATTATGTTTATTAAAACATTACCAAAAATGTTTTGAAATTTTTTAAAATTACTTCATAAATATATTTGTACCCATACATTATTCTTTATTTATTTAAGTAATATTCTTATGATTTTCCAAAATATTTTCACTTGGCATTAAATAATATGAAAATAATCATTAATTTTTGAATGCACATTTTGAAAAGTTTTATGGAACTTTCCGGAATACTCAATGATATCTTGATTCCAATTAAACAGTTCTATGTAATTTTAATTGAAATTTTTTCCAAAATTTATGTGAATTTTTTAGAATTGAAATAACATATTTCAAAGAAAATGGTGTTTTGAAAATTTTTAAAATGTAATTTTTGAAATGAAAAATACATTTTAATGATGAAATGTATAAAATGATTTTGAAATATTAATTTATAAGTTTTATATTTTATTTTAAATTAAATTGATTTCCTAAATGTTTTTGTAATATTATTTTAATAATGATATTTAATGAAACATAATTCTCCTCATGAAATATTCCATACATAATTAAAAATAATTATCCACGTATGATGAAATCCTTTATTGTAATATAATCATTGATAGTTTAATGAACAAGAGATACCATTCATATTATTATTATCACTATATTATGAGGAAAATATATTTATGAAAAATATTTTTCTTCCAAGGGTTATACCATGATAAATTAAATATGAAACCCAATTCATTTTTCTTATTGTTTTCAATGATTTAATGATTTTTAAACCTAAATATTATCTATATGTAATGATATGATAAAAAGTTTATGAATCTAATGGTAATTAATATTTTATTATATAATAAATGCTTTATGATTTTGTGGCCACATAAATATTATATTCCTTATGTGAAAAATGGTATATATATCTCTATTTAAAACATTAGGCAAACATTTATAAACCATGAGATAGAGAGGACTATAAGGGGGAGTTAATATAGTTTTTTCAAGGGAGTATTTCTATTATGATGGAATTGGGGGTTATCCCAATTTACTAATATGGTTTGGGTAGTGAACCCATTCCCCTGTGATATCCTTGGAAGTGAGTCTTCACTATTATGGAAATGATTTTCCATCCTTTTGTGTTTGATATAAATCATTTTTCATGAAGATATAGTGCTCTCATAGATCATGTTATTTTGTTTCCTAATGACCCAAGTCATTGGAACTACTAGTATTTGTAAAATGACATGTTATTGTTATATTTGATGTGTGGGGAAAGGTTTTAATATTTTATGATCCTGTTCTCATAACATTATGTTCTTCTTATGAATAAATATCATCCTTGTATACTCTTACTAAGACTCTAAGATCACCATTTCATATGTATCATTTCCACATGTTATAAGGAAATGATTAGGGTAGGGTGTGTTTTTTATGATTACTAATGTATAGAGTCATTATTGGGGATGATGAAGATCTTTCACAAAATTATACGACCATTGTCCATGTCTCAAAAGACACAAAATTATTCTGGTCCTCGCGAATTAGATTGTATAATGTATTAATTATTAATTTCAATTATGTTATAAAAATATTTGAAAATAATATTCTAGTGTATATTTGCTTATATAGAAAATTAATATAGAGCCTCTTATGGGGTAGTGCATGCGGTGGTACTTTAGGCCCATGACATTTTATGAACATTTCCAAAAATTAATTACTCTATTTTCACACCATTTTCATTATTATATTTAATAGTGTTCTATATATGGAATATATTTATCCATTGTTTTAGTATGATAGCAGGACGAATCTAATATACAATGTTGTACTCGTAGTACAATTTAATCAAATTAGAGGAATATAATCTGGTATTTTTCTTCATATAATTTGGTGAGGTTTAATGAATCTTTTTTTAATAATGGAATTCATGAATTTTATGATATTTTTAATCATTCATTTGTTTAGGGGTATTTCCTCAACCCATTTTGAAAACAATTAATTTGTAGTAATGACATACATAAAATTCATAGCTATGTGATGAAAATATTAAGTATTTTGATTGATTTTTTTATAAATCTATCATTAAATAAATTTCATGGTGAATTCAATATAGTCAGAAATCATTACTCTTTCATAGTAATCAGGCATTCAAATTTGGATTGGGATTCTATTCCTATACTTATGATCACCTTCTAAGCCTCCATGTACATCTTGTATGATGTTGGAATCTCTCCTTCTTTAATGAATCATTAGATAAATATATTATATCATCATTTAAAGTAGGATTTTTTTTTGCATTTAGCCCATACTGATTGGTGACATTTACTTCTCGGTGTTGTGTTTGTGATCTTTTAACAGAATATGATTATAGGGTCCCATTTTAGAGATAATACATTATGATACCAATCCATATATGGGTGGATATTAGTTCAACGTGATATAGGATGGTGTTGACATAGATTATTTTCTCCATTTCACATATGATTACTTTGGTGACCATTCATTAGTTCATGATGTCAAATTTACCTTCTTCTTGACTAGGATAAGTTAAGACTATGGCTACATAATCCAATGCATCGATTGGATAATCTTTTTAATGTGGGAAATTATTCAATGTTGGTTTTAAATTTAAATAATTTTTATTTCATATTCTATAACATATTAGAGGATCAAATTCATTTATCATTATGGAATAGTAATTTTTGATTTGGTATACCACTAGCATTGAATTTACATTATCTTTTATTTAGTATGTAAATTTTTAATGGGCTATCTCTAATACAACAATGAGGGATTGTTATTACACCACTTTATTAGTGCAACCTTCATATAGTGAAAAGTGATTACATCAATGTTTATTTGTCCAGGGAAACAAAAATATTTCTAAACTAATTTAGATAAACATCTATTTTTCCACCCCCTTTCTAATTGGACATCGAGAGGAACCATCAAGGTATTTTTAGCACATTTGGTGATTTTCATGGATGTAGAAACCTTATCATTTTGATGTTCAGTTTCAATTATAATTTTTTATGGTTGGTATATTCCCCAATTTAATACATCATGGCCTATCTTATAACTAAAATTTTGATCACAAAATGAATGTCATATAAAATTATAATAACTACCCATCATGAAAAACTATGAATCAAAATATGTATGTCATTTATGTAATTCATCTAGTAAATATGAGATACCAAGTCTACATTGTATATCTATATGAAATGCCTCATTGTTTTTACTATTAGATGTGTTTATGTCTATTCTTCATGATATCGAGAAACTATGTCTCAATACCTTAAAATTCATGACTGAGATAGTATATGTTTTTTACATTACTCCAATCACTTTTATATTAGATAATGGTACTAGTTGATCATTCCATTATGGAGACATATTACATAATATAATTTCCTTCCACTAAAGGAATAACAAATCGTTGTTATATTATATAATACATGATATTATCATTAGCTTTCGGAATTACTCATCCCATAGGTAAGTGACTCCCATCATCAGTATCATAATTAAGGGGAGGGAGAATCTAGCTAGGTGGGCTATGAAAAGCCAATTATAAGTGAGGTACCCGTATATTTCCCTTGGTTATTTTTTATTCCATTGGGGTTTAATTTATATGATTTATTATAAATTTTATAGATAATCCTTGATGTCATGTTTTAGAACAACAACTCTTTGGAATTTTCATTTCGATACCTCAAAATCACACTTCATAGGATTCAATGTCAAAATATGCTTCAATAATTTTTTTAACACATCGTGATTTTTTCTATTGTGATGACATCATAGATGAGATTTAACCCTCAGGTTGTTGAAATAAAATACCATGATTACTCACAAGAGTGTTTTATAGATATAAGGAAGTGTGTACTAGTAGGAATATCCAGAGTTCATTAATCTAAATAACATGACCTGATAAAAAAAATATTCACTTAGATGCAATAAATTTTATACATTCCTCATCTTTATGGGACATATTTATCTAATTATGCCCTGAATAACCATTAATTAAAGAAAATATATTAAAGATATAGTTTTTATAGGCCAATATTTCAATAATTGGAAAATGGGAGTCATCCCTCATGAAATATTTCTTAAGGCCATTGAAAACCTTGTATAACCAAATATATTCGTTATTTTTCAAATGAGGGATGATGTTGGAAGGCCTTATTGGGAACTAAGCATCCTAGAAAAATATATATTTTATCACATTGAAGAATTAATGTTGCAAATTATTTTAATGATTTTTTTTAATTCTCATGGATGCCTCCTTGAAACCATGATGATCATCGGTTTAGGCAAGTAGATGAATAGAAACATTTGGGTTCTAACTAGGAATATCATAACAATTAATAAAAATAAATATTTCATTATAAATGATATATACATATACAAATAATCATGGTTAATAGAAAAAGTAATCAATATAGGCCAAATGACAATATTTGTACCCAAATTAACCTTCTTGAGTTCATCGATGGTGGTGGAGACACCTTCCACAAATGTCAAAGTGAAATTCCTAAAGTCTCATTCTTCTTATTATATCTTTATTTATGTGCAGGAATTTTGAGAAATGGTGGTAAATAAAAGTGATTTTTTAACAATAGAGATAATGTAATCCATGTGAATATATATTAACATTATAAACTCGGAGAGTAATCTTAGATATATTTTGTGGATAATTGTCTTCAATTTCAAAAATATTGGGGGAGGAATGATTTAATAATAATGGTATTTTTAGAATGTCATGGTAGACTTTACAATATCTTTTAATAGCATAATATAATTCATGGAACCAAATAAAGAGTAATTTTAAAATGCCTCTGATTAATTCATTTAATCTAATGAAATGGCTATCATGGGGATATACTATAGTGTTTTTTGTGGTTCACAATATCCTTTTGCGATTTCATCTTCTACCATGATCATGTTTAGAAGAAACCCATAGTCGATGTTTGGAGCTAAAACCAACATATCACAATCCACCAATAGTTGATTTTTTACTACCTTATAGAAAACTTTTTAATAATTTATGTCATTGAAAGAATTGAAAGGGGAAATGTGATCATGTAGTATACCTACCCTTTCATTGCTGGGGTATTTATAGAATTGATGAAAATTATGAATGTATTGTATTGTGTCTATGAATCCCCGGACATTTATGTAATAAGTTATATTTTTTTCGTATCATATAACAGTGAAATCATCATTAGCTGTGAGATACAATAATATAACCTTGATAATCATAACCATTAGTCGACTTCACCATATCATAATGTACTCCTAAAAAGGATAAAAATGACATTTCTTAATCTCAATCAATGTGGAATCCAGGAACATTTCTCACCTTCTTTTATAACTCTACATTTTCTTTCTGTGCCTCCTTAATCTTCACATGTATAGATGGATGAAAAGTCATTTGATGGAGATATAATTTTCCCCCTTACATTATAATTCCAAGATCCATACTTTTTAAATACAAAAATATTGGATCTTTTGTGATCCTAATCATGGATATGCTAGCATGGTCTTGTCAACAAAACGTGTCTGCCACCTTGTTTTCTTTCCTAGGGTGGTAATGAATTGAGCTGTCGTAATCCTTAATCATCTCCAACCATCTTATTTGGTTCATATTTATCTCCTTTTGTGTGAAAATATACTTTAAACATTCATGATTAGTACAAATATCACACCTTTCACAATAAAGATAATGCCTCCAAATCTTTAATGCAATGATTACCACCGCTAATTCCAAATCATTAGATGGGTAATTTAGCTCATGGATTTTCAACTGTTGTGAGACACAAGCTATCACCATATCATTTTGCATGAGAAAAAACCCCAATCCCTTCATGTATGCATCAATGTAGATCACAAACCTTTCTCCACTACAAGGAAGTGTGAGTATATGTGCACTGGATAACCTTCTTTTTAACTCCATTAAATTCTCTTCACACTCCTCTGTCCAAAGGAACATAACTCTTTTTCGAGTCAACATGGTGAGTGGATTAGATAGTTATGAGAAATACTTCACAAAACATCGATAATAGCCATCCACACGAAGAAAACATTGGATCTCATTTACTGTTGTCGGTCTCGACCATCATTCGATAACCTCTGTTTTTGATGGATCCACACATATCCCCTCTATTGATATTATGTGACCCAAAAATGAAACTTTTATGAGCCAAAATTCACAGTTGGTTAATTTGGCATAAATCTTCTCCTTTATTAAGGTCATTAATACAATTCTCTACTTATCTTCATGTTCTTCCTTGCTCTTTGAATAGATAAGAATATCCTCTATAAAGACTACCAAAAACTGATCAAGATAGTCTCTAAGGACAATATTAATTATATCCATGAAGATAGCAGTGGAATTAGTAAGGACAAATGGAATCAGTGTAAATTCATAGTGTCCATACATTGTACGGAAAGACATCTTTGGTATATCCTCTCTTTTGATCCTTAATTGATGATACTCTGAATGAAAATCAATCTTGGAAAAGTATTATGACCCGCGTAGTTGGTCAAATAAGTCATCAATGCGTGGTAGAGGATATATGTTCTTGTTAGTGATCTTGTTATTTTCTCGATAATCAATGCAGAGTCTCATTGATCCATATTTCTTCTTAACAAATAGAACAGGTGCTCCCCAAAGTGATTCACTAGGGTGTATGAATCACTTATCAAGATTCTCATGGAGTTGCTTCTTCAATTACTCCAACTCAATTGGTTCCATTATATAAGGTGTCTTTGAAATGGGAGTATCACCTTGTATGAGTTCTATTGAAAACTCAACTTCACGATTTGGTGGAAGACCTGGAAATTCCTCTGGAAAGACATCATCACACTCCCGTACAACGGGAATATTCTTAATTATGAGTTTGTCTCCAACCATTTGAGATAAATAACCTTAATTTATTAGAATCATGACCCATAAGATGGAAGAAATTTCCACTGGATGGTTATATTCATCCTTTCATCGATAGATGATCATAGATTGACCAGGAATAAGAAATATGACATCCCTTCTTTGGCAATCGATATGACCTCCATATAAGGAAAGGCAATCCATTCAAAGAATCACATCAAATTTTACTATAGGAAGGATGGCAAGATTTTCAGAAATCACTTTCCCACAAACATTAATTTGAGAAGAATTATAAACATTTAATTCAACCGTTGTTCCATTAAGAGTTTTCATAGCTAACTCAACAGATCATTGTCGAGGTAGTACAGTGATGCATTAGAAAATTCTTCAAAAATAAAAGAGTGGGTGCATCCAGAATCAAATAAAAAATTTCTACTTTAGAGTGGATGGTATGTGTACATTTCCCCAATTCGTTATCGTACCCCACCTCACCGATATTAATTTCATGTGACTATTCTTTTTCACTGGCCTTAAGAGTTTGTTGATGTCGACCATCATAAAAAACCCTTGGATTAGGGAATTGATTAGCATAATGCCCCATTTCATTGCACATGTAAAATTAAAGTATTGGAGAGGAATTATGTGTATAATTTTCTTTATTCGCATCAATAGACATCTTTTTCCCACCATTAGGGCATCCAAATGCCCAATGACCTTATTTTCCACATTGGAAACATTTACTTGTCCCTTTAAGACAATTCCCCCCATGTTTCTTTCCACACTTTGAGCATAAGGGAAAAGTCATCTTTTTTCAGTGTGGTCTTTAGATTTCACTTTAAATTCAATTTTCATCTTCTTATCAAACCAATATGATGGATTGGTTACTTCAATCTCCATATCAACCTTGTGAGCACATCGAACAACTTCTTCATAGCTATTGATGTCCCTTATGGCTAATACCCTTTGACGACTTTGTTTTAATCCACTAAAGAATCAATCAATCTTACTCTCAGGTTGGATAATAATTTCGAAATCATACCTTACAAGTCTTGTAATATTTTATCTGTAGTTAGAAATAGATTCCTCATTATTTTTCCTATGTTTAAGAAACTCCTTCTCTATCATTGTTTGACGAATTTGAGGGAATTACTTATTGAAAAAAATGTTCTTGAACTTGTCCCATTACATGGACTCAATTTCATCTCTTTGTCCCATATTCTTGATAAGATTCCACTTTGATCAGCTTCACCTTCCAATTGATATGCTGCTAGGATGACTTTATCATGTTTAGAACATTGAAGAACTGGAAATATCTTTTCAGTTGTACTGATCCATTGCTCAGCCACTAATGGATTAGTAGACCCAATGAATGAGGGTGGACGCATCCTCTTAAAGGATTCAACAAAATTATTCTTCTTACTTTGATTGTTTGGAAGACTTTCATGATTCATATCTTCAGAAAGTTGTGCGAGAAAAGATACATGATTTTGCATTCCAGCTCCCATAATGTTTGGTTGCTCTGGGGGACAATCCACGAATTTCCCATTGCATTCAGCATTAACACGGTTCCTTCGAGTTCTAGCAATTGACTAAAACCAATAAGCATAATGTGAGAAAGACTAATCATAATAGGAAAACAGCATAATCAAGAATAAAATTTCACACTTTAGGTCTTATCATAGGTTATTCAAGGCCATTTCTAGAACACTAATTTTCTGTTCTATGCTTAGACATATCCATAGGTTTCTTACTAAGGCTATCACACCCTAGTCTCCAAAGGTTGACTATACCTTTCCTCGGATACCATTTATAATGAACCATAAATTACATGCATCGTTATTACTTCAAAATTGAAGCATATTTATTACAATATATAATAAAAACATTATAGAACTGTATAGGTATAATGTCTTTACAAACTAGGAAACATAAACAACTGGTTCATAATAAATTTTCATTGTATCCCATTTATTTCATCATATCTAGAGTCCCTTTTGGCATATCCTACTTAATACCTTTCTTCATGACCTGGGGAAAAGAAAACATACAAAAGGGTGAGCTCAAATGCTCACTAAGTGTAAAAAAAGGAAATATCAATCATATCATATTCATAAGAACATAACATTTTAAAAATAGTAACCTGAAAAAGAGATCATAATATCAAAAAATGGGATAAATCATAGTAGTGAAATGTAACCCCAATAATAAAACATGAAACTTTATTTCATACACACATAATAATAGAAAATCATTTCACATTAGTCATGACTCATTGCCAAGACTATCATAGTGGACAAAGTCCATTTCTGAACTGAGTTCAATCCTTGTTCAAGTTCTATATCACTAAATCATATTAACTTGCAATTCCAGCCATGTCTATCTCATGAGATATAAATCATTACACAATGCATTGGAGGGACATATAGGTCCCACCCATCTGAAAATGAAACCATTCTTATATTTGATAGAAAATCATAAATCATATATCATAGCATAACCCATGTAATAAAAATGGGATTCTTAAACATCATGCCATCATAACATAATCCATATAAAATAAAAAGACTTCACAAAAAGTATTCCATCATAAAATATTCTAAACAATGTAAAAATAGGGATAGAAACAGAAAACTATATTATCTTAGATGGAAAATAATTTTGATAAAATAGTTTAACTCCATTCTTGACGAAAATATCATTTCTTCTTAAAAAACATTTTTCCTTTCTTAAGATGTCACACAATTTTAAACTAATTGAAGTTAATTAAAAATAAACATTAAATCTTGTAAAATATACATTATGGTAATAATTTTCTATGAAATCATAAAAGTCCATTTATGCTTTATAAGTTAAAAAAACATTCTTCTCATACTTTGGGAAGAAAAGTCAAAAAGTATCTCGTACTAAAAACGCAGAAGATATTTTTTATATCGTTTACAAAAAATTAACCAATAGGTAAAATTGGATTTAAATAATTTTTGTAGGATATAAATAATATTTTATATTTTGGAAACATGGATGTGGATGATAAATATTCCCCAGTAAAAATAGATGTACAAACAATCTCAGATAAAAATCAGATTGTGAGATTTTCCCTTACCTTAGGTCTGATATGCTTCGTACGTATCCAAACCTCCTGTATAATAATTAAAATAATGTCATTAAATTATTAAAAAAATAATATTCATTGTTATGATATCATATATGGTCATATTCTCATCTTCATATTAGTAATATTTCATTTCTACATGTTATTTGGGTGTTCATTGTTGTATGTTCTTATGCATGTTTTGTTGAATATAATATTATTTCTTTTTTCATGTTATAGATACCTCATTTACAGAATGTTATTAGTGTAATATATATCATATTTATTCATTTAATTCATTTAATTCATTTATATAATCACTATTTAATGAAGATCATGTAGAACGAGTCACAACACATCGTGGAGATAGTAAGCCGTACGTACACAAGAGTGGGGATATCATTCCCATGTTTGTGGAATTATATTGAAGTGTATGATAGAATATATCAGAAATATTATCATGTCCTAATAACCATATATAGTTATTATTTCTATCATTATACCCATCCATGTAAGGCGGTGGTGGAATAACATATTACACCACGGCGCAAAGACGGTATTCCGTACGTACGCACACACAGTGATTTCATTTTCCATTGGATGGATAGAAACTTAAATAGGGTTGTTTCATTTTTATAATAACATATAAGTATATGAGTGATAATGATGTTATTACTTTATAATGAATGAAATAAATAATAGGAAGTAGAAGAAGAAATAAATGTGAAATAATTGGTAAAGGATATTACCTCTTCTTCGACGTGAATTTTCTAAACCTCCTATTAGGTAACTAAATTTGGACTTTAAAGAAGACCATAACCTCTATTATGTTTTTAGAGAAGTGTAGAAGGGAAATGTACAGGGTTTTACTAAGCATTAAGGCTCAAAATGTTGTAAAGTGGAGAGGAAATAGGTTCAATTTTATAAGGGATGAGAGGGGCACCTTAGAAAAAACTTAAAATATAATTTTATAATAAAGTAATATTCGGTTTATAATGGCTCCAAGGTGACTAATTTTAAAAATAGGGTGGGGATGGCTCTAAATCCTATCAGCCAATATCTTTTATACAAGTTTAGGTTACCATTTTAACCTCATCCTTTAGATTTAACTCTACGTTAAATAATTTATCTTTTACTGTGTCTTCTTACATTCGTACACTATATGGTTAATAAACATACTATAAACATTTAATCAAAACCCAATTGTTCATTAATGTAACATATATTATTATTTAATTCTTTTGGCCGATCCTTATATTTTTAGAAATAGAATAACAATTAATAATATAATATTTGTTTTAAAAACTCTTTTAGGTCAATTTTGAGACTACTTGGTATTTTGTTTTTGGTAAATTCACAACAGCATTATTACTTCAACAAAAAATTCATCTAACTAACCCTAATATGATATATAAACCTATATAATTAGTTTAATTCATAAAAATTCTCAAATTAAATATATTTGAGTATTTATAACATCAATTATGTTAATACTTCATTAATAAGGTAATTGTAGCATCATCATTGTGTCATAAATAAATTTAATTATAAAATAAATATAATTATTAAATAAAATATAATTATTTAGGAATTCTTTTTGGATTTCTAATTAATATTTATAGTTGAATATATCTTATGTGTAACCAAATATTAAATATAGTTTACTTATTAAACTTTGATTTTAACGCTTTTACCTCTTTTTGAATTAAATAATAATAAATGTCCTAATCTAATCCAAGTGGACCTAAATGGTCATATTTTAATC
Source organism: Viscum album (assembly GCA_963277665.1). NCBI lineage: Eukaryota > Viridiplantae > Streptophyta > Magnoliopsida > Santalales > Viscaceae > Viscum > Viscum album. The sequence continues at coordinate 1,967,509,482 of OY728132.1, forward strand.
CTAAGGTTGCCTTTGGTCGAATTACACTTATCCATTAGAATTAGTACATGTGTTAGGGTGATAATAATATCATTTTTACCTTTAATTACCCTATTTACTTTTAATTGTGGTAAATAATAGTTTAAAATTACGATTCACCAAAAATTATTTTTATTTTATTGAACCACATTTTACTCCTTTATATTTACCGTGTTTCTTGGATTCTCAAAATTCAACTCACAAAACCGGTAAAATTATGTTTTATGTAAATTTGCAAATTCTCTAAGGAGGTGTGGAAAGGGCGGTAAAAAGTTCAATAAGATTTTTATATATCTAAAATTATAAAATGACTCCAATGAATTTCATTGAACATATATAGGTATTATGTATCTATTTTGACATAAAATAAACTGAAATAAAATGAATTATTATTTAAATAAAAAATCGGTTTGAAACTATAACTCAGGGTTTTTCACTATTCATCAAAAAATAAAATTTTTCAGAAAAATACAAAAAAATCACCCTAAGCTAATTTTGATATTCCAAATCCAAAAATGATGTCCATTTTGAAATATAAAATTTATACAATTTTAAAAAGTAGGTATTACTATTCATAATGGCTAGTTTATATAATATTTTAATAACATATCTTCGTTTAGTGAAACTTAGTATTGCATAAAACACAAGCTATTGAGGAAGGTTGCTCTTGCGTGAAACGCAATCCAAGACTGTGTTGCATATAGTGAATTTTTCCTTTGTTATTGTGTAAAACATAATACATAAAAACAAAATATTTCAAAAAAAATCTGAGGGTGTTACATGCATGAAATGAATTGAATTAGTCACTATCATTCATTTCCAACAATTTCAAGATTCCACTACATATTTTTCATATTATTTTACAATGTTAAATTTTACATAGTATTTATGTAATTTTATGATATTATTTTTTTTCAAATTAAAAATTGTATTATAAAAATATTTTAAAAAGGTGTTTTCCAAATTTGAAATTACATTTTTTTCATTAACTATTATAATTAATTTTGAAAGCATCATTTAATATTCCTCAAGTTAATTTTCAAAGAAATGGAATGAAAAAGTGTTTTATAATATTGTTTTAAATATATTATTTTAAAAAATATAAATTATTTACCTCATGAAATGTTCCACGTGTCTTTCTAAATAAATTACTACCTTTGATTAATCTCTTGATGTAACATATTATTTTCAAGAGATATAAACAAAGTATAACATTGTTGTTATACTTATTAATGGTTTATACATACTATAAATTTATAAAACATGTTTCTCGTCCACTTTTTATACTATGAAAAACCATGAGAAACAAGATTCATTTTTATTGGTTTATGATATGAGGAAATGCTTATAAAAATTGTATCTTTTTTTATAGGTGATTATTTGATCAAATTGTTATGATATAAATTTCAAATAGTGTGATGTGATATATTGAATTTCTTATGGTATTTTATCATACATATGTATGATTTTCAGGATGAGAATTGTGGAACCTATATTTCCCTCAAATTAATTGGGTTATGATTTGTATATACTGGGATAGATATGAATGGTATGTGATGTAAACCCAATTTAATAATGAGATTTTCCTACTATGACGGTGCTAAAAAAGATCCTTCACAATAATAACGGTCTGGGGATTGAACCTACTCAACTATGATACCCTTGGATATTATCCATGACTACTATGAAAAAAAAATTATGTGATTATGTTTATACAACAATTTTTCGTCTTATAAAAATTATTTTCTTCAATTGTAAATGTTCATTTATTTCCTTATGATTTATGACTTATGAACTGGCAATCTCTTTTACTTGACTCGATATTATAATATTTGATATACATGATATGGATATCATATGTTACGATAAATTTTATATACTCTTATGTTTATGATTTGATTATGTATCTCTATTTACAACCTATAATGAGCATCAAGGATCAATCCCTCCTATGATTACACCCATGGGATATGTAGAATGGTTTTAAGTTTGGTTTTTTTTTTTGAATTAATAAATGATATGGAATGTTAATGATATATTTGTTATCTTTTTCCAAATTTGATGATTATGTACCCAATCTCAAAATATACTAATCTATTATACTTATCATGATGTTTTGTGTAATTAAATTAATGTACATCTAAAAATATATATTATCCATATATGAAATGATTGGGATGATATAGATTATATCAAACAAAATTTCTCATTACCCATCATAGAATAGGTCGATAAATATTTAGTGACATACCAATAGATATTTATAAATATATATATATAGGGATGTATTTATGTATATTTATAAGGATGAGTCATTATATATAAAAATACCCTACAATTTTGTTAAAGGGTAAAGTAATTTGTTTCCGAGATATTATATCCTTTTCTATATTCTACAAAATGATGTTTCTATGGAATAGTGGTACCACGTTGAATCTACTAGAAAAGTAATGCATTGATCCCAGATTTATCGTCACCTGGTAAAATGGCACATTTTACACACCTATTTTGAAAATCCAATGGTATATGCTTTGGAAACTGAGATTCTCCTTTTTAACCATTAGGAAGGATTAAAATATTTGATCACAAGAATATAATTGGATAAAAATATTGATTTATTGATTATATATATGGTTTCATGATTAAGTCCCCAATAAATTAATTCATAAACTATATGGTTGTTTTAATAGGATTAGTACTACTGACATAATTAATTTCTCTTTTACTTAAAATTGAGAACCTGAATGAAATAGTTTAACATTGAATGTGATAGATAATTAGTTGATGAGAATCCATATAAGATGATGACTGGAGTAAAGGATAATCTAATTATTCATAATCAATTATCAAGGAAATATATTAATAATGAGAGGCTTAACCATATCTATGTTTCAATTAATGTTAGAAGAATATAGTTGGTTGAGATATTGCGTAGTTTTTAACATTGAGGAAATATACATAAATATCTCTTATATTGTGAATTTGATAATAATTAATCTAGGTAACATATTAGTGCGATGAAAATATATTTAGGGTTTAGAACTGAAGGACAAAAAAAAGTAACATAAATAGAGAAATTAAATTCTATATTTTAATAATGAATAATTATAATGGTGTCCCTAATGTATCATTGAATTTTGAATGTTTTAAATATATATTGTTTGGTAATTTTGAAAATAGATTCCTTTTGTGTGATTCACATAATAATTATTATAAATGTTGTAAAAGTTATTCTTTTTTGTTCAAAATTCATACACTATAAATGAAATATTAAATGATGGAGGTGTTAGTTAGAGTAGATGAATCAAGCGGGGGTGAATTGACTATCTATAAAAATTTATGTTAAAAGGATTCTTTATAATATAAAACCCCCTATAAAAATAATCAAAATTTCAGTTTGTAGTGAAATTATAAATGTCTTGAAGGTTCAATTTGATTCTCATAAGATTGATTAGTTCTCAGTTTTACTAACCTATCTATTAGAAAAACATTCGAAGCAAACCTCCTGATTCAAAAAAGATGTAAACACTTGCTAAAATAACTATCACAATTCAGGTAATTATAATTAGGGAAATAAATATCAATTATGAAATATAAGATAATCAATACAGCGGATAAAACAAGAGTTTTAGTATCAAGCAGAGACTTAGTCCTCTCCACTTGGTGATCACCTGAAACCAAGCTATTTATATTAATAAACTTTTGTTCTACACCCTATATTGGTGTTCACAACAGCACACCTGGATTTCTAGGTCACACTTGTCCACTTCCATAGTTATTCGTGGGAAATAAAGATAAATAAATCATGCATGATCACTTCCATAGTTAAATGTTGGATAAAAATGTAAGAAGTTATTGAGTATGAGGATAGTTTGATATCCTCCAGTTATGCTTAAGATACAGTGTGTGTGATAAAACAAATATACACACTGCTCAATTTGTGAAGATATAACACAACTGAGTTATGAAAGAGAATAGATTTATGAATTCTCTGTGTGTTGTGATGTAATTGATAGATATAATATTTTTCATTATTTTTAATATTTAATTCAATGTTTTAATCCCTAAAAATAGATCATGTTGAGGTATTTACATCAATTTTGGATTTATGATGTGTTTTGGGATAAAATTAGAAAATCGCTTAATTGAAAATATTGACAAATTTTAATCACTTTGTTAATTCATGCTTATCATTTAAAATATAAATCCAATTGATGGGATTAATTTTTTATTGGGTTCATATATTTATTTTATTAATATTATGTATTTTAACCCTGATTTTATTTGATTATCCATAGGTCCAATAAATTTAGTCAATTTGGAAGGTTACTCAAGATGACTAAGTGGACCCCAACTCAATAAATAAATAATAACTCAGTCTACACACCTCAAATTGGGATTATTAAAATTGTAAGTGGAAGAATATATAATAAAGTGGTTGGATGTTGAAGATCTGAAAGATTTTCCATCATTAAAACGGCCACAGATGGTGACAATTTGGGGCAGAAAAAAGGAAACATTCCCTTGAATTAAATGCTCAGCCTTAATTGTCCATATCTCATAATACACAAGGAGGATAAATCTGAAATTTTGTGATGAAATGTAAAATATATTTTTTAAGATCGTTATAAAATACATAATTGCGCAATTCGGCCATTAAATTGGCCAAACATGGTCAATCTTTCACTGGACAAAATCTGCAGAAAATCTTAAAGAGGAATTATGAAGGTCTTAAATTTAAAGACCAGATGATGACACCCCCTTGGCCTATATAAAGATGAGTTCACCCATTCTGAGGGGAGAGTTCGACACCAACGTTGGAGTGAGGCCTAGGTACATTCTACTAACATATTAGTATTCTTTTGTTTTATTATTAATTTAGTTTTCTTTTGTCATGTAACATTTATGCATATTTATTAATTCATATGTTTCCATCGTATTCCATATCCCTTTCTCTTCTAACCCTAATTTAACTCATCTATTTTCTTCATATCCTATCCACTGTGACCTATTATCCTCAATAATGTGGGTCTAACCAGAAGCATGTCCCTAGGGTTGGTTTCACGATGATCTTCATTATGGCACATTAATTCAAAATGTTTTAAATCTATTTGTGGTGGAGGCGGGAATATTACATGGGTGTGGTGGTTTTCCACCACGACAATATTACCAAATACATTTCTATTCCTTGATTATTTAATTTTCCCTCCCTTATCATAGGAAAACCTTTCATACGGTTGAGTTGGGGTTGTCATAAGTGATGAAACAACATACAGTGGAGCCGGGTCCTTTAGGAATAACATTCTCAGTTGAGGTGTTATCATATTTGTCAATTATAGGAGGTGTGTTTTGGTATGTAGAACACATACTAAAATCAAAAACTAAATAAATCAAGGTAATTTAATTCATTAATGAGGTTTCAATAAAATAATTATCAAATTTAATTAATAAAAGTAAGTAAATAAAGATTAAACCTGTGTTGTCCAACCCTAGGTCCAAGATCATTCTTCCTCAATTAAATTTTTCCTCGGCCAGATAGTTATTACTTTTATTTCATTTAATTTTAATTACCTCTCTATATTAAATACCAATAACCAATAATTAGTTTATGCGGTAAATATTCAGTAGGTGAACAATTGATAAAGCTCCACAAGTAAGAAGACCCTAGTTAGCCACAATGATGCATTAGGAAAACATAGAAATGTGTTTTTCAAACCCTATGACAAGCGTGCATCAAAACTGGCCCCATTGTCGGGAATTGAATTCAAATTATTATGAATAGAATTATTACTTTTGCATGATTTATTCTAATTCAAATTATTATGCATGGAATGATTACTCGTAGGTGCAATATCTGAAACCCAATGTAGATTATAGAGATCTAATTGCCCTGGTGGATAGGATTAGAAATGCTCTTTATGACTTGGGGAGAAAAATTAAAATCACATTTGACTATGTTTGACCACAATGTGAGAAACCTGAGCCTGAACGAGAGCAAGATCCTAGGAAATCTATGGAAGAAATTTTCCCACTAATTTTTGATGTTGTAGAACCCGAGTTGGTAAAAGAAGATGTTTCTGAAGATCAATTCCACCACTCTCAACCATTTCGTGAAGAGATAGATGAAAGATCAGTTTCTACTGATTTAGAAGAAGGAGATCATGTGAATTTGGAGAAATTTTGGAGTGCATGTGAAAAAATTGAAATGCAACATGATCTCCTAATTCCTTACATTGTAGAATAGAAACCACTATTATACCTCTCTCTATCCTTGGAAGATGAAGAATCCACCCAAGTGGGAGAATTCTAAGAATGAATGGAGGACCCAGACTACCTACCTCTATCAAGTGAAGATAGACTCCAAGAGGCACATATCACTTAATAAGTGATTGTACCAGAAGAAAATCAAGAAGATGATAATTTCTTGGACTCTATATTTTCTTATTTCATTCAATATGATTTGAGTATCACTCTTGATGATTTTTAATTTTCAGATTTGTTCAATCCATGAATCACCTTGGAGGAAGATGATGAAGAAGAAATGCACCTGTTGATGAACACCTGGATCTCCTTGAGGGAAGTGATCATCTTCATGAGAAATCCCATAAACATATACAAGTAGTGATTCATGAAGAACCAAATATAAAAGTTTTCTACCTTAAAAGGGATTATTTTGAAATTTATATTTAAAATTTAAAATTTTCATCTCCCTTTGATTATTATTTTCAGGTACAACAAATGGAGAAACCACTATTTTTTTAAGAAGATGTTGAACAAGTATCAACTGAAGTGTACGATGTTCCGTATATCATCTTACCCCCACCATGTAAGCTCTAAAACATTGAGAAGGGGGCAGATATGGTGTACTCTATCAATGAAATTCTCCTCAACAATAACAAAGAACAAGAAGCCGGGAAGACTAACGTGTGTTGGTTCATGTCTAAGAAGATCCACCCACAAATAGATTTTGGATAACATCTCGTACTTCCCTCTAGAGGAAGTAAATGAATCTAGGGCCCACTTAGGGTATCGTACAAAGACTTCTCTTTACTGTCTTTCTAGGAATTTAGATTCCAATTTCTTATCATAAAAGTATCTTAGCATGAAGCATAATTCCTCTTATATTTTTGAGCTTTAAGGGCACAATCCTTTCACTTAATTCAGTAATTATATTTTTTAAGTTCATCGCGTCATAAGGAAACCCCCAAACATAAAAAAATCATCATTTCAAAAGGGAGTTCACTTTTAATGTCTAACTTTGAATCTCCTTACATTTTTTATGCATTAAACTAGAATTGAATACCCACCCATGAATTATGTTTTACATGGCATATCTAGGATACATGGTATTCATAGGATTCCAGTGATGCCATGTTTCAAATTTCTTTTTTAATTAGATTGAATGTGTAAAATAGCCAATTGGATGATTAAAGTGAAGCATGGATATTGAAAAAAGGACTCATGATTTGAGGGAATTTATTGATTAATGTAAATGGAATTTCCCTATCATTTTTAATTCTTTAAATTTCTCAAATTCATGTGAATTAATTTTTGATTATTAATCATGCCACAAATCATTTTCCAATATTATATTCCCATTCCAGAGTGTATAACAAGACCAAATATTTCCTATTTTATATTGATCATATTCCTTGAGTGATCTTGGGACATGCCACCTTCTAGAACTTGTATTGAAACTTTTCAAAGATATAACTGTGCAAAAAAACTCATTTAAAATGATTGAGGCACTACTTTTTTTAGCCACATATTTACCTGATACCCACCCTAACATTTATCCTTCATTATCCCATAGAATACATAAATTTCCTGATAGGTTTAAGCCACATTACAAGCAGATTTTTCTTATCTTCCCTCTCTTTTGGTATTTTTTCATTGATTATCCAAGTTTGAGTGTGGGGGAAGGACTTCTGTGTGTGCTCATTCAGATGTGTATTATTTTTGGGTGGTTTGAGGTGTGTGTTATAATTTTGGGCAGTGTATTACTAGAAATTTGGGCATGAGTCATCATTTCATTATGCTTCTTTCATTTCATCTAGTTCTCCTTAAAAAAGATAATTTTTTATTAAATAAAGTCATGCCTTTCAGGATCATAAAAAAAGATTAATTATTCTGTGCCTTTCTAGAGCTTATTTAAAAAATTAGGAGAATAGGTATAACATCATTCTTTGTAATCATTTATTGACTCCTGTCCCATGTCGTTAAAAGGGGGTTTGGTTTTTCTTCACATTATCAAAGGGGATTTGAGTGAGGTCCATCCTATGTTTTCACATGATTAATCATGCATTGTAATTAATAGTCAAACCTACTACTTTTGGGCTTAAAATATTTCTATCATTTTCTGACCAACCCTAAGACACAGTGTCCTTTGAACCTTTATTGCAATTCCTCATGATTTAACGTCCATTTTATCTTTACAAAGTGGAGAAAATAGTTCCCTTACAATCCTAAGGATAAGGATCATGTTCTCATGTTATGAGAATAACTCCACTATTAATTGTATCCTAATTTATGAGATAAAATATTCTAAATAGAGGTAGTTCATGATTTGGCATGTTTAATAATAATGAATTTTGAAGCTTGAATGAATGAAAGGAGAAGTTCCATCATTTTTCAAAGGGGAAAAGTAAAATGGATGACAGATTTTAATTATTTTGGAAAACATCTTAATTTTGAAATATTGACAGATTTTAATTATTTTGGTAATTCACACTTATATATTAAAATATAAATCAAATTTATGTGATTAATTTATTATTGGGTTCATATATTTATTTTCATCATATATTGGTTTTTAGAAAGGATTTAATTCGACCATCCATTGGTCTGAAAAATTCTGTGAAGTTGGAAAGTTACTCTGGACAACCGCGTGGACCCCACTTCAATAAATAAATCATAACTCAGTCTACAAACCTAAAATTGTGGTTATTCTAATTTTATGTGAGATAATATTTAATTACACAATCAGATGTTGATGATCTTGAAGATTTTCCATCATTAAGGTGGTCCTTGAATGCTGACAATTTGGGGAAGAAAAAAGGATACATTCCACAAAATTTAATTATTAGAATTAATTGTCCATATCCTGTAAACCAAATTGATGATAAATCTGAAATTTTTTAATGAAACGTAAAAAATATTTCTTATGATATTTATAGAATACATCATTGAAATATTCGGCCATTAAGGAGGCCGAACACGGTCAATATTTTGGTGGAAATAATCTGCAAGAAATCGTAATGAGTAATTATGAAGATCTTAAATTTGAAGACCAGAGGATGGCACCCCCTTGGACTATATAAAGAGGGGTTCACCCATTATGAGGGGAGATTTTTACACGAACGTCGGAGTAGAGGACTAGGTACATGCTCTAACAAGGATTTTTCTTTTCTTTTCTTTTTAATTTAGTTTTCTTTTATCATGTTACATTTCTACATATTTTTTAATTCAAGTGTTTCTGTTTTCTTCCTTCTCCCATTCTAATAAAATCCTATTATAATTATTCTATTGGCTTCTTATCCTATCCACTGTGACCTCTTATCATAAATAATGAGGGGCTAGCCCGAGGCTTGGCCCTAGGGTTGGTTTCATGGTGATCTTCATTATTTCGCATTAAATTCAAAATGTTTTAAATCTATTTGAGATGGAGGCGGGAATATAGCACGGGTGCAGTGGTCATACACCACTAAAATATTCCCAAATCCATTTAATTTTCTTGAATAATTAATTTTCCCTCCCTTATCTTATCTAAACCCTTCTTACGGTGGGGTTGGGGTTGCCATAAAGGATAAAACGGAATACGGTGGAGCCGGGTCCTTTAAGAAAAACATTCCCGGTTGAGGTGTTATCCTATTTGACTATTGGAGGAGGTGTGGTTTGGTGTTCTGGACACATACTAAAATAACATTGTAAATAAATGAAGGTAATTTAATTCATTAATGAGGATTCAATAAATGAATTATCAAATAAAAATTAAACAATAATTAAATAATGAATGAACCCGTGTAATCCAACCCAAGGACCAAGATCATTCTTCAATAATTTCATTACGTAATTTTATGTTAGTATACATTTTAAAATTTAATTTTAATTTTAAATTTTATAGTATACTTATATTTATTAAAAACAGTAAAAATTATTATTTTTAGGTGATATAGATTAAGTAAATGAACAACTGAGAAAGCTATTCAAGTAAGACAAATATGGTCAGCCTCTCTGCTGCATTAGGAGAATGAATTTCTTTTTCCACGCCCTATGAAAGGTGTGCGTCAGTAATTATCTGGACTCAGTGGATGTTGAGAAAATAGTATTTGAGTCCTCTTATAGATGTTTTATTTAGAATAGATTATCATATTTTTTGTAATCTAGATTCGAGGAGGGAAATCGTTCATCTCTTCAATGTCTCGATGTACCCTGCGATTTTTGGTGAAAGTAGCTTGTTACAATCATCTTGTAATATCAGTCTCTTAGTTCCTATATTTTCGTATTCATACAGTCTATGACTCAACGTGTCTCTGCATGTAATACTTCGTGTACTTCCCTTTTTTTAAAGTGAATGATGAGGTCCTTTTATAATCCAGGATCCTCTAGGCATGAAGATCTTCACACTTGCATGTACCTCGTACTGTCTATGGATTTTCCTAAAGTCAAAATTAATAAATTTTAGAAACATTAATTTCTCAAAATATGACTGTTAGAAATAAATTTAAATTAATAAAATTGAAATATTTTTTTATAATAATAGGGGAGTTATCTTCAGTCTTTTTTCTTCAGTTTGATAACATCTGTCTGTCATCTTCGTTGTGTCATCTTTGGTTTGTCAACATCGATCTGTCAAAATTCAGTGTGTCAACTTCGGTGTGTCAAACTTCGGTCTGTGGAACATAGGTGTCTCATCTTTGGTGTGTCAAACATCGGTCTATCAAACTTCGATGTGTCAACTTTGGTGGGTCTATATTCGGTTTGTTGAACTTCTGTGTGCTGACTTCAGTGTGTCAAACATCAGTTTTGGTGTGTCGATAGAACCATCAGTGCCATGGAATCTATAAAGATTGCGAAGTGTATTCCTTATCTGACTAAGTTTTATGAAAAAATTTATGTATAAATACATTTTTAAACACACTTATTCATGAGAATAAGATATTTACTTATTAAATTATATGTTGTTGTATGGAATAATTGATTCATTGGGAGATATTAAACTAGCATTACATAGTAGAATCTATATATTGAAATTATTTGTATTTATGAAAACTACAATATCATGGAGGGTCCACTACAGTATAATGGAGGGTCCAAAAATCTCCCCCTTTTTTGATAATCACAAATTATGGAATTCTTACAAATATATAGAATAATGATACCTTTGACATTGCAGAATGAAATTGTCCAATATAACTAGAGTTTTTCATTGGTAGAATTTAGTTAAAACAAATATCCCCCTCACATAATGTATTAAAGATAGAATATGCAATCCTTTTTTTCTCCTCCTTTTGAGATTAACAAAAAGATAAAAACAGTAAAAATAACTAATATAAAAAACATATAGTAGAAGATTTTTCATTAAATGTCATAAGAGCACAAGGGAAAAAAATAGAATCCCTGTAAAAAGATACAATACATCATTAAGGGTTTGGATTAAGAGAAGATTTGCCTTGGTCTGAAGGATCCAATGGAGAAGGAGAGGGTTTGAGAGTGTAAAAGGAAGGAGGTATAAGGTAACAATAGGTAGGGAAACACCAGAATAGAAACTAGCTGCAAGTCTAGGCATTATCTCTTAAAATACCCGACTAGGAGATAGCTCAGTAATGACTGGTCAAATCTGGGGATGAGACTGAGAGACAGTCATTGGATCAGGAGACCGAGATGCAGTACCAATGGATGCAGCAGGGGGGACCACAATAGCCTCAGCCTGAACATGAAGATATGGTTTGAAAAGATTTATGAATTCATTAATGATTTAACCACCATATTGGATTGACTTCTCGAAATCATCCTTATTGTCCATAAATTAACCTAGCAAAGATGTAAACTCATTAAATTGGAGAACATGCTTTTTAAATGCTTCTGTGACTAGATGAATTATAGATTTATGCGAGAAATGTGAAACTATTTATGAGGTCATGCTTGTTGTTTGTCTTAGTTAAATACTTCTCCACCTTTTCCTGAATCTCTTTCTGAGCTGGAGAGGCTTCATTTGTGAATTGTCTGACCATATTATACCGAAGATCTGTATTCCGATGTAATTTTTCAAGAGTTTCTTTATCTGAAACACTATTTTGTTTTTGAATTTCATCTCTTATAATATCCTTGAGAGACTACAAATCAGCAACAAAACTTCTCTTACTATTAGAATTCGATGGACCAGTCAGCATTCTTCCAATCTCTTATTTCAACCTTTTCAGGTCAACACTGAGTAGATGAGTTACTGTGTTCCTAATAAAATATAGAACACCACTAAAAGGGGTTTTGAATTAAGAGGTTAAAGAATTAAACTTGGTTCTCATCTTTATTACTTCTTATCTCATTAAGGTGTTGTTTTAAAAATGGTTTCTACTGTAGTAATGCGATTCAGTTGAATCTCTTGGATTACTGTTCTTGCAATCATTGAAGCATTGACATCTGAGATACTTATGGAGGTAGGGGATTCATTTCTATATCCCACTGAAGCTATCACAGACTCACATAGCACATTCTTAAACTTTTCTAAATCATCCATTGTGACATAGTGAGAGGGAAATCACTGAGATATAGTGTCTAGAGGTGGAGGTTCAGCTAGTGGAATAGGTGCAATATTTTCTTGTTCAACACGGTCTTTTGTAGAATGAAGAGGAGGTACACTTTTCTCATCTGAGTCATAATCTAAAACAAAAATAATATATCCTAGATCACTATTCAACCCTATAGTACTGGTCCAAGATCTTGGCTCAACAGTATCAATTCTAACACTTCTTCCCCAAGGATCATGAAAAACATCAATATCAGAAAATACTTCATCACGGTCTTTCTCCATAACAACTTGTCTGGGAACAAGAACCAACCGAACATAATGTTCCGCCTGAGCTATAGCTACTTAAGCTTAACCAGGTACTTCCTCAAATTGAGGCACTGGAATTATATCATTTTTCACCTGAACAGTAGCCATAAGATCATTCAGTTCATGAATGAGATCTTGTTTTTCATCAATAAGATGGAGTGGTTTGTCCTCATGTTCAGCATCTCTATGACCATCAGCCTGTTGATCAACATTCTCAACACCATCACCATCCCCATGTATAGATTCCTCACCAAATCTGTCAACCACATTTTGTCCCACTATTATAGATTAACTCATATGTTCAACACTATCTCCATCATCATCACCATCATCATCATCCTCAAATTCCTAATCTGATATATTTATTTAGCCTTCAACTCTAGTAACTTCAATTTCTTCCTCATCTTCATCACCTAATAATGATTTGATTTGATGGAAATTCCATAGGTGGACTAGTAGGTACATAAGTCATATACTTGGGACATTCATAAATATGTGGACCACTCTTATCAGCAAAAGAAGATCGTTATTCTCTTTACACTTCAGGTTCAGTATCCTCATTAGAATAAATTGGATCATCTCCGAGTTTGAGTCCTAGATCAACTTGGTCTTTTGGTCTAAAAGGGTGGTCAACGGGATCAATGTTTACATACAGCATTTCTTCATCTCCTACCGATCATCTTTTCCATGGGTTTCAAAAGATTTTTATTCTCTTACAAATGTCTTTCTGAAGACAAAAACCACTGTAGACACTTATCACTTCATCTCCATCTTCTAAACAATCTTATTTTTTCCACATGGGAGAAATAATCCTTGATTGTATAAGCAGGTTTCCATTTTGGATGGATTAATCAAATCAGATATATGAACCAAAATATATCTACACAAATTCACTTTTATTACAATTTTCAGAAAAAAAAATCATGAAAACATACTGATATTTCACAGTAGAGAAATCTCCCTTAAGAAGATTTGATGTTGTATAAACATAAAAAGAAATCAATCTTCTCATTTTAATTCCTTTATAACAGTCCATCTAGATTCTTAATTTATAGTTAGATGCCTCATAGAATCTTCATAGGGAAAAATGTTTGAAGAAGGTGGAATATTACCAGGATAATCAGTATAGACACCTTTATGAGGATCCTCTAAGTATTTAGCCCATTCCTTAGAAAAAAGCCACTTCCTATCCTTTTACCATATATTTCATCATTTCTTCCTCACCTTCATCCATTGATATACTCAAATGTTGATAGAATTCGTGAACAATCTTTGCATAATAGGGTCTTTCATTGATGGTGAACCAAATGACTCATCCTTGTGTTTCTTGTACCTTTAATAGAAAAGATTGGCATTACCAAATCCACTCAGTAGACACTTCCTTTTCAACTATAACTACTCATCTCTCTAAACTCAGTTTCCCAGTCCCACTGGTCTCACCTTTCTAATATTTAGCAGGAGGTTTTTTCCTATATTCTTCTATTATGTTCTAAGTCCTATCCATGATGAATTTTATGATTCCAATTGGTTTTATAGGTTGATAGCCGAGAGATAGTGTGAATAAATTTAAAAGGCTTTATGGCAGAAGGGAAGATGAATGTTCTAGATGGATTTTACTAAATATGTCATTAAGGGATTGTAAATTGTAAAACAAAAAATTTAAAATTGGTATGATAATAGAGATAAAACAACGTCATTTTATTTAAAGAAGAACAAATTTACAAAATAGTCCTTAAATATATTGGTGTCAAATAATTGGTTTCAAGAAGATTAGTTTCATAGGAGATCATTTTCGAAATATCCGTTTTAGAATGATCAGTTTTAGAAAGATCTGTTTTTCAATGATAGGATTTTGAAACATCAGTTTCAGAAATATTGGTTTTTGAAACATCAGTTTTAGAGAGATCAATTTTAGAATGATAAGTTTTAGAAAGATCGGTTTTAGGAAGATCGATTTGACCGGATCGGACTCAAGAAGATAGGTTTCAATAAGTTCTTATTCTGATTTATCATTCATAGTTCATGTCTGATATAATCCATTGTCTCATAATTTAAGGTTTTAGTGATTATATCTGCAAGATGATGTTCAGTCCCAATAAACTCAAGAGTTATATCACCCTTTTGATAATGATCTCTCAAAATGTGATGTCATACATCAATATGTTTTGTTATAGAATGAGAAATTGGATTCATAGAAATATTAATAACACTTGTGTTGTCATAATTTATGGTGACATGTCAGAATTAAAATCCATAGTCTAATAATGTGTGTTTCATCCACAAAATTTTTACACAGCAAATACCAGTAGAAATTTATTCTTCTTCAGCAGTTTATAATGAAACTGAATTTTACTTTTCACTACACCATGTTATTAATGACATTCCTAAAAATTTTCATGTTCCATAGGTGCTCTTTCTATCTAATTTTCATCCACCAATATTTGTATCTGAATAGCTAACTAAATCAAAAGGCGGTCCTTTATGATAGAACATTCCTATATTAGTTGTATACTTGAGGTATTTAAAAATTCTTATAAACTATTTAGGTGTGACTCAATTCGGTTTTCTTGAAATATCACACACATAACCACACTGAACATAATATTCGGCCAACTAGAAGTTAAGTACAACAATCTCCCAATCATTCCTCTATAAGTACTTTGATCAACTGATTTACCATTTTCATTAATATCTAACTTACATGTTGAACTCATAGGAGTTTCACTAATTTTAATTATATCAATGAAATATCTTTTCAAAATATCTTTTGTATACTTACTTTGATTTATGATAATATATTCTATATTTTGAACTATATGAAATCCAAGAAAATATTTATGTTCACCCATTAAACTCATTTCAAAATCACATTGCATTATGTTCAAAATGTCATTACATAATAAATTTTTAGAAGAACCAATAATTATATTATATATATATATTTGGGCTATTAAAAATTATTTAGAAATTATTTTTATAAATAAAGTAGGATCATCAAGTCCTTTAGTAAAATCTTTAGAAATATGAAAATTATGTATCCTTTCTTACCAAGCCCTTGGAGCTTGTTTCAAACCACACAATGCTTTTGATAATTTGAACACATGATTTAGAAAAACTGGATTTGTAAAAACTGGGGGGTTTTCAACTAAAACATCCTCAATAATATAACTACTTAGGAATTCACTTTTGACATTCTTTTTCTATTGTTTAGAATCCAAGTGTGCTACATAGGAAAGTAAGATCCTAATTTCCTCATGTCTAGATACTAGAGTAAATATCTCTTCCCAATCAATTCCTTTTTCTTGGTTATATTCGTGTGCAACTAGTCAAGATTTGATTATAACTATATTTCATACTTAATCTACCTAATTTCTAAAAACCCATATGGTTCAAATAGTTAAAGTATCCTTAGATTTATCTACATGTTTCCAAACTATATTTCTTTCAAACAGATTATGCTCTTCCTGCATGGTCATTACCCAATATTTTTCATTGATAGCCTCATTAATATTATTAGGTTCTTGTTGTGACAACAAAGATTGATGTTTAATGAGGTTTCTCAAAGAAGCTCTTGTCTATATACCTCTGTCTAAATCTCCAACATCAGCATCTAAATGATGATTTTTATGGGTTCTTGTTTCTCTTGAGAAAGTAGCACTTGACAGTTCAAGTTGTACATGGGGATCTGGTTCACTACGATTAAGTTGAGGAGAAATTTCATAAATGGATTTTTTCACAGAATCCTTCTCATGTAGATTTGTGATTTTATCATTAATGTCTAGATTGTACATATCCTCTTTAATATTTTCTAGTGAGGTCACAGGCTCATATGGATCTACTTCATCAAACTTGATGGGTATAGATTTCTCCACACATTTGGTCTTCTTAATAAATAATTTATAGTCTTTTCATTATGTAGAATATCCAAGAAATATTCTTTCATCCCTTTTCTTGGAAAATTTATCTTAATTATCTTTAGTATCTAGGATATAAAAATTACATCCAAAAACATTAAAATAACCTACATTGGCTTTCCTATTATTCCCAAACACGTAAGGAGTTTTCTTAATTAATGGTCTAATTAAGAATATTTTTATTATGTAGTAAGATGAATTAATAGCTTCAGCCCAAAAATAAATGGGTAGATCATATTCATTGAGCATAGTTTGGGAAATTTATTGTAAGTTTCTATTCTTTCTTTCTACTACACCATTCTGCTACGGTGCTCTAGGTGTAGAGAAGTTAGGATTTTAGCGATTTTTGAGCAGAAGGCTTCAGAATCTTGATTCTCAAACTCATGGCCAAGATCACTTCTTAAGGATTTAATCTTATGTCCACTTTTATTTTCTACTATCCTAGAATACATGGTAAAGTGAGAACAATCTTCACTTTTTTGATCCAGGGAAAAGGTCCGGGTATACCTAGAGAAATCAACTACAAGAACATAAACATAGTTCTTCCCATTAAGACTCAAAACTCCAGATGGTCCAAACAAGTCCATGTGAACCATATCGAGAGGTTGAGATGTAGTTACTTATTTCTTTTGATTGAAATAGTTATTATGTTGCTTTCCTTTTTGACAAGGATTACATATTTTATTGTCTGTAAACACTTATTTGTGTAAGTCTCTAACTAAGCCTTTTCTAGTTAACCTCCTAAGAGAGTGTACATTATAATTTCATAGTCTTCTAAGACACTTCCATGACTCTTTGTGAAAGGCATTTATAAAAGATACATTATGTGAGGCTAGTGTGTCTAAATTTATAGCATATACATTATCATTTCAAAATGTAGTAAATACCAAATTATTTTTGGCATAAAAAACATGGAAGGAATCATTTTTAAATTTAACATTAAATCTATCATCACACAATTTGGATATGATGATCAGGTTATACTTCAGTCCATCAACATATAATACTTTATAAATTGAAATAGAGTTAGGGTAACCAATCTGGCCTAGGCCGATGATTTTTCCTTTACCATTGTCACCAAATGTGACATGTCCACCGTCAATTTTGAAAAGACTTTTAAAGATTGACAAATCCCATGTCATATGACTTTAACATCCACTATCTAAATACCACATCATTTTATAGGAACTCTTTAGGCAATTTTCCTACGAAACATTTTATCCATGAAACAACTTTGGTACCCATATTTTTTGGGGTTAGCAAACATTGGTAATATATTATTTAACAACCCACAACTATCTTATTTGATTACTATATATAATATATAGTGTATTTGAAAACTAAAATTTATTTGGTCCAGTGTAAGTGGCTAAAATAAAAGAATATTAGGTGTTGTAACTTACAGTACAATCCTAGTTTTTGAATATTGTAGCAGATTTTCCATAATTGGATTGAAAATGCGATTTAGAGAAATTATTTGAACTGGTTGATATCTTATCCCAGAAGTATATTTTGGGGAAATCTGTGGTCCAAGAAACATAGTCAAGGTGTCTCTACCAATAGTAAACTTCTCAAGATCTCTCTTTAATTGCTCTTTTGATAATTTGAATTCAGTATTTTCTTTTAAAAGTTGGGGAAATTTTTCCTTTTCAATATCCAGATCAGATTTCCAATTATTATTTAGAGCAAGCTGTGTTTTTAGTTATTTATATTTATCCTTGAGCTCATTAAATGTATACTCAATCATTCCACAATATTCAAAAAATTCATTCTTATTCATATTTTCATCATTAATTGATTCACATTCATTCTCAGCATAATAAACATTATATACATGAGAATTTAGAGTAACCTCAGATGTGTCTATCTTGAAAAATTAGTTTTCATGTTTGTTCTTCTCAATATAAGAAATATCAAATCCACTAGAGCTATCTTCTGATTCACTCCAAGTATCTTTCATACCCTTTTTAAAACCCTTGACCTTATCTTTATATTTCTTCTTAAATTTCATCTTGGGGAAGTCTGCCTTCACATGACCTTTGCGTTTTCACTCATAGTAGACTATTTCATTTGAGTGGTCATTCAATTTTAACTTTTTATTTCATTGTCCTTTACTATCATAATTTCCCTAGTATTTTGAATTCTTAATGAATTTATTCTTTTTGTAGAAATTTTTTAACCTTCTAGCCAGATTAGCCATTTCATCATCACTGTCTAAATCTGACTCTTCACTAGTGGAACTGTCTATTAGAAATTGAATCTTTTATTTATCTTTTCACTTTAATGTTGTTGTGTTGAATGCTACTGACTTTTTTGTTGGTTCCTCGTCTACGTCTTGATTTACTTTAAGTTCTTCTTCATTCATCATAATATTTACAATTAGTTCCTTCACTGTAAGTTTTCCTATATCACAAGAATCTCAGATTGAAACGGATGTTCCTCCCCATAAGTGATGTAGGAATCACAACATCCTCAAGATCTGGTCCTTGCTGTCAACTGGTTTCCCAAAAGTCTCATGGTGTTCACCATTTCATTGAACCTGAGATACATTTCAGAGATAGGTTCATCAGGATTCATTTTTGAATTATCATATTTAATAGTGCACGTAATTATTTTCATTTCTTTAACATTAGTTGTTCCCTTATGAGGGACTTCTATAGTATCTAAAAATTGATATGCAGTTTTACAGGCAGAAATATTGTAAAATTCGTCATCTCCTAAGACATAATAAAGAACATTAATTACTTTATAGTTATTGTTACTGTCCGATTTGGGAGGTTCATCCCAAGTGCTTCTAGAAATTTCATGTATTGTACATTTACTTTCAATAGAATTCCAGATTTCAAATCCCATACTTTATAGATTAATATTCATTTTAATTTTCCACTCACCATATATAGTTCCATTAAATAATGGTGTTCGATTAGTAGCATCCCCTTCTTGTCTATTTTCAATGATAAATATTGAAAATGAATTTAAAATAGATAAATATTGAGAAATAACAGATATTTTATGATCATTAGAAAATAATTATAATCAATGTTTAAACAATGTCAAGAACTAACATTAAGTTTTGAAATCCTCTGATACCAAGCTTCGGTCTGTCGACATCAGTGTGTGAAACTTCAGTTTCTCTGTGTCGATTTAACCATCAATGCTAGGGAATCTATAAAGATTGTGAAATGTCTATCTTACATACTAAGTGTTATGAAAATGTTTATGTGTAAATACATTTTTAAACATATTTATTCATGAATATAAGTGATTGATTTATTAAATTATATGTTGTTTTATAACATAATTTATTCATTGAGAGATTTTAGACATTCATGATATATTTGCATCTTTATTTTGACCTTATTTGTGATTATGAAAACTACAATATCATAGAGGGTCCACTACAGTATCATAGAGGGTCCAACAAGAGGTATTATAAAATAATATGATGAATCATTGTTATTGGATTATCTTTGAGGTAGAATAATTAAAATACTGATTTATTGAAATAAAAAAATTATTATACATGAATCATAGTTTATATAATGACTGTTTATGAAAATTTTTCAATAAGTATGTTCATGAATTTATATAATTATAATAATTATCTCCAATGTGGAGATAATGGAATGTTGATACATTTCTAAAAACACATGATTTATGGAAGAGAGAAAATAATACGTTCTAGGTATTTTGATAATGATGTTTTGATAAATATATTTTGGATATGAAAAATGTTAATTGGATAGTATTGAAGACCATGGAAAATAATATTGATTTATGGAAAATTTGAGTTCTGTTAAATTTTTTTGAGTTTAAAGAATTATTGTATTTATATAATATATTCACTAATAAGTGGTTTTATTTGATGGAATCAAAATGCATGTAATTTTAAATATATTTTTTTGGTAATTATGATGTTTTCTATTATTATACAATAAAAGGAGAGAATACACATAAAAAATGTGTCTACAACATTCAGATGTTTGGTATGTGAATATACAGAGTAACATTATGTTATATAAGGGATTAAAGATAAATTTATTTTAATAGATTTGTTGAAATTAATTATAATATTTTTTTATGGATGGTTAATAAGACAAACCACGTATAGAATAGGTAAATTTGAACTTGGATAAGGTTTTAAAGATTAACATATTACTTAACAAATTGAAAATTTATCCATTGTGGATAATAATTTTTAACATAAAATTAATTAGAGATAGAAAGAGTGAGTTATAATTCTATTATGGATATTGTGATTAGTTATCTTGTCCTTAAAAAGTCATCATTATTTTTAAGAGTTAATTATGATGTTTAAATATATAAAGGTACAACC
Source organism: Viscum album (assembly GCA_963277665.1). Taxonomy (NCBI): domain Eukaryota; kingdom Viridiplantae; phylum Streptophyta; class Magnoliopsida; order Santalales; family Viscaceae; genus Viscum; species Viscum album. The sequence goes on from OY728132.1 coordinate 1,967,530,804, forward strand.
AATTTATGATGTTTCGCTAATAAAAATAAAAGATACCTTGTAACAAAATTATCATATGTTCTAAGTTGATAATGAAAAATAATTCCCCATAATTATCAAAAGAATCATAAAATATTATTTTGTCTACTTATCATAAATTTTTTTCATATCATTGAAAATGTTTATACCGATTTTGTATAGGGATTTGAAGTTATTAAATATCTCATGTCCATGTTATCTATCACCGTTCATCAAAATTTGGTTATTAGTTTTATCTTTTTTGTCCATGGTATCACTTCTTAGCAATTTTAACTTATTAGGATACCTTTTATGTGTTATTAAAAATGAATTTCACACATCCCTTTCATCTTTTAGAAGGTCTTTTATTAATAATTTTCATGATGGGTTTTTTTAAATAATTTTCAAATTTTATACATCAGATGAAAGATATAAATTTTGGGGATGAAGTTTATTTCATATGGGGTATAATTTTAACCCAAAAGATTTTTGTGAAATATTTTTTAAAAAATTAATTTAATATTTTCAATATTATCATTACATAAAACATAAATTTATTCTTATGTTTGTTATAAAAAAGAGTTAATCATGTGTTACATTCAACATAATGTATATATTACATCATAGATAACACTGATATAAGTATTCATTATGAAAAACAATAAGCTTAAACAACATATGTAATATTTTCTAAAATATTATAATTTGGTAGTTATCAACATTGTATTAGGAGGATAGGTATAAATTGTATTAAATAAACTATTAAAATACATTTTTATACATATTTATTTGAAATGTCTAACCAATTAATTTAAAATTAAAATATTAAAAATTATAAAATAAGGAAATAAATCTTTCAAAAACAATTTTTATGAAAAAAAACTTATTAAATCTCAATAAATTATATAAACTAATATTTTTTAATTAATTTATTTAAATTTATATATTCTATGTTCATCTAAATTTTTAAATGTCAAAATTTCTATTTTCTATAAATGATATAATAATAAATAATATTTTATGCCCTAAAATATTTTGTTTTTCAAAAAAAATTCCCCCATTTTTTCAAATTTATATTAATTTTTAATTATATTTTAACAAAATAATTTAATAAAAATAATGAAATTACATTTTCAAAATTATATTTTGGAATATTTTTCTGATTATTCCATAAATAATAATATTTTTATGAAATATTAATGATAGAGAGTTTTACTTGAAAACAACCTTTTCATATAATTTATTTATATAGTTTACTTATATTTTAAAGTAGTTTTATATATAGATTATTATATATATATATCTAATATATTAAACCAATATATTACCCTAGAATCAATTGCATTGGGAATTTTTGTATAGAAAAACTTGAAACATTTGAACATTATCTCTTTCAAAACAAAATTCTTCAGCATGGATGACAGATTAATTTTAAAATACAATATACACTTATTAGAATTGAATATGGAAACCTATCTACAATATTTTTATAGAAAATATATATTAGCTAATGTGGCCCAAATATTTTTTTTCAAAAATTATCAGTGAACTCAGAAAATATTCATTTCTGATATTTTGGTAAACAGGTGTTTTTTGTGGGTTAAACTAAAATGAAAAGAGTTAGAACTATGTCAAAAATGATTAAATTTTTTTGGATATATTTTGACTTTATAAAAGTTAATTTTAAATGTAAATCCATTTTTTTCATTTTTAACATGTGAAAAACATGTAAAAAAACTTTCTTTACAAAAATTAATATTTTTCCACTTACCTCTCATATAAATGGAAAACACTCTCAATATTCTTTACACTTTCATAACCCTTTGGATAAGAAATTCTATAACCAAATACCTTTAATTTATAACATTTTATCATAATAGAATCCTTATTTTAGTAAAAATATAATCTATGAAATATTTTTGTGCATACATAAAGTGGTTACATGAAGAAGTAGTAAAATTTTTTAATTAGAATTTTTATTTTATTTTGTCCACAACCTCATTAAATTAATATTTATTGATAATGATATATTATTCACAACATATTGTATACAAAATGACAATTTTATTTAATTTTATGAACTGAAACATATATCTAGTTACATTAAATGGGTTGTGAAATTAACATCATTGTTTGATGAAGACTACTGCCACATGACTTATATCATTCGTTTCTCTAATACTACCTATCATAGTTGAGTATGATGTTGGATATAATTCATATATATATATATATATATATATTATTTATAACATATTCATAACTATTGATTATTAATATCATATATATCATTTTACATTCCATTCCTTAAATTATTTTGGAATGATGTTCGTGTGTACTATATACTACCACCTCACCAAGCGATGTCATTCTGTTTTCACTAAATAATTACATGGATGACAATAAAGATATTTTTATTGAATTTATATAATATATATGAAAAATGATGAAATTTATTACACATTTATAAGTATAATATAGAATATATCATTTTTTCTTTACCTCTTCACTCACTAAAATAAGATAACATCATTCGTGTATATGTAGACAATGGCCTTCATAAAGCTATGGACCTCTCCCTTTTCAATCAAAAAAACAAATAGATGATATGCTTACATGTATTTGAATAACTAATATTGTATTTATGATATTATTATCAATATTTAATTATATAATAATACTTACCACTATTCCATAATTATCTTTCAAAAACTGAAATGCTACTCATGTATAAAAATGACATGCCATATCTCTGATCATAAGGAACATCATATTTCTAACACAAATTTAATAATTAGTCATAAAAGTATATATGATTTATATATAATATAATTATTTGTGGATTATTATTCAATATATGATGGAATGATCCTCACATTATTAGGACCATCAATTAAAAATCAAAACATACCCGAAATACAATGTTCTTATTGTCCCAAATGTGACTTAATCATTGAGTTGTAAAACTATAGCAAAAAAATTTCAAAATAAAATAATATAAGTTATTTTATATATAATAATTTTTTATTAATTGATTCAAATAAAATGTATATTTTTTGTATAATATATTCCAATGTGGTCAAAGGAAGTCCAAAATTAATGTATGGGAATTCTTGTCTCTCTTTTGTTTCTTAAAGACATATGTAAATTCCCAATATGTTTATTTTATGTTGATTAAATTCTTCCAAATTATAATTTTACATCATGAATATTGATATTTTAATGATATTTAATGATTAATTTCATATAATTATTTATTAGTTCTTATAATATAAAATCTAACTGAAGCGGTAATGGATTTTCATTTAACTTATAATTGATGTGAGTCAGATTCCACAAACCTAAATGTTTCCATTATGTGGGGTATATAAATTACATGAATTTAAATTATAATTATTCTAAAAAATAATTTTTTTCATATACAATTTATGATTTGTCTTTCATGGGGTTTATCATAGTGAAGTTAATAAATAAATAATGTATTTTTGTCCCAATTCGCAATTTTGGGGAAATAATTATGTTATGAACCATAATTATTATATGAATTTTATATAATACCATTTTTACAATTTATGTAATCAATTTATTTTTTAGGGTGTTTAATTTTTAATTTTTTATAATTCTTTCTTGGATATTGTGATTCAATGTTACTAATGTGGTATGTGTTTTTTGTTAAAATCTCAACATTTATCAGGATTTTTATGATTAATTCTCTAATATTAAAATATTATGATATAAAACAATGTAATTATTACTAATATTCTTATCCTTCTGTTATTTTCTGATATTCTTATGTAATAATACTATTGAAACACTCTTTGATTCTTTAAAAAGGTTGAGATAATGTATTTAAGAAAAAATGTATTTACTTCTCTCTTCGATTGAAAATCCATTTTATTTAAAAATAATGTCTATTAAAAGAAGCCCAAAAATTTCTTTGATATTTTTTAAAATGATATATTAAATAAATTTATACCCATACATGATTTTATATTTATTTAAGTAATATTCTAATAATTTTCTTGAATATTAACATTTTTCACTAAATCAATATGAAAAAATCATTATTTTTATAATGCACATATTAAAAAGTGTTGGAAACTATCATGAATATTCAATGTTATCTCGATTCAACGTTAAATTTTCAATAAAAATTTAATGGGAAAATTTTTCAATAATTTCTGTGGATTTTTTAAAGAAACCATTCAAAAGAAAATGTGGTTATGAAATTTGTATAAAAAATAATTTTAGAAATGAAATGGGCATTTCAATGGTTAAATTTCTGAAATTAATTTAAAATATTCTTTTTTAAATTTTATATTTTATTTTCAGTTTAATATACTTCTATAATGTTTTTTTAATTTTTTTTAATATTTATATTCAATGAAAAGTAATTTTCCCATTGACATATTCCATGTGTATATAAAAAACATTATCCATATAAGATGAAATACTTTATTGTAAAATGTTCATTGATTTTTTAATAAACAAAGGATACGATTCATCTTATTTTTCTCAGAATATTGTAATGAAAATATATTTATTAAAAATGTTTCTCTTCAATGGGTTATACAATAATAAGGTTAATAAGAAACCCAAGTATTTATTCTTATTGTTTTCTATGATGAAATGATTTTGAACAATATATATTTTTCTATATGTTATAATATGATAAAAAATTTATGAATCCCATTTGAATTAGTAGTTTATTATATAATTAATGGATTAATATTTTGAGGTCAGCATATCTATTATTTTCATTATGTGATAGATGGGACCTATATCTCCCTTTAATGGATTGGGTGAACATTCACATCTCATGAGATGGAGATGACTATAATGGGGAGATAAAACAGTTTGGCCGGGGTATGTGTCTATTATTATTGTATTGGGAGTGATCCCAAACTACTAATATGGTTTGTGGAGTGAATCCATTCAACTATGATATCCTTGGCAGTGAGTCGTCACAACTATGGTAACGATTTTCAATATTTATGTGAATCATATAAATTAATTTTTATGAAATTATAATGCTCTCATAAATCATGTTATTTTGTATTCATATGATTCATGTCATTGGAAATATTGATATTTTATCAATAAAAAAATGAATTTTATATTTGACATAATAATTTTGGTTTTTATATGTTATGATCATGTGCTCATAACATTATTTTCTTTTATGAATACATATAATCTTTGTTATCTCTTACAGAGCCTCTAATATCACCCTTTCATCTGTATCCTTTTCACATGTTATATGGAAAGGATTGAGGTAGGGTATGTTTTTTAATATTAATAATGTATAGGGTCATTGTTAGGGATGATGAATATCTTTAACAAAATTATATGATTGTTGGGCTTGTCTCAAAAGGCAATAAATTATTATGGTCCCCAATAATTTGTTTTTATAGTGTATTAATTATTCATTTAAATGATGTTATATACAAGTATGAAAATAATATTATTTTATCGCATTCGTTATATAAAAAATTAAAAGGGATTCTTTTATGTGGTAGTTCATGCGGTGGAATGTTAGGCCCATGATGTTTTAGGATCATTTCCATAAATGATTTCATCCCCTTTTACACGATTTTCTATAGTATATATAATAGTGTTCTATTGATGGAATATATTTGATTGATGTCTCCAGAATGATAGAAAGATGAATCTATGGATACAATGTTATACTCCTAGTACAATTCAATCAATTTGGAGGAATATAATCTCGTTGTATTGTTCGTATAATTTTGTGAGGTTTATAGAATCTTGTATTAATATTGGTATTCATGATTTTTATGATATTTTTGTTCCTTAATTTATTTAGGGGTATTGAATCATCCCATTTAAAATAATAATAATATTTAGTAATTACATACATAATATTAATACATATATTCTAAAATATAGAAGTTTATGGTTGATTTTTTATGAATCTAGCATACAAGAAATTTCTTGGTGAATTTAGCATATTCCTAAAACATTATTCTCTAGTTGATACAAGGCCCCCAAATTTAGGCAGTCATTTATTTCCCAAATTTTTTATCGTTGTACGATCCAACATGTACTTCTTTTATGATGGAGTAATATCCACTTCATTTCTGAATCTAAGGATGAATACATTAAATCCTCATTTTCAGTGTAATTTATTTTCATTTAGCTTATACTGAAGGGTGACATTCACTCCTCGGTGATTCTTTGTGAATGTTTTTAATAATATGCTGGTAGGGTCCCATTTTCGACATAATACAATGTGTGACCCATCAATATAGGTGTGGATATTAGTTAATCATGATCTAGGAAGGTGCTTACTTGGAATAATTTTTCTATTTCACAGGTATTGACTAGGTTGACCATTCATTGGTGCATGATTTAGAATTTCACTTCATCATGATCAAGATAAGCTAGGATTATGGATACTTCATCTAATGCATTGATTGGAATTTTTTTAATAAAGGGAAATTATTAAATTTTGGTTAAAAATGGAAATAATCGATAATTTCTTTTATGTAATATATTATAGGATCCAATTCCCCCATCATTACGGAATAATAATTTTTTTATTTGGGAGACCACTAGCTTTGAATTTACATTATTTTTTATTTAGGAAGTATATCGGTATAGGAATATCACCAATATAATAATGAGGGAATGTTATTCTACCACATTATTAGTGAAACCTTCATTTAGTGAAAAATTATTATAACAATGTTTATGTGTCTAGAAAAAAAATATTAATTTTCTAATGTGGTTGAAATTCAATTTTTCTGTCCCCTTTCTAATTTTAATTCAAGTGGAACCATCATGATATATGATCCACCATTGGGGATTCTCATGGATGCAGAAAACTCATCATCTTGAGGTTCAGTTTCCAAACGAATGTTTTCTTAGTGGGATTTTCCCCAACATAATCCAACTGGTCCTGAGTTTCTACTAATATTTGGTCCCAAAATAGATATCATAGAGTGATATAATAACTACCCATCATGAAAAACACTCAACAAAAATAGGTCATCCTTATAAGAAATTCATCTAGTAAATATTAGTTGCCAAGTTTACTTTGTATGTATAGAGGTAATGCCTCACCTTTTTCACTGATAGACGTGTACAAGAATATTCTTCCAATATATCAAGATATTGTCTCTCATCACCAAAAAAATGAATGAATGAGATAATATATGTTTTTTCATTAATGAAATCATTTCAATATGGGATAAGAGTATTAGTAGATTATTTCATTACGAACACATAACACATAAGTGACATTCCTTCCACTGAAAGAGTAACTAACGGTTGTTATACAATATACTACACGATATTCTCAATAGCTTTTTGGAATTACTCATCCCATTGGAAGGTGACTCCCATCGTTATTATCATAATTAAGGGGAGGGAGTATCGTTCCATGTTGGCAATGAAATACCTATTATAAGTGAAGTACCTGTCAATTTATTTTGGTTATTTATTATTCCATGGGGGTGTTATTTCAATGATTCATATAAATTTTTTAGATGAACATTGATGTTGTGTTGTAGAACTATTACTCAATGGAATTTCTATTACGATTCCTCGAAATCAGACTTTATTGGATTCAACATCAAACTATGCTTCTTTAATTTATTTTATACATATTGAATTTTTATTATGTGATGACATCATAGTTGAGATTTATCTCCAAGTATGTTGAAATAAAATACCATGATTACTGAAAATAGTGTTTTACCGATATAAGGCATAGTGTACTAGATGGTATATCTAGTATTCATTATTCAAAATAACATGACCTAACAATAAATATTCCCTTAGATGCTCTAAATTTGATACGTTCCTCATGAATATTGGATATATATATCTAATTATACACTAAATAATCACCAATGAAGTGAAATATATTGAAGATATAATTTTCATAGACCAAAATTTATATAATTGGAAATTTTTAATCAAACCTCATGAAGCATTTTTTAATGCCTCTAAAATCTACGTATAAAGTGATCTACTCATTATTTTTTATAGCAGCTAGCATGGGATGGTCATTTTGGGAACTAAACATCATTGAAAAATATGGAATTCAACACTTTGAAAAATTAATTTTTAAATTATTTTAATGAGTTCATTGAATTCTCATGGATGCCTCCTTAAATCCTTGATGATAGTCATTTAAGACAAGTAGATGGGTAGAATAATTTGTGTTCAAACTAATAAAATCTATAAAATTTTAAAAAAGATTCAATATTTCGTTATAAATGATATATACATATCCTACTCATCACGTTTAATAGAATACTAATCAATATAGGACAAATGCCTTTATTTTTACCCAAATTATCCTTCCCGAGTTCTTTGAAGGGCGGGGGGGGGGAGACACAATTAGTAAATGGGAAAGGGAAATTCTTTGGGTCTCCTTATTCTTATTCTATCTCTATATATGTGGAGAAAATTTTAGAAAAGGAGGTAAATAAATTTGATTTTTTAAAAATCGATATAATATAATCCATGAGAATATTTATTAACATTATAAACTGGGAGAGTAATCATGGTTATATTTTGTAGATATTTGTATTCAATTATACTATTATAGGGGGAGGAATGATAAAATAATCATGAGTTTTTTTGAATTTCATAGAGGAATCTCCAATATTTTCTAATATCATAAGACAATTAATAGATCCAAATAATGATTAATTTTGAATTTTTTTTAATGAAAGCACTTCATTTGATGTGGGGGCTATTATGTGGATATACTCTACTAATGATTGTGGTTTATAGTTTATTTTTGGGATTGAATCTTTTATTTTGACCATGTTTATAGGAAACACATAGTCGATGTTTGGAGCTTCAAAATGCATATCATCATCCACTAATAGTTTATTTCCTTATATCTTATAGAAAAATCTTCAAAAAATTATGTCATTTTAAGAATCAAAAGGTACATCGTGATCATGTAGCATACATACCCTTTCCTTAAAAGGGTATTTAATGAATTGATGAAATTGATGAATGTATTGTAATATGTCTCTGAATCCCAGGACATATATGTAATAAATTATATTTTATATAATTTCATATAACCATGAACTCAAAATTATCTTTGAGATAAAATAATATAACCTTGATCATTATATACATGAGGGGCCTTCTCCATATATTAGCATACCCCTAAACATGGATATTCTTCAGATAAATATCCCTATCGCTATATCCTAATAGATAGATGGTACAAATCAGGATGAGGTTGATCGTGAAACTATTGTGAACCAAAAACAATAAAATTTCAACTTTATCTAGTTTTCCTAAAATATATAGGGGTATGATATATCCTTAGATAACATCATCCTTACATTATTCAGCGAATGATATCGTTTTTCAACATTGGTATAGAATAGTCCCCCCTCAGAAAAAAATGGTTATAGTGACTTCTATCTCATAAAATGGGGTCATTAGAGGTCCATGATGAGTTCCACACTTAGTTGTTTTGAATTATGTATGGCTTCCTATATTGAGGGGGTTTTTTTGGATAATCGCAGATAGTTATAGAATGTCCAAAAATTTATAGAGGGTTGTGCCTTACATGGTAGTTTCACCAACAATTAGATTGATCATGAGATGATTTTTTTTTGGTTTATGGTATTTTTATTTGAGTAGAGGTTGAGGTAGAATCTGGTACTAGTGGGATTGGTCAAACCATAATTATCTTTGGTCTAGTATGATTAGTAAATCCCACCCCACCAATTAAATGGGTAAAACATTTGACATGAAAGACCTCATAAGGAATAAATGACTAAATATATCCATCTATTTGTCTTATATATCTTCACTTACATGGGTTATCATAAAAAATATGGATTATACAAGGATTTTACTGGTATACAATGTTGCGATCATGCCTACTCCATCCCATGTATCCTCATCTTATGTCTTATTTCCCACTATATGCCCATAAATGTCTGATGAATTTATAGTAAGAGGTATTTTCTGCATTAGATAACAGATTTTTTTGTTAACTATATTAATAGAACAAAAAATGGTCTCATCGTCTCAGGAGGGTTCTCATTGGTCTAGATATTACAATTTTCATATATAATGGACTAAAATCCAGAAGAGTCCGAGTTTGTGAGAGATTTTTATATGACTCGTCCCCTTGTGTTCCTTATTGTGTTGTTTGGTTACTTCTGCCTCTAGAAGTAATAGTCACTGATGCCACCCTAGGTGTCTAGATTGTTATTGGTTTACAAATCAATAATCTCATGAAGGAATTATCTAGGGCACTTTCCATTAAATTTAGTATGTTATTGAACTTCATTACATAACTGGATGGAATGACATTCATGAAAAACTCTTCTTAAAAATGGGTGAAGGCTGCGCATGTCATTCATGCAAGTGTCTTCTCCAAAATCATTTATCTATAATCAACCATTCATCGATTAACATATTTTTGGATAATTTAGTCATAGATGATGTTGCCCAGTCTCCAATGGAATGATCAGTATTCAAGAATGTATGTTAGGATTACCTACATATGTTTTAGAGGATTATTTATATTTATTAGGAAATTTTCTATGGTATCATAGAAATATCCTAATTCCTACTCATTTTATAAGGAATGAAATATAATTATCTATTCTTCAACGCATAGTGTGATCCCAATTTCACATTTCTTCTGAACAATGATGGTTTCATTACTACCGCTACTCAATGAGTGGTACTGAATTATTCAATTCCTAAATGGGATAAAAAATTATAAATTCCATTTGATTGAGGGTATCATCAATATAATTTCTATACACATCAATTTAACTTATGGTGTGGGTGCCAAACATATTTATAGTAGGTCCAATAAATTATATCTCCTTGGAATTACTCTATAGATTCCAACTCATAGAATGCACAAGGATACGTTATCTTGATAAATAATGTTTTGATCTCACCCTAGGTACTTTAATAACAATGTTTAGCAAATTAATATTTTTCAAGGGGATACTATGTGGAAAGGTTAAACCATTCCATATTGTGATGATTCCAAAAACCCCTTCATTTCTATTAGTTTTTAAATTCTATGGTTGAATTTTGTTTCTTTATCATGGATATTAAATGATAATGTAATTGAGGATGAAGGTCCTCGCATCCCAAAATAAATTCTGAATTTAGGTTTTTGTACAAAATGATGGAAGAACACTATAGATTTTATCCAAAACATATCTATTTGGTCACCTATAACTGCTCTTCAGGCCCCAACATCAGACCACATCAGGATACGAAATACATGAGATGTTGTATTAGATCTACCATGCAATCAATTTTCATGAAAATTGAATTTTTGATGGTGGGTATGGAAAATTTAACTTCCAACAATTCCCGATATGGGTTATATTAATGGTTTATTGTGGAATTACTCCCTTCAATATATTTCATTCATTAAACAAGGGATTCGATGATAGCGGTGAGTTCTACAAGTTTTACTATCTTGACCACCTACCATGAATAGAGAGACAGATAGGATTGATGATGTATCCCTATATTTATATCCTTCTACTTCTCAATCCATTACATGATCAAATTATCATCTTGATTGGAAAATGGTTGTTTCTATAATTGGTTAAATCCACAATCATCCTTAGATTACTCATTTATTTATATTTGTTACTAGGATCTAGAACATGCATTATTATCAACCTCGATACTGGTGAAAATATTTGATCTCCCCTCTAAATTATTAGTAGGGTTTTAATTCCAGAATAAGATACCCAGTGTTAATGATTCCATAGAGTATCTCTTTATTGATACTTATGATAATTTTTATATCATTATCACACAGTTCCACCAAAACTTTCATGAAGAAAATTTATGCTTCTTCATGAGGTGGGTGGGTTGTAGCCACAAATATCTAATTATACCAGGTAGAGTTATACAATTTAAGTGTAAATTCATCATTCAAATGTTATAGGGTCAAGATCCCTCCCTGTTTTCATGTACATTCATCCTCAGTTTTAAAATCCAAACAATCTACCCTCTTAGGGAACTATTTCGGCATTACACCCATTTTCATTTACTTCTTTATCAACAACATTTTTTGGATTCATGGTGACAATGTTCAATATAGTGTATTATTAAATGGTAGTAATCAAATCACTTTTAGTCGAATATATTGATTTTTATGAAATATTAATCCCTAAATAGTTACATTACGGCTATTTCTCTTACCCAAATATATGTTGTATTATTTTTTCTTATAAACCTTTTGGATTTTATTTTATTTTCAATATGTTCCTGCAGAACTAGATTCTAAATATTAACCATAATGTTGTTTTAATGTTTAATTTCCAAATTATCCATGAATTTAAAAGGTATGTCTCATGGTGATAAGAATTTATGGCATCCAATACATCAATATTTTACTATCAATCTAGAGATAGTTTCAACCAATTGGGGTGATGATAATGAAAAATATTCTACTATCCCATTAAGGTTTGAATGATTCAGCACCACTATTGGAACTTTATGATATCGTTGTTCAATAAATGATTATTTAAGTTGAGGATCCTGTGTTTCCTATGATGGGAATTAAGATATATATTCATGCATCCATTTGTGTTGGGCTTGGTTTAAAAATACCAAGAATTCCTCATAGACCGTATCGGGATGTGATGAACCTATGGGTTGAAATTGAGATAAAAATCACACTATCACTATTGGATGTGATTATTTTGGGTCCACCCCCCATATATCAAGGATCATCTATCTGGATGATGACCATATGGGTGGTTTCATTGATAAAAATCTTCTCATCCATATGGGAATGGTTTTCCCCTAGATAGCATTGATTCGAGATGTTATTATAAATATTTTATTTCATCAAACTGTACTAATTCATGAGATAGGTGTAACGGTTACCTATTTTGGGAGTAATTTTTTTCAAATTTTTTAGTTATTAAATATCATAAACAACCATGTTATAAATGATTTCCCAATTCCTCTAGTTTCCTAGCATAGGATTCTATTACAATATCTCTTCCTCTATTTTCTACATCTCTAAATCATCAATGAAGGGGAGTCTCACTGTATTAACAAACAATTCTATATACGACCTGGTTTCATGATATCCTATGTTTGTATAAAATGATAGAACTCCATATTTGGGGATTTTCACGATTATGGGAAAATGGTTAATTGAATTAATTCATAAATTTCCCATCCTCAGATATGGATATCTGATGACACTCTATTAATCAATTGTTGAATAGTAATGGTGAAATGTAATCATAAATGATATTATTTTTCTCTATGATTTCTTGTCATTGGTTCCTATTTCATAGATTTAAAATCTTGGTCTATATGAAATGTGAATGTCTATGTTGTCTGATTGTAATCCATATATCTTCTATACCGGATCTTTCTAGCGCATATCTACTAATGATTCTATAACTTTTTCAGGCATTGTTATGACATTAACTACTTTTATATCTCATCAAAGATCACATAGATATTAAATTTTATTGGCCAAAACATGGTATGCAGTTTTTTTATAATACTCTCTCCATATATCATTGTGAGTTATTGTCCCATAGGGAAAGCTTAATTCCCAACATGACTATGGAAAAACCAAATTAATAAAAACTACACTATTCAATTTTTTTTAAATTTTTATTATAAGTAGGTTGAAATTGACCCATAGAGATGTTTAAATTACAATGATTATATTTTGTAAATATTTTCTTTTGATTGATATAGGAGTGGTTTGAGAAATTTTGGTGTGATTGAAAAAGGAATTTAAGTGATGAAAGTATAATGATTGATTTGTAATTTGATTTGAAAGTTTCCAAGGGTTTTGTAGTTAATGTATTTATTTGAAATTTGATGATAAAAAAATTGGGGTTTAATTCATGACTAGTGTCAATGTCAAGAAGAGGAAGATCAAATGATCATGGTATCCCCTCCTCAATACTATAATACCATGTTTCCCTCGGTATGGTAATTTATAGTGTTTATAAATCATGTTTTTTTCAATACCATGTTTAAACAAGAAATCCCCTAACATTGAAAATGGGAATTCCTACATTAGGGTTGTTAGATTAAAAATATTGTATTTTCTATTTGATTAAAATTTCAATATCCATGACAAAATAAAAATAAAGGGATTTAATGATGAAGATGGAATTGAAATAATCAAAATACATGAATAAAGAAAATAAAATTTATTTGGAACCCCATCCCAATTCGATTACATTACCAGAGATCGTAGTGGGTTTACCCCCACATCCTAGTGATGAGACAAGAATAGGGAAGAAGAAAATAAAATGAAAGAATTATGAAAAGGAAGTGAAAATTCTGAAAGGGAATTGAAACTTCATACTCAAAGATTATGTCTACGAATCTAGATTCCCACAATAGTGGTAGCATATACCTACATTTATAGGCTCTAGATGGGATTATATAATAATTAGTATAATAACTATTTGGTCATTAGGCCATCCTTGGAGGGTACCATGTCATAGATTTGGTGAATATTTGAAATTACAAAGACATGGTACATTGAAATCTCATCTCATGAATTTACACAATGTGTAATGTGGTTACACTATGTGTAATATTTTAATCTTCAGGTCACTATAAATTCATTGTATCTCCTTAGAAAACATATCCCAAAAAAATCATTTCATGTAATTTTTTTCACGACCTATAATTTTTCATCACATCATGTAATCTCATCATAAATTTTAATGAGGGAGTGATTCTTCTGAGGATGTCACGACATGTAAATGAATTATACAGTATTTAATTGTTCTACTCAAGCATTCCAACTTCACTATATCCAAAAAATACTACTTCCACTCTATGGGTAAATATTCTAGTTCTAAGTGTTTGTTTTCTCAAATATTTTCTTCTTTTTGTCCCTTTTGTAAATACTAATTGCATCCTTCCATTAAACATAAAACATGTAAAATCAATGATAGATTGAAAATATTAACTAATAAAATAAAAAAATATTATTTATAAATACCACAAAATATATGAATGAAATAAAGTTTTATAATTATTCAAGGAAAAATTTCATACAAGTCATCGAGGAAGGAATTTCAATATTCTACACAAGAAGATCACATTACCATTATTCAAATTCAATTTAAATAAAAATAATTTATCAAATGGAAAATAATTGTTGATAATCATAGGTATAAAATTAAATAATGCCTCATTTTTTTGTAATATATTTTAGTTATTCATTTTCCTTTTATTATGTTGAAATAACTAATCATTTTCAAACTTTCATTTTCATTTTTCAATTAACTATTAATTTTAATTCCATTTTCAATACACCATTCATGAATTGTTTGTATCATCATTCGGGTATGAATGAATATGGAGTTCAACACTTCCATCATGAACATGTATCTTACAAATGTATTTCAAGTAATCTAACATCTCCATTACATAAATACAGAATCACAACTAATATTGACTACAAATATCTTTAGGATCAAATAACATTCAGTTTTGCAGAGTATGCTCATAATGAGGTGAAATGAAATAAATGAAACACACATTTTTTATTAATTTTCTTATCATTTTAGAATTTTTATCTTGTGAAAATTCTCAAATCCACTACCCAACCCCTAATAATATTATAAAATAATGTTTTTGTTAGTTATAAAAAGATCAATAGTTTGGAAAATGTGGTTTTTTAATTTCTCTAGTCACAAACATGTTTTCAAGAGGGTGTGCAATAAAAAAAAATCTTCCTTCCCAAAATCTCAAGATATTTCTCCCACACTTATTAATTAACAAATAACCAACCATCCCACCAATAAAACCTTTATACGCATGCCTAACTATACTAATTCTCTTTCCCTTTTTTCGCATTCATATTTCTAGACAAATAATCAAAATTTCATGGAATGATAATAGTCTTAGTACATTTAATGTCTCCATGTTCAGTTTATTTTTGTAAGAGTCTACTATGGACATTCAATTAGAAGTTAAATATCGAATTAAATTATGAAAATAAGGTCGGAGAATTTTATAAATCGAAACACTTACTCCCATTGAAATTGTTTCTTCAATCATTGATGTGAATATTATACCTACATAAGATTCATGACTTGAAAATACCCATCATTATGTGTAATTTTGTTGTATCTTAGTTTGATTCCTACTACTTGTTTATTCCTTGGGTCATGATAATCCAGTTTATTATAAATAAATCAGATAAATTATAATAAATTATCAATGAATTGTAGATATATTTAGAGTGATATCATGAATTTCTAAAAAAAATATAATATGAATTATTAAAAACAAAAAACTCATGTTACCTCCTAGATGGTATTATTTTTATCTTTGTTGGATCAACCATACATCATTTGGCTTTATGAAACATGATATATGATTGAAATTTTTTTATTCTTTAGGGTACATAAATGGTTTCAGTAGTTTATTACCCATGTAGGTCGTCCCCATCCATTCTTCTCTAAAAAAATATTTCTTTTAGATAGTAGTACTTTCTGGTTCGCCACTAGACCATCCAACCATTTCATAGTCAATCCTGATGAACTAAATGGACATTTATGTTCTATCCATTCCTATATTCCTTTCGAAATTTTTATGGAGTGGGTCACTCATCTGGTTTTAGTGATCTTATCCTCAAAATTCTATGTCTTCTTAAGTTGAGAATCCTCTTACACAGTATGATATAACTCATGTATATCTTAAATTTGAGATACATCACCAACATAATGTATATTTTATACGAAATAAATATTTTCCACTTCAACATTGAGTTATTCATTTCACGATGTATGTTGAGAATTTATTGATTATTAAAAACTCTCATACAATGTTCTCCATTTCAAATGTCGATCATTTTATATCTTTTAGAAGAAAAAATTATTTCCATAATGAGTAGTTTATTCTCCACTTCAGTATCCTTTACTAGACTGCTTATGCAGAATTATAAATTTTCAACTCTATTTAGTATATCCTCAATGTATTCTCAGGAATGATTCACTTTTGAGTCTGTTAAATGGAGTGAAAGTATTATGGGTTAAGAACATTTAGTCCCAAAATCTTCAAAGTGGTTTACGACTTGATATTGACACTCTAACCTAATTCAAAAAAATAATTTCAACATATGTTATATATTATAAATAAGGAAATTAAAATGCTACCTCGATCAACTTTATTCTTATGTAGGACCTTTGATACCAGTTTCAAACACTCATGTGTGAGTGTAATGGATCCAATCTCTCCTAGATTCTTCTTATTGGATACAATGTTTTTCATGAATTCTTTATATGTTGGAATGTTCATTTGATCCTCTAAAAATCGTATATTAATATGATGTTTTTAATTTTGTTCCAAAAATTAACAATTCTAATAATATTATTCTACATATTCTATTAATTCTTGAAAATTAAGTCTTTTCTAGTATTGTGGTGGCTCTTCTTCTTCTTCAGATACTTGGTCTTTGTCATATTTAGCTTCCTCTTTTCATTATTACATTGGGTTCTTCTACTAAAAATTACATTCAATGTCCTTTTGTTTTCATCAATATTCAATGATTTATTGATTTGAAATAATTATGTCGGGGTTCAATAGGTTATTCGGGAAGTGATTTATGGTTCTATCTCTATGCTGATCAACAATTCTTCCAACTTGATGCACCGTATTCATTAATGTGGCATTTTGGTTTTATTATTATGTTTTTATTTATTTGAGAATAACACCATAATTATTCATGAATACGGCCTATTTATATTCTTATGTATGGATATGACATGTCAGTGTCGGACCTTGAGGTGATTGTCATTCGTACCCTTTTCTTTGTTATTGAAAACCTTGACATTTATTTTGATGTGGTCTGAAACACAGAAATTCATTCCCCTGATTATAATTAGAATAATTTTCATCTTCAATTTGCATACGATGGGGAATTTCTACTAGAAGATTATGATTTAATTATCCAATAATAATGATTTCATATGATCTACTATCCGTTCATTTTTGTTGATTGTGGGAGGACATTTATGTTGTGTTTCTTCTCATTGTAACTTGAAATAATTTCTCACCATTCCATTGAACAAGTTTTTAACCTTTTCACGTGACTTCTTGATTAAAGATCTTCTAGATGAACATAAAAAATAGACCTTTCTTCAAATTAAGAAACCTTATAGAAATTTTTTTATTAACACCCATTTCTATATTACATGATGAGGTAATTTTTGAGTCATGAAATTTTATATTTTTCAGTAAAAATATTGTTATTTTTCATCAAGTTGAAAAAAATAGAATGATGACGCATATATCAATTGACATAGAATTTGAAAAAGCAGGTGCTAATTTTCTTTGATACAACTTGAAATGTATTGATGGAATGTGTAGGCGGTCATTGTATAAAATCTTGAGCTCAATCACATATTGAGAATTGTAAAAGAATAAGTCTTACCAAATCACTTGAAACATTTTGTAATTAGAATGTTTCGTAGTGCATTAAGAATCCAACCAATCTTTTTTTCAGAGAATCAAGTGGATGTCCAGTGAATTGAAATGTTTTTTATATTAATGAATTGAATGAATGTTTGATATCAAATTTTATTTGCAGTATCAGGAGTTCTAGGATACATGGATGCTATTATGTGGTTTAAAGTCATCGGTTTTCTATGAAAATTCTCAATCCTTGACCAAATTGAAGAATCCCAATAATTGGGTTATACTTATAACCCCCTATGGTTGTAGTTACATTAATCTATAGGATTGCATCACAATAATATGTTGAATTTATGATGACTTTTCCATTTCTAGAGTGTTTTAATTGAGCATAAAAATTTAAAAAAATAAAACTTCACACCCCAAACACACCAATCATAAATAGTATAATTGAAATTGATCAACAAAATAAAAATAAAAAATTGAAATCCTAGAATCTAAATAAAAACCATCCTCGTAATCAATACCAGCTTGATATACCTTTGGATCGACATTAATTTATTATGGTTCAATGAAAATTGATAATTTATAAAAACTCATATATGATAAATAATTATTTAAAATAAGTATTATAAATAGGTCAAGAACAATCCATAAGTATTCTAATTTTTTTGAATAAGTTTTCATAAGATTTTATTTAATTATAATTAATAAAGTGGGGAGAAAAGTTTCATTTGATTTAATAATGAAATAAAAGATCAAAAGAATATTGATTATTTTGTTTTCATATTTCATTGTGCACCAAGGTTTTATAATTTCCGGATTTATATGAAATTGGTTTATAGAAAATATGTTGGTAAATTCATTATTGGTGTTACAGTATATATGGGAAAGATTTAATTGTCATGGAATACCCTCCATGATGATACAATACCATATCTAACTTGGTATGATAATTTATGGTGTTTCCAAATAATTTTTTTCTTGATACTATAATTAAACATGATTTCCCAAAAATTTAAAAATGGTTATGAACTCATTAGGTTTCTCAGGTGTGCAATTTTATTGTTCCTTCATGATTCATATATAAATTGTCATGATAAAAAAAATAAAGGTATTTAAAAGTTTGAGAAAAAATTAAAACAATCTAATACATGAATAAACCAAATGAAATTAATAAAATGTCCCTTTACCCTTCTATTACATTATCCTGGAACATGGATACATTAATTCCCTCAACATTTTAATGAGTTAATAATAGTGAAAGAGAATATAAAATGAAATTATAATGAAATGGAAGAAAAACTCATAGATGGCTCTATAGTATCTTGTTCCAAGATTTTGTCTTCGAATCAAGATTCCCCTAATAGTATTATCTTATCCCTCCTTTTATATGATATCCATGGGCTCTAATACTAATAAATATATTAAAATATTAGTCCATATGAGGTCTATGTTGTGTCAGTTATCATAGATTTTGTGATAAATTGAAGATATGGAGAATCATTACTTTGAAAAATTATCGCATGATTTCACACAACATGTATTGTGTTTACAAGATGCTTAAGCTTTGAATTTCATGGCCAAATGAATTATGAAATATCTCTTCAAAAAACATATCTGTAAAAAACTCACATCTTTTAATGCATTTAAGCAATGTGTAATTTTTTTTCCTGGTGTGAAATCTCATCCCAACCTCTCCTTTGTAGCTACTTCTTCAGATGAAGTAACAATATTCAAATGAGTTATAAATCATGTAATAGTTTTTCTATATAATTCCATATTTTTTTTATCATACAAAATCTCATGTCTCACCATTATCAAAGAGAAAAATGTGAATTTTATTTTTTCTCCAATATTTTCCCCTTTTTATTCATTTTTTAAATATTCATTTTATCCTTCGATAAAATAAAAAAAATGTTAAATATCATTGAATCCTGAATGAATACTCATTTAAATATAGAAATTAATACATTAAATATATTAAATTTATGTAAGAAATATATATGATATCCAGCCTTTGGTTCATTAGAATTATATGCCTCCAAATTTTATGACTTTAGTGGTTTCTTATATGTGTTTCTTGTTGACCATGGTGAAGTGTTGATGATAGATAATTTCACATAATGTATTGTTAATCAAAACATTTCATGATCCTCCCTATACAATGGTCTCTCATTAATGGGATGATTTCCTTTTTTGGGAGAGATTATCATATGTAGAATTTATCCATTTTTGTTAAATGTAGTAGATCCCAGGTGATTCATCCCTACACTACTTCAAAGATAACTATTGTGGGAGTCTTCAACCTGTTATTTTGTTGAGGAGTTAGTGGATCATTGATTTTTGTTTCTGATATGCATCAAACAACTACCAGGAAATAATAAATAATATGATTATAGATATGATCTATATTCATGCATCATTATGAGAATTTGTTGACACATATTTTTTAGATGGGGGAGAATATAGTCCTGATGGATGATGATTACTAGAAGATGCTTATGAATATCTGGTGATGCTTGGATATTATAAAACAAGTCTTAATAAATTGATTATTCTAGTGATATTTTTTTATCATTGTCGGGAATATGACCACAGTTCAAAGGTTTTTGTAGAACATTTGAATTAATCATGATAGGAGTACGGGCATAAGAACAGTTCATAAATTAATTCATCATCATAATATGATAAATTATATCTATAATTTGAGAAGGGTTATAATCATCCTTTAATATCTACTATAATGGATGTTTGTGTAATAATTAATTAGTGGATGTGTGTATCTATGTATGGCTTATGTAAGTTATTGAAATATGTCAGGTTGTTTCATCATCTAGGATATGGGCCTTCTATGAGGTGATTTCCATATTTCAGTAATGAAAATCAGTTGGAGTTGTAATATGAGCAGATTTATATTCATTTACAACATGTATCTGGTCTTTAAGATGGGAACATGTGTATGAATCTTCGCATGTTCCAAATAGATTCAGTGAACCCCAGTCAATATAGGGAAGTATGATTGGTCCTATAACATTTGATTATTCCCCAATCCTTTTTCAAATGGACATTTCACCTATGAGAATGCCTTTTCAAATATTAGTTTTTGATCCCAAGTTATAATGGGGATATGATCTTCTGTATATTGTATATTTTTAATCATAATATGAATATAATCCTCCAGGATGGAGGGGAATAATATGTTATTTTTCTTAGCCAACATTTCAATAATATCAATGTGATGTGATGGTTTAGTAGTTGGTATAGAAATATTGTATTGTCCCAATGTCTATTCCAATTCTAGAATATACTACGACATCTCTTATATTGTATCTAAAATATGGTGACAGTTTATCGAAGGGTTTTCAGTTATGTAATACTGCCCATTCTCTATCACAAAGAAATAATAGAAGATATCTTGAATTTAATTTTGGATATAATACACCTCCATTTATATGTGATAGATCATTGGGCACCGATATAATATTCAAATTATATTTTTCAATGAATGCCGTGTTATGATCTCACTCCCATTTATCCATACCATTAGACACTCATGGATACCACCCTGTAATACATTCATATGTGTCATGCGTTACAATTATTTTGGTGGTTCCCTCAGCTGGGCGGTGAGGGACACCACTGTGGTGATGATGGCGATAGTGGTTGAACGAGGCCATCCTCTATAGATATAGATCTGGGATATATTTTTTGGATGGACCCTTGATCATCCTCCTGATGATAAGGATGTTCTGGATTATAATGCATCAAGGAAAATATTCTGAAGTAGTGGGTGATGGTGACAGCTTCCACTAGTTCCATTAAATTTTTACTTGAACAACACAAACATAATACTTCTGAATATAGATACATATATTTGGAGAATATAGGGAATGGATTGTCAATTATTGGAATTATTCCTTGATAATAGTGTGGTATACATGAAGAAGATTCCTTAATGTTGGGGGGGTTGTCTCCTATCACGCAAAAGATACAATCATTACTTAGGTTCCATAACATTTTATTATAGAAGGCATGGTGTAATCTCAATTTTATATATGTGGGAGCTGTATTTGATTCAAAAAATTACAAAATCACAATTTAACCAATCATTGCAAAACTGAAAATGTGAAACGTACACAATCAGACATAGAAGGGTCACATAAGTTTTTTGTCTTATTCTAATTTCAGACCCTTTACTCTAGATAATTCTTCCTAAAAATAATGTCCAACTTTTTGGGAACCCTGATTATGTTTTATTATTAGAATATTTCATGATGGTAAAAACACCTTCATTTTCATAGGGGTCACAAAAAAGTGACCCAATGTATGGTCAACCGATTATTTCAATTATATTAGAGATTCAAACACGTTATTTCCTTTTTAATTCCATTTGAATGGTATGGTTCTCTAGTACTTGGAAACAAGATTCCTTAAAACTACAATGATTCTTTTATTCATTCATTAAATAATTTCATATTCTATCCACCATTTTAATTTAACATTTGAATATTGGGGAAAAATATTCATTTTGGGATGGTTCATGTACGGTTTCAAAATCATTCATGTTGGGTTTATTGTTCTCATATCTTACAGAAACTCCATATGACTCCCATATCCATAACAATATACAAACCCACTTTCATA
This sequence comes from Viscum album, assembly GCA_963277665.1. Taxonomy (NCBI): domain Eukaryota; kingdom Viridiplantae; phylum Streptophyta; class Magnoliopsida; order Santalales; family Viscaceae; genus Viscum; species Viscum album. The sequence continues at coordinate 1,967,553,868 of OY728132.1, forward strand.
ATAAAGGTTCCCATTTAGAGATTCATACAAAAAAACCTAGTAACTCACCTTAGGTAACGTGATAAGTGGTCAAGATCATTACACCCTTTTTGGGGGAATAGTTTCCTACTGTCTAACACTCTTATGTGTTAAAGCTATGTTCAAGGGAATATTCTAAATATCCATATGGTATTGGTTATCCTAGTTAAATTATAAGGATTCGTAACATTTTATATGTATTTGGGGTTTAATTGAGAAGAACATTAGAATGTGTATGTGGTTCTCCATTTGACACACGTTATTTCTTATTAATGGGTATATGCATGTATTTTAATTCATTATGACCAATCACTTTGGAGATTATTTTTTCCTAGGAGTTGATTAGTGTTTCATTTTAACAACCCAGGTAAATAAAAAATATGACATTTTTATATTTATCCCTATTTGTGAATAAAATTTTATTATTAATTTAAAGGGAATGCTATGCTCGATGGCTTACCCAATACACAACAACGAGTTCCTTTGAAATCATACATTTCAATCTAATAATAAAATAATTTTATTTTTAAATGTAGCTAACACCTAGCCATTGTAATGACGGGAATGAATAGAACTAACTACAAAATGATTATATATGTTTTTCAAATATTTTTTCTTTTTTCAATAAATGATAGAGGATTAAAAATGAAAATGAATCCAATTTTAAGCGTAAACATTCTAATATTTTTTAAAAGGTCGATTAACCGCCTTTTGATGGAAAACCTCTTTTAAATCCACTTTTTGATAGTTTTATTTGTTATATTTGACAAAATAAAAATCTTCTTTAAAATTGGGACATCAGAATTTACATTGTGTAACTTTTGGGTATTTTTATGATAAAGTACATTTTTAATGAACAATTGAAAAATGATGTATTTTTATTCAAAACCTATTTTTATTAAAATTTATTTATATGATAAGATCATCTTTTGAATAGGTTTTAACATTGAATTAGAATATATTTTTACCATTTAATCCAATAGTGGTCATTGGAATTAATTTCACTTTGAAATTGGACTTAAACCAGTGTCAATCTTTTGATATATATTGTTTCATAAAAACACGCTATTTGTTCTGACAGTGGGAATTAATTATTAAATTAATTAATGTATCTTATATTTTTTGAATGTTGTAAAATAGAAATCATTTTTGAATTCAGAATATCAAATATATCTTAGGGTAAATATTTGGTATTTTTCTGAAAAACATCAATTTTTTATGAATAGTGAAACCACTAAGTGGTAGTTTAAAAGCTGATTTTTCGTTTAAATGAAACTTTACCAGTTCTGTGATTTGAATTTCAAAAATCTGACATACATGGTTGTCATTAGGATGTAAAATTTGGTTCAATGGGATTAAAATAAATTTTTGGTGAATAGTAACTTTTAATTTTTATTAATCACAATTAAAGGTCATTAGTGTAATTTATAGAAAAGATAATGTTATAATAATATGAAATGACCTTGACACATTTCCTACCATTATTTTATGAGTCATGGACGACAAAGACAATCCAGGGGTCAACATGGGGACCCTATGGAGCCACATTTCTTGGAAAATGACAGTAATAACTTTTTATTTAATGTTAAAATTAAAATGTCACAAACATTTATTGTTTTACTAAAAAACATTACATGGGGTAATACAAGTCATATTTTTAACTATAAATATTCATTAGAAATCTAAAAAGATTTCTTACATCGTGATATATTTTTTACAATTTTTATACATTAAATAAATTAAATTATTTATGACACCATGATAATGCAGCGATTACCTCAATATTTAAAGATTTAAATAAAATGAAATGATAATGAAAAATATAAGACCTAAACTTGTCAAAAACCTATTGGATGTGTATATTTTGAACTATTATCACCTTAAACTCGAAATATATAATTGTGGGGCCTTTAAAATATGACAACCCTGCTTTTTTAATACAACTTAAGCAGGCTTTATTACATAAAACATTAATTGACACAACAAAGAAGATCGAGAGGTTTAGTGTCTTTGGTTCTTAGGATCATTACATAAAATCTTTAAACTTTAAATACAACATCTTTATTGAAAATTTCCTTTACATGACCACTACATTCCTTCGTACTTAGCATTGTATGGGATAACCTGAGGACATGCATAAGAAAAGGGTGAGCTATAAAGCCCAGTAAGGGAGTACACAATGAATAACAGGAGGAGTAAAATACATGTTAGGCAATAGGAACATCAATAGAGCATTATAGTAACATGAACATAAAGGTATGATAAAGCATGATAACCATAACATGGAAATGTGGCAACAACACTTAACATTGAATTAGCATGAGCTAAGGCTCATTGCACATGGAGCATGAGTAAACCCTCATTGCACTTGAAGCACCAGTAAACCCTCATTTCACTTGAATTAGCATGATTCAACACTCATTTCACATGACGTATCATGATAATATACTTTACCCAATGCATTGGAGCGCTATAAAGGGTGCACCCTTCTTAAACATTTCATTTCATGCATAAGTGTGCCACATGGATCATAAAACATGGATTCATAAAACATAATCATTTATTCCACGATAAAGGAATGTGGAATTCATACATGAAACTTTATAATCAATAAGTAAATGTGCATAAATGTGAATACCCTTCATGGAGAAATGGGCATGGTATTCACTACACAATGATATTGGCTTAGAAAATCGGTGTGATTTCGGCAGCGTAACGGCGTGAGATAAGAATTCATAAAAAAGGTTGATGAGAGAGAAAGGGGTTTCTCATCATATTTACATGTAATTTACTGTAATTAGGTCATATAGATACATGTCCCAACAATTGAAAAGGAATTTAGATTCATGATACAAAAGTATTGCATGAATATAAAAGAGGAGAAAAGGTTTCTTTCGGAATTTCGGCATAGTAACAGGTGTACATGGGAGGATTTTAATGAGAGAGAAAGGGGTCTCCCATCATTAAAAAAATAAGAGGGCAGTATAGGAGAGGTGATAAACCATACCCCTACATTCATAATTGAAATTAAATGGGCAATACAACTTAAAGAAAATTGACAAAAATGAGAAAGGAAGAAAAAACCATTACTTGGAAGTGTGCTTCCAAAGGCTAGAGAGAGGCTTGTGAGAGGCTTCTTGGGAGCTTGGGGAACCTTGGGAAGATTCTAGAGAGAGTAGGGCAGAGTTTGGACGAACTCCAAGGGATTTTAGTGAGGAGGAAGTGGGAGCTTGGGTGGGATTATATAGGAAAGATGATAGAAATCATTATTATTTAGGTTTGGGACCCCTTATATTAAAATAATCCAAACCACAAACCATCCCATGGTATTTACCCATGGTTTCTGGAAAAGGAAAGAGTAAAACAATATTTTACAAGTCCAAGGTCCGAACTTATTTAAAAAATAGGGTTGCTTATGTGGAGGTGAGTCACACTCCCATGGAAATTAATTTAAAAAGGCTAAGTGTTGAATAAGTCTTGAGGGCTCCATTAATGCTTTGAAAAGTAAGTCAAACAAACCCAAAACCTCATTATTATAATGATAAAACACATATTTGCCTAACATATGGATTATGGTATTTTATTACATCACCATTGGGTCATTATGATGTCATAAAACACATTATATATTTAAATGGTATTTAATTTTTACCCAAAAATTTGACTGTCTTAGAAAATTATGAAAAAATCACCGTTGGATAATTTTGACGTCCTAATTCCAAAAATAATATTTATTTTATCTAAATAATTTTCTAAATATGTGAATTTTTACTTTTAAAATAAAAACTGACATTTATAAAAAAATTCACGGGTTTTGACAGAAATGGCTTTCAAACCTTAATAAAAATTTTAATTGCGTTCATAAAATTATAAGATCATTTATACATAATAAAAAATTAATTAAATATTAATAATAATATTTTATTAAAATATTATTTAAATCAAAAATCCTTTAATTTAATAAAATATAATTCTTAATTAAATAATAACTAAAAACACCACTTGTACTTTAAAAACTAATTACAATGTATCAAAAATGACTAGAAATTATATTCATTATTATATAAAAAAATAATGCACATGAACATAGTACTACTTATTTGTTACATAACCCCTTAAAATAGGCGCATAAGACCTAAGGGTAAGGTGTGCGATGGTGACAGACTCTTAGGGAGGCTCGGATAACATCGCTCGAGTGGTAATTTCAATCAACTTCCACCTTTCTCGTAGACGATCACGTTTGAGCTTGACTTGATGAAGCTCAGCTTGGGCTTGGTCAAGGGCAAATCCCAAAGACGCCACCTCTTTTCCGAGCTCTGAAAAATGCGCTTCGTAAGGGGCAATTCTACTGGATGAGGCCATCGCTTCCTTTGTCTGAGTAGAAATGGGTTCGTTAAAGCCTTATATTTATACTACTCAAATGATCACTGCTCAACGGCTAAAAATTAACGGTCACAAATCATAACGTAAAACTAAAGAAGTTTACATCTTATAAAAACTTTTTTCATAAAGAAACGTTTAACTGGTTCAAGAGGGATTTTCCATTAATGAAATTTTGGGTCGTTACAACATTCCCCCCTTAAGAAATTTCGCCCTCGAAATTTTCCTTTTCCCACACTAAAACAAATGTGGGTAACTCAGCTTCATTATATCCTCTGACTCCCAAGTTGCTTCTTCAAACTTGTGGTTTCTCCACAACACCTTGATGAGGGGCATTGTCTTATTTCGTAGAACTTTTTCTCTACGATCTAAGATCTTCACTGGTTGCTCCTCATAAGAAAGATCGTCTTCTAATTGTACCACCTCGGAAGAGAGTACATGTGAAGGGTCTGGTATGTACTTCCTTAATAGGGATACATGGAAGATATCATGCACCTTGGCCATAGTAGGTGGAAGTGCTAGTCTATAGGCCACAACCCCAACACGATCAAGAATCTAGAAGGGGACGATGTACCATGGACATAACTTCCCTTTATTTCCAAACCACATGACCTTCTCCCACAGAGATATCTGTAAAAACACCATGTCTCCGACTTTAAACTCAAGGTCTCGTCGACGATTATCTGTATAACTCTTCTGTCGACTTTGGGCTGCCTTGATATGCTGCTGAATGGTTTTCACCTTCTCCACCATTTCTTCGACCATTTCTGGTCCAAGCAGCTTACGTTCACTGACCTCATCCCAACATGCTGGTGTTCTACACCTTTTCCCATACAGGGCTTCATATGGTGCCATTTGGATGCTCGAGTGGAAACTATTATTATAAGAGAACTCAACTAGAGGAATATGTTGATCCCATTGTCCTTTAAAGTACATTGATCACTCTCTCAACATATCCTCAAGTGTTTGGATAGTCCGCTCGGATTGGCCATCAGTTTGAGGATGATAGGCCGTACTAAAGTTCAGTTCAGTATTCAGAGAATGTTGAAGACTCTTCCAAAACATAGAGGTAAATCTTGGATCTCGGTCAGACACAATAGATAGTGGTACTCCATGAAACCATACCACTACCATGATATATATCCGTGCCAGTTAATCCAAAGATAAATCCTCTCAAATAGCAATGAAGTGTGCAGTCTTTGTAAGATGATCCACAACAACCCAGATTGCATTGTTGCCTTTGGATGTCCTTGGAAGTCCAGTGACGAAGTCCATGGTGATGTTCTCCCATTTCCATTCCGGTATGGGCAATGGTTGCATCATCCCCTTAGACTTCTACCTCTCTGCCTTCACTTGCTGACACACCAGGCACTTTGATGTTTATTCAGCGATCTCCTTCTTCATATTATCACACCAAAAGTTTTCTCGGAGAACTCGATACATCTTTGTGCTCCCTGGGTGAATAGAGAAATTTGAACTATGTGCATCATCCAAAAGTTCCTTCTTCAGATCCGAACTTGATGGAACACATAGTCTTTTCCCAAACCACACAATTCCTTCTTCATTAACATTAAACTCTGAGGATTTTCCCTTTTTGATAGCTTCCAATTTTTCTTGGATTCCTGCATCATTCTTTTGAGCATCCTTTATCATTTCCAAAAGATATGGTTGAGCAATAATTTGTGAAAGGATTGATTATGTTCCCTTCTTTATGATTCCCACATCCATCTTCATCAAGTCTAAGAAGATTGGATCCTTCTCAATTCTCATCATTGATAGAATATCTAGATCCTTTCTACTTAGGGCATCTTCCACCTTGTTCGCTTTCCCAGGGTGGTAATGTATTGAACAGTCATAATCCTTGATGAGCTCTATACATCTTCTCTGGCGCATATTAAGCTCTTTCTGTGTGAATATATATATATAAGACTCTTGTGGTAAGTATATATCTCACATTTCTCTCCATAGAGATAATGCCGCCAGATTTTCAAGGCAAAGATCACCGCCGCCAACTCCATATCATGCGTTGGATAGTTTCGCTCATGGATTTTCAACTGCCTTGAGGCATAGGATATCACTTTATCATTCTGCATCAGCACACATCCTATTCCTTTCATCGAAGCATCACTGAATACCACAAAAAGCTCCCCACTTGTGGGTAAAGTGAGCACGAGTGCAGTGATTAGCCTCCTTTTCAACTCCTTGAAGCTTTCTTCACCTTCATCACTCCAAGGAAACTTTACTCCCTTTCGAGTTAGCTTGGTAAGAGGGTTGGACAATCGTGAGAAATTTCACACAAATCGTCGATAATATCCAGCTCACCCCAAGAAGCTACGGATATCAGTTACCGATGTTGGCCTCGGCCATCCCTCAATTGCATCTGTTTTGGAGGGGTCCACAGATATCCCATTTCTTGTGATGATATGGCCCAATAATGAGACTTATTTCAACAAAAACTCAAACTTTTTGTACTTTGCATAGAGCTTCTCCTTGCGCAAAGTCTCTAGTACAGTTTTTAAATGCTCCTCATGGTCCTCCTTGGTTTTGGAGTATATTAGAATATCATCTATAAAGACTACCACAAATTTTTCAAGGTAATCTCTAAAGACTCTATTCATCAAGTCCATGAATATTGATGGAGCATTGGTGAGTCCAAAAGGCATTAATATGAATTCATAGTGCCCATACCTTGTACAAAAAGTAGTCTTGGGGATATTTTCCTTCTTCACCCTTACTTGATAATATCCCGACCGCAAGTCCACCTTAGAGATGTATTGTGCTCCACACAGCTGATCAAACAAGTCATCAATTCTTGGGAGAGGATACTTGTTCTTTATCGTGATTTTGTTAAGTTCACGATAATCAATGCAAAGCCGCATTGACCCATCCTTCTTCTTGATGAAGAGGACTGGTGCACCCCATGGTGATGCACATGGGCGTATAAACCCTTTATCCAGGTTCTCTTGTAGTTGTTTCTTCAGCTCTTCAAGCTCAACAACAGCTATTCTATATGGAGTCTTGGATATTGGTAGTGCCCCAGGTATATGTTCAATTGAGAACTCAACATCTCTTCTTGGAGTGAGACCAGGAAGTTCCTCGGGAAATACTTCAGCGAATTCCCTCACAATAGGCATTTCTTCAAGGGTGGTTTCTTCCTTGGACCCAATCATCTGAGCCATATATGCGTGCTCATAAGGAAGTAATATCCATGCTTGAGATGATGGAGCTAAAGGAGATTCATCTTCCTCCTGACACTTGTAAATAAACCGGGGTTGATTCTCCATATGGAGTGTGATTTCCCTCTCCCGACAATTTATGTTGGCTCTATATAAGGAAAGCCAATCCATGCCAATAATTGAATCAAATTCCACCAGAGGGAGTATGATGAGGTTCTCCAGGAAATTCAATCCATAGATTATAACAGGGGAGGACTTATACTCATGGGATCCATTGATTGCCCCATTTTCCGTACTCACCGACATCTTTACTTCCATGATTTTTGGTGGTGCAGGGATTGTTCTACTAAACTTTTGAGATATAAAATAATGCGTAGAAACTGAATCAAAAAGTAAGTTCGCAATTCTTGAATGAATAACTAGCGTACCTATCACCACTTCATTGTCGGGGTTCACTTCGGTAGAAGTGATGGCAAAAGTTCTTCCTTGATGTCTTGGAGGTTGTTGGTTGCCTCCGATAACCCTTGGATTAGGGCACTCATTTGCAAAATGACCCGGTTATTTCCATTTGTAGCATTGAACAACGCGTTGAGGTTCGAACGGAGCGTTCATCTCCTCTGTTGCAGCCGCGGGTCCTTCTTGCTGACAGTGAACAGCTAGGTGCCCTTCTCTTCCACACTTGAAGCATTTTCTTGTCCCCCTAAGACAATTTCCAGGGTGCTTCTTTCCACACTTTTGGCAAGTGGGGTGCTGGAACTTCTTAGCGCCATTGGATTTATCCATCGGACCACCAGTATTGAATTCCACCTTACGTTTCTTGTCCCCATGATACCCTAGTGATTCTCCGATCTCCATCTCAACCTTGAGGGCACATCTGACAATTTCCTCATAGTTGTCGAGGTCACAGATCGCTAATGCTTTCCGCATGCTGGGCTTCAGCCCACCAAAGAAGAGTTCAACCTTGCATTCAGGGGTAACGACAAAGACGGAAGCATATCATGCAATCCTTGTGAAGTTTACCTCGTACGATCCCACAGATTCTTCATCTTTCTGCTTGAGGTAAAGGAAGTCCCTTTCCTTCTTAAGACGGAGGGTGCAGGGAAAATATTTATCAAATAAAATCTTCCAAAATTCCTTCCATTCCAAGGCCTCTATCTCCTCCTCAGGCTTCATATTTTTGATCAATGTCCACCATTGATCAGCTTCACCCTCCATACTATAAGCCGCCAGGAGAACCTTCTCTTTTTCAGAGCATTGGAGGATGGAAAATATCTTTTCAATGGAGTTGATCCATTGTTCAGCGATCGTTGGATCAGATGATCCACTAAAAGTAGGAGGCCTTTGTCTCATGAAGCTCTCGATAGTGACTTGTTATTTCTTAGGGGGGGTTGAACATTCCCCTTGACCCATGTTTCTATTCAAAACTTGAGTTATCTGAGAGAGAAGCGTGACAAAGTTCGTGATTCCCGCTCCCATAGGATTGGGTATCTCATAAGTACAATCATCACACTGATCTTCACAACGGTTGTTAGCCCAAGTTCTCCTATTACCAGCCATTGGCTTTAATAAAAGGAAAGTTAGGGGTAACACATAAAGGGTAATCTAAAGACAAAAGTTGATGACTTATAAATAAACTTTAATCTCTTTAACTCATGAGTCTATAGGATTCAATCCAGGCTTTTCATGATCTTCCTTCTAACATATATTCTTAGGGGCATTTTTCCCTTAATAAAGAATCATACTAAGATTGTGAATTTATCAAAACATATCCCCCGGGAGTTTCGTAACCAAGAGTGCAGTAAGGCCCATTGTCGTGCACCAGTTCCCGTTCGATTCTAGCTCAAAGTAGTGTTTTCGGGTTTTACCCCTAGGATACATCTGTGCCAGAGCCGCCTCTACCTGCTCGTATCCAGATAGGGATGTATTTGTTTGATAAACCACTAACTTAGTATTTACCAAAACATAGGGATGTTTTTTTATACTTAGTCTTGTATCTAAGGCTTTACTATGGTTTCCTAATCCCAAAAATAACTAAACTTATCCTCTGATACCAACTATGACAACCCTTTTTTTTAATACAACTTAAGAATACTTTATTACATAAAACCTCAATTGATACAACAAAGAAGATAAAGAGGTTTATTATCTTTGGGGCTAAGGATAATTACATAAAAACATTAAACTTTAAATACAACATCCTTATTGATAACTTCCTTTACATGACCACTACATTCCTTCGTACTTAGCATTGCATGGGATAACCTGAAGACATGCGTAAGAAAAGGGTGAGCTATAAAGCCCAGTAAGGGAGTACACAATGAATAAAATGAGGAGTAAAATAAATTTTAGGCAATAGTAACATCAATAGAGCATTATAGTAACATGAACATAAAGGTATGATAATGCATGAAAACCATAACATGGAAATGTGGCAACAACACTTAACATTGAATTAGCATGAGCCAAGGCTCATTGCACATGGAGCATGAGTAAACCCTCATTGCACTTGAAGCATGAGTAAACCCTCATTGCAATTGAATTATCATGAGTCAACACTAATTTCACATGACGTATCATGATACTATACTTTACCCAATGCATTGGAGCGCTATAAAGGGCGCACCCTTCTTAAACATTTCATTTCATGCATAAGTGTGCCACATGAATCATAAAACATGGATTAATAAAACATAATCATTTATTCCATGATAAAGGAATGTGGAATTCATACATGAAACTTTATAATCAATAAGTAAATGTGCATAAAGGAGAATACCCTTGATGGATAAATGGGCATGGTATTCACTACACAATGATATTGGCTTAGAAAATCGGTGTGATTTCGGCAGCGTAACGGCGTGACATAAGAATTCATAAAAAAGGTTGATGAGAGAGAAAGGGGTTACTCATAATATTTACATGTAATGGACAGTAATGAGGTCATATAGATACATTTCCCATCAATTGAAAAGGAATTTAGATTCATGATACAAAAGTATTGCTTGAATATAAAAGATGAGAAAAGGTTTCTTTCGGAATTTCGGCATAGTAACGGGTGTACATGGGAGGATTTTAATGAGAGATAAAGGGGTCTCCCATCATTCAAATAATAAAGAGGGCAGTATGGGAGAGGTGATAAACCATACCCCCACATTCATAATTGAAATTAAACGGGCAATACAACTTAAAGAAAATTGACAAAAATGAGAAAGGATGAAAAAAACCCTTACTTGGAAGTGTGCTTCCAAAGGCTAGAGAGAGGCTTGTGAGAGGCTTCTTGGGAGCTTGGGGCACCTTGGGAGGATTCTAGAGATAGTAGGGAAGAGTTTGGACGAACTCTAAGGGATTTTAGTGAGAAGGAAGTGGGAGCTTGGGTGGGTTTATATAGGAAAGGTGAGAGAATTCTTTATTATTTAGGTTTGGGACTCCTTATATTAAAATAATCCAAACCACAAACCATCCCATGGTATTTGACCATGGTTTCTGGAAAAGGAAAGAGGAAAACAATATTTTACAAGTCCAAGGTCCGAACATATTAAAAAAATAGGGTTGCTTTTGTGGAGGTGAGTCACACTCCCATGGAAATTAATTTAAAAAGGCAAAGTGTTGAATAAGTCTTGAGGGCTCCATTAATGCTTTGAAAAGTAAGTCAAAACAACCCAAAACCTCATTATTTTAATGACAAAACACATATTGGCCGATCATAAGGATTATGGTATTTTATTACATCACCATTGGGTCATTATGATGTCATAAAACACATTATATATTTAAATGGTATTTAATTTTTACCCAAAAATTTGACTGTCTCAGAAAATTATGAAAAAATCACCGTTGGATAATTTTGACGGCCTGATTCCAAAACTAATATTTATATTATCTAAATAATTTTCTAAATAAGTGAATTTTTACTTTTAAAATAAAAACCGACATTTATAAAAAAATTCACAGGTTTTGACAGAAATGGCTTTCAAACCTTAATAAAATTTTTAATTGCATTCATAAAATTATAAGATCATTTATACTTAATAAGAAAATTAATTTAATATTAATAATAATATTTTATTAAAATATTATTTAATTCAAAAATCATTTAATTTAATAAAATATAATTCTTAATTAAATAATAACTAAAAACACCATTTGTACTTTAAAAACTAATTACAATGTATCAAAAATGAACCGAAATTATAATCATTATTATATACAAAAATAATGAACATGAACATAGTACTACTTATTTGTTACATAACCCCTTAAAATAGCTGCATAAGACCTAAGGGTAAGGTGTGAGATGGTGACAGACTCTTGGGGCGGCTCGAATAACATCGCTCGAGTGATAATTTCAATCAACTTCCACTTTTCCTGTAGACGATCACGTTCGAGCTTGACTTGATGAAGCTCAGCTTGGGCATGGTCAAGGGAAAATCCCAAAGACGCCACCTCTTTTCCGAGCTCTGAAAAATGGGCTTCGTAAGGGGAAATTCTACTGGATGAGGCCATTGCTTCCTTTGTCTGAGTAGAAATGGGTTCGTTAAAGCCTTATATTTATACTACTCAGATAATCACAGCTCAACGGCTAAAAAGTAACGGTCACAAATCTTAACGTAAAACTAAAGTAGTTGACATCTTATAAAAAAAATTTCACAAAGACACATTTAACTGGATCAAGAGGTATTTTCCATTAATGAAACTTTGGGTCTTTACATAAAATCTGAAAATCATTTTATAATAATGATACTTTTCAAGACTTTCTAAGAGTGCCCCTCCTCTTCTCTTATAAAAGGCCCCCACCTCTACCACCTTACCCACACCTATCAAGCCTTTGGTTAAACCAAACCCTTCCCATTTCATCTCTACACATCCCTATCTTAATCATTGAAGCCTAACCTTGGGATGAATGCTCTTCAAGAAACTGTATTGGTTCCAACCAAGAGGTGTTACCCGATTTAAAGGTAATGTCTTCACTTGTGTTCTTTTGTTTTATTTTTATTCTCCAAACCCCTAAAATCATTTTATTAATTTATTTTGTAACAACACAAGTATATTAAATATATTAGAATGTTGTTATGTGGAGGATTCGAGCTACACTCACACGCACCTCCGTCTAATGGTTAAAGAATAAACTGTTTTTGTGGATGGTGAATTACTGCCTCACGAAACGATGATTGTTCAATCTTCTCTTAACACCTTTCATGGTGGCCATTATGATGTCACTATATTTAATATATGATATATATGGTATTTATGTTTTCCATACACTTCTTTATTTTATATTTAAAAAATACCTTTATGCCTTGCATGTTGTGCAAATGCGATAATTTCATACGAGGAAATGTGGACTACCTCCCCCTCAAGTGATGTGACTCGTTCATGCAATACATGGAATGTATAAAGAATGAAATTAATGAACATATGTGAACTATAAAATTTATATATTATACTAGAATTATAATATATATATCTCTTTATTATTTGTAATACCATTAATATGACAAAGAAATGAAAGTAGCGTTCATGCGTATATACGGCCTACCGTATCCATGAACGGTGCATTTCATTTCTTTTAATCTCCAAATGTAATGGAATAGTTTAAAGTGAATATTTACTGGATATATATGATAAATAAATCATTAATACTATCCTGGATATGATTTACATACAACTACACGGACAATCATTTTCAAAAAAGATAATTTTTGACCCATTTACCAAACATCGACAAAAACATCTGATATGAACTAACATTATTAACCAATTATTATAACATTATAATATTTTATATGAACTGAATAATAATCTTTAAAGGAGTAAAATAAGTAATTATAAATTCACCAAAGTTTATTATTCTGGAATATAAAGAAATGAACAATACAAGTCGGACTTGAGGTAAGGTATCTAACCTCTCGCTTTCTTTTCAAGTACCCTCTTTTATGTAATTTCATTTATGCTCCATGTTATTATGATGGAGAATGTTATTTTATATTAACCATAATTTAATTTGTATTTTTATATGATTATATACCCCCTATTACTCTCATCAATTAATTTTTTAGAATTTTTAAGTGGCACTGTTAGGCTGCCAAATTTTCCTAAGGGATCCTACCTCTCTCTTTATTTTTATGTACACTTTTTATGTAACATACTTTACGCCCCTATTTCTTATGTTGGGGGATGTTATATTATATTAAAATTTCTCTAAATTTTATGTTAATATTATTAGAGACCCTATTTTATGTCATCAATCCATTTTTGGATGTTTTATGTGGGGCCATTAGGCTGTCGAATTTTCATAAGGGGATTTTCATCTCACTTTTTATTCCTGCGAGATTCATGTTACATTGGCCACTATTTAATTTTTTGTGGTGTATGTACTACCGATTATTTTACTATTTGTATAATATAATCCCATTTATGGGTAGTTAAATCTTCATTGTATGACCCTTTTTTCATGGGGTGTATGTTTCGAAAGTTTCCCAAATCGGTAAGGGAAACTTTCACACTTTTTTTTAAAGACTTATTTTGTTATGTCATTTAATTTAAATATTTTTATGTCGAGATATATTCTTATATATCCTTATTGATGTAAATTTTATATCCAAGTGATGTGATACCATTTTCTCTCTCATAAACTAATTTTTTAAATTTTAAAGTGACGCTGCTAGGCTGTCGAATTTTACCAAGGGGACTTCTTAACCCAATTTCGATTTCATTGGGTTCGACTTTTAGTTATTGAATATGTCATACTATTAATATGTGTGAATTAACTCTGGTTTTTTTACAGTTAATATCCACATATATTGGGTTTATTTATATTTTTCACACATAATTATGATATTGATTTATCCTTAACTTAAGGATAACTTATTTATAAGGGATTTCATCTCATTTAACATTTCTATTGTGACATCATTGTTGTTATGAACCAATTCACTCTTATATGGTGTATACACTGTCCTTTCAAATATTATATCATGAATCCATTTATTCTCATGATGTTATAACTTTCTGATTAAATGTTATTCCTCAAATATTTTTTTCAAGTGTCTTTCATTTGGTTAAAAACCCTTTATCTAAAATATCGTTTTAAATGTTTTAAAGATTTATTCATTTAAATATTTCTCATTGATATCCATGTTTTCAAAATGGTTTTAAGGATTTATTTATATGGATATTAATTTTTTAAAATGTTAAAAGCTTCAAAGTGGTATAGGACACTTTGATTCAAAAATCACTTTATTGAATGATTTAAATGGTTTGAAAATGGTTTTTTGAATGGATCCATTATTTCAAAATCTTAAGAATGTTATATTGTTATTGAAATGTGGTAATGTTATATTTCTTTTATTCTTATGTAATGTGTTATGATTATGTTATGGTTATTGGGCATTGTTAAAGAAGATGGTTGGTTCCGTCATAAACTAAGGGCGGGTGAGCCTGATATATCTCTCCAATGCATTGCGTAATGCGAATGGGTTAAACGCTAAGGTTTCTCTGAAGAGATTTAGGTAATATACTGTGATGGGTATTCCAAACGTAACCATGAGGGTTACAGCAGACGTAAGAATATTATAAATGCCTCAAGTTACCTTTATGTCTTAATATTTCATTGAGTTATTCCTAAATCTTATGATATCATGAGGTATGTAAAATTGCTAATGTTTTATGAGTAAAGTATGATTTCATTGATTCCTATGTACTCATGGACTAATTTTTTCTTTCCATATTGTTATAACCCTTACTGTGATTTTTATGCTCATCCCAAGTTTTTTTGAAATGTTTTTCCCAAGACATAAAGTTTAATAGGGTCAAGGATGGGATAAATGAAATGTTAGGATTTCTAAAACAAGGAACTAGACATGACACTTTTGTTCAAGTGTTTTTATTTTTTTGAAAAAAATTTGAAGCTAAGTAGATGCGTCTACTTTGTAATCTTTGAGATGTAATAGTTATGTCCTAATTCTCTAAAACTCTAAACCTGAAAAGATCCTCAATGTGAATTATTCATTTAATTCAATAATATGTAATGTTTAAGGTTGGGTCATTATAGTTGTTATCAGAGGATGGTTTAGATAACTTTAGAGGTTAGAGTGTTAAGTGAAAAGTTGTGTATAACCACAATGGTTATTATATTAGATAGAGTTATTGTTATTTTTGAAGGTTGGAATGTGCTTGAGATAACATCGATAAGTATATCTTAGTGTTTATATTCATCTATAGTACATAATGATTTTGTTGATATAATCACACTGACATTTTTGGTTTTAGTAAATGGATGTATCTAGCAGGCACCAAAGTGTCAATGGGTTTGAAGGATACTATGGTGGTTCTATGATTAAGAGACTAGATGAAATGTGGGATTCAATGAGAAATCGTGTGGTTATTCTAAACCAACTATCAGGAGTCATGATCAACCACTTGAACCTTGGTGAGTTCTCTAAAGCATCATGTATGAGAGAACCAACTCGAAATGGATATTTAGGTAATAATTATAAAGGTAACCATTAGGGTTTATATGATCCTTACATTTGATGTAATTATGGGTTACTATACGTTATGATGGAATATGACCGACATGACATAAACTTGAGGTTAATTTATGTTATGTTTATTTTTTAAGATTTTATCTCATTTTGGGGAATGTTTTAAGAATTATGTAGTTTTGGTAAAAGTACAACACGTAGACCATGTGACAACCTATCTTGTCTGACGAAGCTACGGGAATCGAACCCACAACCAAAGTTAGACTGGTATTTATTTCCTAACATTGGACAACATGAAGTCCCTGGTTAGTATGACTTATTATTTTTAGTTAGATTATCTTATGAAAAAAGAATAAGTTGATTTTGTGTTATCTATGTAAATTATTAACCTATCATGGAGGATATGTGATTAGGTTAATTAATTTTCTGTATTAGACTTTAAGAACAACTGATGTTATTTGGAGATAAATGTTAATTTGTACCTTGCGAGACTACGTGATTAAATCCATCAAATATTTGGGTATCAATATTAGTTGGGTTTACATTGAATAATTTTATGGAAAGATGTTTATTGAATGGTCTTTGTTGAACTTTGGGATTTGTTTGACAAATTTTGGAGATTAGGAGTAGTTTTTATTTTTGTAAAAAAAAAAAATTTTTTGGGTATTATCTGATCTCGTACTAAACTTTTTGGTTTGGTTTTGGTTGAGATCTAAAGACTTGGAAAATATATATTTCTCTTTTGTGGAATAGGTGATTCTCTAGAAGTTGATTATAATACTCTTAATGTGACCAAGTCTTCTTAAATACTCGTCTTTTAGAGAAAATATGAGTTTGTATAAGAAATCTATTAAAAGTTGAAAGTCAACATGACAAGTAAGTATGTTTCCTTATTATTTAGTTAATCTCAAAAATAAATTCCACAATGAAAATTAACGTAAAAAAATGTTGTCTGTTAACTTTTCCTATGGGGGAATCGAATACCATTTAACCCATCACAAGTTTGTGATTTTCTAATGGTTAACTTTCTCCTAAATATGTTTTCTATCACTTTCCCTCAGAACATGACCCTTTCCTTTTTCTTCCATATCCTTGTTTTCCTACATGTAATCCTAGTATGGGTTAACTCGGGTGACCTCTATACTTCACTTTATTTATTTTAAAGTTCTTGTTTTACCGACTCTTGTTCCAATGTGGGACTTTCAATGATGTTTCCGAGCCCAATTTTAAAATTGCGAGGACGCAATTCCCAAAAGGGGGGAAGGATGTAACACCCCAGGTAAATAAAGAATATGACATTTTTATATTTATCCCTATTTGGGAATAAAATTTTAATATTAATTTAAAGGGAACGCTATGCTCGATGACTTACCCAATACGCAACAACGAGTTCCTTTGAAATCTTACGTTGCAATCTAATAATAAAATAATTTTATTTTAAATGGTATTTATCACCTAGCCATTGTAATGACGGGAATGAACAGAACTGACTAAAAAATGATTATATATGTTTTTCAAATATTTTTATTCTTTACAATAAATGTTAGAGGATTAAAAATGCGAATGAATCCAATTTTAAGTGTAATCATTCTAATATTCATTAAAAGGTCGAATAACCACCTTTTGATGGAGAACCTCTTTTAAATCAACTGTTTGAAAATTTTATGTGTTATATTTGACAAAATAAAATTCTTCTTTAAAATCGGGACATCATAATTTACTTTGTGTAATTTTTTTGGTATTTTTACGATAAAGTTCATTTTTAATGAATAAGTGAAAAATGTTGTATTTTTATTCAAAACCTCTTTTTAATCTATTTTATTTATATTATTAGATCATCTTTTGAATTTATTTTAAAGTTTAATTAGAATATATTTTTACCATTTAATACAATGTTGGTCATTGGAATTAATTTCACTTTGAAATTTGACTTAAACTAGTGTCAATCTGTTGATATATATTATTTCATAAAAACACGCTATTTGTTCTGACAGCAGGAATTATTTATTAAATTAATTAATTTAACTTATATGTTTTGAATTTTTTTAAAATATTCATCATTTTTGAATTAAGAATATCAAATATATCTTAGAGTGAATATTTGGTATTTTTCTGAAAAACATCAATTTTTATGAATAGTGAAACCACTAAGTGGTAGTTTAAAAACTGATTTTTCATTTAAATGATACTTTACCACCTCTATGATTTGAATTTCAAAAATACGACATACATGGTTGTCATTAAGATGAAAAATGTGGTTTAATGGGATTAAAATAATTTTTTGGTGAATAGTAACTTTTATGTTTTATTAATCGCGATTAAAGGTAATTATTATAATTTAAAGAAAATATAATGTTATAATAATATGAAATGACCTTGACAGATGTACTAACCTTATTGGATGAGTCATGGCCAGCCAAGAAAACACATGGGTCATCTTGGGGACCCCATGGAGCAACTTTAGTAGGAAAATGACATTAATAACTTTTTATTTAAAGTTAAAATTAAAATGTCACAAACATGTGTTGTTTTACTAAAACAATTTATACATGGTGTTATATAAGTCATATTTTTAATGATAAATATTCATTAGAAATCTAAAAATATTTCCTACATCATGATATTTTTTTATAATTTTTATACATTAAATAAATTATATTATTTATGACACCATGATGATGGAGCGATTACCTCATTATTTAACGATTTAAATAAAATTAAAAGACAATGTAAAATATAAGATCTAAAATTGTAAAAAACCAATTGGATGTGTGGATTTATAACTATTATCACCTTATCCTCGAAATATATAATTTTGGGGCCTTTAAAATCCGAAAAGAAATTTATAATAATGTTACTTTTCAAGACATTCCAAGAGTGCCCCTCCTCTCCTCTTATAAAAGGCCCCCACCTCTACCACCGTACCCACACCTCTCAAGCCTTTGGCTTGGCCAACCCCGGCGCATTTCATCTCTCCAAATCTGTATCATCATCATTGAAGCCTCACCTTTTGCAGAATGTATAGCGACCCAGCCTTTTCTTACATTACTATTGCTTCATTTCAAAGATAAACAACATAATAGTATTACACATGGAGGATCCAGAGGTTTAGTGTCTTGGGCAAACTAGGACTACACATAACAAGTAAAACATCAAGCATAAAAATTCATTTAATCTCTTCTTCTATAGCTTCTTATTGGCACTTGTCCTCTCCTTAGTGCATGTAGCCACCTGAGGATATACATCAAAAGGGGTGAGCTAAAAGCCCAGTAAGAGGATAGATAAGAACAATATATCATGGGGTGATCATAATCATGACATAGGAAGAAGATCTTAATCATGAGAGGAGCATAAACAATAAACTTGAAATGTGGCAAAGCATAAAAATGAAACATCATGTCTTAGTGGTTAACTACCACACATAATTGTGAACAAAGCTAGCATCATGTTCACACATAATTTCACATTTACTCATGAGATTCATCACTTTACCCAATTCATTGGAGCGCTATATAATTCTGGGCGCACCCGTCACATTTAAACATTCATATTGCGCTATATAATTCCGGGCGCACCCGTCACATCATAACATTATCATTATCATGCTTGCCACATAGAACACATACAAAACATGTACATAAATATCCCATGGAAAGGAATGGGTTTCATCTCATAATAACACATTCATAAGCTTTGGGTTCCCAAAATAAAGAGGGAACAACATACTTGATATAAGAACCATCAACCTTGAATGAGAGGGAAAACGTGAGATCTTGAAAGAAGAGTTATTTTGGAAAACATTTTGATGGACATAAAAATCAGTGACAAACATGTATATCCCAGAAAAGTAAAGGAAATGATGAACAAAAGACCTTTGAGGGGTAACCATATCAAAATGGAATGAAAGAGGGAGAACTCGAAGGAAGAAAATTGGGTTCGAGATTTCCCCTTACCTTGTACTCGAATGCCTCCTTCTCTTTAATGTCCTGTATAATGACATTATATTCATTAATTAGAAATTCCAGAAACTTTTATACATTAATAGGGTTCATTCTGGTTTCATTATTTCATATTATGTTCCTTTGGATGACTTATAGAGTTTAAAAACATTGATCGGGGATGTTCGTTTTCATGGTTTTCTTGAGCGGTCCACTTGTATTCTTAAATTGATGTTTGGGTAGATCATGGGTAAACATCCAGAAATGATATTACATGTTATTAATGATATTACAGAAGCTTGAATGATTTTAGAATGAGTTATATTAGATCTAATTGGATGAATCATTAGATAAAAATATAATGATGGCTATTTGGGTTAATTTGAGCGGTTTTTGGATCACAACGATCTTGTTTTAACATTTATCTTAGTAATATGGCCATAGGTTATTTCCAGAACATAAAATAGAACATAATACATATAAAACATTCTGGTTCAACCATAAAAATGGTTTCATGACCATATTGAAGGTATAAATGGAAGAAGAGAGCATGTTGTTTTTGAAGGTGATAAATTATCACCACATGAACAACGTTCTCTTTAATAAAATAAAAGGAAGGGGGAAAGGGTGGGGGTGATATAATATAACATTAGAATCATAATATTACATTATATATATAATACTGGATTTACAGAACAAGATAGATGGAGATCAAGAAAGGAACTTGAACTTGAAAGGAAATTAAAGGAGAAGAGGGAGAGAAATTACCTTTAGAATCCTCCTCTTGAGTTCCTCTTTAAGGAAGCTAGGCTTGGTCTTTTGATGAGACCAGCAGATTTTGGACGTGGGGGATGAGCTAGGGAAGGTGTTTGGGCAGAATTTGGAGAAGGCTTGGAGCTTGAGAGGTGTGAGGAAAAGAGGGAGTGAAGGGTGGCTTTTATAGTGGAGGGGAGAGGGGTTTTCTTAATATTAAATTGATTAGTTTATTAATTCCACCAAGGAAAATGAATAGTGAGTCTTGGATGACCAAGAATAGTAAATTTTACTTGTGAATTCGGGATTTGGGTTCTTAAATCACTTGTGATGTCAGGAATAGTGGGTTTTAATTAAAATGCATTTATATGATAAATTAATGTATTATACTATTCATCAAAAATTCAAGTACCTCAGAAAAATCCCAAAATTTTACCCTAACTATTTTTCGACGTGTAGAATCCAAAAATGAATTCCATTTTTCAAAAATAATTTTCTAAATATTATTAATTTAATATTTAATTAAAAATCATAATTTACTTAAAAAAACAGTTTTTAAAATTAAAACTGATTTTGCAATTCTTTCAAAAATTACTTAAGGTCTTATAAAATTATCTAAAAACTATTATACATTGATTCAATAATTTATTAATATATTTCAGGAAAATAAATATTCTTTTAAATTAATTAATTAATTATAATTAATCATTTATGATTTATAAAATATCAAAAATGTTTACTAAGGTCAAATTATCACTTTCTATGATGTCTATATTTTATTTTATTATTCATAGGTAATGTTACTCTTATTTACTATTCATAAGGTTCATATTACTATTCATAAGGGCAGGTTACTATTCATAAGGGTATGTTACTATTCACCAAAAATTATTTTTGTTTCATTAGACTCCAAAAACTATCTTGAACACAACCGTGAATGTTGGATTAAAATTCCAAACATAGGGGTGAAAAAATTATGTTTAAAGGTCACGTATCACTTAGTAGTTCATTATTTTGTGTTTTTATGACATAGATATAAGAAGGGATTTTTCTATTGAAAAACTTTGGGTCGTTACATTCTCCCCCCCCCCTTAAGAAATTTCGCCCCTGAAATTTCACTTTACACAAACAGGTGAGGGTACTTCTCCTTCATTGCCTCTTCTGGTTCCCAAGTTGCTTCCTCAAACTTTTGGTCCTCCACAACACTTTGACAAGGCGGGTTGTCTTGTTGCGTAGAACCTTATCACTTCGGTCTAGAATTTTTACCGGCTGCTCCTCATATGAGAGATCATCTTCCAACTGTACCACCTCTAGGTTTAGTACATGTGAGGGGTCTGGAATGTACTTCCTCAGTAGTGATACGTGAAACACGTCATGAACTTGAGCCATATTCGGTGGAAGTTCCAGACGATAGGCCACGGCTCATATACGATCAAGGATCTCAAAGGGGCCAATGTACCTTGGGATTAGCTTCCCTTTCTTCCCGAATCGCATGACTCTCTTCCATGGAGATATTCGAAGGAAGACATTATCTCCAACGTCGAACTCCAAGTCCCTTCGATGATTGTCAGCATAGCTCTTTTGCCGACTTTGAGCAGCTTTGATATGTTTCTGGATGGCTTGAACCTTCTCTGTCATCTCTGGAACAAGATCAGGACCAAGTAGTTTTCATTCTCCAACTTCATCCCAACAGGTTGGAGTTCTACATCGCTTCCCATAAAGAGCTTCATACGGAGCCATCTGAATACTCGAGTGGACGCTATTGTTGTATGAGAACTCAACCAATGGAAGGTGATGATCCCTTCCACCTTTGAATTCAAGAGAGCATGATCTTAGCATATCATCAAGTGTCTGAATAGTCCTTTCAGACTGGCCATTAGTTTGGGGGTGATAGGCCGTGCTGAAGTTTAATTCAGTACTCAAATCATGTTGAAGGCTCCTCCAAAATTTAGAAGTGAACCTTGGATCACGGTCAGAGGCAATCGAGAGTGGAACACCGTGCAACCTCACTACATCCTTCACATATATCCTTTCAAGTTGTTCAAGTGAGAGGTCTTCCCGAATAGCGATAAAATGGGAAGCCTTGGTGAGTCTGTCAACCACAACCCATATCGCATTATTTCCTCTTGACATTTTCAGAAGACCCATGACAAAGTCCATAGTAACATTTTCCCATTTCCACATGGGTATAGGCAATGGCTGCATCATACCTTTGGATTTTTCCGCTCAGCTTTAACTTGCTGGCATACCAAGCACCTTGATATATATTCAGCAATCTCCTTCTTCATGTTATCCCACCAGAAGTGTTCTCGGAGATCACGATACATCTTGGTACTTCCAGGATGAATAGAGAAAGTTGAGCTATGTGCATTATCCAATATCTCCTTCTTTATTTCGGGTGATGAAGGCACACAAAGCCGCGTTCCAAACCGGATCACACCATCATCGTCGATATGGAACTCTTGCAGCTTCCCTTCCTTTACTGCATTCACCCTCTTTTGTATCTCCACATCATCCCTTTGTGCTTCCTTGATATTCTGTTGGATGGATGGTTGCGCAGTCATTTGGGCAAGGTAGGATGTATCCCCTGCCCTTACGATTCCCAAATCCATCCTTTGCATATCCAAGAAGATAGGGTATTTCTCAATCCTCAACATGGATAGAGTAGCAGGTTCTTTCCTGCTTAGAGCATCAGCTACCTTGTTCGCCTTTCCAGGATGATAGTGAATAGAGAAATCGTAATCCTTGATTAGCTCTAACCATCTCCTTTGACGCATGTTGAGCTCCTTTTGTGTGAATATATACTTTAGGCTCTTGTGGTCGGTGTATATGTCACACTTCTCACCATAAAGGTAGTGCCGCCAGATTTTCAAGGCAAAAATCACGGCTGCCAGCTCTAGATCATGCGTCGGGTAGTTCTGCTCATGGATCTTCAACTGTCATGAGGCGTAGGCTATCACATTATCATTTTGCATGACTACACAACCCAAGCCTTTCTTTGAAGCATCACTGTATATCACAAAAATTTCTCCACTTTTCGGTAGTGTGAGTACAGGTGCAGTGATTAGCCTTCTCTTTAGCTCCTTGAAGCTTCCCTCACATTCTTCCGTCCATTCATACTTTACCCCTTTCCTTGTTAACTTAGTTAGCGGGCTTGACAATCGTGAGAAGTTTCTCACAAAACGTCGGTAGTACCCATCTAATCCAAGAAAACTACGGATTTCTGTGACACTAGAGGGTCTGGGCCATTCTTCAATCACCTTTGTCTTTGAAGGGTCCACAGAAATTCCCTCGCTTGTGATCACATGTCCCAAGAACGTGACTTGATTCATCCAAAAGTCACACTTGCTGAACTTGGCGTACAACTTCTCCTTTCTCTATGTCGCCAACACAAGTCTTAGATGTTCTTCATGTTCCTCCTTACTCTTGGAGTAAATGAGAATATCATCCATAAACACTACCACAAATTTGTCGAGGTAATGTCTAAAGACTCTATTCATAAAATCCATGAAGATTGCAGGGGCATTAGTAAGTCCGAAGGGCATCACCAAAAAATCATAGTGCCCATACCTTGTACGGAAGGCAGTCTTCTGAATATCTTCCTTCTTCACCTTTACTTGATGATATCCAGAACGAAGATCCACCTTTGAGATGTATTGAGATCGTCTTAACTGATCGAACAAGTCATCAATCATTGGGAGAGGAGACTTGTTCTTTATGGTGATCTTGTTGAGTTCCCGATAATCGATACACAGCCGCATGGTTCCATCCTTCTTCTTCACAAAGAGCACTACCCCAAGGTGATGCACTAGGGCGTATGAACCCTTTGTCCAGATGCTCTTGCAGCTTCTTCTTTAACTCCTCCAGTTCGATGGGAGCCATCCTATAGGGGCACTTCGAGATAGGAGTAGCTCCGGGTATGAGTTCAATTGAGAACTCTACCTCACGATCCGAGGGAATTCCGGGTAACTCTTCGGGAAATACATCGGTGTATTCCCTTACGATGGGCATTTCCTCAAGGTTGGAACTTTCCTTTGACTCAATCATTTGGGAGAGGTATGCTTCTTCATAGGGAATCATCACCCACACCATTGAAGGATTTCTCAAAGGAGATTCAAGATCTTCCTTGCATTTGTAGAGGAGCATGGGATGGTTCGAAATACGAAAATATATTTCCTTTTCCCGACAGTTGATATGTGCTCTATATAACGAGAGCCAATCCATTCCCATTATAGCATCGAATTCTACCAAGGGAAGTATTATGAGATTTGCCGGAAGAATCTTCCCACATACGTCAATAGGAGAAGAATCAAACACTTGGGTTGCAATGATTGCACCACTTGGTGTTTTTACAGATATCTCTACTTCAAGGTTTCGGGGCTTCGATTCTATAGTTCAAGAAAACTTGCAAGATATAAAGGAATGCGTAGAACCAGAATCAAATAAGACTTTTGCCATTCTTGAGTGAATAGGAAGTGTACCTTGTACGACTTCATTATCATGTTCCACCTCCGCTGTAGTGATGGCATAAGTCTTCCCTTGTTCCTTTGGCTTTGGTGGTTGTTGGTGCAGATTACCCTCGAAAGCTCGAGGATTAGTGCACTGGTTTGAATAGTGCCCTAGCTCCTTACAGTTGTAGCATTGAACCACGAGTGGTTCTCTCCTTTAATCGGCTACATTATCCTTCCTTTTCATGTCTCTTCGACACTCGTGAGCTAGGTTTCCTTCTTTCCCACACTTGAAGCATTTCCCCGTCCCTTTGAGGCAGTTCCCACTGTGCATCTTCCCACATTTTTGGCAAGTGGGTCGTTGTGTTTTCTTCCCATATTTATCACTAGATCCACCAGCTTGAAACTCCATATTTCTTTTCTTATCACCATAGCCATGGGACCATTCTCCAAACTCCATCTCCACTTTGAGAGCACACCGAACAACATCTTCATAACTCCCAAAGTCTCGAATTTCAAGAGCTTTTCGAAGATGTGGTTTTAATCCACTAAAGAATCTATCAATTTTGCTATCATTGTTGATAACAAAACCCAAAGCATACCTAGCGAGCCTTGTGAAATTTGCTTCATAGGTTGTGACAGATTCTCCTTCTTTTTGCTTGAGCTCTATGAATTCTCTCTCCATCTTCGTGCGAAGATTTCGTGTGAAGTACTTATTAAGAAACATTATCTTAAAGTCTTCCCATTCCATATCTTCAATTTCATCCCTTGGCTTGGTGTTATTAATCAAAGCCCACCATTGATCAGCTTCTCCATCTAGATGATAAACGGCTAGAGTCACCTTCTCTGTCTCAGAACAGTGAAGAACAGAAAAGGTCTTCTCCATGGAGTTGACCCATTGTTCCGCAACTAGTGGATCGGAAGATCCACAAAACGTCAGTGGTCGTTGCCGTATAAAACTTTCGATAGCTAGCTGCTCCCTCTTTGGTGAAGGAGGACGTTCCCCATTATTATGGTTATTATTCATAACCCGGGATAATTGGGTAAGCATCGTCATGAAGTTTTGAACTCCACCTCCAAAATCATTGGGGATGTCATTTGGGCAATCGTTGCATTGGCCTTCACAAGAGTTGTTGGCCTGATTTCTCCTGGTTCCCACCATTTTCTAAAATAGAAAAGGTTAGAACAAAACATAAGTAAACAAGTCATGAATAACTTATCATTTTAAACAATTATACCTAAAACATAACATATGGGATCCCTAGGTAAATATCCTTGTGTTCATATTTGTACTTAGTCTCATGCTAGAGGTTTTCTTTAGGGTTCACTAATCCTAATTCCCAAATTAACTAATCCTTTCCTTTGATACCAACTATAGAGACCCAGCCTTTTCTTACATTACTATTACATCATTTCAAAGATAAACAACATAATAGTATTACACATGGAGGATCCAGAGGTTTAGTGTCTTGGGCAAACTAGGACTACACATAACAAGTACAACATCAAGCATAAAAATTCATTTAATCTCTTCTTCTATAGCTTCTTATTGGCACTTGTCCTCTCCTTAGTGCATGTAGCCACCTGAGGATATACATCAAAAGGGGTGAGCTAAAATCCCAGTAAGAGGATAGATAAGAACAATATATCATGGGGTGAGCATAATCATGACATAGGAAGAAGATCTTAATCATGAGAGGAGCATAAACAATAAACTTGAAATGTGGAAAAGCATAAAAATGAAACATCATGTCTTAGTGGTTAACTACCACACATAATTGTGAACAAAGATATCATCATTTTCACGCATAATTTCACATTTACTCATGAGATTCATCACTTTACCCAATGCATTGGAGCGCTATATAATTCCGGGCGAACCCGTCACATTTAAACATTCATATTGCGCTATATAATTCCGGGCGCACCCGTCACATCATAACATTATCATTATCATGCTTGCCACATAGAACACATATCAAACATGTACATAAATAACCCATGGAAAGGAATGGGTTTCATCTCATAATAACACATTCATAAGCTTTGGGTTCCCAAAAGAGAGAGGGAACAACATACTTGATATAAGAACCATCAACCTTGAATGAGAGGCAAAATGTGAGATCTTGAAAGAAGAGTTCTTTTGGAAAACATTTTGATGGACATAAAAATCAGTGACAAACATGTATATCCCAGAAAATTAAAGGAAATGATGAACAAAAGACATTTTAGGAGTAACCATATCAAAATGGAATGAAAGAGGGAGAACCCGAAGGAAGAAAATTGGGTTCGAGATTTCCCCTTACCTTGTACTCGAATGCCTCCTTCTCTTTAATGTCCTGTATAATGACATTATATTCATTAATTAGAAATTACAGAACCTTTTATACATTAATAGGGTTCATTATGGTTTCATTATTTCATATTATGTTCCTTTGGATGACTTATAGAGTTTAAAAACATTGATCGGGGATGTTCGTTTTCATGGATTTCTTGAGCGGTCCACTTGTATTCTTAAATTGATGTTTGGGTAGATCATTTGTAAACATCCAGAAATGATATTACATGTTATTAATGCTATTACAGAAGCTTGAATGATTTTATAATGAGTTATATTAGATCTAATTGGATGAATCATTAGATAAAAATTTAATGATGGTTATTTGGGTTAATTTGAGCGGTTTTTGGATCACAACGATCTTGTTTTAACATTTATCTTAGTAATATGGACATAGGTTATTTCCAGAACATAAAATAGAACATAATACATTTAAAACATTCTGGTTCAGCCATAAAAATGGTTTCATGACCAGATTGAAGGTATAAATGGAAGAAGAGAGCATGTTGTTTTTGAAGGTGATAAATTATCACCACATGAACAACGTTCTCTTTAATAAAATAAAAGGAAGGGGGAAAGGGTGGGGGTGATATAATATAACATTAGAATCATAATATTACAGTATATATATAATACTGGATTTACAGAACAAGATAGAGGGAGATCAAGAAAGGAACATGAACTTGAAAGGAAATTAAAGGAGAAGAGGGAGAGAAATTACCTTTAGAATCCTCCTCTTGAGTTCCTCTTTAAGGAAGCTAGGATTGGTCTTTTGATTAGACCAGCAGATTTTGGTCGTGGGGGATGATCTAGGGAAGGTGTTTGGGAAGAATTTGGAGAAGGCTTGGAGCTTGAGAGGTGTGAGAAAAAGAGGGAGTGAAGGGTGGCTTTTATAGTGGAGGGGAGAGGGGTTTTCTTAATATTAAATTGATTAGTTTATTAATTCCACCAAGGACAAGGAATAGTGAGTCTTGGATGACCAAGAATAGTAAATTTGACTTGTGAATTCGGGATTTGGGTGCTTACATCACTTGTGATGTCAGGAATAGTGGGTTTTAATTAAAATTCATTTATATGATAAATTAATGTATTATACTATTCATCAAAAAATCAAGTATCTCAGAAAAATCCCAAAATTTTACCCTAACAATTTTTCGACGTGTAGAATCCAAAAATGAAGTCCATTTTTCAAAAATAATTTTCTAAATATTATTAATTTAATATTTAATTAAAAATCATAATTTACTTTAAAAAACAGTTTTAAAAATTATAACTGATTTTGCAATTCTTTCAAAAATTACTTAGGGTCTTATAAAATTATCTAAAAACTATTAGACATTGATTCAATAATTTTTGAATATATTTCAGGAAAATAAATATTCTTTTAAATTAATTAATTAATTATAATTAATCATTTATGATTTATAAAATATCAAAAATGTTTACTAAGGTCAAATTATCATTTTCTATGATGTATAAATTTTATTTTATTATTCATAGGTCATGTTACTCTTATTTACTATTCATAAGGTTCATATTACTATTCATAAGGGCAGGTTACTATTCATAAGGGTATGTTACTATTCACCAAAAAATATTTTTGTTTTATTAGACTCCAAAAACTATCTTGAACACAACCGTGAATGTTGGATTAAAATTCTAAACATAGGGGTGACAAAATTATGTTTAAAGGTCACTTATCACTTAGTAGTTCATTATTTTGTGTTTTTATGACATAGATATAAGAAGGGAATTTTCTATTGAAAAACTTTGGGTCGTTACAGAATGCTCTTCAAGAAACCCTTTTGGTTAAAACCAAGAGGAGTTACCTGATTTTATGGAAATGTCTTCACTTGTGTTTTTTTTATTTTGCTTCTCCAAACACCTAAAATCTTTTTATTCCTTTCTTTTGTAACAACAAAAGTATCTTAAATATACTAGGATTTTGTTATGTGATGTATTCAATCTACAATTACACACACCTCCGTCTAATGGTTAAGGAACATACAATTTCTGTGGATGGTGAATTACTGCCTCACGGAACGATGATTGTTCAATCTTCTCTTAACACCTTTCATGGTGGACATTATGATGCCACTATATTTTATATATGATATATATGGTATTTATTTTTTCCATATGCTTCAGTATTTTATATTTAATTCATACCTTTATGCATGTCATGTTGTGCAAATGCGATAATTTCATACGAGAAGTGTGGACTACCGCCCCCTCAAGTGATGTGACTCATTCATGCAATACATGGAATTTATAAAGAATGAAATAAATGAACTTATGTGAACTATAAAACGTATATATTATACTGGAATTATAATATTTATATCTCTCAATTATTTTTAATTCCATTAATATGACAATGAAATGAAAGTAGCATTAATGCGTACGTACGGCCTACCGTCTCCATGAACGGTGCATTTCAATTATTTTTATCTCTAAATGTTATGTAATAGTTTAAAATGAATATGTAATAGATATATATGACATAAAAATCATTAATACTATCATGGATATTATTTACATATACCTACATGGACAATCATTTTCAAACAAGTTCATTTTTGACTCATTTACCAAACATCGACAAAAACGTCTGATATGAACTAACATTATTAACCAATTATTATTACATTATAATTTATGATATGAACTGAATAATAATATTTAAATGAGGAAATTAAGCAATTATAAATTGACCAAAGTTTATTATTCAGTAATATAGAGAAACGAACAATACAATTCGGAATTGGGGTAAGGGATCCGACCTCTCGCTTTCTTTTCAAGTACCCTCTTTTATTTCATTTCATTTATGCTCCATGTCATTATGTTGGAGGATGTTATTTTATATTAACCATACTGTAATTTGTATCTTTATATGATGATATACCCTCTCTTACTCTCATCAATTCATTTTTTAGAATTTTTAAGTGGCGCCGTTAGGCTGCCGAATTATCATAAGGGATCCTACCTCTCTCTTTATTTTTAAGTGCTCTTTTTATGTAACTTACATGAATCACCTCTTTATTATGTTGGGGGATGTTATTTTATATTACTCTTTCTATAAATTTTATGTTTATATGATGAGAGACACTATTTTATCTCATCAAAACATTTTTGGAAGTTTTATGTGGCACCGTTAGGCTGCCAAATTTTCATAAGGGGATTTTCATCTCACTTTTTATTCCAGCGAGATTCATGTTACATTGGCCACTATTTTCATCTGTGTGGTGTATGTACTGCCCATTATTTTACTATTTGTATAATATACTCCCATATATGGTTAGTTACATCTTCATTGTATGACCCATTTTTCATGGGGTGTATGTTTCGAAAGTTGCCCAAATCGGTAAGGTAATCTTTCACACTCTTTTTTAAAAGACTTATTTTTTTATGACTTTTAATTTACATATTTTATGTTGGGATATGTTCTTATATATACTTATTTATGTCAATTTTATTCCCAAGTGATGAGATACCATTTTCCCTTTCATAAACTAATTTTATGAATTTTTAAGTGACGCTGTTAGGCTTTAGAATTTTACCAAGGGAACTTATTAACCCAATTTCGATTTCTTTGGGTTCCACTTGTAGTTATTGAATATGTCATACTATGAATATGTTTGAATGAACTATGGTTGTTTTACACTTAATATCTACTTATATTGGGTGTATTAATATTTTTTCACAAATAATTATGAGATTTATTTATCCTTAATTTAAGGATAACTTTTTTATAAGGGATTTCATCTCATATTACATTTCTGTTGAGACGTCATTGTTGTTTTGCACCAATTCATTTTTATATGGTGTATACACTGTTCTTTGGAATTTTATATCATGAATCCCTTTATTCTCATGATTTTATAAAGTTCTGATTAAATGATATTCCATAAATATTGTATTCAAGTGTCTCTCATTTTGTTAAAAACCCTTTAACTAAAATATCATTTTAAATGTTTTAATGATTTATTCATATTAATATTTCTCATTAATATCCATGTTTTCAAAATTGTTTTAAGGATTTATTTATATGGATTTTAATGGTTTAAAATGTTAAAAGCTCCAAAGTGGTATGGGACACTTTGATTCAAAAATCACTTTATTAAATGTTTTAAATGATTTGAAATTGGTTTACAGAATGGATTCATTATTTCAATATCTTAGAGATGTTATATTGTTATTGAAATGTGGGAATGTTATATTTCCTTTAAGCTTAAGTTATGTTATATGATTATGTTATGGTTCTTGGGCATTGTTTATGAAGACGGGTGGTTCCGTGATAAACTAAGGGCGGGTGTGGCCGATATAGCTCTCCAATGCATTGGGTAACGTGAAGGGGTTAAACACTAAGGTTTTTCCAAAGAGATTTAGGGAATATACTATGATGGGTATTCCAAACATAACAATGAGGGTTACTCCCTGTGTAATAATGTTATGAATACCTCAAGTAACCTTTATGTCTTACGATTTCTATGAGTTATTCATAAATCTTATGATTTCATGAGGTATGTTAAATTGCTTATGTTTTATAAGTAAAGTATGATTTCCTTGATTCTTATGTATACATGGACTAATGTTTTCTTTCCATATTTTTATAACACTTACTGAGCTTTTTAAGCTCATCCCATATTTTTTTGAAATTTTTTTCACAGGACATAATTTTGAATAGGGTCATGGATGGGATCAAGGAAATGTAAGGATGTATAAAACAAGGAACTAGACATGACTCTATTGTTCAAGAGTATTTATTTCTGTGAAAAAAATTGAAGCTGAGTAGATGCGTATAATTTGTAATCTTTGAGATGTAATAGTTATGTCCTAATTCTCTAAAACTCTAAACCTCAAAAGATCCTCAATTTGAATTATTCATTTAATTCAATAATAAGTAATCTTTGAAGCCGGGTCCTTATATTCATGGATTAGGTTGATCATTTATGAGACATCCTATGTTTCACATTTATAATAGGAATTGAAAATGACATACTCTATTTATGTCATACATATCAATATTAACATCATGATAGAAAGTATATATATGAGGGTACACAAGAATTGGAAATGGAGGATGATCCATACCAATGTATCTTATGTATATTTATTATAAATATAATTTTAATATTTAGAGTTCCGTATTCCCAAATCCAGTTGATGATAATTTATCATAAATTAGTACTCATATGGGTTATTTCAGTGGTGTTTTCTAATATAGAAATTCATTCGGGACAAACACTGAGGTGGATTTCCATTGTAGGGAGGCCTTTGCATCCTATCACTTAATGGGGAATACACAATATGGTTTCCTTAACTATGTATGATTCATGTTTCTAGTGATAAAATAATTTCATGTCCCCAAGACCACATGATTTGTGATCAATTTTAGAATCAATAGGTTACAAAATATCAGGCAGACCAGACATGGATATGTGAAATGATCATAGGGGAAACCCTGATTGAGTGTTTGAAATAGAGCTTTGTACTCAAGAATTCACACGCTATATCCTATTTATGTTAGTAATTATAATCATCATAGTTAAATTATATTTTCAAACAACTACTGCATGAGGAGGACTGATAGAAACATAAGACATATTGTGTCATGTGGGTTAGGTTTTTTAAGATTTTTTGGACTAAAACTATGGCGGATTCCAATTGTAAGATTTATGAATCTTATCCTTTAACTGTTAAATGATGGTACCGTTAATGGATGGTAATAAAATCTCATAATACAAATTGGGTTTCATTAATTTCCATTCCATATACTTTAATGGAAACCTCCTATATGAATAATGAATTCCAAACTAAATACTCGTGTTTTGGTGTTCACATGGAGTGAGAGAATATTCCTAGATAATAATGCTAGACAAGGTTGACACGACTTGGAGTTTCTTATTAACATTACAAGAGTGTCTGTATTTCATTTAATAATAATATAAATAACATTCCCCCAATGTATAAATTAAATTTCATGACATTTTCATGATATGTTTGGGGTGTCTACTTGAAATGTCTAGGGTGTTGGCCTGGCATGTCTGGGGTCTAAGCCTGATGTGACTGAGGTGACTGCCATACATGTCTAGGGGCACCACTTGATCATTTTATACATGTACAATATACATTGAATGATCAAAGATTAATTTAATGAATTGAATAATTTTGATAGGATGATATTTCTTGGGGACTCTATGTGGCTTGGATGACATGTATGGGAGACTTTTTCTGACACATGTATTACATCAGACTATTTTCATCGAATCTAGATAAAAAGTCTAGACACTATCTTATAACAAATTTATATTTCACATGTTCCGAATGAAACATTAATGTAAATATTAATGTTTCTATATTCACATAAGACTTATATAATTTTAATTATTTATCACCAAAGTGCCTTAATGATTTTGAGGCACTTCCCTATTGAGACCTCATGTGACCAAGTCAATATTCCAAAAAACCAATTGCATGAAATGGATGGAATATTGGTATTTATTTACATTACCTATACATTGATCACACAAACAGTATATATATATATAATATAATCCATTAATTTTTCCTCTTGTTTACCAAGTGGAATAATCTTGTTATTGTGTGGATATCTACTCAGAGAAATCCAATCTTCTCCTATGTTCTCCAATTTGAGTATCCTTTTGGAGTGAGGGGGATTAATTTTCCTCAATAACATATATCCATATCTAATTATATGGAACAAAAATTTCAAATATTTTATTCGATCAGTGCCATCTTAATTGCATCACGTGCCTCATGTCAACCATTTTTGTCCTTTAATGGGGTCATCATTGTGTCACCTGATAAATAGTGAACACTAGATCTCTAAAACATTCCCAAATTAATTAGACCCATGTATTTTTAAATGGATTTAACATAGTTTAATTATAATTTCTGACAATTAATTCTATATATAGCCAAATGTTTTGGGGTAGTCATGAAATCTGGTCACCTATTGAAGATGATTCCACATGATCATGAAATAATTATCCAAGGATCTTTATGTGAAATATCTATCCTATCGGGGGTTACTGATTAATCAAATAGATGATCATGAAAGTTGAATATCCATCTCACATAGAAATATATTTAATTACCCATCATGAAACGTTAACACACTCTTCACACTTTATTTTGTGAGTCCAATGACACTCGATGTAGGTTGTATATTAGAGTGTTTATTGATCCAATAGACATTTCATTGATATTTCTCATATTGGTGGTGAAATGTCCAGCAGCCCTCATGTGATGAGTCTATAATTCCAGTTTATTTTAATGGGATCAAAAAATTGATCATGAGGATAAATCAACCATTTAAGGGGAAAATAGTGTAACCACAATTATCATGAATCATCTCCCTTTCAATAAATTAGTTTGAAAGGGATACAAAATTATCCCATTATTTTTTCCATTAGGGAATTATATAATCGTATTTACATGTTTGAGGTAGTTTACATGAAAAAGGTTACATGTCATGTGATCATCACATGAAGAGGTTGGAATGTCCCTGGGGATTCCAAATGATCAGTCAAATGATCACATGGATTGCATCATCCATATTCATGAAAACTAATGTAACTCAAATTTTCATGAAAATTTTCATATTTTGATATTTCATTATATATGTGTATTCTAGAGACTGTAACGTTTCAATATATCAACACATCACCTTATGAGATAAAATAATCTTGAATCCTTCACATCATTATCAGTTCTTGTTTGGAAGCCTTCATGATAGTAGAAGGGAAAGTTTGAGGGGCCTCTCATAATAATAAACATCTCAATTAAAGTGATTTACAAGTCACATCAATTATTTAGTGTACCAATATTCATGTGACCAAATTTCAAAATCCCCTTGTAGTTATGTTGTTCTTCAATTCATTTTCTAATAAAAAAAATTCTTACACTTTATGTATTTCTCAAATCATAAAAATTGGTGATGCTCATTTTGTGGTAATCAACAATCACAATTAAAATGGTTTGTGGTTAGGATTAGTGCATACTAAATTTTTAAAAATTCTGTTTTACAAATGTATTAAATCATTTAATTAGTTATAATTTTATTATAGTGGAAAATAAAAAATATTGGAAAATATTTAATTTTTTTAAACTAGTTTGTAAGTGTGAAATGTATTTTTATCATAATTAATTATATTTTACTCTATTTGTGAATGATTTCAATAAAATTTATATAGTTCGTAAAAAAAATTATATTCATCAACTATTTTTTACTATTCCTAGAATAATAGTAGATATAATTTAATTCTTAAATGGAATTTTTCTAAATATCAGGTTTCATCACATTTTATTGAGTTAAATTATATTTAATTTTAGATTTTATAAGAATTGAATTGTCATAAAATGAATTAAATATTTAAAATTTGCACATCCAAATTTTTGAAATATTCCGATGTTATTTTTATTCAATATTAATAGTAATAATGGAAAAAAGTATCATCTCAAAAAAGGGTTACTATGGCAAGTTTAAGTAAAACGATGTTGTAAATTCATAATTTTCCAACCTAATTTTTTTATGGATGAAATTATAACCCATCAAAAAATAGTCTCGATATGTTTTAATTTAATAAATAATTTATTATTAAAATTACTAATGTAATAATTAAATCAGAGAATGTAATAAAATTACTATATATTAGTTTTTAATATATTCTATTTATCCAAAAAGGGAAGAAATCATATGAGAGAATATAACTGTCTATTTTGAAAAAAATCTTTAATGATATTATTAAAATAAATTTATTTTCAATTTATCGTACTTATATAATGATCTTAATAGTTATCAAACATTGATGTCAAATTTATACATTGATAAACAATATAATAATTATTTTATGAAATATTAAAATTCTTATAATTTAAAATAATTTATTTTTAATGAAATTTTGTAGATATATATGACATTTTAGGAGGTGTGAAATAATTATATTTTAATTCCCTCTATTTCTTTTTGTATTCAATGGAAAAATAAATTGTGAGTAAAAAATATCTCAATTATTCAATTTATTAATAATTAGTATTTTATTAAATGATATAAAATTAAAAAGTTATAATAGTAATAAGGAAGATTAGAATATTGTTTTAAAACATTAATCCGGGTCCCTTTATGGGGTTCTGACATAGCATGATTCTGAGGCCCGTAGTGCCCGAAATGGCCCATTGAAATTTTGTTATTCATTAAATAGCATGCTTAAGAAGTTTTCCTCAAATAGTAGAAAAACTCTTAAATGGTTGTCGAGATTAGAAATATCAGGGCACTATTATGATCAGGATGGTGGGTTTACCCTAGGTGCGACTTCTGTTTTGTAGGCATGGGCCTCCTATGGGAAATCCTAAAAACGGAATAACCATAAATAAAATAATTAAATAAAGTTATTTTATTTTTCAAATACTTATAACTCAAAAATAGTCACTCAGATTAAAAATCATGGGCCACCACTATGCTCGTAAAGGTATTCTCTCTTTTGGAATATACTAGCATTGGCCAGTGCGTACCACTAGTGAATGTTAGTTTATCGGCGTAAATAATATAATTAAGTGACAATTATTTTATTGTTAAAATCCATAAATTTTTAACAGTAAATCGGATTAAAAATCCGAGAGTACCATTGGGTTTGTTGGGGTGTGTTCTCCTTAGGTAGAGCCTAACATTGTCGGGTGCTGGTTGAGGGTGAATGTTATTAATTTGTTGAACTTTTTTAAGGTACATTCCATAAATGCACAAGGGGCATTTTCTAAAATTTGAACTGGTACTCAGATTAAAAATCTGAATGAACCAATGAACTTGTGGCATTGGGATTTGCATAAGGGGGGATTAACCTTGACCGTAGTGGGTAAAGAGAAGAAGATGGTGTTTTAATTTTTTGTGTAGGATTAAATAAAAAAAGAATATCTTATTTTAAGTATCCTCCCACATTCCTTTTTAAATTTTTGTGGCGTGAAAAATAAGGGGGTGGTCGGGAATTTAAAATCTTTCCATTAAATTCTATGTTACACAAAATCTGAAACCATTGATATCATTAAACAATAGGATTAATTAGTTATAAATAATTGAATCACCAATTAAAATATGTGTTATATTAACTCTTCCATGGGGTGGGGGGTTGGTTTCGTTTGGCAAATGGCAGAGGAGGATCTTGAGGCTCTTGACATAGAATAGTTCTCCTAATCGAGAACCGAAGATCATCGTTCAAGAAGCATCATTGGATGCTTATTTCAGGAACAACGAACACTGACCCACCTTCAATCATGAACGTCCTCCAACGGATATACGAGGTAGAATTTTTTTTGAAGTAATATAAATATCTATTTTTTAATTTCTCTTCTTCTTGATACTCAATGACTATGGCCAAATGAATGCGGCACTCGATCTACACATATACCCTGATCTTTTCTATTTCGTTCATCGCACATTCATCATGCATTCTACATCTCCATGTAATTATGCGCGCTAAAAACTCAATGTTTCATTTAGTGCGACATACAAATGCAAAGATCTCAGCCCAAGGATCGTGAATATGTGATCATCTCATTTTTCTGGCTTAGAACAAAGATGCAATGGCCCACGGAAGGGGTGGTGTGGTGGTGCTTTTCTGACATGTCATTGGGCATGGATCCTAGGGAGATAGGTGGTGTGACATACATTGGCGGTCTAGTGTGGCTGGTATAGGTAGTACGGTGGCAGGAGTATGAGGCCAGGATGGCAGCCAGACGAAGGGGCGTGACTCCCGAGCAGTGCAGTGGTCAGGCAGATAGTGGGGTGCAGTTTTTCTAGTGCACATACAGGGTGGTGTGAGCAGGGTCGTGTTAAATGTAGAGGAAGCATGAGCGGATGTTTGGAGTTGAGAGTTTACATTGCAGAGAAAGTGCTATAGGGCATGGAGCTGAAAAAAATCATGAAAGAGGTTAATTGGGGAGAGAAATTTTGACTAAAGATAAGTAAAAAATTTAAAGCAATTAAAGATAAAAAATGTTGAATAAGGGGACGCACACCAAATTGGAGAGGAGTTGTTTTTGTGTGGAATGTGAGAATTGAAGTAAATGAATTTTAATTAATAATAATAATATATTATTATTATTATTATTAATGGTTGTAAAACCATAATTCATCCGTAACATATCTGTACGACCTCGATTTCACGTACTGTTAGTGATTTTATGGCCCTAACATTGAGATGGAAATGATGAGTCCAATATTGGAGGTATTTTTTGGGTTTTGAGATCGTGTACCTGAAGTACATGGAAAATAATAGATTTAATATTATTATTAAATCTTCGACCCACCATAACTTCTGCGTGCGACATCTGATTTACTTGCTGTCAGTGGAAATTTGATCCTGTCATTAGTAAAGTCGATTCAAGTCTAGTGTTGGATACTATATACTTGTTCGTTCCTCGGGTCCATGAAACAACCAATAATAATAATAATAATAATAATAATAATAACAATAATAATAGGGGATCTTGTATCTATCATATCTCCCTCATACGATGCCGGAATAACCAACTTTCTGTGACATTGCGACCTTGAAATTAAGACAGATATTTCAAGGCCAATTTTGGATATTTATGTCATGGTTGAGGTGCAGGACCTACAAGGCCCAGTTCTCACATGTTGGGGTGAAATGCAACTTCTTCACCAGGTATCCTTTTTGGACAAATGGGTACTCCATCTCGTGGATTTAACCATGTGGATCGCAACAGTGTGACTAGTTGGGGGTATCGAATGGAATTTGATGAACGGATGGGTTTGATTGAACATGAATTCAATCGTTCCCTCGATAATAAAATACCAATAACTTACAGATTGGGTATCTGGTTGATGCACTGTCTACTGTGTTGGAACCCTAACGACATTGTGAATCTTTGGGTTACTCCTTTGTGCATCATAGTGGCAGTCATGATACGATAGGTATCAAGAGGGAAGATTCTATGGAGCTCGAGTGCACCATGTGTGAGGAATCCTGTGGATGGTTGAAATGTGAAGAAACAACATCAATCCTGTATGGGTCAGCACTCATCTATCCATTGTGGTTCTGCCCATACCGCTCATGTGTGGGTCAGATCGTATATGGGTCAGCGCTCAACTTTCTTGTGTGGCTTAGCTCATACCGATCTTGTTTGAGTAAGAGGGGGTTAGTTACCTATCAATACTGTTTGGGTCAAAAGTAGTGCTACTTAATAGAATAAACGATTTGTCCTTACAACTAATCATCTTTAAATGTGTACTTAAGTTATACCTGATTGTGTGTTCTGACACTTATATCATTGTGGTGTTACCAGTGTGGTACTTCTATCATTTTGGTGTTATATCTAAGGTACTTCTATCTTTTTGGTTTTACCTGGGTGGTAATTCTACCACTTTGGTGTGGTTTTTGTGGTGTTACATGTGTGGTACTTCTATCTTAGTGGTGTTACTTGT
Source organism: Viscum album (assembly GCA_963277665.1). Lineage (NCBI taxonomy): Eukaryota > Viridiplantae > Streptophyta > Magnoliopsida > Santalales > Viscaceae > Viscum > Viscum album. The sequence continues at coordinate 1,967,593,865 of OY728132.1, forward strand.
GTGGTACATCTATCTATGTGGTGTTACCTATGTTGTACTTCTATATTAGTGGATTTACATATGTGGTATATGCATCATTGTGGTGTTACCTTTTTGGTATTCTTACCTCATTAATGAGATTTGAATAACTTGAAAACATAGGTATATATATGGGCATATACCTAAGTAGAGGCGATTTCTTGATTTAAGGTATATTTTTGTTGATATCTAGGTGGCCTATGGGCTCTCAAGGTCCCAACTGAGTATCCTTATACTCCCCACTGCACAGGCTATGCCCACACCTTGTTGTGTCATCTGTAGACGAAGAACATCATTGATCGAGACTGAGGGAGCCATGAATGGACGGTACTCAAAGGTGGACCATTTGACGTGATGTGACGCAGGGACCACTGATCATGAGGTATACATACCCTTCATGTAGGATCCTAGGTGGACAATCCAGGAGAAGTTTTCCCCCTTTTTAGTAGTATTATTACTTACATGTTATACTTTTACTTCTAGTTGGTCTTGTATTTCGTCCCCCTTTACATTTGACACTCATTTAAAATAGCAGATTACTTTGTGGCAGAATCTTGTTGCATACTAGTATGTGGGTTTGTTCATGTTTAATGGAAATTCCTTCTTGGTATAAGGATACAAATTCCTTATGCTAGTCTCCATCCCCAGACCTATGGAAGGTAGGCTTGGGGTAGTCACAACATTGACCCGAAGGTGCGGGTTCTGACAAAGTGGTATCAGTGGAGTCAGTTCTAATGAAGAACTATAAATCTGATATTTTTTGTGTGGAGCAATATTGTTTACTATTTTGAGTCTGGTTTTTAGTTTTGGGAGTCCAATGTTTTTGTGTTGGGCGACGTATCCATACATTAGGACCCTAAATTCTGATTTCCGACTCAGTGCAAGAAAACACTAATATTGAGAATTTTGGAAATTCTTTTTAATGGTTTCATTGGAGTCAACTCAACAGGTATAAATAAATGATTGTGGAACACCTGTTCCTTATCTGGATGCCTCCACTTAGACATCCATATAGGATTCTTGAGAGAGTACATGATGACAGCTGACTGAGCTATGAGGAACTGGTGTGGGGCCCTCTTACTGTGATGGAACCTTTCAGCGGTGTACCAGTACCACCACCACCCGTTGGGCAGCAGTTATCAATAGATACTACATGTGGACCATGCACGCCGACTGAGTGTATTTCTCATGTTCCAGTAGATGAGGACTAGTTGGAGGTAGTGTCTAGATTTTTACTCGTAGTTGATACACTAGTAGAGAATTTGGTGATCTTAGCATCTAATCATTTCTAGTGAATGACCATGAGGATGGTCTGCTTAGTGATGAGGAATTAGTACATGGACTATTCCTCGAGGTAGTTCCTTTGAGTGGTGTGTCTACTATATCACTATTTTTTCAGTAGTTACTACTGGTAGTACCGGTAGTGGACACATGTAGGCTTAGTTCCTTACACATGTGTGAGCATCAGATACCCCTCAGGATCCGAGGTGAGCCCGACCGACGGGCAGCTTAGAAATGGCTTAAGGAGGTAGCAGTGATTCCATCTAGACATGGAACCATTCGATCAAATGGATGTCCTAGTAGTGAGCCTTCATATGTGGATAAACAGGATAATAATAGGGTTTAAATTAACCTGATCTTGCAAATCAGTTACTTTTTCTATGGACAAGATTGAGAACCTTCCTCAAAGAAGGGGGTGTCTTTCAATAAAGAGATAAGAAATGAGTGTTCCCTATAGATTCAACAGCTTTGACAGGATGAAAAGTCTGTAGTAGAGTATCCATCGAGGCAAACTGAATATCCCAGTTATATGATAAATATGGTACGTTCAGTGCTCTAGGGATTAGACCTCTTAGCGGTGTGTGATTAGGGACATATGAGCCATCACGATTCCTCTATACATTCCTACTTATGTTAGGGAGCTAGAAGTAACTTTCATGGTTGAATGTTCTTTGGTAGAGCGAATGCTTCCAGTGAATGTTAATAGTGGGAAAGCAAGAAACTGAGGCCATTGTCAGAGAACTGGGTGTGTAAAATGTTTCGATAAGAGGAAGTGTTAATGACATATAAATATATAGGGTTGTAGATGTGGATGCATAGCTATGAGAGCATCATGAGCTGGTGTACATTTTGACATGTTATAACCACCACCCCAATGTGGTCACCATTAGGCTCAGGGATCCAATGCATAAGACAAGGGAGTAGCAACATGTGGTCTAAGAGTGTGACCCAAGGGCTCTAGGAATGATTTGAGGTATAGTTTGTGTCTACTACTCATTGTCGTGTCAATAGATATCGGTACCAATCATTCCAACCTTCCATGAATCTTGATCAAGAACTTGAGTTTCTAGTTGAACAATTGACATGACCCTTACATCTGGAGATACCATTGGGAGGAGACTTGATAATCACAATTATGCCGATGGTATAATCTGACCCATGAGGAGAGTGCTTCAGTTGGAACCTCTTGGTGTCATCGTCGAGGCCATACAATGTCAGTTTGGTTATGAACTCAACATCCAAAATTCATACTCAGATTTATTGTATTAGTAAAAATGTTTTGGTTTATCTATATTGCTGGAATAGGGTTTTCCTAGGCCGGTGTAATAGGAATCCCAGAGGGCCTAGGATAAACTCATGCATGTGAGGGTACAACCGATCACACATGAGTCGGCCAAACTTAGCCTCGTCGAAGGATGTTTTTTGGTTTTCAATTCCCAATAGTAGTGGAAGGGTGTGGGGACATTTTTCAAAATATGTTTCTAGGATTACCTCCCCATAGGGAGAGAGACTTTGGATTTGGCTGGGTAGTACAAGAGTTTTGAACAAGACTTCTCCAGGCTAGTGGCACCCTTGTCATCTTTGACGAAGATAGCAGAGACTTTCCTGTGGATGGAGAAGTGTTATAATTTCATTCATAAGTTGAGATATCATTGATGAATAGAGTTCCTCCAAGACTATGAAATTGAGATAGAATATACTCCTGGGATGGGAAACGTGGTCGCAGACACACTCACCAGAAGGTCTGGTCTACAGGTGCAGAGTGAGGAATCAGATCAGCTAGTTCTGCTTTAGATATCTTTCGTGGATAAATATGGACCAGCATACCTCCAGTTTATGAATGTCACTCTTCCAATTCAGCAGCGATTTCAGGAGGCATAGGTTGGGACATTGACAACGACTCCTGAAATGATTAGATATCCTAGGGTGGTCTCTTGAAGGTTTTTATGAAGGTGAGTAGCACTCCATCCTCTTCAGAGGTCGCACCGTGGTACCAGTGACGCTTTGGGAAGATATGTTGAGGTAGACCATGTATTTCTATGGTCTCACCCCAACAAGGATTGCAATGGTATGACCAATAGGTAAGATATATATGAGGATCATTAGACCATTCAAGATTCTCAGTAAAGTGGGTGAGGTGGTATAATGGATCTCTCTTTCCCCGTAGATGCACCAGGAGCATAATTTCTTCCATTTGTCGTATATAAGGAGATGTGTGCATGATCTAGTGCACGTTACCGACTAGGGAGAGTTGAACTTGGACAATGGGGTGACATTTACAGAGTTCCCGATAGAGATAGAGGAACGATAGGAGTGAGCCCATTATGGGTGATTGATAACTCTAGTGTGTGTTCGCTAACACCACGGGTTCTTCCAAGAGTGGATATAGTAAAAGAGGCTCAGATTCATGATCAATACCCCCATTTTTTCCCCTAGTCTGTGTTTTTGCATTCAAAGATAAAAAACCCTTAAGTGGGGAAAATGTTACTTTTCAGAATTTTCGAATAATATTTTTATTTATATTTAATTATTTAGGACTGCAAAAAACTGACGACACGTTATTCTAAGGCCCGGAGTGACCAGAAAGATCCGTGAAAGTTTCGTTAAACTTTAAATGTCTTGTGTAACTAGTTATCCCAAAAATGTAGAATAATGGTTTTCGGGATAATAAATCTAAGAGCACTATTGTGCACAAGATGGTGGGTTTACCCTGCACGTGACCTAATATTAGTCAGTGTGGGCCTCCTGTGGGAAAACCCAAAAATGGCATAACTGTAAATAAAATAAAAAAATGATTTTATTTTATTTTTCAAATGCATATAAAAAACTAATGAATACGGTGATAAAAAAAATCAAGGACTACAGCTGAGCTTTTGAGGGTATGCATTTTTTAGGCAGATACTAATAATGGCCAGTGTAGGCCACCAGTGAATGATAGTTTTTGGCTATAAGGAAAATAATTAACTGGATATTATTTTATTGATAAAATCCATTACATCTAAAGAGTAACTCGGATTAAAAATCTGAGAGTACCGTTGGGTTCGTTTGGCCATGTTCCCCTTAGGCGATGCCTATCCTCGACCAGCACGGGTCTAAGGTGATTTTTATTAATTTATTAAACTTTTTTCAAGTACGTACAGTAAATTTGTGTGCGGAATTTTCTGTCTTTTCAACCGGTGCGCAGATTAAAACTCTAAAGGCACTTTTTAACTCGCAGGGTAGGGATTTGCATAAGGGAGGTTAAAACTTGACTGCAGTGGGTCAAGAAGAGAAGTTGTCTTTTTTATTTTTCATGGTGGATTTAATAAAATAAATATATTTTATTTTAAGTATCCTCCCACCAATATTTTTTATTTTTGGTGGTGGGGACCACAAGAGGTTGTTAGGGCATTTAAATGACGGGCATTAAATTCCCAGTTACACCAAATATTTAACCACAAATCCCTTTAATTAATATGATTAATTAGTTCTAAATAAATGAATAACCACTTAATCTATGAGTTATATTAACTCTTACATGGGTTTCAATGTTTGTTTTGGTTGGAGAAAGAAGAAGAACAATCTTGGGAATCTTGATGAAGAACATATCTCACAATCGAGAACCGATGACAGTCGTTTGAGCAGCGTGGTGGGATGCTTTTTGTGAGAACGACGAACACCAACTCACCATCAATCACGAACGTTATCCAAAAAATTTACGAGGTAGGGTTTTTTTTGAATTATGATAAATATCAATTTGTTAATTCATCTAGTTCTTGATTCTCAATAATAATGTCCAAACGAACGCGGCCATCGATTTTCAAATATATGATGATTTTTCTATTTCATTCTCCGCATGTTCTTCATGTGCATTAAGATAACAAATAATTAAGCATGATAAAAACACAATGTTTGGTTGAGTGCAACATATGGACATAGAGATCTCATCTTTAGGATCATGAATATGATATTTTCACATTTTTCAGGCTTAGTACAATGATGCAGCAGCCTGTAGAAGGGGTGATGTGGTAGTGCTTTTCTTGTGTGTATTTGGGGCGCAGCTCCAGGGGAGATAGGTGGTGTGACATACTATGGCAGTATGGCACAGCTAGTAAAGGTGGTACGATGGCATCAGCGGGAGGCCGGGATAGTAGCTGGACGAGGGGGCACGACTCCTAAGAGGTGCGACGGCCAGGAAAACAATGGAGTGTTTCTTTTCCAGTGCACATATAGGGTGGTGCATGTAAGAACCCCGATCATCGTTTCAGGTATGTTTTTTCATTTCTTGTCATTTTTTTGAAAAAGATGAAAATCTAGAAATTTTCTAAGTAAACGTCGTGTACTTTATGAGTACACGCTGTGTAATTTTTTCACATGCGAGGTTGTGTGATGGCCGTGTCTGGGCCACACACACAGTGTGTAGCGGTGATGTGGAGGCCGCTTAATATGGTGTATGGAAAGGGTGAGTACATTCTATATACTCATGAAGTACACGCTCTGTACTTTTCCTTTTGTTTCATTAATCAGACCAGGGTCACATCTTAAACCTATTTTCATCTTCTTCTCTGCCTAATTATGTCCAGAGCATCCGAGGAGGCCAAATATTTACCGAGCCACCGATCTGTCAACAGTTATCTAAATCGAATGTCGTCGATTGCAATATAATCGCAACAGTGAGTTCTTAGTTCATATTTGGCAACGTTTCGTAATTCCTTCTCTTATAACAGTTATCTAAGGATGAATTTTTTAGAGGTTTTTGTAGATCTTCTCTGTTCTAAGCTGATTCACAGGCCGTGGATCATGTATATTGATCTTCTAGGATCAAGGAAGGTGGTTTGTTTCCCTACGTTGAATGTCTTTGAGTTTTTGGTGAAAAAGTGTCAGATACCTATGTATCAGGTATCTCGAGTTAGGGTTTTGATCATGTATTGTTATCTTCCTTAAATTTCATGTATACTTGAGGTTATTAGATGATTGATAATTTCTTTTTAGCATGTTTGAGGATCACCCCATGTGTGTTCTCCATGTTTTCGATGTTTATCAAAGTTTGGCTTACGTTGACTGTGAGGCATACCTTGTTGCATTTTTTTCCTACTTTGATATCATTAATTGCATGTTTTTACAGCTATTTTTATGATTCTAATGCATTTTTGCTATTATCCAAGTATTTTTTGAGATTACATTGGGCTACTAAATTTGATTATGCATGACTACACTACTCAAGGATGTGGGAACCTGGTGTGGTAGTCTGTAGAGGGAATTGACGATTAAGGGCTTCCCTGAAGAGTCTGTTATAAATTCGAATCTTTCACAGGACCTATGGTAATGGGTATTTGTGCTTCCTTAGAGTGTCCTTAGTTATGTATCTATACTATAGGGGGAATTAGACGTAAGTGCCTCTTTAGAGAGACTATAGTTATCTTTGCAAGACCATAGTGGAATTGATGATGAGAGCTTCCCAGAGTGTCTGTGTCTTTGTATGTTTACTTGACTAGTGGGGTCTTCTAGTGTGTTTTATCCAAAGAGTAACCATAATTATTGTTTTGTTGGTTTTGATGAGTCCACCATGCCAAAGAACATGCATGAGTTTGTACTTCTTGCTTTTAGGTTGTCTACTGAGATACCTATTCTGTTGTTTGCTATTCCTTGAGAAAATAGAGCTGTTTGAAAGATTCCTTGGGTGATAATTTAATGAGTTAATTAAATTAATAAATAAATTTGAGTGGTGATTTGGAGGATTGTTTACTTTAGAGTACTACTATTTCTCTGCTGCATTTATTTCCTTTACTATTGCTATATTTCTCACTGATAGTAGGGAACAAATCGTGTGGTGATTTCCTAATGGGATTAGTCTCACACCATGTTTGGGTCCAACTTTTCTTCCCAAACAGGTTATATGTTTGCAGGTGTGGATAGGGATTGTGGCCCTTCTACTTCATGTACATGATTGCTGGTTGGAGCTGGAGAGCATATGACCGAGCATAGGCTTGCGATGCTACTGGATTTGCTGTTTACTTTTAGGGATTTTTTCTCAGTTGTATTTTCAGTATGTTGATATGTTTACTTATTTCCTTAGATACATGTACCATGCTGCATCATTATTATATTATACATTGTTTCTGCTGCTTTTTTTCAGTTGTTGTATGATGATTACTGCTTCCGTTATTGACTGTTATTTCCTGTACCATGTATACCTTACCAAATGAGGGCATAGTTTCACAAATAACTTACCAAGGCCCTCACTTCTAGTCTTCAGCCTCTGGCATTTTGGGAAATGCACTTGAGTTCATGTGGCGAACCGGGCACGGGGCACTAGTTGAGGGGTTCCGGATTCGGGTCGTTATAAAGTGGTATCAGAGTAGTTTCTCCCTTTTCTATTGACATACTGTATAGCGACATTAGACAGGGATAATACGGAATAGGTAAATAGTAAATAGCTATTTTCAGAAGTTCTAGAACCTTTGTATAGTGAAAAGGCCAGATTACCACCCATATTTCAATTTTTGAGTTTTTTCAAATTTTACGGTATCATTGATTTCATTGTTGGGTGGTGCACTTGTTTTGTGCTCTTACGATTAGTATGATTGTGGTTATATTTTTTTTCAACCCGATGAGATGAGGGTATTCCATCTCATGCATCATATAGGAACTTGATAAAAAATCACATTTCATGAATTTTTCTAGGCCATCTAGATTTCATTACAATTTGCATGTTGTTGTGATAGAATTTTTGATAGAAGATGCATGTTGTTGTGATAGCTGATGTGATATAATACTAGCTATTTTGATAGGGTATCATTTGTTTAGAGATTCTTTATCATGGAACATTGGTCTTAGATGTGTTATGAGCCCTCGAGGATCGGATTTTGATGGATCGTGGGTGGTAATATTTTTTACTTGTTATATCCATTGTTATGATGTCATGCTTTGATTCGAAGAGAGTATGGGCCCCCACAGATCATAAATTGTCACCTTAACACTTGTTTTCTGTGTTTTCTAGGCTCCAGTGCAGTTATGAGCTGACTGTCTGGAAAAACCTAGAATACATGGCCTGTAATTTATGCATACACGCTGTGTAGTTTTTAGCCGTGTCCCTGAATGTGTTGGACAGAGACATGGGGTTGTAAAGTTTCTTATAGGAACATGCAGTGTACCAGCTTAGCATGTTGTGTAGTCTGGAATAGGTATATGGCTATGTCACGAACAACACGGTCTAGGGTTTTCCTTCAAGTGCACGCCATGTGCCTTGGGAACACGCCGTGTATACTTAACTATGTAGCCGGCCATGTAGCCGACAACATGGGTTGGTGTTATCCCTCCGCATATAGGTCATGTCTGTATGGAACACGCCATGTAGTGTCGACCGTGTGTTAGGCTGTGTCACTAACAACACGGGCCAGGTAAGGCATGTCAAGTACATTCCGTGTCTCTTTTATCACGTTGTGTAGTAGTGGACTGTGTACCAGACCGTGTGACTTACAACAAAGATACAGCAGAGATATTATGGACACGACGTGCAGCGGACAAGCACACCGTGTAGTTTCCTGTTGGGACAATCCATGTTCCTAGCCATGTAGGATTGAACGGGCAGGGTGGAAAAGGGTTATTACACTCCGTGTAGTTTATGAATGCAGCGTGTAGCCGGGTGGTTTACACATCCATGTATGCCCAAGGTACACAACCAGGGTAAGCTTTTAAGAAACTTGCAATGTAGTAGTACTACATGCCGTGTAGTCATGTTTTCCCAAATTTTAAATTTTTTCCTCCTATTCCGTTTCTCTCTCTTAAGTTTCATCTGTGTTCATTGTTAACAAAGGTGTGCTTGTGATCTTTCAAACTCATGGCACCAAGACGTCCTCATGTTGCACGTCAGGAACTAGGCAGTGACCGTACGCCTGATGCCGCAGATCAGGGACTACTAGTAGTTCCGCCTATCGTTCCGGACATGGAACATAAAGTGATTCCAGAAAATGGTGCCAACGCTCAGTTTAGAGAGGGTTTCATGAGATCCATACAGACTTTCTAGGGAGATCAGTGTCATGCCCCGTCTATGGTAGAGCTGACGCGGGGTTTTCAGCAGCAGCACCCTCCCACGTTCACTGGGGATAGAAGATCACAGGCTGCTGAGTCATGACTAGAAGCCATGCAGTCCATCTTCGAGCATCTGGAGAGTGCAGAGTGAATCTCACGACTTATATGATGCGAGATTACTCCAAGAGGAGTTGGGATGTGGTTTCGCAGACGAGGCGCCAACAAGCTATGGCTTGGAATGGGTTTCAACGTATATTCTACGACTGCTTCAACCCAGCATCGTTGAGGGCTGATAGAGCCAGAGAGTTCATGAACCTACAGCAGGGTACTCTCACAGTTATAGAGTATTCCTCTCGCTTCACAAAGTTACGGAATTTCACTCATATTCTAGGGAATTACGATATGTTTTTATCTAGGTAGACTGAGGAATGCCTCAGACCGGACATCAGATCGTAGGTGAACATCTTCCTATTGATTTCTATCACTCTGATAGTCAACCAGGCAGACATCAGGAAGTGCCATAGATATTCTACATGCGGTGACTCAAGGAAGCGTGGTATTCCTTCTGGTAGACGGGATCTTTCCTATAGCAACCAAGTGGTGTGTTATCAGTGTGGAAGATGTGGGCATAAGATTCCCCAGTGCCTAAGGGACCTATTAGAGTACCGTTCTTGCAGAATGATGAGTCATCTATTAGGATTCTGCAAGGTTCTTCTACCAGCAGCTACTGAATGAGGATCATTTTTGACTCCGCACTCACGTGCAAGATTACCTGTTCCATAGCAGACTGGGGGTGGGAGTTCTTTAGGTTGTTCAGGCCAGGGTAAGGGTCGTGGATGCTGTGGTCAGGTTCAGGGATGGTTATCTCAGGGATATTTGGCTACAAAATAGGGCCACCGTGCAGGCCATACTTTTTCGTAGTGCATGATTCATCTAGTGCAGGATCCTGGACTTTCTACAGTTCTAGGTACGATATTAGTGGCCATAGTTTTATCCTCTGCACTTTTCAATACAAGAGCATCTCAATGATTTATTTCTGTGCATACTGTTGAAATCCTTAGAATTACTGTTTATACTTCTAAGGATATGATGACGCTAGACACTCCATAGGGAATTAGAACTGCTAGTGTGCATCAGTGCTTAGACTTCCCCTTTGAGGATGGTTGGTGTCATTTTTCATGGAGTATATATGTTTTAGAGATGGCAGGCTATGATGTCATTCTCGGGATGGACTGGTTAGTTCCATTTCAAGCCTTTGTTGATTGTTATCCCCGTAGGGTGAGTTTCACATCACCAGAGGGCGGATCTATAATTTACAAGGGAGAATGGGATTTTCTGGTGAGAAGAGCTAGACCAGAGCATCATGGGTTCGGTGATGTTACAACCTAGATTTATAGCTTATATCTGGATGAACACGAGACTTCTCATATAGATTTCCTTAATTGGTTAATCACTTTCCTGATGTATTTCCAAAAGACATTTCAGGTTTGTCTCTGGAGTGAGAGGTAGAATTTTCTATTGAGCTTCTTCTAAGAGAGGCACCAGTGTCCATTTCTTCTTATAGGATTGCTACACATGTGTTGAAGGAGCTCAAGAAGATATTGGAGGAGTTTCAGGCAAAGGGTTTCATCTGACCCAGTACTTCTCCTTGATGTTCGCCTGCCCTGTTTTCCAAGAAATCAGAAATAACCCTTAGGATTTGTGTGGATTATCGGAAGCTGAAAGAGTTTAAGGTCAAAAACCAATATCCATTTCCATGGATAGATGATCTCTTTGATCATCTATGAGGAGCCATACTTTTCTCGAAGATTGATTTGATATCTTGCTACAATCAGCTCCATGTCAGACCATCTGATATACCTCTTACATCTTTCCAAAGCAGGTATGGTCTGTATGAGAATTTGGTTACGCCGTTCGGTCTCACAAACATTCCAGCAGTATTCATGGCACTGATGAACAGAGTTTTCCATACTTACATGAATTATTTCATGGTGGTTTTCATGGATGATATCGTGGCATACTATCGCACTCGACACAACCATTCTACGCACCTTGAGATCGTTTTGAGTACAATGAAGGAGCATATGTTATATGATAAGCTCTAAAAGTTACACTTTTGGATGGATGAGGTTTACTTCTTGGGTCATGTCATCTCAAAGACATATGTATCAATAGACCGAGAGAAGGTGAGAGCAGTAGTATCCTAGGAGCAGCCAAAAAACGTCTTTGAGGTATAGAGTTTCTTAGGGATGTCTTGTTACTACAGGCAGTTTATACAGGACTTCTCACACCTATCATCACCATTGACAGGATTCACTAAGAATGGGGTGATGTATGTTTGGTCAGAGGCCTGTGATTTAGCCTTCCAGGAATTAAAATGGAGATTGATTTCAGCCCTGATTCTAGTTTTGTCGGAGCTGGGCAAGAGTTATACAGTGTCATGCGATGCATCTGGCATCGGGCTTGGGGTAGTGTTTATACAGGAGTATCATTTTGTTGCATATGGATCTCGGAAGTTGAGGCCACATGAGAGGAACTATCCTATGCATGACTTGGAGTTGGCTGCAGTTTTTCATGCTTTGCATTTTTTGAGACATTATCCTCTGGGAGAGCATTTTTTGGTATATACTGACCACAAGAGCCTCAAATATCTCTTCACGCAGTGTGACTGGAATCTGACATAGCAGAGGTGGGTTGAGTACCTATAGTCTTTCGATTTCGAGCTTTCTTATATGCCTGGGAAATGCAACGTTGTGGCAGACACATTGAACAGAAGGACACAAATACAGGCAGTTCAGGAGGCCAGTAGCGAGTGGCAGCTTATGGCTCTGCTTTTTTAAATGCATTTAGAGGTGCATGACAGACAGGTTTAGACCATCCTCTCATATATAGTTTTTACCTCTACCCTTCGTGATCGGGTTTTAATGAGTCATCTATCAGATTCTGAAGGCCTAGTCCTATGGGAAAGTGTGTCAGAAGAGGACCCTCTTCCCGGATGGACCATAGGTGAGGATGAGATCTTGCATCTCCAGCGACACATATGGGTTCCAGTAGATATACACAAGGAGAAGATGCGAGACATTTATTCCTCAGTTTGGGCTGTTCATCCAGGCATAACCAAGATGTATCGTGATCTACACCGCCAGTACTGGTGGACAAGCATGAAGATAGATGTTGCTGGTTTTTTCATGAGATGTTCCACCTGTCAGCAGGTGATGGTAGAGCACCAGCGACCCGTAGGGCTTTTACCGAAGCTACCCATTCCCGATTGGAAGTGTAATGATGTCATGATGGACTTCGTGATAGGGTTACCGAGATCGCCTCGACGGAATGACGTGGTATGGGTTGTCATTGACAGGCTCACGAAGGTTGCTCACTTCTTGCCGATTAGGGAGACCTTCAGTGTCGATGATCATGGATGGTTGTACATCCGTGAGATTTTATGTTTGCATGCGGTTCCAAGTACTATCATTTTAGATAGGGACGCCCACTTTACATAGCATTTCTAGAAAGGGCTATAGAGGGATATGGGTACACAGGTACTTCTGAGTACAGCTTACCATCCTCTGACAGATGTCTAGTCAGAGCGCACGATACATGTTATAGAGGACATGTTAAAAGCCTCCATACTTGATTTTGGAGTTTCTTGGGAGATACATATACCTCTAGTGGAGTTTTCCTATAATAATATTTTTCATGAAACTATTCAGATGGAACCATACGAGGATTTGTATGGTAGGTCATGCCGATCACCCTTGTGTTGGATGGAGGCAGGAGAGGCCACTATGCTGGGACTTCATCTCGTTCAGGATACCACAGAGCAGGTGGAGTTGATTCAAAAAAGGATGGCTACTGCACAGTCTCTGAAAAATCATATTCTGATCAGCGAATATGACCTTTGGAGTTTAACTTCGGGGACCAGGTTATCCTACGTGTTACCCCAAGGTTGGGACACTAGAGAATCCGGAGATAGAGTAATCTTTATCTGAGATACGTCGGGCCTTTTGAGGTCTTGGAGAGATACATTCTGGTTTCTTATAGGTTATAGTTACCACATAGGTAGCTAGATAGGCATGAAGTCTTCAATGTTTCTCAGCTTCGACGCTATTTCTCATACCCCTCTCATGCTTTTCAACCGGAGGAGGTTGAGCTGGAGAAGGATGCATCATTCGAGGTGAATCCTATCAGGATTGTTGATCGTAGTGCAAATATACTCTGTGGACTATCTGTTCCTCTGGTACGGGTGCTATGGCGTCATGGCTGTGTACAGAACGAGACTTGGGAGAGGGATGCCAATATGCGATCATAGTGGCTAGAGTTGTTTGAGGTTTCTTCTTCGACACCATGTTAGGGAAATTTGAGGATGAATTTATTTAAGGGGGGTGTTTTTAAGAACCAAGATCTTCCTTCCAGGTATTTTTTTCAGTTTTTTGTTATTTTTGAGAAAAAGAAGAAAAACTGGAAATTTTCTAAGTACACGACGTGTACTTCGTGAGTTCCCACAATGTAATTTTCTCCCATGCGAGGCCGTTTTCGGGCTGTGTCAGGGCCACACAGACATTGTGTAGTGGTGATGTGGAGGCTGCTTAATGAGTTGTATAGAAAGGGCGAGTACACGCCATGTACTCATGATGTACAAACTGTGTACTTTTCCTTTTATTTAATTAATAAGATCAGGATCGCATCTTAAACCTATTTTCATCTTCTTCTTCGCCTAAATATGACCAGAGTGTCTTAGGATGCTGAATTTTATCTGACCCACTGATCCATCACCGGTTATCCTAATCGAACACCGTTAGTTGAAATAGAATCACAGTGGTGATTTCAGGGCTCTTCTTTGGCCACGTTTCCTGATTCCTTCTCTTGTGAGAGTTATCTGAGGTTGAACGTTTTAGACATTTTGGCAGATCTTCTCTATTCTAGGATGATTCATAGTCCGAGGTTCAAGTATATAGATCTTCTAGGATTGAGGTAGGTGGTTCGTTTCCCTATATTGAATGTCTTTGAGTTTTTGGTGAAAAAGTGACGGATACCCATGTATCAGGTATCTTGGGTTAGGATATTGACCATGTATTGTAATGTGACGTAGATTGTATGTATTCTTGAGGTTATTAGGTGATTGAAAATTTCTTTTTAGCATGTTTTAGGATCACCCCATGGGTGTTACCCTTTTGGGGATGTTTATCGCCATTTGGCTTAGGATGCCTGTGTGGCATACCTTGTTGCATTGTTTGCCTGCCTTGATATCATTGATTTCATGTTTTTCCTGCTTTTTATATGCTTCTGATGCATTGTAGCTATTATAAAAGTAGTTTTTTAGCACACATTGGGCTGATACATGTCGATTACGCATGACTACACTTCTCGGTGCTATGGGAACCCGGTGTGGTCAACTAAAGAGGGAATTGGCGATTAAGGGATTCCCTGGAGAGTCTGTTATAAATTAGAATCATTCGCAGGACCTATGGGAATGGGACTTTGTGCATCTATTGAGTGTCCTTGGTTACATATCGAGACTATAGGGGGAATTAGATGTATGTTCTTCCTTAGAGAGTCTATAGTTATCGTTGCAAGACCGTAGGGGAATTGATGGTGAGAGCTTCCCAGAGTGTATGTGCCTTTGTATGTTTACTTGACTAGAGGGATTTTCCAGTGTGAGCCACCCAAAGAGTCACTATAATTATTGTTTTTTTGGTTGCAAAGAGTCTACCATGCCAAAGAAAAAGCTTGATTTTGTACTGCTGAGATACCTTTTGCCTTTCTTTCTATGACTTGAGAATATAAATCTGTTTAATAGATTCCATGGTTGATAATTTAATAAGTGAATTAAATTAATAAATAAATTTGAATGTTGATTGGTAGTATTGTTTACTTTAGAGTACTTCTATTTCTCTGATGTATTTATTTCCTTCAGTTTTGATATATTTCTCACAAATAGTAGGGCACATTTCTTGTGGTGATTGCCTACTAGGATTAGTCTCACACCCTTTTTGGGTCCTTCTTTTCATCCCAAATAGGTTATATGGTTACCGGTGTGGATAGGGATTGTGGCCCTTCTACATTAGGTACCTGATTGTTCATTAGAGCTGGAGAGAATAGGACCGAGATTGGGCTTCTGATGCTGTTGGAGTTCCTTTTTACTTTTAGTGCTTTGTTCTCGGTTTTATTTTTAGCACGCTGATGTGTTTATTTCTTTCCTTAGATACATTTACCATGCTGCATTATTATTATATTATACATTGCTTCTGCTGTTTAGTGTCAGTTGTTGTATGTTGTTTACTACGTTTGAAATTGACTGTTATTTCAGGTACCTTGTATACCTTACCAAATGAGGGCGTAGTTTCCTCAATAACATACAAAGGATCTCCCTACAAGTTGGAATCCTCTGGAGTTCGGGGAAATGTTCTTGAGGACATGTGGAGAACAGAGCACGGGGCCCCAGTTGAGGGGCTCCAGATTCGGGTCTTTACAGTGTGAGAATGGTTGTGTTCATTGTAGTGGATGCATGATTTGATGTTTGGAGTTGTGAGTTTACATTGTTGAGCGTGTGGAGCAGGGCATGGAGTTGGAAAAAAAATTGAGAAAGATGTTAATTGCAGAGAGAAAGTGCAGAAAAAGAAAAGTTAAACAGGTAAAGCCATTAATGATGAAATCTCTTGAATAAGGGGATGGACACCAAATTGGAGAGGTGTGGGTTGTGTGTGGAATGAGAGAATAGAATTAAATTACTTTTATATAATAATAATTATAATATAATTATGATATTATTATTTTTGGTTGTAAATCAATAATTTGTCCACAAATTATTCGGGCAACCTGAGTTTCATGAAAAGTTAGTGGTATTACGACCCTGACATCGAGACAGAAATTATGAGTCAAATATATGATTTCTTTTTGGGGTTTTCAAATAGGGTACCTGAAGTGCATGGAAAATAATAAATTTAATATTATTATTAAATCATCGACCCACCATAACTCCCACCTTTAGCATTCGATTAACATTCATTCAGTGGCAATGTGATCCTGTCATTAATATGGTCAAATCAAATATAGTGTTGGATACTGAATTCAGATTTGTTTCTTTTGTCCATGAAACACCCAATATATTTATTAATATTATTATTATGGGATCTTGTATCAGATATATCTCCCTCAAATGGTATCTAAATGACGAACTCTTTTGGAATTTATGACCATTAAATTAAGACGGATATTTCAAAACCAATTTTGGATATTTATATAGAGGTTGAGGTTTAATCACCATGAGGTTGGGTTCCTGTGTCATGCTGTGAAATGAAACCTTTTCATTGGGTTTCTATTTTGGAAAAATGGGTAGTTCATCTCGTGTGTTTTTTCATGTGGATTGTAACACCCCAACCCTAGAAGCCCAGAGATGGTGCATTATTATGTATCATTGGAATAATCCCAGAAGATCATGTCTTGAAGGGATGAATAGTTTAGTAGCCTTAGAAGTACTAGATACATTTATAAGTTTTACATTACAGAGTAAAATGGAAAACTGCAACAACATTGTTTCCATAGACAACACGGAGATCCCATAGACTATCCCTACAGGTCAGTCGTAATATACTTATTCACATCCTGGAAAAAAAATAAAACATAGAAAGGGGTGAGCCCAGATTCTTAGTAAGAATACAAGTACACCAGAAACTTTAATAAATAAGCACAAACATTTAAGTCAATGTTTAAGACTAAAACAAAAGTCTTTTAAACATGATCTTTAGTATAATACGGAACATATAAAATCATATAATTACATTTACTTATTCACATGGATATTCAACTAGTTGAATAATCACATGAAATATCAATATCCACTTTCATAATGACGGAATGCATAATTCCAAAATTTCATAACAACATAGTCAAGGCCTTGTGCTAAGACTACAAATAAGAATTTGTCAAGGCCTTCTGACAGGACACAAATTTGTCTCATGAGACCTACCAATGCATAAAGGAGCTATAGTGGGCTCTACCCAACACATACTAAGTCCAATGCTTTCCTCATATGAAAAGGTTGAAACATAATGTGAACATTCGTATTAAAACTAGCATATGAAATGTGAAATTTTAACCACAAACCATGAATGTTATAAAAATAGAACATCCATTGTCATACATAACTCTGTTAATACAATATGGAAGATATTATTATAACAGATCAACCTCAATAGAGAATAATTAATGATAATAACATAGATGAAAATAATCATCAAATCTATTTGAGATAAATATCTCCATTTTTCTGGAAAACATTTAAAAGGCTCACTATTTATCATGAAGCCAGTTAAAATAGATTATTGAATCAAAGTTTTCCATACCACATTGGAACTTTTAAAATGAATTTTAATTTTAAAACTTGAATTTCCATATAAATAAAACCTCAAAACCATTTTTAAAACACAGACATTAATGAGAAAAATTTAGAATAATAAATCATTAAAACATTCTAAAATGATATTTTAGTTAGAGTTCCTAACCAAAAGAGAGACACTTGCGTACAAATAATTGAAAAAATAAAAAATTTATAATATCATGGGAATAAAGGGATTAATGATATACTATTTCAATGTATATTATATACTCCATATAAATGGGACTTGTCGTTTAACAACAATAAAGTCTCAATGGAATCAAAATTGAGATGAAATCTCTTTTAAACACCGTATCATTAGGTTAATAATAAGTCAACGATATAATTATTTTTTTAAAATATAAATATAGTCAATATTATTGGATATTCAGTGTAAATAAATCATAGAACATTCCCACATATTCTTGTAAAAAAACACCAATGAATTGTATGATTAACTCAATAAATAGAGATTGAGATAAAATTACTATTATCAATTTCATATCGTTGACTTGAGAATTTATAAATGGAGTGATTATGTGAATCAAAATTATATCCACATAAAGGAGAGTGTAAATTACTACACAAATAATAAATAGTGATTCAACACATAATCATGTAGTAAAATAATCAATGAAGTATGCATAAAGCTAAATGAGTGGAAATTGAAATTTTAAATTCCCCTAAAAATTTGGAAACTTACGAAACATACATCCCATGACTGATGGATCATAAAATGAAGATCTAATTATGCATATATTAAAAAATATTACATAAATAATACCATCATTGTGCAGTACATGCACTAAACAAAAGGAAATTATGGCAGTATGGCATGAATCTCACAGAAATATGAAGTAAGATGAAACCCCTTATTTTGTTGTAATCAATCTTGTTCTATGGAAAAAAGTTAATAAAAACCAAATGAATCACATAATACGATGAATATAAACATAATCATGATAATATATATCAAATGACATTACAAAATACATCACATTTATTAAATAAGCGGCGAACAATGGAAATCTCACGGAATTAAAAGTGAGATAAGAAACCCCTTAATTTGTATGTTTCAATGGTAGAGGGTTGGCTAAACTCCTATATAATGGTTAAATAATTGTTTTTAAATTATAAAATAATCCTATAAATTAATATGATACCATATATGGTCTTTTAATATTGCTTTGTTAAAACTATTTTAGTATTATCGTCTTTTCCGGTGATAACTGATTCATTTTCCTTTATAAGCTTTGTTTCATAAGTTGTGTTTGTTATGAATAAGAGGTATCTTATTCATATTCAGAATGAGATTAAGTCATTAAAAATTATTTTTAATCATCTAATGATATCTATTCTTTAATGGATTATGATGGAGAATGAATCTCATCGTGTTCGTGGAGACAGAAATCCATACATACGCTCAAGCGACAATGTCATTTTTTTATTAAAATAATATATAAATGGAAGGTATATTATATATAAAAAATAATTATCATTATATAATTATTATTTACAAAAATTACACATCATTATTATATCCATCCAAATAATAATGTATTGAATAAAAATTACACCATGACGTGGAGACGATAAGTCGTACGTACGCACGCATGATGAAATTTCATTCAAGGGATGAATTGAATAATAAATATGGATCTACCATATTTATAATAACATCATAGTATATAGAAGATACTAGATTTATTATTTTATAACGGAAAAAACAATTAATGAGTAAGTGGAAGAAGGAAAGAACTTGAATGTGGTGATGAAATATTTCCCTCTTCTACGGGTTCTTCCTTTTGATTTAATAAAAAGGGATCCATATGTTCGCTTTAGAACTAAATTAAGGCCTCTATGATGAATGGAGGATAGTTGAGAGGGTATTTGGGCACATTTTGGCATAGCCAAAAGGCTTTGAATAGTGAATTTTAGGGAAGGGGGAGTGCCCTTTTGTAAGAGGTGTGAGGGGCACCTTAGAAAAGATAGAAAAATTATTTTATAATAAAATCATTTTATGTTTATAATGCCCAAAATATTAATTATTAAAATTATATGGTGATTATGGGTCGAAAAAAACTCAACCAATATGTTTTTGACAGGTTTGGGTTACTATATTAACCTTATCTTTTATATTTAAATCATAGTTAAATAGTTTGACATTTACAATTTCTCTTTGTATTTTTATATTATATGGTTAAATAACATGAAATATACATCCCAGGGAACCCCATATGGTTCATTAATGATTCTCCTATAATTATATAAAATATTCTATGAACCATATATTTTTAGTAAAAGAATATCAATTAATAATATAACAATTCTTTTAAAAACTCTTTTATGTCAATTTTGACACTGTTTGGTATTTTGTTTTTAATAAATTTATAAAAGCATTATTACTTCAAAAAAAATTCATCTAACCAACCCTAACATGTCATAATATCCTATAAAATTAGTTCAATTCATTAAATGTCACAAATTACATTTATTTGGATATTAAGAATATCAAATATTTTTATTTTTCATTAACTGGGTAATTACTGCATCAATATTGTGTCACAAATAAAACAAATTAGTTAATGTATAAAAAATATTAATAATATACAATAATGTGGGAAATTGTTTTATCTTTCTAATGAATATTTATAATCGAATTTATCTTATGTATAATCCTATATTAAATATGTTTTGATATTAAGCTCTGACATTAACACTTTTAACTCTTCATTGAATTAAATGTTAATAAATGTCATAATCTAATCCAAATGGATCTAAAGGATCATATTTTATTCCTAAGTTTATTTTTTGTCGAGTTACACTTATCCAATAGAATTAGTACATGTGTTGGGGTAGAAATAATAATATCATTCTTACCCTTAATTACCCTATTTACTTTCAACCGTGCTATATAAAAGTCAAAGATACTATTCATCAAAAATAATTTTTTTCTTATTGAACCAAATTTTATTTACTGATATCTACTCTTTCTCTCTGATTTTTGAAATTTAAATCAAAAAACTGGTAAAATTATGTTTTATTCAAATTTTCAAATGCTCCTAAGAGGTGGGTAAAATATGGTTAAAAAGTTCAATAAAATTTTTATATATATAATTTTAATATAAACTGACTCTGATAAATTACATTGAAATTATATAGGTATTATGTATATATTTTGACCTAAAATAAATTTAAATAAAATAAATAAAAATTTAAATAAAAATTCGATTTTATACTATAACTCCGTGTTTTCACTATTAATAAAAAATTGATTGTTTTCAGAAAAATTCCAAAAATTAACCTTATGATAATTTTGATATTAAAAATCCAAAAATTAAGTCCATTTTGGAAGATAAAATTTATAAAATTCCAAAAATTGGGTATTGTTATTCATAAAATCTTGTTTGATTGGTCGCAGTGTGTTAGAATCTTGAAGTTGTGTACAATGCAAACTATTACATTATTCAAAGGGAAACATAACATGGAAGCTTGGGGTGTTACATTCTTCCCCATTATTGGAAATTTTGTCCTCACAATAATTTAAAATTGGGCTTGGGAACATAGTTTAATGTCTCACAATGGAAAAATATTCAATAAAACAATCACTTTAAAAGAAATAAGGATAAGTAAAAAGGGTCACCCAAGATAACCCATACAAGGATTCCATGTAGAAAAACATGGATATGGAAGATAAACTAAGTGCCAATTTTTGATGGAGAGGGATAAATAACATGATCAGAATAATGTTAACAATATGAAAACCACAAACTTGTGATGAGACAAACGGTCATCAGTTTCACTGTAGGAAATGTAAACAGACTTCATTTTTTTGTTTTTTGATTCATTTCATTAATTTGAGGAATTTATTTGTTAGAATAAATATGAATTTAAATAGATATACTTACTTTTTATGTTGAGTTTCATTCTTTAATATAGTTCTACCATTAAATCTTTTATTTCAAACGATGAGTATTCAAGATGACTTGGTCACACCAGAAGAGATATAATCATCTTTTAGAGAATCACATGATCCACAAAGGATAAAAAATATATTTACCTTTTCTTTATAGATTGATGAATACTAAAACAGTTAGTACAACAATAGATGATCCATCAAAAGGATATTCTTTTAGAGAATGAAACACTAATATTAATTTCAAAAATTAGTCTGACAATACTCCAAAGATAAATAAATAACATTCAATAAACAATTGTCCATAAAATCATTTAATGTAATCCAAAATAATATTGAAACCAAAAACATAGAAGAATTTGTTAATGTAGTCTTCCACGATAAATTGTATATCCAAAGGAAATTGAATAATCTTAAAGTCATATACTTAAAATTAATTATCCCAATAACATATTCCTTATTGTAGGTTTATCATTTCATTAAATAACCCAAATCACTATAAATCCACAATAAAATAATAGATAAAAATACACAATTACTCCTCAAATAAAATCCCATAGTATTTTATTTTCCAGAGGCATATAGTGTTCCCAAAAGAGATAATGTCTTCGAAAATATTATTTATCACTTTATCGCCAAATCATTTTCATATATACTAATAGTATTCATTTGATAAGACATATGATCCCAAATGAACATATTATTGATCAATAAAATCATTTAACTAAAAATAATTCATCACACTAACCACAGACCTCACGTAGTCCAGTGGTAGGTGATAAATCCCAATTTCACTCTGGTTGTGTGTTCGATTCCCATAGCTTTTTCAGATGAGACAAGTTGTCACACAGTCTTCCTGTTTTCCTTTTTCAAAAACTATATTTTATAAAATTTCCAAAATTAGATAAATTCCTCAAAATAACCACAACATAATTTAACAAGAAATGTTATTTCATACCTTTCATTTTTATCCCAAAATATAATAACATGTTATTGCCTCAAACCCAATGATCATATAAAACCAAATGGTTATTTATAACTACATCCAAAAGACAAAATATATTTCTTTTCATATATCATTTTCACATGAAAAACTTTAGGGTTACAAATACATGTGAAACTTATTCCAAAGTAATCCCATCAACAATGAGCACTAATACTTTTAAACAGTTCTCCAAACATTTATTTCCACATAGCATCTTCATTGACAAAGAAAATATCCTATAGAATAGGGAATTCACTCGGGCAAAGGCCAGTTCACCTACATTTACAGAAAATGACTGTAAATGGATTCTTGGGACCATTTTTATTTTCATACATAGTACTGTTCATTTTTTTCTTGGCAATTCTTTACATTGTGTCCTTCTTTCCCACACGTAAAGCAATTATTTGTTCCATTGAGACACTTTCCTAGGTGTCTCCTTCCACATTTTCTGCATTATGAAAATTGAGGATTCTTTTCTCTATGGTCTCCTCTATTAGATCTATTACCATTCATCACCTTCCTCTTATTTGATGATTCTGTGAGTTGGTTAATATATATGTTGTTGATCATATTTTAGGGTAACTAATTTGGCATGATCATGATATCTTTTACACCTATAAACATTCTGTTTTGTTGCTTATTTCCACCAATTTTCCCACCTTGTACATCATTCCCAAAGATACTATTAATTAATTGCAATCTAGCCATTGACTAAAACCAGAACGAATTTTGAGAGTAACAGTAGTCATAAAATCATTTAGAGAATATCATGACCCAATATTTTAAATTTTAAACACCTTAAGATTAACCAAGGTCATTTATTCTCATATTATATTAAAATCATTCAAATAGGTTTATAATGAAAATGTAAATATTCCTAATAATATCCCCCCAAGAGTTTTGTAACCATGAGTACGACAAGGCTCGTTCCCGTGCACCAGTTCCTGTTCGAGTTTTGCTCAAAGCGGTGTTTTCCAGTTTTACCCCTAGGTACATCTATGCCAGAGCCCCCTCAACCTGCTCGTATCCATAAATAGATTTATTTCTCATAAAAATCCAAAAATATCTTTAATACCAAAATTTGAGTAATTTATTCTATTCCAATATTAAATGTATATCTTAGGACGATGTGCTCTAATTAGAGTTTATCTAAAACTTGTTTCCAAGGTTTGTACTAAGCTTTCTGTAATTCCAACTGTAATGACCTGACCCTAGAATCCCAGAGTTGGTTCATTATTCTGTATCATTGGAATGACCACAAACGATCTAGTCTCGGAGGACCTATTAGTTTAGTAGCCTTGGATGTACTAGACACATTCAAAAGGTTTACATTACTTCATAAAATAAAAACTACAACAAAATTATTTCCATAGACCACCCCAAGATCAACAAACTATCCCTAAAGGTCAAGCATAATATAATTTTTCACATCCTTGGAAAAATAAAACATAAGAAGGGGTGAGATCAGATGCTCAGTAAGGATAAAAATATAGCAGAAACATTCATAAATAATCATAAACAATTAATGAAATGTATAAGACAAAAAAAATCTGTTTAATCTAGATATTAAGTATAATATGGAAAAGATAAAATCAAATAATTTCATTTAATTATTCTCATGGATAATATACTAGTCCAATAATCACATACAATATCAATAGCCACTTTCATAATGATGTAATGCATAATTCCAGACTTTCATAACCACATAGTCAAGGTCTTGTGCCAAGACTACAAATAATATTTTTTCAAGGCCTTGTGCCAAGAAACTAGTTTTTCGCATGAGATCTACTGATGCATCATGGATCTATAGTAAGCTCTACCCATCACATACAATGTCCAATGCATTCCTTATATGATAAGGTTGAAACATAATCTGAACATTAATATTAAAACTAGCATACAAAATGTCAATATTTTAACTGAAAACCATGAATGGTATAAAAATTGCACATCCATAGTCAAAGATAACTCATTCAATTAAATATGTAAGATTGTATTATAATAGATAAACATCAGTAGATAATAATTAATGATAATTACATAGATGAAAATAATAATCAAAAATATTTGAGAGAAATATCTCCCTTTTTCTAGAAAACCATTAAAAGTATCACTATTTATCAAGATTCCATTTAAAATAGATTATTGAATCAACGCTTCTCATAACACATTGAAACATTTAACTGGAATTTTAATTTTAATACTTCAAGGTCCATATAAAGAAATCCTTAAAACCATTTTTAAAACATGGACATAAATGAGAATGATTTAGAATAATAAATCCTTAAAATATTTTAAAATGATATTTTAGTCAGCGTTCCTAACCAAAAGAGAGACACTTGAATTCAAATAATTGAGATAATAAAAACAATATAATCTAATGGGAATAAATGGATTCATGATATACTATGTCAATGTACATTATATACACTATATAAAAGTGAATTGTCATATAACAACAATGAAGTCTTAATGAAATGTAATATGAGATGAAATCTCATTTAAAGAAGGTATCCTTAGGTTAAAGATAAATCAACAACATAATTATGTGTGAAAAATATAAATACACTTGATATTATTGCATATTTTTTGTAAATTAATCAGATGACATTCACATATATTCTAGTAAAAACAACAACAATTAATTGGCTGTCTAACTCTGTAAATGAAGATTGTGTTAAAATTACTCTTATCTAGTTCATATCGATGACTTTAGAATTTATCAATGGAGTGATTATGTGTATCAAAAGTATATACAAAGAAAGTGGAGTGGAAAGTACTACCAAAATAATAAATATTAATTCCACACATAATCCAAGAGTAAAATAATCAATGAAGTATGCGTAAAGTTGAATGAGTGGAAATTGAAATTTGAAATTCCCTTACCAATTTGGTAACATAAGAAACATAAATCCCATGAAAGATGGATAATAAAATGATGATGTAATTACTCATAAATTAATGTATATTACAAAAAAATTTATTCAATGGGCAGTATATACACCACACAAAAGGAAATATTGGCAGTATGGTATGAATCTCACAGCAATAGGAAGTGAGATGAAAACCCTTATATTGTTGTAATCAATAAAGTCATATGGAAAAAAGTTAATAACAACCAAATTAATCACTGAATACAATGAATATAATGAGAATCAAGAAAAAATATATATCAAATGACTGTACACAATACACATCATTTAATAAAGTATTGGTAAACAATGGAAATCTCATGGAATTAAAAGTGAGATAAGAAACCCCTTACTTTGTACATTTACTAGGTCAAGGGTAATTTAACATCCTGTATAATGGATAAATAGTTGTTATTAAATTATACAAGACTCATATTTATTAATATGATATCATATATGATCTTTTAATATTGCTTTGCTAATAATATTGTAGTATTATCGTCTTTTCGGGTGTTAAAAAATTTATTTTCCTTTATATGATTTGTTTCGTAAGTACTATTTTCTATGAATAGGATGTATCTTATTCATATTCAGAATGATATTAATTCTTCAAAATTTATTTTTAATCATCTAAAAAAACTAGTCATAAATGGATTACGATGGGGAATGAATCTCATCACGTTCGTGGAGATGGTAATCCGTATGTACGCACGAGCAACAATATCATTATTTTGATATTAAAATTTAATTTAATTGGATGGTATATCATATATACAGAATAATTATCATGTTATATTTATTATTTACATCAATTACACATCATTATTATATCCATCCAAGAAATAATGTATTGAATAACCATTACAACACGACGTGGAGACGGTAAGCCGTACGTACGAATGCAAGGTGACATGTCATTAAAAGTATGGATAATAATGAATACGGTTGTACCGTATTTATAATAATATCTCAGTATATAGAAGATACTGTAGTAATATTTGTATAATGGAAACAACAAATAAGGAGGATGTGGAAGAAGAATGTAACTTGAAAGAGGTGATTAAATATTTACCTATTCTTCTGGTTCTTCCTTTAGATTTGATCAATTGAGCGACATTGGTTGGATTTTTGAATAAAAAAGTCCTCTAGGATGAAGGATGGACAGTTGAGAGGGTATTTGGGTATAGGTTGGCCGAGCCAAAATGCTTCGATGGTGTGAATTTTTGGTAAGGGTGGGTGCCCTATTATAATAGGGGTGAGGGGCACCTTAGGAAAAACTAGAAATATTATTTTATAATAAAATCATTTTCAGTTTATAATGTCTCAAAAATGAATTATTTAAAAGATAATTTGGGTATGGGTCTAAAAACACTCAACCAATAGGTTTTAGATATGTTTGGGTCAATATAATAAACTTATCATTTAGATTGAACTCTTAGCTAAATATTTTGACCTTTACCATGTCTCATTATATTTTTAAATTAAATGGTTAATAATCATAATATATACTTCCACAAGAACCCCAAGTGGTTAATTAATGATACTAATTTCATTATATAAGACTTTTGGACGAGACATAGATTTTTAGGAATAGAATATCAATTAATAATATAATATTTGTTTTAAAAACTCTTTTGTGTAAATTTTGATACTATTAAGTATTTTGTTTTTTCTAAATTCATAATAGCATTATTACTTCAAACAAAATCCATCTAACACACCCTAAAATTTCATATTAATATATAAAATTAGTTGAATTCATAAAAAGTCTCAAATTACATTTTTTTGGATATATATAATATCAAATATTTTCAAACTTCATTAATTAGGTAATTACTGCATCATCATTGTGTCATAAATTAATTAAATTTTTTAGTGTCTAAAAAATATAAATAAAATTCCATTATGTAGGAAATATGTGTATCTTTATAATGAAAATTTATAATTGAATTTATCTTATGTAAAACCATATATTGAAAATTATTTAGTTATAAATATTTCAATTTAACACTTTTAACTCTTTTTTGAATTAAATTATAATAAATGTCCAAATCTAATCCAAGTGGACCTAAAGTATCATATTATTTTCCTAAGGTTTCTTTTGGTCGAATTAAACTTATATAATCGAATTAGGACATGTGTTGGGGTAATAGCTATATCATTTTTACCCTTAATTACCATATTTACTTTTATCTGTGGTAAATAAAAATCAAAAGTTACTATTCACAAAAAATTATTTTTATCTTATTGAACAAAATTTTACTTACTGATATCAACTATGTCTCTTATATTATTGAAATTAAATTCACAGACTCGGTAAAATTAAGTATTATTCAAATTTTAAAAAGCTCTTATGAGGTGGGTAAAAGACGGATAAAAAGTTAAATAAAATTTTTATATATCTAAAATTATTATAAACTGACACCAATGAATTAAATTGAACATATATAGGTATTATGTATCAATTTTCACCTAAAATAAATCTAAATAAAATAAATAATTATTTAAATAAAAATTTGGTTTTAAATTATAAGTCATTTTTTTCACTATTCATCAAAAATAAAAAGTTTTCAGAAAAATAACAGAAAACCACCCTAAGATAATTTCGATATTCCAAACCCAAAACTAAATTCCATTTGGAAAGATAAAATTTATAAAATTTCAAAACGTGGGTATTACTATTCATAATGGCAAGTTCGATTTTCCGCGGTGTGTTAGAATCTCAAAGTTGGGTACACTGAAAGCTATTAGATTATTCTAATGGAAACTCACAATGGAAGTTTGGGGTGTTACATGGATCACATCTGTGTGACCCATTGGGTTATCTGGTTTCGTTTGAAGTACGGATGGTTTGTATTGAACACGAATTCAACCATGCCCTCGGTACTAAAATGCCTGTAAATTACCTAGAGTGCGTTCAGTTGACGTGTCGGCTGTTGCATTGGATCCCTTATGACGTGGCGATCCTTTGGGTTACTCCTTTGTGGATCTTAGTGGCGGTCAAGGTATGACTAGTATCACAAGGGTATATTCAATGGAACTCGAGCCCACCAAGAGCGAGGAATGTTGTGGCTGGCTGTAACGTGAAGAAAGAACATCGATCCCATGTGGGTCAGCAATCATTGATCATGAGTGGTTCAGTGCATACCGATCCTGTGTGGGTCAGATCCTATGTGTGTTAGTTCTCATTGATCCTGTGTGGGTCAGCGCATACCGATCATATTAGGTTTAGAGTGGGTTTGATACATATAGATACCATTTGGGTAATAAGTAGTGAAACTTAAAAGAATAATATTATTTTGCATTCCGACTAATCATTTGTACTTTTGTACTTGTGTTATACCTGATTGTGATTTGTGTCATTTCTATCTTCATGGTGTTACCTGTGTAATACTTCTATCATTGTGGTGTTACCTCTACGGTACTTTTATCTTCGTGGTGTTACCTATGTGGTAAATCTACCATTTTGGTGTTGTCTTCGTGGAGTTACAACTATGGTACTTCTATCTCTATGGGGTTATAGTTCTGGTACTTCTACGGCAGTGGTGTAAATTGTGTGGTACTTCTATATTAGTGGTTTTACATGTCTGTTATATCTACATTTGTGGAGTTACATTTGTGGTATTCTACCCTCATTAATGAGATTGTTATATCTTAATAACATAGGTATATATATGGGAATATACCTAAGAATAGTTGAGACTTTATCTGTGGTATTTCCTTTGTGGAACTCTAGGAGACCAACAATGTCTCGGGGTCCCTATTGAGTACTGTTATACTTACCCCTGCACAGGCTATACCTGCACCTTGTTATTTCTTTTTCAGACGATAGACAACATTGATCGAAGCTAAGGGACCTAGGATTGGAAGGTAATAAGAGGTGGACTATTTGACATGATGTGACGTGGGAAATAACGATCATTAGTTGTACCTACCCTTCTGGTAGGATCCTTGGTGGATTATCCAAGAGTAGTTTTTCCCATTTTTAGTTGTATTTTTACTGATCTGTTGTACTTGTACTTCTAGATGGGCTTGTATTTCAGCCTTATTTACATTCATCACCATTTTACTACAACAGATTACTTTGTGGTTTCATAATATTGTGTACTATTGTGTGTGTGTGTTTCAGGATTAAAGGAAATGCCTTCCCCTTATAGGGATACACATTTCTGGTTCTAGCTGCTAGCCCTTAGCCTATGGAAGGTGGGCATGTGGTAGTCACGTTAAAGGCCCCGAGGGATGGGTAGTGAAAAAAGGAATTAACACTAAAATATAGTTTGGAAAATGATATTCAAACATGTAGGAATTTTATTAGATGATATTATTTCAATTAATCCATGTATTACCTTGATGATATACAAATTTTTATACATTTGGGAAAATACATATATAATATTAATTTTATATTTTATAATATTTCAAGAGTTCACCTCCCCTCAATTATAAAAGGGGGACTCTCCTTTCTCTTTTACCACAAAAAATTTCCTTATAAATATACCAAAATCTACAAATTTTTAATATATACTTACCTACACACATCCTGGTTTATTCTTCAATACAAAAGTCCAAACTTAGATCCCATTAGATAAGATTAAATGTAGTTGTTTAATAGAATATTATATCACCAAAACTAATCACATTCAATTTTATTTTTCATTTTCATCCTCTAAATAAATTATATTCATCGTATAATAAAAAATTAAGTATCATTAATGTACTATAATTTTATTATGATTATAGAATCCCCATTATACACCCTCTTTCTAATCGATTAGAAAGTGAACATCTCAGTCATTTGTACATATGGCATACCATCTCCACGCAGCGATATAAACCATTTTTAAACATAATTTTTTAAGGAAGGGAATAATAATGGGTTAAATATTTCGATAATATATTTCATAAAAAAAATTTATTATTGAATTTTATTATAATTTCTACCTTCACATCATCCATTCCTATGAGAAAATATAATGTCTCTTGTGCATATGTGAGCGCAACTACCACTATAAAGTGGTTTAATCCATTTTTTGAGTTATATTTTACATGGATGGTAATTATAATGGGGTTTATGAATATATATGATTTATATTAAATAATATTGATGTTTATAAGTTTAATTAATATTCAACATTCATTCATTCCATATCATAATAAATGAAATCCTTGTTTCTATTTACATACTACTAACATCACCCTGAATTGTATAATTAATTTATCAATCCCTAAATTTTATGGATGAATATATATATATACACATATATATATAATATTCAATATATAAAGAATTATTAGATTTATTGATACGATTAAAATTCTATCAATTTATAATGATAGAAACCACCAAAACAGATCATAAATTAATAATGAAGCAATTATCACCTAGAATAGTGATTTTAATAATGAATTTTTAAAACAAGGGATATAAAAGGATAAAAATAAATCAAATATTATTTGACATATATGTGTCTGATTTTTTAGTAAGATATATAATAATCCAATATTTTTTAATAAATGATGATCTAACTTGTAGGAAGGATGTTATAAATTAGGTAATGGGTTTAATTCTACAATCTAATTGTTTATCATTATTATTTATGATTTTGTTCAGATGATGAAATCAAATAATAAATCATTCAAAATATTTTTTAATTTTATTCTACTCAAGTTATTTTTTTAGAACATATTTTATCCTTCAATTTTCACCATGCTAACTTCTTAATATATCTAAATTTTGTTTTTTTAGAAAATTTTCTTCATTTTATTCAACTATAATAGACCATTTTCTTTATATATCCATGATTTTGAAAAAAATATGAAATATAAATTTTACAATTCACATATCATTTGCAAAATAAAAAATCAAACCATTGTTTTAGTTTTTAGAATATGTATTGAAAAGAATAATATTTTTTAAAATATGTTACTTTGTGTATTTTCCAAAAAAATGTACGGATGGAATTATTTTTTTCAATGTTTACATCCAATATAGAATTTACTGTCACCGTGGAAAATAAATTTTTTTCGTCCATTAATTTTTTCAATTAGTGTTTTAAATTAAATTTATTATTAATTTTTTTATGTTAATATATTTTAAGTATTTTTTTATGGTATGATTATTTTCCTAATTAATGTTTTAATAATATTTTTATTCATAAATGATAACAACCCAAAATATTTATTATAATTTACTAGTAAATTAATCCAAGATTAAAATCATTATTATTTATCTAGATAATTTTTTTATAATGTGACAATGTTCGTGAAACCTACTACTTATCCAAAAGTTAAACCAGGATGAATTATAGTTTAATCCATCTTCTTTTCTTGGGTTATGACATGATGAATATATTATGTTATTATATAAAAAATGTTTTATTTCTATTATGTTATCATTGGGAGCCATATATCCCTATAAATAAATTAGTTCAGTATTTATTTGTCATGAGATAAAAAAGAATGAAATTGAGTTTCTACTTATTTCAGTAAGAGACTATTTCAAATATCATAGTCCTCAGAGTGACACATGACTATTACAACAGATTAGGGAGTGAATATATTACTATGATTGTCTTGATAAAATGCATGGACCACTTGGGAAATGATATTATATTTTTATGTGAATACTACAATTACATTTATTATTTCTATAATATGCTCTCATAGATTGTGAAATATTATTTTATAAAATTTATGAATTATGATAATCTATGATTTATGAAATAACATATGATTATTATCTATGATATGTAGGGTATGGTTCTATAAATATATGATCATGTTCGCCTAACCTGTTTCTCATACTTTTCAAATATGATCATTAATAAATTCCTTTTCTACCCTTACTATGGATCGAATCTCAATATTTCTTATGATAAATTTCCATGGATATGAATATAGGTTTTATGAATGATATTTTTAAGAACCTTGTCTGTTATGAAGATATAAGTGAGAGATGATGTAGATCAACTATAAACCTACTTATTTTTATTTTGTGTCTCAAAAGATAATAGAGCTTTAAAATTATCATATGCATCTTTATGTCACATATGTAATATCCATCTACATAGATGTAATATTTATGTATTATGGTTTTATGTCTCTACAGTTGGTATTATTGTAAGGTTTAGTTAACCATTTGAAACTAGGATGACAAATCAGTAATGAGAATGATACATATATTTCTATATATAAGATAAAATCATACAATTTTGTTAATGATTATGATTGACCTAAGTTAATTTAATTTAGTTATTGAATAAAATGTCATGATTTATATATCATATTAATTATTTTTCATGATTATGTAGATAAAGGGTTCGATTATTGTCTTTGAAAATAGTAATTACATTTTAGTCATTTCTAGGAACCTAATGAAATACTATTAATGAACAATTAAATAGATAATGTAATTATTTTCCTCTTGGAGAACCAAATGTTACAAGAGATGGAATAGAAAATATTGAATATATGATCAAAAAAGAACATTATCTATAAATCATGGTATGATTTAAAATAATAATTGGATGGAATAATGAACTGTTGAGTCCTTTATGAATAAATTTTCACATTATTTTAGTGGGGACACTAATTCACTAGTTATTGAGAAATGGATTATTACCACTACAAATATATTTACTATTCTCATGTGTCAAGAAGATGAAAAATTAATTTTTTTTATGGATAAGAAGATAAATGGTGGACTCTTATCATGAGTACAAATAAATAATAATAAATTTACTCCATTTGGTGGGATGAGTCTATGAGATTCTTTATCCCTAAGTATTTTATTCTTCATATTCATTAGATAGTGGATATTGAATTCATTATTCGAAAATAAAGGAAGATGAATTTTTTGGATCCTATAAGAGAATCATTTTAGGTCTTGTGATGTATACATTTTGTATTATCAACATTCAATAATATATGTTTGATCATTTTTTTTGTTGATTATAATGTCATTAATGGGTGTTATTCATAAGTGAATTCTATAGATATAGAGAAATAATTTTATGTTCCCTCAAGATTGAGATGTAAATTACAGTTACCCATTAATCCTGGAGTTTTCACAAGAAAAAAAATCAAAATTTAATGGAAAATATGAAAACCATTTAGATAAGAAGAATGGATTTAATTTATTTCAAAACATTGAAGGAAACATGGCATAAATAATATTTTTGGAACTAATATAATGTTAAATTATGGGAAGGAATGTCATGATTAGATAAAATTTCTAATTGATGGGTTGACGTTAGTAAATTATTTGAATATAGAGACAGAACCATAAAATACACCAATCACACATTACTGTTCTAAATTGATAGAGTAAATGAATTATTCTCAAAAGGTCCAAATTCTGAATTTTAATGATGTTGATCAAGGTAAAAAACCGCTTTACCCCTTAGAAAAATGGAAAACTCTTGGAATCACTATTTTTAGTGAACGTGAAAATAATTATTTGTTGAAATGAACACTTACAATCTACTATAAAACTTATAAAGTCTTATGTGATTATATATCCACCAATGAATGACCCTTAACATAATTGGATGGTATATATACTAGTGCATTCCATGAATTGACACATAAAATAAATATTATGCATAATTATCACATGATATCAAAATATATAATGTTTCCCTACAGATAGGGTCTACCTTCTTCATCACCATGTCG
Source organism: Viscum album (assembly GCA_963277665.1). Lineage (NCBI taxonomy): Eukaryota > Viridiplantae > Streptophyta > Magnoliopsida > Santalales > Viscaceae > Viscum > Viscum album. Next base: position 1,967,628,040 of record OY728132.1, read on the forward strand.
AAATGAATGAAAAATAATCATTTCTAACATATCCCACTCTTACGGATATTCTATATAACTCAACATGAACCTCTAACTATAGTTAAAATAAGATAAACACTTACAATATAGGATAAATATAGATGATCAAAATTAAAATCATATATTAAATATTAAAATTCATTTCAATGCACATAATATAAAAATAATCATTGTTCACATTGAGATATATATACACAGAACATGTTACCATGCATAAATCAAATGTCTAAATAGTCTATTCACACATTCAAATATGAATTATAAATCTCATAATAAATATTATAAAACGTTCAATGTCATCTAACCTTTATTATAATAATTATTTATACTTTTAGAGGCTATATGAGTCTAATTACTCCACTAAATTGGAGAATCATTCCATATCTAATAAAAATTTTAATTTTGATGTTATGGTTATGAAAAAACCACCCTAAATATAAGTCATTATCAATAAATCCTAAGGAGATATACTCCCCTGAGTGATTTGTTTATGATTGATGTGTTGATGAAACATCTCTATATCTAACAACAAATTCTAAAAAATATCATTAAATCAATTGATATAACATCTAAAAACCTCTAAATATGGTAATTCCATATATGATATATTTGAGGTTTTTATTAGTGATGAAAAAAGTATTGATCTAAAATAAATATGAAAAAATCCTAATTTGGAAGACAATATCAAATACATATTCATGGGTCAAAATATGGTGATTGAAGTGATCAAAGATCTTAAAAAAATGCAATATTGTCCTATGTAGTTGGTAATGAAACATGGGAAGGTTTAATGATGAAAAAATGGTTTGTGTTTGAGTTAAAAAACCATATAAATCAACAAGGAATAATGATCCCCTAATTATTATATAGGATAGAAGATGTTCATTAGTAATAATAGATTCTTCATAATATCCTCTCTAGAAAGATGGTGGATTCTTATTGTCTAGACGATGGGTATATTGTTAATTAAAAATTATTATAATGTCCACTACCCTATGATATTTCCATTTCATTAATTTCCAACATCCCAATCCATAATTAGATAGACATAAGATTTTATAATTCCCTATATTAAAGTTAAAAGGATGTGTATTGGAAATTTATGTGTCCTAACCCTAGATATAATATTACGTCTTAACACTTGAATATGAACTGGACGTTGTAAATATTGTATGCTATCAATTTTTTTGATCTTTTCCTCCTTCTTTAGGTATTCATGGGACTTGGATGATGGTGGAGTTTGATTAGGTGGGTTGATTGATGGTGGAATATATAGGGATCATCCCTCACCCATTTATTCCCCATCCCAATGTGATTTCAATATATTACCATTATAATTTACACTGTGTTATCAGTGACAATTTTTACTTTTTATACATTTTAATTTATTAAGGGTGGTTTCCATATAAAAATTCTCAAATTCAAATCCCCTAAATATATACATCTTTTAAGAAAAATTCATAATATAATTAATGATATAATGACTCACTGATTTCAGATTACCATGTATTTTTTGAATTTTTCAGGAATTGGCATCGAATATATTTTTTTTTGAAAATAAAAGTTTTATGGTAGTAGTTAGTAAATGTTTTTTTGAGGAGTCATCCTTTTTTATTAAAAAATCTAGATTTAATTCCTAGGAGTTCATTGCATTATGTGTTATATATTAGTGTAGTGGGTCAGTATATATTTTTATGGGTTGGGTTTTTTTTTTCAAAAATATTTTCTCATGGAATACAGTGGTACAATACTATATATCAGGTAGTAATGGGAAATCATCATTTGTATGATTCGTTGAAATGAAAATATTAAAAATAATTACCATTGAAAGAGGTGATTATTCATGAAATAAATAGATATATATAAATATATTGTCTAATTCAATGAAATTAGTATAAATATAATTGATTTTTTAACGAAGGACGTGCAATATATACTCCAATTAAAACCAATTTACTTCAATAATAATTTCTTCAATATTATTTTTTTGATAATTTTAGTCAATGAATCATTTTCCATTTCCATTTTTTCTAAAATTCTCCTTACCCAATCAAATAATACATGATCATTCACATGAGATTGATAACTTTTTAGAAATATTGAATGAGTATATTTTCACGTATTTTATAATGTAGGAAGCATGTAAAAAAATTTCTAATGACTCCCAGTACTCATACAAAGATAGTCCAAATTCTTGTGTGATACATTTGTTATTTTTTTTAATTTACGTGATTTTTAATGATTGAATTATCCTTTTTTGGAAAATATAATTCAAAACCTTTCATTACTAATCATAAATATGTTCAATTTAATATAACTATTATCCTGTTGTTATATTCACATACAACTAGACTGGCCTTAATTTTACTTTATATTCTTATCCATTTGTTGGATTCATAATTTAGGGAACCACATTGATTAATTTTATATATTAGTTTGGATCATCACTATAGAGGATATGCTATTTATCGAGAATGAAAAGCATTGATATTTTATTAGTTATTTCATTGGAAATAAATTTTCTGTCCTAGATATATTTACTTAAATGAATATCTAAGTTTAAATCAACAATTATATACTAATAAATTATTATTATTAAATTTGATAATTATTTCCAATCTATTTTATTGATGGGAATGAATAATACTATATAAATTAAGAAAAATAATTTTGCACATTTATAAAATGAAATGAATTTTTATCAAATGGTTTGGAATAGAAATAAATGTATTTGATTGCAAAGAGATTTTTTATGATAATCAGTTTTAGACTTTCAATGTGTTGTTGTTTTCATAAAATATATAAATCACTATTTATTAATTTTTTTAATGATTTCATTGATTTTATATTAAATTAAATATTTTAACATTCAACTATATGTTTTTACTTTGTAGTGAAAATGATTAAATGTTTCTTTCTTCTTAAAGTAATTTTTTCAATAAATAGTTGTGGTTACCCAATTATTTTATAAATAATCTCTAATGCTATTTAAAATTTAATATGATAATTTTTTCCCATATTATTAATAACCATATAAAAAAATTATAATTAGGTAAATTTTATATTTAGTCATTATGAATTGTATAACAGATAAACATCCATTACTATGGTAATGATTTAAAGGTTTATGAAATGATTATACTAAATAAATAGTGGATAATATAACTGAAAAACAAGTCAAAATCATACAAGTTATGTTTATTTGGACATAATATTATCATTTAATGAAATTTTGGTTTCTCTGGTTCCATTATAACTTCAATATGATTTTATTAGATTTTAATGGTTTTAGTATTTAAAAGAGTGCCACTCCCCTCACTTATAAAAGATTACCTTATCTTTTCTATTTTATATACAGCATGATCCATTTCAACAAAAAAAATTAAAACCCAAATACAATCTCAAAAAACATAATCACTATATCTTGGTGAATTTAATCACAATATAACCATCTAGGAATCCCAATGTTTTTTTCAAATAAAGACACCAGATGAAGAGGTATATATTCTTATTTATATTTTTTATTATTTCAATCCACAAAAAACATATAAAAATATGATATAGTCATAAAAAATCTAAGGTATAATTTTATTCAATATATTGAGATTTTTTATTTTAATGTTGTATCCAATTTATATATAATTCCCATCTATTGGAAAATGATTTCATTGTTCGTGTGCATGTGTGGATGACCACCTCTATTATGAAATGATATTTTTTTCATTTCACATTACATGCTTTGGGATATTTATGGATTTATTGAACATATTTTATATTAATAATATATTAACGAATATATAAAGATGAATTTTTATTTAAAATTATTTTACCCCATCAAATGAAAATTGGAAACATCACTAATGCATACATACAGACCACCATCACCATGTAGTGACATAACATATTTTAAATCAAAGATTTATATTAATGGTTTAAAGGTGTATATAATTAACAAAAATTACACATATAACATAATTAAATTAATTATATTATGAAAACATTATAATGGTGAGTGGACTTAATCCACAAAACTGAAATATGTATGGAAAATAGAACATATTTGACATCGATGTTCATTTTAATTAAAAATTGTATATAAATGGATAATTTGATATTATAAATGAACTATAAATATTATATTATGTAATGATATGGATCTACAATATATAACTAATATATAATTCATTATTATATAGTATGTTTTAATATGTATGAAGCAAGATAATACATGAGGTACAGGTTTATGTTACTACAAAATAACTACAGAAAATGTAACCTATCCCAATGGTTTCAAGCCATTAAGATATCCCCGAAAACAATTGGGTTATGCTACTCCAATAGTCCCAGAGATTGTATGTATGTGGGTTGTTGTTAAATCCCTATAACAATTATTTTTAGTGAACCATTGGTAAATGGAGGTTATAAAAGGATTATACATGTGGTCTATTGTGAAAAATTTCTATAAACATATTCATGCGGTCCAAAACAATTGGTAATGATATTTACAAATGGTTTAAATTGTAGGGATAGAGATATAAATAAAGTATTGCACCATTGGAAAAGGAAAATACCAAAAGTTTATTATGATTCAAGGGAAAAAAGTTATGACAATGATTATGAAAGCATTGGTATAGAGCACCCCCCCCCCTTACGTACCATCCTGCAACATCCCTACTTCCCACTTCACCTATAATCAAAACATCAAAATTGAACAGACCTAAAATGTACTAAATATTTCAAAAAATTACACATGTGTTACCAAAACAACAATATAGAATGTTGGGAATAGTCAAACCATTATAAAATTTCACTTACAATCAAAACAGAACCCAATAAATAAAAATGTTATCTACCCACTGCAACAGAAATCAAAACTGAACAACTACAAGGAAAGAGAACACATTAAACCTTCAATGAAAATACTAAAACAAAATCAATACAGGGAACATGAAACACAAAAAATAGTTCATCCTCATATTGAAAAAAACATTACAAATAATTATAATAAATTACTTAATTTGTTTCAATTAACTAATTATAAAAAACCTTAAAAATATCACATATATTCATTCAAAGAAAATCATCAAATAGAAAAGGTCAAAAAATTAAAAAAATGCAACAGACCAATATGTACTTTTCCCCATTACTATCACCACCACAATCCTCTTTATCATAATCATCATCATCATCATTGTCTTTATCATCTTCATAATCTATTCCCTTTTCCTCGCAATCATCGCTATCGCCTACCTCACCATCAGCACATCCTTCCTCCTCATGGTCATCTTAGCCATCACCACCTCCAGGAACACCATTTTCCCCACCACCACATAGACTAATTCCCAGTACTAGATATAATATATGCATCATCTCAATATTTTCTTCACAAGAAATGGTGTTCTCTAGAAGAAGTGATAGACAAAAAACTTCCATTAGTTTCATAAATTCCATTTTTACCATTGAGTCTGCTATTCTACCTGTATAGACCTTTTTCATCATTTTCTATCATAGCCTTAGCCTGTGATACATATTAATTAGTTATTTATAACTCACTATTACTCAAAAATACAACTGAAGTTTGACAACACCTCATTAGGACAATATGATTCCCCGGTCGGCAGTGTAATTTACCATCATTCTCATCTCACAAAACAATATGTAAGTGATTTTGGGGCCGAAGTATGTTGGTTCGTAGGCATCAAAGTCCTCCAAAGTAGAATATTTCATATATAAAGAAACTATTAAGTTAAAAATAGATATTATAAATTTAATGCAACAACATAATACTTACAATTTTCCTATGTTTTAGTTCATTTTTCATGCTTTAATATTTTTATTTTTTCTCAAAAATAATATTTATTCATGATTCACAAATCCTGCATTATTTTACATCTCCTTATTTAATGAAATTTAATGTATAAAACAATATTTGAAAATAGGGCAATAATAACTAAATTCATAACTTAAATCAATGGGAAAATAATTCTAATATAACATGAAAATAAAAATATATGGAGGATGAATTATATTTATGTTTTAGTGAATGAAATATTAATTTATATGACATATATATAAGTGAATAGTTCAATTTTATTTTCAACAATAATATGGTTGTGAGATCTCCATAAGAGGAGATCAAAGGGTAATAACCCTCTTTTTTTCAAGTGTTTTGTTTTCATTTTCTTTCATTCATTATACCCTCTTCTACTTCCCTTATCCAAAAGGCATGAAATCTCCAGAATCTCATATATTAAAGATTATAATCATGTTTATAGAAAATTTCAAGCATCATACTTCTCCTCATCACCCTCACGTTCTAGAATTAATCATCATCCGGGATGGGTCAAATTACTGACATCATGGGTAATGTGTTTTCAAATTCTCTTATCATTTTGATTCTGGTCATGAAACCCTTTATGTTATGGTTGAAACCGATTATTATATATGTTATATTTCCTATTTAAGGATCTGGAATCCTCATACACTCATGATATAAAACAATAATACAAAACAAGTCAATTATGGAAAAAATTGTTAAAATTAATTCAAGTGTTTATCATTAATGTTTAATGGAAAGGATCTCATTCACTATAATTATCCAAATGAATTTTTTAACCATTTAACCTACTGTATGTCCACTAATGTTATAACTTCAATTCTAGACAAACACTTTCATCTAACAATTTATTTGAACCTAAATACAATTGAACCGATCATTAAAACAAATGAAACAAACGGACCCAAACAATGAAATTGATCCTCGTAATCAACCAAGATGGGTATAAATGAACTTAAAAAGGTTATAATGAAACATTTAATTTTAGATATGGTTCTGGAACTATAGATTAATAAACCTAATTTAAATATTTAGGTCATTAATATCATGTGAATAACACCAATGAGCCTAAGGTAAGGGATCCTCTCAATTTCACTCTTATTCAAGATTGTTCACTATGTTAAGTCATGGTGTGTGTTATTATTAATTATGGGGTATGATTTAGAACCTCCAACATACATCGTTCTTTATGTATAAGTGATGAGAATTCCATTTCCTCTCTCACTAATCCTCCTCATGTACTCCCGATACCATGCCGATAATCCGTAATGAATTCTACCTGAACCTCTTTTATTCCTTCATGTTGTCTTATCTACCTTTCTACCAAAAAGATGTTATATTATCTTTTCTTGTGAAAAATCTAAATGTTGTGTACAAGTTTCAAGTCTATTTATCAATACTCTTTCATCACTTTCTTTTGGGGATATGGATGATTTTAAGTGATTCTCCCTTCATTACTTCCCGATCAGTGAACCCGTTTAAAGGGAACATCCTGAATTCTTTCCTATTATCAAGTGTACTCTATACTCTTTTTTAAGTCACCTTTTTCTTTATTATATCAGTCTTTTTATTATGAAAACCCTCATGGTTTACTTCTTGTTTTATACAAAAGATTATGCCTCTTTTCATTTTAAGATATATTTGATGTTTTCTTAAACCGCACTAAAATGTTTCGATGCAAAGAATCCTAAAAAATATTTTTACATGTTATCACTCCAGTTTGTTATCTCTTGTCATGATTTATCCCTTTATACATTATTAATGTCTATTTATGATTTAATTCCTTTCATTCATGGATTTTTGTATGTTACATCCCTTTTTATTATGCTGCATGACATGATTGTGTGCCCATTTTTTTTGTCACGACCCATCCTCAGGACCGGTGTCATGACTACCCCAAGCCCTCCTTCCATAGGCCAGGGGCTGGCGACTAGCACCTAAGGTGTAATTCCCGATATAAGGGAAGTCATTGCCTTTATGTAAGAAAACAACACCACAAAGTAAGCAAGAAGAAGTAGACACTAAGTAAACTAAGTACAATAGTAGGGCTGGAAAGTAAATGGGCCAGTATACAAACCCAACTGAAAGTAAAGTACAACTAAAATGAGAGTAAAGCAGTAGAAAAGTAAATTAGCAACATCGAGCCGTCCTCTAGAAATCCCACCTGAATGGTGGGTACAGATAGTCTCCTCCGCTCCTCGGCTCCAGCCGTCTGATTTGTGTACGTCTCGTCCAGTGATCCACCTCCAGGTACCATCCAGCTCCACGAGCTCCTACCTCGATCAGCGTTGTTCGTCGTCTGCATCCAACAAAACGTAGTGCAGGCATAGCCCATGCCGGGGTGAGCTTACGCTACTCAGTAGGGACCCCAAGACCCCCGAAGATCTCCCAGGATCCACGAAGGACAGTCCACAACGGAAAGATACAATCATGAAGTAACAACCAAATATACTTAGGTATATGCCCATACATATACGTAAGTCATCAATTCCAATTCGACTCCAACATCCGATCCAAAGTTCGATTTAGTCCGCACAGGATAGAACAATCCAATCCACATAGGATAACACAACCCAATCCACACAGGATAGGAAAACAATCATATCGAAGATAATGATTGAAAGTCAAGACTCAGCTCACACATGTATAATTCTTCGTAAGATGATAGAGATGATCAGATGTTTCCACTAATTCATCTAAGCTATCGAACCCATGTAGGATAAAAGACCAGCTAAGTTGTCGAACCCACAAAGGATACAAGACCAGCTACTCTACCAGACACACGTAGCATACAAGTACATAGTCAAATACTGTCGGACCCAAGTAGGATACAAGAATAGTAGTACTGCCGGACCCACATAGGATACAAGAACAGTAGTCATCGTCGTCGAACCCACAGAGGATTTCAGTACAGTCGTCGTCGCTGCCGAACCCACGGAGGATCCCAGTACAGTCGTTATCATCATCGCAGTTGAAGCCAGCTCTAGGGTTCCTGCACACAGAATGCTCGATTATAGGAGGGTCCGCTCTACGAGCCAAGGGGATTCAATACAACAACTGACAGAAAGACTGGGGTTGATGTATCCCAAAGTTCCGTGACGTGAAAAGAAACTCAACGTGACCGACGGCGAGTCAATTGGATGCCCGGTCTGAGAGTTATTGGATTTTTCGTCCCATGGTCCCGGTTGGTTTTTAAGTCAAAACCAAACCAACTGTACAAAAAATGTTTCCAAACCTCAACTGGAGTTATCCAAAAGAACCGTCTCACTAAGAAGAATCCAACAAAGATGACGTCATGTCAATCAGACGCCCAGAGCTCAAGTTATAAGCATTTCCGCTCCGAAGGCCCGGTTGGTTTCGTGTTCAAACCAACCCGGAAATACACAAAGTTCATAGAAACCATATGTGAAAAATACCAAAACACCAGTCTCGATCCAAAGATCGAATACCAACTGACGGTGCGTCAATTAGAGGTACGTAGCCCAATATATGGGCATTCGAATGAAACTGTCAGAAAATAGGGGGTTCGAGCCCAGTCCGAACCAGCCCAATACCCCCAGGGTCGGCCGGACCTGGTCGACCCGACCCGGGTCCGGGTCTGGACCACTAGGGTGTGGCCTGGCACGACCGACATGATCTGGCCCGACGAAGGGGTCCGGCCCATCGCGGGTGGCCGGTCCGGCCTGGCGCGACCGGTTGGCCTGGCGCCGGCGTGACCCACGTGGCCAACAGCTCGGCCATTCGGCCGAGCAGTATGCGAAGGGGGGCGCTGCTCCCCCCTTGATTGAAAAAACGACCCCCGCATGGGGGCCCCACCTTTTTTGCCAACCAGGGGTTACGACCCTGTATCATCTGAAAACTGCCTGCCGAATTGGTCGGGCGGTGTGCCACTGCGGGACCCCCCCATGGGTCCCGGCTTCCATACATCAACAGCCGGCGATTCTGGTCGCCCCTCCCTGCACCGCCGCGGCCGTAGGTCCCGGAATTATCCGACCGGCGCAGCGTGATGGCGTCGTGCCTCTACGCTCCGACCTGCCCCGACCGCTGCCCTCCGTGATGCTCTGGTGCGGCGTGGCATTATCGCGCTCCTCTGCCACAGCCCATCCTTGGCCGCGGATTCCAAGGCTTCACCAGCACGGCATGACGGAACAATGCACTTTCTCCATGCTTTTCCTCATTCCCGCGCGGTGTCATTACACCGTGCCACCTTCGTTCCAAACCACGTCGATGATTAACAACAAAGGGGAGGAGGATCAGTTGTGTTTGTGCGGTCTGACCTCCTCTCGTTAAATTGATAACAGGCGGCCAAAATAACAGAAAAACAACTTTGACAAAGCAAATCACAAATTTAATCCAATAAATTTGAACTTAACCCCCAACCTCGAAGTAGTTGTCAAAAGAATATTGTCACGGGAAACGGCGTCACGAGGTAAAGCTCTATATGTGCTTGACGGAGAACTCTGAGGTGGAGTAGTGTCTCACGCCAGCTGTGGAGATGAGTAGAAAGGCACGACGATCACTCTTTTCGGTGATGGAATTCTTCATCGAGGTCTTGATGTTCCTCTCATTCTTCAAGAATTAGTGTAAACTCTCCAAAAATCTCCACAGAACGAAAACCCCAACATTAAATTAGGTAGGTCCTTATTTTGTTAACTCATGTCAAGAATTCAAAATTCAATCTCTAATTAAATTAATTGATTGGCTTTAATCAATCTAATTAATGTGAGGGCTGACATGCCATTAAATTGGGGGAGTGGGTGAGTTACAAATTAAATTCATGAGGGAGGTTTAAGGGATTTGGAGGGGTGGGGATCGTGTGGGCCCCACCTCACTAATATCCTACCAAGTGTTCTCAACTCTCATTCATAGGTTTCCTATTAGAATAAAAATAAAAATTTTAGCGCTAATTTTTATTTCACTCTTTAGTTAACCCAATTATTTAACAACACCTCCCAAAAAAATGCAACTCTAGGAAGGGTCTTATTAAGAAATTACCGGCATTGTGGTTTCATCGGTGCCCTCAGATTTCGATTCTGAGAATTGGTTCAAAATTTAGGAAAACCTGATCATTCGTTCACTGAACGTACCCGATCTAAACTTCAGAAATTGATTTAGGTCACACCGGGCCTCATAATCAGGTCATGTTAGAAATTGTGTACTTGTAAAATCCCAAAGAAATTAAGGAAAAAAATTTCCTTAAAATGTACAGATCTTTACATTACTCCCACCTCAGGGCTTTATGCCCCTGTAAAGATAAATCACAAACTAGGGGAGAAAATGAGGGTACTGAGCACGCATCTGAGCCTCCCGCTCCCAAATGCTTTTCTGGAGGTTCTCGTGCTGCCACCTGATGCGCACTAGAGGAATCGACTGCCCATATAGGACCCACTTCTGTCGATCCTCGATCTCCACCGAGACCTCTGAAAATGTCACCTCGTCATCAATGTCCAACTCCCCATGGTCGATGATATGCGTCGGGTCATGCACGTATCTCCTCTGCTGAGATACGTGGAGGACGTCATGTACCCTGTGCAACTGAGGTGGTAGATCTAGGTGATAAGCCACCTTGACTATCCTACTGAGAACCTGGAATGGTTCGATGAAGCGTGGAGATAACTTGCTACCCCAGCCAAATCTCTGTAATCCACATCGAGGTGAGACCCACAATAAAACTTGGTCACCATCCTCGAACTCCAGTGGTCTCCGCCTCCTGTCAGCATAAGACTTTTGTCGGCTCTGAGTTGTCCTCATCCTCTCCTGGATGACCTGGACCTTCTCAGTCGTGGCCTGGACCGTCTCCGATCCCACAAGTGGTTACTTCCCATGCTCGGTCTAGCATAGAGGTGACCTGCAAGGTCGGTTATACAAAGCCTTGTATGGTGCCATCTCGATGGTGGAGTGGTAGCTGTTGTTGTACGAAAACTCCACCAATGGTATGTGATACTCCCAGCTATGACCAAAGTTGAGGACACATGAACAAAGCATATCCTTGAGAGTCTGAATGGTCCTCTTTTTCTGACCATCCGTCTGAGGGTGAAAGGCAGTGCTCAGACGTAGCTGCATCCCAAATTCCTTCTGCAACCCCTTTCGAAGCCGGTAATTAAAGAAAGCATCTCGATCAGAGATGATAGATGATGGAACACCATGAAATAGTACGATCTCCGGAACGTACAGGCATCCCAAGCTCTCCACTGAACCCTGCTCTCTGATTGGTAAAATGTGGGCCGACTTGGCGAGTCGGTCGACAATCACCCTAATGGAGTCGTTACCTTTTGAAGTACGTGGACTCCCAGTCATGAAATCCATAGATATCCTTTCCCAAATTCACTCTGGGACCTCCCAGGGTTGTGCCATGCCTCCTGGTACCTGGTGCTCCGCCTTGACCTACGGGCAGGTGAGGCATCGAGAAACGAACTATGTTACAACCTTCTCCATACCCGGCCACTAGTGTTGTCTTCTAAGATCCTGGTACATCTTCCCTACCCCTGGAAGTACCGCTAAAGGGGAAGTGTGAAACTCTCTCAGCACCTCCTCCTGTAAAGCAGCTGGTACCATGGCACATCCACTAAAAAGGACATCGTGTTATCCTCTTACAGAGAATCCATCATGTGCATGTCCTGAGGATATTTGTGCATGCCATGTCTCACAGTCAACATCCCCACGTTGTGCCCCTCTGACCAACTTTAGTTGTGGAGGATTCACTATGAGTGATTGTAGAAAGGCTGCTCCATCTCCATCCACGAATGATATCTGCAAAGCGGCTAGCTTCTACTCGCCTCCCCAAGTATCTGAATGCACGTCCTCCTGCTGAGAGCATCAACTACCATGTTTCCCTTTCGAGGAGTATAGACTATCTCAAAGTCATAGTCCTTGAGGATCTCGAGCCATCACCACAATCTCAGGTTTAGGTCCTTCTGCGAGAAGATTTACCTGAGACTCGGGTGGTCAGAATAGACTGTAAAGTGCTCCCCCATCAGATAGTGCTGCCACATCTTCAGAGTGAAGACCAATGGAGCTAACTCTTGGTCATGGGTAGTGTCGTTCTACTCATGCTACCTCAACTGTCATGATCCATAGGCAATCACTGTCTTCTCCTACATCTGGACACACCTGATTCCGGTCCCTGATGCGTCGTAGTAAACTACATACCCTACTCCTTCCTCTGGTAGCCTCAAGATGGGTGCACTGGTCAATCACTATCTCAGCTCCTGGAATCTCTACTGACATCTGTCTAACCACACGATGGGTTTCCCCTTCTTCGTCAATGTTGATAGTGGTGCCACAAATCTGGAGAAGTCTGGCATGATTCTTCGATAGTACCCAGCTAGACCCAAGAAACTCCACACCTCCTTCATGCTCCTGGGTGGCTTCCAAGATAGAAGTGCCTCGATCTTCACAGGATCCACCAGAACTCCCACCTCAGAGATGACGTATCCTAAGAAGTGGAACTCACATATCCAAAACTGATACTTCAAGAGCTTACCAAAAAGCTGGTGCTCTCGGAGTGTGTCTAGCACAACCTGCAAGTTATAGGTGTAAACCTCCTTAGTGGATGAGTATATCAATATTTCATCGATGAAGACCACAAAAAAATCGATCGAGGTAAGGCTGGAAGATCCTATTCATGAGACTCATGAACACTGTTAGAGCATTTGTTACGCTTAAATGCATAACCAAAAACTCATAGTGTCCATACCGACATCTGTAGTCCGTCTTCTGCACATCCTCATCTCGAACTCTGAGCTGATGATTGCTTGACCTGAGGTCTATGTTTGAGAACCACCATTCTCCCTTGAGCTGATCGAAGAGGTCTTCAATCCATGGAAGAAGATACTTGTTCTTCACGGTCACCTGATTTAGGCAACCGTAATCGACACACAGTCGCAAGCTCCCATCCACCTTCTTGGCGATCAAAATCAGTGAAGTCTAGGGTGAAACAGTAGGTCAGATGAATCCATTTCCCTACATGTCCTCCAGCTATACCTGTAGCTCTCGAAGCTCAGCAGGAGCCATCCAATATACTGGAGTGTATTTCGGGGTTGTTCTCGGGTACATGTCAATATAAAAGTCTACCAATCGACAAGGAGGTAGTCCTAGAACGTCGTCAGGAAAAACGTCAGCATACTGATCCACCACTATAGGAAAACTTGGTATCTACACGTCAACTTATGCTAGGATGAGTCTAGCCAACTGATTAGTAATCGGTTGCCCTCTCCTCTACGTGAGTCCATCCTGCGCTGCAAAGGCTCCCATCTCACTGGTGAAGGTGAACCTACTCCCATCGGTAGAGACACACCGCACCTTGTGCCTAATACAGTCAATATGAGCATGGACTGTGGATAACCAATCCATGACCAAGATGACGTCGTAAGGCCTTAACGCCACCACATGAAGATCCCAGCCAAAGTTCTCAGCTCCTAGAGTAAGCTCACACGGCCGGCACCAGTGCGTAATCATCGAGTCTGCTCCCGTAGGAGTCTCTAGCCGTATGGATCGAGGCAACGGCTCCGTCAGAATCTCCGAGCTCCGAACAAAGGCAGCGACAATGAATGAATGACTCACTCCTGTGTCAATAAGAATTGCAGCATGGGTGGAGTAGACACAGATAGTACCTCAAATCATCTCTGGGGCACCGTGGTCCTAGGCCTCCGCTACCTGTTACTGAGCCTGTCTTTTCATGCCAACTCCCTGTGGTCGGGGTGGACCTCCTGGTGGTGGTGGTGGTAAAGCCTCAAAGTGTCACCCACCACCTTCTTCTTGGCCAGCTCCTCTTCCTCGTTAGCCTACTCCCTGTCGACCGCCACAGTCGACCCTCTGCCTCTGCCTGGGTGGTCCCTCAACCATCTGCTGCTCCTCTGCTTGATGGGATGGGATGTAACGAGCCATGAGGCCCTGCCCGCGGCATGCATAGCACTGTCTGTTCCTCGTAAGACTGGGTCTGCGCAGTGTTCCCCGCACCTCTGAGCCAATGTCCTGAGGTCATCCTCCTGATGGTCTGGACTTCTTGGACCCCTGTGACATCCTTCGACTGCCAGTTGTAGAAGACTCTGTTATGTTCCACCCTACGGTAGGTCTCGCTGCTCCTGTAGGCTCAGCTAGAAAGATCTCTACGATAAGGGCTCGCTCTAGTACTACTACCTGTGTCAGAATTCTGATGGAGATCATCGATGCCCTTATCTCATGCCTCAGTTTCTGCTCGAAGGTCTGGGCCCGGATGAATGGGTCTTGTATCATGTCCATGGAATAGCGAAAGAGATCGGTAAATCTCGATGAGTACTGGGCTACCGTCGTGCTACCCAGTCATAGCTGTAGTAGCTCTTGAATGTGCACTACACGGAGGGTGGTTGGGACAAACTCCGATTGGAAGAGGATCTCAAAGTCCATCTAAAGAAGAGATGCCTCATCGTGCACCTGGAGCATCAAGCTCCACCATCTGCCTGCTGTCGCGTGCTGGAGACTCGCTGCAAGGATCACCATTAGGTTGGCTGTTGTCCCTACTAACCTGAAAAATCATACAACAGCCTCCATCAAATCCTCGGCTACCTGAGGGTCCATCTCCCCATGGAACCTAGGCGGTTGCTAATTCTGAAACTTGTGCAGTGAAATAAGGCGACGTGCACTCTCATCGGCTGGGGCTGGTGGCATCGGTGGCTCGGCGGGTAGAGGTTCCGCCGGTGCCTCCACTGTAAAAGGGCCCTGCACCGAGGCCTCGTCACTCGATGGGTTGTCGTCTCGTACAAAGCTCAAAACCCTAGCTGGATGCCATCATGGGGCCATATTGAAATGAAATAGGTGCACCATGGTCAATACAGTATACCTGGTGAGCTGACACTAAGTAATCACAAAGAAAACTTTTGAAACACAAATGCAATCAATGTTTTCGTGCACTTAGTTGGAAATCAAAAGACATGGTCCTAGTGTATGGATACGTCGGCCGCCACACCAACACTGGACTCCCTGAACTGATCACCACAGTCAATACCCTTAACACTATTGTTTCACATAGAAGAATGATCAGATTCCTGAGTTCTACGGTAGAACCAAACTCATCTGATACCAATTTTTCACGACCCGTCCTCAGGACCTGTGCCGTGACTACCCCAAGCCCACCGTCTATAGGCCAGGGGCTGGTGACTAGAACCAAAGGGGTAATTCCCGATATAATGGAAGGGATTGCCTTTATGTAAGATAACAAACACTACAGAGTAAGAAAGAATAAGTAAACACTAAGTAAACTGAGTACAATTGTAGTGATGGAAATTAAATGGGCCAGTATACAAACCCAACTAAAAGTAATGTACAACTAAAAAGAGAGTACAACAGCAGAAAAGTAAATCAGCAACACTGATCCGTCCTCTGGAAATCCCACATGAACATTGGGTACATATAGTCTCATCTTCTCCTCAGCTCCATCCGTCTGCTACGTGTAAGTCTCGTCCAGTAATCCACCTCTAGGTACCCTCCAGCTCCACGGGCTCCTACCTCGATCAGCGTTGTCCGTCGTATGCAACCAACACAATGTAGTGCAGGCATAGCCCATGCAGGGGTGAGTTTACGCTACTCATTAGGGACCCCAAGACCCCCGAAGGTCTCCCAGAATCCACGAATGATAATCCACAAAGGAAAGATAGAATCACAAAGTAACAACCAACTCTACTTAGGCATATGCCCATACATATACCTAAGACATTAATTCTAGTTCGGCTCCACATCTGAGCCCAAGTTTGATCTAGTCCATACAGGATAGCACAATCCAATCCACATAGGATAACATATCCTAATCTAGACAGGATAGAAAAACAATCATATCAAAGATAATGATTGAAATTCAACACTCAGCTCACACAGGTATAAATCTTCATAAGATGATAGAGTTGATCAGATGTAGCCCCTGATTCATCTAAGGTGTCAGACCCATGTAGGATAAAAGACCAGCTAAGATGTCGGACCCATAAAAGAAAAGAAGACCAACTACTCTGTCGGACCCACATAGGATACAATTACATAGTCAAATACTGTCGGACCCACATAGGATACAAGAACAGTAATACTGCCAGACTCACCTAGGATACAAGAACAGTAATCATCACCGTCGAACCCATGGAGTATTTCATTAAGGTAATCATCACTGTCGAACCCACGGAGGATCCTAGTACAGTCGTCATCATCGTCGGAGTCGCAGCCAGCTCTAGGGTTCCCGCACATAGCATGCTCGATTCCAGGAGGGTCCGCTCCACGATCCAAGAGGATTCGATACATCAACTGACCCAAACTCCAGATTTTATGTATTCCAATGTTCTGTTTCATCAAAAGGAACTCAACGTGACTGACGGCGCGTCAATTAGACAAACGGTCTGAGAGTTATTGGCTTTTTCGTCCTAGGGTCCTGGTGGTTTTTAAGTTAAAACCAACCTGACCGTACTCCAACTATGTCCAAACCTCATGCATAGTTATCCAAAAGAACCATCTCACTAAGATAAATCCAAAAATGTCGACAGCACGTCAATCGGACGTCCGGAGCTCATGTTATAAGTGTTTCTACTCCGATGGCCCGGTTGGTTTCGGGTTCGAACCAACCCATCCATACACAAAGTTATCTGAAACCCTGAGTGAAATACAACTAAATGACCGTATCGATCCAAGGATCGCATCGCAACTGACGGTGCATCAATCGGAGGTCCGTAGCCCAAAATATGAGTGTTTGAATGAAACTGTCCGGAAACAGGGGGTTTGGGCCCTGTCCGGCCCGGCCCAATACTGCCTTGGGTCGGCCCGAACATGGTCGACCCGACCCGGGTCTGGGTCCATCCCACTAGGCAGTGGCCCAGATGGCGCGGCCCAGCCCGGCGCAGGGTTTCGGCCCAACGCGGGCGGCCCGGCAAGGCGCGGGCGGTCCAGACCGGTGCGGGCGCAGCACGCGTGGCCAGCGGCTCAGCCGTTCAGCCTAGCAGGATGCAGAGTGGGGCGCTGCCCCCCCCCCCCCCCCCCCTTAATTGAAAATATAGCCCCCACATGGGGGGGAACCTTTTTTCCAGCTAGGGGTTACGACCCCTGGATCATCAGAAAACAGCCGGACGAATTGGCTGGCCGGTGTGCCACTACGGGGCCCCCCGCGCGTCCCGCCTTCCATGCACTGGTGGCCGACGGTTCTAACCGCCCCTCCCTGCAACTTCATAGCCTTATCTGACCGACACCGCATGACGGTTCCGCGCTCCTCCGCCATAGCCCGTCCTTGGCCGCGACATCCAAGGCTTCATCGGCACGACGCGACAGCGCCACGCACTTTGGCCCTTCTTTTCCTTATTCCTGCGCGGTGTCGTTGCACTGTTCCACCTCCGTTCCAAACCACGTCGATGATTAATAAAAAAGGGGAGGAGTATCGGCCATGTTTGTACGGTCCGACTTCCTCTCTTTAAATTGATAACAGGGGGCCAAAATAATTAAAAAACAACTTCGACAACGAAAAGCACAAATTTAATACAAAATATTTGAACTTAAACCCCTACCTCGAAGTAGTTTTCAAAAGAAGATTGTTGCGGGAAACAGTTTCGTGAGGTAACGCTCCGTAAGTGGTTGATGGAGAACGTCCGAGGTGGAGTGTCATCTCACGCCGGCTTCGGAGAGGAGAAGAAAGTCACGACGATCACTCTTTGCGGTGATGGCGTTCTTTGTCAATGTCTTGATGTTCGTCGCGTTCTTCAAGACTTAGCGTAAACTCTCCCAAAATATCCACACAACGAAAACACCAAAATAAGATATGGTAGGTCCTTATTTTATTAACTCATGTCAAGAATTAAAAATTCAAACTCTAATAAATAAATTGATTATCTTTAATCAATCTAATTAATGTGACCGATGACATGCCATTAAATTAGGGGAGTGGGTGAGTTAGAAATTAAATGCATGAGGGAGGATTAAGGGATTTGAAGGGGTGGGGCTCATGTAGGCCCCACCTCACTAATTTCCTACCAAGTGTTATAAATTTAGTGGGTCCCACTCAACTCTCATGCATAGGTTAACTATTAGAATAAAAATAAAAATTGTAGCGCAAATTTTTATTTCACTATTCAGTTAATCCAATTATTTAACAACACCTCCCAAGCAAACGCAACTCTAGGAAGGGTCTTCTTATGTGATTACTGGCATTGCGGTTTCATCGGTGCCCTTATATTTTGATTCCGAGCAGCGGTTCAAAAGTTAGGAAAACCTGCTCGTTCGTTCACTGAACGTACCCGAGCTAAACATCAGAAATTGATTCCGTGCACACTGGGCCTCAGAATTAGGTTCCGTCAGAAACTGCATACTCATAAAATACCAAAGAAATCATGAAAAAAATTCTTTTAAATTTATGGGTCTTTACATCTTTCCTTGGGTACTATTATGTTTATGTATAATTTACTACGAGAGATTATTTATGTGGCAAGAATATACATGAATAATCTTAGATGGGTGCGCCCATATAGCCCTCCAATGAATTGGGTAGAGTTAACATCTCATGAGAAGATTATGGGCAAATGGTCCAGGTGGTTAGCTTTGGATTGTGCTACTATGGGAAGCGAGACTGTCTCTTAGCCTTGACTCGTACTAAAGTCTTGTTTAATGTTTCTAATACCTCTCTATGAAACAATTATTCTATAATCTCATGATTATATGATCCCATGATTATTTTATCCCATGTTTTTATGGTCCCATGATTATATTTTATGATTCCATATGTTCCATGCTTCTAATATCATTATGTCAAGCCTCCTAAATCATGTTCTTAAAGTTTATTCTTATGTTTTTTCTCTTATTGGGCATTTTAGCTCATCCCATTATTCATGTGTTCCCCAGGGTACCCTATAAATATGTAAGGTCTCAAAGGAAGTTAGGAGCTCATTATGAAGATTAAATAATGATGTTTTTAGACCATGTTTTATGTTATATGTACCTAGTCTTCCAAGACACTAGACTTAACGATCCTTGGCTTGTACTATTATGATGATTTATGTTTAAAATTATGATATGTTATTTGAAAAAGGTTAGGGTCACTATATTTACACCTACTGCAAGGTAAGAGGCAATAATATTTATATTATGAATAACGATTAAAATAAACATCATTGTATTCCCTATGGACATCACATCATCATTTTGGAATGGGGTTCTCAAAGAAGAGGATTAAATGGAGCATACTAATCATTTCTCATTCATGATTCTGTGAATATTGTTTTTCAACTGAATTAGGTGTTATAAGGTTTTTTGTAATAACCAAGATAATGGTATTCAAAGATATGTTAGTTTCTAAAAAAATATTGTATTTTGGTGTGGGAGTGTTGATTATAATCTATATGTCAATAATGACAGTAATCAAAGGATGTTGATGCTGGTATATGTCTTCGACATAATATTCAGTGGGCTAGACAAATCACAGTGCATATAATTTTATGAATTCATGAAGAGTGAATTAAAAAATGTCCATGATTGTTGAGTTGACAATTTTGCAGGGTTTACAGATTCCATAAAGAAGGAATATAACATTCATTTCTCAATAAAAATATGCTAATGATGTTTTAAGAAGGTTTAGAATATATAATAATAAGAATAATAAGACTCTTGTATTGAACCGGATGAAATTTTCAAGATAACATGAGGGAAACATGATTAATGTCAAATTATACTAGATGATCGTTGGATGTCTATTGTACATGATAGCCACAAGAATAAATTTTTATCTATATGTCTTGTTGTGGGTTATAAACATAATCCCAAAGAAATCTTCAGGATTTAAATTACAATAATACTTTGGAATATCATGGGAATAGTGGAATTCAGTTTTTTGTACAATGAAAAATCACAGCAAGAGTTATTGGGATATACAGATGCATATTATGCTGAATTAGTAGATGAAAGGAAATCAACGTCAGGAGAATCTTTTTATATTAGTGGATTGTTCATTTCAGGGCTAAATGTAAAATAATTTTCTATCTCATTGATCACATACAAATATGAGTGTATATTTTTTACTAAATCCTAAACACAATTATTATGGATGAAAGAACAAATTGATGATATGATAAGTGAATTGAAGTCTCTTATCAGAACCCATTTATCAAATTCATGTGCGATAAATATTATTAAATTTCCATTAAATTTTTTAAAAATAATATATATTGAAATAATGTATCATTTTATCAAGGAGATGGTGGTGTAAGGTAATGGTAATTTGGGGTATGTGCCTATAAAACTAATGGTTTTAGACATTCTGATAAATTCCATTCCCAATGAATCATTTGAGATGCATCGACTAGAACTACGAGTTCAGTCAACTCTACACACTTGAAAATGTGTGGATGTGGACACCCCAATCCCTGATGCATGGTCTATTTTTCCCAAATCTACTAATATATATTCTTTACCCTATTACAGAACTATAATGAATATAATTCAATTTAGGTAACAATGTTTTTGAAATTGTGGTAATAGAAGGGATAAAATATCTTAGTCAAGACATGTGGAGAAGCTATTTAGAGGAGCTGTGATATTCGGGGAGTTGAAGGTGTTAGGAGGTGTAGTGTGATAAGGGTAATAAATATAATGATTCTATTAGTGATTTATGTAGGTATATATATCACTATAACTATGATTTGTGATGAGAGAAAAATAATGGTTTTCAAATTGATTACTGTGTTTCATTGATGAACATTTCATTACACTTTTTTTTCATGCCATGCATTGCTCATGTGGGCTTAGAGTATGTATTGTGTAAATCTTTTATCACTATCTGAATCAAAACATTAAAATGGTTGTATATGATGTATGAAGATGTAACGATGTATCAAAATGGTTATATTTTTCATTTGAAGAGTTGTCAACAAACACAAAGGGGGGGATTATTGGGAAAAATATCTCCAGGTAAAATTGATGAATATTTTATGTTAATTTTGATTTTTGTGCTCCATTTATGTATAAATATTACAACATCCAAAATATAAAAATTGAAATAAGGGCATGAATGTTTTGTAGTGGCGTTCAATGTGAGTTACATGATAGAGGCTTGGAAAATGTATGTGCACTTCTAGGGGAATGTAGTGTGAAGTGAACAAACAGCCTTCAAAAATAATATTAATAGATAGCTAACTCAAATTCATTCTATATAATCTCAAAACACAAGTAAAATTTGATCTTTGATCGCAATATTTTTATGGTAACACTAGTAGTGAGTTATTCAGAAGTTTTACACCATGTGGAAGTTTCAGACCAACAACGAGCTACGAATAAAAGGGATTGTGTCTCGTAGTTTCTATTTATAATATGGTTGTGTCTCCTACGATTGGATTAACAGGCATGTTAGTTTTTCAATGAAATTTGTAAGACATGGGAAATATTCTTCATGTAGTTCATAAGTCAACCTTGGGTTCCAAAAAAGTTGTAAGTTTCCTAGTACGAATACAGTGAAGTTGTATTCGTTGGTGGATGAATGTGGGAACACAAAAGAGTAATGAAATACCATGTTTGATGGATTCATTAGATATAATTAGGAGAACAATGTGTTTTCAAACTATTACTAGATCTTCAAAAGATGTAATGAGAATACATCAATTTATATAGTAGTTAACCTTCATTTTTTGATTGGTTGAAAACTAGGAGGGAGAGAGAGTCCTCTACAATAATGGTAAATAATTGTGTGTTTTTATTGGATTTCATACACTGGAATAGTTCCATAGTATTCTCATTGGAATTAGTTGAGTGATAGTGAACCACATGAAAATTACTGTGTCTCGTGCAAGCTTTAATTTAAATTCAAACTATTCTACAGGAAATATAATGATCTTAGTTTTGTTTAACAATGAATAAAAATTAAAAGGGGAAGTTGTTTTTTTAATCATACACTAATTAACCCCCCACCCCCATCAAGATATTTTGATCTTGTGGAACTAACAATGTTATTTTAATTTTTTTTTATTTGTAGGTTTCTTCCAAACCCATGTCACTAACTTTGAACATTTCTAAATTTTTTTAAAATACCAACTACAAAAGAGGCATCATCATATAAATTGAATTCCCTTGACTCAACCTAAAAATTCAAATCCTAAGTACATGGTTCATAACTACATCCCTACAAAATATCCACAAATCATATTTTTTGGTATTTAAAAAACCTTGGATTTCCAATTCAAATACAATTTCTGCAAATGGAACTCTCATCAAAACAAAAAATTCAATTCCCCTATAAATTCATAAGCATGAATGATATGGGTTTTTTTATCCTACCCACCATATCAATAATTTTTTTGATAGGTACAAATTTTATTTAAGATTCAATACCAACCCAATCCACTAGAAAAATCATTGATTCACTATTTCATATTTCCAATGATTAACCAAGAATTCACATAATAACTCCTAAAACTTGATAGAAAATTATTCAAAATCTACGATACCACTCGTCAACATAACCTAATAATATGGATGAAAGAGTTAAATTAAAATGAAACCCAACAAACAATGCAATGATTAATCAATTATTTTTCATGATCATGATGTTACCAACTATATTTAGTTACAATAAAGGCCCATTTAAATCTATGGTTCTGCCAAAAATCTTAATTTCCAAAAAAAATAGTTTCAGTGAGACAATGTCACAATAGATGTTATTTCCATATAATTATACCTAATTCAATGAATAATATAATTTTCATATTCTTCAGAAAATCATTCATTAAAATATAAAACTATAACCACCTATTCACCATCACACCACCTGATCCTCATATCTTAATTCCTAGAGGAATCCAAAAAATAAACAAAAAAATAACGATGAATGAACCTAACACCCTATGTACTTTCATGACTGGATTACCAGTAGATTTCACTGATATTCATACCTTCACCATAAGCACTAGCACATCACTAATCTTGATCACTTATATATCACATTAAAAACCTAACAAGCTAGATAGAAACAATTCTAATTCATATGAAATCACATCCAAAACAATTTTTAACAATCCCCAAAGTGAAATATTTAAATGGGATCAACCTATATTCTGTAATTTTGATTTCATAATAGTCATCAATCAATAGTTATCATTACAATAATGAAACTTCCTTCATGGGGGCCATATATTAATGACAAAAAAGAAACTCCCCATCCTTGTTGTTTCCTTATCAATACATTTTTGATCCAAACAATAATATCTATTTACAATGATGTATACATTACCATATTAATTGATTAGATGTTTCTATCCCACACTTACATAACAATGAGAAGGAAACTTATTTCATAATTTGTTTCCAAATCACTTTTATTGTAGTCCCTAAAAAAACAAAAAAAAAACATTTTTAATAAGGGATATACATCTGATATATTTTGTTCCACTCCTCATTAATAAGTTTTTCCTTATACCACTTCTCATGTGTAATCCCAAAATGTTCCAATTGTATTACATCATAACAATCCCTTCCATGGAATACACCTAGGTCAACAAAACCAAGGAATTATTGTCAATTTACAATGTTACAACTCCAAAAAAATAGAAAAATTACCTATTAAGGAAACTCTCAAGAAACCATGCTCAAAATAATTAATCGAAATTATATTTCTTCATCTAGTACATTGTTTCTAATAAACCCACCATAAAAATGATACTATGTGTATACAACATTTGTTACATTGATATAATGAAAATAAAAATAGTTTACCCTATATAATAAACTAATCATATAAAATAACTAATTATCTAATGAGTCGCACAATATATGTCATAGTATTATGCACTTAAAAACTAACCAAACACCCTATGGTTTGTTTGTATTTTCTAGCTAGGGGGACCCAATAATTTCATTTACAATACCCTAAGAATAACATCCATGCTAAGTTATACCACATACCCCCATCCATATGGACATTATTCCAAAACCATATGGCATAAACCGATGTTTTTACCACCCATCAAACAAATATCATAAAATAAAAAATGTTTAGAATCCACTCAATTCCTCACATAAAACCAATTCCTATATACAAAAATCACTTCATTAGGTTTAATAATAATATAAAAATTCCCTTATAGAATTATAAAAATTACCTAGTATCACCTCCCTATGCAATGATATCCTAACCATATGAATCTAATCATACTTCTTTTCTACAGATTCCCTACTTTTTTTTGAAAACCAGTCTATTAGGATACCATAATAGATAAAAATTGACACATCAATAATCTATGTCATTCCCCATAGGCAATAGTATCTTCCTTTTATCACGTAAACACCATCTCATATAGGCCACACATTATGGGTAATTTTTCAGTCTAATGTATTGGAAATTTTAATGCATACTATGTGCTGAAATATCCATATGGGGCTTTCTATACACACGTATATATATATATCACGCAATACCTAAAATTTCATCATCCTATTAAGGAAAAAATACACATTAGGAATCTTCATATGATAATACCCACAAAATCACCATGATATTACCCAGATATATATATATAATGGTATCACATCTAGATGTTATGTATTGCAGAAAAACCAAAAAATTTTGTTTAAATAAGTATAATGATACTAAGAATCTATATGGGAATACATAATTTTTATTATGGTTGACACAATATATAAATAAACCCCATTAAACTTTCGATGAGGATATCCAAAATTCCAATAAGTGGATGATCAAGAGGCTACTAGTTCCTATATCAAACAACTATGTGCCACTATTTATCTTTTTTAAGAGGTATTATATAGAATCGTTGTAATGAAATTGAGAATATTCTTATATTAATAATGGATAAAAATCCTCTAAGTAACTTTTTAACATGTTATAAAATAGTAGAACATATAATGATATTTAAATTTCATTATAAATTTTAGCATCATGAGTTGAAATGTATAAGTTAAAATTAAAATACTAAAGGGATAGAAACCCACTATAGAAACCAGTAAAACCTTATTTCACTATATTAGATTGTTAAATTTACTCTAAAAATACCACAATATCATACAAATTTATCATATGAGAATAAAAATATTGGATCAATATGGATCAATATAAAAATATTGGCTTCTTCAATAACATTGAATCAACTCACCAATGATACTCTATATTATAGATCGATATAGAGTTAGTAATACAATATTAATTTTAGAAATGATAATGAACAACGATTCAAATCAATCTGAATTACAGTGTTTAATAATGATTGTGTAGAAATATGGAAATATGATTGTATTATATTACATTTATTGGTAAATATTTTAGTTTTGAATTATCACCACAATTAATGAAAAAAATCAGACCTTACTATTTACAGTTATGTAGAAGTATTTAACTGATTGTTGGGATCACATAATGATGATATAAAAATTGAAATATTTATAGTGAATATAAATTTATTTTATTAAAAATATTTTATAATAAATTTTTAAGTATAAAATAATTTTTACATTATTTAAAAATATTATAAAGAATAATTAAAAAATATTATAAATTTATAACAGCCCAAAATAATTATAAAAACAAACTAAAATATTATATTTCAATAAAATTAAAATTTATTAATAAATTATCTTTATATTTAATTAATATAATTATCATACACATATAATTATTTTTAAAATATAACCATTGGGTTTTAACTGAACACATCCCAAATAGTATTGGGTGTTTTTTTGGGAATTCTCTGACAGTGATGAATTTTTGGAAAAAAATTAAAATCACCACATAATGGGAACACAAATTTTATTATATCCTTATCATTTCAGGTTGGTTTATAAATTTACCAAAAATTTATATAATAAAAATTTTATTTAATAAGTATAGAAATAAATTCATAAATAATACAATTAATTTATTTATTTATCGGTTTTTTCATTAAAGCAAAAAGATGATACGTGAAATATAATTAAATATTGGATTGTATATAATTATTATTTTGGCATGATGTTAATGTTTAGTTTTGGATTTATTTGAATGTTAAGGAACACACACTCCCTAATTAAATGTCATAAAAATTTGTTTTAATTTAATTCACCCTCAGATGGAATGATTATAGAATAAGTTTCAAATATTTAATACTATAACAACCAACCTTCCTCAAGAATAAATTCCACCCATATCCCCTATTCCTTTAGAGTATATATTCATTTTAAATGATTTTATTGTCATTTAATCTACCATGGTGTCCCTCCAGTGTGACCTTATGGTCTCAAGGTTCCATCTTAAATTTTTAGGATGAAAATATTAAAAGTTGGGGAATTGTCCTCTTATAACATTTTTATTTATATAACTACCTTTGGAGAACGTTTTAAAAGTAGAAGAATATTTTCATTCATTCACTTTTGAATTTAACAGTACAGAAAATATTTTGTTTTACCAATGGTATTCCTTTATTCAATCTCTTTATTTCTTTTTAATAACAAATTTTATGTAATGTTAAATGATAAAAATAATTTCATAAACTTTTTTGTTTTTTTGAATCATTCATATATTTTCAATACCTATTCTTCTTCCTAAACCCTGTAAATTTACATAGATGAATAACTGTGTAATTTATTTTGTTATTTATATTTATAAAATCTATATTCACTCTTAATGTGATAATATTTATTAAGAATTCATGTGTTGAAAAATTTATGTACTCAATCATTTTATATGAAAATTGTTATTTAATTTCCAAGGGATATTGATAAATTTTATTTTGGTTAGAGTTGGACACTAAAGTGTGGAGTGAATTGAGTTCAAAATTTTCTTAATGATTTTTTATAACATTACCCCATTTTTAAAAAAAAAATTCAATTAAATCAAGGTAGTAAAATGATTATAGCATGACTATTCAAATAGTTTCTCAGATAATGATTAATTATCTATTATAACAATATGAGATAGTGATACAACTTTTTAAACTAACCAAATAAGGAAAAATAAGCATATCTACTATAAAAAACTAATTGTCAATGTAAAATTTAGTTTTTTAAAATTGGAATAATAAAATTTGAAACAAAACTTGAAAACAATGAGGATAGAAAAGCGGTTCAGTCTCCAACCAGGACCTAATCCACTCCACTTGGTGATTAACTTCCACCATGAAATATATATTTAAATATTTTATCCACAACCATGATTGGGGTTAAAAAAATGAAACAAACCATCCAGGTCAAAAGACTTATACCACAGTTTAACGTGGGAATAGAAACATCCAGGTCATCCATGACCTCTTCCACAGTTCTCCGTAGGATGAACATGTTTAAAGAGAAAGTTGGTTAAGGATATCTAGAATCCTCTAATTTAGTGCCAGAGACATTGTGTGACTTATAAAAATCTTCACACACTGGTTAAAATGTAATTAAAAGGTACATAACATATCTATTAGAATAATATATTCCTTATAAGTCTATATGTAACACCCGAGACTTTTATAAGAAATATTTTGTTTTTATTGTATATAAATCATCAAAGGAATCTTTAACTACACACAACACTAGCTTGGCTTTCTTTATACGCAATCACTACCTTCCTTGATAGCTTGCGTCGTACGCAATACCGAGTTTCACTAAACAACGATATGCTATTAAAATATTATTAAAACTAGCCGTTATGAAAAGTAATAACCACTTTTTTAAATTTTGTAAATTTTATTTTTCAAAATGGACTTCATTTTTGGATTCGGAATACCGAAATTAGCCTAGGGTAAAATTTTGGTATTTTTCTGGAAACGTTCAATTTATGAGAAATAGTTAAAACACTAGGTTACTATTTTAAATCCGACTTTTTATTTCAATAATTATTTATTTTATTTAAATTTATTTAAGTTAAAAAATGATACATAATACATATATAGGTTCAATGTAATTCATTGGAGTAATTTTATAATAATTTTACATATATAAAAATTTTATTGAACGTTTCACCGTCTTTTACCCACCTCCTAGGAGAATTTGCAAATTTACATAAAACATAATTTTACCCCTTCTGTGAGTGGAATTTCAAAAATCAGAGAGACACGGTTGA
Organism: Viscum album; assembly: GCA_963277665.1. Classification (NCBI taxonomy): domain Eukaryota; kingdom Viridiplantae; phylum Streptophyta; class Magnoliopsida; order Santalales; family Viscaceae; genus Viscum; species Viscum album. The sequence continues at coordinate 1,967,656,899 of OY728132.1, forward strand.
TGTCAGTAAGTAAGATGTGGTTCAATGAGATGAAAATTATTTTTTGGTGAATAGTAACTTTTTCCTTTTATTTACCACGGTTAAAAGTAAATAGGGTAATTAAGAGTAAAAATGATATTATTATCCTAAAACATTTCCTAATTCTATTGGATAAGTTTAATTCGACCAAAAACAACCTTATGAATAAAATATGTCCATTTAGGCCCACTTGGATTAGATTAGGACATTTATTATTAATTTATTTAAAGAAGAGTTAAAATAGTTAAAATCAATGTTTAATAAGTAAATAATTTTTAATATAGGGATATACATAGAATAAATTCGACTATAAATATTAATTATAATGATAAAAAGATTTCCTAAATAATCGTATTTTATTTGTAATTTTTAGACATTAAATAATTTAATTTATTTATGACACAACGATGATGCAGTAATTAACTTATTAATGAAATATGGACATAATTGTTGTTATAAATACCCAAATAAATGTAATTTGAGACTTTTTATAAATTCCACTAATTTTCTAGGTCAATATGATATGTTAACATTTATTTAATTAACTTTTTTTAACTAATAATTCTGTTATGAGTTTCACAAAAATCAATTACTAAATAGTGTCAAAATTGACATAAAATAGTTTTTAAAACAAATATTATATTATTAATTGTTATTTTATTCCTAAAAATCTAAGGATCGGAAAAATGACTTAGATATGGTTATATATACTAATAATAAACAACATGGGGTTATTTTGTCTTGTTATAGTATGTTAATTAACCTTATAGTGTAAGAACACAAAAAGACACGGAAAAAGTAAAATTATCTAAATTAAAGTTAAATCTAAATGATAAGGTTAAAATAATAAACTAAACTTGTCCAAATTATATTTTAGGAGATTATTTAGACCCATGCCCACCTTAGCATCAAAATAAATCAATTTAGAGATATTTAAAACAGAATATGGCTTTATAATAAAATAATATTTTTATTTTTTCCAAAGGGGGCCCTCTCCTCCCTTATAAAAGGGCACCTCCTCCCTCTCTTCCTCACACCCCTTTGAGCCTTCAAGCTCGGACAAACCCTGTAAATTTTCCTCTCCACTTCCCTAGAAACATCATATAGGACTTGGACTTCTTCAAAGACTAATTTTAGTGCTGTAAAAGGAGGTCTCAAAGAAGCGCTTCAAACAAGAGGTAATGTCTATTACCGATTCTTTCAACTTTATTTCTTCATCCACTTCTTCTTATTTAGTTGTATCATTATGTATTAATAACATCAGTATCTATCATATAGTGATATGTTATTATAAGTATGAAACAACCCTATTTCACATATATCCATCCTACGGAAAATGAAATCACCGCGCGTGCGTACGTACGGAATACCGTCTCCACGCCGTGGTGTAATCTATTTTCCACCACCACCTTACTTGGATGGGTATAATTGTGTAAATAATGAATATATATGATTATTGTAAAGTGATGTTGATTCTGAAATAGTATACATTCACTTCAATACAATTCCACGATCATGGGAACGATATCATCGCTCGTGCGTACGTACGGAATACCGTCTCCACGATGTGATTCGACTTGTTCTACATGATTTTAATTGCATAATGATTAAATAAATGAATTGAGTGAATAAATATGATATATATTACAATAATACAATTCTAGAAATGAGGTATCTATTACCTAAAAAGAAAAATATGAATTTATTCGACAAAACACGCATAAGAACAAAAAGTAATAAACTCCCGAATAACAAGTAGCAATGAAATATTACTAATAATAAAATAAGAATATGACCATATATGATATCATAACAATTAGTATGATTTTGGAATAAGTCAATGACATTATCTTAATCATTATACAGGAGTTTCGGACACTTACGATGAAAATCGAACCTAAGGTAAGGGAAATATCACAATCTCATTTTTATCCGAGATTGTTTATACTTTGGAATTTACTGGGGTGTATTTTATCATCCAAATCCATGTTTCCTCAATATATAATATTATTTCTATCCACCTACAATTTTTTAAATCTACTTTTACCCTTCGGTGAGTTTTTAGTAAAAGATAGGAAAGGAATCTTTTGTAGTTTTTGGTACGAGGTACTTTTTGACTTTTCCGACAAAAGTACGTAAAGAATGTTTTTTTAACTTATACGGCATGAATAGATTTTTAAAACATTATTTTCAAGAAGCTTCCTTTACAAGTTTTCATGTTTATTTTTAATCAACTTCTTTTTGTTTATAATTGTATGACATGTTAAGAAATGAATTGTGTTTTTGAAGTAGAAAGGATATTTTCCTCAAGAATGTAGTTCAAATGTTTTATCATTATTATTTTCCATATAAGATAATAAAGGGTTCTGTTTCTATCCCTATTATTACATAGATTTGATTATGTTGTGATGGAATTATTTTTATGAATTCCTTTATCTTATATGAATTGTTTTATGATTTCACGATGTTTAAAATCCCATTTTTAGTACATGGGTTATGCTATGATGTATGGTTTATGATTTTGTGTCATGAATAAGAATGGTATCATTATGAGATGGGTGGGACCTATATATCCGTCCAATGCATTGGGTATAGATTTTATATCTCATGAGATAGACATGGCTGGAACGGCAGGTTAAACCGGTTCAGTGAAACAGGACTGAAATGAGGAATGAACTCGATTCAGAAATGGACTTTGTCCACTAAGATAGTCTTGGAAATAAGTCTTGACTAATTATAAATGATTCTCTATGATTATGTGTGTATTCCAAAAAGCGTCATGTTTTATGTTATGATTATTCTGATTTCATTTCACTACCATGATTTATCACATGTTATGAAATTATGATCTCTTTTGCAGGGTAAGATTTCCAAATTGTTATGTTATTAAGAATATTATGTGATTTATTTTTTTCTTTTTTTACCCTTACTGAGCATGTGAGCTCACCCTTTTATATGTTTTCTTTCCCCCATGTCAGGAAGAAGGTTATTAAGTAGGATATTCCAAAAGGGACTCTAGATATGAAGAAATAAATGGGAGACAGTGTAGATGATTTATGAACCAGTTGTTTATGTTTCCCAGTTTCTAAAGACACTATACCTATATGGTCCTTTCATGGTTTTGTTATATGTTGTAATAAGTATGCTTTAATTTTGAAGTAATAACCATGTATGTAATGTATGGGTCGTTATAGTTGGTATCACAGGAAAGGTATAGTCAACCTTTTAAACAAGGATGTGAAAGCCTTAGTAAGAATCTTAAGGATATGTCTAAGCATAGAACAAAATATTAGTGTTTTATAAATGGCCATGAATAACCTAGGATAAGACCTTAAGTGTGAAATTTTATTCTTGATTATGTGGTTCTCCTATTATAATTAGTGTTTCTCACACTATTATTCTTGGTTTTAGTCAATGGCTGGAACATGAAGGAACCATGTTAATGCGGAATGTGACGAGCAATGCAATGATTGCCCCCATGAGAAACCAAACATTATGGGAGCTGTAATGAAAAATCTTGTATCCATGGTCACACAACTTTCTCAAGATATGAATCACGCTGGACTTCCACACGAGCAAAGGAAGGAGCAATATTCAGTTGAATCCTTCATGAGACAACGTCGACCTTCATTCAGCAGGTCAACTGATCCATGAGTTGCTGAACAAAGGATCAGTACTACTGAAAAGTTATTTTCTGCTCTTCAATGTTCTGAACATGATATAGACATCTTAGTAGTGTATCGTTTGGAAGGTGATGCTGATCAATGGTGGAATCTTATCAAGAATACGAGGCCAAGAGATGAAATTGAGTCCATGAAATGGTACGAGTTCAAGAACTAATTTTTCAATAAGTACTTCCCTCGTATTCTCTGAACAAAGATGGTGAAGGATATTCTTGAACTAATGCAAAAGGAAGATGAATCTGTTGGTACCTATGATGAAAATTTTACAAGACTTTCAAGGTATGCTTCTAAGATTATTATCCAACCTGAGAGTAAGATTGATCGAATCTTTATTGGCTTAAACCAAGTCTTCAAAGGGCATTTTCCAAAAGGGACTTCAATAGCTACAAGGAAATCGTTTGATGTGCTCTCAAAGTTCAGATAGAGATTGTAGTAACCCCTCAGTCATATGGGTTGGATAAGAAGAGGAAAATGGAATTCAATTGAAAATCTAAAGAGCACACTGAAAAGAAGATGAGCTTTCTCTTATGCTCAATGTGTGGAAAAAACATGGAGGGACTTGTCTTAAAGGGACAAGTAAATGTTTTAAATGTGGAAAGGAAGGTCATCGGGCATTTGAATGCTGCAATGATGGGAAGAAGATGTCTAATGATGAAAACAAAGGAAGGGATACATTGAATGAAACTACTACACTTCAATGTTTCAAGGGAAAGGAGATGGGGAATTATTTCAATCAATTCCCAAATCCAAGGGTTGGTGATGATGGTCGATGTCAACACACTCTGAAGGCCAAAGACAAAGGAAAGTCACATGCAATTTCATTCAGCGATGTGGAGTACGATAACGAAGTGGTGAAATGTACACTTACCATCCACTCTAAGGTGGCAAATGTTTTTTTTGATTCTAGATCCTCCCACTCTTTCATTTCTGAAGAATTTTCAAAGGGTATCATCGTATTACCTCAACAATTAGATGTTGAGTTAGCTGTGACTAGCCCTTATGGCACAACAGTCGCATCAAAAGTTTATAATTCTCCTCCGATTGAAGTTTGTGGGAAAGTGCATCTTGAAAATCTTGTGATCATTCCTATAGTGGAATTTGATGTGATTCTTGGCATTTATTGGATTTCTATATATGGATCTCATATCAATTTCCAAAGAAGGGAAGTCACATTTCATATTCCAGGTCAATCTATGATTGTCTATCGATGCAAGGATGAACATAACCTTCCAGTGGAAATTTCTTCCATCTTATTGGTCTTGATTCCACTAAATGAAGTTTATTTATCTCAAATGGTTGGTGAGAAACTCACAATTAAGAATATTCCCATTGTACAGAAGTTTGAAGATGTCTTTCCGGAGGAATTACAGGGTCTTCCACCAAATCGTGAAGTTGATTTTTCAATAGAACTCGTACTGGGGGCTTTACCTATTTCAAAGACACCTTATAGAATGGCCCCAATTGAGTTGTAGGAATTGAAGAAGAAACTCCAATAGAATCTTGATAAGGGATTCATACACCCTAGTGCGTCACCTTGGGGAGCACCTGTTCTGTTTGTTAAGAAGAAAGATGGATCAATGAGACTATGCATTGATTATCGAGAACGTAAAAAGATCAATATCAAGAAAAATATCCTCTCCCATGCATCGATGACTTATTTGACCAAATACGCGGAGCTCAATACTTTTCCAAGATTGATCTTCATTCAGGGTATCATGAATTAAGGGTCAAAAGGGAGGATATAACAATGACGACTTTCCATACAAGGTATGGACACTATGAATTTATTGTGATGACATTTGGTCTTACTAATGCCCCTGCTATCTTCATGGATCTGATGAATAGAGTCTTTACAGACTATCTTGATCAGTTTTTTGTAGTCTTTATAAACGATATTCTGGTATATTCAAAGAGCAAGGAAGAACATGAAGATCACTTGAGAATTATATTGAAGACCCTGAGAAAGGAGAAGCTTTATGACAAATTCACCAAGTGTGAATTTTGTCTTTAAAAAGATTCATTTTTGGGACACATTATCTCAAAAGAGGGGATATCTGTGGATCTAGTAAAAACAGAGGTTATCGAAAGATGGTCGAGACCAACAACAGTAACTGAGATCCGAGGTTTTCTTAGTTTGGCTGGATATTACCGACGTTTTGTGAATGATTTTTCACGATTATCTAATCCACTCACTAGGTTGACTAGAAAAGTAGTTAAGTTTGTGTGGACGGAGGAATGTGAAGAGAATTTCAAGGAGTTGAAAATAAGGTTATCCAGTGCACATGTACTCACACTTCCCTGTAGTGGAGAAAGGTTTGTGATCGACAGTGATGCATCTAAGATGGGATTGGGGTGTGTTCTTATGCAAAATGATATGGTTATAGCTTATTCCTCACGACAATTGAAAATAAATGAGCAAAATTACCCTACTCATGATTTGGAATTAGATGCGGTAATATTTTCATTAAGGATTTGGAGGCATTATCTTTATGGAGAAAGGTGTGATATTTATAATGATCATAAAAGTTTAAAGTATATTTTCACACAAAAAGGAGTTTAATATGCGCCAAAGAAGATGGTTGGAGCTGATTAAGTATTATGACTGCTCAATTCATTACCACCCTAGGAAAGCAAACAAGGTGTCAGATGCATTAAGTCGACAAGACCATGCCAGTTTATCCGTGATGAGGATAAAAAATGATCCATTATTTATGGATTTACAAAGGATGGATCTTGAAATTATAATGAAAGGGGAAAATCGTATCTTTCTCAAATGAATGTTCAACAATTTATACATGTGAAGATTAAAGAGGCACAGAAAGAAGATGTAGAGTTAAAAAAGAAGGTGAGAAATGTTCCGGAATTCAACCTTGATTGTGATGTGATAATAAAGTTCAGGAATCAGGTTTGTGTTCCTCCCATCCCCGAATTAAAGAAGGAGCTGCTAGATGAGGCCCATAGTTCTTCATTCTCTATTCATCCTGGAAGCACGAAGATTTATAGGGACCTGATAGAGTACTTCTGGTGGGATGGCATGAAAATAGATGTTGCTTAATATGTCTCTTGATTCTTGATTTGTCAGCAAGTTAAAGCTGTGATACAGAAGTCTAAGGGAATGTTACAACTATTACTCATACCCGAATGGAAATGGGAAAATATCACTATTGACTTTGTCACCGGACATCCTAAAACATCCAAAGGCAATAATGCTATCTGGGTCATAGTTGATCGTCTTACAAAGTCTGCACACTTCATTGCTATTAGAGAGGATTTCTCCCTGGATCAGCTTTCCAGGATATATATAAAGGAAGTGGTAATATTGCATGGAGTACCACTTTCTATTAGATCTGATCAGGATCCGAGGTTTTCCTCAAAGTTCTGGCAAAGTCTTCAGCGTACTCTGGATACAGAGTTCAGTTTCAGCACTGCTTATCATCCTCAGAAATATGGTCAGTCTGAGAGGACAATTCAAACTCTAGAAGATATGTTGAGAGCTTGCTCTATAGATTTCAAAGGTGGCTGGGATCAACACCTACCTTTGGTGGAATTTTCTTATAATAATATCTTTCACTCCAGTATTCAGATGGCTCATTATGAAGCTCTCTATGGAAAGAAATGCGGGACTCCAACTTTCAGGGATGAAGTTGGGGAAAGAAAGCTATTAAGACTTGATCTTGTTGATGAGATGGCAGAAAAGGTCAGATCTATTCAACCACACATAAGAGAAGCTCAGAGTCGACAAAAAATTTATTCCGACAACCGATGAAAAGACTTATAGTTTGAAGTGGGTGATAAAGTGTTCTTACGAAAATCTCCTTGGAAGAGAGTAATGAGATTTGGAAATAAGGGAAAGCTGATCCCTAGGTATATCGGTTCTTTCGAAATACTAGATCGTTTTGGGAAGGTAGCTTACCGATTGTCGCTTCCACCGAATCTCTCTCAAGTTCACGATGTGTTCCATGTATCACTCCTAAGAAAGTACATACCTGGTCCTTCACATGTACTCAGCTCAGAAGTTGTACCGCTTGAACAAGAGCTTTCTTATAAAGAACAACCGATAGAGATTCTTGATTGTAGTGAAAAAGTCCTATGGAACAAGACCACTCGCTTGATGAAAGTTTTATGGAGGAACCACCAATTAGAAGAAGCTACATGGGAGCTTGAGGATATGATGAGGCAGAGGTATCCTCAACTATTTGTTACAAGTGACGAATTTCAAGGAAGAAATTCATTTTAAGGGGGGTAGAATGTAACACCCGAGACTTTTATAAGAAATATATTGTTTTTATTTTATATAAATCATCAAAGAAATCTTTCACTACACACAACACTAGCTTTGCTTACTTTACACGCAATCGCGACCTTCCTTGATACCTTGTGTCGTACGCAATACCGAGTTTCACTAAACAATGATATGCTATTAAAATTTTATTAAAATTAGCCGTTATGAATACTAATAATAACTTTTTGAAATTTTTTGAAATTTATTTTTCAAAATGGACTTCGTTTTTGGATTCGGGATATCTAAATTATCCTAGGGTAAAATTTTGGTATTTTTTTGGAAAATTTCAATTTTTGATGAATAGTGAAAACATTGGGTTACTATTTAAAAACAGAATTTTTATTTAAATAATTATTTAATTTATTTAAATTTATTTAAGGTCAAAATTTATACATAATACCTATACATGTTCAATGAAATTCATTGGAGTAATTTTATAATAATTTTAGATATATAAAAATTTAATTGAACTTTTCACCGTCTTTTTCCCACCTCCTAGGAGAATTTGCAAATTTACATAAAAATAATATTACCGCTTCTATGAGTGGAATTTCAAAAATCCGAGAGACATGGTTGATGTTAGTAAGTAAAATATGGTTCAATGAAATGAAAATAATTTTTGGTGAATAGTAACTTTTCACTTTTATTTATCACGGTTAAAAGTAAATAAGGTAATTAAGAGTAAAAATGATATTATTATTACACTAACACATGTCCTTATTCTATTGTATAAGTTTAATTCGACCCAAAAAACATTAGGAATAAAATATGACCATTTAGGCCCACTTGGATTAGATTAGGAAATTTATTATTAATTTATTTAAAGAAGGGTTAAAATAGTTAAAATCAATGTTTAATAAGTAATTAATTTTTATAATAGGGTTATATGTAAGATAAATTTGACTATAAATATTCATTAGAAAGATAAATAATTTTCCTACATAATGGTATTTTATTTGTAATTTTTAGACAGTAAATAATTTAATTATTTATGACACAAATATGATGTAGTAATTATCATATTAATTAAATATTGACATAATCAATGTTATAAATACACAAATAAATGTAATATGAGACTTTTTATGAATTACACTAATTTTATAGGTTAATATGACATGTTAGTATTGATGTAATTGACTTTTTTGAAATAATAATTCTTTTATGATTTTTACTAAAATCAATTACTAAATAGCGTCAAAATGTCCATAAAATAGTTTTTAAACAAATATTATATTATTAATTTCTATTTTATTCTTAAAAATCTAAGGCTCTGTAAAATGACTTAGATAAGGTTATATATATTAATAATAAACAACTTGGGGTTCGTTTGTCTTGTCATATTATGTTAATTAACCTTATAGTGTAAGAACACAAAAAGACACGGTAAAAGTAAAATTATCTAAATTAAAGATATGTCTAAATGATAAGGATAAAATAGTAAACTAAACTTGTCCAAATTCTATTGGATGAGAGGCTTTCGACCCATCCCCACCTTAGTTTTGAAATAAATTAATTTGGAGCTATTTAAAATCGAATATGGATTTATAATAAAATAATATTTTTAGTTTTTCCAAAGGTGCCCTTCTCCTCCCTTATAAAAGGGCACCTCCTCCCTATCTTCCTCACAGCACTTTGAGCCTCCAAACTCGGCCAACCCCTGACAATTTCACCTCTCCACTGACCTAGAAACATCCTAGAGGTCCTGATCATCTTCAAAGACCAATTTTAGTGGCCTAAAAGGAGGTCTCAATGAAGATCTTCAAAGAATAGGTAATGTCCGTTACCGATTCTTTCAACTTTATGTCTTCTTCCACTTCTTCTTATTTGATTGTTTCATTATGAATTAATAACATCAGTATCACTCATATACTGATATGTTATTATAAGTATGAAACAAACCTATTTCACCATATATCCATCCTACGGGAAATGAAATCACCACGCGTGCATACGTACAGAATACCGTCTCCACGCCGTGGTGTAATCTATTTTCCACAACCACCTTACATGGATGGGTATAATGGTGTAAAGAATAAATATATATTATTATTGTAAATTGATATTGATTCTGAAATAGTATACATACACTCCAATACAATTCCACGATCATGGGAACGATATCATCGCTCGTGCGTACGTACGGAATACCGTCACCACGATGTGATGCGACTCGTTCTACATGAATTTCATCGCATAATATCTATAACCTAAAAAGAATAATAAGAATTTATTCGACAAAACACGCATAAGAACAAAAAGTAATAAACACCCGAATAACAAGTAGCAATGAAATATTACTAATAAAAGATAATAATATGACCATATATGATATCATAACAATGAGTATGATTTTGGAATAAGTCAATGACATTATTTAAATCATTATACAAGAGTTTTGGACACTTACGAAACAAATGAGACCTAAGGTAAGGGAAATATCACAATCTCATTTTTATCTGAGATTGTTTATACTTTGGAATTTACTGGGGTGTATTTTATCATCAAAGTCCATGTTTCCTCAATATGTAATATTATATCTATCCAACTAAAATTGTTTAAATACAATTTTACCCTTCGGTGAGTTTTTAGTAAAAGATATGAATGGAATCTTTTGTCGTTTTTCGTACGAGGTACTTTTTGACTTTTCCGAAAAAAGTATGAGAAGAATGTTTTTTTAACTTATACGACAAGAATGGATTTTTAAAACATTATTTCCAAGAAGATTACTTTAAAAGTTTTCAAGTTTATTTTTAATCAACTTCTTTTAGTTTAGAATTTTATGACATGTTAAGAAATGAAAAGTTTTTTTGAAATAGAAAGGATATTTTCCTCAAGAATGGAGTTCAAGTGTTTTATCAAAAATATTTTCCATATAAGATAATAAAGATTTCTGTTTCTATCCCGATTATTACATTGATTTGATTATGTTGTGATGGAATTATTTTTTTGAATTCTTTTATCTTATATGAATTGTTTTATGATGTCACAATATTTAAGAATCCCATTTTTATTACATGGGTTATGCTATGATATATGGTTTATGATTTTGTGGCACACATTAGAATGGTATCATTATGAGATGGGTGGGACCTATATATCCCTCCAATGAATTGGGTAAAGATTTTATATCTCATGAGATAGACATGGCTGGAACGGCAGGTTAAACCGGTTCAGTGAAACAGGACTGAAACGAGGATTGAACTCGGTTCAAAAATGGACTTTGTCCACTAAGATAGACTTGGAAATTAGTCTTGACTAATAAGAAATGATTCACTATGGTTATGTGTGTATGACACAAAGATTCATGTTTTATGTTATGATTATTGTGATTACATTTCACTACCATGATTTATCCCATGTTATTAAATTATGAACTCTTTTGCAGGGTAAGATTTCTAAATTGTTATGTTCTTATGAATATGATGTGATTCATTTTTTCTTTTGTTTACCTTTACTAAGAATTTGAGCTCACCCTTTTGTATGTTTTCTTCCCACGAGGTCAAGAAGAATGTTATAAAATAGGATATTTCCAAAGGGACTCTAGATATGATGAAATAAATGGGAGACAGTGTAGACGATTTATGAACCAGTTGTTTATGTTTCCAAGTTTCTAAAGACACTATACCTATATGGTCCTTTCATAGTAGTGTTATATGTTGTAATAAGTATGCATAATTTTTGAAGTAATAACCATGTATGTAATGTATGGGTCGTTATACTATGTGTGTTTCAAAGTTCAGCTTTAGACTCTTTGATGTGTCAGAGTTGAAGATCATGTCCTCTTAAGGAAATAAACACAAAAATAGTGTTTAATCAAGCACTGTGTTATATATTTTAGATGGTAACAATTTTATTCTCCTTAGTATCAGTTGAATGTTGCTAAGATGATATAACTTGGATGAACAATGGTCTTGTGGTTCACAACAAGCAAGATTGAATAATTCCTTGTGTGGTCTTCCTCTTTGTAGGTTACTTGTGTGTTTTTTGGTACCATGTCTGCTCGTATATTCCAATTTATGTGTGTATACATTTTGTACAATCCATTTTTTATATATATTATATTATCCTAAAAAAATTTATCTTTTATGTAGATATAGTACCTCATATTTATGACATCCTTATTTAAGATATCTACAAAAACATTTAACAAATCAATCGCATTAAAAAACTTAGAACATGATAGTTATAAGTATTTTTTAATAAATCAAATTTGAAACAGACTATTTTTGAGTCTTCAGTCAGTATCTCCTACTATTGGTGACTCATTTAAACTAATAGTTAGTCCATGCATCGGTAGCACCATGCATCAGTATGTCAATTGCATCGATATGTCCTTGTGTAAGTAGGTCAATTGCAGTATCTGTGAGACAGTAGGTTTGTTGGTGTGTCGATTGCACTAGTAGTGAGTAATTTCATCAGTATCGTCAAGAATTATTTCCACCAAGAGTTTGTAGGTTAATTGAGTTTTTGATTAATCATTTGAAATACTGGTGTATCATTCATTCTATCAGTGTCAGTCTATCAATCTTAGAAAAAAATCCCAGACTTTCTTACAACATTAATATTATCATAATAAATCAAATTTATAAGTTATCATAGATAAACATAATTTTAAATATTGTATCTTAAATAAACATGGTTAGAAATTTTGGAAATTATTAATAGGAATTGACATGATTTTTTATTATTAAAATCATTAATACTAGAGAGGGTGGCAAACAGATTCCTATGGGAAATTTATTTTCATTATGATATATGTTGAAAACATGAATTTATAAATATGAAGGTTTATTATGGATATATCTAATATGAAATGGGTAATGAATTAATCTATAGATATAATTTGTTTTATGATTCCTCTCCAAAAATCTTTGTAATTGTTATTTATGATGCCCTAGCAATAAACCATTGTGATATGATTTTGAATGTCCCATATTTATAATTTATCCACACTTCCTTGTTATGATTTATGTTATTTATATTATTATATTACTCAAGATCATATGAACATTATATAATCCCATGATTTTCATACATGAATATTAATTATTATAGGATGAATATTCATTACATAATACAAGAACATGTCTGAGGATCATAATACTTTTGGGCCACTGGAATCTTCAGACACACTAAATAAAATTTGAATATAATTTTCAATTTCTCCAATAATGATATTCCCATTTAGTTTTCCTACTTAAAAAATTTCATCATAATGTGGGTAAAGGAAATATAAAAAATGGTGATATCATATTTTTAATAAAGGAAAAAAATATATATATGAGCATATGATACACATACAGGTATGAGAACAAAATAATATTTAAAAAGAATAATATTATTATAAATAACATATAATGATTGAATGTTCAAAACACATTTATAACAATATAATTGAAGGAAATGATCCATGAGAGTATGAAACTAGGATAATACATATGATTATGACATACATATAATCTTTAAAAATGATATACATATTATCTAATGATCTATTAAAAACATATCTAGGAACTCTATAGATCGATAAACTTCCAGGGTGGGACACACCACTATCCCCAAGGATCATGGATTCTTCCTTGTGGAATCAAGTCACTCCCTAAACAATAATAGTAACCATGGACCCCTACGAAGAGCATCGTAGAGAATAATTCCCCGTACTAAACTGAGTTCAGTCCACAATATACTATTGTCTATATCATTAGATATATATCATTGTCTAATACATTTGCAGAAGATATAGTTCCCACCCATATTTTGTTATAATGTTATGACCATCCTTCGTTATATCATAACCATAGTCACATATTAAAAATAATACATACATGTACCAATTGATCATGAACCATTCTTCATATCATAACTCATTAAAGGTAAAGGGATCATAAACATTCCACCATAACATAAACTATGGAAAATTTGAAATTACATAATCTTTCCGTCATTTTATGATAGAGTAACCCATGTAAAAAAGAGGGTTTCTAAATAGTTATATTAGGGTGTAACCCATAAAATATTAATAAGATTAATAATGTTATTGTCATCATAAAATTAAACCATTTTTAGAATGAATTATAATTTTATCCAAGTTTCATATTTCCAGAAATGAATACATTTTATCAATAGATAACATCTTATATGGAGATTTATTTTGAAATATTAATTGGAATATTTAATAATTATAATAAACTATATATGAAAATCATATTTTAAAACATAAAACATTTTCAAAATCCCCTTTAATAAAAATGAAATTGAGAAAATTTAATCGAATCATTAAAAATATCATTTAAAACATTTCCTTATAAAAATGTTTTCTTTATTAAAACCAACTTAAATTTTTAAAAATTTTGAAATAAATTATATTGGAAAATAAACATAAAAATTTTTTTAGTTATTCTATTAAAAGTAATTATCATGTGGTAGAAAAAATTCTTTCATTCCATACACGTTAATATGAAAACTCCACTAACATATTTGGTAAAATCCAAATAAAAATTGATTTTAAAATAATGATAATGATTCCTGTCAGTGTAATCTTTTAATTTTAGGACATTTTAAGAAATTTATAAAATAAATTATTTTTAAAATAAAAAAAAAATATTTAAAATCATTTTGGATAAATTTTTTTTGAATAAAATTTATTTATGATTAAAGAGATAAATAATATCAGTTTTCATATAAAAACATTTTCTCAGAAATTTAAAGTAAAAATAGTGTATAAATGGTAATATTAAATGAAAATATCATAAATATCTAGAGAAATATAATATTAATTATTTTATTGAGAGATTCATCATAATATACAATCATCAAAAACATGCTCATATGTATTATTGATAAATGATGAGATCATAACATAATATTTTTACCACATTAGTTACAATGAATCATGATCCCCATGATATAATAACATAAAATGAAACATATAATGTCATGAGAAAAAATAAATATATGATATTACATGTTTAAGGGGATGTATATTAATCTCATAGTAGAATATAGTTTAATATCATAAACTATTTCCCATAGAAAGAAAATTGAGGAAAAATATATATTATTTGTAATATATTGAATTGTAAAACACATTAAAGAAAAAACCTAAAATTAATATAAAAAATAAATTAAAATATTTTAGAATAATAATAGAAATAAATCATGGGATGTATATACACAACAAAAAAGAAAGTGGTTTTGAATATAGAATTGGCCTCAAAAAAGTAAAATTGAAGATGGAAATACCATACCATAATCATTTTAATCAAATGAAAAAGTTTAGACTCATATAAAAAATAATAATATATTATTAATATATTATACAAATATATTTAAAAAAGTCATAATTTTTTTATGTCTTTCTATTACCATTTTATAAGCACACCATTTTAAATTTTCTTTTTGGGTAATAACTACTTTTTTTCATATATGTTTTGATTTGATATATTTTTTTCCCTATACACATTTCATACATCAATAATCAAAAGAATGGGAATTATCATTTATCTATAAAATACATTTAGTGTATATGTTTATATGATAATTCATATAATTATGTAACATAAAATAAAATACACCATTCATAGAGATGGTAGGCCTTACATAAAGATGAAGACGGTATCAATTTTCTTTTTTGATTGAATTAGGTAAAGGAAATGATATATTATCATTGATGAATAATTTTCATGTAATATATATAACATATGTTTCTTAAAATTATCCATAATAACTTCCATTTAAATCATAATTTAATAAAATCACATCATGAGGAGATAATTTGTCATACCTACGAGCGATGTTATCATATTCCCAAAAATATAAATCAAAAAGATATTTGTGATATAGTAATTAAAAAATAATTATAATATCAGATATATTTATATATAAACATTAAATATTTCATTTTATTCATTCATGAGTGGATGTAATGGAAAAATTAAGAACATCAGTTCATGAGGAAGTAATCTGCCCCACATAAAAACAATGATTTCATTACCAATTTTATGGTAGTGAATATTGTTGTTAGTAATGTCTATAAAATAAAATAATCATTATATAGAATTTAATGAGTTCTTATATCATATGGGTATAATAAAAATTGAACGATGTGGAGGAAGAAAAAAATAAATCCCCATATTGTTGAATGTTACAACTTCATTGGGTATGCAGTTTAGGTTTTAAATAAAAGGCTTTATATGATGTATTTCTGTCTTCCAAAAGTATTAAAGGATAATTTGAGTGAATATTGATGGTGATTTTCTATTTTATTCTCTAAAAACAATTTGATTGTGTAATTAATAGGGGGAGGGTGTGGTCTTTTTATAGTGGTTGAGAGGACACACACGGTACTTTTTATTAAAATTGAGTGCTCCCACGTTATTAACTGGTCACTAGGATTCAATATATTCTAATATCAAACTATTGTGGTCTATGAACCTGTATATGGCTATAAAATACTTTTTTGAAAAAATTATAGATCATTTTCCCCTTATCTTTTTAGCCTAACATCATCTAAACCAATTTTTTCCTTAACTGCTGTAATAATCTTCACAAATTCCACTATACATTTTGATCAAAAAATTACTATAACATATAAGAGAATATAAATTTATATTTCTAAAAAAATTAGTATCATTTTTTCCAAAATACCACTAGAAGATGTCGAAATTTTTAATTTATAAGTAATCTTAGTGATGCGATTAGAATGCAGGCTGTTAAAAGGAAAATGTTCAATTTTTTACAAAGTTTATATATAAAATTCTAGTCGTAATAAAATTCCAATGACATAAATTTAAATAATTGATACAAAATCGAACAATAAAATATATTTAATCAATAAAATCTTTATTTATAAATTATAAATATACAAAAAGGTTGAATATAACAACCCTCCCCTTTATTACACATTTAAACATGATTTATTACATAAAATATTCACATGATACAACATAAAAGGGGTCTAGTGTCTTTGGGTCTCATGAACATTACCTAACAACATAAAACAATAAATACACCTCTACATTGAAAACTTATTTTACATTACCATAAAAATTATTTTGTACTTATCATTACATGGGATACCCAATGAATATTAACTAGAAAATGGTTAGCTATAAAGCCCTGTAGGGGAGTAAATGTCAAAAACTGAATCTGATCTCCAAAAAAACTGGATCCCAACCCAGCCCATGACAAGGCATGAAGGGAATTACCAATCCTCACGTTCTATCACATGTTTCTGAATATCATAAAATTATAATTTGAAATGATTTACCATAGTTTATAAACACACAACGACAAACAAATCCAATAAAAATTCTGGATTTTTTTAAAAAAAAATCCATCTCTTACAAAATATCAGACCTAAAATGCATAATTTAGAACAATTATGAAAGAATAAAATAACTAAATAAAAAAATTAATATCCCAAGAACCTATTTTCATGGAAAAAGGCACCACCCACAAGTCATCTCCACAAGACATCACCACGAAGGGCCTTCTAGAAACCCAAACCACAAGCACTAAAAACTGTACCCAAATCTGGGACAAAAATAAACAAGTCTTATTACACCCAAAGGTGTACGTAGGATGTGATCCAAAGAATTGTAGGATACCACCATTAATACATTCTATGTGTTAAAAATTATAAAATGAAAAGCGTGTAGGTTTTCATAAACCGGAAATGGTAGTTACAAATTCTACAAGACGCAAGGTTAAATAAAATAGTTTTCAAATAGGGTATTTTAAATAATCAAAAAAATTTACAATAAGTACAATTATACTGAATTTTCCATACAATCATATCATATTCCAATGTTAATCACAAAGTTACTAATGAGAACAAGAAACAGGAAAATAACCCCTTTTAACTAGCTCATTGTGGGTCCTAGGTACCTCTTATCTTAGTGAGAGTAACCATCACAATATCTATTCTGGTGAACGATCTATTAGTAGGGATAAAACCCCTAACCTATTTTCCCCCAGTCATGATCATCATAATAGTTTAGTATGTTTTTTATGCAACAATATTGCTACACAAAACTAAGGTCAATCCCCACAGGTTCACTAACATAATAGTACGCGTCCACCCAACTAGATACATGTGTTCCCCTCTTGTACTCAAACAAGTTAAAAAAGTCTAGAAATATAATTTCTACATGAATATATCACTTCCACATCACAAATTCACCAAGAATTTGACATATACATCACACAAGTCACAAAATACACTTGTTCATTAATATGTATTTTGAAATCATACTCACACCACAATAGCCCAAAACACTTTTCTCATTTCCTAAACACTTCAATAAATTCATTATACAATTTTATAAAACCATTAAAAAATATTAAAACTCACATAACCAACCATATATATATCACATAATACAATTCTCACCTTCAAAATTCATGTTATCATCCAACTCACATGAAATAGTCCACAAATAGGTTTCCCACCAACATCACCATTTAGTAAAACATTTCATTAATTTATAAAATATTTTGAATATTATTGACATCTTAAATAACCACTTTACCTACAAAAACTCATATTAGGTGAACACACTCACCCAAACAGTACATATACACACTTTTCCCCCGTTTATTAACCAAAACAAATTGTTACAATTTTCACAAAACAACCCGATGGGGTATAACTATGTTTTGCACAAAACACCCGTTTCAAACCCCAATTTCAAGTTCAAAATCATACCAATAACCTACCAAAGAAGTATTTTCACGCCAAAAAATGTTCATTAAACCAATTTCATAAGTTATAAAATATAACAAAAAAATACCACATGAGTTA
Source organism: Viscum album (assembly GCA_963277665.1). Taxonomy (NCBI): domain Eukaryota; kingdom Viridiplantae; phylum Streptophyta; class Magnoliopsida; order Santalales; family Viscaceae; genus Viscum; species Viscum album. Next base: position 1,967,675,689 of record OY728132.1, read on the forward strand.
CACATGAAAAACATCTCATTTCAAGCTAAAATGCAACATTAAATATAAATGCTTAAAAAATCCCTCAAAAAGGTTTTGGTACCACACACTACATATGAGGAAAATGAAGAAACAATAAAATAAGAAGAATAACTCATCAATAAAAGGTTACATATGCAATAACATTCCTTTTGAGTCAAAACCCTTGAATCTTTGTGTGAATCCTCAACCGTACATCCTGCACACCATAAGGGAGATAAATCCAGCCTGACCCGGTCCACGACAAGGCTTGAAGGGCGTTCCAAATCACCATGGGCTTGAAAATGTTCTCAGATATCATAAAATAAGAATTTTTAATGATTTAAACAAATTTATAAATATACTAGGACAAAAAAATCCAATAAAACAAAGCTGGATTTTTCGAACCAAACCATCATTTACCAAATTTAATAACTGAAATACATAACATAAAACAGTTATAAAATAATAAAACAACTAAATAAACACACAATTAATAGACCAAGAACCTTCCTCGTGGAAAGAGTCACCACCCTCATGCCATATCCATAAGACATCACCAAGAAGAACTTGGTAGAAACCCAAACCAATAGCACCAAAAACAGTACCCAAACCTGAGACAAAAATAACCAAGTCTATGTACACCAAAATTTTTATGTAGGGAGTTATATAATGTTCATTTTCATAGAACCACTATGATATTTCATGTGATAAACATTACAATATGAAATTCTATCATGTTTTCATAAATAAGAAATGCTAGTTACAATTTCTAAAATTTTAGACTTTAAATAAAATAGTTCTTAAATGGAAGATTTTAAAGAATAAACACTTTTAAAAATAAATTCATGGATAATAAATTTTCCAACCAACCAACTGCGTGCCTAAAATATGAACAAAGTAACTAACGAGCACATGAAATCTGAAAATAACCCCTAAACAATAGCCCGATGTGGGTCCTAGTTATCTTGTATCTCGAGGCGAATAACCATCACAATAAATTTTCTCATGCACAATCCACTAGTAGAAAACATACAAATAACCTAGGGGTCCCCAATAATCATCATCATAGTTTAGTTAGTTTTATAATCCTCAATCATGATACATGAAACTGAGGCCAAAACCCATGGGATCACTAGAATACTAGTACGCATCCACCCACCTAGATACATGGGTTTCCCTCTTGTGCTCAAACATATTAAACAAGACATGAAATATAATTTCCACAAGAAAATATAACTTCCAGGTAACACATTCACCAAAAATACCACATATACATCACATAAGTCAAAAATTCCAAATTCTCATTTAAATACATTTTGAAATCATAATAACACCACAATAGCCTACAACACTTTTCATATTTCTAGACCACTTCCACAAATTGTTTAAACAATATTATAAAAATATTCCATAATATTAAAACTCACATTACATACCACACCCATCTCACATAATACCCTTCTCACCGTCAAAATTTACATTTTCATTAAACTCGCATGAAATATTCCACAAATATGTTTCGCACCCACATCACAATTTCATAAAACATTTCAGCAATTTATAAAACATTGTAAAAATGTTTGACATATTAAATAACCACCTTAACTTTCAAAACACAAAATTAGGTGAACACACTCACCAAAAAAGTACATATTCACTCTTTTCCCCCTTTTTCTAACAAAATAAAACATTTACAGTTTTCAGAAAACAACCCCAATGTGTATAAATATGTTTTGCACAAACACCCATTTCAAAACTCTATTTCATAGTCAAAATATCACCAAGACCATAAAAAGAATAATTGGTATCCATTTGAACATTTATTAAACCATTATCATGTCCCATATAATTTCATTAATAAATACCACAATGGATACAAATGAAAAAAACACATTTTTACAATATGCATTCATGATGTATATCTAGGTTTTATGCATAAAACCCATTAAAAAACAACCTTTTGAGCCCCCCTAACACTAAATCATTAAAAAACTAGTATTGGAAACCCTTTCAAAAACTAATTACTCATATTCATATTTTTTAAAACCACCACAAAATATATCACATGAGTTAAATTTGAAAAATACAACACTTCAAACAAAAATACAAAAAAAAGTTAAATGCTTTACCAAATCCCTCATAAATGATTTTCACATCACACAAATCATATTATGAAGGTGAAAAATCAGTACAAAAGTAAAAAATAACTCTTCAAGAAATGGTTACACAAGGAATCACCAAACATTTGAGTCAAAACCCTTGAATCATGGGGTGAAACCTCAAGCGCACCTCTGCCGCAGATCAAGGGAGATAAATCCATCCCTAGTCCATTATATATTACCAAAAAAACACCAAATCAAACCCTATGATCAAATCCTAACTCTGGACATTTTGGAACGTCCGAAAAGAGAGAGGAAACCCAAAGGAGGGGGAAGGGAATTAAGGTCGGAATGCTAACTTGAAATAATTGTGGAATTTCCCCACCAAACACCCCATCAAAGATGGGTTCCGTGGGATCTTGAGGGAGCATGGAGGCTTCCAATTCATACTGGTGTCGAATGTGGGAAAATGGAGTGGATTAGAGATTTTTTTGGGATGGAAAAATAGAATTTGAAAATGTTTTTAATGACTTGGACACCCTTGCATGGATTGTTTTCACAGTTTTGAATCGTGCTGCCAAACCGTGTGGCCTTTTATGGCCACTGAAAAAATATTTATTATCTTTCAATTTCAAGAGGGTCCAAAGAGGAATAAAAGGGGGAATGATATGCCAATAATAGGGTGGAATAATACACAAAAAAATACAACATTTTTAAACCCTGAGTTATCCTACACATGGGTAAAATCCACCTCCACCACTTACCCCACAAGTGGTACCACTACGATTGTCACAAAACAAACTCCAAATCACCACAAAATAACTACATACCTTTGAAAAAAGAGGAGGAAAATTACCATCCATGATCCCCTAGAATATTGTCATAGATTAATAACACAAGAGACACGAAAATTACAAACCCGGAACACCAAGAAACCAATAGAATTCTATAAACTGAAAGGGGATTTGATCCAAAAAATTTAATTAAAAATATGAGTGTAAAAATTCTCCCCACCATAAAGCTTTCCACCCCCAGAAATACACAACAAGGCCAAAATTAAAAACTGATCCCAATCAGTAATCCAAGATGCACTCCCTTGCCTTTTTTCAACCCCAAAGGACAAGACACATCCAAAGGTCAATTATGGAATGAATACACTGAAAACCAAAAAATTAAATCAGTATCCAGAAATGATGAAGCCCATTCATATTTTACCCCAAATAAAAACTCATAAAAAACTACTCGAACAAGATTATAGCAATTTACCGACACTAACAACAACAACGAACAAGGTTACACTTACCTTGATTTAACCAAACCATTTGGCATTCTCCAATCCCAACGTTTACCCATGGAATATGTAGGTAGTTAGATAGAACCAAACCAGAATACCTACTACCAAGCAATGACCAAGGACCAATCTGAGTTAATAGTACAAGGAGACACAACTTGTCTCCCCACTATAAGAGACAACCTAAATTTTCTTATGATTGGATCATGGCACTAACATAGGGAGGCCCAAACGGACTCCTTGGTACATGGGGCAAACCCCCATTAAACCATTCGAAAAGAACTTACAAAAATTTCATATTGTGTCGCCCCCCATAAGAACCAACCATCCTAACTAACCTAGATGGTGCAGAACAAGAATTACCCAAAATTTAAAGGATTGGCATTACTGCACGGTTAGTCTTCTAAGTCTGTGAAACTGTGCACTAACTCTATAGATCCTACTACATGAATGGTTTTCTAGGGTACGGTTACTACTAACCATGCACAAACCTTGTGCTCAAAATGTCTACAAAAAACATAAACCATTATCCAAAAACTAATTGGAACCCAAAGGGGGATGGATTGAAACTGAGAGATAACATACACATGAGGTCCTCCCACCGATTTCTATGGAATGGGAACTCCAACATAATGATGGAAAAAAATAGAGGTTTAAAAAATTCCTCATCTTTTATACTGAGAATAAGGCATTTTACATGGTTTGAAACAACCTTGGGATTTCCCCTAACTACATTCCAGCTTCACTCTAGGACCTATGGCTAAAAATGAAATGATTGAATCATATTAGGCCTCGTAGTTAGGCATTGGAAACACCCAAATAGAACTTCTTCTTCCTGTCCAACAAACAACTAAACCACAAACCCAATGGGTTTACTTGGAAATAAAATGCTCCAAACCTCACTTTACCCCAACCCAACATGTCCCTAAAATATTGGCTTAGATGTTTCACACACATAACATCTTGTTTCATTAGGTGGAAAACAATACAAGCAAAGGGCATTGATAAACACTCTCATCTAAAATAGAGGATATTGATATTTTCCAAGGGATACAAACTCCCATCATAACAGAGACTCTTAGAGGATTCCACACCCTTCACATTTATAGTAAACTTAGTACACAATATCACAAGGCATAAACGAACATGACCCTTGAAACAGAGAGAAACAATACATGGAAAATGAACATATGCCAAGTCCCCAAACAACAGTCAATTCCCGAAAGTTTCCAAAATATCCTCTCATTAATAGATTTTGCACACAGGTGGTTTAACATCAACTAATGCTTCTAAGAGACTACGAAGGCTCTCTTGTACAACATCTAGACGCACATCCACACTAACAACCCTAGACCATATCCACCGTCGACAAATCAATTAACTTAGATAACAAGGTTTATTTCAACCTTCCATGTTTACACTCTCTCTACAAGAGGATCCAAAAATAAATTAAAGGCAGTGGTGAAAACACCATCTCCAAATATTGATAAAATTATTAATTATATTGATCAACTAGATGATTTTCCTAGGGAAAAACAATCATGGTTGCACATCAGTTGTGCAATTACACTTAATGGGGGTGTACTTTATCCAACAAGATAACCCAAGGACCCATCCAAGATTTTCCATTGGTCATTCTGTTATGCAACCAAATCCAAACATATGAGTGGAACCAACATATATGATTCTTGAATCATTTCATAGGAGACACCAATAACCGGTCCATTATCCCAACTTATCCTCCAAACTCAAACCCAAAACATTGTTCAAACAGGAGGGGTTCTTAGACTCAAAACATCGCAAAATAAAAACATTTCCAAAACACGTAAGTCAAAACATATCAAATTAGTCATCAATATATCATGTTTTCCTACTAGAAATCATCACTTTGAAAATAAACGGTTCAATGGTTAGCATATCCACTAATAGTACTATGTGGGCCTAATACATGCATGTTTCCACGCCCCACCGGGCACCCACATCATTTATATCCCAGCACTCATCCATACATCCCATCAATTATACACCATAAAATGTAACCCCATTCATGTGGTTTCTCACAAAAATACCAAAGGATAAAACAAAAAATTCATTCAAATTTTCAAATGAAAAATAGTCAACGAATACTTCATTTTTCTCAAGAAAGTTTACCAAGAAATTGAAATCCCAATTTACATCTTAGAAAACAATTCCGAAGGACGCTACCATTAAAATAAGCACTCAATTTCCTCTTATTCAGAGAAATTTTAAAACATCTCAGGCCATTAAACCACCATTCAATAGATTAGAAAACTTTTTTGGGAATTCTTTATTAAACCCCACTTTAACATAGTTCCTGCTTACAAAAGAGGTGAAAACACACCATTTTAAATTTGAAAACAATTTTGAAAATTCGATTACACTATTTCACAAATGAAACAATTCCCTTTTTATTAGAAAAGAATTTAATAGAAACAATACTGTTCATAAAACCATGTCATTTTTTTAACACTAAACAATCATGATTTCAAAACTAAAGGACACAAGACAGTGTGAGGGGAAACTAGTTTCAATGGGTGAATTGGACATATGGTTGGAGTCTAAATTCCAATAACTTCACCATCATAGAGAGTGTTCAAGGGAAATATCCTCATCTCCACATGGCTTTCCCGGCCCTATGAACACATTGATACCATTAACCCAACTCTCTTTTCATTTCCCTTAACTGTTATCAAACAAAGAAAACCAACGGACTCTGATAAGTCCTGATGTTCAATGGAAACTCAAATCCCATCATAAGGTGTGGTTATCAAGAACAATACCCACATCCGGAATGCCATGTCATGAAAATACCAACTCTAGGTTATCCTAATTATTCCCCCGATAACACGACCCAAAGAGTTAACTTGGACCTCCTCTGATAGCATTTAATTACAATCCAAATATGGTATCCATCCCCCTTTTATTTTCCTTCAAAAAAACTTTCTTTATATCCTCAGGAAAATAAAACATAATGAGTTTGAGATCAAATTCTCAGTATGGGTAAATGAAGAAAACTTAAAAAATCAATAATCATTTGTATGTAAAATCATGAACATAATATTTAAACACCAAAATGTTGAGTCATGAAATAAATCTTGGTAGTTTGTAATGAAGGATTATAATGAAACATCAACCATGATAGAAAATCATTATCATAAAACTTGTAATTTGGAAAGATTAATAAGCACTTAATATGATTTCTATAGTAGTCAAGGCATTACTGCCAAGACCATCATAGTAGAAAAAAGACCATTACTAAATCAAGTTTATATGTAATTCAATCCATGTATTAATGAACCAAATCTACTCTCTATTTCAGTCATGATGGTCCTAGGATATATAAATCTTTACCCAATGCATTTGAGAGAGATATAGGTCCCAACTATCTCATAATGAAATCATTCACAAATCTCCCACAAAATCATATATCATTCTTTATAGCATATCCCATTAAATAAAATGGGATTATTAAACATCATTTTATCATTAGATAATTCATATATCATAAATGGACTTCATTAAAATAATTACATCATAAACTCAATAACATCAAAGTAATTATTGGTATAAAAATATAACCCCATCTCATCATAGCAGGTAAATTTTTTTAAAGAACACATGAACATAATTCATGAAAAAAATATTCCTTCTTCTCCAAAAATGTTATCATATAGAAAAATTCCACAAATTTTAAAAATAAAAGAATTTAGTTGAAAATAAACATGAAATATTATAGGGGGACCTTAGTGGAAATAAGAAATAGTGAAACCGTAAAAATATATTCATTCCATGTAAGTAAAAAAAACATTCCCCTCGTACTTTTTTCTAGAATTGTAAAAAAGAATCTCTTATTGTAAAAATAAGAAAGATTCTAACTGTACAATGTATTTAATGTCAGAAAGGGCATAAATTGCTCTAAACATTCATGAAATAATTGTAAAAAGTTTATGTATTTTTTTTTTAAAAACATGGACATGTAGGATAAATAAAAACTCAGTAAATACATACGTATAAGAAATCACAAATAAAAATTGAGACTGCAAATTTATCTATAGCCATAGGTCTAATTTCATCCATATGTGTCCGAAACTATTGTGTAGTGGGTCAAAATATACTATTAACCAGTAATATAACTACAATAACAATTCTAATATTTTATATGATTCACTTATGTAATTATATTATTGGTTCATTTGTCAATTAAATTTTAAAGCAACGTTATGGGTAAGAAACGTTTTGTTTTTAGAAAGTTTTTTGAATTGTATTACCTAATATTATTACTTATATCCAAATTTAATTACTTCCAAAATTTAAAAAATGATTTATATAATATATATATTTATTATGTATATATATAGTAGATAGATAAAATGAATGGAATACCCTGTTTATGAAGATGGTGGGACATGTGTATGCATGAACGTTGTTTTTGTTTCCTTATTAAATTGAATGGAAGTAAGTAATTGATATATATATACATAAATCTCAAAGCATTATTATGTCATATATTTAATTATTATTTAATATATATTCATTATAGTATTTTAGGAATGGTTAACAATGATAATGAATCTCATTGCTTTGTGGAGACAGTTAGTCATATGTACACACGATCGAAAATATCATTCAAATAATTGTTGAATGGTATTTGGGAAGATGGTGTATAATATTTCAGAATCAGTATCAGGTTATAGTAATCATATATAGTTATTATTTCCACCATTTTACCAATCCATCAAAGGAGTTGGTGAAAAAAAAAGTCACCAATGTGTGGAGACGGTAAGTCGTACATACACATGCGTGGTGATTTTGTTTTTTGTAGGATAGATATAATGTCAATTAATGTTTTTTTTGTATATATATTAACATATCATTATAATAGTGATACTGATATTATTGATTTATAATGAAACAATTAATATAGAGGATGTAGGTGATGAATGAAATTTGAATGAATCGGTAGAAGAGATTACCTCTTCCTCGAGGTACATCATATAAATTTCCTATTAGGGAACTAGAGTTTGTTTTTTGAGAAGACCATAATATATAGAATTTAATTAAGGAGGTTGATAAAAGAAATGGGTAGGGTTTTTATGAGCATGAAGGCAGAAATGGATTGGAGAAGAGAGTGTGGAGGTACCCTTTTATAAGAGAGGAGGGAAAACCTCAGGAAACTCTAAAAATAATAATTTATTATAATTTCAATTTAAATTAACAATAGTAAAAAACATATTTCATTCTAATATAATATGATTATTATTTTAATATCCATCATCCAATAAAAGTTAGAATGGTTTTGAATATTTTTTACCCATATCATTTTGGTTTAACAATGATTTTTCCCAATTTAATCTTACCTTGATATCAAGTTATTTACACATTATGGGATGAGGTAAGTAACATATGATATCAAATGACCAAAAAAATACTATTTATGAAATATTTCGGCTTATATCAACAGTTTGGATGAATATTATATTTTTATGAATTTAATAACACTTTATAAACTATATTATCTTTTTAGATATGAATTGTGTCAATTTTGGACACTATTCATACATGATTTTTTTAAAAAATTCATAAAAACTAGATTCATTCAAACCAAAGGAATTAAAGCATCCACAATAAGTAATTTTTTTTCCAAAAAATCATTGATGGCTTCCAAATGTTCAATATAAATTAATTTTAATTTTTATAAATTAATTTATTGGAATCTTTCATTAATGAGGTAATCACTACAACATAATATTGTGGTAAATATATATTTATCTAATTTCTAAAAATTATAAATAAAATACCATGATTTAGGAAATATTTTTAAATTTCTAATTAATTTTTATGTACTTATTGATTAGTTATACAACCCTATATTAAAATCGATTTGGTAAAGGATATACGTTTTGGTTATAATTATCTCTACTTTAAAGTAATTGTTATAAAATGTCATTCTCATATACAGGTGAATCCTAGTGGGTTTTAGAATAGTCACAAGGATGCCCATGGTTGGATATATATTATATAATTGAATAAATATATATGTGAGGGTTGTTTATATTATTATAATATTATTATTTTACCCTTATTTAATATATTTACCCTTTTACCATGGTAAATAAAATAATTACTGAGGTTATTATACATAATGTAAAAAAATTAAAGGTACTTGTTTACTCAATTTGAAACCTATTTTTCCAAATAAATAAATCAATTTTTCCAAATTCAAAACATATAATTTTCAGTAATTAATTTAAAATTAATTCCCCACATCAAAACCTAAAAGAAGGTTTTGAATAAATAATAACTATCAAAATATTCACATGTGTTTATGTCCAATTTAAAAGAGAAATTACTTCCAATAATCAAAATTGAAGAAAATGATAGAAATAAATTCCAATTACACTTTATAACCCATTAAATGTATAATATTTGAATATAAAAATTTATATGAAAATGCAGTATTTTTCACTATTCATTTGAATTTGAATTTTATCAGAAATGTACAAAATATTCATAAAAAGAAATTTTATTGCCCCTTCCAAATATGAAGTTAATTTTATCAAATATTACTTAAAAATGAATTAAAAACTAGATTTAAAATGGGTGCTCCATCCAAAGGTTGTAAAATTACATTTTCTGAAAAAAAATTCTTTTATCCAAAAAATTCTTTTATCCAAAAAATTTATTTTGTTCTCATATCACGTTATGGAAATGTTTATGTTGAATTATAATATTATATAAAATTAAAAAAGAAGTTAATACTATTTATAATGTATAGTTTATATACATTTAAATAATAATATTTTAATAACATGTCACTGTTTAGTGAAACTTGGGGTTGCGTGAAACGCAAGCTATCGAGGTAGGTCTCTCTTGCGTATAAAACAAGAAATGTCATTGTTGTGTGTACTAGAATATTCCATTTGTTTTTCATATAACATAATAAAAAAATATGTCATTTACACATTGATAAATATCTAAAATCAGGGTTGCGTGAAATTAATTCTATACATAGAACATGAAATTGTGTGCATTTGAAACCAAGAATATAGTTGTGTATACTGTGAGCTTATAAATTGTTTCACATAGCATAAGATAATTTTGGTGTAGAGTATAACACCAAAAAATCAAAGAAATTAATATAATATATCTATAAAAATCTTTGGGGTAACAATTTAGCTGTTCATTTGGCAGTTTAATTCCACCAACTTATTTTCCGGGGCTTGTTGACACGACTACATAGCTTGTACAAGGGTGTACATGGCATGTAGTAAGTTTTTTCCACTTTTGATTTTCTATAAGACTACACACCATGTATTAAAATCATAAAAGACCAATCTAAATTATTTTTTATTTAGTATTATATAGTGTGTAACCCTGAATCAGCTCGTGTTACAGTATGATTATAGTACATGTCTAGTTTTCCATTATTTTCTCAAAAAACAACTGAGAGAAAAAATAACAACAACATCATAACTCAAAGTAATAACTAATATTTTACACTGATAATGTATTTGTTGGGATACAACATGAATATTTAGATTTAAAAGAATAAATATTACTTATCAAGTAAAACATTTAAAACTACCAATTTCAGAGAACACCTAATTAGAAAATTATTTTTATGTAATCATTATCCAAGATTAGTTTCAATATGGGCAGCATTATGGAATTTCAATAAGATTTATGTGATGGAGGAAAAACACACTGAATGAACATGAATTTATCAATGGGTATAGTTATTTATATGATGAGAGATCCCTTGTGGTTAATTACCTATAATGTACTTGGAATGAAGCTGATGTGTTACATGGGAACGTTGGAATCAGATGATAATTTTAATGTTAAATTGTGGATGGGATGTCAAAAAAATGGTACTAGAGATAATACCCCAAATCAAGTGTATAGGCACTACCTAGTTCTGATGTTTTGTGTCTACAATGCAGGTATTTTTTTAAATGGGTGGGGAGTGTAAAACCATTGAAAAATTGAAAAATTGTAAACTTACTATTATTATTCATATCAGAAAGTAGAAAAATTCATTTATATATAATAAATCAATATACGTCCATAGTTAAGTGATGCATGGTTAGTAGTAGTTTATTGATACACAACCTTCTGGGAAGTTTCATAAAATGAGTGTGAGTGGGGAAAACATTGGATTAATATTTGTTAGTCTGTGGGTATATTCATTAGCATGATAAGATTCACAATGTGTGTGATTACTTATGTTGAGTGGGGAAGGAAAAAATGGTATTAGTGGAGAACCATGTGGTTAGATGTCCTATTCAATGTCCAAAAGAGGATGGTTTGTTACATCTATTACACATATTTTAGAAATTAAATTAATGATTCCCTATGAAAATTTTAAAGTAACAATGAACCAAATCCATAAATTTAATATATTTATTGAAATTCCCAAATCGAAATGAGGTCTACATATTGATGAAGTTCAGTAAAATTATGTTAAGCATAATAAGGATCCCCTATAATCCACTCTAATCTCTTGAATAGAAGCACTCCAACGTTTTAATGGAATTATCTAGTAACCATATTAAGAACACTATTGAGATGAGTGTACATGGGAGTACTCAATATGGTCCTATTTTGTCGAAAATAAATATCCATGTAAACTAAATGTGACAAGATATAGATAATTAAATTAACTGACCATGGATAAGATCAAAATATTTAAAGGTGAGAGTAACCTAATAATAAAAAAAGGAAATACAATATCATACATTAACATCACCATTGACCATAACATCTAAAAATTCATTATATGATGAATATTTGTTTGTGTAATTCGATTTTGTTAATGATATTTTATAAATTTAAAATGAAAATTCCTTTGGTCAAGAAAAAAATACATCTATTAAATAGAATCATTATAATTAAATAATATAGTATTAATAAATTTTGTGACATATAATATGATCTATATAATTGTTTCAACAAAAATACCTAGATACCACAATAATAAGGAAATAAAATGGTAAATTGGGAATATAATATCGGAAACAATTCATGGGATAATAGTTAATCAAATATCACAACCCATGAAATCAATCCCACCATCAAACCCATCATGAGTTTATCATATCCACCATATCTGCACATTATCACCATATTTAGTGTTTTTATAAACACAAGCTATTAAAACCAAATCACAAGACTAAACCCTAATCCACAATTGCTCAAGGGAAAAGTGTAAATTGGATAACAATATTCCATTGTAACTCAAATATTTATTCATTTTTCAATTCCATGATCCATTAAAGGATATATTTGTGTTTATGTATTATTAAAAAAACCTTATTCAAAATGTATAAAAATATACAAGTATTCAATATAATCAACCTTAAAACAAAAACATGTAGTAAAACACAATAAAACATCCTAATACACATTAAAAAAATTATCATGAAAATGAAAAAAAAATCCACAATAAAAATGTATAGTATAATCATCACCATAGGATATAACAATATTTATGATAAAATGATATAATAATGGTCATTATAATAATTAAATAGTAATCAATTATTTAGTTGAATAATTATATAATAGTCACTTTTTTATTCGAAAATAAATAAATAGATAAAATATTAAAATAATATTCTTGAATTAATTAACAAAATTATACTAGTCTTGTCACATACATACCAATATCAATGAAACATCTTAACCTGCATCACATTGGATGTAACTATAGCATAATCATAACCTCTTAATGTTCTAAACGTGTAATTTAATTAAAAGAATCATGCAAAATATTTTATTAATTATTGAATCACTGAATCACTATTGTTACATCATAATATTACAAGTTCAACTAATGAATAACATCCCACATTATAAACACCAAAATATTTTATCATAAATAATTACTCAAATTAAATTAAATTTTCCAATATAACCTTCAAATTTATTATCATTATTACTAAATTTCTATCAAGTCGAATTATATTCCAAATAAATATATATTTATAATAATATTGTTATCATATTCTTATTAAATCCATATATTATCATCATAAATTATAATTTTATATTCAAACGAAACTTCAAATAATATCATTAATTAACATATCAGTGCATCCATTAAGAATAATGGAATCATTTCAATGTCTCGTAAATATTTTTCATTATCATTATTTCTTGTCCAAATTAAATATAAAAAATTACTAACATTTTTCATTTGAAAACACACAGTTGAAGAATAAATCAAATCTGAAAAATTATATAGGAAAATATATTATACATCACAAATAGAAATTATCAAAAACAACAACAAGATATAATAAAATCTATGATGTTAGAAAAATAAATTAAATAATGATCATAAAATAAATACATCCCCCAAACAAAAAAATCAACATGAGTGAATAGTTTTATGATAATGAAAATAATAATGACAAAAAACATAAACAATAATAATAATAAAACATAAACTAATAGGCATCCACCCCCATAAACAAACAATCATCCTGGAGCTCAGTTAGACAGTTAGAACTATTCCTATATGTAAGAGTATAAGGACTCAAAATATTTCCAACAGTTGGGGTGGTATAATGAATCATGAATTATAATGCTAAACTAGTTGGATCTCATAAAGGAGGACATCAAAAAATTAAATAAAATAATGTGAATTTCGAAAAAATAAATTGAATGATGATCATTTTATTGAATTTTTTCAAAGGGATACTAATAATTGTTATTTATTATTAACATGGGAAGAAAATAATAAACCACAATATTAAATAAATCAGAAATTGTAAAATATAAAATTAGTGTAGGACATCCCTTAGTTGATGCAAGACAGTAATTAATAGATATTTATATGATGTAAACAGAAAATGATTCCACATATCATAGTAGTTGCGAGGAAACTCAACATCTTTTAGAATCATATAATCTCTATGTTGAATCATAAAACATGATGCAATACTTTGACCAAATTTAAAGGAATTCTCTCTTGTCATCCAAGAATATGGGAGATGGATTAGAATGTTAAAAACATAGTCTTATTTAATATAAAATACATCCCTATCATGATTCCTATAATTTTAAATTTAATAAAGTGCCAAAAAAATTTATAATAATGCATTATTAAAAAAAATTGTGTGAATTAATGTATTTTTTATAAGTCACATTATAACAATTAGTTTGAATAATTTAGATTCCAAAGATAAAAATCAAATCGTCCTTGACTTTTCATGAAATTTTTTTCATAATTTCCACTATAGTAATTTTTAAACATTTTATCTCCACCCACACAAAGTAATTAATTTATTAAATAATATTATTTTTTAATATAATTTATATTTTCTTTTTCTCATTCATGATTTTATAAACTAAATTTTAATTTAATTTTCTACTCTTCCTTTTCAGTACAATATTTTAATTTCTTTAATGGAAAAAATTTAATATGAAATAATTCATTTTGTATATATATTTTTCATTAATGAACCACTATCTATTTTAGAGATGGGTTTCTATTTTTTTCTATGTAGTAATTTCATTAAATAGAGAACTTCCATATTAGGAATATATAATTTTTAAATTCGTTTTAGTTCATTTGTTATAAAATAATAAATCACTTATCAACCCCATACATCCTTTATAATTTGTTAAACATTTTTAGTTATTTTCATATATTAAATAACAATAAATAAATTTATATTATTCTATATAATCAGTACATATCATAGTAAATATTTAATTTAAGATGTTATTATATCACAAAATTTAAAATGATCAGATAACAACATATTTATATCATTATCAAATATTTGACATTTTTTCTATTGTAATATGTTCTTCAATATCATATTACCTTTAAATTTATGTTATGTATAATTTATTTCATGCCATTTAGAATATATATTTAGAATACATTACCACGTTTTATTAGATCTTTCTTGTTATATAAAAAATTATAACTCCAACATGCTCTTATATAGTATAAACTCATAAAATAAAACATTATATTAATTTAAAAACAAATTATTAATTTCAAGTTCAATGAGAATGATATAAAATATTTTATTTTTTAGGAACATTAGAATTTTAATGACATTTCAAAAAATAATTCATTGAAAATTTTATTTTACCTTAATTAAAAAATTATGATAGTGATAATTAAACAAGAACAATGACACAAAATTTATCAAAATACCAGTTTTTAAAGAGGAATAATTATTAATGAACACATTTAATATTATATTTAAAAATAAAACATTATATTTTTAACATATTTTTAATTTTCCTCAAATTATCATAATTATAATCTCTAGATTTTATAACTAACAATACATTTCAAGGAAATAATATCATGTTTGGAATATTAAGAATTTTTTATTCTAGTAGGAGTATAGTTATTAAATAATTATTTAATATAATTTATTAAAACTAATATTTTAAAATATTTTTTCTAACATATATTAAAAAACAAAAAGTTATTTAAAAATTTTGAGTTTAATTTATGTGAAACCTAATACACAGATTTATGCCCTCTTCTCAAATTTTCACTCTTAAAATAAATGAATTTTTACCCCCAATAATGAATATTTTATATAAGTATTATTTTTTCATACCTTGAAATTACACATTCTTATAATAATATTTAATCTATTACTAACATATATGTTTCTAGACATTAATATTTTAGTGTCGTTGATGACAAGATACTTCATCCATTAATTTCTATAAAATTCAGCAATTTTCCCACATAATGTTTTTGGAATTTAGTTATATTTATAAACATATTCCACATAAAAGCTTCCTACATCACCTATGAAATTGAGACATATGAACTGGTGATCTCATATTCTCTATATGTGTAAATAATGGAGATACATAATCTTTACAAGAACATAATTGCATGAATACATGAGCATAACAATTCAAAACCACTCCCAACACAATAGTGATCTTAATATTTAATCCTATAAAATTATTGTATGTTCACAAGAAATGAATCATATGTAAAACAAAGAACAATATCTATGAGAGAAAAACAATTTCATAAAACATGGAATTATTTCATATACATATTAAAAGGTAATCATTTCTTTTATAGTCAAGGATAACCTTGATGGATATCATAGTGTAATGAGTTCTATCACAAAAGAATCTTATTAGTAAAGGTTCTCTCTAAAGTCCATCATAATGGAAAAATTCCCTAACCCCTATGTGTTCATTTCATGTTCTAGTCTATTGTATTTCATGAGATACCAATCAATACATGCTCTAATCGATGGAGATTCTTGTCCCACCCCAAACAAAATAAAAATAATATTATCATGGTTAAAAAGATAATAAACATTCCACATATAATAACCAATTAAATAAAACTGGTTTCGTAAAAAATTCATCAAACCATAATTTATGGGGAGGGCACAAGTTACAAAATAATTTCATTAGCCCACCCTAGTAAAATCTATGACAAAAAGAGAGTTCAAAAACAAAATATTCAAGGTATTACATGTGGGAGTGAAATGGGATTGAAAAATATATTGTGATAATAAAAATAAACCAATAAAATAATGAATAATAATGGTGTACCTGTATCAAATCCATATTAAATAATAATTAATTACATATAATGTCATCTTAGATTAAGATTTATTTAAAATGACTACATGGAAGATTTATTGAAGTAGATAAATGCATTTGAAAATAAATATTTAAAATAATATATATTTATAAAAAAATTCATTTAAAAAAACCGCATATCATGAAATGAAATATTTAAAATTAATTCAATTTTTTTTAAATTTCATTTCCTCTTTGGAAAATACTTTTTAATAAATTTTTAATATACTTTTCACACTTAAATAATGAATTCATGATATAAAAAATTTACAAATACAAAGAAAAATGTTTTATTTTGAAATAAAATTGAACACATGTGTGTAAATATTGAACTAAATGATTTGTCATGATTGTAGTAAATGATTTTCATGTCATGGTTGTTTGAAATTATTGTTCATTTCACATTTTTTGAAAAATCAAAAATAAATTTTTTTAAAATGATATGAACATTGCATTCAATAAATATTTAAAATTAATATTTGGTAAATATATATTTAGTAAATAACTTTTTATTGATATACATAATTTTTTAATATATTTATAAAAATCATAATGTTGGAAGAAAATAGTATTTTGATGAAATTGATCACTAAATTATATTTTTATTACAATCATTTTCTGACATTTTTATGTAACAATGAGTTTTAAAAGGGTAATATTACATGAAAAATTCATAAATGATTGTTGAATAAGAATATTAATGAGAATTAAATAGAGGTAGATAATAAAATGTTATCATTGGAGACATTATTATAAAAAATCTTGATAAATGTTTCGATTGTAACATGAAACTCTTACCAGTTTTGTAACATTGAATCATAATACAAATGAAATAATATAATTAAATGAAACATCAAATACCAGGAGGATAATTAAATTTATGATATTACATATCAAATGTAATGTATAAATAATAAATAAAATAATATTTCGATATAATATAACAATATATTTCAATGAAGGAAAATTTAAATAGAATCCCATACTGATTTGGTATAATATGAACTGAAAACATGATGTAATAGTGATCCAAAATAGGCATGTAAATATTAATAATGTTATGCATAATAGTCATAAAATATGATCATTTTTTGTATATATACCACATAAATTAAAAGCTTGGTGAATATTTCTTTTGTCTCCAAGAAAACAATGTTGGATGGAATATCCATTACCTTATCTCCCAATATCATTCAAATACAATCGGTCCTAAAACATAATCAATATAATTTTATAAAAAATATATCATAAGAACTTATAATATATCATAAAAGTATATTATTTACTTATGACAATTTTTTACTCTTTTATTAACAATTCCATGAAAAATTACATTTCTGTTAATAACTACTTGGTTTTTTGTGTATTATTTTCTTTTTTATTATTAATTATCTTACTTATATAATATTAAGTCCTTATATGGAATAATATTTATGAAATATATATCATTTTTTAATCAATTATAATTTTTTTACCATTATTGAATTATGGTCTTTAGATATGATGTATGTAACATTCACAGAGAGGGTAGACATACCGATACATGTGTAACACATCCATTTTTTAGTGATCATTATGGAAAAACATTATGTATTTTTTGGCCTTTAAATTATGATATTAATATCATTAATCCCAGATTATTTCTTTAAATATAATTTTAAATATCATCCATTTGGTGTTGTGATAAAAAAAGAGACACATCGTTACAGGATGGTGGTAGTCCACAGGCACATGAATGATGATACAAACTATTAAAGAGTAGAATGTTATGAAATAAAATAATATATAATATTTAAATAATGATAAATATTTAAATAATATAATAATTATTTTATGTATATCAAATTTATTTATGCATGATATCTTTAATGTAAAGCATTATTGAAAAACCGATCACATTGTTTTAGGATGATGTTGTCCACAGTACACACTAGCGACGTTGTCCTATCACTATGGAATTAAATTATAATTGTTTATATAATAAAATTATTATAGAGGTATAATTTTGTATTAAATATATTATATATAATTTATATACATCATCATACAAATCCCGGATAGGTTGAAATGAAAAAACAAATGACAATGATTTGTGATGCAGTAGTTCTCCCTAAACACGAATAATGATTTCATTTCCCATATGATGGAGATGGTTTTTGGTTGTGTAATTTAGATAAACATATATATATATATATATATATATGAATATTACTTAATAAACATTAATGGTAGTGTAAGATAAAGTGGAATAAAAAATGCCCGTTCAATAATGTTTCTTATTCTTTGAGTATGATCCATAAGATTGAACCAAAATCCTTCCAATGATGGATATATTCCTTAAATATGCATTTTAAAACTATATAATGAATGTTTGGAAGTTATTATTCATGTATTTTATTATAAAAAGTGTTTTACTGTGTGATCAAGATAGGATATGACATGGCCATTGTTATGTGAATTGACTGACATATTGATATGTTTTTAAAAGAGAAAGATGTATCTACATTTTTTTCATAAATAAAGGCCCAAAAATGAATTATTATCATGAACTGTACATTATATTGTTTAAACAATGTTTAAAAATAAATTTTAGACATCTTTTCAGGTCTTTTTATCCCTTATATTTTTATTTTTACCTCCGTTAAATATATTTTTACCATAACAGCTATAATTAATTCTTCTTTTGTTCAATATTAATTTTATAGAAATTTATTAAGAATTATTAGATACTATAAATTTTTCTTATTTGAAACATAAAATAAATTTTTTGAAATTAAATTCACAAAGGATGATTGTAGGGTCTTGAAAATTCCATAAGGGGGAAATCAAATTACCCCAAAACATGGAAAAGACTGAACCGGTCCGCACACCGGCTCCTAGCAACAGTACACGGCCGGTTCGGCGAAACGAACTCCTATAGAAGCTGTCGTTCACAAAAAGGGGGTGGAGCGCCTATGTGGGTGTGAACCAGGAAGGACGCTGAGGACGTCGGCATGTTCTACCATCGCAGAACTTGTTTATCACAAAATAGAGGCAGAGCCTTGTGTTCTGTGGGTGTTTTCATTCGCCAAATGGAGGCGGATTGATGTGCCGCCAGGAAGAAACCCTGTATGCCTCGACTCCTCAAATATCAGGTGACCGAGTCATCTGCAGGTGAGGGATTTCTTCATGGGATTCTGAAAAAATGTTTTCTGTTCCCATCAATACTTCCTATTCATGACTCTATAAATAATAATCGGGCGGTCATCAAAAAAGAGGGGGAGGAAGGACGGGTGAAAGTGTGTGGGGTGACGCTGGAGAAATCGCTCTTAGTGGTAATGTTCTGTGACCATCCGCAGACCCCATATCATCTGCGGATGAACTCTTCCACATAAGGGAGAAACCAAACTCCTAACCACATGTGGCCATCTCCTTCATGGATGGACACCCCATCCGCGGACCAGTGTTATTCACGAAATAGAGGCAGAAAACACTCCACGGGCGCGAATTAGGACGGGCGCCAACCCCTTTGCAGACACCCTTCATGGCCATTTCCTTCGCGTCCATCTCATATGTGGATATCCTTCTTTGTGGCTTGCTCCTTTGGGCCTGCTCCCTTGTGGCCAGCTCCTCCGTGGACACCACGAACTTTTCGGACCGGGTCAACAATATTTTCTGTTGCATTCTTATGCCGCTCCAACATCCATCCTATAAATTCCATGAGTCGACATACTCCTCATGAGACTCCAAAAATCCCATCACCTAGATCCCATGCTAGGATCATCCAGAAAGAGCCACCCTTGCATAAGTCCCACACCAACCATTTCTTGGTATCTCCTACCAAGTCGTCCTGACCACATGACGTTAAACTATATGGCCATCGTTCTGACCACATAACGTTAAATTTTATTGCCCTTGTCCTGACCACATGACGTTAAACTATATGGCCCTCCTCCTGACCACCTGACGTTAAACTGTATGGACCTCATCCAATCCATATGATGTTAAAATCTATGGAAAAAGTCCTCTCTACATGACTATAAACTGTTGCATTCCTTATCATTCAATAATTGGATGCCTCTTGTTGCATGCAAAAGATGCCTTATTCTATGATTACAGTGGCATATCTTCAAAAGCGTAGTAATCCATTCAAAATTCCCTTAATCCACCACATGATTTGCACGTCCTTCATTCGGATCTTCATTCCCTTGCATGTCTGAAGGGACCCCCTAATGGCCTAGTCCCATGCCACATCGGCAAACCTACCATCCTGGGGAAACGCCCAGGAAGACATTAGACAACACTTTGAGACAGGTCTCGTGTTTCAAACATGGTTTTCAGTCGACCCTTATTTTTTCGTCCCCATTTTAGGCTAATGAAATGTGAATTTTTTTGTTTTGAACGTGGTCAACAATTATCCTCCATCACCAATCCACCTGCATTGCGTTCCGAATTTAGGGAAAGTAATTCACACTTTCCATCTCCTTTTGTTCAGACTAATTACCACGCCCTTGGTGTTATCCCTCTTGTACACTTGTGCATAGGCATTGGCCCCCGTTATATTCCTCAACCCACCAATGTGTTGGGATACCCTCATGGCCAGATATGAGGAAGACACCATGGGAATCTATCTTAGAGTAAGCCCTGACCTTATGGGCTATCATATGCCTAATCCCCACTCCAATTCCCACGGACGCACCTTTTGCGACATGATCGTCTGATCCCTACTGCCTCTTGTATCTCACACCGAGCATGACTCATGTCAGATTAGAGTAATCCTTGACCATGACATTCTCTTATGGGCCTCCACAGAGTGTAATCCCCAATCCATTACCCTTGGCCTCCTCAGACTTTATGCCCCAATGAATCTCCCTGGGCCTCCTCAGAGTGTAATCCCTAATCCATTGCGAAGTACAAGGATTTTGATCCAAGTAAAGGAATGGTATGTAGGAAGCATCCCCAAGGTTTAAGCCTGATCATCGTCGGACCCCCGGGTCCACATATACGTCCGCTCTCCGATAATCCATTTGAACAATGTGGACTTTGATCCCTGTCTCCCATGTAGGGTACTTAGGAAGCCTCCATGAGGTTCAAGACTAATGACCGGTCAATCTGACTATCTTCACATCAGTTCACCGCGCCAATCCTAGTGTCGCCTCAATGAGTCCATATTCCTTAGGGTCATTAATCCAATGAGGGATGGTAATCCTCGGGCATAAATGATTCTGAACCCCTGAGTCCAGCTGACCATTTCCAACCAAAAGTAATCCATGGATAATATTCTTGGGTATAAACCAAAGATTCACGAACATATGAATACATCTTAAATCTTTATGAGAGTCCCAGAATAGGAAATAATTTCCCACAAAAGGGTCCGATGAGCCTAACTTCCCATCCTATTGACCAATGTGAGTTCTTAAGCGTCGCTGGTCAAACCACCTGGCGAACGTCTGCCTTTGAAAAGTAGGTCTACATGCCGTTGGATACGGAACCGTTGGGTGTTTCGAGACAGACCTGGAACAATGATACTTTAAATTTAAAATTAAACCTGTAGACGTGACGGTAAATATGGTTTTTAAATATTAATTGGTCAGTATTTTAAGTGTATTTATATCGAAATTTTATAATAAATTGTTCTAAATGTCCTAAAATGTATTAATATAAATATAATTTTACTATATTAACTTTAAATCAAATATTAAATATATTTTTACATTATAAACATTTTAAATGAAAAGTTATTTTTTAATTAAATGTTATTATTTATCACTATTCATCAAGAAATTTATATTTTCATAGAATTCAAAACAAAAATCACCCTATGTTAAATTTGAGTTGATGATTTCATAAATTAAGATGATTTATTGAAATAAATATTATAATTGTCATAAAAAATTTATTTTGAACAATACACACAGTTGTGATGAAAATTTGGGTTTTCATGAAGATCATTTTTCAAGAACAAGATAATTCTATATTAACTATTTGTAAATTTTTTATTTTTATATGAATATAAATTATAAATAATTTTTATATAATCTATAAATATCATTTTATACAATAATAATTATGTATTTTTTAATTAATTAAAATATGGAAATATTTTGAAAATTAAAATAGTTTTTTTAATACCATTTTTTAACCCCCAAAATAAATTTATAAAATAAAAAAATATAATTTTAATTCACACATAATTATGTGGAATGAATAAAATTAAACAATACATAAGTTAATTTACAAAAAAATGCGGCATTTATTATCCTTAATTTATGAAAATTAATTTATAGTATAATAAATATTTGTATTTTTCACTATTCAATTAATTGTATCAATTTTAACAAAAAAAATATTAGCAGATGTAAATTTTGATATGATCATTTCAAAAAATATTTACATTTAAAAACAATTCAAAATATATAAAAAAATTTAATATTTTTCTGAAAAAAAATATATCATTTTTATTGAAAACATATATTTTATTAATATAATTACATGACTAAAAATTATTGATTAGATACTTAGAGTTTAAAGAAAAACAATTTCTGAGCATGAAATATATATGTATATTTAATAATATTGTTAACACTATTCTTTCATGTATATTTAATACCTATGTTATTATGGTCATATTTAAAATAATATAATTTCATTTTTCATAGAAGCTAGTTGTAGTGTTTCATTGACGATATCCGAGAAAAATGTTATTTTGTATAGGTCATGTTAAACATAGTGATTCATACAACTAACTATATCAAATATTATATCATTTCAAAATAAATATTTCATAAAATCTTAAAAATTTACGTTCTACTGGGCTAAAAATGATTTTTATCCTCTAAATTCATATCGTTCATCAAAGGTTTAAAATTGGAAAATTTCATAATAGAAAGCCACATCAAAAAACATATAAATTAAAAAATATA
Source organism: Viscum album (assembly GCA_963277665.1). NCBI lineage: Eukaryota > Viridiplantae > Streptophyta > Magnoliopsida > Santalales > Viscaceae > Viscum > Viscum album. The sequence goes on from OY728132.1 coordinate 1,967,699,598, forward strand.
TTAATAAGTGTATTAGTTTAACATAACAGTTACCTATGGTAACCCACCACATGAATTCAATATAGGAGAACATATATATGAAGTAATGATTTTGACATGGAATAAAAGAGTAAATAGTAATAAATATTGATATATATTATTGATAATAAGATTCTTTGTGATACTAAGAAGGTTAACTACCCCAAGGCTATAAAACAAGAGGAGTGAAACGTTCTTTGATATGATCATAAAATGATGGTAATATGAAAAAAATTATTTTGAGATTCTTTTCCAAATTATGATTAATTATTCTTTAAAATGAACCACAAAGACATGAAAATATTCATAAATGGTATCATTTTGTTTTATAGAAATTTATTTCTTTGGATTGTGCATTGATCAATTTTCAAATAATAAAGTACCTTTGGAAAATATTTTTTCAACCCTAAAATAGTTAATAAAAACCCAAAGTTAATGATAATCCATTCTTTCCAACTCTATATAATAAATTCTAGCATTGGTTTTAAAATTTTTATGAATCAATATATGTTTAAGTAAAACTTGTTTCACTAAAACCACATTCAAATTTCATCATAATCATTTCCATAAATTGTAATAATTATAACCAATAAAAAGTATATATTTTTAATTAATGACATTGAATTTCTAAAAAATAATAACATTAATTTCCCACATATCATAAAGTAGATCATGATGGTCACATAACAAACATGTGTTAGGGTGAATCTGATAAAGATTATTATATTTAGGTGTTGTCTTTTTTGTTAATAATGCTTAATAAAGAAGAAATGATGTTTGATAAGAAATGAAAATCACCTCACTTGGTATTTGGTGAAATTTGGGCTGACTATCATATTTAGATAATCATATTCACAGTGATTGGAATAATCCATCAAATTTAAGAGAAGGTGGCTGGATGAAAAGGGGATCATCGAATTCACACTAAATCTGGATTAAAAGTTTTGATCATAATGAAGATAAATCAGAGTCTATAAGGCTAAAATAAAATTAATGTAATATTGATTTTATAATCATGGAGTTCTCATAAATCATAGGTATTTTTCCAAACAACTAATGAAATCTTGACGAATGAATGTTAGAGAATAAGTGAAATAGATCTTATTTATCCTGATCATAATCTAGCCAATTAAATTATGGACAATTTTATTCTAAATGAGTAATATAAAAAATTGATTCTAGAGTTTTTTATGTTTCAATACTTAACATTATAAGTCATATGATGTTTATTTTGATCCTCAATTTATTCTAATTAATCAATGAAGTCATGGTACGACCAAAATTTTTTGACTGAAGAATGTTTCTAGAGTATAATCTTCAAAAACCAAACAACCATATTCTGTATTTCAATCTATTCACCATAGGCCTAATTTTATGATTATTGGATGTTAGTGGTGTTATATTCAGAATCGAAAGATGAATTTTTTTTAAAAAGTCTATATTTTTAATTTGGTTAAGAGAGATCGTATCGTGGTCTAAACTGATTCATCCATATAAAGAGTAGAACAAGTGATGATATAGAATTATTTCATTAAAGTGGTTCTAGGGAAGAGAAACAAGAAATATTAGGATGTTCTTTCAAGGTGTATCATGAAATATTAAGAATATGTTTATTTTAAAGAGTTGGTACATAGCATAATAAGAAACAAAACACATAGTAATAGAAATTCAAAGAAGATACAAGCTATCTGTTTATTCATAAAATAGATAATTGGAACAAATAATTGTAATAAAGATAGATGATTATGATAAATGGAAATTGAAATCAGATTCATAATACTATGTGTAACTAATTTCTTAGGAAGTCTTTATTTCAAGGATAATATTCAAAAAAATTCTATAAATGTCTATGACATAATATATTATTCCAAAACCTAAGGGAAATAATGATTTTGGAAATTTTATTGTGTGGGATAACATTTCTGATTCTCACCAAACCCATTTTTGAGTCACCTTTACAATATGATAAGTACACTGTTATTTTAAAATTTTGATGGTCAATGTACTGTTTGTGAGAGAATATTGAGATTCCATGATGTTTAAGGGAGATAAAGATGTTTATTTATAGAGTATAGTAGAAGATGTTTCGATAGGGGGAAGTTGAATGAGAAGACATGTGATTGAGTTTTATTCAACTTATCATCGTATTCAGTGATCATCATATTCATCTATATATCATATATTTTTTGTCATCGTATTGGTTTGGTCATAATATCTGGCTAGATAATGAAATTATGATTTTGGTATTGGAATTTATAGATTTAAGAAGAGGGAATTCTGAATTGAATCAATTGTAATTTGACAAATATATATTTTCATATTGGGCAATGCAATTTGAATAATTTGACCTAGAAATCAGATATGGGTAATCATAATGAGTTCTATGTCAATGTCATTGTTGTTCATACAAGATTCATGGTAATAATGTGAAGAATTTTTATCATAGGAATTAATTTGTGGAAATTGATAAAGAAACACAAGTAACATGTTTTTTACACCAAAATTGTATTGGGTCATTTGTTCTAGAGAGAAAACATACACTATTGAATTGTTTTCAGTATTCTACATGGTTGTATTAGAATATATTACTCAATATATTCCACACAAAAAGTAATTTTTCTTGTGGATTTTCTGGTTTGGGATTATTTCCAATCAATTCAAAGGTTGTAGCTATAATTATTAAATAGTGAATGTTACAAATACTTGTGTTCTTGTGGACATGTGTTTAATTTTTTTCAGTAGGGACTGAAATAATTAATATGAAGGGGAGGTTTTTTCAATTTCCTAGAAACATAATGAAAAAATTATCACTGATTAACCCATTCCCCTCTCAAGGATATTATTATCATGACTAGGACCCTTCATGTGGTATCAGAGCTAAAGAATCCCTTCACTTATTCATTAGTGATGGATAATGTGAAATATGCGAGTAGTAATGGTATTTATGTTTTTGATGGTAATTCTTTTCTTGTCTAGAATGATTGAATGTTTCATTATCATATTTCTACTGGGTAGGATGGTCTTTATGATTCAATATATGGGCTTCCTCCTATTGATGGTAATGTTCCTCTAAAATGTTCTGATAAGAATAATCTAGAGAATTGTGGAAGGTACAAGAATGTTTTAGTATCATCTCATTATAAAAATAAATTACTAAGTGTTAAAGGTGTTTCCAAATCCAATGATATATGGTATAAATTGTATATTATATACAATGGTATAAAAATGTGAATAAATAAAAAGTATAGATCTTAATATCTAATTATTAATATTTTTAAATGGGTGAATATGAATATATTTGGGACATCATTACTAGGGTTAATGATATTTTTAGTACAATGTAATGTCTTTGTGAAATTTTGTAATATTATATAGTTTTTAAGAAAAACATGAGGATTCATGTTGAATAGGTTTATGAAAAAACAACATCATTTTACAATAGACATCCTTAACATTTTTTCTTAATGATTTATTTATAACTCTCATTACATATGGAAAGAAAATGGATAAAGTAATGAGAAAAAAAAATGTTGATAGAGAAATGTCTTCCAAGTCTAATGAGAAAGATAATTAAAAGAGGATTATTATTGAGGATAAATTTGGTGATTTTGATTCACCTAATATGGTCTATAATAAATTTGATTATATGTTAAACAAGTTTTCTAAACTTTTTAAATGAGATGTATGAAATAGAATGGGTAAAATCCCATGAAATTTTTTGAATGAGGATCTATCAAAAATTTGGTGGACATTTTCATCTCAATGAAATAAATAATATGAACATTATGAACAATAAATAAGACTATGAAGTTCATGGAAGAAATAGAGGGAAGAATGTAAATCATATTCCATAAGTAATGATAGAAAATTATTCATGTCCAAAATAATATGATTTGTATAAAAAGATGATGAAGAATAAGGTAGTGATACTAAATACCAAGATTCAATTTCTTAAGCAATAAAAAATATTATTATTATTATAGTTAATGGCGAATAATATCAAATAAGTTGTTAAAATGAAGAATAAAATCATCTTAAATATTCTTTTAAATAATGTTTATAAGAATGGTAGAGAAATATTAGATGACTAGAGTAGAAAACCTCAATGTTATAAAATTAATGCTCTTAAACAATTCTTCACGATGATAAGGTTAATATGGTGACTGAAATTGATAACTTGAGGAAATATCATGAGAAGAAATTAATTTTAATGAGTATATAGATGTGAAGCATAAGGTAATAAAAAATGAGTTGGAACATATTTAGAAAAACTTTCTTAATATGATCTGACATATACATATTTCAAATAGTCAATCTCTAGAGTTTGTGAATTTTCATTAATGGAGAAAACATTGATTTATTGAAAAAATATACTTTAAATTTTATTTATGAAATATGTAAGTGTTTATAAAATTAAGAATGATTGGAATGTTATGTATATCGACAAGACGAACAATGTTGATAATTCAATGTTATAAAATAAAATATTTTTTTAAATTTTTCAAACATTAATAATCTTGAAAAGTAATTAATACATTTTTTTGGATAAATTTGAATATAAAATAGGATTCTAATTGATAAAAAAGGTTGATCTCTCACAAAATAAAAACAAGAAGGATACTGAAAAACATGATTTAAATTCTAGCCATTTTGGATGTTTATGTGGAAAATACCATTTCTTTGGATACTACAAATATTATAGTGGAATTTAATATATTGCTAACATTTGTTGGTTCAACCAGAAACATTAATTATTTTCTATAGGTTATAGAAATAAATGGTTGATGGGGAGTCAATATCCTTGAAGAAAGATGTAAAAAAGAATGTTTTAGAGAAACATTAGTAGGTTGAAGTATGGATTAGAAATGGGTTCCAACCATTGGAGAATATTTATGAATGATTTAAATAACCTAGAAATCATGAAAAAAATGTTTTTTTATATGAACAACAAAATATTTATAACAATTCTCAAAATTAGTAGGTGATAAAAAAATAGGATGAAAAATATCTTGTTTTTGCAACCAATTTGAAAGCTATAAAAGGATAAAAAACATATATTATTGATTGTAGTTGTTATTATCTAATGAAATAAGAGTTGATGTTGTCAAAGAATGTGAATGATTTTAAATAGGGAATTATGACATTTGGATATGATGAATCTATGAGAATCAAAGGTATTGGATTAAGCAACATTAAATGAGACAAGCTTAAATCCAATCATACTTTTTATGTCAATGCACTAAAACATAAATTTAAATGTGTTCCAAAATTTTTTGCAGAGGGTAAAAAATTTATATTCATAAAATATGGGGTTTTTTTGAAAAATTAAAATTATTGAATGATGGTAACAAGCTGAAAATATAAAAAAGGGAATTTGATTCAAGTTTCTGAAATATAAAACTCTTGTTACCTGAGCATAGAGGATATAATATAACAACCATGCACTTTATTACGCACATAAACATGATTTATTACATTAAATTTAATTTTAGATGAATTATAGGATCAAGAGGTCTTGTTTCTTGAGAAATTTTCAACATTATAAGACAACCTAATACATAAAAATACAACATCTTTATTGAAAATATATTTTACATTACCACAAAATTCCTTAGTACTAGCATTGCATGGGATAGCCTGATGATATATTTGTGAAAAAAGGTGACAAAAAAAGTCTGGTAAGGGAGTAAAAAATGTATATCATGAAGAATACAATACATGTTAAGAAATAGGCATATCAATGTATAATAATATAAACATGAACATAAAGGCATCATATAGTATGATTTTCATAACATGGAAATGTGGAAACAACATTTACCATGATATTATCATGATCTAGGGATCATTACACATGGAGAATGAGTAAACCATCATTTCAATTTAATTATCAGGACTAAGACATCATTTCACTTGACATATCAAGATTCTAATCTTTTCCCAATGCATTAGAGCGCTATTAGGGCGCACCTTTCTTAATCATTTCATTTACTGCAGAATTTTCCCACTTATGTCATACAACATGGATTAATTAAACAGAATAACTTATTCCATGATTAATGAGATGTGTAATACATAAATATATGTTCTCAATCAATAGTTACATGTCCATAATGGTGAATACATATGATTGGGAAATGGGAATTGTATTCATTTAAATGATGATTTTAGCATGGAAATTTTAGGGTATCTTCATCTGTATAACGACGTCAAATGGAAAGCATAAAATTGTTTGATGATAGATAAAGGGTTCACTGATAATTTATCCATGATATATAAAGAATATGGGTCATCTAATATAATATCCCCACCTATGTAATAAAATTTTGATGCATAAAATAAAATAATATCTTGAATGTAAATGAGTAGAGGGAAATCCCTTATAAAATTTTGGCTTTGTAACATGTGTAATGGGAGGAATTAATTAGAGATAAAGAGGTCTCTAATAATTAAAACATAATGAGGTATGTATGGTGTAGTTTCTATGTCATACCCCCACATTTTTAATTGAAAATAAAAGTTTATTAAAACAAAGGAAGTTTGGAAACATTTGAAAAAAGAAGAAATCCCTAACATGGATGTTTCATCCCAAAGGCTTGAGAGAGAATTGAAAGGGGATTATTAAAATATTAGGGTACCTAGGGTGGAATATAGAGATAAGAGGGAAGGGGTTTTTCAACCACTATATGGTTTCAGTGAATAGGAATGGAAGGTTTAGTGGGTTTATATAGGAATGGAGAGGGAATTCTTTATTATGTTTGTTATGGAAACTACACATTAAACTAATCAAAACCACAAACCATCCCATTTTTTTTTCTAATGGTGAGTAGAAAAAATAATTTTATAAGGCCAATTGATGATATATGTAAATTATTATGCTTGTTTATGTAGATTTGAGTCACACTCTCAAGGAAATCATTTTAAAATGTTATAATGTTTTATATGTCAAGGAGGGTGTATTAATTCTTTCTAAAATAAATCTGATAAACCTAAAATCAGATTATTTTAATCGTAAAACATATAATTGACGAAATCCCATTTTTAGTAATTTATTACATCACTATTGGGTCATTACGATTTCATAAAACAGATTATATATTTATAAAGTATTTAATTTTTACCCAAATATTTTTTTTTCTAATAATTATATAAAAAAATCACCATTGGATAATTTTTATTTCATTATTCCAAAAATAATAATCATTTTATATAAATAATTCTCAATATATGTGAATTTTTACATAATAAAGAAAAACTAACATTTATCGAGAATTCATGGGTTTTGACAAAAACAGCTTTGAAACCATAATAAAAATTTCAATTGTATTCATAAAACATCTAAGATCATTTATATTTAATTAAAATTAATTTTCTAATAATATTTATTTTCAAATATTATTTATTTTCAAAATCCATTAATTCATCAAAATAGATTTCTTAGTTGAATATTAATTAAAAATACTATCTGAACATTAAAAACTATATACAATGTGGAAATAATAAAAATAATTTATATTCATTATTCAATAAAAAAATAATGTACATAATCATTGTGCTAGGTTATTGATACATATCACCTTATAATACCCACATAATTGCTATGGATAAGGTGTGTGATTTTAGGGGACTCTTGGGGTGTCTCGATTAATATCACTTGGGTGGAAATATCTTTCACCATTCACTTCACTCGTAGGTAGTTTTATTCATGCTTAATGTGTTGAAGCTCATCTTGGGATTGCATGAGAGAAAATCCCAGTGATGTTACCTCCTTTATAAGCTCCAACAAATGGGATTCGTATGGAGAAATACTTCTAGTGAGGACATCATTTCCTTTGTCTATGTAAATATGATTTGTTGAAGTGTGATATATATATATACTAGTCATGAGATCACTATTCAAAAACTATATTAAAAATGATAACAATTCTCTACATTATTTTAAAATCCAAAAACATAATACCAAGGATGTTCATATGTTTTATATAACTATTTTACATAATAATAAATTTCAAGAAGAATTTTTATTAAAAATGTTTGGGTCGTTACAATCTTCCCCCCACATAAGAAATTTATTCCTATAAATTTTCTTTCCCCACACTAAAATAGGTGAGTATAATTCTACTGCATCACTTCCTCTTATTCCCACACAGCTTCCTCAAACTTGTGGTCATGCCACATCACCTTGCTGAGGGGCATTATCTTATTTCATAGAACATTTTCTCTATGATATAAGGTCTTCACCATATTTTCATCACAGAAGAGGACATTATAAAATGGTACCACATCTAGATTTTGTACATATGGTGGGTCTGGTATGTATATCCTCAAGAGTGACAAATGGAATACATCATGTAATTAAGATAGGTTGAGTGGGTGTGCTCGTTGACTAGCCACTGCTCCAATTCGATCAAGGATCTAAAAAGGGATGATATACCTTCTAATAATCTTTCCCTTATTCCCAATTCTCATAACACTCTTCCATAATGATATTTGGAGAAATACCATTTCTCCAACATCACACTCTAAGTCTCATCAACGATTATCATCATAGCTCTTTTGTCGACTTTGAGCAGCTTTAATGTATTGTCGGATGGTCTTAACCTTCTCCACCATTTCATCGACCAATTCGTAACCTAGTATTTTTTTCTCCCCAAATTCATCCCAACATATCATTATTCTGAACCTCTTCCCAAAAAGGGATTCATAAGGATCCATTTGGGTGCTTGAGGGGAAACTATTATTGTAAAGAACCTAAAATATACGAATATTTTGATCCCATCTTCATTTGATGTCCATTGACAATGATCTCAACATGTCATCATGTTCTTGGATATTCCACTAAAATTGGCCAGTTTTAGAATGTTAATCCATACTAAAGTTCATCTTTGTTTTTAGATCATGTTGAATACTCTTCCAGAACCTATAGGTCAATCATGGATATTGATCAGATACAATAGATAGTGGTACTTTGTACACCCTTACCATTTCTCTAACATATATATGTGCTAGTTGATCCATTTAAAAATCCTCTCAAATTGAAATGAAGTGTGCAATCATTATAAGATGATCCATAAAAACCCAGATAGAAATGTTTCCCTGAATTTCATCAGATGTCAGGTGATAAAGTCATTAAGGATGGTCTCCAATTTCCATGCTGGTATGGGCAATGGTTGTTTCATGGTCTTAGATTCCTGTATCTTAGCCTTCACTTGAAAAAAATCAAGAAAATTGATGTATATTCAATGATTTCATTCTTCATGTTATCCCACCAATAATGCTCTTGGAGAACTCAATACATCTTTCTGTTTCTTGGGTGAATGGATAAATTTCAACAATGTCAATCATCTAAAAGTTCATTCTTTAACTCTGGATTTCATTGAACACATAGTCATTACCCGAATGACACAATTCCTTATCAATTATCACTAAACTCCATTGATTTCCCTTTTGGGATATTTTCCACTTTATTCTGAATTCTCACATCATCCTTTCGACCATCATTTAACATTTCTAAAAGAGACAGCTAAGCAATCATTTGTGAAATGATTGATTATTTTCCCTTTTTTATGATTCTGAGATGAATCTACATCAAATTTATAAAGATTGGATCCTTTTCAATTCAAATAAATGCTAGAATTATTGGGTATACTCAACCGATAGCATCTTCTACTTTGTTAGGTTTCTCGTGGTGATAATTGATATAGCAGTTAATGTCTTTGATCTTATCTAACCATCTTAGTTGGTGAAAATTCCACTATTTCATTGTGAATATATAATTGAGTCTTTTGCAATACATATATATTTCACACTTCTCCCCCAATAGGTAATGTAGACAAATTTTCAATGTGAAGATTACAACAACAAACTTCAGATCATGTGATGGATAGTTTTTCTCATTAATATTCAATTTTTCTATAACATAGGAAATGAATTTGTCATTGTGAATCAACACACAACCTAGTCCCTTCTTTAAATCATCATTGAATACCACAAAAAGATCCCCACTTGTGGGTAATGTGAGAAGAGGAATAGTAATAACCCTCTATATCAACTCCATGAATCTCTCTTTGCATTTATCACTCTATGAAAACATGACTCCTTTAAGAGTTACCTTGGAATGAGGGTTTAACTATTTTTTTAAATATTTCAAAAATATGCGATAATATATATCTAACCTATGGAATTTAGATATATCTATCACAAATGATAGCCTCATCCTTCCCTCATTTTCATTTTTCCTAGAGGGATCCATAGATATGCCATTGCTTGTGATGATATTACCCAGTAATGAGACTTCCTTCAACCCAAACTCACATTTTCCATAAATTACATAGATCTTATCAATTCACAAGGTCTCTAGTATAGTTCTTAGATGCTCTGCATTCCCCTTCTCGGATTTTTCCTATATTAGAATATCATCTACAAATACTAACAGAAATTTTTCTAGGTAATCTATAAAGAATCCATTAATTAATTCCATGAAGATTTCTAGAAAATTATTATGTCCAAATGAAATTACTATAAATTCAAAGTGCTTGTATCCTACAAAAAAATCAGTCTTGGGGATATCATCCTTGTTCAACCTTACGTGGTAATATCCCGACAATAGATCCACCCTGAATATGTATAGTGTTTCATGTAGCTGATCAGAGAAGTAATCAATTCGAGGAAATGGATTCTAGTTGTTCATCGTGATTTTTTAGATCTCATGATAATCAATGGAACTGAACAATGATTGATCCTTCTAATAGATGAAGTGGACTAGTGCACCCCATGGTGAAGCACTTGGGCATATAAACCCTTTATCTAGATTCTCTTGTAGTAGGTACTGTAGCTTCTCAAGCTCCATAACAACCCTTCTATACAGATTCTTGGATATTGGCAGATCCCTAGGTATAGGATCAATCTAATATTCAATATCTCTTCTAGGAGGAAGACTAGGCACTTCCTCGGGAAAAACAATAGTGAATTCCCTCACAATAGGCATCTCTTCAAGGATGGTTCTTTCCTTAGACTCAATCATCCGAGAAATATAAGCATTCCTATAGGGCAGTAATATCCATGCTTGTGATGATGGGGATAAAGAGGATTCATCCTCTCCCTTTCACTTGTACAGAATCAGGGGTCAATTCCCATATGGAGAGTGATTTCCCTCTAAAGAAATTTTTTGATGCTTATATATTTGGAAATCCAATCCATGCCATGAATTGAATCAAATTCCACCATAGGGAGTGTGACAAGGTTCTTAAGTAATTTCAATCCAAAAATTGTGATAGGGGAGGAATTATAATCATGGGATGCAATAATTTTCTCATTTTCTGTTCTCACAGACATCATTACTTCAATGATTAGTGGTGATGTTTGGGTTGGTCAACTAAACATTCGTGGTATTAATGAACATGTAGTACCAGAATCAAAATTTATGGTCACTATTCATGAATTTATAGCTTCCATACCTATCATCACTTTGTTTCAGGGGTTTTCTTCGGCATTAGTGATGGAAAATCCCTCCCTTGCAGCCTTGCAGGTTTTTGGATGCCACTGAAATCTCTTGTCTTAGCTAACAAGTTTGCAAAGTGCCCTGGTTCATTATTGTAGAAGCTATGAACAATTAATTGGGGGACAAATAGATTAACTCTCTCTTATGTCAATGTTTCTGGTTTATTTTGTCGGTAGTTATTGTTGGGTTCCCTTCTCTTCCACACCTAAATCATTTCTCATACCCTTAGGAAATTTACAGGGTGCTTCTTTCCGAAACAATGGCATGTGGGGTGATAGATTTTTCTATCACCATTGGAATTATCCATCGGACCATGATAATTAATATCCACCTTCTACTTAATTTTCCCAAGATACACCTCAGATTCACCGATCTCTATTTCAAATTTTAGGGAAGATCAGACAATTTCTTAATAGCTATTGATGCCGCAGATCTCTAGGGTTTTCCGTTGGCTAGGATTTATCCCACCAAAGAAGTAGTCAACCCTGAATTTTGGGGTAACAACAATGTCGGAGACGTATCTTGAATTACCTATAATGTTTTCCTCTTGCGTTCTAAGAGATTCATCATCTTTTTGCTTAATGTCATGGAAGAATCTTTCCATCGTAATTTAGAGGGTGCATGGAGAATTTTAATCGAAATTTTTTTCCAGAAATCATTTCATTCCACTGCCTCGATCTATTCATCAAGATTAATATATTTTATCAATGTACACTATTGATCATCTTCACCCTACAAACACATGTGTTTCATATGTAGTGTTAGTCGAGTGGTACCCACTGGTTGTACCCCTCACTCTCTGTGGGAACTAACCAAGGCTTGAGTCCCGCCTGACACAGACATTATGAATATTATGCACATGGTGATTCAATTTGATTAGCCTATTTGGGGAATGTGCGGCGTGATCTGGGCATGGAGGGGGCCCTAGTGGGAGTCAAGTGTTGACCTTACACATGTCTTTCACATGATCCCTAGCCCAGTTGTTGAGGACTTGTAATGTTCATCCAAGAGACATTAGATAAAATCTAGGTGGAGAAATATTCCTTGTTACTATAGAAATTCTAGAGAAGGTACTGTAGAAGGTACTACTTGGAACTGTAGTAGCCAGAACTATTCATCCATCTAGGCATCTAGGCCAATAGTTTTGTCCTCGGGTCGTGGAAGGCTTTCCGACCACCCAAGGCCTTCGGGTAGTTGTTTCTCGACGACATAGGGCCACCATAACGCCATAAGAGACCCCAAGGTCCTTCAGTACACATGATGTATATGTACCGGAATGACTACAGGTGACAAAACTTCAGATGAGGATCATGGCATGAAAATTCACTAGAGCAGAGCTTACCAGAATTGGATGAAAGAAAGGGTATGAAATTTCCATCGGTACTAATCCTATGAAACCTCTCAAATGAATTCTATCTGACCACCCAGTGAATGTGGAGTGTTGATAACATGACATATGCAGGGGAGGATTTGTTTCAAAGTTGACTATTCTGGGTTATTCCTTATAAGACCTACGGGTCATGTAATTGTCTCTAATACATTGGGCCTTGTAGGGGTTCCACTGCACCCCTGGAAATTTGGATTATAAAAAATAATAAAAAAATATGGCCTTAGGAAAATTCCGACTAATGGAGTTGATCCAATGTTCAATGATTGAGGGATCATATGATCTATTAAATGTATCTGGCCTTTATGTAATGATTCTCTAGATTGTTGATTGTTATTTCTAAGGTGGTATAACATTCCTCTTGACCCATGTTTCTATTCAAAACATGAGTTAACAGAGAGATTCTCATGACAAGTTTTTCAATTCCCACACCCATCAGATTAAGAATCTCATTAGAACAGTTGTCACCTGGAACTTCACATCAGTTGTTAGCCTGAGTCCTTCTATTACTAGCCATTGGCTGGATTAAATTTAATGTTATGGTTAACACATAAAGGGGATTCCAATGAAAAAAGGGATAACATATGAATTACAAATATTTCCTTAACTTTTGAATTTATAGGCATCAATATATTTTATCCATGATCTACTCCCAAACTTTTTTTAGGGGAATTTTTCTATTAACATAATAATAGTTTTTACCTTGCTAATGAATATACAAAATCATATCCCCTAGGAGTGTCGTAAAAAAGAGTGCAGAAAGGCCTGTTTTCGGGCACCAGTTTTTATACGAGTGTAGCTCAAAGCAGTGTTTTTGTGTTTCACCCCTAGATACATATGTGCTAGAGTTGTCTCTACCTACCCATATCTAGATAGGGATGTATTTACTTGATAAACCACTTACTAAATACTCACCAAAATATAGAGATGTTTTTATTTACATATGATTATCAATAAGTATTTTACTCAGGTTTTTTAATTATAATCCCATAAAATAACTAAACATATCCTCTGATACCAACTACAATAACCCTGCACTTAATTACAGAAATAAACATTATTTATTACCTAAATATTCATTTAAGATGACTCTGAGGATCAAGAATTCTAGTGTATTGGGAAATTTGGATCATTACATGACATCTTAAGATATAAAAATACCACTTTATTATTCAAAACCTCCTTTAACTATACACAACATCCTCTCATACTTAGCATTGCATGGGATAACCATGGGACATACATAAAAAATGGTTGAGCTATAAAGTCTAGTATGGGAGTAAACAAGGAATAACATTAATAATATTATAAATTATATGAAATAGGCAAATCAATGTAGAATAAGAGAATCATGAACATAAGGATATCATATAGCATGATTTTCATAACATGGAAATGTGTCAACAACATTTACCATTATATTAGCGTAATCCAAGGCTAATTGCACAAAGATAATGAGTAAACCATCATTTCAATTGAATTAGAATGAGTAAGCCATCATTTCAGTTGGCACAATATGATTCTAATCTTGACCCAATACATTGGATTTATTTTAGGGTGAACCCTTATTAATCATTTCATTTCAAGCATGATTGTGCCACCTAGATCATACAACATGGATTAATTAAACATAACAATTTATTCCATGAATAAGACATGGTAAACACATAAATATATGTCCTCAATCAACACGTACATGTCTATAAAGGTTAATATCGTTGATTGAGAAATGGTAATGGTATTCATTTAAATGGTGAATTTTGCAGGGAAATTTTAGTGTCACATTGGCATCATAACGATGTCAACTAGAAATTTTCAAATTAGTTGATGAGGGATAATGATTATTCCCATAATTTATAAATTAAATTTAATGTAAGGGGGTCATGGAATATAAAATATTAATATATTTAATCGAATTTGTATGCACAAAATAAAATATTTTCATGAATGTAAATGATGAGAGAGAAATCCCTCAAGGAATTTCTACTTGGTAATAGCTGTAAATGGGAGATATTAATGAAAGAGAATGTTGCCTCTAAAGATTAATGCATACTGAGGGTAGTATGTATGAGGATGGAAATTATAATTCAACATTTGAAATTGAAAATAAGATGGTATATCAATATAATTAAATTTAGAAAAAATAAGGGTGGAAGAAATTTGTTCTTGGAATTGTGATCCCAAAGCCATAAGAGAGTCTTGAGAGCAGAATATTAAGAAAATGGGGCCCCTTGGGAGGATTCTAGAGGTAAGAGAGAATGGTTTGGTTGAGCTAAAAATGTAATGATTGAAGTGGAATGGGAGGTTGAGTTAGTTTATATAGTAAAGGAGAGAGAATTCATTATTATTACGGATTTGGACAGTACACATTAACTAATGAAAACTACAAATCAACCAATGGTTTATGAAAATCGGGAGTTTTAAAACATATTTTATATGTCCAGTTTCATAACTTATAAAAGATCAGGCTTGATTATGTGGAGGTGAGTCACACAATCAAGGAAATCAATTTAACATGTTATAATGTTTTATAAGTCTTGATGGGTAAACTATGGTTTTGTAAAATAAATAAAAAAACTTAAAATCACATTACATTAAAGTTAAAACATATATATTTCAATCAATCCATTTATAGTATATTATTACATCACTATTGGGTCATTGTAATGTCATAAAATACTTTATATATCAAAATGGTATTTAATTTTTAAACAAATATTCAAATTTCTCAGAAAATTATGAAAAATTCACCATTGGATAATTTTGATGTCCTGATTCCAAAAATGATATTAATTTTCTCTATTTTTTTAAATATATGTTTGTTTTAAATTTTAAAATAAAAAGATATTTTTATCTAAAATTCACGGGTTTTGACAGAAACAACTTTCAATCATTAATGAAAAACATAATTGTATTGATATAAATTAAACAATCATTTATGTTTAATAAAAATTAATAGAGAAATAATATTTTATTAAAATATTATTTAATTAAAAACCCCATTAATTCATAAAAATAGATTTCACTGTTAAATATTAACTAAATATACTATTTGTGCACTAAAAACTATTCACAAAGTAACAATAACAAAATGAATGTATTTTTTTTATTCTATTCAAAAATTAATTCAGATATTCATAGTTATAGGTTCTTATTACATGATCCCTTATATCACCCTCATATAACCTTGGGGTAATGTGTGTTATGGTGACAAACTGTTGGGGTGGATTTGATAACATCTCTTGGGTGGTAATCTCTATTAACTTCCACTTCTCTCATATGCAGTTCCATTAATGCTTAACATAATGAAGCTCGGCATGGGCTTGGTTAAGAGAAAATACCAATGAGGATACCTCCTTTCTGAGCTCCATAAAATGGGTGTCCTATGGATAAATTCTACTAGATGAGGTAATCACTTCCATTGTCTAAGTAAACTGTATTTTTTAATGCCCTGTATTTATTAAAATAATGCAATCACTATTCAATGGCTATATTAGAAATGGTAACAATTTTCAATGCTATTTTAAAATAAAAAAACATAAAACTATTGTAGTGCATATGTTTTATATAACCATTTCACATAAAAAAATATAATGGGTAATTATCATTAATAAAAGTTTGGCTCATTATAGAGAATCAGTTTTATAATAAAAGAATATGACACATGTGTCAAATAAACATGAGAAAATTGTTAAATCATGATAGTGTCTATTACACTATTGATTCTCATGATGAAGAGATTGATGATGCACTAGTTTCCAAAAATGGAATGATAACAATCTCAATTCATGAAAAAATAGATAATTGTTCAGAACAACCCATGGAGTTGATTTATTCTTATATCTATGGTCTAATGAGAAGACAATTAAAAAATAAATATAAGTACTTCATCAATTTAATTGATGATTTAACTCTCAATAATTGTATTATATATATGAATCACCAATCCGATGTTTTGAATATGTTTAAATATTTCAGAATGAAAGATGAAAAAGAATATAAGTATTCTATGAAGAAGTCAATATAATATAATGGTTGTTAAAATAGAATTTAATAGTTTTATATTTTTCTAGAGAATCATGGAATTTTTCATGAGTATAGTTCATATACACTCGTACTCAAAATAGGTTTTAATAAAGAATGAATATATGTATGGTGGAAATGGGAAGAACCACGCCACATTAACATGGCCATTCTCAATACTATTGGAGTCCAAACATTATTACAACTATTCAGATTCAAAACAATTTTTTCTAGGGGAAGAATTAAGATATGAAAACATATGTATTATTATATGTGAAAACTCATAGTTTGACACACTTGAGAGTTTTTGGAGGTTTTGTATTGTGAAGAAGAACAGAGGACACAATTGAATGTTTTATAAAAAATTTGATGGTGTATTCTTTCATGTCTATGATCCATAAAGAAGATGATACAAATACTACCACAAAGATACTGGAATAATTATTGATTGTATTGATGTAGAATTCATTCAATGAAATAAGGAATATTAACATATTTGGGATGATAAGGATGTTCAGTATTACAATTAAATTCATGATAATAGTATTGAAAAGAATATATAAAAACATAATCAAGAAGAATCAAACTCTTACATTTATAGAGATGAGGAAGTAACTCGAAAATTATAACCTAGTGCAAGGTTGAAAGTGGATGATTATAAAGTTTTGGGTTGTCAATATTGGAACTTACAAACAAGATGAACAATAGATGATATTACATATATATATTTGTATTCCAATGATGAGATGAATTATTTAAAAGAATATTTTCGATAACTATAATGGGTTCACACCCTGAATTAATATTTGTATTAGATTGAAATTTATGATACACTTAAACTTGTACCCATGAAAGAAACTAAAATCACTATTAAAAAATTGGGTTTTCTAGAACAAGCTAAATAAAGAGGGTGAAGTGATAAGAAACAATAATTTATTAGTCGACAACGGGTCCTCCAAATGCGAAGGAATTGATATCAATGAACCCTTTTTAATAGTTCTAATTTTATAAGAAATCATAATTTTTATTATTATTTATTGATAATGAGGTCACAAGATCTATCAAATGGATGTTATTTCCACATTATTGAATGGTGATCTTGATGAGTAATTTTACATTGAACAAACTTGTGGATTTTTTTTCCATAGAAAGATGAATATTATGTATGCACATTGGAGAAGGAATAATACATGATAAAATCGGTTCTGGGAGCATATATTCTAAATTGGATACTTGTATGAAAAAGATACATTTTAAGAAAAGAAGAGTTGATATCAATCATTACATTAGATAATTTTATGATTGTTCATTCATAATAAATATTTATTTTGATAAAATTATTATCTCTTGGAATGATGAAAGATGATGTGAAATATATTCTATAGAGAAGAAAATGTGGTTTAAGATGTTCGTGTTGAGGGATATGATGTACATTCATTGTTTTTAAATATTGAAAGAGGAGAAAAAAAATTTCTTTTGAAAATTTTTCTAAAGATGGTGATAATATTTTAATCATGGAAGAGTCAAAACTTATTCCCACAACAATGTTAGGGGGATCGATTTTATTAAATGACCAAGAATGATATGAAGTTGATCAAAAATTACATCAGAAGCTGATTGGATGTTTTTTGTATTTGACTGCCTCAAGAACCAACATTTTTTATGCTATTAGTATACGTCCTAGATTTCTAAGTGCCCCTAAAGAATCACATTTAATTTCTAGAAAAATAATTCTCAGAAACATTAAAGTAAAAAAATATTTTTGAATTAGGTAGAAATCTCTTAATGTATTAATTTGTCTGGGTATTAAAATATTTATTGGGAAAATAATATTGATGAAAGAAGATCCAAATCAAGTGGTGTTTTTTAGTGTAATAATTTTGTTTGTATTAATTAAAATAAATTGAATTTAGTAAAACATATTATCATGGATTCTATATACCATTCTTCTACTCAACATGATTCTCAGATTATGTGGATCGAAACTCAATTATATGCTTGGCTTGTTGATGTGAAGTTACCCATTATCTTGAATATTGATAAATAATGTACAATCAATCTCACCCAGCATCTGGTAAAAATTACCATTGAAGACACATTGATTTCAAATATCATTTCACCAATGATAATTTGGGGAATAATCAATTAAAGTGGGATTGTGTTCCAACATTGGATCCAGTTTCTGACATTCTTAAGAAACCATTACCAAAGGAATCCTTTTAAAAATTGAGGTTTTACATCATAAACAACCTCATTCTCATCAAGGGGGGGGGAATGTTTTTTGTCCCCTTTATTATCATACATTTGGATAGTGTTGTCATGGGGTTGAATTTTATCATAAATCAATCCTTTTAAATTCATATACTGAGGTGGAGTTGTGGGTAACCTATAAATATAAAATTTATGTCTGTGAAATATTCTATATATGTGATTGAGTGTTAATAGTAAACAAAATTTTTGTATTCCAAAATAGTGGATAATTATTAGGAAGATTTTTTTGACAACAAATTGAAGAGGATTCATGATCAGTAAATTTGGATAACATGGTATTGAGGTCAAAGATTCATGTTTCTAACAATGTGTTAAATCACATAGGCTTGGAATTGTAGAAATGTAATACATTGCATGATAAAATAAAGTAAAATTATTTAAGAATATTTGTTAAAAACAAAATCCAAATGGTGGAAATTTTTATGACCAATATGGTACAGATGATTGTATTCAGATGTTTTCCTTTTTGTTCAATAAACATTAATAGAAAATAAACTATGTTCTAGAAGAATGGAAAACAACATCATGTTATATTTGGTAAAATTTAGATTGACCATCATATTCAGATTATCAAATTCACAATTCTTGAAATGGTTTATCATATTCCAAAGTAACTAATCAGAAGCATATGGCTTATCAATTTCACAATGGATCAATAATGAAAGGTTTGATCTTAATGAGGCTAAATCAGAGTCTATATGGATATGATAAAATAAATGTGACTGTGGATTTATGATGTTAGAATTATTATAAATCAAAATTACATTCTAAAACTTATAATGCATTCTTGGTTAATGAATGGTATAAAAAATGTGTTAGATATAATATTCAACCTGATCAAAATCAATACAATAAAATTTAGTAAAATTGAATTCTGGACAATTGTATTAAGGATGAGTTGGAAATATAGGTTGTTGTAGGAGTTTTGGGATGCTGCAATACATTCCATTGTATGTCAAATGGTGTTGAATCTGGTCCTCAATGTATCTTATTTCAGGAATGATATCATTGTACAAAGGAATTTTTTTGATTGAAGGATGTTGTTGTGATCAAATCTATTGATACTGTTCTATCACATTCTGTATTACTTAATTTCTATTAGTGTAATAATTTTTCATTTCAGACATGTCTGTGGTTTTATATTCATATGAAAAAGTTTATCTCTCATATGTTTTCAAATTATCTATTCAATTCGGTCAAGAGACATCATATCAGATTTGTTTCTAATTAAACATTCTGAAGATAATAATATGTGATGAGATAGAAACACTACATTCAAGTGGATCAAGAGAAAAGACGAAGGAAATAACATAATATTTTTTATGGGGATGCTTTAAATTCGAATAAGATATATGTTTTAAATATTCGTTATAAATCTTCATAAGGAAAAAATATCAGAATAGAGTATTCATAGAAGATAAAAGTTCTCAATTTCATCATAAAATGTATAATTGGTACAAAAAATCACAATGAAGAAATTAGATTGAGAATGAAAGAATTGGAAATCACATTCAGACTGGTGTCTGTTAAAAAATTATGAAGAAGAGTTGATGCCATGGAGAATATTCTAGAAGAATCAAGTTGTATTGATGATGTCATAAGTGAACCCAAAAGTGAAGGGAAATATTGATTTTGGGTAATACTGTTGAGTAAGAAACATTTTTAAATTCCCGCCAAAACCACTATTGTGTCCCCAATATAATGTGATTAGTACTCTGTACTTCTCAAATTCTATAGAAAAGTGTAGTATTCACAAGAGAATAGAGATAGTCTAAGACGATTAAATAATATAATGATGTTTTTGTATTGAATTGAGTTGAATATGTTGCAAAGGATATATAGGGAAGGACAAATGATAAGATTTTGATTTATTCAGATGAACATCATATTCAGTGATCATAGTAGTGATTTGTTTATAGTACTATCCATGTAATCATATTTTTTTGGTTATCATATTAGGCTGGATAATCATATCATTATTTAGATATTGGTATTTCTAGACTAAGGAAGAAGTAAATATTAATTTAATCAATAATTTTATGATTGATATATATTGTTGTATTTAGAAATCAGATTGGATGACTAGGACTGGGTAGGTCGGACTGGGAAATCGTACTGACTCTATAATACTTGCATTTTTATTCTTTCATGCTTATGTTTAAGAATATGAATAACTGTTTAAAAATTAACACATTAGTAGAAATTAAAAAAATATGCACAAGTACCATCTTTTGTTACACCAACAGTGTATTTCATCATTTGTGTTATAGGGAGCACAAACTCTATTGGTTTGTTTACAATGTGTTATATGAGTATAAGGTAATATCCTACTCATTTTGTTCCAAAAAAATCAATTGGATTGTGTGGTATTGTATTGTTTCCGAACCATACCAAGGACTTAGTTATTCAAAATGAATAGTATTCCTTATAAATACTTGGGTTTCTATGGATGGGTGATTGATTTATTTTTAGAATGGAATTAATTATTTAATTAGATGAGAATATTATTTAATTTTCAATTAAACATTTAAGGAATAAGTTCCACTTATTCCCCCCCTCACCCTCTTAGTGATTAAATTATTCCAACACGAAACAATCAACATGTCAATACTTTTGTTATGTATTCTATCAAAATAATGAAATAAAATGAATTACCATAAAACCATATTGGGAAACCACATAATTAAGTATACCATTAAAAAAATATATTATTTAATATATTCCATAATTGATATAATGTTTTAAACATCACCAATTATAGTATAAACCACAATTTTTTTAGTTAATTATGTTAATCAATACTTTCAAATTTATATATTCATATCAAATAAATTGTGATAAAGAAATTAATAGCTCAATATTTATAAAATATAAACATTTATAGACCATTAAAATAATATTAACATTACATTGAATATTTTTAATGTCCATCAATATCATTTAAAATATTTTTCTAATCAATAACAAAAAACATAATGTGAAAAAACATATATATTTGAAAATTTATAAAAAAAATTTATTTTACAATCCATATATATTTCAATCATCACACTTCCTTCTCAAACCATTAACCATGCTTCATCAGCATATTATTTAGTATTTATTTTATTTTTTATTTTAGTTTTATTCTATTAAACATCAAATGTAAAATCATAACTCTTAATAAAATTGATCTATCTTTTGGTGATTAAAATTCCTAAAACATATTTTAATATTTCCCATTAATTCCACATTTAAAATATTAAGCAGTCAATGATATAATATAGAGGACATTTTTTCATATGTTAATCTAATTGAACTTTTAATTTCTCCATTACAAAATCTAGAATTGTGTCATTCTTTTAAACACTCATAATATCTTCTCATCACTCTAATAGATTCTTTTGAGTCCTTATTCAAAAATTATTGACAGATAAGAAATTACATATTCTTTCCTCTATGGTATTCACCACTTGATTCCTAAAAGAACAATATTATTCTCTTTATTGGAGATCCTCAGAGTTTTTTAAGGTATAAGTTATTAATTGTGTTTGGTACCAATTAATGAGGAATAATCGAAACATACATTACCCCAGTCTTCACACCATTTGGATTCTATTCAGAATATTATTTTTCACATATATCCTTTTCCCACTTCCAACTAGTTCTAACCATTTAAAAAATCATGTTTTGACTATTGATAATAATAATGTGTAACCATATAATCATAAAAATTAATTCAAGGTTATCTAAATCAGGATACATACATTTTATTAAATTAAACTATAGGTTTTTTATAGCACTTTCATAATCATCATTAATTTAATCCCTTCATGATAAATCATGATTTGTTTTGGAATTTCCAAATAATATCTTATGAGATATTAAAACACAATGATGAGTAGGGTTTGTTTTTGTGTATCGAGCGATTATCGAGAATAGATAAATGTTATTTTTTTGATTTTATTACCCCTATATGAATCATATATAGAGAAACATCTACTTGTATTATCCCGATATGTATTTAATTTCATAAAAACTACATTTTCAAACCATTAAAGAAATTATATTATTTTTCTTAACATTAAATATTACATAAAATTATGCATAATTAAATATCTACATATATCTTTATAAATATCAAATATGGATATCACTAAATATTTCACATCTATGTTTTAAAATATTAACTACAAATTTCAACTGATACAAACTATAGTGACCAGGATTTTCAAGAATGGATATGATATATTTTTAGGTTTTTTTTCAATATATTTCACAATAAAATTCTTGATGACTATAATATTATACTAAATTTGGATACTAGATACACAATCATGTAATTTATAAAACTTTCTTCAATGATTCACATAAATATCATCCCATTATGTTCCCTAAATAGGAATAACCTACCCAAAACCATTCCTAATATCATGTGGAAGGAAAACCAAATAAATAGTGATATCAAATGATTAGTAATGATAAATAATAATGATAAATAATCAGAAAATTAGATTCATGGTATTAGGACATGTAAATATCTATTGAAAATAATACCATGAATATTAAAGTTCATAATCATGAGTCATAAAAAATGATTGGTTGTTCATAACACCTGAATCATATAAAAATCAATGAACATGAGAAATGTGATCAGAATAAGGGATTATTAAAGGGGATTGGGCAAGGAAAATAGGCATATAACATCATTTATATATTTTTAAAAGATATCTACTAAATATATCATCTTGGAATGGGTTCATGCCATAATTAATCATTGTGGTCCTGGTAACACCCAAAACCATCCTAACAGAAAATATCCTTTACTAAATAGGTTTCACTCACCACACCAATCTAGTCTGAAATATTCGATATAAATAATTACTCAATGAAATACAGGGATATAGAGGTCTCACCCCACACATAATGAATATCATACTTATGTGTTCCACAAAATAAAGAAATGACATTATATTAACCCATGAAATAAAATGGGTTTTATTTAACATCATTGTTTATGACGCTTTCGCCGGGGCGCGCGCATCCGTCCGTGGAGGACGCGCAGCTATTGCCCACCATTCCCGCTTTCCAAAGGCGGGCGACATTCGTTCCTTGTTCAGGTACATCTGCTCCTTGAACAAAACGAGATGATGGGATGTTGGTTCTTCCTTATGGGGATTCCTCCTCAGAACTCGTCACCTAATCCGGGTCTCCCTCATAGATTTAATATGTTGTTCGTGAATCTCATTCCTGGTGCCATATCATCATGGACGCCGGTTAATTACACTACTTCCATCAAGACTTTTCATAGGGTCTTGACATGGTAGCGACCTTCGGTCGGAGTAGACGGAAACATCAGGAATGTCGGGGCATCTCTGGGTGCGTGGACATAGGGGAACCTGTATTCTTCCTCATGAGAGGGCATCTCAAGGGTGCATAACCCGAGGCATGTATCTGAGGTTTTCATGAGCTTCCCGTCTTTAACACATTGTATGTTGCAAGATTAACATCTAGCAGAGACGGTTACACCAAAGGCGTGTACCTGAGGTTTTCCTCAGCATCCCATGTTTAATACCGGGTATGCATCATGTTTAACGTCTTGCGAAGACGGTTACACCAAAGGCGTGTCATCCGAGGTTTTCCTCGGTCATCTCATGTTTAGCATGAGGTAGGCTGAGAGTTTAACGTCTTGCGGAGATGGAATGAGGCTGATCAGGACGTCCCATAGAGACGGATCAGGTTGGTATATCGCATAGAGACGGCTATGTCCCATAGAGACGGATCAGAACGCCCAATGAGGACGGATCCGAGGTGGTGCACTCCCTAGAGGGGAAAAGGGTGATGAATCGGGGTGTACACAGAGGACAACGACCCAGAGATATTATGGGGCTTACACGTGGAAATCGGCCCATGCGCCGCTAGGAGCAGCGAGGAAGTGGATGGCATGATTCCACCGGGATGTGGCGGCCCGGGTGAGAATCAGGATGGGTGATTGATGGATGAATGAAGTAGAGGTGGAATGAAATGGGACCATCACTGGGGCGACAGTGAAGTTGGGCTTGATCCTTAAAGAGGCTTCCTACTAATCCCTGTGGCAGAGAATCAAAGTCCGCGTAGTTTGGGATGGTGTCGGTGAACCGACGCGAAGGTGGACCTTGGTCCGATGGGCATCGTCAGTGAACCGACGTGAAGGTGGACCTGGGTCTGATGGACATCATCAGCGAACCGACGTGAAGGTGGACCTTGGTCTGATGAGAGATGGTTAGTGAACCGACGTGAAGGTGGACCTTGGTCCGATGGCCATCGTCAGTGAACCGGTGTGAAGGTGGACCATGGTCCAATGAGAGATGGGCTTGAACCTCGGGGAGACTTCCTACGTACCATGCCTTGACATGGATCAAAGACTTCGTAGTTCAAAGGGTTTCATCGGTGAACGGACGTGAAAGTAGACTCGTGGGTCTACTAGTGGTGGGCTTGAACCTTGGGAAGGATTCCTACGTACCATGCCTTGACATGGATCAAAGTCCTCATAGTTCAAAGGATTGATGGAATATAGTTTAATGTCATGCGGGACGATAATGAACCTAGACGTGAATGAACGACGGGCATTGGGTGTCGGCGAACCGATGTAAATGAGGGACCTTGGTCCGATGGGAGATGGGCTTGATCCTTGGGAAGGTTTCCTACGTACGATGCCTTGACATGGATCAAAGTCCTCGTAGTTCGGATTGTGGAATATAGTTTAACATCATGCGGGACGGGGGTGAACCGACGTGAATGAGGTCGGAACGACCGGATGGTGGGTTTGAAACTCGTAGAGGCTTCCTACGTACCATGCCTTGACATGGATCAAAGACCTCGTAGTTCGGGTTAGTCAAAACGGCTTGCCGTCGGACTGGAATTGCAGTTCAACGTCGTGCTGGACGTAGGCAGAACACGACGTGAATTGGATGATGGGTTTTCTTGAACCTCATGGAGGCTTCCTACGTACCATGCCTTGACATGGATCAAAGTCCTCGTATATTGGATTGTGGAATACAGTTTAACGTCATGCGGGACGGGGGTGAACCGACATGAATGAACAACCGAGCAATGTGGCTTGAACCTCATGGAGGATTCCTACGTACCATG
Organism: Viscum album; assembly: GCA_963277665.1. Classification (NCBI taxonomy): domain Eukaryota; kingdom Viridiplantae; phylum Streptophyta; class Magnoliopsida; order Santalales; family Viscaceae; genus Viscum; species Viscum album. The sequence goes on from OY728132.1 coordinate 1,967,725,907, forward strand.
CCTTGACATGGATCAATGTCCTTGTTGTTCATATGGGATGGGTCGCAATGGCTTGCCATTGAACCGGAATGCAGTTTAACGTCATGCTGGACGGGAATGAGACCCGACGTGAATAAATGACGGGTGGGCTTGAACCTCATGGAGGCTTCCTACGTACCATGCCTTGACATGGATCAAAGTCCTTGAAGTTATCTAAGGGTGGGGGTCAGGGTCGGTGCTCACTCTAAGCTCACGTGAGCCATGCTCGGTGTGGGAAACAAGAGGTTGTAAGGACCTGACGATCACGTCACGAAGGATGCGTCCGTGAGAAGCGAAGAGGGTCTTACGCGTTAGGCGGCCCATGGTGCTGGGAGATACTCTAGGATAGAGGCCCATGGAAAAGAATGATGATGATTTCGGGATTGAGCCTTGAAGAGGCTTCCTACGTACCATGCCTTGACATGGATCAAAGACCACGTAGTTATTCTGATGATGGCTAACCTCTGATTGGGGGTTTCAACGGCTTACCGCTGGATTGGGTCATAACGGCATACCGTTGGATAGGATCACAACAGCTTACCACTAGATAAGGTTGTCAATGGCTTACCGCTGCATAGGGATGTCAACAGCTTACCGCTGATTGGGATCACAATAGTGAATGGGGCTTATGCAAGGAGCTGCCCGGGTGCCACTATGGAGTGGCAATGGTAAATGGGGCTTACGCAAGGAAGTTGCCCGGGTGCCGCTATGGAGCGGCAATGGTGAATGGGGCTTACGCAAGGAAGTTGCCCGGATGCCGCTAAGGAGCGGCAATCCAGGATGGGGCTTACACTAGGAAGCTGCCCGGGTGCCGCTATAGAGCGGCACTGGTGAATGGGGCTTACTCTAGGATGTTGCCCGGATGCCGCTATGGAGAGGCAAGGGTGAATGGGGCTTACGCAAGTAAGCTTCCCGGGTGCCTCTATAGAGCGGCAGCGATGAATGGGGCTTATGCTAGGAAGCTGCCCGTAATGTCTTCCTCATGTCAGGCCATGAGGGCATCCCAACTCACTGATGAATTGAGGCCTTCACCTATGCACTGGTGCACAAGAGGGATAATGCCAAGGGGCATTGGAATCATGCCACTGCAGTCATGGCATTGAGCATCTTACGCTTGGTGCATAAGGCATCTCATGTTTGGAACAAGAGGCATCCTATGTTAGGAACATAGGGAGAATACTACAGTTTATAGTCTTGTAGGTAGGAATGTTGGCATCTCATGCTAGGAGAATAAGGCATCTCTTCTATAGGGCAAGAGGCATCCTATCATTTGTTAGATAGGGTGTACTATAGTTTATAGTCATGTAGATAGGACTATTGGCTTCTTATACTAGGAGCATAAGGCATCTCATGTTTGGAACAAGAGGCCTCCTACGTTAGGAACATAGGGAGAATACTACAGTTTATAGTCTTGTAGGAAGGACTGTTGGCATCTCATGCTTGGAGCATAAGGCATCTCTCGTATAGGGCAAGAGGCATCCTATCATTTGTTAGATAAGGTGTACTACAGTTTATAGACATGTAGATAGGAATACTGGGTAGAAGGTGCCTAGAAATGGTTGGTGTTAGGACTTACGCAAGGGCGGCCCTTTCTGGTTCAACCTGGCATAGGAGCCAAGTGATTGGGTTTGGAGGAGTTGCCTGAGGAATGGTTCGACTCAAGGTACTCGGGGAACTGATGATGAGAACCTCAACTCACGACATAGGAAACAAAGCAAGAGGAATACATCAACTCAAGTTGTTTCATGGTGTGTGGAGGAGTGTATCAAATCATCGTATTCCATAGGTTAAAGGTGGGAGCGCATAAGGGTGCTATGGAAAATCCCGGCATCCCGACCCGAAAAGTTTGCGGTGTAACTCTCCATTTTTCATGGGGGTCTGTGACGGTAGAGAAGGGGCCGGCCCGCGGAGCAATGATATCTCACAGAGCAAAGGGGTCTCGCGGAGCTTGGTCTAGCGGAGCAGCATCGCGGAGCATGGGATCTCGCGAAGCTCGGTCTCGCGGAACAGCATTGCGGTGCAGCATCGCGGAGCATAGGCTCGCGGAGCATAGACTCGCGGATCATCCGCTCGTAGAGCAGAAACGCAAAGGAAGCTGCTCGCGGAGCATGGCTTCGCAGAGCCGCAATGCAGAGCTCCGCTCGGCCGCCCAAGGGGAGAAGTGGCCTTGGTTGTCCTCCTGGAGAAGTAGGGTGAGCTGGGTATTTATTGGCAGGGGTGCCGCAAAGCAGAACTCCCGCGCCTCCTCAGGAGCTTCGTGGCACACTCACGAATGTCAAATTCATTCGCGGAGAGGTACCACCTCCGTAGCTTCACGGCGGGCTCGCAAACGTCAAATTTGTTCGCGGAGAGTTACCGCCTCCGGAGCTTCGCGGGACCGCGATGCTCGGGTACTTTTCATCGGTGCTTCGCGAGGGGTCTTCGCGAGGGGTCTTTACGAGGGGTCTTCACGGCGCATTGCGAACGTCAAACGGGTTCGCAGAGCCTCTCGCCTCATTACTTCGCGGTGGCGCTCCGCGATCACGGAGGGGGCTTCGCGAATGGGCTTCGCGAACCAGATTTCCAGCCAAACTTCAAACGTCCATAACTCCTAAGCCGTAACTCAGTTCGGGCCCTACGACCTAACAAATCGAAGCATAAGAAAATTTCTATGATCTTGGATTGTGTATGGAAGCATTTGGAAAATTTCAGGAATGCGTTTTCCGGGGTCTTCAATAATCATATCATAAAATGTAGAAACTAGACATGTTACATAATTAATTATCATTATATCATAGCACAACACTGGAAACGTAGAAGGTTTCCTAATAATTTTTTCATATTATCATCCATAGAATTAAAATGGAATTCCATCAATCGATTTTTTTTCATTTTTAAAATGTCCCTTTAAGGGTGCAGTAACAGAACATAGGAATTCAAAATTCTAAAGCATCTTCCCTGCTTAAATAGTAGAAAAATTCAAATTCTAAACAGATTCAACATAGACCACGGAGCACGTGGCACCTCACATCACCGCCAACTAACCACCTCATGCTATGCACCCTGAAATCACGAATCATATCACCAGCAAAGACTTCCATTGGGCTCTAAGCCACCCACCCAATCTTCTTGATACTGTCACCATCTCCATATCAACAAATGAATGTCATCATCTCGAACCGTCACAGTTTTAATCTATAGCAGCGGCTCGACGTCAAGCCAATCTCACCGGTGTGACTCACCAGAATCAAGATCATCACCGTTACGAAGAAATCATCGACAGAAACAACACCATTGATAAATAATTATAGTATTTCTTAAAAACAGTTTTTTAATTATTTTATATTCCAAATATTGGAAATATAATTTTATTACATAAAATCATCATGAATAAATAGTGGATATGAAATGTAATGAGAATAATGAAAATGTAGATAATAATATTTGAATAGTGGATATTATTCCATAAAAAAATCGGATAAACTATTACATTGTAACATAAAACTCTTACCACATTGGTAAAATTGAATAAAAATCCCCATGAAATAATCACATTAAATTAAATATAAATAACCATGAGTATAAATAAAGTCATGATTTTAAATATCAGATGAGTTGTATACACACCTTATAATGTATTATAGGGACATAGATTGATCATATAAATCATTGAGTGGAAAATGATATCGAATCACAAATCTATTTGGAAAATTTTAAATTATAAACTCCAAGATTGATTGATCCTTAAATGGACATGTAAATACCTATAATATTAATTATAGGATTATAAATATACGTTCATTGGAATATATATAACATATTAATGAAAAATGTGTTAATATAAGTGTATTATAATTAGATTTTATCACCATAATTATATATATCATGCCATATATAATTTACATACAACCATTATTAACCATTTATTAATTATGATATGTTACAATCATGTTTTAGGTAATAACTTCTTTTCTTTTCTTATATTATTTTTTCTTCTTCTTAATTTTATCATGGTTACATCATATACAGAATATAAATAATATAATGATTATAATATTTATATAAAAATTATTATTTTATTAAAAATCATAAAATATATTTTTGATATATGTTGTATGTTGTGATCATGGAGACAGTTGGTTAAACGTATTCATGAGTGTCATTTTCATTTTTCAATGATATTAATGAAAAAAATGTTAGTATTATATTATAATTATATTATTATCATAATAAAATAAAATAATATTTATTTGTTTAAATATTAATATCCATGTCATCCAAGTGGTTTTGTGATTAAAATAGAGTCACGTCGCATAGTGAAAGAGATAGTTTATATTTACACAAACAAAGTTATAATCATTTAGTGAGAGAAAATACAAGATAAAATTGAAATATTACTATTTAATTATGATAAATATTCCACGAGTATAATAATTATCATATAAATATCACATATATTTATAATTTTTATCATCAATGAAAAGTGTTTGTGAAAACCCACTCTAAACAATTTACATGGTGGTAGTCTTATGTACACACAACTGACATTATCGTATATCATAAAAAAGAAATTATAATTTTATATTTTATATAATGACACCATAATTATAATTATGTTAAAAATATCATATATATATATATATACTTTTTTTACATCATTATATCCATCCATGAGAGGTGATAATGGAAAAAAATTGACCTCAGTTTACCAGGTGTAGTATACCATACACATGAATGATGATTAGGTTGTCTGTTAAATGGATGTGGGAATGTTTTTATGAAACAAAATTTATTTTAAAAAATATGTCTGTAGGGTATATAAATATTTTATTATTTGATAATGGTTTAATAATAACTTAATCTTTATAAGAAAGAAAATAAATAAAAATACTCATTGAAGAAAGTAGCCACTTTTTCGTGAATCCTCATTAGGTTTTCAATAAAAACCATAATATGCAGAAATTATGAATGAAAATATGAATTATAGGATTATATATGGATTTTGGGGAGTTAATTGGTTGCGTATCAGACTGTAAATAATGGATTGAGGGTCGAATGAAGAGAGTATAGGGGGTAGCCTTTTATATTTGAGATGAGTGGAAAACATGTAAATTTATTAAATGAAAAATCTATACCAAATGTTTTATCTTTAAAAAATGATAAAAAAATACATTATAATATATAGTTAGACAATATAATTTTGAAATATAAAAATAAAATAAATTTTATTTTTGGTTTATGTTCATTATAACCATTTTCTTTGTAGTGTCATCCCCCATTATCGCATTATTACCATAACCTTGGTAACCATTTCATACACTTTTTACTATTAATAATGTGAAAACATTACCGTATACATATTATATAATATAAATAAATATGATTCAAAATATGAATTTTTTTCCCAAATTCATTTAAATTAATATGAAATTTTAAATTGAAAATTTATCCTACTTACGTGTTGAGAATGAAGGTATTCAATGATAAAATGGTCAAAAGTTTACATGTTTTTTATATAAAAAATAAAAAGTAAAATTATACAAATAAAAAAATTGGACCAATATATGAATATTTAAACTAATTTTTCATTATAAAATTTTTAAATATTTTTTAAATTTATAAATATTTTAACCAAAATACAGTTTTAAATTAGAATTAATTTTTTCAATTTTTTCAAAATAATTTCTCATTCATAAAAAGTCCAAAAAAAATTCCCTATGTTTATTTTGAAATATTTATTTAAAACACGTATTTTATTTTATGAAAAATGTTATAAAATTTTTAAGATTTAAATTTCATTAAAAGCCTATAGATGTGATGTAAAAGTGGTTATTCGAGAAGTCTATTTTTCGAGCAAAAAAATATTTTATGTTATCTATATATCTTATAATAATAATTTTATGTATATGAATTAAAATATATATAATTATAATATATATTTTAGTTTCAAAAATTCAACACTAGTTGTTATTTTAATTAATTAAAATATATAATTATTATACACTATAAAATAGTATTTATAAATAACACGTTTTTCCAAAACTAAAAATTAAATTATTCAAAAATTCAATATAAAGTTGATTTAAAAGTATTAACATAGAGTAAATAAAAATAAAGAAAACAAAAGTATATATAAAAAATAAATACACATTAAATTTCATAATTTAGTGAAATGAAATCGATTTTTTTTTAAAAACAGTTATTTTTCACTTTTTAATGAAAAATAAATAGTTTTAAAAAATAATAAAAATTTCACCATAAAACAATTTGATAAAATCAGTTCAAAAATTAAGATAAATTTATAAATTAAATGTTATAAAATATCTAAAACTTATTTATAAAATTTTCCAATTATAAGAATATTTTTTTAAACAAATTATATTTTTTATGGATATATTTACATTTCTAAAAAATGAGTGATTATTACGAAAAGTTTAAAAAAATTATACTAATTAGAAAAATTAGATGGATAATTAAAATTGTAGTTAATATTATTCATACGTGTATTTTTAATTTCTTGTAAATAATTCGCATATTTTAATGAATATCATTTCATAGTTTACCATAGCTCAGTGTTTCATGTCATACAAGATATTGATGAAACTCTGGATTGCATGTAATCAAAGATGAACAAAATTTTCTGTATAATTCAAGCAATATAAAAAAGAATTTTAATTTTTTTTAATGTAATATTGAGATGTTACATAGATATTTGTCATGGTCCATTCATTGTATCATTTGTGAACATCATCCCTATGACATAGCTATTTATATGACATTATCGGTTTTGGGTCCATTCACAGCGATCCATAAATGTCAATTTTATAATCAATCCTCACCATTTACAATTACATGATACTATTTAACAATGAACCCCACATAATAATAAAATATCCCTCGCATAAAAATCAATCTTTTATATCAATTATTGATTCCACATTTTCATATCCCACAAACAATAGATCATCACGTGGTTTGGTTTGTCAGGAAATTAAGTCACTAAAATCCCTCCTCATATTGGATTTTTGTTGGAGGATTTTACAAAGGTTAGCTATGACACATATCATTGGAATTACCTTTATCAATTCCAATTACAATTTTAAATAAAAATGTGTCCAATTATATGTTTTTATATGTAATCAACAATTATATTATTAACAATCCTAAAAAATCAACATGATAAGGAAATATAATAAAAAATTACAACTTATGAATAAACCATTTGGATCAACTCATCCTGCTCAGAAAATAATATCCTCAAATATCAATCACATTATCCAATATGTAACTCAATACCACAGTAGCGATGTTAAAAAATTTGTGTAATAAATAATATCATATTTATATGAAATTAAATACATCAAAATATATATGAATGAAATTAGATAAAAAAGAAAAATCTATAAAATTAATATGGACTAAGAAAGTTATCTAGTTGAATGTAGATTCATCTTCATAGATTAAGATAACCTTTTTTTATACAATGAGTAAATTTCTTATTATTTTGAGAATAACAATCATCATTAAATTAGGATGATGATAGGATTATAGATTAATAATGTTTAATCATATCTTCCAACTAGTTTAATAAATTTATCTAATCAATAAAAACATAATCATTAATAAATTTAGTAAAAATTATTTTAATAATATTTAATATTATTTCTATAATGAAACCATTCCCAATACCTCTATACCACCACGATTTTTATGAATTAAGTAACTAAATTATAGCATTTTAGTAATGTAATTAATTAATATAATAAAATAACATGAAATATACTATATAAAAAATCACTTTAGTATATCCGTGCAATTTTAAATGTATTATTTTGAAAAAACCCAATGGAACCAGGCCTAATATTTTTCAAATTACTGAAACTATGTCTAAATACACTAACTGTGGTACTAAACCTGCTACACTAATGAAATTTTTACAACACAATAAAATTCATAATTTAATTTCCAAACACATTACTCACATTGATAAATTTAAATACTAAATTAGATTCCTATTCATACTCAACATTAAGAACATTCAATATTAATATTCATAATTTTAAATTCATATATTCTATTAAAATCATCATCAATCATTCATATATCTTGATAGTATCTGATAATGAATTTGGATTATTTAATTTTTTCTAATATCACTAACTAATACAATAGCACATGAATAATTTTTAATTGATTCGTATCAATGTATCAAGCATATTTCTCAATATCAATTAACATTCCCAATAAAATTATTCTTGGAAAATTAATTCCCTTATTCATATAAATCAAACTTTACTACTTGAAATGATGTCACAAAAATAGATATGGAATAATAATGTGTCACACAAGAAAAATATATTGGATATAACCAGAAGCTGTCATAGTTAAATCAATGATTTATTGAAATTATATAGAATATTAATCATATAATAACCCATTACCTTGAACTATAAATTGTCTTTGGATAAGTGTATTAAAATTATAATAAAATTACACCAAATAATAGCAACCCCTCCTCCAAGAAAACCATTTGCACTATGATATGGTAGAGAGTAAGAACATACAATATCATATGGAATATTAGAAGAAGTTAGATGAAAAATTATTATTGGGGAATGAATAATCATCACATATATGGTATAATGTGTGACTTTTAATCATTTAGGATATATTTAAATCCAATCATTACTTTTTAAGTGTTGGTTCCATGCATAGAAGAAGTTCAGGTATGGGCATGTAAAACTCAAATTGTTTCCATAATTAATGTTTATTCTAAGCTCTGTTTGAGTTAGTGGTACATAATAATATATTTAAATTTTGAATTTCAATTATAATCAATGAATAGAGTATTAATTTAAATATTTTATTTCTTATATGTTATAAATCTATGTAACATCAATGGAATAATTTTCTTGAGTATCTGTTACATTAAGAGGGCATAACGGCTCCCTAAATTCCTTGATGATATTCATAATCCTAAATATATGGTCAAATAACATTCAAATAGGATATAATGTACCTTTACTATCTATTTAAAGTACTCATTAGATGATCAGACTTCATCTCAGATATTTCACACTTTCTAATTTACAATGTATGTGATTATCATTGCATCCCCCCAATCAGAATTTCACTTTTTCGTCTTGTTGTATTTATCAAAATTTGGGTTTTTCTTTTGATCCTTATACATTAAAAATATTATTAATACTTTTTATGACTCAGATAAATTATTATTATTTCTATAAATCATGAAAAAAAAGAGTTCATGGGAGTGTTTTGTATGATGGGTGTGTCACTTATAACATTTTATTGATGAATAAGTTATTGAAGTATTTAAACCGTCGTTGTTAATTCATGTTAGCATCATATCTGTTTCATAGAAATGGAACTAAAACATTAAATAATAGTAAGAGTTTATTTATTATTCTTAAAAATTACGTATCATGAATATAGGATGCTGACTTGAGAGTCCAACAATCTTGATGACATATAATGAAAAAAAGGAGTATATTACACAACCCATGATCATTTATGGTTTCAATGTAATATCATTAACTTATCTCTGTTGAGTTACCTGACCCATTAGTACATAAAAATACATGAAATTTAAAAATTATAACCTAATAAAAAAGTGGTTGAAACTAAGAGGGTCACAAAATTAGTGTTTTTTGTTGATATCAAATAAATAATATTCTTAATTATATTTTAGAGTAATTATTAATTTCCAACAATAAGGAATGCTTTCATTAAGAATTTGTAATCAACTAAATTTAATAAATTATAATTTTTATGGTAGCTGTTATATTATTCATATATATAAATAATATACATTTAGTTATTGAATACTTAATAAATATTCATCCTCCCAACCGTGAATAATATTTTTTAATGAATAATTTTTTAAATATACATTTTTCCAAAATTTCATTTTCTGATGACTATTCCTTGTTTATGTTTGATGATAAATATAAATTTTTTACATGAGTAGCATCATATTGATCAGTGTGAGAGTTAAAACATTTCATATACTAAGAATAACATTATTATTTTAATAAATGACAAACAATAATAATTGGGTTAGACATTAAATTAAGGCCAATTGTTAAACAAAATAAAATATAAACCCACACACTAGTTATATTAATTGAAATATTATGTATTCAATGATAGATTTATCAATTATTATTTTACACAATAGTTTTTTATCTTGAATACTAGTATTCATCCCATCATCCCCTTAATTACAAGAACAATGACATAATATTTTCCAGACTGATGAAAGGTGAATTTATCAAGGTTAATAATTAATGATAATGAATCTTCTAAAGAATAACCAAAAAATTCATACATATCTTTTAGAGATCATTAACATATGTGCAGATCACTGCTAGAGAGATTCAACACATGGATCCATCAATTTCAAGGTTGTATTATCAATTATTGTTTTGGTCTCTCAATATCCTCTATAATTAAGTATTTCATGATAATGTTAATAATTCTTCCATGTTTATTAAATTAACTATAAATCTTTTCTGATAAGATCTCCACTTGGTTACATGAACCATTCATGTCTATACTTAAATGCAGAATTTCTTTGGTCATGAAATTCATTTCTTGTGGAATTTATGAATGATCCATTGAATTTGAAATTCAATGAGTAAATATTGACACCGATTAGTTATTCAACTAGACCCAGTACCAAAATGTCGAATTAGAGAATTTACGTTTAATATAATAATCATTTTTATTTTTTTTATCATTTCACTTTTTAATGTTAAAATTCAATTCAATTTTTTACTAATTCTTCTTTTGTCATCGAAATACATTTCCCCCGTCCTAATTTTTCACCTGTGTGACCAATATCATTTTGCAATTAATTAAAGTACACATCGAACGATCTCTTACAGAGGTTTTATGAATTCTTTCAGGATAATACTAAATTTTTTTGATATGTACTACATTGATACAAATAGTGTATCCTTGTTCTTTAAAAAAGAGTACCCACCTAAATTCTTGGTCAACAAGTAATTAGTGAATACCATGTTCAAAAAATTCAATGTTTATATACTATTTTGGGTATAACATTGATCTATAAGAGTACTTTATGTGTATCCATTGTAAAATATGTGTATTACACATTCTTATATGCTTAAAAAACTACCTCAAATCATTTCATTTTATTAATATAGTACTGGTATTTAAAACATACAAATTGTATATTAGAATCTATATAATATGTATTAAAAACTATGTATCCAATATAAAAGATATTTACTTTATAAATGTTGGTGAGAAATATATTTCATGAATCTAGGTTAGTTATGTGGATATCCTCTACAAATATGTAAACACCATGATGATGGATTTATAAAACCTTTTGCAATAAATCTTGATATGGAAATTTACAAATAAATAATAACACCCTAAATCTTCCACTGCATGAGATCCATGGGTAATTAAGGGGACAATACTATTGGTCTACTCTATGTTAAATAATATTAGATGCTTATATAATTCAAATAATATTCAATACTATGAATTATTCGTGTTTATTATATTCTAGAGACTCAATATATTGTATGGAAAAAGATATGTAATTTAAATGTGTTTAGTTTGGAATTACCTTGCTTGTACACTCCATAAAATTATGTACAATTCTATATAAAAATATGTTGTGTTAGTGCATTGTTTAAAATTAATACCATACAATGTAGTTTGGATAGGTAATTTCTGATTTTCTTAAATTTAAAATACAAAGTATAATTTTATAACATACTATATAAAATATAAATATTTAATTTAATTAAAATCACAGCAGATGGGAATATCAGGAGGACTAGATGAAATTGACAAAATGAATTAATTGATAAATATAAAAATTAATAAGAGTAATTAATGTTATTTTTTTTAATTTTATTGAGTGATTTGATTTGAATTTTAGCAGTTTATTTATATGCATAGATTTTGATATGTATGATGAATTATGAGCATTGTAGAGACCTCTGTATGGAACTTTTTGTTTAAATAAACATTATTACATGTATTTCCAATTATTTATTATATAATTGAGAATTATTGAATGACATTCATCCCTCGCTCATTTATTCTGTAGAACCTGTTATTCTAACAATGTTTTAGGTAATTACCATTAACTAGACCTTTGGATCTAGAAACCTACATGTCATTCATATAAAATATTTAATATAATGGTTTCCTAATGTCATATAGAGTCGATTCAAGATGTCGGTGAGGTGGAGGTGATATATGAAGGAAGAAGTGAGAATCCAACATGGTTGATACATTCATGGGATGAATCTTGTGCCAAGACTAGAATAAAGATTGTATCCCTATGGTCGTACAGTTTTTCATTTTAGGGTATCTAATAAACCCTTATAGATTTGTCATGATTATTTAAATTATATATTTATTTCTAATGTATAATTTATTATAGGGAGGAATGAACTCTATAACATAAATAAATTACCCAAAAATAATTATATAATTATAAGAAACTTTTAATTCATAAATGTTTTATAAGAACACTATAATTCCAAAAATTAAACCCCATATTATATTAACAAAACTTGTTGAATTAAACTATGACATACCGGACTTGGATGCCACATGATGAGTACCCCGATCCTGGTGGGCCACAAGGACTCAAGTGTATATCTTTGAATGCCAGAGTATGCTAACTAGTAAGGAGGGACTATGTTTTTTCTATAGGGAGATAATTCCCACATTACAAAAGTATAGTGCAGTGGGTTAGAATAAAATTGGTAAATAGCAGATGTAATATAAGTAAATTTAAGGCACAATATAAAATTGAGACAATAAAAATAATCACTGAAAACTATAATAACAATCAACAACAAAGGATGATATTTCATGTAATAGAAATATGGAAAACCGATATACAAACAACGTGCATAATGTGTTCCAAAAATCATAAGGGAAATAAATGGATATCCTATGCAACATGAATTCCAATGTAGTCCCATGCTATCAGCATCCATAAAAAACACTATGAAATATTGTGTTTGACGCTGTATGATTCACTATTTTTACCCCTGTAACCATGTAATCTAACTCAGGTACAAAATAGTGCCAAGAGAGGGTGTGATAAGCACTAATGTTTTCTATAACATATGGACTATGTAATTGAATTGTAACAATGTGAAAGAATGTATATTAATTGTACAGTAGTACAATGTAACTAAATATCCATGTACCTGATTAAGCCCTAAGCTATTTTCTAATCATTTAACATATTCATTAATTAAGAATTTACCTGTTTATGTTGATAGGTCAAGTGAGGCAGAGGAAACACTGAAATCACCTCGTGATAGTATTAATAGTGAATCTTCCAATATGTAAAAAGGAAACCATGATCAATGTTTTTAATTGTGAAGTACCAATGTAATAACAAAGGAAACATAGTCTTGAATGGTGGCCAACTCAATATTAATTATATCCTACAATGGCGTATGATTGTTATCCATGGAGTTTATTCCATGGAATTCTATAATGAGGTGACAAACAAATCCAAGGTGATCGTCTATAGTAAAATAGAGTTGAACATTGACAGGGCCAGATGGTCTTTAACCATGGCACCTACCTATCAATATGGGATCCAAGGAGTATATCCAAGACATCCTGTTGCAATATAAAGGTATCCTACATTGTCATACTAGGAATCCAACAAAAGATATGGTTTGTGATCTAGGTGTGTATCAAACTATGAAAGTTTTATCCTTGAATTGGAGTGGGGTTCCCGAGTTCTCTTGGGATTCTCCGAGTAGAATCCAAGGTGGGCTCGTGTCAGACCATTCCTATTTGATTATAATGTCAAGTAATAATTAATTTGCTTCAAGACTTTCCTTTCATTAGTGTGATAAGTTCTTGTATCATATAACCATTTATCTTGTCATTTAGAATAATACATTCCTTTCATTAGTGTGACTAGGTCATGTGGCATGCAACAATTCATTTAATCCATCTAAGACATATTTCATTATTTATGGTTCAATCTATTATCTTCAATTATAGTGGTAAGGGGTACTACGGGTAAAAAAATTAACCATTCACATTTAATAATCATTTTGATGATCTTTACTTAGGTTGGTCAAGTAGAATTCTTACATGGTACTTTACATTATTTAATTCACAATATAAATCAACAAAATTTATATATAAATGATTACCCATAGAATGTTCAATCCAAATTAGACCAGAACGGTGGCACAAATGTGTCCAGTCACTAAGAAACATTTAAGGGATAACCATCGGCTAGGATGCGAAATAGTTGTGGTCATAACCACTAACAAATAATCAAATATATTGGAAGGGAATATTTGTATGATTCTAACATGAATATGCTTGTTATATTAATTCTATAAAGAGAACCCAATGGAATTGGTGGGTCACACAAGTTAAATATAAAATCTATGAACATTAGGGATGATTTATAGACTTCCATCCATAGGGTTTTATGATTCTTCTCTCCTCATATTGGGCCTTGATATTTCTCAGATTCGAGTAAATTTATGAAAATGAAAAAATGGAAATACCCTGATATCTTGTTCTAGGGAAATGTAGAAGGAAAATTGCTCAAGAGAACTCATGTACTTATAGTTGTGCATACAAAAATATGAGCATAATCTCGATCAAATAATATATGATTGATATATTTGAATCCCTAACATTCATCTTAAAAAAGAAAAAAATTATAGAAATAGAGGTTAATCTTGTTGGTTCTTGTTTTTGGAGGAATGAGGATTAAACGATTATTGGGGATGAGTTATAGACCACCCACATAAGTGTTTTATGACTCTCCTATTCTAATATTGTCCCTTGATATTTCTCTAACCCAAGTAGATCTATGATAAAGAGAAAAAATAAAATATACCGATATCTGAGTCGAGAGAAATAGAGAAGGAAAATGGATTAAGAGAAGTCTAGTACTTATAATTCCACATCCAACAAGATTAATCGAAGATCGATCAATTCTCGGATGAAGAAGATATTTGAATCCCTAACATTGATCTTCAAAAAAATGATATAAATGGGGGTTTATTATGGATGATCTTGCTTTAGAGGGAAGGATGATTAAGAGATCACTAAGGAAAAAACAACAAATTAACCTATAATATAATCATGTGCATGATTTTTCAACACAGTTTGATAACCTGGGTACAAACCATGCAAGGTTTTATGTCTAGCTGAATAGATTACACAGTTAGGCCTCAATACTATGTGCAAAAAATGTGATGTGGGTCTCTCTAGAAATTCAACTCCACAAAGTTAGCCCAACCATGCTCCAACCATGCACTAACCATGTGACCTTCCATGATTTCTGAAAAAGACTGATTCTGGGATCTATACAGTCCTCAGACATACCTGATACCTTTACTAACCCATTAAGAATCCATAAAAGGCCCAAATTAGATATTTAGACCAAATGGTAAAGAATCCATACGTGAATAAAATTTCAAGTTCTTACAATCTTCCTCCAATAAAATAATTATTCCCAGTGTTCAACTTCCATGGTTAGAGAAGCATTGTCCGTGAAAAAATATGGCCATTGGGAAATTATGATCGATTCACTCTCCCAAGTCTCATCATGTCCCAGTTGTACTTCCATAACACCTGTACTAGTGGGACGGACAGTCCTCAGAGGGCCTTCATGCTCTGGTCAACAATTTGTTCTAGAGACTCCTGAAAGGTTGCATCCACATCAAACTCAACTTCCTCATGATCCAAAATATGAGTCAGATCTGCACGATTCTGGTGAATCTATGAAACATGAATTATTTAATTCATTGAATTATACCTTTGAGGAAGTATAAACTGATAGGCTATCTGATCAAATCTCTATAGAATTTCTAAAGGCCCTAAAAACAAGATGAAAGTGGTCATTGATTTTGTAACAATCTATTTCCTAGTCTGAAGATACTTCATGAAAACCATGATCCCCGACCTCAAACTGAAGAGGTCATCAACGATTACTAAAAAATGATTTTATTCTAGTCTGTGTAGTATTAAAATTATTTCTAATCATCTCAACCTTCTCTGAAGTGTCTTGAATGATACATGGACCTAGTAGGGATTCCTCACCTACCTCTATCCATCATAGGGGTGAATGACATAGCCTACCATATATGGTACCAAAATGAGTCATATGAATCGTTTCATAGAAGCTATTATTATAGGGGATCTCGATGAGAGGGATATTGTTAACACATGAACCAATGAAATCACGGACACATGTTTATATCAAATCCTCCAAAACCTATATTTTTTTTAATTTTCCATCAGTATTATGGTGAAGAGATATTCCAAGAATCATATGTGTTCACATAGACTTCTACAATACCTTCTATAACAAGGAGGTGAAATGAGCATCCATATCTAATATGATAGTACATTGAACCTTGGGTAGTCGTATGATCTCATGGAAATACAATCTTCTCATCACATCAACTGAGAAAGTCTTTTGAATTAGAAAAAAAGTAGGATGATTTGGTAAATCTATCAATACGTACTAAGATGTCATTACTACCCTTCAGCGACATGGGTATAATTACTACAAAATCAATAAGAAATATCTTCTTATTACCATTCTCGGACATGAAGTGGTCGTAGTAAGCCTTCAGGTCTATGGTTCTCCACCTTCACTTGTTGATAGGTGGAATACCTAGTGATAATGCATGTTATTTAATGTTTCATCTGAGGCCACAAATACTGGCATAACATATCCGAATACATCATCATGATTCCTGGATGATCTAACCACTGAGAGGCATATAACCCATTCATAAACTCCTCCCTCACATTTATAGGATCCCAGATACATCCACATAGATATAGGATATAGTCTTTATCCACGGACAAATCATGTGGGTGGTTATCTCCTACAATACTCTCATAGAGTACCAAGCCTTCAGGATCTGAAAACATTATACACTTTTCCATAAAAAGGACAGAAGAGGTAAATATCAATGATGATGGATAATAAATCATGTGGAATTCATGAATCTATTGATTTTTATCATATAAGAGGGCCATTGACATTCATTCCCCAGTACATTCTGATACTTTTATGCCTAAGTTTTCAAACTCATCACATCTTGAAAAAAATTCCCATGAATATAGGTAATATCTAAATCAAAGGAGTGTATATATTAGACCCATCTTAAAATTTTAAATTTCTAGTCATGTTCATAAAATATATATTTGAGTCTCTTGTGGTCATTGTAAACCACAAAGTGCCCACCGAATAGAAAATGTCTCCATAAACGTAAGGCATGGACCACTGCTACTATCTAATGGTCATGCATTTGTTAATTTCTATCATAAGGCATCAACTATCGAGATTTGTAAGCAATAACTTTTTTGAGATGCATCATCACTTATCCTAGGATGATACCTGATGAATGACAGATGATTCTATAAACTATACTCAGGTCATGGAGAATAAGAAAAGGTGTCGATAGAATATTATCTTCCATCTCTTGAAAGGATTTATCACATTCTTATGACCATATGATATTGAAACCATTATTTTTTAGGCCAGTAATAGGTGAATAGAAACACGAGAATTCTTGTATGAAACAACTATAATATCAGATAATCCCCAAGGAACTTTATATTCCAAACACTTTTATAGAATTTTTATATGATAATACAGAAATAACGTTTTAGAGTCATCAAATACCCATGATTCAGATATTATATGACTTAATAAGTGAAATTTATTGATCTAGATGTGGCACACTGAAAGATTATCATAATAAGGATTCACTCTCAGTGTACTCAGAATGATATCATGATGTCTTGTATGGTCATTAAGTGTGCATGAATACACTATGATTTCATCCACTAAGACTATGTAAAAAGAATCCAAATTGAGGTGGATACCCTTATTCATAAGAGGCATGAAAATGGGAGTCACATTCGTAGGACCAAATGGAATAATAGGGTATTCATATAGACCATTATTGCAATGAAAATATATATGAGGTATTTTTGATGTTATGACTTATACCTGATGATAACCCAATCTCATGTTGATCTTATATAAGTTCTTTTATCCTCAGAGCTAGTCTAAGAGATAATATATTCAAGGAATGGTTTTTTAGTTCATGACTGTATGCTAGTTCAACCTTTTGTAATCCAAGAATATACGTAAGCTTCCATCCACCTTCTTGGTGAAAATCAAGGGCGAACAACAAGAGGATCTACTGGGCCATATAAAACCATTGGCATCTAATTCAAATAACTTCCACGTGATCATTGTAAGCTCTGTAGGTGTCATCTTATATCCTGGCATGGACACTATAGATGCTCTTGGAACAAGTGTTATTGTAAACTCTACATATCCCTTAGGAACTAATCATTCAAAATCGTCTTCAAATACATTCGTAAAACAATATTTTATTGGAGGGATATATTCTTGTTGTAAACCCAGATCATCCATGAAGAGATTTACAATCTGGGTGGTTACTCCACCTATTCGAAGACGCTGTGGTCCAACTCTACCATCTTGGAAATCCCACACACCATTATATAGATAATTGATCCCTCAAGTAATGAAAAATAAACCATGAAGTGATAATAGTCTACAAAAGTATTATACTAGACCAACCAATCCTTCTCGATAATGACATTGAAGCCATCATCTCGAGGAAAAAATATCCATATGAAAGGGTTATTTGATATAAAATGGGGTTATTCCCTATACTTGTTTATTCCCTTTTTTCATATCCATAACATTGTATCTAGGGTACTTTTACCATAGAGATACTATATCTCTAGTCCAAGAGTCTCCACAATTGATAAAAAGGTACAACAGGTTGTTCCTCAAGTGGAACTCTTGGAGGTAAAAGTGGAAGCTTATTGGACACCATGTCCATAGCATGGTCTTCACCAAAATCTTGGTGTATGAAATATAGAATTCATGGCAAAATTGGTATAAAAATTCCATACACACACCACAGAATGAGCATATTACAAAAGATAGAATCACTAGAAGAAGCGGAATGCAAAAAAAACTCGCAACCCTAGGTATACCACCCAAACTACTCACCATGATATCCATGAATTTACATGTTATCATGAATAAGTTTCATTTAAATTTTCATGTACATTCTAGGATAAATTTCATTCCTTTCATAAACATGATAATTTGGGATGTGGTTGTGAAACTAATTCATTTTAGATTTCTTGATTAAATTTATAATGGATAGTCATTTCAGGAGATTCAGTTCCCATAGCCCTATCACCAGTAATGAGGCTAATTAATTTATTTAATAATGGATTCACATGGAAAATTACTCATCCTAATCCCTGAAGGCCCATACACCTCTTGAATGGAGATATATCACTCAATCTCAACAAAGAGTAATACTTTTACAATAAAACTATCACAACATCACTACAAATTCAGAAGCATATCAAGCAATGAAAAGTAGTTAAACGAAAATAAATGGAATGGTAATATGCAACACATTTTAATTATAGGTTCCTATAATGAGAATGTAACAATACAGCTTGCCCTCACACCATCGGTCCATCATTGAATGAAAATACTCAAAGTGAGTAATAATCAAAAACTCCAAACAACATGTGTGTCACCCAACAGTGAAATAATATAAACTATAATATGAAAAAGCATGAAAACAATTATAATTTAGGTAACTTGGTTTTTACCCTTAAAATGGGTTCAAGACACTGATGCTTGGATTACAGCAATGTCACAAGCATTCCTAATCTTCAATCTATTGTCTCTAAATAGAATAGAATAAAAATAAACTCATATAACACCACATCATGAAATCTCAGACCCAGATTCTACATGATGGATGCCCCGATCTTGGTGGGCCATATAGACTCAAGCACATCTCCCCGAACGATAGAGGATATCAACTAGTTATGAGAGCCTAGGGTGTGTATATTGGGATACTACGCCATCATTACAAAAATTTAGTGAAGCAGTTGAGAGTAAATATAGAAAAATATTTATAGAAATATAAGTAAACATAAGGCACTGTGGAAAATAGAGACCACATAAATAATGACTAAAACAACTGTAATAACATTCCACAATAGATGATGATATTCCATGTGCATGAAAGATTGAAAAAATGGATAAAAACAACATGCATAATATTTTTACATATCATAAAGGATATCAATGATTATCCCAAACATCCCAAGTTCCAACTCGGTCCCCTACTATCAATTTCCATTATATAAAATAAGAAATCAAGCTTTTGAAGTCGTATACTTACCTTTTTCTACACTTGAAACCGTGTAATCTACCTCAGCTACAAAACTTCTCTCGGAGAGGGTGTGAGATAAATCTATGTTGTCCACCACCAATGATTTCTATAACAACCATCCCCTGAAATGGAAATTTAACTGTTTATAGGAATGCATATTTAATGTATAAAAGTATAATGTCACTAATTACCCAAGTACCTACTTCAGCCCTCGGGTGGTGTCTGACGCTATAACAAATTCATTAAATATGAATTTCACAATTTATATTAATAGGTCATGTGAGGTAGAGACAACACTAAATACACTATATGATAGTTTAAATTATTATGGGTCTAAGATGTTACAATGTAACCATTATCAGTGATATTCAATAGTGAAGTTACAAGGTAATAACCAAAGTTATGTAGACCTCAATGGTCTCCAAATTAGTAGTAATTGTTTCTTGGTAGGGTTGAAAGAGTGTAATCCAAGGATCATAATCCACGACATTCCCCAATGAGGCACCTACCATGTCCAAGGTGATCGTCCAATGTAAAACGCGGTTGAGCAGAGATAGGGCCCGATGGGATTTAACCGTGGAAAATACTTGTCAATGATTGATCCGAGGAATGTATCCAAGTAATCTTATACTATAATGAAGGGGTCTTATTGTTTCATACCTGGAATCCATGAATAGAAAAGGACTTAGATATATGTGGGTATCAACCTATAAAATCCATATCCTTGAATCAGAATGGGTTCCCTGAGTGCTCATGAAATTCTTCGATCAGAATATAATGAAATATTGAGTAAGTATATTAATATTTGATTATGAAGGCATGGAATATAACATTAGGTTCATGCCTTCCCTTTCAATAGTGTGATAAGGTCATGTAGCATGCATCATTTTTATCAAGTCATTTAGTTCAAGACATTCCTTTCGTTAGCATGATAAGGCCATGTAGCATGAAACCAATCATTTAATCCATTAATGGAATAAACTTGGACATGAATGGGTGAGATTTGTGGTCATAATCAACAATAATTAATCTCATATATTAGAAGATAATATCCATATAGTTCAATCATGTACAATCATGGAATATTAATATTTTAAACAAAACCTGAGGAAATAGGTGGGCCCCACAAGACCAATCCAAAATCAGCGATCATTAGGGTTGAGTTATAGACCTCGCACATTAGGGTTTTATTACTCTCCTCCTTTATATTTGGTACTTTATTTAGCTCATATCGGAGTATATCTGTGAAAAAAAAGAAAAATCTAAATTCGGTGATATATCAGTCGAGAGAAAAATATAAGTATAATGGCTCAAGAGGAATCAAGAACATAATTTTTTGCATCAAACATGATAAAAAAATGCTTGAACAGATCTCAAATGAATGTGATAATTCAATTCCTAATGGTGATCTTCAAAAAGATCCAATTATATTGAAAAAAGGTGTTAATTCTGCTGGTTCTCATATTTCGAGAATGACGTAGGTTCAATATATCATTAAGGGTAAAACTATTAATTTATCATGAAAATTAGCTCAGGGATGGTTTCTCTACATGGTATGACCGATAGTTTGAAAACCATGAGAGGCTTTCTTGATATAATTCTACATTTCATGGTTAGGCCGCACGTCCATGAGCAAACCACGTAATGTGTTTCGTTCTATAAATTTCAATCTGTATGGTTTTCTAAACCGTGCACTAACCTTGTGCTAACTGTGTGGCCTATCCATGTTTCCCAAAAGTATTTTTTGGGGTTTAGAACATTTCCTGGACACCCTGAATACCATTACTATAACATTAGGCATTCATACAAGGTCCAATGATTAGATTTAGACCTAATTTTATAGGATCCATACATAAGAGAGAAACATGGTTCTTACAATAATATGTGAAATACTACACATAAAAAACAAAATACCAATGGTTAATATAAACTCATTAATCATTTTGTAGTATAAATTAACATAAACCCACTATTAATTAGTTTTTAATGCATACATCTAAGAAACCATCAATTATATAGTTGTCTTATCTAAGATAGTGGTTCAACATAATGATATCAGTATTATGTTTTATGGTATCTACCTGTCCTGTGAAAATTTTGAGGATGTTTTTGAGAAAATATGTGTTAGGATTTCTAGATTGGGGTTCCCACTGAATTTCTCAAATGCTTCTCTATTTCAATTAGAAAGGCCTCAAGCATAAATAATTTAAGATAGTTTTCATGGACTCTTTAACAATTTTATGATGGGAAATATGAATCCTACCCTCTAGAATTCCTATGGTGACAGGACATTCCATGTTCAATGTTATGGGTTGTTGAGAATTGATAAAATTTGGGGGGACATAATTATTTTTAAATTTATTTTATTTTTATATAAATTGTAATCATGAAAATTAAAAAATATATATTATTTAACAATTTTATTATAATTAAATGTTCTTCCATCAAAATAACCCTATTATTATTCATGGAGAAATACCACCTCCTTAATAGATTTAAATTCATTGAATTTATAAAATTACTATAGGTGATGATTCGTCATGAATAGAAATATGATGTGATAGAATCGTTATTTTAGGATATTCTTTCATATGAGTTGATTGATGGGTTTTTTTTCTAGGATAAACACATGATCAATGTGGTGAGTCTTTTGTGTATAATTCTTCCATCCATATATAATAAACCAAATGAAGTGACATAACGTTATTTATTCATACAGAAAGATCTAGAATATCCTTGGTCAATACTAGGAGGGAGATAAAAAGGTACTATTTGATATATATATATATATATATATATATATGGAATACATTTATTATAAATATGTGGAAGGTGTGCTTTCCATGCCTCACATAGAAAAACTTAAATCCCTCATTGAACACCTAGAAGTTCTAGTTTTTGAATAGTGTGATTAAATATATAATTATATCTTTAATTCACCATTCCCTTAGATATTCTCAATTTATTTCAATTTAAATATGAAAAATATAGAGATTTCAATTATAGATCTTCTCATACGACAATGCACATTGAAAATGAAATGAATAATGAAAAGAAATATGTAATTTTTATGAATAAAAGTATTGTCTAGATGAAGGGATATAATGATAAATCATCATTGAAAGACCCTTACATTGACGGAATAGTTATGTTGTAAGAATAGAAGAGTTTTCTTATCTCTATTTCATGATGCAATAAAGGGTCACTTGAAGAAAAACTACATGAGGGAATAGAGGAAATGGAAATATTTTTATGAATTTGATATTGATTTCAATGTATATACTTATATAAATTTTTTATTGGACATAAAATTTTAATCTCACATATGTATTCAAATTATAAAACATTGTATATTCTGGTGAGGTATATTTAAGAAAATTTAATAGGGACATAATAGCATTTGAGTCACTTGGGGACTACCACCACCTGTTTCTTATGGAAATGATATTCTTTTTGATCAGTTGATATTATTATATGTCCATTAACAATAAAATTATATATATATATATATATTGACATGTATAAATCATGATATTTTTTCTAAAATAATGAAATAAATGAAAACTCTTTTATAAAAAAATAATTTTTTATAGTAAGTAATATTTAAATATTTCTATCAATTTTTTCGATTAAATAAACATAAAATTTCAATAGATGTGAAAAATTATTTTCAGGTCTCATACAACACCCAAATATCAAAAAATTGGTTGAGTTGTTGAAAAGAAAAAAAATGTTGACTAAATTACACGAAGATATATAATTTTAATGATTTTCACTAAAACCAACCCAGGTATTTCATAGATGTTTTCCCAGACAAATGATTAAATCTAATATAGTTGTAAAATTCAACGGGACAAGGTCCATAATGAATTAGTTGATAAAATTGTGTGTTGATCATTTCCTATTAAATGTAGATGTGTGTAGGCCTATTTTATAACATTTACTAATGGTCAAAATAAATGATGTTATGTTTACTAAAATAGGAATCATTTATACTCCCTAAATTGAATCATTGAATAAAAAAATTATGTTGAAAACAATATTATTAAGATGATTAAGAACATCTAATTAGTCAATGAGGAGAATATATTCACACAGACCTAACTTTTCACAAAGGTAAGGATTAATGTTTTTCAATTTTAATCCATTTCATAATCATGTTATACATGAACTGTGGACATTATATTGTCTGAGGAGTATCTGGGATTGTTCAGAGGCCAAAGATCTAAAAAAATGTACAATATATTGGGCGACATGGTTGTTTTGAAACTGCATAGATGCATAAAGTGGAAACTGTAGGCTGCACGGTTTGTCGACAACCATGAGGACAAGGGATCATGACCATGTAGGTATGTTGGGATTTGGGATTGATCCATTTGGAATAATTTTTCCAAAATTAGATATATTTTGAACCTAATTGTGCGATATACCCCTTATATAAGTGACTTGAGCATGGTTTGGGAACCGTATTGAAATCATGCTCTCAAATCATGCACCCCTTATTTCTGAGGTGAAAATCAATATTTACCTTAATGATTTCTTCTATCCATTTATACTTTTACCTTATTATTCTAGTCGATAGAATACCTTCTCCTCTTATTTGAGATTAAGAACCCCATAAACAAGGCATTAATACAACTTTATGACCAAATATTCATTTATCAACCCGTAAGAATTGTTGGATCCATCATGGTAAGCACCCCTAGTTTATTACCTCCTATATCAGTTTATTTCTGAATCCATCATTCTATTTTGGTGAGATCAAATTTTCCGTTACTTAATGGGATTGGAAAATTTCTATATCTCTTCCATCCTACTTGAAATCCACAGGATATATTGGTAATGGTGTTATATATGAATATATGTTATGTGGTTACTTCATTTTCCCCTTTTGTTTTTATGCCTCATAGTTATGCAATTGTTTCGTGCAAAGGATTTTGTTGAATGCCCCCCCCCCATTAAAATAATCCCTTGTTGTTAAATTCATCCTACCACCTTATTACATTAGTATTGAAACATGTTTAGTTTATTAGAGGTTGATGATAATATTTATGGAAACCCCGTGTATTTGACTATTTTTTTTATATTTGTTAATTATTCCTATGTATGGATTTCCCTCTAAGAGTTCTTCTTAGATTAAAAACTGAATTTCCATTTTAGTGTGAATTCATAGAAGCACCAGGGGCCCATCCAATGTGATTGGCCAACCTCACCATGGAATTTTTAATGGATTCCACTACCTTATTAACAATGTCACCTCTTAAATGAATGTGAACCACTTGACTAGAATTGTCATTCATTATTGTTTAAATGGAATTAATTGGATTAGGTAATTTATACAAGATGCAATGTATTTATTTTAATAAAATAAATGGATTATATGGAACAGATTATACATGACAAATGTATTACCTTAAATGAATCGATTAGCATGAATGGAATGATTTCAATGCATTGTTAGGACAATAATTCTGTATACAACAAATTATATTATCCTCGTGAATTTTATTACATTGAATGGAACTGAAATAGACCAATGAGACATATGATAGGTTATTATTCATGTGTTATATAATAAAAATGAAATAATTGATGCATTATTTATACATATGTGATGGAAAAATCATTTGTATGGGAGTTAATTACCCATGATAATTATATTTATTCTACACCATCATAAACTCTTTGATCCAATGGTAATAGGTTAATTGAGCCTGAATGTATCTTTCTCCCTTACATCAGGTGTAGATCAGGAAGACTCACCCCATTTAACTATAAGGACATTGGGTTTGATGCACCATGTTCCATTTTTAGAGTGGTGACAGGATGTCTCACTCACCATTCAGATTGTTGTGCATGAAATCTCACACTCTTAATGGGGTGAATGGAATGTACCATCATTCATGAGCTTATTGGCTAATTGGATTGTTCATGGATGTCTGAGTTGCACCTCGATCCAGTAAGAAACCAGTGTTCCAAGTATAAGGCCTCTCACATCCACACATACATGGTTTTGATTGGAATTTGAACTATATAATTAGACTATATATATTATTTCTATATATATAATTAATAGTCAAACATCCATTCTGGCCATGAGATGTAGTAGGTAAACTCTCCTGGTGCCCTATAAGAACATGAGTGTGATAGATATTTATTTTAGTATTGTTTTTATTATTATGTTATTACTACTAATAGTTTAGTTATGATTACTACTAAAATTACACGTACAAAACATTAGTGATAACCTATTGAGATTTTTTCTCAACACATACTCAGGCTACCTTTGGAACCCAATATGATTATTTGTCTGTATGTATTGATAAGGAAAATCTCTCTTCTATAGATTTATGTAGTTATTAACAATAGTTAGAGCTTAGGATAAGATGTAACATCCCAGGTAAATAAAGAATAATACATTTTCATATTTATTAATATTTGCAAATTAAATATTAATTTTACTTTAAAGGGTTTTCTATGTTAAATAGTGTACCCGATACGCAATAAAGAGATTTTTTGAAATCTTAAGTTGCACACTAGTAATAAAATAATATTATTTTAAATGGTAGTTAACATGTAGACATTGTATTGGCGGAAATTAATAGAAATAACTAAAATATGATTATAGAGGTTTGTTAAATGTGTTTACATTTATCCAATAAAGGATAAAGGCTTAAAATACAAAAAAAATTCAATTTTTGGCATATATACTCTAATATTCACTAAAGGTCCACTTATCACCTTTTGATGGTGAATCCTCTTTAAATATAGTTTTGGTCACTCTTATAAATTCAATTGGACCAAATAAAATTTTTCTTTAGAATTGGGACATCAATATTCACGTTGTGTAAATTTTGGGTATTTTTCCGGGAAAGTTCATTTTTTAATGATTAGTGAAAAATGTTGTATTTTAAATCAAAACATCTTTTTAATATAATTTATTTATATAATTAGATTATATTTTAAATTTTTTTTAAAGAGAAATTATAATATACTTTTACCATTAAATCCAATAGTGGTGGTTGGAATTAATTTCACATTGAAAATGGACTTAAACTAGTGTCAAACTTTTGATATATATTGTTTCATAAAAACACGCTATTTGTCCTGACAGTGGGAATTAATAATTAAATTAATTAATGTAACTTATATGTTTTGAATTTATTAAAATATTCATCATTTTTGAATTCGGAATATCAAATATAGCTTAGGGTGAAGTTCTTGTATTTTTCTGAAAAGCTTCAATTTTTTATTAATAGTGAAACCACTAAGTGGTACTTAAAAAACACATTTTTCATTTAAATGATATTTTACCACCTCTGTGTTTTTAATTTCCAAAATATGACATACATGGTTGTCATTAGGATGCAAACTTTGGTACAATGGGGTTAAAATAATTTTTTTGGTGAATAGTAACGTTTAAGTTTTTAATCGCGATTAGAGGTAATTAGTGTAGGTTAAGGTAAAAATAATGTTTTAATAATATGAAATGACCTAGACACATGTCCCACCCTTATTGGATGTGTCATGTCCGACCAAGAAAATCAATGGATAAACTTGGGGACCCCATGGAGCCACTTTGGTAGGAAAATGACATTAATATCTTTTTATTTAATGTTAAAATAAAAAGGTCACAAACACGTGTTGTGTTGATAAAACAATTTTTAAATGGGGTTATACAAGTCATATTTTTGAATATAAATATTCATTAGATATATAAAAAGATTTCCTACGTCATGATATTTTTATTATAATTTTTAGACACTAAATAAATTAAATTATTTATGACACCATGATGATGCAGCGATTAAATCATTATTTAACGATTTAAATAAAATGAAAAGATAATGTATAATCTAAGACCTAAACTTGTAAAAAACCAATTGGATGGGTGTATTTCGAACTCTTATCAGATTATCCAATAAATAAATAATTTTGGGACCTTTAAAATCCAAAAATCATTTTATAATAATGTAACCTTATATAACATTCCAAGAGTGCCCCTCCTCTTCTCTTATAAAAGACCCCCACCTCTTCCACCTTACCCACACCTCTAAAGCCTTTGGCTCGGAAAACCCCAGACCATTTTGTCTCTCCACATTCCTATATTACTCCTAGAAGCCTCCCTTTAGGCATAAGTCTTTCCATGTAAGCTTTTGAGCTCAAATCAAAATGAGTTACCCGATTTAAAGGTAGTGTCTTCTCTTGTGTTCTTATGTTTTATTTTGCTTCTCCAACACCCTGAACTCTTTTTATTCCATTATTTTGTAACAACACCAGTATCTTCAATATACTAGGATGTTTTTATGAGAATTATTAGATCTACACCTACACACACCTTCAGCTAATGGTTAATGAACATATTGTTTCTCTGGTTGGCGATTTTTTGCCTCACGAAACTATGGCTGTTCAATATTCTTTTAACACCATTCATGGTGTCCATTAAGATGTCACTCTATTTATATATGATTTATATTATGTTTATGTTTTACTTATGCTTCTGTATTTTTCATTTTTGGCATACCATTATGGTTTCCATTGTGGGTAAACACGATAATTTCATTTTAGGAAGTGCGGACTATTGCCCCCTCAATGTGATTTGATTTGTTAATGCCGTATGTGGGACGTATAAAGGATGGAGTTAATGTTATTATATATTATGTTATACTGGAATTAAAATATACCTTTATATCATTATGATTTCACTCCATTAAATACGAAATAGAAATGAAAGTAGCGTTCATGTGTACATACGGCTTACTGTCTCCATGAACGGTGCATTTTATTTCATACGTCTAAATGTTATATGATATTATTAATTCATGTATATTCTGGATATATATGATATATATGATAACCAAATCATGAATATCATTCTGGACATAATGAACCTTTGACCACATGAACGACATGTAATTGTGTGAATTCCATTTATGACTTAAGTACCAAATATCGACAAATCAAACTTTATTAAATTAAATGATTACATAACATTTATAACATGGAAATAAGTTATATAAAAGGAATAATAAACTTGAAAAAGGTTCTTAATCACGTATAAATTAACTTTAGTTTATTATTCCGGAGATTAACGAACAATCGAGTCACGTCGGACATGAGGTAAAGGACTTCATCTTAATCTCCTTTCATTATGGCATATTTTGTTCTAATACAAGGAATTCTTTTATATATTGAATAAACCCCTTTGAATTTAAATTTTATACAAAAGTAATCTTTTTCTATGAATCAAAATGAAAAAAATGAATGTTCCTTTTAATATACCCAGTGACAACGACCTTTTCTGTCGCCGCAAGTATTATTTTGGTCTTTGGCTTCCTCAACAAGCCGTGATGTTTTTTAAAATGAAATAAATACCATATACCCTTTTATGTATTTTGTAATTGAAAATGGTTTTTATAATGGATTTGATATGTTAATATATTTAAGTGATATATTGTGTTTTAAATGTGGAAATGTTTTATTTCCATTATTTTTGTTTTATGTCTTATGATTTTATAATGGTACTTGGACATTTCACGGGTGGTTACGTGATAAACAATATGACGCGTGGTGCCGTGAATACTAGGATGGGTGGTTACATTATAAACTCCAATTCATTGGGTATTGAATTCGGTCGTATGGCTATTCCATTAAGTGATATGTGTGGAAGACGACCGTATGGTTATTCCATTTAAGTATGTTTATGTCCCAAGATACCTTTATATGTTCTGTGTTCTATGTATGGGTTTTATGGTAATATTTTGGTTAAAAAAGGGTAAGTAATGATATTTTATTCAGTGAAGAGTATCTACTACACCATAAGGGTGAAAAGTATTACTTTTATAAAGTATTCATGGTTTACATGTTGTTTTGAAAAACTAAAAGTTTTCTTTCTTTGTGTATCCCTTACTGATATTTTTATGCTAACCCCAAGTTTTTTTGAAATGTTTTCCAAAGGAAAAAATGTGGAATAGGGTCAAGGATGGGATCAAGGAAAAGTCGTGCTTTCATAAACATGGAACTAGAAATGACATTTTTTTTGGAGTTCATGTTTTGAAAAAAAATAGAAACTTTGTAGAAGTGTTTACTGTGTAATATTTTGAGTTGTAATAGTTATGATCTAATTCTATAAAACTCTAAACATGAAAATACCCTCAATGTGAATTATTCATTTAATTCAATATTAAGTAATTTTTAAGTTTGGGGCCTTATAGTTGGTATCAATGGTCGGTTTAGATAACATTAGGAGTTAGAAAATTGTAAAATTATAAGTTAATTTATGGTATGATTGAAATGATATAGCATTTGAAGATTACCATGTTGCTTATCCTAATATATTTCCATGTTAAGAATGGTTTTTCAAAGAGGAAATAGAACAGATTTTCTGGGAAGGCATACAGAGTGAAATGACTTTCAAATCAGTATCCTGAGATGGTCAGAATCAGAACTATATTGTTTGTTGCAGTGATGGCTCAGTTGACTCAGGTGAAAAATGTTGGTTGTTTTTATTAATGATATTTTGGTTTTTTCTAAAAGTAAATAGGAGCATGAAAGTCATTTAAGGGTTATCTTTCAAACATTAAAAGAAAATAAACTGTATGGAAAATTCATCATCTGTGAGTTTTGGTGGAGACAAATTGCTTTCCTTGGTCACATTGTTTCTAATGATGGGATAACTGTTGATCCTGAAAAAAAAAGGTTGTTGAAGAATGGTCAAGACCCAAAAATGTAACTGAGATTCATAGTTTTCTTGGTTTGGTCGGTTACTACAGAAGGTTTGTTGAAAATGTTTCTCGGTTTTCTAGTCCAATGACTAAGCTAACTCAAAAGGGTGTTAAGTTTATCTGGACAAAAGAATGTGATGATTGTTTTGAGGAGTTGAAAAGAAGATTGGTGAATGCTCAAGTTTTGGCACATCCTTCTAGGAATGGTGAGTTTGTTATATGTAGTGATTCTTAGTTGATGGGACATGGTTGTGTCCTTTTGCAAAATGATCAGGTAATTGCATATGCTTCTCGTCAGTTGAAAACTCATGAGGTAAATTACACTGCACGTGACTTGGAATTAGCTGCTGTTTTTTTTTCTCTAAAATTTTGAAGGAAACATTTTTATGGATTAATGTGTGAAATATATACTAATCACAAAATTTTAACATATATATTCACTCATAAAGTATTGAACATGAGACAGAGGAGATGGCTGGAATTAATCAAAGATTATGATTGTACAATTCATTACCATCTGGGAAAAGCAAATAAAGTGGATGATGCTTTTAGTCGAAAAAGTAATGCTTCATTAACCATGCTACGTTTGGAACGATATCCATTGGATTTTGATTCGATGAATTTTGTAATAGAAGTTGTTGGTGTAGGAAGTTCTTCTATTTTGTTTGAGGTATCAGTGAGATCATCCATATCTGACAGAATTAAGCAAGTGTTGAAGAAAGACAGTAGGTTGTAGAAAAAGGTAGAGTTGGTTCAGAAGGGTAAGTTACCTAAATTTAATATTGATAATGATTGTGTTTTTAGGATTGGGAAGAGATTATGGGTGCCTTGTGATGCACAATTGAAAAATTATTTGTTATGTGAGGCTCATAGTTCCCCGTTTTCAGTTCATCCTCGCAGTACTATGATGTACAGAGAACTTAAAGTGTATTACTGGTGGGATGGAATGAAAAGAGATATTGATGATTTTAATGTGAAGTGTTTGACTTGTCAGTAGGTTAAAGTAGAGCGGTAGTTACCGAAAGGGATGCTTCAGCCTTTACCAGTGCCTGAGTGGAAATGGGAAAATATATCTATGGACTTTGTTGTGAGATTACTGAAGACATATCAAGGTAATAATGCAATCTGGGTTATTGTTGATCGCATGACTAAATCTTCTCATTTCCTTCCTATTCAGGATACTTTCTCTCTAGATAAACTTTCTTGATTGTATCTTAAAGTGATAGTCAGGTTGCATGGAGTTCCCCTATCCATTGTATCTGATCGTGATCCCAGGTTTATTTCTATCTTTTATAAGGGCCTTTATAAGTCATTGGGTACTGAATTAAATTTTAGTACAGCTATTCATCCTCAGTCAGATGGGCAGTCAGAACGAACAATTCAGACTTTGGAGGATATGCTACGTTCTTGTTCAATGGATTATCAGGGAAGTTGGGACCAACATCTTTCTTTGGTTGAATTTTCATATAATTATAGTTTTCATTCCAGTATACAGATGGCTCCATTTGCGGCATTATATGGTAAATGGTGTCGAACTATAGCTTTTTGGGATGAAGTGGGTGAAAGGAAGCTGATGGGACAAGAATTGGTAGAAGAGATGGCAGAAAAAGTTTAGATGATTTAGAAACACATGAGAACAACTCAGAGCAGTCAGAAGAGTTTTGCAGATAACCGGAGGAAGGATCTATCTTTAAAGGTAGGTTATCATGTTTTTCTCAAAGTTTTACTATGGAAAATTGTGATGTGATTCGGTAAGAAAGGAAAGCTGAGTCCAAGGTTCATTGGACCATATGAAATTCTGGAGAAAGTTGGATCAGTTGCTTACCAAGTGGCTTTACCTCCAATTTATCTCAGGTACACAATGTTTTTCAGGTTTCAATGTTGTGAAAATATATTCCAGATCCATCTTATGTTTGGAGCCCTGAGATAGTTCGGTTGGAAGAGAATATATCTTATGAAGAATAACCAGTCCAGATTCTTGACCGAAGAGTGAAAGTGTTGTGAAATAAGGTAATTCACCTGGTAATGTTTTGTGGAAAAACCATATGGTTGAAGAGGAAATGTGGGAATCTAAAAATGCTATGAGGGATAAATACCCCCACTTATTTTGATAAGTGAATAAAATTGCGAGGACGTATTTCCCAAAAGGGGGGAAGGATGTAACATCCCAGGTAAATAAACAATAATAAATTTTAATATTTATTAATATTTGCGAATTAAATATTAATTTTACATTAAAGGGGTTTCTATGTTCGATAGCGTACCCGATATGCAACAAAGAGATTCTTTGAAATCTTACGTTGCACACTAGTAATAAAATAATATTATTTTAAATGGTAGTTAACACGTAGTCGTTGTATTGGAGAGAATGAATAGAAATAACTAAAATATTATTATATATGTTTGTTAAATGTTTTTACATTTATCCAATAAAGGATAAAGGCTTAAAATAAAAAAATAATTCAATTTTAGGCATATATACTCTAATATTCACTAAAGGTCCACTTATCGCCTTTTGATGGAGAACCCTCTTTATATATAGTTTTGGTCACTTTTATAAATTCTATTGGACAAAATAAAATTCATCATTAGAATCGGGACATCAAAATTTACTTTGTATAAATATTTGGTATTTTTCCGGAAAAGTTAATTTTTTTAATGAATAGTGAAAACTGTTGTATTTTAATTCAGAACCTCTTTTAATATAATTTATTTATATGACTAGTTTATCATTTTAATTGGTTTTAAAGTGAAATTAGAATCTATTTTTATCATTTAATCCAATAGTGGTCATTGGAATTAATTTCACACTGAAATTGGACTTAAACTAGTGTCAATATATTGATATATATTGTTTCATAAAAACACGTTATTTATCCTGATAGTGGGAATTAATAATTAAATTAATTAATTTAAATTATATGTTTTGAATTTTTAAAGAAGACATTATTTTTGAATTCGGAATATCAAATATATCTCAGGGTGATGTTTTGGTATATTTCTAAAAAGGATCATTTTTTTATGAATAGTGAAACCACTAAGTGGTACTTAAAAAACTGATTTTTCGTTTAAATAAAATTTTACCACCACTGTGTTTTGAATTTCAAAATTCAGACATACATGTTTGTCATTAGGAAGTAAAATGTGGTTCAATTGGATTAAAATAATTTTTTTGGTGAATACTAACTTTTAAGTTTTTAATCGCGATTAGAGGTAATTAGTGTAGTTTAAGGTAAAAATAATGTTTTAATAATATGAAATGTCCTTGACACGTGTCCTACCATTATTGGATGTGTGATGGCCGACAAAGAAAATCCATGGGTCAACTTGGGGACCCCAAGGAGCCACTGTAGTTGGAAAATGACATTAATAACTTTTTATTTAATGTTAAAATAAAAATGTCACAAACATGTGTTGTTTTACTAAAACAATTTTTAAATGGGTTTATACAAGTCATATTTATTACTATAAATATTAATTATAAATCTAAAAAGATTTACTACATCATTCTAGTTTTTTATTATTTTTAAACATTAAATAAATTGAATTATTTATGACACCATGATGATACAGCGATTACCTCATTATTTAATGATTTAAATAAAATGAAAAGATAATGAAACATATAAGATCTGCACTTGTCAAAAACCTATTAGATGGGTGGATTTAGACATATTATCACCTTATCCTATAAATATACAATTTGGGGCCCTTTAAAATCCGAAAATCATTTTATTATAATGTAAACTTTTATAACTTTCCAAGACTGCCCCTCCTCTCCTCTTAAAAAAGGCCCCCACCTCTACCACCTTACCCACACCTCTCAAGCCATTGGCTCGGCCAAACCCTACCCATTTAGTCTCTCCACATCCCTCTATTACACCTAGAATCCTCCCTTTGGGCAGAAGTCTTTCCAAAGATGCCTTTGACCTCAAATCGAAAAGAGTTACCCGATTTAATGGTAGTGTCTTCTCTTGTGTTCTTATGTTTTATTTTGCTTCTCCGACCCCCTAAACTCTTTTAATTCCTATATTTTGTTACAAAACTAGTATATTAAATATACTAGGATGTTTTTATGAGAATTTTTAGAGCTAAACCTACACACACCTTTGTCTAATGTTTAAAGAACATACTTTTTCTGTGGTTGGCGATTTTCTGCCTCACGAAACGATGATTGTCTGATCTTCTTTTAACTCCTTTCATGGTGGTCATTAATATGTCACTATATTTATATATTATATATATTATGTTTATGTTTTCATTAAACTTCTGTGTTTTTCATTTGAGGCATACCTTTATAGTTTCCATTGTGGGTAAACACGATTATTTCATTTTAGGAAGTGCGGACTACCGCCCCCTCAAAGTGATTTGATTCGTTAATGTCATATGTCAGATGTATAAAGAATGGAGTTAATGTTAATATATATGATGTTGTACTAGAATTATAATATACCTTTATATCATTATGATTTCACTCAATTAAATACAAAATAGAATTGAAAGTAGCATTCATGCGTACGTACGGCTTACCGTCTCCATGAACGGTGCATTTCATTTCTTACCTATAAATGTTATATACTTTTATAAATACATGTATATACTAGATATATATGATATAAATGATATCTAAATCATTAATATCATTCTGGATATTATGAACCTTTGACCACATGAACACCATGTAATTCTGAGAAGTCCATTTTTGACTTAAGTACCAAATATCAACAAAATGAACTTTATTAAATTAAATGATTAAATAAAGTTTATAACATGGAAATAAGTTATATAAAAGGAATAATAGACTGAAAAAATGTTCCTAAGAAAGTATAAATTATCTTTAGTTAATTATTCAGGAGATTAAAGAACAATCGAATCACGTCGGACACGAGGTAAGGGACTTCATCTTTATCTCTTTTCATTGAGGCATATTTTGTTCTATTACAAGGATTTCTTTTATACGGTGTATAAACCCATTTGACTTTTAATTTCATACAAAATAAATCTTTTTCTATTAAGAAAAGTGAAAAAAATAATGTTTCTTTTAACTTACGCGGTGACAATGACCTATTCCGCTGCCGCGAGTATTATTTTGGTCTTTGGCTTCCTCAACAAGCTGTGATGTTTTATAAAATAAAATAAATACCATATACTCTTTTATGTATTTTGGTATTGAAAATGGTTTTTATAATGTATTTATTATGTCAATATATTTAAGTGATATATTGCGTTTGAAATTTGTAAATGTTTTCTTTCCATTATTTTTGTTTTATGTATTATGATTTTATAATTGTACTTGGACATTTGACGGGTGGTTACGTGATAAACCATATGATGGGTGGTGCTGTGAATACCAGGATGAGTGGTTACATTATAACCTCCAATGCATTGGGTATGGAAGTCGGCCGTATGGCTATTCCATTAAGTGATATGTGTGGAAGTCGAACGTATGGTTATTCCATTTAATAATGTTTATGTCCCAAGTTAACTTTATATGATATGTGTTCTTTATATGGGTTTTATTGTAATCTTTTGGTTACTAAAGGGTAAGTAATGATATTTTCTTCCATGAAGTGTATTTACTACTCCATAAGGGTGAAAAGTATTACTTTGATAAAGTATTAATGGATTACTTGTTGTTTTGAAAAACAAACAGTTTTCCTTCTTTGTGTATCCCTTACTGAGCTTTTTATGCTCACCCCAAGTTTTTTTGAAGTGTTTTTCACAGGACATAATGTGGAATAGGGTCAAGAATGGTATCAAGGAAAAGTCATGCTTTCATAAACATGGAACTAGATATGAATTTTTTTAAGAGTTCATTTTTTGAAATAAAAGGAAACTTTGTAGTAGTATCTACTGTGTAATTTTTTGAGATGTAATAGTTATGATCTAATTCACTAAAACTCTAAACCTGAAAATATCCCTAATGTGAATTATTCATTTAATTCAATATTAAGTAATTTTTAAGGCCAGAGCCATATAGAAGAGGCCCTAGTAATTTCTCGAGATGCTATAGGATCTTATTCATGTTATCTTTGAAACTTCTATTTATAATGATTATGACCATATACCCTAGATCCCCTATTTTTTCATTATCAGACAATGAATATATGTATTTGAAACTTCCATAAAGTATTTTTATTATATAATTAGTTGATCACTTTTATTCTTCTTCTAATTATTCTTTTTTTATTTTGTTTAATGATATATTCTTCTTCTATTGTGGTGTGATTATTTTTTATATCATCTATGGTAGAATGCTAAGGGGTTATAGTATCCCCACCATACCACCTTTACCAACTTCTTAATAGTTAACAGCCAATAGCATATGAGGAGGCATAGTTTAGGTCATCTAACCCACTGGCTCAAGGAATAGGTTATGTGGATCCCAGGTCGGGATGTTACAAATGTTATCAATGTTTTTAGTTTCTTATTTCATATGGTTTTGGTACTAAATAAGATACTATATTTTACTTTAATTTGGAATTGATCCTATCCATGAAGGTAGCTAACACTTGTATAGGGATTCCTAAATTACATGGGATGAGAACTTGTTAGTAACGGTTATCACTTTAATAGTTGATATGACTTCACAATTGGGGGAAAAACATGATTTATGATGTTATTGAAATTAATGCTATTGAAATTTTATTTATAATTATTTCAAAATGAAATGATGGATTTCGAATAGATAATGAATAAAAATTAGGAACACGA
Source organism: Viscum album (assembly GCA_963277665.1). Lineage (NCBI taxonomy): Eukaryota > Viridiplantae > Streptophyta > Magnoliopsida > Santalales > Viscaceae > Viscum > Viscum album. Next base: position 1,967,763,624 of record OY728132.1, read on the forward strand.
GGAGAAATATATGACTCCTTTTCCATGTCACATTTTATTTCATGAATGCATTTCTATGTTTCATATTTTAGTTCCCTGATATGAATTCAATTGTGCTAAATAATTTTTCAGGAATTGGAAAACAAAATTGATACCAAAAGTGTCTTTTTGAACAAAATATTATTTTTTATATTAGGTTAAAGAAGACACCCGATGTTGTCGATTATGGCATATTGAGCATGGACAACTGGTTTCATGGGGTGGGACCTATTATGGAGTGGTTCATGTGCATGTAATGCTTAGATTAATATGGATTATGGATCCTTATAGACTAAATATAGTAAAACATCTAATTCAACAAATTTAAGATATTTAGATACTTTAAAAAGAACAAATTAAAATTGTATGTGATTGCCAAATTGAAATGGGCAATTCATATAGATCTAAAATAGATACATTGACCAGATATCGGTCATTCTAATGTGTATATCGTATGTTCTAATGACAATTTGTGATCTCATTCTATCATCCAGATCTAGAATTTTGAGTAGGTAGAGAGGTATGATCATTTCTAATGGAAGTACATATACATATCCTAGTTAATTAATGAAATATCTTAAAATGCAGAAAAATTTTTATAAGGAATGTGTTTTACATTATAAAAATATGTCTACACATCATCCTCCAGTTTCAAAGCCTAAGGGTGGTGAAGACAATGCTCATGAGGTGCCATACTATTTAGTGTTAGTGTATAGAGACCCAAATCTTGACGTACATGGAAATTACATTACTTTTGTGGAATACTTAATACCTAACAAAAACAGATTCCCAAAGACCGTATATGTTTAGTGTATTTGGAAACTCAGAACATACTCTTCTAATCATGGTGAAAGATCTTCAATATCTCCCATAAATATCTTCCCCTTTTGGTTTTATTACCAAAAACCTTTCTTTATATCCTGGGGAAAGAAAACACAAAAAGGGTGTGCTCAAATGCTCAGTAAGGGTAAACATAGAGAACATAAAACAATCCATAAAAATTTGAATGCAAAAACATGAACATAAAATCTAAACATTAAATATTTAGCAAAAACATAAATTTTTGAAGTACGTAAGGAATATATCATAATGGAACATAAATCATGATAAAATAGCATGGAAATAAAACATGTAGTTATTTCAAACCATTAGGCACTTGAGATGATTTCCACATTAGCCAAGGCATTTCTTCCAAGACTATCTTAGTGGAGAAAGTCCCTTTCTGAATCGAGTTCACTCCTTATTCCAGTCCTATATCTATAAACCGGATTAACTTACCATTCCAACCATATTTATATTATGAGATATAAATCTTTACCCATTCCCTTTGAGAGAGATATAGGTCCCACCATCTCATAATTATACCATTCTAATGTGTGCCACAAAATCATAAATTATATATCACAGCAAAACCCATGTAATAAAAATAGGATTCTTAAACTTCATTCCATCATAAGATTAACCACATAAGATAAAAAGGACATCCTAAAAATAATTCCATCATATCATAATCAAATAAATGTACAAATAGGGATAGAAACAGAACCCTGTATTATCTTAGATGGAAAATAATTTTGATAAAATGCTTAAACTCCATTCTTGAGGAAAATAACCTTTCTACTTCAAAAACATTTTTCATTTCTTAACATGTCATACAATTTTAAACTAAAATAAGTTGATTAAAAATAAAATTGAAAACCTGTAAAGGAAGATTCATAGAAATAATATGTATGAAATCATAAAAATTCATTCATACTGTATAATTTAAAAAAACATTCTTCTCGTACTTTGGCTGGAAAAGTTAAAAAAATACCTCGTACTAAAAACGAAAAAAGATTCCTTTAATATCTTTTACTAAAAACTCACCGAAGGGTAAAATTGGATTTAAACTATTATAGGAGTATAGAAATAATATTACATATTGGGGAAACATGGATATAGATGATAAATATACCCTAGTAAATTCAAAAGTATAAACAATCTCGGATAAAAATGAGGTTTGTGAGATTTTCCATTACCATAGGTCCGATATGATTTTTGCGTGTCCGAACCTCATTTATAATGATTTAAATAATGTCATTGAACTATTCTATAATCATACTAATTTTTATTATAACATATATGGTTATATTCTTATCTTCTTATTAGCAGTATTTCATTGTTACTTATTATTTGGGTGTTTATTGCTTTATGTTCTTATGCGTGTTTTGATGAATAAATTCTTATTCTTATTTTTAGGTTATAGATACCTCATTTCCAGAATGGTATTAGTGTAACATATATCATATTTATTCACTCAATTCATTTATATTATCATTATTCAATAAAAATTATGTAGAACGAGTCGCATCACATTGTGGAGACGGTAGGCCGTACGTACGCACGAGAGATGATATCATTCTCATGATCTTGTAATTGTATTGAAGTGTATGTATACTATTTAAGAATAAATATCACTTTAAAATAATCATATATAGTTATTCTTTACACCATTATAACCATCCAAGCAAGGTGGTGGTGGAAAATAGATTACGCCACGGCGTGGAGACAATATTCCGTATGTACACCCGCGCGGTGATTTCATTTTCCATAGGATGGATAGAAGTTAAAATAGGGTTGTTTCATATATATAATAAAATATCAGTATTTGAGTGATACTTATGTTATTAATTCATAATGAATAAACTAAATAAGAGGAAGTACAAGAAGAAATAAATTTGAATGAATCCGTAATGGACATTACCTCTTCTTTGAAGCGCCTCTTCTTAACCTCCTCTAAGGGCACTAAAGATGGTCATTAAAGAAGTCCATGACCTCTACGATGTTTCTAGAAAAGTGGAGAAGAAAAACTGTCTGGGTTTTTCAGAGATTTAAGGCTGAAAGTGGTGTGAGGAGGAGAGGGATGAGGTTCCCTTTCATAAGGGTGGAGAAAGGCACCTTTGGAAAAACATAAAATATTATTTTATAATAAAGTAATATTCAGTTATTAATAGCTCCAATCTGATTCATTTCGAATCTAAGGTGGGAATGGGTCTAAATCCTCTAAAGCAATAGATTTTATACAAGTTTAGGTTACTATTTTAACCTTATCATTGAGATTTAACTATATGTTAAATGATTTAACTTTTACCATGTCTTCTTGTTTTCTTACATTATATGGTTAATAATGTTACTATAACAAGACAAACTACCCCAAGTGGTTAATTATTAATTTATATAACCTTATCTATGTCATTTGTCCGAACAATCGATTTTTAGGAATAAAATAACAATTAATAATATAATATTTGTTTTAAAAACTATTTTATTTCAATTTTGACACTATTTCGTAATTGAGTATTTTGAAATTCATAAAAGAACTATTAGTTCAAAAAAAGTTAATTAAATCAAAACTAACATGTCATATTAACCTATAAAATTAGTTTAATTCATAAAAAGTCTCAAATTACATTTATTTGGGTATTTATAATATCAATGATGTTAATATTTCATTACTGAGGTAATTACTACATAACCATTGTGTCATAAATAAATTAAATTATTTAATGTCTAAAAATTATAAATAAAATATCATTAGGTAGGAAATCATTTAATATTTCTAATGAATATTTATAGTCAAATTTAGATTATGTATAACTCTATATTAAATATGTTTTAGTAATTAAACTTTGATTTTAACTATTTTAACACTTTTTTAAATAAAATAATAATAAATGTCCTCATCTAATCCAATAGAATTAGGAATTGTGTTAGGGTAATAATAATATCATTTTTACCCTTAATTACCCTATTTACTTTTAACCATGGTAAATAATATTAAAAAGTTACTATTCACGAAAAATTATTTTTATCTTATTGAACAAAAATTTTACTCCTTGATATTAACTGGGTCTCTCCAATTTTCTAAATTTCACTCACAGAAGCAGTAAAATTATGTTTTATTTAAGTTTGCAAAAAGCTCCTAGGAGGTAGGTAAAAGACGGTGAAAAGTTCAATAATATTTTTATATATCTAAAATTATTAAAAACGACTCCATTGAATTACATTGAACTTATATAAGTATTATGTATAAATTTTTACCACAAATAAATTTATATAAAATATATTATTATTTAAATAAAATTTCGGTTTTTAAATAGTAACCTAGTGTTTTCACTATTCATCAACAATTGAAAGTTTTCAGAAAAATACCAAAAATTCACCCTAGTTTAATTTCGATATTCTAAATCAAAAAATGAAGTCCATTTTGAAAAATAAAATATCCAAAAGTGAGTATTGTTATTCCTAATGGCTCATTTGTTTAATATTTTAATAACATGTAATTGTTTTGGGAAACTCAGTATTGCGTACAACACACAATATCATGGAAGGTTGTGATTGCATGTAAAGCAAGCCATGTCAGTGTTGCGTGTAGTGAAAGATTCCATTGATGTTGTGTATAATTGAATCCAACCGTATTCCATTTATACAATGAATATATATATATATATATATATATTTACACTCAATGTAGCTTAGAATAACTTATATCGAACGAACTTGAAATTTTTTGTAACATGAGCCAAGATTTGTGTTGCGTATAGGGTGTTGCGTATAGAACAAGCTAATTTTGGTGTCGCGTACAACTCAAGAAATCAATGAAATTAAAAAGAATAATTCTCATAAAATCTTGGGTTGTTATATTCTACCCCCATAAAATGAATTTCTCCCTCACAATTCATCGGGGTTATAAATGGTTTATAACTTGAAAGTTTCTTTTATAGAAACCCTCATCATAAAAAGGAATACCAAAACATAACTTTAAAAAACTAAAGTATGAAATGTAATGGTTACCCAATTTAACTCATCACTGGGTTTCCACATATGAGAACAGAGGTGAAAATATGGATATGGAAGAGAAATTTAACCATCATGTTCTGATGGAGAGTGGCTGAGAACATGGCTATGAAAAAGTCATCAATCACAAAGTCATAAATTTATGATGACCTAAGGTTCCATCTGATATATCGGGTATGAGGGTACTAGGAAAACGTTTTTTGTTTTCAAGATCAATCCCCTAATGCTGAAGAATTTTTGAATTAAAATAAATACTTACTTGATTGTGGTAAAATCTCACCATTGTTCGTGCCTTGAACAATTTCCACTTCATCTATTCAAGAAATGAAGTTGAATTTTACATTCGTGAAGTGTTAGAATATCGCGAGATAGAATGATAGGTCATTCCATTTGTTTCTATCGCAAAAAGTTTAGCACAATTTATTAAATATACATAAGTCCATCTATCATGCGATTAATCATATATGGTTGCTAAAATAGACATATACTTCATCTATCATAGCACTTAATAAAAGAAATCTAGTTTCTACTAACCAGGGACTTCGTGTAGGCTAGTGGTATGCGATAAAGGTTTGTCGTACTTCAGTTGTGGGTTCGATTCCCACAGCCTTGTCCGACGCAACCGGTTTTCACTTGTCCTATAGTTTTTCATTTTTCTAGAACTATACTATTATAACATTCCAGAAATAATATCAAAAAAAAGTTATATCCTTAAATAATAATATCTTATGTCCAACATAATCTATTCCAATATTTAGGCTTATCCAAAATACATTTGACCAATCTTATAGTATAAATAAAATTATTACTAGAGAGGTCATATACCAAGCATGTGAATACCATCATTTATCTCCCATATATCATAAGTTATATATTTTTGGTCATATTCCAAAGATGTGAATACCTTAATCATGTATTCTTTTGAAACATGAATTACCATATAACCTTAGAGAAAACAAGAATGCTGTCAAAAGTTAACTCATTCCACATACCAAAATCCCAAAATTTCTATATACTCAAACCATGATATCACTTTGTACATATATCAGTCATGAGCTCATGAATACAATCAAAATTTCATTTTCCCTTTATCCCATCTTTATGTGAATATCATCTTCTTTCCAAAAATATTTGAATAACCATTCATGGTTACCAGTACCATTCACCATTTACTTTCAAATACATCAGGAAAAACAATAGTGTTAAAATCCTGATATGTTTCTTTATTCCATAGTACCCTTAAATTACCTATAAAATATAACTCTTGATAAACATACTATCATTACACTACCTTCTTAAACCATTGACCAAGCTTAAATACTTCTTTCATCTCATATATCATTTGTAGTCTCCTCATCATCATCCACATAAATAATACCCAAATGACCATGCTGATTCTCTTCAAGAGATTTTCCCATTGGGAATTGGTTTGCATAATTCCCATACATTCCACATTTAAAACATCTAATCGTTTGTTGATGTCGTAGTAGTACCATTATCCTTCTTCGCTGTGTTAACTGAACCTTTTCCTTTGCACTTACTGGATTTTTGTCCGTCTTTTCCACACTCAAAGCATCTTCCAGTTACTTTGAAATATTCTTCTTGATACCTCTTCCCACATGATTTACATGAGAGAAATTTAACTTTCTTTCCTCTATGAACATCATAAAACTCCATCTTTCACTTATTAGCTGAGTTGGGAAACTTACCAAAGTTGAGATTATTGATCATATTATGAGATTGCAGATTTGGCACAATAACGATGTTTGGACGTCCAAATCCCATTTCATTTGGTTTCTCGGGAAGAATATCATTCCATTGTCTATTATATCCTCCATTATTTTGAATCTTCCTATTTCCAGCCATTTTCTAAAACCCAAAAAAATAGTGTGAGAGTAAAATCATTCTAGGGAAAAAATCATAATAAAGGGGGAGTACCATCATTATCTAACATATTAGGTTAAATTCTAAGATTGTTACTGTAATTCTAACCTATACGTATACTTATCCTTAAGGACATCCCTAGACATACCTTAGAAATATATCTTGGGATTTCACTAAAGTTTTCACATCAGATTTTCCAACGGTTAACTAAACCTTCGCACTGATACCAACTGTAAAGACCCAAAGCTTGAAGTACATGGACATTTAATTAATTTTGCGGAATACTTAATACATGACAAAAATAGACGCCTAAAGACTGTATTAGTTTAGTGCCTTTGGAAACTCATAAAGTAATCTTCTAATCATGGTGAAAGAACTTCAACATCTCCCGTAAAGATCTACCCCTTTTGATTTTCTTTCCTAAAACCTTTATTTATATCCTAGGGAAAATGAAACATAAAAAGGGTGAGCTCAAATTCTCAGTAAAGGTAAACATATAGAACATAAAACAACCAAAAACATTTGAATGCAAAAAATGAACATAAAATATAAAAATCAAAATCTTGAGCAAAGACATATATCTTTGAAGTACATAAGGAATATATCATAAAGGAACACAAATCAAGATAAAATATCATGGGAATAAAACATGTAATTGTGGAAAACTATTAAGCACATGATATTATTTCCATAGTAGCCAAGGCGTTGCTGCCAAGACGTTCTTAGTGGACAAAGTCCCTTTCTGAATCGAGTTCACCCCCCATTAGAGCCCCGTATCACTGAACCAGATTAACTTATCATTCCAGCCATGTCTATATCAGGAGATATAAATCTTTACCCAATGAATTGTAGGGATATATAGGTCCCACCAATCTCATAATGATACAATTCTTATATGTGCCACAAAATCATATATCATATATCGTAGCATAACCCATGTAATAAAAATGTGATTCATAAACTTCATGACATCATAACATAATCCATATAAGATAAAAAGGACATCATAAAAATAATTTCATCATATCATAATCAAATCAATGTAAAATTAGGTATAGAAACAGAACCCTATATTATCTTAGATGAAAAATAATTTTGGTAAAATTCTTGAACTCCATTCTTGAGGAAAATATCCTTCATACTTCAAAAACATTTTTCATTTCTTAACATGTCATAAAATTTTATACTAAAAGAAGTATATTAAAAATAAACTTGAAAACTTTTAAAGTAGGCTTCATGGAAATAATATTCTATGAAATTAAAAAAATCCATTCAGGCCGTATAAGTTAAAAAACATTCGTCTCATACTTTGGCCGGAAAATTCAAAAAATACCTCGTACTAAAAATGGCAATAGATTCCATTCATATCTATTACTAAAAACTCACTGAAGGGTAAATTGAATTTAAACAATTTTAGGAGGATATAAATTATATTACATATTTAGGAAACACAAATTTGGATGATAAATATACCACAGTAAATTCAGAAGGATAAAAAATGTCGGATAAAAATGAGATTGTGACATTTTCCCTTACCTTATGTCTGATATGCTTTGTACATGTCCAAAACTCCTGTATAATGATTTAAATAATGACATTGACTTATTATAGAATCATAATCATTGTTATTATAACATATATGGTTATATTCTTAGCTTCTTATTAGTAATATTTCATTGCTACTTGTTATTCGGGTGTTTCTTGCTTTAGGATCTTATGCGTGTTCTGTCAAATAAATTCTTATTCTTCTTTATTAGGTTATAAATACATCATTTACATAATTTTATTAATGTAACATATATCATATTTATTCATTAAATTCATTTGTATAATCACTATTAAATGAAGATCATGTAGATCGAGTCACATCACATCGTGGAGACGGTAGGTCGTACGTACGCACGAGCGATAATATCTATCCCATGAAAGTGGAATTGTATTGAAGTGTATGTATACTATTTCAAAATCAATATCACTTTAAAATAATCATATATAGTTATTATTTACACCATTATAACCATCCATGCAAGGTGGTGGTGGAAAACAGATTACACCATGACGTGGAGACGGTATTCCGTACGTACGTATGCACGCGCTGTGATTTCATATTCCGTAGGATGGATTGAAGGTGAAATATGGTTATTTAAAATTTTTAATAACATAACAGAATATTAGTTATACTGATTTTATTACTTCATAAGGAATAAACTAAATAAGAGGAAGTATAATAAGAAATAAATTTGAAAGAATTGGTAACAGACATTACCACTTCATTGTAGCACCTCTTCTTAACCTCCTCTAAGGACATTAAATATGGTCTTTCAAGAAGAACAGGACCTCTAGGATGTGTATAGGGAAGTGGAGAAGAAAACTTGTAATGGTTTTGTCGATCATGAAGGCTCAATGTGGTTCGAGGTGGAGAGGGAGGAGGTGCCCTTTTATAAGGGAGGAGAGGGGCACCTTAGGAAAAACATCAAATATTTTTTTATAATAAAGTCTTATTCGGTTTTTAAGAGCTAAAAATTGATTTATTTCAAAGATAATGTGGGGATGGGTCGAAATAATCTCAACTAAAAGATTTTATACAAGTTTAGGTTACTATTTTAACCTTATCATTTAGATTTAACTCTATGTTAAATAATTTAACTTTTACCATGTCTTCTTGTTTTCTTACACTATATGGTTAATAAAATTACTATAACAAGGAAAACGAACCCCAATTGGTTCATTATTAATATATATATAACCTTATATATGTCATTTGGATGAAACATATATTTATAGTAATAAAATAACAATTAATAATATAATATTTGTTTTTAAAACTATTGTATGTCTATTTTGACAGTATTTGGTAACTGATTTTTGTGAAAATCATAACAGCATGATTAGTTCTAAAAAAGTTAATTCAATATATACTAACATTTAATATTAACATATAAATTAGTTTAAATCATAAAAACTCTCAAATTACATTTATTTGGGTATTTATAGTATCAATGAGGTTAATATTTCATTATTTAGGTAATTTCTACATCACCATTGTGTCATAAATAAATTAAATTATTTAATGTCTAAAAGTTATAAATAAAATACCATAAGTTAGTAAAAAGTTTTATCTTTCTAATGAATATTTATAGTCTAATTTATCTTATGTATAACCATATATTAAATGTGTTTTAGTTATTAAACATTGATTTTTACTATTTTAACTCTTCTTTAAATAAAATAATAATAAATGTCCTAATATAATCCATGTAGACCTAAATGGCAATATTTTATTGCTAAAGTTGTTTTTGGTCTAATTAAACTTATCCAATAAAATTAGGACATGTGTTAGGGTAATAATAATATCATTTTTACCCTTAATTACCCTATTTACTTTTAACCGTGCTAAATAAAAGTAAAAAGTTACTATTCACCAAAAATTATTTTTATCTTATTCAACAAAATTTTACTCCTTGATATTAACCATGTTTCTCAGATTTTCAAAATTCCACTCACAGAAGCGGTAAAATTAATTTTTATGTATGTTTGCAAAAAGCTCCTAGGGGGTAGGTAAAAGACGGTGAAAAGTTCAATAAAATCTTTATATATCTAAAATTATTATAAAATTACTCCAATGAATTACATTGAACTTATATAGGTATTATGTATCAATTTTTACCTAAAATAAATTTAAATAAAATAAATAATTATTTAAAGAAAAAGTCAGTTTTTAAAATAGTAACCCAGTATTTTTACTATTCATCAAAAAATGGATGTTTTTAGAAAAATACAAAAAATTCACCCTAGGAAAATTTCGATAATCCGAATCCAAAAATGATGTCCATTTTTAAAAATTAAATTTCAAAAAGTGGGTATTACTATTCATAACAACTTGTTTATATAATATTTTAATAACATATCGTTGTTTAGTGAAACTCGGTATTGCGTACAACACACGCTATTGTGGAAGGTTGTGATTACGTGTAAAGCAATCCAAGCCAGGGTTGTGTGTAGTGAATGATTCCTTTTTGTTGTCTGTAATAGAATCCAACCGTGTTTCATTTATACATTGAATATATATATACAATCAATGTTGCATAGAATAACTTCTATCAAACAGACATGAAATTTTGTGTAACATGAGCCAAGAATAGTGTTGTGTATACGGTGTTGCATATAGAACAAGATAATTTTGGTGTAAAGTACAACACAAGACAATGATGAAATTAAAAGGAATAATTCTCATAAAATCTTGGGTTGTTACATAGTGATTCATTCTAGTCTACTACTTATGGAATGAAACAATATACCTGTTATGGGTGATGATTCCTAGTCCTAATAAGGATTGTTGAGTATTTTAGAGCATGATCTTGGTGTTCTTCAACCATACCTGAGTATGGAAGATCTGACTCATGAATTTCAGCAATAACATCCTACAGCATTTTCATGTGATGGAAGACCACATGATGCTGATTATTAGCTCAGGGCCATCCATCCTATGTATGACCACTATCAGATAGGTTCAGAGCATTGGGTAATGATAAATGTTTATATACATCATGAATTATTAAATATGTGGTGGGAAATTTCAACCATGACGATCAATATACTTACATTTTCTAGGTAGATATTAAGACCATCTTTTATAATTAATTCATTCCCTACACTCTAAGGGATGCTAGGGTAATAAAATTAATAAACATGTTATAGGGGATCATGTGTATCATGGATTATTTTTCTCGTTCTACTGAATATGATGGAATCAAAAAATCCATGGCAGGGTAGTTTGAAAAGAAGTTATATATTAGCCCTTATTCTTCTGGATGAATGATATTATTTGAGACCTCTTGTGGAGTTAGTTAGAGTCATGTTTCAAAAGAAGACAATTCCATGATCTGTCTATAGTGTTGGAACCGAGGGAACCAAAAACCACAGTGTATGGAGGATCTAGTTGAGTGTAGACACTACAAAATGATGGGTAATATCAATTTATTCCGCATGAATTTCCCATCAGTACCTAAGGAGTAGGGATCTGATCCTACTCCACAATCAAGAGTGGGTCTTGATGGATCACATCAGTCATGTAATATGAATACCTATGGCTGGTCAGGATTAGCTGGCAGTCGAGCCAGATGTAGTTAGAATTATGTTTTTTTTAGCTACATCAATGTGGGAATAGTCAATAAATATAGGTAGTGACTCTGGATCATGGTACATGTCATTACATGTAGTCCAGCCTACACCAAAGGACTAGAGGGATGGAACATAAAATATACAACATACAATTTTATAAGACTCCACTTTAGTGTCCATTTTATTTGATATCAGCATGTCTTACTCTTTTATATCTGAGACTATTATGGGATTTCTATTCCTCTAGATCAAAATATTTCATTTCATTATAAATATAATCAACCTGATAGGTATCTATTCGGAGTAAGCTGATAATTGTAAGAATTACCCGGTGGAGATCAGGGGTTACCATCCAATTTGGAATCATTCAATCCATGAAATGATGAGATTGAATGTAATCATCTAAATAGACTATATAGTTCCCAATATAGTCCAAATTGACTGAAATATTCATAGAGTGATGCTTTCAAAAACAGTGGCTATTAAGAACATCTGTAATAGAGAATGTGATAGCAATGCGACTCACGCATGACCTGAGCTGTAGAGGTTGGGCAGGGTTATAACAAAAATTTCTAGTATTTTCTTTTATGATCATTGATATAACCCATATCCCTTCATCCTCTTGTTGAGTGTTTCAAATAAATCTTTCTAGATGACTTCTCTGGTCAACCTTCGTCGTGATAGGTTAAATTACCCACTGTTCTTGTACCAAGAGTAGCACATATGACCTTTCCTCCAAATAAGATGGAACATGAGGTGCTTTTGGATCACAAGAAGCAATTAGAGAATCTAGAGGTTAAAAGATTTATAAATGATGTCACTTATCCTTGGGTTTTACCTATCCTTTATTCAAACAAGGCAGATTGTACCCTCAGGCTCTACATGGATTACTATCTTTTGAATCATCTCACAATAAATAATTGTAATCACTGTTTAGTAAAAGATATCTTCTATGATCTTATCCTTTGAGAGAAAGTGTTTTAAATGATAAATTGTACGGCAAGATATCATTAGCAATTTTTATGAACCTCGTAAAAATATAGCACGTCATTTAGAAGAAGGTTCGATCTATAAGTGTGGTTTTTTATGAAATTTGGACCCACACAAAATGTATTTAGTCCTTATGGGTCCTATGAATCAGGCATCCACTTGTATCTAGATTCATTTTTGGTAGTCCTTTTTGATGATATCCTAGTGTATTCTCTCTCATTACATGGTTGTGAAACTGATATTGAGATCATACAAAATACATTAAGAAAACATCATATCTATGTTAAGCTTAGTAAATACTACTTATCGATCCACCAACTATACATTTGGGGTCCCATCATCTATGAGTACTGAGTTTTATTAACCCATAGAAACCGACATATCTAGTTTCCTCAATGCATTTGAAAAAATGTTTTCTATAATTTATTGTTTTTTATGTTTATCTAGATAATACAGAGGGTTCATCCTTTATTTCGCATGCCTTCCACTACCACATCAGGTCCTACTAGTTAATGGTGTGGAATTTGGATGTCCATAACTATGTGATAAATACTTTTAGGAGTTGAAAGCCTATTTGACTTCATCACCGATAATTATTTCATTGTGGTGAGGAATGATCTATTCTACATATAATGAATAATAAGGTATCTAACATGGAGTTTTTTTATATAGGAAAATCTGAGTCTTCACATACAGTTTATGTCGGTTGAGGCCTCAAAAGTGTAATTAACTGACTAAAAACCTCAATCTAGCTAGTGTAGTTCAATGTATATGTTTTTTGAGACACGATATTCTTGATTGGATTTATTTAGTATAAAACAATCCCAAAATCCTAATGTACATATCAACATAGTGATACTCAGTATCCAGCAACACATATGGGATGAGTACCTACATTAATTTGAGTTTGATCGGTCCTACATGCCTGGTAAATGTAATTCTATGTTCGATACATTCTTCTAGAAGACATAAACATAGGCGGTTCATAGATCAGGTGGAGAATATAATCTTATTCTCATATTATCATTAATACACATAGTGACTTTGAAGGAACATGGTCAAACTATATGCTCAACTATAGCAGTGACCTCTACTATAATGTAATTGGTATGAATGAGGCTTCTATCTAATCATTAGGGACATTTCCTAACCAAAATCATTTCAAATGATAATACACCTTCATGTTGGACCAGGGAGAAGGATGATACTCTATTGTTCTATAGGTGTGTATTGGTCCTAGAAAACATTAGAGAGGAGATGATATCAGAATACCATGCCTCAGTATGGTCGGTTCACCTCGGTGAATCGAAAATGTATTATGACCTATTATGACCTATTATGCCCATATTTTTGGTCGGGTATGAAACATGATATTTCCTACATCATCCATCTATGTTATACTAGTTATTAGTTTCAGGTGGAACATCATTGTCTAGTAGGGCTTCAATAGTTGTTGTTTCTTTCCAATTTGAAATATAATGATGTTTAAATATATATCTTGATTGGTCTACCCAGGTATCCTCATGAAAATGATATAGTGTGGTGGGACAAATATTGTTTGTCTATGGTAACACACTTTAAACCTATGTGAGAGAACATCATAGTAGAATAACATGTATATTTTTACAATAGGGTTATTGTAAATCTTCATGGATCTCCACATTAAATTTTTTCTAATAGAGATGCTCATTTCACATCACTATTGTGGTAGGGTTTGAAGAATTCCTTGCATACACATTAACTTTAGACTATTTCCTACCACCCAAAGATCAATGTACCGATTAATCATACTATTCCTATGCTAGATAAGATGATCTATGAATGTTTCTGAGTCGTTGGGGGTCTTGGGAGGACAAAATTTCAATCATCACAGTTTCTTTTAACAATACCATCTATGAAACGATCATGGTGGATCCATATGATTCTTTAGTTGGTGAAGACATTTTACATAACTACCATAAATGACTATTTCTTTTAACAATACGGTTTCCTGTTCTCTTATTCCTTTAGTTGGTGAAAGACATTTTCTTCCTCCTTTGATCTTGAAAACTACTCAATATAATCCTTGAGACACCTCTCTAATCTAGTGTCCACTTCTCATTCTATTAGAAGTGTTCTATTTGTCTCATTAAGAACCCCTATTTACTTAACTACCATCAATGATTTTTTATGAATCCGTCACACTACTTATGTTCACCCTCATTTCACCAATTTTCAAGGAATTTAACTATGTCTCATATCGCATCCATCATGCATCAAATAAAAGGATGATATTGATCAATGATTTTTTTCTATGACCAGGAGGTTGGTTGTCAGATCAATTTCACATGGGACTTTAGATGCATTGTAGCTACACCATTATGTTCACACTAGATTTTTCTATGTTACCCCCTTTATATTAATTCATTTATGTATAATTCATCATCCTCACATAATTCATTAAAATTGAATGTTTTTTTCTTGATTAGATGTGGTTGATCTTATTTATTTACACCCATTGGGTGTGGTGAGGATAATTTCCCATTTTAGTTAATTCTGATTCGGTCTAAATTTTCTCCAAATAATCACTCTTAGATTTAAAATGTATTCCCCTAAATATGTGAATTATTCGTTGCACCATGGGAACCTCCCATGTATTTGGGAAATATAAACATGCAGTTTCATAATTAGGAAACTCCCATAATGAGCATATAACATTTTAAATGACATTGAACCTCTTGAATATAATTTCCAATGATTTTTTGTTTAATGTATTGAATTGAATTATTGTAATTATAATGTATTTGATTTCATTATATCAATAAATGAAATTATTTATATAGAATGTCCTAGAAATGTTTGATGACATACATTAATTGAATCAATTTACTTGAGTGAAATTAATTCCAATGATGATAACGAAAATCCTTCTTTTTATGTTATAATATATGATCATTGTGAATTTTACTGCTTAAAATGGAATTGAAGTCGACTACTATGATATATGAGAGTTTTTTTCATCATGTATTATACTATAAACATGAATATTCTTAATGAATTATATATATATATAGGATGGAAAAGCATGTTTTAAGGGAGGTAATTCACCATTCCAATTAAACTTATACTATTACATAATAAAGATTGTGGTTAAATTTTAAGGGATCAAAACAGAAAAATGGTATCAAACTCCTTTACATTAGGTTTTTAGAATGATGCCTCATAGAATTTACACTATTAGGACATTGGGATTGAGACACCACATTCCTTTATTTGAGTGATTGAATGATAGACTACTCATTATCCTGAGTGTCATGAGTGAAGTTTCACACTCTTAAGGGAACGTAGGGAATGTACCATATTTATTAAGTTAATAGGCTTATTAGAACAGTCATGTATGTTTGAGTTACACCTTGGTCCATCCAAAAACATCTAATTCAGGTATATACCAACTTATTACAGTACATACATGGTTTATATATATGGATGTAATATAAAATTAAACAATACATATATAGTTACTATATATAAAAATATTTCCCAAAATAAATTCCATTCATGATCCAAAGAAGTAAAATTTTTCATCTGTCTTATAGGAACCTGAGTGGGGTAGTTTTCTATTTTAGTATTTTTTTCCTTATTATTTTATTCCTATATACTATTTAGTTATATGAACTACACATAGTAAAAAAGCACCATTGGGGTGGCCAAGTGTTTTTTTATGTCACACCCTAATTCAACTCCCATTAGTAACTGAGATGATTATATGTCTATAGGCATTGATAAGGGAAACCTCCCTTCAACAAGTTGTTGATAGTCTTACATATAGTCGTTGTTTAGGAGAATAGGATGGTGTATTCTCTCCAAAAGATAGTGGACTAGATTTATGTTCATTATTTTTACTTTTTATAGTATGGTTATATTCATTTCACCTTATTACCAATTTTATTCACTAGAATTCCAGGAATATATGTATTGACACAACCTTCAATAATTTTGATTATTTTATCATTTGTTATATTTTATTCTTCGTAATGTAATTTTTTATTTATTTAATTTTCCCATATATAATTATACTACTATTTTATGTTTCATTCTATATCTGTTGGGCCATACTGATATGATGGTACAATCTCCTTACTATACAACCTCCACACCCTCACTACTTGTTAGTAGCCTTTGGCATATGGGGATGTTCATTTAGGGCCATGTGACCCACAAGTTATGGGCATAGGAAAAGAGGATGCTAGGTTAGGAATTAAAAATATTAATCAAGACTTTTTGGATTATTTATATGATATTAATATTATATCCCAAATCACTCTACCTTAAATAACTCAAAGTAAGTTTTTATATTAAAGGAATAACTACACCATGTTTAAAATGGTGAGATTAATAATGAGTCACGTGATTCATAAATTTTCATTTTGGGGATACACATTACAAATATAGTCATTAAATCTAAAATAATTTCCCAATAAATTAGAAAAATATAATCTAGATGAAAATATAAATATAAAAAAATACAACCATCTCCTATTCTATTTTTCTGTTTGGATGCATTTGTAAAATCTATTTTTAGATACAAACATCCTCTCTTGTAACTAGTTGTGTCATTATTTAACATTTCATGAAAATAGATGGATACTACCTATTTTATACTTTAAAAAATGAATATTGTTGATGAATTTCCAACATTTGATGACAATTATCCAATAACTAAAATATATTGTGGGAGAAAGAGAGACATTGATGATTTTTTTTCTCACAAAACATGATATTTGGAATAAGAACTAATTCAACAAATATATATAGAATTGAACATTCCAAAGACACATGTACTATGTATGATTACAAGAGAGTAATGAGAACTACGAAAATATGGATTTTGAATAACCAATAAAGGTGACATAGTTAATATAATAATAATTTCATTCTATCCATAAAAAGTGGTTAATGGAACAAATGATTACAAATTGTTAGACTGTATGAAATCCCAAAATGATTCCATATTCGAAAACCAAGTATTGATTTTAAGTATCATGTACTATATGAAAATACATTTGGTTATTAATATGTATTAAAGATGAATATGTACCTAGAAGAATAATTTATATCATATAGGGAATTTCTTGTTGAAAAAGGTATTAAAAATCATTATTAAATTGAAAATTATAAAAACATTTCATATTATTTTGTTCTTAAATAATTCAAAATTATAATTTCTTTTGAATAATTCCATGACAATGATATTTTTTTTTAAAAAAAATAATATCATTCCTCAATGTGATCCTTCAGGATAAAATCTATATAAAAAAACCGGAAGGGTTAGTGACTCCATGAGATTACCACTTGGAAATCACATTCTAGAGATACATTTATAAAATAATGTAAGAATCCCAAACTAGGAATATTCATTTTTATAGAGTCATAACAATATTTTGTTTCATAAATAAATACGGTTATCCTTGTGTATATAGATTTATTAAATGGAGTGAAGTCATTTTATTAACAGTTCATTTTTTTAGATACTTCTTATTAGAAAAGAAATTACAGTATTAAGATCTCTTATTTCGTGGTTGTACAATTAATTATCCAAATTGGAATTCCTTGAAATGACAGATATACTCATGAGATCAATATAAACATTGATGAAATCATGATACTACATGCCCAATACGAAACTACAAATATTGAAAAAATATTGAAGAAATTAATTTTGGAACATACAAGAGAAGAATATTTTTAGTATCAAATAGAATCCGTCATTGAATAAAAATGTCTCCTCAGACACATATGGATTGAAATTGGTTGTTATTTATTCCCTATTCATTTAATATTAGGTCGATAATGTATGTTATATTATCTACTATTCAATATCATTTTTATTCTTTATGTGGGGTAGGTAGATATCAGGATAACCCTGGCGATCATCCTTAGATGGTATTCAATAGTATCCATATGTATATTATGATAACTAAGAATATGTTCCCGGTCGATGTTGGAGATGATGAACTATTCGTTATAGGATATATGGATGAATGTTTCCAAATATATCAATAGAATATAAAATAAATGATAGCATATATATTCATTTTCATATACGGTTTTTTGAGAAAGAAGATCTCAAATAATTCCATGGTAGACAATTATAAATAAGAGTTCCAGCATATTATAATTTATTTGTCAGAAAATATGTATTTTTAGAATTGAAATGTCATCATATGGATTGGGATGGTACCTAGAAGAAAATAGTCATCCATAATCTATTTTGATAATCTCGTGATGTTGTCACTTGCAATGGATCCATGAACACATTAGTTTGTAAAGTACATACATTTAAAATATAACATATCGTTGAGTTTTTTTTGGTGAGTTTAATTCACAGAGAGTAGATTATCCATGAATGAATAAATACAGGACCCTTGAAAAATTAATTATCTATGTTGAAACATTATCACAATTGGAGGTCTAGAAGACATTATGTCATTTGCAGGTGGTTCAACCACATGTATGAATCTTTCAAATTTAGGTTTCAAGTACCAAATTTTCCTATGTTGGATTACATGAACATTCATATAAGTTAATAATTATTTTCATATCTTAATATATATCATTTATTGTTTTGTGTAATAATAGTTTAATAATTTCCGAGAGTATTTATAATATTAAAATGGAATAATATTTCCCTAAATTGATGAGAACCTTGGAATTCCATGATGGTATTATTAAACATATTACTATGGTTGGATTTAATTCTATGATATAGAGCCCAGAATGTCATATTTTTTTGGTTTTATTACTCCTGTAAAATTGATAATTCATCTCAAGAAGTTCAAACATGGTAATATCCATGAATGTATCCTTAATAGTTTAGTTATACAAAAGTTTTGGAATTTTTACATCAGTCCCTACTTCATGGGAACATATTCCATGCATACGAAATAATCCAATCATGCCTTGTTTTTCATATTGAGTAGAGGGGTACCCCATGGATGACCATTAAAAGGAGGATCTTGATGGAGATACATTTTATCATATTGAAGTGATGGTTTCATTATTTGGCTGTGAGAGTCCATTTTATGCTTCTTTAAAGACCTTTTTTAGGTCATAGGGATATATCCAGCCAATAGTGATCTGACATTTTTCTAGATACTACATATAAATTAACATGTTTACAAAGGTTTTATTTGAAAGGTCATGGTTCATTTAAGATTTTAGATATGGGGTATGGTGTTTTCCACTCTCTTGGTTGCCCTGGGATTCATAATATAGGATGGTTTTGCGGTTGTACATTATTTGGGTGATGTATCAGGGAATTCCAGATAGTTTTTAAAAAAATATTCTTCAATCAGTGGGTAATTCATTGGGGTGTTTTTTCAATTTTTATTAGGGTACTCAGTTTTAAAAAATACAATAGATCCCTATAATTTAGTTTAACTTGATCTGGAAATTATGCATATGTTGTGTGTACTGATAAGATACATTGAGGGGGTTTCTTTGTGTAAACATCTACTCTACTGTGAATATATATAGTTTTGTGTGGTGTTTCTATTATAAGGGAACATTGTGGATGTGTGACAGATATGAATATTTAATTTCAAGGAGACACTACTAGTGGGTGGCCAAAATGAAACCATTTTTTTTGGTTTACCCTCAATCGGGTACCCATGTGATAGTGCTCTGAATATGCTAGATTTGATGATTGCTCTATAAATTAATTCTTCTTGGGTCAATGGCTGTGGGTCATTCTCAATGTTAGTATGAATTTTTTTTTGAATTGATGGCCCATGTTTGTAACATTTTCCTCACTATATTTCATTTTTGGAATATCATTGGAACCTATCCTTCCTTACATCATTATCTATAAAATTTAGGTTATTTAAATTGATTATATTAACTATGATCCTTGTTCCATGACTTCACTAATTCATCTGTCATCCTCTTTGATCATGAATCCTTGTGCTTTTGATTTAATTCTGCATCCTTCGTCATATTTTTTTTGAATCCCATCCAAAGAGACAATTATATAAGTAGTTGAAATGAAAATTTTAGTGTCTTGAATTATGAAGGGACGAAGAAAATTGTCAATATTTCTCTAGAGGGGATGTATCCGATGACTCATCCCCCTTTGAACGGTTTTTCCAAGAGGCCCATGGTGATTGGGGAGTTAGAATGGATCGTAGATGTTCATGATACTCCTTGGGACATGGATGTGTTTAATTTAAATTTAGACACATTGTAGATTTATAGAAAGAATATAACATCATCCATGGAGTGAGATACTTATCTCAACACTTCTATTTCTAAATCAGGCACCTCCTTCTGTAATAAAATGTCACCTTCTGATTATTGATCTCAATTATCATTTAGAATTTAAATGGAATTAGTGTTAAGGTAAAAACTGTATTTATATCTAGTTATTCTTAATTCCAATGATTTTCTATTATGGTTTTGTTGGAACCATAACAATGGGTGGATTTTATATCCTCCTATCCTAATATCATGGGTTTTTTCGACTGTTCGCACGAAAATCCATGCTTCTTATATGTGTTTATTTTCATGTAATTGGGATCATCTAGGGATTTTTTGAAATATTATTTATAGTATTTGAATAAAAAAATTAATATTATCGGAAGTGATCTATTGCTTACCCTTTGTATAGTATTTGTGAGGTTTTGGAATGACTGATCCTATGTATCAAATTATAGCCATTTTGACTAGGAAAATTACAATGTTTTTTCATGGGTGATTTTAACACAATTGTGGAGGCCTATAAAAATTGAATATCACCATCCCCTTGTAAAGGTATTCAAGACTTTAAGGGTGTTATGGAATTAGAAACCATCAATGATATCAATTTCACCTAAAATTAATATACATTGTCAGAAAGTTGAATACAAAATAGGAGAATATAGAGAAGGTTTGATTAGTGCCTCTCAAACCATCATCATATGAATTATTATACAAATAAAATAGTAAATCATCTCACTCGACCTATCTTGGACTACTCTAATATCATGGTTGAACATAGGAATGAGTTTTAGAGGAGAAAGTGTTCATGTTACTCTCTTAATTATCATATGGTGTATCTTTCTTACAAACTGAATGACGACAATGGGAGAAGCTGGAATTACGCACTACATGGGAGGGCCTTTTACATCAACCGCTTTAGCTGAAGAGGGATGTGCTTGATTTCTATTCTAGATTAGTAGAGGGATAAAATATCTTGGATATGATAAGAGAGGGAATTTGATGATTATAGGATATTCATTGAGATGACTAGGATGAGAACCTTTTTCCTACATTGGTTGAGAGTGATGATATCTTATTAGACATGTTCTATGAAATAAATATGGTGTCTAAAAAAAACTCAAGAGTGTAATTGATCACAGATGAGTATATGAACACCATATACATGTAGGTATATTTTATATAGAATAAATTGTACCAAAAAATCAATATAAAATTTATCGATGGTCTTATAAAGTGGATATTGATATAATTAGGAATTTTTAATTTTAATTAATTATGGATTTACAGGAAAGACCAAATAACATCGATAAAGGATGTTAGTATATGATTAATGTAGGTGATTAATTCTAGGAATAAATACCCAAATATTTTATGAAAATGGAAATTATAATTTTGAATTCAATTCTAGAGAAATAGAAAATTAATGAAACAATATACATTATAAATAAATAAATAACTAATGGCCATGATCAGTTTCTAAGTACATTATATGTGGCTAAATCTTACATCATTAAAAAATATGTTGGAGAAGTGGTGCATGAATATTTTATATGTAGTTCTCTAAATAGGGTTTTTATTTTTATCAGGGTTGTATCTACTTCAAATATGATTTAAACTATATCTCTCAATATTTATCGACTGATATTCTATTGAAACATCACCTAAAAAATTAATTATATCCTCTTTAATTGAATAATTTGAATTTCTTTTTCAATGAATGATATCAGTGGAGAAACATGGATTTGTATAGGGTAGAGGTTTATGTGGTGAGATTGGAATTAGAAAATGAATGGTAGATTAGTTAAATAATAATATAATAGTTCACACTAGTATGATAAAAGTGGATAGTGACAAGATGTCTGATATGTTGGAATGTGGTTCATCATCATGGACATAATAGAATTTTAATTCAATGAAATATTATGTTATATCTTCATAAGATGATATACTTCACAATGAAAAACCATATAATTTATGGGAAGGATAAATTGTTTTTTCAAATATATGTTTGGAATTATGAAATGATACCCCTGGTGTCATAGTCTCAATATATCTGATCATAAATATTTAACATGGAACGTAAAAAATATTTGATTATGGGTAGATAAGTCTCGTTCAAAAAAATGTTGGGGTGTGGAATAGTGTATCATAATATGTTTTAGGATTATATATTGTTTTTGATCAGTGATAGGAAAATCTCAATTATTTTGTTTAGTAAAATAACGGAGTATGATAGCCACATGATTGTCCGTCATGTCAATAAAAGAAAAAAATTGATTTTCTACAATAAATGATCAAGGAGGAATAATTTGAAAATTCAAAAATAAACTAGGCATGCACATGTGTAAATATTAAATTCTATACAATAGAGTTATGATATCAAATGGATTGTTTATAAAGTCTCATATTTAAGATGTCATTAATATGATAACCTGAAAGATCATTATGTAGATGAATAAATTTTTCTCATTCATAAGATTGATCACCCTAATAATTTGTGTATTTTCCTCGATTCCTCTCCTTGTTCATTCAATATTCAATGTGGAAAGTTTGACAATATAAATTATATATAAAATGATGAATTCTTTCTTATGGGATGCATGCTAGATAGTATGCTCCCACTATGTGCCTTGGAAGAGTCATTCCTGGCCAATCAATGAATGTGTAATTTGTTCAAATGGTGTTTATGCAAGAAAGAATGTGATAATAACATGATACATAATTTATATAGACTCACTTTAGAAATATTCATGATGAACATTTATTGGTATGATTGGGGGGCTGTTAAAACTAAAATAGGATATCATCTATTCTTATATGGTTCATAATAGACCACCTGGAGTTTATGAAGAATTAATCTTTAGAGTATGTGTGATAAAGGGACGTCAATATATGGAAGCATAACTGGATTGGAGAATCAATTTTTCATGGGTATGTCCAATTCTGAATATCTTTTATTGGGAAGGTTATTTGTTTTATTATTTAATTTATACTATTTAAAATCAAATGAAGAAAAATAAATGTTGTATTAATGGACTAGTATAAAAAAATAGACCTCTTTGTTCTTGTGTGATCAACTTTATGAAGAGTCATTTTTTGTTATCTAAGATCAATGATTCATGAAAGAGGTGTTGATGATGTTCGACCCCTAAAAACTTGGTGTATAGAAATAACACATAAGAATAATTTTATGGTGCCATGAATAAGGGACCATTATATATCGATTTATGATAATGTGAAAAAGATGTTTGGGTTCTAAGAATCTAGTTCTAAATGCAATTCATGGCCAAAACATGAGATGTTGTTGAAATATTTAAATATGAATTTGAAAAGTTAATATGATATCATCTGGAACATATTATGATCATAAAAATGAGTGCAAAATCAATATAAGAGTTTATTTAGTCATGGTTATATAGTTATGGCTAGTGTGATGTGTAATAGAATATAAGAAGTGGAGTTTTTCTGGTTATATGAAGGATTATCTATTACTCCATGAACTAATAAAGAAAAGGAAAAAAGAAGTAATTCCTGTTTTTTGGGATCAATTGAATAATCTTGTGGAGGAATGGGTTATTAATATCAATGGATGGATTTATTATCTCATGTGAATGTGAATTATTTTATGGATTAACTCTAATATGTAAGGTGGAGGCAGATTTAATTAGGGAATGTGTGTAAAATGGAAGACAATAAACCGAAGGCATAAACATAATATGGATGGATGATTTGTCTCTAGATAAAAGATAGGGGTAGCCTAGTGAGGGTAAACAATGTGTTGGTGATTATTTGGTTCAGATCCTTTTTTTGGGAATTGTAGTTTGAGTGATGAAAAATTAGTATAAATTGTCATTGGGGTTATGTTTTGTAGTAACAATAATATCCTAATTGTGGAGGCTGAATCTTATTCCTTTATTTTGGTTCATCTCTTCCAGGGGATGTTTAATCAATAATGGAAGTTGGTTATCCAGGTTAGGATATACATAGTAACTATTAATTATAGAATTTGTGTTCGTCTCACTTATAGGTGTAGAATCTTTTTAGCCAATTTAATTTCCAAAAAAGTGTATAATGGAGAGGGAATCCTTTTTTAAACATGTATGGGGTCCATACATAATGACTATAAGATCATTATTTTGATTAATGAACTTTTACATAATCATTGTTTTCCCACCGTATTTTTCATTACATTTTTCTATTTTTTAAAATAATAAAATGATTGTTTCCTTATGTACATTTTTATTTTGATCAATATGTAATTATATTTTAATTATCTTAGAGAAATTAATTTCTTTATGATTGAGAAATATTTTTTTTATTGATCAGAAAAATAAATTAAATATATATTCAACTATAAAATTTTAAATTATGAGAATATATAATATTAATTTATTTATTAACCATTTACATAATAATTATTCACTATATTATAAACAGAATAATTATTTTATAAATAATTATTTTGTTGAATATTATATAAAGCATTGGATAACATACATGGAGGATGAGTGGAATATGATTATGTCACATGATATAAAATATTTTTCAATCCAATATAATTATTTTTATCATTTTACCAGTTATCACATTCTATGGAATAAAAACGATTCTATTATTTTAATACATGTGATCGGTTTATATATAGTAATATGATTTTGTTAAGGGAAAATTTGAAATTATTTACAATATTATGCCTAACTATTGGTTTATAATTATAGAACATATACATTATAAGATTGTTCAATCGACAATCATTATGAAAAAAGTATTTGTTATAGAATCATCTTCTTTTATCTCCCAACCTCTAAACAATGGAAAGATCAAAATAATTGTACAGTACAAAATAATTTTTATGTGATAAAAAAATATTAGATGATAAATTGGTTATGATTGAACTAGGATAGTTTTAAATGTTTTTTGGAGATCATATAAGATCATGTGGATCACTTTTTAGTTATTATAAATAATGATCATGCTTGCATAAATATAGGTTACCTTAACAGTTCGGGAAGATCAAAATTTACTATGAATAATGATTTCATGAATGATGTAAAATTTATTCCAATTTAATTTCTGTAAATATAAATATGACGTGAAAATATATATTCTTGGTTATGGGTACCATTCAGATCAATGATATATTGGAATAATTATTTTTTGAATAATATTCACATCTTGGAAAATATGTGAATCAAGCATTTAATATTATATTGGATGATTCAATATTAGTACCAACTAGAACATATACTACACCAAGAACTAAAAAACATATATGATAAATTATAGCATCACTAAAAAATTGAATAAATATTTAATTGACATTATATCCCTATAAACAACCATATGATCATTCCATAAAAATTTATAAATAATTAATACTCTGAAATAATTACCTTCAGATGAATTCATTTTTCATTATTGAATTTGAAAATGTCTCTACATCATAAAATCATTATATTGGAATAATTTTGTTCATATTCCCTCTTGTGGTGATCTACACATGAAATACGTGTCTTTTATCTTCACTATAGTAATATATAATTACTAGCATGGATAATCTTGAAGCGTGTTCCATGTTTATATTATCTTCATGAGAATAAAAAAAACAAGGAATCTCATTAGGCATTCTAGAATTTGTACGGGTGGTACATAACTAAAAGTCCTTATAAATGAGATTGTTCATGTGGAGGAGCTCTTTGGGAAATTATATGAATCTGTAGTGTCATTATGCTTAAAAATGGATAACAATAGGGTAAGAGAAATTGTAATTTGTTTCGAAAAATGTATGGGTTAGAAAATAATAATTTCACATATATTCTTATTGTTTATTTATTCCCATATTCCTATATCTAGAATAATAATATTTTAATTATTTTTTTACATTGTGAAAACAAACTATATAATTTAATAAAATTGTTGAATAAATTATTTTAAATTTATTTTATTAATATTTATTAATATTTATTATTTTTATTATTTTATACCATACCATTAAATATTGTCTTACATTATTCCACAATATTATCTTTATCTTAGATAATGTCAATTTATGTAATAAATAATTATCGCTATATTGTTTTCCAATAAAAATAATTACATTATATTTTGTAAAAATGAAATAAATAATTATTAAATATTCATCTCACAAAATGTTGTCTTGATTGACTAGTGAAATAATATATGTGATCAATATAATCATAAATAATTATCAATCCATAAATGTAAATTTTATTTATTTAACATAGTTTGTGTTAAAATAATGATTAATTTTAAACTAATGTTCCAGATACATGTATTGTGTGACCCAATCAGCCTCTTTCTAAGTTGAAAGAGGTAGAGTGACCAAAAGTATAAGGATAGTTCCAAGAAACACATCCTGAAACACATATAGAAAGATGTTATTGTTTAAAAGACATAAGACCTAAAACAAATACTTATTTTCTAATATAATCTCATTGACATGATATCTCTAATAATGCATTTTTTATGTGAGTGTCATCAACCTTTGTTCTTCAGGTATTAATATATTATTATATAGAAGGGAACCATCCATAAAAATAATTAGAAAATTGATATATTTTGCAAAAAAAATTCCAATAAATTATTTTGAGATTTAAATTTATTTGTATAGAAAAATAATACATAAATAATTTCATGTATTATTCATCTATGAAATATTATTCAAGATTTTCACAATGTATACTACATTAGTAAGAACATATGTTGTCATGAATTTCATAAATGACATAACGTAAATGAATAATAATATTAATTAATAACATTCAAGATCTATAAAGTTCAATACATAGATCCCTAGACTGGATCACCAAATAAAACAAATAAATTAAAATTTCTTAATTCCAGTTCTTGTTCTCATAATCATCAACACATAAAATTTCCAATGGTGTACACCGTGAAAACATTACCAAAATTACTATGAGTCCCAAAATTATAATTATTCTGCACAAATGATATCCAATACAATTTCATTTCCATTAAATGATATCATATATCTACAAAACATATTTTATAATACTATCATGGAACTTATAGATTCTCATTATATTGATAAATCATTGTAACATTTTAGTGGATTGTTACTCCTAAGATATTATCTCGTACTATTTAACATAAATGATTGACATAATCTTATTATATTTCTATTGATATTAAAAATAATTAATAAAGACACCCATAATGTATATAGAATTTTGTTTTAGATACCCTAGTCCAACATAATTTTACATTCATTACAACTTACTGAAAAAGTCTATTAGTTCACTATATTTAAAAAATACTATTATTCTATTAAGATTATGATATTTTCATTGATTCCATCTTTATTTAATCCATATAAAATATTCTCACAAGAACATCCCCCCTCTACAAAAAATTAATGATGAGTTCTTTATTTTGAATTATGGGTTTTATTTCTATTTTTGTCACCATGACACCAATGAAAGATCCACTGCTATATCATTATCTTAATATAAATAGATTGATTCATTATTTATAAGTACCACACTATGAAACTAGAATTTTTTTTCATCCAATCATTTTGGTGGGTTTTATATAAATATGATAAATACCTAGAAATTTCTGTAGAATCATTTAAAACTACTTTCATTGAACCCTTCCGAATCCCAACACCCATAGTAGCACTAAATAAAAATAATATTAATGACATTAAATTATTATAATATATTTTAAATAAAACATCAATTTTACCACTGATATATATCCCCCCACCTCTACTTTACACTGGTAACATATCCTTAGTTATTTTAATACAGTTACGGAGAAGTATAAAAATAATCTAATACTATTCACCAATGTCATCAAGATATATGTGTATCAATCAATATTTGTAATTTAATATTTCCATTAATTTATATTTTTTAATGACATTGATTAATTTATTTTTTATTATGTTTATCCTATGGAATTTCATGATAGGATTAAAAAAATTATTAGAGTTTTAAAGGGGGTTTCACCATGGATTATAGGTACACCACTATGGAGTTGATAGTTTCCATATATATGAATCAGTTTTGGCATATGTGACTGTAATTACACTACCAAATATTTAATGAATACCAGGTATGAAATTAGCTATGATTTGGATTCCCAATATTAATTTACAAATGCCTCTTCTATTTTATTCACAGTTATAAATTGTAAAGATGATTGAAAAATAAATATAATTAGAGGCTCTTCCATTCATTGAATATATACAAATTGGAAGGAAGCTATAGAGTGGATTAATTTTTGGTGCCTCTTCTATTTTGGGGATACAAATTAGATGGTGTTTGGGATCATCCATAAACATCTCTCAAATAATTAATATTTCGGGCTGTTTTGTGATTCGGATTCTTGTGGACAATTTCCTTATGGTGACTTTGGTGTTGTCTTTTGCACTATATCATGGATTATCCCGTCTTGAGCATTTATGCACCATTGAAATAAAGGCTAAAATATCGGTTTTTTCTATTTGTAAAAAATCATTGAGATCCATTTTTTATTATAAATGTATTACACATGAATCTATTTGACCTATATGTATTTATAGGGTCTCAAGAAAGGATTTGGGCACCATCCATAGATTTACACTCATACTGAAGTGTTGGTGTATGTGATTAATATTTCTCAAGTACGCGTATATGTATTTCTTGAATAATCACCACTTTTTCTTTTCCTTCCATGTATTTAAACGATGAATACTTTTTTTATTTATATACATGATCCATATTTTTAGGGATCATGGTTCGAGGAATTTCATTGTTACCACCCTCGATATCATATTTCCATCTATGTTTCCAAAATTGGGTTATTATTTAATCAGCTGATTAAAGGCATATGTTTCCCTAGGGCTTTATTTCTATACTCTAATCCTTGATTTCATTCATAAATTGTATTTTATTTTTGATTTTTTTTCTAATCCATGACTTGTGTTGATTTTTATGATTGATGTCGAAATAATGAAAATTGGGAATCAAAAAAAATTTCTAAATTATTTAAAAATGTGTTGTTATTGTATGGAATTATGGGCTGAAATGATTTTATTATTCATGATATGAAAAAAAAATTAAATAAATTATTTGTTTTGAATGAATGAATTTTATGAAATCATAATATCTATTTTTCAAATAGGAAAGGAATGTGAAAACATGAAAATAATAATTTTACCTATTAATGGTGAATTGAATATATATTTACCATGTTAGATAAATTAATTAATTGAAGTAAATTTCAAAGTGAGTAGTTATTATTAAGGGAGGAAGACCATTCTAGGACCCTGAATCCCTCGAAAAGGTTTTACAATGTGAACTCTATATAAAAATTATTTGGAATGATTTTCCATAGTCCTAGTGGAATATTTATTGATTTTATTAAAAAAAATACTTTAGGGACATTTAAAAACACATTGTAAGCCTCTTATGAAATATCTTCAATCTACTCAATTTCAAGGAATTATTATATTGGAATTATTAAACTTCTTGTAAAATTGAAATAACCTCTTGATGTCGGAGGGTTTTCTAGATTCTCTGGACCATTAATTATGGTGGTGAATATTAGAGATGTGACCCACTCATGGAACAATGTTTTTAGATCTAGTATCAATTATGTTTTGATGATATGTTGGGTGATGTATTACAAAGAAATATTTAACTTAATAATCAATGTACATTTATTAGAAATCGTTGTTTGACATACTGACTTTCACTAGTGTTTTTACCAACTATTGCAATGATTATCAGTTTTTTTATGAAAAAACTATTCCATTTGGCACATAGTTAATGCCTATAAGTATTCACCAACCAACGGGTTCTAGGAATGAAAATCAAATTCTATTATTTCTAAATTGGTTTTTGGATTTTCATGGTCTTTTGGTTGGTTTGTTGATCAATTTATAGATAATAAAAATCATTGTAAATAAAATTGAATAGTTGATTGATCCTGTCATATAAGTGTATGATATGTTAGCCATTATCTATTTGTCCTCATGAATGTTAGAATAAGTTTTCATAACATGGTTTATACCCAGATACACTATAATACATCATCTATAATATTGATTCATATAATTACTATTTAGAATCTATATAATATATACTCAAGCCTCTACAATCTATCATGAAGGATATTTATTCCTTAATTTGAAGATAATTCCCCTATAATCATTATAGTGTATAACATTTTTAATCATTCTTAACCAATAGTATGAATTTTAAACTATATCATATAATTAAATTTTTTTTATATATAATAGATGGATAATTACCACCCTCCCACTGAACCAGTTATATACACATGGAGAATCATATATTTAAATGAAATACAATACGTGTATAGCTTCATTGAACTTAATGTTCCATGACATAGAATCTAGTATGAATACATAAATTTATATCTATAACTATTATATTTTCATGAAATGTCTAATATTCACTAACCCTTCTTGTTGTGATATATAGAAATTTTAATAATGGTTCCCATTAAGGAATGGTTTTTGAATATATATCTTCAAAATTTCATAATCTTAGTAAGAAACTGAAAAAATTAAAATTTAAATGGATTAAAACATAATGATGAGAGATATATTTTTTCATAGCCAATGCCTTGACAAAGATTATACACTTAATCAACTAGTACTTATTTATATGTTTATAATACTCCATGCATGTTTGGTTTTATATTGATTTCACAATTACATCCCACTGGGATTACATAAACTATTGGATCGACTAGAACCCAATCATTGGTCTGATATATAGAAATTATCTTAGAATTGGTGTCCTATATCCACCTTGTAGCTTCTAATCTCCCTAAAACCTCTTTTTATTTATGAATTTTATTATTTTAATCCAATAAAGTTCCACCAAATTCAGAAAAATGAAATTTTTTATATTTATAGTTCTATAACATATTTAATAATTCTATAATGTACATGTGTTTCCTGACCATCTTCTTCCATGGAGTCCAATGAAATTTATTTCAT
This sequence comes from Viscum album, assembly GCA_963277665.1. Taxonomy (NCBI): domain Eukaryota; kingdom Viridiplantae; phylum Streptophyta; class Magnoliopsida; order Santalales; family Viscaceae; genus Viscum; species Viscum album. The sequence continues at coordinate 1,967,795,707 of OY728132.1, forward strand.
TTATAATAATTATGTATCTTGATAATCAACATAATTATAGTCTATATTTCCCCAATTATCCTCCATGAGGATGGTCTCTATTTCAATAATGATATCATATATTTTTATAGTTACATTTCTGTCTATGAGATTGTATATATTGTATTAACTATTCACTATGTGATATAATCTAGAGATATACATTACATCATAGGGTGATAGTTCGTATCCTAATATATTCTTAATGAATCTCTCATATCCTTGTTTATGAGTATGTGAAAGAAAAAAATTTAATTCATACTTTAACACATAATGAATTCAATTTTCTAATATAGATTGTACTTTTATTAGAATGTGTGTTCATAATGTAATTCAAATCACTTAAAGGATAATGGATGATATCCATGGCTCATTATCAACCATTTCATTTCAGGCATGTTATTGTTAAACCATCACATATTGTTAATTAATTAGTAAAAGTCATTTGTATTGAATATTCAACTCTAGATTCCACTAGAAAACATCTACAAACATCTTTGATTTCTTACCTTAGATGGTATGTGTCCCTTTCAGCAAGTACAACAAATGGTGGGTTGATCATTTTTCCTATAAATCAACCATGATATCATTCAAGTTATGTTATCTCAAAAGAGTCTAAATAAAAATATTGGTAGAACATTTTTAGACACTTCCCATTTACAAGAACCATATGCTGATTCAACAATTTTGAGATAAAATTTTAAAATTAACATGATTCATTATCAATTTAAAATATTCTAGTTACAAAATTTAATACATAAATACTTTTATTTAGTTTCACCATCCCAAATTAAATTATTAATTTTGAATATATACATTCATTAATTATAAATATGAAAGTAATTTCATCTACGTGAAGTTACAAAAAAGATATGATGTTCTAAAAAACACATGGAAAAAAACATGATTTCATTAAAACCAAAATCATTCTAGATTGAAATAGAAAGTTGAATTCTCTTATAGCCAAGGAAAAAAGAATCACTCCATCGAATTCTAGATGATCCAACTCTAATATGGAAATATATTTTCCTATATTATTCCAGTATTTGAAAATATTAGTGAGTATAAAAAGATATATCAGATTCCCATTTTTATGATATATAATTATCAAACCCAATAATTAATTCATGATCGGTTGTCCCATGAATCTGGTTGAAGTAATTATTCCAATTTACTAACTTTAGATATGAAAAATATACTACTTACATTATTTCAGATAATAATTAATCTTTTTTGAGGAATGAATGATCTCAATGGATTTAAAATTTTAATTTTTATTGGGTCTATCTTACTTCATTATTATTTTTAAAAATCAATATCAAAGATGTATATTTTTTACTCCCCATGTCCTTGTGAACTTTTTGAATGATAGTGGTATATTTTTATGGATAATTATAATTATTTATGATTTTCTAAAACAAAATAATACTAGATAATGATTGTTGCATTTCATTAATATTGTGTTATTTGTGAAGAAACTCTTTGAATTCAATACCGACGATTTCAACACACTATATATTTCGAATTATCTTGAATATATGAGGCCTAATATGTAGTGACTCTCTATTCATTCAAATTAATAGTGCATTAAATATTTCATATCGTTATATGGATATATTATAATACTAGAGATCACTATATTGAAACATAATGTCTTACAAATCCATGTCCTCATGTTACTTTAGAACCTCATTAGACGTGGATGATAGCATGAAACATGAGAAATGTGTGGCATCATCCAAATTAATCTTGTATTAAGATAATATTCCCCACAATCCTCTTGTTTTGGAACTTCAAAATGGGAATTTTACAGAATATATATTTTATTTTCATGGAGATGAATATTTCACTTGTTTTAAAACTAATAATTATTAAAAAATGAAATTATGATTACCTGTTTCTCACATTGGTATTTTATAAGTATTGTTTTAAATTATTTATCAGCTCATATATTTTATAATAGATGTGAGAAAATAAATATTTACCTTCTCAACATTTTATATTTGACTACATTTATTGGAAATAATATTTTCTACACCTATTATTTAATAACTGATTGGAAAAATGGTTTTTCCTATCAGTTGTCAAATAAATAATATAAAACCCAATAAAATTATTATAAAACATTGAGATAATGTATTTTTTATCATTAATTCAAAGGGGATACATTATTTTTATCTCATTTACTGAACCCATACCCTTTAATAATTATCTTGTGTCCTCAAATCTCTTTATGTGGGAATTTTCCTCCATCGTCCACTATAAGCCCCCACTGACCACCACTTACACTCATTCTACACCATGTTCCCATTATTATATCCTTATCAATCATACCCATTCCACTAAAAATTTATGGTTTTTATTTATTTTTTTCATATTCCATGCCACCAAGGAATTTGATTTTTTTTTAATTTACATTTTCAATATGATTTTTCATTAGTGTCTCTTTCTCTTCACCTAAATTTTAGGTTACTATTAATCATGCATTTAATGGATATTTTAAATAATGGATGGTAGTTTCAAATTTAACGATTGAATTAATGATCATTTTATGAATTAGACTTATTTTTCTGATAAATTGTTTTATGAAGTGTGTTTTTGTTTCAACAATTTGAATGATTTTTTATAAATTATAATGTACTAAGTTGTTTCAAAACAATATATAGACAATATATATTTAGATGATCATATTGGTTTCCTGATATTTTTTTATTATATAAAACTGTATAATAATTAAATATGATGACTATTATTCCTTTATTTATCAAATATGATGTCTTTAAACTATTTTTTAATAATAACTTATTTTTAATATTGGTTATTTGTTTATATAATATTCAGTCGATGCAGGATTAGTACACTACGAACAAGTGATGAATATTTTCAAGGTGTTTCTTATTTCATGTAATTTTCAAAATCAAATGATCTAAACATAAACCTATATTTCTATCCATAATAAAAAAATATAATTATGATGATGTTTAAAAGAGTACAGGTCAAATTTTTTAATTATTAAATGCATTAATCTTATTTATAACAATTATATTTGGAATGGTGAAAATATGATGAATTCATGATGTTTTGATGATGTTGTTTTTAATATGATAACTTCAATAAAATTGATGAAATTATTCATGGTATTATATTATAAATAATTACACATTAGTTGAAAATTTATAGATTATACTGGTATTTATAAAAAACATTATATCTAATTATTTTGTTATTTTTGTTTCTATGATCAAATTTAAGTTTCAATAATTTTTTCAAGAGGAGAATATAGAGTGAAAATAGTATTATCGAGTTACAATATATTTGGAAATACATTCATCCCAATGATAGTAATATTACATATTGACCTTATAATGTGTTGAAAATATTTTCCCGAATGAGATTGAGGGTTAATAATATATAGGATATTTGGAATGAGTATGTGATATATAACAATGAATATAATTTTATCTCAAAGTGTCCTAAACTTGGGCCATTATGGTATTAGATTAAACAAATATCACATGACTCTTTAACATTTACAGAGTCTCCATTAATAGAGAATTTATATTTTCATATAATTATATATTTTGAATGTTAAATCCAAAATTATAATATTAAAAAGAATGAGACAATATATTAATGAGTGGATTTACGATAGAAAATTATGCCCCAAAATAGATATTCTACAGTAGAATAAAATTGATCAATAATTAACAATTTTAATAAAATAAGTTATAAATCTGAGACGTTGGCTGTCAAAATATATTATGAATTTATATCGAGGAATTAGTATGAATCATAGTTCATGGTCTTTTTTAATTGTAATTCAAAACATGTCCTATATATTTTATAGGATGTCAAAATACACCTTTTCATCTTTAATTATATCTAGACCAAACTTTCATTGAATGGATAATGTTGTTTTAATTTCACCATAATTTTATGATATGAATATTTTATGGTGATAAGTTATAATAGAGTATGATTTCTATAAAATAAATTTCTCTCAATATAAAAATGATTATTTTCATAGAAGATGTCTTCATAATGTATGGAAATATTTCTGGATATACTCTTAACAGGCATAAAACATTTCTAATTTTTTAATAAGAGAACTCATTTTATCAACAATAACAATGTTGAAATAATATGATACTTGCATCAATGGTGGTTTGGTCTTTGAATTAATATAATTAAAGGTTAAAAATGGCATCAAATAAATCATGTGAATTTGATATTGATCCATAATATTTTTCAAATGGTCAGTATTTTGATAGGTTAAAAATACTAATATCACATTTAGAAAGTGTCAAAAATAATGTAGAGATATAGATATTTAAACAGAGCCATATATATATTTTTTGTCCACGCTAAAGATATCATGGTTTCAAGAATCTAATTGTTTTCATGTATTTATATAAGAATATATGAAATTTTTGGATTATAAAATTATTATATGTTTAAGGAAAGACTAATGATGGGTTGAAAGTGAGATTCAACACCATCTAATTGAGAATAACATTACATTTATAACATACACCTAAGAGATTTTTAGAAGAAAAAGATTCTAAATTGTAGAAATTATAATTGGTGGTAAAATTTGAATTTTTGGGTTCTCTATGGTATCAATATTTCACAAGGTTATTCCTGATACAAAAAAATCTATTTTACTAAAACTTTGGATGTTTACATACAAAAAATCTTATGATTTTCAAATCATGATGAAAGAAGAAAAATAAGTTGTAGGATTGAAATAATGATGTAGATGATCTATTTACTAGATGGGGGTGAATTGTATACTTTAAAAGTTCCTTTGGAACCTTTAAAGTTAGTTACGAATAACTATGTTTTCCTTATGCAAAGGAAACGGCTAAGTTTAACAAATTTAAACTTAAGCAAATTCACAACACCTCTAATAACAAATGAAAACTTGGAAAAAGGAATGAAGTTATAAACTTCATGTCTTATGAACTTTCTTAAAACTGGAAAGAGATTCTGAAAGTATGTTCCGGAAATGTGGTTCCAGAAATTTGAAACTTAACAAAAGATTACAATATGAGATTCTACCTTAAAGTGTATAGAATCTAAATGAAACAGAGTACAAGTAATGAAGTATAAGAAAGTTATACATTCCTTATAATACAAAATGCAGTAGAAATAAATAAGTAGTAAAAACTACTAGTAACAAGATATAAGTCTTTTAACCCAAAGAGAATGGTATCCAACAACCTTGGATAAAGGTCCCTTGATTTATACTTTCAAGAATGTCTGTCTTACCCACACCAGGGTAAGTCCTCGATACGAAGATCGGAGTCTCTGTCTTGCTATCCCCGCATGCCCTCAACTTCAAGGTAGTTGGCAACCTCTGTCTTCCTTAGCAAGGAAGCCCTCAACTTCAAGGTAGTCGGTACCTCTATCTTCCTATCCTCAGAATTCCTCAAATTTAATCACCAACATTCGGAGTCGCATGATGCTTTGAGAGTTAATAAGAGCCTCTCTCTCTAGAAATCACTTCAACAGCATGTATGCACAAAAACCAAGTTGTTTCAGCACTGAGCTCTTTCAAATGAGCTCTGATTTATAGGCAATTATCCAACGGTCAACTCCCTCTTCCAACGGTCATATTTTCCACGAAATTCGGAGGGACCTGTACACATGTAACTTAGCCAACGATTAGTTTATAACAGAATAGACGACATCGTTTTATAACAAAACAAGTGTAACAAAAAGTACGACACCATTTAAAATCTAACTAAAAAGTTTGGAATGAAAAATTCGGAGTGAATTTTCGGAGTGTAAAAATATATTAAAGAGTAGACAAATTATAAAAGCATAAGCAAAATGAAAGTTCAGAGTCTGACCAAAAATAATTTTCGGAGTCTAAATAAATTCAATGTGAACAAAACGATGATGATAAGATTTTGTTTAATAGGTGAATTCGGAATGAGAATTCGGAATGAGAATTCGTCATCAGCATTCGTAGTGAGAATTCCTCATCAGAATTCGTAATGGGAATTCCTCATCAGAATTCGTAATGGGCATTCTTCATCAAAATTCGTAGTGAGAATTCCTCATCAGAATTTGTAATGAGTATTCGTTATTGAACTTCATAAGGATTCGTATCCTGAATCTGGAGTAGAACTTTATCAGAGTTCGTATCCGGAATTCAGAATGAAACTTTATTACAGTTTTAATCTGGAATTCGGAGTGAAACTTCCTTACATTCTTATCTAGAATTCAGAGACTAAAACAGAATACTTCATATCAAAGTTTCAAGAAATTACGAGAAAATAGAAATGAATCTGAATCTCATACTTAAGAAAAATCTGGATGAAAATATGATAAGAATATTATAAAAGCGATTTTCCTTATAAAATCAATTTTCCTTATAAAATCAATTTTCCTTATAAAAGCAATTATCCTTAAGGATAAGGTGTTTGTGATTTTCAAAACAAGAAGGAATGGAAAAGTCATAAGGAAAACCTTATTGACTCAACAATCTCCCCCTTTTTTGAAAGCACAAACATCCTTACGAAAAAGAAATTCTAAGAAAAAGAAAAACATTAAGGATTATCTCCCTTTACTTTACGAATATTGATGAATACGACTAACTCCCCCTTAGGCTTTGAAACTCTAAGGATCGTATTCTAGATTTCTGGAATGACATTTCATTACGAATAATAAAGTCTTCTTTAATGAAAAACACCCCCTTAGATAAACTCTTATTAGAGTTTGTTTTCTTTCTCACCCATTGTTAGGATTCTTTTTCCATTTCATTAGAGTTCATTTCCTTCTCCCCCTTTGTGATTTTCAAAAAGAATACAAGGGAATTGAAAATATAACAATGTACATGAAAGATTAGTAGTAACAACAAAAATAAACGAGAAAGCACGGATTTTCATTATGTTTGAAAAAGCACAACAACAAAAGAAATTTAGATACAACAAAAGATCGGATCTGTCTACTTTGGATATTTTTCCTTCGCCATGAGACCCTTAAGAATAGTCTTTATTTTCTTCAAGTATTTATGGTCTTCTTCGGCTTGATTCTCTAAGACCACTATTCTTTCACTTTGAGCTTCAATCTTTTCTTCCTAGGCATGAAACTTTTCTTCCTGAGCTTCGATCTTTTCTTCCTGACCATTCAATTTGTCTTCAAACTCAATCCGATGATCCCTTTCAAACTTCTAGTTTTGAGAAATGGAATTCAGCTTCCCATTCAGATCTCTGACTTCTAGAATCCGGAAGTTCTTTTCATCTGTCGGCTTCTCTTCGAAGGATGAAGTAAGCTCATTTATCTTCACGTCCTCTGTCTCAAAGGCATCCTTCAAATTGTCTTGGAATTCATCAAAGAGTCTCATCTCTTCTATAGTTTTCCTCGAGCAATTTGTCGTCCTCTTGCAAGATCTTCTATGGGCTTCGTAGCCAACAAAAAAAGATTTGAACTGAGCCTCTATTTCAACACACTTGTCCATAACCATAGATACAGAGTCTGTTTTTTGATTCAAATCATGTTGGAGCATCTGACACCTTGATTCAATGCTTGAGAAGGTCGGAATAGAACCTACCAGCTTCTTTAAAGATTGAACAACAAAGTCGTGCCCCAACGAAGATGACTCCGAATCCGAGACTCTACATGGAGAAGTTTCTTCTTCAACTTGGTCAAGCTTTCTCTTTGAAGAACTCCCAACTTCCTTTCTCTTCACCACTACTGAGCTCGGAGTATCAGCAAGAATTTTCTTTCCCTTGTCTGTTTTCGGAATAGAGTCCTGATCTAGAGTTCTCTTCTCACTATCAAAAACTTGGACAACATTGTCTTCCTCATCAACAACTTCCTGAGCACCATCCTCTTCATTCTCCATTTTAGCAATATCTTGTAGAAGTTGTTCTTCCTCTGCATGATATGCTACTTATTCTTCTCCTTTCTCTTCTTCCATTTCCAGAGTGACTAGCTTAGAAGACTCAGATTCTGAGGTTCGGAGCGACAAATGTTCGGAAGGAGTCCCCTTATAATCATATACTTGTTTCAATACATCTCTGGTTTCACCACTTCCTTCAGAAACATCTTCTTCTTCTTCCACTTGCTCAACTTGCTCACCTTGCTCAACAGGCTTAGCTACTGCCTCTTCCGGAGTGACGAAGTCTCTTCCTGGAGTCTCAGGTAGAGATTCCAAGGAAAAAGATCTCGGAACAGGGATATTTGATGAAACCATATCATTGAACATTAACAAAGCCTGAGCTACCTCAGCCTCAGACATCTTCTTCTTGAGCTTCTTTTCTTTCGCTTGTTTGTATATCTCATCCACAGTTCTTTCCTTCAAGGCCTTAGCCACCGCAGGGTCCAAGCCAAACTGAGGCTCCCCTTACACTCTCTTCTCTCTCATTTCCCTCCATTAAACAACAACCTCATCTGGGTAAGCTTTCTTCTTCTTTGGTTTTGGAGGTGCGGAATGAACTTCCTTAAACTTGGGATTCTCTGCTTCTACTTAAACTTCTTTCAACTTTCTCTTCCTTACGGGCTAAGAGGATTTCGTATCAGCAACATTCAGAACTATTTCTCCTTGAGCAGGTGAATCGATAAACTGACCAGACTTCTTTTCAAAAGCTACATCCATTCTTTGAAGTGTACCAACACTTACCAGTATATTCTTGCAAACTCTGGGCTTAGATTTTCATGCCTCCTTGAAAGACACAAGGCACAAAACTATCAACTTTGATAGAATTGCTGGAAACATTATAATCTGAGCTCTCAGATTTCCTTTATTCACATTCTCAAGAGTGATAAGAATGGGCTTCATCATATTAAACTTCCTTAGATTTATCAGAAAATCTAGGATGTAGATCTCACGCTTTTTTATGCTATCTTTGTCACCATTCCTCGGTATGATAAGACCTTTTACCCATAACTCTAGAATCTGGAAATTTGTAGATAGAGAAGCAATCTTTGGAGCCTTGTCATCTGTCAGTCTGAGAGTTTGTAAAGCTTTTTCCTTGTCAAAGCTATCTTTTGAATCCGTCAACACATGAGATATAAATTCAGCTTCACCTTCTTTATTCAGCCATACCAAGCTGGCTGCCTTGGCATATGAAAGCTTATAAGTCTTGACATAGACTTAAAAGACAACTTCTCCATTCCATCTTCCTTAAGAAAAGAAACTGTTTCATAGAACTCTATAAGAAAATCTGAATACACTTCATCTTGGTTCCCGGGTTTTGACACCGTAACATCTTCCCAACCATTAAGCTTAATATTCTTGGAAATAAGAGAGTCATACTTGTTGAAGTAATATGGATGAACCAGCCTTTCTCTATATACTAAGCACTTCGAAATCGGCTTAGAAGAAGACATGTCTTGAGAAGCTACTTCCACAGACATTCGGATTTAAAGACCTTTGAGAAGTTCATAATGGGGAAAGATGAAGTTCGGAATGGTCTTAAAATAGAGAGGCAGAGCTTCGCTACACAGGAGCTTGAAAACCGATGTGGGACAACCGTTTGGGGTCCCCTTTATATAGGCAACGAAAAAATGTTTCAACTTCCATGGTTGATCAAACGATTGTGATAAGATGAGATCAGATCTTACGGTCGAAAACCAATTCTCAAGAAAACATGAATCCGATCATTTGAGGTTTTTGTTAAAACAAAGAATTAAAAAAACTATATTCCGAAAACAAAATATAAGAAAATTCCAGCAAGTAAAGTATGATTACGAAAACTAGAGTAAGGAAATCATACCTTTCGGATTGGCTTAGGAAGATTATTCGTAATTGGTAACATTCTTAAGAAAAATATGAAAAATATTTACTATGAAAAGACAATGTTCGCAAAACTCACTACGAAAAACAATCTCAGTACGGAAAAATCAGTATGGAAATTTCATTACAAAAATTTGAAAACAAAAAACTTATTATGAACGATTCGGTATGAAAATCCCGTTATGAAAATACCAGTACGAAATTTTCAATTCCAGATGTTTTCAATACGAACACTTCCATTCCAGAAGTATTCTGTATGAAAATATCCATTCTGGAAAATTTTAGTTCTGGAAATCCCATTCTGGAATTTTAGTTCTGAAAAGTTTGGAAACAAATTTTGTAAAAAATTTGTTATTCTAACAATCAGATGTACTCCCCCTATGAAAAAGAGTTTATTGCTGTAAGGAGACTTTTTGAACAGAAAGTTAATTAAGGAGGATAACCATACGGTTATCATTCCTAACTTCTGTTTAATGTATTCAAATCTATCAGAAGGCAATGATTTTGTGAAAATATCAGCAAGTTGATCTTGTGTTCTGATAAACTGAAGAATAATATCTCATTTAAGTGTGTGATCCATAAGAAAGTGATGCCTAATATCTATGTGTTTTTCACGAGAGTGATGTGCATGGTTCCTACTAAGGGAAATGGCACTTGTGTTATCATATAAAATTTGAGTTTTAGTAAAACTCAAGCCATAGTCTGTGAGTGTGTGTTGCATCCACAACACTTGAGCACAACAACTTCCAGCTGCTACATATTCAGCTTCAGCAGTGGAGACTGCTACAGAATGTGGCTTCTTGCAGGACCAAGTAACTAATGAATCTCTTATGAAATCACAAGTTCCGGATGTACTTTATCTATCCATTCTACATCCACCAAAGTCAGCATCAGAAAAGATTTTAGAACAAAATCATTTCCAGAAGTTTAAAATAATCCTAGATCCATGGTTCCCTTATGGTAGTGAAAAATTCTTTTTACTGCCTTTAAGTGAGATTCCTTAGGATTGGACTGATATCTTGCACATAAGCATACTGAAAACATTAAGTCTGGTCGACTAGCTTTTAAGTAAAGTATACTTCCTATCATACCTCTAAAAGATGTTTGATCTACTAGTTTCCCATCTTTATCAAGATCTAAAGAGTTTGAGGTACCAATGAGAGTACTTATACTCTTAGTGTTGTCATAACCATACTTTTTAAGAAGATCTTTAATATAATTATGTTTAGATATGTAGGTTCCTTCTAGTTTTTGAGAAATATGAAAACCAATGAAAAAAGATAACTCACCCATCATACTCATTTCAAACTCATATTTCATTACATTTGCAAAAGAGTCAGTCATAGATTGCTGAGTTGAACCAAATATGATGTCATCAACATAAATTTGAAAAATCAAAACATTTTTCTTATCTTTCTTTATAAAAAGGGTTGGATCTGCATTTCCCTTAACATAGTTATTTTGAAACAAAAATCCAGTTATTCTATCATACCATGCTCATAGGGCTTGTTTAAGACCATACAAAGCATTGGTAAGTCTAAAAACATTATCAGGATGTTTTGTATCTTCAAAGCCAGGAGTTTGTTCAACAAAAACTTCCTTTTGAACATAACCATTAAGAAAAGAACATTTCACACCCATTTGAAAAAGTTTAAAATTAAATAATGCTGCAAAGGCAAGTAGAATACGGATAGATTCAAGTCTGGCTACTGGAGCATAGGTTTCTTCATAGTCTATTCCCTCTTGCAGATTATAGCATTTTGCAACAATTATAGCTTTATTTCTTACTATGACTCCATTTTCATCACATTTATTTCTGAAAACCCATTTTACTCCAATAACAGAAGTGTCCTTAGGTCTTTCAACCAAGGCCCATACTTTATTCCTCTCGAATTCATTTAGTTCATCTTGCATAGCTTTGATCCAATCATCATCACCTATAGCTTCATCAGTGCTTTTAGGTTCTAATTGGGAAAGAAATGATAGATGTTCTACTTTATTTATTAAGGAACTTCTAGTCCTTACAGTTTGATTTACATCACCAATGATACTATCACTGGGATGATTCTTAAGAAACAACTGATTTGGATTTTGAAAAACCTGGTCATCAACATAGGGTAGAAAGTCTTCTGGGGTAAATGTTTCAGAAGTATCTTCTTGAACAATTTCCTTAGCAGAAGGTTCTTCTATCAAAGGTTGACAATTATTTTTTGAAAACACATCCGAGGATGTAGGTTGTGGTGGTTTAAAAACAAAAGGATCTGACTCATCAAATTTTACATGTACTGTTTCTTCAACAGTACAAGTATTTTTATTAAAAACTCTATAAGACTTAGAAGTTGTGGAATAACCTAAGAAAATTCCTTCATCAGATTTTGGTGCAAATTTATGTAAGTTATCTTTAGTATTTATAATAAATACTTTTCAACCAAAATCCTTAATGTAGTATAGTGTTTGTTTTTTACCATTCCATTACTCATAAAGAGTTTTATTAAGAAAAGGTCTAATCAAAACTCGATTTATAGTATAGCAAGAAGTACTTACAGCTTCATCCCAGAAATGTTTAACAAATAGAATATTCACTCAACATGGTTCTAGTTATTTCTTGAAGAATTATATTTATTCTTTCAACTACACCATTTTTTTGAGGAGTTCTAAGTGCTGAAAAATTGTGAGTAATACCTATTCTACTACAAAAAGTTTCAAAATCAGAATTTTGAAATTCTTCTCCATGATCACTATGAATAGTTTTCAAGGAAAGGTTTTTCTAATTTTTAACTTAAGCTCTAAAACTTTTGAAATATGAAAAAGATTTAGACTTCTTTGCTAGAAAATAGACCCAAGTAAATCTAGTGTAATCGTCAACTAAAACAAACACGTAGTATTTGCCTCCAATACTTCCAGTTTGTGTTGGACCAAAAAGATCCATGTGCACTAACTATAATGCATCAGTTGTTGAGACTTCACCGATTGATTTAAAACTAGATTTATGTTGCTTTCCATATTGACAAGGATCACAAACTTTAAAAGAATCAAATATAAGCTCCGGTAGATCCTTAACTAGTTTCCACTTAGAGAGTTTACATAGGTTTCTAAGGTTATAGTGACCTAGTCTTCTATTCCATAACTAGGAATGATCTTCCATTGAACTTAGGAAAGGTAAATCTTGACTCCTGAGGTCTTCTAGGTTCAACGTGTAATCATTCTCTTACCTATTGGCTGAGAGAATAAATTCTTCCATGGAATTGTGAACTAAGCACTTACCATTCCTAAAATTCACAAGGTAACCTTCATCACATAACTGACATATGCTAATGAGGTTGTGCTTAAGACCCTTAACAAAAAGAAAATTTGAAATCATGTTTTTACCAAGAAGAACAATATTACCAATACCAACAATCTATCACTTAGCATTATCTCTGAATGTTACCTTTCCTCCTTTCATTTTGATAATCTTTTCAAAATAGCTTTTGTTACCAATCATGTTCCGGGAACATCCACTATCCATGTACCATGTATTGTTGCTGTTACATTCTTTATTTTCATGAAATCAAGAAGAGAATTAGTCTTCCATAATCCAAACTTGTTTGGATCCGAGATTTTCAGATAATAAAATTTTAGGAACCCACATCTTCTTAGAAAAGTAAGCTTTGGGAAATCCTAAAGATTGGGTTTTGTTTAAGGAACAATTCTTTGCCTAGGGACCACCGCATTGACACTTGGTACAAAATGGGGCACTTTGTGGAACAAAATAATTGTTACTGAAAATTGGTTTTGGTTGGGTATAACCAAATCCGGATTTATTTCTTAAAGGTCGTATTTGGGAATACATTTTATCAAAATTTTCTTTACCATGGGTAAAGTTTGATAAACACTTCGTTAAGGAAAAAAATTCAGACTTGAGTTTTATAACCAAGTTTTTATCCTCAAAATCTTTAGTTTTAGAACTACAGCTAGGCTCAAAAACATTTTTATTAGAAATTACTTTTTCTAACTCTTTAGAAAGTTTGTTCTTCTCATAACTTACTTCCTCAAGATTTTTTGAAATACTTTCAAAATCAGCATTTTCCTATTAAGATCTTTAGAAAGATCTGATATTTCTTTTGTAATAATAGAATTCCTAGAGTTTTCTTTATCATGTTTCTTATTGAGTTTAGAATTCTCAATCTCAAGAAGTTCAGCAAACCTAGAGACTTCTTCATAAGTAGGTAAAGTATTTTCTTCATCAGAAGCGGATTCTTCATCAGAAGAGTTATAATACTTACTATCATTAGAATTTAAAGAAACATTGGTCAACGATTTATCATTTTGTACCTTATCCATAAAACAATGATTTTCAATAGGTAATCTGGCTATAAGACCAAGATTCTTCTGTCCTGAAGATTCGTAATCAGAAGATTCATCTGAATAGTCACCATCACTGGCACTCCAGGTGTCATTAGCTTTCAAAACTATCTTATCTTCGGCTTTATAATATTTCTTTCTGTTCCTGTCTGAATGCCTTTCTTTTCTTTCTTTCTTTTTTAGCAAAGGGCAGTCTGGTCTAATATGTCCAGCTCTCTTGCATTCATAACAAGTAACTTCTCCATCTTTTCTATCTTTCCTTTCCTTTTTCTTATACTTTGATTAAAAATTTCTCTGTCCAGCTATCTTGTTCATCCTTCGAGAAATATTAGCTAATTCATTTTCAAAGACTTAAATCTCACTAGATTGAGATTAGAAAATAACTTTCTTAGCCTTGGATCTGGTTACTCTCTCAGGAGTCTTAGCGTTCATCTGATTTGATGTTGTTGTAAAAACAATAGTACCATTTCCATTCTTCTTCTTGATGTTGTCAGCATCTCTCTTCATTCTGGTTTCATGTTGGAGAAGAGTTCCAAATAACCCATCAAGAGAAATTTCAGTGACCTTCCTGTTCTCATCTATAGCCGTTCTTTTGGATTCCCACTAATTGAGCATAATATCAATTATCTTATCCACAAGTGCTTCATCATCTAAACCTTTATCTCCCATAGACATTAGGCTGTAAAAAATGGTCATAAATCTCTATTGAACATTACAGATTGGTTCACCATAAGGAAAGTTGAAGCCATGATATTCAGCTCTAAGCATAGCTCTTCTAGTCTGAATCACATTAGAAGTTCCAAAGTGTGTAACATCTAACTTCTTCCAGATACAATTAGATGCTTCACAAGAAGAAATTTGGGTATATATATTTCTTGTCATTGAACAAATTAAAGTATTTCATACCTTATAATTGAGTTGATACTCTTGCTTTTCCAGGTTAGTAAATGTTCTAACTTCCTTATCAGGAATTTTATAATCACCAGTAAGCATAACAATGTTGTCCACTCCAGTATTGATAACAAAAGTCTTCATTCGATCTCTCCAACACTCATAATCATTACCATCAAATATTGGTGGTCTTGTAGGATTTAGATTATTTATTGAACCAACATTAATTCCTACCATACTAGAACAACCTTTGGCACACAAACTTGTTAGTAGAAATGATTCGTAATAACAAAGTTCGGAATGAGAAAGTTCGGAATGAGAAAGTGAGCAAGAAAAACCTATTCGTAAGTATAATTATTTTAGAGTCCTGCTCTGATACCAATTGTAGGATCGATATAATGATGTAGATTCTCTATTTACAAGAGGGGGGGTGAATTGTATACTTTAAAAATTCCTTTGGAACCTTTAAAGTTAGTTACGAATAACTATATTTTCCTTAAGCAAAGGAAAGGTCTAAGTTTAACAAAGTTAAACTTAATCAAATTCACAACACCTCTAATATCAAATGAAAACATGGAATAAAGAATGATGTTATAAACATTAAGTCTTATGAACTTTCTTAAAACTGGAAAGAGATTCCGAAAGTAGGTTCCAGAAATGTGGTTCCGGAAATTTGAAACTCAACAAAAGATTACAATATGAGATTCTACCTTAATGCGTATAGAATCTAAATGAAATAGAGTACAAGTAAGGAATTATAAGAATGTTATACTTTCCTTATAATACAAAATTCAGTGGAAATAAACAAGTAGTCAAACTACCAGTAACAAGATATAAGTCTTTTAACCCAAATAGAAGGGTATCCAACAACCTTGGATAAGGGTCCTTTGATTTATACTTTCAAGCAAGTCTGTCTTACCCACACCAGGGTAATCCCTCAATATGAAGATCGGAGTCTCTGTCCGGCTATCCCCGCAAGCCCTCAACTTCATGGTAGTTGGAAACCTATGTCTTTCTCAGCAAGGAAGCCCTCAACTTCAAGGTAGTCGGCACCTCTGTCTTCCTATCCCCAGAAGTCCTAGAATGTAATCACCAACATTCGGAGTCGCATGAATCATTGAGAGTTATTAATAGAATATCTCTACAGAAATCACTTTAACAGTATGTATGAACAAAAACAAAGCTGTTTCAGCACTGATCTCTTTCAAATGAGCTCCTCTTTATAGGCAAATTTCCAATGGTCAACTCCCTCTTCCAACTGTCATATTTTCCATGAAATTCGGAGGGACCTATACACGTGTAACTTAGCCAATGGTTAGTTTATAACAGAATAGCCGACATCGTTTTATAAAAAAACAAGTGTAATAGAAAGTACGACACTGTTTAAAATCTATGTCAAATGTTCAGAATGAAAAATTCAGAGTGAAAGTACGGAGTGTAAATATATATTAAAAAGTAGACAAATTATAAAAGCATAAGCAAAATGAAAGTTCGGAGTCTGACCAAAAATAATTTTCGGAGTCTAAATAAATTCGAAGTGAACAAAACAAAGATGATCAGATTCTGTTAAATAGGTGAATTCGGAATGAGAATTCGGAATGAGAATTCGTCATTAGAATTCATAGTGAGAATTTCTCATCAGAATTCATAATGGGAATTCCTCATCAGAATTCGTAATGTGAATTCCTCATCAGAATTTGTAGTGATAATTCCTCATCAGAATTGGTAATGAGTATTCGTTATCAAACTTCATAAGGATTCGTATCCTGAATCTGGAGTAGAACTTAATCAGAGTTCGTATCGGGAATTTGTAATGAAACTTTATTACAGTTCTAATCTGGAATTTGGATTGAAACTTCCTTACAGTTCTTATCCAGAATTCGGAGCCTAATCCAAAATACTTCATATCAAAGTTTCAATAAATTATGAGAAAATAGAAATGAATCCGAATCTCATACTTAAGAAAAAATCTGGATGAAAATATGATAAGGGTAATTTTTCTTATAACACTGATTTTCCTTATAAAAGCAATTTTCCTTATAAAATCAATTTTCCTTATAAAAGCAATTTACCTTAAAGATAAGGTGTTACTGATTTTCAAAACAATAAGGAAAGGAAAAGTCATAAGGAAAACCTTATTGACTCAACATAAGTTTCATTAGGTTGAATATTGTAAATGCATGTTAGAATTACTATCACAATGGTGTGGTATTTTTAAAATATATTTCTAACTACATGATTTATCTAAATTCATTTGATAAATTTGCTGAATGATTTTGTTTATATTCTTTAAAACATGAAATAGTATTTTCCGTAATCTTTTTTAGATATCATTGTTCATTTAATGATTCTTTTGGAGTGAGAAATAATGATTTAAATAAAAATATATCTTCTTTAGATGTAACTATTTGAAAGGTATGAAATAATATTGGCGGGATTTGTCAAGAATATGTATCAATATGAAGGCTCTATTTTTTTATTTTATAGTTATATTTAGGTTGAAAATATTTTTACATGATACATTTATATTTTGGGAAAAATTGGTTTACCAACATGTCACCATGGGAGATTAAATTATTAGTGATAGGGGATACATAGCTTCAGTTTAAATTATTTAATAGGTGAACAAATATAGATGATATATTTATATTTTTTATACAAAATTAATGATTCCTATAATAATATATCAGTTTATATTTATGTGTTAAAACAATTTCAGCCAATTGATAATGTTATATGGATTTTAAATGATCGTTAATGAAAATGATTCCAATTATAAATTGATTGTTAATTGTATATCAGAGGAACCAAAACATTGAAATGATATTGGGTGGTCTAGGTTTAATTTTTATTACATGGTATAGGTATTTAATTAATGGCTACAAATTTCATATTAACGATTAATATAATATAGATGAAATTCATAATATTAGTTCATTAGTGTTTATAGAAGAAATAATTTTTTCCATTAAAACAAAAACACACAACCATAAAATCATGTCTATATTATGGAATCTTTAATTAATATAATAGTTTGATTAAATTAAATTTCAACCTCATATATTAACTAGAAATTAGTTATTTATGAAAATATTACTAGACACAATGAATTTGGTTTGAGAATAGTTAATCTGAATAGACTAGAATAAACAATAGATCAATTAATTATGGAAATAGAGGGTAAATTATAATTATTTTATATTTATAAAAAACATAGTGGAAAATAATTTTAAACTGTAATGATGTATATTGGTTTTGATAAACATGGAGATGATTCCAATTTTTAAAAGATACATACATCCATGAAATTCTGGATAAATAATATTTATGACTACATCATAGAAATGGTTTGAGTCACATAGAATGTTCTTGAAGAAGTAATATTGGGAAAAGGCTTTAGAAATATAATATTATTACTAGTTACATAAATTTATTTAATTTATATGTTTTTTAAAATTTCATAAAATTATGGATATATTTGTTTAGTTTTCATTCTTAAAATTTAAACTATAAAAACTATATTAATTTACTGTTTGGATTTTTTTATTTGATTGAATATTTTTTATATTATTCATAATTTGATGTACCTTTTGAATTTTATTGAGCATTACATATTAATTTCTATCAAATTTTATTATAATTATATGATTCATAGTGACATTCAAAATTCTTCAGAATAATTTATTAATAAAAAATATGAAAAATATTAGTATTGGTATTAGTTTAATTGTTTTTCTTAAATATGTTAATGAATAATATAGAGGGGGGTTTTCCATATTGTTTTTTATTGTTTTAAAATGGTTAATAATTTTTTTTAATATTTGGGTGTTTTCCCTAATATGTCATTTCATCACCCATTAATTTAATTATCTTTTTATTTAACTACTTTTGTAAATATAAGTATTCTTTTTTTAGTTTTAATATTTGAAAGATAAATTTTAAATTTTCATTATTTTGTGTTCTTATAATTTGATATCTTTTATTTTGGAAATATGTTTTTTAAATTAATTAGTATGACAATTTCATATCTTATATCTGTGTGAATATCTAGTTCTAGGGAGGAATTTAATGTGATAACCAGGAATCCTCACATTTCATTCAGATTCTAAAAATAGAAACATTATATTCTGGCATTGAATCTATTAAATAGGGAACAATTTTTTATCCATTTCATCCACACTATAAAACATAAAAAGTAATAATTGGATCACATTCACATCCAAAAACCTTTTAGGTTCAAAAATTTATAGAATTAGGATTATAATACAACAAAATGGATATTTGAACATCTATCTTATAATGATCAACTTTAACTCCCCTTATACACTGCTTTTCTTATTTCATAATAGGTCATCAACATCATCTATTTAACACCCATAGTTATCATGATCCAATTTTTTTAGTGTATTAAATATATTTTATTTCATTGTTTTCATGCTAAAATATGTTAAGATATTTTTATACACTATAATAATTTAATCTTATGCTACAAGAAACATCAACATCTCTTGTGTTACACTCAACCCCAAGTTTCTAAAAAACAATATTATATAATACATTAACTTAAAAGGAGCATGTAATAACCTATAAAAAATTATCTTATTAATATAAATTTTTATAAATTATTTTTATATACAACTTATAATAAATTATTCAAATAAATGTTTTTTATAACAACATATATAATTTTATATAACCTCTTAATTTGATTTGAAATTTCTATATTCTCAAAAAAGCTTATTTTCATGTCCTTCTATGAGAGACATTAAATTTAATTTATTTAAATTTATAAATTCTTATTTGATAGAAAAAATTATTTTATAATATATAATAAATAAATCATCTTATATTGATGTTTTTGGATTTGTCTAAAAACATTCAATTTTTGATGAATAGAAAAAATATTGAATTTTAACTAAAAAATAAAGATTCATATAAATAATTTAAATATAAATTTTTTATTTAAAAATATTTTTTATTTATTATTATAATAAAAAAATTAAGCATTATTTCAATTTAGGTCATTATATAGAATTTAAAATTAGTATTCAATATAAAAAACATCAATCTTTTGAACACATTCGCTTTAAAAACCCACATTCATGATATATCTGTGGGACTAATTTTAAATCAATATATAATTATTATATGAATAGAATTTGTTAAAAAATTATTCCATTTTTGGAATCATAATTATTTATAATGACATGTATGTTAAATTAAACATTTAACAATAATAATATTGAATGTAATTAAAATAAATTAAACCAATTAAGGGAAAATGTTTTTAATTAGTGGTTAAATATTAATCTTAAGTGCATAAATAACCTTGAAATATGGGTTAAATTTCATTTTTTTCCCATATTTATTCCACTAAACCAATTTTATATTATTTGGTGTGATTTGGAAGCCTTCTTTGTACAGAAGTGATACACCTATCTTTTTTTCAAAAATACCAATTGTGTACTCTCTCCTTCTTATAAATGGAAAGGTACTCTCCAATATCTTTTCATCACTAAATACCATTTTCTTTTCCAAAATATATCAAAAAAACCAAGAAAATTTCACCACCATAATGCAATATTTCTCCCTTTAGTATTTAATCTATCCAAATATGTTTTTTTGTGAAACCCAATATGAGTTACCCAAATAATAGGTAACAGCCTTCAACAAGAATTTATTTTTATTACGTTCTTATCCCTTCAATAATTATCATTATAATATTATATAATATCCACACTATAGTAAATATAGTTAAATGTGGTTATGATTTTTTTATTTCATACACTCCTACACAAATATATCAAATGGGATACATAATCATTGTTCGTGTCTACAACAGACTACCGCATCGCGAACCGATATTGTTCGTTATTCAATTACCACCTCTAAATGATAGTAATAATGATGGAAATAATGTTTTTATATTATAAATACTATATTAATTAATTATTCAATATTATGTAATCAGTATATAACACATACCTTCATCTTTACATTTTTTGAGAAAAAGACAACATCGTTTGTAGACGTATGGACGACTCCCTCCTCAAAGTGGTGTGATTCATTCACACGTTACATGGAATGTATTAAGGGTTTGTTTAATAATAATTTGTTTTATATATGAAATTTTAATGATATTAAAATTATAATATATATATATATATATCATTTATTTTTATTTCACTCAATATTCCAAGAAAATGGTTATTATGTTCATGTTTACATATAACCTACCATCTCCAGGAACAATGTATCTCATTTTCTATATATACCATTTAAAATTTATTATAAATACATATATATAGAATATATAAAATATTTATTTCAAGGTATATAGATTGGAGATAATTACACCATGATATAAGCATGAAGAAAAAATATATAATAAATCAAAAAAATCATGTGAAACATAAAGAAGATACTAAATGAAACTTATCATTAAAATTTAATGGTCTATAATAGGATAATAATATTCCACAGTAAATCATATACGGTGTAACATAAATGAATATTCAATTTATTATTTTTCTAAAAAACTTTGGTTTACTACACAATATATTATAATGAGGATGATGATAGGCATGACATGAGGTTAGGGGGTTTTGATTCTAACTTTTATTACTGTGAGACTTATGGTAGATTCAATAATTGTTTCTTTAATGAGATGTATATATATACCATAAATGTAATATATTAATATTATAAGTAAATTTACATTTATTTACATATCCAATGGATTAAATCTCTTTCATGGGGTTTATGGTTGAAAAGTTACAAAATTTGTATGGTGAATTTGACTAAATTTTCCATCCTTGAGGCACATATTATGTTATGAAAATAGATTAATTTTCGAGGACTATATAATTCAATTTGAAAGGTTATAGCCAGAATATCATTCTTATAAATATATTTTATGATTTTATAAATGTAATTATTTCAAGGGGATCATAATTTCATGTTAAGAAATTGGTAATAGAATATTGTTACAATCTATTCATTTATCGGGATTTTTTATGATTACACTTTCATTGATTAAATATTAATATCTCTTTATCAATAAAAATTCATTTAATTTATTATCATAATGTTAATACGGATATATTCATTTAATGGTACCATTTTTCACTAGTTGGTACTTAATATAATCTAGTTTTTTTAATAAAACAATATCATATATCTTTAATTTGTTGAAAATATTTTTTCCGAAATCCATATTTTAACAATTAAATTCATTTTTTAATTTATATTTTAAAATTATTTCCAAAAAATGGTGTTATAATATTCAAAATTTTAAAACTAATATTTCAATTAATAAAAACTGTTTTCCTTAATAAATTATTTAAATTATCAATAACAATTATCCTCCATCTAAGATGAAATCCATTGATATTACCTATGACTTAAAGGGGTTATGATCCAAGAATAACATTTTTATTATTTCTATTAATGATTTAAACATACTATAAAAAGTGATTTATTGAACTTATTTCACTTCTATACATTATATGATTATGAAACCAGATTCTTTCCAAGGTCAATGATCTAGTGAAATGATTAAGAAACATCTCTATTTTCTGAAAATTATGATATGATGACATTTTTATCATACCCATTTCATTAATTCGGTTATGATATGATTAATTTTTATGATATATTGGAACAGAAATATATAAGATCCTTGTAATATGGTTTGGTGGTCTGTCCCTCTAAAATTTATTAGGAAGAGATTTATATATTATGAGATAAACATGGATGAATGGGGGGTAAAATTTGTTCAATTATCGACATTATCCACTATGATAGTATTGGGATTGAACCATGACTGCTCAGATGGTTTGGGGAGTCAACCTATTCATCTATCATGAAATTAGTAGTGATTTTTTTACTACTAGGGAACTTATTTTATATGTTAATGTGTATGAAATAATTCCATTTCTTATTAATATATTACGATTTCATGGATTCTGATTAGTATTACCTTATGATTCATGTATTATGAGGTACCAATATTTATGACATGATTCTTTTTTATGATCATTGATATACAGAGTTTCAATTTTTATTGTTATGATAATGTTCTCAAACACTTAAGGTCAAAATTATGCTTATATATCGATATTTTTAATAGTTATTAAGCATATGAGATCTCACATTAATATGTTTCATTTCCCTAGATTATGAACATTTGTATTACGAATTATTAGTATAAGAAGGGTTATAGTCAATGAAAACAGAAATAGATATAAAATAATTCAATTATTTTCCATTTATTATGTTTCCATGTTCCCAATGGCACTAAACTAATTAAATATTTTGGTATATAATTGTGGAATGTGTTAGGTGCTCTATAAAGTGATGAAATTTATATGAATTTTAATAGAGGTTTTCTATTATTGGTATCAGAGAAAAAGATTAGTAAACATTTGGATACTAGGATTAGAAAACAATAATGAGATCTACAAATAAATTTATAAGGATATGTAAATGGATGAATCATACTATAGAAAAATGTATTTGTTTTTTATTGAAGGATTAAGTGATGAGTTTCAAAAAAATAAATCAATGTCTGGGTAGTAAAATTGAATTTGGCTTTGGAACATATATATATTGGGGTAACAACGCTTGAAAACATAGTATTGAGGCTGACTCGACTGGAAACTAGTGCACGACAAACGTCCTTGCTTCACAGCTTGTTTGTAACCTTAAGGAGATATTCTTTATAAATTTAAAAAAATCATGAATCATCATGAAGGATTTAATTAGATAATGACTATGAATTACTAGGATTAACATATAGTGTAATAAATTAAGTAAATTTTCATAATTAAGACTTCCTATAAGTTTATTTCAAATATTATTTTGTTCTTCAATAAGATAAATGCTTCATACTATATAATTTTTTTTTGTAATCGGATTGAACCCAAAGGAACCATGTTAATGGTGATTATGAAGGAAAATACTATCATTATATATATGAGAAAGAGAATTCTATGGGAGCTGGAATGAGAAATATCATTTCTATTATCACCCAATTTTCATAAGCTATGGTTCATTATGAAATACCAAATAAGAAAAGAGGGAACATTTTTTATTAAATCCATTCTCAGGAAACAACCACATACTTTTAGTGGGTCTTATGGCCCACTTATTCTAGTGAAATTATTTGTTACTACTAAATATTTTATTTACATTATCAAGTTATTGGAATAAGAGATATTCATTCTTTATTATACTATTAAGAAGTGGTTTTAGAAAATTGATGTACCCTATTAAAGAGCATGAGGAATAAAGTTGAAATTGAATATATTGATTTGCACATGTTCATGAACATATTCATCAAAAATTTGTTTACATGTGTCCTTCATAAAAATATAGAGAAAGAGTTCACTATTTTAAACAAACTATATGATGAGTCTGTAGATACCTATGAGTATAATTTTATAAGACATTCAAGGTAATATTTTTATTATAATCCAAACTGAATATATGGTTGATATATTCATGAGTGTATTAATGACTATTTTGACTGAGGGTGGGAAGAACGACGCACCCAATGGTCAATCTTACGGAGGGATGAGTTCCACTCAATCGCTCAGGTTAGGTATATCGGTCTTCATTTCGAAACGCTTAATAGTTACATATCCAATGATCTGGGACCTACTTTCCAAAGGCAGGCGTTCGATTGACGAATCTGCCAGCGATTCCTAAGAACTCACATTGGTTGAGAGGATGGGATTTCGGGCTCATCGCACCCTTTTGGGGGGAATTATTTTCTATTCCAGGACTCTCTTATAGATTTAATATGTATTCATATGTTTGCAAATCTTTGTTTATCCCCAAGAATAGTATCCATGGAATACTTATTCGTTGGAAATGATCAAATGAACACAGGGATGCAGAGTCATTTAGGCCTGAGCTTTCCATCCTTCATTTGGATTAATGACTCTGAGGAGTTTCGACTCATTGAGATGGCATGGGTTGGAAGCCTCATAATTGGGCGCTCTGTAGTGTATTACCATCCAGGGGGTAGATAATGACTTGAGCGTTTGGACTGAACCTGTGATATTAGCTTCCAATGTATACTCATGAGAAGGATCAAGATCCACGTATTTCGATTCCACTTGACTGGACACATCACCTTTTAAGGTCGTGCGACAAGGACCCAACCATACAGTGTAACATCTTGTGATAAGGACACCTAGGCGAGAGATGCCCAGTTAAAGTTGGTGTGAGACTTATGCCAAAGAAACCCTGAAGACACTAGGGAAGCAATTTCCTATGGCAAGATACGGTTCTACTGAGGTCATGAGGACATGGTCTGAAACTGACAGATGTGTATCAGACAAAGATATCAGGCTTGCACCTTGAAGAGGTTTCATACATTTCTCAGTTGGTCGGGGATCAAAGTCCATGTAGTTCTGAGAAATTAGGGCTTACGCGTGAGAGTTTCCTGTTGTTGGGATTAAACCTCGAGGAGGCGATATATATACCCTATTTAGGAAACAGAGATCAAAACCCACATAGTTTATTTTGAGGGGCATGATTGGGAATTACACATGGTTATTGGCCGGAATTGGGATTGAACCTCGGAGAGTCTTCCTACGTACCCTACATAGGAGATGAGGATCAAAACCCACGTAGTTCGTTTGGAGGGGCATGATTGGGAATTAGACATGGTAAGTGGCTCGAATTGGGATTAAACCTCAACAAGGCATCCTACGTACATTTCTTAGGAGGCATGGATCAAAACCCACATAGTTTGTTTTGAGGGGCATGATTGGGACTTACACATGGTTAGAGGCCCGTATTGGGATTGAACCTCGAGGAGGCTTCCTACGTACCCTGCTTAGAAGATAGGTATCAAAACCCACATAGTTCATTTTGAGGGGCATGATTGGGACTTACACATGGTTAGTGGCCCAAATTTGGACTGAAAATAGTGGAGGCTTCCTACATACCCTTCTTTCGAGACAGGGATCAAAACCCACATAGTTCGTTTTGATTGGAATGATTGGGACTTACACATGGGTAATGGACTGAATTTGGATTGAACCTCAGGGAGGATTTCTACGTACCCTGCATAGGAGACAGGGATCAAAACCCACATATTTCATTTTGAGGGCCGCCGTTATGAGGATGCTGTGACTATCACAAATTTCTAAGCCCGCGAGAGTCATGCTCGGTGTGAGAAACAAGAGAATGAAACAAACTATGAAAGCCTCACACATTCTTCCTACAGATGGAATGAGAGTCAGATGAAGAGGAAAGGAGAAGGCCGAGACCACTGGACTCTCCTTCTCCCTGATGTTGGAGGAAGGTAGGAGTCATGCAGCAGAGTAATGGACCTTCCGTGATGAGAGGGGAAGGGATATCGGCTTCCAGCGAGGATGGTGCGGGGCATACTTAAAGAGGGATGCCAAACCACTCCCAGGAGAGGGAAGAAGTTCTCTCCACTGGTTCTCATCAAAAGGAAATAAGATTGTAGTCCCTCAATCCTGGAAAATGGAGAGGCACAAAGGGTACTCCCGAGCTCGGACCCTGCACTACCACAGGAATGTGAACCCATGAATTCCTCAGGAATCCACTCAAGAGTTGTGGCAACCCCTTTGTCCTTGCCTACTGTGGGTATGTGATCTCAAATTGGTGTGCTGATGCGCCTGAATATTTCATCATATGGGTATGTTGGCTTCAATAGAGGCCTTGGCTTGGGGCTGATGAATAGGCCAATGAAGGTATAGTGAAGGATTGGGCCAAATTGGAAGGGCTTTATCTAGCATGGGGAATGGGAACACCAAAAGAGTTGGCTGGCTACATGGGTGCATGAGGAGTGGCGCTCATCACATAGGGGGGGTGATACGCGGCTAGAGAGGGCATCCGCATACCATGGTGGTATGCAGATTGATAGGCATCCCATGTAGCAGGGTGGTAGATGGCTTCGGGTTCGGCCCGCATACTAGGTTGGTACGCAGTGGAGTATGTGCGAGCAGCAGTGGCAAGGTGCGTTGCCGGTTAGGGGTTCACCGGTCAGGGCTTCACCAGCATATGAGGGTTATAAGTGGTGCATCAGATTGAAAAATGGGAATAAACTCCCTGGTCTGTAGGGAGTACATCCGCATAGTGGACATGGCTCACGGGTTTTTTCTTTTATGTTCGTGGTTCTTCAATTTGTTATGTGTTTTTCAGTTCTTTATCAATTCGTTTCCAGTTTTATACCTATTCTGGTTCGCAAATTTGAACTTCGCAATTTGTGAAACCCAATGCTCCTTCCTCTAGAATCCTTCCTTCAGAAGTCAATCTCCAAACCTATTCACCAATGGAGTCTAATCAATCGATCCCCTGATCACCGGATCCTTCCACCTGAATCGGATCGATCCCTTTCTTCTCGCCCTTAGTGTATTTTTATAGATGTGGTAAAGAGATGTATCTGTAGTCATGCAGCACCTTTTGTGAATCCCAATGATCGAAAACCCAGTTTATGTATGACTTGGTCAATCCGAAACTCACGGGGGGTCATTGAATTCACCTCATCTGTGATCCTAAACGATTCGGGGGGTTCTTTGCGACCGCGTGGGGCTCCGCAACTATTTTGCAAAAGACAGCATGTGCGGTCTGGGCCGGTTGGTGCGTTTCATGGTGGGGCATTTTGTGACGGTGGGCCGGCCTGGCGCCCATCCTGCATCATACCCGGGTATGGGTTCCCGCCTCCGTTTCACGAATGACGCTGGTCTGCGGAGGGGGCGTCTCGCTAAACCGGCCACGTACCATAAATGTTGGACCGGTACGTGGACCGGTCAGTCCATTTCAAATCTTTAGTATTCTCTATATTTTTGACCAATTCATTGAGGTAAATTTGGTAGAAGCCTTTCTCAAATTAAGGGGGATTTCCATTCACATTTGCATATTTTTCAGGACCCTAAAAATGCCCTCTATCGGAATGGGGTCTGATCGGAATGAAGATGAAGCTATTCTGATGTTGAGTGGTCCTGAAACATGGATAGTTTGTGGTAGAGGAGTGGACCTAGTAGGGGACCATGCAAATAAATAAGGGTTACCCTACCCTTGTATTTTACCAGATTCTTCGCGAAAACAGAGCTCTTGCTTTTTGTCTCTACGTGCACGCATCCATCGTGAAAAGCCTTGTCTGCGAGCTAGCTTCTGTTTCTGCGAACCATTTCTCATTAGCGGTTACCATTACCCACAGAGCAATCTCCCATCCATGAACTAAAACTTCTAATAAATTAAAAAGTAATTCATGATTTTCCACATAGGAAGTCGCTACGCGGTTTTGGATGATCCACAAAACGGAAATCCTCAATAATTTGAAAATTTTTATGTTTTCCAAATCTAAACATTTATATTCGGAATTGAGATTCAGCGGGGAGCTTGGTTCACGACATTCTAGAAAATGCTCCATGGGCTAGAGTATCCCGAACTTCTTCCGCTTAGGGATGGTTTGCGGGATGCAGCTATCGCGAACCACCTTTTGAGTCCAGCCAGTGGATTTTGTCATGAAGGATACTTGAGAGAGTCCTTTTTTAAATTCTTGGTGTTTTGTCCAAATTTCATTATTTTGGACTAATCATCTATGTGGTTTCCATGATACAGGGAGAAAATATGGTTTCTCCTCGACCTGTGATTAGGCCTACTATAGAGCTTCTTCCGATTGGTGATCAACACTTAAAGGATGTGTCCAGCTCTGTTCAGGATAGATTCAGCCACACTTTACTGTACCCCCTCGTTGAAAACATGATCCCGAAGTCACAGCAAGAGTACACCTTTTCCAATAGCCTTCCTTCTTGCA
The DNA here is from genome assembly GCA_963277665.1 of Viscum album. Taxonomy (NCBI): domain Eukaryota; kingdom Viridiplantae; phylum Streptophyta; class Magnoliopsida; order Santalales; family Viscaceae; genus Viscum; species Viscum album. Next base: position 1,967,824,512 of record OY728132.1, read on the forward strand.
GGTTCGGTTTATTTTCTGATACACCGATTCCAATTCCATCTCATGAAAACAGCCTTCAGCATGGATATTTACCAGTACTATCCCTCAATTTGTGATAACTGCCATAGGGTGGCCTACCCCAAGGGATACAGCTATTTGGAATGTGCTGAATCATCTTCCTTTGTCCCTGATAGGAGAACAACATTAGCAGGATGGGGCAATTCACTATTAGTGGAGCATTTCCCGAAATGCATTGGTAAAAATCCAATGTGGCGGGTCTTCGAACCGACACATCCATCCCTAAGGGGCATTTAATTAATTTGATTGGGGGTGTCCCTTCTGGGTTCGCCAGAGCTGTGTGGAGTTTGAAGTGTAATTGTATGTCCTGGGTCCATATGAAGCTTCCTTAGTGTCCCAGACCTATACCCATCGGTCCCACGCCATTTCCAAGCAGCTTATGAGCCGTTGGAGTCCGGATACCAACACATTATATCTGTTCCATAGGGAGGTGGGTATCAGTCTTTGGGATTTCACCTAGATTTCAGGGGTCCCAATTTTTGGAGGCATGTATGATGAACTCATTCCTCCCACTTCTATGTGGGATAACGAGGAGAGAAATCCTCCCTTGGTGAAGCAGCTCATTGATCAGGCCCGGGAGTATTTGAACGATATATCTCTAAAATAGATTGCCCCATATAGTGAATGGATCAAATCTTTTTCTAGAGAGAGCATGTCCATGGCTCTTCCATGCAGGCCCATGACATGTCCTTCGATGGAGTCTTGAAGGCAGAGGAGCAGCTATTGGATGATCCAGGAGGAAGTCTAGTTCAATAGCTGGGGCTGGGAACTTGTGTTGGGCATTGTTCGGCTACTTCGTCTGGAAGCATTTCTAGTCATGTTTTTGAGTGGCTGGTTGTTTCCCGTACGTGAGACTGGCGGTGCGCGTGTCTCTACATTGGTTATGGTGGCACAGCTAGCCACCGGCAATGTCATCAACTTGGTCATCCATGTAGTGGATAAGATTTATTAGCTACATGTAAATATTACCGACAGGAGTAGGCCAAACCAATTAGCCGACCCTTTTCAAATCCTATGAGGATGGTTTGGAGTGCATATTATGAATTGATAAACATTCATCAATCCTTTTTAGATTCCAGGTACATTATTCTAGCCGTTTTTATAATTGACCAGCAATGTTCTGCCAAAGGGGTAGGTGGGCCAAGATACAAATGGAAAATAGAAAGACCAGGATATGCATCTGCTATAGAGCCAGATCTTGAGCTATGACCATTTCAATTACGTAACATATCCCTCCCCGACCGGTGCAATCACGAACATCATATCAGAGGAATTTGGAAAGCGTGGCTACCTATTTTCTCTCCAATAGGGTATTATGGTGGCTCATATCGGTGGGGAAATGATCTATGTGGGATATTCTCCTTTCCAATTCTGACGTCAATTTGGCTGTGTCCAGGCGTTGTGTTCTCCTGCTCTCAATGGCACCCGCAGGAACCACCATCTGATGGTGTCCATACAGTTTTGGCTAAGGTTTACCCTAGAGGACACTGACTGTGAGGTTATGACCCCCATTCTTGCAAACTCCATGCCTTTCTTATCCAAGAGCTATTCCGATTCCATGGTGCAATTGTACCCAAATGGTCAGTTTGGGTTGTGGGTGCCCACTATCTCGAGTCCTAAGACATCGAAAATAAAGAGGAAGCGGAAGGGGGATAGTGCTCCAACCAGGTCGGGAAAGGTTATTCATAACCCTCCAAGTCATGTGCTTCTGGGGAAGGTTTTAATGGATAGAGGTGTCTCCTCACATGCCCTCAAAGCTTCCTGGAGAGAGTTGTCCATTCCTGTTGATGATGCCTTCCCGACGGGCCTGGGGCCAATGGAATGAATTCGAAGGCCTTTCATCCTTTCGTAGCTGGTACCCTCATTCTTTGTGGAAGTATCTCCAGGAATCATAAATGGTGTTCGATGGGCTCGGCTACATATCTTCTCCTGCTGACACCCTTTACGATCTGGACCCAGAGAGGGTCAATCAGAATCTCTGGGACGTTGAGGCCTACATTCATGCATTCCAGGGTTATGCGGTGTTAAATAACCATGTCCAAGCCCTTCTGTGATTGGTGACTAATGAGGAGGAAGAAGATAGAAATCAAACTTTAGTGGGAGATGATTCCACTGCTCCCCCTGCTATAGCTGAGGCAAGGGAATTTCCGCTCCTACCCATGAGGTCCCGCCCACAGATTGCTTCCGAGAGTACTAGGGAGACAGTGAGGCATTGAAAACAACCACGGCTATTGCCGCCTCCACCAACCCATATCGCTGCAAGACCCTCTCAGGTCGATCCCCCCCAGCTAGTTGTTCCTGTTACGGCTACATTTCTAGACGCGTGGAGGATTTGGGATGACCTGAGGGTTAGTGGCTCAGATGAAGAGGTTTGGGATTACTCAAAACAAGCTCTCTTGAGATTCTGGTTATTGGGACTATATTTCCTCAACCTCACTTTCTATTGGAAGAGGATCTAGATAAAATAGTCATCTCTTTGATGGAAATGGACACATATGATCATTCACTCTAAAACTTGATTTACGGGTCTAATCGGGTGTCCATGATGATAAAGCAACCCGAATCGTTAGATCTCAAGGAATAGGTTGCCCTGCTTTTCCATCATGGCCTTCTTCCATATTTACTGTGAAGTTTCTATAGTTTCTTCCCTTTATGCAGGGTGCTGAGGAATCCCAGGGGGAAATTCCTTCCTCAGAGTATACTCTTCGGGGTACTGCAGCAGGCGAACACATGACTTAGACTACACTGGTCATCGAGGAGGGGTCTCCTGGTGTAGTTGAGCACATGGAAGTGACCATCGTGGATCCGACTAGGGTCATTCCTCCTCCAGCTCCTCCCAGCATCCCAAGAGGACAATTTTCCCCTGGGGAGATCTAGAGACGTCAGTAGGCGTGCCAATTATCAGAACGGCTCGGACAAGGAATGAAGGGTAATCATGATTCTCGTTCCCTCAATTACCATCTCATATGTTCTGAATCTGCCAGTTATTAACTGTTTTGGTGCTATGGTGCGGGGCCAATAAGTGAACTGGCCGTGGCTTCCAAAGTGGTCTTACTTTCTGCGCTTTTATTATATAAGGGACCACCTATGGCCATACCTGAGTGTGATGAGATAGTGGGCCCTGCTGAAGGGGATAGTGGTATAGACGCTTTCTTTCTGTCTTCAACGAACAAGGAAATATCAGATGAGGAAGAGCTAGAATATGACACTCCTGTTGATCACACAACCTATATAGCTATGAGGAAGGATGGGGCACCTATGATTACCGAGGAGCCACAGATCCGACGGGGTTAGCAACCTCATACCTGATGGATCCCATGGTGATGGGGGAATAGCCTATTATCTGGCCAGTTGTTGAGAACCCAAAGCAGGACATCGTTCTGTTTACCGAGGGAGTAAATTCCCCGAGCTTAATCTCCATAGATGATAGCTTAGAGATAGATTTGGGATTGCTGTCCTTGGGTGTGGCCTTAGGTCCTAGGAACCACTGAGGGTTTCTAGGATTCTATTTCCCATTGAATATGTATCACCTTCCTCGAGCGGCAGTGGAATCATAGATCTTGAGGGCACTGCCACTTTGATGATTGGGGGTAAGCTTCTCAATATATTTCCACTGAATCCATTATCTTAACTTTTATCATTAGGTATACTTATCTTTTTTTTTGACTTTTGGGATTTAGGACCACAAACATTGGCACTGGTGATTGTGCCATAATATCCAATCGTTCTGGTGGCCACAAATGCTGGGGGCGATGTTTCCGCAGCATCAGAGTTTGAGGTTGAAGCCGTAACAGGTCCCTCCTTGGTGAAGTTTATCCTAGAGTATGTTTTTTTGTCCGGATGTGACTCCGAGCCTAATCAATAGGTCATTTCCACTCATTGACCTGCTCGCTAAAGGGAATGGGAGAACGTCTTGAAGCTGATTTCTCAGATGCCCTTGGACGAGATTATGACTAAATTTCCGAAGTTGCGCGATATGTTTTTTCTACTGGGATTCGACTTCTTTGAATACCATGGAATTTTTGTTATATTCAAGAAGGTGGTTGTTGACCGAGAGATGCTTGGTGGTTTTGAATCTCGCCTTTCTGTTGCACAATCTAAAGCCTACCTTTCTGCAACCCAAAATGTTTTCCTAACATAAGATCATGATCATGTTGGGGTAGTCGCGAGACTTCAGGGAGAAGTCCTTAAGAAGGGTTCTCGACTGTTGGTGCTGAGGAGTGATATACAGTGGTTGTAGCAGGAGGTGGCTAATGACACATCCATAATTGAAGAAGGGGAGAGGCAGATGGAGGAGGAGATGAGGGTGAGCTTAAAGGCAGCACAGGAGGCGGAAGCACTGCAGGCTGATGTGGAAACTAAGACGGCTTTGCTGTAGAATCTCTATCAAGTGATCGAGGATTCTCATCAACGCCTGATACAACTTTTTGAATCCACTGAAATTCTCCTATAATAACCTTTCACTACTAGAGGAGGCTCCAGATTGTGAAATCCCTTCTCATCAACTTTGATATGGAACAAAAATATGTATCTCTGTAGCACTCTTTGCTACCTTTCCCTATGATATAAGTTATTTTACATGGCTTCTATATATGATAATTAAATGAACATAAAATAATTAGAGTTCACGGAAATTGATAAAATTGAAACGAGCTCTAATTTTTTCCTGGACCAAGGGATCCAGCGATCGTAGTTTGACTATTGCTATGATTTTATTGAAAAACCAAACAAAATTTTTGCATTTTCCGTCAATAACCTAATTTTTCCGGGGCCCATTTGGCGTGGACTCAACGGGTATGGATTCACTTTCTCTTAGGTCACCCTTTTCAGGTTTTCAGCCTAAAGGGCTTTGCGCCTCTTTTTGTGAGCGGTTTAATGTTCCACTGACAAGAATATCATTATTGATGTTTTAGGTCAAACAGATTTGACCAGATATGGTGGGTGAGGGACCCGATGAGGTTTGGTTGATTAAAAGACGTCTCAATACCTTTCAGATGCATGTGGAGGGAATTTTTTATATTTGAACAACATGTAGGGCATGTCACAAGGCATGGGAGCCATATCGGCATGCCGATGTAGGAAAAGAATCATCAAATGAAGACTTGCCTTTGTTATACGGTGTAGGGGTGATCAATATGCAAAGACTCTGAGGGAATGGTATGCATAGTCATGAAAAGGTGTCCTTAAGTCAATGACTGTCCATTTTTGATGGCCTGAGGACTTAATGGAATTATGGGTTAAAAAAACCACCATGTGTGGCGTGGACAATTATGAAAACCACCAGGGGTGGGTCGGAAATAATATGTGACGTCTGAAAGGGTTTGGGAAAATTTTTATTAACCAGGATTGTGGTCGAGAGGCCCCATTCCTATTCATTTAGTTAGCATAAAGGATGGTTGAAGTTTGAAACAGTTTAAAGTCATGAAGCTAGGACAATATTTTTTTTAAATGGAATGGCTTTCCTTGGTTCTTGGTAATCTCACCCAAGATGTTCCACTATACTCAGGCAGTGTTGTGAAATTTTTTTGGTAAACTACAGCTCAGAGGGTTTCTGAATCCCAGTATGGACATGGGGGATCAGAGTCCAAGAGGGGTATGTAGAGAAGCATTGCCTAAAGAAATCATTCCTTTGGAATATGGTCCAGGGGTGACCAATATGCAGAGCCGTTGAGGGCATGGTATGCATTTTCATGAAAAGGTGTCCTTAGGTCAATGATTGTATTCTTCTGATAGCCGAGAAACATTATAAAATTTGAGACTCGGGACCATCAGGGGTGTCTTGCAAGTGTTTGGCTCTTCCTGGGTACAGAGTGTACTTTATGAGGAGAGGGTGCCTGGATACGGGAGAAGAATCTAGTCTAAATTTCCCCAGGAATGGGAAAAGTCATCCCTTCTCAAGCTGGCGTGGGACGGTGGTTAGTCCAGGTCTGGCTCGTGCATTGAGGGAAGGAGGAAAACCTATATTCTTAATTGAACCCATGAAGAGTTCGACCTTGTAGTTTATAGTCATGCGACATGGACGAAGGTCATTGTTATTATTACTAAATCCGTTCATTTAATAATCATGAGGTGAGGAAGGAGGGCATTTTAAATTCCGTGCATTTTAACGTCATGCAGTAAAGACAACTTCCATGCAGGTTAACATCATCTGGTAAGGACGAAGAGCATTATTAAAGATATTGTGCAGTTTAGCGTCATGCAGTGAGGACGAGGGGAATTTTTTAAATCTGTGAAAATGCATGTAATTAGAATCATTTCCATGGATATTTAATGATTTGTCTTTGTAGCTTCACGCTAAGCGACAAAGACATGTTCCATGCAGTTTTAATCATCATGTGGTAAGGATGTAGTTGCAAAGGCCACACTATATTAGAATGTAACTGGGCTCAAATATCTCATCATGTACAAGTCATGGAGAGTGGTTGATGGTGTAAACCATGGTTCTGGGGCTTCTTGGATCAGGAGAGATGATATGGGGTCTCTAAGGCTGGTAAGCATATGGGGCTAGGAAGAGTATCACATGAGAAAATCTTGACAATGGTAGACAGGCCAGGGGATATCAATATGAAGAGCTGTTGAGGGCTCGGTATGCATAGTCATGAAAAGGTATCCACGGGTTGATGACTTTCCACTTCTGATGACCATGAATGATTATGAGGATCCGCGATTGTCCGGGCCACAAAGTTTGTCATTTGGTAAGGAAATATCTGGACATGTTGGGGATATTTATCCCTAGTTTCTGTTAAAAATCGAAGATTCCACTGGGATGATTTATCTTGCAAATGTGGTATACATTTACTCCATGTAGTTTAATGTCATGTGGTATCGACGAAGTACTCTTAGTTTAAGGGTAATAGAGTTCGGACCATTGGGTGACTATTGCTACTATCACTTGGAGGGAAATTGAGTTAGGATGATCTGGTATACTCTGAAAAAGTGTGAGGTAATGAGGGTGTAAACTGAAACTCTGGGGTTTCCCGGATTAAGGGATATGGTGTGGGGCTCTGAGACCGGTAGGCGTATGGAGATGGGTAGGGTATCGCATGAGGAAATATTTCCTTTGGTAGATGGGCCAGGGGTGATAAATATAAAGAGCTGCTAAGGGTATGGTATGCATAGTCATACAAATGTGTCTAAAGTTCGATGACTTTCCATTTCAGATGGCCATGGATAATTATCAAAATTGATGATTGCTCATAGCACAGAGTTTGGAATATGGGGATAATGGTGTCCAAGCATACTAGAAACATCTTCATCATAATTTCCCATTAAGTCAAAGTAGCCTAGCCCTGGCTAGTTTTTTGTAGATGTAGATCTCCATGTGATCCACGGGCGGATACATAGGCTAACCAGGTAGGGATTCCCTAGCAACGTTTGGATGTGAAAGATGAATAACCTTTTAAACCACTACTCCATAAATTTTGGGTCGGGGGATATGATATGGGGACTCTCAGGCCAGTAAGTATATGAAGATAGGAAGAGTATCACATGAGGAAATATTGCCTTTGGTAGACAGGTCAAGGGCTAATCAATATGCAGATCCACTGAGGGCATGGTATGCATATTCATACAAAGGTTTCCTCAGGTCGATAACTTTCCACTTCTGACGGCCAGGGGTGGTTATGAAGATCCGTAATTATATAGGTCATGGAGCCTGATGTATGGAGAGGATGCATCACAATTCGCAAGGATTATTCCCATACTGTTTCTCCTTATATCTTTGGTGGGTCATGATGAAGTCCGTGTAGTTTAATGTCGTGTGGTGAGAACGAAGTCCTTCCATTTTTAACATCATGTGGTGAGGATGAAGATGAACCGACATGAAAATAGGGATTTTGTGCAGTTTAACATCAAGTGGTAAGGACACTGGACTGTGAAATTTTACGTCATGCAGTAAGGATGAGGGGTATATATACATGTATTTTCTTTTATCGGCGGCTAGGCAAGGAGATAAGATCTCGGCATCGCTACGTATCATGTGAGGGCAGAAATCAAGCCGTACGTAGTTCTTTTGGGGAATAGACCCTGTGTAGGTCTGGTCTATACGGGGGAAAGTGGAAAAAATTTATTTCTTACTTGTGAAGTTTAACATCATGTGATAAGGATGAGGAATAATCCTCGTGCAGGTCTGGTCCTTACACGGGGAAAATGGGGTATTTTTTTCTTCATTTGGGGTTTTGGGGCCAGGGTGGGGAATTATGGCATCACTACATATCCCGCGAGGGTAGGAATCAATCAGTATGTAGTTCATTAGAAGATATTACACCCAGTGTAGTACTGGTATATACATGGCGGGAAAAGGGAATTTTTAATCTTCATTCGGGGGTTCTCGGGCCCGGATAGGGAACCCTGGCGTCGCTGTGTATCCTACAAAGGCAGGAATCAATCCAGAGGTAGTTCTCTAAAATCAATGTAGTTTGTGTTCACAAAAAGGGACCCATCCATAATTCCAAAGATCATGTGAGTAATACTCATTGGGAGAATCAAGGAATGGCGGAAGTCCCGGTTGAGTAACGTGTGAATAGGCTTGCTAATAGGGCCGTGATTAAGGTGGTGGATGGACCCGGTCAGGGGGTTTGGGTGTCACTACGTATCCTGTGAGAGCAGGAATCTAGCCACACTTAGTTCATTGAAATAGGTACATCCTATGCAGGGTTGGTCTGTACACAAGGGAAGTGGGAATGTTTTTTTTATTTCATTTAGGGTTGGATGGGACATGATGTGGTATCATGGCATTGCTACGTATCCTGGAAAGGCAGGAATCAAGACATATGTAGTTCTTTGAAAGGGATACACCCCGTGCATGGTTGGTCTGTACATGGTGGAAAAAGGGCACTTTTAACTTTATTTGGGGACGGTTGGGCCAGGATATAGAATCTTGGCGCCACTACGTATTCTACAAGGGAAGGAATCAAGCAGTAGGTAGTTCTCTGAAATCCGTGCAGTTTAACATCGTGTGGGGAGGAAGAAATACAATTAGTCCGGGGTCATATAGATTAGACCATTGGGGATTAGCAGTTTAACGTTCTGTAGCTCAGACGGTAACTGTTTTTAATTATGTCAAATACCTCTTCAGAAATCTCACATTCGTTGGAGCGGTAGTGAACTCCCATCCATGGAGATCATGGAATATGCTCCATGGGAGTAGACCATTTATAGAACATATGGTCCCTCACACATGGGATCTATCTTTGGAGTTTTATTTCCAGTTATCATTGGGGTTCGTAGGACCAACACCAATTATCCTTCCAAGAAATACCGAAGACGAACCTTTGTATTAAAGGCTCATTTGATCCTGTTCTGATATACATCCAGATGGTGCAGAGTGTGCAACTGCTTCTCATCCAGCTATTCCAATTCACCTAGCCATTTTATTGATTTCTCAACATTGGATAACTGATCACAAATGGAAACACAGAGCGAGGGAAATTGGTTCTCAAAGGGCATGACCACTTATGTTCCGTATACTAATGAGTATGGATTAGCCTGAGTAGTGGTGCCGATTGTGGTTTTATAAGCCCACAATGCATGAAGGAGTTTATCCATCCATGATTTCTCGTCTTTTTCCACCATTATCTATATAATTTTGGACATGGTATGGTTGAAATCCTCTATCTATCTGTCGGCCACTGCATCGTAGCGGGATGAGTGGTTAACCTTGATACCATATTCTTGGTATAGTTTCTCCAATTCTATAGAGCAAAAGTTGGTGTCGTTATCCGTTAGTACGGTATGAGGGACTCTAAATTTGGTGATGATATTGGCTTTCACAAAGCTGACAATGCTTCTTGCCTCGACTTCCTTGAGGGGTACAATTTCTGCCCATTTGGAAAAGAAGTATGTTGTTGTGAGGATATACTTTAGTTGTTGGGCCCTGAAGGGAGGATATGGTCCCACAACATCTATTACCCCTATGTCAAATGACCAGGAGTACTTGTCCTGATGAAGTAACTCTGGGGGTTGGTGAATAAAGTGTTGGGTCGGAAGAATCAAGGAAAGATGGCAAGAGGGGGGGTGAATTGCCTTTTAAAAAATTGATTAACAAATTAAAAAACAAAGTAAAGTGCAGCGGAAATAAAGAAGGCAAGACACACGAAATTGATAACGGAGTTCGGCCAAAACCCGGCCTACGTCTCCGCTCCCAACTTAACCGTTGAGAGATTCCTACCGCTTGCTTTTCAATGGTTTTAGCAAGAAACCCACTAGGCTTTGAGGTAGCACTAGGACCTATTACAGCTTGCTTTTAGTGGTTAAGCAAGAACCCAATGCTTTTAATGGTTAAGCAATAACCCACTAGCCTTTTTACGGGTGAAGGCTAGCTCACCGATCTCAAGCCTTTTACAAGGTAAGGCTTGTGAACCTCTTCACACCTTAGTGGTGGTGTGAGAACCCAAAGAAAGGGAGGTTGAGAAAAGGGTTGGGGTTTGTAGGCACAAACCCAAAATTAAAGCACAAAAGAGATAAACAATAAAACCGTATTGGAGGAAGTCTTGGGCGCCTTTGATTGAATGGAGATGATGAAGGCCGCTTCCAAGCTTCTTGGGTGGAGCTCCTTGGATGTGGAAGTTGTTGGAGCTATTGGAGTTCCTTTGGAGGAAGACGCCGGAGGTTGGCCAATTGATGCAAAATATGTCCGAGGGCTTCACAATAGTTCCGGTAGTTGTCCGGGGCTTCCTTGGCCTTTATTTATAGGCTAGGAACCCTTGGGGAGGCTTCGGAGCCGTTGGAGAGGTCTTCGGAGCCGTTGGGAGTCAAGTGGACAGGCTGGTCAACAGCCCAACGGCTAGTTTGACTGTGTCCACCGGCTGGCCAGTACAGTCCCACCGGCTGGCCGGTGTGTGCAAAAAGGCATAGGATTCTTGTCCAGGGGCCACCGGCTGACCGGTACATCTCCACCGGCTGGCCGGTGCCTTGATAGAGAAGAAGAGTCTTGATCCAGGCTCCACCGGTCGACCGGTGAGGAGCCACCGGCTGGCCGGTGGAAAGACAGAAGGTCTCACTATTTGTGCTGGGTGCCACAGGTCGACCGGTGGCAGAGCCACCGGTCGACCGGTGGGGAGGCAGTAGCTACCCCTTGAGTCTGGGTGCCACCGGCTGGCCGGTGGTGAAGCCACCGGTCGGCCGGTGGACTGAATTTCAGTCCATTTCTGCCTCTTCCTTGGTCAACTTCTTGGCAATCAAATGCCTATCAACACAAACACTTAAAACACAATGTTAGATAAAAATGAAAGTGATTGTGATCATGAAAATCAAACAACGAGAGGTTCGAGATGTACAACAATCTCCCCCTATTTTGATGATCACAATCACCAAAACAATTAAAGTAAAAATGAAATTAAAAGGAAATGCAAAGCATGATGAAAAAGGATTCTCCCCCAATCAATCAAGAAATTTCTCCCCCTTTGTGATTATCAAAATAGAATGGGGCATAAAACTTGATTGAGGGAAATTGAGATTTTAAAAACAAGATTTGAGATTTGAAAATCAATTGAGATTTTTGAAATTGAAATGAAAATTTGAATAACAGTTTGAATTGAAAGTTTTGAAACAAAAACAAATTCGATACCAACTGTTGGAAACCAATTGAAAATTGAAAATTCTAAATTGATTTGAAAAAGAATTGAAAATTGAAATTTGAAACCAAATGTAATTTTTGAATTAAAAATGAGAAAGTTCTCCCCCTAAATAAAAATAATGAATCACCGGGGAGTGGGATTTTGAAAAGAAACAATTTTAGGCCCGGAGAGACTCGCAAGGAGGGATTTTTCAATCCAAACTTGTCTCATGGCGGGTCTTCTCCTATAAAACTCGTCACTATAGAAAATAGACTTGGGTTGGCCATACCGGGCGTTTTTACAATTACACTCATTTATGAGATGCCCGGTTTTCTTGCAATAATTACAAAATTTGTAATCGGAGCTCCCCCTTACAAAAACAGTTTGAGCATGGGAGGAGGAGGCTCGGTTGGTGTAGCCAAGTCCATTGGTGGTTCTAGATACTCGTTGAGAACCTAATAATTTGGTCAAATTTTGTTCACCTTGGGTGAACTTGGCTAAGGTCTCTCTAAGGTCTTTGATGGTTGATTCCATGGAATCAACATTTGGAAAATTTTGGATTTTAAGGGACATCTCCTCCTTCTCTTTGAGAAGTTGTTCTTTTTCGGAGGAGAGTTTTTTGAAAGACTTTTTTAAAGCAATAAATTTTGAAGATAAAGCATGAAAACCATTTTCTAGTTGGTCTCTAGCATGTGAGAGTTCTTCATATGACAAATGATTTAAAGAATTGGAATTTGAAGAGCAAGAGGAGGAGGAGTCGGAAGATGTTACCTCATGGAATGCCATTAGGCATTTTGTACCTTGGTCGCTCGAGGAGGAGGAGGAGGAGGATGAGGTGTCACTCCATGTGGCCTTGAGGACCTTTTTCTTTCCTTTCTCCTTTGGCGTGGCCCGTTTCTTGTTGAGTGGGCAATCGGGCTTGTAATGGCCCTTTTCGCCGCACCCGTAGCATTTTACCTTGGGCTCGGATCTTGCGGTGGGTTCTTGCTTTCGGTGCTTGCGAGATTGCTTCTTCTTCTTGTGCTTCTTCATGAACTTGTGCATTTGGCGGGCGAGATTCTCCATTTCCGAGTCGCCGCTTGAAGATGAAGTAGATGAGGAAGGAGATGAGGAAGAAGATGAGGAGGAGCTTACTTCCTTTTGAACCTTGAGGGCAATGTTCTTTGGTGTCTTGATAGGGGTGCCCTCCTTTTGTGCTTGCCTCCTCATCGTGATCTCATAAGTCATGAGAGATCCGATGAGCTCCTCTACCGGCATATTTTTGACGTCCTTAGCTTCTTGGATCGCCGTCACCTTTGGTGCCCATGAGCTCGGAAGGACCCATAAGATCTTCTTGACCATCGTCTCAGCTGAAACATCATCACCAAGGGACTTTCTCCCATTGCACACGTCAGTAAATCTAGTAAACATTTCAGAAATTGATTCATTTGGGTGCATGGAAAAAGATTCAAAATCTTGTCTATACATGTCTAACCGAGTATCCTTCACTTTATTAGTGCCCTCATGGGTCACTTCCAATAGTTTCCAAATCTCATGTGAAGTGGTGCAAGTGGAAACTCGGTTGAACTCATTTCGGTCTAACCCGCAATGAAGAGCATTCATGGCTTTGCCATCAAGCTCAAAATTTTTAATATCGGCGGGGGTCCATTTGGATTCGTCGGGGGAAGAGAGAGTGTAACCTTGCATGACAATTTTATAAATGGGATACCCTATACTTCTAAGAAAAGTAGTCATGCGGGTTTTCCAATAATTATAGTCGGATCCATCAAAAAATGGAGCCCGACCCAAAGAGTAGCCCTCGGGGGCGAAAGAGGTAGATGCCATCAAAAAAAAGATCTTAACTTTGAAACCGGGTTAAGGAATTACTCAAAGGTTCCTCTGATACCAAATGTTGGGTCGGAAGAATCAAGGAAAGATGGCAAGAGGGGGGGTGAATTGCCTTTTAAAAAATTGATTAACAAATTAAAAAACAAAGTAAAGTGCAGCGGAAATAAAGAAGGCAAGACACACGAAATTGATAACGGAGTTCGGCCAAAACCCGGCCTACGTCTCCGCTCCCAACTTAACCGTTGAGAGATTCCTACCGCTTGCTTTTCAATGGTTTTAGCAAGAAACCCACTAGGCTTTGAGGTAGCACTAGGACCTATTACAGCTTGCTTTTAGTGGTTAAGCAAGAACCCAATGCTTTTAATGGTTAAGCAATAACCCACTAGCCTTTTTACGGGTGAAGGCTAGCTCACCGATCTCAAGCCTTTTACAAGGTAAGGCTTGTGAACCTCTTCACACCTTAGTGGTGGTGTGAGAACCCAAAGAAAGGGAGGTTGAGAAAAGGGTTGGGGTTTGTAGGCACAAACCCAAAATTAAAGCACAAAAGAGATAAACAATAAAACCGTATTGGAGGAAGTCTTGGGCGCCTTTGATTGAATGGAGATGATGAAGGCCGCTTCCAAGCTTCTTGGGTGGAGCTCCTTGGATGTGGAAGTTGTTGGAGCTATTGGAGTTCCTTTGGAGGAAGACGCCGGAGGTTGGCCAATTGATGCAAAATATGTCCGAGGGCTTCACAATAGTTCCGGTAGTTGTCCGGGGCTTCCTTGGCCTTTATTTATAGGCTAGGAACCCTTGGGGAGGCTTCGGAGCCGTTGGAGAGGTCTTCGGAGCCGTTGGGAGTCAAGTGGACAGGCTGGTCAACAGCCCAACGGCTAGTTTGACTGTGTCCACCGGCTGGCCGGTACAGTCCCACCGGCTGGCCGGTGTGTGCAAAAAGGCATAGGATTCTTGTCCAGGGGCCACCGGCTGACCGGTACATCTCCACCGGCTGGCCGGTGCCTTGATAGAGAAGAAGAGTCTTGATCCAGGCTCCACCGGTCGACCGGTGAGGAGCCACCGGCTGGCCGGTGGAAAGACAGAAGGTCTCACTATTTGTGCTGGGTGCCACAGGTCGACCGGTGGCAGAGCCACCGGTCGACCGGTGGGGAGGCAGTAGCTACCCCTTGAGTCTGGGTGCCACCGGCTGGCCGGTGGTGAAGCCACCGGTCGGCCGGTGGACTGAATTTCAGTCCATTTCTGCCTCTTCCTTGGTCAACTTCTTGGCAATCAAATGCCTATCAACACAAACACTTAAAACACAATGTTAGATAAAAATGAAAGTGATTGTGATCATGAAAATCAAACAACGAGAGGTTCGAGATGTACAACATAAAGTAGGCATGAATTAGGAAGGAGTGGCATTTTGCGGTAAAGTGTTTGCAATCTTGTGCCACAGTGGGCCAATAGTACCCAAACTTTCGAACCCGATGGGAAAGGGTGGACCCCAATTGATGTTTTCTACATACTCCATCATGTACTTAATTTATGATAGTATCAGTTTCATCTCTATCAATGCATCTGAGGAGGACTCTGTTGAGGCCTCATTTATTGAGGACCTCTTGCTGACATGTGCTGCCATATAGGAAAAGGTTGATTTCCCTTCTCCATATTTTCTCTCGTTCAACCCTGACTGATGGAAGCTCTCCCCTTTGAAGGTAGTTTGCAATGGGGGTTATCCAGTCGGTGGAAGGAGCATATGGATCAGAAATAGGACTGACATGGATGATTTCATCCATCATTATCTGAACAAACTGCAAGACCATTCGACGATGAGCAATACTGATAATTCCTTCATCTCGGTCTGGGTCAGCTAGGGATGTGGCCGCATTAGCTAATGCATCGTCCTGGGATTCTTGAGACCGGGGAATATTGGTCAATTTTAGTTTTGTGAAGAATTCTGCAATTAACCCTCGGACATGGTCAACCAGGGGAATCGACTTCTCCTTTTTAATAGTATAATCACCATTGAATTTCTTGATGAAAAGTTCTATGTCACCTTTTACCTTAAGGTGTTGTACTTGTGCCTGGAGTGTGAGCTCCAGGCCTACAATGAGGCCTTGATATTCCATCTCATTGTTCGTACATCATTCTAATAGGAGGAAGGAATATGGAAAAACTAACTTTTCTTGGGATAATAGTGTGATCCCCAAACCCACCTTGTTAAATTGAGATTCCAACATCTTCTTCCTTTTCGGGCTTTGGGATGTGTCGTCGAAGTACATTTCCCATGTTGGGAAATCCTCTTGAACCAAGAAGATGTCTTCCTTAGGTAGCTCTACGTATGGTGCGCTGGTCCCTATCGAGGGGTGCTCTGCTAGAAAATCTGTTAATGTCTGGCCTTTGATGGCTTTCTGAGACAAAAACCAGATGTAAAATTGTTGCAGGGTGACTGCTCATCAGGATAGGCACCAGGTCACCATCGGGTGGTTTAGGATGTACTTGAGTAGGTTACTATGCGAGACCAAATGGACAGCATGATGCTGCAGATAATGTCACAATTTTTGAACTGTGAATACCAAGGCCAAACAACTCTTCTTGATGATGGAGTATCAAGTTTTAGCATCGATCATGGTTCGGCTGAGTTAATAAAGATTGTTTCCACTACCAACATCATTTTTTTGTGTGAGGAAGCCTCCCAGTGACCGCTCTAGGGTCGTCACGTATAGAACAAGAAGTCTTCTTTCAACCAGATGGAATGAGAACCGGTGGGCATAATCGGTACTTCTTTAGGCTGTCAATTTTTTTTGGGAATCATCTGTCCATTAGTAGGTAACCCGCTTTTTCATTAACCTGGTGAAGGTCAAACTTTTACCCCCCAGGTTGGCTATGAACTGCCTAATGTTGGCCAGGTGTCCTTGGAATCGTCTCAACTCAATGAGATTTTTGGGAGGTGTTAAACCAAGTATAGCCTTTGTAATTTTAGTGTCATCTTCAATGCCACGATAGTGTATAATGAAGTCACGGAATTTTCCTAAGGTAACCCTGAAGGTACATTTCAAGGGGTTCATCATCAGGCTATGTTATGGAAGTTTGTTGAAGACGGTTTCACGGTCTGACAGGTGATCTGAGCCCTGTCTTGATTTGACCACCAAGTCATCTAAGTATTATTTGACTAATCTCCCCAGGAATGGTTTAATGATATGATGCATGGCATGTTGATATGTGGCGCCAGCGTTCTTGAGACCAAAGGGCACGACACTGTAACAGAATACTCCTTGAGTGGCCCTGATGGCAGTGTCTTCTTCGTCTTCTTGGAACATACTAATTTGATTATACCCAGAATAACCATCCATGAAGGAGATAGCCTCATACCCGGCCATTGTGTCGATTAATAACTCGGTGATCGGGACCGAGAAATCATATTTTGGGAAATGTTGATTGAGATCTATGAAATCGATGCAGACACGGATTTGTCTCTTCTTTTTCTTGATGGGGACAATGATGGCCATCCATATGGGGTATTAGACATCCTAAATGAAGCTTGATTTAATGAGATTATTGACTTCAGCCTCTATTTTGGATGCATGTGTGTGGTGCATCCTTCTGGTAGTTTTTTTATATCCCCGATGGTCTTCTAGAAGACCTAAGTGGTGTGTCGCTACTTCAGGATCAACTCCCATTATTTCTGTGTTATTCCAAGAAAAAATATCTTGATTTTGCCTCAGGAAAGAGTTATATCCCGCATGCTTCTTGGGATACATGGATGTACTAATGAAAGTGGGCATCACGTCTTCCTCGATACCCAGTTTTGTTTCCCTGAGCTCATCCATGGTGGTGAAGATAACTTCCTAAAACGCAGGAGGTGCATTTATAAGATCTTCCTCCTCTTATTCCCCCACATTCTCATATTCTTGATCCAATGGGAGGAGAGTTATCGGCATGGGCTCTTGGGATTCTAGAGGCGAGGCATTGTGGGAATCCTCGCTCAAGTATTCGCCCCCAAATTGAGTGTTGGTGGTCATTTCCGCACTACTATGATCAGGCATCAAGGCTGAAGTCATGAGGATAACTGAGTACATGTTGGGACATGAACTCATGCTCACAACATGGTTGATGGGAAGTACGTAGTCTTCGCCGAGCTGCTTGAGGGGGTTATTCAGATCCATTTCCTGGCCGTTTGGATCAGGGACCCAGTCGATACCATCGATCGAAGGGTTCTTCTTCTTTTGCTCATAAAACTCAGCGTTAATGTATTTGTGACTCGGAGAGCTCGAAAAGGGCCCTATCAGCGTGAAATTTTCTACCTTGTCCATTGAACCAATACATAAAACATTGGTGGTAGGATGACAGAATGGCCATCTTCTTATAGAGCCACGACCTTCCCAACAGGGCATTAAATGTTGTGTTCTGCCGGACCACCAAGAATTCTGAGTAGGCCACAAGGTTTTCAAAATATGTTTTTAGCTTGATTTTTCCCATTGGTTTCTTTTCACTATTTCCGTAACCCAACAGAGTTATGGCATAGGGTATTAGATCATTCTCACTGTAGCCCAACTTAAAAGGTGTCTATACAGGAAGGAGGTTAACTCCAAATCCATTGTCAAAAAAGACTTTCTGGATCTCAACATCATTTAGTGTACCAGACACATATAGTGGTTTGATGTGTACTTGCATGATGGTATCTTCATCTTGAGCGGTGAAGGAATTCACCGTATCACATTCAGCAGGGCCTGTCTCCATCTAGTAAATCTCCGCGGCAGCTACCTTGACTTGAAAATCCAGGGGGCTGAGTAGGATTCTATAAGAACCTCCCTGAGATCTGCTGACAAACTCAGGGCATCCAGGATTGAGAGTTTGTCTCGTAGTGATTCCATCTGCTTATGGATATCGTATTTTTCTCCAGCGGCCGACGCTTCTCCATTGGCGGGAGAGTTTTAGCAGGCACTTTGCGAGGTGGAGAATGTGATGAGGAGGGACCGTCCACGGGGTCGGATGTCGAAGGTGTTCCCATATTTTGGGGAATCGTAATGGGCGGTCATGTTTGTGCGCACAAGGTGGCTATAAACTTGTTCCTCCTCTGATGGGTATCACAGAATGATAGGGCCAGAGTGGCTACTTATGGAGGTGGTGGGATATTCTTTCTCCTACTAAGTCAGTTGAAGGTGTCTCCTAAGGGTTTCTGTGATATTAATGGTTTGGGCCGGGGTAAAACCATAGGGTTGGTTTCGGCCGCGACTGCACGTCCCCGGGTATCCCATGCTTCTGTGATTCCTCCTCCCAGCCCCTTGTGTTGTGAACTTAGTTTCTCAACCACACCCTTAGTCAGGTAACGATTACATTAGACGGATGAGGTTGATGCAACCAATGGTTAGCTCCTCGTCCTGTGATAGGTCAACCTGGTCAGTTGTCCTTGATGGTGTCGTTTGGTGGGTCGGTACCTGTGGTGCCAAGTTTGAGGGCATAAAATCCGACAGTGTTAGGGATAAATTCGTCCTTTTTGTTTACTACTCCTCTTGTGCTTGTCTCCTCCCTTTTCTATTACGCCTGGATGAACAGCTTGTGGAGGGTTATGAGGCTGATATTGTCGGTTTTTCAGCATTAGGGGCGGTTGGTGGCAACACCAGCTGCTGTAGTTGAGCTCGGAGTATGCCCTAAGATCGATTGATAGTCTTCTGAGTCATATAATCATCAAATTTCTTCCCCTTATTTCTGGTGACTTCTTGCCACCCCTCCTCTTTGTCGGAGTCAGTGGTAGAAATATTCATTACATGTTCTATGGGTGGTCCCAGCTCGACCTGCCGAGAGTCTACCATCCTTTACAGGAGGTCTTTGAAGATGAAACATTCTTGGATATTGTGGCCCAACATTTGATGGTAGGGATAGTAATCTGGCCTTTCCTCGCAGCCAACTTATTCGGGCTTCCTTGTCGCCGGGTGGTAGAGCAAATTGCAATTCATGGTAGTAATGAAGTAGCAGCAGACTTGGTCCTCTCGCAACGAGTATAATTTGTGTCTTTGTTACTCGAACTAGTTCCACATCAATCCTCTCTGATCATCCCACTTGGGTGGAGGTGGCCAATGATATACAGGGGTCCCTTGATGATTTGGTGGTGGCCTAGGCGGTGGAGTAGGCACAGGGGCTGGCTTGAGCGTGAAAGAGGATGCATCAACTCTAATTGCCCTCTTTGTAAGAGCATGTGATGCTATTCACAACATCAGATAAGTCTGCTCTTGTATGTCTCCAATTCTATGGGAAATGGTAGAGAGATTGTGAAAGCTAGTGGTGCACTACACTGGTATGAGTGGGTTTCTTAGCTCATCTCAAAGGTTATCAATACATATGGAATGCATATCTTCCTGGGGTATTGGAATGTTCAGAGACAAGGTCCGACCCTTCCATCTGGTGATAAAATTTGAGACCCTCTCGTTTTCCCTCTATTTTCAATTCATGAGGTCGCTAACCATTGTTTTAGGCACCGTTGAGCTGAAGTGGAGTAGGAACTACTGCCAAAGGTCTTCCCAGCTTTTTATTTAATGTGATGGAATACTCGTATATCAAATGAAGGAAAATCCTTACAAGGTCCACACAAATCATCTGAGTTTCATTGCTTCTTATTGTTCTGTAGTTCCCATCATAGGGTCATAATAAAAGGTGTAGTGCGTCAAATGTTGTTCCTGATCGCCTGATCCATTGAAAACAGGGAATACAGGGCTCCAAAATTGGGTGGAGGAGGCGTGTTTCTCTCCCAATCTGGGTATGGATTTCGCTCTGGCTGTTCCAGAGTGCATCGACCTTCTATTCCATCCAATCAAGCTGTCAGTGCCTCTATGGTGTTGGAGAGACCCTGGTATACATCCTGTGGGTCCCGGTCTTGGGCAGGTGTAGCCCGAGGAATTACCTGAGGATGCAGCTTGGCCGGCACCAAGGGTGCATAGGCCATTTGTGACACCTTCAAAGGGTTTAGACATACTCACTCTGGTTGCTTGCTGAGTAGAGGGAAGTCTTGGTATTCATATAAATCCATGTTCAGGTAGTTGGATGGGCCAGGCACCACATTGGACGGGGACCCTGACGGCACTTCGTTTGTCAAGGAAAACATTGGTCTTTAAGGTGCACTTTCTGGGAGTGAATAGTGTGGCTATTCTTGGTAAGCACATTCAATAAGAAGGTTCCTCTAGAGTATCTCATCATTAAGTCACCTTAATTCTTTAATTTCCACATCATGTTGAGCGAATCTCTCTTCGAGCGTAAGAGGATAGTTTTTTAGAGAAGGAAGAGGGTTAAGGGAGATCGGTTCTCTGTTATTATTGTTGTTGGAAGCTCACATGGTATGCGTAGGATGGTTAGCTAACGGGGCAGCCATATTTAGGGCGGCCCTCTAGTTCCAGGTGTGAACACCTGATGGTTCGTTGTGAATCACATCCTGAACAAAATCATCGTATCCCAATCCATCCGGATTTGCATCATCATTGATGTTACTTGTGGGGTTAACCTATATGGCGTTGATGGATGCATATCACAAGGTGGAGGAGATTTCATCTTCTGAATAGGATGAGGATCGCCTGCGCCTTTTATTGGTCTTCCCCTTCCTGTCCCGAGATTTCTTTCTGACTCCTTAATAAAGGGTGATATGAAGAGTTCATTGATGTGACCTTACGGTACATATCCCTCTTGAAGAATATAGTGATTCAAAGGATGATGAATGGAATGAACCTCCTCTTTTGACTGTCCTCCCAAGAGGAGAGAATACTGATTCACGTGGGGAGGTTGTTGTTGAGGTGGTAAAAATGCCCCCAACCCTGAGGGATGGGGTTGGCTCTGTTCCATAGACGTTGAGTCTCTTCCTATTTTTATTTGTCTTATGGGGGAATTTGTTATTAAAAATGACCCAAGCCCTATAGGTTGGGGTTGAACCTTTATTGACGCAGTGGTAGCTACTACCAATACCTGCCTGATCTTGTGTGTCCCTATTCGGGGGTGAACTTGATCTGATGCCGAATTCACCTTTGAATCAATCCTCTCTAGGGAGGAAAGAAATGAATACTGATTGGTCTCTCTTAGGCGAGGGGCCTATTGTATTCTTTCGGTGTCCTGATTCATGAGTTCATGAATGGCTTGTTCCCATCGGGCCTGACGCTTCTTGAACATACTCAAGGCCTGTCTCTGTTGAGTTTGTCAACTTTCCAGAATAGGGGCCCCAGTTGATTGATGTCTTGATGTGATGAAGTTGCAAGACATTATACCGAATGGGTTCTTCTGGATGTTGTGTTGAGTGAAATGTAGAGCTCCATGTTCCCCCAATCCTCTAATATGGACGCCCGTCGGAGCGTCACCAATGAAGAGGCGCAACTGGTGTAGTGCATGGAGACAGGCTAACTCAAGTTTTCCTTTACGCCTCTATGGTCGCGGTTGCTGCACCGAAGGAAGAGCTTCCAGTTTTATGTGATACATGAGGTATCCTATTGTATTGACATGGTATACATACCCATCATAGTGTAGGAAGATTGATTTCAGCCGGCGGAGGTCTGTCCATATATTGGAGTGGATGTCGTGCACACATTCTTCTGACTACTTTCTGGGTATGACGAATTGAGAGGTGGTTGTGGTCCAAAACCTACTAGTAAATCATCTCTAGCCAGTCGTTTCCTCAGGTGAAACATGTCGGCATACTCCTACAATATTGATTCCTCTACCTAGTCATCCCAACTGATATTCTCACCGATTGTGTGGTCAGAGGAAGTGGGTCTAGAAGGTATTGAATTATTATGCGGGTGATTCCGAGGTGGTTCAGAAGATGAATGTGGCCCCGGGCCATATCTTGATTGAAGAAGGGTGTTGTTGGTGACTAGCTGGGAATCATACATGCTTGATCACATTCTTCAGAGTTCCACGACATATGAGGGATTTTCTGTGCTTAATACGGCAGGGTGAGTACCTTCCTATTGATATGATATGTCATTGCGTGGAGGACCTTCACAATAACTACCATCAGGGTGAGGATGACCATCATGATTTGACATTTGATGTGTATCCCGGGGGGGACCTTCAAGACACACTGTGACGAGGGGATGACCTTCTGGTTTCTTGGGGCCATTGAGGGGAGGACCTTCGCAGTGGTGGTTGTAGTGGAGAGGACCACCATCACAGCTGCCGCAGCGAGAATGTCTGTGGGGGACACCCTGGGGAGGGCCTTCAGAATGTACCGCAATGACAGGAGGTATTTCTTGTTTCTTGGTGTCTCTACGGAGAGGACATCTATTATCAGAGTGGCGAGGACTACCATCGTGATCTGATGTATGTCTACACAAAGATTCGTTGCAGCGTAACCCATGGGAAGGACCTTCAGGGCAGGACATGACAAGGGGAGGTCCTTCTTTTCATGATGAGATGTTACTATGGGGAGGGCCTCCATAGTTGCGACTGTGATAGAGAGGACTACTATCATAATCTGTGGTCCCACTACACATAGAGTGTTTGTAGTGTATACCCCAGGAAGGATCTTCAGGGTGGACCACAGCAAATGGAGGGTCCTCCTACTGCTCGATCATCGGGTAACACGGAGGGCTTCCGTGACTCGCATCAAAAGATAAGCTCTTGTGATCGATCATTATATTCCTGTAGGGAGGCCCCCTTGGGTGCTCTGTGGAGGACCTTCAGAGTTGCTGGTAGCGATATTATGGGGAGGAACTTCACAAATGCTAATGCTACTCCCATAATATGGTAATGGTTGGGTAGGGTTATGAACCATTGATATGTTCTTAGAGGAGTAAGGAACCCTATCTTCCTACAGAGTGGATTCATGAACCCTATATTTATTTTTTGGCTGCCATCGGCGCATTCGGGGTGCTTCTTGGGGGAAACAGGGACCGTCACCTATTGATAACTACCCTCACCATTGGTTCCGTATCTAATTTTTCTCTGTGATGCTGTTGGGATATGCCGATGAACATCTTGACTTTTAGCAGGGATATATGCCTACTCTAGAGAATCCACCATGATAGACGGGTGTCCCCCAGTTTGAATGAGTGAAGCTGCTCGATCAGGTTGCCCTTGTATCGTGGAATATGGTCGACTAACCACCTTGGCGGAAGTAGGGATGCAGATCTGCTCTGAGGTGGCTATCTCGTCTTTTATATGAGTCACCTCAATTGGGGAGATGGGCTCACAAGCCCGATTTTTTGTTGTTTTTGCTGATGCAATGACATTCTGGAAAGTCTGCAATAGATAATCTTGGATCGATGCCTACTCCTCTATCATTTCCTTGATATGCAATGAGACATCTTTGGCTAGAACAGGTATGAAGTCCAATTTCGGTATCTGAGTAGGAATATCCTGATCCGGTCCTCCGGTGGTCAGTGGGTACTGAAAATTATTCTATGTTGGGGAAGGTGAATGATTCTGCCCCTGTGCTGGGATATGATGGTTTATCTATCCATTTTCCACCTCATCGGGATGGTGGACATTACTTTCAGCTGTAGGGAGCTGGCCCTGCATATGTTGGTTCCCCGGTGTATCGAGTCGGTGGCCTTTGTTTTCCGGAATACATCCTCGCGTATTAATTGCTGCCACATCTTGATGTCGGGATTTGTTGATTTCTACCACATTGGGATGGTAGGCTTCAAGATCATCTACTAGGATCTAGTCCTACAGGCGTTGGGTTACCACCACGTTTTGTTCATGGGAATCATGACCCTGGGTAGGGAGAGGTTCCTGCTAGGTAGGTGTCATCATGTGTGACTGATGGTCTTGATGGAGCCCGACGGAGAAGTGCATCTGCTCGTATGATGCCACTATGTCTAGATAGCATATATTCAAGGAGAATACAGCTGTATGTGCCTTCTCACAATACGTCTCCATGACTGGGAAGCAGAGCTCATCCTCAGGGACAAGGGTGATGTCCGGTCCCTGGTTGTACATTTTCTGTCCTTGTCAGGTTGTCCGAGGGGACAGAACTCTAGGAGCGTGGGCTTGGATCCTTGTGGCGACATCCTCCTTAGCATGAGGATCTAAATTCCTGGCTTTACTGTGATGATGTCTTCAAGCGGGGGCCTTAGAGAAGAACCCTCGTTCAATGGGGATGAAGTCCTTAGTGCTGACTTGATCTGCCTCCCTAAGATAAGGAAGGAATATGTTTTCTCATTCTGGGGATAGACTCTCAAAACAGTTTGAGATGGAAACATGATCAATCTAGATCTCCATTCATGGCCACTGCTGGGAAGGCAGCTGGTGGGTCTTGGTGGATTGGAGGGTGTGCATGGATTCCTCAACCGTCAGGAGAGTACCGTTCATGTGGTACTCTCATATCAAAGCATTTGAGACCCAACGTGGAAGACACTGAGTAGGTGATGGGGTCCTTCGTTGGTGGGGATGTCTGGTCATTGCGTTTCTTGAAGTACGAGTCTGTGAGTTCCCCCATGATTCCAATGGATCAAAGGGAGTTCTGATTGGTACCTGTAAAATATTTTAACAAATACAGACACCAACCCGTCAAAGCAGCATCGCATAATCCCATGCGTAATTAATGATCTTTCTTGGCAATCCTTGTTAGTATAAGGGGGAACAAAGTGGGATTAGGTTAAATCCATCATGCTTGGTTAAAGATTTATGTCGGGTTCACCATTTTTGTTTTGACCGAGGGTGGGAAGACAGACACGCCTGATGGTCGATCTTATGGAGGGCTGAGTTCCGCTCAATCGCTCTGGTCAGGTATATCGGTCTTCACTTTGTAACACCCATTGCTTCCATATCCAACTATCCGTGGACCTTCTTTCCAAAGGTAGGTGTTCTCTGGGCGATTTGGCTAGCGATGATTAAGAACTCACATTGTTTAAGAGGATGGGAAGTCAGGCTCATCGCACCCTTGGGAGTGAATTATTGCATGTTCCGAGACTCTCTAATAGATTTAAGATGTATTCATATGTTTGCGAATCATTGGTTTACCCCCAATCATAGTATCCACAGATTACCCCTTATTTGTCCGTGATCAACTGAACACAGGGATGTGGAGTCATTTAGGCCTGAGGTTTACCATCCCTCAATGGGATTAATGACTCCGAGGAGTTTGGACTCAGTGAGAAGGAATGGGTATGAAGCCTCATAACTGGGCTCTCTTGAGTTTATTGTAATCAAGGGGGATAGATAACAACTTGAGCATTTTTCGAACCCGTGATACGGGCATCCTACGTATCCTCATGAGAGGGATCAAAGTCCACGTAGTTCGGTGCCACCTGATGGAACACATCACAATTTAATGTGGTGTGATATGGACCCAACCATACAGTTTAACGTCTTATGGAAAGGACACATGGGCAAGAGTTGTCCGGTCAAACATGGTGTGGGACTTACACCGAAGAAGCCGAGAAGACCCATGGGTAGCGATTTCTTGGGTCTAGATACGGTCATGCTGAGGACATGAGGACATGGTCTAAAATTGAGAGATGTTTATCAAACATAGATATCGGGGTTGCTTCGCTAGGAGGTTTCCTACGTATCCCAGTTGGTCGGGGATCAATGTCCATGTAGTTATGTGAGATTAGGGCTTACACGTTAGAGTTTTCTGTTGTTGGGATTGAACCTCAGGGTGTCATCCTATGTACCTTGTTTAGGAAATAGGGATCAAAACCCACGTAGTTTGTTTTGAGGGGCATGATTGGGACTTAAACATACTTAGTGTCTAGAATTGGGATTGAACCTCTAGGAGGATTCCTACGTGCCCTGCTTAGAAGACAGTGATCAAAACCCACATAGTTTGTTTTGAGGTGAATGGTTGGGACTTACACGTGGTAGGTGGCCCGAATTTGGATTGAACCTCAGGGAGGCTTCCAAAGTAACCTGCTTAGCAGACAGGGATGAAAACCCACATAGGTCCTTTTTAGGGGCATGATGTGGACTTACACATGGTTAGTGGTCCGAATTGGGATTGAACCTTAGGGGGGATTCCTACATACCCTACATAGGAGAATGGGATCAAAATCCACGTAGATCGTTTTTAGGGGCATGATTGGGACTTACAATTGGTTAGTGGCCCGAATTGCGATTGAACCTTAGGGTGGCTTCCTACATACCCTATTTTGGAGACATGGATCAAAACCCACGTAGTTTATTTTGAGAGGCATGATTGGAACTTGCACTTGGTTAGTGGTCTGAATTTGGGATTGAACCTTGGGGAGGCTTCGTACGTACCCTTCTTAGGAGACAGGGATCAAAACTCATGTAGTTCATTTTGAGGGTCATCGTTGTGCGGACGTCGTGACCATCACTAATCTCTAAGCCCATGTGAGTCATGGTTGGTGTGAAAAAAAAGAGAATGCAACAGACATGGAAATCCTCACACATTCATCCTAATGAGGGAAGGGGAGGAAGACGAAGAGTGGAGGAGAAGGCCAAGACCCTTGTAATATCTTTTTCTCTTATGTTGGAGGAAAGTAGGAGTCGTTCATTGGAGAAATGGACCTTCCTTGATGATAGGGGAAGGTCCATTGGCTTACGGCGAGGATGGTGTGGGGATTACTCTAGGAGGGATGCCCAGACACTACTAGGAGAGGTGAGAAGTGCTCACTGCTAGTGGTCATCAGAAGGAAATGTGAGACGGTTCCCTCAATCATGGAAAATGGAGAGGCACAAAGGGGACTCCCAGGCTCAGACCCTGGACTACCATGGGAATGTTAACCTAGGAATGCCTTAGGAATCCGCTCAAGTGACGGGGAAACACCTTTGTCCTCACCTACCATGGGTATGTGATCTCAAATTGGAATGCTGATGCGCTAGAAGGATTCGTCATACAGGTTTGGTGTCTTCGGTAGGGTCCTTGGCTTGCAGCCAATGAATAGGACAATGAAGGGATTGCGATGAATCGGGCTTGATAGGAAGTGTTTTATCTGGATCAGGGAAAGGGAACAACAAAGGAGTTAGAGGGATGCATGGGTGCATGAGGAGTGGCGCCCTTCACGTAGGGGGTGATACGCAGCTGAAGAGGTCGTCCGCGTACTAGTGTGGTACGCAGACTGTTTGGAATCCCGCGTAACAGGGTGGTACATGGATTCGGGTTCAGCCCGCGTACTAGGTTGGTACACGTTGGAGTCCATGTGAGCAGCGGTGACCCGGGGCGTCATCGGTCAGGGGTTCACCGGTTAGGGTTTTGCCCAAATATTTGGGTGTTATGCGGTGCGTCAGATTGAATAAGGGGCATAAAATCACTGGTCCGCGGGGAGTACATCCGCGGAGGGGCCATAGCTTGCGGTTTTTTTTATTTTGTGTTCACAGATCACCAATTTGTTATGCATTTTCTGGTTCCTTATCAATTTTTTTCCAGTTTTATACATGTTCTCATTCGTGAATTGGATGTTCGATGTTCTAAAAACACTAATCTCCTTCATTTGGAATCTTTCCTTTAGACGTTGATCTCCAAACCTTCACGTCGATGGAGTCCAATCAATCGATCCCCCGATCTCCAAATCCTTCCACCCCAATCAGATTTTTTCCCTTTCTTCTCCCCCTTGATGTCTTTTTATAGAGTGGGGAAGGAGATGTATCTATTATCATGCGGAAACTTTTGCAGAGGCCCATGATCGAAAACCCGGTTTACAGATGACTTGGTCAATCCGCAACTCACAGGGGGTCATTGAATGCACCTCATCCGCAAACCAAATCGGTTCGGGGGGGGGGGTTCTTTGTAGCCGTGTAGGGCTCCGCTTGTGTTCTACAAAAGATATCGTGTGTGGTCTGGGATGGTTGGCACGTTTGACGGCTGAAGGGGTACATGACGGTGGATCGGCCTGGCGCTCGTCCTTCATCTCACTCGTGGAGGGGTTTTCACCTCCGTTTTGCGAACGACGCTGGTCCACGGAGGGGGCTGCTCGCTAAACCAGCTTTGTACCATCAAATTTGGATTGGTACATGGACCGGTCAGTCTAATGCCAATATTGAGTATTCATTATATTTTTATCCAATTTTTTGAGTGAAATTGGGTAGAATAATTTCTCAAATTAAAGGAGATTCCCATTCTCCTTTGCGGATTTTCCAGGACCCTACAATGACAAGCTTCAAAAATGAGTTTTCCATAACAGACTATATTAGTAGTAAATAGATTTTTATTTGTGAAATCAAAATTTAAATATAGGTTTGAGTTTTGTATCTATCAAATTTTTTTGACAAGTAAAGAAAGAGGGAGTTAAATGGAAAATCATAAAGCAATGGTGAAAAGAAAATGAGCATTCCATTATTCACTATGTGTGGGAATAATGATTGTGGAAACTGACTTATGGGTTATAATAATTGTTTACTGTGAATAATGGAAGGTAATAATGAATCTGGTTAATGAAGTGATAGGAAATAGTCTTATAATAATTCATATTTTGAGAATGATTCCAAGAATTCACCTCTCCCAGTTTTGTGCAACATGTGTAAGGAGAATGGGTATTATTACAAATAGTTCACAAAACTGAATATATTTGATGATAATTGACATCAGCAAACACTAAAGTCATTGTAAAAGGGGAAACCTCATATGATCTTTATTTTTCATGAATGGCGAGATATTATTGCGGTCAAATTTTCACACACCATCCCCTATAGAACCTATTATTTTTAATTTGATTCTAGAACTACCCACTCCTTCATATATAAATAATTTTATAAGGTTAATATGATTCTACCCAATTGCTTAGATGTCGAATTAATATTGAAAACCCAAAATGGTATGATAATTGAATAGAATGTGTATTATTCCACTCTATTTTTCATTTGTGGGAATGTGATTCATGTAAATATTTTAAATCATACTTTGGATGAATTTGACATCATCATTGGCATGGATTAGATTTTTCAACAAAAAACCCATATATATTTTCATGTAATATAAGTTTCTTTTAATATTTCAAAATAACCAAGGATGGTATTAAAATTTGATGAAAAGTATTAAATTATTACGGGAATTACATCTTCTGTTTGTGTATTAATTCCCATTAAATTTGATTATTTATCCCAAATGATTGGGATGAAACAAAAAATTGATGATATTCTTATTGTTTGGGGATTTAAGGATTTCATTATAGAATAATTCAAGTGTCTTACATAAAAACACGAATTTGGTTTCTTAATAGCACTCAGACAAGTTACCTGACTAGTTAAAAAGAGTCTACATATAATGGCCACAATTGAGTTGCAATAATTCATGAAGAAAATCAAGAAACCCTTGATTAAAGATTCATTTGGATCTATGTTTAACCCTAGGGTACATATAGCATCCCGCCATTTTATAACATAAACTTTCATTACATTACACACAACTGAGGATCTTTAAGGTTTAGTGTCTTGGAAACCAGGAACATAATACATGAAAACAACATAAAGCATTCTTCTTAAACACTTGAAAGTCTTCTCCTTAAGTTCATCCTAGGTTCATTACTGCATCTCATAACCTGGGGACATACATCAAAAGAAAGGGTGGGCAGAAGGCCCAGTAAGGGAAACAAGAGGAACATTTTACATGTGAACTTGATATACTTCAATAAGGACATGAAAAGAACTTTAAGGTATGAGAAAGAAAATCATGAGGCATTTCATAATAAAAATAACATTTTTCATAACTTGAAGATGTGGATAAATCATTTAACATATACAATCATGAACATATCACCAAGGTCCATCCCCAAGGTGTCATTTGAAAATTACCAAGGTTATTCACCAAGGTATCGTGAAAATTGTAATCTCTAGTGGTTACATCATTACCCAATGCATTGGATCGCTATCAGGGAGCACCCTTAAATTTGCCTTTATTATCATGTGAGCCACATATATCATCATCAAACATTTCATAAATAACCCACATAGCATAAAATAAATGGGTTTCATTTCATAATCATAACGTTTAAAAAACTGCTTTAAAGACATGATCTTTACGTCAATTTAAACCCACTGAAAGGGAAAGAGGGTCTCATGTATGTAAATCCCAGAATATAAAATGGAACATTTTGATATATATGTGAATACCCTTGTAGAAATAAGAGCTTTGAGTATTCACTTTATAACATAAAATAATTTTTGAGAAAAGAGAGAGACATTTTGAGGGGAAAATTCTGCAGCATAACGGCTATGTTTCGGGGTTTTAGAAAACATTGAAATGAGAGGGGACATGGGTCACCCACTCATAAATGATCCATAAAACAGTAGGGTGAAAGAATAAGAAGAACATATGGACATGGTAATGAAATTTTAGGGACATACCATTTGAAATGAAAAAACATGGAAGGAAAAAGATTAGATTTCTCTTATGAAAATTCGGCAGCCTTACGGCGTCACTTAACTTCAAAAGAAAATGATTTGACAAGATCAAAAAGGGTCCCTCGTCATATGATCATAAGAGATCAGTATGATTGATATAGAGATCATACCCCAACATAATAAAAAGGAACTTGAAAGACTTGACATGAAAATCGAACTTGAAAAATGAGAAGGGTGAAAGAATCCCTTAGAAATTCGGCAGCCTAACGGCGTCACTTAAACTTTCATAACACGAAATGATGAGAGTAAGAGGGGATCTATCATCATATAAACATGAAAGGGAAGTAAGAGGAATATAAAAGAACATCCTCTCACATAAAAACATGGAGCATAATAGGAATGACATAGAAGATATTACATGAAAAGAAAGAGAGGGGTCGGATCCCTTACCTTAAAATGTGACTCTTGAAACTCAAGGGATTGGACCTTGAGGGCTTGGGGGAACCTTGGGAGGACTCTTTGGAGGGTAAGAAGACCAGAACTTCGTTGGGGGAGAGTTGGGAGTGAAAACTAAGGGAGGAAAGGGTGGGTATTTATAGGGAAAGTGAGGGGACAAAGCATTAATGGCCAAGGGACACCTCACTAGTGGTTTTGGCAAAACCATGGGCTTGCCCATGGTATTTGCCCATGGTATTGGCCACTTGGGACACCTCACACCTTATCTTACTATTCATAATTCGACTATATTGAATATATACTTAATACATCATTTAATGATGTCATTAAACACTCGTAACTTAAAAACTGTACTTTCACTATTCACCGAAAATTCAACTTTCTCAGAATAATCCCAAAATTTCACTTTAACCAAATATCAATGCTCTGATTTCAAAAATGAAATCCATTTTATAAAAATAATTTTCTAAATATTTTTAATTTAATTTTTAAATAAAAACACTATTCATCGAAAATTCATTTTTTTCAGAAAAATCCCCAAAAATTACCTTAGCATAATATCGATGCTTTGAGTTCAAAAATAAAGTCCTTTTTATAAAAATAATTTTCTAATTATTTTTAATTAAATTTTTAATTAAAAACACTATTCATCCGAAAAAACTAATACTTGAATAATAATTTATGAAACCGTTATTTAACCATTTTATTGAATCACATTACTTAATCTAGGTGTCTAAATTATATTAAAACTTTCTTTGAGTGAAATTACTAATCCATTTGGTCATATTACTAATCCTAAGCGTAAAATCACTATTCATAATTTACTATTCATCAAAAATTAAGTTGATCTTATTAGACTCCAAATTCCTTACTGAACACTTTTGTAGAACACCATTTTTTGAAAATCATTACACATCATTAGTTATTTAGGGTTTACATATATATTTCAAAATATCCCTTTTTCAAAATTCATCAATAAAATACATTCTAAAATTATCTAGACATTTGAAATTTCACATAACATCACTAAAGGAATAAATCTCAATTTATTCACCCGAAAGGATTACACAAGGAAACTAGGGTCTCATCACATAGCCCCTTATAACACTGGCATAAGACCTAAGTGTAAGGTGTGCTATGGTGAGAGAATCTGAGGGAGTCTCAGATAACATTGCCCTAGTAGCAATCTCCACTAACTTGAACTTCTCCTGCAAGTGTTTTCGTTCAAGCTTGACACACTGGAGCTCGGCTTGGGCTTGGTCCAAAGCGAAGCCCACAGATGCTACCTCCTTCCCAAGCTCTGATAAGTGGGCTTCATAAGGGTTGAGTCTACTGTATGAAGCCATCAACTCCTCTTTCTGCATTAACTATTAACATCTTAATAAATCATTAAGAGTAAGTTAATATACTACTAAAAAAGATTGGGTCGTTACATTCTTCCCCCCTTAATAAATTTCGTCCCCGAAATTTACACTTGAGGCCTAGTCGAAAAGGTGAGGGTACTTTTGCTTCATCGTTTCCTCAGGCTCCCAAGTCGCTTCTTCATATTTATGATTCCTCCACAACACTTTCACAAGGTGGGTAGTCTTGTTTCGTAGAACCTTGTCTCTACGGTCTAAGATCTCCACTGGCTGCTCCTCATAAGAGAGATCATGTTCAAGTTGTACCACCTCTGGGTTCAGTACATGCGAAGGGTCGGGTATGTACTTCCTCAAGAGAGATACATGGAAGACATCATGAACCTGAGCTAGGTTCGGTGGAAGTGCTAGACGATAGGCCACTGATCCTATGCGATCAAGGATTTCATAGGGGCCAATGTACCTAGGGCTGAGCTTCCCTTTCTTCCCAAACCGCATGACTCTCTTCCATGGAGAAATTCGAAGGAAGACTTTATCACCAACACCAAACTCCAAGTCTCTTCGTCGATTGTCAGCATAGCTCTTCTGCCGAATCTGAGCAGCTTTTATGTGTTGTTGGATGGCATGAACCTGTTCTGTCATCTCTTGCACGAGATCAGGCCCAAGAAGCTTCCTCTCACCAGTTTCATCCCAAAAAGTAGGAGTTCTACACCGCTTTCCATACAGAGCTTCATAGGGTGCCATCTGAATACTCGCATGGAAGCTGTTGTTATAGGATAACTCCACTAGTGGGAGGTGTTGATCCCATCCACCCTTAAATTCCATTGAGCATAATCTCAACATGTCTTCGAGTGTCTGAATAGTCCTTTCAGATTGGCCATCAGTTTGAGGATGATAGGCCGTACTAAAATTCAATTCAGTATTCAGAGCATGCTGAAGACTTCTCCAGAATTTTGATGTGAATCTTGGGTCACGATCAGATATGATGGATAGTGGTACCCCATGCAGCCTTACCACTTCCTTCACGTATATCTTGGCAAGCTGATCCAGAGAGAAATCTTCCCGAATAGAGATAAAATGGGCTGTCTTGGTGAGACGGTCCACAATAACCCATATCGCATTGTTTCCTTTGGATGTTTTTGGGAGACCAGTTACAAAGTCCATGGTGATATTATCCCACTTCCATACTGGTATGGGTAGCGGTTGTAATACCCCCTTAGGAAGTTGTCTTTCATCCTTTACTTGCTGACACACCAGGCACCTTGTAGTGTAATCGGCAATCTCCCTCTTCATGTTATCCCACCAATAATGATCACGAAGGTCTCTATACATCTTAGTGCTTCCCGGATGTATAGATAAAGTAGAGCTATGAGCTTCATCCATCAGTTCTTTCTTTATCTCCGGAATAGATGGAACACATAGTCTTGTACGAAATTTCAATACACCTTCTTGATCAATATTGAAATCAGGGAACTTCCCATTCTTTACAGCCTCGAACTTCTCCTGCAGTAAAGGATCTTCTTTTTGAGCCTTCTTGATCTTCTCTAGTAATGAAGGTTGAGAAATCATTTGGGATAGGGTTGATGATGTCCCTTTCCTTATAATTCCCATGTCCAGTTTTACTAGATCTTTAATCAAGGGATCTCCCAAGATCCTCATTGTTGCCAGAACAACAGGATCTTTCCTGCTTAACGCATCCGCGACTTTGTTTGCTCTACCAGGGTGATAATGAATTGAACAATCATAGTATTTAATAAGCTCCAACCATCTCCTTTGTCTCATGTTCAATTCTTTCTGTGTGAAAATATACTTTAGACAATGGTGGTCAGTGTATATATCACATTTCTCCCCATAAAGATAGTGCCTCTATATCTTTAGAGCAAAAACAACTACCGCCAGCTCTAGATCATGCGTAGGATAATTCTGCTCATGAATCTTCAACTGTCGAGATGCATAAGCAATTACTTTGTCATTTTGCATGAGGACGCACCCAAGCCCTTTCAGAGATGCATCGCTAAAAATAACGAATCCTTCTCTGATAGAGGGTAGTGTTAATACAGGTGTAGTAACCAATCTCTTCTTCAGCTCTTGGAAACTTTCCTCGCATTCCTTTGTCCAGATGAACTTAACCCCTTTTCGAGTCAACTTGGTTAGTGGATTAGAAAGCCATGAAAAGTTTTTCACAAACCTCCTATAATATCCCGCTAAACCAAGGAAACTACGAATCTCAGTTACTGTTGTGGGTTGAGGCCACTCCTCCACAACCATTGTCTTTGCAGGGTCAACTGAGATTCCTTCATTGGTTACGATGTGCCCCAAGAAAGCCACTTGTTGTAACCAAAACTCACACTTACTGAACATCCCAAAGAGCCTCTCCTTCCGTAGAGTTTTCAAAATAACCCTCAGATGATTTTCATGCTCCTCACGACTTTTTGAATATATCAAAATATCATCAATAAAAACTACCACAAAGTTATCAAGGTAGTCCTTAAAGACTCTATTCATCAAATCCATGAAAATAGCAGGAGCATTAGTCAAGCCGAAGGGCATAACAGTAATCTCATAATGCCCATATCTTGATCGGAAGGCAGTCTTTGGAATATCTTCCTTCTTCACCCTCAGTTGATGATAACCAGATCGAAGGTCAATCTTAGAGAAGAATTGAGCCCCACGAAGTTGGTCAAATAAATCATCAATTCTTGGAAGAGGGTATCTGTTCTTCACTGTGATCCCGTTCAGTTCTCTATAATCAATGCATAGCCGCATTGATCCATCCTTCTTCTTCACAAAGAGAACTGGTGCTCCCCAAGGAGACACACTCGGTCGGATAAACCCCATCTCCAACAAGTCTTGGAGTTGTTTCTTTAGATCCTCTAGCTCCACATTTGCCATTCTATACGGAGTCTTTGATATCGGTTGGGACCCAGGTACGAGTTCAATGGAGAACTCTACCTCTCTTTCTGGGGGAGGTCCAGGTAACTCCTCAGGAAATACATCCATGTATTCCTGAACAATCGGAACATCTTCAATTTGTATGCTCCCTTTCCCTTCTTCATCATCACCGATTAACTCCATAAAGAAATCTATAGGAGGTGCTTCTAGATAGGGATCAGTTCGGGATATCTCTCCTCGGAAGATAACTGTAGGTCGTTCATTCAAGACTACTGAGATTTCCTTACTTCTGCATTTGATCTTAGCATTATACTTTGAGGGCCAGTCCATCCCTAGTATAACGTCGAATTCCATCATGGGGATGACTACTAGATTTGCGATAAGATTGTGCTCACCAAAGTAAATACTAGAGTCTCTAAACACTGTTGATGCATGGATAATCCCACTTGGAGTCTTGACTGACAACTCTACCTCAAGCAATTCGGGGATTGATTCTATATTCTTTGCAAACTTGGAAGAAATAAAGGAATGCGTAGAACCAGAATCAAATAAAGCACTTGCTAGTTTTGAGAGGACAACAAGAGTACCTGCTACCACATCATTCGGAACTTCAACTTCAGTTGTTGTGATAGCGAAAGCACGACCTTACTCCCTTGGCCTCTGCTGAGGTTGATGGTGATTCCCCTCCACCGCCCTCAGATTTGGACATTGATTAGCAAAGTGCCCAAGCTGTCCACACATGAAGCATGTGACTTCGGGTAGGGCCATAACCATCTTTCCTTTGTCGTTAGTGTTGGGAAGTTGAGGCTTCACATCACCACGACAATTTCGAGAAATATGGCCTTCTTTTCCACACCTATAGCACTTTCCACTTCCGATCAAGCAGTTCCCCGGATGCTTCTTCCCACATTTAATTCATGTGGCATGTTGCATATGCTTTCCACCTCTTTCCTGATCAAAACTTCTTCCCAGGCTCGGTTCTAGAGTTCTCTTCTTCTCATTATATTTGTGAGACCACTGTGTCTCCCCAAACTCTAGTTCAACTTTCATAGCACTTCGAACTATTTCTTCATAGCTATCGTAGTCCATGTTGGCTAGATTCTTCCGCAGATGTGGTCGTAGTCCGCCAAAGAATCTATCAACCTTCCCATTAGGGTCCATGACAAAGCTTGAGGTATAACGGGAAAGCCTTGTGAAGTTCATATCATAGCTTCCGACAGATTCGTTCTCCTTCTGCTTCAGCTCGAGAAACTCTTTCTCCATTTTCGTTCTCATGGAACGAGGGAAATACTTGTTAAAGAAAATCCCCCGAAATTCTTCCCACTCCATAGCTTCCATCTCTCCTCGTGGCTTCGTGTTTTTGATCAGTGACCACCACTGATCAGCTTCTCCCTCTAGGCGGTAAACAGCAAGGGTGACTTTTTCTTGTTCCGAACAATGAAGTACCGAAAAGATCTTTTCAATGGAGCTTATCCATTGTTCCGAAACCAATGGGTCAGTAGATCCACTGAATGTTGGCGGTCGTTGACGTATGAAGGACTCAACAGAAAGTTGTTCCCTTCATGGTGAGGTCGGCCTCTCAGCTTGATTCAAGTTATTACTCATAACTTGAGTCAGTTGGTTCATCATTCGCATGAATGTTTCCATTCCGGCTTCCATCGGAGGGTCGTCAGCACATGGTGCATTGCGGTCACCATCGGCACAGTTTCTCCTATTGCCCGCCATTTTCTGAAAGAATAAAACCTTAGTGAGAAACTTATTTCATTTATGAATCTTTTAACTAAGACTTCATGCTTAGACAATTATACTTCTCTATAATACCTTCATAATGATTCATAAAAAGCATGTGATTAACCAAACATATCCCCCGGGAGTGTCGTAACCAAGAGTGCAGCAAGGCCCGTTATCGTGCACCAGTTCCCGGTCGAGTCTAGCTCAAAGCGGTGTTTTCGGGTTTTACCCCTACGTACATCTGTGCCAGAGCCGCCTCTACCTGCTCGTATCCAGAGAGGGATGTATTTGTTTGATAGACCACTTACTCAATACTTACCAAAATACCAGGAAGTTTTCCTATATTTAAACATTTCTATAGGTTTATTCCTAAAGTTTTTATATCCCAATTTATACAAATAACTAAACCTTCCTTTGATACCAACTATAGCATCCCGCCATTTTATAACATAAACTTTCATTACATTACACACAACTGAGGATCTTTAAGGTTTAGTGTCTTGGAAACCAGGAACATAATACATGAAAACAACATAAAGCATTCTTCTTAAACACTTGAAAGGCTTCTCCTTAAGTTCATCCTAGGTTCATTAATGCATCTAATAACCTGGGGACATACATAAAAAGAAAGGGTGGGCAGAAGGCCCAGTAAGGGAAACAAGAGGAACATTTTACATGTGAACTTGATATACTTCAATAAGGACATGAAAAGAACTTTAAGGTATGAGAAAGAAAATCATGAGGCATTTCATAATAAAAATAACATTTTTCATAACTTGAAGATGTGGCTACATAATTTAACATAGACAATCATGAACATATCACCAAGGTCCATCCCCAAGGTGTCATTTGAAAATTACCAAGGTTATTCACCAAGGTATCGTGAAAATTGTAATCTCTAGTGGTTACATCATTACCCAATGCATTGGAGCGCTATCAGGGCGCACCCTTAAATTTGCCTTTATTATCATGTGATCCAAATATATCATCATCAAAAATTTCATAAATAACCCACATAGCATTAAATAAATGGGTTTCATTTCATAATCATAACGTTTTAAAAACTGCTTTAAAGACATGATCTTTACGTCAATTTAAACCCACGGAAAGGGAAAGCGGGTCTCATGTATGTAAATCCCAGAATATAAAATGGAAAATTTTGATATATATGTGAATACCCTTGTAGAAATAAGAGCTTTGAGTATTCACTTTATAACATAAAATAATTTTTGAGAAAAGAGAGAGACATTTTGAGGGGAAAATTCTGCAGCATAACGGCTAAGTTTCGGGGTTTTAGAAAACATTGAAATGAGAGGGGACATGGGTCACCGACTCATAAATGATCCATAAAACAGTAGGGTGAAAGAATAAGAAGGACATATGTACATGGTAATGAAATTTTAGGGACATACCATTTGAAATGAAAAAACATGGAAGGAAAAATATTAGATTTCTCTTATGAAAATTCGGCAGCCTTACGGCGTCACTTAACTTCAAAAGAAAATGATTTGACAAGATCAAAATAGGTCCCTCATCATATGATCATAAGAGATCAGTATTATTGATATAGAGATCATACTCCAACATAATAAAAAGGAACTTGAAAGACTTGACATGAAAATCGAACTTGAAAAATTAGAAGGGTGAAAGAATCCCTTAGAAATTCGGCAGCCTAACGGCGTCACTTAAACTTTCATAACACGAAATGATGAGAGTAAGAAGGGATCTATCATCATATAAACATGAAAGGGCAGTAAGAGGGATATAAAAGAACATCCTCTCACATAAAAACATGGAGCATAATAGGAATGACATAAAAGATATTACATGAAAAGAAAGAGAGGGGTCGGATCCCTTACCTTAAAATGTGACTCTTGAAACTCAAGGGATTGGACCTTGAGGGCTTGGGGGAACCTTGGGAGGACTCTTTGGAGGGTAAGAAGACCAGAACTTCGTTGGGGGAGAGTTGGGAGTGAAAAATAAGGGAGGAAAGGGTGGGTATTTATAGGGAAAGTGAGGGGACAAAGCATTAATGGCCAAGGGACACCTCACTAGTGGTTTTGGCAAAACCATGGGCTTGCCCATGGTATTTGCCCATGGTATTGGCCACTTGGGACACCTCACACCTTATCTTACTATTCATAATTCGACCATATTGAATATATACTTAATACATCATTTAATGATGTCATTAAACACCCGTAACTTAAAAACTATACTTTCACTATTCACCGAAAATTCAACTTTCTCAGAATAATCCCAAAATTTCACTTTAACCAAATATCAATGCTCTGATTTCAAAAATGAAATCCATTTTATAAAAATAATTTTCTAAATATTTTTAATTTAATTTTTAAATAAAAACACTATTCATCGAAAATTCATTTTTTTCAGAAAAATCCCCAAAAATTACCTTAGCATAATATCGATGCTCTGAGTTCAAAAATAAAGTCCTTTTTATAAAAATAATTTTCTAATTATTTTTAATTAAATTTTTAATTAAAAAACACTATTCATCCGAAAAAACTAATACTTGAATAATAATTTATGAAACCGTTATTTAACCATTTTATTGAATCACATTACTTAATCTAGGTGTCTAAATTATATTAAAACTTTCTTTGAGTGAAATTACTAATCCATTTGGTCATATTACTAATCCTAAGCGTGAAATCACTATTCATAATTTACTATTCATCAAAAATTAAGTTGATCTTATTAGACTCCAAATTCTTTACTGAACACTTTTGTAGAACACCATTTTTTGAAAATCATTACACATCATTAGTTATTTAGGGTTTACATATATATTTCAAAATATCCCTTTTTCAAAATTCATCAATAAAATACATTCTAAAATTATCTAGACATTTGAAATTTCCCAAACATCACTAAAGGAAGAAATCTCAATTTATTCACCCGAAAGGATTACACAAGGAAACTACGGTCTCATCACATAGCCCCTTATAACACTGGCATGAGACCTAAGTGTAAGGTGTGCTATGGTGAGAGAATCTGAGGGAGTCTCAGATAACATTGCCCTAGTAGCAATCTCCACTAACTTGAACTTCTCCTGCAAGCGTTTTCGTTCAAGCTTGACACGCTGGAGCTCGGCTTGGGCTTGGTCCAAAGCGAAGCCCACAGATGCTACCTCCTTCCCAAGCTCTGATAAGTGGGCTTCATAAGGGTTGAGTCTACTGTATGAAGCCATCAACTCCTCTTTCTTCATTAACCATTAACATCTTAATAAATCATTAAGAGTAAGTTAATATACTACTCAAAAAGATTGGGTCGTTACAGTACACCCATTCCTTTTGTCAAAAATAACTATCGATAGATGTAACTCTTCCTTAATAATCAACAGTCGAACAAGATCACAATAAATAACAAGCATCATCTTCCACGTATTGATGACTATATTAAACAATTTATTAGAGATCAATATATATCCATTAATAACCATCATTCTATATGTCATGTGTTGAGGGTCATGTAATATGATATACCCAAGATGACATTCCAAACAAGGTATGCACACATTTATTATAATGTTATGCCTTTACGTATTACTAATCCCCCCACTATCAGCATGGCTTTGATGAATATAATACATATATTTCACCATGATTAGTTTTTGATGGTCTTTCTAGATGATATTAATATATACTCCATGATGTGACAAAGGTCAGGAAAATTATATTACAACTGTACTAAAGACCCAAAGGATGGAGAAATAATATCAAAAATTTACAAAGATTTAATTTTGGCTACATAAGGTTTCATTAAAGGGACTCTTAATTTAAATATATGGTATCAAAATAATTCCATATTAGATAGAGTATATATATTGTTGGAATAGACAAACCACAGTGAATAAGATACAAAATTTTCTAGGTTGATCTAGATATTACCCATAGTTTTTAGGAATTTCTCATTACTGTCTCATCATATGATCCGTGCTAATATAAATCGAATAGATATTTATTTTGAAATATGAAGGTGATATAAATTTCAGGGAACTATAGATATGGTTCATTATTACACCCAACTATCATTACCTTGTAATGTAGTAGAGTTTTATATCTATAATAATGAATCCAATAAGTGATTGGGAGGTGTTATTTTGAAAAATTACATTTTTATTAAGTATTCCTTGTGACAGTTGAAGATTCATGATAAATATTTCAAATTCTTGATTATGAATTATTTGTGTAAATTTAGAATTAATTATATGTATGTACTATCTTTACAGATAAAAGTGTTTTATATATATACCAATGATAAAATTTTTAAATAAATATTCACATAAAATTATTTGAATATGAAAAAAACAAGGTTAGAAATGATAATATATTGTTATTTTTGAATACATTAGAAGCCTTGGAAAGTAAACATGTTGGTAGATTCTATTAGTCTAATAAATCAAGCTAGCTTATCCATCATTAGGATCCAAAAATATAGAATATTTATTGATTTTAAAAGGATAGATTAGGAAAAATTCAAGAAAGAAGAAAAATATTAACATTCTAATTTTAATGTTAAACAATATATACAAGTTTAGGTTATATATCCGTAAAAGGAAATTTATATCTATAATGGATAGAAATATTTTTTTTCTGAGTTTAACCTTCATCAGAATTGAATTAAATGGTTTTGGAACAATCTAAGCGTTACTTCGATACCATATTTGTAGGAGTTGTTATAGAAATATAAGTGTTATTCATTTTGTATTCAGCTTGGATGTCAGTAGATATATATATATATATTGGAATAAATAATTCGGGCGTGATGCCATGAATTAGGATATTAAAATGTGTTTCTCTTGGTACATGGTATGCTATAATGTTAAGGCTAAAATACTATTGTCAAAGGGGATGAAACATTCATAACCCATATAAGAATAAAATTGGGGGAAAATAACTATGGATTTTGACATTGGACTCCCCAAAACCACTATTGGGAAAAAGTATACAAGTTTGGAAGTTGATCACTATGAAATATCAGCACAATTACACACTATCAATGAAGAATTGTCTTTGGATTATCATTCCAGGATAATAATTATGTCAGTGGTAGGATTAAATTTAGTACCACATTCTAATATGTGTGATTAGAATTTTATATTCACCTAAAATATTTGGAGAAGTATTCATACAACCCTTGATAAAGAATTGAGTTCTATCAGTACTTATTATCCTTAGATAGATATAAAGTTTGAATGAACCATTCAAATCCTAGATGATTTGTAGAGGTTATGTTCACTGGATTTCAAAGGTTGTTTAGTTCAATACCATGCTATAGATTAGTTTTCATACCATAATATTTGTTCCAAAATAATTTGTATGGATCGTTATTAATCCTTTTATGGAATAAATGTAGATCTCCAACATGCCAGAATTCAATTGCAGAAAAAATCTATTATGACCTTAAAATGAAAATGAGATAGAAGAGA
The DNA here is from genome assembly GCA_963277665.1 of Viscum album. Lineage (NCBI taxonomy): Eukaryota > Viridiplantae > Streptophyta > Magnoliopsida > Santalales > Viscaceae > Viscum > Viscum album. Next base: position 1,967,867,039 of record OY728132.1, read on the forward strand.
TGTTTAGATACAATCTATGGAATGCCACGTCAACTCAGAGTTGACCAAAAAGTTATGCTGATAATCATTGATGTGATCATGAATATGATGTTTTTTAAAATTTCACCATGGTTGAAGGATATGTGATTTGGGAAGTAAGGGAAACTAATCCCTAGGTATATTAGTCCCTTTTAAATTTGTGATAATATTGGGACTTTGACTATTCTATCAAAACATCCATAATACCATTATTAAGTTAATTATGTGATACTTGTACCTATCCTAATAAATTAAATACCAAAAACTTCATATTAATTGAACTAAGAGGATATAACATTGGTGTAGGATCATTCTTATCTGTAACAACATGTTGAAATTATAGATCATACAAATAAATTTCTATCAAACAAGACAATTCATCTAGTAGAAAAATTCTAGAACAAACCAATTGGAGGAAACTATGTGGTTTCTTGAGAAAATGTGTTGGCATAAGTATCATCATTATTCGGTATCGTATTAATATTTTTTAAGGTGAACATTTTGAGGTTATTAAAATGTATCTACCCAATTTTTTATGGACCCTTCATATTAACAAATTAAATTTCATTGCATATTTACATTGAAAACCACACCATGTTAAAATTTCATTTTTTTTACACCCTGAATTTCTTGAGGTACACAAAACAACACTTTAATATGTGTTGCATGAAACATTGAGTTTATAGAAATAAACTTTTTTTGGTAATAATTCATATAAACAACAATTTGATAACCAAGGCATTAACCTCAGAAATATTAATAGAAATGAATAATATTCTTAAATATTATTTTAATTTCTTTTATATAAATTAAACATATTTATAATTAAATATATAATTTTCACTAATGTGTTTATATATTTTGATGAAATTGAATTTTGAAAAGAACCTATTTATATACCCTTTTGTGAATATAATAATAAAATTTATTATTCAATCTTTTATAAATATAAATTTATGAAATATAAATATTTTTTATTTTCTAATGTCAAAATTATCTTAGGGATAATTTTACGTATTTTTTTAAAAAATTATTTTAAGATTATTATAAAAAAATAATGAATTCTCGTTGGGACTATTTTAGTGTTTAATTTATTTATCTAGTTAAATAAAATTTTCATTTTCATTTAATATATGATTAGTTAAATAATAAAATTTATTACATAATTTTGGTCATTAAAATTGATGTCTCAATGAAATTGAATATAAATATAATTAATTCTTTTGACTATATTATAATTAGAATCTCAATTTTTATACATTTTTAGGGGATTATTATTAAATTAATTTCTAATAATTATATTATTAGAATATAAAAATATGGATTGAATACTTCGAATCATAGAAAATTGTAATTTATATCAACTTTAAAATTATTAAAAGAAATTATTGATAAAATTTATTAAAATTAATTAAAGTGATTATCGAAAAAATAAGTTAACATAATTGTTAATCATTTATAATAATAGGATAAATGACTTATAAAACATTCCATAAACTATTTCATGACAATATTTCAACCATTCCTCCAAATGAATATAATTTTGTGTTATTTTGAAGCTACTTTTTTGTAGAAACAAGGGTACACCAATCTATATTTTATAAAATACTGAGTGTCACCTCTCCCACCCTTATAATATGTCACCACCTCTACCCTTTAGATAACCATATCAGCCATTTATCTTAGACAAAACTTATCCAAATATCATTCCACATTCCCTCCTTTCATATGATATGTCTTTATTTTTTCATAAATCCATCCAATAATGTTCTTTGGTGAAAACCAATTGGATTTACACAAAGAAGAGCTAAAACCCTTCAGCAAGATAATCCATTTTATTTCATTATTCACCTCAAAAATATAATAATATTTTTCTTATTTTATAGGTACTACCTACAAGCACAAATACATCCATAATATGGGAAACAAAATCATCGTTCGTGTGTATGGTGGACTACCGCCTCCCGAACTGATGTCGTTTGTTCTTCCACTACTATCAATTTAGTTTATGAATAATAACAGATTTTTTCATATAATATATATGATATATATAATTTATTAATTGTTATTTAATTTTTATATAACACATATCTTCTGGGTTTCAATTTTGGGAGAATAGGATAACAATTTTTGTGGACCTGTTTTATATTGTATCCCTAAAGCGATGGGATTCATTCATGATTTAATTGAAATGTATTAATGGTGGTTAAAAATAAAAAATATAATATTTATGAAATAATAATTCTTCTATAATTATAATACATATATATATATATCATTTACTTTTCATTCTTGCAACATGATTGGAAAATAGAAACAACATTCAAGCGTTCGTATAACCAATGGTCTCTATGAATTGTGTATCTTGTTTTCCATTTATATCAGTTTCAGATTACTATAAATCATATATAATGAATATATTTTAGTTTTAAATTCATGTATTATTTTATAGTTATAATTTTATCATTAAATGAGTAGGATGAAAAAATATAACAAATCCAAAAAAATTCAAAAAAATAAAGCATATATTACCTAAATAATAACATTAAAAAAGTAATTGTAAATAAATGCATAATTAAAGATTATAATTAAACATATATGGTAGTAAATAATTGATGATTTTTTGTTTAATATATTTATAATAATATCCTATTTATTATGCATTAGGATTGAATGGGAACCCCAAGAGTAAATTCATAAAGGTAAGGGGACTTCTTGTCTCACTTTTACTTTTACTAGAGTTATGTCACAATCCCTACATGTTTCTTCAGTGAATACTTCCCATGAATGTATTATATGATTATAATAATTAAATTAATATGTAATTACTTATAAATTTTATTACCTTTCAGTAATGAGTGTTATGTCTCAAAAAGTTAGCAAATCTGTATGTTAATTTTTTCTAAAATTCCCTTCTTTGAGGCACATGAAATGTTATACACCTACATTCATTCACAATGTGTATAAAAATACCATTGAAATATTAAATAATGAATCTCATTCATATAATTATATTTTTATATTCATGAAATGTTATTCTATCATGGTTATTATAATTCAATTTGATCAAATTGATAATGGATTATTTCAACAATATCATCTTTTATTGGGATTGAACACGATTATAATTCCATTGATTAAATAATATGATTCATTTCACAAGAAAACTCATGAATTTTATTCTATTATGGTTATTAATGATACATTTATTTAATTTTATAATATTCTCAATCATTGGGACTTAATATAATGAAATAACTATTTTTATGTACAACAGATCTGATATATTTCTTTGGTTGGGATTAATTTTTTTTTCAAAACCAATTTTTCTAAAAAAAATTCAGAAATGTTTTTAAATGATACATCGAGATTATTTTCAAATAATTTTTTTAAAAAATAGTAATATTATAGAAATTATTTTTCAATGCAGATAGGATATTTTACTATTTTTTTAATTGATCATTCAAATTTTTTATATCTATGATGAAATCAATTGATGATACATATTCCTCACTAGGATTATGATCCAAAGATACAATTCTAATAAATTCTATGAATGGATTAATATTTTTATGAATTTTTTTATTGAAACACGTTTTCCTTCTGTGGGTTATATACTTATGAAACCATCTTTTTTCAAGGTTAATTATTTGGTGAAATGATTTTTAAACCAGCCTCTATTCCACTAGTTATGATATCATCACATGTTTATGATACTCATTTAAATTAATGTGTTTTAATATGATTAACATTTATGATACATTGTCTCATATATGCATGATTTCAATATGGGATCAGGGTGACCTATATATCATACCAATTAATTGGGTAAATAATTATATATCATGAGATTGACATTGATGAAAAATGGAGGGAACTCAGCACAGTAAAGGGGTTGGTCTGCTAATATGATCTTATGAGTGGACCTTGAATAAAAAGTTATTTTTTCAATTGAAATAATTACAAAAATGTGTCTGTGGTTGTTATGAATTAATTAATATTGAAACCATTTTATATGTTTGTTTGTCTTCCATAATTTTGAGTCTTATTCCTATGTAATGATTTCATGGATTATGATCTCTGTTTCCTTCTAATTCGTGTCATATTAAATTTCAATATTTATTACATCATACAAGTTTATGATATTATATATGTTGGGTATAATCGTCAAATGTTTTGATCACTCTTTCACACCATTATTCTCATGATTATTCCAACACATTTCACATATATACCCTTACATTTCATATAATATCACACTTTCTTTCGTTTCTTTACCACAAGTTAAGAATTTATGTGTTGATTATGATGTGCCTAATAAGGATTGTTGTCATGGAGAATCTAGTCAAATATAATGTATCAGACTTATGTATTAGTGTTTATGTATCCCTGTTTCCAACGGATGTAAACTAATATTTAATTTTGGTGTCGATTTGTCTAATGTATTAAGTATTATGAAAAATTATTTTATGTATATATAGGAGGTTTTATGGATGTAATAATATAATAGTAATCCATCTAGTCATAATTAATTAAATTTGTTTCCTCGTAATCATGGAAATAAAGAAACATAAAAAATGTGAGCTCAAATGCATTTTATGGGGAAATAATTGAGGTGGAATTGACAATATAAGAATAACATAAGAAAAATGGTACAATATAATGAAATAATCAGTTAAAATAATTACCACAATAATAATTAATCAGAATTTTGGGTGATTAAAAAATTTGGTGGTTCATTTGATTTTACTTATAAATGAAGTTAATAACATGAGCCATGATAATATAACAAAAGAATAAAATAAAAAACTGTAACATGAAAATAATTATTGAAATCCATGGAAGGATAATCCATCTAATAAGGGACACCACTATCCCTATGGGAAGCATGTTTCTTATAGTGTAATTTTTTCACTTTTATAAACCTTAATTGTATTCATTTGTAACTCTTAAGACCATCATAGTGGGAAATGTACCTTACTGAACTGACTTCACTCGTCATTCCATGTATGTCTATCTCATGAGTTATAAATGATGAATCAATCCATTGGACGGAGATATAGGCCCCACATTTAAAATATTGGAATCCAAAAATATGTGTAGAATAATAATATAAATCATTCTTCATATCATTACCCATGGAAATATATGGGTTTCATTATCATTTCAGTATAACATTACTTGTGAAAAAGGAACAAGTTTAATAAATATTTTACCATCATAAACACAGACAATCTTAATAATTAGTAATGATGTTATCCATGAATAATATTAAAATTAAATAATATGTAACATCATGTAATGTTATATTATAGGGAAAATGATTTTGAAATTTTGTGTTAAGTATTTCTGGTTGAAAATATCCATTTCATTTTAAAATCATTTCTCTTAAAAGAAAATTAAGTAAAAAGTAATTTTTTTAAAATAACCATGTCAAATTTTACTATAAAAATAAAATAGGAATGTCTTCATGATGGAAATAATATCTTCTAGTTTTATTAAAGATAAAAAAAATTAAATACTGTTTTGGTCATAAATGTCATAAAGTATCTCATATTGAAATTTTTGGGATGATTCCTTTTAAATTGGTTCATAAAAACGTCCAAAAGGATTAAAAATGAATTTTTCAAAACTATAAGATAATTTTCAAAAACATTTGAAAACATTTTTAGGAAACATGTATATAGATGCAAAAATATTCCATGGACGAGACTGAAACAAAAAAATCCTAAAAATGATGATTTTGTGAAATAAACCCTTATCTCTTGGTATTATATTGAATTATACTCACCATAATGGAAAAGAATTCAAATTCAACTATAATAAAGATTAAGATAAATATATATATAATATAAAAAATTATATGGGATATATATACACCAAATATATGAAATAAGTGGTGAATATGAAATGTATCTCAAAGAAGTAACAATGTGTTGAGAAACCCATAAAACATTCGTAATATGATTAATTATAAGAATTATTATTTCATGAAATTAAAAGAACATTAAATATCCATGGAATAATGAAATTATTTATATGACATGTTTTTTGGTGTTTTATAGACCACATAAAATAATATAGGTGTATAACATGAAAATATACCTCAAAAAAAGAACATTGATACGATGTATGTTTCCAAAAGATTGATTTACTATTTATGTGTTTTAAATTCATGCATAATAAATAAAGATTATTAATAAATATATTCTATAAAAATACTCATATTTATCATACAAAATATTATTTACTAATAATAATTTATCACTTATTTATTATCAATTAATTATTAATAATGAATTGTTTCAATGGTTACATGATTCATTTTTCATTTATGATTCATTTTGAAAGTATCAATCAATATAAATAAAACACCATGCATTAATTTATATAAATTAATAATATTTTAAATATAATATATATATATTTTTTATATATATTTTCCTAATCAGTAATAAAATGTAGTGATAGAAAAATGTATTATATCATTCATAGGGATATTAGACCATAATTATTCATAAATAGTCTATTAATATTTTTGATATATGGAATGAATGAAATTTAAATAATTATTCACCATTCTAAAATTATTGTTTTTTAATTTTTATAAAATTTATTTATAACATATTTCTTGCATACAATCCATTTAAAAATAATATTTATTTCATAAAAAATAATTATTTATATTACAAAAATAATAATTTATTCATAGAGAGTATATCTAAAAAATTAATCAATTATAATTCCAATACATAATATATGGTGATGAAAAATAAATTGTATATCTACGGTGATATGAGAAGATGAATGTGTACAGAAGCAATACATTCAGTTCTTATTAGATGGTAGAGATGGTATATAATGGAATGTCAACTTCATAATAAAATTTATCTATATTTATTATAATATCAATATGATTTTATAATTAATATTCTGGATTTATATTTTCTAAATAAGTGTATCAAAATACAGTGATTAGTTGGATTTATTACCCCTTATTCAAAAGGGATCCTTTAGATATCCTCTACATGGATCTAAGATTTTCCTTTTACTTATTCCATCATGGACAAAATGTGGATAAGTAAGTCTAGAAGGGACTTTGGTAGGGTTTGGTCAAGCTATATGGATAAATTTTTATAAAATAATTCAGGTACAAGGTGTCCTTTTATAGATGTGGTGAAAGTCTGTTTTGGTATATCATAAATGAATAAAATATAAAAAGACTATTCTTCTACCAAATAATTCCAATAGTTATGAATTCAAAGATATATTGTGTTAGGGTTTTATTCCCATCAACCAAGGTTTATTGGAAATTAGTTGTTGTAAATTTATTCCTGATAATTTTGATTTACCCTTAAATAACATTTTTTTAATTTTATCTATAATAACAACATTCTCAATATAAAACTGTTGTAATACTAATATATAAAGTGTGAAATGGACTATAAATAGAAAAATTATGATATTTTTGAACATATAATATCAGTTTTATCCTTATTTAGTAATCTTCCTATATTTAATTAACTTAAAATAATGATTTTTTCATAAAATTTCATTGTTGAGTAATTTGATACTATTAAATACAAAGAATTAAATAACAACAATAAAAAACATACAATTATAACCAATTATTTGAACATATCCCCAAATTGTCATGTCCCTCTAAAAAAATTAATTTATGAACTTAATATTCTCAAATAAAAATACTTATAATATTGTTAATATAATTTGATTTAATCTTATATTTATTAAATTATTACTCTAACAGAATTTTTTTAATTATTAAATGTATGTGCTTAAATTTATAAAAATTATAAATAATTTATCCTAACGATGATAAATATTAAATATTTGAAAATAATATTTATAGTCAAACATATTGTAATATCCAAGATTATTCATAAGGTATTTTTGTTTTTGGTTCTGTTTATTTCCCTTTGTTTGGTCAAATAAGTGGTCCCCCATGTTTATAAGAAGGATAACGGGTGTTCTGATGGTTCAGGGCATGAAAGAGGATGAAAATACAGATTTCTGGAAATGTAGCATGGTTTGTTCACTATTGGTGATAACAGTTCTAAAATCAAAAGAAACATTTCAAGGGGTGATTTTGGGGTAGTGGCTCATGAACAGTTTATGCATGGTTTGGAAAACCATGCCTGTAAACCATCTAATGTGTAGAATATGTGACAAAGTCCCAAGCAAATTTTTTTCTTAGTTTTCAAAACTATGTGGGTAAACCATATGACACATAAAATTTGAAAAAATTACAAAAATTCAACCCAATGATTTTTATATCTAATATGATATTTCCACCATTCTTTATCCTACACCCTATATGTGAGCTTTCATGGCCCAACCTTCTCAATGGTTATTTTACATCAATCGTATTCTATTTGATGCCACATTGGTTAAAAAACAAAGCCTTGGGTGATTCTAATTTTCTCTATGATTCATTTTCACGATTAGGCATGGTATATTTCTCTATAATCCTTATAAAACCCTCAAACCCTTCACTTTATATGATATAATTGGTGAAACATGAAAGTGTGGGTGAACTAGGATCTAAGGCTTCGATTGATATTGAATCGGTAAATAGATTCAAGGTAGGAGTGTACAAGTTATATCCCTTCATTTTTTTGTAGATTTTTGAATGTCCAACTTTTTTATTTGTCTCTTATTAATTTGATTTTGAAACCATCAATAGGGTTTAGAATAATGTGTCTCTAAATGATGAATGGAAACCATCCTGGTCCCCACGATACACAATGATGATGGTTTGAAAAATTTTAGGTCTTCTATTGGGTGTTCCAATACTAATCTCGCCACAAAATCATCCATGTAATTGCTAAGTCATTATGTGACAATGTGTATCCATTGTTGAGTATGATGCTATGATAAGGGAATGTGAAATGGCTAAATAGGATTAATGAATGAATGAAAGGGAATTATTGAATATGATTAATGTTCCAGACATGGGAATTAGAATTGGGACAAATGGGATAAGTAATGTAATTAGAAGATGTGTTTATGGGTCATGGAGAGATTTATAATTACCATTTTGACTATTATATTAAGAATTTAATATACATTGGTTTTGTTAGTTATGGAATAATTTGTGAGTAATAAATGAAGGGATAAAAAATTTCATATGATTAGGGGAGGGATAATGGATAGAAACTCCTCCCACAGGTTGGGATAGACTGATTCTGTAACCCCACCCTATAATTAACAGGGTGGGGTGTCAGACAGATGCTCTATGCCCACAATGATTATATTCAATGAAACAACATCGAATGAGGTTCCATGGTATGTGAGATTTCTTGGTTATGAATTTTTTTTATACCTACTGAAATTTTGTACATGACTAGTTTTCTTTATGAATTGAACTAGTAGGTTATGTATATTCTATTGACCAAATAAGGATGTGAAATATGTAAAGACTATGGTATAGGTAATTTAAATTTGATAAAATGTCAAGAATTATTCTTAAAAACCTTGTTAACTAATGGCTTATAAATTTTCTTTTATTTAATGGATATTATTTCTTATTTTCATAAACTGTCTATTTGGATAGATATTTTTTCGACACTATAGGTTTTAGCCTACTGAATTTTACTCTCACCCTGCTCGGGTCATCATTGAGTACCTGTGTGTTTTTCATACTAGAAGTTCACAACAAGGGAAACGTCCCTATGATTGTGATTTGAGTTAGACATAGAACTTTCATGAATGAGGTTCTATAAATTGGTTAAAAATTATTTTTGGGATTCCACTGCTTTTTGTTAATTTGGGTTTTGGTGACATAAGATTATAGCAGGAAATGACATGTTTTCTGATTGACCATGGTTTGAACCCATTTTGAGAGATTTTTATTTATTATTATTCATTTATTAGATTATTTTTTCATTATTGTATATGTTTACTATTGTTGATTAATATGATAAATAGGGTATAGTCACCCCATGTGACTTTTAGACCCAGGCTGCTTATCAAAAACATCTACTATATTTGGAAATGCTCTTGGGGTCATGTGAAGGGCTAGAATGGTGGACCAGTTTTGTGGAACCATGGTCAGAGATGATACAAAGACATATTAGAGGAATTATTTTGCCATTGTTACAATTTGGAGATTATAGATGGGATATTAGGACATTATTAGGCCTTGGTAATTATCACATTCATAAGAGAATCTATATCATGTATGGGAGAACCCCCCAAGTTTCCCTAGGAGGGGGATTGTTGTTCATGATGTGTGTTGTTACATTTGATGATATTTCTCCATTAGGTGATTTACATGTCATGTGCAGTGATAGTTTTATGTTATTTTTCTCATGGCTATAAGGACACGAGATTGGGAATTCATGCATCATTTTAGTCACCTAAGAATATAAGTAGAATATATCATGGTAGGTACAGATATAGGATGAGTTTTTGGGATTCATGGTGGTGGATGAATTTGATTTCTAGAAAATGATGAGAATTAGGTCTAATGAAATAATTTAAATGAGTAAAAAGGGAAAAATATTGTGAAAAAATAAATAAGTAATTATTCATGGAAAAGGGTGGTGTGTCAAATGAAATTTTAACAGAGTATGTTGGGAAGTGAGAATAGTTTTTATATAGTGTATAAGGTAAAAATTGTAGTTATTTGGGTTATTTATCATGTGTTTCCCATAGACATTTTGTGCAAATTGATGAGGGTAGTGTTCCAATTATGATCGTACCTATAGGGATGGTCTCAAAAATGTGGTTTTTAGTGGATAGTGGTAATCCATCATTTATAATTGTGAGACATTTATGGTTTGTGTTATAAAGTTAATGTTTGAAATTATAAGGAGATGACACCATGAGGATGTGTAATGGTAGGGAAATAGGAAGAAATTGTTGAGAATTATCCTCTAATAGTGGAGCAAAGAGATCCATTGGTTCAATATATTAGGAAACTACTATTCCATTAGATCATTTCTTATTTTATACAGATGATGGAAAGGGACATTGGGTGGGTTGCATAGGGTAATCTCAAGAGGACTAGGTATTTTTAACTTCACCACCCTCTGACCAATACCAAAGACTGGGGAAAGAGGCCGAAGAATTTGGGATATAATATAGTCAGATAATTTTTTATCATCTGGAGACTTCTATTGAAAGGTGTGTAAAGTGAGAAGCCTATATGTTATAGGGCCAGAAGAAGTGTTTGTGGGATATTCTTTGGTGACTGAATAGGATGAGGGAATGTCATGGATTGGTATTTAATTTTTTTATAACATTACAATACAAAAAACACATTTTAAGAAAGATATTTAGTGATTGTCGGTCTAACTCAGAGGACACTGTCAATAATACAGTATGCAGGTCGGTTTATGGACCTGAATTTTTTGTTCCTTCTTTAAAGGGAGATGATGCAGATATAGTGACACACATTTTAGATGGACTTCGGTAGGAGCTCAGATCCTAGGTAAATATGTTTCAATTGAAGTGGTTTTCTATTTTCATGGATCATGCCCTCATATTACAAGGAAACATGAATGCATCTTATATAAGAATACATTCGGTTCATGTTGGGTGAATGAGTGTTATGAATTCTAATAGTAGTAAGAATCTCATTGATAAAGTCACCCAAGGTAGTGGTGGACAATACAATCAGGAAAAAGAATCAATCACTCAGGTTATTGTCTAAGTTTGTGGCCATAATTGTGGATGTCCTGGACACATGTGAAGTTAGATTTCCCAACTAGCAATTGAGTGATGAGCATGTGAAATAATTGGACATGTGCATAGGTTTTTTAGGATCCCACAATAGGTACAAAATGACATAATACATAGATTATGTTATAGTGATGGAATGCGGGTCAATTAACCAATATCATGTAGGTTGTTAGAGCTCCACAGTTCGTACTGATTGGGGTGGTGTATGTGGAACTCTGGGACAAGAACATGTATTCTAGTAGGGAAATAAAGTGTAAGGCATTAAGAATGTAACCCCTGGTAGAGGGACAAGCATGACTCCAAAAGATCAGTCTACACCTAATTGTGGAAAGGCTAATCCATCTACGATTCTAGGTATGTTTCATTTAGCCTCCACACTCACTAATGCTCACTTTTTTAAAAGTTCTACACACTCTTTTTGTCTTCACATTTCGTAGTTGTGTTGGGCCTATCCATGGAATGGTTTCAAGAAGTTTTGAACATAGATACTCCATTGGCTGTGAGATATGAGGATATTAGGTAGAATAATGTTTATTCTTTTGAGGTTGGTGGTTATATATTTTTGTAGAACCCTTATTTCCATTAAGATGTAAAGTTTAGACATGTTTTTAGGCATGGAATATATATTGTTGTACTAGGAACTTATAAAATGATACAAATATAAGGTAATATTCACATATTATGAGAGGGAAACTTATGTCTTTCATGGCGACTAGGATGTCCAATCAAACCGAACATCGCCATTTTTTTACAATTTGGGTGAACTCGGGTACCAAGTGGGATGCCTCATACTAGACGAAGGCTGATGAGAACACCATGTTTTCAATCCCATTGAGGATCAATTCTTGAATGTGTTTCGTAATTATTTCTCGTGGCTACCACTGGATAGAGTTATTGATTATATAATCGGGTTACATCTGAGGTAATAACCAGTTTTTATTCCAATATATTGAAAGGGGCCAACTTAACTACAAAAGTTGATGCTTCAGATGGAGGAGTTGTAGAAAAAAGAAATCATTGGTCCCAATATGACACTGTGTGGATCCCCCATGTTGTTTTAATTAATTGCTAATGTCACGACCCGTCCTTGGGGCCCATTCCCTTACTACCCCAAGCCCGCCTTCTATAGGCCAGGGGCTGGCGACTAGCACCAAAAGGAGAAAATCCATATAACTGGGAAGGAATGGCTTTTATGAAATGTAAACGCACACAACTAGAGTACAAGCAGAAGCAATCACTAAGTAAAACAGAAAACCAAAGTAGAGATGAGAGTAAGGGGTCAGAAATATAATCCCAACTGTAAAGTACAAGGTAAAAGAAAAAATATCTGGAAGGTGACAAGCAGCTCCTGGATCGTCCACCACAGATTCTACCTGAAGAGTAGATACAGATGGCACAACTCCTAGATCGTCCACCACGGATCCTACCTAAAGGGTATATATAGATATCCTCCTCGGCACCCTCATCTGTCAACCTCCTCCAGGTACTAACTCGTCGTGAGGTCCACCTCAGGGTACTGACTCGTCATGAGTTCAGCCTTCAAGAGTCATCCATTCCTCATACACTCAGTCTTAGTCAGCGCTGTTCATCGTCTGCATCCAACACAACGAGCTGCTGTCATAGCCTGTGAAGGGGTGAGTATAATGATACTCAGTAGGGACCCTGAGACCCTAAAGGTCTCACTAAATCCAACAATAATAAACCAAAATGAAATATATCAACAGATAACCTTTACTTAGGTATATGCCCATATATATACCTATGTTATCAAGTAACTCATCTCATTCATGAGGAAAACACAAAGGTCATTGACTCATCTCAAACCAGATTTTTCATTAATGATATTGAAACCACAACTGCTAAAGAGCTCCTCCTCGGTCGAGTACAGTGATCATGCCACGACTTCGAGAAACTGCTCACTAACCTAAGACTATTGAGGTACTCCTCCTGTCGATTATCGTGGGTCTGCCACCCCAACACACTAGTGCTCCCTGCCATGCGCCTGTCGCCCCAACACAGTAGCCCTCCCCCTAATAGCCTACAGAGGTACTCCTTCTGTCGGGAACCACGGGTCTGCCACCCCAACACAGTAGTGCTCCCCGCCATGGGTTTTCCACCCCAACATAGTAGTGCTCCCCACTGGGATACTTAAGTCACTCCGCATCGAATCAGACAAGTAGTCATCAGGTCTCAGCTAGCTACATGGTCTCCGTACTCCATACACTCGTCTCCAGGAGGGTCCGCTCCACGAGCTACTGGTCGATACTTAAAAATGTCACGTAATCTCACGTGGAAGTATCTCGAAGGACCGCCTCGCCATAGGGGTCTCAAAGGAACAGACGGCGCATCAATAGGATCCTGGTCTGTGAGTTATTAGCATCTCCATTCCAGGGGCCCGGTTGGTATCTAAGATAAACCAACCCAACTATTCTCCAACTCTATCCAAACCTCAAATGGAGTATTCCAAAATAACTGTCACATCATAAGGAATCCAACATAATTGACGGCACATCAATCGGATGTCTGGTCCTTAAGTTATATGCGTTATATTATCGAGGGCCCGGTTGGATTCATGTTCGATCCAACCCAGTCGTACATCAAATGAAACTGGTTAACCAAACTGGGCACACCATTGTGATCCATATCGAAAAAAACATGAGATGGAATACCCATTTTTTCAAAACAGATAGCCATTGAAAAGGTTTCATTTCACCGCAACACGCGCGAACCAGGCCTCTTGGGGACCGCACCTTGATCTCGACTTAAATAACCAAAATTCATCTTGAAACATTCATCGTAATTCATGTGTCGCAACGTCACAGATGGTTCGTCATTCCGAAACCGTATGAGAGATATATGTCCGATACAAGATCCCATAATAATTATAATATTATTATTATTCAGTGTTTTGTGGCCCCGAGCCACGAACCGGAATATAGTATCCAACATTAGGCTTGAATAAACTGTATTAATGATAGGATTCCATCACCTCTAATGGAACGCCAATCATATGGTGCACGCATGAGTTATGGCGGGTCGAAGATTTAATAATAATATTAAATCTATTATTTTTTGAGTGCTTCAGGTACCCGATCCAAAAACCCGAAAAAGTGATTAAATACTGGACTCATAAATTTTGTCTCGGAGTCAAGGTCACACTGCCACTGACGGTTCATGAAACCGAGGTCGTACAAGGAAGATACCATCAAAATACAGTTTTCCCAACGAAAATAATAATAACATTATTATGTTATTTTTACTTTTAATTTAATTTAATCCATTAACTTATCACACCCAAAACTTCCACGCACCGCCTATATTGGCGCCTCCTCATGTGGAACGCCCCAAACCTATATTCCTTTATTATTTTTATTATTATTTTCTTTTATTATTTTATCACCTTTAAATCTCTCTCTCCAATATAATCTTCATTCACGATTTTGTTCTCCCAATTAGCACCCCAACTCCAGCCTTCTTCCTCATAGCCAGAACCGCCACAAGCTTCGGCTGCCCGTGTCGCTGCGCCTCCAGCCTTCCATGTCACTGCCCCTCAACTGAGATTCACTGTCAGATGCCGATCACCCGCATAGCTGCTGGCCACCTTGCCTAACCCTTACCCGTCAAAACCCTCATTGGACCCGCGCCATGGGATCCTTCTGCATTCCATCCCGGGTTTGATTTAACTAGGAAAAAAGATTTGAATGCATATCCATTATACTTATGTCGAGATCTATATGTCTATATGCCGCGCTCAAGGAAACATTGGGTTTCCTGCATGCTTAATTATTTGGGGATTAAGAACACGTGAAGAATGTGCGGACAATGAATAAGGAAAGATCATGGTCAATGTGCGGATCGATAGCCGTGTTAGTTTGGCCATCGTTTTTGAGAATCAAAAACATTTTGGATTGGCAATTAA
This sequence comes from Viscum album, assembly GCA_963277665.1. Taxonomy (NCBI): domain Eukaryota; kingdom Viridiplantae; phylum Streptophyta; class Magnoliopsida; order Santalales; family Viscaceae; genus Viscum; species Viscum album. Next base: position 1,967,882,682 of record OY728132.1, read on the forward strand.
ATATTTATCATGCTTCAAGAATCTCAAATTCAGGATAAATAAGAAGAAAATTAATTCAATCAATTGTGTATCGATCCTCAAATTAATTTATCTAGTTCGTGTTCATCATAAGAAATTTAATCCGGGGTAAGGAATTCACAAAGATAAATCCTACAAATAAACACTCAAGCTCGAGGGTATAAACCACATAAATGATAAATATACAATATTCCCCTACCTCACAAAGACGTCGCATGTCTTCGATACGTAGTACATGAACGTTGCGGTAGATGGCATCATGAAGAATGGCGTCGTGGAGAAGAGAAAGGAAGGTGTGTCATCATTCGTCGTGGAACTGGTGTTGCGTAGAAGAGGACGTCTCTCTTCGTTAGAGGCGTTCTTCGTCGTAGAGAATAACACTTTCATTATCTATATCACCATAGATTTCTCAGGTCTTCTCCAACACCACAATTTCCCAACTAAAATAATAGCTCTTCCTATTATTTTATTCTCAAATATCCACACATGGGAAGTTATGTGGGGGTGGGACCCACCATTAACTTCCCCATGTAGGATTTAACCACCGTGGTGTATAAAATTTTTCTAAACAATTTTGTTTAACTTTTTTAATAATCCCCAAATTTAAATTATCATCCCGCATAAAACGCAACTATGGTAAAGGTCCCCTTAAGCAATTACCGGTGTTGCGAGTTAATCGGTGCCCTTGGATTTCAATTCCTTGCACTAGTTCAAAAGATAAAAAACTGGCTCGTTCGTTCACTGAACGTACCCGAGCTAATCTTCCGAAACTGATTTCGGGCACACCAGGCCTCGGAATCAAGTGTTGTCAGAAGCCAGGGACTCATAAAATTCCTATGTATTTATGAAAAAAAATATTCCTTGAAATTTATGGGATTTAAATTACTCCCACCTTAGGGATTTATGGCTCCGTAAAGATTCAACACATAGTAGGGAAACAAAAGAGGGTACTGAGCGCGCATGTGAGCCTCCCGCTCCCATGTGCTCTCCTAGAGGTTCTTGTGCTGCCAGCGAAAGTGAACCAGAGGAATCGACCATCCTCATAGGACCGGCTCCTATCGATCCTCTATCTCTACTAGAACCTCCGTGAAAGTCACCTCATCATTGATATCTAGCTCTCCATGGTCGATGATGTGGGATGGTTCGTGAACGTATCTTCTCAACTAAGATACGTGGAAGACGTCGTGCACCCGGTGCAAGAGTGTTAGAAAGACCAAGTTGTAAGCTACCTCGCCTACCCTACTGAGGACATGGAAAATTCCATTGAACCTCAGAGAAAACTTTCTGCCTCAGCCACATCTTCGTAGACCTCATTGAGTTGAGACATGTATAAAGATGTGGTCACTATCCTCGAACTCTAGAGGCCTCTGTTTTCTATTTGGAACTGAAAACTGAAAACTCCTGCCGCCACGAGGGTAAGGTTGGCCGACTCAAGAGTGATCGACTGCACCTTCCTATGCATGATATTATCCTGTGCTGCATGGGTTTCCCTTTTTGCTGACCAATGGAGAATCCCCAACCCAAAGTTATGGATAATACACAACAATTTTGCCTAATACAGTCAATCTGTGTATGAACTGTGGTTTCCCAGTCCATACCCAGTCTAACATCGTAATGCCTCGACCCTGACACCAAGAGTTTCCAACCAAAACTCCCACCTCAAAGGTTAGATGACACCGTCGGTGTAATCATGACTATCAAGTCTCCACCCAAAGGTATCTATAGACGTGAGGGTCAATTAAACGGTTTTAACCAGAAAATCTAGTTCTAGGACATGATTCGTGGAAGGTAGGAATGATTCGTATCAATATGTATTGTTACGGCATCTAGTAGTAGACACAGACCTTACCATGAATCATTCAGAGAGCCCGTGGGTCACACTCCTTGAATGCATGCAGCTACTCTCTTCCCCTGTCATCCTAGCTCTACTTCCACATATGTTGCTCTGCAGATTCATCTGTCCTTAACACTTCCTCTTCTTTAAACATTTTACACACCCAAGTCTCTGAGACTTGTTCCAGTTTCCTGCTTTCCCACTGCCAAAACTCTTTTGTTGTATCCACTCAGCCAAATAATTCTCAACCACAAAGGATTTCTCTAGCAACCTATCGTAAGTAGGAATGCATGGAGGAATGGTGATGGCTCGGATGTCCTTAAACACACCTTGATTGGATGTTAGAGCCCTGAAGCACTGATCGTATCATAGTCAACGAGTACCAGAAATGATTAGTACACCTTGATGACTACTCAGCTACCAACATGTCATCCTGCTGAAGCTTTATAGCTCTAGAAAACTCTCAGCCAACTCCTCAATAAATTCATCAGCTGCCTGTAAGTCGGGCTCCCCTTGAAACCTGAGGGGTATCTGATGCTAAAACATGTTTAAGGAACGTAGCCTATATGTGTCGTCTACTGGTTCCGTCAGTTGAAACTTCTGAACAAAAGGGTGTGATATAGCTGGCACACTACCCGAAGGTACAATCCCAGGGGTCGGTCCATGTACTGAAGCCTCATCACTATGAGGATCATCCTCATGGTTACTCACTAGAAACACTAGTAGCTAATATCAACATCATCTCTACTTGTGTCTAAACTAGGTGTAGAGATCTAGCAATTGCCTCCATCCAGTCCACTACTACCTTGGAATATGCCTCACCTCGTAACCTCGGAGGCCTCTACTGTTGGAACTCGTGCAATGTGCTCTGTCAGCGTGCACCATCCACATGTACAACTGGTGGCATCTTCTACCTTACGAGTGTGGTTGATGCTGGAGAACCACCCAAAGGTGCCAACAGAGAAAGAGGGGCCTGCACCAGAGCCTTGTCGCTCGATAGGTCGTCATCGTGTACTCAATCGGAACTCTAACTGACTGTCTCTGTGGTGTCATCCTGAACAGATGTTTCACAGTCAAATGATTGAAACCAGGTGAGCTGACCTGGTTTGAGAAGATTTTAAAGAAAAAATTTTAAAATACACATCCAATCACTGTTTTTGTGCACTGAGTCAAAAATCAAAAGTTATGGTCCTGGTGTATGGATAGGTTGGTCGTCGCACTAACACTGGACTCCCTGTAATGAAGAACACACCCGATACCCTTAGCATTATTGCATCATAGAAAATAATTATCAATGTCCTGATTTCTGCAGTAGAACTGACTCCTCTGATACCAATTTGTCACGAACCATCCTAGGGGCCCGTGTCGTGACTACCCCAAGCCCGTCTTCCATAGGCCAGGGGCTGGCGACTAGCACCAAAAGGAGAAAATCCCTATAAATTGGAAGGCATTACCTTTATTAAATGTAAACGCACACAACCATTGTACAAGAAGAAGCAATCACTAAGTAAAACTAAAAACAAAAGTAGTGATTAAAGTAAGGGGCCAGAAATACAAGACCAACTATAAATTACAATGTAAAAGACAAAACAGCTGGAAGGTGACAAGCAGCTCCTAGATCATACACCACAGATCCAAACTGAAGGGTAGGTGTAGATAGTGAAATGCCTAGATCGTCCACCATGGATCCTACTTGAAGGGTAGCTATAGATAGCCTCCTTAGTGCCCTCATCCGTCATCCTCCTCCAGTCACCGACTCGTCGTGAGGTCCACCTCCGAGTACTGACTCGTCGTGAGGTCCACCTCCAAGTGTCGTCCAGTCCTTGTACACTCAGTCTCTGTCAGTGCTATTCGTCGTCTACATCCAACACAATGAGGTGCGGGCATAGCCCGTGAAGGGGTGAGTATAACGATACTCATTAGGGCCCTCGAGACCCTCAAGGTCTCACTAATTCCAACAAGGATAAACCACAGAGAAATATCTCAACAAATTACCTTTACATAGGCATATTCCCATACATATACCATTGTTATCAAGTAACTCATTTCAATCATGAGGAAAACACAAAGGTCATTAACTCAGCTTAAACCAGGATTTTCATTAATGATATAGAAACCACAACTGCTGAAGAGCTCCTCCTCTGTCAAGTATAGTGATCTTGTCTTGACTCTGAGGTGCTGCTAAATAACCTTAGACTGTTGAGGTACTCCTCCTATCGAGTACTGCTGGTCTGTCACCCCAACACTGTAGTGCTCCCCGACATGGGTCTGCCACCCCAACAAAGTAGCGCTCCCCCTAGTAGCCTACAAAGGTACTCCTTCTGTCGAGTACCGCGGGTCTTCCAACCCAACATAGTAGTGCTCCCCGCCATGGGTATGCCTCCCCAACATAGTAGTTCTCCCCACTGGGATAGTCAAGTCACTCTGAATCGAATCGAACAAGCTGTCATCAGCTCTCAGCCAGCTACAAGGTCTCCGTACTCCATACGCTCATCCCATGGAGGGTCCTCTCCATGAGATACTGGTCGGTAATTCCAAGGTTCACGTAATCTCATGTAGAAGTATCTCAATGGACCGCCTTAACATAGGGGTCTCAACGCAAAAGACGGTGCGTCAATCAGACGCCCGGTCTGTGAGTTATTATCAATCGTACGTCTGGTCCTTATGTTATATGTGTTATATTACCAAGGGCCCATTTCTATTCAAGTTCGATCTAACCCGGTCGTACTTCAAATGACACTAGTTAACCAAACTGGTCCCACCATTGAAATCCATACAGAAGAACACACGGGATGGACTACCCATTGGTCCAAAACAGAAAGCCGGTGAAAAGGATGCATTTCACCGCAACACGCGTGAACCGATCCTTGTGGGGCCCACGCCTTGACCTCAACTTATATATAAAATTTTTTTCTTGAAACATGCATTTAATTCTAGGGTCGAAATGTTGCAGACGGTTCGTCATTCCGACACTGTATGAGAGAGATATGTCTGATACAAGATCCCAAAATAATAATAATATTATTATTCGGTGTCTCGTGACCCCGAGTGACAAACCAGAATTTAGTATCCAGCATTAGACTTGAATCGACCATATTAATGATTGGATTACATCACCACTAATGGAAAGCCAATCGGACATTGCACGCATGAGTTATGGAGGGTTGAAGATTTAATAATAATATTAAATCTATTATTTTTCGAGCACTTCGGGTACCCGATCCCAAAACCCAAAGAAGACATTCAATATTGGACTCATAAATTTCGTCTCAGTGTAAGGGTCACACTGCCGCTGACAGTTTGTGAAACCGAGGTCGCACGAGGAAGATATCATCAAAATACGGTTTTCCCATCAAAATTAATAATAACATTATTATGTTATTATTAGTTTTAATTTAATTTAATCCATAAACTTATCACACCCAAAAGTTCCACACACCACCTATATCGGTGCCTCCTCATGCGGCATGACCCAAAGCTCCATTCATTTATAGTTTTTATTATTATTTCCTTTATTATTTTATCACCTTAAAATCTCTCTCTCCAATCTAATCTCCATTCACAATTTTGTTCCCCCAATTAGCGCCCCAACTCCAGCCTTCTTCCACACGGCCAGAACCACAACCACCTTTAGCTGCCCGTGCCGCTGTGCCTCCAGCCTTCCATGTCACTCCCGCTCAACCCAGCTGCACCATCGAATTCTGATCACCCGCATCGCTGCTAGCCACTATCTGTAACCTGCACCAGTCGAAACCCTCATCGGACCGGCACCATAGGATCCTTCTACATGCCATTCAGTGTTCAATTTAACTCGGAAAAAGATACAAATGCATATCCATGATCCTCGGGTTGATATCTTCATGTATGTATGGTACTCTTAGGTAAACATTGAGTTTCCAGCGTGCCTAATAACTTGGGGATGAAGAACACGCGAAGAATGCATAGACAATGAATTAGGAAAGATCACGTTCAAGGTGTGAATCGATAGTCGTGTTAGTTTGTCAATCATTTTTGAGAATCAAGAACATTGGGGATTGGAAATTAAATATTTATCATGCTTCAAGAATCTCAAATTCAGTATAAACAAGATGAAAATTAATTCAATCAATTATGTATCGATCCACGAATTAATTTGTTTAATTCATGTTCATCATAAGAAATTTATACCGGGGTATGGAATTACCAAAGATAAATCCTAAAAATAAACCCTCAAGCTCACGGGTATAAACCACATAAATGAGAAATATACAATATTACCCTCCCTCGCAAAGACGGTGCACGTCGTCGATCCACAGAATATGAATGTCGTGCTAGATGGAGTCACGAAGAACGGTGTCGCGGAGAAGAGAAAGGAAAGTGCGTCGTTGTTCTTCGTGGAACCGGCATCGCGGAGAAGAGGGTGTCACTTTTCATTGGAGGAATTTTTCATGGAAGAGAAGAACAATTTCTTTATATATATCACCAGAGCCTTCCAATATTTTCTCCAACACCACAATTTCCAAACTAAAATAATAGCGCTTCCTATTATTTTATTCTCACAACAATTTATTAAAGAATCAAACACTATAAATAATTAATCGGAGAATCCCCTTAATTAATTATAATCTGTTGGAAATTTAATTGGGAGGAAGGTGGAGAGCATAACACAATTAATAAAGTGAATGGTTATCACAATAAATGCAAGGGTGTTTAAGGGGGTTTTCAAGGGATATGAAAGGTTGGGGCTCGTGTGGGACCCACTTTACAAATATCCACAAATGGAATGTTATGTGGGGGAGGGACCCACCATTAACATCCCCATGTAGAATTTAACCACCATGGTGTGTAAAATTGTTCTAAACAATTTTATTTAACTTTTTAACTAATCCACAAATTTTAACTATCAACCTGCATAAAAAGAAATTATGGTAAAGGTCCCCTTAAGAAATTATTGACGTTGTGAGTTCATCGGTGCCCTTGGATTTTAATTCTATGCACCAGTTCAAAAGATAGAAAAAACTGCTTGTTTGTTCACTAAACGTACCCGAGATAAACTTCAGAAATTGATTCCGAGCACACCGGGCCTCAGAATTAAGTGTCGTCAGAAGCCACAGACTTGTAAAATTCAAAATTATTTATGTATACAAATTTCCTTGAAATTTTCAAGTCTTTACATTACTCCCACCTCAGATATATATGTCCATGTAATGTTTCAACACACACAAGGGAAACAAAAGACGGTACTGAGCACACATATGAGCCTCCCGCTCCCATGTGCTCTCCTGGAGGTTCCCATACTAGCAGAGAAAGTAAACCAGAGGAATCGACCATCCTCGAAGGACCCGCTCCTTTCGATCCTCAATCTCCACTAGAACCTCCATGAAAGTCACCCCATCATCGATATCTAGCTCTCTGTGGTCGATGATGTGGGATGGTTCGTGCACGTATCTTCTCAACTGAGATATGTGGAAGACGTCGTGCACCTCGTGCAACAGTGGTGGAAAGACCAAGCGGTAAGCCACTTCGCCTACACTGCTGAGGACCTGGAAAGGTCCATTGAAGCTCAGAGATAAATTTCCTCCTCAGCCACATCTCCATAGACCTCATCGAGGTAAGACCCATATAAATACTTGGTCACCATCCTTGAACACTAGAGGCCTCTGTTTCTTGTTTGGAACTGAAAACTCAAAACTCCTACTTCCACGAGGGTAAGGTTGGCCGACTCGAGAGTGTTCGGCCACAACCTCCTATGCATGTGTTTATCCTGTGATGTCTGAGTTTCCCTTTTCGTTGACCAATGGAAAAACCCCATCACAACGTTGTAAATAATCCACATCAATTTTGCCTAATACATTCAATCTGTGTATGAACTATGGTGGAACAGTCCATACCGAGACTAACGTCGTAAGGCCTTGACGCTGCCACCAAGAGGTTCCAACTGAAACTCTGGCCTCAAGGGTCAGATCACACCGTCGGCATAAGCGTAACTATCGAGTCTCATCCCAAAGGTATCTCCAGAAGTAAGGTTCAAGTCAACATTTTGAACCAGAAACTCTAGGTCTGGGAAAAGATTCGTGGAAGGAAGGAATGATTCATATCAATTTCTATTGTTACGGAAGCTAGAAGAAGACACATACCGTACCTTTAATCATTCCTAGAGCCCTTGGGTAACACTCCTTGACCGCGGGTAGCTACCCTCTTCCCCTGCCCTCCTAACTCTGCTTCCATGTCTGATGCTCTGTAGATTTATCTATTCTTAACACTTCCTCTTCTTTAAACATTTTACACACCCAAGTCGCTGTGACTCATTCCAGTTTCCTGCTTTCCCAATTCTAAAACCCTTTTCTTGTATTCACTCATCCAAAGAATTATCAACCACAAAGGTTTTATATAGAACCCTAACAAAAGTGGTAATGCATAGAGGAAAGATGTGGGATCAGATGTACTTAAACACACCTTTCTTGGAATTCTGAGTCCTAAATCACTGATCGTATCGTAGTCATCGAGTACCAGGAACGATCAGTACACCTAGATGACTAATCAGCAACCAACATGTCGCCCAGACGATGTAGTATATCTCTAGAAAACTCTCAGCCACCTCCTCAAGCCATTCATCAGCTGCCTGTAAGTCAGGATCACCTTAGAACCTGAGGGGTATTAGATGCTGAATCACGTGTAAGGCACTAAGCCTACATGTGTCATCTACAAGTTCCGCCAGTTGAAACTGCTTACCAAAAGGTAGTGACATAGCTGGCACACTACCTGAAGGTACTATCTCAGTCATTGGTCCGTGTACCGAATCCTCATCACTATGCATACCATCATCATGGTCACTCACAAGAAACTGTAGTTGCTAAGATCACCATCTTCTCTACTTGTGTCTAAACTAGGTGTATAGCTCTAGAAATCACATCCAGCCAGTCCACTACGTCCTGGGAATCTACCTCACCTCATAACCTCAGAGGCCTCTACTGTTGGAACCCATGAAATGCACTCCATCAGCGTGCACCATCTACTAGTACGATTGGAAGAATCTTCTACCTAATAGGTGGTGGTGCTGCTAGTACACCTCCCGAAGGTGCCAATAGAGAAGGAGGGAACTGCACTAGAGCCTCATTGCTCGGTGGGCCATCACCATGTACTCTATCAGAACTCTAACTGGCTATCTATGTGGAGGAATCCTGAACAGATGTGACATGGTAAAATGATTTAAACCAGGTGAGCTAACATGGTTTGAGCTGATTTTAAAGAAAACTTTTGGAAACACACATGCAATCAGTGTTTTCATGCACTGAGTCAGAAATCCGAAGTCAGGGTCCTTGTGTATGGATACGTCGGCTGCTACACTAACACTGGACTCCTGAAACTGAAGAATACACTCAGTACCCTTTCCATTATTGCATCATAGAAAATAATGATCAGAGTCCTAAGTTCTACGGTAGAACCGACTCCTCTGATACAAATTTGTCACGATCCGTCCTCGAGGCCCGTGCTGGGACTACCCCAAGCCTGCCTTCCATAGGCCATGGGATGGAAACTAGCACCAAAAAAAGTAAATCCCAATAACTGGGAAGGCATTGCATTTATGAAATGTAAATACAGACAACCAGAGTACAAGAGAAAGTAATCAATAAGTAAAACTGAAAACAAAAGTATTTTTGAAAGTAAGGGGCCGGAAATACAAGCCCAACTATAAAGTACAAGGTAAAAGACAAAATAGCTAAAAGGTGGCAAGAAGCTCCTGGATTGTCCACCAAGGATCCTACCTGAAGGGTAGGTACATAAAGCGTAGCTCCTAGATCTTCCACCACAGATCCAACCTGATGGGTTGGTACAAATAGCCTCCTCAGTGCCCTCATCCGTCAACCTCCTCCAGGTACCGACTCCTCGTGAGGTCCACCTATAGGTATTGACTCGTCATGAGGTCCACCTCCCGGTGTCGTCCAGTCCTCGAACACTCATTCTCCATCAGCACTGTTCATCATCTGCATCCAACACAATGAGGTGCGGGCATAGCCTGTGCAGCGGTGAGTATAATGATACTCAGAAGGGATCCCGAGACCCTCAATGTCTCACTAAATCCAACAAGGATAAACCAGAAAGAAAGATCTCAATAGATAATCTTTACTTAGGTATATTCCCAAAAAATATACCTATGTTATCAAGAAACACATCTCAATCATGAGGAAAAGACAAGGGTCATTGGCTTAGATCAAACCTGGATTTTCATTAATGTTATAGAAACCACAACTGCTGAAGAGCTCCTCCTCTGTCAAGTACAACGATCATGTCGCAACTCCGAGGCGCTTCACACTATCCTTAGAATACTAAGGTACTCCTCCTGTCGAGTACCGCTAGTCTGCCACCCCAACACAGCAGTGCTCCCTCCATAGGTCTGGCGCCCCAACACAGTAGTGCTCCCCCTAATAGCCTACAGAGTTACTTCTTCTGTCGAGTACTGTGGGTCTACCACCCCAACACAGTAGTGCTCCCCGCCATGGGTCTACCACCCCAACATAGTATTTCTCCCCACTGGGCTAGTCAAGTCACTCTGAATCGAATAGGACAAGCAGTCATCAGGTCCCAGCCAGCAACAATGTCCATGTACTCCATATGCTCGTCTTCGGGAGGGTCCGCTCCATGAGCTACTGGTCGATACTTCCATGTGTCACGTAATCTCACCTGGAAGTATCTCAAAGTATCGTCTCATCATAGGGGTCTCAACGCAACAGACGACGCGTCAATCGGACGCCCGGTCTATGAGTTATTAGCATCTTCGTTTCAGGGGCACGGTTGGTTTCTAAGATAAACCAACCCAATATTACTCCAAATGTGTCCAAACCTCAAGTGGAGCATGCAAAATGAATCCAAAAAAATTGACGGAACGTCAATCGGACATCCGGTCCTTATGTTATAAGCATTATATTACAGTGGGCCAGGTTAGATTCATGTTCGATACAACCCGGTCATACTTCAAATGACACTGGTTAACCCAACATTTAACTCCATTTCGATGCATACCGAAGAACACACGAGATAGACTACCCATTGGTCCAAAACCGATAGCCGGTGAAAAAGTTGCATTTCACCGTAACACATGCGAACCGGGCCTCATGGGGCCTGCACCTCGACCTCGACTTAAATACCCAAAATTGGTCTTCAAACATCCATCTTAATTCCAGGGTCGCAATGTTTTAGACGGTTTGTCATTCTGACACCGAATGAGAGAGATATGTCTGATACAAGATCCCTTAATAATAATAATAATATTATTATTCAGTGTTTTGTGGCCCCGAGCCACATACCAGAATTTTGTATCCAACACTAGACTTGAGTCGACGGTATTAATGACAGGATTACATCGCCTCTAACGTAAAGCCAATCGTACGTTGAACGCATGAGTTATGGCGGGTTGAAGATTTAATAATAATATTAAATCTATTATTTTTTGAGCGCTTTGGGTACCAGATCCAAAAACTCAAAAATGACATTCAATATTGAACTCACAAATTCCATCTTGGAGTTTGGTTCACACTTCCACTGATGGTTTGTGGAACATATGTCACACGAGGAACATACCGTCAAAATATGGTTTCCCCAACAAAAATAATAATAACATTATTATTTTAATATTATTATATTTAATTTAATTTAATACATTAACATAAAACACCCAAAACATCCATGAACCACCTATATTGGTGCCTCCTCATGTGGCACACCCCAAACCTCCATTACTTTATCATTTTTATTATTATTTCCTTTATTATTTTATCACATTCAAATCTCTCTCTCCAATCTAATCTCTATTCACGATTTTGTCCTCCCAACTAGCGCCCAAACTCCAGCCTTCTTCCGCACGGCCAGAACCGCCACCACCTTCAGCTGATCGTGTGGCTGCACCTCCAGCCTTCCATATCACTTCCCCTCAACCCAACTACACCATCGAATTCCGAAAACCCGCACCACTACTGTCCACCTTGCCTAACCCGCACCAGCCGAAACCCTCATCGGACTCGCGCCACGGGATCCTTCTGCATGCCATTCCGGGTTCTATTTAACTCGGAAAAAAGAAACAAATGCATATCCATAATCCATGGGTCGAGATCTTCGCGTCCGTATGTCACGTTCAAGGAAACATTGTGTTTTCAATGTGCTTAATTATTTTGGGATAACGAACTCAGGAAGAATGTGTGGACAATGAATAAGGAAAGATCACGGTCATAGTGTGGATCGATAGCCGTGTTAGTTTGGCCATCATTTTTGAGAGTCAATAACATGGGGGATTGGCAATTAAATATTTAACATGCTTCAAGAATCTCAAATTCAGGATAAACAAGAAGAAAATTAATTCAATAAATTGTGTATCGATCCACAAATTAATTTATTTAATTTGTGTTCATCATAATAAATTTAATTCGGGGTAAGGAATTCACAAAGATAAATCCAAAAATAAATTCTCAAGCATGAGGGTATAAACCACATAAATGAGAAATATACAATATTCCCCTACCTCATAAAGACGTCACACGTCGTCGATCCGTGAAAGACAAACGTCGCGGTAGATGGTGTTGCGAAGAATGGCGTCGTCGAGAAGAGAAAGGAAGGCATGTCCTCGTTCTTCATGGAAACAACATCGCGGAGAAGAGGGTGTCGCTCTTCGTTGGAGGCGTTCTTCATTGAATAGAATAACACTTTCTTTATCTATATCACTAGAGCATTTTCAGGTTTTCTCCAACACCACAATTGCCCAACTAAAATAATAGATCTTCCTATTAATTTATTCTCACAATAATTGATTAAAGAATCAAACACTATAATTAATTAATTGGAGAATCCCCTTAATTAATTATAACATGTTGGAAATTTAATTGGGAGGAAGGTGGATAGTTTAACACACTTAATAAAAAGAATGGTTGGAACAATAAATGAAAGGGTGTTTAAGGGGGATTTTCGTGGGAGACTAAAGGTTGGGGCTCGTGTGGGCCTCACCTTACAAATATCCACACATAGAAAGTTATGTGAGGGTGGGCCCCACTATTAACTTCCCCATGTAGGATTGAACCACGATGGTGTATAAAATTGTTCTAAACAATTTTATTTAACTTTTTAACTAATCCCAATGTTGTAACTATCAACCTACATAAAATGAAACTGTGGTAAAGGTCCCCTTAAGCAATTATCAGCACTGCAAGTTCATCGGCTCCCTCCAATTTCAATTTCGTGCACAGGTTAAAAAGATTGAAAAACTTGCTCATTCACTCACTAAACATACCTGAGCTAAACTTCAGAAATTGATTTCGGGCACACCGAGCCTCAGAATAAAGTGCTGTCAGAAGCCACAGACTCATAAATTTCCAAAGTATTTATGAAAAAAAATTCTTTGAAATTTCCATCTTTACAGATAATTAGACGTTGAGGGTTGGTGTTGAATATAGAATGATGAATCCAATGATGGTTAAGAACTAATATATTCTTCCTAATATTGATGCCCTATTTGACCAATAAGGGTTTCCTCATTGTACTATAGGATAGATCTGAGATCGGGATACCATCTATAGTGGGTGACACCTTATGACGTACTATAGAATGCTTTTCAGAGCAGGTACATGTTGTATTTAATTATGATGATTCTATTTGGAATTACTAATGAACTGACTATGTTTATGAAATTAATTAATCTGATATTTCACCCACATAATTATATGTTGTTGGTTTCCTTTTTTGATGAAATCATTTTCTAATAATGTATTCTGGGTGATCATTACAAACATATGGATATCATCTTCTGTACACTAAGTTCATTTCCATTATGTTATGCTATAAAAATGTATGTTCTGGATTGATAAAGTGAATTTCTTAGGACATATAATTTTTGAGTCAGGTGCATTGGTGGATCCAAATAAGCTGTAGGATGTGGTGTCATGGGTCAATCCCATGAATGTTTCTGTTGTTTGGAGATTTCTGGGATGGAACATTTATATCGAAAGGATCCTTAAATATTTCTCCCATTTGGTCACACTGCTCTTAGTTTTATTCAAGTAGGGGGTTATATTTGAGTGTTCGAAGGTATGTGAGTCTACCATTATATAATAAAAAAGAAGATGTCTAATGTATCAATTATGGTCTTACATGAACCTGGTAAGAAGTAAGCATTGATCTATGATGCATAGGGTTTTTGAAGGGGGGTAGTGTTGATGTAGGAAGATCATGTTTTAGAATATGGGTGAATAATATTGAGACCACATGAATGAAATTACCCTACCCATGACCTTGATATAGCTACTATTGTTTGTAACATATATTCTTAGAGTCAATACATTTTGGGAGAAATATTCAAAATGTTTACAGGTCATAAAATATTAAAATATAAATTCTCCCAAAGGGATTTTAATCATCAAATGTGAAGGCGGGTCGACTACCTACAATCCATCAACTTTGAGTTGGTTTACACATGAGGTAAGGGGAGTAGTGCTCTAAGCTAGAATAGTCAAAATCATATGATTCAAGAATAAAACTATGAGTGTAGAATGACAAATTTGTTTTCATAGATGTACCAAGAGGTGAATAATGGGCCTAGACAACAAACACTTGCATATATAGAGTCTGGGTACAATATTTTTTGATTCAGTTCAATGAGATTTATCTTGAGTATGTGGACTATTTGGCAATGATTGAAAATCATAAAGTTCAAGAATCACCATCTAGTTGGGATTTGGGTTAGGATGGAATGTTTTATGTCTGTGGCTATGTTGTGGAGAAAAATGGTGTTTAAAAAGAGTTGATTTGTGAGATCCATGACTCAATGTGGGTAGTAAAACTAGGCCAAAATGAAGTGTATAGTGATATTAGTTAGTAGTATTTGTTACCGGGAATGAAGATTGATGTTATGGTTTTTGGGTTGTGATGCCATACCTGTCAACATGTGAAGGTCGAACATTAAAACCTATGTGGTTTGTTACAATAATTACCTATATTGGAGAAGAAGTGGAATGGAATAATGATGGACATCACAATTGGTGTTCTAAGGGAACCCTGGCAGAATGAAAAAATCTAGGTGATTTTGGATCAGCTGACTAATGCCTCTCATTTCATGCTGATCTAGGATACATACACTATCGATCATTTAGGTGAGTTATATGATCAAGATATAGTGTGGTTCCATGGTGTACAATGAAACATATTTTTGGAATGTGATCTTCATTTCACATCATGTCTCTAGAAGGGGCTACAGAAGGTGATTGGTACTCTAGTTTTTTTAGTATGGCTGGTCACCCACAAAATGAAGTACATTGAGAGAAAATAATTTATGTTTTGGAGGAAATGTTTAAATATTGTGTCCTATATTTTAGTTGTTTATGGGAGAAGAAATTATCTCTTCCTGGTTCTTTTATAATAATAGTCTTTTAGATATGATTTAGATGGAACCTTTTTAGGCCCTCTACATGAATCTGTATAGATCTCTAATGTGTAGGATAGAAGCCAATGAGTCTAAGATGTTAGGTTCAAGTCTCATACAAGAGACTTCAGAAAGGATTCAGTTAATTCAAATGTGTATAATGATTGAATAGAGTTGATAAAATTCATATGCATATCATCATCATAGACCACTTTAATTCATGGTCGGTGTTATTTTGTTCCTTTGGGGGTCACCAAGGTTAGGTCACCGTCAACTCCAGAAAGAATGAAAATATAGAACCCAGTTATGTCGGGTTTTTTGAGATTGTCACACAGATTGGAATGGTGTTTTACCAATTAGATATTCCACAACAGTGTAGTGGGATGAAAGAAATTTTCTATGTTTCACTACTTTGATAGTATCACCTACCCAAATCACATATCAAATGCTGATGATATCAACCATGATGTTCATGAATCCTTTTAGGAGAATCTAGTTAGTAATGAGGATCATTGTGAGAAGATATTGGGGGTACAATTTTGTTCCTTTTGTTTGTATTCTATTGAATCACGGAAATTTTCATGAAGAAACATACGAACGAGAATAATATATGTGGGGTCTAGTGGCTAGATCATTTCTCTTTCGAAACTCAATAATGATAAACAAGAGAAGATTGAGGACGAGCCATCATAAGGTGGGGAGTTTGTCTGATCCTGTATTTTCATACGGTATATTTTGTTTATGTTTTTTTCTAAGAATGATGTTTTGGTTAAAATAGAGGTCACCAAAATTCATGATAATGCTCAGGGTAGTTATGGGGTTTGGGGTATGAATCTGGAGGATCATGGATCTTTGAGGACATGATTCACAGTTTTAGCATGGTTGGTGCAAATGGTACCAAATTTTCAAGAACATGTGGATGGGGTGATTTTGGGACCATGGAAGTCACACAGTTTGAAAAATATTTGGAAAAATATGCAGGTAAACTATTTGAATGTGTGATTCTAGGAAAATTACTCACGCATGTATTGGAAAACTATATAGGTAAATCATGTCACCTAGTAACATTGGAAAACAATTAAAATATTCCACCCATGTATTTTTATGTTTTACACCAAATTCTCCTCTTATCATATTAATACAACCATAGATGAGATATTGGATGACCCAACCTTCTCATGGGTGATTCTCCACCAATCCAAGGCCAATTTGAGAATTGTTGGTTACAGATCAAATCCCCGACTGAGTATAATATTTTTGTTTCTTCTTTTACTCAATTAGGTGTAGCATCATTATCTACCTTCCTTAAAAAAACCTCAAACACATCCGTTTTGGTGATATCTATGTTGAAACCTCAATGGGTGGTTCAATAAAGATCTAAGAATTTTATTGGGAGTGCATCCAACAATGGATTCATGGTTGGTGGTCTTCAAATTATATCTCATAGTTTAGTTGTAGATTTCTGCATTTCTAACATTGTTCTATGTCACATATTTTTGTGATTTTGAAACCTTTGGGAAGGTTTAGAATATTGAGTGTGAATCTAATTAATGGACCCCTAATTGATCCAATGGGAGGTAATCATGATGATTTGGACCACCTGAGGCCATCCATGGGGTGTGCCAATTTTATCGTAGTCTAGAAATTTGTCAAGTATACTCTAGGTATTATATGACATAGTAGATCCCTGGTTGTGTATGTTGATATTTTAATGGAATGTGATATGATTAAATATAATTAATGAACTTAAGCATGAGAATTATTGAATTTTCTTAGTGGGCTAGACATAGGAATGGGAATTGGGTTAAATGGAAAATGAAATGTAAATGGAAAATGAGTTAATGTGTCATGGAATGATTTATAACTCCCGTGTCAATTGTTGGATTACGATTGTTGTATACATCGATTATGTTAGTTGTGGTATGGTTTTTTAGTAATGAGTGAATGAATAAGAATTTTCACATAGCTTTGTGGTGGGAGAAATGACTAAGGATCATCCCATAAGATGGGTTAGACAAATTCTCTAACCCCACTTAATATTGAATATTTTGGGGTGTCGAACAGATCCTATATGTCCCTAATGGCCATATTAAATGAAACTACCTAGACCAAGGTTCTGGGTTATGTTATATTTTTCATTTATAAGATGTGTTTATCCCTCGTGAAATAGGGTGCATTATTGGGGTTTCTTATGTATTGAACTTTTATATTATACTTATTCCTTTATTCACTTGATTAAGTGAAACACATATTGAATATGGAATAAGTAATTGAAATTACAAAAAATGTTGGGAATGATTCTTGTGAAACTTTTCAGCTAATGGATTTGGAATTTTCAATTATTTATGTGCAATTCTTTATTATTTTCATGCACTCTCTATTAGACTATATATTTCATAAACAATGCTGGTGGTGGGATACTGAGTTGTACTCACACCCTCCACAGGACCCTGCTGGGAACCCATGAAAATTACATTCTTGATGGTTAGTGACAGGGAAATGTTCCTTTGTAATAGATTTGTGTTGGAGATAGGGAATGCATGGATGAGGTTCAAATCATTGGGCCAGTATAGTTTTGGGGATTTTATGCTTGTTATTATTTTGGGTTTTCTTTCACTTAGCATTATAGCATTTCATGGAATGTTTACTGATTTTCCATGGTTTTTACCCATTTTGGAAGATGGTTATATATGCTCGTGCATTGATTATATTATGTTCGTATAAGTATTTTATATGTTTACTATTGCGGCTTTCTCAAATAAAGAGGGTACAATCACCCAATGTGACTTTTTGACCCTCACATCTTGTCAGAATCCTCTAGCTTATTTAGAATCGTGCTTGAGTTCATGTGATGACATTGTATGGGGAACTGGTTTTCAGTCACCATGGTCATGTACATCAAACATATCATCTAAATAACCAAATATAATTAAAATTATATCCACTAAAACCTATTATCTATCATGTTTGGTTTTTTTGAAATATAATATATTAAATGATATAATAACATTTATTTAAAGTAAATTGAAATAAATTGATCCATAAATTATTATATAATAAAATTAATTATCAAATAATATTAGTATAATCATTAAGGTCAATTTCTTTTCTTTATCATTTTGTTTTTGCTCTAAATTACATGATTTATCGTATATCATGGTCACAAAATTTACTATAGATACTATTTAAAATTTCTAAAACTAAAATGGTGATATTTTATAAATATGGGCATAATTATTAAAAATGTTGAATCCATTTTTTAAAATTTATTTCTCATAATTGGGTGATTTTAATTTAAAATTATACAGGTAAAAAACAATAAAAAATAGTTTTTTTTGGAAAATTCGCTTCAGTATGAAATTTTTTATACTAAAATCAATTATAAAATAATTTTGAATACAATATTTAGATTATGTTTAAAAAAATTACTTATTTAATTTTAAAACAAAAAAAAATTGAAGTTAAATTTTTATATTCAGAAAAATAAATAATTATTTTTCATTGAAAATGTATATATTTCGTTATTCATTACAGATTAAAACATTTCAGAAAATTCTAAAATATTAATCATAATTAAATTTTTAAATGAAAAATTAAAAAATGATATATTTTAGGTAAAATAATATTTTTCAATTTTCCAAAAATTAATTATATTTTTTGTATAAAATCTAATAATAACAAATTGTTTAAAAAATATTTATTTGAATAATAAAAAGAAATTAATGAAAATTGAGATCTTATTTCTTCAGAATTAATCAATAAATATGTATTTATTAAACAATTTGATATATATATATATAACAAAATATAGTTCTTCATGTTTCTTGATTTAAGGAATTAAATAAAGAATATTAATATATGGTTTCATGAAAAGTACAATTTTTTCATTTATTTTCCATCAAAATCTTTTCTTTTTCTCCAAATGATGAGTACTAACGATTAAATTTTCATGATTTGGGCACTAAAATCAACATTAATTAATTAATTAATTGAAAAATGAGTCATAATATATTCCTCTTATATTTATGAAATATCAAAAAAAAATTATTTTAGATAAATTAATTATATGATAAGAATAATATATTGTATGATGAAAAAATTATTTTCTATCCAAAATTGAATAGTAATGACAAAATATTATCATATATTATTTAATAAATACCTTTAATCTAAATATCTAAAAATATTCTATAATTTAAATAAAAACCAAAAAAATATGAATGATTGAACACATAGTATTCCAAAATTAATTTAAAATTTAACTCTTAAAATGTGTATGCCGTAATCACATAATCTTAATGATATGATAATCATTTTCTTAAATAACAAGAATCACTGTAAATACACAATAAAATTATATATCTCTGCATACTAAAATTTATCCCTTATACATCAAATAAAAGTTCATTATATTCTTTTTACGTTATATAGTTATGATAATATTGGCCTTCTTCTGAAATAACATTGACCACTTAACAAAAATTTAATTTCCAATACCATTTATGATAAAACATATCTTCCAAAAATGAACACAACATTTATCCATCACATGGTTTTAATATTAAAATATAATGAAATAATAACTAGGAAATATAAAAAATAGGTGCTAGGTGATGCTCTATTTCCTCACTCAATCAAACCTTGTGGTCCTCCAAAATGTGATGTGTTTTCACCCGGCCAGAGGGATGTCTTTTTTGATAAAAATATTAATACAATCATTATAAAACAACTATAAATATAATAAAAATCCTAAAAATAATGGTTTCATATTCTATATTAATTAAAAAATTTAACATCAATGGAGATATCTTACTATTTATTTTGAAATACCAAAACGTAATGCCCAATATTGACTTAAAAATAAAATATCATATAAACACTAAATTTTATTCATACTTTAAGAATTATTTCCAAAAAAATAATTTATAATTATTACTCAAATAACATGTTCACAAGATATATTTGTGGTTTATTTATACCTCATACACAATAAAAACAAAAAAAAATATCATTAGTCAACTGAAAATTCTATCCCTTAAAACCTCAAAACGGGTGTCTAACACTATGAACATATGATCAATCTCAATCTTATATTACCATTATTTTATCTATAACTCATAATATAACCTCAAATTAAAATATATTAATATGAAATATTATATAAACCTAGATCAGATACCTGCTATAACATCCATGAATATGCACAACTAGATTTGGTGTTAGAAACATAAAAAATACATTCATATATTTGATGCCATTAAATGTGTCACAATTTATCCCCTTTTATTAAAAAAAAATACACTATTAAAAGGCAATAGTTCATCACTCTCACACCATTGTATATTTTAAGGTATATATTTTTGGACAACATTTATATACATGTATGAACATGGATTCATAAAAACAAGCTAATAAATATCAACATTATCTCACTCAATACAAATTTTTTCTAAATTTATGATATATCATAAACATAACACATGGTTAATCCTTATATCCTGATTCATTTTACATATTTCTTCTTATCCTGGGAATGAATAAACACAATAAGGGTGACCTTAAATGCATAGTAAGGGTAAATAAAAGGCATATCATTGATCATTTAAGAATAACAAAAGAAAAATGGTATGAGAATATGAGATTGTCATTATAAAAAATTATTATATATTTAAAATATCCAAATCTCTATTGATGATATGAATCTTTTATTTTCATATTATATTTGCAATAAATGAAGCAAAGAATAAAATCCATGAGAATTTAATATAAGAAATATATATTATATTGTATAATACACATAATAATAGAAAATACATGGGCAGATACACCTCCAAGGTGGGACACAAAACCATCCATAATAAAATCTCATTACTCATAGTGTTATGGTTTCATTATCAACCCATTATAGTAGTCATGTTTCACTACCAAGTCTATGACAGCAGAAAGTTTCCCTTTCTGAACTATGGTCAAACACAATTCAATTCATGTCTATGTCATTAGATATAACTCCTTACCAAAATAATTGTATGAAGATATTATTTTAACCCATAACATAATTAATAACAAATATATGTGTTCAGAAGAACCTAAATCATACATCATAAAAATAACCATGGAATGAAATGGGTTTCATAGACATTTCATTATAAAACAATACGTAGAAAAGAAACATGTTTCTTTAATATCATTCTTGAGTAAACATTAATGAAAGAGAAAAAAATGTGGTTTTTATCCATAGATCATATAATTAATTTTATATAACTATAATTAAATAATTTTATATTATATTCTAGTTGATTTTAAATGATCTCCTGATAAAATACATGAAAAATTTTCCTTTACTTGTTGAAATAATTTCTATTAAAATACAAAAAACTATAATGAAATTTTTTTAATTTTTTAAAAAAACATGAAATATTATAATGTAATATTAAAATCATTAAGAAATAATGATGGTATAAATATCCTCTAATGTTTTATATGATAAAAACATTCCCTTTAGTTTTTTTAAATGATACAAAGTAACTATTTTAGAAAATACCTAGAAGATATATTATTAAATAGTTTACAAATACACAAACATCGGAGGAAATGAATTTTTAAAATTATAAATGATTAGAAAAACATTTTTGAAATAATTATTGTAAATCTTATACATTTAAGTGAACCAATACCCAAATGGGAATTAAAGAAAAACAATCATGAATATTTAAGAGACTGTGAAATAAACCCTTACCACATACGATTGTTTTTAAATCATACCAAAAATGATAGAAAAATAAAAATAATAATAATAAATATCATGATGATTAAGAGATACATGATATAACAAATTTAAGGGGTGGTATATATATCACATAAATAAATATGTGGTAACTATTATATGTGTCTCACAGATGTATATATGAAGAGATAATCCTGTATAATTTTTTAATCATCCAAATCATATTCCACATGAATAAAAAAATTCAAAAACCATGAAATATTAAAATAAAATAGAACATAATAAACTAATGTGATAATGGGGTGATATATACTCCTAATAAATGAATAAACATTCACAACATCAAAATATACCTCAATTAATGAAAATTTGGATCAAGTCCATTATATATTGTTCAATTTCCGGTGTACAGGTTTGAGGATTATATATAATAAATATATATTTAATAAAAATATATTCTATATCCATACTAATAAATTTTATAATATATATTATTTTTTAAAAATATATTATCTTTAAATTAATATCAATTCAATGTTAAAATCGCTTATATGATGTGGTAACAACTTCATTTTTCATGTTTGTTTTAGTTTAGAATTCCCAATCCTTATACATTAATCAAAATCCCATAATTTACATAATTTTAATAATTTAATATCGATAATCTTTATAAATTATTTATATATTATTTATAATTCCTAAAATTTAGAGTCTGAAAAATGAATTACACTATTCATGGAGACATAAGGTTATCAACCTTGTATTATTTTTTTAATGTTGGAATGAATGAAAAGAAAATAATAATTCAAAATTCCTAATTTATTAATATTTAATTTATAATATATATATATATATTCATACTATCCATTCGACTTTCTATCCAAG
Organism: Viscum album; assembly: GCA_963277665.1. Lineage (NCBI taxonomy): Eukaryota > Viridiplantae > Streptophyta > Magnoliopsida > Santalales > Viscaceae > Viscum > Viscum album. The sequence continues at coordinate 1,967,905,521 of OY728132.1, forward strand.
TACAATAAAATAGGAAAAATGAATCACATCGCTTCGTGGAGGTGGTAGTCCACATATACTCACAAGCGATGTTTTCACTTTCATACATTTTGGAAGATAAGAAGGTAGGTATTATTAATTAAATGGGTAAAATTATATTTTTAATATCAAATATGAACAAAAAATACATAATAATTTGTATACATATTTAATAGGGATGAAATATGATTCAAATATCTATGTGGATACATTAAGTGGTATGTTCGAATGAGTGATACATTCACTTCTTGTTGTAAGGGAAAGAGGGTGTATAAATCTGTTTTAATAATAAAACATAAATTATAATATTTAGTATAATGAATTTAAAAATTTATGATCTGTATTATATATTTAGAGGAGGTAAATAAGATTATAAAAAGAGAGTGATTGGTAAGTGAAATAAACTTTTCATTGAATTACTCATTCAAATCTACCATAAACATATCTATTAAGGGTCCTTTTGAGAGTATAATGACCTAAAGAATGTGTATTTGGAATCTATGAAGATAAATTATTAGGGGATGGTCGATCTATAAGTCTCTAATTAGTGTAATTATGTGAGGGAGGTAGTTTCATTTTATCATTGAGTTCAGAGGTTCATTTTGAATTTATTAAATAAATTATATTTAATATGACTATTCTAAAGGAAAATACTTTATAGTAGTGATCGATTATTAGATATTTTTGGATAGGTTTTTAATCCAACTAGACAATAGATTTTAGACACGTTTTGTTGTAATTTTAATCAACATCATTGTTACTATCCAATTATAATTTCACGTATATTTAAAAGAATAATATTAAAATGTTGTAATTTTTAATTATAATGTATCAATTTAACTATAAATGGATTATTTCTGATAATTTAGAAAATTAATTTTTATATTTATCATTATTTTAGATTTTTAGGATATTTAAAAAATTTAAAAAACCATTTTCAAACAGTATGAATATTTTGAAGGTCGATAGTATTCATTACATTGACAATAATAACATCAATAATACACATATAATTTGAAAAGAAATTATTTTAGTATATGACCTTTATTTCATGGTCATATATTAGACTAATATATGACTAATTATAACTCAATTAATTTTTCTTTTAATATTTTTAATATCTTTTATTTGGTTTCACCAATATCTAAATAATTATTTCATCATTGTTTTGTAAATATATAAATTAAACATATAACACAACAAAAATAATAAATTAAAATGAGGAAAATAAGTCCCATATAATTCAATAGACTATTTATATCCTATTGTATCATCTAGATTTCCCATTAATAAAAAAATAATATTTTTTATTAAATCCTAATTTGGTTCATTTTTTACTTTTCATGAAATTTTATTTTTTAAATTTGATAATAATATCTGATATGAATCCAACGGTAATATTAGAAGACATTAATATTGTACTTCTCATAAAATATTCATTGAAAATCAATATTTATCACTATTAATTGAATACTCAATATTTAGAAAAAATCAATCTTTAGTCATAAGATAATTTGGAAATGAGGTAGTCAGAAATGATATCATTTTTTAAATTACATTTATAAAAATTACAGATGATAATTATAATATTTAATTTCAAATAATAATCTTTATTTATTTTTATGAAAATATTTCATTAATTAACAAAATGGAATTACTAAAAATTTCTTTCTTATTTCCTATTAATTAATAAATAACTTATTAATTCCTGAAAAAAAATCATGAATTAGTTAATCCTAAAAAATATTTCCCAATTAATATCTATCTTATAATGGTTATAATAATATAATAAAAATTCATTGATTTGAAATTGTTAGTGTTGAGTATCCTACAAAATATATAACATAATATATTCTTTCATAATCACATGTTATAGTTGTAAACATAATTATGTTGAGATTTATCATTATCCTTTTGTTTTAGAGATGTATATTTCTATTGTGGTCTAAAAGACAATCATGGGCGGTTAACTTGGAAACACACATTAACCAAAATTATCAATTACTCATAACATGGAAAAGAGGATACAAGTTTAGTTTTTAAATAATTATTTTCCCTCGGGTCCAAACTAAAAAAATTAAGAATTTTATTACAATGGATTCTCGATCCATGAGTAGTGTTCTATTTTTTCATTGGCGAAGTGTTAACAGAGTAATTATATCTCAATTATTTTTGAGAATTTTTTCTTGAGAATTTAATATTATATTACTAATCATGAAATGATTTTTCTAAAATTTGATTTCATTCCATTAAGAGAAGAAATGTGATACACCTAAAACTATTGAAATATCAATGATATATTTATCATTGTATTTTAGAAGATGTATTTATTCTAGCTCAATTATCAATTCAAATATTAATTTTTTGGGGAAGAGGAAAAAATCATCTTGATATATATCTCTTTCAAGATAAAGATACATGGAATCCTTTCACAGTTTACAACATGATTTGTTTGGTTAAATATTTAATATTATATTATTCTCTAATAATAATTATATGAATTATTTTTTATTACTAGTTTATTAAAAATTAGTATGTCTTCCTAAGAGGTACAAAAAAAATTTATATCCCCATACATTATGTTATTCTATAGAATTAAATGGATGCACCTATTTTTTATGAAATAAATGAAAGGAAATGATATGGGTAATAGGTGATGGATATAGTCTTTCATAAGCTATGAATCTTATAGATATTGATACCAAAAATAAATTAATTCCCAATATGACTTTTTTATCTTAAGTTTCTCATAAGCATGGCATTTAGATCCCCACCACATAGAATAGTATGTCAATGAATCTGTGAAATGTGCAAATGAAGTTGGGTTGTAAAAAATAGATAATTATAGCTAGGGACCATGATGTTATATGTTTCTGTAATAAAACATTACAGATAGAATATTTCAAAAAATGAGGGATGAGTCTTAATAGTTGATAATGGTTAACCCACCATTTCCCTTGCCTGAAATGAAATGTAGAAGAGGGAATAGTGGAGAAAGAAGCGATAATATCATACGACTGGGTCAAGGTATGTAGTTTAATGGATTTTAAAAATGAATTCATTATTTAATGTTATTTAATGTAATTTAATTATTTATATATAGTTAGCCAGTAATGAATTTTTAAAATATTATTTACAAGAATACCTAGATTAGTATATCACACAGATAGAAATCATACCTACAGGGTATTATGAATATTGTTTGTACTAAGTTGGGAAAACATGAGCATTTGGGTCTTATATGAGGAAACATGGTAGGTGTGTCGATAATAGAATTTTTTGTCTATCATATGGAATAGTTAAATGAGGATATGTATAAAACATAAATAAAATATTGAGAATGTAATGTTTATGTAATGAGTGAATTGACGGAGGGGAGGACTAGAGAATTAGTACAACGGATATTTGTAGACATTAATAATCAGTTTTAGGTTTCATATCCCATTCCTCTATTTTTTACTAAACATACCAATCCTCCATAAACTAATGAGGATCCCACTCTTCTACCTCCTCCTACATAACTATGTCATACATATCCCCATCCCAACATTCCCTTGTATTGTCTGTTATATGATAAAGATCCCAAAAATTGGTTATATTCATTTGGGAATATATATTATATTGTGTCTACAATTCAATATTGAGATATTTATTTGATGAATCATTGGGTCACTATGAGGGATATTATAGATATATCACCATGGGAAATATTTCTTATGGATGATATTATTATAGTTGGAAAATATATTGAATTTTGTTTCTTGCATTCAAGACATGGATGAAAATTCCACATGTGGTTTTTATAGATTACTTACTTTATTACATATTAGTGATAACTTATTTAAAAAATATTTAAAATTTATATATTTATCAATATTTAACGTTAAGAAATTAATGAAAATGGAATATGGTATATGAAAAAGCTTGTATATGCCACCATTCATTAAGGGTTCAGCATGATTAAATCCTTTTTCATTTAAACTGATTATCTTATATATTTTAATTATTTTAATTTATTGAAATATAATAAATTTAGGTGTTTTTATTTTGTATAATTGTAAACATTGTATTCAATATTAATATATGGTAATATTCATTCAACACATAATATGTTACTATAATAGAGAAGACATGGAACGATGATAGAAGTACAATATATATTTCTAAAATATCTAAAAATTTTCTAATTTATTGTTCGTTAATTCATTAAAATTAAGTGGATGAAACATAATTTCATAATGTTTCACTTAAATTAATTTGATAACCAGTCCCATTATTTTTTTGGAAAATTTGTTGTGGTTGGGGGTTGTGTTTATTTGACTATGAGATAAGACAACATACATTTTATGATTTATACATATTGACATGTCAAAAAATTATAGCAACGTATTTATCAAATAAGTTTTATTATTTGAACTATTTATATATTATAAAAAATTTAAATTAGATTATATATATATATATCTCTAAGATAGAATAGATTACATTATAGGAAAACATAGAATGTCGACTACAAAGATTAAAATTTGTAAATGAAAACGTCCCTTCTCATTCATAATTACTATATTTTTTATGCAAGTACAACAAATGATATTTTGATACAAAATAATTATTCTAAAATATAATTTACACTGAACAAATTATTAAAGGATTAATTATTAAATTTATATATTTATGTTTGAAATAATTTAATCTTGGATAGTTAAAGTGGAAATTTCCAAATTTAATTATATATTTTTCTTTAATTTATGTTATAATTATATTGAGAATACATGTTAAACGATTTGTTCTCAATTTTTAACATTTCATGACTATATACCGTATTGAAAACAAGATATAAATTACATATAATTATAATAATTAGAATATATCATTAGATATATTAGGTTATATGTTACTTGTTATACATATTGATAAGATTAAATTTCAAACAATAAACTTTATAATTATTTGAATTGGGGATACTATTTTTGGGTCATTTTTTTCAATAAAATTTTTCTCTCATTCTACATTTGAAAAAAAATTCGACTCTAATTGTAAAAAAAATATTATCATTCTGGTCTATTAATTTTGAAATGAGTTTAAAATTTTAAACATGTGGATTTTGAAATCAATTTTTTGAATAATTGTTGTGATAATAATTTTACATGGTACTTGATTAAAATTATTAATGTGTCACTGGGCATTAAACATCAATTATATTCATACCAAGATGAAAAAAATCATCCAACTATGTAGTATAAATTTAATTTCAATGATCGATTTCCAAAAAATGACATTAAAAATACATTTTCACATTTTATATTATTATGTAATGGGAGAAAGATATTTTCAATATCACTTGAAAAAATATCATGAGTAAATTGGTGTTAATAACCCTAAAAAGGTTATGTGACAAAACATTTTACTAATAGTGGTTTATGGAAATTGGTACTAATTAGATGTTTATCATTTCCAAGTATGTGTCATAGTGATATGTTCAAATTCATGTGTATGTAAATTTTTATAATTATGATGAAATTTTTTCTAGTACATTATTAGATTTATAAAATTTGATAATCGATATTAGTTTTGTAAATATCCCACAATTTGATCAAAAACTAATATAGCTTCGCATTAGTGTCACAATGTATCATTTTAATGATATTTTAGTGGAAATTATCTATATTCGCCTTTCAAAATCTCATATGATGGTCAATCAAGATATTCAAAGGTATTTATGTTGGAATAACTTCCATAATTCTTTAGATTGTATATCCATGGTCTATTGGGTGGTAACCCCAATCATAAAATCATAAAAAAATTCCGCAAGACATTTCAAATTATTTAATCCTTATCTCCCTAAGGATACAAACCCTTAATTCGAACTACAAAAAGTTGACTGAAACTCAACATTGTAATTCTATTGATAATTGAATGATTCATGATGATGTCTGGTAAAAAACATTATTCAATGGTTCAATGTCTACCTATGTAGTGAAAGTCTTTACGAACATAATATATATAGTTTATGGATTTAAATTTTTTATAAGGAATTATCAATTTTATTTGTATTACATTCTTTTAATTTTTTATGGATTTAATTAATTGATAAAACTTGTGCTAGATAATTTCGAATAATCATAAATTTTATATTTGTTCTATCATTCATAATGGTTAATTCATTAAGACATGTAATCATGAAAAAACATAAATAATGAAATTAACCATTAATACAGACATAAATAAAAAATATAAGATTGGTTTAATCATGAGATTTTCCTAATGATAATTTTATTTAGTAGATTATAGCCTAATCGTTGACCAACATGAAAATATCCCTAAAATGAAATGTTTTGTGCTATAGTTTTTCATCCATCTTCTCCTGTATCTCTTGGATTAGTTACACCTTATATCAAATCAGGAACCAACTCCTTTTGTTTAGGATCTCTATCCATTTCATTATTTTTTACTCACATGAAAGAGAGGGAAACCAAATGATATTTATAACTGGTTTACATGAAAAGAAATCATGGGAATGCATGACCTTACATAATGAGTGTTGGGATAATGCACATTCCATTAATTAATTTTAATAATAAATTAAATGGAAACATTTCACATTAAAAGTTTTATTCTATTCTAAAGACTATATTAATATTATATGATTTTTTACTACAATAAACCATATTTCATTTTCAATCTATTATATATAAGATAAATCAAAATTGAATGAATTTATTATATTATTTAATTAAACAAAAATTTATCATAATTATTACTCAATCATTATTAATATTCCCATCAATTAAAATTATATTAAAATATATTAAATTTACTTACAACAGATTGTGTACTAAATATTCTTATTGAATGAAAAATAGAGCCTGCCAATCAAAACAATGAAGCATGCATGATATTCTTATGTAATATACCTATGTGAAATATATCATAAATATATTATAACCTAATATCATTCCATTTACTATAATATAAATAATGCAAAGAAACCTGTAATTTATGTAGCACGTTACGATTTAATACCCATATAAAGATATCCATATTTTCACATATACAAAAATTTTTGTTATAAATATTTAACATAAATCAATTAAGAATTTAATATATATAAAACCCATAACATGACATGTATGATCAAATTAATAACAAAATGAAAACAACTTTATGGGTTTAAAGTAATTTAATAAATTATTTTAAAATTCTATATAAATTGTTAATATACATCCTCCGTACTATTCCATGACATGTTGTGTATAACTATTCACTAACTATCAACCACACACATCTATGGACAATGTGTTATTTCTTAGTTTGGACATTAATTTAGTACAAGGTATATACTAGGGATACACACTATGAGTTCTCATAATAAAATGGTTATAAATATCACACTCCATTAAAAAAAATTATGACTACCATTAACTAATAGACTAGATTATATTTTTCAATGTTACACGTCACGTAGTCTTAATAACCATGTTCTTGAATAGTTATGGGAATTAATAGTGTATTAAATACAGACCATATGTAATAAAATCACTCGATCGAAATTATTTTTTATTTAAACTCGGTACATTAAACAAAGGTATATGTCGTGTATGTGCAAGATACCTATGACATATTCTTGTGTTATCTGACTATAATTTGTTGAAACTATAAATCTATAATTTAAATGTCCTTCATTTATAATTAATCCATTTTTATATTTTCATAAATGTAAAAAAGAATAGATATCTCATTATTTGAATAATAAGCAATTACATTGGAATCAATAAAAAATGATAAATGTGTAAATCAACTAATGATATATAAATAAAAATAAATAATTATGACACATCAATGATAACACTACTATGTTATTGTAATTGTTGAAGCATTAATGGGGGGCATGTCCAACTCATATATTTCTTATAACCAATTTTTAATCTGATATGTTCATGATAAAAAACACCATGACCAAAAGAACTGAATCGTAGATTAATTAATATGTAAATGATAGAATCAATTTCATGTTAATAAAATTATTATTGAAAAATATTTATTTAGTTTAAGAATTATGTTGCTATGAATTCTTTATCTATTGGTTAATGTAACAATATCTCTAAATTTTACAATTACAACATTATTAGAATTACACACAGATTCCTTCCAATATAGATCCACAAATGAAATATGAACCTCCAATTTTATCTATAGGATTCTATAAGAATGACCATAAAAGTATAAATACCTTTCACCAGTCTTATACGATCGCCACAAGAATCAATACAAAGAAGGGCTCTCCTTGACCTATCTATAATCGAGAGGGCTGTATGAGAATGATCATAATTTTATATATAGATAATTACTATAGAGGATCTCACATAGGATTGATAAGATTCATCAAAGTAGTTGTGGATGAAAATTAAATGGCTGGAATTAGTGTTGGAAATAATATAATAGGGTTTTATGATGGTTAAGGACCGGATATAATAATTGAACCTATGCCCATATTATTTCATTACTCCATATCAAAATAGATTTCTAGAAAAATAAAAACATTATTATTATTATTTGATAAAATTCCTTATTAAAATTAATTAATTAAATATTATTTCCTAAATAAATTGTTTAAAATCTATGAAAATAATATTTAATATATGTATTATATCTAACCACACATCTAAACAAAGTCCTGTATTTCACCACAACATTTCTCTATATTTATTTAATGAATATATATTTAATAAATAAATATCACATTTTCTAAATAGAAAACAATTGTTTATTAAAAACTCTTCTCAACAAATATTCACTCTAAAAACCAATAACTGAATATATGTGATCATTGTAATCATTACAAAATATTATACAATATATGGGAATATTATTTATTCATAATGTTAAATAATAGAAAATATTTAATATTTAATTGGGGTTCTTGTTGCCAATATTGTGTGTTCTTATAGGTCTATTTCGTAGTCACATTCATCATAGATGTCTGATGTAAAAGGGTAGTGTATACAATCCCACCAAGGAAAACCTTTTGAAATAGGCTAATATTAGAATGACACAAAAACCTATTTAATATATTACTATGTATTATAATCCATTTAACTTTTTATCTCTAATATTGTAGGTTTGAATCTTTCATCATCTATATATGTCTTCAAAGACTCTTTTTTTACATTTTTTAAATGAACTTGTTAATCAAAATCCATGAACATGGATTTGTTTAGGTTGCTCCATTCCCATAAATCTCCTAAAATATACACTTCCATTTAGGGAAATAAGGGGAAAATAATTTATTTTATTATTAATTAATAAGATGTAACTCATGAAACACACAATATATCCAAAATACAGACAAACATAGTTAGGTATGAGGATCAAATCCCATTTACTTACATAGAGTCCACCAATGACATGTATAAATGTGTATTTCCAACATGAGGATCATGTTTTATTAATATTGTTCATTAAAAACTACCAAGATCATACACTAAGAAAAAATGTCACAAATTTCATTTAGACTTGACCACATATTTCATATTTCATTTGGGTACCATCAAATAAGATAGTGTGGATAGAGAATATTTTTTACGAATATTGTAATGGTTATTTTAGGTTCCCATCATAGTGGAGAACCACTATGAATGTTTATATTGATAGTTACTATTAGGACATCATGACATTCTATTTCGATAATAAGAAAAATTGTAATGTGATAAGTTAAATAATATTATTTAATATAATGTATAATATTATAAAAAATTCAAAATAATATGGTTCTCTGGTAACAAATCCAACATGAGGTGATAAAAATAGATATTGATTGATGATTATTATAATCATTAGTTTTTTATCATTATTAATCTAGGTATTTTCTTTAATAATTTTAGGTCAAAATTTTCTAAAACATATTAAAAAAATTTAAAAGATTAATTTGATCTTAGAAAACCATTACAAGATGTGAAACCGTGAACACAAACAAAATGGGAAAAAATTACAGAACATTGAACTCTTATGGAAACATAGCATAGTTTCACTACCAATGATCGCCCATAAAGTCGAAGGATGGAACTCCCTTAATGGAATTCCCCATAGTTAAATGATAAATCATTACACATTTATAAATATGAGATATAAATTAAAATAAGAAAGAAATATTATAATTCATAAAAATAGAACAACATAATGACTCCTTATATGTGTTTTATTTAGAATCATGGTATTATTATTTAAAATCATGTGTTATTATTACAATACAAAAAAATACTATTTAAAATATAAATTATAGAAATGGATAGCTTAAATAATTTATATTCCTCCCATCATGTGTTTTTTCTTTTATTCTTAAGTAATTTTATTTTTTAAGTTTTTATCATAGTTATTCATTATTAATATGATTTCCAACTATTGGAATTCCTGGTTAATTTTTTTAAGATTTTTATTTATTAATATATTTCCAATTTCTTTTTATATTTATTTATTTTTTTAAATGTATTTTCACTATTTTATTTATATATCTTGTTAATATCATTCTTCACAAGTGATTCATGTAAAAAACTAAATATAAAAAATTATTTATATATTTTATTCGTTACCAAAACAATGTAATTTTTTAAATATAGTTTTGATTATTTATATTTGATATGTGTAAAAACATTTTAATGTGTTGGATTCCCCTTTATAAATCTCATTACATTATTTTTATTATTATTCATTAAAATATGGTTCTATTTTTTATCCTGGACATCATCTTTTTTATTTTGAAAATATTATTTAAATTAATGTTATTTTTTATTAAATAAATAGAAAATATATTTCATCCAATTAATTCCATCTCATTAATTATACAATCTAATTATAAATATAAGTAAATTATATTAATAAAATTTAATTATTTAATATTAACTGAAATAAAGCAAACAAATATCACTATTTATTAAATTAGTTAAATAAAAATATTCAATTACATGATTTACATAATATTTAAACAACAAAATAAGTTGAATTTTAGATATATAAAAACCCTCAATAAATAATTTTCTTAATTATAAATCCAATAATAATCATAAAATAATTATTTCTGAATTGTATTCAATAAATATTCAATTTATAAATGATTGTAACAATTATTTAAAAATATATTTGATATGAGGTCAAATGATACCAATTTCTATAAGATAAATATTCCATAACCCTCAACACTTGAGAAATTATAAATTAACCGATGAGGAGAATTTTTTCTTCTTATATTAGATACCTCTCAATTAATATTTATATCCAATAAAAAAATATGATACAAAGGAAAATGGAGACCAAAACAAGGAATTAAAGGGAAGCACTTGTCATCCTAATAAATACCACTCAAATAATTTGTTCCCCCAAGTGTGTAAATCAAAAATAAAATTAATATATTTGAAATTCTGGATGGGAAGTGGGAGATAACTCTCAATTATTAATCAAACCACACTGTAAAATCTATAAAAATGATAAATATCTATTCTAAAATAACTGAAAAAATAATTAAAGATTTAAAATATATAAATTTATTTAAAACCCCTTTTAATAGACCTTATTTTTGAAAAATACATCTCTGTAATGTATTTTAATATTTTATATTCCATTATCAATACAAAAGTAATTTATTTATTTCATAAAATCGATAGAAAACATATTTAAATTAAAATGGTTTATGATTATCTTAAAATAACTCAAATATTATATTAAAGGAGGAATTTGAGATTATAGATTATTATAAAGTGAATCACCAATATTATAACCACCCACCAAATTTAATGTCATTCTCTATGCCACATGTAATGGAAAAATCTAAAACTTAGGAATGAAATAACAATCATTCTCTAGAAAATGCTGTAGAATTAAAATACAATTTTTCTTTTCATATAATTCATCAAATATAAATAATTTATATGGTAAAAAACATGGTAAACCATAATTTTATTAGTTATATTAGTGATTGAGGAAATGTAAAAGTCATAAAATCAACATAAATTAATGTTTTGAAATAAAACCACAATAATGGCCTTATATTTATGATAATTAAGTAGAAAAATAATATTTTAATTCGTAATAAATATTTATATACCAACCACATTGAATCAACCAATGCTTAGTTACCAATTTTTTTATATTCTAGGTAAATTTCTATTTTTTAATAATTTAATTCATTTTGGATATTTTTTTGAAAAAAAATATAAATGTACCCATTGTATTAATAGTCGTAAAAAATATTCACAATATAGTTCTTTACTAAACCAAAAAAAATATGTATAGTATTGGTGAAAAGAGAATAAAAAAAATTAATAAATAAAAATATAAAAATTATAATACACATTCAAATAGATATAAATTAAACAAATAAAAGAGAAAAAAATTGGCCAATTCATTATATCATATATAAATAAATATTCTACAGCTGAAAAATATTTAATTAGTTATAAAATATGACCACAATCTCAACTAATTTCATTATCAACTAATCAATTTCAACATCTATAGAAATATATCAAATTAAATCTTAACTAACATATCAATAATTTATAATTTGTTGTATAATGGTTTATCTAAAAAATATAATTCAACATATCTAATATCAATCTTCACACATAAAAAATTCATATCAGGAGCATGTAATTATAATATTTAAATAATTGATACCAAGATTAATATTATTAGTAAAAATTTCCTAGGAGGGTGGTTTATATATATAATAATTTAATTATATTTACCTTGAATTTAACTAATTTATCACCCATAAATTATGAATTCTTAGTGGGATTAAATTATTTTTAAATTTTTAGTTATTTTTGGGTTGTGTTAGGAGAAATTTATAATTAATTATTTTTAACATTTTATGTTTTTCATTCAATAATATCATATTATCATCTTGATGAAATTGAAAAAAAAAATTAGATTCTACATATATTTAATTTCAACTCTTTAATTTTTGTATAATGATGATTCAAAAATTTAGTGTCCTAATTAATTATGCACGATGAATATTTTATTCATGAAAATAAATAAAAAACACGTAATAATGGTTTTATAACTCATTCAATATGAAAAAATGTTTTATTTCTATAAAAATTAATGAAATCATTTTTTCTCATATTTGTTTCTGATTATTGAAATATTTCTCCACCAAGTTAACTTATGAGAACATAAAGGTATATGAAGTAGAAAAGTTTATCCTTTAAGAAAATGTTAACATTAGTTACACCAAAACATCAATTTCAACATGTGTCTAATAAAATTTTAAATTTGAGTAAATTATAGAAATCCCATGTTGAAAAACATTATTGAATATTATAATTGGGTATATGACCAATTAATAGGGGAAGAACTCATAAAATTTTGAAAAAATGAAACTGAATAGAGAATTATTGATGTATTTGTACTTTAATCTTTTCCACTTTTATTAAATATTTTTTAAGAGAGAGTGCTAAATGTGAAATAGTAGAATTCTACAGTATATAGTTGTTCAAATTTAGAAATATCAGCGAATGGAAATATCCCAAATAGTTATGCTTTGGGGGTTTTGAGGATAAATCATTCAAGTCAATGAATTGGATTAGGTCTGCATAATTTTTCTCATAAATCAACTAATTTTCAATGTAGATGATCTTTGGATGAATAAAATTACTTATATTATGAACTATTGGAAATTATTTCTCAATTTATTAATGTGAGTATATTTCTCACACAATTTAGTTTTTTTCACTATCTTTATTATAAGCATACCGACATTGGTTGTACTACATTTTTTGTATTCATAGAGCATTTTAATCTCTTTAAAAATATGATCAAAATCCAAAAATTATTCCACAGTATCTTATTTACATATGTATACGTCCTCAATTAAAATTAATTTCATTAGAATTTAGAAATTCAATTTGCTAATATTATTATACAAGGATGAAGATGGTGTTTTACGTGTCATAACATTCCCACTACATATATTTGGATTCTACATTCATATCTCTATTTAGTTCGTACTATCTCTATACCCTAGTTTTTTTTCGAATATCGTATTATTTTTATATTAATTTGTAAAAATAATGTTCCAAAAAAGTTTATTATATTTTTGAAAATCTAATTAATTAATGTGAATGTTTTTGAAACATAGAATGCAACCTCCACATGAGAAAACATTAGGTACAACTGTGATGCTTTTATGAAGGGGAGAATCACTGATGGGTGATTTCCTAAAAATGATAAATTATAAAAATTGTCATTATTTTTATATAGGATTCATTATTTGTTTTAGTTTTTCATGGAAAATATATTATTTATCCAATGATAAAAAAATTTAAATATTGATTTTTAATTGAGAGAACTAATATTCATGGTCATATAATAAATATATTTACAAATCTAAAAATTATTTTTTTTATGAAGATAGTAATTGAAGAAATTGATTTCATAATCCAATGAAAATTTCTGATACATCAAAAAGTAATAAAATAAATTAAAATAATTACCATATCATTTAATGTTTTAATATAAAATATCTCTCAAATTTATGTTATATAGAAAGAATTTTCATCCACTTTTTCTATTGAGGAACATTATGATCATTATCCGGAAGATGAATTGTATTTTTTTTATGTCAACAAAATACACGATAACTAATGTAAACAATTATGAAACATTATGAAACAAATATTATTGTGATAATTTTAGGATTCATTATTTTGAATATAATATTACATGTTAAACACTAGATTTTGATGATGATGAATCAAAAAACATATAACAAAAATATGCTATTTGGAAAGATACAATTCATTCATTCCCATTTAACAAAAAGTAGGAAGAAATTCACTTGTTTCCTTTTCACTATAACACATTCCACAAAGATGCACACTTATAAAATGAAATATAATACGGGAGAAAATAGGAATATTTCCTCAAAAAATTATTTTTTTAACATAATAAAAATTATACATCAATTTTTAATTTCAAATTGTAGAAAATACAAACCCTAAAATGAATTTCTTTGAACCAATTAATGTCACCATTTACAACCATTTTTGGATTAGTTTACCTTAGTTTTAGAACAGTAATAAATAAAATTATCGTAAATTTATATTGATTGAAGATAACCTAGATGAAAATATTTTTGGTTGATTTAACATGTGTTTCAGGATTTAAATGCTTTGATTTACAAAAAATTACAATATTTTTATTAAAAATATTTATTCTCTTTTAGACGTATGATAAAAAACTACTATTTTCCAGTCATGGTAAATATAAAATGAAAATCCCAATATATTATTCAATCCAAGTTTTTTAAATTCATTTCATTTTTATTTTTTTTCTATAAATAAATTTTTGATGTATTTTTATTTATGTTTCTTATAGTTCCCCACGTTTAAACTTATGGTGGATACATTATTATTTTAAAATAATAAAAATTAGCTTTGACATTCCTTTCCTCTTGTTTTTGATATGTCTATTAAAAAGGATCCTCACATCCATTATATAATGTGGAAAAATAATGAAAAAAGAAAAAATAAGTGTAGGGGGAGAAACATTATATGATTGGGTTGAACGTTTTAGTTTTTTTCACTTATATTTTCCTCATTTTTATTTTTTGATATTTTTAATTTTTAAAATTTTTAGGATTATATAAAAAAATATCTTTTTAAAAAATGGTAGAGGAAAATTAAAAACTCTTAAACTTTTATAACTTATACAAATTAATTAATTGATTTTTTCTATGTAACAAAAGTTATGTTATTTGGGGAATGTTTTCTTCTTGTTTATATAATTAATAATTTCATTATAAGACCACTAATTTTATAATCTCATCCATTAACACTGTATCCAAACAAAATTCATTTTCTTTGGATTCATGTGTATAAATTTTTCTATAGTCTTAATATTCGCCATATTTATTACTAAATCCTTACCATTGATTATATTATAAAATTTTAATAATTTCATTCAGAAATATATTGATTTAGGTACTGTTGTTAATGATTTTTATGACACTATTTCGAAACTAAATCCACCTTTTATTGGGAATTTTTTATATTGATTCATATTGTATATATTTGATCGTTATGATATATTATTGGCCATGAAAAATATCTTTAGTTAGCTAAATAATAATAATATTTTCCATCTTTAACTATATGAAAAATTAATATTAAGGACCTAGTTGAACAAAAGTGTGGGGGAAGCTAACATTTGATGGGTAAAATATTTTTAGGGGAAATTTAAATGATAATAATTAGTCTGTAAGAATTTTTTATAATGTAAAGGTGATTATAATACTTATTTTCACGAGTACAATTATTATTTTTAAACAAATATATTTTTTATGTACTATATAAAATGATATAGAAGAAGAAAAGAATATTTTAAATTTAGATAATAAAAAAAATTAAAACAAACTAATGATTATATGTAAGTTATACCACTATTTGGACCACAATGAGAACTATATTCCTTAAAACATAAATTCTTTATATAAGTTGAAAATTTATTAGAGGTTCAAATTATTTATGTTAGATGCGTGAATCACTATCTAAAACTATAATTTTTAACATTTGAATTGTTATGAATGTTTTCAATATGTTTTTATAAATGATCATTTTAGAAGGAGAGTAGGAGGTCCAAATTTGAATGCAAATTTAAAAAATATGAATTTATTTATTTTAATAGATCCATACCACCTTATTCTAATACATAGTTTTTGTAATCTAAAACCTTTTGGACCTATTCCAATGAACATACATAATAATACCCCATGACAATCTGAATTCAATGAGTCATAGAGAATATATATTTTCTAATATATCATATACTTGGTTACCCATGATTGTTTAAAGATGAAAACATAAATATTGAAAATATACACATCTTTGATGAGTATAAATTGTTGTATGGTATGTGTTTTCTGTGCATTTGGGGAAAAATAAATTCAACATTAATTAACTAAACTAATTTGATAGCTTGAAATAATGGATTTTAATAATGAAATGTAAATTTCATATCATTGGTCAAAAAAATTAATCTCATTGGATTATGTTCCAAAAATCTATCTTTATTTTATTGGATGTTTAATTTTACAATAGTATACATAATAAGTGTGGTAAATTTTTGATAAAAAATATTTTCATTAAACATTAATTTAATTTAAATGATACAATCCCCACCATTTTTAAATTCTGAAATAAGTAAACAATTTTAATAAAAAATATATTTGTGGAATTTTTATTTAAATTTCATATTTTTTATATTAAAATTTCTTATTGTCATTTTTTTACATCAAGAATAACATTTTCTCAACACATCAAATTTTTTTATATTTTTTATAAGATTTCAGGATTATCATGATTTCATTCATTGAAATAGACCAATTTTTTTATTTGAAACAAATGTGGCCAAAGTAAATAATATATGATTGAAATTATTTTGGTATAAAGAATTGATAAACACTCAATAAAAGTGGAATAACTCATGATAAAAAAATATAAATAATCTTTTATTTATTTTAAAATAAACGGGAATTGGGGGACCTATTGAAACTAGATCATGCGTTTAGAAAAGATAGTTGGATAAGAGCCATTATCCATTACCATATTATATTTAATGTGATCTGATTTTATTATTCATAATTCCCAAATAGTCATAAAAATCATGATATATAAGATTTTGAAGAAAATAATCCAAAAAAGGATAGAAGCTATGTTTTTGGAGAATGTTATTGAATTTCAGAAAACATTCTAACTCTCTAGATAACTAATTAAGAGTCAAAAAACTATTAGTTTTGAGAAAAAGGTGATATTACACATATAAGATTTGTGAATACATGGGGAATCAATTAATAAAAAGTTTATTTTAATCAACAATGTAATTGTGAGACAATATATTTTTCATGGGATAGAAATGATTTTGTTAGGAAAAAATCTTATAAATATGACATGAACCCCTATTTTTGAAGAGTTTCTCTACGATTAGATATCCAAATCCCTCAGAATAGATATCTGTAGAAACACAAATATGAATGAAGTAATCATGTCTATAGACTTAATGAATACAACTTGAGATATAATTATGACAATTTTCAATATAATACCGTATTTTTTAAAAAATTAAAAACACTGATGCAAAAAAATATTCATGGAAATGTTACTTTTTATGAAAAATTGTTTCCCAAAATCATTGTCATTATCAACTCATTTATAGAAAAAAAATTGGAAAAACAAACTTTCTTGAAATAGTGAAATATTATGAGGAATGGGAAAATCGAGTTTGAAACTATTTATATTATAGTGAAAATAAATAGTTGGGAAATGTGATTTTTTGTCTTGGTGTATGACGTGTTGGGTTGCAACACCAAAAACCCTAAACATAATCTTAAATATTACCATAATTCTAGATACCCTTAGTATCTAAATTATGCACTATATGTTAAGATAATCCTCTTGGTCCTTTCCCTATGCCATAAGTTGATATATTTCCCTTAGTTTCGTGAACAATATAATTTCTAAATATTCCACAAGGTTTTCATGAAATGTCATCATATAACTCTTATTTGAGGTTTTAAAAAAATTAAAATTCAACGTAATCCCCACACCACCAATTTATAGGTATATTCGGATGAATATTATCTACTCTATGACAATTAACATAATATTTCAAGGGTTTATAGTACAAGATATTAAAAGATACATCATTATGTACTCTTTGTATAACCGTAAATGGATATACACTTTTCCATGTCACATGACCATAAAAAATTTGATATGTCTTGTTTGATGGAATCAGACTACATAGATCATGACTCCCTTTGATGGATACATAATAATCCCCAATGATTCGAAAAATTATATTCCTACAACACTTTCCTCCCATGTAAATGGAGGGGAACATATTTTTTCATTCATCTAAAAGCCCCCTATGGGTAATAACTAATAACATTTACTATCCCATCTGTGGGTCTAAATAACCTCATCAAATGACATGAGGATACATGATTGGATATCCTTGTTCAAAATCCCCATATGTATCCCTCCTACTACCAAGTATCCAACATGAGCATCCTCTCCATGCTTAATCCCCAATCACATTTCATATCCCATAAATGGTTTGTCCTTACCCCTAATAAAAACATGAGGAAGACATAATGGGAATCCAAAGTGCAAAAAGAAAAAATGTATATCAGATCCACAAATATAGAACCTATAGGGATTCTCATTAGTTTTAATTCACATTCATATTCTTAAAACCATTAAGAGGTTGATTTAAAATAATTATTTGACATAAGGTAGAAGGAACAAGAATAATTTTTTTAATCAGGACACTCCAAGTCCTTTCCGTTTCACATAAAATTGTTTAACATAACAACATTTAATAATCCATTAATCTACAACTAATCATATGTGATGATTAAATTATTTCATGGGTGAAAAACCTATCAATCCCTTTGTGAAAATTTGTAAACCCTATGTTTTTTTCATAATATGACTCATATAATTGGAATGATATGTCCATTTCCACAACAAGAAAAGACAGTCATAAAATCCCTATAAAAACCATCGATACACACTATAGAACCTAGGTAGAAAACTCTTGTATTATAGAAACCCAAGCAGAAAAAATAGATATTAAATATTTTTGGATGAATATTATTCCTATTTCAAAAACTCCATTCCCAAGGACTATAATATTTTAGTGTCTTTGGAAAGTTATAATGTCATATTCAAAATTAGAGAAACATATTCCAAATATAATTTAATGATATTCACCTATATTAATACCTCTTAAAACCATTCTTCACAACCTTTGGAAAGGAAACAAAAGGAAGGGTGACACTAAATTCTTAGTAAGGGTAAACATAATAGATATAAATCTATTAATATAAGAAAGCTAAAGTTGCTACTAAGAAAATTTGATCATCAACAAGAATTGTAAAGGTCATGAAAGACCATTCATATATTGTAAAAATGAGTCATGGCATAATTATTGGGTGATTATTATACATTAATCATAAGATAATCAAGATCAAGAACCATGATTTAATATCATAGGAATATGATATATATTTGAGTCATACACATCAGATTATAACACTTTGATCCTATTTAAATAGAAACATGCTCACTCATTAATGTAATTACATAAAATCCAGACCTTTTTTAATCAAATGGACTTTAAACTAGGTCTATGAATATCATTATGATCATTATTCATGTTCAATCATAATTTCATTGTAGTCGAGGTTCTCTCAAAATACAAAAATTATAGTTGATTAGGAAACACTTGTTTCCCATTTTTGATCATTTTCTCTTTTATTCCCATAGTGGATCAAATTCTTCCTACAATGGATTGCGATTCCCCCATTATCCCAATTGTGAATTAGTTTTTCCCTTCTTCCCATACTAGATCAGGATTCCACTTCACCCTATAGTGGATATAGACGGTTTGCATTTTTCCCTTCATTATCTCCTGAGATATAAATCATTACCCAATTCATTAGAGGGTGATATATGTACCGCCCATAATATAATAGATTCAGACATATGTGTGCCAAAAAATAATATAAAAACACATGAAAATAAAAGGTAATCAAAAAAATGTCATCATATAATAACATTTTCTCAAAATTGTGGGTTTCACAATCATTTCATCCATACATAACACATGAAAATGTGGGGGTTTCATAACCATATTATAAATCAAATACATTATTGTTTCATAGAAATTTAATGCATTAATGAGAAATGTGGTTTATAACACATTATTCCATGAAAACATAAATCATTAATAGAAATACTAAGAATTGAACCCTAGGATTGTGTCCCCATTATTGAATAATTAACACCATCAAATTTCATATTAGAAGGATGATAATATTTAGATATGTTTTCAAACAAAATTTAGTAAAATAACTATTCATAATTGAAAAATGAATTATAAAAAATATATCCCTTTTAAAACATTTTTATATGAAATTAATATTGACAAGATATAAATGTATCTTGATATCATTTTGGAAAACATCTTATACTAAAACTTATAATGGAATATTGAAAATAAAAATTCCTTCATCACATATAAATGATGCTAAGAAAAAGATAGAATTATTTTTTCTTTTAAAATATAAATATAAATAATGTAATCATTTTTGAAAACATTATCCAAGAAAACATATAATGGAAGATTGAAAAAAAATTCTAGAACCTTGTTCCTTGAACATGTACAATAGAATCTTCAAAACATTTTGAAATCATTTTTCATTGAAATGATATAAATGAAAATTGAAAATAATTTAAAATACATTTGAAAATAAAAAAATTTAAAATCCTATTATTTGGAATTAAATAAATAATATATTTTGAAAGATCAAAAATTAATTTCAAGAATAACTGTTTTTTAATAAATTTCTGAGAAAAGAGAAAAAAGAGGTCATATTTTCATAAAAACCCATTCTTAATTATCATAAGTAGAAATGACTGGAAAAATGGTAATAATAATTTTCACTATAATTAACAATTATAGGATAAAGAAATTATTATAATTCTGGAAATATGGGTCATCAGATTTCATATATTGAAGTGTAATAACAAATAATCCCGATAATTGATTTGATTGTAGAAAACCACTCTTACCGCATTGATAAAATTAAATAAATGTCTTTATAAAATATGAAAATTATATAGAGACTAAAATATCATGAATAGAACTTTTTTATGCTATATAAACATAATAGGATGTAAATATTTCTTTATAATGGAATATATTTTCATAACAAAACATTTGTTCGAAATAGGAAAAATTGAGACAAAATTAACATTATAATTCAGTAACATTTGAACCATAAAACACCATGAAATAGATATAATATGAAGGATATATAAATTCCCATAAATATAATTATAATAATAACTTTATAAATTAATCATAACTATATTCATCACAAAAAATAAATTACTATTAAATAAGCTTTATGTCTAGAATAAATAAAAGTGAGACTAGAAATCCCCTTACTAAATGAGTTGCATTTGAATCAGGATCCCAAAAACAGAATATAATAAATTAAATATTTTAATCTCATGAAATTAAATAAATCCATGATATGACATGTAATAGGTAAATATATACACAATCTAAATATAATATGTGGTAATATAAAATATATATCAGAGAAATAAATATGAGGTGAGAAAACTCTTAACTTAAGTCTTGAGTTTCTTTATACGTGTTGAAACCTCATGTATAAGAAATATACATTTTTTACAAATATAACACATACTTATATTATTCTAAATCCTACCATATATTATTTTTTATTTATTTATATTACCCATTTATTCACAATTTCATATTAATGTTATCCATCAGGTAAAAATCGCTCGGTTATTCAAATATGTTTTGACTACTTATTCTTGATCCTCTTTATTAGATGATTATTTAATTAAATAAAGAATTTAAATAATGAGATTAATATCATAAAAAATTTGTATATAGGTATTTATAATAATATATAATATATAGAAATATGAAATAGAATACACCATTCAATTTTACAGTAAGCTGTATGTACGTTAGAACTTTGTTTATGTTTTGTTGTCATATTAAAAATAAATAAAGTAAATAAAATACCTATATATATATATTAGCATTATATTATAATTTTATTTGATAAATATCACAAAATTTTACTAATTCCTTCTTTTATAATTTATATGTAATTTGTTAAATAATTATATTGCTTTGATAATGTGTTAGTCCACATGTCAATAATTGAAGATATCATATTCCCAAAAAATGGAAATCCAAAAGGTATGTGTTATATAATAATTCTTAAAGCATGAGGACATTATAAAATTAATATATATCATATAAAATAGTAATTAATTATTATTTTCAACATTTAAATGTGGTAATGGAAGAATGAACAACATCGGTTCATGAGGAAATAGTCCACTGTACACACAAATGATGATTGTGTATCCAATATGATTGAAGTGTGTGTAGGTGTACATAAGTCCATTAAGATAAAATCATATAAATATTTTGAAAATATTTATTTTATTATATAATATTGTAAAAATACTAATTGATTGGTTGAAAAAGAAATGAAACAAAAGAGATTATTAAATAGTGTTACTTCTTCTTTGGTTAATTCATTTTGGTTTTCACTGAAGGACAATCTTGGTTTTCATTCCATAGAATGTACGGATTATAATATAAGAGGAATTATTTCGAGATCTTATTTTAGTAGTATATGTGTGATTCAATGGGCATGAGATGTGTGAATATGTTAGGGTTGGGATCCCTTTTATTATGGAGGGGTAGTGGCATTCTTGTAAATATAAAAACAGAATCTTTATTGATTAAGCTCTGTTGGGCTCACCTATTTTGAAAATCCCAAATCATGTTTCATTTATGTGATAATAATTTTTATTTTATAGAATAATCATTTTTCATTAATATTTATAGTTTCTATGAATTTATACCTATGTATCTTTAATCTCAATGTTCTTTCGATTATGTTAACAGTGAAAAATTTCTCTAAGTAAAAGTTCACCGATGAAAGGTCACTAATAAGAGGTTTCTAATGAAAGGTCACCGATGAAAGGTTACTGATGAAGGATACTAATAAAGTCTACCATTGAAGGCTACCTATGAATCCCACCGTTGAAGGTATTGATGAAGTCTATTGCTACCTGTCTACCGATGTTCACTCTTCATCTCCATACATTTTCAAATTCTTTTAATTATTATAATAGTCATATTTGGTAGATTTAATGATTCTGAAATTAATTAATGATGATTTTAGAAATATCAAGAGACTTTATCGAGGGACAGTATAACATATGAGGAGGACTGCATGTTGTTTACATATTCTAATTGTCGGACATAAAATAAAAAATAGAAGATTGTGGAAGAAAATATGTGTGGGAGGAATGCATGAAATTGAGATTATACACTATATTAAAGGGAACATGTATGAACCATCCAAAACATATATTGTAAACTCAAGAGCATCACGAAGATCATTTGGGAGAAATTCACATCGGCCTTTTGTGCTTCTATAATTCTTTTTCAAACCATGAAGCTAAACCCCTCAGTACATGGAAGCTAGAGCCTATAGTTACAAAATACTGTTGGGAGGAAAACATCCAGAGAAAGACTCGACCTGTGATTTCTTTACTCCCAGGAGTCAAGAGTTGAACTGCAAACACATAGATATTTCTAAACTCAATATTATTAAAATATCTCTATTGTGTTCTTTTACTTTATATTTCAAAGAAGTGTGTGTTTTTCGGTCACAGACACATTGTCTCCTATTCTTGAACTGAAGGAAATTGAAAATCCTCACACCAATCATCATTTATTCCTTTTCTTATGATGAATAACTATGGAAGAGGCCATGTATGGAATGGTTTGGTTCTTATCCCATGAAGATCAGTGGTTGAGGTTGTGACCCCTAGATATTTTGTGAAAATTGATGTAATGCCCGATACAAGCCGTGTATCATGTTTATTCTTAATATAAACAGCTTGGTTATAGGTGATCACCCAGTAGATAGGATTATGTATCGTCTTGAGACTGAACCTCTGTTTTAATCTACAATTTACTATATTTAGTATTACTCTGTTTTATCTATTTTCCACTGATTATATTTTAAAAAATAGAAAAATATTTTATATTGACTCTAGTATTTAGTTTTGATTAGTGTGTGTGTATGTTTATTTCAGTAAACCTATTTCAAAAGTTCATGAAGTGTTTTTCACTGACACAACTGAGGACTAATGAACCCTTGAGAAACATTTTGACCAACTAAACATTAATATATATACAGACTTAATAAACTATGTTGTCTCAAAATTGTGGGATCTTTATCAAAAAGTTTTCAGTTGAAATTTTTAGTAGTAAATCAATTCACACTAAACTTGAGTTCGACTTTGACCAACATTTGGTATTAGAGTAATTTTTATTACTACCATCTGAACTATTAAATGTTTTTAAATCCTTTTCAACTATGAATTTAGTTATATCTTAAGAAATAATAATATTTCTGTTATATCTAAATTTTCATTTCTTTAAAATTCTAATTACCTATGGATAATAGATTTGAGGGAGCTTCTACTAATAGACCACCATTCATTAATGGTAATAAAAAATTCTTAGTGTAAAATATAAATGATAATGTATCTAGAGATAATTGGTC
Source organism: Viscum album (assembly GCA_963277665.1). Classification (NCBI taxonomy): domain Eukaryota; kingdom Viridiplantae; phylum Streptophyta; class Magnoliopsida; order Santalales; family Viscaceae; genus Viscum; species Viscum album. The sequence goes on from OY728132.1 coordinate 1,967,930,740, forward strand.
CCAAAATCTAGGACACAATTGAAGGAAAACATGCATTTCCTCTTACTGCTAGGGACACATGGTCTCAGTTGACTAAAGCTACATATAAAAATAACTGTACAACAATGAATTCATTGTACTATTCTCTAAGTGGTGAAGTATTCAATATAATATTTTCCTATAAAACCAAATTTAAAATATGGGATACCTTGGCTATTTCTCATGAGGGAAAAAACCAATGTTAAAGAAATGATATTAATTACCTATATGATTAAATATGCAAATTTTAAAATGATGAATGATGAAATTATATCTAAAATGTATCTGAGGTTCAATGAAATAATAAATACCATGAGTTTTCTTGGGAAACCAGTGGATAAAAAGGATCATATTATGATGTTTCTTCGATTCCTACATGATATATGGAGAGGAACTTATGTTGCTATATAGCAATCCTATGACATATGAAAGCTACCAGTGAAGGAACAAATTAGAAAAATTATGATGTATGATGAATATCTTAAGATAAATCAAGAATCATATGATGAACCAAAAATGAAATCTGTAGCATTCAATATAGATACCTCAATGATAAATGATAAGTAAAAAGTTAAAACTCATGTAGACACTTCAACTCGTAAAGACTCAGCTTCTAAAAGTGATGATGAGATGGCACATCTTTCTAGGAAAGTCAAAAAGTAATATCGTAAGAAGAACTTCATTATAAAATAAATCTATATTGTAAGGTATTATATTAAAGGATAGTAAAAAAGGATAGAAAATAGAATGACAACATAAATGAGGTAGTCTGTTATGTGAGTAAACAAAAAGGACATGTGATGGCTGATTGCCCCTTACTGAAATTTAAGAAGAAATATGAATACTAGGGAAAGGGATATAAAAAGGATATGGAAGATACATGGAGTGCTTTAGATGATAGATCTAGTGAGTCTGACACTGCTAATATTGAAATAAAAAAATTGAAAACATGTGTTTCATTGCAGAAACATCTGAGATAATACCCAATTCTCTTATACATAATGCTTACTATTCAAGGAATGAAAGTGAATCCAATAATGATGTGAAAATGACTAAGGATGCACTATTTGAATATTTTTTAATTCTTGAGGTACCATTAATGAACTCAATGAAAAATATAAATTATTAAACAGACAACATGATTTAAATGAAAATTATATGATTGATCTGGATATTGAGAAGGAAAAATGTTCTCAGCTATTAAAAGAAAAAACTGAACAAAAATTATTGAATGAGAAATTAAAAACGGATCTTGAGAATTTTATTTCAGTTAGAGATACCTTTCTCAGTTTCTAGGGATATATATTACTCCAAAATACACAACTGGTCTAGGATATCAACCATGATATGGGAGGATTATTAAAAATTAGTTCATTCAAAAATCTGGATAGATCACTTCTAGTTTATCTTATGGATCATCATTTAAAAAACACATCTCTAAAAGACCTAAAAAATTATTCAAGTACCAAAACATATCTGTTGATTATTGGAATCCTATGGAACAAGTATGGGTTCCCAGAGCATTACATGTTAACCTCTATGGACCCAAGAAATCCGGGGTATCAATGTAACCTTATGCATAATTTATTTAGTAGGAAAATTATTTAATGAACTCCTATAAAACACTATGGTACGTAGACAGTGGATGTCCAATACATACGACTGGAGACAATTCATGCTTCAAGGGACTAATTAAAGTTGATGTTGGATACATCACATTTAGTGATAATTCCAAAGGTAAGATCAATGATTTATGCCAAATTTATAACCTTAATACTATATTAATTTCAAAATTACTTTATGTGGATTTGTTAAAATACAATCAACATAGAATCTCTTAGTTAAGTGATGATGGTTTCAATGTTAAATTTGAAAATGATCCATGTAATGTTTTTAATTCTAAAAATTATTTAATATTCACTACTCTTATATATAAAAATATATATGTTATTGATTTAAAAATATTAGCTAAGAAAAATGTTTCTTGGTTATATTATTTTCATACGGAATCCTAGTTAGGGAATAGAAGATTAGGATACTGTAATTTGCACTAACACAGGAAAATAAATAAAAAAGGTTTAGTTAGAGACAAACCTAAATTAGACTTCCAAAATAACATAGTTTGTAATCCTTGCCAAAAAGAAAAGAAATACAATGATTCCTTCAATCCAAAGAAAGAAGTATCTACTTATCATGCACTTGAGTTGGATCAAAGGGATTTGTTCGTTCTATCTAAAGTTTCATGTTGAAATGGGAAAAACTATGTTTATAATCTTGTATATGATTTTTTTAAGATATACTTAGGTATACTCTCTATCTCAAAAAAGTGAAGCATGTTATTACATCATTAAATATTCCATGTCAATTAAAAATAATAGTGGACATAGAATTTTGACCCTGATAAGTGATCGTGGCCATGAGTTTTAAGATCTAGATATTGGATCTTTTTTCTCACAAAATGATATAATCAAAATTTCTTTTCTCTTAGAACACATCCATAAAATGGAGTTTTAGAAAAAAGAAATAATACACTTTAAGATATTTCCAGGACTATACTAAATGAGTGTAATCAACCTATCTATTTTTGGGTTGAATTTGGTAATACATCCAGTTACATCATCAATAGACTCTTAATTAGACATGTTCTTAAGAAAACCCCTCATGAGATCTTGAATAATTGGAAGCCTAAGGTTAATTACATTAGATATTTGGTGGCAATGTCATTATCCTAAACAAAAAGGATAATCTTGAAAAAATTTATTCAAGAGTGATGAATGAATTTTCTTATGTTACTCAATCTAGAGTAATTTTTATAGAGTATTCATTAAGGGAAAAAATTTGTGGAAGAATCAGTTCATGTCAAATTTGACGAGACAGATCCAGATGAACTGTAAACCTCTATTTAATAACATGAGTATGATACGTCAATTATAGACCTCAATGATAAAGGCTGTGAAAAATTAGTGAAATCCAATTGTACTGAAGATTTTCTTGAATCTGAGCATGGTGAATCTAAACCTATAGACAACCATGAGGAGACTAGTTCAACTATTTCTTGAGGTATTAGAACCCTCAGGAATAATCTTTTAGATGCTGTAGTAGGTGATCTAAATAGAGGAACACACACTATAACATCTATGAGAAACAAGGTGGAACATAAAACATTTATATCATAGCTTGGACCTAATATTATTAATGATGCTATCAGTGGTGAATTTGGGGTAATATCTATGAAAGAAGAATTAAATTAGTTTGAAAAAAACATGGTTGGGGAATTAGTTGAAAACCAAAAGACACATTAACTATAGGAACTAAATGGGTGTTTCGAAATAAATTTGGTGAATCTAGAAACATCAATAGAAACAAGGATAGAATAGTTTCACAATGATACAATCAAGAAGAAATAATAGACTTTGAGGAAACCTTCACACCTCTAGCTAGACTAAGAGCCATTAGGATATTAATTTCATTTCCAGCTCATCTGAATTTCAAACATTATAAAATGGTTGTCAAAAGTGAATTTATAAATGGGTACATAGTTGATGATGTATTTGTTGAACAGCCCCCTAGTTTTTTAAATCCCCATTTTTCATATCATGACATTAAACTTTCTAAAGCTCTATATGGTCTAAAACAACCTCCAATAGCTTGGTATTATTGACATAGTTATTTTCTTATTTAATAAGGTTTTACTAAGGGAATAGATTATCCTAACATTTTTATTAAAAGCATTCCAAAAGATGTTTTAATAGTACAAATTTATGTAGATGAACATGTTTTTTATCCTCTAAAAATTCCTTATGTTATGATTTCTCAAAAATGATGCCAGATTAATTTGAAATGAAATTTATGGGGGAACAAAAAAAAATCCTTATATATCAAATTTATCAAAATAAAAAATTTATTATTGTAAATAAATGTAAATATACTTATGATATTTGAAATATTTTGGATTGGATGGTAATAAAGGTAGTAATACACCTTTGAGTACCCCTTGTAAGTTAGATGCTAATGAAACTATTAAATTGGTGGATCAACCCAATTATAAAGATTTTATTGGGATAATTCTCTACCTTACTACTAGCCAACTAGAAATTTTCTTCAATTTATACATGTCTACTCATTTTCATGAAAATCCCAAAGAGTCTCATTTAACTACTGTTAAAACAATTTTTAAATATCTCAAGAATACTAAAAATATAATACTATTTTGTCTAGGAGGAAAATCATTTGATTTAATAAGTTATTGGGATGAAAATTTTGTTGGATGAATTTTAGATGGAAAGAGAACCACTGAAACATGTCACATATTGGGCAACTCACCAGTATCACGGTGTTGTAAGAAATAGAATTAGGTTTCATTATCTAGTGCTGAATCTGAATATATAGCTGCTCATAGTTATTGTTCTCATATTATGTGGATGATAAACACTTTACTAGACTATGGTTATCAATTCAAATATGACTCTATAAATTTTGATGCTACAAGTGCTATTATCATCTCTAAAAATCTAGTATCTCATGCTTGGACAAAGCACATTGATGTGAGACATCACTTCTTGATATATAATTATCAAAAAGTTGATATCACTATTGAATTCATTTGCATTAAAACCCAATTAGATGATATATTTACAACAAATTTGAGTTCTAAGAGGTTAAATTACATCAATCATGTTTAAGTATGATAAACTGTTAAATTTGGATATCAACGATGGACCTCACCATTAGGACCTCACCGTAGGACCTCACCATTTGACCTCACCATTAGTACCTCACTATTGGACCACACCATTGGACCTCACTATTTGGACTTCATTGTTGGAACACACCGTTAGGACCTCACTGTTAAGGCCTCACAATTGGCCCCTTACTAATAGTGAACCTTTCTGAGACTTCAAGTTTTTTTTGAATCTAAAATATTTTTAGATCCAATTAAATCATCTCCCAAACCTATTTATTTCTAACCTTGGAATCTAACCATCAATTAAAACACTCAAATCACTCCAGATCACATAGAAATATTTAGAAGACTGATGGGTGATGATGAAGGAGATGCACCAAACCCTAAGAGACCATGATATGGGTATTTTATTCAAATAAAAATAGTGTAAAAGCTGGTAAATCCTTATTTATTAAAGAGGGAAATTGTGGTTGAGGAGGAATTAATTTCGGGATGGCTGCTATCAAGTAGGTCTGTAGTGATGAAATCACAGGTTTCTCAAGATTGGGTAGAATGCTTTGTAAATAAAAATGGACCATATTACCCAATGCTAGTGAAAGAATTTTATGAGTCCCTAAAATTTGAGCAATCTGAGAATGAGAACCAAAATGTATTTAAAGATAAATGGATTAATTGTGAGCTTCTCCTATATTTAATGGATTTACTATTTAAGAGTTCCACATGAAGGGATTTTCATTACTACAATGGAGTGTTTCCTACCACTAGTGATTTCTTCTAATATAATGATGCTTTGGTTGAACTAATAAAGAATGTGATCCCTAAGAATGTGATTATTTCTAAAATTAAAGGAGAATATAGTTTTCTGTTTATGTGTGTTCCACATGTTTTGAGTCCCAGGAGAGGGGTCTTTGCTACCTTGAAATATCAGGACTTGTTTTTTTGTATATGTTGAAGCATGGACATAAGATAAATTTGCGCAGATTACTGATGATTCAATTAAAGGATTTGAAAAATCCTAGTTCCAATTCAAATGCTTTGTTTCATGAGAGGTTGATAACCTTGATGTTGAAAGTGAAAGGAGTTTCTGGAAATAAAGAGGAAACTTTAGTTGTAAATGACAACCTCTGCATTACCATGATTATTTTAATGTTTATGTAGATAAGCTAGAACCCATGTATATGATAATGGGTAAATTATGAGGATATGTTGTATGAAGAATTCAACCTTATCACTAATCCTACTAGGCTATAGAACAAGATATATCCACATTTAATGCCAAATGATGTGGAGCTATAATACATAGATGAAGAAGAGGAAGTTGCAGTTATGCAAGTCAGAGAGGATTATCCTATAGATGAAAGGAGTGATTCTGACCTTCCCTCAAGTCCCCATGCCATTACAGTATACATTGGTGATCCTATCCCACCAAAAATATTTCCTATAAGAGATATTGTCCTATGGTATGGTGATTATGAGGAATTCCGAAAAGAAGAAGGAGAACAAAATTTATTAAGAGACATTACAATTACCTTAGAGGAGGAAGATGAAACTGAATCTAGGCATGATGATTTTTAGATAGCTATTAATGAATGTGAAGAGGATTTTCTAAGTCTCAGTCCTCTGATAGGATATAAAACATTTGTAGATATTGTCTATGAAGAGGTTACGGAATCGGTTGTGGATAGAATTGTAATGGCAGTTGTTGAAGATTAAGGAGAAGAAGTGGCAGGGGACTCTCATGTTGATGCAATTGATCCAGGAGGTATGTTAGAGATGTATGTAATAGATCATGAGAATACTCCATGTGATGGGGAGGAAGCTATTTCCCTAGTTATAGTTGTTGTTTCTCATGTAATTGAATATTTTTTAGAAGAATCTAGATGTGTGGTCATGGGCTTAGACTATGGAGAATCTGATGAAGATAAGCCTAACAGAATCCCTCTAATTCCTTCAATTTTAGAGTCCACTATTATAGATCCAGTAGTGATTTTACCAAGATAATGTTTGAATAAGGATGATTTAGAATGATTAAAATCATATATAAAGAGACACATTGATGATAGATCTGCTGAGATAGAGAGAACAATGGATCTTAATCAAGAAGTGGTGGCATCTACCTTAGAAAGAGTAATTTATACTTCTCACTCAACATTTCTAAATGAAGTGAAGTAATTTTAGAATCAATTTAAGCCTTGGTATAGTCTATAGAATCACTGAAAAAAACTATTGATAGTTTAGACTCTTATATGGCATCAAGAGTTCAAGTGGACAAATACCTTAATTATGTCAAGAGTGTTGTTAAAAAGATGGTCATAGTGTATGAAAACACTAAGAAGTCTACAAACGAACATGTGAGTGGTCAGAATGATGATTTGAAGATGTTGATAAGTGGTCTTAACATGTATTTTAAGGAGATATTGGATTTAATAATGGTACCTCTGTGTGTATCAGCATCCTCTTGTGCCTCTCCTACTGTTGATCTAGAAGCATTCAGGACGGTTGTTAGAGAAGAAGTGGAGAAATTATTGGGTGCAAGTACCTCAGACCCGCATTCTATGACTCAGGTCATGTATAATACCATAAGAATTCATGAACCTGTGGGATTTTATTAAAGGGAGGCTGCTAAAGATCAAAAGACCATAAAATAGAATGTTGATTTCTACAACAAATGGGAGTACACTAAACCTGAAATGGATGGTCACATCAAGGTACTATTGAAAAATTCGAGGATCCAACCTATCACTCTGGATTTTAAGGACCATGTTAGAAGGCATAGAGATTTTAATCCCTCCTTGGATAAATTCATGGAGAATAAGGATGATTTCATCACAACTATGGAAAAAGGGGGAATCAATATTATGGATTTCAGAAATCATCATTTACCCTTCCTCTATGTGGACTGCACACCTATTATTGTTCCCCCAACATTACCTTCTTCCTCAGCTACCTCACACTCTCCCAGTGATGCCCCATTGACAATTATTGCACTGGCCATCAGATTCTTGACCCCTATGATTCCACATTTATATACTCACTATCGATCTACTGATGCTTCTGTAGTAGCTCCTCCTACCTTGCTCACAGCCATACCTCGACATATGCCTCCATCATATGTCCATGCCTCCTCAGCTTCCAAAGAAAAAGATCCCTTGTACATATTTGATGTGGATTGAATGTGTTAGGTCTTAATTTATACAGATCATTGTACTTTTTTGTATATTGTACTCTTTTTTCTTTCATAATAAAATCATATTTTGTTTATTCTTGTCTTATATTATTTTTGTTAATCACAAAGGGGGAAAAGATTTATGTTGAATGGAGTCCTTGAATATATACAATATCAATAATTTACAAAATAAAAATTAATGAAATTTTAATTATATGCACCTCTAATGAAATTAGAAAATGTGCATAACCATGCTTCAATAATACATAAATCTAAATTTTCACTGACCTAATTTGTGACTATCCAAAAGGGGGAGATTGTTAGACAAACCTATTTTGATAATCCCAAATCATGTTTAATTTATGTGATAATCATGTTTCTATTATATATTAATCATGATTCATTAATATTTATAGTTTCTATCCATTGATACCATGGTTTCTTTAATCTCACTATTCTATCAATTATGTTTAAATTTCAAAATTTCACTAGGTGAAAGGTCACTGATGAAAGGTCACTAATGAAAGGTTACTGATGAAAGGTCACCTACGAAAGGTCACCGATAAAACATCACCAATAGAAGTTTATTGATTAAATGTCACCGATAAAAGGTTAACAAGAATGATTACCATTGAAGGCTACCAATGATGCCTACCATAGAATTATATCAATGAAGGATACCGCTACCAGTCTACTAATGCTTTCTCTTCTACTCCATACTTTTTCAAACTCTTAAGATTATTCTTATGGTCATATTTGGTAAATTTAATAATTCTGACATTAATAAATGTAGGTTATAGACATATCAAGAGAACATATCTAGGGACAGTATGCAGTATGAGGAGAATCACACTTGGTTTTCTTATTCCTATTGTTAAACCTCAAATATAACATATAAGACTTCGGAAGAAAAGATGTGTGAGAGGAATGTCTGAAATAAATATTACTCTCTAGATCACAGGGAACAAGGTAGAACCATCCATCAATTACATTGTGAACCCAAGATCATCACAGTGATAATTTGGGATAATTGCATGTCTACCTTATGTTCTTCTTTAATTCATTTTCAAACCATGTAGTATAACCCCTCAGTAATTGGAAGCTATAGCCTGAATTTGCGACACATTTTTTTGAGGAAAACATCCAGAGAAAGACTCCAAATGGTATTTCATCACTCAAAGGATTAAAGAGATAAACTGCAAACATATAGATCTTTCTAAACTCAATATTATAATATTATCTCTATTGTGTTATTTTTGGATACATTTCAGAGATGTGTGTGTTTGTCTATCACAAACTGTGTCTCCTATGCTTGAATAGGAAGATACTAAAAATCTTCACACCAATAATCATTTATTCTTTTGTTTCACACAAAGAACAAGGGAAGAGGATGTGTGTGGCCTGATTGTGTGCTTCTCCCATGAAGCTAGGTGGTTGAGGGTGTGGCCCCTGGGATGTTTCTGAAAACTATTGTAAAGCCTATCATCGGCTGTGTATCAAGTTTATTTTTAATATAAACTCTTTGGAGGCAGGTGATTAGAAAGTGGAAAGGATTAAGTCCTATCTTGAGACTGGTCCTCTTGTTTTACTCTATTGTGTTATATTTTAGTAATAAACTTTTTTTTCTATTTTCCACTGCTTATAATTTCAGAAATAGAAAACTATTTTACAATGATTCTGACAATTAGTTCTGCTTAGTGTGTTGTATGTTTATTTCAGTAAACCTTTTTCAAAAGTTGAAGAAGTGTTTCAAATTGATTATACTGAAGAAAAATCCCCCTTTGAGAAGCATGTTGACCAACTAATCATTAATATCTCTACTACATTAATTAACTAGGCTATTTTAAAATTGGGGAATCTTTATCATACTATTTTTAATTACTAATACTTACATTAACTAAGTTTTTTTGGTCCAAAATTTTATGACTATAGTAAATATAAAAAATTATATTTATTTATAATATGGAATCCATTTATTAAAATATTTATATATGAATTTGTTGAAATTAATTTGAAATTTGTTCTGGAAATTGGAGGATACAATAGGTTTTTAAAGTAAATATGTTCTAAAAAATTAAATATTTTTATATCCATTGGCAATGTGAAAATTATTTCAATGATGTAAATTGTATTAATTGATCAATAAATTTTCTAATTATAGTTTAAAAAGAAATTAAAATTTAATTTATATATATATATATTCATATAAAAAGTAATTTCCAAATAAAATTAAGTAATTTTCATTATTCATCCAAAAATGAATCATCTCAAAAAATTAATAGAAATTAACCCTAAGATAATTATGAGATTAAGATAACAAAATTAATTTTAAAATTAAAATTAAAATATATTAAGTTTCAAAATTTATATTTTAAATAGGAAAGCCATTAAAGGGAGGTAAAAATTCATTTTTTAAAAATATATATCATTATGAATTAAATTTATTTTATTCTTTTATATAGTCTAAAAACACATAATAATAATGTTAAATAGTTCATTGAATATAAATGTACATATAATTAATTTAATTTATCGAAATTGGTTAAATAAATTTGTTTTGGTGAAATGTGTTTTATTTTATAAACCTTGTTTTCTAGTAAAAGTCTTCTTATATTTTCAAAGTAGATTTATTTCCATTCATAGAAATTTTGTCACCAAATAATTATTATTATTAATTTTTGTAAACCGCCATTTAATAATTTAATTTATCTTATTCATAAATTCCATTACAATTAATTAGTGAAAATAATAATAAGTTTTTAATAATATTAGTTATTATACATTTTAGTTTGTTAGAACTAGTTCTTGATTGTAATGGAAGCTATTAGAGGTGATCGACATTATGTGTAATAAAATAAAAATATAGAATTATGTTTACTAAAATCAAATTTATTTATTTCTTGTATTAGAAAAATAATTTGGTGTTATGTGTGCTGAAAACAAAAAATAGTTATTTAATATACCAAATTTTATATTATGTGTTGTGTGAAATGTAAAATATCAAAAAGTTTAATTTAATTTTAATGAAATATTTCACAAAATATAGAGGGTGTTACATGTTTTTCCAAATAATAATTTAACTTTTCTAATTTACAACATGGTATGAGTAATCACATAATATTTATTTATTCCTTCATTGATCCCCAAGAAAACCTTGATAAAAAAATTGAAAAGGATCACTCATACCTTCACATGTCCCTAGAATATCCTTAAGAAGCACAATATCATATGATTTACAAATACATTCACATCTCCCAAGGAACACATATAAAATATATTTTGAAATCAAATATAAAATCCTTATTGTAGAAAAATAAAACAATAAATAATCACAGTGGATCTAAAATAATATAAATTAATTTCAAAATACCATAGATTCATAAAAATATATTAAACGATAATGTAAAAATTTTACAACATTGATTTCAAAAAAATATCCCTTACACCAAATGTTAAGTGACAGACTTACCTTATGTGAATAATATATGATACCCTTGGGGATGAACACATGATAACCTAAGAAATGGGAATAGGCTTCATCATATGATAAGAATGATATTATCTCCACCATAATAGGAATGAAACATGTCTATAAAATTAAAAATTCCATTATTTTCCATAGTAGCATCACAGTCCACCAATGAATAATCCCCACAACATCCCATTTAGTTATCCCCTTCCATGCCATAAATATCCTTACCATATGAATTTGATTTGTAGGGTGTAGTCTGATTTCAGGTCCATAAAAAATAATCTTGAACAGCATGGTTTCTGATCTCTCTCTTCCATTGGGTTATGACAAGTGCACACTGAAGTTCAATATCAATATCTTTTTCACATGGGGAAAGACATTTGTGATTTCATGATCTCATGAAACAAACATAAATTTCGTATCACCCTCACCTAGTTATAAAGTAACTATGAATCATAACCATGTTCTTGAAGTATTATAATTATCTACCTAAACAAATCCAAAGACAAATTATAATTTTACATCGTTACATGAGATTAACATGCGAATCAACCCAAAATAGTAACACACTATATAAGAATATTCTCTCCGTTATAAATTAATGTAATGAGTTCCATTAGTCTTATTTGAACCAATTAATTTACCCATATATGATGATCATATGTGCAAGCATCTACAATTAAGTCTAAACATATGAAATTACTACACATGGAATAACAACAATCAATTACCACCCATGAAATATAAAAACCATTTAATTTTAATGACCATTAGGTGCATTAGGTGGAATTTATAGGAAGAATATTTGTTGAGAATATAATCTCTTGAATCTCTACATTGTCAATGGACATATCATGGATTCCCACGAGAAAATAATTAGATCAGTTAAATGATGAGAATACTATGAATACGTATGGACCATATAATTTATCATCCCATTCCCATTATGATGTTACTAAGGTTCTTAAATTGGAAATTTTGAACTAGCTTCCCTAAGTTAGGACCATATGATTCCATACACGATTAGAATAAGATAACTTGTTTGAAAGTTATTAGAATCCTCATATAAAAATGATGTCCTCCGTGTGTGATCAGTAATGGATTCCTAAGGTGATGATCTTTGGAAGAGTAAAACATTGAATTTATATTGTTTCATAGTTATGATTGGATTCCATTGTTTTTGTTCACTTTATAATCCTTGTATCACTTTTATAATGTTCCCTAAATAGATGAAATGTGCAATAATTTTAGGGATTCCTAACATTCCATAATTACTTATGAAGTCCAAACATTTATAACTACCTTATAATGTTAATAAGGAGTATAATTAACAAGTACCCACTAAAATATTGAATTAAGATTAAGATTCAAGGACATGTGTTTGATATGTGTGGGATATATAGAATATAAAGAAAACATCATAGTGGAATCCATGAATGGATGAGACAATACCCATCATATTTTTATTCTAATGTGTCATACATCGTCAATCATAGTGTTTTTGGATAACTATATTTGAAATGTGGGAATGAGGGGAAACATTATCATGAAAAGTCCAAGGAATTTTATTCTATTGTGGAGTGACCCATTTTTAGAGTATTTGTAAAATATAATGTCAATAAAATGTAACTATTATACCTTAATAATGATTACATGAAAAAATAGGCTTCACAAAAATCAGGAGAATCATCTATGTAATTTACTTCTCATTAAAATTTTAGAGGACGTGTAATGTTTTGAATGTGAAAATCATAATGTTATGTCACCCCACAACACCTCTATCAATTTAGACCATGCATGTAAAAATACCTCCAAACCACTATCAATTTTTTTTATTTCCTCAAAATGTTCAAATAATTTTCATCCATATTTCAATGAAGGTAGGGAAAATTAATGTGGTGGAATCCCACTCCCACTTGAGGGTTTCCATAGAATTATGTTAACACATAAATACTTCACTAATGAAGGGTTATTGAACCCAAAACTAGGGGTAGTTTTATTTTATCGTTACTCTAGATACCCTGGTCTAAGATGTATGAAATTATCAATTGGAGGATGTATACTATCATGGTTAGAATCATGTTTTTAGAATTGGATTCCACGGATCTTGGATTACCATGCATCATTCCTCCAACATGAAAAGTATCCATATATCCTGGGAACCCATTACTCGTTCCTCGAGAGAGATTAGACTCCATATATTATAGATTATTTCACCTCATTTAATTGGTTATGATTTCATTCAACTACTACAGGTGGTATTTTATTCTTAATTACAAACAAATAGACCATGAGAACAATGATACAAGGACATACAACTATCCCTACTTCATGAAGAATTTCTCTGATGAGCCCTATAGAAAATTACACCAAATATAAATCCCCTACTATCTTGACAAAAATGTTGTTTTACTTATTATATAATATTTAGGAGAAAAAAACTATCCACTTCGAATGGTTGATCAAATATCAGTTCCATTTGAACTGTTAATAACCACCATGGAGATCCCCCCTGATGAAATGTAAAAATGTTGTTCCTCCATTTGACACCACCATAAATTACAAGGAAAATAACCATGTGATGCATAATAACTCTGTAAGGGAGATTATCAATGTATACAATACAATAATTATAAAGATAAATATTTTTATGATATCAACATGATACTCAATAATCCCAAAACATTCAGATTTGGTGAAAATGAGTATGAGTCTACTACTACAACACCTAGGTGGAAGTCACCCAGACCAAAATATGTGTCTCAATTTATAGGCTCCAACATTTGAATGCTCCTAATGATTTATGATTCTCGATATGGTCTCTATAGGGGTAGTGGAACTATATTTTGATTTATGTCCCCATATCATGATGAAAAATATTATGACAATATCCTCCATGAATGATATTAAAACTAAAAATATTTTCCATACTTCTGGGTGTTAAAGTATTCAGAATCCATTATCTCATATTCCTAACCATTGGAGGTGCATCCATTGAAAATTATATATGGAATTTTTTTGAATAGAATCATTTTTATTTACTATAAATTTGTAAAACTTGTAGGAAATATTTTCTTATGTGCATGAATTTAATAATATCACTATATGGTTTATGTTACATGACCTAAAACAAAAGTAGATTCAGGATTATATTAGTCCTCTATTTGAATCCTGAATAGATTTTTATCATTGTGATTATCCAAGGGTTGAAATGATTACTATCTACAAGCCCTACTTGCCTAACCCCAAGACAGTGATCATTTCTAGGTCATTATTAATGTGGGATTATCTAATATTTTCTATAGATCCTCTTCAGAAATAATCATTTCATAAACATCACATTGGTTCTACATTTTTTAGATAAAAGTGATTTTCCTTATAAAATTTTCTTCTATAAAGAGTTGAAAATTTTCTAAATGCATGTTCCACCCCTCTATCGTCCATTCCACAAAAGAACAATCCTTATTTTTGAATCTGAACCCCTATAGTGATAAAACATGACCAATTGTGTCTATTTTCTATTCAGGTACACATAATGATGGAAATGTGACATCTGTTATTATAGTGGAACCTTTATTTCAATCATGGTCAGTTTTCATCAATAATTCAACACCATCTCTATCATTTTAGACTCATTGGATTCACATGTTTCCATTTAATTAACTTACCATTGGTAAACTGTTCTTTAAATACCCCTTCTATGGTGTTTTTCTTTACATCCATTCAAATTTATGTTGAGAATACAAGCCTTATGGAATTGTGTGTGACTGTTTTCCTTCACATTGATAAGACGGCTCATAGAGATTAACACAACATTTTGATCCCATCTATTTCCACCCATAACATAGAATCTCTTGTGATATGATAAATTTATCATTTCACCTTGTTTCTGACAACAACCATGACTCATTAGTGATAAAGGGTCTGTATTGGTGTTATTAATTATCATTATTGAGGTTTTTCCTTATAAGAGGAATGAGTAACTCATTTACATACAACAAATCGATAATGTATATATCCATTGTCAAAGTAACATGACCATAAAATGAGAACCTTGGTTCCATGTGATTGAATATAAAATATTCTTCTTCTAAATAACTAATTCAATATGTTAAAGATCAAAGTATTTTCCTTACTATGTGAAATTAAACTACATATTAAATAACTGCCGCAACGGACATTAAAATTCATGGGTACATCCCAATCCTATTAATTAAAAATATATGCTATTTTATCCCTCACCTATGATGATATATTCTTTAAGTGAAGATTAACAATTGAATCATATTTTTTTAAAAAAAATATGTGATTCCATATTTAAATCTATTGGGATATGTAATGAAACCTATATCTCATATCTTGTCCCCATTCATTGACCTACCATTGATATTGTGGTTTCCATGTAATCAATATTCCATTTTAGCGTATCATTTTCCCATCACATGGAAATGGTTTAGCAAACATCAATATAGAATTTCAATGTTATACAATGTAATATATCAATAACAATTTTGTCAAGTAACCTTGATCATTAAACTATGTTCCATGTTTTATAATCCAAACACCCTGAAAAAAAACCATGTGAAAAAATGAATGGTTTCGTCTAAATGACCATAATTTAGTAATCAATTGGTACATACATGGATCCCTAAGAAAAAATGTTGAATCATTTAGAAGAATATTTGGGGTTTGTGTATCCATTTAGGTTTTGTTTACACCATCTATTTTCACATTATATGATTTTGATTCCTAAGGGTGCATGATCCCCCATAGTTAGAAAAATCCTTCACATTATCACATAAGATTGAATCTAAAATTTTGGTTTACTATCTTTTAATTTAGGTATTTTTTTCTTTTTATAATAATATCTCTTACAGATATATAATAGGGCTAAAATATTCTTACCTCTCCATCTTTGAAATGAAATCCAGAGGAATCATCCTTATTAATGAATGGATTCTCTATTTCCATGGGTTCTCGGTAAAATAATCTTTGGTACTATCCTAGGAAAATGTATCAAATGATATATCAATGATTGGATAGTAGGATAATCCATTTATTGAACTTTGATAATGGTCATCCACATCTATTTTCACATTATTCTTCTACTCAAACCTCGTGACATAATATTCACTTCCTCTACTTCCTTGTGTTATAGTTGGATTTGAACACCCTTTGTGCTACCCTTTATTTAATTTTTTAATAATCGAAAGAAAAGTAATTAATATTGGTTGCATGATGTTGTTTCCCCAGATCTATAGGTTTTTCGGTGGGATAGATGTGATGTTCGGCTCCAGGCCCATAAATTTCATCAATTCCATATTGTTTATGGTGTAAAATAATCAAGCAAAACTTATTTATCACACCAAATTTGTCTCACATATGATTAGGATCTATATTTGATCTTTTCAAGAAATTAATTTAAATACATTAGACCTCCCACAAATAATAGGTTACTATGGAGGTAAGATGCATAACGTTCATGTTGCATCACACATAGTCCTGATAATATAACCTTAATAGGAATCAAATCTCATTATTAAATGTGATACATTAAACTTAATTTCACAATTTCATGGTAACAAGTCATTATACTCTAGGAAATATCATCCTCATTGAATAATGGTAAAAAATTAACATATGGACTCAAAAATGATAAAATATATGACATGTTTTTGTTATAGTGTATAGTTAAATTAGGTTTTCAACATACTCATTTCAAGCTAATAAACTACAATAACACATCCCCATCCCATGAAATTAAGAATTATTATGTTACATACCTCACATAAGAGGAAAACCTCCTTTTTATAGTAATCTAAAATATTATCATGAATAACTACAAGAATATTAATTTTCTTTTATTAGGAAACATAGTTATGCCATTATATACTATTCTAGGCGCAATAGTAGATCTTCCATTAACTACCCCTTTACATTGTATTCATATTTTATTTTTCACATTTCTTTTCGAATAACATTGAATATAGATTATCCACTAAAATAGAGACCATTTCAGGAAATATGTAATTGAATATTTGAAATTCATATCTCTAATAATACTTTCATCAAAAAAAATATCCCATTTGGAGGATATTTTTCCAACTCATGACATATTCGTACCAGAACACTTGTCATTTTTGTATTATATTTAATTCCCCCACAAATAAACACAGAACACCCCATTTCATAGCCTTTAATAGCATTCACTAGAAGCAATAGCCTATTTAAAGTATCATAACTGTAAACCTTGTGCATCCCATAATAGAGACTTTTATATGGTATAATGGATTATCTACAATTTATTAACATCCAATTCATGTTACCCATTATAACACATGATTTAACTTTTTATTCTTTTGTTATTATCAAACTACAGAATATAAGATACCCTCCCTAGTCCATTTCCCATGATCATAGACTAGTTGCAACAAATGTAGTGGCTTTTGTTTGACCATATACCTAAAACCTTTGTGGAATTACTCACATGAGAAAAACTACCACCTAATGAATGAAAATATTTATATCATGTTGAAAATAAACAAACATTATCCATAGAAAATTTTGATCACTATTTTTCATGTCACCCAACAATGGATTTGGAAAATGTTATAAAATATTGAGGAAAATGAATTAGTTTTCTATATTTCATCATTGAATATTATAAAACTTCTATATATTCTTGTTAAACCCACATATTCCATAAAACATTAGAAAAAATCTTTTACCATGTTTCCCTTTCGTGAAATCTTTAATTATAAACAAGAATCTGAAACTCACATTGTGTTATATTTTTTCCTCTATTTTACTTGATTTAACATAGGATGTGATAAAATAAATATGACCATAATATTTATTTGTTGTATTCTTCATCATCTCATGATATTAAATAGCATATTCGATGTACTGATTTTACGATGATAAAATTAACTAAGAATTATCCCAATTGATGAATTTAAAAAACAACAAATGTTGTATTTATATATGAAATCATGGAAAATAATATTTCGTAATATTTCTAAATTATTAGTATAACTACATCATTATAGTGAATAACATCAAATTTCAATAGTTGCAAGAACAATTTCTGGATGAAATCTCATCTCATGGTATACATAGTGATGTTGAAACCTCTAATCCTATACCCAACCTCCGTCTCCATTTTTAGAGGGATGTTACCATCCATGCAGATCCTTATGGACCAATACCCTATTGTTTGATTATGTTCTCTTATAGGTAACAAAAGTATATTCTCTCTCAAAATATTGTTTTATCCATCATCTTTACTAATACACCTCAATGATTTGAATAAACACATAGTAATTTGATTCTCATAGTATAGAAGACCACGTAAAAATTCCATTGTTTTCAACTTCTATCATTGGATATACCATTACTTTTATTCTCATTGTCCTCTAGGTTAGATCATGATAAGCTATGGTTATGGAAAATATCATATATCTTATCACCTATAATATTGGATACACAACCAGATAGACATATTATTAAATTTGTTGATTGTATTTATAGATATCATCTTTGGTCTATCCAAAATTTTAATTCCCAAAGCTCTATGGTGTCAAAATGAAATCTTCATAGATATAATTGAATTCCATTCCCTCATGACCCACATTTCACTCCATAGTTTTATTATGCTTTTTGAGGCCACAAATTTCATTAATAAATTCCCATTAATTTTTGGATAATTAAAAATCCTCAATGTTAAACCACAAGAACACATACACAAATCAATGAATGAATTCCATCGTTTCATGAATTCTCCAAACCAGATTCCTCTTTGATAGAAATTTCCAATTTTCTAATGTATCACTCCACCACCAATCCTTTGACCATAATGTACACTCATTAGTTGGATGAGACCTTATATTCTTCTCTTTGTTTACGATAACAGGATTTTCTCTCAAGGGATGTGTCTTTTCAATTTAATTTTTTCATATTTGATTGAGTCACTTTGTATTTATATGTATTGTTCCATATATAGTCCTAAAAACATTACAATAATCAACAAAATACCCACTGGTCTACACATCATGACCTTACATAGTCTGAAACATCATTTTATTAGATTACACGTATTAAAAATGATTATACTAATATTACCCCATAACATTATTCATGTCAGGGAATGATTTTCTATAATTACATAGTCTCTATCAATTCAATATTCCAGGGTCCCTAAAAATAAATATGAAGATCCAATGATGTGTGTTCATATATGAAACACAAAATAAGTCACTATATTTTCTTACTTTACCACATGGCATTAAATTTTATGTTTTATACCCCATCACATGATATAAAACTACATGACACCTATAATAATAACCTAAGAGGCTTCCACCATATTTTCATTGTCCAGGTCTACTACTAGGTCAAACATTTGAACAATGTATAACATGATACCAATTCAATGGGAATAAATATATATATATATATATATAATTAATCTCATTCATAACCCCCCCCCCCAAATAGGCATAGCCTCATATCGACCCATGATAGTATTTATCAAGGTTTTACAACTATTATGTGCACTAATATAGTACTACATTCATGTCGGAAAGGGATAATCCATTACCATAAAATGGTAGGCACTCATATAGTCCAATCATCATGACCTCAAGCTATATTAACCTAATTTCGGGGATGATTGTGTGGAATTGATTCTCTTACACCGTTCCATCATTTGAATTGAGTATAACGTACCCATTACTCATGAACATACCATTAGTCCACACTCTATGAAATATTACTATAACCACATATATTCAATCAATAATGAACATAAACCATGTTATTCTTATTTACGAAGACATATGTATGGAACCTGGATAATTGGGAATCTATTTCATTATAATGAAAAAATCCCCCATATTGTCCTTGATTTTTTACATAAACTATAGTCGAACAACCTGGTCAAATATTTTCATCCGTAAACATTATCACCCTCCTAGTTGATGCTATTTGTACTATAATTAGGAACCAAACACATCCAATCACAACCAACTCACACCAAAATTTCCTCACCTATATTTATTTTGGAATTATACTTCTATTGTGGATTTATTTTGATAAACTGGAAGAACCTCCTAATCAATGATATATGACTTTAATCCTCGTCTTCATCTAGTCTGGTAGGGATTTATATATATTGCCTATAGAAACCATTACAAATTCCATCCATGTAAAAATTATGTAAATAGCATCCACACCAATAGTGGGGATATTATTTCCATGTCTCTCCAATGAATTGATACTTCAGTAAAATACTAAATATAAATTGATAATATCTCATGGTACATATCGTGGGTCCCAAGAAAAAACATGTTTGTTCTCATTGAACCCACTAAATCATGAAAAAATTAAAGCCTAACTTTAACCCATTCCCCTTGTTATATAAATAAAACACCAAATTATTTAACCTATAATCATTCTTATATAAAGATAAATAGTGTGGTATTTGTCTATTTATATTAACATAAAAGGTTATACTATTAGTTCATGAAATATGATATTAGTATATAGAAAAATCACGTGAGGAAACCATTTATGTCACACCATCGGTTTTTATGAATTTTTTTTAATAAACAAAACTAATTATTTAACATCCATTTTACAGAACCCCATGATAATATTTTATTTATACGAAACATCTTGTCAATCATTCACTATATGTTACACTTAGATTAGTTATTATTACACACAACCCTATGTATGGGTTCTTTTACACACAATTTGGAGTTTATTTGATAGCTTTTATTGAACACAATACCATCATTCACTGAACTAGATTATTCAATTTTTATAATAAATATTATTAAAATATTTCAATATTTATCACATGGATATTATAAAGGAAGTTATGAATAAGTTTAATGAAATAGTTAAATAATGATTTAATATTTAATATAAAATGAATAACTTTGCTGTCAATTAGTTATAAATGAATGTAATAACAACTTTATCATAATGAAATACATTTTCTAGGAAAAATATTCTTCATTGTACGAAATAATATTATATCAATAAATTATACAAACTAGATATGATGAAATTTTTTAAGAAAATATATATATTATATATTCAATAACATTTTTTAACCCAAATAAAATATATTGGGCATTGAAAATATAAGAATAAATCATTGTTTAGGAATAAAATATTTTTTTATAAAATATATTTTTCCACCTTTTAATGATGCATATATTTAAATAAAAATTGGGACACTCTAAAAATTTTTATTTAAAACAATAAATATCATTTCAGAAACAGAATTATCAAAATTAACATTGGGTAAATTTTTTGTAGCTTTCATAGAAGTTTTATATTTTTATTAGTAGTGAAAGACACATAATTATAATTAACTACTGTATTTTATATTAGATGATTCATATAGTTAAAATATATTCTAAAATAGGTTTCAAGTATAATTAGTCTAATATTACATCAATAAAACAAATTTATTTCCTTGAAATCAATTTTTCATAAAACAAATTCATGTAGAATGATTGAAATATAATGAATATTTTCCCTTTAAAAATCAATTGATTCATCCTATTTATTAGAATAATTTTAATTTTATTTCTTCCACTTATCTGATAGGGATTTTTAAAAAGAGATTACATATATGGAATCCCAAAAAATAATATTGTCTTATTACTTCAAATAATATTTGACATAAAATAATAGTAAAATTAAATCAAATTTATTTCAATTATTAAGGTAAAAATGAATTTCATTGAAGTTAAATTTTAACTTATGTGGAAAAATAACCTATTAAAATTTTTAAATTCAATTATCTTGCCTCATTTCGTGCATATTTCTTGAATAATTAAAAAGTTATAGTCATTTGAGGCACATTATGTAATGGATACCTCTCAATAGTGATTATAATTTCTATATTTTCAAGAAGGCCACTACTATTTGATTAAATATATATAAATCACCCAATCAAAACATTATACTATAATGTAACATAATATACATATAATTTTTTTATTTTATGAAGTTATTTTGAGAAAGCATAATTTGATGGCATGAGATTCCGAATCCAAGAGTGCCCATAATGATCCATCAAAAAATGTTAATATTTATATAGCATGTGTGAGCAGTTTTCCTTAAAATTAAGAATAACTCTTAAATGGTTTCCTAGATCAGAAATATGGGGGAACCGTTGCATTTAGGATGGTGGGTTTACCATAGACGTGACTTATTTTTAGTCGGCATATGACTCCAATGAGAAACCCCAAAAAAGTCGTAAACATATATATACTAAATAAATCAAACAATTTTATTTTTCAAATTATTATAACTCAAGAATGGTGACTCGGATTAAAAATATGATACCACTGCTAAACTCAAGGGGATATGCTTTCCTTATGCAGAAAAACACAATGGCATGTGTGGACCAATAGGCGATGTTAGTTTTTTGGATGTGAATAAATTAATTATGTAAAAATTATTTTATTTTCAATTCCTTATAACTTCTAAAAGATAACTCGTATTGTAAATTGTGGGGTACCTTTGATCATGTGATTTAGTGTTCCCCGTTGGAAAATCATATCCTAGACCGACACATGTTGAGGGTGGCTATTAATAATTTTTTAACATTTTTAAGGTACATTTAGTAAACATGGATGTAGGATTTTCTATCTTTTGAACTAGTGCTCTGATTAAAAATCTGAGGGCACCATTGAATTCAGAGCACTAGGATATCCTTAGGTGAAACTTAACATTTATTAGAAAGGGTCATATAAAAAATGTAATTTTATAAAATTCAGAAAAAATAAATAACTTTTTGTTATTTTATTCTTTTCTTCCATCGTTGAGTGTTAGTTAGAGGAACTACAGTGTAACAAAATTCATTTAATGACCTATTTATTTGGTTCTATAACCACAATTCACTTATGATTAATTGGTTGATTAAATAAGTTTCATTAATAAACCATATTAATGAACACATAATGGATTTTGTTTCCCTTTAATAATCCATCTATTGGTGAACTGATTGGTAATAATGGGGAAACTTCTGATAAAGTGCTGACAATGTCACCCTCCAATGAAGAATGAAGAACGAATAACGATCGTCGGAGGAAACGATCTAGAGATCGATGACCAGTGATGAGCATCAAACGTCATCAAATGTGGAGTTCCTTATTTTGTTCACAATGGATTTCACAGAATCCATATAATGGATTTATGTGTTTTATATCCTCCATCCATGTTCTTCAATAATATGAAGAACACAGATCAACTGACCAACGCGTTGATCGGTGATTCATTATTTACTATGGGAGGATGATTCATGGTTTTACATTGGGGTATTTGTTCTTTTAAATGATGATTTTTTTTTCATTTCCCATGGTTAAACCCTAACGCAGACGGCGCGAACCAATCTGAACAAGGGTCGAACTCTCTACCACTCTTGAGTTTTCATGGGTGACCAAGCAACATGGATGCAGGAAGGCTCTATGGGATTCTTAGTGAAGGAGGCGACCTAGGAGGCGTTTAGGCATAGACAAGAATGTAAAAATACTACTAAAGCATCTATTGTTTCCAGATGAAAAAACTACTGGCATGGCCGATAGTAGTGCTAGTGGCATGAAGATGGTGGTGCCCCCAGGTGCTGCGGCGGTAGGATCTGCGACTAGCCGGGCCGTAGTGGGTCGAAGGAGCGGCATTGATGCACTGCGCTGGGGATGAAGCTGCCCTCTCATTCCACTTGGATGGAGGTGAATGGCTGGCTCTAGAAGGCCATTTTGGAAGAAGGGATGGAGCCCCGCCGACGCCACCAGTTGGGAGACCCGGCCCACATGTGGGCTAGGTTTCTAGGCTAGCAAGAACTGTCGGTCAGGCCGGACCCATGGGTCGTGCTAGAACTATGATCCAGGATGATCCTGCACGTCAGGTCGGACCCTCCATATGGGTCGGACTCGCTAACTACACGAGACACGTTATCCGGGCCGGACCCCTGGGCCCAACGTGCCAGCTAGGCCAAACCCCTACTGGACCTGGTCCTGTACACGACCTGTCTCGTTTCACTAAAACATATATATGTCACAAACTGGGCATCTAATTGACTCAATGTATTCAAAGTTATGACCCTTACGACAAGGAATTACTTTTGATATACCCCACATAAGCATTTTAAGATGTTAGAGTATGTCCAGTTTGGATCACACTTGAATCCAAAGGGCCATATTTACATTTTTCTTATAACACCCAGACCGGTACTCCGATTGACGAGTCGTCAGCTGCCTTCAATCCCTTATGAATAAAAAGGTTCGTTGGGTTAATTATTCATTATAATTCATGGTTGTTGGGTTATGACCAATGATATGGGGACCATAGCCTTGGGAACTCAAGCACACAAAGTGCAGGAATCTAGTGGCTGGTTGTCCAGTGAAGAGAAACCTACCATGGATCGACATTAAAGCGACCCTCCATGGATCAGCATAGAAGAGACCATCCATAGATCAGAATAAAAGAGACCATTCATGGAATGGTAGCAAATATACCATTCATGGATCGATATGAGAGAGTCCCTTTGTGAATCAGCAGAAGTATGGCACTCTCTGGATCAGAAGTACTGAGACACTTTGTTGACCGGCAGTAAAGAAAACCATTGTGGATCATCAGTTTAGTGACCCATCATGGATCAGTAGTAGAACCACTAAATGGTATAAAATGATCTATATAGATAATTTTCATCATTATTCTGGTTTTTCAATGTTATATACCTAGTGTGATCTGTGTATTTTACTTTGTGCTATGTGGTTGAGGTCTTGCTTGGTGGTTTTACGTCTGGGGTATTTTTCAATGTGGTGTTTTCTATGACGGATTACTGAGAGACCATTGGGGGTGTCGGGGACCCTTCTACGTATTTTTATACTGACCCCTACATAGTATTCACCCAAAAGGGTTATGTCTAGTGTAGACATTTGACGTTTTTACAGAGGTGCTTAGGGGGACAGGACAAATATACGTTATGACAGTGGGATTGGTGGTCGAAAACTAGGTGGGGACAACTAGTACCAGGTGGGCATGACATACAACATTATCTTCCAGTTTCTTCACTAATCTCACCATTATGTGGGGTTTTCCATGGATGGCCATCAGAGTTTCCATTTGTACTTAACTGTTTTCAGTTCCTTGTTTTGTTTATATTTTGGCCCACTTACTTTCACTTGTAAATTCAATCAGTTTTATTTTAGTGGTATACTTGATTACCCCATTAATTTTGTGGGGATGTGTTTAGAAATGTGATTATATATGTCTAAAGGCAATTCTTTCTCTTTTTGGGATATTAATTTCTGATGCTAGTCACCAGCCCCTGGCCTACGTAAGGCGGGCATGGGGTAGTCACTACACGGGCCCCGGGGGACGGGTTGTGATAAAGTGGTATAAAAGTCTCTCAGTTATACTAGAAGAACTATGAGTCTGTATTTCCAATGGGGGAAGTAGTTTTAAGTTTCATTCATTATGATTTCAGTACATGGAGTCTTGTGTTGGTGTGGCGGATGATTTACCCATACACCAGGACCCTGAATTCTATTTTTTGAATCAGTACACAAAATAAGTAGTTTCATGTGTTCTAAATTTTTTTTTCTCTTCATCCCTTTTGAGTCAGCTCACCAGGTATAACTATTGACTTTTCTTCACCTTGATTCTCTATCATGATGCCTCCATGAAGACATCCTGCTAGTATTCCAATTTTTGACTATGATTATGGTCCACAGAGTGATGAGGCTTTAGTACAAGGATTGTTGCTGAAGATGGTACCCTCAGGCGGTGTTCAAGCGATACCACTGTATATTGGTTTGAATTTACTACTGCAACTATCGGTAGAGGACACATATAAGCTCAGTGACTTACAATAGTTTCAGTGATAGATACCACTCTTGTTCAGAGGTGATCTTGACTCACTGGTGGCTTAGGACTAGAATAATGTGGTGAACGAGATTCCATCATGGCAGGTCATCATTATTTCAGATGGCAGTCCTAGAAGTGAGAATTCTACATGGCATAGCAGGGTGATAATAGGGTTTATATAGCCCTATATTAAACTGAGGATATTTATCCGTGGAGGGAGATTGAGAACCTTTTTCATAAATGGGGTCCCATTTTATAAAAATTTAACGGGTATGTGTTCCCAAGAGCTTATGCAGCATCAATAGGACAACATGTCCGTAGTTGAGTATTCTTCGAGGTGTGCCAAACGTGCCAGGTACTCGATGAATATGATATGACCGGTTCATCAAGGCTTCAACCTCTGTGAAAAATGTGTTTAGGAACATCCAATCCATCACTATTCCTTTATGCATTCCTACTTTTGTTAGGGTGCAAGAGAGAACTTTTTTGGTTGAAATTTTTTTGGCTGAGAAGATACAACCACATAATTTTAGTAGTGGGAAAGTAGGAAAATGGACATCAGTCACATAGACATGGATGTGTAAAATGTTTCCGGAATAGGAAGTGATATGTAAAGATAAATCTTTAGGGAATAATAATTGGAAGTGAAGCTTGGAGAGTTGTAGTTGATGGTATATATTTCGACTTGTTACAACCAGCACCCCAATGTGTTACCCACCAGGATAAAGGAGCAAGGGGATAGGGAAAGGGAGTAGTTACATGTTGTCCAACAGTATGACCTAAGGGAACTAGGAATGATTATAGGTATGATATGTGTCTACTACTAGCTTCTATATTAATAGACACAACTACTAAAAATTTCTTCTTATCATGAATCATGTTCAAGACATATATTTTCTTGTCAAACTATTGACTTGATCTTTACAAATTGAGATAAATATGGGAGGATACTTGATAATCACACTTACGTTAATAGTGTGATCTAACCCTTGAGATGAGATTTTTTTTGGAACCTCCTAGTGGTAGTGTCAAAGTCTTATGACATTATATTGCGTATGGAATTAAAATCCAGATTTTAGGATCAGATTTAATTTTTTAGGAAAATAATAATCCAGTATATCTAAAATGTTTGAATGGGGTTTTCATTGGTTAGAAAAAAAAAAGGAAACCCATTCATCATTGGATAAAATCATGCATATGAGGGTATGGATGATCACTCTTCATTAGGTCTTCCTAAACCATGTGTTAGTGGATGTTTTGAGTTTTCAGTTCACAATGGTAGTGAAAGAATGTGGGAATATCCTTTCAATAGATGTTTCTTGGATTACCTCCCCATAGAGGAGGGACTTCTGTATCTTTCTACAACCCTAGATGGTACCAATAATATAATCATTATATAGGAGGGCTATCGTAGATCTAAAAAAGCATGTGGATTAAGTGGAGGACTTTTATAAGAATGGATTAGTAAGACCCAATGTTTGAGGTTATGTGTGGACCGCAAACACGTTAACCAAGTGGAAGTGGAGAGAGAGTTCCAACTAACAATGTATTGGTGGTCACATTAATCAGTTAATTGGGTTAGATGTTCACATTGACGTAAAGGTGCACATATCCATTTCATCTGTTGAGATAGAGGAGATGCATAAAGTTCCTATGGGACTATGACCATGAGGTAGTATATAATCTTGGAATGGGGAGTATGGTAGAAAACACTCTCAACAGGAGGTCTAGTTTACAAATACTGAGTAAGGCAACGAAACAGCTAGTTGTGATTATGATATCCTCCATGGATGATGATGGAGAAGCTTACCTATAGTATATGACTATCATTCGCCAACACCGTCAGTGATTTTGGGAGGCACAACTTGTAGATGTTGACTGCGAGGCCCTACATGCTCAAATATCATCATAGCATGCTCCTGATTAATTTTCGATAGTTGTGGAGCATGTCACCATCTTCAGAGGACACACCATGGTATCATTGATTTTATGGGAGGAGGTTTGAGGGATTTCCATACATCCCATTTGGCAATACATCCTGGCATGGTGAAGATGTACCAGGACCTCATACATCCGTACTGGTTTCATGGAATGAAGAAAGTTGTGGCAGATTTTGTTTCACGATTCCTCACTTATCAGCATGTGAGATATGAGAATTTGGTTCTAGAACACTTGGGAAAAGATTTTACGCCCAGATAGATTGGTAGTTGGAGAGAAACATATAGACCTTTTAGAACATGATTCATGCTTATGTCCAGGACATTATTCATAGTGGTAATGACCACCTTCCACTTGTAGAGATTGCGTACAATAATTGGTATCACTCCACTATTGGAATGACACCGTTTGAGGCCTTGTACGGGTGTCCATGAGATTTCCTCTATGCTAGAACAACCCAAGGGAGTCAGCACTCATGGGTTCAGTGATGGTATGGGCCTCCACTGAGAAGGTTCAAGTTATCTAGGAGAGGATGAGGACTTCATAGATCTAACATATGACTTATGCTGATAGGATATAGAGACCCTTGGAGTTAGATGAGGGAGACCATATTTTCCTTTGGGTCTCACTATGTTGGGGATTACAGTGATTTCGACAAATAAACCATCCATCTCTAAGGATCATCAGAGATTTTCAATTTCTGAGTGGAGTTGGCGAGGTGGCGTACCGCTGTGCACTTCACCCACAGATACACCGGTTGCATGCTGTTTTTCACATGTCGCAACTGAGGAGGTACGTGCATGATCCATTACACGTCCTTGAATGTGGAAAGATGGGCATTGACGATGGGGTGACATTTGTAGAGTTCACAAAGGAGATATAGGATCAACAAGGGAAGGACTTTCAGGGATGGTCGATTCCTCTAGTGTGTATTCAGTGGCAGCACGTGAATCTTCAAGAGTGCATGAGGGATCAGGAGGCTCAGATACATTCTCAGTACCCCTCTTATTTAATTTTAAATTGTTTTGGATTTAGGGTATGTAAATCCATAAGGTGGAAAAATGTAATGTCTTATAATATATTTATAATTTTTTAAATATGAAATTATTTCAAGACCTTGAAATTTGAAGGGATGTGATTCTCAGGTTTGGAGTGGCTGGAATGATCCATCTAAAAATGTAAAGCATTATATAGCGTGTGTGAGAAGTTTTCCAGAAAAAGTGGAATATCTCTTAAATAGTTTCTCTGATTAGATGTATGGGGGAACTATTGCATTCAAAATAGTGGGTTAACCCTAAGAACAACTTCTGTTTAGTCGGTGCTGGCCTCCATTGAGAAAACCCATAATTTTCATAGCCACAAATAAAATAATAAAATATTTTTTTAAATGCTTTTAAAAAATGAATGGTGACTCGGATTTAAAATCCTAGACAACCACTAAACTCAGGAGGGTATTCTTTCAATAGAAACCAAACATTGGACGGTGCGGTCAAACAGTGGATGTTATTTTTTTTCCATATGTAAATAAATTATATAACAATTATTTTATTTCAAAATCCTTATATCTCTTAAAAGGTAATTCGGGTTAGAAATTTGAGATTACAGTTGAGTTCGTGAGGACATGTTCCACTTAGGAAGAGCATAACCTCGACTGGTGGAGGTCGAGGGTTGATATTAATAACTTCTGAACTTTTTAAAGGAACGTTCAGTAAATGTGCATGTATGATTTTATATATTTTGAACTAGTGCTCAGATTAAAAATCTGGGGGAACTGTTAAATTCGCAGCGCTGGGATTCACTTAGTCAGTGCTTATTTTTGGCTGGCAAGGGTTAGACAAAAAGGATAATTTTGGGACTTTAGGAAAAAAATAATAAAATAACCAAACTTTATTTTATACTTGTCCTCCACTGTTGAGAGACAGTTCGTAGAACCGCAGTGTAACAACTGTCTTTAAATGAATAACAATTAATGACTCATTTCTTTGGTTCTGTAATTGCAATGCTCATGTTATTAATTTTCTCATTAATTAAGGTTCATTAATAAACCATATCAATGAATACAACATAGGTTTTGTAACTATTCATTAATAAATCTATTGGTGAATAGACAATTAATCATGGGGAAACATCTAAAGAAGTACTGCTGACATCACCCTCTAATAAAGAATAGAGAATGAAAGATGACCAGAGGAGGAACTGATCCCGAGATCAACGAGCGGTGACGAAGGTCGAATGTCATCAAATGTTGAGTTCCTTCCATTTTCTTCAATGGATTCAACCAAATCCATGTTGAGAATTTATGTGTTTCATATCCCTCTTTCCCCATTATTGAATAATATGACGAATGCAAATCACCCGACCAATGAGTTGATCTTCTATTCATTCTATATTGCAGGAGGATATTACATGGTTTCACATTAATGGTTACCATATATGAAATAATTTTTGGTACTTTACACATGATTAAACACTAACACGAAGGGTGTGGGATAATCTGAACAAGCCCTGACTCTCCACCGCTCTTTATTTTTGTGCATTCATCATCGGCGACCAAACAACATAGTGGAAAGGCATTTTTATGGGATTTTCAGTTAACGCGGTGACCCAGGAGGCCCATAGGACTATAAAAAAAATAAAACAGACCATCGTAAGATCACCAGTGGCCCGAAAAAGAAATTTCTGGCTTGACAACTAGATAAACCGGCTGCCGGGAGATGGCGGTGGCACCTTAGTCGTTGTAGCTACCAACAGGTCCTCATCGGGTGGAAGGCGTAGTGCTGACACGTTGTGTGGGTGGCCGAGTGGCCCACTCAGGACATGCTATTGGATGTGAGCAGCCAACAATATCTATCCATTTCAGAAATAGGGGAGACGCCCCACTGGTGGTGCCCCGCAGGAGCCACTAGCAGGGAGAACCGTCCTGCATGCTGGCTGGGTTTCCCGCTGGGATGGACCGACCGGTCTGGCCTAACCTGTGAGCTGAGACGAACCTACCAGCCAAGCCGGACCCACTGGCTATGATGGACCCAATTGTCATGCCGAACCATGAATAGGGCCATACCCATGAACTGGGATGGAACCCTGGGCTCAACTGGCCAGTTAGGACGAACCCCTACCGGACCCAGACCCGGCCAGTCCTAGTTCACTAAAACTGATATATCTCGTAAACTAGCCATTCGATTAAAACACTATCTATGGCATGGGGACCCTTGTTATAAGGAAATCATTTTGAGATTATCCACTTGAGTTATGGAAGATGTCAATTTATGTCCGGGTAGGATCATACTTGAATCAAACTAAGCCTTATTTATCTTCTTTTTATAACTCATTTATCAGGTGTCTGATGGACGCGCCATCTACTACAATAAAACAATTATGACAAGATGGAAATTTGGGTTACTTCTTCATGGGAATTTATGGTGGTTGAGGTATGACCAATGATATGGTGACCAGAGTCTCAGAAAATCAATCACACCAAGTGTGGAAATCCAGTGGCTGGTGGTCATGTAAAGAGAGACCCTCCGTGGATCGGCATATAAGCGAACCTCCATTTATCAGCATAGAAGAAACCCTATATGAATCTATAAGGAAGAGACCAACCATGGATCGAAATAAAAGAGACCCTTCATGGATCAGTTTGAAAGCAACCCTTCAAGGAACAGTATGAGAGTGAACCTTCGTTGATCGACAACAGTGTGACAATATGAGGATCCACAGTAGAGTGACCCTTTATGGATCGGTCGTAGAGTGACCCTTTCCAAATCATCAATTCAGAGACCCTTCATAGAACAACAGCATAACCACTTAGTAGAATAAAATTATCTTTCTCAAGACTAATCAACATTTTTTAAATTATTCTATGTTATATACCTACTGAGAGTTGCGTCTTATATTTTGTGATATGTGGTTGTGGTGTTTCTTAGTGGTTTTACCTATAAAAATATTGTTTTTTAGGTGTTTTCCTTTTTATATTATTGAGAGACTGCTGGGGGTCTCAGGGTACTTTCTATGTATTGTTATACTGACCCCTGCACGGGCTTCACCCGCATGTGTTCGGTCCAATGCATACGTTCGACATTTCGACCGAGGTGCTCAGGGGGACATGACAGACAGATGCTACGACGATGGACATGGTGGTCTAGGACATGGTGGGGCCTAGTAAGACTGGGCTAGAAGAAAATAATACTTTGGCATCTAGTACCTTCACTACACTCATGATCATGTGTGTTTTCCAGGGATTCCCATCAATTTTTCCTTTTGTACTTTTCTGTTTTCAGTTCCTTATTGAGTTTCTATTCAGGCCCACTTACTTTCACATGTAATTGCACTCAGTCTTCTTATAGTGGTATAATTGTTTCCCACTTTCAGTGTGTTGGGATGTGGTTGGCATTGTGTGTATACATCTTTAATGTAAATTTATTCACTTTTTGGGATATTTCTTTCCATTTATAGTCACCTACCTCTGGCCAATGGAAGGCTGGCATGGGGTAGTCATAGCACATGCCCTGGGGGACGAGTCATTACACAAATATATAAATCCATTTGTTTAGTACAACACCTAACTGAATAATCTCCCAAATTCTCTCTCATGATCCTAAAATCATCAACTCGGTAAAAAATACGTCTAAATAATTCATTAGGTGCAAATAAAAAAAGTATTTTTAAATAAATGATAACATCCTTCTATAAGAACCTTTGTTTTATTCCATTTTCCACCCTTTGAATTGAATTTATTCGATGATTATATAATAATATATTTATTATAAATATAATTAGAATTTGTTATCTATGGTCTATATCCAATACTGAGACAAACATCGATCAAATTGGATTCAAAATCATCATACATCTGTAGGGCGGACTACCTCCTCCTGTACTGATGGCATTCATTCTTCCATTACAGCCTTTGAAGGTTGGTAATAATGAAATACTTACTATTTTTAAATGATATATATGATATCTTTTTTATGTCTTTATTCTACCAAAAATATTATCTAAGACATATCATCATGCATTACTTGTTTTTGGAATACGATAACTTCTTTTGGGGACGTGTGGACAACAACCTCCTCAAAGGGATGTGATTCATTCAGGCTTTATATAGAAATTATTAAGGATGAGGGTAGTGAAAAATTGATATAAATATGACATAGTAATTATAATTGAAATAGTATATATATATATATATATATATATATATATTTTTTACTTTTATTTATATAAAAATACTACAATTAAATCGAAACACCATTCAAGCATACGTACGAGAAATCGTCTACGTGAACGTTGTATTTTATTTCATATTTATATTTTTTATTGATTATTATAAATATCTATATACTGAATATATATTATAATTACATATTTTTTTAAATATGGAAATATTTAAATTATGAATGAATTAATATGATCAATAATTACAATTTAATGCATATAATGAAGGGGTTATTACCCAAAATGTATGTTTAATAAGAAATTTTTTTTTAATAGGTAATATAAAGTAATAATCAAACAATATATGTTATGATATAAATGAATATGGTAATGTAGTGTATTTCTAATAATTAAATACTAATTATACTGGTGGTTTTAAAGTGCATAATGAAATTCAACGCTTAAAGAAAGGGTTTTCCCATCTCAATTTTATTTCTGTGAGATATATGCTATATTCCACACTTAATCTTATTGTGTGTTGTATATAATTTCCTATGAAACATTATTTAATTAATTTTATTTATTTAATTATTTTGAATGTTAATGTTATTTTATTAATTCAGGGATCTCATTATTGAAATGTAAGTTATGTATAAGGGGATCTCAAGAGTCATTTTCTTTTCTGCTGGTCTTATGCATTATTAACAATTGATCTCTTTTATACAGTGTATATACATTCCATGAGCATATTATATGATTATTATATTTATATTTATATGTAATTATATATCCCATTTATGATCTCTCCTTCATAGTACTTATTGTTTAAATGTTTCCTAATCAAAAAGCTTATTTTTTCACAATTTTCCTTTGTTGGGGAATATGTTATGTTTTGAACATGTATTATTTTACAAGGTGGATATACTAACCCTTTAAATTTTATATGATGAATATAATTGTTTTATAGTATTATATGTTTCATTTAATGATTTCTTATGTTGGATATTATGATTAAATGTATTAAAATTGGTAAGATTTTATTTTCACAATCTCATCATTTATCAGTATTATTTATGATTATTCCCACATTGATGTAATCTTATGATCCAAATCAAAAAAAATGGTGAATTTTATTATAATTTATTTTTTCATTACACGATCATGTAATGGTACCATTTTTTCATATTTTTCTACATAATATTATAAAGATATTTTTTTATCAAAATACCACATTATATCTCTCTATTTTCATAGATGTTTTTTATTGAAAACCATGTTTTCCAAAAATTATATAAAAACATTTTATAATAATTTCATAGTAGTTTTTAAAATAAATTTTTCTAATGTTTAAAAATTTTATAAATGGTATTAAAAGGAATATTTTTATTGTTTTTCAATGAAGACAATTTTTTAAAAAATTTATGTTGGAAAAGGAATGTTCGGTATGTACTGATTTACCAATATTTATGGCCATCATTTACTTAAAGATTACTTATTAATTTAACAAGGATATTTTAAAATAAATATTTTATTTAAAATTATATATTTTCAATATTTTTAATTTTCATTTCAAACTAAACAATTTTGAAAAAAAATTTAATCTTGCATTATATATCTTTAAATATATTTCCAATAGTATGTTTTTTAAAATATTTTCAAATATTTATTAATATGTTTTAAAAGTTATTTTCTAAGAAAAATATTTCAAAATATTTTTCAGCTTCCATTATTGTTTTTCAAATATATTTTAAAATAAATTCATTTCAAAAATAATTTATAATTCCATTATATGATATCATGGATATTTTGGATGAAATTTTTTTTCATAATTTTTCATTTTAAATATCTTTTTCCCAATAGTATAGATTTTAAATTCATGAAATTTAGAAAATTATTATTAAACTAGATTTATTTTTTCATTTGGTTTTCAAATAAAATGTTATTAAACATGTTTAATGTTATGAAAATTTATTTTAAAAAAATGGGGTTTTCTATATGAAATTAATCAATTGATCTAAAAAAATTACTCTCAATATAAGATTAAATACATTGTTATATTTTATGATTTACTTAAGATATGATTAAAGGACATCATTCATATTCATTCAATGAGTGGATTTTATTTAAGTTCAAAATTTGATTATATAATTAATTTATCTTCATTGGATGATAACATGATTATAAACTTTTGAAAGCAACTTTATTTCATAGGTTATTAATTTATTAAATAGTTATGAAATGTTTTTATTATATAAAAGTTATCATAGGATGAAATTATTATTATAACTATTTCATATAAGGGGTTATGCTATGATGTTTATGAAACATATCTATTTTTATGGGTCATGATGTGATAAATATTTTATTATCATGTGGAACACATATGTAAAATTAAGTATGTGACGGCTTGGTCCTATAGCTCCCTCTATTTCATTGTTTAATTAATTATATATCATGGGATTGACAAGTATTGAGTGTGGAGTGATCTTGGTTCATTAGAGACCTTTTTTTCTATGATATGTCTTGGGAGTCAACCAAGACAACAAATATTCACATGGGAGTGATACATGACAAGTAAGATTTCCTTGTGAGTAAAGCATAACTATTATGATGGTCTTGGGAGTGAACCATGAATACAATGATGGTTGTGGGAGTGAAAAACATTGATAATAAAAAATTGGATGAATCTTGGAATGGCGGTGTGTTACGCAGAATAGGTTTATCCCCCATGAAGTTCACATATAGGAATTTACAATGAGAATTTACTAATAGTGACTAATTTTATATGATTACATGTATTACCAGAATTTTTTATCATATTATTATTTTATTATTTCGTGTATTATTCTCTTAATTCCTTTATGAATCATGTTTTCTGAGATACCAATCATTATGACATGATTTATGTTTATGTTCATTGATCCACAGAGAATTATTTTCCAATTTTTTACTCATGTTCACATATACATTGGTTTATTTTATTATAATGTTTAGATATTATTTACCCTTACTAATCATCTGATATCAACCATTATTATGTTTCCTTTCCCCAGGTTATTAAGTAAGGTTATAAGTTTGAGTACAAAATGGGAAGATATTTTTTGGAAACATTCAGTATCATTTACAATGTTAGAATAATTTTTTCTAAGCATCCCTATACACTATTATATTATGCTTTATGAGAATGTAATTTTTTAAAGTTCTATAAATTCATATTAAATGATTAAATATCAGTTTATGTTAAGCATGTGTTTCTATGGTCAGAATAAGTGGAAATATTTAGTCAACCCCAGGAAAATATGTTATAAAAACAATAGTGATATCCATAGGGATATTTAAAAGGATATATATAGGGATATCTCCCAGGATAAGTGTAGAGGCCCGAAGCATGACGTACATGGACATTACATTACTTTTTCAGAATACTTAATACATAAAAAAAATAGACACACAAGGATCATAATAGATTAGTGTCTTTGGAAACTTGGAATATAAACTTCTAATCATGTTTAAATATCTTCAACAACTCCCATAATTATCTTCCCCTTTTTGTTTCCTTACCTAAAACCTTTATTAATTTCTTGGGGAAAATAAAACATAAAAAGGGTGAGATGAAATTCTCAGTATGGGAAAACATAGATAACATAAAACAATCCATAAACATTTGGAAAGAAAAACTTGAACATGAAATTTAAACATCAAAATCTTGAGCAAAGACCTAAATCGTGGAAGTACCTAAGGCATATATCATAATGGAACATCAACCATGATAAAATATAATTGGAATAAAACATGTAATAGTGGAAACCATTCATCACTTGTTATTATTTCCATAGTATCCAAGGAATTGCTGCCAAGACCATCTTAGTGGACAAAGTCCCTTTCTGAATCGAGTTCACTCCTCGTTTCAGTCCTCTAACACTAAAACAGATTAACTTACCGTTCCAGCCAAGTCAATCTCATGAGATATAAAATCTGTACCCAATGAATTGGAGGGAGATATAGGTCCCACCCATCTCATAATGAAAACAATCTTACTTGTTCCACAACATAAACATAAATCATTCATCATAACCCAAAGAATAAAAATGGGTTTCAAAAAAATTATCCCATCATAACATAATCCATATAAAAAAATGGATATCATTTCATCATAAGAAAAGTGAAACCATGTAAAACATAGAAAAATTATTCTTAAAACATACACATATGAAAATAGTTTCATCTTAGATGGAAAATCGTTTTGATAAAACACTTTAAATGAATTCTTGAGGAAAATATCCTTTCTTCTTCAAAATCATTTTCTTTTCACAAAATGCCATGGAATTATAAATGAAAACTATTTTGTTGAAAATATTCATAAAATCTTGTCGAGTAAGCTTCATGAAAATGAGGTGTTATGAAACCGTAAAAATCTTTTCACACCGTATAAGTTAAAAATAACATTTTTCTCGTACTTTTTTCGGAATAGTCAAAAAGTACCTCATATGGAAAACAAAAGAAAGATTCCTTCCATATGATGTGGTAAAAGTAGAAAGGGGTAATAATGGCTTTAAACAAACATGGATGAAAAGTGAACATTTTATGAAAACATTTTGAGAACATAAGTACATGGATAATAATAACAACCTCAGTAAATACTTACAAATAATCAATCTTCGAGAAGAATGATATTGGAAAAATTATCCCTTACCTTATGTCTGATATGCTTCGTATGAATCCGAACCTCATGTATAATTATTTAAATAATTTCATTGACTTATTACAGAATAATATTCATTGTTATGATATCATATATGGTTCACTTATGACTTTATATTACCCATTGTTTTGTAAATTCATGTTAAAGTAGCGTTTTGGGTAAAATCGTTTCATTTTTTGTTCGTGTTTTATCTTGTAATTATTCATATGATTACATAGATCATGATTACTTACATCCAGAATGTAAAACATGATTTATATATAATATATATTCATAATATACATATATATAATAGATTAATAAATGGAAAGAAATACACCGTTCATGGAGACGGTATGTCGTACGTACGCAAGAACGCTACTTTCATTTCCTTATTGAATTTAATGGAATTAAGTAGATGACATACATATATATATACAAAAATACAGTATCATTATTATGTCATATATATTATGATTATTTATTATATATACTTTATAATCATTCATGAATTGTTAACATGGAAAATGAATCTCATCGCGTCGTGGAGACGGTAATCCGTACGTACGCACGAGCGATGATATCGTTCCCATATTTATTGAATAGAATTGGAGTGAATGATATAATATCATAGAATCTGTATGATTTTATAATAATCATATGTATTTATTCTTTACACCATTATACCCATCCAAGTAATGTGGTTGTGGAAAAACAGATTACACCACCGCGTGGAGACGGTATTCCGTACGTATGCATGCACGGTGATTTCATTTTCCATTGGATGGATAGAATGTGAGATGGGGTTGCTTAATATTTATAAAAATAGTTCAGTATATTATTTATACTGATGTTATTACAATATAATGAAACAACTAAAGAATAAGAAGTTGAAGAAGAACGAAGCTTGAAAGAATCGGTAGAAGAAATTACCTCTTCTTAGATACGCCTCTTTGAAACCTCCTCTTAGGGCACTATGATTGGTGTTTGAAGTAGACCAGTACCTCTACGATGTTTCTAGGGAAGTGTAGAATAGAATTTGGCATGGTTTGGCCGTTATTGAAGGGTCAAAGTGGTGTGACAAAGAGAGGGAGGAGGTTCCATTTTATAAGGGAGGAGAGGGGCACCTTTAAAAATCTTAAAAATATTAATTTATGATAAATTCAATACCACATAAAAACGAAACAAATGACTCATATTCGAATATTAGATGAGATAGGGTTTAAATATCATCAGAAAATAAAATTTAGACATGTTAG
Organism: Viscum album; assembly: GCA_963277665.1. Taxonomy (NCBI): domain Eukaryota; kingdom Viridiplantae; phylum Streptophyta; class Magnoliopsida; order Santalales; family Viscaceae; genus Viscum; species Viscum album. Next base: position 1,967,970,004 of record OY728132.1, read on the forward strand.
CAATTTATTTTAAACAATATCAACTTGATTTATCCATATTTAATCAATTTAATTTTATTTGTGGTAATAACATTCTAAATTTTAAATTATAACAAATAATTAATTATTTGTTTTTAATTTTTCCATAATTTGATACTTTATAAAAATTTCTACCATATAAATTTAAATTTACAATTTTTAAGAAAATTTGTGATTTTTAAACAATTTTATAATATGTTATTTCTATAAAAATAACAATAGTGTCAATTTTGACACAATTCATTTATTTGAATTTAAATAAAATTTATACAAAAGATATGTTCAAAATAAAATCTTTAATATATTCATAAAAGGTCATATGTGTCTATAAAATTAGTGGATCACATTAAATAGATAATTTATTATTTATTTTATTATTTTTAAAACCATTTATTTGGTTTATCTCTTAATAAAATAATTACTACAACATTTTTGTATAATTATTTTTTATACTTATTTGTTGCATAAAAATTAAATATAAAATCCTATGATGAATATAAATCTATTACCTTTCAAAATTATTTTTTTACTAGAATTTAGCATCTTAAAATAACAATATTTAAATTGTTATATTTATTAAATTATGAAGGTGACAACTTTGGCATCATTTAAAATAAAATAATATAAGTGTCATAATCGCCTTAATAAGGATCCAAATGGTCAACAATTCGGCCGGTGGATGATTAGGGCTTATATATACTCTAATAATAAGTTTTGTGCAGATTTTTGGGCATTTTTATATGTATTAATATTTCAATAAAAACTATATTATTGATTTTTCACTAAATAAATAATCATTGTGTCATTAATGTATAACAGAAAAAGGTAATTAAATAACTCTTAAAAATTAAAAATAAATAACCATGATAAAGAAAAACATTTTATATTTATAACGAGTATCAATAACCGAATTTATATTCTGTATAAAATTATATTAAAAATATTGTAATTATTAAAGTGAGTGAGACATATTTCACTTTCCTTTAAATAAAATAAACTAAAGGTCTTAATCACCTCCAAGTTGGTTCTAATGGATTCTATTTAGACCCAAATATGACTTAGGACAAATTATAATCATCCAATTGTATTAAGACAAGTATTAGGATAACATTATAATATTATATTTACCCATAATTACCCAATTTACGTTTTACTAAGGTAAATAAAATTTATCGTTGTTACTATTCAAAAAGCCTAAAAATAAAAAGTAGTCTATTAATATAATTTATACCCATTGATTCCAAATATGGAATCCATTTTTCCAAATTAAATACACATAAGTTGCAGAAATTAAATTAAAATTAATCCAGTTGTCGAAAGAAAACGGGTTTTTGTTTAAAACATTTCCAAAGATTGAATTTATTTAACCTACAAATTCAATGTAAAATCAATGATAATGACATAAATTATATTAAATGGTAAAAATATATTCAATTTATACTTTAAAACCATTCAATATTATAATTTAACCGCATAACCTATTACGATGAAAACTTTTGTTTTTAATTAAAATATAGCTTGTTTTTACTATTCATTAAAATATGAATGTTATCAGAATAATATTAAAAATTTATCCAAGGTAAAATTTTATATCCCGATTCCAAATTATAATTTTATTTTGTAAAATTGAACTTATAAAAATTTCAGAAACTAGATTTAAAGTGGGTGCGCCATCAAAAGGTGGCAAAACTGTATTTTTTGAAAAATACTTATTTTACCCGAAAATTTTATTTTGTTCTTATACCATGTTTAAAAAAATGTGTAAGATGAATAATAATGTTATAAAATTCAAAATTTAGTAAATACTATTCATAATGGCTAGTTCATAATAATATTATAATAATATATCGTTGTTTAGTAAAACCCTAGTATTGCGTACAACACACGCTATCGAAGAAGGTCGTGATTGCGTGTAATGCAAGAAAAGTCAGGGTTGCATGTAGTGAAAGACTCCTTTGTTGTTGCGTATAATAGAATCCAACCATTTTTCATTTATACATTGAATATATATATATATATATACTCAAGGTTTCGAAGAATGACTATTATCAAACAAACTTGAAATTGTGTGTAACACAATCTATGAATAGTTTTGTGTATACTACAAGCTAATACGGTGTTGCGTATAGCACATGATAATATTTTTGTAGCATAAAACAGATGAAATAAAATAAATTAAAAATAATACTTATCATAAAATATCGGGTTGTCACATTCTACCCCCCATAAAATGAATTTCGCCCTCAAAATTTGTCGGGGTTATAAATCATTTACTATTCATAGAAACCCACATCGTAAAAAGGAATACTGAAACATAATTTTAAAAACTAAAGTATGAAACATAACTATTACCCAATGTAACTCATCACTACGTTTCCATATTGGTGAAAATATGGATATGGAATAAAAATCAAACCATCAAGTTCTGATGGAGAGTGGTAGAGGACATTGCTATGAAAAAACCAACAATAACAAAGCCATAAATTTGTGATGATCTAGGGTACCATCTGATTCATCGGATATAAGGTCACTAGGACATCATTTTTGGTTTTCAAGATCATTTCCCTAAAGTAGATGTAACGACCCAATCTTTTTGAGTAGTATATTAACTTACTCTTAATGATTTAATAGAGATGTTATTGGTTAATGAAAAAAGAGGAGTTGATGGCTTCATCCAGTAGAATCGAACCTTATGAAGCCCACTTATCATAGCTTGGGAAGGAGGTGGCATCTTTGGGCTTCGCTTTGGACCAAGACCAAGCCGAACTCCAGCGTGTCAAGCATGAATGGAAACACCTACGGGAGAAGTTCAAGTTAGTAGAGATTACCACTCGGGCAATGTTATCTGAGCCTCCCTTGGATTCTCTCACCATAGCACACCTTATACTTAGGTCATATGCCGGTGTTATAAGGGGTTATGTGAGGAGACCCTATCTTCTTTGTTTAATCCTTTGGGTTGAATGAATTGAGATTTCTTCCTTTAGTGATGTTTGTGAAATTTATAATGTCTGGATGATTTTAGGAAGTATTTATTGATAAATTTTGAAAAAAAGGATATTTTAAAATATTTATGTAAACCAGAAATAATTAATGATGTGTATTGATTTTCAAAAAATGGTTTTCCGCAAAAGTGTTCAGTAAAGAATTTGGAGTCTAATAAGATCAACTTAATTTTTGATGAATAGTAAATTATGAAAAGTGATTTTACGCTTAGAATTAGTAATGTGACGAAATGGATTAGTAATTTCACTCAAATAAAGTTTTAATATAATGTAGACACCTAGATTAAGTAATGTGATTCAATAAGATGGGTAAATAACAGTTTCATAAATTATTAGTCAAGTATTAGTTTTTTGGGGTGAATAGTGTTTTTTAATTAAAAGCTGAATTAAAAATATTTAGAAAAATATTTTTATAAAATGGACTTTATTTTTGAACTGAGAGCACCGATATTATGTTATGGTAATTTTGGTGTTTTTTCAAAAATATGAATTTTCTGTGAATCGTGTTTTTATTTAAAAATAAAAATAAAAATATTTGGAAAAATATTTTTATAAAATTGAGTTCATATTTTTAATCAGAGCATCAATATTTGGTTAAGGTGAAATTTTGGGATTTTTCTAAGAAAGTTGAATTTTTAGTGAATAGTAAAAAAACAGTTTTAGGGTTTCAGTATGTTTAATGACATCATATCTGTTTCATGGTGATTTCATGAGATATTTTAAGTTTTGGCCGACCTAAGGTGATGAATTATTGCTTTGGGGACCCCATGTGGCCTAACTTCATGGGAAATATCATGAGAGAGCACATGGTTTTGAGAAAAGCACTTGTGAGGTGTCCCTTGGCCATTAATGTCTTGTCCCCTCACTTTCCCTATAAATACCAAGCCCTCCTCTCATCCTTTGAACTCAAAAACCATCCTCAAAGATGTTATGGAGTCCTTACCTCCTAATGAGTCCTCCCATGGTTCCCCCAGCCCTCATGGTCCAAACCTTTGAGTTTTAAAAGTTACATTTTAAGGTAAGGGATCCGACCTCTCTCTTCTTTTCAAGTAATCTCTTTTATGTCATTTATTTCATACTCTATGTTCTTATGTTGGAGGATGTTCTAATATATTAATATTAATTACCTTTTCATGTTCATATGATGATATACCCCATCTTGCACTCATCAATTCGTTTTAAGAATGTTTAAGTGGCGCCGTAAGGCTGCCGATATTTTAAGGGAATTCTTTCACCCTTCTCATTCTTTTCAAAGTTCTACTTTCATGTCAAGTCTTTCAAGTTCCTTTTTAATTATGTGGGGGTATGATCTCTATATCTATCATACTGAACTCTTATGTTAATATTATTAGGGACCCTATTTGATCTTTTCAATTCATTTTTTGTTGAAGTTTAAGTGACGTCGTCAGGATGCCAAATTTTCATAAGAGAAATCTAATTTATGTCTTCCTTCCATGTTTTTCATTTAAAATGTTATGTCCTTGAAATTGCATCACCATGTTCATATATCCTTCTTATTCTATCCCTCTACTGTTTTATGGGTCATTTATAGTTGTTTGACTCATGTCCCCTCTCTTTTCAATGTTCTCTATAAACTCTGAAACATAGACGTTATGCTGAAAAATTTTCATCTCAAAATGTCTCTCTCTTTTCTCAAAATTATTTTATGTTATAAAGTGAATACTCAAAGCTCTTCTTTCTATAGGGGCATTCACATATATACAAAAATTTTCTATTTTAAATTCTGGGATTTACATACATGAAACCCTCTCTCCCCTTCTATGGGTTTAAAGTGACTTAAAGATCATGTCTTTAAAGCAGTTTTAAAACGTTATGATTATGAAATGAAACACATTTATTTTATGCTATAGGGGTTATTTAAGAAATTTTTTATGATGATATATGTGGATCACATGATAATAAAGGAAAATTTAAGGGTTTTTCCTTATAGCGCTCCAATGCATTGGGTAATGATGTAACCACTAGAGATTACAATTTTCAAGATACCTTGGTGAATAACCTTGGTAATTTTCAAATGACACCTTGGGGATGGACCATGGTGATATGTTCATGATTTTCTATGTTAAATGTTGTACCCACAAATTCAAGTTATAAAAAATGTTATTTTTATTATGATATATCTCAGGATTTCTTTCTCATGCCATAAAGTTCTTTTCATGACCTTATTGAAGTACCTCAAGTTCACATGTAAAATGTTTCTCTTGTTTCCCTTACTGGGCCTTCTGCTCACCCTTTCTTTTGATGTATGTCCCCAGGTTATGGGATGTAGTAATGAACCTAGGATTAACTTAAGGAGAAGCCTTTCAAGTGTTTATGAATATTTCTTTATGTTGTTTTCATGTAATATGTTCCTGGTTTCCAAGACACTAAACCTTAAAGATCCTTAGTTTTGTGTAATGTAAATGAATGTTTATGTTATAAAAAGACGAGATGCTATAGTTGGTATCAAAGGATGGTTTAGTTGTTTGTAGAAATTAGGATATAAAATCTTTAGGAAGAACCCTATAAAAATGTTTAAATATAGGAAAAATTCCTGGTATTTTGCTAAGTATTGAGTAAGTGGTTTATCAAACAAATACATCCCCGTCTGGATACGAGCAGGTAGAGGGGGCTCTGGAATAGATGTACATAGGGGTAAAACTCGAAAACACCGCTTTGAGCTATACTCGAACAGGAACTAGTGCATGATAACGGACCTTGCAGCACTCTTGGTTACGACACTCCTGGGGGATATGTTTGGTTAATCACAAGATTTTTATGAATCATTATGAAAGAATTATAGAGAAGTGTAATTGTCTAAGCATGAATTCTTAGTTAAAAGATTCATAAATGAAATAAGTTTCTCATTAAGGTTTTATTCTTTTATAAAATGGTGGGCAGTAGGATGAACCATGCAGATGGTGACCGCAATGCACCATGTGCTGACGGCCCTCTGATGGAAGCCGGAATTGAAAAATTCATGCGAATGATGAACCAACTGACTCAAGTTATGTGTAATAACTTGAATCAAGCTGAGAGGCCGATCTCACCATGAATGGAACAACATTCTGTTGATTATTTTATGCGTCAAAGACCACCAACATTCAGTGGATCTACTGGCCCATTGGTTGTGGAACAATGGATAAGCTCCATTGAAAAGATCATTTCTATACTTCATTGTTCGGAACAAGAAGAAGTCACCCTTCTTGTTTACCGCCTAGAGGGAGAAGCTGATCAGTGGTGTTCACTGATCAAAAACATGAATCCACGAGGAGAGATGGAAGATATGGAGTGGGAAGAGTTTCGGGGATTATTCTTTAATAAGTATTTCCCTCGTTCGATGAGAACGAGAATGGATAAATAATTTCTCGAGCTGAAGCAGAAGTAGAATGAATCTGTTGGAACCTACGAGATGAACTTCACAAGGCTTTCCCGTTATACGTAAAGCTTTTTCATAGACCCTAATGGGAAGGTTGATAGATTATTTGGTGGACTACGACCTTATCTACGGAAGAATGTAGCCAACAGGGACTATGATAGCTATGAAGAAATAGTTCGAAGTGCTATGAAAGTCGAGCTAAAGTTTGGTGAGACACAGTGGTCTTATAAATCAAATGAATGGAAGAGATTGTTGGAGCCTAGTTTAGGGAAGTATTTTGATTAGGTAAGAGGTGGAAAGCATATGAAACATGCCACATGAATTAATTGTGGGAAGAAGCATTTGGGGAACTGCTTGATCGGAAGTGGTATGTGCTACATGTGTGGAAGAGAAGGCCATATTTATCAGAATTGTCGTAGTGATGTGAAACCTCTACTTCCCAACACTAACGACAGACGAAAGATGGTTCTATCCCTACACGAAGCCACATGCTTCAAGTGTGGACAGCTTGGGAACTTTTCTAATCAATGTCCAAATCCGAGGGTGGTGGAGGGGAATCACTATCAACCTCAGCAGAGGCCAAGGGAGCAAGGTCATGCTTTCACTATCACAATAACTGATGTTGAAGTTCCGAAAAATGTGGTAGCATGTACTCTTGTTGTCCTCTCAAAACTAGCAAGTACTTTATTTGATTCTGGTTCTACGCATTCCTTTATTTCCTCCAAGTTTGCAAGGAATATAGAATCAATCCCCGAACTGCTAGAGGTAGAGCTATCAGTCAAGAATCCAAGTGGGATTATCCTTGCATCAACAGTATTTAGAGACTCTAGTGTTTACTTTTGTGAGAAAAATCTTATCGCAAATCTAGTAGTCATTCCCATGATGGAATTCAACATTATGCTTGGGATGGACTGGCTCTCCAAGTATAATGCTAAGAAAAAAATGAAGAAGTAATGAAATCTCATTAGTCTTGAATAAACGACCTACAGTAATCTTCCAAGGAGATATATCCCAAACTGATCCCTATCTAGAAGCACCTCCTATAGCTTTCATTATAGAGTTAATCGGTGATGATGAAGAAGGAAAAGGGAGAATCCAAATAGAAGATGTTTTGATTGTTCAGGAATACATGGATGTATTTCCTGAGGAGTTACCTCGACCTCCCCCATAAATAGAGGTAGAGTTCTCCATTGAACTCGTACATGGATCACAACGGATATCCAAGACCCCGTATAGAATGGAAAATGTGGATCTTGAAGAGTTAAAGAAGCAACTCCAAGAATTATTGGAGAAGGGGATTATCCGACCGAGTGTGTCTCCTTGGGGAGCACCAGTTCTCTTTGTGACGAAGATGGATGGATCAATGCGGCTGTGAATTGATTATAGAGAACTGAACGGGATCACAGTGAAGAACAAATACCATCTTCCAAGAATTGATGATTTATTTGACCAACTTCATGGGGCTCAATTATTCTCTAAGATTGACCTTCGATCTGGTTATCATAACCTGGGGGTGAAGAGGGAAGATATTCCAAAGACTGCCTTCCGATCAAGATATGGGCATTATGAGTCTATAGTTATGCCTTTCGGCTTGAATGATGCTCCTGCTATTTTCATGGATTCGATGAATAGAGTCTTTAAGGACTACCTTGATAACTTTGTGGTAGTTTTTATTGATGATATTTGGATATATTCAAAAAGTCATGAGGAGCATGAAGATCATCTAAGGGTTATTTTGAAAACTCTGCGGAAGGAGCAGCTCTTTGGAAAGTTCAGCAAGTGTGAGTTTTGGTTACTAAAAATGGATTTCTTGGGCACATCGTAACCAATGAAGGAATCTCGGTTGACCCTGCAAAGAAAATGGTTTTGGAGGAGTCGCCTCAACCCACAATAGTAACATAGATTCATAGTTTCCTTGGATTAGCGGGATATTATAGGAGGTTTTTGAAAAACCTTTCATAGCTTTCTAATCCACTAACCAAGTTGACCCGAAAAGGGGTTAAGTTCATCTGGACAAAGGAGTGCGAGGAAAGTTTTAAAGAGCTGAAGAATAGATTGGTTACTGCACCTGTGTTAACACTACCCTCTATCGGAGAAGGATACGTTATTTTTAGCGATGCATCTCTGAAATGGCCTGTGTGCGTCCTCATGAAAAATGACAAGTGAATTGCTTATGCATCTCAACAGTTGAAGATTCATGAGAAAAATTATCCTACGCTTGAACTAGAGCTAGCGGCAGCAGTTTTTTCTGTATAGATATGGAGGCACTATCTTTATGTGGAGAAATGTGATATATACACTAACCACCAAAGTCTAAAGTATATTTTAACACAGAAAGAATTGAACATGAGACAAAAGAGATGGTTGGAGTTTATTAAAGCCTATGATTTTTCAATTCATTATCACCCTAGAAGAGAAAACAAAGTTGCGGATGAGTTAAGCAGGAAAGACCCTGTTGTTCTGGAAACAATGAGGATCCTAGAAGATCCCTTGATTAAAGATATAGTAAAACAGGACATGGGAATTATAAGGAAAGGTAAATCATCAACCCTATCCCAAATGATTTCTCAACCATCATTACTAGAGAAGATCATGAAGGCTCAAAAATAAGATCCTTTGCAGCAGGAGAAGTTGGAGGCTGTAAAAGATGGGAAGTTCCCTGATTTCAATATTGATCAAGAAGGTGTATTGAAATTTCATACAAGACTATGTGTTGCATCTACTCCGGAGATAAAGAAAGAAATGATGGATGAAGCTCATAGATCTACTTTCTCTATACATCCGAGAAGCACTAAAATGTATAGAGACCTTTGTGATCATTATTGTTGAGATAACATGAAGAGGGAGATTGCTGATTACACTAAAATTTGCTTGGTGTGTCAGCAAGTAAAGGTATAACAACAACTTCTTAAGCGGGTATTACAACCGCTACACATACCAGTATGGAAGTGGGATAATATCACTATGGACATTGTAACTGGTCTCCCGAAAATGTCCAAAGGAAACAATGCGATATGGGTTATTGTGGACCGTCTCACCAAGACCGACCATTTTATCTGTATTCGGGAAGATTTCTCTCTGGATCAACTTGCCAAGATATACGTAAAGGAAGTGGTAAGGCTGCATGGGGTACCACTATCCATCATGTCTGATCGTGATCCATGATTCACATCAAAATTCTAGAGAAGTCTTTAACATGCTCTGAATACTAAATTGAATTTTAGTACGGCCTATCATCCTCAAACTGATGTACAATCTGTAAGGACTATTCAGACACTCGATGACATGCTAAGAATATGCTCAATGGAATTTAAAGGTGGATGGGATCAACACCTCCCATTAGTGGAGTTCTCCTATAACAACAGCTTCAATTCGAGTATTTAGATGGCACACTATGAAGCTCTGTATGGAAAGTGATGTAGAACTCCTATTTGTTGGGATGAAACTAGTGAGAGAAAGCTTCTTGGGCTTGATCTTGTGCAAGAGATGATAGAACAGGTCCATGCCATCCAACAACACATAAAGGCTGCTCAGAGTCGGCAGAAGAGCTATGCTGACAATCGTAGAAGGGACTTGGAGTTTGGTGTTGGTGACAAAGTCTTCCTTCGAATTTCTCCATGGAAGAGAGTCATGCAGTTTGGGAAGAAAGGGAAGCTCAGACCTAGGTACATTGGCCCATATGAAATCCTTGATCGCATAGGAGCAGTGGCCTATCGTCTAGGACTTCCACCGAACCTAGCTCAAGTTCAAAATGTCTTCCATGTATCTCTCTTGAGGAAGTACATACCCGACCCTTCGCTTGTACTGAACCCAGAGGTGGTACAAATGGAACATGACCTCTCTTATGAGGAGCGGCCAGTGGAGATCTTAGACCATAGAGACAAGGTTCTACGAAACAAGACTACCCACCATGTGAAAGTGTTGTGGAGGAATCATAAATATAAAGAAGCAACTTGGGAGCCTGAGTAAACGATGAAGCAAAACTACCCTCACCTTTTCGACTAGGCCTCAAGTATAAATTTTGGGGATGAAATTTCTTAAGGGTGGAAGAATGTAACGACCCAATCTTTTTGAGTAGTATATTAACATACTCTTAATGGTTTAATAGAGATGGTAGTGGTTAATGCAGAAAGAGGAGTCGATGGCTTCATCCAGTAGACTTGAACCTTATAAATCCCACTAATCAGAGCTTTGGAAGGAGGTGGCATATTTGGGCTTCGCTTTGGACTAATCCCAAGCCGAACTCCAGCATGTCAAGCTTGAACGGAAACGCCTACGGGACAAGTTCAAGTTATTAGAGATTACTACAAGGGCAATGTTATCTGAGCCTCCTTCAGATTCTCTCACCATAGCACACCTTACACTTAGGTCATATGCCGGTGTTATAAGGGGTTATGTGACGAGACCCTAGCTTCTTTGTGTAATCCTTTGGGATGAATGAATTGAGATTTCTTCCTTTAGTGATGTTTGTGAAATTTCCAGTGTCTGAATAATTTTAGGATTTATTTATTGATGAATTTTGAAAAAAAGGATATTTTAATATATTTATGTAAACCACAAATAATTAATGACGTGCAATGATTTTCAAAAAATGGTCTTCTGCAAAAGTGTTCAGTAAGGAATTTGGAGTTTAATAAGATCAACTTAATTTTTGATGAATAGTAAATTATGAATAGTGATTTTACGCATAGGATTAGTAATGTGACCAAATGGATTAGTAATTTCCCTCAAAGAAAGTTTTAATATAATTTAGACACCTAGATTAAGTAATGTGATTCAATAAAATGGGTAAATAACGATTTCATAAATTATTAGTCAAGTATTAGATTTTTGGGGTGAATAGTGTTTTTAAATTAAAAATTAAATTAAAAATATTTAGGAAACTTTTTTATAAAATGGACTTTATTTTTAAACTTAGAGCACTGATATTATGTTATGGTAATTTTTGGTGTTTTTTCTAAAAAAATGATTTTCTGGTGAATAGTCTTTTTATTTAAAAATTAAATAAAAAATATTTAGATAATTTTTTTTATAAAATGGAGTTCATATTTGTAATCAGAGCATTGATATTTGGTTAAGGTAAAATTTTGGGATTTTTCTGAGAAAGATGAATTTTCAGTGAATAGTAAAAAAAAAAGTAGTTTTTGGGTTCCGGTATGTTTAATGACATCATAGTTGTGTCATGGTTATGTCATGAGATATTTTAAGGGTTTCCCGACCTAACATGATGAATTATTGTTTTGGGGGCCACATGTGGCCTAACTTCATGGGAAATATCATGAGAGAGCACATGGTTTTGAGAAAAGAACTTGTGAGGTGTCCCTTGGCCATTAATGCCTTTTCCCCTCACTTTCCCTATAAATACCAAGCCCTCCTCTCATCCTTTTGACTCAAAAACCATCCTCAACGACGTTATGGTATCCTTACCTCCCAAGGATTCCTCCCAAGGTTCTCCCAAGCCCTCAAGGTCCAAACCTTTGAGTTTTAAGAGTTACGTTTTAAGGTAAGGGGTCCGACCTCTCTCTTCTTTTCAAGTAATCTCTTTTATGTCATTTTTTTATACTCCATGTTCTTATGTTGGAGGTTGTTCTTATATATTCATATTACTTACCTTTTCATGTTCATATTATGAGAGACCCCATCTTTCTCTCATAATTTCTTTTTAAGAATGTTTAAGTGGCATCGTTGGGCTGCCGAAATTTTAAGGGGATTCTTTCACCATTCTCATTCTTTTCAAAGTTCTACTTTCATGTCAAGTCTTACAAGTTATTTTTTAATTATGTTGGGGTATTATCTCTATATCTATCATACTGAACTCTTATTTTCATATGATGAGGGAACCTATTTGATCTTATCAATTCATTTTTTTATGTTTAAGTGACGTCGTTAGGCTGCCGAATTTTCATAAGAGAAATCTAATTTTTGTCTTCCTTCCATGTTTTTCATTTCAAATGGTATGTCCTTGAAATTGCATCACCTTGTTCATATATCCTTCTTGTTCTGTCCCTCTACTGTTTTATGGTTCATTTATGATTGTTTGACCCATGTCCCCTCTCTTTTCAATGTTCTCTAAAAACCCCGAAACATAGCCGTTATGCTGCAGAATTTTCATCTCAAAATGTCTCTCTCTTTTCTCAAAATTATTTTATGTTATAAAGTGAATACTCAAATATCTTCTTTCTAAAAGGTAATTCACATATATACGAAAATGTTCTATTTTAAATTCTGGGATTTACATACATGAAACCCTCTCTCCCCTCCCATGGGTTTAATGTGACGTAAAGATCATGTCTTTAAAGTAGTTTTTAAAACGTTATGATTATGAAATGAAACCCATTTATTTTATGCTATATGGGTTATTTATGAAATGTTTGATGATGATATATGTGGCTCGCATGATAATAAAGGAAATTTTAAGGGTTCTCCTGGATAGCACTCCAATGCATTGGGTAATGATGTAACCACTAGAGGTTACAATTTTCACGATACCTTGGTGAAAAACCTTCGTAATTTTCAAATGACACCTTGGGGATGGACCTTGGTGATATGTTCATGATTTTCTATGTTAAATTATGTAGCCACATCTTCAAGTTATGAAAAATTTTATTTTTATTATGATATATCTCATGATTTCATTCTCATGCCGTAAAGTTCTTTTCATGACATTATTGAAGTATCTCGAGTTCACATGTAAAATGTTTCTCTTGTTTCCCATACTGAGCCTTCTTCTCACCCATTATGTTGATGTATGTCTCCAGGTTATGAGATACAGTAATGAACCATGGATTAAATTATGGAGAATCCTTTCAAGTGTTTAAGAAGAATTCTTTATGTTGTTTTCATGTATTATGTTCCTGGTTTCCAAGACTCTAAACCTTAAAGATCGTCAGTTTTGAGTAATGTAAATGAATGTTTATGTCTTAAAAAGATGAGATGCTATAGTTGAAGTATCAGAAATTAGAAAAAAATACATTCTTGATGTTGGTATAGTCTCACTGTTGGTTGTTCCTTGGACAATTTCCACTTCAACTCTTAAAAAAATGAAGTTGAATTTATCATTCGTGAAGTGTTATCATATCTTGTTATAGAATGATGAGTCAGTAAATATGTCTTGATGTTGGTATAGTCTCACTGTTGGTTGTTCCTTGGACAATTTCCACTTCAACTCTTAAAGAAATGAAGTTGAATTTATCATTCGTGAAGTGTTATCATATCATGTTATAGAATGATGGGTTATTAAATCTGTCTCAAACAAAAGGTTAGAAAAATTTAGCAAATATACATAAGTTCATCTATGCTATGGTTAATCATATATGATTCAAAAAATGAACTTATATTTCATATATCATACCACTTAATACAATAAAACTAGTTTCTACTAACCAGGGACTTCATATAGGCCAATGGTAGGTGATAAAGGCCAGTCGCACTTCGATTGTGGGTTCAATTCCTACAGCCTTGTCCGACGCGATGGGCTATCGCCCGTCCTGCAGGTTGTCCTTTTTCTAAAACTACATTACTATAACATCCCATCAATAATATCAAAAAAACTTCTATCCTTAAACAATACTAACTTATGTCCAACATAATCCATTCCAATCTTTAGGCTTATCCATAATACTGCAGTCCACTCTCATAATATAGTGAAAAATTTTACCAGAGATTTCATATAACAAGTATGTTAATACCATCGTTGATCCCCATATATCATAAGATATTTCTTGTTGGTCACATTCCAAACATTCTAAGGCCTTAATCATGTATTCTCTTGAAAAATGAATACCCATTGAATCTTAGTGAAAACATGAGTGCTGTCAAAAGTTAACTCTTTCCACATACCAAAACCCCAAAATTCTATATACTCAAACCTTGATATAACTATTTCCTTATATCAGTCATGAGCACATGAATACTGTCAAACATTTCATTTTCTCCTTATCCCTTCGTTATGCGCATATCATCTTCTTTCCAAAAATATCTCAATCACATTCCATGGTTACCGGTACCATAAAATTATTGAAAACCACAATAGACCAATACATAAATATTCCAATATTCCATGATACTATATACAACATTATTTTGGAATCCCATTACATAAACACTTAATCATTCCACCACATCTTTTTCATATTCAACATCTCCAATATTGATCGCATGTGACTTCCTGTAATGCCCCGACCCCAGTTGCCCAGAGTCGGTGCACTATTTCGTAACATTGGCATGATCACAAAAGATCAAGTCTCGAAAGACCGATTAGTTTAGTAGCCTTGGAAACACTAGATAAATCCATAAGTCTTTCATTACATCATAAAGTAAAAAAAACTACAATAACATGGTCTTCATAGTCCACACTCATATCCCTTTCTGACTATCCCTACAGTTCATTCATAAAATACTTCTTCACATCCTGGAAAATATTAAAACATTTAAAGGGGTGAGCTCATATGCTCAGTAACGATAACAATATTGCGGAAGCTTTCGAAAATAAATATTAACATTTAATTCAATGTATAACTAAAACAAAAGATTTTTTAAACACTAACTTAAGCATAATATGGAAAAAATAAAATTAAATAATTCTATTTACTTACTCACATGGATATTCTACTAGTCGAATAATCACATGAAATATCAATAACCACTTTCATAATGATGTAATGCATAATGCCAGATTATCATAACCACGTAGCAAAGGCCTCGTGCCAAGACCACAAATAATATTTTGTCAAGGCCTCATGCCAAGACACTAGTTTTTCTCATGTGACCTACCGATGCATCGAGGAGCTATAGCGGGCTCCACCCCTCACTTATTAAGTCCAATGCATTCCTCATATGAATAGGTTTAAACATATCATAAACCATAACCTAATCATATCACATAAACATGCATAAAGGAAACATAACATTTCCATATTTCAATCACAATATATCAATACAACAAATTGATATAATAAAAACATTATCAAAACCATTTTCAATACCAAAATAAAATTAAAACTTTGTATTTACTTTTCATTTAAAAAAAATTTATGGCTTGTAGAGGAAGCCGAAACACAAATAATGGTCACGGCGGTGGAGAAGTCGTTGTCGCTGCATATTTATGGCAAGAAAACATTACCTTTTTTCATTTAGTAAAATGCTTTGTATAAAAAATATTCTTTTTGAATAAACGTAAAAGTCAAAGGGGTTTATACACCGTATAAAAGAAAGTTGTGTAGAAAACAAAATATGCCTCAATGAAAGGAGATTGAGACGAAGTCATTACCAAGATCATTTTTTAAATAAAATAGATCTATTATGTGTATTAAATATAAGTACACATAAATAAATTACAAATACATGATAGGACATAATAATATCATAACATAATTTGAAAGTAGGAGATTAACCAAAAGAATGGAAATTAGGTTAAGAAATTCCCTTACCTTGCGTCCTGTCATGACTCGACTGTTCTTTAACCTCCTGAATAATAAACTAGAGTTAATTTATAATTTCTTAATAACCTTTTAAAGTTTTATATTCATTTTATACCACTTATTATCATGTTATGAACATTATGTAATTATTTAAGTTAATAACGGTCGTTTTGTCGATCTTTGGTACTTGAGTGAAAAATAAACTTCTTATAATTTCATGTTGTTCATGTGGTTAAATATACATTATATCCAGAATTATATTCATGATATAGATATCAAATATCTCCTATATATCCATTATATACATGCATTTACAATATTCCATAACGTTTAGAGGTAAGAAATGAAATGCACCGTTTATAGAGACTGTAAGCCGTACGTACGCATGGACGCTACTTTCATTTCTATTTCGTATTTAATGAAATCATAATGATATAAAGTTATATTATAATTCCAGTATAATATCATATATAATATCATTTACCACATCCTTTATGCATCATCACATATGGCATTAACGATTCAAATCACTTTGTGGGGGCGGTAGTCCGCACTTCCTAAAATGAAAATATCGCGTTTACTCATAATGGAAACCATAAAGGTAGGAAATAAATGAAAAAAAAGTATCTTAATTAAAACATAAATATATTATATATCATATATAAATATAGTGACATCTTAATGGCCACCTTTGAAGGTGTTATATGAGTGTTGAACAATCATCGTTTCGTGAGGCAGAATTTCATCACCCACAGAAACAATATCTTCTTTAACCATTAGACGAAGGTGTGTGTAAGTGTAAACAAAATCATTATCATAACAAAATCCTAGTATATTTTAGATAATGTTTTTGTTACAAAAGGAAGGAATAAAAAGATTTTAAGGGTTTGGAGAAGCAAAATAAAACAAAACAACATTAGAGAAGACATTACCTTAAAATCGGGAAACTCTTTTTGATTTGAGCCAAAGGCTTCCTTGGGAAGACTTCTTCCCTAATTGAGGCTTCTAGGAGTAAGGGAGGGAATTTAGGAGAGTATTTTGGCAGAGTTTTGCCGAGCCAAAAGGCATTGAAAGTGTGAGTAAGGTGGTAGTAGTGGGGGCCTTTTATAAGTGGAGAGGAGGGGAACTCTTGGAAAGTAATGAAATGTTACTTTATTATACAATGATTTTCAGATTATAAAGTTCCCACACTTATATAATTCAAGGATAAGGTGATAAGGGTTCTAAATATTCTCATCCAATAGGCTTTGGACTAGTGTAATGCCTAGATTTTACATTATCCTTCAATTTTATTAAAATTGTTAATTAATGAGGTAATCACTGCATCATCATAGTTTCATAAATAATATAATTTATTTAATGTCTAAAAATTTTATAAAAACAATCATGATGTTGGAAATCTTTTTAGATTTCTAATGAATATTTATAGTCAAAAATATGACTTGTATAACCTCATTTAAAAATTGTTTTAGTAAAACAACTCATGTTTGTGACATTTTTATTTTAATATTAAATAAAAATTTCTTAATGTCATTTTCCTACCAATGTGGATCCATGGGGTCCCCAAGTTGACCCATGGATTTTCATGGTCGGCCATGACTCATCCAATATGGGTAGGACAAGTGTAAAGGTCATTTTATATTTTTATAATACCATTTTTACCTTAAATATCACTAATTACTTAAATCGCGATTAATTAAACTTAAAAATTACAATTCACCAAAAAATTATTTTAATCCCAATGAACCAAATTTTAATTCCTAAGGAAAACCATGTATGTCGGATTTTTGAAAATCAAATCACAGAAGTGGTAATGTTTCATTTAAACGAAAAAGCAGTTTTTTAACTACCACTTAGTGGTTTCACTATTCATCAAAAATTGAAGTTTTTTCAGAAAAACGCCAAAATTTCACCCTAAGATATAATTGATATTCCAAATTAGAAAATGATGTCTATTTTAAAAAATTCCTAACATATAAGTTGCATTAATTAATTTTATAATTAATTCCCGCTGTGACAACAAATAGCGTGTTTTTAAGAAACAATATATATCAATAGATTGACAATTGTTCATGTCCAATTTCAAAGTGAAATTAATTCTAATGACCCCCATTGGATAAAATGGTTAAAATATATTCTAATTATACTCTAAAACCATCAATATTATAATTTATCACTATAAATTATTTTGATTAAAAAAATTGTTTTTAAGTATTTTTCACTATTCATAAAAAATTGGAAGTTCTTAGAAAAATACCAAAAAATCAACGTAGGCTAATCTAGATATTATTAATCCAAAAATGAAGTTAATTTTGAAATATAAAATGTATATAATTTCAAAAATTGGGTATTACTATTAATAATGGCTATTTTGATTGGTCGCGGTGTGTTAGAACTCGAAGTTGCGAACAACACACGCCACTGTATTATTCAATGAGAAGTGCACCGTGGAAGCATGGGGTGTTACATTCTCCCCTCCATCAAATAATTTCATCCTCGAAATTTCATATAATATCACTGTATAAAAAGACTCGAGGGATTCTTCATCATAAGTTCCTCGGGTTCCCACATTGCCCCCTCCATCTTATGGTTTCCCCATAGAACTTTTACCAAACAAGTCGTCTGGTTTCTCAGCACTTGTTCTCTTGTATCAAGAATCTTGACGGGCTCTTCACAATAAGAGAGATCGGGTTCCAGTTCTAATTCCTCGTAGGTGAGTACATGTGTTGGGTCGGGCATGTATTTTCTCAACAGTTATACATGGAATACATCATGAACTTTGGAGAGATTTGGTGGCTTTTCCAAACAGTAAGCTACATCCCCAATTCGTTCTAAAATTTCGAAGGGTCCGATGTACCTGGGACTCAATTTACCCTTCTTACTGAAACATATAACTCCCTTCCATGGTGATACCTTCAAGAAAACATGATCTCCTGCCTGAAACTCCAAATCCTTCCTTCAATTGTCAGCATAGCTCTTCTGCCTACTTTGAGCTGCTTTGATGTGTTTTTGGATTACCTTCACCTTTTCCATCGTTTCCTCCACCAGTTCTAGGCCTACAAGTTTTCTTTCACCAACGTCATCCCAACAGGTTGGTGTGCGACATATCATTCTATATAATGCTTCATATGGTGCCATCCGAATACTTGAATGGAAGCTATTGTTATAGGAAAATTTTACCAGAGGTAAATATTGGTCCCACATTCCTTGAAAGTCAAGTGAGCATGATCTCAACATGTCTTCTAAGGTTTGAATAGTTATTTTTGATTGTCCGTCTGTTTGAGGGTGGTAAGTAGTGCTCAAACGAAGTTCAGTATCCAAAGCCTTCTGAAGACTTTTCCAGAATCTTGATGTAAAGCGGGGATCACGATCCGAGACAATCGACAGGGGTACTCCATGAAGTCTCACAACTTCATTAATATATAGTCTTGCTAGACGTTCAAGTGGCAGATCTTCCCTTATAGCAAGGAAATGTGCTGACTTGGTGAGACGATCAACAATGACCCATATTGCATCATTCTTTATAGGGGTATTTGGTAGTCCCATGATAATGTCCATCATAATATTATCCCGTTTCCACTCAGGTATGGGAAGAGGTTGCAATACTCCACCAGGATGTTGCCTTCTAGCTTTCACTTGTTGGCAAACCATACATCTTGACACAAAATCGGCAGTCTCCCTTTTCATTTTGTCCCACAAAAAATTTCCCTATAAATCTCTATACATTTTAGTGCACCCAGGGTGTATAGAGAAATTGGAACTAGGAGCATCATCCAAAAATTCCCTCTTTAAATCAGGTATATTGGGAACACAAAGTCTCCTCCCACATTTCAAAATTCCATCTTCATAAACAAAGTCACTCAACTACCCGTCATTCCCAGCTTTAATCTTCTTTTTCAACTCTTTATCATCGGACAGAGAACTCGTTATCATTTCTAGTAAAGATGGTTTGGTAACCATTTGAAAAAGTTTTGATGTTTCACCCTCCATGGTGATTCCCATATCCATCTTTACTAGATCCCTGAAAATTGGATCCCTTTCCACTCTCATCATGTTCAAAACTCCATGATATTTTCTACTCAAAGCATCTTCTACCTTATTTTCCTTCCCTGGGTTGTAGTTTATCATGCAATCATAATCCTTGAGTAGTTCAAGACATCATCTTTGCCTCATGTTGAGTTCTTTTTGTGAGAAAATATATTTCAAACTCTTGTGATCGGTATATATCTCACATTTTTCACCATAGAGATAATGTCTCCATATCTTCAAGGAAAAGATTAAAGCAGCTTACTCGAGATCAAGAGTAGGATAGTTTTGCTCATGAATTTTTAGCTGTCGTGATGCATAGGCAATAACATTATCATTCTGCATAAGGACACAACCAAGTCCTTTCATTGATGCATCACTATAAATAATGAACCCATCAATCCCTGATTGTAGAGTCAATATAGGATCTTTGACTAATCTTCTGTTCAGTTCTTCAAAACATTCTTCACACTCTTTTGTCCAGACAAATTTAACCCCTTTACGTGTTATCTTCATTAATCGGTTAGCCAATTGGGAAAAATTCAAGACAAAACGTCGATAATAACCTTCCAAACTAATAAAGCTACGTACCTCAGTTATACTCGTCGGTGCTGGCCATTCTTGGATTGCCTTAGTCTTAGAAGGATCAACGGAAATTCCATCTTTAGAGATAATATGGCCAAGAAAAGAAATCTCCTGAAGCCAGAATTCACACTATGATCTTACCATATAATTCATGCCTTCTAAGAGTCTTCAAGATAATGTGCAAGTGATTTTCATGATCTTTATAGCTTTTGGATTACACCAATATATCATCAATTAATACCACCACAAAATCCTCAAGATATTCCCTGAAAACTCTATTCATTAGATCCATGAATACATAGGGTTCATTAGTCAATCCGAAAGGCATTACTGTAAAATCGTAATGCCCGTATCTTGTTCGAAATGTTGTCTTCGGAATGTCATCCTTCTTCACACACAACTGATGGTATCCAGATCGAAGGTCAATCTTTGAAAAGTATTGATCTCCTTGCAATTGGTCAAATAAATCATCAATGCGAGGTAGGGGATACTTGTTATTTATTGTTATACCATTGATCTCCCGGAAGTCAACACACAACCTCATAGATCCATCTTTCTTCTTAACAAAAAGGACAAGGGCTCCCCATGGAGAAACACTAGGGCGAATAAATACCATATTACTCAATTCTTCTAGTTGTTTCATTAGTTCAAATAATTCCACGGTGGCCATTCCATAAGGGGTCTTTGATATGGGCCTTGATCTAGGAATTAATCAATGGAAAAGTCAACTTCTCATTCTGGAGGATGTCCAGGTAAATCTTATGAAAACACTTCTACATATTCTTTCACAATAGGTACATCCTCTATTTGAACATTCCTTTCCTCGCCATTATTCATTTAAATCTCTTCCTCCCCAATGATTGAATTGAGTTGAGCTACTGGGGGTGGATCTAAATAAGAATTAGGTGGTGACGATTCTGCTCTAAAAATAATGTGTTCCTTATCATCATCATCAAAAGTCGTCACCTCCTTCTTCTTACAATAAATCATTGAATCATAGTCTGAAAGCCAATCCATACTGGGGATTATATCAAACTCAATCATAGGTAATACAATGAGATCAGCGGATAAAGAACAGTTATGTGCTCTAATGGGGACGGATTCACAAAACATTGTTGCAATAATACTTCCCTTAAGAGTTTTGACTGACAATTCTCTTGTTAAATCAAACTGGAAATATCTAATTTTCTTAAAAAACTGAGAAGATATGAAACAATGCGATGATCCAGAATCAAATAATGCATTTTCTAAACTTGAGGAAACCATTAAATTACCTTCCACCATGTCTTTTGGAGCTTCGACCTCAGCAGTAGTGATAGCATAAGCTTGGCCTTGATCCCTTGGACTCTTCTGAGTTATGTTCCCCTGACGCTTAGGAAATTCATTTGCATAATGCCCCATCTCTCTACAATTATAGCATTCCACATTGATAGAAACTTTCTTTCCCTTGCAATCATGAGCTTGGTGGACATTTTCACCACACTTGTAAGAGACTCCCATTCCCTTCAAGCAAGTATCGGGGTGTTTCTCTCCACATTTACGGCAGGACTGATATTCAACTCTTCCCTTCTTCCCCTTATTTCCATTTCCAGATTGATCAGATGATCTCTTCTTTTCTTACTTTTCATTAAAGTCATTAGACATAGAGAATTACTTTTCCATCTTGATAGCACACGAGACAATATCTTTGTATGATGAGAAGGTTTATGAGACTAATGCTTGATGGAGAAATGATTTTATCCCATCAAAGAAAAGATCAATCTTACTTCTTGGGTTACGTATATAATCTGCAGCATGCCTCGCTAACCTTGTAATGTTAGCCTCATACTTTGCGACATTCTCATCCTCCATCTGCCTCAGACTCAGAAATTGGCTTTCCATATCTGCTCGATGGTCATGCGGAAAGTACTTTTCTATGAAAATTTCTTTAAACTCCCTCCACTCCATACTTGATACTTCTTAATCTACCTTTGTGTTTTGAATCAGCGACCACCATTGATCGGCATCTCCAGTGAGGCGGTAGACTGCCATGACAACCTTCTCCATTTCGCTACTCCCCAAGGCGTGGAATATTTTCTCTAAGGATTTTATCCATTGCTCAGCTACTAATGGATTTGTACCCCCATTAAATGTTGGCGGTTGTTGCCTCATGAAGCGGTCTAACATTGATCCTCCATGTTACGGATCAGGGTGCTCCATACGAGTAAGGTTATTATTAATAACCTGAGTGAGTTGTCCCAGTATGGTAATAAGTTGATCAGCACCAGTTGTATCTCCAGATCCACAATAATTATCTATAGTATGAGGGAAATCCCTACATGAAGTGCATGCATTGATACAGTTTCCATTCCTTCCACTAGGTTCCATTTCTAAACAATGGAATAAACTAGATTAGTTAATGAATCAAAATACATAATTCTATAATTGTAAAACACTTAACATAAATTGAACTATTTATGGATATAATCCATAATCATAAAAATGTTTTCTTTGAGGAAGTATATACTCATAACCCTTCATAGTGGTTTGTAAAGAAAACAAGAATTATCCTAAGCATATCCCCCGGGAGTGTCGTAACCAAGAGTGCATCAAGGCCCGTTGTCATACACCAGTTCTCATTCGAGTCTATCTCAAAGCGGTGTTTTCGGGTTTTACCCCTAGGTACATCTGGCCAGAGCTGCCTACACCTGCTCATATCCAGACAAGGATGTATTTCTCAAAAAACTCAAAAAATCTCTATAATACCAAAATTATAGGAAGTTCTTCTATACTAATCCTCAATGTCTATCTTCGGGCTATGTGCTCTAATCATATTTTATCAAAATCTAGCTACCAAGGTTAGTAATAAACTGCCTCTCATACCAACCGTAACGCCCTGACCCCAGTTTCCCAGAGTCAGTGCCTTATTGTGTAACATTGGCATGATCACAAAAGATCAAGTCTCGAAAGACCGATTAGTTTAGTAGCCTTGGAAACACAAGATACATTCATAAGTCTTTCATTACATCATAAAGTAATAAAAAATACAATAACATGGTCTTCATAGTCCACACTCCTATCCCTTTCTGACTATCCCTGCAGGTCATTCATAAAATACTTCTTCACATCCTGGAAAATATTAAAACATTGAAAGGGGTGAGCTCAGATGCTCGGTAAGGATAACAATATTGCGGACGCTTTCGAAAATAAACATTAACTTTTAAGGAAATGTATAACTAAAACAAATTACTTTTTAAACATTAACATTAGCATAATATTTCAAAAATAAAATTAAATAATGCCATTTACTTACTCACATGGATTTTCTACTAGTCGAATAATCACATGCAATACCAATAACCACTTTCATAATTATTGAATTCATAATGCCAGACTATCATTACCTCGTAGCCAAGGCCTCATTCCAAGACCACAAATAATATTTTGTCAAGGCCTTGTGCCAAGACACTAGTTTGTCTCATGAGACCTACCGATGCATCAAGGAGCTATAGCGGGCTCCACCCGTCACTTATTAAGTCCAATGCATTCCTCATATGAAGAGGTTTAAACATATCATAAACCATAACATAATCATATCACATAAAACATGCATAAAGGAAACACAACATTTCAATATTTCAATAACAAGATATCAATACAACACATTGATATAATAAAAACATTATCAAATCCATTTTCAATACCAAAATAAAATTAAAACATTCTATTTACATTTCATTTAAAAAAAGTTATGGCTTGTAGAGGAAGACAAAACCCAATAATGGTCATGGCGGCGGAGAATTCGTTGTCGCCGCATATGTACGGCAAGAAAACATTTCATTTTGTCGTTTAGAAAAATGCTTCATATAAAAAAGATTCTTTTTCAATAAACGTAAAAGTCAAAGGGGTTTATACACCGTATAAAAGAAAGTTGTGTTTAAAACAAAATATGCCTCAATGAAAGGAGATTGAGACGAAGTCCTTACCAAGATAATTTTTAAAATAAAATAGATATATTATTTGTATTCAATATAATTACACAAAATGAAATTACAAATACAAGATAAGACATAATAATATCATAACATAATTTGAAAGTAGGAGATTAACCCAAAGAATCGAAATTGGGTTAAGAAATTCCCTTACCTTGCGTCATGTCTTGACTCGACCGTTCATTAACCTCCAGAATAATAAAATAGAGTTAATTTATTATTTCTTAAGAAACTTTTAAAGTTTTTTATTCATTTTATATCACTTATTACCATGTTATTAACATTATGTAAATCGTTTTCTCGATCTTTGGTACTTGAGTGAATAATAAACTTCTTATAATTTAAAGTTGTTCATGTGGTTAAATATCCATTATATACAGAATTATATTCATGATATAGATATCTTATATCTCCTATATATCCAGTATATACATGCATTTATAATATTCCATAACGTTTAGAGGTAAGAAATGAAATGCACTGTTCATGAAGATGGTAAGTCGTACGTACGCATGAACGCTACTTTCATTTCTATTTCGTATTTAAGGAAATCATAATGATATAAAGGTATATTATAATTCCAGTATAATATCATATATAATATCATTTACTCCATCCTTTATACATTGTCACATATGGCATTAACGATTCAAATCCCTTTGAGGGGGCGGTACTCCGCACTTCCTAAAATGAATATATCGCGTTTACCCATAATGGAAACCATAAAGGTATGAAATAAATGAAAAAAACAGAAGCTTATGTAAAATATAAATATATTATATATCATATATAAATATAGTTACATCTTAATGGCCACCTTTGAAGGTGTTATATGAGTGTTGAATAATCATTGTTTCGTGAGGCAGTATTTTGCCACCCACAGAAACAGTATGTTCTTTAACCATTAGACGAAGGTGTGTGTAAGTGTAAACCAAATCCTTATCATAAAAACATCCTAGTATATTTTATATACTGTTCTTGTTACAAAATAAATGAATAAAAAGAGTTTAAGGTGTTGGAGAAGCAAAATAAAACAAAACAACATTAGAGAATACATTAACCTAAAATCGGGTAACTCTTTTTGATTGGAGCCAATGGATTCCTTGGGAAGACTTATGACCAAATTGAGGCTTCTAGGAGTAAGGGAGGTAAGTTGGGAGAGTATTTGGGCAGAGGTTGGCTGAGCAAAAAGGCTTTGAAAGTGTGAGTAAGGTGGTAGTAGTGGGGGCCTTTTATAAGTGGAGAGGAGGGGAACTCTTGGAAGGTAATGAAATGTTACTTTATTATACAATGATTTTCGGATTATAAAGGTCCCACACTTATATAATTATAGGATAAGGTGATAAGGGTTCGAGATATACTAATTCAATTGTCTTTGGACAAGTGTAATGCTTATATTTTACATTATCCTACCATTATATTAAAATTGTTAATTAATGAGGTAATCGCTGCATCATCATGGTGTCTTAAATAGTTTAATTTATTTAATGTCTAAAAATTATAAAAAAACTATCATGATGTAGGAAATCTTTTTATCTTTCTAATGAATATTTATAGTAAAAAATATGACTTGTATAACCCCATTTAAAATTGTCTTAGTAAAACAACTCATGTTTGTGACATTTTTATTTTAACATTAAATAAAAACTTCTTAATGTCATTTTCCTACCAAAGTAGCTCCATGGGGTCCCCAAGTTGACCGATGGATTTTCTTGGTCGGCAATGACTCATCCAATAGGGGTAAGACAAGTGTAAAGGTCATTTAATATTTTTATAATACCATTTTTACCTTAAATTTCACTAATTACCTTTAATCGCGATTAATTAAACTTAAAAATTACTGTTCACCAAAAAATTATTTTAATCCCAATGAACAACATTTTACTTCCTAATGAAAAAAATGTATGTCATATTTTTGAAAATCAAATCACAGAAGTGATAATGTTTCATTTAAACGAAAATCAGTTTTTTAACTACCACTTAGTGGTTTTACTATTCATCAAAAATTGAAGTTTTTCAGAACGCCAAAATTTCACCCTAAGATATAATTGATATTCCGAATTCAAAAATGTTGTATATTTTAAAAAAATCCAAACATATAAGTTTCATTAATTAATTTTATAATTAATTCCCGCTGTCCCAACAAATAGCGTGTTTTTATGAAAAAAAATATATCAAAATATTGACAATTGTTCATGTCCAATTTCAAAGTGAAATTAATTCAAATGACCACCATTGGATAAAATGGTAAAAATATATTCTAATTATACTCTAAACCATTAAATATTATTATTTATTACTATACATTATTTTGATTAAAAAAGTTGTTTTTAAGTATTTTTCACTATTCATAAAAAATTGGAAGTTCTCAGAAAAATACCAAAAATTCAACATAGGCCAATTTAGATATTCAGAATCTAAAAATGAAGTCTATTTTGAAATATAAAATGTATATAATTTCAAAAGGTGGGTATTACTATTAATAATGTCTATTTTGATTAGTCGCGGTGTGTTTGAACTCGAAGTTGCGAACAACACACACCACTGTATTATTCAATGAGAAGTGTACCGTGGAATCTTGGGGTGTTACACTTCCCTTTGTCCTTTGCCTTAAGTGGTTTCTCAGGTCGATCATCATTAACCCTTGGATTAGGGAATTGATTAGCATAATGCCCCATTTCATTGCACTTGAAGCATTGAAGTGTTAGTGGTGTGTTCTCTACAGTCTTTTCATTATTCACACCATTAGAAACCCTTTTTCTATTACTTAGACACTCAGCTACTCGATGACCTTCATTTCCACACTTAAAACATTTTCTATTCCCTTTAATACAATCTCCACCATGCTTCTTTCCAAACTTTGAGCATAAGGAAACATTCATCTTCTTTTCACCATTATTCTGAGATTTCTCCATGAACTCCATCTTTCATTTCTTGTCAAAACCATGAGATGGATATGTAACACCAACTTCCATTTCTACCTTAATATCACAACACACAATTTCTCCATAGCTACTGAAGTCTCTTATAGATAATGCCCTTCAAAGATTTGGTTTTAAGCCACTGAAAAATCGATCAACATTACTTTCAGGTTGGATGATAAACCCAGATGTATACCTTGAAAGCCTTGTAAAATTCACTTCGTATATACCAATAGATTCATCATCCTTTTGCTTTAGTTCAAGAAACTCCTTCTTCATCTTTCTTCGAAGAATACAAGGGAAGTACTTATTGAAAAATAAGTTCTTGACTCATCCTATTCCATGTAATCAATTTCATCTCTTGGACACATATTCTTGATAAGATTCCACCATTGATCTGCTTCACCTTACAAACGATATAATGTTATGATGACTTTATCATGTTCATAACATTGAAGTACTGAAAATATCTTTTCAGTGGTACTGATCCATTGTTCAGCAATAATTGGATCAGAAGAACCACTTAAAAAAGGTGGACGTTGCCTCATGAAGGACTCAATAGAATATTGTTCCCTTCACTGCTCATTTCAAAGTCCAGAATGATTCATAGCTTGTGTATGTATAGCAATAAGATTTTTCACTCCATCTCCCATTACATTTGTTTGTTCAGGAGGAGAATCATTGCATTGTCCATTACATTGATCAACACGATTCCTTCGGGTTCCAGCCATCATCTAAAACCCAAAAAGAATTGTGTGAGAGGAAAAAATTATGCTAGTTAAAACAACATAATAAAGGGGGAGTAACTTCAGTATATAACATCTTAGGTTACCATAATTCTAGTACTGTAACCTGTACTTATACTTAACCTTAGGGACATACCTTAGAAATATTTCTAGGGATCTCACTAAAGTTCTCGCATCCTAGTTTCCAAAGGTTGACTAAACATTTCCACCGATACCAACTTTAGAGGCCCAAAGCTTGACGTAAGTGGACATTACATTACTTTTTCGGAATACTTAATACATAACAAAAACAGACACACAAGGATCGTAATAGTTTAGTGTCTTTGGAAACTCGGAATATAAACTTCTAATCATGTTGAAATATCTTCAACAACTCCCATAATGATCTTCCCCTTCTTGTTTCCTTACCTAAAACCTTTCTTTTCTTCCTAGGGAAAATAAAACATAAAAAGGGTGAGCACAAATGATTAGTAAGGGCGAACATAGATATCGTAAAACAATCCATTAATTTTTGGAAACAAAAACTGGAACATGAAATTCAAACGTCAAAATCTTTAGCAAAGACATAAATCGTGGAAGTATGTAAGGCATATATCATAATGGAACATAAAACATGATAAAATATAATGGGAATAAAACATGTAATTGTGTCAACCATTCAGCACTTGTTATGATTTCCATAGTATCCAAGACATTGCTTCCAACACCATCTTAGTGGACAAAGTCCCTTTCTGAATCGAGTTCACTCCTCATTTCAGTCCTCTAACACTGAACCAGATTAACTTAACATTCCAACCATGTTTATCTCATGAGATATAAAATCTTTACCCAATGCATTGGATGGAGATATAGGTCCCACCCATCTCATAATGAAATCATTCTTACTTGTGCCACAACATAAACATAAATCATTCATCATAACCCAAAGAATAAAAATGGATTTCATAAACATCATCCCATCGTAACATAATCCATATAAAAAAATGTATATCATTTCATTATAAGAAAAGTGAAACCATTTAAATCATAGAGACATTATACTTGAAACATACACATATGAAAATAATTTCATCTTAGATGGAAAATGGTTTTGATAAAACACTTGAAATGAACTCTTGAAGAAAATATCCTTTCTTCTAAAAAGCATATTCTTTTCAGAAAATTACATGGAATTTTAAATGAAAAGTATTATGTTGAAAATATTCATAAAATCTTTTCGAGTAAGATTCATGAAAATGAGGTGTTATGAAACCATAAAAATCTGTTCATGCCGTATAAGTTAAAAATAACATGTTTCTCATACTTTTGTCGGAAAAGTCAAAAAGTACCTCATATGGTAAACAAAAGAAAGATTCCTTCCATACGATGTGGTAAAAGTAGAAAAGGCTAAAAATGAATTTAAACATACATGGAATAAAAGTAAAAATTTTATGAAAACATTTTGAGAACATATGGACATGGATAATAATCATAACCCCAGTAAATACTTACAAATAAACAATCTTAGAGAAGAATGAGATTGGAATAATTATCCCTTACCTTATGTCTGATATGCTTCGTATGTATCCGAACCTCCTGTATAATGATTTAAATAATGTCATTGACTTATTACAGAATCATATTCATTGTTATGATATCATATATGGTTCACTTATGAATTTATATTACCGATTCTTTTTTAAATTCATGTTAAAGTAGCGTTTTGGGTAAAATCGTTTCATTTGTCGTTCATGTTTTTACTTGTAATTATTCATATGATTGCTTAGATCATGATTAGATACATCCAGAATGTAAAACATGATTTATATATAATATATATTCATAATATACATATATATAATAGATCGATAAATGAAAAGAAATACATCGTTCATGGAGACGGTAGGTCATACGTACGCATGAACGCTATTTTCGTTTCCTTATTGAATTGAATGGAATTAAGTAGATGACATACATATATATATACATAAATACAGTATCATTATTATGTCATATATTTCTTGATTACTTATTATATATACTTTATAATCATTCATGAATTGTTAACATGGAAAATGAATCTCATCGCGTCGTGGAGACGGTAATCTGTACGTACGCACGAGCGATGATATCGTTCCCATATTTATTGAATATAATTGTAGTGAATGATCTAATATCTTAGAATCCATATGATGTTATAATAATCATATTTATGTATTCTATACACCATTATAACCATCCAAGTAAGGTGGTTGTGGAAAAACATATTACACCACGACGTGGAGACGGTATTCCGTACGTATGCACGCGCGGTGATTTCATTTTTCATAGGATGGAAAGATGGTTAGATGGGGTTGCTTAATATTTATAATAACATATTAGTATATTATACATACTGATTTTATTACAATATAATGAAACAAATAAAGAATAATATGTTAAAGAAGAAAGAAGATTGAATGATTCGGTAGAAGAAATTACCTCTTCTTCGATTCGCCTCTTTGAAACCTTCTTAGGGCACTAAGATTGGCCTTTGAAGTAGACCAGGAACTCTATGATGTTAATAGGGAAGTGGGTAAGAGAATTTGGCAGGGGTTGGCCAAGCTTGAAGGATCAAAGTGGTGTGAGGAAGAGAGGGAGGAGGTGCCCTTCTATAAGGGAGGAGAGGGGCACCTTTGGAAATCTTTAAAATATTAATTTATAATAAATCTAACCCCGATTAAAAACCTCAAAAAATGACTCATATTCGAATATTAGATGAGATAGGGTTGTAATATCATCAAAAAATAAAATTTATATATGTTAGGAATTTATTTTAAACATTATAAACTTGATTTATCCTTATTTAATCAATATAATTTTATTTGTGGTAATAACATTCTAAATTTTAAATTATAACAAATAATTACATATTTGTTGTGAATTTTCCTTAATTGGTTACTTTATAACATTGTCGACCATATAAATTAACATTTTTTATTTTTAAATATTTTGGTGATTTTTAATCAATTTTATAATATGTTATTTTTATAAAAATTACAATAGTGTAAATTTTGACTCTATTCATTTATTTGATTTTATATAAAATATATACAAAATATATGTTAAAAATAAAAGTTTTAATATATTCATAAAATGTCATATGTATCTAGAAAATTAGTGTATCACATTAAATAGTTCATATAATATTTATTTTATTATTTTTAAAACCATTTATTTGGTTTATCTCTTAATAAAATAATTACTACAATATTTTTGTATAATTATTTAATATACTTATTTTTTGCATAAAAATTAAAAAAAATATATGATGAAGATAAATCTATTAAATTTCACAATAATACTTTTACTAGAATTTATCATCTTAAAATCCCAATATTTAAATTGTTATATTTATTAAATTATGAAGGTGAAAACTTTGGAATCATTTAAAATAAAATAATATAAGTGTCATAATCGCCTTAATAAGGATCCAAATGGTCACCAATTCATCTAGTGGATGATTTGGGTTTATATATACACTAATAATAAGTTTTTTGCATATTTTGGGCCCTTTTTATATGTATTACTATTTCAATAAAAACTATATTATTGATTTTTCACTAAATAAATAATCTCTGCATCATTAATGTATAAGACAATAATGTAATTAAATAACTCTTAAAAATTACAAATAAATTACCATCATAAAGAAAAAAAATTTATCATTAAAATGAGTATCTATAACCGAATTTATATTCTGTATAAAATTATATTAAAAATACATTAATTATTAATGTTGAGTGAGACATATTTCACTTTTCTTTAAATAAAATAAACTAAAGGTCTTAATCACCTCCAAGTGGGTTCTAATGGATTCTATTTTGACTAAAATATTATATAGGAAAAATTATAATCATCCAATTGTATTAAGAGAAGTATTAGGATAATTGTATAATATTATATTTACCCATAATTACCCAATTTACCTTTTACTATGGTGAATAAAATTTACCGTTGTTACTATTCATAAAGCCCAAAAATAAAAAGTAGTCTATTAGTATAATGTAGACCCACTGATTCCAAATATGGAATCCATTTTTCCAAATTCAATACACATAATTTACAGAAATTAAATTATAATTAATCCTGTTGTCGAAAGAAAACGGGTTTTTGTTTAAAACATTGCAAAAGATTGAATTTATTTAACCTACGAATTCAATGTAAAGTCAATGCTAATGACATAAATTATATTAAATGGTAAAAATATATTATATTTATATTTTTAAACCATTCAACATTATAATTTAACCACATAAGTTATTACGATGAAAAATGTTGTTTTTAATTAAAATATAGCGTATTTTTACTATTCATTAAAATATGAAAGTTATCAGAATAATATGAAAAATTTATCCCAGGTAAAATTTTATATCTTGATTCTAAAGAATAATTTTATTTTGTAAAATTGAACTTATAAGCATGTCAAAAACTAGATTTAAATTGGGTGCGCCATCAAAAGGCGGCAAAACTGCATTTTTTGAAAAAAACTTATTTTACCCGAAACATTTATTTTGTTCTTATACCATGTTTTTTAAAATGTGTAAGATAAATAATAATGTTATAAAATTCAAAATTTAGTTAATACTATTCATAACGTCTAGTTCTTAAAAATATAATAATAATATATCGTTGTTTAGTAAAACCTTGGTATTGCGTACAACACACGCTATCGAAGAAGGTCGTGATTGCGAGTAATGCAAGAAAAGTCAGGGTTTCATGTAGTGCAATACTCCTTTGTTGTTGCGTATAACAGAATGCAAAATTTTTTCATTTATACATTGAATATATACATATATATATATATACTCAATGTTGCGTAGAATGACTATTATCAAACGAACTTGAAATTGTCTGTAACACAATCTAAGAATAGTGTTGTGTATACTGCAAGCTAATACAGTGTTGCGTATAGAAAACGATAATCTTGTTGTATCATAAAATGCATGACATAAAATAAATTAAAAATAATACTTATCATAAAATATTGGTTTGTTACAATAATCTTATGTTGTCAAAGATTTAAAAGAATGGGTCATTATTTAGGCATCTAATAATTAGTTAGTTATGTTTTTGTGGTTTTCTTCAATGATAATTATTTATAACATTACACATTCTGGTCTTATTCAATATAATTTCGTTTAAGGGACCAGGATAACCATGAATTTTTCATATGTGTAAGTATTAACATTATTCAAATCGATGTCCTAAGTTGAAATGTCATGAAGAGAGCTAGGATGGTACGATGAGTGCTGGTTATACAGATGATTATATAGATATTGAAAATTAAATGTGAATGGTATGAGATATTCTAATAGAATTGATTACATTAAATGAATGAATAATTACTAAATAGAGGTTGAGGATCAATAATACATGATTTATATTAAATATTCAAGGAAATGTAATTAAGGATGAAGAGGGTGATGCCTATGTAATGGTTTAAGAATAATGTTAGATGATTGATGTGTATGTTTCTAGTAGTTCAATAATTATGTGTCATGAATAATAAGTTGTACGTTTTCTATTAAGGATTTTTGAAAAAAATATTAAATTGATTTTATGATTTAGAATATGTATTTAATATAAAGGTGATATTTTTATTAAGGGATGGTAGCCCTTAATTTCATCTTTATTTTGAGAAAATAGTGTTTATCTCGCATAATGAGACTATTGGCGTGGATAAAGTACATTTAACAGTACTTATTTTCCTAGAATTGATTATTGATATATTGAAAAAGTGATCTTTGGTATCTTGGACAATGTTGAAAACATTATATGAATTAAGAAATATATCCAATAATATTTGGAATAAAAATTAAATAATATTTTTAATAAGGATTAATAGTAATTTATGTCATTTCCATTTGATTACATGATATGAGTATTAAAATGTTTTTAATGTGATAATCAAAATAATCATTATGATATATAGGGGATCAATGTTTAGATGATTTTGAGAAAATTGGGGTCCTTCTATCAAATGGTTTGGATTCTCATCTTTTGTAATGGTTACAAGGATAACCATTTGGGGAATTATTTATAATAAACATCATATAAGGTTTTAAAGATCCGTGTATTATCTTACCATATGGGGATTTATGAATATAATATATCATGTGCTAACCATTTTTTTGTCATGATTAATTATGATAGAAGAAATGAGTTATCATTCTCTGTATGGATATCATGATCTATTAGTACTTCATGAATGAACAATTAAACTTCATTTCTAAGAGTAAGTGATGAAGTGAAAATAATACAAGGAACAACCAAAGGGTGATATTGTGAATATTAAAAATAATGAAATAGAGAATGTATTTTACATATGTTTATAAATAGTAAAATAATTTTTATTCTCTGGGAACATGATTTTGATAATCCTATATCATAATACCTTAGTTTCTGTTGAACCAAATGTCTTATTAATCATAAAAAATTTATTTGTCTGAGAAACATAACTTTATACTGATCATTAAATTTATTGTTATTAATAACCATAGTCAATCTATATGATTATTTATTATTTTCTTCCATTTCTAATCATCACATAACATCTATTTTCTCCTACATTGAAATATAGTGATTTGTTAGTTTAGGTAACTCTCATGATACCAACATTCCCTTTAAAAATATGTTTTATTATTAATTTTTATGATGTTGTAATCTATTAAAGGACCATTCATGTGTTAATCCCTAATGACTCAGGAGAATTTAATGGGATGAATTTTTTGTAAGGGAGGTAGAATGTGACAACTGAAATTTTTATGCATTATTATTTTTAGATACATTGAAATTCATTGACAGACTTTATTTCACAAAACATTATGTAAATATTTATTTTATGAAATACAAAGACAATATTTCCTTATGTATTATAATTATATTAGATTTTGGTATATACTATACTATTTTTGTCTTGTGTTACACCCATTTCTAGGATCCATTTATATCTTCTGTCATATTAAATACAATATTTTACCATACTAAAATATAAAATTTATATAATTATTATTATATAGTAATTGTTATCAACTAGATATTGGATTGGAGATAATGAATAATATTAAATAAATTGTCAAAATAGGGTTTACACACTAATATAAAATGAATCATTTGGTTTTCAATTAGTTACATATGAATGTCATAACTATTTTGAAATAAAGAGATTCATTTTATAGGAAAACTATATTTCATTGTACAAACGCTTCTTATATCATAAAATTAACCAAACAAATTTTGATGAATGTTTACATAAAATGAATATATTATTTATTCAATCAATTTTTTTATACACATAAAATATATTTTATTGGAATAAGATAAGAATTAATCCAGTTTTATGAATAAAATATTTTTTCCTTCTAAATGATAATATTAAATCATTTTACTGGTGAACATATTTTTTATCTATATTGTGACACTGTTGTAATTTTAATTTTAAAAATAATCTAAATTTCTTAAATTGGAATATTAATATTTACTTTTCTTGAACTTTTTTTATTTTTTTGAGTTTTTTCTTTTTTTTAATGAATAGTAAAACACTACTTTTAAATTCAAAATTACATTTTTATCGAAATTATTTATATTATTAAATTATTTTTCTAAACTCTTTTTAGACTATAAATATTCCTATAAAACATCAATCAATCCAATTTTGGTAATTTTTTTCAATTTCAAAATGAAAATGGATATTAAAAAATTGAAAAATGGTGAACATTTTCGCTTAAAAAACATTTTATCATCCTATATGTGTCATTAATTTTAAATTAATGTCTCCCAAATGTTTTATTGTAATTTTAAAAAATGTTTTTCATTTTTGGAATACTTATACTTTATAATGTCTCATATGGTCAACATAATTTTAAACCAAAATTATTAGTGAGATTAATTAGAAGTAATTACAACGACAAATGGTAAAAAAAATGTTTAAATAGTTGTTAAAATTTATTTTAAGTGGCTAAATAAAGTAGAAAATTTTCCAGATGATTTTTTTTTAAATATTTAAACCATATCCAAAATTTTATATAACATTGAAAATTAATTTAGGAATATGATGTACATTATACCTCTTAATAGTGTTTCCTGTTTTGTATTTATATGAATGTCGCTCCTCCTCCACTATAAATTGGGCTTTCACACCCCTCACATCATCACACCTTCATGACTTTTGGCTAAAAAAACCTACCCAAATAATCTCCCAACATTTCTACCTTCATTTTATAATCCACCATTTTGGAATAAATCCTTCCAAGTTTTCCCTTACGTGTAATCCAAATCGTGTTATACAAAGTAGAGGTAACATCCTTCAATAACCTCATTTATTTTATTCCATAATCTACACTTCATTTTTTTGAATTCCTGATTATATAATAAAATTATTATCTAAATTATAATAATATTTTTTATGTAAATGGTTTATACTAAAATCACATAAACTTCCACCAGGTAGAATACATAGTTATTATTTTTGTGTACAGAGGACTAATGCCTCGTGAACCAATGTCGTTAATTTTTCTATTACCACATTTCAAGGTAGGTAATAATAATGAAAATACTATTTTAATTATATATATATATATGATATTTATGGAATCATTATGCTTCAAGAATTACTATATAACACATACCATAATGATTCCCATTTTATGGTAATTGGGTAAAATCAGATGTGAATGTGTGGAAAACTACCTCCTCAAAGTGATATGATTCTTTAATTTATTAAATGGAATGTATTAAGGATGTATTTTATTATAATTTCCCAACCCCAGTTACCTAGATTCTATGAATTATTACCAAACATTTTCATGATCACGGGAGATCATGTCTCGAAA
Source organism: Viscum album (assembly GCA_963277665.1). NCBI lineage: Eukaryota > Viridiplantae > Streptophyta > Magnoliopsida > Santalales > Viscaceae > Viscum > Viscum album. The sequence goes on from OY728132.1 coordinate 1,968,006,923, forward strand.
GACTGATTAGTTTTGTTGCCTTGGTAGTACTAGATACATTCCAAAGATTTACATTACATCATGAAATGAAAACAAACACAACATTTTCCCCCTTATAACACTTTTATATCCCCTATTCTATCCCTGCAGTTCAACCATAAAATAATTATTCATATCCAAGATAAAATGAAACATAGAAAGGGGTGAGATCAGATGCTTAGTAAGGATAACAATATAGTGGAAAATTTCATAAATATGCATAAACATTTATGGAAATGTATACCACTAAAACATAACCCTTTTAAACATAAACATCAGCATAATATGGGAAATATAAATCAAATAATTCCATTTACTTATTCACATGTATATTCTTTTAGTCGAATAATCCCATGCAATATCAATAGCCAATTTCCTAATGATAGAATTCATAATGCAAGACATCATGCCCACATAGTCAAGGACTCTTTCCAAGACAAAAAATAATATTTTTTAAAGGCCTCATTCCAAGATAGCAGTTTGTATCATGTGACCTACCGATGAAACGAAGAGATATAGAGGGATCCACCCATCACTTATTAAGGCCAATTCATTCCTCATATGAAAATGTAGAGACATAACATAAACATTCGTTTTAAAAATAGAATACAAAAAGTTAATATATTAACCATAAAACATGCATGGTATAATATTAACACATATATAGTCAATCATATCACCAAACCTTTAATAAAATATCGAACACTGTATCATAATAAATAAACATTCAACAAGTGCAAAATCCATCAAAGGATATTGACATAGATGAAACAAAAACTGTTTGATAGAAATATATCATTCTATTTTTAACTCATTTAAAAGTCATGAAATTTAAAATATTCTTGTAATATTGTAAGGGAATCTTCGAAGGTGTTATAATGGCATAAAATAACCGCACCTAACGTATATGTTAAAAAACATTTCTTCCATAGTTTTTTTAATGTTGTAATGGACCTTGTTTGTAAAACAATAGAAATATTATTTTATAAAAATTTAATAAAAAGTAATACAATGGTGTAAATGAATTTAACCCATAGTCTAGGAAATAGTTAAAATGTTTTGAAATACATTTTTATGAATCACTGATGCGGATTATAAAGAGGTCCCAGAAGATACTCACTTATAAACTACCTCAGATAATGAAGAGATTGAAGAATTAACTCTTACCTTTTAGTATTTCTCTATCGAGGGTACGATAACCTCCTGTATAATGGTTAAATAACTATTATTAAATTATACCATAACCACATACTAAAATAGTATATCATATATGATCTCCAAATATTTATTTGTTAATAATACTTCAGTATTATCATCGTTTCAAGTGTTAACTGACTCGTTTTCCTTTTATATATTTTGTTACATAAGTTAGGATTGTTATGGATAAGATGTATTTGATTCAAATCCATAATTATATCATGTTCATAAAAAAATTAATCATTAAATGAAATTTATTCTTGAATGGTTACGATGGGGAATGAATCCCCTTGTGTTCCTAGAGGCGGTAATATGTACATTCGCATGAGCGACAATAACATTCTATTAATGGTGTAATCGTTTGTAATTAGATGTTATATCATATATACAGAATAATTGACATGTTATATTTATTATTTACATCAATTATAATCATTATTTTACCAATCCATAATAATTTTGTGTTGAATAACATTACAAACCATGACGTGGAGATGGTAAGTCTTACGTATGGACGTTTGGCGACTTTGTCCTTCGTAGGATGGAACGAATAATGAATATTGTTATACCATATTTTTAAGAACATAATAGTATGTAGAAGGTATTGGAATTTTTTTTTTGGAAACAAAAAATAAAGGAAGTGGAAGAAGAAAAAAACTTTGAAATAGGTGATGAAATTATCACCTCTTCTTCGGGTGCTTCCTTTTGATTTGATCAAAATGGCTCCTTTGGTTAGATTTATGTTCAAATTAAAGCTTCTAGGATTATATTTAGGGTAGTTGGGAGGATATTTGAGTAGTGGTTAGCTGATCCAAATGGATTTGGAGGTGTGAAAGTAAGTGAAGGGGGTGTACCTTTTTATTTGAAAAGAGGGGGACACTTTATGAAAACCTTGAAATATTATTTTATTATACAATAATATTCGGTTTATAATGGATCCAAAAAGAATTTATTTAGTTTTTAAGGTGGGGATGGGTCAAAAACCTTTTATCCAATAGGTTTTAGACAGGTTTATATCACCATATTAACCTCATCTTTTATATTTTTCTCTTGGATAAATAGATTAGCATTTACCATGTCTCCTTGTATCTTTATATTATATGATTAATAAACATACTATAAAATGAAATAAGAACCCCAACTGGTTAATTAATGAAATAACTATTATTATATAACTCCTTTGGCCGAACCTTATATTTTCAAGACTAATATATCATTTAATAATATTGTATTTGTTTTAAAAACTCATTTATGTGAATTTTGATGCTATTTAGTATTTTATTTTTGATAAAGTCATGTCAACAAGATCACTTCGAAAAAAATCATTCAATCAACCCTAACAATCCATATTAACCTATATATTTTGTTTAATTCATCCAAAGTATCAATTTACATTTATTTGGATATTTATTTTATAAATTATTTTAATTATTCCTTAAAAAGGTAATTTGGGCATCATCATTGTGTCGTATATAAATTTCATTATTTAATTTAAAAAAATTATAAATAAAATACCATTATGTATGAAATATTTTTATATTTATAATGAATATTTGTAGTCAAATTTATATAATGTGTAACCCTATATTTAAAGTTTTCTAGTTATGAAAATTTGAATTTCAAACATTTAGCTCATTATTAAATAAAATAATAATAAATGTTCTAATCTAATCCAAGTGGACCAAAAGGATAATATTTTTTCTATTGTTTATTTTGGTCGAAATACATTTATTTAGTAGAATTATAAATGTTTTAGGATAATAATAATATCATTTTTATCTTTAATTTCTCTATTTATATTTAATCATGGTAAATAAAAGTCAAAAGTTATTATTCACCAAAAATTACATTCCTCATATATAACCACATTATACGTAATGATATCAACTGTGTCTCTTGGATTTTTGAAATTAAATCTACATAGGTTGTAAAATTACATTTTAAACAAATTTGCTAATGTGCCTAGTTTGTGGGTAAAAGACATTATAAAATTAAATAAAATTTTAAACACCAAATTTTATTATAAAATGAATCCAAAATATTAAATTGAACTAATATCAGATATATATATATCTATTTTTGTTGAAATAAATTAAAATAATATAAATAATTATTTAAATAAAATTATTTTTTAAAAAAATGTGTCGTATTTTTAACTATTCATCAAAAATTGAATGTTTTTAGACAAATACCAAAAAATCACCATAAGCTATTTATGATATTCTTAATCCAAAAATGAAGTCATTTTTGAAAAATAAAATTAATAATATTTTAATAAGTTTGTATCACTATTCATAACAACTAGTTAGAATGGTCGTGGTGTGCTAGAACTCGATGTTGCGTACAACGCAAGATATTGTATTATTCAACGGGAAATGTACCGTGAAAGAATGGGATGTTACATTATTCCCTCTTTAATATAATTTTGTCGTAGAAATTTCTAGTATAATACTGAATAAAATGATTCAGGTGCATCTTTATCATATGTTCTTCAGGTTCCCATATTGACTCTTCTATTTTATGGTTTCTCCATAAAACTTTTACCAGACAAGTCGTCCTGTTTCTCAGAACTTGGTCCCTGGTATCAATAATGTTGGTAGGCTCTTCACTATAAGACATATCAGGTTCTAGTTCTATTTAATCATAGGTGAGTACATGAATTGGGTCAGGCATCTATTTTCTCTATAGTGATATGTGGAACACATCATGTGCATTGGAGAGACATGGAGGAATTTTCAAATTGTGAGATACAACTCCAATTCATTCTAGAATTTCGAAATGTTTGATGTATCTGGGACTTAATTTACCCTTATTACTGAATCATATAACACACATCCATGGAGATACCTTCAAAAATGCTTGATCATCTACTTGAAATTCCAAATCCTTCCTGTAGTTATTGGCATAGCACTTTTTTTTACTTTGAGCTTAATTGACGTGGGTTTGGATAATATTCACATTTTACATTATTTCATCAACAGGTTCTAGGCATACAAGTTTTCATTCACCTACATCATCCCAACAAGATGGTGTGAGAAGTCTATTTCCATATAACGCTTCATATGGAGCCATCTGAATACCTGATTTGAAGCTATTGTTATAGGAAAATTCTACCAGAGGTAAATACTGATCCCTCAAAACCTGAAACTCAAGTGATCTAAATCTCAACATGTCTTATAGGGTTTTAATAGTCCGTTCTGATTGTCCATCAAATTGAGGATGGCATAGTTTAGTATCTAGTGATTTCTGAATGCTTTTCTAGAGTCTTGATGTAAAATGTGGATCACGATCTGAAAAAATCAATTAGGGTACTCAATGAAGACATACAACTTTATTAATATACTGCCTTGTTAAAGGTTCAAGGGGTAAATCTTCTCTTATAGTGATAAAATGTGCTGACTTGGTAAGAAAATCAACAATGAACCATATTGCGTCATTCCTCCTAGAAGTCTTTGGTAGCTCCATGACAATTTCCATCGTAATATCATCCTATTTTCACTCAGGTATGGGAAGAGGTTTCATGACTCATCTTGGATACAGTATTCAAACCTTCACATGTTGAAAAACCATACATCTTGACACATAATCAGCTGTCTCCCTCATCAGCTTTTTCAAATAGAAATGTTCATTCAAATATCTATACATATTAGTTCTACCATGGTGTATAATAAAATTAGAGCTATGATCATCATCCATCTATTCCCTTTTAAGATCAGTTATGTTAGGTACACAAAGTCTCTTCCAAAATTTCAAAATTCCAACTTCATATATGAATTCCATCAATATCCCATCATTCACAGCTTTACTTTTCTTTTGAAAATCCTCAACATCAATCGGAGAACATTTTATCCATTCTAGTGAAGATGGATTGGTAACCATTTGAAAAAGTATCAATGTATCACCTTCCATTATTATTCCCATATCCATTTTTACTAGATCCATGTACATAAGATCCCTTTCAACTCCCATCTTGGTCATAACTCCAACATATTTTCTCCTCAAAGCATCTGACACCTTTTTCCCATTCCTAGGTGGTAGTGTATAGTGATATCATAATATTTGAGTAGTTCAAGACATCGTCTATTCCTCATGTTGAGTTCTTTTTATGAGAAAATATACTTCAAACTCTTGTGATCGGTATATATCTCAGATTTTCACCATAGAGATAGTGTCTCCATAACTTCAAAGAAAAGATTAAAACTGCTAACTCAAGATCATGAGTGGGATAGTTGTGTTCATGAATTTTTTGTTGTCAGGATGCATATGCGATAAATCTATCATTCTATAAAAGTACCCAACCAATCTATTTCATATAAGAACCACTATAAATAACAAAACCATCAGTCCCCGATGGTAGAGTCAATATAAGATAATTTACTAATCTTATCTTCAGTACTACATAACTTTCATTATACTATTTTGGAAAAACAAATTTTACCCCTTTACGCGTGAGTTTGGAAAATGGGTTAGCCAATTGGGAAACATTCTGGACAATGCACTGATAATAACATGCCAAACCAATAAAACTACATACTTCACTTTTACTAGTTGATGATGGCCATCCATGTATTGCATTGGTCATTAAAGGGTCAACATTGATTCCATGTTTAGAGATAATATGGCCATGAAAATAAATTTCCTAAAGCCAAAATTTTCACTTGTTGAACATCCTATATAATTCATTTCTTCTAAGAGTCTTTGGAATACTGTGAAAGTGATTCTCATGATCTTCGTAGAATTTGTAGTATACCAAAATATCATCAATAAATACTGCAAAAAAGTCATCAAGATATTCCATGAAAACTCTATTCATTATATCCATGAAAATAGAGGGTGTATTAGTCATTCCAAAAGGCATTACTGTAAACTCATAATGCATGTACCTGGTTTGAAATGCCCTCTTTGTATTGTCTTCCTTCTTCACAGACAACTGATGATATCCAAATCGAAGGTTAATCCATGAAAAAAATTGAGCTACATGAAGCTGATAAAATAAATCATCAATAAAGTTTAGGGGATACTTGTTCTTTATTGTTATTTCATTGATCACCACGTAGTCAATGAAAAACCTCATAGATCCATTATTCTTATTTAAAATTAAGAACAATGGATCCCCATAGAGAAACACTAGGGAGAATAAATCCTTTATTACTAAATTCTTCTAGTTTTTTCTTTAGTTCCAATAATTCCACTGTGGAAACTCTATATGTGGTATTTGATATGGGCCTTGAACCAGAAATTAAATTAATGGAAAACAAAATTTCTTGTTCGGGATGATGTCCAGGTATATTCTCTAGAAACACATCAATATATTCTGGAACAATAAGTTTGTTATATATTTTAAAATTCATTTCGTCACATGTAGTTATTTTATGTTGTTCCTCCACAATAATTGAATTAAGTGGAGCTATTGTGGGTGGATCTAGATAAGAATCAAATCGTTTTGTTTCTTCTCTAAATATTAATTATTCCTTATCATCATCAAAAATTGTAACCAATTTTTCTTACTATAAATTTTCTCATCATGGTCTGAAATCCAATCCATACTGAGGATTATATCAAATCTAATGATGGGTATGATGACTACTATAGAAGATAAATAACATTTATATACCCTAATGGGAACTGATTCATAAAACATTATTTCAATGATACTTCCCTTAGGCGTTTTTACTGAACACTTCTTTATTAAAAAAAATTAGAAATATCTAATTTTCAAAGAAAACTAGGAAATTATGAATCAATGTGATGATACAAAATCAAATAAAGCATTGGCTTAAATGGAGGAAACTGTTTAATTACTTACCACCAATTCATTCGGAGCTTCAAACTCATCATTTGTGATCATATAAGCATGGCCTTGCTCCATTGGCCTTTTTTTAGGTATGTTTCCTTGGCGTTTAATACATTTGATATAAAGATTCCCATTTTATCTATAATTTTAGCATTCAACATTGACAACCTCTTTCCTTCTCTTGCAATCAGGAGCTTGGTGGATTTTTTCACCACACTTGTAATAGACTGAAATTCCCTTCAAGCAAGTACCGTGTTGTTTCTTCCCCTATTTACTATAGGATGTAAATTCAACATTTTCCTCCTTCCCCTTATTTATATTTCCATAGTGTTCATCATATCTCTTCTTCTCATGATTTTCTTTAAATTCATAAGACTTAGAGAATTATTTTTCTTTCTAGATAGCACATGAGACAATATCTTCGTACGATGAGAAGGATTGTGAGACAAATTAACGATGGAGAAGTGTTTTTAACCCATCAAATAATTGATCAATCTTACTCCTTGGATTACATATATGATATTCTACATGACTTGCTAACATAGTAAAGTTAGCCTCATAATTTGTGAAATTATTATCCTCCTGTTGCCTTAGACTCAAATATTTTCATTCCATATCCACTCTATGGTCACAAGGAATGTATTTTACTATAAAAAGATCTTTAAACTCCCTTTATTCCATATTTGATACTTTTTTATCCACCTTAATGTTTTAATTTAATGACCACCATTGATCAATATCTCTGGTGAGGCGATAAACTGCCATGAAATTTTTTCCCTGTTGCGACTCCCCAAAGAATTAAATATTTACTCTATGGATCTTACATATTTCTCAGGTACAAATGTATTTATAGTCTAATAGTGTTTTGGTGATTGTTTCCTCATTAAGAATTATAATATTGAACCTCCATGTTGTTGATCAGGGTGCTTCATACGGGAAACGTTATTATTCATAACCTAAGTATGTTTCCCTAGTATGATGATAAGATGATCAGCACCAGTTGCATCACTAGCTCCACTATAATTATTGTGAGTTGGAGAGAAATCACAACATGGATTACCGGTGTTGATCCAAATTACATTCATTCTAATATGAAACCATATATAAATAATGGATTATGCTAGATTAGTTTATGAATCAAAATACATAATTCCAAACATGTAAAACACTTAACATAAATTGAACAGTTTGGGGATATAATCTAATATCAAAAAAATTTCATTGTGAAATTATTTACTCATAAATCCTTCACAATGGATTGTAATAAAAATTTGAATTATCCATAGAATATCCAATGGGAGTTTTGTAACCAAGAGTGTAGAAAAGCCCATTGTCTTGTGCCAGGATACACTGGGTCATGCCCGAAACTCCTTGTCAGAGTGTTCACTCCGAGGTACATTTGTGCCAATTTCGGCTCTACCTGCTCATATCCAAATAGGTATGTATTCCTTGTAAAATACAAAAAATCTCTACATTACTAAATTCTAGAAAGTTATTCTATACTAATCTTGAATGTCTATCTTAGGGTAATGTTCTCTAATTAGATTTTTTGTAATTCTAGAAAAAAAGGTTTATACTAAACATTCTCTGATACCAACTGTAACACCCTGACCCTAGTAACCCAGAGTTGGTTCATTATTACATAAAATAGGCATTATCACAAGAGATAAAGTATCAAAACACCGATTAGTTTAGTTCCACAAGAGTACAAGATACATACATAAGTTTTACATTACATAATGAATTAAAAACAGCAAAAACATTTGTCCCCTTTGAACAAACATATATTCATTATACTATACTTTCATGTCAACTATAAAATACTTCTCATATCCTGAGAAAGATAAAATATAGAATGTTGTGAGCTCAGATGCTCAGTAATGATAACAATATAGTGGAAACTTTCATAAATGATCATAAACATTTAATGCAATGAATACGAATTAAACATAAGCCTTAAAAACATAAGCTTCAACATAATATGGGAAATATAAATCTAATAATGCCATTTACTTATTCACAAGGATATTCTACTAGTCGAATAATTACATGCAATATTAATATCCAATTTCATAATGGTGGAATGGATAATATCGGACATCATAACCACATTTTCAAGCCCTCATGCCAAGACAAAAGATAATATTTTGTCAAGATCTTGTGTCAAGACACTATATTGACTCATGAGTCATACCGATGCATCGAGGAGCTATAGCGAGCTTCACACCTCACTTACTATGTCAAATGTATTCCTCATATAAAAAGTCAAAAACATTACATAAACATTCATATTAAAACTAGAATATTAAATGTTAATACTTTAACCATAAAACATGAATGGTATAAAAATAACACATCAACAATCAACCATATCACAAAACCTTCAATACAATATGGAATATTGAATCATAATAAATCTACATCAAAAAATTGTAAAATCTTTCAATGGATGTTGACATGGATGAAATCAAAAATATTTAAGAGAAATATATCTTTTAATTTTGAAATCATTTAAAATTCATGTAATTGAAAATATTCTTATAATATTTTATGGTAAGATTAAATGGTGTTATAATGGTGAAAAATAGACTCCCCAACCGTATATGTTAAAAAAAAGTCATTCATTAATTTTGTCAAAAAGGACGTAAAGGACCTTGTTTGGAAAACGATGGATTGATTCCTTTATAAACCTTTTTAAAAAGTCAAGAAAGGGTATAAATTACTTTAACACATAGTCTAAGAAATAGTAAAAATGTTTTCAAACACATTTTTATGAAACGAGGATGTGGATGATAATGAGGTCCCAGTAGATACTCATGTATAAAAAAACTCGGATAATTAAGAGATAATAGAATTAACCCTTATCATGTAATTTTTCTTGGTTGAGGTAACATTAACCTATTTTATAATAGTTAAACAATTATTATTAAATTATAAAAGAACCAAATACATTTATATGATATCTTATATGATATTCTAATATTTTTCGGTTAAAAATATTATAGTAGTATTATGATATCATGTGTTAACTCGTTCATTTTCCTTTATATGTTCTGTTACATAAGTCTTGTAAGTTATGGATAAGATTTATTCGATTCACATCCAAAATAATATTAATTTCTTAAACATTAATTTTTAATTATAAAATGAAATTTATTATTTAATGGTTACGATGCGAAAGGAATCTCATCTTGTTCATGGATACGGTAATTCATACGTATGCACGAGCGTCAATAACATTCTATTAATGGCAGAATCATATGTAGTTGGATGTTATATCATATATACAGAATCATTAATGTGTTATATTTATTATTTACATCAATTATACTCATTATTATTATAAGGACCCATCATTAAAACATTATATAATCTTGAATTAAAGGAATAATTCACATTGGGGATCTTTTCAGGTTTAGAGTTTTAGGGAATTAGGTTATAACTATTCCAAATCAACATGAAAATTAAATTTTGGCACTACTACTCAGTATCCTTTTTTTCCTAAAATAAGAACTCTTAAAAAGAAACGTGTCCAGATTCAATTTTTAGACAACATTACTTTTCCTTGATCCCATCCATGACCCTATCAATCATTAGGTATAGTGGAAAGAATTTTGAAAACATGGGATGAGAATAAAAATCACATTGAGGGTTATAAAACAAGGAAAGGAAACATTAAACCATCAGTAAGTAAAAATCATTGAAACCATACTTTTCAATCATAACATACATTATGAAATCACTCGATTTTTGAATAACACATAGAAATCATAAATCATAAAGGTAAATTATTGAATAAATATCATAAAGATATTGTATATATCAAAACTACATAGAGAGTTACATTAAAATACCCTTCAAATTATATTCCACAAATATCTTAGGAAAAACATTAACGTTTAACTCTGTCACGTTATGCAATGCATTGAAGAGCTATCTCGGGCTCACCCGCCCTAGGTTTATCACCGAACCACCTGTATATGTAAACAATTCCCCATAACCATAAAATAATCATAAAAAATAACCCAAGAATAAAGGAAAGATAATATTTCCACATTAGAATCACTATATATCATATCCAGATATTGAAATAAACATTGCTTTATCAAATCATCTTCAACCCCATTTAAAAAATATAATAAATATATTTTTGAATCAAATTGTCCCATAGCACATTGAATATTTTGAACAAAATTTTAATTTCAAAACCCTCACGTCCATATAAATAAAACCTTAAAACTGTTTTTAAAACATGGACATTAATGAGATTTATTTATATGAATAAATCATTAAAACATTTTATATGATATTTCAGTTAAAGAGTTCAAAACTAAATGAGAGACGTTTGAATAAAAATAATTGAGGAATAAAATTAATTAAATCATATAATACCATTAGAATAAAGATATTCATGATATAATAAGTCAAATGGGAGTATATAAACCATATAAAAGGGAATTGGTGTAAAACAAAAAATAAGCCTTAGTGGAATGTAAATTGAGACAAAGTCCCTTGTAATGATCATTTCCTTAAATTAAGGATAAATCAATTACATATTTATGAGTGACATATAAGAATAAACCCAATATAAGTGGATATTAAGTGAAAAAAATCATAGTTTATTCAAATATATTCATATCCTGACATAATTAAGAAGTAGAAGTTTAACCCAAGGAATTTAAATTGGGTTAAGAACTTCTCTTACAGAAATTTGAAAACCTAAGGATGTCACTATAATATTTAGGAAAGTAGTTGATGAGAGAAAATAGGGTATCACATCACATAGATATAAAATTTATAGCAATATGGATATATAATAACATATCCCAACATAAGAAGATGTAAATTAAATTAGATAATAAAAATATGTCATTTCAAAATATGAGGGTGAAAAGTTCCCTGAACAATTGGGTAACTTACAAAACATACAACACAAGAAAGAAAGATAATTAAATGAAGATGTAAATACACATAAATTAATGTATAATAGACAAATAATACAATCATGGGTTGTAAATTAACAACACAAAAGGAAATATGGGCGAATATAGCATGAATCACACTAGAATAAAAAGTGAGATGAAAACCAATTTCCTCGTTGTAATCAATCAAGTCGTATGACCAACAGTTATTAACCACCAATTTAATCATATAATACAATGAATATAAAGTGAATCATGATAATATATATCAAATTTCAGTACACAATGCACCACATTCAATAAATAATTGGCAATCTATAGAAACCTCATTGAATAAAAAGTGAGATAAGAAACCCCTTACCCCATGTCCGACATGACCCGTTTGTTTTTTAATCTCATGAATAATAATATAAATTAAATTTATACATGATTAATAACCTTTATCAAGTTTTATATTCCCTTCACATCACTTATTAACATGTTATAAACATTAGGAAATAATTGATGTTAATAATGGTTGTTTTTTTTATATTTGCAACTTGAGTCAAAAATGATCTTCTTATAATTACAAGTTGTTCATGTTGTCAAAATTCCATTATATCCAGAATTATATTCATGATTTATATATAATATATTTCATATATATCTTGTATATTTATTTATTTTTAATATTACATAACATTTAGTGATAAGAAATGAAATGCACCGTTCATGGAGACAGTAATCTGTACATATGCCTGAACACTACTTTCATTTCAATTTCTTATTTAATGGAATGAAAACATAATGATACAAAGTATAATATAATTATAGTATAATATCATATGATATATATGATACAAAATTTCATTAACTACATTTTTTGGAGGTTCCATGTATTTCATGACAGAATCATATTCCATTTAGGGAGTGGTAGTCCGCACTTCCCCAAATGAAATTATCATATTACACATATTTTAAAGCATAGTGGTTTGTTTGTAAATAAAAATTACAGAATATTAGAGAAAACCTATAAATAATATATATAATATATAAATACAGTTCTATCATAATGGCCACTATGAGAGGTGGTAGGATATGATTGAACAATATTCGTTTCGGGAGGCAGTAGTTCATCGTGCACAGAAACAGTATGTTCTTTAACCATTAGATGGAGGTGTGTGTAAATGTAGATCGAATAATTCTCATCAAAACAACCTAGTATGTTAAGAATAATGGTGTTTTTATAAAATAAAAAATAAATATAGTTTAAGGGGTTGGAGAAGTAAAATAAAACAAATGAACTTAAGGGAATACATTACCTTTAAACCGGGTATCTCCCATTTGATTGAATAAAAGGTAAACTTGAATTTCCTTATGCTTAAGGGGAGGTTTATAGGAAGAGTATAGTGATTTATGGAGGTTAATATGGTAGAGTTTGTATGAGACAAGGGGCTTGAAAGTGTGAGGAATGGTTTAGAAGTGATGGATTTCTATAGCTTAATAGGGTAGAGGTTGGAGATGCCAAGGGGCTTGAAAGTTTGGTGAATGGTTTAGAAGTGAAGGATTTTTATAAGGGGGAGGAGGGGATCATTATGAATACTTGAAAATATTATTTTATTATATAATGATTTTTGGTTTTTGAAGGTCCAAAACTCATTAATGTTAAAGATATGATTACACATGTTCTGAATAAAGTCATCCAATAAGATTTAGAAAGGTTTTGGATAATGTTTTAATCATTACAATAATTTTTTAAATCAAACATAAATGTTGTAAACAATGTCATGAACCGAATCGAGTCGCCATCTACTCGGCGCCCGACCCGGTCCACAGCAAGGCCCGAAGGATGTTCCCGATCCCCACGGGCTGGCACAAGTGCCCGAGTATAAATTTAAAAATTTTGGGAATGATTTACCCGTACAACAACCAGAAACAAACCAAAATTAAACTGAATTCCTAAATCAACATTACAACCACATGTTTTAAAAACAGCAAGAATGAGTCTCAACAAAAAGAGAAACTACAACTTAACCACAGCTAACTCCCAAAAGAAGGTGACCAAAAACAAAACCAGCAACTGTCACCTGGTGGACGAATATCACTGTCAGGCCTCCGCCACTAGCACCAAATCAGAAGAACCAACTAACAACCCGGACCACCATGCTCAAAACCTTGGAGTTTCCCTGCATAAGACATAATCAGATCTACTTACACCCAAGGGTGTAAGTAGGGTGTGAGAAATGCTCAATAGGTTGACACCAGGGTAAATATTCCGCATAAAAAGGGTTAGATGACCAAAGCAGTTTGGAAGATCAAATTTTTTTAGGGAAAGTAAATAAACGTACTAACATTTTGATGGGAATAGTTTTTAATGAAATAAATACAGTTTTAAAATAGGAAAAGGGTTTTTTGGTACTGAAAGAAAAAGAAACATTCTTACCTTTTGAGACCATATAAGTCACCAAAATCAACCAGTGATGAGTATATAATTGCACAGGAGAAACAAAAAGTGGGAGAGGCCCTAAAGTAATAAAGTTGTGTGGGGCCCTAAAAGCTCACGTCTCAGTGAACCATATCATACATTCCCGTGCAAGGGCCACTGGAAGGGAAACACCTCCTATCGTAGTGGTCACCAGTCATCATCAAATGTTTATTTAGTGTTGTAAGCGTCAATCCCGGTAAGTGAAACTGGGCCGAGGCCACTCCTGTATCACTAGCACGCTAGTCCAGTACACCCATGTAGTACCCAGGCTTCCCCTTTTGTGATCAATATTCAAATTTCACCTTACTCATCAATGTCAAGACACAACACACAACAAAGAACTTCACAACATGCAAGAAATACAGAATTTTGAGAACCAAACTAATGTTTATCAAACATTTGGAAAATTGGTTTATAAGTTTTAATAAAATAAAACAACACAATCAACAGTGAAACACCCACTCGGACACACACTAAGATAGTAACAAGGATCAAATTTCAGATGCTGCAATTGTTCAAAAACCAAGGCGCAACCTGGTATAAACCTGAAAATCTAAATAAGCCACTAATAAAGGTAAAACACCATGCTCTACCAATCAACCGATAACTCACAGCCGCATTTAAATAAAAGACATATTAAATTAATCAAACCAGCAGACTAAATGATCAAATTCCCTAAGCATGTGAAAACACCTACCTCAAATGGGTACAAAAAACGACACGGCACAAAACTCTTGTTGTGCAACGGTCGCACCATATGGAGTCGTCAAAAAGGTCCTAAGACAATAGACAAAATCACCACGGTGCCGACCCAGAAAATATCAGCAATTTAATTAACCATTAAAAAAATCCAATAACAATTAAATAAGTTGATTAATAACTATAAAACTCCAAAACTAACTAAATAAATTTATTAACTATTCAACAATTTCAATTAAATAAGATGATAAACAAATTTAATAATAATCAATTAAATTAATTAACAATTTACAAAATTTAATTATCATTATCAATTTAACCAATTCAAATAAATAAAAATATTCACAAATTTAATAACAATAAATTAATTAATTAACACATAAAAAATGCATTAATAACTAAATAACATATATATCAATTAAACCAATCATAATAAATAAATAAAAATAAAAATAAACCCTTATTGTGGAATGTTGGGAAAGCGAGGGGTGGCACAACAGTTGTCTGGCAAGCGCGAGCGGTGTGTGGGAGGTGTTCCGACGGCGTGAGCGGGGTGCGGGAGGCATTTTGGCAGCACGAGTGGGTTGCGGGAGGCGGTCCGGCAGCATGAGCGGGGTGTGGGAGGCAGTCCGGAAAGAGTAAATAGGGTGCCAGCTTGTCGGTTCAGCAAAGGGAAGGAGGGGCGCCGACCTGTTGAGTGGGAGGCAGCAGGAGGAGGGGTGGTTTTCTTGGAGAGGGGAAGGTTGTGGGAGCGCGGTGGGTGATGATGAGCACGGCGGGTGAGTGCGGTGGGTGAGGGTGAGTGCGGCGGTGAGCGTGGAGGGTGATGGTGAGCGAACGGGGGAGAGATGGGGCGCAATAGGGAAGAGAGGAGAAGGGAGGGAGAAAAGGAGAAAAGTGGGAGAAGGGAGAAGGGAGGGGTGCGGCCGAGCAGGGAAGAGAGGGTGAGGGGGGAGGGAGGACGTGGGAGAGAATAGATAAGAAGGAGAGAGGGGATGCGTGGGGAAGAATAAAGAGGAGAAAAAAGAGAAAAAAAAAAGAAAAAAAAGGAGAAATAGTGTGGAGGCTCGGGTTTTCATGGGGGGAATTAATAAAAATAAATAAAAAAAGATACTCAATATAATAAATAAAAGAACTAAATGTAATAAAATGAAGATAAAAGGCTTAAATAATAATAAAATTAATAATCATAATAATCATAATAATAATAATAAGAAAACTGAAGTAATCATCCGGTGTTTGAAACGTCCTTGCAACGGACACCGCACGTTAAAATGGATAAGTAGCACACCTTCACATGTGCCCTTCCCGTGTGCCGAGCAGCATAAGGCCCACGAGCACACATAATTGCAACAATGGGCAACCCACATCGGGTTCAGCCCATGCTACAACCAACCAATTTAGATAAACATACAATTAATTCACAAAATAAAAATTTAAAATTTAAGTTGTACCTCAAAGAAGTCTGGGTGTGACATTTCTCCCCACCATGATAACTTTCCACCCTCGGAAAGTCATCTCGATGACTGATTAGAGAATAAAAATGGGTACTCCTGCTCAACCCACGAATTCTGTTCCCAAGTCCCGTGCTCATCATTCCCATGCTACCAGAGAATACAGACCAGAGGAATGGACTTTCCATGCAGAGCCTTCTACTGAGTATCCACTACCCACACTGGTCGGTCAAACACTGATAAGTCTGGCTCAATCTCCAGCTCCTCCCAATCTAGCACATGCGACGGATCGGGGTTGTACTTCAATAGTTGAGAGACATAGAATACTTCGTGAAATACAGTTTGATGGAAACAGTTTTTAAAGAAAGAAATACAGTTTTAAAATAGAAAAAATGGGTTTGGGTACTGAAAGAAAAAGAAAAATTCTTACCTTTTGAGACCACAGAAGTCACCAATACCAACTTGTGATGAGTATATAATCACACAGGAGAAAAAAAAAGTGGGAGAGTCCCTAAAGTACTGAAGTTGTGTGGGGCTCTAGAACCTCACGTCTCGGTGAACCATATCATACATTCCCGTGCACGAGCCACTGGTAGGGAAACACCTCCTACCGTAGTGGTCTCTAGTCATCATCAAATGTTTAGTTATTGTTGTAAGCGTCAATCCCGCTAAGTGAAACTGGGTGGAGGCCACTCCCGTATCACTAGCATGCTAGTCTAGTCTGTCCACATAGTACCCAGGCTTCCCCTTTTGTGATCAATATTCAAAGTTCACCCTACTCATCAAGGTCAAGACACAACACACAACATAGAAACTCACAACATGCAAGAACTAAAAAAAATTTAGAACCAAACTACAGTTTATCAAACATTTTGAAAATTGGTTTAAAAGTTTTAAGAAAATAAAACAACATAATCAATAGTGAAAAACCCACTCGGACGCACACTAAGATTGTAGCAAGGATCAAATTTCAACTACTGCATTTGTTCAAAAATCAGGGCGCAACACGGTATAATCCCGACAATCTAAATAGTCCACTAATTAATGTAAAACACCTCGCTCTACCAATCAACCGAAAACTCACAGCTGCATTTAAATAAAGGACATATTAAATTAATCAAACCAGCAGACTAAATGATCAAATTCTTTAAGCATGTGAAACCACCAACCTCAAATGGGTATGAAAAACGACACGGCGCAAAACTCCTGTTGTGCAACCGTCCCATCGAATGGAGCCGTCAAAAAGGTCCTAAAACAGTAGATGAAATCACCATGGTGCCATCCCAGAAAATATAAACAATTTAATTAACCATTAAACAAATCCAATAACAAGTAAATAAGGTGATTAATAAGTATACAACTCCAAAACTAAATAAATTAATTAATTAAATATTCAAAAATTTCAATTAAATAAGATGATTAAAAAACTTAATAATAATCAATTAAATTAATAAAAAATTTACCAAATGTAATGATCATTATCAATTTAACCAATTCAAATAAATAAAAATATTAACAAATTTAATAACAATCAATTAATTAATTTACACTTAAAAAATGAATTAATAACTAAATTACTTAAATATCAATTAAACCAATAAAAATAATTAAATTAATATAAAAACAACCCATATTTGGGAACATTGGGAAAGCGAGGAGCGGCACAGCGGTTTTCCAGTGAGCGCGAGTGGTTTGTGGGAGGCGGTCCGTCAGCATGAGTGGGGTGTGGGAGGCGGTCCGGCAGTGCGAGCGGGGTGGGGGTGGCGGTCCGGCAGTGGGAGTGGGGTGCGGGAGGCAGTCCAGCAAGAGGAAATAGGGCGCCGGAAGGTCGGTTGGGGAAGGGAGGAGGAGAGGAGGAAGGGAGTTTTGGGTGCTCGCCGTGGAGCAGAGGAGGAGGAAGGGGGAGTCAGTTGGTCGGTCCGATAAAGGGAAGGAGGGGTGCCGGCCTGGTGAGCGGGTGGCAGTAGGAGGAGGGGCGGTTGGCTGGGAGAGGGGAAGGGTGGGGGAGTGTGGTGGGTGAGCACAGTGGGTGAGGGTGAGCGTGGAGGGTGAGGGTGAGGGAACGGGGCAGAGATGGGGTGCAGCAGGGAAGATAGGAGAAGGGAGGGAGAAAAGTAGAAAAGAGGGAGAAGGGAGAAGGGAGGGGCGCGGCTGAGCGGTGAAGAGAGGGTGAGGGAGGAGGGAGGCCGCGTGAGAGTAGAGAGAATAAGGATATAGGGGATGCATGGGGAGGAAGAAAGAGGAGAAAAAAAATAAAAAAAATGAGAAATAGGGTGGCGGCTACGGTCTGCATGGGGGGGAATTAATAAAAAACAAATAAAAAAAGAAACAACTCAATACAATAAATAAAAGAACAAAATGCAATAAAATAAAGATAAAAGGATTAAATAATAAAAAAAATTAATAATAATAATAATAATAATAATAATAATAAAACTGAAGTAATCATCTGGTGTTTGAAACGTATGCGTAACGGACGCCGCACGTTAAAATGGCTAAGCCACACAGCTTCGCCCGTGCCCTACCCATGCACCGAGCGACGTAAGGCCCGCGCGAACACATTGTTGCCACAACGGGCAACCCGCATCGGGTTCATCACATGCTACAACCAAGCAATTTAAATAAAGAGTAAATTAATTCACGAAATGAAAATTTAAAATTACAGTTGTACCTCAACAAAGTCCGTGCGTGACAAACACTACATCATTATTGAGTCATTAATTTTTTTAATTATTTGATGTTTAAAATTTAATAAAATAATTATAATGATGTATGAAATATTTATAGATTTTAATTTAATTTTTGAAGTCTAAAACATAACTTATATAACCCTATGTAATTATAGATTTATTAAAAGATATATGTTTATGTCATTTTTTACTTTACATTAAATTAATTTATATAAAGTTTCATTATCACTACCAAGTGGCTCCATGGGGTCCCAAAATCGACCCAAGGATGAACATGGATGGAAATGTATCAACCAATAGGATTAAGACACATGTTAATATAATTTAATATTATTATAAGACTATTTTTACCCTTATTTACCAGATTTAACCATTAACTATGGAAAATAAAATATTTACTAAAGTAAATATTCATAATGTAAAAAAATTAAGGTTTCATATTTACAAAATTTGGACATCATAATTCCAAATATGGAATCCATTTTTCCAAATTCAAAACACAGAAGTGGAAGGAATTAATTTTAAATTAATTCCTATTGTCAAAACAAAAAAGCATGTTTTTAAGAAATAATAACTATCAAAATATTGACACTTATTTATGTCCAATTTCAAAGTGAAATTACTTATAATGACCAAAATTTGATTAAATAGAGAAAAAAATATAATTACACATATAACATGATATAAAGATAATCTATATTTATAAATAAATTAGATTTAAAGGCAGTTTTGAAATAAAATGCAGTATTTTCACTATTCATTAAAAATGAATTTTATTAGAAAAATACCAAATATTTACCCAAAGTAAATTTTGATGTCTGGATTCTAAAGAATAATTTTATTTTTTCAAATGGAACATATTAATTTTCCCGAAAATATATTTAATGAGGGTTATTTATCAAAAGGTGATAAATTGACCATTTAACAAATATTTGAGTATTTATACACAAAATCAAATTTTTTTTCATATTTTAAGCCATGAATTTTTTTTTTTGATAAATGTAAAAACCTTTAAAAATAATATATAATAATATTTTAGTTAGTTCTATCCATTCTTGTCAATACAATGATTATGTGTTAAATACAATTTAAAATAATATTATTATAAAATAATTTTTCAGTATAACTCATTATTCTGTGAAACGTAAGATTTCAAAGAATCCTGTTGTTTCATATCGGGTATTTCATTGATCATAATATCCATTTTGAAGTAAAATTAAAATTTAATTAAAAAATAAATTTAAATATAAAAAGTTCTATACTTTATTTACCAGGATTGGTACATCCTTCCTCCCTTTTGGGAATTTTGTCCTCACAATTTTAAATTTTGGCTTGGAAACATCATTGAAAGTTCCACATTGGAAAAAGTGTCAATAAAAATTTCACATTAAAATAAATAAAGTGAAATACAAAGGTCACTCGAGACAATAGACACTAGTATTCCATGATGACATGGATATAGAAGAGAAACTAACTCTCATAAATTAAAATATTGTGATAGGGAGCTAGATCACGGAATGTTAACCACCACAATACAATAAATTTGTGGTTAGGTAAAAGTATAATGATTAAAGTGTGCTTATAACATTTTTTATTCAAAATCCTTTTCAAAGAGTTGAATAATTTTATTAATAACTACACTAATATTGTATGGAAATATACTTACTTGTCATGTAGTGTGTCATCCTTTAATAAAATTCTACCACAAACTCATCTTTTCTCCAAATGATGATTATTCAAACTGACTTGGTCATAATAAATGAAATAAGGTTTACTTCATGATTATCAGATAATCAAAAAATGATGAACTATATATTTCCCCTATCATTAAACATCATCCAATACCAAATTGTTTTGTACAAGACCAGATAATACCTAAAAAAGATAATACTTTATACAAAGAAATACTACTCATAATCCCCAAAATATGACAGACAATACCCAAAGTTCAGAAAGTACCATTAAATAAACAAATTTCCTTAAAATTATTCAACTTAACCCAAACAAAGATGTAACCCAAAAAAAAGAAGTATTTATTCACATAGTCTTCCACTGAAAAACTTGGCATTTATCTCCAATTAAAATCAACTATTATTGAAGTATCATAATGAAGTTTAATTAACCAAATCGCGTATTCTATATGATAGGATAATCATTTCCATAAATAAACCAAATCACCTTATTTCCCAAATAAAAACATATATTCTTCCAAAATAAAATTCCACCATTACACTTCCAAAGAAAATATAATTAGCCATTGAATAACATTTTCAAATATCAAACATCTGGGTTACACATACTATAAAATGTCTTCCAATGTAATCCCATCCAAAAAAGAGTGTTAATACTTTTACGCTTTTTATCATCTTAAAATCTACCATAACTCTTGAATCCCATATATGTTGACTTCTTACTCATTCAACATTCTTCATTATCCATTAACCATTCTTTAGCAACTAATTTTTAAATACTTCTTTCCTACAAAAAATCATCAATCATATCCTAAGATTCAATAATATCAAAACATATGTTTATAAATAATCCATTCCTTTCATTGTACATTGTCAGTTTCTTAATCCTAAATTGGAATAAAATTATGTATTAGTAAACATATATTTGTATGATCATGGTTATCCCATTCCCGAAACATCTTCGTCGGACCTCAGTTTTTATAATGACCATGAACACCCCATTTAAAACATTCAATTAATCCCTCAAAAAGAACATCTTTCCCTTTCCTAGAGTCAACTAGATGCTTCTTTTTTCCATGGAATGTTCTTTCTTTATGACCTTTATTCTCATATATATATAGCATCTTCCCTTCCCATTTAAGCATTTTCTTTGGTGTTTCCTTCCACAACCTTGAGACATATGTTTTTGATCAAACATAACTATATGATTATTACCTGAACTTATGTATAGATTTTTTTCTCGCATATACAATGCCTTATAAAAATCATCATTGTTCAGGTGGTCAATCCCGACTCTAGGTAGTTTGTTGAGAATAACCACAAGAGTTTTCATTTCACCCCCATTTCATTTAGTTTCTCATTTAGAAAACTATCATAGTCTTCTTCACATCCACTGTTACTTTGGTGCCTTCTAGATGCAGTCATTTAATAAAACTAAAAATTTCAGTGTGATTATATAATTAAAATCCACATATAATATATTATGAAGAGGGTAAATGCTAATATAGACATATTCATGTTATCTTAAACTCAATAAATTTATCTAAAATAACTATGGCTCTTTATAATATGCAAACCATTATAGTTATGTAAGTTTTTCTTAAATAACAACCTAATATCTATAATAATCTAAACAGACCATTGATTCCAATAATAAGGACTCGACATTAAAAAATTATATAATCTTGAATTAAATGAATAATTTACATTGAGGATCTTTTCAGGTGTAGAGTTTTAGATAATTTGTCCATAACAATTACATATCAACTTGAAAATTACATGATGACACTACTACTCAGTATCAATTTTTTGATAAAATAAAAACTCTTAAAAAGAAACATGTTTAGTTCCATGTTTTAGACAACATGACTTTTCCGTGATCACATCGTTGACACTATTCATTTGAATACCCTATGGAAAAAAATATCACAAACGTGGGATTAGAATAAAAAGATCATTAATCGTTATAAAATAAGTAAAGGAAAAATTAACTTATAAATATATACAAATCAATGAAACCATATTTTTCAAACCTATCATAGCTCATGAAATCATAATATTTATGAATAAAGCACAGAAATCATAAATCATAAATGTAACTTATGGAATCTGTATCATACATACATGGTAGCTATCACAACTTCGTAGGGTGTTACATTGGAATATCCATCATAGTATATTCCCTAAATCTCTTAGGAGAAACATTGACATTTACCTCAATCATGTTACCCAACGCATTGGAGAGTTATCTCAGTCTCATCTGCCATATGTTTATTAATAAACAACATGTATACATAATCAATGCACAGTAACCTTAACATAATCATAACACGTTACACTAGAATAATGTAAATATAAAATTTCCACATTCCAATCACAATATATCATATCATGATATGGAAAAAAAATCTTCGTAAAAAATTTTCATAACCATTTAATACATTTAATAAAGAAATTTCTGAATAAAAGTTTCCCATACCACATTAGACCTTTTGGCAGAAATGTTAATTTCAAAAAACACACGTCCATATAAATAAATAATTGATACCATTTTTAAAACATAGACATTAATGAGAATGATTTTTAGGAATAAATCTTTAAAACATTTAAAATGACATTTCATTAAAAGACTTCATAACCAAATGAGAGACACTTGAATACAAATAATTGAAGAATAAAAATAATCAATGATTATAATTCCATTAGAATAAATATTTTCATGATATAATATGTCAAAGGTTAGTATACACCCCATATAAAAGTGAATTGTGTTATAACAACAAATATTTCTCAATGGAATGTAAATTGAGGCAAAGTCCTTTGTAATGATCTTATCCTTAGATTATGGATAAATCAATGAAATAATTTTGTGCGATAAATAAGAATACACAAAATATATGGGGATATTATGTTTAAATCAATCATAGGTCATTCACACATATTCATAGAATGACATAATCAAGAAATAAAAGTTTAACCCAATGAATTGAAATTGGGTTAAGAAGTTCTCTTATATAAATTTGTCAGCCTAACAGTGTCACATTAAAATTTAGAAAATGAGTTGATAAGAGAAAAAGGGTATCTCATCAGTTGGACATAAAATTTACAACAATAAGGATATATAATAACATATCCCAACATAAGAAGATGTAAATTAAATGACATAACAAAAATAAGTCTTTAAAAAAGAGGAGGGTGAAAAGTTTCGTTAACGATTTGGTAGCATAAAAAACATACACCACATGAAAGAAGGTTAATTCAATGAATATTTAAATACCCATAAATTAAATTCTAATAAACAAATAATACAATCATTGGTAGTAAATTAACCACACAAATGAAAATATTGGCAAATATAGCATGAATCTCAGGGGAATAAAAACTGAGATGAAAACGCCTTACCATGTTGTAATCAATCGAGTCATATGACCAAAAGTTAATGAACAACAAATGAATCATTGAATACCATGAATATAAAAATAATCATTATTATATATATCAAATGTTAGTACACAATACACTACAATAAATAAATAAGTGTCAAACAATGAAAATCTAATGGAATTAAAAGTGCGGTAATAAACACCTTACCTCATGTCCGAATTGACCCGTTCATTCATTAATATCTTGAATAATGATATAAATTAAATTTCTACTTTCTTAAGAACCTTTTTTATTTTTATTATTCCTTTAATATCACCTATTACCATGTTACAAACATTATGCATTTATTTATGTTAATAATGGTCATTTTGTCGATATTTGGTACTTGAGTCAAAAAATAAACTTCATATAATTACAAGTTGTTCATGTGGTCAACAGTCCATTATATCCAGAATGATATTGATGAAATAGATATAATATATATAATATATATCCAATATATTTAAGTATTTAAAATATTACATAAAATTTTGATATTTGAAATGAAATGCACCGTTAATGGAGACGGTAAGACGTATGTACGCATGAATGCTACTTTCAATTATATTTTATATTTAATGGAATGAAAAAATAATGATGCATAGGTATATTATAAATCAAGTATAATATCATATGATATATATTTTACATAATTTCATTTACACCATCCTTTATAAGACCATTGTATGTCAAGAATGAATCATATCACCTTGAGGGGCGGTAGTCCACACTTCCACAAATGAAATTATTGTATTACACATATTGGAAAGCATAAAGGTATGATTATAAATATAAATTACAGAAAATAGATAAACATAAACATAATATATATATCAAACATAAATATATTTTCATCATAATGGTATCAATGAAAGGTGGTTGGAGATGATTAAACAATCATCATTTCGTGAGGCAGTAGTTCGCCGTCCACAGAAACAATATCTTTTTACCCAGTAGATGGAGGTTTGTGTAAGTTTAGTTTTAATACTTCCCATAAAAACAACCTAGTATATTGAGGTTACTAGTGTTGTTATAAAATAAAGGAATAAAAATATTTTATTAGGTTTGTGAAGTAAAATAAAACAAAAGAACTTAAGAGAAGACCTTACCTTAAAATCAGGTATCTACCTTTGGTTTGAACCAAAAAGATTACTTGAATTGTCTTATTCCATGTGGAAGTCTTCTAAGAGGAGGATATGGATGTTTAGTGCTTAATTGGGAAGATATTGGTCGAACCAAGGGGCATGAGAAGTGTGAGGAATGGGTAATAAGTGGGAGATTTTTATAAGGGGGGAGGGTCTTTTTAGAAAACCATGAAAATATTATTTTATTATAATGATTTTCGGTTTCTAAAGCTCCAAAACTCATTAAAGTCGAAGATAATTTGACTCTTGTTTGAAATAAAATCATCCAATAATAATTGTACAGGTTTTGGATATTTTTTTAATCATTATAATCTAATCTTTTTAAAATCATTCATTAATGAGGTAAACACTGCATCATTATTGTGTGGTAAATATTTTTTTTATTTGATGTCTCAAAATTTTAAAAAAAATCATGATGTAGGATTTTTTTTCAAATTAATATATATAGTCTATGATATAACTTATATAACCCAATGTAAAAATAGTTTTACTGAAAGATATATGTTTTTGTCATTTTAGTGTTTATATTAAATTAATTATTATAAAGTGTCATTTTCATTTCCATGTTGATCAATGGGGTCATAAAATCGACCTAAGGATGGCCAAGGTTTAAAATTTATCAACCAATAGAATTAGGACACATGTTTTTGTAATTTAATGTTTTTATAATATTATTTTTTTACACTTATTTACCAGAATTACCCTTTAACCATAGTAAATAATATATTTACTGAAGTAATTATTCATAATGACTAAAAATAAAATTTACCTATTTACACAATTTAGACCTTTTTATTAAACATATTCAATCCATTTTTCCATATTTAAAACACATATGTGGCATAAATTAATTTAAAATTAATTTCTGTTGTAAAAAAAAGCGTTTTTTTACGAAATAATAACTATCAAACGATAGACACTTATTTACGTCCAATTTTATAGTGAAATTACATTCAATGACCATCATTGGATTAAATAGTAAGAAATTAATATAATTAAACTTTAATACCAACTAAAACAAAAATCTATTCTTATAAATAAATTATATTAAAAGTCACTTTTGAATTAAAATACAGTACTTTCACTATTAATTTAAAAATGATTTTTATCAGAAAAATACCAAAAATTTACCCAATGTAAATTTTGATGTTTTGATTCAAAAGAATAATTTTATTTTGTAAAATAAATCATATAAAAGTGACCAAAACTATATTTATAGAGGTTTCACTATCAAAAGGTGAAAAATCAGCCATTTTAATGAATATTAGAGTATTTATGCTTAAAATCAGAATCATTGTTATTTTAACCCACTAAAATTCATTGGAAAAATGTAAAAATAGTTAAAAAGACAAATATAATAGTATTTTACTTAGTTATATTCATTAATGTAAATAAGATGGCTATGTGTTAACTACCATTTAAAATAATAATATTATTATATTATTTTTCAGTATAACACAACATTGTGTGCAACGAATGATTTCAAAAAAACCTGTTGTAGCATATCAGATACACCATCGAACATAGAATCCCCTTTAAAGTAAAATTAATATTTAATTCCCAAATATTAATAAATATAAAATTTTATATTCTTTATTTAACTGGTATGTTACAACTATACCCATCCAAAATAATTAAGTGTAAAATAACAAACTACAGCACGACGTGGAGATGGTAAGACGTACGTACGCACTTATGGTGACTTTTTCATTCATATTATAGATGGAATAATGAATATTATTGTACAATATTTCTATTAACATCATATTATTTAGAATATAATGGATTTATTATTTTGGTATGGAAACAAAAAAAATAATGTGGAAGAAGAAAATAACTTTGAAAGTGGTGATGATATTATTACATCTTCATCGGGTGATTCCTCTTGATTTTATCAAAAGTGATCCCTAGGATGGATTTCTGATCAATGTAATGTAAAGACATGGAATTTTTTTTGAAAATTAATTCTTAAATATATGGTAATTTTACGAGTTTGTGAAAATTGACAGCGCCTGCTTCTGAGGCCCGGTGTGCCCAGAATCAATTTCTGATGTTTTTTTAGGTACGTTCAGGAAACGTATGAGTAAGTTTTTATAAATTTTGAACCTATTCTCAGAATGGAAATTTGAGTGCACCGTTGAACTCATAGCATCGATATTCTCTTAAGGATACATTCACTTTGATTATAGTGAGTCGAGAATAAAAGCTAGTTTTTGGGTTTTGAGGAAAGTAATAATATAATGTGAGCTTCACATTAGTTTTATTTAATCCAGCATGTGGGTGTTTGGTGGGGGGTACCACTAGATCTATAACCTCCTTATGGAGGTTGGAAGTTTGAGGATGGACCACCACACCTTAACCTCCCATGAGGGGTTATGGTGGTGGGGACCACCCGAACCTAGCCTCTCGTGACAGGTTACGACGTGGGGACCATAGGGGACTAAACCCCCTATTAATGGTAGGAGAGGAAAATCTCTCAAATCCCCTCATTAATGAGGGGGATCCACTTTACCTCCTCTACCATTTATGGTGCCACCACCTCCCCTTTAATTATTTGAGCCTACGATTAATTTATAATGCCAAATATTTCTCATTAATTTGGTGGATCCAATTAAATTAATTCATCCAATTTGAATATTGTGCCAATGAATTAATAAGATATCAAAATATCTTATTATTTTTGTTGGCAATGCTCTTTTGGTGAAACTTGGGAGAAGAGAGAAAAGATCACAATGAAGAATGAAGAATGAAGAATGAAGAACGAAGAAAGATGGCGAGGAGCGACTTTGAATTCATTCATCGAATCCTACAGCTGTAGTGCATCCTCCACAACCGACGTGCGAGCTCAGGATTGGAAGTGTGTGGCAGACACAATGAATGGAAAAAACACCATCTTCTTCCCCACAACTTCATCAACGAACAATGTACCAAGGTAGGGGTTTGTTTTATTTGATCAACATTACTCTTGTTCCTCACAAGTTATTTTATTCTTCTTGAACTAGTTGCTATCAAACTAATGTGGAGGGACCAGGCCAAACTAACAAGACCTGATTCCTCCACCGTACTCTTTATTGTGTGTTCTTCTCATTCTTCTTGGGTGATGAACAATGGAATGTTGCGGGTTCTTTGTGTGACGCAACGATCCAAAATTGAAGACCAAACATCTCTATGACCTAATAGAGATGCGACAACTATAGCGGGTGATGGATCAGAATGTACCGGGATGACCGTTATTCAATTGTTGCTCGAACGAGTGAATCATAACTTGTTTTCGGAGCTTATCGAAGGCTGGAAAATGCTGGTAATGATTTCTGAACAATGAGGAAACTTAGAAACTTCATTTTCATGGAAATCAGACCATTAGAACGAATAACGGATATCACGGGAGGAGTTATGGCCAGAAGTGTCATTTCTGGAAAATTCTAGAATACACGCCATGTACTTTCGAATAACACGACATGTAGTACTAGCGTATTGCGTCTGGGGTTTTGGGTGTCTGACATGTATCACACTGAATGTGACCCAGGTCACACGGCATGTACTCTCTATATAGCTTGGCAGAGGCGGCTTCGCGAGACTCGGTGTGAATTCTAAGAAATACACAGACACAAGAAGAATTACATGGCCTAGCGACACGGTGTGTACTCTTTACACAGCTTGGCAGAGGCAGCCACATGAGACTCGACGTGTATCTCGGGGATACATGGACACCAGGTGAAGTACACGGGCATGTACTCCACCACACGGCTATGAAATGCCAGTGACACAGGCTACCCCATGTACTAGTTACATGGGTTGGAGAACACAGGTTGAGGATGTGTAGGGGCACATGACCAGCGTACATGGAGTCGACCCCAGTTTCTTTGACATGGCATGTAACCATACCACATGTTGTGTACTTACTTTTCTACATGACAAACCTTTTGAAACGAGCCGTTGCACACTGATAGTACCCGAGGACTGACTACATAGTGTGTACCTTATACCAACATGCCGTGTAATTTTTGGTAAATGGCTTGATCATCTAGTCCTCTATGCCTTGGACACGAATTTTTTGGTTTTCCCACTATGACATGGAAGGACCTTTGAGATACTTCTTCGAGGGACTTCATGAAATTTGGAGTATCGACCAGTAGCTTGTGGAGATGATCCACCAAAAGAAGAGTGTGCATAGTGCAGATACCTAGTAGCTGGCAGAGACCTGACAACTACTGACCGATTCGACTCAGAGTGACTTGACTAGCCCATTAGGGAGCACCCTGGTGTCGCAGCAGACCCACATTTGGGAGTGCCTTAGTGTCGCGGAAGACCCACTGTACTCGATAGGAGGAGTACCTCTGCAGCCTACTAGTGGGAGCACCCTGGTGACGCGTCAGACCCATGGTGGGGAGCACCCTGGTGATGCCACAGACCCACGATACTCAAAAGGAGAAGTACCTTAGCAGTCCATGGTTAGTGGGAAGTGCCTTGGAGACGCGGCAGGCCCTCTGTACTCAATAGAGGATGATTTCTCTAGCAGCCGAGGTTTTGACAGTGTGACTGGGGATGTTACTTGATGCTACCCCTAGAATAATATCCTGGTTTGAGCTGATTCGGTAAATTTTGTGTTTACCTCATTATAGATATGTAGTACTTGATAACATTGGTATATGTATGGGAATATGCCTATGTAGGGTTATCTATTGTTTTCATACTTTTTGGTTTATCCTTGTGGATTTTGTGAGACCTTGAGGGTCTCGGGGTCCCTACTAAGTATCATTATACTCACCCCTACACGGGCTATGCCCGCACCTCATTGTGTTGGTTGTAGATTATAGACAACGTTGACTGAGGCTGAGAGTACCAGGACCAAACGGTACGTGGATGTGGACCATACGGTGTGACAGTGCAAGGAGGAGATGGACAAACGTGGAGTTTTGTGGAGGATTTCTGTACCTACCCTTTAGGTAGGATTTTCCGGTGATGATCTAGCAGTAATTTTCCCTTTTTCCAGTACTTGTAATTTCATCTTCCATGTACGTTATAGTTGGGCATGTATTTCCACCCCCCTTTTTACTTTTTAGCACTCCTTTTGTATACATTTTTACACAGTGTTTTGCTTCCAGATTTTACTCTGTTGTGTGTGTTTACAGTTATAAAGGCAATTCCTTCCCATATTTAGGGAATTACACCATTGGTTCTAGTCTCCAGCACCTGGAATCTAGAATATGTGCTAGGCGTATTCACGAAAGTGGCCCCAGGGGACAGGTCATGACAAATAAGTATCAGAGGAGTCAGTTATACCACAGAACTTAGGACTCTGATCTTTTCTGTGAAGAAATAGTATTAAGGGTAATAAGTGTGGTGTTCAGTTCAGGGAGTCCAGTTTTGGTGCGGAGTCTGATGTATCCATATACCAGGACCCTAACTATTGATTTCCAACTCAGTGTACGAAAACACTAATTGCATGTGTGTTTTCAAAAGGTTTCTTTAAGTTAGGTCAACCGGGTCAGCTCACCATGTATAATCTTTGACATTGTCACATTTGTTTCGATCAAGATGCCTCCTCGTGGATGACCAACAAGAGCCCTAATAGTTTTACGTGCATGTATCCCCCAGAGCGATGAGGCCTCGGTGTAGTTACCTCTTCCAGTGGAGGCACTAGTGGTACCACTAACCATTGGGCTACCAATGACACCATCCCCATCAGTAGACGATGCACGCCACTTGAGTGATTTTCACGAGTTTCAGTGCTAGAGGCCCCCTAGTTTTAGGGGATATAAAGGGCCACATGAATTTGAGGATTGGCTTGAGGCTGGGGTGAGAGTCTTTAGACTAGTAGGGAAACCAGCCGACCATATGGGGATCCTTGTCATGAGTCTCCTTTAGGAAGCAACAGATAGATGTTGGAGCCTGATGCTCCAGGTGCATGAAGAGGCAACACAACTCTGGGTAGACATCCAGAGCATGTTTCAGGCGGACATTGTCCCAGCCACCCAACATGAAGTGCAGATATATGAGATACATCACCTACCGCAGGGCAGCATGATGGTGGAACAGTACTCAGCGAAGTTCACCAACTTCTTGATCTACTCCACATATATGGTACATGACTCATTCTTCTTGTCCCGGACCTTCGAGTAGGGTCTCTGGAAAGAGATCATGGATTCAATGATCTCCCTCATCATTATGACATAGGCATGGGTGTTTGAGCAGGCCCTCTTGGAAGAGAGTTTCCTTGGTGAGCAGTCTCTAGCAGCGAGACAAACCACTTGTCAACATGCAGCGGGGTCTTCTTGAGCTGGCAGTAGACAGATGTCGCAGAGGTCCAAGAGGACCAGACCCATGGGTGGACGCCCTCTTGACTTAGGATCGGTTGTGTCGTGCACCAAGTCTAGATACATAAATTCCAGGAGCAGGCAGTGTTTTACATGTGACGGGTAGGGTGACATGGCTGGTGACTGTCCAACACAACATTCATATTATCAGAAGACGATCGAAGGACATCCAAGGCAGAGACATAGATTTTATCGAGTCGGTCCTCAGGGAGAAGGTGGACGTGGTAGAGGATTTTTTTGTGCAGGTGGTGGTGTACAACGTTTCGTGGTGTTACTACCACCACCACCAAGAGGTCCACCCCGACCACAAGGAGCAGGTGGATAGGCCAGATCTTTTCTCGAGCCAGATGATGCTTACAATCATGGTGCTCTAGAGATGATTCCATGTACGGTATATGTCTACTCCACCTTAGATGTAGCTCTTATAGACATAGGTGCCAGTCACACTTTCATTGCCACTACACTTTTTCGGAGCATAGAGATTCCGA
Organism: Viscum album; assembly: GCA_963277665.1. Lineage (NCBI taxonomy): Eukaryota > Viridiplantae > Streptophyta > Magnoliopsida > Santalales > Viscaceae > Viscum > Viscum album. The sequence continues at coordinate 1,968,039,225 of OY728132.1, forward strand.
CGAAGCTGTTGGCTCAATCATTATGGCTAGAGACTCTTACGGGAGTAGAATCGAAGATTACACACTAGTTCCGGCATTGTGAGCTTACTCTAGGAGGTGAGATCTTCAGCTAGAATATTCTATTAGTGGCATCAGGAAATTACAACGTTATCTTGTGTATGGACTGGTTATCTACATTCCATGCTCAGATCAAATGTATTGGGCACAAATTGCGGTGTGTCCACATGGATGGAACTATGTTTAACTTCACCGGGGAGAAGGGAGCCTTTGCAGCACATGACAGACTTACTCGGAGGAGGGTGCAACCGATCACTAATTATTTGGCCTACCTTACCCTCAGAGCAGTTGATGTGGAGAGTCCGAGCTATCCTATAGTGGTGGACCAGTACAAGGATGTTTTCCTTGAAAATGCTCCAGGACTACCTCCTCACATAGAGATAGAATTCTACATTAACATGTACCATGGGACAACACTGATATCTACACCAGCATATCAGATTGCTCTCACAGAGCTTCGCGAGCTGCGGGTACAGCTATAGGACTTGCAGGAGAAGGGATTCATCCGACTCTGTGTGTCTCCCTGGGAAACCCCGATTCTGTTCTCCAAGAAGGTGGATGGGGGCTTGATTATTTTTGTCGACTACTGTCACCTAAACTAGGTGACTGTGAAGAACAAGTACCCACTCCCGAGGATTGACAACCTCTTTGATCTGTTGAAGGGAGCACAGTGGTTCTCGAAGATAGACCTCAGATCAAGCTATCACCATCTTAGAGTTCGAGATGAGGATTTGCAGAAGCCAGATTTTAGATGTCAGTACAACCACTAAAAGTTCATGGTTATGCCATTCAGTATAACCAATGCTCTAGAAGTGTTCATGGGACTCATGAATAGTTTTTTCCAGCCATACCTTGATCGCATTGTCGTAGTCTTCGTCGACGAAATTATGATCTACTCAACTACTGATGGGGAGCATTCCTACCATTTTAATGTAGTACTGGACACACTCCGAGAGCACCAGCTTTATGGTAAGCTCTCAAAGTGACATTTTTGGATCCGAGAGGTTCCCTTCTTAGGGAACATCATCTTGGAGGCTGTCGTTGCAGTGGATCCAGCGATGATTGAGGAGGTACTTTCTTGGGAGCCACCTAAGAGTGTGATGGAGGTATGAAGATTCATGGGTTTGGGTGGTTACAAAAATAGGTTTTTTCCAGACTTCACTAGAGTTGAAGCACGACTATCATCCTTGAAGGTGAAGGGGAAACACTTTGTGTGGTTGGAGAGATGCTGGTAGAGATTTCAGGAGCTGAGGCAGAGGTTGACTAGTGCCCCCATCTTGAGGCTTCCAGAGGAAGTCATAGGGTATATAGTCTACTTTAATGCATCAGGGACCAGACTCGGGTGTGTCCTGATGCAAGATCGAGGTATGCTTCTCGGCATCTGAGACATCACGAGCAGAACTACACTATCCATGACCTAGAGTTAGCAGTTTTGGTCTACGCCTTGAAGATGTGGAAACACTATATGATGGTAGAGCATTTTTCCATGTACTTGTATCATAAGAGTCTCTGTTATATCTTCTATCAGAAGGACATGAACCGGAGATAGTGATGTTGGATTGAGTTCCTCCAGGACTATGACTTCGGGATAGTCTATACTCCATGAAAGGGGATTGTTGTAGTAGATTCACTCATAGGAGATCTAGTATACAGTTGTTAGGTGAGGAAACAGAGCAGTTGGCCACTTTGTAGATATCCTTTGTGGATAGAGATGGAGCATATTTCCTTCAGTACCTTACAGTAACTCCCCCACTTCTTCAGCGAGTCAGGGAGGCACAATATGGGGATGCTAACTACAAGACATGATGTGCTCAGATATCCATAGGGCATGCATCTGATGGATTTTCTAAAGGCAGGGAGCATGACATCCTCTTCAGAGGATGTACTATGGTACCTGTGTTGCTTTAGGAGGAATTGTGGAGGGAGTTCCACACATCCCCTTTAGCAGTACATCCAGGAGTGGCGAAGATGTACTAGAACCTTCAACGACAGCACTAGTGGCTAGGTATGAAGAATGCAGTAGGAGAGTTTTTCTCTCGATACCTCACATGTCAGTAAATGAAGGCGGAGAACTAGGCACCAGCTGGCTTGGTTCAGTCTTTAGAGGTCCTAGAGTGGAAGTGGAATGGGATATCCATGGACATCAGGACATGATTGCCGCATACATCCAGGGGTCACGACTCGATTTGGTTGATATTTGATCGACTCACCAAGTCGGCCAACTTCCTACCAATCAGAGAGAAGGGATTAGTAGAGAAATCAAGATGCCCCTATGTGCATGAGATTGTGCGGCTACATGGAGTACCTTCATCTATTGTATTTGATCGTGACGTATGGTTTAATTCCCGGCTATGGAAGGGGTTGCAGTAGGCTTTTGGGATGCAGCTTCGTCTGAGCACCGTCTTTGATCCTCAGACGGAAGTCCAGACTGATCGGACCATTCAAACCCTCGAGGACATGTTGCGTGCTTGTGTCCTCGACTTTGGTTGCAGCTGGAATGATCACTTAACTTTGGTGGAGTTTTCATACAACAACAGCTATCACTCCCCCATAGAGATGGCCCCTTTTGATTCATTATATGGATCACCTTGCACATCACCCTTGTGCTGGACTGACCATGGGGAGTCGGCACTAGTGGGACAAGAGATGGTATGGGCTACCACAGAAATGTTTCAGATCATCTAGGAGTGGATAAAATCTGCATAGAGAAAACAGATGTCATATGTTGATAGGAGAAGAAGACCTCTGCATTCGAGGATCGCAACCACGTCTTTCTATGGGTCTCACCTCGACGAGGACTACGAAGATTTGGCCGAGGTGGAAAGTTATCTCCGATATTCATCTGACCTTACGAGGTACTCAGTATAGTTGGTGAGGTGGCTTACCGCGTTTCTCTTCCACCTCAGTTTCACAGGATGCATGAAGTCATCCAATGTATCTCAGCTAGTGAGGTACATGCATGACAATTCTCACATCATCGACCATGGAGAGCTGGACTTCGCTCACGGAGGTTCCTGTGGAGATTGAGGATAGATAGGAGTGGATCCTACATAGATAATTGACACCTCTATTATGTGTTCGCTGGTAGAATGAGAACCACTAAGAGAGCGCATGGAAGAGGAAGGCTCAGATGCATGCGCAGTACCCCCACTTGTTCCCTTAGTTCAAGTTTTAGCTTATGGGGATGTAAATACCTGAGGTTTGGAGAATGTAATGACCCAAAATTTCTGTGGAAAATTTTTTCTTAAATACATGGGAATTTTATGAGTTTGAAAAAACTGACGGCACATGATTCTGAGGCTCGGTATGCTCTGAATCGATTTCAGAAATTTTGTTTGGGTACGTTCAATAAACATACACGCAGGTTTTTATATCTTTTGAACCAGTGCTCGGAATTGAAATCTGAGGGCACCGGTGAACTTACATCGCTAAAATTCGCTTAAGGAGACTTTCACTACGATGGAGGTGAGTTGAGAAAAAATATTATTTTTTGGGTTTTCTGGAATGTAATAAAATAAAGTGAGATTCACTTTATTTTTATTTGAGTCGCCAAGTTGGTGTTTCGAGGTGGGTCCAACTGGATCTATAACCTCCTTGTGGAGGTTGGAAGTTTGAGGTGGTACCACCAAACCTTAACCTACCATAAGGGGTTATGGTGTTGGGGAATACACGAACCAAACCTTATACGAGAGGTTACGAAATGGGGACAACATGAGATAAACCCCTATATTAATGGGAGGAGAGAAAAATCTCTCAACTCCCCTCATTAATGAGGGATATCCCCTTGACCTCCACTACCATTTTTGTTTCCACAAAATCCCCATTAATTATTTGATCCAATGCATAATTTATTATGCCAAATCCTTCAAATAAATTAGGTGGATCCAATTAAATTAATCCGTCTTATTTGAATATTGTGCCAATGAATTAACAAGATATCACAATCTCTTATTATTTTGGTTGGCGTTTCTATTTTGGAGGAACATGGGAGAAGAGATAAAAGCTCCCAAATAATAATAAAGAACGATGAACGAAGAATACCGGAGAGGAGTGACTTCAACTTTCTTCTTTGGATACTATCGACACGGAGCATCTTTAATAACCAACATGCGAAATCGAGATTGAAAGTGTGTGGTGGACACGATGAATGACGACAACACCATCTTCTTCCCCGCATCTTCATCGACGAACAATGAAAAAAGGTATGGGTGTGTTTGATTTGATCAATGTTACTCTTGTTCCACATAAGTTGTTTTATTCCACTTGAACCGCTTTCTATCAAACTAATGTGGAGGGACCTGGCCAAACTATCACGACCCGATTCCTCCGCCATACCCCTTGGTGGTGGGTTCTTTGCTTTATTCTTGGGTGATGAACAATGGAACATTGTGGCTTCATTGTGCGACGCAATGATCCCAAATTGAAGACCCAACCTCATGATGACTAAGCTGAGGTGCGACAAAAATAGAGGGTGATAGATCGGACTGGACCGGGATGACCATTATTCCACTATCACTCAAATTTGTGAATCATAACGTGTTTTTGGAGCCTATCGGAGGCCCGAAAATGCAGGTAATGATTTCAAAACATTAGGGAGACTTAGAGGTAGTTATTTCATGGTGATCGGACCGTCAGAACGAAGAACGAACATCACGGGAGGTGTGGTGGCCAGAAGCGTCATTTCTGGAAAATTCCAGTATAAACGAAGTGTACATTCGAACAAACGTTGTGTATTATGAGTGTTTTTCATCTGGGGTTTCTGGTGTCACACATGTATCATACGGTGTGTGACCTTGGTCACACGATGTGTACTCTCTACGTAGCTTGGCAGAGGCAGCTTCACGAGACTCGACATGTATTCTAAGAAATACACAGACCTGAGAAGAGTTACACAGCCTAGCGACACCACGTGTAACCTTCATAGAGCATGGAAGAGGTAGCCACATAAGACTAGGCATGTATCCTTAGGATACACGAACACAGGGTGATGTACATGGGCATGTACTTCATGACACAGCTAGGCATGGCTAGTGACACGGGCTTCCTCGTGTACCAGTTACATGGGTTTGAGAACACGGGTTGAGGCCTTGTATGGGAACATGACCAGCGTACATGGAGTCGACCCTAGTTTCTTGGACATGGCATGTAACCATACCGCATGTCGTGTACTTACTTTTCTACACAACCAGCCTTTTGACATGGGCCATTGCACACGGATTGTACCCGAGGACTGACTACACGGTGTGTACCTTATTCCAACACTATGTGTACCTTTTCAAAAATGGTTTGGTCATCTTGTCCTTAGTGTCTTGGACCTGAATTGTTTAGTTTTACCCTCTATGACATTTTAGGACCATTGAGATACTTCCTTGAGGGACTTCGTGGAAGATATAGTATCGACCAGTAGCTCGTGGAGTGGATACACCTAGAGAAAAGCGAGTATAGTGTGGATAAATTGTAGCTGGCTGAGACCTGATGACAGCTGACTGATTCGACCCGAAGTGAATCGACTATCCCAGTGAGGAGTACCTTGGTGTCATGGAAAACCCTCAGTGGGGAGCGCCTTGGTATCATAGCAGTCCCACATTACTCAACAGGAGGAGTACCTCAGCAGGCTACGAGAGGGAGCCCCTTGGTGATGTGACAAACCCATGATACTTGACAGGAGGAGTACCTTAGTAGTCCAAGGTTAGTGGGAAGCGCTTTGGTGACGAGGCATGGCAACTTTACTCTATAGAGGAGGAGTTCTCCAGTAGCCGAGGATTCAACGGTGTGACTGGGGATGTTACTTGATGCTACCCTAGAATAAAATTCTCATTTGATCTGAGTTAGTAACTTTTGTGTTTACCTCATGATTGGGATAGATTTCATGATAACATACGTATATGTATGGTCATATACCTAAGTGAGGTTATAATTTGATTTAATACTTCGTGGTTTATCCTTGTTTGATTTTGTGAGACCTTGACGGTCTCTGGGTCCCTACTGAGTATCGTTATACTCACCCCTACACGGGTTATGCCCGCACCTCATTGTGTCGGTTGCAGATGACTGACAGCGCTGACTGAGGCTGAGTTTACCAGGACTGGACGGTACCCAGAGGTGGACCATATGGTTTGATAGTACATGGAGGAGACAGACAGACGTGGAGTGATGTGGAGGCTATCTGTACCTACCCTTCAGGTAGGATTTCCTAATGACGATCCATGAGTCGTTTTCCCTTTTTCTAGTATTTTTATTTTTGGTTACCCTGGACTTTACAGTTGGGAATGTAATCCCCCCCCCCTACTTTTTACATTTCAGCACTCCTTTTTTATATAGTTTTACTTATTGTTTTGCTTCCAGCATTTCTCTATTTTTTGTGTTTACATTTAAAAAGGAAATTCCTTCCCAGATTTATGGAATTACACCTTTGGTGCTAGTCTCTAGCCTGTGGCCTATGGAAGGCGGGCTTGGGGAAGTCACGGAACATGCCACGGGGGACTGGTCATGACATGTAAGGCTTCTAGGTTGAAGTTAGGGTAGTTGGGATGATATTGGAGTAGATTTTGAATGATCCAAATGGCTTTGAAGGTGTGAAATTAAGAGAATGTAAAGTACCCTTTTATAAGATATGTGAGGGTAGGTTTAGGAAAACCATGAAATATTTTTTATTATTCGAACATTTTCGGTTTATAATGGCAGTAAAATGATTTATTTCCTGGATAAGGTGGGTATGGGTTGAAAACCTCTCAACCAATAGTTTTTAGATAGGTTTTGGTCACCATATTAACAATATCTTTTAGTTGTAACACTTGGTTAAATAGTTTAACATTTACCATTTCTTCTTGTATCATTATATTATATGGTTAATTAACATACTATAAAATGACGAACGAAGCCTAAGTGGTTCATTATAGAGATATATATTATTTTATTTGGTTTTCGGCTGAACATTAGATTCTTAGGACTATTATATCATTTAATAATATAGTATTTTCTTTAAAAACTCTTTTATGTAAAATTTGACACTATTTGGTATTTGATTTTTTAAGTCCTAGAAAAATTATTACTTCTAATATAAATACTTTAAAGAACCATAACATGACAAATTAACCTAAAAATTCGTTGAATTCATCAAAATACTCAATTTACATTTCTTTTTATATTTATAATATCAATAATGTTAATCATTCATTAAATATGTAATTATTTTATCATCATTGTGTCATAAATAACATTATTTATTTAATATCTAACTATTATAAATAAAATAAAATAATGTATTAAATCTTCTTAGATTTATTTTTAATATTTTTAGTAGAATTTATCTTACGTGTATCCCAATTTTAAAAATGTTATATTTATGAAAATTTGAATTTAACAATTTTAAATCTTCTTTAAATAAAATAATAATTAATGTCCTAATCTAATCCAAGTGGACCAAAAATCATATTTTATTTATATTGTTTATTTGTATTGAAATACACTTATCCAATAGAATTAAGACATGTATTAGTGTAATAATAATATATTTTTTACCATTAATTACCCTATTTACTTTTAACCGCGGTAAATAAAAGTCTTAAGATACTATTCACAAGAAAATTATTTTCAGCATATTGAACCACATTTTACATACTGATATCAACCATGTCTCTCAGATTTTTTAAAATCAATTCATATTATTGGTGAAATTAAATTTTAATCAAATTTTTTAATGTGCCTAGAAGGTGGGTAAAAGAAGTTAAAAAATTTGATAAAATTTTTTATATATAATTTTATTATAAATTGAATCCAATAAATTGAATTGAACTAATATAAGTATTATGTACTTTTTTGACTTAAAATAAATCTGAATAAAATAAAAAATTATTTAAATATATATTTGGTTTTAAACAATAATGAAGTGTTTTTCACTATCCATAAAAAATTGAACTTTTTAAGTAAAATTACAAAAATTCACCCTTAGTTAATTATGATTTTCCAAATCCAAATTTAATTCTATTTTGAAAAAAAATTTATAAAATTTCAAAAAGTCTGTATTAATATTCTAAATGGCTAGTTTTATTGGCCATGGTGTGGAAGAACTCGAACTTGCGTACAACACAAGATTTAATATTACTCAAAGAGAAACATATAATGGATTCTTAGGTTGATACATTTATAAAAAAAATCCATATATAGGGATTATAAATTATTCTATAATATATATATATATATATCATCTACATATAATTTTTTAAAAATATGTCAATAAAATGGAGATAATATTAATTTGTACATACATCATACCATCTCCATGAAAAGTGTATTTCAGTTATTATTTCTTCATTTTGTAGATTATTATAAATATTTATATACTGAATATATATTTTATTTACATAACTTTTTACATAATTTATATTTTTAAATCATTATCTTTGAATGCGGGTAAAAAAATTCATGTCAAAAAATATACCGAAAACCAAGCAGTTAATAAAAAAATCATTAACAAAATATATTAATAAATGATTAAAATAATGTCATAATAAAATAATCTAAGTTAACGTATATAATTTTTTTCATTTGAATTATTTCTAATAAAATTATACATATTATAAAGGATGTTTGAAAATGTACAAAAAAATTCGAGACTTAAGGTAATGACAGTCTCAAATAATGTTTATTTCTTTGTGATACATGGTATATTCAACAAATATTCTTTTTGTGGAGTGTACGTACAGACCTGTGAAATGATATTTCATGAAATTAATTTATTTCCTGATATAAATATGTACATTTGAAGTTATTATTTCATGGATATTTTGATTCAAAAGTTACTCAGGTAGTAATTATATTTCTAGAAACACTTGTAATCCGTTGAGACTTATGCCTTATTCAACACTCATTCATTTTGTGTGGGGTATATAATTCCCATGAATGTATACAATAAATATTAATATTAAATTTATGAGTTTTTAAATATCAATTTTATTATCACTATTTCTTTGGATTTACTGTTCTAATGATTTTAAATGGGTAAGGAAATTTTGTCTCAATTTCCATTCATTATGATGCATGATAGGTTTTGAAACTATATTATTTTTAGATGTGTATACACTGAAATTTTACCTAGTATATAATTAATATAATTATTTCCACTATGTTTTAGGTTTCACATTTTTTTTTCTCATGGGTATTATGATTCAATGTTACAAAAGTTTTATGTGCTTATTTCTATAATATATTCATTTTTTAATATTTTTTACTATTATGCTCCCCTTGATTAGATATTTTGACACATATCTATCTAATTATATTGATATTTATTATAGACAGGTTTTTTATGAGAACATTATATAATGTTACCATTTTTATTCTATTTTTTTTACTTCAGATAATTATGATTTTTTTTTGAAAATCAATCGTTGTTTCACTCCATGATCAGAAATATATTTTCCATCATTCCAATTTTTTCTAAAAAGAAATTATTTTTTTATAATATTATCCTATTACTTTTAAAAGTCATAATAACCCTTTGTTTACATCTTAAAAAATAATATTAAAAGAAATCATCTTTTTGTTTTTTATCAAGGAAATTTTCTATCCATTTTATGGTAAAAAGGGAATGTTAAGCATGTACAACTTTACCAAACATAATGATAATCATTTCCTTGATGTATCCTATTTATTTTTACTATATTTATTTTAATAAAAAAAATTTAATACTATTTAAATTCATTTTATTAACATATTGTTTACAGTAAACATTCTTCAAAATGTTTTAATTATTTTATATATGCTTTAGAAGAAATTTTCAATGAAAAGGTTGTAAAATGTTTTAAAAGCATTCATCAAAAAATTTCAATTATATTTCCAAATATAAAGATTATAAAAACATTTTCACCTTTTATTATATTTATTCAATGATATTTTCAATGAAGAGATTCAGAAAATGTTTTCACAATCTATTTATAGGTTATCATGGTTAATTGAAAAGACAAATTCTTGTAATATTTTTTATGTATTTAAAATTTATTTTCATACAGGATATGATAATTTCATGATTTTTTTTGAAATTTTTTTAATGATTATGTAATATAAGGATTATAAAAATAAAATTGTTTTCGAAATAATTTATGATATTAAATAATTATTTTCAAATAAATTTCATTTTCCATAAGTATGTATCCATGTGATATTTCAAAATCAGTCTCATTATAAGATGGAATACTTTAATATAATCTATGCTTTACTAAGAATATGATCTATGTAACCCAATATAATTTTTTATATGAATGAATTATGTTTAACATGAAAAGAATTTTTTTCAAACTAGATTCTCTTCCACATGTTATACCATAATAAAATGCTTTTAAAACCAGAATTTTTTCCAAATTTATTCTATAATGAAAAATTATGAAAAATATATCTTTCCCATAGGTTATTATTGGCTGAATGTTTTTGAAAACCATTTCACTTTATGGGATATGATTTAATGTTTATGAAACTTTTCTCTTTTTATGGGTAATGATATGATGAATTATTTATTGTCATAAAAAATATGTATGTATGATTTCATTATGTTACATGTGGGACCTATATAGCTATATAACGTGTTGAGTAAAGATTTATATCTCACGAGAGATACATGTATGGAATGTTCAGTTAACATGGCTCAGTAAAGGATATTGTATGCTAAGATGGTCTTAAGAAAGAAATTTTAGTAGGGGGATGGTATTGGGAGTGAACTGTGACTGCAATGATGGTATTAAGAGTGATTTATTCCTACTAAGATGGCCTTGGCTATGAAACATGACAACTATGTTGGTTTGGGGAGTAAATCCATTCAACTATAAGTAAATGGATGTAACATGGGATGGTGTTGGGTCCCACCTAGTAGGTTTAGACCCCATGATGTTTCCGGATAGGTTTCTTCCAAAATAAATGAATTATAGGGAATGATTTTATATGATTAAAAGCAGTACAAAAATTCAATGTCTTATTACTATCTTATTATTGCAATGGATTATATTCTTGATTCCATTATGATTCATGTATTATGAGATTTCAATATTAATTCCCATATAAATTTTTAGGAAATTTGATATGAAGAATATGATTTTGCAATGTAATTATCATGTAGTCATAAACCGGTGCTTATTTTTGGCATAGGTATATCATTTTAACCCTTACTGACCATATGATACTACCCATTCATATGATTAATTCCCCAGGTTATGATGAATGGTTTAAGTTATTAGTACTAAATTATAATATATTTCACAAAAACATTCAATATATTTCATTGGGTTAAAATAGTTTGGTCCATATTTTGAAAAAACTTCTCTATTATAGACCTTGGTTATCAAATTCTTTAATGATCATAATATTAATCTAGAATTATATGACAACAATATTTGTTATTTTGGGGTTTCTGTAATTACTACTATTAGCATTCCCTATATGACATGAAGTTCATTATTTACCAGACACTATAAACAACACATCTACCCATGAAAAACCTTGAAAACCTTGAAATTTATTGTAATGCCCCAATCCCAGTTACCCAGAGTCGGTGCATTATTTTAATACATTGTCATGATTACAAGGAATCAAGTCCCAAAAGACCGATCAGTTTATCAGTCTTGGAAAATAGATTACTTATATGAATGTTACATTACACTTCATAACATACAAAACAACATAAATAATATTTTATGAATGTCATTATTCCCTTGGATTGACCCTGCATATCAATCACAATACACTTCTTGGAATCCTGAGAAAAATAAAACATATAAAGGGGTGAGCTCATATTCTCAATAAAGATAACAATACAATGGAAACTTTTGTAAATAAGAATAAACATTTAAGAAAATGTATAACTAAAACAAAATCCATTTAAACATGGACTTCAACATAATATGGAAAAATATAAAATGAAGTAATTCCATTTACTTATTCACACGGATATTCTACTAGTCGAATAATCACATGCAATATCACTAACTACTTTCATAATGATGGAATGCATAATGCCATATTATCATAACCACATAGTGAAAGCCTTTTTCCAAGACTACAAATAAGATTTTGTCAAGGCCTTGTTCCAATACATTAGTTTGTCTCATTAGATCTACCGATGCATCGAGGAGCTATAGTAGGATCCACCCGTCACTTGTTAATTCCAATGCCTTCCTCATATGAATAGGTTTAAATATAACATAAACATTCATATTAAAAACAACATACAAAATGTTGTAGCATATCAGATACACCATCGAACATAGAATCCCCTTTAAAGTAAAATTAATATTTAATTCCCAAATATTAATAAATATAAAATTTTATATTCTTTATTTAACTGGTATGTTACAACTATACCCATCCAAAATAATTAAGTGTAAAATAACAATCTACAGCACGACGTGGAGATGGTAAGACGTACGTACGCACTTATGGTGACTTTTTCATTCATATTATAGATGGAATAATGAATATTATTGTACAATATTTCTATTAACATGATATTATTTAGAATATAATGGATTTATTATTTTGGTATGGAAACAAAAAAAATAATGTGGAAGAAGAAAATAACTTTGAAAGTGGTGATGATATTATTACATCTTCATCGGGTGATTCCTCTTGATTTTATCAAAAGTGATCCCTAGGATGGATTTCTGATCAATGTAATGTAAAGACATGGATTTTTTTTTGAAAATTAATTCTTAAATATATGGTAATTTTACGAGTTTGTGAAAATTGACAGCGCCTGCTTCTGAGGCCCGGTGTGCCCAGAATCAATTTCTGATGTTTTTTTAGGTACGTTCAGGAAACGTATGAGTAAGTTTTTATAAATTTTGAACCTATTCTCAGAATGGAAATTTGAGTGCACCGTTGAACTCATAGCATCAATATTCTCTTAAGGAGACATTCACTTTGATTATAGTGAGTCGAGAATAAAAGCTAGTTTTTGGGTTTTGAGGAAAGTAATAATATAATGTGAGCTTCACATTAGTTTTATTTAATCCAGCATGTGGGTGTTTGGTGGGGGGTACCACTAGATCTATAACCTCCTTATGGAGGTTGGAAGTTTGAGGATGGACCACCACACCTTAACCTCCCATGAGGGGTTATGGTGGTGGGGACCACCCGAACCTAGCCTCTCGTGACAGGTTACGACGTGGGGACCATAGGGGACTAAACCCCCTATTAATGGTAGGAGAGGAAAATCTCTCAAATCCCCTCATTAATGAGGGGGATCCACTTTACCTCCTCTACCATTTATGGTGCCACCACCTCCCCTTTAATTATTTGAGCCTACGATTAATTTATAATGCCAAATATTTCTCATTAATTTGGTGGATCCAATTAAATTAATTCATCCAATTTGAATATTGTGCCAATGAATTAATAAGATATCAAAATATCTTATTATTTTTGTTGGCAATGCTCTTTTGGTGAAACTTGGGAGAAGAGAGAAAAGATCACAATGAAGAATGAAGAATGAAGAATGAAGAACGAAGAAAGATGGCGAGGAGCGACTTTGAATTCATTCATCGAATCCTACAGCTGTAGTGCATCCTCCACAACCGACGTGCGAGCTCAGGATTGGAAGTGTGTGGCAGACACAATGAATGGAAAAAACACCATCTTCTTCCCCACAACTTCATCAACGAACAATGTACCAAGGTAGGGGTTTGTTTTATTTGATCAACATTACTCTTGTTCCTCACAAGTTATTTTATTCTTCTTGAACTAGTTGCTATCAAACTAATGTGGAGGGACCAGGCCAAACTAACAAGACCTGATTCCTCCACCGTACTCTTTATTGTGTGTTCTTCTCATTCTTCTTGGGTGATGAACAATGGAATGTTGCGGGTTCTTTGTGTGACGCAACGATCCAAAATTGAAGACCAAACATCTCTATGACCTAATAGAGATGCGACAACTATAGCGGGTGATGGATCAGAATGTACCGGGATGACCGTTATTCAATTGTTGCTCGAACGAGTGAATCATAACTTGTTTTCGGAGCTTATCGAAGGCTGGAAAATGCTGGTAATGATTTCTGAACAATGAGGAAACTTAGAAACTTCATTTTCATGGAAATCAGACCATTAGAACGAATAACGGATATCACGGGAGGAGTTATGGCCAGAAGTGTCATTTCTGGAAAATTCTAGAATACACGCCATGTACTTTCGAATAACACGACATGTAGTACTAGCGTATTGCGTCTGGGGTTTTGGGTGTCTGACATGTATCACACTGCATGTGACCCAGGTCACACGGCATGTACTCTCTATATAGCTTGGCAGAGGCGGCTTCGCGAGACTCGGTGTGAATTCTAAGAAATACACAGACACAAGAAGAATTACATGGCCTAGCGACACGGTGTGTACTCTTTACACAGCTTGGCAGAGGCAGCCACATGAGACTCGACGTGTATCTCGGGGATACATGGACACCAGGTGAAGTACACGGGCATGTACTCCACCACACGGCTATGAAATGCCAGTGACACAGGCTACCCCATGTACTAGTTACATGGGTTGGAGAACACAGGTTGAGGATGTGTAGGGGCACATGACCAGCGTACATGGAGTCGACCCCAGTTTCTTTGACATGGCATGTAACCATACCACATGTTGTGTACTTACTTTTCTACATGACAAACCTTTTGAAACGAGCCGTTGCACACTGATAGTACCCGAGGACTGACTACATAGTGTGTACCTTATACCAACATGCCGTGTAATTTTTGGTAAATGGCTTGATCATCTAGTCCTCTATGCCTTGGACACGAATTTTTTGGTTTTCCCACTATGACATGGAAGGACCTTTGAGATACTTCTTCGAGGGACTTCATGAAATTTGGAGTATCGACCAGTAGCTTGTGGAGATGATCCACCAAAAGAAGAGTGTGCATAGTGCAGATACCTAGTAGCTGGCAGAGACCTGACAACTACTGACCGATTCGACTCAGAGTGACTTGACTAGCCCATTAGGGAGCACCCTGGTGTCGCAGCAGACCCACATTTGGGAGTGACTTAGTGTCGCGGCAGACCCACTGTACTCGATAGGAGGAGTACCTCTGCAGCCTACTAGTGGGAGCACCCTGGTGACGCGTCAGACCCATGGTGGGGAGCACCCTGGTGATGCCACAGACCCACGATACTCAAAAGGAGAAGTACCTTAGCAGTCCATGGTTAGTGGGAAGTGCCTTGGAGACGCGGCAGGCCCTCTGTACTCAATAGAGGATGATTTCTCTAGCAGCCGAGGTTTTGACAGTGTGACTGGGGATGTTACTTGATGCTACCCCTAGAATAATATCCTGGTTTGAGCTGATTCGGTAACTTTTGTGTTTACCTCATTATAGATATGTATTACTTGATAACATTGGTATATGTATGGGAATATGCCTATGTAGGGTTATCTATTGTTTTCATACTTTTTGGTTTATCCTTGTGGATTTTGTGAGACCTTGAGGGTCTCGGGGTCCCTACTAAGTATCATTATACTCACCCCTACACGGGCTATGCCCGCACCTCATTGTGTTGGTTGTAGATTATAGACAACGTTGACTGAGGCTGAGAGTACCAGGACCAAACGGTACATGGATGTGGACCATACGGTGTGACAGTGCAAGGAGGAGATGGACAAACGTGGAGTTTTGTGGAGGATTTCTGTACCTACCCTTTAGGTAGGATTTTCCGGTGATGATCTAGCAGTAATTTTCCCTTTTTCCAGTACTTGTAATTTCATCTTCCATGTACGTTATAGTTGGGCATGTATTTCCACCCCCCTTTTTACTTTTTAGCACTCCTTTTGTATACATTTTTACACAGTGTTTTGCTTCCAGATTTTACTCTGTTGTGTGTGTTTACAGTTATAAAGGCAATTCCTTCCCATATTTAGGGAATTACACCATTGGTTCTAGTCTCCAGCACCTGGAATCTAGAATATGTGCTAGGCGTATTCACGAAAGTGGCCCCAGGGGACAGGTCATGACAAATAAGTATCAGAGGAGTCAGTTATACCACAGAACTTAGGACTCTGATCTTTTCTGTGAAGAAATAGTATTAAGGGTAATAAGTGTGGTGTTCAGTTCAGGGAGTCCAGTTTTGGTGCGGAGTCTGATGTATCCATATACCAGGACCCTAACTATTGATTTCCAACTCAGTGTACGAAAACACTAATTTCATGTGTGTTTTCAAAAGGTTTCTTTAAGTTAGCTCAACCGGGTCAGCTCACCATGTATAATCTTTGACATTGTCACATTTGTTTCGATCAAGATGCCTCCTCGTGGATGACCAACAAGAGCCCTAATAGTTTTACGTGCATGTATCCCCCAGAGCGATGAGGCCTCGGTGTAGTTACCTCTTCCAGTGGAGGCACTAGTGGTACCACTAACCATTGGGCTACCAATGACACCATCCCCATCAGTAGACGATGCACGCCACTTGAGTGATTTTCACGAGTTTCAGTGCTAGAGGCCCCCTAGTTTTAGGGGATATAAAGGGCCACATGAATTTGAGGATTGGCTTGAGGCTGGGGTGAGAGTCTTTAGACTAGTAGGGAAACCAGCCGACCATATGGGGATCCTTGTCATGAGTCTCCTTTAGGAAGCAACAGATAGATGTTGGAGCCTGATGCTCCAGGTGCATGAAGAGGCAACACAACTCTGGGTAGACATCCAGAGCATGTTTCAGGCGGACATTGTCCCAGCCACCCAACATGAAGTGCAGATATATGAGATACATCACCTACCGCAGGGCAGCATGATGGTGGAACAGTACTCAGCGAAGTTCACCAACTTCTTGATCTACTCCACATATATGGTACATGACTCATTCTTCTTGTCCCGGACCTTCGAGTAGGGTCTCTGGAAAGAGATCATGGATTCAATGATCTCCCTCATCATTATGACATAGGCATGGGTGTTTGAGCAGGCCCTCTTGGAAGAGAGTTTCCTTGGTGAGCAGTCTCTAGCAGCGAGACAAACCACTTGTCAACATGCAGCGGGGTCTTCTTGAGCTGGCAGTAGACAGATGTCGCAGAGGTCCAAGAGGACCAGACCCATGGGTGGACGCCCTCTTGACTTAGGATCGGTTGTGTCGTGCACCAAGTCTAGATACATAAATTCCAGGAGCAGGCAGTGTTTTACATGTGACGGGTAGGGTGACATGGCTGGTGACTGTCCAACACAACATTCATATTATCAGAAGACGATCGAAGGACATCCAAGGCAGAGACATAGATTTTATCGAGTCGGTCCTCAGGGAGAAGGTGGACGTGGTAGAGGATTTTTTTGTGCAGGTGGTGGTGTACAACGTTTCGTGGTGTTACTACCACCACCACCAAGAGGTCCACCCCGACCACAAGGAGCAGGTGGATAGGCCAGAGCTTTTCTCGAGCCAGATGATGCTTACAATCATGGTGCTCTAGAGATGATTCCATGTACGGTATATGTCTACTCCACCTTAGATGTAGCTCTTATAGACATAGGTTCCAGTCACACTTTCATTGCCACTACACTTTTTCGGAGCATAGAGATTCCGACGAAGCTGTTGGCTCAATCATTATGGCTAGAGACTCTTACGGGAGTAGAATCGAAGATTACACACTAGTGCCGGCATTGTGAGCTTACTCTAGGAGGTGAGATCTTCAGCTAGAATATTCTATTAGTGGCATCAGGAAATTACAACGTTATCTTGTGTATGGACTGGTTATCTACATTCCATGCTCAGATCAAATGTATTGGGCACAAATTGCGGTGTGTCCACATGGATGGAACTATGTTTAACTTCACCGGGGAGAAGGGAGCCTTTGCAGCACATGACAGACTTACTCGGAGGAGGGTGCAACCGATCACTAATTATTTGGCCTACCTTACCCTCAGAGCAGTTGATGTGGAGAGTCCGAGCTATCCTATAGTGGTGGACCAGTACAAGGATGTTTTCCTTGAAAATGCTCCAGGACTACCTCCTCACATAGAGATAGAATTCTACATTAACATGTACCATGGGACAACACTGATATCTACACCAGCATATCAGATTGCTCTCACAGAGCTTCGCGAGCTGCGGGTACAGCTATAGGACTTGCAGGAGAAGGGATTCATCCGACTCTGTGTGTCTCCCTGGGCAACCCCGATTCTGTTCTCCAAGAAGGTGGATGGGGGCTTGATTATTTTTGTCGACTACTGTCACCTAAACTAGGTGACTGTGAAGAACAAGTACCCACTCCCGAGGATTGACAACCTCTTTGATCTGTTGAAGGGAGCACAGTGGTTCTCGAAGATAGACCTCAGATCAAGCTATCACCATCTTAGAGTTCGAGATGAGGATTTGCAGAAGCCAGATTTTAGATGTCAGTACAACCACTAAAAGTTCATGGGTATGCCATTCAGTATAACCAATGCTCTAGAAGTGTTCATGGGACTCATGAATAGTTTTTTCCAGCCATACCTTGATCGCATTGTCGTAGTCTTCGTCGACGAAATTATGATCTACTCAACTACTGATGGGGAGCATTCATACCATTTTAATGTAGTACTGGACACACTCCGAGAGCACCAGCTTTATGGTAAGCTCTCAAAGTGACATTTTTTGATCCGAGAGGTTCCCTTCTTAGGGAACATCATCTTGGAGGCTGTCGTTGCAGTGGATCCAGCGATGATTGAGGAGGTACTTTCTTGGGAGCCACCTAAGAGTGTGATGGAGGTATGAAGATTCATGGGTTTGGGTGGTTACAAAAATAGGTTTTTTCCAGACTTCACTAGAGTTGAAGCACGACTATCATCCTTGAAGGTGAAGGGGAAACACTTTGTGTGGTTGGAGAGATGCTGGTAGAGATTTCAGGAGCTGAGGCAGAGGTTGACTAGTGCCCCCATCTTGAGGCTTCCAGAGGAAGTCATAGGGTATATAGTCTACTTTAATGCATCAGGGACCAGACTCGGGTGTGTCCTGATGCAAGAGCGAGGTATGCTTCTCGGCATCTGAGACATCACGAGAAGAACTACACTATCCATGACCTAGAGTTAGCAGTTTTGGTCTATGCCTTGAAGATGTGGAAACACTATATGATGGTAGAGCATTTTTCCATGTACTTGTATCATAAGAGTCTCTGTTATATCTTCTATCAGAAGGACATGAACCGGAGATAGTGATGTTGGATTGAGTTCCTCCAGGACTATGACTTCGGGATAGTCTATACTCCATGAAAGGGGATTGTTGTAGTAGATTCACTCATAGGAGATCTAGTATACAGTTGTTAGGTGAGGAAACAGAGCAGTTGGCCACTTTGTAGATATCCTTTGTGGATAGAGATGGAGCATATTTCCTTCAGTACCTTACAGTAACTCCCCCACTTCTTCAGCGAGTCAGGGAGGCACAATATGGGGATGCTAACTACAAGACATGATGTGCTCAGATATCCATAGGGCATGCATCTGATGGATTTTCTAAAGGCAGGGAGCATGACATCCTCTTCAGAGGATGTACTATGGTACCTGTGTTGCTTTAGGAGGAATTGTGGAGGGAGTTCCACACATCCCCTTTAGCAGTACATCCAGGAGTGGCGAAGATGTACCAGAACCTTCAACGACAGCACTAGTGGCTAGGTATGAAGAATGCAGTAGGAGAGTTTTTCTCTCGATACCTCACATGTCAGTAAATGAAGGCGGAGAACTAGGCACCAGCTGGCTTGGTTCAGTCTTTAGAGGTCCTAGAGTGGAAGTGGAATGGGATATCCATGGACATCAGGACATGATTGCCGCATACATCCAGGGGTCACGACTCGATTTGGTTGATATTTGATCGACTCACCAAGTCGGCCAACTTCCTACCAATCAGAGAGAAGGGATTAGTAGAGAAATCAAGATGCCCCTATGTGCATGAGATTGTGCGGCTACATGGAGTACCTTCATCTATTGTATTTGATCGTGACGTATGGTTTAATTCCCGGCTATGGAAGGGGTTGCAGTAGGCTTTTGGGATGCAGCTTCGTCTGAGCACCGTCTTTGATCCTCAGACGGAAGTCCAGACTGATCGGACCATTCAAACCCTCGAGGAAATGTTGCGTGCTTGTGTCCTCGACTTTGGTTACAGCTGGAATGATCACTTAACTTTGGTGGAGTTTTCATACAACAACAGCTATCACTCCCCCATAGAGATGGCCCCTTTTGATTCATTATATGGATCACCTTGCACATCACCCTTGTGCTGGACTGACCATGGGGAGTCGGCACTAGTGGGACAAGAGATGGTATGGGCTACCACAGAAATGTTTCAGATCATCTAGGAGTGGATAAAATCTGCATAGAGAAAACAGATGTCATATGTTGATAGGAGAAGAAGACCTCTGCATTCGAGGATCGCAACCACGTCTTTCTATGGGTCTCACCTCGACGAGGACTACGAAGATTTGGCCGAGGTGGAAAGTTATCTCCGATATTCATCTGACCTTACGAGGTACTCAGTATAGTTGGTGAGGTGGCTTACCGCGTTTCTCTTCCACCTCAGTTTCACAGGATGCATGAAGTCATCCAATGTATCTCAGCTAGTGAGGTACATGCATGACAATTCTCACATCATCGACCATGGAGAGCTGGACTTCGCTCACGGAGGTTCCTGTGGAGATTGAGGATAGATAGGAGTGGATCCTACATAGATAATTGACACCTCTATTATGTGTTCGCTGGTAGAATGAGAACCACTAAGAGAGCGCATGGAAGAGGAAGGCTCAGATGCATGCGCAGTACCCCCACTTGTTCCCTTAGTTCAAGTTTTAGCTTATGGGGATGTAAATACCTGAGGTTTGGAGAATGTAATGACCCAAAATTTCTGTGGAAAATTTTTTCTTAAATACATGGGAATTTTATGAGTTTGAAAAAACTGACGGCACATGATTCTGAGGCTCGGTATGCTCTGAATCGATTTCAGAAATTTTGTTTGGGTACGTTCAATAAACATACACGCAGGTTTTTATATCTTTTGAACCAGTGCTCGGAATTGAAATCTGAGGGCACCGGTGAACTTACATCGCTAAAATTCGCTTAAGGAGACTTTCACTACGATGGAGGTGAGTTGAGAAAAAATATTATTTTTTGGGTTTTCTGGAATGTAATAAAATAAAGTGAGATTCACTTTATTTTTATTTGAGTCGCCAAGTTGGTGTTTCGAGGTGGGTCCAACTGGATCTATAACCTCCTTGTGGAGGTTGGAAGTTTGAGGTGGTACCACCAAACCTTAACCTACCATAAGGGGTTATGGTGTTGGGGAATACACGAACCAAACCTTATACGAGAGGTTACGAAGTGGGGACAACATGAGATAAACCCCTATATTAATGGGAGGAGGGAAAAATCTCTCAACTCCCCTCATTAATGAGGGATATCCCCTTGACCTCCACTACCATTTTTGTTGCCACAAAATCCCCATTAATTATTTGATCCAATGCATAATTTATTATGCCAAATCCTTCAAATAAATTAGGTGGATCCAATTAAATTAATCCGTCTTATTTGAATATTGTGCCAATGAATTAACAAGATATCACAATCTCTTATTATTTTGGTTGGCGTTTCTCTTTTGGAGGAACATGGGAGAAGAGATAAAAGCTCCCAAATAATAATAAAGAACGATGAACGAAGAATACCGGAGAGGAGTGACTTCAACTTTCTTCTTTGGATACTATCGACACGGAGCATCTTTAATAACCAACGTGCGAAATCGAGATTGAAAGTGTGTGGTGGACACGATGAATGACGACAACACCATCTTCTTCCCCGCATCTTCATCGACGAACAATGAAAAAAGGTATGGGTGTGTTTGATTTGGTCAATGTTACTCTTGTTCCACATAAGTTGTTTTATTCCACTTGAACCGCTTTCTATCAAACTAATGTGGAGGGACCTGGCCAAACTATCACGACCCGATTCCTCCGCCATACCCCTTGGTGGTGGGTTCTTTGCTTTATTCTTGGGTGATGAACAATGGAACATTGTGGCTTCATTGTGCGACGCAATGATCCCAAATTGAAGACCCAACCTCATGATGACTAAGCTGAGGTGCGACAAAAATAGAGGGTGATAGATCGGACTGGACCGGGATGACCATTATTCCACTATCACTCAAATTTGTGAATCATAACGTGTTTTTGGAGCCTATCGGAGGCCCGAAAATGCAGGTAATGATTTCAAAACATTAGGGAGACTTAGAGGCAGTTATTTCATGGTGATCGGACCGTCAGAACGAAGAACGAACATCACGGGAGGTGTGGTGGCCAGAAGCGTCATTTCTGGAAAATTCCAGTATAAACGAAGTGTACATTCGAACAAACGTTGTGTATTATGAGTGTTTTTCATCTGGGGTTTCTGGTGTCACACATGTATCATACGGCGTGTGACCTTGGTCACACGATGTGTACTCTCTACGTAGCTTGGCAGAGGCAGCTTCACGAGACTCGACATGTATTCTAAGAAATACACAGACCTGAGAAGAGTTACACAGCCTAGCGACACCACGTGTAACCTTCATAGAGCATGGAAGAGGTAGCCACATAAGACTAGGCATGTATCCTTAGGATACACGAACACAGGGTGATGTACATGGGCATGTACTTCATGACACAGCTAGGCATGGCTAGTGACACGGGCTTCCTCGTGTACCAGTTACATGGGTTGGAGAACACGGGTTGAGGCCTTGTATGGGAACATGACCAGCGTACATGGAGTCGACCCTAGTTTCTTGGACATGGCATGTAACCATACCGCATGTCGTGTACTTACTTTTCTACACAACCAGCCTTTTGACATGGGCCATTGCACACGGATTGTACCCGAGGACTGACTACACGGTGTGTACCTTATTCCAACACTATGTGTACCTTTTCAAAAATGGTTTGGTCATCTTGTCCTTAGTGTCTTGGACCTGAATTGTTTAGTTTTACCCTCTATGACATTTTAGGACCATTGAGATACTTCCTTGAGGGACTTCGTGGAAGATATAGTATCGACCAGTAGCTCGTGGAGTGGATACACCTAGAGAAAAGCGAGTATAGTGTGGATAAATTGTAGCTGGCTGAGACCTGATGACAGCTGACTGATTCGACCCGAAGTGAATCGACTATCCCAGTGAGGAGTACCTTGGTGTCATGGAAAACCCTCAGTGGGGAGCGCCTTGGTATCACAACAGTCCCACATTACTCAACAGGAGGAGTACCTCAGCAGGCTACGAGAGGGAGCCCCTTGGTGATGTGACAAACCCATGATACTTGACAGGAGGAGTACCTTAGTAGTCCAAGGTTAGTGGGAAGTGCTTTGGTGACGAGGCATGGCAACTTTACTCTATAGAGGAGGAGTTCTCCAGTAGCCGAGGATTCAACGGTGTGACTGGGGATGTTACTTGATGCTACCCTAGAATAAAATTCTCATTTGATCTGAGTTAGTAACTTTTGTGTTTACCTCATGATTGGGATAGATTTCATGATAACATACGTATATGTATGGTCATATACCTAAGTGAGGTTATAATTTGATTTAATACTTCGTGGTTTATCCTTGTTTGATTTTGTGAGACCTTGACGGTCTCTGGGTCCCTACTGAGTATCGTTATACTCACCCCTACACGGGTTATGCCCGCACCTCATTGTGTCGGTTGCAGATGACTGACAGCGCTGACTGAGGCTGAGTTTACCAGGACTGGACGGTACCCAGAGGTGGACCATATGGTTTGATAGTACATGGAGGAGACAGACAGACGTGGAGTGATGTGGAGGCTATCTGTACCTACCCTTCAGGTAGGATTTCCTAATGACGATCCAGGAGTCGTTTTCCCTTTTTCTAGTATTTTTATTTTTGGTTACCCTAGACTTTACAGTTGGGAATGTAATCCCCCCCCTACTTTTTACATTTCAGCACTCCTTTTTTATATAGTTTTACTTATTGTTTTGCTTCCAGCATTTCTCTATTTTTTGTGTTTACATTTAAAAAGGAAATTCCTTCCCAGATTTATGGAATTACACCTTTGGTGCTAGTCTCTAGCCTGTGGCCTATGGAAGGCGGGCTTGGGGAAGTCACGGAACATGCCACGGGGGACTGGTCATGACATGTAAGGCTTCTAGGTTGAAGTTAGGGTAGTTGGGATGATATTGGAGTAGATTTTGAATGATCCAAATGGCTTTGAAGGTGTGAAATTAAGAGAATGTAAAGTACCCTTTTATAAGATATGTGAGGGTAGGTTTAGGAAAACCATGAAATATTTTTTATTATTCGAACATTTTCGGTTTATAATGGCAGTAAAATGATTTATTTCCTGGATAAGGTGGGTATGGGTTGAAAACCTCTCAACCAATAGTTTTTAGATAGGTTTTGGTCACCATATTAACAATATCTTTTAGTTGTAACACTTGGTTAAATAGTTTAACATTTACCATTTCTTCTTGTATCATTATATTATATGGTTAATTAACATACTATAAAATGACGAACGAAGCCTAAGTGGTTCATTATAGAGATATATATTATTTTATTTGGTTTTCGGCTGAACATTAGATTCTTAGGACTATTATATCATTTAATAATATAGTATTTTCTTTAAAAACTCTTTTATGTAAAATTTGACACTATTTGGTATTTGATTTTTTAAGTCCTAGAAAAATTATTACTTCTAATATAAATACTTTAAAGAACCATAACATGACAAATTAACCTAAAAATTCGTTGAATTCATCAAAATACTCAATTTACATTTCTTTTTATATTTATAATATCAATAATGTTAATCATTCATTAAATATGTAATTATTTTATCATCATTGTGTCATAAATAACATTATTTATTTAATATCTAACTATTATAAATAAAATAAAATAATGTATTAAATCTTCTTAGATTTATTTTTAATATTTTTAGTAGAATTTATCTTACGTGTATCCCAATTTTAAAAATGTTATATTTATGAAAATTTGAATTTAACAATTTTAAATCTTCTTTAAATAAAATAATAATTAATGTCCTAATCTAATCCAAGTGGACCAAAAATCATATTTTATTTATATTGTTTATTTGTATTGAAATACACTTATCCAATAGAATTAAGACATGTATTAGTGTAATAATAATATATTTTTTACCATTAATTACCCTATTTACTTTTAACCACGGTAAATAAAAGTCTTAAGATACTATTCACAAGAAAATTATTTTCAGCATATTGAACCACATTTTACATACTGATATCAACCATGTCTCTCAGATTTTTTAAAATCAATTCATATTATTGGTGAAATTAAATTTTAATCAAATTTTTTAATGTGCCTAGAAGGTGGGTAAAAGAAGTTAAAAAATTTGATAAAATTTTTTATATATAATTTTATTATAAATTGAATCCAATAAATTGAATTGAACTAATATAAGTATTATGTACTTTTTTGACTTAAAATAAATCTGAATAAAATAAAAAATTATTTAAATATATATTTGGTTTTAAACAATAATGAAGTGTTTTTCACTATCCATAAAAAATTGAACTTTTTAAGTAAAATTACAAAAATTCACCCTTAGTTAATTATGATTTTCCAAATCCAAATTTAATTCTATTTTGAAAAAAAATTTATAAAATTTCAAAAAGTCTGTATTAATATTCTAAATGGCTAGTTTTATTGGCCATGGTGTGGAAGAACTCGAACTTGCGTACAACACAAGATTTAATATTACTCAAAGAGAAACATATAATGGATTCTTAGGTTGATACATTTATAAAAAAAATCCATATATAGGGATTATAAATTATTCTATAATATATATATATATATATCATCTACATATAATTTTTTAAAAATATGTCAATAAAATGGAGATAATATTAATTTGTACATACATCATACCATCTCCATGAAAAGTGTATTTCAGTTATTATTTCTTCATTTTGTAGATTATTATAAATATTTATATACTGAATATATATTTTATTTACATAACTTTTTACATAATTTATATTTTTAAATCATTATCTTTGAATGCGGGTAAAAAAATTCATGTCAAAAAATATACCGAAAACCAAGCAGTTAATAAAAAAATCATTAACAAAATATATTAATAAATGATTAAAATAATGTCATAATAAAATAATCTAAGTTAACGTATATAATTTTTTTCATTTGAATTATTTCTAATAAAATTATACATATTATAAAGGATGTTTGAAAATGTACAAAAAAATTCGAGACTTAAGGTAATGACAGTCTCAAATAATGTTTATTTCTTTGTGATACATGGTATATTCAACATATATTCTTTTTGTGGAGTGTACGTACAGACCTGTGAAATGATATTTCATGAAATTAATTTATTTCCTGATATAAATATGTACATTTGAAGTTATTATTTCATGGATATTTTGATTCAAAAGTTACTCAGGTAGTAATTATATTTCTAGAAACACTTGTAATCCGTTGAGACTTATGCCTTATTCAACACTCATTCATTTTGTGTGGGGTATATAATTCCCATGAATGTATACAATAAATATTAATATTAAATTTATGAGTTTTTAAATATCAATTTTATTATCACTATTTCTTTGGATTTACTGTTCTAATGATTTTAAATGGGTAAGGAAATTTTGTCTCAATTTCCATTCATTATGATGCATGATAGGTTTTGAAACTATATTATTTTTAGATGTGTATACACTGAAATTTTACCTAGTATATAATTAATATAATTATTTCCACTATGTTTTAGGTTTCACATTTTTTTTTCTCATGGGTATTATGATTCAATGTTACAAAAGTTTTATGTGCTTATTTCTATAATATATTCATTTTTTAATATTTTTTACTATTATGCTCCCCTTGATTAGATATTTTGACACATATCTATCTAATTATATTGATATTTATTATAGACAGGTTTTTTATGAGAACATTATATAATGTTACCATTTTTATTCTATTTTTTTTACTTCAGATAATTATGATTTTTTTTTGAAAATCAATCGTTGTTTCACTCCATGATCAGAAATATATTTTCCATCATTCCAATTTTTTCTAAAAAGAAATTATTTTTTTATAATATTATCCTATTACTTTTAAAAGTCATAATAACCCTTTGTTTACATCTTAAAAAATAATATTAAAAGAAATCATCTTTTTGTTTTTTATCAAGGAAATTTTCTATCCATTTTATGGTAAAAAGGGAATGTTAAGCATGTACAACTTTACCAAACATAATGATAATCATTTCCTTGATGTATCCTATTTATTTTTACTATATTTATTTTAATAAAAAAAATTTAATACTATTTAAATTCATTTTATTAACATATTGTTTACAGTAAACATTCTTCAAAATGTTTTAATTATTTTATATATGCTTTAGAAGAAATTTTCAATGAAAAGGTTGTAAAATGTTTTAAAAGAATTCATCAAAAAATTTCAATTATATTTCCAAATATAAAGATTATAAAAACATTTTCACCTTTTATTATATTTATTCAATGATATTTTCAATGAAGAGATTCAGAAAATGTTTTCACAATCTATTTATAGGTTATCATGGTTAATTGAAAAGACAAATTCTTGTAATATTTTTTATGTATTTAAAATTTATTTTCATACAGGATATGATAATTTCATGATTTATTTTGAAATTTTTTTAATGATTATGTAATATAAGGATTATAAAAATAAAATTGTTTTCGAAATAATTTATGATATTAAATAATTATTTTCAAATAAATTTCATTTTCCATAAGTATGTATCCATGTGATATTTCAAAATCAGTCTCATTATAAGATGGAATACTTTAATATAATCTATGCTTTACTAAGAATATGATCTATGTAACCCAATATAATTTTTTATATGAATGAATTATGTTTAACATGAAAAGAATTTTTTTCAAACTAGATTCTCTTCCACATGTTATACCATAATAAAATGCTTTTAAAACCAGAATTTTTTCCAAATTTATTCTATAATGAAAAATTATGAAAAATATATCTTTCCCATAGGTTATTATTGGCTGAATGTTTTTGAAAACCATTTCACTTTATGGGATATGATTTAATGTTTATGAAACTTTTCTCTTTTTATGGGTAATGATATGATGAATTATTTATTGTCATAAAAAATATGTATGTATGATTTCATTATGTTACATGTGGGACCTATATAGCTATATAACGTGTTGAGTAAAGATTTATATCTCACGAGAGATACATGTATGGAATGTTCAGTTAACATGGCTCAGTAAAGGATATTGTATGCTAAGATGGTCTTAAGAAAGAAATTTTAGTAGGGGGATGGTATTGGGAGTGAACTGTGACTGCAATGATGGTATTAAGAGTGATTTATTCCTACTAAGATGGCCTTGGCTATGAAACATGACAACTATGTTGGTTTGGGGAGTAAATCCATTCAACTATAAGTAAATGGATGTAACATGGGATGGTGTTGGGTCCCACCTAGTAGGTTTAGACCCCATGATGTTTCCGGATAGGTTTCTTCCAAAATAAATGAATTATAGGGAATGATTTTATATGATTAAAAGCAGTACAAAAATTCAATGTCTTATTACTATCTTATTATTGCAATGGATTATATTCTTGATTCCATTATGATTCATGTATTATGAGATTTCAATATTAATTCCCATATAAATTTTTAGGAAATTTGATATGAAGAATATGATTTTGCAATGTAATTATCATGTAGTCATAAACCGGTGCTTATTTTTGGCATACGTATATCATTTTAACCCTTACTGACCATATGATACTACCCATTCATATGATTAATTCCCCAGGTTATGATGAATGGTTTAAGTTATTAGTACTAAATTATAATATATTTCACAAAAACATTCAATATATTTCATTGGGTTAAAATAGTTTGGTCCATATTTTGAAAAAACTTCTCTATTATAGACCTTGGTTATCAAATTCTTTAATGATCATAATATTAATCTAGAATTATATGACAACAATATTTGTTATTTTGGGGTTTCTGTAATTACTACTATTAGCATTCCCTATATTACATGAAGTTCATTATTTACCAGACACTATAAACAACACATCTACCCATGAAAAACCTTGAAAACCTTGAAATTTATTGTAATGCCCCAATCCCAGTTACCCAGAGTCGGTGCATTATTTTAATACATTGTCATGATTACAAGGAATCAAGTCCCAAAAGACCGATCAGTTTATCAGTCTTGGAAAATAGATTACTTATATGAATGTTACATTACACTTCATAACATACAAAACAACATAAATAATATTTTATGAATGTCATTATTCCCTTGGATTGACCCTGCATATCAATCACAATACACTTCTTGGAATCCTGAGAAAAATAAAACATATAAAGGGGTGAGCTCATATTCTCAATAAAGATAACAATACAATGGAAACTTTTGTAAATAAGAATAAACATTTAAGAAAATGTATAACTAAAACAAAATCCATTTAAACATGGACTTCAACATAATATGGAAAAATATAAAATGAAGTAATTCCATTTACTTATTCACACGGATATTCTACTAGTCGAATAATCACATGCAATATCACTAACTACTTTCATAATGATGGAATGCATAATGCCATATTATCATAACCACATAGTGAAGGCCTTTTTCCAAGACTACAAATAAGATTTTGTCAAGGCCTTGTTCCAATACATTAGTTTGTCTCATTAGATATACCGATGCATCGAGGAGCTATAGTAGGATCCACCCGTCACTTGTTAATTCCAATGCCTTCATCATATGAATAGGTTTAAATATAACATAAACATTCATATTAAAAACAACATACAAAATGTCAATATTTTCTCCATATACCATGAATGGTATAAAAATAACACATCCATAGTCAAACATATCACAAAACCATAAATACAATATGAAAGTATTGTATCATAACAAATCAACTTCAAACAAGTTTAGAATACATCCAAGTATTTTGACATAGATGAAAATGATTTGTAAAACTCTTTTAGAGAAATATCCCTTTTTCATGAAAACATTTAAAAGTCGCACAATTTAGAAAGGATTACATTTAAAGATATTTTTGAAAAAAAGTGTCTCATAACACTTTCAAACTTTTGAAAGTAACTATCATTTTTAAAACATTCATGTCCATATAAATAAATCCATAAAAACCATTTTGAAAACATGTACATTAATGAGAATAATTTAGAAGAATAAATATTTAAAACATTTAAAATGATGTTTTTGTAAATTCACTCCAAATAATTCCTTTTAAAACACTTTTATGAAACATGAACATGGATAATAAATATGTCCCAGTAGATAAATAAGTAAAAACAATAGTGGATAATAAAGAGATTGTCAAATTAACCCTTACCAATTTGGTAACTTACGAAACATACCCCCCATGAAAGAGGTATCATATAATTAATATGTAAATAAACATAAATTAAAGTGTATTACACAAAGAATACAATTATGGGTAGTACATACACCACACAAAAGGTAATAGTGGAAATATGGCATGAATCTCACGGGAATAAGGAGTGAGATGAAAACCCCTTACCTTGCACTTTCCTTTAGTCGAGGGTAAGTTTAACCTCCTGTATGAAGACTATAGTATATTATTAAATTATACCAAAAAATTATTAATAATTATTATATCATACATTATTACTTTAAGACATTATACTACCCATTTAATAATAATTTCCATGTTATATTAATATTTCGGGTAATAATCGCTTTCTTTATCGTACGTGTTTTAACATGTTACTCTTGATTGTATCACTTAGATCATGATTTACATAATGCCAAAATATAAAACATGATTTATATATAAAATATATTTAGAATATAAATATGTATAATAGACATATATATGAAATGAAAACACCATTTATGGAGACGGTAGTCCGTACATATGCATAAACGCTGTTTCCATTTTCATATAGTATTGAATGGAAGTAAGTGAATAAGATATATGTAAGTACATAAATACTTTTATATATAAATTTATATTTATATATATATAATAGAATTATTATGTCATATATTACATACTTATTAGTAATATATATTTTTATAATCATCGATGAATGGTGAAGTTTTAAATGAATCTCATCACGTTGTGGAGACGGTAATCCGTACATACGCATGAGCGAAAATATCATTCTTTTCATATTAAAATAATATATAATTGGATGTTATATCATATATACATAATTTTATCAAGTTATATTTATTATTTACATCAAATACACATCATTATTATACCCATCCAAATAATAATGTATTGAATAACAATTACACCACGACGTGGAGACGGTAAGCCGTACATACGAACGTATGGTGACATGTCATTCAAAGACTAGATAGAAAAAAAAAATTGGTTGTACCATAATTATAATAACATAAAATTATATAGAATATATAGGAGTTAAAATTTTATAATGGAGACAAGAAAGAAAAAATAAGTGGAAGAAGAAAGGAACTTGAAAGATGGTGGTGAAATCATTACCTCTTCTTCGGGTTCTTCCTTTTGATTTGATCAGAAGGGCTCCTTAGGTTGGATTTCTAATCAAACTAAGGCCTATAGGTGAATTTAGGATAGTTTAGAGGGTATTTTGTCAGTTTATGGGAGAGAAAAATGGCTTAGAAGGTGTGAATTAGAGTGATGGGGGAGTTCCCTTTTATAAAAGGGGTGAGGGGCACCTTAGAAAAAACATAAAATATTATTTTATAATAAATTCAAAATCGGTTAATAATGGCTCAAAATTGATTTATTTCGAGTCAAAGGTGGGGATGGGTCTAAATACACTCAACCAATAGGTTTTAGACAGGTTTGGGTCACTTTATTGACCTTATCGTTAAGTTTTAACTCTTAGTTAATTAGTTTGACAGTTACCATGCCTCATTGTATTTTTTATCTGATATGGTTAATAAACTTACTATAAAACTCTATGAGACCCCCAAGTTGTCCATTAATAATAAAACTATCAATATATAACTCCTTTGGCCAACCCTTGTTTTTTTAAGAAGACAATAATAATTAATAATATAATATTTGTTTTAAAAATTAATTTATGTCAATTTTGACATTATTTGGTATTTTGTTTTTGTGAAATTCATCACAATTTGATAACTTCGAACAAGATACATTGAATCATCCCTATAATGTCATATTAACCTATAAAATTCGTTGATTTCATAAAAACATTGAAATTGTGTTTATTTTAACATTTATAATACCATTTATTTGATTCTTTCATGAATTAGGTAATTACTCCATCATCATTGTGTCATAAATAAATTTATTTATTTATTGTTTAAAAATTATAAATAAAATACCATGATGTAGGAAAGCATTTTATATTTCTAATTAATATTTATAATTGAATTTATCTTATGAATAACCCTATATTAAAAAAACTTTAGTAATTAAACATTGATTTTAACTCTTTTAACTCTTCTTTGAATTAAATAATAATAAATTTCCTAATCTAATCCAAGTGGACCTAAATGATAATATCTTATTCCTAAGGTTTTTTTTGTCTATATACACCTATCCAATAGAATTAAGACATGTGTTAGGGTAATATTAATATCATTCTTACCCTTAATTACCCTATTTACTTTTAACCGTTGTAAATAAATGTAAAAAGTTACTATTCAACAAAAATTATTTTTACCTTATTGAACCACATTTTACTCCTTGATATTAACCGTGTCTCTCGGATTTTGAAAATTCTACTCACAGAAGCGGTAAAATTTAGTTTTATTTGAATTTACAAATTCTTCTTGGAGGTGGGTAAAAGACGGTGAAAAGTTCAATAAAATTTTTTTATATCTAAAATTATAATAAACTGACACTAATGAATTACATTAAACTTATATAGGTATTTTGTATCTATTTTGAGCAAAAAATAATTTAAATAAAATAGATAATTATTTAAGTAAAAATTTGGTTTTAAAATATAACTTAGTGTTTTTCCCTATTCATTAAAAATTAAAAGTTTTCAGAAAAATACCAAATATTTACCCTCACTTTTTTTTTGATATTCCAAATTCAATAACGAATATTGTTTTTCGAAAAACAAAACATAGAAGTTTAATTTTTTAATTTAAAATTAATTCCTGCTGTCAATACCAAAAGGCGTATTTTTAAGAAATAATTACTATCAAAAGATTGACACTTCTTTATGTCCTATTTCAAAGTGAAATTACTTACAATGAACATCATTGGATTAAATGGTAAAAATATAATCTATTTATACTTCCAAATGATTAAAATATATAATTTAACACTATAAATTATTTTGATTAAAAAAAATTCCAGTTAAAATATTGTAGTTTTCATTATTCACCCAAATATGAAAGTTGTCATAAAAACAGCAAAACTTCATTGACACTAAATTATTATGTCCCGATTCTAAAGAAGAAGTTTATTTTGTCAAATTGAATATATAAAAGTTTCAATTATTGTATTTAAAAAGGCATCACAATTAAAAGGCGGTAAAATTGCATTTTTTGAAACATAATTCTTTTATCTGAAAACATTTATTTGTTCTTACATTATGTCTAAGAAACTCATAATATGTATTCTGAAATTTTAAGGATTATATAATGTTCAAAATTCAGTTAATACT
Organism: Viscum album; assembly: GCA_963277665.1. Lineage (NCBI taxonomy): Eukaryota > Viridiplantae > Streptophyta > Magnoliopsida > Santalales > Viscaceae > Viscum > Viscum album. The sequence continues at coordinate 1,968,072,908 of OY728132.1, forward strand.
ATTCATAACTGATTTTGAATGGCTGGTTTGGTAAGTCATGGTGTGCTAGAACTCGGTGTTGTGTGTAGTGCAAGTTATTGAATTACGTTGAAAAAATAATGTACTATGAAATCTTGGGGTGTTACATTCTTCCCTCCTTCAATAAATTGCATCCTAACAATTTGAAATTATTTTTAGAAAATAAAAGGCTGAAAATAAAAAATACCATTGGGAAAACCCACATCAGAAATTAGGTTAATAAAATTTAGTCTTAATAAGAGGTAAAGGGAAGTGAAAGGGTCACAACCAAATTATGATCTTGATTGAGATAAAATTGGTGGAAATTAGAGACATATAATTGGAGGGAAAATGTAAATATTTATAGGTAGTGATTGAGGTCTTCAATCACAAACAAGTGTAAAATTGAGGGCTTTAAATAGATCAATCTATGATGATTTAAAATATCATCGGTTCAAAAAAAGATATAGTATTAGGATAACACTTTTTTGGTTTTAAGATCCCTTCACTAAGTATTAGAATTAATTTATTCATAGAATAACAGAAGAAGAAAAATATATTATTGACAAGTAGAGTCCCATCCTTTAACTAATTTTTACCAAAAACTCGTCTTTTACTCTAAAAGATCATAGAACTTAAAAAATATATTATATTTATCCTATTCATATAGGGTTCCTAAAAAATGAATTTTTAATTCATCTACCAGACCCTTTAAAAAACTACATTATTCAATCCCAGACATCATGTGGGTTAGGGATAGGTGATACACTATGGTCTCTCTTCGGTTGCGGGTTCAAGTCTCACGACCTTGCCGGACGTGACGGGTTGCCGCCTGACCTCTAGGTTGTTCTTTTTATAGAAATCCCCAAATAACCTCAACAATTGTAACCAATTTCAAAATTAATCCATTCCATCCATTAGAATTATCTATAATACATATATCCAAACTCTCAGTCAAAAATTTATAAGGAAGTTAAACATAATGAGGATCCTTTTTTCCAGGTAATAACATGTGAACGCCTTCATCATGTATTCTTTTACAACACCGCAACATCCTGAATTACCAAAATCTACCATTGATTATTCCAAAAATACAAACTCATTATCAAGACCATATTAAGGATTACCTTTCCTTAAACCATGAATTTTCAAAAAAGTGTAGCTTACTATTAGGTCAATTTTATTAGAACCATATAATCTCAAATCCTCCATAAAGTAGTACTTCAGTACAATACTTATTTATCTCCATAATTCATGTGACCAGTATACAGTTGATACAACACTCAAATGAAATAATTCTATAATAACAACATAAAAACACTATTCATTACCCTTTATCTGAGGAAGTATTATAACTTTATTATTATCCAATAACATTATTTGCGGTATACTCTTATGAATGGGACATTGATTCGTGTAGTGTCCCAATGCCTTGCAGATAAATCATTGTACATTCGAATTTTTTTAACCCTTGCAATAATGTACTCAGTGTACTTTTTTCTCCATACTTATAACAAACTCTCATTCCCTTCAAGAATATACCATGGCGATTCTCTCCATAGTTATCACATATGGGAAAATCCTTCTTTTCCCTCTTCCCTTTATCCATCTTTCTCTCTTCCATCATTTTATTCTCTTTCTTCCCTTCAAATCCATAGGACTCAAAGAATTATTTACTTGTCTTATTAACACATGATACTATTTCTTCATATATTGAGAATACATGGGATTCTATTTCCCTTCTAAATGTTGTCTTAATACCGTGAAAGAAATGATCCTTCTTTCTCTTTAGATCATACATATTGATGGAGTTCACATTCCTTCTATTGGGTTCCATTTCTATACAACGACATACACTAGGTTAGTTTATGAATCACAATTCATAATTCCAAACATGTAAAATACCAAATGTAAAATGAACAATTTATGGATATAATCAATATTCACAAAAAGTTTTCTTTGAGGAGGTATAAACCCATAAACCCTTCATAGTGGTTTGTAAATAAAAAAAGAATAATCCTAAGAATATCCCCTGGGAGTGTCGTAACCAAGAGTGCAACAAGGCCCATTTTCGTGCACCAGTTCCCATTCGAGTGTAGCTCAAAGCGGTGTTTTTGGGTTTTACCCCTAGGTACATCTGTGCCAGAGCTTCCTCTACCTGGTTATATCCAGACAGTGATGTATTTCTTGGAAAACTCACAAAATCTCTAAAATACCAAAATTTTAGGATGTTCTTCTATACTAATCCTCAAAGTATATATTAAGGCTATGTGCTCTAATTAGATTTTATCTAAATCTAGTTTCCAAGGTTATTTCTAAACTACCTCTAATGCCAAATGTAACGCCCCAACTCTAGTTACCCAGATTCGGTGCATTATTTTAATACATTGGCATGATTCCAAGAAATCAAGTCCCAAATGACCGATCAGTTTAGCTATCTTGTAAAATAGATTACATACATGAATGTTACATTACACTTAATAACATTAAAAATAACATAAATAATCTTTTATGAATGCCATTATTCCCTTGGTATAACCCTACATATCAATCACGATACACTTCTTGGAATCCTGGGAAAAATAAAACATAAAAAGGGGTGATCTCGAATGCTCAGTAAGGATAACAATACAGCGGAGACATTCATAAATAAGCATAAACATTTAAGGCAATGTATAACTAAAACAAAATCCCTTTAAACTTAAACTTCAGTATAATATGGAAAAAATAAAATGAAGTAATTCTATTTACTTATTCACAATGATATTCTAATAGTCAAATAATCACATGCAATATCACTAACCACTTTCATAATGATGGAATACATAATGTCAGACTATCATAACCACATAGTCAAGGCCTTGGTCCAAGTCTACAAATAAGATTTTGCTAAGGCCTTGTTCCAAGACACTAGTTTGTCTCATGAGACCTACTGATGCATCGAGAAGCTATAGCGGGCTCCACCTGTTACTTATTATGTCCAATGCATTCCTCATATGAACAGGTTTAAAGATAACATATACATTCGTATTAAAAATATCATATGAAATGTCAATATTTTCTCCATATACCATGAATGGTATAAAAATATCACATCCATAGTCAAACATATCACAAAACCTTTAATACAATATGGAAGTTTTATATCATAATAAATCAACTTCAAACAAGTTTGAAATCCATCAAAGGATGTTGACATAGATTAAAATGATTTGTAAAACTCTTTGAGAGAAATATACCTTTTTCATAAAAACATTTAAAAGTCACACAGTTTAGAAAGGAAGAAATTTAATGAAATTTTTGAATCAAAGTGTCTCATACCACTTTGAAACTTTTGAGAGGAATTAACATTTTTATAACATTCATGTCCATATAAATACATCCTTAAAACCCATTTTGGAAATAAGGACATTAATGAGAATGATTTAGAAGAATAAATATTTAAAACATTTAAAATGATGTTTTAGTAAAATTCCCTAAAATAATCCCTTCAAAAATTCTTTTATGAAACATGTAAATGGATAATAAATATGTCCCAGTATATACTTAAGTAAAAACAATCTCGGATAATAAAGAGATTGTGAAATTACCCTTACCAATTTGGTAACTTACGAAACATACCCCCCATGAAAGAGGTATCATACAATGAATATTTAAATACACATAAATTAAAGTGTATTACACATATAATATAATTATGGGTATTAGAAACCCCACACAAAAGTTAATAGTGGCATATATGGCCTGAATCTCATGGGAATAAGGAGTGAGATGAAAACCCCTTACCTTGAACATTCCTTTAGTTAAAGGTATGTTTAACCTCATGTATGAAGACTATAGTATATTATTAAATTATAATAGAACCATATTAATATTTATGATATCATACATTATTAATTTATGACTTTATACTACCCATTTAATAATAATTTTAATGTTATATTAATATTTCGGGTAACAATCTCTTTCTTTATCGTACATGTTTTAACTTGTTACTCTGGATTGTATCACTTAAATCATGATTTAAATACTTCCAGAATATAAAACATGATTTATATATCATATATATTTAGAATATAAATATGTATAAAAGACATGTATATGAAATGGAAAAGACCATTTATGGAGACGGTAGTCCGTACGTACGCATAAACACTGTTTCTGTTTACATATAGTATTGAACGGAAGTAAGTGAATAAGATATATGTAAGTACATAAATACTTATATATATAAATATATATATCTCCGGTATCATTATTATGTCATATATTACATACTTATTAGTAATATATATTTTTATAATCATCGATTAATGGTGAACTTGGAAATGAATCTCATCGTGTCGTGGAGACGGTAATCCGTACGTACGCACGAGCGAAAATATCATTCTTTTGATTTTAAAATAATATATAATTGGATTTCATATCATATATACAGAATCCTTATCATGTTATATTTATTATTTATATCAAATACACATCATTACTATACCCATCCAAATAATAATGTTTTGAGTTTCAATTACACCATGATGTGGAGACGGTAAGTCGTACGTACACACGTATGGTGACATGTCATTCAAATGGTGGATAGAATAATGAATTTAGTTGTACCATAAATATAATAACATCACATTATATATAAGATAATTGAGTAATTATTTTATAATGGTAACAACAAAGAAAAAAGAAGTGTAACAAGAAAGGACCTTGAAAGAGGGTGGTGAAATCATTACCTCTTCTTTGTTTTCTTCCTTTTGATTTGACAAAAGGGCTTGTTAGGATGGATTTATGATAATACTAAGGCCTATAGGGCTGTATGATAATACTAAGGCCTCTAGGTTGAAGTTAGGATAGTTTAGAGGGTATTTGGGTAGGGTTTGGGCGATCCAAATGGCATAGAAGGTGTGAATTAGAGTGAAAGGGGAGTGACCTTTTATAACAGGGGTGAGGGGCACCTTAGGAAAAACATAAAATATTATTTTATAAAAAAATTATATTCAGTTTATAATGGCTCCAAATTGATTTATTTCTTGGATGAGGTAGGGATGGGTCGAAATACACTCAAAAAATAGGTTTTAGACAAGTATGGGTCACTTTATTAACCTTATCATTTAGTTTTAAGTCTTAGTTAATTAGTTTGACATTTACCATGCCTCTTTTTATTTTTTATATTATATGGTTAATAAACATACTATAAACTTTCAAGCGATCCCCAAGTGGTCCATTGATAATACACATATAATTATATAAGTCCTTTTTATGAAACTTATATTTTTAGGAATATAGTATAAATTAATAATATAATATTTGTTTTAAATATTAATTTATGTTAATTTTGACACTATTTGGTATTTTGTTTTTGTGACAGTCATAATAACTTGATAAATTCGAACAGGATATATTGAATCATCCCTATCATTTCATATTCTTCATGAAAATTCGTGGATTTCATAAAAAAATTGATATTATATTTATTTTAATATTTATAATACCATTTATTTGATTCATTCATGAATAAGGTAATCGTTGCATCATCATTATGTCATAAATAAATTTATTTATTTAATGTATAAAATTATAAATGAACTACCATGATGTAGAAAAATATTTTTAGCTTTATAATGAATATTTATAATCGATTTTATCTTATGAATTACCTTATATTAAAAATGTTTTAGTTATTAAACATTGATTTTAACTCTTTTAACTCTTCTTTGAATTAAATAATAATAAATCTCCTAATCTAATAAAATTGGGCCTAAATGATAATATTTTATTCCTAAGGTTGTTTTTTCTCAAGATACACATGTCCAATACAATTAGGATATGTGTTAGGTTAATATTAATATCATTTTTACCATTAATTACCATATTTACTTTTAACCATGGTAAATAGAATTAAAAAAGTTACTATTCACCAAAAATTATTTTTATCTTATTGAACCACATTTTACTCCTTGATATTTACCATGTCCTTATAATTTTCAAAATTCCACTCATAGAAGCGGTAAAATTATGTTTTATGTGAATTTACAAATTCTCTTAGGAGGTGGGTAAAAGACGATGAATAGTTCAATTAAAATTTTATATATAAAAAATTATTATAAACTAACTCTAATGAATTACATTGAACATATATATTTATTATGTATATATTTTTACCTAAACTAAATTTAAATAAAATAGATAATTATTTAAGTAAAAATTCAGTATTAAAATATAACTTAGTGTTTTTCACTATTCATCAAAAATTAAAAGTTTTCAGAAAAATACAAAAAAAATTACCCAAATCAAATTTTGATCTTATGTATTCAATAATGAAGTCTATTTTAACAAATTCAAAATATAGAAGTTTCATTTATTACTTTAAAATTAATTCCCGCTGTCAAAACCAAAAGGCATATTTTTTAGAAATAATATCTACCAAAAGTTTGACACTTGTTTATGTCCAAATTTAAAGTGAAATTACCTACAATGATCATCGTTGGATTAAATGGTAAAAATATAATCTATTTATACATCTAAACCATTAAAATTTAAAAGTTAACACTATAAATTATTTTGATTTAAAAAGTTGTTTTCAGTTAAAATATAGTATTTTTCACTAATCACCCAAATATGAAAGTTATCAGAAAAACACAAAAACATTATTGACACTAAATTCTTATGTTCGGATTCTAAAGAAGAAGTTTATTTTGTCAAATTGAATTTATAAAATTTTCAAATATTGGATTTTAAAAGGCTTCACCATTAAAAGGTGGTAAAATAGAATTTTTTGAAAAATACTTAATTTATCTGAAAAAATGTATTTGTTCTTACATTATATATAAGATACTAATAATATATATTCTTAAATTATAAGTATTATATAAGGTTCAAAGTTCAGTTAATACTATTCCAAACCGATTTTGAACGGCTAGTTTGGTAATTCATGGTGCTCTGGAACTCGGTGTTGCGTGTAGTGCAAGTTATTGAATTATTTTGAAAAAATAACATACTATGAAATCCTAGGGTGTTACATATATAGAACCATGGGTATGTATGGGTAATTAAATCCATGAAATTACCTTAATCCCATCTTTATATGCATTAAATATCCCTGAGACTTGGTCAATCTGGTCAATATGACTATTGACTGATAGTGGGACCCCTTAATGCTTAAATATATCTTTGAACATCTGTTTTTACTTCGACACCAAACATATATAATGTTTATATTTAATAGACAATACCATCTCTTGATGGGTTCCCCTATGTGAGGATGCATGACCTATATTAGGTTATATACCATTTTGGAAAGACACCCCAAATGATTCTTACCTAGAAATGATTGATCCCAGATTCCTAAAATGGTTATTCATGGATCCTAATTTTGTTCTCCTCTATTGTGGAAAATGAATTACCTCTAAAAATGGTTTTTTACCTTATCATACTTATCACCACCATTAAAAATAATATATTTAGATTAAAATCATAGATTTATAAACTCCTCTATTATCAATGAGGATTCCTAACACCTTGGGTGGATCCATTTATTTCATTACGGGTTAATTTAATTTGTAATATCACTAATGGTATAAATTATAATTGGTTTCTACATTCATGGGATCCACTAGTAATCAATGTGTCATTCTAAACCTGAAACAGTTATCCATGTAACACTTAGCTAACATGGGAGACAATTTTTTATCCCTTATTTCTGTCATTGAGTATTGATTGTGAGGTCTTAGATATTTTCAATTAGTACTTTTACTAGTGTTATTTTTATTCCATTCCATTCATCATAGCCATATTTTTTAAAATTTAATGTTCAAAGTATTTTTAATATGCCTCTAATATTTTGGTTTAAATCCCCAATAAATAAAATATAACAATTTGATTCATCAGTTATTCTTTATTAGGTGAACCCTATATGGTTTTCGGATCCTATAAAACAATATAATAAGACAACATATGGAATTAATTTCAATATATTAGTTATGTAGGTTTGTTTATAAAATATTTCATGTATCTAGTCATAGAGCCCTAACTTCTCATTATCATTGAACTTCTGTATCCTTAAAAAACATGAGATATAACCTTACCCAACTCAACTATAGAAATATGATCCTTTATCCGCACATGATTAATATATTTCTTCATGATATTCTTAGTTATGTCTTGATTATAAGGTAACACAAAAATTTCAATCAGGTCCCATTTTAAATAGTGTATTTCCCTTTTTATGTAAATGGTGTATAACTATTTCGAGGATCTATGTATCCTATAATCAAGACTGTAATTTATATTCTTTTCCCCTCACCCAAGGATGAATGTGGGTCATGATATATTTATTACCAAATTCCATATATACTTCATTGAAACTTTTATACTACATAAACTAACATACACCACATTTTTTATAATTACCCCAAGATGTTAAATTATATAGTACAATACCTATCACATTAAACAAAAAATAAAACATATTATACATCCTTTTATAAGATGATACACCATTTTGGGAGTTTCCCATCCTTTGAAAATCCTTTCCTAAACTATTTATGGATTTAATCTCAATTAATGAGACACATAGTGACATGTGGTCCCTAATCTCAAACCCAACTATAGTTTCCCCATTCCCACTTCCTTATTATAGTACCTAACATTCAATTTTCAAACATAAGTGTGTAACTACACATAATGGAAATGTGGATTCCATGTATATAATTTTTAGAAATTATGTCTCTAAAAATAGCAACCACCACATTTCGTTATCCAGGACTATAAAAATTACTCCCTTTCCAATAGGGTCATTTATATCAGCACTGGAAATCTTAATTCTTATCAGGTTTTTCATAGTCCAGGGACATATTTAAAATATTATCCTTTAAAATATTTCATCATGGCCTTAAAATTTATATACCGTATATCTTTGTGATGATTTACACTTATATAGGGCCCCATGGGTCATTGAATTAATTTTTGGTGTTTTCATCAAATAAAATAGTTTTCTCGTTCCTTCATTGATATCTTAAACTAATGAATCGTAGGGTCATAAGACCATGACCATAAACTAGGATCCATGTTACATGGTAAATTTTAATAAATAAAATTCACCATTTTTTATTTTTTATGACCTTAAAATCCATCACCTACATGTCATTTCTATATTAACATAAAATTCACAATCCACTAGAACTATTACACCTCCTTAAAAGTCAAAAAATAATGGGAAAATATATGTGACCATAAATAATTATTCTCATTTATTCAAATCTATGTGATTATGAACATGGACCAATCATGAGATATCATACTCATAAATAGTGTTCCTTTTATTTATACATCCCATTAATTTCATCCAGTTATGAACCTTGTTTCAACACTAGTTTACACACATTCCGTCTATTGGGTATTCCCCATAGATATACATAATCTATGGTGGCATTGACCAATTGAGTATGAACAATTTATTAGTATCCTTATCATCCAATAACTCACTTTTCTCCCCATTGTCTAGATAAGAATATATCATTATATTCTAAATGGTATCACCTATAGTGATGGTCTATGACATAAATTTACATGCCTCGCATCTAAGACAAACACTATAGAGGAATCATCCTTAACAATAAAAATACTCCACTGTTGTTATGATGGATTAATGAAATTCAAATTTCCCTAGTCTATGGGAAATGTGCAATATGATATTTATTTAGTACAATGGTTAGTGATCACATGAGCTGATAATGGTTAATAAAAATACTCAACACACCTTCCTCATTCATCTATAAATTCAAAAAAATGGAGTCATTATTTAACATTATTTGATTTATATTTTATCATGAATATTTCAAACAACCTTTTTGTTTAACACTCATACGTCATATAAGTTTATATAGAATATCAATAATGTCGAATCTCTCTAAACATGTTCTGAAACATAAAGCATCACAATCCAAAATGATAATATATTCAAATCCCGACCCATCCACCTTTATCAAACACACTCATTTATGATAATTATGTTTATTTATCATACACTTATAACACCAAAAAATGATTCAGATTAGATTACATAATATTTTATATCAATATAAATACATAATGGTACACATTAACTAATTAAAATTTTATCACATTAAAAAAATTATTTACTTTTTATTATATTTTGTTAAATGGATAAATATTTCAACAATGTTGAAATGAAAAATAAGAAAATTACATAATTACATAAAATTAAAATTGAATTTATATTAGGAATATAATTTCACCAATATCAAAACCAAAACTTATTTTCATTCATTTCTTGATCTTGTTCTTATAGAGACACATACAAGATATAATAAACAAAGAGAGAGAAATTTTGTAACGTTCCATTATTAAAATATTTTAAATAAATTTTCAAGGATGAGAAATCATTAAACTAAATATATTGTATAATAAACATATATTAATCTAATTATATTCATATAATAGTAATTAGGTTGAAAACTTATAGCCTTATCACTTTGTCTTATCTTATATTATATTGATTTAAAATTTAACATGGTGTTAAACTTTACCACTATTACCACTCATATTGAACATAAATTAAAGTGGAATAACTTAAAATTTTAATCCTCTTCATTATAATTATTTTATTTAATTTATCTATAAATATTCCTTTATATAGAAAAAAAATTATTTTTATCCTACCTTTGAAAATTTCTATGAAAACCACTTTTTAGAAAAATATATTTTTGGCAAATATAACATGATTTATTATTATTCAATATATAATAAATTATATTAGAATATTGGTAACACATTTTATTCAACATATTTATTACATTAAAATAATTCACTTATTGTGATCAGTTAAAAATTTTGGGAACAAATACTTTTTGAATACGAAATTTGTTTTTCATAAAAAATACACCTTTATTTTTAAATTGTGTTTATTTTCATTTCTAGTTAATTGATAACTACTGAATTAAGTTTATACATGTGTAAAATATACATATTTATTGTTTATTTTTTCATATTCGTCCCATTTAATCCAATGACTATGTTATAAAAATATCTGAATAATATATTGTGACTCATATGATCTTTTTACTGTCTGTAGTACAAGTTATTTAAGAAACTATGTTTATTTGGAAATTTATTTCATAATTTTTTTGCGTGAAACAATATACCCCACATAAAATAATTTAAAACAGAAAATTATGTTAATATGATAAATTCTATACCATTCCGCCTCATTACATCCCCATGTTTCCACAAAGGATACTCATATTTTTGGTTACAACAAGAAAAATATTGACCACGTGAGTGGTCATGTTGCGTAGCACTATAAATCTATGATATATAATATCCCAAAATATTTCCTCATAAGATATTTCATAACATAATGATATGACTTCTATTTTTTTACCTGTGAAGGATTAGGTTTTTTATTTCTTATGTGAGATATAAGGGACACATCCTGAACGTGAGAACGATTTGGTGGGAGCTCCAATCGATGGTCTACATCTCTATATGATAAAGAATTTAAAAAGGACCAATACACATATGCAATATTTTTACCTTTATTATAAATATCATCTCCAATATATAGGATGCTATTTTTATGAATACACTCTCACCAGCATCATACTCAAGATCATTCTGATGATTTTCATCATTAATTTTTTCTTAAGACTATAAGCTACTCTTATATGATACTAAATGTCTCTAGCCTTATCTTAAAAATTAATATCCATATACAGTCCTAATATATTACTTTATCTATCTCCATTATAAAATTTAGGATTTATTTACTTCTTATAATGGATGGCTTCATTAGGAGTCATCTTATTTTGAAATATATACCGAGTTCTCTCAACCTAAATTTAATATTTTTAAAGGTCCTTTTAGGATACCCATCTTTCTATGGGAGATATGAAATTCTGAATCTTGACTTTTTTTCCATAAGTGTTGGAATAAGGTTCTTTTAGAGTCCTATGAGAATTTCAAAGGAGATATTTTCCCTTTCCAATTATCATCTGTGTAATGGTTTTAACATTACGTAAGTCTTATTTTTATCAGCCTTAATATAGAGACATACCAGGAACCTCTAAACACTATATATAATATATCACATAGTTCAATCCCATAAAAATACTCTTTATGTAATGGTCCGGAACCCCCTGGCCATTACTTTTCCAAAAATAAGGTTCCACCAAGACAGAGGCACTGTGACGGTGGCATCAGTCACAGTGGCATAGTAACGGTGGAACCATGATAGTGGCACCAGTCATGGTGGAACCGTGATGGTGACACTATGACGGTGGCACCGTGTCCTCACCCATCCCTCCATTTCATTTTCCATTCCTGATCCTGCAACATCTTTTTTTGACGTAAATAAATTCATTTACCCTCTAATGGACATTTAAATCCCCTGATTAATTCCTAAAAATCCCCAGAAACCTCCCCGATGGGGGATATTAAATAACAACTTAACACCATCATGTGTAACTGCCCACCCACGTAGGAAACCATGATCCTTTTTTCCAGGCGTTCAAAATTCCATATCCCGATCTCCTCTTTATATCTCCCACTAGAGTTCTCCTTTTCTTCTTTATTGAATTTCTTTCTTCTTCCTAGCATGCTTGGAGTCCTTCTTCCTATGACTTGTAGTGCGCCTCTGCTAGAGCCTTCTTCACATCTTGGATTCCACAGATTTCCTCCCTTACATATCCCATATTCTTGGTGCGTGGAGAAAAACTTAAATCGTTGATCAACCGAGTAGGGATTTTTCCTTCACCTCTCTTTTCTGTTTATCATACGGGGTGGGTACCCTTGGTCTCTGTGGGAATTGGCAAAAACAAAATTAATGAAGATAATGAACGGAACTTTAATGAATGAAGGGGGTGTGATCGATGTTTAGTTGTAATATTTTTAGTTGCAATGTGTTGTGAATTGTATGAATTTATGCCTATTGAAAATCATGGTCGGTGGTCCTTCTATGTGACTGATAAACTCTTGTCCAGTTTGATGATTAAATGGTTGTAACATATAAATTTGTTAAACACGTGAACTCAATGGATTAAATGGATGCCCTGCAAATATATACCCTTGTGTGGTCACCTCGGCTAACTGACAGAAAGAGGAAATAGATAAATGATGTGCTTGAACCTGGAAGTTTCTCTACTCTGTTTCGGTAGTAGGTTAATTGTTCTGTTTGTTTGCTTTTGGGGTGATGTGGGTGAGGATTGGAACCTCTGATGTGGCATGGTTGCTGGTTGTGAATCTGGGGTTGTGTTTGCTCTTCTTATATCACGAATTGGGGTGGAATCATATTCTGTTGTGAAACCTTTTTATACATAGTTCTGGGGACATGGGTCTGTATCTTGAATCCTACTTTGGTTTCAATACTTGGAGGGATCTCACTTTTATTTGAATTTACAAGAAAACTGGGTGTGAATGTTTAAATTAATGTTGGCTGTAACTTTTTCCCCCAGGCTTGTGCTTTTTCATGGTCGTTGCCCAGTAGAGTAGAATTTACATAAATGGGATCACCTGAACTTGAAAACAAGAATGGGTTAATTGGGAAATTGATTTTTGGAATGAGTTGTGACTCGATTGTGAGTAGTATGCTTTATATGAGTAGTGACTAGGCTATTCGTGCTTGGGTTAGGTGTGGAGCCCTAGGTTGGGTTGAGTGCTTGTTACCTATATATATATTTAGTTCTTGTGTTTCTTATTCGTGCCCCACCCATGATGAAAACATAGTGCTGAACACCCCATTACATGGGGAGGGATTTGTTTTCCCAACACTCATATGAGTGACTGGTTATTAACTCCTTTTTTCTCCCTTTCCCGAATATCCCAAGACTCTTCAGGCATGCTGTGATGGCTTGATGTCTATTATTTGCCCAAGAATCTTTGGGCAGGGTAGTTTTGGTGGTTGGCCCAGGTGTTTGTGGGCAGGTTGTTTCCCAAGTGTCTTCGGGATGTGTCCAAGGTGTCTTCGGGCATGGCGGTAGCTTTCTAGCTCGGGTATCTTTGGGTGTGGCTGTAGATTTCTAGACCAGGTGTTTGCGGGCCTGGTTAATTGTGGCTGTTGTGGCCCAGGTGTTTGCGGGCAGGATGCGCGGTTGAGGCCCAGGTTTGGGTCGGCGGGTGTGGCAGCGGGACTATGGTGAGAATGATGGGATTGGTTCGATGCGTAGGATGTCTTCAATAACCAGTGGGAAAGTGGCGTGAGGTACCCAAACATCGATGTGCTTATACTATACCTTAGTTGACTTGTCTTATTTGCGGAGTGTGCCTTGGAGAGGCTTGGGTTGATTGTTTTTCCATTCTAGGTGCTTCAGTTATCTCCTTTCTCATAGGTCACTAGAATGCCTCCCCACTTGTGCACGAGAGTCTTTGGTTTTCCCTACTGGGTATACTTGTATACTCACCCTACATTCATAAAATTGCATTCAGGTTTCAATGAGGACTTTGGGGATCATGTAGGGACGTACTAACTCGGGCGTTGGGACCATTGCAATTACTGTTTTTCTTGCTTTTTGGTACATTACCATTTTAGACACCTTGTACTTTCTGGCTTTTACTTTTGCAGCATGCATATGGGAGTGGTTTTCTTTGTCTTTACTCTTACTTCCAGTTTTGGCATTGTTGGGTTTCATCATCTTATCTCTTGATCCTATTAAAATAAAAGGGTAATGCCTTCCTTTTGTGTGAGATTTTATACCCTTGGTGCTGGTCGCCACTTCGGGACCTATTGAAGGTGGCTTTCGGGGGTCATTATCTCGCCTTCAACTTAAAGAAGGAAGGGCTTGGCAATCTGTTGTCCCTTCCCTCCTTTTGGTGAAGGCGGGTCATGAAAGAATGGAATCAGAGGCAGAGGTTTAGAGATAGGATGGAGTATGGATTTAGGCATAGTTAGGATTGCATGGGATGGTAGGGAAACAATGTTGGGTGATCATGGAGTGTGAAATAGGCCAGGAAAGACCAGCTAGGACACATGATTTTAGGGCCCCCCGTGATCCGACGCAAGGACTCTAGACCCACCGAATGACCAAGTGAGGCTACACTGATTGCAGGGTAGAGATAATAGGAAAGGTGCTTGAATCATAATGACTATTTTCCTCTTGTTTCTGGGGTGTTTTGGGGATTTGAAATGAATCAAAAATCTAAGAAAAATTTAAGAGTTGTGTTCTACACTACTCAGGCTTAGGCATTCCTAGTTTACCTTGCAGTTTTGGCACATGGGAGATGATCAAAAGTTGTGTGGGATATCGAGGCCTATGAGGTTGACTTGGCCAATTGGCATAGGACCGACCGAGAGGAGGTGGATGATCAGTGGAAGAAGATGCTTCAAGCCTTTCAGCGACAGACCCTCGGGAAGTACGAGGGAAGCACCTCGGATATAGAGACAGAAACCTGGCTTGAGGAACTAGTGATCGCTTTCAGCATGATTCAGGCTCTGGTGGAGTACTGGGTACCTCTGGCCATTATCCAGATGTGGGGAGTGGCATGTCAGTGGTGGACTTTTTGTCTAGGGGAGAAGAGGGACGCTGGGGTGACATGGGCTGATTTCGAGAAGGAGTTCTGAGCGGAATTTCTCTCCTCCACAATGAAGGCCGAGAAGAGGCAGGATATACTCTCCCTCCAGCAATGGAGTATGTCTGT
The DNA here is from genome assembly GCA_963277665.1 of Viscum album. NCBI lineage: Eukaryota > Viridiplantae > Streptophyta > Magnoliopsida > Santalales > Viscaceae > Viscum > Viscum album. Next base: position 1,968,088,556 of record OY728132.1, read on the forward strand.
GAGATATTTGGGGATCATGTTTAAGGATCTCCTTTGCTTCACTTCGGACCTCTTTCCGGACGAGGTATCTCGGGTGAGACATTTAGAGGAGGCACTCCGACCTTCTCTTGAATAAGATGTTACTCCCTTCAATCTACCGACATACATTGGAGGTGCAGAAGAAGGATGACGTGGTGGAGAGGATGCACACACTAGGAGGTGTATCAAGAGAGGGAATCCAGTTGGGCTCATTGAAGGGGAAGGCTGTCAGCAGCACGCCTCCAGCATCAGGACCCTCTAGGTTTCGACCGGCAGGAAGTAGGCCCCATCAGTTCCAGTTCCAATCTCCCGGCCCTCAACTTTTATTTTTAATCCCAGGACCGAGATGCTTTATCTGTGGAAGGAATTGGAACCTTCAGAATCAGTGCCCAGACAGAGTGCAGTATGGCAGTGGTGGGAAGGTTCAGCACCCACCTCAGCAGCAGTAGTTTCTAGCCATGCCATTTCAGTAGCAGCAGGGTCTGCGAGCTCCTTCTCCTCCAAGGACAGAGGTTGTTGGAGGAGGCCGACCTCAAGGCGCTCCTCAGGGACCTTGAATAGGGCGTGGTCGGGGAGGCGGCCAACAGCCGAGAGGCAGAAGAGTTGGGCACGGGCAGTTGCACGTCGCGGAGGTAGCAGTTCCAGCAGGGCTAGAGGTCGTTCAAAGTATGATCATCTTATTTAGTACCCTTGAATATGACTTGTTCGATACCGGAGCTTCACACTCCTTTGTTACACCCAGTATGGACCAAGCTCTGGGTTTAGACGCTAAGAGACTTCCAGTGCCCCTGGTGCTGAGCACACCAGTCGGAGGTCATGCCGACTTGTTGTATGTTTTTCGAGGATGCAGACTGATGATAGGTCCACATCAGTTAGTTAGGGATCTTCTACTATTTTAGATACAACCATACAATGTCATCCTAGGCATGGACTGGTTGTTCTCTGCATGTTCCCTCATTGAAGGCTTCTAGGGAAGGGTCATGTTTTCATACTTGGGCGACCGACATGTGACTTTCGTCGGTGAGCGGGGTTTCTAGAAAGGCAGAAGGCAAGAGGAACCCCTCCTCTCCTTGATAGATGAGCTATCTATGGAGTCGATGGATGTGGAGATGGTGGAAGTTCCAGGGGTCGTCAGTGAGTTTATGGACGTCTTCCCTGAGGAGGTGATGACTCTACCCCCTCGATGTGAAATCGAGTTTGGGATAGACTTGCAGCCTGGTGCTCGTCTGATTTCAATGGCCCCTATCAGATGGAACCTTCTGAGCTCCAGGGGTTTCAGATTTAGATTGACGATCTGATGAAAAATGTTTTTGTCCAACCAAGTTCATCACCATGGGGTGCCCTAGTCTTGTTCACAAAGAAAGAAGATGGTGGTCTCAGGTTGTGCATAGACTACAGGAGGCTAAATCAGTTGATGGTCAAGAATCGTTACCCTCTTCCAAGGATAGACAATCTCTTTAACTAGTTGAAGTGGGTAGGATGGTTTTATAAGATCGATTTGCAGTCATTATATCACCAGTTGTTGGTGAAGGAGGGTGAAAACACACATGCAGCCTTTAGATGCAGATATATCCACTTTGAGTTCGTGGTCATGTCGTTCGGCGTTACGAACGCCCTAGCCGTGTTCATGGGACTCACGAAATCTGTCTTTTGGGAATATCTGGATCTGTTTGTAGTCATGATTATTGACAACATCCTGATCTACTCAAGATCAAGGGAAGATCACGCCGAGCACCTGAGGATGGTTTTAGAATTCCTCTGACAGCACCAGCTTATTGGGAAGTTGTCCAAGTTCTTATTCTGGTCACGAGAGGTGCACTTCCTTGGGCATGTGGTGTCTAAGCAGGGGATAGCAGTGGACCTATCAAAGTTTGAGGCAGTTGTTTCTTGGGAAGCACCCAAGAACGTGGCAGAAGTTCGTAGTTTCCTCAGGTTGGCAGGTTAATATCAGACGATTGTGCCCAACTTCTCCCAAGTTGCAGCACCTTTGACAGCTTTGACCAAGAAGGACTAGGATTTTGTGTGGAGTGGGCAGTGTGAGGTGGCATTCAGTTATCTAAAGGATATGTTGGTTAGTGCCCCATTGTAGAGGTTTCCAGAAGAAGGGGAGGCGTATGAGGTGTTCTGTGATGCTTCAGGGCAAGGCCTTGAATGTGTGTTGATGCAGCGGCAAGGGGTGATCTCTTATGGGTCTGGACAGTTACGCCCTCATTAGAGTAATTATGCCACCCACAATTTTGAGCTTTCAACGGTCGTGTTTGCACTAAAGTTATGGAGGCACTACCTTCTTGGAGAGCGCTTGCGGTCTTCACGGATCACAAGAGTCGAGGTATGTCTTCTCTCAGCGGGAACTGAACTTATGATAGCGAAGGTGGATGGAGTTCCTTAAGAACTATGACTTTGATATTTCCTACACCTCAGGAAAATGGAATGTGGTGGCCGATGCCCTGAGTATAAGGTTGCGGAAGTATTTAGTCCAAGAGTCGATAGATACTAGGAAGGCGATGGAGGAGCTTGCGGCCCTGAACTTGGATGCTAGGATGGAAGGTGGTAGAGGTTTCATGTACAAATGACTATTTAATCTTCTTTTTTGTGGCAGGTAGAGGAGTCCCAATGGGGAGAATCATAGAGAAAAGTGATGTGTGACCAATTTGACCAGGGATATGCTCCGGAAGGGGGGACAGAGGATGGTCAGAATCAGATGTTTTTCTGAGGAAAGCTGTTTGTTCTACAGGCAATGCGCTGCGAAGTTCTTAGTGAGTTCCACAACTCACCCCTAGCAGTGCACCCAGGAGTATCGAAGATGTACTAGGGTCTGAGGAGACAGTTTTTGTGGCCCGAGATGAAATGGGTGGTAGAAGAGTTCGAAGAAAAGTGCATCGTGTGTCAGCAGGTGAAGGTCGAACATTGTGTTCCAGGCGATCTGTTGCAGTCTCTAGATGTCCCTGAGTGGAAGAGAGAGGAAATCTCAATGGATTTTGTCAAGGTATTACCCAAAGATAAAGGGGGTTGTGCCGCTATATGGGTAGTGGTGGACCGGTTGACGAAATCAACTCACTCTCTGGCGATCAAGGAGTTGGGTGTAGTGGATTCTTTAGCACAGAGGTAGGTGGATGAGGTGGTGTGATTGCTTGGAGTTCTAAGGTCCATAGTCTCTTATAGAGATGCACGGTTCACCTCATGAGTCTGGAAGGTATTTCATCATGATTTTGGTCCCATCTACGTCTTAGCACTACCTTCCACCCCCAGATAGATGGACAGACAGAGCGCACCATCCAGACCATGGAGGATATGCTGCGGGCATGTGTTCTAGACTCGTGAGGATTGTGGGTGCGACACTTTCCTCTGGTAGAGTTGCCTAAAATAATATCTATCACTCTACCATTAGCATGTCTCCATCCAAATCCTTTTATGGAAGGCCATGTCGCTCACCCATGTGCTGGACTGAGGTTGGGGAAGTGACTGCCCTTGGCCTAGAATAAGTGCAGAGCACGACAGAGACGGTTCAGGTTATACGGGAAAAGATGAAGGCAGCTCAGCACTGGTAGAAGTCGTACGCCAACGATAGGTGGAGACCCTTGGAGTTCTAGGTCGGGGACCACATGTTCTTGAAGGTCTCCCCTCGGCATGGGCAGTGGAGGTTCAGAAGGGGAAGTAAGCTTTCCCCCAGGTTCATCGGAACCTTCGAAGTGTTGTGGTGGGTCGGAGGAGTGGCTTATCAGCTAGCGTTACCACCGCTGCTACTGAGGATACATGACATCATCCATGTGTCCCAGCTCCGTCAGTATCTGCATGATGATTCACACATCCTCGATTAGGGAGAGCTGGATATCGAGGATGACATGAAATTTGTGGAAAGACTAGTGAGGGTCAAGGGTCGTGAAGAGAACGTACTATGTGGATGGATCATTCCTCTTGTTTGTATGTTGTGGAGGCATGGTTGGATCGAGGAAAGTACCTGGGAATGGGAAACACAGATGTGCACCTAGTACCCAGAGTTGTTTTGAGTTTTTTGTTGTTCTATTTTGTACATGTTTTTGAAGGAACACTTTAACTTATTCGCTATAAAATATGTGGTTTTTCTTATTCTTTGAATGTGTGTGAAAAGTCCTGGCTATGGGCAGGGGAGGACTCGATCCCTAATAAAAATGCATTAAGGTGGATGCGATTGAACCTGTGAGGGAGAGTCAGTGCCGCCCAAAGAGTTTAGTATCTTGAAATGGGGGAAGAGACTCCCAAAACTATATGAATCGGTAGTTTGACCCTTGTATGTTATCTGGTTTCTTGAGGGAGTGGTGTTTGTAGATAACGATGTGGTTCACCCTTGAGAGGTATATTTTGAGGTGGTTGTTCAGGCCCTCTCTTTTCTTCTGGGTTGTTTTGATTATCGAGGGCGATTATAGTTTGAGAGGTATCTAATGTAATGTCCCGAAACCTGCTGGCCATTACTTTGCCAAATATAAGGTTCCAACAAGACAATGGCACCATGACAGTGGAACCGGTCACCGCGGCACCGTGACGGTGGCACCGTATAGGTGACACTGTGACGGTGGAACAGTGTCCTCACCTAGTCCTCTGTTTCTTTTTCTAGTCCCACTCCCGCAACGTCTTATTTTGACGTAAATTAATTCTTTTACCCTCTCATGGTCATTAAAATCCAATGATTAATTCCGTAAAATACCTAGAAACCTTCTTGATGGGGGATATTAAATAAAAACTTAATTCCATCTTGTGTAATTGCCCACCCACATTGGAAACCACGATCCCTTTTTCCAGGCATTCAATATTCCATATCTTGATCTCCTCTTCATATCTCTCGCTAGTGTTATCCTTTTCTTCTCGGTTGAATTTATTTCTTCTTCCCAAGTTGCTTGGATTCCTTCTTCCTGTGTCTTGTGGTGCGCCTCTTCTAGAGCATTCTTCACGTCTTGGAGTCCACGAATTTCATCCCCTGCAAGCCGTGCATCCCCTCTTCTGGGGGCATGGAGAAAAACTTTGATCGTTGATCAACCAAGTAGGTATTTTTTTCCTTCACCCCTTCTTTATGTGTAGCATGCGGGGTGGGTATGCTTTGTCTCCGTGGTAATTGAGGAAACCAAACGTAATAAAGATAATGAATGGACCTTTAATAAATAAAGGGGGTGTGATCAATGTTCCGATGTACTCTTTTTAATGGAAATATGTTGTGAACTGTATGAATTTATACCTACTGAAAATCATTGTAGTTGGTGGTCTTTCATTGTGCACTGATAAAATCTTGTCTCCTGTGATTATTAAATGGGTGTAACATAGAAATTTGTTAATCATGTGAACACGGTGGATTAAATGGAATCCCTCCAAACATATACCCTTGTGTGGTCACCCCTGTTAACTAACAGAAAGAGTAAATAGATAAATGATGTGCTTGAACCTGGATGTTTTTCTACTCTGTTTTGGTAGTAAATGAATTATTCTGTTTGTTTGCTTATGGGGTGATGTGGGTGAGGATGGGATCATCTGATGTGGCATGGATTCTGGTTGTGAATCTAGGGTTGTGGTTGTTCTTCTTATATCATGAATTGGGGTGGAATACTCTTCTGTTGTGAAACCTTTTTATACATAGTTCAAGGGATTTTGGGGATGTATCTTGAAGCCTGCATTGGTTCTAATACTTGGAGGGATCTCACTTTGATTTGAATTTACAAGAGAACTTTGTGTGAATGTTTAAATTTTTGTTGGCTGTAACTTTTTTCCCTAGGCTTGTGCTTGTTCATGTTCATTGCCCAGTAGTGTAGAATTTACATAAAGGGGATCACCTGAACATGAAAACAGGAATGGGATAATTGGGAAATTGATTCTGGGAATGAATTGTGACTCAGTTATGAGTAGTATTCCTTCTATGAGTAGTGACTAGGTTATTTGTGCTTGGGTAGGTGTGGAGCCCTAGGTTGGGTTGAGTTCTTGTTACCTATATATATAATTGTAGTTCTTGTTTTTCTTTTTCGCGCCCCACCCAAGTTGAGCACTTAGTGCTGAACACCCCATTTCATGGGGAGCGTTACAAGTGGCTGGTTATTATCTCCTTTCTTCTCCATTTCCCGAATAGCCCAAGACTCTTTGGGCAGGTTGTGATGGCCTGAAGTCCATTATTAGCCCAGGAATCTTCGAGCAGGAAAGTTGTGGTGGTTGGCCCAGGTGTTTGTGGGCATGTTGTTTCCCATGTGTCTTCGGGATGAGGCCCAGGTGTCTTCAGGCATGATGGTAGATTTCTAGCCCAGGTATCTTCAGGTGTGGTAGTATTTTTCTGGCCCAGGTGTTTGCGGGCATGGTTACGTGTGGTTGTTGTGTTCCAGGTGTTTGCAGGCGGGATGCGTTGTTGTGGCCCAGGTGTGTACGGGTGGGTGTGGTAGTGGGACTGCGGTGAGAATAGCATGATTGGTTCGATGCGTAATATGTCTTCAATAACAAGTGGGAAAGTGGTGCGGGGTACCCAAACATCGATTTGCTAATACAACACCTTATTTGACTTGCATTATTTGGGGAGTGTGCCTTGGTGGGACTTGGGTGGATAGTTTTTCCTTGCTTGGTGCTTCGGTTATCTCTTTTCTCACAGGGCATTAGAATGCCTCCCCACCTGTGCATGAGAGTCTTTGGTTTTCCCTATTAGGCATACTCGTATACTCACCCTACATATATAAAACTGCTTTCAGGTTTCCAAGAGGTCTTCGAGGATCATGCAGGGTCGTACGAGCTCGGGCATTGGGACTGTTGAAGTTGCTGTTTTTCTTACATTTTGGTACTATACCTTTTTAGACACCTTGTACTTTCAGGCTTTTACTTTTGCAGCATTAATATGGGAGTGTTTTTCTTTATCTTTACTCTTACTTCCAGTTTTGGCATTGTTGGGTTTCATCATCTTATCTCCTAATACTATTAAAAGAAAAGGACAGTGCCTTCCTTTTGTGGTAGATTTTATACCCTTGGCATCGGTCACCACTCCAGGACCTATTGAAGGTGGGTTTTGGGGGTCATTATCTCTCCTTCAACTTAAATAAGGAAGGGCTTGGCAATCTGTTGTCCCTTCCCCCTTTTTGGTAAAGGTGGGTCGTGACACATTCGAATAGCTTAACTTCTTCTTACTTTCAGTATTGATAAAAAATAATGAGCTATGAGATTCATCGAATAGATCATACATGAAATCTTGTACCAAAAAGGCTCATAGGTGGTTCATTTTCCTTCTTTTCCATCATAATAATGGTCAAACTTTGGAACATTTCTCATGCTAATTTTAATCTCAACATCTTCCTTCTCAGCAACTTTAATCATAACATGGATAAATGGATGGACAAAAATTTGAGAATTAATTGATTTCTCCACTTCCATCATGATTCTAAGATCCATCGTTGGAATGTATATAAATATTGGGTCGTTTTAGTCTTTATCAATGAAAATCTAGCATGATCACTTTGATGTAGAGAATATTCCACCATGTTCAGTTTCCCTTGTTGGTAATGTAATGAGAAGTCAGAATCATTAATAATCTCAAATAATCTTCATCAATTCATGTATAAATGTTTTTTGATATATTAAATTAAACATTTTTTATCTGTATATATGTCACAAAATTATTCATAGATCTAATTCCTCCATATAAATTTCTATAAAAATTTATACAAGTAACATCAAATCATGTGTTGGGTAAGTTATCTCATTGGACATTAATTATCATGAGGCAGAAGATATCACCATATCATTCTCCATAATGATTCATCATTCTCCTTTCATTTATGTGATACTATTTTTTAAAAACCCTTACCCACCATTGGGTAGTGTAAAAAATTTCCATTTTCTGTACACCTCTTTAGATCCTCAATATATTCCTCACATTCTTCTGTCAAAAGGAACATAGAACCATTTTAAGTTAACATGTCATGATTATTCCCTACTCATGAAATATTTTCCGCAATTCTCTAATAATATCTACCTAAACCAATAAAAGTAGTAATCCTAGTTATAATATATAGTAAAGGGTAATGTTTCGTAACTTATATATTTTAAGGGTCTCCTAATATACTCTCATATATGACTATATAGACCAAGAATGAATATCTTTCATTTAAACATCATAGGTGGAAATTTTTTCTAATGAATTTCCTTCTTAAGAGACTTTAGAGAATTTAATAAATGATATTCTATATCACCCTTTTTAATTGAATTTATATTTATATTTTATATAAAGACTACTAGAAAAAATCATGGTGTTATCTAATGACTCAATTCAATAAATCCATGATGATGGTGTGGGAATTAGTCTTACCAAATGTAATCACTATAAATTCATAGTGTCATTTACCTATATGGATTGCTTTCTTTGGAATATTATCCTTTTTTATCCTAATTTGATGATATCTAAAACAAATATCAATGTTAGGTATTTGTTGAGATCTTTTAATTTGATCAAACAAGTCAACAATATGGGTACTATGATAGTTTTTATATATATTTATATTGTTATGTTCCTAATAATCAATTGAGTGTAACCCCCAAGGTTTTGAAAATAAATCTTGAATGAATGAAATTTAGTGTCCCTACAAAATAACAAATTTTATAATATTTCCATTAAACACAACCTTGCCTCTGTTGTGTTTTGAATTTAGTCAAAACAGTCATCTAGAGTTTCTGTCAGTAAGTTATTTGGAGTCTGATAAGAACAAACATGATTTTTAGTGAATAGTGAAAAACCCTTATTAATAGTAAAATGACCCTTATGAATAGAAAATATTGATATTATTTTATTTTATTTTTTTAATATGATTATGGTATCTTAATTAATTTTTAAATTTGATATAAAACTAATTATACCTTTAAAATTGTTATTTTTTGAATAAACTATGATTTAATTTAAAAATTAAATTAATAATATTTATATAATTACTTACTAAAATTGGTTTTCATTTTTGTATTCTAAATTTCAAAAAATCGTAGGTGTAAATTTTTGGGATTTTTCAAAAATACATGAATTTTTTTAGAATTGTAAAAATATTATTTTGAGTTTTCAGAATGATTAATGACATCATAATAGTGTAATAATTAAAAAAAATATGGTTGACTTGTGTACAGTAAAATAATATATTGGGTGTCTCAAGTGGATAATACCAAGGGAAAATACCATGGTCAAGACCATGGTTTTACAAATACCACTAATGAGGTGTCTTTTAAAATTAATAATAAAATATCACTCTTTTACTATAAATACCAACTCATCCATTATTTTTCATTCATTCCAAATCTCTCATACTCAAATATATTGTGGTTTTATATCCCTATGAGTCCTCCCTCGGTGTCCATAATCCCCCAAGGTCCCATCTTTCAATTTCTAAGAGTTACTCTACATGGTAAGGGAACATTTCCCCCTCATATTCTCTTCAACACTTCTTTTATATTATCTCTTTTAATTTCAATTATCAAATGTCATAGTTTGTAATAATTTATTCCACTTAAATTCCATTTGATTTCCATATGATCAAAAACCATTTTTCTCTCATAAATTTGTTTTATGAAATTTTAATCACCCTCGTTAGGATGATGAACTTTCATAAGGGATATCCCAACTTGTATTTTATTTTCAAGTTCATCTCTTTTCTTTCATCTCCTCACATCCCCTTTCCAACTGACATTAATAACTCTAGTATCATATATATACTAGAATTATATCATGTTAATATAAGAAATGTAATGGCTCGAACCCCTCTGATCCATTACTTTGTGAAAATGTGGTGTTGGAGGTGTTCCGGGAGGTCAAGGTGACTTATCCCCAACACTTTTCCAAATTTACAGTTCTGTGAACATTGTTTCCAGAATGATAACCCTCTAACGGTGACCTTCTAACGGTAGACTTGAACAGCGTTTCCAGAATGGTAACCTTTTAACGGTGACCTTATAACGATAGACTTGAACAGTGTTTCCATAACGGTAACCTTCTAACGGTGACCTTCTAACGGTAGACATGAACAATGTTTCCAGAACGGTAACCTTATAATGGTGACCTTCTAACGGTATACTTGAACAGTGTTTCTAGAACGATGACCTTCTAATGGTAGACTTTAAAAGTGTTTCCAGAACGGTAACCTTATAATGGTGACCTTCTAACGGTAGACTTGAATAGTGTTTCTAGAACGGTAACGTTCTAACGGTGACCTTCTAAGGGTGACCTTCTATCGGTAGACTTGAACAGTGTTTCCAGAACGGTAACCTTATAACGGTGACCTTCTAACGGTATACTTGAACAGTGTTTCTAGAACGGTAACCTTCAAATGGTGACATTCTAACGGTAGACTTGAACAATGTTTCCATAACGGTAACCTTCTAACGGTGACCTTTTTACGGTAGACTTGAATAGTATTTCCAGAACAGTAACCTTCTAACGGTGACCTTCTAACGGTAGACTTGAACTGTGTTTCCATAACGGAAACCTTCTAATGTTGACCTTCAAATGGTAAACTTGAACAATGTTTCTAGAATGGTAACCTTCTAACGGTGACCATCTAATGGTAGACTTGAACAGTGTTTCTAGAACGGTGAGGTATAACGGTAACCTTTTCTTTCCTTTGCCAAATTTCGTGTATGTGAAAAGTGTTTCCAGGTTCCGACAGTTTTTCGCCATTTGACATTTCCTATGATGTAAAATACATTTAAATCCATGTTTTAAGGACTCTTATGGCCGATTCAAATTCCATAAATCCTATATTAATTATTCCTAAGGCTGGGATGTATTTACTTGGTCAAACCGCGTGGGTTAATGTGATCTATTTTTTGTGGAGAATTAACCGGATCTTAAACCGTCACCTTGTTAAATCTTCAAAAAGGAACCATATATCATTCTCCCTTGTTCTTCCTCCTTTATCTCGGCTAAGAGACACTAGAACCTTTCAATCATTCCCGTAGGAGTTTCACAATAAAACCATAATCCTCCGATTGGTTCCGCTCTATTTTGGATTCAACCGAGCTGTGTCAGTCAATCTTCCCAATAAGGTATGTTTTATTTTCATTCCTTTGGGGATCATCTTCTCTTGTTTCCCCATTCTATATTATACCATGTAATTTCCTAGATTCTAATGGGTTGTTCTTGTGGTTGGTTGGTATTGTCGTACCGTGGCATCCTCTGGTGGATGCAGTTGTCGTGAGAGGAGGACTGTGACCCATTAGGTGGATAAAGGACGTCAAGAACTCTACGAGGTAGGGGATTCATGGCTTTTATAACTGTATATGTGAAATTGTAGAATTAAAATGATTTAGTCCTTTGGATCACAAAGAAATTGACCTGATTAAATACTCGAACCGGATTAAAATAATTGGTTGATCGCATGTTGTTGCTTGGTACCATGGTAACGGTTTGCCTCATGTTTTGCTAGATAGAGTTATATCTATGTCTTCATTGATTTGTTGTTCATTCTTTATGTAAATTGATACTGAACGTAAAGCCAGAATTAATTGATAATTAATTGGCTATAGATAAAGAGGCATGTAGATGATTCTAGTTGATGTAATAGTTGTTCTAATTTCATGTTAATCAAGTTAGGGAAGTAATCATGGTTTTTTAATTATGATAGCTTACTGATTAGGTCTCCCGTAATTGGAACCTACGAAAAAAAATCTGCTAATTCAATACGGATTAAAGAAAAGATTGTGTGAGAATTACTTAAAGGGTTCTGAGTTACCCTCTTGATTGTTAAAGGGTCAAGAGACCATTGATGTGATGTTGGGTTTTCAGGATTCTTGTGTTAGGATGTGAGCCTGGATGGCTGTTGTGATATGTGGAGGCATGCAGAAATGTGGTTGTGGTAGTGAATGACGCCTAGGGTAGTGAGATGCATCAGCTTATGCACATGGGTTTCAGGGAGGACACCAAGGATGATGGTATTGGATGGATGTGATGGTTCGATGTTGGTGGTTTTGTTTGTTTGTTTATCTACTTTACTTTTCCCCACTACACAAGGCATCTGGACTTGCTTACCCTCCTTTCGAAGGAGGTGAAGACACGTGGGGTATGCCACGTGCTTTCCGTGTTTAGACGCTCGAGGGAGAATGGGTCTATGCTCTTGTTATAGATGGAAAAGACTCAAAAGTTAGTATATCTACACACCGTGTTAAGCCCCTTTTTGTTTAGTATCATAGGATGCCTTTCTAGAATACCTAGGAATATTCAATAGTAATTATACAATGAATGTTTGATTAAATAGTGATAATCCATGGGTATGGAGATGCAGGAATTTAAAGGTGATGTGAATCTTAAAGGGAGAAGTTGATTTTGAATGTGATGCCATTTCAGTTTAATGTGGAATTGTTCATGGTTAATTAATGTTTAAATAATTAATTAACATACATTCGAACTGATAAAATGAGAATGGAGTAATCTAATAAATCTCTCCAAATGTTTGTGTGCTTATAGGATACCTAGTCTTAGAAGTAGCATCCTGGAGTCTGAGAGACGTTAGCTATAATTTTATCTAAGACTAGGTAATTCCCATAGTGTGGATGTGAGTTATACATATATTCTGTACTTTTTGTGTTTCTATACGCTACTCCACCCTGTTGGTAAGGGCAACTAACACCCCGGGGATTCTGAGCCCTGGGGGTGTTTTCCCAACATTCTGATGGGAGGTCGAATGGCTGACTACCCCCTTTGTCCTCGCTCTCTTCTCTTGGTAGATACATGTGCCAACAGGCACAATAGTTAGTTTCCCCATATATTTGTGTAGAGGGCTGTAATGGCTTGTGGTTATTTCACACACATATATTCTGGATATAGTATCATAAAGACTACTATAGGTGTAACGTGTATAGGCTGTGATGGATTGAGGATCCCTACTCGGTGTATTGGCTATAATGGCTTGAGGTATAATACCTGATGTATGATATAAGTTATGCGGGTTTTGGTGGCTCTCGGAACTTAACTGGTTACTTTTGGTTGTGAGGATGGTGTGGTTCTTCGCCCAGGTGTCTGTGGGCAAGCCTTTGTGGTGCACGAGGTGCAGATTGTGGAGCTTAGCCCAGGTGTCTTTGGGAAAGCCTTTGGAGAGAAATGCACAGGACGTATGTCATTGGGGGAAAGCGGCAAACCAGTGGGGAAGTAGTAATGGGGTACCCTTGATATTCTTTACTACATGCTATATTCTTGTATGTGTAACTTGGTGAGAGTAGCCATGGTGAGCTTGGGAACTTAGTATACCTGTTTAGGTGACGATATAGTTTCACTTGTTGTTCCCTAGGCTTTAGCATTCTTTCATTACTTTTACATGAGAGGCTTGGGGAGGATCCTACTGAGTATACTATTATACTCACCCTATGTATATATAAACTGTTTTTCAGTTCACTTGGAGCAAGTTGGAGATCAAGCTGGTTACTACTAGCTTGTGGCTGGAGGACGAGCTGTTTGGGCTTGTGGTCGCTACCGTTTTACTTTATTTTGGGTACTTTTAGTTTCCCCTTTCAGTTGTAGTACTTTTGCATGACATTTCATATATGTACTTGGGTTTCTTTTATAATTCAGTTCTGTGTTGGATTTGATTGGTGTCTATCTTATCTCTCTCTTTCGCACGTGTTCTCTTAGAGGGTAATGTCTCCCATTTGTGTGTTTACTATACCCTCAGTGCTATTCGCCAACCTAGGGCCTACTGGTGGCAGGACTCGGGGCTCATTATCTTCCTTCTCACATTGCAAGCCCTGGAGGGGTACACCTTGTGGGGAGGGGGTTGTAACAGAGTTGTATCAGAGGTCTGGTTGAGGGATAGGATGGAGTTTGGAGTTACGCACTGGTGAGGTTGCATGGGATGGTAGGGCAACAGTGTCATTATTGTTTAGCAATAGGGGTAAACACTATAGGCCTATAGAGACATAGGTGTTTAGGGCCCCCTATGATCTGACGTACGGACATTTAAGTTTACGATGTCTACTAAACAAAGTGATACTGGTTGCAGAGTAGAGACCTAGGAAACCATCATGCATCATTCTTCTTTTCCCCTGTGTTTGAATGGGAAGACCTTGGGACAGGTTAACCTAAACTTAATAAAAGAAAACAATTAATTTATTGATGTTGAGTCTTCCATATTCCAGGCTTAGGAGCTCTAACAGTTGTTATTTTATACGTATGGATCCAGGTCGACGTCTCCATCAGGTTTGCGCAGAAGACACCCAGCTGGCTGTTCCAGCAGATCGTCGCCGGTTATAGGTTGACGACGATGACACATGGAGGAAGACAATCCGAGAGTTTCAGCGCCAGAGTCTATAGAAGTATGAGGGCTTCGTTTCGGATGCAGTCATAGAAGACTGGTTGGAGGAGGTTGAGATAAGCTTCATTTTTATTCGTGCTCGGAAGGAACACTGGGTGTCCTTGGTTGTGACGATGCTGCATGGAGAAGCGAGTCAGTGGTGGTTCTTGTTCCTCGGGGATCGTGAAGAGTTAGTGATCTCATGGGAGGAGCTTTGAGACAGGTTTAGAGTCAAGTTTCTTTCTTCGACTGCAAAGGCGTCCAGTCGCCAGGAGATTCTTACCCTTCGACAGGGGAGCTCCAGTGTTCGAGAGTTTGGAATCCATTTCGGGAACCTCCTACGATATGCTTTAGACCTGTTACTAGATGAGGAGGCCAGGGCGAGACATTTCGAGGAGGCTTTGAGTCCAGAGATCCAGCGGCAGGTCACCCCATTTATGCTAAAGACATATCTTGAGGTGCTGAAGAGGGAAGAGGTTGTTGAGAGGACTTGGGCTAGGACCGGATCGTCACGAGAGGGGAATCATCATGATTCCTCATGAAGAAAAGCTGTGGTCCGGGGATCCCAGTTTTCAGGGAAGAAGAGTTTTCTTTCACCTAGGGTTAGGTCCCAACCCTTCTTATCTCGTTTCTCCGGAGGCAGCAACTATCAGGCCTATGCCAGGAGATCAGACGCTTGTTTTTCTTGTGGTGGTCGTGGTCATCAGTTGTGGGAGTGCCCGACTTTTCAGAGCAGTCATCATGCACCGGGCGCTCCACTCCAAGTTCCTCCGTTGAGGCAGTTCTAGCGGAGGCAGCAGCAGCAGTTTTCACCAGCTTTAGATCACCATATGGTAGATGGAGCAAGCAGAGTACAACCCCATGATGCTCCCTATCCTCAGAGAGCAGAGCGCGGCTGTTGTGGTGGTCGTCATCAAGGTCAGAGAGGCCATGGAGGAGGTCGTGGTCAGCTTCATGCTCTAGCGTTGCCAGCCTCAGGCGAGCCAGATGTCGTTCAAGGTACCCTTTGCTTGTTTTATACCTTGGTGTATTCCTTGTTTGATTCAGGAGCAACACACTACTTCATATCACCTACTCTTGTACATGCTTTCGGACTTGAGGTAGAGAGGCTTCCAGTGCCCTTGGCGTTGACTACACCAGTTGGAGGTCGAGCTGACTTGTTTGAAGTATGTAGAGACTGTGTGCTAGTGTTGGGGTAACACTGCTCTTGGGGAGATTTCCTATGGTTACATATACAACCATATGATGTCATCCTCAGCATGGATTGGTTATATTAGGTGCAGGCTATTATGGATTGCTACAGGAAGAAGGTCGTTTTCTTTGATGCAAATGGAGAGAAAGTGGTGTTTGTTGGTAAGCGAGATCCTCGGATGGGTTATAGACGAGTTCCATACTTATCATACATAATGGTTGAGATAATGTTGAGTTCTTCAGAGGTTCAGAAGATGGTGTTTCCTAGGGTCGTAGTGGAGTACCCTTACGTCTTCCTATAAGAGGTTGTAGCCTTACCCCCTCGACGAGAGATCGAGTTTGGGATCAAGCTACAGCTAGGAGCATATCCTATATCTATGTCTCTATATAGGATGTCCCCTTTTGAGTTATGAGAGCTACGTATTTATCTTTATGGTCTATTGCAATGCAGTTTTGTTCGGCCAAGTGTCTCAATATGGGGTGCACCAGTTTTGTTTTTGAAAAAGGCTGACGGCAGTTTGCGGTTGTGTGTCGATTATCATCGATTAAAAAAAGTGAAAATAAAAAACCGCTATCCTCTCCTGCGGATTGATGAATTATTCGATCAACTGACGGGTGAAAGTTGGTTCTCAAAGATCGACTTGCGGTCAATATTTCATCAGATGTGTGTAAAGGATGAGGATATCTTGAAGACTTACTTTCATTGTCATCATGGGCATTATGAGTTTGTTGTAATTCCATTCCACGTGAAGAATGCTCCAGCTGTTTTCATGGGGTTGATGAATGCTGTGTTATATGAATTCCAGGACAAGTTTGTTGTGGTTTTCATCAACGACCTCCTTGTGTACTACACATCTGAAGAGGAGAATGCAGAGCATCTACGAGATGTTTTAGGAGTTCTTCGCCAATATCAGTTGTTTGGGAAGTTGTCGAAGTGTGAGTTTTGGGCTTGAGAAGTTCGTTTCTTGTGGAATGTTGAGTCCCAATAGGGATTAGTTGTGGATCCGTTGAAGATAGAAGTAGTGGTGTCTTTGGAAGCCCCCAAGACTATGTAAGAGGTGCGAAGCTTCCTTGGTCTCACGGGCTATTATAGGAGGATTGTATCCAATTTCTCCCCAGTAGCAACTCCTCTGACAGCTTTGACTAGGAAGGATCAAGCATTAATATGGACTGATCAGTGTCAAGCAGCTTTTGAGTATCTAAACGAGAAGTTGGTAAGTGCCCCAGTCCTTTGTCTTCCTGTGGAGGGAGTCCAGTTTGATGTTTTCTGTGATGCTTCACATCTGGGGCCAGGCTATGTTCTCATGCTGCAGAGGTCAGTTGTTTCTTATGGGTCTCGGTAGTTGCGTCCCCAAGAACGCAACTATGCCACCCATGATCTTGAATCAGAAGCCGTGGTGTTTGTTCTGAAGTTGTGGAGACATTACCTCGTTGGTGAGCACTTTGTGTTTTTCTCTGATCATAATAGTTTGAGGTATGTTTTCTCCCAACTTGACTTGAACGTGCAGCAGCGTTAGTGGATGGAGTTCTTGTAGGAATACGACTTTGAAATATCATATACACCTGGAAAAGGGAATTTTGTAGCTGATTCACATCGCCAAAAGTCACGTAATGATGTTGTGCGTGAATCTAGTGATTCCTAGAGAATGATGGAAGAGCTATCAGCTTTGCATCTTGATATGGGGGAAGTTGGGGGTAGAGTTTGTCTTTTCTAGATGACGGTGCAGTAATCCCTAATACAGAAGGTGGAAGAGTCTCAGTTGGGTGATCTAGAGGTGGAAGATTGTAGATACCAAGTTTTTTGTGGTGAGGCCCCTGATGGTTGGTCAGAGGAAGAACAACACCAAGTGTTGTATCATGGAAGGATTTTTTTCCTTTGGCGATGCATGACATGGTTCTCCGAGAGTTCCATATTTCTCCCTTGGAAATACATCCTGGTGTGACAAAGATATACCAATCCTTGAGGAGTCAGTTTTGGTGGTCGGGGATGAAGTGTGTGGTTGAAGAGTGTGTGTCTCTATGTTTAGTCTTCCAGAAGTTGGAGGTCGAACATCGTGTTCCTGGTGGTCTTCTCCAGCAATTAGAGATTCCTAAGTGGAAGTGGGAGGACATCTCAATGGACTTTGTTACAGGTTTACCTTGAGCTCCGAGAGGACATGATTCTATTTGAGTGATAGTGGATCGTTTAACAAAATCGGCCCACTTCATAGTGATCAATGAGTCGAGCTCAGTGGACGTTTTTTGGATGCAGTATCTAGAGGAGGTGTTGTGACATCATGGAGTACCTAGGATGATCTTTTCTAATTGAGATCCTTGTTTTGCCTCCATGGTGTGGAGAGGTCTCCAACATGCTTTTGGCTCTCAACTGTTCCTTAGAACTGCTTTTCATCCTCAAACGGATGGCTAGACAGAGCAAACTATCCATACTCTTGAAGACACATTGCGCTCTTGTGTTCTTGATTTTGGAGGTTCATGGATGAATCACTTACCCTTGGTAGATTTCACTTACAATAATAGTTTTCACTCTACCATCGGTATGGCACCGTTTGAAGCCTTGTATGGCCGGCCATGCCATTCTCTGTTGTGCTGGACTGGGGTTGGAGAGTCAGCAATTCTCCGACCAGAACTAGTGCAAAATACAACAGAGATGGTTTAGGTGATTTGTGAGAGGATGAAGATAGTGCAAGATCGTCAGAAATCATATGATGATCAAAGAAGGAGACCCTTAGAGTTTAATGTTGGGGATCATGTGTTTTTGAAGGTGACTCCCTATCATGGGAAATGAAGGTTTGGTCGTAGAAGTGAGCTTTCTCCCCATTTTGATGGGCCTTTCTAGGTGTTAGCTCATATTGGAGCTGTGGCGTATCGAGTAGAACTTCCCCCTCAGATGAGTTGGATACATGATGTTTTCCATATATCACATCTCTGTCGTTATCTTCATGATGAATCTCATGTTATCAATTGGGGAGAGATCGATATTGGTAATGATGCAACCTTTGAGGAGTGACCTGTGGAGATCCAAGACCGCAAGGAGAAGGTGTTGCGTGGGCTTTCAATCCCCTTAGTTCGTGTCTTGTGGCGACACGGTGGCATGGAAGAGAGTATCTGGGAGCGTGAGTCACAGAAACGTGCTCAGTACACAGAGTTGTTTAATGTTTAACTCATTTCATGTAATGATGTTTCCTTTGTGGTTATGCCATTTATGTTTTATTTTTGTACCTTTGATGTGATGTTATGATTGAATTGTTTGGATATGGATTGTTTGTTCCCATAATCTCGGATGTCGTAGTTTTGTTCCATCTTTCGAATAACTCATGGTGGTTTTCCCCTGAGAGGTATCTTATGAGGTGGTTGTTCGGACCCCTCTTTTCTTCTAGGTTGGTTTTTAATTCTCGAGGATGAGAATGTTTTGAGAGGTCTCTAATGTAATGGCCCGCACCCCTCTGGTCCATTACTTTGTGAAAATGTGGTGTTGGAGGTATTCAGGGAGGTCAAGGTGACTTATCCCCAACACTTTGCCAAATTTCCTGTTCTGTGAACAGTGTTTCCAGAACAGTAACCTTCTAACGGTGACCTTCTAATAGTAGACTTCAACGGTGTTTCCAAAACGGTAACCTTCTAACGGTTACCCTCTAACGGTAGACTTGAACAATGTTTCCAGAATGGTAACATTCTAACGGTGACCTTCTAATGGTAGAATTGAACATTGTTTCCAGAACGGTAACCTTCTAACAGTGACCTTCTGACGGTAGACTTGAATAGTGCTTCCAGAATGATAACCTTCTAACGGTGACCTTGAAAAGGTAGAATTGAATAGTGTTTCCAGAAGGGTAACCTTCTAACGGTGACCTTCTAACGGTAGACTTGAAAAGTGTTTCCAGAATGGTAACCTTCTAACGGCGACCTTCTAACAGTGACCTTCTAACGGTAGACATGAATAATGTTTCCAAAATAGTAACCTTCTAACAGTGACCTTCTAACGGTAGACTTGAACAGTGTTTCCAGAATGGTAACCTTCTAACGGTGACCTTCTAGCGGTATAATTGAACAGTGTTTCTAGAACGGTAACATTCTAACGGTGACCTTCTAACGGTATACATGAACAGTGTTTCCAGAACGGTAACCTTCTAATAGTGACCATCTAACGGTAGACTGGAATAGTGCTTCTAGAACGATAACCTTCTAACGGTGACCTTCTAATGGTAGACTTGAACAGTGTTTCTAGAATGGTAACCTTCTAACACTGACCTTATAAAGGTAGACTTGAATAGTGTTTGCAGAATGGTAACCTTCTAATGGTGACCTTCTAACGGTAGACTTGAATAGTGTTTCCAGAACGGTGAGGTCTAATGGTGACCTTTTCATTCCTTTTCTAAATTTTGATTATGTGAACAGTGTTTCCAGCTTCCTACAGTTTTGCCTCATTTGACATTTCCTTTGACATAATATACATTTAAATCCTTGTTTTAAGGACTCTAATGGCTGATTAAAATGCCATAAATCCTATATTAATTACTCCTAAGGCTAGGATTTATTAACTTGGTCAAACCATGTGGGTTGATTTGATCTGTTTTTAATATTGAATTAACCGGATCTTAAACCGTCGCCTCGTTTAATCTTCAAAAAGGAACCAGATATCATTCTCCCTTATTCTTCCTCCTTGTTCTCGAATGAGAGACACTATAACCTTTCAATCATTCCCGTAGGAGTTTCACAATAAAAACATAATCCTCTGATTGGTTCCGCTCTATTTTGGATGCAACTGAGTTGTGTCGGTCAATCTTCCCAATAAGGTTTGTTTTATCATCGTTCCTTTGGGGATCATCTTCTTTTTTCTCCCTTCCATATTAAACCATGTAATTTCCAAGATTCTAATCGGTTTTTCTTGGGGTCGGTTGGTACTGTCGTACTGTGGCATCCTCTGGTGGATGCAGTTGCTGTGAGAGGAGGATTGTGACCCGTTGTGTGGATAAAGGATGTCAAGAACTCTTTGAGGTAGGGGATTCATGGATTCTCTAATTGTATATGTGCAATCGTAGAATTAGCATGATTTAGCCCTTTAGATCACAATGAAATTGACCTGATTAAATACTCGAACTAGATTAAAAGAATTGGTAGATCGCATGTTGTTGCTTTGTATCGTGATAAAGGTTTGCCTCATGTTTTGCTAGATAGAGTGATATCTATGTTTTCATTTATTTTTTGTTCGTTCTTGATGGAAATTGATAATGAACGTAAAGCCATAATTAATTGTTAATTAATTGGCAAAAGATAAAGAGGCATGTAAATGATTCTGGTTGATGTCGTACTTTTTCTAAATTGATGTTAATCAAGTTAGGGAAGTAAGCGTGGTTGTTCAATTGTGATAGCTTACTGATTAGGTCTCCTATAATTGGAACCTACGAATAACAAATCTTCTAATTCAATATGGATTAAAGAACAGATTGTGTGATAATTTCTTAAAGGGTTCTGAGTTACCCTCTTGATTGTTAAAGGGTCAAGAGACCATTGATTTGATGTTGTGTTTTCTTGCTACTTGTGTTGTGATGTGAACATGGATGGATGTTGTGATATGTGTAGGCATGGGGACTTGTGTTTGTGGAAGTGAATAACACCTAGGGTGGTGAGATGCATCAACTTATGCATGTGGGTGTCAGGGAGGACACCAAGGATGATGGTATAGGATGGATGTGATGTCTGGATGTTGGTGGTTTTGATTGGTTGTTTATCTGCTTTACATTTCCCCACTTCTCAAGGTAGCTGGTCTTGCTTACCCTCCTTCTGAAGGAGGAAAAGACACGCGGGGTATGCAACGTGCTTTCCATGTTTAGCCTCTCGAGAGATAATGGGTCTATGCTCTGGCTATAGGTGTCAAAGACTTGACGGGTAGTATATTTACCCACCGTGTTGAGCCCCTTTGTGTTTAGTAGCATAGGATGCCTTTCTAGATTGGGTGGGAATATGGGAAAGTAATTCTACAATGAATGTTTGATTAAATGGTGATAATCCACGGGGATGGAGATGCTGGAATTTAAAGGTGATGTGAATCTTAAAGGGAGCAGTTGACTTTGAATGTGTCGCCCTTTCAGTTTAATGTAGAATTGTTCGTGGTTAATTAGTGTTTAAAGAATTAATTAATGTACCGTGGAACTGATAAAATGAGAATGGAGTAATCTAATAAAGCCCTCCAAATCTTTGTGTGCTTATAGGATACCTAGTCTTAGAAGTAGCAGCCTGGAGTCTGAGAGACGTTAGCTGCAGTTGTATCTAAGACTAGGTAATGCCCCTAGTGTGGATGTGAGTTATACATATATTCTGTACTTTTTTTGTTTCTATATGCTACTCCACCCTCTCGGTAAGGGCAACTGACAACCCGTGGATTCTGAGCCCTAGGGGGTGTTTTCCCCAACATTCTGAGGGGAGGTCGAATGGCTGAATACCCCCTTTGGCCCCGCTCTCTTCTCTTGGTAGATACATGTTCCAATAGGCACAACAGTTAGTTTCCCCATATATGTGTGTAGAGGGCTATAATGGCTTGTGGTTATTTCACACACATATATTCTGGATATAGTATCCTATGGACTACTATAGGTGTAACGTGTATAGGATGTGATGGCTTGAGGATCCCTACACAGTGAATGGGCTATAATGGCTTGAGCTATAATACCCGATGTATGACACAAATTATGCAGGATTTTGTGGCTCCCATAACTTACCTGGTTACTTTCGGTTGTGAGGATGGTGTGGTGCTTCGCCCAGGTGTCTGTAGGAAAGCCTTTGTGGTGCACGAGGTGCAGATTGTGGAGCTTAGCCTAGGTGTCTATGGGCAAGCGTTTTGAGAGAGATGCACAGGACGTATGTCGTTGGGGAAAAGTAGAAAACTAGTGGGGAAGTAGTAGCGGGGTACCCTTGATATTCTTTTCTATATGCTATATTCTTGTATGCGTTACTTCGTGAGAGTAGCCATGGTGAGGTTGGGAACTTAGTATACCTGTTTAGGTGATGAGTTAGTTTCACTTGTTGTTCCCTGGGCTTCAGCATGATTTCTTTACTTTTGTACGAGAGGCTTGGGGAGGATCCTACTAATTATACTCTTATACTCACCTTAAGTATATATAAACTGTTTTTCAGGTCACTTAGAGTGTAGAGGCCCGAATCTTGACGTAAATGGACATTATACTACTTTTGCAGAATACATAATACATAACAAAACAAACACACAAGGACCGTAATAGTTTAGTGTCTTTGAAAACTTGTAATGTAATCTTCTAATCGTGGTGAAAGATCTTCAACATCTCCCATAAAGATCTTCCATTTTTTGTTTCCTTACCAGAAACCTTTATATTAATACTGGGGGAAAATAAATCATAAAAAGCGTGAGCTCAAATGACCAGTAAGGGTAAGCATGGATAAAATAAAACATACCATATACATATGAACTTAAAAACATGAACATAATGTTTAAACATCAAAATCTTGAGCAACGACATAAAACATGGAAGTACATAAGGCATAGATCATAATGGTTCATAAATCATGATAAAATAGTATGGGAATAAAACGTGTAATTGTGGCATCCATTAAGCACATGTAATGATTTCCATAGTAGCCAAGGCATTGCTTCCAAGACCATCTTAGTAGACAAAGTCACTTTCTGAATCGAGTTCACTCCTCGTTCCAGTCTTGTAATACTGAACCGGATTAACTTACCATTACAGCCATGTCTATCTCATGGTATATAAATTTTTACCCAATCAATTGGAGGGAGATATAGGTCCTACCCATCTCATAATGAAATCATTCTTACTTGTGCCACAAAATAAACATACATCATTCATAAAAACCCAATATATAAAATGGGTTTCATAAACACCATCCCATCATCACATAATCCATATAAAAGAAATGGATATCATTTCATAATAAGAGAAGTGAAAACATGTAAATCATAGAGACATTATACTTGAAACATACACATATGAAATAATGTCATCTTAGATGAAAAATGATTTTGATAAAACACATGAAATGAATTCTTGAGGAAAATATCCCTTTTTCTTCAAAATCATTTTATTTTCACAAAATTTAATTCAAATTTAAAAGAAAAGGATTTTGTTGAAAATAGTCATGAAATATTTTGGAGGAAGCTTTATGAAAACAAGGCTTTATAAAACTGTAAAAATCATTTCATGCCGTATACGTTAAAAAACATTCTTCTCGTACTATTGTCAAAAAAGTCAAAAAGTACCTTGTAGGGTAAATAAAAGAAAGATTCCTTCCAAACCATTCTGTAAAATTAAAAATGGGTAAAAATGACTTTAAACATACATGTAACCATTTTTAGGAAACAGGGACATGGATGATAACAATAACCCCAGTAAATACTTACGAATAAGCAATCTCGGATAAAAATGTGATTTGAAAAATTATCCCTTACCTTAGGTCTGATATGCTTCGTACGTATATGAACCTCCTGTATAATAATTTAAATAATGTCATTTACTTATTACATAATTATATTCATTTTTATGATATCATATATGGTTCACTTATGACTTTATATTACCCGTTCTTTTGTAAATTCCATGTTTAAGAGCGTTTTGGCTAAAATCGTTTCATTTGTCGTCCGTGTTTTGACATGTAGTTATTCATATGAATACTTAGATCATGATTACTTAATTCCAGAATATAAAACATGATTTATATATAATATATATTCAGAATATACATATATATAATAGATCGATAAATGGAAAGAAATACACCGTTCATGGAGACGGTAGGCCGTACGTACGCATGAACGTTGTTTTCGTTTCCTCATTGAATTAAATTACATACTTAAATCCAGTATCATTATTATGTCATATATATCATGATTACTTATTATATATACTTTATAATCATTTATTAATGGTTAATCATTGAGAATGAATCTCATCGCGTCGTGGAGACGGTATTCTGTACGTACGCACGAGCGATGATATCATTCCCATGATCGTGGAATTTTATTGGAGTGTATGTATACTATAACAGAATCAATATCACTTTAAAATAATCTTTTATAGTTTTTATTTACACCATTATACCCATCCAAGTAAGGTTGTGGTGGAAAATAGATTACACTATGGCGTGGAGACGGTATTCCGTACGTACGCACGCGTGGTGATTTCGTTTTTCGTAGGATGGATAGATGGTGAAATAGGTTTGTTTCATAATTATAATATCATATTAGTATATGAGTTATACTGAAGTTATTACTTTATAATGAAACAACTAAATAAGAAGAAGTGGAAGAAGAAATAATGTTGAAAGAATCGGTAACGGACATTACCACTTCTTTAAAGGCCCCCTTTGAGACCTCCTCTTAGGGCACTAAAATTGGTCTTTGAAGAGGACCAGAACCTCTAGGATTTTTTTATGGAATTGGAGAGGAGAATTTTTCCGGGTTTTTCCATGATTTAAGGCTCAAAGTTGTGTGAGGAAGAGAGGGAGGTGGTTCCCTTTTATAAGGGAGGAGAGTGGAACCTTTGGAAATATAAGAAATATTTGTTTATATTAAATCCCATCCCCACATAAAAACTTCCAAAATGACTCATATTCGAATATTAGATGATATAGGGTTGTAATTGCATCAAACAATAAAGTTTAGACATGTTAGTAATTTATTTTAAACATTATCAACTTGATTTATCCTTATTTAATCAATTTAATTTTATTTTTGGTAATAACATTCAAAATTGTAAATTATAACAAATAATTACTTATTTGCTATGAATTTTCCATAATTGGATACTTTATAACATTTTAGAACATATAAATTTAAATTTATGATTTTTAAATATTTTTGTGATTTTTAAACTATTTAATAATATTTTATTTTTATAAAATAACAATAGTGTCAATTTTGACACTATCCATTTATTTGAATTTAAATAAATTATATACAGAAGATATGTTAGAACTAAAAGCGTTAATATATTTATAAAAGGTCATATGTATCTATAAAATTAGTGTATCACATTAAATAGTTCATATAATATTTATTTTAATATTTTAAAAACCATTTGTTTGGTTTATCTCTTAATAAAATAATTACTACAACATTTTTGTATAGTTATTTAATATACATATTTTTTGCATAAAAATTACAAATAAAATCCTATGATAAATATAAATCTATTAAGCTTGACAATAATACTTGTACTTGAATTTATCATCTTAAAATCACATTAGTTAAATTTTTATATTTATAAAATTATGAAGGTGACAACTGTGGCATCATTTAAAATAAAATAATATAAGTGTCATAATCACCTTAATAAGGATCCAAATGGTCCACAATTCTGCCAGTGGATGATTAGGGTTTATATATACACTAATAATAAGTTTTTTGAAGATTTTTGGGCCTTTTGATATGTATTAATATTTCAATAAAAACTATATTATTGATTTTTCACTAAATAAATAATTTCTGCATCATTAATTTATAATATAATAAGGTAATTAAATAACTCTTAAAAATTACAAATAAATTACCATGAAAAATAAAAACATCTTATCCTTCAAATTAGTATGTATAACCGAATTTATAATCTGTATAAACTTATATTAAAAATACTTTATTTATTAAAGTTGAGTGAGACATATTTCACTTTCCTTATATAAAATAAATTAAAGGTCTTAATCACCTCCAAGTGGGTTCTAATGGATTTCATTTCGACCCAAATATGACTTAGGATAAATTATAATTATCCAATTGTATTAAGACAAGTATTAGGATAATTTTATAATTTTATATTTTCCCTTAATTACCCAATTAACCTTTTACTATGGTAAATAAAATTTACCATTGATACTATTCATAATGCCCAAAATTAAAAATTAGTCTATTAATATAATTTGGACCCATTAATTCCAAATATGGAAAAAAAATTTCCAAATTCAATACACAGAAGTTTGAGAAATCAAATTAAAATTAATCTCGTTGTCGAAAGAAAATGGGTTTTTGTTTAAAACATTGCAAAAGATTGAATTTATTTAACCTACAAATTCAATGTAAAGTCAAGGATAATAACATAAATTATATTAAATGGTAAAAATATATTCGATTTATACTATAAAAACATCCAATATTATTATTTATCCACATAATTTATTACGATTAAAAAAGTAGTTTCTAATTAAAATATAGCGTGTTTTTACTATTCATTTAAATATGAAAGTTATCAGAATAATATGAAAAATTTATCCAAGGTAAAATTTTATATCTTGATTCCAAATAATAATTTTATTTTGTAAAATTGAACTTATAAACATGTCGAAAACGATATTTAATTTGGGTGCGACATCAAAAGGTGGCAAAACTAGCTTTTTTTTAAAAGTACTTATTTTACCCGAAAAATTTATTTTGTTCTTATACCATGTTCTAGAAAATGTGTAAGATGAATAATAATGTTATAAAATTCAAAATTTAGTTATTAATATTCATAACGACTAGTTCATAATGATATTATAATAATATATCGTTGTTTATTAAAATCAGGTATTGCGTACAACACACGCTATCGAAGAAGTTCACGATTGCGTCTAATGCAAGACAAGTCAGGGTTTCATATAGTGTAAGACTCCTTTTTTGCTGCGTATAACAAAATACATTGAATATATATATATATACTCAGTGTTTCGTAGAATAACTACTATCAAACAAACATGAAATTGTGTGTAACACGATCCATGATTACTGTTGCGTATACTGCAAGCTAATACGGTGTTGCGTCTATTGCAAGATAATATTGGTGTATCGTACAATAGAAGATATGAAAATTAAAAAGAATATATCTTATAAAATCTCGTGTTATTACATTCTACCCCCCTTAAAATAAATTTCTCCCTCGAAATTCTTCAGGGTTATAAATGGTTTTCTATTTGAAAGTTTCTTTAATTCAACCCCACATCGTAAAAAAGAATACCAAAACTTATCTTTAAAAACTAAAGTATGAAACGTAACGGTTACCCAAATAAACTAATCATTTTATTTCCACATAAGAGAACATAGGTGAAAATATGGATATGGAAGAGAAATATAACCATCATGTTCTGATAGAGAGTGGTAGAGAACATGGCTATGAAAAAGCCAACAATCACAAAGCCATAGATTTGTGATGATCTAAGGTACCATCTGATTCATCAGATATAAGGTCACTTGGACAACATTTTTGGTTTTCAAGATAATTTCCCTAAAGTTGATGAATTAAAAGAAATACTTACATGATTTTGGTATAATCTCACTATTTTTCATGAATTAAAAAATTTCCACTTCATCCCTTAAAGAAATGAAGTTGAATTTGTTACTCGTGAAGTGTTAGAAGATCATGTGATAGAATGACGGGTCATTCCATCTATCTCAAACAAAAGGTTACCAAAAGTTATTAAATATATATAAGTCGATATATAGTGAGATTAATCATATATGGTTCCTAAAATGCACTTATACTTAATATATCATACAGCTTAATAAAATAAAACTAGTTTATACTAACCAGGGACTTTCTGTAGGCCAGTAATAGGTGATAAAGGTCAGTCGCACTTTGGTTGTGGGTTCGATTCCCACAGCCTTGTCCGACGCGACGTGCTGTCGCCAGTCCTATAGGTTTTCATTTTTCTAAAACTACATTACTATAAAACCCCATTAGTAATATCAAAAAAAGTTCTATACTTAAACAATACTAACTTATGTCCAACATAATCCTTTCCAATATTTAGGCTTTTCCAAAATACTGTTGTCCAATCTCATATTATAGTGAAAACAATTTCCAAAGAGTTCATATAA
Source organism: Viscum album (assembly GCA_963277665.1). NCBI lineage: Eukaryota > Viridiplantae > Streptophyta > Magnoliopsida > Santalales > Viscaceae > Viscum > Viscum album. The sequence goes on from OY728132.1 coordinate 1,968,116,840, forward strand.
CAAACATGTTAATACCATCGTTGATCCCAATATATCCTAAGATATGTCTTGTTGGTCACATTCCAAACATTCGAAGGCCTTAATCATGTATTCTCTTGAAAAATGAATACCCATTGAATCTTAGTGAAAACATGAGTTCTGTCAAAATTTAACTCTTTTCACATACCAAAACCTCAAACCATGACTTAACTATTTCCTTATATCAGTCATGAGCTCATGAATATTGTCAAACATTTCATTTTCTCCTTATCCCTTCATTGTGTGCATATCATCTTTTTTCCCAAAATATCTCAATCACTTTCCATGGTTACTGGTACCATAAAATTATTGAAAACCACAATAGACCAATACATAAATATTCCAATATTCCACAATACTTTATAAAACAATATTTTGGAATCCCATTACATAAACACTTAATCATTCCACCACATCATTGTCATATTCAACATCTCCAATAGTGATCGCATGTGACTTCACTTTGTCCTTTGCCTTAAGTGGTTGCTCATGTCAATCATCACTAACCCTTGGATTAGGGAATTTATTAGAATAATTCCCCATTTCCTTGCACTTGAAGCATTTAAGTGTTGGTGGAGAGTTCTCCGTAGTCTTCTCTCTCTTCACATCATTAGCAACATTTTCCCCATTACTTCGACAATCAACAGCTTGATGACATTCTTTTCCGCACTTAAAACATTTTCTTGTACTTTTTAGGCAATCTCCACTATGCTTATTTCCACACTTTTAGCATAAAGAAACATTCATCTTCTTTTCACCATTGTTCTAAGATTTCTCCTTGAACTCCATCTTTCGTTTCTTGTCAAAACCATGAGATGGATATGTTACACCAACTTCCATTTCAACCATGATAGCACAACGCACAATTTCTTCAAAGCGACTGAAGTCTCTTATAGCTAATTCCCTTTAAAGATTTGGTTTTAAGCCACTGAATAATAGATCAACTTTACTTTCAGGTTGGATGATAAATACAGATGCATACCTTGCAAGCCTTGTAAAATTCACTTCTTATACACCAACAGATTCATCATCCTTTTGCTTTAGTTCAAGAAAATCCTCCTCCATCTTTGTTCGAAGAATACGAGGGAAGTACTTATTTAAAAATAAGTTCTTGGACTCGTCCCATTCCATGGACTCAATTTCATCTCTTGGCCTCGTATTCTTGATAAGATTCCACCATTGATCGGCTTCACCTTCCAAAAGATACACTGCTAAGATGACTTTATCATGTTCAGAACATTGAAGAACTGATAATATCTTGTCAGTGGTACTAATCCATTGTTCAGCAACAAGTGGATCAGAAGACCCACTGAAAGAAGGTGGGCGTTGCCTCATGAAGGACTCAATAGAATATTGTTCCCTTCTCTGCTCATTTGGAAGTCCAGAATGACTCATATCTTGTGTAAGTATAGCAATAAGATTTTTCACTCGATCTCCCATAACATTTGTTTGTTCATGAGCACAATCATTTCATTGTCCATTGCATTGATCAACACGGTTCCTTCGGGTTCCAGCCATCATCTAAAACCAAAAAAGAATACTGTGAGAGGAAAAAATCATTCTAGGGAAAACAACATAATAAAGGGGGAGTACCTTCAATATCTAACATCTTAGGTTTAATTCTAAGATAGTTACCGTAATTATAGGACTATAACTTATACTTATACTTATGCTTAGGGACATCCCTAGACGTACCTTAAAAATATCTCTAGGGATCTCACTAAAGTTCTCTCATCCTAGTTTCCAAAGGTTGACAAAACCTTTCCTCTGATACCAACTGTAGAGGCCCGAAGCTTGACATACATGGACATTACATTACTTTTGCAGAATACATAATACATAACAAAAACAGACACATAAGGACCATAATAGTTTAGTGTCTTCGGAAACATGGAACGTAATCTTCTAATCATGGTGAAAGATCTTCAACATCTCCCATAAAGATCTTCCACTATTTATTTCCTTACCTAAAACCTTTTTTTTAATCCATGGGGAAAATAAAACATAAAAATGGTGAGCTCAAATGCTCAGTAAGGGTAATCATGTATAAAATAAAACATACCATATACATTTGAACTTAAAAACATGAACAAAATGTTTAATCATCAAAATCTTGAGCAACGACACAAAACATGGAAGTACATTAGGCATATATCATAATGGTACATAAATCATGATAAAATAGCATGGGAATAAAATATTTAATTATGGAATCCATTAATCACATGTAATGATTTCATTAGTTGCCAAGGCATTGCTGCCAAGACCATCTTAGTGGACAAAGTCCCTTTTTGAATCGGGTACACTCCTCGTTCCAGTCCTGTAATACTGAACCGGATTAACTTACCGTTCCAGCCATGTCTATCTCATGAGATATAAATCTTTACCCAATGCATTGGAGAGAGATATAGGTCCCACCCATCTCATAATGAAATCATTCTTACTTGTGCCACAAAATAAACATACATCATTCATAAAAACCCAATAAATAAAATGGGTTTCATAAACATCATCCCATCATCACATAATCCATATAAAAGAAATGGATATTATTTCATAATAAGAGAATTGAAACCATGTAAATCATAGAGAGATATTATACTTGAAACATACACATATGAAATAATTTCATCTTAGATGAAAAATGGTTTGAAATGAATTCTTGAGGAAAATATCTTTTTTTCTTCAAAATAATTTTATTTTTAAAAAATGTCATTCAATTTTAAAAGAAAAGGATTTTGTTTAAAATATTCATGAAATCTTTCGGAGGAAGCTTCATGAAATCATGGCTTTATAAAACCGTAAAAATCATTTCATGCCGTATACGTTAAAAAACATTCTTCTCGTACTTTTGTCAAAAAAAGTCAAAAAGTACCATGTAGGGTAAATAAAAGAATGATTCCTTCCATACCATTGGGTAAAAGTCAAAATGGGTAAAAATGTCTTTAAACATACATGAAACCATTTTTAGGAAACATGTACATGGATGACAACAATTACCCCACTAAATACTTATGAATAAGCAATCTCGGATAAAAATGAGAGTTGAAAAATTATCCCTTACCATAGGTTCAATATGATTCGTACATATCTGAACCTCCTGTATAATGATTTAAATAACTTCATTGACTTATTACATAATCATATTCATTGTTATGATATCATATATGGTTCACTTATGACTTTATATTACCCGTTCTTTTGTAAATTCCATGTTAAAGAGCATTTTGGGTAAAATCGTTTCATTTGTCATCCGTGTTTTGACTTGTAATTATTCATATGATTACTTATATCATGATTAATTAATTCCAGAATATAAAACATGATATATATATAATATATATTTAGAATATACATATATATAATATATTGATAAATGGAATGAAATACACCGTTCATAGAGACGGCAGGCCGTACGTACGCATGAACGTTGTTTTCATTTCCTCATTGAATTGAATGACATACATAAATCCAGTATCATTATTATGTCATATATTTCATGATTACTTATTATATATACTTTATATTCCTTTATGAATGGTTAATCATTGAGAATGAATCTCATCACGTCGTGGAGACGGTATTCCGTACGTTCGCACGAGCGATGATATCATTCCCATGATCGTGGAATTTAATTGGAGTGTATGTATAATATAAAAGAATCAATATCACTTTAAAATAATCATATATAGTTAAAATTTACACCATTATACCCATTCAAGTAAGGTGGTGGTGGAAAATAGATTACACCACGGCGTGGAGACGTTATTCCGTACGTACGCACGCGTGGTGATTTCTTTTTCTGTAGGATGGATAGATGGTGAAATAGGGTTGTTTCATAATTATAATAACATATCAGTATATGAGTTATACTGAAGTTATTACTTCATAATGAAACAACTAAAAAAGAAGAAGTGGAAGAAGAAATAAAGTTGAAAGAATCGGTAACGGACATTGCCTCTTCTTTGAAGCGCCTCTTTGAGGCCTCCTCTTAGGGCACTAAAATTTGTTTTTGAAGAAGACCAGAATCTCTAGGATATTTTTATGGGAGTGGAGAGGATAATTTTTCTGGGTTTTTCCGAGCTTTAAGGCACAATGTGGTGTGAGGAAGAGAGGGAGGAGGTGCCCTTTTATAAGGGAGGAGAGGGGCACCTTTGGAAATATAAGAAATATTAGTTTATATTAAATCCCAACCCCACATAAAAACTTCCAAAATGACTCATATACGAATATTAGATGATATAGGGTTGTAAGATCATCAAACAATAAAATTTAGACATGTTATGAATTTATTTTAAACATTATCAACTTGATTTATCCTTATTTAATCAATCTAATTTTATTTGTTGTAATAACATTCTAAATTGTAAATTATAAAAAATAATTACTTATTTGTTGTCAATTTTCCATAATTGGATACTTTATAACATTTTAGACCATATAAATTTAAATTTATTATTTTTAATTATTTTTGTGATTTTTATACTATTTAATAATATTTTATTTTCATAAAATAACAATATTGTCAATTTTGACACTATTCAATTATTTGAATTTAAATAAATTATATACAGAAGATATATTCTAAATAAAAGCTTTAATAGATTAATAAAAGGTCATATGTATCTAGAAATTCTGTGGATCACATTAAATAGTTCATATAATATTTATTTTATTATTTTTAAAACCATTTATTTGGTTTATCTCTTTATAAAATAATTACTACAGCATTTTTGTATAATTATTTAATATACTTATTTTTTGCATCAAAATTAAAAATAAAATCCTATGATGACGATAAATCTATTACCTTTCACAATAATAGTTTTACTCGAATTTATCAACTTAAAATCACAATAGGTAAATTGATATATTTATTTTGTTCTGAAGGTGACAACTTTGGCATCATTTAAAATAAAATAATATAAGGGTCATAATCACCTTAATAAGGATCCAAATGGTCAAAAACTCGGCCAGTGGATGATTAGGGTTTATGTATACACTAATAATAAGTTTTTTTCAGATTTTTGGGCCTTTTATATGTATTAATATTTCAATAAAAACTATATTATTGATTTTTCACTATATAAATAATTTCTGCATCATTAATGTATAAGATAATAAGGTAATTAAATAACTCTTAAAAATTAAAAATAAATTACCATGACAAAGATTAACATTTTATCTTTAAAATGAATATTTATAACTGAATTTATATTCTGTATAAACTTATATTAAAAATACTTTAATTATTAAAGTTGATTGAGACATATTTCACTTTCCTTTAAATAAAATAAACTAAAGGTCTTAATCACCTCCAAGTGGGTTCTAATGCATTCCATTTCGACCAAAATATGACATAGGACAAATTATAATCATCCAATTGTGTTAAGAAAAGTATTAGTATAATTTTATAATATTATATTTACCCATAATTACCCAATTAACCTTTTATTATGGTAAATAAAATTTACCTTTGTTACTATTCATAAAGCCCAAAAATAAAAAAAAGTCTATTAATATAATCTGGACCCACTTATTTCAATTATGGAATCCATTTTTCCAAATTCAATACACAAAAGTTGCAGAAATTATATTATAATTAATCTTGTTGTCGAAAGAAAATGGGTTTTTGTTTAAAACATTGCAAAAGATTGAATTTATTTAACCTACGAATTCAATGTAAAATCAAGGATAATGACATACATTATTTTAAATGGTAAAAATATATTCCATTTATACTTTAAAACCATTCAATATTATTATTTAACCACATAAGTTATTACGATGAAAAAAGTTGTTTTTAATTAAAATATAACGTGTTTTTACTATTCATTAAAATATGAAAGTTATCAGAATAATATGAAAAATTTATCCAAGGTACAATTTTATATCCTGATTCCGAATAATAATTTTATATTGTAAAATTGAACTTATAAACATGTCAAAACTGGATTTAAAGTGGGTGGGACATCAAAAGGCGGCAAAACTACATTTTTTGAAAAATACTTATTTTACCAAAAAAAATTATTTTGTTCTTATACCATGTTCTAGAAAATGTGTAAGATGAATAATAATGTTATAAAATTCAAAATTTTGTTAATACTATTCATAAAGGCTAGTTCATTATAATATTATAATAATATAATGTTGTTTAGTAAAACCTGGTATTGCGTACAACACACGCTATCGAAGAAGATTGTGATTGCGTGTAATGGAAGCCAAGTAAGGGTTGCATATAGTGTAAGACTCCTTTGTTGCTGCGTATAACAAAATACATTGAGTATATATATATACTCAATGTTTCGTAGAATAACTACTATCAAACCAAAATGAAATTGTGTGTAACACAATCCAGGATTAGTGTTGCGTATACTGCAAGCTAATACGGTGTTGCGTATAGCGCAAGACAATCATGGTGTATCGTACAACAGAAGATATGAAAATTTAAAAGAATATATCTTAGAAAATCTTGGGTTATTACCTGGAGAAGGTTGGATAGCAAGCAGGTTACTTCGAGCTTGTGGTTTGAGGAGGAGCTGTTCGGGCTTGTGGTCGCTGTTGTTTTACTTTCTTTTGGGTACTTTTAGTTTCCCCTTTCAGTTGTAGTACATTCGCATGAAATTTTATATATGTACATGGGTTTCTTTTATATTTCAGTTCTGAGTTGGAGTTGATTGGTTTCTGTCTTATCTCTCTCTTCCACACATGTTCTCTTAGAGGGTAATGCCTCCCATTTTTGTGTTTATTATACCCTCGGTGCTAGTCGCCAACCCGGGGCCTACTGGAGGCGGGACTCAGGGGTCATTATCATCCTTATCACATTGCCGGCCTAGGAGGGGTACACCTTGTGGGAAGGGGTTCGTGACAAGAACCATTATCAATATCTTCCCCCCCCCATTTATTTTAAAAACTAATTCAACGACCATGAGGTTCCAATTTATAGCCTTCGTGGACGACACAGTTTCATTTTTCAATTTCTCCTTCATTACTAGTCATGAAACAATTTTGATGGTTGAAATAGACTATAATATATGTATTATAGCCTAATTAATATTTAGGAACCAGTATACATACCTATTAATAATTTATATGACCAAACGAGTTCATAATAAATAACGCCAAATAATCGAAGTGGTTGTCCTCTAATGATTCATCCCCATTCCATGTATGAAAAAGATAGAAATGACGATTAAAAATTCTGTATGCTATAAAATAATATTTAATTTCAGTTCTGTAGATTTACAAGCATTCAACTTGAAATCCATTACTTAAAATAAAGAAAACCTATTATAAAAATCTAGAAAATGAACACTCTGGAACGACAGAATTCGATATTTTTACATATCAATAAGAACATAACTGAATTAATAAGAATTATAAATTTATAATTCGTTTTGAATTTTGTTTTTATTGATTATAATTTCATATTCCAAGACATTATGTTCAATAGGGGAACACATTTGGAGTTAAGCTAAGGGTTTCACACTCGAACATCCATTTTCATTCGAGTTACATTCATTGTCTAATTACCTCAATGAAATTATTATGTATTATTATGTAATCCTAGTAAATTATATTTGAATGGTATATATATATACTCCCACCAGAATCAATCCTTATTTTATGAATATTTACAAGTTTTAAAAGGAACTTTAAAAATTGTTTCCAAAATACAAGCCCAATTCAAGGGGTGTTCTAAAATTCTTACCTATTTTCACAGGAACTCTATAATATGTTTTAGTGAATAATTATCTTTATAAAAATCACTAATTTTATTATGAAAATAAAACCATAATTCACTTCTGGTTTTATAAAAATATTTTTCCAAAAGTACTCTTTTTTTGAATGTTAAAGTGTATTTATCTAAAGAATTACTCAAAGATTTTATAATAGTATCTTCATCTATTTCAACATTGTTATTTATTCTTATGTTTTGTTAGAACTAATATTTAATGGAATCATATTCCATATTTAATTTAATTTTTTATTATTATTTTGGATGTGGATGTTCAATCTTAAAACCATTCACCGATTTACATTTAATTGTTAGTGTTTTTTCTTAATGTTCAGGGAATGTTATTTACCTTTCAGATATTAGTTTCAACCCGAATCTCTATGTTGATTATGATTATCCCAATGAATATTGAGAATCCATTGGACAAATTAAATTTTAGGTGGGGCCCGCTATATCCATCGGTTCGTCGGTAGGTCTCATGGGACAAAATATGGTCTTGTAATAAGGCCATGACAAAATGAATATTTATGGTCTCGACACAAGGCCTTGACAGTGTAGTTATGATGTCCTGCATTATACATTCCCTCATTATGAAAATAGTATTGATGCTTCATGTGGTTATTCAAAAAGTAGAATTCCCATGATTATGTTATATTATGGCACTATATACTCAGCTCTTATTCATTCCATAATGTGTTCATGTTTTTGTGAAAGGAATAAGTTTTTAGTTATTCAACATAACTAAGGTTTTATATATCTTCTGTTGTATTACTTGTCTTTTTCGAGCATTTGAGCTCACCCATTTATTAAGTTTCATTTTCTTAAGACACGAATAATTTTATATTGAATGACATTCTGAAATAACCTAAGAGTTTTGGAAGTTGTCTATAGAGTTTCTAAGTTGTTTTTTATTTCAAGATGTAATGTTGAACTTATGTATGTATATTGTTTCAATTAATACTATACTACTCGGTCCTTCACAATGATTACTCCTTATTTTTATGCTTATTTAATAAAATAAAGCACTGGATATAGGAAACTGGTGTCAGGTCTTTATAGTTGATATCAGATGACGGTTAGTAGAAAATATAGAAACTAGATTTAGAAAACAAAGATTATGGAACAAATCCATATGATAGTCATTGAGGATCAACATATAAGAACTTCATATAATCAAAATAAAAATTATTTTATGTTGATATTTATAGAAAAAAACCATATCTAGATACAAACAGGTACAGGTTGCTCTAACATTGATGTTCCAAGTAGTGAAAACTATAATAAGGAGTTTCAGGCTTGACCCGGGGTATCCTGGTACACAACAATAAGCCTTGATTCACTCATGGTATTGACACTCCTAGGGAATATGCTAAGGATAATTCACATTTTTATTATAAGAAATTATAAAGGATTTATATGTAAATTTTTCTTCAAAGAAACAATGTTTATATTTATGTGATTAGCCATGCTTAGGATCTTAATTTATGTTATGTATTTTGTTACATTAAGATTATTAATTATTATTCATACCCTAATCTAGTGTATGCCATTATTTAGAAATAGTTCCTCATGGAAGTAATTGAAACATCACGAACACGTGTGTCCACTCTAGGAATTCCCCTCATATGCAAGATAATGATACTGGCTCTGGTGTAGTGAATAGTGCTAAGTAACTTATAACTATACTGGGACAACATACTCAAGTTATGAAAAATAACCATACCAATATGGATCATTTTGATCCACCACATGGAGGATATATGTTATATCAATTTATGAGACAACAACCTCCATCATTCAATTGGAGTACAAACCTATTTGTAGCAGAGCAGTCGATCTATTCCCTAGAAAAGATATTTCATACTTTGGGATATAAAGAAAGAGAGAAGGTTTTCATGGTATTTTATCATCTACCGAGAGATGTGGATTAGTTGTGATCATTTAAACAAACCACACATGAGGAGGAGAAAATTGAAGGAATGGAGTGAAGTGATTTTAAATAAATTAACCTATAAAAATACTCCCCTCGGGAACAATGAGAAGTTATGGAGAGTCAATTATTGAATCTGAGGGTGAAGGGGGGGTGAAAATATAACCACGTATGGATCCACCTTTAAAAGATAGACATGGAATTCTTTTGACTACATATATAATCCATGGAGAAAAATCGATCAATTCTTTGATGGTTTAAAACCATTCCTCAAAAGGGATCAAATCTCCCAATGTTTCTCTTCATATGATGATATATTCTCATATTCTATCAATATGGAAATGGAATATTTGAAGTCATATAACATTAAATAATAACAAGATAATAAGAGGGATTCTGAAAACATTGGAAAATGAAATAAGGAAATGGGTAAGAAGGGACTAGTTGAATTTCCACCTTTCAATATATGTGATAAGAAACACCCTAGAAATTGGTTGAAGGGAATGAGAGTCTGTTACATGTGTGGAGAAAATTTCCACCTAACTTGGAAGTGTAAGGGGAAGAAAGAAGCTACCAATGTTCAATTCTACAATTGTAGAGATAAGGGACATTATTCATAAGAATATCCAAAGAGTTTCGGAAATTTACCCCAAATAATGATAAGGGAGAAGGGATAAGCTTTTGGGATCACAACTTTAGTGGTTGAATATCTGAATGAGGTGGTGAAAGTTACATTAATCTTTTACTCAAAATTATGCAATGTTTTATTTGATTTAAGATCATCACATTCTTCCAAATGTTCCCATTTTTTCATGAAATTTAGATTTTTCCGGTTTTAGTTACTAAGGGATATTTCAGTAAAAACTCTTATGGGAAGTATCATTGCCACAACTTTTTATGAATCAGTTACCATTATGGAATATAAATTTTCTTTATCCGCTGATAATATTGTCATACAGATGATTGGATTTGATTTAATCATAGGTATGGATTGGATTTCAGATCATGATGCAACTATTTATTGTAATGAGTAAGTGGTTACAATTTTGTATGATGATATGGAATTTTAAATCTTTAGAGAAGAAACATCACTATATGGTACTCATCTAGATCCACCCCTAGTAGCACTAATGAAATCATTTATTGAGGAGGAAGTGAATGAAATAACTATGGGTGAAGAAAATAATCTTAAAATAAAAGATGTACCTATTGTGCAAGAATATATTGATGTCTTTCTAGAGGATATACCTTGACATCCTTCAGAGAGGGAAATTGAGTCTTCAATAGATTCAATTCCTAGTACACGGCACATATCGAGAACCCCTTATAGAATGGCCACTGTGGAGTTATAGGAATAAAGAAACAACAGTGTAATTGAGTGATAAATGATTTTTTCACCCTATTATTTCACCATGGGGCGCCGTTGTTTGTTTTGTTAAGAAGAATGATCATTCTATGAGGTTGTGCATTGACTATAGGGAGATCAATGCTATACCAATAATGTTCAAGTAACCCCTACCATACATTGATGATTTATTTGATCAACTTCATGGAAACCAATATTTTTCATTGAGTTATCTTCGATCTGGATATCACAAGTTTCAAGGGAGGAAGGTAGATATTCCAAAACAACTTTCTGAACTATGTTCGGGCATTACTTGTTTAGAGTAATCTGTTTTCATGGAGCTAATGAATAGATTTTTCAAGGAATATCCTGATGATTTTGTGGTGGTGTTTAATGATGACATCTAGGAAAACTATAAGAACTATCAATATCATGAAAATCACTTGTGTACTATTCTAAAGACTCTAAGAAGAAATGAATTATATGGTAAGTTCATCAAGTGTGAATTTTGGCTTCAATTGGTTTCATTTCTTTGCCACATTGTCTCTAAGGATCGAATATCTATAGATCGTTCGAATACCAATGTTTTGAAACATTGGCCAACTCCAATGAACATAACTGAGGTATGAAGTTTTATTTGTTTAGTAGATATTATCGATGATTCCTTTATAAAATAACCTGTTTAGCCAGCCCAATGACCAAGCTCACATGAAAAGGGCTTATGATCATATGGATAAAGGAATGTGATGATTTTTTTGAATAATTTAATAGGAGGTTAGTTATTTCTTCGATCCCAACCCTGTCATCGGGTAATGAAGGGCTTATTATCTATAGTGATGCATCAAGTGAATGACTTGGATATGCCCTTATACAAAATTACAGAGTGATTGCTCGTGCATCTAGGTAGCTAAAAATTAATGAACAAAACTATCCTACTCATGATCTTGAGTTAGAATCATTAATCTTTGCTCTGGATATTTGGAGACATTACCTCTGTGGTGAAAAATGTGAGATATATACAGATCATAAGATTTGGAAATAAATATTTTCATAAAATAACTCAACATTAGAAAAAGGATATGAATTGATAATCTAAAAAATTATGATTTCATGATACACTACCACCTGATGAAGGCAAATAATGTAGTAGACTCTTGGAGTAGAAAAGACCATCGAATTCTGAACAAGCTGAGACCTACGACAGATCCTTTGTTCATGGATCATGTAAATATCAATATGGGAATTGTCAAGGAATGTATCACATCACTACTTTTTCAACTGGTTTCCAATCCTTCTTTATAAGAAAGGATAAAATGTTATTAGGCTGATGATGAGGAGGTTCAAAATAAAATTAATGCGGTAAATGATGGGATGTTTATAAACATTGTATATGAAGGTGGAATTTTGAAATTCAGAAATATGATTTGGGTTCCCTATATTCTAGAGCTAAAGAGGGACTATTGGATGATTCTTATAGCTCTATATTTTCAATATAACCTAGTAGCACAATGATTTATAGATAACTAAAGGAACAATTTTTGTGGGAAAAAATGAAGAGGAATATTTCAAATTGTGTTTTGTGATGTTGGGTGTGTCAATAAGTGAAGGCTGGAAGACAACGTCCTGCTGGAATCATGCATCCCTTTCCTATTCCTTTGTGGAAAAAGGATGATATTACGATGAAATTTGTCATGGGGATACTAAAGACTCTAAAAAAGAATGATGTGATATGTTTCATTGTTGTTTATCTTAAAAAATCAGCACATTTTCTTGCTATTAGAGAATACATACCACTTGAACGTTTAAAAGGACTATATATAAATGAAGTTATAAGACATAATATTGTAAACATATCAACTATTTCTAATCGTGATCCATGTTTTACATCACAATTCTAGAAATGTCTTTAGAAGGCCCTTGATACCTATCTTTGTTTGAGCACTGCCTACGACTAACAAACTGTTAGACAATCATAATTGACTATTAAAACATTGGACGACAAGTGGAGGTCTTATTCACTTGACTATCAAGGTATGTGGGATCATTATTTACCACTCGTAGAATTTTCCTCTAATAATATATTCCATTCATGTATTCAGATGGCACTATAAGATGCGTTATATAGAAAGATATGTTATACACCAAATTGTTGGGATGATGTTGGTGAAAGAAACCTTGTAGGCCAAGAACATGTTGAGGAAACAATGTAAAAGGTAAATATTATCCAAACCCAAATCAGAACAGCTCAAAGTAGAAAAAAACTATGTTGATAACTGAACTGAGGATTTGGAATTTCATGAAGGAGATTATGTTTTCTTAATGGAATCTCAATGGAAGGGTATTATAAGATTCTTTAAGAAGAGAAAATTATGTCTGAGGTACATCATACATTTTGAAACTATAGATGGAATTGGAGCCTTAGATTACTATTTGGCAACACCACCAAGTATCTCCAAATTTCACATGTTGTTCCATGTACCAATGTTAAGCAAATACATGGCAGTCCCAACACATGTAATCACTAATGAATAAATGGAACTTGAGTCAGATATTTCTATTTGGGAACAGCCAATCAATATTATTGATACTAGAGAAAAATTATGGAGAAATTGGATGACTCGTCTAGTAAAGGTTAATTGGAGGAACAATAAGATGGAGTGATCAACATGGGATCATGAGGATCTTATGTTTAATAAATACACGAATCAGTTTAGGTAAAATTTTGTGAATTTCAAGGACAAATTTTTATAAGGTGGAGAGAATGTAACACCCCAAGGTTTTGAAATTAAATATTGAATGCTTGAAAAATAGTGTCCCTATAAAACAACACATTTTATAATCTACCTGTTAAACAAATCTTATCCTTTGTTATGTATTCAATTTCGAAAAATGGCCATCTAGAGTTTCGATTAGTAAGTTATTTGGACTCTGATAAGAACAAACTAGATTTTTGGTGAACAGTAACATACCCATATGAATTGTGATATGACCCATTATGAATAATAAATAATGATATTATTTTATTTTATTAAGGTATTATGATATTGGGACCTTAATTAATTTTTCAATGTGATATAAAACTAATTATACCATTAGAATTTTAATATTTTGAAATAACTATAATTTTATTTAAAAATTTAATTAATAATTTTAAGAGAAATATTTTTGAAAAATGGAGTTCATTTTTTAATTCTAAATGTCTAAAAATGGTATGTTAATTTTTTTTGTATTTTTCTAAAATTATAGAATATTATGTGAAAAGTAAAAATACAGTTCTCTGTTTTTGGTGTGATTAATGAAATCATAATAGTGTAATAATTAAATTAAAATGATGGTAGAATTCTATACATTAAAGTAAGATATTTGCTTTCCCATTTAGCTAATACTATGGAAAAAAACATGGTTAATCCCATGGTTTTATGAAAACTACTAATGAGGTGTCTTTTTACAATAATAAAAATTAGACTCTCTTTTACTATAAATGCCCACTCATCCATTTGTTTTATATCCTTAAAAATCCTTCTTCCCCTAAAACCTGGTGATTTTACTTCAAAATGAATCCTCCCGAGGAGTCCTTATTCTCCCATGGTTCCAACCTTCACATTTTAGGAGTTATTTTACAAGGTAAGATAACCTTTCCCCCTCCTCTTTTATCTAACACTTCTTTTATGTTATCTCTTCGAATTTCCATTCTCATATGTTGGGGTATGATAATATGAATTCCTATTAATGTAATTATTATTTCCATGTGAATAGATACCATTTTCATTACATCAATTCCTTTTATGAAATTTTATGTGACACCATAAGGCTGCCGAATTTTCATAAGGGATCTCTCAACTTTTCTTTTATTTTCATTTTCATCTCTTTTCTTTTTCTCTCATCACATTATATTTCCAAAATACCATGATAACTCTATTATAAACTATATACTATAATTATATAATGTTATTTGAAGAACCATAATCAATATCATATATATCTCTCCCTTTTATATTATAAATGAAATCAACGTCAATGATGTTCCAATTTATATCCTTCGTGAGTGACGAAGTTTCGTTCTTCAATTTATCCTTCATTACTGGTCAAGAAACCATTTTTATGGTAGATCCAAACTATAAAATATTTATTATAATCTAATTAATATTTAGGAACTATAAAACATACAAATTATTAATTTATATAACAAAACAAGTTCATAATAATCCATATATTTCCAAATAATCGAAGTGGCTGTCATATAATGATTCATCATCATTCCATGTAATAAAATGATTCAAATGAAAATTAGAAATTCAATATGTTCTTAAATAATATTTTATTTCAATTTAATATATTTACAACCATTCCACAAAAACGTCATTACATAAAAACCAGAGAACTGATTATGAAAATCAAGAAAATGAACACTCCAGAACAAAGGAATTCGATATTATAACTTTTCAATAAAAATATAAAATGAACTAAAAAGAATTATAAATGACATATCCATTCTAAATTAACTTATTAATGAGTATAAATTCATATTTCAAGACCTTAATTTCATTAGGGGAACACATTAATAGTTAAGGTATGGTTTTTCCACCCGAACATCCATTCTCATTCGAGTTACATTCATAATATAATTTCATCAACAAAATTCACTTGTATTATTATGTATTCATAATAATTTTATTTTAATGTTATATATATGTAAAACCACTAGAATCTTTCATTATTATTTGGATAGTGAAATGTTTTAAAAGGATCATGCAAAATTGCTTCCTAAATACAAGCTCGATATAAAGGAATTTCTCAAATTTTTAACTATTTTCAAGGGCACTATATAATATATTTTTGGAAACCATTATCTTTAAAAAATAAATAATTTTATTATTAAAAAACTATCCTATATAATTTCTGGTTTTAGACAATTAAGTTTCTAAAAGAACTCTTCTTTTCTATGTTAAAGATTTTTTTTATCAAGAATTACTCAATGATTTTATAACAGTATCTTCATCTATTTTAACACTTTTATGGTTTATTATATATTATTGAAACTAATATTTCATGTTATAATATTCCATAATTAATTTAATGTTTCATGATTATTGTTTCTGTGAAATTGCTTTCTTAAAACCATTCACCAATTTACATCAAATCGTTAGTGTTTATGCTTAATTTTTGGGGAAAACAATTTACATTTCATGTATTAGTTTCAATATTAATGTGTATGTTGTTTATTTTTATCCCAATTAATAATAGGAGTCTATTTAACATAGTAACTGTCGGTTGGGGCCCACTAAATCCCCTCAATGAATCGGTAGGTCTCATGAGACAAACTACGATCTGGGAAAAAGGCCTTGAAAAAATGATAATTAATGGTCTTGGAATGAGGCCTTGATGGTATGGTTATGATGTCTCGAATTATGCATTCCCTAATTATGAAAATAGAATTGATGGTTATTTTTGTTATTCGACATGTAGAATACCCATGATTATGTTATATTATTGCATTATATACTCTTCTCTTATTCCTACCATAATGTGTTCATGTTTTTGTTAAAGGAGTATGTTTTTCTGTATTCAACATGCCTAATGTTTATATATCTTTTGCTATATTGCTTAACCTTACTGGGAATTTGACCTCACCCCATTCTAATATTTATTTTTATCAGGGCGTGAATAATTTTATATTGAATTTCATGCTGAAATAACCTATGAGTTATGGATGTTGTCTAAGGAGTCTCCATGTGATTTTTTATTTCTTGTTTTAATGAAGAACTTATATATGTATGTTGTTTTAAATAATACTAAACTAATAGGTCCATGGGGAGGACGATTCTTTATTTTCATGCCAATTTAAAAAAATAATGCACCAACTCAAGGAAACATGGGTCGGTTCCTTGCATTTAAAGTCACATTGATTCATATTTTTTATAAATAAACAAAACATGTTCACCCAAGGAGACACACATGACTGAATGATTATATTTCCAAGATTATCCTAGAGTTACATCTATAATTCATGAATATTGATTAGTTAAATTCTATTCAGTGTCTTGTAAAATGGTATATCACATGATATGAGTTCTAATAAATACCAAATTTCACGATTTGATTAATGGCGAAAAAAATATTCTAGAAAAGAGTCAATTAACCCGCACAAGATATGGAAATATTCAATGGTGACTACATAAAACCATCTTACATAAACCCCTATTTGGAATAAGAATAGTTACTAATAATATGTATATATCATCCATTGGAAGTTAGTTTTTTCTATAATGATGATTTATGATCATAAGATGGTTTCTAATATCAAAATTAACTCCATTTATCAAAACATTTTTGGGGGTTTTATATAAATAATACAAATCAATGTCCAAAACAATATCATATACTAATTGAGGAAGAAATAAATGATTTTTGGGAAACACATTTCCAAAAAAATCAACTGGTGAAGGTTAAAGGACTTGGTATGAAATCATCATACCAATGGGGGTTTATACTACTAACTAGAAATCTTATTTTTTAGGTGGAATTGTGATACCCATTGAAAAAATTTTAGATATTAAAGAGTTAGTAGATATATTTAAAAATAACACATTACCTCATCAGAAATAGATATATCTAGATATATTCCACTTTATATAGGAAAAAAAGGTTATTTAAATCTATCATAGTCATATAACATATTATTTGGGCACTGGTTATTTTTAATGATCTTACTCCTTGTTTATAAAACATTGGAGTGTGGGTGGTGGATTTTTTATTACATTTTGTCTATTTTCATCGTTATAGAACATATTACCATAACCTTGGAATTAAATTTCATGATTAATGTCAAATAATTATATGAATGACTTATTAGTTCCCATATGAAAATTTAATCCATATTTCGTAACACATTTTTAAAATAAATGAAAAATTACATTCTACACTCGTTTGTTTTTAAAATTTCCATTAATTTTTATTATTATTTTTTTCAATCCATTATATTGAGTGGTATATCCAATATCAATCTCTACCAAAGTTTCATAATGGATTGTTTCTTCATAGCTAATAATGTCCCTAATAGAAAAATCACTTAAAATGTACGCTTTAAAGAAACATAAGAAACAATAAACCATAATTATATGTTTGATGATAATATTTGAAGTATAAATCAAATTCCCTATAACATATTACACTAAGTTACTAAATAAAACATATATAGTTGTTAAAATGAACCACTATGAATGATAGCGTACATGATATACCACATCGAGCATAATCAAACTATTATAAATTAATATTTGAAAGTGTTGTTAGTGTATAGCCATTAAAATTGTGAGTATAAACATGATTAATAAATATATTAAAATAAACATCACACATTAATATGTTATTAATTATCTTTATACCAATTATTTATAAATGAAAATAAATCCATTTTAAAAATAAAATAAATTTTTCTGAAAATCTATTTGAATATGAAAAACTATGTATTATACCAATAAATAAAAAAAATTAATATTTTTGTATTATATTAATGAAATGTTAGTATATTAAATATAAATATTATTGTTAATCCTATATGTTATATTAAAATAATTTAATAACACATCCAATTTTACTCATTAAAAATGTATTTTTCAAAAAAGGCATTTTTTCCGCCTTTTGATAATGCACTTGTTTTAAAATTATTTATTCACACTATCATAAATTGTTTTTGATAGATTAAATTTTTTATTATAAATTTTAATATAAAAATATACTTTGGTTTTGTTTTTCTTATTTTTCCTATAAAATTCATATTTCGATTAATAGTAAAAAATGCATAATTTTAATTGAATTTTTTTAAAAATAATTATTTCCATCAAATTATATTTCTGAATTTTTTTTGAATAATTATAAATTTTTTAATAATATAATTCAATTTATTTCACTGTAATCAATTTCATATTGATATTGGATATAAAAACATTATGAACTTTTGAACATTTTTACTTTCAAAAAACATATTTCTTCTCCCATCTAAGGGATTAATTTTTATTTAATTTCCATATGTAATGTATATTTAGATTTTCCAGAACATAGGAAATATTATATATTATAAGGTTCAAATTTAGTAAATGTTTTCATTTTGTTATTTAAAAATATTAATAGAAACATTAGTAATCTTTTATTACCACAGGTAAAGTTAAATCGAGTAATTAAGGGTGAATATAATATTATAAATATAAGAAAACTACCCTGAAATTGATCATAAATTTATAATTTGATTAAATCATGGCCAAAATAATATTTTTTGACGTTTTAAGAACTTATTGATCTAATTTTCAACTACTTTTACGTTATAGTGTTTTATTTTTAAAAAAATGTCTAATATGTCAAACATAAGTTTTAATAACTATGATAATTTTTATATTAGTTTATTTAGATGAAATTTGTTAATATATATAATATTTTTAAATATAATATATTTAATTTCATTGGGAAAATTTATTTTTAGTTTTTGTGAAATAAATAATTTCCTTAACGAATTATATAATAATGATGAAGAAACTGTTTCATTAATAGAAATATCAAATAAAGGATATGAAAATATAAAAATAAATATTATTTAAAATAAATAATTACCAAAAATAAATTTATAGATGAATTTGGAGTTTTACTGATATGTTGGAATTATTATTTTTATTTATCTTTTTGTTATGATATTTTATTAAAATTGAGGTAATGAATTGTGTCAAAATTGACATTAATGACTTATAAAAATAAATAATACAGTACTGAATGATATAATATTAATAAAAATATAATATTAAAAATCATTATTTAAATAAGGTAAAAAATGTCATCAATTATATAATGATGATTCTTTAGGAATTTGATTGTAACTATATTGCCCAATAAATTGTGAGAAGTTTGTTATCATGGTAAGAGTAAAAGATGATAAATGATTCTTAATGTTAAATGATAAAGATTAAAAAAACTGACAAACATATCAAATTTTATTTTCATGAATACATTATGACCCATTATAATATTATGTTCTAATTAAATGATTTTTAATCCTTTATAAATATAATATAAATTTACATTAATTTTTTATTTTGGAATATTTCAAAATTTCACCTCCCCGCATTTATTAAATGGAAACTCTTCATCTCTATTATTCATGCATCAATTTGAAGAATAAAATATCTTACCAAATACATTACTATAAACCCAAAATATTCTATAGATATTAATTTAGATAAAAACCCATCTATAGTGGCTATATGGTTTTATCAAAGGAGGTGTTCCGACAAAGAGCTATAGTTTTTAATCATGTTTTTCTATTTATTTATTCATCCACATCTATGATAACTTCATAAAAAATTATGAAATAATAACTATATAATCCAATATATACTAATACATCATAAATTTAATATCATAATCTAAATAATTATTCAATTCAATCAAATTAGGAAATAATTATTGTTCATTCGTACGAAAAACTACATCTTCGTGAAAAGATAAAATTCATTTTCCATCACCATCTCTCAAGTATATTTGTATTGATGTAATTGATGATAATTTTTTATATTAATGATATGTTAATCAATAATAAAAAAATAATTTATCATTTATGTTCTTACCTTTCCTTTCATGGAAAAACTATGATGTCGTTCATGCATAAATGTAAAGTATCCATAATTGGAAAAGAAGTTTATAACAATTGTTTGGAACCATTGGTATTGGCTATAAAAATAGTTTCATTTGTTAATGGCTTCACTAATGTTTGAATAGATGCATTCCAATAATTTCCAAACTGTTTTTATAGGTATTATTAAACACTTATACCATTGGTTTTGGAAAATTATGGAGTAGGAAATTCTCAAAAAAATCATCAACTAGTCTTGATCATTGGACTTCCGATTAATATATCAATGAACAAACAACTAATATACAATGAATTTTTGAAACATAATATGGTAAATATTTGTATTAATATTTATATGTAAACAAAATTTTGATGTATTCAACATTATTTTATAAAATAATTTATTAGAAATACAAATACTCATACCAACGGTTTGGAAAACTATTCCTATAGACTAATACCAATGGTTTTCTAAATTGATTATATAGTTATATTGAATTTTTGAAATATATTAGTGGTTTTGGAAAAACTATATGTATTGGGTTATTAAATAAAGGTTATATCAATTTTTATCTAATCTATTTGTAATGACATCACATATACCAATAGTCTAGAAAAATACAGTGAGTATAAGGTCATATTATTGATGTTATACTAATGGTTTTTAAGAACCCATTTTTATTGGATACCTATACCAATGGGGTTTTCAAACCATTGGTATAGGATAATTTTGTGGTATTAAGACCAATAAATTATCAAAAACTATAGGTATAGGTCTAGTTTCTAGTAGTGGTCACCTTCACAAAGCGATCTGATTCCGATTTCATGACTATATCAAATGGATAATATATATAAGTCTATATTATGAAATAATATTATATATATTATAATATAATAACTATGTAGATTTAAAATGATATTAATCTTCATTCCAAAATGATCATAGGAAAATGGAAATGTTACTTGTGGTAAGTATGTCATACCTTATCGATTATTGTAATGTATTTTAATTCTCATATCCATATTTAATTGATGGATTTAAATGTATAGTTTTTGTCTAAATTTTTATATTAAGTTATGAATATAATTATGGATATTATGGGATAATGATCACCTCTATCTATAGACATCATTCTAAATCTTTTTTGGAATCATGTACCAAATATCATTAAAATGTTTGATGTGATCATAAACAATTATTAAATTGTAACAAAAAATTAATAAATGATATAAAAGGAATAATAAAAACAATGTTCTCGAACAAGTGAATTGTTAAGTTTTTATATTATTTAGGAATATAATGATTGTAAATGATGATTCAGACTCAATGAAAGGAACTTTATCTTAATATCCATTCATTCAGTCATATTATAATGTTATACACCCACCTTATTTTAAAACATGTATATAGTGTCCCCATTGAAAAATAATACCATGAATTTATTTAATATAATATTATTTAACTATTTCTTTGTTTTATTTTTTCTTGGATCTTATGATTTAAATGTTCAGCGTGATATGGTAAATCATGAATGTTTAAATATTAAATTATCAAATATTTTTTTCCATGTTAATATTCAAGATTTTATTTTACATATTTATTTATAAAGATATAAAATGATTATAAATGAAATTTTATGTTTATGATTTTTATTATTCTACAGTTTCCAAAAGGAGTCCCTTTACATGTTTTATATGAAATGTTTAGATAAACGACAAAAGGAGTGATTTATTATTAATGTACACATCAACAATGACAATATTAGGGTAATAACTATTATTTTATTCTATATTCCGTTTCAAGATTACATATTTTATTAAATGAAAAAAATCTGCACTATTCTTTTGGCTATTTAATGTTTTTTATTAAATAAAACGATATTTTTATAATAGTTTTTTATATGGGATTAAAAGTGTTTTTTCATTGGTGTTTACGATGAGGGTTTTCTCTAATGATATGGTGTTCGAAAACTATATGAAATAGGTGAGCCTAATATTTCATATAAATGGAGTGGCCCAGATATTGCAAGGTATGGTCATTATAGATTAAAAGGGTGCGGCATGGGTAGCATTGGGGAATCCAATTACATCTAAACATAGTGTGGTCCATATAGTACCACAAAAACTCGTTTCATCATAACATGGGAAGTACTAGATAGATATGGGTGAGATTGTAATATCCTTATTTTATGTCATATATATTCTTATTCTAATTAAATGTTTTTTTAAAGGGTTCTTAATGGGTTATATGGATATGGTTCTCTATGTCAACTAAAAGTGCTTTAATTTATTTCTGTGGGTTTTGAGGATTTTATTAGAGAGAAATGCATTTTTTTATTTGAATATTTTTTATTTCCCCATCTCAAATAACATGGAAGATAAAGTTAATCATAATGTCAGTTTTTATTATTTTTATTGAAGTAATGGAATCATTTTTTATATGAATTATTGGGAATTTGTTCTCATCCCAAATTTCTAAAATTATATTAATAGGGTTTAAGGGGGAATAGTGAAAATGATGAGATCAAGGGGATAATAATGAATATTTTTCATAATGGAAAATCAGGGATTATTTTAAAATGTTAAATATTATTGAAAAAATTGATATTGAGTATAAGTGTCCACTTTTAATGTATTAGTTTACATATTAAGTGTTTCTCTCAATTCTCTAAATTTTTAAATTGAAAAGATCGTAGAATTTTAATTATAGTTCAAAAACCGTACAATTCGTAATGTTTTATTTAATGTTGTTATTGTTAAGGTCAATGACTGGTTATGATTACTTTAGATGTTATAATAGGGTTAATATAATTCCCTTAAAATATTTTACGTTATACTTAAGTTTAAATGATGTATCATTTTATGATACTTTGTTGATTCAAATAATTTATTATTATTCAGAATGGTTTTCCATAGATGAAACAATGTTTTTGTTGTGTGAAGGTACTGAGAGAAATATAACCATCCATATCAGAGACCCAAGATCATCGAAATTTGAAAAGAATACTTTTTGTTGTGAAAGATCAGTCAACACACTCTATACATAGATGTGGTATCCATGTTATAAGGGAACCTATTATTTTATAAAGTGATATGTCTATAGTGGATCATTTAATGAAGAAAAATCCCCCATCATTCAATGGGTCATCTGACCTAGTGGTAGCTAAAGGATGGGACATTTTGCTGGAAATAAAATTTTAAGTCATGGGAATTTTGGAATGTCAAAAGGTAACTCTGTACATTCATCATTTTGAAGGTGAAGCTGGTCGATGGTGGTCTTGTGTTATTAATACTAGAGATAGTTATGATGATTATTCCATAGAAATGGACACATATAATAATATATTCATTGAGAAATATTTCTCTATGCTTGATTATCATAGGATTTAAAAATACATCAAATTGAAGGAAGAGGATGATTATTTAATAGAGGATTGTGATGAAAACATCTCAGTATTGGAAATATATGATCTTAATTTTATTCATGACATTTATAATAAATTTAATATATTTTCTTCAAGATTTAATTTTAGAACATGAAGAGATTTTGCCTCACATGAATTTAAATTTTATGAGAATGTTGTCTGTTTTTCAGAAAAAGATGAGATGGAGTTTCCTGACATGTATGTTCCAAATGATGATAACAGGATGAAAATGAAAAAAAAAGATGATGTAAATGTTGAATAATCCAATGAATAAATCTATAAGTTACCCCTCAAAATGTTCCATTGGTGGAAAACAACATTCCCAGGAATGAATCAATTGATTAGGGATTTTTTTGTCTGTATTTGGTTTAGTTATTGGATTTGTGACTGTAAAGAAATGATCCATGACCATCCAATTAATGAGGTACCCAATATCAATCCAAAGGTTATGTTTTATATTTTTGAAGAGATAGATAACTATACTAATTTATTGGTGAATATTTTTATATATGATGGAAATTGTTAGGATCATAAAAAATGATTTTGAAAAAAATATTATGTTACAGTTGATGATGAGACATCATGTAAATTTATGCAAGATCTAGGGAACCTGGAATATTTAAAATTATAACCACAAGTTCATGGTTTTAGACCCACATTTAATGTATTATGTGAGGTAATCATAACTAATAAAGAAGATTAGGGAGATGGTTTCTTGGGTTTATATTTATTTAAGGATCTATTATAATGAGAATAATTCATTTACAGTTTGGTATTATTTTTTTGCGTTTATATGTCATGACCCATCCCCCTGGGCCCATGAAATTACTACCCCATGCCTGTAATCCCTTGTTTAGGGGTAGTCGACTAGAACTAGAAAGTAATTTCCCTAAAATGGGAAGGTATTGCCTCAAAATATGTACACACACAGACATGGTAAACTGTGTAAAAGTAAAATAAAACTCAAGAGGAAACGTGCTACCACAACTAAAAACCATAACAGAGTGTCAAAGTAAGTACTGAAGTAAATCGGGCTAGAATAAAATCCCAAATGAAAGGAAACACAGTAAAAGGGAAAATATCTCATGATGTCATCTGCTAAGGATCCTACCTAAATTGTAGGTATATCTCGTCATTTCAGCTCTCCACATATACTAGTCATATCTGTACTCCATCAATCAATCACCCTCGAGCACCGTCAAGCACTGACTCCTCAAGTATTAGTTAACTATCTGTCATCTACACAAGACACAATAAGGTATGGGTGAAGCCCATGTAGGGGTTATTATAACAATACTCAGTAGGGACCCTAAGATCCATGAAGGGACCTCGAAATTCCACAATGTAAAAACCACAATGAATGACATAAAACATAAATCACAAAGTAAAATACATAGCTCAAACTAGGTATACAACTTTAAGAAACAATAAAAGATGTTGATCCACAGAGGGTTGCGATGTTACTGATCCACAATGGGATGCTTTAAGGATATTCCTTGTGGTGTCACTATAATGTTGATCCACACAAGGTTTCTATGATGCTGATCTGGAAAGATTCGACCTTATGTTGATCCACATAGGGTTGCTATGATGCTGATCCATGACAAACCGCTCTATGGCTGGTCCTTGTATGTTTGCTATGATGCTGATCCACATAGGATCACAATGACGTTTATCCACACAGGGTATCTATAATGCTGCTCCACCCAGGGTCACTATGTTGTTGTTCCATGATGGGCCACACTACATCTGGTCCTCATCAGGTCACTTTGATGCTGATCCACACAGGGTCTTTATGATGCTAACCCCCAGAGGGTTGCAAGGTTACTTATCCACACAGGGTCACTATGATGTGACAACAAGCCACATTATTTTACAATTTAGTAACCCCATGGACCTTCATGTCTCTAGGGTTCCAACATAATAGATGGTGCATCAATCAGATGCCCATTCATAGAGTTATAGGCATTTTAGTGTCAAGAGCCCATTTGGATTTGGGGTCAATCCAACCTGGCATTACCACAACCATCTCCAAAACTCAATAGGAGTATCTAAAAAGGACCATCTTTCTCTAAGGATTATAGCTCTGCATACGGTTTGTCAAATGAACATATGGTTTGTGTGGTATAGAATTTTATGTGTATCTAGGCCCGGAAGGGATCCGAGTTTAGTCTGACCCAGTTCGTGTCTGACACAGCCTTGCCTGAACCAGCCTCAGCCATCACGGTTGGGATGGGCCATGGTGGGCTTAGGCCTCTGGGAAGCGGACAAGCCCACCCTGCTTCTGCTGGGTGCAGCCCTCCGGGCAGGACTCCCCGGTATGCGGCACGACACCCATTTGGTGGCCCGTACAGGGAGGGGAGTCTCTCCCCCTCCTTCCCAAATGGTTTAAATTGTCATTCAGCTCTTTAATTTTAGGTGCCAGGTGGCGCCACCCTAGCTATCATTGGTACCCACATAGAGCAGTTCCACATCTGTCGTGGCTTCAAGGTCACACCCTACTAACAGCATTGAGCGATGATGACATGTCTTACCATTACTATGGTCAGACATTTCCAGCAGTGT
Organism: Viscum album; assembly: GCA_963277665.1. Lineage (NCBI taxonomy): Eukaryota > Viridiplantae > Streptophyta > Magnoliopsida > Santalales > Viscaceae > Viscum > Viscum album. Next base: position 1,968,143,477 of record OY728132.1, read on the forward strand.
CAACTAACCTCCACAACACCGCATCCTTCTGCAGATGGCAAGGCCTGGACGCCGGGCCGACGAGACTTATGTGGGCCATAGGGTGAGCTTCGGTGGTCCATTTTCCATTCCGTTCACGCCTACGGGCTTCCCCAGATGTTGATGTAGATACATGGATCTCAAACTCATGGTTCTACCATGTTGTATAATCATCCCCCAAATAACGCGACATGATCAAAGCGGCGGAGGGTCCGAGCCTTATTGTTTTGGCCGACCCCCTTCATGTTAACATCATAGTCAAAGGTATCATTTTCATCCATCAAATATACACTTTAATAATAAACCCCCTACCTCATTAACTATTGGATGAGGTCGCAGTTGTGAAGGGTGAAGAGTCTTCATTCATTGAATCCATTAGCATTCGCTGATTACGAATCACTCCCTCCAACAATATACTAGCTTCTATTCCTCATTGGTGGTTTTCATCACCTCACTTTGTCGAAGGTTCCTCACCTTCTTCTCAAAAACCAATCCTCGAGCCTCACATAAATAGATTAGAAACTAATCCTATTGCACAAAATTATTGTAGTTCATTTATGAATTGTATTTAATGTTTCATCATCGTGGTTACAAAACCATGAGTCAATCCATTAAATGGATTATCGCGTCATCAGTCCCACCGCCACCTCTCTACAGATACAAAAAAAATATATCATTGTTGTTATTTTTTCAGTTCAAAAACTATCTTTTTCTCCCAACCTACTTTGGAAAGAGTGAAGCCTCTCTTAAGTGAATTCGAACACTATGAATTTAATGATGCCCTTAAATTTTTAATCTAAGCATTGGTTCAAAAGATAAAAAATTCCACCTGTGCATTTACTGAACATATCTTAAATAATGTTCAAAATTCCGTTATGGTAATAGCAGGCTGTAGAATCATGTACGGTAAATTTTCACAGACTCATAATTAACCCAATTAATTTTAAAAAAAATCATGGAATATATGGGTATTTTGATGATAACCTTTTGGTATTATATAATTATTGATTATTAAGGTTGTTTTTAGGGGTGTAAATCATAATTTTAAGAATGTTATTAGGTGAAAATTTTATTTCAAAATAGAAATATACACAGTTAGTATACTTACTTATGTTAATAGAAATTAAATAAAATCATGAAAACTCGGGGAATTATCCTAAATCAAAATTTTAATCATTTAATTTTCATACAATAAAATCAATTTCCTTTTTACTGATCATAGTTTTAGAATTTTTTTATGGTAAATATTATAATAACCTTGTTATATATCACTCTAAATAACAACATGATAGTTAGTTTTCTCTACCATTTCCATGCTTTCCTATTAGGAATCCTCATATGTGTTATCTTATATTGCCTTTTTACTCCAATTATCATTCATTATAATGGGAGTTTTTTTAGAATGGTTTTGATGGGGGTTTTAAATAATGATTCATTTAATGATTAACCCCTTGAAACAAATACTTAGTTCCTAATAATGAGGAAAACAATTATTAAATGGGGTAGAATTTTACATCTCTAGTTTTTAAAAGGAGACAACAAGATCAATGGTGAACATCATACACCATACCAGGCTTCAATGAATCACTAAATATTATTTTCTAATTTATCAGTTATACCATAGAAATTTGAATGGATGGTATTGAATTGATTAATTTTAATATAAAAATATGGTCTAATGATTTTTATATTATTAATTTTTTTAGGGTAGTTATTTATAAACCAAGATAAAACTCCCTTTAAAATAAAATAAAATGATATTTCTGAGAAAAAAAATTAAATATGAAAATTTTTTCATTATAAATATAATTCAAAAAATAACACTTGTTATATTATATTAATAAATTATATAACATATTCAATATAATTTTTAACATTCATCTTATGATTTATTTGGACATTATATAAGAACAAATATAAGTATAGTCATTGAAGATGTATTTTTCTAAAAAGGCATTTTCTTCCTTATTATAGTGTAATTGTCATATATCTTATTTTTTCATGTTTTAAAATTATATAATACATAATAAACTTCTTATTTCAAATTAGAATAATTGAATTTAATTTGGGTAAATTTTATATATTTTTTATAAGTTTCGTATTTTGATTAATGTAGTAAATACTGATTTTAAATTGAAAAAAAGTCATCAAAATAATATAAAGGGTTAAATTTTATAATTATTTTGTTTTAACTATAATTATATGCATTTCATATCATCAAATACATTTAATTTAATTGTAATAAATTTCACATTGAAATTGGGTAAAAATATTGTGAACTTTTGAACATTTTTACTTTAAAAAACTAATCATTTCGTCCCTTCAATGAAATAAATGTTGAATTAGTCAATGAAATGTTTGTGTTTTGAATTTTTTAAAATGGATTAAATATAAGAAATCATATGGTTAAAATTTATTAAATATTTTAATTTTAATTTTGGCTAATATGAATATTATCTATTTAATATTTTTTACCATGATTAACGGTAAATCATTTCATTATGGTTTAATATAATATTATAAATATTATAAACATTAAGTAACATAAGAAAAAAAATTATTGTAAGTGTTATATTGGAAAAATTTCATACGTGGGAAGATTTTATGACCACATGGAGTAGCTTAGTTGACATGATGCCCTTTATTGTAATTTGTTTTTAAAAATAAGTTTATGTTGACCTACTAATTTTTTAAAAACAATTAAAATTTTAATATAAAGTTATTTAGAATATATTCTGAAAAAATAACTATTATATGTAGAAATAAAATGTTTATCTTCATCATAAGAATTTATTTTTTATTTTTATAAATGAAATAATTATCATAAATGACTACTAAATAATGATATAATAATTGTTTAACTAATGGAAATATAAAATAAATCAAAATTTTAAAAATAAAAATTAAAGTAATGGGAAATAATCTATTTCATAAATGAATTTTATATATGAATTTTAATTTTTGTAGATTTTTGGAAATTTTCTTAATTTAACATTATTTATAATATTTTTTAAAAAGTCATGTAATGAATATTGTTAAAATTTACAATAATGATATTTTAAAATAAACTAAATTTTCTAAATTGGTATAAAATTACTCAAAATAAAAAATACATAAACATGACTTAAATAAGGATTAAAAGGTTATAAATGATCAAGTTACAGAATATTTGGTAATTTATAGTAAATTTATTAACCCTTAAATAGTAATGATACATTTTTGCATGGTAAGAGTTAAAGATGATAAATAATGGTTAATTCTAAAAGCTAAGGATTAAAAAATAGTGAAAACATAGTCAATTTTATTTATATTATGTTATTTCATACCATAATCACCATATATTTCTCATAATTCATTTTTGTGCCATTTTTAATATAAAAATAATTTATAAGGATTTAATATTTTGAAAAATTAGAAAATATTCCCTCCCCTCTCATATCAAGGGGAAAAACTTCATTCTTATTACACACATATACAAACCTAATAATTTTAGAATGTATGTACCCTAATTTCAATTTATAATACCTACAAACAATCTAGAGTTATTATTTTTGGTAAAATGCCATCTTTAGTGTTCTTATGTTGTTAATCAAAAGAGGTTGTCTTGAGAAGAGGTATCATTTTTAATCATATATTTTTTTTATTCTTCTTCCAACTCTTCAAAAAAATATTAATCCTTGATGAAATATAAACTATATTATAATAAATATGATTATATTTTATTTTATTAATATCATCACATACATACATACCCACATTGATCAAATGTGAAAATAATTATTGATTGTGTGTACTGTGAAATACTGCCTCAAAAACCGATATAATTTTATCCCATCACCATCTCTAAAAATTGGTATTAATGATCGAAATAATGATAATATATGAAATTAATGACATATTTATAATTATTAATTGATAATATTTTATTTACATTATTTTATTTTCATGCACAAAAAATAATAATAGTGTTTGTGCTTATGTGTGAACCATCGTCTCCATGAAGAGATATGTTTTCATCAACACATCACATGGATAATATATATATATATATATATATTATGAAATGATATCACATATATGATATTATTATAATTATTTGAGATTATAATTATATCATCCTACATCCTATAAATTAAAAATCATCCCTCCTATTATGTTTTTAACAAAGTAACGAATCACCTTGTTGGGAAAAGGAAAGAAAAGTGTTTTCTGGAGATTTTTTAAATAGTGAAAAAATGAAATAAATGAATTTAAAAAAAATAGTATAATATTAAAAATTATATTTTTAACTCCATTTTTACACATGGTTATCAAAGAAAATGTTTACCAAACAGAAGATAGAAATAATGTATTTTTTTACTTAAAAACATATTTTCATACTCCTAAATACATATGGTATGGAAAATGAATGGAAAATGTGTATTTTTAAAATATAAATAGAGGATAATAATAGTAATTATTGTCATTATATATTGATCGTTTTATTTCATCATCCAATCATTATCATACTAAATTAGGATAAATAATTAGATTGTAACACAAAACCCCTAACCCCATGCCTGGAATCCATAATATTTTTTGAAAATCATATATAATAAATATATGTTTCTTAAGAATATTATCCCATCACTTTAATCATATATATATATAATATTTAATTCAATCCTTTTTGTCACGACACGGCCCCCAGGGCCCGTGCCGTGACTACCCCATTCCCGCCTTCCATAGGCTAGAGGCTAGTGACTAGCACCCAAGGCATAAATCCGTAAACTGGGAAGGAATTTCCTTCAAAACATGAATATGCACACAAGAGAGTACGATCTAGATGAAAAACACTAAGTTAAACTATATATAAAGACTGTTGAAAGTAGAGGGGCTGTAATACAAGACCAACAAGAAAATACTAGTAAAACTGAAAACAAGTACCACTGAAAATGACAAAATAGTTGAAAGCTGAAGAACATCTCCTAGATTGTCCACCACAGATCCTACCTGAAGGGTTGGTACGGATAGCCTCCTCAGCACTCCACATCTATCGGTCTCCTCCGTCTACTGACACGTCTTATGGACCACCTCCGGGTACCATCCAGTCCTGGTACTCTCAGCCTCAATCAGTGATGTCCATCATCTGCAACAATCACAACGAGCTGTGGGTATAGCCCTTGTAGGGGTGAGTATAGCGATACTTAGTAGGGACCCCAATACCATGAATGTATCACAAAATCCATCAAGTATAAACCAAAATCTATTTAATCAACAGATTACACCACTTAGGTATATTCCCATACATATACCTAAATAATCAAGTAACACATCTCAATCATGAGGAAAATACTAAAAGATACTGAATCAGCTCAACCAAGATTTCATTATTGGTATAGTATCAATTTGACCCCTTGGCTGCTGGAGAACTCATCCTCTATTGAGTACAGTGGGCCTTCTGTGTCACACATAGGCGCTTCCCACTAACCTTGGACTAGTGAGGTACCTCTCCCATCGAGTATCGTGGGTCTGCCGCATCACACGGAGGTGCTCCCCACCATGGGTCTGCCGTGTCACACACAGGCACTCCCCTTTATAGCCTACTGAGGTAGTCCTCCTATCGAGTACCGTGGGTTTGATGCTTCACCATGGAGCTCCCCACTGTGGGTCTGCCGCAACACCAAGGCGCTCCCCACTGGTCCAGTAGAGTCACTCTGAGTTAAACAGTCAGTAGTTTTTAGGTCCCAGGCAGTTACTAGGATACCGCACAAATGCTCGCTCATCTCCGGATGATCCACTCCACAAGATAGTAGTCGATTCTCTAACTACCAAGAAGTCCTAAAAGGAAGTAACTCAAAGGACTGCTGCATCATAAGGGTCTCAACGCAACTGACGGTGCATTAGTCGGATGCCCGGTCTGTGAGTTATTAGCCTTTTAGTCACCGGGGCCCGGTTGAATTTTTGTACGATCCAACCTGACCGTATCTCAACAATACCCCGAACTAAAGTGGGGTGTACTCAAAGGGACCACCATGCTTGAAGAAAACCAGTTCCACTGACAGTTCGTCAAACGGTCGTCCGGTGGCGAAGATATGGCCCAAGAAAGTAAAGGGTCAGTATTGGGCCCGGGTCCGGTCCGACAAGGTCAGACCGACTCAGCCCAACCTAGTATGAGCTGACCTAGTCTGTGTCAACCCAGTCAGACATGTTGGGTCTGGCCCAGCCCTGTGGGGCCCGCCCAGCAGCCCGTGTGGGTAGTACAGCCTGAGCTTGGGGTAAGTTCGGATAGGAACATCGCAAGGGCGTGACCCGGCACGGCTCGTCTCGGAGGGCATGGGGTGGCCATTTCAGCCAGGGCACTGCATGAGGGGTCGCGGTGGGTTTGAGAGGTCGGGCGGCCTGGCAGGGCATGGCTGGGCGGGTGCGCAGTCGGGCTGGGTGACAGGCGGGCCGGCGGGCGGCCGGGCAGGGCGCAGCAAGGCCAGGAGGCGGCCGGGTAGGGCGCTAGGCAGGCCAGCAAGTGTTCAGACAGGGGGCCTCCTAGACGGCAGTCGGTCAGGAGGCCGGGCCGGGATGGTTCGGGCAGGCATGGCTCGGTGCGGCTCCGGCCGGTGAGGTTTGGCTGGGGCACGTGGGAGGCCGGCAGCGGTGCGGCCAAGCACACGGGAGGCAAGTGGTGGTTCTGCCTGTAGAGCCAGCTCGGTCGGGGAACCGGAACACCACAGGGGAGGTGCGGTTCATGGAGGCCATGGGAAGCATGGCCTTTGACTGTTCCTTCGTCTCCTTCAATGCCGCTTCCTCGCCATGCTGAGAAACAACAAAAACTAGAACGATGAAGGTGTTGGGCCCTGTTGGTTTGGCCCGCACCCTCCGCATTTAGGGTGGTAACACTTCGCTCATCAAAGAGTAAGAAAAATGAACAACAATTGTTTTACAACCATCCAATGATTCCTTTCCCATCTAAAGAAGATAAAAATAAAAGGAAAGTTACACAAAATAAACCCCCTACATTTGATCGTTGGTCGTCGATGATGAAGTCGCGGGAAGAAGATGAAGGAGTTATACATTTATCGTGTCTTCAATACACTTCTAATCCCAAGCAACATCGGCTCATTGATGCCAATGCGGAGGGTAGTTAGGTCGTGGAAAACACTTCACTTTTGTAAGATCCGACAAAGGAAGTCGAAGTCGCTCCTCACCGGTGTTCTTCGTTCATCGTTCATCATTCTTCGTTGGGACATTTTCTCCCAATATCTTTTCTTCCCAAGCTCTACCAAATGAGAAATTCCAACCAAAAATAATATATTGTCTATTATTTTAGTTATTGGAACAAAATTCCAATTGGTGAATTAAATTTATTTTTCCCTACCTAATTAATTCATGATTGTTGGAACAAATTAATTAGAGTAGTTGGAACCAATTAATTAAATGGGAGGTCAAGAGGATCTCCCTCATTAATGAGGGAGAGTTGAGAGGTTTTAATCTCCTCCCATTAAGAGGGTTTTGGTGGTCCCAACCCATATTATTCAAAAAAAGTGGGAGGTTAGGTGGTCTCGGGGTGGTCCCCACGTCGTAACCTCTCGTGGGAGGTTAATTTAAGTGGCCCCCCCACTATAACCTCTCATGGAAAGTTAAGGTGTGGTGGTCCCACCTCCAACATCAATGAGGAGGTTTTAACCACCAAAAACCTACATGGAAGCTCAAACAAAAATATAGTGAACCTCACTTTATTTTATTACTTTCCACAAAAACTAAAAAACTATCTTTTATTCTCAACCAACTGACATCGAGATGAAAGTATTCTTAAGAGAAAATCAGTGTTGTGAGATCAACGGTGCCCTCATATTTCAATTCCAAGCACTGGTTCAAATGTTATAAAAACTCGCTCGTATGTTTTCTGAACATACACAAAAAAAACATCAGAAATTGATTCCAGGCACACTGGGCCTCAGAATCATGCTCCATAAATTTTCGCAGACTCGTAAAATTCCCATGTATTTAAAAAAAATCCCACCAAAATTCTGGGTCTTTAAATTCTCCCCACCTTAGGTATTTATGTCCCCATAAACTACAATATGAACTAAGGGAATAAGTGGGGATACTGATAACTCATCTAAGCCTCCCGCTCCCATGGACACTCTTGGAGGTTCTCATGCTTCCAGCAAACACGCAAAAGAGGTATCAACCATCAATTAAGGACCCACTCCTGTCGATCCTGAATCTCCACTGGAACCTCCGTAAAATTCTCCCCTTCGTCGACTTCTAGCTCTCCATCGTTGATGTTGTGAGAAGGGTCATGCATGAATCTCCTCAGCTAGGATACATGGAAGAGGACATGCAACCGGTGCAACTGAGGTGGAAGAACTAAGCAATATGCCACCTCGCCAACTATGATGTGGACTTGAAAAGGTCCAATCAAACGTGGATATAACTTGCTGCCTCAGCCAAATCTCTTTAAACCTCATCGAGATGATACCCATAGGGAGATGTGGTCACCATCCTCGAACTCCATAGGTCTCCGTCTCCTATCATCATGTAGAGACCCGAAGCCTGACGTACATAGACTTTACATTACTTTTGCGGAATACTTAGTACATAACAAAAACACACACACACAAGGATCGTAATAGTTTAGTGTCTTTGGAAACTCAGAACGTAATCTTCTAATCGTGGTGAAAGATCTTCAAAATCTCCCATAAAGATCTTCTTTTTTTTAACCTAAAACCTTTCTTTATATCCTGGGGAAAAGAAAACATAAAAGGGTGAGCTCAAATGCTCAGTAAGGGTAAACAAAAGAAATATCAATCACATCGTATTCATAAGAACATAACATTTTGGAAATCATAACCTGCAAAAGAGAGCATAATTTCATAACATGGAATAAATCATAGAAGTGAAAATGAGATCCCCATAATCATAACATAAAACTTGAAACTTTTTGGCATGCACACATAATCATAGAGAATCATTTCTTGTTAGTCAAGACTCATTGCCAAGACTATCTTAGTGGAAAAAGTCCCTTTCTGAATCGAGTAACCCTCGTTTCAGTCCTGTTTCACTGAACCGGTATAACCTACCATTTCAGCCATGTCTATCTCATGAGATATAAAATCTTTACCCAATGCATTGGAGGGAGATATAGGTCCCACCCATCTTATAATGAATCCTTTCTTATGTGTGCCACATAAATCATAAATCATACATCATCGCATAACACATGTAACAAAAATGGGATTCTTGAAACATCATGACATCATAAAACCATTCATATAAGATAAAGGAATTCATAAACATAATTCCATCACAACATAGTCAAATCAATGTAAAAATATGGATAGAAACAGAACCCTTTATTATCTTAGATGGAAAATAATTTTGATAAAACACTTGAAATGAATTCTTGAGGAAAATATCCTTTCTTCTTCAAAATCAATTTCTTTTCACAAAACATCATGAAATATTAAAAGAGATTTTATTAAAAATAGTCATGAAATATTTTGGAGGAATCTTCATGAAAATAAGGCTTTATAAAACCGTAAAAATCCGTTCGTGCCGTTTAAGTTAAAAAAACATTCTTCGTACTTTTGTCAGAAAAGTCAAAAAGCACCTCGTACGACAAAAGATTCCTTTCATATATATTACTAAAAACTCACCGAAGGGTAAAAATGGATTTAAACAATTGTAGGTGGATGGAAATAATATTACATATTGATGAAACATGGATGTGGATGATAAAATACACCCCAGTAAATGCCAAAGTAAAAACAATCTCGGATAAAAATGAGATTGTGATATTTCCCTTACCTTAGGTCCGATTTGCTTTGTACGTGTTCGAAGCTCCTGTATAATGGTTTAAATAATGTCATTGACTTATTACAGAATCATATTCATTGTTATGATATCATATATGGTTCACTTATGACATTATATTACCCGTTCTTTTGTAAATTCCATGTTAAAGAAGCGTTTTGGGTAAAATCGTTTCATTTATCGTAGGTGTTTTGACTTGTTGTTCTTGACATTATTATTACTTATATCATGATTTACTTACTTCCAGAATATAAAATATGATTTATATATCATATATATTCATTATATATATATATATATAATAGATAGATAAATGACATGAAAAACACCGTTCATGGAGACGGTAGTCTGTACGTACGCATGAACGCTGTTTTCCTTTCCTTATTGTCTTGAATGAAAGTAAGTAGATGACATACATATATATATAAATAAATCCAGTAGCTTTATAATGTCATATATTTCATTATTATTTCTTATATATACTTTATAATCATTCTTAAATGGTTAACATGGAGAATGAATCTCATCGCGTCGTGGAGACGGTAGTCCGTACGTACGCACGAGCGATGATATCATTTCCATAAATATTGAATTGAATTGGAGTGGATTATACAATATATCAGAATCAATATGATTTTGTAATAACTATGTATAGTTATTCTTTACACCCTTATACCCATCCATGTAAGGTGGTGGTGGAAAATAGATTACACCACGGCGTGGAGACGGTATTCCGTACGTACGCACGCGCGGTGATTTCTTTTTCCGTAGGATGGATAGATGGTGAAATATGGTTGTTTCATACTTATAATAACATATCATTATATGAGTGATACTAATGTTCTTACTTCATAATGAAACAACCTAAGAAGAAGAAGTGGAAGAAGAAATAAAGATGAAAGAATTGGTAACGGTAATTACCTCTTCTTTGAAGCGCCTTTTGGAGACCTCCTCTTAGGGAACTAAAATTGGTCTTTGAGGAAGACCAGAACCTCTAGGATGTTGCTAGGGAAGTGGAGAAGATATTTTGGAAGGGGTTGGCCGAGCTTGAGTTCTCAAATTGGTGTGAGGAGGAGGGGGAGGAGGTGTCCTTTTATAAGGGAGGAGAGGGGCACCTTAGGAATACCTCATAATATTATTTTATATTAATGTCAAAATCGGTTTATAATGGTTCCAAAGGGTCTTATTTCGAAGCTAAAGTGGGGATGGGTCGAAATCCTATCATCCAATAGGATTTAGACAAGTTTAGGGTATTATTTTAACCTTATCAAATAGATTTAACTCTAAGTTAAATAATTTAACTTTTACCGTGTCTGTTTGTTTTCTTTTACTATATGGTTAATAAACTTACAATAACATGGAAAACGAACCTCAAATTTTTTATTATTAATATATATATCCCTATATAAGTCATTTGGCCGAACATTAGATTTTTAGGAATAAAATAACAATTAATAATATAATATTTGATTTAAAAACTATTTTGTGTCAATTTTGACACTATTTTATATATGATTTTTGTGAAAGTCATAACAGAATTATATGTTCTAACCAAGTTGATTAAATCAACACTAATATATCATAGTAACCTAGAAAATTAGTGGAATTCATAAAAAGTCTTAAATTACATTTATTTTGGTATTTATATTATCAATTATGTCAATATTTCATTAATAAGATAATTACTGCATCATCATTGTGGCATAAATAAATTAAATTATTTGATGTCTAAAAATTACAAATAAAATACCATAATGTAGTAAATCTTTATAGATTTCTAATGAATATTTACAATTGAATTTATCTTATGTATAACCCCATATTAAAAATGATTTACTTATTAAACTTTGATTTTTACTACTTTAACCCTTCTTTAAATAAATTAATAATAAATGTCCTAATCTAATCCAAGTGTGCCTAAATGGTCATATTTTATTCCTAAGTTTGTTTTTGGTCGAATTACACTTTTCCAATAGAATTAGGACATGTGTTAGGGAAATATTAATATCATATTTACCCTTAGTTACCCTATTTACTATTAATCGCGGTAAAAATAGTAAAAAGTTACTATTCACCAAAAAATTATTTTTATCTCATTGAACCACATTTTACTTACTGATATCAACCGTGTCTGTCGGATTTTTGAAATTCCATTCACAGAAGCGGTAAAATTAAGTTTTATGCAAAATTCAGTTTTTAACCTACCACTTAGTAGTTTCACTATTCATCAAAATTGATGTTTTTCAGATTAATGCAAAAATTTCATCCTAAGCTATATTTCATATTCCGAATTCAAAAATGAAGTCTATTTTACCAAATTCATCACATAGAAGATTCATTAATTAATTTTATAATTAAATCCCGCTGTTAAAATAAATAGCGTGTTTTTAGGAAACAATATATACCAAAAGATTGACACTTGATTATGTCTGGTTTAAATGTGAAATTACAACCAATGACCAACATTGTATTAAATTGTAAAAATATATTCTAAATATACTTTAAAACCACTCAAATTAATAATTTATCACTATTAATTATTTCGATTAAAAAAAAAAATTTAATTATAATTTAGTAATTTTCACTATTCATCAGAATATGAAAGTTATCTGAAATGTACCAAAATTTCACCTTAGGCTAAATTCGATACTCCGAATCAAAAAATGAAGTTTATTTTGAAAAATAAGATTTACAGAATTTTAAAAAGTGGTTATTACTATTCATACCGGCTAGTTTTAATAATATTTTAATAGCATATCGTTGTTTAGTGAAACTCGGTATTGCGTATTACACACGCTATCGAGTAAGGTCGTGATTGCATGTAATGCAAGGAAAGTCAAGGATGCATGTTGTGCAAGCTCCTTTTGGTGTAGCGTACAACACAAGACATTAATAAAATTAAAAGAATATTTTTTATAAAATCTTGGGCTGTTACATTCTACCCCCCTTAAAATGAATTTCGCCCTCGAAATTCGTCGAGGTTATAAATGGTTTACTATTTTAAAGTTTCTTTAATAGAAACCCACATCGTAAAAAGGAATATCAAAACCAATCTTTAAAAACAAAAGTATGAAACGTAATGGTTACCCAAATAAACTAATCATTGGGTTTCCACATAGGTGAAAATATGGATATGGAAGAGAAATCTAACCATCATGTTCTGATGGAGAGTGGTAGAGAACATGGCTATGGAAAAGCCAATAATCACAAATCCATAAATTTGTGACGATCTAAGGTACCATCCGATTCATCAGGTATAAGATCACTAGGACAACATTTTTGGTTTTCGAGATCATTTCCCTAAAGTTGAAAATTTGAATTGGAATAAATACTTTCTTTATTTTGGTACAATCTCACTATTGTTCATGCCTAGAACAATTTCCAATTCATCTCTTAAATAAATGAAGTTGAATTTGTTATTCGTGAAGTGTTAGCAGATCATGTGATAGAATGACGGGTCATTCCATCTGTCTCAAAAAAAGGTTAGCAAAAATTATATACATAAGTCGATCTATAGTGAGATTAATCATATATAGTTCCTAAAATGGACTTATACTTCATATATCATACTGCTCAATATAATAAAACTAGTTTCTACTAAACAGGGACTTCCTGTAGGCCAGTGGTAGGCGATAAAGGCCAGTCGCACTTCGGTTGTGGGTTCGATTCCCACAGCCTTGTCCGAAGCGATGGGTTGTCGCTCGTCCTGCAGGTTGTCCTTTTTCTAAAACTATATTACTATAACATCCCATAAATAATATCGAAAAAACTTCTATCCTTAAACAATACTAACTTATGTCCAACATAATCCATTCCAATCTTTAGTCCTATCCATAATACTGCAGTCCATTTTCATAACATAGTGAAAACGATTACCAGAGATTTAATACCATCATTGATCCCCATATATCATAAGATATATCTTGTTGGACACATTCCAAATATTCAAAGGCCTTAATCTTGTACTCTCTTGAATACCCATTGAACCATAGTGAAAACTTGAATGCAGTTAAAAGTTAACACTTCCCACATACTAAAATCCTAAAAATTCTATATACTCAAACCATGATATCACTTAGTCCTTATATCAATCATGAGCTCATGAATACTGTTAAACATTTCATTTTCTCGTTTTCCCTTCATTATGCCCATAATATCTCAATCACTTTGAATACCACATTAGACCAATACATAAATATTCCAATATTCCATGATACAACATTATTTTGGAATCCCATTACATAAAAACTTAATCATTCCACCACATCGTTGTCATATTCAACATTGCCAATAGTGATCGCATGTGACATCCCTTTGTCCTTTGCCTTAAGCGGTTGCTCATGTCGATCATCACTAACCCTCGGATTAGGGCATTTATTGGCATAATGTCCCATCTCCTTGCACTTGAAGCATTGAAGTGTTGGTTGTGCGTTCTCTGCAGTGTTTGCTTTATTCACTTCATTAGAATCCCTTTTTCCATTACTTCGACACTCAGCTGCTCGATGACCTTCTTTTCCACACTTAAAACATTTTCTAGTCCCTTTAAGACAATCTCCACCATGCTTCTTTCCACACTTTGTGCATAAGGAAACATTCATCTTCTTTTCACCATTATTCTGAGATTTCTCCTTGAACTCCATCTTTCGTTTCTTGTCAAAACCATGAGATGGATATGTAACACCAACTTCCATTTCTACCTTGATAGCACAACGCACAATTTCTTCATAGCTACTAAAGTCTCTTATAGCTAATGCCCTTCGAAGACTTGGTTTTAAGCGACTGAAAAATCGATCAACTCTACTTTCAGGTTGGATGATAATGCCAGATGCATACCTTCCAAGTCTTGTAAAATTCGCTTCGTATATACCAACAGATTCATCATCCTTTTGCTTTAGTTCAAGAAACTCCTTCTCCATCTTCGTTCGAAGAATACGAGGGAATGACTTACTGAAAAACAAGTTCTTGAACTCGTCCCATTCCATGGAATCAATTTCATCTCTTTGCCTCGTATTCTTGATAAGATTCCACCATTGATCAGCTTCACCTTCCAAACGATATACTACTAAGATGACTTTATCATGTTCAGAACATTGAAGAACTGAAAATATCTTTCCAGTAGTACTAATCCATTTTTCAGCAACTAATGGATCAGTAGACCCACTGAAAGAAGGCGGACGCTGCCTCATGAAGGATTCAACAGAATGTTGCTCCTTCCTTTGCTCGTTTGGAAGTCCTGCATGATTCATAGCTTGAGAAATTTGTGTGAGCATGGCTACAAGATTTTGCATTCCAGCTCCCATATCTTTTGGTTACTCAGGGGGACAATCATTTCATTGTCCATTGCATTGATCAACACGGTTCCTTCGGGTTCAAGCCATCGTCTAAAACCCCAAAAGAATAGTGTGAGAGGCAAAAATCATGCTAGGGAAAACAACATAATAAAGGGGTAGTACCCTCAATATCTAACATCTTAGGTTAAATTCTAAGATCGTTAGAGCAATTCTAGGACTATAACCTATACGTATACTTAACCTTAAGGACATCCCTAGACATACCGTAGAAATATCTCTAGGGATCTCACTAACATTTTTGCATCCTAGTTTCCAAAGGTTGACTAAACCTTTCCTCTGATACCAACTGTAGAGACCCGAAGCCTGACGTACATAGACTTTACATTACTTTTGCGGAATACTTAGTACATAACAAAAACACACACACACAAGGATCGTAATAGTTTAGTGTCTTTGAAACTCAGAACGTAATCTTCTAATCGTGGTGAAAGATCTTCAAAATCTCCCATAAAGATCTTCTTTTTTTACCTAAAACCTTTCTTTATATCCTGGGAAAAAAACATAAAAGGGTGAGCTCAAATGCTCAGTAAGGGTAAACAAAAGAAATATCAATCACATCATATTCATAAGAACATAACATTTTGGAAATCATAACCTGCAAAAGAGAGCATAATTTCATAACATGGAATAAATCATAGAAGTGAAAATGAGATCCCCATAATCATAACATAAAACTTGAATCTTTGTGGAATGCACACATAATCATAGAGAATCATTTCTTGTTAGTCAAGACTCATTGCCAAGACTATCTTAGTGGACAAAGTCCCTTTCTGAATCGAGTAACCCTCGTTTCAGTCCTGTTTCACTGAACCGGTATAACCTACCATTTCAGCCATGTCTATCTCATGAGATATAAAATCTTTACCCAATGCATTGGAGGGAGATATAGGTCCCACCCATCTTATAATGAATCCTTTCTTATGTGTTCCACATAAATCATAAATCATACATCATCGCATAACACATGTAACAAAAATGGGATTCTTGAAACATCATGACATCATAAAACCATTCATATAAGATAAAGGAATTCATAAACATTATTCCATCACAACATAGTCAAATCAATGTAAAAATATGGATAGAAACAGAACCCTTTATTATCTTAGATGGAAAATAATTTTGATAAAACACTTGAAATGAATTCTTGAGGAAAATATCCTTTCTTCTTCAAAATCAATTTCTTTTCACAAAACATCATGCAATTTTAAAAGATGGAGATTTTATTAAAAATAGTCATGAAATCTTTTGGAGGAAGCTTCATGAAAATAAGGCTTTATAAAACCGTAAAAATCCGTTCGTGCCGTTTAAGTTAAAAAAAACATTCTTCGTACTTTTGTCAGAATAGTCAAAAAGTACCTCGTACGACAAAAGATTCCTTTCATATATATTACTAAAAACTCACCGAAGGGTAAAAATGGATTCAAACAATTGTAGGTGGATGGAAATAGTATTACATATTGATGAAACATGGATTTGGATGATAATATACACCCCAGTAAATGCCAAAGTAAAAACAATCTCGGATAAAAATGAGATTGTGATATTTCCCTTACCTTAGGTCCGATTTGCTTTGTACGTGTCCGAAGCTCCTGTATAATGGTTTAAATAATGTCATTGACTTATTACAGAATCATATTCATTGTTATGATATCATATATGGTTCACTTATGACATTATATTACCCGTTCTTTTGTAAATTCCATGTTAAAGAAGCATTTGGGGTAAAATCGTTTCATTTATCGTAGTTGTTTTGACTTGTTGTTCTTGACATTATTATTACTTATATCATGATTTACTTACTTCCAGAATATAAAATATGATTTATATATCATATATATTCATTATATATATATATATATAATAGATAGATAAATGACATGGAAAACACCGTTCATGGAGACGGTAGTCTGTACGTACGCATGAACGCTGTTTTCCTTTCTTTATTATCTTGAATGGAAGTAAGTAGATGACATACATATATATATACATAAATCCAGTAGCTTTATAATGTCATATATTTCATTATTATTTCTTATATATACTTTATAATCATTCTTAAATGGTTAACATGGAGAATGAATCTCATCGCGTCGTGGAGACGGTAGTCCGTACGTACGCACGAGCGATGATATCATTTCCATAAATATTGATTTGAATTGGAGTGGATTATACAATATATCAGAATCAATATGATTTTGTAATAACTATGTATAGTTATTCTTTACACCCTTATACCCATCCATGTAAGGTGGTGGTGGAAAATAGATTACACCACGGCGTGGAGACGGTATTCCGTACGTACGCACGCGCGGTGATTTCTTTTTCCGTAGGATGGATAGATGGTGAAATAGGGTTGTTTCATACTTATAATAACATATCATTATATGAGTGATACTTATGTTATTACTTCATAATGAAAAAACCTAAGAAGAAGAAGTGGAAGAAGAAATAAAGATGAAAGAATTGGTAACGGTAATTACCTCTTCTTTGAAGCGCCTTTTGGAGACCTCCTCTTAGGGAACTAAAATTGGTCTTTGAGGAAGACCAGAACCTCTAGGATGTTGCTAGGGAAGTGGAGAAGATATTTTGTCAGGGTTTGGCCGAGCTTGAGTGCTCAAATTGGTGTGAGGAGGAGGGGGAGGAGGTGTCCTTTTATAAGGGAGGAGAGGGGCACCTTAGGAATACCTCATAATATTATTTTATATTAATGTCAAAATCGGTTTATAATGGTTCCAAAGGGTCTTATTTCGAAGATAAAGTTGGGATGGGTCGAAATCCTATCATCCAATAGGATTTAGACAAGTTTAGGGTATTATTTTAACCTTATCAATTAGATTTAACTCTAAGTTAAATAATTTAACTTTTACCGTGTCTGTTTGTTTTCTTTTACTATATGGTTAATAAACTTACTATAACATGGCAAACGAACCCCAAATTGTTTATTATTAATATATATATCCCTATCTAAGTCATTAGGCCGAACCTTAGATTTTGAGGAATAAAATAACAATTAATAATATAATATTTGATTTAAAAACTATTTTGTGTCAATTTTGACACTATTTGATATATGATTTTTGTGAAAGTCATAACAGAATTATATGTTCTAACCAAGTTGATTAAATCAACACTAATATATCATAGTAACGTAGAAAATTAGTGTAATTCATAAAAAGTCTTAAATTACATTTATTTTGGTATTTATATTATCAATTATGTCAATATTTCATTAATAAGATAATTACTGCATCATCATTGTGTCATAAATAAATTAAATTATTTGATGTCTAAAAATTACAAATAAAATACCATCATGTAGTAAACCTTTTTAGCTTTCTAATGAATATTTAAAATCGAATTTATCTTATGTATAACCCCATATTAAAAATTATTTACTTATTAAACATTGATTTTTACTACTTTAACCCTTCTTTAAATAAATTAATAATAAATGTCCTAATCTAATCCAAGTGGGCCTAAATGGTAATATTTTATTCCTAAGATTGTTTTTGGTCGAATTACACTTGTCCAATAGAATTAGGACATGTGTTATGGTAATATTAATATCATATTTACCCTTAGTTACCCTATTTACTATTAATTGCGGTAAAAATAGTAAAAAGTTACTATTCACCAAAAAATTATTTTTATCTCATTGAACCAAATTTTACTTACTGATATCAACCGTGTCTGTCGGATTTTTGAAATTCCATTCACAGAAGCGGTAAAATTAAGTTTTATGCAAAATTCAGTTTTTAACCTACCACTTAGTAGTTTCACTATTCATCAAAAATTGATGTTTTTCAGATTAATGCCAAAATTTCATCCTAAGCTATATTTCATATTCCGAATTCAAAAATGAAGTCTATTTTACCAAATTCATAACATAGAAGATTCATTAATTAATTTTATAATTAAATCCCGCTGTTAAAATAGATAGCGTGTTTTTAGGAAACAATATATACCAAAAGATTGACACTTGATTATGTCTGGTTTAAATGTGAAATTACAACCAATGACCAACATTGTATTAAATTGTAAAAATATATTCTAAATATACTTTAAAACCACTCAAATTAATAATTTATCACTATTAATTATTTCGATTAAAAAAATTGTTTTTTAATTATAATTTAGTAATTTTCACTATTCATCAGAATATGAAAGTTATCCGAAATGTACCAAAATTTCACCTTAGGCTAAATTTGATACTCCGAATCCAAAAATGAAGTTCATTTTGAAAAATAAGATTTACAGAATTTTAAAAAGTGGTTATTACTATTCATACCGGCTAGTTTTAATAATATTTTAATAGCATATCGTTGTTTAGTGAAACTCGGTATTGCGTATTACACATGCTATCGAGGAAGGTCGCGATTGCGTGTAATGCAAGGCAAGTCAAGGATGCGTGTTGTGCAAGCTCCTTTTTGTGTAGAGTACAACACAAGACATTAATAAAATTAAAAAGAATATTTTTTATAAAATCTTGGGCTGTTACATTCTACCCCCCTTAAAATGAATTTCGCCCTCGAAATTCGTCGAGGTTATAAATGGTTTACTATTTTAAAGTTTCTTTAATAGAAACCCACATCGTAAAAAGGAATATCAAAACCAATCTTTAAAAACAAACGTATGAAACGTAACGGTTACCCAAATAAACTAATCATTTGGTTTCCACATAGGTGAAAATATGGATATGGAAGAGAAATCTAACCATTATGTTCTGATGGAGAGTGGTAGAGAACATGGCTATGGAAAAGCCAATAATCACAAATCCATAAATTTGTGACGATCTAAGGTACCATCTGATTCATCAGGTATAAGATCACTAGGACAACATTTTTGGTTTTCGAGATCATTTCCCTAAAGTTGAAAATTTGAATTGGAATAAATACTTTCTTTATTTTGGTACAATCTCACTATTGTTCGTGCCTAGAACAATTTCCACTTCATCTCTTAAATAAATGAAGTTGAATTTGTTATTCGTGAAGTGTTAGCAGATCATGTGATAGAATGACGGGTCATTCCATCTGTCTCAAACAAAAGGTTAGCAAAAATTATATACATAAGTCGATCTATAGTGAGATTAATCATATATAGTTCCTAAAATGGACTTATACTTCATATATCATACTGCTTAATATAATAAAACTAGTTTCAACTAAATAGGTACTTCCTGTAGGCCAGTGGTAGGCGATAAAGGCCAGTCGCACTTCGGTTGTGGGTTCGATTCCCACAGCCTTGTCCGAAGCGATGGGCTGTCGCCCGTCCTGCAGGTTGTCCTTTTTCTAAAACTATATTACTATAACATCCCATAAATAATATCAAAAAAACTTCTATCCTTAAACAATACTAACTTATGTCCAACATAATCCATTCCAATCTTTAGTCCTATCCATAATACTGCAGTCCATTTTCATAACATAGTGAAAACGATTACCAGAGATTTAATACCATCGTTGATCCCCATATATCATAAGATATATCTTGTTGGACACATTCCAAATATTCAAAGGCCTTAATCTTGTACTCTCTTGAATACCCATTGAACCTTAGTAAAAACTTGAATGCTGTTAAAAGTTAACACTTCCCACATACCAAAATCCTCAAAATTCTATATACTCAAACCATGATATCACTTAGTCCTTATATCAATCATGAGCTCATGAATACTGTTAAACATTTCATTTTCTCGTTTTCCCTTCATTATGCCCATAATATCTCAATCACTTTGAATACCACATTAGACCAATACATAAATATTCCAATATTCCATGATACAACATTATTTTGGAACCCTATTACATAAAAACTTAATCATTCCACCACATCGTTGTCATATTCAACATTGCCAATAGTGATCGCATGTGACTTCCCTTTGTCCTTTTCCTTAAGCGGTTGCTCATGTCGATCATAACTAACCCTTGGATTAGGGAATTTTTTGGCATAATGTCCCATCTCCTTGTACTTGAAGCATTGAAGTGTTGGTTGTGCGTTCTCTGCAGTGTTTGCTTTATTCACTTCATTAGAATCCCTTTTTCCATTACATCGACACTCAGCTGCTCGATGACCTTCTTTTCCACACTTAAAACATTTTCTAGTCCCTTTAAGACAATCTCCACCATGCTTCTTTCCACACTTTGTGCATAAGGAAACATTCATCTTCTTTTCACCATTATTATGAGATTTCCCCTTGAACTCCATCTTTCGTTTCTTGTCAAAACCATGAGATGGATATGTAACACCAACTTCCATTTCTACCTTGATAGCACAACACACAATTTCTTCATAGCTACTGAAGTCTCTTATAGCTAATGCCCTTCGAAGACTTGGTTTTAAGCGACTGAAAAATCGATCAACTCTACTTTCAGGTTGGATGATAATGCCAGATGCATACCTTGCAAGTCTTGTAAAATTCGCTTCGTATATACCAACAGATTCATCATCCTTTTGCTTTAGTTCAAGAAACTCCTTCTACATCTTCGTTCGAAGAATACGAGGGAAGTACTTACTGAAAAACAAGTTCTTGAACTCGTCCCATTCCATGGAATCAATTTCATCTCTTTGCCTCCTATTCTTGATAAGATTCCACCATTGATCAGCTTCACCTTCCAAACGATATACTGCTAAGATGACTTTATCATGTTCAGAACATTGAAGAACTGAAAATATCTTTCCAGTAGTACTAATCCATTGTTCAGAAACTAATGGATCAGTAGACCCACTGAAAGAAGGCGGACGCTGCCTCATGAAGGATTCAACAGAATGTTGCTCCTTCCTTTGCTCGTTTGGAAGTCCTGCATGATTCATAGCTTGAGAAAGTTGTGTGAGCATGGCTAAAAGATTTTTCATTCCAGCTCCCATATCGTTTGGTTACTCAGGGGGACAATCATTGCATTGTCCATTGCATTGATCAACACGGTTCCTTCGGGTTCCAGCCATCGTCTAAAACCCCAAAAGAATAGTGTGAGAGGCAAAAATCATGCTAGGGAAAACAACATAATAAAGGGGTAGTACCCTCAATATCTAACATCTTAGGTTAAATTCTAAGATCGTTAGAGCAATTCTAGGACTATAACCTATACGTATACTTAACCTTAGGGACATCCCTAGACATACCGTAGAAATATCTCTAGGGATCTCACTAACGTTTTCGCATCCTAGTTTCCAAAGGTTGACTAAACCATTCCACTGATACCAACTGTAGAGTCCTGAAACCTGACGTACATAGACATTACATTACTTTTGCGGAATACTTCGTACATAACAAAAATACACACACACACAAGGATCGTAATAGTTTAGTGTCTTTGGAAACTCAGAACGTAATCTTCTAATCGTGGTGAAAGATCTTCAAAATCTCCCATAAAGATCTTCTTTTTTTTACCTAAAACCTTTCTTTATATCCTGGGGAAAAGAAAACATAAAAGGGTGAGCTCAAATGCTCAGTAAGGGTAAACAAAAGAAATATCAATCACATCGTATTCATAAGAACATAACATTTTGGAAATCATAACCTGCAAAAGAGAGCATAATTTCATAACATGGAATAAATCATAGAAGTGAAAATGAGATCCCCATAATCATAACATAAAACTTGAAACTTTGTGGCATGCACACATAATCATAGAGAATCATTTCTTGTTAGTCAAGACTCATTGCCAAGACTATCTTAGTGGACAAAGTCCCTTTCTGAATCGAGTAACCCTCGTTTCAGTCCTGTTTCACTGAACCGGTATAACCTACCATTTCAGCCATGTCTATCTCATGAGATATAAAATCTTTACCCAATGCATTGGAGGGAGATATAGGTCCCACCCATCTTATAATGAATCCTTTCTTATGTGTGCCACATAAATCATAAATCATACATCATCGCATAACACATGTAACAAAAATGTGATTCTTGAAACATCATGACATCATAAAACCATTCATATAAGATAAAGGAATTCATAAACATAATTCCATCACAACATAGTCAAATCAATGTAAAAATATGGATAGAAACAGAACCCTTTATTATCTTAGATGGAAAATAATTTTGATAAAACACTTGAAATGAATTCTTGAGGAAAATATCCTTTCTTCTTCAAAATCAATTTCTTTTCACAAAACATCATGCAATTTTAAAAGAAAGAGATTTTATTAAAAATAGTCATGAAATCTTTTGGAGGAAGCTTCATGAAAATAAGGCTTTAT
Organism: Viscum album; assembly: GCA_963277665.1. Taxonomy (NCBI): domain Eukaryota; kingdom Viridiplantae; phylum Streptophyta; class Magnoliopsida; order Santalales; family Viscaceae; genus Viscum; species Viscum album. The sequence continues at coordinate 1,968,166,843 of OY728132.1, forward strand.
AAAACCATAAAAATCCGTTCGTGCCGTTTAAGTTAAAAAAAACATTCTTCGTACTTTTGTCAGAAAAGTCAAAAAGTACCTCATACGACAAAAGATTCCTTTCATATATATTACTAAAAACTCACCGAAGGGTAAAAATGGATTTAAAAAATTGTAGGTGGATGGAAATAATATTACATATTGATGAAACATGGATGTGGATGATAAAATACACCCCAGTAAATGCCAAAGTAAAAACAATCTCGGATAAAAATGAGATTGTGATATTTCCCTTACCTTAGGTCCGATTTGCTTTGTACGTGTCCGAAGCTCCGGTATAATGGTTTAAATAATGTCATTGACTTATTACAGAATCATATTCATTTTTATGATATCATATATGGTTCACTTATGACATTATATTACCCGTTCTTTTGTAAATTCCATGTTAAAGAAGCGTTTTGGGTAAAATCATTTCATTTATCGTAGGTGTTTTGACTTGTTGTTTTTGACATTATTATTACTTATATCATGATTTACTTACTTCCAGAATATAAAATATGATTTATATATCATATATATTCAGTATATATATATATATAATAGATAGATAAATGACATGAAAAACACCGTTCATGGGGACGGTAGTCCGTACGTACGCATGAACGCTGTTTTCCTTTCCTTATTGTCTTGAATGGAAGTGAGTAGATGACATACATATATATATATACATAAATCCAGTATCTTTATAATGTCATATATTTCATTATTATTTCTTATATATACTTTATAATCATTCTTAAATGGTTAACATGGAGAATGAATCTCATCGCGTCGTGGAGACGGTAGTCCGTACGTACGCACGAGCGATGATATCATTTCCATAAATATTGAATTGAATTGGAGTGGATTATACAATATATCAGAATAAATATAATGTTGTAATAACTATTTATAGTTATTCTTTACACCCTTATACCCATCCATGTAAGGTGGTGGTGGAAAATAGATTACACCACGGCGTGGAGACGGTATTCCGTACGTACGCACGCGCGATGATTTCTTTTTCCGTAGGATGGATAGATGGTGAAATAGGGTTGTTTCATACTTATAATAACATATCAGTATATGAGTGATACTGATTTTATTACTTCATAATGAAACAACCTAAGAAGAAGAAGTGGAAGAAGAAATAAAGATGAAAGAATTGGTAACGGTAATTACCTCTTCTTTGAAGCGCCTTTTGGAGACCTCCTCTTAGGGAACTAAAATTGGTCGTTGAGGAAGACCAGAACCTCTAGAATGTTTCTAGGGAAGTGTAGAAGATATTTTGGCAGGGTTTGGCCGAGCTTGAGTGCTCAAATTGGTGTGAGGAGAAGGGGGAGGAGGTGTCCTTTTATAAGGGAGGAGAGGGGCACCTTAGGAATACCTCATAATATTATTTTATATTAATGTCAAAATCGGTTTATAATGGTTCCAAAGGGTCTTATTTCGAAGCTAAAGTGGGGATGGGTCGAAATCCTATCATCCAATAGGATTTAGACAAGTTTAGGGTATTATTTTAACCTTATCAATTAGATTTAACTCTAAGTTAAATAATTTAACTTTTACCGTGTCTGTTTGTTTTCTTTTACTATATGGTTAATAAACTTACTATAACATGGATAACGAACCCCAAATTGTTTATTATTAATATATATATCCCTATCTAAGTCATTTGGCCGAACCTTAGATTTTTAGGAATAAAATAACAATTAATAATATAATATATGATTTAAAAACTATTTTGTGTCAATTTTGACACTATTTGATATATGATTTTTGTGAAAGTCATAACAGAATTATATGTTCGAACCAAGTTGATTAAATCAACACTAATATATCATAGTAACCTAAAAAATTAGTGTAATTCATAAAAAGTCTTAAATTACATTTATATTGGTATTTATATTATCAATTATGTCAATATTTCATTAATAAGATAATTACTGCATCATCATTGTGTCATAAATAAATTAAATTATTTGATGTCTAAAAATTAAAAATAAAATACCATCATGTAGTAAATCCTTTTAGATTTCTAATGAATATTTAAAATCGAATTTATCTTATGTATAACCCCATATTAAAAATGATTTACTTATTAAACTTTGATTTTTACTACTTTAACCCTTCTTTAAATAAATTAATAATAAATGTCCTAATCTAATCCAAGTGGGCCTAAATGGTCATATTTTATTCCTAAGTTTGTTTTTGGTCGAATTACACTTGTACAATAGAATTAGGACATGTGTTAGGGTAATATTAATATCATATTTACCCTTAGTTACCCTATTTACTATTAATCGCGGTAAAAATAGTAAAAAGTTACTATTCACCAAAAAATTATTTTTATCTCATTGAACCACATTTTACTTACTGATATCAACCGTGTCTGTCGGATTTTTGAAATTCCATTCACAGAAGTGGTAAAATTAAGTTTTATGCAAAATTAAGTTTTTAACCTACCACTTAGTAGTTTCACTATTCATCAAAAATTGATGTTTTTCAGATTAATGCCAAAATTTCATCCTAAGCTATATTTCATATTCCGAATTCAAAAATGAAGTCTATTTTACCAAATTCATAACATAGAAGATTCATTAATTAATTTTATAATTAAATCCCGCTGTTAAAATAAATAGCGTGTTTTTAGGAAACAATATATACCAAAAGATTGACACTTGATTATGTCTGGTTTAAATGTGAAATTACAACCAATGACCAACATTGTATTAAATTGTAAAAATATATTCTAAATATACTTTAAAACCACTCAAATTAATAATTTATCACTATTAATTATTTCGATTAAAAAAATTGTTTTTTAATTATAATTTAGTAATTTTCACTATTCATCAGAATATGAAAGTTATCCGAAATGTACCAAAATTTCACCTTAGGCTAAATTCGATACTCCGAATCCAAAAATGAAGTTCATTTTGAAAAATAAGATTTACAGAATTTTAAAAAGTGGTTATTACTATTCATACCGGCTATTTTTAATAATATTTTAATAGCATATCGTTGTTTAGTGAAACTCGGTATTGCGTATTACACACGCTATCGAGGAAGGTCGTGATTGCGTGTAATGCAAGGCAAGTCAAGGATGCGTGTTGTGCAAGCTCCTTTTGGTGTAGCGTACAACACAAGACATTAATAAAATTAAAAAGAATATTTTTTATAAAATCTTGGGCTGTTACACAGCATATGACTTCTTCCTTCTATGTGCAGTCTTCATCTTCTCTTGGATGATCTGTACCTCCCTCGTTGTAGCTTGTACCAACTATGGTCTCAATAGTGCTGACTCCCTAGGGTTAGTCCAGCACAAGGGTGATCTGCATGGTCACCCGTATAACGCCTTGAAAGGTGAAATCCCGATGGTGGAGTGATAGCATTGTTCTAGGAAAAGTCCATCAAAGGTAAGTGATCCTCCTAACAACGACTGATGTCATAGACACAGGCATGTAGTATGTCCTCAAGGGTCTGAATGGTTCGCTATGTTTGACCATCCGTCTGAGGATAGAAAGCGGTGCTTAGATGAAGCTGCGTCCCGAAAGCCTCCAGCAACCCCTTCCATAGCCGGGAAGTAAACTTTGTGTCGCTATCAGAGATAATAGTAGAAGGAACTCCATGCAGCCTCACAATCTCTTGCATATATAGTCATCCTGAGCTCTCTAATGTACCCTGCTCTCTGATTGGTAAAAAGTTGGCTGACATGGATAGTCGGTCGACGATCACCTAGATAGATTCATGACCTCTAGATGTACATGGAAGACCCATCACGAAGTCCATGGATTTCCCATCCTACTTCCACTCTAGAACCTCTAAAAGCTGAACTAGGCATTCTTGTACCTGGTTCTCTGCCTTCAATTGCGGACAAGTGAGGCATTGAGAGACAAACTCTACAACTGATTTCTTCATACCTGACTACTAATGCTGTTGTCAAAGGTCATGGTACATCTTCACCACTCCTAGATGTACCTCTAGATGGGATGTGAGGAACTCCATCAACACTTCCTCCTGAAGTGACACTGGTACTATAGTACATCCTCTAAAGAGGATGACGTGCTCCCCACCTTCAGAAAATCCATCAGGTACTTTCCCTGTGGATATCTGAGCACGTCATGTCTCGCAGTTAGCGTCCACATGCTATGACTCCCTGACTCACTGAAGAAGTGGGGGAGTGACTGTAAGGGACTAAAGTAAAGTTGCTCCATCTTTATCCACAGAGGATATCTGTAAAGCAGCCTGCAGCTCCATCGCCTCACCTAGTAGTTGTATACCATATCTCTTTTTGAGTGCATCTACTACAACGTTCCCCTTTCTAGGAGTATTTAATATCTCGAAGTCATAGTCCTGGATGAACTCATGCCATAACCTCTACCTCAAGTTCATGTCCTTCTAAGATAAGATATACCTAAGACTCTTGTGATTATAGTACTAGGTGAAATGTTCAACCATCATATAGTGTCGACACGTCTTCATGTAAAATACCACTATTTCTAACTCCGGGTCATGGGTAGCATAGTTCATCTCGTGTTGTATCTGTTGATGAGAAGCTTATGTGATCACTACTCGCTACTACATCAGGAAACACCCGAGTCCGGACCCTGATTCATCGTAGTAGACTACGTACCCTATGCCTTCCTCTGGAAGCCTCAAGATGGGGGCACTAGTCAACCTCTTCATTATCTCAAGAAAGATATATAGTAATCTCTATGACCATATGAAGTGTTTCCCCTTCTTTTTCAAGGCTGATAGTGGTGCTGAAACTCTAGAAAGGTCTGGCACAAACCTCCAGTAGTAACCAACCAAACCCATGAAAATTCGTACCTCCATCACACTCCTGGGTGGCTCCCAAGAAAGTACCACCTCAATCGTCACTGGATCTACTACAAATCGAGCCTCTAAGATGACATGTCCCAAATAGTGAACCTCTCGAAACAAAAACTGGAACTTCAAGAGATTACCATAAAGCTGGTGCTCTCGGAGTGTGTCTAGTACTACCTTCAAATGGTAGGCATTCCCCTCCTCAGTAGTCAATTAGATCCCAATGTCATCGATGAATACTACAACAAAGCGATCAAGGTATTGCTTGAAAATCATGTTCATGAGTTCCGTGAACACTGATGGAGTGTTGGTTATGCCAAACTACATAACCAAGAACTTGTAGTGGTCGTACCAACTTCTGAATGTTGTCTTCTTCACATCCTCTTCTCGAACTCTTAACTGGTGATAGCCAGATCTGAGGTCTATCTTTGAGAACCACCCTGATCCCTTCAGCTGATCACAAAGGTCTTCAATCCTTGAGAGTGGTTATATGTTATTCATGTTCACCTAATTTAGGCGACGGTAATCAACATAAAGCCTCATGCTCCCATCCGCCTTCTTGGGGAAAAGAATCGGGGCTACCCATGGAGAAACACTGGGTCGGATGAATCCTTTCCCTTGTAAGTCCTCCAGTTTTACCTGAAGCTCACGATGCTCAGTGGGAGCCATCCGATATGCTGGAGTTGATATCGGTGCCATCCCGGTGTATAGTTCAATGTAAAAGTACACCTATCTGCAAGGAGGTAAATATAGAACATAATCAGTGAAAACATCTGCATACTTGTCTGTAAAGACCCGTAAAATTCAAGGAATTTTTTTTCTTAATTTTCTTGGGAATTTTACAAGAACGCAGTTTTTTGACGGCACCTGATTCCGAGTCCCGGTGTACCCGGAATCATTTTCCAAAGATTAGATTGGGTACGTTCAGTGACCAAACGAGCGGGATTTTCCAAGTTTTGAACCGGTGCTCGGAATCAAATTCTGAGGGCACCGATGGAATCGCAGCACCGTTAATTTCATTGAAACACTTTTCTGGAGTTTTGTTTTCTCAGGTGTGGTTTCTAATTTTTGGGGTTAAGTTAAGAAATAAAATAAAAGTGGTGCGACACTTTATTTTATTTCACTTAAAGCCACTTAAGATAGGTTAATCGGATAAGGTGGAACCCATAATATCCTACCCATTGGAAGGATATTTGTGAGGTGGGGCCCACACGAGCCCTGCCGTTTCTTTCCCTCTATGTAATTCACCTGCACCCCCTTTTTAATTAAAGTCAACTGTGCATTTATTTGGGTTAATAAACACCTCATTAATTGGGCAGTTAATTCGTTGGAATTAATTCTTTTAATTAATTTATTCATTACTTATCTTTGAATTTCAATTTTTGGCATGGGAATAAAATAAGACCAACACTTGTCTTATTGAGGGGTGGCTTGTTGAGAGGATTTGGAGAAAGCTCTAACGCCTGAAGATCATCATCCTCCTTTGCGAAAAACATGAAGAATGCGAAGAACGCCGACCTTCGACGAAGTGCGACGAAGAACGCCGAACCTTCGGAGATCGACGATGTGACATCGACGATCCTTCTTCCGCAACGTTTCTTCCGCAACGTTCCTTACCCACGACAATCTTCGATCAACAACCGATTGAGGTAGGGGATTTCGGTTCTTTTAATTCTTTTTGAATTATATCCTCAACATGGGTTTAATTGGTGAAATTAAATCTGTGTGTTTTTAATCCTCAGAGTTTGACTACGTGACGTCGTGTACCACGATGAAAGCGACGCCCCTTCCGTGATGCGACAATCCTCTTCTTCCATGATGGTCAATTCCACGACGAACTAACGTTCGAATACAACATTGATATAGGGGTTTGATTCATTTAAATCTTTTGGATTTATACTCACGGCGTATGATTAAATACTTGTTCGAAGACTTTTAAAACCGCTAACGTGGTGGGTGCGGACCAACGAACAAGTCCGAACCCACCGACCTTTCGTTCTTGGTGTGTGGAATGGTGGACGACGATGAAGCAGGCCACACGGGCGATGTGATGTCCTCACAGTGAAGGACGGGCCCTGGGAGGGCCATTGGCGAAGAAGGCATACAATTCCGACCACCGGAACGCGTCCGATGGTCAGCGGAGCAGCCCGTTGGTGCGCCACCGGGAGGAGGCACTGCGGCGGTAGTTCACGGTCCCGCGACCACGTGGGACCAGAGGCAACGGGACACGGCATCCGGCCACATCCGCTAACAAGGGTGGCCCCATGCGGGGCCGCGGTCTCTCCACGCGGGGGCAGTGCGCCCCCTGCTTCGCTCGGCTGTAACGACCGAGCTGAACCGCTGGCCACCCGGCCAGTGCCAGCCGGGTCGCGCCCAGCCGGGTCAAATCCGGACCTGGGTCGGGTCGGCCCGGTTCGGGCCGGCCCAGGAGGGGTTGGGCCGGGTCGGTCCGGGCCCAGACCCCCCGTTTTCTGACCCCTTTCGGTCTTTTTCTCATATCCTAGGCTAAGGACCTCCGATCGATGATCCGTCAGTGCGGATGTGATCCTTGGATCGAGACGGTCGTTTTGGTATATTACACTCAAGGTTTAAGAGTACTTTGGGTTCGTCCGGGTTGGTTCATACACGAAACCAACCAGGCCCTCGGAGCGGAAACGCTCATAACATGAGCTCCGGATGTCCGATGGGCATACCATCGACATTCCTGGATTCCTCTTAGTGAGACAGATCTTTTGGCTTACTCCGCCCAAGGTTTGGATGCTGGTGGAGTACGGTCGGGTTGGTTTTGACTTAAAAACCAACCGGACCCCTGGGACGAAAAAGCCAATAACTCTCAAACCGGGCGTCTGATTGACGCGCCGTCTGTGACATTGAGTTCCTGTTGACGATACAGAACTCTTGGATACATCAACTCTGGACTATGTGTTAGTTGATGTATCAGCCACTCGGCTCGTGGAGGAGACCCTCCCGAACTAGATTGCTCTGTGCGGGAACCCTAGAGCTGGCTGCGACTGCGACGACGACGACGACTATACAGAGATCCTCAGTGGATTCGACGGCGATGATTACAACACTCAGCAATACTACGTGGATCAATGATACAAATCATGTGTGGGTCCGATCCTCTGTGGGTCAGCGCTCAGCGGTCTTGTGTGGGCCAGTGCCTACAGATCCTGTGTGTGTCTGATCCTATGTGGGTCTTTGCGGGGGTTAGTTACCTATTGATCCTGTATGGGTCAGATCCTTTGTGGTTCATTGCGGGGGTTAGTACTGATTGATCCTTTGTGGGTCCGACGACATAGATGAATCAGTGGATATATCTGATCATCTCTATCATCATACGAAGAAGTATACCTATTTGTGTTGAATCCTGTTTTGCTTTCCGTTGTGGATTGTGTTCTACTTTCCATTGTGGATTACGTTTTTCTTTCCTGTGTGGACTGGGTTGTGCATGGGCTCAGAGGCTGGAGCGAACTAGAATTGATGACTTAGGTATATGTATGGGGATATACCTAAGCAGTGTCGGATGTTACTTTGTGATTGATTCTTTCCTTTGTGGATTATCCTTTGTGGATTCTGGGAGACCTTCGGTGGTCTCGGGGTCCCTACTGAGTAGCTTATACTCAACCATGCATGGGATATGCCCGCACTACGTTGTGTTGGTTGCAGACGACGGACAGCGTTGATCATGGTTGAGGCTTGTGGAGCAGGACGGTACCCAGAGGTGGACCACTAGGCGGGATGTACTCGGAGCGGACGGTTGGACCTGAAGAGCTATGGAGGCTATCTGTACTCACCCTTCAGGTGGGACTTCCAGTGGGAGGATCGATGTTACAGCTTTACTTTCAATTGCTGTTTTCCATTTCCAGTTGTACTTTACTTTTAGTTTGGGTTTGTATTCTGGCCTACTTACTTTTCCGCACTTACTGTTGGACCCAGTATTACTTAGAGTTTACTTCTTCTTCTTGCCTGCTCTGTGGTGTTTGTTTACTTTACAAAGGCAACACCTTCCCTTTTTACTGGGATTTACACCTTGGTTCAAGTTGCCAGCCCCTGGCTATATAAGGTGGAATTGGGGTAGTAACGAAACCGACCCCGAGATGGGTTGTGACAAATTGGTATCAAAGAAGTTCGGTTCTACCACAGAACTTTGGACTCTGATCTTTTTTTCTATGTGAAGCAATAATGTTATGTGTATTGGGTGTGGTTATCAGTCCAGGGATTCCAGTGTTGGTGCAGCAGCCGATGTATCCGTACACCAGGACCTTGACTTCTGATTTCCGACTTAATGCACGAAAACATTGATTGCATGTGTGTTTCAAGTTTTCTTTGTGATTACATTATGTCAGCTCACTAGGTATATTGTTCTAATTGTGGCGCACCTGTCTCTTTTCATGATGGCCCCACGATGGAAGCCAGCTAGGGTTCCGAGAGCTGTACATGACGATAGCCTGCCGAGCGACGAGGCCTCAGTACAGGTCCCTTTGACAGCAGAGGCACCGGCGGTACCTCTACCCATCGAACCACCGATGCTACCAGCCCCAGCCGCTGACGATGCATGTCACCTTAGTGCACTGTATGAATTTCAGCGCCAGGGGCCCCCCAGGTTCCATGGGGAGATGGACCCCCAGGCAGCCAAGGAGTGGATGGAGGCAGTTGTTTGGGTTTTCAGGTTAGTGAGGACACCGGCAGACTTCATGGTGATCCTCACAGCGAGCCTACTGCACGTGGCAGTAGGCAGATGGTGTATCTTGATGCTCCAAGTGCACGATGAGTCATCTATCCTCTGGATGGACTTTGAGAGCCTCTTTCACTCAGAGTTCGTCCCAGCCACACTCCGTATGGTGCGCATCCAGGAGCTTTTACAGCTGTAGCAGAGCAACTTGACGGCCGCCCAGTACTCGGCGAGATTTACCGATCTCTCGCGCTAATCGACAAACATGGTACAGGACCCATTCTTCTGAGTACGGACCTTCGATTAGGGACTGAGGTAGGAGATCAGGTCATCTCTGATCTCCCTCAACATTCCGACACAGGCGGGGGTGCTGGAGCGAGCCCTTCTGATCGAGAGCTTCCTTGTAGAGCCTGCATCAACAGCGATACCTAGCACAGGGTGGCACATAGAAGAGTCCTCTACAGCAGGAATTTGATTGATGACTCATGGGTCCAAGCAGACCAGACCCTCAGGCAGACGACCTCAGGACACTGGCTCAGTAGTGCGAGGCACACAGCGTGGAGCCAGTCTTTCGAGAGGCAGATAGTGCTATGCATGCGGTGGGCAGGGCCAAATGGCTCATGACTGCCCGAACCTCTATGCAGAGGAGCAGCAGATGTTTGAGGAACCACCTAGGCAGAGGCATAGGTTCGACCGTGGCGGTCTGTAGGGAGCAGGTGGACGAGGCAGAGGATCTGGCCGATCAGTAGGTGGTGGGGAGATGCTTTGAGGCTATACCACCACCACCACCAGGAGGTCCACCCTAACCTCAGGGGAGAGAACTACTTCAGGCAGCTGAAGAATAAGATCATGGAGCTCTAGAAGCAGGTGGACAAGTGCAGGTCTAGCTCCTGGCATAGAGGCCTTTTCCTATTATGCCTCTATCTTCATTGTTTGTGTTTCCTTGTTTCCTTGTACATTGAGTTGAATTAATAAAAGACGCTTGAAATAGTGATGTTTTCTTTCTTGTCTTTTGTTTTTTAATACTAAGAGGTGCCAGTTAAAAACCGTTGACTTGACCCTCACTTGCGAGAATCTTACTGGAGGATACCCAGTGACCACACACTGATGCCAACAGTGTGACTCAACCCTTGGAGGTGAGAGTAACAGTTGGATCTCTTGGTAGCAGCGTCGAGGCCTTACGGCGTCATCCAATCCATGAATTAACTAATCATGACAGGATTGACTCTATTAGGCAAGGAACGTGGTTTATCCAGGGGATGAGACCGGATTTCCCTTTTCGGTAAAGGAGAAATCTTTGCAGCTTTGCAGAACGTTAATGAGGAAGGGGAAACCCTTCTTGTGGTCAGACAGATGTCAGTAGAGCTTCCAGGAGCTGAGACAGAGATTGACCAGCGCGCATATCTTGTGGTTGCCGGAGGAGGGAGTAGGGTATGTAGTTTACTGCGATGTATCAGGGGCTGGACTCATGTGTGTCCTGATGCATGAGCGAGCAGTGATCACCTATGGATTACGTCAGTTGAGTCCGCATGAGCAGAAATACGGTACCCATGACCTGGAGTTAGCAGCAGTGGTCTTCACTCTGAAGACATGGCGACACTATCTGATTGGCGAGCACTTTACAGTCTATTTTGACAATCCGAGTCTCAGGTACATCTTTTCCCAGAAGAACATGATCCTGAGACAGCGTCGATGGCTCGAGTTCCTCCGAGACTATGACTTTGAGATAGTCTATACTCCTGGGAATGGGAACGTAGTGGCCGAAGATTTCAGCAGGAGAACGGGCATTCAGCTACTTGAGGAGGCGACAGAGCATCTAGCTGCTTTTCAGATATCCTTTGTTGATAGAGATGGGTCAGCCTTCCTTCAGTCACTCACAATCACTCCTCCACTACTACAGCGGGTTAGAGAGGCACAGCGTGGGGATGCTGACTGTGAGACGCAGCGTACACAGATATCCTCAGGACAGGCACCTGATGGATTCTCCGTAGGAGGAGAGCACGATGTCCTTTTCAGAGGACGTACCATGGTACCAATTGATTTACAAGAGGAGTTGTTGAGAGATTTTCACGCTTACCCTCTGGCGGTACATCCTGGAGTGGAGAAGATGTACCAGGATCTCAGACGACATCACTGGTGGATGGGCATGAAGAAGGTTGTGGCAGAGTTCGTTTCTTGATGCCTCACCTACCAACAGGTGAAGGAAGAGCATCAGGTACCAGCAGGCTTGGTACATCCCTTGGAGGTTCCGGAGTGGAAGTGGGATGACATATCTATGGACTTCATGACTGGACTTCTGCGCACTTCCAGAGGTCACGACTCCATTTGGGTGATTGTCAACTGACTCACCAAGTCGGCATACTTCTTACCCATCAGAGAGAAGGGCTCAGTAGAGAGCTTGGGATGTCTCTACGTTCAGGAGATAGTACGGCTTCACGGTGTGCCATCATCTATCTTCTCCGATCAAGATGCTCGCTTTACTTCCCGACATTGGAGGGGTTGCAGTAGGCGTTCGGGACGAAGCTACGTCTGAGCACCGCCTTCCACCCTCAGACGGATGGTCAAAAAGTGAGGACCATTTAGACCTTTGAGAACATGCTCCACGCATGTGTCCTCGACATTGGTTGCAGCTGGGAGGACCACCTACCCTTGGTGGAGTTCGTGTACAACAACAACTACCACTCCACCATTGGGATAGCACCATATGAGGCGTTGTACGACCGACCTTGCAGATATCCTCTGTGCAGGACAGACCCTGGGGAGTCAGCACTTATGGGGCCGGAGATGGTCCAGGCCACGAAAGAGAAGGTCCAGGTCATCCAGAAGCGGATGAGGACATCTCAGAGCCTATAGAAGTCTTATGCTGACAGGAGCCGGAGGCCACTGGAGTTCGAGGATAGTGACCACGTCTTCTTGCGGGTCTCACCTCGACGTGGATTACAGAGATTTGGCTGAGGCGGCATGTTGTCTCCACGCTTCATCGCACCATTCCAGGTCCTCATCAGGATTGACGAGGTGGCTTATCGCCTGGCTCTACCACCTCAGTTGCACCGGGTTCACGACGTCTTCCACGTATCTTAGCTGAGGATATACGTGCACGACCCGGAGCATATCATTGACCATGGGGAGCTGGACGTTGATGATGGGGAGACTTTTGCAGAGGTCCCGGTGGAGATTGAGGATCGACAAGAGTGGGTCCTATGTGGATGGTCGATTCCTCTAGTGTGCATCAGATGGAAGCATGAGAACCTCCAGGAGGGAACTTGGGAGCGGGAGGCTCAGATGCATGCTCAGTACCCACATTTGTTTCCCTAGTTTATGATGTATATTTACAGGGACACAAATACCTGATGTGGGAGTAATGTAAAGACCCGTAAAATTCACGTAAATTTTTTTCTTAATTTTCTTCGGAATTTTACAAGAACTCAGTTTCTGACGGCACCTGATTCCGAGGCCCGGTGTCCCTGGAATCATTTTCCGAAGTTTAGCTTACGTACGTTCAGTGAACAAACGAGCAGGTTTTTCTAACTTTTGAACCGGTGCTCGGAATCAAATTCTGAGGGCATGGATGGAATCTCAGCACCGTTACTTTCTTAGAAATTCATTTTCCAGAGTTGGGTTTGCTTAGGTGTGGTTTTTAATTTTTGGGGTTAATTTACGAAATAAAATAAAAGTGGTGTGACACTTTATTTTATTTCACTTAATGCCACTTAAGCTAGGTTAAGCGGATAAGGTGGAACCCCTAATATCCTACCCATTGGTAGGATATTTGTGAGGTGGGGCCCACACGAGCCCCATGGTTTCTTTCCCTCTAAGTAACGCACCTGAACCCCCTTTTTAATTAATGTCAACCGTGCGTTTATTTGGGTTAAGAAACTCCTCATTAATTGTGCGGTTAATTCATTGCAATTAATTCTTTGAATTAATTTATTCATTACATATCTTTGAATTTCAATTGTTGGCATGGGAATAAAATAAGACCAACACTAGGGTTATTGAGGGGTGGCTTTTTGAGTTGATTTGGAGAAAACTCTAAGGCCTGAAGATCTTCATCCTCCTTCGTGATGAACGCGAAGAACGTGAAGAATGCCAACCTTCAACGAAGGGCGACGAAGAATACTGAACCGTCGGAGATCGATGACACGACACTGACGATCCTTCTTCCGCGATGTTTCTTTCACAACGTTACTTCCCCACGACAATCTTCGATCAACAACCGATTGAGGTAGGGGATTACGGTTCTTTAAATTCATTTTGAATTATATCCTCAACATGGGTTTAATTGGTGCAATTAAATCTATGTGTTTTTAATCCTCGGAGTTTGACTACGCGACGCCGTGTACCGCAACGACAGTGAATCCCCTTCCGCGATGCGACGATCCTCTTCTTCCGTGACGGTCAATTCCGTGATGAACCCACGTTCGATGATAACGTTGAGGTATGGGTTTGATTCATTTAAATCTTTTTGATTTATACCTGCGGCGTATGATTAAATACCTGTTGGAAGTCTTTTAAAACCGCTAACACGGTGGGTGCGGACCAACGAAAAAGTCCAAACCCACCGCCCTTTCGTTCTTGGTGTGCAGAATGGTGGACGACGATGAAGCAGGCCGTACGGGTGATGTGAGGCCCTCGCAGTGAAGGACGGGCCCCGGGAGGGCCATTGGCGAAGCTGGCACGCAATTCTGACCACCGGAACTCGTCCGGTGGTCCGCAGAGCAGCCTGCCGACACGCCTCACCAGCACAGCGGTGCCGGAAGCAGGTGGCGGCGGCGCTCGGCTCACCCCCGGGGGGAGACGTCGCGACTGAAGCCACGGCGGCAGGGCACAGTCCTGCGTCCACGCGAGACCGGAGGCGACGGGATGTGGCAGCCGGCCGCGTCCGCTGACAAGGGTGGCCCCACACAGGGCCGCGGTCTCTCCACACGGGGGTAGCGCGCCCCCGCTTCGCTCGGCCTTAACGGCCGAGCCGACCTGCTAGCCACCCGGCCAGCGCCAGCTGGGTCGCGCCCAGCCGGGTCGGCCCGGGCCAAGACCCCCCGTTTTCGGGCACCTTTCGGTCTTTTGTCCATATCTTGGGCTACTGACCTCCGATCGATGCACCGTCAGTGCAGATGCGATCCTTGGATCGATACGGTCGTCTCAGTATATTGAACTGAAGGTTTATGAGTACTTTGGGTTTGGACGGGTTGGTTCGTACACGAAACCAACCGGGCCCTCGGAGCAGAAACACTCAGAACTTGAGCTCCGGAAGTCCGATGGACATACCATTGACTTTTCTGGATTCCTCTTAGTGGGAAGGATCTTTTGGCTTACTCCGCCCGAGGTTTGGACACAGGTGGAGTACGGTTATGTTGGTTTTGACTTAAAAACCAACCGGGCCCCTGGGGCGAAAAAGCCAATAACTCTCTGACCGGGCTTCCGATTGACGTGTCGTCTGTGATGTTGAGTTCCTATTTACGATACGGAACTTTGGAATACATCAACTCTGGACAATGTGTCAGTTGATGTATCAGCCTCTCGGATCGTGGAGCGGACCCTCCCGAATGATCTTGCTGTGTGCGGGAACCCTAGAGCTAGCTGCGACTGCGACAACGATGACAACTGTACAGAGATCCTTAGCGGTTTCGACGGCGACGATTACAGCACTCAGCGATCCTACGTGGATCAGTGCTACCGATCTTGTGTGGGTCCGATCCTGTGTGGTTCAGCGCTCAGCAGTCCTATGTGGGCCAGCGCCTACATATCCTATGTGGGTCAGATCCTGTGTGGGTCTGATCCTGTGTGGGTCTTTGCGGGGGTTAGTTACATATCGATCCTGTGTGGGTCAGATCCTTTTTGGGTCATTGCGGGGGTTAGTACCTATCAATCCTTTGTGGGTCTGACGACATAGATGAATCAGTGGATATATCTGATCATATCAATCATCATACGAAGAAGTATACCTGTGTTAGCTGAATCATGTTTTTCTTTCCTTTGGGGATTGTGTTGTGCTATCCTGTGTGGATTACGTTTTTCTTTCCTGTGTGGACTGGGTTGTGCTTGGGTTCGGAGGCTGGAGCGAACTGGAATTGGTGACTTAGGTATATTTATGGGCATATACCTAAGCAGTGTCGGATGTTACTTCGTGACTGCATCTTTCCTTTGTGGATTATCCTTTGTGGATTCTGGGAGACCTTCGGGGGTCTCGGGGTCCCTACTGAGTAGCTTATACTCACCCCTGCACGGCCTATGCCCGCACTACATTGTATCGGTTGCAGACGAAGGACAGCGCTGATTGTGGTTGAGGCTTGTAAAGTAGAACGGTACCCAGAGGTGGACCACTAGGCGGGACGTACTCGGAGAAGATGGTTGGACCCGAAGAGCTGTGGAGGCTATCTGTACTCACCCTTCAGGTGGGGCTTCCAGTGGGAGGCTCGACGTTATGACTTTACTTTCAGTTGTTTCTTTCCCTTTATAGTTGTTCTTTACATTCAGTTTGGGTTTGAATTCTGGCCCACTTACTTTTCCGCACTTACTGTTGAACCCAGTTTTACTTAGAGTTTACTTCTTCTGCTTGCTTGCTCTGTGGTGTTTCTGTACTTTACAATGGAAACACCTTCCCTTTTTACCAGGATTTATGCCTTGGTGCTAGTCGCCAGCCCCTGGCCTATGGAAGGCGGGCTTGGGGTAGTCACGGCACAGGCCCTGAGGACGGGTCGTGACAAGTCCACCACTACAGGATTGCTTGGACACTCCACATCAACGGCTCTGAGGTTAAGGCCAGCTAACAGAAGATTGATTGGCTGAACCCTCTCTGAGTAAGTCTGTCATGTGCTGCAAGGGCTCCCTTCTTACTGGTGAAGGTAAACCTAGTCTCATACATGAAGGCACACCGCAAATTGAACCTAATATAATCAATCTGAGGATGGACTGTAGATAACCAGTCCATACCCAGGATGACACCGTAAGGCCTCGACACTGCTACTAGGAGATCACAGCCGAAGCTCTCGCCTCATAGAGTAAGCTCACACTGCCGGTACCAGTGTTTAATCATTGAGTCTTCTCCCATAAGAGTATCTAGCCGTATGGATCAAGCCAATGACTCGGCCAGAATCACTGAGCTTCGAATGAGGGAAGTGGTCATGAAAGAGTGACTGAAACCTGTGTCAATACGTACTGCAGCTAAGGTGGAGTAGACACAGACTGTTCTTCAAATCATCTCTGAAGCACCATGGTCCTATGTTTCAGTTTCCGAAAGTTGAGCTCTCACCTGTCCACCTGCTCCTTATGGTCGGGGTGGACCTCCTGGGGGTGGTGGTGGTAACAACCTCGAAACGTCATCTACTGCTAGCAGCACGACCAACTCCTATTCCACTTTTGCATGCTCCCTGCGGACCACCTCGATCAATTTTATTCCTCTTTATGTGTGGTCTTTTGACCGTCTTCTAATCATCCAAACGGTGGGTCAGACATCCACAATCCATGTAACCATGCCAGCCGCATGAATAACAGTGACCGCTCCTGGCATGTGTGTCTCCTCCCCGGGTTCCTCTTACAACTGATCCTGAGTCATGCGGTCGTCCACCCTTGGGTCTGGTCCTCTCAGACCTCTGTGACATATGTCTACTACCACCTACAGAGGACTCCGATGCATGTCGACTAGTTGGGGATCTCGCTGCTGGAGACTGCTATGTAAGGAAACTCTCCACTAAGTGAGCTCGCTCGAACACCCCTTCTTTCATCAGGATGCTAAGAGAGATCATCAAAGCCCTGGTCTCTTGACTGAGCCCCTGCATGAAGGTGTTCGCCCTGAAGAATGGGTCTCGTTCCATATCTATGGAGTAGAGTGAGAGGTTGGAGAACCTCACAGAGTACTGAGCTACAGTCATGTTTCCCTACTGTAGATGAAGTAGCTCCTGTATCTGTACCACACGTTGTGTGGCTGGGACAGACATCGCCCGAAACAAGATATCGAAGTCTTCTCAGAGGAGTGTCATCTCATCATGAACCTGCAGCATCAAGTTCCATCATATGCTCGATGCGGTCTGTAGAAGGCTCGGAAAACCTATCACCAGGGCATCTGCTGGTGTCCCTACAAGTCAGAAAACTCTCACCACAACCTCCATCCAATACTCAGCCGCCTATGGGTCCGTCTCTCCCCTGTACCTGGGTGGCCCTTTGGGCTAGAACTAGTGCAACACGCTCAAGTATCACGCATCATCTGCTGTTGATACTGGTGGCATTGGTGTCCCAACAGGTCGTGGTACCGCAAGTACCTTCGCTGGAATAGGGCCCTGCACTGAGACCTCATTGCTCGGTGGGATATCTGTGCAAACAATTCTCGGGACTTTCACTGGTCATCCGTGGTTAGGCATCCTGATTGAAACATTTGCGACACAGTCAAGGATTATACCGGATTAGATAACCTGGTTGAGATGACATAAAGAAAACTTTTGAAAACACACACGCAATTAGTGTTTTCATGAACTGAGTTGGAAATCAGAAGTCATGGTCCTGTTGTATGGATACATCGGCCGCCGCACCAACACTAGACTCCTTCAAAAAAGAACCTCACCCATTAACCTTAACAATATTTCTTCACAGAAATGAAATATCAGAGAACTTCATTCTGCAGTAGAACTGACTCCTTTGATACCAATTTCTCATGACCTATCTCCTAGGGCCCATTCTGTTACTACCCCAAGCCTGCCTTCCATAGGCCAGGGCCTGGAGACTATCACCAAAGGCATAAATCCCTAAACTGTGAAGGCATTGCCTTTAAAACATGAAAACACACACAACAGAGTAAGTGTTGGAAGGAAAACAGAGTGTAAAACTATATACAATGAGTGTTGATAGTAGAGGTGTTGGAATACAATACCAATAAAAAAATACAAGTACAACAGAAAACAAGTACAATTGAAAAGGACAAAATAACTAAATGGTGAAGAACAACTCGTGGATCATCCACCATGGATCCTACCTGAAGGGTAGGTACAGATAGCCTCCTGAGCATTCCATTTCTGTCGGTCTCCTCCACATACCGAACATTGTGTGGTCCACCACTGGGTACCTTCCAGTCCTGGTACTCTCAGCCTTAGTTAATGTTTTCCCTCATCTACAACCAACACAATGAGGTGCGGACATAGACCGTGCAGGGGTGATTATAACGATACTCAATAGGGACCCTGAGACCCTCAATGTCTCACAAAATCTAACAAGGATAAATCACTAAGTATGAAATCAACAGATAACCCCACATAGATATATTCCCAAACATATACCTAAGTTATCAAGTAATCCATCTCAATCATGAGGTAAATACAAAAATTTACGGACTCATCTCAACTAGTATTTTATTTGAGGGATAGTATCAATATGGACCCTCACCTGCTGGAGAACTCTTCCTCTGTCAAGTACAGTGGGCCTACCACATCACTCAGAGGCGCTTCCCACTAACCTTGTACAGCTAAGTAACTTCTTCTATCATATTCCATGGGTCTGTCGCGTTACACAGAGGCGCTCCCCACTGTGGGTGTGTCACGTCACACAGAGGCGCTCCCCCTCATAGCCTGCTGAGGTAATCCTCCTGTCGAGTACCGTGGCTCTGATGCATCACCAAGGTGCTCCCCAATGTGGGTCTGCTGTGACACCATGGAGCTCCCCACTAGGCCAGTAGAGTCACTCTGAGTCAAACGATCAGCAGTCGTCAAGTCTCAGCAAGCTACTAGGGTCTCGTACAAATGTGAGCTCATCTCTGGAAGATCCACTCCACAAGATATTGTTTTATGATCCAAATTCAATGAATTTCCACGAAGAAGTAACTCAAAAGACCTCCACATCATATGGGAATCAAAGAAATAGATGGCGCGTCAATCGGAGGCCCGGTCTGTGAGTTTTTAGCCTTTTAGTCCAGTGAGCACGGTTGGATTCGTGTATGATCCAAAGTGACCATATCACAAAATTACCCAGAACTACATTGGGGTATAATAAATGAGACCATAGAGCTCGAAGAAAGCCATCTCCTTTGATGGTTCTTTAAATGGTCGTCTGGTGCCCAAGATATGGCCAATGAAATTAAAGGGTCAGTAGTGGGCACGGGTCCGGTCTGACCCGGTCGGACCAACTCAGCCCAACCAGTCTAAGCCGACCCGGTATGGGTCGACCCTGTCTGACCAGTTGGGTCTGGGCCATCCCATGGGTGGGTTAGCATGTTAGGTTCGGCCCATCCCACTAGGCCCAGCCCAGCTGGCCGCATGGGCGGTTCAGCCCTGGATCGAGGTCAATTCAGCCCGGAGCGTCGCGAGGTCGCGGCCTGGCGCAGCTTGAGACGGAGGTCGCGGCTGTGCCGGTTCGGCCAGGGCACCGCAAGAGTGGTCACGGCTAGTTTGGGAGGCAGGGCAGCTGGGAGGTGGGGGAAGGGTGCGACCAGGGGAGCAAGCGGGTGGGAGGGGCGCCAGGCAGGCCGGCGGGCGGCCGATCCGGGTGAGGCCTGGCTGGGAGGTAGCAAAGCAGGGCACCAGGCAGTGCTACGGGCGGCCGGGAAGGGCATGTTCTAGCTGGTAGGCAGTCGGGAGGATGGGAGGCTGGGATGGCGATGTTCGGTCCGGTGCGGTTTGGCGCGGCTCGGGTCACCGCAGGATCGGGTCGGCGCGACTCGGGTCGGTCTGGGCACCGGAACCCCATGGGGGCAGTGCGGTTCACGGAGGCTGTGGGAAGCGCTGCCTTTTCCTGTGCCTTTGTCTCCTTCAATGCCACTTCATCGCCATGCCGAGAAACAACACCAACAAGAACGGTGGAGGGGTCAGGCCATGTTGGTTTGGCCCACACCCACCGCGTTTAGGGTGGTAACAATTGGCTCATCGAAGAGTTTGAAAGATGAACAACAATTATTTTACAACCACACAACGATTCCTTTCCAACCTGAAGAAAATAAAAAGAAAATAAAAGTTACTCAAAATAAACCCCCTACCTTTGATCGTTGGTCATCGACGATGAAGTCACGGGATGAAGACGAAGGATTTCTTCATTCGTCATGTCCATCGTACACTTCCAATCCTGAGCTTCTTCGGCTCATTGACGACGCTGCGGAGGGTAGGTCGGTTGTCGAAGATGCTCCACGTCAGTAGGATCCGAGGAAGGAAGTCGAAATCTCTTCTTGCCGTCATTCTTCGTTATTTGTTATTCGTTCTTAATTGGGAACTTTTCTCCCAAGCTCTTATCTTTCCAAGCTCCACCAAATGAGAAATTCCAACCAAAAATAATATATTTTATATTATTTTAGTTGTTGGCACAAAATTCATATTGTTGAATTAAATTTAATTGGCCCCACCTAATTAATGCTTGAGTGTTGGCACAAATTATTTCGAGGAGTTGGAACCAATTAATTAAAGATGAGGTCAAGATGCTCTCCCTCATTAAAGAGGGAGTGTTGAGTGGTTTTACTCTCCTCCCATTAATAGGGGTAAGGTGGTCCCCAACCCTATTATTCAAAAAAAAATTGAGGTTATGTTGTCTCGGGTGGTCCCCATGTCATAACCTATTGTGGGAGGTTAGATTCCGGTGGGCCCCACCCCCATAACTTCTCTTGGGAAGTTATGGGTTTGTGGTCCTAACCCTAACTTCTATGAGGATGTTTTAACCACGAAACACCCTCATGGCGGATCAAACAAAAATGAAGTGAAGCTCACTTTATTTTATAACTTTACACAAAAACTCAAAAAATAACGTGTATTGTTGACCAACTACCGTTGATGTGAATGTTTTCTTAAGAGAATACTGTAACTGCGAGTTCAATGGTGGCCTCAAATTTCAATTCAGAGAACTGGTTCAAAAGTTAAAAAAACTCACTCATACTTTTGTTGAAAGTATCCGAACAAAACTTCAAAAATTGATTCTGGGCACACCGGGCTTCGGAATCATGTGCCGTCAATTTTAGTGGACTCGTAAAATTTCCATGTATTTAAAAATTTCCATTGAAATTCTGGGTCTTTACACATTTAGCACTCATTTAAAAGAAATACAATATTAATATCTCTATTATATGTTATAATTGCTTCATTTTTCATGTTTGTTTTTTGTTTAGTAGTTACTGTATGTGTATAAATGTTTCATAGTTCCATCATATCTATAATTTTTTTCATGGTACTATTTTCAAATAATCTGATTATTTATATTTTTATTCTTACATAAAATTCAGTGATAGAAATATGAATTAAACAATTTTTGTAAATGATCATCAATATGTATGAATGTAAAATATTTTTATTTTTCAATTAATTGATGAAAAGAAAGGGAAATATTAATTATAAATTATAAGAACAGTAATATATCATATATATAATATTGCTTTACCACATTCAACCCTATTATCATTCAAATAAACTACAAATGAAAAATCAATCAAACCATTTCGTGGAGGTGTTACTCCACAAGTATACAGAAGAGAAATTATCACCCCCCAATGGATTCGATGGTGCGAAGCAAGAATTGATAATATAATTCTTTTTTTTTTAATTTTATCATAATTATATTATATAAATTCTAAATCCATTATAATATCGATCCCTAAAATATTGTGATTTGAAATTAATTCTATCATAATGTTGAAATGGTAAGTCGTACAAACGAACATGTGATACGTTAACTTCCAATTTGCTTGGAATGAGGTGGTGTAATGTGGTTTTAATAATCATAATTGTATTTAATTATAGTGAGAATACATATACAATATTTTGAAATTTATATAATTTATTTTGACATAGAGAAATAAAATTATAATATAAAGGGGTCATTTAATGTAATTACATCTTCTTTAAAAATACAACTTTTCGATATCCTTGAAATGGATCCAGGGTAGGTGTTTTTGTATGAAAAAAAACTCATATAGATTTTGGTATGTTTGGAATAAAAATATATTGATTTCATCAATGATAGATAGAATAATGAGGTTTGATGACGATAAATGAGGCTCCTCAAATATAATTATCAACATGGTTTCTCTTAGAATTTAACAGATAAGTAAATTAATATAAATTAATCTTTATGATCAGATGGTTAAAATTTGATAAAAATGAAATAAAATATTTGAGTAACACCCCAATATTTGTGAAATACTTTTTCAGATAAATTTAATCTTTTCAATATTTTTCATTTCTCACAGCACTTAATATTGAATTTATATTAAATCACTTCATTTAATTGAATTATATGATACAATAAGTGAATAATTAATTATATGGTGCACCAAGTTAATTTTTCACTATAATCCACCCCTACATGGTTTTTGTTACATGTAACGCAATGTTTCTACAAGACAAAATTTATTATGATAATTATTTAAATAAGGTAATTATAACAGTAATGTTAAACATTATATATTTATTATAATAACTAGTTTTTAAAAATAATATATAATGGTTATATATAAATAAAACAAATTAATAATAAAAAATATAATTTCTGGTAAAATATTTATATGTTTCAAAATACTATTTTTCTCAAATGAACTCTTTTTATCTATTTATGTGAATAATTATAAAATAAATTTTAGACACTTTTACGAATTGAATGTTAATAAATGAACTCATTCTTCAAATTCATAATATGAAAGTATTCAAAGGGTGATTTTTTGGTATTTTTTTAAAAACATCATTTTTTGATAAATACTGAAAAATACAATATTTTAATTCAAAAATGTTTCTTAATCTATGTAATTAATATTTTTTTATTATATTTTCATTTAGTTATAAGGAGTAATTACACAATATTAACATCAATTAATCTAATTTAGGTCATTATAACCAATTTTACTTTGAAATTTGATATAAAATATTTACACTTTTAAAAATATTCTCTTAGAAAGCATACATCCAAGACCCATTCGTGGTATTAATATAAAATGAGTTTTAATACTTTTTTATTTTAATATCAAAAAATAGAGTCCATATTTTCTATGAAAAAAATTATAATTTCAAATTATGGAAAAAAATTGTCCAAAAGTTTAATAAAAAATTTAATTTAATTATAGTGATTACAGTACCGGGTTGCTATACCCTATGGTCATAGTGGGAAATGGTCGTGGAATGAGTCCCAATAGAATTTAACATTGTACATTTTGTGAACATAATGATTAAAATCCATTTCCTAGATGTGGAACATGCAACATACTATAGAATTGGCGAGCCCCTAGTGGGAGGCCATTGTTACCATTACATACATTTTGTAGCTTGGGTGGTAGATGAGTGGTTGACACATCCCCCTATGTCTATATGAAACAAGGATAAAGGTACTGTAGTAGTAATACATCACATACTATATCATTATTGTAGTAGCTGGAACAATTAATCCCTTTGGGGATTCGGGCCACCATTTTTGGGCCTACGGGGCATAATGGCGTCAGACCATCAAAGGGGGGTAGTGACACTGGCACGATGGGTAGAGAAGGATGCATGTGTGGTGAAAGCAGGGTCTTCGGTACATTTAATGGATGCCCTATAGTCCATGTAATAGGATTCATGCTCAGTGGTCCTTTTGTCAATAAACCATCAATTAAATTAAGCGGCGCAAATGGTGGGTTATTCCTTGGTGTGGTATGAACTACCTTTCAAGTCACTGTGTGTGTATAGTGTGTATATGTGTTTTTTATTTTATGTGAACCACCATTCATCTAATATAATTTATGATATGGTGTAAAAAACCCCAAAATTGGCTACAAATTATTTTAAGAACATATTTCACTCGTAAAACATATATGGATCTTGATTGGTCACTTTTGAACTATTTGGGGACAGGTAAATTGTGGGGAGAACTCAAATATATTCAATAAAACCAATTATTTCCTTTTCCTATATTATAAAAGCCACCCACACCTAACCCTCTCTTCAATCCACTAATGCACTTTATCTCAGCTAACTATTTCCAAAATCTCCTCACAATATACCTCGTTTTATCCTAAAGGCCCTACATTGGAAAAAAAAACTAATCACAGAATCCCTTTTATGAAAACCTAAATGATTTACCTAATGAGTATGAGGATTAACCAACAAAAATGAATGTTAATACATAAGGTAATGTTTTTCTTGACTAAGATTTATTTCTATAATATTTCTTCTTTATTCACATCTAATTTCTTTTTTATGGTGTATAACTTTCCCATGAAGTTTTTCTATTATTATTATAGTGATATTTTATTTTATTTAAATATCCCATTGGCTATATTTCATTCATGTGGTTTATGGTTCATAATTTATCAAATAAGTAATGTAATTTTCCCCCCATTTTCCTTTTTTGAGACACATCCCTTATTTTTAACTATATTTTTCTATAAGGCATATGTATTACTATTTGAAATTTTATAAGATGAATTTATTTTATTCCATAATATATTAATAATTATGTAATTTTTTTCTTTCATGTGTATTATGACCCAATGTTATAAAAGTGGAAATGTTTTATGGAAACAATGTCGTAATTTATCCATATTGTTTATGATTATTAATCCATTAAAATAAAATTATGATATATCTCTAACGAATGCTCATGAAAATTCATATCCTTTAGTTATAAATTTTAACATAATTTATCGATTCCATTTTTTTCACTCTATGGTATATATGATTATTACAAAAATTCCTTTAATAAATTCTAATTATTTTTTCTTATATAGTGGAAAATTTATATAATTTAAAAACCATTGTTTTTAAAAAAAATCCAAATTTTTACGTGATATTTTCTGTTAAATTTTATGGAAAATTATTTCAAATATTTTTATATTTTAAAAATGTGTTTATAATTGGATTTAAAATCTATATATTAATTTATCAGGGGTATACTCATTGAAGAAGGATTTAAAAATATTTTCTAATTTAAAATTCATTTTTTTTAATGGAATTTATAATATCATTATGAAATATTTTTAATTATATTAATTTCTAATTTTATATTTCTTAATAGATTTTAAAATAAAATTATTATTTTTTTATAAATGAAAATGTAATTCTCAAAAAAAATGTTATTTTCATATTAAAATGCTATGAGTTATACTTCAAAATCCATCTCTAGATAAGATGAAACCCTTTCAAATTGTTTATGATTTACTTGTTATATGATTAAAATAAACCATTTTAAAGTTATTTTTAACAATTTGTGGTAAATATATCAAGTTGTTTTTGAAACGGTTTCTCTTACATGGGTTATACCATGATAAATTCTTATGAAAACAAATTTCTTTCATATGTTATTCTAGTATTATAGGATTTTGAAACAGTTCTATTTTTTATAGGTTATGATATGATTAAATTTTCTATGATATCAATTTCATTTAATGGGTTGTGATATGATATTTATGTTACTCATATTTTTTTATAGGTCATGATATGATGAATGATTGTAACCTAATGAAACAAGTTTTTATGAATTCATTATATGATGGGGGGACCTATATCTCCCTAAAATTCATTCGGTATAGATTTATATCTCATGATATAGTGATGGAAAAACAAGTCGGCAGGATTGATCCACAAAGTGGAATATGAGTTTCTTGATCCAAAATAGAAAACAAGTGTGTCCAAATCTAAATTTTGAAATAGATGTATCCTCCTCCCAAATGGGAGACATGTTTTTCCTGATCTAATATGGGAAAAGATGTGTTCTTATCCACTTTGGGAAATAGTTGTGTCCTGATCAAAAAGGGGAAACATGTGTGTCATCATCCACTATATTGGTGGTTATGGTTTTTATCCTTTAAACATGAAATAATTTTCTATAGTTATAATTATTACCCACTTATATGACATGAGCTTATTATTATTGACTTTTTTATGATGATTTCTCACCTTTATGATTCATGAAAATTGTTATGAAAATATTTATTCCATGACTCTTGATTATGATATTTTATATTAATGGTATGATATATTAAGGTGAGGATATTTTTCCCATACACTTATGCACATGTTATACACACAAATATCCAATGCTTATATTTTCTGAGCATCTGATTTCACCCCTTTGTTATGTTTTCTTTCCCGAGATTATAAATAAATATATAATATATGAGTACTAAAGGGAAATATCTTTAAGGGTTTTTTTATAATCCTTTACTCTTTTATAAGATTATGTTCCATGTTTATAACAACACTAAACTATTATGGTCATCAGAAATGTATTTTTATAATCCGATTAATATTCATATAAATGATATAAAATCCATGTTTGATAAACCAAAATCTATTTAATGAGAATGATATGAAATAATCTCAAAAATTTTCATTAATTAAAGTTGGCGTAATATTTTTTCTATAATCTTTTCGTTTTAGACCCTGCTTAATCCTGCGGTAAAATAAAATAATATGAGTGTTTATAAACATTAGGGTTGAATAATAGTATTGTATGAGGATTTAAATCCATAAATAGACCATGTTTTATTTTTATTACCATATCAAATTCATTTGACAATATATAATATTCTAATGATTTTGATATTATTTAATAAAATTTTATTTACAGAAAAATATCATTAATATCATTTCTAACACAATTCATTTAATTTTAATTTTAAAAAATTAAGAAAATAGGAAATTAAAATCTAACTCTTTCAATCCAACATAATATTCAATATAGATCTTTGAAATTAATGGAACACAATAAATCATAAAAATAAATAATCTTTTAAAATTTTAAGAATGATTTATTTTTTATTTCAATAGAAAGATACTACATTAGATTCACATAAAAAACTATGGACATTATATAATTAATAATAATTAAAAATAATTTTATATCAAGAAAATAATATCATTTATCTAAAAATATACTATTTTATTCATTAATTTCATTCTTTTTTCCCAATTTGTTGACATAATAGATATTAAAAAATATATTTTTTTATAACCTACATTAATTTAAATATTACATAGGTTATTTTAATTAATAAGTGTTCATTAAATAATCTATTATATTCCTAATGTTATAAATTTTGAAATTAATTCATCCAATAATAATCAAGGTGAAAACTTATGGCCTTGATACATTGATCTATCCTAGATTAACCAAATTTCAATTTACTGAGGTAATAAATTTTTCGATTGTTAAATTTCATACTGAACAAAAATAAAGGAGTCTTATTATCAAAACATGGTAATATTGATCCTAAATATTTAAATCATTTTATCCAATTTAATAGCTATAAATGATAGAAAATATATTTAATGTATGTTCACAAAATGAGACAAAACCTACATTCAATATATATATATATGTATAAATCGAGATTTATTATAATCATATTCCTACATAAAAAATTAAGAATTTTTAAATATTTATATTTAGTATATATGTTTCATTAAAATAAATCCTAAATAGTGATAATTTTAACTTATTAGTAGAAACATGCATTGCAAAGAAAAATGCTTTTCCCCAAATAAACCTCTATAATTTTTTAATAGGAGTTTTTTGGAAAATAATTAATTTATAAATGTTGAATTAATTTTATATATTTCAAAAACATATGTATTAATAATTTAACTAGCCTTATTAATACACTACTATCAAATAGCAAGTTGATATTGATAATTTAATTTTATTTCACCATTTTTCTAAAAAACATTCATGTAATGAAAGATTTTAAGAAATTAATTTCATTAGGAAAAATTATTAAATAAAATGTATAGTTGTTATAGACACAATGAATTAAATATCTATGTTCAATATATTTATTTACCTTATCCATTGGCCAGGTTGAACAACATTGTTTACCTACATAACCCCTAAAGGCCCCACATGTGAATAACTCCAAAATCCAATATATATATATGAAACAAAATCATTGATAACAAATTTTCATTGCCCTTCATA
This sequence comes from Viscum album, assembly GCA_963277665.1. NCBI lineage: Eukaryota > Viridiplantae > Streptophyta > Magnoliopsida > Santalales > Viscaceae > Viscum > Viscum album. The sequence goes on from OY728132.1 coordinate 1,968,195,206, forward strand.
AATTAACCACAACATGGTATATTATTATGGAATAGAGTGACCCCTAAATCCCACATTTATTAGTACATGGATGTGTGAATAACATTATCATTTTCTATTACATTCATTGGAGGAAATACCATTATGATTTGTTTGGAACACAGATAAAATCCATATATATAATTCACAAAGTCATAATTCCAAATCAAAAAAAAATTTACACAAGATAATAAAATATAAAACAAATTAAGATAACATCATAACAACCCCCATGGTTACACACTTATTCAGTGTATAGAATATTCTTTAAATCTCCAAATAAATTTTGATTAAAACAAATCAAAAACACTATAGAGGGATGAGAATATGGGAGTACTTAGTAGGGTCAAAATTATAAAAAAATATTTATCCATGTGAGCAAAATAGTCTAAGAGAGACATTATTTAAGACAACTATGAGTGATAAATTTTGAAATATTAATTTGGAATGTGATGGTATGTATGTCTAATGTAAATACAATATCATACATTAAGAGCATCTATAGCTATATCACCAAAAGATGTATAATTTAATCAAAATTGAATATTATAATTTCATAAGGATGAAAATCGGATTCTAGATTTATTATAAATATGTTTATGGTATAAACACAATAATAAATTCATCACATAAAAAACATAATAACGATACATTAATTTATACATTTATAAATTTATATTATTCAATATTAATTTATAAATAAATTATTGAAAATATAGACATATCACCACAACCATAAAATTAAAGGTAGAAAAATATATTCCATTACTCAACTTAAGTAAAGAAAAGTAGAAATTTCCAATTCTAATCTCATTCTATCATCCAAATCATATTTAACTTCATTATAATTTCACATCCACCATATATGATCCTCATCAACTCCATATTTCATTGTATAACCTTTATTCTTTACATCCTAAATACACATCATAACACATTTCAATTATAGCATAAGGGAAATCTACACATTACCTATGATTAAGAAATTACATCACATAATTGATTAAATTTTCATAATATTAATCCTTTACAGATTGTATATTTATATTATAAAACAATCACAGACATTAAAAATATGTAGAGACAAGTAAAAAAAATACAATCACATAAAAACAAATGAATATATACACACACATACATACAAAACATATAAAAACCAAAATTACATGAAACATAATATTAATCATATTTAAGTTATAGTAATTCAATAACTAATAGAATAACCATAATAATACCTGAGAATCATCATAATTGAAAAATATTCTAACAATTATACTTAATAATATTATGATGTACATTAAAATACTAAACCACCACTTACTGATATATATAATTAAATATATAATTATTAAATATTTAATTAAAAAAAACTTAATTATAGTACATACAAAACAATAATAAATAAATTAACTACTTATAATACAATATTTAATTAATTAATTACTTAAAAATAACTACATAAATATAATTACTAAGGGAGAAATTTCATTTTAATAATTATTCCATATTAATGGTCTTATGATAAAATATAAATAATTGAAGCAGATGTAATTATTTCATAGTTAGTGAAACAAGATTAAGTAAATCTATCATTAAAATTAATCATAATTAGATAATGAAACAATTACATGTCTCTAAATACATAAATTATTACATGGAAATATTAAACATAATAATAAACTAATAATTCCATTAATTAAAAATGGAATCACTATTTTTTTCTAGGCAGTTGTGGAGATAATGAAATATGTTTTTAGAGGTTCCAAGTGGCCTTCCTACCTGGTCATTTTATTTTTAGTATCCAATATCACACCTCCTTTCTAATTCAGTTCCACTAATTCCTTAATTCCTTATTCTATACAACCAATTTTTCTAGTGGGATCAACATGTAACCATACTAAATCACATATTTTTAGTTTCAGTCTATGTTTTTATGATTTATAGTTTGATTCAATATTTCTCAATTACTTCTTTTAGTAGATATATATTCTATTAAGTTTCATAATATTTTTCTTCCACCTAAACAATTAGTTGGTGTAGAATTGGATATGTGAAAAACATCAAGTCTTTTATTCGAAAAGCACAATATATAAGATTCAAGGTAGAAAAAGTGATCTTCAATTTTTTTAGGTTATTGTTAAATAGAAATATATTTTTCTTGAAAATGTAGATATTTCACTGACTTTATACCAGTATCCCTGGTATTTTGATTCATATTTTTTACTATATTAGTGGAACAATATCATTCTTTCTAGAAGAGAATCCACGTTTTTCATGCTTTTATTTTAACATCATAATATCATTTTCCCATTCCAAAAAAATTGATAATAAATCATTAAGGATGAATTATTCAAATATCTGTGTACATAAATTTGAATATATTCAATTGGAAATATATTATTCATCCAAATATGTGTGGGTAATTAAACATGCCTAAGACTATTATATACATAATTTATTTCCCTTTAAAAGATGAATTCATATAAAAGGTTCTAATTTCCAATGAATCAAAAGATAATTATAGTTCTGTATATATATTTTAAGCGCCATTATTCATAGAATTAGTTGAAGGTGTCATAGAATAAGAGTTACATAATTTGTTTGAAATATTTTATCTTAATGGCAGATAACTATCTTATTATGCAGGGATTATAATGTTCATGGATATCATGTTTCCATTAGATCAATAAGTAGTATTCTTAATGGATTAGGTAACAAATTTGGATAATTTTTTTCTCATGGGTATTATCTGATCATGTAGGACAATTATCAGGAATAAAAATCAAGACATACTATCATTAGTGCATCAAATAGAATACTTGATGGGTCATAGTAGTCTAATAAGTTATAATCCTCTCATTATTAGATATATTCATAATATCAATGGACTTTAACAGTATTTTCCTATATTTTGCGTCTTTAATGAAATCCTTTTTCTAAATATATATTTTATGGTTTCAATTGGTAACATTAATGAAGGTATGTCAAATTTATTTGAAAAAATACATAGCTGTAATATAGAATTTTATTTACGGGACTTCCAAATCCTATATTCAATGTTTTATAAAGAATCCATTAATAATATATTTAATAATTTGTATGATGTAGTAGTTTTTAAAAAACTAGTGAATGGTGAGGAACAACTAGCGACTTATTATTTTAATGTCCATAATTTAATGATATCTCAATATGAAAATTTGTAATATTAACCCATAATACATATCCTTCACATGTAAAAGGATCATAAAAATAAAAATTTCAATATAAAAATGATTCGTATGTAGTATAAATTCGATGAGATCATTGAATAATGACTTGAGGTTATGTGTTAATGAACCGATGATACTCTTATTTTGGAATCTTTTTTTGCGGTCATTAGTGTGTTTTGTCATTTTTTAATTAATTTTTTTTGACTAATTATATTTTTCCATTATTTATTTAAACTATTGATATTGTCACTTCTAGTTCATTGAGTTATTTTTCAACAACAATGTGGTTCCTTGATGATAAAAAGTTATAAGAATGAATTCCAATGTATCATAAATAAATAAATTACTGTTAAATAAATATAAAAAAACACAAAAATATATTTTATATATAATGAAAATTTCAGAATAATTAAATGACAGAATACCAAAAACAATTATCATTTGATAAATGATAATGTTGTGATGTAGAGAATATTGGATATTACATTAGACATCAGTAAAACAATTACAATCCTAGATAATTAAAATAAAACATTGGGTAAAGTTGAGGCAATCCCTTGAAAATGAAATTAAAAAAAATTGTTCACAATAATCTCATTTTGAAATATTATAATGGTTTTATTGAATATATAAGACACAATGGGTTGGAAACATGTCCAAATGGTGAAATTGAATGTGGTTTTGGTATAGGGTAACTTTTTACATTTGTGTGATGTAAAATGGAATCTGATTCTATGTTGGGGTTATATTATACACTAGTTATTTTAAATAGATTGTTCTTTTAAGGTGGGGAGTTATTCTCCTTGGGTGATGTCAACTGGAAATTGGTATTGGGGTGGAGGATATATTCCACATTTCTAATGCTTAATGTCATGTTGTTTTTGGTTTTGTAATATTCCCCATCTATGATATAAAATTAAATATGGTTATGATATGGGGAGATAATCCCCATAAGTGATAAAAAAATTGATTCTGGTTCTAGAGAAATTTATTATTCCTCTATAGTTTTTGATGAAATACCGGATGGATTTGAGTGGGTACACTATTCCACTAAGGTAGTGACGATACAGGATTTTTGTTCTCAGGTGATGTGTTATTCACCTTTGGGAGGTCATGGTATACGAGGGATGTGTAGGATGAGGGGGAATATTCCCATATAATGGTGATGAGATATTGTATTTTTCTATGGTTGCGTCAATCCATCTAGGGTTAGTATTCATACCTAATATGGTTTGGGGGTGGGGTGCTTTTCCACTGGGCAGGGATGATGATATGATATCATTATAAGAGGGCATAAATCCCCTCAATGATTTTATATAAAGGTTATATGTTGTGATTGATAATTCTATTGATGATATTTCATGATGGTTATATTGGGTGAGCATTATGATCAACTTAGATATGATATAAAATGGGGATATGAGGTTCTATTTTATCCCCATGGTTTATTCACAAAATTTTATTTTATTATGGGTGTAAATTATAATTAAATTATTCTAGTTATACATCATTTTTAGATATGTATAGCAATTGATGATTCATGAATAATTGGTTATGAATTTCACTGTAGAGCTTAAAGATTGGGAGTGGTTTAATCATATAAAATTTAGTCACTCGTTTTGAAAGATTATAATGCTCACTATTTCATACATGATAGATTTAGGGATACTAAGGATTGTGATATACTGATGTATTTTTATACCAAATTCAACTAACTCTGAAAAATTAGTATAATAGTAGTGCATGTTCTCTGCCAGTATCACCCTAATAACCTTCCAACTGGAGATCTCTAATTTTTATCGAAAACACTAATATATATTGAAGAGTGTAACAACTAGCATACATATCTAAATATAATAATTCAAATATTGTACACCAAATAATACACCATAGTTTTATTCCCAACACTATTAAAAAATAAGCATACGAAATATATATGATTGACATCCTAGAAACCAAAAAACACAATATAGAGATCACCATGGGGCCTGTAAATCTTTAATAAAGAGAATAACAACTATATACAAATGTGAAAATTTCATAAAAATGTGGAATGATGGAAAAATATTATACTAGGTGTCATAAAAAAATCAGTATTCATTACAAAATAAAAAAAATGAAAAAAATACACTTTCATTTCGCACATCCCACATAATCATACTCCTGCATCCTCATCCTCCAAAACTTTATAGACTAGTATAATATTTTTATCACTAAAGAAAAACTATAAAAAAATTAAAACATTAATTTATATTGATATATACATATATATATATATTGAAACACTTACCATAAACATCGGTAGATGTGATTCCTAAAAACCATTACGATTCCCAAATGACTGAACCAAACAGAGTGTTTATTAGATATTGGGTATATTAATTAAATAAAAAAATAGAAACACACAAAAACAGGAACACACACACAGACACTCACTGATATATATATATATATATATATATTTGTTTCACTGTTTGGTAATTTTTGGGGGTTGTGGTTGTGTTCAGTCATGTCCAAGAAATAAACACATCTAGAAACATAACAAAAAATTCCCAAACAACAATTTTTTATATGTCATCATGTACTAACCAGATATCCACGAGTGATGACCATAACTAGTTTTCAAGATTCTCTAATGAGTTTTGTCACCTTATATAACAATCTGGAATGACACCGGAATAACCTGGGTTAGTGCTATCCATTTCAGATATCCTATAAAGCGTCCAACTATCCATTCTCAATCAATATTTGCCACATCATCGACCATAAAATTCATCCTCAATACAGGTAGGTAAATCTATCCATTACCCTAAATATATCACAACATAGACCATGTTACACTCATTGTGGTCCATCCATCCAATCTCATATCCCCCATAATCTAAATCATGACTAAATTAACATCTTCCTTCTTGGACCTACAATATCAATAATGGATCGCTAACCATTCCAAATCCAAATATATCATTCGTATATGATTGAACATTAAAATAAAATATTGAATTCATCTCATCATAGTCCCAATAACATCATCCCAGAAATATAGATAGAAGGACTTCGAAATACATTCACCATAATAATGAATATCCAAACATAGATATATAGTTATCGCCCATATAAAATAATAAGTGAGGCACATATACAGATTCACATGATAACCAACTCAACCATATGTAACTATTCTATAATATACAAGACTTGTCTCTCCACTTATATAAATATTATTCTCAATAGTCTAATGGGTTTATCATATCTCTCTGGATAAACTCATTTTCTTGAATCTAACTAATAAATATCATTAACAAACACTTAAAACATGCATCTCCATGAATGAACATAGACTTATATAACTAAAAAATAGGGAGCCCAATAAGTCAATAATCATTATAGAATAGTCCATATCAGACACACCCCCAAACACTCTCTCTCTCCAGATACGGAGACGGAGAGATTAATGAAACCAAAACAAAAAAACCAATCCTTTCTAGATTTACATTAAACCATGGAACAAATACACTTTTCCATCCACCTTGAACAGGATTCACATCATCTATTACTCATACAAGGATATAGTTGAAATATCATAAAAATATACATAAAAATATATATTAATTTTGAAATTACATTTCAAATCAGGATTATAAAATCACCGATTTTCTATTAATACCCCCTCAATTCATAATAATTATTGAAATTAATGACAAGGAAACCATTTTCTATTTGAAAACCAACTCACAACACCATGAAGACAATAATGAGGGTTAGTGTCTCTTATTCAACCATTGAACTACCCAATACTATTTATCATGCCTTGATATTATTATTCCCTATTAGTTTTAAATCATACCATCCTAATCTATATAAAAATAACATATTCCCCAAAATATGAACAAAGATAATGCTAGTGAATGAAAGAAAACCCAAAATCACCAACTTACCATGATACACAAATAAAATGTAGTCCAAAAACATTTACCAATGTTTATAGATCCATCCCTTTATAATACATAATTCCTATGCTTTTAGGATTCCACATCTCATTAACAAATTCTATCACATTAACTATCAAAACAATTAATAAAAACACAAACCAACATAATCAACACCATATTAACCATGTGTCCCTATGATTATAAAACCATAAAAAATAGGGTTTGATATACTCCCATAAAATAGAAGAACCTATTCTATACAAAAACCTCTATTTATATCACCAAATAAATTAATAATTTAACCGACATTAATTGTAAAAATTAATGAAACTCACATGGAAAAATAGCTTATGGTATACAAAGAAACAATGAACTAACATCCTCCTATCAAGATATACATTAGAAGATATATATGAAATCATTACCATGAATGATTATTTAACAATATGTTAGAGAATTAATTCACATATAACCCCATATAGACAAACCTTGATAACTGATGAATGAGTTGGAGGAACATTGAAGAAGAGAGGAGTGATAATAACTCAATTCCATGTGGTGAATCATTCCCACAAAAGATAGACATATGGGAGGAATTGTAGAAAAAATTTAGAGATATTCCTGTCCCACTATTTTCTCACTTGAAACTCATGGAGAAACCCCCAATGGATTTACTAATTATGAAAACCCCAAAAGACCCATTTTTTCATTATAAAATAACTACATTGTAATGGGTTATTAAAGAATCAAATATTAGTACTGGGTAAACCTATATATCTCAGCTTCTTTACAGTCCACATTGGAGGTCATGGAAAGAGCCACCCATGGATGTAGGGTTGACCCTCTACTAACATTAGTTATGTAATGGACCACCTAGTTGATTTTCTCCCCACCTCTAACTACTAATTTTATATACATAAGACACCCTAAAACAAACTGGATACATATTTGATAGATGAATCATATTTCAGGCCTCAAAACAAATAAAAACTATCTTTTAAGGATATTCCAATGCTTAGAATCCCAATCTGAGTCCATGTTCTAAAAAAATCAACCCAAAACAAAAAGTCATATTCCCCAGAAAATTAAAAACCAATAAGGATTTATTTCATTATTACATCTCCACTTAATTAAATTTACAAAGTTATAAACATAATTAGTCCTAAAACACTAAATTTGACATACCTCAGTTTCTAAATAACCAAAACATCACCATAATACTCTTTCAGACACTGAATCGGCATCCTTTTTGAAACTCTTATAATTGATACCTTATATGGTGACTTATCCTCATAATAAATATTTTGAACCTTTATCCTCATAAATGATATGAAATATATGACTTTTCACATGGTTTACACTTCACCATATCTAACTTTATGAAATTTTAAATTCAATATACCATTGAATGACATTTTAATCATCATAGAGTGTCACCCATCGATGTGTCAATACATCACTATAAAAAACAATCATGATTACAAAACACCCATGTGATTTTGTATACTATATTGATATTTATAATGATACCAACTAATATTATGAATGAAATTTCCATGGTGGATCCATTACTCACTCATCCATTTATCATACTCCACTAGTGATCAGAAGTGCACTACATATAAAATTAAAATTCAAATCATGTTGTCTTCATGATATGTATGGTTAAATAATAAAGACTAATTTGAATATTGTAGATAATCTCCAAAATCATTTTAACATACTGGGAAACATCCTTCAATAGTATTTACCATCCACTAAATTTTTTTTATTCATAAATAATCCTTCTATCATATGGGTTGTACACCAAGTAATAATTCCATTCTCCCCTCATTAGAAGTACCCTAGCGTTAATCTCACAGAAACAAACACCTAAACCCCACCACATAAATCTTTATTGTTACCATACATAATTATTGTAATAGTTAAATCCACTCATATTGGGTTCTAGTGGAAGAAAACTGATCACCAAGTATCCATATAATGATAAACTACATCAGTCAATCCCTATAATTATATCTTCAAAAATCTATTTCAACCAAGTCTTATGATTCTCACCACCATAAGATTCAACAATCCAAAACTATTTAGGACTAATGAATCTCCCCAAAATAGATATCACCAAATAAAAATAACTTAGGTTTTTTGACCGGTGAGACCATCACAACACTCAATAAACAGTCCAACTTATAAAATCATCAAGATTACATCACGTGTCACCTTTCTAAAACCCCAAAGTCACATCACTTTACTTGAGCACAAAATTATCATTCAACTTATTATCCTTCAATTTGAATCTCCCACAACACATCCATATATATTCCATTGAAAAAAAATTCACCTAGTTCATACTCGACCATCCCCTAAAAACCAAGAATACTAGTCAATATAGGTAGTTTTCTATTTTTAAAAAACCACACAAACCATATAACAACATCAAAAATCACATGGTGTTTTCAGAAAAACATGGAATTCGTTATGAATAGAAAATTCTATCACCTACGTTACCATATGAAGAATCAAATAAAATAGTTAAAATTGATTAAATAGGTCCTGGTTTGATATTTAAAACTAATCATGAATGATTTTAGAATCATGGGAAGTATAACATGTTTATTGAAAAAAACTAGGTATCCAAGGGTTCCAATATAAATAAAAAACAACCTATATCACTAAATTTTCAACTCGGTTTCCAAAAATGATACCCTTATATTCAAATAATATGTACATGAATTTCAAAAACCACAATTTAATATAGTTTTAAAACTCAATTTAATTATTTTTATCAAAACATAATAATTGATTTCATTTTAATATCCTAGTGTTTATGATGCATTTAATTTAAAACAATTTGTAAAATGACTTGGTGTATGTCTCATTTCAAAATATTATTACTCATTCCAAAATAGTGGTTTCCCTCAATATAAGAATCAACTCAAAAACAATTTCCCAATATTATCAAAGAAAACATACCATGATCCACAAAAAATCCCTTACATATATTATATTTTATTCAGATTTTAAAATATAACTAAAAAAACAGAAATTATACTTTATGTATCTTGAATTAATATATATTTAAATATGGATTACTAGTAAACAATATTCACCTTTTAAATAGATAATAATCCCATACAAGAAAACTATCATGATATTTTAATGGGTAACCAAATTCTAGGTGGGACTTATAACTCATCCTAATCTTTACCCATCCTATAATCTGAATCCTAGTTTATACTAACACCGCACATATCCTAGAGTGTCTAGTATTGAAAATGTAATCCTTATTTCATACTTGGTTTAAACTGATGTTATTATAACTAGGAATTCCCTCAATTAGTATCCTGGGTCCGAACACCAACATTAAACTTATATCTACACTTTTCCATCAAAAATATTATCTTATTACATTTTTAATTCCCCAGCATAGACCAATAGAAGAAAATATGATGGGGGGTTTCTACATGGTTTTAATATCAGTACCCCATATGATAGAAGATTCCAACTAGTAGGGAGGTATAATTATAATCATGGGAAGACAATGCAGTCAATAATTATATTGAGGTTCACACTTGATTATATCCAAATAAATTCCATGACACTCCTATAAAAATGATATATGTAAAACATGTAGACAAAAAATAGGGTTACAGAAGGGACCCATAAATGAGAAAATAGAATGTGGTAAAAGAATATATATTATTAAATAAAAAATGGGGTGAAAGTAGTTAAAAATGTGTTAAATGGATTCAAATATAAATAAATACATGGAAAGAATATATATATTTAATAAAAACTAAAAATTAAATACCCCAGCCACAAAAAAATGTCACATAATCATGATTACATATTCATAGATGCCATAGAATGTTATAAATATAACATATGATAAATTCTGAAGAAACATATATCGTATGATAAAATAAGAAAGATTTTCCACATACATCGAAATCCAGGACATTTATGCGGGTATACACTGAGTGAAACATCCAACTGAGAATCCCAATTTCACAATAAAAATTTATTACTGTTGTAATCATGATGATATTCCTAAAACACATATATATGAGGAAATTATTTTCTATGAAAAAAACCCAACTCAAATAATTACACAAAATTCATACATAAAACCACCTGTAATGTCATTGGTTGTGGGACATATTACCATAACACCAGAACACACCCTCTTCTAAATATACTATAATCAACCCAGTCACCTTACACCAATTTAATAAACTACACACAAACACTATGGGTTGGTTCATTCTGTTTCACAAAACATATCAATCATATGACCGGCTCTTCTCACTGAAGGGATGATACATCACCAACCACCCACTACCTTCTCACCCAATGTATGTTAATTATTCCATAACACATATCAACTGAAAACTAAAAACACATATCCCTAATAATAGTTACACCATATGATATTACACCTTATGTTAACTCATATCACCCATTACTGATCTGATATCGTTCCATCAGACCCATCCATATGACTTATAAATTCCCATTCAAGCTAAAAACAACCATCTCACAAATGGAGTGTCCAACCTTTTCATACAAAAAGAACCTTCATATAATGGTAGTCCCACAAATATTATATCAACCATGGAAAATAATGGCATATTACCCTCTCTACCAATGGAATTTATATCCTTCTATAAGTATTAAAATAATATAACACTATCAATAACTCAAAATCTAAACAACCTATTTCATAGGATCACCAAGTCACTAATAGGGTGTTTGTTACCATGGACCAAGACCCGCCTCTCAACTAATTTCAGTATCCATATAAACCCTTTACGAGTTATAGAAAATATAATTGTATAAACCCAAAACATTAACACTAACTATGAATCATAATTGAATGACACATATACAATTCCAAAATTGGATGAAAAAAAGAACAAAATATTTTTATAATAGGATTTCTCTCCCTCTCTCTCTTAAGTTCAAATATTTCTGAATAACAAATCCAGCCACTTATGGATTTATTTTATATCAATTTAAATAAGATAATTTATAAATTTTTATAAATTTTATCAAATTCAATCATACTCAATCAAGGCCCCATGAATAATTCCATCAAAATAATCTTCATATAGACTATTTTTATAATGATATTACATTTTAAACCCCTTTCTTACAAATTAAAATATTTCAATTAAAAATTTCCTTTATTCAACTCCAATTAAATCACATTTTCACAAAATAAGGTTACAATCAAATCATTTATCAAGATATACAAACTATGGGGACTATTAATCCCTTTTTATCACATATAAATCTATGTTGAAATAAAAAAACTCAAAAAAACATAGGAAGATAATACTAGTTGTGATACAAAAACAAAAAATATCTAATTAAATAAAATAATACAATAATTTCGAAGACCCCATCATCAAATGATATTCCATAAATTCATTTCAATCTCATATGGGCCTCCTCTGTGTAATTTATTATTAATATAAACAAAAAATACACCCATATTAATAAAAAACATTAAAACTAAATACCCATATTGGTATAGTGTATGAAAATCCCACTATATGATCCAATAGTGTCCAAAATGTGAGAAATATAGTGCATTCCAAACATGATATACACAAGAACATAGACCAATAAACACTAAATTACACTTCCTCATTGATAAAAAAATATTATAAAAGTTCATTTAAATACATAAATACACACACCATGAAACATACATTACGGTAAATGATGAATGAAACCTTAGGATAATATTCATGAGACATCCTTTATGTGATGTGTGTGACATCACCATTAGGCCTGATTATATCCTTATTCATAGGTGAATGAACCCTCCAAAATACCATGTTATCCAAACCTGGATCATTGAGGAATGATGATGAAAATACAATGTGAAAGAGGAATGATCCTAACATGATATTTTTTTATGAATCAATCTTCAATAATCCAAATTGGTTGAATCAATGGAAGAATAATGTGGGATATGAAATAAAATTCTCATAGGCTCAAAAACCAACTGACATGAAAAACTGCATTTTGAGGGGAAACACCTCAAAATACCCAAATGACTTGTTTTTTATTGAAAACTAGTCCAGAGTTGGACATGATCCAAACAGAATGTTTATTACATGAGGGAATACATTCAACGAGGCCACATGTACCCCTCGACATATTCATGGAATGATATGGGGTTCAAAGAATAACACAACTACAAAATTGTTATGAATCATAGATATATTAAGATATAGTTTGATCTATCATGTTTACAATGTAATTAATTTTAATATAATCTATTTATCACCTAGGGTATCCCTACCCAAAAAATCCCTGAGAATGAGAATAACCATATGAGCCTAATAATACAACTTAAAACAATATTCAAAGATAAAAATTTCAAAATCAAATTAAGAGCCTGTTTTAAAAATGATCCCCACTCTAAAAAAAATTATAAAATAAAATTTCCCTATTATTTAAAAACATAAAATATCAAAGTACATTACATGATGATATCATGGTCATAGTTATATTAATGGATGATATGAAATATTTGAAGATTATAATTGATATTATTTATTGAGTCCTTGGTTGTGACTGGGTCATGACTTGATAATATGTTTTAGTTACTTTTTTCAAATTTGTATACATTATTTATGGTTATATATTATATGATCATAATACATCTTATTAATGTTAATGATTCATGTGAAATTGTATATAAGAATTTTTTTAGAAGATGTTGTATTATTTTATTATATTTTAGTTTTATATATTGTTTCATGTCACTCAATTGGATATTATGATAAATTATTATTTTATATTTTTGATGTTCATTTTAATTTGATATGAGATTATAATCTACCAATGTTATTAAAATTTTCTCTCACTATTAGTATACCACATACTATGTATTGGGAGGTAATATTGAGGAACTATTGTGATCCATTATGGTTTAAGTATATCTTAAGATGCATCTATTTTTTGTTTTAGTTTTTTTTGTGGTTACGAATATTTTAAATGTTATTATGAAAAGTTAAAATAAATATTTTAGAAGAAAAACCTACTCCAAATATAGGAACAATAAAAAAAATAAAAAACATGATTCTAATGATTAATATACTTATACTAAAGTCCACGACAACTTTTATTGGTATACTATCATTATATATAATAGTTTTAATAGAAGTAAGTATATAAAAAAAATTGGCTGTTATAATATTCTAGAAACTATATAGATCTAAACCTAAAATGTAAAATGTAGTTAAAATGTTAAATTAAATGAAATTGGAAGTAAGTGTATATTATTTATGGAATTTGAAGATTTTTTTCTTAAAACCATTATTTTATATCACATTTAATATATTTTAGAGTATTGGATAGGGAATGACGTAACCTGAAGTGACTCTAATTTAATTTAATGTATTATTGATATTTTGGGAGGAAATTAATTTTTTTTACATGCTACAAATTTTCGTATGAGTCATACAGTGAAAATTATGAGTTACATTTTTCGCTTCGGAATTGAAATTATATTATTGTGTAGTCTATGTATGAGTCATTCATACATTATTTCAATATATATGATGCAATTCATGAGTCATTGTTACAATTTTATGAGTCATATAATGTGGATTATGGTTTATCCACCTATTTTATTTTGTATTTTAGTAGTACTTTGGTATGGAGACACACCATTTTTTATTTCTTAGTCCATTCATTATGTCGTATAAAATTTAACAATACAGAGGATATTTTTATGTATAATTTCCTTGAAATATGATCATAATACATAAAATGATAGGAACCATAATCATTTTTATTAATTTATTTGGAAAGTATCATCATCGGATCCTCCTATGTTTTATATATTGCATATCATATTATAGAAACATACATCAAACAAAGGGGTGAGAAAAAATATAGTAAGGTAAATAATAAAAGAGATACATACCAAGTGATAAAGAACCATATCAATATGGAATGATCCTATGAAAAAAAGGGATATCATAATATAATGATAATGAATCAAAACAATTAAATGTTGCTACAACATAAAAAGGATAAATTGATGACAATATAAAAAAATTACCACTATTGTGTGACTAATCATAATTACAATGTTTATTCTCCAAGGTAGAATAAAACTTTAAATTTTAGGGATTATTTCATTACCCAATAAATTATATCACTATCATCATGCACCATTTATTTGTATTAAATTATGAGGGCTAAATTGATCATAATAAATTATTTTATCAATTACTTATGTAATGAAATGAGTGAGTTTCATATGAAAATATTGAGTTGATAAGTACATCAAGTCATAGAAAATACATTATTTTTAACCCACAAGATGTAATGTACGTTTCATAACTATAAATACATAAATAATTAATTTATGATCACATATAGGATAATTTACAATGAAAAGGATGTGGTTTTTTATTCACATTATTGGAATTACTCATGAAAAATAAATTAATTAAATAATGTAATTCGTTAGTGTGTCTTTATACAAAAAGGATTAAAGGGGAAATAATGATAGGAAAATATGGTATCTGATATGTAAATAAATATTTCATAATTAAATGGGAAACCGAAAAGTGTTGTAAATATAATTTATTTAAACAACTATATATATAAAAAACTATGTACTTCAATAGAAATCGATTAGAGGAGAATTAACATACCATGAAAAATATCTATCTAAATAATGGAGATGAAAACCTTTGCAAAAAAATATTCTAGATATAATGGCAATAAATGGATTTGAAAAACTGGGAGTTATGTTATATGAGAACATCAATGTGTGGTGTTGGAAAATTTGATGAGGGTGAGTATTTATATTCGATGAGGGGTGGTGTTAATGATATAAATAATTATATTATTCCAACAGTGCAATCATAAATCGGGTGGCATTAGATCCATCATTTTTGGATAAAATTTTATTTCTCTAATTATTGTAATGGTCATACAATTCATCCATCAACATTTTTATTTTATTTTATTTATTTATCACATTCTGATCAAAAATAATTATGAATAAATTTTATAAATTCATGGGAGGTAAAGATTTATTACTTCAATTTCACATTACTATTTATGTTTAGAAATATAATATTATATATACATTAGTTTTTTTAGTGTATAATAATATACATTTATTTTCAATTTAGGTATTGAAATTTTGATTGATATTTTGAAAGACAATAAGTTTCCATGATTTCAACACTGATGTCGATCTGATTAAATGTGTCCCACCAAAGATAATTGGTCAGATCATTTTTAAATTACATTTTCTTAGCAAGAAGTTTTTAATTATGATGGGTGAATTAATTACACTAATTTAAAAAAACATGATGAATATATTTTTTGAGATAAATAATGCCCATAATCACATTTGATTTCAATGCATCTAGATTCAATGACTCTACCTTGTGAAAATTATTTTCATAAATTACTTCCCCATAAATCATAAAAAAATCATTTCAGATGATGAAATATTGATGGTGGATGAAAAAAGGGGTGTGATAATGTACATTTAATAGAATTTTCAAATTATCATCCATTATGATATTCAAATTTTTCATGGACATTCAATATATTCAATCTGGATAGTCTTTCAAGACTGAATTATTTTCATCAATGATTGAGTCAAAACATATTCAATAAATATTGTAAAAAATTGGAGATGTGGATGAACAAGTTTCTTGAAGAAAATTTATCCAAATGCATCTATTTAATAGACTAAAAATTATGTAATATTTTGGAGGAATGAATTGATGAAATTTTTCAATTAACGGATAATTATTGAGGTCATTAATTTAATACAAATATGTTCATAATAAATTTTGTACGACATAATTAATTTGTAAAATTATCTAATTTTTTTATTGTAGTCTAGGTATTATAAAATAATAAGTTACTCAGAATAAAAAAAGGATGATTTTTTAACATATATATATAACACATATATTTTATTGTGGATTTATTTTAACATATATATATATAACATATATTTTATAATTTTTATATAACATTTTTATATTCAATCATAAAATATCATGATAAAGAATATTTATTTTTTGTAAAATAGTGAAATTTATCGTTCTATATATACTTCTATTATTTCATTAATGTGTTATAAATAAAAAAACACTCTAATGATGAATTGATTAATTATTATTTACAAAATATTTATTAAATACATTGATAAATTCAGTAGTACAATGATTTTAAATTTAGTTCCTAGAATTTCAATAGAAGAAAAAATATTCTATTTGATTATTCCAAAGACTCAAATTTATTATCAACCCATAATTAATCTATGATTTACATTGATTAAATATAATTTTTTATGATGATAATTTTTATGTTCTTGTTGTTAATAGAAACTAAAATTATTGAGTTTTCCATAATAATGAAAATATTTGGAATAAAGTGTTGTTGTTTAAGGAATTAAACATTAAAAACCATTTTGATTCTAGATGATAAAATTTAGAAGGATAATTGAATATGTTTTAGTGTCACTATGATTATATAGAATAAATATTTATTTGTTTAATTTTAATGGAAGGATATTGATCCACAAAAAGAGAGGTCCATATTGCAAGAAAATGCTAATGTGCATTTTTTAAAGCCAACGTGAATAATCTATGTGAAGATATAGGGTCAAATATAATATTATATAAATGTCCAATAACTACTATAAAAATTGAAGATGAATTCAATATAGATAGAATCTAAAAAAATGATATTTAAAAAGAATAGTGATTTTAAAAAAAAAACCTGATACTCCATCATTAATATAAATTGTTAAATCTTGGTAACTCTCTAAAGAATCCATTTGAAGAGATATAGTGTATCGTAGATAATAGATGCACAATTTGTTTGAAGACAATAATATATCCAACATTAACCCATTAATGAAAATTTAATATGACCACACTAAAATCTATGAAACCACATCTATAATCAAGGCAAGAGAGCTTCTCAGGAAGATGGTGGTGTAATGCATATAATAAAATATGACACTTCATAAGAATATAATTAATGAGGAAATTGATGATCCAATATATATAGAAGTAAATCATGAGAGTGAATAATAGATGTGATGATATGAAACTATATAAATGAACCTAATGTGTATCATAACTAAAAATGGACATCCTAATTGGGGTAGCATGGACCGCATTAGTTAAAAACAATTTAGGTTATTGTGGATCATTTGACCATGGTGGCTCAATTATTATTGATATGGGAGATAAATTAGAGGATTTGGTAGGAAAATTATATATTAGTTAATTTTTGTAGACATATGATGTTTCATTAAGAATTGTATCTATCATGGAATCCCGATTCATTTCTTTTCATTAATTCCATGTAGAAGTAGATGTGGACTATGTTAAACATTAGAATGAGATTTTTTATTAAAACAATTTAAAGACGTATGGATTGATCCAAATCAGAAATAATATTCAATGGGTATGTGTTATGTATTTAATAATATCATTGGATAATCACATAAATATAGATGATTTATCTAAAATATTGATTTTAATATTAAATTAATATGGTTTTTTGAAGCTATCTATTAAAGTGTGGTAATTCATTATTATTCTTCCATTATGTAGGGGAAATTTTTGTTTTTAGGCAATGTTTTTTTTGATATACATTAGAGTGGGTGTATGTGAATCCAGAATATCTGATAAATTCTTAAAAAATTATTGATATCATATACTATCCAGAGGATATGACCCTATTATTTCACTATGGGTGACAATTTTTTCTTGTGGGTGTCCCCTTAGTGGGGACATTGTCATTTCATGAAGAAAGGGATGTTGGTCCTACAGTATTTTGGATTTTTCAAGATAAAAAAATAATATAGATAGTTGATTATATATTAGATCTACCAAAAGTATATGAAGTAATACATATTGTGTTTAGTGTGTCTAAACAACATAGGTATTATCATGATCCTTCCCATGTGATCGATTATGAGGATGTATAATTCAATACGGATGTATCTTCTGTGTATCAAACTATTTATCTTATTGACTAATTGTTAATGGTGATATAGGTGGAGATTCTACCTCT
This sequence comes from Viscum album, assembly GCA_963277665.1. NCBI lineage: Eukaryota > Viridiplantae > Streptophyta > Magnoliopsida > Santalales > Viscaceae > Viscum > Viscum album. The sequence continues at coordinate 1,968,214,458 of OY728132.1, forward strand.
AGTTATCGATCAATGGATACACTAGTGTATCTAGGAAGATACATCTATGTGGGAGATAGTCATTCGGAAACAACCCGAAATCTACACTTCTAGATCTAGTGCTAAAGACATAAACATTATAAATGTTACCCAATTTATTATTTTTAAATAGTAAACATAAAAAGGATATATTTGATCACTTATATACCCAATTATATTTTTAAATTTAATGTTTTGGATAATTATAAAATACATTTAAATATCATTTAAAGATAAACAATGGGACCATAAAAAATAAATCATCAACCAAAATTACATCATGTCTAGTATTCTTTATTAAAATATCTTACATTATACATTTTTTATAACCAGGGAAAATGATATCATTTAAAACGGTGAGATTAGATGATTAGTAAGTATAAACATAATATTAATCAACTAATGATCATATGAAACAATAAGATGATAATTAGAAAATGAGATCATCAAAATTACATTTCAATATTGTATCATGTATATCAAAGGTCAAAATCATTCATCGCGAAATAAAACATGGATTTTCATCAGAAATGAGTTATAAAATAATCAAATTAAATGATGAAAGAGAAAATAAAGTAAAATATCTAATTTTGTGATTAAAATATAACATTATATGAAAATTTGTCAAGGCTAACTACAAAGACTATATCACATGGTGAACGAAGTCCCATAATGGAATTTAGTTTACTCCATAACCCCACATGACGTCTCTTTATATTACACATTACCCAATGCATTGGAGTGCTATATGGGTTCACCCATAGTAAAATGTTCATGAATATGTGTTTCCTAAAAATTCAAAACATTTATCATCTAAGAACCCATAAAAAGATTTGGTTTTCATAAACATTCCATTATTACAAAACACAAGGAAAATAAATTATTTTCATAAATATTACATCATCCTAAACATAAAAAAGGATAAAAATATAATACAGATATCATCCTTGAATCATATCCATTTTGAAGTATTAAATAATGTTATTTAATCCAAAATATGGTTTTTAAAATTCACTTGATATAATACTGGAAGAAAAAATTATTTCCCTTTTTCCAAGGTAATGAAATTTTAAAGGGAAACATTTTCTTTGAAACTATCCATGTAAATTTTTAATGTGTTTATCAATTAATTAAATTGTTAAGAAAGCATGAAATTACATTCAATTATTATAAGTAAAAATCATTCCTTTCTAAATTTTTTTTAGAAAATTAACAAATATGTTTCTAACGACCCAAGCTTGACCTACATGGAAATTACAATTTTTTTTCAAAATACTTAACACATTTCACAAAAAAACTCTCAATGATTGTCTTAGTATAGTGTCTTTAGAAACATTATAGATAATCTTCTAACATGTCTAAAGATCTTCAACATCTCCCAAAAAGATCTTCCACTTATTTTCCTACCTAAAACCATTCATTTTATCAAGGGGGAAAACATAAAAAAGTTGAGAAAAAATTCTCAGTGAGGGTAAACATAAAACAAACCATAGTCATACGAATGTAAAAACATAAAAATAATGTTTAAATATCAAAATCATGAGTCATGGAATAAATCGTAGCATTTCAAATGGAATATATCTAAAAGAAACATTATCCATGATAAAATAGCATCATCATAAAACATGAAATTATGGAAAATAAATAATCAAATAATATTATTTCAATTATACAAAGAAATTGTTTCCATGAAAATAATAGCAGAAAAGGTCCATTACTGAACTGGGTTTACATTTCTTTCCATCAATTTATTTCTGAACCCAATTTACTTTTCGTTCTAGCAGATATTACTAAACCAGATATACTTGTAATTCCAGTCATGTGTATAACAATAGATATAAATATATACCCAATTAATTTGAGGTAGATTTTGGTCCAGCCCATCTCTTAATAAAACAATTCTAACATATCCAACAAAAACATTATTCATTCATCATAGAAAAACTGATGAAATAAAATTGGTTTCTTAAACATCATTCCATTATAACATAATCCATATAAAATAAATTGATTTCATAAGACAATTCCATAATTAAAACACACACAAAATAATAGTAATAATATAGATATAAACATAACCCTATGTCATGTTAGATGAAATTAATTTTGATAAAACAAATGAACTTTATATCTGAGGAAAATAACCTTTTTTCTTCAATATTTTTCTTTTCTCAGAACGAGACATAATTTTAAAAGAAAATAATTTAGTTGATAAACAAGTGAAATATTTTAGAGGAAGACTCAATTAAATAAGGCATTAAAAATATATAAAAATATTTTCATGTCATATATATTCTAAAAAATTCTCCTCATTCTTTTACTTGAAAAGAAAAAAAACTGACTCGTATGGAAAATGAAAGAAATATTCCTTCTATATTGATTAATAAAAATTCATAAATGGGTAAAATTAATTTTAAAAAAAAAGTATTACAAGAATATCAATAATATTATATATTTATTAATCATGGATCTTAAAGATAAATATACCCCCAGTAAATACTTATAAATAAACAATCTCATATAATAATGAGATTATAAACTTATCCCTCACAATAAGTCTTAATTAATTCATATGAGCCCAAATATACTATATAATCATTTAGAAAATTTTATTAAATAATTCTGGAATCATGGTCATCATATATGGTCATATTCTTCTTTGTTTGTATCAATTCTTTGTTACACGTTATTCAGGTTTTAATTTCTTTATGGTCGTTTTCATGTTTTGTCAAATAAGTTATGGTTCCCCCTATAAGTTTATATTAATATCATTATAAAATAATATTTAAATAATAAATAGAATATCTATTCAGTTGGTAAATTTATATAATCTTTATTTAGTGGTTATCATGTAGAACTAATCACATTGCATCATGGAAACGGTTGGTCGTACGTACGCACGAGCGACGATATCATTCCAGATTTTTTTGAATCGTATTAATTTAATGGTGTAATATACTTAAGAATAAATATCATTTTATAATAATCATATATAGTTATTTCATCCATTTTTATACCCATCTAAGTAAGGTGGTGGTGTAAAACAAATTACACCATGACGTGGAGATGGTAAGTCGTACGTACATAAGCTTATTGATTTCATCTTTCTTAGGATGTACAGAATATTGAATATGGATGATTCATAATTATAATAACATCTCGGTAAATTAGTTCTAGTAGATTTATTATTATATAATGAAAACACTCATCCTGTATATGTATAAGTATAATGAAATATGAAGGAATCGGTAAAAGAGATTACCTCTTCTTTGATATGCTCTCTTTAGATCTCCGCATAATAGAACTAGGGTTGGACTTTTGAGAATACCAGCACCTGTAAAATGTAATTAGGGAAGTTTATAAGAGAAATTTTCTGGGTAGGGATGATATTTAAGGCTGAATGGGTTGTGGAGAAATGAGGGAGGGTGTTCCCTTTTATAACAGAGTTGAGAGGCCCTATTGGAAACCTCAAAAATATTAATTTATAATAACTCTATCATCAATCCAAATACCTAAAAATTAGATATATTATAATATAATTTATTCTATGTTTTAAATCTCATCAACCAATATATTTGAGACATGTTTTGATGTTAATTTAACCACAAACATTTTAATTGATAATTAGTTATTCTATATAATTTTTATTAAGATTTAAAATGTTTCATTATTAAAGGGGTGCAATATTTATTATATGATTTTAATGATACAAAAAATTAATAAAATATAAAATTATTGATTATATAATAATTAATATATTTTTTTTAAATTTTTATCTTATTTAAATAATATTAAAATATATTATTTTAAAAAATATCAATCGTGTAAATTTTTACACTATTCATTTTAGGGAATTTTAAAAATATTAAGATAAGGTGTTATCCTCTGTAAAAATATTTTATTATATCTCTAAAGGGTAATTTTCATCTATAAAATTCATAGGAAAAATTAATTATAGAAAATTATATATATTTTAATATTTTTAATAATATTTTTTGATATCTCCATTATTAAAATAATCACCGCATCAATATTGTGTAATTGTTTAATATACTTATTTATAGAATAAAAATTTTAAATAAAATAATATGATGAACATTAATTTACTAAATTTTATTTGAATATATGTAGTATAACTTATGTTCTCGAAAAGACATCATTATTAATGTTATACTTATTAAAGTGTGAATGTGACAACATTAACAATACATTAAATAAAATAATATAAATTTCATATTCTATTTTATAAGGCTCAAAATGTTTACTATCATGACCATGGGATGATAATGATGGAGATATAGTCAACTAAAAAGATTTTGTCATGTCTTTGGGACTTTTTATGGTTATTAATATTTTAATTAAAATTCATTTATTGATTTCTCATCTATTAATTAATTTTTACATCATCAATGTATAAGACCTTAAGGTAATTATTTATTTCCTAAAATTTTAAAACAAAGTTTACCATGATTTAGTTAATTATTTTATAATTATATGTACTATTTATTTTTGATTATATAACTTGATTATCCCCATATTAAAATTATTACACTTATATGAAATGCAGGTTTGAGAATTTTTTTACTTTCATTGGTTTTATTAATATTTAGGTCATTTTCATTTTCAAGTGTCCATTAAATGGATAAGACTCAAAAAAAATATGTTAATGGTGGAATTTTATTCATTAAATTTTATTTTTAGAGGTTTGAGGATTCTTTTATTATGCTTATCATATTATTTCATACACTAATTTTCCTGATTTACCATTAACCGTGTTAAATAAAAATTATCTTAGTCACTCTACATATTATAAAAAAATAAAAGTAACCTATTAACATAATATGGACCCTCTAATTACAAATATAGAATCAATTTCTCATAATTAAAAACATAGAATTTGATGAAATTTATTTAAAATCAATTTGCATTGTCAAAAACTAAAAAGAATGTTTTTAAGAAGAAAAAACATATTAATAGATTGTCATGTAATTATGTGCAATTTAAAAGTGAAATTACATCCAATGACCAAAATTGTATTATGTTTTAGAAACCTAATCCAATTACACCTTAAAACCAATTAATAATATAACCTATCTATATAAATAAATTAGATGAAAATGTAGTTTCAAATTAAAATGCAATATTTTTCACTTGTCATCAAAATTTGGTTTTTTCAGAAAAATACCAAAATTTAAACAAAGATAAACTTTGATGTCCCAATTCTAAATAAGATGTTTATTTTGTCAAATATAATATATAAAAGTGTCAAAAACCTGATTTAAAATTAGCGCCACATCAAAAGTCGACAAAACTATATTTTCTTCAAAAATATTTATATTATAAGATAAATTGAATTTTTTCTTATATATTTTTCAAGTATATAAAAAAGATGAATGTTAATGTTTAATAAAATTCAATTTTTTTAATAATATTCCTAATGGCTAGTTTATATCCCATTAAATAATATTTTTTTAATAATATATCCTTTTTTAGTGATACTCGGTATTGCGTACAATGCATGCTATTGAGGAAGGCTGCTCTAGCGTGTAACGCAAGAAAAGTTAGTGCTGTATGTAGTGAGATTGTCCTTTGGTGTTTCTTATTACATAATCCAAACATATTTCTTTTATACATTGAATAAAATATATACTCAATGTTGTGTGAAATGAATCCTATAAAAAGAACATGAAATTGTGTATAACATAAGCTAATAATAGTGTTGCATATACTACAAACTTATATGGTGTTTCATATAGCACAAGATAATCATGGTGTAGTGTACAACACAAGACATCAAATAAATTAAAAAGAGTCTATCTAATAAAATATCGGGGTGTTAAATTCTACACCCCTTGAAATTAATTTCTCCCTCTAAATTCATCGTGTATATAAATGGTTTACTAGTTGAATGATTATTTCCTTGAAACCCACCTCATAAAAAGGGATACCAAAACATCCTTTGAAAAAGGTAAGTTATAGACATAATGGTTACCCAAAGCAACACATCACCAGGTTTCAAAATAGTAGAACAATGGTGGAATGTGAAAACATGGATATGGATGAGAAATCAAACCATCATGTTCTAATGGATAGTGATAGAGAATAAGGATTGATGAATGTTAACCCCTATAAATCCATAAAAATGTGATGATTTAAGGGACCATATGAATCATTAGATAAGAACTTACTAGGATACCATTTTTTGGTTTCAAGATCCTTTTCATAATGTTGATGAGTTATTTCATGAGAATAAATACTTAATTTATTTTGGTACAATTTCACCATTGATCATGCCTTGAATAATTTCCACTTCATCTCTTATTTATAGAAATTAAGCTGAATTTTTCCATCTTGATGTTTTAGAATATCATGTGATTGAATGATAGGTTATTTCATCAATCTTAACAAAAATATATAACATTAATTCAAATTTTTATAAGCCCACTTATAATTAGGTAATTCATTAATCTAATAATCATAAATCGGAATATAACATATACTATCCATAAATAGGTAAAATTAAAATCCTTCCAAAACCAAAAAATATAAAACTATTGATAAATTAGAACTAAATTGACATAACATTTTTCTCCCATATCTCATAATGTAGTTCATTGTTTTCACAATCCAAACATGTGAATACCTTAATAATTTATTCTCTTAAAGTAATATAATTACATCAATTACCATAAAACCTTAGTGAAAACATGAATTCTATCAAAATTAACTCTTTCTACACACCATAAATACAAATAAATTTATATACTCAATCTACAATATCAATTTTTCCTTATATTAGTCATGGCCACATTAATACACTCAAACATATCATTTTCTTTTTATGCCTTCATTTTACACATATCATGTGCTTTTTAAAAAATTTAAATCACTTTTCAAGGTTATCGGTACCATATAATTATGGAAAACCATAATGGACCAATAAATAGATATTACAATATTCCATAATACTCAAAATGATATTCCACAAAAATATTTTTGGATGCCCCTTACATAAACACTTAATCATTCCTCCAGTTTGTTTTTAGACTCGACATTGCCAATAAAGATCGCATGTGACATCTCTTTGTCTTTTTCCTTAAGAGGTTGCAGGCGTCGATCATTGTTATCCATTGGAATATTGTATTGGTTATAATAATTCTCCATTTCCTTGCACTTTTTATCATTAAAGTGTGGGTGGTGTGTTCTCTATAGTCTTTTCTCTACTCACATCATTAGATAACTTTTTCCCATAACTTCATCACTCAACATCATGATGACCTTATTTTCTAAACAAAAAACATTTTCTAGTCCCTTTATGAAATTGTCCACAATTTTTCTTTCCACACATTGAGCTTAAGGAAAAATTCATCTTCTTTTCCCTATTGTAATGAGATTTTCCCTTGAAGTCCATCTTTCATTTCATGTTAAAACCATGAGATTGATATGTTACACTAAATTCTATATCTACCTTGATAATACAATGCACATTGTCCACATAGTTACTAAATTCACTTATAGCTACTGTGCGTCGAAGATTTTTTTTAGGCCAATTAAGATTATATATACATTACTTTCATGTTGGATGATAAATCCTAAATCATTACTTGCATGTCTTGTAAAATTCTCCTCGTATGTACCAATATATTCATCATCCTTTTGATTAAGATCAAAGAACCCCTTTTCAATATTTGTTCGAAGAATACACGGAAAATACTTATTTAAAAAATGTTCTTGAACTCATTCCATTTCACGGATTTAATTTCATCACACTGTCAAGTATTTTTAATTAGATTCCCCCTCTATTATGATTCACCTTTAAAACAATAAATTCAAAAAATGATTTTTTTCATGATTTGAACAGTAAAGGATGGAAAATATCATTTCAATTGTACTGATCTATTGTTTAGAAAAAAATGGATCATTAGACCCCCTAAAACATGGTGGAAGTTTCCTCACAAAGGACTCAACAGAATTTTGTTCCCATATCTGCTAATTTTTATGTTCATAATTATTATTAACTTCTTCATGTATAGAAATAATATTTTTCATTCCATATCTCAAAACCTTTGGTCGTTTAGGAGAATAATAAGTGCATTTCTCATTGCATTAATCATTAACACGGTTCCTTCAGGTTCAATACGATGACTTAAATCGAAAAAATAGTGTGAGTGGAAAAAATCATAATAGGAAAACAACATAATCTAGTGGGTGTTAATATATAACATCATAAATTTAATCTTAGGTTATTCATGATTGATACCACAATTCTAGGACAATAATCTAGAGTTATACCTAACCTTTGGTTCATCCCTCGACATACCTTAAAAATATCTCTAGGGATTTCACAAAATATTTCACATCATGTTTCAATGGATGACTAAACCTTTTCTATGATACAAACTCAAAAAACTCTAGCCTAACATACATGGAAATTACATTTCTTTTTCGGAATTCATAATAACTAACTGAAATAGATGCACAACAACCGTATTTGTTTAGTGTCTTTGGAAACTTGGAACATTCTATTTTAATTTGCTGAAAGATCATCAATATCAACTGTAAAAATATTCCCCTTTTGTTTTCCTACCATAAACCATTCACTGTGTCCTATGGAAAGTAAAAAAGATGTTGAGCTCAAATTATCATTAAGGGTAACATAATATAAACAACAAACATAAGAATTTAAAAACATAAACATAATGTTTAAATATCAAAATGTTGAGTAATGAATTAAATCTTTGCAGTTCATAAGGCATAAATTATAACGGAACATTAACCATGATAAATTAGCATTGGAATAAAACATGGAATTGTGGAAAATAAATAAGTGAATAATATGATTTCTATAGCATCCAACAGATTTCTTCCATGACCATAATATTGGATATTTTAAATTAATGTACTCATTTTACATTTCATTCCATCCATGTATTACTGAACTAGATTTACTTGTCATTATAGATTGTATTGTTGAACCAGATTAACTTTTAATTCTATTTTGGTCTATTTCATGAGGTAAATTTTTTTACCAAATTAATTGGAGGGAGATATAGGTTCCACCCATCTCACAATGATATCATTCTTTCAAGTGAAAAATAATCATTATTCATTCATCATAGCATAACGCACGAAATAAATCGGGTTTCTAAAACAACATTCCATCATAACATAATCAATATAAAATAAAGGAATTTCATAAATATAATTCCATCATTAAAACAATAATATAATAGTAATATTTTTTATATAAACATATTCTTATGTCATCTGAGATAGAAATTAATTTTCATAAAAACTCAAACTTATTTACTTAGGAAAATATTTTATCTTCTTAAAAAATGTTTTTCTTTTTTAAAATACCAAAAAAAATTAAAATAAAAGATTTTAGTAGAAAATAAAAGTGGGATATTATAGAGGAAGATTCATTTAAATAATTTGTTTAGAATATGTAAAAATTAGTTCATACTGTAAAGTTTAGAAAAATTCTCTGAGTACTTTTACATGAAATGTAAAAAAGTGCCTTATATGAAAAATAACAGAATTATTCCTTCCATACCATTTAATAAAAATTAACCAATGGGTAAAGTTGAAATTAATAAAATAATAAAGAACAGAAAAAATATTATATATTTAGGAAACATGGATTTTAATGATAAATATACCCAAGTAAATACTTATTAATAATCAATCTATGATAATAATGCGATTATAAAATTATCCCTTACGATAGGTCTGATATGCTTCATATTTGTTCAATCCTCATGTATAATGATTTAGATAATGTTATTAACTTATTTTGGAATCATGGTCATTATATATGGTCATATTTTCCTTCATTTTTTTGTTACAATTCTTTGATACTGCTTATTTGAGGTTTATCTACCTTATGATCATATGCATGTTTTGTCGAATAAGTTCTTTTTCTCCTTATTAGGTCATATTTATGTCATTATAAAATGAGATTAAAATAATAAATCCCATTTTTATTCATTTGGTACATTTATATAATCATGCTGGAGTGGTTTTCATGTAGAATGAATCACATCACATCGTGGAGACATTAGGTTGTACGTACACACGAGTGACGATATCATTCCCATAAATATAGAATGGTATTTATTTGAATGGTGTACTCTATTTCAGAATAAATATAAATTCGTAATAAAAATATATTGTTATTACATCCATTTTAATACCCATCCAAGTAAGGTGATAGTGGAAATAATAATACACCACGGTGTGGAGACAGTAAGTCGTACGTACACACGGGTGGTGATTTCGTCTTTCATAGGATGGATAAAATGTTGAATATGGTTTAATCATAATTATTATAACATTGCAGTTTATATTTCATACTGGAGTTATTATTCTAAAATAAAAACAACTCATTAACTATAAGTATAAGTAGAAATAAATATAAAATCATCAGTAGAAAAGATTACATATTATTTGATGTTCTCTCATTTCATATCCATTTAATAGAACTAGGGTTGGCCTTTCTAGAAGACTAAAACCTCTAGAATGTAACTAGGGAAGTTGGGAAGATAAATGGGTAGGGTATAGATGAACTTTAATGCTTAATCAGTTGTTTATAAATTAATGAGTAGGTGCCATTTTATAATCGAGGTGAGGGGAAAATTAGGAATCCTCAAAAATATTAATTTATAATAAATTAAAAATACATTCAAAAACCAACCAAATGTAATATATATGATAATATTGAATTCTAATCCAATAATTATATTTAGACTTGTTTGTATGTCAATTTAAACTTTATCATTTTAATTGACTATTAGTTATTCTATTTATTTATTATTAAGATAACAAATGATTAAATAATAAAAGGGTAAAATATATACTTATTTTATATAAATTCTATCAAAAATGAATAATTTATAAATTTTTATACCATATAATAATTAATAAAAAAATTATTATTTTTTTAAATAATTTTATAAAACATTATTCTAATAAAATATCAATTGTGTAAATTTTGATACTATTCATTTCATAGATTTTTGGAAATATCAAGTAAAGATGTTATACTCTAAAGAGTGTTTCATTGTATCTATAATTAGTCAAGGAAATCATTAAAACTAATTTGAAAAATTATTTATCCCAAATTATATTTATTTCAATTTTTTAAATAATGATATTTGATATCTCTATTATTAAAATAATCAGAACATCAATATCGTGTAATTATATAATAAAATTGTATTTAGAAAAACAAATTGAAATAAAATACTATTATTATCATTTTTTTATTTATACTTTCTAAGAATATATGTATTTGAATTTATATTCTTAAAAATCCAACATTAATAATGTTATACCTATTATAGTATAAATGTGACAACTTTTACATTACATTAAAGATAATAATATAAATGTCATAGTTTATTTGATTAATCTGAAAATGGTTACAATGTTGATTATTGGATGATTATAGTAGAGATATACTTGAAAAAAAAATTGGTCATGTGTTTGGTACTTTTAATGCTTATTAAGATTTTGAAAAAAATAGTAATATTGATTTATAATAATTTAATTATTTTTTACATCATCATAATATAAGCTTAATAGTAATTATTTTTTTCGTAAAAACTAAAAATAAATTAAAATGATGTAGTTGATTATTTTATCCTTCCATGTTCTATTTTTTTTGTAAAATATCACTTAGTTATCCCTAAATTATAATTATTATACATATATGAAATGTGAGTTTGACATTCTGTCACATTCATTGGTTTTATTAATATTTTTTTTCATTTCCATTATAAAGTGTCCATTAAATAAATATATTTCAAAATAGATATTTTATGGGTGGAATTTTCTTCATCCCATTGGATTTTTATAGTTTTAGAGATAATTTTATGAGGAGCAGTATATTTGGGTTGACAAACAGGACAAGATCCTGGTTAGAGGTTTCAATAAGGGGTTGATCGGACTTAAGGAGTATATGCAGGTCTGGAATAAACTGACTTCTTCCTTTGGAGACATGATAAGGGGGGATCCACTTCTGAAGGTATCTAATTTATCCTGGAGGCTGTTTAGAGACACTAAATCTGGTTGAATTAAACTGGTTTTCAATGACTCTATTTTACTTATTCCCTAACTTATGCTTTGTTGAGTTACCGACCTTTTTGTGTGAGGAATGTTGAAGGGTCAGTTCGGCTTAGATGGGCTAGAGCATGCAGCTTCTTCCTCTGCATGCCATTTGGGATGTGGTTGATACAGAGGGATTGCTTGCCATCGGGAGGGACCATGCTTCCATGGGATCGCCGAGTGGTCCTTCTTTGGAGTTAGCAGTTGCTGCTTATGCTTGGATGAGGTTGTTTCTGATCTTTTGTTTGTCACTATTTGGTGCTTGTTAAAACTTATGGTTTCTCACTTTTACCTCAAAAGTGTCTTTCTTAATAAAAAAATATTTTTCAGTCTTACAATAATTTACCTGATTCACTATTAACAATGGTAAATAAAAAATTTCGTAGTTACATTTCTTAATATCCATAACAATAAAAGTAAACTATTAATATAATTTGGACCCATTGATTAAATATATGACATCCATGTTTCATTATTTGAAACATAGAATTGGTATAAATTAAATTTAAATTAATTCATGTTGTCAAACACTAAAAAGCAGGTTTTTAGGAAGTAAAAACTCATCAAAAGATTGTCATGTATTTATGTCCAATTAAAATGTCGTATTATTTCCATTTACCAAAAATGGATTAATTGATAAAATTTAATACCATTACACTTTTAAAAAAATTAAAAATATAATATTACTATAAAAATAAAATAGACAAAAAGTAATTTCTGAATTGAAATGCAGTATTATTCAATATTCATCAAAATATGACTTTTATCAGAAAAATACCAAAATATCAATAAAGATTAATTTTCATGACTTGATTTCAAATAATATGTTTATTTTGACAAATATAATATATTAAAGTGTGAAAAACTAGATTTAAAATTTGTGTTCCATCAAAAGTTGGCAAAAATGAATTTTTTTTTGTAAAAACTTATTTTATCTGAAAAAATGATTTTGGTCAAATATCATGTTATAGTAAATACATTAGATTTTTTTAATGTAATATAAAATTAAAAATATGATTACTACTATTCATAATGGCTCGTTTATATACCATTAAATTACAATATTTTAATAATATATCTTTGTTAAGTGAAACTCAGTATTGTGTACAATGCATGCTATCGAGGAAGGTTGATCTTGCATGTATTGCAAGACAAGTAAGTGTAGTGTTTAGTGAAAGATTCATTTTTTGTTTCTTATAAAATAATTCAAACGTATATCTTTTTTAAATTGAACAAAATATACACTCAGTGTTGTGTGAAATGTATTCAATAAAAAGAACTTTAAATTTTTTCTAACACAAGCCAAGAATAGTGTTTCGTAAACTGAAAAAATACAATGTTCCATATAGAGAAAGATAATATTATTGTAGCATAGAACACAAGACCTCAAAGAAATTAAAAATAATATATCTCTTAAAACCTCGAGCTATTCTAATCCTTGTTTAGAAATTGGAAAAAAAATATTTCTTTCAAACCATTATGTAAAAATACAAGAATAGTTAAAATGATAATAAAAAATTATAGGAAAATTGTAAAAACCAAATTGAAAACATGTTTGGAAAACATTTACAATGAAGATAAATTTTACAAATACAATGACTTAAATACACACAATATCTAATAATAATGTGTTTAAGAAATAAACCCTTACCACTTTTTAATTAGTCAAACTATATAACCAATGGATTACTAACATTGAAAAAAAAATTAAATATCAAGATAATAAATAAATTCATTATATAACATATATAAGGGGTCCTCCTAAAGCAATATATATTGATAATATCAAAATATACCTCAATAAAAGAAAATTGAGATGATGTTCATCACAAAGATCATATCATTTATTTGCACATTAAAAATGAATATATTAGTTTTATCTTTTGTAAATACACACAAAGAAGATTTAAATACAACATAAGAAAATAAAAATTTATTTCAAACATAATCATAGAATTACAAAATAAATGATGTTGATGTTTGACATGATAAATGAGTATTGTGTAACAAATTCCCTTGCATCAAGTATCAAATTCATTTTTAATGTTAAACACTCATTTATAATAATATTGTATTTATAATACATATATTCCATAACCATATACTCTTCATACATTTTATTTGATATTTATAACTTCTTATCTCCTGTTTATAAATAATTTGTTATTAAAATCAATGTTCTGGATGATAAATGATTTGTTTTCCATGCTTTTTTTGGTTCAGTAATCATGGTCCTTATCCATTAATAATTATTCCAATAAATTTTTTTATTTTTATCGTGGTATAATAATAATATATTATTATTATATGCATTTTTAAATTATGAAATATAATTTATAAATTGAGAATGAATTACGTCGTTTATGTAGATTGTGGGATGTCAATATGAATGAACGTCATTTAAATTTTTTGGATTGATTGAATGCATGAATAGTAAATTATAAATAATATTATATATATGTATATATTAAATACAGTATAATATATCTCATTTATATTCATTAAAACCATCAAAATACCAATCATTATAAGTCGATGATGAATGATGAATTGTATCATTGCGTAGAGATGGTATGGAAAATATACACATGACCGATACGTTAACTTCTCCATTGATGTAAAAGAGGGTGTATGTTGATTGTTTCATAAAAATAAACACCGAGAAAAATATTAATCGTATTTATATTATTATTTTTTTGTAAACATCATATATTTATGTGATGTAAGGAAGAGTGTAAAAATAAAACGATGGGTTTGAATGATTAAATATTCATCAAAACATCTCCCTCCATTCTCATCTAGATGTGTCTAGGGATGGGCATTTTAGAAGACCAGAACCACAGTAATGTGGCTAAGAAAGAGAATAGTGAAATTTTTCATATGTTTTTCAATCTATAATTTTCATTGTCATGTAATGAATTTAGGGAAGATGTGCTCTTTTATAATGAAGGAGAGGGGAAATTTTCAAATTCAAAAAAGATTAATTTCTAATAAATTCATTTTATTACCATGTACAACCAAATGACAATTTATTTATATATGTGATAATATATTCTTACAATTTAATTAAACAATATATTTTAGAAAATGTTTAATATTCTTTCAAACCATATAATTTTGATTGACCCTCAGTTAAGTAATTTAATTTTTATAAGGGTGATAACATTTTTTTAATAATAAAAATATTATATTTTAATTATAGGATGACAATTATAACTCTATGGTAAATTTATGACATTTAATCTTTATCGTAATAATTTTTTTAAAATATTTTTATCATTTTTAAATAATTTAATTGAATATTATTTTTATAAAATATCCTCAGAGTCCAATTTGACATTTTTCATTACATTGGCATTATTAAAATCAAAAAATTAATATAACCACCAACCAAATAAATTAAAAACTAATTAATATGTCATAGACGCCAAGATTCTTTTTAGATCACAATAATTATAAAAAATATATTTATTATTATTTTAATATCATTTGTTTTATTTATACATTAGTTGAAAATGTATTTATTTAATTTATAAAATTCCAAAAAAGGTAACCATGTTATAGATAAATATTTTACTCTATAAATTATATTTTAAGTCAAGAATATCTTATATTAATACCCAGAAGAAAAATATTGTCATTATTAAAAATAATAGTGTGACATGTTTGACTTTTACTTAAATTAAAAATTATAATGCTCATTCTCTTCGAAATCAGTCTTGAAATGGACATTAAATAGACCATGTGATGCTAATTTTCTATATATAATCAACCAATAATACTAATTTATGGTTTTTTCTCATTTTAATGTTCTTATAATTATAAAAATATTCATTTTATTGATTTTTCATCTACTTGAATAATCACTGCATCAGTGTAGCATAAGAATTAAATGAAATTACTCCACACATAGAATTTTAAAAAAATTACTATCAAATAAATTAATTAATTAATCTCACAATAATTCTTTATATTTGTTTATAATATAAATTATTATCTATGTTGACACAAAGTTGATATATAATTATAAGAAACTTATACTTTTTTGTCTTTCATGTATTTAAATAATATATGAGTCATTTACATTTACAATTGTGAATTAAAAATTACATTATGAACCTTACATGTTACGAGTGAAATTAAAATCATCCTCAATTTTTTTTAGTTTTTTCTTATCATTTTACGTTTATTATAATAATATTTATAACCTATATTATATAATTTACAATTTACTATTATAAAAAAACCAATATTTCTAATCATAATGGCCAAAAAATAATAGTGACCAATTTTATAAATTTGAATGTTATGAGTCAATATATTTCATTCTTTTTTCAATGTTCAAATCAAAAAAATTTCATAATTTAAATTAAAATCATACAGGTAAATCCCAAAGAAAAATATTTTCTGGGAAAAATTCTATTAATAAATTTAAATGATTTTTATAACAAATTAAAGTATAAAATCAATTTCAGAAACTGTAAATGAGATATTTGAAATAAAATGTGACTAATTTAATTTTCAAACTAATATAAAATAGAAATATAAATTTAAATATTTTAAATTAAATACACATTTAATTAAAAATTATTAATTTTTATTGTTCATTGAAAAATCAAAATGTTCAAAAAAAATTAAAATTTTCACCATATAAAAATTTTGATTTGATGATTTTAAAAATAATTTTCATTTTATCAAATAATTTTTCAAAATTATCCCTGAGTGAATTTTACATTTTTTACATAAAAATTAATAAAAAACATTTTTTCAAGAAAATATGAGTTTTATAAATAAAATTAATTTAATAAAAATATATAATTTATTTTTAAATAATTAATAAATTATCAATGATTTTTACCATGGGTCACATGTACACTGTTGGATAATTTTTTTGCAAAAGGGAATCACCATGTACTCCTAGTTACTGTAATGACATTTGAATTCTATATTTTTTATGCCCGTATCCCGTACTTGCAACTAGTGATAACATGACCTATAGCCAACCTTTGAGAACCAAGGTAAGCCTATAGAATGTTCTAATAGTTCATTGATCCTCAATAGTGGATACTTTTTCTTCATAGTAATCTAGTTCAAGGGCCGGTATTCCAAAAACACAATTAGGATTTTGTCTATCTTCTTGAAAAAAAATGGGTTGCCTAGGGTAAAACATTTGGTCAAATATATCTCATCCTCTGCTTGTCCTCCAATATCACCCTCGGCTAGAGGATCACTTTGGGAGGCATCTGATATGAAGATGAAGATGTTGGTTCCATCTCGGGATGTATATCAATGCATAAGTATTTCTCTTGGTGGGGAGATAAACATGGAACATCATTAAAGAAGTCATACTTGTACTCTCCCAACGATACAGGAAACTGGGAACGCACAAGATCCACTACACCCGGGGATAGTCTTTCCAACTAATGATTAATCGGGTGGACCCTAATATGCATGTGTTTATCATGTACTCTCTAGGTTAACATTTCACCAAAATAGGAGATCCTTGTTCCATAACTATAGAAACACCACACCCTTCACCTAAAGTTTCAATTTTGGGGATGAAATGTAGATAACCAATCTTTAAGTTTATCGAAGTTGTAAGGCGTCAATACTAATATAAAGATATTCCAACATAAAATATTACCTCCATGACTAATTTCGCACTATTGACACAAGTGCGTTATCAATTAGTCTAACCCAATATGAGTCTTCGAGCATATGGGTCGATCCAAGAATTCAACTGAAATATCTACGTCCCGTAAAAGGTATAAAGAATGAATATAATGACTAGAACATGTGTATATATGTACTCTATTTATTATATAAAAGACATAAATAGCACACCAAATCGTTCCCAATTCTCCTAGATCGAATGGTTCTACTTCCTTCAGCTACCCCCTCCCATTTATTCTCGCTCCCTAAGCCTGGTGTAGACCACCTAGGGGGTGTTGGTACCAAGTAAAAAAGTCAAAAACCTCATGAAACTCTCCCAACTCCTCATCCACATCCACTATCCTAGAAACCTTATAGCTCTTATCATTGTCGCTTCCATGGTAGTCATTCCATTCTCTCTCTATCATATATATTATTTAACATATAATCTTTATTAGGTTTTCCTCTTCCATCACATGTGTAGCACGACGTCACTTTGGGCTGAATGGACCCACCTTGTGAGTCCTAAACTACATATCCTATGTCATGGGACATACTCCTAAAACATATCACATGTTCAGGTTCCTAATTCTACTATAATATCATTTCTTCCTACGTATTTTCTCAAACAATCCCATTGCTGAAAACCACAACATATATTTTCTCAGCAACGAAACATTGAAACACCAAAGGTCTCCCTCACAACCTGGCATATGATTGAATTAAGAGAGGGATGAAACTAAATCAGATGTCTCTATATAGACCTATCTTATAGGTCTAATACCGGAGGAACAGATCAAGAACCATTTCCATCAAGTACCTAGAGAGGTATTTAAACCTCTATAAATACTCAATTATTGTAATTATGCCATGTTGGAGCTACATACACTCTTGGATACACACATCCCTCGATGCAGTTGGTGTTAAATCCTACCTAAAAAGGTGATCACACTATATCATTTATAGATTATCCTCATTCTATAAATGGGTATCAAAAACCCAACATTGCCCTGCTAAGTAGTGAAGAAGTCTCATTGATAGGACAACCACCATATCTGTTAGTGTCCAAACTAGATGGAAAACATTGGTCACCACCTCAAGAAATTCATCAGCCTCCAATTGGTCGGGACCAACTCAAAACCTGAGGGGTATATACTTCTATAAATTTTGAATCACACTTATATTTCTCACATCATCCGCTGGTACTATTGGCACAACATGCTCTTATATGGGTGGTGGTATATTTGGTGCCTAACTTATTGGTAACATCTCAGGAACTTGTCATGTATTGATCATTCATCACTAAGGGGATCAACCTCATGATCATAATGTTGAATCCATACCAACATACATCTCATATGAATTGTACAACAAACATGATGTACTGTGGTTAATGATTATATCTAGAGAGGTGGCTGAAAAGGGACATAAAACAAAAATCCATTCTTATATGATTCATCTACAATTTTTTTCTTGCAACCAGTGTTCTCGTGAACCAAGTCAGAATGTTGGTGATCAGAGTCCACATGTATGGATATGTCAACCACTACTCTAACACTAGAATCCCTCGAATGAAATATGAACTCAAATAACATAACCCTTTTTCCCTAAAAAATCCCAAAAAAAATTGATCCAAATTTTGAGCCAACTTCTCTAATACAACTCGTTTGTGACCCATCCTAAAGGATCATGTTCCATGACTCTGTAAGGAGTCCTCTAATAAACTACAGTCAAGAAACTAGCACTAAAGAGGAACATCATTGACATGAGAGACAATATATATAAACATTAGTTTTACCCTATATGACATTGGAATATTTATAAGAATATTATTAGAGCAAGGCACTCAGATAGTGCATGATTCCGATGCTCATTGTGCTCAGAGTTAATTTTATAAAAATATTAAATATATTTTATTTGAGACCATTTTGTTTTTTATATATAATTGTATAATTCCTTAAAGAAATATAGAATCAGAAATATGAGGGCACAATTGATTCAATAATGTTTAATTTACCCATGGCGTGACATAAATTCTATCAGTAGGATTCATCTATAGAAAAATTCACGGAGGATGTAACTATAAATAAAATTATTTAATAAAATTATTTTTTAACTTTAGTAAACTTACCACAAGAATGGGGAATCTTATTTAAAATTTTAGAACACTATTAAGTTCTTAATTTAGAATTTTCCCTCGACACGACATAATTTTTGATGGCGTGGGACGTTGAAATGAAGAAACTGTTAAGACATGAGTTTAGTTAAAATTAAAAAAAATTAAAAACTATTTAAAACTCATATGCCATTTCCTTTTATAAATAATCTAAAATATAAAATCACCATGTTTAGCCTCATAACCTTGGATTCATTGAGAGGAATTTTCAAACCTTCTTTGTTGGTGGATCAGGACTTGACGATAACCAGTGATCGGATCGTGGTGAATCAATAAGGTGTGAATGAAAAAGATCATATTTAACGACAGCAGATGCGTTCTTCACAAATGGTTTATACATAATCTTGGTAGGATTGGATTTATGTTGTTCTCTACCTATATTATAAAATTATTGAGAATTATCAATTTCATCACATTGATATGCATTAATATGAACACCCTTCACATGTGCCCAAGTTTTGTGTTTTAATTCAGAATTAGTCATATAACTATGGTTCCCTGTTCTTGGTAACTAGACAAGAACACTTGTCTAGTGATGTTTAAAACATTATTATTGGTTCTCTTTCCCCACCATTATTCTTATTATTCAATGTTATATCACATGGTAATGATTTGACATTGTAGGGTAAGGTTCAACTATGATCATACCCCCAGATACATTTTGGTGGCACTGACAACACAAGAATCAAAATTATTGAGATGGATTGATAAACTAGAGTTATATTGTTTGGTGAAGACGTCGGATCAACACCATGGGTGGTTTCTGTGATTAGTGGTGTTCTACGATCAGGTTGACCACCCAAGTTTCCCTGATTGGCATGTGGTGAAGAATTGTGTTGTGATGGGGTCAATTTCGAGTGGAGTCCATGAACAGAGTCTGATAGAGGAGGTTATTTGGCATGGATGTGTTGATTTTCTGACTTATATCCACGGTGAGGTGGTAGGATTTGGTCAACGTGACATGTGTAAATATTTATTGTTATTAATAAAAATATTGGTGATGAGTAAATATAAATTAATGGAGTTTTATTATTATTATTATTATATAAAATAATGATGATTATTGTGGCATAAAATGGGGGGTTAACTAATTTAAACAGTTTAAATTTCATGAACAAAAACCATTTTGAATTAAATAGATTTAATTTAAAATGAGGAAATTAATAATGTAAATGAGGTGTGGCAGCAACGCAAGGAGAATGGTGGAGTTTTTCGAGCCTCCCTTTTCATAATATCAATACATTGATTTAATTATAATATTTTAAATATTAGTATACTTAATAATAAGTGGCATTGAGACCACATGGTGAGAATGGTGGTGGATGCTTGTGTATGGAATGTGAAAAAAAGTTTTGAGCATGCACTAGTGATTCCATGAACCACATTCATGTTTTTTAATAACAATATAATTGTTTAATGTAATTATTATTAATGTCTTTTTATTAAAAGACCATTTCATCTCTAAATTTTCTATGCGATAGTCGATTGATGAACCATCAGCAGAAGCATGACATTGGAATTGAGTTGATCATTTTAACAGTGATGTTGGATATTTTTTTGAGACTCATTCCCCAAGTCAATGAAACACCTCATAACAATGAAATTATTATTATTATGGGATATTTTATCTGAAATATCTACCACATACTATGTCAGGATGACGAACCATCGACGATGTTAGGACCTTGAAATTATGTCATATGATTCAAGACCAATTTCAGGTATTTAATTTGGTCTCATGGTTTTGGACCATGAAGAACTAATTAAGTGTGATGCATAGAAATGGTGATTATTATTCTGGTGTTGGATTAAGGGATGTAAATAGTATATCTCGGGTTTTTTTTCATAACGATCACAACAGTGTGATCAGTTCGGACATCTTGGGCCATATGAAGAGGAATATTATTAAAGTTATTATTTTCACAGAACCCTGATGTTCCACATGAGTTCTTTATTATTTTGGCCTAGACACATCATGTATTAAAATTATACATTTTTTATTCATACATGGATTAGAAATCATGTTCTGAATCTGACATTTCTAGGAATTAGAGCGGGACCACGCACGATTTGGGTCCTCGACATGTTCTGTTACTCTTTTTGAGGAGACAAAAATGTTTTATATCTCCTTCATTTAAACTCATTTATAGGCCTATGAGTAGTTTATCCTGATTTTTTTCCTCATAGAAATAGATTATTCCCATATATGTGGCCTTCAAGATATGATGATAAATGTTTTATGTTTGGAAGGAACTGAGATGATACTCAATGATGGAAGTGATCGTATAGAATCAGAAAACAAGTACAAGGACAACCCTTTATCTCAAATGGGTAGTGGTTTTCCCCAATCATAGTTTTAGTCTTACTATCCATTTAGGATTTTAGTGGCATTTACCAATGGAACTTTTAGGGTTACCCTCTAGCTACGCTAGGTAGTGGCATTCAATGATGGTTATTCTGGGCATACCCTATAGCTGGGATATTAGTGGTTTTCCACAATGGCAGTTCCAGTCTTACCCTCCATTAGTACTAGGTAGTGGGATTCCCGGATGACATCTTCTAGGCATAACACTCATGTTGGGATGGGCAGTGGCATTTCCATGAAAACTCACAAGGATTAAACTACAGCAGGATGGATATGTGGAATTCTTTGATGACCTTCTCGAGCGGCACCCTTTAGTAGGACATGGCAGTATCATTCCTCAATTAACTTCTAGAGTAGGACCCTCCTATAGAATTAGAGATTTATATACCTTCCTAAAAACATTGACACTTCAAATTTAATTCATAATTATGTGTTTTTTATTAATGAACCTTTGGACTCATGAGAATTATGGACGCTTCCCACTGGAGATGTGTCCTTCTACGAGGGCATAAAACTGTGTTGGATAGTCAGTGCCACCCAAAGTGGATTGTATCATGGTGTGGTGATTTATTAGCTTTGACTTTTGTTTCATGGGTAGAGACAAGGGGTAATGGGTATCACATACGGACTTTGCCTTTGAACCGTTGGATACTCATGTTCTTGGAATGTGCTATGAGATAGAGATTGTTGGTGTTGGTGCCATAAAACCATCATCTTTTTAATTTATGATTAATATGTATAAGTTATTTAAATATTAATAAAATAAAAATCACATCATGATTATTATTATTGGAGACAAAGTATGTGATAATGTCTTTAGAGTATCTGTTGAACAAAAATGTCATAGTAGTTATCCGCTATGATGAGAACCTGGAAGTGATATGACATTGTTGGTGTATATATATTATATAGTTTGATGAAATAATTTAAGGTAAATAAAGGATAAAGGCTATCATTGATGTAGAATTGGAGAAATAGGTGTCACCTTATCCTGGTGTGTGCCCTTGGTAATATCCAATATGGATATTATGATAATAAGACTCGGTAGTATGAAATCTTCATTTATATTGGTCACTGGATGTTACAATTTGTGGATGTATGAGTTGGTACTTAGGAATTAATAATATTATTAATGGATATTTTGAGTCATTTACTTAGATTTATTATTGAAAACTATGTTGTTTGATGTTCATGATGAGGTGGGATACGTTTGGGGCGTCACGAGAAATAATGCATTAATGAATAATGTGAGAAAGTATTTATGACAGAAAATTTTTAATCGAAGATAATATCTCAGGACCTTTGATGGAAATGATATATTCTATATAAATTAATCTCCATGGTATTATAGAGGCAAGTTCTATTTTTATAATGACAAAGAAAGAAATAAGAAGCATTGGAATTCAACTTGGTCGAAAAGAGATATTCCTATAAAGTGATTATATTACATGTTTACCGTCCATTTTAGTTGAAATGTCGTTTCATCATTAACCTCATTCCCTATGGGTGCCTTGCTATTTTTCTAGATGTTACCCTTGGATTTTTGGAAACTACACCTAATACCATAGATAAAGGAGCCATGATGGTTAAACATTAACTGTATCCAGAATCATAGTAAAATAATATATTATCATTTCATATTATTAGGATGAATAAATATTATTCTCATATGTGGTTTAATAATAATTCATGTATGATTGATCACATTTATATCATAAACAGTTAGTCAATGGAATAGATTGTTACTGTAAAATTTAATAAATTTTTAATCACTATTTATTGAATATAATATTTATTTATTTTTTTGTTAATAACATAGTGATATGTATTTAATAAATAAATTCAGATTATTCACGGCCAGAATTTTTTTATTAAAGTGATGGGAGAACAAGTTTAATGATCCGGTGAAAATGATAATAAAGAATATTTTTAATTAAATAATATTTAATTATAATTCTCATGTTCAGAACATATTGAAAATTAATAATATTACTATAATTATTTGTCATTGTTTTTTATAGGATTTAATAAATAATAATGGCACATGTGAAATTAATTTATTTTAACCCTGGAAATATGAATACATAATAATATTATTTTATCCTAAGACCATATATTTTTCTTGGTTGTGCACAATAGATTTGGATGATCCTATCAATCCTAAAGAGCTCCCTTCTTCAAGAACACACCAAATAAATGAGATAAATCTTCCTCCGCTAGATCAAGGAGAATGCTTTGGAAGAGGATCTCAAGGCAATCAATGGTAGATAGCACAAGTGCAAGGATCTTCAATTCTAGTACCCAATGACTCCTTAGGTGGCGTTTAGAGATTCCTAGAACACATGTTGATTAACACTAAATGAAATTTACACTTGGTTTATATAATTAAGTGACAGTACACCACAAATATGTCACCAATTCATCAAAGAAGAAATATCTCTTTTTTGGTAACTCATATTTAATTAAATTGATTATAAATAATATGCGATGATCCCCTCTCTCTTGTAACAACATGATTAAGGTTTTCTATCTTTGATTATATTTCATTATAGTTATTAAACATCATATAGATCTTAGATTGATCATCGACCAAGACAAAAAGAAAAATTGAACACCACCCATCACATCCTTACACTGTACCTGGAACCTACATGTGGAATAAGAGTTGTCAAATAATTATTTATAATTACTTCAAATAATTATTGAATTATTATTTTTTAATTTATTTTTTCGATTCATTTTTATTAATTATTTTATTTTCAATTGAGAGATATACTTCATCTCATTTCGTTTCTCATAGATATAATCGAGGCATTTAATTTTTTGATTAAAATAAAATCAATGAACTAATCCTATGTAACTAATTATTCTTATTAGATAACATAGTGGTAAATAAAATTTAATATAATATACACACCATGTATTTGTGTTCAATAAATTATGACTTAATTCATAAATTACTCAACCAGTGTTCATTAATGAAATGCAGTATAGTTAATTCTTACACTGCATGTCAACCGAGACAGACTGGTGCACATTCAACTAGATTACACACCATATATACCATGTGCATAGTGTGTATTCACTTGTCAATAATAATGGTTTCTGTATTCATTACATAGCCTACATTATTGGTGTCCATGTAACACAGTGTCAACACGGTGTGTGACCCATTAGACATGTCGTGCACTGTAATTTATCTGAGGCACAAACTACACGCTAAGTCCCAAGGCGTGTGTCTCAAGTAGATTTTGATAAATTTACACTCCCTTTAGATCTGATCTACACACCATGTAATTATAAAAAGTTATATAGATTTAATATTTTTTTTAATATAAAAACTTTGAGGCCGATACTAGCATGTGGTTTTATGTATAGGACATACCATTTGATAGGTTTTAATACACATAAATATTTAAATTCTTAATGAATTTATGTGTAATGTTCAAGATATTCATATCCAGTATGAGTTATATTACAGGTTGATACACTAAAAGCATTGAATCAACTCATGTGACTAAAAATCATGTAATTCGTGTAATCATCTGTGAAAAACATGTCATAATTTTACATGATAAGTCACGTTTGTCATATGTCAAAAGAGAATAATAGTATATGAGTATAAAACATGTTGGGTAGATTTGGATTGATATTAAATATGTTCCCACCAATGTATATATATGTAAAAGATTAATGTTAAATTAGTTTATTAAATTTTTCTAAAATTATAGTGGATTAAAATATTAAGGAAATATAGATAATGATTAATATAAATGGATTGATTAATTAAAGATAATAATAGAACATTTCAAGGATGATTTATCTTAAATATGTATAATTATAATTTTTATGATAGATTTTTTAAATTCTTAATTCGATTCATTCTAGTGGATTATAATGAGCTAGAATAGACCTTTTGTATCAGATTTGTTTCATTTAATATATTAATTCAATTAAATTTTTTACATGCGTGCCTTCTCTCTTCATTATTATATAGGGCATGTGTTCCCATTTTTTATTGAATATAAACATATTTCCCCACTCACCTGTGTGTATGTAAAATGCTTATGATGTTGATGGAGATATAAAGTTAGTAGAGGGGGTTCATGTTCAGAGCTGTCACAACCCAGCCCGGGTTGATCCTGAACCGGTCACCCGACCCGGCCCACGACATGGCCCGAGGGGCGTTTCCGATCCCCACGGGTTGGCAACTACTGCCAGGGATCAAGACTAAACAAGAGGGAATGATTTTTGCCCAATAAAAATAAATGAAACAGCGGAAAAGTGGAAGAATGCAAAGTAAAAGAATGACCCTGAAAAGAAAGAACGACCAACGAGACACACTAACCTAGTCTCGACCGAAACTCCTCGCGACTCCGAGAGTCGCTCACAAGTCCACAACCAGCTCTCACCCACGGAGAGAAAGCTCGAACCAAACCTGCAACAAAACTAAAAACAGTAAAACACTATAGGCATGAGTATTAAAACTCAGTAGGTAGGCCCGGATAATTCTATTCCCAATGCACATACCATTAAATAAAGAATTCATTAATTCCAAGTTTGAACTACATAGTACAAAGTATGGGTTTTTACACACACTTTCATTTCTAAAAAAAAGTAACAGTCCATTTCCCTTTTTACTTTAGAACAAGTTTGATGTTGAAAGAAGCATGTTCATTTCATTTTTAAAACTCTTTACGAACAATTTAGAAATCCAAACATTAGTTGTTAGTCAAAAGGAAAATCACACACCACACACACTAAGGTAAATGGTAAAAGTGGAACACATGGGTCAGCAACTGTACTCGACCTCTTAATCATCCGCCACACACAAACCCTAAAAGAAACATGGGTCAAACCTAGGAGATCGTGAACAATCCAGAACATACTATACATCTGAATCATCCGGAAGGCATGCCCTAACTCGATGACGTCATAATGCCCTAATGCCCGGCATAGCCCTGCATGGCCTAACCGAGGAGCCCAATCCCTATAGCAGCAATAACTCAGTATTCCCCTGCTATGGGGCCACTAGCCAGTGCGTGGTCTAAAAAAGTGCAGCAATCCTTCTCAGAATATTCACTCAATATACCAGGTTCCCATGTCAACACAATCAATAAAAGAGGGGTGCGTCCAAAATGTAAATCAAGCAGTCACAAATCACTAACATCACATATAGCTCACGCAATCAACGCAAACCAAAAATCACCCCTGAGTGGGTTTTCCAAAGTAATCTATTTTATTAAAGTTCCACACGGGCCTTCACGAATTTTAAATCAAAACTCCTTTTCTTGAGAAAACCCAAAACACTTGTTCAGAAGAAATAATTTATCTTTAAAACTAAATGTACGTTTGAAATTCCGTGAATTATGTTTAAAGGCCAAACGGGCATTCTTTCAAAGAGGGGTGTCCTCCCATCAAGAAAATGTTCCAATTGTTCGGTATAAAATAAATGGCTCTTTTCTCACGAAATAATCATTTAAAATTTTATTATCTAATATTATTTATCATTTATTAAAATTAACAAAACATCAAGCAATTCATAAATTCTAAATTTAAAGGTTAGTGCAGTGGGGGACCTACCTCGACTCGCCGCTCGATCATGATGACACGACTCACTTTCCACTTGCGCATAAGTACGCGCAAACTGATAACAACAGTGTCGGGGACTTTCCTTGATGACGCGCTGCAACAACCACAAGACTTTTAAAACCAGAAACCTTTACCCAACTCAAAAAGATAAATTTCCAACTTGAATAATTATTAAATAAAACATTTAAAAAAATTATAAATAAAATTTCAAAGACCATTTCCATGGATAAACAAAACACTAGAAAATTTATTAAACAGATTTAAAAATATTTCGAATCACTTCGAATGTCAATAACTTCACTCAAAACATCCTTTTAAAACCAAACACACCTTTTCGCAACACCAAACCAAATCACAAACCCAACCAGAACATAGTACGCAACAACAACAGTAAACTAAAACACAAAACACAATATATCAAGATAGAATTTGCAACACCTATAATAATTAATAAACCACTTCCACAATTCACACAACACCAATTAATAATGCAAAATGAGTTTTCATCCAAGACACACCATGTTTCACATGAACATGCCACTTTAAAAACCAAACACATAATAAACACACATAAAAACTAATTTCGCACCAAGAAAACTAATTAATAAATATGATATATTAACTAAATGAGAAAATCGATTCATCAAACATGAATTAAACGCATAAACACTAACCACAGTATTGAAACTTTGCAAACACGGAGCGCAAACTCTGTCGCACTTCAATCGCGCCGCAAACCAAACAACTAAGTCCTAAAATCAAGAAATCGGGACAAACATATAACAATTGGACCAAAAAAACATGGTACTCTAACCCCGAAACACTGCCAAAAGGAATAGAATGCCCACCGGTGTAGCACGCACCTATGGCGAGGGAGTGGAAGGCTGGTCGAGCCTAAAGAGGGGCTTCTAGAGGTGTGTTGTGTCAGAAAACCACTGGACCGGGGGAGTCGGGTTCACCCGAGGCGCACCGAAAAGGGATTAGTGCATCCGGGTGTGGAGCTGGTCGGAGTGGGTCGCTGTGAGGGGAGGCGATGCGCACTCAAAGGAGAAGGGGGAAGGAAGGTGGCTGGACGTGGAGGCTACCGGCCGAGAAGAGTTTTTTAGAAGGAGGATATTTGCGCAGAGGGGAACCCGAACCAGGAGGAGATGAGGGCGACGCGGCGTTCAGAAAGTTGGGCGTGGGAGGAGGGTGTGGTTGGCAGCTGAGAGAGGCCAAGCAAGGAAGGAGGTCGGCGTGACTTTTGCGACAGAGAGATGCATTCAGGAAAGGAGGCAGAGCTGAGGGCGATCCAGCCATGGGAGGTACGGCGGTGCGCTGCGGAAGGGAGCGGCGCGAGGCAGTGGGGTGGCGTAGGTCATTGTGAGGTGCGCTGCTGGTCCGGTTCGCCGGAGGAGGAGGAGGAAGAGGGATAGGGGGTGCGGTGCTTAGGGTTAGGAGGGTGAGGCGGTGCACCAAAATCTAGGGGAATGGGGGTAGCGCGACGGACAGAATGGGGGGAAAGAGGGTGAGCAAGAGAAAGGAAGATAATAAAAAAGTGATGAAAAAGAAAAGAATAAAAAAAGAGAAAAAAAACATAAAAGACAATAAAATTAAAATAGAACCCAAAAGAAAATGTGGGACTTAAGCCATAAAAATATAAATGTGAACATCAATTAATAATTTTATAATGATGTTAATGATTTAATAAATAAAATAACTTAATTAAATATATTAACGAAGGTAATAATGATACTAATAATAAAACTAAAATAACGAGACCAACCAAAATAATAATAATAATAATAATAATGAAATAATAAAACCAACCAAAATAATGACATCATTATTAATTTATGTTGGACACCGCACTCGTTCGCGTGCACGATCGCGTGTGTGGGCACGTTCGCGGTCGCGTGTGCAGGCATGTTCACGTGCCTAGTCGCGATTACGGTCGAGCACTTGTAAAAGATCTCAAATCCCTTTTTTTAAAACAAAATTGAACCGTTTCAAACTTCAACTCAAAAGAACGATTTAAAATAATTGAATTAAAAGAAGTGTCAGTCAGGGTGTGACAGTTCTCCCCACCATGACACTTTTTTCCCCCAGAAAGTCCCAAAAGAGCAGGTCAACCATGGGTTCCTAGAAAGACCATGAAGATGCTTAAAACAAAACCTCAATCGCCCAAATAAAGACCATTTAAAACATTGATGACCTGAAACATCAAAGATCTCAAAACCAGAATCACCAAGAAAAATGAACAACAACAAGGAATTCACCTCAAAATAGAACTACAACATGGAACACCCCGACCCATGATTTAGGGATCACCGGGGCTGCTCGAGATCTCCAAGAACAGTCGTCAAGCGACCCACTATCTGAGCAAACCAATTATCATGGTTGCGGTCAAACAGAGCAGAAGTAAAGGGCTGCTCCACCAAGCACACTTTGAAAATAGTGTCTTCCACAAGTTTTTCATATGGTGGTCTCCCCTCCATATTAGGATTCTTGTCAAACATTGGTATTCCAAAACAAGAGGACTCAAAAACTCAGACAAAACCTCTAACACTGGCTTGACCCTCTAAGATCCCTAAGTTGAACCAAACCAACACAAGAAGAGATGATAGCAAGACCCACAGTGGGTCTCCCCACCATTTTAGAATTTTTCCTAACACCACGACACCTGTGCGGGCATTCCCAGTTTACTTTGAGTGGTACAGACAGAACTCTTCCTCGCGGACCCACCACACAGGCCGACCTGCACTGATCATTCCTACAGTGGACAACACTCCGCCACATGGGATAGCTTTGATAACAGAAATCCCTAACCAGGAGGTGAACCAGATAGGTGCACGACAATTCCACAAGACATGAGCATCTCTGACCACAAGAAGGTTCACGAAGCACACCCACTAGCTTTACAAGTATACAGATTTTCCGAACCTCTTTAAGGCCCAAGAGGAACTCCCATAAAATAAGACCATGAAAAGTAGACAAGGGATCCATGCCCCTCACAACAAGAATGACGCCTTCAGAGAGGGTACCACAAAAAGGAAATATAATCGTTCCTTGTCCCATCACTGTTAACTTATGTCGGATCAAGTCCATCCCACGTCCGACGAGTTTCGACTGCGCGCAAGCTACACCCCGAGGCCTGTGGCTGGGGTCCTGATGTCTGAAGCATCTACAGCCTCGCAGTCATACATTGACCACCTCTGAATAGAACTTCCTCTATTAGAAAAGAAGCTTGCATACTTCTCCTCGTGTCCCGTGCGGCCACCCTATTCACATACCAACTGAGATTTGCAACAAACGACTTAGAGTGCCTGGTTGACAACCCTAGAGATAGAAATTTAAGCGGTCTATCCGACACACAACACAAACTGATGGAAGGAGCGCTCCAAGAACAGGCCCCTTCGGTTCACACTCCTCATCGGATGAGGAACCTACACTTACCACAATATGGATGAGACAAACAACTATTACGAACTTTAAGCTGATTGTTCCACACCACCTCTGAAGAACATGATACCAGCTCATCAGAAAGGTCAAACACACCTCCTTCTCTTCTTGTTGACTGGTCGAGCACCTACGCGATCCCCCACTTTCTCTCGCCTTCACTTCCTTAGGTACGACCGTGGGATGAGGCTAGTCTTGAGGATCGCTCACGACATCCTCATTTGCAACGAAAACGAAATGATCACCATTTGGTAGTGTAGTCCTGCTCCACCAGACATACTCGAGACAACTTGAACCCACACAACTACTAGAGTTCCACAAAAACTAGAGACACTTAAGACTTTTCAAAAGTATTTAACGTTATTCAACTGACCCCAATGTCTTTGAACAATCGACACAACCGAGCAGGTCCCAACTCCGCCACTCCACTGGGAGTCTGGGCTAAGCCAAGAATTAAGAGACCTACTGGAAACCCATTGGACCTTTCTATGGGGCATATCCTAAACAAGAAACAAAAACAACCTTCCACAAATCCAAACACATCACAAAACAATCATCTAAATTCCATAAACCAATCCAACAATTCCAATTTAAAATGTCAATTCATTTTCAAGGAAAACACTGACTTGAAAAACCAAGCACAGTACATTAAATCCCAATAACTATTTGAACTCATCACTTTCATTCTAGACTCGAAACCATTTTCCAACTCCAAAACCATTTAAGCACAAAAACCCATTTAAGAGAAACCCCAGTTTTCAGAAAACAAGATGCAGCTTTTAAAATCAAACATTCACCACTGATATTCCTGGATGCCACGCAGTTTTGCATTTTCGTGCCTCCCAGGCACCCATCCACACAATCCACCAACTATCCATTAATCACATCCACATGCAAATACGTGCACCCATAGGAATACCACTAGAAAAGAAACAAGGATCTTTCTCTTTCAGAACAATACATTCCCAATTTTTTCCAAAACACCTTTTTTCCATCATTTCAAAAACTCAATACAAATTTCCCAAATGATTTCCATTTATAAAACCACCCACTCCAATTTCAAAAAACCCAAGACATCCTTTTAGAAATTCAACTTTGACAAATCAACGCCAAATTCCAAAAACAAGGTCCAAGAGAAACGCACCGCAAATATCATGTCAACCGCAAATAAGAGCAGCAGTAAAGTCCGCTTCACTTTTTAAAGGAAAATAATTCCACATCAGTCCCAAAATTGAAGTAAGACATCACCAACATTAAAGCACCTGGGAGGATGACTAGTGGTCGTGTCTAACCCGGCTACATGGTTTAGCAGACCATGCCCTAGGCAAGCACCACCCACTAGGAGTGTCGAACCGTACCCTCGGGCATCACATGGGTCGCTACTCCATGTGAGACCACGCGCAGTACCGGTTTACTCCTATTTTCATCCCCCATCCTCACAGAGCAAAGCCAAAACATAAATCCCGAACTACCCCAGGTTACTCGAGGATCGGAATGAGCAAGAGTTCGCGACACTCTTCCCGCACCTACCACTCGAGTACCTAAAATCCTATCTCCTATCTACCGAACACCCCAAATATCATGACCAAAAACCACCTCTGATACCATTTTGTCACGAACCATCCCGGGTTGATCCTGAACCGATCACCCAACCCGGCCCGCGACATGGCCCTAGGGGCATTCCCGATCCCCACGGGCTGGAAACTAGTGCCAGGCATCAAGACTAAACAAGAGGGAACGATTTTTTCCAAATTAAAATAAATAAAACAGCGGAAAAAGTGGAAGAATGCAATGTAAAAGAATGACCCTGAAAAGAAAGAACATCCAATGAGAAACACTAACCTGGTCTCGACCAAGACTCCTCGCGACTCTGAGAGTCGCTCACAAGTCCACAACAAGCTCTCGCCCAGAGAGAGCAAGCTCGAACCAAACCTGCAACAAAACTAAAAACCGGAAAACACTATAGGCATGAGTATTAAAACTCAGTAGGTAGGCCCAGATAATTCTATTCCCAATGAACATACCATTAAATAAATAATTCATTAATTCCAAGTTTTAACTACATAGTAAAAAGTATGGGTTTTTACACACACTTTCATTTCTAAAAAAAGTAACAGTCCATTTCTCCTTTTTACTTTAGAACAAGTTTGACGTTGAAAGAAGCAGGTTCATTGCATTTTTAAAACTTTTTACGAACAATTTAGAAATACAAACATTAGTTGTTATTCAAAAGGAAAATAATACACCACACACACTAACAGAAATGGTAAAAGTGGCACACATGGGTCAGCAACCGAACTCGACCTCTCAATCGTCTGCCACACACAAACCCTAAAAGAAACATGGGTCGAACCTAGGAGATCGTGAACAATCCAGAACATACTATACATCTGACTCATCCTGAAGGCATTCCCTAAATCGATGACATCATAACGCCCTAACGAGCGGCATAGCCCTGCATGGCCTAACCGAGGGGCCCAATCCCCATAGCAGCAATAACTCGGTATTCCCCTACTATGGGGCCACTATCCAGTGCGTGGTATAAACTAGGGTAGCAATCGTTCTCAGAATATTCACTCAATATGCCAGGTTCCCATGTCAACACAAGCAATAAAAGAGGGGTGCATCCACAATTTAAATCAAGCAGTCACAAATCACTAACATCACATATAGCTCATGCAATCAACGCAAACCAAAAATCACCCCTGAGTGGGTTTTCCAAAGTAATCTATTTTATTAAAGTGCCACACGGGCCTCCATGAATTTTAAATCAAAACTCCATTTCTTGATAAAACCCAAAACACTTGTTCAGAAGAAATAATTTATCTTTAAAACTAGAAGTACGTTTGAAATTCCATGAATTATGTTTAAAGGCCAAACAGGCATTCTTTCAAAGATGGGTGTCCGCCCGTCAAGAAAATGTTCCAATTGTTCGGTATAAAATAAACGACTCTTTTCACACTAAATAATCATTTAAAATTTTATTATCTAATATAATTTATCATTTATTGAAATTAACAAAACATCAAGCAATTCATAAGTTATAAATTTAAAGGTAAGTGCAGTGGGGGACCTACCTCGACTCGCCGCTCGATCGTGATGACACGACTCGCTTTGCACTTGCGCATAAGCACGCGCAAACTGATAACCGCAGTGTCGGGGACTTTCCTTGATGACACGATGCAACAACTGCAAGACTTTTAAAACCAGATAACTTTATCCAACTCAAAAAGATAAATTTCCATCCTGAATAATTATTTAATAACACATTTAAAAAAATTATAAATAAAATTTCAAAGACCATTTCCATAGATAAACAAAACACTAGAAAATTTATTAAACAGTTCTCAAAATATTTCGCATGAATTCGAATGTCAATAACTTCACTCAAAACATCCTTTCAAAACCAAACGCACCTTGGCGCAACACCAAACCAAATCACAAACCCAACCAGAACATAGTACGCAACAACAACACCAAACTAAAACACAAAACACAACATATCAAGATAGAATTTGCAACCCCTATAATATTTAATAAACCACTTGCACAATTCACACAACACCAATTAATAATGAAATAAGAGTTTTCATCCAAGACACACCACATTTCACGTGAACATGCCATTTTAAAAACCAAACTCATAATAAACACACATAAAAACTAATTTCGCACTAAGAAAACTAATTAATAAACATGATATATTAACTAAATGAGAAAATTGATTCATAAAACATGAATTAAATGCATAAACACTAACCACGGTATTGAAACTTTGCAAACACGGAGCACAAACTCCGTCGCACTTCAATCGCGCCGCAAACCAAACAACTAAGTCCTAAAATCAAGCAATCAGACCAAACATATAACAATTGGACCCAAAAAAACATGGTACCCTAACCCCAAAACACTTCCAAAAGGAATAGAACGCCCACCGGTGTAGAACGCACCTATGGCGAGGGAGTGGAAGGCTGTTCGAGCCAAAAGAGGGGCTTCCAGAGGTGTGTGGTGTCGGAAAACCACTGGACCGGGGGAGTCGGGTTCACCCGAGGCACGCCGAAAAGGGATTAGTGCATCTGGATGTGGAGCTGGTCGGAGTGGGTCACTGTGAGGAGAGGCGATGTGCACACGGAGGAGAAGGGGGAAGGAAGGTGGTTGGACGGGGAGGCTGACGGGCAGAGAGAGAGCCGACCGGGAAGAGTTTTTCAGAAGGAGGATATTTGCGCCGAGGGGAACCCGAACCAGGAGGAGATGATGGAAACGCTGTGGCCGGAAAGCTTGGCGTGGGGGGAGGGTGCGGTCGGTGGCCGAGAGAGGCAAAGCAAGGAAGAAGGTTGGTGGGACTTTCGCGATAGAGAGATGCATTCAAGAAAGGAGGCATAGCCGAGGGCGATCCAGCCATAGGAGGTATGGCGGTGCGCTGTAGAAGGGAGCGGCTCGAGGCAGTGGGGTGGCGCAGGTCATTGCGAGGCGCGCTGCTGGTACGGTTCGCCGGAGGAGGAGGAGGAAGAGGGATCGGGGGTGCGGCGCTTAGGGTTAGGATGGTGAGGCGGTCCACCAAAATCCAGGGGAATGGGGGTAGCGCGACGGAAAGAATGGGGGGAAAGAGGGTGCGCAAGATAAAGGAAGATAATAAAAAAAGTGATGAAAAAGAAAAGAATAAAAAAAGAGAAAATAAAATAAAAATAAAAGATAATAAAATTAAAATAGAACCCAAAATAATATGTGGGACTTAAGCCATAAAAAAAATGTGAACATCATTTAATAATTTTATAATGATGTTAATGATTTAATAAATACAATAACTTAATTAAATATATTAACGAAGGTTATAATGATACTAATAATAAAACTAAAATAACGAGACCAACCAAAATAATAATAATAATAATAATAATAATAATGAAATAATAAAACCAACCAAAATAATAACATCATTATTAATTTATGTTGGACACCGCACTCGGCCACATGCACGATCGCGTGTGCGGGCGCGTTCGCGTTCACGTGTGCGGGCACATTCGCGTGCCTAGTCGCAATTACGGTCGAGCACTTGTAAAAGATCTCAAATACCTTTTAAAAAAAATTGAACCGTTTCAAACTGCAACTCAAAAGAACGATTTAAAATGATTGAATTAAAAGAAGTGTCAGTCAGGGTGTGACAAGAGCCATGGAAAAAAATCCATGGAGACACATAGATGGACATGTCGGAAGCTGCAACATGAATCTCAATGGTTATATGTGTTTTCCCCTAGCTATAACGTTACTTTTATCAACTTCTAGATAAACTAACCACTCGAATAATCTCATGATCATACCCTTTTTTTATTTCAGTAAGTTTTATTGTAGTTTCATTATGTATTTCTTATCATGAAAGCCTTGTTAATGAATTATAAAGCATAAAAGATGGTAAAAAAATCAAAATAAGCATAAATATTTTCTGATATATAGTTAATCACTTAAGTAATGTCACCTAATATTAACTGTAATGTAATAATAATAATAATAATAATAATAATAATAACTCAAAAGTATAAAATTCTTCCATAAAATGTTAAGTTGCTATTGCCTTACATTAATTCGTTTTGAGTTGAATCACAGATCAATGTTCATTAAAGGAAATATTTAGGATTCTTTGAATTATTGGGGAATTATAACATGAGGATTTGGGTTAAAATAACATAGTTCAAATAAAGGGTTGTTTTCCAAATAATTACATGGGGTAATAGAGAGGAAAGGGTATAGGAAATCTAAATTAAAGATTCTAGGATTCAGGAGACAACCCAACAGATCACGGAAAAGTTAGTTAATGTAGATGATATTTGGAATGACTACCTAAATCCAATCAATTTTCCTGACTAAACAATTTTGGGGTAATGTGAAGTGGATTATTGATATGTGTCACTATAATGCCCAATAAATAATATATTTTGATGCGATTGTTGAGGGATGTTGGGATTCCATAAAATAGTGGAAGACTAATTAATAAAATATTTATTTATTTTTCTCAATTTATTAGAAATATTAATAAAATTCTTCTTATCTTATTTTATAGAATCAACAAAAAAATAACATTAAACATATCATCATGATTCATACTTCTAAAGTTAAACCTCCCTATAAGAAATATTTTC
This sequence comes from Viscum album, assembly GCA_963277665.1. Classification (NCBI taxonomy): domain Eukaryota; kingdom Viridiplantae; phylum Streptophyta; class Magnoliopsida; order Santalales; family Viscaceae; genus Viscum; species Viscum album. The sequence goes on from OY728132.1 coordinate 1,968,251,941, forward strand.
AATGTGTGGAAAAAGGCACCTACAGGTCCACCTTCACTATGAACGAATGTTGTATGTGCTAGAAGAACCTTTACCTATTGCGCTTTGCAATGAGAAAAGTGATCAAGAGATTTATCTATATGAGATACATCTGAATGATTCTATATATGTTCAGTGCTTCATGTTATAAATCATGTACAATGAGATTTTAATCCAACATGAGTATATGGATTCCCACAAAATGATGTCTCTCTTTTGGGATCTCTATCAAGAGAAGGTGAGACAAGAGTGATTTGTTATCTATAATCTTTGGTTCACAACAAATCATGGAGTGTTTTTTCCATCTATCCCTCATGTAGTCAAGATAATTTGCTATATTAAATGTATGGACATCTTAGGGATTTAATTCCCATATGAGTTTCATGCTTTCATCAATATCCAAGATCTTCACTAACATTATGGTTAACTACAGTATAAGAAATAGTGAGAGGATTCATTCGAATTATATCACCTCGATTTACCAAGTGTATATATACACAGGGAATTACAATCCCATAATACATATCATGAATAATAAAATGATGGAAAAGGAAAAGGGTTCCAAGACCAATAAACATTCTAAATCTCATGATCACCATCCTTCAAATTAAAATTAGATCCAAAGGAAATTCATGGAAAAGGAGGAAATTTGTTTTGCATGTGGAAAGTTAGGTCACATGAAGAGGAACGTCACCTAGAATCAAGGGGAATCCAAGGTTTTGTTCATTATTAAGTGAAATTTTCCATTTCTATATAATGGGTATTAGATATAGCTTCTGGTTCTCACATCTGTATCCAAATGTCAGAACAATTTAGATTTTAAATGATTTCTATATGAGTGGAGGATGTAAGAGATGCCAATAGAGAATGTATGGATGAACTAGAAGATTGTTACTATCAACTTTCATTTCCAACAAGATTTATTTTGGTTTTGATTGATTGTTATTATTTACATAAAATTACCAATATCATAATTTATTTTTCATGTTTATACACATATGGGATTTCTTTAAATTTAAATACGAAACAGTATCATATATAATGAAAACATATATTATGGTATGGTTTATTTAAATAATATTATTTATGTCTTATTTAAAAAAGTGTTGGAAATCTATATCAAGACAAGTTCACATGACTCATATAACACCGAGTAGTGGCATCACAATTGTGGTCATGTAAATGAGAAGCATTTGACAGTGATCTATCAAGATGGTTATATATTCTCTTATAAGATAAACCCACCTAATAGATGTCATTCTTGTTAATAAAGAAAAATAACTAAACCACAAAATGATGGATAGGGAGAAAGGGAAACAACGATTCTAGGATTAGTATACACTGATGTGTAGGGACAATTTTTAATATATTCTAGAAGTGGATATTCTTACATCATAAATTTCACTGATGAATTTATTATATAAGGATATATCTACATGATGATATATAATTTAGAGTCCTAGGTTAAATTCAAGGAATTTATGAATGATTTAAAGAATCAAACTGGTTAGAAGATAATGAATATTTGATCGGATTGATTTCGTGAATATCTTAACCAAAAGTTTATCAACATTATATGGTAGTTTGGTATTTATTCTCAAAAAACTCCAACTTATACACCACAGTTGAATAGTGTTATTGAAAGGAAGAACTGTACCATATTGGAAATAGTAAGGTTGATGTTGAGTAATACATATCTTCATTATTCTTTTGAGGATATTCATTACAAACTATGGCACAAACATTAATCTGAGATCCAATGAATGTGGAATCTATAATTCCCTTCAACCAATGGTGTGGAATGAACCACATTTAATCACATACATGTGTATGGGGTTGTGAGGTGTTTTTTAAAGAATTACTAGAAAACAAATTATCACCACAGGGGATGTAGTGTATCATTATAGTATATCCCATGAAAAAAAGGTATACTACATATAAAATCCATTTGAGAAGAATGTTATTATTTCCATGAAATCTATCTTTCTAGAGAGGTTTCAAATCCTTGAAAAAGTTTGTTGGGGCATGATTGACACTGATGAAGATGATACTCAAGATATATAGGTGTCAGTATAGGAATTGATTCCATAGGTTTACATGGAAGAATTAGTTCATAAAACACATGTTATAAATATCATAAAAATAGAGGTAAAGAATCTTGGGAGATATGGTTTTTTGGTCACAGAGGATGGTGTATCATTATTGGATGATAATTTTGAAATTATCTTATACAAGTAGTTAGTAGATATCTCAAAAGCTGCAATATAGATATAATCTATAAATTGCGGAAGGATTACATGTATCAGAACCAAGTTTGGGTTCTAGTAGATTTGTCAATTTATATAAATCATTGTGGATGAAAATTGGAATTGAAAAGGAAGGTGGACATTTAAGGTAATGTAAGTACCTATAATTCAAGCATACAGGCTAAAGGGTTCAAAATGCATCAAGGGATTGAAAATGATGAAACCCTTTCACTTGTTTCCATGTTTAGATCAATAAAAATTGTTCTTTCTATAACATTTTACCATAAGGATGAGATTTTTTGGATGGATGTTAAAATGAAATTCCATAATGGTGGCATTTAGGAAGTTATCTATAGGTTAGAACTAGAAGAGTTTGTTAATCCAGGTGATTCCAAATGATCTGAAATTTTCCTATATCCATTTATGGATTAAATCACTCATCAAGTTCATGGAAATTTAGATTTTAGGAATTCATAATAGAATTTTGTTTCATTAATAATTAAGGTGTGACATGTGATTAAAAAAGGTTTAATGGGAATAAAATCCTTTCCCTAGTAGTATATGTTGATGACCTATTACTTATTTGATGTGGCATACATGTCTTGCAATCGGTTAAGGTCTGGTTAAATAATCATTTCTTCGTGATGTACATAGGTGAACCAACCTAAATTCTAGGGATCAAGATTATTCATGATAGATCCGGGAATCTAGTTGGACCAAGTCAATGTACATATGCTGACCATATACGAAATAGTTTTTTTTGAAGAATCCTTGATTGGATTGGTTCCAGTTTCACATGGTTTACATAATTCTATGAAACTTTTTCCTTAGACACAATATTAGAATGATATAATTTGTAAGATCCCATATGATTGATTGATAGAATCGGTCATTTATTCCTTGTTATGTTCAAGACTTGTTGTTGGATATGCAATGAGCATGGTATGAATATATCAAGAAGATCCATGATAACAACATTGGAATGGTGTTAATAATATACTCAATAATCTAAGAAGAACTAAGGATATGATCCTGGTGTTTGAGGAGATGAAGAGCTGGTCTGCATGAGTTATACTAATGTTAGTTTTGTGATAGATCTTAATGTCTTGAAGTCACAATCATGACATTTTTTCTATATCAATAGAGGATATGTGTGTAAAAGGAGTTAAAAACATCCTTTAATCAGTAATTCTATAGTGGTTTCCATGTATATAAGATATTTTTATTTATTCAACTAAGCCATTTGGATTCTTAAGATTGATTTGGATCTTAATGTGATTCTTAAAAGTAAAGACTATATCAAATAGTATTTTGATAATACTATAGTCATCACTCTTTAAAAAGAGACAGGGTCACACAAATAGGCAAATCATATACTATATAGGTACCACATCCGGTGGGATTTCTATCAGAGGGGTGAAGTTGTAGCAATAAGATTACACATGGAAGAGACCATGGAGGACCCCATAATAAAGGCCTTTCTTAACAGAAGCATGAATATTATGTGATTGATAGTATACTGGAGGTTGTTATTAGTTGGATCTAGTGAATGTGGGAGTCAATTGGAGTCGATTACCTAAAACTAACTTCTATTAACTTTATGATAAACATGTGTTGAATGTTTTAATATTAAGAAACTACTTATCATTGGATGATTTTTCTTCTGCATGACATAGTATGTGATAATTCCAAAAGAGTAGTAGTCGCACTAACAGATCATAGTATTTCCCTTCTATGATGAGAAACTGGAAGTTATATTATATAATTATCGATTATATGTCATATCACTACAAAAATATCTTTAACTAGGGGGTGGGGGTTGTTAGTGGTTGTTTATGGAACCATTGTAAATATTTTTTCCAAAATATAGTAGTAGTTTTTTAAAAACCCCAGATAAATCATTCTTTTAAATAGTGAAAATCCCCCTAGCCCAAAACCCTAGAACCCCAACATACATGACCCCCATGAAACCCTCACAATGGGTCCCCTATCAACCAACTCATATCTCACCCCCATCATTGTACCATCTCTCACCCTCATCGCTAACTGCCCTTATCCCCCTTGACTCTAGCCCCATTCTCACCCTCTCTATCCTCACTTCTCCCCATCTCCACTGGTCCCTCTCTCCCCCACTCCAACTTCACTTCACCTCATCTCTTTCGGTCCCCTTATCCCCCTCGGTGCCAGCCCCCTTCTCCCGTGAGCTCCCTGAGCCCGAGCCTGAGGCACTCACCCCTATCTACCCTAAATGGTCACTCCTTCTACTCCACAGGGTGGGCCTATTCAAATGATATTTTGGTATTTTTTTATATATTGTATATTTTTTTAGAACCATTATTCTATTGAGTGAGATTGGAAATGATTATTCAATTCTATAATTTTTAATTTAGGAGTTAGTTAATTAATTTAATTGTTTTTAGGGATATTTTATGTGGTTATAGAAATATTGGAGGACTTCTAGGATATGGATTATAGTGTGAGTCAATGATTGAGGTAGGTGGTTCCATTCATAAATTCTAAAATATTAACTCTAGAATAGTTCATTTAATTGAGTTTCGAGACAACACTATGATCGAATGTTTTCTAATCTGTAAAAATTTTAAAGATTCATAATAATCATGTTGTTGTCCTTATTTTGAATTAAATTGGTGTAATATCTGGACAATATGATTAATGAATTATCTTTCATATTTTACACTGGTGGAGGGAAGTGTTAATTTAGTGGGAATAATATTATGTGGAATGATATCTAATAGATATCAACTTGGGATACTTTTCTACATTTATATGGAATGTGATAATTACAGTGCTTCTAGTGTGGAGAATATGTGAATAGGATGAATATGTTCCAATATCCACCGCATGAATGTAATAATTATTGGTTAGTGGGCCATTTTACGAATTATTTTGACAAGATCTTTGGAAGAGTGGTGGTTGACATTAAAAACCACCAGATTGGATTAGTAAAGAATGATTGGGCACTATTTTTGAATGGGATAGTGTGTCAGAGTAGAGTTGTGAGGATACATTATAATTGGAAGTCATATCATTATAATAATCTTGGAAAACACCTTGCTATGTGGTAGGAGATGGAGGAGGTTGAGGTTTATGTTTGGGAATCTATAGTGAAAGGTACCATACTTATTAAAAACACTATTAGTTATGATATGATTAAAATTTTGGAATGATATCATATTATATATGTACATATAGTTAATCATTATGGGTTTAAAATGGATTTTATTCCTTTATTAATAGTTACTTATACTCTAATTTCTGATAAAACTGAACCAGTTTTCATATGTATTTCTTGAATGATCATGATATGTTATGTTGAAATAAATTCATATTTATTAAGGTTCTACTATGAATAGGGTTAAATAATTATGGCATTGTAAAAAATAAAATTTATTCCATATATTTGTAATACTTCATTTGGGGTTCCACTAGTGCACAAATAAGTTTATAATCATCCATCTAAAATCATTTTAGCTCCTAATTAGCATATTTTTAATAAATAAATATTCCATTTTTTGATTTAAATCCTTTTAGACCATTGAAAACTGGTAATCTAGAAATAATAGTCATCTTTAATTCCTACCTCATGTATTTTGAAAATTACCTGAATTTTCTATCATCAAATTCCTAAAAAGGATGTAATAAACATTGAAAAAGAACTAACATCCACTACACTTCCACAATCCAGATGTAATAGTTCAGATTAATCCTACCTCTTTGATAATAAAATAATATATAAATGAAAACAATGATTGGTGTTCATAGATCAGGGATAATTATTTATTACATACAAATATATCAACAATTGGAACAGTTTATCCACATCCTAATCAATGAGAAATCAATTTGTTATTCAATATACAATATATAATCAGAAACAAAATTGTGGAGTCCATACTGTAAATATATCTGATAAACCTAAAACATGTTTACATCATTTTATTAAAATACAAATCTTATGGCCTCATGCCATGATATAGATGAAAAGTTATCATTACAATTAATTCCATATATTTATGGGAATAACCTTTAAACTATTATGGTTTATTGTTTTTTATGATATTTCAATCCTTAGTGAGTTTCTATATGCAAAATTATTTGCATCAGATCATGTTTATACAATTTATCTCTGTAAAAACATTAGAGATCGTATTAGTTTCAATCATATAAAATTTATCATTCATGTATTTGACACAACTGATGTTATTAATAACATCAATGATTTTTTTGTTTCATCCAGGCATAAGAATGATTATTTCAACTATGCCACCATTCTATAAGTTCATATTGGGGATATTTGGTCACTAATTATATTATTCTAATTGAATTTATCAAGTTTTATTTTTAGACTAAGGATTTGTTTCTCTGTATTTTAATAATTTACAATTTCCACTTATATATCTTCAAAATCATGTTTATGTGACCTATTTTAATATAATTCATCTTCAAATTATTCATCATAAATGAAATTTTTTTCATGTAGTTTCTTTTTTCTGATTGAATGATTAGAATGGCCAGGATGATGCATTATACAGATGCATTCGAAAATTGGTCAATGTTCACTCTACCTACTGATAGATGATGGTCCATCTATCTCCCTACCTATATAATCTGAGAAACTATCGGCATTCCCATTACACCATCTACCACACCATTCGTTAGCATCCCATCAGCAGAGCATTTGACACTTCCACATTCTGCAGCCACAAAAATAAGGGAGTTGGACGCCACACTTGGTTTTTCATGGGGATATTGGAATGTAAATATTATAGTCACATATTTTAATATGAATAATTTTATTTAACTTTTTATTATTCGACTAACTATGATTCAATAAAATATCGAAATAATGAAATAACAGATATAAATTTAAAAATTATATATGTATGGAATCGAAATGGACTAAAGATTGTGGTCCCATTTGACCACTATGGGGTCCCTATGGATTATTTTTCATGATTATTTATCCATATTCTTGTCTAGCTAGTGGTAGAGAGAGATACCCTTCTGATTGCATATGATGATTGGAGGAATACATCTCCATCTAGGAAAAATGAAGTATTTGATTCCGAGAAAAATGTAATTTTAATAAATAATGATTTAATTTAATGTCATTATTTTATTAAATTATAATAAATTCAAAATTTATTTCTTTTTAAAGATGTTTCACCACCTTCCCATTATTGATTTCATTTTATGAAAGTAGACATTGAAAAAAAAATTGGGCATGAAATGGATAGATTTTAAATGGATATTGTGGAATGAATTCAATGATAATTCATTGAGCGCCCAACAACTCTATGTAAGTTAACCAATGGGGTACCTATATAGAAATGGAATGTTTTTATTGGTATTCCCCATGATGAGAAGAATGTGATAAATATATATTATTATATTAATCTCATTTTACATTTATACATGCATATAACTAGGATATGATATTGCATACATTACTATAATATTACATTTTATCTATTTTAGAATGTATCAAGGATTAATTCATTGAGTCGGGATAAGAAATTCATCCCACAAACAATAAGGTCATATAGTTTTTCTAGAAGCTGATCAACATTGGTAATTTTATCATTTGTTTAAATATTTATTAGGTAGTGTTATATGTTCTCTATGTTAAATTCTTGATTTATCATTTTTTTAATATAGGCACAGAATTTTGGGTACCATGCATCCAGAACAGAAGTGTGGTTGGATGTTAATAAAAATAATATGGGAGTTTTTTAATGATCTTTCCTAGGAAATTGGGGTATAAATTCATTTTTCAATATAATAACATATTATCAATTTTCACTATATTATTATATAATGATTCCAATAGGGATAATACTTGATTTACAGGTAAAAATTAAAATACTATGAGATTTCAATCTTTTATCGTTCTTCTCTGCCTCCTAGGATGACCTAGTTGGTAATGTTCATGGGAATGAGCATCCTGGATGATTTCACGAGTTGGGTTTGAGACTTGTACCATCTATATACATTGGTATTCCATTGGGGATTGAAGGTATATATAATCCTGGTTGTAGTCACTCCCTACCCCAAGATGCTCAAGAATAGTTTTTTTCAATGCAAAGAACAATTTAGGAACATGGGGCTTATATATCCACTTTTCATAAATCATTTTTTTATTTATATCAGAAGATGATCATATTTGTCCCAGGTGATATTGAATTCATGACTATTGGTGAGCATGTTAATCCAACATGTTCAAAATCATTTAATTCACATACATTTGTTGATTTTAATTTTAAATATAAACTCTCATCACTGATTAATATTTAATATAAATGTATTACAATAGCTCATAACTGGATGTAGAGATAGTGATGGAGAGGTTGATGAGCATAGATCATCGTCGTCTAGTGATTAGTGGAGAGAGTTTCTTCATGATTCATTTGTGGCATAAAGTGGATCATGCCATGTGATCTAGACTATGAATTGTATAAGGGTACTATGAATGTAAGAATATGAAACATTATTTATGTGTATATGATGTGTACTCTAATTATGTGGTGTTTTATTTTTTTTATTTGCTTAGTTTTTTTAGATTTTTTATAAGGATGTAGATTCTGTAGCAATTTTTTTTTGTAATTTATCAATTTGAAATTGTTTAAACCTCCACTAAATTATTAATTTTTATTCCATATCTATTTTAACTACTTCTATATTATGGTATATTTTTAGTGTGTCTGTTAAAATTGCCTCTATATATAAAAAACATTTATTTATAGGATGTTTCTTCCATTATAGCGATGGTTTTTTGGGTGAAAGGCTTCCAAATTTAGTGGATGTTTTAACTGTAGTTATAATTTTAGTATTTCTGTTGCTGTAAGACACCCATAAAAACCCATTAAACTACCACTATATACTCTTTATATTACCCTTTCTAGTAAGAGCCATGAAATAGGATGAACAACCATGAGTGTGATGTCAACACCAATTTTAGATTCCCTTTTATGAAACTATTGTATAACCATTTGGTGGCGGTTTAATTCCTCCACCACAAGGATATTTTTTGGTATTTTATTGAGAGATTATATCATCAGAGGGTCGCAAATGATATAGGATAGTACGGGTAAAGACTCATATGACTTTCAGGAACCTTCTAAGGGTGGAATACCTTTGTAATATCTAGTATGGAGTTTATGATAGTGATACCTGCTAGTAAGAAATCAAGATTTATATTTGGCATTGGATGTTACTATATGTAGACGATTGAATTGGTCTTTGAACTTTATTATTATTAATAATCGATATTATGAGTCATGTACATTTAATAATTAAAGAAAACCATGATGATAGATGTCCGCGGAGAGGTATGACTTGTTGGGTGTGTCACGATTAATATTTCATTAATGAATAATGAGAAAAAGGATATATCCCAAAGGTTTATTAATAGGAGTTAATATATCATTTCCATTGATTAGAAAGACAAATACTAAAAAACTCCATGTCCATGGTGTTCTATATGAATTTCTTATTTCAATAATTTCAATGATAAAGATATCAATCCCATGGGTTAATGGAACTAGCATGTAACCTGGTCGATAAGATATATTGTGGTTATGGGAATATATTACATGGTATGTGTCTATATGAGGTGACATGTCATTGGAGTATTAAATTCAGTATCTATGGGTGCCAAGGCATGTTTCTCGATTAAAACCATTGACTTTAGGCCAGTTCTTCTATTGCCACTAATAATGGTCCCTAGAGAGTCACATAGTTAATATATCTAGAATCTTAGTTAAATAATATATTATTATGTATTATTTAGTAGGTTGAATAAATATTATTCTCATGCATGGTTTAATAATTTATCATGTATGTGTGGTCGTATCTAGTCCATCACTAGTTATTTAAGAGAGTATTTTGAGAGCATAATAGTTAATGAATATTTATTTTCTATTTTGTAAATATAATAATTGTTTATTAATGGGAGAATAATTATGTGATATCAATTTAATAAATAAATATACATTATTCAATTCTTGAAAAATATTATAGTGGAATGGAAGACAGAGCTTAATGTTCCTGTGAGAAATGATAATATTAAATATTATTTAATTAAATAATATTTAAGTATAATTTTCATGTTTAGTGCATGTTGATATAAAATAATTTGACAATTTGTATTTCACATGGGGGTTTTCTAATATTAAATTAATATAAAGGGTCCTTGTGTAATTATTTTATTATAACCTTTGGAACATATAAGCAATTATATTATTTTCACAAAATTCAATTCTTTTCATTTGGTCATGTAAAATGAATTCAGAGAATCCAATCAAGCCTAGAGAGGTCCCTCTTCCAAAAATGCTCCCATGAACTACGATAAATCATCCTCCACTTGATCAAGGAGATTTATTTGGAAACAATTCTCAAAGTGATCAAAGGCAAACGACGCGAGCGCAAATATCTTACATGCTATCACATAGAGACAGCTTTAGTTGAGTCTAGTTATTCATAAAACATTTTCTGGATCTAAACTAAACGAAATCTCCCCATGGATTCTATATCACAGTTATAATCCACCCTATATCATTCGATGTTTTAATAAAAAAATAGAAAATTCCATTGAGGTAATTCATATTTTATTTAATTATTTACAACTAACATGTGAGTATCTGCTCCCTCTAGTTCTTGAATGAATAATGTTGTCTACATAGGATTCAATTTCATTAATCATAGTGATTAAACATCGTATCAAACTTGGATTCATCGTTTATCTAGGAAAAAATCAAATTTGGGCACCACCCAACACATGCTTCTTCCTCACCCAGAACCGAAAGTTCCACCCTTGATCTCTCATTTGGGATTCATTGATTTATGTTATTATATATATGTATATATATCATTCTTGGTAGCCACTCCTTGGGTTTTAGTTACAATTTTTCCATTAGATGAAAATATTGTATTATTTTTCCTTGTACTTTCTGTGGCTAGATTATCATGGTGGGTTGAGACCAATCTCCTACTATAATTTTCAAAGACTCTACTTGAATTTCATCTTATCCTCGTATTGATCTCATAGAGTCTATATGAGTTTTATTTCACTCTCCTGTGGGGTTGAGATGTACCCTTCCACTATAAATTTTTCTATATATTAATTTCCACTCATATTGTATCTCTTACTTCCCTGTAACTAAATTGAGGCATTCTGCTGGGAAGGTATACACTCCCTCATGCAAGGGATTCACCCACATTATTGCTATCTTTTTCAGATAACATGAATATCTAGCGTTACATCATAAGAGCATAGAGATACTGGTTGCCCAGACTGCATATGGTGGTCATTACATGGGACTCAAGAGCAATGAACTCTGAGAGTTTACTTTTATAGTGTTTTTTTGGGACTCTATTCTGGTTGGGCATGTCTTTTTTCACTTTACATTTCATTTAACACTATTGTAATTTCATTTTATATTGGGGTCCATGAATGTTGAAGTTACTTTATACTAGTGTTTCATCTTTAATGCTTTCCCTCTACACTTTTACATTGAGTTGGATAAGTGTGTGTATAGGTAATTATGAAATAGTCATTAGAGTTTTATTTATTCCTTTGGTGCTAGTCGTTAGTCCCAGGTCTATGGAGGAGGTCTTTGGGTAGTTGTGATTCGAACCGTAGATTGGGGTGGTTTGTGATAGATTCTTATCAGAGAAAGTTCATTGCACAAGACATTGTTCGGATGTATCCCCTAAAGAGTATTGGTTGGATTTAGGGAAATAGTGTCAATATTTCTTGAGTGAGGCTCTCAGGACAAAGAGTCCAGTGATGTTGTGGTGGCCATCATATCCATTCAATTGGACCTTGACTACATGCTTGTCAACTCGACATTCTGAGAAATTTATTGAAGTGATCAATGGCATATTCATCATATAGGATTGAGTCATTAACTTTACTACATGATTCAACTCACTATTGTTATGTATATATATATATATATATTCTCAAATGGTTGTGGTACAACTATTAGACATTCTAGATACCTTTGTTATGAAATCCGTACAAGATACCACCTCTAGTTGATGATGATGATTAGACGAGTGATGAGTCCCTAGTTTAGTTTCAATCCCTAGAACCTATTCCTCATGGTTGTAAGGTTGTATCACCTCCACCTATTGAGATGTAGATCATCCCATTAAAGAGGATAGGAATGTGTGCAGGGTTAGCGAACTCCACAATATCTTGTGCTTGAGTCTGTTGAGGTTCCTCTATGAGCCAAATCCTCATAAAGTAGATGATTGGATAGATTCGGTTCTCCATTTCATTAGTGTCATCCTAAAAATGATGTCACAATTGGTTATGTCAGCACCTATCTTTTTCCATAGTGGATTTGGGAGTTGGTGGATCCTTATTACAAACAAGCCAGATGAGTTAAAACTATCATGGGATGACATCTATTAGCTTTTATATGAGAAGTAATACCCTTTTTCTTATACTAAATTTATATCTAGGAGCATCTGGAGTTGCAACATTGAGGTATGATGGTGGATGTGTAAGTAGGGAGGTTTAAAAACCTTTCATTCTTTTATATTGATATGGTCCAGGACCACTACATAAATATAAGGATGTTTGATAATGGTATCTATAGAGAGATATATGCTAGTATAGTGAACTTCTACATCCCATCCTATTATAAGGTGTTAGAGTAGGCACTAGGGACCATGTTCTTTCTATCTTAGGAATTCATGTAGGTTGGTTTTAGTAGTGGGAATCATATAGTGGATTCTTCTATATCATACTAGATATTCTAATAGACATGATCATAAAATAGGAGTCCCTTTCATTAGTAGGCTCAGGCATGATGTCTTATTAGACCGAGGCTGTGTAGAGAACCACAGAAGACCAGGGGGTCTGCTAATATTTTTTTGATGGAGAAGTTGAATTAAATGAGATTTCCCAACTGTATACACTGATAAGGAGAGGCATAATGATGATGGACCACAATGGCATGGATGACATTGTGATAAATGATATACCAAGCATGGATTGGGTTGTCCCTATAGAGGAGTAGATGGTATAAGAGAAGGATGAGCTATGGGAGGTGGACGTCACACTGAGATCCTCCCACCACCCCCAGATGTACCACATCAGGCTTATTGAGCTGGTGATCAGGTCCCCAGATAGTTGTAGGCTTTTGATATCAATGATCTCATAATGCACGAGATGGTAAAATGTATGATCTAGGTCTCTTATACCTTATGCATAATACATTTGTAGACATTATATGAGGCAATATTTTACTTTTTATTCTTTCTCGATGTGTAATCGGTGGTGGATTGGGTAATCAGTATAACCCAGTGTCAGTGTTGATCAACGTAGCATCTAATGAATGATGAAGAAGGATTCTTCCGCCACTAAGGTTCATTTTGGGGATGTGAGAAAATCTTTCAGGGTGATTCAATATCTCCAAAAGTAGATAATATCGAGGTGTGGTGGATGATCCCCTCTGACTTGTGCATTTATGGTGAGGTTGTATGATGTAGTGTAAGAGAAGGTCCTGACATTGATGATAGTGTTTTTATATTGACCATTTTTTATTGGGATCCCACTACTGGGTGTTATGGAGTTTCTTGGTTGGGGTTACCGTCCTTACATGAGAGGAGAAGATTCATGAGGAATGACACTTTCTTTCTATGCATAGATTCTTTTGGTTGGGTGATTTTACTCACCTTCATGGTTCATTTTCACCATTTCAAACTCAATATAAACAATGATACATAGACATTATGGTATCCTATATGGTCTAAGGCATTTGAACCCCATTTACAACACTACATGAATCCTGAGATAGTGATTGTAGTGGTAGTCATCTCTGAGAGGATTTGGACGTACTCCCTCTTGGGATAGTGCATTTTGGATAACTCATACTACCAGAGACCTAGGTACGTCTTCAATTATAGATTCATGAACCTCAGGCAGTTTCATTGGATGAAATTCATATAGGACTATGACTTGGTGATAGTTTATAATTTAGGTAAGGTCTACATTGTATCTTATTACCTTAGTAGAGATTCCCATGATCGCTTTATGGATAAAGCTTCATAGTATCTATCTTCCCTATATCAAACCTAGGTAAACTATAAGGGTACTATTTTTTCTCAATTCGATGGTTGTTTCCCATCCTCTTCCTCAGCATATTATGGATGGACTACCTGGGTATGTTTACATTTAAATCTTGCAAGACTAGATGTTCTCAAGAGATTCAAAAGATGGATTCTCTGAAGAAGTGTATTGTGTCATATTTTTATTGGTAGGTATAGTGGTCATGTCCTTGTTAAGAGAAGAGGTGATGTGGGAGTTTCACACTCCACTTTTGGTTGTACATCCATGAGATAAAATGGGAACGGGGTGGCCAATGGTGGAATTTTCATCTCCGTCAATTTTTCATGGTTTATGATTTTTGAGGATGAAATGTTTTGACTAAAAGAATAATATTGTGATTCATGTTTTCCCCTGTAATACATTCAAATAATTATAGGAATATTTTTTTATCCTGGTGCAGAGAAAGCATAGGATTTTGAGGCCTGATGTTCCCAAAATTAATTTTATAAAATTGTTATTATTTTTTTAATTCCCATGACTTTTTGAAAATAATTGAATATATACTAAATGGAATATTGTATCATATATCTGAGGGAAAAAATTTAGTTTGGAAAATAGTGTTTACACTATGTGCGACATCACATATATCATCACATGTAATCTATTGAAAAATACATTGAGGAAGTAACCATAATTAAAATTTTTAAATATTTTTTTATAATAATAAAAATAACTAATGAAATGGGCTATGAATTATAAATATGATACCCCTATTGAGTTCATAATATTGTGTTTTTTCTTTGGTGTGACCGAATGTTAGTCGGTGCAAGTCTTTTGGATGAAACTGTGGCTGGCGTTTATTTTCACGAAATAATATGTTATTTATTTATTTAAAATTAAATTAACTAAACAAAATTCTTCAATAAATAAGATTATATAGATAATCAACAAGGTTATCATTATAACCATGTGATAGTTTATAGGATATTCTACCTCATCATCTTTGGAGGATTGGGACCAAATAACGATTGTTGATCAGATTAATGTGAATTGATAGGTGATAGATGCAACATATCATCTTCATCACCAGTAGATAAATTATTCACCAATGATCAACCTATAATCTACCATTTAATTTTTATATATGGTTTCCCACCCTTATAATTAAATGATTTGGAATTATCCATTCCCTCCATTTGACATGTGTTAATTTGAACACCCTTTGCAAGTTCCAATGATTGGAATTTTAATTATTTTAAATTTTTTCATCTATCTCTGGTGCCCCATGGGGGAGGGGGTTTCTCTGTGTGAAGGGTTCAAAAAGGCCACATCGGGGAATTCCATTTCCAAAGAGAAAAAAAACTAACTCTGGTTCCCCGTCATTGATCATCGGTTCACAACGCTTGTTCGGTGATTTTTAAAACCTTGATATTGATTTTTTTACCCTATCATTCTTCTTGTTCTTCATCATTTGGCCACGTAGTCACGAATAATCATTATCTGTGTAGGTTCGAGTGCCATCATACCCCCAGATTCATTGTGTTGGCATGAAAAAAAATAAAAATAGGCGATTTGCAGATGGTGTGATAAATGAGTTTTTTGGTGTTTGGTGAATGGATAAAATTGGCACCGTAAGTGCATTTTTTCGATCGTATGTGGTTTGGGATTATTTCAATAACCCTCATTTTCTTGATTTGAGTGCAACGATGACATGTGGTGTGATAGGGTAAATTGTGAGTGGTGGATATGGTAGTGTTTCATGTTGGAGGTCGTTTGGAAGGGATGTTACAATGGTCAGAATCAGATCCTGGATGAGGTGGTTAGATGTGTTCAATGTGATGGGCATTAATAATTATTGTTGTTGATTATAATAACAGAAAGTAGGTGATAAAATTAAAAGTGGATTTGTTTTTATTATTATATTGAATAATAATAATGACAATGGCATAAAATATGTGGATAATTAGAATAAAAAATATAATTTAATGATGTGAAACAATTTTTAAATTAACGGATTTGATTTAAATTTAAGAAATTAACAATGTAAATGGGGTGTGGAAGCTAACTAAGGAGAATAGAGAGTGTTCAACAAATCCATTTCAGGAAAATTAATATATTAATATAATTATATAATTATGATTAATATTATAATAAATATTATTTGGTAGGGAGACCAGATGGTGAAAATGGAGTTGGGAGTGCGAGTGGATTTTGTGCATGGAGGGATGAGGCCAAGCGTCTTATCCAAGATTTTTAATAATACAATAATAATATTATTATAATTAATATCATTATCTTTTTATAAAACCACAATTTCATTAATAACTTCTCTTTGCGACATTTTAATGAAAAATCGTCAACAATAAAATGTCTCTGGAATTATGACGGTCATTTTAAGACCAATATTGTATATCTTTTTTTGGAATTGGTCCTCTGGTCAATGAAACGCCCAATAAAAATAAATTTTTTATTATTGTGGGATATTATATCTGACATATCTCCCTCGCTCAGAGATACAATGACAACCCATTAGAGACGATGTTCCCAGGAAATTAATACATATCATTCAAAACTAATTTTATATTTTTAAATTATACTCGTTGTTTTTGACCATAAATCACCTGAAAGCACATCTGATTATCGCATATCGACCATTCAAGGTTCCGGTGCTCTACTAATGTGTATATCAGCACTCGGGTTGAATCCTCAGCGATGATACTTTTTAATAGTCGATTGTTTTTAATTGATTATATTTTTTTTGGGTGGGGGTGGGGTGGTTTTTATCCAATGCTTAAATGAAGTTATTAGTTGTTGGTGTTTGATTTAACAATTTGATAAATATTGGGGTGAGTTCATTATTTGGTAGTTAATATTGGGATACCTTTGAGCTTTGCATTATTTTGTATTTAAATTAACACCAACTTCACAAGATAACAATGTTTAATGAGTAGTTTATTTATGTTTCCAATAATCCATGGAATCCAAGCATTAAACAAAATAATTCATTAATCCATGATATGTTATGTCCAACATGCACAATGTTAAATTAAATAATTCTCGCCGAGAAAAAGCATTCAATGGATTAATATCTCTAAATAATGACTCACCACAATGGAAAATTTACTCAGACATTGTGATCAATAGTAATGTGGTTTTTTTTATTTATGATGATGAATTAGTAAGTGAAGAAAATGAAGGGATATTAAAATGGTTGTGCATCGAACACACGCACACACAAACGGTGATGGGATTTAAAACGAAATTTAGATTGAATGAGAAAGAGAAAGAATATAATGGTATTCAACAATATTTAAACTATTTTAATACCATTAATATTATATGATAGAAGGAGGATTAGAATAATTTATGAAGAAAAAGAAACTTTCATTAAAATAGAAATACCAAACAAATTGATACAAGATTACGACAAATAAGAACACAAAAGTAAATAAAAAATAAGAGAGGAGGAAGGGTCTCTCATGTTAAAACATGAGTATGGAAGTTCCTCCCATGCCTTTTGAAATGAATTGGTCTTTCAAATTTGTTCTTTTATCTTTTTAATTGTCATCCATGTGCAAGGGGAAGAGGGGGTTTTATTTATTGGCCAAGGAGGTGGACTGTTTGCATTCCAAATCTTCCCCTCCACTTGAATTGCCAATTTGGCCATCCAGATAACAGAATCTATAGATATCCTCTTTTTCAAAGTTTTATATAATAATTTTGGATGACTAATCACAAAAGTTAGAGGCATTTGTACTTATGTATCCAATGTTATGGTGGTTTTCATAACCAATGTTAAACTGTCCATTTCTATCCATGCTTTTTCGATGGCCGAAATGTGAATGGATTTTTTAATAGGAATATGCCTTCAAATCCAAATGATTTATTCAAAAAAGTCGGCCTTCTATTTCTGCTATTACACACTGAAAACTCTAATCCCAAATTTATGTTTAGATCAAGAGAAATGTCAAATTTGGTGTATAGATTTAAAATCTCATCTAGAATGGTGGGTTGGTCTTCAAAGAATAATTTGGGCCCATCGGTTTGGGGGTTGGGCCCTGTAATTTTTATCTATGAATCCATGCATTTTCCCCCAAACATTGGAGGATAATAAAGGAATTTGGACTTCTAGATTGATCTCAGTAATTTAATCTTCATATCTGGTCCAGTTTTACCAAAAATACTTTGGGTCATCTTGTGGGGAACATATGACCCTTTATATGGAATAATTGGACACTAATTCATTCTACAAATATTAAGGAAATTGAATAAGTAATCTTAAAAAACAATAATGCCACAATTTGGATTAGTAAGGTGATAATTATTAGTAAAAAATTTAGTATATTTATATCACAATGAATTCAGACACTGCTCACATATTATATTTAATATTTATACATTAATATTTCACAAATAATTATGAACATTTAATATAAAATAAGTAAATAGAGTATATAAAAAGTTATGAAAGCATTATTATCATCAAATCCCACACAAATAGGCTGGTTCATGTCCTCATGTTCAAAAAATATAAAAAATGAAACAATCATTTTCATTCACCAAAAAATATTAAAATTTTGTTTTCCCCTACTAGAGGAGGTTTAGAGAATTTCAGTCATCCATATTGAATTCCACTTCAAGTAGTTACAAAAACAATGTTCAAAAAACAATTAATTTTCTCATGCTCAAATTTCAAAATGGAATATGGTGGCACACAAAACATACTCCTCTCATGATGATAAAATTAATTTATGAAGTTCTCTAATTCACCAACCAAAAGTGAAAATCATAGAGTTTGTAAGAGCTCTCATCTTTCACTCCCTCTCCTAATGTGCTCAAAAAATAAAGAGGTCATTTATGTGATTTTCTGTGGTTATGGGATGGTAGGAAGATGATATCCAAAATATAGGAAGGGTTAAAACACCCACATGGAAAAATAACTGCACATTTTTTATGAAATAAAACATAGAAGGAAATAGAAACACATAGTTACAAGAGATGTACTGTGGGAATCAAGACACAAAAGGGTAATAAAATTTTAAGGGATTGAAAATATGGAATTTTTCTAAAACAAAAAACATCCCCCAATGACACAAGATTACATATTGAAAGTGATCTTTATTTCTTTTTTTGGAATTTTTTGAATTTTAAACCTGAAACAGATCACCCACTCATATCCCATACCTTGTTTGATCTCCTCACGACAAAAATTTTAATAGTTATAACAAAAAAATGTTGTTGAAGTGTGATTTTTGACCCACCAAAGACACAACCCATTCTTTATTTTTCATTTTATTGATTTTTATTTCTTTTTTTTTCAACACTTTTCTCTAAAATTTTAACAATATTTGATAAGAATATATACACTCCCAAAACTCATTGAATGACAAACTTTACCCCACACTAAAATGGATTCTTTCACTCATGCATATGATAACATGTTGAATATTAATAAAAGGGCACCCAAAATGAAATCCATTCCCCCACACTTAAATTTCAAAAAATAATGAAATTAAAATCCATGTTGATATTGGTTGGGATTGGTATTTGGCTTCTAATGTGGCTATCAATAAAAATGTATTAATTGGTAGTATGGGTCATTCAAAAGGAGTATCAATGTATGGTTAATGGGATTATATTTGGATATTATAATTCTCATGTCGTATATATAATTCCTCTGTCATATGAATGCACACTAAAGTAGGAAATTTAGTTTGAAGGTCTACAAACTCAAGACTCACAAATGGGGGTGAAAACACACATTTTGGAATATGGAAATAGGTGGCCTTGGCATGAAATCAAATTTTGTTCCCCATAGGTGGGGAAAATAATTTTACAAATCAAAAATTGAGCATTCAAAATTTATTAGTATTGACGCAATATTCTTTATCCAAATATAAGGAGAAAACTCAATATTTTTTGGATTAAACCATGTCCTTTTAATCCAAAAAATGGTTGGAAAAAAATTTAAAATTGTAAGGTGAGTAAGTAAGACTCTTGATTTTTCATATTATTTTAAATGATTTTTTTTTATTTTTTATGTGTTTAGGTTTCTTTGTTTTTTATAAAGACACACCCACTAAAAAGAGAAAGAGTAAATATAAATGTGTGATGAGGAATGTGGTAAAAATGATAATGAGGGAGGAAGAAGAAGATAGATAGAGATATAAAGAGAGTGAGAAGAGGAGTTAAAGGGAAAGAGGATCCCCTAGTACAGATTTGTTGGGTTTTCATCTCCATCTAGTGGTTGGTCAGATTCAGAAGTTGGGAAACTAATGGAAGACAATATGGTTCCAGGATTTTGTGTCCTCTCATAGTGATGCTTTAACCGATGTCCATTAACTGTTAATGTCCTTATTGAAGAGGGTCTAGACTAGCACTGCACCGAATGGGTAAACATTTGTAATAACAAAACGATATTCCCAATGAAAATTAAGCTTACCTGGGTAAATCCAAAATTGATAATTGATGAGCATTTCCTTTTCACCTTCATGAAATTACATTCTCAGAATTTGATTATCATAATGTACATTAGAACATTTTCTTATAGATTTTAATTCCCAAAAGATTCAAGCTAAAGCTCCTCTAGTTCAATCAATTTCAATAATAACTCTTCACTAGATTTTTCACAAAATAAATTCTTGGTTTTCATAGACCCAAAAAACTTATGTTGGATTTCAACTAGTAACTGACATGCTTTAAAAAAATCCAAAATAGAGACATCCAAATTGATGTTTTATAAGCAACTCTATAAGCCCTAACCACTTCACTAAGTCTCTCTTCTCTGTCTTTCCTAGTGGGTTTTAAATTTCTCTCACGCACTCTTTTCACTTCCATATTAGAAATATCAGCCATGCCATTTGTCTGGGGTGATATGAAGTTGAAGTTTTATGTATAACACCATATTTTTAAATAGATATTCCATGTTTCTATTACAGAATTAGGTTTCTAAGTCACTTATCATGCCACGTGGTGTGCCAAATCGGTGGAAGATATGTGTCATTAAAAAGTCACTAATAGTATGTGAATCATCTTTTCTAGTGGGTTTGGCCTTGACCCACCTAGAAACATAGTCAACCGTAAGAAGAATGTATAAGAATCCATTGAAAGGGGGAATGGTCGAATGAAATTGATGCCCCAAACATCGAATATCTCACCAAAATTTAAACGAATTTCAGGTATTTCATTTCTTATGGAAATTGGGCCATACATTTGGAAAGTGGGTCATGATTGAAAGTAAACATGTGAGTTCTAGAACAACAAAGGATAAAAGAATCAAGAGTCTAGGACCTTTGAAGATGTCATTTTTTTTGTCCCAAGTGGCCACCACAAGGCATTGACTGACAAAATTATATGATGGAAGAGTGTTCCTTTTTATCAAGAAATCTTTTAATTACCATATCTGCCCAAGTTTTCCAAAGATTATTTTCTTCCTAAAAATAGTATTTTGAATCACTTTTTAACATCATTTTTTTTATTTTGAAAAACTATCGAGAAAAACACTAGAAACCAAGTAATTTACAATTCGGGCATACCATGGTATGTTTTGGAGTGAGAGATGGAATGATATCAATGGGGAGTTCAGGATCAATGTTTTCTGAATGAGAAGAATTTGAAATTCTACTCACGTGATCAACTACATGACTTTCTTTTCCAGTTCAATCTTTGATTTCAATGTCCAATTCTTGTAGAATTACGTTCCATCTTATTCGCCTTGGTTCGGAATCACTTTTTATGAGTAAGATCATAATAGAAGAATGGTTTATGAAGATGATAATTTTGAAACCAATGAGATAGGGAATGAATTTATCAAGGGATTATACCACTAATAAAAGTTTATTTTCATTAACTATGTAGTGAGATTGAGTTTCGTCCAATGTTTTTGCGGCATAATAGATGACATAAATAATTTTTTCTCTTAATTGACTACGAACGGACCCCAGGGACCTACCAGAAGCACCACACATCTATTCAAAGGTTAAGGACTAATCTGGGGGTTGGATTATCAGGGCAGATTTAGGAGCAATTTTGAGTTCAATGAAGGCTCTCTTAAAAACATCATCGAAATGGAATGTGGCATCATTTTGAAGCAACTAAGTGATTGGGAGGGAAATCCTACTGATTTTAAGGATGAATTACCTATATAAACTGGCATGACCAAGGAATGAATAGATGTCTCAAACATTGGTTGGTTCATGAATCGATTGGATCACTTCTATTTTTTGCAGGATCTTCTTCATTAGCCTCTTTTGAAACTGTATTCCCTAGAAAAATCCCATTTTCATCGATGAAGTGATTTTTTTAAAAATTCAACACTTTGTTACATTTGGAACTCATTTGATGGACTGAAGTGAGTTAATTCAAGAAAGATTCAAATGACTCACCATCAATGTTAAAGTCATCCATGAAGACTTCTATGAAGTGTTCAATGAATTCAGAAAAGATACTCATCAAACTCCTCTAGAATGTTGCATGTGCATTACAAAGGCCAAACAGAATTATCGAATATGCATATGTTCCAAAGGAGAAAGTGAAATAAGTCTTTTCATGGTGCTGAGGAGAAATTGGGATTTTGAAGTAGCTGGTGTATCCATCAAGGAATCAATAGTGTGATTTTTTGGATAATCGTTCCAGCATTTGATCATGGAATGAAAGAGGGTAGTGATATTTTCTTTTTTCAACATTCAATTTCCTATTGTCGATGCGCACATGCCATTTGTTCTTCACTCGAGTTGTGACTACCCCCATATTCATTTCTGAATATAGTTATCCCTACCATCTTAGGTAAAAATTTAATTAAACTCACCCATTCACTATATGAAGTTGGGTAGATAACACCATCATGATGAAGCTTGGTGATCTCTTCCCTAAGTACCTCATGTATGAGTGGAATGAGTCTTCATTATGGTTGTATAATTTTTTAGGATGATTCTTCAAGATAGATGTGATTCATGAAAGGAGTAGGGTTGATTCTTGGTTTCTCATCTAGGGTCCTACCTAAGGGCTTTTTGTTTTCCTCTTACACCTTAACAAGATTGGAGTCCTCAGTTTTAGTAAGTGAAGTGGAGATAATGACCAGATAAGAGTGATAATGGAAAAGAAAATAATATTTCATGTGTTCAGGAAGAGGTTTTAGATTGGAATCATAATTCATTTATGGGTTAGACAACTCAAGAATGGATTATGGGACTTCAGTTGCTTTAGATTCCTTTTCCTTAATATTGTCAAAGGTGGAGAATTTGTTATTAGAGTTGATGTGGGATTCAAGAGATTTTTTAAGTTCCTCTATTTTGATAGAGTCTATTAATTTAATCTACACATCCACTTCACTATTTATGACTTGGTTATTCATGGTGTAGATTTCACAAGACCCTCTCTCGTTAGAACATGATGAACATGATGGAATGGGGTTCTATTGACTCTTAGAAGTGTCACCAAAAGCATGGATTGATAATTAAGAGTGATCCCCATATGGGCATCACATGGCATGGAAAATGTTGAACATGACTATTTGGTCACTAAATTCCATGGATAAGATGCCTGATTGGACATCAATTTTGGTTCTCAGTGTCATTTGGAATGGTCTTCCTAGAATTAAGGGAGTTCAAGAAGAGGTCTTCTCACCTTCCATAGAATCTAGCTGGGAATATAAGATCATTAACAGGAATAATGACATATTTTATTATACCCATTGGACTAGCAGTGAATTGATGGGCCAACTAAATGACAACACCCTTTGGATATAAGGGACCAAGACCGAGTTTGGAGAAGAAGGATTTGGGAAGGAAATTAATTAAAGATCCTAGGTCTTTTAGTGCATCATTGAAGTTTGAACTTATAATTTGTCAGGGAACCGTTATGTTCCTTGGATCATTTCACATTTTGGGAATATACTGCTGGGTGGAAACAATTTTTAAGGACCAAAGATGCTTCTTATGGGTGCACAATTCCTTAAGAAATGTGTCATTATAACTGATTTGTTTTATGTCATCTATGTGGGATATGTTGAATTCAACACATCGAAACATGTCATGAAATTAAGGATCTGTATCAAAGGACTTATTTGGAAAGGAAATTTCTTTAGGAAAAGGAAACTAATTCCTAAATGGAACGGAAGGTGGTGAGGGAATTGATTAATATTCATTCTCTTGTTTCATTTTCTATTCATTTTCTATGTCATCATTCAATGGGTGGTTAGAGCACTTTTCTTGAGATAAAACAATTTACTTCCCTGATCTTAGTGGAATTTATCATTCATTACCCTTGGTGTTGCTAATAGTGGAGCTGGGATTTGGGTAGAATTTGATTGTTTTTTATAGCTCATGTGGGATGCAAGTTAACCAATTTGGGTTTCAATATTTTTGAGGCTAGAATGAGTGAAGGTGGATTGATCATCCATTGCACATTCCGACGGCTTCTTTTATGAATAGGTGTGTCTCGAATAAAGATTAAATTGATTTGGGTTCTTGGGAAAGTGATTGTATTGGTTTGGGGGTTGGGAAGGCACACTAGGATAGTGGAATCCCATAAGATGATTGTTTCTTTGAGGATGTAGAACAAAAGGACAGGGTTAATGGAAGTTACCACCATCGTGACCATATTAGAATAGGTTTGGAATTTGATAAAGGAACTAAGGGGAAGAAAATTGGGACTCCCATATCCCATGATAGGGTTATAGGTAGAATATAATGGAGTAGAGTGGGGTTCGTTGATGGTTCTAAAAAACAGACCAGATTGTGGAGTGTTGGGGTTCTGCTGAGAATATGCTACAATGAGCTCCATTGGTACAAATGAATTAGATGTATCTTCTTGAATTTGTGGACATGTATTAGTAGGATGATATGCAGAGCTACAGATTCCAAATTGCTAGATTTTTCTAGGGAACAAAGATGTGGAGAAGACGAGGTTGGGGCTTTAGGAGCCACATCTTGTTGTTTCACAAGACCTGTATGTCCACTCATCCACTCTTTCATCTTGTTCTTCTCAATCGATTGACTATATTTGGATTTTTTTACTTGAGCATGTGTTTTAGTATGGAATTATTGTGTGTTTTCAGAAATGTTGCTTATGAGATATCTTTCACCTGCCTGAGTTTTATCCACAAGAGCACCACCACTAGAAACATCAATGAGAGTTCTCTCCAAAGCAAATAACCACACATAGAGGTGTTGGATCAATAGATTATCAGGGATTTGGTGGTGTGGATATGTTTAAAAAAACATTTTCAACCTCTACCAGTACTCATGAAGTGGTTCATTTTGGAATTGATGAATACCACTTATTTCCTTTCAGATAGAATCAGTACGATAAGCATGAATGAATTTTTCTATGAAAAGTCACTCCATGTCATTCGAAGTAGTTATTGAACCAGGAGAGAGGTACTAAAGACAGGACTTGGCAGTGTCATAGAAGGAAAAAGGGAATGCTCGAAGATTGATTCTATCATTAGAAACCCCATGAGGATTCATGGTAGAGAACACCACTTGGAACTCTTTAAGGTGGAGATGTGGATCCCCACCAGCTAGCCCGTGGAAATGAGGTAGAAGATGAATCAAACCCAATTTGTGTTCGAAGACAGCCTATTTGTTTGGATATTGAATACAAAGGGGTTGGTAATTGATATATGGGGGAAAATGATCTTTAAGGTTTTGTTCCCCAGGAATACCCAAATCTAATACAATAGGTTGGACAAGGACTAATTATAAAATTATTTGATTATCTTTAATGTTCCCCCTAATGTGTCTATGTGTTCTCTCAATTTCAGG
The DNA here is from genome assembly GCA_963277665.1 of Viscum album. Lineage (NCBI taxonomy): Eukaryota > Viridiplantae > Streptophyta > Magnoliopsida > Santalales > Viscaceae > Viscum > Viscum album. The sequence goes on from OY728132.1 coordinate 1,968,278,052, forward strand.
GTCAAATAAACACGGGGGATTGTTTAGAAGGCTATGGGGAATTCAGAAATATTTTTAAAGAATGTGTAATATGGATTTTTCTTTTTTCTTTTTCCATTTATGATTTTTACTAGAAGATGAATTTTTTGGTATTTTGTTCAAAATTTTTAAAAAATTTGTTTTTACACTAACCAGAAACTAACAACTACTTAATTGCACCATCCCCAGTAATTGCTCTATTTTAAAGTCTGTTCAATTGTCACATATAAACCATTTAAGGTTTTGGTGCACTTCTAAAGAGTATAGTATCACTCGGGTTGAATCCTCAACGATGATACTTTTTAATAGGTGATTGTTTTTAATTGATTGTATTTTTAATTTGGGGGGTTGTTTTTAGAGCTTAAACAAAGTGATTAATAGTTGGTTTTTGATTTAAAATTTCATAATGATTGGTGTGAGTTCAGTATTAGGTATATTATCTTGTGATATCATGGAGATTTTCTTTATATTTATTTTAAATTAACACCCACTTAAAAAGTAATTGTTGATCAGAATTCCTATTTCTTAAGACTTTAATCCAATACATAACATAACACATGGTTCTAATATCAAAAAGAACTTTTTGATGAGAGTGTATTTATTGTTCCAATAATTAATGTAAGCCACACATTAAACAAATAAAGTAATTAATACATGATATCTTAATTCCAACATACACAATGTTAAATTAAATAATATTCATGGAGAAAAATATCATAATCAGATAATATCTATAAATAACAACTCAACTAAATGGAAGATTTACTCAGCTATTGAGATTAATAGCTATTTAGTTTATTATATTTATTATTATGAATTAATATGGGATGAAAAATAAAGGGATAAGAAAATATTTGTGCACCGAACACAAACTTACCAACAGTAATGAGACTTAAAAACAAACATTACATTGACTGAGAAAGTGAAAGAATGTAAGGGGGTTCAACTATATGTAAAAAACTTTAAGACCATTAATATTATTTGATAGAAGGTGTATGAGAATTATTAATGAAGAATAAGAACCATGAATTAAAATAGAATTAAAAAACAATGACAATATAAGATTACAACAAATGAGAACACAAAATTAAATGAAAAAAATAGAGGAGGAAGGGTCTCTCAACTGAAAACATGAGTATGATAGGTCCTCCCAAGCCTTTGGAAAAATATTTTCCATTCCAATGTGTGATCCTTTCTTCTAAAATGTGACCCACATGCAAGGGTAAGTGGAGGTTTAATTTATAGCTCAAGGAGGTGGTCTTTAAGCATTCCAAATCGGCCCACCCACTTCTATTTCCAATTTGGCCATCCAGACAGCAGAATCTCAAGATATCCTCTTCTTCAAAGAAGTAGATAATAATTTTGGCTGAATATTCTCAACATTTATAGAAATTTGGACATGTGGAGAAAATGTTAATGTGGTTTTTGTAAACATTGTTAAACTGTCCATTTCAATCAATGAATTTTTTATGGCCGAAATGTGAATTGATTGTTTAATAGGAAGATGCCATCAAATCCAAGTGATTTCATCAACAATGTCAGACTTTTATATCTCCTCCTTAATAATGAAAAATCTACACCTGGATTGATTTTTATATCAGGAGAAAATTCAATTTTGATTTGCTATTTTAAAATCCCATCTTGAATGGTGGGATGGTCATCAAATAATCATTTGGTCCCCTTGTTTTGGGAGTTGGGACCAAAAAGTTATATCCATGACTCCAAGAATTGTCCCTCGATCATTGGATGATAATAATAGAATTCAGACTTCTGGATTGATCCTAGAAATACAATATTCATAGCTAGTCTGGTTTAATCACAAATTCATTGGCTAATCTTGTGAGGAACATATAACCCTTCAAATTGAAGATTTGGCCACTGATTTATTCTATTGATATGTTAAAAATTGAATAGGTAATCCTAAAAAACTATAATCACCCAATTTGGATTAATAGGGTTATATTTATTTTTTAAACATTAAATTGACTTGAATCTGGATGAATTCAAATGGTGCCCAAAAATTATATTTAAAATTTATACATTAATATTTCACACAAATTATGAACATTTCATATAAAATAATTAAATGTTGTATATAAAAAGCTATGAAAATATTAATAACATTATCACCATTTGAGGGTGATGAAGTGAAATCCAAATTTTCCACTGGGTGTCTAATTGAGGGAAGTGAATAGTCTATTTAGGGATGTTTTTCATTATAATCACCATGGTATGATTAGTTTGGCCATCTAATGGTGTTTTACGTGGAATATTAGTGAAATTACATTTTCCCTTAAACCCAAGATGACCCCAGGCATTCATCTTGCTTTTGGTAGAGACACATCATGTAGTACACTTATACATGTTATAGTGCTACACGAACAACAAGACATGATTTACTGAGGATGAAATGAGGAAGTATAGCAGGTCCACATGCTGTGTGGGACCCAGACATGTCATGTTAAAATTTTGTGAAAAAATAAATATTCCACATCTCCTTCATTTGAACTTAGATTCTATCATGGGAGTATCTATCCATGAGTGTTTTTCCTAGTTGAATGAAATGTTTCACTTGTAATAGAAATTTTTGATACCATGAAAAATGTTTAATGTTCGATATGAATTGAGTTGAAATTTTATGTTTATAGTGATCATACAATATCACCTGGGTAGTACTGGGCTTACCCTCCCGCTAGGAAATGCATTGATATTCCCTGTTGGGTGTTCCGAGCATACCCTCCATGTGGGTTGGTTAGTGGAATTCCTCGATGGTAGTTTCACGGTTACCATCTAGATGTGATGGGTTGTGGCATTCTGTGATGTATGTTTTAGGCATACCCACCTGTAGGACTAAGCGGTAGTGTTCCCTGATGACATCTTTCTGGAATAAACCACCAGTTAGGATAGGCAGTTTCATTTCCTTGAAAACTCACTAGGCATACCATCCAACAGGGCAGGGTAGTGGAGTTCCATTTTGACCTTCTTGAGAAATACCAACAACTAGGACTGGGTAGTGGCATTCCTCAGTGACTACCAGAATAAGACTCTTATATCGGAGCAGGTCCTGAGATTCATTCCAAATATAGGTGACCCATCGATAGTGTGGAACAGTGAAGTGGTGTAGTTTTATGAACATATGGAATCAAATTAAAGTGGGAAGCTATACCTACATATATACTACATTTTGATGTGACATAAAATCATGGTGTTGAGTCAGTGCTACCAAAATCGGATAGTATCATGATTTGGTGACTGAATTCCTTTGAATTTTGTGCACCAGGAGGATATATGAGGTATTAAGCATCATATATGGAATTTACCAAGAAACTGTGGGATACTCTTCAGATTGGGTTGAGCTCTCATATGGAGATCCCCTTACATTATTTTTTAGTATTACATTACTATGCATATATGTATTCATATCCTTCTTTATAAACCACACCTTTTTTTTGGTTACTCTTTTTCCATGAGTGGTAAAGGCATGCAGCGTATGCCACATAATTTTTGTGTCTCGCTTCTCAAGGTGGATGATTAAAAACTCATGCTATGAGTGAAGAAGATTTGAGGAGAAGTTCATCATCTCAGAGAGCCAAGATCCTTTTGTTTGGTTGATTTTACATTAACTCTCTTTTGGGGATGTGTTATATTCCCTCATTATAACATATTCTATATTCTTCTTTCCTCTTCTATTTTATCTCTTAATGACACCCCTTCGCCCTTTAATGATGTTCTATATGGTATTTATGCACTCACCCCTGCATAGCCTTCGACCAAATCTTTCGTGTCTATTTCAGATGATAGAATGGTCGACCATGAAATCAGAATTACATAGAGATACAGGGTGCTTAGACTACATATGGTTTTCATAACATGGGATTCTAGGGTTGGGAACCACCTATGTTTACTTTTCTGGGTTTTTAATTTTATTAAAATTTTCTCAGCGGGTGTGTATTTTCTCAAATTACTATTAAGTTTAATCTACTATATATTCATTCTATTTAGTGGTTCATTCATGATCAACTTACATTATAGCAGTGTTTCAACTTTTACTCGTTCCTTGTGAACTTTACCAGTGAGTGGGATATGTGTGTGCATGAAGGGTTATAGGAAAATTCCTCCCTAAGATATTTATTCCTTCAGTGCTAGTCTCTAACACTTTGCCTATTGAGGCCAGCTTGGAAAAGTAGCGACTCAATCCATCGCTTGGGTCGGGCCGTGACACCTTATCCTAAGAACCTTTACACATGAACTCATGTACAAGATTATATAATAATAAAATTTAAAAACATATGAAAACCCATTCAAACATAAATCTAATCTTGTAAGAAAAGTATAACAAGAATTAAAAAATGTAATTTCGTCCAAATTATGTCCCACCACAAAGAGTATGTAACATAAGTCTAACAAGAATGTATGTATTGGGACTACTGTTATAAAGACACATGAACACATCCATATATTTATGGCCTCATTAAGATCAGTCTTTTCCTAGTTCCCTAGGGTCTCTATCAAAACGTTGATAATTTTAACAATACATGACACGTGCAGGAAATGCATGTGTAAGGGTGAGTATGATAGTAATCAATAGGACACCATAAAAACACAATTACTACCACAGTAAAATACAGTCATCTCAATATATGTTTATGTATACAACACATATAACATTAATATCAAGATATACTCAATAAAGAAACATAATCTTATGGTATGTCACAACCATGGTATACCAGCCTAGGATTCCATATATATTGATACACAAAGAAATCATCTAGAAGAACACACTATTGAGTTCGATATCACAGATGAAATCCATCATTGAGCGAATTCATGTCAGGTCTCCTCATGAGATGAGCATGATGATAGTCTGAAAAGTAAATGATACAAAAATGGCGATCGCTACCAAGGTCATGTGATGCTACAAATAACACAATATAGATTTACCCACTAAGTAGAGAATCTATTCCCATATAGTTTTGTAAAAGAAGATTCTACAAACTACACCTATGGAAGGAAGGTAAATAGATGATCTCACTTTGGTCCTCTCTAAGGGATTTTAATTACTCTATCTAACAAATCTATCCTAAGTGTTCATATTCCATTAAGAAGGAAATGATTATATACAAACCATCATGGAAAGAATGTAGGTAAACAAGCCTGAAAAATATTGTCCATACTATAAAGGACATGAGATACTACCCTTGTATAAATGTGTAAACAACATTTAATTGGGGTCACACTACATGTATATTGACCTTAGGTCCTTCCCATTTAAATGGCACATGAAACCAAGCTGTGTCTATGTAATACTACACGTTGTGTATGCAACCTATGTAGTCTACCCCTATACCAATACATGGCTTCAACTCAGGTATGTTTTCCTATATAGTCATACACAGATTACCCCCTGTACACGGTCCATGCCAGGTCAGTGTGGGGAGTACCCAATGTGCTTCAATCCATATAGTCTACAACGAGTCGGTGTATAATCCAAAGTACACGATGAGTCACCGAGGAGAGACTACACACTATGAGGTAGGGATCACATGAATCAAAACTCTAATAATTTAAATGGATTCATCATATCATATATGTTTTTTGAATTCCATTACATAAGGATATGGTAACATCACTCTTGTGTATAGTACACTATTGCCTCTCAAACTGATGTGATTCATTTTTCACTATCCATATACATATAAGGTAAAAAGGATAAATATAACGAATATATGTTATATAAATTACATAATAAGGATAATAAGAACATAATTATCATTAAAAAAAGATAATACATTATTTTATTCTATATGATGTTGGATGATAACATCATTTGTCTATGTATGTACAACCACCTTCCCGAAGTGATGTGACACTCTATTCATCACAACAATATTGGAGAAAAATATATATTAATATGTATATGATATGTCACAATACATATGGGGGGTTAATAGTATGTTTAAAAACATTGTATTTAAACTCTAAAAAATAGACTTAGTTTAAGAGGTCTTATAATAATACAATTCACAACGAATACAATTGACCATATAGTTCTTAGATTTGATGGATAACAAATGACATGATACGATAGGTTATTAAAACAATTTTATTTGAATTGAATACAATGTTCAGAGTAAAAAATGTAAAATATTCTACGATACATTATATATAATCTTTTAGTAAAATAGGTAATGTATTTATTGTAATTGAAAAAATTATAATAGAAATTAATATAAGTAGAAAGTGGAAACAAACAAATATCATTATATCACAAATAAAACATAAAATAAAATGTATTAAAATTCATTTATCCCACATAAAAGTTTATCCTTTCACATAGGATAAAATTTTTGTCTTACCACCACCTCGATAATACCTCAATATGATGATTAGAACGTCTGCCTTCCAATCCATGGAATCCCTTGATAAAGAAGGTAATCAATACATCTATTTTTCAAATACATGAAATCCCTTGATATAACAAAGAGAAGAACACTCTTCTAAACCTCGTAATCCCTAAATCATTATCAAAATGATAGGTCTCAAAAGTTAATACAAATTACTTATTGAAATAGAATAGCTTGGAATAAGCTGTTCACATCTTGTATCTTAAAGTCTTTTCGCACGAAGCAAGAGAGAAGTTACATAGTATATATCTACAATTGTATGATCAAAAAGTTTATCTATTTTTTTAATGACCTTCTATTTGTAGGCCTCAGGTTCCAATATTCATAATCCCCCCAAGAATCATATTTCCCTGAAAATTCAGAGTGACGTGGACACTTGGCATTGTAACAGTCAAAACAAATAGATTACACAACATCGTTTTGATTGGTATATAACTAAATCAAAAACATCATTTTCGTTAAGTGATATTAAGTAAAAAGGTATAAAACAATGATTATGAGAAACATATATGCGATATTAGATTAATATGTGAATATTGTTCATTACGTGAGTACGATAGAAAACATGGTTATGATGTATATCGTGATTATGATTCAGATCATCGTTACAATAATTAACAAGGTTATGATGCTTAACATGGATAATATGCATATCATGGTTACGATTAATATTTTTGTTACGATTATTTACACTATTACTATTATTAACATCAATACAATGCAACTCATGACTATGATTTATATCGTGGATATGATACACAACCCTGTTACGATTCATAACATGGTTACGATGCATGATGTGATTACAATGTATAACTATGTTATAATGCATGATTAAGATACAATACGTAACCAGGTAATGATTCATGATTATGATACAATACAAAAACCGGTTACAATTTTTGATTACAATTTATAATATGAATACGATACATAACATGGTTAGGAAAATATCAAATGTGGTTATGATAGTAAATCAATTTATGTGATTTTGATTGAAAACAAATAGCATATAATTAAAATTTAGAACAACAACATTTGTGGTTAAAATGGAAAACAAAATCTGTGATTACGATTGTAAAAGAAAAATATATAATAATATATATGTGATTATGATAAATTTTATTAAGATGGGAATACAAAATATATGAAAACGATAAGTAATTTTTGATCTCCAAAACTGAAAGATCCATGGGAAAGTCCAAACACATTTTGACTCAAAAATATCCCCCTATATGGAAACCACAAAACAAGATAAACAATAATGAATTATATCCCCATAAGTTTAGTAACTCATCTAAATGTAATAGGAAATATGACTAATTTTCCCTAGGTTTAAACAAATCACAAGGGATAGTAATCTATTTACTTTAACTTGTGATTTTTCCACCATAGTATAGTATTCATCAATATATTACTTTCCAACCTATTCTCTCCCTTTGTGATTTTCAAAAAGAATAAGGGAAATACTACCCTTCCTATAATGGGTTAGAGAAATAGAATACGAATCAATAGACATTTCATATAATGAAACAACATTTTATTACAATAATAGTTCTAAAAATCATTTATTCCCCTTTTGTTTTTCATAGAGGTTAAACATCGAAATCATCATTTTCGTGAACTCTTTACTATCCCCCCATCAGTTTTCAAAAGATTATTACTCATCCATCACCTTCACATCCTATTAAGCAATAATCCTTTTTTTCTTTTGGGCCATATCTTCCTAAAGATGATTGATTGCTTCCCAATAATTAAGCCTTTCTTACTAGTTATTGAAATCATCTTTTCCGAGTCTATATTAATTCCCTTATATTAAAAGTATATTTTATATCAAAATAACTTCACTTATTTTTTTCTCCAATTTTTAATTTGGATTTTCAATATCTTTAGAGGCTATTATTTTTTATGTACCTGGACTATGAAAGAGTAAAAGTTTTTCATTCAAATCAGAAACCATTTTTTTGTATACGGAATTTTTCTCATTTACCCTCTTCACAAATTCAACAATCTTATCCACATGATTCTTGAGATTTTCATCAATGGTGTGTGAACAAATGAAAACCTTATTAACAGCCTTGTTGTGATCAGCAATACGTTTTTTGAGAGTCTTGAAATAATACCTTCAAGATTCAGAAACATGTCCATCATAATCATTAAACAGATCATTCTTTATTTTGGACTATTTAAAAGAATTTCTAGCATGGATTCAATTTTACGAATGAATGGAATTATTTTTTTTCAATTTGTCCAATGATTTTTTGATGTACTAAAATCCATTCACTACGAGTTTCCTTTTAGAACTCGTATCTTTAGTGTATTCTAATAGATCACCAAAATTTGTTTCTGTGCCGATAATTTGAGCTGGTTGATTCTAGTTCTCATCTGATTTTTCTTCATCTTTATTATCAGATATCTTAATGACTTTCTTACTATAAAAACATTATGAAACATTCTGTTATAGCATAGTATTAAAATATGGAAATTTAAAAGATGGAAATTCTGACGAATCTTCTGAATTTTTTTTATTGTTTTTATCTTTTTTCCCTTGGACATCTTCTTCATCTTCATATCGTTCTTATTCCCACTTTTCTTCTTGTTGTTCTTATTCTTCTAATTCAAGAATGAGACTCTATATAGCGGACTGTTCAAATTCCTTTTTTTCCATTCAATTATCTTCTAGATACGATTGAGTCTGAATAGGTGGCTCCCTTATTACAGAAACAGTTTTGGCTTTCTCTGATATTTTGAGAAGACTCTCAATGTCAAAATCATTGGGATTTTTTTCTTCATTATATTCTTCCTTTATTATTATTTTGAAGTCTTTTATGGTCTTATTTTGAATGCCAAATATTGAATAGAATCCAACCAAAACTGAGGATCCCCTTTTTTCCTTTCATCCATCTACCTTCCCCAATATGCAGAATCCTCATCGTATACAACCTTTTGTTTCATTTATTTCGTTAGATTTCTAGTCTTATGTACCTTTATTTTTCAGGATGTATGCTTGGATGTAATTGAAGGTTTATCACAACATTAAGCTATTTCCTTACCATTCCCATCTTTGGGATATTTCTCCAACATTTTAGATTCACGATTGAATCATAACCTAAGTCTTCTTAACACATACTTTCTAATAAGAGGCTCCTTGAAAGATGTCGAAATTAACATGATAGTTACATATGATAAACTCAATAATTCTTTCAAAAAATTACAATGAACGATGGGAAACAAGATCAGAAATAACATAATAGATCTATATTTATGAGTCTTAATTTTTCGGAAATTGAATCCCCTCAGATTAAACTTTCAAATGTTCACTAAATAGTCAAGAAAATAAACATCTGAAATAGTCAAATTTTTAATGACACAATTTCTTGGTACTAAAAACCCATGCATCTAAAGGGCTTTGATTTGATTATTTCCTGATTAATGACACACATTTCTCTTTTACTCATTAATCAAAAAAATAGATTCTTCATATTGGCTATAATCAAATGTCCTATAAAGATATGGAAGTTTTGTGGGAAGGACATAGTGAATCACCCCCAAATGGGACACCTTGGAACATAGCTTCATCTTTTATATAATTTGTGTACTTAATATCATACATCATAAAAGAAATAATGAGACCACTGTCTATCTTCGTTGTTTTATAAATTTGTAAAACCTCCTCATAAAACCCAAAATCATGATCAGAATCTGTTCTTTCAACACAAATAGACTCCCACCCGTGGAAACATGTAATCTTTTTCAATAATGAATCAAAATTAACATAAATGTTTCAAGACACTAACCATTTACCTTGAAAGGTCATGGATGAGAAATCTTTTTGATGTATTTGCTTTGAAAATTATGTAGTTGACTCAGACATGCAATACATTATCAAACCCTCGTGATTTCATGTTTTGAAAGAGGGGGATATCTCTAATTATGAAGATTGAGGTAAAAACTGATTAAAAATAGTGCTTGGTACTTATAAATCATCATGACTTGATAGAAAAATAGAGGAGTTAAATTTGGGATATATAGGGAGGGGTTATTTAAAAAAGACTTTAACTGCCATGATTAGATATAAAAGATACAATGGTAGGTAATGACTTCAAACACTTGAGGTTTTTAAAAAAATATCATATTCAGAATGAATCCAACTAGGATTTAAATTAATGAAGTGAAAAACAACAATTTGAATGAACAAAATAATGTTTTATGCATTTTACCAACTGAATTATCAGGATAGAATTATTGGTTTTAGAATATTTGTCTTTTTATAATAATAAAAACAATACTAAAAATAATATAAGATGGATTAGAATTCTATAACTAAAATACAACTGGTACTGATAAGACATTCTAATACTGGTAGCCTAATACTAATATAATATTCCAATATCGATAATATAGTGCTGATAAAATAATCCAATACTGAGAATATATTACCAAAAAAATAATCCAATATTGATAATCTAGTACCGATAAAAAAAATTAGTACCGATAACATGAATCTTATACAAATGAAACTGATTAAAATAAAATAGATAAAAAGTGAAACTGATAAAATGTGAAACTAATAAAAATGTAAAACTGAGTAAATGTAAAACTGATATAGATGTAAAACCAATAAAATAAATTTATAATATCCTTTTGAAAAGAAGTATCATAATGTAAAGAGATGGTTTAAATAAGAAATATATGTGAGTGATGAATTTATAATGATCATTCCTAGTTTCTATTAAATATATTTAAATATATCATAAGAAAATTGTTTTGTGTAAATATAAACATGTTGTTTTTGAATTCCGATCAATTGTCAAATAATATCACCTTTTTTAGTGTGATAACTAAGAATGTGATACCTAATATCTATGTGTTTTTAACGTGAGTGATGTGCATGGGTTTTACTAAGAGCAGTGGTTATAGTATTATCAAAAAAGAATTTGAATTTTCAAAAAAACTCATGCCATAGTAGTTGAGTGTGTGTTGCATCCCCCACACATGAGCACAACAACTTCCAACTAATTTATTTTCATCTTCTGTAGTAGAAAGTTATTATTAGTGTTGTTTTTTCATCACCGAGAATCGAATTAATCTCTTAATAAATGACATGTTTAAGATTTAATTTTTATCTCCATTCTACAACCTTCAAAGTCTAAATTTGATAATTTTTTTCAAACAAAATCATTTCTAGAAGAATAAAATGGTCCTAAATCGATGGTTCTCTTTAAGTTGTGAAAAATTATTTTCACTACTTAAAGAAGATTTAATTAGCTTATATTGATATCTTTCAAAAAGAATACCTAAAAAATTATGTTTGGACAACTAGTTGTTAAGTATAAAAAAACTCTTATCATACCTCTTAATGATGTTTTATCTATTGATTTCCCTTCTTCATTAAGATCATTTGTATTTGAGGTATGGATTGGAGTGCTTATACTTTTAGTGTTTTCATATCAATACTTTTTAATTATATCATTGATATAATAATGTTGTGATAAATAGGCTCCTTCTGATTTTTGAGGGATTTGAAAAACTAAAAATAATGTTAACACGCCAATCATACTTATTTCAAAATCAAATTTTAAAAGATTGTTAAAGGAATCATTTAGGGATTACTGAGTTGATCCAAATATAATGTCATCAACATATATTTGATCAATCAAAAGGTTCTTTTTCTCTATCTATAAAAAGAGTTGGATTTTTAGTACCTTTAGCATAATTTTTTTTGTAAATGAAATCCTATTAGTCTATCATACAATTCTCTAGGGGATTGTATAAGGCCATACAATGCATTGGTACCTTTAAAAACATGATCAAAATGTTTTGAGTCAATAAAACCTGAAGGTTGTTCTTCAAAAACATCTTCTTGAACAAAACCATATAAAAATGCACATTTATCATCCATTTGAAAATTTTTTATGTTATAGAATTATACAAAGGCTAATATAAATTGAATAGATTCATGTCTCGATACCCGGTCATAGGTTTCTTCATAGTATAATACCTATCATTGATTATAGCCTTTATCAACATGTCTTGCATTATTCAATATAATGACTCCAATTTCATCACATTTGATTCCAAAAAATATATTTCACACTAATTATAGTTATTTTTTTATGTTGTTTGACCAATTTCCAGACTCTATTCCTTTCAAATTCATTTAGTTCATATTGCATTGCATTAATCCAATCCTCATCACCTAAGCCCTCATTAGAAGTATTTGGTTTAAATTGAGATAAAAAATCAAGATGTTCAATTTTATTTCTCAAGGATTTTATATTTTTTATTGGTTTATTTAAGTTACAAATTATGTTATCACTGGGATGATTCGTAAGAAACAAATGGTTTTTGTTTTTGGAATACTTGTTCATCAATATAAAATAGAATGTATTCTGAGGTAAATATTTCAAAAAAAATTTCTTAAGTATCTTCCTTTTCATATTAGTTTTCAGTAAATTATTTATAAGCAGTTTGTGAAAAAACATCTATTGATGTAGGAAGGTGCTGTTTAAAAATATGAGGATCCATTTTATCAAATTTAACATGACCTGTTTCTTCAATAGTATAAGAGTTTTTGTTAAAATCTCTACAAGCCTTAGAAATAGTGGAATAAAGTTGAAAGAGTACATTATCATAATTAAGTGAAAATTTATGTAGTTTATCTTTAGTATTCAATATGAATACATTGTATCCAAATACTCTCATATAGTAAACATTAGGTTCTCAGCCTACCCAAAATTCATAAGGTGTTTTATTAGGTAAATCTCTATTTATAACTTGATTTTTAGTAAAACAAGCATTACTTAGAGCTTCATCCTAGAAAGTATTAGCAATTGTGTTTTCATTCAACATAGTTCTGGTAATTTCTTGAAGAATACAATTTCTTATTTCAACAAAACTTTTTTTATGATAGGTTCTAGGATTTGAAAAGTGGTGAGTAATACCTTTTTTACTATAAAAATATTCAGAATATGAATTTTGATATTCTCTAGCCTGATCACTTCTAATAGTTATTAGTGGTATATTTTTCTAATTTTTAACTTACTCAATAAATTTTTTGAAATAGAAAAAGGATTCAAATTTATTTTTTAAAAAATAGACTTACATAAATCTGGTGTAGTCAATAAATAAAACAAATACATAGTATTTTCCTCTAATGAATATAGTTTGTGTAGGACATAAAAGATCCATGTGCACTAACTGTAATGCATTATTAGTTGAAACATTATTGATTTATTTAAATCTATTTTTATGTTTCTTTATATATTAAAAAGGATGGTAGACTTCTGAATAATCAATTATATAATCTACTAGATCCTTTACATGTCTTTTAATTGAGAGTTTGTAAAGGTTCTTAAGGTTGCAGTGTCCGAAACTTCTACACCATAACCATGATTGGTCATCCATTTCTCCTAATCCAGGAAATTTTTGACTCCTATGGACTTCTACATTAAGTGTGTATACATTCTCATGCTTATGGACTGAAAGAATGAATCAATCCATGGAATTTTTAACTAAACATTTTTCAATCTGAAAAATCACAAGGTGTCCTTTAGTACATAATTGGATTATTCTTATAATTTTTTACTTAAGACCATTAAATAAATTTTTAAAATTAATAATATTCCTAAAAGAACAATATTACATATACCAATGATCTTTCCATTATCATTTTCTTATATATTCACTTCTCTACCTTTCATTTCAATGATCTTTTCAAAGAAATCATTATTTCCAGTCATATGCCGAGATCATCGACTATCCATGAACAAAATATTCTTATTGTTGGTACACATTTGCTTTTACTGAAAATGAAACAATTAGTTTTTCAATACCCAAACTTGTTTGGATCATGAAATGTGTGAAAAAGTAACACTAGGAATACACATCTATTCTGCAAAGTGAGCTTTAAGAAAATGTAATGATTTGGTTTTATAAAGAGAACATTTTCATTTGGAATTCCCAACACATTGACACTTTGTTCTGATAGGAGAACATTGTGGAACAATATAATTATGACCAAAAACTGGGATTGAATGACTGTAACCAACTCCGGAACTATTACAAATAAAAATATTTTTTGAATACATTTTATAAAATTCATTCTTTCCCAGGGTAAATTTTTATTGTTGTTTCTTTTAGTAAAATATTTCATATTTTATTCCAATGAGTAAATTTAAATTCTCCCAAGAAATTGTTTTAGAATATTTCTTTTCTAAAACATTTTTCTCTAAATCATGTTTTTTATAGTCCTTCGAATGTTTATCCTTTGTTGAATTTACATCCCCATGATTTTCTGAAATATTATTAATATCATGATTTTTCTTACCAATATCTTGTGAATGTGTTGATACTTCTTTTGCATGGATTGATATTCTAGAACATTCCTTATCAAGTTTTTTCTTGTGTTTCGAATTTTCATTTTCATGTAAATTATAAAATCTAGGTGCTTCTTTAGAAGATGGTAAATTATCCTCTACTAAGGAAGATTCTTCAACCAAAGTGTAATAATATTTATCATTAGGGTAATTTTAATTTAAAGATACATTTTAAGAGATTTTGAATTTTGTACATTTTCCACGAGATAATGATTTTCAATACGTAGTCTAGATAAAATTCCAATATTCTTCTAACCAAAAGATTCAAATTCAGAAAATTATTCTAAAAATCAATACCACATTCACTCCAAGTATCATTTACATTCAAGAATTTTTAGTCTTATACATGTAATAATTTTTCTTTTTCCATCCTGAATATTTATCCTTCTTGTCTTTTCTTTTACGCAAAGGAAAATCAGGACTAATATGTCTATATATTTTACATTAATAACAAGTAACTTTTTAGTATTTCTTATCCTTTCTACCTTTATTTTAGAATCTACACTGAAAATCATCTTTCCAACTATCTTTTCCATCCTTCGAGAAAGATTGGATAATTCATTCTCAGATTGTTCACTATCACAGGATTCAGATATAACAACATTTATCTAATATTTATATCTATATATCCTTTTTGGTGTCTTTGAATTAGATGTTTCAGTGAAATATACACTTCTATTACCATTTTTCGTGTTATAGAAATCATCCTCTCTTTTAATTCTTTTTCTTACTATAAGAGAGTTCCAAATAATTCATCAAGAGTCATTTAAGTAACTTTATTATTCTCATCAATAAATATCCTATTTTGTTATCACTATTGGGAACTATATCAATTATTTTGTAAACAAGCACTTCATCATTAAGATAATTTTCTTTCATAGATTTAATACTGTTTACAATGGTCTTCAATATTTGTTGCACTTTGCAAATTGGTTCTCTATAGGGAAAAATAGAGCTATGATATTCTGCTCAGTGCTTGTATCCTCTTATTACTATAAAATATAAATGTATCAAAATGTGTGCCTTCTAATTACATCAAAATATAGTTGGCTTCTTCACTTGATGATATCAGACTATATATATTCCTGGCCATGGAAAACTAACAATGTATTGTATACCTTGTAATTCAGTTTATATAATAGTTTCTCTTGGTCGGTGAAGGATCTTACTTCATTGTCTAGAATTTTTTAATCTCCAATGAGAATCACAAAATTATCAACTCTAGTATTAATAAAAAAATGTATTAATTTCATCTCAATGTTACTCTTAATCATTACCATCATAAATAGGTGTTTCAGTTGGGTTTATATTTTCAGTTGATCCAATATTCTTTCCTTTCATCTAAAACAATAAACTTCCACTCCACATGTTAGTGTAGTAATTAAATATAAAAAAGTTGTGTAATATAAATATAACTGACCTACAAAATGATATAAAGTAAGTAAAAAAATCAGTGGAATCCTTTTCTAAATCCAATTATTGGATTGAAATATTGATTTATATGTATATGATATGGAACAATATAAGAGGGGCTATAATTGTAGGTTTAAAAACATTGTATATAAACTCTAAAAAATGATCTTAGTTTAAGAGGTCTTAAAATAATAAAATTCACAACCAATACAAATGACCATTCGGTTCATTAATCCAATGGATAAGAAATGACATGATATGATAGGTTATTAAAACAATTGTATTTGAATTGAATACAATGATAAGTGTAAAAAAATGTAAATGATTCTACCATACGATGAATAGAATCATTTAATAGAATTTTTATTGAAAGTATTTTAATTGAATAACTGACAATAGAAATGAAAATGAATGGAAAGAGAAAAAACAGTTCCCTTTCTATCACAAAGGCAGGGGAAAATAAAATGTATTACAATTATTTTATCCCAATAAGTATGGTATCCTTTCACCTAAGATAAAAGGTTTGTCTTTCCACCACCCAAGTAAGCCCTTGATATAGTGATTAGAACATCTACCTTTATATCCTCAGAATCCCTCAATTAAGAAGTCAATGGGCACCTCCGTCATTCAAATACATGAAATACCCTGATTTAACAAATGTAGGCATCACCTTCCTATCCCCGGAAGCCATGGATCATTATCAGAATGATTGGTCACACAAAGTGATAAAAAAGAACATATAGAAATAAAATATCTAGTAACAAGCCGTTCATGTCTTGTATCTTCATGATTTTTGCACGAAATAAGATAAAAGTGACACAGTGTCTCTCTACAACTTATATGATCCAAAATTTGATCTTTTTTTTTCAAATGTCAGTCTATTTATAGGCATTAGGTTCCAACGGTCATATTTCCTCAACATGAGATGGTTACGATTCTTAACATGGATACAATGCTTCTAATTATTATGATTCAAATCGTGATTACATTACATATAATAGTTATGATTCATATCATAGTTATGATGCATGATGTTATTAATATGTATAACCTAGTTATGATGCATTATTATGATAGAATACTTAACCTAGTTAGGATGCATGATTATGATATAATACTTTAATTGGTAATTTTTCTTGATTACAATGCATAAAATGAATGTTATAGATCACATAATTATAAAAATATCAAATGTGGTTATGATTTTAAAACAATTTATGCAATTAAGATTGAAAACAAATAGCATATAATTTCATTGTAGAACTACAACATGTGTGGTTACGATGGAAGACAAAATCTATGACTACGATTGTAAAACTACAATATAGGATTACAATATAAGTGATTACGATAAGTGTTATTATAATGAGAATAAAAAATAAATGAAAATGATAATTAATTTGTGGTTTCAAAAATTGTAAAGATAATTGGGAAAGTTGAATCATAGTTTTACTCAACACACAATACATATATGATATTTATATGTATATTTAATGAAATAATATTTTATTTAAAATTTTATAATCAATTTTATAATCTAAAATATTATATAATTAATTACCATAATTATTATTGAAAAACAGAAATTTTACCCATGTGTACATACGACCTACTATCTTTATTATCATCACATACATCATATCTCAAACCCATCAATAATTATTAGTAATAAAAGTAAAAAAAAAATTAAATATGATATTTTTGTCCCTATTGTTATTCTGTAGATGATGGAAAAATATAATATTCAAAATAACTAGTTCTTTCATGCATAAAAACACATGATAAACTAGGAAATTAATAGCTAAAATAGTGTAAATAATGAAATATAATTAATGAACATGTGATAATATATTAAAAATGGGTCATATATTATATTATAAATATTAATAGTTTTCTTGTATAATTTAGTCAAATTTTATAATAAACTATATATGAGGGGAGGTAATTTTCATCCAAAAGGTAGCATGATGTAAGGGAATTATTAACTCAATTTTTATTCAGTGGGTTAAACATCTACTTAATTTATTATTTCATGCTAAGATTACATTTTTAATTACTCATGAATAATTTTTTCCCCACCTATTTTATGTGAATTTACTTTTATTTCACATAATAAATTCATTGATTAATACCACTTCAATGATATGATCTTGCGAAGGGACATACAAAAAATTTCCCTACATTTAAGATTATTTTATTATTACATGCGACATTTTATTTACACAGTGTACATTCATCCCCAATGACTTTCAATAACATGATTCATTAAAAATTAATTTTGTTTTATGTTTCAATGAGAATTACATTATCCTGAGTGGATTTTAAATAAATGTTACCTTGTGGAAAACAATTTCACAAATCAATTACATTTCATTGGTTTATATTACTACTTTATTTGATTGAATATTATACTGTTATAAATGTAACTAATATTGACAGTATTTTTAGTTATTAATTTTTTTATCAATAGTTAATACACAAATTCTATTCAGTGATTAATTCTCACTTCTATATAATAGTTATTTTAAGGGGTTTTTTAACAACTTTCATTCTAATTAAGATCATTTATACATAAATTTCAATTGAAGTGAATTATTTTTACATTTCATAATAAACCCATTTCAGTTTTAATATGTTGTTATTAATGACATTTTCATTTAATGGTTACATTTTTTCCACTCTTCAGTATTTAAAAAAATCAAGAAAATGATTTTTTGAAAGCCAAATATAACTTTTCCCTTCATTCAAAAATATGTTTTCGTACAAAAGTATGACTTCAAAATATATTTTCAAAATTGTTTTTAATATACTAAAAATGATTTATTAAGGGAATTTAATCACATTTAGGTTTGTATAAAAATGTTTTGAAAGAATCATCCATTTAATTTTTAGAATAATACATGATTTTATTTTATCAAAAAAGTCATAAGAATCCTTTTTTAAATGTGTACAAAAAGAATTGGAATTTGACCCATCATGGAAAATAAATTTTTATAAATTGTAATGACCCAAACATTCATTAATGGAAATCCTTCTTGATCTAATTAAATTTAACCTTATGTAAAACGCTTATATTAAATTTCAACTTATTTGGTTTTATGATTAAGGATTTTAAAATACTGTTAAGAATTATTACTCTTGCTAATATAGTTGTTGAACAGTGATCACATGAAAAATATAAATATAGGGCTTCAAAAAATCCAATTTACTTATAAAATGGAAGTGATGGCCTCATCCAGTAGATGTGCCCCATACAAATCCTGTTAGTCAGAGCTCAGAAATAATGTTGCGTATTTGGTCTTCAATCTTGACCAAGCCCAAGTCGAGCTTCAATATGTTATGCTTTAGCGGGATAGCCTATGAGAGAAGTGGAAGCTGATAGAGATTACTGTAACACCTGAGACTTTTATGAGAAATGTTTTGTTTTTATGTCATATAAATCATCAAAGGAATATTTCACTACACACATCACTTGCTTGGATTTCTTTACACGCAATCGTGACCTTCCTCGATAGCTTGTGTCATACGCAATACCGAGTTTCACTAAACAACGATATGCTATTAAAATATTATTAAAACTAACCGTTATGAATAATAATAACAACTTTTTAAAATTTTATAAATTTTATTTTTCAAAATGGAATTCATTTTTGGATTCGGAATATTGAAATTATCCTAGGGAGAAATTTTGGTATTTTTCGGAAAACCTTCAATTTTTGATGAATAGTGAAACCACAAAGTGGTAGTTAAAAAAACTGAATTTTTCATAAAACTTAATTTTACCGCTTCTGTGAGTGGAATTTCAAAAATCCGAGAGACACTGTTGATTTCAGTATGTAAAATGTGGTTCAATGAGACGAAAATAATTTTTGGTGAATAGTAACTTTTTAATTTTATTTACCACGGTTAAAAGTAAATAGGGTAATTAAGGGTAAAAATGATATTATTATTACCCTAACACATGTCCTAAATTCTATTAGATAAGTTTAATTCGACAAAAAACAACTTTAGGAATAAAATATGACCATTTAGGCCCACTTGGATTAGATTAGGACATTTATTATTAATTTATTTAAAGAAGGGTTAAAATAGTTAAAATCAATGTTTAATAGGAAAATAATTTTTAATATAGGGTTATACATAATATAAATTCGACTATAAATCTTCATTAGAAAGGTAAAAAGATTTCCTACATAATGATATTTTATTTGTAATTTTTAGACTTTATATAATTTAATTTATTTATGACACAAAGATGATGGAGTAATTATCTTATTAATGAAATATTGACATAATTGATGTTATAAATACCCAAATAAATATAATTTGTGACTTTTTATGAATTACAATAATTTTATAGGTTAATATTACATGTTAGTATTGATTTAATTAACTTTCTTCGAACTAATAATCCTGTATGATTTTCACAAAAATCAATTACTAAATAGTGTCAAAATTGACATAAAATTGTTTTTAAAACAAATATTATATTATTAATTGTTATTTTATTAATTAAAATCTAAGGTTCAGCCAAATGACTTAGATAAGGTTATATATAATAATAATTAACATCTTGGGGTTTGTTTGGCTGCTTATTGTACATTTATTAACCTTATAGTATAAGAACACAAGAAGACACAGTAAAAGTAAAATTATTTAACTTAATGTTAAATCTAAATGATAAGGTTAAAATAGTAACATAAACTTGTCTAAATTCTATTGGATGAGAGTATTTCGACCCATCCCCACCTTATCATCGAAATAAATCAATTTGGAGCTATTTAAAACCTAATTTGGCTTTATAATAAAATAATATTTTTAGTTTTTCTAAAGGAGCCCCTCTCCTCCCTTATAAAAGGGCACCTCCTCCCCCTCTTCCTCACACCACTTTGAGCCTTCATGATCGGCCCGCCCCTGCCAATTTCTCTCTCCACTTCCCTAGAAATGTCCTAGAGGTTCTGGTTTTCTTCAAAGACCAATTTTAGTTCCCTAAAAGGAGGTCTTAAAGAAGCACTTCAAAGAAGAGGTAATGTCTGTTACCGATTCTTTCATATTTATTTCTTCTTCCACTTCTTCTTATTTAGTTGTTTCATTATTAAGTAATAACATAAGTATCTCTCATATACTGATATTTTATTATAAGTATGAAACAACCCTATTTCACCATCTAACCATCCTACGGAAAAAGAAATCACCGTGCGTGCGTACGTACGGAATACCGTCTCCATGCCGTGGTGTAATAAATTTTCCCCCACCACCTTACTTGGATGGGTATAATGGTGTAAATAATAACTACTTATGACTATTGTAAAGTGATATTGATTCTGAAATAGTATTCATACACTCCAATACAATTCCACGATCATGGGAACGATATCATCGCTCGTGCGTACGTACGGAATACCGTCTCCACGATGTGATGCGACTCGTTCTACATGATATTCACTAAATAATGATTATATAAATGAATTTAATGAATGAATATGATATATATTACACTAATAACATTCTGTAAATGAGGTATCTATAACCTAAAAATAAGGATAAGAATTTATTCGACAAAACACGCATAAGAACAAAAAGTAATAAACACCTGAATAACAAGTGGTAATGAAATATTACTAATAAGAAGCTAAGAATATGACCATATATGATATAATAAAAATAAGTATGATTCTGGAATAATCAATAACATTATTTATAACATTATACAAGAGGTTCGGACACTTACGAAGCAAATAGGACCTAAGGTAAGGGAAAATATCACAATCTCATTTTTATCCAAGATTGTTTATACTTTGGTATTTACTGGGGTGTATTTTATCATCCAAATCCATGTTTCCGCAATATGTAATATTATTTCCATCCACCTACAATTTTTTAAATCCAATTTTACCCTGCAGTGAGTTTTTAGTAAAAGATATGAATGGAATATTTTGTCATTTTTCGTACGAGGTACTTTTTTGACTTTTCCGACAAAAGTACGAGAAGAATGTTTTTTTAACTTATACAGCATGAATGGATTTTTAAAACAATATTTCCAAGAAGCTTCCTTCAAAAGTTTTCATGTTTATTTTTAATCAACTTCTTTTAGTTTAAAATTGTATGACATGTTAAGAAAGGAAAAATGTTTTTGAAGTAGAAAGGATATTTTCCTCAAGAATGGAGTTCAAGTGTTTTATCAAAATTATTTTCCATCTAAGATAATATAGGGTTTTGTTTCTATCCCTATTATTACATTGATTTTATTATGTTGTTATGGAATTATTTTTATGAATTCCTTTATCTTATATGAATAGTTTTATGATGTCACGATGTTTAAGATTTCCATTTTTATTACATGGGTTATGCTATGATGTATGGTTTATGATTTTGTGGAACGCATAAGAATGGTATCATTATGAGATGGGTGGTACCTATATCTACCTCCAATGAATTGGGTAAAGATTTTATATCGCATGAGATAGACAAGGCTGGAACGGAAGGTTAAACTGGTTTAGTGAAACAAGAATGAAACGAGGAGCGAACTCGGTTCAGAAATGGACTTTGTCCACTAAGATAGTCTTGCCAATGAGTCATGACTAATAAAAAATGATTATATATGATTATTTGTGTATGACACAAAGTTCCATGTTTTATGTTATGATTATTGGGATTACATTTCACTTCGATGATTTATCCCATGGTATGAAATTATGATTTCTTTTGCAGGTTAAGATTTCAAAAATGTTATGTTCATGATGTGATTGATTTTTCTTCTATTTACCCTTACTGAGCATTTGAGCTCACCCTTTTTTATGTTTTATTTCCCCAAGTTAGGAAGAATGTTATTAAGTAGGATATTCCAAAAAGTGACTCTAGATATGATGAAATAAGTGGGAGGCAAAGTAGATGCTTTATAAACCAGTTTTTTATGTTTCCCAGTTTTTAAAGACTCTATACCTATACGATCCTTTCCTGGTTTTATTATATGTTGTAATAAGTGTGATTTAATTTTGAAGAACTAACAATGTATTTAAATTATAGGACGTTATAGTTGGTATCAGAGGAAAGGTATAGTCAACCTTTGGAAACTAGGATGTGAAATCCTTAGTAAGAATCCTAAGGATAAGTCTAAGCATAGAACACAATCTTAGTGTTATAGAAATGGCCATGAATAACCTAGGATAAGACCTTAAGTGTGAAATTTTATTCTTTATTATGTGGTTTTCCTTTTATAATTAGTGTTTCTCACACTATTCTTCTTGGTTTTAGTCAATGGTTGGAACCTGAAGGAACCATGTTAATGCGGAATGCGACGGGCAATGTAATGATTGTCCCCCTGAGCAACCAAACGTTATGGGAGCTGGAATGAAAAATCTTGTAGCCATGCTCACACAACTTTCTCAAGCTATGAATCATGCAGGACTTCCAAATGAGCAAAGGAAGGAGCAACATTCTGTTGAATCCTTCATGAGGCAGCGCCCACCTTAATTCAGCGGGTCTATTGATCCATTAGTTGTTGAACAATGGATTAGTACTACTGAAAAGATATTTTCAGTTCTTCAATGTTCTGAACATGATAAAGTTATCTTAGCAGTGTATCGTTTGGAAGGTGATGCTGATCAATGGTGGAATCTTATCAAGAATACAAGGCAAAGAGATGAAATTGAGTCCATGGAATGGGGCGAGTTCAAGAAATTATTTTTTAATAAGTAATTCCCTCGTATTCTTCGATCAAAGATAGAGAAGGAGTTTCTTAAACTAAAGCAAAAGGATGATGAATCTGTTGGTACCTATGAAGAAAATTTTACAAGACTTTCTAGGTATGCTTCTGGGATTATTATCCAACCTGAGAGTAAGATCGATCGATTCTTTAGTGGCTTAAAACCAAGTCTTCGAAGGGCGTTAGCCATAAGAGACTTCAATAGCTACAAGGAAATCGTTCGATGTGCTCTCAAAGTCGAGATGGATATTGGAGTAACCCATCAGTCATATGGGTTTGATAAGAAGAGGAAAATGGAATTCAAAGGAAAATCTAAAGATCACAATGAAAAAAAGATGAGCTTACCCTTATGCTCAAAGTGTGGAAAGAAACATGGAGGGAGTTGTCTTTAAGGGACAAGTAAATGTTTCAAATGTGGAAAGGAAGGTCATCGGGCATTTGAATGTCGTAATGATGGGAAGAAGATATCTAATGATGCAAACAAAGGAAGGGATACACAAAATGAACCTACTACACTTCAATGTTTCAAGTGCAAGGATATGGGGCATTTTTCCAATCAATTCCCAAATCCAATTGTTGATGATGATGGTCGACGTCAACAAACTCTTAAGGATAAAGACAAAGGAATGTCACTTGCAATTTTTAACAGCGATGTGGAGTACGATAACGAAGTGGTGAAAGGTACACTTACCATCCACTTTAAATTAGAAAATGTTTTATTTGATTCTGGATCCACCCACTCTTTTATTTCTAAAGAATTTTCTAAGGATATCACCATATTACCTCAAAATTTTGATGTTGAGTTTGCTGTGACAACCCCTAATGGCACAACAGTCGCATAAAAAGTTTATAATTCTTCTCCGATTGAAGTTTGTGGGAAAGTGCTTCCTGCAAATTTTGTGACCCTTCCTATAGTGGAATTTGATGTGATTCTTGGCATGGATTGGAATTCTTTATATGGAGCTCAAATCAATTTCCAAAGAAGGGACGTCACATTTCGTATTCCAGATCAATCTATGATCGTCAATCGATGCAAGGATGAACATAACCTTCCAGTGGAAATTTCTTCCATCTTATGGGTCTTGATTCCACTAAATGAAGGTTATTTATCTCAAATGGTTGGTGAGAAACTCACGATTAAGAATATACCCATTTTACGGGAGTTTTATGATGTCTTTGCAAATGAATTACCGGGTCTTCCACCAAATTGTGGAGTTAATTTTTTAATATAACTCGTACCGGATGCTTTGCCTATTTCAAAGACACCTTATAGAATGGCCCCAATTGAGTTGCATAAATTGAAGAAGAAACTACAAGAAAATCTTGATAAGGGATTCATATTCCCTAGTGTGTCACCTTGGGGAGCACCTATTCTGTTTGTTAAGAAGAAAGATGGATCAATGAGACTCTGCATTGATTATCGAGAACCTAACAAGATCACTATCAAGAAAAAATATCCCCTCCCATGCATTGATGACTTATTTGACGAACTACGCAGTGCTCAATACTTTTCCAAGATTGATCTTTGTTCAGGGTATCATCAATTAAGGGTCAAAAGGGAGGATATACCAAAGATGACTTTTCGTACAAGTTATGAACACTATGAATTTATAGTGATGCCATTGTCTCTTACTAAAGCCCTTGCTATCTGCATGGATTTGATGAATAGAGTCTTTAGAGACTATCTTGATCAGTTTGTGGAAGTCTTTATAGACGATATTCAGGTATATTCAAAGGGCAAGGAAGAACATGAAGATCACGTGAGAATTGTATTGAAGACCCTAATAAAGGAAAAGCTTTATGAATAATTTAACAAGTGTGAATTTTGGCTTCAAAATGTTGCATTTTTGGGTCACATAATCTCAAAAGAGGGGATATCTGTGGATCCAGCAAAAACAGAGGTTATCAAAAGATGGTCGAGACCCACAACAGTAACTGAGATCCGAAGTTTTCTTGGCTTGGCTGGATATTATCGACGTTTTGTGAAACATTTTTCACGATTATCTAATCCACTCACCAGGTTGACTCGGAAAGGAGTTAAGTTTGTTTGGATGGAATAATGTGAAGGGAATTTCAAGGAGTTGAAAAGAAGGTTATCCAGTGCACCTGTGCTCACACTGCCCTGTAGTGGAGAAAGGTTTGTGATCTACAGTGATGCATCCAAGAAGGGATTGGGGTGGGTTCTTATGAAAAATGATATGGTGATAGCTTATGCCACACGAAAATTTAAAATACATGAGCAGAATTACCCAACTAATGATTTAGAGTTAGCTGCAGCAATCTTTGCATTAAAGATTTGGAGGCATTATCTTTATGAGGAAATAGTCCGATGTGCCCTCAAGGTCGAAATGGAGATCAGAGAATCTCAGGGGTATCATGGGGACAAGAAGCGTAAGGTGGACTTCAATTCTAGTGGTCCGATGGATAAATCCAATAGTGCTATGAAGATCCCGCACCTCACTTGCCAAAGGTGCGGAAAGAAGCACCCTGGAAATTTCCCGAAGGGTATGATAAAATGCTTTCGGTGTGGAAGATAAGGGAACCTGGCTATTAACTGTCAGCAAGAAAAACATGTTGTTGAAAGAGAGGAGTGGAACACTCTGTTCGAACCTCAATGCATTTTTCACTATTAAAACTACAAATAACCATGGCATCTTTCAAATCTGTGCCCTAAGCCATGGGTTTTTTATGGAAACCAGCAACCTCCAAGGATGCAAGGGTGAACTTTTTCAATCACTACTACCAAAGTGAACCTTAAAAACCAAGTGGTGAAAATTACGCTAGTTATTCATTCAAGAATAGTGAACTTCCTTTTTGATTCAGGTTCTAAACATTATTTTATATCTCGAAAGTTTAGTAGAACAATTTCATCACCACTACTAATCATGGTATTGAGGATGTCGTTGAGTATGAAAAATGGGGCAATCATTGCATCCCATGAATATATCACCTCCCATGTCAAAATTTAGTGATTGAACATCCCCAACAAACCTCATCATACTCCTACTGGTGGAATTTGATGCAACTCTTGGCATGGATTTTCTTTCCATATATAGAGCCAATATAAATTGTTGTGAGAGGGAAATCACTATCCATATGGAGAATTGACCCCCGATTCATTACAAGTGCAAGGAGGAAGATGAATCTTCTTTAGATCTATCTTCTCAAGCGTGGATATTACTGCCCTATGAGCATGCTTATCAGGAAATGATGATTGAGTATAAAGAGGCAACCATCCTAGAAGGCATGCCTATTGTGAGATATTCACTGAAGTGTTTCTCGATAAATTTCTTGGTCTTCCTCCTAGAATAGATATGGAATTATCAATTGATCTTATACCCAGGGATTTTCTCAATATCCATGACTTCATATAGAATGGTTGTTGTGGATCTTGAGGAGATGAAGAAAAAACTATAGGAGAATCTGGATAAAGGTTTTATACACCCAAGTGCTTCACTATGGGGGGCACCAGTCTTATTTTTCAAGAAGAAGGATGACTCAATTCACCTTTCCATCAATTATCGTGAGCATAAAAAATTCACAATAAATAAAAAGTATCTTCTTCCACAAGTTGATTACTTGTTTGATCAGCTGCATGGATCACAATACTTCTCTAAGGTGGATTTGCGGTCGTGATATTATACCGAAAGGATGAAGAAGTAAGATATCCCCAAACTGCTATTTGTACAATGGTCATGCACTATGAATTCAAAAAAATGCCTTTCGGACTCACTAATTCTCCAGAAATGTTCATAGACTTGATGAATAGAGTCTTTAGAGATTACCTAGACAAATGTTTGGTAGTCTTTATAGATTATATTATGATATACTCCAAAAACAAATAGGATCAGGAGGAGCATTTAAGAATTGTACTAGAGACCTTGCAGATAGGTTATCTCTATGAAAATTACAATAAGTGAGAGTTTTGGTAGAAGGAGGTCTCATTCGTGGGCCATATAATCATAAGAAATGGGATATCTAGGGGTCCCTTAAAAACAAATGCAATTGAGGGATGGATGAGGCCAACATCGGTAATGGATATCCACAGCTTTTTGGTGTTAGCTGGATATTATCAAAGATTTTTTAGAAATTTTTCACGATTTTCTAACCCTCTTACCAATCTAACTCAGAAGAGAGTAATGTTTTCTTGGATTGATTAATGCGAAGAAATCTTCAAGGGGTTGAAAAGGAGGCTTAAAATTGCTCTCGTGCTCACTTTACCCCAAAGTGGAGAACTTTTTGTGTTATTCATTGATCCTTCGAAGAAGTTCCTGGGATTTTTGTTGATGCAAACTGTCAAAATCATTTCCTATGCTTCAAGGAAATTGAATGTTCATGAACAGAACTATCCAACATATGACCTCAAGTTGGCTGCAGTGATATTCACATTGAAAATTTGGTGGCATTATCTCTTTGTGGAGAATTGTAAAATATATATGGACCACAAAAGCCTCAAGTATATATTCACACAGAAAGAGTTGAACTTACGACAATGAAGATGGTTAGAGCATATTAAAGACTATGACTGCTCAATCTATTACCACCTAGGGAAAGTGAACAAGCTGGTGAATTCCCTATGTAGAAAGGACCCAATGATTATATCATTTATGATAATTGAAAAGGATACTATCTTTTTATATTTGATGAAGATGGACATTGGAATCATAAAAAAGGGAATATCATCAATCATTTCACAAATGATTTTCAACCATCACTTTTGGAAAGGATAAAGGATTCTCCAAAGGATGATGTGGGAATTTCGGAAAAGGTGGAAGCTATCATAAAAGGTAAATCCTCGTAGTTTAACGTTAACGAAGAAGAAATTGTGAGATTTGGAGAAATACTATGTGTTCCATATTGTTCGGAGCTAAAGAACGAACTTTTGGATGATGCATATAGTTCAAATTTCTCTATTCACCCAGGAAAAACATAGTTGTATCGAGATCTCTGAGGGAATTATTGGTGGTATAATATGAAGAAGGAGATTGTTGAATATACATCAATGTTCCTAGTGTGTTAGAAAGTGAAGGAAGAGAGGCAGAAGTCTAAGGGCAAGATGCAACCATTGCCCATACCAGAATGGAAATTGTAGAACATCACCACGAACTTTGTCACCCGACTTCTAAAGAAATCCAAAAGAATCAACGCAATTTGGGTTTTTATTGATACTCTTACAAAGGATGCACACTTCATTGCTATTCGGGATGATTTCTAATTGGATAAACTGGCATGAATATATATCAGGGATGTTCTAATATTACATAGAGTACCATTATCAATTATGACCAATTGAGATCCATGATTCAACTCTATGTTTTGGAAGAGTCTTCAGCATGATCTGAATACTGAACTGAAATTTAGTATGTCTTGTCATCCTAAAACTGATGGCCAATTCGAGTGGACTATCCAAACACTTTAGGACTTGTTGAGAGCATGATCAATGGACATTAAAGTAAGATGGGATCAACATATTCCACTAGTTGATTTCTCTTATAAAAATATTTTCCACTCGAGCATCCAAATGGCACTATATGAAGTATTTTATGGGAAGAGGTGTAGAACACCAACGTGTTGGGATGAGGTCGATGTGCATAAGCTAATTGGACCACAAATGGATAAAGAAATGGTGGATAAGGTGAAAACCATTCAGCAGCATATCAAGGCACCCCAGAGTCGACAAAAGAGTTCTGTAGATAACCATTGATAAGACCTTGAGTTTATAGTGGAGACATGGTATTTCTAACCATATCTCTGTGGAAGATTTTCATGATGTTTGAAATGAAAGTGAAGTTAAGTCCAAGGTACATCATCCCCTTCAAGATTCATGATCGTGTCGTGGATTTGGCCTATCGGCAACCACTTACACCTACCATGGCCAAGATACATGATGTCTTTCAGGTATCCCTCTTAAGGAAGTACATATTGGACCCTTCACATGTACTCTCTTCAGAGGTGGTATATTTAGAGGATTATCATTCTTATGAGGAGAAACCTGTGAAGATCATAGATCATAAAAAAAGTTCTACAGAATTAGGCAATTCCCATCGTCAAGGTGTTGTGGCGAAACCACAAGTTTGATGAAGTGATGTGGGAATCAGAGGAAATGATGAAGCAGAGTTACCAACATCTATTTTATTGGGGGAAAAGAAAATTTCAAGGGTGAAATTTCTTAAAGAGGGAAGATTATAATGACCCAAAAATTCATTAATGGAAATCCATCTTGATCTAACTAGATGTCTCTTTATATAAATTTTGTATATAAAATTTCAACTTCTTTGGTATTAGGTTTTTTGATTTTAAAATACTGTTACGAATTGTGACCATTTCAAATATAGTTGTTGAACAATTATCACATGATTAGTATAAATATAGGGCTTTAACCAATCCAATTTACTTAGACAAAGGAAGTGATGGCCCCATCCTGTATATGTGCCCCATATGAAGCCCATTTGGCAAATCTCAGAAAGGAGGTTGTGTCTCTGGGGTTCTCACTTGACCAAGCCGATGCCGAGATTGAATATGTCTAGCTAGAGTGGTACCGCCTAGGAGATATGTGGAAGTTGATAGAGATTACCACCCAAGAAATGTTATTCGAGCCACCCCAAGAGACTGTCACCATTGCACACCTTACTCTTCAGTCTTATGTGGGTGTTATAAGGGGTTATGTAACAAGACCATATCACTATAGTTATATATATTATTTTTGGATATATTAATGAATATACTTTCATTTTATTATTGTTACCTTGTAAATAGATTTTAAATCACACATAATATTTTTAGTTAACATTCAACTAAGAAATATATTTTGATGAATTAATGGATTTTTGAATAAGATAATTTTTTAATATTGTTATTAAATTAATTTTTTTTATATATAAATGATCGTATAATTTTATAAATTCAATTGAAATTTCTATTATGGTTTGAAATCCATTTCTGTCCAAACCAATGAATTTTCGATAAATATCGGTTTTTATTTTAAAATTTATAATTAACATATTTACAAAATTATTTAGATAAAATGAATATTATTTCTGGAATCAAGATTTAGAAGTTATCCAATGGTCAATTTTTCATAATTTTCGGAGACAGTAACATTTTTTAGGTTAAAATTATATACCATTTAAATATATAATGTGTTTTATGACATCATAATGACACAATAGTATGTATAAAAAATATAAACATTATGTTTGGCCAATATATGTTTTAAAATTAAAATAATTTTATTTTGGGTTTGTTTAATTTATTTTACAAACCATTAGTGGGACCTTCAAGACTTATTAAACATTTTGTCTTTTTAAATTGTTTTCCTTGGGAGTGTGACTCAACTCTACATACAAAGATTTATTATTTTAAGATGTTCTGAGTTTTACCTTATAAAATATTTTTTCCCACTCCCCTTTGGAAAAAACCATGGGAAAAAACTATGGGCTTGATTGTGGTTTTGGATTAGTTTAATGTGTGGTGTCCTAAACCTAAATAATAAAAAATTCCCTCTCCTTTACAATACAAACCCACCCAAGCTCCCACTTCCTCCTCACTCAATGCCTTTGGAGTTCATCCAACATCTTTCCTATCATCGATAGAATCCTCCAAAGGTTCCCCAAGCTCCCAAAAAGCCTCTCTCATTCCTTTGTAAGAACACTTCCTAGTAAGGGTTTTCTTACTTTCCCATTTTTTCCAATATTCATTAAGTTGTTATTCCCTTTAAATTTTATTTATAAATGTTGGGGAATGGTTTCAAACCTCTCCAATACTTCCCTATTTATTTTTGAATGATGGGATACTGCTTTCTCTCTCATTAAATGCCTCCCATTTACACCTGTTACTATGCCGAAATTCCAAAATTAATCTCTCTCTCCTCATTTACATTCAAGAAATTATTTTGTATCATGAATATAAATTACATTACATTTAT
This sequence comes from Viscum album, assembly GCA_963277665.1. Classification (NCBI taxonomy): domain Eukaryota; kingdom Viridiplantae; phylum Streptophyta; class Magnoliopsida; order Santalales; family Viscaceae; genus Viscum; species Viscum album. The sequence continues at coordinate 1,968,309,897 of OY728132.1, forward strand.
TGGAACATGTATATATATGACCCCCTAGATTTCCATGTCATGTAAATATTATTATACAACCTTTTATCTCTCATCATCAATATTTATGAGTTCTTATGTCACGCCATTATTCAGCCAAAATTGCACTGTGTTTTTCCAATCCGAAGTCATTGTGTAGTGAATACCATGCCCATTTCTCTATCAAGGTTATTCCTCTTTATGAAAATTTAATTATTGTTTAAATAGATTCATGTATTTATTACACATTCTTTTATTGTGGAATAAATGATTATGTTGAATGATTAAATGTTTTATGATCCATGTGGCACACTTATGCATGAAATGAAATGTTTGAGAAGGGTGCACCATGATAGCGCTCCAATGCTTTGGGTAAAGTTTAGTATCATGATACATCAAGTGAAATGGGTGTTTAATCATGATAATTCAAGTGAAAAATGGGTTTAATCATGCCTAATGTGTAATGAGTATTTACACTTCCTTTCAGTCCAATCAGCCTTAGCTAATGTTAATTCCATGTTAAGTGTTTTTGCCACATTTCCATGTTATGATTATCATGCATTATCAGGCCATTATGATTATGCATCTCTTGTGCTCTATTGATATTCCTATCATATAACATGTATTGTATTACTCTTGTTATTCCATGATTATTCCCTTACTAGGCTTTAGATCACACCTTTTTCTTAGGCATGACCATAGGTTATCCCATGAAATGCTAAGTACGAGAGTATGTAGTGGTCATTTAAAGGATGATTTCAATAAAGATGTTGTATTTCATGTTTTAAGTCGTTATGTAATGATCTTAAGCCACAAAGATAATATACCTCTCGATCTCCTATGTTGTATCAAGTGAAGTTCATGTAATAAATTATGATTAATTGTGTAATACAAAGCAGGGTTGTCATATAAATATTTTATTATATTTTTCAAATATTATTTTCATTGAAAATTATTTTCAATTTTTTTTTGTAACTTTTAGTTTTAAAAAATGGTTTTCATGTTGAAACTTTTATTTTCCACAATTATATTTTTATGTATAATTTTCAATTTATATTCTTTAATTTGAAATCCTTAATTAATACTATAATGGGTATATGATGTATTTATACAATCCTTATTATTTCTAGGGGTTGTTTAGGATCATTTTTACCAAGAAATGTATTGAATCTTACTTCAATGATTAAATTTTTATTCATTAACATTCCCTTGAATTATTCACATTCATATGGACATTTAATTTCCCCTGAAAATGGATTTTATTTACTAGTGATATGTTTTTAAAAATTCTATATCATCACTATATAATGTGTATTACTTTCAAAGATATATTTTTATAAATGGAAATACTAATAAATTTATATTACATAATTAACACATATATTTTATTATAAGGAAAATTATTCATGAATAAAATATATATTTTATATGATGATTTATATGGTCATTAGGACATGGGTATATCCTGGTTACAGATATCCCCTTGATGATTTTGTAGTATCATGATGTAGAATACCTAGTTTAATGTATGTACAAATTTAATTAATTTCATAATCATTTAATGTATTTGGGTGATGTTTGGGAGGGTTTGGGGTACAACTGGAATATTTTTGTGGGATTTTATGGATTAGAAATTTTTTATCATAATCTATAACGACCATGAAACACATGTAAAAAATGAAATATGAGGCATTGGGATCTTAATAGGATCATATTCAGGTGAATTGTTTACCCAAACCATGTGAACACCTAGGAGAAATGCACCTTTTTGGTACAAATATATTCTACATGGTTGGGGCATGATTTGACTAACATTGCGATCCAAACCTACATGGTGTTCTTTGGGAAATTAACTATCACCTAATTAGTGCACATTTTTCCTAAATTTGAGGGATAACCTCACATTTTTGAAAAAACATCGATATTTTATATATCTAGTCAATATTTTCTCTTAAACTGGTCAGTTTATCCCTATGTTGAGCTTAACACCTTTTTCCATCATCCCAAATTCTGTGGATATATTCCCCTTATGCCATGGAGTGATCCATTTCGAAGTCATGGTACGTTGAAGGTTAGATTGATTGGTAAGCCTCTGTTATATGTTTATTATCTTAGATATCATCTTCTCTCATCTATTGGATTAATATTTTTGTCTCTTTGGATAGATCTATATTGTTTTTTTCCAATCATGAAATTATTTTGAATTGTTCTTGTTATATAATGAGATCTATGGTGATTTTTTTAGGATATATGACCATGTTCAATTGTAAAACTAGTGTTTTTCATATTTAACCCCGTAGACTTCGATGTAAGTTACTTCAAATGAAAATCCCAATATTAGAACTTGAATGTTTCAATTCAAATTGATTGAATTTTAAAAATATTATTCTGAAATTAAAGTTAAATGCATGGTATAAAACATCATTAATTATGTATTGTGTATTTATTAGAATTGGTATTAATGCATTATTAATTATTTATTAATTTAAGGATTATTATTTTAATTTATGATGTTATTTAATTGATGGAAAATAGTTTTAATAAAAGTGTTGTTATATAGAAATGACTTGAAATAGTTTTATGGAAAGTTTTTCAATAGAAATGGATATTTTTTTGAAATAGCCTGGATTTTTGATTTGGCAAGGTTTTTTCGTAATTTGATGGAATGTGTCCATTTATATTGATGTGGACATATGGAAGGGGAGTGATTCATTGGGGACCTAGTATATGGTTTCCTTTTGATTACAAGGGACATCAATGAAAGACTGCACATGTGTATGGAAATTCACTAAGGCAGGCATGTGAGGATATGTGGAACAGAATGGAATTTTCCAAAAATGGATTTAAAGAATGTTTTTAATGATTTGTTTGGTTGATTTAATAGAAATATGTTATGTTCCATAATTTATTGGATTTTATATAAACTTTTAAATTTTTTTATTTTGATTTATATATAAATATTTATATAAATTTTATAACATGTTCTATCATGGTGGAATGATTAGATATTTCTTTTGGTGAAAACATACAATGTTTTACTACACACCCCTTGCTAAGGAACTTTGGTACGTTATAAGTTATTGTTTATTGATACATATGTAAAGTAAATGTATTTTTTAGTGAATAATAATGATACTTTTGACAATATTGTGGGGTTGGAGCATATAGATTTTTTTGGAGTAATGGAGTTTGTGACCTGGAGTCATTGAGTTTTGATAGTCTTATCTTCTTATTTATATTCCCATATTTTTCTTGGTTCCAATATTGTACTCTTATATAGTTATTGGTTATAGTATTTTATTCATTTTTTTCGTATTTATGGGGTTTTATAATTTATTATCATGTATCATATAGTTGTTTTTTGGATTTGGAATAATTGATTGTGGTTGTCTTATATTAAATGGGATAATCATCCCCCAACTGTATTGAATCCAATGGAATTTATTTCCAACCACTGGTGTCTTTAGGATGTCACCTAAAGAGATGTTGCAATTATCCTTCATCACAATCCAATGAGGAGGAATGGATTATTTCATGTCATTCCAGCCTTCGTCGGTCCAAATTGTTTTTGGTATATTTAGTATCAGTCTTAGTCAGTACTACCATAATTTTTGACAAGGAAATATCAGTTGTGATTTTCGAGGAGATGAAAATTCATTTCATATTATTCCAATAGTTTGGATGGTATAGTGGAGTTTTATCATTAGTAAATAAGATAAGTAGAATACTAAGGTTCAACTTACCTATATAAACTGAACATCATGTTACCAAGTGGTTGGGTACGTAATTATTTTGGAGACACTTCTAAGAGTGATAACTCATTATCCTAGGTTTATCCAATGAGAAAATAATGACATACATTGATAGATATCACATCCCACTATTAGTTCATATTTCATCCTGAGTAATTATTTATCATTTTGTGAATAAATTTAGATTTTAAAATTTCATGAAATTATTTTCAAATGATAGATTTTTCAAATGGGTGGTAGAGTATTTTGAAAATGGAATGATTTTCATAATCTTGTTGGACTTTTAAAATATTGTTTAGAATATAAAGATGTTTTGTTTTAGGACTTCTTTATTTTGATAGTTGGGATGTGGTAAATTCTAAATAGTTAATCCTTTAGTTTCTAGGGAGATCTACATATGGTGTTTATTGTGTTTATACATAATTTCACAAACTAGTTGTAGTAGAAACCAACAAGAGATGGTTGTTGAGAATGTGGCTACACCTAATCCATAAATAAAAGAACAATTGGTTTATAATATAGTATCTTTCTTACATGTTTCGGATTTAGTGAATAGTATGGAAAAACAAAGGCAAGTGTATCATTATATTCAATTCCCAAATCAAAATCCACCCACTATTCGGGGTGATTCGGAACCAGTGAAGGGACAGGAGTGCAAGAATTGTAAAAAATGAATATTTTATTACACTACTATATAATCAGATTTAAAACTAAAAATTTAATTTTATATGTTGGAATATCTTTTACATTAATAGCAGGAATTATATGTTCTTGAAAAATTGGTAATAATAATTGATTGGGAGGATTTCGAATAATTAGTAAATAAAAAATATAAATCCCCTTATGTTTAGGATTTCTAGAATGATATTATTTTTCAGATTGAAGAATTAAAACATCCCAATGAGATAACATGCAGCTAAATTAATGTGTTTAGTCTATATCGAACAAGGGGTTTCTATTAGTGCATCCAAGAAAGAACACACTTTTTAATCGGGGTTGAGATTGGATTTTCACTTAAAGATTGTTGTTTTTTTATAATTTATTATATAAATATGTTAAATTAATTCATGGTTCAAAAAAAGGAAATATATTGTAATAATAGTGGATAAAGAAGGTTGATACATACAGGTAATGGTGGGAATTGTTTTTTTCTAAACATGTGGAAGAGAGGAACATATTTCAAGGCTACTCAAATGACTAAGAACCACATGTCTAGAGTAGTGTATCTTATTCAAAAACCAAATAGAAAGCCTTCATGTTTTCAATGTAGTTCATTTAACTACATGAGGCGAGATACTCTAACACAACCTAGATCATGCCATAATTGCAACAATATAGGGCATCTTTAGTGTTGTTGTCATAATGATCCATAGGCCGGTGTTTTGGACACATCTCATGTTTCATAGATTTCATGTGTTATGAAGGGAATATAGAAACAAAATACCACATCTTAGTAGAGCTGATCTATCCATGATGATTCTAGGAATACAATGAATCCTTATGAAGGGAAATCTCACAATGGAAATAAATACAAAATTTACTGTGAGTATGAAATTATATTGAATAGATCATGTGACTGTGGATGATAAATCACAACCCTCAATCATGAGATATATGATTATTTTGAATTACACTGTTATACCTAATTTATTTGACATCAGGGCATCACATTACTTTATTTATTCTTGTGATTGGGAATTTATTTATTTTCATGTTGAGATGTTTGAATATGTTTTGAAAATTCAATCTCTCACAGGTAGAAGATAATATCCATCTTTTATATGTAAATTATGTTCTATAATTGTCTTATGGATATGAGATGATATGGCATTTCTCAATTCATGATATGAAAAACTATTAAATAACCATAGGTGCAGATCTATTCAAAACATTTAAGGCTCAAATCATGTGTTAAACGTGAAAGGTTAGGTGTAATAATGATGATGGCATCTACAATATTTTTAGAGGAGATGTGAATGGTAATGTAGGTGCAAAAATATTGTTCGAACAACTAGTTTGAATGATCTTGTGCTATTTAGAATCATTTATCTTGACATTCGAGGAAAATATTAGGGATAGCCTTTTCCAAATAGTTGATTCTCACTTTCCAGATGATTCTCCTAATAATCTCTAAAGGATTCCACTAACAAGGGATGTGGGGTCTAAAATTGACCTCTTACAAGGGACCAAACTTATCTCACTTCTATCATAATAGATGGAATTAAAATAATAATGTGAAATTTAATGTGTAGTTGGAAGGGCTAAAAATAAAATGGTTCATTCATCTTAGGATGTATCCATTGAAAAGATCATTCTAATTTTTTATAAAAGAGGATGTAATACTTCTATTTCATGTATATTATCATAATCAAATAAAATTATGATAATGAATCATTGTCAACATACATAAATTAATAATCAATTTAGTTAATTGAGGGGTGATCATTGGCTCCCTAAAATTTATTTTTCATCAAAATATCACCAATTAAGGATTATATAGGAAGATATTTAAATGATCGATTTTTGAAGCAGATATGGCCATTACGAGAATGTGTTTATGCTTTTTGATCATAAAAATTCACAATATGTATTTATTGAAATGATGAATCAAATATTTCAACGGTATCTAAATTCTTTTGGGATGGTGTTTGTCGATGAAATATTTTTGTATTCATGGACAAGGGAAAATCATGAGAAACACCTTGCGACATTGTCAAATATTTTTTAGGAACATATTATATATTTCCAATTATCAAAGTGTGATGTATCCTTACAATGAGTATATTTCCTTTTCTATATTATATCTGAATGATGTGTTTTTGTGGATCCAGAAAAAATTGATGTTTTCATCTCATGGAAACCACTAAATAATGTCTTTGAGATACATAATTTCCTTTGCCAAACTGGTTGTTACATACATTTTTTTTATGTTCTTTCATGACCACATTCAATAATAAAGTATTTGAAAAGGAATAATGATGCATTTTAATGGTGTGTGGAATTTCATAAAGTGTTTTTGGAAAATAATGTTCATTTTACATCAGCACCAATTATTATATTTCTGGAGTCAAGACAGTTTGACATGGGGTATTGTGATTATTATTTATTATGGTTGGGGTGGATTCTATTAGAGGGTGATCATGTTGTATCTTATGCCTCATTATAGATACAAGTTTATGAGGATAACTACCAAACACCTAATTTGGAGTAAGATATTATATTCCATGATTTGAATACATTTCCTTATTTCCTATTTTTAGAGATATTTACAGTGTTTTTATATAATAAGTGATTGAAAGACATTCTCTCAAAACAAAGATTGAATATCTGAGAAATAAGATGGATGGAGTATCTCCAAATTTTGAATACATTCTTGATTTATTTAAAGGGTAATAGAAATTAGGTATCATAATAATTGAGTTGAAATTCATATGGTTAGTACAAAAAAGATGATTCGGATTCATGGAAGCTGATGTCGGTGATAGATAACATGCACTTGGAGTGCGAAGACAGAGATAATGCAATATTTTTCTCTTGAGATTCTTGTTTTTATTATTTAGTTATTTCAGTTATAGAGAAATAGACATGTAATTTGGATTATGTTTCTATGAGTTCAAGACTCAATGATGGGGAGATGATTGAGTGATGAAATCTGGATTTCAGTTTAATTTCATTGTTTCGAGATCAGATGGTCGTACAATTGAATTTTTATAAAAAAATTATGCATGCTTACAAATATTTGAAAATGGTTTTTTCATCCTAGAATAAATCATATATATAATGTGATGATGGAAATGGTTTTTTGGTCAATATAATACTATACTTTTCAGAGTTTTTCCGGAGATTCTTCAATTGTATATAATTTAATAAAAAGAATCAGTGGACAATATGTATGTTGCAGCCTTTACCTATTCATATTTGGATATGGGAGCATGTATCTACGGATTTTATTATAGGTATCATAAGGATTGTTTAAAAACATGATTCCAATTGGGTGATTGTGTATTAGCTAATAAAGTCATCTCATTTCATCCATATTCATTAATCTCATATGGTGGATGATTAATCTAAAATCTATATCTGAGAAGAGGTAAATTAGAATGGTGTATCTATTTCGATAGTATCATACTGAGATCTAAGGGTTTACATCTCTTTTTAAGAAATACATATAGAAATCCCCAAAGACTATGTTGACTTTGAGTGTATAATATCTTTCTTAGATAGATGTGCCATCCAAAAGAAAGATAAAAATATTGGATTACATGTAGCAGGATTGTGTAATGGATTTTGGTGGCTCATGGGAGGAGCATTATAGTTAGTGAAATTTTTGTATAAAAACTATTATCAATCTTTCATACATATTTCTATGTTTAAATTATTGTATAGTCTTTCATTTAAATTTCCACTGTATTGGATTCAAACATGTGAGAATTTAATTACAGGGAAAATACATGTGAAGGAGAGAAAATATATGTTTTAGTTTATTAGGAAAAGGATTGACACAAGTTAAGGTATTAAGAAATCGTATTTGGATTATTGTTGATCGTTGTTATTATTCGACGTAAATGATCATGGGTTATAGAAAATATCTCTCTAGATTGGTAATCATCATTTTATAAAAGCATGAATGTATTCTTCTTGATATATAGTCACTTTTTTTGTACCAGAATAAGCTGCTCAGGTGGCATATAGTTTGTCCTTTCCAACATGGTTCAATAAAACATGCAATGTGTTTCATGTGTCTCATTTAACATAGTATCAGCCTAAAGTTATCCATGCTATTTTTTGGTATCATACTAACATAGATCTAAATAAATTATTGATTCATATGATGTTATAGATTTTTGATAGGAATGATAACATCTTTTTTAAAAATCATCACTCTTGTGCGGTTTTCTTGAATCATTGTCAGAATCAGGAAGTGACTTTGGGGTCCGAGAAATAAAAGTTTGAGTAATGGCCTGAAAAATTTTAGTGAAATAGCTATTTTCATATTTTTAAGGAAGGAATATAAAATTATGGATAGATTTTATCAAACCCAATTTAATGTATGTTACTATTTTAATATGTATTTATCAATTTAAAGTGTCTAGCTGTTGTTTTGTGTGTTTGGAGGATTTTTTGAACTTTTGGGGGGCTTTTATAGTGGTGAATATTTTGATAATAGTTAGTAAAATCAAGTAAACTTCTATTGAAAACTGTAAATGGTGATGCAGTGAGCTCTATGTATGGCTTGATTTGGCATTTAGTTTGTCCAAATAATTCTACCCCCTAGGATAAACAATTTTTATTTAAATTGGTATTCTCTATGGTTGGTGGATGGTTTGTCTAACAATTTGAGACATCAATGTGATGTGCTCTGCAAGGTAGTACCTCAAATATGGTTAGTGCATGGTTTTCCTAACCTTGTTATCTAAATATTCATTAATAGAAATGACCTAAATATTTTGGATCCAATTTGGATTTCCTCCGAAACCACAAATGTTTCTCTATGCTGACCCCAAATCCTTTTTCCCACATTCCAACGGCTATCGAGAACACCCTTCTCCCGATCATGGAGTAATACATTAGAAAATTATGGATAGTTTAAAGAAAAATTGATTGGTTAGTTTAAATTCATTGTGTCTTTTCATAGATCTATTCTTATTCCAAAAAATTTCATCATAGATCTAGTCTTTTGGGTATATATATATGATGCTTGATGACAATCATGATAATATATGGTAGTTTGGAGGTTTCATAATGAGATCTAAGGTGGGTTTTTAGTGATTCAACATGGTTTTGTTGAATTATTTCTTATGTTCTTTATTTTAAAAAAAATTATAATAAATGTGGCTTCAATATCAAAATATATTATTAGAAAATTAATTTTTATTTTATTATTTTTTAAGTTTCTTATAATATATATTTATATTTATGTTATAATAATGGTAGGAACCCTCTTATGTGATGGTTTGTGTAGTTATAAAAATTTATTATTGGGAAATTTTATTTGTGTTTTTATTTTGATATTATTATTTGAATATATTTCATTTTTTTATTTAGGGTAAATTGTATCAATAAATGTCATATTTTATTGAAATTACATGAAATGGTTTCATGAAATTTCATTCAATAATAATTAATGTAATATTGTAATGGATTGGAATGGTTAATTTTCATTGTGTTTGAATAATTGGTTAGAATTTTTTCATTTTCATTTATGTGCCCATATGGGATTGATGTGTTATATTGGGGTATTGATATATGGTTACCTTGTGATGACCATGATACAGGCCACGCATTAATATGGAACTATACATGTATGTGTGGATTTGTGTATTGGAATGTGATTTGTCCAAATGGATTTGAGAAATGGTTTTTGTGAGTTGGTTGTTTTTTGTTGGAAAAATATTTTTTTAAAACAACATGGATTTAATATACACTGTTATAAATTATTAATGTGTTTTATATAAACTATTTTTTATTAATTCTCTATCATTAATATCCTAGTGGAATGAGTAAGGATTTTATTTGGGGATAGCCTACAATGTTTAATTAATCACCCCCAACTAGGGTAATTTGGTGAGTTTGTATATATTTTCTTATTGAAAAAATAGTAAAGGATATTTATCTCACATAGTGAATCACCATGATAATTTTGGATGTATTTTGATGTCAGATCTTGGAGCATGTTGGGAGTAGGGGAGTGGATTTTACGGTGTTTGAGTTTTTGAGACAAATCATCTCCTTCATATATTGATATTTTAATTGTATTCCATATGATAATATAATATGGTTAGTATTTATAGTTTTTATAATTTTATATTAGAATTTATAGGGTTGTTTAAATTGTTATCATGCATCATATTTTTTTCATTTGTTTATGGTATTGATTATTTTGGTTGTTTTATTTTAAATCATAAAACTTTCCCCCAACTATGTTGAATCCATTGGAATTTATTGGCATCCTTTGGATTCATGGGGATGTCACACCATGACATGTAAAAAAAATACCTCATCTTGAGACAATGTGGATTGTTGGGATATTATATATATAGTGAATCAATAATCTAACATAGTATAACTTTTCCAAAATAATTGAGTTTTTCCCTAGAATATTTAATATATCATGTGAAAGATCATTTTGGTAGAGGTATCATGTTAATTAGTAATGAAACCAAATAATTAGAAATTACCATTATATATTTCTCTATTACTCCTATCAATGATATTTTTTTAATGATATTATCTTATGATGCATTTTATTCTCGTTTATTGATTACAGGGAATGTGTTTTCAATTATTTACCTTTCCATATCGATTATGCCTTATCCAGTTATGGTATTCATGTTATTGATTAAAATGGACGTGTTTCAGTTATTTTTTATTTCCATTTTAATTAGAATCCATGATATTATCACATTTATATTATCTCCCAAGAAACATCCTTCCGATTTTGTTGATTACATAGAATGTGTGTTCAATTATTTTACATTCCATGTCAATTATGACATACTGAGTTATGATAGGGATGTTGTTGATTAAATGGAATGGTTTTTTAGTTATTTATCATTCCATACTGATTATTAACCATCACATTTATTTCATTTATATTATCTCTATATGAACATAAAAATTATAGAACAATTACATGGAATGTGTGATTGGTTTTTTACCTTTCTATAATGATTATACTTATTTTTTCATGACTTCGTCAATTGTAAATTACCATTTCTGAGAGTTTGATATCATGAATATATTTTATTCTTTCTAATTCATCCACTACTTTTAATATTATTGACATGAAATGTTATTATAGAGATAAAAATTTTATTAGCAAGAAGAAATTTGTTTTTATTTTTATATTCAAATTTGATGAATGACTCATGTAAATATGTAGTTTACAAACAATGTTTTTCCCTTCAGGTTGTGATTCGTTGTATCTTATCACAATGTCATAAAGCATACACTGGAATTGATATACTAGGGTCAAGGTTATTAAAACATTCATTATAAAACATAACCACATTAAATAAATTGATGATATCTATAGAAAATCATTTTAATATTTTTATAAGATAGATATTATTTTATTTTTTTCAATACATCCCTTTGGATAATAGAAGTGGATATGGTTATGGAACTATTGTACATAGAGGATAAAACACCAAAATAGGCACATTGGTCTTCACCCAATCATCACCTAGTGAATGTAAAAATTTCTTACTACAAAACTACTTTGACAGTATTGTTGGATACTCTTTGGATAAATCAAATTCTATATACAATTCACTAAGAAGGATTTCAATAGATAATCAAAATAAATGAACTTGGTCAAACCTGCGGTGACATATTTTGGAAAGAAGTTGTCTCAAAAGAATATAAATATTATTTTTGTGTATAAAAGGATGGGTATAATGGATTTAATTTCAATGGTAAAATGATGAACATAATGGAATGAAATAAATATCATCATAATCATCCAATTAAATTTTGTTTTCATAAATTTTAATAACTAGTGAAATATCCACATAAATAACCACAATTAAATGATAACCAATAGATCAATGACATTAAAATGTGGAAATAAAATTCTGTATGTATTTATAAAATAGAAATAATAAACTAAATTATAAAAGTATTTTTAGAGATGGTATATTTTTAAAATACATAATGGGAAATATAAGTATGGTGTTAAATTTTCAAATAATATATCTCATCTCTAACATAGAGTAATGAATTCCATCATGGGATTATTATTTTATGGTGGATCATAATTTCAATGTCTTATAAACCCATCTTGAAAATTAATGTAGAAAAAATAAAAAATGATTATGTATATTTTTTGGGGAATCATTTTTGGGAATACAAAACATTTGTTTAGTATAAGTTCTAGTAAATAAGTTATTTATAAATGGATTCCATTACATTTTTAAGTAGTAAGTTTAAATGTTCTGGTAACATTTATGGATGATCATATCATTGATACTGAGGTAATTATGTTTTATTAAATTTTGAGTAATGTTATGAGAATTATACTAATATGTTTTTTATAAAAAGGAACTCCCTCGTACTTAGTGATAAGCCATCACATTTGGAAAGGACATGGGTAATATACCCATAAACAGAAGATTATATGGGTTTTAATAAACCCCTACACTATGTAATATAATTGTTATTACGTCATTTTTATTAGTTTATTGAATAAAGAAACTTAATGATTAAACGATGGAGCAATTTTTGATGTTTAGTGATTAATTTGTTATATTGGATCACTTGTTTTAACCAAAATGCATTTGGAATTTATAAGGAGTCCCATAGAAAGACATTTACATTATTTATGAATATAAATATATGATAAAATTTAATTTTGGTTCCTTCGTAATAAAAATAAATTTTTACATATTCTAATCTTAGATTAAGGGTTGAATTGAAAATTTATTTAAGCACAACCAAAGGGTGAAATTGTGTTTCTGAAATAAGAACATCTCATGTATGTATGTATCCTTAAAATAGGTAACATTAAAAAGATTTCATAAACTTTCAAAAAATTATATTAGAATAAAAACCATTTATATTTATATATGATGAATCGTATAATAATTTAAATCATCACCGATTTATGGTTTTTAGGTCCTAAAATTTCAATTGATAATTAATATTCTTGAAATCTATGAACTCTATCAATATATATAATTATTTATTATTTTCATCTTTATCCATATTTCTATTTCCTATAACTATCAATTTTAATTGAATCCAACATATTATTTATTCCATATAACCGTCATAATTCTTTTTCTATATTTCTAGGATGTTTCTTTAGTAAACCTTTTATCTTGCGGGTTTTTGACAATTGTATATCCAAATGTCAAACCATGGATTACCGAGATATATTTTAAAATATGGGGAAAAATTTTATTTAAACTAGAAATAATGTAAAACCCCATGATTATAATAAAATAAAATTTTATTCAATATAGTATGAGATAAACAACAATTATCTTAAACAACCAACGAAATATATTTCGTAAATATAATCTCTTCAATAGCTCGTAGAACAAGAAATCATGATTATAAATGAATAGAGATATAGTATAATGTTATAACCAATATTTGAAATAGTATATTTTTAATATAAGTAAATTAATTATGTATATTATGGTCACAAACTAATTATAATTTAAATAATATTAATTAAAAATAAAAAAAATATGTTTTTATGTATATTTTTTATAAAATTCATTTTATCTGCTCTATAAAAAATATATAAATACAACATAAAATAGTGAGAAGAATAATTTTATAAAATTTAAGTAATTTCTCAAATCATAATATCAAAATTATCTTAGGGTGATATATTTGGAATATTCTAAAAAGGGTTATATTGTTATGATTTTTGAAATCACTGAATTTTAATAAAAAAATACATTTTCATCAAAAAAAATTATGGATAAATTATATTTTGAATTTTTTTAAATATAAATTAGTTAAAATATATATCATTTTATGCAATTTAGTTCATTTGAATAAATTTAATATTTAATTATGATTTACTATCATTATAAACATTTTCACATTTTCTCTTTGGAAACCTACTTTCTCACCGGTTTTGCTAGATTATTTTTATATTAAATTTATCCATAGTAATGAATTTATAAAATATAAGGAGTCCATAAATGAGATTCAAAATAAATTATATTTTATAATAATATCTGTATAATGTTTTACCAAAAGGAATAATGAAAACAGTAAAAATTAATTTCAATTGTTAAGGAAAAAATATATTTATTATGGGTTTAACTAAAAATATAAGGGTTCGAATAACATAATAAAATATCTAAAATAATCATTTTTACTGTATTTCAAACCTATAGTCTGAATGTATCAATAAGTATCCATTTTGAATGATTAATTCTTGTCAAAATCCTGGGTACACAAATTTTTCAAATGTTACTATTGTCCTTCTCACCCAACTTAGGCCACCCAATATACTATCTTTTCGAAACCAAAAAAATATTTATGATTCGAAAATAACATCAAAAATAACTTCCAAAAATCCATACCCTCTTCCTAGAACCATTATTTTTTCAATAAATCCCTCATAGGGAGGCTTTTGCTGAAATCATTTGATGTTTTCATGAAGAAGAGGTAATGTTCATTAAAGTGATTTTTATGTTATTTATTCCACCACCGCAATAGATTTTTATCGAATAATTTTTATTTGACAAACTAATTATATTCCATATAATGAAATGTATGTTATTAAATATAATTTCATAAAAAATCCCTACTTCCATCAAATGGGTCACAAAATCATCATTATTGTGTTCGGCAGACTACCGCATCACGAACTAATGTCATTCATTTTTTCATTACCACATAACATGGATGTATATTATTATGTATAATATATATATATATATATTATAATTATAAAATAATAATACCTTTTTAGAAATTATATAATTAAAAATCCCCATCACTCAACATGTAAAAGGCCACTTAGTTTCCTCTCTTTTCTACACCTTCAATCCTTGTTTGTTTAGCCAATAGCTACCAAAATCACTTCCCATACTTCATATTATCATATTATATGAATTTATTGTGTAATAAATCCACAGTTATAAGGATTTTGGTGAAAAATTAAGAAATATATCTGAAATAGATGTAACATTTTCAATGAGTATTTTTATTTTATTTCATCCACCTCACTCAATTTCAATTAAACAATGGTGATAAGATTTACCTGGTATCTTCTATATAATGAAATATTGTTATGTATTGGTCATGGACTATGACAATATCCAATTCCATTAAATTGGTTAGAAAATCATCATTCATGGGTATGGAAGACTATTGACTTACAAACTAATGTTATTCATTTTTCTATTACTAACTTTCATAAATTTTTATGATTATGGATAGAAAGAAAATAAATATTATTAATAAAATATTTATACCATTAGATCTATTTGACTTCTTATAATACTTTTAGTTTCCATTATCTATGGGATATGAAAACATCCCCCATATGTACAGTAGGAAACCTCATCGGGAACCAATGTGAATTTTTTACAAAGTCCTATCATGTAAGGTAAGATGGGTAAATTTAATGATAATATTTTAAATAAATGACATAATAATGCCATTAATGTCATATTTATAATTAAAAGCTAAAATATATCATTTTCATTGTTACACTTTTAGATGATAACATCATTTTTTATATGTGGAGTACCGCATTCTGGAAGCTATGTGAGTATCTTTTCATAACCACACCACATGGATGATATTTATATATATATATATATATATTAAATGAAATAATATGGTATTATGATATTATTATCATTATTTAGAATTAAAATATTACATACCTCATTTCCTTAAATTTCATTTAAATATCTAATTATTACCCATGCATATATATATTACTTACCATCTCTATGATCATAGCAAACATAAATTCTGAAAAAAATTTATTATTGGTATTAAAAGAAAAAGGCTTAAATTTATATGTTAATTATGTAATTATTATTAATATATAGATTATTTAACTACATTATTTTCTATATAAATTGATATCTCAAGATGAAACATAAAATTGAAAACAAGTTAATTAACACAAAAAATAATGAATATAATAAAAGATAAATGATGAATGTTTGATAAGAATATATAAAATGATTATATATGTTGTTCGAAATATTAATAAGGTTTTTATGAGTTAATAAAATTTTTAAACCACTATACAAGTGGTTAAAACAAATTCAACCAGCCAAATTTAGGAGTTTTGTGAATTCTTAACTAAACATCCATTCAATGTAATAATCATATAATTTAATAAATTTTTCATTCTATGATTATGTCTGAAGTGAACATTGAATATTTTTTTGGATATTTCCTATTTATTTATTTTTCTAGTGCATAAACATATCCAACTCATTGACCAATCCCTAAATCATTCATTCTTTTTTTAAGGGACATTGTTTCAATTTCCCTCTATTATTTACTATTTCATTATCGTACACCTTATTTATTTTAAATTGTGTACATACATCACATTTTACAAGTAATATAAGGATTCCTTAATAATTAATGGTATTTTATGTTTTAATATGAATTATTTCATCAAAGGATATTTGACATAAATAATTCCAAATGGTATAAAAATTCAAATCTCATTTTCATTTCATTACATTATGTTACTCCCTTGATGTTTTTGATATTATATGATTTTGAATACATATTTTGTTATTTCAAAAATTATATGTTAAATTACATTTGATACACATAATCGACTCATTTATTATTTCACACCTCAATACTATAGTCATTTCAATGGTTTATTACATAATCTCATTCTAATTGAAATTCATTATTCAATATTTTCTATTTAAGGGATTTATTTTAATATTATATAAAAAGGCCATTTAATATTATTCTTCTTTAGTTAGTCATGATATTTTCATATAATTATATCATTTTTTAAAACACCAGTATGTGAAATATTTTGTAATTTTTTTAGGAAGAATCAAATTTATTTCTTTCATCGGTCTGAAATATATTGTATCGAACAACCATGAATTAAAAATATATATTGGAAAATGATTTTATCCTTTTACAAATGATTAATGAAATAAATCATTACGAGTTAACTTTTTTTATAAAAAATTAATTGAAAAATTAATTTTGTTTTTATATATATTTCTTTTAGGGATATTAACCAAATATTTAAAGGAAAAATTAATATAACATGTACAACATGAACATATTATATAGAAATTTTAATTTATTAAAAGATTAATTTTTAATTTTTGAAATTTTTTTATCATATTTTTTTCAAAAATTATTTGTAATTTACTTTTTTAAAAGTGATTTTCAAAATGATAAGGATTTTTTCCTCAATGAACATTTAAAATATTTTTACAATATTTATATTCATAAATGGAAATTACTATATATGAACACTATAATTCATATATGTTTTCTTGATGCTGTCTTTATTTATCCCCTATATGGTTTATTATAATATTAATCAATGATTGAATTTAAATTCACTCCTTTGATTCATTTTTGTAGTCATTAACATTCATTTCAATTATTAAATTTTCGATAGACCATAAATTTACAATACATATCCAGGTATTTTATCATGAATATTATTATTTTTTAGAATATATATCATTCCAATATATGGTGTTCTAAATGAATGTTACATGTTTATCTGAGTAAAAATTGGTAAAACCATATATATACTAAATTATAATAAATTATGATAAGGTCATTTTTCACGAATTCACGGTATTACTTGATATATAAAAAATTATGTGGCCATGAAGACATGGATATTTTCCACTTCAAGTTTCCTCATTTAAAAAATTTTAGTCTCATGTGGAATATCAATAATCTATCAAAAATTAGTTATCCAAAAAAGTTGAGTTTATTTCTAGTAGTTTTTTACAATAGTGTTAATGGTCTTGATGAAATAGGTATCATTTTTTGAGACATTACACTCAACAATTATGTGATTCTCTAACTTAGAATTCATTCATTATAATAGATGAGATTGCTATAAATGATATTATCAATGGACGAATTTCACTCTTAGTTATTGATTTTATATCATGTGATTTCCATCACATACCCTTTGATGATGATCATTCTTTATCTGGTTATGTTATTAATATTAATAATTAGATGTCATGTGTTTTTAGTTACTTATCTTTACATAATGATTATTTTCTATATTATTTTTCCATTGCTATTATCACTAGATGAAATACATTTAATTTTATTGGTTATATGGAATGAGTGTGGATTTTTTTAGCTTGCAATATTTATTATGATTTATCCAGTTTTTATAGTCTTTTCATTGATTAATGGAATATATTTTTAGTTATTTACCTTTCTATATTAATTTTTATCAATGATAATTTCTAATTTATATTAACTTTCCATTCAGTTGCTTTTCAAAATACTATTTACATAGAATGTGTCATTAGATATTTACAATACATATAGGTTATTGTTATTGAATAATTATAGTTTTTGTTGTATATAACCATTTTTAATCATTTGAGATCATCATTATTTTCTTATTTTCCTAGAATCAATAATGTTTATAATGATTTATATGATAGGATATGCTTGAAAGAATAATTTTACTATCAAAATAATGTTTAAATTTTATATATTATTAGGTAATTCAAGTATCATATATATTATGAGTATTCCAAGAACAATAAATAATTTATCTCATCAGGATGTGATTCATTGTATCTAATTCCAATTTAATAAATGAGACACCCACCCTAGGATACAGGGGTTTGGGTCATTGTATTTCTCTATTCATTTAAGGAAATTTACAAGCAGTATAATCCCAAATTTTTACCATGTGGGTGGTAAGATATTATTTCATCAATTTATATTTTAACCACGTGTTTTAAAATCTTTTACATTTCAAATCTCTATTAAAATTGAAATATTTTTCAAAATCCATCATTACTCTAAAAGAATATCTATGTACATTTTCATAACCCCCAAAAACATCATATAGCTATATCATTTTTGTGGTGTGGTTTGGAACAAATAATTAGTCTATTTTGTAATCCAATTGATTAATTTTGAGTTTTTTTATATGATTTTTACATAATTTTTTAGAAAAATATAGCAGTAGTGATACATTCATTGAACAAAATGTTTGGTATCTTCAGAAAATTAGGCTCAAACATGACTAGTAAAGTGTAAAACAAAAATGTTTTTAAATTAATTCTTATTTATCCACATAATGATCTCATGATATCCTTTGTGAAGTTAATCCTCTGAGGATATTAATTAATGAAATGGGAGAGCTAAATGTCTAGTAATGGTGAGGATAACAAAGATGGAATAAAAGAAATGAATAAATTTTTCATGGGTGAGAATAATAATAAAAATAACATAATAAGAATGGTATAATCATCATATTAATGGTAGAAACATTTAATAATTTAACAGAATATAGAATATTCATAAAAATGATGTTTCATGAAAATTTTTTCAAAAACCACTAATTTTATGGAAAAATGATAATTTCATATTCATGAATTTAATCTGGGCATAATTGGAACATCTTAATAAAGAAGAATATATGAATCATGTTAAAACATAATACACATACTATCATGTTATATATGATATTAACAAATCAATTAGAGGGATATATAATTCAAGTACCAGCCATCAATTTATAAAATTATCACAGTCATTATTTCCACATAAAGAGGGAAGATATATAAATGATTTTAATGATTTAAACCCATTGAAATGAATGGGATTCGAAAATTAATAACTTAGTAAAATTTAATGAATAATATTTGGAGTTCATAAATGAATAATAGAAATAATATTATAGAATAAAATGATATAACTTATTCGTGGAGAAGAATTAACTCAAGATCTCCCAATGTGATTTAATTAGAAAATAATGCATCTTCAACAACTCAATAATTTTTGGCTTGGAAATTATTTTCACGAGGTAGAAACAGTTGTATAAATATAAATAAATTGTAATGAATATTAAAATGAGAGTTAAAATATATTTTTATTAATATATATAAAAAAATAAGGAGAAATACGAGATAACCAAAAAGATGTAGTTTGGCCTCAGAAACCCTTTACCTTAAATCCCTCTTTGTTTTGCCTCTTTTCTTCCACCTAAAAAATAATCACAGGATTAAAAAATGCAAACAGGAGTTGATTATGTGAATTTATATTTATATTGTTCAATTATAAATATTAGATTACTTTTTTAAATTATTATTTATCAAATATGAATTCATTTATACCTTGTTTCTATTAATGTATCCCATATCATTTAGATTTTTTAATTTTTTGATAATGGATATTTATACATATGTCAAATTAATTTCAGAAGATTATAATGGACATTATTACATATTTTATATGTTATATACATTGCATTTTATATATTTGAGATGGTGGTAGTGGTTAGTGAGTTGTAAAATTCATCATAATAATTTAATGGACCATTTATAGAACATTGTCCAAAGTGTAGAACTAAATAGATAGACATATAGTCATATAGAAGATAATATTATTTTTGAGTAATAATGTAGTTAATATAATTATAACATTCCAATTAATTATTAATATAATATTTTTTTAATGGAATTGGGAAAAGAGGGAAGAGAAGATGAAAATGAGAGAAGAGTTGAAAAAACATACTCTTTTTTTAGTGTTTCTAAATTTATACAGCACAAAAATGTGTTAACTCATCATGTGGGTAAAACATAAATGTACCCTAAGGAATATAAATTGTATAAGTGGTAGTATGTTAAAGATAAATTGGATTTTTTTTGTTTGAGGGAGGACTGGTTATCTATAAGATCCGTCAGGGTTTAATTATATATGATGGGAGAGGTATTTTTATGATAAAATATTGAATAAACTATAATATCCAAATTAATCATTTGTATAGAATAATTTTTTACAATATGAAATATATTTTAATTAAATACATTATTTGAGAACTTTTTAACAGTTTATAATTTGAATTAGTTATTTTAATTAATATTAATAGAGAAAAAATGGAAAACATTTTTAAGGGACACATTATACATATTTGAAAGGGAAAATATTTTTTCCTTTAAAAATTATGTTTATAGTATTTAAATGACCCATGTAACATATTAATTTTTTTGGGAAGGAAATATGAAATTAATCATTTATTAATTTGATATTACATCATAATTTTTTTATAAACCTTGTAGAATTTTAAAAAAATGTATCTTTAGTATTCATGGAAAAAATGATATATTCTAGTAAATTAAAAAAAACAACCTTGAAGGATATTAGTGTTCATATTTTGAAATATACATTAATATTAATACTAAAATTGTATAAAATTGATAATTTTATTATATATAAATTTAAATATTATTATTTTGATGAAATATATTAAATAAATGTTTATTACATGTATGATTGTAATATCATTTATTTTCATACCCTAATATTCATTTTATAGAATTATAATATTAATATTTTTTTTAATTACCAATGATAAATATTATTTATATTTAATTTTTTTAGTTTTATGTAAAATTAAAATTCCTAATGATCTGGATACTATTCCCAATTGATAGGTTAAAATTTAGATCATCAGAATACTATTCTAATGGTTATAATTGCAACTATAAATACCAATTCATTACTTTATACGTTATTTAATAAAATCCCACCCAATATTCAAAATTATTTTCTTTATAATGTTTATTGTTTTATTAACATTCTTTTTTGTATAGTGTATTTTGTGGGGGTTATTATTGCTTTAGTTTAGATGGACCCAAATTATGATATTTTACTATTGTTATTTTTTATTTTTTTATGATTGTAATGCTTCAAAATTTAATGGTTTTTTTGTGACTATTGTAATGATATCTATAAATGATGTAATTTTTTGGTTTTTATTTTTTTTATCTTTATTATTCAACTTAATATAATATAACATACATTTATTCAGCAAACATAACTCAGTTATAAAATCAAGGTTGTTACAGTGTCATAGGAAACCACATAGAGGAGTGAGTTGAGTATATTCTTTTGGGAACTACATTGATATATATATATATACAGGATCATACTAACATTCCATTTTTTGATGTATTATTCGAGATAGAATCCAGTCACAAAAAGTCATTTGTGGCTAGAGTCCTTCCCTAATGTTTTGGAAAAAATTGGCAGATGAATTTTTTTTATTTATAAAGGTCCATCGCAAATAAATAATAATTTTTATAGACGCAGTATCCACTATAAAAAAGGAGTGATTTTCCATAATAATTTATTGTTATCATATGTCAGAATTTTTTTTATGGCTAAACATTCCTCCTTCATAAATAGTATTTATTCAAAAAAAATTACAATTATGTAATTTTAAACAAATAATTAAAAAATATAAATAAAATTAAAAAAATTTCAATCTATTTTTTAAAAAAATAGGATAATTTAATAGAAATAAGTAATTAAATAGATTAACTAAATTAAAAATAAATAAAAAAAATGAAAATGTCAAAAAAAATTAAAATAATTATAATAGTTATTAAAAATAAAATAAAAATTTAAAAATCTAAAAATATTTGAAATATATTAAAAAAATTGAAAAAAATTAAAAAAAATTAAAAATTAAAATGTAACTTAAAAGTAAAACACCATTACGAATATAATATGTGTGATGTCCTAAATTACAAAAAAAATCAATAAAATCAATAAAATTCCTCTATCATCATGTGGTGGAGGATCACTTGAAGGATTGGATGGAGGATAATTACTTAAAGGATCAGGTGGAAAGCACTACACATATAGCATGCACAAGTCACTACCTATACTCAATCATCTTCTCATCAATATGATGTTGCTTCTAATGATCCTCACCCATATCCCCTCACATCTGTTATATCATCTCATCATGATCTCTCAGCCACTCCTCATAATGTGTTGTTCATGATGACATCAAAAATGTCCCTCATGAGCTCCCTTCACACTCACTGATGACATCATAGAATACCATTTTAACTCATTGGTGTCACTGATGAAAATATATCAACCATTTTTCCTTTCTCAACAACCATGAAAAGTCACATGTGTCCAGACTGCCTCATTGAAACCCTAATCACTAGTGGCATCTTGGCTGCTCTCTTATTAGCTAACCTAAGAATATTAAGTAAGAGTATCATACATTTAATTTAAATATAATGACTAATTATAATAATAATATAAATAATATTCATGATTTTTTAAAATAATTTACCAACCCTATTATGTCATTTCCTCGCTCGTATTAGTGATCCTATAGAAATATTATAAAACTTCTTATAAATTGAAAACACAATGATATATGGTTCTGTAGTGGTTTTTATAATATTAGAGGCATGTCACATGTAAATTTATATATAAATTTATATATAATATCAATTACCATATGTAATTTATGTATTTCAATTGTATGATATCTGACACTATGTGTGACCTCATTCCTCCCCTAGCTCTGAAGTCCATATGATAAAATCATCCTAAAAGTATCTCCTAGATTGTAGAAGAACAATTCATCCCATGCCTAAGCTGAGATATAACCAGGATAATGGGAAATGAATGACTGGTCGAAAAGAAGATGAAAAATAATTATCCATATCTAGATTTATGGGGTTCTATTAAAACAAACCAAAGTTCTCACTTATACAAATGTCCCATGCCTCTTGGATTGGTTCAACAAGGTTATTATGAATTAGAATAAATAAATTCTATAGGATAATTAAAAACAATACATTAATAGTTAAATAGATTTTTATAATAATATTTTATTTTAATAATGTACAATATTATGGTTGAACATCTGGTGGAACAAGGTGATGGGAACTAGTTCTCCTGAAAAACTTGCCTTATGAAAATAATTTATTATAATCACACTACCATTCATAATAGTTTTATACAAAAATCCTTAAAAATACAAAAATATATTCCTAAAATTATTACCATAATGATTTCAAAAAGTAATAAAAATAAAATATTTTATAAAATTAAACATACCTATATAAATATGGATGATAATAAAAATATAGTCATCTCTATATAAATGATATAGTATCATCATTACAGAAAGACCACACACACTCTTAACAGGTGCTCTATCCTGAGGTTCAGTTGAATCGATCTCATCTTCAGGTCGTGTGACACCAGATAGAGAATGAAATAGATCTTCAGGATTATCTCCACCAATAAAAAAATTATTCCTACCTAACTAAATTTTTTAATACAAATATAAAAAATACAAAATAAATAAATACAAAATATAATTATATTTTAGGTAGAAAACTATTATTAATAATATTTTATATAAAAGAAAAATAAATAATTGAATAAAATTATTACATATAAATAAAGACCTTATTGTAATACAATAAACAATATCTTCTTATTAAATTTCATCCAGATTAATTTATTCTTCCTTATACTCAGAATCATTGTCTTTCATATGACATTCAATTTCAACTTCCCTTAATAGTTCATCAACATTATCTATATCATCAATGATGGTTGGGGGAGGGGGTTCATTACTGATATTTAAAACTCATTGGGTAGGAGATATATTTTGGTATATTTCCTAAAAATATATAATATGTTGCACTTAAACAAAACCATTTTCAATTTCTATAATCTTTTTACTAAATGGTTTAATTTTTATCACACTCCATGATTCATTCAAATCTCTTGAAGCATCATATTAATTTGCATTATATATATTATGTGCTCGATGTTCTACAATAAATGGTTCATTTGATGCAAGAATATTGTTATATTTAATTTAATTGATTTAACCACTTGGATGAACTCACACCCCTCGATCAATATCATACCAATGAAATTAAAATATTGTTACATATCTTAGTGTCAGATAACATAACTCAGTTATTTCACCCATTGTACCATAAAATTCCACTCTAATATCCTTATCATGATATCCTTTCAAAAAAACACCACTATTAATTTATTTTATTGATTCCCCATATATTCATGCAAGGATGAGAAATCTATTAACCACATTCCCATATTATGATTTTACAAGTTTCTATGATGTTTTTTTAGCACACATATTGGATTATCAATTTTATTTTAATTTTGTTTTTCCTATAGAAATAAAAAAATAGGTATAATTACAAAATTTATTTATTATTCTATTTAATGTTAAATAACCTAAATATATTTGATACCAATATGAAAAATTTTGTAGATGAAACTCTTTAAGAGAATAATTTTTAATTTTCAGAAATTGTTTTTTTTATATGGTTGAAAAATAGTCCACAAAAAAGTTATTGTAAATAATTGTATATTTTATAAATATTTTACAACATAATTTAAAAATTATTATGTACGGAACAAATCCTATCATGTATTCTTTTGGGAAAAAATCCCTCAAGGTATCATTGAATCATTTTTGAGATGATTGTGTTTGTTGACAATGCAGCACTCCATGTTGGGTTTGTTGACCAAGAGAGTCTCGATGACTAAAACTGTTGAAAAAGGGGGTTTTCCTGGAGAATGGGGAAAAGTTTTTTTGGAAAAGGGAGTTGTTATCTTGTGTTAAAGAGGTTTCTAATGATTCACACCATGAATTTTTCGAATTCCGAACATCAACAATTTTGCAAAGGAAAAGTGGCGCGCAAGTCCAAAAGTGGCGTGCAAGTGTGGTGCACAACTCCAAAAGTGGCACGCAAGTGTGGCGCTCAATTCCTAAAGAGGTGCACAAGTATGGAGTGCAGGTATGAAGCACAAGTGTGGTGCACAAGACATATTTCAGGATCATCATATCAAATTATGACAATAGAAATAAATTGGCGTGCAAGTGTGGTGCACAAGTCCTCAAAATGCCTATAAATAGAGGGCTACTCTCATCATTTATCAACGAGCTCAACACTTAGGGAAAATCTGAGCTCTGATCATGCTAGTAGATGTGATTTTCAAGTTCATTGTGCGTTAAAGTGGGGCACACAAGTGTACCTCACAAGTGTACCGCGCAAGTTTATCATGCAAGTTTGGTGCACAAGAACTGAGGAGCGCAAGTTTGGCGCTCAAGAGTGGCGCACAACTGTGGCATGCAAGTTTGGCATGCTAGTGTGGCACATAAGTGTAGTGCACAAGTTGGTTTTCCCGCAACGAAGGAAGAGGTTGTGAACTAGTTAAAGGGGCACACAAGTCACCCTTGGGTTGGGTGAATGTTATAAATTTCCCAGAACATTTGTGGTAAAGCAGTATTCATCAGTGGATGAACATTGAACTTCAATAGAGATTCTAGCAACAGTTGACGATGCATTATTTCATGGAAATGAAGAGACCTACAGGTCTATAAACTATGATTAGATATCTTCCATGTGCAGTGATCAAAGGAAGATGAAGAAGGTTATCCTTTCTACTGGAAGTGAGCCAGAGAGAGAAGAAAAGGGAGTAACCCTTGAGAAACTAGTGAGATGACCCTAAACATTGTAAATTCATTGAGCCTGGGGATAGAATTGATCTAGCCTGAAAATTATTGGTAGTGAGATTTATTGCATTTGGTACAGTGGCACATCGCCATTGTATGCTCCTTGGACGTAGCCCAGTGAGGGTGAACCAAGTAAAAAATCTTTGTTTCTGCCTACTTCCTTCCCTGTATTGCATTCAAAGCATCATCATCAGATAAAGAAGAAAATAAGTGATCATAATAAACACACATGTTCAAACAAAGTGACCCATTTAATAAAGTGGTCATGATCCAATGGGGTAGGAATAATTTTGGAAAAGAATATCCAAAGGGAAAAACCTTACATGCTCTTCTCTTGGTGTGTCATGGAAAAGGAAAAAACTTCAAAAAAGAAGCAAAATTCTGGTGAAATTCCCCTTTGTGGAAGTGTCAATGGAAAAAGTGTGACTGGTTTAAATGAATCATTTATTGAATAGAAGAATGGTTTTGATTAATCATATAGTTAAAATACTTACTCATTAATTGATGCTAAAGGAATGAGTGAATAACCTTACATGCCAGGTGATGTAGGAACAATCGATGATGAAGCAAATCCCAGAAGTTGAAAAGTGGAAGTTGTCCACAAAGATAAAGAATTGGATCAGAAATTGGATGAAGAGATTAAGTATAAAGATATTGGAATCCAAGCAATGGAAATTGAGGTTAACAAGCTAAAAAGATTAAATAAAAGGCTTATTGATGTGGCCACTCATCTAAGGGAGAAGAATTATTCTCAAGATGAAGAACTGCAAAAGCTGTCTATAAAGATAGAATAGATCAAAGCTAGTGTAAAGGGAAAGAATATGGACACAGATGAAATTCAAAATTTCAAAGCTATAAATGATAATCTTGTTATGTAGATGTCTGAGCTAGTTCAGAAGAATAAAAGTCTATAACAAGAGAATTAATCTGTATTTTAATCTGTTTCTTAGGAAAAATTGAAAGTAAGGGAGCAAGGTGGCATGGTGGATAAGCCGACAAATGAATTGGAAGATGAGATTAGTAGAAGAAAGATTCTCAAGAGAGAACTTGATGCTCAAATTGAATCAAGAAATAAGAAGATTCAATAACTAGAGGAAGAAATAGAAACAGTCACGATTGAAATGGAGAAATCTAAATCCAAAGGCAAGCCCATATTAAAGGTTACACTGTACTTATTATTTGATTATCCTTCGGTAGGTGATAATGAAATGAAAGCCAAATATACTACAACAGAGGAGAATCATGAATGGATTGTATCATCCCAAAGGCCATCCATTTTGGGGAAATCAAGAATTTTATATGATGATCTCACTCTTATGCATGATAGTAAAAGAGTAGTGAAAATCTCCCAAGATAAGAAAATCATTGTAGGTGTTGGAGATAGAAAAAAAAGGATTTTACTGGATGAAATGATAGTATGTGCTATTTTTGAGGTATTCATGGTCATACATAAATATTTTGTTTAGAGGCATAGGAATACATCTTAGGCTGGGAAAATAGAAACATTACTAGATCATAGTAGAAGAAGATGTGTCATTAGAAATCAGAAAGAAGAGTCTCTTAGAGGAAAGAATTCGTTATATGCTATTAATATAGAAGAATGGGACACACCATGATTATTTTTTAGGAAGATCAAGAGCTCCATGTCAGAAGAAGAACTAAAGTTGTATCAGTATCTCAACATAGAAATGACAAAATTAGGTATGCCTTTGATGGAAAATGTTTTATATGTTCAGATTATGGGAATTTGGAATGAAATTGCAGCAAAAAGAACGCATGAAAGGAAAAAGAACTCAAAAGGATATTCTCGACTCCAGTGATGTATAATGAGAAATTATACACTGGGA
Organism: Viscum album; assembly: GCA_963277665.1. Lineage (NCBI taxonomy): Eukaryota > Viridiplantae > Streptophyta > Magnoliopsida > Santalales > Viscaceae > Viscum > Viscum album. The sequence goes on from OY728132.1 coordinate 1,968,338,513, forward strand.
GACAAAGTTGTAAGGTGATGAATGGTCTTAGAGCCTCAGGGGATTCACATGGAGCTGAACGAAAGGTATATCAGTCACCTCCTCTGTCAATATCGCAATAAGTCTCAAGGAGAGAATGTGAACAAACATGGAAGATTAAGGGGAGATCTACTTCAGCTATGATAAAGAAGAATGAACACACAGTGGAGGACTCACCACCAACACAAAATAGTGTGGTGACCTAGATATCTGATAAAATAATGATAAACTAATAATGTACGGAAAACTTCACATGTCGTGTGCCACAGCGAGAAGTGGAGGAAAGAAGAAGATCCCTAAAATGGTGGAAGAAGAAAGGTAAGATGTCAAACAGAGAGATTCCTACTCAGATATATAATCAAGGTGTGACACCCCAAGCTTCCACGGTACGCTTCTCTTTGAATAATAAAGTAGTGTGTGTTGTATGCAACTTCGAGTTCTAACAAACACCACAACCAATCAATATAGCTGTTATGAATAGTAATACACACTTTTTGAAATTTTATAAATTTTATATTTTAAAATGGACTTCATTTTTGGATTTAGAATATCGAAATTAGCTTAGGGTGAATTTTTAGTACTTTTCTGATAACTTTCATATTTTGATGAATAGTTAAAATTACTAAATTTTAATTAAAAAAATTAAAATGAAATAATTAATAGTGATAAATTATTAATTTGAGTGGTTTTAAAGTATATTTAGAATATATTTTTTCCATTTAATACAATTTTGTCCATTGGACGTAATTTCACATTTAAACCGAACATAAACAAGTGTCAATATTTTGATATTTATTATTTCTTAAAAACACGCTTTTTGTTTTGACAGCGGGAATTAATTTTGAATTAATTCCTACCACTTCTATGTTTTGAATTTCTAATAATTCATTCCATATTTGGAATCAGGATGTCCAAATTTTTTAAATATGTAACTCTTATTTTTAGATATTATAAATAATTACTTCAGTAAATATTTTATTTACCATGGTTAAATGGTAAATGCAGTAAATAAGGGTGAAAAAATATATTATAATAATATAAATTTACCCTAAAACGTGTCAAAAATATATCGGGTGATAAATTTCCGACCATGGGAATCTTTGGGTCAATTTTGGGACCCCATGGAGCCACTTGTAAGTGATAGGGACACTATATATTAATTTAAGTTAAAGAAAATACAAAAATGACATAAGCATATATCTTTAAGAAAAACTATTTTTATATAGGGTTATATATGTTATAAATTCAACTATAAATATTAATTAGAAATGTAAAAATATTTCCCACATAATAGAATTTTATTTATTATTTTTAGACATTTAATAATTAAATTTATTTATGATACAATAATGATGTAGTATTTTCCTTATTAATGAAAGAATCAAATAATTGGTATTATAAATGTTAAAATAAATATAATTTGAAATTTTTGATGACATACACGAATTTTATTGCTTAATATGACATGTTATGATTTCTTAAATGAATTTATTTTGAAATAATAATGATTTTAAGACTATAAAAAATCAATTATTGAATAGTGTCAAAATTGACATAATTGAGTTTTTAAAAAAAATATTATATTATTAATTGATATTATATTCCTAAAAATATGAGGTTTGGACAAAGGACTTATATAATGATAGGTGTATCATTAATGGTCCACTATGGGGTCTCTTGGAAGTATATAGTAAATTTATTAACCATATAATATAAAAATACAAAGAGACATGGTAAATGTCAAACTAATTATCTAAGAGTTAAAACTAAAATACAAGGTTACTTAAGTGACCCACGCCCATCTAAAACCTATTGGTTGAGTTGTTTTAAACCTATCCCTACCTTATACTTTGAATAATTCACTTTTTATCCATTATAAATCGAATATGAATTTATTATAAAATAATACTTTATGTTTTTTCTAAAGAGCCCCCCACCTTAAAAAAGGACCCCACTTCTAACCAATTTATCATACCTTCAAAGACTTTTGGTTCTGCCAAACCCTGCCCAAATATCCTCTCAACTTGCCTCAATAAAACTTGGAGGCCTTTGTTAGATCTGAAAGACAACCTAAGGATACCTTTTTATCAAATCAAAAGGAAGAACCCGAAGAAGAGGAGGTAAACCTACCCTCGACCAAGGAAAAGTACAAGGTAAGGGTTTATTTCATGATCTCTTCATTATCCAAGGTTGTTTATATGTAATTATCAACTGGGACCTCTCTATCATCCACATCCATGATTCCTAAAAATGTATTTCAAATCATTCTTACTATTTTACAGACTATGGTTTAAATTCATTTATACCCTTGTTTGGCCTTTTATAAGATGTTTATAAAGGAATCATTCTGTCGTTTTCCAAACAAGGTCCTTTTTATCCTTTTCGAAAAAATTAAGGTAAGAATGTCTTTTTTTAACTTATACGGAGGATGCATCTATTTTCCGCCATTATAAAATCTTCAAATCTTACCTTACAATCTTATAAGAATATTTTCAAAGTAAATGTTTTCTTTTATAATAATGTGACTTTTAAATGATTTCAAAAGAAGATATATTCCGCTCAAATTATTTTCATTTCATATTTGTCAACATCATTTTAAATGTTTTAAATATTTATATTTATAAACCATTATCATTAATGTCCATGTTTGAAAAATGTTTCTAAGGATTTATTTAAATGGACATGAATGTTTTAAAATGGTGATTACTTTAAAAAGTTTCAAAGTGGTATGGGACACTTTGATTCAAAAATCTCTTTAAATATCTCCCTAAATTGTGTGAATTTTAAATGTTTTCATGAAAATGGATATTTCAATAAAAGATTTTTACAAATCATTTCCATATATGTCAAATCATTTATTGGGTTTTAAACATGTTTTGAAGTTAATTTATTATGATACAAAACGTCCATATTTTATTAAAGGTTTGGTGATATCTTTGACTATGGATGTGTTATTTTTATACCATTCATAGTTTATGGTTAAAGTATTAACATTTTGTATCCTAGTTCTTATATGAATTTTTATGTTATGTTTCAACCTTTTCATATGAGGAATGTATTGGATATATTAAGTGATGGGTAGATCCCGCTATTGCTCTGAGATGCATTGGTAGGTCTCATGAAACAACTAGACGTAGAATTGGCTGAGGCCTTTTTCCCAATTTGATTTATGGTTTGGGATGAGGCCTTAATCATTTTTAGACATATTGGCTGAGGCCTTGACAAAATGTTTTATAATTTCTGGTGTTATACAGTCCCTCATTATGGAAATAATATTGATGGTTCATGTGGTCATTCGACTAGTAGAATACCCATGATTATGTTTTAGTATCACATTATTTACTCAACTAATATTCTTTCCATAAAATAATTCATCTTTATTATTGTTAAAGGCACGTGGTATCAATTATTCACCATGCTTAATATTTATGTCATTTTCCACTATATTGCTTACCCATACTGAGCGTTTGATCTCACCCCATTCTATGTTTTATTTTCCCCAGGATTCCAAGAAGTGTATTGTGATTGATATACAGGGTTAATCCAAGGGAATAATGGATTTCATAAAGGATTATTTATATTGATTTTTATGTTATAAAGTGTAATGTAACATTCATGTATGTAATATATTTTCCAAGACTGCTAAACTGATCAGTACTTCGGGACTTTATTCCTTGTAATCATTCCAATGTATTAAAATAATGCACCGACTCTGGGTAACTGGGGTCGGGGCATTACAGTTGGTATCAGAGGAAGTTTAGCAATAACCTTGGAAACTAGATTTAGATAAACTCTGAATAGGTCACATTACCCTAAGATAGACTTTGAGTATTGGAAAAGAAGAACTTCCTACAATTTTGGTAACGTATGGATTTTGTGAATTTTCCAAGAAAATAAATCCATGTCTAGATACAAGCAGGTAGAGGCGGATCTGGCACAGATGTACCTAGGGGTAAAACCTGAAAACACCACTTTGAGCTAGACTCGAACGGGAAATGGGGCACGACAACGGGCCTTGCAGCACTCTTGGTTACGACACTCCTGGGGGATATGCTTAGGATAATTCTAATTTTCTTTACAAACCATTATTAAAGGTTTATGAGTATATACTTACTCAAAGAAAACATTTTTATGATTATGGATTATATCCATAAACTGTTCAATTTACGTTAGGTATTTTACAAGTATGGAATTATGTATTTCAATTCATAAACTAAACTAGTTTATTCCATTTTTTAGAAATGGAACCCATTGGAAGGAATGGAAATTGTATCAATGCACGTACTCCATGTAGGTATTTCCCTCCTACTCAAGAAAATTATAGTGGAGCTGGTGATATAACTGGTGCTGATCAGCTTATCACCATACTAGGACAACGCACTCAGGTTATGAATAATAACCTTACCTGTATGGAGCACCCTGATCCACAATGAGGAGTGTCAATGTTAGATCTCTTCAAGGGGAAAAACCACCAACATTCGATGGGAATACAAATCAATTTGTAGCTGACCCATGGATAATTTCCCTAGAGAAAATATTTCAGGCTTTGGGGAGTAGTGAAAGGGAAAAACTTGTCATGATATTTTATCGCCTCACTGAAGATGATGATCAATGGTGTTAATTGATTCAAAACACAAAGGAGGATGAAGAAGTATCAAGTATGTAATGGAGGGAGTTTAAATAAATTTTCATAGAAAAATACTTTCCTCATGACCATCTAGTGGATATGAAAAGACAATTTCTCAGTCTGAAGAAAATGGAGGATAAGAATGTAGCAAAGTATGAGGCTAACTTAACAATGTTATCAAGGCACACTATAGATTATATACGTAACCCAAGAAGTAATATTGATAATTTCTTTTATGGGTTAAAACCATTTCTCCATACAACTTTAGTATCTCAATCCTTATCATCATACAAAGATATTGTCTCATGTGTTATCAAGACAGAAAAGAAATTCTAAAAATATTATGACAATAAAGAAAAGCAAGATAAGAAGATAATGGTAGAGAAATAGATATGTAATGGGAAAAGGGAAAGAAGGATTTTCCATTATGTGATAATTGTGGTAAAAAACACTCAGGTACTTGCTGAAAAAGAATGGGAGTCTATTACAAGTGTGGTGAAAAAGGCCACCAAGCTCATGATTTCTATGGAAAGAATGTTTTTGTCTATGTTGAATGCTATAATTGTAGAGAAATGGGGCATTATGAAAATTAATGTCTTTTGAAACAAGGAAACTTACCTCATAAAAGGCCAAGGGAGCGAGGCCAAGCTTATGCTGTTACTAGAGTTGAAGATGAATAATTATTGTATTTGTGTTTACAGGACTCAAGAACTATATTCTGGTTATAAGAATAATGTGATATATATAAAGATTGTACTACAGTACTTTTTGTTTTTATTAAGGTTTTAATATGACTAAGGTGATCATATTTTCAGTATGTGACAATAAGAGAAACTTTACTTTGTTTGGGGAATCTTATGTTACAATTGACTTTGGAATTTAGATACCTTTTACAGAGAATCTGGAAAGAGGCATTTTGGATAACTATACTATTTGAAATAAATTAAGTGGAACTTTTGGTGGTATTGTTTAAGGTTAAAAAATTTCTTATGATTATTTTTGGAATATTATAATACTATAGTCTTGGAAAAGGACAACCAGCGGGTCGGGTGATAAACCATTTCGTCGGACAAAGCTGTTGGAATCGAACCCACAATCATAGTGCGACAGGCCTTTATTACCTACCACTAGCCTACAAAAAGTCCCTGGTTGTTACAAAATATTTTTCATCATTTAAATGGTATATGTTTATATTTGGAACCCTATACGATTAGGATAAATATAGTATTTTTGAGTTGTATTATGTTTTGGAGTGAAAGATGAGTTTGTTGTAGAAATTTATTAATGGATAAAACTCTAATTATAAAGTAAGTATATTTCCTTATGATCTTGTCCAATATCATTAATAAATTCCTCAACATTAAGAAAATGAACTCTGAACAAAAATTTTGTCCTAGATGGTACCTTAGATCATCACAAATTTATGGCTTTCTGATTGTTGGCTTTTTCATAGTCATATTCTCTACCACTCTCCATCAGATATTGATGGTTAGATTTATCTACCATATCCATTTTTTTTAACATGGAACCCTAGTATGTGTTATTTTTGGTAACCTTCATACTTACCACTCTTTATTTTAAATAGAGGCCTCATTAATCTATTTTTCGATGTGGGATTTCAAATAAGATATTTTGAAATGTCAACCCCAAGTTTCCAATACCGAGACTAAATTACGAGGATGAAATTTATTGAAGGAGGGGAGAATGTAACATCCCAAAAATACATGGTATGGTTCTCTTTGAATAATAAAATAGCGTGTGTTGTACACAACTTTGAGTTCTAATACACACCACAACCAATCAAACTAGCCGTTATGAAAAGTAATACATAATTTTTGAAATTTTATTAATTTGATATTTTAAAATGGACTTCATTTTTGGATTCATAATATCGAAATTATCTTAGGGTGAATTTTTGGTACTTTTCTGATAACTTTCATATTTTGATGAATAGTGAAAATTACTAAATTTTAATTAAAAACATCTTTTTTAATCGAAATAATTAGTGGTGATAAATTATTAGTTTGAGTGGTTTGAATGTATATTTAGAATATATTTTTACCATTTAATAAAATTTTGGTCATTTTACATAATTTCACATTTAAACCGGACATAAACAAGTGTCAATATTTTGATAGTTATTATTTGTTAAATTCACGTTTTTTGTTTTGACAGCGGGAATTAATTTTAAATTAATTTCGGCCACTTCTGTGTTTTGAATTTGGTAAAATGGATTCCTATTCGGAATCACGATGTCTAAATTGTGTGAATAGGTAACTCTTATTTTTATACATTTTTAATAATTACTTCGGTAACTATTTTATTTACCATGGTTAAAGGGTAAATCCGGTAAATAAGGGTAAAAATATATATTATAATAATATTAATTTACCCTAAAACATGTCCTAAACCTATTGGTTGATACATTTCCGACCATGGTAATCTTTGGGTCGATTTTGGGACCCCATGGAGCCACTTGTAATTGATAGCCACACTTTATATTAATTAAGTTAAAGTAAATACAAAAATGACATAAGAATATTTCTTTTAGAAAAACAATTTTCACATAAGGTTATATATGTTATATTTTGGACTATAAATATTAATTAGAAATCTAAAAATATTTCCTACATAATTTTATTTTATTTATAATTTTAAAACATTGAATAATTAAATTTATTTATGATAGAATAATGATGTTGTATTTTTCTTATTAATGAAAGAATCAAATAATTGGTATTTTAAATGTTAAAATAAATATAATTTGAAAGTTTTGATGACATACACGAATTTTATTGGTTAATATGACATTTTAGGATTACATAAATGAATATGGTTCGAATTAATAAATTTTTTATGACTTTAACAAAAATAAATTATTAAATAGTGTCAAAATTGACATAAATTAGTTTTTAAAACAAATCTTATATTATTAATTAATATTATATTCATAAAAATCTATGGTTTGGACAAAGTATTTATATAATGATAGGTTATTCATTAATGGACCACTTTGGGGTCTCTTGGAAGTATACAGTATGTTTTTTAACCATATAATATAAAAATAAAAAGTGACATGGTAAATGTCAAACTAATTAACTAAGAGTTAAATCTAAAAGACAAGGTTTATAAAGTGACCCAAACCTTTCTAAAACCTATTGGTTGAGTTGTTTTTAACCTATAACCACCTTATAATTTTAATAATCCACTTTAGATCCATTAGAAACCGAATATGAATTTATTATAAAATAATACTTTTAGTTTTTCCTAAATATCCCCTCCTCTCCCTTATAAATGGATACCACTTCTAACCAATTATTCATATCTTCATAGCCTTTTGGTTCAGGAAATATCTACCCAAATATCCTCTCAAATCCCCTCAATTCAACCTAGAGGCCTTAGTTTGATCATAAATCCAACCTAAGGAGCCCTTTTGATCAAATCAAAAGGAAGAACCTGAAGAAGATGAGGTAAACCTACCCTCAACCAAGGAAAAGTACAAGGTAAGGGTTTATTTCACAATCTCTTCATTATCCGAGTTTGTTTATACATAATTATCTACTGGGACCTCTTTATCATCCACTTCCATGATTCTTAAAAATGTATTTCAAATCATTCATACTATTTTACAGACTATGGGTTAAAGTCATTTATACCCTTGTTAGCCCTTTTGTAAGATGTTTATAAAGGAATCATTCCGTCATTTTCCAAAAAAGGCCCTTTTTAACCTTTTAGACAAAATTAAGGTAATAATGTATTTTTTTAACTTATATGGAAGATGCGGCTATTTTTCACCATTATAAAATCATCGAATATTCCCTTAAATTCTTATAATAATATTTTCAATGTAAATGTTTTCTTTTATAATTATTTGACTTTTAAATGATTTCAAAAAAAGAGATATTTCTCTCAAATAGTTTTGATTTCATCTATGTCAACATCATTTTAAATGTTTTAAAGATTTATTCTTCTAAACCATTCTCATTAATTTCCATGTTTTAAAAATGGTTTTAAGGATTTATTTAAATGGACGTGAATGTTTTAAAATGTTAATTACTTTGAAAAGTTTCAAAGTGTTATGACACACTTTAATTCAAAAATCTCTTTAAATATCTTCCTAAATTGTGTGACTTTTAAATTTTTTCATGAAAAGGGATATTTCAATCAAATAGTTTTAAAAATCATTTCCATCTATTTCAAATCCTTTAATGGGTTTTAAACTTGTTTTGAAGTTGATTTATTATGATAGAAAACTTCCATATTGTATGGAAGGTTTTGTGATATGTTTGACTGTGGATGTGTTATTTTTATACCATTCATGGTTTATGGTTAAAGTATTGACATTTCGTATCCAAGTTCTTATAAAAAATTTTATGTTATGTTTAAACCTTTTTATATTAGGAATGTATTGGACATAGTAAGTGACGGGTGGAGCCTGCTATAGCTCCTTGATGCATCGGTATGTCTAATGAGACAACTAGATGTGGAATTGGTCAAGGCCTTTTTCCCAATTTGATTTATGGTTTTGGTTGAGGCCTTAATCATTTTTATATGTCTTGGCCGAGGCCTTGACAAAAAATTTTAGAATGTCTGGCATTATACATTCCCTCATTATGGAAATAATATTGATGGTTCATGTGGTCATTCGACTAGTAGAATACACATGATTATGTTTTATTATCGCATTATTTACTCAACTCATATTCTTTCCATAAAAGTATTCATGTTTATTATTGGTAAAGGAACATGGAATCAATTATTCACCATGCTTAATATTTATGTCATTTTCCATTGTATTTATTACCCTTACTGAGTGTTTGAGCTCACCCCTTTCTATGTTTTATTTTTCCTAGGATTCGAAGAAGTTTATTATGATTGATATGCAGTGTTAATCTAAGGGAATAATGGTGTTAATAAAGGATTATTTATGTTGTTTTGTATATTATAAAGTGTAATGTAACATTCATGTTTGTAATCCATTTTCCAAGATTGGTAACTGATCGGTCCTTCGGGACTTGATTCCTTGTAATCATGCCAATGTATTAAAATAATGAACTAACTCTGGGTAACTGGGGTTGGGGCGTTACAAAAGGGAAGTGGCATATTGGTAGTACATAAAAGATGGAAGTGTGTACAAGTGGGATTAAACCACAAATTGTGAAAAATTCAATGCCTGTAGAATATACATATATGAAAAAGGCTCATCTCGTGGGTAATGATTTCTTAGTCATATGGCTAGAGCAGTTAAGATTGGATAGGCAGTTAGAAGATGTAAGGAAAGAGTGTGATGCTCTACAAGAAAGAATCAAAGGGTTTACCCATTAGGATCAACCGCATTCCTCATCATCAGGATTCCAGAAGTACCCAACTCCCTAGGTATATAAATGTTGTTAACTGATGACTCAAGTGTTTCAGGTTTTAGGGAGATACGATCCAAGGGGAAGTGGCATCTAATGATGAAAGGTAGAGAGGTGATATGATTAAGAGTTTTAATCGACTCAAATCAAGTACCAAAGTTGATGAATAAAGGGAGAAACAAAGCATAACAGGAAGTGAATGTTTTATTAACTTTATCTATTGTTTCCTACACTGAGTTTCAATTCAGTGGGCTTAAAGATTTGGTAAATGGATCAATGTTGAGTTCAAGATCATAATTAATGATGCAGGAGGATAAAAATGGTTAAGGGAATAAGTAGTAATCCTAACAAATGGGAGAGTGGCATAACATAGGGGGAGCACTCTATATCCTAATCAGATAAATGATCTCAATGGGATATGAAGGATGAATGTTTATGTTCATGAAGAATTATTGGGGGACAAGAAAAAACAAATAGGTTTTTCAGGATTATGTATTATATTATAATAATATGGTATCAGCTGACTGCTTGAATAATACCAATAAGCTGTGAGGGAAAATAAAAGGTTCTTTAACCAAAATATGAGAAATTAGTTGAATGAAATGCCATCATTGAATAATGACACAGTGAACAGTTTTCTGTTAAAAGTGAGGAAGTGGTAAGAGACTCAGGGAGAGAAGAAGTGGCTAATGTTGATTAAGAAGAAGATATTGATGGTGTGTATGAGGAAGTAAAATCCTTATCTACACAAAATCCAAAGAGTCAAGCAGAAATTGACAGGAATAATATCATTGGTGATTAGTCAGCTCCAGTTCAGACCAGGAGAATGAAATCACTGTAGAAAACATCATTTCTATCTCAGGATGAGCCAAAATGCATTATTGATGTAGCTGAAGATGAAAACTGGGTTCAAGCCATGAATGAAGAGCTACATCATATTGAAAAGAATCAGACGTGATATATTATTTTGAGGCCAGAAGATAAGAACATCATCATGTCTAAATGGGTATTTCGCAACAAGATGAATGAATATGGAACAGTGATTCGAAACAAATCACGGATGGTGTGCAAAGGATACTCCCAAATATAGGGTATTGATGTTTATTAGACATTTTCCTTAGGTGCAAGGCTGTAGACAATCAGATTATTTTTAGCCATAGCAGTGCAAATAAAGTTCAAATTGTTCCAGATGGATGTCTAATCTGCATTTCTGAATGGGTTTCTAGAATAATAGGTGTACATTGAGAATACAGATGGCTTTCACATTCGTAAAGAAGATAATAAAGTTTTTCATTTGATGAAAGCACTATATGGGTTGAAAAAAGAACCAAGCGCATGGTACTCAAGGATGGATCAGTATTTGAAGAAGCATGGCTTTCAACATGGTGGAGTTGATTACAATCTCTACTTCAACAATAACAGTAACCAAAGGATTATGGTTCTGGTTTATGTAAACGACATAATATTTGGAGGATCATATTAACCTCAGTGCAGATAGTTTAAAGAATTCATGAAAGGTGAGTTTGAAATGTCAATGATTGGAGAGCTAACATTTTTTCCTTGGTATACAGGTGACACAAGGAAGGAATGAAACCTTTATTTCTCAATCCAAATATGGAAAGGATGTTTTGAAATGATTTGGAATGGGAAATTACAAGGAAATTAAGACTCCGGTTTCAACTCGGATAAAATTATCGAAAGATGATAATGGAAATGCAGTTAATATCACAGAATATAGGTCGATTATTGGGAGTTTACTGTAACTGACACTGACAAGACCGTATATTGTTTTCACCACCTTCCAAGTAGCACGATATCACATAAATTCCAAGGAAATACACATGAAAGCAGTGAAAATAATACTTCGGTATATCAAAGTCATGGTGGTATTTGGCTTGATGTATAATGGAAAATCACAGACAGAGTTATTAGAATATACTGATGCAGATTGGTTAGGTTCAGCGGATGACAGGAAATCAACGTTAGGAGGTTCATTCTATCATGGTGGATTCTGTGTTTCTTGGATAATAAAGAAGCTACATTTCACTTAATTGAGCACCATAGGAGCTGAATATATTACCACCACACAAGCATGCACATAGTTATTGTGGATGAAGCAGCAGCTTGATGATATGAGCATTGAAGTGAAGTCTCCGATCAGAATCCAGTGCAATAACTCAAGTGCTATAAATATCAGAAAAAATCCCATCTATCACTCAAGGAAAAAGAACATTGACATAAAGTATCATTTTATCATGGAGAACGTTGAGCAAGGAATTATAAATTTGGAGTATGTGCCTACATAACTACAGGTTGCATACATTCTGACAAATGTCTTACCCAAGGAAGCATTTGAAAGGCATCGACCTGCTCTGGGAGTTCAGTCGACTCCCTTCACATTAAATAGTGTTGATGTGGAACCCCTTCTCCGTGAGGTATTGCAAGTTTCTCTGTAATGCACTAATATGTGTTCATTCCACGGTTCCAGACAGCAAAGGGGTGGCCTTTGGGTTCGTTGACAAAGGGAGAGATATAGTGACTCCTCAAGGGGGAGAAACTGTGGATAAGGGAGAAAATCTCTTAGTAAAAGTCATTTGGAGAAGCTGATAGGTAGATCAGCGAGATAGGGGGAGAGAAATGGGATAGGGGGAGTGTTTTAAATTAGACGATTCTAGACGTGATCGATCAAAGAATAGATATCACAACAGATGAAAATCATGATAAAAGCAGAAGTGTGGTTGGTATCAGGTTGGTATGAAAATCTTAATTGATGTCAAGTTAGTATCAATAGTGGTGTCAGAAACGAAGTGACTCATAGATGAACATTTCATGATACTCTTGTTTCTCACATCGGGCATTTCTCATGTGGGCTTAGAGTATGTGTTGAGTAAATATTTGATCGCTATCTATATCACAGGGAGAGAATGGTGGTTGAAGATGAATGAATCCTTATTGAGGTATCAGAGAATGGAGAATTGTTGTGAGAAGAGTTGTCAACAAACCCAAAGGGGGAGATTATTGTGAAAAAATCCTCCAAGGTATCATTGAATAATTTTTCAGATTATTGTGTTTGTTGACAATGCAAGACTCTATGTTGTGTTTTATTGATAATGCAAGTCTCAATGACTCAAACTGTTGACAAAGTGGGTTTTCTAGAAGAACGGGGAAAAGTGTTTTTGGAAAAGGGAGTTTTTCCCTTGTGTTAAAGAGGATTTTATTGTTGTACACCATGATTTTTTCTAATTCAAAACACCAAAAATTTGGTAAAGGTAATGTTCCGCGCATGTCCAAAAGTGGCGCGCAAGTGTGGCACACAAGTCCAAAAGTGGCGCGCAAGTGTGGAATGCATGTCCTAAAGTGGCGCACAAGTATCTCGTGCAATTATGGCACTCAAGTGTGGTGTTAAATTAATATTTCAACATCATAATATCACAATATGATAAAGGAAAGAAATAGGCATGCAAGTGTGGCGTGCAAGTCCTCAAAATTCTTATAAATAGATGGCTACTCTCCTCATTTATCACCAAGCTCAATACTTAGAGAAAATCTGAGCTCTGATTGCACAAGTGTATGTGACGTACAAGTTCAGTGTGCACTCAAGAGGGGAGCACATGTGTACCACACAAGTGTGCCGCAAGTAGTGTGGAGTGTAAGTTTGGCACACAAGTGTGGCATGAAAGTGTAGTGCGCAAGTTTCGCATGCTAGTGTGGTGCGCAGGTTGGTTTTCCCACAACGAAAACAGAGGTTGTACACTAGTTAAAGGGGAACACAAGTTACCGTAAGGTTGCAAAAAAGATAGAAATTTCCCAAAACATCTGTGGTAAAGGGGTATTCATCAGTAGATGAACATTGAACTTTAATAGAGCATCTATAAATAGTACAGGATTCATTCATTCATGAAAATGAAGAGACATGCAGATCTATAAACTGTGAGTGGATCTCTTCCAAGTGTAGTGAGAAAAGGAAGAGGAAGAAGGTTATCCTTTCTACCGGCAGTGTGCCAGAGAGAGTGGAAAAGGGAGTGACCCATGGGAAAGTAGTGAGCTGACCATAAACATTTTAAAGGTAGTGATCCTAGACATAAAATTTATCTAGCCCAAACATTATTGGTAGTGAGATTTAGTGGATTTGGTAAAGCGATACATCATCATTTTATGCTCCATGGACGTAGCCCAGTGAGGTTAAACTAAGTATAAAATATCAATGTTTACCAACTTTCTTCCATGTATTGCATTTAAATCATTATCATCAGATAAAGAAGAAAAGAAGTGATAATAATAAACACACAAGTGAAAAAAAAGTGACCCTGGAAATATGGATGCCAAGATCTAGTGGGGCATACAAAATTTAGAAATAGATTATCCATTAGCTGATTCACCCCCCTCTTAGGGTATATTGGCCCTTATTGGTCCTAATATGTTAACAATTCAGAATTAATTATCAATAAGCTCTATGAAGTTCATTATCTATTATCCATCATTCATGATAACAAGTAAAACCATGTTTGGGATGATTAAAAATGGACAACTAAATTTATGTTCCATCATCATCATTTTTCTCATTGTGACCCATGCAATTGAATTTTGAATAATATTCCAATTCAAAATAATAAAAGAATAAATTTGAAATTTCCTCCTACCATTATTCTTCAACAATTCACCCTTCAACTGATATATTCATATGTAATTTCATCATTAATTTTTTCGTACTTATCTCAAATGGACACATCCATCAAAATTTCACAAAACCTCCATATTTAGCTTCATAATGAATACTCAATATTGATGGACTATGGAATCAAAATATCATGATGATACTATTTTCACTAATTTACATAAATTTTAAAATACTTATTTTTTTTCAGGAAACAAATTCCATCTTAATTTGATGTTGATGAACACATATCTCGGAAAACAAATATGATATTTTGGTCAACACATGCTAGAAAAATAAACTCAAAACCACCTCTTTCACAAACATGTTATAATTATTCCATAATGACTTGGTATTCATGAGTTTTTAACCCGATAAATTGAAAATTTCTGATGCACTGTGAAAAGTTAGATACACAACCATCTGTTAACCTCAAATCTTTAATGAATTGATATAATAATAAATTATATTTTTTATTTAATGAGAAACCATTACTTTTTTATTAATTTTTGTGATCTCTCATTATAAAATAATTAATTTTCAAGATGTCTACAAATTTGGACAACATTTAACAAATCCATTACCTTATAATTGGTCATTCCAGGTATTTCCAACAAGATATAAAATATGTAATCAAAAAAATTATTAACAAATATGTATTATATCTTACATGTCATGAACCAAAAAATAAGAATAATATATAAGATCCCACAATATACTATTCCTTATGCAATTATGATTTCCACCTATACCATTTTTTTCTTTTATGTTTGGTCTAAAAGTAAAAGGATAAAATGTAAAGGAAAAATAATTTACCTGATTACCTAATAATGCATCATCATGTTCATATGTTTCAATTAATCCTTTTGTAAGATTATTTATATTATTTGGGAAAGGGAAATTAGTCGGAAAAAACAAATTTGATGACGGTCATTATAACAAATCTTTCCACCATTTTGATTCTAAAATGATTTTTTATTCTCCATTAAGTATGAACATGACTTTAGACCTTGTTTGCTTCATCTAGATGACATACCAAATGATATAAAGTCATTGATATTACATATTACTGAAACATTTTATATAAAATTCTGATATATAATAAAATAAATTGTTTCCAAACCATTATTCCATAATAAAATTTACTCAATAATCTGTTCCTTTAAATGAACATAGATATTCTTCATTAGATGTCATCGAATTAATTTCGTCAAATATATATATGGTTCCCTCATCGACAACCTTGGTGGTATATTATAAGGATTAAGGATAGTAGGCCAACAAATATATTGACTATCATAACCAACCAATAGACAAAAAACAATTAGTATAATGGAACAACCATATGTTATGATGTTTTGAGGAAAAATAAGGATGTGCCTAATCAATTTGTTTCCATTAATCACGATAATATGGTTTAATTATGATTTTATTAAAGTAAATATTCTATTAATTTCATTTCTTCAGTCCCAATATATTGTGAGACGTAAATAAACACTTTAAACATATTTTAATTATGAACTACATCAACTATTCTATAGTAACTCTGAAAATTTTTTATTATGCCTCTTTATAATTTGATTATCAACATGTTTGAAAATTAACCAAGGATTAATAATCACCATAATATAAGATGTATTCATTTGAAAGCACATGGATTTGCTAATAACTAAGAACCAAATTACGAACCATCCTCTTATATTTATTGAAACATGCATGTAATGTATTTATTCTTGGAAAAAAATATTTAACCAAAGAAAAAATATTATCAAAAAACTATTTGGAATTCCAACTTCTATTTATGTAGCCACTAATTTTGTAACTACATCATTTGTTATCATATTTAATCCTATATTTTTGGCCTCCTCATCATATTTAATCATATTATAAAGATGAAAAGGTTCTGATTTCAGATTTGGAATATCATTCTGAGTTTTTGTTTCCGTAATAGCGAGAATAGAAGCCTCATATACTAGATTATGAAATGATGGAACTCAAACCAAAATTATTTTATTTTCTAGAAGATTATTTTCACCTTCTCTATACCAAAAAATATGAATTTTCTGAACATAAAAGCATAATATATGATTACCAAAAAAATTAAATTTAATGAATCTCCTAAGATAAATTTCTTAAAAATGATATTTAATTTATCCTTTAAAAAAATGAATTCAACGATTCAAATGATATAAAGGTTTCAAAACTTTTAATATAGGAAAGATTTATACTAAATCCATTTTATTTTTTGTAATGATTTATCCTATCACAAACATGTAATAAAAAGTAATTTCATCTTCATAAGTCCATATATATCTAAAAAACAACAAAAATAAATAATTATTACTTATCATTTATAAAATTTTAAAATTATTATTATATTTTAAAACCTTGAATTATTCTATGGAATATAATTAGAGTGAAGCGCACGGTTGGGAATAGATTAAGGTGCGTGTGGAGGCTCCATGCAGGTAGAATAAAAAAAATAAATCTATTTAATAAGACATAGGATTATTTTTGAAAATAATATCTTATCTCTAAAACAATGTCCAATATGTGAAATACGCGGCCACCATTTGTTCTAGGATGGTTTACCATATACGTGAAATCACATTTATATGCATTCAGAGTTTTAAAACATCAAACACGATTGTAATTCCATTTAATAATACCATTTTTTGTTTTTTTAAATGAAAAATCCTTATAATGGTGATTCATATTAGAAATTTAAGACATACGTTAGATTGGGAATGATGGGTTTACCCCAGCCGCAACAAAACATTTTTTTAGCATCATATATTTGTATACATGTCATGTGAGGGAAATATATTTGTTATTTTAATATTAATTTCTTATTAATATTAATTTATATCCCATATTTTGTATCATAAAAAATAGGGACCACCATAAGGTCCGAGATATGGGTTTTACCCTAAGTGTGATAAAACATTATGATTTTCGGGTTTTTCGTTAAACTGCATGCAATGGTAATTCATTTTATATATTTATTTTAATTTTATATCAAAATTTAACATAACGTTGAAACATTGTATCATATGAAATATAGGATACCACCATTGGGTTTGGGGTGTGGGGTTTACACTATGTGTGACATATCATTTGCGACAGTCGGGTGTTTGGTAAAATCTCATACAAGGGTAATTACTTTCATATTTTTAATATAATTTCTAATTTAAATTTAATTTATCCTTAAATCTATGTTTTATATGAAAAATAAAATACAAATGTTCGGTTTAGAATGTAGGATTTACCATAAGTTTAACATAACAATTGGGATTGTCTGGTATTTGGTTACATCGCACATAAGGGTGTCATTTTTAATATTTTAATAACCTCAATTATATTAAATATATATTAAAATATTTAAAAAAATTACCAATATAAATTATTCAAATTTATTAAGCATTTATATGAAATTTTATAAATTTCTAATAGTGATTATTTTTTAATTTCTTTTTATGGATTGATGAAAAATTGATTATTCTATTACAGATATTTGTTTTAAATTTTCCGTAGTTGATAAAATTATTTCTTAAGTAATAATATTTATTTATTATTTATATCTAAAATTATAATAAATAAGTTCATATATGAAGAAGGCCCAGAAAGGATTACTCTTACCTCTTGTGGCCGATGCGGACCAGATCGGCTTCTAAATGGAATGGTGTGGTTACTGTAGCCTTTAAAAAGGGTAGTGTAGTTGAAAAGGCATCGCCAGAGCAACCCACTCTGGAGCAGCTGAGGAGTCAGGTTCAAAGTGCTAGCTTGTGGAGGTCTCTAGATTGGAAATCAGCCACTGAAGATGATGGATCCTACATGGGGTGCGGTGATGAGTCTAGATACTATGATATGTAAGTTTCACTTCTTGTGTTTGTTGTTGTTTGTTGGGTACCAGTAACCCATAAACTGGCTTTTAAAAATTGAAAAAAATAATTTGCAGTAGCTTACATGACTGCATTATCCTCCTCCTCAATATAAATACATCATATATATTCTAAAAACTTTTCAAAAAAATATATAAATATCAAATAAATATAAATAGAGAAACATATATATATATTTTAGAAATAGATTTACATATATTTAATTTTGATTAAAAAATAAATTTTCTTATATTGAGTTAATATTTTATATTAATAATTTATAAATAATATTTTTGAATTGATAATTATTTTGAATAATACTTTTTAAATAATATATTTCACCCTATACTCATTATAATATTTGTGTGATTCACATGTTTTTAAAGCATTTGAAATAATTATTTATACGAAATATTTTAATTAATACAAAATGTATACAAGTTGTTATGAATTTATTAAAGTTTGAATATTATTTTAATTTTTTATGAAACTAAAATTATTATTTTATAATTTTCACCAATATATACATTTAATTAAAAGAATACTGATTAAATATTAGATATTACTAATATTATAATGTTTTTGACTAATTATTTAAATTAATACTACAGTTTTTGGTAATTAATAATTTTTTGTTAAATTTTTAAAAATTCATTGTAATTGTATTATATTTTTCAAAATTATTGAAAAAAAATTATTCTATATAATATTAAATATGTTTTTAGTAAATATTACATATTTTAAATAATTCTATTTTTTAATTAAACCAATTTGGTATCATTTTTTCTATAAGAAATTTTATAAATAACATTTTGTTAAAAAAATCATTGAATTAATTTTCTTATAATTATTGAAAACCAAATTTCTATTTATTTCATATGATATATATATATATATATATACATTACTTAATTTCTTGATAAAATCTATTTATATCAAATTTATTATTACAAGGTTTCTAAAAAAATTAAAAAATCAAATATATATATATACATACAAACAAGCTCGTGCACAGACATACACAAATATATATATGCATATTAACATATATATATATATATATACCTAAAAAAATTGCCAACATGCCACATAATTCAATAATAATAAAATTTGAAACAATAATATAAAATGATAAACTTATTTAAAATATTAACACCATAAAAATAATCTATTAAATGTAAAGATAAGACAATGAGAAAAATACTTAAATTCAAAGTAAAACAGCTAGTTGAGTACCAGGACACCCGAATAGGTAATAATAAATTATTATTAACCCAAAATATCAAATAAATTATAAAATAGGTTAAATTTATATAAATATTTTTTGAAAAAACAATTATTTACATCATTAGACCAAAATACACTGAAAATAATGATGGAGGGTAGAAATAAAGTCTTTTCCATGTTGATCAGAGTTGATTTTGCAAAAAATAATTAACAACATGTTTTTTAGAGAAACATATATCAGGTTGGCCAGAGAAGGTATGTTTGGTCAGTTTGAGAGAGGGGAGAATAATGGAAAAGAAGAAGGGTGAGGGTTCCAACAATTTATTTCAAATATAGAATTTTCAACAGAGTTAATTCCCTAAAAAATTAAATTTTTGTATTTTCAATAAGAATTAATGTCTATAGAAAATTATCCATTTTTAATGGGCATTGGCAATGAGCATTTATGTCCATCTCAAATTATGGTCACAAATATATTCTACTCTTGGAGGTGGGAAATCTCGCCCAAATGTTTTTTGAAGGATGTAATTTTCCATCATATATAAGAATTATTGGTGAAAAAATACTACATTAATCTCAAAAAGTTCCCTCCCAATGACTATTTTCAATGAGGAATTTTTTTGTCACAAATTCCCCAAAAAAATGATTGAAATGTTATTAGTATAGGGCCGTATATTATTTCAATAGAATAAACTGTGGAACTATGTATTCTAAGGAGAATAATCATTTTATTTTTTGGTTGTGTTGTCTTGTGAACCATGGCTAGTGTAGATTAGTATTTTCAACTAATTGTGAATGAATTTTATATATAATTATATTACTATTGTTGTCAAATTTGTGTCATTATATTGGGTTTTTCAAAGAAATAATTGTCCCCATTATCCGTGTTTTGGGGTGTTTTTCAGGTGTATAGATGGTTTTGTTGTTGTGTTGACATGATTTTAACTAATAAGAGACATAATATTATAGAACTCCATCAAAAATTTGAGACAGATATGGTTCATAAGAGATTTAAAAGGGTACTTATCTTAGATTCCAACTATTATAGAGGGGTATTTTTAACTTCCGAGCCTTTAGGGGTAGGTAAAATCATTGAAAAATTCATATTATTATCTTTATGTAGAGGAAGATTTGGGAATTTGGATTTATATCAATAATTTGAATTTTAGAACATCTCATGTATGTGTTTTTGAATATATTTAGTATATTGAGATTTATCTTATCTCATCGGATGAACATTTCAGTAGGATCGACTATACTTTTCATGAATTTCATCTCTAGGTAGTAGGTCACCCTGTGATCAGTGGGTTTCCTCATTTGTTGATTAGTTTTTGTGGTTTTTAATGTCTGATTGGTGTTTCTAAAATCTATGTATTGAATCATAGAATATTCCTAGGGTTTGGGGATGAGGATATTGCTCTTTTTCATCTACAAACATTGAGTTATATATATACTTGTTGAGAAGAATTTGGAAGGATTTTTGGATTACTTTGGTAATACTAATATGATGTAGTAGAATTGATAGTAAAAAAAGGAATCCCATATGCATAAGTATCAACATACTTGGATTGGGAAAATTTAATTAGTTCCAGAAATAAATGTAGTAAGTTTACTCTTATATATAGTCGCAAAATTGTAAGGGTCTTATTATATGTGTGTTGGGATTACTATGTTATATAATCCTTGGGGTATGCCTGAGTAAAATTTCATCATTTAAACATAAAATAATAATATGTATGAATCATTATATTAATTTTAGTAAATTGAAAAAATATCAATATTGGGAGATTGAAATATAATATTTACCCTAACAAAACATAAGAATCATTGAGATTTTCATTGTATATTTAAGTGTGGAATTGCGATAAAGGAAATAGATCAGAGTAAATTCATTGTGCAATAAGAGTCAATTTTTAAGGTCAAATTTAGATATTTCTTGACCTACCGTGGTAATATTATTTTATACATTGGTGATACATAGACATTATAATGAGTGACCATGTGATGTAAAAATTGAGTACTCTATATGATATATAATATTCATTTCCCCGATTTGTAAGAGAATTTCCACATAAAATGGGTGATATGTACTATCAATTTTCATTCTATTAAAAGGATCATTATAGTAATATGTATGAATTATAAGGTCAATATCCCTAAATATGAAATTTTTACAAAGATATTTATTTTATAATAGTTATTATATATTCCAAGTGATACATAGAATCATCTCATTAGTATATAATAGTTTTGTGTAGTTAATGGTTTTAAAATGTAAACTATTATAGATTCCTTATGACATCTAATGATTAAGATAAATAACTATTTTTCATTACTCTAGGCTCCAAGAAATGATGAATTTATTTTTAAATGGGGGGGGTTGTCTAGTGGAGGTACCAAAGGGTCATTATTTGTGATATCTTAGAGTCCCATGGTTTAAAAAATCATTTAGTGTGATGATTATTGTGTCTATATTTTTATAATATATCATTAAAATGATAAAATTATATGTAAATTTACTTGAAGGTTTTTTTCATTTAATTTTGGAAACTATTTATTTTTTAATCATTTCTAGTATATTCTAAGAGAAAGGCATAGATATCCTCTTCAGAACCTATTCAGTATTTTTTAAAAAAATTATATAATGATTAATTGTGGTTTTCCACTTCATTTAAGATATAAATTTATTCCTTTTCATTATTTATTTTCATCACATATTTTCTGATACATTTTTCAACTCAGATACAAGGTTGACTTATTATTCAACTATTTAATGGTTTAAATTTCATAACATAATGTGGGGTGTAAGTTTGGACTAAATAATAGGGATTTAATAGGATAGATGTTCTTGGTTTTAGGTCGATTCTTTAAGGGGTCATTCTAATAGGATATATTTTTAATTTATAAATTATTTGGTAACATGAAGAGTAAAAATTGAGATTTGGGGGTTTCTTGTGTTAGGGACTTGTTTTGATACTAGGAGTGGTGTGTCAGACACTGAGATTTTATTATATATGACTACGTTAGATAACATATTCGACATTCAAAACTATTATTCAACAACCCGTGAAATATATAAACAATATTACATATCTATTAAATTAGTTGGAATAAATTTTATTAGTGAATTTAGGTAATATATAAATATAAATTTGAGACCCAATAAAAATTATATATATATTATCGTTAAATACCCATTAAATTTTTAATGAATTAAATATATTCTTAAAAAATATGCTTTCATTAAAAAGAATTTTTATTTCTATATATCAAAAAGTATTATTTTTTTAAAATTGTCGCGAAATTATTTTTCAAAATTAACATAATTTTCGAGATTGTAATATCAAAATTTAATTTCATTGAAATTTTTTTAATTTTTTTAAAATACATAATTTTCTGTGAACATTGAAAAATACCGTTTTCTATACAAATTCCATTTCATTTAATGAAATTTCAAAACTTAAATAAATTAAATTATGTATTGTTTTTTTTAATGATATAAGTATTATAAATTTATATATAATCTAATTAATTATCTCTGAATCATGTTTGTATTTGATTTTTGTATATGTAAATTCATCGGTTCAAGAATAGGGCTTTCTGAAATATGGTTTAAAGTGCATAATGATTCTCATCATTAATTAATTAAGAAATACCATAATGTAGAACTATTTAAATGATATTTATATATTATATATAATTAAATAAAAATAATATATTTATAAAAATATTATTATTATCCAAAGAGTTAATAGAAGATAATATTTTTCTTGGAAAATAGTCCTTTTAGAGAACAAATATTCCATCACATAATTTTTGCTAATTTGAAATTAATTTTTACCACTTCTATGAATATAATTTGTCAAAACGAATTAAATATTTTTAGGAATAAGAAATTATATTATCTAATAAGTTCAACTTAATTTTTAACCATAATTAATTACAGAAATAATAGAAATTAATTACCATGGTTAAGGTGTACATGGATATACTAGGGGTTATGCAAAAACGATATGGGCAAAAATGATGTAAAATCATTTATAAACACAGATTTATGGGAATATATAAATTATATCATGTATAATGATCAATAATAGTCTATTTTAAATCTTTTAGTGTGTTAAAATTGTGGGAATGCCTTTTATTTTCAACATATTCCACTCCCCGGCAAATAAAAGGACACCCCCTATACACTCTTCTTTAAACCGTAAAATCCATTTAGAATATTCTGTACATGTAATGAACTACACTGAGCACCCTGGTAACTCGATAATATATTTGACCCTAACATATCTTGAAGGGAATTCCTAATCACAATGGGTTGACGACTCACACCTGAATCCATAAAATATGAAGTTGAGAACAAATATTCAACAAAACCTAGAAAAAGTATGACAATGAAGCCAATATAAATACAAAATACATGTAATTCGGGGTAAATTACCAAAATTCATCAATGCATTAAAGAAAAATGTAAAATAACCCAATTATCTAAATAGAGAAAAACACCCAAAGTCCATTTGGACACAACTCACCACATCCAAGGGTCAACAACTAGATCCACCTTCAAGGGATGTTTTCCCCCTACTGAAACCTAGGAGGAGATAATCTACAAACCCCCAAAGGCACAAGTAGGGTGTGAGATCAAAATACTATAATGGTCTCACCAAGGATTCCATAATAGTTTCTAATAAATTATTAACCAAAATTATTCCTTCAATTTTTAAAGTAAATATGTCTTGAATTTTAATGAATATTTAATCAAATAATGCTATAGAGGTTAATTCATGGAATTTAATATAAGCACAAGGTTTATATGTGATGGAATATTTATAAAACAATTCTGTAAATAAAAAATATATATAAAGTAGTGTATATAAATTTAGAAGTAACATAAAACAGTTTTACAACATTTGAAAACATTTATATCTCAAATATAAATAACAAAAGATAAACATGGTCATTTCCAAAGTAGGCATGATTGTATTACTACTATATGAAACCATAATAAATAAGTGATAATAACTTCATTTTTATATATATTCCCCCCTAACACATGCCAAAGGAAACTCGTCACCCTACAATTGGGTATATGACCTATTGCATGTATGTACTAGAACATTGTAATAGTGTAGAGTGTGTCCAAATAACGCACCAACTACCTAAGTATTTCATTCAATCATACATAATAAATGATGGGAAATTTATTTTATGACTACATAAAATGAAATTAAATACCATTCTTTCATTTCAATTCAAATTTTCAATTTAAAACCAAAACTAGTTTTAATCATAAACATGCCATTTTAAAATGATAAAACCACAAGGATTCTATGAAAAAATATTAATACATTTTTGTATGTTTTGAAACCATTAAAAAAATTCTAAAATTTTTAAAATTACTTATTAAAATTAGTTTCAACAACTTAAATGAAATCATTTCCATCAAATATACACTTTAAATTTAACAATTTAAATCAACCAATTTCGCTAATCACATCCCAATTGAAAGGAATTTGAGGTTTTCCTAATTTTTATGCCAAACCCATTTCAAATATCACAATTAACTATAATTGGGTATTATCAATTAAATTGAATTAAATTTTGTGCAATTGAATTTAAGTCAACAATTTAAATATATCATGTAATTCAAGGTAATTCCTATTGGCCAAATGGGACAGAATCACCTACCATTATCCAAATACTCAATACACACAACAGAACCATTAAATGAGAACGAAGGTGTAGAACCAAAAACCAAACTTGAATAAATATTCAACACCATATGGATAGAATCAATCAACTTCATATTGATATATATCAATATAAATTATGGTAAATGGAGAATGATGAAGAATAAGGGAGGATGATTACTTGGGAAAAACACCAATATGGAAACTATGACCGAATGATAGAATATTAGGTATGGAATGATTGGTAAGATTCATGACCACCTAAATAAGTTCTTGTATTAAGGTATGAGAAACTAGAGTGAAGGATAATAGAGAAATTCAGACACAATTCCTATTTTAAAACTTTTTTCGAGGTATTTCTTGACGTCTATTACAAATACACATCGTGGTATTGTTAATTTATGAAACTATCAAAATCACATCACCTGTAATTTATAAACAAAGATATAAATTATAATGTGTAAATTAATTCATTCTTAATGTGTGATACTCATCATGTCATGTACCCTTCTCATCACAAACCTTTCATAACATGCGTTCAACAACCACAAGATTTTGTGTAATATAGTTTCACAACATGTAACCATTCATCAGCTTTATATAAAAATATATTTAATGTTTAGAATCCTAGAAAACTCTTCCATAACCATTATATGTATTATCCCAATTCATTCTGAACCTAACCTAGTCAATGAAAAGAAAATTGTGATAATGTTAAAGTCATACCTGTCAAATTGGAAATGGGATGTTAGAAACACCTCAATATAAAAACATTCTACTACCTGAAATTCTACGAAGAAGCTTCAATTACATTGAGATGAGGCCAAAACTATTCCATTAGTTCCTCACATTCCCACTTTTAATGATAATCAGAATGATTATTCCAATGTACAAGATCCAATGGAATCATCCTCCCATGATGTACCATGGTCTATGAATCAACTTTCTTGATTGGATCCTCAGTCAATGATAAATGAGTCTCAATTTCAAGATCACTTTATTTGAAACCTGAGATAGATTAGATAAATAATATCTAAACTACAATATATTGACTATATATGGTCTCTATGTTAGATTTTGTGGAAGTACTAACCGGTGTGAAACATTCCCCCATGTTCAATAACCTCTAATGGTCCCACAAAACATAGAGAAATTTTCCCTTGCTTCTCAACTCATCGATGAAACATTCAAGAACACCTAGTAACTAATTAATAATTTCTGAGGACATAGTTTACGATCAATATAAGACTTATATAGACTATGTGTAGTAAACTCTCAATGATGAATCAACATTATCATTGTAGTCATCACAAGTACCAATGTTGGTCTAACAAAGAAAATTTCACCAATCTATGTCCATTAGAATGGAGAAATACAATTCTGGTGATTCAAGTCCCCAAAAGGAACCCATATGATCATGGAATAGTAAATATTTTTATATGAAAACAAAATGATCCCTATGTGATCTTCCCAGGATCCACCAAATCCAAGAACACTTGTCAAAATATATTCTCAATAATATGTATAGCTCTTTATATCAAGCTATCTAACTGTGAATGGTATGTCATCCCTAAATGGACCTCAGATCACAGTTCCTCCTAAAGCTCTATCCAAAAGAGAGAAGTGAACTAAGGATCTATATGAAAAACAATAGAATATAGAACATTATGTAATTGAACAATCTCTATCACATAGAGATTTCCAAATTCCAATGATTTGGTGGTATCAGGAATGGGTATGAAGTGATCCAACCTAGTCAACCTATATATTACAACCCATATTGAATTCTTCTTCCTCTGGGTATGAGGAAACAAAAACATAATGTCCATATAGATTTCTTCCCACTTCCAGTTTCAGACTAGAAGTGTTTGAAATAATTCCAATGGTTTCTAGTGATCTCTCTTCATCTGTGGGCATGTATAACAATGTGAAACAAACTCAATAATCCATTTATTAATATATGTCCACTATAATTTCTACCATTTCTAAACGAACATCTTAGGGTTAACTGGGTACATATCCCACTAAGAATTTTTGTAATCCATCCTCACATACTTCCTTATCTCCAATAACAAAAAAAAGTGATTATAATATCATTAAACACCATCTTTGGAGATAGACCATTGGAAAACTATCTCCACACTATAAGAAGAGTCTCTAATCTTATCTAATTCATCATTGAGTTCATGGTCTTGAATAATCATCTCAGGAAGAGAAAATTTAAATTAAATGTTGGGTTAAGGGACTTCCTCCCCTTTTTTATCTCTAATATGAAATTGTGAAAAATGATCCATTAAATTCCACTCTTCCCTAGATTCTTTCATATTATTGGTTGGATGTTTCTTGATCAATTATTATGAAATGATATTCCCTTTCCCTAGGTTATTAGAAATTTCTAATTAAAACTATTGAAAGTATTCCACACAACATCCCTAGAAGAGGTTCAAATATGTTTTATAGAAGATATACATCATGATTTTTTGTCTAAATACATAGTAAACCATTCTGATAAAAGATAGTGCTTATAACGCTTAAGAAAATTACTAAAAGATGAAAGTTCTGGTTCATGGGTAGATTAATTATTCTAATGTGGCCTAAGATAAAGATATCCCTAGGAAATGACATGATCTCCTTGAAGAAGTAACTGATCCAAGTCTAATCCAAATGCACCACAGATGATTACATAGCCCTTCCTGACATCTGGAAGAGTCAACACCATTTTAGATATCAAAATATGTTTCATCGTAATAAAAGACATCTAGAATTTATCGTACCAATAAAAAATCACACCCTTCTAAGTTAGATAAGTCACCAAAGAATCCATATTATATAATTTCATAAAAAATAGAGGATAATTTCCATCTAAGAACAATAATCTATGATTCTTGAAGATATCCCACGGTTACGCTGAAGTCATAAAATGTATCACATTTACAATATCAAATGATATACCCTTTTTAGACATCGTGTGTCCAAAGAATTTGACTTCTAGATTCATGAAATCACATATTGAAATTATGGAATAATTATTTTCATTTATTATCATACATAGATCTATTATCAAATGATGAACACTATCCCATTTGGAAATATAGTATAGAATTTTTCCCCAAAATACTACCATAGAGGTATCCAAATAATTATGGAAAATCATGTTCATCAAATCCACGAAAATTGTAATAGCATTTGTTAGATAAAAGGGAATAAAAACAGACTTATAATAAACACACCTACTCTAAAAAGTGATTTTATAAATGTTTGATTCTGTTTCCTTTAGCTGATGGTGACCTGATCGAAGGATGGTCATTGATAACAGCTTCTACCATTTCAAATGTTCAAATATATTCCCAATCTTTTGAAACAGATAATTTTTCGTTACTGTAATCTGATATAGCTTTTGGTATTCAACACATAAGAGAAGTGAACCATAAACATTATTAGGGAAGAGAACTGGAACCACCCAAGTCGACACAGTATAGGGTATAATTCCTTTCTCATGAGGATCATCCAAATGAAAATTTGGTTATTGTGTTTCAGTTTGAGACATGTAGTAAGATGGAATAGAAACTAGTTGTGTAACTGATATTATGTAAAATGAAAAAATCAACCTCCTTTACGAGTTGAAAAAATCTAAAGTCAGAGGGAAACATGACTGGACAGTCAATGATGAAAGGAGGGATGTCACCACTCCTTGAATCCCACTTCTGGTTGTAATCAGGCACTGATATTTCATTCACCCACTCTAGAAAAGATAGCATGGATATTCTCAAACTTGGGTTCCATTCTCCTTGAATGATAAGAGGCACACCATAGGATGTAGTAAGGTACACTGGTCAA
Organism: Viscum album; assembly: GCA_963277665.1. NCBI lineage: Eukaryota > Viridiplantae > Streptophyta > Magnoliopsida > Santalales > Viscaceae > Viscum > Viscum album. The sequence goes on from OY728132.1 coordinate 1,968,367,807, forward strand.
AGATAACAACAAGTTTGGACCGAATTCGTAATGATATAGTCCATAAAAAATATTAAATCATGATATTTCTTGAAGAGAATAATAAAACCCCCTCTAATATTGACATCTTCTTGAGAGATGACATAGGTGGGATAACGGAGACCATACTCTCTCTTCTTACCAAGGGTTGTAGTTTTCCCATTGAATAAGATAAAATATCCATTTAAATATTTAGATTACTAATAATATGAGTTGAAATAAACTAGTGAGAGGCACCAATATCATTTAGAGAAGTCAATAATGATGAAGCTTTAATAATTGTACCTCTCATAGTTTCTAGACTCCTGTTGGCTTCTTCTGGAGACTCTTCTACAAAGTAAAGTTGCTTTATTATAGAAGATTGTGGATGGAACCCTTTTATTAATGAATCATCTGATTTACCAATAGTTTCAAGAGGATATGAAGATTATGTTCCACTAACTAGATTACAAAGTTTATTGGAAAATAACTATAAAGGGCATGAATGTTCGTATGAGCCACAGTTCTCAGGTGATTCTATGAAAACCCTCTAAGAATTTATTTTCTTGCCCCACTAATTGAAAATCAATAGACTCCATCCTAACAATATGGGAGGATTGGAATGACCCGGCCACTGAGAACTATCATGGGATTTATCAAACCACTCTTTTCCCATAAATGAACACATGTTTCTGTTGTCAGAAAAAGGAACTCTCATCCTCCTTAAATTCCCTTCTAGGACTATCTCAACCATCATCAACCAATCTAGTACATCAGCATAAGTGGGAAGATTAAATAGGATAACATTTGAATGTATATTTGATCGAAGTCCCAACAGAACTGTCAGGCCATGATAATTTCATCAGATATATTCTCAGGCATAAACTACACCATCTCAACAATGTTACATGAATATTAAGTTATAGTTTGGTCGGTGTGCCCAATCTTGAAAAACTCACCAGCCTTGGCCAAAATCATTAAATCTGGATAAAACTGGTTTTGTGAAAATAGCCTTGATGTATTTACACTATAATCTCTCATGTTTCATTGATGTATCCAGTATGTCCCACCATCTCTTTCTTGGTCCATCCAGCATGAAGGTGGAATACATTAACTTGATCTTGGATAGTGCGTCCAAGAACTCAAAAATTCTATATGTCCTTCCCAACAGTTCTTCATCTTGATGGGGATTAGTTGATCTATATAAAATTTATTTCTTTTAGAAAAACAACTCTTGAGAATTATTTCATAGAATATATCCCAAAGGATCCACAGCTAGAGCTAGAACATGAACTAGAGGTGGTGACTGTCATGGGGATTGTACAGTCTTCACAATCACCTCAACTCAATTTGGGTCCACTGTAGGATTCACACGATGCGGTTCGGAGGACGTTTCCTCATGTGTTTGATATGTCTTTCTTATCAGATGAAATATGATACACCACATGAACTAACAACAAATAATATGTCAAATTGACACTCAAAATGAGGAATACGAGAAATAATGCACAACATAAAGAACAACCTTGATTTTGATTTCATTATATCCAAATCCCAATAAGAAAAATAATTTAACTAATACAAATGATTTCATTCCCTTAACATTATTAGTGACATAAGGTAAAATGTGGTATGAGATGAACATGCAGTGAATCAAAAAATAGATCCTAATCCCCAATAATATTTCAATTGAAAATGACATTAAGGTATAATCTTAACTGCCTCTTTAGATACCACTTTCACAAGAACTATCCCAGGTAACATGGTAACCTGATAACCTTGTAGGCCTAGAAATAGCCCGGAATGTATTCTTATTCCCCTTGGTTCACTGAATATAACATGGAATCATAAAACATTCTAGTGGGAAAAAAATATCTTCAAAACATCGTGGAAGAATGGCAAGAAAGCCAATATTCATAAAAAAGAAACTGCATAGGGATAAAAGTACCATAATTCAACAAGTCATTAAAGCACAATGTACAACAATGCATGTTCTGAAATAAAGGAAAACCCCTAAACTCTTTATGGACATGACACACCACATCCTAGGATCAATTTTTTGATCCACCTCAATGAGATCATTTCCCGCTACTCGAACCTTAAAGAAGATAATCTACAAACACCCAAAGGCACAAGTAGTGTGTTAGCTAACAAATACAGTAGGGTCTCACCAAGGATTCCATTATAGTCTCTACGAATAGATTAACTAGAAGCATTATTTTAACATTAAATGTAAATATTTTTTCCATTTTTATGTATATTTAAACAAATAATGTTGTACAGTTCAAATGATGGAAAGTACTTTAAGAAAGGTATTTACAAGTGATGAAATATTTCTAAAACAATTTCAAAAAAATAAATTTAAATAAAACAATTTATATAAATTCATATGGCACATCAGATAGTTTTCCCACATTGGCATAAATGTATATCTCAAATATAAATAACAACAAGCTAAATGGTCATCTAGAAATGGGTATGATATTTTTCCAAATACAGGACTCTATACTCTATCAGTATTCTTAGAAATATGTGTATACATAGGTCCCCCTAGCACCAGATAAAGTAAGTTCATCACCCTCCCATTGGGGATGTGACCCACCACTAGTATGTTTTATAAGGTGTGTCGAAATAACTCACCAAATACAAAAATATTGCATGGTCTATTACACAATCAATTATGGGAAACATTATTTTAGGACAGATTAAAGTAATATTACATATAATTCTTATATTTTAATGATATCATTCCATTTAAAAACAAAATGAATTTTAATTAAAATCTTTCCACTTTAATGAGATAAAAGTACTAGGTTTCTATTAATACTTTTTTACCATTTTTCACATGTTGGAAATCCATTTTGAACCAATTACATTAATATCACAATTTATTTTCACAATTAAATTAAAAATTTTAATTAAAATCATTTCCATGAAACCTATAATTTAAATCCAACAATTTAAATCAACATGTTAAAATAAAAACACCCCAATTAAATGGAATTGGGGGATTTCCAAATTTTCATTCCAAAAAAATTTCCAATAACACATTTCATAAGGATTGGGTTTTGTCATATAAATTGAATGAATGTTTGAGAAATTAAATTGGAAGCTTCAATTGAAATAAAATCATGAAACTTTAGGTTAAACACTGTGAAAAAATGCGACGAAATCACCTACCTTTATCCTAAAACTAAACTCTCACAACAACACCCATAAAAGAGATAGAAGGTGTAGAAGACACCAAAACGCATCCTAGAATAGTGATCCAACACCATAGGGCATGAATCCATCACTTTCATGATGATCAATAGGAATCCCAAATTAGGAAAATGAGAGAAAGACAAAGAACCTGAGATGATGATTTCCTAGGAATGACACCAAAATCAAAATTATGATCAAACATCGAGAAAATGGATTATGACAGATTTTAGAGCTTCAAGATAACCTAGGGATGGATTTTATTTAAAGGAGAAAAAATTGTAACAGAAGAGAAAATAGAATCATTATCAAAGTGCCTATTTTAAAACTACAGTTGGGGTATTTCACGACCTATACTACTAATACATGTCATGAAATAATTAATTTACAAAACACTAAAAACTTTATAACTAGAGTTAAATATTGAATCTAATAATTAAAAAACTAGGCATTAATTCATGCATTATGTGTAACAATTCATCATATTGTTTACCCTTCATAGCGTAAACCTTTCACGAAATGAATCATTCAACCATTACACACAGGTGACTCAGTTATGTGGAATGTAACATATCATATGCCTACAAAAAATTCCGGTTAAATATGAGAGTCCAAATAAATTCTATCTTAACCATTATAGTTACACAACAAAGTCATTCTCATCCCTACCCGGTCAACAAAACGGAAAACCACATCATTGATAAAGTCGTACATTTCAGATCAATAATGCAATGTTACAACACCTACTAAAATTTATTACTTCCCTCCACTAGATACAACAACCCTTATTTTGATGATAAATCCAACATATGAATACTTTTCATTTTTACATAAGGAGGTTCTCTGAAAAAGATGTATCTTGATAAATAGATAATCTTTATATTATTTATTCTTCTACCCATATAAAATATTATTATATTATTCCAATATAATTACAACAGTATCTATCATATAATATTATCAAATTATATTCATGTAATAACTAAAATCTATCTTGTATTCTAAAAAATGGTATATGAAATAATCATTCAGTTGTACATCAGACTATCACCTCTATAATTTATTTTATTTATGTTACATCATCACCTCTCATAGATTGATATATTTATGCATTAATAGTATATGTATTTTAAATGTATATTATTTATACTTATGTATAAATAATTTTCAGTTATAGATTATTAAATTCTATTTCATGGGGGATAAAATATATAATCTATTATGTGTATGATTAAATATCACCTCACATTGTTATTTAACTCATTTTTCAATAACTATTTGCATAGAATGTAATAAAAAAAATTTAATGAATATATGAGATACAAATAACATAATTATGATATTAATGATAGAATAATCTTTATTATAATTTAATATCTCTTTTCTTTTTTTTTAAACGATAGTTTCAAACATTCTTACATGTGGACTACCTCCTCTATTAATTTATGTGAATATGTTTTATAACAACCACATGTGGATGATATATATATCTATATTTTTGTGTGTGTGTCTGTTTGTGGGTTCTTATGTGTGTGTTGGGGTAAATTTCCAAACAAAATAAGTTATTTATAAAATATTGATAATTATTAAAGGTTTAATATTTACTTACAATAATTCAATAGGGATGGGTGAAAAATGGAAACACTACTCATCTGTACCTATTATCTACCATCTCTATGATTGTAACATTGTCCATTTATCATAACCATATTTTATTATTGGTTTTAAAAGTATAAAATTAATATTAATATGATAAATATTTCCTGATAATTATTATGGGGATTTATATAATTAAATATTTGATTATAGTCAATACATCAAATCCAATTTGAAACAATGAATTGAACATCCTCAATTCACATTATGAAGACATTACTGATAAATATTTAAAAATATCATGAAAATTTTTTCAAACAAATGTATTAACTTTAATATATTATACATAAAAATTGTTCTTTTGACATAAAAATAAATATATTTTTAGTAAACATGAGGTCCCTACACATATAAAGAATGTCATTCTGAACATAAAGGTTTTCTCATTATTCTTTTACTTCTGTGAGACATATTCTAAATTCACTAATTATTTTTTTGTGTGGTTAATACACTCTTCAATAGTTTTTTTATTATTATATTAATTAATATTATTAGGTTTTACCAATATATATGTGGTTATCTCTTTTTATGTTGTTTTTATCCAAAGATTACAAATCTGTAAGGGACTTCTTCTCATTTTTCCTTCATTGAGGCATTTTTTAATATTACACACCTAACCTATTTTAAGAGTCGTATCTACTGCCCATTTTACATTTTATATCATGAATATATTTATTAATTTGATATTTAGTGTTTCTTTTAGTTTTATTATTTCAAGGAGATTATGTTTGAAAGCAAAAATGTGGAAAATGATTTAAGTTATAATCTCCCCTTATTAAGGATTGTTTATGTTCAAGTATCAATTATAAGAAATAAAATGATATAATTTTAATGATTCAAGTCACATTATTATAAACTAGGTATGTATTTCGTTGATTTTTTTTTAATTTAATCCATTATTTAATAAAGAACATCAAGAATGTTTTTTTAAATGATACAGATATTGATAATTAATTTCTATAAAGAATCATTTTCTTCTATATTCATCTGTTCTAAATTGATTAATACACATTTCTCTTATAATAAAACATTATTTAATATATCCATTTTAAATGATATGTTATCTTATTTTAATATTTTTAAAATGTTCATTTCAAAAGATTTTCCAAATGGGTCACCTTTGACTCAATTTTCCTAAATGTTTTCAATTGAATGATTATATTTTTTATTTTTGACATAAATTAATTATCCAGTTGTTAGAATAATTATTTTACATGAATATTAAATTATTTTTTTTATTTTATTCATGGAAAATTACTTTCACAATGTTTTTTGAATTTATAGTTTTTATAAGATATTTTTAAAATGAAATGGTTATTTCCATCAAAAAAGATTAATGGCCTTTTAATTGTATTTCCAATCATCAATTCCAGCATCCATTAATGTAATGTATTCCACCCTTTGGATATTTGATAATTATTCAACACTAACACCATCATTATATGTATCCTGATTTTTAATATATATTATTATAATCCCCATTTCTTTTCCATTAGTCAATATTCTTTCAAATATATTATTATAGAACATGTTTCTTTTCCCCAGGTTATTCATGTTTTAATGATATTTCTAGAAATCCCATTTCTGATCAACATTATATTTAGTTAATAAAAGTAATAATTATTTATTTTATGATTCATTATGAAACATATTATATAGCTACATTTTTATAGTTAATGGAAATTAATTTAATATTGGTACACCCAAACAGTGTTCAGTGAGTCCATTATAGTTATAATGAGGGGTTAAACTGGATAACTCTCCAATTCATTGGGTAATAATTATACTAATTAAATAATTATATTTTAATATTGATATATGTTCATTCCCATTATAACAGTTGTGTAAGGATTCAATGAATAAAATATCCTATGATACAGACAATTTTTTTATTTAACAATTGATTATAAATATTTCCTTTTATCCCCATTGATATCACATGGTTCATTATTATTGATTCAGATGACTCTATCTTCTATTAAATAATTACCCCATGTTTTCATGTTTTATAAACCAAATATTAATGGCTATGTGTTCAATTATGTTATTATTATTTACTTAGATTATGAAACAATTCCCATAGGCTTAACATAATCTCAATGATAAAAAGAAATTGGTAATGGTTTTGTTTATCCATATTGAGAATTTTTTCTAACACTTATTTTTCTAAAATTTTCATAGTTTATCGGGAATTATGTTAAATGTATTATGTCTAAAATGGTTTCATATGGACGATACTGATGACATTACATTGAATATGAAATGATGAGTGTAATGGGAGATGATGATCATATATATGCATTTGTTGTTTTTGAATCCATGATGTTAGGGGTTTCTCCTAATTATGTAGAGCACTAAAACATTATTTTCCTATATAATATTACTTATTTATTCTATCTTTCTGATGACGAATATTTTTGATAATTATAATCAGGGATCTTTCATCTTTATCAAATATAAAATTGTAATAATTACGATTTTAACTCTAGATCTAGGAGTGAGGGTTTTTGGTTATAAGAGGAAATATAAAATGAGGGTTAAGATAACCTTTGAGGTTTTGAAGTTTTAATTTGATGTTATCTTAAGAATTTATAATTCCAAAATGGATTTATTATTTTATGAATGATCATAAGTTCAAAGACTAAGATACCACTTTTCAGGTTTTAGGTGACGTGATCTTAATTTGAATGATGTATTTCTAGGAGTCAATTTTCGTTCAAGTATATATAACCCTTTGGTTTAATGTGAAGTATTTTTTAATGAAATAATCCAATTTCTTTTCTATACATTTTTTTAGTATTATTGGTGAAATTTTTGGTTATTTGATGCTGGATATCGAGGTAATTATAGGGACACACAATTTATCATACAAATGATCAGGGGAATGAACATTTATTATATGGAATTGTCTTAAATATTAGATTTGACTAATGTTACTATAATTTTCATATTTTGTGATTAATTATATGATATGACTATTTATGTTAAAACAATATTTAATGTTGATTTAATTGTGGTTATTTGTTATATAATGTTCTTTATTTATGTAAGGATTTATTATAAACTTTAGGTTTTTTAAACAAGGATATTAATCTATCTTATGAATATATATTTATTTTTTGAATTATATTACCATGTTCTACCCATTATAGATTTGGTTAATCACTAAATAAATGACGAATAACATATTATCACTTTTATGTGTATTTGATTCTAAATTATTATTTTAGTTGTTCACACGTGGAAAAATCACATTGATTAGTCATCATTTAGAAAAAAAGATTTGATTGTGGTATCCATAAGATAATTGAATTATATATTTTAATTAAGAATATTTTACCATGTTTTAATTATATATAGTAATGGAATTAGTCAACTCTTGAGAAAGGATATTGAATCCAAAATATTATTCCAGTTCCTTTATTTCTATGAAAAATTTGTATTTTCCCTCATCATAGATTCTTGGTTTTCCTATCCTTAAATTATAGTAATAGTTACTTTTAAAATGATCAATGATATCTGTCACACTCATTAATTATTTGAAATTTTCATCCATATTTTTATATTTACCCTCCACTAATGTTCCCATATATGGAAACCTAATTATGTGATGTCCCTCAAATTTCCATTTCCGTATTTTTAAGAGAAATTTCCATTACCTATATTTATGATGTGTGATTAAAACAAAGTTATTTAGAAATTATATTCCCTTAATTACCAATTTAATGTTCAAATTAAAAAAATGATTTATTAATTGTGGATGATGTAACACTCTGATATTTTATAAATGAAATAGAGATTCTAAATTGTATTCGATATGAAACACAAATCTTAAATGACCTATGAAATATATAACTATTACAACAATTCTTTTAAATATCATGGATTAAATTTTATTAACTAATTTATATATATATCTATATATAAACTACTAAATATAAATTATTGATATGTATTTGTAAATATTCAATGATTTTTAGTAATTTAATATTAATGATAAGAAATATGATTTAATAAAATTCTTTTTAAAATTCACAGAATAAAATTATATTTAATTTTTTTAAATTATAATAAGAATATTTTTTTGGATTAAATTATATTATATTTAAAAAAACATTAATTTTTTTGTAAATGGTGAAATATGTCAATTTTTAGAAATGTAAATTATTTTGAATAAACTGTGTATATTAAAATTAACTATTATTTATTGAATACGATTTAAAAATAAATAATTATTATTTAGTTATATTTAATCAAATAAACTACTTTTTAAAAATATTTTTTTTATTTATGTTTAAGTAAAATTATAAGATTGAAAACATGTTTTTCTAAAAACTATTTTAATGTGTATAATCTATCTCATTTTTGAATATTAAATTATACATCAAAATAAGATTTCTATTAATATTTTTATTTATTATATATTAATAAATATTAATTTCAATTCATAAATTTTTCATAATTATTCTTTCAGTTAATTTAAAGTCATATTTTTATTGAATAATATTCCCCTTAAAAACTATAATTTTAATCACTGTTATGGGTTTCATGATAATTTAAAATTTTATACTTATGTTAATTTAATTAGTTTAAATGTATTTTATAATTTGAATAATCATAATTTGTATTATTAAAAATTTCCAACAAAATATTTTTCAATAAATAATATTGAATAAACTAATAATTATTTACTATGACTAAGGTAAAAAAATTATTTACCGATGGGTTATTCTAAAAATATAACAACCAAAACATCATAAAAACATGACTAAAATAAATTTAATGGAAATATTTAGAACCTAAACTATCCTAAACTATCTGTAGATTTATCATGGAATCATTTGGTGAATTTTGGTTTGTAAAAAATGTGGGTACACTATTTTATTTCCAATAACAGACAAGTGACCCACCCACCTCACTTATAAAATGCCACCCCTTTACTCTCTTCCTCATCCATTCATAGAATATTTTATTATTAGATACCTACCATGATATCAACCTAACTTCCCAAAAATTATCACAGATCAATTATCATGATCATAAAATTCAATCTATGAAGTCATTTGTTTCTAACAAAAGGATGTTGTCTGAAGAAGGGGTATCATGCTCAACCAGGCATCCATATTTTTTTCTTCATCAAACTCTATAAGATAATCATTAGGTATTAATATATAATAATCCCATTATATAACATATAATTACAATATATTGTGTCACTATATTAAACCAAGTAGATATCCTCTTCCATCAAATTGGATATGAAATTATTATTACTGTGTATAGTGCTCTGTTGTCGTATAAACAAATGTAATTTTTTCCATAATTTCCTCTCATAGTTTAATATAATAATGGACTAAAATTATATATTTATATATATTAACATAATTATACTTATTAAAATATTATTTCACATATACCTTTCTATGTTACATTCTAGAAGATTGATGGTAACATCAATCCTGTGTACAGAAGACTTCAAATATTATCAGGATATCCTTAAATTTTTTATACAATGGGTGATCACATATAGTTAACTAATGCATTGGGTAATGATCATGATCTGTATTGAATTATATAAGATGTTGAAAGTATTTTTATTTAAATTTAGTGTATTTTGAAAGGATTTTTTGAAATCAATATCCTCTTATGTCAACATATTTTTATTATGATTCTATGGGTTATTAATCATTCCTTAGAAAAATATTAATATCTCCTGGAACATTAATATTGAATATGATGACTCATTACATTATTAAATGGATATTCATTGTTTTCATGTTTGATGATCCATGTATTGATGGGTATGAGTTCTCTTTTGTAGTATCCTCAACCACAATATTTAGATGCCGATATCTGCTTTATAACATTGGTATAAGATACAAGTGTCACATCATAGAAGAATGAATAGTAAATTTGAGATAATGAACTAGATACATAAATGGTTTCCATAGTATATATCCGAAAATAAATGATAAAAAAATATTTTTATTTTGTGAATAAAATTATTCCCTCTAGTATATCATTTATTATAAAACATATTTTAATTAATGGATTCCTAAGAAAGGAATAAAAATAAAAGTCAGCTCAAATTCTCATTATTTATATTGTACAGTTAAAGTGATCAGAAATCAGTTATGAATAATATTTATAGAAAGGTAAATAATTGAACACATATTCCTTTTAATCAATAACGTGGTTATCAAAAATATATAATACATATTAAATATGTAAATGAAAAAAATATATTAAACAAGACATATAATCAAAAAAAATTGAGAATGAAATTAATCTAGAGATAATATGAAGGCAAAAATGATTTAAAAAATAATATAACATAACTCTAATAGAATTAAATTAATAATTTTTTTATTTCATGATTCGAGAATATGATACATCTTCAATGAATATCCATCCTTAGGACACATTAAAACTATTGGTAGAAATCATTCTATTTTTCCAACTAGTTTGTCTCATGATTCCTATCGATGCATCATTATCCATCTATAATGGGGGAAAAATAATGTCTTCATTTATAAATAATTACTAATATATATAAATATTGATTTATTTCATTACCAACATTCATTATAAAAAAATATCCATATTATGTCAAGCATACAGGTTCATTAATATTTTCTCATTAATCAAATAAAATTAAATGTATAAACTCTATCTATTAATGGAATATGGTTAATGAAATAATCATATGCTCTATAAATTAAAATGAATAGAAAATAGAAATAAAATTTTAAAATCAAAATAATCACTTGAATGTGATTATTTGAAGAAAAATTTAATAATCAAAAAATAATGTGAGCTTATATAATAAATTTTACCATTTGTAATGTTCTATCCAAATACCCTTGGATTCATTAATTCAAATTGAAATATGAAATACCATGAGGTATGAATGTATCATTATATTTCATTTAAATGAGGTATAATACAAACCATATATATGAAATTAGGTTTTTTACATTATAATATACCATAATGATGTGAAATATAGGTAAAGAGCATTACCTCAAGATTCATTTTTTGTTGAACAAACATTAACCTCTTGAATAGTGGTTTTAAACATGTTATTATCCCATAAAAAACCATATTAATATTGAAAATATCATATATGATATTTTTATAATCTCTTCTTACTAGTTCATTAATAATTTAACATTATTCCCCTTGTTTCAAATGTTAATTGTATTATTGTCACTATTTTTTTTAGTCAGAAAAGATTTTTTTCTTCTACATAATATATAGTTCAATCATACATATAATAACCATGATTTCATAATTATCATATTTTTATATAAATTATTCTATTAAAACCAATTATGAAATATGGGTATGAAAAATGTACTATGTTATAATCATGGAAGACATATGTCATACACGCACATGAGTAACATTTATATTTTTCAATGCTTATTTTGGAAAATAGGTATGTAATATTTTAACTTCAAAGAATTTAATTAATATCATAAATACCATATTATTTAATTAAATATAAATATACATATCATCCATGAAATTTGGGGTTGAAAAATATTGTAATATCGCTTTATGATTGTGGTAGACCACACGTAAAAAAATGATGTTATCCTTTATCAGCGTCAAAAAAGGAAATTTTTTTCTAGATCGATATGAATGCCATAAATATCATAATTATTGTCAGGAACCAAGCCAAGAATTCCTATGACCACACACCCAACCTAGTCCAAGTCATGACCCAAAGGGAATTCTAATACCCACAGTCTAGAAATAAGTATCGTTCGTCAAAGTGATCATAATGGGAATAATTTATCCCAATATTCTTGGGTAAAATAAATTAAATAAACATGTAGATGAACCAACTATTCCTAAATCCAAATAAATATACAACCTGAATAAAAATTAAAAATATAACTAAATAAACTATTATTTGAGAGACTTGAGGGAAATAAGGAAAAATCTACACTAGGATGAGGACAACCGCATCTCCACGTAACCTCATGGTCACCACCCTCCAGAATCCAACATTCTAAAATGAAAACGATTACTTGAAACATGAACCTAGAAAATATCCCATGTCTACCATCATTGAAAGGCACAAGTAGGGTGTCATATAAAATATCTCACTACGAAATAACTATCTAAAAAATATATTTCATTTCCAAAAAAAATCCACAAAAAATATTTTGAAATAAATTTATAAAATTAGAATTAAACATTTTGATCAAGCAAGTAAAAAATTCCACATATTCCCATTTTAAAACATCTGAAACTAAATTCCATTTCAAAAACAGTTTCATTTTAACACAATCCCATTCAAAACCAAATCCCCCAAAAAACAATCCATAAAAAGTGTCCAAAGAGAATATAGGGAAGATATTAAAAGTTATAGAGTATAAAAAATTATGACCAATATAAACATGAAACAACACAAAATAAAAAAAATGAAATTTAGATATAATGACATGGGAGTTTCCTAAAAAATCCTCTTATGATTTAAGGACAAATCAAATGGAACTCACAAGCTAGAATATGGTGTAACTCCATAGTCAATATCTCACATTCCATTCAAAATGATAATCTAGAAGCACGATCCAACCTTGCATTTAGACAACCAAGGGGTACAATCCATATAAATTGGGAATACAAGTAATCATCACTCAACCCACAAAAAGAAGACTATGAATCCCATTATAGAAATAGTACATGGTTGAATGTTGAGTTCCTCATAGGTGTGACTCACCTTACCTTCCAACACCACGTAGAACTACACAAAACACCGAATAAACTGTTAAGATAACAAACAATCATAAAATCCTCCATAGGAGTGCCCATATCACAATAATCATTGTGGATGATCCAACTGGGTCATCACAATAAATGATTCTTCAAACTATTTATGAAAACATCTTAATATGAAAATAATGAATTTGGACATTTAAAACACATTAAATTTCAAAACATTATAAATTTCCAATAAGTCCTTCATCATTATAAATTCCAATACATTACAAAAAATGATTCCAAACCATTTCCAAAATAATATTAAAAATTAATTTCTGTTCACTATACAAAATTTTAACTTATATTTCATATCAAATTCCACTTCCAAATCACTTCAAGCCCAAAAAAAACACACAACATACATAAATGTGACAAACTAATAGTTATGTCATTTAAAAACTAAACATCATTTCAAAGGTACTAAATAGGCCATAATTTTGAACGTAACATTTAAAACCATATTTAATCATATTTGAGACCACGAGCCATTTGAAAAACATGTAGGATTTAATAAAACTAAAATTGGGATAGAAATTAAGGTTGAGTGTTGGGAAAATAGGGATATTTACATTAAATAAGGTTATTATCATTTGTTTTAACTTCAATACATACACCCTATACACATATGGACACGCCAACCTACAATGGAAAACTCATGAATTCCCAATAGCGAATGAAACACCTTTTAAAAGTATAAAACATTTAACGTGTGGTTCATATAACCATCAAAATAAACTACCAAAATGTATCCATGGTCAGACATACTCTTAATCAACTCATTTTCATTTAATGAAACCAAGTGTCATTTTATAAAAAACCATGAAAACATGAACACATGATCATATTTAAGAAAATACATTGAAAAACAATTGAAACCAATGCTCAATCCCCAAAAAAACCAAATCAATTTATAACAACACATCATTTCCATGATTATAATACGTTGGAAGCTACTAGGGAAGCTCAATCATTAAATGGAATGTACCTAAAATAAAAATAATGGAAACACCTACCTCAACAGAGTGCGGATGAAAAAAACACTAGGATGAAAAAGAATATACCACTAAAGAAGATCTCCACATGCTAACAAAAAATAAATCGATGAAAATTAGCCAACACAAATCCTAAGGTTCATCCAATAGAGAAACCCCGCCAGGAGAGACCAACATCTCAAGATATGAATTACTTTATAGGATTCCCATAAAACAGAACTGAATTCTGAAACCAATCGTACAGAAATAAAACAAGTGAATGGTATGAAATACATGAATTCATAAAAAAATGGATAATCCTCATATATATGTTCCTTTGGATCACACCCATTACTATATGGGTAACCTCCTTGAGAGACAAGCACTATATACTGCACCCTAAAAACCAAATCAGCTAAAAATGCCTCATGGACCAACTGATTCAAAAAAATTCTCCAAGTGGGGATAAAATCTTCCATGATCTTAATATAAATACCGCAAATGAAAATAGTATATTTCCACCAATCCTTTGACGCCTCCACAATAAAGATTAAATCCATATATATGATGTGTTCAACATATTATTTCTATAAACATTGGCGCATTCCAAATATCACATTGCTCTACTAATTTCCTCACCTTCGCCTCCTAATGTATGAAGGTCTGGATGAATTTTGTCTTAATGAACTACAAAGTAATCTCAAATTTCATTGATGAAAATAATAATAATAATCCCCTGATCCAAAAATATATCTTCAAAAAACATGAACTCTAATAGCATGAGTAGTTCCCAGTGATATGAATACAAACTCAACTTCCATATGTCATTCCACTTCCTATTAAAAATCATGGTCACGAAAAAGACTAAGAAACAATTTATAAGACTTGAATCTATTCAGGACTCACTAGATACCTTAGGATCCATTATGGGAACCATGTTCTAAATAACCCAAGGAATAGAAAACCAAAATCCATAACAACTTTAAACACAATTTGAAATAATATCACCACCCAAAATGATGGGCTACAAACCAAACATTTCCATCACAACCAAGAGTCTTATTTTTTAAAATGAACCCTTTAATTTCAATGCAATAACTTCCTTCTTCCATGTGCACTTTTCAAAAATCAAAATTCATTTCAATAGAAAACACACTTTTCCATGAAATCCCAACTCCTATATTGATTTTCCAATAAAAACCATTTTTGAAAGATCATGTTAAACCTTATGACTCACAAAAATACAAATAGAATCATATGGACCACCATATATGAATTCACCCACTTCTGCATACATCATATGTCAAAAAAAATTAAAAATTATCTTTTCACACATACCTACACACATGCGAACTTCCAAGAAGGATACCCATGCTTACCCAGGGAAATTTATCATTAAGAAACAATAATTCAAAAAAAATCCAAACCAATTTCTTTTAAGACTCATTATTTCCTATTTTTATACCACTTGAATGAAATAATTTTCACTTTTAAAAAATCAAATTTTTTTAAAAATCACACTTACCACATTCAAGACTGAAAAAAGACACAACTCGCGCCAAATTACAAGAATGCGGAACTAGTGGCCACACCTAAATTAGCAACATATTTTGTGGGAAATGTCCCATGTTATAAGTAATCAGTAAGTGGACATTGAACCATGCACGTGGACCCCACATGGGTCAGTACTCCATGTGAGAATACAACATGAAATTGGATCACTTCCATTTTCATTCCTTAATAACTAACAAGAAAAAAGTCCCAAATTTGAGACTACCCCAAAAATCCTGTGTATTAGGATGAGAAAGGGTTCATGACTTCATTCCTGTAGAAACCTCCTGAGTCCTGATAGTTTAAATATTTATTCTAACATTCACCCCAAATAACAATAACCTTCCCCGATACAATTTTTTCACAATACATAATAGGATGCAATCGGAATCGACAGCTGTCCAAATATATAAAATGGACCAAAGGATGTTCACGATCTCCACTAGCTAAAAACAATTATCGAAAATCCAAGTTATCACAATGAGAATTATATATATGAAAAAACTAGGATCAAATAAATAAACTGAAAAAGATTAACAACCAGTAACGTTTGAAACACAATAAATGTAGTAATTGAATCCAAATACAAAAAACAAGTCAATAGACCAAAAACTAATGGAATTCAGGGTTACAAGGAAAAAAATAATCTGGATTGAGGAAAAACTAATCTACAAATGAACACAATTTCAACACCTTATACAAACCAACATACTACAGGGCACAACCAAAGCTGAAAAAAGTAGCTGCAAAAATATCTCGGGTATACCAACATAGAATGACATATGTTGGGTGTGATCTAAAATAGATTTTTATACAATCACCACAGAATAAATATATTTCAATTCATAAAATAGTCCAAATAATTTTTTTAAAAATATTGTTAGAAAATAATATTCAATCATTATGGATACAAAAACTAATCTTTCCATAGGTTCCCATTATAAAATAATCCACACTTCTTTTCTTTTTAGAACAATTTTATTTTCTTAAGATCCTATTCCAAACCAAAACCCAAAAAATAAAATCCATACCAAGTGACCAAAAGAAGGAAATAAAGATAATATATTAAACAAAACATAATATATAAACAAGGAGTAATATCCACATGTAGAAGAAAAAATAAAATAAAATAATGAAATATATATAGATAATCATGGGAATTTCTTGATCATCCATAGAATGATCCATGGACATACTCATATAAGACTCATCTACTGACATATGGTATGAATACATTTTCAATAACTTACTATTCATTCTAACTGTCAGTCCATTAGAAAAATACAACCTAGCTTATACAATTCCAAGGGGTATCAACCTATCTAATTAGGGTTGACAAGAAACTATAAAATTAACCTTTAAAGGATTCCCATGAATCCCATTATAGGAATAATATATAGTGAAAGGAGTAGGTACTCACATGAATGACTCACCGTACCATACACCACCACACTTGCCTACCCCAAATACTGATACCACCCATTAGATAACCCTATCTCAAGAAATCCTTCGTATATATACCCATCTTAGAACAATCCAATATAAAGTTCCAGTAGGTCCTTCACAAAAAATGATTCTTCATTCCATTACTCAAAACATTTTATGTTTCCATCTGGTAATATTTTATTTTCAAACACAATTAATTTCCAAAACATTATAAAGCCCCAACGAATCCATTTACATTATCAATTCCAATACATTTCCTAAAAAATGCTTCCAAACCATTTCCATACCAATATTATATATAACTTTTATTTTCAGAATTTAAAATGAGTCCTTATATTTTAAATATGATTCAATTTTGAACCCCACATCAAACACATATAAAAACACAGTAATTATATAATTGTTTTAAATTATATTTTATTTCATTTACAAACAAACCATCAATTCTAAGATACTAAACATGATATAGGTTTCATCCTAACATTTGAAATTGTATTCAATCCACATTGATACAATTTACCTTTTATAAAACATTCATGATGAAATAAAATTAGGAAAAATAGGAGAAGGAAAGGCTAAGTGTTGTCAAAATTGCGTCTTTATGTTAAAAACCAGATATTATAATTTTATGTCACATACAAATATAAACCCCATTAACATATATATGTTCCCACTTATAATGACACAGTCATGAAATCCCATTTGAGAATAAAGAACCTTTTAAATTACCCAAAAAATTCTTACTAGGTTCATAGGATTATAAAAATAAACAATCATAATGTAACCCTAGAAAAGCATACTCTTAAACCACTCAATATCATAAAATAGTACCAAGTGACATTTTATCAAAAAAATTGCACACATGAACACAAAATAATATTTATAAAAAACCATTGTATACAATTTTAACAAACTTTAAATCATAAAAACACCAATGAAATTTATAATAATAGTACACAAGAAAGATTATATTACTTCTAAACAATCATGGAATGGCCAAGCATTCAATTTAATGTTTTTGAAAGTAAATTAATTGAGATTCATACCTCAATGGTGTTTAAAAATGAAAAAACTCATGTAGAAGGATGTGTAGACCATCCGAACACCATAATATTAATGAAATTGGCTAAATATAAGAACCATAACCCGAGGGTTTTTCCAATATAGAAATTCCTCCAAGAGAGGTTATGGTCTCAAGATAGGAGAAGATAAAGAGTAGAAAATTGGCCAAAACCCTATGAGAATCACCTTGGAACCTCAGAGATGCATAAATGGAGGAAAAGTACCTAGGGGATAGGGAATGTGGAATCCCTTCATTCACCAAAATGAATAAAGTGCAATATAATCATAAAATTGGATAAAAATAGTTGAGTGAATGATTATAATTTAATGATTTTAAAATTTTGAGTAGCTTGTAGGGTTTGGCCTCATGGTTTCCATACTTTTTGGTAACTACTTTTGAAATGGACTGAAGTTCATGCATTGTATCTACAGAGTTTTTGTAAATGGGAGAAACCCATTCACCATACTACTAGACTGTTAAACATGTAACATGGTTTACTATTAAACGGTTAATGGTTTCCCTTAATCTTGCACTAATCTTGCACCACAAACTTCCAAGCCCCAAAACACCACTTTTCTCTGATAACTAAAACATTTAAATTGTTACTCAACTTGAACCTCCAAAAAAATATCCAGTTCTTCAAAAACAATAAAATAAAAGAATTTAAAATTTATGGGTGTGAAAATTTTGTCATTTATACCACATATATTTAATAAATTTTTCCTTATTATATCACATATAATTTTTTAGAGAAATAATAATCACATTCCATCGTGTGGCTGTAGTCCGATGTAATAATGAGTGACGTTGTGGAATCCCATAATAAATGGAATGAAAAAAATGTATATATGATATTATTACTCCAGAGGTATAATTATGTTATATATATCATATATATAAATTATATCAATCATCATACACAATCTTTATAGGTGGGAATTGAAATATTAATGACATTAATTTGGGAGGTAGTAGTTTACTGTACACACCAACAAGGATTTCATAACCAATTTGATGAGTGTGGAAATGGTTATAAACCATTAAAATAACATAAAAAGATAATTATATTAATTATACATTGGGTATTATTTCATAATGTTTTAATTAAAATTTAATGAGGTGGAGGGAGATTTATAATAAAAATACTAATTGGAAGACATTACATCTTCATCAGGTTACCTTCTTATGATTACACCAAAGACTTCAATTGTAATATTTCAATAAAAAATAACTCTTCCAGAATCAGGGGATGAATTTTTGTATTTTATTTTTTCATGGTTTTTTGATCCAAATGGCATTATAGGTGTGAATATGTGAGGGGAGTGTGAAAATCCCTTAACTGAAGTGGAGGGGTATTTTTGTAAAAAAAAACCTAATGTATTCAAATATGGGAGTCCACTCTCACATAATATGGCTCAAATATTAACGAATAATGGATTTTATGAATTTTATGATCCATAAAACTCTCCTTTATAAAATGAAACTCATTTTTTAAAAATGTGATTAAATAACCTATAATTTTACTCCCATTTTATAACATTAGACTCCTACAATGTAATTAGTATTTCTAAACAAAGGTAATGAAATATATTAGGATAAAATAAAAGTATTATTATTATAAAATTTGTAACTATTTGTTATAAATTTGAAATACTATTTATCAAATAACAATCCTATGTGTGTTCAAATGTTTCTTTACACCAGATCCTTAAACATAGAGAACATATATTTTAACCATAACCATGATAATTAGTTTTTATACTTTTTTACTATTATTTATGAAAACAATTATATGAATTTATTAACTAATATTTATTAATGTTATTTTAAATATGTTATCCATTTTAAAAATGAAATTAACATAAGAGATATAATTTAATTATAAATTCATATCGTAGCCACAACGCTAAAGATGGGTTTTAAATAGACAATGTTCAAACATTTTAAAACTATTTATAAAAAAATTTAATATTAAAATGTTTATAATGTCTTATTTTTTATTAATTGATAAATAATAGAACTATTTTCTTGTAAAATTTAATTTAGTAATAAATTCTTCAATATATATAATTTAAATGGAATTTTACTTTTCAGCTAAAATTTAAATTTTACACTATTCATCAAAAGAATGAAATATTTCATAAAAATCCAAAAAAATGAACATAAATTTATTTTTATGTAATGATATAAAAATTTGAATTATTTATCCAATAAATTTTCCAAATGTTATGAATATTATTTCTATATTATGTATGAAAAGTGTGACTAAACTGTTATTTAGAATGAATAATATTTTTTAGAAGAAAAAAATTGATTTACATTAAATGAAATAACTTTTTAAAAAAATATATATTTGACTATAATTTTCATAATTTGTTATGTACCACTTATAACCACTAATTCATGACTAGTTTGTAATTTAATAATATAGTACATTTCACATTGACTCTAGGATGTGTGTTATTCCTTCTATATATGTGATTAAATTTAAATAAATATAGGTTGTTTAATATTGTTATTTCATTTCATATATACTATTGAATAAAATGTTCTTTTTTAATAATTTTCAATGTTACATTCTATCAATATTATACTTATTATTTCTCACAATTTATACATCATCTCGATAATAAAGTGTTGGATAATTGAAATTTTTTTTATTGAAATCCCACATGGTAAAATGATTTAATAAAAAATCCTCTTAATAAGATAGATAGGTAAGTAATTTTTTTTTCAGGGAATAAAACATATATATGTTTATAAATAGTATAAAATTTCTAGGATGTGGTTATATAGAATCGGATGAAAAGTATAAATAATTATAGTGTTATTAAGGTCATTCATCCGATCAAGAATATGACCGATGGAATGTTAAGGGCACCAAAACCAAAAAAACATGGATGAATCAATATAAAATATGATTCATTATATTTGAATTATATATGATAAATTATTTTGATGATCCATTTTCTAAACATAGCTAAAATTTTAATATCTTGTAATATAATGAATTATATTTACATGATGAAATTTTATTTTATAAGAGTTTTCTTATCCACCAATTGTGACTCGATCTATTTCTATTTCATCACTTACATCATTAAATTAATTTCCAAAAAAAAATTATTCATAATGAACAAAAATTCACTTTTAATTGATCTCAAGATACATAATTGAGTGAATAGATATTATTTATATCACTAACTAATATCCCTATCAAATATATTAATACTTGTTTTCCATTATAATAAATTAATACATAACATTCAAAACAAATACAACTTTTTTACAATAGTATTTGTAAAATAAAATAACTAAACAATTTATACTAACTAGGACATTCTATAGGACATTTGATGTCCCTAGACCCTTACCGACATTCAATAATGGTTTCAAGACCCACAACCTTTTAAATGATGTTGGTTTTCCACCAACATGTAGGTTGTCATTTTAAAAAACTATAATAATATATTTTTTATAACATTCCAAAAAAATATTATTGAAATAATCAATAAATTATTAATCATTATATAACCTTTTTAACTATGGTTTTAAATTTAATATTTTTTTTTACAATGTATGATAATAATATATTACTATTATTTCTATTTCATTAATGATCATATTAACCATTGGGGTTATAAATAAAATTAAATATAGATTTATAAAATATAATTTCAATATTGCCCAAATATATTTTCAACTAAAACATATAAATTTCATTTATTTCTCCCAAAATATCATTAGTATTGATAGAATCCAATCACATAAAATCTAAAATGAAGTGTTTAATTTATTGAACATATGATCAGTGATAAACTAAAATACCAATGATGGTATCCATAACTCATTAGTTAATGAAAAAAAATATTCTTCAAAAAAAATTAATATTACTTAGTTGCTTCATATTTATTTTTAAAAAAATATAGTTGATAAAAATATTCTACAATATAATCCTTTCACCCTAGCAAATAAATACTTCATCTATTTTATATCTACCTAGATCCATCCTTGGTATAGAGTTTATAATATTTAAGAGGTAATTAACTTGAATAATTCCCTAGTTCTCTACAATTATGACAAAAACATTAAATGGACCCAAAAATGATATTCATTCCATACCATCATATTATTAATTTTTCTTTTCAATATTTTTTTATTTCGTACTTTTTAACCTATAAAAAATTTTCCTTTTCCATTGAGAAAACATATTTTCAATACAAGGCACATTAGTCATATCGTAAATCATTCATTTTCATCTTCTATTCAAATACATACTATTTTTTTAAAGAAAAAGTGAATTATCCTAATCGCATCCCTCAAATTTGTTAATCTAGTTTCATTGTGAGGCCCATTTTTGTGCACTAGTTGAAAGTAATATAATGACCAATGATCCAAATTTTGGTGTTATTATCCCAAGGTGCATATTTCTAGACCCACCTCTACATTAAAAATCTTTAAAAGTATGTATCTATAGAAATACCACATATTATCTACATTTAATAAAATATGAGTTTCTTCCATACTTATACACAAATTAAACCAAAATTATTTGATCCATATTCTATGTTTTCAAAAATATAGTTCAGATCGTGTTTAATAAAAACTCTCTAATAACAACTACAGATACCCTAACCGCAACATCCCAGAGGTGATGTTTCCTCTATTACATTTGAAAAATATACAGGGAGTCAAATCCAAATATATCAAGAATATTAGTTTTAACTATAATCTTGATACATACATAATACCCACATCGCACATGAAAAAAAAATTAAAATACATATTTTTATATAGATATTAACATTATTACCTCCAGAATATCTTTCAATACTAAACATGGTACATATTATAGATCCCTCAGAATGAATTAAAAATAGTGGGGCTCAAAATATCAATAAGGGTTAAGAATAGATGAAGTTATCATTAATTAATATAGAATAATAAATTTATAAATTTATATAACTGAATAAAATTACATTTAACGAATAAATTGGTTGTTAAAATTAAATAATACATAATCAATATAGAATGATAAATAACTGAAATTACATTCTATTTAATTAATAAATTTAGAATGAAATATCTATAGAGATAATATAGTGGATAAACTATCATTGGTAATAATAGAAAAAAATAACAAATATAGGAAATTCGTATTTTTTGGAAATCATCTCTCAGGCACATGATACATCTTCCATCAAAATCTATTTTTTATCACTTTTAGGTAAATACCCATTTGATTCAACCAAAAAGTGTTTCTGATGAGACATTTCAATCCATCAATATCCTATTTGGATGTTCTACCCACCCACGTATACATGTCCATATGATTCCTAATATATAAAATAAATGATATAATTTGTGAACAATGTGACTTATTAAAAAATATCTGTATTGAGTAAAGGATACACATATATCATTATTTCCTTATATGGTCAAATAAAATTCATTGTATATAGTAGAAATAAAAAATATATATAAGGTTAAGGAAATAATTATATCCACTATAATAGAATATTCATAATTAATACTAATATAATATACATTAAGAAAAATCAAATTAATGTGATTGTTTCAATAGAAATTTAACAAACATAAAATACATTGACCTCATACAATAACATTTACAACATAATAATTTTCAATTCTAATCCCCATGGAAGAAATAAATCACAATAAAACATAAAATATATATAATAATTAATTATTTCTTATATAATATGTCTATGCAATAATATATAGACCATATAAATGAAATTAGTATCATAACATTATAATATTCCACAATTATGTGAAATAGAGATGATGTAACATACCTAATGCTTACTTTTAGGTCAAACATTCATTAACCATGGGTATAGTCGTCTTAAATACGTTTTTATCCTATTCTAGAACTGTATTAAAATTTATAACATCATATCTGATCCTTTTATAATATAATATCGGTTTTTTATTAATAATCATCCATTATTCCTATTATTTCAAGTGTAATTTTTCGTGTTATCTCAATTGTGTTGTACCATAAATTATCTGAGTCATGATCATATAATATAGTTCTTTCATTTCCGAAATAATCAACCTGAAATAATTATTATATTTTAACATGAATTATACTTTTAAAACCAATCATGATATATACTTATGAAAAATTAACTGTTATAAAATCATATAGATGGTATACCACACACACTCATGAGAATCATATCAAATTTACAATAATAATTATAAGAATATATTATTTATTATATTATATTTCTATAATAATAATAATTTCATAGAAATCATGTTATATCTTTAAATATAAATATATGTAAATTATCTTTATAATGTGGTATTGAGAAGAGAGATGCATCACATTTTGATATGTTATCATTTTTCTGTAAGAATGGTATAGAGTAAGAGGTTTCCAACCTCTGATACCAATTGTAGGATCGAAATATAATATGAGATGCTCAATATACAAGAGGGGGGGTGAATTGTATACTTTAAAAATTCCTTTGGAACCTTTAAAGTTAGTTATGAATAACTAGAGTTTCCTTAAGAAAAGGAAAGAACTAAGTTTAACAAAGTTAAACTAAGTTGATTCACAACACCTCTAATACCGAACTAAACTTGGAAAGAGATTCCAAAAGAAGGTTCCGGAAATATGGTTCCGGAAATTGAAACTTAACAAAAGTTACAATATGAGATTCTACCTTAAAGCGTATAGAATCTAAACTAATCAAAGTAAGTAGGGAAGTATAAGAAAATTATACTTTCCTTAAGATACAAAATGCAGCGGAATAAAACAAGTACAAGTAGAAGAACTACTAGTAACAAGATGATAGTCTTTTAACCCAAAGAGAAGGGTATCCAACAACCTTGGATAAAGGTCCCTTGATTTATACTTTCAAGCAAGTCTGTCTTACCCACACCAGGGTAAGCCCTCGATACGAAGATCGGTGTCTCTGTCTTGCTATCCCCGCAAGCCCTCAACTTCAAGGTAGTTGGCAACCTCTGTCTTTCTCGACAAGAAAGCCCTCGATCTTTAAGGTAGTCGGCACCTCTGTCTTTCTCATCAAGAAAGCCCTCGATCTTTAAGGTAGTCGGCACCTCTGTCTTCCTATCCCCGGAAGCCCTCGAATGTAATCACCAACATTCGGAGTCGCACGAAGCTTTGAGAGTTAATAAGAGACTCTCTCTCTAGAAATCACTTCAACAGCATGTATGCACAAAGTTCAAATGTTCATCCATCCGTCCGTTTTTTTCAAATGAGCTCCTATTTATAGGTGAGGTCGGCTCCTTCTCCAACGGTCATATTTTCCTTAAAGTTCGGAGGGACCTGTACACGTGTCACTTAGACAACGGTTAGTTTATAACAAAATGGACGACATCGTTTTATAACAAAGTAAGTGTAACAGAAAGTACGACATCGTTTTAAAACCTAACATAAAGGTTCGGAATAGAAATTTCGGAGTGAAAGTTCGGAGTGAACAAATTCAGAGTGTATAAAACAATGATATCCAGATTCTGTTTAATGAGTGAATTCGGAATGAGAATTCGGAATAGGAATTCGGAATAGGAATTCTTCATCAGAAATCGTAATGAGAAATCGTCATCAGAATTCGTAATGAGAATTCGGAATGAGATTTCTTCATTAGAATTCGTAATGAGAATTCTTCATTGGAATTCGTAATGAGAATTCTTCTTCAGAATTCGTAATGAGAATTCGAAATGGGATTTCTTCATTAGAATTCGTAATGAGAATTCTTCTTCAGAATTCGTAATGAGAATTCGTAATGAGAATTCTTCTTTAGAATTCGTAATGGGAATTCTTCTTCAGAATTCGTATTCTGAATCTGGAATAGAACTTAGTCAGAATTCATAACCGGAATTCGGAGTGAAACTTCCTTATAGTTCTTGTCCAGAATCCGAACCCTAAAACAGAATGCTTTTTATCAGTTTTAATGATTCCGAGAAAGTGAATCCGAATTTCATACTTAAGAAAAATATTAATGAAAATATGATAAGGATAAATTTTTCTTATAAAAGCGTTTTTCCTTAAGAAAACATTTTTCCTTATAAAAGCAATTTTCCTTACAAAAGCGATTTTCCTTAAAGATAAGGTGTTTGTGATTTTCAAAACAAGAAGGAATGGAAAAGTCATAAGGAAAACCTTATTGACTCAACAATCTCCCCCTTTTTGGAAAGCACAAACATCCTTACGAAAAAGCTATTCTAAGAAGAAAGAAACATATTAAAGCTTATCTCCCTTGGTTTAAGAATATAGATGAATACGACTAACTCCCCCTTAGGCTTTGAATCTCTAAGGATCGTATTCATATTTCCGGAGTGATATTTCTTTAAGATAAAAACTCCCCCTTAAACAAACTCTTAGTAGAGTTCTATCTCCTTGGGTATTTTTCTTTCTCCCCCTTTGATAAGCACTTATTAGATTTCCTCTTTTTCTTAAGGATCTTTTCCTTCTCCCCCTTTGTGATTTTCAAAAAGAATTTCGAGGGAATGGAAAAAAAATAACAAAGTACCTGAAAGAATTAGTAACAACAACAAAACAGAACAACAAGCACGATTCTCATTAAATTTGAAATGTCAGCAACAAAAACAGATTACAACAAAAAGATCGGATTGGTCATTTGGGATCTTTCTCTTTCGACATCAGCCCCTTGAGAATAGTCTTGATCTTCTTGAGATCCTTATGATCTTCCTCTGCTTGCTTTTCTAAGACAACTATTCTTGCTGACTGAGCTTGAATGATTTCTTCCTGAGCCTTCAACTTTTCTTCCTGAGCTTCCATTTTCTCTTCCTGAGACTTTATCCTTTCTAGAAAATTGATCCGATGATCCCTTTCAAATTTCCAACTTTGATTAACAGAGTTGAGCTTTCCATTCAGATCTCTTACTTCCTGACTCCGGATGTTCTTTTCCTCTGCCAATTTCTCATCGAATGATGCAGTCATCTCATGAAACTTCTTATCCTCGGTTTGAAAAGCATCCTTAACATTCTCCTGAAACTCATCCAGCAACCTCATCTCTTCCACATTCTTCTTCGACCAGCTAGTCATCCTTTTGCAAGATATTTTATGGGCTTCGTAACCAATGAAGAAATTTTTGAACTGGGCTTCTATCTCAACACACTTATCCATTACCATGGATACGGAATCGGTTTTCTGATTCAGCGTATGTTGGAGCATCTGGCACCGAGAATCAATACTGGAGAAAGTCGGAATGGTTCCCACCAACTTCTTCAAGGATTGAACAACAAAATCGTGCCCCAACGAAGATGATTCCGAATCTGACATCTTGCTAGGAGAATTTTCTTCTTCAATAAGCTCCAACTTCCTCTTTGAAGAACTACCAGCTTCCTTCCTCATACTCTTTTCTGAACTCGGGGTATCAGCAATAACTTGTTTCCCCTTATCTTTTTTCGGAATAGAAACCTGTTCCGGAGATTTCTTCTCACTGTCAGAAACTTGAACAACCAAATCTTCCTCATCAACAACTTCTATATTTTCTTTCTGAGCAGCATCAAGTGAAAGATGTTCTTCTTCTCCATGATAAGAAACTTCTTCCTCTCCTTCCTTTCCTTCTATTACTGGAGTAACTAGTTTTGAAGATTCGGCTTCAGAAGTTCGGAGCGACAGGTGTTCCGAAGGAGTTCCCTTGTATTCATCTACTTGTTTGAGCACATCTCCTGTCTCACCACTTCCTTCAGCAGCTTCTTCTACTTCTTCCACTAGCTCTACTTCCTCAGCATTCTTAGCAGCAGCCTCTTTTGGATCATCGAGATTTCTTCCTGGAGTCTCAGGTAGAGAGTCCAAAGAAAAAGTTCTCGGAACGGGAATGGTTGCTGAAACCATTTCATTAAACTTCAACAAGGCTTGCACAGCCTCAGCTTCTGACAACTTCTTCTTCAGCTTCTTTTCCTTAGCTTGCTTCTCGAGCTCATCAGCAGCCTTTTCTTTCAGAGCTTTAGCCTCTGCGGGATCCAATCCGAACTGCGGATCTCCTTCCTTCCTCTTTTCCTTGTCAGCTCTCCACTTCGCTGCAACATCATCAGTATATGTCTTCTTCTTCTTAGGCTTAGGAGGTGCGGAATGGACTTCCTTAGACTTAGGTTCTTCAGCTTCACCTACCACTTCTTTCAGCTTCCTCTTCCTTACCGGCTTAGGCGATTCCGGATCAGCCACTTTCGGAGTCACTTCTTCTTGAGGAGGAAGATCAATAAACATGCCAGACTTCTTGTCAAAAGCTATATTCATCCTTTTAAGAGTTGCATCACTGAGCAACATGATCTTGCAAACTTTAGGTTTAGAACTGCAAGCAACCTTGAAGGACTCAAGGCACCGAACTATCAGCTTCGACAATATTGCCGGATACATTACTATCTGAGCTCTCAGATTCCCTTTCTTTAAATTCTCAAGATTAAGAAGGATATGCTTCATCAGATTGAACTTCCTTTGATTTATCAAGAAATCTAAGATGTATATCTCACTCTTCTTCAAGCTGTCCTTGTCTCCTTTTCTCGGTACAATAAGCCCTTGCACCCATAACTCCAGAATCCGGAAGTTTGTAGATAGGGTTGCAATTTTCGAAGCCTTATCATCATCCAGTCCGAGAATTTCTAAGGCTTTCTCCTTGTTGAAACTACCCAAGGAGTCTGGTAGAACATGCGAGATAAACTCAGCTTCCCCTTCATAATTCAACCCTACCAAGCTTGCAGCCTTGGTGTAAGATAGCTTATAAGTCTTGCCATACGATTTGAAGGAAAATTTTTCTCTATTGTCTTCCACGAAGAAAGCAACCGACTCATAAAACTCAACAAGCAAGTCTGGGTAAACTTCATCTTGGTTGCCAGTTTTTGATATCGCAACATCTTCCCAGCCATTGAGCTTGATATTCTTTGATATAATAGAATCATAGTTGCTGAAGAAATTCGGATGCACTAACCGCTCTCTGTAGATTAACCACTGTGAAATGGGCTTTGTTGAAGACATCTCTTGAGAAGCTAACTCTGCAGACATTCGGATTAGAAGTCTCTGAGAAGTTCGGAACTGAGAAGACTGAAGTTCGGAACTGGAAAACTGTAGTTCGGAACAGCCTTAAATCAGAGAGACAGAGCTTCAGCACGCAAGAGCTTGAGATCGATGTGGGACGAGAAAATAGGGTCCCCTTTATATAGGCTTTGGGATGACGGTTCAACTTCCTCGGTTGATCTAACGGTTTAGAATGATCTGAGATCAGATCTGACGGTTGAGAGGTTGAATCCGATCTTTTTGAGGTTTTATTAAAACAGAATTCAAGAAATTCAAAAAAACCGAAAACAAACTATAAGAAAATGCCAGCAAGTAAAATATGATTACGAAAACATCAGTAAGGAAGTCATACCTTTCGGATTAGCTTAGGAAAGTTATTCGTAATGGGTAATGTAAAGACAACTACGAAAAAACTCAATACGAAAAACCTAATACGAAAAACTCAATACGAAAAACGCAATACGAAAAACTCAATACGAAAAACTCAATACGAAAAACTTCATAAAAAAAACTTGTTATGGAAGATTCAATACGAAAGTTTTTTTTTTATTATGAAAATACCAGTACGAAAATTTTCCATTCCGGAAATTTTCAATACGAATACTTTTATTCCAGAAGTATTTTGTATGGAAATATCCATTCTGGAAAATTGTAGTTCCGGAAGTTCCATTCCGGAAAATTTCGTTCCGAAAAATTTGAAAACAAATTTTGAAAAAACTTTGTTAAATAAACAAACAAATGTACTCCCCCTATGAAAAGGAGTTTATTACTGTGAGAAGATTTTTCCAACAGAAAGTTAATTAAGGAAGATTAC
The DNA here is from genome assembly GCA_963277665.1 of Viscum album. Classification (NCBI taxonomy): domain Eukaryota; kingdom Viridiplantae; phylum Streptophyta; class Magnoliopsida; order Santalales; family Viscaceae; genus Viscum; species Viscum album. The sequence continues at coordinate 1,968,398,316 of OY728132.1, forward strand.
CTTACGGTTATCATTCCTAACTTCTGTTTAATATATTCAAATCTATCAGAAGGTAAAGATTTTGTGAAAATATCAGCAAGTTGATCTTGCGTTCCGATAAACTGAAGAATAATATCTCCTTTAAGTGTGTGATCCCTAAGAAAGTGATGCCTAATATCTATGTGTTTTGCACGGGAGTGATGTGCAGGGTTTTTACTTAGAGCAATGGCACTTGTGTTATCACACAAAATTTGAGTTTTAGTAAAACTCAAGCCATAGTCTGTGAGTGTGTGTTGCATCCACAACACTTGTGCACAACAACTTCCAGCTGCTACATATTCAGCTTCAGCAGTGGAGAGTGCAACAGAATGTTGCTTCTTGCATGACCAAGAAACTAATGAATCTCCTAAGAAATGACAAGTTCCGGATGTACTTTTTCTATCCATTCTACAACCACCAAAGTCAGCATCAGAAAAGCTTTTTAGAACAAAATCATTTCCAGAAGTATAAAATAATCCTAGATCCATGGTTCCCTTAAGGTAGCGAAAAATTCTTTTAACTGCCTTTAAGTGAGATTCCTTAGGATTGGATTGATATCTTGCACATAAGCATACTGAAAACATTAAGTCTGGTCGACTAGCAGTTAAGTAAAGTAGACTTCCAATCATACCTCTAAAAGATGTTTGATCTACTGGTTTCCCAGCTTCATCAAGATCTAAAGAGTTTGAGGTACCAATAGGAGTACTTATACTCTTCGTGTTGTCATAACCATACTTTTTAAGAAGATCTTTAATATACTTATGTTGAGATATGTAGGTTCCTTCTGGTTTTTGAGAAATTTGAAAACCAAGGAAAAATGTTAACTCACCCATCATACTCATTTCAAACTCAGATTTCATTAGACTAGCAAAAGAATCAGTCAAAGATTGCTGAGTTGAACCAAATATAATGTCATCAACATAAATTTGAACAATCAAAACATTTTTCTTATCTTTCTTTATAAAAAGGGTTGGATCTGCATTTCCCTTAACATAGTTATTTTGAAGCAAAAATCCAGTGAGTCTATCATACCATGCTCGTGGGGCTTGTTTAAGGCCATACAAAGCTTTGGTAAGTCTAAAAACATGATCAGGATGTTTTGTATCTTCAAAGCCAGGAGGTTGTTCAACAAAAACTTCCTCTTGAACATAACCGTTAAGAAAAGCACATTTCACATCCATTTGAAATAGTTTGAAATTAAAGAATGCTGCAAAGGCAAGTAGAATACGGATAGATTCAAGTCTAGCTACTGGAGCATAGGTTTCTTCATAGTCTATTCCTTCTTGCTGATTATAGCCTTTAGCAACAAGTCTAGCTTTATTTCTAACAATGACTCCATTTTCATCACATTTGTTTCTGAAGACCCACTTTACTCCAATAACAGAAGTTTCCTTAGGTCTTTCAACCAAGGTCCAGACTTTATTCCTTTCGAATTCATTTAGCTCATCTTGCATTGCTTTGATCCAATCATCATCACCTAAAGCTTCATCAGTGCTTTTAGGTTCTAGTTGGGAAAGAAATGCTAGATGTTCTACTTCATTTCTTAAGGAACTTCTAGTCCTTACAGGTTGATTTACATCACCAATAATACTATCACTGGGATGATTCTTAAGAAACATCTGATTTGGGTTTTGTAAAACCTGTTCATCAACATAAGGTAGAAAGTCTTCTGGGGTAAATGTTTCAGAAGTATCTTCTAGAACAATTTCCTTATCAGAAGGTTCTTCTAACAAAGGTTGACAATCAGTTTTTGAAAACACATCTGAAGATGTAAGTTGGGAGGTTTTAAAAACAAAAGGATCTGACTCATCAAATTTCACATGTACTGTTTCCTCAACAGTACAAGTATTTTTATTAAAAACTCTATAAGCCTTAGAGGTTGTGGAATATCCTAAGAAAATTCCTTCGTCTGATTTTGGTGCGAATTTATGTAAGTTATCTTTAGTATTCAAAATGAATACTTTGCAACCAAAAACCCTTAAGTAGGAAAGCCTTGGTTTTCTACCATTCCATAACTCATAAGGAGTTTTATTAAGAAAAGGTCTAATCAAAACTCGATTTATAGTATAACAAGCAGTACTTACAGCTTCAGCCCAGAAATGTCTAGCAATAGAATATTCACTCAACATGGTTCTAGTTATTTCTTGAAGAATTCGATTTCTTCTTTCAACTACACCATTCTGTTGAGGAGTTCTAGGTGCTGAAAAGTTGTGAGTAATACCTTTCTTACTACAAAAAGTTTCAAAATCAGAATTTTGAAATTCTCCTCCATGATCACTATGAATAGTTTTCAATGGAAGATTTTTCTCATTTTTAACTTGAGCTCTAAAACTTTTGAAATAAGAAAAAGCTTCAGATTTCCTTGCTAGAAAATAGACCCAAGTAAATCTAGTGTAATCATCAACTAGAACAAACACATAGTATTTGCCTCCAATGCTTCCAGTTTGTGTAGGACCAAAAAGATCCATGTGCACCAACTGTAATGCATCGGTTGTTGAGACTTCACCGATTGACTTAAAACTAGATTTATGTTGCTTGCCATATTGACAAGGATCACAAACTTTAGAAGAATCAAATCTAAGCTCCGGTAGATCCTTAACTAGTTTCTTCTTAGAGAGTTTACATAGGTTTCTAAGATTACAGTGTCCTAGTCTTCTATGCCATAACCAAGAATGATCTTCCATTGCACTTAGGCAAGGTAAATCTTGGCTTCTTAGGTCTTCTAAGTTTAAGGTGTAAACATTCTCTTGCCTGTTGGCTGAGAGAATAAATTCTTCCTTGGAATTGTGAACTAAGCATTTATCATTCCTAAAATTCACAAGGTAACCTTCATCACATAACTGACTTATGCTAATGAGGTTGTGCTTAAGACCTTTAACAAAAAGAACATTTGAAATCAAAGTTTTACCTAAAAGAACAATATTACCAATACCAACAATCTCTCCCTTAGCATTGTCTCCGAAAGTTACCTTTCCTCCTTTCATCTTGATAATTTTTTCAAAGAAGCTTTTGTTACCAGTCATGTGCCGGGAACATCCACTATCCATGTACCAAACATTGTTGCTGGAACTTTCTTTATTTTCCTGAAATTAAGAACAAAGTTAGACTTTCGGAATCCAAACTTGCTTGGATCCGAGATTTCTAGACAATAAAATCTTAGGTACCCACATTTTCTTGGAAAAATAAGCTTTATGAAAACCTAAGGATTGGGTTTTGTTTAAGGAACAATTTCTTGCCCAGTGACCACCACATTGACACTTAGTACAAAATGGGGCACTTTGAGGAACAAAATAATTGTTGCTGAAAACAGGTTTTGCATGGGTATAACCAAATCCGGATTTATTTCTTAAAGGTCGTATTTGAGAATACATCTTATCAAAATTTTCCTTACCATGGGTAAAGTTTGATAAGCACTTCTTTAAGGAAAAAATTTCGGACTTGAGTTTTACAACCAAGTTTTTATCTTCAAAATCATTAGTTTTGGAACTAGAGTTAGGCTCGAAAACATTTTTATTAGAAATTACTTTTTCTAACTCTTTAGAAAGTTTATTCTTCTCAGAACTTACTTCCTCAAGATTTTTTGAAATACTTTCAAAATCAGCATTTTTCTTATCAAGATCTTTAGAAAGATCTGATATCTCTTTAGTAAGAATAGAATTCCTAGAATTTGCCTTATCAAGTTTCTTGTTGAGTTTGGAATTCTCAATCTCAAGAAGTTCAGCAAATCTAGAGACTTCTTCAAAAGTAGGTAAAGTATTTTCCTCATCAGAAGTTGATTCTTCATCAGAAGAGTTATAATACTTACTATCATTAGGATTTAAAGAAACATTGGTCAAAGATTCAGCATTTCGTACCTTAGCCATAAGACAATGATTATCAATAGGTAATCTGGCTATAAGACCAAGATTCTTCTGTCCTGAAGATTCATATTCAGAAGATTCATCTGAAGAGTCACCACCACTGGCACTCCAGGTGTCATTAGCTTTCAAAACTTTCTTAGCTTTAGCTTTGTAATATTTCTTCCTGTTCCTGTCTGAATGCCTTTCCTTTCTTTCTTTCTTTCTGAGCATAGGGCAATCTGGTCTAATATGTCCTGCTCTCTTACATTCATAACAAGTAACTTCTCCATCTTTCTTATCTTTCCTATCCTTCTTCTTATACTTGGATTGAAAGTTTCTTTGTCCAGCTATCTTGTTCATCCTTCGAGCAAGATTGGCTAATTCATTTTCTGAAACTTCACTTTCACTAGATTCGGATTGGAAAATGACTTTCTTCGATTTGGATCTGGTTACTCTCTCAGGAGTCTTAGCTTTCATCTGATTCGAAGTTGTAGTAAAAGCAACAGTACCATTTCCATTCTTCTTCTTGATGTTGTCAGCATCTCTCTTCATTCTAGTCTCATGTTGTAGAAGAGTTCCAAATAATTCATCAAGAGTTATTTGAGTAACCTTCCTGTTCTCATCTATAGCTGTTCTCTTGGATTCCCACTCATTGGGCATAATGTCAATTATCTTGTCCACAAGAGCTTCATCATCTAAACCTTTCTCTCCCATAGACTGTAGACTATTGACGATTGTCATAAATCTTTGTTGTACTTTACAGATAGGTTCTCCATAAGGAAAATTAAAGCCATGATATTCAGCTCTAAGCATAGCTCTCCTAGTCTCAATCACTTTAGAAGTCCCAAAATGAGTAACCTCTAACTTCTTCCATATACAATTAGCTGCTTCACAAGAAGAAATTTGGCTATATATATTTCTGGTCATTGAACATAATAAAGTGTTGCGTACCTTGTAGTTGAGTTGATATTCTTGCTTCTCCTGGTTAGTAAAGGTTCTGACTTCCTTGTCAGGAATTTTGTAATCACCAGTAAGCATGACAAAGTTATCTACTCCAGTATTGATAACAAACGTCTTCATACGATCTCTCCAGTATTCATAATCATTACCATCAAATATTGGTGGCCTTGTAGGATTCAAATTGTCTATCGAACCAACATTCATTCCTGCCATACTTGAAAATAACTTGGAAACAAACTTGTTAATAACAAAAATTCGGAATTAAAAAGTTCGGAATAGGAAAAGTTCGGAATGGATAATCCGGAATGAAAAAGTTCGGAATTGAAAAGTGAGCAAGAAAAACTTGAACGTGAGTACAAGTATTTCAGTAACCTTGGCTCTGATACCAAATGTAAGAATGGTATAGAGTAAGAGGTTTCCAACCTCTGATACCAATTGTAGGATCGAAATATAATATGAGATGCTCAATATACAAGAGGGGGGGTGAATTGTATACTTTAAAAATTCCTTTGGAACCTTTAAAGTTAGTTATGAATAACTAGAGTTTCCTTAAGAAAAGGAAAGAACTAAGTTTAACAAAGTTAAACTAAGTTGATTCACAACACCTCTAATACCGAACTAAACTTGGAAAGAGATTCCAAAAGAAGGTTCCGGAAATATGGTTCCGGAAATTGAAACTTAACAAAAGTTACAATATGAGATTCTACCTTAAAGCGTATAGAATCTAAACTAATCAAAGTAAGTAGGGAAGTATAAGAAAATTATACTTTCCTTAAGATACAAAATGCAGCGGAATAAAACAAGTACAAGTAGAAGAACTACTAGTAACAAGATGATAGTCTTTTAACCCAAAGAGAAGGGTATCCAACAACCTTGGATAAAGGTCCCTTGATTTATACTTTCAAGCAAGTCTGTCTTACCCACACCAGGGTAAGCCCTCGATACGAAGATCGGTGTCTCTGTCTTGCTATCCCCGCAAGCCCTCAACTTCAAGGTAGTTGGCAACCTCTGTCTTTCTCGACAAGAAAGCCCTCGATCTTTAAGGTAGTCGGCACCTCTGTCTTTCTCATCAAGAAAGCCCTCGATCTTTAAGGTAGTCGGCACCTCTGTCTTCCTATCCCCGGAAGCCCTCGAATGTAATCACCAACATTCGGAGTCGCACGAAGCTTTGAGAGTTAATAAGAGACTCTCTCTCTAGAAATCACTTCAACAGCATGTATGCACAAAGTTCAAATGTTCATCCATCCGTCCGTTTTTTTCAAATGAGCTCCTATTTATAGGTGAGGTCGGCTCCTTCTCCAACGGTCATATTTTCCTTAAAGTTCGGAGGGACCTGTACACGTGTCACTTAGACAACGGTTAGTTTATAACAAAATGGACGACATCGTTTTATAACAAAGTAAGTGTAACAGAAAGTACGACATCGTTTTAAAACCTAACATAAAGGTTCGGAATAGAAATTTCGGAGTGAAAGTTCGGAGTGAACAAATTCAGAGTGTATAAAACAATGATATCCAGATTCTGTTTAATGAGTGAATTCGGAATGAGAATTCGGAATAGGAATTCGGAATAGGAATTCTTCATCAGAAATCGTAATGAGAAATCGTCATCAGAATTCGTAATGAGAATTCGGAATGAGATTTCTTCATTAGAATTCGTAATGAGAATTCTTCATTGGAATTCGTAATGAGAATTCTTCTTCAGAATTCGTAATGAGAATTCGAAATGGGATTTCTTCATTAGAATTCGTAATGAGAATTCTTCTTCAGAATTCGTAATGAGAATTCGTAATGAGAATTCTTCTTTAGAATTCGTAATGGGAATTCTTCTTCAGAATTCGTATTCTGAATCTGGAATAGAACTTAGTCAGAATTCATAACCGGAATTCGGAGTGAAACTTCCTTATAGTTCTTGTCCAGAATCCGAACCCTAAAACAGAATGCTTTTTATCAGTTTTAATGATTCCGAGAAAGTGAATCCGAATTTCATACTTAAGAAAAATATTAATGAAAATATGATAAGGATAAATTTTTCTTATAAAAGCGTTTTTCCTTAAGAAAACATTTTTCCTTATAAAAGCAATTTTCCTTACAAAAGCGATTTTCCTTAAAGATAAGGTGTTTGTGATTTTCAAAACAAGAAGGAATGGAAAAGTCATAAGGAAAACCTTATTGACTCAACATTTTCGGTGTGAAAAAAAATGATATATTATCATTTAAGGATGAAAAATATGTCACGAGTATAATACGTTTTCAATTTAAATCAAATATATTGAAAAAAAAATCAATTCACGAGGTGGTATTCTATCGTACACATGAGAAACACTAAAATATATCCTAGGCCATACACATTAATGATGATTTTTTAGGATATTTTATAGAAAATGATATGGTTTTACATCATAACCATGACATAAAAATGTATCATTATATATATGTTACATTTGATATTATATCATCATGTTTTAAAAGAATTGAGGTAAGTGGGGGATCAAATAAAATATAAATTCTCATTAGATAATGTTGAATCTTCCTCAAGTGACCTCCTAATATTTGAATGAAATCCTTCCAAGTCTAGATTTAATACCAAACTGTGGATTCAATTATTACAATAGGGAATATCATAAGTGATATTGGTAGGATTTTGTCAATCCAATTATATTTATAGGTGTGAATATGTGAGGGGATTTAGTTCCCTTTTATAATTAATGAGGATTTTCATTTATCTAAGTCTGCAACATCTTTCTATAATGGGAGGTCACCCTCACATCTTTTGGATCCAAAATTAATAATAAATGTATTAGAGGGATTATATGGGAATGAAAATACTCACCATAAAAAAATATTTTTTAACCATCTAATTCTGAAGCATTTGTATTTTCTCCCTTTTTATCACTTGAGTTTCCACAATAGTAATATGTTTTATAATTCTATGTAATTAAATTCAGAAGAATAATTTTGAATGACTATAATTATATAATATTTACCTAATTATTATAAAAATTTATTTCCATTTATCAGATAAAAATCCTATGTTTTTTTAAATTAACCTTAACAGAAATGCATGTGATAAGAAAAAACATCATTTTAGCATTAAATGCTTTAATTAATTTCAATTTTATTTACTAATTGTTATGTAAAAATTAAATTTTAACTTATTAAAAAATATTATTTATTCAGATACAATATATTGAATCCATTTTACCATATTAAATTCAAAAAATTATTAGAAGTCAATTATAAATTAACCCCATATTTGTAATGAGAATTATGGTTTTCAAAACGAAAATGTTCTAATGATTACATTGTTTTTTTATAAATATTAAATATTATAAAAAATGAAATTGCCTAAATTTTATTAATTGATATATGATATATGTAATTTTACTATAAATAAAATAAAATAAAATTTATCAATTATAATATTTTAAATGAAAATTAGGTTTTTAATTAAAATTCAGTATATTAAACTATTCATTAAAATTGAAATATTATAGAAGAATACAAAAAATAAACTGTAATATATATATTTTTTGAATTTTATAAAAACTTTTTCTATTATATAAATTATTTTTTCTATTAGTAGTAAATATAAACTTTAAACTATATTTTCAAAGCATGACTAACCGGTTTTTTGAAAGAATGATCTTTCTCTAAAATTATTTATTTTTTATATCAGATGATTCATTTTTATTTAAAATTAATAGATAAAAATAATTTTCATTAATTATTTAGTACCATTAATACCAACTACATTATGTGCTATTTTGTTATGCTATTCTATATTATAGTTCCCTTTAACTTGGGGTGGTGTGCTCTATAAGATATTTAAGAGATTAATTTTATATAAATATATATCAGGGGATGTTCAGAAATGATGCTTCATGTCTTTCATGATATTAAATAAAATATTAAAATTTTGTATTTTAATTGTGTTACGTCTTATTTTATGATAATTCACTTTGATTATTTCATTTTACACTTATTTTCATCTTAATCTCACAGATGGAATTTAATTAAGAATGATTATGTTTGATTTTACTGATCATTTGAGCTCAAAATTTTTATGTTTCCTTTTCCAAAACATAGCAAGAAATAAGTAAATTGAATTAGCTCTAAATGGGTTTCCTATTGAAGTGGATGATGAAATATTGGGGAATTTAAAAATCTGAGTATTGTGAGATATAGTGTATATATTTAGGAACATTTTGTTTATGAATCATTCATGTTTAGATATTTCACAAAATAAATTAAACTATAATGTTAAATGTTCCATTGAGATGTATGTGAATCAATTATTTTTTATTATGTTTTCTATTTTAATAGTGAAAATTGTGTTAAAAAAATTTGTATCAAATTCTAAACTATAATTTTTATAATTTCAACACTAGATTCAAGAGTGTGGATTTAGGGCTATTATTGTTGGTATCAAAGTTTTGTTTTGATAACGTTTGATATTATGATTTTTTTATGTGACTTTATCATTAGATTTAATGATTACATAATGGTTTTATTAGTTTATTATTTAATATATGTCTGGAGTCTCATATAATCCCATTTTTTATTTTATGTCATGAAATCTTAAATTGCTTATGGTTGTTTTGTGGGATATAATTTTTGGTTGTAGGTATATGTAACTCATATGTTTAATGTGAATGATTATATTATTATTAATAAAATAAATTATCTAAACAAATGTATAATGGTATGGTTACCTTTAAGTTTTATATGATATTGTATATCAATGAAATTATGATGCCACATGTTTTATTATATAGATGACCATGGGATGGAATGGTTGTTTGATGACAAAGTGATTAATTGTAATGGCCTGGACCCTCTTGTTTTATTACATTGCCAAATTCTTGTCTTTGGGGTATCCTGGGGACCATCGGTGACTCATTAAACAGTTTTCCAAGTTTTAGGATTGAACGAACGGTGGCCTTGATGACGGTCGTTGGCACTAATTATCATTAGGGTCATCAATCGACATCGGTGGCACTGATGAGTCATCAATAGTAGTAATCGACATCAGTGTTAGGGCGATAGTTCCAGGGAAACTGTACAAAGGTGATTCTTCCAGGTTGACATTTACTCACCTGACATTGAGTCCTTCCCTATTTTATCAGAACCTTTTAGTTTTTCCATAGTAATGTATATTTTGACATAAAATTTTTTTATTACCCCTTCATAATCCATTTAAATCTTGTAAAGATGTTTTAAACACCCAATAGTCAGGAAACCCTTGAGTTACTAAAACTTGTGGCCTTTTTCCTCGGTGTCATACCTTTGTCATGTTTTATAGTTTCACCCCTATTAAACATTTTTCTATGTTTAAAGAAAATATTTTAACCCACAATAGTTATCTCCACCTTCTCTGAGGAGAGTTTATATATCTCAATTAATCTCAATGTGTGAAACCACCCAACCACATTGTCAATCCACTATGCGAATTTTATATATTTCAAAACCATCTCCACAATTTTAGGATATTCCCTTTTCTTAAGTTGAGATCATATCTTTCTTTTTTCCTTCTAGTATCTCTTAGTGTGCTTTGAGACATCCTTCTAATATGAATCATGTGTTCGTGCTGGATCCCTTCTCTCTCTTCCTTGGAGTACTCATAGTTCATCCACTACATGCTGCGCATCCTCGGTTCTTGGTGAGAGGAGAAAAACATTGCTCGTTGATCATCCAAGTAGGGGTATTTCCTTGATAATTAGTGGTAGTCCATCATGAGGTTTGAATATCATAATTTTTTTCTTGGGATATAGATGAAACCAAACCATAACGAAGATAAAAAACTGACTCTAATTAATGATGGTGTTAGTTTGATGATGATGGTGATGTATTTCTTTTATCTTGGTTTCTATGTTGTGAATAATATGGGCTTATGAAAATTGAAAATAGTGGTCGTTGGTGGTCCTTTATTTCACACTAATGAACCTATGTTTTTATAGATAATCTTGTCGTTGAATGGATAAAATAAGGAAACTAGTTAATCACGTAATTTTGGTCGATAAAATTGATTCCCAATGAATAAGAATCCTTCTGTGATCACCACAATTTACCAGACGGAAAGATGGAAACTGATAAACAATCTGTGTAAATCCTAAAACTCCATATCTCTATTCTACTAATGCGTATAGTTATTTGTCTAGATGCTTTTGGGGTGGGTCGATGGGGATGGGATCTCCAATTATTTAGTTTTTGTCTATGGATTTGATGAAGTGTGGGGCCGTATGTTGGGGCTTGGTTTGGTTCTAGTACATTGAGGGATCTCATCGGCCCCTTTTTTGTTTTGACAATACAAGATAACCAGGTGTGAATGATCTAATTGATGCTAGACTATTTTCCTTCAGTTGTAGTCGTGGATTATGGATATGCCTATTAGTTTCTTGGTAGTGAAGGAATATTTTAAATGGTATGACTTGAACATGATAATGATAATGGGTGTGATGGGGGACTTGTTTTCCAAAAATAGGTTATGCTCTGGTTGTGGATGTTGTGTGTGTGTGTGCAAGTAGGTATAGTACCGAGGGTGGTTTTTCTTCAGAACCCTTAGGTTGGGATGAGTGTTTGATTACATATATGTAAAAAAAATATTTTGTTTGGTACTTATACGCACCCCAACCATGTTGAGCACTTGGTGGAAAACACCCCATTCATGGGAAAGGGTGTTTTCCCAACATTCTTATGAGTAGCTGGTTGTTATCTTCTTTCTAATCCCTCTCTCATACAGCCCAAGTCTCTTTGGGATGGCTGTGATGGACTCAGGTTTATTATGGCCCAAGACTCTTAGGGCATGGTGTTTTATGGTGAATGAACAAGGTGTGTGTGGGTAGGTTTGTTTCCCAAGTGTCATCTAGATGAGGCATTGGTGTCTTCGAGTGTGGTAGTGGTTGTTCTGGCATAGCTGTCCCCAGGCGCAACAGTGGTTGTTGTGGTCTAGTTGTCTTTAGGAAGGGGAGTGAGTGGTTGTGGTGGTCCAAGTGTCTGCAGTTGGGATGCATTATTGTGACAGCACCTAAGGTTGTTGTTTGAGAGGTATTGGGAGTCCAATAGAACTTTTCATGGATATTTAATGTGTATGAAGTCCTAAATAATCAATGTGAAAGCGGTGCAGGGTACCCAAATATCGATGTGCTATTAATATTACTCTACCAGACTTGCGTTATTTTTGGAGTGTTCCTTGTTGAGGTTTGGTGGATAGTTTCCTTGCTATTTTATTTTGGTAACCTCTAATTTCTTCGGGGTCATTAGAATTCCTCCCCACTTGTGCATGAGAGCATTTGGATTTCCTTAATGAGTATACTTGTGTGCTCACCCTACACATATAATATTGATTTCAGTTATCCTTGTAGGATTTGAAGACCGTGGTGGACCATACTATATTAGGCATCGAGATATTCATCGTTACTGCTTTTATTTCTTTTGTTACATCCCTTTGGAGTTTCCCGTACATTATAGAACTTTATTCTGAACATGCATGTGTATAAATGGATTTTGGATTTATTTTTTCATTCTATATTAAGAATTTTATGAGATTTACCATGTTATCTCCCAATATTTTTCAATAAAAAAAAAAGGTAAATGCCTTCCATATTAAACGTGATTATGTATCCTTGGTGATCTTCTCCACACTGGGTCCCACTGAAGGCAGGACTCAGGGGGGTTATTATCTCTCCGTTAAAATTAAAAATGAAGGGTTTGGCAGTTTGATGTCCCTTGCATAGTCTAGGTGAAGTTGGTTCATGACCGAATGGTTTCAGAGGTGATAGTCTAGCGATAGGATGGATTTTTGGGTTAGGCACATTGAGATTTCATGGGATGGTAGGGCCACAGTATTTTGAAATTTTGGTTCATGAAATAGGTCAGTGAAGACCAGCTATGGCATGGGATTTTATAGCCCCCTGTGATCTGATGCAAGGACTATAGGCCTACTGAACTCCCATGTGAGGCTATACTGATTGTTGGGTAGAGGACCTATGAATAGTACATGAAACATGATGTCTTATGTTGTTGTGTGTTTTTGGTGTTCTGGGAATTTAAAATGAATAAAAAGTTTAAAAAAATTAAAAGATATTTTCTACACTACTCAGGCTTAGGAATTCATTATTTACATTGAAGTTATGTCACCCGGATGACATCCATGAGAAGTCCAGGTGATCGAGGACTATGTGGTTATTGCGGCAGAAAATCATATGATTGATCGAGAGGAGAATGAAAACTAGTGGTAGAATGTGTATCATGACCTTCTGCAGCATACCCTTAGGAAGTACGATGTTAATGTCTCGGACACTAATACAGAAAGCTGGATCGAGGATTTGGTGATAGCATTCAACTTCATCTAAGTTCCAGCTGAGTACTTGGTTCCTCTGGCTACAAGCCAAATATGGGGATCAGCACGTCTGTGGTGGACACTCTATCTTGTGGAGAATAAATAAGACAATGTTTCATGGACCGACTTCAAGAGGGTGTTTTAGGCAGAATTCCACTCTTCCACAATGAAGGCTGAGAAGGGGTAGAGTTTACTCTCCCAATATAAGTGGAGTATGTTAGAGAGATATTTGCAGATCATGTTCAGGTATCTCCTTCATTTTTTCTCGGACATCTTTCTAGATGAGGAGTTACAGGAATGGCGCTTTGAGGAGGCACTACGAGCTTCCCTACATTAAATTGTTACTCCCTTATCTCTACCAACATACTTGGAGGTCCATGTAAAGGCTGATGTGGGGAAGAGGATGTGCATGCTAGAGGGTGTTCCGCGAGAGGGGATCTAGTTGAGCTCCTCAAAGTGGAAGGTCATTATCATCAAGCCTCTAACATTAGAGCCATCCATGTTTTGGCTGGTAGGGAGTAGGACCCAACAGTACCTGTTTCGATCTCGTGGTCCTCACCCCTTCTCTACGAGCCTAGAACATATGTTCTTTATATGTGGTGGGAGTGGGAATATTTGGAATCAGTTTTTGTAGTGAGTACGGTACAGTGGAGGTGATCAGGTTCAACACCCACTTTAGTATCATCAGTTTCTATCCAGACCCTTTCTGCAGCAGCATGAGCACTAGGGATAGCGATCTCCTAATCCTCCAAGAGAATACATTGCAAGAGGATTCCGACCTCATGGTTCTCTTTAGGGTCCTTGGTTAGGGACGCAACCAATAGGTGAGGGGCATAGTATCAGAGCCTTTGCAGTTGCACGCCGCAGAATTCCAGCCAGGCCAGATGTCGTTCGAGGTATGATCAGCTTGTTTAGTACTCTGGATTTTTATTTTCTTGATTCTAGAGAATCACACTGATTTTTTCCACCTATTCTAGCACATACCTTGGGCCTATATGTAGAGAAACATTCCATGCCCCAGTGTTGAGTACGCAGGTTGGAGATCGAACCAACCTATTTGTCATTTGTTGATGATGCAAACTGCTGCTAAGGCCACATCAGTCTAATGGTGATCTTTCTATGCTACAAATTCAGCCATGCGATGTCATTATAGGAATCGATTGGCGATTCTATGTACACACTGTTATCAACATATTCCAGAGAAGGGTCATCTTCTCAGATATGGGTGGCCGGCATGTAACTTTCATTGGAGAGAGTGGTTTCTAGGGGGGTAGCTAGTGAGTGTGGCCCCTTCTTTCATTGTAGTTGAGCTATCAGTGGAGTTTGTAGATACTGAGATGGTGGAAGTCATGTGGATCATCAGTGAGTTAAGGGAAGTCTTCCCAATTGAGGTGTTAACTTTATCCCCTCAACGTGATGTTGAGTTCGGGATTGACTTACAACCCAACACCCATTCGATTTCGATGGATCCCAATAGGATGGTGCCTTCTGAGTAGTAGGAGATGCAGATACAGGTTGATGACCAAATGATGAAGGGTTTTATCCACCTGAGTGCATCACCATGGAGTGCTCACATCTTGTTAGCAAGGAAGGCTGATGGTTGTCTCAGGATGTGTATATACTACCTAAGGCTATATCATGTGACAAAAAATAACCTTTATCCATTATGGAGGATCAACGACGTCTGTGACTAGTTGAAGGGAGCATGCTGGTTCTCAATGATTAACAAATGGTCAAGATATCCGTAGTAGGGGTGAAGGAGGAGAAATAATGATTACTACATTCAAGTACAGATATGGGAACTTTGAGTTAATGGTTTCGGCATTATTAACACCCCACATATGTTCACGGGGCTCATGAAATGAATCTTCCACAAATATCTAGATTGGTTTGTATCCCTATTTAATAACCAAATCCTAATATACTCATGATCAAATGAGTATAATAACTAGCATCTTAAGATAGTTTTATAAGCGGTATGACACTACTATCTCTATGGTGAGTTGTCTAAGTGTATGTTCTGTATATGAGAGGTGCACTTCATTAGACACGTGATGTATGATCATGGGATAACATTGCACTCGTCGAAGTATAAAGAAATTGTTTCTTGGGCAGCACCCAAGAATGTGGAATATGATTGTAGTTTCTTGTGACATGTAGGTTACTTTTGTAGAGTCATTCTTGACTTCTTTCAAGCTATGACATCATTTAAGGCATTGAACAAGAGGTCTTGTATTTCCTTGGGAGTATGCAGTGTGAGACAAATTTTATTTATCAAAAGGGGAATCCATTCAGTGCCCCAGTGCTAAGGTAGCCATAAGAAGGGGTAGCATTTGAAGTGTTCTGTGATGCATCTGGTCATGGATTGGGGTGTGTGCTGATGTAGCAGTGGGGAGTGATCACTTATGGTTCTATGAAGTTACATCCTAATGAATGTAACTATCCTTCCTATGACCTCGAGATTTAATCTGTCGTGTTCACACTGATGTTATGGCAGCATTACCTCATTGGGGAATGCTTCATGGTCTTCACATATCATAAGAGATTGAGTTATGTATTCTCACAATGAGACCTGAACATGCAATAGTTGGAGGTGGATTGAGTTTCTTTAGGACTACGACTTCGAAATCAACTACACATTAGGAAATGGGGACATAGTGGCCGATGATTTGAGAATTATTTCAAAGTGGGATTTGGATCTGGAGTAAGCAGATTCATGGAAGAAATTATTTATGTTGGGTTTTTTATATCTAATCATGGGAGTGGGGATGGTAGAGGCTGTGTGTTTCTGATGACAGTTCAGTCTTCCATGGAATGACAAGTGGAGGTGTCTCAGTGGGGAGACTTAGAGGCTGAAGTGATGCAAGATCGTGTCAGTGGAAATGCACGAGATCATTCTTGGTGAGTTCCATAAATCACTCTTGGTTGTACACCCAGGATATTCCAAGATGTACTGGGTATTGAGAGGTCAGTTTTGGTTCCCTGAAGTGATGTGGGTAGTAATAGTGATTGTGGCCATGTGCCTTGTGTTCTAGCAGGTGAAGTATGAGAAAAATGTTCTGAGAAGTTTGTTGCTTCCCGTAAATGTTCCTAAGTGGAAGTGGTATGATGCTTCAATGGATAAATTCACGAGACTATAGAGGGATGTGGGATCCTGTGATTCAATATGTGTAGTGGTGGATTGGCTGATGAAATTGTCTCACATATTAGTGGTTAAAGATTCAAGTGTCATGGGTTCCTTGGCATAGACGTATGTGGTTGATGTTGGGAGGCTGTATGGAGTTCCCATAACCATTATCTCAGATTAGGATACACGCTTTACAACATGATTCTGGAGGCAATTGCAACATTTTTTTGGCACCCAGCTATGTCTTAGAACTACATTCCACCCTCATAAGGATGAGAAGAGAGAGTGGACCTTCCAGACATTGGAATATATGTTATGGGCATCCATTAAAGACTTCATAGGATCATGGGAACAACAGTATCCACCGGTATAGTTACCGGAAAAAATATATATTACTCTACCATTGGAATGGATTCATTCAAAACATTGTATATAAGGTCATGTTGTTCAATGTAGTGTTGGATAAAGGTTTGGGAGGCAGGTGTTCTAGGACTGAAGGTGGTGCTTAGCATGACAGAGAAGGTTCATCTTGTCCACGAGATAATGAAGGTTGCTCAGCACCGACAGAAGTCATATGTCGATCAGATGAAGAGATCCTTATAGTTTTTTGTTGGGGACCAAATATCCTTAATGGTCTCCCCTCAGCATTTAAATTGTAGGTTAGGCAGAGGGAGTAATCTTTACCCAATGTTTATTGGAGCCTTCGAGGTGGTTCGACTAGTTGGTGAAGTGGAATATTAGCTAGATCTACCACCGCTGACATAGTGGGTACACAATGTTTTACATGTTTATGAGCTCCATCTGTATCCACACGATGACTCACACATCCTCTATTGGGGATAGTTGTACATCAAGGATGATGTGATGTTCATGGAGGGACCAGATAAAATCAAGGGTCATCAAGAGATGGTGCTTCATGGATGAACCATTACCTTGGTTCATGTGTTTTGGAGGCACGGAGGACTCAAGGGGAGTATATGGGAGCGGGAGGCACAGATGAGTGCCCAATACCCAAATTGTTTTTGAGATTTGTTTTGTGTGTTTTCTATACATGGATGTGATGTAATTATTGACCTTTCTAACTATGAGATGGGAAATTTTTTATTTACTATGAATATGTGTGATAATTCCACATAGTAGGGAGGGTTGGACCTAATCCCTAATCAAGATGCATTATGGTGGATGCGATGAAACCCTTGTGGGAGAGTCAGTACCACCCAAATTAGATAGTATCTTGACATGAATATAGGGACTCCCATACCTATATGTCATGAAAGTGTGACCTTTATATTATATTTTGGCTACTTTGGTGAGAAAGTTGGTAGTGTTTGCATAGTTTTTTAAGAGATAGATAATGTAGAGGTGTTCTTAGATAGAATGGTGTGTTCCATCATTCAACCAACTCTATGGTGGTTTTATCCTGAGAGGTATCATACGAGGTGGTTGTTCAGACAACACTCTCATTAAAATTGTGTTTAATCATAAGTTCTCAATGTTGAGAATGGTTTGAGTGGTATCTGATGTAATGGATCAGATCCTTCTGGTCCATTACATTTCCAAATTCCAGTGTTCGGTTTATCCTAGTGACAATCAGTGACTCATTAAGATGTTACCCATGTTTTAGGGTCGAACAAATGGTGGCATTGATGAGTGTCGGTGGCACCGATGGGTGTCAGTGGAACCAACATCATTGATGTCCATAAAGAGCGTCAGTGGCCCTGATGGGTGTCAGTGGCATCGATCATCATTGGTGCCACTGATGGGACATCCATTCCACCAATCGGCATCGGTTCTAGGATGATAGTTCCATGACAATAGTGACAGGCAACGGTTCTAGGGCCACGATTCCATGGAAATGGCGACTCACCTAATGGTGATTCCTTCCCTATTTCTCTAGGGCCATCCAATTTTTCCCTAGTAATGTTTTTTGAAGTAAAAGATATTTATTACCCCTTTTTAATACATCCATCCATCCAAGATCAAATCTTTTATTTTAAAGGATAAATAACAAGACCCAGACTAAGGGGGCCAAAAATAGTGCATGCCAAGGGCATCTCCTATGACCAGGTTCACACACTCAGGATTCAGACAGTTAAAAGAGATGATACGAGTACTAACAGAACTCGGATCCGCTAAAGAGGCCAAATGATCTGCAACCTTGTTGCCCTCGTTCCAAGTGTGGGAGACATGAATATTGGAGCCAATAAGAACTCTGCATTTATGGATTGTGTAGGCAATTGACCATGGAGTCGAACCTCTCTCGCTTAGGGAATCATGAAGGACCTTGGAATCAGTTTCCACCTGGGATACTTATAGGCTCTTTGGCATGCATAAGGTGAGCCTAGATAGTAGATCTTTGGCCTCGACCTGAAGAGTGGTTCCATTTCCGTAGAACAAAGAGTAATCCATAACCATTTTTTCCCCGGAGTCGTGAACCACACCCCTACCTTTCATTTCACCCGTAGTACAGGACCCATTCGAGTTTAATAGCAAACGAACAGTAGGAGGATGCCAACAAACCAAGTTCCCCTGAGGATTATCAAAGCCAGGAGGAGGATGGTTTATAACCTGAAGAAGCCGCAAAGAGGGAGTGAACTACTAGTTAGAGAGGATCAAGACCAAGTCTACAATAAGGAAGCAAGTCCTCGCAATAATGGACCTCTTCGAGGAGGCTTGTCCATAGAATATATTTAAATTCCTAGCCTCCCACAGACTCCAGCACCCAATATTGTAGATCACCACCCGTGCCATACATTCTTTTCCCTCCTCCATCGATCCAAGGAACCATCTGTCAAGGAAAGAAGCATCCCCGATATCCCCATAGGAGAGAGCTATTGTGCCGCCAAAGGTAGACCAAACAGCCTGAGCACATTCCTCTTCATAGAAGAGATGATGAGATCTCTCCTCCTGCCTATTGCTGCAACAATGGCACTGAGACTCCGTACTAATTCTGAACTTCTTGATATTCTTATCAGCTTAATGGCATGGTTTCTGATCCTCTAGGATAAGAAATTAAGCTTGTTTGAGTTCTTCTTACACCACAACACCTCATTCCAGCTCCCATGGGAAACCTGGCCAGTATCCATCCTTCGGAATTCTATGCTAGTAAATACACCTAAAGAAGAGGGAGTAAACACACATTTATCTAGCTTAGCATTAAAGACAATGGCCTCAAAAATTTCTGGTTACTCATCATCCAAAATCTCTTTCATAAACCTCAGATAGAGACTCACTTCGCTTAGCATGATCAGAGGTGTAGGGCACTCGGGGAATCCATGAGCAAATCCTACCCAGTTGCAGCTCCAAAAAGAGATATCCCATATACCAACCAACCAAAGGGAACTTTGATGAAGAGACTGAATCAGAGGATAAATAATTGAACAGAAGGGAGAGACCAGGCCATGCATCGACTCTGCATTATAACAGATGAAGGACATGGACCTTCCCCAAAGCAGCTGATCTTCAATAATTTCCCATGCGAGTTTCGCATGCATGTAGTGGAGTGTGCTCTGTAAACTCCTCACGTTGATCCCTCCGTAATAAAAGGGTCTGTCCAACCTTTCCCGTGAATCCCAATGCCTCTTTTTTCCAACATGGAGTCCCATATGAAGCGGCATAGTACCATATCGATTGTTGTTATGACACCTCGTGGCACATAGATGGAATCCAGAGCATGAATGAAAATGGAAGAAAACAAACTATTGACCAGATCAATGATATAACGAACCATACTTTACATACATTGCTATTACTTCAGAATTGAAGCACACTTATTACAACATATAAAAAAACTAGGAAAGGACCGTATAGGTATAGTGTCTTTAGAAACTGGGAAACATAAACAACTGGTTCATAAAGCTTCTACATTGTCTCCCTTTTATTTCATCATATCTATAGTCCCTTTTGGTATATCTTACTTAATAACCTTCTTCCTGACCTAGGGAAAGAAAACATACAAAAGGGTGAGCTCAAATTCTCAGTAAGGGTAAACAAAAGAAATTTCAATCACATCATATACATAAGAACATAACTTTTGGAAATCTTAACCTACAAAGGAAATCATAATTTCATAACATGGGATAAATCATAGTAGTGAAATGTAATCCCAATAATCATATCTTAAAACATGAAACTTTGTGGCATACACACATAATCATAGAGAATCATTTCTTTTTAGTTAAGACTCATTTCCAAGATTATCTTAGTGGACAAATTCCATTTCTGAACCGAGTTCACTCCTCGTTTTAGTCCTGTTTCACTGAACCGGTTTAACCTGTCGTTCCAACCATGTCTATCTCATGAGATATAAAATCTTTACCCAATTCCTTGGAGGGAGTTATAGGTCCCACCCATCTTATAATGATACCAGTCTTATGTGTGCCACAAAATCATAAATCATACATCATTGCATAACCCATGTAATAAAAATGGGAATCTTAAACATCGTGACATCATAAAACAATTCATATAAGATAAAGGAATACATAAAAATATTTCCATCACAACATAATCAAATCCATGTAATAATAGGGATAGAAATATAACCCTATATTATCTTAAATGGAAAATAATTTTGATAAAACTCTTGATCTCCATTCTTGAGGAAAATATCCTTTCTACTTCAAAAACATTTTCCTTTCTTAACATGTCATACAATTTTAAACTAAAAGAAGTTGATTAAAAATAAACTTGAAAACTTGTAATGTAAACTTCTTGGAAATAATTTTTTAAAAATCCATTAATGTCGTATAAGTTAAAAAAAACATTCTTCTCATGCTTTTGTCGGAAAAGTCAAAAAGGTACCCCGTACGAAAAACGACAAAAGATTCCTTTCATATATTTTATTAAAAACTCATCGAAGGGTAAAATTGGATTTAAACAATTTTAGGTGGATGGAAATAATATTACATATTGAGGAAACATGGATGTGGATGATAAAATACACCCCAGTAAATTTTAAAGTATAAACAATCTTGGATAAAAATGAGATTGTGATATTTCCCTTACCTTAGGTCTGATTTGCCTCGTAAGTGTCCGAACCTCCTGTATAATGATTTAAATAATGTTATTGACTTAATAAAGAATCATAATTATTATTATGATATCATATATGGTCATATTCTTAGCTTCTTGGTAGTAATCTTTCATTGCTACTTGTTATTCGGGTGTTTATAACTTTTTGTTCTTATGCGTGTTTTGTCGAATAAATTCTTATTCTTCTTTTTAGGTTATAGATACATCATTTCCATAATGGTATTAATGTACTATATATAATATTTATTCATTCAATTCATTTATATAATCATTATTCAATGAAGATCATGTAGAACGAATCGCATCACATCGTGGAGACGGTATTCCGTACGTACGCACGAGTGATGATATCGTTCCCATGATCGGGGAATTGTATTGGAGTGTATGTATACTATTTAATAATCAATATCACTTTAAAATAATCATATATAGTAATTATTTACATCATTATACCCCGCCAAGTAAGGTGGTGGGGGTAAATAGATTACACCCCGGCGTGGAGACGGTATTCCGTACGTACGCATGCGCGGTGATTTCATTTTCCGTAGGATGGATAGATGGTGAAATAGGGTTGTTTCATAATTATAATAACATATCAGTATATGATTGATACTGATGTTATTACTTCATGATGAAACAACTAAATAATAATAAGTGGAAGAATAAATAAAGATGAAATAATCGGTAACGGTCATTACCTCTTCTTTCAAGCGCCTCTTTGAGACCTCCTTTTAGGGGACTAATATTGGCCTTTGAAGAAAACCAGGACCTCTAGGATGTCTCTAGGGAAGTGGAGAGAATATATTGGCAGGGGTTGGCCGATCTTGAAGGCTCAAAGTGGTGTGAGGAAGAGAGGGAGGAGGTTCCCTTTTATAAGGGAGGAGAGGGGCACCTTTGGAAAACTAAAAATATTATTTTATTATAAATCCAAATTCAGTTTTAAATAGCTCCAAATTGATTTATTTATAAGCTAAGGTGGGTATGGGTCTAAATCCTATAATACAATAGAATTTAGACAAGTTTAGGTTCCTATTTTAACCTTTTCATTTAGATTTAACATTAAAATAAATAATTTTACTTTAACTGTGTCTTCTTGTGTTCTTATACTATAAGGTTAACAAACTTACTATAAGCAGCCAAACGAACCCCAAGTTGTTTATTATTAATATATATAACCTTATCTAAGTCATTTGGCCGAACCTTAGATTTTTAGGAATAAAATAACAATTACTAATATAATATTTGTTTTAAAAACTGTTTTATGTCAATTTTGACACTATTTAGTAATTGATTTTTGTGCTAATCATAACAGAATTATTAGTTCGAAAAAAGTTAATTAAATCAATAATAACATATCATATTAACCTAGAAAGTTATTTTAATTCATAAAAAGTCTCAAATTATATTAATTTGGGTATTTATAACATCAATTATGTCAATATTTCATTAATAAGATAATTACTGCATCATCATTGTGTCATAAATAAATTAAATTATTTAAAGTCTAAAAATTACAAATAAAATATCATTATGTAGGAAATCTTTTTAGAGTTCTAAGGAATATTTATAGTCCAATTTATCTTATGTATAACCCTATATTAAAAATTATTTAGTTATTAAACATTGATTTTAACTATTTTAACCCTTCTTTAAAGAAATTAATAATAAATGTCCTAATCTAATCCAAGTGGGCCTAAATGGTCATATTTTATTCCTAAGTTTTTTTTGGTCGAATTTCACTTATCCAATAAAATTAGGACATGTGTTATGGTAATAATAATATCATTTTTACCCTTAATTACCCTATTTACTTTTAACCATGGTAAATAAAAGTAAACAGTTACTATTCACCAAAAATTATTTTCATCTCATTGAACCACATTTTACTTACTGACATCAACCGTGTCTCTCGGATTTTTGAAATTCCCCTCACAGAAGTGGTAAAATTAAGTTTTATGGAAAATTCAGTTTTTTTTAACTACCACTTAGTGGTTTCACTATTCATCAAAAATTGAAAGTTTTCAGAAAAATACCAAAATTTCACCCTATGCTAATTTCGATATTACGAATCCAAAAATGAAGTCCATTTTGAAAAATAAAATTTATATAATTTCAAAAGGTGGTTTTTACTATTCATAACGGGTTGTTTTATAATATTTTAATAGTACATCATTGTTTAGTGAAACTCGGTATTGCGTATGATGCAAGCTATTGACAAAGGTCGTGATTTTGTGTAAAGCAAGTCAATAAAGTGTTGTGTAGAGAAAGATTCCTTTGATGATTTATATAACATAAAATTCTCAGGTGTTACAAATGCGTCCACCGAACAAAAGGGAAGGGTTCTTCTAGTTTAACACACGGCTAGTTATCCTGTTAAAAACTTATCAAAGTCGTGAACCTGAAGCCGTCATGAGGAGAAGGGTGTTCCTATGTACTCCATTAGAAAGGATCTATGTTGCATTTTGAGATGGCTTCATAATGAGGAAATGCGACTGGGAGAGCATCTGTGAGAGATGAAAATGTTACTTTTTTTGTTGCTAATAACTTGCCCACTCTAGTAGCAGTAAACCTCCAGGATGGACTTGATCCCTCGAACAGAGTTCATGCCTCAATTCATGAATATAACTGTATAATCTGCGAACATTATATGGGTTATCGGAGGATTGTTTATCTTCCTTTTGTAAGGCCGGAAGTCTCCAATAGAGAGCCCTTAGTTTATGAGACAACTCAGAATGTACTGAGCCATGATTAAGATTCTAGGATATATCGGGTCTCCCTACCGATGGCCCCTCATCGCTTTAAAAAACCATGATACTTCCCTGAGGAGGAGATCGCCATCCATGAGGAGCTGAAGCTCCTAAAAACAAGATCCACAACCTTTCCCGAGAACCCCATAGCAACTAAAGCTCTGTTGATAAAGCTCCATTCGATCCGATCATAAGCTCTATCCATATCTTACTTTGTCACCAGGTTTTAACCATGGGAATTGACGTTAATGTCTTTCATAACCTCCTGTGCAAGTGAAATTGCTCCCTGTATGGAGCGGCCCCTGACAAACCAGTGTTGTTCGATCGAGAGGCATTGGGGTAGAAGAGTAGACAATCTGTGATTTATCACACTTTCATGAATCTTATATGGGAAGTTGCATAAAATTATTTGCTGATAGTGAGATATAGAAGAAGGGTTTTTAAAATTCAGAATGAGGCACAAGGGGGTCGCACTTGCAACCCGAGGCAGGCTCCCACCACGGGAACAGTCCTGAATCACTTCTGAGGTGTCACCCTTAACCACATCCCAAAACTCTCTGTAGAAGGAGCCTGGAAAACTATCTGGACCGGGTGCACTCTCAGGGTTCAGATTCCTCTTTGCCTTGTTAATTTCTTCCTCATCCGGAATCACCTCCATGATGATGTTATCTGGGATATATATCAGCCTTGGAATCTCCTCGAAGAAGTCTGTATGGTCACGGGGATAACCATCGGGAATATTCAGGTTAGGACCAGCTAGGAGGTCCTGGAAGAAGTTTTTCACCATGCCCCCTAAAGTATCTTCATCCTCTGTATACGTCATTCCCTCAAGCAGAATGTTTGGATTGGTCTTTCGACATTCTGCTTTGATTCAAGCATGGGAAAAACCAGTGTTCTTGTCTCCCTCAAGCAGCCATTTCACCAGAGATCTATCTTGAGCCAGACGCTCCTGATTAAGAATCATCTATGCCCATCAATCTTTCTTTCCACCTAAATCTTTGAACATCGAGTTTCTCAAAACCTCCTCAAGGATGGATTCCATGTTGTCGACACAGTGTTTCCTGTTTTCCATATCCTTGTCGAAGGGAGGTAGCCCTCTGGCCCATTCCTGAAGTCCGCATTTCATCCTTCGGAGTCTGTTGTGAATGGCTACCCACGTATGCATGCGCGAAAGTTCTCCCCAGAGTTCCCTAACATATGATGATACCCTGGACATCATGGCCACTGATTTTAGAACATAAAAGTCTATGGATACACATTCCCAGGAGAAAGAGACACCAGCAAGGTGGAGTAATCAGAAATACCTCGCGCATGGTGATTAACCATGGCATTCGGGAACCTACTTATGCCAGATGAATTTGACAAACACTGGTCGATTCTGCTCCAGCTACGTCTACCGCACCCCTAGTTATTTCACCAGGAGAAGCAAGATCCCGAGTACCCTAGGTCCAGAAGCCACATTCCCACCATAAAAAGAGCAAACTCCAGACATTCTTTTTGGGGAAAGGCCCCTCTCCCTTTCTTCTCCCCTAAATCAAGGATAGTGTTTAAGTCCCCCACTACAAACCATGGGAGATCTTGCGGATCGAATTGACCTAGTTCACTCCATATTATCTGGAAGGCCACCACGTCACAACTTCCACAAAAAAACGTATAAGATCCTTGTTCCCACAATGACTTTAGATGTAATGAACTGGTCACCCGCATTGATCATAACCAAAGAAGCCTCCTTAGACTATAAGACTCATATGTGTCTATTTGAGTCTACTTGAATGGAACCATGCAGATTCACCTAGTAGCTAAACTCCCTGATCTTCAATGGGTTCTGCTTATGCTCGAGTACAGGCACAACAGAAATATTTTGTTTCTTAACTTTAGAGATGATGAAATATGTCTTCACTCTAGCACCCACTCCATGAGTGTAACGACCCAAGAAACCGTGTTTTGAGTAAGGACAAGTTTATTTTACAATTTCACCCATTAATTGAACAAACAATTATCTTATAAGATAATAATAATAATAAAATAGAGAAAATGCTTCAAAATGAATGAAAGGCCCTTTTATTCAAATGAGTAATATCTCGGTGAGTACAACTCACACTGATCGAACAAGAAGTTAAGCTAACCAAAGATCCCAATTAAAAACTCGATTACAATTATAGGGAGACCGCTTAAAAACACAAGGACCCCAAGAAGGCGGTAAGGGTCTTTGGCATCCATTATAATAAACATAAGTATGGCCGAATCCACCACAGTCGTGCTAAGCACCAAAGGAATCACACGAACCATCTCCTCTTTTTCTCCTTCAATCACCTTGAGTGAGGGATACCCCGAGACCAGACTTTTTATAAGAACACTTATTCGACCGTTGGACCCTAACGGCTATAAATATAACCGTTGTCTCCCCCATGATTCTCTTATCCACTAATGTTTTATTTTGGACCGTTGAAGATAAGAGTTGTTTACCTCCAAAAGGTTCAAAAAAAAGTTAATTACGTTATTTGCTTTAATATTTAAAGAATGACATCAATAATAGTATAATTAATTTAAGGTGAATTATATTTTATATTTCAAAATGGTGAGAATTAATACTATTATCTTTTTTCCACTATTTACTATACATGTTTTTAATTTGAGCAATTAAACTTTTATTTTGTAATTATATTGAATCTGATGGGTTTTTACTTTGTCTAAGAAAATACGTACTCAAACTCTTGAGTTCTATATGTTGCATCAAACTTTAAATTAAATTAATTGTATTTATCTATAAATTAAATATAAGTAATAATAATAATGTGAATATTTATAATGTGATCCTTTATTAACAGTTTTGAGACAATGTCAAATTTTTATTTATGTATGTATTTCATAATGTTAATGTTTTTGATTGATGGACTCCCATTTTTGAATTTGAAAATAATTATAAATCTAGTTATGTTTAATGTTTAATTGTATTAATAATATTAATATACATCTTTAATTACGGAAATTAAGATAATTAGTCAATAAAGGTAAATAAAAATAATAATAATATGTTTTGATATGGGTGAATTAATCAATGTAATTTTTTGTATTAAATAAACCATTGACCAATGACTGTTTTAAAATAATAAAATTTAGTTCAATAATTTAATGTTAATAATAAAAACAATGTTATAATAAGTTAATAGAAAATAATGTTAATAAAACGATTTTGTTTTTTTAAAACCGTACAACCGCATTTTTTAAGCACCGCATCAACCCAGAGTCGTCCGATCCAGCGCTCCAATCGCAACCGTCCTTTTTTTAAGTCGCATTGCGTCTGAGCCACACAATCAAATCTTGTATGATCTCGGGCGTCCCCCATTTCTCCGATTTTCTTCTTCCCTACGGGTTTCTTCTTCCTCGCGCTGCTGTACCAGTAGGTTAGGCGGAATCTTCTTCTCCTCTAGGCCGCCGAATAGACCCAGCTTTGCTCTCTCTTTTCCCTGGGTTGGCACTGACTCCCCTAGGATACCCTCCATGCAAGTTGAGTCCTCTGTTTTCTTTTTTTTTTAACCCTGGTTTGCACCGAAGGCGAGGAGAGTTTTTTCACCTTGCTCCATGGATCTGCGACCACCGGAGCAGCCTCGTCTGCTTCGTCTTCCTCTCCTCCTCTCCAAGCGAAGGTAAGGGGACAAATCTTACCTCATTTTTTTTAAAGCTTCAGTATATATATTTATATATAGGTTTATATATAAAAACCTATAAGTATATACTCCATGTTTATACGCTAATGCATGGCTTTGAGAACACTCTTGTCCTCTTCTGAGTGGAATACCAAAACCGGGGTAAGGGTACTCGGGAGACCTATTTTAATTTTGGTTCAGGTATTTTCATATGTACTTTGAGTATATATATATTTATATATATATTTATATATATATATGTATAAAATGATATATGAAAATATACAAACATCTTCTCAATGTTTATAACCCTGGTTTTATTTCGCCTATGAAAATGGAGTTTTTGGGTAATTGTATGAACATGTAAAATCATGCAAGTTTATGGAGCATATTGATATATATGTACATGTGATTATATTGATGTATATGTACATCAATGTGCATAAGGGGTGAACATGGTTCTTTTGTTTTGTAATTTATTACAATATTGCATGATGATTAAAATTTTAATTACCCAAAAAGATTATTATTTCAAGAAAAGTACCAAAACTAGTATATACATGTTTATATGTATGATGAAGTTTAAGGTTTAGTTTGATATAAAAATAATTCCTTTGAAATTTTCATTTTTCACCAATCTTGATAAATCATGATTTTGTTTTGTGAAGGTGGGTAGTGTGAATTCCTTAAACGTTTACAAGTGTATATATATGTATTCATATATATATATGTACTCATATAAATGGATCGATCATGTTGTATTCAAGAATGATTTTATGCCTATAAGGGTTTTATAAAAATTATGTTCACATTCTTTTTTTAATGTAAAAGAACTCCAGTTGGTTTTTCCAAACATTATTTTTGTTTAATGTATAACATGAGAAATATTATTGAGTATGTTTTAATTTGGTAAACCCATGCCCATATGTATACGCACCTAAATTGATATATATATAGATATATATAACCTTGTATCGATATGTTGTCTTTAGATACAAGTTCTTCTTATGTTGTTTGCAAACTTTTCAAAGGAAAGGTCATGTTATTTAAAGTGCAAATAAGTTTTTACAAAACTATATATATATTCATGCAGTATGCATAATTATATACATGACTTCCCAAGATGGACCTAATTGCACACTTTATAACCCTAACTGTATGTATATTCACACAGTTTTAATTAAACACCCACAATACCCATTTATCAGCAAGTGTATTAGTTATGAACGGCCTTGTTTTTAACATGGTATTATGATGCTTTGGAATGTTAAAGTGTTTATGTTCATGTTTTCAATTGTTAAGTTAATTTCTTATGTATATGAATTTTTAGCATGCATGTCTTAGTTTTATTAATAATTGAACTGTCTTCAAGTTATGAATATGTATGTGAGAAGGGGGTTTGATTAAGAATGTATGGATGAAACCCTATGAATGAAAGACCAGGTCAAGATATGTGAGGGATGTATTGGACTTAAATGTGACGGGTGCGCCCGGAATTATATAGTGCAATATGAATGATGTGACGAGTGTACCCGGAATTATATATAGCTTTAATGCATTGGGTAAAGTGTGAGTCTCATGAGACGTTATGTGCGACGGTCTTGGCAGTTATCCTTGACTTGTGCTACCATGGAAACGGGATGGGCGGTTATCCTTGACCTATTAAGTATGTTTTACGGTCTTGATGCAAGGTCTTGACAAAGTCCAGCATTATACATTCCCTCTGCATGTGATGATAAATGGGGAACCAGGGGATAGTTCAACTAACAGGACATCCCCTAGTTGGAATTTACCTTGACTATGAGAAAGAATTTATGAGATTAGAACTGTACATAATGTGGTAATATGGTATCATAACTTTATGTGCCCATGAATCATGTTATGAATGTTTTCCTTGCTTACACATAGATTTTTCAGAACTGATGTAATCTTGGTTGTAAATTATGAATTATCTATTCTTCAAGTGTTGCGCTCTCTGAACATGTTTATTTTAATGTTTATTTAATGTATGTACTTCTATGTGCAAGTGGTTTTCAAAATTGTTGGATTTCATGTTTTAAGAAAAGATAATGATTTGTTTTTAGCGAAGTATTTTATTCTCTTCAAAAGGACTTCTTTGAGAAAGAGTTTTCTTAAAACGTTTTCAAAACCCCTTACTGGGAATATTTTCTCACCCTACGTTTTTGTTTTAAATTTTTCAGGCATGGTTTTTACTAATGAAGTTTATTAGAAGTAGGTGGTTTCCCAGAATCTTGAGCCTCACGATATTCTGTAGTAATGGGACATGATATATAATTTGTAAATGTTGTAATGAAATGTTAGTATATCATGTCTCATAGGCACCCTAGGATCGGGGTATCTACAATGAGTGTTCCATATATAAAGAGATAACATTAAACAAACAGGGTCCGGCTTTGACACCAAGCTCTACGATATTCTTACACTAATAGGAGGATTCATCCTTGAGGTGTCTCAAGTGAGCACGTGTGCACACCCCATGACATTGAGATGAGAGACCTGGGGTAGAAAGAACCACGGGAACAACAGGCGTAACAGGGGAGGGAGGGGAGGAAGCGACTCTCACCATTTTCCACACCCCTGGGCTCAGGGGAGGAGAGAAAGCAGGGCCTTCTAGGCCACCACCTTGAAGCTTGTGATGTCCAACCTTCAAGAAAACACCCTAGGAAGAAGAAGATCTAGTTACATCAGCCACATCCTCCTGCTCTAAACACAATTTGGGGTGGGACGTTTGAGCCACTGGGAAGAATTATAGGGTATCCAGAAAGGGTAGAAAAGAGGCTAATAGATTGTCTTGAAGCCACCCTACAGCATGCATCGGAGGGCTAGGCAAGGAATCCAGAAGATCCATGACCATAGAGGGTGGAACAACTGGCCTAAATACCTAGATAACCTTGCATGAGTTACCCGAAGATGGATATAGAAGGAGCTGAACCCCGAGATTAGGATCTTCTGACTAGGCCAGGGAATCCCCTGAAACTTGGACCGATCCTCAATATGAAATAGACTCTGAAGCTCCCGCCCTAAGAGGGTCATGGACACCATCTAGAGAAGACTTAGGAACCAAGAGAAGGCCGCCTCTAATATGATTTCAGCATGAAGACCTGGAGTTCCCCTAGAGGAAGCAATAGGAGCATAAGATAGGAAAAACCGGGAATACAATAGGTTGATCCCAGTCCTCCTCACCCTGCACCTTCAACGAAACCTTCTCCGGAACCTGTTGGGAAAGATCCAAATTCACACAAATCTGAGGCACCAAAATATCCTCACAGTAAAGATTACAGTCGTCCGTGCATAGGAATCCTCTGATAGAATCCCATATGGCTTTCAAAAGAGAGCCATTTGAGACAGGTAGGGGTAAACCCGGAAGCCCAAGCCAAACCGCCGATCAGGAGCTTTCCTTACCCTTATGCGAAACCATCATCCAGAGTGACAGGCAGAACCTCCACCACTCGAAGGATTTGGGAGCTTTACACCAAACAAGAATAAAATCATCCTCCATCTCCAGAACCACTAAGAAAGAAGACTGATGAAGCATGAAAATCATTACCAGACCTTTCAGCCCTCAAGAGGCCACAAACTGCCTGAAAACCTCCTGCGGGTTTAGCCACCCCGAAACGAGCCACCAACATCCACTTGAGACAATTATCTACCTCTGCAAAAACCTATGGGGGAAACTCCACCACAACAATCGAGCCGTCCTGAGACACCACCAGAGAAACCGGCCGCACCACCAGGAAACAGATCTACTAGGGACCCCTAGACAAACGGTGCACGACATCGCTAAATGATCTGACAGGATGGTGAGACCCCAAGAGGGGACTTGGTGAAGCTATAGGAGCAAGGTACACATCGCCTTAGAAGACGCTGGGATCGAAGTTTGACGGAGGCAAGAGTGGCACTCAGCCGTCGCCAACCGAGGGAGAAACGGTCGAAATTTTTTAAAAATAGGCAGGTGCGTGAGGCGCGTTCTTTGAAGCTGTGGGATCCATATAGATGATATTCCTTTTCAATACATTTAAATCAAGTAAAGGATGTTTAAAACACCAATAGTTTGGTGATCCTTGAGTTTCCATAATGTGTTTCCTTTTTCTTCAGTGTCACACCTTTTTCGTGTTTTATAGTTATGCCCATGTTATTCATTTTTTCATTGAAATAAAATCAATTAACCCATAGTCATTATCTCCAACATCTCCAAGGATAATTATTAAATATAAATTAATCACAATTTTTTAAACTTCCCATCTTCATGGTCAATCCACGATCCGACATTTATGTACATCTAAATCATCTCCCATGTTTTAGGATCTAGCCTATTCTTAAGGGGAGATCATCTCTTCCTTTTTCATTCTTGTATCTATTAATGTGCCTAGAGACTTCCTTCTTATATGAATCTTGTTCCCATGTTGAAGCCCTTCTAATTCAACCTTGCAGTCCTGAGAGTTCTTCCTCTAAAATCCACACAACTTCTTTTCAGGGTGCGATGAGAAAAACATTGATCGGTGATCATCCAAGTAGGGGTATTTTCTTCGTCTCTCTTTAATGTGCATCATTCCCTGGTGGGTGTGTTAATGCTTCACTCTGGATGTGGATGATTATACATCATAACGAATATAAAAATTAGACTCTAAAGAATTAAGGGGTATGTTTGATGATGATGTTGATGTATTTTTGTTATCATCACTTTTTGTTGTGAATTTTATGGGTTTATGCCCACTGAAAATAGTGGATGTTGGTGGACATTTCTGGCACACTGATGAACCACTAATTTTTTGGATAATCTTGTGACCGAATGGATATATGATGGAAACTATAAAATTGTATAATTTTGGTACATAAAATGGATTCCCAATGAATAATAATCAATCTGTGATCATCTAGGTTATCCAAATGGAAATATAGAACATGATAAATGGTGTGGTCAAATCTAGAAACTTTGTTGCTCTGTTGTGCTAATGTGCATGGCCATTCTGCTTGATGCATGTGGGGTGATGTGGTCGGGGATGGTATCTCCTATTATTCAGGTGTTGGTCATTGATTTGAGGCCTCATGGGGTTGTGTGTTTTACTTGGTTTGGTTCCAGTACTTCGAGGGATCTCAGAAAACCTTTTTATTGTTGTGAATGTACAATTTAATAGGGTGAGAATGCTTAAATTATTACTATGTTGTTTTCCTTATATTATTGTCTTGGTTTTTTTTATGCTTGTTAGTTTCCCAGTAGTGAAGGAATATTTTAAATGGAATCACTTGAACCTGATAATGAGAATGGGCACAATGTGGGATTTTTTTTCCCAAATTGTGTTTTGCTCTAGTTGTGGTTGTTATGTGTGTGTGTATGTAGGGATAGTAACGAGGGTGGATGTGCTTTGTAAC
Organism: Viscum album; assembly: GCA_963277665.1. Taxonomy (NCBI): domain Eukaryota; kingdom Viridiplantae; phylum Streptophyta; class Magnoliopsida; order Santalales; family Viscaceae; genus Viscum; species Viscum album. Next base: position 1,968,431,419 of record OY728132.1, read on the forward strand.
CCTTAGGTTGGGATGATTGTTTGATTACTTATATGCAAAATGTTTAGTTTTTTTGTTTCTTATATGCATCCCCACCCATGTTGAGAACTTTGTTCCAAACACCCCCATTCCTGTGGGTGGGTGTTTTTTCCAACATTCATTTGAGTGGATAGTTATTAGATCCATTGTACTCCCTCTCCTAGGTATTGCAAGACTCTTCAAGTAGGTTATGAATGCTTCAACTTCATTTTGGACCAAGAATCATTGGGAATGGTGGTTTATGAGGGTTGACCATGGTGTTTGAATGAAGGATTGTTTCCTATGTGTCCTCGGGATGAGGACCATGTATCTTTGGGCATGGCGGTGGTTGTTCTCACATAAGTGTCTTCAGCCGTGACAACGGATGTTGTGGCCCAGGTGTATATGGGTAGGGACATGTGTTCTTGTGGTGGCCCAGGTGTCTATAGGTGGGATGCGTGGATGTGATAGCCCATATGGTTGATGTTGGGGTGGCATTGGGACTACAATGGAACTTGTAGGGGAGATCTTACATGTATTATTTCCTAAATAACCAGTGGGAAAGTGGTGAGGGGTACCAAAATATTGATTTTATATTACTATTATAGTACTTGACTTCCATTATTTGGGGAGTGTTCCTTAGTGAGGTTGGATGGATAGTTTTCTTGATAGGTTTTTTGATTACCTCTACTTTATCATATGTCATTAGAAGTCATCCCCACTTATGAATGAGAGATTTTGGTCTTCCCTATAGAGTATAGCATTGTACTAACCATATGTATGTAAAACTACTTTCAGGTTTCCTGGAAGATTTTAGGAGTATTCTAGAACATACTATACTGGGCATCAGTATAGTATTTGTTGCTTCTTTTATTTCGTGGGTACTTCCGTTTGATGTTTTATTGTACTTTATAGCACTTTATTTTGAATATTCATGTAGAAAATTGTATTTTGTCTTTATTTTTACTTTTTTTTTTTGAGTTTTTTGAGATTTACAATGATATATTCCGATTTTTTTCAATTAAAAAGGTAACACCTTCCATATTTCGAGTTATTATATACCCTTGGTGATATTTTCCACTCCTCATACAACTAATGGTAGGAATCAGGGGTTATTATCTATTCTCCAACAAGAATAAGGAAGGGTCTAACTTTTTTTTGTCCCTTTCTTCATCTAGGTGAAGGCAGGTCGTGACATTAATGTTTCTTCCAAAAATGACGACTATTTTTATCTGTTTATATAAATGGTATGAGATAACAATTTTGGTTAAGAAATATTTTATGACGATGAAATTATGGTTAGTTGGGATATAGGGTTATTTATAAATAGAATTATTTAATTTAGAGATGGGTTTTTTTTAATTTTAGAGATTAATGTAACGTATAAATGTATATCTATATTGTAAATTATTCTACCATGTGAATGAAATTTTGGTTTTGGATAATGTGTAAATAAAATATGTGTATATTGTTATCCATTTTATGGTTAAATGTTATTTAAATGTTTATTTTTTTGCTTCATGCATGGAAAATTCATCTTGAACATTCATCGTCTAGATAAAAAGACGAGATTATTGTGGAAATTGGATAAATTATGAAATTATACATCCCATGTAAGTTAATTTCAATATTTTTTATCATTCTATATGATAAATGAATTCTTAAACTTTAGGAAAATGATATTGAAGGAGAAATTTTATCCTGTACCATGGATTCTAATGAACAAAAAATATTTTTATTTATAGGTAATTTATAGTATTTGGGACATGGATTTCTACTAATATTTCACCTTTATAAATTCAATGAACCCTATCAAAACAAATAATATTTTAATATTTTCTACCATTAATATAGAATCACATTCCCAAAATGTTATTCTATGAGGAATCCTAGTTCTGTGATGACCTTTATATTTATATTTCCCTTTCCCACATTTTATAAGATTGTTATTTTAACACTTTTTATGATGTGGTTTTACAAAAAAAATGTATTTCAAAATTTAAAATGATTTCTTACAAATATAAATTTTAAATCTCATATATGAAATTTAATAAATTAGATAAGGATGTAAAACCCATTGATTTTAGAAAGGATAACTATGTTTGATAGTGTATTAGACATGCAACACCAAACATAAACACCATAAGAAGTATATAACAATTATAGCCTTGTCCTAAAATTGCTGGGAATGAATAATGCAAACTAAATTATGATATATATATATATATATAATAAATATAAATTAATTTTAATCTCTTAGTTAATAAATACTTTGGTTTTAATGAAATAATTTTAATCATCAGAAATAAGTTTCCATCAAATCTATTTATTATAATTTTCAAAAAAATATTTTATTTTATTTTTCTAAATTTTATAATATTTATTTTATGAAATTAAATTAGTTTTTTATATTATCATATAAATATTAATCTCATTAAAATTTTGAGATATTTTGGAAAATATTACTTTTTCCCTCAAGAGTAAAGATATCATTTTTTATAAAAATGTCAATCCTTTAAATGGACTAAGTAAATTTAAAATATCATTTATTTATTTTATATGATTTAAGGTGGAATAATTATTATTTTATCATATTTATTTAATATTATTCTATTTTAATGCACTTTATATTTTATATTAATATATGGAATTTTTTGTGATTTAAAACAAGTTTTCATGAAATTTTTTAAATTGAATAATATTTTGTAATTTTAACTAATTAAAACAATTCTTAATAAAGAATTATTTAAATGAAATATAATATATATATATATATATATTCATTTTCATAAAATTATTATTATTGATGAAATTGTTAATATAAAATCATCATATTCTTGAAAAATACACTTATTGAAACATTATTATCGCCACACCTATTGGATTAATTTTAATTATAATTTTCAAAATTCTACTAATTAAAATTTTTAAAACTAATTTAATATTTTTAATCATAAGTATAAATATTATCTAATAATTTCAACAAATTTTTTTTACTATAATTAATAATGAAAACAAAAAAATTAATTTAATAACTTAAATAAAAAAATGGATTTACTATTGGTATAAACTAAAATGATAGGGGTAACAATAAGCTACCAAAATTTGGAAATAAAATTTTCAGACATATATTAACCTTATAATATATTTGAGTATATAATGGTTTATTTTGGATCCTAGTGAGATGTGAAATACATGGGTACACAATTTTCTTTTCAAAAAATTACATATATGCCTCTCAGATCACATATAAAAGTCCACAACCTCTCATCTCTTACTAAAAAAATTAAAATCCATTTTTCTTAGAAAATCGAATTTAAAATATCTTAATTTCCTAACTCCATAAAACCTAGATCCAATTTTTTTATCATAATACAATCCAAGGAAAACAATTATTTTTTTCATAAGGAGATTGTTTGATGATGATGTATCATGTATAACCTAGAATCATTATTTTATTTCTTCATCCATCATCGTAAAATATTATTCAATTATTAATATTAAAACAAATTATATAACATATAAATATAAGTTATTATGTTAATTTAATATAGTAAATCCTTCTTTTTATCTGTCAAATTGGATTCAAAATAATCTTTCATGTGTACAGTGGACTACCACCTCACGAACCGATGTCATTTTTTCCATCATTACCTCTCATGATTTGATATAAATATGGTTTAAAAGTACATATTTATATAAAAATTATATTTCTCACATATTTAGACGTATCTAGAAATTATATAAAAAACATCTTATATTCCATTCCATGTAGATAATATAACATCATTCGTATATATGGTGGATGATCACTTCATGATTCGAAGTAATTCAATTTTAGTAACACTTTAATTGTATTGTAATAAGAATTATATAATAAATATAGATGATATAAATGAAATAATCATGATAATCATGAAATATTTATCATTCGGAAAAGTTAAAATATCATTGCATTCATTACACTAAAATGTGATTATGTCATTCATTCGTACTTGTGGACTACCTCCTCCAAGAAGTGATGTGAATCCTTTTCAACACCATAACATATGGAAGATATATATGTATATATAAATATTTTGAAGAAATATTTTTTATTTTATTATATTATTATACAACTTTAAAAAACCAAATTAATTCCCTTTTTTATATAGTGATCATTGAAAAATGGGAAAATTACTTATTTGTATGTATTGTCTATTGTCTTATTCATTGTAAAGTTGTTTATTTTTAGTATTAATATTTCATGATTTGTTTTAAAATTATTATTTATTTAATATAACGATAAACATTTCAATATTTTTATTAATTATATGTTGAAATATTTTCCACTTTGGCCAGGGTCAACAAACTGAAGTTGTTCGGAATCAATCGACCAAACATCCTCAAAAATCTGAACATTGAAAATACAATTTATGTATCTAAATATAAAAATATTTTAACACCCCAATCATCCATAATACATTTCCCTTTGAATAATACAATAGCTTGTGTTGTACGAATCTTCGAGTTCAAACACCAGAACCAATTAAAATTGCCATTATGAATAATAATACCCAATTTTTGAAATTTTATAAATGTTATCATTAAAAATGAACTTCATTTTTTGATTCGGAATATCAAAATTATATTAGGGTGAATTTTTGGTATATTTCTGAAAACATTCAATTTTTGATGAATAGTGGAAAACACTGCGTTATTGTTTAAAACCGACTTTTTAATTAAATACTTAATTATTTTATTTAAATTTATTTTAGGTAAAAAGAGATACATAATTCCTATATATGTTTATCATAATTCATTGGAGTCATTTTATAATGAGTTTAGATATATAAAATTTAATCGAACTTTTACCGTCTTTTACCCAACTCCTAGGAGCATTTCCAATTTTGTATAAAACATAATTTTACCACTTCTGTGAGTGGAATTTCAAAAATCCCAGAGACATGGTTCATATCATTAAGTAAAATTTGGTTCAATAATATGAAAATAATTTTTAGTGCACAGTAACGTTTAACTGTTATTTACCACAGTTAAAAGTAAATAGGGTAATTAAGGGGAAAAAATGATATCATAATTACCCTTGCACAAGTCTTAATTCTATTGGATAAGTATAATTAGACAAAAAACAACCTTATAAATAAAATATAAACCTCTTTGGTCCACTTGGATTAGATTAGGACATTTATTATTATTTTATTTCGAGAAGAGTTAAAAGAGATAAAATCAAATACCAATAACTAATCTATATTTAATATAGGTTTATACATAAGATAAATTTGACTATAAATATTAATTTGAAAGATTAAATTATTTAATAAATAATTTAATTTTATTTGTAATTTTTATATGTTGAATAATTAAATTTATTTATGAAACAACGATGATTTAGTAATTATTTGTCAATGAATGATTAAAATAATTGATATTATAAATATCCAAATAAATATAATTAGAGACTTTTGATGAATTCCACTAATTTTATACGTTAATATAACAAGTTATTATTTATTAAATGAATTTATTTCGAATTAATAAATTTTTTAGGACTTTAACATAAATTAATTTCTAAATAGTGTCAATATTGACATAAAAGAGTTTTTAAAAAAAATATTATATTATTATTTGATATATTATTCCTAAAAATTTAAGGTTCGGCCAAATTGCTTAGATAAGGTTATATATATCAATAATGAACCACTTGTGGTTATTTTGGAAGTTTAAAATAAGTTTATTAACCATATAATATAAAAACACAGAGAGACATGGTATATGTCAAACTATTTTACTAAAAGTCAAATCTAAATGATAAGGCTAATATGGTGACCCAAACCTTACTAAAACCTATTGGTTGAGAGAATTTCGACCCATCCCCGCCTTAGCCTAGAAATAAATCATTTTGTGATATTATAATCCAAATATGAAATTGTTATAAATTATTATTTTATGTTATTCCTAAGTTTCCCCTCACCCCTCTTATAAAAGGGAACTTCCCCTTCTCTGAAATTCACACCTCCAAAGCCATTTGGCTCAGGCAACCCATACCCAAATATCTCCCAACGTCCCACACTTCAACCTAGAGGCTTTCCTTTTTTTAGAAAGTCAGCTTAAGGATCCCTTTTGATCAAATCAAAATGAAGAACCTGAAGAAGAGGAGGCTAACCTAGCCTCGACCAAGGAAAAGTAAAGGTAATAGTTATTTCTACAATCTCTTCATTATCTGAGGTTGTTTATAGATAATTATATAATCATACCACTTTATCATCCACATATGTGTCTTCTTGAAAAATTTATTTCAAAACATTTTACTATTTACTAGACAATGGGTAAAAGTCATTTATACCCTTATTTGACCATATATGTTTTGAATGGAATCTTTATGTTGTTTTCCAAATAATGAACTTATTGACATTTTCGACAAAATTAAGGTAAGAATGTTTTTTTAACTTCTACAGTGGGTGTGGCTATTTTCCACCATTATAACATCGTCGAAGATTCCCTTACAAGAATATAGGAATATTTTCTATATGAATGTTTTCATTTTATTTTTTTGACTCTTAAATGATTTCAAAATTGAAAGAGATATTTCTATCAAATAGTTTTGATTTCATCTACATCAATATCCTTTGATAAAATTTACACTTATTTGAAGATGATTTATTATGATACAAATATTCCATATTGTATTTATGGTTTTTTTGATGTTTTTTACTATGGATGAGTTATTTTTATTCCATTAATGGTTTATGGTTAAAGTATTGACATTTCATATGATTGTTCTAACACGAATGTTTATGTTATATTTCATCCTCTTCTTAAGATTAATGTGTTGGACTAGTATGTTTTGGGTTGGGGGTCGGTATAAGTAAGCCCTCCGGGTTGGGGTCTGGTTATAGGAGTCCCTCGGGGTTAGAGTCTGGTTAGAGAGGCTCTTTGGGTTGGAGTCCAGTAACAAAGGCTCCCCGGGTTGGAGTCTAGCTACAGAGGCTCTCTAGGTTTGGGTCTTGTTACAATTAGCCCCAAGGTTCTGGCACGAGGCCTTGACACAAAAATTAAAGTCCATCATTATATATTCCATCATTATGAAAGTGGGTATTGATATTTCATGTTAATATTAGACCAGTAGGGAATCCATGGGAATAATTAATTTTCATTATTTTGTTTTACCTTTCCTATATTAAGTTGATGATCAAGTTTAAAAGGCTTTTTTCTTTTAATCTTATACATTGCATTAAATGTTTTATGTTTTTTTATGAAAGTTTCCGCAATATTGTTATCCTTGCTGACCATCTAAGCTCACCCCTTTCTATGTTTTATTTTTCCCAAGATGTGATGAAGTATATTATGAATGACCTGCACATATAGTCTAAGGGATATGAGTGTGGCCTATAGAGACAATATTGTTGTAGTTTTTCATTTTATATTGTAATGTAAACCATATGAATGTATCTTGTATTTCTAAGGCTACAAAACTAATTGGCCATTTGAGACATGATTTTTTGTGATCATGGAAATGTTATATAACAATGCACCGACTCTAGGTAACTAAGGTCTTGGCATTATAGTTGGTATCATAGGATGTTTAATACAAACCTTGGAAACTAGATTTAGATAAACTATGATTAGATATCATTACCCTATGATAGTCTATGAGGATTAGTATATAAGAACATCCAATAATTTTTGTATTATAGAGATTTTGTGAGTTTTCCAAGAAATAAATCCCTTTATGGATTGGATCAGGTAGAGGCAACTCTGGCATAGTTGTACCTTAGGGTAAAACCTGAAAACACAGCTCTGAGCTAGACTCAAACGAGAACTGATGCACGAAAATGGGCCTTTCCACACTCTTGGTTACTACACTCTCATTAGATATGCTTAAGATAATTTTCATTTTCTTTATAGACTATTATTAAGGGTTTATGAGTATATATTTCTTCAAAGAAAACATATTTATGATTAAGTACTATATCCATAAACTGGTCAATTTATGTTAACTATTTTAGAAGTTTGGAATTATGTTTTGTGATTCATAAGCTAATCTAGGGTGTTTCATTATTTAGAAATGGCGTATAGTGGATGGAATGGAAACCATATCAATGCACGTAATCCATGTAGGGATTTCCCTCCTACTCAAGATAATTATAGTGGAGCTGGTGATGCAACTAGTGATGATCAACTTATCATCAAACTTGGAAAACTCAGTCAGGTTATGAATAATAACCTTACCCGTATAGAGCACCCTAATCCACAACGTGAAGGATCAATGTTAGACCTATTAATGAGGAAACAACCGCCAACATTCAATGAGAGTAAAAATCCATTGGTAGCTGAGTAATGGATAATTTCCTTTGAGAAAATATTTCATTTTTTGCTGAGTAGCAATAGGGAAAAAGTTCTCATGGTAGTTTATCGCCTCACTAGAGATGCAGATCAATTGTGGTCATTGAATCAAAACACAAACAAAGATGATGAAGTATCAAATATGGTATAGAGGTAGTTCAAAGAGATTTTCTTACAAAAATATTTTCCTCGTGACCATTGAGTGGATATGGAAAGGCAATTTTTGAGTCTGAGACAAAAAGTGGATGAGAATATTAATAAATAAGAGGATAACTTTACAAGGTTAGAAAGTTATATTTCATATTATATATGTAACCCAAGAAGTAATATTGATCATTTCATTGATCGATTAAAACCATTTATCCATTGAGTATTAGTCTCACAATCCTTCTCATCATACGAAGATATTATCTTATGTGCTATCAAGACAGAAAAAGAATTCTCTATGTCATATGACATTAATGTAAAGCAAGAGAAGAAGAGATCTGTTGAACACTCAAGAAAATGGAAATACGGGGAAGAAGGGAAAAGTTGAATATCCATCATGTAGTAAATGTGGGACGAAACACCCCGGTACTATCCTGAAGGGAATGAGAGTTTGTTACAAGTTTGGTGAAAATGGACACCAAGCTCATGATAGAAAAGGGAAGAAAGAGGTTGTAAATGTTGAATGATACAGTTGTAGAGAAAAGAGGCATTATAAAAATATATGTACTAAGGGTCAGGGAAACTTACCTCAGAAAAGGCCAAGGGATCCAGACCATTCTTATGTGATAACTACTACTGAGGTTGACGCACCTAAAGACATGGTGGCAGGTAACTCAATGGTTTCCTCAAGTTTAGACAATTCTTTAATTGATTATGAATCATCGCATTGTTTCATATCGCCCCAGTTTGCTAAGAAAATTAGAAATTTTCAATTTGACATAACAAGGGAGTTGTCAGTCAAAACACCTAGGAGAAGTATCATTGCAAAAAAAATTTGTCAATCGGTTCCCATTAGGGAATATAAATGTTCTTTATCTGCTAATGTCATCGTCATAACCATGATTGAATTTGATATAATCCTTTGTATGGATTGTCTTATAGAACATTACGTGAAAAATTATTGTAAGAATAAGGAGGGCACAATTCTCAATGATGATAAAAAGTACCTTATCTTTAGAGTAGAAACCTCACCCCTTAATTCTTTTCTAGATCCACCCACAATAGCTCAACTAAAATCAATTTTTGGGGAGGGATAGAATGAAATAACTATTTGTGATGAAAGGAATGTTCAAATAGAGGACATACTTATTGTGCAAGAATATGTTGACGTGTTTTGAGATGATTTACCTGGACATCCTCTAGAATGCGAAATTGAGTTTTCCATTGATTTAATTCCTGGCTCAAGGCCCATATCGAAGACCACTTATAGAATGGGAACTATAGAATTTGTGGAACTAAAGAAACAACTAGAGGAATTGAGTAACAAGGGATTTATTCACCATAGTGTTTCTCCATGGGGAACCCCTTCTTTTATTAAGAAGATAGATGGATCTATGAGGTTATGCAATCACTACAGGGAGATCAATGCTATAAAAATTAAGAACAAGTATCCCCTACCTCGCATTGATGATTTTTTTGACCAACTTCATTGAGCTCAATATTTTTCTTAAAGGTTTACTTTCTATCAGGATATCATCAATTGTGTGTGAATAAGGAAGACATTTCGAAAACATCATTTCGAACCAGGTATGGGCATTACGAGTTTACAGTAATGCCTTTTGGGTTGACTAATGCAGCCTCTATCTTCATGCATCTAATTAATAGTGTTTTCAAGGAATATTATGATTAAAATGTATTGGTATTTATTGATGATATCCCAGTATACTCCAAAATCTATGAAGATCATGAAAATCACTTGTGCACAATTCTAAAAACCCATAGAAGAAATAAATTATATAGGAAGTTTGGTAAGTGTGAATTCTAGCTTCAAGAGATGTATTTTATTGGTCATATTGTCTCTAAGGATTGAATCTATAATGATCCTTCATATTCAAGAGCAATCCATGAATGGATAGCACCAATGAGTATAACTGAGGTACACAGTTTTGTTGGTTTAGCATGTTATTATCAGAATTTCCTCTATAATAATTCTCGATTAGATAACCCTTTAACCAAGCTCACAAGTAAAGGGGTTAAATTTGTTTGGAAAAAAGAGTGTGAAGAATTTTTTGAGGAACTGAATAATATATTAGACAATGCTCATATCTTCACTCTACCATCGGGGAATGATGGATTTGTTATTTATAGTGATACTTCCAAGAAAGGTCTTCGATGTGTCCTTAGGCAGAATGATATATTTATTTCCTATGCATCATGACAACTAAAAATTCATGAAAAAAACTATCCCACTCATGATCTTGAGTTAGCAGCAATAATATTTTCTTTATAGATTTGGAGACAATATTTATATGGTGAAAATTGTGAGATATATACCGATCAAAATAGTTTGAAGTATATTTTCTCATAGAAAGAACACAACATGAGGAAAATATGATGGACTGAACTACTCAATGATTATGATTTCACTATACACTACCACCCAGAGATGAAAAATAAGGTGGTCTATTCTTTGTGGAGAATTAATCATGGAGTTTTTAACAAGATTAGATTTGAAAGAGATCCTATTTACATGGATCTATTAATGATGGTTTTGGGAAAAATCATGGAATGTGAAACATCAATAATTTTTCAAATGGTTTCCAAGCTATCTTTATTATAAATGATAAAAAGTTCTCAGGATAATGACAAGTAATTTCAAGAGAAAATTAATTCTATGAATGATGGGATATTGATCGACTTCGTATATAAAGATGGGATTTTGAAATTTGGGAAGAGACTTTGTGTTCCTCATATATTTGTTCTGAAAAGGGAATTGTTGGATGATGCACATAGAATTAATTTCTCTATACACCCTGGTAACACTAAGATATCTAGATATTTGAAAGTTCATTTTTGTTGGGACAACATGAATAGAGAGATTGCTGATTTTTTGTAGAGAAGTCCAGTTTTTCAACAAGTGAAAGCAGGAAGACAACATCCTAGAGGATTCTTGAAGCCTCTTCCCATACCTAAGTGGAAATGGGATGATATTACAATGGACTTTGTCATAGGGCTATCAGAGATTCCTAGAAGAAATGACTCAATATGGGTCATTGTTCATCGTATTTCCATGTCATTGAATTTTCATGCTATAAGAGAAGATATACCACTTGAACGTTTAGCAAAACTATATATTAATGAAGTTGTAAGACATCATGGAGTACCCTTATTAATTGTTTCTGAGCGTGATCTCCATTTTAAATCGTGATTCTGGAAATGTATTCAAAAGGCCCTGGATACTGAACATCATTTGAGCACTACCAACCACCCTCAAACTGATGGACAATCAAAACAGACTATTCAAACGTTAGAAGTCATGTTGAGGTCTTTCTCACATGGCTTTCAAGGTATGTGGGATCAATATTTACCTCCCGTAGAAGTTTCCAATAATAATAGCTTCCATTCAAGTATTCAGATGGCGCCATATGAACTGTTATATGGAAAGAGATGTCACACACCAACATTTTGGGATGATGTTGGTGAACAAAAACTCGTAGGCCCAGAACATGTTGAGGAAATGATAGAAAAGGTGAATTTTATCCAATCCTACATCAAATCAACAAAAAGTAGGCAAAAGATCTATGCCGATAACTAATGGATGGATTTGGAATTTTTGGTAAAAGACCATGTTCTCTTGAAGGTATCTCCATGGAAGGGAGTTATACAATTTTTAAAGAAGGTTAATTTTAGTCATAGGTACATTGGGAATTTTTAAATTCTAGAACGAATTAGGGATATAGATTACTGTTTATAAATGCCACCAAGTCTCTCCAAAGTTCATGATGTGTTCCACGTATCAGTGTTGAGAAAATACATGCCTCATCCAACTCATGTACTCACCTAATGGGAAATTGAACTGGAACCTGATCTATCTTATTGTGAAGAGCCAATGAAAATTCTTGATACCAGAGAACAAGTACTGAGAAACCAAACGACTCATCTGGTGAAAGTTATATGGAGAAATCATAAGATGGAAGAGGCAACTTGGGAACCTGAGAAACATATGATGATGAACCACCTAAATCTTTTTATGTAGTAATATTCTAGAAATTTCAAATAATAAATTATTTTAAGGAGGGGAGAATGCATCACCCCAAGATTTCACGATACGATTCCCTTGGAATAATACAATACCTTGTGTCATGTGAAACTTCGAGTTCAAACTCACCACAACTAATCAAACTATACTTTATGAATATTATTTTAAAATTTTAAAAATATTATACATTTTATCACTCCAAATGGACATCATTTTTTGATTCGTAATATTGAAATTATCTTAGGGTGTGTTTTTGGTATTTTTCTGAGAACATCCAATTTTTTATGAATAGTTAAAAACATTGCATTATTGTTTAAAACTACCATTTTAAATAAATATTTATTTATATTATTAAATTTATTTTACATCAAAATAGATTCATAATACCTATATATTTTTGAAATAATAAATTGGAGTCATTTTATAATAAGTTTAGATATATAAAATTTTATCAAACTTTTACCATCTTTTACCCACATCCTAAGAGCATTTCCAAATTTGTATAAAACTTAATATTACCACTTATGTGAGTTAAATTTCCAAAATCCAAGAGAAATAGTTAATATATATCCATGAAATGTGGATTGATAAGATGAAAATAATTTTTGGTGAATAGAAACTTGTTTACTTTTATTTACTACTATTAAAAAAAGGTAAATAAGAGTAAAAATGATATCATAATTACCCTGACACATGTTCTAATTCGGTTGCATAACATTAATTCGACCAAAAACAACCTTGGGAATAAAATATAAACCTTTTTGGTCTACTTGGATTAGATATGGACATTTATTAATATTTTATTTAAAGAAGAGTTAAAAGAGTTCAAATCAAAGTTTAATAACTAATCCATTTTTAATATAGGGTTATACATAATATAAATTATAATAAAAATATTCATTATAAATCTAAAATGATTTCAAATATAATTTTATTCTATTTATATTTTTTAGACTTTGAAAAATTGAATTTATTTATGACACAATAATTATGTATTAATTAGATTATTAAAGAAAGATTAAAAGAATTGATATTTTAAATATCCAAATAAATATAATTATAGACATTTTCTGAATTCAACTTATTTTCACGGTTGATATGACATGTAAGGATTGATTTAATGAATTTATTTCTAATTAATAAAGTTTTTAGGACTATAACAATATTAATTACAAAATAGTGTCAAAATTGATAGAAAAGAGTTTTAAAAACAAATATTATATTATTAATTGATATAATATTCCTAATAATATAAGGATTGGTCAAATGAGTTATATAGAGTTATATATGTCAATAATGAACAACTTGGGGTTCAATTGGATGTTTATAGTAAGTTTACTAACCATATGATATAAAAATACAAAGATAAATTGTAATTGTCAAACTATTTAACTAAAAATTAAATCCAAAAGATATGGTTAATATGGTGATGCAAACATGTCTAAAACCAATTGGTAGAGAGCTTTGTGACCCATCCCTACCTTTTCCTCAAAAAAAAATATTTTCGAGCCATTATAAATGGAATATGAATTTATTATAAAATAATATTTTACACTTTTTCTAAGGTTCCCCTTAGCCCTCTTAATAAAGGTCACTTCCCCTAATCTCAAATTCACACCTTCAAAGCCATTTGAAATGTCCATACCCTACCCAAATATCCCCCCAACTTCCCTAACTTCATCCTAGAGGCCTTCCTTTGGTCATAAAGCCAACTTAAGGATCCATTTTTATCAAATGAAAATGAATAACCCAATGAAGAAGAGTTTAACCTTCCCTTGACCAAGGAAAAGTAGAAGGTAAGGGTTAATTATATAATCTATTCATTATCAGAGGTTGTTTATACTTAATTATCTACTGGGACCTCTTTATCATCCTCATATGGGTCTTCTTAAAAAAATTATTTCAAAACATTTTACTATTTACTAGACAATGGGTTAAAGTCATTTATACCCATATTTTACCTTATATGTTTTGAAAGAAGTCTTTTTTTCATTTTCCAAACAGGGATTTTGATGACCTTTTCGACAAAATTAAGGAAAGAATTTTTTTAACTTATATGGTGGGTGTGTCTATTTTCTGCCATTATATCATCGTCGAAGCTTCCCTTACAAGCTTATAAGAATATTTTTAAAATAAAAGTTTTATTTATAATTATGTGACTCTTAAATGATTTCAAAATAGAAATAGATATTTCTCTCAAATATTTTTGATTTCATCTATGTAAACATAATTTGATAAATTTTACACTTGTTTGAAGTTGATTTATTATGAAATAAATCTTCCATAATGTATTTAAGGTTTTCTGATATGTTTGACTATGGATGAGTTATTTTTATGCCATTCATGGTTTATGGTTAAAGTATTGACATTTCATATGCTGGTTTTAATATGATTGTTTATGTTATATTTCAATATCTTTTAAAGATGAATGTGTTGGACTAGTATGTTCTGGGTTAGGGGATGGTAAAAGTAAGCCTTACAGGTTTGGGTATAGTTATAGAAGACCCTCCAGGTTGGAGTCCGGTTATAGAGGCTCTCCGGGGTGGAGTCCATCTACAAAGGCTCTCCAAGGTGGGGTTCGGTTACAGATAGCCCCTAGGTCCTAGTATGAGGCCTCAACACAGAAATTAAAGTCCATCATTATGAATTCCATAATTATAAAAGTTTCTATTGATATTGGATGTGAATATAAGACTTGTATAGTATCCTTGTGAATAAGAAAATGGAATTATTTTATTTTATCTGTTCCATATTACGCTGAAGATCAAGTTTGAAAGGCTTTTGTTCTAGTCTTATACATTGCCTTAAATGTTTTTCTTTATGAAATATTCTGCTATATTGTTATCCTTACTAAGCATCAGACCTCACCCATTTCTATGATTTATTTTTTCAAGGATGATAAGAAGTGTCTTATGACTGACCAGTAGGGATAGTCTAAGGGATATGAGTATGGCCTATGGAAGCAATGTTGTTGTAGTTTTTCATATTATAATGCAATTTAAAACTTATGAATGTATCTAGTATTTCAAGGGCTACTAATCTAATCAGTCTTTTAAGAGTTGACCATTTGTGATCATGCTAATGTTATTCAATAATGCACTAACTCTGGGTAACTGGGTTTAGGGCGTCACAAATATAGTGAAATAAAATTAATTTCTTTGTTATATTATATTTAAACAAAAACAATTCATAATAAATTAAATAAGTATAATACTTTTATTGCAATAGAGTTTTGAACACGTCTGAAGAAATTCAGACTCTATGTATGGGTTTTCTCGTCACAATTCTATATCTATGAGACATATTCCATACTCGCCACTTATTTTTTATTGTTTATATATTTGAAATTAATTTATTCTCTGAATAAATTTATGAAAATTATTTTTATTTAACAATCCATTTGAGGATGTCTCTTTTCATTAGGTTATAATCCAAATATAACATATCTCATAATGGAATTCATCTCAATTCAATTCATTGAGGTATAATCTAATATTAAGAACAAATATGATATTATGAGGAATATAGAATTCCCTTATTAACATGTTATATAATGTATATCATTTTTTCATTGATATTTAATTTTAAATTTTATGTAATATCTTCTTGCGGATTATGCTTAATGTGTTACTAAAGTCCAAAATGATTAATGTTACAATATCCTTTTTCTTGAGATTTTCTATGTCTGGGGATTAATTGGGGGAAATAATTTGATTTCATTTTTTTAATGAGATATCCTTTTTATCTACTACTTTTGAATTTGGTTAACAAGTTTTATTTCCATTTCCTCTATCATTTAACAAAGAAACATCAATAAATACATTTTTATGTTGTACAAGTCTTTTATTTATTTAGATCATGTATCTTTCTCTTTCTTACAAATTTATATGAATATGATTTTAAAAATGTTATATTAAAAAAATATATGATTTTATAAATATATTTTATATGATATTTAACCATCTATTACATGGTTTTAAATGGATATTTCTTAATATTTCCTAAATAGGTTACTTTTGGTACCCCTTTTTAAAAAAATCTATTTGAAAAAGTGTGTTTTCTAATTATATATGTTCAATAATGGTTTGATGAAGATAATGTCTAATGATACTAAAAATTTGTTCTTATTATCTTATGTTTTTTATATGTTTCCTTTAATCAATATTGATGTCATAGCGATAATGATTATAGATTATGAGGATTCTGGGCCTTGTTAAAGCCTTATACTAAGTTTTTCATTTTATATGATCCTATTATTGATGGGATTGATTTCCATTATATAATTTTAATTCACTTTGATAATGTCATCATAGACTTAATCACCTTTTAATATCACTACTAAAATTTGATTTTTTATTCTTATTTATACCTTTAGTTTGAATTTGTGGTCACCATTTTTATGTTTCCTTTTCCCCAAGTTACAAGTAATGATATTAAATTAACTATGTCAGGAAGAGTTTCAAAAGGATGAATATAATTACCTAATATCAAATATAAAGAGAAGATTATTTTTGAAGATTATGTACATCTTTATAAACCATTTCTTATGAATCAATGATATTAATAGTTTTTCCAAGTTATATAAAACAACAAATAGAAAAGTTAGTTGGGAATGTAAGTGAACCAATATTTCCTTGTCATGATTAATTATTTACAGAATAAATTATACAACCAACATTGTTAAATATATATATAAATTTAATTTTTCATATTTCATCATTATTTCTGAGAGTGTGCTTATGGGTCTATTATATGGTTCACAACAGGTTTCTCAAGGATTAATCCTTCATAGGAAACCTAATGTGTATTTTATTAATTATACAAGAAGTATTAATTCTATAAAATAGATTGGTTTAATTATTAAATTAATCATATGAATTTTATAATTTTATATTGTGTATAATTTATAGATTTATCGAACGATGATGGAAGTAACTTGCTGGAGGGGATTTTATGAGTTCAGGTGATATTGGATGTTCTATCATTATGGTGGATATCATCAATTTAAGGTATGAGTTTCATAATTTATCATGAATGTGACAAATTATATAGTTATATGCAAAATTATTTTATCACACTGAAATAATTTACACTTTACTATAATAATATCTCAATGTTTATGATCATTTATCATGTCGAAATCACTCTATTTTAGGCCTTAAGATATTAATAAGAAACTGTAAAGCCAAATAATATATATTATAAGTGAATTTTTCATTAAACTAATGAAATACAGGGGTTTTTAAATACAAATATATTCCCTTTGTAATATAAATACCATTAATGTTAAACATAGATTCTTTATAATATTCCCTAGGATAAAATTGAATGATAAATTTGAAAGGTGATTTTTTTATAAAATATTTTTACTAAACAGTTGAATGCTATTGATATCGATATTATATTATAGTAACATATTACTAATATAAAAATGAATATTGGTTGTGTACTTATCTTCTGAATGAAATGATGTTTTGGTTTTACTGTGGGGTTTAATCCTCCCCTTGGTAAAAAGGAAGGGTTTTCTAAGTTGGGGTGTTTTTTCATATTTTTAAATTTTAAATTCAATGTATTCTTTGGGTGATTTTTCATTACCTATATGTTGTGGGAATTGAAAATTGGTTTTGTGGTGAGGTATTATCCCATATATTGAGTATATGAATTGGAATATAGTAATGTGGTGTTGTTTTATAACCTAGTGGGTGATGTGATATAAAAATTTATTATTGGTATAGGTTTTGTTCTCTATAGTTTATGAGAAATGAGAAATATTTTTTTCATGTGGAAGAATCCCTCATGTGTGAGGATGATATATGTGATGGTTAAATATAAGGTATATATTAACCCCAAGGTGGTGATTGGAAATGATATAGTTTTTTTTAGTTAGTTATACCCCCATAGTAGTGATCATAGATGGTATCATTCATTATTAAGGTTCTAACCACTATTGAAAGGGGATGATATATGGTCTAGTTCATAGGTGAGTCATTTTCCCCATGTAAGGATATGTTACATGATAAATTTATATGGAGGGGTTTTATCTTCATTTTGTATGGTTGATGTTATGATAATCATAGATGAAGTGCATTAATTCCCTCGGGTGATAAAAAATTATTTTCATATGTGTTTGGTGCAAATCCACCAGATGACATTATCTTATAGTCATTTGGGTGTGGATTTACGCACCCTAATGATATGTTATATGATCAATATAGATAGTGGGTGATAATCCCAAAAATTTATTTTGATAAATTAATAGTATTAGGTGTGTGAATTATCAAACACTTTGTTTTTATGCATCATATTTTGAGAGATATTTCACATGGCGATATTGGAATGGTTGATTCTGGGTAACAATATATAACCTAATAGTAGAAATTGGTATATGTATTCACCCTTTAGTTTTAATTTTGAAATAATATCATGCACATTATTCAGGCTAGACATATTTATGGATACTATTTTTTCCATATCATGGTGTACATGCTGCTTTCTTGGGTGACTCAGAGACATTGGTACCTAATGATTCCACTTTATCATAGGTGAATTTAAATATATGGACCAAAATTATATTATTGTTCATGATAGGCTGATCATAGAACCTAGATGGGATTTTTTCAGTTCATGGAACTATGTTGTGGTTATTTCTTCTTTTTTCCAAAATTTTAGTTTATATTTGATCTTCCCATAAGCAGTCTCAATTATATCATTCCAACTTGTGTGACAGTTTAGAGGTTTGATTCTATTATATCATGAAATATATTATTCATCCCTAAATAATTTTTATTGTATAATCAAGTTATTATAATTGATATTGTGATGAAAATTTATAACTTATATATATTTTTTATCAACTCTAGTATGGGGGAATAATAACTCCATGTCACCACTATTGACATTTTCTTTTAATTGTATGCCTATTGATTATGGTGAGGTTCACCAAGGGTCATGTGGTGCTCTAATCTATTTTTTATGTAATGATTTAAGATGACATATTAACTACCATATTCCATTCCTTTATTCCTCCTACTCGATCTACTAGTATTCAAATCAACATCATAACATTGTTGCATATTATATTAATTATAAAACCATAAATTTTAATGAAGTTAGGAAAACATATATCTTAATACCTCATTCAATAATTCCATGGACAATCTATAATCCACATTAACATTTAAAAATTGAAAATGTTCTAAATATAATGTCTCGAATATGAAGTTTTTCAGTAAACTATTCATATAATGTAACTCAAAATATTCATTTTCCAATAAAATTTATTTTTTATTATAAATCAACCAAGAATAAATACATAATGTTGTTTTTTATATCATCTTTTTATATATTTTAAACTAAGTATATCAATTTATATTTATATATTTGACATTTATTCTAAAAAATAGGCATATAAAAGAATATATGTTAATTAAATAACAACAAGATAATAATTTATATGAATTTTTTTTCTATAACATCCCTTTATAATGTTATTTTATACAGTTATCTAAAATTTTAATATTTATTTTATGTGATATTTTTTAAAAAAAAATATCCATAATTTTCATTAAAATAATAATAAATATTATATAAAGGATCATATTCATTTTTTATATATCACTCTCATAAAATAATTTCTTCAAGATTTACCTCTCATATCCTCTCCATGGTTGACCCTCAAACTCACTCTACAAAACATTCTCCATTTGACCCTCAATGATTAAAAACATCTTATTTTTATTTTTCTCACCACGATTGATTGAGATCTACATTCATTGATATTTTATATAATACCTATATACACCTCTAATAACACCCTTCCTCCCTCCATCATATTCTCTCTCACCCTATAACCACTAATTCGTCCATCATCCTTATTTCCATCAATCTTTCTTTTACTGACTATCCCAATACCTATACCAAATTCCAAAAACTAGGATCCTTTTCGATTCATTTTTACTCACTTATTATTATAGATACACACAAAATGATATATATATATATATCATATATGATAACATTTATATGTATTTATATATTGATTATATAGTCCATCTATATATGTTAACATATAAATGTGTTATATCTGTCTGAAAAAAATATATATTTTATATATATAAATATATATATGTTTGTGTGTGTGAGTATATGACATAAATCATATAAAATTATCCTAACTAAAAATTTGAATAATAATTTTTCATTGTAAATTATGATAACGATTCAATTATTTCCCGCGATATTTTTATTTTGTACAATTATATAATTTCCAAGAAAACAGACATCATGTTTTACTATATAATATTTTAACGCTCTAATTTTCATATTATATTGAACTATTTAAAATTTTTGGGGCATATTATTTACTTTGATGATGAAAATCAAGTTCAATTATCGGCATTTGATCTAGTAAATGTTCATCAGTGTGTCTCTTACAATATAATTCAATTGTTTTATCATTATATTTTTGTGAATTTATAAAATTCATAACATTTTATACTATGGTTATTTTATCGTAGATTCTTTGATATAAAATAGACCATATATATATAATACATATCTTTTTTAATTATTCCAATCTAATGATATTACCCGTGAAAAATTACTTCATCATTAAAAAAATTTGACTCAATTGTATTTAATAATATTTTATAAAGAATTTTTTTATAATTCATATATTTCAATGAAATATGTTTTTACATGATCAGATAGAATTTTTGATCCCCATTTATATTAATATACATTTAATCCCATAGCATGTTAGGTTTGGAATGATTTTTGAATTTTATAAGTTCCCTTGTAGTTTTTTTCTCATGTGTTTTGTTTTAAATATCATTCTGTAAAAGATAATAAATAAAATTAAATAATAGAAAAAAACTAAAGGAAGATATATTTTTATAGTATGTTGTTAATTTTCATATTTTTATAACAATTATATTTTTATTTTTTTCAATAGGAATGATGATAGTGTATAAAAATTGTATATAATTTCAATAGATTATAATGAATTTATATTTTAGAATTTTTTCAATTTTTTCATCTTCTAATCAGTCCACACAATAGTGAAGCCTAAAGTGTACATTGATGGTATAATATAGGTATAATTTTTTAAAAAAAATAAATACTATTCACAAATATCATATCATAAAATTTTCATTAATCATTTGATCTTTCATGAACTCATTATGTCATCATAAAACATTATAATTCTATTAAATAATAAACAAAATTTTTATTAAATTAAAACTAAATCAATTATCACTATCATAGTAATCAAAAATAATATTCCATTAATATTTTTAAAAAATATAAATTCATTAATCATAATTATATAAATTAATCACTGATAAATGTATATAAAATGTATAGTCAATAGATTATTTAAATTTTATTAACATAGAAATACTTTTTCAATGTGAAATATATTATAATATTTTTAATCAAAGAATAGGAAAACAACGCATACCATTGGGTTATATATGGAATGTAAATTGGGTTAAAATGTCATATTTTGAACAAGAATATAATATATGATGAATTTTATCAAAAAATATTGTTTTTAAAAAATATATATATAATGAAATTTATAGTATATATTTATTAAATAATATTGATTTGTTCATTGAAACTAGTAGAAGATCAAGTTAACCTAATTTTCCTCATATTATTGTATAATATTGCTGAAAATGTAAAAATATGCTGAAATAAGGATTTAATGATTGTAAGAATAAATATTGATTTGATCCATTAGGGTTTTGATGATTTATTTTGAATGGAAAGATTTTTTGAATCTATAAACATTGACCATTAACATTACATAGAGGGAATGAATATATATATAACATAAACTTGTGTGAATTTTATATTGTCAATTATACTAATAATTTAATATCATAATCAATAATTATTGATGAAGTACAATTTTATGATAGTGTATAAGATGATTTCTGTGTTAAATTATCAATGGAATAAATTTAAAATAGCATTATAAGTTTACATAAAATTATGATATTACTATTAATAATTATTTGATGAAACTAAATTATTATAATATCTACTATAAGTGAATAAAATATTAACAAATATTTAAAATTGTTTTTCTAAAAAATTATTAATTTTTTTGAAAAGATTGTTCTAATAAATTATTTATTACATAGAATTGGGATCATTATTGAAAAATAAAATCATATATTAGGAATCTATTGCAGCTTCATCATTGATACAAAGCGAAAAAATCAAATTGTGATTATCATACTCGTAAAGTGTTATATTAAAATGATAAATAACATAAGTGGTATATGGATATTTTAAAATATTAATAAGATAATTCTGAAAATATTATCTTTAAAATTTTGATTAATATTTTTACTTTAATTGTTTTTAATGTCATTTATTTCTAGAATATATATAAAACTATAGATGAAGTGTTTAATTTCCAAAATAGATTAAAAATACATCATGGATTTATCAAATTACAATTCCCCTAAACACTAAAATTATTATTTTATGAATAAAGTTACTTTCATGAATATCTCAATGTCCCAAAAGATAATATAAATGTAAAAATGTATAATAAATATATAATACAAATATTTCCTATATTATCAACCTGATTAACATTTATTTCCCAAAAACCTAAATAGAAAATAATTTTATTTTTTGATATAAATTGTTTTGGGTATTAAATGTCATGAAAATTGTATATTTTTCTATATATTTTAATGGAAAAAATTCATTATAATTTCTTATCATTCCTCCTACAAAAAATTATTTTGATTAATATGTTATTCTTGGGATTGTAAAATATTGAACATGGATATGGATTAAAAAAATCAGTATCATTAGTCATAATGGTACCATAAAGAATAAAATTTCTTAATTTTATTAGAAATATTTTATGAAATGTAAATAGGGACATCATGGAAATTATGAGGCCAATAACTCTTGATAAAAGAATACTAATCACACTTGTTAAGACCCTATATCTTCCATTATTTCATGAATATTTATAAATATTATTTCTTCTTTGATAATATAATTCATTTTTAATGAAAAAATTTAATGTGATTAGATCTCAACAAAGTGTTCCCACATTTCAATATAAATGACTTTGTATTTAATGTTTTCAAAACTGGTATGTTAATGGTTAAAACCCCCAATACAATATTCACTGAAATTGTACTCACAAAATAAATCTTATATTAATATGATTTTAATTTTAATTACTCCATGACATAATTAAAGTCGATATCTATAAATTATTATCCTAGATAATTTAATATTTGTAGATATAAAAGAAAATTTCTTATAAATATTACATTTCAATAATTCTGTAAATAATAGAAGAAATGTGTAATTATTTTTATACATAGAGTTTTATATTGATAAATCAATACTTTTATTATTTTTTAAATTCTCAACTATTTTATTAACAGAAAATAATAATTTGTATGATTAATATAAAGAAAACTTATTATTTATTATTAAAAATTATTCATTTTAAATGAATAATATGAAGAAAAAAATATAACATCTTTGAGAAAAAATGTTTTGTTTAGATTAGTTTTTTCTTAATATTATTTCTACTATATTTATTTTCTTATGTCTCATAGTTATCATTTATTATAATTATTTTTACAAATAAAATTACTAGGATTGTCATCAAAATGTTATATGTTTAATTATGATTTGGTTATTCCTGAATTATTAATTAATATTTTATTTTTTAAATTGTTTCTTCATTTATTAGGACATTATAATTATTTTCTTAATTTTTTAATTATCACTTTCATTTTTGTATATTTATAATCCTCTAAATTATTTTTAATATTTTTTACATTAATAATTATAGAATGAATGAGTAAGGAGGAGACAGAGAAACCATAAAAAAAAATATTGAATTTGAAATCTAGAAGGAGAATATGAATGAATATATTATTTGAATAAATATATTATCTATTAGATTAATTTATATTTTATTTATATAGTTAATAATTTGAATCCTTCTTTTGTTGGATTATTACAATGGAAATGTTGTTCTGGATTGTAATGGCTTTTGATTAATTTTTATTTTATAATGATGATTATTTCTAATTTAATTTCTTCCATTTATTTTTTTAACCATTTAGTGTAGAAATATTGTTTTAAATTCTATATATATATGTGATTTTTATTGGAAATGACTATATTATATAAAATAAAATTATTTAATTTTATAATAATATTGTGATATATAGGATATAAATATAACAATTGGAATTTCTGTTGTCTATTAAGAGGAATTGTTATATATTTCATTGTATATAATTATCGATATAAAATAATATCACATAGTACTATTGTTTAGGTAAATTTTTAGTGATATATTATATATATACAATAACAATAATATATAGTTTAAAATTATAAAATCCAAGGTGATGGGTTTTAACATTCATATGTAAAAATAAATAAATTGACAAATATAATTTTTTATAAAAAAAATTAAATTTTTTTTATATTTTTGGGTCTGTGGGTGATGAATATTTTCTTAATACACCCCAAATGTTGAAACACCCACTTTTCATACATATACATTACATAATTTTTTGGCATTACTTAATACATGACACAAAAAGACACCCAAAGACCTTATTAGTTTCGTGCGTTTCGAAACATGGAAAAATAAACACTCATGTATATATAAGCAAAATCATTGTTAAAGATATCATCTATGTATATCACCCTTCATAGAAACAACAACTATAATACATATGTTCATAACCTAGGGAAATGAAACATATGAAATGGTTACATTAGATGATGAGTAATTTTAAATAAGGGTGATTTAGACACATAATCATGAGCCTATGGTTATGGGAAATATATCATAACATTATACGATCATGCCCTGCATATGAATGATCATAATCTAGAGTCACGATATTAGTATTTGTAGTTCATAAGACTTGAATCATAAGGGGAACAACATTATAATTAATAAAATCATAAAAAAAGAATAAGTAGTTATGGATCAATTCCAATACCATCGTAAGGGGAAAATATCTTTAACAATCCAATTTCACACCCATTCCATCAATGTATTTCTGAAACAATTTCATATCTTGTTCTATCCCTATATTACTAAACTAATTACACTTCATATTCCAATCATGCATTTCAAAAAGAGGTCACTCCTTATTCAAAACGAGTCATATTCAACAAAGTAAACTTCTCATTACAGTATTATCATACTACACAAAGTTATCTTATTATTTAATAAATGTATATCATTGAGATATAATTCATTACCATATTCATTGAAGGGAGATATTGGTCCCAATATTCTTATAATAAATTCAAACATACGTATGTAATAATATATTAATACAATCAACATATCATGACCCATAAAAAGATATTTGATTCACAAAAAACCAATAATAACCCATGAAATGATATTGTTACCATAATAATTTCATTGTATTATTATATATTGAAAATATGATGGTTCTTTATTAATTTAATCATAGAATAACCCATACAAAAGAAATGGGTTTTATAAATTAAATAACAACAAAAACATTACCCATTATGGGAAAGAATGATAATGGTGTTGTTATATTATATACCCATTAAAATAAACTATATCAATTGATATAATCTTATATAGAAAATTATTTTTAATGATCACTTAGATAATTTCCATTTAAAATAAACTTTCTTTATAAATCATTTTAAGGGACAAATTATTTTCATAATCCTTATCTTTAATACGACTTTGAAAAGATATGAACTATTTTTAAAACAATTCTTGAGGAAAAATAATTTATAATATGAAAAAAAAACATTCTATATTATATCAAATTTTGAAATCCTTTTTCATTTAAAATAAACATGAAAAATTTTGAATGGAGAATTGATAATAATTTAAAACACTTCTTGATGATAAATATTTTTTAAAATCCTTTCTCATTGAAAACCTTCTTCAAAAATTCATTTTACTAAAAAATAAGAAAAAAATTATTAAGAAAAAAAATATTAAGAAATTGATCATTTAATATTAAGAGGATGGATTCAAGAAAATCATGGTAATGTTGGAGGATAAATATATATAATCTGAACACTCTAGTTTTTTCATAACTAGGATTGAAAAGTGTCTTTATCTGAAATGACGAGATGATTCATTTGTTAAAATATCCATTTTTCTAAAAAGGTTAAAAATGGTGAAAATGTATTTAATAGATGATTATATAATATTAGAAACTTTTTAATACATTTTTAGAAAACATGGTTTAAAAAGGCCATAGATTTCTGAACGAAAATAGAGATAATGTTGGATATTCATGAAAATAATTTCTTAATTAGAATAAGTACAAGTGAGTGAAAAATGGAACTATTACCTTATTATTTTATGAATAACCATAGTATAAGGAAATAAATGAGAGTACATGAGATATGGATCGTTATATTTTATAAAATGAATCATAATAAAATAAATTATACTAAATGATGAGATTATTGTAAAAAACCATTACAACTTGGTTATCATTGAATCATAATACTCATCATAGAATGACATTAAAGTGAAAAAAACATTATGAAAATATTTATATTCATGATATAACATGAAAATAGATAATATATATACCTCTGACAATAATATAGTTTCTTTACATGGAATGTTACTCAAAGATGTCATTTTGAGGAAAAATTATTACATCGATTTGGTAACATTTTGAACCATAAATCCCACAGAATAGAGATATCATAAAATGTATATATTAAAACATATTAATTTATGGATAATAATAATATAATACATTAATTGGTAATATATACCCCACATTAAGGAATCAAATGTGTATATAGCATATAAATCACTAAAATACAAGGGTGATAAGAAAACCCATACCTTATGTCTAGACATTAGTCGTACACAATCAAAACTCCTTGATAATAAATATAATATTTTTATAAGATAACCTTAGAACCAAATTATTATATATAATAACCTATATAGTTTTATTATGACATTATATTATAGATTTATTAAAAATTTCATTTTAATGCTAATTTTCAGTAATTATTGTTTTGTTTTTCGTATATTATTTAAATTTATATTCTTAATAATATTACGAAGATCATGATTTAATTTTTTGAATAATAAAAAAAATTACACTAATATAATATTTATTAATTATATATTTATTTATAATAATCAATAAATGATGGAAATATGAAATGAAATACATCTTTCATGGAGATGATAGGTTATATGTACGCATGAACACTTCTTCCATTTTATTATTCTACAGAAAGAAAAAATGTAAATGAAATATATATATATATATATAAATGATCATTATAGTTGAATTTTTATTTGTTGAATATAATATTTTTTTAATTAATCCACCTAAAATATATTCCATGTATAATGTCAACGAATCACAACATTTTGAGAAGGCAGTAGTCTACACATCCACAAAAGAAGTTGTCATATTATCATGAAATTGTTAGCATGAAGTTATGAACTATATAATAAATTAAAAAATATAAAGACACCATAAATATCACATATATCATATAAAAATATTAGTTCAATCATTTTTTTTTACCTTGAAATGTGTTAAGGGTAGAACAAATTGCATCAGTTAGCGAGGTCATAATCCGTCGTACACACGAATGATGATTATGTATCCAATTTGAAAGAGTTAATGTGTTTGTAATTCAAGAAATTAAAAAACAGAATACTTATGATTCTTATGTTTCTATATAACCATTTATTAATTTTTATTTAATGGTAGTAGAAATAATGAAAACATAATTTATTTTTGAATTATATTACATATTTTTTGGGTAATTTCATTTGGTTTACCCAAAAGGGATCCTTTGGAAGGAATTGTACTAAAATTTAGGATTATAGGTTTTCTTAATGGTATTTGAGAGATTATTTGGGATGGTTTTTGATGATACAAATGGTTTGAGATGTGTGAATATGTGAGGGGGTTGGGTTCACTTTTATAGTGGGGGAGGAGTTGTATTAATGTAAATATAATGTAGTGTGAACAATTGAGAGGTCTACCTTAAATGATAAGCCTCAAATAATTTTAGATTTTCAATAATAAATAATATTTGTTATAAAAATATCTATCCAAATTCTTTTGGATATGTGTCTAGGTTATTTGGCCACTTATGTAAATTTGTAACAACTAAGTAAACTTGTTTATACCTTAATATCTAAAATTAATTTTAATTTCATTCAATAATAATTTTGCTAAAAAATGATGTTGAAATATTTTAAAATAAAAAATTATTCTAATTCAAATTTGGGAATATTTTTTTCTAAATTCCAATCATATAATTGGATTAAAATAATTTAAAATTAATCATTCTAAAGTGTTGTGAAATCATGGTTTCATATAGAAAACGGTTAAAATATTTAAATATATTTATATCCAATTTCAAAGTGAAATTGGCTAAAATGGACTAAATTTGATGAATATATGGAAATTTTTTATAAATATATTAAAAATACAATATATAATATAATTTAACAATATCATAAATTAGATGAAAATGAATATTTAAATTTAAATTTATCATTTTTCACTGCAAATAAAAAATTGAATCTTCTCAGTAAAATACCAAAATTTAACCCTATGAAAATTTTGATATTATGATTTTAAAAACGATGTATGTTTATACAAGTTAAAATGTTAATGGTTCTAATAATTTAATTTGAAATAGTATCTCTATTAAATGGAGGTAAAATTACATTTTAGAAAATACAATTTTTTTTTCATAAAATTGGATTTATTCTTATCTTATACACAACAAATATATTGACTGTAAAAAAATTTGATTGAATATATAATATATATAAATTTAATTAATAAAATTTGTAAAATTAATTTTTTTTTTTTTTAGTTATATGAAATTGTGCTTGTATAGAGAAAAATTGTATTCAATGAAAAGGACTTTATTTATTTTCAAATATTTCATAATTAAATTTTTTTCCAATTCATAACAAATGGATTCAGTTCGTATATATGTGTAAATAACATTTATAAAATTTATTTAATATTATTAGAAACATCCATTCCAAAATCAAATTGGTAACTATAAAAATATACTAATAAAAATATTAATATTTTATTTTAGTTCAGTAAAAATCAGCCATGTGTGTCATGAAAGCTATTGAAGGAACTAAACATTTTCTGTAACAGAAGTTAGACATTGTGTATCATGAACCATAATTTAATATAAGTGTTTATTGTTGCTCATTATTATTGTGGGTATTATTTAACTGAAATATAAACCTAGTGGTTTCATATAACACAAGTTATATCTAGTGTTATGTGAAATGAAAAATGTCAATAAAATTAATTTAGCTTGAAAAAATTACTTTACAAAAACATAGAGATTTATATTCAACCCAAAAAAATGAATTGCTCCCTAAAAATTATTATTGGTTATGAATTTTTTAATAAAAGTTTACCTTCATAGAAATCCTAAACATATAAATGAATAATAAAACATCATTTAAAAGGGAAATTTGGAAACATAGTGGTTACCCTAAGTTGCTCATAATTAGGATTTTCAATAGGATAACATAGGTGGGATGTTAAAACATGGACATGCAAGAAATAAATACAAAATCTTTGAGCGTGATTAATTCCATTTTTCCCAACCATGTGAATGATCATTTTAATGTTATGTGTGTATCAACCAAGAATATGTGATGATTTATAAGACGATGATTAAAACAGAAATGATGGTATTATGATAAATCTATTTTAATATCTTTTTTGTAGTTAATAAACTCATTTACTATCTTGTAAGATAAGGAATTATACGTAAACTATTTCATTACATTTCATATTCATAATATCACTCTTTGGTCATGACTCTTTTTATTTTTACTTTGTCCCTTACTCCAAGGACTGAAGGTCAATTTTTCATTAATAATGTACTAAAAATAATGAGATCTATACACAAAATGATAAGACATTCCAGTTGTCTTTTGTTAACATCAAAAAATGGATATAACATGTTATCCAATATTAACAAATCGTCATATGGTTAGATTATACTTTAATCTCTAAGAACTCATATTAATATTATCTTAGATAACTCAATAATAGGTTAGCCTTATAACATGTTCGAAATATGGAAATGAAAAAATTAATGAAGGTCACCAAATTTCTAAAAATAATATTATCATTGATCCACCATATATAATAAAGTAGATAATATTTTTCACATTCTAAACATGTGAATTCCTTCATTGTATATTTTTAGAAATTATATAATAATCTAGATTACCATAAATACTTTTGGAAAACATGCATGATTCATTATCCTAAAGATTATTGTATATATCTCATAAATATATGGAGATGAAAACATTATCCATCATAAAATAGACATATTTTCAATAGATAAGTAATTAATTCAATGTAAATCAGTGTTATCAAGTTTACATTATCCATATCAAACATCACGTTGTCCAATAAAAACACAATTTTCTCAGCGTCTAGAAAACCTTGAGGGCTAACATCACTTAATGAAAGTATAAAATTTCTGTTAAATCAAATTTCTAGGCCATCATCAACATTCAATAAAAAATTTAAATTACTCAATCAAAAAAATATACATCATGATTAATATAACATAATTCCTGAATTCATAAATATATTCACATTAATCATCCAAACATTATTCTTAAACGGTTATAGAGGATTCATCATCTTATTACTTAGAAAAACATTCCTATAATATGAAATATGAATCAATTTTTAATGTTTCACAACATCAATTTAGTCCCATAAAAAATAATGTTAAAATATCTCGTACTATTCACATATCATTTGTGATATCATTATCTTTAGTAGCATAACAAATACTTATGCAATCTTCCTGATTATATAGATAAAATTTCTACTTAGGATGTCTATTTTCTTAGTTATCATACATTCCACATCTAAAACATGCAATGTAAATCCAAATACTTCTAGTTCCTACTATAGACTATAACCGTAAATCATAGTGAGAGAAACACATATAATAGTATAAAACCACTAAATCATGAAAAATTACTTATATGATTCTTAAATAATTACTCATTATTTTACATGTATGACACAATAGGATTATCCTTATAGAAATACCTATTAATATCCATTAAAATTTCCCTAGGGATAATACTAAATTTTTGTCATCCAGGTTACCAAAGGTTAAATAATCTGTTTCTCTCATACCAACAATAGTGACAGTATCTTCTGATAAAAATACATTACATCATTTTTTATGAATAGTTAATTAATCAAAAAAATAAACACCCAACATAAAATTATATTAGTTCCTTTATAAACCTGGAAACATAAACAATAGTATATAATTAATTTTATATAATCTAGATGAAATATTATATTTTATAAATGAACCCTTACAACTTTAGGAACACTGAATCCTATAATCAATGAGAGAATACAATTACATGTGG
Source organism: Viscum album (assembly GCA_963277665.1). NCBI lineage: Eukaryota > Viridiplantae > Streptophyta > Magnoliopsida > Santalales > Viscaceae > Viscum > Viscum album. The sequence goes on from OY728132.1 coordinate 1,968,463,428, forward strand.
AATAAACTATCACAATAATAATTATATAAATGATATAACATTTAGAATTAAATTATATATGCCTCATATAATAGTATAGGTTATGGCATGATATGTGCCTCAAATAATGTAATTTGAGACTAACTTACAATCTCGATTTGTAACATTTTGAATCATAAATCCCATGAAATAGGGATATGTAAAAATTAATATGTAAATACCCATAAATTTAAGGATAATAATAATATAATCCATTCATGGGTAACATATAAAAAAAATTATATGTGGTGATTATATAATATATCTCATTGAAATAAAAAATGAGATGATAAAACCCCTACCGGATGTAATTACTTTTATTGTACATATTAAAGAACGATGTATAAAAAATATATGTTTATTATAAATATCAGAAATAACCATTATTATATATATCATAACATATATTTTTTTATTAAGACTTCATAGTACCATTTTGTGGAAAATTTCATGGTAACATTATATTTCGCGTAATAACTGGTTTGATTTTTGTATATTTTTTGACTTGTTATTCTTGATCCTCTTATTTAGATCATAATTTAGTTATTTAAATAACCTAAAAATTGACATAAACATAAAATATATTAATTATATATGTTTTTAATATAATCAATAAATCATTGAAATATGAAATACACAATTTATAGAGACAACTGGTTGTACATATGCATTAATCCTGCTTCCATTTTCATATCATATGAAAATAAAAAACAGAAATGAAATATTTATATATAAATATATAAAATATAATTTATGTATAACTATTTTCTCATCTATATAAAATATGATAAATTAACCAATTATCAATTAATTCATTGTAAATTCTAGATAAATCACACTGTTATTGGATGTCGGTTGTCCACACATCCACAAACGAAGTTATCATAATACCAAAGTTGAAATCAATACGATAGGTGTTATATAATAATTAATGATTCATAATGATACAATAAATATCATATATAACACGTAAAAATATTACTTTATTAATTATTAAAAACCATTAATTATAGGAATAAAATAATGAATGTCATCGATTTGCAATGTGGTAGTCTGTTGTACACACGAAAGATTATAGTGTATCTTATTTTAAAGAATTTTGTAAAAGTGTAGGTTGTACATATAAAAATATTAGTATATTTAGGATACTATGGTTATTATATAACCATTTCAAAATAATAATTTAGAGTTTGGAGAAATAAGAATAAAAATATCTTGTTGAATGATGTTACTTATTATTTGGGGAAATCATTTAGTTTTTCAACAAAGGGCTAAAATGATTGGATGTTTTCCCAATTTTACTCTTATCTTTAGATAGGATGTAAGTTGGGAAATTATTTAGGAAGGTATTTTATGATAAAAATGGATTTATAGGTGTGAATAATTGATAGGGTTTGATCCCAATTTATTCTGAAGTAGGAGTGTTATTCACGAAAATAAAAAAACGTAAGAAATATTAAGAGGTATCCCATAAATCATGAACCCCAAATTATTGTCTATTAATAATAAATGGGTGGGTATTTTATTTATATGTTCATCTAATGAATTTTGGAAAAGTTTCTAGGTTATTTTAAAACCTGAAATAATGTTTAATCACAAAAAATCATGTTCTTAAATTAATAACTACAATTAATTTTAAGTACATTCAATATCGATTTTTGTAAAATAAATAATTTTAACTTATTATAAAATATGAAGCATGAATATTATAAATTTATAATAAAAATTTCTAAATTCTTGTCACATTAGTAGATGAAATTAATTTAAATTTAATCATCCAAACAAGTATTGAATAAGGTGTTTTAAGGAGAAAATATTTAATGGATTGAAATATTTTTTTCTATTCATTTTCAATGTGAAATTGGTTCCAATGAACTAAATTGTATTAATTCACATTTATTTGACCTAAATGTATTTTAAAACCAATATAAAATATAACAAAACTATATAAATAAATTACATTAAAATACAATCTTCATTTTAAATTAATTGTTTTTGATTATTCACCAAAAAAATAAAACATCTGAAAAAAATAGAAAAATTAGAACCAATGTAAATTTTAATATTATAAACTAAAAATGATTTAAATTATTAAAATTAATATTTTAAAAATCCAAAAAAAATTATGTATACCATTAAAAAGAGTTAAAAATACATTTTAGAAAATACATCTTTTTATTTATAAAATTTAATTTTTTTTCCATTTGTCATACATCTAAAATATATTGAGTGTAAAAAAATTATTGAATGTATATTATATTTTTAAAAAAAATTATCATATTTGGTTTGTTTAATATATTTTTATAATATTTTTTTGTTCATAGAACAATAGTATTCATAGAAGATGAATTTAATTATTTTCAAAGAGATCATATTTTCATTGAATACAATTTATAGGAAAAAGATTCAGTTTATATAAACTTGTAAATAATAATTTCAATTTTTATATTTTCATATTCATAACAACTATTCAAACAATTAGTTGGAAACCATTATAATATTTCAATTACAATATTAATAATATATTGTATTTTGGTAAATCTAGGCCATTTGTGTAATGAATTTTATTGAAGGAACTCTAAATTGTTTGTGACATAAGACAAGAATAGTGTTATGTGTAAAATAAGTAAATATATTTGTTTCTTGTAGTGAAAGATTAAATTTCTATTGTGTGAAACTTAAGAAGAACTTAGTGCTTTCTAATAACACAAGATATATTTAGCTTTGTGGGAAATGAAAAATGTCAAAAACATTAAATTTTAAAAAAAAATATTTCACAAAATCACAATATGTTACAAAAAACCATACATCCTTAAAATTTCTAATAATGAAAAAATTATTATAAAAAATAATGTTAATATGAATTGATTGATGTTCACCCTCAGAGCACTATGTATCAAAGGAAATAACTATTGGGTTTTCACCGGTTTTCAGTCATATTTATATTATGAATACACAAATGAATTTTTTTAATTCATATAAAAATTCACTCTTTAATATAGACTACATAACTATATTGGTAAAAAATATTTTGTTATATAGAACCTATATACCTCTTGCTAATAGTAACTTTGTCTTGTATAATTGACCTTGTATATAAACTTCAATCGATAACTAATGAAATAATTTTCTGAGACAAGTTTAGAATAACATTCATATTCATTTCATCATTAATATATTTTAAAAATTAAAGCCCATAATGGAAACATAAAATCACATAAGAAAATTTTTTATTGTTATGCTCAAAATGGGTTAGGATACCCTAAGAAGAGGGTGAATCAAGTTATGTATATTCTTTGCTAAATTATTCCTGAACCATTGGATATTGAACTTTTTATTATAAGAGTCACATTATTTTATCGTATGTGTTTATGATGATCTTATCCATTATTTATTTTCCTAATGGTGAGGGATTGAATGTAAATAATTATAGAAATCACTAGGACACACAAGTCATTACTCTGTTCAACCACATTGGGATACATCAATGAAGCATACAACATCAATGTACCAATGTACCAAATTAACTAATGCTCACTACCAATAGAATGCATGGATTTGACTCACTATACCTCCTAGTATATATAAAATCCACATATAGTAGGTCACCACTCTCTCTCCTGAAGTGTGGTCACTACTCCTTCAAAAGAATATTCTTTGTTCATATTTCATCATCTTCATGAATACCCATATACAATAAAGTTACTAGTAAATACCTTATGGTTTATGAATATATCTACTCTTGAAAATATTTGATTATTCACAATGGTCAGATGGACCTCACAATACTCACAACATTAATGAATCACACACATTTCATGATTCTAATATCCTTTCATCAAGCATACAAGCATCTGTAAAGCTCAATTCCATTCACAAATATTATTGGATTTCACAAAGAGCAAACCTTTTTAAAAGTTCACTTATTTTCATGAAGCCGACATCCGATCACGATGCCGCCTTCCATTCTTGAGGTTCATTAGATTCATTTATCATAAAAAATTATTAGTTATTATAGCCTTTGTGAACTTCATTTCTTCCAGAATTTATATTGATGCACAGCATTTTTTGATTCACCATTATGAATTCGAAGACCTTTGATTTTATTATGGTGTTGTTAATCCAAATGAGAATTTATATGCCTATTTAATGGTATTTAGTCCCATTCACAATTATTTATTCTGCATAATAACCCTTTAATGAACGTCTCTAATATTGTTTAGAAACCTCCATGTCATTACAAAGCACTAAAAAAATTTAATGTTTGCAAAGCTTCACAATAGTCCTAGAGCATTACCATCATCCCATCAGACATTCATGACTATCACCGTAGATACTCCACAACATTTTAAATCTCACATTCATGAAATTTTATGTATCAATTCTACAGAATCCATTATTTTAACATGGATATTTATTAATATAAATTTCCAAAAATCTATCTAGAACCCCACAACGGTCAATAAAAATCCCACATTATCAACAAACATAATAAACGGAAAACAATTTGATATTACTGTGAGGGATTTGATCCCCAATTTTAGTGTTTTTTAGAACATTCCAAATTTTGTATTTTAACATTACTTTATCAATATATAATACAAAATTCTATACACATGACTTCCTAGTAGAAATATTCCTACATTTAATTTTTTTGTGGAAATAAGAGAACATGAGAGTAAGTTAGATAAAATTTTTAGTGTAGGAAAAATATATCAGGTTATATTTAAAGGATATATTATAATCATTCATTAAATCATGAACTTGGGGGAAATATTAAATTAATAAATTAAATAATCCTGTTATTTTTCTATAATACTTGATTTAAACACACACAACCACCAAAGGATTACCGTGGAAGAGAACAATGTTTCATAGGGAAAGAAGTCAAAAACCATAAATCATATTCACATTCTATGAAACATTACCATGTAATATAGATCATAAAAAATAATACGTAGTAAATAACATTGTAAACAATGTTATTCATAGTTAATCCATTCAAAAATATGCGAACATAACTAGACTAAATTTTTACAATAATTTGTGTTGTAAATATAAAAATTACGATGACCCATATATTTTTTAACATAGATAATCTCAATTAGATAAACACATATTTTTGTGAACATATAATTGATCTTCCAACATAGAGATGTGAAAATATTAAATAGACATAAGTTATTGCATGGAACATATTGATAAGTCTATGCCTAGTGTTGTGAACATTTTTATTATGTCCTTGGGTTAGGTTTTGAATATATCAATTTTGTAAAAACATTAGATTTTAAAAACAATTAGGTATATATATTTAGTTATGATGATATTAATATTGTTCAATGGTTAATGTTTTATACATATCAATCTGGGGTACACATATAATTCTGATTATATCATTTACGATTAAAAAAAATTGTAGTGAACAAATTACTTAGGTTTTGGAAATGGGTTATGAACATAACAAATAGGTACAAATATAGTTTATTGAACTTGTAAATTAGATATCCATATTGATTAGGTACATGATCAACAAAAATATCTCGTGAGATATAAATAAAACTAAATTATTTGGGGGTCTATATAAAAAAATTATATAATTATTAAACATACATAATTTATCTTTATGAAATAAATGATAATTCATATCATAAAATCTATTTTAAAATGAGATTCCTAAAATATTCTAGTGGAATACCATTAAATAAATTAAAAAATTGTAATAGTTTTAAAAAATAAATCTCTTGATGGTTTTATATTATAATATCATCTAAATTATATTTTGTGAACCATATCATAAAAGCAAAAGATTTTAGTACTGAGTAATTGAAATAAAATTCATGTTGAATATATTTTATCACCAAATAATAAAAATATACAAAATCTATAATGTATTACAAATAAAATTATCAAAAAAACATCAATCAAATAAAATATCTAGTATTCAATTAAAAGTTATATCAATTATAGGAGATATTATCGAATAGATTTAATATTAAAAGGATTATTTTTCATAGAGAATTTTTAGTGTATATTTTATACAAATTAATATATTTTAAAATATTATTTTGATTTTATTTAATATATAAATAGGTAAAATAAAATATCAATATACATTCAATTTATAATTGATATGAAATAAAATTATTAACTTTAAATGTTTAAAAGAGTAATTTTTCAACAAATGATGGTTTTCATTATATTTATATTGTTCATTGAAAATATAAATATTTAAAATTTATAAAAATATTTCTATTTATTTAACATAATTAATTAGTTAAAAATTAAAATACTAACATAAGTTAAATATCTTGGATTTTCTGGAAATATTTATTTTATGTTAAATAGTGAAAAATATTGATATTTAAAATACATTCACTTCTTTTAACAAACTAAGATCTTTCCTAGAAAGACAAGATCCTTATATTAGCAAAAAAAAGGTTACACAAGTCTGAAAGTATATGATTTACAGAAAGCCCTCCTAAAGAAGGCAAGAAGATCATCAGGGACATTGTCCTCCCAATACAAATCATTCCCATTAACTCCCTTGTTAGCAAGCCCATCTGACAAGATGATATTTTGAGTATAGAGAATCCAGACATTTAGTCCAACGATTGGAAAGCTTCCAGGATAGATGTAGGGCCCAATACGAATGGCCGAGACAATAACCATGGAATCACATTCAATACAAATCTTGTTCCAAACCTTACTTTTAGCTTGCTCCACCACAATGATGACAACATACATTTCTGCTTCAAGGGAAGAAGTAATACCTCCTGAGACATAGATGCACCCAAGAACATTCCCCTGATGATCTCTATAGACATCACCAAAGTGAGAGGGTCCTAGATTACCCCCTGAAGCACCATCAGAATTGATTTTTGATCCAACCATGAAAGGGAGCCTGCCATATAACTTCCAATGTTCCATGTGGAGGAAGAAAATTACCCTTCATCCCAATCCTATTGACAACTGATAAGTCATGAATTGAATTTTCACAAAACACCTATTTCGGAGTCTTCACCTCACGAACTGCAGCGAGGATCCCTGTTAGCACGGCACCATACTGGAAACGTTGTAACTCATGACTGAGCTTGTTTCTTGACAACCAGATTAAATGAACAGCTTCCACTACATAAACAAGAAAAGTAAACGAAGATCTGGTGACAGTGTCAATGAGTGCCAGCTTTTAATGAGATCTTCAATTATGTTGAAGTGATGTAGCGAGACCTCAAAAATGTCATAAAATGTCCTCTATATGACCAAAGCCACATCAAAACAATGGAATAGGTGATCCACATCTTCCCTATGCTAAAAGCACAAATCATAGATGGAAAAAAGTGAGATACCACATACCTATAATAAATCATATGTTGGTAATTTTTTTGATCCATCCTCCAAGCCATAATAGACCGAGAAGGCCTTAAGAAGTTCCTCTGCAGATTCCAAATCCATTTTGCATCATTCGAGCTTCCAATAAAATGGTTATAATACCCTTTGGAGGTGGGAATACTACTGACAGCAGGTTCCCATACCCAAAAATAACCCATGGAAGACCAGAAATAATCATCCACGATCAAGGAAATGTGAGTTGGAAGATTATCCAGACATCCATGCTTTTCCTTAATTGAAAGATCATAATCCAGGTTAGACTCCCCTCCATAACCAAGTCAATAAATTGATTCCCAATATAATTAGACTTCCAAAAAGAGAGAGAGGATTCCTTGGAAACAAGTCAATGAGAATCAACATCAACTTTTTAAAAAAATGTTTTTAAAAGCAGGCCACACCGAGGAATTAACATAGTTAAAGTTCTTTATTTTAAGCCTATGAAAGAACCTGTCCCAAAGAAAACTGGTAGCAGCAGATTGCATATTTATAAGTCTCCATAAAAACCTAGCCTTTAAAGAATCATTTAAACCCCTTAAATTTTTAATACCCAATCCACCCTCATCATGAGATTTGTAAACAGTATTCCATGGAACCGTTGCGAGTATTATTTCCAATATGCTACCACTCTAGATAAAATTCTTAATAAAATTAATAATACTCTCGATTAAAGTGATCGACCGTTTATACATTCTCTTCATTATAAATAAAATGATATTGTAATGACTATAATATTAATATTTTTTCCAATTATAAAATTTGTATTTAAGAAGTTAAAAATTAATTTTAGAGTATTATATAAAAATTTGAATCATATGTTACAAATTTTGAAATAAAAGTAATATTTTATTGTATAAAAATAATTATATTTCTAAAAATATGAATGGCCATATTATTTTAAATTTTAGATAATACCATTTTATATTAAGTTGAGGGGGATTTACATGAACCATATACCGGGTCATCCCACTTATTATTCTAGATATCCCACCACAATCACACGCAAACTGCAGCTACTGCTATCGACACCAAGAAGCACCCATTATTTCAAGCATACTACATTTTTAAATCATGGATATAACATCCTTCTCTAACCTAGATGAAAATTTTCATTGAAGGATCCACCTATGATCTACCAGACACTGTACTTGAGGCTTACACCAATTCCCAAAGCATTACCCAGGGACTAGTTATTGACCAGCACCATAGAAACAATAACGGGACCACACGGTGCTGCCTGATACCTAATGTGGACATAAATTTACCAAGATGACTTTATCATTGGATTTGATATAGGATAATGGGATTCTATTATCACATGGCTTGACCTCGAATAATAATTATATTAATCATTCTATTAAATTATACATTTAGAAATTTAAACATGGTTTTTAATTTTTATATATATTATAACTATAGATTATTTAGTAATTTAATATTATATTTAATGGGTAATAATCCATTACATTAATTTGTTTAATATTAATTTCAATTCGTTAAGGGAGATTTTCAAAGTACATTTTTCAAAGAAATTTTCATTATAATATAGTAAGTTGTTAATAAAAATTATGAAAATTAATTCATGTATAATTATTATATTCTTTGAATTCATTAGGATGAAATTATATAATATGTTTATTTTTATTTTTATTAATAATTAATAGTTTCATTTATAAAATATATTCGCCTCTCTTAGTGGTTAAAAGTACAATAAAGGGGTTATATGACTAAAAATGGTTCAAATATAAATAAATGTTAAACAAGTTTTTTATTTCTGTAGATTCTAACCCCCTAACCATATATAATAAATTGGGAATATTTTCTTCCACATTCTCATGAAAATGAATTTATATCATTTCCTTGGTAATTTTATTAACAAGGGTTCCACTCCTCTAACATATAAAAAGGAACCTTCTCTATTAACATCATAAAAATAATGACACCAGAGCTTGAAAAATATCAACCAAAACAATTTCTGAAAAATTTTCACCATATTCTAGAGGTTTTTTTATTTTAAAAACACTATCTATAGAATGATTATTAAGTAATATAAAGAAATATATTAATGAATGAGGTATAAGTCTTATCCAAATTCATTCATGTTTATTTCAACTTCTTCCTAAATAAAATACATATTAATCATACCAATATAATTACATTTTTATATTTAAAACAGTATAAATTCATTATCATTATAGAATAAAACTTATACACCTTCTTTACATTTAATGTAAAATGGAAAATTTTGTGTAGTATACATTTAGGCTGCCATCTCTGTGAAGTGAAGTAAATAATTTCTCATCACCACCCAAAATGGATAGTTATATGAATCAATTTAGTGAATACATATGATGTTAATGTCACAAATGTTATTGAGTAAATATAAAATATTAGTTACATTACCCCCACCCATTAGTTAGGAAATGAGTACTTCACACATTTTTATTAATAACCTCATAGCTATCTATTTAAATTTTATTCATCATTATACTCTTCATTAATTTGATTTATAAATTTTTCAACATGCACTAATACAGATAGACCTTTTATGAGTGCTAGAAATAGCTTTTGAAATGACTTTTTTATTTCTATTAATTTGAGAGAAGAAAAAAGGGGTCCCTTTTATCAATTCCTAGAAAAACATTCATAAAGGCCCCTTCTGTCAACACTAAAAAAAGCGCTAATAAAAGAGGTCTCTAATCAGCGTCAAAAAAAAGCATAGATAAAAGGGACCTTTATCAGTGCTTTTATTTGCACTGATAAAAGACACCATTTATATTTAGTATTTTAAATCATTGATATAATTCAAAAAATGTAAGAAAATCAAAAAATTAGAGAGCCCTTTCAACAGCAACCTCCACCAGCTTTCAATAGTGCTCACCACCCCCTTTAAACAGTGCTTGGATGCCCCCCTTTTAGCAGTGCTCGGAAGCCCTCCACTAATGTCCACCCCTATGATCCAGCCATTAACAATTGTCTCCTCTGGCCTTTAACAACTCTGGGCCACCTACATATGCGCGCGGGCCACTGCCTCTCCCTGGATTCGAACTCGATACCTGTTCCCTTCACGCTAGACACTTTACCACTCATCCATGTTACATTTTTCACTATTTAATGATATATATATTTATATAAATATATACTTTTAGTCATATTTATTTGTATAAAAAATTAATTTTGTATTAATGTATATATATATATATAGTTATATTAATATATATATATATATATTATATTTATTTATTCTTATATTAATATCTATTTATATTAATTTTATTATATATATGTGTAGTAATAATTTTTATTCGTATATTTATTCGTATATTAATATATTTTAAGTTATATATTTATTCACATGTTAATATATATTTATAAGATTAGTTTTAAATACATTTATAAAATGTGTTTTTTTGTGTGTTTATAAATAAATATATAAACACATACATACATATATACAACAAACATACATATATATATATATATTATGTGTATCTGTGAGTATAATTATACATAATTATACATATATATATATATATATATATTTACATAATTATATATTAATATATCTATTTATATGATAGAATTTGTAGATAATATATATCAGTTTGTTAAAACACAAACACACACAGTAATATATATATATATATATATATAAACACACACACAAACACAATATAGGTATATAAATATTCATATTTTATATTTTAAATGAAATAGATATTAGTTTTTACATAGACAAGTCTTATATATTAATAAATATATTTTATAAGTAAATATGATTTATTAATTTTTTATGAAATTCAATTTATAGGTGTGAATATATCAAAAGTATGTATATATTGTTACATATTTGATTATAAATGACAATACATTGTGAAAATGATAAAATTTCAAATCTATTATATCAATATGAATTAAAGGCCTGTGAATAAATTTACTCCCAACCAAAAAATGGAAAAAAGTCCCCTATAAATTAGCTTCAAAAACCATAAAATGTTAAACAAATCACGGTATGTCGACTAAAAATCAGCTTTGGGGGACTTATGAGTGTTTTGGCATCTCAGAAAATATGATCAGGGTCCTCTAAATTTGAAATGGTGTAGAGATCATTGGATACATTGATTTGATATGCGGTATAGAACAAACAGACACCTGGATCTAATGTCATGGCCATTTGAAGTGTGAGTTATTTTTTCAAATTAATTTAGATATTTTATTTATTTATTTATTTATTTTATATTATAATATATTTTAAATGACTATTATTTGATAAAAATTAAAAAAATTATTAATTAAAAATATTTATTACATTATTTCATAATCTTTTTTTAATAAATATCTTATATATTTAGTTTAAATTTTCAGTTACCATTATCTAAAACACATTTAAGTAATATATATTATATTTAAATCAATATCAATATATTTATATATTAATTTCATAATATATTAAATTTAATGATTATTTCTTGAAATATATCTTATTTTCAGTGACAGAAAAAAAGAAATGACAAATAGGTACTTTTAAAAGCACTTTTTAGTGTTGCTAACAATACCCATTATCAGTTCTTTTTATAGTTCTATTAATGGGTACTCCCTTTATCAGTGATTCTTTATCACTCTTAAAGGGGTGGCACTACAAAAACCATAATATGTTGTAGTGATGTTTTTTAATTATTTATTATTATATAAATGGGATAATATCAACATACAATAATATATTATTAATCAGCTAGACTCTAAATTAATATTTTTCTCGCTTATAACATATAAAAAAGATATTATAAGGTATATTTCAGAAATTTTTTATTAAGAAATATTTATTGTTATATTATATAATAATAATGAAATTAATATGTTTTTAAAAAAAATTAATAATGAAAAATCCATCATATCGGTGGACGTAATATTAAAAAAATGGTATAACAACATGAATAAAATCATCGCTTCCCATCATTAGGTTAAATGATATCAGGAATGTACTCCTATACGAAATAGGTTTTTGACTAGATTAGTGGGTATATGAAGTTTTTTGGGAATATTATACCAATGGAAACAATGTTTCATAAAAAAGAATGAAAAAATGTGACAGAAAATTTTCTAGAGTTACCAGAAGAAATCATTGTGCTAAAATAAAATTGTATACTAGTTACAGAACAATATATACCAAAATACTCTAAAGTTTGTATGTAAATTAATATATTTTAAATAATGTAAATAAAAAAAATATCAATATTATGGAATCCAAATTGGAATTTAATTCATCCTCTATGATCTAATTTTCTTAACACCACATTGTTGGTGACATTCCATTCATGTGATCAATTACTAGAAAATATTCATTCAAACAATGATTTATATTCAGGGAGTGAGTGTAAAACTATAAGAAATCAACAAAAAACTATAAAAATATTTTCTACATGTATATAATGGAGTATTTTATGATGGTTTGTATATTCCCAAAAATGAAAAAAAATCATATTTTAGGAGATCATGTTATAACCAGACTATATTTGGATCCATTCTAGCATGAATGTATCATATTTTATAACATAACAAGACATGATACAATATATTCATTGTTCTCTAATCAAGAACAATATCAGAAGAATCCTTGGGTACGACCATAGGGTTGTCGCACCACTTTCACAACTTTAGGTCAAACTATTATCCTACTATAGTAATTTTTTAGCCATGGTTAAGGCCACATGGCTATCAATTATCGTCCTATATCTCTATTCAAGAAAAAACAAAATCATACCCCATCAATTCTTTATATACCTTTATCGTCACTGGAATCAAATTTCTTTGGCACTTTCACTCCCACTATGTGATAACCAATTTAGACTGTTACATATGTCACCTAGGTACTAGAATGAAACATTCACACACCATGAATTCATTGAAAATTATCCACAATACAAATGGAAAAATATGAATACATAAAGCATAGGAATAATGGGATACACACACATATAATCCACTAGAATAATAAAATTAATACTATATCAAGAAATGGTTCTCGTAAAAAAACATTTACATTTATACATTCCATACATGCCAATCATATTTATACAATGGGATGAGGTGGTATGTAACTGAATCCACATGTTTGTTGATATTTGACATTAAGAAGTTTGAACTATTTCAAGAACATGAACCATTGATTATGTGAACCATCCCCTATTCATTAAATTGTAATTATACTATAAATATTTAATAAGGTAAAAAATATGGGGTTTGAGGATGATCAACCCAACCAACATGATCGACCAACAATGTATGATCTATAACAATTATGGAAAGGGATATAAATTCTATATATATAGTCCCAGATCAATCAATAAACTAACCATTCCATTTTATATCATAATATATGCGATAAATATAGCTATGAAATTCAATATAATTGTTTTCTTGCAACATGTGGAGGGAATATCTAGAACTAACATGTATAATTGAGGAATAATGACCTCTCACGTTGAATTGTTTCAAAAAAAATCTCTAGATAAAAATGAAATGATGTTTGAAGGTTGTGGATTCATCATGAATTACCAATGGAGTCCCTATGTTAGAGATCTATATGAGTAATAGTAATAATGATGAGTATTCAAGTAGTTTTTGGTCAAAATACCCATTTTCGGATTCATTAACATACAGCGTATTGTTGGTTTACACAGCTTATGAATTCATACCTTAACAATGAAATGATGACTTCCATTACATAGACCTACACATTATGGATTCATAGATTCATATAATAGCTTTCAATTGTGTTTTTATATCTCTCCCCAATATCCATGGTTTCCAAAAAAATCACATGGTTAGCTAAATAGTGCTGCATATGTGTACCCTTTAAAATTCCTTTCAAATGATCTATATAGTTTATCGGGGAGAACAAAATAGTTTTATAAAATCATAATCAAACCTAAAATCCACATATTAACCTATGAAACCATCTAAAACATTCTAAGAGTTACCCAACACATCACCTAAGGTAATAATCACTAAAAACACACATTGAAGGGATAAACATAAGGTTTAATGTCCTTAAAATTTCTAGAACATTAAAATCTAACACTTTGTCAAATTTACATCCTTAAGAAATTTTTCTATATTTCCTACTCAAAATACATAAATCATTGGGCCTAATCATAAGATTCCTATATTGAAGACTCCATTTTTATGAATCTCTTCATCTAGATAACTTGAACACGGATAAATTTATTTCCTCAGAACACCTTCTTTCTTATAAATGTGTTCTAGATCAGACTTCCTTTAATAATGCCTCATGTTGTATCTAAACATTCTATATATTGATAACATGAATTGGATTAGGATAACCAATTCACATATTTGACACATGGAACTTAATATGCATTCCCTGATACCATGGTGGGACATCGAAACAATACGACACTATTTTGATATGCATGATTATATCATACAGTACTACAAATCATGGTTCAATGTTTACATACCTCTATAAATATTTATTCCATAACAACAGTTAACCATGATCGAAAACACAATCTTCTATTGTGGACATTAATGGTGTTTAACTACCGTCAAAATATGATTGATTCCATATTAGAGTGGCCACCAAACAATTGTGATTAAATTTTAACCAAATTTAGATCACCAATATAATGATCATCTTGATAATTGCAACATTTCATGCCCCATGCCAATATAGTTTTCAATGGAATGTCTGACCATAAATGGACTCTAATAGTCCCATCTGAATTGGAGAGTGTAAACTATTAGTGTAAAAATAATATACAAAAACCAAACGATAATCCCATGATATATAGAAATCCATGATGCATGATTGAAACATATAATATATTATCTCAGTCATCTAATATAAAATTCCATTATTCTTTGGAATATTCTTTATAAATATCTTCACCTAAGCACCCCTAAACTTCTACAAGCCCTTATAAAACATTTATTTTAAACTAGCATCGAATTCAAATAATAGAATCAATTTCACACCATACAGATGTATTATCTATCACACAAAGATCATGCCTTGCTCTTGCAACAAATGAGTTTCTCATATTGAGAAAAATGTGAAACCATATTCAACTGAGCAACCACAACCCACACAATATGTCATCCCTCTAGGTTCATGGGAAATCCCATAAAAATTCTAAAATCACATCATCCCATATCCATATTGGAACTTGGATATTTTTTGGAACTACATGGTCACTAATTCTTAGCCATAATCATATGATAGGTAAGAAAATGAGTGAAAATATAAGTAATTCCCTATTTTGATATAGTATATAGGAACCTTTTTCTAATATAACAATACATGATTATGATTCCTTGGTATACTACGCAGTAAAAATCATTGGAATATCTCATCATCTCTTCTATAGTGGAATTGTGAATCATAACTCTCCCTTGACATTAAATTACATCGTATCCACATAATGACTATCCATGAACTAGGTTA
This sequence comes from Viscum album, assembly GCA_963277665.1. Taxonomy (NCBI): domain Eukaryota; kingdom Viridiplantae; phylum Streptophyta; class Magnoliopsida; order Santalales; family Viscaceae; genus Viscum; species Viscum album. The sequence goes on from OY728132.1 coordinate 1,968,479,299, forward strand.
TTTCATACTCACTAATTCTACATCAATAAGAACATCAAATCCTACTCTTTCATATAATTATTCCAACTCACATGGATTTTTGGATAATTGTGGGAGAATATTCCATCGACATCTGATAAACAAATTAATCCTTTAACAATTCAAAATAAAATATCAGGAATCTAATTTCTTCATTTGATGGTTTCTCACTATGTTACTACTTCTTTATACATAGATCATTTGTTAAAATATTAACCATTTAATTAGTATAATCTATCTCAATGTATAATGTAGACATATACTCAAACCAACACCTATTTTAGAGATTAAATTCTTTTAAGAAGAAGATATATCTCAAACCCTTCTGATCCCTGAAAATGATAAATATACTGAAACAAATTATTGTATCTGTAATATTTTTTGTCATGAGAAACTATATGTAAATATTTATCTTTTGTAGGCTAGTATTATAATCATGTTATATTTGAGTCCACTTATAATCAACAAAATTATATCTATAAATCAATATGAATCCTAATCTAACAATAGATCCACAATAGTAAACATTATATCCAAATCTAGGTATAATTAAGATCAAAATCAGTGTTATTGTCAATATCATATTTAGCTCTTATAGAGACACATCACACTATTCTATAAACTAATAATTTATTCCCTTAATTATAATCCAATATGGATACACCATCAAACTAGAGAAATCCTCAATGAATGATCATTCGTACTCGACCAAACCTAGGAAACTCCAAATCTTTAATACATTATTAGAATGTACAAAATATATAAATACCTCTAGTTTAGTTAGATATAAAACGATTCCCACATCATGAATCTCATTCCAAATAATGTCAACCTCTTCGATCCTAATGTGATAATTTTGAAGCTTGTAATAAATCTTATGTTCAGACATGTACTCAAAATGTAGGATCCTATATGCTTTCATAGTGAAAAAAATTCGATCACCCTAAAGAGAAGTGTTGATATATTATATTTATATGATAAAAATTATATGGGAAGATCATTTATAATAATTTAATTTATCATAATATTTTTTTTATATATGGTGATGGGATTGTAAACACTTCACATGCTGGAGGTGTTAATCCACATGTATGCACAAGTGATGATTTCAATTCCCAAAGGATTGGGAAGGATATCAACAAGAGGTATAAAATAATCATTATAATATATAAGTATTTGGAAAATATATATGCGATTATTGTATCTTGGTTATAAATGATTCTTTGTTGGTGGATGGTGAAATCAAGATGAAATAGTTCAGTTGTAACTTATAACTTCCCCTAACAAACAAATTTTTTTCACCTTATTACATTTAATTGTTTAATTTAGTGATTTAAACTCTTCTATATTATAAATCGATAGTATTATAAATACATGGTCTGGGTTATTCTAAAATATATTTATCAAATAATTTTATGATTTTAGGAGAGTATGTGCACTTTTATAATTGTTGGGAGGGGAAATCCTAAAGTAACATAAATTATAAAATTAATATAAATTAAATTTCATTGAAAATTGGAAAAAATTATATTAATAAATAATAATGTTTCTATTATTATAATTCCACTCATATATCAATATTTGAGAGGTTGAAATCATTTTTTCTCACACACACACATATATATATATATTCATCCCTAAAACATTTTTTGACGTGTACAATGATATAAATATTTTCTACAGTACTTGAGTCATGAAAGTTTCTATAAAATAATAGATGGATCATAAATTTTATACTTTTTATATAATAAACTATATCTTATTCACATGGTTAATGATTAATTTTTTATTAAAAATTTACATCATTTAATAAAATATTGGAGATCGTGAAAAATCATTAATGTCATTTTACACCCTATATTTAATTTTACATTAATGGAATATAGATAGTAATGGAAAAAAAATAAAAACCTTTAAAATATCTACAATATCATATATTGATCTATATTTTTTTTTAAACTAAAAAATTGTTATAAAATAATACTTTTCGAGTCATTAATAATTTTTAAACGATATTTCTATGGCTTTCCCAATAACTTTGTTGATGTAGGATAATAATTTGAGGTAATTATTCCATCACTGAATATTGTTAAGAAAATTATATGTAAAACTAAATTTTGAAATGATAAATAAATTATAAATAATTGAAAACAAAATATTATAAATTTGTGATCATATAATATACATTATAAAAAATGATATGATCTTTTTTTTCATTACATCAAATTTTTGAAAGGTAAAAATAAAATCTTTATATAAAAAATTTTATAAAATCAAATTTTGAATGATTATGAATGATATATAATCATACAAAAAAATATAACGGAATCTTTTTAAATGAATTTTAATCAATATCACTTTAGTTGTAATCCTAATTAACCCATTTTACCTTTACTAAGAGAATAATTAATTACTATTGTTAATATTTATATTGAAAAAAGGGGACCTATTTTAAAAACATTGATCAAATAATTAAAAATATGGAAACCATTTTTTCATATTTTTAGGCTATAAATTTAACAAATTAATTTCAGATCGAAATTAAAAATGCCGTGAAATATTTTTCAGAAAAATGTTTGTTCAAGACCAAAAATGATTTTATTGCAAAAAAGGTATAATGATGAATCCAATATAAATAATTAAATTACTTATTTTTAATGTATTCATAGGTATCATTGAGATAAATTTAAAAATTAAAATTTCACTGTGATATTAAAATAAAATAATTTTTTACATGAATCAAATATTTTAATCTATTTATTGTGAAATAAATCTAAAATGCAAAAATAAAAAAATTTCACCATTAAAAATGATTGATGTGATGATTAAAAATTTAAGGAACATTTTTTCAATTTTAAATTTTAAAATTAAAATATTTACTTTTAAATAAACCCTTATATTATAAAGAAATGAGTTTAATTAAAATAATACATCTTATTTCTTGATAGAAAATTACATAATATTCAAATAATAACTATATAAAATATAATTCATGATTTAAAATCTCATATGAAATTGATTTAATAGTACTGTTATTTGGGTATATAATATAATGAATTAAAAAATTAATCTAGGATGTAGGGTGGGATTTTAATTGTGTATTTGGAAAAGGCTTAGAAGAGATATGGGGCACTATATGTTGTCATAAGTGGGGATATGTGGGGTCCTTTTATATGGAAAAGAGAGAAAATAGTTTAATTATTTTTTGTATATTAATATATTATAACTGAATAATTATGAGAAAAGATTCAAAGTAAATAATATTTAAATTTTTTATGAGATTGAGTTGGAATATAACATACACTATGATTTATAATTATTTACATTGAAATATAACCCTTTTCTATTAGTTTATCCTAAACATTAACTAGTTTTAACCATAATAGATGAATCAAATTTTTTAATATCATATCTTTTAATTATGAGAATAAATGAGAATGGAATAATTGGAAATAATATATAACTTTTCTCATATATGGAAAATAATTTATATAATTAAATTTTAAAATAACTTTCTGGAATTATATGTTAAATAATCCTTCAAAACGCATTAAAAAATAGTTTTCCAGAAAAATGATACCATTCGTATAATGTTTATCTAAAAAATCACGAATATAATTGATTTTTATGGATTATTTTGAATAAAAATTAATTAATGATTATTTAAAATCCTTTCAAAATTAAACAAGGAATTTTAAATACATGAATTCAAATGACAGTTTTGTATAAATTTGATATTTCTTATAATTCATTGATAATTTTTCTTGTTGGAAGAAATGAATATATATTATATTTTTGAAATACTAATTTTAAAAATGATATCCTATTTATATAAATATGTTGTGTTGTTGGTTGAAATTAATTTTAATTTCCCAACAAAAAATTCATTAAAAAGTATATTTGATTAAATCAAATTTTTTGAATAATAAATTGAATTTAACTAAATTAGAGTATTTAATTTTTTTGAATTACAAAATAAATTTTCCTTAAATAAATCCATTATATATATTTTTTATAATGTAGTTAGTCCTCATCATACTCATGATTTCAATTTATTTATTATGAAATAATGATATATCACAATCTGTTTAGACTTGAGGTTTCATATACAGAAATATATCAAATAATTAAAATTTATTACAATGGAAATATATTTAAAATATTGGGTTGTTAGAGTTTACGAAATATTGTATTGGTTCAGTAGATGATTCATCTTTATGTAATCTTATGGAAATGAGGAGATGTTATTCGATGAGAGAGGCACTCAGATGGGTCGAGGGTATATTGATTCCCTCTCTTCATTATTAGTTTTTATTAAGCTTTGTAGAGGTTTAGTTCGTGGTTATAAATAAGGATATAGTTGAGTATAGTTTTAATTTCATTTGGATTGTGCGGCACTAAATCCTCACTAAGAGGACATGCCTAGGATATAGATTTAAGTATGCATTTCTTATAAAACTATAGCTCATATTAGATGGGCCCCTATTAATTTTTGGAGATAGAGATTCAGGTTGGCGATATCTTCCTAGGAAAATTATATTGATCTCATTTGTCACCTTGAGGTTCGGCAATTAATTATGTGGTGAATGAAAAATGTAGTTTTCTATTTTTTGTTGTATATCACCTTTTTAATAACATAATACTGAGTAACTCTTAATATATCAAATATTTTAAAAATTCATTCAATCAGTTCAAGGACCTATATTAGCCTCAACATTTTACCAAAAGTCCGAAAATCATGATATGCTAATAATGGATGAAAATTTCATATATAATAGTTTTATATTACATTATTGGTATTACATGTTCATTGTGTTATTTTTTGGTGTTTAAAATTATCCAACGACATTCTCAGGAATATTGAATGTAGTGTTCCATGTGCTTCATCATCGTGCATTACTATATTTATTATTGTTACTTATTGTTCTTGGCTGTTTATATCTTTTATGGTATCATAATATGTTCTTCAGAGTAATTTTATTTTTGAACGATAATAAATTTTTATAAATTTTTTATCCCATTGGTTATTCTTTGAATTAAAAAAGATGTTAATCCCTAGAAACTATTAATTTAAATTAATTATTCCTTGATTCCATGGATATTATATGATGGTATGTGGGGTGGGTATTTTTCTTATATATGTTGGTATTGTTTTGTATTCGTGTGTGGTTATTTTTTTCACTTATATATATCTTGATGTAGTATCCAAATGGATGTAATAGGTATGTTGTGTCTGAGATATGATAAAATTATGTACAATACTCGAGGTATGGGTTGTAATGGATTAGTTATAACACTCTATGTATAATACCAATTGTACATATGATAAGAATCTAGAGAAAAGTATCTATTAATATTTATATATTTTGTTTCAATAATTAGATAATCTAATGTATGATATGCATGTCATGGTACTTGTCTCATCTCTCTGTTAGGTGGTAATTTGGAGAGTGGGGAAGTAGAAAGATTAACATCTGATACAAGTTTTTAAAAAAGTAGAAGTGATAGTGACCTACCCATGATTTAATTATTGTTTTTTGATATCTTATATTTGTTACATGGATAGAGATATCCATGTTGGTGTTTGTAACAAAATATTCATGTTTATTTGATGATTTAGATTCACTTTTTTTGTTACTAAGATTTTTTATTCATTTTTATGCTATTTCACAAGAGGCTCCATTGGGGACCATAATTTGTATAACTATTATTTTAATCATATATATGTATATATATTATCGATAATGTATGTGAATGTTGGATATCAATCTAATTATATATATCTTACATTTTTATAGTAGATTTTGAGATTCAAGGTCATTGCTGACATTATCTATATACTTTTATTAATTCCTTTCTCTGTTTTTATATTTTTACGACATTACAGGCTTCCACATGTGGTTTATTTTATTATATCTAAGAATAATTTATTTATAATACTTTCATTATCCCTTAATTATTTTTTTATTTTATAAGTTTATGCCTCCAAACTATATGAATGATATATCACAAGTTCTTATCACCAAAATAGGGCCTAATAAAGCTATACATTGACAATCGTTATCTTAATTATCTAATTTCTTTCCCATGAGGGGTACCATTTGGTGATGGGTCATAAAAAAAATTTATAAGAGGATTTAATTGAGGTAGAGGACATTGGTTTGTGGTAGGAACATGTGACCCTGTATTGGTTTGTAAGAAAATAGTGTGAGTTGTGATTAGTGGAAAATGTAATAAAGGGTGATCAATTGAAAAATGTGTATTTAGGTCCCCTTATGATATAATTCACTTATCTTCATGTATAATTGTCATACTATTGAATTTTTTTATAGTAGTAAGGTAGATGTAGATTACTGGATCATTCATCATTCTAATTTTAACATGTGTTGAAATCTATAAGACTTGGGATTATATTAAACATTAAAAGTAATTACCTAGCTAGAATATATCATTTATAAGTCTCTATCCATTTTTATTTTTAAAAATATGTATTCATGTCGATGTCTTATATCTTTTCAAATTAATGACTCTCAGTAAGATGTTATAGAAGATAAACTTATAGTATAGGTTTCTGAAAGTCAACAATTAGAATAGAACAGTCTAAGAGTTTCATCACTAGATTCTAGAGAAGACTGATGGTATTGTTACAGAATTAGTGAAAAAATAATACATTGAATTTTTAGAGATGGATTATAATAACATATTTTATGAGAAGATAAAATTATTTTTAAAACATTTAATGATGATACATAGATTAGGTGGTAGTTTTGGACCTTATTCGTTGGGGATCATGATGAGTCGAAGGTCCCATTAAGGGTATTGGGGGACAAGTTCCAAGAAGATATTCATTCATTAGTAGTGATGTCATCAAGTCCCTAGAAGAAACACATTCTTTTATTGGGTGTTTAAATCAGACAATAGTTTGGAAAATACATCCATTCACTTCTCCATTTACAACAATCCTTAATCTAAATGGGATGATAGGGTGTGTAATTTTTAGAAGGATTTTTATCTAAAGATCCAAATCGAGGCCACGTAGTTTACTATAACATCATATCTCAATATTCTAGAGATAGCATAGGTCAGTGGGAGGATTATTTCTAAAATTGGATCATCATAAAATATAATTCCTCTAGATTCACCATAATGTATATTTGTGGTCTTCGGTTTGTAGTTTCCTTGATAAAAGGGAATTCTAAAAATCATGCATAGATCTAATACCTCTTTATCTCATTTCATTAGTGGTATTTGATCATTGTAATTTTCTATGTTATCATTTAAATTTTCATGTGGAGGATGTTTTCATCGGTGTGTAGATTTTCGGAACATTATAAATAGGAAATTTTGACTCAGTGTTCCGATTCATGTTCATCTGATGAGGCAGTTTCAGGTAAGCAAGTAGAAGATAGATTCCCTATCATTAGATTAGAATAGAGGATATGAGTCATACATTAAATTATTCAAATATTCTAATCATCATTAAATATAATATCATGACTATCGAAGTTGTTTTCATTAGTGTCATAGAATTGAGGGAGCATGTCGTGGTTGGATTCATGATCTAAAATTTCCAACTACATGATATATAGAAAGCATTTGATATACCCCATGTTATTTTTGTACGTGTGGGGATTCCTTGTTTTATTATTTATTTACACCCTCATTTATATCACCATCCCCAGTTTTTAATATGTTTACATGTTGTGGATAGGCTTTTTGTTTTATTAGAGTTGACTTCACTTGTTGTAGGTTTATCAGACATATATAAAGTATATATAGATTATGATTTTGTAAAAGGAAAGAATAACTCTTAGGGGGTTCTCCATGGTTTTAGGATTTAGTAGTACAAAATCATCCTATTTAGGAATTGTCGATAGCTTATGCGTGTCATTTTGAATTACATCTGTAGGATGGAAAAAAACAATAATTCAAAAATAAATTTTCAATGATCGTTAGTGAACAAGAAGTTCATATGTGTCTAAGGAATGTTTCAAAATTTTCTTCCTTTATGGATAATTAGATATAGCAATTAATAGAGGATTTGTTATGGTGTCCCCTGATGTTGGAAAAGAGCGCCCTATTCTTTTTCCTAAGGATGTTTTAGAATTACATCCAAGATGAGAGGTCAAGTATGGGATTGAGATACATCATGATGTTTCTTGGATCTTAATTTATTCATATAGGATGATGTCTTTTGAGTCGTGGTATATATGAATATAGCTTTATGATCTATTGTAGTGAGTATATTTTTTAATAAATGTGCCACTGTGTGGTGAAGTAGTTATATTCATGAAGAAAGATGATTAAAGATTTCATATTGGAATAAATTATTGTTTCTTGAACTAGGTGATAGTGAAGAACCACTATCATCATCTATGAATATATGATTAATTATTTGGTTAATAAAAAATATATGTTTCTCAAATATAGATAAAAATTTCAGAATAATCAGTTATAGGTAATATAGGTGGATATTATGAAGACCATAGTATTATGACACCTTGTGCATCATGATTTCATCTTCATGTCATTTAGTGTTGTGAATTCTCTATCCTGGTTCATGGGTTTTACAAACAATGTTCTTAGAGATTCCACATATTAGGTTTTAATGATTTTAATCTATAAAATCCATTTGTATTGCTTGAATGTGGTGGGGAACATTGAGTATCATAATTAAATATTAAGAGTTCATCAACATATGTAGCTATTACAGATGTTTTGAAAGTGTGAGTTCTAGGATTGTGAAGTATTTTGTTGGAATGTTGTGTAATAGTGAATATTAGCTTCGGATAAATTATTGTGCAAGTTAGTCATTCAATAGTCATCCCCTAGTCCATTATAGAGGTCTGCATCCTCCATTATAGGGAATGTTAGTATTTGAGGTTCTGAAATAGATTCAATATGGTTGTTCCTTTTCTAACAACCTAGAATGAAAAGGATTTGAAATTCTATGGTATTGATTAGTGTCATATAGATATTGAGTACCATATGGAGAATTTGGTAAGTTCTCTTGTTCTATATTTTCACAAAGAGGGAGTTTAGTTTAAGGATTTCATGATGCATTATGTATTTTTTTGGGATGTCTTTTGATGATGTATAGCTTATTTTATTCATATGGGTCTTGAAAAGTATTTCCCCATGAACATAGAATTTCACCCCATGATATTTATTTGGATGTAATTTTGTTTTACCTAAAATTGGGGGTAAATTAAGTCATCAATGACTATTTTTTGGTAATAATATATAATAGTTTTGTGTGTTAGGACATCTACTAGCATGGATCTAAATAGATAAAAATTCTTGGGGATTTAATTCATAAATTATTATGAAATTTACATTTTATATACATAAGGAAAGCATAATGTTCTGACTATTGCATTAAGATGGAATTCATGTAGTGATCCCATTCATGAATCAGGAGACTCTTATAGAATCCTATAATTTTCCTATATGATAAACCTGGTTTTGGAGTAGTTGGTTTCTGAGGATTTATTTTTCATATGAATGTTCGTTCATCTTTGGTGCAGTAGGATTAGAAGCCCTCGATAGGGGATATTCAGATAAATTTACGGAGAGACCATTCTATTTGGTTATTTCATTGATGGTTAGTCGGAGGATGGATAATACTGGGTGTTGTTCCATGGGATGCTCTTTGAGCCATCAGATATCTATGAGATGGAGTTCTATCATTCCTATATTGTATTAATAGTGTTATATCATGGAATAATGAATATTTGCCAATATTTGTGTGCGTTGTTATTTTGGCCTGATTTGAAACATGTATTCGGTGATTTTTTGTCTCAATGAACAGTTTTTTAAAAATATATGGTTAAGAACTATATTCCATTTAGTTTTAATCAGTCATTAGTTTTTTCTCAGTGGTAGTGGGAGGAAATAATAAATGATTATTTTACAAGCTGACTCAATATAATATAGGCTACAATACTCTATGGTTTATAGTAGACCAATTGATGAAATCAACCCACTTTATATAAATGAAGGATTCAAAATCAGTGGTTTTTATATTGATGTAGTACATATAGGAGTTGGTGATACACAATAGAGTATCTACAATAATCATCATTGATAATGATCATCATTTTATCAATATGATGTGGAGAAGTGTACAATGTGATTTTTATATCTCTAATTTCTATTGACTAATTTTTCTTCATTAATGAATGTAATAATATGTTGGACCATCTGGACTCTTGAATAGTTTTTTCACACATTTATACTAAATTTTGGAGGTATATAGATGAGTAACCTACCCTTGGCCAAATATATCTTACAGAAATAGTTTTAACTACACCTAGTAGTATCAAACTATTTGAAGAATTATATTATTGGTCATAACATTATCGATTGTTTTGGATTATGGTGAGGGAGTTAGAAAATATCTATCTTGATCTAGTGTAGGATATCACAATTATGGATAATGATAGTAATCAAATGATGAAGGGAATATTGGAAATTCATAAATAATATGCTGATCATAGGACAATACCATAAGAAATTAATATTTAAAATAATGTGCTCTTAGAGATTAATCCTTATCACGGTTGGTGAACATCTAGTCATTGGAGTAAGATATATCCCAAGGAGTTTAGGCCATTAATGTTACTGAATCATGTAGACGTTATTTCATACTTAACTGTACATACCCCATAGATGTGATAGATTCATGATGTTATAATTTCATCACAACTGCTCTATTAAATTCAATATTAGTAAAATGAAATGGATTGATTATTTTTTGATGTTGTTAATGGTGTGGCTATTTTGGAGTAGAGCATGGTGAACTGGTTCCTCTAGGGGAAGGTGTTGTGAGGACACATTATTCTACTAGTTGTTTTTATATAGAAACAATGAGGAATAGAATATATTACAAATGGACATGATTTATATACATATGTTCTCTATATTCTATGATGTTTGATGTAATTATCTTATCTTGTTCTAATTCTAATTGTTCTTGTTTATCTTTTTCTTGTTTATGAGATGTTTTTAATTCTTATATTAATTTCTTGTAACATTTAACATTTGTATGAGGTATCATCCCTGGGAGAGTTTTTATGAGTATTATGATACTATTTTTTGATTTTCTTATGTTTCCCTGATCTGAGGGGGTTTATCTCAGTTCTCAGTGAAATTCTTATTAGGTATTTCATAGGATGTTTATTTGGATTACCACTTCTCATTAATTCCTCATAGTTTTGGTTTTAATTTTTATGGGTGATAATTTCTTAAGAGGTAACTGATATAAGATTATTGATCAATATATCCTTGTATTTGTGAAATTAGATGCCATATACATTGGGAGGTATCTCATTGGGAGGTGGAGGGTATTTTCATTCAAAATTATAGAAGGATATGACAAAACTATATGGATCAATATACAGTGTTATAGATGGAATTCATTTAGGTTTGAAGAGGTTGGATATGAAATAGAATCTCATATGAGGGAATTTTAAAAATTGTAAATCTCGTGGAAGTGAAACAATGTGGAGTATTGTTGCAGTGTAGGCTAATTGTTTTGTGCCACATTGTCTTCTTGGTTGTGGTTTGAAGTGTCAAGGTGCATATTTTCTAGTTCTACCAATTTCTACACCCTTATTTATTTCCTTTTATAAAAAAAATATCCTCCCACTTTGATATTTTATTCTTCTATATATTGGTTTACACTGCACCAAGGTCCGCTTTAAAAATAATAAGATATGCATATTGTTCTGTGTTGTGTTCCTCTGATATAGATTTGAATAAATAGTATGTGTCATATTCTATTTTCTTGCACCATAGAGTATCCATTTCAATCCATTTCTTCATTGTGGTGTAGACGTATTTTTTTATAGACCTGTACATTCTAGTTTTCATATAAATAAAACGAACCCATTTATACTCACATTTCTTCTAACATTTTCTCTCTAACCCTATGTTCCAATGTGATTGTTTTGAAACCTTCTGAAAACCCTTTCAACCAAATCCAACACCTAAATTGTATTGATCAATTTATGGTGATCATAATTGGATTGTTCATATTTTATTACTGATTCAACAAGTATTAGTATTGATTCCTCCTTTATTTTCACTCTATGTAATTATGGTTTATCTCATTTGTTCTTGTCGAGTTATTTTGATGTTTTTAGCATGTTCATGGAATTATTTCCCTAATTAGAAGTACATACCTTCTAGGAGGGGAAATCATAGATCCGTGTTGTTTTCCTACTATCATTTAATACTGTTTAATCATTAAGGTATATGATTAATTTATTTTCTATTACTTTTTATATAAAATCATATATAAATAATTATTTTTCACATTTTTGTGATGGTGTAATTTACCATAATAATTAGTAATGAAATTAATTACAAGAAATGGTTTATGGTTTTAGCATTCGTATGTTATCCAAAATTATAATTTTTTTTGGTTTGTGATTGACTAGATAGTGGGATATAATTGTTGATGATTTTTTTCATGATTTTTATTCATTATTTAACATGTAAATTTTCAAAAAATATCTAATTAACATAAAGGGATTAAATTATTATATTTCTAAATAAATTATATGGGTAATGATTAATTAAATTGTTGTTTTGTATAATTTATTTTAAATCAAAGGATGCACAGCCCATGTTTATATTTTTATTCCATATATTAATGTATATGACTATATAAATTGAAGATGAAATTTTTATTATAGATAATAATGAAGGAATGTTAAATGATAATTGTTCTCATAATAAATTTTTTAAACTAGAATTTTTCTAGAGATCATGTTTAAATAAATTTCTTAAATAATTCAACTTATTTTCATAATGGATGCCATAGGATTTGGTAGTTGAAACATGTGATAAATGAATTAGGTAAATAATGATTAAATTGAACAATTTGTTTGATATAGACGAATTTATAGGTCAAAAAGTTCTAGTATTCCTGTCAATACATGATTCATTGTTTTATGTATTAGTTTCTCTGGTGAATTTATTTGTTGTTTACTTCTTATTTTCTTTCTTAAGACGTGATCCTTTATATTATAGGTGATATTAGCATGGTATGGATATTGGATGATGGGATATAATATGGGAGGCCTATTTTTTATTAAAGAAATTATTTCTTGATTTGGATATAAAATACATTTACAAGGATGGAATTGAATATGACTAAATGGTTTGAATCTATAATCCCATGTCCTCGTACTAGAAAATGAGATTATATTTTTAATGATTGGTTTAAATTTGAGATGTTAGAGTTTATTTTTTATCATCATTCCTCACCCCTCGTGTTGTTTTCGATGGTTTATTATTGTCCATCATCTCATTTTTTGATATCATAGAATGATTCCAAGATTACCTACTATTATAAAATGAAAATGATGTTTAAAAACTATATTATCCCATGGGGTTTATTCTATTTGGAAAGGAAAATGTTTTATTTATTATAAATGGTGGACTTCGTCATATTATTATAGGCGGGTATATATTTTTCATTCATGGTTAATAATATTTAATTAGAGATAAATTATAACTAACCAATAGTAAATTAATTAATGTAATGATAAATGAAAAAAATAATTAATTAATTATTCAATTTTTTCATAAATACTTTAGTCTTTTTAGGATATTTTGTACATAGAGGAGGTCATTAAGTGTTTGAGAGATGATCGATGTAGTTTTACCTATGAATATTTTTATGGATATAGATTGGTTTTGTGCAATATTATATCACATATGTTTTATGATGTTACATGCTATGAAACTCATGTCATATGGGAGACTAAGAACTATATGACCCTAGGAGGGTAGTTTCTCCAATACATAGGTTTTCAACGGAATGATGGATGAATACATCCATTGTCCAAACACTCTTATCCTAGTTGTATAATGTACTAGTATAAATTGTGGTTATCATTAATATATATGTGTGTAGAGGTCTATAATGCCTTGTGGTTATTTTACAAACATTTATTTCCATATATAGTATCTAAATACTTATTATGCGTTCGTTTTGTATGAGCCATGATGGATTGTGATACAAAAATCATCATATGGGATATTATTAATTAGGTTACAATGCATGATGTATAATAAAAAAAATATTTTTGGGGGTGATTCAAGTTAAACTAAAAAGTTACTAATTAGAGATTTTGTTGGGACAATAGGATGATGTGATACGTGAGATTCCTATTATGATAATTTCTCTTGTTTTCTAATAGTTGTTTCTTACGAGGATATATGTCCCATGATGTGTAATGTTAGGGAAGATTAAAAATTGTATGGAATAAATAGTAGGGAGTAAAATTTTAATTTCTATTTTGTGATATCTAATATGTTTCAAGTATACTGGGACGGCTATGGTCCGGCATATATCATTGTTCACTTGTTTAGGGGATGAATTTGTTTCACATGTTGCTCATTGGTTTTTATCATGGAATCTATATGTTTTAAGGATAGGATCTATGTGGGATGCTAATGAGTATTCCTTTTATTCTCACCGTACATAAATGTAAACTATTTTTATGTTCATTTGGACCAGGTAGAATATTTAGCTGGATATTACATGATCTTAGTTGTTTAAGTGAATTCAGGGTTTGTCATCACTACAAATATTATCAGTTGGTTAAAATAGTTATCTTTTTAATCATTTTTAAATTTTTACTTCATTACGTGAATTTACATGCGTTTTATTTTATGAAATATAAGTGGGATTTGGTTAGTGTTCTTATCTTATTTATTTTTATTAAATTTATTTTAGTGGGAAATTCCTCCCATTTGTGTATTTGATATACCCTTGGTTCATGTCTCCAAACTGTGGCCTATTTGAGGTCGGAATTGAGCATCATTACCTCTCATCCCTATTTTTTATTCTAGGATGTTCAAAAATGGGGTAGTTGGTCATTAAACCATCTATAATAATATTTAGAGAATATTTTTGAAGATTTAGTTGAGGTTACTTTTAGAGGAATAAAAGCGAATCTTTTAATATCTTCTCCTATTTTGTAAATTTTTTATAATATAAAATTTATTAATGATATCTTTATTCTATTTTCATAGAAGGAACCAGTAATTTAGTTTTCATGACCCTTTTTTTCAATTATGTTATTAAATACTCTTTCCAACATCAATGACATCATAAGTTATTGGTGAGTAAAATTTTTGTAATTTTACATTGCTAAATTTTATAAAAACACTTTATAAGAATTTTTTTCTATGTCAATTTAGGATTATAAAATCATACATAACATGAATTGTTATAAATAGATTATAATATTATATAAATACAATTTTCAATAGAATAGAAAAATACTCAATTTAGATAATTTAATGTTTCTTGAGGTTTTATTATACAATAAAATAATGAAAAGACATTCAAAAAATGTAGGAAAAATAATTTTTTGTTATTATACATATTATTATATCAATATATAGATCATAAAAATTAATCTATATTTATTGTATAATTTTATGTGATTTTTATTTAATTTAATTATTTTCATTAACATGATATACATATATATAGTATCATAATGGTTATTTTAACTACCTAATAAATGATACACATTTATAATCGAAATTATATAATTATGAAGACTGTGTTTATGAATAAACAATTTCATGTGATTTTAAAACAATGATCATAATATTATACATCTGAGACAATATATAACCCTACATTAATATACATTTGGTTATCAGAGTATGGTATTTGATTGTGTAATGAATACAAGAATGTTTTTCATCAAATTAATATTTATAAAATTTTAACTTATAAAATGAACTTATATGCATAGAGAGATAATTATATTAAGAATATTTTTTTAAAATATGCTAGAAAATCTAAAAAAAATTGATATAAATAATTTTTTTTAATAATTTGATTGACCAATGTATCTCCAAATCATATGTACCAAAATCACTTTTATGAATTTTTAGGATTATCACTCCATGATTAATGACAATATAACTATATTAATTGTAAAAGGTTGTAGTCAAGAGGAATTAAGATAATATGGAATATTGTTTCCCATATTTATATGATATAATATATTCGGATACACCATTATTATGAATCTCATATGGATATTAATTATCACTTGATAAAAATAACAACAGCTTTTTAAACTATATTTAGTGTGTGGTATGTTTATTAAAAAATTATTCAATTATTTGAATTTTTTAATTTACATAAATACAAAATAGACTTTACAATCTGAAAAAACAACCCAGTACATGATTAAAATTCTATAGTTATTTATTGTCAAAATTTTCATTGGTATATATAAATTTTAATTATAAAATAACTAGATATTTTTCTTCAATACAATAAAAATTTATACCTATTTAATTATTTGATTGTAAAAGATTTTTTGAAATTTGTATGGAAGAAATTATAAAAAATTTACATTTTAAAATTATTTATAAGACTTTTGGAATGTTTGAAATCAAAACATCTATATATTTGATATACTAGATATTTTTGTATCGAAAAACATTAATCCAAATGAAACATTAATAAGTTCTAATTAAAAAAATTATATTGATAAAGAATGAAAATTAATAGGATATATGTTATGCATAAGAATAATTTTATTTTTTTATTTTTTAACAAGATGAATAGATATCTAGATTGTAAGTGGATGAAATAATATATATCATGATAATCCTTTGTCATGTCATTTAAAATATTCCAAAATTATTTAATGGAATTTTATTGGTTTTATTTTCAAATTCAGATTCAATATAAAATCTATATATTTTATTTTAATAAATAATTAGACTTGTGTTTTGAGGATTTAAGACAATATAATAATAACATATCAAAATTATAATTTCATTGGGATATCCATAATTTTTTGTCCAATAAAAATTAAAAAACATTTATTATCTTTAGCTGATAGAAAATATAATCCTTCTCGATGTTTTTATGTTCAATGGTTGGGTATGAAACTATATTTTTAGGAAATGGGATTTAATTTTAAATATGTACCTATCAAATGTGATAATAATAGAGATACTGATATTTTTTTGAACTAAAAAATCTTTTATAAACATAACAAAATTTATTTCCGACATCATTTTATAAAATATCAAACTAAAATGATGATAGAGTTTTGAGTATTATAAAATTGAACATTTTTTATATGTAATTTTCATGAAAAATTTCTTTAAAATTGTTTTCTTTTATTATTTTTTAATTTTTTATCTTTTTATTTGAGTCTTCTTAATCTGATTAAATATTTCATTTTATTTTTATTACATTGTTACTTTTCCTTTTCTTGAGTTTTATTTAATGTTACATTTTATTTTATTTTTTATTCATAATTTTTAATTATTTTTATGATTTAAAACATTGTAAAAATAATTAGCCTCTTACATAGATTCAATTGAAAATTAGTAATTCTCAATTATGTATTTTCTTATATCTATTAAAGGTTTCTATTTTTAATTAATATTGTATTAATTTTTTTCTAATATACTATTTATATCTCATCATTATTTTTATTTTATACTTTTTTTGTTTTTTATTTTAATTCCTCTATGAATCTGCATCTCCATTCAATAGGTTTGGCATTATATTATCTTTTGATTTAACTAATGATTTATTTTTTGCATATATTCATTTTTTAGTCCCTAAAAAAGATAATTTTTTTCAAATCCATTATTATACAGAACTGTGACGATTTTCCCAATGGAGTTTCGTAATTATTTCTGACCAATAGATCTGAATTAGATGAAATCACTATTAATAAAAATAAATAAATATCAGCTTATTTTTTTAAAATTTTTTAAATTAAAATATAAATAATTATATAAAATAAATATTTTAATAATGGGGAATTTTGGTTTTCAGAAATAAAAAAAATATGTGAAAAGTAACTATTTTTTTACATTATTATTGATGAATTATATAAGTGTATTAATTTTTAAGGATGTATTATAATGATTTTAAAATTAATTAATAATGGGCATGAAATTTCATTCAGAACAGTACTGATTTCTAAAATTTTGCAGTCTCTACACAAAGGGAGAGACGTACTGAAATGGTTTAATTGTGTTTTATTTCATTTTAATGTATTAGTAACAAATAATATAAAGAGATTAAATTTCATTATTTTATAATTTTATAATTATAATCAACTTAATATTATTTGGAATGAAATTTCTCAAAGAATTAATGTGTTTGTAATGGATATTTTTTCTTTTTATATACAATATTCTTCTTTTAGTGAATGAAGATTAATTTGACGTATAATTATACATGTCTATATTTATGGATATCTAAAATAATTTAATGTAAAAAATAAATTACTATAATTATCAACGGATCATGTACCATCTTTTTAAGAATAATAATCATTAAATAAGGCAATTTATTTGAAAATTAGCAACCACAATAATATTTATTCATTGGTATGAAATAAAATTAGTATTCCATAGAAACCTTAAAAAAATTGGATAATATCTATTTAAATAGATTATAATTATAGTTCATATATTGAAATATCAATTTTATAGGTTGGTGAGAAACTAATAATATATATTTTCAATATTGATAAAATAAATTATTTTTCTAATAGATGGAATTGGTTGGGATAGATTTCTTAACTTATATGAAGGATATTATACTTGAGTACTTTGGGAGTGATATAAACTAGACTAAATGGAATATTTTTTTGAATATTTTTTAAAAATATAAGTTTGTGACCAAGTTTAATGTATAAAATTATCTAAATACCATTGATTTGTGTCTATATGAAGGATCATAGTATTTTATTGTTTAGATATAAATTTTCAATGAAATTTAATTTCATAGGGTTTGAATATTACATTATTTTTTTAATAAGATATTATTGTTATTGTTTGTGTGGTGTCTTTTTAAACATAAATTAAAACTATGAATTCATTTTATGATTCTGATAAATCTTTTAAAAATAATTCTCATTATATATATGTACAATACAGGATTTCATAAAATGATAAATAACCAGTGAATGAGTCCGAAAAACAAAATGAATAGAAAATATAACATGATTTTCAGTATATAAATGTATAGAAATGTATTTAATTTTTTTTTCTATTGTTGATGATCAAATAAATTTTATATATTTATTTATTTTATAATATAGTAGTGGTTTAGAAGATTCAATCTCCACATAAATAAGAGAATTCTCTTTTTAATCTAAATGTGAACTAGTTCCCTGTAAGTATATTTTATTTTATTCATTATTTCAATATTATGTAACGAATTTAATATTGAGATTTGAATATTCTAAATGTGATATAAATATGTTGAATAAAATAATTACTCATTCAACCCATTATATAATTGATATTTGGAATGTTCTCAAATTCTAGATTTAATTGATATTAAATATTTCTTAAAAAAGTGGGTTGAATTATTAGATTATCCAAAATATTTTGAGATTTTAGTATTTTTTAATTTAATTAATGACATTGATATTAAATTTTGTTCATACTAAATAAAGGTAAAATGTATTTAGTCTTATATTATAACATTGGAGAATGAACTGGTTATTAAAAAAAATGTTCTTTAATAGATTAATGGATGAATTATTCCTAAAAATCCCATGGAATATCATTAAAATAATCATGTTGGTTCCACATATGTGGTGAAGTGGTGGTGAAGGAGAGTGGTACAACAAATCTATTCTTTGGGAGGTTCAGGGTTCGAATCCTGGGAGTCCACTTTCATGGTGATCCTATCCCCCAGGATCCACCCATCTTGTCGGGTCACCCAGTCTCTACTGGGAGGGAAAAATGTGGCACAACCCAGTGTGTTGATGGATTTCGCTAACGAACCATCATTGATTGGTCTGTCACCCTCTAGGATGCTCTTCCATCTCGGCTGGAAACGACTCCTTCCCCAGTTGGGGCTCTACCTCAGGGAAGTGACCTCTTCGTGGGGGCGAGGGGTTACCATGTGTGGAGGGTTTGAAATGGCCAAACATGGGAATTACATTTTTGAAAAGAGAAACATTAATATAATCATGGTGGGGTAATAAATGATTTTATTATTTTTAAATAATATATTTTTATCTTAGAATATTATTTCAAGGATAATAGATCCATAAGTGATGTTATTCTATATAAAGTTTCAATTTCAAATGTGAATGAGGCTAATGATCACAGTCATGTACAAAACATTATGGTTTTTCCCAATAATCTTTCCATATAAAATATAACTACAACATGTTGAAACATAAATCTAAGTAATATATGTAAAATGTTAAAGATCATTATAATTACTTTATATTTATATCTAATAAATTAGGATTTAATAAATTTATATATATATATATATGGATTATTCTTCAGAGAAACCATATTCATATAGATACAGGGTTCCTACTACATTAAATTATTATGTGGTTTTACTGAAATATTTTTCATGAATTTTTTTGGTAACAGATGATGTCTAAAAAAATCCTTTTATTCAGAAATTCAAATATATCCTCAACCCCCTACCGCATCATTTAATTTTTATTACATTATTAAAATATAATTGTATGATGTGTATAAAACTATATTTAGAAAAATAAAATAAATTATAATGTTGATTGAAATATCTATTTTTTAATATTTTTTAGGGGAATGGTATTATTTTTTAGAAAAATATATCTTATTATGTATTAATGTGGATCTATTAATTTCAATTAAAATTTTACATAGATGAAATTATTATATTGATGTATGACTACTATAGTGATTTTTTTTATAATAATAGACAACTAATAACATGAATAACATATTTAATATATTTATTTAACTTTATATTTCAATTTGATAAATATTTGGACAACGCATATCATTCTATGGATTGATAATGTATAATTCCTCAAATAGATATAAATAATTAGTTTTTGATGTAAAACAATATTATACCAATATCAATACATTCCCTAGAGGATATAAAATCCCCATAAACCAAAATTGATGTACATAAAACTAAATTATGAATTCCCAAATCAATAAAATAATTTAAATTAAACTATTACTATATATTGACTAAATAAATTTATATTTAGTGCTTTTATGTTAAATTTTCTGGTTTGATATTTCTATGTTATAAACAATTATTAACAAAATAGATTTTTTATATTTATTTAATCCATTTCAATTAGAGAATATATTGTTTTCAATTTTATATCACCAGTAATTATATTTCATTGGAAATCATTATTTACCTTATTCATTTTTATCCAAATTCAATTTAATTTTCAAAAAAGGGTTAGAGTAAGGGTATTAATTATAACTTCTGTTATCTCACATAATGATAATATCTTAACATTTTAAATTTTATAATTTTAATAACAAATTTATCTTTTTCATGGGTATTATAATAATAAAAAATTCTTGTATTGATGGAATATTTTTGTGCATCATTATACTGAAGAATGCCATAATGTTTATATAAGGCCCCGGCCTTAAACCTTACTTAATATTGAATTAAATGAATAACTCACATTGAGGATCTTTTCAGGTTTAGAGTTTTAGAGAATTAGGACATAACTATTACATCTCATAAGATTACAAAGTATAAACTTTTACTAAGTTTCCATAAAATAAAAACTCTTAAAAAGAAACATGTCCAGTTCTATGTTTTAGGTTGCATGACTTTCCCTTGATCCCATCCATGACCCTATTCCACGTTAAGTCCTGTGAAAAACATTTCAAAAACTTGGGATGAGCATAAAAAATTCAGTAAGGGATACACAAAGAATGAAAACTATTAGTTTTTCAAAACAACAAGTAAACCATGTATACTTTATCAAATTAATACTTTTCACCTTTTCGAAGTAGTAAAAACTCTTCACTGAATAAAATTTCATTACTTACCCTTCTGTAACCAAAAGATTTCCATAAAACCCATATACATATCACATAACATATAAAGGTAACTTGGGACATAAACATACTTTACTGGAATAACCATAAGGTCGACTTCCACACATATCACTTAATGGAATAGCCATTCAGCCAACTCCCATACATACTTAATGGAATAGCCATACGGCCAAATTCCATACCCAATGCATTGGAGGTTATAATGTAACAACCCGTCCTAGTATTCAAGGCACCACCCGTCATATGGTTTATCATGAAACCACCCGTAAAATGTCCAAGTACCATTATAAAATTATAATACATCAAACCAATATAAAGGAATGATAACATTTCCACATTTCAATCACAATATATCATTTAAATATATTGACAAAATATAATCCTTTATCAAAACCATTTTCAATACCAAAATACATAAAAGACTATATGGTATTTATTTTATTTTAAAAACATTACGGCTTGTTGAGGAAGCCAAAGATCAAATAATACTTGCGACGGCGGAAAAGGTCGTTGTCACCGCGTACATTAAAAGAAACATTCATTTTTGTATTTTAGTAAAACTCTTCATAGAAAAATATTCAGTTTATATAAAAGTAAAATTCAAAGGGGTTTATACAACATATAAAACAAAGTTGTGTATAAAACGAAATATGCCTCAATGAAAGGAGATTGAGATGAAGTCCCTTACAAAGATGGTATCTTTGGTTTAAGGATAAATCAATTACATAATTATGTGTGACAAACAAATACACCAAATATAAGTGTATATTAAGTGTGAAACAATCAGAGGGTATTCACACATATTCATAGAATGACATATTCAAGGTGTATAAGTTTATCCCAAAGAATCAAATTTGGGTTAAGAAGTTCCCTTGCAAAAAATTGACAGCCAAATGGAGTCACTACAAAATTCAGAAAATGAGTTGATGAGAGAAAAAAAGGGTATCTCATCACATGGAAATAAAATTTAAATCAATAAGGATATAGAAGAACATATCCCAAAATAATAGTATGTGAATTAAAAGACATAACAAAATAAGTCTTTTAAAAAG
Source organism: Viscum album (assembly GCA_963277665.1). Taxonomy (NCBI): domain Eukaryota; kingdom Viridiplantae; phylum Streptophyta; class Magnoliopsida; order Santalales; family Viscaceae; genus Viscum; species Viscum album. The sequence continues at coordinate 1,968,502,233 of OY728132.1, forward strand.
AGGAGGGTGAAAGGTTCCCTTACCGACATGGGTATCTTTCGAAACATACACCCTGTGAAAGACGGACAATACAACATTGATGTAAATACTCATAAATGAAAGTATATTACACAATGAGAAAAATAATGGGCATTACATACACCACTCAAAGGAAATTGTGGAAAAATTAGCATAAATCTAACGGGAATAAAAGTGAGATGAAAAATCCCTTACGAAAACTCGGTAGCCTAACGGCGCCACTTAAAACATACAAAATGGATTGATGAGAGAGAATAGGGTCTCTCATCATATGGACATAAAAATTACAGTAAGAGTAATATAAAAGAACATCCTAATAACAAGAAATATTATCTTTAAAAAGAATGACATAAAAGAGTGCACTTAAAAAGAAAGAGAGGAGTAGGATCCCTTACCTCGTGTCTGACATGACTCGATCGTTATTTAATCTCCTAAATAATAAAATTTGGTCAATTTATAATTTCTTAAGCAACTCCTTTAAATATTATTATATATTTCATATCACATATTATAATGTTATAATAATTTGTTAATAAAGTGAGTTCATATCAGACGTTTTTGTGATGTTCAGTACATGAATAAAAATTGAACTTGTTGGAAAAGAATTATCCATGTAGTTATAGGTACATCATATCCAGAATATCATTTATGTTCTGAATATCATATATATCCATTATATATTCATTTTATACCATTCCATATCATTTAGAGATAAAAAATTAAAAGCACCGTTCATGGAGACGGTAGGTCGTACGTACGCATGAACGCTACTTTCATTTTTTGTCATATTAATGGAATTAAAACAAAATGATAGATATATATATTATAATTCCAGAATGATATACATAATTTAGATGTAACATATTACATATATATCCATTATATATATGTACTTATAATAGTACATAACATTTGGAGATAAGAAATGAAATGCATTGTTCATGGAGACGGTAAGCCGTACGTACGCATGAATGCTACTTTCATTTCTATCTCATACTTTAATGGAAAGAAAATAATAATGATATAAAGGTATATTATAATTCCAGTATAAAATCATATATAATAACTTTAAATCCATCCTTATACGTCCCACATATGGCATTAACGAATCAAATCACTTTGAGGGGGCGGTAGTCCGCACTTCCTAAAATAAAGATATTGCGTTTACCCATAATGGAAACCATAAAGGTATGCCATAAATGAAAAATACATAAGATTAAATAAAACATAAACATATTATATATCATATATAATATATTTACATCTTAATGGCCACCTTTGAAGGTGTTACATGAGTGTTGAACAATCATCGTTTCGTGAGGCAGAAATTCGCCATCCACAGAAACGGTATGTTCTTTAACCATTAGTTGAAGGTGTGTGTATGTGTAGATCGAATCCTTATTATAAAAAAATCCTAGTATATTTAAGATACTGTATTTGTTACAAAAGAAAGTAATAAAAATAGTTTAGGGGTTTGGAGATGCAAAATAAAACAAGAGGACTCAAGTGAAGACATTACCTTAAAATCGGGTAACTCCCTTTGGTTTGAGCTCAAAGGCTTCCTTGGGAATACTTCTGCCAAAGTGAGGCTTCAAGAAGTTATAGAGGGATGCTGAGATACAAAATGGGCAGGGTTTGGATGAGCCAAAGGCTTCGTAATTGTGGGTAAAGAGGTAGTGGTGGGGGCCTTTTATAAGAAGAGAGGAGGGGCACTCTTGGAAAGGTATAAAAGGTTACCTTATTTTAAAATGAGTTTCGGATTTTAAAGGTCCCAAATTGATGTGTTTCGAGGATAAGGTGATAAGGGTTCGAAATATACCCATACAATAGGTTTTTTCAATGTGTAGGTCATAGATTTTACATTATCGTTTCATTTTATTTAAATCCTTTATTAATGAGGTAATCACTACATCATCATGATGTCATAAATAATTTAATATATTTAATGTCTAAAAATTATAAAAAAATATCATGATGTTTGAAATATTTTTAGATTTATAATGAATATTTATAGTCAAAAATATGACTTGTATAACCCCATGTAAAAATTGTTTTAGTAAAACATCTCATGTTTGTGTCATTTTAATTTTAACTTTAAATAAAAGGCATAAATGTCATTATCATACCCAAGTGGCTCCATGGGGTATGAAAAATCGACCCATGGGTTTTCTTGGTCATCCATAACTCATGAAATAGGGTTAGAACAAGTGTCAAGATATTTTCATTTTATTATAATATCATTTTTACCTTAAATCACACTAATTACCTTTAATCGTGATTAATAAAACATAAAAGTTACTTTTCATCAAAAAAAAATTCCATCCCATTGAACCACATTTTACTTAACAATTAAAATCATTTAAATTGGATTTTTAAAATTCAAATCATAGAAGTTTCAAAGTTCTATTTAAACGAAAAATCAAATTTTGTGACCACCACTTTGTGGTTTCACTATTCATCAAAAATTGAAGTTTTTCCGAAAAATACCAAAAATTCACCCTAAGATATATTTGAAATTCTGAATTAAAAAATGATGTCTTTTTTACCAAATTCATAATATAGAATTTTCATTAATTAATTTTATAATAAAATCCCGCTGTTAAAACAAATAGCGTGTTTTTATGAAACAATATCTTTCAAAAGATTGACACTCGTTTATGTCCAATCTTAAAGTGATATTAATTACAATGACCACCATTGGATTAAATGGTAAAAATATATTCTATTTACACTTTAAAACCAATTAAATAGATAATCTAGTCATATAAAAAATTAGATTAAAAAGAGGTTTTGAATTAAAATACAACATTTTTCACTATTCATTAAAAATTGAACTTTTTTGGAAAAATACCAAAAATTTACACAAAGTAAATTTTCATGTCCCGATTATAAAGAAGAATTTTATTTTGTCAAATATAACACATAAAATTTTCAAAAAGTGGATTTAAAAGAGGTTCGCCATCAAAAGGCGGTTAATCGACCTTTTAAAGAATATTAGACTGTCTACGCTTAAAATTTGATTCATTCGCATTTTTAATCCTATAACATTTATTGTAAAGAGTAAAAATATTTGACAAACATATATAATCATTTTTTAGTTAGTTCTATTCATTCCCGCCATTAAAACGACTAGGAATTAACTACCATTTAAAATAATATTATTTTATTATTAGAGTGCAACGTAAGATTCCCAAGAAACTTGTTGTTACGTATTGGGTACGCCATCGAGCATACCATCCCCTTTAAAGTAATATTAATATTTTATTCCCAAATATGGATAAATATAAAAATGTCAAATTCGTTATTTACCTGGGGTGTTACATCCCTCCCCCCTTTTGGGAATTTCTTCCTCTCAATTTTAAAATTGAGCTTGGAAACATCCTTGAAAGTCCCACATCGGAACAAGAGTCGGTAAAACAATCACTTTAAAATAAAGAAATATAAGTACAGAGGTCACCCGAGTTAACCCATACTAGGATTCCATATAGGAAAACGTGTACATGGAGGAGAAAACCTAGGGTCATGTTCTGATGGAGAGTGATAGAAAACATGTTTAGGAGAAAGTTAACCACAAGAAAATCACAAACTTGTGATGGGTTAAACGGTATTCGATTCCCCAGTAGGAAAAGTTAATAGAAAACATTTTTGTTTTAAGTTACTTTTTATTGAGGAATTTATTCATAAGGAAACATAATCACTTATCAGGTTGACTTTCAACTTTTATTAGATTCCTTACACAAACTCATATTTTCTCCAAAAGACGAGTATTTAAGAAGACTTGCTCACATTAAGAGTACTATAATCAACTTCAAGAGAATCACCTAATCCACAAAAGAGAACTATATACTTCCCATGTCATTATACTTTAACCAAAACCAAAACCAAAAAGGTTAGTACAAGATCAGATAATCCAGAAAAGGATAACCCTTTATAAAAACTAAATCTATTCTTAATCTCCAAAATTTGTCCAACAAAACCAAAAGTTCAACGAGGACCATTCGATAAACAATTGTCCATAAAATTCTTCAAAGTAAACCAAACTATGATTTAAACCCAAATATTTTAAGGATTTATTCACATAGTCTTCCAAGGTACAAATTATCTTTTATCTCTAAATAACATCAGTTGCTCTTAAATTCTCAAATTGAAAAGTAATTAACCTAATCACATATCATCCATGATAGGTTAATCATTTCCATAAAAACCCAAAATAGACTTAATCTTGATTCCTAAAATCATCTAACTAAAAAGAATTAGTCAAACTAACCAGGGAATTCACGTAGTCTAGTGGTAGGCGATAAATATCAGTCGCATTTTGGTTGTGGGTTCGATTCCAGCAGCTTTGTCCGACGCGACAGGTTGTCACACGGTCTGCGTGTTGTCCTTTTTCCAAAACTATATAATTCTTAAAAAATTCCCTAAAATGAGATAAAATATTCAAAAATAATCATAATATATTTTAACCTCAAGTTTATCTCATGCCTTTCATTTTCCATCATAACATATAATAACCCATAATTACCTCAAAAGTAAGGATCATATAAACTCTAATGGTTACCTTTATAATTATTACCTGAACTTCCACATCGATTGGTCATCTCGTACATGATGCATTACAGAACATACCAAGGTTCAAGAGGTTGATCATGACTCCTTGATAGTTGGTTTAGAAAAACCACGAGTTTCCTCATTGAATCTCCCATTTTATCAAGTATCTTAATCAGAGAACCACCACAGTTTCCTTCAAACCTATTGTCTCTTTGGTGCCTGCTAGATCCATCCATTCACTAAAAACAAAAAATGTCAGTGTGAGTATATCAATAAAACCATCATGTACTAATGAGGAAGGTAAACAGTAAGATATACTTACTCATTCACTTTATCTAAAACTTGGACTCCTTCTGAAATCCTAACCATTATGGTACTGTCACTTATGCTTAGAGAATACCCTAACCTCTAAAGTTATCTAAACCGACCTCTGATACCAACTATAAGGCCCCGGCATTAAACATTACTTAATATTGAATTAAATGAATAATTCACATTGAGGATCTTTTCAGTTTTAGAGTTTTATTGAATTAGGACATAACTATTACATCTCAAAAGATTAAAAAGTAGAAACTTTTACTAAGTTTCCATAAAATAAAAACTCTTAAAAAGAAACATGTCAAGTTCCATGTTTTAGGTTGCATGACTTTCCCTTGATCATATCCTTGACCCTATTCCACGTTAAGTCCTGTGAAAAATATTTCAAAAACTTGGGATGAGCATAAAAATCTCAGTAAGGGATACACAAAGATTGAAAACTGTTAGTTTTTCAAAACAATAAGTAAACCATGTATACTTTATCAAAGTAATACTTTTCACCTTTTCGAAGTACTAAAAACTCTTCACTGAATAAAAATTCATTACTTACCCTTTTGTAACCAAAAGATTTCCATAAAACGCATATACAGATCACATAACATATAAAGGTAACTTGGGACATAAACATACTTAAGTGGAATAACCATAAGGTCTACTTCCACACATATCACGTAATGGAATATCCATTCGGCCAACTTCCATACATACTTAATGGAATAGCCATACGGTCGACTTCCATACCCAATGTATTGGAGGTTATAATGTAACCACTCATCCTGGTATTCACGGAACCACCCGTCATATGGTTTATCACGTAACCCCCATAAAATGTCTAAGTACCATTATAAAATTATAATACATAAAACCAATATAAAGGAATGATAAAATTTCCACATTTCAATCACAATATATCATTTAAATATATTGAAAAAATAGAATCCTTTATCAAAACCATTTTCAATACCAAAATACATAAAAGAGTATATGGTATTTATTTTATTTTAGAAAAATTACGGCTTTTTGAGGAAGCCAAAGATCAAATAATACTTGTCGCGGCGAAAAAGGTCGTTGTCACCGCGTACGTTAAAAGAAACATTCCTTTTTGTCATTTAGTAAAACGCTTCGTAGAAAAAGATTCATTTTGTATAAAAGTAAAAGTAAAAGGGGTTTATACACCGTATAAAAGAAAGTTGTGTATAAAACGAAATATGCCTCAATGAAAGGAGATTGAGACGAAGTCCCTTACAAAGACGGTATCCTTGGTTTAAGGATAAATCAATTACATAATTATGTGTGACAAACAAATACACCAAATATAAGTGGATATTAAGTGTAAAACAATCTGAGGTTATTCACACATATTCATAGTACGACATATTCAAGGAGTATAAGTTTATCCCAAAGAATCAAATTTGGGTTAAGTAGTTCCCTTTCAAAAATTTGACAGCCTAATGGCGTCACTACAAAATTCAGAAAATGAGTTTATGAGAGATAAAAAGGGTATCTCATCACATGGAAATAAAATTTAAATCAATAAGGATATAGAAGAACACATCCCAACATAATAGTATGTGAATTAAAATACATAACAAATTATGTCTTTTAAAAAGAGGAGGGTGAAAGGTTCCCTTACCGACATGGGTATCTTTCAAAACATACACCCCGTGAAAGAAGGACAATACAACATTGATGTAAATACTAATAAAAGAAAGTATATTACACAATTATTAAAATAATTGGCAGTACATACACCACTCAAATTAAATTGTGGCAAATTTATCATAAATCTCACAGGAATAAAAGTGAGATGAAAAATCCCTTACAAAAACTCGGCAGCCTAACGGCGCCACTTAAAACATACAAAATGGATTGATGAGAGAGAATAGGGTCTCTCATCATATGTACATAAAAATTACAGTAAGATTAATATAAAAGAACATACTAATAACAAGAAATATGATCTTTAAAAGGAATGACATAAAAGAGTGCACTTAAAAAGAAAGAGAGGAGTAGGATCCCTTACCTCGTGTCCGACATGACTCGATTGTTCTTTAATCTCCTGAATAATAAAATTTGGTCAATTTATAATTTATTAAGGACCTCCTTTAAATATTATTATTAATTTAATATCACATATTATAATGTTATAATAATTGGTTAATAAACTGAGTTCATATCAGACGTTTTTGTGATGTTCAGTACATGAATAAAAATTTCACTTGTTGGAAAAAAAATTTCCATGTAGTTATAGGTACATCATATCCAGAATAGAATTGACATTCTAAATATCATATATATCCATTATATATTCATTTTATACCATTCCATAGCATTTGGAGATAAAAAATTAAAATCACCGTTCATGGAGACGGTAGGCCGTACGTACGCATGAACGCTACTTTCATTTTTTGTCATATTAATGTAATTAAAACAAAGTGAGAGATATATATATTATAATTCCAGAATTATATCCATCATTTAGATGTAATATATTACATATATATCCATTATATATATGTACTTATAATAGTACATAACATTTGGAGATAAGAAATGAAATGCACTGTTCATGGAGACGGTAAGTCGTACGTACACATGAACGCTACTTTCATTTCTATCTCATACTTTAATGGAAAGAAAATAATAATGATATAAAGGTATATTATAATTCCATTATAACATCATATATAATAACTTTAAATCCATCCTTTATACGTCCCACATATGGCATTAACGAATCAAATCACTTTGAGGGGGCGATAGTCCGCACTTCCTATAATGAAGATATCGCGTTTACCCATAATGGAAACCATAAAGGTATGCCATAAATGAAAAATACAGAAGATTAAGTAAAACATAAACATATTATATATCATATATAATATAGTGACATCTTAATGGCCACCTTTTAAGGTGTTATATGAGTGTTGAACAATCATCGTTTCGTGAGGCAGAAATTCACCATCTACAGAAATAGTATGTTCTTTAACCATTAGATGAAGGTGTGTGTATTTGTAGCTATAATCCTTATTATAACAACATCCTAGTATATTTAAGATACTAGATTTATTACAAAAGTAAGGAATAAAAAGAGTTTAGGGGGTTGGAGAAGCAAAATAAAACATAAGGACTCAAGTGACGACATTACCTTAAAATCGGGTAACTCCCTTTGGTTTGAGCTCAAAGGATTCTTTGGGAAGACTTCTGCCAAAATTGAGGCTTCAAGGAGTTAGAGAGGGACGTGGAGATACAAAATGGGTAGGGTTTGGCCGATCCAAATGCTTTGGAAGTGTGGGTAAAGAGGTAGAGGTGGGGGCCGTTTATAAGAAGAGAGGAGGGGCACTCTTGGAAAGGTATAAAAGGATACTTTATTTTAAAATGAGTTTCGGATTTTAAAGGTCCCAAATTGATTTGTTTCAAGGATAAGGTGATAAGGGTTCAAAATATACCCATACAATAGGTTTTGGACATGTGTAGGTCATAGATTTTACATTTTATTTTCATTTTATTTAAAATCTTTATTAATGAGGTAATCGTTGCATCATCATGATGTCATAAATAATTTAATATATTTAATGTCTAAAAATTATTCAAAAAATATCATGATGTACGAAATATTTTTAGATTTATAATGAATATTTATAGTCAAAAATATTACTTGTATAACCCCATTTAAAAATTGTTTTAGTAAAACATCTCATGTTTGTGTCATTTTTATTTTAACTTTAAATAAAAGGCATAAATGTCATTATCATACCCAAGTGGCTCCATGGGGTACCAAAAATCGACCCATGGGTTTTCTTGGTCAGCCATGACTCATCCAATAGGGTTAGGACTAGTGTAAAGATATTTTAATTTTATTATAACATCATTTTTACCTTAAATCACACTAATTACCTTTAATCGTGATTAATAAAACTTAAAAGTTACTTTTCATCAAAAATTATTTTCATCCCATTGACCCACATTTTACATAACAATTAAAATCATTTAAATTGGATTTTTGAAATTCAAATCACCGAAGTGGTAATGTCCTATTTAAACGAAAAACCAAATTTTGTAACCACCACTTTGTGGTTTCACTATTCATCAAAAATTGAAGTTTTTCAAGAAAATACCAAAAAATAACCCTAAGCTATATTTGATATTCCGAATTCAAAAATGATTCCTATTTTACCAAATTCATAACATAGAAGTTGAAATAATTAATTTTATAATTAAATCCCGCTGTTAAAACAAATAGCGTGTTTTTATGAAACAATATCTTTCAAAATATTGACCCTCGATTATGTCCAATCTTAAAGTGATATTAATTACAATGACCACCATTGGATTAAATGGTAAAAATATATTCTATTTACACTTTAAAACCAATTAAAAAGATAATCTAGTCATATAAATAAATTAGATTAAAAAGTGGTTTTGAATTAAAATACAACATTTTTCACTATTCATTAAAAATTGAACTTTTTTGGAAAAATACCAAAAATTTACACGAAGTAAATTTTGATGTCCAGATTATAAAGAAGAATTTTATTTTGTCAAATATAGCAAATGAAATTGTCAAAAAGTGGATTTAAAAGAGGTTCGCCATCAAAAGGCGGTTAATCGACCTTTTAAAGAATATTAGACTGTCTACGCTTAAAATTGGATTCATTCGCATTTTTAATCCTCTAACAATTATTGTAAAGAGTAAAAATATTTGACAAACATATATAATCATTTTCTAGTTATTTTTGTTCATTCCCACCATTACAACGGCTAGGCATTAACTACCATTTAAAATAATATTATTTTATTATTAGAGTGCAACGTAAGAATCCAAAGAAACTCGTTGTTACGTATTGGGTACGCCATCGAGCATAGAATCCCCTTTAAAGTAATATTAATATTTTATCCAAAAATATGGATAAATATAAAAATGTCATATTCGTTATTTTCCTAGGGTGTTACAGTTTATACATATAAAATAAATATTTCTTTTTACAGAATAATTTATTTTTTTTGTTTTATATAATTTAAATAAATATGTTCCTCATAATAAATTTATATTTAAATTATTTTTCATGATTTTCTAGTAATAAATTTTTCATGTTCAATTTGAGAAAATAAGTTTGTATTCCACATACTAAATCTGAATATTTCTTTATCAACCCATAAGTGATGGATTATTCAATGTGAAAATCCTTTTATACCTCTATTTATTATAATCAAATTATGTTATATGAAATATATTTTAGTGATTGATTTTATTCATATAAAATATATATAAATTTTATTTAATTTGTTAGTATATTAGTTTATGCAAAGTATATATTCTATCAAACTGTTCTAAAAATATTATTTTTTTAATTATAAATATAATGGGATATTTTCAATATATATATACATCATAATGTTTAGGTTATTATTACATATTATAAACATTTTGAAATTTTTATTTCAAATGAAACTGAAATGTAATTATTCATCTCTATTCAAATACTGATTTAATTTAATTGAATTTTAATTTTCATGAAATAAATGTGAATACATATCTCACTCATTATATGGGTTTTCTATAGAGAATTTATTTTTTATTGATTATTTTAGATTTTTATTAATACATATTTATGGGTGATCTCCATTGACTCTATGTTTTGTAATGTATCCTATTTTCAATTAAAATATCATTTAAATGTTAGGAAGAAATTACATTCATTTTATATACATACAAAAATCTAGATAGTGAATATCACATATAGAATGCATCATATTCATGAATAGATAGATAATGAATTTTTAATAAACATGATATACTAAAATACTATTTTTTAAAAATCATACATTATTCCACTACTATAACTAATTATTATTCAATAATATTTATATAGTATGATTGAATGATGTGGGTTGAGATTTTAGTTCATTTACTCTATTTCAATGAAGAATCCTTGCATGGTTATGGATCTCATTATAATTTATACACATTAAAGACATATTAAATAGATTATATTAATCATTTATCATTTATATATCAATATAATGACATCATATTGTGGAAAATTCTATATCATTTAAATTTATATAATCTCACAATAACTATACTATATGTGGGTATATTAATAAGAGTATTTCATGCCATAAAAAATATCATTAAAATATATAAAATGTGGTAAAAATTATGATTAAACTATATACACTCGCCTATGGTGATTCCAAGTAAAAGGATCTATATAAAATTGGAAAACATGCATTCGTTGTTAGAATTGTTGAGAAGGGAGGAGTAACATAGATATATTGTACATTGATAAAATCTATTTATACATAGTCATTAATTTAATTACATTACGAAAATTATAGCCCAATTATTTTCATGTCTTTTCTTCATCTGGAATTATTTTTCCCTCATTTTCACAATTAGTTATTCTTATTTTATGAACCCTAATAGTGATTGTTGTGGGACACTTTTCTGAGGACACCCCAATATTTATTATTTGGTTGTCTATAAAATTTAATGGTGGTTTCTTATCAGTATCATTCATTTTAAATCAAAAGATTTGAGATTTGATCATTTGTGGGACATTTATTAATATAATTAAAATAACATGAAATTTCATGTGGTTCATGACTTTTCTAAATGACATTTATTATCAATACACATATATATGATATATATTAAATAATTTATGGGTGTTATAAAAAAAATTAATGATTTTTATTTTAAAAAATTGGGATTCAATTTACTGATTGGTTATTCTAATAAAATTCAATTTTTAATTAATCCATTATTTGTGATTAAACGTCTTTAGGATTTTTTTAACAATTTAATTGGAATAAAATTTGATTTTTAGTTAAGCTTTTTATTGATCTAGTAATTTCCAACAACATATGTTTTTATTAAATTTTATCAATGACTACATATCATAGTTCTATAATCTTAATGTGTTATTTGTTATTTGGTTATTATTTTTATTATTTTAAAAATATTTTTTTCCTTATGATGTACTATTTTGACGGTTATATGCTTTGATTTCAAATTTTGTTTCTTCAAGGATTTGAAATAAATTTCTGGTTTGAAATATATATTCAAAGAATGTTTTTTGAATTCAATTTTGGGTTTGAAATTAAATTCTTTTTTAGATCCATTAATTTCTAATATTCATGTTATAATATATATCCTTCAACAATTTGACCTGAATAAACTCTAAAAAGGTACCAAATATCATTTTTTACATACCTAAAGGGAGTTCCTAATCCACATGGATGGCTGAGTATCACCTGGGAATCAAAAAACAAAATGGGATCAAATATACCCCTCTTATAGAAACAAAATTTCATACATATGTAATAAACTCAATAGTGGGAGAGGATAATATTTTTCATAAATGAAATAAAATAGTGGAAACTAAAAAACTAAAGAGTGGACATAATATCACAGAACATGTCCTAACAAAAAAGAGTAAAAAACTGAAAAATTACAACTACACCATTAGAGATCATGGGATAACCCCACCATCTCACCACCAGCTACCCAACTCAATTGACAGAAAGCCCCACTACCACGTTGTGGAGCCTTTATTTTCCCAACATCAAAATATATACCAAAGTCTACACATCACCAATGGATAACATAGGATGTATGAAAAAATCCTCATCAGGATCAAACCTAGGTGTTAGATATCTAGTCTTCGACCCATAATTACGTAAAATCAATTTAAAATATAACAAGCCATGATAGTAGTGAAAAGTTTTTTATGTAAAATGAGAAAAATATTTAATTTCCCATCCATTCACATTTCAATATAAAGAAGTTAAATCACTTTAAAATAATTTCATATACATATATCAATATAGATATATCATGTCAAACCTAATCATGCATTAAATATCAAATCAAATCCATTGAAATACAATCATAATAGTACAAACCAAAAGCATCCCAAATCAGCCATGATACATAGGTAACATCATGTCAAGGACCACAAGAGGACATGATAGCAAGGAAAATCATTCCTAACATATAAAAATACATATTCATAAAGTTAATAGACATATGAATACAATATTATGAGTATTAGAAAATCACAAAAGGTAAAAACAATAATAATTTTAACAATTCACTAGAACAAGAGGCATATTGATAATATGAAAGACCTTTGAGAAAACCACTCATTATTTCATGAGAAAAATTACTATAAATTACCCCTATGTACAGAAGGATTATCATGTAATATTTTTTAAAAACTAGTTCATCAATCAATTCCCATTCAACTATCCATTAAAAATTTCCAAACATCCATTTCATGATGCGTTATAACCCCAATTACATTTTACCAGAATCAAGGGAAACCATCTTTTATGAAAACCAAATTCCACACTCACAGAAAAATTCAATCATATCCTTCTATTTCAATTAATAAAACAATTTATCAAATATAAGAGTAATGAAATTTACGAATATAGGCTATAGGTGAATCCACCTACCTCAAAACTCATGTGGCATAAGCCTATAACCGAACCCACAAACAATAAAGAATAGAAAACCAGAACAGAGTCCCTAAAAAACACACACATCTCAGAATTAATTCAATTAAACAAAATGGTTATTGGTGATGTAATAATAACACATACCACCATAACAAAAATCATATTTAAAAAAGGAATGTCTAATATAATAAGATCACACAAATGATCTAGAATAGTAACCATTAAAAAATCACCATAGATCCACAAAACCAATAGTGAAATGAAGTGAGGCTAAAAATATCAAAGGAAATGAATAATAAGAAAATATTACACACCCTAAGAGATGAAACACAATTGAAATAGTGATCAATTAACAAAAAAAATTAACTCAGATCAAATGGAGGCTCTTCCTATCACTAGAGAATAGCCATAGGTAGAGAGGGGAGAGGGATATCAATGAATGAATGAACATTCAACTGATGAAGCACCATAAAATTCCTATTAACGATATATATAAAAGGTTTAGGGTAAATTTACATATCTTAAAACCCCTATGTATCATATTCAACCAAAAAAATCTAATTTTTAATAACAAACTTTATTTTAACATTACACATCAAGAAACCCTTAAACAACATTTAATCATTCATGCTATGTACTTTGCTAATGAAAATAACCTATAACCCATTTCACATTGTGTAAACCCGTAAAATGGATTTTAAATTTATTAAAGATGGTGAAAACTATATATTATATAATGAAAACCCCATAAAACCTCTAGCATTCTCTAATATCATGGAGGACCTCACCAAACTATTTCTTATTTTTACCTAGAAACCATTAATAAAAACAAATATATATCCATGAAATTTAGTCATTTTTCACATAAAATGTTATCCATTATTGGGAGTCACAAAATTAACCCACTTAAAGAGTAAAACTATCAAAGATCAAGAAAATAACAAAAAAAATGGGTAACAAGAAGTTACTCACTCATCACCTTAAAACATTCCATCCCTCGGATGTCATGTAGAAAAATGAAATCATGTAAATGGGTGAGGCCAAAAATCTTTTATGAATGAATAATTTTACTAAGTCTCACAATTATAAGATATGTAGATCTATAAAAATTAATAAATAGAATACAAAATACATAAAATACTCTCATTTTAGATTCAATGATATAAAAATGATTCATAGATACAATGTCATCAGGATATAACCAAATCTCTTCCTAACTCATAATGTAGGATGGATTATCATGATATTTATTGAGGTGTGATATGTGGAAAAAAATATGATTGTATGTAAAACTAAAAAAAATTCACCTACAAAAGAATTTTCCAAATATGAACACAAATCCTAAATAGTCCAAAATATCTATGATCCAACATTCCATATTTAATAGGATGATGGAGTCTCAAGCATGGAGAAAAATTCTAGAAAACTTTTTCACTGATGGAAAACATCAATGGGTGACATTGTTGATCTGCAGAAGTCGTCTCCCAAATTAATGTTTTAAGAATACCACAGTGTATATCCTGAAATCTTATAGACATCTCCCAAACCTAACATCTACCCCCCAACTAAGCATCACCCTCCTCTTCCAAACAAATAGTTGATCTACATGGGAAACCACACAAATCCTTGAAATAATACATTCTGTTCAATGCATTATGAAAGTTGTAATATTAAATATAAATCATTCCCATATAGTTTTCCTAATATCCATCTAAATGCATTATAGTGGAACAAATCATATCCTCTAGAATATGTATATAATTATCATTCATACATTATGTCTATTGATGATAAGATGTACTCAATCTAACCAGAGTTCCCATCAAATCATTGATACTCCAACAAAACCATTAATTAATGATTGGAACCCTATCTGAAATAACATGAGATATAATCCAACAATACTTCACAATTTCATCCATATTAACCTTACCATGATCCTCAAATTTAGATGTATCTTAGGTATGAATGAAATGAGATGAAATTGTCAACTGATCAATAACCACATATATAACATTCATCCCCTAGGGATTCTATTGTAATATAACTACAAACTCTATTGATTCGTCATCCCATTTCAAAACCAGTTCCATAATCGGATGAAGCAATCTACAAGGTTTCAAATTATATTCTCGTTTCTGTTTGTTGGTGTAAAAACATAACACATAATCTGTAATGTCATGCATCACACCCAAACACAAGACTCTATGTCTCAGGTCACTATATATATTCACGGTTCCTAAATGAATGACACATGTATAAATATCAAAATAAAATGAAAAATGATCCTAAAATATACTATGATTATAAACTGATCCTCAGTATTGAGAATACAATCTGAAGAGAGAGACCAAACTGAAACAGTCTCCTCACTATGTGGGGTTTCTTGAATGACTCTAAACTCATCATCATAAAATTGGATCTATAAAATATTCTCAAGGGATATGATGATAAATAAACTTTGGATTGAAATATACATAAATAATATATTTTAGATTCAAGATGCAATTGAGAAAGTCTACCCATAATATTCCAATATTCATACGATTCCAAAAGCACTTTAAATTCCACCTTCCCTCTCTGTTTAGTGACAACAACATTTCTCTTTCTTGAGGTGTAATTGATATGAATGTAAAACAACTAATGGTATTCCATAAAAATCCTGAATCAATTATTCATATCTTTATAATAAAAGTTATTTCCTATGTTCTTATAGTCATAAAACAATCTGATATTTTCCCCAACATCATAATGCATCCAACACATGACCACATGAATAAGTTTTAAATGAACTAAATCATGACTGGGGTATTTATTATAATAAAGTAAATTATGAAGAGATAAATAATCTACCACATTATCATCCTCAATATGAAAACAACTGAGAACAGTTCTAAAAGAATCATAGAAAACCACATACCCCTTACCAAGATCATGTAAGATAAAAATAATTACATATGTCATAATTCAATTAAACTCATAGAAAAGACAAAATAACTTTTAATGCCATGATAATTTATCCCCTGTACTTGTAAGAGTATAAAATAGTGACACGAATATATAGAAAGCATCGATGAAACATCCATAATATCTTGAAAGGCTACAGAATCTCGTAATCTCAATTACATTCTATGGCTCTTCTCATAAAAAGATATCTATCAATTTATTTGGATCAATTAATATTATATTATAAGTAATAATGTTCCCAAATAACATAAAATCATGAATCCAAAAAATAAAATTCAAAATCATTTTATAAAAAATGGTGACTTCTTATGGATTTCCAAAACAAAACTCAGACGCCCCACATGCTTATATCAGGAATACACTAAAATATCATCAACTAACACTAACAAATATGTGTTAAGAATAATATGGTTTATTAAACTCAAAAATATCTAGTAAAACAACAGTAAAATTAATTAAATCAAATGTCATCATATTATTTTCATAATGGTCTAACCTTATCCTCAGTGCCATCTTTGTTATATCAGACTTCTGAACCCTTAATTGTTGATATCCAAACTAGTGACCAATTATGAAAAACTACATTACTCTATTTGACTGATCCAAAAAATAATCAACATGATGAAAAGGATACTTTTTATTTACCATTACTCAATTCAACATCTTTTAATCCAAGCACAATTAGAGTGAACTAATTACCTTCTTAGTAAAGATCATAATGGATTCCTAATGTTGAATACAAGGGAAACCCCAATCCCCACCAGACTGTCCATCCAATTCATGAGGTCTTTCAACTCCAATGGTTCTATATGATAATAAGGTATCTATATCTAATTCATACATATAACCAAGTCAATTAAAAACATTACATTCCTCTCTAATGTAATCCAAGTTAAATCATCTGGTAAAATGTCTATAATTTCCCAAACAACTATGGGAAGAACAAAAATAGCATATATTTCATAAAAAACAATAACAATGGGGAAAAACTCTTGATATCTAAGCAATATGGACCTAAATGACTAAAAATTAGACCCCACTCTCCATGAAACACATGTGAGCTCCCACCAGCAACACGAAACGAGATACAATAGTGAGGCCATCCAAAAGAACTTGACCGAGAACAAGAAAATCGAAGAATAACATTTCATTAAATATTGATAATGTAAAAGAAGGACACAAAAACCACTACCCTATCCTCCCCAAAGAGATTTCTCTAAAACCAAAAAAAGGGCATGATCCCCATTCTAAGGTCACACACATAAAAAAATGAAAAAATATAAATATGTGGGAAGCACAATTATCCAATAATGAAACTACTATCCAAGATGAAATAATGATTGTATCTCCCACTATCATTGGACTAGCATATATCTACCCCAAAAACGTGTCCACATCATGAAGGTGATTAAATGATAAGGCCTATGGGTGGAGCCCCTTATAAACTGAATCATCTAGATGTGTTGATGTAGAAATTGTAACTGATGATCCCTAACCATATCAAGGTGTAGACATAGTGTGAAAGTAAAATAGAAGATGAAAATTACGTGCACAATTTTTAAACATATCTTATAGTGAAGGACATAAATTTCATGAGTCTATCACATCTCCACAAGGATAGAAAGTCAGAGGAACAACACATGCTAAAATGGGAGGTGTTGAAGTGGCCGACTACTATAAACCACCACTATTCTAACACACCAAGTAATAACAAATAAATTTAATGTATATTGTAATAAATTCAATTTGGAGTTTCTATGAAACAATAAATTTTTATTATTAATATTTAAATAATTTATTTATAACCTAGTCGTTAAACATAGTCATTTGAATACTAATAACCAAAATAAACTTTTATTTATAATAGTTTCAAATAAATGACATAAATTTATAATGATATATATATTTTTTTTATAAAATAAACAACATTTTTGAAATTGTAATGTCAAAATTATTTTAGAGTGATTTTTTAGTTTTTAATGAGAAGTTTCATTTTTTGATAAATATTGAAAAAATACTACATTGTAGTTAAAAACTGTGTTTTTCATTTAAATAATTCTTATAATTAAAATTTACTCTTAGCGTAAAAATATAACAATTATAATTAAATTAATCCAATTTATATCATTGTAATTGTTTTTTGTACATAAATTATATATAAAAATATAAATAACATTAGAATGATCTTTTACCATGTTTATTTCCCCACATGCGGGATTAGAATTAAATATAATTGTTCTTCTTCTATTAATTGAATTCTAAAAAATAGATATATATTTTTGTCATCTATAATACATTTATACATTGATAGGATGAACTAAATTTTTTAGTGAATAATAACTTGAACCTTTTGAATACTAACATACCTTTAGGAATAGTAATATAAAATTTATGAATAGTAGACACCAAAAAATGAATAGTAAATTCAATCATGATTGTACAAATAAATTTTTGGTACCTTACAATGTAATGTATGACATAATTATATCATACTGTATGAAAAAGAATATTTTAAAAAATTAATAATTAATTCTTGGTATTTTTTTCTGAAATAAATATTTAATTACAGTTATTCTAATTCAAAATTAGATTTAAAAGATAATTCATTTTTCTAAAATTTATTCTTAAATCAATTATTTGTTTTGAGTTGATTTTAGGATAATTTAATGAGATCTTAGATAATTTTTAAGGTTATTATAAAATCGGTTATAATTTTAAAAAATGTATTTTTTGAGTAAATGGTAATTTTAATTATAAAATAAATTTCACATATTTACAAAAAAAATCCTAATTTGGAGTTCATTTTTGAAATCTACATGTTGTAAAATGGTTAGTGTTAGGTTTTGAGATATTTCTCAAATATATTAATGTTTTGCGGACAGTGAAATACGATAATTTATGATAAATGCTAAATACATGAATTATGGAGTCAAAAATGATGATTGGATGATGTTAGCCCTGTTGTTTCAATATCAAATTCACTGAAAACATTATTTAGTCACAATAATATAAATTATTTCTTATTTTGAGGAAAATTATAAAATAATTAATAAAATAATAACAAAACACATATATCCTTCATTATAAAAACAACCCCTCACCCCCTATTATCCTCACACCATTAATCCTTTAAGGTAGTCAAAATTATATAAAAACCATATTCCATAGTTTCAACCCCATGTCTAAGAGTTCTTTTCATTGCAAAATATAAGAAAAATTCTTTCCCTAAGGAGGTTCACATGGGGGATATTTCAACAGGTAAATTCTATTCTTTTTTCTTTTAAATTAATTTCAATATTTTTCTTATTCTATCATCACCTACTCCATCCAAGTGATCATGATAAATCCAGTATAATCTATATAATAGAATTTTTTCATGTAAATGGATGATCCCTAATCAATCTTCTTACTCAGTCTCTTTTATTTTAAAAATGAAATCATCTTCTGGAAGGTGCTGATTTAAAACCTTAGTGGTTGACGAATTTACGATCTCCATTTTCTCCTTGAATGATAGTCATAAAACCATTTTTATGGTTGAAATAGATAATAAAATATGTATTATATATTATGTACTATTATATAATCTATAAATATACATGATATTAAATAATAGAAAATTCAAGTTCATTGTGATAAAAACAAATAAAATCAAGCCAAATGAGTATCATTAACATGTTATACAACGATTAATTCTTATTCATGGTAAATCAAAATTCATTACAAAAATTAAACATTTTATAGTCATTAATAATATTTAATTACAATTTTGGTAAATTATACCCATTTACATGGAATACATTACATATAATTAATCAAACCTATCATGAAAACCATGTAAATGAACACTCTACAACGACGAAATTCCATCTTATAACATATCAAAAAGTATACAAATAAACATCATTAAATGATAATAATTCATATAAATGTATAATAGTTTCTGAATTTAATTATTAATTTATCCAATTTCATATTCCATGATCATATGTTCAATTGTAATACTCTTTCGGACAAAATGTAAGGGGTTTCTCATCCATCTTTGACTTTTGTGAGATATTCCTTATTCAACACTATTACAAGATTAAGATATATTTATAATTCCCATTGATATATCGTATCATGAATACTTTTCTTTTAATGGAATTCTAGGTATCCTTTTATGATTTTTTATTCTTATTCATATGATTCGATTTAATACAAACTGGTTATGGATTCTGCCCAAACAATTGTTTTTCCTTCGGGTTACTCTTTCTCAACCATTACTCAAATGTAACACTTATTTATTAATTTATATTTAATCTAAATAATTTTCATATGTTCCAAGATCATTTACCTATATCATATCATGGGTATTCTATGGGG
The DNA here is from genome assembly GCA_963277665.1 of Viscum album. Classification (NCBI taxonomy): domain Eukaryota; kingdom Viridiplantae; phylum Streptophyta; class Magnoliopsida; order Santalales; family Viscaceae; genus Viscum; species Viscum album. The sequence continues at coordinate 1,968,522,915 of OY728132.1, forward strand.
AAATAGTTGTTTAAAAAGGTTTCCTTCTCAATTATTCCCGACAAACAAGCCTGATTCAAAGGAATTTCTCGAATTCTTACCCCTTTTCAATTTCAAAATATAATATTATTTAATCCATAATTACATTTAAAAAATAAAAAAAATATAATGAAAAAAATTATTGGTTAATTTATAAATTTATGAAAGAAAACATTCCTTTCATCATTAAAATATCGTTATTATTTTCCTTAAACCACACAAAAATGTTTAATTTCTAATAATTTTCTGAACACTTTTTTGATTATTTCACTTCAATAGGTCACTGTATATTCCTAAAATACAATTTCAATTTCATTAAATGTTTTTCTATGATATAAATTCTTACAATATCATTTTATGAAAAATAAAAATGATTTTCCAAAATAACTCTTCTTTCTAATGTAAAAAATATTGATTCTCATCTCAGTTTTATTTCTGTGAGATACTTTTCTTATTAACCACATATTATATGAATGTGGTGTATGTAATTATCTTATATATATCATATATAGTGTCTCCTTATTATCATTCTGTTCTAATTTATTATGATTTGAATGTATCTATGTGGTATGTGACACTTTAGAATGATTGAATATTAATTCCTCAGTAATTTTTCTATGGAATCATTTAAAAGAATCATAAACTATGTGCATTATGTTTTTTTAATATTATTCTTAATTAAGGATCAACTCATATGATACCATATAACTTATGTTTTTAAGGGATTATTAATAGTTTGAATTTATATGTTCTATTTCATTCCATTCATGGTTTCTGTTTAAATTATTTACATTTTGGATGCTAGTTTTTCAATGTGAATGTTTATGTTGTTTATGATTCAAACTATACATATAAGGAATGTATTTTTACATATTAAGGGACATATGGTGTCCTTTAGAGACCTTTGATGCATCATTTGGACTCATGAAACAAAACAAAAGTGGGTATTGGCAACAACATTACCAAGTAATTTTCAAACATCTTGGCTGAGGCCTCGACGCTATGTTTTTGATGTCCTACATTAAGCATTCCATCATTATAATATATTGTAATTTGTATTTCATGTAATTATTCAACTATTATAGTCTCCATGGTGATTTTTTATTATGTACTTATACCATCAGATTTTATTCCAACCATATTATCCTCAAGATTATGTTTTAATGTAATGTGTACTTTTATTAACTCACCATGCTTTATTACAAATGATTCGCATTAAAATCTACCCTTACTGAGCACTTGATCTCACCCCTTTATTATGTTTTATTTTCCCCCATTATGCAATGATGAATTTTATGAGTGAATTATAGGGATAAACATGAATTTATAGATGTTTCCAACAGAATATTAATATTGTGTTTTCTTTAAATGTTTTAATGTAAAAATTATGTTTTTATCTAGTTCTCCAAAAGATTTAAACTATTCGGTCCTTCAGGATGTGGAATTATTGGAATTATGAAAATTTAATAAAATAATTCACTGGCTCTAGAAATTGGGCTTGGGGTGTAACTGTTAGTATTAGATAATTTTTAGAAGGATCCATGGAAATTAGATTTATAAAATTAATATTAGGGAACAGAACCATAAGACGAACAATGAGGATAAGAACAAAAGAACATCCTATAATTTTGCTTAGGTAAATATTATATGGGTAATCCTATATATATGTCCATTTATGGATAGTACAAGTGTACGTGGTACGGCGATAGTTGTACCTAGGGGTAACAACTCTGAAAATGTTTCCATGGTCTGACTCAGGGTATCATGGTACTCTAAAACGGGACTTACTGCACACCTTATTTCACAATACATGGGGATATGCATATGATGGTTCACATTTTCATTAGAAACCATTATTATGGATGTGATTATATTATGAAAATGAATAACCTAGATTAATAATAATTTTTTTATGTTTAAAATAAGGTGTCATGATATTCTAAAAATCATTATATGTTTTTTTCACTAGGACTATTTTTACTCACACCACGCTTTATGGTTTTAGTAAATGGATGGAACCTTGAAGAGTAATTCTGGCATTGAACATTATGGAAAATGTGGTGGTGATTAGAATCATAATGATAATTATATTGGAGTTAAATATATCATTCTCATTCCCAATCATTTTTCCTGAAATTTTATTAAAACATATAACTTCAAAAACTCTTGAAACCACCCAAGAAGTGATCAATGGTGTTTTCTAAGATCTCTAGTGGTGTAGACCATGGATAAAATAAGGACCAATTTCCATCATGTGGTAAATTTTGATAGAGGCATGCATGAATGTGTCTTAATGGAATAATGAAATGGTTTATATGGTGGAGTGATTGTCAAAAAGCAATGAATTGTTGAGGAAAAATGAGGAGTGCAATGTAAGGAAAAATTATTGATCCAAATACTCAATTTTTTAGTTATTTTCCATAAAAGTAGGTGAATGGGGAATTACCAGAGTCAATGCCACATTCTATAGGATAACTAATGGAATAAGGAAGGTACTATGTAGAACCAAATATATGATGTATTTATTTATTGAAGATATACTAAAAATCAATGAAAAAATAATTTTTAGTGATTGGCCTTCTTTCTGGGACACCGATTATAAGGACCCAAACTAAAAACATTACATAATCATGAATTAAATGAATAATTCACATTTTGGATCTTTTCAGGTTTAGATTTTTAGAGAATTAGGCCAAAAATATTACATTACATCTCAAGAATTTCAAAGTAGACAATTCTACTCTATTCAAAAATTTTATTAAAATAAAAACTCTTAAAAATTGTCATGTATTGTTCCATGTTTTAAATAGCATGACTTTTCCTTGACCCCAACCTAGACTATATTCATCTATAAGTCCTGTGAAAAAATTTTCAAAACATTGGATGAGTATAGAAATCTCAGTAAGGGATATAAGATAATGAATGATTACATTAGTCCATAAATACATACCAAGCATAAGCTCATTCCTCATGAAATCATTAGATTTATGAATAACACATATAAATCATAAATCATAAAGGTAACTCAAGGAATCCAAAACATACTTACATTGTAACTTTCACAGCTACATATGGAGTTACATTTAGAATACCCACCACAGTATATTCCCAAAATCTCTTAGGAGAAACATTCATGTTTACCTATGTCATGTTACCAAATGCATTGGAGAGAAATCTCGGGCTCACCCGCCCTAGGATTATCATTAAACCACCCATATAGCTAAAAAAATGACTAATAACCATAACATAATCATAAAACATTACACAAGTCCAAAGGAAATATAAAATTTCCACATTCTAATCACAATATATCAATTCAAGTTATTGAAATAAACAATTCTTTATCAAACCATTTAAAACATTTAATAAAGTGATTTTTTGAATCAAAGTGTCCCATACCGCATTGAAAATTTTAAAGGAATTAAAAATTTTAAACAATAATGTCCATATAAATAAATCCTAAAAACCAGTTTTTAAACATGTACATTAATGGGAAATTTTTAGAAGAATAAATATTTAAAATATTTAAAACAATATTTTAGTTAAAGATTTCAAAACCAAATGAGAGACGCTGGAATACAAATAATTGGGGATTAACATTAACAAATGCATAAAATATAATTACAATAATTAGGTTCATGATATAATATGTAAAATTTCATTATATACACCATATAAAAGTTAATTTTTGTATAACAAAAAAGTATCATTGGAATATAAATTGAGACAATGTCCCCTACAAATATCATATCCTTATATTAAGGAAAAATCAACGACATAATTATGTGTGTATAATAAGAATAATCCCAATATAAGTGGATATTAAATGTAAAACAAATAGTGGACATTAACACACATTCATAGCATGAAAAAATCAATAATTATAAGCTTAACCCAAAGAATTGAAATTGGGATAATATATTCCCTTAAAGAAATTCGACAGCCTCACGATGTCACTATAAAATTAAGAAGAGTTGATGAGAGGGAAAAGGTTCTATAAACACATGGAAATAAAATTTATAGCAATATGTATATATAATAACATATCCTGACATAAGAAGTTGTAAATTAAAATACCTAACAAAAATAAGTCTTTTAAAAAGAGGAGGGTGAAAAGATCCCTTAATGATTTGGTGACATACAAAACATACACCACATGAAAGAAGGATCATACAATTAAGATGTAAATACTCATAAATAAAATTATATTAGAAAAATAGTACAATAATTGTCAGTACATACACCACACAAAAGGAAATAGTGGCAACATAGTATGAATCTCAAAGGAATAAGAATTGAGATTAAGACCTCTTACCACATTGTAATCAATCAAGACGTATGACCAAAATTTATTAACAACAAAATGAATCACAAAATACAATGAATATAAATAGAAATTTGATAATATATATCACATCACAGTACACAATACACCAAATCCAATAAATAAGTGGAAAATAATGGAAATCACATGGAATTAAAAGTGATATAAGAAACCCCTTACCGCGTGTCCGAGTTGACTTGTTTGTTCTTTAATCTCTTGAATAATAAGATAAAGTTAATTATTACACTATTAAGAATCTTTTTTATGTTTAGTATTCCTTTTATATCATTTATTACCATGTTATAAACATTATTCAATCATTTGAGTTAATAATGGTCATTTTTTCAATATTTGGTACTTGAGTCAAAAATGAACTTTTTATAATTACATGTTGTGAATGTGGTCAAAAGTAAATTATATAAAGAATTATATTTATTATTTATATAACATATATATAATATATATCCATTTTATGTTTTATTTATAATATTACATAGCATTTGGAGATAAGAAATGAATTGCACTGTTCATATAGACGGTAAGTCGTACGTACGAATGAACGCTACTTTCATTTATATTTTATATTTAATGGAATGAAAAATAATGATACATAGGTATATTATAATTATATTATAATATTATATGATATATATGCTACATAATTCCATTAATTTATCCTTTATACGTTCCATGTATGTCGTGAACGAATCATATCACCTTGAGGGGGTGGTAGTCTGCATTTCCTCAAATTAAATTATCGTATTTACAAATATTTGAAAGAATAAAGGTATTTTTGTAAATAAAAATGTCATAAGAATATATAAAAAATTATCATAATATATATCATATATAAATACAGTGTTTTCATAATGGCCACTGTGATAGGTGGTAGAAGATAATTGAATAATCATCGTTTCCTGGGGCAATAGTTCGTCGTCCACAGAATCGGTATGTTATTTATCCAATATATGGAGGTGTGTGTAAGTGAATTTTGAATCAATATCATAAAAAAAACTAGTATATTTTTAGATACTTTTTTTGTTACAAAATAAATTAATAAAAAAAATATATGGGGTTAGAGAAGTAAGATAAAAAAAGAACTTAAGAGAAGACATTATCTTTAAATTGGGAATATCCCTTTGGTTTGAACCAAAAGGATTAATTGAATTACTTTGTGCCTAGGGGAATTAATCTAGAAGGATTATAGGGATGTAGTAAACTTAATTATAAGTAGTTTTGATGAGCTAAGGGGATTGATAAGTGTGAGGAATTGGTTATAATTGAACGATTTTTATAGGGGAAGGAGGGGCTCTTAAAGAATGTTGAAAAATATTATTTTATTGTATAATTATTTTTGGTTTATAAAGGTATAAAACTTATTAAAGTCATATATATGATGAAACAAGTTCAAAATAAAAACATCCAATATAAATTGGATAGGTTTTAGTTTTTTTTAATCAATATAATCTTATTTATTTAAATCATTCCTTAATGAGGTAAACACTCCATCACTATTGTGTCATAAATATTTTTATTTATATGATGTATAAAAATAAAAAAAATATCATGATATAGAAGAAAATTTTATCTTTAAAATGAATATTTATTGATGAACAGATAACTTATATTACCCAATAAAAAATTTATTTACTAAAAGATATATGTTTATGTTATTTTTTTCTTTACTTTAAATTAATAAATATAAAGTGTCATTATCATTCTCATGGGGCTCCATGGGGCCCCAAAATCGACCCAATTATTAACATGGTCGGATATGTATCAACCAATATTATTAAGACATGTGTTAGGGTAATTTAATATTATTATTATAATATTTTGTTACCCTTATTTAACAGATTTACCCTTTAACCATGGTAAATAACACTTTTACTGAAGTAAATATTAATAATGTCTAAACATAAAATTTATCTATTTAAACAATTTAAAATTCTTGATTCCAAATACGGAATCCATTTTTACAAATTCAAAACACAAAAGAGGCATAAATTAATTTAAAATTAAATCTCACTGTCAAAACCAAAAGCGTGTTTTTAATAAATAATAACTATCAAAAGATTGACACTTGTTTATGTATAATTTCAAAGTTAAATTACTTACAATGACCAAAATTGGATTAAATTGTAAAAATATAATATAATTTCACTTTAAACCCAATTAAAAAGATAATCTAACCTTATATATAAATTATATTAAAATGTGATTTTTAATTTTAATACACAATTTTTCTCTATTCATTAAAAATAAATTTTATCAGAAAAATTCCGAAAATATACCCAAAGTAAATTTTGTTGTCCCAAATCAAAATAATAAATTTATTTTGTCAAATAGAACATATAGAAGTTACCAAAACTAGATTTAAAGAGGGTCCTCCATCAAAAGTCAGTAAATCGACCGTTTAGTGAATATTATTGTATTTATGCTAAAAATCAGATTCTTTCTTATTTTAAGCCTCTAAAATTTATTAGATAATTTATAAAAAACATATAAGAAACATATTTAATTATAATATTGTTAGTTTTGTTCATTATCACTAATACAATGGCTATGCGTTATCTACCATATAAAATAAAAATATTATATTAAAATATTTCAATGTAACTCAACGTTGTGCACAACATAAGTTTTCAATGAAACTTGTTGTTGCATATCATGTATTCCATCGAACATAGTATCCCATTTAATGTAAAATTAATATTTAATTCATAAATATTAATAAATATAGAAAAAATAATATTCTTTATTTACATATGATTTACATTCTTCCCCCCTTTTGGGAATTGCGTCCTCTCAATTTTAAAATTGTTATTGGAAACATCATTGAAATTCCCATTTGGAAAAAAATATTCAATATAAAATATCACATTAAAATATAAAAAGAGAAGTACCAAGGTCATATGTGACAACAGATACTAGGATTCCATTAAAACATGGATATGGAAGAGAAACTAACTCTCATAGATTAATAGAGTGTGATAGGGAACGTGATAATGGAAAGTTAACCACCACAATAACATAAATTTGTATTTGGGTAAAAGTTTGATGATAAAATAGAGCTTTTGACATTTTTTATTTAATATTCATTTCATATATTTGAAGAATTTTACTAATAACTAGACTTATATTTTATGGAAATATACTTACTTTTCATGTATATTATCATCCTTTAATAGCATTCTACCACAATCACATCCTTTCTCCAAATGGTAAGTATTCAAGATGAATTGGTAACACCTGAAGTGCTAGAATAAACTTATAGAGTATAAAATTATCTAGAAAAGATGCACTATATATTTCCCCTACCATTAGACATAAACCAAAACCAAGATAGGTTAGTCCAAGATCTGATAATCCGAAAAAGGATAATCCTTTATAAAAATAATTACTACTCTTATTCTCCAAAATTCATCAAAAAGAACCCAATGTTTAAGAAAGACCAGTCTATAAACAATTTTCCTTTAAATTCATCAAAATAATACAAACTGAGATTTAAACCCAAATATCGTAAGGATTTAAACACATATTCATCCAAGATAAATCATAACAATTATCTCAAAATAACACCAGTAACTCTTAAAGTCTCATACTGAAATGTAATTGAACTAATCACAAATACTTCAAGATAGGTTAATAATTTCCATAAATACACCAAATCATCATATGTCCACAATAAAAACATAGATTCTTCAAAAATAATATTTCAACCATTACTCCACAAATAAGATCCCATAATATAATATCTCCCTTAAACATATGATTTTTACATATGAGAAAACATCTTCTAAAATAACTGTTATCACATAATCAACAAATCATTTTCTTATATAAAGAATATCAATTTGATAAACATAAGTTAAAAATTAAAATTATTCTTGATCCATAAAATCATTTAACTTAAAAGCATAAGTCATGCTAACTAGGGACTTCACGTAAGACTGTGGTAGGGGATGCGCCCTTGTCTCCCTTCGGTATTGGGTTCGATTACTACAGCCTTGCTGGATGCAATGGGTCATCACTAATATTATGGGTTGTCCTCTTTATAAAAATCAAAAAAATCCCTAACATGTTTTAACCTCAAAGGTTTTCTTATACCTTTCATTTTCATTCCAATACATTAAGACCTCAAAATCTTATATATTGTCATTTTTTCACCTCCATATGATAAAATAAAACTATTCACAATAGAAATGACACCATACCTTGATCATGGTGTCCATATGGATTCATCATCATCTTATTCATGTTGGCTGAAGGTCTAAGCATTACAAAAATGATTTAGAGATCCTTCAAAATCATTTTCTTCCTTCATCCCAATTCACCTTGAACAACACTGGTCAAATGGGTGTTTGCCGAAAAATAATTTCAGAAAATAATCATGTATGACAAAATATTTCAAAACATCTGATAAAACATGATTTTTATAAAACAATCAGACCAGGTTTGAGTTGAAACTTTCAATCAGTGGTCCTTATAAATTACCATAAGTATGTGTTGAGAGACAATATTATAAAAGAAAATTTAAATAGGTTGCACAAGGGTTTCTTTCTTGAGCGCCTTTATCAAAATCATAATATGCTTTGAAATCCTCTGATATGGTAAAATATTTAAAAATTTCTTCATAATATTTACCTTTATTGAAAATATGAGAATATTGTGAAAATATGATTTAATTAAATACAACCCAATATCCACGATGATATCGAGGTTTAGTGGAGGTGTTTTATATCTCAATCAACTTCTTGCAATTGAGTTGTATGCTAGAAAAAGTTTCACAGTCATTTGATGATGACTTTGCAAAATAAAATTCAAGCATGTCATCAGAAAAATATAAGAACATTCTTTGAGATCCTCCTCCGTCAATTTGTAACCGACTTTCCTTAATTTTTAAATTTTATAAAACAAGTATTTGACTAAAATAATTTACATACAGATTAACCATGTTTTTGTCTAAAACTCTTAATCCCTATTGTTTTCTAAACCGAACACTCATACCAACTATAAGGACTCGGCCATAAAACATTACATAATCTTTAATTAAATGAATAAATCACATTGAGTAACTTTTTAGGTTTAGTGTTTTGTAGAATTAGGTTGTTATTATTATATAAAATCTCAAAATAACAAAGTAGACAATTCTACATAGTTTCCGTTATTTTCATAAAATAAAAACTCTTAAAAAGGGTCATGTCTTGTACCATTTATTAGATAGCATGACTTTTCCTAGACCCCATCCTTTACCCAATTCATCTTTAAGTCCTATGAAAGACATTTCGAAACATGCGATGAGCATAAAAAGTTCAGTAACGGTTATAAGATAATTAATGATAATATTAGACCATAAATAAATACCTATCATAAGTTGATACCTCAGGAAATAATTCGATTTATGAATAACACATAGAAATCATAAATCATAAAGGTAACTTGCGGTATCCATAACATACAAACATTTTAGTTTTCCCAGCTACTTAGAGAGTTACATTTTTAATACCAATCAAAGTATATTTCCTAAATCTTTTAGTAGAAACATTCACATTTACCTCCATCATGTTTCCCAATGCATTGGGGAACTATCTCGGGCTCAACTTCCCTAGTTCTATCAAAGAACCACCAATATACATATACAATTCACAAAAACCACAACATAATCAAAACACATAAGACAATAATAAAGGAAAGATAACATTTCCACATTCCTATTAAAATATATTAACTCAATATATTGAAATAAACAATGCTTTGTCAAACCATTTAAAACATTTAATAAAGATATTTTGGGAATAAAATTGTCCCATACCACTTTGAAACATTTAAAGGAATTATCATTTTAAAACATTAATGTCCATATAAATAAATCATAATAACCATTTTTAATACAAGTACATCAATGACAAATATTTATAAGAATAAATCTTTAAAGCATTTAAAATGATATTTTAGTTAATGATTTCATAACCAAATGAGAGACGCTTGAATAAAAATAATTGAGGAATAAGATTAATAAAAGCTTATTATATCATGATAATAAAGTGATTCATGATATAATATGTCAAAGGGAAGTATATACACCATATAAAATTAATTGGTGTATAATAAAAAATAAGTATCAATGCAATGTAGATTGAGACAAAGTCCTTTGAAAATATCATATCCATTGATTAAGGACAAATAAATTACATAATTATGTGTGAAAAATAATAATACATTCAAATAAGTCAATATTAAGTGTAAAACAAATAGAGGATATTCACACATATTCATAGAATGACATAATCAATAAGTATATGTTAACCCAAAGAATTGAAATTGGGTTAATAAGTTCTCTTATAAAAATTTGACAACCTAACGATGTAACGTTAAAAATTAAGAAAATGAGTTTTTGATAGATAAATTGTTATATCATCATTTGTACATAACATTTACTACAATAATTATATATAAGTACATATCCTAACATAATAAGATGTAAATTAAAAGACATAACAAAAAGGATTCTTTCAAAAAGAGGAGGGTGAAAAGTTACCATAACGATTTGGTAACTTACAAAAAATACACGACATGAAAGAAGGATCACAAGATGAAGAAGTAAATACCCATTAAATAAAATTATATTACACAAATATTACAATAATGGGAATTAAATACACCACACAAAATGAAATAGCGGCTATATAGCATGAATCTCATAGGAATAAGAAGTGAGATGAAACCCTTCACCACATTGTAATAAATCGAGTCATATTACCAAAATTTAATAACCACCAAATGAATCACTAAAAACCATGAATATAAATAGAATAATGATAATATATATCAAATGGTAGTACACAATACACAACATGCAATAAATAAGTGGGGAACATTGGAAATCTCACAGAATTAAAAGGGAGATAAGAAACCCCTTACATCATGTACGACTAGACCCGTCGTTATTTAATCTCATGAACAATAAGATAAAGATAATTTCTACATGATTATAAACCTTTTTAAAGTTAATTATTACTTTTAAATCACTTATTAAAATGTTATAAAAATTATTCAATCATTTAAGTTAATAATGGTGGTTTTGTCGATATTTGGTACTTTGGTCAAAAATGAACTTCTTATAATTACAAGTTGTTCATGTGGTTAAAATTCCATTATATATAGAATGATATTCATTTTTTATATATCATATATATCATTTATATCATTTATATGTATGTACTTATAATATTACATTATATTTGGAGATAATAAATGAAATGCACCATTCATGGAGACGGTAAGTCGTACGTATGCATGAACGCTACTTTATTTTCTATTTAATATTTAATGGAATGATAACATAATGATACATAGAAATATTATAATTCCATTATAATATCATTTTATATATATGTTACATAATTTTATTAACTCCATCTTTTATACTTTCCCATGTATGTCATGAACGAATCATATCACCTTGAGGGGTGGTATTACGCACTTCATCAAATGAAATTATCATATTTACACATATTGGAAAGCATAAAGGTATGCATGTAAATAAAAATTACATAAGCATAGAGAAAACATAAACATAATATATATCATATATAAATACAGCTCCATCATAATGGCCACCATGATAGGTGGTAGGAGATAATTGAACAATCAATGTTTCGTGGGGCAGTTGTTCGTCATCCATAGAAATGGTATGTTCTTTAACCATTAGATGGAGGTGTTTGTAAGTGAAGTTTGAATAAATATCCTAAAAAACTTAATATATTGAGGATATTGGTGTTTTTATAAAATAATGGAATAAAGAATAGTATATGGGGTTGGATAAGTAAAATAAAACATAACTTAAGAGATGATGTTACCTTTAAATCTGGTATCTTCCTTTGGTTTGAATCAAATATAAGATGAATAATGTTTGATATAAAATCATCCAATAATAAATGGACAGATTTTGGATATTGTTTTAATGATTAGGATCTTATTTATTTAAATCATTCATTAATGAGGTAAACACTACATCACTATTGTGTCATAAATATATTTATTTATTTGATATCTAAAAATTATGAAAAAAATATCACGATATAGGAATTTTTTTTGATTTTAAATTAATATTTATAGTATATGAGATAGATTATATAACCACATATAAAAAATTATTTAGTAAAAGATATTTGTTTATGTAATTTTTGTCTTTTCTTAAAATTAATTAATATAAAGGGTCATATCACTCCCAAGTGGCTCCATGGTGTCTCAAAAACGACACTAGGATTCCCATGGTTATATATGTATCAAAACATTAGATTAGTACACATGTTAGGGTAATTTAATATTATTATAACATTATTTTTTTAACCTTATTTACCATATTCACTCTTTAATCATGATAAATAAATTTTTACTAAAGTAAATATACATAATGACTAAAAATAAAAGTTAACTATTTAAACAATTTCAACCTCTTGATTCTAAATATGAAATAAATTTTTCCAAATTCAATACACATAAGTGGAAGAAATTAATTTAAAATTAATTCCACTGGTCAAAACAACAAGCGTGTTTTAAAGAAATAATAACTATCAAAAGTTTGACACTTTTTTATGTCCAATTTCAAAGTGGAATTACTTCCAATGACCAAAATTGGATTAAATAGTAAAAAAAATAATATAATTAAACTTTAAAACTAATTAATAATATAATCTATCTTTATAAATATATTATATTAAAATGTATTTTTGAGTTAAAATATTGTATTGTTTCATTATTCATAAAAATGAATTTTTTTAGAAAAAAAAAATCCCAAATTAAATTTTCATGTACCAATTCTAAAGAAGAATATTATTTTGTCAAATATAACAAATAAAAGTGACCAAAACTATATTAAAATAGGGTTCTCCATCAAAATGCGGTAAATCAACCTTTTAATGAATTTTAGCATATTTATGCTTAAAATCAGATTCTTTCTTATTTTAAGTCTCTATAATTTATTCGATAAATTTAAAAAAATAAAATAAACATATTTTATCATAATATGGATAGTATTGTTCATCCCCAACAATAAAATGACTATCCGTTAACTACTATTTAAAATAATAATATTCTATTAATATTTTTCACTATAACTCAACGGTGTGTGCAATGTAAGTTTTCAATAAAACATGTTGTTGCGTATTAGGTATTCCATAGAACAAAGCATCCCCTTTAATGTCAAATTAATATTTAATTCACATATATTAATAAATATAAAAAATAATAATTTTCTTTTTTTACCTAGGATTTTACATCAATCATATTTATTTCCCAATATTTTTCATTTTAGATAAAGGACAACCCACATGTAGAGTTAAAACTCATCTCTTCTGGAATTTTTGGGATCTTCAAACCCACAACCGATTTGAGGCTAAGGTGAAAAGCCTACAACTAGTCTACTTGAAGTCATTTTATCATGAATTTTTAGTTTTAATATATAATGGATAAATGTTATTATGATTTTAGGGATGTTTTTTTTTAAATAGATACCATTGTGATTGGAAAATGATTGTTTGATTAACTGATTAACGTTATTTCAATATACATTCAGAATTTTTGGGATCCTATAATATTTTTTAAGTATAATATTTTTAGGAATAAATGTTGAATTTAATTTTGGAGTAAAATCAAATTGTGGACTTATGGTGATCTATGTTATTTATGGAAAGTACTACAATATCATGGATATTATGTGTTATGGGAAATTAATTTTTTTTGGAATATGAAATTTATAGTTATCAATGTCATTTGGAAGAAAATATGAACAAATCCTTCTATTTTTTGGGTAATAATCTAGAATAAATTATTGATGAATGATAGTAATTTGAAAAATTATCTATTTTAAACTTTTAGTTTTACAAATTATGATTGTTTTTCATAAAAATGGAATTATATTATCTTATCTTTATAATTTTGGATTGAGATAATGTATAATGGTATGAAGAATATAATATTATTCTTTTGTGGGATTTATGAGTTGTAGGTGTTGATTTGAATTCATCAGGCATGAAAAATTCATCTTGATCATTAATTTCTAGGTAAAAGGAATACTGTGAAAATAAATTTATGAATGATTAAAGGATAATATTTTTTTGACCTGGAAAGTAGTCAACATATTTTTATTTATCATGTTCTAATATAGATATTAAAGGAAAAAATAAACACTAGGAAGCAATTTTTTAAAATTTTAAATTTTAACAAGAATTACTAAGAGAATATAGGTATTTTAACCAATCACAAGATTTATGGGTTTTTTATTATTAACATTATAATGACCATGCCCTCTACAGCTCTATATCACAATATTATTGTTAGATTATTCGTCAATGTACATATTTTTACATTAAATTAATTTTTGTCTTATTTGAATGCATAGTTTTGTGGTAACCCATGATATGCATTTTCCCACTTGTTAAGAGGATGGTTTATTAACCATATTTCTGATGTGTGTTTCCCACAAGAGAATTTTTAATTAACAACCTTTACTTTTTGAAGTGCAATATAAAATTGTGAAGATGAAATTTTTTAAACCATGTGATAATGAAACACATCATTTATTTACAAATTAATTTGATATTGAATATAATCCATGAAATACTATGCTTTTTGAATAAATAATTTTTTATTATAATTATATAAACATGATAGTTATAACATAGCTGTTGAACATAGTCATATGAATGGTAATAAATTCTATTAAATTTTATTTATAACCGCATCACATAAGTGAACACAATTTTACAATTAAATATATAATATTTCTTAAAATAAGCATTTTTTATGAATTGGGAATGTCCAAATTAATTTAGGGTGATTTTTAAGTATTTTTCTACGAAGTTTCATTTTTTGATGAATTGTGAAAAATACTTCATTATAGTTAGAAACCATGATTTTAGTTTAAATAATTATTATATGTTAAATTGATTCTTAATGTCATCAAATATATGTTATACATATATTAATCCAATTTATATCGTTGGAATATTTTGTTTGTCTCGAAATTAGATATAAAAAAATTATTGAAGATTTGAACGTTCTTTTTACCTTCCTTCTTGCTACACTTATAAGATTAGCAATAATCCTAAATTTTCCACTTCTATGTGTTGAATATATAAAAATAGACATACACTATTATGATCAATAAGATATTTTAATCTAGTATGATCACCGTAATTTTTTTGAATAGTAACATGACCCTTGGAATAGTACTATAACTTTATAAATAGTAATATGAACATTATGAATAATTGATTGTAAAAATTCATAATAACCTCACTCATTATTTTAAAAATAATTTTCTTAACCTTATAAATTTCTGTATTATATAATTAAATCAATGTATATGAAAATGAATATTTAATAAAATTATTAATTAAATGTGGGTATTTTTATGGGTAATAAATATTTAATTATAATTTCATAATTAATAAATTTATTTAGAATATATTTTATTTCATAAAATGTATTCAAAAATGTAAATTTTTGTATTCTATTATTTGAGTATAATTTAATGAGATATTAGTTTAATTTTTAGTGTATTATAAAATTAATTATAATTTTAGAAAATATATTTTTAAGTAAATGGTAATTTTAATTACAAAATAAAATTATCATGTTAAAAAAATTATTTTCAAAATATTGAGTATATTTTTTAATTCTGCACATTATAAAATGGTTAGTGTTATTATTTTATATTTTTCAAAAATATTTGATTTTTGTGAATAGTAAAATAAGATAATTTTTTATAAATGCTAAATTCAAAAAAACAATTAGAGTCACGGATGATGTTCAGATGATGTAAGAACCATTTCGTAAAATTCACACACAAAAATTACTATATATATTCAGAAGAATCAACATTATTTATTGTATTGAGAAAAATAAAAACTTAACTAATAAAATAATAATAAATCACCCCTCCGGTCCACTATAACAATCAACCCTCACCCCTTTTTATCATCACACCTCTTTCCCTTGATTATTGTCATAATACTTTGCAAAAATTATTCCCTATTCTATCCCCCATATCCTTGATCTACTTTTCTTGCCAAAATACCACAATTCATTTCCCTAAGGAGGTTCTCAATGAATATAATTAAAGAGGTAAATCCTCTTCAATTTTCTTTTAGTTTAATTTTAATTGATTTTCTTTTTTATTCTCTCCTTTCCCCCTCTGTCCAAATGATATTTATAACTCTAGTATCATATATATAATATAATTATATCAATTTAATGGAAGATCCATCATCAATTTTCACACCCTCTCTCTTTTATTTTAAATAAGAAATCATCGTCTGAGAGGTGTTGATTTACAACCTTCAGGGGTAACAAACATTCATTCATGAATTTCTACTTCAATGATGGACATGAAACAATTTTTATGGATGAAAAATATTAAAAAATATGTATTATATCTTATTCAATGTTATGAACCAATATATATACATGATATTAAATAATAGTGCAAATAAAGTTCGTTGTTATCAAAAAACAGAAAAAACAAAAATAAATGATAATCATTAACATGTTATCTAGTAATTCATCATAATACGTGGAATAAAATAATATAAAATTACTATTACTATTATTATTTTTTAATAATAATATTTAATTATAATTATAGATACTTTTATACGTTTTATATAAACTCGATTACATATAATCATGCTAACTGATCATGAAAATCAAGTATATGAACACTCTGGAATGACAGAACATAATATTATAAAATATAAAAAAAACATAAATGAATATAATAAAATTTTAATAAACTATATACATTCCTAATATGTTTTCAATTAAATTAATAATGGGTCTAATTTTATATTACATGACCTTAAATTCAACTGATGAACTCATTCAGGCATAAGTTAAGGGTTTTCTCTTATCATTCTATTTTTGTGAGATATTTCTTACTCACAAATATTTCTTGTGTATAATATCTGTATATTGCCCATTTATGTATATTATCATGAATCTAGTTATATTAATTGTATTAAATCTATAATTTTGTGATTATTAATTTTGGGAAATATAATTCTATTGACTATAAAATGGAATGGGATTATACCCAAACCCCCATTTGTTTCTTCAGATTAGTATACATCAACATTTACAAAAATTTAATGATTATTTAATTTTTTATTCTACATCCTATGAATATTTTCCAAAATCTTATATTAATATGATATCATCTTTCAATTATTGTTGTATACAAGTTTTAAAATGGATCCCATCTTAATTATTCCTTATAAAGAAGCTCGATTCATTTGAATTTCTCGAATTCTTACCCATATTCATGTGAAATATATAGTCAATTTTAAGCCATATTTAATTTTATAAAATAAATAAATTTATCATGAAAAAATATATTGGCTCATTTCATGTTTTATGATAAAAAAAAATTCTATTTCTATTTAAAATCTCTTTAGTATTTTCCTTAAATGACACTAAAATTATATAGTTATAAAGTATTTTAAATAAACTTTTTACATGATTTAACATTATTGGGACATAAATTATTCATAAAATATAATTTAAATTTCATACCCTTTTATTTTCTGATATATACTTATCTTAAATATGATTTTATGACAAATAAAATTTATTTTCCAAATGAACTCTTCTTTCTGATGTATAAATGAGTTTTCTCGTCTCACTTTTACTTTTAAGATATATATACCATGTTCAGAAAATATTTCCTATATTTTTTGTGTCTAATAACCTTTGATATATCACTTCATGATTTCCTATATGATCAAGATATTTTAATTTATTAATATTCGAATGTTTCAAAGTTCAATGGGGAACTTTTTAATGTTTGATAATTGTTTCCTCAATAATTTTTCAATGGTCTCATTTACAAGTATTTTAAACTATATCAAATTTCATTGTTGATTATTTTTATTCATCACGGTTAATATCTTATGGAAACATATTGAATATTTTTTTAATGGTATCATAATCAGTATGACTATAGATAATCTATTTGATACCATTCATGGTTTATGGTTAATGTTTTGACATTCAGTCAGCAAATTTTTCAATGAGAAGGTTTTTTTGTTTATATACCACCCTCTTCATATGATGAATGTTTTATAATTTTTAATTTAATTTAGGGGACTACTGTATCACCTTGATACATCATTAGGTCTCTTGAGACAAAATAGAATTGAATTTTGGCTGATGCCTTACCAAAGTATTTTTCAGACGTCTTGGCTGAGGACTCAATAGTATGTTTATGATGCCCCAAATTATGAATTCCCTCATTATGAAACTTTAAATTGATATTATGTATTATTATTCATCTACTATAATATATGTGGTTATGTTTTATTGGTGAATTATTCATTCTTCTTTTATTCCAACCATATTACGTAGATGATTATGTTTTAGTGGAATGTGTACTTTTATTTATTCATCATGCATTGTTACTTAGACTCTTACATTACTATTTAATCTTACTAAGTACTTAATATCATCCCATTATTATGTTTTATTTTTCACTAGGATGAAATGACTAATTTTATGAAATACTTGTAGGGACAATCATGGATTTATTGATGTTTTCCATGGAATATCTATATTGTTTTTCATTTAAATGTTGTAATGTAAACCATATTTTTGTATATGGTTTTACAAAAATACTAAACTATTCTGTCATGTGAGATATTAATGGATTTTAATCATTCCAGTATAATAAAATAAGGTAACGGCACTAGGAAACTGGGGTTGGGTCATTACAACTATAACTGTTGAGATGATTTTCCAAATTCTCTTTATATGGAGCACCATTGAAGCTAAAACTAACCGGAAGAGAGGGGGAATAAAATCCAAAATTTCCTAAAAATTTTATTTCATACAATATAATCCCTTCTTGTATCTCCTCATTAGATTAAATATTTATCATAAATACATGTGATCTGATATTTGATCACAAACCCTTCAGGTACTTAGGAGCTTTTTTCTGGTCATTCTTTACAATCGCTACAGGAAAATGAACTAGCTCTGCATCCCAATTGGTGTACACTGATTTAAAGTGTTCTCCCTACTGAATAGAGGGGAACTGATGTGAATTCACCATAATTAGTGTATTAGGAAAAAACATGTTGAATAATAGAGTCTTAAACACCATCATGTTCCATACCATATGCCTATATGCCTATTCCATGGAATCCCACGATTTATTTATAGGACCCTCAAGTCTTAACACTTTTACGATCACCTTCATACATGCTAGGGTGTCCGGGAAGTATAATATATAATCAATCATTTCATGCTAGTACTAGACCTCTTGAGGGTCATTAATCCATTTAAAAATGGCCACTTATCACATAATATCTCCCATGATTAATCATTTTCAAAAATAACTCCTAGATATACCAAATCATATTTTTTCTGAGCTTGTGGTATATTTGTATCCATGGTACAAAAAGACTACCTAATAATATAGAAAATGTTCAAATCCATCCATCGATTCCCTTAAGAAGAATCAGCAACACCATTCTATGGTACTCATAGAACATGTCGTGGAAGCATACTATTCCACAAAAACACAAGATAATTTACTAAAAAATAGAACGGTCACAGTTCAAAAATGAAAACCCCTAATAAAAAGTTGATATTACCATCATGAACTCAAAACACAAGATAGAAAATCCAAAATACCTTTGTAATGTGAGTATGATCACGATGAGATCTAGATCATCTCTCACTACAATATACATCTCAAGTCCCTATGATCTTATATCAAGTATAATAAATGTCCCCTGAAAAGGAATCTTGAGTAAAAACCAACCATTTATAATAATTTGTAATGAACTAACCATCATACACTTTCAAAATGGTACATCGCGCGATTAGAAACATTCCTGAAAGGCATTCAGTATCCCAATGGTTTGGTGACATGCATTTGGGCATTAAATATCAAACTGAGAGAAATTTTATTCCAAACCTAAAGCAACAACATGGTATATATATATATATATATATATAATATGGAAAAAACTATAACATACATGAACCAAAATCTATGAAAAAGGTGCTCAGATTCGAGTATCTATATGACCTCAAGCAAACCTCCCCATATTCGTGAGGTTTCTCGATTATCAGTAAGGGTCTAATAAGTCATTTGAGGAGTCTATTACCTTTTTACCAGAGCAATACACATTAGTTACAATACAAATAGATGAAAAAATATGTAACAAACAAAAAAATTGAAGAACCAAGAATCTCCCAAAATTGGGTACAAACTAGAAACCAATAATAACTATGTCTTTCCATGATAATAGTTCCAAAAGTGCAGGAAACCCAAAATAAAGGAAAACATTTGAATACCCAAAGTGATCCCTAACTCTAAGTAGTAATCTTCATCCATGCGTATCCCAATCCCAACTAAACACCATATAACTACTATCTTTCCATTATCCAAACCTAAAAAAATGAAATATTCTAAGGTACCCAATGGATGCCTGAGAGTGATTGAGTACAACCCATTCAACCACCACCAATGGTGTCTACACAATATCCAGTATAAACTAATACTTCAGGAATGCATGGAATAAATGAAAATTGATCCATATAAAAACTCATCTTCAATAAGTTCAAGGTATACATAATCCATTTCTGTTAATATGGATAATAACATCACTTATACCATCTTAATGAGTTAATACAGTTTCATCATGTGTTCTAGGGGTTAGGAATTTACATTATTTACAAAAGGGTCTCAGGAATCCAAACATTATACATAATATAATTATTCAAGCTCCTATCTCAAAATGGGTATACACATCACAACAATTACATCACACTCACCTAAAATCCTTGGTTCATGTGGTCTCATCAAATGCAACTATTGGGGGAATAAATCCTCCATCCCCTTACATAACCCATTAATTTTGGGGTGGAGTTTATATCCTCATAATAACTTGACCCATGGGAATATAGCCTCATGTCAAGACCTGACACTACCAACCATTTTCTCATGGTAATTTATCCAACAACCACACATATACTACATGAAAAACCATATATCAAACTATTCAAGTAACAATAAAAACACCTCAAAATGAACATGTGAAAATAATATTACTCCATAACACAATTTGTTAATTTTAATATTTATTACATATCTCATTTTTCCTAATTCCCATTATCATGAAATAACCCCTTAATAATGTCAAATTATTCACTTATATTAATATATTTAACACCTTTATAAATTCCTATATGAAAACTCATTTATCATATTCATTGATTTAAATTCCCAAACCAATTTATCATATTCATCATTTCACATTCACTAACCCTCTTAGTCATATCAACATATTTCATAAGATACTTGAGGCATCCTTACATGAACCAAATTAAATCATCTTCATGCCATTCCAAACAACCCCATACGCCATTTTCTACCCTTGGCACAAATATAATTATTTTTTTTTTCAATTGAACACAAGATAGTAACATGTTCCTCATAGGCCTTATCTTATCCCAAATAAACTCTATAATTTTCCTTACCAATTTCAAGTTTTAGGAATGTTGACACACCACATAGGTTTCCCTAATTCGATCCAATCATCCTCAATGTATCCCATGGGGATCAAGAGGGGTAAAAATCAAAATTTATCCAACCAATATAGCAAATATAATGCAAGTAAATAAATTCACATCATGTGGGAAGCAATATCACAACACACATGAAAAAATCTATAAAATACTATGGGATATTATCTGTAGACCACCAACCATAAATCCATTGAAGAATACTCTCTTAATCATAGCCTTAGATATGAATTCAATATCCCATAGTGTCCCTTACCTAGAATTCAACAAAAAAGAGGCTTTTACATCTTCAAATAAAGATAACCTAAGAAACATTCCCCAATCCATAAAAGGGAAGCATGTTGAGCGTTATAATTTTCTGGATCTTGGATTTATAACTAACATCTCTTCAAATAGCCAATAAATGATAGATATCAATCATTAGAAAATCTGGAAGATTTAGGTTCTTTATTAGGTCCATATGTAGTAGAAGGTGGGGGTGGGGGGGATTAGGTGGGTAATTAAAAATATTAACGGGGAAATACTTTAAAATTTTTATCTTCTAATAGGGTTCATAGTTTTTATGCATTGTTATTCAAGCCATGAACAAGTCAAGTGAAAGTCATTATCTAAGGGAGGTTGGGTCGCACAGTTACATGGAGAGGCTTTCCCGATTTGGAAACCATGTGGAAACCATTCATAACGTCACTATCCATGAAATAATGGATTTAATTTTCCCCTTGCATGGTTTACCTAGGAATGCACTTCCCCAACCCATTTATGAAGGATTGGTTGTGCAATTTATACTAACCATGCCCCCATCATTAAACATGAATAGAATAGAAATTTTACATTTTCCTTCAAGTTATAATCTTCGAGAACACCCTTGAACATCCTCATAAACCAATAAAAAATTAAATTAAAAACATTCAAGGGATTCTAAAAAACATTTATATAGGGAAATACCTCACAAAAAATCGGGACCTTACAACCACTCTACCTTATAACATCTCATCCTCGAGCTGGTCTTCCTGAGCATCACCAGGCTTCAAAGGTAACAAGTTCTGGCCATGAGAATTCACATACAACTCCCAATACCTTGTTTCTTTTGGAACATTATCATGATTCCATAATACATGATCCAATAGCACAATCATTTCCCACAAGACATTCTCACTATGATCCATAATACGAATTGGATGATCCTTAAAGGATGCATTTGCCTCAAACTCAACAAGCTTAATATGAATCACATGAGATGGGTCATAATGATACTATAAAATATTATACATAATAAAACATATTTCATGACACTATACAACATTAGAATATTCAATCAATATTCCACAGGTCTGATCTTGTCCCAAATCTCTAATCTCCCCACATAATTTGGTTCTTGCAAACACTATTTCATAATCTGAGGGAGACCCAACCATGGTGACACCTAAAGAACAATATGATCACCCACCATAGAATCTAGAGGTTTATAGTTCCTATTTTAATTTTATATCACGATACATTGATCCATTTCCATACATTTTAGTAGAAAATAATCCTTTTCTAACCTCTCCTACGAGATGCTTGGTCCCAAAGACTTAGACAGTCTAGCTTTTACCCAACATAATGGTGATATAAACAGTCTCAAATAACGTTTCTCAAATGTTACAATATGAATCATTTTCCATAATAATTTTTTTTAGGAAAACACAATAAAAAATAATTTATTTCCCATTGATCCACTATAATCTAGGACACAATCCCTCAACCCGTTCTATGGCACTAGAATCATATCCTTTGACTATCTGTCGATCTGTGGGTGTAAATACAAAATAAATATCACCTGAGTACCATGATCTGTTTTCAATCATTGAAAGAAGTGAAATATGAAATTAAAATCATGATCTGAAATTATAGTCTACAGTAATCCTTGCAACCACAATATCTCTTGACATTACAACACACCAAACAGGTTAATAGTGATGCCTTTGACTTGGAATGAAAGGATCCACCTTAGTATTCAGATCAATAACCACCTAGATTTCATCTTAATTCTGATGCATCCTAGGAAGACCCACTATGAATTAGATTTTTATGTCAAACCATTTATATTTCATAATTGTAAATAGATATAACAGACCGCCTAGGCACTGAATCTCATCCATCACCTATTAACAGGTGAGGTACAATGCCACAAAACATGAAACTTCTTTCTTCATTACCATCAACCAATACAACCTTTAAAGATAACGACATATCTTTGTCAATCCAGGATTCAAAACCCGTATTGATGTGTGATACTCACACACCAACTATTCATCCATACCCATTGGCACCAAAATATGACCTAGAAGAGAAACTATCCAATATTCACCATCCATATGACCAAAATATGAATCCCCGACATTAAGGTATTCTCTCATAGCTGAAGACTCTAGGTCCTCAAGATGACCCTCCATTATTGGGACCAAATTGTGGACATAAGTATTATAGTTGTAAGTATCATATTCCTATGACCATCATGCAGATCTAGTGGGATTTTAGCAAACAATGCCATCATCTTCCACTCTATGTTGGAATCTAGAACCACCTAACTTTATGTTTTATGACTCAATGAATTTCAAACACTATTACCTTTGTCTAGAGCATAAATTAGAAAAAAATTATTTTATTTCCTATACTCAACCTATCATCACATTTGAATATTCAAATCATGGTGAAATAATATTTAATTCATACTTTTATGGTCAAAATAGAACTTCAACCTATCTCCCAATAAGTAATTCCCCAAAAAATTATGGTGTGAACCATGACATCAAATTAAAGATCATTCATAGAATAATTTTTTTCATGAGGCCTCAAAATTGATAAACCATTTGAAACAAACTAATCCACCTACATCAATACTACTCCTATTCCAAAAAAATATCAAAAACCCAGTATACTTTTTACCTGACTCTGTTAAGATCAGGATTTGTGGTGTAGTCAACCAGTTCATTAACTATTGAAAAGAATTATCACATACTTCTGACCATTAAATCATGTTGTCATTCATGGTCAAGCATAAATGTGGTGCCATCAAATGGAAAAATTCAATTATAAACCTTCGATAGTATCCCACTAAACCCAAAAATCTTAATACATTAGAAATATTAATCAACTTGTACAAATATAACATTACATAAATTTCCTAGTGGTCTACAGAAACTCTTTCCTCGTAAATGATTTGATTGATGAAATACACCCAACTAGTTTAGAAGGGATGTTTGGATAGATTGGTGTATAGGCTATTCTCTCTTAGTGTACCCAGGATGATGTCAAGATGCTTGTCATGAATTTTAGGAGTATTTGAGTACAACAATATTTCATCATCAAAGACAATTATGAACTATTATAGATATGGGTGATATTTTTTATTCATTAAATCAATGAATACTATCAATTCATTGGTCACCCTGAAATGAATCACCACAAAATCATAAAACCCTTAACAACTCCAAAAAATTCTCCATGTTATATCAGAAGTTCTAACCCTTAACTATTGATATCTTTAATTAAGATAAATATTATATAACACTGATGCACCACATAGTTGGTCCAAATGTTCATCAATTGGTGGAATGGCGTATCAGTTCATAACCACCATCTGATTTAGATAAATATAACTGACGCATAACTAAAACAACCCATCAACATTCTTGGAAAAAACATGAGTGATCCCCAAGGTGATGTACCCATAAGGATGAACCCTTTTCTCCCCATCACCCCCAAGATTTTCTTTATGTTCCTAGATTTATATTGGAATCATTCTATATATGGGAATGGATATTTCTTTTATACCTATCATCAACTCGATAATGAATTCATCATCTATCTTGGGATAAATCCCAATGAATTACTCAGTAAACACATCCTAAAAATTAATCCACATTGGGGAGGGGGATAGGTTTATCTGCCCCTCTTTAATCAATTGTATGCAATCCAATTTCGTTGTGAGTTATCCAAATTATTAGACAATAATCAAAATACTCCCTGCTCGAACATCCGACTCACCACGATGGACATTCATATCACCATCAAGACATGTGAAGATTACCCAATAATAGTAATTATTGATATGGGTCTAGTACAACTCGTCCAATCCATTTTCAACTACATGTCAAAAACTTACGTCATGAGGATTAACAAGTCCCACAAAAAAAATGATACTGACAAACCTCCAGAGAAAAAAACATACATTGTATAATATCATCATCTCACATCCCCAAATGGATTATAAATAGAAATAACCTAATTACACAAACTCCATTATTTAAATCACCATTACTAAAATTTGAGAATAAATAAAAGAATTTGAAATTATTGTGTCAAATAATACTCTTACAATAATAGAAGCTACAAGAATAAAACCTTGATTAATCGACATTACAGCCTCACCACCTCTATTTGTAGAATGAACTATATGATTCTAAACTTCCCCACTAAATTGGAATGTGTATTGGGTACCTAGAACAACACTACCTTTCTGGAATTGATGATCTCACCCTCAAGTACCAGGTCCACCACTCGGACTGGTATAGTCCCTTAAGCTCCAACAACCAATCAGATATGGGGTAACCAAACACATGCCTATGATTATCATCATCTTGGATTGTCCATCTATATCCATATTTAAAGGATACCTAGAGAACATATGCACATTCCCCATTCAAAAGTAAACTCAACATTCAAATGGTGGTCTGGGATGCTAACCCCACATGTTCCATGACATACCACAGTAATAACTAACCACATATTCCTTTCCATTAGAAGCTGAACCATTTTTTTGAATACCCTTTGAATTGAATACATAATAGAAACTCCAAAAATAATTCTTCACAATCTTAGAAGTTGTACAAATTATCAATACAATTATCACCACATGTCCCCTACCTGAAGACCCCTTCATGGTCCTTTCTGAGATATAGTTCTGATCCACTAACTCAACGAACCTCTTGAAATTGATGTTATTATCTGAGGTCCTAAATTCAAGTCTATTCCCATACTATAAATTTTTCACCATACCTTCCTTTCCTACTTCAAATATATTGTACAATGCCTCAAAGGTTAGTGAAATATCTAGAATAATCCAACACTAACATGACCCCATGGGTCAAAATCATAAACACTATGTTCTCCTCCTACCTCAAGATATATATATAGATGTGTTCTAGAAAAGTTTCATAGAAATAATTTAATATAATTCCTTTGGACTACTCATTTTGAAATAAGATTTACTACAAATGCTTTTCTTGGCATTGATGCATTTAGGAATCCAAATAGACTCGATTCTGAAAAGGAGTCTCCAAATGGTCAACAATATTTTGGATGGACCCTATCCAAAACTAATCTACCTCTGGCCCACCCTCTATAGTAATGGTCAGAGGGTGATGCAGCTAATGCTCTCTAGTTAGGTCGAAAAATCTCGTTAAAACCCACTATTACTCCCATTCCATTATCTGTATAAAATAAGTGATGATATCATGAAAATTCCATAATCTACTACCTTTATTCACCATTTCTAATTTCGACACTACGAGGGTGGGTATTATCAGTAACATCCTCTTATCGCATTGTTGGAAGATTTCATCAAGGTTTCATTTCTCTATATTTTCAAACAAGAGCATTACAACACCTGATATAAAGACTCAAAAATTTATAAACAATAAGTCTCTTCACTAGTCATAAAAATACCATTTTCATAAATTATCCAAATAGATATCATCATACTTCGTACACTGTCATCTACCATACCTACAATGGGAAATTGTCAAAATAGGTTAAACTAATTAATAATTCCAATGCCTTTTACTAGACTCTTTAAAAAAATATCCTCACACTTAATGTAATTTCTTAATTATAGGAATATTTCCTATTTCAAAATATAGTACCACAAAAATAATAACACATTTACAACCATTCATTGATAAAAATTCATTAATGATTATTTAACATTCTTTCCATTTTAACTATTTTCTTCTAGATTATTAGACACTTTTTTCATTAAATTGATTGTGAAAATAAAAATCATTCCCATTTTCTTATCCCACACACCCATATTTTAAGTACATATAGTGATGCATTCCACCTATATCTTTAGGTGACTATATGTATGCATGATTACAAATACTCTATAATTTTCATCCAAAGGTAAATATTAGCAAACAATTACATCATAGAACAAGTGTATCACCCAATATTGAAATATCATTCAACTATAACCGTGGACTATAAGAACAACAATTCCCACTGTGTGTACTTGGGTTTTCTCTCATACATGTGTTAGATACTCCTAAGAACAATATCATTTCCAAGACCCACAAAATTTTATTCTTTTATATACCATCCCAATAATAAGACCATATTAAAGGACCTCCCTAATAAAACATGGTAACATCCCTGACCCAGAAGCCACTAAACTAGTGCTCTTAGCCATGGGTTCAATGGACTTCAAGAAAATTCCATGTATTATAGAGGTTTCTGACTAGTGACGATAGAATAATAAGTTTTTTGGGGAGGAAATATCAACATTAACAAAGTAATAATCATCAGATAACAATATAAATATAATAAACAATATGTAATAACCAATAAACAATCACAGCCAAGCATCTCCCAAAACTGGGTACAAACAAAAAATCAATAATAACTATGTCATGTTTTGAAAATTATACCAAAAGTGAAGGAAACCCAAAGTAAAGATAAAATAGATAACTCTGAAAAAGGTGTCATGGCTCCATGTATAGATCCTCATCAATTTATATCCCATTCCTAACTAAACTCCCTTGCACCATTCCCCTAACCAGATCCAAACCTACAATAATGAAATATTCTCTAGTACCCAAATGTGTAAAAATCTGGGTGTGAGTACGTCTTTGTAGTCCATCACCCAAGGTGTCTACAAAATATCTTTTCTAAATAGATAATACATTACAAAATAAGATAAATGAAATGGTAAACCATAGAACAACTTTGGTTCCATTAGTTAAAAATGTATACTTTATCCATTTCTATCAATATTTCTAATATCATCACTTATCCATCTTCATTTATTAATCCATTTTCATCATTTTTCCCATTGGTTAGGAATTTACATAATTCACACAAGTTTATAAGGAATTAAAACACTATACATCATAGAATAAATCTAGACACTATCTCACTAGGGGTAAATAGATCTCAACCATTACATTACACTCACCTTGATTCTTTGGTCTGGGTGGTCTCATTGGATGGAATCGTTGGGAGAAAAGATCCTCAGTCCCATTCCCTAACCCATAAATTTTGAGGTAGATTTTACAACCTTATTCTAACTCATCCTTTGGGCATAGAGACACATGTCAATACCACACACTACCAAGCCAAGTGCACAAAATTATTTATACAACCACCACACATATAACAAATAGAAAACATACTCAAAAAAATTAACATAACAATAAAAAAACATAAAATTCAAAATTTTAATTAATATTATACCATAAACCATTAAATCATTATCAATTTATATTACACATACCATTTAGCCCAATTCCCTTTCCAGTGCCTCGGCCCATTAGGCATGTTCAATAAAAACATTATATTACCCCATTTAGCACCCACATCATTTCCTTTATGAAAACCCATTTATAATATTCATCAATTCACATTACACTATGAATTTAACATATTAATAATTTTAAATACAATAACCCTATATGAAAATTTAATTTATTTCATATGATATTTGACACATTGTCACGTTAACCTAATTTACCTATTTTCATTCCCTAAAAAACTACCTCTTAGACCATTTCAACCATAGGAACAACAATCAATATTAAAATTTTCATCATAACCCTCCATATTAATATGTTATTCATGGGATATATGTTATCCCCAAAAAATATAAACTTAAACATACCAATTTCTAGGTTTTGAAATGTCGGCGCACCCCCTGGGTAGCCTTAAATCTTTCAAATAATCCTCAAAAAATACTTAGGGTACCATGAGCAGTCTAAATCAATATTTTGACAACCAATTTACCAATTATAACATATGTAAATAAATTAACATAATTTTGGATGAAGTGCCAATTCACATATACACAAATCAGTAAATGAACGAAGGGTTATAACCTATAGACCACCAACCATGAATCTGTTGATGAACACATTCTTTTTCATAGTCTTAGAGATGGATCCATGTACCCCTTGATGCCCCAACCTAAATTCAAATAGAATTATATGGTTTTAGGGAACTAGGAGAGGATAACCCAAGCTATATTCTATAATCCTTAAAAGATAATCATGAAGATTATTTGACATACCTAGAGCTTTGATATATAACCAACAGTACTCTAAACACCCATGAAACATGAGAGATTGATACATAGGAGATCTTTAAGGTTTATGATTTCCACTATGGATAGAGGTAGGAAAAAATAGAGGAAAATATTATGGGAACTTTAAAATCCCATGGTTAAAAAACTATAAAAGATTTCTTCTTTTAATGGGGTGTCATGCTTTTCCACCAAGTTATCCAAACCATGTGAAAACCATGCGTAATCCACTATCTAAAAAAGGATGGGACACAATTTTACATAGGGAGGCTTGAATGATTTCAAAGAAATTAACCAACCTTGCATAAAAACACTATCCGAGGACTCTTGGTTTTGGCTCCCCCCTTGAAAGGTTTACCTAACCATGCATATCCCCCTATTGGATAGAATAGTTTGGGAATGTAGTATATAATAACAGGGAACCTACTATTAAACATGATCATAAAGGCCATTTTCCTAATTATTTCATTTTCCAAATCCCTAGAACACACATGATATTCCTCATATACCTGGTGAAAAAATAATAAACCAAATTAAATGAATTCAATCTGAAACATAAATAATTACATACTTGAACTGAAAACAGATCTAACAGTATTAATAATGATAACTATATTCCAAAACTAAAAATAAAGTGGAAACTAAAAAACTCAAGAGTATAAATATTCTCGAAGTATTGGTAAAAGGAAAAAGAAATTTTGAAAAACCTAACCACTCTATATGATAGCATTGAAAAGTTACTACAATATTACCAATAACTACCCCAACTCAAATTAAAATAAATCTTTCCTCCTCACTAAATATCCATGACATTCCCTACATAAAAATGCATACAGAGGTCTATGCCCAAAAAAGGTTATGAAGAGTGTGAGATAAATGGATTCATTAAATCCCACCAGGGGTTATCTTATCATGTCTCCCAAAAATAGTCATGAATACTCAACTATTACGAATATAGGGCAAAATAGAAGTTAAATAGTTTTTACATGAAAGGAATTAAAAAAAGTTCCATTTACCCTTTTCCAACACTTCTAAATAAATTCGGAAATTTAGTTTCAAAAAAATTTATATACTTATATCAATATAGATATATGATGTCATTTAAAATCATCCATCACATATCATATCCATTCCATTAATGTACAATAAAATAAGGTGAAACAAATTCAGTCAAAATCAATGATGGATCACATCTTACACCACACTAGGGAAAACAATATATAAATATATCTTAAAAACTCATACCAAACCTAGATAATCCCATACAGATCAATCCCCTAGAAATACTTATCAAGTATTTAGTGTAAATGAACACCCCAACTATTGAACAAACCAATAGGTCTAACAAGTCCCAAGAATAATTTCCATGGGTAGTAAAGGAACACCCCATGAGACCCCACCCCCCCCCCCCCAAAACTGAATGATAAATTTAAATAAACAATACAAATAAGAATACATGGATTCCAATGTGACTATTTCCCAAAAAAAATAGTTCAACAAAACATTTCCCTCAAATTGTTCTTTGAAAACCATTTCACAAAACCATTTGACAATTCAATGAAAACACTTTTGCATTCACAAAAACTAGTTGAAGACTATATTTTATAAAATCATAGTACCATACACATAAACAATGAGTCATATCATTCCATTGAACAAAATAAAACTATTTTCCAAAAACATGAGAAATGCAGTTCACCAACACATGCTAGAGACGAAACAACCGTCCTCAAAACTCAGGTCTCAAATGCCCGCAATAGGATCCACCAACAGGGATGAAAACAGAACCACAACATACAACATAGCATTGAACCTAACATTTAAAAATTGATTCAGTTAAATAAAAGTGTATTTCATGAAGAGGAAACAACAAATTTACAAAAAATGTGAATCTTCTACACCACAACCAACACATGAACGACCCTAAAACAAGATCACAAAATATATATTGAAGAGAAACTGTGAAAATATAATTGTGGATAGAAAAAAGAAGTAGTTTAATGAAAATACATTACTTTGATAAGAGTCAACCAATAATTTTAATGGATTACTCTCTCTAAGAGATGCAAGTATGCTAAAAAATTTACCAGTTCCTAGATGAATCAATATGGAAAGAATAGAGGCTCCAAAAATCAAAATAGAAGAGCCATATGTGAAGATAAAGGAGATTTATGGATGAATGAATAAAGAATAAACTCATGTAGCACCATAAAATCTACTTCCTTGATATTTTCATTGAGTGTAATCCATTTACTTATTTTGAAATAATCAAGGCATAGATATGGTGAAAAAATCTAATATTTATGAAAAACTAATGTTATAACATTAAACAACCTTTAATACTTACCATTAATTTAAAAATTTATTGGAGGTACTCGACTACCAAAATTAACATGGTGACTATTACATATATTTTATACATAATACACAACATGTTTATTTTCTGTAAATAGTGAAACATGAAGATTCATAAACAAGAACCCCATAATACTCCAGGCATCCTCCAAACATTTGTAGAACCCTTAGAAAATATTAACAAATTTATACCCAAAATATATTAATTATAAAAACGTAAATCCCTTTGAATTAGTTTATTTATCCCATTAAATGTTCTCCATCCTCAGGAGATCCAATCGAACCATATTAAAGAGGAAAACAAGAAAAGAGGTGAAAAATAACAAAAATTGGGTAATTGTGTGTTTCGTATTATTAGATTTATTCAGATTTTATCATGCTATAAATATTTATTTTATATGATATTATAGGAAATATATTTTATTTTATTTCATTGATAAATAAAAATGGTCTTCTATTAATGATTCTTTAGGGCTGAGATGAGGAATTGATATTATGATGAATAATTATCTTTTGTTTTATTTTTAAATTGTGGAATTTATGATAATATATATCCACAAATATATTAAATAGTTTAATTCGAATCATAGGTATATGGGAGGTAGGTAAAGGTATAATTTTTATGCTAGTTTTGTTTATTCCTTTAATGGAATGCTCTTGAAAATGGAATGCTTCGTCTATGGACAATGGTGCCTAGTGAGGATATAATAGATAATTCATTGATGTTTTTTGTTAATAATCTCATCAGCAAGAGTTCATATAGTTCCTCAACTTTCTTTTTATAATTATATAATTGGATTTTAAGATGTTTCCCATGATATTCAGGTAATTATAATTAGTATACAATTTTAATGATATTTTATTATGCTCATCTCTTCATTATTATTATGGACAACTAATTCCCTTAGATTAAAAACATTTTGATAGAATTTCCACTTTGGTATTTCTAATTACATGTCCCTTTATGTTTAATTATTCACATAGTGAATTTATTAAGGAAATTTTGATACAATCTGGTTATTTATTCGTCATTCATTATCAATTTAGTTTATGATTTTTACTTTTCAACTGTTTTTCTCTTTTAAATAGCTCATTAAAATTTATAACTAGTTATCCATGATATTTTTCATAATAATGGATGATAAAATAAGATATTAAAGGAAATTTTATTTCTATGATTCTTAATTAATTTTATTTCCTTCATCCATAGTGGTGCCTCATTTATGTTTATTCAGTTATTACATGTCATTTTAAACGAAAAACTAAATCCATAAATGTTATATTAATTGTAATGGATTAATTACACTACTAGGAATTTAAAATAAAAATTATAAATTTAATTTAAATTATAATTCCTAAATTATATTATATATATATCCATAGAATAATTGTTTAAATATATTTCAGCATTTTCTTCTCACACCATTAATATATAAATGGGCTTCAGTGTAGACTATTTTTATTTCATAGGATTTATATATTATATAACTTTATTTATATTATGTTTATTTTTACCAATTAATTTATGTTTTGGATATTTTGGATGCATCAATATATATGGACATAAAGATTTTGGAATGGGTGTGACAGTTTGTTTCATGATGTATTGTTTTGTCCTTTAGGGAAAACTCATTGGTAATAAAGTATTTTATTTAGTTTTGGTTATTTAAACATTAATCAAGATACATGTTATATATTTTTAGATATATATACTTATAAAATAATTTATTATCATCAATTTTTATTTTATGATATGCATTTTTATATAACATTATATATATTTAATGGGTGACCATTTTCAGATTCATATAATGTTCTAGTGCATAAATGTTGATATTTTGATGATTAAATAATTTCCACCTCGTTAGGTATTATATATTTGGATTTTTATTCTATAGAATAGTTTTTATGAATAGTAAATATCCTTATGAGTGTTTTTAACAAATTTCATGGATTGATGATATAGGTTGGCTCATGAAGAAAATTTATCTTCCTAGTCATTATATTTCACAAGTACAATTTTCTTGATTAAATGTAAAAGTTACTCAATGGGTAATTAATGTGTTGGATCTGAGTATATGAAATTATATATGATATTTTGTATACATTGGGTACTTAGAATAATCCTATTGACATAATAGTTTTATAACATTTTATAAATTGTTAATTCTTTAAATTGTATTAATGATATATATTTTTTTTAGATGTCAATTTTTAGGCTAGAAATCGAAGACTAATAAGGGTGAATAGTTTAATTGTGGTGTTTAATACAAATTAATAACATAAACATTGCTTCTAATACATTTTACCAACAATTACATGGTTGTATCTTGTTTTTTATCAATATGTGTCAAAATTGTAGAGATTTGTAAAACCCTCTACATAATTTTTTTTGTCTCCAATGAAATTTAAATATCCTATAATGTGTTTCATATACCAATAAATATATTGAAATAGTTTCTGTCATAGTGTTTTAGATTTTTCTCACTGAATTACATCATAGGATTTATTTTTCAATGTTTGTTTTCATGTTATAAAGGTAATGCTTTTCTAATGTGGAATTTCATAATTTAAATCCTAAAAAATAAACAATTCAAAAAGTTGTCAAAGGAATACATTTCAACGATATATTATAACATTAACTAGATGTAAATTATCTTCATTATAGTTTTATTTAGTATACATAGGATCATTTAATTTATAATTAATATGAAAAATTTTGTAAATAATTTTAAATGTAATTTAATTGGTTTTGAATCTTATCAACGTGTTTCAAATGTAAAGGATATTGAATCAATGCTAAATTGAAAGACTGGATTTAGTTTTATTCCAATATATATTTATTAATTTCATAATTTATCTTGTTTTACAATTGAATATTTATTTGATATTGAATGTACATGTGTAATTTTAATAATTTTTGTTTTTTATTTGGACTATGAGAGGTGATTTGAGTCATGAATGTTTTATAGGATTTATTTATATGATTTTTTATTTATAAAATGTTCCCTATAAATTAATTTTTATATAATTGGAATTTTATCACATGAAATATTTCCCGCATAGTTTTCCTATCTATGTAGATTTATTTTATCTAACATTCTATATAAGTACATGGCCTTAAACATTACATAATATTGAATTAAATGAATAATTCACATTGAGGATGTTTTCAGGTTTAGAGTTTTATAGAATTAGGACATAACTATTACATCTCAAAAGATTACAAGGTAGACATATCTACACAGTTTTCATTTTTTCATAAAATAAAAACGCTTCAAAAAAAGAGTCGTGTCTAGTTCCATGTTTTAGACAGCATGACTTTTACTTGATCTCATCCTTGACCCTATTCATCTTTAAGTCCTATGATAACATTTCAAAACTTGGGATGAGCATAAAAAGATATGTAAGGGTTATAAAACAAATAACGAAAACATTTTTTCATAAATACATACAAAACATGAAATCATTTGCTTACCTTATGAAATCATAAGATTTATTAAAGACACATAGAAATCATTAATCATAAAGGTAAATTGTGGAATTCATATCATACTTACATTGTAGCTATCATAGCTACATACGGAGTTTCTTTGGAATACCCATCACAGTATATTCCCTAAATCTCTTAAGAGAAACATTCATGTTTACCTTCGTCACGTTACCCAATACATTGGAGAGCTATCTCGGGCTCACCCACCATAGGTTTATCACAAAACCACCCATATATGTAAATAATGCCCAAGAACCATAACATGATCATAACACATAACATAAGCATAAAGGAAAGATAACATTTCCACATTGCGATAGAAAAATATCATTTCATGATATTGAAATAATAATGTAATGTCCTGAATTTTTTCATGTATTATTTTAATATTATATGGGAATTAATTCGATACCAGGCTCTGAGGCGGTGTGCAGTTCTGAGGCCCGGTGAGCCTGGAACAAATGATTGAAATTAATTTAATAATTAAATAACGTGTGGGTGTGGTTTTCCTGAAAAAGTGGAATAACTTCTGAACGGTTGCTCGGATCATAAATCTGAGGGCACCATTGCGTTCAGAACAACATTTTTACCTTACGTGAGGCCTAACATCAGTTGGCGCAGGTCAGTGGTGAAATCTAGTTTTTGGACATAAGAGTAATAAAATATTTAATAAAAATATTTTATTTTTTAAGTGAGATTCTATTAAATCTTTTTCAGCGGATATATTCCTTTTAAAGAAAGTCTTGTGCAGGGTCCAGGGTTACAAACCTCATAACCCTGAAACCCTTGGTGGCTCTGGAGGCTATGGAGAAAACCTCCCGACGTGGTGACGATGACGCGGTGACCAGATCATCGCCAACGAACACCGCAGATATAGGTAGGATGTTGTTTGTGATTTTTCTTCCCCATTTTTGATTTCCACGATGAACGTGGACTAATCCACGAATAGATTAGCCTGCGGATCAATCATTCTTGCGGGAAGGGATATTTATGAGAATCGTGGGATTTTGATTCTTGAGTTGTTTTGATTTTCGTTCAACCTTTCTAACGGTGACGAACCAAGATCGACGTGAACATTGATCGAGGTTCGTCCCTCTCGATTGTTGTGTTTTTATCTCCTGATTCCAACATGTTCTTTGTGCGCGTTCTTGGGTAAAATCGATCGTTGCGAGTTCTTTTGTGGGAGAAATGATCTGAAATCGAAGATCCAACATTGGGATGACTGAACAGAGGTGCGATAGCGATGGCGGTGGACAAATCGATGTGGTTCAGAAGTTCCCGTTCTTCGAGCGTTTTCATGCGGATTGATTGGGATGCATTTTCAAGGCCGATCGGAAGCCCAAAACTGACAGAATCAGTTTCGTAGGGGTGGTACGACCCCAAATCCAGAGTTTCGTGATGATTGGGTGGTTGGATCAAGATTCAGAGGATTAGCCGAAGCGTGCGGAGGAAGATGACGCTTCTGGAAATTGTCCGACTACACACCGTGTAGTATGGGATACATGGCGTGTGTTCGTCGGCAGGATGAAATAACTTGTACTCCAGTAGTATATGGATATAGGTAGGGTACACAGCCAAGGAAAAACCATGTATACCCCTCCCCAGCCAGACCCAGCCAGATACACGGGATACCCCGTGTACTGGTACACGGGCAGGCGACATAGACACGGGCAGAGACCATGTACTGGCACATGGATAGCGTACACGGAGTGAGCCCAGGTGCTCGGACATGGCTTTTACCTCTTCTACATGCCGTGTAGTTTCTTTCCACCCAACAAGCCAAATTAAACGGGCTGTTTACACGAGCAGTACATGGGGTGATGGAACACGGCGTGTATCTTTTCTACACGCCGTGTAGTTCGTTTTTATACGGCTTGAACGAATGACATACTCCATTTTCATAGGCAGTACCCAGGGTCAAGGGACATGGCGTGTAACCATTCTACACGCCATGTAACCTTTTATTCATGGCTTGAGCCACTTGTCATCTATAACTTGGACTATCTTCTTAGGGTTCGTACCCATGGTTTTTCCCCTGAAGGTTTTGGTATCATTTCCTATATATGGTAGTATGATCCCTTTAGAAGTTCTTCCTGAATAGAGTTGTTGGAATCCCCTCTGTGAGACGCAGAGATGGATCCTATATTCATTCCTGGAACCCTAGGTAGATTTCTTGGTATCGACGTGACCAACTTTACCCGGGAACCGATCCTCTGCTTAGCAGATTAGCTTAGACTGATTTGTCAGAATCACCCCATGGATTTTGGTTGTTATCCTCATCTGAGTGTCATGTTCCGAAGTACTTGTGGATTGTGTTCTCCCAGAACGAGTACTTCGTATCTCTCTCTCTCTTCATACCTAGGAGTGTGTTCCCCCTGTTGTATACTTAGTGGAATCTTTGAGCTGGATCCTAGTGGTAGTATTGCGATGGTCGTTTGTGTATGAGTATATCTGGATATTTCTTGTTATATGTTCTGTAGACATATATTGTGTGGAGATGACTCTATCTTTCCATTGTGGTTTCGGGGTGTCATACTAGGTATTGTTATACTCACCCATGCATGGGCTTTGCCGGCATATGTCGTGTCTTGTGCAGACGAGTGAGCCTTTGACATGATTCTAGGTGGACCAGGGCCGGACGGCGCACAGTGAGATCAGGCGGGCCGAGGTGTGTTCCTACAGCTACAGATTGTAGTCCCAGTACCTTTATTTACATGTTGGACTTTGTTACAGACTTTCTTTTGTGGGGCTTGTACTTTTGTCCAAGGGTTTTACACTTGTTGTACCTTACTTTCCTGTCGTACTCTGTTGGTTGAGATTTTCTTTTAGTGTATGCATGCATTTCCTTTCTTAGTAGTTTATACTTTTCATCTTTGTGGGCTTGGATATTTGTGTGCGTGTGTACAGGTTTATAGGAAATGCCTCCCATGTTAGTAGCATGCCTACTCGGTGCTAGTCACCAGCCCCTGGCCTATTGGAGGTGGGCTTGGGGAGTCGCAGCTCGGGCCCCACTGGGATGGGTCGTGATAGAGTGGTATCAGAGGTGGTCGGTTCTACCTTAGAACTGAGAGTCTGTGAGTTGATTTGGGGCAACAATGTTAAGTTTTTTGAGTTCGGCTTTCTAGAGAGGGACCCCAGTGTTCATGCGGGCGGCCGACGTATCCATACACCAGGACTCTGATAACTTATTTTTTGACTCGGAACATGAGAACACTAGTTGTAGGGAGAATTATGGTACATGCATCATATAGGAATAGGTTGTGTTTTCCATGTCCATTTTGAGTCAACTCTCCAGATATACTCACTGACTGAGATACATCTTGTTTCTTTAACAGGATGCCTCTGCGATGCGAACCCACTAGGATCTAGTGCTCAGTCATGAGGATGACCCCCTCAGTCATGAAGCCTCGATACAAGGACTGGATCCCCCATTTTTACCACCAGATGGTGTGCCAGTTATCCCGCCACCTGTGGAGCAGTGTTTAGTGCCTGCTGTATCAGTGGAGGAGGAGCGCAGGTTGAGCGCACTCCATGAGTTCCAGAGACAGAGACCCCTCAGGTTTTGAGGCAAGCCAGACCCTCAGGCAGCAATGGAATAGCTTGAGGCAGTGACCAGAGTCTTCCATTTAGTTAGGACACCGGCAGACCAGATGGTGATCCCGGCAGCGAGCCTTCTACAGGGCTCGGTAGGATGATGGTGGAGTTTGGTTATCCAGACTCACGACGAGGCAACACTAACTTCGTTGGAGTTTGAGCATCTCTTCAGATAGGAGTTTTCACCGGTTACCCTAAGTGCAGTATGCATACAAGAGCTTCTTTAGCTTCAGCAGGGAACCAGGATGGTGGCTAACTATTCGTTGAGGTTTACCGACCTGTCGCGGTACTCGATGGATATAGTCAGAGATCAATACTTCAGAGCTCAGACTTTTTAGTGAGGCTTGCGTAGAGATATCCAAGCTAGCATCATCCTTATGAGCATTCCTACTTATGTTGGGGTGCTCGAGCGGGTTCTGGTGGTTGAGAGCTTCCTGGAAGAGCAGAGACAGCCGGCAGATGTTAGTAGTGGGTGAGCTGGAGTAGAGACCTTGGCAGTACGGAGCCAATGTCAGGGACCCAGGTGTGGGAGACGTTTTCAAAGGAGATCCCAGGACAGGGGATCTGCCGTACAGGGTTCATAGGGTGCATCCATCCAGCCTCGAGAGAGGTTATTCTACTCATGTGATGGCAGGTGACATCTCACACGGTATTGTCCGACCCGCCTTACTACTAACACGGGAGTAGTGAATGGACCACCGAGGAAGAGGCAATGTGTGGAGCAGACAGATCTACGAGGTGGCGGACGTGGTAGGGGAGTTGAAAGAGCACGTGGAGGTGGTAGGAATTTTGACGCTTTTCCACCACCACCCCTAGGAGGTCCACCCCAGGCCCAGGGAGCTGGTGGACAAAGACTGGGATATCTGCAGGTGGCAGAGGTTTATGACCCAGGTACTCCCAAAATGATTAGAGGTACTATCTATGTCTTTTCTACTTTGGTTTCCGTATTGATAGACACAGGTGCTAGACATTCATTTCTGGCTGCTTATCTTGTTCGAGACCTTGAGATTCCAGTTGAGCCGTTGACTCGACCCTTACGCTTTGAAACACCGACTGGACAAGATTAAGAGATCACATACCTCTGTAGATAGTGTGAACTGACCCTTAGAGGTGAGAGTTTCGGTTGTAACCTCTTGGGGGTAGCATCGAGGCCTTACGATGTCATTCTTGGTATGGATTGGCTATCCACAGTTCATGCCCAGATCGACTATTTTAGGCGAAGGGTGCGGTGTTCCCATAGTGATGGAACGAGGTTCTATTTTTTTGGTGAAAGAGAGACCCAGGCAGCACAGGATGGACTCGTGCATAGGAGGGCACAACTGATTTCACATCAGTTGGCTAGCCTAGCCCTAGGCGCAGCAGATGTTACGAGTTACCAGTTTCCAGTAGTAGTGGATGAGTACGCAGACGTCTTTCTGGAGGATGTCCCCTAGCTACCTCTGCATCGGAAGATAGATTTCTGCATTAAATTGCACCCCGGGATGACACCGATATCAGCACCAGCGTATCGGATCGCTCCTGCAGAGCTTCGTGAGCTGAGAGTTCAGTTGGACAACTTGTAGAGGAAAGGCTTAGTGAGACCCAGCGTTTTTCCCTAGGTAGCCCCAGTTCTGTTTGCCAAGAAGGTGGACGGGATCTTGAGGATATGTTTGGATTATTGTCACTTGAATCAGGTGACAGAGTGATAGCCTGATCCTAGATCAACCTTCGAGAACCATCGTGCCCCTCTCAACTGTTCTAAGAGGTCATCGATCCCCGGTAGTGGATTTAGGTTCTTTACGGTCACCTAGACCGGTTTGTAGTGGTCTTCGTCAATGATATCCTTGTGTACTCTGCGTCCGAGGAGGAGCATGTAAGACACCTAAGGATGGATCTAGACACACTCCGAGAGCACCAGTTGTATGGGAAACTCTTGAAGTGTCAGTTCTGGTTACAAGAGGTCCACTTTCTGGGACACGTTATCTCAGCAGATGGCGTAGAAGTGGACCCAGCCAAGGTGGAGGCAGTGCTAGCATAGGAACCACTACGGAGCGTGACGGAGGTGCAGAGTTTCCTTGGGTTGGCAGGCTACTATCAGAGATTCATCCTTGATTTCTCCAGGATTTCAGCACCCATGACATCTTTGACCCGAAAGGGGTAGCCATTCGTGTGGAGCGAGAGATTCCAACAGGCTTTCTAGTATTTGAGAGAGAGATTGACGAGCGCCCAGATCCTGAGATTACTAGAGGAGGGTGTCGAGTATGTAGTGTCTTGCGATGCATCCGGAACCAGGCTTGGTTGTGTCCTGATGCAGAGGCAAGCAGTTATTTCCTATGGCTCACGTCAGTTGAGGCCACACGAGCAGAACTACACGACCCATGATCTTGAGTTGGCAGTGGTAGTCTTCTCTTTGAAGATGTGCCGACACTACCTGATGGGCGAGCGGTTTACCGTCTACTCTGATCACAAGAGTCTCAGATATATCTTTTCTCAGAAGGATCTGAATTTGAGATAGAGTCGATGGCTTGAGTTTCTCCACGATTATGACTTTGAGATCATTTATACTCTTGGGAAGGGGAACGTGGTGGCAGATTCTCTCAGTAGGAAATCTAGTTCTCCATTGCTGGATGAGGCAACGAGACAGTTGGCCCCCTTAAAGTTATCCTTCGTGGATGGAGATGAGGGAGTTTACCTTCAGTAGATGGTTGTTACCCCTCCACTCTTACAGCGATTCAGGGACGCACAGCGCGAGGATGCTAGCTTTGAGACTCTACGTGCTCAAATATCCACAGGTAATGCTGCTGATGGATATTCAGAAGGTGGGGAGCACGTTGTTATTTTCAGAGGGCGCACGGTAGTACCAGTGACGTTGCGGGAGGAGGTTTTGAGGGAGTTTCATACATCCCCTTTGGAAGTGCATTCAGGCATAGAAAAGATGTATCAGGACCTCCGACGTCAGTTTTGGTGGCCAGGAATGAATAAGGGTGTGGCAGAGTTCGTCTCTCGGTGCCTTACTTGTCAACAAGTAAAGGCTGAGCACCAGGTGACAGCAGGTCTGAATCAACCCCTAGAGGTGCCAGAGAGGAAGTGGGATGGGATATCCATGGACTTCGTGACGGGACTACCACATACGTCCAAGGGACACGATGCCATCTGGGAGATTGTTGATCGACTCACCAAGTTTTCCCACTTCCTAGCCATATGGGAGCAGAGTTCAGTAGAGATATTTGGACGCCTCTACGTGTAGGAGATAGTTCGACTTCATGGAGTTCCATCCACGATAATTTCAGATCGTGATGCTCGTTTCACATCCTGGTTGTGGAAGGGATTGCAGGAAGCTTTTGGGACTCAGTTACGCTTGAGCACAGCGTTCCATCCTTAGACTGATGGTCAGACAGAGCGGACCATTCAGGTCCTGGAAGATATGATTCAAGCTTGCATACTTGACTTCGGTCGTAGTTGGGAGGATCACCTACCACTGGTGGAATTTTCTTATAACAACAGTTATCATTCTACTATTGGTATGGCACCATTCGAGGCTCTACACGGGCGACCATGCAGGTCGCCACTTTTCTGGACTAACCTAGGAGATTTAGAACTAATGGGCCCAGAGATGGTGAGAGCTACTACAGAGAAGGTGCAGGTCATCCAGAAGTGGATGAAGACTGCACAGAGTTGGTAGAAGTCATATGACGACAGGAGGCGGAGGCCCTTGGAGTTCGAAGAGGGATACCATGTGTTCCTTCAGGTCTCACCTCGACGGGGATGGAGGAGATTTAGCCGAGGCGGCAAGCTATCTCCGAGGTTTGTCGGCCCTTT
Organism: Viscum album; assembly: GCA_963277665.1. Classification (NCBI taxonomy): domain Eukaryota; kingdom Viridiplantae; phylum Streptophyta; class Magnoliopsida; order Santalales; family Viscaceae; genus Viscum; species Viscum album. The sequence continues at coordinate 1,968,566,427 of OY728132.1, forward strand.
TCATATTCTGAGTAGAGTTGGAGAGGTGGAGTATCTCTTGGCTCTACCTCCTCAAATGGACCGGGTACACAACGTCTTCCATGTGTCACAGCTGTGGAGGTACATGCATGATCCATCGCATGTCATCGACTAGGGCGATCTGGACATCGATGATGGAGCGAACTTTGCTGAGTACCCAATGGAGATCAAGAATCGACAGGAGAAGATCCTTCATGGGAGAGCTATTCCCTTGGTGCGTGTCCGGTGGCAGCATGGGGATCTTCAGGAGAGCACGTGGGAGCGGGAGGCTAAGATTCACGTGCAGTACCCACATCTTTTTGAGAGCCTTTGTTTTGGTGTTTCGGGGACATAAAAGCTCTAAGTTGGGTGTGACGTAATGTCCCAGATTTTTCCATGTATTCTTTCAATATTATATGGGAATTATTTTGAGACCAGGCTCTGAGGAGGCGTGGAGTTCCGATGCCCGGTGAGCCCATAACAAATGTTTGAATTTAATTTTATAATTAAATAACGCGTGCGTGCAGTTTTCCTGAAAAAGTGGAATAACTCCTGAATGGGTGCTCGGATCAGAAATCTGAGGGCACCGTTGCGTTCATAAAAACTGTTTTACCTTAGATGAGGCCTAACATCGGCCGGCGTAGTTCGGTGGTGAAATCTAGTTTTTCGACAAAAGAGTAATAAAATATTTAATAAAAATATTTTATTTCTGCAACGAGATTCTATTAAATCTTTTACAGTGGATATCTTCCTTTTAAATAAATTCTTGCGCAGGGTTCAGGGTTATAAACCTCATAACCCTGAAACCCTTGGAGGCTCTGGAGGCTCTGGAGAAAACCTCCCTATGCGGTGACGACGACACAGTGACCGGATCATCGCCAACGAACGACGCGGATCTAGGTAGGATGTTGTTTGTGATTCTTCTTTCCCGTTTTTTGATTTCCATGATGAACGTGGACTAATAAACAAACAGATTAGTCTGTGGATCGATCGTTCTTGTGGGATGGAATATTTTCGGGAATCGTGGGATTTTGATTCTTGAGTTGTTTTGGTACTCATTCAACCTTTCTAATGGTGACGAACCAAGATCTACACGAACATCGATCGAGGTTCATCCCTCTCGATTGTTGTGTTTTTCTCTCCCAATTCCAATGTGTTCTTTGTGCGTGTTCTTCGCGTTCTTGGGGAAAATATATATTTGTGCATTTTTTTGTTGGCTCAACAATCTGAAATCGAAGATCCAACATTGGGACGACCTAATAGATGTGCGACAGCAATGGCGGCAGACAAATCGACGTGGTTCGGAAGTTGTTCTTCTTCGAACGTTTTCGTGCAGATTGATCAGGATACGTTTTCAGGACCGATCGGAAGCCCGAAACCTACGTAATCGGTTTCTTAGGGGCGGGAGGACCCCAAATCCAGAGTTTCGTGATGATCGGGCAGTTAGATCAAGATTCGGAGGATTATCCAAGGCACGTGGAGGAAGACGACACTTCTGTAAATTTCTCGACTACACGTCGTGTAGTATGGGCTACACGACGTGTGTTCATCGTCGGGATTACATAATGTGTACTCCGGGAGTACATGGACACGGGAAGGGTACACGGCCAAGGACACGCCATGTATACCCCTCCCCAGCCAGACCCAGCTAGATATAGTGGATACCCCGTGTACTGGTACACGGGCAGGCGAAACGGACACAGGCAGAGACCGTGTACTGGCACATGGCCAGCATACACAGAGTGAGCCCAGGTGCTCAGACACGGCATGTACCTCTTCTACATGTCGTGTAGTTGCTTTCTACCCAACAAGCCAAATGACACGGGCCGTTTACATGGTCAATACCCAGGGTCAAGGAACACGGCGTGTATCATTTCTACACACCGTGTAGTTTGGTTTTATACGGCTTAAGCGAATGACACGGGCCATTTGCACGGGCAGCACCTGGGGTTAAGGGAAACGGCGTGTAACCATACTACACACCATTTAACCTTTTATTCATGGCTTTATCCACTTTTCTTCTGTGACTTGGACTAGCATCTTAGGGTTTGTACCCATGGTTTTTCCCCTGAAGGTTTTGGTATCATTTCCTATGTACGGGAGTATGATCCCTTCAGTAGGTCTTACTGAATAGAGTTATTGGAATCCCCTCTATGAGACGTAGAGCCAGATCCTCTATTCATTCCTAGAACCCTAGGTAGGGTTCTTGGTGTCGACGTGACCACCTTTACCTGGGCGTTGATCCTCTACTTAGCGGATTAGCTCAGACTGAGTTGTCGGAATCACCCCATGGATTTTGGTTGTGATCCTCATCTGTGCGTCATATTCCCAAGAACTTGTGGAGTGTTCTCTCCTAGAATGATTACTTCGTATCTCTCTATCTCTTCAGACCTAGGAGTGTGTTCTCCCGGTTGCATACTTAGTGGAATCTTCAAGCTAGATCCTAGTGGCAGTATTGAGATGGTCGTTTGTGTATGAGTATATCTGGATATTTCTTGTTATATATTCTATAGAAATATATTGTTTGGAGCTGACCGTATCTTTCCTTTTTGGTTTTGGGGTTTCCTACTGGGTATTGTTATACTCACCCCTGCACGGGCTTTGCCCGCACGTGTCGTGTCCTGTGCAGACGAGCGAGCCTTTGACAGGATTCTAGGTGGACCAGGGCCGGACGGCGCTCAGTGAGATCAGGTGGGCCTAGGTGTGTTCCTACAGCTACATATTGCAGTCCCAGTACCTTTCCTTACTGGTTGGACTTTGTTACAGACTTTCTTTTGGTGGGCTTGTACTTTTAGCCCAGGGTTTTACACTTGTTGTACCTTACTTTCTAGTCGTAATCTATTGGTTGAGATTTTCTTTTAGTGTATAAATGCATTTCCTTTTTTAATAGTTTATACTTTTCATCTTTGTGGGCTTGGATATGTGTGTGAGTGTGTATAGGGTTATAGTCAATGCCTCCCATGTTATTAGCATGCCTACTCGGTGCTAGTCACCAGCCCCTGGCCTATTGGAGGCGGGCTTGGGGAGTTGCGGCTCGGGCCCCACTGGGACGGGTATGAAAAATAAATCCATTCTCAAAATCATTTTCAATACCAAAATATGTAAATATATTATATGGTATTTATTTTTTTCCTTTTAAAAACATTTCGGCCCGTTAAGGAAGCGAAAGATCAAATAATACTCGCGACGGCGGAAAGGTCGTTGTCACTACTTACGTAAAAAAACATTCCTTTTTTTGTCGTTTAGTAAAACGATTCATAAAAAAGATTCCCTTTGAATAAAATGAAAATTCAAAGGGGTTTATACACCGTATAAAATAAAGTCGTGTAAAAAACATAAAATGCCTCAATGAAAGGAGATTGAGACGAAGTCACTTACCTCATGTCCGACTTGACTCGATCATTCTTTAATCTCTTGAATAATAAACTAAAGTTAATTTCTACTTTCTTAAGAACCTTTTTGAAGTTTATTATTCCATTTATATCAATTATTACCATGTTATAAACATTATGTGGTCATTTAAGTTAATAACATCCATTTTGTCGATATTTGGTACTTGAGTCAAAAATAGACTTCTTATAATTACTTGTTGATCTTGTGATAAAAGTTTCATTATATCCAGAATGATATTCATGATTTATAAATAATATATATCATATATATCCAGCATATAAATTTATTTATAATAGTATATAACATTTGGAGGTAAGAAATGAATTGCACTGTTCATGAAGATGGTAAGTCATATGTACGCATGAATGCTACTTTCATTTCTATTTATTATTTTAATGGAATTAAAACATAATTATAGATAGTTATATTATAATTACAGTATAATATCATATATAATATCATTAACTCCATCCTTTATACATCCCACATAAGTAATTAACGAATCACATCACTTTGAGGGGGTCGTAGTCCGCACTTCCTCAAATGAGATTATCATATTTACCCACTATGGAAACCATAAAGGCATGCTATAAATGGGAAGTAAATAAGCATAAGGAAATCATAAACATAATATATATCATATATAAATATAGTTCCATAATAATGGCCACCATGATAGGCAGTAACATGTAATTGAACAATCATCGTTTCGTGAGGCGTTAGTTTTCCATCCACAGAAATATTATGTTCTTCATCCATTAGATGGAGGTGTTTGTAAGTTTAGTTTGAATCCATCTCATTAAAACATCATAGTATATTGAGGATAATGTTGTTGATACAAAATAAAGGAATAAAAAGGGTTTAGGGGTTGGAGAAGTAAAATAAAAGAAAACAATTTAAGAGAAACGGTTACCTTTAATTAGGGTAACTTCCTTTGGTTTGAACTAAAAAGACTTTTTGAAGTGCCTTCTGCCTAAGGTAAGGCTTATATAGGGAGGATAGGGATGTAGGGAGACTAATTGGCCAGAGTTTGGATGAGCCAAATGGCCTGAGAGGTGTGAGTAATTGGTTAGAAGTGGTCTCCTTTTATAAGGGGGAGGAGGGGCTCTTTTGGAAAGTGTGAAAATATTATTTTATTATAAACTTATCTTTGGTTTCAAAAGGTTGAAAAATCATTAAAGATAAATATAAGATGATTCATGGTCTAAATAAAATCATCCAATCTGAATTGGACATGTTTTAGATAATATTTTAATCATTATAATCTTATTTATTTAAATCATTTATTAATGAGGTAAATACTACAAAATTATTATGTCATAAATAATTTAAATTATTTGATGTCTACAGATTATAAAAAAAATTCCATGATATAAGAAATCTTTTTATATTTCCAAATAATATTTATAGTCTAAAATATAACTTATATAACATCATATAAAAATTAATTACTAAAATATTTTTGTTAATGTCAATTTTGTCTTTACATTAAATTAATTAATCTAAAGTGTCATTATCTTTCATAAGTGGCTTCATGGGGTCCCCAAATCGACCCAAGGATTCCCATTGTCGTCCACTACTCATCCAATAATGTTTGGACAAGTGTTAAGGTAATTTTTAATTATTACAATATCCTTTTAACCTTGAATTACTTTATTTACCTTTGACAACAGTAAATAAAAGTCAAAAGTTACTATTCACCAAAAACTATTTTCATCTTAATGAACCACATTTTACTTCTTGATAACAACCATGTTTTTTGGATTTTTGAAATTCAATTCACAGAAGTGGTAAAATTTCATTTAAATGAAAAAGTCAGTTTTTTTAACTACCACTAAGTGGTTTCACTATTCATCAAAAATTGAAGTTTTTCAGAAAAATACCAAAAATTCAGCCTAAGATATATTTGATATTCAAAATTCAAAAATGATTTATATTTTTCTAAATTCAAAACATAAAAGTTCCATTAATTAATTTTAAAATTAATTCCCGTTGTTAAAACAAATAGCTTTTTTATAAACAATAAATATCAAAAGATTGATACATGTTTATGTCCAATTTCAAAGTGAAATTAATTCCAATGACCAAAATTAGATTAAATGGTAAAAATATATTCTAATAACTCTTTAAAACCAACTAAAAAGATAATATAACCATATAAATAAATTATATTAAAAGGCATTTTTGAATTAAAATGCAATATTTTTCACTATTCATTAAAAATGAAATTTATCAGAAAATACCAAAAATTAACCAAAGTAAAATTTGATGTCCCCATTCTAAATAAGTATTTTATTTGGTCAATTATAATTTATTAAAGTGAAAAAAACTATATTTAAAGATGGTTAATCATTTAAAGGCGGTAAATCGGCCTTTTAATGTAAATTATGCTAAAAATTAGATTCATTCATATTTTAAGCCTCTAAATTTTTATTGGATAAATGTAAAAACATTTAACAAACATGTATAATCATATTTGAGTTAGTTTTGTTCATTCCCTCCAATAAAATGTATAGGAGTTAACTACTGTTAAAAAAATAATATTATATTATTAGTGTGCAACGTAAGATTCCAAAGAAACTTATTGTTGCGTATCGGGTACGCTATCGAACATAGAAACCCATTTAAAGTAAAATTAATATTTAATTCACAAATTAAATATGAAATATGTCTTATTCTTTATTTACCTGGGATGTTACATCCTTCCCCCCTTTTTAGAATTGTGTCCTCACAATTTTTATTCACTTATCAAAATAAGTGGGGATATTTATCCCTCATAGGATTTTCAGATTACCACGTTGCCTCCTCATCCATATGGTTTTTCCACAAAACCTTTACCTGGTGAATTAACTTATTTCGCAATACTTGATCTCTACGGTCAAGAATCTGGAATGGTTGCTCTTCATAAGAGATATTCTCTTCCAACTGAACTACCCCTGGGCCCAAAATATGAGATGGATCTGACATATACTTTATCAAAATGGAAACATGAAAAACATTGTGTACCTGGGATAAACATGGAGGTAAAGTCACTCTGTATGAAACTGATCCAACTTTCTCCAAAATTTCTTAAGGTCCAATGAACCTCGGACTCAACTTTCCCTTCTTACCAAAACGCATCAAACTTTTCCATAGAGAAACTTTGAGAAAGACATGATCGCCTACCTCAAAAGAAAGATCCTTTCTCCGGTTATCTGCATAACTTTTCTGTCTGCTTTGAGATTTTCTCGTGTGCTTATGAATCAACTGATTTTTCTCTGCCATCTCTTCTACCAATTCTGGTCCCATCAGCTTCCTCTCACCTACTTCATCCCAAAAAGCTGGAGTTCGACAACGCTTTCCATATAATTCCTCAAATGGAGCCATCTGTATTCTGGAATGAAAACTATTATTATATGAAAATTAAACCAAAGAAAGGTGTTAGTCCCAACTTCCCTGATAATTCATCAATCTAGCACATAACATATCCTCTAAGGTCAAAATTGTTCGTTCTGACTGCCTATCTAATTGAGGATGAAAAGCTGTACTAATATTTAATTCAGTACCCAATGACTTCTGAAGACCATTCCAAAAGTTAGAAGAAAACCTGGGATCATGATCAGATATAATGGAGAGAGAACTCCATGAAACCAGATTATCTCTTTAACATACAACCGATCAAGTTGATCTAGACACAAAGTATCTCTAAAATGAAGTAAATGAGCAGATTTAGTCAATCGGTCAACTATAACCCAGATTTCATTATTACCTCAAGATGTCTTTGGTAATCCCACAAAAAATTCCATGGATATATTTTCCCATTTCCACTCTGGCATCGGTAGCGGCTGAAGTATTCTTTTCGGTAACTATCTCTCTGCTTAAACCTAATGACAAGTCAAACACTTCACAGTAAAATCAACAATATCTCTTTTCATTCCATCCCACCAGTAATACTCCCGAAGATTTATGTACATATTAGTTATAACGACCCATAATTTACATACATTGTTAGTACTTTAAAATTGAAGTACACTAATTACAACATAAAACAAAACCATGAAAGGACCGTATAGGTATAGTGTCTTTAGAAACTGGGAAAAATAAACAACTGGTTCATAAAGCTTGTACATTGTCTCCCATTTATTTCATCATATCTATAGCCCCTTTTGGCATATCTTACTTAATAACCTTCTTCCTGACCTGGGGAAAGAAAACATACAAAAGGGTGAGCTCAAATTCTCAGTAAGGGTAAAAAAAGAAATATAAATCACATCATATTCATAAGAACATAACATTTTGGAAATCTTACCCTACAAAAGAGATAATAATTTCATAACATGGGATAAATCATGGTAGTGAAATGTAATCACAATAATCATAACTTAAAACATGAAGCTTTGTGGCATACACACGTAATCATATAGGATCATTTCTTATTATCCAAGACTCATTGCCAAGACTATCTTAGGGGACAAAGTCCATTTTTGAACTGAGTTCATTCCTTGTTTCAGTCCTATTTCACTGAACCAGTTTAAACTGTCGTTCCATCCATGTCTATATCATGAGATATAAAATCTTTACCCAATTCATTGGAGGGAGATATAGGTCTCACCCATCTCATAATGATACCATTATTATGTGTGCCACAAAATCAAAAACCATACATCGTAGCATAACCCATGTAATAAAAATGAGATTCTTAAACATCGTGACATCATAAAACAATTCATATAAGATATTGGAATTCATAAAATTAATTCCATCACAACATAATCAAATCAATGTAATAATAGGGATATAAACATAACCCTTTATTATCTTATATGGAAAAAAATTTTGATAAAACACTTGAACTCCATTCTTGAGGAAAATATCCTTTCTACTTCAAAAACACTTTTCCTTTCTTATCATGTCATACAATTCTAAACTAAAAGAAGTTGATTAAAAATAAACTTTAAAACTTGTAAATGAAGCTTCTTGGAAATAATGTTTTAAAAATCCATTCATTCCGTATAAGTTAAAAAAAACATTCTTCTCGTACTTTTGTCAGAAAAGTCAAAAAGTACCTCGTACGAAAAACGACAAAAGATTCCTTTCATATATTTTACTAAAAACTCACCTAAGGGTAAAATTGGATATAAAATATTTTATAAGGATATAAATATTAAATATTTAGGAAACATGGATGTGGATGATAAATATTCCCCATTAAATTCTGAAGTATAAACAATCTCGGATAAAAAATTGAGATTGTGAGATTTTCCCTTACCTTAGGTCCGATTTGATTCGTAAGTGTCTGAACCTCCTGTATAATGATTTAAATAATGTCATTTACTTATTCCAGAATCATACTCATTTTTATGATATCATATATGGTCATATTCATAGCTTCTTATTAGTAATATTTCATTGTTACATGTTATTCGGGTGTTTATTGCTTTTTGTTCTTATGCGTGTTTTGTCGAATAAATTATTATTCTTATTTGAGGTTATAGATACCTCATTTACAGAATGGTATTAGTTTAATATATATCATATTTATTCATTCAATTCATTTATATAATCATTAATCAATGAAGATCATGTAGAACGAGTTGCATCACATTGTGGAGACGGTAGGCCGTACGTACGCACGAGCGATGATATCGTTCCCATGATCGTGGAATTGTATTGGAGTGTACATATACTATTTCAGAATAAATATAAAATTACAATAATCATATATAGTGATTATTTACACCATTATACCCATCCAAGTAAGGTGGTGGTGGAAAATAGATTACACCACGGTGTGGAGACGGTATTCCGTACGTACGCACATGCGGTGATTTCGTTTTCTGTAGGATGGATAGATGGTGAAATAGGGTTTTTTCATAATTATAATAATATATCAGTATATGAATGATACTGATGTTATTACTTCATAATGAAACAACTAAAGAAGAATAAGTGGAAGAAGAAATAAAGTTGAATGAATCGGTAACGGACATTACCTCTTCTTTGAAGTGCCTCTTTGAGACCTCCTTTTAGGGCACTAAAATTGGTCTTTGAAGAAGACCAGGACCACTAGGATGTTTATAGGTAAGTGGAGAGGATAAAAGGGCAGGGTTTGGCCGAGCATGATTTCTCATTGTGGTGTGAGGAAGAGAGGGAGGAGGTGCCCTTTTATAAGAGAGGAGAGGGGCACCTTTGGAAAAACTAAAAATATTATTTTATTATAAAGTCATATTCGGTTTTAAATATCTCAAAATTGATTTATTTATAATATAATTTGGGGATGGGTCGAAATAATCTCATAAAATCGAATTTAGAAAAGTTTAGGTTCCTATTTTAACCTTATCATTTAGATTTAACTTTAAGTTAAATAATTTTACTTTTACTGTGTCTTCTTGTGTTCTTACACTATAAGGTTATTAAACTTACTATAACAAGAAAAACTAACCCCAAGTTGTTTATTATAAATATATATAACCTTATCTAAGTCATTTGGCTAAACCTTATATTTTTAGGAATAAAATAACAATTAATAATATAATATTTGTTTTAAAAACTATTTTATGTCAATTTTGACACTATTTAGTAATTGATTTTTGTGAAAATTGTAACAGAAATATTAGTTCAAAAAAGTGAATTAAATCAATACTAAAATGTCATATTAACATATAAAATTATTTTAATTCATAAAAAGTCTCAAATTACATTTATTTGGGTATTTATAACATCAATTATGTCTATATTTCATTAATAAGATAATTACTGCATCATCATTGTGTCATAAATAAATTAAATTATTTAATGTCTAACAATTACAAATTAAATATCATTATTTAGGAAATAGTTTTAACTTTATAATAAATATTTATAGTCGAATTTATCTTATATATAACTCTATATTAAAAATTATTTACTTATTAAACTTTGATTTTAACTATTTTAACCCTTCTTTAAATAAATTAATAATAAATGTCCTAATCTAATCCAAGTGGGCCTAAATGGTCATATTTTATTCCTAAGGTTGTTTTTGGTCGAATTACACTTATCCAATAGAATTAGGACATGTGTTAGGGTAATAATAATATCATATTTACTCTAAATTACCCTATTTACTTTTAACCGTGGTAAAAAAAAGTAAAAAGTTACTATTGCCCAAAAATTATTTTCATCTCATTGAACCACATTTTACTTACTGACATCAAACGTGTCTCTCGGATTTTTGAAATTCCACTCACAGAAGTGGTAAAATTATGTTTTATGTAAATTTGGAAATTCTCCTAGGAGGTGGGTAAAAGACGGTCAAAAGTTCTATAAAATGTTTATATATCTAAAATATTTATAAAATGACTCCAATGAATTTCATTGAACTTATATAGGTATTATGTATCAATTTTTACCTAAAATAAATTTAAATAAAATAACTAATTATTTAAATAAAAAGTTGTTTTTTAAATAGTAACCCACTGTTTTCACTATTCATCAAAAATTGAAAGTTTCCAGAAAAATACCAAAATTTCACCGTAGGCTAATTTCGATAATTTGAATCCAAAAATGAAGTCAATTTTAAAAAATAAAATTTACAAAATTTTAAAAAGTGGTTATTACTATTCATAATGGCTAGTTTTAATAATATTTAAATAGCATATCGTTGTTTAGTGAAACTCAGTATTGTGTACGACGCAAGCTATCAAGGAAGGTCACGATTGCGTGTAAAGAAAGCCAAGCTAGTGTTGTGTGTATTGAAAGATTCATCTGATGATTTATATAAAAACAAAATATTTCTTATAAAAGTATCAGGTGTTACATTCTACCCACCTTAAAATGAATTTCTCCCTTGAAATTCGTCACTTTGTAACAAACAGAAGAGGATACCTCTCCCTCATCATATCCTCAAGCTCCTATGTAGCTTATTCTAATTGGTGGTCCTCTATAAAACATTCACCAAGAGAGTGTTCTTGTTTCGTAGGACTTTTTCGCTACAATCCAGAATCTCTATCGGGTGTTCTTCATAAGAAAGATCTTGTTCCAGCAGTACAACTTCTGAGCTGAGTACATGTGAAGGATCAGGTATGTACTTTCTCAGGAGAGATACATGGAACACATAGTGAACTTGAGAGAGATTCAGTTGAAGAACCAATCGGTAAGCTACCTTCCCAACACGATCCAGTATTTCGAAAGGACCGATATACCTAGGGCTCAACTTTCCCTTCTTTCCAAATCTCATTACTCTCTTCCAAGGAGATATTCTTAAGAACACTTTATCACCCACTTCAAACTCTAATTTTTTTCTTCGGTTGTCTTCATAAATTTTTTTTTACTCTGAGCTGCTCTTATGTGTTGTTGAATATATCGGACCTTTTCTGCCATCTCATCAACTAGATCAGGTCCTAATAGCTTTTTTTTTCAACTTCATCCTAGAAAGTTGGAGTCCTCCATTTCTTTCCATAAAGAGCTTCATAAGGAGCCATCTGAATATTGTATTGAAAGCTATTATTATAAGAAAATTCCACCAAATGTAGGTGTTGATCCCAACCACCTTTGAAATCCATAGAGCAAGCTCTCAATATATCTTCTAGAGTTTAAATCGTCCTCTCAGACTAACCGTCTGTCTGAGGATGATAAGTAGTGTTGAAACTCAACTCTGTATCCAGAGTATGCTGAAGACTTCTCCAGAACTTTGAGGTAAACCTCAGATCCTGATCATATATAATAGAAAGTGGTACTCCATGTAATCTTACCACTTCCTTTACATATATCATTTTGCATAAGAAAACACCCCAATCCCTTCTTGGATGCATCACTGTAGATCACAAACCTTTCTCCACTACAAGGCAGTGTGAGCACAGGTGCACTGGATAACCTTCTTTTCTACTCCTTGAAATTCTCCTCACATTCCTCCGTCCAAACAAACTTAACTCCTTTCCGAGTCAACCTGGTGAGTGGATTAGATAATCGTGAAAAACCTTTCACAAAACATCGATAATATCCAGCCAAACCAAGAAAAATTCGGATCTCAGTTACTGTTGTTGATCTTAACCATCATTTTATAACCTCTATTTTTTCTAGATCCACAGATATCCCCTATTTTGAGATTATGTGACCAAAAAATGCAAATTTTTGAAGCCAAAATTCACACTTGGTAAATTTGGCATAAATCTTCTCCTTTCTCAGGGTCTTCAATATAATTCTCAAGTGATATTCATGTTCTTCCTTTCTCTTTGAATAGACAAGAATATCGTCTATAAAGACTACCACAAACTGATCAAGATAGTCTCTAAAGACTCTATTCATTTGATCCATGAAGATAGCAGGGTCATTAGTAAGACCAAATGGCATCACTATAAATTCATAGTGTCCATACCTTGTACGGAAATTTGTCTTTGGTATATCCTCCCTTTTGACCCTTAATTGATGATACCCTGAACGAAGATCAATCTTGGAAAAGTACTGAGCTCCGTGTAGTTGGTCAAATAAGTCATCAATGCATGGGAGAGGATACTTGTTCTTGATAGTGATCTTGTTAATTTCTCGATAATAAATGCAAAGTCTCATTGATCCATCTTTATTCTTAATAAAAAGTACAGGTGCTCCCCAAGGTGACACACTAGGGTGTATGAATCCCTTATCAAGATTCTCTTGGAGTTGCTTCTTCAATTCCTGCAACTCAATTGTTGCCATTCTATAAGGTGTCTTTGAAATAGGCAAAGCACCCGGTACGAGTTCTATTGAAAACTCAACTTCAAGATTTGGTGGAAGACCCGGTAATTCCTCCGGAAAGACATCGTCAAACTCTCGTACAATGGGAATATTCTTAATTGTGAGTTTCTCACCAACCATTTGAGATAAATAACCTTCATTTAGTGGAATCAAGACCCATAAGATGGAATAAATTTCCACTAGAAGGTTATGTTTATCCTTGCATCGATAGACGATCATAGATAGATCTGGAATATGAAATGTGACTTCCCTTCTTTGGAAATTGATATGAGATCCATATAAACAAAATCCAATCCATGCCAAGAATCACATCAAATTCCACTATAGGAAGAATTACAATATTTTCAGGAAGCACTTCCCCACAAACTTCAATCAGAGAAGAATTATAAACATTTGATGCAACTGTTGTGCCATTAGGGATTGTCACATCTAACTCAACATCTAATTGTTGAGGTAATACGGTGATATCCTTAGAAAATTCATCAGAAATAAAAGATTGGGTGGATCCAGAATCAAATAAAATATTTTCTACTTTAGAGTGGATGGTAAGTATACGTTTCACCACTTCGTTATCGTACTCCACATCGCTGATATAAATTGCATGTGACTTTCCTTTTTCTTTAGACTTAAGAGTTTGTTGACATAGACCATCATCATCAACCCTTGGATTTCGGCATTGATTGCCATAATGCCCCATCTCCTTGCACTCGTAACATTGAAGTGTAGGAGATGCACTCTATGTAGCCTTTTCTTTGATCGCATCACTAGAAATCTTCTTCCTATCATTGCGGCATTCAAATTCCCGATGACCTTCCTTTCCACATTTGAAACATTTAGTTGTCCCTTTAAGACAACTCCCTCCATGTTTCTTTCCACACTTTGAGCATAAGGGAAAACTCATATTCTTTTCAGTGTGCTCTTTATATTTTCCTTTGAATTCCATTTTACTCTTCTTATCAAACCCATATCACTGATGGGTTACTCCAATCTCCATCTCAACTTTGAGAACACATCAAACGATTTCCTCGTAGCTATTGAAGTCCCTTATGGCTAACTCCCTTCAAAGACCTAGTTTTAAGCCACTAAAGAATCGATCGATCTTACTCTCAGGTTGGATAATAATACCAGAAGCATACCTTGCAAGTCTTGCAAAATTTGATTCGTAGGTACCAACAGATTCATCATCCTTTTGCTTTAGTTCAAGAAACTCCTTCTCCATATTTGTTCGAAGAATACGAGGGAAGTAATTATTGAAAAATAAGTACTTGAACTCGTCCCATTTCATGGACTCAATTTCATCTCTTTGTCTCGTATTCTTGATAAGATTCCACCATTGATCAGCATCACCTCCCAAACGATACACTGCTAATATGACTTTATCATGTTCAGAAAATTGAAGAACTGAAAATATCATTTTAGTAGTACTAATCCATTGTTCAGCTACTAATGGATCAGTAGACCCACTGAATGAAGGTGGACGCTGCCTCATGAAGGATTCAACAGAATGTTTCTCCTTCCTTTTCTTGTTTGGAAGTCCTACATGATTCATAGCTTGAGAAAGTTGTGTGAGAATGGCTACGAGATTTTGCATTCTAGCTCCCATAACGTTTGGTTGCTCAGGGGGACAATCATTGCATTGCCCGTCTCATTCGGCATTAACACGGTTCCTTCGAGTTCCATCCATTGACTAAAACCAAGAAGAATAGTGTGAGAAACACTAATTATAATAGTAAAACCACATAATAAAGAATAAAACTTTACACTTAAGGTCTTATCATAGGTTATTCATGGCCATTTCTAAAACACTAATATTGTGTCCTATTCTTAGACTTATCCTTAGGGTTCTTACTAAGGCTTTCACATCCCAGTTTCCAAAGGTTGACTATACCTTTCCTCTGATACCAACTATAACGACCCATAATTTACATACATTTTTAGTACTTCAAAATTGAAGTACACTTATTACAACATATAACAAAACCATGAAAGGACCGTATAGGTATAGTGTCTTTAGAAACTGGGAAACATAAACTACTGGTTCATAAAGCGTCTACACTGTCTCCCATTTATTTCATCATATCTATAGTCCCTTTTGGCATATCTTACTTAATAACCTTCTTCCTGACCTGGGGAAAGAAAACATACAAAAGGGTGAGCTCAAATGCTCATTAATGGTAAACAAAAGAAATATCAATCACATCATATTCATAAGAAAATAACATTTTGGAAATATTACCCTGCAAAAGAGATCATAATTTCATAACATGGGTTAAATCATGGTAGTGAAATGTAAACACAATAATCATAACTTAAAACATGAAGCTTTGTGGCATACACACATAATCATAGAGAATCATTTCTTATTAGTCAAGACTCATTTCCAAGACTATCTTAGTGGACAAAGTCCATTTCTGAACCGATTTCATTCCTCATTTCAGTCCTGTTTCACTGAACCAGTTTAACCTGCCGTTCCAGCCATGTCTATCTCATGAGATATAAAATCTTTACCCAATGCATTGGAGGGAGATATAGGTCCCACCCATCTCATAATGATACCATTCTTATGTGTGCCACAAAATCATAAACCATACATCATAGCATAACCCATGTAATAAAAATGGGATTCTTAAACATCGTGACATCATAAAACAATTCATATAAGATAAAGGAATTCATAAAAATAATTCCATCACAAAATAATCAAATCAATGTAATAATAGGGATAGAAACAGAACCCTTTATTATCTTAGATGGAAAATAACTTTGATAAAACACTTGAACTCCATTCTTGAGGAAAATATCCTTTCTACTTCAAAAACACTTTTCCTTTCTTAACATGTCATACAATTCTAAACTAAAAGAAGTTGATTAAAAATAAACTTGAAAACTTGTAAAGGAAGCTTCTTGGAAATAATGTTTTAAAAATCCATTCATTCCGTATAAGTTAAAAAAACATTCTTCTCGTACTTTTGTCGGAAAAGTCAAAAAGTACCTCATACGAAAAACGACAAAAGATTACTTTCATATCTTTTACTAAAAACTCACCGAAGGGTAAAATTGGATATAAACTATTGTAGAAGGATATAAATATTACACATTGAGGAAACATGGATGTGGATGATAAATATTCCCCAGTAAATTCTGAAGTATAAACAATCTCGGATAAAAAATTGAGATTGCGATATTTTCCCTTACCTTAGGTCTGATTTGCTTCGTAAGTGTCTGAACCTCCTGTATAATGATTTAAATAATGTCATTGACTTATTCCAGAATCATACTCATTGTTATGATATCATATATTTTCATATTCTTAGCTTCTTATTAGTAATATTTCATTGTTACTTGTTATTCGGGTGTTTATTGCTTTTTGTTCTTATGCGTGTTTTGTCGAATAAATTCTTATTCTTCTTTCCGGTTATAGATACCTCATTTCCAGAATCGTATTAGTGTAATATATATCATATTTATTCATTCAATTCATTTATATAATCATTAAGCAATGAAGATCATGTAGAACGAGTCGCATCACATCGTGGAGACGGTAGGTCGTACGTACGCACGAGCGATGATATCATTCCCATGATCGTGGAATTTTATTGGAGTGTATGTATACTATTTCAGAATCAATATGACATTAAAATAATAATATATAGTTATTATTTACACCATTATACCCATCCAAATAAGGTGGTGGTGGAAAATAGATTACACCACGGCGTGGAGACGGTATTCCGTACGTACGCACGCGCGGTGAATTCGTTTTCCGTAGGATGGATAGATGGTGAAATAGGGTTGTTTCATAATGATAATAACATATCAGTATATGAATGATGCTGATGTTATTACTTCCAAATGAAACAACTAAAGAAGAAGAAGTGGAAGAAGAAATAAAGTTGAATGAATCGGTAACGGACATTACCTCTTCTTTGAAGCGCCTCTTTGAGACCTCCTTTTAGGGCACTAAAATTGGTCTTTGAAGACAACCAGGACCTCTAGGGTGTTTCTAGATAAGTTTATAGGAGAAATTGGCAGGTTTTGGCCTAGATTTAAGGCTCAAAGTGGTGTGAGGAAGAGAGGGAGGAGGTTCCCTTTTATAAGGGAGGAGAGGGGCACCTTTGAAAAAACTAAAAATATTATTTTATTATAAAGTCATATTCGGTTTTAAATATCTCCAAATTGATTTATTTCGAAGCTAAGGTGGGTATGGGTTTAGATAATCTCATCTAATAGGATTTAGACAAGTTTAGGTTCCTATTTTAACCTTATCATTTAGATTTAACTTTAAGTTAAATAATTTTACTTTTACCGTGTCTTCTTGTGTTCTTACACTATAAAGTTAATAAACTTACTATAACAAGAAAAACGAAACCCAAGTTGATTATTATTAATATATATAACCTTATATAAGTCATTTATCTGAACCATAGATTTTTAGGAATAAAATAACAATTCATAATATAATATTTGTTCTAAAAACTATTTTATGTCAATTTTGACACTATTTAGTAATTGATTTTTGTGAAAATCATAACAGAAAGATTAGTTCAAAAACAGTGAATTAAATAAATAAAAACATGTCATATTAACATATAAAATTATTTTAATTCATAAAATGTCTCAAATTACATTTATTTGGGTATTTATAACATCAATTATGTCAATATTTCATTAATAAGATAATTACTGCATCATCATTGTGTCATAAATAAATTTAATTATTTAATGTCTAAAAATTACAAATAAAATATCATTATGTAGAAAATCTGTTTAGATTTATAATGAATATTTATAGTCCAATTTAGTTTATGTATAACCCTATATTAAAAATTATTTACTTATTAAACTTTGATTTTTACTATTTTAACCCTTCTTTAAATAAATTAATAATGAATGTCCTAATCTAATCCAAGTGGGCCTAAATGGTCATATTTTCTTCCTAAGGTTGTTTTTTGTCGCATTACACTTATCCAATAGAATTAGGACATGTTTTAGGGTAATAATAATATCATATTTACTCTTAATTACCCTATTTACTTTTAACCGTGGTAAAAAAAAAGTAAAAAGTTACTATTCACCAAAAATTATTTTCATCTCATTGAACCACATTTTACTTACTGACATCAACCGTGTCTCTCAGATTTTTGAAATTCCACTCACAGAAGCGGTAAAATTAAGTTTTATGTAAATTTGAAAATTCTCCTAGGAGGTGGGTAAAAGACGGTCAAAAGTTCAATAAAATTTTTATATATCTAAAATTTTTATAAAATGACTCCAATTAATTTAATTGAACTTATATAGGTATTATGTATCAATTTTGACCTAAAATAAATTTAAATAAAATTACTAATTATTTAAATAAAATGTCGGTTTTTAAATAGTAACCCAGTGTTTTCACTATTCATCAAAAATTGAAAGTTTCTAGAAAAATACCAAAATTTCACCCGATGCTAATTTCAATATTCCGAATCCAAAAATGAAGTCAATTTTGAAAAATAAAATTTACAAAATTTCAAAAAGTGGTTATTACTATTCATAACGGCTAGTTTTAATAATATTTTAATAGAATATCGTTGTTTAGTGAAACTCGGTATTGCGTACGACGCAAGCTATCAAGGAAGGTCACGATTGCATGTAAAGCAAGTCAAGCTAGTGTTGTGTGTAGTGAAAGATTTCTTTTATGATTTATATTAAAATAAAATATTTCTTATAAAATTCTCAGGTGTTACATTAGTACTGCCAGGATGAACTGAAAACAGAGAACTATGAGCTTCACATAACATCTCATTCTTCAATTGTGAATCAGAAGGCACACATAATATCTTCCCAAACCTCAACACACAATCATTATCAAGATTAAAATCAGGAAACTTGCCCTTCTTAACCAACTCTACCTTTTTCTGTAACTCACTGTCTTCTTTCTATGCTTGCTTTATTCTGTCTGATAGAGATGATATCACTAACACCTGATACAAAACAGAAGAATTTCCTGCACTAAAAACATCTATGCCAAATTTTATCAAATCAAAAACCAAAGGATCTCATTACAAATGTAACATGGTTAATGAACTATTACTTTTTCAACTCAAAGCATCATCCACTTTATTTTCTTTTCCCAGATGATAAAGGATTGTGCAATCATAATCCTTGATCAATTCCAACCATATCCTCTGTCTTAGGTTCAATTCTTTCTGAGTGAATATATACTTCAAACTTTTGTGATCAGTATATATTTCACACTTCACTCTATAAGAATGATGCCTCCAAATTTTTAAATCAAAAACAACAGAAGCTAATTCCAAATCGTGTGTAGGGTAATTTAACTCATGTGGTTTCAACTAACGTGAAGCATAAGAAATTACCTGATCATTCTGTATTAGGAAAAAACCCAATCCTTTCAATGAAGCATCACTGTAGATAACAAACTCACCATTTCTGGAAGGTAGTTCCAAAACTAGAGCATTCACCAATATTCATTTCAATTCCTGAAAGCAATCATCACATTCTTTTATCTAGATGAACTTAACACCTTTTCGAGTTAACTTAGTCATTGGACTAGATAACCGTGAAAAAATTTCAACAAACCTCCGGTAATAACCTACCAAACCAAGAAAACTACGAATCTCGGTTATATTTGTGGTTCTTGTCCATTATTCAACAACTTTTGTTTTAGAAGGATCAATAGTTATGCCATTTTTTGAAACAATGTGACCAAGGAAAGAAATTTGTTGTAACCAAAACTCACACTTGCTGAATTTTCCATAAATTTACTTTTATTTTAAGGTTTTCAAGACAACCATTAAATGACTTTCATGTTCCCCCTTACTTTTGGAATAAACCAAAATATCATCAATGAACACAACCAAAAACTTATCCAAGAACTCACGGAAAATTCTATTCATAACATCCATGAATATAGCAGGTGCATTGGTTAAACCAAAAGGCATAACTAAAAATTCATAATGGACATATCTAGTATGAAATGTAGTATTTGAAATGAATTATTCCTTTAATTTCAACTGATGGTACCCCAACCTCAAATCAATCTTCGAAAAATACTGAGCTCTCTGGAGCTGATCAAACAAATCATCAATATGAGGAAAAGGATACGTATTTTTAACAGTGATTTTATTCAGTGCTCTATAATCAATGAAAATTCTCATTGAACCATATTTCTTTTTAACAAACAAGATAGGATCACCCCACTGTGATGTGCTAGGTTGAATGAAACTTTTATCTAATAAATCTTGAAATTGCTTCTTTAACTCTAAATGTTCAATTTGAGCCATTCAATAAGGGGGGTTTGAAATTGGCTTAGCATCAGGAACTAAGTCAACAATAAATTCAACTTCCCGATTAGGTATAATACCAGGAAAATCATCAGAAAAAACATCAACGTACTCATTTACCACTAGCATATAATTAATCTTAACAGTTCCTTTGTTTTCAACGATATGTGCAAGGTAACATTAATTTCCATCTTTTACTAGTTTCTCAGCTTCCTAATATGTTATCAACAGCAAGGGTTCATTTTTGTATGCAAACTGAAAATAATTCTGAAAATAAACCTCTTTATCTCTACAGTCAATCTTAGCATGATAAACAGAAAGTCAATCCATACCCAAAATAACATCAAACTCTACTTGAGGCAAAACAATAAGGTTTGTAGGTAGATTCTTTCTGCACACAAGGGCAGGATTGTTCTTATGTTTTATTTTCGTCTCAAAATTTCCTCCATGTGTTTTTACCATGTGTTTTGTATTCATATCTTGAGATGAAATTCCTGATTTAATATAAAAAATCTCATAAATGAAAGACTGTGTAGACCCTGAGTCAAACAACACATTGGCATAATCTGAACAAACAAACAGTGTACCTGACACAACTTCATTTGATGGCCCAACATCTACTGAAGTAGTTGCAAAGGATTTCTCCACCCATTTATGCTTGTATTTTGGATGCTTTCCATTGGTTGAGTTCTGTGTTGGACACTCATTTGCATAATGACCCATTTCATTGCACTTAAAACATTTTACTAACTGTAAATCAGATTTTGTCCTACCATTACCCTAATCTTTCTCAGTGCAATTATGAGACTTATGTCCCATTTTACTACATCGGTAGCACTTAACAGAATTCAAAATAAATTCTCCATCATGCTTTTTACCACAATTTTCACAAACTGTAAACTTAAGTTTCTTACCATCAGACTTTTTTGAAGAGTTCTCCCCTTTCTCCTGCCACCTCGACCTCTTATTCTGTTATTTTTCAAAGAATACCTGATCATTATCAAACTCCATTTCCACCTTCTCCACATAACAAACAAGTTTTTCATAACTTTTTAACTCATGAGAAGCTAAAGACCTCCGATAATTTGGATTTAATCCTGAGTAAAAATGGTTGATTTTACTATCAAGATCTCGTATGAAATTTGGAGCATACCTTGCCAGTCGAGCGAATTTTTCTTCATAAGTAGCCATTGAGTCATCCTCCTACCTCAATTCCAGGAATTTTTTTCCATCCTAAGATGAACCACCTCAGGAAAATATTTCTCAAGAAACATACCTTTGAATTCATCCCAATCAAGAGCATCAATCTCCTCACTATCCCTAATATGTTTCACCATCGACCACCACAGATCAGCTTCACCTTCAAAATGGTAAACAGTGAGACTAACATTTTGATGCTCCAAACAACCCATTACATCAAAAAGCTTCTCCCATTCTTTAATCCACACTTCAGCTAGCATAGGGTCAGATTATCCTCTGAATGATGGGGGATGTTGCCTCATGAAATGCTCCACTACTAAAATGTTCCTCTGTGGTTGATCTGGCTAAACTCGTACATGGACACCACTACCATTTATCGCCTGAGTCAAATGTTCCATCACTACAAAAAACTATTTAGTTCCAATTCTAAAAATCTGAGGTTGATGATTTGGAAGGTTGTCTTCCTCCTAATGTTGTCCCAACATAGCTGCCCTATTTCCTCTATGGAAAACCATTCTGAACATAGAAATATCTTAAGCTAAGAAACATGGTAATATGTAAATGCTATATGATTTCAATATTAACATAAATTACATTATGGATGTTAATTTAACAATACCCTAACTCCTAAAGTTGTCTAAACTGACCTCTGATACCAACTCTAAGGACCCGGCCTTAAACATTACATAATATTGAATTAAATTAATAATTCACAATGAGGATCTTTTCAGGTTTATAGTTTTAAAGAATTTGTACATAACTATTACATCTCAAAATATTACAAGGTAGACATATCTACACAGTTTTCATTTTTTCATAAAATAAAAACTCTTGAAAAAAATATTCATGTCTAGTTCCATGTTTTAGACAGCATGACTTTTCCTTGATCCCATCCTTGACCCTATTCATCTTTAAGTCCTGTGATAACATTTCAAAACATGGGATGATCATAAAAATCTCAGTAGGGGTTATAAAACAAAGAATGAAAAGATTTTTTCATAAATTAATAAAAAACATGAAATCATTTACTTACCTTATGAAATCATAAGATTTATGAAAGACACATAGAAATCATTAATCATAAAGGTAACTTGTGGCATCTATATCATACTTACATTGTAGCTATCACAGCTACATAGGGAGTTACTTTGGAATACTCATCACAGTATATTCCTTAAATATCTTAGGAAAAACATTCACGTTTACCTCCGTCACATTACCCAATGCATTGGAGAGCTATCTCGGGCTCACCCTCCCTAGGTTTATCACGGAACCACCTATATACGTAAATAATTCCCAAGAACCCTAACATGATCATAACACATAACATAAGCATAAAGGAAAGATAACATTTCCACATTGAAATAGAAAAATATCATTTAAAGATATTGAAATAATAAATCCATTCTCAAAATCATTTTCAATACCAAAATATGTAAAGAGAGTATATGGTATTTATTTTTTTCCCTTTTAAAAACATTCCGGCTTGTTATGTAAGCCAAAGATCAAATAATACTTGCGGCGGCGGAAAGGTCGTTGTCACCGCTTACGTAAAAACATTCCTTTTTTTCATTTAGTAAAACTATTCGTAAAAAATATTCCCTTTGAATAAAATTAAAAGTCAAAGGGGTTTATACACCATATAAAATAAAGTCACATATAAAACTAAAAATGCCTCAATTAAAGGGGATTGAGACGAAGTCCCTTACCTCGTGTCTGACTTGACTCGATCATTCTTTAATCTCCTGAATATTAAACTAAAGTTAATTTTTACTTGATTAAGAATATTTTTCAAGTTTATTATTCCTTTTACATCAATTATTACCATGTTATAAACATTATGTAATCATTTAAGTTAATAACATCCATTTTGTCGATATTTAGTACTTGAGTCAAAAATGGAATTCTTATAATTACATGTTGTTCATGTAATAAAAGTTTCATTATATCCAGAATGATATTCATGATTTATATATCATATATATCCAGCATATAAATGTATTTATAATAGTACATAACATTTGGAGGTAAGAAATGAAATGCACCGTTCGTGGAGATGGTAAGTCATACGTACGCATGAACGCTACTTTCATTTCTATTTCTTATTTTAATGGAATTAAAACATAATTATACATAGGTATATTATAATTATAGTATAATATAATATATAATATCATTAACTTCATCCTTTATACAGCCCACATAAGGCATTAACGAATCACATCACTTTGAGGGGGCGGTAGTCCGCACTTCCTCAAATGAGATTATTGTATTTACCCACTATGGAAACCATAAAGGCGTGATATAAATGGTAAGTACCAAGGAATATCGAAATATTAAACATAATATATATCATATATAAATACAGTTCCATCATAATGGCCACCATGAGAGGCGGTAAGATGTAATTTAACAATCATCGTTTCGTGAGGCGTTAGTTTTCCATCCACGGAAACATTCTGTTCTTCATCCATTAGATGGAGGTGTTTGTAAGTGTAGTTAGAATAATTCTCATAACAACATCCTAGTATATTGGGGATACTGTTTTTGTTACAAAATAAAGGAATAAAAAGGTTTTATGGGTTGGATAAGTAAAATAAAAGAAAACAATTTAATAGAAACAGTTACCTTTAATTTGGGAAACTTCCTTTGGTTTGAACCAAAAGGACTTTATTGATGTTCTTTCTGCCTAAGGTAAGGCTTATATAGGTAGGATAGGGATGTAGGGAGCTTAATTAGGTAGATTTTGGACGATCCAAATGGCTTCAGTGATGTGAGTAATTGGTTAGAAGTGGTCTCCTTTTATAAGGGGGGAGAGGCTCTTTTGGAAAGTGTGAAAATATAATTTTATTATAAACTTATCTTCATTTTAAAAAGGTGAAGAAATAATTAAAGATGAAGATAAGATGATTCATGGTCAAAATAAAATCATCCAATCAGAATTGGACATGTTTTGGATAATATTTTAATCATTATAAGCTTATTAATTTAAATCATTTATTAATGAGGTAAATACTGCATCATTATTGTGTCATAAATAATTTAATTAATTTTATGTCTAAAAATTATAAAAAAAATACCATGATATATTAAATCTCGTTATCTTTCCAAATAATATTTATAGTCTAAAATATTACTTATATAACACCATATAAAAATTAATTACTAATTTTTTTTGTTAATGTCAATTTTGTCTTTACATTAAATTAATTAATCTGAAGTGTCATTATCTTTTATAAGTGGCTCCATGGGGTCCCAAAATAGACCGAAGGATTTCCATTTTCATCCAATACTCATCCAATAAGGTTTTTACAAGTGTTAAGGTAATTTTGAATTATTATATTCTTTTAACCTTAAATTACCTTATTTGCCTTTAACCGGGGTAAATAAAAGTCAAAAGTTAATATTCACCAAAAATTATTTTTCATCTTAATGTATCACCTTTTACTTATTGATAAAAACCATGTATTTTGGATTTTTTAAATTCAATTCACATAAGTTTTAAAATTTCATTTAAATGAAAAAGTGAGTTTTTTTAACTACCACTATGTAGTTTCACTATTCATCAAAAATTGAAGTTTTTCAGAAAAATTCCATAAATTCAGTCTAAGATATATTTGATATTAAAAATTCAAAAATTATGTTTATTTTTTCAAATTAAAAACATTAAAGTTCCATTAATTAATTTTAAAATTAATTCCCTTTGTTAAAACAAATAGCGTGTTTTTAAGAAACAATAACTATCAAAAGATTGATACTTGTTTGTGTCCAATTTCAAAGTAAAATTAATTAAAATGACCAAAATTGTATTAAATGGTAAAAATATATTCTAATTACACTTTAAAACCAACTAAAAAGATAATCTAAACATATAAATAAATTAGATTAAAAGGCACTTTTGAATTAAATGCAATATTTTTCACTATTCATTAAAAAATGACCTTTATCAAAAAAATACCAAAAAATTAGCCAAAGTAAAATTTGATGTCCCCATTCTAAATAAGAATTTTATTTGGTAAATTAGAATGTATTAAAGTGACCAAAACTATATTTAAAGAGTGTTCGCCATTAAAAGGTGGTAAATCGGCCTTTTAATGTAAATTATGCTTAAAATTAGATTCATTCATATTTTAAGCCTCTAACTTTATATTGGATAAATGTAAATACATTTTAAAAACATGTATAATAATATTTTAGTTAGTTTTGTTCATTCCCGCCAATACAACGGCTAGGAGTAAACTACCGTTCAAAAAAATAATATTATATTATTAGTGTGCAACGTAAGATTCCAAAGAAACTCATTGTTGCGTATCGGGTAAGCTATCGAACATAGAAACCCCTTTAAAGTAAAATTAATATTTAATTCAAAAATTAAATATGAAATATGTCTTATTCTTCATTTACAGGGGATTTTATATTCTACCCCACCCAGACTCTTAATAGGGTTTATGATCATAATTCATTATTACCCATGGTTCACACCCAAGTATTAATGAATTTAAATTTACCAATAATTCATGGAGATTAACTTATACATTATATAATCTTTTGTAATTAAATTATATAATTAATCAAAAATTATTTATAAACTCATATAGAACCAATATATAATTTTATTAAAATATTTTTTAGAAGACATAGAATAGAATAGTGGGAAAACTAAAATTCCTTTTTTCTGTGAGATAAAGTTTCCTTAAAATAATTTAATGATACTATTATCATAAAGTCATATTAAATAAATAATAATATTAAGAATTCATTGGGTCATTGATGTTCGTAGAATGGTGAAAATGAATTTTTCTAAAATAATGATCATTATAAATGTAAACCTCAGACCCATACTTATTAGTTATTATTTACCCAATAAATGATCTATTCGCTGAAATGGGTCTTCACCTAGTCCATATAAAAATTGTGTTTTGAAATAAAAAATATTTCTTATATAGGTTTTATTAATATGGCTTACATGACTAATTCTTTTTAGATTTAAAAACATGTATTTTGAGTATCTCAGTATATTTTTTTGGCAGTGATGATATTTTCTCTTACCCTGAAAATAGGCAAGTGGATTTCAAAATGATCGTTGGGATGATGTGGTTGGATATAAAAATCCTTTTATTTCTCTTCTTAGAAATATGTGGTCTATCTTTTATTTCCAATGTGAAAATTCTACACAATTTAATTCTTTCCATATAAAATTCTAATCACTTATCGTTTGTTTAGTTGTCTATGTTATTATCTGAAATTCAAACAATAGAATCTATAATTATGAATTAATTTTTGAATAATGGATTAATTGAAAAATAGGGTGTTAGGATTATTACCCTAATAAAAATTAATATTATTCAATATATATATTTATTATTATATATTGAATTTATCTGTAAAAAAATATTGTTGATACATTTGGTGAATACAATTGTCTTTTCCTTATTTTTTATTCATGTTCTTCAGAGTGATATTCCAAATAATTCATTTATATAGTAATATAAACATTTTATTTAATTTTGATAAAATAATTTGATCTAGTAATATAGTATGTTTTATATAGGTTATTCCATCCAATGATACATTAGTGTTAGATGTTACAAAATCAAAACATCAATCTTTGCATGTCGGGAGACTTGCAGTGGGTCTCAATCTAATTTATAACAAACTACCTTGCACGTCAATAAGAAAAAAATTCAATGAAATAATATTTTCAATAAATGTTATTGTCATTGATTTCTATGTGAAAAATAATTATATTTTTCATATGATTATTTCCATTAATCATGGTGTTTTTTTTAATATATCCTTAAACATAAATAACTATATTGTTCGACCCTAATTATGTTTTTGATATTTAATGACATGAACCTTGTTAATTTTTGAAACTCCCTTTGAGTATTCTAATGTATATAAATTTGATTATTGGAAGTCATAATTAAATTATTTTATGTAATGCAATGTTCTCATCCTAAATTACATCATTGTATAAGGAATTATATGTTATCTATCATTTTTTCCCAATCTACTGCCATTGGTATTCATACTTTAAGTGTCATGATAGTGGATAATATCATTCTTTCATCATGAATATAAATTATAAAAACATTTATGACTATTGAAGAAATAATGTTTCATGATTTAAATTTATTTAAAAAAATATTGTCACGACATAACACATTGGGGCCCACCTAGATACTGATAAGATTAGTGAGGGTACCCCAGTGCCACCTATATTAGACTTGGGGTTAGTGATCCATATAGAGTAGGCATATCACATAAACATGGTGGTATTTATTCTATGATACATGTACACAAGCACACATAACCATACATATTGATCAATGTCAACATAATAATAAAAATGATACTAAATGAATGAGTACAACTATCCAAAAATAAGAGTACAAAAACTTTATTGGTAATAATGAAGGGGAAATATAAATTCCCTCCAAAATATTAAAAAAATTGTCCACAATCATTATAAGGAGGGGGATTTTGTCAAAATCTTCCACTAATACACACCTCAGACATACTATCTCATTATTATCTACATTCTCTAGTCCTCCCTAGAATCCACCTAAAAATATGTCATCTATATAAAAACGAAATGTTATGGTATATCCCATGTAGGGTTTAGTAAAATAATACCCATTAGGATTCCAAAAGTACGTTAAAAAAAGATGAAACTGAAATGAATCAGCCCGCTCAATCCATATCCAGGGGAACAAAAACCCAATAAAAAGAGATCATGAATCGCTATCTCCATAGCATGGATATAAATGAATTGTAATTTCATCCCTATTGTGTATGTTAATAAAAACAAGTAAACTTGTCTGAGAGATTCCCGAAATAACCCTGATATAGTCATCACATACTCCAAGTCTCTAATAGGTACCATCACTATAGCCAAGAACATGAATCTACTCAAGGATCAATGGTACTATATATCTAATAGAAATTACTCCACGAGTCTCACCATACATGATGAAATTAATTTGAGATATATCACTCTTCTTGTATTAAAAATTTTAAGGAACAACACCACCATACATTATGGAATTTAACCAATAGAACATGCTAATTGGGACATTGGACAAACAATGTCATAAAAGAGAAAATTAGAACAAGATACATTGATACGTGATTACAAAAATGCCTCATGTTGGACTCCTTTAAACCTATTTGAAATCACAATATCTCAACTCCAAGGTAGGGGATCACACATAGAACCACTGGTGGACCCTATGATACCAATAAAGAATCATTAACATATCAACACTCAGATATGAAAGGACACCTAGAACAGCTGGGAGATACAAAAAACTGCATATGGAACTCCCTCAACGTAGGGGATCAATGATGTTTTATGTTTGTCATGCTAATACCAAAATCCCCACCATTTGAATATGATATGATAGAGGATCAAAGCCTGGGATTCCTAGAGGGATACACAAACTCTATTTGAACCTATTCTATTTGGGGAATAAGAATAATATTCATTGTATGTAATTCCACATTGTTCCCACTAAAAGAAATACTAAAGAAAAATACCAAATGTTTATTGATTGATTCATCACTAATAGAAAATTCTCAGTTTCATTAACTTTTGTCCCATTACTATCACTAATAAAATGGCCACCAACACATTCTGAATGAAAGTTTTATTAGATACTGTACTTGAGAGCCCCCATTATTGTCCTAAGGATGGTCATTATTAAGAGAATTGTCTCTTGGGGGAGTACATGGTGTGTCCTTCAATGATATATAGCTTGTTTTTTCAAGGAAATCCACTAAAAAATCCATTATGTTACTTATCTTTTAACATATTAAACAATGTGTACAATGAAATATAAATCATTTAACCCTACTTTATCATTTGGATTATTGATATCCCTCACATGGTTTGCCTATAAAATTCTTCATGATATTTGAGTACACTCAGTATAAGGAAAATATTTTTTGAAGAATCCCCATATTCATGTCCCCGAATTTTCCTGTGTACAATAACATGTTCATGTTTACAACACCCATGTACCATAGCCCATTAATGTTTACCATGTTGTGTCTTTCATCCTATTTATAGCATATATCTCTGCATATAATTCCACAGGACCATGTTCCCATACATGGCATAGATGCCCACGTCATCACCCTCCCATCTAAGCCTCACTGTAAGTGTGTACTCCTATTACTATATATGTAGTTACCAAAGGCCATATTCATTTAACATAAAGGACACATGATGTGTCTACTATAACAAAAAATAAATTAAAGAGGATTTCAAAATAATAGAACTCTCTGATGCACCAAAAACCGCTGAATTTCACCAAAAACCAAAAAATATAAACATAGGGGAACTTTATATTTCCAATTAGGGATCTAAAAAATTGTAATAATACATAAATTGGGGTATATAAATAATGTTCATAAACATCCATACCTCAATGATAAATTCTGATAACTTGTTTCCAATGTGATGCCTATAATCTACTGCACATTTATTGTGTGTCGATCACTATCATGAATAGAGTTCAGTAGTGCATCTTCTCTCCATCAGTTTGTTCATTGTGTAATAAATGAAAAACTATATCTCTATCTATCATTTTTTGAACCCATATGGGGGTGGGCTATAGTTCAGGTTTATTAATTAATTTTTTATTATTTAATAATCGTCCATCATTTAACGTCCCACAAATAGTCTAATCCAACTGAGCACTTGAAAATAAAAGACATTATATTGTTCAAAGGATAAAACGAACATTTTATACTCAACCGTAGCCTTAAATTATTGATCTAAGATTCTATTCCCCTTTCTAGAAAAATTTCATATGTGTGATATTAAAAAATATATGATATTATTAATATCACCTAGTTGAGGCACATTGATCAATTAAGTTCCTTATTGACATAATGATTATATTCATAAATATTTGAAAAAATATTTCAATATATTACAAGGAAAAATATTGATACATTGTCCCCACCATCATGGATTTCTATCCCAATAAGTGATATCCTATTAACAAGTGTTAAATATATATCCCAACATGGTATCCCACACTTGTGAGCTATAATGTGGGTCCATGTTGTTTCAAAAAACTCACACCCAGGGGTACCATATGACCACGTAGTTTTTTATCTAGTAAAATATTAAACTGCAATGGGTATCTCGAAAAGTAAATTCCTCAATAACTATTAAGGTTATCATGGATGAAATCATGAAACAATTCATGCAGACGTCGCCTTAAATACAAATATTGGAATGAACCAAACACCTTGTCTATGTATAGTCATAGGGTCAACTGGAGTACAACATCAGAAACTTAATTCATCAACTATATAAAGTGTATAACAATATATAGGATATCCAACCATCATGGACAATATTTTAGTCTGCATTATCAACACCGGGATGAGCTACAACCTCAAAAAACGTGGCTACCATTAACTCTTATCCCACTGGCTCAGTCTCTCATAGGATCGAATAGTTATAGTGGAGACCTATAGGGTCCCCTAAATATTTCCTCAAATAGTGATATAAAAGTGTTCGATTGGAAACTAATGAGATAATAATTCTACACTAAGGGTAATGATATCACCCATGTCATGGTCCATGAAAATATGAAAACACAATGAAGGTTCTCTTGATATTGAACTATATTCTTTACCAGGACATCAAAATGGGTAAAAAAACTAGGCTCAAGACTAACTGTAACCCAAATACTTCATCTTGCATATGATTACCAATCTCTATGATAATATCCTCAATTAGATGGGTAGTATGTGGGCCAACTAGCTGTGTTAATAGATGATCACATATAATGTTTCATAACCTCTATCTTCACTTGGAATCACCATTAGAAAATCCAAATGGTTTCCACCATATTTAGTGTAACACTTAGGAATCTTGGTCTCCTCATACTACTTAGTGGGACACCAAAAGACAACTTAGTAATATACCATCACACCCTACCACCAAATCCAATGCAAAGGATCTTAGTATAATGAATCCACTTCTAGTTGCAATAATTAAGGAATGTAACCACCTCATATCTTCATCTCATAGAGTGACCGATGTCAACATCAAATCTAAAATTGATGTCGTATACCCACCTTTGAGTAACCCATCATGAAAATTTCCACTGAATATATTATAACCTAAGACCTTGAAACATTATCCCAAAAATTTTCATCACATCCTCATTGAAAAAGTGATGGAAAATAAAGCATAAAATGATAACACAATTAACCATCCTCACCCACTAGTGTCAAATGAAATGATGTTAAATTCTTGATTACATCGCTCAAGAATAGTTTTTAGATACATCATTATAGGCATATTCTACCATGATCTCACTCATGAATAGACCTCAATCTAGAACAACCTCAACCTCTTCTGATTCCACTATCACATACTTGTTCAATAGGATATATCTCAAGATGCGGACCTCCTGAATAAATAAAATACTCTTTAAGAGAACACTATGAGACTAATACCCAAGAATCATGTGTATATCCATTTTTAATTGTATCTAGTTAAGCTCTTATTAAATATAAAAAACATTATAAATGAAGTTGAATACTTATAACCGATCCAAAAATTTTCAAAGGTAAAATTTCTAATTTATATCATATGTATCTCTATAAAACATAATAGGTTTACACGAGTGAAGTCATTGGGCCAAACTAGGAGCTCCCTTTACATACATCAAATAGCAACAGAACTCATGAATATCAATGGGAGTAAAATTAAAATCTAATGTAATTATCATGGAAGTTATTGGGTGACAGTACATGAATAATTATATCTCTTTATATGGGGGTAAACCTGGAATATCCTCAGGATGATATCCACACATTCTAACACCAATATAGGGAAATGACTATTTTTAGTATCTACTTCTCCAAATATCAAACTATCCAAAAGATAATAGTTTTTATATCCTCCAATGTATGATCCCATACATCCCGTCCAAGGATCTTTCCTCCAAATATGATGAAAACACCATCCCAAAATACAAAAAACACCCAAAACCCATATTAGAATCCAACCAAAAAATTATGGTATCTATCTAATCCACAGGGATAAATAAATAATAGGGATTATTCACTACTATAGTATGACAATATAATTTTATATCTCTCACTCACTCTCCCCCAAAGATGGGTTACACTATCGAAAGTGTTGGAACCACTTTGTGTATAAGGTTGTATTTGTTTTCAATAGTTTTCAATGAAGATCAAAATGAAGGAGATCAAGAAGTACTCCAATGAAATAGATGAATGGAAGATCAAAATGAAGGAGATCATGAAGTACTCTGATGAAGTAGAGGAATGGTAATTCAGAGGATTGTTGTATGGATCATTAGTTCAAAGAACATGTGTCAAAGGTGATACATTGTTTACAAAAATGAAGAATGTGAGGTGTAATCCATCTGAGGATGATTAAAGAAGAACCATTAGTTTTGATGAAGACCATGAAATTCATCATTATTGCATTATAACCATGAAAGAGACTTCTTGACGAATTGAATCATATGGTTTTCATGAAGTAGATCATGACGGTTGATGAAGAAGAAAATGTGCCAATGATTGAAATTCTAAGATGGTCGTGCGGGGATTAGAATTCTGAGATAGTCGTGCACATCACATTGTCATAGAAGATGATGATGCTAAAGTTATTCCTTCAAAGAATACATATCACAATAGTGGAGTTTGTGATAAAATAAGAAGAGTTACTGAAGGATACAGATCACCAAGAAGAAGTGCTTTTGAGGTGATCGTGCTTGTTTAAAAAGCAAACAAATGACATACAAATTTTTTGAAAAAGGAGATTCCATGGTGGCATGTCGAGTTCAAGGACTATGGATAATTATCCATGTTTTATTCAAGGAACATCGAAAAAGGAATGGATGATCTGGAGGTGGACAAAAAGAGCAGATACAAGGTGTCGTTGTTTCCCATGGTTTGCCAAATTTTTGGGCCAGAAAATCGACAAATAAAGAAAAGTGTTTTTAGCGAAGGGACTTGCACGCCGAGGTCTTGGAGGATAGGAAACTTGCGCGCCATATGTTTTTGAAGATCAGATCATAAAAATATGGCAAAGGGATAAGAATCGTGCAAGTTTTGGTGAGGTCGCGCAGGTGACTTGCATGCTGTGAAAAGACTTGCGTGCCTATGGTTTTTCGAGATCAAAAGATCAAAATTTGGCAAAGGAAAGAGGTTCGTGCAAGTTTGGAAGTTGGTCATGCAAGTGACTAGCAGGGGAAGAGGGATGCGCGCCGAGACTTGCGTGTCGATGGTTGACTTGTACGTCGTCGCGCAGGGTGGTCAAATTTCCTATAAATACTGGACCACCCCTCCTCATTTCCCACGGAGTTCAACACTTATAAAAATCAGAGCTCTCGTCGCGTAGGTGTAGAAGTCGCGCAAGTAGTGTGGGGTCACGCAGGTAGACTTGTGTGCCAGTGTTTGAAGTTGCGTGCTGGTTGTTGGTTGTGTGCCCAATGCATTTTGGGAGAGGAAGGAAGTGTGTCGCGCAGGTTAGAAGTTGAGGAAGGTATTGTCGCGTAGGTGGTTTGGTGATACCTGCGCGCCAGTTTAGACCTGCGCGCCATATTGAGACTTGTGCGTATGGCTGGGAGAAGAGAGCCAGGTGCTGTTGGAGTATGCCCATCTTTTTGGAGCTGCACAAATGCTGAAAGATTGCTCTATACCTTCAGTGAAACAGATGATGTATTCATTTGCAAAGACGGAAGAGCAATGAACAATCTGATTTTATGAAGAGTAGTGGTACCGCACACACATGAATGGTGTTTAACATCCCCATTGAGCTTTGCAAAGATAAGAAGAACGGTCTGTGTAATTAAACTCAGATCTGCACAGAAATAGGGGAATATATCAATACACTCAGGTGTTAGTATTGAGAATCAAAGGAAGAGAAGAAGAAGATATAATGCATTCAGTTATTGCACTAAAATAAAAGGATGAATATAAAAGAGCATCAACTCAGGACTCTGATGCAAGCAAAGTATCATGCTGAACAGGAGACAAAGACTTCAATGCAAATATATTTAAGAGACCTTCACATCTATAAATTGAGTGTGACTTCACCAACGGCAGTGATCCAGGGGGAGTCAACGGGAGTGACCCGAGGGACGCAGTGAGCTATCCCTAAACCTTTATAAACGCAGTGAGCCTGGGACAGAGTGACTGTGCTCGAACCATTGTAATCCACAACTAGTGAAGATTAGTGGAATTTGGTACGACCGGAAACTTGTCGGCGTATGCTCCTTGGACGTAGCCCTTAGTGGTGAACCAAGTAAAATTGATGTGTTATCTCTTTGCATGTGAATGTTTCATTGATGATCATATCCATCATACAGGTTTAAGTAGTTCCTACCAACATGGGAACAAGATCCACAACTTTAATAAGAAAATTTTGACACCCTGATTCACCCCTCCCCTCTTAGGGTGTCCCGGGGTCCTACAAGTAGTATCATAGGGAAAGGTTCAAGTATGTTGGATATTCTCTTGTAATTCTATTCAGAATAGTATTTGAGTTTCTTTCTTATAGTAAACAATGAAGAGCAGTCTTGATGAAGATTCAGTCATTTCTGAGTAGAATTCTACATCTAGAAAGACCATGACAAACATGAAAAATAAAGAGAAGAAGCAGTTAAACAAGTCCCTCACATAAAAAGAAGATGCAGTGCCTTTTTCTCCATGTCATTCCAATAATGAATAAATATTAGGCTTGGAAAGTATCAAACAGGTGGCTCAAAATTCTTCTAGGGAAAAGGATGACATCCCTAATTCAAGCTTTCAGGAAAAAATCAAAACATATCTGCATGATATTCTTGAAGAAAGGGTTGCTATTATTTGTAGCCTATTCCAATCTACGCAGGCTGAGATCACTCGATTAGAAATGGAAGCTGACAATATGGAAAAGGGGTTGGAAAGAAAAGTTATGGAAAGTATAAAGCTCACCAAAAAGGTGAAAGTCTTCGAAGAAAAAGATAAAGTCAATAAGACTCTAAAAGAAAAGATCCATCCACTTGAAGCTGAGCTAAAGAAGATCAATGAAGTCAAGATTTTTTGTTTGGAAGAAACTTCCCTGAAATTCAGGGAACTTGACTCTTTGTTACAAAACAAAGTTAAGATGCATGAAGATGAGGTTGAAATATTGAAGAATACTTGTGAAGGGAAGATGATCATGATTGAAGATCAAAAGATCATCCTCAATATTGAGGGTCAAAAATTGGTAGCCTAGTTGACCAAGATTGAGAATACACATATTGAGACTTCACAAAAGAATGAAATGATTGATGCTTTTACTCAATGTTCGTTGGAGGAATCTAAAGCTAAAATACCTCCAACATGTGATAAGAAGATTATGACAACTCTTGATTATCCACATCAAGAATCAGTTGCTGCTGGTACTCAATTCTCACTGGAGGATTCTATTGTCGAAAGACCTCCAACATGTGATAAGAAGATCATGACTTAACTCATTGATCTATCACAAGCAACTGAGAAAGTGATGGTACCATCCACACCATCTTGTACTCATGTTTCTAAATACGTTCCTAAAATCAGTGAAGGTTGGAAGAAAAGTTATAAACAAGTAAGGATGAGGAAATGTGAGAAGAATAAACATTCCACCATGGCTAGGGTGGATGAGAAGATAAAGGAGGAAGTTGGTTTCTCAAATAGAGCACAAAATATTAAGAATAAGGCCCAACAACCTCATACAGAAGATACAAAGAAGAAAAGATATGTGGGTCAATGTTGGTGCTGCATCAAATTTGGTAATTTTGCGCTAGATTGTTGGTACAATCCCTTTAACAGAAAAGCACAAAGAAAGCCTATATCAAAGGTAAGAAATCCTAAGAAGAAGTAGAAACATTTGTAGGTCCAAAAGCATCTGTTTACAGCAAACAGATTTTGAATGGTTGATAACATCTGTGATGTATGCAACGGCAGTGGTCACAAGAATGGTGCATGCCTATGTCAACAGATATCCAGAGTTGATAAGAACAAAAGACCACACAAGCTATCTAAGAAAGAAGAATATTCCTTGGGAAGAAATCAAAAGAATATTGTGAACACACATTTCCGCAAGAAGATCTCAAGTAGGGAAGCTGAGGAGACCCAATATTTTAGATCCATTAAATTGAATTTCCATTCATCCAAAAGAAAAACTATGTGGGATGAATCTCAGATGAGCCCATGTGGAAGATCCAAACCTTCCACAAAAGTTCCAA
Organism: Viscum album; assembly: GCA_963277665.1. Lineage (NCBI taxonomy): Eukaryota > Viridiplantae > Streptophyta > Magnoliopsida > Santalales > Viscaceae > Viscum > Viscum album. The sequence goes on from OY728132.1 coordinate 1,968,603,250, forward strand.
ATGACATATTGGTCATCTGACTAGAAGATTTGAAAAGAATGAGGAAACTTGAAGATGAAAAGGCCAAGGCTAGTGCTAAAGTAAACGGAAAACATTCATGTGATGAAGACAGAGTGCAGGAGAGATTGTAAACCAAGAGAATCACACATGTCAAAGAAGTTCTGTGTGAGAGATGTAAGAAATATGGTCACATTGAAAAAGGTTTCCTAACCTTAATACTAGATCAAGAAGCATTCCTTAATAGGAGTAAGAATGTATCATTTATGATGGCTATTAAGCAGAAAAAATCCCCACACAAAGTAGAAGAGAATGTGAAAGAGCCATGCCTCATCAACAGATGTCAGAACATATGTTCATATGTGCAGGCATGAAGACTGGAGTGAATAGAGGAACTTGGTTGAGAAAAGAACCTCAACCATGCAGCTCATGTTGATGAACCAAGGAGGAACCACCTTATTCCCTTATTCATTTTTGTATTTTATTTGTGCTAATAATACAGGGAATTGAAGGTGAAGCATGCTCTCAGGGGGAGAACCTGAGAAGTAGTGAATGGTGTCAACTCTGGATAAACAAGCTAAAGAAGTTTCCATCCATAGTATATTCTTCAATTTATATTCAATGATTAAGATGATGAAGGATCACTCTTCATGAATATGATGAGGAGTGTTTCCCTTGAGGGGGAGAAAAATGAAGAAGCATCCAAAATCACTATTTCAATCAATATCAACCCCAGCTGGAATCAAATATAGTTACTCTGTGAATTTCTTCAAGAACATTTCAATGGAGAAGGTATGCCATTTCTTAATCTCTATCCCTTGGTTACTCAGATAAAATATAATTCTATAAAGGGGGAGTTACTGAATTGATCAGTGACATACGAAGAATGGATGTGCCCCAAGGTCACTTATCCTCCCGATTTCACTTGAATGTTTTTGATCTGTTGGCTGATGTGAGTGCAGGAGTTTCAGGTTGATTATTTATAACGACCCATAATTTACATACATTGTCAGTACTTAAAAATTTAAGTAAACTTATTACAACATATAATAAAACCATGAAAGGACTGTATAGGTATAGTGTCTTTAGAAACTGAGAAACATAAACAACTGGTTCATAAAGTGTCTACACTGTCCCCCATTTATTTCATCATATCTATAGTCCCTTTTGGCATATCTTACTTAATAACCTTCTTCCTGACCTGGGGAAAGAAAACATACAAAAGGGTGAGCTCAAATACTCAGTAAGGGTAAACAAAAAAATATCAATCACATCATATTCATAAGAACATAACATTTTGGAAATCTTACCCTACAAAAGAGATCATAATTTCATAACATGGGATAAATCATGTTAGTGAAATGTAATCACAATAATCATAACTTAAAACATGAAGCTTTGTAGAATACACACATAATCATATAGAATCATTTATTATTAGTAAATACTCATTCCCAAGACTATCTTAGTGGACAAAGTCCATTTCTGAACCGAGTTCATTCCTCGTTTCAGTCCTGTTTCACTGAACTGGTTTAACCTGCCGTTCCAGCCATGTCTATCTCATAAGATATAAAATCTTTACCCAATGAATTGGAGGGAGATATAGGTACCACCCATCTCATAATGAAATCATTCTTACTTGTTCCACAAAATAAACATATATCATTCATAATAACCTAATAAATAAAATGGGTTTCATAAACATCATCACATCATCACATAATCCATATAAAATAAATGGATATCATTTCATAATAAGAAAAGTGAAACCATGTAAATCATAGATACATTATACTTGAAACATACACATATGAAATAATTTCATCTTAGATGGCAAATGGTTTTGATAAAACACTTAAAATGAATTCTTGAGGAAAATATCCTTTCTTCTTCAAAATCATTTTATTTTCACAAAATGACATGAAATTTTAAAAGAAAAGGATTTTGTTGAAAATAGTCATGAAATATTCTGGAGGAAGCTTCATGAAAATAAGTCTTTGTAAAATCATAAAAATCCTTTCATTCCGTATAAGTTAAAAATAACATTATTTTCAAACTTTTGTCAGAAAAGTCAAAAAGTACCTCATAAAAGAAAGATCTCATACATACCATGTAGTAAAAGTCAAAAATGGGTAAAAACGACATTAGACATACATGAAACCATTTTTAGAAAACATAGACATGGATGATAGAAATAACCCCAGTAAATACATACGAATAAGAAATCTCGGATAAAAATGAGATTTGCAAAATTATCCCTTACCTTAGGTCTGATTTGCTTCGCAAGTGTCTGAACCTCCTCTTCTTTGAAGCGCCTCTTTGAGACCTCCTTTTAGGGCACTAAAATTAGTCTTTGAAGAAGACTAAGACCTCTATGATGTTTCTAGGGAAGTGGAGAGGAGAAATTTTCTGGGGTTGGCCAAGCTTGAAGGCTCAAAGTGGTGTGAGGAAGAGAGGGAGGAGGTGCCCTATTCTAAGGGAGGAGAGGGGAACCTTTGGAAAAACTAAAACTATTATTTTATTATAAAGTCATATTCAGTTTTAAATAGCTCCAAATTGATTTATTTAAAAACTAAGGTGGGGATGGGTCATAATAATCTCATCCAATAGAATTTAGACAAGTTTAGGTTCCTATTTTAACCTTATCATTTAGATTTAACATTAGGTTAAATAATTTTACTTTTACCATGTCTTCTTATGTTCTTACACTATAAGGTTAATAAACGTACTATAACAAGACAAACAAACCCCAAGTTGTTTATTATTAATATATATAACCTTATCTAAGTCATTTGGCCGAACCTTAGATTTTTAGGAATAAAATAACAATTAATAATATAATATTTATTTTAAAAACTATTTTATGTCAATTTTGACACTATTTAGTAATTTAATTTTGTGAAAATCATAACAGAAAGCTTAGTTCGAAAAAAGTGAATTAAATCAATAATAACATGTCATATTAACATATAAAATTATTATAATTCATAAAAAGTCTCAAATTACATTTATTTGGGTATTTATAACATCAATTATGTCAATATTTCATTAATAAGATAATTACTGCATCATCATTGTTTCATAAATATATTAAATTATTTAATGTCTAAAAAATACAAATAAAATATCATTATGTATGAAATATTCTTATCTTTCTAATGAATATTTACAGTCGAATTCATCTTATGTATAACCCTATATTAAAAATTATATACTTATTAAACTTTGATTTTAACTATTTTAACCCTTCTTTAAATAAATTAATAATAAATGTCCTAATCTAATCCAAGTGGGCCTAAATGGTCATATTTTATTCCTAAGGTTGTTTTTGGTCGACTTACACTTATCCAATAGAATTAGGACATGTGTTAGGGTAATAATATTATAATATTTACTCTTAATTACCCTATTTACTTTTAACCATGGTAAAAAAAAGTAAAAAGTTACTATTCACCAAAAATTATTTTCATCTCATTGAACCACATTTTACTTACTGACATCAACCATGTCTCTCTGATTTTGGAAATTCCACTCACAGGTAAGTTTTATGTATATTTTTAAATTCTCCTAGGAGGTGGGTAAAAGACGGTCAAAAGTACAATAAAATTTTTATATATCTAAAATTTTTATAAAATTACTCCAATGAATTTCATTGAACTTATATAGGTATTATGTATCAATTTTGACCTAAAATAAATTTAAATAAAATAACTAATTATTTAAATAAAAAGTCAGTTTTTAAATAGTAACCCAGTGTTTTCACTATTCATCAAAAATTGAAAGTTTCCAGAAAAATACCAAAATTTCACCCTAGGCTAATTTCGATATTCCGAATCCAAAAATGAAGTCAATTTTGAAAAATAAAATTTACAAAATTTCAAAAAGTGTTTATTACTATTCATAACGGCTAGTTTTATTAATATTTTAATAGCATATCGTTGTTTAGTGAAACTCGGTATTGCGTACGACGCAAGCTATCAAGGAAGGTCACGATTACATGTAAAGAAAGCCAAACTAGTGTTGTGTGTAGTGAAAGATTCCTTTGATGATTTATATAAAAAAATAAATATTTCTTATAAAATTCTCGGGTGTTACATTCTACCCCCCTTAAAATGAATTTCACCCTCGAAATTCGTAACTTTGTAACAAATAGATGAGGATACCTCTCCCTCATCATATCCTCAAGCTCCCATGTAGCTTCTTCTAATTGGTGGTTCCTCCATAAAACTTTCACCAAGCGAGTGGTCTTGTTTCGTAGGACTTTTTCGCTACAATGCAGAATCTATATCGGCTGTTCTTAATAAGAAAGATCTTGTTCCAGCGGTACAACTTCTGAGATGTGTACATGTGAAGGATCAGGTATGTACTTTCTCAGGAGAGATACATGGAACACATCGTGAACTTGAGAGAGATTCGGTGGAAGCATCAATCGGTAAGCTACCTTCCCAACACGATCCAGTATTTTGAAAGGACTGATATACCTAGGTCTCAACTTTCCCTTCTTTCTAAATCTCATTACTCTCTTACAAGGAGATATTCGTAAGAACACTTTATCACCCACTTCAAACTCTAAGTCTTTTCTTCAGTTTTAAGCAAAACTTTTTTTTCGACTCTAAGCTGCTCTTATGTGTTGTTGAATAGATTGGACCTTTTCTACCATCTCATAAACAAGATCAGGTCCTAATAGGTTTTTTCCCCAACTTCATCCCAGCAAGTTGGAGTCCTGCATTTCTTTCCATAGAGAGCTTCATAAGGAGCCATCTGAATACTGGATTGAGAGCTATTATTATAAGAAAATTCCACCAAAGATAGGTGTTGATCCCAACCACATTTGAAATCCATAGAGAAAGCTCTCAACATATCTTCTAGAGTTTGAATCATCCTCTCAGACTGATCGTCTGTCTGAGGATGATAAGTTGTGCTGAAACTCAACTCTGTATCCAGAGTATGCTGAAGACTTCGCCAGAACTTTGAGGTAAACCTCAGATCCCAATCAGATATAATAGAAAGTGGTACTCCATGCAATCTTACCACTTCCTTTACATATATCCTAGAAATTTAATCCAGATAGAAATCCTCTCTAATAGCAATGAAGTGTGCAGACTTTGTAAGATGATCAACTATGACCCAGATAGCATTATTGCCTTTGGAAGTTTTAGGAAGTCTGGTGACAAAGTCGATAGTGATGTTTTCCCATTTCCATTCAGGTATGGGTAATGGTTGTAACATCCCCTTAGACTTCTGTCTCTCAGCATTAACTTGCTGACAAACCAAGCATCGAGAGACATATTCAGCAACATCTCTTTTCATGACATCCCACCAGAAGTACTCTTTCAGGTCCCTATACATCTTCGTGCTTCCAGTATGAATAGAGAATGAAGAACTATGAGCCTCATCCAGCAGCTCCTTCTTTAATTCAGGGATGGGAGGAACACAAACCCGATTCCTGAACTTTATTATCCCATCACAATCAAGGTTGAATTCAGGAACATTTCTCACCTTCTTTTGTAACTCTACATCTTCTTTCTATGCCTCTTTAATCTTCACATGTATAGATGGTTGAACATTCATTTGAGAAAGATAAGATTTTTCCCCTTACATTATAATTCCAAGATCCATCCTTTTTAAATCCATAAATATTGGATCTTTTGTGATCCTCATCATGGATAAACTGGCATGGTCTTGTCGACTTAATGCATCCGCCACCTTGTTTGCTTTCCCAGGGTTTTAATGAATTGAGCAGTCGTAATCCTTAATCAACTCCAACCATCTTCTTTGGCGCATATTTAGCTCATTTTGGGTGAAAATATACTTTAAACTTTTATTATCAGTATAAATATCACACCTTTCTCCATAAAGATAATGCCTCCAAATCTTTAATGCAAAGATTACCGCAGCTAACTCCAAATCATGAGTTGGGTAATTTTGCTCATGGATTTTCAACTGTCGTGAGGCATAAGCTATCACCATATCATTTTGCATAAGAACACACCCCAATACCTTCTTGGATGCATAACTATAGATCACAAACCATTCTCCACTACAAGGTAGTGTGAGCAGAGGTGCACTGGATAACCTTCTTTTCAACTCCTTGAAATTCTCTTCACATTCCTCCGTCCAAACAAACTTAACTCCTTTCTGAGTCAACCTGGTGAGTGGATTAGATAATCGTGAAAAATCTTTCACAAAACATCAATAATATCCAGCCAAACTAAGAAAACTTAGGATCTCGGTTACTGTTGTTGGTCTCAACCATCTTTCGATAACCTCTATTTTTGTTGGATCCACAGATATCCCCTCTTTTGAGATTATGTGACCCAAAAATGAAATTTTTTGAAGCCTAAATTCACACTTGGTAAATTTGGCATAAAGCTTCTCCTTTCTCAGGGTCTTCAATATAATTCTCAAGTGATCTTCATGTTCTTCCTTTCTCTTTGAATAGACAATAATATCGTCTATAAAGACTACAACAAACTGATCAAGATAGTCTCCAAAGACTCTATTAATTAGATCCATGAAGATAGAAGGGTCATTAGTAAGACCAAATGGCATCACTATAAATTCATAGTGTCCATACCTTGTACGGAAATCCATCTTCGGTATATCCTCCCTTTTGACCCTTGATTAATGATACCCTGAATGAAGATCAATCTTGGAAAAGTATTGAGCTCTGTGTAGTTGGTCAAATAAGTCATCAATGCGTGGGAGAGGATATTTGTTCTTGATAGTGATCTTGTTAAGTTCTAGATAACAAATGCAGAGTCTCATTGATCCATATTTCTTCTTAACAAAAAGAACAGGTGCTCCCCAAGGTGACGCACTAGGGCGTATGAATCCCTTATCAAGATTATCTTGGAGTTTCTTCTTCAATTCCTCCAACTCAATTGGGGCCATTCAATAAGGTGTCTTTGAAATAGGCAAAGCACTCGATACGAGTTCTATTGAAACCTCAACTTCATGATTTGGTGGAAGACCTGGTAATTCCTTCGGAAAGACATCGTCAAACTCCCGTACAATGGGCATATTCTTAATCGTGAGATTCTCACCAACCATTTGAGATAAATAACCTTCATTTAGTGGAATCAAGACTCATAAGATGGAAGAAATTTCCACTGGAAGGTTATGTTCATTATTGCATCGATAGATGATCATAGATTGATCTGGAATATGAAATGTGACTTCCCTTATATAGAAATTGATATGAGCTCCATATAAAGAAATCCAATCCATGCCAAGAATCACATCAAATTCCACTATAGGAAGGATCACAAGATTTGAAGGAAGCACTTTCCCACAAACTTCAATCGGAGAAGAATTATAAACTTTTGATGCGACTGTTGTGCCATTAGGGGTTGTCACAGCTAACTCAACATATAATTTTTGAGGTAATACGGTGATGCCCTTAGAAAATTCATCAGAAATAAATGAGTGGGTGGATCCAGAATCAAATAAAACATTTGCTACTTTAGAGTGGATGGTAAGTGTACCTTTCACCACTTTGTTATCGTACTCCACATCGCTGATAGAAATTTCACGTGACTTTCCTTTGTCTTTAGCCTTAAGAGTTTGTTTACATAGACCATCATCATTAACCCTTGGATTTGGGCATTGATTGGCATAATGCCCCATCTCCTTGCACTTGTAACATTGAAGTGTAGGAGATGCACTCTATGTAGCATTTTCTTTGATCGCATCACTAGACATCTTCTTCCCATAATTGCGGCATTCAAATGCCCGATGACCTTCCTTTCCACATTTGAAACATTTGCATGTCCCTTTAAGACAACTCCCTCCATGTTTCTTTCCACACTTTGAGCATAAGGGAAAGCTCATCTTCTTTTCAGTGTGCTCTTTAGATTTTCCTTTGAATTCCATTTTCCTCTTCTTATCAAACCCATATGACTGATGGGTTACTCCAATCTCCATATCAACTTTGAGAGCACATAGAACGATTTCCTCATAGCTATTGAAGTCCCTTATGGATAACGCCCTTCGAAGACTTAGTTTTAAGCCACTAAAGAATAGATCGATCTTACTCTCAGGTTGGATAATAATACCAGAAGCATACCTTGCAAGTCTTGTAAAATTTTCTTCGTAGGTACCAACAGATTCATCATCCTTTTTCTTTAGTTCAAGAAACTCCTTCTCCATCTTTTTTTGAAGAATACGAGGGAAGTACTTATTGAAAAATAAGTTCTTGAACTCTTCCCATTACATGGACTCAATTTCATCTCTTTACCTCGTATTCTTAATAAGATTCCACCATTGATTAGCATCACCTTCCAAACGATACACTGCTAAGATAACTTTATCATGTTCAAAACATTGAAGAACTGAAAATATCTTTTCAGTATTACTAATCCATTGTTCAGCAACTAATGGATTAGTAGACTCGCTGAATGAAGGTGGACACTGCCTCATGAAGGATTCAACAGAATGTTGCTCCTTCCTTTGCTCGTTTGGAAGTCCTGCATGATTCATAGCTTGAGAAATTTGTGTAATCATGGCTACAAGATTTTTCATTCCAGCTCCCAAAACTTTTGGTTGCTCAGGGGGACAATCATTGCATTGCTCGTCGCATTCCGCATTAACACGGTTCCTTCGTGTTCTAGCCATTGACTAAAACCAAGAAGAATAGTGTGAGCAACACTAATTATAATAGAAAAACCACATAATCAAGAATAAAACTTCACACTTAAGGTCTTATCATAGGTTATTCATGGCCATTTCTAAAACACTAATATTGTGTTCTATGCTTAGACTTATCCTTTGGGTTCTTACTAAGGCTTTCATATCCTAGTTTCCAAAGGGTGACTATACCTTTCCTCTGATACCAACTATAACGACCCATAATTTACATACATTGTTAGTACTTCAAAATTGAAGTACACTTATTACAACATATAACAAAACCATTAAAGGACTGTATAGGTATAGTGTATTTAGAAACTAGGAAACATAAACAACTGGTTCATAAAGCGTCTACACTGTCTCCCATTTATTTCATCATATCTATAGTCCCTTTTGGCATATCTTACTTAATAAAGTTCTTCCTGACCTGGGGAAAGAAAACATACAAAAGGGTGAGCTCAAATGCTTATTAAGGGTAAACAAAAGAAATATCAATCTCATCATATTCATAAGAACATAACATTTTGGAAATCTTACCCTGCAAAAGAGATCATAATTTCATAACATGGGATAAATCATGGTAGTGAAATGTAATCACAATAATCATAACTTAAAACATGAAGATTTGTGGAATACACATATAATCATAGAGAATCATTTATTTTTAGTCAAGACTCATTTCCAAGACTATCTTAGTGGACAAAGTCCATTTTTGAACCGAGTTCATTCCTCATTTCTGTACTATTTCACTGAACCGGTTTAACCAGCTGTTCCAGCCATGTCTATCTCATGAGATATAAAATCGTTACCCAATGCATTGGAGGGATATATAGTTCCCACCCATCTCATAAGGTAATCATTCTTACTTGTGCCACAAAATAAACATACATCATTCATAATAACCCAATAAATAAAATAGGTTTCATAAACATCATCCCATCATCACATTATCCATATAAAATAAACAGATATCATTTCATAATAAGAAAAGTGAAACCATGTAAATCATAGAGACATTATAATTGAAACATACACATATGAAATAATGTCATCTTAGATGGAAAATGGTTTTGATGAAACACTTAAAATGAATTCTTTAGGAAAATATCCTTTCTTCTTCAAAATCATTTTATTTTCACAAAATGCCATGAAATTTTAAAAGAAAAGGATTTTGTTGAAAATAGTCATGAAATCTTTTGTAGGAAGAATCATTAAAATAAGGCTTTATAAAATCGTAAAAATCCTTTCATGTCGTATAAGTTAAAAATAACATTCTTTTCATACTTTTTTCAGAAAAGTCAAAAAGTACCTCGTAAAAGAAAGATTCCATATATACCATGTAGTAAAAGTCAAAAATGGGTAAAAAACATTAGACATACATGAAACCATTTTTAGAAAACATGGACATGGATCATAGAAATAAACCTAGTAAATACTTATGAATAAGCAATCTCAGATAAAAATAAGATTTGCAAAATTATCCCTTACCTTAGGTCTGATTTGCTTCGTAAATGTCTGAACCTCCTCTTCTTTGAAGAGCCTCTTTGAGACCTCCTTTTAGGGCACTAAAATTGGTCTTTGAAGAATACCAAGACCTCTAGTATGTTTCTAGTGAAGTGTAGAGGAAAAATTGGCAGGGGTTGGCCGAGCTTGAAGGCTCAAAGTGGTGTGAGGAAGAGAGGGAGGAGGTGCCCTTTTATAAGGGAGGAGAGGGGCACCTTTGGAAAAACTAAAAATATTATTTTATTATAAAGTCAGATTCGGTTTTAAATAGATCCAAATTGATTTATTTCAAAGATAAGGTGGGGATGGGTCGAAATACTCTCATCCAATATAATTTAGACAAGTTTAGGTTCCTATTTAAATATTATCATTTAGATTTAACTTTAACTTAAATAATTTTACTTTTACCGTGTCTTCTTGTGTTCTTACACTATAAGGTTAATAAACTTACTATAACAAGACAAAAAAAAACCAGGTTGTTTATTATTAATATATATAACATTATCTAAGTCATTTGGCAAAACCTTAGATTTTTAGTAATAAAATAACAATTAATAATATAATATTTGTTTTAAAAACTATTTTATGTCAATTTTGACACTATTTAGTAATTGATTTTTGTGAAAATTATAACTTAAATATTAGTTCGAAAAAAGTGAATTAAATCAATACTAACATGTCATATTAACATATAAAATTATTTTAATTCATAAAAAGTCTCAAATTACATTTATTTGGGTATTTATAACATCAATTATGTCAATATCTCATTAATAAGATAATTACTGCATCATCATTGTGTCATAAATAAATTAAAATATTTAATGTCTAAAAATTACAAATAAAATATAATTATGTAGGAAATATTTTTATCTTTCTAATGAATATTTATAGTCTAATTTATCTTATTTATAACCTTATATTAAAAATGATTTACTTATTAAACTTTGATTTTAACTATTTTAACCCTTCTTTAAATAAATTAATAATAAATGTCCTAATCTAATCCAAGTGGGCCTAAATGGTCATATTTTATTCCTAAGTTTGTTTTTGGTCGAATTACACTTATCCAATAGAATTAGTACATGTGTTAGGGTAATAATAATCTCATATTTATCCTTAATTACCCTATTTACTTTTAACCGTGTTAAAAAAAGTAAAAGTTACTATTCACCAAAAATTATTTTCATCTCATTGAACCACATTTTACTTACTGACATCAGCCTTGCCTCTCGGATTTTTGAAATTCCACTCACATAAGTGGTAAAATTAAGTTTTATGTAAATTAGTAAATTCTCCTATAAGGTGGTTAAAAGACGGTCAAAAATTCAATAAACTTTTTATATATCTAAAATTTTTATAAAATGACTCCAATGAATTTCATTGAACTTATATAGGTATTATGTATCAATTTGGACCTAAAATAAATTTAAATAAAATAACTAATTATTTAAATAAAAAGTCGGTTTTTAAATAGTAACCCAGTGTTTTCACTATTCATCAAAAATTGAAAGTTTCCAGAAAAATACCAAAATTTCACCCTAGGCTAATTTCGATATTCCGAATCCAAAAATGAAATCAATTTTAAAAAATAAAATTTACAAAATTTCAAAAAGTGGTTATTACTATTCATAACGGCTAGTTTTAATTATATTTTAATAGCATGTCGTTGTTTAGTGAAACTGGGTATTGCGTACGACGTGCGCTATCAAGGAAGGTCACGATTGTGTGTACAATAAGTCAAGCTAGTGCTGTGTGTAGTGAAAGATTTCTTTGATTATTTATATAAAAACAAAATATTTATTATAAAATTCTCGGGTGTTACATTATTCCCTATCTCATTTTATTTTCGTCTACCTGAAATAAAAGTGGTAAACCCTCAAAGACAAAATACATGAGTTCTCATATCATGTTGGTATCATCATCTGTGAATAATGGACAGCCTTGTTGACTTAATCAAATCCTCTTGTTTTCTACATTGATCATTGCTCAATTAGACTTAGAGTGAAATGATTAATGATATATTGCTTAAGTATGGATTGATACCCTCCCAACCATGAGCTTTGAATTTCTTGTCAATAAGGGGGAGAGAAAGTGAAATGAATGTTTTAAAAGAAAAGTTGATTGAAGAGAAGATTCTGATTTTGATATTGACTAATTCTATTCAGAAGATGTATAAGGTATTGACAACAAAATACAAAGGGGGAGATTGTTGGAACCAATTTTTGTATAAGGTTGTATTTGTTGTCAATTGTTGTCAATAAAGATCAAAATGAAGGAGATCAACAAGTAATCCAATGAATTGGAGGAATGGAAGATCAAAATGAAGGAGATCATGAAGTACTCTGATGAAGTAGAGGAATAGTGATTCAGAGGATTGTTGTATTGATCATAAGTTCAAATAACATGTGTCAAATGTGATACATTGTTTACAAAAATGATGAATGTGAGGTGTAATCCATCTGAGGATGATTAAAGAAGAACCATGAGTTTTGATGAAGACCATGAAATTCCTCATTATTGTATGAGAACCATGCAAGAGACTTCTTGAGGAATTGAATCATATGTTTTGCATGAAGTAGATCATGACGGTTGATGAAGAAGACAATGTGTCAATGATTGGAATTCTAAGATGGTCGTCGGGGAATGGAATTATGAGATAGCCATGCACATCACATTGTCATAGAAGATGATGATGGTAAATTTATTCCTCCAAAGAATACATATCACAATAGTGGATTTTGTGATAAAAGCAAAAGAGTTGCTGAAGGATACAAATCACAAAGAAGAAGTGATTTTGAGGTGATCGTGCTTGTTGAAAAAGCAAACAAATGACATACAAATTTGTTGAAAAGGAGATTCCATGGTGGCATGTTGAGTTCAAGGACTGTGGATAATGATCCATGTTTTATTCAAGGAACATCGACAAAGGAATGGATGATCTGGAGGAGGACAAAAAGAGCAGATACAAGGTGGCGTCGTTTCCCAGTGTTTGCCAAGTTTTTGGACCTGAAAATCGACAAATAAAGAAAAGTGTTTTTGGAAAAGTGACTTGCGCGCTGCGGTCTTGGAGGATAGGAAACTTGCGCTCCATATGTTTTTGAATATCATATCATCAAAATATGGCTATGGGATAAGGGTCGTGCAAGTTTTGGTGAGGTCACGCAGGTGACTTGTGCGCCCTGAAGAGACTTGCGTGCCTATGTTTTTTCGAGATCAGTAGATCAAAATTTGGCAAAGGAAAGAGGTTCGTGCAAGTTTGGAAGTTGGTCGCACAAGTGACTAGCAGGGGAAGATAGATACGCATCGAGACTTGCACGCCGATGGTTGACTTGTGCACCGTCGCGCAGGGTGGTCAAATTGCCTATAAATACTGGACCACCCCTCCACATTTCTCACGGAGTTCAACACTTAGAAAAATCAGAGATCTTGTCACGTAGGTGTGGAAGTCGCACAAGTATTGTGGGGTCGCGCAGGTAGACTTGTGCGCCAGTGTTTGAAGCTACGCGCTGGTTTTTGGTTGCACGCCCAAGGCAGTTTGGGAGAGGAAGGAATTGTGTCACACAGGTTAGAAGTTTAGGAAGGCATTGTCACGCAGGTGGTTTGGTGATACCTGCGTGCAAGTTCAGACCTGCGCCCCGAAGACTTGTGGGCCATATTGGGACTGGTGCGCCAGACTGGGAGAAGAGCGCCAGGTGCTGTTGGAGTACGCCCGTCTTTTTGGAGCTACCCAAAAGCTGAAATATTTCTCTATACCTTTGGTGAAACAGATGATGTATTCGTTTGCAAAGACAGAAGAGCAATGAACAATCTGATTTTATGAAGAGAAGTGGTACCGCACACACATGACTGGTGTTTAACATCCCCATTGTGCTTTGCGAAGAGAAGAAAAACGGTTCATGCAACTAAACTCAGATCTGCACAGAAAGAGGAGAATATATCAATACACTTAGGTGTTAGTATTGAGAATCAAAGGAAGAGAAGAAGAATATATAGTGCATTCAGTTATTGCACTAAAATAGAAGGATGAATAAAAAAGAGCGTCAACTCTGGACTCTGATGCAAGAAAAGTCTCATGCTGAACAGGAGACAAAGACTTCAATGAAAATCTATTGAAGAAACCTTCATGTCTATAAACTGAGCGTGACTTCACCAAGGGCTGTGAGCCAGGGGAGTCAACGGGAGTGACCTGAGGGACGTAGTGAGCTATCCCTGAACCTTTGTAAAGGCAGTGAGCCTAGGACAGAGTGACTACGCCCGAACCATGGTAATCCACAACTAGTGATGATTAGTGGAATTTGGTATGACCGGCAACTTGTCGGCATATGCTCCTTGGAAGTAGCCCTTAGTGGTGAACCAAGTAATATTGTTGTGTTATCTCTTTGCATGTGAATGTTTCATTGCTGATCATATCTATCATACAGGCTTAAGTAGTTCCTACCAATGTGGGAATAAGATCCAAAACTTTAAGAAGAAAAAGTTGACACCCTGATTCACCCCTCCCCTCTCAGGGTGTCCTGGGGTCCTACAGAAAGTTGTAACTAACTTCAAATTCACTATTCCAGATCCTCCAATAAAATAGTTCAGGAAAAATATTCCTAAAGAATCAATAGGCGTCAAACATAAACATCAAAAAGATCCATTGACACCCAGCATCTCCTTTAAAAAGCCTCATCAATGATGTGGAACAAAAATTGTAATTCACACATGTGTATATCAATACATCTACAAAATTAATTTTGAAAAATATCATACCTCTAATTTACCATAGAATATATCAATCAAAGGCCTCTATAGACTTCAAATATCTCACCCCTATCATCTTGCTCGATGAGACCGGTGTGGACAACCTAGTTTTAGTGTTTGGAACTTATCAAACTGACTTACTCAATTTGATTCCCTCCCTAATAAAATTCACATAAAAAATCAGGAGTATCTAGATATTATTTTTCTTAAAAATGCATGTGGGTATCATCAACCATATCTTTATCAGCGGGAAAAGGGTCGAACAATCCCACATGATATCCCCCCCAACAATCACAAGAAAAACTCTACATCTCTTTTGGATGTCTAGAACTAGCATATGACTCTAAACCATAGAAGCTATATCTGGTGATCATCTATATGAGATCCCCATACATGTACTTCTTCGAGTCAACAAAAAACAACATGTTATGGATGTATTATCTCTTATATTCCAACTATCATTCCCAAATGTCATCATATTCTGAACCAAAATCATTCCACTAACAAGAACATATTGAGAACTCCAATTATGGTGGGAATGTAGATAGATACCATTGTTTCCCTAATATATCATATTAATCCCTACATGATGTTCTATGATTAGAAAAATGTAACTTGAAGCATAACTAGATAGTATCTCAAAAGAATATTGAACCTTTCCAAATACTCTGTCTTTTTATTCATT
The DNA here is from genome assembly GCA_963277665.1 of Viscum album. Classification (NCBI taxonomy): domain Eukaryota; kingdom Viridiplantae; phylum Streptophyta; class Magnoliopsida; order Santalales; family Viscaceae; genus Viscum; species Viscum album. Next base: position 1,968,618,812 of record OY728132.1, read on the forward strand.
TTAGAAGCTATAAATGCTCCTAGAAATAGAATAATCTAAATGTGAATAGAATAAAATTTCCCTAAAGAGATGATAAAATTAATTCTATGTGTGTACCAGCCAATCATGTTTTTGAGTCACCACAATCATTCATCACCTCGTGAATCCTTAATTATGAATCTCCATTATGACTACTGTATAATTAGGAGGTTTACTTATAAATAAAAAAACACAAATGACTACATTAATCCCATTATTTTCTACCTTGGGGATTAGATACACACTAAAACTAAGAGGCATATTCCTCTTAAAAATTGGGTGTTCTACCATGTAATTAACAACCTCATCAAGTAATACTAAGAAAAAAATAATTTTAAAAAGGAAGTTTCATGACTATAAAATAACATTGCAGTAACTCAACATGTACATACCCCAACACATAAGTCATATCATTAATAGTATCTTCATCGTGATTCTATCATGGAGTATTTTTTGTATATCATTTTAGTTGAATAAAAAACTGATCAATAATTAAAATTTCCATATATTTTATATGGTTATCTAACTTAACAAGGAAAAAAAAGCACAACATAATCATATTTGATTATTGCACCAAGGCTCCATGCAACCCTTGTCCATAGGTACTGAGTAACCAAGAATAAAGTCATAGTATTAGTGAATATATACACCATAATTTTAAAAACACTATAATCTCATTAATGATAGATAAAATTGAGAATATTTAACACTTGTGGCATAAATCCAAATACAAACCACACATCTAGGAAATCAAATATCTAGGGCCAAAAAAGAATATTCAATGATACCACTCTATCACAAGCTGACCCATAGAGGTATTCCAGTATTGTGATAATATGAGAGTGAAATCCTTAATCCTTCCTCTAATAAGAACGTCAATGTAGACTGCAGTCAAATAGGCATATCCCACATTATGGGGGACCTCTAATATGGTACCTTCACACATTTAGATGCATCCATATTTATGAATCCATGAAAAGAAAATAATAAAAATAATAAAAAATGAATGTATACATCTAATACATAATTAGAGTTAAGGAAAATTACATGAAATCATGATGGGGAAAATTATAATGAAATATGAACTTCTCAAAACGTAGGGGATTATATAAAATTAAACAACAAGTAATCACCTTTGACTACTAAGATCACTATATTATTCCTGGTCAGGGTCCTCTATAGACACCATTTTAAAAACATAGTCCATATAACACATTACACATGTTGGTATATACCTCGTAGGGTGGGTAGAAAAATTACTAATGGGAAGTTCATATTAAAAAGCTGTCACAATTTAATGGAAATAGTTATCTCAACCCATTTCTAGTGTAATAGAAACCCAGGAGAGAGAGAGAGAGGAAAAGAATCCCCATATCCAAAAATTATCTATGCATTACTAGTCATTTAATCACTATATGGTATGTTAATAAATATATTAGTAATAACAACAATGAATCTTCGAATAACCAAAATATAGTCACCATCAACTCCAACACTCTTAGAGGTCTCATACTTATAGCAAGATACATGATTGTACTAAAGGATAAATGGTATCTATCATATAAGAGTAATTTATCCTTGTGTCTCACCATACCTAATGGAATTAATATTATATATCATACACATTGATTTTCACTAATCTGATGAATCATCCCCACAATCACTAAATGTAGTAATCTATGAGAACAGTCTCTCTGGTCATTCCATGTGGAATGTTATAATGATTCCAAATGGGTCATGATACTCAAATAAAAGATCACAAACATTTCCCTTTAGGGAATAAAAGATACCTACATGAATTTAGAAGATCTCTGCTAAATTCTAGTGGGTCACACATTGGATAAATGGGGATTATAGATAATAAAATTTATAACCCATTAAGTCTCAACATTATGATAGAGGATCATGGAAGAAACCATTGTAAAATACCAAAAACCCAATTTGGAACCCCCGCTATATATGTGATTAGTGCCCTTAAATGTTGGTCACAAAAATACCTAAATCCCCACCTAGAGAATACTCTATGATAGAGGATAAAACCCTAGTATTTTATATGTGATACATGAACCCTATCCAAAATAGATCCATTAAGGGGATCAAAATCCTTTTCTATGGATGTAATGCTGCACTATACCCTCTATGTTATGTAATAAGGGAACACATCCACATAGTACTGATCATCACGTTTCAAATAGAATAATACCTCTAGTACTACCTCTCTTCGCAACTCTAACACCCAAAAAATGACCACCATCACATTCTATATGCATTATTTACTCATTATTTTCTACCCATGGGCCTGCATCATAGTCTTTAATATTTAGATTCATATGAGATAAATCTCTAGGGGGAATACACTTTGTGTTCATTTGGGGTACATTTTGTGTCACTCTAGTATGGCATGTATCCATTTCCCCTCGAATGACTTGGAATATAATATAATATGAGTCATATAAATGGAGTTACATAGTGTATAACCAAAACTGATCACCTGGATGTGTCCTCAAATACAAACGATCGGACTATAAAAGTTTCTCTATATATCATGTAACAACGGTACGTGGTGGGAACCAATTGGTCCATCCCCATATCTGTATTGTTGTCCATTCTCATAAATAGTGTCCCATTACCATGTAACATGGACCATTCCCATATTAATGGTCATATAATCTATCCCATTTACATCCAAGGTCTCATCAGGTTCTTCCACACATCCATGTCCCATTAAATTTTGTGCCTTACCATGTCCTTGGTCACATGGAAAATCTTTACTTCATAGAATACTCCAAATACACATAGTGTAGATAATTAATATCATCATCCATGAAGAGGAATAACAAACAAAATTTCCACTAGTAATACATGCACTATGATTGGGATTTTCAAACACGAAATCACAATGTTCTACTTAAAACACATTATTTCTACAAAAAACACAAATATTTCCCCACAGGCGATAACTATTCAACCTAATATTTCCAAATAATATTAAAATAATTCATAAATGGTGATTATGGTGTAAAATTAATAAATCCACATTTATCATAGAAAAACGTTGATGATTTACATCTAATGAGATGCCTAGAATCGGTTGTACCTCGATTTTTTGTTTATCACTATCAGGAAAATATTTCATTGGGGTCTCCTCTAATCCATGGATCACTAAACATGAAAGGGAGGAAAAACCATCTCTTTCTCTACCATGCATGGAAAAAATTACATGATAGAGAATGTAGGGTTTTAATAATTTTTTTAAATTATTAATCATTAATCATTTAATGATTCAACAACATCTACCTCCAATGGGTAATTGGATGTTTTAAATCCTACTATCATGTCTTTGATAAAAAGTAAATTAAAAACTCAAATTAAGTGATATATTTCTAATTCAAGACTTTTTTTGAGAGACATTCCATATTATAGGAAACAAAATGTAGGTCTAATATATAAAAATATTTAATATTTTTATATAACCATACATAGTCTATCCAAGCCTGTAAATTGTTCCCGGACATAGCTCTTAGCTTTAGAAATATTTTTAAAAAAAATTCCAAACAATTATTTGAAAAAAAAATCAATAAATATAGTGTCACGTATTTATTTTATTAGATAATATATATATATATATATATATATCAATTTTATCATTGAATTCATGGTTTTAATTATCAAACATAATATGAATTTCCCTTTCCAAAAATTGTTTATATGGTTTTTTGTACTTTAATTTCATAACAATGAACTATAAAAATCCATTATCTAGTGGTTATTACATAGAAATTATAGGATTGGTATGACTGTACATCCTAGTAATTCATGTTGTTATTTGTTTTAAAGTAGAATGTGTAAGGTTCGCACACTGATTAGTAAATCTTAGGTCCTAAACATGAATTTTTTTAAATATACTGAAATTATTGATATCACCATGTTATCATACTTTTATTTACATATTATGGGCCCCTATATTTACTTATTCTCATTTATTCCACATAGGGTGGGCTGAAGATGGTCTATATTATTTTTTGTAAAGGATTAATGTCATTATATTTTGATATTAATGTTGGATCCAAATGGTATCAATTCTATTATTCATCATATGTCATCTATTTCGTCATTATTTTATAGATTTTACTCAACCTTATTATGATGTATTTGGTAAAAAAATTTATAAATGGTCTAATATTAGGTTTGTCATATTCTACTATCCATATTGTTGGTTATTTAATATGATATTTCTTATTTCCATGTAATCATTGTTATGTGGTCACGTGAGTTAGGTAATTTTAATAAATTTTCCTTATAAGAAATTTATTATATATTTATTTATTTTTATAAACTCTTTATTCTATATAAATATATCTATATGTGACATATTTTTCAATATTATTGGTGTTCCCCTAATTCTGAGTTTTTTTATACTGGAATAATTTAATTTTATTTGGGTAAGTTTTTCCTTTGACATAAAATAATTCACATTTCAAGAAAGTGTTTGTTATGTTTATCTAATGTGATTTTAATAATTAATTTTAATCTATGATGTTATATTAAATTTCAATTGATTCAAAAATTATTTTATATATTTTACCTTTGAGAGTAAGGATTTATAAATGTTTTTTTTTGTTTTTTGTGGTGGGGTAGATTTTTCACTGAATTCATAAAATGATTATTTATTATAGCTCATTAATGCCAATGTGCGATTTGAAAATATGTTATGATTTGTTTGTGTAGTTGATATTAAATTAAATATTTTATATATTATATACAACAATTAAATGTATACAAATATGACATGATTTTATTGATGTTTTTATATTAATATTTTGATTGAAAATAGTTTTCATGAATGATATATTTTGAAATCATTGCCTTAGAAAAAATAGTTGGTCTGACATGTTAAATTTTGTTTTTTAATATTACAGGAAAATAAATTATCTTGAGAACCACTATGTTGTGCTCGATATGTGATTTTAAATATTTTGAGATGATATTTAATATTTTTTAATTCATAAATAAATGACAATGAGATAATTATTGATGAGTGATTGAGGGGTGGAATGATGGGTTTTTATGAAGATTTATTTATTAATATTATTTTATAGGTATATGATTAATGTTATAATATATTATTTATTATATTTTGTTCCCTAGTTTCGATGGAACTAAATGTATTAAGTTCAGAGATTAAAATACATATCTATACTGTGATGTTTTCACATAGCCTAAAATCCTCCAGAGGGTGGCCATCTTGAGCTATGTGTAATGATACATAATGAGTCCACTTATTTTTGGTTATCAATATATAAATATAAATAATTTAATATTAGAAAAACATATTTCCTATATCATCTCACCAAAAAATATAGGTAGCCACTATTTAAAAATAAATTTATACATTTTAACATGTTGGGGACTCATGATTTTTTCATCAAATAATTTATTACTATTTATAATTTATTACTTATCAATCAATATTTTTTCTATATTTAAACTATATTGATTCTCAGCTCTCAATATATATGATTCATCATTCTCATATGCAATTAATTATCATAGGTACTATAATTTTAGGTTATTTATTCCTAATACTATATTATTTAGATATTATTATTCTAATTTCTATGTTTGTTTAATTTTGAAAAGATAAAACTAGTTGTCAAAAATTATGTTCATAATAAATGGATGTAATATAACATAAGTTGTAAAAATCATGTTATTTTTTAAATATTTGTTTCGAAAATTTATTCATGTTTTTCTATATTACATTCCATTTAATAATAGTAATTTAAAAATATCGAAATTATTCTTATAAGGTTTAGTGACATGTAATTTTTTTAAATACATTATCTATGTACAAAAAAGCTATTTTCTATATAATTATAGAAAAATTATTCAAGAACTATCTTACAATATGAATTACAAATAAACTTCAGTGAAATTTGAATATTCATGTGTATCTAACATCATGCTTTCAAATCGTGGTGTTTTTAGTCTCTATAACATCACCCATAGGTGTAGTTCAATCTCACATATTTATTAAATGATCCAAATAAATGGAAAATGTATTTTGTTTTTTATTTAGAGATGATTGGGGATCACATTTAGATGATCATGTTGACTCATCATCCATGCTATCATTTCAATATTTTTAATATCAGCCTTCTTGACTATTTTTTTTTATGGAACATTTCACTAAATACAGGATATGTATTAATACTTCAGCCTAAATTAAATGTTATCATTTTTATTTGTATAGAATTATTTTTTGTTTTTATTATATTAACATTTTATTCTATTTAATTTTAAATGAAGTGATGTCCAATATATGGATTCCCCATGATGAAAAATGGGTATTGTAACATAGTATTTTTATTTAAATTATTAGGAAAAAACATTTCTACAATGTTATTTTCAATCCCATGGACCATTTCAAAATCCCATGGTGATTAGGTTTTCTCCCCGAGGATCATTGTGGGATAACCTATGAAAAATTATGGATTGTCCCAGGATTGATCGTGATAGTACATATTTACATGATATTGTGGTAACATATTATTCTATTGTGTAGCAATAAAATGGAGTATAATTCATATTATTTCTAAATAGCTTATGATTTTCTCTATCATTACACCTTAATTATTTCATGTATTTATTCGTATTGTAATACGTTTTAACACAATTCTAATTTCATCTATTAATTTATTTTAAAAAAATAATTAAATTTTAAAAAATTTAAATAATGATAAAAATTTCTTTCTATTTACAGTAATTTAATAAAAAAATATCCAAATATAATGGAAAAGAGAAACCCATTCTTAATCATCTTATAAAAATCTATGAATCATTCTACAATTGAGAAATATAGTGTAATGTCACCAATAAAAACATATTCCATAGTTATTTCATTTTCACACTAATTCATAAATATTATTTAATCACCCCAACAAAATTGATTACCATTAACTTAAATAATTTGTGATGTCTTAAATAAAATTCTCATTGAAATTTAATCATTCTATATTGATTTTTATAAAATATTATATTACTTATAGGATATATTTTTATATTATTTAATATAATTTTAGAAATTAAGAAAGATAATTATTTATGTTATATATCATGATTTTTTAAAATTGAATTATTAATTAATTTTATTATTATGAATAAAAATTTAATATTTCTTAGAAATAATTATGAAACTTTTATATTAAGATTATATATATATATATATATATATTTGTGAATCCATGATGTGATGGATTGAAAATTTTGAAACCTTTTTTTAATAATATATTAAAACCCAGAGGTATAATTTTTTATATGGTTGAAGTTATTTTATATAAGAATATAAAATAGTTAATCTGATTCAATATGAAGAAATTATTTCATTTTTGGTATTGAAAATTGTACGGAACCAATGAATTTAAAGTATAATGAAAAAAAATATATCATGTTCTGATTATTATAAGGAATAAAAAGGATTTACTATAAAAAAAATAATAATTTTTTAATTTAATTTCTTACTATGATATTTGTGATCATTAGAAATTTTAAACCATTCTAAAAAAATTAATAAATTGACAAATCATATAGATGGTAATTCAAAATTATAGTATATAAAAACACCAAGTTTATCGATTCTCCACGTCATATACTCGTGTCTATAAAAAGATTATATAATTATATAATGTTATTATTAAATTGTGAGAAAATACTTAAACATATAATTTTACATGTTTTACAGTTTTGTTAAATATAATTATTACCTAGTAGATAAGATATAGATTATTAATTCTTTTAATTTTTTCATTTTGTATATGAATCATTCCCTTAGTTTGATGTAAAAATTAAGGTGTTTTAATGTGTTATATATGTAAAATTTCTAATGATAATTAACTTTTGATTATTTTTAATTTTTTCTTCTATAATATTATACTATTAAGGATAAAACTCATCACAGTTTTGCTTATAAATTTTATTTTGATGCATGATATAAATTGTATGAGTTTTTTAACAATAAAATAAAATTTATAAAATCCATATTCAACTATTTTTTAATATATTTTCTAGTAAATTATTCAATATAAATAACTATCTATAGAATATTAAATCATTAGTATGGTAATATATATAATTTCATAGTGTAATTTCAAATTAATTCTTATAGAGAAAATTTTAAAAATGAATATATTTGAATTAAAAAAAACATAATGATCCTAGATTAATAAACAGTATAAATTCATTTCATTTGAAGGATTAGTAAATTAAATATAACCTTAAAAAATTATTTAAATATTTCTTCCTTCCATTTTTTAATGAAGTAATATTGGGATATATAGTTTAATTTAGGATTATAATTAGATAATAACTCTTTTATAAATTATAATTATTTTTTATTAAAGGGTTTTACAAATATTACTAGATAATTACTACATTGAGTTCATGGTGCACCAATAACATTTAATTTTTTATTAATTATTTGTGATTATGGAGACTCTTTTTATTCCATCAATAAATTTGGAAATTTTTGTGGAATATTTAATAAGCAAGGTGTTTGGAAGGGCATGTTGTTCCAAGGATGAGTGATCCGAAAATTATATATATATATATATATATATATATATTTATATTTAATATTTCTTATTTCAAGTGCAATAATCAATTCAATCATAAATGGAATATCACCAGTATGGATTTTTGGATTAGAATATTGATACCATGGTTGAGTCAAAAATTTGGTTTAATTTGTAGATGTGAGCTAAGGGTTGTCAGCACTTGATGGCTGATTAAGGAATCCTTTTTTGGGTACATTTAATTAAAATAAATAATTTATTCATTTAATAAAATTAAATAATTAATATAATATATAAATACCCTCTAAGGATTCATTTCCCAGGGTTATCTACATAACCATTTTCTAGATAAACGAGTAGGAGGATATCATCTTTCATTAGAGGATTGAAATATGAGAATGATAGTAGATAAAATCATGGATATAAAGAGGTGAATAAATAATGTAGCGGGCTAATCACCTTAATCACTAAAGGTTCCTTTTTCACCAATTATCAAACCATTATCAATATATGTCTATTCAATGGATGTTTTCACCCTTCTTATTTAACAAATGAGCATGGAATCAATTTTTTATGATTATAGTCCCTTAAAAATATCCTAATAGTAATTCAATTTTTTAAAATAAATTATCTATTTCGATAAGTCATGATATTACCAATGATTCATTAACTATCAATTGATGGCAAGGAATTTATTAGAAAATAAAAACTTTCATCCTTGTGTTATTTACCATTATACATCCATTCATGACACTCTTGATCTACAATCAATTGATTGTTAATTTGATGATAACTGGGTGTACAAATTATTGTGAATTTTCTCTTTGGAAAAACATGTCATGTTAATGTGTTCATATTTTTATATTTCTTATGTGAAAGAGTTGTGTAAATTCTAGTTGGAACATATATTTAGATATAGTATTACGGGTATACAAATAGGTTGGAGTTGTTAAATCCATTGGATAAGTGGTAGATATTTTCTGATCATTTGGTTCTTGAAATTTGACAACCGGTGATGGTGTAATCTTATGATGGTATAGACTGAAGGGTTCCCTCTACACAAGAAGTGAGATTTCTACATATAAAAATGATACCTCATATTCCAATGGTGAATGACCAGAATCCAATTTTTTATCGGCCATGGTTGATGGTCCGTGTCATTATTGTTCTTATAATATTAACATCTGATAATTATAATAATGTTTTTATAATAATAAAATTGATAGAAATTATTATATTCAATAATTATGAATTCTTCATGAAGATTTATTATTTGATATTTTAAATGATAACAATGTTAAATAAAAAATAATTCGATTAATATACAAAGATGGTTGCAACATGGATCCCTTAGGTAGAGAAGGAGGTGGAGTTTTCTAATACAGATGAAAAAAATTGGGAATGTTGTTCATGATTCCAAAATAAATTTAATGTTTAATATTATTTTTCTTGAAAATATTTTTTATAGTTACTAAATATGAAGATGAAAAAAAATTTGGGGTTGTGTGATGTGTGGAATGTATTGGTAGTGAATATCATCCACTCAATAAGTTTCTAATAATAATAATATAAAATAATATTATTATTATTTATATTTTTTAGAACTTCATTCATTTAAAACATCACTTTTTGATGTTGGATTGACAATTCTTCTAGGTCATCATGATCAAGGTATTAAGATGGATGATTTATGACTATTGATATGTATATAGTTAAAACTCATAGATTATATTAATGGATCTCCCAAAAATAATATTACTATTATTATTATGATTAATAATAAATAATCTTGTATCAAAAACATCTTCATTATACAATGTTATAATGAAGAACTATATAAGGAATCGTGGCCCTAATATTGAGGTGGACATTTAAAGACCAATATCATGTAGTTAATTTGTACTCGTGGCTTGAGTTTTTGAAACATCATTCAAGAATGAAGCCTTTAAAATATTTTTTTCTCAAGTTTTTTGATTTGAAAAAGTGAATATGTTATCTAATTCTTTCTTCCAAGGAACAAAAGGGTGTGATCGATTTACTGTTTCATGTAATTATTTAGTGAAATAAGAATGGATTTATGTTTCTATCTATCATATATATTATTACCCTCTTGAATTCATCGACATTTTGAAATGAAATACATTGTACTCTAGGAGTACACCAATAGTCCTATGGGTACAAATGAACAACCCTGTACCTAGGAATATCTTGCTAAACATCTAGAAAGTAGAGTGGGATCATACACCTTGTGGACCCCATACACGCGGTTTACTTCTTGAGATTAATCTACCTCTACTATCTTCTTCATTATAACTCATATTTTTAGTAATAAGATGCCTATCCAATGTGTTTTTTATATAGAATGTGATTGTTCCCTTTATATTGGATTTTTTTATACTGTGTGAGATGTTATAAATTTGATTCTACTTAATGCATCACTAAACAATGATAATTATCATGATGTATCATTATAGATTCTAAATAGGGAAAAAATCCCTTATCACACATGGGCACATTCCCATTATCGATAGTGATAGAACTCCCCTATTGTACTAGGGTTTGGTTCATCTATACTCTTTATCTATACTCAATTATGCAGATAGAGATGATAATCCACTAACACACTTAGAAGTAGGTCCTCTACCTTAGGATTGGAAATCACTTTTGGTACCCCGGTATGTGGCCTACATACTAGTTCTACAAACTCTTTGTGGAGATAGACATAATTCACCCCTTTCTCAATATGGGAAGAAACTCTATCCTTCTAGATGGTACCTCCTATTGCACTAGGGACTACTTCCTCCATATTCATTTTGAAGATAGATGTGGTACACCCATATAACATCATGGATTAGTTCAGAAATCTATATCGATAGTACTACCCTTTCGCACTGTGTCGCTATTCCACCATATTCATTGTGCATATAGAGATAGTAATCCCTTATTACGCCATGTGTAGTTCCTCTATCTATTTATATTTTGATACCTTGTCATAGTAGTGAACAATTCCACTATACTCATTGTACATATTGAGATGCTACTATCATATCACACCCGGGTGTGAGTCCTTAATCAATTGATATCATACTCCCCAATCGAATAAGGTTAGAGGTCATCGATATGAATTCAATTGGATAGATACATGAGATATTGGAAATATATGATGGACCGTTCGATTGGCATGAAGTATCTATTTTCTTAGTAAGGATGTGTAGATTGATATCCCCTTACAAATTTTTTTATGGTTTCTTTATTAAAATATCTCGGTTTTCTTTATGGGTTTTCCTCAATTACTATTTGACATACCTTTTCTATGATGAGATCACTACTTCTATCATTTCATATATTTCTCCCTCCCTGTTTTTCAAGTGGTCCTACTTGGTATGTATACACTGACACCTATATGTAGTTTTCCATCATGTTTCATGTCTTATAAATATGATTGATGGGTTAGATATTATTTTCGAGGAGACTATTGATATATGGGTGAATTTTATCGTGAACAATGGTCGACTCTTGGATATGAGGACCCTAGCTCCATCAATATTATATATTATTTTATTATGTTTTTGCTGGGACATTCTTTCTAGTTTGTAATTCAATTTTCCCCTTTAAATTTCATATTACACTAATATACACTTTTTTGTTCCTTATATATTCTTACACTTATAGTTTTTACTCTCGATGTTACAATATCATATCACCATTCATCATCACTTCTACATGGAGATGGTTGGGTACATTAATACATGTAGTTTTGCAAAAGGAATCACAAATTTTTATGACATTCAGATCTAATTACTTCAACCTATACTATGGAGGTGGGCATGGTGATGATTGAACCCAGCCTTCTACCCCCCAGTAAGTTCTCTATTTGTTGGGTCACAACAGATTGGTATCTGAGATGGCTCAACTTATAGAGGGTGATTGGATAATTTCCCCCTTGTGAGGATTATTTTGGATCATATGAGAACTATATGAATGTATATAGAGTGAGACATTCAGTCTAGTTAACCCATTTTTGGTGTGGGATATGACATATCTATTCACCATGAAACTGACTACCTTCTTATCAACTCATCATTCCGATTCATTTATTTTAGGGAAAAATTATTAAATTCGACATATATTATTGTTTATTTTCACAATACTTCATGATTCACCTTTTATATATGTTATTTGACAATGAAATATTATAATAACCCTAAATAGTACTCTAGGATGAACACTTTATATGATTTTGTGGTTGTTTCATGATAAGTACTAGTTAGGCAATGATACCTCTTTTAGGGATCAATCAATATGGTGTGTCCTCCATGCAGTTGAGTAGTGAATGGATCCTTCTATTGATCAGGAAAATGACTGTCCATGTGTTGAGAAGACGATAACTCCATTATAGAACGATAGTGGTATGTGATTTCTTTCAACATTACATAATATAAATTGATGTAAATTAATAATTTTCATGATGATAAAACCCTCATCGAGTATAGGTTGGACATGTTACTATTTTTTAGATTTTGTAGACCCTTATGGATGAGATTATTTCATTGGTGATGAGTCTTCTCTTGGGAGAAACATTTGGATCTATAGGTACCGAGAGATGATTCTTCTATATTGAGTTCACATATTAGGTTTTATAGACACGTATTTCCCATGTTATTTGGTTAGAAAAGAATATCGTTCACATGCAGTGATGGATTGGAAAAATTCTATGGTGTAAATGTACCTCTTGGATATGTATCATAAATATGTTTACACTGGCAGCACAAAATTTACAAACAGACATGGTGATCAGTATATTCTTGTGTTAGTGATGATTAATATGGATTCATAAATACATGAAAGTAGAAAAATTCCCCAATTGATATATATTTTTTAGATACAATTCCAATCTATGGCATAGAGTCACACCCACTGAGAGTGGATAGTGTTGAGTTGTGGTGGATGAGTTCTTTGAATTTTATGTTTAAGGTCATTCTAACTGAAAGGTGTTGAGGGAAGAACTGGCTAAGGGGAATGGTGAGGAAGGAGGATATATGAATTCAAGAGATGGAGTCTCATGATATTATGTCATTGCGTGTGTTTGAGGTGTGACCAAGATATTCCTTATTGCTGAATGTAGTTCTTTAACCAGTAACAAACCTAATTCCTTGGATGTCATCCTAGTATGATTCCTAGTGATACTTGTTAGAATATTTTTACTACAACATTGTGATGTAGGATTCTATAGACTGTATTTTTAATCACATGTTACTATTAACTGTGAAGCATTACATTTTATGGAGAAATTGAATCAATAAAAACTATTTCTATATTATTAGAGGGACAATATAATATTTTCTACAACATAGTCTTGTAATATTCTATCAATGATAAGATGATTTTTACAAATGAGTGTAGTAGTACATTGTGGTTTGTTGGGATGTAAGATTCCCATTTGATAAGTAGAGATCCCTGATATGGGATGGATGAGATCATTCACATGAGGTTAGTTCTACTTCATTATCAGTTGGATATTATTACCATTGGATAATTTGATGATAATATCATTAAATTTCAAACAATGATGGATTATTATGGGGAATACTTTTTTATGAAATTTCATGTATACCTGTAATTTGATATTTTTCATTCTACATGGATATTAAATAGGGTTTACGTAATATATGACGTAGTATATCAGATGACCCCATGTTACAGTGAAATCTAAAGGTGTAGTTGGAGGTGTCTATAGAGTGGGGGTTCGTATTACGTAGTGTATTTTCATGTGAATCCATGTGCTTTTCATATAAATGTATGATCAGATATTTTGGTTAGGTGGGGATTTGTGTCACAAAATATAGTTGACTATCTAATAGGAGTATCAACCTCCATGAAATGATGAGAACTTTATTTAGGGGATAAAGGAAATTGGATATCGAATTTTGACCCCAGGATGGATTATCACCAGCTCCATGTTTAAGACGTGGATCTATCACACTTGAATTCTTAGAGACTATGTGGTTTCTTTGAGACCTTTTTGACACCAATTGGTGTGTGAACTCCTGAAAATATGTGTATAGGTGGTATGTGTTATATCAATAACATTTTTTTGATTAATTTTTGGAAGTATTTTGAGTTTCTATCCTTGTTTCCTCAGTTCTAGAGCTGAAGCATGAATTATATAGGATGCTGGTGGCTATTATGAAGAAAAATGTGTTTTGTTCATCTATGTAGGATAAGTATGTACCAAAAAATTAGGGGTATATTGTGGAATGATGATGATGTCCTTTGAAGATTCATTTTTTAAAGGATCTTTTGTTATTGAGAAATTCTATAGAATTTACCATCATGAGAATGTTTTTTTCTTTAGGTACAAGCTTTTTAGCATCACCTGAAACCATCATGGGAGATGATGAGAGTTGGACTCCTAGTTGAGAGTTTAGTATCCCCAAATTTTTTACTAGTTATTATTTTAGGGAAAAAATAATTTAAGTATATAATGATGTTGAGACACTATTTTTTCATTGGAATATTTTTTTTGATTTATATGAGTATTTTTAGTGTGAGTTTTAGAAATAAGATGATATTTTAAGGCATCGTGAGCCTTGAAGTATTTCTTATTAATACTAAATATATTTTATAGCATGTGTATATAGTTTTTACAAAACACATTTAATATATCCAAAATAGACTATCATATCGGTATCCTAAAACTATGTTTAGTAGATAATGTTCAAATTACCCTATTAAAGTCTTATTGTTGGTCATCACCCAATGTTTGGTTAAGGAACCCATTTAGTGGTTACTTATTTTTAAAACAAATAAATTATCAATTTATTTGAATAACTAAATGAAAAAATTAAAATCATCTATGAATACACTCTCATGATTTGTTTACATGTGTTAATCACATAACAATTTCATGATCTAATAGGGGTGATAGAATGTTTTGTTAGTTTATTGAAATTGAAGGATGAAAAATGATTGGATTTTGGATAATCATGAGATTAATGAAGAATTCAGTGGGATCATAACCTTTATTTATATGGGTTTTTTTCATCACCAGTGGTCAATCCATACTTGAGGTATGGATGCTCAATATTGGTTTTCACCCTTTTGGATAAAATATTAAGCATTAACTCATATCACATTTTGTTGATATGTGATTATATTTCATTTCCCATGGGCCCAAACTGTAATTATATTTTTTAAAATATATTTTTTTATACTTTATCCCTTGATTATTCACCTTCTGATTGTTGGCCAGGATCACATCATGAAATTATAATTATCATCTTTTCTATGTGTATTTATCCCTCTTTTAATGGAAGTCTTCATTGGTAATCTATTGACTTGTGATTTGAAAATATCTTTGGAACCCAATAATTTTCCCGTTGTTGGGCGGCACAACATATCGTGGTCATGAGTTTTGGATTTGGAATTTGGATATGTGACCGTGGCATGGACACTATGATAGGAGCCTGACATTGGATTTGGTATTAATGGTCTCAAATATGGATTGATAAGATGTCTCTGGAAGTCAAGTGATTGAAATTTTTGGGAAATGAGTGTCTAAAATCAGTCCACTAACAATGATGGATTTTAGTGTTCATTTGTATGGAAGTTTTCCCATGACCCGAGACATGTGGGTTATATGATGAAAAGAAATGGATAGATTTCCTATGAGAAACAAATGGAATATTAGTTTCATCCATCCATGGTGGCTGCTGTGTATTATTAATTTTATTACTAATAATTAATATTGATAATTATAAATATTATTTAATAATAATAACATGAATATTTATTATTATTTCTAAAAAATTATATATTTTCATTTAATATTTTTTATTTAATATTATTAATTATAATAAAAATTAATAAATTAATGATGGAAAAAAATAAAATGATGCCAAGAGCATGGTTCTTGTATATAAGGGGGAAAGGGGATGTTTCCCTTTATGTATGAACATGAAGGGGATATGTCGAGCATGGAGCCTAATGATTTTTTTTCAATATTAACAATAATAATAATGATATTTTTGTTTCTATAAAGTGGTATTAGGAGCCGAAATTTTTTGGGTTGTTTGAATGTTGGGGAATATTGGGTGTGTATATCAAACTCTTGATAAATTTGAATAATAATAATTTTATTATAATAAAATAATATTAAAATATTTTAGTTGTGGAATCAATAGTTTGGACATAACTTATTCATGCAACGTCATATGGAAAATTCCTGTAAGACATCATTATTGCGGTTTTGGGATGGATGATATATGACCAACGATGTGTATATAATTCATTCTCATGGGATAGATCCACAAAGAACCTAATAATAACAATAATTTTATTATTTTTATTATAAAATATAGTATCAGACATAAAATTTTGAATAGATGTGGGAATAAATACCCATTTGAGGTATCATGACCACAATATTGAGATGTTCATCTCAAGACCAGAAATGGGTGATTAATTCAGACTCATGGCTATTCCCATGAAACTTCATGCTAGGGTGATGTTGTTAAAAATTCATTTTTAAACGGGTATCTGATTCTAGAATGTAAAAAATCATATCCAAAGTGTTATTTCATAACTATAATAATAGAGTGATTTGTCTTTTCATTCATGAAAATTTACAATGACAAATTGGTGGCTAGAAATTTTTTCATGTCAGACTGATGATGATCCTCATGAATTTGTCAGGATATTGGATAGAAACACCATGTACACAGGGAGTAGACCAGAACACCTAGGGGTACACGGGATGGTCTTGTTTGTTGGTAATATCCATGTATACAGATAGTCATAGGAGAGAAACCATACACAATTTGGACCCATAACATAATATGTACATGTTGAGATTTATCTAACTCTTATCCCTACATTATTGTGACTTGTATTTTTCATCATGAGATAACTTTTGTATGATTTTTTATTCATATAACATGATGGTGTCCTTTGTAATGAATTTTGAGATACAAAATGATATGTTACTATTGTAATGATTATGTAGGTAGCACTCGATGATGGTAGTGATCATGAAGAATCATCAGAGAGTCCAGATAGAGGTAGAACTCCACAATTTCAACAGAGTGTGGGTCCTATATGAAAGTATATATTACAGCCCTATCATACTCCGGTGTTGGTAATTTATAATATCAATCCATTATCATTGTGGAGATAGATAAATTACTCCCATATCACTAAAAGGAACATGTCCTATATCAACTCATGTGTTACTCCCCTGTCATACCAGGCTACGAATATTCTATAATATTTAAACATATATATTTTGAAGATATAGATACTACACTCCTATCAGACCTAGGTGTGTGTCCATTATCCATGGAGATGATAGTCACCTATTTCACTAGGGAGTAGGTTCTCCAGATATGGATATATTATTCCCTATCAAACCATGATGTGTTTCCTCCATAATAATAATGAAAATAAAGACAGTACTCCCCTATCACGCTAGGGAAAATTTCTACATTACTTTTCATGTAGATAGATACATTATCCTAATCAAACAAGGGCATGGGTCCTCTATCCATGAATATGGTACTCCTCGATCGCAATATAGAATGGTCCTCACTACTCCCTATGTATATAGAGATAATACACCCCTGTTACACTATGATGAAAATACTCTATCCATAGATACAATAACCTATATCTCATAAGGGTGTTGTTCTTTTGCGTGACATCACTGGATATACATATGAGATGATGGGAATCGATGATTGACCTTTAGAGCTGAAGGAATAATAATTGTTCATAGTTTTTATGTGGATATATAAATACACTTTCTCACCAATTTTAATTTAATTTTGATCATATTTTAGCATTATTTTCACTTTTTGTCTCATATACTGATTAATTTTACATTCTTTTCTCAAGAAGACTACTTTAATCATGTATTATATATATCCCACTTGGGGTTTATTAGATTCCTACTAAATATTTATTCACTCTCCCCTTAAAGATCTTTTCCCAAAAGTTTCATGTGTTATGATTGAAATAGATAGGTGAGATGTTATATTAGAGGATCCTTGGGATACATGGGATCATTTAACCGTGAAGAATGGTTGGGGTTTTGAGAAGAGGAGTTGTGATCCCTCATAAATTGTTCATTTCTAGATATTATAAATTTTGGAAAATATTTTTTTATTGGGTATGTATTTTTCTAACATTTATTTTAAGAATATGTTGTCGTACTCTTTTGTATTCTCCAATGGTGATTACATGGATGGTTTTTTACACTTTTTGTTAGTATATCTTATTATTATTCCATTTGAAATATACCAGGATTTGGGTTTTTCATTGTATAAGGGTACATTAGGAAATTTAATCCCTTATATGTTATGGATTTTTTCATTTTTTCACCATACCGAAGCCTATGGAGGAAGGATTCAGGTAGTTTTTTCTCAGCATTCCACCAATTATGTGGGTCCTAATGGGTCAAGAGGTGATAATAAGTTAGTTTTATATGATGTACAAAATAAATTATAGATAAGGAAAATAATTGTCCTTTTATTTTATTTATTTATTTTAATTTTGGTGTACATGGATTACCCATACATTGATTTGTTTTGTAATCATTATTCATTCCAAACATTCCACTAAAGTAATAACTATAACAATAGATTAAAGAATTTAAAATATTATCTCAAAAAAATGAGATTGGGGAATGAGAAAAGGATATAAAAAAAATTATCAAATTAATTAAATAGACACAATTTTGGAACACACAAAATGGATCCAATTATTTTAAATGGTTTAAGTATCTTTATAATGATTAGTGGAAGTAATATCATCCTATTTCCACTAGTTTAAATAAAAAATGAGATATGAATTTATAGATCATCCAATTTATTATAAAATTAATAAAAATTATCATACCATCCAATAATGGATTTAAATATATAGATGGTAAATTATAATTAATAATTTAAATATTAAAATTTAATGTTCTTTCAAATGATGTGGTACAATTATTCTAATCCATATTTCTACCAATAAAAAGTAAAAAAGGATATAATATTTTATCCTTGTATCATATTTCTAAATGGGGTGTGATGAAAATTTAATTTCCCTAAATATATTCTACTATCCCTTCAAATATGCAATTACCCATTTACAAATTTAAATTGTTATTTCATATCAACCATAATAAATATTCTAAAAAATTAATTGTTTTAATCATTTCTTAAAATTGACCTAAAATGGGTTTTGATATATTATCATAATGTTAATTTTTATAAAATTATTTATTCATGATTCTATGTCAATTTTAAATTGTTTCATTAGAGTATCATTGATGAAGAATATAGGAATAGAACAATTAAATTGTTAGAAAAGATAAGTAAGATATATATTTTAATGAAATTTTTGAGATTTCATTATAAAAATGATACTTATATGAAAAGTTATTACAATGAAACATAAATAAGAAATTTCATTTTCAATTATATTACATAAAAATGGAGGTAAACCCTTGACTATTTATATTATATTGATTTTAACAGAAAACAAAATTTTATGTTATGGATTTGAAATGGATTCCATATATTGGAAGGCTGAGTATTTTTATAAGTAGGATTACATATGTTCCTTTTGAAAAAACATAATTTAAAAAATTATATGAATAAAATTACACCACTGTAGGAATCCGCGTAATCATTTATCAAATTTTTTGGAATGAAATTTGACATTATATTATGCAATTAAAATAAAAACTTAATAATTATTAATTTTTTGGAATAAGATGTACAAATTCTTAATCATTTCAATGTGATACACTCTAAAATTTCATTATGTGACATATATGACTATAAATGTATTTATGAGAAGTTTATTACACTAATGAGTTATAATAAAAAGTAACAATTCTTATAAACTATGACAAAAAAATAGATTCATCACTGTAACATTTGATTATTTGTAATTATAAGTAAAATTTTCATTGTAATGAAACTCTATAATAATGAACATATATATAATCACGTAATTAATTAAAAACATAAATAGAAAATTGAATATATTTATATTAATAAAATAAATTATATTTTTTAATTTATAATTTCAAAAATAGGTTGGGGTAATTTTTTGGATTTTTTATAAAATTAATGGGTTTTTAAGGAATTATGTAAAATACCTATTTTAAAATTATTGTAAATTTATATCCACTTTCTAAATATAATAATTCATTGAATTTATTTTAATTCATTTTAAATTAAATAAATACCTATATGAAGTGGCATAAATTATCAAAAAATATATTTATTAACAAATAAAATTATGTCGGACATTTTGGAAATTGATGAAATGATTATCATTAAACAAAAAAATGGACTATTATCATAAAATAAACTACTCAAAAAGATCAATCAGATTATTATTTAAATATTTTAAATTATGTAAAAAATTATATAGAAAAATAAAATTAATTCCATTAAAATATAGGTAATACTATACTTTGAAGTAAAATATGTTTTATGATTAAAAAATTCATTTAAATAAAGAAATGAATTTTTTTAATCCCATATATGAATTAATTTTTACTAATTTGTCAAAATGAATACTCTAAAGTGTGTTCTATATTTTGACAAAATATTATTTGAAATTGCTTATTTTTTCCAAAAAAAATTGTACTTTTTTATTAGTAAAAATTATAAGTATATAACTCCTCGCTTATTTGTAAAATAAATTAATATAGTTAAAATAAAATTATATTTCTTAAACATAACTTTAAAAACATGAATAAAATTCATTGTATTGATCAATTTCAACATTAAAAATATAATATTTGAATTTTTACCAGATTTATTCATCATTACATTATTAATAAATATATTATAATTTAACGTTTCAACAATATATGATATTCACAGAAATCACAATTCATGTAGTGTACCTCATATACTAATTCCCCCAAAATCATAATCTATAAATAAGAAAAAATCAATACAAATTTACAATAAAAATATATCTATTGACTTATGTGTATAGTAATTTCTAATTTTTTACTCCAAGATGGATTATGTTGTTAGAAAAAGGATTTTATCAATTGAATTTACAAATAAGATTACAAATACATTCCATTTATATATGTTAATTAACCTCTTAGAAATATCCTTTATCAATGATAACATATATACCTCAATGTATTTACAATAATTATATGTTTTATATAAATTTCACATCTATATTCGAAAACTATTACATCCAATTGAAAATAAAAATATTTTTTATGCATTTGTGGTGACTATCGTCTCCATGAAATGATGGGTAGAATTTTCGACTACCAGATCACTTGGATGGATATACATTGTTCTTTAATTAATATAAATGGTAATTATTAAATACTAATGATTATTTCAACATTATATATCTTATATCATCTTAACCTTATATCCTTAATAAAATAGTAACGTCACACATGTGCACATGTGGACACCAACATCTATGAAATGATGTGATTTTTAATTCTAAAACAATGATGAATTCATTATTCTAAAATTTTATATAATATTAAAAAATAAACTTAATTAAACTATTATCATGCAGTTAATTGTTTAATTTTTTCAACATCTATAACCATGGTCAATATTAAAATGTAATTTTTGATAAATTGAATTATCAAACTTATTTAGTCGACCTAACCAAGAACTATTCAATTAATGAAAGTAAATTGATTATGGATGGAGTGGGCCAAAGGGCATATATTATTATTTTATTCTTTGTATAATCCCCTTTTAAATAGGTTTAGGGTGAACCCATACATGACTTATAGGTCAAGAGACATAAGGCCCAACACATGAACTAAAGGCCCAAATACATGACTACATATGGAACAATTGTTCCCCATATATTATTCATTTATGGAACCTACGTAACACCCAAATAATTTCTAGTTTCTTCAAATTTTAATGATTGGAATTTTTTCTTTCATTATTTAAACACAACAATATGATATTCTTATACTACGCACAACAATTTTTGGGCTTGCGCTACACACATGAAATGTTTCTACCGAACAACTATATATTTTAAAATTATTAATATTTAATTTAATAAATATAACCTAGATATAATTTTATAATTTCTGAATATTATTAACATACTCAAGAAAATATATATTTGAATTCATTGGATAAAATTTAAATAGAAATAAATATAGGAACATGCTGAATAGACATGAAATGTTTTTATAAATAACTATTTTTATGCTCCAAAAGACATTTTATCCTAATAAATTAAAATATTTAAAATTATTGAATGATATAAATGTTATATATATTCAATATAATATTTTTTAAATTCATCAATTAGATTTAAATTTCATAAAATAATAAGAATTCAAATTTTATGTTTAAAACTCAATATTTTTCTTAAGGATGTTTTAACAACATCTATAGGGGATACAATTTTAAATAAAATTCAAAAAATGTTATATTTTATATTGGAAAAATAGACATAGTATTTTAATCTCTAAAAAAATAATTTACATTGGAAGAATTTATAGTATTCTTCTTATCAGTTTTGTATTTGATTAATAGTGATAAAATATTTTATTTAAAATTGAAAAAAAAATTGTCTAAATAATTTATAGTGTTAAATTATATTTCTAATTTGGTTGAATGTATATTTAGATAATTTTTTTATTATTAAATATTATTTTTTCCATTGTTATTAATTTTACATTGAATTCGGATATAGAAGAATTTCAATATTTTGAACGTTTTCACATTAAAAATTCATTTTCTCATTTCATCAATGGAATTAATATTATATTAATTACTGGAACTTCTAAAATTTTAATTTTGAAAATTTTAATCAATTATTGAATCATTTTTTGAAATTATTTTAGCATTTATATTTTATTTTTATGAAATATGATTTGTAACGTTATTTTTTTAATTACCATGGTTAATGGTAAATCACGTAATTAAAGGTAAAAATAATATTATATATATTATAAAACATCCATAAAACATATATTAATATAGTCTTATGATTTTTGGTCGACAAAACTCGTATTTTTCATGATTTAATGTATTCTTGGAGCAACTTATATGACATTATGTATTTTTTAGTATTTTATTTAAAGGGAAATCTAATATGTCATAATCAAGTTTTTATAAATCATTGCATTTTTTATATATAGTAATTCTAAAGATATCATTGACTATAAAAATTCATTTTAAATATAAAATTATATATTTATAATGATATATTTTTTAATATTTAGGGATGAAATAATTTTTGTAAAGGCTTGGACAATTATGGTGTAGTAATTGCTTAATTAATGAACATATAAAATAAATGAAATTAGAAATATAAAATTAAATGTGTTTTTATATAATTATTATCCTAAAATAACTTTTTAAATAACCTATACATATTAGGGATTTATTAATGGTTTTTAGTAGCTATCTGGGGTATTGAAATTTTTTGAAATGTCATGAAATGAATAGTTATATAATTGAAATTAATGATATTTTTACATAAATAATATTTTATTAAATGATTTAAAATTCATAAAAATATTAAAATAACCCAATTTATTATTATGAAGATTAAAATGTCATAAATGACTCATTTATGACTCTTTTTTTCATTTTATTCTAAAAATATCAACCCTTAATCTATAAAATGCCTTGTTTTCATGGTAAGGGTAGAAGGGATTCACTATGGGTTAATATAGAAAGACAAGGGTTATAATGAGACCGAAATATATCTAAAAATTATGGGTTAATGGGATTTCAACCCATAATTACATTATATATTAAATTATTAACTTTTTAGGTATTTTTAAATATAATAATAATTTGTATAAATTTAATATTTTGAGATTTTCCAAAAATGCCCCCCATCGCAATTATAAAAGGAAAACTACTCTCTCACATCCTCACACAAAATTGATCCTTCTAGATCTACCAAAAAACACAAAAATAAGATTTAAACATATATACCATCTTCCAAGAATCTTAAATTTTGTGATAAACCAAACAACAATGTCGTTTTTTATTATCCAAAATGTGATACCAGAAAACAAGGTAACATTTCTAAACAATCTATTTATATTTATTTCCTTCGCCACTCATTCATTTCAATTTATTCGATGACCATATATTATAACCCATGTAAAAAATATTCAGTTATTTTGTTATGTTATTTTATTTACCAAAACCTACACACACTTTCACAAAATGGGTAACGAATTGATAGTACATGTATAGAAAAATAGCACCTCACCAAATAATGTCATTTTTTTTCCTTCACCACATCTCATGGAGTTTCTTTATGACAGAAATTATATTTTTATGATATATATTATTGTTATGTTTTCAGGGCACTTATTTAATAGTTATATGACACATTCCTTCATGCTTTTAATTTGTGTGAATATGCTAACATCGTTTGTGGATAAGTGGACTACCGCCTCTTCAAAGCGTTATGATTCATTCACATTATAAACCAAATGTATAATGGATGATTTTAATAAAATTATATTATATATTTGACTTATATATTCTACTATAAATAAAAAATATATACATATATTTCATTTACATTTAATTTTTTAAAACTCCATATAAATGAATGTAGTGTTCGTGCATACGTACTGCCTACCGTCTTCGTGAACGGTGCATTTCATTTCCTATCTAAAAATATTATGAATTATTATCAATATAATTATATATATATAAGGAATATATGTAATATAAAATTCACGTTGTAAATTCTTTATATAATGAAATTATGATGTATTTGTTTAGATGAACCATGAACATGTCAAAACAAACTCAAGAAACTGGTCATTTAACATCTATAATAGTTAAAATGATGAAACACTATTTACAAATGATTGATAAAATAAAATAATAAGATCATATATGGGATCATAAAAGTGAATAATTTCCTTATATAAGTTAATAACATCCATTAAACCATTATAAATGACTTTAAATCATGTTCTAATAGAAATTATGTGTGACGAAATGGATCTTGGTCTCACTTTTATTTATGGGGTTCTCCTTCCTTATATACTACTTGTTTATTTTGTATGGTGTATATAATTCCAAAAAATTAATTTCAATTTTATAAATTTTAAGATAAAGGCATTTTAATATACATTTAATTTTCTTTCATTCCTGGGAATACAATTCTACTTATTATAAAGTGATATGAATGTATTCCACACTCTCATAAATATTTTTGATTATTTCACATTAAAAATCAATTAAGCAATATTTATCCTCCACATCATTGTTTTTTAAGAATATCTCCGTAAATTTTTTTAAAAAATTTTAATATAATTTTCAGCCTTGTTTTAGTTTTCAAAAAATCATTTTAATGGATATTTTTGTTTATTTTCTAAACAAGGATCTTGGGGTATTTTCTGGAAAAAATATAAGGAATGTTTTTTTAATTTATATGGTATGTAGCGAATTTTCGTTCATTGTAATATTGTAATTTATTAAATCATATATTAAATTCTTAGAATATTATTTTTAAAGAAAACTTTTTATTATATTAGAACTTGGAATTTAAAAAAAATTATCAAAAATTGGTAATAGACATTCATATAACTTTATAAAATATGTGAAATAAATGTCATATTCACCACATTATTCTTTTTTGTTGTTTAATTATTTCCCCCTTTGAAATATAATATCATGACTCACTTTTTCATCTTGGTATTCATTGTCTTATTTGATGATTATTTTCCTTTATGGGGAAAATATTTTGAATATTTCAAATTTGAATGGGACAGATTAAATCCATTTAATCTTTTTGAATTGACTATTTGTTATATGGTGAATGCTTTGGACTAGTAAGACATGGTTTGGGGACTGAGTGATTTCAAGATCTAGGGTTTGGGGACCAATTAATGAATTCACATTGACTCATTATAAGTCTCTTGAGATGAAATTAGTTAGATACAAACCCTTCACGTCTATTTTCAAGAATAATATAGGGGTTTCTACACATATAATTGAACCAGATTGTGAATGGTCTTGGTTGTTGTGGTTCATGTGCTAGATACATGACATATAATTATTAATCATTTAGTTTGTTTTTATTTTTATTTTTCCATGATATGTTTTTCAATATATCTATAGACTCATTTTTTAGAGTATATAGAGTGAATGGAATGTGTTGTTAGTTTCTTACAATTCCATATTGGTTATACCATATCCAGTTTTTTGAATGAAATGTGCTATCAGTTATTTACATTTTCATGTTGATTTAGTCACATTAATTAATTATTCGTCCACATTACATTCCCTTAATAAAATAATGCATCCGCTTCAAGATTTTGTGTTCAGGGAAATATAGTTGGTATCTATGGATGTGTAGTAGAAAGATTGGAAATTTGATTTAAGAAAACATACATTAAGGAACATAACCCATTAGTTTAGTATTTCTATGAAGGTTATTTGATGAATAATTCCTTTTAATTTTGTGAAAATATGTTTAAAGGTAAATATATCTTTTAGGGTTTATAAAATATTTGAATATATTGTAATTATGAGTATTTATATAATTAGAAATACAAAATCAAATATATGATATAACCATTATGGTGAAACATTTATTTAATAGTAAAAAAAATAGGTTAATTGTTAGGATTCTTATCTAATTTTTGGATCAAATTAATATGATTTTATAAAAAGAAGATCCCACACACTAGGTGAAAATCCATAATGTTCTGTAAGGCCGTTGGGTTTGAACCCACAACTGAAGGGAAAAAATGGTGAATTTCCTACCACTAGAGTATGTGATATCTTGGTTAGTGTTACACTTTTTTTATACTATCAAATTAACAATATTTTTTTTATTTTAGTGGATTTTTTTATAAAATATATTACCTTGGAATTGGAAAATGATGTTGTGATTAAGAGATTAATGTTATTGAAAAAGACATTCAATATTTTGGGAACCCAATATGATGATGTTAAATAGAAAACTACAGGATTTTATTTTAGGAGAAAATTAGTATTATATTTTTGAATAATATATGATTTTATTACGGACATATGGTGATTCTGGTAATTTATGGAAATAGTTATCATATCATGAATATTATGTAATTTAGTAAATTATTTCATGTTATAATTAATGTTTTTTGGTAGACTATATGATCAAAAACATGTAATTTTTGTGTGTCAATATTAGTCTTTATTATCTTATAGGAATTATAGTTATTTATTGTATGATCAATGTTGAGGTTTGAGTATTACTATTGAATTTTTGATATTAATGTTTCCTTTCATCATATTAGGTATTATTATTTTTAGATAATTACCATATATTGTCCTTTAATTTTTGTTTTTGTTAGTTTATAATGGAAGGGGGGATAGATATTTATACATTATTGTATTTTATGATTTATATAATTTCATTTGAATTATTCATTGATAATAAAATTCATCTTAAATACTCATCATTTGGAGAAAAAGATGACTTCATGGTTGGAATTGAGTAAAGGATAAAACTACAAATTTTAATTAGGTATGTTTCCTTGTCTTCTTAATATATGAAGTAAATGAATTACTTTACTCGAGGAATAGTATTTTAGAATAAAAATTGTGTTTTTTTTAATTTTCATACCGAGAAGGCAAAGGCCTCTCCAGAAAATCATAGATTTATAGCCTTCTGAGGCTAGATATTCTAATAACCATGTTCCCTATCATTATACATCAGAATGTTAATGTCAAAATTTTCTTCCACATCCATGTATTCAATAATGTTCTCCAATGTAAAATCCAATTTTTGTGGTGAAATTAAAATTTAATTTTCCTCTTTATTTTGAAGTTATGTTATTAACCATATTTAGGAAGTGGGTTTTTCAATAAATGATTATTTTAAAATATCCACCACTGAAATTCCAAAATTATGTTTAAATTATAATAAAATAATTTAATTTATTTTGGGAGAATGTTACAAACCTATAATTTACAATATTATCAATTTATAATAAAGTAAATTTTATTTTCAAATTTTCATTTTATGAAACACCATTATAAGAATATGGTATACAAAATAATGAGGTGAATTGAATTAAATGATAGGACTAGTTTTTCTGAACATCAATATATTATCAATAAATTATTATATAATATAATAAGATATAACACTAACCATTATGTTACACTTTATGATTAATATTAACTGAATTAGGAAATTATATGTTTGAATTAATTTAATATAATTTATTTAAAAATGAATATAGAAACTAACTAAATATATAAAACTGATTAAATAAAGAACTATTTTTATGCTACAAAGTTATTTTTCCCAAATAAATTAAATTAAATTAAAACTACTAAATTATATTAATGTAATATATATATATATCATTATATTTTTTACATTCATAAAATATAATTAATATGCATAAGATACAAATACACTAAATTTTATGCATAAGTCTTGTATTTTTCTAAAGGAAATTTTGTCACCTTTTCATTAAGAACCTAATTTTAATCCAATTGTTATTCTTTTTTATCTGATATTTTAAAAAATTAAATTATTAAATTATTATTTAATATAATAATATACTTCATTTTATTTTTTGATGTTTCTATAATTAGTTTCTGGTATTTAGATTATTGATAAAATATTTCTCTTTAATTGAAAATGACATTTTTATCTCATTAATATATAGTGTAAATTTATATTCTTAATTTTTTTTAATTTATAATTTGATAAATTTTTTATCATTTAATATAATTTAGGACATTGGACAAAATTTCACATTGAATTTGGATATAAAAACAATTCAATATTTTGATAATTTTCACTTTGAAAATCTGTTTAATGTTATGTGAATATGATTAATTTAAAATAACTACTGAAAATTCCTTGTTTTGAAGTTAAAAAAAATAAACATATTTTTAATCTTTGTATACAAATTATTTACCTAGTTTCTTTTAATTTATGGGCAATATGAATAGTTACTTTAGTATTTCTTAAAATTATTTTGGTAAAGGGTAGGTGGGTTAATTAATGAAAACAATAATATTATATTTATTTTAAAACTACCATAAAATAAAACATTTAATATTAATATTTAATAAGTTAATGTCATGATAAATCATCATTGGGATTATTTTTAGTCCTCATGAATCCACTTGAATGACTATATAAATTCATCTGTATTTTTTTAAAATAAGTCCAATATGACGCCCTCATAGTTATTTAAAATTGTTGCATTATTTATATATGGTTATTAAAAAGATATAATTAACTATAAATAGTAAATGTAAATATATAATTATTATATTAATCATTGTAATTTTTTTTGTTTGTCAGGATGAAAACAATTAAATTAATGGATTCTACAGTGATGATGCACTAATTGTTTAATTAACGGAAATATCAAATAAATTATATTAAAAATAATAAAATAAATATATTATTAAAAAATTAATGACATAAAATAATTTAATATATGACCTAGAAATTTTATGGATGTATTAATGTTTTATTTTAAAATTTTATATTGTATATTGATATTTTAAAAAATGTCATTAAATGAATACTTTTAAATTGACATTAATGGTATTTTAAAATAAATAATATTTTAGGAAATTATATAAAATAAACAAAAATATAAACATAATAAATGATATAGGTATAAATTTTATGTCCTTGATGAATAATTTATGGTTATTTTTGTATTTTATATTAACTAAATTAACCCTAAAATATTAAAAATCCACATTGTCACGGTAATAGTTAATGAGTTTGACTAAGAATTAATGCCAAAAAAATAACAGATGTATTGTGAACAAAACCTGTATAAAAATAAATTTATGAGAGTATTTATAAATATAATAATCTTATATATTAAATAAAAAACTTTTGTGCTAATTGGAAATAAAAATAACTTTAATATAATTATATATTTTGAGAGATTCCAAAAATACGTGTCACCTTAATAGTAAAAGGGAACCAACTCCCTCAATTTCTCAGAAAAAAAAATTATTCTAGATAAAAAAATCTATCCAAATAAGATCTTATAAACTCTCCCCTCATACTAGAGCATCATTTAGGAATAAATCAAACAAATTACGTCTTTTTGTTTAACAAAAGGAGTTACATGGATAAGATGTAACATTCTTCAATGACCACAATAGATTTATTTCCTTCCACAATCATTCATTTATTTTTATTATATTATTATATAATATAACCCATATAGTTATTTAACTTTTATTTTTTTATATTAACGTTTCTACCTACACCTATACACACTTCCATAAAATGGCTAACGAATTTATAGATCATGTATCGTGAACTCCCACCTCGTGAAACGATGTCATTAACTTTTACTTTACCAACTCTCATGATCGGTAATTATAACGGAAATTATATTTTTATATGATATATTTGAAATTTATATATTATTAATACTTATTTAATTATTATATAACACATACATTCATTATTTTTATTTTGTGTAGATAAGATATCATTATTTGGGAATGTGTGGAGTACTGCCTCCCTAAAGAGACATGATTCATTCACTGTATACATAGAACCTATAAACGATTCATTTAATAAAAAAATATGTTATATATGAAATATATATTATAATATAATTATAATATAACTATATTTCAAATTTACATTTCATATTTGTAATATTATAAAAATACGAGAGTAGCATTCATTCATACTTACGACATACCGTCTCTATAAATAATGCATTTCATGCCCTATATCCAAATTTTATGAATTATTATAAATATATTTAATGAATATATATGATATTTAAATCTTGTTTTACACTTTTATAATGATCAAATCATGCTCAATTTAATTAGAACAATAAATAAAAATTAAAAACTTACTCAAGAAACTAGGAAATTAACACCTAAAATAGTGAAAATGACGATTTATTATTATCAAACGGGTGATAAAATAATATAAAAAGATAATATATGATATAATAAACTTAAATAAGGTTATTATATAAATTAATAACATTATTTAAAACATTATACATGTTGTTAAATAAAATTAAACTAAAAATCATGTGTGAGGTAAGGGATCCTTCTCTCACATTAATTTATGTAGGACATAATCCTAATAAACTACTTATTTCTTTTGTGTGGTTTAAATAACGAAAATTAAATAATTTTTTTATTATTATTTTTAAGAGAATTTTATTTTCAGTCTATTAAATTTTCATTCTTTCATGGTATTACGATTCTATAGATTATTAAGTGAATATTATTTATTCCACAATCTCATCAACATTTGTGATTATTTCATTTTAAATCTATAATGAGGAATATTTATCCTAAAAATGCATATTTATTCAATATAATTTCGAAAATTATTTTAATATTTTTTTAATTTATTTTTTAACATCTTTTAATTAAAAAATAGTCTTTAAATTAATACTTTTCAAGTTTTCTAAACAAGTATCTTATTGACTTTTTAGTTAAAAATATATAAAAGGAATGTTTTTTATCTTATATGGCAAGAATGAAATTTTCCACCATCATGATGGCATAATGTTTTTAAGAATACATTAACAGGTGACAATGTTATTTTCAAATGAAATATTTTCTTTTATAAATGAAAATAAATGATTACAGAGTGGTAAGGGATAATCATCTCAGTTTTTACACCTCTTAAATAAATGTCATATTCACTACAAATGTCTTTCCTATGGCCTATATATTTTCCCTTTTGGTATGTCATATCATGAATATCATTATCATCATGGTATTTAGTGTTTCATTTAATATTTATTTACTTTTATGGAGATTATGTCTCAAATATTTGATCTTGTTTTGGGAGACATTTATTAAAAGATATCCTTTTCAATCTATTGGTTGATATATGATGAATGATTAGGACTTGTATGATATGGGTTAGTGATCGATAAATGAGACCCTAATGTGTTGGTTACTAGTTAATTAAATACACATTATGAATTTTTAATCTCTTGAGATAAAGTTAGTTGGGGAAAACACATCAAGTTTGAACCTAAGTAGAATAGACCAGTTTCCACACACAAACATAGTCAACATTATAAATGGTCTTCATGGTAGTGGTCCATGTCCAAAATACATGATGTCCAATAATTAATTACTTTTTTAAATTATGTTATTATTTATCAATTAGATTTCTCATTGATATATATATGGATGAATTTCATTCCCATTTTATTGAGTTAATGGAATGTGTTATCATTTTCTTACCTTTCCATATTGGTTATTCCTTATCTAATTATTTTAGTGGAATTGATTATCAATATTTTAAAATACCATGATAATTTATTACTATTAATTCAATATTGATTCCAATTTTCTTTTCCTTACTTAGAATTTGATCTCAACATTTTTTTATTTTACCCATGTTATTAAGATGAATATTCTTGAATGAGTTTATGGATACAAATTATTTTTCTTTGTTATATTTTTTTACAAATGTAATAAGTGAACCATTTATATATATAGTTCATTATAACTAGGAAATGGATTTCTCCAATGGGATTTGATTCTTTTTAATCATGCAAATTTAATATAACAATTCACATACTCTGAGATTCTAAGTTTGGGGCGTTACAACCTCTGTCCCCACCTTGCAAGGCTGATCTGCATGAATTACCCCCATGAAGTGATTCACAGTGCCATGTACCATTTGTGGTTTCAATACCATATCATTTTTTCAATTAGGTTATATCTTCTGGTGAATTATACTATCTCATTTCCACTTCTAGGGCCTTCTCCCATGTGGGATTATCTCATTCCATAGCTTGGTGGCATAGTCGTTTGAAAGAAATTAATGGCCTGAATGACCTAATTTATTAAAATTTCCATGGACCACACCCCTTCCGTGGATCATGTATGTGTCTCTACATTCCTTTTCAACACTTCCTCACTACCACATCAAAAATCTCACAAGTGGTTTTCCATGATTCCGTATTGGTTCTTTCTTATGCCACAAAGTAGCATTTACAACTTATGTACTAGCTTGTTAGAAATCAAATAATTATTAATGGACAACAAAACATAGAATATTGGTGAAAATGTTTCTTATAAAAATATGGGTCAAATTTAATTATATCACTCTTGAGAATATAATTCGTATAGAAAAATAATTATTCTAAGGAAAAAGGCTAACCCCTCAATACCTCTTCATTTTAGTAAATTTTTATTATGTGATTAATTTCATTTATATGGTTTATATAATTCCCCCTTTGTATATAATATCATGCATACCATTTTATTCAAAATTACATTTTTTATAGGGTTACCATATTATTCATCTAGTTTTACATGTTATCGGTTCTCAAAAATTGAAATAATAATTTATAAGAAAACCCATCCTTATATATCTATTTGGGTTTGGGATATATATTATTCTAGTGGATATTTTCGAAAATTCACCATGAATGTTATTTTAAACTACATTATCATTTTGTAAACTCATATTCAACCATAAAATATGATCATTTAAAAAAAATTTAAAGAATAATTTAAATGATTGATAAATTTATTTTTTTTATTTCATTTCAAAAGCGCGAAAGAGATGTTAATTTTAACATATAAGAAGTAAATTGATTTTTTACACCATCATAGACATCATTGAATTTCATGATTCCACTATAATATTCCATGTGTAATCATTGAATGTAACAGTTTAGTTATTCTTTGAATTTTTAGTTATTTTATTATAAGGGAAACATTTCTTATTTTCTGAAATGTTGAAAATAACTTGGGAAATAATTTATTGCATTGTTTTTACAATAATGATATAAATGAATTACGGCATGTCCCTTTTAAGGTTTCACTACCATTTAATCTATCATTTTCAAATTAATTTTATATGAATATTATTTATTTGAAATAAATATCTGTCAATAATATATTATTTTTTTGATATCTTGAATTACACACATCCTTGTGTCATGACCCCCTCCCCAAAAAGTGTACCCCTCCTAGGCCCGTAGTGTGAGAAGGAAGATAATGACCCCCGAGTCCTGCCTCCTGTAGGCCCCGGGTTGACGACTAGCACTGAGGGTATAGTAAACACACAAATGGGAGGAATTACCCTCTAAGAGAACACATGTGGAAGAGAGAGTTAAGATAGACACCAATCAACTCCAACTCAGAACTGAAATATAAAAGAAACCCAAGTACATATATGAAATGTCATGCAAAAGTACTACAACTGAAAGGAAAAACGAAAAGTACCCAAAAGAAAGTAAAACGGTAGCAACCACAAGCCCGAACAGCTCCTCCAACCACAAACTAGTAGTAACCAGATTGATCTCCAACCTGCTCCAAGTGACCTGAAAAAAAGTTTATATATACATAGAGTGAGTATAACAGCATACTCAGTAGGATCCTCCCCAAGCCTCTCGTGCAAAAGTAAAGAAATCATGCTAAAGCCTAGTGAACAACATGTGAAACTAACTCGTTACCTAAACAGGTATACCAAGTTCCCAACCTCACCATGGCCACTCTCTCCAACTAACGCATACAAGAATATAGCATATAATGAAAAATATCAAGGGTACCCTGCTACTACTTCCCCACTGGTTTTCCGCTTTATCCCAACGACATAGGTCCTGTGCATCTCTCTCCAAAGGCTTTCCCGAAGACACTTGGGCTATGCTCCACAATCCGCACCTCATGCACCACAAAGGCTTGCCACAGACACCTGGGCGAAGCACCAAACCATCCTCACAACCAAAAGTATCCAAGTAAGTTTCGGGAGCCACCACATCCCGCATAATGTGTATCATACATCGGGTATTATACCTGAATCCATTATAGCCCATACACTGAGCAGGGATCTTCAAGCCATCACAGCCTATACACGTTACACCTATAGTAGTCCATAGGATACTATATCCAGAATATATGTGTGTGAAATAGCCACAATTCATTACATCCCTCTACACACATATATGGGGAAACTAACTTTTGTGCATGTTGTCACATGTATCCACCAAGAGAAAAGAGCGGGGCCAAAGGGGGTAGTCATCCATTCGTCCTCCCACCGGAATGTTGAGGAAAACACCCCCCCCCCCCCCCCAGGGCTCAGAGTCCCCAGCGTGTTAGTTTCCCTTACCGACAGGGTGGAGTAGCTTATAGAAACACAAAAAGTACAGAATATATATATAACTCACATCCACACTATGGGCATTACCTAGTCCTATATACAACTGTAGCTAACGTCTCTCAGACTCCAGGCTGATACTTCTAAGACTAGGGGTACTATAATCACACAAACATTTGAAGAGATTTATTATATTAATCTATTCTCATTTCATTAGTTCCACTGTACGTTAATTAATTCTTTAAACATTAATTAGCCATGAATAATTTAACATTAAACTTCATTAGCATCACACCCAAAATCAACTGCTCCTTTTAAGATTCACATCACCTTCAAATTCCAGTATCTCCCTCCCCGTGGATTATCACCATTTAATCAATCTTTCATTATAGAATTACTTTCCCATATTCCCAGGCATTCTAAAATGGCATCCTATTCTACTAAACACAAAGGGGGCTCAACACGGTGAGTAGATATACTACCCGTCGAGTCTTTGTCGCCTATAGCAAGAGCATAGAACCATTCTCCCTCCAGAGGCTAAACATGGAAGGCATGTGGCATACCTCATGTGTCTTCGCCTCCTTCGGAAAGAGGGTAAGCAAGACCAGCTTCCTTGAGCAGTGGGGAAAAGTAAAGCAGAGAAACAACCAAACAAAACCACCAACATCCAGCCATCACATCCATCACATACCATCATCCTTAGTGTCCTCCCCGACACCCACATGCATAAGCTGATGCATCTCGCCACCCTAGGCATCATCCACTACCACAACCACAAGTCCCCATGCCTCCACATATCACAACATCCATCCAGGCTCACATCACAGCACAAGCAGCAAGAAAACACAACATCACATAAATGGGCTCTTGACCCTTTAACAATCAAGAGGGTAACTCAGAACCCTTTAAGAAATTCTCACACAATCTATTCTTTAATCCATATTGAATTAGAAGATTTTTTATTCATAGGTTCCAATTACGAGAGACCTAATCAGTAAGTTATCACAATTAAATAACCATGCTTACTACCCTAATTTTATTAACCTCAAATTAGAACAAATACAACAACGGTAACAACCATATTCATTTACATGCCTCTTTATCTTTATCCAATAAATTAAAAATTAATTCCAGCTTTACATTCATTATCAATTTCCATCAAGAATGAATAACTAATCAAAGAAACCATAGATATCACTCTATCTAGAAAAACATGAGGCAAACCGTTATCACGGTACAAAGCAACAACATGAGATCAACCAATTCTTTTAATCCAGTTCAAGTATTTAATTAGGTCAATTTCATTTTAATCCAAAGGGATAAATCATGCTCATTCTATGTTTGCACATATACAATTAGAGAAGCCATGAATCCCCTACCTCAAAGAGTTCTTGACGTCCTTTATCCACACAACGGGTCACAATCCTCCTCTCACAAAAACTGCATCCACCAAGGGATTCCACAGTACGACAGTACCAACAAACCCCAAGAAAAACCCATTAGAATCTTGGAAATTATATGGTATAATATGGAAGGTATAAACAAGAGAAGATGATCCCCAAAGGAACGATGATAAAACATACCTTATTGGGAAGATTGACCGCCTCAGCTCAGTTGCAACCAAAATAGAGCAGAACCAATTGGAGGATTAGGGTTTGATTGTGAAACTCCTACAGGAATGATTGAAAGGTTCTAGTGTCTCTTATCCAAGAACAAAGAGGAAGAAGAAGGGAGAATGATATCTAGTTCCTTTTTGAAGATTTAACGAGGCGACGGTTTAAGATCTGGTTAATTCTCCATTAAAACGGTTCGCATTAACCCACGTGGTTTGACCAAGTAAATACATCTCGGCCTTAGGAATAATTAATATAGGATTTATGGACTTTGAATCGGCCTTAGAGTCCTTAAAATAAGGCTTTAATTATATTTTATGTCAAAAGAAACGTCAAAAGGGGAGAAACTATTGGAAGCTGGAAACACTGTTCATATACTTGAAATTTGGAAAAGGAAAGAATAGGTGGCACTTGGAAGGTCACCGTTCTGAAAACACTGTTCACAAACATGAAATTTGGCAAAGGAAACAATAGGTGATACTTAGAAGGTCACCGTTCCAGAAACACTGTTCACAAACGTGAAATTTGGAAAAGAAAAGAAAAGGTCACCGATGGAGCTCACCATTCTAGAAACACTATTCACAAACGTGAAATTTGGCAAAGGAAAGAAAAGGTCACCGATGGAGCTTACCATTCTGGAAACACTGTTCACAAATGTGAAATTTGGCAAAGGAAAGAAAAGGTCACCAATGGAGCTCACCATTCTGGAAACACTATTCACAGAACTCAAAATTTGGAAAAGTGTTGGGGATAAGTCACCTTGACCTCCCGGAACACCTCCAACACCACATTTTCACAAATTAATGGACCGGAGAGGTCCAGGCCATTACATCAAATACCTCTCAAAACATTCTCATCCTCGAGAATTCAAAACCAACCTAAAGGGAAAAAAAGAAATGGGGCCCGAACAACCACCCATTGAGATACCTCTCAAAAGAGAGAAAGCCACAAAAAGGAACAAAAGTTCATAAATAAAACATGAAAGGTCTAACCACAAAGGAAACACCATTACATGAAAGGAGTTAAACATTAAACAACTCTGGGTACTGAGCACATATCTATGACTCACGCTCCCAGGTACTCTCCTCCATGCCACCGTGTTGCCATAAGACACGAACTAAGGGGATAGAACACCCACGCAACACCTTCTCCTTGCGGTATTGGATCTCCACAGGTCTCTCCTTGAAGGTTTCATTATCATCAATATCGATCTATCCCCAATCGATAACATGAGATTCATCATCAAGATAATGGTGGAGCTGTGATACATGGAAAACATCATGTATCTGACTCATCTGAGGGGGAAGTGCTACTTGATACACCACAGCTCCCACATGAGCTAACACCTCGAAAGGCCCAACAAACCAGGGAGAAAGATTACTTCCACGACCAAACCTTTGCTACCCACGACGGGGAGTCACCTTCAGAAACACATGATCCCCAAAATTAAACTCTAAGGGTATCCTTCTTTGATCAGCATATGATTTCTGACGATCTTGCGCAGTCTTCATCCTCTCACGAATCACCTAAACCATCTATGTTGTATTCTGCACTAGTTCTAGTCCGAGAATTACTGACTCTCTGACCCCAGACCAGCACAACGGAGAACGGCATGGCCGACCATAAAAGGCTTAAAATGGATCCATACCGATGGTAGAGTGAAAACTATTATTTTAAGCAAACTCTACCAAGGGTAAGTGCTTCATCCATGAACCTCCAAAATCAAGAACACAAGAGAAAATCATGTCTTCAAGAGTCTGGATGGGTCACTCTTTCTAACCATCCGTTTGAGGATGAAAAGTAGTTCTAAGGCACAGTTGAGAGCCAAAATCATGTTGGAGACCTCTCCACACCCTGGAGGTAAAACGAGGATCTCAATCAGAAATGATCATCCTAGGTACTCCATGAAGTCTCACCACCTCCTCTAGATACTGCCTCGACAAAACTTCCACTGAGCTTGACTCCTTGATCACTATGAAGTGGGCCAATTTTATTAAATGATCCACTATCACCCATATAGCATCATTTCCTCCCGGAGCTCGAGGTAAACCTGTAACAAAGTCCATTGAGATGTCCTCCCACTTCCACTGAGGAATCTCTAATTTTTTTTAGAAGACCACCAGGAACACGGTGTTCGGCCTTCACCTTCTGGAAGACTAAACATTGAGACACACACTCTACAACCACACACTTCAGCCCAGACCACCAAAACTGACTCCTAAAGGATCGGTACATCTTTGTCACACCAGGATGTACTGTCAAGGGCAAACTATGGAACTCTCAGAGAACCGTCTTGCGCATCGCCAAGGCAACAAAAAGCATGTAATGATACAACACTCGGTGTTGTTCATCCTCCGAACAACCATCAGAGGCCTCACAACAAAAAACTATGTCTCTCCAAACTTCCACCTCTAGATCACCCAACTGAGACTCTTCCACCTTCTACATCAGGGATGACTGCACCGTCATCTGGAAAAGAAAACCTCTACCCCCAACTTCTCCCATATCAAGATGAAAAGCTGATAGCTCTTCCATCACTCTCCAGGAATCACCATATTCATGCACAACATCATTACGTGACTTTCAGCTCAGTGCATTAGCTACAACATTCCCTTTTCCAGGTGTATACGATATTTCAAAGTCGTATTCCTGCAATAACTCCATCCATCGACGCTGCCTCAAGTTCAAGTCATGTTGGGAGAAAACATACCTCAAATTCTTATGATCGGTGAAAACCACAAAGTCCTCACCAATGAGGTAATGTCTCCACAAATTCAGAGCAAACACCATGGCTTCCAACTCAAGATCATGGGTGGAATAGTTGCATTCATGGGGACAAAACTTCTGAGACCCATAAGAAACAACTGACCTCTGCTGCATGAGAACACAGCCTTGCCCCTGATGTGAAGCATCACAGAAAACATCAAACTATACTCCCTCTGCTGGAAGACAAAGGACTGGAGCACTCACCAACTTCTCCTTTAGATACTCGAAAGCTGCTTGACATTGATCAGTCCATATGAACGCTTGATCCTTCATGGTCAAAGATGTTAGAGGAGTCGCAACTCGAGAGAAATTGGGTACAAACCTCCTATAATGGCCTGCGAGTCCAAGGAAACTTCGCACCTCTGACATGGTCTTGGGGGCTTCCCCAGACACCACTGCTTCTATCTTCGACGGATCCACAGCTACTCCCTGTTGGGACACAACATGCCCCAAGAAACAAACTTCTCGAGCCCAAAACTCACACTTTGACAACATCCCAAACAACTGATGTTGGCGAAGAACTCCCAAAACAGCTCATATATGCTCTGCATTATCCTCTTCAGATATGGAGTACACAAGGATATAGTCGATGAAAACCACAATAAAATTGTCCAGGAATTCATGGAACACAGCATTCATCAACCGCATGAAAACAGCTGGATCATTCGTCACACTGAATGGCATTACAACAAACTCATAATGCCCATGACGACAACGGAAAACATTCTTCGGGATATCCTCATCCTTTACACGCATCTGATGATATCCTGACCGAAATCCGATCTTTGAAAACCAACTTGCACCCTTCAGTTGATCGAATAAGTCATTAATCCATGGGAGAGGATAGCGGTTATTTATTGTCACTTTGTTTAATTGATGATAATCGATGAACAACCACAAACTGTCATCATCCTTTTTCACAAACAAAACTGGCGCACCCCATGGTGACACACTTGGCCAAACAAAACCGCACTACAACAGACCATCAAGCTGTATACGTAGCTCTCGTAACTCAGAAGGGGCCATCCTATACGGAGACATAGAGATAGAAGACGCTCCTGGCTGTAGCTCGATCCCAAACTCGATCTCTCGTTGAGGGGGTAACACTACAACCTCTTCTGAAAAGACATCAGGGTACTCTTCTATGACCCTAGTAAATGCCAATTGTTGAACCTCTGAAGAACTCAGCATCATCTCAGCCATCATGGATTATAAGGATTGATCTCGTCTATGACTCGTCCAAGGATCTCTCTCACCAACAAACACCACTTTCTCTCCATCTGCATCAAAGAAAATGACGTTCTTCCTGTATCAATCCACAATAGCCTGCACCGAATACAACCAATCCATGCTGAGGATGAAATCATATGGTTGTATTCATAAACATAGGAAATCTCCCCAAGAGCAGTGTTGCTCCAACACTAGCTCACAGTCTCTACATACTGCAAACAAGTCGGCTCGACCTCCAACTAGCGTAGTCAATGCCAAGGGCACTGGAAGCCTCTCTACCTCAAGTCCCAAAGCATGGACAAGGGTAGGTGATATGAAGGAGTGTGTTGCTCCTAAATCAAACAAGGCATACACCAAGGTAGAAAACAAGAAAAGGGTACCTTGAACGACATCTAGCTCGCCTGGGGCTGGCAACGTTAGAGCATGAAGCTGACCACGACCTCCTCCATGGCCTCTCTGACCCTGATGACGACCACCACCTCGGCCGCGCTCAGCACTCTGAGGATGGAGAGCGTCATGGGGTTGTCCTCTGCCTGCTCCATCTACCCTCTGGTGATCTAAAGCTAGTGCAACCTGCTGCTATTTCCTTGGATGGAACTGCCTCAATGGAGGAACCTGGAGCGGAGTGACCGGTGCAGGATGACTGCTATGAAAATTCGGGCACTCCTGCTGCTGATGAACACAAACACCAGAAGAAAAACAAGGACCTGATCCCTTGGAATAGGACTGAGATTTGCTGCCTCTGGAGAAATGAGATGGGAAGGGTTGGGACCTACCCCCAGGTGAACGCAAACTCTTTTTCCCTGAAAAACGGGAACCCCGGACCACAGATCTTCTTCGTGAGGAATCATGACGATTCCCCTCTCGTGACGATCCGGTCCTGGACAAAGTCCTCTCAACAACCTCTGCCCTCTCCAGCACCTCAAGATATGTCTTCATCATAAATGGGGTGACCTGGCGCTAGATCTCTGGATGCAAAGCATCCTCGAAATTCCTCTCCCTAGCCTCCTCATCTGGTAACAGGTCTGAAGCATATCGTATAAGGTTACTAAAATAGATTCCAAACTCTCGAACACTGGAGGTCCCCTATCGAAGGGTAAGGAGCTCCTGGTGACTGGACTCCTTCGAAGTTGATGAAAGAAACTCAACTCTGAACTTGTCTCGAAACTCCTCCCATGAGATTGTTGACTCCTCACGATACCCGAGGAATAAGAACCACCACTGCCTTGCTGCTCCACGCAGCATCTCCACAACCAAGGACACCCAGTGTTCCTTCTGAGAATGAATCAAACTGAAGCCTATCTCGACCTCCTCCAACCAGTCTTCTGTGAATGCATCTGAAACAGAGCCCTCGTACTTTTGTAGACTTTGCAACTAAAACTCTCTGAGTGTCTTCCTCCAAGTGTCATCGTCGTCAACCTCTACCCAGCGGTAGTCTATTGGAACAGCCTGTTGGACATCTTCTGTGAAAACTTGACGAGGACATCGACCTGGAGCCATACCTGTAAAATAACAACTGTTAGAGCTCCTAAGCCTGGAATATGGAAGACTCAACATTAATAAATTAATTGTTTTATTTTATTAATTTTAGGTTAACCTATCCCAAGTTCTACCCATTCAAACACAGGTGCAAAGAAGAATGATGCATGATCCTTTCCTAGGTATCTACCCTGCAACCAGTATCACTTTGTTTAGTAGCCATCGTAAACTTAAAGGTCCGTACAATAGATCATAGGGGGCCCTAAATGCCTATGTCTATGCCAGTCTCCAGTGTTTACCCAACTTGCTAAACATGAATGACACTGTTTCCCAACCATCCCATGCAACATTACCTGTTACTAACTCCAAACTCCATCCTATCCCTCAACCAGACCTCTGATACCACTCTGTCATGACCCCCTCCCCACAAAGTGTACCCCTCCTGGGATGGAAATGTGAGAAAGAAGATAATGACCCCTGAGTCCTGCCTCCAGTAGGCCCTGGGTTGGAGACTAGCACCAAGGGTATAGTAAACACACAAATGGGAGTCATTACCCACTAAGAGAACACATTCGGAAGATAGAGATAAGATTGACACCAATAAACTCCAACTCAGAACTTAAATATAAAAGAAACACAAGTAAATATATGAAATTTCATGCAAAAGTACTACAACTAAAAAGAAAAAATAAAAGTACCCAAAAGAAAGTAAAACAGCAGCGACCACAAGCCCGAACAGCTCCTCCAACCACAAACTAGTAGTAACTAGTTTGATCTCCAACCTGCTCCAAGTGACAGGAAAAATAGTTAATATATACATAGGGTGAGTATAATAGTATACTCAGTAGGATCCTACCCAATCCTCTCGTGCAAAAGTAAAGAAAGCATGCTAAAGCCCAGTGAACAACAAGTGAAACTAACTCGTTTCCCAAACAGGTATACTAAGTTCCCAACCTCACCATGGCCACTCTCTCCAAGTAACGCATACAAGAATATTTCATATAATGAAAAATATCAGGGGTACCCCACTACTACTTCCCCACTG
Organism: Viscum album; assembly: GCA_963277665.1. Classification (NCBI taxonomy): domain Eukaryota; kingdom Viridiplantae; phylum Streptophyta; class Magnoliopsida; order Santalales; family Viscaceae; genus Viscum; species Viscum album. Next base: position 1,968,662,626 of record OY728132.1, read on the forward strand.
GTTTTCCGATTTTCCCCAATGACATACGTCATGTGCATCTCTCTCCAAAGGATTGCCCGTAGACACCTGGGCTATGCTCCACAATCTGCACCTCGTGCACCACAAAGGCTTGCCCGCAGACACCTGGGCGAATCACCACACCATCCCCACAACCAAAAGTATCCAAGTAAGTTCCAGGAGGCACCACAGCCTGCATAATGTGTATCATACATCAGGTACTATACCTCAAGCCATTATAGCCCATACACCGAGTAGGGATCCTCAAGCCATCACAGCCTATACATGTTACACCTATAGTAGTCCATATGATACTATATCCAGAATATATGTGTGTGAAATAACCAAAAGAAATGACAGCCCTCTACACACATATATGGAGAAACTAACCGTTGTGCCTGTTGGCACATGTATCCACCAAGAGAAGAGAGCGGGGCCAAAGGGGGAAGTCATCCATTCGTCCTCCCACCAGAATGTTGGGGAAAACACCCCCCCCCCCCCCCCCCACAAGGATTAGAATCCCCAGGGTGTCAGTTGACCTTACTGATAGGGTGGAGTAGCTTATAGAAACACAAAAAGTACATAATATATATATAACTCACACCCACACTATGGGCATTACCTAGTCTTAGATACAACTGCAGCTAATGTCTCTCAGACTCCATGCTGCTACTTCTAAGACTAGGTGTCCTATAAGCACACAAACATTTGAAGAGATTTATTACATTAATCCATTATCATTTCATCAGTTCCACTGTATGTTAATTAATTCTTTAAACATTAATTAACCATGAATAATTTAACATTAAAATTCATTAGCATCACACCCAAAATCAACTACTCCTTTTAAGATTCACATCACCTTTAAATTCTAAAATCTCCCTCCCTGTGTATTATCACCATTTAATCAATCTTTCATTACAGAATTACTTTCCCATATTCCCAAGCATTCTAGAAAGGCATCATATGCTACTGAACACAAAGGGGGCTCAACACGATGAATAGATATACTACCCGTCGAGTCGTTGCCGCCTATAGCAAGAGCATAGACCCATTCTCCCTCGAGAGGCTAAACATGGAAAGCACGTGGAATACCCCGCGTGTCTTCGCCTCCTTCAGAAGGAGGGTAAGAAAGACTAGATGCCTTGAGCAGTGCGGAAAAGTAAAGCAGATAAACAACCAAACAAAACCACCAACATCCACCCATCACATCCATCCCATACCACCATCCTTGGTGTCCTCCCCGACACCCACATGTATAAGTCGATGCATCTCACCACCTTAGGCATCATCTGCTGCCACAACCACAAGTCCCCATGCCTCCACATATCACAACAGCCATCTAGGCTCACATCACAGCACAAGCAGCAAGAAAACACAACATCACATCAATGGGCTCTTGACCCTTTAACAATCAAGATGGTAACTCAGAACCCTTTAAGGAATTATCACACAATATGTTCTTTAATCCATATTGAATTAGCATATTTTTTATTCGTAGGTTCCAATTACGGGAGACCTAAGAAGTAATCTATCACAATTAAATAACCATGCTTACTACCCTAATTTTATTAACCTCAAATTAGAACAACTACAACAACGACAACAACCAGATTCATTTACATGCCTCTTTATCTTTAGCCAATTAATTAACTATTAATTCCAGCTTTACGTTCATTATCAATTTCCACCAAGAACAAACAACTAATCAATGAAACCATAGATATCACTCTATCTAGAAAAACATGAGGCAAACCGTTATCACAGTACAAAGCAACAACATGTGATCAACCAATTCTTTTAATCTGGTTCAAGTATTTAATTAGGTCAATTTCATTATGATCCAAAGGGATAAATCATAATAATTCTAGGTTTGCACGTATACAATTAGAGAATCCACGAATCCCCTACCTCAAAGAGTTCTGGACATCCTTTATCCACACAATGGGTCACAATCCTCCTCTCACGACAACTGCATCCACCAGAGGATGCCACGCTATGACAGTACCAACCAACCCCAAGAAAAACCCATTAGAATCTTGGAAATTACATGGTATAATATGGAAGGGAGAAACAAGAGAATATGATCCTCAAAGGAACGATGATAAAACATACCTTATTGGGAAGATTGACCGACACAACTCGATTGCATCCAAAATAGAGCAGAACCAATCAGAGGATTAGGGTTTGATTGTGAAACTACTATGGGAATGATTGAAAGGTTCTAGTTTCTCTTAGCCTAGAAAAAAGAGGAAGAACAAGGTATAATGATATCTGGTTCCTTTTTGAAGATTTAACGAGGCGACAGTTTAAGATCCGGTTAATTCTCCATTAAAAACGGATCGCATTAACCCATGCGGTTTGACCAAGTAAATACATCCCGGCCTTAGGAATAATTAATATAGGATTTATGGCCTTTGAATCAGCCTTAGAGTCCTTAAAATAAGGCTTCAAATATATTTTACGTCAAAAGAAACGTCAAAAGGGGCGAAACTATTGGAAGCCAGAAACACTGTTCATATACTTGAAATTTGGAAAAGGAAAGAATAGGTGGCACTTAGAAGGTCACCATTATGGAAACACTGTTCACAAATGTGAAATTTGGCAAAGGAAATAATCGGTGATACTTAGAAGGTCAGCGTTCTAGAAACACTATTCACAAACGTGAAATTTGGAAAAGGAAAGAAAAGGTCACCGATGGAGCTCACCATTCTGGAAACACTGTTCACAAACGTGAAATTTGGCAAAGGAAAGAAAAGTTCACCAATAGAGCTTACCATTCTGGAAACACTGTTCACAAATGTGAAATTTGGGAAAGGAAAGAAAAGGTCACCGATGGAGCTCACCATTCTGAATACACTGTTTACATAACGTAAAATTTGGCAAAGTGTTAGGGATAAGTCACCTTGACCTCCCGGAACACCTCCAAACCACATTTTCACAAAGTAATGGACCGGAGAGGTCCAGGCCATTACACTTGAGTTTTATTAAACCATGATATACTGCTAAAATATAATTATATGAAAAATATTACAAATTTTTTTACTATTTTTTGTAAATAGGAATTAAAAAATTAATAAAAATTATTCAATTCATGTTTATAAATTCTTTTCATTCATTATCAATTTCATAGAAATGAATAAATTCCATTTGATGGTTAGAGATTTGTTTTTTAAAACTATTTTATTAATTAAATGTAATTTAATATTAATATATTTAATTACTTTCTATTATTAAAATATTTTAAAATAATATATATATTATATTCAACAAATTTTTTTTAATCGTCTAAGTTTTTTATATTAGGAATGGAAAATGAATAAATCCATTATTATTCATAAAAAGAGTTTTTCAAAAAAAAAGTATTTTTATATTATTCATTATTCATTTAAAAAAATCTATATCATATAGAAATTGTATCTTGTAAAATGTATTAAATACTTAGAATAATAATAATTAATCTAAATAAATTTAATCAATATATTTGTATTCATTATATACAATAATGTCGGTAAATATATTTCACCTCATTAAAAGATGAAAAACTGCGATAGTATTTTAATTCTCTAACCTACTTTCTTAAAATCAAAACATTCCTAATTTACAGCAACCATGCTCTTTTTCAAAATATTTCATTTGAAATCACATCCAAAATTTTAAAAAATCAGCATTTTGTTACAAGATCATAAATCATTACACAAAATGATTTATGAAATCTTAGTGGGATGTATTTCCTTAAATATGTGTCATGAACATCCCATTGGCTAATCCCAAAAAAATGGGATCTCAAAATCAAAAATATTTACAATAAACTTATTTACCGACTCCCTAGTAACATGATTTTCATCATAAAAAGTATTTCTACATCCTTTAATGCTCTACTTATCAGGTCCTGAAAATCCTACTCTTTTCTTCCAACCCAGCCCTAGGGATATACTTGAATGAATATCAACCCCTTGATTAAGAAACTGAAGAAAAATTGTTCTACAAAGGTAGGACAAAGATGATACCCCTTTTCTCATAGACTTTTTGGACCAAACCAAATGGATTCCATTTGTAATTTCCCAACACTTCATCATTATTTTGACAGGGATGTGATACATTACAAGGCTATGAGTGACATCTCCATGATTCCAAACAGTAGAAATAATTTTCTAGGGGCTTCAGAAGACCCAGGTTCAAAACTGGGTGGAGGTAAATTATAAGGGGGGTACTATAGTAGTCATTGTAGCAGTTACTGTTCGGTACTATAGCAACTAGAACTATTCAACCGATTTGGGCTTTTGGGCCACCGGTTTGGGCCTTTGGGTCTCAAGGGCCTTTGGTTCATCAAAGGTCTTCGGTCCACAGGGCCTTCAGGCCACGTAGACCATGGATTCACCCAATTCACATAGAACAGGACCAAGAAGAGGATCAGAGAAACAAGAGTAACATCCACTAGAAGTAGAGCTAACCTGATTATAAAAATGAGAGGGTATGGCAGCCGCCATCGGGACCAGGCACCATGCAGCTTTGTACTGGGAAATACTAGCTGATCAGAAATGCAAGGTGGGGGATCAAGGTGATCAATGACGCAGAAGCAGGGGAGGGGTAGTTCAAGTGGGTTAGGCCTATTGTTCATGTATTGGTCATGGTATGCCTCTGTACCTTCAGGTCGTGTATTTCAAGTCAGTCGGGCCTTGTGCCTTGGGCCTACAGGTCATGTAAGGGTTCCCCTTCAACCCTTAAAAGGGGGATTATATGTAATAAAAAAAGGCCTTTGGACCATTCAGAGGGGCTTCAATACATATAAGGTACGATTTACCCTTTAATAATAAACCCACAAACCAAATGACCCACAACCAAAAAAGTAAAAAATGATACATGATAATGTTTAAAGACAACTAAACAATACATTTATCAAAATATAATAAAATCATGTGTCATGGAGTAATATTACAATAACAATGTATATTGTGGAAAAAACTGACAACACTCCATGATAACCACAAGATTCCAAACTCCATAACCTCTATGCTTGAATTTCACTGAATAGTCCATGTATCAGGAAGTAGTGTTAAAGACGTGTGATAATTTTCCTTTTCCAAGTCCCATTAAATGACAACTCAAATAGAACCAAATTTCAATAGTATTTTTTAGTACTAAAACTCAGAAGGATTTTCCCAATAACTTCCCAACTCAAGACACCTAGATAAAACATGTCAAAAATAATTAGATAAAAAAATTTATAAGAAAAATTATTAAACTGTTTATATAAAAATATAAACTAAATCCATTTTAAATAGTTTTCTCGGGAATAAACATAAAAAATTATTCAAATCATTTAACCTTCCATTTTGGAATAACCCTTAACTTTATACATGAACACGCATCCAATGATGCATGAATATCCTGGAACTTCCAATACATGTGAGTGGAGAGTCATGATTCAACTATGTCATTACATATTAGACCAATTTATTAGGGTTACTTCACATCTATATTCATCTCATCCTTTTGATAGTGGTACATCACGCCATTATCCATCCTAATGTATATGATCACATGACACACAACCATTCCAAACTCAAGAAACACCATTTTTATACAAAACATTCAATAAAGAATCATTTATTCAATTATAAACCATTTTTACATCAAAAAAATCCAACAATTAGTTTAAAATAAACATTTTAAAATCATGTTATTGAAAACAATATTCAATAACCCACTGATATTCCCAATATCCACAAACCATCACTCGATAGGGTTTTAAAAATCATTTGATATAAAATAAAAAAATATTTTCAACCAAAAAGTCAATTTGAGACTAATCCTTTGTGTTCTAATTTATATGAGTCTAGATTGAATCCACCTACCTCAAGTGTTTTCCTAAAAATAGTAAATGTCGTGAAAAATGTCAACAAAACCAGGATAAATCTCTCTGAACCAACTTTAGATATATCCTCTATTAAACAAAAGGAACAAATCTAATCACTTTTTTTCTTCCACAACCTTAAATCTACCCACAGAGTATGTAGATCTACGAAAATGAGTGATATAGTGATGTGGATCTATGAAAAACATCAATAAAGATGAACAATGAACACTTACCATGAGGATTCATCTTTTAAACACCATGGTATGCCATCATATTGTCTCTAGATCAATGGAAAAACCATCTTTGACCATTGGGAGATGAAAATATGGAGTTAAAGACTCATTGGACAAACAATGAGGTATCAAATGATTATTTTGACCTAGATCCACTTTTGATGGATCAAAATTTTAACAATGGATGGTTCAGTTTCATGGTTAGGATAATTGTGTGTTCACCACTACCTTAAGGAAGAAAATCTCATAGACAACTTGTATGTTCTCCAAACTATGCTCTAATAGTGCTGAATCCCAACCTCAAAATGATCAAAGAAATTTTTCAAGGTGCATGGTTTCTACAAGGTAGCCACACATCTTGGATGAACCTTTCATCTCTTTTCCACCTTCCCTTTTCCCCTATCTCATTTTACATGGTTTCCTATAAGTGTTACACGATTTTTGAAAAACCTTCACCATCTTGTCACCTGAATAAAATCCCTAGAAAAAAATAAATGTTCTCAAAACACTCCCAAACATCACTCTAATACGTTATATACTTAAAAACATAAAGAAAGTGTTACATACCAAAAACTAGGGGTTCAAAAAATTGTTTGTTTAGTAATTACTCAACACTAAATTTAATTAATAAATTTTTTTATTTTATACACATCATCCATCCTCTCGATAAACCTCATATCATAGTTGAATTTTTTAGAATGTGATTTTATAAATAATTTTTAGCAAAATTTCATAATAAATGAATTCATGTTCAATATAATCATTGGAAGAGGGGCCCAAATAAACTCAAAAATTAAGAGAATTTATATTTTATACCTCACATCTATAATCCATAATATTATTTAATGGAATATTATGATGTATATATTTACCAAAATATTTCTTTCAAATTGTATAGGCTATCTAACTGAACTAAATCTGAGTTCCTTTTGGGATAACATTATTTTTGAGGATAACATTTTCCATTCCTAAATTAGTATATGTGTTGGTAATACCTCAGTTCTTTAACTCAATATAGTTTAAAAAATTATATGGTATATAATTGAAAACATGTTTTACATTTACTAGTAAATTATTATATTTCTGCCAAGGGTATTGATGGATTAAATTTTATATTAATTTGTTTTCTCTCATAATAATGGACTACTAAACCATTAGTTTATCATAAAGAAAAAAATAAATATTAATTTAAAAATTGATTAATTTATCCTTCAATCTAATAAATATATCAGAGAAATTTTTTGTCTATTCTCAATATAATTTCAATAAATATAATTATGATTTGAAATTTTATGTTTTGTTATTTTCATTGATGGACTAGGTATCACCCTTTCTCATACACATGGATAATTTACCAAACATCGATTAATGTTTCTATATGAACGTGGATTCATTATGTTGATAAACATATGTTATTGTAATGTTCTATTAAATATCAATGATGCATAATAGAAATATCACCTTCAATGATAAATATACATTATGTGGATTCGCCTATATGAATATACTTTAATTTATGTTATTTAATATTATATATATCAAATTACATTCTATGACAATAACCACATATTTAACTCCTATTAACTTTTATTTCTATGATTTTTTAAATTTTACTTTGGCTTTATTATTTCTATTGTTCGTTTCTCCTCATTTTCAACCTTTTACACTTCAAATTTAAATATTAATTTTTATTTAAGTTATTATCTACTTGGTGAACCTTACAGTAAATATAATGAAGTACATTCTCTATAATATTAATTTTATAATCTTACATGAAATTTAGTGTTACTTGATGAAATGATAATTAAGTTAACCATTGAAAGACTATGATCTATCTTTCAGTTTACACATTTTCATTGTAATATTCACCTCTTTCATATCACATTTCCATTTCTCCATGCATGATTTTCAGATATGGCTCAATATGTATATTCATGGATCTATTGATAATGTATCCAAAACTCATTAGACATTAGTGGAATCATTAGAATGTATTCATAAGATGGATGATACATGGGTCTCCTATAAACATCTATTTGTACCTTGATTTATGAGGTGGAATAAAATGTTGTTTGGGGCTCAAGTACATATAATTTCGTATATAGTAAAACATTTCAGATTTTTATTTACTACTCATGGAATTTAATACTTGATTGTACATTTTCTTGTTCTAATAATAATAACAGTGTATATATTTAATTTAATTTAATTTTCTACAAAATAATCCTCTAATAGATTAGTATATTAATTTTTATTTCTGATTAAACATTACATAATAAAAAAAATTAAAATTATATAACTATTTTATCATACACTTTTATCTATCTCTACTATATTTGAAATACTCAGACACTATTTTATTTTTGTGGAAAGGATCACTAAAAACTATTGTCATCGATTGATCAATGGCTCCAACACTACTCATAGTTGCTCAGGGTATGTTTTTTGCTATCAAATTGCAATAACATGATGTTCATTGAACTATTGAGTGATGTTAAATAATATAGAAGTCTTGATCTTGATTTAAAATATTATTTTCATATAAAGATGAAAAAATCTATATTTTATTACATTTATGGTTCAATATTTAGTGAGGTCACACAATTATTCTAATGAAAACACCCAAGTGGTATGATCCAACCAAGACTAAGGATGTCTATAACCCTTTATACATGCATATGTTTTGATTCAATTGATTTGGAGGAATTTTTACTTAATATATATTTTATGGCATCAATATTTCTCAAATAATTCAATAATTCTATACAAATTATTATAGTACAATATGGTCAAATGAAAAATTGGCTATGCAGTAAATTGAAAAAAAAAATCATCATATATCATGTTTTTTAATATATGAATTAATTAATTATACTTTATGTGAATGGATATTCATTCATTAAAAAATAATAATAAAAATTCATAAATTAAATAAAAAATATTACCAATATTGACCATTTGATATTGATTGATCAATCGTGACCATATAAGAAAAATAATGAAGGCTTGTCTAGGTTTTATTATAGCAGGTACCCTAGTCGAATGTGTTACCATATTATTTTTAACATTAAATAGTCTTTTCATGGTCGATTACATTTTTCATATTCATCATAATACATAAATACACATGCACATGTGACGGTCTATCAAGATTATTTAAGAGACACCCAATACATCACTCATGGATATATAGGATAGTGTAGATAAAATGATGAAGACTAATGATGCAAAAACTATAAATTTAATTTAATTATTAATTATCAAATAAAAATATAAATATTTATTAAATAAATTAATCACATACATTCACTGTCAAGTTCATGATCGAGTTCATGGGGAAAAATTCAATATGAAATGAAAAATAAATATGTTATAATATTGTGATGATCGAATTATTGATTTAAAATAATAATTATTCATTATAATAAATAATTATTTTCCTTATCAAAAACATTTTTTAATGATATTATAGTATAATTTTTTGAATTAAATTATGTTCCTGATATGTTATCATATGTTTGTAATAGATTACAAAATAACTTTGTATTAGATTTTAATATCCAAGAAGACACATAAAAGATGTTTAGTTCCTAATTTGAACCATGAATGGGTAGGTTGGGTCTCGCAAAACTAGACCAATCCCTGAACTGATTCAGATTAACCTAGTTTTAGATGCTATTTATCTGCAAAATAAAATTTGTTTTCTAGTCATGGGAGATCCACTGTACTGGCTAGATAGAGATAGTTTGTGACCAGTGATGTGAAAATTCAAGTTATCCAATATGTCATTAGGGGATTCTTTATTAATGGGTTTTAACAATGGATTTCTTAGAATGTGGAAACAACATGTCGAAAGGGTGAGTGGTGTCTAGCTAGGTGGCATGACAATGGATATAGTTGTATGAGACGAAGATATTTTTGGTGGCATCTGGATCAATAGTTTTAATGATTGGGGATTATGGGAACATTAAATGGGTAGTGTATGGATGTTGATAAATTAATATGGTGGGTGGGTCTAGTTGAAGCAGACGCTGAGAGGCGTATGGTGGTTGACTAGAATAACAACTCAATGGGAGTGGAAGAGTAGAAATTGGTGGCCAGTGGAAAAACAAATTCATCTAGATGATGTAAAAAATATTTTTTTTTAAATAATAAAATCCTATCTTTCATTCCAAGGAATTAACACCCCCTTTCCCCATTATAAATAGATTTTATTTTTCATTGTTGTCCAGTGATTAATACCCACCACCTAGATTTCCAAATCCCTATATTAGGATTTTGGATAAAATTTATGATATTTTTAATTATTTTTTATCACTTTACATGGTTTTGTTGAATTATTCTTGGATATATTTAATTATCCCCAACATGAATAAATTATTTATGCCATATAAATTCTTAAAAGGTTTTGGGTTTATCAAAAAACACAAACATAGAACACCATATTATATAAATTAATATTTATAAATATAATGGTTGTTTGAACTAATTCTATAAAGAAATCACATTTCATCCAAATTAAAATTCCATACACTCATAACATGGATTTTTTAAATTTTATCAAATCACTATCATTGAAATTTTCACTATCATGACCCATCTATGTAAATTTATTGAAAAAATTAATTTTTCATACATTAAAATGTCACACACTCACTTTAATACTAATTTATTTTCCCTAGATGAACAATGAAACTGAATGGGTGGGGGATTTAAAAAAAATTAGCACTAAGATGACCTTAATTCATTATATCTGTGAATCCATCCCATAAAATATATCATAATGTTTTTAAGAAAAAATGACATTAATATTACCAGGCTAAATCTAAGGATTCATTCATCAATTTTGAATTTCCATCATCCATTTCTCTGAGGAAATAAAGACAAATACCTCTATCACATACACATGAACATAAAATGTATTTTATATCGTTGATTATCTTATTCGTAGTTCATTATAGGCATTCGATGAAATATTTATCATCCAAATGATCACCGCAGTAATGATCCTTCAATACATGATTATGAACTCAGATTATAAGCCCATATAAAATACTTCTCTCCTGTGAATCTATAAATTGTATAAAGGTTATCAACTATTGTGAAAATAGTTTTTATATGAATGGTATCCAGTATATTCTTTTATAGTGGGGTTGTAAAATAACAAAAAAATTCCCCCACACCCTAGGATATTTATTACCAACTAATTGCAGTGACCTGAAATGTAATAAATACAATTACCATTTATTATTCACTTAAATGAAACATCCTAAAATATTGTCATAGAAAACACATGCACTAATTTTGTTTTAATAAATCCTATTTTATTTAAAATTCCATTAAGAATCGTTACTAATGATAATATAGTCTTTGAACATTTGTTATGTGATTAGAATGAATAAAGTGTTTTAAAAAAATAGAATTACTAGATAAAAATGAAGTAATGGCCTCAAATAGATGGATCATACCATATAAATATCACTTATCAATGATTTTAATATAGATAGCATTTATAGTCTTTACCCTTGACTAAGAACATGTTGAGATCCAACAATAAAAGAATGATCGATACCATTTATGGGAGATGTTCAATCTCAAAAATATCATGTCCCAATCCATATTTGATGAACCACCCCATGAAAGTCAACCCATCACACACCATCCTCATAGGGACATGTTTGATGTATTAAAAGGATATGTATCAAGACCCAAGAAGTATGAATGTTTACATTTTTGATAGAGTACTGAATATTTTTTCATCCTATTATTGTTACGTTCTAAATAAGACATATTTTATTATAATAATGCACAAATTGTATTGTTGGTTAACATTAAATTTCAATTAAAGAATATATGAATTAAAATATTTTTAAAGAAAATAATATATTAATATACATAAATAATTTGTGTAATATATAAATTATCCTATAATTTTTATGAATACAATTGTAATTTTTATAAGGGTTTGAAAACATGAATAGTTAAAAAAAACAATCATTTCTTAGTAAATTTAAATTTTATTTTAAATTTGAAAATTACCATATATATAGAAAATTCAATATATAAAATTAATATTTTTTCATAATCAAAATTTCAAAAATATATATGGTTAATTTTACAAAATATTATGAGATAGTTAAATTTTTGGTTAAAAGGTAAATATCATATAAATATAATTTATGTTTTATGACATTATAATGATCCAAAATTATTGTAATAATTACTATAAATTGTATCCATGGACAAATATATGATTTAACAATAAAATAATTTTATATTTATTTTATTTTATTTCATATTTAAATCCATTAAGAATACTCCAAAACATATAATACATTTTATTGTTTTAAAATCCTTTCTTTAAGAGTGTAACTCCCCTCCACACAAGTAAAGGAATTATTTTAATAAGTTAGAAACATAACCATATAGATTAATTATAACCACTTCCATTTAGAAGTAACCGATATAAAAAACAATGTGATGGTTTTTTCTATTGGATATTAAATTATATAGAGTCCAAATCCTAAATAATAAAGAAATCCCCATATTTTCCTATATAATCACCCCCATGCTCACATTTCAGTTCACTTTAACTCCATAGAGAACTAAAATAATCTACCCTATAATCTCTAAAGTCCTATTATGGTTCCCAATATCTTCTAAGAATCCCCTTGCAATATTTTGAAGTCACTCACCAATGTAGGGACCTTCCTCTAGTTCTTTCAATTCAAGAACCTCATTTGGAATTTCTGAAATTAATTACAATTGTATATGTTTTAATTAATTAATAAAATTCCCCTCATATACAATGGATGTTATTTTAAGGAGGTATTATTTTTTATATATCATTTTTATCTTCACCTAATCTGTTACTCGGCCAAAACATCTTAAGATACTCCTCTCTTTTCATTTCCATCCAAGAACCTCATTTATGTTATATCTATTAAATTCCATTTAAGTTTTGTGGTATATGTTTTTATAAGTTCCCCTTAAATTAAATTAAATGTATAAATTATTAGAGAACCATTTCACACTCGTTATAACACATTTTTTTCCTATATGTAATCCTAATATCATGTTGTAATACAGTTTGTATTCATTTTCGTTATGCAAGTTTCTTCAATGACATATGTCTTCAATTTTCAATTAAAAATATTGGATTTTGTTTTTATATATCCCAACTAATTAATTTTTTATATGTTATTATATACCCCATTCTCTTTTATCTGAAAATTTTTATTATTCATTAAGTGACATCGTTATTCTACCAAAATTTCACCACAGTTTTCCATGCCAAAACAGTTATGTATTGAATACCATATAAATCTTTTTGAAAAGGTTATTAACCATTAGGAACATTCACATATTGATTTTGGACATACACATATATATTATACACTCATTAATCATGGGATAAAATATGATTATGAATGAATCCATGTTTTATTATCTATTTGGAAGACCTAAGCATGATAATCTAATGAATATGATGGGTGTTACCCAATATCACTCCAATGCATTGGGTAAATTTTTGTATCATAATACATCACATTGGGATAGGGAGTGAAACCTATTACTTTATGGGAATGTTTTCATTAAGATTTTATATTTATTTTATCAATGACCTATCTTTATTACATATTTTATGTTGTTGCCACATTCCACAAGTTTTAATTATTACGCTATATCAAGTCTTATTATTCATTTTCCTTTTATTCCTACTTGATATATGTATAGTTTAATATGTATCAAAAATTCTTTGTTTATTCTATTAATTAGATTTATAGGTCAGCCATTTGATATGTATATCCCAATGTTATCCCATGCGATTTTAAGTTTGACAGAGTATTTTGTGAACGATAAAGAAGTTTTCAAAAAATATGTTTTATTCAATGTTTTTATTGTTATAGAATGTAAATAATTCCCAAATACACCATTCTTCTCAATAATCTGATTTGTATTAATTATATTATTATTTAACAACTAAACTATTAATTTGAAAAAAGAGAAGGGTTTTTATAGTTGGTATCAGAATAAAATAATAGTTATTTTTGGGATAAGGATTCGAAATATTTTGCGAATGGATTAGGGATAAGACTAAGTATTAGAAAAAATACAAAAATTTTGGTTATTATTGACTATGTGGGTAATAAAGATAATAAATCCCTATTTGTATACTACATGTAGTTTTGGTACTGGTGTAGATATACCTTAGAGTAACAACTCTGACAAGGTTTCATGGGCATAACTCGGGGTATCCTGGTACATGACAATGGTCCTTAATATGCACCGAGTTTTAAACTAATAGGTATATTCTATGCTAAACTCATTATATCATTATGAACCATTATTAAGGGAGTAAAAACATAACATAGTAATATATGTTAGGAAACAGATCTTCGATAACATATATTAAACCATATACATTCATATGATATGGAAATTAATTTATTTCATATGGTTTCCATTTAATATAATTGGATTCTCCTTTGTATGTTTAATAGTATAAAAATAATAATCCCTTTTTATCCCTTTATTAGAGTAAATGTCATAATATATGATTAATTTCATATACAATCGATTCAACGAGATATGGTATGATTTCTCCAATGAGATTCCCAGCATGATGGGAGCAGGAATCATGAACATAATGATGATACAATATCAAATGACAGAAGTTCTATATCGAAACATGTATTAAGAGGAGTTCTGAAAACCCCAATGGGGTAATAAGCTGTAATCAAGGGCTCCATGCAATAAATGCCTATTATATTCAATGGATCATCTGATCTCTTAATTATGGAAAAATAGATATACTCAATTGAGATGATCTTATCCAACCATCATTTTTCTAACAAATATATCTTTATATTGGTTATTTATCATATGGAGTGAGAAGCACAACAGAGATAGTCATTGATCAAGAATATGATGATTGAGGAAGAGAAGAAAATTATGGGGTAATAGGAATTATAGAATATTTTTGGTAAATATTGTCACCATATTCTCCGAAAAATAATTTAAAGGTATATCCTTTCACACAATAGAATAATATTTTGAATTTATAAGGGAATATATAAAAAACATCACAAGAATTTCATGATACAACATCATCTTTTTCCTTAACACAAAATTAAAGGTTGAATGCTTTGTTGGGGGGATAAATCCTAGTCTATGAAAACCCGGGTGACACATTACATTGATAGCTATGATTGAATTTTCCTATGTACCCTCAAATTAGAAATAAAGATCGGCGAATCTATATAGTATCATTGTGATAAGATTCATAACATGGAATTTAATTTAGAAATTTGGTTGTAGAAATACAATGCATCCATGAAATTTCATTATCCCACTAGTCAATGGTGAGGGAAGAAGCTCCTGAAAAATTCCCTAAGGGGAACGAAGAAATGATTTTTAGGTGGGATGTATGGACCCATAGTTAGAAATTAAAGAAAGGAGAAACCTGTTAATGAGATGGTGGAAAGAAATAACCTATTTAACCCTCAGATCATTGTTTATTTATTTAAATTCAAGGAATCATCACACATTTCAAACCAATTTCCAAAGTCAAGGGTTTTCGGAGACAACCTAAATCCTAAAATATAGTAAGGTTGATATTTTCTGATCATAGGCATTGAGGTGCATCCTGAAAATGAAGCGTTGAGATGTACTATAGTTATTTATTCAATAATGGTGAATATAATTTTTGACTCAGGTACTACATTTTCCTTCATATCATAATATTTTAGTAGAACTAAGAAAATATCACCACAAATAATAGAAGTAGATCAATTGGTGAAAAAATAATATTGTTAAATTATTGCATTCAACATATATAACTACTCCCTTGTCAATGTTTTTGGGAGTAACTACCTAGTGAAACTTCTCATACTGACTTTGGTTTAATTTTATGAAATTCATGCCATGTATTGACTTTAATTAAATAGAGACAACATAAATTTCTAAAATAAGGAAAGAACTATACATATTGCAAATCAAACCCTAATTTTGTTCAAGTAAAAGGATGAGGATGAATCATATTTAGAAACATCATCTCATTCATGGGTATTATTTCCCAATGATAAAGACTATCTAGAAAAAATTATTGTGTCTATGGAAAGAACAATTCTTGAAGGAATTCCTATTCTGAGAGAATATGTGGATGTGTTTCCTGAGTAATTGTCTAGTCTTCCCAATATTCAAGATGTTTGATTTTCAATCGAGATTATACATGGGGAATTTCCATTATTCAAGAATCAATATAGAATGGATGTTGTGGAAACTAAGGATATTAAGGAACAACTATAATAGAATATAAATAATGTGTTCATAATCCCAAGTGCTTCACCATGCGGTGCACCAGTCCTATTTTTCAATAAAAATAATGGGTCCATACACCATTGAAATAATTATTGTGAGATCATAAAGATCATGTTAAATGAAATATATCTTAAACCTCTGATTGATGACTTATTTTATCAACTACATGTAATAGAATACTTCTAGATGGAGGATCTTCAGTTGGGATATTATCAAGTATGTGTGAACAATGAATATATGCCCAAGAATAATTTTTGTACATGGTACTTGAACTATGATTTCATAGTGATTCCATCTATAATCACTAATTATATTTCAATATTTGTGGAATTGATGAATAATTTCTTTATATATTACCTCAACAAATATGTGTCCATTATTATATATGATATTTATATATACTCCAAAAGAAAGGAGGAGCATGAGGAACATCTGAGCACTGTTCTAAATATCCTACAGAATGATAATAATTTTTCCGGTAGATAAAATGTGATTTTTGTTTGAAATAAGTCTATTAATTGGTGAATATCAACACAGTCAATTGGATATATCTAGATCCATTAAATGTATAATAAATTAAATGATGGTCGAGGCTAACATCTGTGGCAAATATCTGTAGTTTCCATAGGTTAGATGGATATTTTCACCAATTTATGAGAAATTTCTAATGACTGTTGAACCCTCATACCAAGATGAATCATAAGGGAATCATGTTTTCATTGAAAGATGAATGTGATGAGAGATTCAATGAGTTAAAAAGGTGTATCATTAATGATCCTATGATCACACTACCCCTAATTTGATAACTATTTGTATTATATATTGACCCATCAATTAAGGGATGGGGTTTTGTGTAAATGCATAATTACAATGACATATCATATTCTTCAAGGAAGTTATAGGTTTACATAAAAAACTATCCAATGCATGATACGAAGTTAGAAGATGTGATCGTTACATTGAATGTATGGTATAATTTTCTCTATGTGTTCATGATTGAGATATATATGTATTACAGAACCCAAAAATATATTTACAAATAAGGATCTTAATATTCACTGTTGATGATGGTCAGATATGATCATGGACTATGACTGTTCAACCCAATACTATCCTTGAAATTAGAATAAAATAGTGTATGTGAAATGTTTAATGTATCATGCATCTTTATCAATGATGAGAACTGAGTAGGATCAAACATTATTAGACATGCAAATGATGGACATCAGAATCATAAAGGAGCGTCATCAATCATTTTACAAATGATTTATCAAACATCTCATATGGGAAGGTTAATGGTTTCTCAATGATATAATGTTGAAATTTTGGAGAAGGATGAAGACATGGGAAATGGGGAGTACATAGGGATAAAACTTGATAGGGATATAATTTTGAGATTATGGTCAAGACACTGTGTTCTCTCAAATCCTGAGTTAAGGGTTGAACTATTGGATGATGAACATAGATAAGAATTTACTATTCATCCATGAAGCACAAAGATTTCTCAATATATATAGTTGAACTATTGGTGGTACAATATAAATAATAAGATTGTTTAATATATACCAATGTTCCTGGTATGCTATAAAATGAATGATGAAAGGTATATTTCTATGGGGATGATGCAATCATAACCAATACAAACAAGGTAATGGGAGAATATCACCAAGGATTTTGTCAAAAAACACCTTAAAATATATAGGGGTAACATTGCTATATAGTATTTTGTAGATTTTATTACAAAGATATATCACTTTATCAAAATATTAGATGAATTTTCATTGGATCCAATTCAATGGATATAAATCAGAGAAGTGGTAAGGCTGCATGGAGTACCAATATCAATTGTATGTGATTAAGATATTAGATTCACCCCTAGTTTCTATAAATTTCTGCAATATGTTTTGAACATGGAGCTAAACATCATTATGGACTATCATCCTCGACCTAATGGCCAATCTGAGCATACTATTATAAATCTGGAAGACATGTTGTGATCATGTTCTATAAACATCAAAGGAGGTTAGGAGAAGCATCGTCCTCTTGTCGAATTCTCATATAACAATAGATTCCACTCAAACTTCCAAATGGTTTCTATGAAACATGTTATGGGAATAGGTTTAGAACACCTACATGTTGGGTTGACGTTGGGAAATAAAATCTTCTAGGTATCTAAATGGTAGAGTAATTGGTGGAAATGGTTTAGACCATTTGGCAACACATTAAGGGTTCTCATTGTAGATAGAAGATCTATGATGACAATCACTAAAGATACATAGATTGTGATGTTGGATACATGGTATTACTTCTTATATCATCGTGGAAGAGATTTTTGGGGTTTGTTAAGAAGGGAAAGCATATTCAAAGATACATCATCCCCTTTGATATACTTGATTGCATTATATCAATTGCCTATTGACTAGAGATTCTATAAAACCTATCAAAATTACATGATGTATTCCATATATCCCTCTATATGATGTACATATCAATCCCCTCACATTTACTCAATCCATAGGTGGTACCATTAGAGAATAACCCTTCCTAAAATGAGATGTCGGTGAAGATCATAGATCATAGGGAAAAATTTATATGAAATAAGAAAATGCACCCTGTAAATGTTCTATAGAGAAATAAAAAGTTTGAAGAGTAAATATGGGGAATAGATGAGGTGATGATGCATAGTTAGGATCATCTGATTTAGTGTCTGAAATCAGAAATTTGAGGGTCAAATTTCGTAATGGTGAAAAATTCCAATGAACCATACTATTAAAAATAAAATTCCCATTTTTTATTTTTTTATTGTCTCATCGTGAAACATGTTTATAGAAAAAAAATTCACCTATTTTGTTTTATTTATTCATATTGGATATAAAATATAGTTATGAATCATTACCATACTTCATATAGTTTTTAAACAGTGATTACATGATTATTATAAATATAGGTGTTTGAAAAATCTAATTGAAACAGAAAAAGGATGTGATGGATTCAACTAGTAGGCTCATACCCAATGAATCTCAATTATTGGAGATTATAAAGGATTAAAAATTTATGTTATTTCCCATTGACCAACATCATGTTTAGATCAAACAACATAAGCATGTAAAAGATATTTTAGTGGATAAGTTAAAGCTCAACGAGATCACAACCCAAACCAAGTTCACCCAAACAACCCATGATAGTCGAAACATCCCACTCCATTCACTTAGGTAATTTTTTGGTTTATTAAAGGAATATGTATCAAGACCCTAGAAATAGTAATATTTACATTTTATAGAATTATGAATATATTTTCTTCCTATTTTTATTACTTTGTAATTGATTACTATTTTGATTTAATAAATCTAAGATTAAATTTTTTGTAAATATTTAAATTCTGTTAATGAATTTATGAATCAAAGTATATTTGATTTAAGTAATATTTTAATATTATTACATAGTTTTTATCATATATAAAAGATCGTATAATATTTATTAATTAAAATGTAATTTCTATAAGGGTTTAAAAACTGTTATTGTTAAGAAACATAACATTTCTTAATAAATGTGGAATTTATTTGAAAATTCAATATTCATATACATAGGCAATTATTAAGATAAAACAAGAATTATTCTTGGAATCATAAAATTGATTGTACCCAATGGTGGAATTATCATAATTTTCTAAGATAGTCGATTTTTCCGGTAAAAATGAAATCACGTATAAATAAACATTGTGTTCTATAAAAACATAATGACCAAAAAGTGATATAATCTTAACTATAAATGGGACCCACGACCAAATATATATTTTCCCTTCAAAATAAGATGAATTTATGTTTATTACATTTATTTTGTAAAGCCATTATGAATCCCCCAAAACTTATAATTTATTTTAAGGTTTTAAAATACATTCTTTAAGAGTTTGATTGACCTCCACATAATAAATAAAATTATTTTAATATGTTCAGAAAATTGGACATAAAATATAATGATAAAAAAATATATTTTTTAAACCATGGGGAAAACTAAGGGATTGTTTGGAATTTTGGATATTTTTTAATGTAGATTCCAAAACACAAAAAATTAATGAATCACCCAATTTTCTAATATAAACCCAACCAGGATCCTATGTATTTTCACTAAAACTACTTGATTAATGAGCATAATCCTTCCTCCAATCTATATAGTACTTCTATGGCACCTAAAATCTCTAAATAATCGCCTTCCAATCTTTCGAATCCATAGACTCATGTAAGGGACCTTCCTCTCCTTCCTTCAATTGAAGAACATTCTTCAGAATTTATTTCCAAATTGGAAATTTTTATGAAGTAATTTATCTATAAAAAATATTATTATCCAATGGTTTATATTTTAATTTGGTATTATTTATTCTCTCTCATTTTTACCTTTACCTATGTTGTTACTATGTCATAATTCCTAACAGATTTCTTCCTTCTCATTTATTTTCTAACATCTATTTTATATTATGTCTATTAAATTCCATTTTATTTTTTTGGAATATGTTCTTACATATTAATACTAATGTAAATTTAATTTATAAAATATGATACACCCTTTCACACTTATTAATATTCCCATTATCCTTTATGTACAGTCATTACCATGTCATAATATTTTTTGGATTCTATTCTATATTCATGTTTCTTAAATAACTTATTCCTTCAATTTCAAAATTAAAATGTTGGGATACGTTTTTCTAAATACATATTACTTCCAATTATATTTCTATGTGATGATGGATTACCTTATATCTCATCATCCCATTTTTACTACCCTTTAAGTGAATTCATTATGCTAGTGAAATTTCGACATGATGTTCCAAACCAAAACAATAGTGCAGTGAATACCACACCAATTTTTCTATAACCATTATTCAACGTTATGTGAAAATACATATTTATTGGGGAGTTACACATATTTATTCCATAATCCTTAATTCTTGACTAAATTATTATTAATATCAAATGCTTTTTTATGATGTATGCGGCACACTTAAGCATTGAGATGTAATAAAATTGATCAGTCTTACCAGATAGTGCTCAAATACAATGGATAAGGTTTAGTATAATTAAATGTCATTTTGGGGCATGGAGAGAACCCAATTCCATTATGGGACTCTTTCAATATTATGTTTTTGAATGTTTATCCTTCAACTATTTTTATACAGTGTTTTATGTTGTTTCCATATTTCCCATGTTATGATTATCATGATAAATCATTCGTTATTATCCATGTTCCATTTATTCCACATTGATATTTATATTGTCTAATATCTATCACATATGACATGTTTATTCCCTTTCTTTTACTCACAGAACACGTATTTTTTATGTATGTGTGCATCTCATCCCACACAATTTTTTGTTCAAATGATAATTTTGAGAATTTTATATAATTTTTAAATAAATATATTGCATTCCCTATTTTATATTATTATTTAACCAACATTATTCCAAAATAAAATTGACTTCTCGATCATCTGGGTTGTATTAACTGTATTCTTATGTATGTAATTATGTATTCATATGAAATAAATATGTGTGTTGTTATACTAAATATGATTTATAAAATATATTATGGCTTCTTTACAGATTCAAAAATATCATTTATATTTTTAACTCTTTCTGTCCTTATATTAAATTATATTACATAATAAAAATAATCATTTAGCACAACATGACATTAACCTAAATATTAAACAAAAATCTTATTTGAAAATATTTTTTGTTCATTAAATTCTTTTTCAATATAATATTTTAATATCTTTAAGATAAATTTAGTAAATAAAATTAATATTAATTACTCTAAACATGAATAATGTGTATGTATTTATTTCTGGAAAATGATCATTTCTTGGAAATATTTAAGACCCCAGTGGAAGTTCCTACCCTGTGTAATGATCATATTCATTAGAATAAGGGATGATTTTTGTATATCCTATGATTTTGTCCCTCTAGTGTGTCATCAAGATAGTACTGAATATTATTAATAGGATAATAGTGGATTATGGAAACCCATAAACAGCCTTGAATTGGTATAGAATATTCATTGGAATAATGGATTTTTATATGAAAAAATGCTATGTAATATAATCTCTTTTTCTTGTGATATGTCATTAGGAAGGAAACAGACATTATGTCACCATATATTCATTTTTTATTAATCATTGTCCTAACTTGACAGACATACCTTCCACTACCTTGATAATGGATTTAAAGAAGGAAATACAATCTTGTTGAGCTAGGTCTGAGATATGAATTCCTATAATAAGAAAAATATTCTATATTGATAATTAAAAAATTAAATGAAACAAATGATGCACCCAACTAAAGCTACATCATTATGATATCAATTCCATAGTTAGAATCTACTTAAAAAGTACATTATCAAAATTTATGAACATATAATAATCTCCCGTTAGAGGACCATTACATGTGCCTAAACATAGAAACATCCAATCAAAAATAAATCTGATGATGTTACGATTGAAAGGCTATTCCCCATGATCTCATCTACTCAAGATCACCAATGTTTTAACTCATGAGATGAATTATTATTTCCATTGGGACCCCAACACCTATTTTTCATAAATATTAGTTTTCCATTTATTATGATGTATCTAGACCATAGGAAATATGATTATGATTAATTTCATAATATCAAGAGGTTCTAATTATATCCATAAAACTACTAAAACATTTTGATTCAAATAAAGTATTTTATTTAATTTTTCATATAAATAATGGACAAAAGAACCTAAGAACACTTATGGTAAGTAAAAATCATGCATAACCAACTATGTAAAAAGATATGGTGATTGAAATGTACTTATTTATTTTTTTATGTGGGAATCTACTATTACATTCACGTGAACACAGATTTTTCATTTGTGACACCAATAAATATTACTAAAAATAATAATTTTCCATACTGACAATAGAAGGATACCCTTCAAAAATCTACATCCCTCACTCTCAATAAGTGATATCCTGATTACAAATCATCATTAGAAAAAAAATATATATATGCAATAAACTAGTAAAATGATAATTAATTCATAGGATACGGATAAAATAATCGATTTTTACTTGATTCATAATTTGATAGTCTATTAAAATCCTTATACCACCATTAAAACTAATAGAAAACAACTCCATATAACCCCTTGAGGATATAATAGACTTGATAAAAAAATTATTAGACCATCAATCTGAATCCTCAACAATAGAAACCTACAAGGATCCATCCAACATCGATCTAATGAAATCAAAGAGATACACTATTGTAAGTATATCCAAAATTTTACTTCACATCAGGGAGTAATTTTAAAAATACATAAAAGAAAACAACATGAAAATCCTTGAGGACTATAAGAGACTTCAACATCCCAGGTCCCACATATTTCATTATCATTTCTACCATCAATGAATAAAGGGGCTCCACACATATACTACCCATATGAAAACCATTTTTTTTTATGAAAGTTTTTTACTAGACAACCACATGAAAGAACATAAACCTCCCCTAAAAATAATTTATTAATACATGAACATAATAAAGAAAATTATTTTGATTGATGAGATTGTATAAAAATATTTATTTGATGAAAATATATATTTACATGAATTATGTTTCAAAATAATTTGTTTACATCCCCAAAAGACATCAAATAATATTTTATCTCAATTGAATGACATAGTAAACACACGGGGATTGAGAATACTCTCCACATGTATTCCAATTAAATGGGAAAAAGTGGGTGAAATAATAGTGTTTGGGGCCCCTAAATCAAGCAATGAGCAATCAAAGGTAAACAAAATGTTAATGAAACCTAACACGTCCCATGGTCCCACTGGTGTTTTCATCACTATACCATGTAGCATCAAACACCAGGATCCCATCCCACACTAATAATGACCATGTCTAAATTCACACTCAGGTCAGGGTCCCTAAGTCCAAAAAATGTCATCAAGTTGTCCTATACCTTACTCATATCCTTTAGGTAGACCATTGTCCTACTACCCTAGCTACTATGTTGTTCTTCGATTCTGGTTTTTGCTGAGTTTCATGTAAAAACATGGAAATTTCAAGGAAAATTTTTCCTTAATTTCTTTGGAATTTTATGAGACTGCGGCTTCAGACGGCACCTGATTCTGAGGCCCGGTGTGCCCGAAATAAATTTTTGAAGTTCAGCTCAGGTAGGTTCAGTGAACGAACGTGCGGGTTTTTCTAAATTTTGAACCGGTGCTTGGAATCGAAATCTGAGGGCACCGATGAAACCGCAGTGCTGGTAATTTCTTAGGAACACCTTTTCCGAAGGTGCGTTTTCTTGGGTGTTGATGTAAAAAAAAGTAAGGAATAAAAATGTAATTGTTTTATTTTTATTTCTTCACTAAGAGGTTTAAGTGAAATAAAGTTGTGTCTCAACTTAATTTCTATTTTCTAAGTGTTAGATCCTAGGTGTGGGAGTTGGAGTGGGACCCACCGGTTGTTAACTTCCCATGAGAGGACTAAGGGTGAGGTGGGGCCCACACGAGCCCCCTCCTTTTCAAATTCCCTAACTCCTCTAAACCCCTTTTAATTAAGTGACTCCTCCCCTCCTCACCTCTCACATTAATTCAAGCCACCTAAACACTGATTAATTTGAAAACTTAAGATAAATTAATTAAGTATGTTAGGTTTTGAATTTTGGATTTTTGAAAAGCATGGCTTGAGTAATAAAATAAGAGGTGTCTTATTTTATTTGGTTTTTAACTTATTGTGTTGATTTTTTGGGAGAGTTCTAGTTTTTGAAGAGTTTCATCCTTCCATGAAGAACTCCATCCTCGTCGTTGAAGAACGCGAAGAACTTCGGTGCCAATCTCAGATTCCTTTTTCTCGACACTTGATGAAGCGACGCCGACATCCCGCGGCAACGTCTACAGAACAACGGAGCTTTCCCTTTCTTTGACAAGCGATCAACCATCATGAATCGAGTTAGGGAATTAATTTGTGAATGTTAATGAACCCATGTTTATTTCCTTCTAAAACAAAGAACGTGGATCAACTAAATATTAAGTTGATTCGTGAAAGAATATTTTTGCGGGTTGGAAATTCTTGATTGCGGGGAAAACTGTAGGGGTTTTGTCTTTACATTTGGATTTTAATTGGGTGTTCTTCGATATTAACGGCCAACTATTATCAAAGTAACGGAGGAGGTCGGACCGCACAAACACGGCCGAACCTCCTCCCCTTTTTATTTTGATGGTTATCTTCATGGCTTGAAATGGAAGCGATGTGGTGTCGTCGCACTGTGCGGAAATAAGAAGAAATGTGGCGAAGAAGCGCGGCGCTGTCGCACCGTGCCGTTGAGGCCGAACGAAACCGCGGCTGGAGTCGGGGCCACGGAGGCGATTCAAAGACTCCGTTGGTTGATCGTTGTGAGCGGATTGACGGATGATGACAAATGGGGCTGAAAAGTGAATTTGAAGCCTCCGCAGAGAAGGTCGGGTCCCGGGAGGACCATTGGCAAAGGCAGCGAGCAAAACGGACCATCGGAGCGCGTCCGGTGGTCTGTGGAAGGCGGTGGTGGTGCACCGCCGGAACAGAACCGCCGCGGCTGAGTCGCGGCGGTGGGCCAAACCAGAACGGCTTAGCCGTTCCGGAGGCTGAGTGGATCGGCTTAATGTCACGCCGGTTTCGTCGACCGTGGGGGGTTGTAAACCCCCCGCACCCGCTGGCCACGCGGGCGCCGCGCCAGCGCCAGCGCCAGGCCGGGCCGCCCAGGCTGGGCCGGGCCGCCCAGGCCGGGTCGGGCCGTGCACAGGTCGGACCGCGCCGCACTGTCCAGGCTAGTCCGCGCCCTAATGGACCGAACTCGGACCCGGTTCAGGACGACCTGGTTCGGGCCGACCCGGGGGGGGGTATCGGGCCGGGTCGGACCGGGGCCGAACCCCCTATTTTTAGATAGTTTTGTTCAAACGCTCATATCTTGGGCTACATACCTCTGATCGATGCACCATCAGTTGTGATGAGATCCTTGGATCGAGAAGGTCATTTCGGTATATTACACTCAAGGTTTAGGAGAACTTTAGGTATGGCTGGGTTGGTTCGAACACGAAACCAATCGGGCCCTCGGAGTGGAAACGCTTATAACATGAGCTCCGGATGTCCGATAGACGTGTTGTCGACTATATTGGATTTCTCTTGATGAGATAGATCTTTTGGAATACTTCTACTGAGGTTTGGACGCAGTTGGATAGTGGCCGGGTGGGATTGAACCTGAAATCCAACCGGGCCCCTCGAACGGAAAAGCTGATAACTTTAAGATCGGACGTCCGTTTGATGAACCGTCAGCAGCGTTGGTGATCACATTGAGAAAATATCCCTATGAGTATACCCTATGAGAGTTCGAGGTACAGTTGAGATATGGACGGGTTGGTTCGCACACAAAACCAACCAGGCCCCTGGGACGGAAAGGCTAATAACTCACAGACCGGGCGTCCGATTAATGCACCGTCTGTTGCGTTGAGACCCCTATGACGAGGCGGTCCTTGAGATACTTCTTCATGGGACTTTTTGATACATGGAGTATCGACCTGTAGCTTGTGGATTGGACCCTCCCGGAGATGAGTGTATGGAGTACGGAGACCATGTAGCCTACTGAGACCCGACGACTGATTGACCAACTCGACTTGAAGTGAGTAGACTAGCCCAGTAGACGAAGCACTACTATGTTTGGGTGCAGACCCATGGCGTATGGGGCACTACTGTGTTTGGGTGCAGACCTGTGGTACTCAACAGAAGGAGTACCTCTGCAGGCTATTAGGGGGGGCACTACTGTGTTTGGGTGCCAGACCCCGGCGGGAAGCACTACTGTGTTTGGGTTGCTGACCTGTGGTACTCGACAAGAGGAGTACCTCAGCAGTCTTAGGTTAGTGAGCAGTACCTCAGGGTCGTGACAGGATCACTGTACTCTTCAGAGACGGGGATCTTCAGCAGTTACGGTTTCGATAATGAAAATCCCAGTTTGACCTGAGTCTATGACCTTTGTGTTTACCTCATGATTGAGATAGGTCACTTGATAACTTAGGTATAAGTATGGGCTTATAACTAAGTAAGGGTTATCTGTTGTGTTTCTGCTTTGTGGTTATCCTTATTGGATTTAGAGAGACCTTGAGGGTCTCGGGGTCCCTACTGAGTATCGTTATACTCACCACTGCACGGGCTATGCCCGCACCTCTTTGTGTCGGTTGCAGACGACGGGCAGTGCTGACAGAGGCCGAGTGTTCAAGGACTGGACGATACCTGGAGGTGGACCTCACGACGAGTCAGTATCCGGAGGTGGACTTCATGACGAGATGAGACTCAGAGGAGGTTGACAGGCGAGACCATTGTAGAGGCTATTTGTACCTACCCTTCAGGTAGGATTCATGGTGGACGATCCAGGAGCTACGCTATCTGTACCTACCCTTTAGGTAGGATCCGAAGTGGACGACCCAAGAGCTGCTTCTATTCTTCCAGCTGTTAGTCTTTTCTGTTGTAATTTTTTTCAGTTGTAGCTGTACTTTTCAGTTGGGTTTGTATTCTGGCCCATTTACTTTTCAGCGCTTTCTTTTGTACTTAGTGTATTACTTCATCTTGTACTCTGGTTGGATGTGTTTATGTTTTGTAAAGGCAATGCCTTCCCAGTTAATGGGATTTATGCCTTTGGTGCTAGGCTCCAGCCCCTGGCCTATGGAAGGCGGTCTTGGGGTAGTCACGGCATGGGCCCCGAGGACGGGTCATGACAAATTGCTATCAGAGGAGTCGGTTCTACCGCATAACTTAGGACTCTGATCTTCCTTTTCTGTGAAGCAATAGTGTTAAGGGTACCGAGTGTGGTCTTCAGTTCAGGGAGTCCAGTGTTGGTGCAACGGCCGACGTATCCATACACCAGGACTCGGACTACTGATTTCCGACTATGTGCACGAAAACACTGATTGCATGTGAGTTTCCAAAAAGTTTAAAAGTCAGCTCAAACCAGGTCAGCTCACCAGGTATAAATCGTTTGATCGTGTCACATTTTTCCAGGATGTCTCCACGCAGACAGTCACTTGGAGTTCTGAGATAGTACACGATGACGGCCCACTGAGCGACGAGGCTCCAGTGTGGGGCCCTTTTTACTATATTGGTACCCTCGAGTGGTGTACTAGCAGCACCACCACCTGTTGGGAAGCAGATGCCACTAGCCATACTAGAAAACTGTGCATGCTGGCAGAGCGCGTTGAATGAGTTCTAGCAGTAGACGCCTCCAAGGTTACAAGGCGAGGCAGATTCCCAGACAGTAGAGCACTGGCTGGAGGCGATTCCTGGAGTTTTCCGCCTAGCTGAGACATCAGTAGAGTGGATGGTGGTCTTGGATACTAGTGTTTTCTAGTTAATGACCATGAGGATGGTCTGCATAGTGATGAGGCTTCGGTACGTGGACCGATGCCTGAGATAGTGCCTTAGGGTAGTGTGGCAGCTATACATCACTACCTGTTGGTCAGCAATTACTACCGGCGGCACTGGTAGATGACACATGTAGGCTTACTGCCTTACACATGTTCCAACATCAGATACCCTCAAGTTCTGAGCCGAACCTGACTCACAAGTTGCTGAGGACTGGCTTCAGAAGGTGGCTGAGAGTTTTCTAGAGCTTATACAGCTTCGGCAGGATGACGTTTCAGTAGCTGAGTATTCATCGAGGCATACCGAGCATTCCGGGTACTCGATGAATACGATTTGATCAGTGCTATAGAGCTCGGACCTCTAAGCATGGTGTGTTTAAGGATATCCGAGCCAGCACCTTTCCTCTATGCATTCCTACTTAGGCTAGGGTGCTAGAAAGAACCTTTGTGGTTGAGAATTCTTTGCTGAATGGATGCAGTCAGTGAAGGTTAGCAGTGGGAAAGCTGGAAATTGGCGTCAGTCTCGGAGACATGGGCGTGTTAAATGTTTCAAGTAGAGGAAGTAAAAAAGGATAGATAAATCTGCAGAGCAGCAGACGTGGAGGTAGAGCTAGGAGAGCAGCATGAGGTGGTGTACATTTCAACATGTTACAACCACCCGCCTTTTTTGTCCCCTCCAGGCTCAGGGAGCTGGAGGGCAGGGGAAGAGAATAGCTGCATGCGGTCATGGAGTGTGACCTGATGGCTCTAAGAATGATTCAAGGGACAGTCTGTGTCCACTACTAGCTGTCGTAGTAACAGACGTTGATATGAATCATTCCTTACTTCCACGAATCTTGTCCCAGAACTAGAGTTTCCGGTAAGCTGTGGACTTGACCCTCACGTTTGGAGATACCTTTGGGAGGAGACTGGATAATCGCACTAATGCCAACAGTGTGATCTAACCCTCGAGGCGAGAGTTTTGTTTGGAATCTCTTGGTGGCAGCGTCGAGGCCTTACGACGTTGGTCTCAGTATGGATTGGATTCACAGTTCATTCTCAGCCTGACTGTATTTGGGAAAAAGGTTGTGGCATATCTACAACGTTGGGATGGGGTTTTCCTTGGTCGTAGAAAAGGAAAACCCAGGAAGCACAGGACAGAATCATTCATAAGAGGGTGCATTTGATCACTCAGGAGATGGCCAAACTTACCTTTGTGCCATAATTCTCCAGAGTTACGGTACCACTTCCAGCAGAGTTTTCAGGAGATGGGTTTCCCGATGCGCCCAACCTATGGGTGTTGGTTACATAGTTCACTACGACGCAATAGGGACCGGACTCAGGTGTGTCCTGATGTAGGAGTGGGCAGTGATTTCCTATGGATCATGGCATATGATACTACACAGAGCTGATAGGAGGCCTCTAGAGTTTGAGGATGACGACCACGTCCTTATAAGGGTCTCACCTCGACGAGGTTTACGGAGATGTGGCCAAGGCATCAAGTAATCTCTGAGGTTCAGCAGACCTTTTCAGGTCCTTAGCAGGGTAGGTGAGGTGGCTTACCGTTTGACCTTTCCACCTCAGTTGCACCGGGTTCATGAAATCATCCACGTACCTCAGCTGGGGAGATACGTGCTTGACTCGACGCCCATGGGGAGCTGGACGTTGGCGATGGGGTGACATTTGCGGGGTTCCAGTAGAGGTTGAGGATCGATAGGAGGGGGTCCTACGAGGACGGTTTATTCCTCTGGTGCACTTTCGTAGGCAGCACGGGAACCTCTAGGTGAGCACATAGGAGTGGGAGGCTCAGTTGCGTGCTCAGTACCACTTTTGTTTCCCTAGTTTGTGTTATAGCTTTACGGGGATGTAAATCCTTGTGGTGAGAGTAATGTAAAGACCCGGAAATTTCAAGGAAATTTTTTTCTTAATTTCTTTGGAATTTTACGAGACTGGAGCTTCTGACGGCACCTGATTCCGAGGTGAGGTGTACCCGGAATAAATTTCCGATGTTTAGCTCGGGTACGTTCAGTGAACGAACGAGCGGGTTTTTCTAACTTTTGAACCGGTGCTCAGAATCGAAATCTAAGGGCACCAATGAAACCGCAGCGCTGGTAATTACATAGGAACACCTTTTCCGAAGGTGTGTTTTCTCGGGTGTTGATGTAAAAAAAAGTGGGGATTAGAAATATAATTGTTTTATTTTTATTTCTTCACTAAGCGGTTTAAGTGAAATAAAGTTATGTATCAACTTAATTTATCTTTTCTAAGTGTTAGATCCTAGGTCTGGTAGTTTTAGTGGGACCCATCGGTTGTTAACTTCCCATGAGAGGATTAAGGGTGAGGTGGGGCCCACACGAGCTCCCACCTTTTCAAATTCCCTAACTCCTCTAAAACTTTTTTAATTAAGTGACTCCTTCCCTCCTCAACTCCCATATTAATTCATGCCACCTAAACACTAATTAATTTGACAACTTAAGATCAATTAATTAAGTATGTTAGGTTTTGAATTTTGGATTTTTGAAATGTGTGGCTTGAGTAATAAAATAAGAGGTGTCTTATTTTATTTTGGTTTTAGCTTGTTGTGTAGAGTTTTTGGGAGAGTTCTAGTTTTTGAAGAGTTTCATCCTTCCACGAAGAACTCCATCCTCATCGTTGAAGAACGCGAAGAATGTCGGTGCCAATATCGGCTTCCTTTTTCTCGACGCTTGACGAAGCGATGCTGACATCCCGTAGCACCGTCTACGGGACAACAGAGCTTTCCCTTTCTTAGACAAGAGATCAACCATCGTGAATCAAGGTAGGAAATTAATTTTTGAATGTTAATGAACCCATGTTTATTTCCTTCTAAAACAAAGAACACGGATCAACTAAATATTAAGTTGATTCGTGAAAGAATATGTTTGCGGGTTGGAAATTCTTGATTGTGGGGAAAACTGTTGGGGTTTTGTCTTTACGATCGGATTTGAATTGGACGTTCTTCGATATTAATGGCCAACTATTATCAAAATAACGGAGGAGGTTGGACCGCACAAACACATCTGAACCTCCTCCCCTTTATATTTTTGTGGTTATCTTGGTGTCTTGAAATGGAAGCGATGTGGTACCGTCGCACTGCGCGGAAACAAGGAGAAATACGGCGAAGAAGCGTGGCGCCATCGCGCCGCTCCATTGAGGCTGAACGAAACCGTGGCCGGAGTCGGGGTCGCGAAGGTGATTTTAAGACTCCTCTGGTTGATCGTTGTGTACGGATTGACGGGCGAAGACAAACGGGGCCGCAAAGTCAATTTGAAGCCTTCTCAATGAAGGTCGGGTCCCAGGAGGACCGTTGGCGAAGGCAGCGAGCAAAACGGACCACCGGAGCGCGTCCGGTGGTCCGCGGAAGGCGGCGGCGGCACACCGCCAGAACAGTACCACCACAGCTGAGCCACGGCAGTGGGCCAAACCGTAGCACCTTAGCCATTCCGGAGGCTGAGCTGCGCGGCTTAAAGCTGCGCCGGTTTCGTCGACCGCGGGGGGTTGTAACCCCCCTGCACCCGCTGGCCACGTGGGCGCTGCGCCAGCACCAGCGCCAGGCCGGGCCGGGCTGGGCTGCACCCTAATGGGCCAGACCTAGACTCGGTTCGGGTCGCCCCTATTCGGGCCGACCCGGGGGGGGGGGTTCGGGCCGGGTCGGATCGGGCCCGAACCCCCTATTTTCGGACAGTTTTGTTCAAACGCTTATATCTTGGGCTACAGACCTCCGATCGACACACCGTCAGTTGAGATGCGATCCTTGGATTGAGAAGGTTGTTTCGGTATATTACACTCATGGTTTCGGAGATCTTTGGGTATGGCCGGGTTGGTTCGAACACGAAACCAACCGGGCCCTCAGAGCGGAAACGCTTATAACATGAGCTTCGGACGTCCGATAGATGTGGCATCGACTATATTGGATTTCTATTGATGAGACAGATATTTTGGCATAATTCTCCTAAGGTTTTGATGCAGTTGGATAGTGGCCAGGTTGGATTGAACCCGAAATCAAACCGGGCCCCTGGAACGAAAAGCTGATAACTTTCAGACCGGACATCCGTTTGACGAACTGTCAGCAGCGTTGGTGATCACGTTGATAAATGATCCCTATGAGTATACCCTATGAGATTTCAGGGTACAATTGAGATATGTCCGGGTTGGTTCGCACGCGAAACCAACCGGGTCCCGGGGATGAAAAGGCTAATAACTCATAGACCGGGCGTCCGATTGACGCACCGTCTGTTGCGTTGAGACCCTTATGACGAGGCGGTCCTTGATATACTTCTTCATGGGAATTTGTGATACTTGGAGTATCAACCTGTAGCTCGTGGAGCAGACACTCTTGGAGATGAGCATATGGAGTACGGAGACCGTGTAGCCAACTGAGACCTGACGACTGCTTTACCGACTCAACTTGGAGTGAGTCGACTAGCCCAGTGGATGAAGCACTACTATGTTTGGGTGCAGACCCACGACGGATGGGGCACTACTGTGTTTGGGTGAAGACCCGCGGTACTCTATAGAAGGAGTATCTCTGGAGGCTATTAGGGGGGTGCACTACTGTGTTTGGGTGGAAGACCCCAGCGGGAAGCACTACTGTGTTTGGGTGGCTGACCCGCGGTACTCGACAGGAGGAGTACCTTAGTAGTCTTAGGTTAGTGAGCAGTACCTCGGAGTCATGACAGGATCACTGTACTCTCCAGAGACAGGGCTCTTCAGCAGTTACGGTTTCGATAATGAAAATCCTAGTTTGAGATGAGTCTATGAACTTTGTGTTTACCTCATGATTGAGATGGGTCACTTGATAACTTAGCTATATGTATAGTCATATACCTAGGTAGTGTTTATCCGTTGATTTCATAACCTTTGTCTTTACTCATGATTGAGATGGGTTACTTGATAACTTAGGTATAAGTATGGGATTATACCTAAGTAAGGGTTAACTGATGTGTTTCTTCTTTGTGGTTATCCTTGTTGGATTTAGAGAGACCTTGAGGGTCTTGGGGTCCCTACTGAGTATTGTTATACTCACCCCTGCACGGGCTATGCCCGCACCTCTTTGTGTTTTTGGGAGAGTTCTAGTTTTTGAAGAGTTTCATCCTTCCATGAAGAACTCCATCCTCATCATTGAAGAACGCGAAGAACACCGGTGCCAATCTCGGCTTCCTTTTTCTCGATACTTGATGAAGCGACGCCGACATCCCGCGGAAACGTCTACGGAACAACGGAGCTTTCCCTTTCTTCGACAAGCGATCAACCATCATGAATCATGGTAGGGAATTAATTTGTGAATGTTAATGAACCCATGTTTATTTTTTTATAAAACATAGAACACGGATCAACTAAATATTAAGTTGATTCACGAAAGAATATGTTTGTGGGTTGGAAATTCTTGATTGCGGGGAAAACTGTAGGGGTTTTGTCTTTACGTTCAGATTTTAATTGGACGTTCTTCGATATTAACGGCCAACTATTATCAAAATAACGGAGGATGTGGGACCGCACAAACACAGCTGAACCTCCTCCCATTTTTATTTTGATGGTTATCTTTATGGCTTGAAATGGAAGCGATGCGGTGTCGTTGCACCGTGAGGAAACAAGGAGAAATGCGGTGAAGAAGTGTGGCATCGTCGCGCTGCGCTGTTGAGGTCGAACGAAACCGCGGCCGGAGTCGGGGCTGAGGAGGCGATTCGAAGACTCTGCCGGTTGATCGTTGTGCATGGATTGATGGGTGATGACAAACGGGGCCGCAAATTCAATTTGAAGCCTCCGAAGTGAAGGTCGGGTCCCGGGAGGACCGTTGGCGAAGGTGGCGAGCAAAACCGCAGAAGGCGTCGGTGTCGCACTGCCGGAACGGAACCGTCGCGGCTGAGCAATGGCGGTGGGCCAAACCAGAATGGCTTAGCCGTTCTGGAGTCTGAGTGGACCAGCTTAAATTCGTGCCGGTTTCGTCGACCGCGGGGGGTTGAAACCCCCCCCCCCCCCCCCCGCACCAGCTGGCCACGCGGGCGTCGCACCAGCGCCAGCACCAGGCCGAGCTTCCCAGGCTGAGCTGGGCCAGGCCGCGCCCAGGTCGGGTCGGGCTGCGCCCAGGCTGGGCCAAGCCATGCCCTATTTGGCCAGACCTAGACCCAGTTCGGGTTAACCCGGTTCGGGCAGACCCGGGGGGGGTATCGGGCCGAGTCGGACCGAGCCCGGACCCCCTATTTTCAGACAGTTTTGTTAAAACGCTTATATCTTGGGATACGGACCTCCGATCGACTTACCGTCAGTTTTGATGTGATCCTTGGATCGAGACGGTCGTTTCGGTATATTACACTCAAGGTTTCGGAGAACTTTATGTATGGCCGGGTTGGTTCGAACACGAAACCAACCGGGTCGTCGTAGCGGAAACGCTTATAACATGAGCTCCGGACGTCCGATAGACGTGTCATCAACTATATTGGATTCCTCTTGATGAGACAGATCATTTGGCATACTTCGCCTAAGGTTTGGATGCAGTTGTATAGTTTTCGGGTTGGATTGAACCTGAAATCCAACCGCGCCCTTAGAACGGAAAAGCTGATAACTTTCAGACCGGACGTCCGTTTGACGAGACGTTAGCGGCGTCAGTGATCACGTTGTGAAAAGATCCCTATGAGTATACCCTATGAGAGTTCGGGATACAGTTGAGATATGTCCGGGTTGGTTCGCACACGAAGCCAACCGGGCCCCTGGGACGAAAAGGCTAATAACTCACAGACAGGGCGTCCGGTTGACGCGCCGTCTGTTATGTTGAGACCCCTATGATGAGGCGGTCCTTGAGATACTTATTCATGGGACTTTGTGGTACTTGGAGTATCGACTTGTAGCTCGTGGAGCAGACCCTCTCGGAGACGATCATACGGAGTACGGAGACCGTGTAGCCAGCTGAGACCTGACGACTGCTTGACCGACTCGACTTTGAGTTAGTCGACTAGCCCAGTGGACGGAGCACTACTATGTTTGGGTGAAGACCCATGGAGGATGGAGCACTACTGTGTTTGGGTGCAGACCCGTGGTACTCAACAGAAGAAGTACCTCTGCAGGCTATTAGAGGGGGTGCACTACTGTGTTTGGGTGGCATACCCCGGTGGGAAGCACTACTGTGTTTGAGTGGCTGACCCGCGGTACTTGATAGGAGGAGTACCTCAGCAGTCTTAGGTTAGTGATCAGTACATCAGAGTCATGACAGGATCAGTGTACTCTCCAGAGATGGGGATCTTCAGTAGTTATGGTTTCGATAATGAAAATCCTGGTTTGAGCTGAGTCTATGACCTTTGTGTTTACCTCGTGATTGAGATGGGTCACTTGATAACTTAGGTATTTTTATGGGCATATACCTAAGTAGTGGTTATCCGTTGATTTCATAACCTTTGTGTTTCCTCATGATTGAGATGGGTTACTTGATAACTTAGGTATAAGTATGGTCTTATACCTAAGTAAAGTTATCTGTTGTGTCTCTGCTTTGTGGTTATCCTTGTTGGATTTAGAGAGACCTTGAGGGTTTCGAGGTCCCTACTGAGTATCGTTGTACTCACCCCTGCATGGGCTATGCCCGAACCTCATTGTGTTGGTTACAGACGATGGGAAGTGCTGACGGAGGCCGAGTGTTCAAGGACTAGACGATACCATGAGGTGGACCTCACGACGAGTAAGTATCCGGAGGTGGACTTCACGAAGAGAGGAGACTCAGAGGAGGTTGACGGCTAAGAGCGTTGTGGAGGCTATCTGTACCTACCCTTCAGGTAGGATTTGTGGGGGATGATCCAAGAGTTGCGCTATCTGTACCTACCCTTCAGGTAGGATCCGAAGTGGACGACCAAGGAGCTGCTTCTATTCTTCCAGCTGTTAGTCTTTTCTGTTGTACTTTCGTTCAGTTATAGCTGTACTTTTCAGTTGGGTTTGTATTCTGGCCTATATACTTTTCAGCACTTTCTTTTGTACTTATTGTATTACTTCCTCTTGTACTCTGGTTGGATGTGTTTATGTTTTGTAAAGGAAATGCCTTCCCAGTTAATGGTATTTACGCCTTTGATGCTAGTCGCCAGCCCCTGGCCTATGGAAGGCAGGCTTAGGGTAGTCATGGCATGGGCCCCGAGGACGGGTCGTGACATTTCATTTTTAAAATAACCTTTTCTACCAAACATGGAGTAAAAAAATAGTTAATTTATGATGATTATGTCCTTTACCACCATAGATATATCATAGTAGTCCAATCCCCCCCCCCCATTGAATACATAAAAGACACAATCCCAAAATTTCATTAGAGGAACATGATTAGTTCAACCAGCCAATTGGTCAAAACCATGAAGTCCCTAATTCAATATATCTATAACTAACAAGTATTTCTCTTGTGAATCCTTTTTATATCTTCTCTCTATGTAAAACACCAAGAGTGTGTTTATAATCAATCTACTTTTTTAATATTTTGTACCTCCAAATATATTGGAATCATAATAAGTGTAACAAAATACTATATTAATTTAAACGTTCTTTATCATGAAACCAACAATGAGATTTTTTTTTGAGGAAATATAATATTTTAGAAATATATGTTACTCTCAAACATGATCTTAACTTCTCACACAGACATAATCCCGTACTAGATACAAATAAGAATTCTTATCGTTACTAAATTCATGTATGATGGTAGCAACCATGATAATAACTCCTTATAGATATATAACGTAGATACATTGTCATATATCCAGTACCTAACATACAATCTACACTAATGTAGAGATTCACCCCTTGTCTCAATGACTGTTAATGCAACTCAATACTCGTAAAAATCCATAATCACAATGAAGTTGATCAAGAAATCCCTGAACTAGTAGTATTTCTCTTGAAAAAATTTCATACCCTCCTACTTCTCCAAATAATTCTTTCTACAGACGTGAAATTTGTTATACACGAATAATCTTCCTCAATCATGTCAAAATTCTTATGGTCAATCTAGAAAACACACATATCCTCACCAGACTGATCTACACATGCATGATTCCTAACATCAATATTGAAAAGAAATACAATGGCTCTCTAAGACCAGTAGTTTGTATTGTTTTAATGATTTATTAAATTAATTTATCTTAACCTAAAAAGATCACTTAATTATTATAAGAACAAAAAAAATAATGATTAGTGTTCCAATCCTACATATCTAATTTACAAAAAGTACCACCGCAGGTAGAAATTCAGTACAGAAAGTGTCCTTTCCTCCAAATAGAGTGGGTCCTAAGATATCATTTCCTACTCAAATATCCCTAGTGTAACGACCCAAGGTTTAATCAAGGGAATTCCTTTATAATAATTATTCCTTATAGTATAATCACATTACGAATCGCAATGACGTATCATGAGTTAAAATACTATATGATCATTAAACATAATTTTACCACATCTATGTTTGGAATTTTGAAAATCTATCATAAAAAGTTGTAATTAGTATGATATTTGGAGTCTGATAGGACCAACATAATTTTAGGGGAATAGTTACCTACCTTTATGAATATTAACCTACCCTTGTGAATTTTAGTATGATCCTTATGAATATTTAAACATCCAAAATAATAGTAACCTGACTCTGGAATGATTACATAAAAAATAGGCATCTTATATGCGATAATTTGACCATAATAAAAATATTTGTATTTTTATAACTAATAAATAATTAATTATAATTAACTAATTAATTTAGAAGAAAATCTATTTTCCTAAAATGTTTCCAAAAAATTAGAAATTCTATGTCATTTGGGATTCAAGATAATTTTATAAAAACTTATGTAATTTTTGAAGGAATTATTAAATTATTTTTAATTTTAAAATAGGTATTTTTCATGTAGATTATGATTTTAATTAAAAATTATTTTAATCAAATATTGAAGGTTATTTTTGAAAATGGAATTCATTTTTGGATTCTACATATTGATAAATTTTTGTGGCTAATTTTTGGAATTTTTCAAAAATACTATAATTTTTTTTGAATAGTGAAATTCAATAATTTACAAAATGAGTTGAATTTACGAATTATAGTGTCATAGGTGATGTTCTACAGATGTATGAACATATTTTTTTGATTCACATGATACATTTACTATAATTAGTCATTTAAGACTAAATATTACTTGTCTTGTGGAGAAATAATAAATTAATGAATATTATATTGAGAAAACCCCTCACCACTCCTCTATAAATGCCACCCATCACATCCTCATTTATTCACACCTATCAAGATTCAAGAATTTTCTAAACACTTCAAAAGAAACATCAATATCACATCCCCCACTTCCAAGATATCTTGGTCTCATCAAAGACCTGGCCTGGGATCCTCAAAGAGGATCTCAAGAGGAGGATTCAAGAGGTAATTTCCTTCTCTCTCTTTTCCTTTAATTTCTTTTCAATTTCAAGATCTTTTCATAATATCTCCCCACAAATACTCATACACATGGTATGGTAACTCTAGTATATCACATATAATGGAATATTAGGATACTAATGGGATAATATATCATCCACCCCCTTCTCCTATTCTTTTTTATTTAATAAAAGTAAACGTTGTTCATGAGGTGTTACATTATCATCTTCTAATACAACATGTTTTCATTATCCTTTACCACCTTCAGATCTGTTCATGAAAAAATAGTTATGGTTGAACCAGATTATGTTATCTATATTATATCGTATTTATTGTTCTATATATATCTTATGTACGTATTTCTAAATTATCAAATAAGACCAGTTCATTGTGGTCGGGAAACTGACTGAATTAACCCAAACGATAATTATTTAATTTTAACAATTTATTCATACACATGGTGTATAATATAATTCCTAAAAATATCATTTAAACTCTAAAAATATCAGTAATAATATGAAATATCAGTTCTATATTTTTATCCTTGTTCTACATGAACTTCCATTTATGAATACATGTGAACTGCTCAAGAAAACCTTAAAAACAACCATTACCAAACAATTATTTAAACAATGTAACTCATAAAAAGGCCAAAAATATAACATAATGAAACAAAAATAAATAATATTAATATAAAAAGGTTCTATAATTATTAATTAATGATTTTAATTGGGTTGTACAAGCATTAATGTGGATAATGAGTTCGGATACAAGGTAAGGGGAGATTCACAAACCTAACTCTCTTTCATTGGGTTTTCCCTATTCAAACCATTTTCAATGTGGATATGACATAAAAATAATTTATTTTTCATTATAAAACCTCATATAGTATATACATGTTCTAAAATTTATTTTATGAAAAAACCCAATGTTTCTAAAAGAACTCTTCTTTAAAATAAACACACCCATTTTACTTCTTGAAGATCGTTTCACTCTTCACTCCAGGTTAATGGTACTATGTCAAGAATGAGACTCCATATTTAATTTGGGAACCAAATGATTATGAATGTATTATGGGAAATCCATTTCATTCCATGGGTTATTTTATGCTCATGTTTAAAATATTTACAATGTGTCATGAATGATATTATAAAAGTTATAAAGCTATGGGTGCACCCAGAATTATACAACTCTCAAATGAATTGGTTAAATTGATGAATCTCATGAGTAAATGTGAAATTATGCATGAATATAATGCTTTAATTTCTCAAATATATGTATTTTAGATGACCACTAAGACATGATTTTTCATTTTTATGAATTTCCACATTTCAAGTATTTTTTTAATGTTTCATATCAAGATTTTGATGATGATGTTATGATTATGCTCACCCCATTCTAAATTGTTCTTCTCTATCCTCTTATTATTATTTTTGATCACCCCATTTTTATGTATATCCTCAGGTGACTACATGTAATAAGAAGATGTCATGAGCCAATAAGAATCTAGAGAAGAAGGAATTAAATAAATGTTTAGGCTTGATGTTGTAAATGTTATTTTTGGTTCTAGTTTTACCAATGTAGTAAAACTATGGATCCTCATGGTGTAATTATATTATGTGGTTTATCTTTATAATGATGTAATAGTAATGTATGAGAAGATAGTGTTTCTCTAGTTGATATTAGAGGCATGGTTTAGTTAATTTGGGAATTAGGATTTTTGAACCCTAGAGAATTCCGCAAGCATGAGACTAAGTACAAATATTCCCACAAGAAGCTTTACATAGGGATCCCATAGGTAATGACTTTAGTGTAAATCATACAAATGGACATGTTATTCATGACTTGTTTACTTATGTTTTGTTCTATCCTTTTAATATTAGAAAATGGTGGGAACCATGAGAAACCAGGCCAACAACTCGTGCGAGGTCCAATGCAATGAATTCCACAACGAAATCCCCAGTGTTCTGGTAGGTGGAGTTCAAAATATCATGGAAATTATTACCCAAATCTAATAGGTTATAAAAATAACCAAAATAATGGGGAACACCCTCCTTCATGAAAGAGGGAGAAACTAGATATCGAGTTTTTTTGCGACAACGACCATATAAGTTTAGTGGAACTTCTGATCCACTAGTTGCGGAACAGTGGGTCAACTCCATAGAGAAAATATTTTTGGTGGTTCACTATTCTAAGCTGAAGAATGTGACATAATTTTTTAATCGTCTAGATGTAGAGGCCGAACAATGGTGATCTTCTATTAAGAACACCATGCTAATACATGAAATCGAAGAGATGGAATGGGATGACATTAAGACCATGTTTCTTAACAAGTATTTCCCATGAAACCTTCATACAAAGATAGAGAGATAATTCATAGTGCTCAAGAAAAAGAAAGGGGATTCTATCACATCCTACAAATCAAATTTCACAATGATTTCGGGTTATGTTATCAATAATGAGAGAAAAATTGAAAGATTCATTAATGTATTAAATCCAAAACGTCAAAAGGCTCTTGCATTTTGAGAATATGTTAGTTATGAATAAGAAGTTAGATGTTATATAAAAGTGGAGATGGAGATTAGAGAATGTTCAAATGGCTATGGTGATAAGAAATAAAATATAGAGTTTCATGCTAGAGGATCTAATGATAAAGGGGGGAAGAAAACCCAACAACCCACATGCCAATAATGTGGGATGTTATATCATGGGAACATCATCAAAGGGATATAGAAATTCTTCATGTGTGGGAAAGAAGTGCAATAGGATCAAGAGTGTCAAAAAAGACATGATAATGAAGGATAATGTGGTGGAATAAAGGAGAGAACCACCTATTGTTCAATGCAACAATTGTATGGGGAAATGGAATTATCGAATCCAGTTCATTAAACCTTGATTCCTCATGGGTAATCATCATCAGTAGCCACCTAAACCAAAGGAAAAAGGGAAGGCTTATGCAATCACTATTGTAGAAGTGGATCAAGATAATGAATTCATACAAGGTACACTTCCTTTTCACTCCAGAAAGGATAATGTCTTATTTGATTCTAGTTTTACATAGTCCTTTATATCATGAAGGTTTTTTAGAACTATAGAATTGAAGCCTAAAAACCTTGAAGTTGAGATATAATTAAATGCACTATGTGTTCAAATAATTTAATCCCATGTGTTTGAAGCTTCTCATTTTGGCGTATGTGTGAAGATTCATACAACGAATCTTGTAATAATTATTTTGGTGGAATTCAATGCAATATTGTTAATGGGTTGCCTCTTGTTATATAGATCACATATCAACTGTTGGGAAAAATAAATATAATTTCATTTTACAAACCACCCCATTCTCCTCTAAAAAATCATGGAATATCATCAATATCCTTTGAAAAATACATCAATTATGTGGGTGTTGATACCCTATGAAGAATCATACCTCACCCAAATGGTTGAGTCAGTGAAAAGTTCCAACCTTGTGTAAATTCCCATCATGAGGGAATAAAGTGACATATTTCCTATTGATTTACCCGAAAATCCCCTAGAACATGAGGTATAGTTCTCAATATAACTCATACCCTGAGCAACTCCAATATCAAAATGTCGTTAATGGATGGCTCCTATCGAACAGGAGGAGTTAATGATGCACCTGTAAGAGCATTTGGAAAAAGGGTTCAGACACCCTAGTGCATCACCAAGGGGTGTGTCGGTGCTCTTTGTGGAGAAGAAAGAGAGAACAATGCAGCGGTTAATCAATTATTGAGAACTCAACAAGATAACCATAAAGAAAAAGTATCATCTTCCAAGGATTGAAAACTAGTTCATTCAGTTAAGAGGATCTAAATTCTTTTCCAGGGTGGATCTTCATTCTGGATATCATTAGATAAAGATGACGAAGGAAGATATTCATAAGACATCCTTTCGTACAAGGTATGGGAACTATGATTTTATTGTGATGCCCTTCAGAATTACTAATGCCCTTTCAATCTTCATGGACATGCTGAATAAAGTCATTAGACATTAACTCGACAAATTTTTGGTAGTGTTTATTGATGATAGTGTTTTATACTTCAAGAGAAAAGAGGAACGTAATGAATATCTAAGACAGTTTTTGCCGACACTGACAAAGGAGGAGTTGAACAGAAAGTTCAGCATATGTGAATTTTCAACGAATCACATCACGTTCTTAGGACATGTGATCACAAATGATGGAATTTATTTGGTCCCTTCCAAATCAAAGGTGATTGAGGAATGACCCAGACCTCCATGTGTCACAAAAATATTAAGTTTTATTAGATTAGCGGGGTACTACAGATATTTTTTGAAAACATTATCAAGATTTTCAATCCCTCTAACTATGTTAACAAAGAAAAGGGTAAAGAATTTTTGGATGGAAGAGTGTGAGGGAAGCTTCATGGAGCTTAAGATATGGATTATCACTACAAATGTACTCACATAACAGAAATATAGAGAATGTTTTATGATATACGATAATTATTTAATGAAAAGATCAGATTGCATACTCATGAAATATGATAATGTGATATCATATTCCTCATGGAAGTTGAAGTTCAAGGAGCAGAACTACCCAAAGAATGGTCTAGAGCTGG
Source organism: Viscum album (assembly GCA_963277665.1). Lineage (NCBI taxonomy): Eukaryota > Viridiplantae > Streptophyta > Magnoliopsida > Santalales > Viscaceae > Viscum > Viscum album. Next base: position 1,968,706,419 of record OY728132.1, read on the forward strand.
AAGATGTTATTTTTACCTTGAAAATGTAACGAAACTACCTTTATGGTGATAATTGTGACATATACACCGACCAGATGATATTAAAGTATATATTAACACAAAAGGATCTCAACATGTGTCAAATGAGATGGTTAGGGATAATCACAGAATATTATTACTCTATTAACTATCATCCTGGAAAGGAAAACAAGGTAATTGATGCTCTAAGTAAAAAAAATAACTTGTAAATCTATCATTTTATGGATTGAGTAGGACCATATCTTCTTGGATATACAGAGGATGTATTTGGAAATCATAAGGGAAGGGGGATACATCACAAAATTCCCAAATTATTGTCAAACAATCAATCCAAGAGATGATTAAGGAGTCACAAAGGGATGATTTGAAGTTATAAAAGAAGGTGAATGTAATAAATGAAGAGAAACTATTGGAGATCCATATCCATGATGATGGTGTGATTCGGTTTGGAACATGGATTTTTGTTCCTTAATCACCCAGGATAAAAAAGGAGCTATTGGACAATGGACATATCTCGTCATTCAATATCCATCCAGGTAGTACCAAGTTTTACCATGATCTTTGAGAACATTTCTGGTGGTACAACATGAATAAATAGATTGTAGAATATAAATGAAGGTGAATTGTTTGTCCACAAGTTATGGTAGAGCAACAAAAGTCCAAATGGATGATGTTCCCATTCCCGATACCCATGTGGAAATTGGATAATGACACTATGGACTTTGTCATGGGTCTCCTGAAGACGTCGAAGGAAAATAATGCGATATGGGTTTTGGTTGACAGACTCACCAAGATTTCCCACTTTCTCACTATTCAGAAATATATCTCACTTAAACATCCTGAAAATATATGTGTGAAGGATGTGGTGGGACTGCATGGTGTTCCACTATCGATTTTCTCTGATCATGATACAAGGATCAAATCTAAATTATGGAGGAGTTTGCAACATGCTTTGAGTACTGAATTAAATTTCAGAATGACTTATCAGCCAAAAATTGATGGCCAATCAAAAAGGATTATTTAGATGCTTGAAGATATGCTAAGAGCACACTCTCTAGAATTCAAAGGCAGATAGGATCATCATCTCCGATTAGTTGTGTTATTATACAACAATAGCTTCCACTTGAGTATCCAGATAGCTCTATATGAAGCTTTGTATGGAAAGCGATGTAGAAGTCCAACCTGTTGGGATGAAGTTACAAAAAGAATTCTACGTGGACCTGATATTTCACAAGATATGATAGATAAGATTAATGTCATCCAGAAACATATGAAAGCTACTTAGTGTCAGCAAAAGAGCTCTGTAGACAACCATCGAAGGGGCTTGGATTTTGACGTTGGTGATAAAGTCTTTATTTTAATATCACAATGGAAAACATTCATGTAGTTTCGAAAGAAAGGGAAGTTAATCCCAAATTAATTGGGCCTGTTGAGATCCATTAACACATAGGATTCATGGCCTAAATGCTTGCACTTATGCCGAATATGGCTCACATTCATGATTTTTTTCACTTATCACTCCTGAGGAAGTACATACCAAATCTCTCACATGTACTGAACTCACTTGTGGTAAAATTGGAAGGTGCACTCTCTTATGAGGAGCAACCAGTGAAGATTATAGACTGGAGAGATAAGGTTCTACGGAAAAATGAAACCCACCTTGTCAAAGTGTTTTAGATAAACCATAAGTTCGAGGAAGAATCTTGGGAACTGGAGGAGGTAATAAAGGAAATTTACCCTTTCCTGTTTGTTTAAAATGAAATTTCGAGGGAGAAATTTCATATGATGGATAGAATGTAATGACCCAATGTTTCATCAATGTAATTCCCATCTTATAATTATGACTTATATTATAATCACATTAGGAATCACAATTACATATCATGATAAAAAATACTTTGTGATCATTAAAAATAATTTTTCCGCTTCTTTGTTTTAAATTTTGAAAATCAAACATACATGATAGTGATCAATAAGATGTTTTTAGTCCGATAGGACAAGAATAATTTTAGGTGAATAGTGTTTTACCCTTATGAATAGTAACATACCCTTAAGTATAGTAGTATGACCTTTATTAATAGTTAATCGTCTAAAATAATAGTAACCTTACACTTTAATGATTAAATAAAATTTAGGCATCTTATAATTTCCAATTTGACTGTAGTAAAAATACTGGTATTTTTGTAAGTCATAAATAATTAATTATAATTAATTAATTAATCTAAAAGAAAATAAAGTTTCCTAAAATATTTTCATAAATTAACAACTCTGTGACTTTTTGGTTTTATGATAAATTTATGAGAACTTATGCAATTTTTGAATATATTATGAAATCAGTTTTAATTTTAATATCTGTATTTCTCTAGTAATTTTACCTAAAAATAAAATTAATCATATATGGAAAATAATTTTTCAAAAATGGACATAATTTTTTGATTCTACATGTTGAAAAATGGTTAGTCTGAATATTTGGGATTTTTCTGAAATACTTGAATTTTTGATGAGTAGTGAAATTCGATAATTTACAAAATAAGTTGAATTCATGAATTATAGTGGCATGGGTGATGTTCTGTTGATGTAAGAACATATGGTTAGGATAGACATGATATAATTACTATAATTAGTCATAGAAGACTCACTATTACTTTTCTTATGATGAAATAATAAACTAATTAATATTATATAGAAAAAACCATCTCTGCTCCACTCAAAATACCACCCTTCACACCTTCATTTCTCCACACATCTTAAGATTAAATACATGTCTAAACTCTATCCAATAATCTTACCTATCCCCTCCCCCATGTTCATGAGCTCATGTTATCATCAACGGACCATGAATAGATTCTTTAAGGATGATCTCAATTAGAGGATTCAAGTGGTAATTTCCCCCTCTCTTTTCATTTAATTTCCTTTCAATTTCAAGTTTTTTTCATAATCCATCTCTAACTATCCTCATCCACATGGTATGGAAACTATAGTATCTCAGATATAAAATAATTTTATGATAATAATAGGATAATATATCATCCATCCCTCTTCTCCTATTCTTTTTATTTTAGAGAAGAAATCATTGTTCGTGAGGTGTTAATTTATCACCTTCAAGAACGTCATATTTTCACATTCCATTAATGACTTCATATCTAGACATGAAACCATTATTATGGTTGAAACAGGTTATTTTGTATTTATTATATCATATTTAATGTTCAAGATCTAAGTTATGTACATATTACTAAATTACTAAACAAAACAAGTTCGTTGTGGTCGGAAAACCTCTGAAATTAACCCAAACGATCATCATTAAATTTAAACTAATGATTCATCCATATGGTGTATAATATAGTTCATTAATAGATAAATTAAACTTATAGAAAATAATTAATAACCTGAATTATCAGTTATGTATGTTTATCCATGTTCTACATGAACTTCCATTTATGAATACACGTGAACCGCTCAAGAAAACCATAAAAATGATCATTCCTGATCAATGTATTAAAACTCTATAACTTCTAAAAAGTCTCATAAAATAACTTAATAGAACCATAGTGAACAATATTCATGTACACAAGGTTTTGTAATTGTTAATTAATGAATATAATATAATTATACAGGACGTTAATGTGAAGAAAATGTTCAGATAAAAGGGAAAGGGAGACTCTCAAACCCAACTCTCTTTCTTTAGGGTTTCACTCTTCATGCCATTTTCAGTGGGGATATGACATAAAAAACATTTAATCATAATTATATTACTTATTTTGTGATATATATTTTCTCTAATTTTATTTATGAAAAACCCATTATTTTCCAAAAGAACTCCTCTTTCAAATAAACACACCCTTTTCACTTCTTGAAGTATGATTCACTCTTCCCTAAAAGTTAATGGTTCTATGTCAAGAATGATATTCCATATTTCTTTTGGGAAGAAAATTTTTATAAATTTATGATGTGAAACCCATTTCATTCAATGGGTTATTTTATGTTAATGTTGAAAATATTCTTATTGATTCAAGCATGATAATGTAAATGTAATGATGAGATTTGGGTGCCTGGAATTATAAAGTGCAATATGAATGTTTGAATGTGACGGGTGCACCTAGAATTATACAACACTCCAATTCATTGGGAAAGTGATGAATCTCATGAGAAAAATTGAAATGATGCATGTAAATGATGCTAGATTTGTTCACAACTATGTGTGGTAGATAACCATTAAGACATGATGTTTTATTTTTATGCATTGCCACATTTCAAGTATTTTATTAATGATTACTCTCATGATTTTGAAGATAATGTTATGATTATGCTCACCCCATACTATATTATTCTTTTCTATCCTATTAATGGGATTTTAAATCACCCCTTTAGGGTGTATATCCTCAAGTGACTAAATGTACTAAGGAGAGGTCAAGTCCCAATAAGAAGCTAGAGAAAAATGAATTAAATAAATGTCTCTGCTAGATACTTAAAATTTTATGACTGGTCCTAGTATTATAGAGTCACTAATCCTCTGGATCCTTATGGTTTAATACTATTATGTTTTTTATTTTTATAATTTTTTAATAGTAATGTAAGAAAATTATGGGTCACTACAACTATATTATGTCATACATCAAGATAAATATATATTTTAACCCTACCATACCATGACATCATCGAATTATATAACCCAGAACACAAACCTATCTATCAACCTACTTTTTATACCACCCTCTTATGACACCACCCTTTAATTGAACCTCTCGTGGGAAAACATACATGTGAGAGTATTAATTCCCCCCAAGTATTACCTTCTGTAGGACCTAGAGAGTAATATAGTTTCTATGGTGTAAAAATAACCCACATGGAAGGAAATACCCTAACTAAATAAGAAAGGATTTAGATATAATATAATAATAACCATGAAAGTCTAGGATATAAATAAAAATGAAAACCAAAACCATCTAACAGTTCATGTATTAAATAAAAAAATATAACATGAATCCAAACAAACACCTTAAATAAATCCTAATTCAACAACTAGGAAACATATCTAATTTTTTTTTTTAGTAATAACCAGTTTAATTCTCAAATGCTTCCCATTATGTTTAAATTTACTATTAATAATTTTTTTTTTCATAATAGGTATTCTTAGTATGAAAATATATAATTTATCTCATCCACATATCAAAAGGGTATACTAATTCACATGTGGATAAAGAACATAATGAATATGAACCTAAAAATATATAATAATCAAAACCATATTTACTATATAATAATCCCCAAATAATACATATATAGATAAAATCAAATAATGATTCATATCATTATAGTGTATCCAACACAACCTTCCCATTGAATTTCTTCTCTCACCCCATAACATCATACGTCTTGGAACCCCCATCCCTTTTATATAATAACTACTAGAGAAACTTTGGATACATTATTGTACCATGAATCCCCTATTCTTATAGTCATCACATCGGAATCCTTTTATAATTACATTCACATATCTAGGATATTATTTTATTGTGAAACTAAAAGATTTCAACTTTGTTCCCTACTTCAACCACTCATTACCCACACTATGAACACTACATGTATATAATCACACAAAACTATAATTGTACTACCCCAACAATCCATAATATCATATGAATATATAACTTACATGGAATAGATATAATGGATGATGGAGTAGGCTTCAATATAGTATTAGGATGTCTAAAAAAACAAAAAAAACTCGTTATGGTGTTGTCCCGTTGTGATTAGTATGGTTTTTGTGCGTATAGAAATAATTCTAAAAATGAAAAATATAAAATTATCACAGAGAATCCCAACTAATGGTTTCACATAAATATCACAATCACAACTAAAAAATTGACAATAATTCCTTCCATATTCAACCAATTTCATTGAATCTTTTAAATGTATTTCACTACATATGAAATCTACAACAATAAGCCTCATTATAAATTCCCCTTTTCAGGATATTCTATATATAATTCTTCAAGATAATAAAATATCATTTTACCAAGACCAATATTTTTATATTTAATAGTAACCACTTTTTAAACACATTTTATTTGAGCTTAATTGTTCATTATCCATTCAAATTCAACCCATATCACAATTTTTCATGATAATTCATTCAATCAATAAAGGGAAACAATCACAACACAAAAAAACCCTACATGAGTCATTACCCCTAATATTAATAGCTACCCATCTAAAACACCGCAACTTATAGCAACCACATGTAAAAACCCTCTCACACATCAAAGAAAATTTTTTACCAAGGGAATTAAGTTTATTAAACTATTTATTTTCAAGGAAATTCTACCAAAAACTATGTTTTCATGTAAAATAGATGTTTTATCTTGATATATGATTTATACATTACATGTTTTTTTAGTCTATAAATAAGATAATTTTATATTTTTAAAAACATAAAAAATATCAATATAAAATAATCTTGGTATAATGAAATTAATATTCTTCAAAATAGATGAAATACACTAAAAATAAATTAGCAGGAGATGTCTTCCATTGTATTTAAATTTTAATCAATCCAGTTAATTATCATTATTAATATAAGAATAATTTCTACCCAATGAAAAAAAGAATCATATTGTCTCATGAAGATATTCAAATTATAGATTATGGATCCTCTTCATCAATTGAATATTCAATGAAAAAATATATAAGAACCATGGGTCAACCACCATTGATTTCAATAATAAGACCATGAGATCCATTGATTTTTTAAAACCTATTACAAACCACCTACAATGGATGAGATAATTACCAATCCAAACTATTGAAATGGAGAGATGAAAGAATGTAATAACTAGGGAAGGTTGGGTTGACTTGATTAAAATGAACCTAGGCCAAATGACCCAAAAATGAAAAAGGGGGTAGAAACACAATAGGTAGAGACTGGGGAAGGGATTAAAAATAATGTAAAACTAAGAGTCAATATATTGTTTGGAACTAAAAAAAATAAAGTTATATGAAATTTTACAAGTCAGCATGGCTCGATAGACTCCTCCATGGATTATAAATTGGATAAAACACCAGTGGTCTATTTGGAAAATGTGTGATCTAATATCCCCTAGTTACAAATAAATTTTATACATGTTTGAAAATTTTATTAGAATACCATGGTAGTCTATACCATGTCACATTCAATAAATTTGTTTTTCTTTTTTCATCATCAATATTTAGATTGCATTCCATATATCCCATTTCAAATCCTTTTTACCTCACCACATACAATGTCATTGAATTGTAAGATAGATTTACCCATTTTAGAAGAGTTATAAATTTAGGACATAAACTTGGAAACACCCCCTCTAAGTATTTTCACATTTCTATGAAAACCTTGTATAACCCCATATCACCACTCCTAGATCTTCTCCTTACCTACTATATGATCACATAACTTATTTTACATAATTACACAACCAAGAAAACACACCCTTTATCATTGATTCCCAATCCATTTTACAAGCTATGGTATCCCCCAAGAAGGTCAAAACCACACCTAAAATCCTAGTATCCCTTCAAAAATCTAAAATAACATCTCTATGCATCAGGAAAGAACAAGGGATTGCTATGATGGTATGTCCCTTTATGATAAATATATGATAAAACCCATTAATTTTCTTTAACTATGTTTGTTATTACAATCAATATGCCTTCATATAATTTTCATCTACTTCATACTCAAAATAGATTATCAAATATTTTTAAGAAAACAAAACATCATTTGAAAAAAAATATTAGTGAATTGTTCACCTCTATATCCATATTCAAAAAATTGTTTTAAATAATTTCATTATTTATTCCAATAATTGAAAAAATATCATTTTCATACATAATTGACTTTCTATAATAAAATTTAAAAGAAATATTCTTATATTTTTTAGATATAAATAAATTTAATTACATATGTGAAGAGAATATTTGTTTTAAATGATTATGTCTTGATCCAAATTTATCATCATCATGGTATCTCAATTTTTTGATGTGTCCATATCAATTTTTCATGTTTAATTTAAATAAAAAGTCTATTAATAATATTTATGAAATTATTTCTCATCAATATTTTTTTTCTAAATGAAAAGTGTATTTTCTTCAATCAATATCTCAATGATATTTAGAGTAGTTTTTCATCTTTGATGATATCCTTTGATATTACTTATGATTTAAGGGTGTTATGATATAAGGGTTATGTGAATATTCCTCCACATTACTTTTTTATCTTTATTAGGAGATAGTTATGAAAAAAAATTATGTCTCAAGGGTATATAATGATTTATTTAAAATCATGTGGAACATATATGAATCCATTTTGGTTTTGTGATAGTTGGGCTTGATATTATATTTCCTTCCATTTCATTTTGTAATTATGAATGTGTTGGAAAAAATCTATGAGATAATGAAAATAATAATATCCCAACAGATGATGGAGTGAACAAGATGAATATTACTCTAAATAGAATGATTTATATAACCTTGTTGGAATTTTCATTATAGTGCATTGTCAACTATAGGAGTATTAAATTGAATCTTGAAAAAATAATTGGTTTTATTTTGTTATGGTTATTCCAAATACATATTTCTTATTATTAGGTTATTCTATATTTTCCTAATATTTAGTAATTTATATTTTGTACAATTGTGATGCATGAATTTTGTAATAAAAATTATTTATTTATTTTTTTATTTTTAATAATATTTGACTTAATAATTAGGATTATAGAAATTTATAATTTTTATTATCATACCATTATGACTATATTGTTCTCACTTATGATCATTGATAGAAATATCATATTTTTTCCACCATTGAGAATATATGTTTTCACTTTCTTTCATTTCAATTTCCCATGTTAGCAAGAATGGTTTTAAGTAGGTAATGTGTAAATGTATTTCTATGGGAGAATATAATTGTTAGAGATGTTGAAGATTATTTTATAAAATATGATGATAATATATCCTGTATCAAAAGATATATTCCTTTATGGAACTATTAAATGATTGAGATTTATTGATTATTCCTTGGAATTAGTGTAATATATTTGTATATATGGATATGTTATACACTTTTTTTATTAGATCTAGGTAGATTTAATATAATAATATTAGGATTAGAGATATTTGGTCCAACTCTTGGGATAATCCTATATATCGGATGACATTATAATGTTTTGGTAACTAATATATTATAATTATTTTTATAATTACATGCCTTATTTAATACTTCAAGTGTTCATGATTTTAATATATATTCATATTTGTCTAATAACCCAAAAAAGATCTATTCAGATATATCTTAACCACTATTTTAGTGAATAGTTATTGGACCCTTAATGCAAACCTCCTTTCTGTCACACCCATGTTCTTTATTAAAGTTACTTAAATTTCTTATATTGTTATCCTAACATACCCCTTTAGTTCCCATAAGCCCCCACAAATTTCGGTGTATTTTGGAGATGTTTTTAGGGGAGAAATGAGGGTTCACAGTTTCCGTGCATGGTTTTCCAAACTGTGCACACAAATTGTGCGCCCATGTCCAGCTGATTTTTTTTTAAAGGTTGGGGCTAAAGGCTCAATTTATTATTTTTAAAGAAAATACCTCTTTAGACTAGGAAGAGGGAGATCCATTACATAGCCCGAAGGCCTAAGGCCATGTGTCCTGAATAAAAGACTTGAAAGCACACATTTTTTGCTTAAAGGACACCTCGATGAACAGTACTGCTACAGTAACCACACTGCTACAGTACCACTGCCACTACAGAATCTGCTACAGTCCCTCTACCGCTACATTACTTTCGCTCCTATAGTGTCTGCTACAATACTGCTACAGTTCCTTGAAAATTCGCCCTTGCTCGGATTTGATCCTGGGTCTTTTGGATGCCAAGCAGGAGCCTATACCACTAGGGTACAGGCTTGTTGGCACCTACCAGTGTTGAGAACATCATGAACTCTTGGTGATTTCAGGAATCTTGATTTGGGAATCTCCCCCAGGGTTCACCCAACACTTGAATAATGCTTCAATGGTTTGAAGGATTATGACTCTTTAAACGTCATCATATTGGTGGACCGCTTCACACTTCTCAGTAATGAGGAATGTCGATTAAGCCCCCTGAGTGCCTCTAGTTGACACCATCAAATGAGAGATTGAGGCCAAAAAAACTACCAGAATGTCTAGTCTGGCACCTCTAAGGGAGCCATGTATTCTACCGAGACTAGGAAGTAGGTTTTTTATAGATCTTAGTAGGCATAGTCCTCCCAACCGGCTTGGTCAAATATGTCATCGGAGCTGACCATGTTAATTGATCAAACAAATCATCTAGATCTGACCATATTAACTTATTGAGAAAATTAGATGAGACCATACCTTGTTCAACCATGTCTAGTCAGATTCAGGCCTCAATCAGCCGAGATTCATCCAATAATGGTTCTGGGTTAGTTATCTGGTCAGGAGTATGATATTTATAGTACCATCCAGGACCCAATAGTATATCCAGAAGCACCTTTCATGCGTCCCTCCATATAGAGACACCCTATGGGTAGCAACATTACTTTGACAAGGAAGTATGATGTGCTAAAACACCTCTCAATCATACCTATAAATCTCTAGATCCTCTAGTCCCTCCACTTGTGAAAAGAGATGTGTAAAGACCTTGAAGAATCCTTAAAAAGGCTTCTTCTGTTTGAAGTTGAGGTAGCTGTTGTAGAGACCTACTATACAGGGGAGGTTGAGTAAGATGAATTATAATCCATCATCGCATTCTTTAGATAGGATGAGGGAACCCTCATGCAGTGCAACATCCGTCAGTTGAACATCATATGCTAGTTCAATGGTTTGGAGACCCACTGCAGCATGGTTGACATAGATTCTAGGATTAACCTCATCTAGAACCAGACCCTCCATAAGAAAAGATTGACCCAAGCTAACATGACTCCCTCTAACTTGAATATTTAGGGTTATGATAGGACTGAGTTAAGACTATGTGCTAGGATTATATTGAAGACCCAATTTGGTGGATTGATAGAAAGTGATGAATTCATGGTTCTCTCACAGGATACCACCTACAATGCACTATTGGGAAGGCCCTAGATTTTTCCCCATGTGATAGTACCCTCCTCTTATCACCAGTGTCTCAAATACTCCATCAACAATCGCATAGGGGTACTTCATTGAGATGTGTCCCCCTTCAACTCATGTCAAGCCTGCTATCTAGAAGAAGACTATTACAAGAGAGAGGGGAAGAATTTTCAAACCAACAAGGTTATGTGTGAAACCACTGTGTCCAATCCATGGGTAGACTTATATGATTCCTTCATCATCCTGATCTATTGGTTAGAAGCCACAATTCCAGACATGGAAAGATTCTTTGTCATTTCCAAGAAAAAGGGAAATTCCATCACCAAAAGGGAGGTGCTTTCATAGATTACCACATAATCATATACAAGACAAGAAGAAGTAATTATAGAATCCCCCACTCCTATAAGGTACAAGGAGGTTCACCCAATGGAAACTATTTTGTGGAATTCCTTTCTATTTTATAGAGAAGGGTTTAATAGCCAAAAACTGACTCGCCATCATTACTTTGATATCAAGAATGGACCCCATAGTCGTAAGCCAGATGGAATCATCCCGAAAACCTCTATCACCATGGCTTCAGTAGAGTAAGAACCCCTCTAAGGAGATTTCGTAATTTCCCAAGTAGGCATGAGTGCCCCCTCCCCCCTAAATCGGCTGGCCTAGATGAACCACCCTCCCCTATGGATTCTCTTATATCAGATGATGAAGAGGATTTGGAAGATGCTCCTCCCTCTTTTGAAGAGGGTGTATCTACAACCACCAATGAATTGATTCAGGTGAACCTCAGTATTGAGGTATATCTAAGGCCAATGTTGATCAGTGTATCCATGCCTCCAGAGGATCTGCATTAGTATGTGGATTTCCTGAAGAAGAATATCAATTTTTTTCTAGATCTATGGTGAGATTCTAAGATTAAAACCTTAGGTTACTTTCCACTATATTGGTCTCCCCAAAAGTCATAATGGGTTCAATCATCCTCCCAAGAAGATACACCCCCTATCATGGTTCCATGGTTGAGGGAAAAGTTGTTAATATTATCAAATCCAACTTCATCAGGGAATTCTACTACCCCAAGTGGCTATCCCACATCATCCCAGTCATGAAAAATAATGGGAATATCATAGTATGTATCGAATTTCAAGACCTCAACTTCCATTATCATAAGGATGGTTTTTCCCTTATGGTGATAGATTTGTTGATCGATTCTATAGTCATGTTCAAGGCTCTCTCATTTATATATGGATAATTTAGGTAGAACCAGATCTAGATGGCCCCTGTAGATGAGGAGTCTACCACATTTAGGGTAATTCAAGGAACATTTTTCATTTATATAATTCCCTTTGGTCTGAAAAATTCATGAGACACTTATCAATGGTCCATACACCATATTTTTAAACCAATTCTCAAGACATTGGTGGAATTATATGTGGAAGACTTGGTGGTCAAATCCTACCAGCTTGAGGACCATTTCAGAGACCTTGAGAAAGTTTCAAGCTACCTCCTCTCCTAAAATTTGAATATGAACCCCTTAAAGTGTGCATTCAGAGTTTCCTCTAGGATTTTTTTTGGATTTATCATCAGATACATAGGTATTGAGATTGACATAGAGAAGATAAAATCCATCAGCCAGATTCCTACCCCAAGAAAACTCTAGGATTTTTTAGGCCTTCAAGGCCACTTAGCCTATATATATTGGTTAATTATGAATATGGATAGCAAGTGTAAACACTTTTTTAGGCTCATGAAGAAACAAACTGCCTCCTAGTGGGATGAGGAGTGAAATACCACCTATGAAGAAATCAAGCATTATCTTCTATAGCCTCTGGTTCTAATGCCTAATATCTCAGGTAAGCCTATGTTCCTCTATGTAATCACCCTAGAATAGTCCATTGGTGTCCTTATCATAAAAAAGATCAATAAGGGTAGGGATGATAGTTTATAATATCTTAGTTTCTTTCCCATTGATAAGGAGAATAGATACTCCCCTATCAATAAATGTTGTCTCCTGATGGTTTTTAAAGTGTAGAAGTTATGGAACTATCTGAAGCATCATGATATATAGATGGTGTCCCGTGTGGATCTGCTGAAGTATATCCTATGTCATTCCATATTGATGGGACGACTGGAAAGTTGGGTATCGATCCTTCATTAGTTCTCCATCAAGTTCATTTTGTAAAAATCTGTCAATGGTTATCCATTGGAAGAATTCTTGGTGACCCATCCGACCCCTAAATAATTTCCCATAGATGTTGATTTCCTAAATGAGACCATCCTTTAACTGGATTAGGATATGCTCTGTTGGCTGAGGCAATTCAATGGTGCCTCTTAGATCCCAATCAGTAAAAGGATTAATAATCCCATGATTAATAAAGTGGTCATGGGGATCATCTTCATCACTCATACAAATTCTATCCTTCCATAATCATTCTTTTTTTCAAAAAACTGCATCAAAAATGAGGTAGAGTATTAGGCTCTTATTACTATTCTTTATCTAGCCCTTGATATTGATTTCACCCCCTATTATGTGAAGGGAGACTCCAAATTAATCATAAAATAGGTTAATGTTGATTACATCATGATAAATCTAGATCTAATTACTTTGTTAGAGCACACTCACTAGCTAATATCCAAATTCACTTCTCAACCAGAACTGACTCATGTCTCTTGGTTGTAAAATGGTTGAGCTAATGCCTTAGAAATTATAGTCATTCCCCTTATAGATCTTTACTAGGATAACCAGTTCATTCATGTGGTACATTAGAGGTACATTTCCCCCCATTATTTCATATGATATTGAAACATAGTGGGTAAACTTTTTGGCTTCTGGTTATTCCATGTCAGGACCCTCTGGTTCCCCAACTATAGCGGAAGCACCCATTTGGATAACTCTTTTCTTTGAGTATCTCCAGCATGGAATTCTCCCACCACATTGAGCCAAGAATGATAAAATCCACTGGCATGCAATATAGTTCACCCTCAAGAGTAGAACTAACATCGATTAGACTAACTACAGAAATGGGTTTGATGAAATTATCCTCTATTTTATCCAAGGATATGAGATTCCCCAGGTTGTGAAGGAAGTTCATGTTAGGTTATATGGTTCCCATTTAGCAGGATAGAATCTCTCCCACCATATTTGGAGACTGGGTTGATTTTAGCCCATTTTGGTTCATGACTACTTTGATTATTCCAAAAGGTGTACCATGAGTGAGATCTATGCCATATTTATGCATAGACCACTACAAATAATCCACACCACCAAGTATTCTTGTCCCTTTGTGGTATCGGGAATCGATATTATAGGTATGTATCTTCCACTGATAGCTCACCAGTGCAGGTTCATTATGACCATGATGGAATTCTTCTCAAAGTGGTAAGAATTGTTTCCTATTAAGGAATTAATGGTCCAATATATGATTGAGTTAATGAGATCCCACATCATCCATCTATTCAGATTCCATCATGCCATTATCACAGAAAATGGTATCAACTTCTATAATGTTGAGCTGAAGAGATTTTATTCCAAGTAAAATCTCTAATCAAACCATAATTCTTGCAATCATGCACTGAGAATGGATAGATCTAGGTTTTCAGCAAGACACTATATAATATTTTGTAGAAGATGATGGTCTAGAACAATAAAATATGTATAGAAAATCTCCCCAACACCCTCAGGTCCTATCAAATAACAACCCAAAATTCCACCTAGGTGACCCCATATTCCCTGTTGAATGGAACAGAGGTAGTACTTCCCATTGTGGTTCAATTACCATAGATATGAAAATATTTATATGACAGGAATACAACAAAAATAATAACATATGTATACCTAGATGAGCTAGAATCCCTTTAAGAAAACAGGCACTAGAACAGTATATAAAGAGAATTCAACAAGAAGGTTCAACTCTGCTCCTTCCTCCAGGGTGACATGGAACGGGCACTCATAATGCTAATGATACCTAGTAAGAATCCACAAAAGTTGGAGCCCAACTAGGAAAGGCAATAAATAATTTATAAGGTCTATTATAACGGTGATTAATCTTTGATCACTGTGGATGGGGAGCATATCACCCCTACCACCAATGCTATGTTTCTCAAGTAGTATTTCTCATGAGGATCATGCAGCATCCATGTCTGAGCTATGTAATGTAAAACTGCCTAATTTATCATCCTAGTTACATGATGTTAAATTGAACAACCACCATCATCCTAAACACAAGACATTAAACTGTGGGACACATCCTGATCAAATGAAATTAAATTATACGATTCCTCATACTTATCGTATGATGTTAAACTGCATGTCTATTTCATGATCACATGATTTTAAACTATGCGATTGGTCCAAACTCTATGACCTTAATCTAGGAGATCAAGTCCAAGAATCATGACTTTAAAGTATATTCAAGTCCCCATAGGAATATTTTATGCAGTGCGAGACTCCTTATACCTCATTCACATCAGTTTTTTCCCTCCACTGCACCACACACATCCTCTTTAGATACCCAATTTCTTTAGGGCATGATGTTAAATTGTAGTCTTACACTAGGAAGTTTTGTGATTCCCCTTAATACTAATGTGGAATGAAAAAATGTCTTCATCACATGATGTTAAACTATGGTTTTACCTCATTTTAAACCAATAATACACTGAATAAAAGATAAACATTACCTCATGCTCTGAACATGGGATACCCCATGACAATTGTGGGATGCCTTGATTTACTCTCTAGAGAGGATCACCCATACTAGAATTTTTATCTTACCACATTATGCTCTAGAAATATATGTGGATTGATTACCATCATCATGGGATATATAGGGATTCTAGAACCATTCTTCTCCAGGCCTAGCATGAATTTATGAAATCCCTTGGCCCCTTTTCCTCATTATGGTTCGATCTTCAATACCATAAACTAATAGTTGCTCGATGGCCCATGAAATATGACCTTAAACTATTAAAAAAACCAATTTCTTTACCCAAGATCCACCTAAGGCTTCTTTCGTTGATCTAGTAGAGTTCTTAGCCACCTTAGAAACCCAATTCTTGAGAATGGTTTTGAATACCACTTCTTGATATTCCCCATTATCATGCCTGAATTCATTGTGGCATGGAACTTAGAGAGTTGAATACCACATGGACATTCCCTCATTCCATTTCCACACTTCATGTCTTTCTCGGTTTTGATTTACATCATCCTTCAAATCCAAATGTTCCCCCCTAATGGCAATGGTTCCTGACCAAAATAGATCACCTCTCATCCTAGGCCAACACTATAATGGATTTCTAGAAACAAATTTTGGATCATGTTTTTGAACTTGGTTAGTAGTCAATCTTGTATTTTCTCTCCCCATTATTTATTGGTGTGATTGTGGTCCCTATCTTTAAAACATGGTCAATAGTTGATACCTACCCATCAGTTATCTATTATCTAGATCTCATAAGTCTTGAATTTCCTCCTTTCCACCTCTCTATGTCATGGTGATATTATAACACCCTTGGTGTCACCCATCTATGCATCTGCGTGCGTCGAGTAGGTAAGTCAGTGTTACTAGGAAATTCTCAACCTCATATCTCATTTCCCCTAATGTGTGATTTCACATGTTAGGTAAATCACCTAACCACCCCCTATTTCATATGTTTAACAAGACTCACTAGGGCTTAGGAGTCTTGGTATGGTGTCTACCGACGTGGTCGAATAGCACAAGTCCCAGGTCCAAAATCTAAAACCATAAACTAAGAGACCACATTCCAAGAATCACAAATTTAAATTTTATGAAACTATTTGAGAAATATGTGTTGTGGGGTAGGGCCTCCCTATTAGTGATCCTTTATGGAAGGGGTGTTATGTTGATAGTTTGTTTTCTCTCAACAGTGATGGTGGTTTCAAATGAATGTGTTTCCATTATGTTTGTGAATCCTTTTAGTGATGTAATCGATGTTTCCCAAGTCTTCTTAGGTGATAGTTTTAGTATGATGATGATGGTGACTAGTGTTTAGGGTGTTCTACTCAAGGGTCTCATAGTCTACGATGATGTTGATGTGTGCTGGTTTGAAATTTTTTGAATTGTTTTGTGCGTGTTGTGAACTTTGCGGTTTGGCGCATCCTATTTTTTTGTATGGTATAATGTGTGTCTTAGATGGTGTAATTTTTTTTGGAAAGGTGGAATTTTTGAGGTTCCTACTCAACCATAGAGTGTTTTTTTATTCTAAAAATGAAAAAAAAATAGATTTGGGGGTGGAGGAGGAGTAACCCCTTTCCCAGGTCCGAACTCTACGGCTATAAACTAAGAGCCTATAGTCTAAGAATCATGAATTTAATCTTTGTGCAGGTCTCACCTAGGAATGAATCATGTGAAGTGGGACTCTTAGGCCCTCATTCATATTGATTTTTTCCTGTCATTCTAATCATATCCCATTTGGTATACACCTCCTTAGTCTAAACTCTATTACCTTAAACTAAGATCTTATAGTCTATGCATTGTGACTTTAAACTATGTGTGATTCTTATAATGAATGTGTGGTTTGGTTTTGGGATTCTAAGTACCTCATTCACATTTGGGTTTTCACTCTATTGTAATGTGAATATTTATTTGAGATACTCATTTTAATGTTTTAACTCTATGACCTTAGACTATGAGGCCCGATTCTATCAATTGTGACATTAAACTATGTGAGAGTCCCCCTTAGAATATGTGCGGTGGAAATAGGCCTCTTAGGCCCTCATTTACATCGAGTTTGTAACTCCACCATGCTATGTATCTTTGTTTGAGAAACCCACTTGTGGTCCAAACTTCATGACCTTAAACTAAATCCCATGTTCTGAGCTTTAAGACCTAAAACTAATAGCCACCTTATATTCCATGCATTATGACCATAAACCATTTTCATTCCCTGTAGTCTAAGATATATATATTTAAACTATAAAGCCCAAATTCATCAATGCATGGTATTAAACTCTAATATTACCCCACACAAAAGTGGGATGAATCTTAATAATAGATGATTTCCCCCATTTGAGATTGGGATGCCTCATGCGATAATTATGAGATGGTCAAGAAACCTTACCCCATGCTCTAAACATGGAATTATCCATGATAACTGTGAGATTCCATAAATTCATAATCACTTTGGTCCCTTTTCATAAATCATGGTCCAATAATTATGACCATAAAATGAATGCATTTTGTCTCAAGGTGTACATGTGGAACATGGGACTCTTTGGATTCATTCACGTCAAGTCTTAATTCTTTTGTGATGCATAAGTACCCTTGATACCAACATATCATCCATATTATAAGAAACATGACTTTAAACTATTTTCCTTATGGACATAGTCTAAGCATTATGACCTTAAACTATGTGTCATTTTCTTCCTAGTACTTGTGTGGTGACTGAGCCTCTTTGGATCCATTCATCTTAGGTTTTACCTTTCACGTGCCACTCATGGAATAAACATTTCCAACATAGTCCATGAAACATGGATCTAAAATATTTTCCCCGGTTCAGGTTGTATGATCTTAAATTGATAGCAAGTATCTTTAGGATTGCTTCATGTGGTGCAGATCCTCCTAGGCCCTCATTCACATCGGTTTTAAACTCTTGCGCCACATGAACATCCTTGAAGACTATTTCTTCCCATGATCTAGGTTGTATGAACTCAAATTGTGTGTATTTCCCCCCAAAACTATGTGCATCTTGATTCCCATCCTTATGGGATACATAGAGATGCCTATATTTTCTATCTCTAGGCCTAGATATAGATACACCATGAGATCATTTGTTACTTGCGGCAAGATCACATCAAAAGTATCTCATGGGCCTCATTCTAGGTATAATCCCCACTCAATTACCCTAACCCATCAGAATTCTAACATACCCTCATAACTTGATATGATGAAGGGAATAATGAGCATCCAGATATGGATGCTCTCTAACATCCTCAAAAAACAGCATTGAATTACAGCCTCACCCCATATAAATTTAGGATGTATCATTTCCAAATATGATAAGATTCAACACTCTCATCTGAGAGGGTATCCCATTACAATCATCGAACTTTTACTATGTTGTGTTTCATGTTATAAGAACCCCATCCTTGAATTGTGTTCAATTTGTATTGAGAGTGTTTTTTGTAGTGTTAATTGGCCTCTTAGTCCCCTCCTTTCACAAAGGGTAACCTTCTTAGTGTTTCACACATTCCTTCGAGACACACCCTCTAGGTTTATGCAACAAGATCTTAAACTGTATGTTCCCCTCCATAAATTCTATTTCTAGGTGTGTGGTTTCCCCATTGTGCTACATTTCTTTTCCCTAACTTTCATGGAAGGGTGGGTATCATTCACCTAAGTTAATTATGTCCCTTCTTGTATGACACTAAACTACAAATTTACCTCGTGTAATGAACATGGGATGCCCTCTTGATCTGACATGAGGAGGAAATGTTTGGAAGATCGACGCATAAGTCACATACACTCCACATCATGGTCATATGAAGTTAAACTATGGGATTCATTCCAATCACACAATGTTATACTATAAAATGCCTCATCCTCATCATATGATGCTAAACTATGAGTTCAACATGAAACTGTGTGTTTATCATCCTCATTGCACGATGTAAAAGTGTAAGGAAACCTACGACCTCACCCTAGAGTATCTTTCATCTAGTTTTGGTCATCTATCACATAATTTATTCAACTATCAGATGACATCTGAGATGATTATTCCCCTAGAATACGAGTTTGTATTTTTTTAGACCGATATTCCCACACCAATATTCCCTAATCCATAGTGGCATAATTACATGAGTGTTGGAATCCATCTGAACATTCCATCACATAATTTATGTACTTATCTTACCCCTCATTTGGATCCTCATCCTTTTAGACATCTGAAGGGACCCCCTACCAATATGGTGTCTAGCCACACTATCCCACCTATCATCCTAGGCTAATGTCTCAAAGGAATTTGGACAACATTCTGATACAGGTTTCATGTTTCGAATATGGTCAGTGGTCGACTATCATTTGTATGTCCCCATTCCCGACTAAGTGATTTGGATACTATGTTTCAAACATGATTTTCAGTTGTCCTATATATTTAAGTCACCCCCATTGTGTTCCAAATTTTGGCCATTGTAATTCACACTACCCATTCCCCGTTATTCAAGTAGAATTTAACACCTTTTGTGTTATCCAATTCATGAAATAGTGCACATTGGAAAATAAATTTTTCTATTTTGAGAGCCATGTTCTCCAGCCATAACCTCTCTCAACATGAACACTCTAAATGGTTAGTCAAAAATATCATACCACTGAGTGCTACATTATTATACAAAACTCTCATATGAATGATAAATCACATGGTCTTCCCTTATTTATCACATCGATCACGACTCATGTGAGCATGGGTATAGGTTTTTAGTTGTTTCATTAATATGATTAAAGTGTTATAATAAAGAAAAATAAAAAATTCCATGGATGAAAAAAAGTTTAAACAATAAAATTGTGACATTTAGAGAGGTTCATCCACAAACTGGATCCTGTCTTGAGTCCAAGAAAAATTTCCCACATGGTTCTGCTCCACCAATTGAGTATTGTAGCTCTACCAACCTCTGGGAGGTGTCCTCCAAGGCCTGTTGTCACCTCCCAAGCACTGATTCATCCTCATTATCTACTATATAATTCTCATTAGCTATAATCTATTCCTAGTCCAACTCAACTTGGATATTGTCTATATGATTAATATTCAACTTCATTTGATTTTCGGCCTCTTCCAATTGAGCACTCGATCAGTTGATAACCAATGATTGAGCGTTCAGAAAGGTGGAACACTATTTTTTATCCTCTAGAAATTGTATTTATTGGTTGTCTTCCTGTATTTTCTAGATTCTTTTAGACTTATATTGGTTCCAGGAAAAATATAAATGTTGGCTTCCTTAATTCACCCACTTATCAAGGAAGTCACAGACCAACATGTGGAGACCATGAGAATGCTCCCCTTTAGTGCACAGATTCATATCCAATGGTGGGGAGACCCTATCTGGCTCACCCTGTTTAATTTTGTATTTTAAGTGATTAAATAATGCATGATATTACACACCATGTGATGGACTATGCAATTCTCCTCAACAGACTTAAAGCTAGAGTCTTCCAACTCCTCTGACGGTGCATGATCATACTCAGGGAAAGCTACAAGAATGGTGAAAGCATGGTCCTCCTCTACATTTCTCTTAGAACAGATGGGTTCCCTATCATAATATCAGTCATCCTCACTTCACTATTCCTTGGTAGCTTCACCTTTAACGGCCTCAAGCTTCACCCCACCAGTGGCATCACCCATGACCACAATAGATTATTCTCCCAAGACCAAGGTCAAGAAACCTTGAATGATCAGCTCTTCAAGGACTAGCATGACCATCATAGAATGGCCCCCCAATGTCTTGGCCTCATCCACTGGTTGAGAAAATAACCTTCTAATCACTTCTTGGAACAGGATCACGTTATTCAATTTGATTAGAAAATGACTAGTTGATCTTGTGTGAGAGTGAAAAAATTACAAAGGCTGAGCATCGGTAAATTGAGTCCCTAATTCTCATCCATGAGTTCCACTATAAAATATCCCTTAAATCTAGTTTTTGCCTCAAAATCTAGTAATTTACCTTCCAATGGTGGTGTAGAAGGATCTATTTGAGGACCGGTATGAGGAAAAAACGAACACATTGACACAAAAGCTCTGTGAAAGGTTCGAAAGAGCCAAATGAATTGAGATGCACTCTTACCTTAAGGAAGGGGGATTTTAATAATGAACTTCTTTGAGAATTCCACTTCTCCAGTATTGGGAGCCACCATTATAAAAGTATGTCATGGTCCCCCATAGATGATAAGGATAACCTGAGGCTCTGAGGTTGTCACTCTGACTTCCTTGAATGGATCACTAGTTACTTCATCCTCCAGCATAGGCCCCATAGCATGCTATCTAGAACTAGGTGGTTCACCTTCTCCCCCTCTAGTAGAGGCCCCTTGTCCATTTATTATTTTCTCTAATACAAGACAAGTTTCTATTAAATCTCACAGACAATTACGGGGACGGATTGTGAGAGGAAGATAGGTTACTAGGCTTACCTAGAGAATTTAGACCAGGTCATCCTCTAAGGACACAATTTCACTAATCTCATATGGAATCCTTTGGTTAGCATCTGATCCCAAAGATTCTTTACCACTAGATACTTTTTTTTCCTTGTCCACTGATTCCTCCTCGGATGATTCATCGACAGGTGGCATCTCCTCCCATCATGATTGGACACCAAACATCATCTACACTAGGGTGGAAGGATGGTTTTAATCCTCCCACTAGCAGGAAAATTCATCCATGGTCATCAATTACTCATGACACTTAGGGAAGCTAACCTTGTCTATGATCTTGATATTCCAAGACTCTAACATCTTGATTCTGTCACAAATCATCTTTTTCCACATGTCCTCCATCAACATTGACATACACAATGTTCTCCAATCTGTCCAGAGAAAGTGGAAGATAGTATCTACATATTTCTATAGAAAATACCTCATCTTCTTCCCATGATCCTACCTATATTTTCTTGTCTCAGTTTGGGATCTCCCTACTTGTCCCTAATATTTTTTTTGGGATCCCTCTCCTCCAGGGGTGGGGGTAAGAAAACATATCATTCCTCCCCTTCTATAGCTTATTCTTGGGTTTCCCATGTTGCCTATCTCATTCCCCAAAGTGCATCCCACCCACTACCTTACTACCCCAATGCCTCAATCTCTAGATCAATCAAATGAATGTGATTCCAAAATATTTTTTTTGAGTATTCTTCCACCCAGTTTTTTTCATAGTATATCGATAGGCCATCGTCAAAATTGGTTAGTGGTAGCGTAATGGTATCCCCTGATCCCAAACACGTCATAATCCACCAAATATGAAAAAGGATATAGGGATATAAATCCTCATGAAAACCCATGTATAATATATTCATTTAATACTATAAGAACTTAATCTACTATGAAAATCAGGGTGGTGTATACAGTTCGCAGTAGACGTGGTCGTTGATTCTGGCCACTAGCACTCCACACCTAAAGTTATGCATGTACTCATTATGTTACCTTGTCCCATATAGTTTATCCACCATTGGGACAACTGGGGTTGATAATGGGTATAAGTTAAAGTTATCATGGTTTTTGATCCTCATCATAAACCTGGACTCGTCAAGCATCACTAGCCTGACTCCGATGATATTGAGCAGAGATGGCCGAAGAATATCATTTAGTGGGGTGATGTAATTTAGGAACTCATAACCCCATAAGTGTGTTAAAATCATTCCACGAAAAAACTAGAACATGTCATATATCCTCCTTGGTGTGTTTCCCCTCACCACATGTCCCAGCAGGCTGTAGATTTGGGCTAACTTAAGTATTCCCAAGTTTACTCTATTGAAAGCTGCCAAGATTTCCACCTTCACAAGCATCCATAGGTGTAATCCCATCCTAGTATCCTTGACTAGAAGTTTCTATCCACTATATAATTTTGCAAGAAATTTAGTGTAGTGGACTATCAGCTCCCAGCCTTCCACCATGTTGTACCCCAACTGCCCAAACTACCCCTCTTACATGATTAACCAATATGATCCTATCCTCCTCCTCCATAGCATTTTGGGGCTTTTATTTTCTCACACAATAATACTCATGAACAAATTAGTCTTCAAAAACCTTTAAAAACAAAATTTTAGTGAGGTATCCTTGTGAAACATGGGAGCATGATCCATCATTTTCTTCAAAACCTCCAGAAGGTGTTGTGCTGGCAGAGTAGTCTATTACCTATCGTCCTAAGAGTTTGACAATGGAAGGAACTCATTATTCTGGAACCCTTCCAATGGTATGCTTCCAATATAGTGAGCAAGTCCCAAATTGATTCTCACTTCCCCATCATGAATATGGAAGGTGTTCATATCTAGGGACCATCATCTAAGGATCTCTGACACCAACTCCTATTGTTGGTAGAAATGGAAATGTCATCTCCACACTACATCGTACAACCTGATATGGTGAAACTCTACCCTATACTCCAAGAAATATTAAAATATCCAGTATTCTCAATATCACTCACTATTGAAATTTTTTCTGGATCATAGGTCTCAGTCCTTATGTCAGCCCCTACTATTTTCCCACATGCTGCTCTCAAGAATGTTGGTGTAGTGGGTGGGGAATTCTTCAGCCTCTGGTTCCTACCCTATGACTATCCTAGTCTTATCATTTAGCATGTAATTGAACAAGGCTCCATGCTCCCTGATAGGGTTTCCATGAATATTTATGTTCCAATAGTTGAGAGTATCCTCTCATTTGAACCATGATCTCAGTGTGTTGACTTTTAGGCGTGGGATATTCACCATGTCTGCGAGCCCAAAACTCCATAGTGGAAGGTGTTTTCTCAATGGATAGTTACTCTAATCCATATTTATCATGGCCAAAAGACTTGATTATCTGAAAAATCTCTCCTAGATTGAGGTATCTAATTATTTCCTTCCATTTGGGCTCTCTGAGTTGCAGCTGTAGCCTCAATCATAGATTGAATTTTTTGGTGGGCCATTTCAGATGGGTTTGGGAAGATCAAGGGAGGCACTCATAAGAAGAATTTTTTGGTGCCCAAAAGGGAAAAGTGGTGTGAAAGTTTAGAATAGTGCATGAAAACAAAGTCTATATTCATAAAAGCATATTCTTGGAAGGAGTTTTCCCAAAAAACACATCTGAAGGTTGGATTTTCACACTAAATCAAAATTACATGTAGAATAGCAACAAGATTATCGCACACAAAGTCTAGAAACCAAAGAGGATCCCCTATTCCTATTTATAAGAATGGGTTGTGAACTTGGGTACATGCGCAAGTCTCTTCCATGACCAACCACCAATGTGGCATGCACCCAGAGGAATTCACCACTCACTTTGGTGTTTCCCTCAGAACCCAACCTTCTGGTCCCCTTTAAACTCAAATTCCAAGGGGGAATTTTTTTAGCACCATAATTTCATATGAATCCTTAAACGGAATGTTTTGGATAAACCATGCACACCAAATATACCGAAGGACCATTCCAAGGTCAATGAGCATGTTGGGTGTAAGTTCCAAAAATTGTATGAAGAAAGCTCAGTTCACACATAAAGATTATTACATTACAAAGGAAATGGGATTTTTCATATATCCCAACAAATATGACATCATTTTCAAGGTGATATATTTCAAGGGATAAGGTTTTCATGTAAGAAATGAATGTGGTTTGAAACTACCCCTTTTTCAAGCCCAAGTAAATTTCAAACCAGACTCCATGCATAGATGTGTTCCCATGGAAAAGGAAGAAATATTGTGAAAATCCCCTTCCACACCAGAATCCATTCACCACCACCACTAGGGATTTTAGCTATAAATATAATCTCACCATCCCCCTTTTTTAGGTAGGTTATCAGGAATACAAAATGATACTCTTGTGCATGAAAGTGCTTCTATTTTGTAATAGCATGAAACATGGACCCCTTAAGGTAGAGAACCTTTCACAACAGACCTTCGGTGGGCCAAAAATTGACTTGGACCATAGTTGAGGAATTCTTGCGCAACACATGTCAGTGTAGTTCGGGTGTACGCAAAGGCCCTACCTACACATAACCCTCAACTATTAAAAACTCTTAATCTTGCACACACCTACCATTAAATATAACATGCCTTTCTCTTGTACTAGATCACCCTTCTCATGCAACTCATGTGTACAAAAATCCAAACTTACAAGCAACTACTTCTTGGTCCGCTACAAGGTTTCCCCTATGCCTCTAGTACAACTATTACCCTACCTCTTACTTCAAAGAATAATTACCCCAACCCTAGTTTCTTCTAAACATAAGGACCCTAATGTGGACCTCGTTACTATTCCATCATCCCATTGTTGAACCCTTATAGTTCCAATTTCATGCCCTGACCAAAGGTGAATGAGTGGTGGTCACATTATTCTAAGAGGTGAAGAGTGAGTCCCCCCACGTCAGAGCTACATGAAGAAAAACTTCCTAGCTCTACATCCTAGTCATATGATGTCAATATTCATTACAATGTCCTCAACACATTACATAAAATAGTATCCTTACCTTATGCAATAATCACATGATGCTCCATGTATGTGTGGCATGGGATGATCCCCACTTCTATACCCCTCACATGGAATGATATTCTTTGGGCGGTTCAATGTGTAATCCCCACACCTTCCCAACCAAGAGATATCCTCTTTTGAAGTGAAGTTCTAAAGGTAATTCACACACAATCCCTCACTAATGATCCATTCATGACAAGAGATGCCTTACCGCATGACATTAAACTGCAAAGATCGATCCTGTCACATAAAATTAAACTGCATCATCAAACTATGTGGGTTTTGAACCCTATCTTCTAAACAGGGTACATAGGATTCCTCCCTGAGGCTCGATCCTGAACATAGTAAATGCATAGTTTCCATTCTAAGGACACCTATATGATCTACCTCAAAGGTTATTATGATCAACCTCTTGGATCTTCCTCAAGGGGTTTTTTGATACAACCATTCAAGTGTGACATCTTCCCTCCCTGGGAAAAACCTCCCTAATCCACCTCAAGGTGAATTCTGATCAACCTTTCAGATTTTTCCCAAAGGGGTGTTCTGATCCATCCAACACAGAGCCGCCTCAGGGGGCATTCTGATCAAACCTTACAAGTTTTACATCTACCCTCCTTGGGATAAACAGACATGATTAGAATCAAGGGGAATTTTTATTAACCTTCCAAATTCATATAGGATGTTCTAGTCCAACCATCCATAATCTGCCTCTATGAGGTGTTCTAATACATTGGTAAACTATCCAAGTTCTCCCTCCTAGGGATGCACCTCCTGGGTATGCCTCTACAGGGTTTCTTGGTCCATAAATCTTGTCTCTATAAGACGTTAAACTTATTCCCAAATCCATCTCCACCATATTTCCTGATCTATATCCACTAGATGTAAAACTTGTGACCTGACTCAAATACTTATCCCATAAAAAATTGTGGGAGGCCTGAGGTAAAAATCATTGGAATACTTATTCCTCTGGCATATTTACCTCAAGATAAATATAGGAAAATTTGGGTTACATTACATAAGATGTATCATATGAAATTCCCTCCTTAGAAGAAGAATACAAGTGACCAATGTGACCAACATCTAGACATGTCCAGCATTTCCCAACAAGACTACTCTTCTGACAGAAGGTTTCTTCCCATTCCAAAAAAAGTATAATGTCCAAACAGAAGTAGTGTAATTAACCGGCATCCACAAAGAGATGTAATTGGTAATGATTTCCATGAACATGAATTAAATTTATGTGGGAGACTCATACTATAGAAAAATCTTCAAAGAGGAATCCATAAAAGGAGCAATCAATATCCCAACAACCTAATTTGATGAAGGATCATACATTTTCTATGAAAGTGATTAAAGACGTCCACCTTTAAAAACTGGGAATGTGGGGATATAGTTCTACCAGTGCACACAAGCATCATATTGATGCATAGTTGGGGCCTTATGAAAGTGTAAGAAATAGATACAAGATGATTATATTATATAATAATAATTAATATGAGTTTTTTTATCATTAAAACATCAATTTTTTCTCTATGGGTTCCTAGACATTTTGCGACATGCCAATCTTAAACTTTAGGAAAACTCACCTAATGCCACTGAGAAAGAGTCATAGAGGGACATATAATAAGTTTATTAATAATCTCAGTTGAATTCTATTTAAATTTAAAAGTTATAAAAAATATTAGTCTTTACTTATAGTTTAAAATTTATTCAGGTTAAGTTTATTATAAAAATCCAATCATCGATTATTCAAGTTTAGAATATGCATGAGTTAAAAATTAAATAAATATTATTCTCAAGCTAGTGAATGGATAATATTTATTTATCTCTAATTTATTATTTTTAGGGAAATAAATAATTATTAAATTTTTAGATAAATATTTATTTCGTTTCTTGAATATTTAAATAAAAATTAATTTTCAAGTTGAGTGCATATAATGTTAATATATTTATTGAATGAATAATATAAAGATATTTTTTTAATTAAATAAATATTAATTATTTAAGGTTTGATAAATATTGAGGATGAATGATGGACCAAGTTAAGGTCCCATTGAAAATAATGTATTTTATTTAATATCATTTAAATAAATATTTATTTATTTATTTAACTAATGATATTTAAATATTCACGAGTTAGCACATGTCATGATATTTATTATTATTATTATTATTATTATTATTATTATTATCTAATATGGGGATATATTATAGAGAATATTAGGTAAAGGTCCTTAGCGAAACTATCAAATATTTTACCCAAAATATATATTTCAACTTATACCATTTTTCTATGTGGATGAGAATTATTGCACACAAGTTCTTCCTCTTAGGTTAATTCTCTAAAGGGATAGATAACCTCTCAGGAAATATCTCAAGAACTAGATACAATCCTCATCCCCCATCTCAAGAATGAGAGAACAAGAGAATAATTCTTTAACCCTGAGAGAATTACCAAAATAATGAAAACAATGGATTTGGAAAACCAAAACCATGGTTCTGTGAAAATTGATTAAAATAAAAATACAAGTATATGATGAAGGAATATAAGTACAAAGACTTAAATGAGTTTTAGACCCCAATTTTCAAAATCAAACTCAAAATAAGACACATCACCTTCCATATTGCAGTAAGAATCCTACATCTATACTCTGCTTGGAATAGCTTATGTACAATCTATTTCTATCATCTTTCACTACATCACAACGTCAACTTCAGTTGTAGTCCCATATAATAAAATAACCTATAATCAATAGAATAAAATCATCTTTACACTCATCAAGATCAATAGTGAATTACACAATGCATTTAGTACCTTCATGCCAGCACTTAGAATACTAACAATGTTGTTCATAGATTTTTAGAGAATGTGTGGATACCCCTAGAGTAAATATAGTTTGGATTATTCACCACAATGATGAGATGAAAAGAGAGTAAATTTAATTGATCAATTAACAATTAAAAAAATATCAAGTCAAGGTAATTTTTTAAAATTGATTATAAATTATATGTGAAAAGTTACTCTCTATGAAGATTTAGGGATTTTGTCATCAATTTATTTTGATTTATCCATTGAGACAAAAGAAAAATAGTATTGGACGTAGGACTAAATACTTTTTTTATAAAACATTCACCTATTTAAATGGGAATACTTTTCCAAGGAAATAACATCCTTTAAAAGTGGACCATTTCCACAAACCATCATAACCCATGGATATAGTCCATATTTTAAGGGGCTATAACTATGGGCTATGATTTAACACTAAAATAGAGTGACCTTGAAGGGTTTGTATCTATAGGCCATGATGAACCATGGATGTGTCCCTATCTATATCCATGGTCCCCTAGTAGTGAATATTTCACAACAAATATCTTCATCCCATTTAATATCTTATATTTTATTTCACATAAACCAATAATTAAACATTTTATATTTCCTTAATTATTCACTTCTTCATACATTCAGTTCCCACTTCATTATTAACCACATTAACAATAATATAAATATTAAATTTTATTGGAAAAAATCCCCCTAGTGGTATTTTTGAGTTGTTGGGTTTGTTAAAAAGGTTGTAAGTTGTCAATAAGATTAGTTGAAAAGGAGGATGTGATGTTTCTCAAAGTTTACATTGAATTCAAGAAAAGGAATTCTTACCTCATTAGTGCTATTGGATCACTTGGAGTGCATAAGTCCTAAATGATCATGTGGAGCACAAAATCCCTAAATGATCACATGGAGCGACTAAGACCTATTGAATTATACAGATAATGTGATCATAAAGGAGTTACAGAAATTGTGTTAAAGGGTGAAATATGGAAATTATAGAGAAGTCTTATGGTCACTTGAAATCATACGATCACATCTCATGACCACATGAGTGAATCACGTGATTTAAGTAAGGATGTATGCGGAAGACATATCTCACGATCACTCAATATTAAGTGACGACTAGAAGTATCATGATCATGTGAGCTGAAGAAATTTATATGAAGTGCATGAAGTAATTTTGACTGGAAATGAAGAATTCATCTTGAATTCACTTGAAATCACGCAATTTCATGAGTACTAATGGATTTATTGATGAGGTCACATGAAGCACATAAGGTTGAGACTTAGTTGGATAAGGTAGTGGAACAAATGACTAACCTTTATTTGTGAAGTTAAGGTAGTAAATTTATAGCTATGAATACCCCTTAACCCATCCTTAATAAATTATGTAATTTTATCAAGTGGATTAATTCAAAGAAAAGTAAAAATGAGGGATTTCACATGAAGCAATGGGTGTTGCATGATAGGCTAAGTCACATAAGAAGAAACGCATAAGGAGTTTCATGTAAATGGAATGAGATCTTGTGGTTGTGTATATGTGTAAGGGAGTTATACACTATGAGTTTCACACATAGGCATAGGGGGATAGACTCTAGGGTCTAGTGCAAGGGTTTCATGCTAGGGCCTTGTACAAGGATTTTGTGTTATGTTCTAATGAAAGTTTTTCACCCCAAGGTGTAGTGTAAGGCTTTCATGCTATATAGTTGACTAATTAGGAGTGTAAATACACACTCAATTTTGAATCAATTCAGATCTAATCCTCATAATATTCTACTTTATGATTAGTGTGTTCACTTCTATATATAGAGGGTAGTGAGATTTCAAATTATGGATGGTTATAAACTATTAAGGATAATGATTATACTTAGAACCTTGTAAAAATAGTGTAATTTAGTGTATTTGTAACATAGACACATTTTTTTTTGTATTCTCCTTGGATATAACCCAGAGAGGGTGAATCAAGTAAAAAAATTTGTTTCATGTGTATGTTTTATATTCTGTTTTTTTATTTTCTATTGGAAGGAGTGATATGAGAGTTTTTTTAATGATGAAATAATATCCAAAGGGGTAGTTGTTTTAATCTATAATACTCTGATTCACCCCCTCCCCCTTAAGGGTATTTAACGTGGTTGGGATAAAAAAATAGTATCAGTGAAAAAGGTTAAATTTAGAGTTTCTTTCTCAATAGAAGCAAAGGAAGTTGCTAATCACAAAGTGACTCTAATATTTGATGGAAAACAAATTAAGATATAAAATATTGAGATATATCACTTCATATTATCAATAGGTATGGATGTGTTTATAGATATAATGTGTGGTATTTTTTCCAGTATAGATTGCATAGATTTACCAGAATTGGAATTATGAGAATCAGATGTTGATTCTAGAGGACTCAATTATTTATGGGGATCTTTATCCAAAATAATCTACATGAATTTTTTGTCTTGAAATTCATTGCATTCCATATGGGAAAAGATAATGAACATATAAAAAGGTGATTCAGGATTATGAGAATCTAAAGTGTAGGTTATGTGGAACAAATATAAGGAACTGAGAATACACACCAATTAGTATATATATATATATATATTATTTGATCAGGTGAATGTTGTTATTAAGGAATGCATGGTCTTGGAGAAATTCTTGATTATATAAATATCATTAAGAACATATTGAGTAGAATTCACCTTTGTTCAATCTAAAAATCTTTGTACTAGAGGATAAAGATCTAAAGGAGATGACATTGGATATATTACATAGTAATCATATCACATACAAGATAAGAAATGATGATAATCATGCTGTAGAAAAAAGGAAGCATAAAGGGGTGCAATTCATGTTGATGTAGAAGCTCAATATAAGAGACGGTCAGGAAGAATATGTAGTGGATAATGTCATATAATTCCTTTCTTAAAATCTATAAATGGGAAAAGGGAAGCTTCTTCTTGAATTGTTTCATTACAGAAATGTTGGACAGCTTTTAGTAATGTTTCCTAATAATTTTCCAGATGATTATGAGGACAATGAGGAAATTAATAGGAATAATTCTTCTGCTAATGAGAAAGGTAGGATAAATACTGGTGGGTCAACTTTTTTTATGAAGATTGTATTTTTTGTCAACAGTTGTCAATGCTGGTCAAAATGAAGAAGGAGATGAAGAAGGAATCCAAAGTTAATGGAGATCGACTGAAGTGAGGATTCCTGGAGAATTGTTATGTAATCATAGCATTGAATGTCATGCTTGGGAAATTCTCCATGAAGTAAATTCAGACAATTGTTGAGATGCTCGTAAGTTCAAAGAACTTGTGTCAAAGGTGACACATTGTTTACAACATTGAAGAATGAAGTAGTATCATCCATTTGAGGATGATTGGATTAGAATGGAGAAGTATCATTCATATGAGGATGATTGAATAATAATGAGGATTTGAAGAAGACCAATGTTGAGGTATCATCCATCTGGGGATGATTGAAGAAGAGTGAGGATTTGGAGAAGACCATGAAATTCTTAATGATAGAAATCCATGAAAGAGATTACTTGAAGAATAAAATCATATGATTTGCATGAAGTGTAGAATTATGGTTGAAGAAGAAGAGAGAATGTTGAAGGGATTTTCATTCCGAGGTAGCCATGCATTTCGCATTATATCTAAACCAGATGATGCTTTGCTGATTTGTTTTTCACAAATATCATAAGTTAGGATAACTTGTGATGCAAGACTTATAAAGGAAAGGGGGATAAATGTTTATGCCAATCATATACAGTTTTGATTAGAAGGAGTGATGCTTCTAGAAGATAGGGAAGTTTCTGTACTTCCCATTGTAACTCTGACGATGCTAGATCTGGTCTTTCAAGAGATAAATATCACGATAGTGTAATTCGTGATAAAAGCAGAAGAATGGTTATGGGAAGCAGTAAAGAGAGAAAATGACAAAGTAATGGACAATCTGGGGGCGGCAGAAAAGCACAGGTTAAGGTGGCGCCATTCTCCAGTGTTTTCCAAATTTTATGATCTGAAAATCAGAAAGATGAAGATGTGTTTTTGGTAATGGATGGAGTGTGCAAGATTAAAGATGGAATAGATTTTTTCATGCAAGGTATGATTCAAGTTCAGAACATCGAAAAATGATAAAGGCATGGAGTGCACGGAAATTTAGGAAAGTTGCGCTCAAAAATAAAGTGGTGCGTGCAATATTTTCGGGAGGCGTGAAATTTCAGCAGGGTGCGCAGAAAAATGAAGGTCGCGCAAAATAGTAGTAGGTTGTTCAAAATATCGGCAAGATGTGCGAAATATCTGCGGGATACAAGAAAAAGATAGTTGTGCGCGCAATATCGACGGGCTGTGTGAAAAATGAAGGTTGCGCAAAAAGTAGAGTGGTGCACAAAATAGAGGAATGATGTTTTTTGTGAAAAAGGTGGTTCGAGATCATAAGCACAAAAATTGGAAAAGGCATGAAATGCCCGAAATACTGGATCATTGCGCGAAATACGATGTCACGCGAAAGGTTAGGTTTGCGCGCAATATGGAACACAGTGTGGAATTTTGCACACAGTTGGAGCTTCAAGCTTAGAATGATGGAAAATGGAAAAGTCCTGAGGTGTGTGAAAAATCCAGGTGGTGCGTGTAATTAAAGAAGTGAGAGACAATTTTACACGCCAGAAGGAGTTTTACACGCAGGAAGGGGTTTTTACGTGCATGGTCAAAATGCCTATAAATATGAGGTGAACCCCTCTAATTTGTAGTGGATTGAA
This sequence comes from Viscum album, assembly GCA_963277665.1. NCBI lineage: Eukaryota > Viridiplantae > Streptophyta > Magnoliopsida > Santalales > Viscaceae > Viscum > Viscum album. The sequence goes on from OY728132.1 coordinate 1,968,740,269, forward strand.
ACCTTGAAAAATATTGAGCTCTGACGCGTGAAAAAAAATTGAAGTATAGAGTGGTGCGCAAAAAGAAGAAGTGTTGCGCGAAAAAGGAAGTGCTACGCGAAAAAGGGAAGTTCTGCACAAAAAAGAAGATTTGTGCGAAAAGGGTTTTTCGCGCCAAAAGGTGTTTTTATGCACAAGGTTTGAATTTTACACTCAAGCCACCTAGAAGGGTGCGCGAAAACTTTGGGGGTCCCGCGGGCCTTCGATAGGTGCATATCACACTCGAAGAAACTTTGCAAAGAAGAACGAACTGTGAACCATTCGGCTTCACAAAGAGAAGTTGTGCCGCACTCACACGACTTGTGTTCATCACTCTCGTTGTGCTTTTCAAAGTTAAGAAGAACTAGACATGCAATTGAACTCATATATGCACAAAGGAAGAAGTCAGTATACCAATACACTCAGGTTTTGGTATTGAGACGAGAAGGAAGAGAAGAAGAAGAAGAACAGAGTATGCCCAACTGAAGGCTGACAATTAATCAGGGCAGTTTAATTCATATGATTCTATGTGAGTGGATCTTCATTTCTTGAATAATCACATTGGTGTGTGTGATTATAGCTAAAGAAATAAGAAGATTAGTGTAGTCAGTTGTTGCACTAAGAGAAAGAAAGAAGAAGAACTAGTGCATTTGGTTTTTGTACTAGAGAAGAAGAGAAGGAAAGAAGAGAATTGTTTGCCTACTACTTTGAAATTAATCAAGAGAACAGCACTAAAGAAGACCAAGATCAGAACCAACCTTTATCAAGAAGGAAGAAGACTGTCTTCATAGGTAGTATAAAGAACCAGCTAGAGGCTGCAAGTTGGACTAGGCTATCATCAGTCCAGGGAAGGGGATTGTTTCCCACCCCCCTCTAAATTGTAGGGACTCACACTGGCTAGAGAATTGTTTTCCTATCCACTCCACTGTAATTTCATATCACATCATAGTGGAGAGTCCATGCACTGGTCATACCCATGCATGGAAAGGACGTAGCTACTCTTATTGAGTGGTGAACCTTGTAAAAATATTGTGTTCATGTTTTTACTGATTTCTATTATTGCATGTGACAGGGAAAAGAGAATAAGATAATCAAGATCCTAATAGGTCAAGAGGTACAGGGAAAAAATTTGAAATTGGTATTAAAATTCCCCAACACTGATTCACCCCCCCCCCCCTCTCAGTGTTCGGTATATCCCAAACTGGTCCTCTCAAATACTAAGTGAAATTTCTTCAAAAATAAAAATATTTTTTCACAATAAAATGATATATCATAATAATATGAGGAGAATGGGATGGAGGAATTCAAGGATCATGGAGAAAATGATATAGTGGTAGTTATAGGCAACTCCCAGACAAGGGAATAAATTGATGATGATAAAGGATAAGTCAATGGGATTTTTGACCTCTAGGTTGAATTATAAGCTTCTCTTAAGGAGATATAAATTTGGAGATCCAAAATAAAGAAAGACAATAGAGTGGTTCATGTTGTTAAACTTTATATAAAACAGAAGGAATTAGGGAATTTTTAGGTAAAGGATAAAAATTTTAGAATAGAAAATCCATAAAAATTATAGAAATTCATTGAGTACAATATCAATGTTTAAGAAGAGACTAGGGGTATTGAAAGTTTTACTAACACAGTAAAATATTAATTCAAAGGTATTGAGGAACTTAAGTAAGAAATCGTTGGCCTATGAAGAAAGGTAAAAGATCAGGGGAAAATCTTTAACCCCGGTATGATATTAAGAAATAATATCACACATGTGATATAAAAAGTTAAATTAGAGTACTAAGTTCTAACAAAATAGTCAAATGATTTTTGGGAGAAGAAAATGACATGTCAGACTAATACGGTAGGTGTGGAGCTTGATAACATACATAAAGTAGTGTAATTGATTTCAAAACACAAACACACACTCCAATGTTGAAAATTGATTTGGGAATAAATCAAAATTAGAATATTCATATAACCCAAGGGGTAAAATTTTTTATAGAAGTGACACATAGGAATGCACCTCAAATTTGGTTTTATTGTTGTGGAAATATGGTTCATTCTCAAAAATTTATATTCCATGGCTAAGAGGTACTGAAGGGCTTATGAGAAATAGAGGCATCCAAATATAATTTAGGATTATAGGAATAATTTGGATAGTCAATAATTTTTTAGCTTTAAAAGATAAATTTTGTCCGTGATACTTTGATGAATATCAATAATATTAGTCAACATCAAGTGTGAATTCAAAGATGTTCATAAAAAATTGAGCAGGAAATAGCTATATAGACTACCTTCAATGCATCAGATCATACTAGAATGTGAATAATTGATAGTGTAAGCACCTCTTATATGATAATAAATAATGTTTTCGTGACAAGGATCAGGTTTAAAAAAGTATGGTTTCATCAGATTTGGAAACAATGAAGGCTTAAATATTATTGGCTCAGGAAAAGCCAAGTTTTTTAGAAAATACATGAGACATGTTAATGTGTTGGTTGTTCAAGGTATCAATCACAACATACTAAGTTTCAATAAAATCAATGAATCAGGACACGCTATTATTTTTACCAATAATTTTTTTATCATCAAGAGAAAATATGGTGAAATTGTTTTGTTGGGAAAGTGCATGTAGGGGAATCTATACCTCATGAGTGGAGGAGAAGATATGTTTTTTTCAAGGAATAAGAAAAAATGTTATGGAATAAATGCCTTAGTCATATGATCCAACCATCCTTGGAAGATATGGTCAAATATAATTCTTATAGATATCTCCCTAAGTTATCATGAGTTTGTACACATATGTGTGATGCTTTCCAACAAGGGAACATAACTTATAAGACATGTAAGGGAAAAGATAAAATGTCAACAAGATTACTTCAAATAGTTCATATTGATGTGTGTGGACCCATTTCACCAAGATATATTAATGGGGATAGATATTATGTCCTTTTCATTGATGATTCTAGTAGAATGGAATAGGTTTCAATTATCACCCACAAGTTTGAGGTGATCATTTTCACAACACAATATCATAGGGATGTTGAAATGATGCTTGGTTAAAACATTTAGAAGTTCTAAAATGATAATAGAATGGAGTTCATAGATATAAAAGTATAAAATTATCTTGAGAAACATGGGATATATAACCATGTCTTAGAAATAAGAACTCCTTAGAGAAATGGGGAGGTTGTGAGAAAAAATCGGATTATCGACGACATAGAAAAAATGATACTTATTGAGAAAGACCATCAAGATAAGTTTTGTAAAAAGTGATGTTGGAATTGGTATATATTTATAACAGAGTATTGTTATGTCCAAAATAATATAAGACTCTATATGAGATATAGTATGGAAAGAAGCCAACATTGATGTATATTATATTCTATGAAATTAACTCTGTCATTCTTAATAAATAGAAACACAGGAAGTTTGAGTCCCGTAGAGATGAGGGGATGTTTCTTGGATACTTAGAAAAAATAAAAGAATATAAATTCTTTAATACATGTCTAGGAATGTTTTTCAAATGTAATGTTGTTATCATGGTGGAAATTGAGTAGAATCTTCAACAACATAGTAAATAGTTTCTTCATGAAAGTGATGATGATATGATTAGCTCGAGATGAGTACAAGTACTTAAGGAAGACTCAAATGGAGATTTAGATGATGAGAAGGATAAAATTAGACATGTATATGCATAAAAGTCAAAGAGCCAAAATTAAATTGAAAGATATAACATAATCAATGATCATATAGTACTAGTATGGACAAGGAGGATAAAGACTCTACAATAAGAATTCTCCTTATCAAAGGTAGAGAAAAAAGTATTTTGAAGAAGCTACAGGAGATGATAATTGGGTCTAGGTAATGAATGAAGAGCTTGTACAAGTCTAAAAGAATTAAAAGTCATATATTGTTTTGAGTATGATAGGCAGTAATTTCATCAGGACCAAATGGGTCTTTCAAAACAAACTTAATGAAGATGAAATAGTGATTCTCAAAAAAAAATGGGGTGTAATGGATACTACCAGATAGAGGGTGTCAGTGTTGATGAAATATTTTAACATGTTTTAAGACAAGATTCAATTTGAATGTTCTTGGCCATAGTACTTAAAAGTAAATTCAATGTTTTCCATATGATTATCAAGTCAGAATTTTTGAATGGGGTTCTAGAAGAAGAAGTGTATATTGAATAGTCATATTTTTTTCTCATTCATGAAGACGAGAAAAAAGTTTTTTGATTGAAGAAGGTGTTATTTTGGTAGAATCAGGCACCATGAGCATGGTAATCATGATTTGGTCAGTATTTAGAGAAGTATATATTCTATAATAGTGGATTTGAATACAATTTATATGTCAATAATGAGTGTATTTAAAGGATTACGGTGTTGAAATATGTTAATGACATAATCTTCGGTGGATCATAAAAATAAAAATGCAAGTAGTTTTCCGAATTCTTGAAATGTGATTTTAAAATATTGAAGATCAAAAATATATCATTTTTCTTTTGTTTTCAAGTAATGTAAGGAAGTAATGACATATTAATTTCTCAATAAAAATATTTTACTATGGTTCTGATTAGATTTAGATTGGAAAATTCCAAGGATATGATAACTCTTGTTTCTAATCAGATGAAATTTTCAAGGGATAGTGATGGAAAAGTAATCTATATCATAGAATATAGGTATATCATAAGAGTTTTCATGTAAATAACAACAAGAAGACCCGATATTATTTTTGTCACATACCATGTAGAACAGTATCGAAGTAATCCCAAATAAATACACTTACTTGTGGTGAAAAATAATACTTTGGTATATCAATGGGATAGTTGATTTCAATTTTCTACAATGAAAAATCTTAACAATAGTTATTGGATTTTACAGATGAAGATTGAGATGGTTCATAAGATGATTGAAATTTGACATTATGAGGTTCATTATATCTTAAAATACAATGAATTTATTATCTAAGTAAGAAATAATAATTAATTTCATTGAGCACTACAAAAACTGGATACATTTTAGCTACTCAAGTTTTCACTGAATTACTATGGATGAAGTAGTATCTTGAAGATACAAAAGTTGAAGAGAATTCTCTGATCATAATCCAATGTGATAATTCAAGTGATATAAATCTTAAAAAATATCTAGTTTATCACTAAATTATGACGCACATTGAAATCAAATATCACTTTATGAATGTGAAAGTAGAACATTGTCTTGTAAACATAGAGTATGGGAATATTAAACTATAGGTTGAGGACATCCTAATGAAGGCCTTATCCAAAGAAGTGTTTGAATGACATCAACTGCCACTTGGACTTCATTCAACTCCCCGCACTTGAATAGTGTGTATGTGGGACCCCCTATCCTTGAGGTATGTTTTCTTTTCCCCATGTGCTGATATGTGTTATTTAATATGCTTCAGGACTCAAAGGAGTGAACTTTGGGTTTTTTGAAAAGGGGGGAGAAATGATGTCTTGATTAAGATAGGAGTATAAAAAGAAACTAATAAGTAGAGCATCAAAATAGGTGGATTTTAAAATATTAAGGGTTTGAAGATAGTCTATAAATGAAGAAAAATAATTAAATGGAGTGATGGGTTCATGATTCTAGTTGTTTACATATGAAGGATAATAAGTGATCTCGAGGGATGTGTGTGTTTTAACTTTTGGTTTTGGTTTCTAAAGGAAGTATCAAGAAAGTAGTGATTTATTGATGAAATTTAAATGTTACACATGTTTTTTACACGAAGCCCGTATCATGTGGGCATAGAGTATGTGTTAATGAAGTCCTTGGTTGCTATTTGGGGTTGTAGTAGGAAAATGGGTTCGCATGTGCATGATTTTTCAACAAGTTTGTTCTTGATATTGTAAAGTGTTTTCAACAAACCCAAAGGGGATATTTTTGGAAAAAATTGCACAAAATTTTGTTTTTGGGTAGCTTTGTTTGTTAAAAATGTTGGAATCAATTGATGAGTTTTGGAACCAGAAAACGCGTCTATGTAGTTCCCCGAATGCTGCCAAAAATGATATCAGGGCATAGCTCGTTTTGAAAGCTTCGACTTGACTATTCGTGGAGCCCAAACAGAGTTACGGATCAGAAGTTATGGTCGTTCGAAGTCAGGCTGTTGAAATGGCCATCTAGGATGATTTTGGGACAAAGTATGGATTTGAGTGCAAAAAATAGAATCTTGCATTCAAAAATTTAATCTTGCATGAAAAAATGGAATCTTGCACACAAAATGGATTTGCATGCAAAAGTGGAACAGAATTTTATGTGCACCGACATTCAAGGTTTTGCATATAAATACAAGTGCACCCCCTTCTTCCAGGAGGGCCCCCCAGAGCTCGGTCGCCGCTCTAATGCGCGTAAGTACGCATCTTCCGCGCCTACATAGAAAACTCCATCTTTCATGCAAAACATCACTTTTGTACACAAAAGATCCAACATGCCCAATTTTGCATGCAAAACATCATTTTTCATGCAACAGTGCCACTATGCCCAATTTTGCACGCACCAATGTTGTGCCTATCCAATTGCATGCACACCTTACCTATTGTGAGTAAACCTACCCTATTGTGCGCACAGCTCCCCTATTGTATGCACATCTCTCATATTACGCACACTCATGCCCTATTGCGCACAAGCCTTTTCTATTGTGTGAAATCCTTCCTTCTTGAGCACAACCCATCCTGCATGTGGTGCATTTTATGTGCAATAGTATCTAGGCTTTCTCCTGCTAGTCCTTACCATGGGGGCTATGCCCTTGCACCCCTACTCGGGATCAGTGTCAGGTCGGTCCCTTCACTTCTGTCACTGACCCCCTTTAAAAATGGAGAGTCGCACTATAAACTTTTCAGGCCAAGACATTGGTATTTTCCATTGTGCACCCACCTTCCACCTATGAAATACCATGATTTGAGATACTCCTATGCACACCATGAAACACCTTGAGTCAACATATTCCTCTTGGTTCATTTCCAATGTCATGAGTTGATATTTCATCATCAATTCCCTGAGTACCTTGAGTCGAACCATTCCTCAAGAAACTCATCCAAATCTCATCACCTGACTCCTATGCCAGGTTGAACCCGAAAGGGAGGCTCTTGCATAAGTCCCAACACTAACCATTGTTAGGCGCCTTATGCCAACAGTCCACTCTACGTGACTCTAAACTATAGTACACCCTATGTTCCAAACATAGGATGCCTCTTTCTCAAAACAAGAGGTGCCTTATGCACCAAGCATAAGATACCAATAGTCCTCTCTACATAACTCTAAACTGTAGTATGACCTATGTGACCAACATAGGATGCCTCTTGTTCCAAATAATAGATTCCTTATGTTCCAAGCATAATATGACAACAGTCCTCTATAAATTACTCTAAACTATATTACGCCCTATGTGACCAACATAGGATTCCTCTTGTTCCAAATAAGAGATGTCTTATGTGCTGAACATAAGATGACAATAGTCCAATCTATATGACTTTAAACTGTGATACACTCTTTGTGAAAAACCTAAGATGACTCTTTCTCTAAACAAGAGATGCCTTATGTGCCAAGAAAAAGATTCCAAAAATCCTCTCTACATTACTATAAAATGTATTATTCCATATAATTCAATAATAGGATGCCTCTTGTTCCAAATAATAGATGGATTATGTGACAAACATAAGATACCACATGACATGTTTACAGTGGCATAATTTCAAGAGCGTTGGAACCTATTCAAACATACCATCACTCCACATCATGCTTTTAATATCCCACATTTGGATCTTCATCCTCTTTAATATCTAAAGGGACCCCCTAACGGCCTGGTCCCATGCCACCTCGGCTCGCCTACCATTCTAGGTCAACACCCTGTAAAACTTCAGATGAAACTTCAAGTCAGGTCCGATGTTTCAAACACGGTCAACAGTCGACCCTCATTTTTTTCCCCATTTCTGGATAATGTGGTATGGATGATGTGTTTTGAACACGATCAACAGTTATCCTCCTTCGTCATGCCACCCTCACTGCGTTCCGAATGTCAGGCATGTGATTTACACTTTTCATATCCCTTTGTTCGGACTGATTCCAATGCCCTTGGCGTTATCCCTCTTATGAACTAGCACATAGGTATAGGCCTTAATTATATTCCTCAACCCACCAGTGATTTGGGATTCCCTGATGGCCAGACATGAGGAAGAAATTACAGGTAGCTTCCATGCGTAAGCCCCATCCACCATTGCTGCTCCTTAGCGGCACCCGGGCAGCTTCCATGCGTAAACCACATCCACCATTGCTACTCCTTAGTGACACCTGAGTAGCTTCCAGGCATAATCCCCATCCACCATTGTTGATCCTTACTGGCACTTGGGTAGCTTCCATGCATAAGCCCCATCCATCGTTGTCGCTCCTTAGCGGCACCTGGGCAGCTTCCATACTTAAGCCCCATCCACCATTGCCTCTCCTTAGCAGCACCCAGGAAGCATCCATGCGTAAGCCCCATCCACTATTTCCACTCCATAGAGGCACTCGGTCAGCTTCCATGCATAATCTCCATCCACCATTTCCACTCCTTAGTATCACCCGGGTAGCTTCCATGCATAAGCCTCATTCACCATTGCTGCTCCATAGCAGCAACCAGGCAGCTTTCATGCGTAAACCCCATCCACTATTGTCACTCATTAGAGGCACCCAAGCCGCTTCCATGCATAAGCCCAATTCACCATTGCCACTCTATAGTGTCACCCAAGTAGCTTCCATGCATAAGCTCCATCCACCATTACCTCTCCATAGCAGCACCCATGTAGCTTCCATGCGTAAGCCCTATTCATCACTTCTGCTCCATAGTGGCACCAGGGAATCTTCATGAATAAGACCCATTCACCATCGTCGCTCCTTGGTGGCACCTAATAAACTTCCATGCATATGCCCCATCCATTATTGTCGCTCAATAGCGGCACCCAGGCAGCTTCCATGCGTAATCCCCATCCACCATTGCTACTCCTTAGCGTCACTCAGGCAGCTTCCATGTGTAAGCCCTATCCATCACCCTTCGTGGATGCACCTTTTCACCATGATCATCAGGTATTCACTGCCTCCTATTTCCCACACTGATCACAACTCATGTGGGATTAGAGTAAGCGTCGACTATGGAATCCTTATTGGGAATCCTAGAGTGTAATCCCCACACAATCCTTAACTACACGGACTTTGATCCTTGCCAAGGAAGGGTACGTATGAAGCCTCTCTGAGGTTCAAGCCCAACACCTACTGGTCTCGACCGCCTTAATGTCGGTTCAACACACAATCCTGAACTATGCAGACTTTGATCCTTTCCATGGCAAGGTACATAAGAAACCTCTCTGAGGTTTAATCTCAGTATTCGTCGGCCCTAACCACTCTACGTCGGTCCACCCTTGTCCAGCCTGTAGGACGTTAAACTTCCAAGTGCCATCATCCCCAGCACATGACGTTAAACTATGGCCTTTCCCCGTGAATCATACATGGGGTCCCCATCTCGGACATTCTCTACACCCTCTTATCCCCATGAGAGTGATATATTCCTCAAATGGAATGAAATCCTCTTTGTTGGAGCGGCACTTATCCACAGGGAAGGGAAACCATCCTGGGGTAATTCCCTAGCCTTTCCTGCAGGAGGTAGTGCCTCTACCCCTCCTCTCTTCTATGCCAAATCCCTCTAGGCTTTGTCACCACCCAAGCCTCCATCCTGGAGTAAGTCTCAATCTTCATCTCCATGGGCCACTAACCACGTGTAATCCCCACTCCATTTCCCATAGAAGTAACTTTTGTGACGTGATTATCAGGTCTTCGCTACATCTTATTTCCCACACTGAGCACAGCTCATGTGGGCTTAGAGTAAGCATTGACTATGGCATCCTCACTGGGATGCCTTAGTGTGTAAGCCCCAACCATTCTGAACTACATGGACTTTGATACTTGCTAAGGCAAAGTACGTAGGAAGCCTCCCTGAGGTCCAAGCCCAACACCTACTGGTCCCAACCCCTTCACGTCAGTTCACTAAACACTTCTGAACTATGTGGACTTTGATCCTTGCAAAGGAAAGGTACATAGGAAGCCTCCCTGAGGTTTAAGACCAACACCTATAGGTCCCGACCCCTTCACGTCGGTTCACCAAACACTTCCAAACTACATGAACATTGATCCTTTCCAAGGAAAGGTATGCAGAAAGCCTCCTTGAGTTTCAATCCCAACACCTACTGGTCTTGGCCCCTTCACGTCGGTTCACCAAACACTTCTGAACTACGTGGAAATTGATCCTTGCCAAGACAGGGTACGTAGGATGCCTTCCTGATGTTCAAGGCCAACAACCATTAGTCTAAACTACTCCATGTCGGTCCACCCTTGTCCTGAGTGACGTTAAACCGTACCCCCTTTTTTTGTCCTGCAAAATTTTAAACTGTGCCCATTTGAACTACGTGGGCTTTGATCCCTGTCTCTTAGGCGAGGTACGTCGGAATTCTCTATGAGGTTTAACCCCATCCAGTGGTAAGCCATTGTGACACCATCTAGAGGTAAGTCATTATGATATCATGCAATGCTAAGTTTTTGTATTCTCCACTCGATGGTAAGTCATTGAAGTCCCGGATCGACGGTAATCCATCATCAGATGAACTACATAGGTTTGATCCCTATCTCCTAGACAAGGTACGTAGCAAGCCTCCCTGAGGTTCAACCCTAAACAATGGTAAACATTGGTGTCCCCCCTATTAGTACCCACATATCTAGTCCCCCCCTCAAGCGTCAGACCAACCCGAGCTGCTAATTACGTGTAATCCCCAGCATGTCATCGGGTCTTTGTCCTCTTAACACACCTTAATTTCATTCCCCAACCCGGAGGTTCCACTTCCTCTGGGTCCCATTCATATCGGTCGCCTCCTTAAGTGTCCCATCGCCCCGCCAAACTACGTGGACTTTCATTCCCTACCATGGGGATACATAGTAAGTCTCTTAGAGTATCAATCCCAACATCACTATAATCCTAAAATTGGTTCCATTTCATTCTTCATCAACTCTCAACCCTCCATTATCTATTCTGATTCCCACCTAGGCCGCCACATCCCGATGGGATCACGCCATCTCATTTTCTCACTGCTCCTAGTAGCAATCGGTTAACTAACCACACGTTAACCCTAGTATCAGTGTTCCCTCTTGGGGTTGCACCCACCAGATACACTCTAATTATTGTTTTGATCAGTCTGATATGTCTCTGCTAGACGTTAAACTCACGGCATACCCTGTGTTAAACATGGGAAGCTGATGAAAACCTCAGAGACATGCCTATGGAATATAATTCCCCGCATTCGATGTGGGACGCCTTGGGATTATTCACCCTCGAGAAGCCCTATCATATGGGGAAGAAACCCAGAAGCACTAGTGTTCTAGTGTCCTGAAACTCTAGCAATATCCAACGTGACTACTCCCCTGACTGAAGGTTGATACCCTAACTGGACCCCTTGGAATGTCCCGATAGAAGCAGCATAATTAACCAGCATCCACAAAGATATGGCACTGGTAATGATATTCACAAACAATGTCTTAGTCTTTAAGGGAGACCCAAGCTAGGTAACGAGTTCTGACGAAGAATCCACAGAAGGAGGAACCGGCATCCCATCATCCCATTTCAATCAAGGAGAAAACATCCATGAATAAGTGATGGATGTCGCCAGCCTTTGGAAAGAGGGAATGCGGGGCAATAGTATAGTTTGTTCTCAGTAAAATGATGTGTTCCTCGGTGAAAACGTCAGAAATAATGAGATTGGTTGAAAAATAGAATGTGATGTTTCTTGGAGTTTTTCATTGAATTTGAAAAATTAATGATTAACATGTGAGTTATAAAGGGTCATATGAAGCAAGTAAGTCCTAAAGGATCACACTAAGTGTGTAATTCCTCAAGGATCACATAGAACACATAATTCATAAAGTATCACATGGATCACATGACCATGAAAGATTCACATGAATCGGGTAAAAGGGAGAATGTTGGAAATAACAGAGTATTTTAGTCACTTAAAATCACACGATCACATCTCACGGCCACATGAGTGAAACACGTGATCAATGTAAAGTTGGTCAAGGTGGAAATGTCTCAAGATCACAATAGAATAAAATAAGGATATACCCATGGTTTTGGAAAAAATTATGGGTATAGGTTACCCTATACCCATGGTTTTCAAAAAAACATGGGTATAGCGATCTTTTTAGAACCTATTTCCACATTTTTTGGAAACTATGGCTATAGGTGAAAATTTCCAACCAATACCCACTATTTTTTAAGAACCATGTGTGTAGGGTTTGTTTCAAGACATATACCCATGATTCTCCAAAAAAACCATGGGTATATGTCAAACCTATATCCACAATTTTCACAAAACTATGGGTATAGGGTTTCATTCAAAACATATACACATGATTCTCCTAAAACTATGGTTATAGGTCATCCCTATAGCCACATTTTTGGTAATTCATGGGTATAGCTTTCCCATTTAAGCACGGAAAAAAATCAACGGGAAAATTTACATAGGAAAACCGATTACCATGGTTTTCCACTTATAGCCACGATTTAGAAAAAATATATATATAAGTAAATATATTCTTATATATTGAAAATTTTATGTGGTGCAATGGTTATGAATGTGGATGGAATAGAGGTGTTCCAGGTTTCAAATCTAGCTGCCGAATTTTTTTAAAATCTTATAGCCACAGTTTTAGAACTGTGGGTATAGTGTTATTGAAGTGGTGGACAATTTCCCATACACCTATTCCCATGGTTCATAAATGTGGGTATATATTTTTCAAACCATGGATAGCTCAAATCTATACCGATGTCTTAAGCTCCCATAGTTCTATGATATATGGGTATTGCCTATACCCATGGTTTTATGGGCTATACCCACGATTCCAAACTGTGGGTATAGGGTAATTTTCTAGTAGTGTCACCCAAAATCATGTGATAACTGGAAATATCACAATCAAATGAGCCGAAGGAAGTCATATAAAGTAGATGAAGGAATTTTGGATGGAAATGAAGAATTCATATTAGATTCTATCGAAATAAAGTGACCTTATGAGTATTAATGGTCTCACAATGAGATTATGCAAACCAAGTAAGGTCATGAAAGAGTTTGTTAAAGTGGTGGAATGGATGGATGATCACGATTTGTGGAGTTAAGGTGATTGATTTATACCTATAAATACACCTTGACCCATCCTTAAGAATTTAAGCAATTTGATAAAGCAGTTTGATCTAAATAAATGTTAAAAGAAGGAATTTCATGTGAATCAAAGGGAGTTACGCAATAGCCTAAGTCATGTAAGAAGAAATGAATAATGATTTTCACATATAAAGTGAAGTAGATCACCCGATTTCACATATGTGTAATAGATTTATGTACTTAGATTTGTGTGCATGGTCATAGAGATATATGCTCCAGGGTCTCATGTAAGGGTTTTAAACCAAGGTCTCACACAAGGGTTTCATTCCAATGTAAAGACCTCAACTCTAGTGGCCCAAAGCCAGTGGTAACTTTATTACATTGGAATAATACACAAGCGATCATATCCCAAATAAACAAATAGTTTTTTAATCTTGAAGAACTAGATACATAAAATATTTACATATTATATTGGAAATATAAAATAAATTACATAAGAAACATTCACATATCCTTGATATTATTCATAACATACTTCTTTATATCTAAGAGAAGGGAAAACAAATAAATGGTGAGATTATATTCTCAGTAATGGTTATATACAACAAAATATATCATGAGTAAATGATTAATAGTTAACATGGAAGATTATATAATCAAAACACATACCATTTAATAAATAACTTGATTTCAATGAGAATCCATGACTAATATCAACATAGAAAACACATGGATAATGAAAACTAAAATATTAATAAAGGAAATTCATAATTCTAGACATTAATGATCATGGAATCTTAACTAATAAATCATGAATATTTCCATCAAGTCCTCTCAGCCAAGACATTAGGATTATATCAAGGCCTCTCAACAAATACATTAACATTCCATCATGACCTATCAATGAATACATTATCATTGTGTGGGCAAACAGACACCAAATACTCTACTATTATAACATGATATTACAGGATCAACCTATACATCATGCCAATATATATTGTCCCATGAGACTTATCAATTCATCAATAGGATATATAATTTGGGGCCCCACCCATTACTTACATTTCCAGGTCATTCCTCATAATTTTATTGACCGATACAATTCATTTTCAAACATCCATATAAGTCAAAAATTATCTGTATTGAATCAAGAATACATAACATCAATACTTCATCATTATAAAACACCTAGATAAAGAATAAGTATGGTATCATTTCCACATATCCTCAATGGATAATAATTAAAAAAAACCTTTATTTCCATCAATTAATATAAATACCATAAAAAAATTAAAAACATTCTTGAAGAAAATACCATTTAACTTAGAAATCCACTTTTAAAAACTAAATTATTCTAGAATATAAGTAAAACAATTCTTTGAAAAAAACATGGAAACTTGTAAAGTAAGCTTCAAAACATTGAGTGGCCATGATGGTTAGAAATTTCATTCATTTAATATAAGTTAAAAAATATTCCTTTCACACTTTTGTAAGAAAAGTCAAAAAATACCTCATTCAAAAAATTACAAGAATATTAATTTAAAAAAAATTAAAATTAAAATATGGGTAAAATTATATTTAATTTATCATTTTATAATATTCAAAATATTCTTTAAAATTTTTTAAGTGAAATATGGATACGGAAAAAAGGGATTTTCGAGAGAAAAGTTAGTTTTAAATAAAATAATTCTTACAGTATTTAGAGTACTTAAAAGGATAAAAATGAAAGAAAAACTTTTGATATATAGAAATACCCATAGGAGAAGAAAATAGATTATATTTAAGATATAAAAATTAAACAATTATACCAGTCGAGACTTTAACATAAACAATCTTGAATAATGATGATATTGTGAAATAAACCCTTACCTCATATCCTACTTTCTGTATACATGTTCTAACCTCTTCTATAATAAATATAGATTTATTATAAATCTATTATATAAAAATAATAATATATATTATACCATATATGATTTACTTATAACATTTTATCTCCTCTTAATTAAAATTCTTTCTTACAATCATTGTTCTGGGTGAAAACTAAATCATTTTGGTTAGGTAGTTTCTATAATTTTACTTTGATTATGGTTCTTTCATCTCTAGGATTTTAATAAGAATATAAAAATAATATATATTAATTATATATTTATAGTCATTTATAAAAGGTAGATATAGAAAAATGAATTACACCTTTCATGGAGATGGTAGGTCATATGCACTCAAGAACGTTGTTTCCATTTTTCAATGGATTGAACACAAGAAAGATAATTAATAATTTAACTATAAAAAATAATTTTTATATCATATATGTTCATTAAATATATCCTTATTTCCATTCATTAAAATATAATATGAAAAAATGAGTCCCATCACTTCGAGGGGGTGGTAGTCTACACATACACATGAGTGGCTTTATCATTTTCCAACGGATTGGAGGTAAGAAGATATATATGATATTATAATTACAAAAGAATAATTATTTAATAAATATAATATAATTTAACTATTTCCCTCTTCATAACCATCCTATTAAAGTGGTGGTGAAAAACTAATTACACTACTACGTGGAGATGGTAAGTCGTACGTATGCATGAACAATGCTTTCACTTTTCATAGGATAGAAAATAGATGTAAAATGGTTATAAAAAAATAATAATAACATATTTTTATATTTATTATACTATATTAGTTAATTTATGATGGTTACGACAAATTAAGAGGAAGTAAAAGAATAAATAAACATGAAAGAGTTGGCAAAGACAATTACATATTCTTCAGTAGACTTCCATTATATCTCTTCTTAATGGTGCTATTTTTGTTCTTTTAGAAGGTCCAAAACCTCTAAAACATGGATAAAGATGTATATAAGAGAATTTTTTAGGGTGTGTTGAATCTAGGTTTCTCAAATTTGTATAAGAAAATAGATAAGTGGTATCCTTTTATAAGTGATGGGAGAAGCATTCTTGGAATTTCTTAATGTATTAAATTAATAAAAAATATTTTTATGTGAAAATAAATAAAAATTAATATAATTATAAGAAAAGAATATTATGATACTAAATACTCTCATAAAATAATTTTTTTACAAGTTTTGGTTATGTTTTCACAATTATCTTTTCGTTTTCACCCCCGTTAACCCTTTTAAAAAATACCATAATATTAAAGTTGTCTACACTTTAAGGGTCCAAAATGTTACCATAAAATGAAAATTATCCCATTAATGGACAATGGATGACATTTTTTACCATATATGTCACACCCCAACTTTTAAATTTATTTTTATTTTATTATTACATGGCTTCGGTCAACCTCATCAAGGTGCGGGTCGAGCGTAGGCCTAAAAGTTTTTGATGTTTAATGATTTTGGTGGGTTTTAGACTAGTGAACAAGAACCACATTTTAGAGGTAACCATGTGGTCTCCCTAGGTGCTTGTGTGGGTGCCCAAGTGGTCTCAATTGAGGTGTGCAACTTGAGTGTGGTTTATTAAGTCGTGCAACAAGTGCACGGTTACCCAGTTTTTAGAATAAGATAAATATATGGAATAAAATTTAAAAAAAATCGATAATAATAATAATATGTTATTATTATTATTATTATTATTATTATTATTAAGAATATTAATATTATTAATAATATTATTATTACTATTATTATCATTATTATTATTACGGTTTTTAAGAAAAATGATTAAAATTTTTATTAAAATGTTTATTATTGTATTAATGGTATTATTTTTATTATTTTTATTATTATTGTTATTTTTTTATTTTTTTATTATTATTGTTTTTATTATTATTATTATTTTTATAATTATTATTTTTATTGTTATTAATTTTTATCATTATTATTATTATTATTATTATTATTATTATTATTATTATAAAATGAAAAAAAATAAAGAAACCCTATTCTACCTTCACCTCAACCACCCCCTGTTTTCCCCTACACAGTGGCGGCATCTCCCCCTGGTTCCCCCTCACCTCACGCCGCCCTCCAAGTCCCCTCTCCCTCTACTACTCCGGCCTACCCTTGTCCGTTTTCCCTCCAGGTCCTCTTGCCCTCCGCTCCGGCCTACCCTCACCCGGCCACCCGTCCATCCTCTCCTGCCCCAATTCATAGGTCTCCCCTCATCTCCGTCGCTTCCCTACCTTTCCAGTGCTCCGACTGGCACCAGCCAACAGCTTTCCTCGACCAACTGATCCCGCCAGCCGACCTCCTCCACCTACAAGTCCCGGAAAACCCTCCCCTCATCGTCCCTTTGCTCTGGTAGCCGACCCTACCTCAGTCTCTCCCTCCTCACCTCTCTGGACCCCCGCCTCCACCTTGTGTAAGCATCACCGCACCAGAAGATCCCCATAGCTCTCCCTTTTTCTCCAGCCAGCAGTGCAACTGACCCCCAGCGGCCTCCCTCTTCCACTCCAACTAGCCAGGGTTTTCCTCCAGCGAATCTGCCTTGCCTGAGAACTCCTTCGGTATTATCACCCTTGGTTTTAAGTGTTTTCCTTCTATATAACCACACCCTAATGGCGTGAACTTTAATTTTCACATTGTTATCATTGTTTTAGGTGCATGATTGGTCCGTGGAGTGTCATTCATCCTTCCATTGAAGTTTTTTCGCATTTAATCTTGGTTTGAGGTAGGTGTTTCCATCTCATTCTATCTAAAGAAATTAATTGGTTTTTGTGCCACTTCAATTATTATTTTTACTTGATTATTTTCTTCATGGTATATCTAATTAGTCGTTTATAGCATTTATATATTTTTAGAACTTGTTAAAAAATAGCACTTGCATATTTTTCTGTTTATGTTTAAGCATGCTTAAGCTCAATGTGTTTGATTGAGTGGTCAATACTGTTTAATAATTTTTTTTGTATGATTTTCACCCTATAGATGCAGTTATTAAATTCATTAAGTTATTTTCTTGATATTATAATTTGTTAAAAATATATTTTGAAGTAAATATTCAGTTCTTCTCATGTTTGAAAGTGTCAAATGTGTCTACTTCAGTGTAAATTTTGTTTTGATAGTGAAATTAGATTATTTGTGTGATATTTTACCATTTAAATGTTTATGTTAATATGGTCATATTTTGATTTGGGATTTTATGTGAAAATAGTGTTTTTGTGGCGTGAATTGTAATCTGTTCTAGAAAGCTTCCCTTATCTTGAAAAATGTTCATTTTCACCTTTTGAGATTATATGATTTTGATGGGTTTGGTGAAAAAAATGTTAGTTTGAAAATGAAAATGGTTTTTGGTTTATCATGGAATTTGGAGGGTGTCATTTGATGACATCACATCCATTGGTGCACTAGGTGCACACATGGATGTGTATTCAAGTGTAGATGACACTTTAGAACAATTATCTTCTTGCACCTTAGTTTCTCAAAATAGTAATTTAATCTCTAAAAATGCATGTGTGTAACATGTCATGTTATTTAGAATGCATTATTTAAAACATGTCCCATTTTGAAATTGACACTTTATTTGAAAAATGTTTCTATAAAGGACTGTTGGGTATATTTCACGAGGTTTCCAATTCTTTTTTTTAGAGACTGGAAAGGGTTTTATAAATGTATTTGGATTTTGAGATCTTAAAGACTTGTTTGGAATTTGAAACATTGAAATGGTGTTTAATGTTGTTTTGGTGACATTTTGAAAATTTGTTTGTTTTGGAAACCAATAGGACCCATTTGTAATTTTGAGCTTAAAAGTGGTGTTTGTTGTCGTGCAAAACAAGGTCAATTTTTAAATAGCGTAAATGCCTGGTTGGAAATTTCAAAGTGATTTGTAAATTGGTTTTGATAATCAAATGATGTGATTTCCCAATTGGCACTTTTTATGTTTTACATTTATGCATATAAATATATAAGTATATGGGGTTCTCCTATCTAGGGTAACCCTTTATGGGTGAATGCATTGGAAGTGTTTGAGTTTGGGGTATGCAAGTGCGGTGACGACCTATGAGTTGAGTCACATGTGTGAGGGCCTCTTATTTACACAGTATTACTACCACCATGGGATCCTGGGCATCTTTTATATGATCGAGTGACAGTTTCTGACCAACATGATTAGACGGGTTGGTACCCCCTAGATTTTTTGTTAGGCTAGGCAGGCTTTAAAACTGGATTTGTTCAGTTTTAGGGCGGCCAGTTGGTTATAGACTTAGGTGCTTCACCATACACCGGTAGGTGGTTCCGAATTGAGTACGTACAGAATTATTCTAGGGATTTTTAGGATCACCCATGGTTACTTAATTATTCACATTTATTGTTTACTTCCCATTGCACTAGTTTATTTCTAGTATACACTATTTACTTGTTTTATTTGAGAATAGTTTTGATATCACCTGTTTTGGTTTTCTTTTTAAAATGGAAGTTGGTTTTGGAAAATTATTTATCTATGTATTGGACTTTAAAATGTAGAAATGAATTTTATTTTATTAAAATGTGAAAAACCATATTTTTATATCTATATTTCAAACTAGTATTAATGAAGTGTTTTGTGGAAGGAAAGGTATGGATTATATGGTGTTTTACTACTGATCATTTTGGTGCTCACCCCCATGTTATCTTTTTAGTTTTAGGTTTCTTTAGGGATGGATCGCTCTTAGAGAGAATATGGTTCTGAATTGGGTGGTGACCTAGAAGGTCACAAAGAGGTATGTGTAGCTCTTTTTCTTTTCATTGCTACTTTTAGTTTTATCATTTCTTTTTATTTATTTATTTATCTTTTCTTATGGTAAAAATCATTCCCAATAGTTAAATTGTGATGCCCGACACTAGTTACCAACTCGTTGGGATCGGGAACACCCCTCGTGCCATGATGCGGACTGGCTCAAGTGACCAGTTTAGGGACGGCCTGGGTTGGTTCATGACAAAATGGTATCAAAGGATGTCCTTGTTATTTGGAGAGTCCAGTATATGGAGATTAGGACTTTCGGGGCTTGGTAGGTTGGTATGGAAAGGGATTCATGAACCCTCACTCGTTTCGAACCACGAGTCGCCAGGGGTAGTCCAGAAATTGAGTCCTTGCCTTGTTCTGATTTGTTTTAGATTGAGGGATGACAACGGAAGCAAGATGATGTTACATCATGATTTCACATGGATTAGTGACCCATGTGGAGTCTAAGTACATGGTTTAAGTTCCTCCTAGTATTTTATGCTTACTTGGGGCATGGCCCACTACCATGTCGCTAGGATAAGCTTGACTACTAGTCCCTCGCTCTGGTAGGTTCATGCAAGTTGAGTTTCCTCTTGGTTCTGATTGGTGTAAGTGTGCTTTTGAAAATGAAAAAAAGGGGTTTTTAAATTAGAATGGTTTATTTTAAATGGATTTCAATTCGTGAAATGGGTTTTAAATCTGAAATCTCTTAGTCAAAAAATTCAGATGTTTGCTTGGAGTTGGAAGAGAAATGGTTTCGGTGCAACATTGGGTACTCTTTATGAACATTTTCACATGTGAGGGGATTCATGGTAAGTGTGTGTTAGTGTGTATGGATGAAAGGATATGAATTCATGTGCAATGGTTCATGGGATTACTAGGGTGTGTACTTGTAATTAAAGGCATGACCCTGTTTTTCTAAAGTGATTTAAAAAAAGGGAATTGATTTTGGAAATTGAATTTGGTTTGAAAAGTGGGTTTGGTATTTGGAAATTAGCATTGAAAGATAGAGGTTTTGAAATCTAAAATAAAAGGGGGATTATGAAAAGGGAATTTTGGGTTGTGTTTGTGTTTTTTTAGTTTTTGAGATAGTCATTTTGGATCAGGATGTTACTTTTAATTATAAATTGATTTGATATCGGTTTCAGCTTTTTGTTTTATATTTTGTTTAGAAAATGCTTCCCAGAAAGGTCCCCAAGGTTTCTGATAAGTCATGCCCAGTTTTTGGTCCTTCTCATACATTACATGTCCTTCACGGTGATCGGGGTTAATTAGAGGTAGTAGAGTGTCTTGAAGAGGTTGAACGCATCTTCAGGGTATTGGAAAATCCCAAAGTTGTCAGAGTGCATCCTATTGTGGGTCTTTTCGAAGGTCCAGCTCTGAAATAATGGGAGTTGTTCGCCCCACCATCAATGCAAGTTGGGATGACATTGGAAGTCTTTAAATATGTCTTTGTATGATGGTTTATACCTGAAGATGTGAACATGAAGAAAAGGGAAGAGCTCATGTGTATTCAACAAGGCCAACGGACGGTGAAGACATATGTTGACCTTTTTAAGGAACTTGTGTCCTTTTCTTTAGAGGTAGTGCCACAAGATTTGATGAATACTTCTCTCTTCATCTGGGGTCTTCGTCTAGAGATCAAGGAGCATGTCCTTTCTTCTAAAGACCGTCATTTTGAGAAGCCGGTGGATGAGGTGTTCCTAGCTGAGTTGGTCTCCAGATCCCATATGGTTGGCAAACCAGCATATATAGTTGCTCATGAAGGTTCCCCATTTGTAAATCAGGGTGTGCCAAAAGAACCTATTTCTAAATATTCTTCTACAGTGGTTCTGGATTCTATTTTGTTGAACCATTCAATGGTGTTCTATCGGTGTGGACATTTAGGGTACACGAATCCATCATGTCGCATCCCTCCGAATACGTTCCATCATTGTGGGTGTCTGGGTCATCTAGAGAAGTTTTGTAGGAATCATAACCTAAAGAATATACGATGACCAGAGGATTTCAGTTCCTAACTTTGATTCAAGAGATGTTTCATACATCAGATCACCAGCCACAGGTCTTGGGGTGAAGCTTGCGCACATTCAGAAGTTTCTGGGGGTGTGAAGCCCCAGTTTGGGTTTTGTGTTCCATGTTGTAAGTAGAACATTTAAAGTCTTTTCATTCATGTTTTTCTGCTATTAAAGTTTTTATGTTGTTGTAAGTTCATTGTTTTTCCATGAATTTATGATGGAATCATTTTATTATAATCCAAGCAGTCATGTATGTGTGGATGTGGTTTTCTAAATCGTGCATTTTTCTTAAAGTATGTATGGACCTTGTATGGGTTAATCTCATTTTGGTTGTGTTCATTTGGAGTTTTAAGTGCCAATGTGAGAATAGATGTTTACATTTATGCTCGGGTTCACTACCTGGGTTAAGTTTTTCAGAGTGGTTTTTCTCTAGTTTTGGGGTTTCTAATCTAGGTTGAGAGATCCATGTTTCAGTAGAGGTTTTGTTCACACGTGCTATAGAAGTTAGTTTGGATTGGTTGGGAGTTCCCGCGTCCCCCCACCCCTCTCAGGATGGTATGTTTGGTTGTTAAATTTCTTTGCTAGTTGAGCTTTTATGGTGAGGATA
The DNA here is from genome assembly GCA_963277665.1 of Viscum album. Taxonomy (NCBI): domain Eukaryota; kingdom Viridiplantae; phylum Streptophyta; class Magnoliopsida; order Santalales; family Viscaceae; genus Viscum; species Viscum album. Next base: position 1,968,762,763 of record OY728132.1, read on the forward strand.
ACCCTCTTGTGTTCTCCCATTCTCTTGTGTTGTGGTTTCCTTCGATTTCAATCAAGCATGGATTCGAGTTTTATCTATTATTTGTTTGGGTGACTTTCTGGGGGAAGAAAGTTTCTGTGGGGAAGAGAATTGTCACGCCCTGACTTTAAAATTTATTTTTATTTTATTATTTCATGGCTTCGGTCAACCTCGTCGAGGTGTGGGTTGATCGCAGGCCTAAATTTTTTTGATGTTTAATAATTTTGGTGGGTTTTAGACTAGTGCATGGGAACCATATGGTTAACGATAACAATGTGGTCACCCTAGGTGCTTGTGTGAGTGCCAAAGTGGTCTGGGTTGAGGCGTGCAACTTGCGCACAATTTATTAAGCTGTGTGATGCATGTACGGTCACCCAGCTTTTTGAATAAGATAAATAAATCGAATGAAATTTTAAAAAATATACGATAATAATAATAATAATATGTTATTTTTATTATTATTATGATTATTATTAAGAATATTAATATTTTTAATGACATTATTATTATTATTGTTATTGTTTTTAAGAAAAATGATTAAAATTATTATTCAAATTTTTATTATTGTATTAATGGTATTATTGTTATTTTTATTATTATTGTTATTTTTTTATTATTATTTTATTATTATTATTATTATTATTATTGTTACTAATTTTTATCATTATTATTTTATTATTTTTATTATTATTATTATTATTATTATTATTATTATTATAAAATGAAAAAAATAAAGAAACCATAGTCTACCAATGCCTCGACCACCCCCCCTTTCCTCGCCATAGCGGCGGCATCTCCCCCTGGTTCCCCCTTACCTCATGCCACCCTCTAGGTCCCCTCACCCTCCACTCCGACCTTCCCTCATCCGTCCACCCTCCAGGTCCCCTCGCCCTCTGCTCTAGCCTGTCCTCACCCGACTGCACATCCGGCCTCTCCTACCTCAGCGCACAGGTAACCCCCCAGCTCCCTCGCTTCCCACCCTCACCAATGCTCTGACTGGATCCGGCTGGTAGCCATCCTCAACTAGCCACTCCTACTAGCCGGCCTCATCCCCCTACATGTCCCAACCAACCCACCCCTCGTCATCCCTCTGCTTCAGCAACTGACCCCGTCTCTGCCTCGCCCTCCTCGCCGCTCCAGACCCCCACCTCCTCCTTGAACCAGCCTCACTGCACCATCAGAACCCCCTCACTCGCCCTTTTTCTCTTTCCAGTAGTGCAAATAACCCCCAACATCCTCCCTCTTCCACTCTAGCTAGCCAAGGATTTCTTCCGGCGAATCTACCTTCCCGATAACTCCTTTAGTATTTTCTAACTTATTTTTAAGGGTTTTCCTTCAATCTAACCACACCCTAATGTCTTGAACTGTAATTTGCATTTTGTTCTCATTATTTTAGGTGTGTGATTGGTTAGTGGGGTGTCGTTCCTCTAATTGATGTTCTGTCACGTTTCCTCTTGGTTTGGGGTAGGCATTTCTGTCCCATTCCATTTAGAAGTAATTAATTAGTGCTTGTGCTACTTAAATTATTATTTTTACTTGAATCGCTACTTCATGGTATATCTAATTATATTTTTATAGCATTTATAGATTTTTAGAACTTGTTAAAAATAGATCTTTTAGTGTTTTCTATTTATGTTTAAGCATGCGTAAGCTCAATGTGTTTGATTGAGTGATCAATCTTGTTTAATAAATTTTTGTGTATGGTTTTCACCCTGGAAATGCACATAGTAAATTCATTGAGGTATTTTCTCAAAATTATAATTTATTAAAAATAGTTTTCTAAGTAAATCTTTAGTTATGCTTATGTCTACAAGTGTCGAATGTGTCTGGTTGAATGTAAATTGGGTTTTGATAGTGAAATTAGATTATTTGTGTGATATTTTCCCCTCTAAATTGTTATGTTAAGATGGTCGGATTTTTATTTGGGTTTTTATGTGAAAAATGGTATTTTTCTGGTGTGGATTATAAGATTTTCTAGAGATCTTCCCCTGTCTTTGAAAACGTTCATGTGCACCTTTTTAGATTATGTGATTTCGATGGGTTTAGTGAAAAAAAATATTGGTTTGAAAAAATGGTTTTTGGTCTTTCATGGAATTTGAAGGGTGTTGTTGGATGATAGCACATCCATGGGTGCACTATATGCACACATGGATGTGAATTCAATTGAAGATGAAACTTTAGAACAATACTCTTCTTGCACCTTTGCTTCTCAAATGGTGATTCAATCTCGAAAAGTTGTGTGTGTGACGGTTCATGTCATTTTGAATGCAATATTTAAAACCTGGTCCATTTTGAAATTGACACTTTCTTTGGAAAATGTTGGTATAAAGGACCATTGGGTACATTTCATGAGGTTGACAACTCTTTTTTTTATATTGGAAATGGTTTTATAAATGTATTTGGTTTTGGAGATCTTAAAGGCTTATTTGGCATTTGAAACATGGAATTGGTGTTTAATGTTGTGTTGGTGACGTTTTAAAAAAAATTGGTTTGGAAACCATTAGGGAACGTTTGGAATTTTGAGCTTAAAAGTGGTGCTTGGTGTTGTGCAAAAGAAGCTCAGTTTCTAAATAGTGGAAATGCCTGGTTAGAAATTTCAAAGTGATTTGTAAAGTGGTTTTGATAATAAAATGATGTGACAGCCTGGTTGGAACTTTATATGCTGACATGTATGCATATAAATATATAATTATATGGGGAGCTCTTATCTAGGGTAACCCTTTATAGGTGAATTCATAGGAAGTGTCTGTGATTGGGGTAGGCAAATTTGGTGACAACCTGTGAGTTGAGTCACATGTGTAAGGGCCTCCTACTTACATAGTATTACTACCACCATGGGTTCTTAGGTGTCTTTTAGATGATTGAGTGATGGTTTCTAACCAACTCCGATTAGACGGGTTGGTACCCCCAAGATTTTTTGTTAGGTCAGGTGGGATTTTCCACTCAATTTGGTCAATTTTAGGGTTTCTAGTTGGTTATAGACTTAGGAGCTTCACCATACGTAGGTAGGTGGTTCCGAACCAAGTATTTCTAGGAGTCTTCTAGGGATGTTTAGGATCACCCATGGTTACTTAATTATTCACATTTCTTGTTTACTTTTTGTTTCACCTGTTTATTTCCAGTTTACACTATTTAATTTTTTTATTTTAGCATATCTTTGATATCACCTATTTTGGTTTTCATTTTCAAATGGAAGTTGGTTTCGGAAAATGAATTATCCATGTGCTAAACTTTAAAATGGAGAAATGACTTTTGTTTTATTAAACTTTGAAAACCCCCAATTTTTATATTTGTATTGTAAACCAGCATTAATGGACAGTTTCATGAAAGGAAATGTATTGATTCTATGGTGTTTTCTTACTGAGCATTTCGGTGCTCACCCCTACGTTATCCTTTCAGTTTCAGTTTTATTAAGGGATGGATTTCTCTCGGAGCGAATGTGGTTCTAAATTGGGTGGTGACCTAGTAGGTCACATGGAGGTATGTGCAACTCTTTTTCATTCTGCTGCTAGTTTTATTATTATCATTAGTTTTTATTTATCTGTTTATCTTTTTTTTATAGGTCAAATTGTTCCCAATGGTTAAATTTTGATTCCCATCACTAATTTCCAACCCATAGGGATTGGTAATGACCCTCGAGCCACGCTGCGGACCGACTCGGGTGATCGATTCAGGGTCGACCCGGGTTGGTTCGTGACAAAATATTATCCACATTTTCATAGTTCAGTATTTTTATGATTTTAAATAATTTAATAAAATATTATTTTTATAAAATATAATTAATGTCATATTTGAGACTATTCATTTAATTTGACTTTAAATACATCAAGATAAATATGTAATTATAATTTCATAATTTAAAACATCTATAACATGTCATATTTATCTATAAAATTCATGGAACACAATAATTAATCAAATTTTTATTACTTTTCATATTTTTAAAATCATTTATTTTATTTTTCTATTAATTGAATAAATATTGTGTATGTATTGCATAATAATTTAAGCTAATTATTTACTCAATAAAAACTTGAAATAAAATACAATGATAAAAAAATAATTCATATTTCAAATAACCATTTATAACCTCAAATAAGTTGTATTTATCCCTATCATAAAATATTATATATATTGAAATCAAGAAAGTGACATTTTTTGATTTATCTTTCACTTAAATATTATGAAGGTAAAAAATAGAGAAATATGTAACGAAATTTTCAAATTTTTGAAACTTAGGTGTTTATGCATAGAATACACTCAACCTATAGGATAAAAGTAAGTTTTACGGTCATTTTTATTCCTCATCATATTATTTTTAACATTAATTTCCTGATTTACCATTGACATCATGAAAATTATTTACTATGGTTATTATTCATAATTAATAAAATAAAAGGAAACTATTTAGAAAATTTGGGCATCATGATTCCAAATATAGAATCAATTTTTCATGATTCAATTCCTATAAGTGGTGGTAGTTATTTTAATATTAAAAATAAAAAGGTATTAAAAAACAAATTTTTTAATAAATTCCTTTTTAAGTATTAAAAAATTATAATAAATTAAATAGTAAAATTAATTCCAATGAAATTAATTTAATTATTAGTAATATAGTAGAACTAATTTTAATTTTAACCCATTTTTTAAAAAAAATGTAACTTTGTAAATTCTAGAAACAAAAATAAAATTTTCAAGCTAAATTTGTATTTTTCAATATTAACTAGAAAAAAATCATTTAATAAAAATACCAAATTTCACCCTAAGTTAATTTTTTCTAATTAAAAAATTATTCTAATTTTATAAAATATAATTTATAAGATTTCTAAAAATTAATTATAATGTTCTCTCACAAAAATAAATAAAAATTATTTTTGAATAAAATCTACTTTGAAGAATAAAATGTCTACTAAAGATTGAGTGCTTATTTCTTAATAATTAATCAATAAATTTTTATTGAGTATTCCATATATATATAATAATTTGGTTAATATTATTCATACTCACCAATTATATGGTTGGGTTTTAACGGTTATACTTAAATAATAATATTTTGTGGTTCGTTTAAGTTCGGTGTTTCGTGTTGTATACGCTACCAAACATATTGTTACTTTAAAATATCAGGGTGTTAAATTATCCCCCTTCAATAAAATGTATCCTCACAATTTGAAAATTTTCTTGATAATCAAGGGTTTCACATTTGAAAATTTCTTTATTGAAAAACAAAATCATTAAAAGGGTTAGTAAAACATCCTCTTAAAGAGTGCAAAAGGTAAATATGAAGGTCATCTGGAATAACACAAAATTAGGTCTCTAAATTGGAGAACATTAGTGGGAAGTAAAAATATGGACATGCAGAATAACACTAACACCCAAGGACTAATAAAGAGTGATAGAGAATTTGGTTGGGATAAATTTAGTGGCCATAAAACCATAAATCTATGATGGGTGAAGGGACAATCAATTCATCAAAATTGATCATAATAGGGAAAAAAAGTATTTTAAGAAACTTTTCCTAGGGTTGAGGAATTATTTTACCATCTATACTAATTACCTAAGGAAACACACTTTATTCACACATATAATTCTATACTTTAATAATGTTCCATAAAAATATCATCCTTCCTCCAAATTATGAGTAACCAGGATGAATTTTTCTTGCTCAAAGCACTAAAATTAACTTTTAACAAACCAAAAGATCCATAAGAGAATGGAAATTCTTTCCTTATATCCCAAAATATTTTCCAAAACCAAAATGGTTAGCATAATTTATCCAATATAATACATTAATCTCTAAACCCTCAACAGTATCACCCAAAGTTCAACTTAATCCATTCCATAAGTATTTATCCATAAAACAATTTCATAATACATCAGACCAAATTCAAAATCCAAAAATAATAAGGTCACAAAATTTTAAAAGTCAATTTAGAATTCATCCCCTAAACATGATAAAGTAACATTAAATGTCACATACCAAATATTTGAATACCATGATCGACATAAAACCACAGTGAAAAGATAAATGCTTCCAAAAATTAATTATATCTTTATTCATTAAATAAAAACCAAAATTTTCAAATATATTCCATGAATCCAAAACATTAATAAAATCTATCATAAATTATTTTTCATAAAATTTCTAACCATTTTAAGGTCACAAATACTATCCCATTTACTTATTTAGTTTCAATTTTCTCTTTATACAAAAAAATATTAACTTAACATTAGAAACATATTAAGGTTTATGTTTCCATTATTCATGTATTCTCCAAAAATATCACATTACCACTAAATTTTATTTCTTGGTTATTTCTACTATTCTACATATGATTTCAAATACTTAAAGAAAAACTATTTTAGGATAATCCTTATATATTTCATGATTACTATAACTAAAAAAACAAAGATGAAACACTTCTATAACATAATTATTGATTCCAAATACACAAATAGTTCAATAATTCAACATTAGATGAAGTGATAGTATAATCATATACTTCTCCCCTTGCAATATTATATAGTAAGTTACCTTAATTCCTATTACATTGGTTTGAATATTTCCCCATCTCTTTACATTTGAAGCATTGGATTATGGTAGTTTCTCTCTTTTCCTTTCATTCAAGGGCCTCATGAACCCTTTATCCACACTTGAAGAAAACTCAAGTTCTCATTAATAAAGTACCCAGATGTTTATTTCAACAATTATCACATATGTTAAGTTACATCATTCCCTTATTTTAGTCACCCTCATTTCTTTTTTCTTTGTGATTAGTCTTCTTCTTCTTCTTTTAATTTCCTTTGAAAATATATGCTTTTGAGAATTAATTCTCTATTGATGTCACTTGATACCATTTTATCATATGATAAAAATGTTTGAGATGGTAGTACCCTTTAGAGACTCAGACTAATCCCATAAATTAAATGTTAAATATTACTTTTTAGATTATGTATGTAGTCCATATCATGCCTTTCTAATCTTGTAAATATTGCCTCTTACTCAATAAAACTTTCCTCTTCCTTCTATATTAGGTTGAGAAATTTCCTTTCCAAATAATCTCATTTATCATGAGGAAAGTATTTCTTTAATAATATCACATTAAGAGTTATACATTCCATGATTTCTATTTCATCAAAATCTTTAGTGTTCTTGATCAACGACCACCATTGATTAGCATCTCCTTTCAAACAATAAACTACTAGAAGAACGTTTTCAATTTCATTACTTCTCAAAATTTAAGAATATTTTTTTGATTTAATTATCATATTTTTTAGCTACTAATGTATTATTAGTGTCACTAAAAGATTAATGATTTTATCACATGAAGTGATCCAGTATAAGAGAATCTCTTTATGTAACAATAGGTTGTTTCATATAGGAAATGTTATTTTCCATAACCTTAGTGAACTTCATTAAGATTTCTATAATCTTCTCAGTTCAAAAACAAGTTGTATTGACTTATTCAGTAGAGAAATCCCTACATTTACTATAGGTGTGTATTATATTACTTCCATTAGTCTCCATCACGAAACAATGTAACACACTGATTTAGAACACAATCATCATGAATATTGAGCTATAAAAATACCAATATTGGTAAAATTCATGAAATACTATAAGGTATTATCTTAATTCTTATATTCTCTATGTTTATTTAAAATATAGTTACCAAGGTTTCTACTAAACTGAACTATGATACCAGCTATAATACCAAATAGTTTTTTATTCTTTATTAATTATATGCATATATGATTCACATTTTTATATCGAAAATATAAAAACATAGCATAAGAAAAATTCTCTCATCCATGATATTATTCAAAATATTGTTCTTCATATCCTAGGGAAAGGAAAACAAATAAAGGTAGAACTTAGATGCTCAATAAGGGTTACATATAATAGAATCTATCATGAGTAAATAATAAATAATTAACATGGTAGAGTAGATAACAAAAACGCATGTCATTAAATCGATAACTTGAGTTAAATAAATAACCATGACTGATATCCACCTATAAAACACATGTATAATGAAATATTAAATCTTAATAAAGGAAAATAATAATTATAGACATTCATGATCATGGTTTATGAAACAGGAAATTATGAATCTTACCATCAAGGCCTCTCAACCATGACAATATTATTATATGGTAAGGCATACACCAAATTCCCAAATATTATAACATGATCTTGCAACCTCATCCTGTAAATAATAACAATTTTTTCCCTATGAGACTTATTAATGCATCTAGGGGACATATAAATTTATCCCTCCCCCATCACTTTTATGTCCAATGATTTCCTCATAATTATAATGATCATCACAATTCATTCTCAAAAATATATATATGTTAATATTTATCTGAATTGATTTAAGAATATATAAAATCAACAATTCATCATCATAAACCATCCCAAGAAAGAATAATGAGGGTATCATTTCAAAATATCCCCAGTGGAGCATATTTAAAATAAAGGGTTATTGTCATTGATGAATATAAATATTATAAAAATATCGTTAATAACAATCTTGAATAAAATACCCTTTATCTTACTTTGAAATCCACATTTAAAAATAAAATAATTCCATAATATTAGGAAATAAATTATATCAAAAAAATATAGAAACATATAATGTAATATTCGAAACATTGAGCAGTCATGATGGTGAAAAATTATGTTCATACTGTATAAGTTAAAAAACATTCCTTTCATACTTTTATAAGAAAAGTAAAAAAAGAACCTCATTCAGGAAATAAATGGAAGATTCATTTTAAACCATTTTATAAAATTCATATATGAGTAAAAATATCTTTAATAAATTATTGGATGATATTAAAAATATTCCTTAAAATATTTTAAAGAAAATAAGGATATGGAAGAAAAAATATATTCGACCAAATTGTCAGTTTTCTTTAAAAATATTATTTCATCATTTTCAGTATTTAAAAAGTGGAAAAATAAAAAAAAACCTGTAATATATAGAAATTAATATATTATAATAAAATATATTTGTTTTAAGATATAAATATCAAAAAATTCCTCCAACAAATATGTAAACATAAACAATCTCGAATAATGCTGAGTTTATGAAATAAACCCTTACTTCAGGTCGAAACTTCTTTATATGTGTTGAAAAATATTTTATAATAAATATAGATTTATTATAAATATATTATAGAACAATATTAATATATATCATATCATATATAATTTAGTTATAACATTTTATCACTGGTTTATTACAATTCTATATTAAAATCATTGTTTCGAGTGATAGCTACTTCATTTTAGTTTGGTATTTTCTATCATTGTACTTTGATTATGGTTCCATAATATCCATTATTTTAATTATTATATAAAAATATTATATATTCATTATATATATATATATATATATCTTAATCTATAGAAGTTAGACATAAAAAAATCAATTATACCATTCATAGAGATTATAGGTCATATGTACGCATAAATGTTGTTTCTATTTTTCAATGAATGGAATAAAATAAAGGTAAATAATAATTCACATTTAAAAGATAATTTTTATATCATATATATTCATTAAATCCATCCATATTACCATCCATGTAAATCATAAATGAAAAATTAATCGCATTTCTTGGTGGAGGTGGTAGTGTACACGTACGCATGAACAATATTATCGTTTTCCAATAGATCAGAAGGTAAGAAGATATATGTGATATTATAATTAAAGAAGAATAATTATATCATAAATATAATATAATTTTATTATTTTCTTCTTTATAAAAATCCATATAAATTGGTACTGAAAAATGAATTACACCGCTATATGGAGACGGTAAGTCGGATGTATGCACGAGCATTGTCTTCACTTTTTGTAGGATGCAAAAGCGGTGGAAAATCATTTTAAACATATTAACATATAATTATATTTAATATATTTTAATTATTATTTTATATTGGTTACAACACATTAATAGGAATTATAATAATAAATAAAGTTGAAAGAGTCAATAAATACAATTAACTTTTCTTCAGTAGACTTCCTTTATAACTCCTCTTAAGGGACCGAAGGTTGGTCTTATTAAAGGTATAAAACCTCAATAACTTGGTTAAGGATTTTAATAAGTTAATTAGTTAGGGTTTGGTTGAGCTAGGTTTCACAATGTGGTGTAAATAAAATAGAGAATGGGTGTCCCTTTATTAGTGATGGGAGGGTAATTCTTGGAATTTCTTAAAGTATATAATTAATAAAAATTATTTTTATTTAAAAATGGAAAAAATTGATATAATTCAAATAATATATCATTATGAGTGAAAATAATCCCATCCTATAAAATTTGGATAGTTTTTTTGTTATGTTTTCACCCTTATCTTTTTTTAACCCCCCCCCCCCCCCGGTAATCCATTTGACAATTAATATAATATAAGATTTTTTACTGTTTAAGGATCAAGAATGTTACCATAAAAGAAAAATTTTCTCATAAATGGCCAAGGGATGAAATTTTAGACCCTATATTATCCCCCTTGTACTATTTCAAGATTTTTATTATTTGTAAATTATTTAATAAAATATAATTTTTATAAAATATCATTAATGTCATTTTTGACATTATTCATTTAGTTTTAATTTAAATAAATCAATACAAATAAATAATTTGAATATAATCAATTCACACATCCCAAAAATTCTATATCTATCTATAAAATTCATGGAACACAATAATTCAACCAATTTTTATACTTTTAATATTTTTAGAATCTTTTTTTATTTTTTTATTAATTTAATAAATAATGTCTTGGTGTTTCATAACCATTTAAGATAATTATTCACTCACTAAATATTTAAAATAAATTACCTTGATAGAAAATCATCAACATTTAAAATAAAATTTTAGAATTAAACATAAGTTGTATTTATCCCTATCACAAAATATTATAGATATTAAAAGTATGAAAGTGACATTTTCATATTTGTCTTTTACTTAAATATTTTACAACTAAAAATAAAAGAAATATGGAACCTATTTTCTATATTTTTGAAAACATGGATTTAAATGGATGAACTCCACTTATCCAGTAGGATAACTAGAATTTTTAGGTTCATTTTTAGTCTTTATCATATAATTTTTAACTTTAATTATATGATTTACCCATACCGTGGTGACAATTATTTACTAAAGTCATTATTCATAATGGACAAAAAATAAAAGGTACCTATTTAACAAATTTAAACCACATGATTTTAAATATGTAATATATTTTTCAATATTAAATTTCTATAAGTGGTAAAAATTAATTTAATATTAAAAATAAAACCCCAACAAAAAATAGTTTTTTAGAAGAAAAATATCTGTTTTAAGTATTAAAATGTTTTTATACTAAATTAAAATATAAAATTGGATAAAATAAACTTAATTAAATTTTTAATATTATAGTAGAACTAATTTTAATTTTAAACAACTTTAAAATAAAATGAAATTCTATAAATTCTTGAAACAAAAAAACAATTTTCAATGAAAATCAGTATTTTTCACTATTCACTAGAAAATAAAACTTTTTCGAAAAATAAAAAATTTCACCCTACGTTAATTTTGATATGCTGGTTTAAAAAATTATTTTCATTTTATAAAATACAATTTCTAAATGTTAACAAAATTAATTATAATATTTTATCACAAAAATAAATATATATCCTTTTTTTAAGAAAATGTGTTTTGAAGAATAAAATGTGTTTTCTAAAAAATGAGTTCTTATTTACTATGAATTAATAAATACATATATATTGAGTATGTCCTATATATATATATATAATAATAATTTTATTAATCCTATATATTCTCTTCAATTCAATGACTAAGTTTTAACCGTTATATTTAAATAGTCATATTTCATGGTTTGTTTAAGCTTGGTGTTGAATATTATATATGTTGTCAGACATAGTATCTTTTTAAAATAATGGGGTGTTATATATAGGTTATGACATAAGGGTAATATACTAGGGTCTTTAACAAGGTTATAATTATGTGGTATCACTCGAACTCTAATAAGAAGAGTCACTCATGAAGGTTTTTTTCATCTCTTTAAGGAATTAGGTGCACAAAGACACACTCAAGTGTGAATTAAATCAAAACGAACCATTGTATGTTTATACTATAGGATCAGTGCATTCACTTTAGTATAAAGATAATAGTTATCTTTCAAATTTTTAATGGTTGTAAACCAGAAAGGACAGTGAGTCTACTTTGAACCATGTAACAATAGTGTGCATTAGTGGATTTGGTACATCATCACATTTCCTTGATCTTGATTGTGTTCTTAATCCTGTATGGAACAAGGGTTTGAGTTTTTATGTGTTTGATAAATATATATATATATATGTCGATGAAAATATAAGAATATATATATGTATATGTTTCATAATCGAACACTTTATATATTATGGAACGATTTGAAATTAATAAACCCTTGATTAACTAATGTTCCTCATATGTTCAAAATATGTAAGGGTCATTAAATGTTTGGTGTAAGAACCTTATATAAACCATGTATGTTTGGTTATACATATATATAAATTCATATACAAACTTGGATCCTAAATCTAATTTAAAGCTTTCAAATATTTTTCAGAATGAATTGTAAATATGGATTTTAAAATACGAAAGGTTTTTATTTAAAAATAAAATTCATTATATACACCCCTGTGTATAAACGGATTTACACAACATTAAACCCTATATAATTTTGGATTGTCCAAATGTTATACTTTTGATGCCTTTAGTAATTATGGAGAATTCATGAGTATAATTTTTTGGGTTTTATACTCTTATACACATATGTATGATTCACTTAATTTCATAAATAATAAATGGTATTATTTATGGTTGATTTTCATGCTTTCCAATCCTTAACATTGTGTGTAAATAATTGATAGTACCCTAGTGTTATGTTATACATAAGAATACAAGTAATAAATGTTTGGACATCTATGTGTTTAATACCCCACATGAAATATTTTTTTTACCTTTAAATTAGTTATGCATCCAATCCATGATGAATTTCAAATATGTATTTTATTAATAAGATTTTAGAAATTTGGGTTATCATTTTATGTTACAAAATCTCTATTTACTTTTATGCATTAGTTTTCATCGCATATGCTATAATCCGCCTATCATACTTGTCATTTATTACCTTAGCCATGCAGTTGTTAGTATTTTTATTAACACTAATATGCATGACTCAATTTGTATATGTAAATGCTAAATAATTTAATCAAAAACAAATAACCTTTTATGTAATTAAGAACTAAATTATTCAAAGTGGTACGGGACACTTTGAATAATATGAAATGAGAAATTAAATTATTCAAAGTGGTATGGGGCACTTTGAATAATATGAAAATAGAAACCAAGTATTATGTGACACTTGGAATGATAAATTAATTTAATAAATCAAAGTGGTTTGATGCACTTTTATTTAAAGGGATGAGGAATGCATTGGACTTAGTATATGGAGGGTGGGGCATGCTATAGCCCCTCGATGCATCAGTAAGTCTCATGAGACAAACTAGACGTGGAATTGGCCAAAGCCTTTTCCAATATGATTTATGGTCTTAGAAGGAGGCCTTGACATAGAGTTTATGGTCTTGGCATGAGGCCTTGACACAGTCCCGCATATGCACTTCCCTCATTATGACTATGAAATTAATTAACCAAGTAAATATTAGAATATTATAATATACTTTTTAAAGACCCATAAATTTCAAGGAATTTTTTTTTTTTGAATTCTTTGGGATTTTACAAGTATGCAGTTTCTGACGGCACCTGATTCTGAGGCCCAGTGTGCCCGGAATCTATTTCCAAAGTTTAGCTTGGGTACGTTCAGTGAACGAACGAGCGGGTTTTTCCATCTTTTGAACCGGAACTCAGAATTGAAATCTGAGGGCACCGATGGAACCACAACGCCGATAATTGCTTAAGAGGACCTTTACCAAGATGCATTTGCTTGGGAGGAGTTGTTAAAATTTGGGGATTAATACAGAATTGAATTGAATAAAATTTTTGGTACAAATTTTCTTCCAAACCTAAGTGGTTTCATCCTACATGGGTAAGTTAGGGTGGGACCCACTGGAACCCTAACTACCCATTTGAAGATGAATGTGAGGTGGGGCCCGCACGAGCCCCGACCCTTCACATTCCCCATAACTCCTTAAACTCTCCATTAACCCCCCCCCCCCCCCTTGTATTTAATTATGTGAATTATCCTCTTCCACTTTAATAATTCCAACACACATTAATTTAATTAATTGAACCTCTTTAATTAATTGAATTATGTGTTTGAATTTTGGAAATTTGAAATGCTTGGCAAAATAATAAAATAATGGGAGGCCTTATTTTATTTGGTTAGTTTTGTTGTGTGGGGAATTTGGGGAGAGAGCTCTTTTCTCATTGGAAGAACTTCATTATCCTGCGAAGAACTTCAATCCTCCCATGAAGAATGTCATCTCTTCAAGTGAATAATGACTCGGCGACTAACACGCAATCATCATCTTCTCTCCGTGATAAAATAGAAGATGACGTTTCCTTGGGTGCACAACGACGATGACAGGAACGATGCCATCATCTGCGGCACTTGAAAACTGAGAACTTCCTATGAGGTAGGGGTGTTTTTTTAATTGAGAAATAGTGGTTTTCATTCCATGTTGATGTTCCTCATAAAAACAATTATTATCGGACTAATGCAGAAGGGACCGGACCAAACTAACATAGACCGATTCCTCTGTCGTTCTTATGAATTTGTGGTGTTCTTCAAGCGTTCTTGATTGGTGAATCAAGTTATGTTTTCGGAGTCGATCGGAGGCCCAAAAACATCGTAATCAGCCTCAGAGCATCGGGGCAACCTAGAAGCAGAAGTTTCGTAGAAATCGGATCATCGGAATGAAGAAAGGATACCTCGGGAGGCGTTCTGTCCAGAGGCGTCCTTTCTAAAAAATTTCAGAATACACGACGTGTACTTCAGAAGCACACGCTGTGTAGTAAAAGTGTATTGTGGCTTCTGTTTCAGACATTAGAAAAGTAACACACGGCGTTTGACTCTAGACACACGGCGTGTACTTCCTTCACTAAGGCAGAAGCAACTTCACGAGGCTCAGCATGTATTTTGGGAGATACCCGGACATGGGAAGAACCACACGGCCAATAGGCACGGTGTGTACTACCTTCAACTTGGTAGAAGCGGCTTTGTGATGACTCAGTGTGTATTCCGGGAATACACAGACACGGGGTGGAGTACAAGGGCAGGTACTCCACCACATGGCGAGGCATGTTCAGCGTACACAGAGCCAACCCTAGAAGTTTCGACACGGCGTGTAACCATACCACATGTCGTGTATTTACTTTTTACACGAACAACCATTCGACACGGGATGTGGTACACGGACTGTACCCGTGGACTGAAGACACGGTGTTTAACCATGCCACATGCTGTGTACTTACTTTTTACACGACCAGCCCCGTGACATGGGCCGTTTCACATGGGCAGTACCCAGTTTCTGATGACAGGGCATGTATTGATTACCTACACGCTGTGTACTTTAGGAAAATGGCTTGGTTGTCTTATTATCCGTGACTCGGGCACATTTTTCTTGGTTTTCCCCTATGACGTGGGATAGAACATTGGGATACATCATCTCTGGTCTTCGTCACTGTTGATGTATCCACCCCTTTGACTCAAGGAGCGGACCCTCCTGAAATCGAGTGTGATGTGTGCGGGAACCCTAGAGCTAGCTGCGACTGTGACGACGATGGAGACTGTACTTGGATCCTACATGGTTTCAGTAGTGAGGACGACTATACTTGGATCCTCCATGGGTTCGGCAGTGATGACGACTGTACTTGGATCCTACGTGGGTTCGGCAGTGATGGTTACTATACTAGGATCCTACGTGGGTTCGGCAGCGACGACTTCTGTACTTGGATGCTACGTTGGTTCCGCAGGGGAGATGATTCAGAGGCTACATCTATCATCTACACTTCTCTTCATTAGTAGTATACCTGTGTGAGATGACTCTTGACTTCAATCATTATCGTCGATGTGATTGACTTTCTTTCCTATGTGGATTGGGTTGTGCTTTCCTCTGTGGATTGTGTTGTACTTTCCTGTGTGGACTGGGTTGTACTTGGGCTCGTGAGTTGGAGTTGAATAGTAATTGATGACTTACGTATATGTATCGGAATATACCTAAGTAGAGTTGGTTTATACTTCGTGTTTGTATCTTTCCTTTGTGGTTTATCTTTTTTGGATTCTGGGAGACCTACGGGGGTGACGGGGTCCCCACTGAGTATCGTATACTCACCCCTACACGGGATATGCCCGCACTACGTTGTGATGGTTGTAGACGACAGACAATGCTGATCGTGGTTGAGGCTTGTAGAGCAGGACAGTACCCGAAGGTGGACTATCAGGTGGGACGTACACGGAGCGGATGGCCGGACCCGAGGAGCTGAGGAAACCATCTGTACCCACCCTTCAAGTTGGATAGTCGGAGGATGACTCAGGGGTTGTTGATTTACTTTAATGTTGTTGTACTTTCCTTTCAGTTGTACTGTACTTTTAGTTGGGTTTGTATTCTGGCCCATTTACTTTTTAGCATTACTTTTATACTCAGTTTACTTTGTGTTTACTTCAGCTTGCGTACTCTGTTGTGTTTTTTACTTTTATAAAGGAAATGCCTTCCCTTTTTATCCGAATTTAAATCTTTGGTGCTAGTCGCCAGCCCCTGGCCTATGGAAGGCAGGCTTGGGGTAGTCACGACATGGGCCCTGAGGACGGGTCGTGACAAATTGGTATCAGAGGAGTCGGTTCTACTGCAGAGCTTAGGACTCGGAAAATTTCTTCTATGTGAAGCAATAGTGTTAAAGGTATTGAGTGTGGTTATCAGTCCAGGGAGTCCAGTGTTGGTTCGGAGGCCGACGTATCCATACACCAGGACCCTGACTTCTGATTTTGGACTCAATGCATGAAAACATTGATTGCATGTGTATTTCAAAAGTTTTCTTGGTGATTACTTTGTGTCATCTCACCAGGTATATTGTATTAACCATGGAACACCTTTTTCTTTTTAGGATGTCCCCACGATGGTAGCCAGCTAGGGTTCCAAGATTTGTGTGAGACGGCATTCCACCGAGTAACGAGGCCTCGGTGCAGGTCCCCATTACAGCGGAGGCACCAGCGGTACCTTTATCCACTGATCCACCGATGCCACCAGCCCTAGCAGCCGAGAGTGCACATCACCTAAGTGCACTGCACGAGTTTCAACATTAGAGACCACCCAGGTTCCATAGGGAGACGGACCCTCAGGCAGCCAAGGACTGGCTAGAGGCAGTTGTTCGAGTTTTCATATTAGTGGGGACATCAGCTGACCTCATGGTGATCCTTGTGGCGAGTCTCCTGCACGTAGCAGTAGGTAGATGGTGGATCCTGATGCTCCAGGTGCACGATAAGGCATCTCTTCTTTGGTCGGACTTCGAGAGCCTCTACTTATCAGATTTCGTTCCATCCACCCTCCGTGCGGTGCACATTCAGGAGTTGCTACATCTGCGGAAGGGCAGCATGACAGTAGCTCAGTACTCGGCGAGGTTTACCAATCTCTCGCGCTACTCTACGGACATGGTACATGACCCATTCTTCCGGGCCCAGACCTTTGATTAGGGACTGAGGCATGAGATCAGGGCATAAATGATCTCCCTTATTATTCCGATGCAGGCAGGAGTACTGGAGCGAGCCCTTCTTGTGGAGAGCTTTCTTGTTGAGCCTTCACCAGCAGCGAGACCTACCACAGGGTGGCACGTAGCAGAGTCTTCTATAGCCGGCAGTAGACAGATTTCAAAGAGGTCCAAGAGGACCAGACCATCAGGTGGATGACCTCAGGATACTGGTTTGAAGATACAGGGCACACGCAGTAGAGCCAATCATTCGAGAGGCAGACAGTGCTATGCATGCGGCGGGCAGGGCCACATGGCTCGTGACTGCCCGACCTGCCATGCAGAGGAGCAGCAGATGGTTGAGGGACCACCCAGGCAGAGGCATAGGTTCAACCGTGTTGGTCCGCAGGGAGCAGGTGGATGAGGTAGAGGATCTGGCCGAGTAGCAGGTGGTGGACAACGCTTCGAGGCTCTACCACCACCACCACTAGGAGGCCCACCCCGACCACAGGGAGCTGGCGGGCAGAGGCAGGCTCAGCTTCAAGCAGTGGAGGCCTACGACCACGGCAGGCCTGAGATGATTCAAGGTACTATCTGTGTCTACTCCACCCTTGCTGTAGTTCTTATAGACACAAGAGCGAGTCATTCTTTCATTGATGCTGCCCTTGTTCGGAACTCGGAGATTCCGACAGAGCAGTTGGCTCGATCCTTATGGCTATAGACTCCTACGGGAGTAGACTCGATGATTACACACTGGTACCGATAGTGTGAGCTTACTCTAGGAGTCAAGATCATCGGATGGGATCTTCTTGTAGCAGCGTCGAGGCCTTACGACGTCATCTTGGGCATGGATTGTTTATCTACGGTCCATGCTCAGATCGACTGTATTAGGTGCAAGGTGCAGTGTGTCAGCACCGATGGGAGTAGGTTCACCTTCACCGGTGAGAAGGGATCCTTTGTAACACAGGATGGACTCACACAGAGGAGAGGACAGCTGATCACTCATCAGTTGGCTAGTCTCATCCTAGGAGCAGTTGATGTGCGGAGTCTGAGTTTTCCTGTAGTGGTGGATCAGTATGCGGACGTTTTTCCTGACGACGTGCCAGGACTACCTCCTCCCAGAGTGGTAGGCTTCTATATTGACCTGTACCCCAGGACAGCCCCGATATCTACTCCAGCATATCGGATGGCTCCCACTTAGCTTTGAGAGCTACGGGTACAGATGGAGGACTTGCAGGGCAAGGGATTCATCCGACCCAGTGTTTCACCCTGGGCTTCCCCGATTTTGTTCACCAAGAAGGCGGATGGGAGCTTGCGACTGTGTGTCGATTACCGTTGCCTGAATCAGGTGACTATAAAGAACAAGTATCCACTTCCGAGGATTGACGACCTCTTCGATCAGCTCAATGGAGCACGATGGTTCTCGAAGATAGACCTCAGGTCAGGCTATCATCAGCTCAGAGTTCGATACGAGGATGTGCAGAAGACGGCCTTCAGGTGTCGGTATGGCCACTATGAGTTCTTGTTTATGCCTTTTGGCGTAACCAATGCTCCAACAGTGTTCATTATTCTCATGAACAGGATCTTCCAGCCTTATCTCGATCAATTTTTCATGGTCTTCATCGACGACATATTGATTTACTCAACTACTGAGGAGGAGCACGCCTACCACTTGCAGTTTGTACTAGATACACTCCGAGAGAACCAGAATTATGGTAAGCTATTGAAGTGTCATTTCTGGATTCGAGAGGTCCACTTCTTGGGGCACGTCATCTCTGAGGCTGGAGTTGCAGTGGGTCCTGCGAAGATCGAGGCAGTGCTAGCTTGGGAGCCACCCAGGAGCATGATGGAGGTGCGGAGTTTCCTAGGTCTGGCTGGGTACTATTGGAGATTTGTGCCAGACTTCTCCGGAGTTGCAGCACTGCTTTCAGCTTTAATGAAGAAGGGGAAACCCTTCGTGTGGTTAGATAGATGTCATCAAAGCTTCCAGGAGCTGAGACAGAGATTGACCAGTGCACCCATCTTGAGGCTACCAGAGGAGGGTGTAGGGTACATAGTTTACTGCGATGCATCAGGGGACCAGACTTGGGTGTGTCCTAATGCAGGAGCAGGTAGTGATCACTTATGGTTCATGACAGTTGAGTCAGCACGAGTAGAACTACACTACCCATGACCTGGAGTTAGTAGCAGTGGTCTTCGCCCTGAAGATGTGGTGGCACTATCTGATGGGTGAGCACTTTATAGTCTAATCTGACCACCAGAGTCTCAGGTACATATTCTCGTAGAAGGAAATGAACCTGAGATTACGGTGATGGCTCGAGTTCCTCCAGGACTATGACTTTGAGATATTCTATACTCCTGGTAAGGGGAACGTAGTAGCTGATGCTCTCAGCAGGAGGTCGGGCATCCAGCTACTTAGAGAGGCGACAGTGCAGTTAGCCGCTTTACAGATATCCTTCATGGATAGATATGGAGCAGCCTTTCTACAGTCACTCACAGTTAGTCCTCCACTACTTCAGCGGGTCAGAGAGGCACAGCATGGGGACGTTGACTGTGAGACACGACGTGCATAGATATCCTCAAGACAGGCACCTGATGGATTTTCTGTAGGAGGAGAGCATGTCATCCTTTTAAGGGGATGTACCATGGTACCAACTACATTACAAGAGGAGGTGTTGAGAGAGTTTCACACTTACCCTCTAGCGGTACATCCTGGAGTAGCGAAGATGTACTAGGATCTCAGACGATGGCACTGGTGGCTAGGTATGAACAAGGTTGTGGAAGAGTTCGTTTCATGATGCCTCACCTGCCAGCAGGTGAAGGCGGAGCACAAGGTACCAGCAGGCTTGGTACATCCCTTAGAGGTCCTGGAGTGGAAGTGAGACGGGATAACTATGGATTTCATGACAGGACTTCCACGTACTTCCAGAGGACACAACTCCATCTGGGTGATTGTAGAACAACTCACCAAGTCGGCCCACTTCTTACCTAGCAGAGAGCAGGGCTCAGTGGAGATCTTGGGATGCCTCTACATTCAGAAGATTATACGGATTCATGGGGTGACATCGTCTATCATCTCCAATCGAGTCACTTGCTTTACTTCCCGGCTTTGGAAGGGGTTGCATGAGGCATTTGGGACGCAGATATGCCTGAGCACCACCTTTCACCCTCAGACGGATGGTCAGATAGAGAGGACCATTCAGACTCTCAAGGACATGCTCCGTGCATGTGTCCTCAACTTTGTTCATAGCTGTGAGTATCACCTACCTTTGGTGGAGTTTACATGAACAATGGATACCACTCCACCATCGGGATGGCACCATACGAGGCATTGTACGGCCGACCTTGCAGATCACCTCTGTGTTGGACAGACCCTGGGGAGTCAGCACTTGTAGGACCAGATATGGTCCAGGCCATGACGGAGAAGGTACAGATCATCCAGGAGCGAATGAGGACTGCCCATAGCTGACATAAATCCTATGCTAATAGGAGGCGGAGACCACTAGAGTTTGAGGATGGCGACCACATTTTTTTACGGGTCTCACCTCGACGTGGATTATGGAGATTTGGCCGGGGCAGCAAGTTATCTTCGTGCCTCGTTTGACCATTCCAGGTTCTCAATAGGATAGGTAAGGTGGATTATCTTCTGGATCTTCCACCTCAGTTGCATCAGGTGCACGACATCTTCCACGTATCTCAACTGAGGAGATACGTGCACGACCCGACGCATATCATTGATCACAGGGAGATGGACATCAATGATGGGGCAACATTTGCGGAGGTACCAGTGGAGATCGAGGATCAACAGGAGTGGGTCCTATGTAGACAGTCGATTCCTCTAGTGTGAATGAGGTGGCAACACGGGAACCTCCAGGAGAGCACTTGGGAGAGGGAGGCTCAGATGCGTGCACAGTACCCCCATTTGTTTCCCTAGTTTATGATGTAGCTTTACGGGGACGTAAAGCCCTGAGGTGGGAGTAAGGTAAAGATCCGTAAATTTCAAGTAAATTTTTTTTCTTAAATTATTTGGGATTTTACAAGTATGTGGTTTCTGACAGCACCTGATTCCAAGGCCCAGTGTGCCCAGAATCAATTTCCGAAGTTTAGCTCGGGTAGGTTCAGTGAACGAATGAGCGGGTTTTTCTATATTTTGAACTGGAACTTGGAATTGAAATCCAAGGGCACCGATAGAACCACAGTGCTGGTAATTTCTTAATAGGATCTTTACAAAAGGTTCTTTTGCTCGGGAGGAGTTTTTAAAATTTGGGGATTAATAAAGAATTGAATTGAATAAAATTTGTGGTACAAATTTTATTCCTAACATAAGTGGTTTTATCCTACATGGGGAAGTTAGGGTGGGACCCATTGGCACCCTAACTACCCATGTGAAGATGAATGTGAGGTGGGGCCCGCATGATCCCCAACCCTTCACATTCCCCATAACTCATTAAACACTCCATTAACCCCCCCCCCCCCCCACACACACACACACCTTGTATTTAATTATGTGACTTCTCCTCTTCCACTTTAATAATGCCAACACACATTAATTTAATTAATTGAACCTCTTTAATTAATTGAATTATGTGTTTGAATTTTTGAAATTTGAAATGCTTGGAAAAATAATAAAATAAGGGGAGGCCTTATTTTATTTGGTTAGTTTTGTTGTGTGGGGAATTTGGGGAGAGATCTCTTTTCTAATTGGAATAACTTCATTCTCCCACGAAGAACTTCAATCCTCCTGCGAAGAACTTCATCTCTTCAAGCGAAGAATGACTCGGCTACTGACGCGCAATCATCATCTTCTCTCCAGGATAAAAGAGAAGATGACATTTCCT
Source organism: Viscum album (assembly GCA_963277665.1). NCBI lineage: Eukaryota > Viridiplantae > Streptophyta > Magnoliopsida > Santalales > Viscaceae > Viscum > Viscum album. The sequence continues at coordinate 1,968,785,313 of OY728132.1, forward strand.
CGAGTGCACACCAACAACGACGGGAACGACGCCATCATACACAGTGCTTGACAACCGCGAACTTCCTATGAGCTAGGGGTGTGTTTTTAATTGAGAAATATTGGTTTTAATTCCATATTGATGTTCCTCATAAAACCAATTGTTAACGGACTAATGTGGAAGGGACCAGACCAAACTAGCACGGACCGATTCCTCCGCCATTCTTATGAATTTGTGGCATTCTTCAATCGTTCTTGAGCGGTGAATCAAGTTATGTTTTCGGAGCCAATAAGAGGCCCGAAAACATCGTAATCAGCCTCAGAGCATTGGGGCGACCTAGAAGTGGAAGTTTCATAGAAATCGGATCATCGGAATGAAGAACGGATGCCTCGGGAGGCGTGCTGGCCAGAGGTGTCGTTTCTGGAAAATTCCAGAATACACAGTGTGTCCTCCAGAAGCACACGTCATATAGTAAAAGCGTATTGTGGCTTCCGTTTTAGACGTTATAAAAGTTACACACGGCATGTGACTCTAGACACATGGTGTGTACTTCCTTAACTAAGGCAGAATCAGCTTCTTGAGGCTCGGTGTGTAATTTGGGAGATACACGGACACGGGCAGAACCACACGACCAAGAGGCACGGCGTGCAATACCTTCACCTTGGAAGAAGCGTCTTTATGATGACTCGGCGTGCATTCTGAGAATACACGGACATGGGGTAGAGTACACGGGCAGGTACTCCACCACACGGCCAGGCATGGTCAGCATACATGGAGCCAACCCCAAAAGTTTGGACATGGCGTGTAACCATACCACATGCCATGTATTTAATTTTTACACGAACAACCCTTCGACACGGGTTGTGGTACACGGATAGTACCCATGGACTGAAGACACGGCGTGTAACTATACCACACACCGTGTACTTAATTTTTACACGACCATCCCCATGACATGGGCCATTTCACATGGGCAGTACCCGATGTCTGATAAAAGGGCATGAATTGATTACCTACATGCCATGTACTTTAGGAAAATGGCTTGGTTGTCTTGTTCTCCGTGACTCGGGCACGTTTTTCTTGGTTTTCCCCTATGACGTGGGACGGAACGTTGGGATACATCATCTCTGGTCTTCGTGACGGTTGATGTATCCACCTATTTGACTCGAGGAGAGGACCCTCCTGGAATCGAGTGTGCTGCGTGCGGGAACCCTAGAGGTGGCTGCGACTGTGATGACGATGGTGACTGTACTTGGATCCTACGTGGGTTCTGTAGCGAGGACGACTGTACTTGGATCCTTCGTGGGTTCGGCAGTGATGATGACTATACTTGGATCCTACGTGGGTTCGGGATTGATGGTTACTGTACTAGGATCCTACGTGGGTTTGGCAGGGGAGATGATTCAGAGGCTACATCTATCATCTGCACCCTTCTTCGTGAATAGTATACCTATGTGAGATGAGTCTTGACTTCAATAATTATCATCGATGTGATTGACTAGCATTACTGTGTGGATTGGGTTGTGCTTTCCTGTGTGGATTGGGTTGTACTTTCCTGTGTGGACTGGGTTGTACTTGGGCTCATGAGTTGGACCTGAACAGTAATTGATGACTTAGGTATATGTATGGGCGTATACCTAAGTAGAGTTGGTTGATACTTCGTGTTTGTATCTTTCCTTTTTGGTTTATCCTTTGTGGATTATGGGAGACCTACGGGGGTCACAGGGTCCCTACTGAGTATCGTATACTCACCCCTGCACAGTCTATGTCCGCACTACATTGTGTTGGTTGTAGACTACGGACATCACTGATCGTGGTTGAAGCTTGTAGAGTGGGACTGTACCCGAAGGTGGAATATCAGGCAGGATGTACACGGAGCGGATGGCCGGACCCAAGGAGCTAAGGAGACCATCTGTACCCACCCTTTGGGTCGGATAGCCGGAGGATGACTTGGTGGTGGCTGATTTACTTTACTGCTACCATACTTTCTTTTCAGTTGTACTGTACTTTCAGTTGGGTTTGTATTTTGGCCCATTTACTTCTCATCATTACTTTTGTACTCAGTTTACTTAGTGTTCAATTCAGCTTTCATACTCTGTTGTGTTGTTTACTTGTATAAAGGCAATGCCTTCCCTTTTTATCGGGATTTACGCCTTTAGTGCTAGTCGCCAGCCCCTGGCCTATGGAAGGCGGGCTTGGGGTAGTCACGGCACGGGCCCCGAGGACGGGCCATGACATACTTGGTTAAAGAGCTTGTACTTATGATAATTAGAAGAAGTAAATGCTTATGGAATAATGTTTATTCATCATTCATAGATTTATTTTCTAGATTATGTTTTACAGTTAGTAAAGAAAGATTTAGTGTTATCATTTCATGCACAACTCTGATTATGTATTACTCTTAGTTCTAAATTTTTCATTTGTACTTTCTCATGTCACACTTATTAAAGTTAGTATGAATCTTACTTATTCTACTACACACCCTATTTTTGGTTTGATCATGCTTATGATTAGAACATGTTTCATTATAACCCTATTAACTCTCCTTGAAAAGTTCACTTGTATTTTTTGATCAAAATGTTATGTTATGTTTCATGTATTGGATCTTTCCTTAAAAAAATGTTTTATGGATAATTTTAGAGGAAAGTTTTCAAGAGGTTTTAATTGAAATATTATTTTATTTTAAAACCCCTTACTGGGCACTCATATGCTCACCCAACGTTTTTACTTAGATTTTACAGGTTTAGTAGATTTGAGATACATTTTTTGGTGGAAGCTTTGTGGGGACTCTTTTGCCTTCCAGTTTTGAAGGAGATTTTATAATTGTATATGATTCTCTAGGACCTTAACCAAAAAGATCCTCTCTAGTGGAACATGTGATTGTTTTTTCATAATTTATTTTTATAAAAAAAATACACACCATGTTTTATGTAAAACCGCACCGGCTCTGGGGAATTCTGAGGTCGGGGCGTGACTGTTCGTATCAAATGATTGGTTTAGAAAATTCTGTAAAATTAGAAGAACATTAAAAAACTTTATTGTGTTTTACTGAGTATAAATTCCCTTAAAAATTTCATATGGAAGACAAATCAAGACTTATATCTCTTCCAACAGAAGTGTTAGATACTATAGTGGGAAAATCATGTATAGAAGGCTACGAGGTTTTTGAAAACCTTCATTTGTCATGAAAACACCTCTACCATATATCCAACTCCCCTCGTGTACTCGAACTTCACCGAGGGTCTGGATTTGACTACTTCCTGATGATGCATGCCCAACTTCCCTTTTACGCATGTAAGGGAAGGTATTATGAAGGTCTATTCTGATACTTTACCTTGTCCCACAATTTTTTTTACTAATGAACTTCCATGAGGCTACACAAGAGGTTGACCTCCGGGAAGCATACCTTTGTCAAATTGTGACCTAAGGTCTTTGAGGATAGGTCATGGACTTCAAGATTATCAAGGATGAGTCTACCTGATTTCATTATATACAGAAAGTTCAAGCTGATGTCACTCAACTCCATACACTTCATGTGTTCCTTTGTTGAAACTTTGGATGTCCACATCTGATTGATCCGAGCTGCCCGTGTTGAATCTGGACCAAGGAGATTGAGGAGTTTGGGACCACTTTAGGGATTTGTTTAACTGGGAATTAGGTAAATCGCCAACATCGGTAAATCTAGTGAAGTTTCATCTTGGGGGACGTCAGAAAATCCACACTAGTGTTTTGTGAGAGGGACTGAGTAGTTATGTAACAACTATGGTTTTATGAGCCTTGTATAATTGGAAAATGTTATATTTTATGTCTTAGTACCTTAATGTTCCTTTACAAATAATTCCTTTTTTTTAATATGATTATGTCTTACTGAGTAAAACATGTCTCTTGGAAATTTTTAGATAGAAGACATGAGTTCACCAACCAACCTCTTATCTCTCCCACCGAATTACTAGAACGTATATTTTTTGAGTCATGTTCAGAGATATACCAACCATTTTTGAACCTAAGCCTAACCTGTAAACGCCTTTATAAAGTGTCCCTTAGCTCAAATATCCTCCATTCCTACAAGGGAGAGATCTATATCTATCACCTTATTTAAAACACTCAATTTGTAGAGTTTAGACAAAGGGAAAAGTACTACAAAGATCTTTTCTTATGTTTCACCTTATTCGATAATTATCAAGCTTTGATAATGTTCTAAGAAGCTTATTTGGAGGGTGACCATCGAGTAGACTATATGATCCAAACCCTAATATTTACTTTGTATGTAATGCTTTATGACATCCAAAATTTTGAGCATGATACAGTTTGAGGGATTTATAGAAATATAGTCCACTCTCAAATCGCTGATCTCCATACCGCAAAAGCCTTCCTCCAAAAACAGAAATGCTTTATGCATAGGGATAATCCTAGCTTCTCCCAGTGCTCTAAGTGTATTTGGGTCAAAGAATTCGAGGGACTAGAAACCAATCTAGGGATCCACTTGGGGGTATTCAGAATATTGACCATGTTGGCTGATTTTGTGAGGGGATGTTGGAGGTGATGTGTCTCTAATTTTACTGGTGGTAATGTACGAGTGTTTTAGAATTGTGAGGATGCAATTCTTTGTAGGAGGGAATAATGTGATTCCCTAAACTTATTTCTTATGTAATAACACTATTTTATAGTTTTTGGCTTCATTTAATTTCCATATTGTCCAAAAAAATACTTGCAAATAAACACAAGACTTTCCTTAATCAAATATAACACTAAAAATGTTTACATTGCTTCAAGGCTAACAGAATCAAACTAACCAAAAATACCTAATAAAAGACCTATTGCAATCACAGGGAGGCCACTGAATACAATTAAAAATTACAAGACAATAGTGGAGGTCCTTCAGATCTATCACAATGAACATCAGTATAGCTATAACCACAATAGTCATACTAAGAAACAGGGGAATGATGTGCACCATTTTCACCAAGTTTTCTAGAAGTCAAATTAACCTAAACATGTATTTATAAGGGTCTGTGTGACTGTTGGGATATATTTGACCGTTATATTCCTTTAATTGTGATTGGAGTATAAAATAAGGTGATCGTTGGTATCTTGTTAAAATAAAATAATTTAAGTAAAAATTTAAGATATATTATAGGAATTTTCAAAAAACCTATATAACAACCTTAAGCATTTTAATTATTTTGATATGTTTCACATATCTTAAGTTTTATCTTTAACATCATGGTTTTAAATTTAAAAGTGTATTTTATAAAACATAGTATGATTTAAAACATAGGAAAGTATTTTAAATACTTTTAAAATGTTTTAAATACCATAGTGTTATAAGGATATTTTAAATATATTTTAAATTAATGGTACTTGGATTTATAAATTAGTTTTTTATATAGTAATTATAAATATTCTTCTTTTTAAACATAAGAAATGATGTTCTTACTAAGTATTTTTAGGTTTTAATCTCACAAAGTGTTAAATTATGGAGGGATCATGTTGTATGAAATTTTGTTCTTTTTTTATAATATTATGTATAATAACAATAAACTTTTACTTTGTTAAAAAAAAATAGGTGAGTACCCCACCTAGCCGAGGGCCACCTTTTAGGCAGCCACTCAAGGCCTTGGTGGGCATCTCACCCACATCCCCTGGAAAATGGACCAGGGCGGTGTGCACGCATGGTGTGTGTTATGTCATGCACATAGGGTGAATAGTAATCCCTAAGTGTGCACAGGCGTGCACGTGTGTAAGGAAACTAGAGCGCGCTACCGTGCAGGGCGGCACGGTGGTAGGGGTGAGTGCAAGAGAACGCCCGCAGAGAACCCAGTACAGGGTGGTACCAGGAGGGGGAGAGAGTAATATAGACGAATTCCAAGAGCTTCAGGCTTATAAGGTCTCAAGAAGCCTCCCTGTTTTGATGTGGGATGGAGTTTTTAGGAAAAAACATGATCTAAACCATAAAATCATGCCACGCGTGATCCGAGCCATCCATTTTGGTTCAGTCCTCGATTCCTAGTGGTCGCAAATTACCCTCTAAGTTTTTATCAACCATTTGATCCTGTCAAATCTAATCATGACCATTAAAGACTTTTTAAAATGTTGTGTCACTCTCATCCATCAAATCAAGTATGATCTAATCGCGACCATCCATCTTTTTTTAAACCTTCGAATACTTTTCTGTCATCCAATCATGTCTCGACTGATCTGATTCGTCCATCCTTTTTCCACACCTAACCCATTGCCTTCCTCTTCTTCCTCCCGCATGCATTGAACCAGTAGCCCATGCTACTTTATTTTTTTTCTTCCACACCCATGAATCTGGGTGGCCCTCCATTCTCTCATCTTCCACAAGACCAAACACCCTTGATCTTATTTTAAACCAAGGATGCCTCATTTTTTCATAACAGTTTCATTAAAAATATATTTTATATAATTTATATATATATATATAACTCAACTTTCACTCAAACCCTATGGGTTCTCCACTCTCCAGTGCCTCCTTAGAGCTTTCCCAGACCTATCCTCCTCCTTCGAACCATGTAAGGGTCCTAAGTTGTCATGCCTTGTTTCAGTTTGGATTTTATATATATATACATACATATAGATGTGTATACATGTATGTATGTATATATATATATATATATATATATACGGTTGAGTATAAGACCTACTGGTTCCTCCTAAGATGGTGAATCCTTGATCTTAATTGTGTTCTTATTCCTTTACGAAACAAGGGTTTGAGTTTTTTTGTGTTTGATATATATATATATATATATATATATGTTGATACATACATCAGCATATATATATGTATATGTTTCATAACCAAACCCTTTATATATTATGGAAAGATTTGAAATTAATGAACCCATTATTAACTAATGTTCCTCATATGTTCAAAACATGTAAGGGTCATTTAATTTTTTGTGTAAGACCCTTATATACACCATGTATGTTCAGTTATACATACATACATATATATATGAATATATAAATGTGGATCCTAAATCTAATTTAGAGCTTCAAAATATTGTTGAAAATGAATGGTAAATGTGGATTTTGAAATATGAAAGGTTTTTATTTAAAAATACAATTTGTTATATACACCCTTGTGTATAAACGAATTGACACAACACTAAACCCTAGATAATTTTGGATTGTCCAAATGTTATACTTTTAATACGTTTAGTAATTATGGAGAATTCATGAGTATAATTTTTGGGGTTTTCTACTCTTATACACATATGTATGATTCACTTATTTTCATAAATATTAAATGGTATTAGTTATGGTTGATTTTAATGATTTCCAATCCTTAACATTCTGTGTAAATAATTGAGAGTACCCTTGTGTTATGTTATACATAAGCATACAAGTAATAAATGATTGGACATCTATGCGTTTAATACCCCACATGAAATATTTTTTTTCCCTTTAAATAAGATATGCATCCAATCCATGATGAATTTCCTGTATGTATTTTATTAATAAGATTTTAGAATTTACAATTATCATTTTATGTGACAAAATCTGTATTTCTTTTTCTGCCTTAGTTGTCATCGCATATGCTATAATCTGCCTATCATACTTGTCATGTATTACCTTATCCATGTAGTTGTTAGTATTGTTATTAAAACTTATATGCATGAATCACTTTGTATATGTAAATTATAAATAATGTAATCAAACACAAATTACCTTTTATGGAATTAAGAACTAAATTATTCGAAGTGGTATGGGACGCTTTGAATAATATGAAATGAGAAATTAAATTATTCAAAGTGGTATGGGACACTTTAAATGATATGAAAATAGAAACCAAGTATTATGTGACACTTGGAATGATAAATTAATTTAATAAATCAAAGTGGTTTGATGCACTTTGATTTAAAGAAATGAGGAATGCATTGGACTTAGTATGTGGTGGGTGGCCCTGGTATAGCCCCTCGATGCATTGGTAGGTATCATGAGACAAACTAGACGTGGAATTGGCCGAATCCTTTCCCAATTTGATTTATGGTCTTGGAACAAGGCCTTGACACATAGTTTATGGTCTTGGCACAAGGCCTTAACACAGTCCCACATAAGCACTTCCCCCATTACTACTATGAAATTAATTAACCAAGTGAATATTCGACTAGTAGAATAAGCTTGGTTAAAGAGCTTGTACTTATGAGAATCAGAAGAAGTAAATGCTATGGAATAATGTTTATTCAGCATTCAGAGAATTATCTTCTAGATTATGTTTTATAGTTAGTAAATAAAGATTTAGTGTTATTATTTCATTCGCAACTCTGATCATGTATTACTCTCAGTTGTAAATTTGGAATTTTTACTTTCACATGTCACACTTATTAAAGTTAGTAAGACTCTTACTAATTTTACTGCACACTCTATTTTTGTTATGATCATGCTTATGATTAGAACATGTTTCATTATAACCATATTAACACTCCTTGATATGTTCACTTGTATTTTGTGATCAAAATGTTATGTTATGGTTCATGTATTGGAGCTTTCCTTAAAAAATATTTTATGTATAATTTTAAAGGAATGTTTTGAAGATGTTTTAATTGAAATATTATTTTATTTTAAAACCCCTTATTGGGCACTCATATGCTCACCCGACATTTTAAATTAAATTTTATAAGTTTAGTAGATTTGAGATACACTATTAGGTGGAAGATTTTTGGAGACTCTTTTCCCTTCCAATTTTGAAGGAAATGTTATAATTGTATATGATTCTCTAGGAACTAAACCAAAATGATCCTCTCTAGTGGAACATGTTTGTCTGTTTTCAGCATTTCTTTTTATAAAAAAATTACACACCATGTTTTATGTAAAACCGCATCGACTCCGGGGTTGTTTGGGGTCAGGGCATGACATGAATAATGAATGAAATAAGAGGTATTTCTATAAGTTAAGGAACCTATACTGATGAAATAGTAACTTGACCTTAGGAATAGTAATATGACCCTTACGAATAGTAAATTGAACTAATGAATAGTAATATTGCCTATGAAAGTATAAATAAAAATCTTGGCACCTTATAAATGAAAGTATCATGTAATTATATCATAGTATAAGTAAATGAATATTTTAAAAAAATTCAAATTAAGTGTTGGTATTTTTGTAAGTCGTAAATATTTAATTACAATTTTATAATTAATTAAATGATTTAAAAGAAAATATATTAATATAAAATGTATCATAAATTAAAATTTTGTTTTCTTATGATTTTAGGATAATTTTATATGACCTTAGTTAATTTTTTAAGTGTTGTAAAATCAGTTATAGATATAAAATATGTATTTTTTGAGTAAATGATGGTTTTAATTAAAAAATAAATTCCTCATATTTAGAAAATTATTTTCATAAAATGGAGTTATTTTTTTAATTCTACATGTCAAAAAATATTTATGGTGAATTTTTGGGATTTTTCTAAAATACTTGAATTTTTTATAAATAGTAAAATATGATAATTTGCGATAAATGTTAAAAACATGAGTCTTTGAGTCATTGTTGGTATAAGGATGAGGTAAGCACAATTAGTTCTAACTCACAAGAACTAGTTACTAAATTTATTCTCAAGAATCAACACTATTGGTTATATTGAGTAAAATAATAAAATAATGAATAAAATAATGAGAAATCACCTCTCTCCTCAACTATAAATACAACCCCTCACCACCCCTTCTCCTCACACCTTCCAAGATTTCAGCCTTGTAAAATTTCAACCCAAACCTATTCCCAAACCTCTTCCTTGTGTCTCTAAGCTCTTTTTAAAAATAAAATACCAAAACCAATCCCCTTAAGGATGTTCTCAAGGATGATTATTCAAGAGGTAAAATCCTCTTCCTCTTTCCTTTTAGTTCCTTTTCAAGTTCTTTTCTTTTATTATTCTCTCCTCACCTACTCTTTCCAAATGAGAATGATAACTCTATTATAAAATATATACTGTAATTATATCATGTTAATGGAATATCTTTCATCAAAATCCTTTCTCTCTCTCTCTCTTTTATTTTAAAAATGAAATCATCATCCATGAGGGGCCGATTTACAACCTTTGTGGACGGTGGATTTTTATTCTTCAATTTATCCTTCAAGTCATGAAATTAAACCATTTTTATGGTTAAAAAATAAAATAATATATGTATTATAAACCTTTATTATGTTCTAGAATTGACATATTTATAGAATACTAAATGATAAAAGAAAATGAGTTCGTTATGATCAATAATCGTCGTAATAATGCAAACAATTATCACTAAATGTATTATCTAATGATTCATCCTCATAACATATAAAAAATTGATATATATAACCATTTATAATTATTTATTTATTTTAATATCATATAAATTCAATTCTGGAGAATTATACTCATTCCAAATGAACTTCCATACTCGTATATAAGTATACCGATCGAGAAAACCAAGGAAACTAATGCTCCTGAGTAATAAAATTGTATTTTATAACTCATAAAAAAGGCCATAAAAGAACATAATAAAATTACACTAAATAAATTACATGTATATAAGGTTATGAATTAATTAATTAATGGATTTAATTTGATTATCCCAGACATTTAGGTTAAGTGCAGAACACATTCGGACATAAGTTAAGGGTTTTCTTCCCGAACCTCTATTTTCATCCGGGTTATGCTTTGTTCCTCTAAACACCAATTTAATTATTAATTATTTTTATATAAATATTATAAATTCTATATATATGTTACAAAATACATATATCCATATCATTTCATCTTTCTTTGATGGATTAATACATATTTTACAAGGCTCCCTTCTCAACTATTCCTGATACACAAGCTTGATTAAAGGGAACATCTCGATTTCTTGAATATTTTCAAATATCATCCATAATATATTTTAAGACACCATTATTTTTATAAAATCAATAAATTTATCTTGAAAAACTAAATTTGTTCATTATTGGTTTTATACAAACAATTATGGAAAATAAAAATTATTTTTTTTCAAAAGAACTCTTCTTTTCAAAGTAAAAGGGGTATTTCTCTCAAGAATTCATTGATAATTTTATTAGAGAATTTTCATCTATTTTAACACCTATGTTGAATTTTATGATTTATTAATATTGATCTAATATTATTTTCATCTATTGTATGTTATTAAATGGTGTATGACTGATTTGACTATGGATGTGCTATCTTGATACCATTCACCATCTAATACGGTTTGGTTAGTGATTATGTTTAAAGATTAGAGAAATTTATTTACATATCATATGTTCATTTTTTCATTTTTATCCGTATTCATATGATGAATTAATTGGACTTGTAAAGTGAATTTTTGGTCCCTCTATAGCCCCTTGATGCATCGGTACGTCTCATGAGACAAAACATAATTGGGTTGTGGTTGAGGCCTTACCCTAGTATTTTCAAACATCTTGGTCGAGACCTTGATGATATATTTTAGATGTTTGGCATTATGGATTCCCTAATTATGATATTATAAATTGATAAACCATGTGATATTTGACAAGTATAATATCCATGAATAAGTTTCATTCTCTTATGATCAATTATATGGATTTATTTATTCATCTTTCATTCAAACATATTATGACAAATATTTTTTAAGGAATGTTATTTTAGTTATTCATTATTCCTAATGTTTATGTTTATGATAACTTCCACTATATTTCTTACCCTTATTGAGAATCTGAGATCACTCATATCTTATGTTTTATTTTTCCCCAGGATGTGAAGATGAATATTATGAATGAATTGTAGGGATAATCTAGGAGTTATGGATGTTTCCAAAGGATTTTCTATAATGTATTTCCTTTAAAATTTTAGTATAAATATTATGTTTTTATATGGTTTTCCAAAACTACTAAACTATTCAGTTCATTAGGATGTGACATCCTTATAATCATAATAATGTATTAATATAATTCATCAGATCCAACCAACTGGGGTCGGGTTTCTTATATTCCCACTCACCCTAAAAAACATGAGTGACCCCATTGGAAGATAAAAACTAAACACAAAGATGATAACAGCCAATATGGGCCATGTCATTGATCATCCAATCCATTCCAAGTATCAGGTTGAAGATGTCAATATCAAGAACTATAATTTCCCACACCACCTCAAAGTTAGCTATCATCACTCGACATAAAATAAACTTGAAAGATTTTTTGGAACTATTTCCCAAATGTGTGGAAATATCCAAAAAGAATGAAATAAGTTTTCAACTTAATCCCAATACATCAAATAAATTTGATTATATAAAAGAATTAGTAGCAAATACATCAAACAAATATCGCACTATATAAGATTAAATAAACACTATAACTATAACAGTTTCTATCCCTACTTCATTTTACTTTGGCACACACTCCACTGCATAAATCCATTCACTCTTAGACATATGAACATCACCCTTGGAATGAGGTTAGACCCACCACCCTTAGAAGCATCGATATGAAATTTTTAACCCTTAGTGATAGTGGATCCATCCTTACTTCCATGGGATATCCTTTCACAAAAACACCTTAGGTGACCCAATAGTCTGTAATGATGAAAAGTATAAAGAGTTTTCATATAGTTAGGATTGGTATAACTATGCCTTCTAAATTGGTAGTAGATAACCTACAACTATCCTGATGAATCTCTTGAAACTAGTCTGGAATAAATATGACCACCCTTTCACTTATTTTTCTATCTAGAAGACACACTCTAGATAAAAGCTGTACCAATTGAAGATCTACCCAAACTCGTCTTTCCATCTATGTCATCCCCCACTAAATATTATTTTTTGAATACCTCCAAAAATGTTATAAAAAATATGAAAATAAAAATTTAATGAATATCAATCCCTAGTACCAACTCAAACCTTCGAGGATTTAGGTACTCATTAGTGACTAGCTCTAGTGCCAAGTGAACCAACTCAACAAAATGGATGGAATACTCAAGAACAGTACACTCTCCTTTCTCAAAGGTCATAAACCTCTAGGAATTTTCTCCACAAAACGTCTCAAGGTAAAATTGTTGATTGGATATTTTCTAGAAAGATGTCTATTTAAGATCTTCATACAACTTATCTTTTACAATAGAGTCCCACCATGTCCTTCCTGATCCCTTGAGAATGTACATGGAAAAACTCACATTAGATTCCTCCAGAGTCTTCAAGAAGTTGAAGATATTATCCATCCTCTCAATCTAATCCTTATATTCCTAGAGTCATTTTTCACCATAGAAGATGGTTGGATGCTCTTTGTGAATTTAGATCCATGATCCAGTGCATGTCCTAGGTTCCCAACACCCACTTGACCTAGATTCTAAATTGTACAGATTACATATTCTACCAAAGAATGACCCACCAGAGGATTTTCCTATGGAACTTGTCTCACAATTTCCTCACTTAGGTTTGAAATATATCTTATAGGAGGCATCATCTAATAAACATGTGATAATAACCAATAATATTTTTTATAGAAATTCAAAAATCATTATACCAAATTCAAGAATTCATGTCAATTCCTTAAAATAATGACAATTTAAAGAAATATGAATTATACTAATGAAACTAAACACTTTAAAAAGCAAAGGTTAATTTAAATAAAATCCCCATCTAATTCATTCAACTGACCTCAAAATCCAAGTCTAAAATTTGGAAAAAAAACTTATGACCACCCATGGTAACCCAAGTTTAGATCCGGAACTGAATTTCCCAAGTACCAACCTATACTTACTACCCAAATTACAAAGGTCCAAAATACCCTCTACCTAATACAACGAACTAAACTCAAGAAGTATTAATACACTTCAGGTTGAGCATCCCATTTATATAATTTTATAGTGAACCAACCCAAGTCAACTAGAAAATCCACCCGAGCTGACCTGCCATTGTGGTTAGGTGCAACAAGATATCAAAAACATGTCATGTATATAAAAAAATAAATAAAACTACAACAAAAAATGTAATAAATAGATATAACCACGATCCATATAATCTAATACAAAATTGATAAACCATAAATTATGATAAGACAGTACCATCAAGACTCTATGAGACCAACCAACACCTCCAAACCATCCTGCTGTGAAGGCTACAATGAAAAGAAAATCCTTCATTCTACATAATGTCCTTACCTTAACCTGAATCCTAAAAAAAGGTCTATAATTTCCCAAAGGAAATAGTAGTGTGTGATAACAAATCCCAATATGATTCCATCATAGAATCTATACAAAGTCTAATATCGATAATTTTTTAGTTCTATATTTAAAAAAATTACAAGGCATTTTCATAAATCGAAACCATTTTTAAATCATCCCTTGTTTTTTCATAAAAGCATTTTATATTCAAAAGATAATAAATATTAAAAGCACATGTGATAAAAATTAAATCATAATCAATAAAATCCATGGGTGCATCATATGATAAGAATGTAAGAAATATAACTATGACACAATCCATCATGTGAAAGCATGTGAGAAAATAACCATAACCAATCTATCATGTGATAATATAATAAAAAATGGAAAAGTAAACTATTTGGGATCTAACCTATGAATATAAATACTAGATATAAAACAAATCCCAAATTTTTTCCTATAATAGATCTAATAGGTATAATATCTAGTGTAAATACACATACTAAAGTGAAATAAATCCTCAAGTGACCTTACACACACTATGAGTGACATTTCAATTACCAATGCACCCAAGTTTACCAAATGTTATAAGATTTTACAAAACCATTTAAAAATCATGCTCACAATTTATAAAAAATGTTCAAATTAAATCCAATCCTATTCGGTTATTGAAACCCATTTTTTAAATCAAAATCACCATTCAAGCATTTTATCAAACACTTGGTGTGTGGAAACTATTTTTAAAGAAAAACCTTATAAAAAACATGAAAATTTTCCAATAAAAACATTTCAATAAAAAATAAATTAAATTTAATGAATAAAACAAAGGAATTTATAAGAATAATAATAAATTCATAGAATCACCCCTTTGTATAGAAACACCTACCTCAAGAATAGAGGTAGAACTAATCACCTTTGAAAACTAAGACTGGGGAAGAATAGATTGGGTACTCACAATCCTAGATCCATAATAAACACATAAATAATTTATAGAACTCCTTATCTCTAGAATAAAAAACCCCTTCAGGTTCTACAAGATGATAGGATAAGATATCCCACAAGGATCTAAGAAGAAAAGGAAAAACCGGATCAAAAATGAAACATCCCTTGAGTTGATTTATAAGAACAAAGGAATTACACCTAGAATAAAAAGGAATATTCCTATTGATAATTAGGGAAATATTAGGACAAACTAATATAATATTAGGGGAAATTAGAGGTTAAACCGGGGTCCTGGTTAATTTTAATTAAAAATTCAAAGCATTAAAAGTATGCACGCATGATTTGATGGAGAGGTTGCATGGTAAGGAGTAAACATGAACCTTAACCATGCACCCTATACAGAGATTTTGATTCGGGTACATAGTTTTTCTACATATATGCATTAACCATGAACCAACCATGAATAACCCCTCTTCTTAGGGGCGCATGGTTTGGAGGGTTGGCCACACCATTTAGACAAACCATTCACCCCTTCCAGTATACCATGCTTGGCCAAAAAGTTTTTTGGACCAAACCACATTGTTTT
Source organism: Viscum album (assembly GCA_963277665.1). Classification (NCBI taxonomy): domain Eukaryota; kingdom Viridiplantae; phylum Streptophyta; class Magnoliopsida; order Santalales; family Viscaceae; genus Viscum; species Viscum album. The sequence goes on from OY728132.1 coordinate 1,968,800,957, forward strand.
CCCTAACTATGAACCAACCATGCACATCCCCAATAGCTCCCAAAATTTTATGAAAACTCCCAAAACAACCCCAATGAAAGACCCAACCAAAGCATGGTCAAAATAAGGGACAAGAATTACCTATAAGAAAGAAACATAACATTACAATTTCCCTGTAAACCCAATTAAAAAGAGGGATTATTGGGAAATAAAAAATATGTAATTGGAGTTGTAAGTGTGTATGGAGGAAAAGAAAACTAGTAAAATGTATCATTTAATTAAAAGGAATATATTTTTCATTTATTTGATATAGATATATATTTTTAAATTCAATGTATTTGTGACCATGGAACATAGGAAATACTTTATCACATTTGTTCATGACTATAGCATATATTCTCATGTTGATTTCATAAAAAGTAAAGATTAATCTCTTGAAAAAAAATCAATTACAAGAATCTTGTTGAATATTAAATTGTAATGAAACACAAATTCTTAATATTTGACGAGGTTAGAGAATATTATTTCTATTTATTTGTAGAATATTTGTAAAGGAACAACATCATTCATGGTGAAATTCATACTTATTCTCATCAATTTAATTATATATATAAAGAAAATAGCAGGACTCTGCAATAGATAATTAATAATCTTATTTTAACTTCTGGATTTCTAAGATATTTGTGGGGAGAGAATTTGAATACAGATTTTCATATTCCAAATAGAGACACTCATAAACATAAGGAAAGCACTAATTTTAATGTTTATAAAGGAAGAAATTCAATATTAAGATATTTTTGAGTGTGGGGATATCATTACAAAGTATTAAACCTATATCATAAAAGGAAAAAGATATGCACTGTAATATTTTATGTTGTATTTCTTGGGTATATTGGAATAATTTATGGTTTATAGTTCTTAGTGGTTAAATATGAGATTATTATATTAGATGAGAATACCATTTTTAGTTTCATAAAGAATAATTATTTGAGAATATTTTTTTCTATAAAAACTAGAGTACCCAAATATGTTTCTACTGTATATTTTTCTATCACATATGGGTCTATTTCCAAATATGTGGTGAGTTTTACAAATGTGGGGATAAATAAAAAAATTATTTCAAGACCTCACAGGTCTAATGAAGTAGATCATCCCTTGAGGAACAAATAAATAGAAGTTTTTAAGGACTTTTTAAGTGATTTCACTATTTATAATGTTGAGGAAAAACCTACCACCTATTGGAAATACATGGATTAATATGAATAAAGGAATTGGTAACGTACGATCAAAAGTGAAATTGACTGAATTTTTTATAATAAGGGGATTAATTGATCTTCCACCAGTGTGAAATATTGTTGGATATAAATTGATATTTAAAATAAAATCTACATCCATATGGAACCATAGATATGTATAAATCTAGGTTGGTTGTTAATGTGTTTAGATAAAATGAGATAATAAACTAATTTGACACTTATTCCTTAGTTTCTCATGTGAATACCATTAGAGATATAATCATGGTGAATTCTATATTGGATTTCAATATCCATAAAATAAAATTGAAAGATGTTTTATTCATGGTGACCATGAAGATAATATTTATATATACAATTCGAGAAGTTTCTTAGTATTTGGTAATGAGCATAAGGTCTGTAAATTTGTTAAGACTTTGTATATAGTTAACCTAAGCAGTGACATAATAAAACTAATAAAACAATTCTATCTTTTGATTTCATAGTAAATAAAGGATACAAGTGTGTATACTAAAAATAAATAGGTGAATCTTGAATTATGTTATGCTTTTATATTGATGACATTGTCTTCATTAGGTCTAATATTGGGATTATGAATGAGGCAAAGTAATTTTTCAATAACATGTTTGAAATTAAGGTGATGTTATTAATATTTTCATGACTTATTATATTCCCCCTTTACTGATTTTATATGAAATGTGCATAATTTGTGTGAAATATTAAGTATAATTTTTGAGCATTTTTAGAAGTAGTCCAATTGAGTCAGTTTAATGTTTTAATAATAAATGTCACTATAACGATCCAAATTGTTTGGTTCTTGTTTTGTAGGATTCTAATTTCAATATACAACATTTAATTAGAAGGTACCATGATCCAATTCTGCCATTTGAAGGGTCATATGGTCCTCACAAACAAGACCAAAGAATCTGTGAACAAACTAGACCAGCCTTGAAGATTAATTTACTGGGCTCAATACAGAATTCCAAAAACATTAACTCTCCACCATAATTCGGGGGACACTACATGTCATCTTGGATAAAAATTTCAAGGCCCAAATCCAAGTACAAGGGGCCCAAATAAAGCTTTGAAGTCCAGTCCACCATTCTGGCCGAGAATTAAAATCAGTATAGTATGCATGACATATCTCATTATGTAAGCATCAAATAGAGCTGAGATTTTTCAGTGTGAAATAGGGGATATAGGCGGCCAACTTTTTTAAAGAAACCATTCGTATTTGAATGCATCTTAATATTCAAACACCCTTTCACATTATGGAGTTCAAAAAGACTGGATTGAAATGGACAGTTTAACTTTGTTTAATCAACCGGCCATAACTCTTGATCTGTAAGTCCAAATGACTCCAAATTTTGAGAGTAGTCGAACAACATTATTGTATAAAACTTTTAAGAAGGAGATATTTAAATATTAGGCTGTCTGAATATCCAAATTTGCAATTCAAGTGGACGGACAGATTGGGAATGCAAACAGTCCACTCCTTGGGCTATAAATACTCTCCTCTTCTCTCCTTGAGAGGGGTTGGCATTTCAGAAAAGAGGAGAACATATTGGCATGAACAAGGCATTACCAAAGGCTTGGGAAGATCTGACATACTCAAGTTTTCACTTGATAGACTTTTCCTCCTCTCTTTGTTTTCACTTAATTTCATGTTCTTCATTTTTGTAATTTTGTAAGCCTATTTCTTTGTAATTATGTTTTAATGAAAGTTAATTCTTTAATATCTGTTATTCTCATCCACCTTCTATAGTTTAATATTTATGTTCTTAAAATAGTTTAAATTCAGTTGAATCCCCTTCCCTTCTTTTGCTTCCTCATTCAATCGAAAATCCGTTTTTAATTATCATCATCGTTCGTGTGTGTGTGTCGACATACCACTCTTTTCTAATCCCTTTATTTTTCTTCTATTATTAATTTATCATCATAATTATTATAACCATAATATTAAACACCCAAATGGATGATTAAATATCTCATTGGGGTGAGTTATAATTTATGGATGTTAAGTGATTGAGAGTATTTTCTCGATGAGTATTCCTTAATTTAACATTGTGTATGTTGGACTTAATTTGTCATGGATTAATGACATATTTTGTTTAGCATGTGGTTTACATGGATTATTGGAACTAAAAATACACTACCATAAACATGTACTGATTGATATTAAAATCCTAATTAATTTAAGGCTTGGATTAAAGCTTTAACACTTAGGAATTCTAATTGATGTCAACTTGTGAAGTGGGTGTTAATTTAAATGCAATATAAAGAAAAGCTCAAGGATATCACAAGCTTAACTCCCTAATAATGAACTCACCCCAATCTTTATAAATTTGTTGAATCAAAAATCATACATAAATTATTTCATAATCTCTGAAAACAAACCCCCCAATCATAATACAATTAACTAAAAACAAACGACTATTTCAAAGTATCATCGCTGAGGATTCGACCCGAGTGCTGCTATACACATTATCAGAGCACTGAAACTTTGACTGGTCGATAGATGATAATCGGTTGTGTGTTTAAAATGGCGTCGTTGCCAGGGATGGTGCTTTAAGTAGTCATTAGTTTCTGTTTATTGTCAAGAAAACACAAAAAAAAACACATTTAAAAAAAAAATTGAAAAAAAAACACAAAGAAAAACACGTCTTCCTCTTAAAAATCATAAACTGAAAAAAAAACACAAAGGAAAACCCATATTCCTCATCCTTTCTAAATCTCTCTGAATGCCTCGTATCCTCCCAAACAATCCCTCAGATTTGTTTGACCCTGAAATTGATAGAACTCTTAGTCGACTTAGGAGGACCATTAGGGATAACCAAATCACCCAAGAACCAATCATTGCCCTACCAATTGAATTCGATATGGCCAATCCTAGGGAAAAAACATTGAAATAACTTGCTACCCCTGATATGAATTACCAACCCCTTGGTATTCAATATCCAAACATAGAGGCTGACTTCGAACTCAAATCGGGTTTGATTCATCTCCTACCTCATTTCCATGGGCTAGCCGGTGAGGATCCGCATCTACATATCAAAGAGTTCCAGGTGGTGTGCTCTACCATGAATCCTCAAGGGGTTTCTGAAGAACAAATCAAACTTCGAGCATTCCCTTTCTCCCTAGCTAACTCTTCCAAGTCATGGCTCTACTACCTCCCTCCTGGTTCCATAACTACATGGAATGACATGAAGCGTCTTTCTAGAAAAATTCTTTCCTGCTTCTCGTACCGCTTCCATCCGAAAGGAAATAAGTGGTATCCGTCAATTCCCAAATGAATCACTCCATGAGTACTAGGAGAGGTTCAAAAAGATTGTGGAAACCTGCCCACACCATCAAATCCCTGACCAACTCTTGATCCAATACTTCTATGAGTGGTTATTGGCTATGGAGAGAACTCTCATTGATGCCGCAAGTGGTTGTGCTCTTGTTGATAAAACTCCTGCAGCAACAAGAGATCTCATAAGTAACATGGTTGGAAACACACAAAAATTCCATACTCGAGCAAATGCTCAAGTCAAACAAGCCCAAGATAATCAATCTATTGAGCCGAACAAAATGACCGAGTGGATGAGTGAACTTACAGGTCTTGTGCGACAACTAGCTATGGCTACCAAATCCCCAACCTCGTCTTCTCTGCAATCAATGTTTCCTGGACCAATCAAAAACTGTGGAATCTGCAACTCTCCATATCATCCAACTGACACTTGTCCACAACTTCAAGAGGATCAATCCGATTAATCTGGACCAATGGAGCTCAAGCATATGCTCAGCGGAACCCCAACCCTCAACAATCAGGTCAGTTTGTTAGAAACTTCAACCAACCTCACTCTGAGCCTTTCTCTTATACATTTAACCCAAGCTTGAGGTATGGTAATACCATCTCTCATCCCCCTCAATTCCCTCCCCAAAATCCAGACCAATTTAAATATATTCAAGGTGGTGGTAACTTCAATCAACCTTATCCTTTTGTTCCTCAACCTCAAAGGAACAATCCTCCTCCTGGATTCTATTATCCTAGTGAGCCTTCCCAATTCCAAAACCAATACAATCGCTTTACCAAGAACCAAAATCAAGGTAATCCCAATCCAGGACAAGCCTCTTCTTCCAAGCAACCATGGGAAAGTGCAGTGGAAGATCTTTCCTCCTTCACCCATTCTAGCCTTAAAACATTGAAACTCAAATAGGTCAACTTGCATCCCACCTGAGCCAGCAACAACAATCAAATTCTTCCCAACTCCCAGCTCAACCATTACCCAACCCCAAGGGTAATGTAAGTACAATTGCACTTAGATCGGGAAAGCACATTGTTATGCCTCAAGATAATTCCTCTAGCCCTCTTTTTAATGTTGACCTAGAAAATTAAAAGAAAAAGAAAAATGAAAAGGAATCTGAATCCATTCCCTCACCTCCTTCCATTCCACTTAGGAATCCAATTCCTTTTCCTCAAGCCATTTCTAAACCAAGGAATTCCTTTGAACCTGATCCTAAAATGCTCGACATGTTTAGATGTGTTGAATTCAACATTCCCCTCTTAGATTCCATAAAAAAAATTCATAATTATGCCAAGTTTCTTAAGGAATTGTGCACCCACAAGAGGCAACTTAGGACCTTTCAAAATTTTCCCACCCAGCATTCCATACCCATTAAGTGCAAAGATCCAGGGACCTTTACAGTCCCATGCCAAATTGAAAGTTCCAACTTTGATGATGCACTCATAGACCTAGGAGCCTCAATTAATGTCATGCCCAAATCCATCTTCTCTAACCTTCGTCTAGGTCCCTTGCACCCAATGGGTGTTGTCATTCAGTTAGCCAATCGAAGCACAGCCAGTCCTGAGGGAATAATTGAGGATGTCCTTGTCTGAGTCAATGATCTTATCTTCCCTGCTTATTTCTATGTCCTTAACATGGAAGGTGAGATGAACTCTTCTCGATCTCCCCTAATTCTAGGAAGACCATTCCTCATGACTGCGATAACCAAGATTGATGTCCATTCAGGCATCCTATCCATGGAATTCGGTGACCAAGTGGTCAAGTTCAACATTTTCCAAGACATGCGATACCCATCTGAGGATCACTCTGCATTCTCAATCAATGCTTCTGAGGACACTTATAAGAGTCAATTGAACCCCATTCCATCATGTTCATCCTGTTATGAAGAGATAGGATCTTGTGAAATCTACACTAGGATTAACCAAGTCATAAATGGTGAAGTTGATGTGGACCTTTCATTCATAGACTCCATCAATTTAGAGGATCTTGAAAACTCTCTTGAATCCCATCTCAACTCTGATCAAAACTGCTCCACCTTGGACTGTATTGGGAAAAATGAATCTGAAGCAACTGAAGTCCCATCCTCCATTTCTGAGTTTCCTAACCCAAAAATTAATGATGAGACTGATCTGAAACCTCTTCCTGCACACCTGAAATATGCATTCGTCCTCCATGATCACTCATATCCTGTCATTATCTTTGCCACCCTTACTGAAACCGAGGAGTCCAAACTTGTTCAGGTGTTAGAGGGAAAAAAAGGCCTTAGGGTGGACCCTAGATGACATACCAGGAATCAACCCTGCCCTTTGCATGCATCACATCCATCTTGAGGAATCATCCAAACCAATTAGACAACCACAAAGAAGACTCAATCCACTCATCATTGAGGTAGTTAGGGAAGAGATCACCAAGCTTCTTCAAGTTGGTATTATCTACCCAATTTCTGATAGTGAATGGGTTAGCCCAATTCAAGTTGTACCTAAGAAGGGTGGGATAACTGTTGTCACAAATGAACATGGGGAGGTAGTCACAACTCGAGTGAAGAACAAATGGCGTGTATGCATCGATTATCAAAAAATGAATGCTGAAACACGAAAAAATCACTACCCTCTTCCATTCCTTGATCAAATGCTAGAAAGATTAGCCGGAAAGTCACACTATTGTTTCCTTGATGAATACACCGGCTATTTTCAAATCCCAATCTCACCTCAGGACCAAGAAAAGACTACTTTCACATGCCCCTTTGGAACATATGCATATAGAAGAATGCCTTTTGGACTTTGCAATGCTCCTGCAACATTCCAGAGGTTTATGATGAGTATCTTCTCCGAATTCATTGAACACTGCATGGAAGTCTTCATGGATGACTTCACCATTTATGGTGAGTCATTTGAATCTTGTTTGAATTCACTCTCTCTTGTCCTCCAAAAGTGTGTCAAGTGCAACCTTGTGTTAAATTTTGAAAAATTTCAGTTCATGGTTTCAAATGGGATTTTTCTAGGGCACATAGTTTCAAAATATGGTATTGAAGTCGATCCTTCCAAAATTGAAGTGATCCAATCACTTCCTCCACCCACTTCTGTTCGAGACATCCGTTTATTCCTCGGTCATGCCGGTTTCTATCGGAGATTCATCCATAACTTCAGTAGGATTTCCCTCCCACTCACTCGATTTCTCCAAAATGTTTTCACCTTCCATTTTGATGAGGTTTGCAAGAGATCCTTCATTGAACTCAAAACTGCTCTTACATCTGCCCCGTTAATCCAACCCCCAGATTGGTCCTTACCCTTTGAATTGATGTGTGATGATTCTGATAGAGTTGTTGGGGCTGTTCTTGGTCAAAGAAGAGAATAAAATTCCTCATGTCATCTATTATGCCTCAAAAACATTGGATGAAACTCAATCTCACTACACTGTGACTGAAAAGAAACTTTTAGCTGTGGTTTATGCCTTAGATAAATTTCGGCCCTATCTCTTAGGTGCCAAAATCATCATCTTCACAGACCATTCTGCTATTAAGTTCTTACTCAAGAAAATTGATTCCAAACCAAGGCTAATAAGATGGATTCTAATGCTCCAAGAGTTTGACCTTGAAATCAAAGATAGACCTAGAAAAGAAAACCCTGTGGCTGATCACTTGAGTAGAATTCCTAATTCTCCTCATTCTAAAATCATTGATCCTAAATTTCCAATTGATCACCTTTCATCTCTCACTCCAAAACTACCATGGTATGCCCCAATTGTAAATTACTTGGTTTCTGGTGTTTTTCCTGAAAATGTTTCAAAAGAACAAAAAATGAAGTTGAAAATTGATTCAAAATACTATTTTTGGGAAGAAAATAAACTTTGGAAATCTGGGGAAGACATGGTAATTAGGAGATTTGTTGATGAAGATGATTATTCTTCCATCTTAGAATTCTGTCACTCACTTTCCGGAGGTGGCCACTTTGGACCACAAAGGACCTCTCGAAAGGTCCTAGACTCTGGATTCTTCTGGCCTTCACTCTTCAAGGACTCACATGAGTTTTTTCAATCATGTCCCACTTGCCAAAAGTTTGGAACAATTTCAAAGAGAAATGAAATGCCCCAAAAGCCTTTAATTTTTTGTGAAATCTTTGATGTTTGGGGCATCGATTTCATGGGACCATTTCCCCCTTCTAATGGATTATCATACATTATTCTTGCGGTCGATTATGTTTCAAGGTGGGTTGAGGCCAAACCCACTAGGAAGGATGATGCTCATACTGTTAGTGAGTTCTTAAAGACCCACATCTTCCAACGATTTGGCACACCACGTTCCTTGATCAGTGACTTAGGAACCCATTTTTGTAATAGAACCATGGAATCTCTTCTGAAAAATAATGGGGTTGTTCATAAAACTTCAACTGCATATCACCCCCAAACAAATGGTATGGCTGAACTCTCAAATAGAGAAGTGAAAAGGGTGCTTGAGAGAATTGTTAAGCCCACCAGAAAAGACTGTCCTGAGAGACTTGGTGAAGCCCTTTGGGCTTATCGAACTACCTATAAAACACCCCTTGGGATGTCTCCTTTTAGGCTAGTTTTTGGTAAAGAGTGTCACTTACCAGTTGAAATCCAACATAAGTCTTTTTGGGATGTGAAAACCTGTAATTTTTATTGTGAAAAATCTGGTGAAGAAAGATTGTTGCAATTGGATGAACTGGAGGAGCTTCAACTTGAATCCTATGAGAATTCCAATCTGTACAAAGAGAAGGCTAAGGTACTCCATGATAGTCACATCCTGAGAAAGTTATTTCATGAAGGTGAAAAGGTAATGCTCTTCAATTCTCGATTTCTTCTTCATCCAGGTAAGCTTAATTCTCGTTGGGAAGGTCCTTTTGTTATTACTAACGTTTACCCATTTGGTGTAGTGCAAGTCCAAGACCCCTCTTCCAAAAGGACATTCACGGTTAATGGACATCGGTTAAATCATCACCATGAGAGGACATGCAATCCTGGAACAACATCAACTTCCACTGGATCCCCAACTTCTCTAGCCGACCTACCACTCGATGGAGAAGTCGATCCACCAAATCTAAACCAGGGGGCACCTCTTTCCCTTTAACTCTCTCTCTATCTCTTCCTCTCTCAACCTCTTTCTTCTTCTTCCTCTCTCTTTCATTTTTTTTACCACTATATTCATCAAACCCTTTATTTTTCTCTTTCTTGTGTGGGTGTGTATTTTATAAAAACCTTAAAAACTAAAAAAACCAAAAAAACACAATCACTTAAAAAAATTACAAGAAAAAGAGTCATGCTTACTCACCATCAAGTTTTGAAATTTTGTCCAACCATTTTGGGAAGTTAACAGACGTGTTTTCATCTCAAAAATTTTTCATTTTCATCATGAATTTGGATAAAGAATTTTGTGTCAAAATTAAAAAAATTTGAATGCTCAATTCTTGATTTGGAAAATGATTTTCCCGAACCGTGAGTAACAACATTTGCTTTCATGCCAAGGCCACCTATGGCCATATTTTCAAAATGAGTGTTTTAACACCCATTTGTGAGTCTTGAGTTTGTGGACCTTTGAGCTGAATTTCTTACCTTAGTGTGTATTAATATGATAGAGGCATTTTCTAAACCACATGAAAATCACAATAGCCAAATAGCCTCCCATTTCCCTTACATTAATCCTCCTTTTGAAATCCCCTTCGAGCCTATGAAAACTTTTTCTTTGATAGCCACATTACAAGCCCAATACTTTATCCCACCCAATATCAACATGGATTTTCATTGCATAAGTTTTTGAAATTTAAGTGTGGGGGGGGAATGGATTTCATTTTTGGGTATCATTTCCTTACTTTCTGGTGTATTATCATATGCTTGAGGGCAAGCATCTATTTTAGTGTGGGGGGGAGGTTATCATTCAGTGGGATTTGGGAATGTATTGTACAAATGATATTGAAAAGTGTTCAAAAAAATCAAAAAAAAATGAAAAAATGGGTTGTGTCTTGGCTAGGTCAAAAATCACTCTTCCTCAACCTTTGATCTTGTTATAACTATTACAATTAGTGTCGTGAGGAGATCAAACATGGGTTGGGATATGAGTGCGAGATCTGTTTCAAGGTCAACTTTCGAAAAAAGAAAGAAAAAAAAAGAAGAAAAAAGAACACTTGCATTATATTCTTATATCATTGGGAGAAGTTTTGTGTCTTGTAAATATTCCATAATCTCATTACCTTCATATTTTATTCCTATATTGTGTCTTTCTTCACACAATCATTCCCTTGTAAATATGTGTTTTCATTTCCTTCCTTGTTTTATTTCAAAAAAATGTGCATTGCTTTTTCTATGTTGGTATTTTAACCCTCTTCTTCGCTCTCTTGGACATTATATTCCTACCATCCCATAGCCACAGAAAAACCCCTTAAAAAGACCTCTTGAATCTTGTTCACTTTGGATAGGGATTGTAAGCTGAGAGCTCTTTTCAAACTCTAAGATTTTTACTTTTGGTTGGTGAAAGAGTGAATCTCCACAAATGAATTTTATCATCTTGAGAGGTGTGAGTTTTGAGTGTCCACATTTTCCATTTCTAAATTTGAGCATGAAAAAATGAATTAGTTTTGGAACATTGTTTCTGTAACAACTTTTGGTGGAATTAAAAATGGATGAGTGAAATAGTCTAAACCTCCCCTGATTGGAGAAAACAAAATTTTAATATCTGTTGGTGAGTAAAAATGATTTTGTCATGTTTTTATATTTGTTGCACATGAGGACATGAACAAAACTAAGTGTGGGGGAGTTGATGTTATTAATATTTTCATGACTTATTATATTCCACCTTTACTGATTTTATATGAAATGTGCATAATTTGTGTGAAATATTAATGTTTTAATATTAAGTATAATTTTTGAGCATTTTTAGAAGTAGTCCAATTGAGTCAGTTTAATGTTTTAATAATAAATGTCACTATAATGATCCAAATTGTGTGGTTATTGTTTTTTAGGATTATAATTTAAATATAAAAAATTTCATTAGAAGGTACCATGAGCCAATTCTGTCATTTGAAGGGTCATATGGTCCTCACAAACAAGACCAAAGAATCTGTGAACAAACTGGACCAGCCTTGAAGATTGATTTACTGGGATCAATAAAGAAGTCCAAAAACATTAACTCTCCATCATAATTTGGGGGACACTACATTTTATCTTGGATAAAAATTTCAAGTCCCAAATCCAACTACAAGGGTCCCAAATAAAGCTTTGAAGTCCATCCCACCATTCTGGCCGAGAATTAAAATCATTATAGTATGAATAACATATCTCATCATGTAAGCATCAAATAGAGCTGATATTTTTCGGTGTGAAAGAGGAGATATAGGTGGAATACTTTGTTAAAGAAACCATTCATATTTGAAGGCATCTTCATATTCAAAAACCCTTTCACATTATGGACTTCAAAAAGACTGGATTGAAATGGACAGTTTAACTTTGTTTAATCAACCGGCCATAACTTTTGATCCGTAAGTCAAAATGACTCCAAATTTTGAGAGTAGTCTAACAACATAATTTTATACAACTTTGAATAAGGAGATATTTAAATATTCGGCTGTCTGAATAGCCAAATTGGCGATTCAAGTGGAGAGACAAATTGGGAATGCAAACAGTCCACTCCTTGGGCTATAAATACTCTCCCCTTATCTCCTTGAGAGGGGTTGGCATTTCAGAAGATAGGAGAACATATTGGCATGACCAAGGCCTTGAAAAAGGATTGGGAGGATCTTACATACTCAAGTTTTCACTTGAGAGACCTTTCCTACTCTCTTTGTTTTCACTTAATTTTGTGTTCTTCATTTTTGTAATTTTGTAAGTCTCTTTCTTTGTAATTCTGTTTTAATGCAAGTTACTTCTTCAATATCTCTTATTATCATCCACCTTATGTAGTTTAATATTTATGTTCTTAAAATAGTTTAAATTCAGTTGAATCCCCTTCCCTTATTTTGCTTCCTCATTCAATCGAAAATCCGTTTTTAATTATCATCATCGTTCGTGTGTGTATGTCGACGTACCACTCTTTTCTAATCCCTTTCTTTTTCTTCTATTATTAATTTATCACCATAATTATTATAACCAGAATATTAAACACCCAAATGTCTGAGTAAATATCTTATTGGGGTGAGTTATAATTTAGTGATGTTAAGTGATTGAGAGTATTTGCTCGATGAGTATTCGTTAATTTAACATTGTGTATGTTGGACTTAATTTGTCATGGATTAATGACATATTTTGTTTAGCATGTGGTTTCCATGGATTATTGGAACTACAAATACACTACCATAAACATGTACTTATTGATATTAAAATCCTAATTAAGTTAAGGCTTGGATTAAAGCTTTAACACTTAGGAATTCTAATCGATGTCAACTTGTGAAGTGGGTGTTAATTTAAATGCAATATAAAGCAAAGCTCAAGGATATCACAAGCTTAACTCCCTAATAATGAACTCACCCCAATCTTTATCAATTTTTTGAATCAAACATCATACATAAATTATTTCATAAGCTCTGTAAACAAACCCCCAATCATAATACAATTAACTAAAAACAAACGACTATTTCAAAGTATCATCGCCGAGGATTCGACCCGAGTGCTGCTATACACATTAGCAGAGCACCGGAACTTTGACTGGTCGATAGGTGACAATCGGCCATGCGTTTCAGAAGGATGTGGGATTTTGAAATCTAGTTTTGGCATCAAGAGATTTAATTTATTTTCGGGGATAATAATTTTATAGACTTGTTATTTTAAGAAACAAATATGTGATAAATATGGTTATCAATATTGAAAAAGTGTTGAACATCTATATGATACTTCTACATGTTTATTCAAAAACTTGAGTGGTGATACCCTATCTCAGTTAAGGTATTCTCAAATTATTATAATTTTTTAAAATATTATAAAATTTATAAGACCAAATTTTTGTTTTGTGGTCTGAAAGCTTTCAAGATATACTAATTGTCCCAATATTACTCATTAGGATTCTCTAGATAGGGTACTTTGATACCAAAATGGTACTAATTACCTTGGGGTGCATTATGGGAGATTCCATGACTTACTCAAGGTGTATAATGATGTGATATGGATAGACAAAAACTCTTGAAGCAATGACTATACAGGGTATCTTTTTCCATTAGGTTGTGGTGTGGTTGTATGGAAGTCTTATAAACATGAAATTCTAACTTGATCTAATTTTATGGCAGAGTTATGTGATTTAGATTCCAATGAAGAGGAGGTAGATTATCTACATATATTTTTATCCACTTTATGGATGACTAGTGATCCCATTACTACAAACTTTGTACATTTTTATAATTAGGAAACAATAAAGAAGACTAACAACATTAAGTATAATCATATGATAAAGAGGTATGTTCATGTGGGAATCAAGTATATTTGTGTTCTAGTGTCTGATAGTGTCATGGATATTAATTATGTAAGTACCAAATAAAATCTAATTGATCCTTTGACTAAAGGACTTGAAGTATCCATTGTTCAAAAATTTAGGTTTGGGATGATATTAGAAATATGTGATTGATTGACATATCATAAAATCTTAAATAAATGAGTGTTGATCCCATAAAGTATGTTTAATATGGTATATACTAGTGGTGGGATGTATAGAGAACTTATATATATATATATATATATATATATTAATAGATATGTATTTGTGATTATCCTATGGTAACCTGAATGTGTTAAACTACAAGTTTGTAAGAGTGGTTTACTTTAAATGGGATCGATCCTATTATGTGGGATATTAAGAATATAGGAGCGGCATAATTAAGTGGATGATTCTATGAGGACAAAAAATGAGGATTTGGGTTTATTCATCAAATGAATTCATGAGTCAGTATCATGACATGTGACCAAAATCTATCACCCCTAAATATTATAGTTGATAGAATATTATTCCTAGTGGATGTAATCACATTAAAAGTTTAAATAGAGGAAATATTTTATTCATTACTACAAAGGATGACATTCGTAATGTTCTTATGAACTTGAAACACTGATCACGTTACTTTGACTATAATTTTGGATAGGCCGCACTAACCCTCATGGTTTACAAACCTCAAAAGTTGAAACATTGATTCTCACAGGAAATAAGGGAACACACTTCTCCTATAAGCATTTATGATTCAACTCTCAAGAACAAATAAGTATGCTAACCAAAAATGGTGTGTCAATATTCTCAACTTTCATCTAATTAAAGAGCACCATAAATCTTCTATTGAGAATATATCCTGGATATCTCTTTTATTCTTCTCTAAACTTTCTGTATTGGTCTAGAACTCCTACTATTTTATTTTTCTTCTCTCTATGTATGTTCTTCTCTTCCTCAAAATTATTACAAGAAGATTTTATATTCATCTAGGTATAAATCCCTTAATCTAATGGTTAAGATTAATTTTCCTTTATATAGACCAATAATATAGTACAAATTGTATCACATATTTTTAAAGTATTCATAAAATCCCAATCATGAAAATTAAACCCATGGAATTTCATGTTAATTCATAATGTTAAACTTTAGCAGTAACTACCTGATGTTCTGGAAAGTGATGATTGACAACACAAATTCTTGTTTCATGTCATAACATATGGTCAATAAATCAATCCTCCAAATATACTTTATATATCATGTGTAATTCCTCTAAAATCATGGTGTGGATTTCTAAATGAAAAATTGTTCTCAAATTATTCATAGTGAAACCATATTCATCATGGTATAAAAAAATTCCTAGATAGAATCACCAAAATTCATCCAGATCCAATCACGGCGTGACTCTTTACTTCACAATATAACCCTCATTTGGGTAGAACCACAAAAATATTCCTAGATTTAGTCATGATATGAGAATTATTCTCATGGTGTGGTCATGTATAGACTCAAACCATAAAATTTGGTACCTTAGATTCATGTGGTGTAGTGATCCCTCTGTGGTGAGGCCATCAGATGGATAGTTCCACTAAAAATTACTCAATCGCCTTCATGGTGCAACAACTATGTCATGTCCTGAATTTTATTTTTCAGATAGAACTATAGTGGATCCTTCCAAAACACCTTTAATCTTTTCCATCATTAAGTAATCTCCTTAGTAATTTAAATCATACACCATTTTCAACATACACAATCCCAAAAAAATCAACATATTTTTACAAACAAACTTCACTTTTAGGTTTATTTCAAACTCTTCACAACACACAATCCTTAAAGAGAACCAAACTAAATTTAATATCTTCATATATGAGAACTCCAAAACTGACCTTCTCCATGCTATGAAATTCTCTAACTTTATATAGTGCATATATGATTCACTAATAACCAACTCTAATCCCACATGATTCAAGCTCATCATGAGAAATAATATTTAAGTGGTAAGTTCCTCAGGAAAACACTTCCATGATTTCCATGCTCTTTTTCACTTTTCATATATGCTTCTCCCCTTGAAAATAATTCAATCACTCTCACCATTTCCAAAAAAAATTATCCCCCTTTGTGAAAAATAAAGAATAATACATGGAAATATTCTCTCCCTTTACACATAAACACCTTCTCCCCTTTTTTCAACAAACCAAAAGAGTACTTATATAATGGTTTACAAAAAAGAGTTATATATTTTAACATTTAAAAAAGAGAGGGTTATCGCACTATTATATAAAATAAATTCCCATGAGTGAGTGGGGGTACCTTTTCCACACCATCTAGGTGGATAGGGTTGGTTGGACTCCAAGATCCAACCAATTCTTCTCAAAATACCCTTTGGGTATTACTTTATTTGTGATATCTAAAACCTGATCTTGTGTTAACACATACTCTAGTTTTACTAGATCTTTTTCAAAATTATCCTTAATTAAATGGTATTGTTTTCTTTATTTTCTTCATAATTAAATGATGACAGATATTTTTTTTAATATTTATAACACTAAAGTTTTCACACATTATTGTAATAGGAGATTCCACATCCACTCAAACATCATCAAGTTGTTTCTTTATCCAAATTAATCAAGTACATTATTAAGTGGAAGCTATGAATTAAGCTTCTATAATGTTAAATGAAATAAAGTATTTCTTTTTTTTACTCAGATAAGAAATTAAAAAACTCCTAAGATAAAAAAAAAGCACCACTTTATGTTGACTTCTGATCATCAACTAATCCTTTATAGTCTACATCTATGTGTGTAAATAATTTTTCCTTAGATAAACTATGATAAAATATCCCAAAGTATATTGTATTGTAGAAATATAGAATTATCCAATTCAATGTGATAAAGTGACTCTCTTTAGGTAATATTTGGTTTCAGATAGCTTGATATGCAACAAACACTATATTAGTCCATGTGGTAGTTTGGTATAGAAAGCTCCCAAAAATATGCATATATTCTATCACATCAACCTTATTACCAACCAAATCCTTCCTCAAATTAATCCAGGTATCCATTATAGTTGTTATGATCTTTGAAAACTCTATTTTAAACCTTTTGAGAACTTCCTTAGTTTATTTGTTTTGAGAAATAAATGATTCATTTTATCCTTCCCTAAAAAACCATTTTTATTTTATTTCATGGATAAGCCCTATTTTAAATTGGGCTGAGAGAGAACCCTTATTTGTATAGAAATACCCATAATACAATCCCAAAGGCTCCAAAGTACATGGACTTAAGGCTCAAAAGAACCAAGACATAATCTTTGATAGCTCCTCCCACCATCATGTCATTTGTGATCCCAATTTCCCAACATCATGTCTGCATCTTTTCATCTACACTATGTGTTAAGGATCTAGGTGTGCTTTAAAAGTCATTTTCTATGACCAATTACTAATCACATAGATGATCATCCTTTCTATTTCTTCATCATTACTATAATCACACAGTCTCATGACATTTCCCCCTATAATTACCTATAGTCCAAAGAAAAATATCAGTTATCCAATCATAGAAATTTCAAATTCATACCTCATATATTCTAAAAATAGCTTTAATTGGTATTATTTGATCCATTAAAAATTATTCCATCAACATAAATGATTTACACCATCCTTTGATCATTTTTCTTCTTGGTATAGAGTTTGGGATTAGCTCCTCCTCTTTGTAATTTAAAATTTTTTAGATATAGATCATGTAAGAAGTACCAATCTCTTAAATATTAGTTCAATACATACAATACATTCTTTAATTGAAACACCTTATTCTCATTGCAATAAATAATAAACTCATATGTCTTCTCATGTTGGTTTAAATGACCACTTTCATATCTTTATTTTGAAAATCATGATACACTTAATATAAATATAATTTAACTAAAAAAATTATTCATTTATGTTGTGGAGGATTAAAATCAGGTAACTTTATTTCCAAAGCATTTAAGTCTATACTAAAGTGTATAAAAATAATGTGAACTAAGAGTTCATGAAAACATTATTTTATTAGGTGTAAAATAATAGTATAACTGAATATTTAATGTCATCATAATATGTCAATTGATTTTGAGTCTATTAAAAGATAATCATTGCTAATTTTGATGTCCTTACGACTATTCTAGAAGTTTTTCAAATCCATCCATTGGAACATCATCAAAAAACCAAGTCATTTATTTGAGTAATATAAGAATAATATGATAAGTTACATATGATAATTCTCTAAAAGGTCTGCTTCTCATTTTGAAGCTTGCAACATCTTGTTACTGAGCACGCTTCTAATTTTAGTGGTTTTCCTTTTGGATTACTTCCTCTTAGAGAATACTTTTTTGAAGATTTCATTATATGTTCTCTAAGTTTTATTCTTACAATAATTTTTTTTCTGACTACTATCTATATGGATTTCATTTGTAATACTAAGATTATTTTGATCATATTGATTGATGAATTCTATGAGGAAGATAGAGATTCTTCTAATTAGGTTGATTGAGGGCTTATAATGTGGAAGAAAAAGTACCTTTTGATGGGTTATAGTTAAAGTAATTCTAGATTGGATGTAGAATATTTGATTCATGGTTATGATCCACTTTAAACTTAGGATAAAATTGAAGAATTCCATTTACTGGAATGTTTTGGTAATAATAACCTTTTGGAAGTTAAGAATTGTAATCCTTACTATGTGAATTGTTTTTTAAATCAGGTCATTATATTTTAACTATGTTTTTACTTTTTTTCAAATATTATTAATTTATGAAAAGTTTTTTTTTTGTATATGGTTTTAGTTGGATAGTTCTAAACTTTCAAAATTTTGAATTTACACTTATACTCTAATATATTTTTATTTGATTGGAATATTATAATTTTGATCAACTTACTTCTTGAGGTGGTTAGAAATTGTAAGTAACTTTTTTTACTATAATTTATCCCCCCAATTTTATTTTTACTACTTTTTTTATCTGGGAAAACTTTTGGTATCATAGTAGATATCAATATTTGAGAATAAGTTTTATTTACTTATTTTTAAACTTCCATTAATTTATCAGAATTTTATTTTATAAGTTTCTTCATGTTAACCATGTTATAGAGAAAAGATTGTATTTTCATGATAATAGGAATATTAGTAGGTTATATTAATAATAGTAATCCTAAAATATTATTGATATTTGATGGTATAGATTATGAGTATTGGAATGAAAAAACAAATATGTACATTATTTATACTAGAGTGGTATGCTAACCATATGTTACAAAATTCTAGAGTAAGAAATCTCAACTTTTACTAGAGATCATAAAAATTAATTTCAATGGAATTTTTGTATGATGAATATAGTATTATGTTCAATATAAGAGAATATATATAGTTAAGTTTATTTATATAGAATTTCATGTGGTGATTCTCCTCGTCGAGATGGCTCCCGTCTCCCTCGGTGTCCCTCATCCTTGCTCTTGATCTTGGCTCTACTAGGGTTTCCTCCTGAAACCCTCTTCTCAGGGTCGGCGGTGCTTTATTTGTTCTGCCCTTCTCTCTCCTTATTATTCCCCCTTCTTTTGTTTTATTCTTCCCATTTTCTTATTCTTTTTTCCTTTTCATGTTCTGCGATCTTTTTCATTCTTGTCCAGATTCCTTCTCGGCGGAGTGGTCATCTTTTTTTTAGATCTCATGGTGGTTTTGTTGCTCCCGTCGATGGTATCTGCTGTCTAATCCCCCAACTACTTCTACCCTGCTCCAACCTCCCGTTCCATCGCACTTCTTCAGGTCGGATCTGCCACGATGGATTCTCAGTGGTTTTGGGATATGAGGTCTAGTGGTCGAGGGTCTTTCAGGTGAAACTGTATCGTCGAGTTATCATTTCCAGATGGTGGTTTCAGTATCATGTTTTACTGTCATTCGGAGGCCTATGAAGTTTTAATCACTACCCTGACCTCAAGACCATTATCTCCCCTCCTAGTTGGACCTAGAGGGGTGGTTCTTAAAAGGTTTTGGGAGGTGGTATTTGGTTTTCGATGGTTCTCCATGCGTATCCTGGTTTGATTCTGAGGTTTTCTGGTTTTCTTTCTCAAGATTTTGTTTTAGATTCGGTTATGTTCTTGCCTATCACGATGGATCTGTTCTATGTTTCTGATTCATTTTGTATATTCTTTGATGGTGTTCATCTATAGTGTGGAGTTAGTATGGGGAAGATGATTCCTGTGAAGTCGGGCCCTATGGTTGTGGCTGATGGTGACATCAAAGCTGATAGTGATGTATCTCACCGACGAAGGTGAGGCAATGTGTTCGATTTGCAGGGTGTACTGCGCGAAGTTTAGCCATATGAGGCAGATGATGTTGGTTCGAATTTGAATCCGGGTAGGATGTGCTGTCAATGGAGATGGAAGATGCAGGTTGAATCTCCCTGTCATTCTGGTCTGTTGTGGAGGAATTCGAGGCTTTGTTCTCTGTGACAGGTGATGATGGTATGGTGCCATTTTCTCCAAGGGATGGTTTGTGATGGTGGTGTTCAATGGTGTTGTTTCTATCGATGATTTTTTTGTAACGGTGATGCTCTTGATTCCGGTGAGTCTTGTCGGTGATATTGGCGTGACGTCGAGCCACTACTACAGATTAAGATGTTGACGGTTCGAGATGATTACATTCTTTTGATGATATGGAGATGGTGATGATATCGAGACGATTAGGGGGAAGTTTCTTTTGAATCTATTTAAAATTTGAATGTTTGTACTGTTTAAGCGGGGAAGTTGCTTTTGAATTTTGAATTCCTTTGTTCGGTTACCGCACCCTTAAAGTGGATTTTTGAAAATGAAAAAAAAATGGATTGATGGAGAATTGCATGTTATATATAGAAAAATTTGTATGTTACACACTTCATAACTTTGAAAGTTATTAAAACTAAATGGGATATACTAAGAGCTTACTGTCAAGTTTTTGGATTTTTTTACTTCGAGAAAATGTTTCCAAAATGTATCAATATATTATGATGAGTATTAATTGTCTACATTATATTTGTGTGAATGACTTATTAGATGAATTAGTGGTTGAGAAATTGATTGATATACTTTCTAAGGGGTGTGAATGAAAGAGAACTATAGATGATACAAAAAATATCACAAAGTTGGGTCTTAATGATCTCACTAGAACTCTTTTATAGTATGAGAGTAGATTAAAAATAAAGGCTAAAAAATAAATAAAGAAGAATAGAGTAGCATTCAAATCCACTTTTGGATCTAATAATTTCATAGGAAATACTTCAAAAGCAAGTAAACCTATCAAAAATTCCAAAATATCTCCATATGATAGTTTTCCAAAAATTACTAAAGATGAGTTTGCTTATATGGAATGGAAAATGTTCGTAAGTGGTAATTTTTAAGGAGATTACATGAAGGATAGAAATGAAAGGAATATAAATACTAATTGAAAAGATGATTCATCTAAACTTATTTTTTAAAAATGTAAGAAACTATGTCACATAATACCTGATTATTTGGATATTAAAAGAAAGGAAATAAAATAATTAATGAAGTATTCTAAAAAAAGGAAATAAGAGTTTTAAAGTTTTATACACTTAGAGTGCAAGTTGGTGAAGATATTACTTCTTAAAATTCACCAGAGGATAGTGATAGTAGTAAAAATATTCAAATAATTAAAAAAAATTATATTGAATTAATAAAAAAAATAGAATTTCTTAATGTCCATAAATTTTGAAGGGATATCTGATCTATATTTAATACATTGTTTTCCATTTTCATTGGAAGATGAACAATCTTTATTTGTTGATGAGAATAGTGATGAGGAAATTGAAAGATAAGTTGATAATATAAAACTCTAATGATAATAGTTGGAGAAATATATTTTTGAAGTTGAGGAATCCTACAAGAATTTATATACAACTTATATAGGACTCAAGGAAAAAATGGTTGAGGATAAAACTGAGTTAAGTAAATATAGGAGTGAAATTTCAAAGCTAACATTCAAGTTGAAGTATAAGGATAATAAAATTTCAAAGGCTAAGAATAAAGTTGGTAAAGTCACATTCAAGTTAAGAGAGAAGAATGATTCTATTATATTAATAGAAAATAGTCGAAAAAAATTAATAATGAAAATATGAAATATTTTTTTTAGAGTTGGATAAATCAAGAGACTGAATTTATAAGTTGATTTCAAAAGAAGTAAAATTATTGTTGTTTTATTTAAATATGAGATAAATTTAGATGATTGTAACAAGGTTAATTCTATTAAAATTCAAAGACTATATCTTTTACTTCAGATAAGAATGATATTGTTAATTTGAATTCCAAAGTAAAGAGATTAAAAAAAGTTTTTTCAAACTTCACCACCAAAAGGAAACCTTTTGAGAGGATGTATAGTAAACTAATAGATAAAATTAATAGTTATATATTTGTAAGTAAAACCATTAGAATATAAATATATCATTCAAATTATATTGTTCTAAGTAAATCACATTTCTTCATCGTGTGTTAGTGAGGAGGACATTGGAATAAATGTTGTTCTCTAAATAGAGTTCAATATATTTTATTTATTTGAAAAAAAAAAGAGGATACAAGATCATGGGGACTAAAGTAATGAAATTATTGAGCATCACCCTAGAAAATATTCATACATCCAAGAGGGATAGAGCCAAAGTTATAAAAAATACTCAATATGATAAATAATGGACCAATGGACAAAAATATGATAAAGAATGGACCAATGGACAACAATATGATAAAGAATGGACCAATGGACAATAATATGATCTTGAAGTAAGTGGAGGATTATCATTTAGTCATTATCAATGGAGGACAGATCAATATTTTTCACACAACACAGTTTCAACCCATTGCACATGGCACAAGCCTCCATTATAATAGAATCACCTTGGTTGTAAGTTACACTAAAGGAGAAGATCATATATTCACATGATTCATGGACATTACCACTAACCTTCATAATACTAGAGCTATAGGACCCATCAACATTGAGCTTTAAACCATTTTAGGGAGGAGTCCAACAAATCCAGTACACATGTGGAGTCTCTTGTTGCCTTGTGGAATATATCCCATGGGGCTTAAAAATATTCTATAAAGACAAATAAATCTCCAAGACTTTAAGTAAAGGTTCTAGATCAGACACCAAACATTTATCTCTAACAACCAGGAGATAGTTTAAACTATCAACACCTTTGTGCGCGCCTTTGTTCTAAGATTCCTAGATGAACCAATAGCCGACTACCTGGAGAATCACTCTTGACTTATTTTCTTTTCTATTTCCCATAACCCCATTAAACCAGAGATGAATAAATTATCTGTTTTTTTAATAATGAGACGTGGACCCTATGAAAATCAAAGATAGATTTGGTTACCAAAGTTACTTTCTATAAATAAAACTAAACCTAAACATGTCAGGTTTCCTCGGACTTAATATCACATCAAATAAAGTCACTTCATACTGAAAGCTAAACAATTATCACTGATACCTATTATAGTTTTATTCTATGTAAGTTTTACTCTTTACATATAAATTTTTTATTTATACTTCTCATTAAAAATTTTTATTTATGGGAAGATTTTATGTAATGCCCCAACCCTAGTTACCTAGAGTCGGTAAATTATTACATAACATTGGCATGATCACAAGAAATATCAAATCTTGAAAGACCGATTAGTTTAGTAGCCTTGGAAACACTAGATACATTCATAAAATTTTACATTACATCATAAAAAAAACATCTTGTCTTCATATCCCCTCATACTATCCCTGCAGGTCATTCATAAATTACTTCTTCATAATCCTTGGAAAAATAAAACATTGAAAGGGGTGAGCTCAGATGCTCATTAAGGATAACATTATAGCAGAAGATTTCATAGATAAGTATAAACACTTGAGGCAATTTATAACTAAAACAAAAGCCTTTTAAACTTGAACTTCAGCATAAAATGGTAAAGGTAAAATGAAATCATGCCATTTACTTACTCACATGGATATTCTACTAGTCAAATGATCACATGCAATATCAATAACCACTTTCATAATGATGGAATTCATAATTCCAGACTATCATAACCACATAGCAAAGGCCTCGTGCCAAGACTACAAATAAGATTTTTCCAAGGCCTTGTGCCAAGACACTAGTTTGTCTCATGAGAACTACCGATGCATCGAGAAGCTATAGAGGGATCCACCCGTCACTTATTAAGTCCAATGCATTCATCATATGAACAGGTTTAAATATAACATAAACATTCATATTAAAACTAGCATACGAAATGTCAATACTTTAACCACAAACCATGAATGGTATAAAAATAGCACATCCAGAGTCCAACATAACTTATTCAATATAATATGGAAGATTTTATTGTATCACATTAACCTAAATCAAGAATAATGAAGGATATTGACATAGATGAAAATAATCATCAAAACTATTTGAGATAAATATCCCCCTTTTCTTGAAAACATTTAAAAGTCACGCTATTTGTCAAGAAGCCGTTTAAAAATAGATTTTTGAATCAAAGTGTCCCATACCACTTTGAAACATTTAAAAGTAGTTTTAATTTTAAAACTTTAATGTCCATATAAACAAATCCTTTAAACCATTTTTAAAACATGGACATTAATGAGCAAGATCTAGAAGAATAAGTCTTTAAAACATTTAAAAATGGTATTTTAGTTAGAGATTCTAACCAAAAGAGAGACACTTGAATACAAATAATTGAGGTAATCAAAACTTTGTAATATCATGAGAATAAAGGTATTCATGATATACTATGTCAAAGTACATTATATACACCACATAAAAGTGATTTGGTGTATATCAACAAAGAAGTCTCAATGGAATGTAAATTGAGATGAAATCTCTCATAAAGGTCGTATCCTTAGGTTAAGGATAAATCAACGACATAATTATGTGTGAAAAATATAAATACACTAAATATTATGGGATATTCATTGTAAAACAATCAAAGGATATTCACACATATTCTTGTGAAAACAACTCCAATGAATTGGATGTTTAACTCAACAAATGGTGAATGAGTTAAAATTACTCTTATCAAATTCATATCAATGACTTGAGAATTATCAATGGAGTGATTATGTGTATCAAAAGTATATCCACAGGAAGGGGAGTGGAAATTATGACATAATAAAATGAATAGTGATTCCACACATAATCGTGGGGTAATATAATCAATGAAATATGCGTAAAGCCAAATGAGTGGAAATTGAAATCTCAAATTCCCTTATCGATTAGGTAACATACGAAACATACACCCATGAAAGAAGTATCATACCATGATGATGTAAATACCCATAAATTAAATTATATTACACAATGAATACAATCATGGTCAGTACACATACACCACATGCAATAATTAAGTGGTGAACAATGGAATTATCACGAAATTAAGAGTGAGTTAAGAAACCCATTACTTTGTACTTTTTCCTTTGTCGAAGGTAGGTTAACCTCCTGTATAATGGTGAAATAATTGTTATTTAATTATACAAGAATAATATGCATTAATATGATATCATATATGATCTTTTAACATTTATTTGTTAATAATATCTTAGAATTATCATAATTTTGGGTGTTAACGGGTTCATTTTACTTTATATTCTTTATTATGTGAGCCATATTTGTTATTAATGGGATGTATATTATTCATATCCAGAAATATATCAAGTCCTTAAATATTATTTTTAATAATCAAATGAGAATTATACTTGAATGGATACGATGGAGAATGAATCTCATCGCGTTCGTGGAGACGGTAGTCCGTACGTACGCACGAGCGAAAATATCATTCTTTTGATATTAAAATAATATATAACTAGATGGTATATCATATATACAGAATTATTATCATGTTATATTTATTATTTACATGAGTTACACATCATTATTATACCCATCCAAATAATAATATATTGAATAACAATTACACCACGACGTAGAGACGGTAAGCCGTACGTACGCATTTGTGGTGACATGTTATTAAAAGGATGGATAGAATACTGAATATGGTTGTACCATATTTATAATAACATCACATTATATATATGATACTGGATTTATTATTTTAGAATTGTAACAAAAAAAGGAAGAAGAAGTGGAAGAAGAAAGGAACTTGGAAAAGGGTGGTGAAAACATTACCTCTTCTTCGGGTTCTTCCTTTTGATTTGATCAAAAGGGCTCCTTAGGATGGCTTTATGATCAAACTAAGGCCTCTAGGTTTTAGTGAGGGAATTTTAGAGAGTATTTGGGTAGGGTTTGGTTGAACCAAATGGTTTTGAAGGTGTGAAGAAATGAGAAGGAGGAGTGCCCTTTTATAAGAGGGGTGAGGGGCACCTTTGGAAAAGCTAGAAATATTAATTTATAATAAATTCATATTCGGTTTATAATAGCTCCAAAGTTGATTATTTAAAGTTTAAGGTGGGGATGGGTCAAAAACCACTCAACCAATATAATTTAGACAGGTTTGGGTCATTATATTAACCTTATCTTTAAGTATTAACTCTTAGTTAATTAGTTTCACTTTTACAATGTCTCTCTGTATTTTTATATTATATGGTTAATAAACTTACCATATACATACAAGAGACCCCCAAGTGGTTCATTAATAATACACCTATCATGATATAAGTATCTTGGACGAACCTTAGATTTTTAGGAATTTAATATCAATTAATAATATAATATTTGTTTTAAAAACTCTTTTATGTCAATTTTGATACTATTCAATAGTTGATTTTTGTGAAACACATAACAGAATTATTACTTCTAAAAAAGTTAATTAAATCAATAATAATATGTCATATTATCCTATAAAATTAGTTTAATTCAATAAAAGTCTGAAATTATATTTATTTGTGTATTTATAATACCAATTATTCTAATTTTTCACTATTATGGTAATTACTTCATCACCATTGTGTCATAAATAAATTAAATTATGTAATCTCTAAAAATTATTAATAAAATATAATTATGTAGGAAATATTTTTATATTTATAATTAATATTTATAGTCGAAAATACAACATATATAACCCTATGTAAAAAAATTTGTGCTAAAAGATATATGCTTGTGTCATTTTTGTATTCATTTTAACTTAATTAAAAAAAAGTGTCCCCATCACTTACAAGTGGATCCATGGGTCCCAAAATCGACCCAAATATGCCCATGGTCGACCATGTATCAACCAATAGGGTTAAGACACGTTTTAGGTTAATTTAGTATTATTATAATATTATTTTTTAACCCTTGTTTACCGGATTTACCCTTTAACCATGGTAAATAAAATATTTACCGAAGTAATTATCCAAAATGTCTAAAAATAAAAGTTATCTATTTACAAAATTTGAAAATCTTGATTCCAAATATGGAATCCATTTTTCCAAATTCAAAACACAGAAGTGGCAGAAATTAATTTAAAATTAATTCCCGTTGTTAAAACAAAAAGCGTGTTTTTAAGAGATAATAACTATCAAAAGATTGGCACTTGTTTATGTCCGGTTTAATTGTAAAATTATGTCCAATGACAAACATTGAATTAAATGGTAAAAATATATTCTAAATATACTTTAAAACTACTCAAATTCATAAGTTATAAATATTAATTATTTTGATTAAAAAAGTTGTTTTTAATTAAAATTTAGTAATTTTTACTATTCATTAAACTATGAAAGTTATCCGAAAAGTACCAAAATTTCACCCTAGGCTAATTTCGATATTCCGAATCCAAAAATGAAGTAAATTTTGAGATATAGAATTTATAAAATTTCAAAAAGTAGGTATTACTATTCATAACGGCTCGTTTTATTGGTTGTGGTGTGTTAAAATCTCGAAGTTGCGTACAATGCACGCCATTACATTATTCAAAGGGAAACGTACTATGGAAGTTTGGGGTGTTACATTCTCCCCTCCAATAAATTTCATCCTCGCAATTTTTTAAAATTGGGCTTGAGAATATAATGGAAAGTCCCTCATCGGAAAGAGAGTCAATAAAACTATCACTTTAAAAGAAAGGAAAAGAGGTATAAAGGTCACCCAAGATAACCCATACTATGATTCCATGTAGGAAAACATGGATATGGATGATAAACTAAGTTTTTAGTTATGATGGAGAGGGATAGAAAACATGATCAGGAGAAAGTTAACAATAAGAAAATCACAAACTTGTGTTGGGACAAACGGTCCTTAGTCTCCCAGTAGGAAAAGTAAACGGACAACATTTTTTTTGTTTTAAGTTACATTACATATGGATGAGGAATTCATTTATGATATTGACTAAGAATATAAAGATATATACTTACTTTCAAGTAGAGTTTCATTATTTAATAAATTTCCACCACTAACTCATTTTTTTTAAACGATGAGTATTCAAGAAGACTTGGTCACACTAGAAGAGCTAGAATAAACTTCTATAGAATCACATGATCCATGCAGGATGAACTATATATTTACTTTGTCTTTAGAGATTAATCAAAACCAAAATGGTTAGTATAATATCTAATGATCCCCCAAAAGGATATTCCTTGAGAGAAATAAACACTAATCTTAATTTCCAAAATTAAACCAACAATACCCCAAAGTTAAATAAATACCATTCAATAATCAATTGTCCTTAGAATCCTTTAATATAATCAAAACTAATATTGAAAACCAAAACTTATTAAGAATGTAGTCTTCCACGTTAAATTGTATCTCCAAATGACATTAATTACTCTTAAAGTCACATACTTAAAAGTAATTAACCTAATCACATATTATTTATTATAGGTTAATCATTTCCATAAATAACCCAAATCACTATAAATCCACAATAAAAATCCACCATTACTCCTCTAATGACATCCCATAGTATTCTATTTTCCTTGGACATATAGTGTTCCCAACAAAGTGAACATCTTCCAAAATAACATTTATCACTTAATCACCAAATCATTTTCCTATACTAAGGGTATTCATTTGATAAGAAATAAGAACTAAAATCAACATATTATTGATCAATGAAATCATTTAACTAAAAAAAATAGTCACACTAACCAGGGACTTCACGTAGTCCAGTGGTAGGAGATAAATCCCAATCACACTTTGGTTGTGGGTTCGATTCCCACAGCTTTGTCCGACGCGACGGGTTTTCACACGGTCTACGAGTTGTCCTTTTGAAAAACTATATTTTATAATATTACCAAAATGAGATAAATTCCTCAAAATACCATAACATAATTTAACCACAAATGTAATATCATACCTTTCATTTTCATCCCAAATTATAATAACTTATAATTCTCTCAAACCCCAATGATCATATAAAACCAAATGGCTATTTATACCTATATCCACAAGAGAAGAGATAATTCTTCCTCAAATATCATTCTCACATGGAAAACTGTGGGGTTACAAACACAAGAGAAAATTATTCCAAAGTAAACCCATCAACATGGAGAACTAATACTTTTTAAACATTTCTCAAACCATTTATTTCCACATAGATTCTTCTTTGACCAAGAAAATATCCTATAGAATAGGACATTCACTCAGGTAATGGCCAGGTCCCCTACATTTATGGCAAATGACTATAAATGGACCCTTGGGACCATTTTTATCTTATTCCATAGTACTCTTCATTTTTCTTCAGCAATTCTTCACTTTATGTCCTTCCTTCCCGCACATAAATCATTTCGTTGTCCCATTGAGACACTTTCCTGGGTGTCTCCTTCCACATTTCCTGCATGATGAAAATTGAGGGTTCCTTTCTCCATGGTCTCCATTGCTGGAGCTCTTATCATTCATCACCTTTCTCTTCCTTGTTGAGTCTAGGAGTTGGTTAATATATATGTTGTTGATCATATTTTTGGAAAACTGATTTGGAATAAAGACGATATCTTTTACGCCTATCAACATTCCATTTTGTTGCTCATTGCCACCACCGTTCCCACCTTGTACATCATTCTCAAAGTCACTATGACTTCCTTGGAATCCAGCCATTGACTAAAACCAGAAATCATTGTGTGAGTAACAGTAGTTGTAAAATCATTTAGAGATTAACATGTCACCATATTCTCAATTTGAAACATATTATGATTAACCAAGGTAATTTACTCTCATCTTATATATATATTACTTTAAATCGGTTTGTAAAGAAAATGTAAATTATCCTAAGCATATCCCCTGGGAGTTTCGTAACCAAGAGTGCAGCAAGGCCCGTTGTCGTGCACCAGTTCCGGTTCGAGTCTAGCTCAAAGCGTTGTTTTCAGGTTTTACCCCTAGGTACATCTGTGCCAGAGCTGCCTCTACCTGCTCGTATCCAGACAGGGATGTATTGCTTAGAAAACTCACAAAATCTCTACAATACCAAAATTCTAGGAAGTTCTTCTATACTAATCCTCAAAGTTCATCTTAGGTCTACATGCTCTAATCAGAGTTTATCTAAATCTAGTTTCCAAGGTTTGTACTAAAATTCCTCTAATACCAACTGTAACACCTCGACCCTAGTTACCTAGAGTCGGTTCATTATTACATAACATTGGCATGATCACAAGAAATATCAAATCTCGAAAGACCGATTAGTTTAGTAGCCTTGGAAACACTAGATACATTCATAAAATTTTACATTACATCATAAAAAAACATCTTGTCTTCATATCCCCTCATACTATCCCTGCAGGTCATTCATAAATTACTTCTTCATAATCCTGGGAAAAATAAAACATTGAAAGGGGTGAGCTTAGATGCTCAGTAAGGATAACATTATAGCAGAAGCTTTCATAGATAATCATAAACACTTAAGGCAATTTATAACTAAAACAAAAGCCTTTTAAACTTGAACTTCAGCATAAAATGGCAAAGGTAAAATGAAATAATGCCATTTACTTACTCACATAGATATTCTACTAGTTGAATGATCACATGAAATATCAATAACCACTTTCATAATGATGGAATACATAATGCCATACTATCATAACCACATAGCCAAGGCCACGTGCCAAGACTACAAATAATATTTTTCCAAGGCCTTGTGCCAAGACACTAGTTTGTCTCATGAGACCTACCGATGCATCGAGGAGCTATAGCAGGCTCCACCTATCACTTATTAAGTCCAATGCATTCCTTATATGAATAGGTTTAAACATAACATAAACATTCGTATTAAAACTAGCATACGAAATGTCAATACTTTAACCACAAACCATGAATGGTATAAAAATAGCACATCCACAGTCAAACATAACTCATTCGATACAATATGGAAGATTGTATTTTATCACATTAACCTCAATCAAGAATAATGAAGGATATTGACATATATGAAAATAATCATCAAAACTATTTGAGATAAATATCCCCCTTTTCATGAAAACATTTAAAAGTCACGCTATTTGTCAAGAAGCCGTTTAAAAATAGATTTTTGAATCAAAGTGTCCCATACCACTTTGAAACATTTAAAAGGAGTTTTAATTTTAAAAATTTAATGTCCATATAAACAAATCCTTAAAACCATTTTTAAAATATGGACATTAATGAGCAAGATTTAGAAGAATAAGTCTTTAAAACATTTAAAAATGGTATTTTAGTTAGAGATTCTAACCAAAAGAGAGACACTTGAATACAAATAATTGAGGTAATCAAAACTTTGTAATATCATGAGAATAAAGGGATTCATGATATACTATGTAAAATTACATTATATACACCACATAAAAGTGATTTGGTGTATATCAACAAAGAAGTCTCAATGGAATGTAAATTGAGATGAAATCTCTCATAAAGGTTGTATCCTTAGGTTAAGGATAAATCAACGACATAATTATGTGTGACAAATATAAATAAACTAAATATTATTGGATATTCAGTGTAAAACAATCAAAGTATATTCACACATATTCTTGTAAAAAAAACACCAACGAATTGGATGTTTAACTCAACAAATGGTGAATGAGTTAAAATTACTCTTATCAAATTCATATCAATGACTTGAGAATTATCAATGGAGTGATTATGTGTATCAAAAGTATATCCACAGTAAGGGGAGTAGAAATTATGACATAATCAAATGAATAGTGATTCCATACATAATCTTGGGGTAATATAATCAATGAAATATGTGTAAAGCCAAATGAGTGGAAATTGAAATCTCAAATTCCCTTATCGATTAGGTAACATACGAAACATACACCCATGAAAGAAGTATCATACAATGATGATGTAAATACCCATAAATTAAAGTATATTACAAAATTAATACAATCATGGGCAGTACACATACACCACATGCAATAATTAAGTGGTGAACAATAGAATTCTCACGAAATTAAGAGTGAGTTAAGAAACCCCTTACTTTGTACTTTTTCCTTTGTCGAAGGTAGGTTAACCTCCTATATAATGGTGAAATAATTTTTATTTAATTATAAAAGAATAATATGCATTAATATGATATCATATATGAACTTTTAACATTGATTTGTTAATAATATCTTAGAATTATCGTAATTTCGGGTGTTAACAGGTTCATTTTACTTTATATTCTTTATTATGTGAGCCATATTTGTTATTAATGGGATGTATATTATTCATATACAGAATGATATCAAGTCCTTAAATATTATTTTTAATCATCAAATGAGAATTATACTTGAATGGATACGATGGAGAATGAATCTCATCACGTTCGTGGAGACGGTAGTCCGTACATACGCACGAGCGACAATATCATTATTTTGATATTAAAATAAAATATAACTGGATGTTATATCATATATAAAGAATAATTATCATGTTATATTTATTATTTACATGAGTTACACATCATTATTATACCCATCCAAATAATAATATATTGAATAACAATTACACCACAACGTGGAGACGGTAAGCCGTACGTACGCACATGCGGTGGCATGTTATTCAAAGGATGGATAGAATACTGAATATGGTTGTACCATATTTATAATGACATCACATTATATATATGATACTTGATTTATTATTTTATAATGGTAACAACAAAGGAAGAAGAAGTGGAAGAAGAAAGGAACTTGGAAAAGGGTGGTGAAAACATTACCTCTTCTTCGGGTTCTTCCTTTTGATTTGATCAAAAGGGCTCCTTAGGATGGCTTTCTGATCAAACTAAGTCCTCTAGGTTGTAGTGATGGAATTTGAGAGAGTATTTGGGCAGGGGTTTCCCGAACCAAAAGGCTTTGAGGGTGTGAAGAAATGAGAAGGAGGAGTGCCCTTTTATAAGAGGGGTGAGAGGCACCTTTGGAAAAGCTAGAAATATTAATTTATAATAAATTAATATTCGGTTTCTAATAGCTCAAAAGTTGATTATTTAAAGGTTAAGGTTGGGATGGATCTAAAACCACTCAACCAATATAATTTAGACAGGTTTGGGTCATTATATTAACCTTATCTTTAAGTATTAACTCTTAGTTAATTAGTTTCACTTTTACAATGTCTCTTTGTATTTTTATATTATATGATTAATAAACTTACCATATACATCCAAGAGACCCCCAAGTGGTTAATTAATGATACACATATCATCATATAAGTCTATTGGACAAACCTTAGATTTTTATGAATTTAATATCAATTAATAATATAATATTTGTTTTAAAAACTCTTTTATGTCAATTTTGACACTATTCAATAGTTGATTTTTTTGAAACACATAACAGAATTATTACTTCGAAAAAAGTTAATTAAATCAATAATAATATGTAATATTAACCTATAAAATTAGTTTAATTCAATAAAAGTCTCAAATTATATTTATTTGGGTATTTATAATATCAATTATTCTAATTTTTCACTATTATGGTAATTACTGCATCACCATTGTGTCATAAATAAATTAAATTATGTAATCTCTAAAAATTATAAATAAATTATATTTATGTATGAAATCTTTTTATCTTTCTAGTGAATATTTATAGTCGAAAATAAAACATATATAACCCTTTGTAAAATTTGTTTTTCTAAAAGATGTATGCTTGTGTCATTTTTGTATTCATTTTAACTTAATTGAAAAAAAAGTGTCTCTATCACTTACAAGTGGATCCATGGGGTCCCAAAATCGACCCAAATATGCCCATGGTCGACCATGTATCAAAAAATAGGGTTAAGACACGTTTTAGGGTAATTTAGTATTATTATAATATTATTTTTTAACCCTTGTTTACCGGATTTACCCTTTAACCATGGTAAATAAAATATTTACCGAAGTAATTATCCAAAATGTCTAAAAATAAAAGTTACCTATTTACACAATTTGAACATCCTGATTCCAAATATGGAATCCATTTTTCCAAATTCAAAAAATAGGAGTGGCAGAAATTAATTTAAAATTAATTCCCATTGTTAAAACAAAAAGCGTGTTTTTAAGAGATAATAACTATCAAAAGATTGGCACTTGTTTATGTCCGGTTTAATTGTGAAATTATGTCCAATTACAAACATTGAATTAAATGGTAAAAATATATTCTAAATATACTTTAAAACTACTCAAATTCATAAGTTATCAATATTAATTATTTTGATTTAAAAAGTTGTTTTTAATTAAAATTTAGTAATTTTCACTATTCATCAAACTATGAAAGTTATCCGAAAAGTACCAAAATTTCACCCTAGGATAATTTCGATATTTCGAATCCAAAAATGAAGTCCATTTTGAGAGATAGAATTTATAAAATTTCAAAAGTTAGGTATTATTATTCATAACGGCTGGTTTGATTGGTTGTGGTGTGTTAAAATCTCGAAGTTGCGTACAATACACGCCATTACATTATTCAAAGGGAAACGTACTATGGAAGCTTGGGGTGTTACATTTTATTTATTTTTAGATAAATTTTCAAACAAAAAACATTTTAATTTTTGGAGAAATTATAATTTTGTAAGATAAAATTTATCTGGAACCATCTTGGAAGAAAATAAATTCTATTTATCAGAAGATAAGTTCTAGAGGGATATGTAATTTTTTTAATTTTACTATATTTTTAAAGATTTATTTCAATATTTTAGAAAAAAATTATATTTTAAATATGTTCTTAAGTTTTTAAATAAATCAAAAGTAAATTTATGATATTTATGAAATTAAATATTTAATTTTTGATACTTTTATTTGACTATCAATTTATGATGATGTTTTTCAAACTCTAAGTTGTTATTATTTTGATTAGGAGGACTTTATTAATTGTGTAGAATGAATTTTGTTATCTTTACATGAATTTTTATGTGAATGTTTTTACTTATATTTACTTTTACATTCAAAATTTTGTTAACTATTGTGATTCTTTTTTAAAATTACAGAGCATGAGAAAATTTAAAAATGATAAGTTTTGTTCTTTAGATTTTCATTGGGGGATAAAATTTGGAAATTATGAGAGTTCTACTCATTGGGATATTTATTCTATGAAAATTTACCGATTTGGATAATGATTTTTTTCATGTTTTATGGGGGATATATTATATTTAATCATAAATAAATGGATTATTTATTTTTAAGATTAATGTTGAACTTATCATTCCCTACATGTCTTGTGATTTTCATAAAAGGGGATATTTTTTGGTTAAAAACCGCTTTTATATCTCTTTTTTTAAAATCATAATACACTTTAAATATATTATATTTAACTCAAATTTTTCTTTAATTGTTTATGTTGTAAAGGATGAAAATATAGTAACTTTTTTTCTAGAGAATTATAGTCTGCAATGAATTGTATGAAAATCTAGATAATTGAGAGTTTATGTCAAAGTTCTTTTTACTAAGTGTACAAGTGTTGTAGCATCATATATTTATTTTTATTATAAGATAAAGATTGATTCTTAGTCTATTAGAAGATATAGGTTATTTCTTTTGATGGAATTATAACTATAAATATAACTAAGGTTTATAGAATTTTACCATTGGAACATTATCTATAAATAGATTCGTTGCTTAGAGAAAAATAAGAACAAAGTGTTGAGTTACATAAAAATATTCTTTCGAAATGGTTTCTTCTCATTTTGTGGATTGAAATTTATTTTTATTTAGGGTGATTCCAATTTTAGTGGCTTTTATTTTCGAGTTTTTATACTAATATATTCCATTTTTGAGGATTAAATAATAAGTGATTAAAGTTTAATTGTTATAATCATTGGGTTTCCAATAGCTCTGTTAAGGGATTCTATGAGAAAGACTGGTCTTGTTCTAGTCATTTTGATTTATAGATTCATTAAGGAAGATATTACTACTATTAATTAGGTTGATCAAGGGATTCTTGTATGGAAAATTGACTACCTTTCGATGGTTCTACATTCAAGGGACTAAAGGCTAAGAAGACAGAGGACCTTTCTATAGGTTAAAGTCAAGATACTTACAAGTTATAATTAGGATACCTAGATTAGGCTTGTTATCCACCCACTTCTTAGGATAAAATAAAATAATTACATTGGTTAAAACATGTTGGAAATAATATAATTTTTTAGTTTAATGATTTTAATCCCTACTCCATGCATTGTTTTTTAAAATTTATTATTTCTTTATATTTCTATTTTTTTTATTTTTTTTAGATATTATAAATTTTTGACAAGTTTAGTTTTTTCCATTGGTCTTATTATTTTATTTTAATAGTGTTAAACTTATTATAGTCTAAATTTCAAAATATACTCTAATATATTGTGATTTTATTTGAATATATTATTTCTAATCATCTTACATTTTTAGGTGGTTGGAAATTGGTTGTCACTTTTTTTTACTATAATTCACCATCTATTATAGTTTACATAACATGTTTATATGGGGAAACAGTTCAATATATACTTCCTCCTCATGTACTCTATTGAGGAAATATGATTTGATGTCCATTTGATAGACTTTGGAGCATATTTTCACTACCAAATATAAGAATAGATGTGTAGTCTATAACTGGCTCACATGTGAAAATGTTTCATCAACATCAATACCTTTAATTTAGGAATATATCTTGCATACAATCCATGATTTGTTCTATGTTACCTTTTTCTTAATTAAGTTTATTTTAGAGAAGCCACTTTATTTTGATGATGTTATTTTCTTCTGACTGAAAAGTAATTTTTTTTATTATCATAATCTAATTTTAAAGGGAAAGGAGGAACACAAAATGACATAAAATGTTAGAAACAACAATCATGACTCCACATTAAAAAAGTTAAAATCCAAACAAACCATTCAAGACTACATAGAAAGGCCCCTTCCCAGCATCAAAATCATGAAGACCAGTTTCAACCAACCCATCACTATTCGGCTAGTTGTCTTGTGCAAGGATGCATAGGCCTGGTACCAATGGAAAATTCATGCCCTCTTAAACATCCAAATCTGTAAAGCAATGAATAGGTGAAAACTTTGATCTAAACCTCATCTAGAGAATTCTTGGGTAGATGAACTGATTGTAAAGGACCTTAAACTGTGAACTGTAGGACCGCAAAAAACACCACACAAAAACCATTTCAAGAAGACCTAAAATCATCACCATCAAGTATCAAACCTTTGCAGATCATTTCACCATGAATACTTCATGAACATATATTCTTCCACCAAATATAGCATCGATCCCTACCACGTTCCCACTTCCACTACATCCGTAGAAGTCAGAAGACCACATACAGTAGGGGAATCCAGCTGGAAGCGATACCAATGATGCGATGCCGCAAATCACACCCAAAATACCTCCAATTTCATCACCATTACAAAACACTAAACAAAAAAACCTGCAAGAAGCTGTGGAGACACCGTAAGCAAAGATATCCCCCCCCCCTCCGAACCACTCGAGAGCCGACGGCGAGCCACACTGGAAGACCATGCCAGATTCATTGTAGATTTGTGTCGTCGTTAAGTTGAGAAAGCTGGAGACAACCGATCCACTTAATGGGACACATCTTACCTTTTAAGTTTTTTTGATAATGACCATTATGGTTCCTTTTAAGGAAATTCTTCCATGACCTATTCCAAGTAGTTTAAATTCATACAGAATGAATTTCTAGTAAAAAGTTGACTAGCAATGGTTGGTGTGAGACTTACACATAAGAGACCCTTTTTTAACTCAAATGGAATATGGACTAATGAGGATGGGTTTTTCTCATTGTTAATATATAATTTTGATATATATATATATATATTTGGTTTTAATCATAGGTATATATCCTAGCAGGAAAGATATATTCTCATTAGGAATATAACCTATAGAGGATGGTCTCTAGTGAAAATATCTCCAATGTAAGGATATCTAGGCTCATGGGAAATATCACCAAGTGGGGGAGGATATAGTTGAATTCATGAGGAATATATCCCCATAGAGATTGATTCATAAGGAATATGGAACTAGTGAAGGTAAACACAATATTAAAGGGAATGTGGACCAATGAGTAAGGATGTCTAGTATCCCAAGTAATATGGCCTAATTATGAAGGTGTAGGTAGTTATGATGTTGGGTTTGAAACACATGGAGGAATCTTATGTATCCTCTTGAAATAAGAATCAAATCCCACATATTTTAAGTGGCATGGTTTAAGATCCTGTGACAATACCATAACCATGCAGTCTAACGTCATGTGGTAAGGGTATTATCATGAAATTTTATGTCATGTGACTATAACCTTTGTTCCATAAAAGGGGTGGAAACATAATATTGAATAGGTATTTTGCATTTTAGTCACCATAATAAAAAATATTTTAGGGAATATAACCCTTTGAGAGTGTGAGTAGGGGCTTATACCTAAGGAGTAATCCCAAAACAGGTGTATAATTTCATCCATTTTATGTTTGGATAGTGGATGAAAACTATACTCATGTGAGATATGGCCCCATAATGAAGATATTGGGGCTTAAACCTAGGATGAGGCCCATGGTTCTACTCAATAATTGGGAGATAATGAGTAGGTATTATACTTGAGTAAGTGATGCCCATGTGCACCCTCTTCCTTCCAACTAATGGTAGGATAAAAGGATGAATTGACTCCTGGGGTATATATATCCATGAGAAAGGGGTCATGGTTTATGGATGGGCTTACCTAGTATGGATATCTCAGGTTCATTGATGTTTAACAATGATGAAATCATTAATAAGAACATGGTTGGTTCTTACACCTAGAAAGAAATCCCATGTCTGTATGGACCATTTCTTATAATCGGGAGATAGTATTGGCATGTTGATCCAAGAGAGATTGCTCTAGTATCCTCATAATATGGACTCTAATTATTAATGGAATACATGATTGTAATTATCCTAATGGTTCTATATATATGGGATGATAATTCTATATCCACCTTTTATAAAGGGAATACATGATTGAAAGATGGAACTATGGGATGCCTAATAACTTGATCATGTATGTCGGGATGTTTTGGATAAGATTTCAACTTGATCTTTCTGGGGTGTTAAACTTAGTGAGGAGAGTCCATGATGTTCATTCAGGTTAATATGCTCCAAGTAGGTAACTTGGGTAAATAATAGGGCATTAAAAATGTCTATTTACCTACCATATGTATGATTCACAAATTGTTCATGGAAAACTAAATTCGAAGTGAGATAGAGGTCTTATGAGGAGGTCGATTGGTAACTTTGAGGGAATTCAATTCATATAGAAATGTTATTCAAAGGAGGTTTGATCCATCATGAATATATTTAATGGGGTTTTGTGAAGGTTTTTATATGAGCCACCTCCTTCTATAAATTTAGTTCATAATAATGTCCTATATAGGGACCCAATAAATGGGGTCTCAAAAAGGTTCTTTATGAAGGACCTCCCTCACAAATCTCTTGTATTGTCTCTCTATAAGTCTTAACTCTAAAATTTACCTTGGATTACATCATGATTGAAACATGTAGAGCTCTTCTATATTTCCAAAAGATCGAAGTCTCTATTTGTAAAATTTATCCACTGCTCCACTATGTTTTAACTTTGAGGTGGGTATGGAGTATTTATATATGGTTCTTGAATACTGATTTCCTAAAATAGGATATGAAATGGTGGTTCATGAATGAACTTTATGGTGGGCCCAAAATCACTTGTTTTATGTCACATATGATATGGTATTGTGAATATCTTTTTAGTCACAAAGGACCTCACCTCACCTCTGAAGACGATGGTGGTTTTTCAGAGACTTCATGGTAAGCCTCAAATTACCAACTCAAAACCAAATGCAACGATCATATGTGGTGAAATTTTTTGTTAAGACATGAATTCATCCCATTTTCACAAATTATTAGGGTTTATAAGGAATTTTTCTTATAAATAATGATCAACTTTATTTATGAAGGATATCCTGTAAGGGTTGGTGTCCTGAGAACCAACTGTTTTGTACTTTGATTACATGAATGTTCACTTATTATATATTGTTCATTTTTATGCATGACTATAATATAATAATGTCCCGGAATATTTATTACATTGATAAGGTCATGGAAGATCCCCGCTATGATGAGAACCTTGAAATTCTATAACAATATTATTAAATAAAGTTCTACGGCTAGATGATATACTATGATAGGACACATAGTATACAGACCATCATGTGCGAGTACTCATAAGAAGACGAGACTCTCTCTCATAGAGTTTGCACTTAGTAATCTCCAAGATGGGAGATTATGAGAACAGACCCACCAGTAGCAATTCTGCATGTCTTGGTGTCATCGGACATTGCTATCTACGAGCATGTGTAATGATCCTTAGACTGGAAGATTATCATTAAATCATGTCATGACTCGCGCACTAAGATTTACTGACGAAAACTGTCATGCAGATAGTTGGAGAGAAGTAGGGTACGTTGGGTGTGTCATGAGTGACATGTTGTTAATGGATAAGTCGAGGAAGGATTTTTCCCTTCCATTTATGGAAGTTGATTTCTCAGCCCTTTGATTTAAATAGAACTATCACATTAAATTCCATGGCCATGGTGTAAACGACAAGTTTATTTTAGGTAGTCAAAGAATAAAGGATCAAGCATATAGGTTTATGACATTGCCATGAAACCTGATTGACGATATATCGAGACAAAGGGATTAAATTGCACATTAAGCATTCGTATGAGATGATATGTCAATGCGGCGTCAACTTATTTCTCTTGGGTGTCGTAACCCGTTGCTAGACAATAATCTTGGACTTTAGGAAATCCCACCTAATGCCAACGAGAAAGAGGCCTAGAAGGTCACACACTAAGTGTATTTATGTATCTCAAGTAGGATAAAGATTATTCATGTACATGGTTTAATAATTATTCAAGGAAGCCTAAATCATTTTAATTTTGGAGGAAGAATAAAATGAAAACAAGTACACATAGTATATTAATTATTACACACCATGTAGTTTTTATTTTGAAAACAAGTACATTCCATGTATTATTAAATGTACATGCCGTGTATTTTTCATTTTGGAAAGGAATTGAATAAATGAAAACAAGATATACAGGTCGTGTACATTGAATGTACATGACGTGTATTTTTCAATGAAAAACAAGTACAGGCCGTGTATTTATTATTACATGCCATGTAGTTTTTCCAGTCAGGATTTTGAGGATATAATATTGTTTTATTAAATGATATTTATTATAATCAGTGTGAGCGCATTTTAAGGAATTAATTATTAGACATGGTGGTTTTCAATAAGAGTTAATGAAATAAATGAAACGCATAACGCGTTTATTTATTGTCATAACTCTACAACCTCAAAACTTGATTATAAATATCCTCACAACCCCAACTCTTTTCCTACACAAGAGAATCATTGTGCACAACAATTCTGGAGAATTATTTCAAGGCCAAAAGAACCTCTTCCTCCAAGAATGCTCTCAAGACCAAGAGAGATCCTCTTACATCGGATCAAGATGATCTAAGGTAGAAAATGCAAGCAAAGTTTTATCCATGCTAGCACCCAGAGACTCATTTGGTGACATCCAGAGATACGAGGTGCACGTGTGGATCACTGCTAGAGGAAGTATACACTTGGCTTTTGCGATGAAACAACAAATCACATCGGAATGTGATCAAGAATATCAATAAAGAAAGAACACCAAAAGGTACTTCTTTTCAATTGATTAAATTAATTATAATCAACCTGTAATGATCCCACTTTTTGGTTTTGGGACTTTCCTTTTCTTTGTCTATTTCTATGATTCGATCCATGGAGACTAACATTTATCATCCTATTGATACTGGATTGATCATTGTTAATGACATAAATCTAAGTGGTCACATACACCCACACGCTTCCACTGTGCCCGAAACCTTCAAATGGTATCAGAGCGAGGTTACGATGTTGATTATAGTTATTTAATTTTCATTGATAATTTAAGCATTTATATTTGATTCAATTCGAAATAAATCATTCTATAAATCTGAATAAACGAGATATGTTCTTCCTACTTAGTTTCTTGATTCATATCACAGAAACAACCTTTTTAATTTTAATTTTGATTAAAATAAAAATGAGTAACTCATCTGGAGGAGCCTCTCTTTCTGACTGTGCAACACAGGAATACACGGCGTATAATGAAAGCTACACGCCGTGTACTTAGGTTCAACAAACCGGCACTGGTTCGCCAGACCACACCATGTGAATTGGGTATGCCTAAGTATTTATTACGTTGTGTTGACCAGAATTAAACAGCATATGGGAACTAGAATGCATGGCGTGTATGTTGGAGCAACACGCCGTGTAGTCTGATCCGGCCCAAGTGAAACTGTGTACAAAGGAGAGTCCGCGTATCAAGTACACGGGATTTCCAGGCCGGTTACCACATAACAAGGAAGTACACACCATGTATGATTTATCTACACGCCGTGTACTCCAAAATTTCCAAAGTATAGAAAACATGCCAAATCCCCCGGCATGTACTTTGGATAAAGGGTGAAAAGAAATACACGCCATGTAAATATAAACTACACGCCATGTAATTTCCAGAAATTTCACCAGGTTTCCTCCAAAAGTACAAAGACCTGTACAAGGAATATGGATGAGAAGAATCTCAAGGAAATTCATAAAGAAATTTAAGATAAAGAATTGATTAATTATAAGATCATAATTAATTGAATTCAAGTGTGACTTATCTTAAATGAAAGAACGATTAAAAGAATTTGAATTCTAAATATGTGTAAATGTCGTTGCATTCTATGGATTATCATGAGCTAAACCAAATAACCCTTGTATGGTTTCATTTAAATTTGTTTAATTTAAATTTTTTGGCCTGCGAACCTTCTTCCAATAAAATGTAGGGCCTGCGTGCCAATGGTTTCTTTAATGTAAACCCCATGTAATGGAGGATCTCCCAAGCCAGAGGAGATGGTTCGAAATCCAAAGTTGAGGCGAAACCAACCCAAGAAGATACAAAGGTGGACAGGTGAGAGCTGCAAAACACTAATCATCAAGTTCAAGGTGTTTTCCCTAGGTCAGGGTTAGCTTATCAAAACTACTGGATAAGATGACCAATAGAAGCTTGTGATCATGCCATCTTATTTTATTTCTGTCTGATTTCATGGTTTATTTATTATGTATGTGTTGTCTCGATCACATAGTTAATGAAATGAACAAGCATGCAAAGATGGAATAAAATAAAACTGAACTGTGCGTAAACATTATCAGAACAAGGTTAATCACTTAATCTAGCATCACTTAATATTAAAAAGCATGTGATAATGAAAAACTATGCATAAAAGATTAAAATCCCTCAATACCATATTAAGTCAGACCAAGCCTTCCATTACTTGATTAAGGGAAAGACTCAATAAAACTATGTGTTTGACCAACCCTTGTTGGGACACTTGCTTTTATAAAAAAATCCCTTATGAAAAGATTTCAGGTTGACTTAACCATATTACATCAAGAGGAGTAGCCCTTGTTAGACTTGATGTAATATTGGAGGCAAGAGTTGAGAAAATCCAAGTCAAGATTTCAGGATTGGGGAGTCCACTCAATAGATCAAGGAACTGTAAGCTCACAGTTGGCAAAGACCTACCTACCTAAATACCTTCAAATAGCTTGACCAACCCTTGTTGGGGTTATGCGAAGGGGAATATGGATCCTTTCTACTAGAATGTCAAAGAAACTGGACATTTCGAGTTCAATGGTGAGGGTCATTAGGACTTGATAAAATAGTGGGAGAATTAATAAATTCATTTATTATTTCTCATAAAAATGTAAACAAGAAAGTACTGATAAATCTGCTCTTTTAATTTGTAGAATCAAAATGAAAAACTCGTCAACCACATTTTCTCTGAAATCAATTCTGGATAAAGAAAATATCCTCACCAATAGTAACTTTTAGGAATGGTTTAGGTGCCTTCGGGTTATCCTACTCCATAAATGAATGTTTTACGTGTTGGAGTCGTCACTTCCTGATCTGCCTGCCCAAGGGGTAAGTGATGAAGCTTTCCTGGTCTATGATCAACATTTGAGCGATGCACTCGACGTTCAATGTTTGATGTTGTCATCAATGTCTAGTGAGCTCATGAAGTCTCATGAAGACATGGATTCCTACAGCATTCTTGAGCACCTCTGTGATCTATACCAGGAGAGAGCAAGATAGGAAAGGTTTTAGATCTCTAAGGCTCTATTTTAGAGCAATCTTGGAGAGGGTTCCCCAGCCAGGCCTCATGTAGTCAAGTTCATTGGCTCCATTGAGCGCTTAGAGGTTCTAGGGTTTAAACTCCCCAAAGAACTAGGTACTGATCTCCTTCTTTCATCACTCCCCTAGAGTTACTCAAACTTTGTTGTGAACTTCAACATGAACA
Source organism: Viscum album (assembly GCA_963277665.1). Taxonomy (NCBI): domain Eukaryota; kingdom Viridiplantae; phylum Streptophyta; class Magnoliopsida; order Santalales; family Viscaceae; genus Viscum; species Viscum album. Next base: position 1,968,845,673 of record OY728132.1, read on the forward strand.
ACATTGAGAAGTCTCTGTCTGATCTTCTAATCCTCATTCGCCAAGTGGACAATGACATGAAGTGTGAAAAGCCTTCAGTACTCATGGTGAATAAAAGAAAATGGAAGCTGAAGAGCTTTAAGCCCAAATCTTCTTCAAGACCTTCCAGGAAAAGGAAGATCAAAGGGGAGGAAAGAGAACAGGAGGTTGTTTGTTTCGTATGTGGCAAGAAGGGCCACTGGAAGAAAAACTGCACCCATCCAAGGAAGCAAGGGGAAGCATCAGGTGCATTTGTTATTGAATGCAATCTATCTGTTTCTACCAATTGGGTATTAGATACTGCTTGTGGTGCTCACATATGTATCCAAATAAAGGAACCAAGTAGATTCATAAAGATTGATCGAGGTGAGGTAGATCTACGAGCATCCAACGGATCCAGACTTGTTGTTGTAGCTGTCGGGGAATACCACCTCACATTGCCAACTGGAATGATCTTGGTGTTAAAGGGTTGTTATTATGTGCCTTCTATTACTAAAAACATTATTTCAGTATCCAAATTAGATACTGATGGATTCATGTTTAATTTTAGAAATGAATGTTGCTACTTTTATAAAGATAGCATTTGTTTTGGTAGGGCACATTTATATAACGGCCTTTATGTGTTAGACTACACAAACCAAGTAATGACAATCGATGACAAAGTCAATTCACATGAATCATACCACAACCAACTTTGGAATCACCAGCTAGGTCATGTCAATGAGAAACGTTTGACAAAATTACATCAAGATGGGTATTTAGATTCTTTCGAACTAAAACCACTTGGTGTATGTCATGCATGTCTACAAGGCAAACTGACCAAATCCCCATTTAGTGGGAAAGGTGAAAGAGCTAAAGAGCTTCTATAATTAGTTCACACAGTTGTGTGTGGACCATTTCCAGTTGAAGCAAGGGGTGGGTTCTCATACTTCATAACTTTTAATGATGATTTTAGTAGATATGGATATATCTACTTAATGAGGTATAAGTCATATTCTTTTGATCAGTTCAAAGAATACAAGAATGAAGTTGAGAACCATCTTGGTAAGAAGATTAAGAAACTCTTCTCAGACAGAGGAGGAGAATATCTTAATCAGGACTTCATTGATTTCTTACAGGAGTTTGTGATTCTATCTCAACTCACTCCTCCTTACACACCTCAGTGGAATGGTGTAAGTGAAAGGAGGAACCGCACCCTATTGGACATGGTGAGATCAATGATGAGTCATGCGAGTCTTCCATTATCTTTTTGGGGATATGCATTACAAACAGAAGCACACATACTAAACCAAGTACCAACTAAATTGATAAATGGTATTCCATACGAGTTATGGAGTGGATGCAAATCCATGTTATCAAATTTACATGTGTGGGGTAGCGAAGCATTTGTTAAGGCTTCTTCAGGTAAAAAACTTTCACCTAGAGGCACAAAGTGTATCTCTATAGGATATACCAATGAAACAATGGGATATTACCTATACAACCCCTCATACAAAAAGGATGCAGTGGCAAGACATGCCATATTCCTTGAGAGGGAGCACATCTTCAAAAGAGATAGCGGGAGTGAGATAGACTTCAATGAATTCGAGGCTCAATATACACAGGAGTTGGTACAAGAATAGATTCCACAAAGCCCCATGGAAGAACAATCTGTTCCAGAGACACAAGAACTACGTAGGAGAACGAGAGAGGTGAGAGAGCTAGAACGATATGGTTTTCTTGTTCCTGAGGATGGTGACTCATTATTGGTTGAAAATGATGATCCTATTACCTACAAGGAAGCAGTTGAAGGCACAGACGTTACCAAGTGGCAAGAATCCATGAATTCTGAAATGGATTCCATGTACCAAAACCAAGTCTGGATTTTGGTAGATCCTCCAGCTGATGTAAAGCATATTGGTAATAAATGGGTATTCAAGAAGAAACTGGACATGGAGGGGCAAGTCAGCACCTATAAGGAACGACTGGTTGCAAAATGTTTTAGACAGCGTCAAGGAATTGACTATGATGAAACCTTTTCACTGGTTTCAATTCTGAAATCAATCAGAATCCTATTGGCCATTTCCTCTTACCATGACTTTGAAATTTGGAAAATGGATGTCAAAACAGCATTCCTTAACGGGAACCTCCAGGAAGATGTCTACATGACACAAATTGAAGGGTTTGTGACTCCAAAGGATGCCAACAAGGTATGAAATTTTCAAAAATCCATTTATGGATTAAAGAAAGCATCAAGGTCATGGAAATTTTGTTTTGATGAAGCTATAATGGAATTTGGCTTTGTTAAGAATGAATTTGAGCCCTGTGTCTACAGGCGGTTTAGTAAAATTGTAGTCATTTTCCTAATAGTATATGTTGATGACATATTACTAATTGGAAATGAAGTACCTGTCTTACAGTCAATTAAGTCATGGTTTCATAAATTCTTCTCCATAAAATACTTGGCTGAGGCAGCATATATTCTTGTGATCAATATCCATCGTGATAGATCCAAGATAAAGTTGGGTCTAAGTCGAAGTACATACATTGACAATATACTGAAGAGATTCAGTATGGAACAGTCCAAGAGGGGATTGTTTCCAGTGTCACATGGCATTCATCTTTCCAAGAAAATGTGTCCTCAGACACATGAGGAAATAAATAGAATGGAAAGGATCCCTTACGCATCTGTGATTGGGTCAGTCATGTATGTTATGCTATGTATGAGGCTAGATGTTGCAAATGCATTTAGTGCGGTAGGAAGATATCAAGCTGATCCAGGAGACTTTCATTGGAAGGCAGTCAAGACTATCCTTAAGTATCTAAGTCATACTAAGAATATGTTCTTGGTTTATGGAGGAGATGAGGAACTAGTCATCAGAGGACATGTAGATGCTAGTTTCCCGACTGATCAAGATGACATGAAGTCACAAACTGGATACATCTTCAGTTTGAATGGAGGTGTAGTGAGCTGGAAGAGCTCAAAGCAAAGTGTGGTGGTAGATTCTACAGCGAAGTCTGAGTATATCGCAGCTTCTGAGGCAGCTAAAGAAGCAGTATGGATGTGAAGCTTCGTCCAAGTGTTGGATGTAGTATCGAGTATTAAAGATCCTATAACACTCTATTGTGATAATACTACAGCGGTGGCACTTGAAAAAGAGCCAAGGTCACATCAGCGGACAAAGCACATACTTCAGAAGTATCATATCTTGAGGGATTTTTCTCAGAGAGGTGAAGTTGTAGTGAGCAGTATTTCCACAGAAGACAACGTGGTGGACCCCTTGACTAAAGCCTTGACTCAGTATAAACATGATCATCATGTGAGGTCTAGCAGACTAAAAGTCATAGGCAGTTGTCTCTAGTCCAAGTGGGAGTTTGTAAGGGTTGGTGTCCTGAGAACCAACTGTTTTGTACTTTTATTACATGAATGTTCACTTATTATATATTGTTCATTGTTCTGCATGACTATAATATAATAATGTCCTGGAATATTTGTTGCATTCATAAGGTCATGGAAGATCCCCACTATGATGAGAACCTTGAAATTCTATAACAATATTCTTAAATAAAGTTCTACGATTGGATCACATACTATAATAGGATACATAGTATACAGACCATCATGTGCGAGTACTCATAAGAATACGAGACTCTCTCTCATGGAGTTCGCACTTGGTAATCTCCAAGATGGAATATTATGAGAACAGACCCACCAGTAGCAATTATGCATATCTTGGTGTCATCGGACATTGCTATCTACGAGCGTGTGTAATGGTCCTTAGACTAGAATATTATCATTAACTCATGTCATGACTTGCGCACTTAGATTTAATGACGAAACCCGTCACACAGATAGTTGGCGAGAAGTAGGGTACGTTGGGTGCATCACGAGTGACATGTTGTTAATGGATAAGTCAAGGAAGGATTTGTCCCTTCCATTTATAGAAGTTGATATCTCGACCCTTTGATTGAAATAGAACTTTCACATTAAACTCCATGTCCATGGTGTAAACGATAAGTTTATTTCAGGTAGTCAAAGAACGAAGGATCAAACATATAGGTTTACGACACTGCCATGAAACCTGCTTGATGAGATATTGAGACAAAGGGATTAAATTACACAGTAAGTGTTTGTATGAGGTGATACGTCAATACGGCATCAACTTATTTCTCTTGGGTGCCTTGACCCGTTGTTAGACAGTAATCTTGGACTTTAGGCAAGCCCGCCTAATGCCAATGAGAAAGAGGCCTAGAGGGTCACACACTAAGTGTATTCAAGTATCTCAAGTAGAATAAAGATTATTCCCATGCATGGTTTAATAATTATTCAAGGAAGACTAAATCGTTTTAATGTTGGAGGAAGAATAAAATGAAAACAAGTACACACCGTGTATTAATTATTACACACCGTGTAGTTTTTATTTTGAAAACAAGTACATGCTGTGTATTATTAAATGTACATGCCGTGTAGTTTTCATTTTGGAAAGGAAATGAATAGATGAAAACAAGATATACATAGCGTGTACATTGAATGTACACACCATGTAGTTTTCAATGAAAAACAAGTACACTCCGTGTATTTATTATTACACACCGTGTAGTTTTTTCAGTCAGGATTTTGAGGATATAATATTGTTTTATTAAATGATATTTATTATAATCAGCATGAGTGCATGTCAAGGAATTAATTTTTTGACATGGGGGTTTTCAGTAAGAGTTAATGAAATAAATTAAATGCATAACGCGTTTATTTATTGTCATAACTCTACAACCTCAAAACTCAATTATAAATATCCTCAAAACCCCAACTCTTTTCCCACACAAGATAATCGTTGTTCACAACAATTATGGAAAATTATTTCAAGGCCGAAAGAACCTCTTCCTCCAATAATGCTCTCAAGACCGAGAGAGATCCTCTTCCATCATATCAAGATGATCTAAGGTGGACAACGCAAGAAAATGTTTCTCTACGCTAGCACCCAGAGACTCCTTTGGTGGCGTCCAGAGATAAGAGGTGCACATGTGGATCACCGCTAAAGGAAGTCTACACTTGGCTTCTGCGACGCAATGACGAATCACATCGGAACATGATCAACAATATCAACGTATATAGAACACAAAAAGGTACTTCTTTTCAATTGATTAAATTAATTATAATCAACCTGTAATGATCCTACTTTGTGGTTTTGGGACTTTCCTTTTCTTTGTCTATTTATATGATTCCATCCATGGAGACTGGCGTTTATCGTCGTATTGATCCTAGATTGATCATTGTTAGTGACATAAATCCAAGTGGGAACATCCACCCACACACTTCTGCAGTGCCCGGAACCTTAATATCCTACTTCATGAAGGGTGGATGCTACATTATGGGAAACATTCCTTTTCCATTTTCAATTATCCATGCCAAAAGGGAGGTCATTTTAAAATGGATATAACATTTGATATGTATGCTCATTTTGGATACATGAGTAGTAAAATTGAATCCTTAAAAACAAATTATTCCCCTGGATATAGGATTCTATCATAGAATGTGTTTTTTAGATGAAAAAAGTCTCTAAAGACCCTAAAAGTGTGTTTTAAGATTAAACACCTTTCTCATAAGTAATTTATAAAATCTATGACCTAATACTGATGGGTGGTTATCACCACCACATCACTGGATTGGGAATTTTTTTAAGTATATTCATCCCTCAGTGTGTGAAAAATCATGCAGTGGATGGAAATCCCATTCACTTTTTCTTTGGGCACAGAAATATTCCTTTTTACTTAAACCCAACTTTTGTTGTCTAAGTGAGTATTGTTTCATGGATACCACTAAAAATTTCATGGTAAACATATTTTAGTGCCAATAACTACTCTTATTTCTTAAACATTGGTTTATTTATCTATGTCTTGTATGGTTTCATGCTCTCCCCCTGAGCCTCTCACCTTAGTGCTACTTTCCTCGTGGATTTCTCCATTGCTATACTCTAAATTCTTCTTACTTGTTTGAAAAATCTACTCATTATCTAGAATGTTTATATCATGAATTTCAATAATTTTTCTAATCATTTTATTATATCGCTTGTAGACCTTTCTTTTAGATAAATAACCAAGAAATATACCTTTATCTCTATGATAATAAAACTTTTATTTCCTATCCTTATTGGGAATAAAGAATATTCTTTCAAACACTAAAAAATATTGGAGTGTAAACTTCTTACTTTTAAAAAAATCATAGGGAGTATTTTCTTTATTTGGATATAACAAGGATGTATTGGAGATATAAACTGATTTAAGCATCATTTCCTTATAATAACTCTCCAATGGGTTCTTTTCAATAAGAATTGTTCAATACATATTTTTTATAATATGGTTCCTCCTATCAACATATCTATATTGTTAGGGAATCCCCACTACTAAAACTTGATACTGAATTACATGCTTTTTAAGATACTCTTCCACTTGGTTATTAGTGATTTCCATACCATTATAGGTTTGGAAATTTTTAATTTTTATACAAATCATCTTCTCTACTAACCTTTTAGATATGCTATTGCATTTGAATACCTAATATTTGTGGGTAATAACCATCATACATGACATTATACCATAATCATTAATAAACAAGATAATACATTTTTTTCATCCATGGATTTGGGTGTTATAGGCCCATGCATGTCCACATACACTAACTTGTGCAACCTTGTTGATTTATCCTTATTTGGATTGTAGGTATTTTTATAAATATTCCCCTTTTGACAAGTATCACATGTGTGAGTGTGATTACATGTGATTTAAGGGATGTCTCAGACTCCTTCATTCTTTACTAAGTCCTCAAAGGATTTTATTTTCCTAAATGGAAATGTATTTTATGCCATAATTGGTTTTATTAAAATTTGGAAAACAAACACCTACTTTATTTATCGATGGGTTAAATATTTACATTGGTGTGATTTCTTTGCAAAACAGTTGAGCCATATCTTCCTTTGAAAATACATGTCTTCTTACTAAACTTAATTGCATGTCCTAAGTTGCGTAATTTACTCACACTAAGTTGATTATGGATAGGAATTTTGAACAACACGATTTTTTTGTGACATAGGTATCTTCCACCTATCTTGGAATTTATATATATGATGATCTTCATCCCCTCATCATTTAAAAAATAAACAACTCCATATTTGTCATATTTTATCCCTATGATAGTATATTTATTTCTTATCATGTGGGAAGTAAAACCACTATCCAGAATCTATGTTCTATCTCTATTTATTCCATTCAAGGAAACTTCAATGAAATTTTCTTCCTTATATTTTCTCTTCTTGGACCATGTCTACTATTTAGTTTCCTTTGTTAGTGAACAAACATTTTCTACCTCCATGTCCATTGCTTCTTCCTCATCTTGTAAGACTGAAAATATATTATGAGATTTCATCCTACTTGATGATATCTCAAGCTATAGTGATTTTCTTCTGTGGATCTCTACTGACATATTCCTTTGTAATCTTGATGGATAATTCACCATCTTGTGTTTATAACCTCCACAAAAAATTAATATCCATCAAATATAAATAGAGTATATAAAATTTTACTCATCTATTTTTGTTTCTCTAGAGAATTGTTGTGACTTTTAGCTATGGAAGATACATATTGTGTATATATCCTCCATTCACAATAATTATATTGGATTCATGGTTTATTATCTTCTATATTCATTATTCCACCTATGGAATTTTGATTTTGTTGAGTGTTACTAAAATAAAAATTCTTCCAAGGTGTGGGTGCTTGTGGTTTCATATTAACTGATGCTTTTTTTCTTTCGATCAAGACCCTCAAAAAAATTCCATTCTTATTTGAACCATTGCACTGGTGGAAAGGTGTCAACATTATTTTTTGATCCCTTGTGAACATAACTTCTTTCACAACCCATGAACTTGAACTTCCTGATGCTAATCTGGGATTTAGTAATCTCTGTTGACCATCAACCTTTCATCACAACTCCATAACTTCATTTTCAAGTTCCTTAGTTATTTTGACATGAACTTTCACTGAATTGGTCAACCCATCTATGATCAGGGATTTATTTTCAACTTTGATCACATAATCAATCATCTTTTTTATTGTTCTATATTTTCTAATTAGATTCATTCAATATCATATTTTAATTTATCCTCTCCTCTTCTTATTGTTTCATGTAAATCTTGGGGTAACATAAAACACAATATTATTTTTTGGTTTTGGCCCTCAAAACATCTATTTCTTCAAAATCAGCCTTAATTTTAGCTTCAAGGATAAATCTTATATAAAATTTAGCACCTTTATAATTATTTTATTTCACTTGTGGATTCTATAAAATAGCCACAAGAACTTATTAAACAATTTTTCTATAGTCCTCTATTTCTATTTCCTCAGAGAAATCATCTTCTTTTAAAATTAAATTCTCATTTTTAAATAATTTCTACTTTGAATTTCACTAATCTTTCATATCCTTAAATGACCTCATTAATGTTATATTTTCTTTACTATCATCTTCGAATCTATTGGGACACTTAGTAGTGATATTTCCAACTTTTCTGTACTCAAATAAAGCAAGTGAAATATTTTCCTTGAATTTCCCTTTTCTTATTTTTATAATAGAGAATAATAAATACATTACTTCATTCACTTATTATTTTATAGAGTCCTCCTATAATGATAGTTTCTTTATTACCTTAAACAACACCTCATAATAATCCTTTTTTGACTCGGACTTGTTTTCATCATTCTTTATCTCATATACAATGAGAGTACTATGATGGTTTTCCAGTGTCACCTATTTCAAATATTTGTCTTCAAGCAATTTTACTTTCACATTATAACAGGGAGGTAATATTCTCAAGATTATTTTAATATTTTTACAGTTTTGATGATCTCTCTAAGTTAATTGATATATTTCATAAGAATGTTCTCATAATCAAAGAACATGTCCACTATCTTATTTGGGTTCATTCTTAAATCTTTATACTTATTCCATAGAACCTAAAACTTTTCTTCTTGGACATTTGAATCACCTTCATAAATATTGAGAATTTTATCCCACATAGCAAGAGAGTTTTTGCATGAAATAACCTTTGTGTATATAGTGTTGTCCAAATCTCCCCCCTAGTGCACTGATCTCCTTGGAATTAGCACCTAAATCCTTGTGATACTTATCATATAGGTATCCACTCTTTTTTCTATCTGATATTCCATGCATATATTTCATGTATACATCCATCCACAATGAATGAAAGTAGTGTTTCATTCTATTTTTTCATTGTTTGAAATTTTTTCCTTTAAAAATGTGTATTCTTTTATGATTAAAAAAATGGCCTTGTTTTTTATAGAGATATAGAGAGATAATTCTATCTTAAACCTTTACTTTGATGCCACTTGTTTTCCCAAATTAGAGTGAATACCTTAAGAGGGAGTGATTTAGAGTATTATAAATTCTTAAATAAAAACTTTCCAATGATCTTGTTCCCTTTTAAAAGAAATACCTCTCTCTTTCCATAATTTTTTACAAAGAAATAAAATAATATATAAGGGAAACATAGGTTTTTACTTGGTTCACCCAAACAAGCTAATCTAAGTAGAATGCATGGAAATACTGATTATTCACCTAAAACAAACACTACTTTGATTAAAAATTTAGAGTAACTACACTTAACCTCCTCTTTTATAACTCTCATAAGATAAAATATCACTAATCTCAATAACTTAGAGAATACACTACTCCTCCAAGTATTGTTGTTTCAACCCTCAAGAATAGATAAGTATAGTTAAACCAACAATGGTTTGTCAATATTCACCAATTTATTTTACTTTAAGAACTCCAAAAATATTCCAATAAGAATATCTCTCGGATCTATCTTTTCTTCTTCTATAACCTTCCTACACTAGTTTGAAACTCCTCCTTTGGTTTCCTATGTATTCTCTCTAGGTATGTTATCCTCTTCCTTGAAAACTACTACATGAATTTTTTATATTATTGAAAGTATCCAACCCTTAATACTATGGTTAGGATTAATTCTCCCTTATATAGATCATTGAGATCATGCCAAGTGTACTGCATATTTTTTATCTAGTAATAAAATTTTAATCAAGCTGAGTCAACCCCTAAAATTTCATGCTAATTCATAATTTTGAACAATGGATATAACTGAATAATGGTCTGGAAAGTCATGGTTAATGGCATGACTTCTTGTTTCCGGTGTGACATGTGGTTAATAACTAGATCCACAAAATATACTCCATATACTGTATTTAATTCCTATGAAATCATGACATGGATTTCTCAATCCAAACTCATTCTCAAACTAGTTGTGGTGTGACCATATTCTTTATGGTGTGAAGCACTGAATGGATAGAACCATCAAAATTTACCCAGATCCTGTAACATCCTAACCCGACTTACCTCTAAGATAGTGCCCAAATCGGTGGGACACATGACCTCAGGAACTTCTCCCCATACTCCAGAGGTTGCTGACTAGCAAAGAGTGTTTTGGGAGGTTATATTGGGGAGAATATACCCTCTTATTAGATTTTCACAGTGTTATAATGGAATATAAGCAATAGATAGTAGCGGAATTAGTAAATAATAATTGAAAAAGCAGTGGAAGACAATAAATAACAATTTAACAAAAGTGGAAAACACCATTTTATACAATAGATGAATTCATGACATAGTAATGATACATGACAAAAAGTAGTAAACAATACATCATGCTTTAAAATATAGTATAATAATAAATAAAAAACACTAAAGTCCCAAGGGAGATCTCCACAAGCATCCTGAGCTCCAGCATAGTCCTTTACTCCTAAATTCTAGGTAAAAATAGTAAAAAATAATCAATCAATCATGTTTTTCAGTCCTGTGAACAATAAAGGTCTACTTGGGTACCCCGGTGTAATGGCGGCCCAAGTTGGATGTGAGATATAAATCTCATTAAATCGGTACCACCGATGTCTAGCCTAATCCAGACAATGAAATTTAAATTAAGAAGTGTTTCATATAAAATAAATGAAGAGTGATAACAATTAATAATAAAAACTTGGTTTGGGTTCTTAAACAGACACTCGTCTCATACCACCTGCTTTGGCCTAAGTTGTAAATCTAAAAAGAATAGTTGATCAAGGAAGAATATATAAAAAGGGGACAATAGTAACATGGAAAACCAAGGAAGAAAAATCCTCAATCTTGTTCTTTAACTTGGGGTAAAAATCTCAAGTCATCACATAAGTAATCTAGTAAACTAAGGGAAACATCCCAAGTGAAATCACAATACATAACAGTAAAGAAGGATGCATCTCAAGCATTTACATTAAAACCTGTCAATTTCAGATATGGAGTTTGAGCCCATCCCTAAGGTATCTCTATGATACATCATTCAAAATATCCAATGCCACTGAGCCTATCCAAGGAAATCCTTTAAAAAGTCCAAGTATCTATCGTGGTATGTTAACTATGAGTCTATCCCTAGTATCACACGTAAGGTACCGGGTATCTTCTGAAGGCTCAGTGTAGTCATCTTGGAAATGGTATTATCCTTAATTTCCCCTTAGGGAACTAGTATCACCCAATAGTATAATAAAAATCCTAGAGGAAGCCCTTTCCTAGAATTCCTAAAACATAACTTCCCTAATGTATCATGGTATAACCACTCGAGCATGGGAGTTCATCCGTGAGTCCTTAATATGGAACCCATGTTCTCACTTATCCCATATTAAGTGAACCATAGAAGTAAGGCATATATAAATTCACATAAGTCATTGAAAAACATAAGAAAAAGGTGTGAACTTACCACACTTATAACCCATTTTAAATGATTCATTTTATTTAATACATAATGCATAAGTCAGTACCTCTTATTCAGTTCAAAAGGCATGATCAATTTCATTACAACCAAAGCATTCAATTCATTTAAGGAAAAGCATGCCATCATGACCGTGCTATTCCATTTGTTACAATTTACATTAACTTTTTCCTTTTAATTATATTAAGATGTATGGTCATATCACTCTATTTAAATCATTTAATCAACTTTTTTAACAAGTCAAGGTCAGTACCAAGAACTATTTCTAAACATCTCACCTTAAATGGTAAATCACGGCATTAGGAAAAAGGCCATTTAGGTTGGGCACACCCTAAAGGGTTGGCCAAGAGACAAGGTGAACATCCTGGAGGGGTTTCCCTATAAGTGAAGACCATAATGGGAATGATAAAATAAACCAAATAATTTAATAAGTGACAATAAGGCATTGTCGGAAGGTTGCGGTGAGCGGCACAAAGGTGCGACATGACATAAGAGATGAAGTAAGGGGAAGAGGGGTAGATGCCTTAAATTAGAAATTATAATTAAATGTTAATATATGCAATTATGAGGTGTCTTGGCTTATCTATCATTTTTCAAAGAAGCAACTTCATTTAAAAAAACTAAGAAGGGTCATGAAGAAGCATTTCATTTAACAATTATAATCTCAAGCATAAAGAGACCCATGGCATTAAGGAAGGAAAGCATAAATTCTATCACTAAATTTTTATCTTAAAGGCAGTGCACCTCAACAGAGGTGTTTTATTAGAAAAAATGACATCATTTATCAACAATTACTTTGTGCATATTTAAATATTGATTCTAAAATTATAATTCATATCAATGAGGGTAAAGACTAACCTACCATGTGTAAATCAATGCAAGAGAAACATCAATTTAATAAGCATAATAAACATGATATAAACATGTAATCTCTACTTTTCAGATTGAAGGAAGCACGCCTCAATATAGGGGTTTTATTATAAAACCATGTATTTGTTTATCAAACGATTCCTTTTTCCTCTTTAAACATTTAATTCAAGAAATTCAATTCAATATAAAAAAGCAGAATTAAAAAGTAACTAAATTCAATTTAAATCATTATTGAATTAAGAGGCTAGGAGAGGGACCCTACCTCAAAGTATGGCCAAGACAACACTTTCTAACTCAAGAAGCAGCGTGCTCGCATGCACACACTTCCATATATATATCCTTAAACCATTGCACTTGTTCCCCGTGCCATGAGGGAACATGCACACAAAAGATATATATAGATATATATATATATATAGTTGGGAATATCTAAGTGTGCCTTAGAAAATGATTGCAACTCCCTAAAATAAATTCACAGGACTCATAAACACCATAAATCTTTAATTTAGAGGGTGAGGAACCAAACACGGGTTTATAAACATACCCAAATATTGACGGTGACTGAGCGAATCAACCTAAACTACCTCTCCTTCAGTGTTATTTTCCGAAACATGAACCAACACAACCTGGAAGGTCATTTTCACAACCCTAGAACCAAAGAATCAAAGTAAAATGCATCAACCCTAAGATCAGGTTTTGTTCGAGTGGCTTAGGGTGTGATGGATATGCCCTAATTGGCCAAAGCGAACTGGGAGAACGAGGGAGAAAGATTTACCTCAAAGATCCGAAGAAAAATTGTGATGGAATCACGTAAAACCAATAGATAGAGATGGATCCTCTAGGGGAGGTTAGACATTGTAGGGTTTCTTATAGGGGTGAGCCACGCGAAGGGAGGTCCTCCATGGAGGGCATCACACTGCAGGGGGTCACGACCAAGGAAGATCGTGAGGAGGGAGGTTGCATGGAGGTGGTTCGGTCGAGGGAGGTGCGCGTTGTAGGTGGGTTGCATCTAAGGGGTGGGTGATGCAAATAAAAGGAGAACCCTCTCTAGGTTCCATGAAACCTAAAACTAAAAAAATAAATAATTATTATTATTATTATTATTAAATTATTATTATTATTAAAACCATTATTATTAATTTCCCATTTAATTTTCATTTAATAAATTTCCCATTTTAACTTTTAATCTAATTTAATTTTAATTTATTTAAAAGAAAAACACCTTGCTACACCAACTCTCAAAAAAAGAAGATTTCATATTCTCGATTTTAAAAAGACAACCTGTTCGACTAATAGAAATTTTAAATTCATCCACTTTTTTTGTTTCAAAACATGGGACGTTACAACCTTCTCACCTTAGAACTTTTTTTCCCTGATAATCCTTCAGGAACAACATAAACGTCACCCAACCAACAAGGTTCATGAAGTCTCGCAAAAAGGTCATGTTGTGTCTCTAGATTCCCAATTCACGTTCAACCATTAGTTTGGAAAGTGGGAAATAATCCATTAAGATCTGAGTCAATTCTCATTTTCCAATCTAAATAACAAGTGGGCACTTACTTGATCCCATTTAGCTAGAGACATGATCACATCACCATCCCATTAAACAGCAGGACAAAGGTACTTTCAACCTAAATCTTAACTTTTTAATGAGAAAATTATGAGTCATGGCACCTTCCACCATTGGAATTTCACACAATACACGCCCTTAAGCATTATATCAATGCTTCTCACATGATTTCCATAACGAATAAAATGGTTGATTCTCTATCAAACTCAAATCCCAAGTCGATCTAGTTTTCATGAAAAGATCTATCCAACACAACCCACACTCATCTCTCCTGAAGACGTGCTAGAAACAGTCCTTCATTGACTGCTCAGTTGGACAAGAGAGACAACTAGTCGTGCCACTCTGATCAACCATTCTAGAGGATTCTATGCTTATATGGCCAGCGTTCTACAATATGAACTATGATTCCTTCTTCTAAGGTACCTCACATTCACCAAAAACACATCCACTAAAGTCTATACCTGACTTCTGGTGATGTTCCTTGATTTAAGCATCACCGAGCCTAACAACAAGTTCAGGATAACCTCAGATTGGAACGACAGGAGTATAAGGAACTAACCTAAGGTAGTGCATACTCCATTTTTATAAGTGAGATGTTGGTACAAAGCCAAGATGTCCCTATCAGAGCATTGACTGATCCCAGAGCAGTATTGGCCTGGTGGTCAAGTCAGAAGAAACAGTTGGTGTACAAGATTTCATCCAATGCATTCCTACACGGGAACCCCAGTGTCACTCAGAACAACCAAAACTTGATTAGAACCACGAATTTAGTGTGCAACGCTGAAAGAACCAATCTAACAAGCCTAATGGATTTATAACAATAGCATGGTGTAAGACCGTTGGTATATTAGTGTACCTAGATGATGTCAAGATAGGGGACATACTCGTCACTAAGAATGATACAGTAAGAGGATTTAAATAGCTTATAGTAGAATATACCCAAGTGCTAGAAAGAAAAATGGTTGAACCATAACTAGTCAACTTCAAAGAAGAAACTCGGCTTCACCTTCCGATGCACCATCATTAACTGATCACCGAGCCTTTACCACCCAAGGCATCTCGTGATCGTTCAAGATTAACCACTGTAGTTTGCCCATGAAAAACGGAGTTACTCAAAGGTTTCATACACCGCCAACCACACCAATTTCATGTTTCCAAGAAAGCACCAACATGATTTAAAGTTCAAAATCCTCTCAAGTCTTTTAAGCCAGTTCAACCATTCCCTAATGGTCCTTTTTGGTTGTGTTCCTTTTACCCAGAAGGACACGTATTTAACTAAACTGACATGACACTCCCCACCTTAGGAGTGTCCTAAATGTAGAAAATAAGAGATAGACTAGCCTCTCAAAATCATGTTATGTCTGAACTTCCATAATCTCAAACATTTAAACAATTTGCATGAAAACCAAACCAAGCTAATCAGCATTTCAAAACACTCGAGTCTCTAGAAGTCATCCCGAGCATTGGGATAAACTTGATTCCTTTAACTCACAAGTCACTCTACTACGAAGATGACCTGAGAAATATTTAATAGAAAAAGGCTTAACAATTACACCAAAATTTCCCAGTGTGTAACAACATTAAACCCTCGACAGGCACTGCGAACGTGAACACATACTACCCCGATGTGATACATGAGCAATATGACTTTTAACTCAGATGAAGACATATAAATTCATCCATCACTATGGAGAATATAGGTTCAAACAACCTATGAAGTATTTTACCATGCTCTAGGCATATATAACCTACTAGAAATGAGCATTACCCAATGATCAAGCCCGAAACAAAAGTTAAGGATACCATGATCACCCATCCGAACAAGGGGTCATTCAGAAAGTAAAAGTACTACTAGGTACAACAGCATGCGAATGGAACCAAAAGGTAGAAAACTCATGTAATTAGCAATGATTTTAAGTTATAAGGGTACTACCTACCATGGTCTATCTCCTTACAAAGAAAAAGCGTCGACCCTAAAACTGATTCATACTAAAATAAGTCACTAGGCTCAAAATCTGATCATCTAAGTCATTGCTAAAAGAAATAGATCCTATAGAAAACACTTGTGCTTCCATTCCAAGGAAACTCAAAGAAGCTTTATCTACCCTTACACGAGGGTCTTAAATAGAGGACACCACTATAGGTTCCATTTCCCAGCCCTTTACATTTAAAAATCATTTCTTAATATAGTATGCACGTGTTCAACAGTCCAGTACTATGGGAAGCCATCTTCCAATCCATAAAGCATCCATACACTTTATAAGTGGAATTTGGATCCCATTTAATTGCAACCAATAAATTTTAACAAAACAACCAATTACATATCAAACAAGATAGCATGTCACTACAAGAAGCTAATAGAGACAGACATGCTATAATCATAGAAGCATGGCATTTTAATCACAGAGACATGCTAATAAGCACAGAAGCATGATAGAAGACAAACATGCTATCAAACAGATAGCATGGAAATAGGCTAGCATTCTAAATATATCACCAAAACATGGTATCTAATAGTAATTCTAAATAAATATAAGACATGTCATATATTCAAGGCACATAATTTGAATCAACTGGAAAACTAAAATTCACCTACATGGAAGGGAACTATACAGGGCATGTGAATTTCTATGTGCCTAATATGATGTGTGCTATGTTTCATCATTGCCAAACCAATCCAAGGGTAAATTTCCATGAATTCCATAAATCCATAAGCATAAAAAATTACACCAATCACTTGAGGTGAAATCATATCAACTGTAATATCGAAAAGCATTAACATAAATTCCCAACCCTAGCCACTTTGTCATTTTCTGTACTTGGGGTGGTCAGTCCCAGGCACTATGATTAACCAAGAACTGACACATTCCTAGTATCCTATCTACCAACCCAAAATAGTAAGAAAAAAGAAAAATACACCTCTAATACCACTTTGTAATGTCTCGGCTCAGCTCACCTCTAAGACGGTGGCCAGACTGGTGGGTCACATGACCTCAAGCGTGTCTCCTTGTATGCTAGAGGCTGCTGACTAGCAGTGAGGGTCTCAGGAGGTGATAGTGGAGAGACTATAACCTATTATAATATTTTCACATTGGTATAACTGAATATAAGCAACACATAGTAGTGGAAGTAGTAAATAATATTTGAA
This sequence comes from Viscum album, assembly GCA_963277665.1. Classification (NCBI taxonomy): domain Eukaryota; kingdom Viridiplantae; phylum Streptophyta; class Magnoliopsida; order Santalales; family Viscaceae; genus Viscum; species Viscum album. The sequence continues at coordinate 1,968,863,077 of OY728132.1, forward strand.
AATGCAGCAAAAGACAATAATTAACAATTTAATAAAAGTGTCCAACACCGGTTTATACAATAGATGATTGCATGACATAGTAATAATACATTATGGAAATTAGTAAACAATAAAACATGATTTACAATATAGTACAATAATAAAGAAAAAACAATAAATCCCCAAGGGTGATCTCCACGAGCATCCCGAACTCTAGCTCAGTCCTTTGCTCCTAACTTCCAGGTATAAATAGCACAGCATAAGCAATCAATCATGGTCCACAGTCCTAAAAAAAAGTAAGGTCTACTCGGGTACCCCAGTGCAATGGAATCCCGAGTAGGGTGTGAGATATAAATCTTAATAGGCTGACACCACCAGTCTCTAGCCCAATCCAGACGGTTAAATTTAAATTAAGAAGTGTGTCATATAAAATAAATTCATAGTGATAACAATTAATATTAACAACTTGGTCTGGGTTCCTAAATGGACACCCATCCCATACCAGCTGCTTTATCCTAAGTTGTAAATCCAAAAAGTATAGTTGAGAAAGGAAAAATATATAAACAAGGTTCAATAGTGACATGGAAAACTAAGGAATGCAAATCCCCAAGCTTGTTCTTTAACATGGGGTCTAAATATCATGTCACCACATAAGTAAGCTAGTAATTTAAGGTAAACAACCCAAGTGAAATCATAATACATAACAGTAAAGAAGGATGCATCTCAAGAATTTATATTAAAAACCATCAATTTCAGAGGTGGATTCTGAGCTTGTCCTTGAGGTATCGCTACAGTTCATCCATTCAAAATATCCAATGGAATTGAGCTCATCCAAGGTGATCCTTTTGAAATTCCAAGTATCGTTTATGGTATGGAAACTATGATTCCTTCCCAGGTATCACACATAAGGGACCGAGTATCTTCTGAAGGCTCGACATAGCCATCTTGTCTATGGTGCCATCCTCAGTTTCCCCTTAGTTAACCGGTATCACCCAATAGTATAATAAAAATCCCAAAGGAATCCCTTGCCTGGAGAGCCTAAAACATCACTTCCTCAATTCGTTTTGGTATAACCACCTGAGCATAGGAGTCTAACCATGATTCCTTAATATGTAACCCATGTTCTCACCTAGCCTGTATTAAGTGAACCATAGAATTAAGTCACATATAAATTTTCATAATTCATTGAGAAACATAAGAAAAAGGTGTGGCCTTAACACCCTTGTAACCCATTTTAAATGATTCATTTCATGTAATACGTAACGCATAAGGTATTACCTCTTATGCAATTCAAAATCCATGATCAATTTCATTACAACCAAAGCATACAATTCATTTAAGGAAAATTATGTCATCATGACCATGTCATTCCATTTGTTACAATTTACCTTAACTGTTCCTGTTCAATTATATTAAGAGGCATGGTCATACCACCATATTCAAGTCATTTAATCAACTAGTTTAACAAGTCAAGGTCAACACCAAGAACTATTCCTAAACATCTCACCTCAAATGATAACTCAAGGCATTAGGAAAAGGACCATTTAGGTTGGTCACACACTAAAGGGGTGTCCAAGAGGCAAAGTGAACACCCCGAATGGGTTTCTCTATAAGCGAAGTCCACAACGGGCCTGATAAAACAAACCAAATAATTTAATAAGAGATAACAAGGCATTTCCATAAGGTTGTGATGAGTGGCACAAAGGCGCGACATGACATAAGCGACGAAGTAAGGGGAAGAGGTTAGATGCCCTACACTGAGAATTATAATTAAATGTTGAGCCACGCACTTAGGAGGTGCCTTGGATAATCTATCATTTTTCAAGGAAGCAACACCATTCAGAAATAACCAAGAAGGATCATGTACAATAATTCCATTTAAAAATTATAATCTCAAGCATAAAGAGACACCAAGGCATTAAGAAAGGCAAGCATAAAGTCTATCGTTGCATTTTTATCTTGAAGGCAGTGCACCTCAACAGAGGTGTTTTATTAGAAAACATAAAAATATTTATCAACACTTCCTTTATGCATATTTAAACATTTATTCTAAAATTATAGTTCATATCAAGGTGGGTAAACACTAACCTACCATGTGTAACTCAATGCAAGAGAAACACTAATATAATAAGAACAAAAAACATGATATAAATATGTAATATCTACTTTTTATGTTAAATTCAGTGCACCTCAATATAAGGGTTTTATTATAAAACCATGTCTTTGTTTATCAAATTATTCATTTTTCCTCTTTAATCATTTTATACAAGAAATTAAATTCAATATAAACAAGTAGAATTAAGAAAAAAATGAATTCAATTTAAAGTATTCTTGGATTAAGAAGCTAGGAGAGGGAACCTACCTCAAAGGATGGCCAAGCCAATGCTTTCTAACTCAATAAGTATCTCGCTTGCACGCACGCACTTCCATATATATATATATATATCCTTAAACCGATGCACATGTTCCCCACACCATGAGGGAACACACACAAAGAATATATATATATATTTATATATATCAATACCTAGTAATATGTGTGCATGCCTTCAAAAAAGATTGCAACTCTCTACAATAAATTCCCAGGACTCATAAACACCATAAATCTCTAATTTAGAGGGTGTGAAACCAAACACGGGTTTAAAAACTTACCCCAAAATCCACAAAGGCAAATCGAATCGACCTAAACTACCTCAACTTCGATAGCGATTGTCAGAACATGGACCAACACAACCTGGAAGGCCATTTGCACAACCCTAGAACTGAAGAATAAAAAAAATGCATCAAACCTAAACTAGGGTTTCAGCTGAGCAGCCTAGGGTGAAGGATAGGCCAAAATTGGCCAAATTGATCTAGGAAAAAAAGGGGGAAATTTTTAGCTCAAAGATCCAGAGACAAATTGTAAAGGAATCATGTCGAACAAACGCTGAGCAGCCTAGGGTGAAGGATAGGCCAAAATTGGCCAAATCGATCTAGGAAAAAAAGGGGTAAATCTTTAGCTCAAATATCCAGAGACAAATTGTGAAGGAATCATGTCGAACAAACAGATGGAGAGGGATCCTGAAGGAGGGGGTAGCGCACTACAGGGTTTTGGCCAAGGGTGTGTCACATAAAGGGAGGTCCTCCATGGAGGGAATCGTGCTATAGGGGGCCACGGCCAAGGGAGCTCATGAGGAGGGAGGTCGCACAAAGGGAGTTCAGCCAAGGGAGGTGTGTGATGTAGGTGGGTAGCAGTCATGGGGTGTGTGACATAGATAAGAGGAGAACCCTATTTGGGTTCCAAAAAACCAAAAACAAAAAAAATATAATTCTAATAATAATAATGATAATAATAATATTAATAATAATAATTAAATTATTATTATTATTAAAACCTTTATTATTATTTTCCCATTTAATTTCCATTTAATAAATTTTCTATTTTAACTTTTAATATAATTTAATTTTAATTTATTTAAAAGAAAAACACCTCACAACATCAAATATTGGAAAAAGAAGAGTTCTGATGCTTGGTTTAAAAAAACAGCCTTCCCAGCTAACATAAGATTTGAACTCCTTCACTTGTTTTCTGGTTCAAAATGCAAGACGTTACAGATCCAGTCTGTCACATAGTCTAACCACTAAAATCTACACATATCTAGTCATGGAATGAGCCTTATTATTATGGAATGGTCACCTATAGACTCAAACCATCAAATCATATACCTTGGACTCCCATGATATAATGATCCCTCTACAGCATGACCATTGTGACTTGACAACGATGTCACAACATGAAAAAATTATAGATAAAAATACTATAACTTCTTAAAAAATTCTATAGAATATTTCAACATTAAGTAAGATCCTTTGGAAATCACATCATACACCATTATCAACAAACACAATCCCAAAAATGCTCTAAAAGTTATTTTTTTAACATCCTTCAAAATAAAGTCTTCTCTTTATACAAAACATTGAAGAACTTGATCACCATCTAAAAGGATTGATGAGAAGTTTTTAAAACTAATCAAATCTTGGGTGTTTCTAATGAATGAAATTAATGTCTTATTTCCATTGAAAATTTCCACTAATGAAAATTTTAAATCTGATGTGAAAACCCTAATCTCATCCTTAGAGAATTCAGTCATGTGGTGTCCTTTGAAGTTAAAGGAATGAGGTCTTTATTGATGAAAAAATGAAACATTTTCATTGAACTATTGCATATTTGGATTCTTAGTGGGAAGATCATTGACCGGAACAAACTTTGACATTGGGTCTCTAAGTGTAAGAGGGAGCGTTCACGAGAGCGCCATCTTTTTTTCAATATAATTTCATATATTGATATAGATTATATGGTAATATTGTATGTATAATTATTCATGTATATAATATATATATATATATATATAATTTTATGAGATATATGACATCACTCATGGTGAAACTAAAATTCCCTATAAATATAGGTTTATGTGTGTATGATTTCATTTAACATATATATTTTTCAATTTATAATTTTATAAGATTAATTTTTTATCAAAAATAAGATCAATGCTCATAAATATAAATGTTTATCAGTGTTAAATAAGTTAAAGCATTGATAAAGGTATCCTTTATCTTCACATACTAAAAATATTGGTAAAATAATTTTCTCTTTTCTCTGATTTGGTAGTAGTGTAATATTCTAATTTGGTGTTATCCCATATCAATAGAATATTGAAAGATGAAGAGACATTTATAACCATATGAGTGTTTCAATTCTTAGATAGGCATGAGATGAGACATTAAAGTGTTGATCATGTGCACAAACCACACCACTCCTCACTATGCCTTGGTACGAAACTCCATGTGTATCACCCCAAGATTTTATATGTATTTCCTTTGAAATAAAATTGAGGTATTTGATAGCCTTCTTTACACACAACCACAAGTCTAAATTAATCGTGATATAGTAAAACTTTATAACCTAGTTTTTAGATTTGTAGGTATGAATAGAATTAAACACAAAATTAAATATATATAATGGTAAAAATTTATTGTTGAACTCTCAATTTTAATAAATTTATTTAATGATTAAAATACCCATTTTTCAAAAAAACATTTTTATACATATTATATATTTATAACTAAAAAGGTATATTAATCACTATAGAAAAATTATTTTAGTAAAATTTATTGATAATTTATATGAATAAATTAATAATCATCCATTCATTAGATATATAACAGTTAATAATGAAGATAAAATCTTTTAAAGAAATATAGTTATTTTTGTTAAAAAATTATATACGCAAAATATTTTTATATTAATAAACTAAATAAATCATTATTTATTAATGTTTTTAATAAAATTTATAGATTATATATTGAATCAAATATTTTTACATTCATTTTATAGTTTTTACTAAGTAGGGAATGAATGTAAATTCATTTTTATGCCAAAAAAATGCATTTTTCTAAAAATGGGGTTTCGTTGCATTTTACATGCTTATTTAAATGTTAATTTATGCCACTTGTAGAAATATAAATTGATCAAATGGATTAAATATTTTTAATAAGAATTTCCCAAAAAAATTAATTATTCAACTTTCATTTTTTTGTCATAATGAATAGAAAAAACAATAAAAATTTGTTATCGTGATTAAGGTTAAAATAGGTTTACTGGGGGTTAAACTAAGAGATAATGGAAATAATGAAACATAAATGTATCTAATTATTATTTTTTGAATATATTTAGACCTTATATTATCCTAAATTAAAATTATTTTCCATTTGGATCCACTTTACAAGAAAGTGACTTTATATTATTAAATATTTTAAGTAATTTCATGTGCGTCTCTCCACTCAATTCTAAAAGGGTACCCCTTCTCCTCCATAATTCACAAATTTTAATCCATATAGATCATAAAATACCTACCCAAAAACCTTACTATATTCCTTAAATTCATTCTAGATCACATGTTCTTCTCCTAAAACAAACTTTTCAATGATTAAGGAGTAAGCCAAAGGAGCTTTCCTAAAGAAGTGGTAATTGTCTTACTGAACTCCATTCAATTTTATTTCTTATTCCTATTATAAATATATTGTATCTATTATAACATGATTAATCTAGTATCATAAATATACTGATAATTTATTATTATTATTATGGTAAAACCATTTTTCATCTTCTTTCCATCAAATGCTAAATGAAAGCATCGCTCGTGCGCACGTATAAACTACCACCTCCACATAGCGATAAAAATTATTTTTCATCACTGGCTCACATTGATGGATGTAATGATATATTTAATAAATATATAATATATTCATGATATAATTATTAACCTGTAATTATAAAAATACAATTTATATTTCTTTCCTTCTTTTCATTAAAAAAATGAAAAAAATGTTCATGATCGTCTCCATGAACAGTGTAATTCATTTTTCAATATCTACCTTTTATGGATGGTTATAAATATGTATATAATGAATATGTATTATATTTATATAATTATTAAAAATTTATTTATGATGGAATATTGATAAAGATTAAAGGACCATAACAACCAAATCAAAACATATATGAATGACAAAGCAGTTTTCACCTAGAAAAGTGATTTTTATATAGAATCGTTAATGAATGAGAGATAAGATGTTATAAGTAAACCAATTTTGGTATTATAAGTATTAATATGGTAATTTAATAGAATAATAATAAATTTAAATTTATTATATAGGTGGTTATAGTACTTACAAAGCAATTAAAACTTGATGTAAGGTTTTTATATTACAATCACAATTTTACTAAGATTGTTTACGCATAAATTTCTAACAATGAAATTATTTGATCTATATATAAAAAATATAATGAATATTATTATACTATAATTATTTATATAAATTAAAAGTTTTATTTTCATTTTCCTCTCTCTAAGAACTCAAAATTCAGAAATAATTTTTTTAATGAAAAGTGACTTTTTTCTATTTGGATAGAAATCATTTTCTTCCATGTTCGTATTTTCTTTAAAATGTTTTAAAAATTGTTTTTAATGTTATATAATGATTTTTTAAATTTATTTTTACCCAAGTTTTAATTTCTATAAAAAAATTTGAAAAGGAATCTTCTTTTCATTTTCTAAATGATTCACCTTTGACTTTTTACTAAAGGTGTGAAAGGAATATTAGTTTTAACGTATACTACACGAAAGAATTTTCCCATCGTCATGAACACTCAATAATTTGAAGATTAATTTAGAATTTAGGAGGGTTATTTTTAAACAAAAATATTTTAGAAAATTTTAGATTTTAAATAATTCATTTAATAACAAAAAGGGTATTTTTCTCAAAAAAAATATTCCTGTGATCTTCTAAAGGAATTTTTCATCTATGATAAAATCCTTTAATGTCACTTATGATTCACTGGGTATATGATCCTATAATACCATCCTTAATATTTATCTATATGGTTTGTGATTATAATGATGAAATATTGATGAAGTCTATTTTTCTTTTCCATGGGTTAAGCTGTGATGAAATGATAAATATTTTAATGATCTTTTGGCATATATATGAATATATTGTGATTATGTGACAGGTGGGTCCATTATAGAACTATAATTCATCAGGTATCTATTAATTTTCATAACCTAAAAGGGTATATGATAGGTTTTCCCAAGCCCAAAAGAGGGTACACGGTAGGTTATCCCAATCCCGAAGTAGGTACACTGGTTGTTAGCTAAATCCTAACATGTTATGAATGTCTTACTGGGTAGCCTTAACATAATATTTCTATGATTATGGTTATTAAATAATTTTTATTTCACTCTATATTACATGTTATTATGATTATAATATGATCTCATGGATCATGATCTTTTATTATTTTATAATTCATGTCTTAGAAACTATTAAAGTTTTATGTCATGATTATGATCTATGAATTGTTGGATATGATTTTCAAATGATAATCACATATTATCATGACCTTATGCTCGTGATATGAATAAATATGATCATTGAATGATATCTATATTATTTAACCTTACTGATCATTTGAGATCACCCTTATTATGTTTCATTTTCCCCAGGATATGAAGAAATATTTTAAGTATGTAATGCCTAATAAGGGTTCTAGGTGTGAAGAACTTAGTGGGATATGTTGTAAATCTTTTATGTACCAATTTTTTAAGTATCCAAATTTTAAAATATGCTAAAAATTTATGGTTCTAGTGTGGATAGTAATGATATGTAATGGATTTTCATATAATAAGATGTAATATTTATGTATGAAATTCTTGGGTCGATTCAGTTGGTATCAAAGTAAGGTTTAGTAATTTTTCGAAAATAAGATGAGAAAACATTAATGAGTTCCATTAGGATAAGCCTAAGTATAGGATAACAACATATGTTATGGTAAATAAATGCATGTGGTTTTCCTATAAAATACATCCCTTTATATATACTAGAAAGTATATGCAACTGTAACACATATGCACCTAGGGGTAACAAATCTGAAAGGGGTGGATTGAGTATTAACTCGATCATCACTGATGCACGATTATTGATCCTAAGATTGAAAACTTGGATAGACACTCCTAGGGGATATGCTTGGGTTAATTAATATTTTTATTATGAATCTTTATGATGGATTTTAATAGATGTTGACCATGGATAACCTAGGTTAAACCTATGGTGTCATATATTGAATATAAGGTGTCATGATTTAGACATCCTATAAATTATTTTCATGATTATATGATTTCTAAATATGATTATTATTTCTCAAACTCAAAAGAAAGCATATTAACACTGAATTTAATGGATAATGAAATGATTTTTCTCCTAATAAACTAAATTTTATGGGAGATATAATAGAAAATGGCATTCCCATTCTTACACAAATTTCTCAATCCATGAATCTTGTTGAGATTTAAAATGAGTAAAGTAGGAGACAAAATTATATTAAGTCCTTTATGAGGCAAAATCTTCCTTCTTTTAGTGGGTTTGTTGATAAATTAATTATTTAGAAATGGATCAGTACCACTAAAAAGATATTTTTCATTCACTAGTTCTTAGAGTATAAAAATTTTATTTTGGTTATTTTTTGTTTGGAAGGAAAAGTATATCAATGTTAGACTCTTATCAAGAACACAAGGCAACATGAAGAATTTGACTCTATATAGTGGGATAATTTTAGAAGGTTATTTTTCAATAAGTACTTTCCTCATATTCTTCTTATGAAAATCAAGAAGGAATTCCTTGATCTAAATTATAATGATGATGAATCCATCAGTACCTATAAGGAAAATCATAAAAGACTTCTCACCAATGATCCTGTACCTTAGTGGTATAGGCTCTTGCTTGGAATCCAAAAGACCCAGGATCAAATCTGGGCAGGGACTAATTTTTCAGTACTGTAGCATCACTATAGTAGGGCAATGTAGCAGTAATGTAGCAGCGTCAGGACTGTAGCGGCGACGACATTGTAGCAGTGGAGGCACTATAGCAGGGACTGTAGAGGTGGTTGTACTGTAGCAGGTACTATAGCAGCCCGGGTACTGTAGCAGTACTATTCACTGAGGGTCTCTTTGGGCCAAAAAAATGGGCTTTCAAGCCTTGTATTCAGGCCACTTGGCCTTGGGCCTTCAGGTTATGTAATTGGTCTCTCTATACCCAGTCTAAATATTTCTTTGCTTTAAATAATAAAATAAGTCTTCAGCCCCAACCTTTTAAAAAAATTATAAAATACTTGTAAGGTATGATTTTGGTATTATCATCCAACCAGAATGAAAGTTTGATCGATTCTTTAGTGGCTTAAAACCAATTCCTTGAAGGGAATTATCCATAAGATACTTCAGTGACTATAAAGAAATTTTTCGATGTGATCTCGAGTTAGAAATAGATATCTAAGTCATCCATCAATCTCATAGTTCTTATAATAAAAGAAAGATGGAATTTAAAGGAAAATATAATAATAAAAACCATGGAGGAAAGAATATGATTATTCCTTTATTCCAAAAGTGTGGAAAGAAACATGGATGAAATTGTCTTAATGAGGTCATTAAATGATTTAATTGTAGAAATGTAGTTCACCAGGAAATTGAATACCGATGTGATAGGAATAAGTTAGCTAATGATGTGATTGGAGATAAAACTACAATGAATGAACCACCCACACTCTAGTGTTTCAAATGAAAAGAGCATAATAATTATGATAACTAGTGATTGAATCTAAGGGTTAATGATGATGACTGATATTAGAAACCTTTTAAGCCTGGATAAAAAGGGAAATCTCATGTGATCACCATTGTCGATATGGGGTATGATCGTGAAGCAGTGAAAGGTACAATTACCACCCAATATAGAACTACCAATGTCTTATTTGATTCTAGATCTACCCACCCTTTTATACTTGAATAATTTAATAAAGTTATTACATTACCAAATCAACAATTAAATGTTGAATTATTAGTGAAAAATCCTAATGGTGTGATAATCACATCTCAATTTTATGATTCTTATCAAATTGAAGTTTATGGGAATGTGTTTTCTATAAATCTTTTTATTCTCTAGCTAGTTTAATTTGACATTTTTTGGGAATGGATTGGGTTTCCTTATATATATATATCCCATATAAATTTCTGAGCAAGGGAATTCAAATATGATATTTTGATCCAACATATGATAATTTATTGGTGTGAGGATAAATATGAACTTCCAATGGAAATTACATCTGTTTTATAGGTCTTTATTTCTATTCAAAGGGGGTATTTATCTTAGATGGTTGGGGATAAACTCAACATCGAAGATATGCCTACTATATAAGAGTTTTTTAATTTATTTAAAAAAGAGTTTCCTAGTCTTCCTTTAAATCTTGAATTTGAGTTTTCAATAGAACTCATACCTGGTGCTACAACTACTTCAAAGACTCCATGTAGAATGGAATTGATTGAGTTGCTAGAATTAAATAAGCAACTCCTAGAGAATCTTGATAAGGGATTTATTTATCGAATTGAATCACTATGGGGTGAACCTATTCTTTTTTGTAAATAAGAAATATGGATCATTATTACTATATATTGATTATTAGGAACTTAACAAGATCATGATCAAGAATAAGTATCCTCTACCCCTTATTGAAGATTTTTTTGATCAAATATGAGTATATCAATATTTTTTCAAGATTGATCTTTGATTTGGATTCTAAAAATTAAGGTTCAAAAGTGAATACATACCCAAAATAGCCTTATGTATGATTTTTGGACACTATTAATTTATAGTGATGCCATTTGAACTTATTAATTTCCCCGATATCTTTATGTATTTAATTAATAGAGTTGTTAGAGATTACTTTGATCAGTTTATGGAAGTCTTTATATATGATGTTCTTATATATTTCAAGAGTAATAAAGAGGATAAAGATCACTTGAGGATTCTACTAAAGACCCTAAGGAAGGAGAAGATGTATGTAAAATTTACCGAATGTGAATTTTGGATATAGAAAGTTTCATTTTTGGGTCATATAATCACAAGAAAGGGTATATTGGTGGAACCATCAAAGGTTTAAGTTTTTGAATAATGACCCAGATCAACCACAGTTACTGAGATCCATAATTTTATTAGATTGTATAGATATTATCTATGTCATGTGAATAACTTCTCACTTTTACATAATCCACTCACAAAGTTAACTCAGAAGGGAGTCAATTTCCTTTTGACTGATGAATGTAAAGAAAATTTAAAGGAATTGAAGTGAAGTTTGGTTAGTGTACTTGTGTTAAAACTACCTTATAGTGGAGAAGGGCATGTAATTTATAGTGATTTATCAAAGAAGTTAATAGGATGTGTTCTTATGAAAAATGATATGGTGATAGTTTATGCCTCACACCAATTTAAGGTTCATAATAAAATTTACCCGACCCATGAGCAGTAATATATGCATTAATGATATGGAGGCATTATTTTTACAGAGGAATGTGTGATGTATATATTGATCATAAAATTTTAAAGTATATATTCACTTATAAAGAGTTTAATATGTTCCAAATATAATGGTTAGAGTTTATTAAAGATCATAATTGATCAATACATTACCACCCTGGGAATGCGAACAAGGAGGTTGATGCTTTGAGTTGAAAGGATCATGTTAGCTTATTTGTGATGAGGATCCCAAAATATCCAATATTTATGGTTTTTATAAGGATAGACCATGAAATATTGAAGGAAGAGGATAAATCTTATCTTTATCAAATGAGTGTTCAACTATTTATCCATGTGAAGATTAAAGAGGTGAAAAAGGAGTATGCATAGCTAAAAAAGAAGGTGAGAAATGTTCCTGAGATCAACCTTGATTGTGATAGAATGATAAGGATCATGAACTAAGTATGTGTCTCATTAATACCGAGATGGAATAATAATCTATTGTAAGAAGCTCATAGTTCATCATTCACTATTCATCATGGAAGTAAAAAGATGTGTAGAGATCTGAAAGAGTATTTTTGATGAGACAACGTGAAGAGAGATATTGCAGAGTATATATCTTGATATATGGTATGAAATTAATTTAAGGTTGTGATATATAATTCTAATGGGGTGTTACAACTATTACCCATACTAGAATGGAAATGGGAAAAATCATCGTGGATTTCATCATTGAAATCCTCAAAACATATAAAGGACATAATTTTATTTGGGTTGTAGTTAATAATTTTATGAATCCATCACTCTTAATTATTATCATAGAATATTTATCTCTTGATCATATTTCCAAGATATACATTAAGGAAGTGGTAAGGTTGCATGGAGTACAACATTCTATTATATATGATTGAGATCAGTGACTTGCCTTGAATTTATGGTGAAGTCTTCAGTAAAATTTGGATACATAGTTATATTTCAGTACTTCTTATCATCCTTAGACAGATGTTCAGTCTGAGAGGACCATTCAAACCCTAGAGGATATTCTAAGAACATGTTCTCTATATTTTAAAGTTAGTTGGGATCAACACATTCCTCTTATAAAATTCTCTTATAATAATAACTTTCACTTGAGAATTAAAATTAATCCTTATGAAGCTCTCTATATAAAGAAGTATATAACTCTGACATGATGGTATAAAGTTAGAGAATGAAATCTATTAGGACATAAGATATTTGAGGAAATGTAAGAGAAATGTAGATCCATTCTGCAGCACATCAAATCAACTCAGAGTCGATAGAAAAGTGATTCCGACAATCATCGATGGGATATAGAGTTCATAGTGACAAGGTATTTCTATAAATATTTCCTTAGAAGAAGGTTATGAGATTTGGAATGAAGGTAAATCAGAGTGCTAGATATATCGGTCCCTTTGAATTTCTTGAACATATCTGGACAGTTTCTTATCACTTGGAACTTCCACTAAACTTATCTCAAGCTCATGATGTGTTCCATGTATAAATTTTGATGAAGTACACACTTGATCCTCCAAATGTACTAAACTCATAGGTTTTACAGTTAGAGAATGATATTTTCTATGAAAAAAAATTGGTATAAATCTTGATCATAGACATAAAGTGTTATGGAACATGACAACTCACCTAGTTAAAGTTATCTAGAGGAATCAAAAAAAATAGGAAGTTATATAGGAACTTTAGGGTGTGATGAAGCAGATATATCCTCATTTTTTTGTATTATATTGATATATTTTTTAGGGATAAATTCATTTTAAGGGGGGTATAATGTAACACACCAATACTTTATACGTGTTTCCTTTGAAATAAACTTGAGGTATTCGATAGCTTACTTTACATGAAACCTCGAGTCTAAATGATTCGTGATATATTAAACCTTTATAAACTAATAGTTGGATTATATAGTATTAATAGGATTAATAACATTATGAAATATATATTATAATGGTAAAAATGTATTGATAAGTTCTCAATTTTAATAAAACCATTTAATGATTAAAAGACCTATTTTTTTTAAAATGTATTTTTTTACATGTTATGTATTTATAAGTAAAGTATAATGAGAACTGTTGAAAAATTATTATAATGAAATATATTTATAATGTATATTAATAAATTAATAATCATCTATACATTAGTTATCTAATGGTTGGGAATAAAGATAAAATCATTTATAGGAAAAAATAGTTATTTTTCAAAAAATTGTTTTTTATATGTACAAAGTGTTTTTATATTAATAAATTAAATAAATAATTATTTATTAATGGTTTTAATGAAATTTATATATTATATATTCAATAAAATATCTTAACATTCATTTGATATTTTTTACTAAGGAATGAAATTAATTTCAGTTTTATGCTTAAAATGCATTTTTCTAAAAATGGGTTTTTGTTGTGTTTTGCTCAGTTATTGAAAAGTTAATTTTGGACACTTATAGATTTTAAAATTGATAAAATAGATTCCATATTTGTAATTAGAATTTAAAAAAATTAATAATGAAAATTTCATTTTTGGTCATAATGAATTGTAAAAGCATTAACAATTTTTTATCACAATTAAGGTTAAAACGGGTTTACGTGGAGGGTAAACTATGAGATAAGGGTAAGAATGAAACATAAACTTATCTAATTCATATTTTTGGAAGATATTTCGAACTTATATTATCCAAAATTTTAATTCTTTTCTATTTGTATCCACTTTCACAAGAAAGTGACTGTATATTATTTAAATCTTTTAAGTAATTTCATGTGTGTGTCTCCCCTCACTTATAAAAGAGAACCCCTTCTCCTCCATTATTCATGAATTTTAAGCCTAATATCTTGGAAAATACCTGAATAAAAACCTTCATAGATTATTTTTATTCACCATAGATCCCCTAGTCCTCTCCTAATACAAACATTTCAAGGATTAAGGAGTAAGTTAAAGGGGGTCTTCCGAAGAGGAGGTAATTATCTTACCTGGTTCCTTTAAATTTATTTATTTTTCTTCCTACTATAAATATATTGAATCCATACTAACATGATGAATTCAGTATAATAAATATACTAATATTTTATTATGATTATTGGACAACTGTTTTTCATATCATTTTCACTGAATGGGAAATGAAAGTATCGCTCGTGCGTATATGTGGACTACCACCACCATATAGCGATATGATTCATTTTCCATCACCAACTCACATTGATGGATATAATGATGGATTTGATATATATATATGTTATTTTAGATATAATTAAGATTATATAATGATAAAATATTATTTAACTTTATTTCCTTCTTTTCGTTAAAAAAATGAAAACCACGTTCATGCGTACATTTGGACTATCATCTTAATGAATGCTGTAATTAAGTTTTCTATCTTTATCTTTTATAGATGGTTTGAAATATGTATATAGTGAATATAAATTATATTTATACCATGATTCAAAATATGGATATTATGTAACCATGATCAAGATGCAAGGACCATAACAGTTGAATCAAAACATACTTGAAGAACAAAACAGTTATCACTCGAAATAGTGATTATAATAAAACAAATTGTTAATGAACGGGTGATAAGATGTTATAAGTAAACCGTGTATGGTATTATAAGTATTAATATGGTCATTTTATACAATTATAGTAAATTTAAATTTATTATACAAGAGGTTATAGTGCCTATGAATCAAGTCAAACTTGAGATGAGGGTTTTACATTACAATCTCATTTTTCAAAGATTGTTTACTCTCAAATTTACGATGATTAAATTATATGAATATCTCTCAAAAATCACTTGAATTTTATTATACTGTATTTATTTATAGAAATTAAAATTTTTCCTTTTATTTTCCCCTCTCTAAGTACTAAAAAGTTTGAAATTATGTTTTTAAGGAAAACTGACTTTGTTTTTCTATTCGGTTGGAAATCATTTTCTTCTTTGTCTATATTTTCTTTAAAAAATCAAGAAAGATTTTTCTAATCTGCAATGATTATTTAAATCCATTTTTACCCATTTTTTAATTTCTATAAAAATGTTTAAAAAGGAATCTTCATGTCATTTTCTGAATGAGGTACTTTTTACCAAAGGTGTGAAAGGAACCTTAGTTTTAACGTATACCACGTGAATGTTTTTTTTCTACCTTTATGACCATTTCATGCTTTTTAAATTCATTTACAAGTTTTCATGGTTATTTACAAAGAAAATATTTTCTTTAATATTTTAAAAAAAATAGATTTTAAATTAGTTATTTCAAAATGAAAGGGGTATTTTCCTCAATAAATATTTCAGTGATCTTTTAAAGGAATTTTTCATCTATGATTACACCTTTTAATGTTACTTATGCTTCACTAGGGATGAGATCCTATGATACTATTATTATTCTTTTTCTGGATAGTGTAAGGTTCTAGGGCCTGCAATGGAAACAGGTGGGCCGGGGATTTTAAAATTTTCATCAGCGGATCGACGGTACTTGTCGACGTCGACGATCCGAGCCCTAGTGAGGTCTGAGGATCTCGCGTAAATTGTAAAGAGTACAAAATGAAAATTAAAAAGGACTCATTTCAAATCTGAAGTCATGTTCAAATGCAACAAGTTGATGGTGATCGTCACTTGAAGGATCCAAAGCAGAAACCCTCTAGATTTTCCACAAGTGCTTCAAAAACCCGCTAGAACGTCGATCGTCGAACTCCGGGTGCTAAAGCAATGATCCGAAGATTCTTTCAACATCACGATGATCACCGCATCGAGAAGCCTTCATTGCATGAGAGAGATATTGATCCGAGTTTCTTGGATCGAGAGATTCTCTCTCTAGGAAGTGGGAGGAGAGAGAGGCTCTCAATTTTCATTCAATGAATGAATGAATAGTGAATTGCACAACATAATTGAGTGTCTCATCCTATATATATAGTGGAGTTGAGAAATACCTGGTTGGGTTCCCCGGCCCCTGTTTATTTCAACGTCCACTAATTAAATAATTATGACGAACTAAATTGTGCCAATATTATTTATTATTTTATCACATACTTTTAATATATATATAATATATTACGTGATAAAACCCGAGTCATTTAACTCGACTCGTTGTCCCGCTTAATATTAAATGAACCTTGAATATTAAAATAATATTTGTTCGATTAATATTTTTCTCGTATTTACTAAACTTGTAAATACATTAAATAAATTCAATCCCAAATATTCATAAATTGAATATTAATGAATTTATTTAATTCTTTTGGTGATCGATAATTTGGAAAACACTCGGACCCCGTGGAGGGGCCCACTATGTCCATATACCTATTCGACTGAATAGGGCGGATTCTTGAATATGCTATTGTGTGTGACCCTCTAGGCCCTTATCTCAATAGCATTGAATAAAATCCACATACCAAGAGCGGAGTCTAGCAACCCATCATGGGCCATAAAGAGATCAGGATAGTCATAGCAATGACTACCATCCTACGAACACTGATTGTGTACTATAATCTCTTTGTCATTAAATATCTCATAAATCAGGACGCACACTTGTGTTATCATCCTTTCTTGATTTATTATTTGTTGATCTATCGGGATGGATTTTCCTTTCTACCGCTTTGGCCAAAGACTTATGAAGGCAGCACCATCTTGATCAACCAAGCCTGAGATATAAAACTTCCTAAACTTGGAAGTGACAAATCCTTTCTTGACCATTCAACTAATGTCATACCACCAACGACGCACCCAGTGCAAACTACCTCTCCACGACTTCATTGTCATGGTTTTCGTCTTGCATCAAAGTATCTAATTAATTGGTACACACTGGTAGTGATCTCAAGTCAGGAGACCAATACACATGTTTATAGATAATAATGACCAATGACACCCAAAACATGTGGTGTTTCTATTTGTGGGTCTATCCTCATGATCTCACTACTAGAGTTCACCAAGTGAAAACTTCATGAGAAGAAGTATCGATGCTTATGAGCCCCCAGCACCTGATAGTCAAACATCTACTGTGTCCAGTCAGTAATATGTATCTAGACTATATAAAATATATTTAAGATTAATGTCATAGTATCTTGAGGTTCTCATTATAGCCTGAGATCTTCTATAACCTCTTGACACGAAAATAAACCTTTGGAAATTACCATTATAATTGTGGACGCGGAAAAGTATACACTATAATGGTAAGAGACCTCATGTATAACTAATTGTACACATGATATGGTAATAAAAAGTACTTCATAGTTGTGTCTAGAGAACCCACTATTTCAACACTCCCACTTGCACTAGAGCAAAATTTCTAACCAAACTTGTTAGCTACTCACATGATCAAAATCATGATTCTTATGAGTAATGGCTTTAACTGCTGGGTCTACCACATTTTTGCCACGTGGCATATCTGATGTATGCAACCTCATCTCCTTGAGTAGAAATTCTCAAGATAAGGTATCCCCGACTATATCACTTTTGTTCATTGTTATAACTTGACAACTTGGCTATTAAGAATATCATAATTATGATAAATACTTTTCTCACTAGGTGAAAATCCAAGAACTGGAACAAATCATTGCGATTTATAACTGCTTCTTAGCTGCCTTAGAAGTTGCAACATACTCAGTATGTGTAGGTATTGCTACCACTAGATTTTATGATCTTGACTCTCTCATCACCTTTTGCCTAACTGCGATACTAGATCAAATTGATCTAAGGATTACTAGTTTGTGTCCCACCATAACTAGTATACCTTCTTCTCCATATACCAGGTACATATAATTTGTACTTCCGAAGTACAACATGATAGTTTTGACTACTTCACTTGTAGTGCTCCTAGATATAATTGATATTTACCTACTATAAAGTATATCCAGGAAATATCAATTATAGTACATAACATGGCATATGTGATTGATCCATATCTGAAGAGTATGGAACTCAACTCACAACTTTAATCTCTTACCATGTTCCAAACATGTTAACTTGAAGAGATTAATCCATGTAACATTGGAAACAATTCTGAACTTGAATTGTTCTAACTTGTATTTTTCAATACAATGTCACAATATGTACGATTGACTAGGTCCAAGAAACCATTAGATCTATTTAGATAGATCCAGTTCCCTAGAACATAGGTTTCTACTTTAAGTCAATCTTGTAGAATGAATTTTAACCTGATCTTATCTAATAGTAAGACCAATAAATTTTTTCCATATGTTTCTGAACATATTTTACTTGGAAAACATTGGTGCTCCCACTAACCTTTGGTGGACACAAGGCAAAGATTCATTTGAAATGAATGCTCTAAGAACTTATTGTTTACTTTAATCTAGAACTAGATTTCAGTAAATTTCAACCTTCATTAGCATGATGTCATCATCCCTTTCTAGTTGCGTCGTATAGACACCTTCCACAAAAGATGATCTTGATATCCAATGACCAATAGAATGGTCTTAGAGGTTTATCTATGAAAAGTAAAATTCTAATGGATTTTGGCATACCAAATTGGTATAACCAATCGATCTTTATTGGTACCAGGCTTGTACCATCCATGTATCGTATCATTTGAATACCCACCGCAATATTCAATTTATAAAACCCATTGCAATTTGATACATGGAAACCATTATTGAATTTTAATTCATCTTGTCAATATTAGCTTATTTCCATATATTGCTTACTTGTAGTAATTATTATTCTTAATGAATAATATATCACCGGCCACGGTGAATAAAAACCATCATCATGGTTTCATTCTTCTTACACAGTATGTGTCTCTAAAACATACCTCTTCGACATGAACTTGTTCCTATGTCAACCATTTGTGCATCTCGAGCATTGACTAAGTCCAAGTCAATTCATCTCCCACTATCTCTAATATAAATGTGCACCCTTATTTAGAAATTTAGTCTAATGTTTGACTACATATTTTCTATCTTAGGTATTTATGTAATATCTTAAGCAACTGTTAGGATAATTACTTATATGCACCATGTGTCCATCTTGATGCATGTTTGTTTATATCTTAACAAACTCTTTGCATCCTAACACATGATCTATGACATAATGGATTTTCATCATACTATAACTCATATGATATCCATTTTTAATTTTAGTTGGCATTCCATTATTTACAAAGCACATATTGAAATATAATATAAGTTTCTACGAATTACAACATTGATACAACTTACATCATAACCTTGATGTACAAAATATATGACAACCCTACTTTTATTACAAACTTAAAAATGATTTATTACATAAAACCTCACTTGATACAACAAAGAAGATCGAGAGGTTTAGTTTCTTTGGGGATTAGGATCATTACATAAAAACTTAAAACATGAAATACAACATCTTTATTAAAAACTTCCTTTACACGACCACTACATTCCTTCGTACTTAGCATTGCATGGGATAACCTGAGGACATGCATAAGAAAAGAGTGAGCTATAAAGCCCAGTAAGGGAGTACACATGGAATAACATGAGGAGTAAAATACATGTTAGACAATAGTAATATCAATAGAGAATAAGAAAAACATGAACATAAAGGCATGATAAACCATGATAATCATAACATGGAAATGTGGCAACAACACTTAACATGGAATTAGCATGAGCCAAGGCTCATTGCACATGGAGCATGAGTAAATCCTCATTGCACATAAAGCATGAGTAAACCCTTATTTCACTTGAATTAGAATGAGTCAACACTCATTGCACATTACATATCATGATACTATACTTTACCCAATGCATTGGAGCGCTATAAGGGTGCACCCTTCTTAAACATTTCATTTCATGCATAAGTGTGTCATATGGATCATAAAACATGGATTCATAAAACATAATCATTTATTACATGATAAAGAAATGTGGAATTCATACATGAAACTTTATAATCAATAAGTAAATGTTCATAAAGTTGAATACGCTTGATGGAGAGATGGGCATGCTATTCACTACACAATGGCATTGGCTTAGAAAATCGGTGCGATTTTGGCAGCGTAATGACGTGACATGAGAATTAATAAAAACGGTTGATGAGAGATAAGGGGTTACTCATCATATTTAAATGTAAAGGACAGTAAGGAGGTAATATAGATACATGTCCCAACAATTTTAATGGAATTTAGATTCATGATACAAAAGTATATCTTGAATGTAAATGAGGAGAGAGAAGTTCCTTTCGGAATTTTGGCATAATAACGGGTGTACATGGTAGGAATCTAATGAGAGAGAAAGGGGTCTCCCATCATTCAAACATAAAGAGGGAAGTATTAGGGAGGTTAAAAAACATACCCCAACATTCATAAATGAAATTAAATGGGAAAAACAACTTAAAGAAAATTGGACAAAAATGAGAAAGGAAGAAAACACCCTTACTTGGAAGTGTGCTTCCAAAGGATAGAGAGAGGCTTGTGAGAGGCTTCTTGGGAGCTTGGGGAACCTTGGGAGGATTATAGAGAGAGTATGGAAAAGTTTGGACGAAATCCAAAGGCTTTGAGTGAGGAGGTAGTGGAAACTTGGGTGGGTTTATATAGGAAAGGTGAGGGAATTATTTATTATTTAGGTTTGGGACCCCTTATATTAAATTAATCCAAACCACAAACCATACCATTGTTTTTTCCCATGGTTTTTGGAAAAGGGAAGAGTAAAAAACTATTTTATAAGGCCAAATTCCAAACTTCTTAAAATATTAGGGTTGCTTATGTGGAGGTGAGTCACACTCTCATGGAAATTAATTTAAAAAGACAAGGTGTTTAATAAGTCTTGAGGGGTCTATTAATGCTTTGAAAAGTAATCCAAACAAACCCAAAATCACATTATTTTAATGGTAAAACATATATTGGCCGAACATAAATATTATAGTATTTTATTACATCACTATTGGGTCATTATGATGTCATAAAACACATTATATATTTAAACGGTATTTAATTTTTACTCAAAAATTTGACTGTCTCAGAAAATTATGAAAAATTCACTGTTGGATAATTTCGACGTCCTGATTCTAAAAATAAAATTTATTTTATCTAAATAATTTTCTAAATATGTTAATTTTCACTTTTAAAATAAAAATTGACATTTATCGAAAATTCATGGGTTTTGACAAAAATGGCTTTCAAACCTTAATAAAAATTATAATTGCATTCATACAATTATATGATCATTTATATATAATAAAATTAATCTAATAATAATAATAATAATAATTTATTAAAATATTATTTAATTCAAAAATCCCTTAATTTAATAAAATAGATTTCTTAATTAAATAATAACTAAAAACACCATTTGTACTTTAAAAACTATTTACAATGTATCAATAATGACAAGAAATTATATTCATTATTATATACAAAAATAATTTACATGAACATAGTACTATCTATTAGTTATATAACCCCTTAAAACAGCCGCATAAGACCTAAGGGTAAGGTGTGCGATGGTGACGGACTCTTGGGGTGACTCGAATAACATCGCTCGAGTGGTAATTTCTATCAACTTTCACTTTTCCCGTAGATGGTCCTGTTTGAGCTTGACATGATGAAGCTCAGCTTGGGCTTGGTCAAGAGTGAATTCCAAAGATGCCACCTCTTTTCCAAGCTCCGACAAATGGGCTTCATATGGAGAAATTCTACTGGATGAGGTCATCGCTTCTTTTGTCTGAGTAAATTTGGATTTGTTAAGGCCCTATATTTATACTAATCATGTGATCACTGTTCAATGGCTATATTAGCAACGATAAAAATTCTTAACATAAAACCAATGAAGTTGAAATTTTATATAAACATAAAGAGACATTTAATTAGATCAAGAGGGATTTTCATTAATGAAACTTTGGGTCGTTACAATATTCCCCCCTTAAGAAATTTCTCCCTCCAAATTTTTCCTTTTACCACACTAAAACATATGTGGGTAACTCAGCTTCATCATTTCCTCTGATTCCCAAGTCGCTTCTTAAAACTTGTGGTTTCTCCACAACACCTTGACGAGGGGCACTGTCTTATTTCGTAGAACTTTTTCTCTATGAATTAAGATCTTCACTGGTTGCTCCTCATAAGAAAGATCATCTTCCAATTGTACCACCTTAGAAAAGAGTACATGTGAAGGGTCCAGTATGTACTTCCTTAAGAGGGATACATGAAAGACATCATGTACTTTGGCCATAGTAGGTGGAAGTGCTAGTCGATAGGCCACATCCCTGACACGGTCATGAATCTCAAAGGGGCCAATGTACCTTGGAATTAACTTCCCTTTCTTTCCAAACCTCATGACCTTATTCCACAGAGATATGCATAGAAAAACCATGTCTCCAACTTTAAACTCAAGGTCTCATTGACGATTATCTGCATAACTCTTCTGTCGACTCTGGGCTGCCTTGATATGCTGCTGAATGGTTTTCACCTTCTCCACCATTTCCTCGACTATTTCTGGTCCAAGCAGCTTACGTTCACCAACTTCATCCCAACATGCCGGTGTTTTGCACCTTTTCCCATACAGGGCTTCATATGGTGTCATTTGGATGCTCAAGTAAAAACTGTTATTATAAGAGAACTCAACCAGAGGAAGATGTTGATCCCATCCTCCTTTAAAGTCCATTGAGCATGCTCTCAACATATCCTCAAGTGTTTGGATAGTCCGCTCGGATTGGCCATCAGTTTGAGGATGATAGGCCATACTGAAGTTCAGTTCAGTATTCAGAGAATGTTAAAGTCTCTTCCAAAACTTAGAGGTGAATCTTAGATCTCGGTCAGACACAATAGATAGTGGTACTCCATGCAAACTTACCACTTCCCTGATATATATCTATGCCAGTTGATCCTATGAGAAATCCTCCCGAATATCAATGAAGTGTGCAGTCTTTGTAAGACAATACACAACAACCCAGATTGAATTGTTGCCTTTGGATGTCCTCGGAAGTCCGGTGACAAAGTCTATGGTGATGTTTTCCCATTTCCATTCTGGTATGGGCAATGGTTGCATCATCCCCTTAGACTTCTGCCTCTCTTCCTTCACTTGATGACACACTAGGCACTTTGATGTATATTCAACAATCTCCTTCTTCATATTATCCCACCAAAAGTTTCCTCGGAGATCTCGATACATCTTTGTGCTCCCTGGGTGAATAGATCAATTTGAATTATGTGCATCATCCAAAAGTTCCTTCTTCAGCTCCGGACTTGATGGAACACATAGTCTTTTTCTAAACCGCACAATTCCTTCTTCATTAACATTAAACTCTGAGGATCTCCCTTTTTCGATAGCTTCCACTTTTTATTGAATTCCCACATCATCCTTTTGAGCATCCTTTAACCTTTCCAAAAGAGACGGTTAAGAAATCATTTTTGAAAGGATTGATTATTTTCCCTTCTCTATGATTATCATGCCCATCTTCATCAAGTCTAAGAAGATTGGATCCTTCTCAATTCTCATCATTTCTAGAATCACTGAATCCTTTCTACTTAGGGCATCTGCCACCTTGTTCGCTTTTCCAAGGTGGTAATGGATTGAACAGTCATAATCCTTGATGAGCTCTATCCATCTTCTCTGGCGCATATTAAGATCTTTCTATGTGAATATATATTTAAGACTCTTGTGGTCAGTATATATCTCACATTTCTCCCCATAGAGATAATGCTGCCAGATTTTCAAGGCAAAGATCACCGCCGCTAACTCCATATCATGTGTTGGATAGTTTTGCTCATGGATTTTCAACTGCCTTGAGGCATAAGATATAACTTTATCATTCTTCATCAACACACATCCTAAGCCCTTCTTCAAAGAATCACTGAATACCACAAAAATTTCCCCACTTCTGGGTAAAGTGAGCACGGGTGCAGTGATAAGCCTCCTTTTCAACTCCTTGAATATTTCTTCACATTCATCACTCCAAGCAAACTTTACTCCCTTTCGAGTTATCTTGGTAAGAGGGTTGGACAATCGTGAGAAATTTCTCACAAATCGTCGATAATATCCAGCTAACCCCAAGAAGCTACGGATATTCGTTACCGATGTTGGCCTCGGCCATCCCTCAATTTCATCTGTTTTAGAGGGATCCATAGATATCCCATTGCTTGTGATGATATGGCCCAAGAATGAGACTTCCTTCAACCAGAACACACACTTGTTGTACTTTGCATAGAGCTTCTCCTTACGCAAAGTCTCCAGTACAGTTCTTAAATGCTCCTCATGATCCTCTTTGGTTTTGGGGTATATTATAATATCATCTATAAAGACTACCACAAATTTTCTAGGTAATCTCTAAAGACTCTATTCATTAAGTCTATGAAGATTGATGGAGCATTAGTGAGTCCAAAAGGCATTACTATGAATTCATAGTGCCTGTATCTTGTGCGAAAAGCAGTCTTGGGGATATCTCCCTTCTTCACCATTACTTGATAATATCCCGACAGCAAGTCCACCTTGGAGAATTATTGTGCTCCATTCAGCTGATCGAACAAGTCATCAATTCTTGGGAGAGGATACTTTTTCTTTATCGTGATTTTTTTAATTTCACGATAATTGATGCAAAGCCGCATTGACCCATCCTTCTTCTTGGCGAAGAGGACTGGTGCACCCCATGGTGAAGCACTTGGGCATATAAACCCTTTATCTAGATTCTCCTATAGTTGTTTCATCAGCTCTTCAAGCTCTACAACAGCCATTCTATATGGATTATTGGATATTAGTAAATCCCCATGTATAAGTTCAATTGAGAATTCAACATCTCTTCTAGGAGGAAGACCAGGCAGTTCCTCGGGAAACACTTCAGCGAATTCCCTCACAATAGGCATTTCTTCAAGGATAGTTTCTTCCTTGGAATCAATCATCTAAGCTAGATACGTGTGCTTATAAGGCAGTAATATCCATGCTTGAGATGATGGAGCTAAAGGAGATTCATCTTCCTACTTATACTTGTAAAGAATCGGGGGTCGATTCTCCATATGGAGTGTTATTTCCATCTCCCGACAATTTATGTTGGCTCTATATAAGGAAAGCCAATACATGCCAATAATTGAATCAAATTCCACCAGAGGGAGTATGACGAGGTTCTCCGGGAAATTAAATCTATATATTATAATAGGGGAGGACTTGGGATGCAATGATTGCCCCATTTTTCGTACTCACTGACATCTTCACTTCCATGATTTGTGGTGGTGCTGGGATTATTCTACTAAACTTTAGAGATATAAAAGAATGCATTGAACCTAAATCAAAAAGTACGTTCGCTATTCTTGAATGAATAACTAGCGTACCTGTCACCACTTCATTGTCGGGGTTCACTTCGGCAGAAGTGATGGAAAAATATCTTCCTTGTTACCTTGGAAGTTGTTGGTTGCCTCTGAAAACCCTTGGATTAGGGCATTGATTTGAAAAATGCCTTAGTTCTTTGCATTTTTATCATTAAACAACGCGTTGAGGTTCGAACGGAGCGTTCCTCTCCTCTGTAGCAGCCTCGGGTCTTTCTTGCTGACAGTTAATAGCTAGGTGCCCTTATCTTCCACACCTAAAGCATTTCATCATCCCCTTAAGGCAATTCCCAAGGTGCTTCTTTCCGCACTTTTGGAAAGTGGGGTGCTGGATCTTCTTAGCACCGTTGGATTTATCCATCGGACCACCAGCATTGAAGTCCACCTTACACTTATTATCCCCATGATACCCCTGTGATTCTTCGATCTCTATTTCGACCTTGAGGGAACATCGGACAATTTCCTCATAGCTGTCGAAGTCACGGATCGCTAATGCTTTCCGCAGGCTAGGCTTCAGCCCACCAAAGAAGCGGTCAACCTTGCATTCGGGGGTAACGACAAAGTTGTAAGCGTATCGTGCAAGCCTTGTGAAGTTTGCCTCATATGCTCCAACAGATTCTTAGTCTTTTTTCTTGAGGTAAAGGAAGTCCCTTTCCATCTTAAGTCGGAGGGTGCGAGGAAAATATTTATCGAAAAACATCTTCTGGAAATCCTTCCATTCCAACGCCTCGATCTCCTCCTCAGGCTTCATATTTTTTATCAACATCCACCATTGATCAGCTTCACCCTCTATATGATAATCCGCCAGGAGAACCTTCTCTTATTCAGAACATTGAAGGATGGAGAAGATGTTTTCAATGGAGTTGATCCATTTTTCAGTGATCGTGGGATCGGATGATCCACTAAAAGTAGGAGGCCTTTGTCTCATGAAGCTCTCTATAGTGACTCGTTCTTTCTTAGGGGGGTTTGGAAGTTCTTCTTGACCTGTGTATCTATTCAATTCTTGAGTTAGCTGAGAGAGAAGCGTGACAAAGTTTGCGATTCCCGCTCCCATTGGATTGGGCATCTCATTAGTACAGTCATCACACTGATCTTCACATCGGTTGTTAGCCCGAGTCCTCCTATTACCGGCCATTGGCTGGAATAAAATGAATGTTAGGGGATAACACATAAAGGGTAATCTAAAGACAAAAGTTGATGACTTATAAATAAACTTTTATTTCCTTTACTCATGAGTCTATAGGCTTCAATCTAGGCTTTTCATGATCTACTTTCTAACATATATTCTTAGGGGCATTTTTTTTAATTCCCTTAATAAGGGTTCATACTAAGATTGTGAATTTATCAAAACATATCCCCCGGGAGTATCATAACCAAGAGTGAAGTGAGGATCATTGTCGTGCACCAGTTCTCGTTCGAGTCTAGATCAAAGGGGTGTTTTTGGGTTTTACCCCTAGGATACATCTGTGCCAGAGCCGCCTCTACCTGCTCGTATCCAGACAAGGATGTATTTGTTTGATAATCCACTTACTCAGTACTTACCAAAACTTATGGATGTTTTTATTATACTTAGTCTTATCTCTAAGGCTTTACTAGGGTTTTCTAATCCTAATCCCAAAAATAACTAAACCTATCCTCTGATACCAACTATGACAACCCTAGTTTTATTACATAAAACTTCACTTGATACAACAAAGAAGATCTATAGGTTTAGTAACTTTTGGGCTTAGTATCATTACATAAAAACTTAAAACATGAAATATAACATCTTTATTTAAAACTTCCTTTACATGACCACTACATTCCTTCGTACTTAGCATTGCATGGGATAACCTGAGGACATGTATAAGAAAAGGGTGAGCTATAAAGCCCAATAAGGGAGTACACATGAAATAACATGAGGAGTAAAATAAATGTTAGACAATAGGCATATCAATAGATCATAAGAAAAACATGAACATAAAGTCATGATAAAGCATGATAATCATAACATGGAAATGTGGCAACAACACTTAACATGTAATTAGCATGAGCCAAGGCTCATTGCACATGGAGCATGAGTAAATCCTCATTGTAAATAAAGCACGAGTAAACCCTCGTTGCACTTTAATTAGCATGAGTCAACACTCATTTCACATGACGTATCATGATACTTTACTTTACCCAATGCATTGGAGCGCTATAAGGGCTCACCCTTCTTAAACATTTCATTTCATGCATAAGTGTGCCACATGGATCATAAAACATGGATTCATAAAACATAATAATTTATTCCAAGATAAAGAAATGTGGAATTAATACATGAAACTTTATAATTAATAAGTAAATGTGCATAAAGGTGAATACCCTTGATGGAGATATGGGCATGGTATTCACTACACAATGGCATTGGCTTAGAAAATCGGTGCGAAATTGGCAGCGTAACGGCGTGACATAAGAATTCATAAAAACGGTTGATGAGAGATAAGGGGTTACTCATCATATTTACATGTAAAGGACAGTAAGGAGGTAATATAGATACATGTCCCAACAATTTTAATGGAATTTAGATTCATGATACAAAAGTATTGCTTGAATGTAAATGAGGAGAGAGAAGTTCCTTTCGGAATTTCGGCATAGTAACGGGTGTACATGGGAGGCATCTAATGAGAGAGAAAGGGGTCTCCCATCATTCAAAAATAAATAGGGCAGTATGAGGGAGGTGTGAAACCATATCCCAACATTCATAATTAAAATTAAATGGGCAAAACAACTTAAAGAAAATTGGACAAAAATGAGAAAGGAAGAAAAAACTCTTACTTGGAAGTGTACTTCCAAAGGCTAGAGAGAGGCTTGTGAGAGGCTTCTTGGGAGCTTGGGGCACCTTGGTAGGATTCTAGAGAAAGTAGGGCAGAGGTTGGAAGAACTCCAAAGGCTTTGAGTTAGGAGTGATTGGAAGCTTGGGTGGGTTTATATAGGAAAGGTGAGGGAATTCTTTATTATTTAGGTTTGGGACCCCTTATATTAAATTAATCAAAACCACAAACCATCCCATAGTTTTTGCCCATGGTTTTTAGAAAATGGAAGAGTAAAACATTATTTTATAAGGCTAAAGTCCTAAATTCTTAAAATATTAGGGTTGCTTATGTGGAGATGAGTCACACTCCCATGGAAATTAATTTAAAAAGACAAGGTGTTTAATAAGTCTTGAGGGGTCCATTAATGCTTTGAAAAGTAATCCAAACAAAACCAAAATCACATTATTTTAATGGTAAAACATATATTGGCCAAACATAAATAGTATAGTATTTTATTACATCACTATTAGGTCATTATGATGTCATAAAACACATTATATATTTAAACGGTATTTAATTTTTACTCAAAAATTTGACTGTCTCAGAAAATTATGAAAAATTCACTATTGGATAATTTTGATGTCCTGATTCCAAAAATAACATTTATTTTATCTAAATAATTTTCTAAATATGTTAATTTTCACTTTTAAAATAAAAACCGACATTTATCGAAAATTCACGGGTTTTGACAAAAATGGCTTTCAAACCTTAATAAAAATTATAATTGCATTCATACAATCATATGATCATTTATATATAATAAAATTAATCTAATAATAATAATAATAATTTTTAAAATATTATTTAATTCAAAAATCCCTTAATTTAATAAAATATATTTCTTAATTAAATAATAACTAAAAACACCATTTGTACTTTAAAAACTATTTACAATGTATCAATAATGACAAGAAATTATATTCATTATTAAATACAGAAATAATGTACATGAACATAGTACTATAGATTATTTACATAACCCCTTAAAACAGCCACATAAGACCTAAGGGTAAGGTGTGCGATGGTGATGGACTCTTGGTGTGGCTCGGATAACATCGCTCGAGTGGTAATTTCTATCAACTTCCACTTTTCCCGTAGATGGTCCCGTTTGAGCTTTACATGATGAAGCTCAGCTTGGGCTTGGTCAAGAGAGAAGCCTAAGGATGCCACCTCTTTTCCGAGCTCTGACAAATGGGCTTCGTATGGAGCAATTCTACTGGATGAGGCCATCGCTTCTTTTGTCTGAGTAAATTTGGATTTGTTAAGGCCCTATATTTATACTAATCATGTGATCACTGTTCAACGGCTATATTAGCAATGGTCAAAATTCTTAACATAAAACCAATGAAGTTGAAATTTTATATAAACATAAAGAGACATTTAATTAGATCAAGAGGGATTTCCATTAATGAAACTTTGGGTCGTTACAAAATGTGCATTTAGGAATTGCTCTACGCTACATTTTTTTATCAATGTTAACATTTAATAATCATCATTGATCCTCCTTATGAACATCAAATGTTGTTATATAGATAAGGTAACATGCGTTTAGGAATTACTCCATGCTACATTATCATGATCGATGATTGCTTAGTCAAGATATTCTTCGGCATGCTGATCTGAAGCAACACATATCTTCTGACCATGCATATACTTCACTATTACATTCCTTAATATCTTAAAGGAATCTTATGAAGTATCTTTACCTCTAGATTTCCTTTGGAATAGTTCACACTCTCTTGTTGAACTAACCTCGGAAGCTTTGTGGCATACCTTTATTTCTAAAGGTTTCTTTGTCTAAACCAAGAATGTCAATAATACCAAAGGTGTTTAGCTGTGTCGAGCCTAAATACCATACTGGGTATATTCTTGACATCCACTTTTAGTTTTACTTGACAAAGAATCATCTTACCACCACTATGTAGGTCTTACATTTTATATTCATCATGTATTGCCTTTGATTCAAGTATGTATGAACTATTTTGTTGAGTATGTTAACACAAACAACATTCATTCCAAAAACTTGGAATGATGTCTCATTATGTTCAAAGGGTATGTGATATAAATGTTTTGGTTATACTCAACAACTTGTTCAGTTTGAGTCAATCACTTGGCAATTTGAAGTTATGTGTTTCTCACCACTGACTTAGGAATCACCCTTTCTCAGCTTCTTGGAGAAGACACTTTACTTCTTGTAATGTTCCTATACTTACTTGGTTACTGTATTTAAATACACATATGTTATTTGGATATTGTATTCAATACCCAAGAAGTGTGTTAGAAACATTAATTTATTTGATGAATATACCTGAGCGAGAAGCGGGTACTTGCTTCTACAATTCAGTTCATTTCATTTTTAAACTTCAAAAACTTTATTACATTATGTGATGAAAACAACCTCCTGTTAAATTCACAACCACTTTTCTTTGAAAGACATGAAAAAAAGTGCCTTTGGCATAACTTTCCATAGTCCTTTTCGCCTAGTCTTTCAATGTATTCGCCATAAGAACAAAAGATTGTGCTACCTTTAATATTCTTATCACTTGGTGAATTTTACCTTAAAGGTAATGAAGCGATTACTCTATATTGTTCCTTTGTATCCTTAAATGAAAACTAGAGTAATTAGGTGTAAAAGGTATAAGAATGGGATGAATTAAAATATTGTGAACTATCTTACACTTTACAAAAACTGAGTGCAATCATCACATTCAAATCTTGCATCACTTTCTCCTTGGAAACTTCTTGGAGATGATACTGCATGTAACATCATCCATGTCATGATGTAGCGACTGCAACTAACATCAGACGTTGATGATAGAATTATGACAGAACCATCATATACTTAATTCATGAGTCTCCAGTAAGTATTTACACCCTTGCTTGCTAAGGCGGCTTAACAAGTTGGGACACAAGCACCTTGAATTTCCATTATGGTAGTAATGTGCGCAAGCGCCTAAACTACACTTGGAATTTCATGCTTGTTTGGACATAAACTTTGTCCAATATTTATCGCAGTTTTATTATGGTATTAATTGTCATTCACTATAAATAATTTTTAGCAGATTGTAATTTTTATACTGATTACCGAATGTGACATTACTGATTAATTTAATCATTAAATGGCTCCCACTGATTTTTCGAATTCTAGGAACCCTTTGTACTAGAATTGGAATAATCTTGAGTATTCCAGTGGCAAGGATCCCTGAAACTCCCTCATAGTCTACAAGTTATGGCTACGCCACTACTCAGAGGGTCCAATGTAGGATTTTGGGTGGCCAACTGCATTAACTCGCAGTTCCTTGATCTGTTGAGTGAAGTCTCAGCTTCAAAAATCATTTCTTGATTTACTCAACGCTTGCCTCTAAAATTACAACAATCTAGCTATGGCTATTTCTTTGCTGCAATTTTAGTTAAGTCGACCCACCACCCTAATAAGAACTCCCCGGTAGTAAGAGGCACCCTCAGCTATGGCATGGTCGGAACCTCGAACACCTGGTTTTGTTCAAACTTGAATGATGGAAGGGTGTTGTGACTTAATATTTTCTTTGAGGGTTTTATTGGTTTCTCTCAACGAATGTAATCCATTTCTATTAAACTTTTTCATCTATGTTGTCGCGCTCACAACTGAACTTTAATAGAAAAACATATGTCGCTTCTTTATGCATTAATTATCTATTATTTTATGTATTTCTCCTGCTGTTTTAAAACTCATAAAATAATAAATAAATGCATAAAGGTAAAACTACTACCCGACTGGTCTTGAGCATCTAAACGACCTAAGGGGCATCATACCTGAGTCGAATCTTGACTCTTGATGCAGCTTGCCCCCGTCTTGTATGTTCACTTCGCTTCTAGAGTATCGCCTTGTCTTGGCGAGGTCCTACGTCACGTCTTGGAGTAACGCCTCATCTTAGCAAGATTCATGTGTCGTCTTACTCCATCTTGATCGACTTACACTACCTCATCTTGGCGGGGTCAACGTCACATCTCGCATTGTTTACATCATTCATTGTCTTCGTCCAAAGTACAAAATTACTCGCGCGTAGGCGAGGGGGACTCGGGTATAAATGTACATCAGGTAAATTGGGCGCACATACCCTTATACATTTCAACCGAAAATAAAGACGATACGCAAACCATCTATTTAATTAATTGCAATCATCGCACGCAATTAATTAATTAAATAAAAGCAACATACACGGGTCGATGCTCAAGACCAATAGACGGGTAAAATAAAGCGCGATAAAATTAAAATTCATTAATTAAGTACAAGGGTTATAAATTAAATTAAATGAATAAATTCAAATAATTTAATTATTCATCGGTCCTTTAAATTAATTTAATTTTTATGTCAAAAATAAATTAATTTATATCTCGGGTATGAAATTATTAACCAAAATTAATTTTAATTAATTTAATTTAAAAATATAAAATTAAATTAATTAATTTAATTAATTTTGATTAATTTAAATGGTCGGTCCCCCAAAACATGACTGCAGGGCTTGTGCAGATCGGGCCAAACCCGCGTAGGACCCTACTAGGTCGTGCAGAGCCCAATTGGGCTGGGTCGATCCGCCCAAAACCCGTTCTGGGTTGGGCAAGTCCACTAGGACTCCTTCGAGGCCAGAATTCCTCTACGAAAAATCTTGCAAACAAAAACAGATACCTCCCGGGTGTTGACCAGAGGCGTGGAAAAGTTACAGACACCGCCGGAAGAATGGGAAGGCAGGCAGTAGCCTCGCCTGGTGCCGGTTGGCCTGTGTTGGCCGCGAGCTGACCAGCGCGGAGGCCGGGTGAAGCCGCGTCCGGGTTGGCTCAAGGCAGAGGAGGTCACGGGGTACCTTGCAAGGCGGCGCGCAAGCTATCTGGGGAAGATCCGGCAAGGCACGGGGTTAGGGAGTCAAACCGGCGGGGTGGCGCGCTGCTGCGGGCTGCCCGACGGCGGCGACCGGAGCTGGGCAAGGCAGCAGGAGTTCGCAGGGTGCCTGGGGTGCAGCCTGGTGCAGGGTGCACCGGTGTGTCCGGTCGCGAAGGGATGCGGGGTGGTGTGCCGGCGGGACAGAGGGCCGAGAGGCCGACGACGTTCTGAGCGTGCGGGAGGGGTCGTGGCTAGGGATGGTGTGGTCGGCGCCTGAAGCGGAGTCCGGCGCTGAAGCGACTGCAGAGGGCGGCGCAAGGAGAGGTGACCCGGGTCTTTGCGGTGCAGCAGGTCGCCGAGGAGAGGGGACGGCGGCCGGAACTCGGGGTGGTTAGCGTTGCGGTTGAGAATCTGGAGCCCCGGTGCTGCGTCCCCTTGTGCGGCGTGGGAAGGAAGCCAGTCGTGGGGTCCAGCGGACCCCCCCCCCCCCCTTTCTTTTCTCTTTCAAGCGTCAACCCCTTTTTTTGTTTTTTTTTAATTTGCTTTAAGACTTATTTTATTTTTTAAATAAGTCTTCCTCCTTTTTGAGTCTTCCTTGGAAGTCTTCCCTCCTCAAACATTTTCCACACCCAAACTTTCTAAAGGCTAAATAATAGTCTTTCAATTTAATAATAAAAAATTTATTATATTAAAATAATTATTTATTATTATTATTATATTATTAGAATAATAAAATAAATATTATTATAATAATAAAATTATTATGCAAATTATTAAATTATAAAATTTATAATTTTGGAAATAATTTTTAATCATATTCGATGAACGATCCTTCAGAAATGAATTAAATTTAATACCCGCGATCAAACGCAAATTTGATCCAATCCGAAAATTTAAAATGGTCATAACTTGGCCGTTCGAGATCGGATCGACACGCGGTTTGAATTTCTGGGACCGTTTTTGAACCCTCTACTT
Source organism: Viscum album (assembly GCA_963277665.1). Taxonomy (NCBI): domain Eukaryota; kingdom Viridiplantae; phylum Streptophyta; class Magnoliopsida; order Santalales; family Viscaceae; genus Viscum; species Viscum album. The sequence goes on from OY728132.1 coordinate 1,968,897,864, forward strand.
AATTATAATACAAATTTAATTTTAGGCTCAAAAAAATTATGCGATTTCTCTGATACCACTGTAAGGTTCTGGGGCCCACAGCGGAAGCCGGGGGGGCGGGGATTTTAAAATTTTCATCGGCGGGTCGACGGTACTTGTCGATGTCAACGGTACTTGTCGATGTCGACGATACAAGTCTCGGTGAGGTCCGTGGATCTCGCGTAAATGGTAAAGAGCACAAAATTAAAATGAAAACGTACCCGTTTCAAATCTGAAATCGCGGTCGACTGCAATTAGTCGATGGCGATCGTCGCTTGAAGGATCCAAAGTAGGAACCCTCTAGATCGTCCACACGCACTTCAAAACCCCATTGGAACGCCGATCATCAAACTCTGGGTGCTAGCGCAGTGATCCGACGATGCTTTCGACGTCCCGATGATCACCGCATCGAGAAGCCTTCGATGCATGAGAGAGATCTTGATCCGAGTTTCTTGGATCGAGAGCTTCTCTCTCTAGGAAGCGGGAGGAGAGAGAGGCACTCAATTTTCATTCCATGAATGAATGAATAGTGAATTGCACAACATAAGAGAATGTCTCCTCCTATATATATAGTGGAGTTGAGAAATACCCGGTTGGGTTCCCCGATCCCCATTTATTTCAACATCCACTAATTAAATAATTTTGACGAACTAAATTGCGCCAATATTATTTATTATTTTATCACATACTTGTAATATATATATATATATATATATATATATATATAATATTACGTGATAAAACCCGAGCCATTTAACTCAACTTGTTGTCCCGCTTAATATTAAACGAACATTGAATATTAAAATAATATTCGTTCGATTAATATTTTTCTCGTATTTACTAAACTTGTAAATGCATTAAATAAATTCAATCCCAAATATTCATAACTTGAATATTAATGAATTTATTTAATTCTTTTGGTGATCGATAATTTGGACAACACTCGAACCCTGTGACGAGGCCCACTATGTCCATATACCTATTCGACTGAATAGGGTGGATTCTTGAATATGCTATTGTGTGTGACCCTTTAGGCCCTTATCTCGATAGCAGTGAATAAAATCCACAGACCAAGAGCAGAGTCTAGCAACTCATCATGGGCCCTAAAGAGATCAGGATATTCATAGAAACGACGACCATCCTATGAACACTGATAGTGTACTATAATCTATTTGTCATTAAATATCTCATAAAGCAGGACGCACACTTGTGGTATCGTTCTTTCTTGCTTTATTATTTGTTGATCTATCCAGATAGATTTGTCTTTCTGCTGCTTTATCCAAAGACTTATGAAGGAAGCACCATCCTGATCAACCAGGCCTGAGATATACAACTTCCTAAACTTGAAAGTGACAAATCCTTTCTTGACCATTCAGCCAATGTCATACCACCAACGACGCACCCGACACAAACTATCTCGCCACGACTTCATCGTCATGTTTTTTGTCTTGCATCAAAGTACATAATCAAATGGTACACACTGGTAATGATCTCAAGTCAGGAGACCAATACACATGTCTATAGATAAGAACGACCAATGATAGCCAAAACATGTGGTGTTCCTATTTGTGGGTCTGTCCTCGTGATCTCACTACTAGAGATCACCAAGTGCGAACTTTATGAGAAGAACTTTCAATGCTTATGAGCCCCCGACACCTAATAGTCAAACATCTACTGTGTCTAGTCAGTAAGATGTATCTAGACTATAGAACATATATTTAAGATTAATGTCATGGTATCTTGAGGTTCTAATTATAGGTTGGGATCTGCTATAACATTTTGACACGACAATCAACCATTGGACATTACCATTATAATAGTGGATGCAGAAAAGTCTACACTATAATGGTAAGAGACATCATGTATAACTAATTGTACACATGATATGGTAATCAAAAGTACTTCATAGTTTGGTCTAGGGAACCCATTATTTCAACAGATAATTTATGATTATGATGGTGAAATATTGATAAAACCCATTTTTCTTTTCCACGGGTTAAGCTATGATGAAATGATAAATTTTTTCATGATCTTGTGACATACATATGAATGAATTGTGATTATGTGATGGGTGAGACCGTTATCCCAAGCCTCAAGCACGTACACATGTGGTTAGCCTGAGTCAAACATGTAATGAATGTCTTGGTTGGTATCCTTGACATATGATTTATATGATTATGGTTATGTCATAATTTTTATGCTACTCTCTATGACATGATCATATGTTTGTAATATGATCTCATGGCTCACGATTTTTGATTCATGTCTTATGAACTACTAAAGTTTTATGTCATGATTATGATCTATGAATTGTTGAAATAGCGGGTGCCCTAGACCCAACTATTATGCGCTTTTGATTACCATATCGTGTATACAATAAGCTATGCATGATGTCATCTTACCATTATAGTGTAGACTTTTCTGCGTCCACTATTGAAATGGTAATGTCCAAAGATTAATTGTCGTATTGAAAGGTTATAGCAGTTCTCAGGCTATAATGAGAACCTCTAGATACTATGACATTAATCTTAAATATATGTTCTATGGTCTAGATACATTTTACTAATTGGACATAGTAGATGTCTGACCATCAGGTGCTGGGGGCTCATAAGCATTGAGACTTATTCTCATGAAGTTCACACTTGGTGATCTCTAGTAGTGAGATCATGAGGACTGACCCGCCAATAAGAACACCACATGTTTCAGGTGTCATTGGATGTTCTCATCTACGATCATGTGTAATGGTCTCCGGACTTGAGATCATTACCAATGTATGTCATTTGATTGCGTACTTTGATGCACGACGAAAACCATGGCAATGAAGTCGTGGCGAGGTAGTTTGTGTCGGGTGTGTCATTGGTGGCATGACATTGGTTGAATGGTCAAGAAAGGATTTGTCGCTTCCGGGTTATGAAAGTAATATATCTCAGGCCATGTTGATATGGATGGAAGTACATTTATAAGACCATAGCCATGGCAGTCGAGGGTAAATCCGTCCAGTTACATCAACAAACAATAAAGTAAGAAAAGGGTGATGACACGAGAGTGCTTCCTGCTTTATGAGATATTACAGACAAAGAGATTATATTACACAGTGTGTGTTCGTAGGTTTGTTGTCAATGTTGTGACAATCCTTATTTCTTCAGGGGCCATGATGGGTTACTAGATCCCGCTCTTGGTTTGTGAATACTATTCACGGCTGTCGAAATAAGGGCCTAGAGGGTCACACACAATAGCGTATTCAAGAATCTGCCCTATTCAGTTGAATAGGAGTTTTGGACATAATGGGCCCCGCCACAGGGGTCTGGGATTTGTCCAAAGTTAAACGATCACCAATGCAATAAATAAATTCATATTATTCGAGTTTAGAATAATGAGTATTGAATTTATTTATTAAATGTATTTACGAGTTTTAAGTAAATACATGAAAAATATTAATTGACGAATATTAAATTATTCTAGGTTCAATTAATATTTATGGGAGCGACGAGTTGAGTTAATGACTCAATTATTATCACGTAATATATTTTAATATATTACAAGTAAATGATTATAATATTTATGACTCAATTTAGTAGTCATAAAATGTCGTTGATAGTGCGTTAAGTATTCGGGGCCAGCGAGGCGATACCAGGCTTTTTAATTGAGCACTATAAATAGAAGAGGAGGGGCATTTGCCAAACACTATTCATAGAGCTTATCTCTCCTCTCCTATCTCCCACATTCTAGAGAGAGATGCTCTGGATCCAAGGTTCTCGGATGAAGCTCTCTCTCGGGCATCGCTAGTGATGTGATGCGGTGGTCGTTGGAGCATTGAAGGCATCGTCGCAAATCTGCGCTAGCACTCGGATTACGACGAACGACACTCCCGCGGATTCCTTGAAACACGTGTGGACGATCTAGAAGAATTTGACTTAGGATTCTTCGAGCAGTGATCGCCAACGACGAGCAGACGTCGTGCGCGGCTTCGGATTTAAACCATGTATTTTACGGTTTAATTTTGTGCTTAAAATCCTCCTCGTGTGGTCCTTGGCTAAGACCGGGTTGCTCTTCTCCGACGTCGACAAGTTTACGTCGACCGTCGGTGGAATTTTTTTTAAAACCCACCTATTTGGGGCTTCCGCTGCATGCCCGGTTCCAACATGAATTGTTGGGAATGATTTTCAAATGATAAGCTCGTGTTCTCATACTTTTTATGCTCATGATATGTTTACATATAATCCTTGACCGACATCGGGCTTTGGTCCATGTGTACGACTTGAGATCTCATTCGCTGGAGAAACCTTGGAGATGTGTGTCTCATTTGTGGGGGATTGGTTCATATCTTTGCCCGCCCAGACTATCACAGGTCTGTGTATCCGAGCCTGGATTGTATGGTTTCACCGCATTTTTTAGAACATTGTTAAAGACAATAGGGTCTAGCTTTCCAGGATACATAATTGGGGCTCTTAGTGGTTTGATGTTGAGAGGGCCCGCCCACCTTCACCTATTCTTCCCCCTCCTGTCAGATGCCTCTCCTTAGGGCGTTCTCAAACTTAATACCGATGTGGAAACTTCTGGGGATGGGTCTGTTGGCTTAGGGGCTTTCCTCCAGGATCATGCTAGCTCTATTATTGCGGCTCGTCATTCCTCGGTCATTGCCGGTTGGTCCCCTCCTGTGGCAGAGGCTATGGCTATTTGGAAGGGTTTTTAGTTCATCTCATCTCTCAGTTGGAAGGATGTTGTGGTCGAATCTAATTGTCAAGTTATTATCAATGCACTGAAGGAGGATGAAGGTGGTCACCAGACCTATGGGTCCATTATCGACATCATTAGATCATTGGTGTCTTTGTTCTCTTCCTACTGTTTTTCTTTGTTAGGAGAGATGACAATTGTGCGGCTCGTTTTATGGGTGTCTTTGGGAATTATCAGAGGTCAAAGTGTTGACTTTCGTCTTTTCATCAGAAATTATGTACTTTGACTTTGGGTGATATCTAAGTTTTGAGGATTGTCTTTTCAAAAATATATATATATATAATCATCGACCGATATCTCCCTTGTAACGCGCCCTACTTATGTTTCATTCTTCCCATGATACGAAGAAAGATTTTAAGTATGCAATGCCCAAGAAAGGTTCTAGCTGTGAAGAATTTAGTGAAAGATGCTGTAAATCTTTTATATCATTTGTTTATATATTCATCTTTCCAAAGACACTAAACATTTACGGTTCTAAGATGGATTGTAATAATATATAATGAATATTCATCTAATAAGATGAAATATTTATGTAAGAAATGTTTGCGTTGCCTCACCATGTGAAGTGAAGTTACTGAAACGTACTGCAACATGAGTGGGGAAATATATTCCTCATAGCAAGTCGAGTTCACTTGATGAATTGGTCACGATTTTTTTTCAATAATTATTCCTTGAACCTAATGTTTGTTCTTTTGATATTTCATATTGTTTTTTTTACATGACCCAAATTGTACATTGTTTTATTCAATGTGATCGGTTCGTTTAGATTAATTGACACATTTGCATAATGTTCAATGTGTGTAATTCCAATAGATTAGATGCACTTGACCCATATAAGCAACATTTTTTTTAATTTATTATTCTAAACATATTAAAACTATTTCAACCATTATATGAAGTTGACTTGTGTCTGATAATGTCAGGTAGTGTGATGCACATGAGCCTCAGCCCAGTTGGTGAGGACTCTTTAAGTGCATCCAGGAGACCCGGAATCAAATCCAGGCGGTGACTAACCATCTAAACTAATTTAAATACTCAATTATAAATTTAAAAACTTAAAACTCATTTAAAAATTTATAAATTTAATATGAACAAATAACAAATTAAAAAAAATATTTTATACTTTTTATTTTCATTTAAAGCTTATATATAATGAATTGGTAATTTTTATTTTAATTAGGTTCCGGTTTAGTGGGCATCTTAGGAGGGACATCCCAACCGTAATCCAATATTAAACAATTTTTAAATTTAATAAGCTAATCTTATTAAAACTAGATTAATATGTGAAATTAATCTTAAAATTAAAAACCAGAGTCGGGAAATGTCAATAAATATTTAATTGTTAGGTTTTTTTAATAATAACCATAGAAATAAAAAAAAAACTTTCGGTAATTTTAAAGTGGGCGTTCCTCCTTTTTGAATGGAATTTCTTCTTAGAATTCCACGGTGGTTTTTTTATATAATATTTTGACCAGACTGGAGGCGGAGTCACCGTGTTCCAGGGCACGTAATTATCGGAATTTTATAAAATGTTAACTTTGTGGACTTTTTTATCGGACTTGTGCGACACGTAATTATGGGATTTTTTTTGACTTTTTTCATACGAAAGATGGTGCGCTAACTTTATAAAATATCGTTAATTCGGAAAATTTGGAGAATATTTATCTATACGAAACAAATCATTTAAATTTATTAATTTAAAAACTATTATCACTTTGAAAATTAACCAAAGTCAAGCGTGGAATTTTATACCAAATGATCCAAAAAAAAAAATGATGATAATAACTGCTGTTAAATTGATGAAACGTTACCGCCAGAAATTTCTAAATCATGAAGATGGAAGTCAATTGGTATTGTTGACGAAACACGTATGGAATATTCATATGACATGATGATGGCAAATGAAAATATAAATATAGGAGAGAGAAGTAAAGAAACATAATGTAAAATTCAAATGTTTCATTAACACATAGTCATATATATGTACATGAGATATGAACGGTTAAGATTAATTCCTATCATATCTAATCAAACGACTGTAATTTCAAAGGTTACATAAACTAAAGTTTCGAGCATATGATGAGTTTTGTTGGGAATCCAGGAGTTATCACCATTATCACCATTATGACATCCACACTTTAATACTTCATAACACCCCATTGGATATCATAATTTCAGAACACCCTAGTGGGAAAAACCCGATGAAGTGGAAAAGAGTGTATCAGTCTCAAGTCCCCCTGATTATATCACTTCTTTCTTGAAAAAAGAAATTACCAGGAGTGGCCTTTTCGAACCCTCCACACCTAGGAACCCCCCCTCCCCACGAATAGATCATCCAGAAAAGCCTCAGCCGGGGCGGAGCCGTTGTCAGCCGTGATGACAGAGCGTCCCGCGGGATTACATCTCGATCAGCGATGATTCGTCACAGTAATCCGTCAGCCAGGTGAAATGCGACCTTCTGCCCACCCGGTGAGACACTGGGTGACCCGACAAGACGAGCGGTACATGGAAGGCGGAAATTCACCCAAGAGCACCTCCCAGGAATCGAACCCCAGACCTCATCGAACACCGTTGTTGTGGAACTCGACCACACACCACTACGCCACCGTCGAAGCGGCTCCCCTGATTATATCACTTAAATGTGTCTTTGAGACATCAATTATTATTATTATTTAATATGTCTTTGAGACATCAAAGGAAGACCGCGAGTAATAATGAATGGTCTCGTTGAAAACTATGACTCATGTGGAAGGCCAACGGTTGCCATTAATTATAGATATTCATAATAATTTGCAACATTCTCTTGGATATTTGTAATCATTTATGATTGCTTTATTAAAAACCACAAGGAAAACCTCTTTAGGAGAAAACCATTTGATTAAAGAAAAAAAGTACAATAAAAGTCCTCAAAGTGTTGGCTCGTTAAAAACTTTATCAAGAAAACCCAGTAGAAAAAACTTAGGTAAGGGAAAAAAAATACAACAATTATATCTTCCACTCATAATGATCATCACTACATCATTTAACTCATAGAATGTCCATAATCAATTCATAACTAGAACATTTAGTTATGAATTTTGAAATAATAATAATTTTTACCCTTCAGATTTCAATGAATAGGGAAGACCATTACCTAGCATCGTAATATGATTTCTTGTTATTTGCATGGTACGTACGCACATGTACATATATATCTTTCAGGGATAAATAAAATGTACATTTATATTTAATCCTTCTAGGATAAGTAAGTTCTTCATCAACTCCTCACACATGAAATATATGTAATGGTTCATCAATTAATTAATAATGTAGTAAATTATGGACCAATAAATTATAGCATAAAATATTAACACGGTGCGTTATGTTAAATACAATAAATCATTGTATATGAATTTAATATATTAAATTCAATCCAAAATATTTATTTACTATTTTATGGCAATCAATCTCTATGCATTAATCATCCTTGTTGACAAAGTAAATTGGGGCAAGTTCTTGATAGTAGAACTCACTATAAATATAAAGCCCCCTACACTTAGCGAATTAAGGGAACATACACCATCTACATCCCCGTGCAGAGTGTAGAAAGCATTCAGGTTTTGATTCCACCATTTCCTGCGTTTTATAATGGGTAGAGGTAAGTGATGTGTTCTTTTCATTAAAGAAATTTACTCATATTGAAAATACATACTCTACAAAATTTCTTACATTTGGTATCAGAGGGTGTTATACCTCTACCTTGTAATAAAACTCCATATGCTCTATTTTAGCAAAAACCCTTTAGTATTTTCGGTTTTGGAAATGACGCATTCCTTGTCTACTATTATCCTCTTCATTTCTTTATCTTTGGTTATTAAAGATGTTTTTTACACATATTATCACGAACCAACCTAGATATTTTGGTACTCTGATACCCGAGCCGACACCGACTAGCCCGAAGGGCGTTCCCGATCACCACAGATTGATGACTAGCACTTGACATCATACAAGATCAAACTGGGAATGGTTTTTCCACATAAACAATAGAAGAAACAAATGCATATCAGTATGCTCAAAGAAAACTCCCAAAGAAGATTGCACCATAAGTCAACCAGGTAAAACAAAACCCAAGCAGTACATCACCAAAGTACCAGAAGAAGAAGATAAACAACCCAAGTCCCAACGGACACAACACTCCAAGCCCCAAAGGATCAACAACAACCATCACCTCCAAGTGGTGCCTTCCCTTTGCTCAAACATGGCAGAAGGAAATCTATAAATGCTCAAAGACAAAGGTAGGGTGTGAGCTCAAAAGCCCAGTCGGATCTCACCAAGTATTCCATAATAAGATGTCAAGAATAAAAAAACCAAATCATGCTTTAAATTTTACACAAAACGGGCATGACAATATAATTGCATATTTAAAACAAAACATGGTTTTCATTTCAAAATATGGAAACATTTCAAAAAATGGGTTAAGTAAACATCTTAAAAATTTGGGTGCAATCGCGAAAGCGGGACACACGCAAGGAAGAAAATACATTAAACTGTTAGCCTAGGGACTTGACCCCGTGACCACACCCCAAACCCCTCCCTACCCTTACCACCCCACCTGAGCATGGGGGGCTAAGTAAACATCTTATATAAAACAGTTTATATAAATCACTGAGCATGAGTAAAACAGTTTAACAATCATTGACATATATAATCAAAGTAATAACGACTAGCAACACAGTCATCTTCCCTAAGGTACGGTAGTTCCAAGTTATGAGATCCTCACACATATCATATCTGTGATCACGACAATGTGCACACACGTCCCTCAGACACTAGCCAAAGAGGACTCATCAATATCCTGCCAAACTAGGTTTTTGTTAGAGTTGTAATGTGTCAATCTGTTGCTATGATATTTTCATCGCAGTGTGTCTGTACCAAATAACCCACTAACTACACAAACTCACATATGCTCAATCAATCAATCAACATTGAGAACATTATTTTAAAACTATTTAAAAATACAATTGCCCCATTTCCAGTTTTGATATGCCAAATTCACTTTAAAAACCAAAACATGGGTTTTTAACCAATTCATGCATTTTTTACGATAAACCCAACCATAGATTTCTATCAAAACAACTTAATCCATTTTTCTCAAAATCAATTTCACAATGAATTTCACAAATTCCATCAATTCCAATCACACCCCAAATCTCCAATTCCTTTGGAATTGGAGGGTTTTCGCCAAAATTCATGTCAATCAAATTCCAAATCCCAATTCACATCGAATTGGTTTTTCATAATTCAATTGAAAGAAATTGAATTTAAATCAAGAAAATCAAGAGTTTATAACATGGAAAATCTCAATGGAACCACCTTCCATTATCACAGAAATCACGTAACACAACGCCCACAATAGAAATTGTCAATGAAGAATGACGACAACAGAGATCAAGGAATCAAACCTAGATTGAAGATCCAAAACAAAGGTGTTTAGATCCATCAACAACGAGATGATCTAACAAACCCTATGGAGGAAATAAGAAGAGAGTGGTAGAGAAGGAATGAGAGAAGAACTCTTACCAGAGAGAGATCGAATGAGGTTCTCCAAGCTTCGATCTGCTTCAGAAGGGGTTTGGAAAATCCACCCTCTCAAGTTTATAAATCAAGATATGGCGAGTTAGGGTCAAGAGGGAGGTTATACGAGGGTTCCAAAAATTTTAAAATAATTTTCAGAATTAAAAAAGCCCATGCAGACGGTTTATCAAACTGTGAGCCCTAATTGTGTGCCCCTCTAATGGGGTGCATAGTTTCTACTAGGTGGGCACACCGCTTGTCAAACTGTGCGTCAACCATGAAAACCTCCACTATTTAGGTTTACACGATTTACCCTAGGTGAGCGCATGGTTGTGGCAAACTGTGTTCCAACCATGCACAATCTAAAAAAATCCAAAATTTTCAACTTTCTTCCCGAAACAACCTGAGACGAACCCCAACCAAAGTATGAACAAAAAGGAGGGCTGATGAGTACCTGAAATTAGTAACACGATGTTTCCCATATTTAATTCTTTAGTAGTGTTTTTTTGTAAATTTTATTAAAATTAGGTTTTCCTACAACATTCCTAATTAAATAAAATTTACATATTCAGTAAAATCACATTAAATAATACACATGATTTTTGCAATTTTAGTAATTAAAAGATATATATATATATATATATACAATTTTCATTCAGCAAAATAATTATTTAATTGCGTTTTTTTGTAAATTTTATTAAAAATTGGTTTTTTCCATAGAAATTTTAATTAAATAAAGTTTAATATTTCATTAAATCGCATTAAATAATATATTCAAAATATAATAAATTTTATACCACATGAATTTTTTATTATATTTTCATGAGAAAAAATATTAAATTTAATCTTTATAATTTTCCCATAGGTATTATTAATATTAAAATTTAATATTTTGTCATATGGATTTTTGCATTATCAAATTATAATTCATGAATTTATGATAAAAATATTAATTGATAATTCTGCGATTTTTGTAAATTTTATTAAAAACTAGGTTTTTCCATAACATTCCTAATTAAATAAAATTTACATATTCATTAAATCACATAAAATAAAATATATATATGAAAAATATAATAAATTTTATCCCACAAGAATTTTTATTATATCTTCATTAGACGAAATATTAAATTTAATTTTCATGATTGCCCACAAGTATTATAAATATTAAAATTTTATATTTTTCCATATGGTTTGTTGAATTGTCAAATTATAATTTAATTAATTTTTGAATTAAAATATTACTTGATAATTATTAATTAATTTCTTGAATTTATTAAAATTAAAATTTCGCCCATAGAAAATTTTATATTTTTTATACTTATGTTAATAGAATTTACTATGGACTAATAAGCATTTAATTTGCAGTTATACTGTCATGTTTTTCTGATATTCACTGTGACATTTCTAAATTAAAGGGTGAAAATTGTAAAGTTTTGAAGGAGAGAATTTTTCTTCATCTAGGATGAATGTGCATTGATTATGTCATACAGAAAGATGAGCTGCTTGTAGTTAATAATGATAGCACACTAGATGATATAACATTATATGAATATTGGGAGCGATGATTCGATTCCTGGGAGCCCGCTCTTGGGGGAATTTCTGCCTCCCATGCACCACTTGTCTTGTAGGGTCACCCGGTGTCTCACCGGGTGGGAATAATGAGCGGACTTCACCTGGATGATGAATTACTATGTCGAACCATCGCTGATAGAGGTGTTACCTCATGGGATGCTCTGTCATATCAGCTGGCAACGACTCCTTCCCGACTGGGGCATTATGACCACTTCATGGGGAGGGGGGTTCCTTGGAGAGTGGATGGTTCGAAAAGGCCACTCCTAGGGATTCCCTTTTGAAAAAATAAGGGAATATTGGGAGTGATCAAACCATCTTAGTATGATGTTCATAAAAACTAAATTATGTGCTAGCATTCGCAGATCAGTCGATGGGAATAGTAGTGTTTGTAACTCACTAAAAGCTATAGATGACCAGTTCATTTCTTCAGATAAAGCATTAGAAAGAAAATTAATCATGAAGTTCTCATCTATGAGACTCACCACCATGAAAGGTGTGTGTGAGCACATCATCCAGGTGAGACATATTGCGGCTCAACTTAAGAATCTTGAGGTTGATATATCCAAGTTGTTTCTAGTGCATTATATTATCAACACTCACACACATCAATATGGGCCATTTAAAATCTCTTATAATACACATAAAGATAAATGATCAATTAACGAGTTAAAAATTCAAAAATATCATTCTTGTAAGTAAGAGATTCAATTATTCATTAAGGATAAAATCATTCCAAAATTTAATATTTAATTTACTGGATGATTGGTTAAAAATACATGGATTTTCTTTGTAGTCATATCATCAAACATGCCAATGATTTTTTAAACACTTTTGGAGTTTTGATGTTATCCAAAACATATATATTAATAAAAAACATCAATTTATACAAACCATGTGATGATAGGATCAATTGTACATTCTTCCCTATACCGATATATCTTAAGATCGATACATAAAATATGCTTCAAACATTTTGAACACTTTAGGGTTTCATAGTTATCATATATATAAATAATGACAACATCAATTGTATATAAACCAAATATCAAAATTAATAAGAAATAATATTTCTTATAATAATCTTATTGGCATTCAATGGTCATTGCAGTTTGGATAATAAACCCAAAACTTTAAATGTTGAACATATCATTGTTTCCTTTAATACTTTTATCCAATTATTGTGATGTCTACATCTATCAAAATCCATTGTAATCAATGAGTTTTGAAAGAATTTAAAAATTTAAATATATTATCAACAACATTGAATGAGATCTCATATTTTTTTTGGTATTAGTACCACATTAGGAACAATATCTAAAAATATACAATGTTGTCAGTATACTCATTTTCCTCTTCAAGGGAAAATATATTTATTTCTTTCTAATCACAATGAACAATGATTTTATATAATCTGTTAAGCCACACTTTTGGTGTGTATAATCATACTATTGATTTTTAACACTTTACATTCATGTAAGTGTTGTGAGCATATTGTCAATGGTTCTATAGGACCATTTTGTATATAGTATGCGATGCTAAATATTTATTTTAATCAACATGCATAACATGGCATGTATACTCACCAATAGCTAATAACACACACAAACATTTATTAGATCCTTATTTCATATAATATTTAAATGGATCACATGGTAGGTGGGTGTACCTATATATTCTTTATAATTTGTTCTTCCCAAATATATGAGAAATCCATTTCCAAAAAAGCTTCTAATGATATAAATAATTTATCTCAATAATAGGTACCTTAATGATCAATAACTCATGATAAATTTTTACGCATGGGGAATTGATAACAACCTAATGAAAATTAATTCTTTGATAATTTAGTAGACATACATCCATTAAATAAATTCATCATTCTCCCCATGATGAATGTCTAATATGTTATCAACAAATTGATACTCATGTATACTTACGACGAAATCATTTCCCCCCCATTTTCTAATGGCCAGTTTAAGGGTTACCGGTACCCAATACAGAGCATTACCATCGCCACAGACCGATACACAACATCCAAATCCATTTCAATTTCAAATTCAAAAATCCAAAAACCAAAGATCAACGCGACAGTCCTCGAGCCGCTCACCTGCCAGCGTACAACGCGCCTATCCATGCACCTGTCCATACGCCTGCCATCGAGACAACCTCGATCCGAGATCCATCACCATGCACCACTGTTCACTGCCGAAAGATGCCGAAACCAGCAGCTGACGACGCCACCGAAGAACTATCAGACCACCACCTTCATCCCGTCCACCGGGGAACAAACCATGATGCATCCATGGCCTGTCACGAACCGACAAGCAAAACGATTCATCCGCTTCAACCGGGACACTGTTGAGCTTCACCATCATCCTTTGAAAACACCGACTCTTATCCAGACCGAGAATCAAGCCCTCAGTGGACAAAAACAACCAGGCCGAAATCGGCGAGCATGAACCAACACCAGGACGAAACAAAACGATACGAAATAGATTTCCCCAAACCAGCAAAACCAACTCAACCTTAAAGCCGCATCCCAGTCGACATCAAGAAACCCTACTCAAAAACTAAAAATGAATAAGCAACAAAAGAAAGGCACCTCATCCACTCAAAGAAAACAAGATCCTGACGCCGCCATCTGAAAACTCTATAGAAACAACGCTCTACCTTCAAACGCCCAAATCTGGACGGAGGGATGGTCTCGGACCACCAGCCAGGAACTCAGGCGCAGATTCGACACTGTACCAAGGAAGGACACCAGTGCGCACGTAACGAGTCGAGCAAGGCCATAGCAACAGAGGACCACCACCCTGACCGACCAAACCAGGAAGGGGAGGGAGCGCAGATCTGGGGAGGGGAAGGCGGCGTGAGAACCCTAGCGGAGCTCATGTATACTGGAATCAATATCATTAATGATAATTAATCCTGGATTTTCTAAACCATCATGTCATATATATAAAGTTCCATGATCAATAAAGTTCTGGCTTACCATTATTGATTTGATTGTACATAACAAATTTTTTATAATTACTATTTATGAACGATTGTTACATATTGAGGTACCTATTTTATCCAATATCTCTATATGATATTCATTTTCAATAATACCATTGATATATCTCATCAAAACTTTAGATATAAAAAATCACTATGAATTTGTACTACTAGATAATGTATTCACTCTTTTGGAGTCGTTAATTGATTTTCCCTGTTGGTAAATGTACTTACATGTTCATATACTAATTCACATATGAGTTATTTTGAATCATTTTATCAAAATAATGTATATAAATATTTTTATTCAATATTGACATATATAAGATCCTTAGGATCTTCCATTGGGCATACTCATATTTTTCATTATGATTTCCACTTTTGGCAGTTGATGAATTCATAATATAATCAAAACGGGTTAGGCCCATCACCAAGAAGATTACTGTATATTTTCGAACTTTTGGCCCTAATATTATTTTAAAATACATCTACATGGGATAAGATCCCCCATGTATTTTGAATTTGGTGAATGTGGTAGCGAGAACCAATGTGGAAGAATCTTCTAGATTCACAACAAAAACCTCATCACCATAAAAAAATTATAATTCATAGAATAATTTTTATAACATTAACTTTACCAAATGAAGGAGAAAAAATTTGATCAAATTTCAAATATTCATGATAAAATTATAAGTATGAGTAGTACAAATCATATCAAAATTTTCATGAATAATTTCATTCTCTTCAAGGAATAAAATAGTGTAATTAAAACTACGTTCACATTAGGGAATTAATTAATTACTAATTTTATTTATTATGATAATAATTATTCAGGAGGTAAACCCATTTTCATAACATATATTGGATTTTAATGGTTATTTAATTCTATTATCTCATCTATGAACTATAAGAGGAATACTATCCATTTCATGGGATAATATCAAACAAATTGCATGAGATGATATTAATAATCCATAAGCACATGATAAATGATAATGTATTTATTAGATATTGTTGTAATAAGAGAAATAATTGATAAACTGAGATATCTTTTAATATAATGTCAACAAACACTATTTTCATATCATCCTTTAGGGACTCATTATTTTATATTCATTATTAAAATTCATTGTACTCTTTAAAAGTTTATTGTCATCAAACTACTCATGGTGGTTATATTATTATTATTTTTTATAAACAAATTCACCAAAATGATCATTCAAAAAACATCATATTCACCTAAAAATTGATTTAAAATAAAATAATATATATTTTCATTCACTTCAGGGAATGAAATAAATCTTTTAAAATAAATATTTTCATTCACTTCAGGGAACATATTATTTTTTTGGGTTTTATAGAGTCTTCAAGACAATAACATGAATATTCAATTAAGTATTTTCATCCTACTTCAGAATATGTGTATTAATAAAATAAATATCATCTTGATCATAATTATTTAAACATCACAATCAAGTTTGACACCTTCAGGGTGAATAAAGAGATATGAGATGTTAAATCTTATTATGTCGCCATCATTTTTGTGACATGATTAGTAAAATTTACTTGGACACTTCGACATACAAAAAGTACGTGATGTTCATTATTAAACCAATACAAGTGTCATTTTTTCATTCTTTTATTTTATGAATGATGTTTTTATTGACATTTAATATGTTTTTTATTAACCAATCACATTCACTTCAGGGAATGAACTAGAATTTTAGCAGTCACGAGTCATTACAGCTCTCCAGGAGCTCAATATTTTTCTCACAATAAGATATTAAGAAAATAATTAATATTTTTTTCTAATTTTATCAGGCGGGGGAAATAAATATAATACATAAAATAAGACTCACTTATTGATATAACTCTTAGAATGAGTGGTTTCGATGTGCATGTGAAAGAGTATGTCAGAGGAAGATTTTTTAGGGAAACACATGACATACCTATTTTATGTAAGAATTATCTTATATTGATGAAAAAGTCACCATGATGCAAAATTTGGAGAAGATGATCATTATGATACCATGTTGTTAAATTGATGGAATTCCAATTGAAACTATGAGGAATTTTGAAACCGGTGAAAAATGATCGACCGAAGGTGATGCGTATCATTGAAGAAACATGTGTCGAATATTTTTATGATGATGATGACAAATGAATAAAAATATAAGAGAAAAACAAGAAGCATATGGAACACAATACATAGCCCAAAAATTTCACCCATTTCATTAACACATATCCTTATATATAGAGTACATGTGATATGATCCAATGGTTAATATTAATCTTGACCATATCTAATACAATGATAGAAATTCCAATGGTTAGAGAAACCAATGGTTTGGGTATCTGAAGATTTTTGTTGGGAACCAAGGAGTCATCATCATTATCACCATTATGACATCTACACATGAATATTTCAAAATAAAAACTATTTAAAAGTAAAATAAATTTAGGAATAAAATACTTTAAAATAAATAAATAAATGATTTTTACACAATATAAAATTAAAGGAATATTATTTTAAAAAAAATAAGATTCATAAAAATAAAAAATACTGAATATAAACAATTTCAAAATATGATTCATTAAAATTCTCATTTATAAAACTTTGTTTTTAATATTCTTAAAATTAAAAAAACAATGATAATACTTTTTTTAAAATAATAAAGTAAAACTGTTTCGATATTAAAAACAATGAAAATTTATTTATGTTCATAATTTTATTTTAAAAAACTTATTAAATAAAAAAAATTCCTATGAAAAAATTCATATTAAATTTTAAAAATTAAATAAATATAACAAAAAAATTATTGTTTTGTGCTTTATTTTATAATAAAATACTGTATAGACAATACAAGTTAATTTTTATGCCTTTAATTTTCTAACACTGGAGATTGAAAACACATAACGAGTATTAATAATAAAAAAACTGAGAAATATTTCCCTCAATTCTAAACCATAATAGGAAGAAAAACACAATAGGTTCATCTAATTCATCCATAATGGTCATATATCAAATAAATAAAAATGACACAAGTAATATCATTACATGTTATATATCTAAATGTAGATGAGTAATACATATATGTGACACTAGGTAGGTCTATAAAATAAGTTAATAAAATTATAAAAAAGTTAGTATGACCTAAGTGGTCAATGATACAAAAATATCAATAATTTTCTCCTCAAACCCATCTTATCATAGAATTAAAAAACTCCAAAAATATTAAAACATGAAAATAAACCACTCCAACTGATATCCATATAATCAAACTGACTATATAACACCCATCTCCATTCATCAAGAAGTCATTTCCTTTTCCTATATCATGTTAAATAATATCCACTTACACACACATGAAGCATACATGTAAGAGGTGAGTACATGACTAAGTTAAATTTCACAAATGGACCCAATAATCTATCATTAATGTATAAGAGTGTATGCATGTGAACATGTATATGGTGAATTTCATGTGAAGTACCCAGTGGATTATGCAGACACACTAGGAGGGTGTGTGTCACAAACCAACCTAAGCTATCCATACGTCAGATGCTTGAGCCAAACAGTGACAGGGTTTGAAGGGTGTTCTCAATACCCATGAGTTGGCACAATTGTCTGGGCATCAAGGAAGAACCAATTGAGAATAATTTCACCCTTGAACCAAAGTAAAAGACAGTTGAAAAATATAATGAAAAAATGGATTGAACTATTTCTATATTGGACATCCATTCCAAATTGAATATGTAGAGAATAAACTATAAATCACTAAATAAATTAAACAAGAAATCCCTATACTCACCCCAACCTCCCTCCCCTGTAAAGAAAATCAAATCCTCCTCTAGTTTCCTCTTGGCCTCTCACAGATATAGATACGCTCCGTCCATAGAAAAAAAATAAAATCCTAAATGGCCAAGGTAAATCATGTAAAGGGCCACATGTCATACATTCTATAAAATTAAAAATAGGTCCTATGAAATCAAGTAAATTAAACCAAAGACCAAATGTAGTAAAATAAATAATA
Organism: Viscum album; assembly: GCA_963277665.1. Lineage (NCBI taxonomy): Eukaryota > Viridiplantae > Streptophyta > Magnoliopsida > Santalales > Viscaceae > Viscum > Viscum album. The sequence continues at coordinate 1,968,916,775 of OY728132.1, forward strand.
ACCCCATATCAACCAATGCTATTAAGAGAGTTCAAAATATGGATAAGAGATTGAAAATGAATTGATAGATAGGCATGAGCTAAAGCTCAGTAGTCATTCCAAAGATAAACCAAACCCCATGTATAAATTTTAAAAGAAAGAAACATTTATTGCTAATTTTAAATACATTAGTAAATTATGGATTTTCATGCTTAATTATATTTTGAAATCAAAACCTCCTTGAAGTGGTTTTATAAAATCTACACATTTTTTTATTAAATGAAAACTATCACTTTTAAACATTCATTTAGAAATCATAGATGATATATAAAATAACCCTTCCTAAATTTTAAAATTTCCCTTAAAAAATTTCTTAAAATACTTTAAAAAAACAAAACACATTGCAATAAGTAATAGATCAATAAAATATGCTCTATGTCATAGATGAGACAAGAAAATAAAAGTATCCAATCACATGCGCCACACACATCAAGCAACTAGGAGATATAAAAAAAATCCTTGGGAGTTCCCCTAAGTTAATTCGTGACTAACCCAACCTGAATACCCTCTTAAAACTGGTACCCAACCTGAATTTTCTTGTACTCAAAGGGAATTCCCAATCCCCATGGGTTGGTGTCTAGAACCTAGAAAAACCCAAAACAATAGAGGGAATTATTTCACCCAACCTAAAGTAGACAACATGACACATATACACATGTATGGAAAGAAACAATAGAATAATACATGAATATATATATCATAACAGAAAGAAAACAACGGAAGTGATACAACTGAAAAGGTAGAAAAACAATCTCCAAGTGACAAGTCTAGATACAAAGGAAAAAAAATCTAAATAGCTACTCCAATAACTCCATGTGATAGCATGGACAAAATCCCACCATCTCACCACTAGCTACCCAACCCAGCTGACAAAAAACCTCACTGCCTCACTGTGGCGCCTTGCCTTTCCCTGTATCAAAATACATAACCAGGTCTACACACCACTAAAGGGTTATGTTGGGTGTGATCTAACAAACTCAGTAGGGTCTCACCTAGGTGTTCCATGTCAAGTCTTTGAATAATAATACAATCATGTTCAACTTTAAATAAAACAAAGAATAATGGCAGTTTAATATTTTTTATATCAAAAGCATAAAAAGACCATTTAATTTCCCTTATTTCCAAATTTTCAAATAAATCAAGTAAATCAGTTTCAAATAATTTCATATCCATATATCAAAATAGATATATCAAAAATAAAATAATGTATCACATATCATATAAAATCCATGGTAGTACAATCAAAACAGTACAAACCAAATGCATCCCAAATCATCCAAAAACATAGGTAACAACATGCCAAGGATCAAACTAGGTCAGAATAGTTAGGAAAATCGTACCTAATATAGATAATAGAGCATGCATCAAGCCTCTAGATATATGCATTGAGCATAGAGATCACAGGAACCCCCCCAATATGTCTAACAAGTCCTTAAAACAATTAGCCTATGGAGCAGAGGAAAGACCCATAAGCAGACCCCCTTGATAGTGGAAAAGACCAATTACTATATATTACACCTAAGTACCTAAGGATTCCCATGTGCTAAATTTTCCAAATCAATTCATGAATCCATTTTAATCAAACCATGATTTGAAAAACCTTTTAGAAAATCCATTTCACAATTCTTTGGAAAACTCTTTCCATTTATCAGAACTAGGGGAAAACCATATTTTATAAAAACCCAGTTTCACACATAGAAAACCAATGAGTCATATCATTCCATTTGATTTAATAAAATAATTTATCAAAAACAGGAGGAATGCAGTTCACCAACACAGGGTAGAGATGGAACCACATACATCAAAACTCAGGGTGCACATGACCACAACATAATCCACCACAAGGAAGAAAACAACAATAACATATGAGGACCTAAAACCAATCTAAACATCTTATAATTAATTCAACTTAAAAAAGGGTCATCAGTGAAGAGGAAAGAACACATACCTCAAGAACGCACACCCACTGCACCACAAATAACAAGGAAACAACCCCTAGAATAATATCACACAATAGATCTAGAAAGGAAACAAAGGGATTATCACCAAGGGTCAAAAAAAACCATTAGTACAAAACAATGGTGCTACCATGATCAAAGTAAATGAAGAATTATAAAGGATTACTCACTCGTAGAGATACAGTCCAACTACAGTGGTGTTTAATATTTGAAAAAATCAATCCATATTGAATAGATGCTCCCAAAATCTTCGAAGAAAAGCCCTAGGTTGAGAGAAAGGAGGGATTCCAAAGAGTGAAATAAGAATCAACCAATGTAGTGCCCTAAAATCCTTTTCTACGATGCTTACATGACATGTAATCTCTTTATGCATTGTGAAACCCATGGGGATCAAATATGATGAAAAACCTGTAGCCTTTTTATTAAAAACATGATATTTAACATTACATGGAGTGTAACCTGTACAAATTGTGTACTCCCTTCATGCTATGTACATGGTTCATGACATCTTCCCTATAACAATTAAATCTCATGTATTCCCATCACACAACATTTATTCCTCCGGTAGACTACAAAAACACAAGATTCCTTACAAAAACCCCAAACCAACTTGAGAATTCTATGAACTTCGGGAGAACCCTATAAATCCATTAACACATTTATACCTAGACTCCATTAATTCTAACAAACATACATCCCCTAACATTATTTTATTTTTCTCAATAAATATCTTCCATCCTTGGGAGTCCCAAAATGCACCCAATTTAGGAGAAAAACAAGAAAGGAGAATAAAATTACTTGAAAGCAAGTAATAGGATGTTACAAACTTCCCACTATAATACTTTCCATATACAAGAAGTCATGTAGAATAATGAAGTTTGGTAAAGAGGTGGAGACACTATTCCCTCATCAAAAACTCGTGCTCCCATGTCTCATGAGAACCTAATACATGACGCCATAACACTCTGAAAAATGGAATCAAATTACCATGAAGGACTTTCACTTGAGATTCAATGATCTTTACTAGCTACTCTATAATAGAAACATCTGGCTCTAACTCAATATCTTCCCATATCATAACGTGAGGGGGATCAGGATAGTATTTTCTAAGCCATGATATGTGGAAGACATCATGAATTCCTATCAACTGAACCAAAAATTCTAATCAATAAGAAATATTCCCAATCCACTCAGTGACCTCAAATAGTACAACATATCTTAGAGCCAAATTTCCTTGTTTTCCAAGATGATGGTGACCCAATCGAGGAGAAACATTCAATAAAACCTGTTAAAATATTGAAAACTCCAAAGGATGACATCATTGATTTGCATAATATTTCTGTAGAATCTATGCTATAACCAGATGATGACATATATCCTAAATCCTCATAGATGTCTACTGAACCAAACTCAGTCCCACCAAAGAAGCTTCACCCACCTTTTCCCAACAAAGAGGTGATCTACACGAGTGACCATAAAAATCCTCAAAAGGATCCATTTTGATGAACGGTTGATAAATGTTGTTATAAGAAAAATAAACTAGTACTATATGGATATCCCATGATATTCTAAAATCTAATACACAATCATGAAGCATGTCCTCTAGAATATGAATAGTTTGCTCCGTATGACCATCTGTATGTAGATAACAAGCTGTACTCAATATGACCTAAGTCCCTATCACCTCCTGGATACTCATCGAGGACCTTGAAGTAAAAATATGATCCCTATATGAAATAATGATATAAATAACCCCTTGTAACCTCACAATCTTCTGCACATACAACTTACCCAGATCTTCAACTTTAGTGGTGTCCCTGATCGAAATGAAATGAGATGACTTTTTCAATAGATCAATCAACACTCAGATAGAAATCCTACCTCATGGTGTTCATGGTAATCAAAAAAAAAATCCAGGGATACATCATCCCATTTTCAAACCAACAATAGAAGAGGATAAAGAAAACCAAAATGTTTTAGATGCTCAGCCTTTATCCGTTGGTAGGTGTAAAATTGGGACACATAAGCAGCAATGTCACGCTTCATACTTAGCAACCAGAATCATCGTATCATGTCATAATACATATTCATAGTAACTATATGAATGCCCCATGAAGAATTATAAAAATCAAACAAAACTAAGATTCTCATAGATGCTGGGATGACAAACTGATCCCCAAAAATGAGAATACCATCTGAAGAGAGATACCAACCCAAAATGGTATCCCCACTTTATAGGGTTTCTCAAATTCCTCTAAACTCATCATCATACTGATTAATTTTCATAATATACTCAAGGGGAGATAATTATTACTAAAAAATGGTTAAAACCATTCTTGAAACATCCTCTTGATCATCCAAATGCAACTGAGAAAAAAACCCCATAAGGTTCCACTCTTTCTTTGATTCTAAAATAGCTTGTGATGGAACTTTCCTTATAACCATCTTCAATGACATTCCCCTTCCTCAGGGTGTAGGAAAAATCAATGTCAAATGTCTAAAGGTATCACTCTCACCATATCTATCTAAGATTCAAGTCTTTCTTAGAAAAGATATAGCTCAAACTCTTATAGACAGAAAAGACTGTGAAAATTTCCTCAAAATATAGTGCTTTCAACACTTAAGCACATGCATAACTATAAAAATATCTAAATAATAAGTGGGGTAATTCTTCTCATGTGGTCAAAGCTGAAGAGATCCATAAGCTACCACATGATCATCTTACATAAGCACACAACCCAAACCAGCGCCCGAAGCATCACAGAAAACCACATACCCCTTACTAGGCTTAGGTAAGATCAGAATAGGAGCCAATGTCAGAAGTCCTTTCAGATCATCTAAATAAGACTAGAAATTTGAATCCAATGTTAATTTCACCCCTTTTCTAGTAAGAGTAGTAAAAGGTGATTCCCACTTTGAGAAATCCTTAACAAATCATTATAGTATCTAGTAAGACCAAGGAAGATTCTAATATTAAAGACATTATGTGGATCTTCCCATGGAAAAAAATCTTCACCTTATTAATATCAACTGATATTCCTTGCTTAGAAATAACATTCCCCAAGAAATTCACTTCTTGAATCCACAAACAAAATTTTTAAAGCTTTCTATACAAATGATGGCTCCTTAGTATTTCCAAAAAAAACTCAAGTGGTGTTCATGCTCATGCTCGGGTCTCAAGTAAATAAAAATATCATCCACGAACACTATAGAAACCCTACTTTTTCTTACATGATTATTACATCATTTTAAAGATACACAACATTAAAACATTACACAACCAGGATAAAAGGTTTAGTGTCTTGGGAAAATTAGGACCATGCATAACTTTTACATAATAAAACACAAACATTTATTTAATTCCTTCTTCTCTAGATTCTTATTGGACCTCATGTTCTCCTTAGTACAAGTATTCACTTGAGGATATACATCAAAAGAATGGATGAGCTAAAATCCTAGTAATAGGATGAATAAGAGACATCAAACATGGGTGATCATAATCATAAATATAATATAAGAAAAGGATCATAATCATAATCATGATAGGAATTATTAGATAAATGCATAGAATGTGGCAATGCATAAAAGTGAAACATCATGTCTTAGTGATGAACTGCTAATTTTAGTTTCACCTGTCACATCATAATATTTACATGCGCTATATAATTCCAGGAACACCTGTCACATCATAACATTTACATTATCATGCAAGCCACATAGAACATATATCAATATTAGACACAAAATAATCCATGGAAAGAAATGGGTTTCATTTCATAAAGCATACAATAACGAATAAAATTTGGGGTTCCCAAAAGAAAGATGCAATAACATACTTGGTATAAGAATTATCAATCTTGAGTGAAGATGAAACAATCTCATGAGAAATAAAAGATGTATTTTTGGAAAGAAGGGTTATTTTGGAAAAATATTTTCATTTGTCATAAAACCATATTGGAAACATGTATATCCTAGAAAAGAAAAGGGAATGAAAAATAAATGATATTTATGGAACATTAAATGAACATCCATACTGAAAATAGAGTGAAAGAGGGAAAACCCAAAGAAAGAGAGTTGGGTTTGAGAATTCCCCTTACCTTATGTCTGAGTACTTTATTCACTTTAATGTCATGTATAATAAAAATAAATAAATTAATTAAAAATTAAATAACCTCTTCTACAATTATTTTATTTATTATAGTTTTATTAAGTTCATTTATATCCTTTTAGATTAGTTATAGAGTTCAATTCCATCATTCGGGAGTGTTTATTTTCTTTGTTTTTATGATCAATTCACTTGAATATGAGTATGGAAGTTTATGTAGAATGGGTATAATTATCCAGAATTTAAACTATATGTTATTAATGAAAATACATAGGTTTAAATGGTTATGTATATCATTTGGTTAAATGGTATGAGGATGAATCATTAGATAAAAGGTTAGTGACAATCATTTAGATTTTTTTGGCGGGTTTTCAAACATCACAAACTAGTTTTGTTCCATTATTTATTATTGTGTATATAAGTTATTTCTAGAACATAAAAAGGGTTATTAAATAAATTTTATAGTATATAAAAACCATTATAGTGGTTTTATGAATTTTTTTGAAGAAATTAACAAAAAATGAAAATTCATCATCCATGATGTCGGTAAATTGACACATCATGGGTGATGATTTCATTTTTAGGATAGGAGTGAGAGAGTGAAAGGATTTTGATGATGAATATTCCATTAAAATTATATAATTATAGTATATAAAATATAATGGATTTATCTTGAACATTTTTATATAGTAGGTGAGGAGAGAATAAGAAAATAAAATAATTTAAAAGAAATAAAAAGAATAAGAAAGAGGATTTTACCTCTTGAATTCTCCTCTTTGAGAAACTCCTTAGGGAACCTAGGTTTGGTATTTTTTTGAGACCAGAACCTCCTAGATGTGGGTAAGGGAATTGGGAAGATATTTAGGTATAATTTATACAAGTTTTAAATTTTGGAAGGTGTGAGGATAAGAGGTGGTGAGGGGTGGTATTTATAAGGGAGGATATGGGTGTTTTCCTATTATTTTATTCATTAGTTTATTATTTTGGCTCAAGACAATGAATAGTTTGAGAATTATCACTAAATATATTAAAATAATGAAGTAGGTTTCTAGATTTTGGACTTACATCATCCATACATCATCAATGACTCAATAATTAATATATTTAGCTTTTATCATAATTATCATATATTATTATTCACCAAAAATTCAAGTATTTCAGAAAAATCCCCAAAAAATTAAACCAAACCATTTTTCAACATGTAGAATTAAAAATTGAACTCAATTTTAGGAATATAATTTTCTAAACATGATAAATGTAATTTTTAATTAAAATAATCATTTACTTGGAAAATACTGATTTTAAAATTATAACCAATTTTATAACAGTTTGAAAAATTAATTAAGGTCTCAAAAAATTATCATATAATCATAAGAAAAAAAATATTAATTTATAAATATATTTTATGAAAATAAAATTTCTTTTAAATCATTATATTAATTATAAAATTGTAATTAAATATTTATGACTTACAAAAATACCAATACTTAATTAATAATTTCTAAAACATTTATTTATTTATAATATGATATAATTATATCATATTACCATTTATAAGATGCTTAAATTTTATTTATACTTTCATGGGTGAGGTTACTATTCTATATTCCAATTTATTATTCATAAGGTTCATATTACTATTCTAAAGGTCAATTTACTATTCCATTGGTATAAGTTTCTTAACTTCTAAAAATACCTCTTATACCATTCATTCTTCATTTATAAAGTTTTTATTGTGTTCTAAAAGTGATCTTATGTTATTTATATTATAATAGGTGATAAATTCTATTGATAAAATTTTGGGTCATTACATTCTTCCCCCTTTTGAAAATTGGCCCTCAAAATTTCATTTTACATAAACATGTGAGGGTAATTCTCCTTCACCGCCTCCTATAGTTCTCAATTAGCTTCTTAATACTTATGGTTCCTCCACAACACTTTTAAAAGGTGAGTTTTATTGTTTCATAGAACCTCATATCTCCGATCCATAATCTTTACCGGCTACTCCTTATAAGAGAGATCATCTTACAACTATACCACCTCTACGTTTAGTTCATGTGAGGGATCTAGTATGTACTTTCTCAAGAGAGATACATGGAACACATCATGAATTTGAGACATAATTGGTGGAATTTATAGTAAATATTCCATTACTCCTATATGATCAAGGATCTCAAAGGGGCCAATGCACCCTAGGCTAAGATTTCCTTTCTTTCCAAACCACACGACTCTTTTCAATTGTGATATTCGAAGGAAGACTTTATCTCCAACATCAAGCTCCAACTCCCCTTGTAGGTTGTCATCATAGTTATTTTTTTGACTTTGAGAAGCTTTGATATGTTACTAGATGGATTAAATCTTCTCTGTCATTTCTTGCAGAAGATTAGGTCCAAGTAGCTTTCATTCGCTAGCTTCATCCTAATAGGTTAGAGTTCTACATCGCTTTCCATACAGAGCTTCATATGGAGCCATCTGAATACTCGAGTGGAAGATGTTGTTGAATGAGAACTCAACCAATGGGAGATACTAATCTCATCCACCTTTTAATTCCAACAATCATGTTCTTAGCATGTATTTGAGCATCTGAATAGTCCTTTCAGATTTTCCTTTAGTTTGGGGGTGATAGGCTATGCTAAAATTCAATTCATCACTAAAATCATGTTGAAGAATCCTCCAAAATATTGATGTGAACCTTGGATAATGATCATATAAAATTGGGAGTGGAACCCCATGAAGTTTCACCACTTTCTTCATATATATCTTAGCAAGTTTTTTAAGAAATAGATCTTTCTGAATAGCGATAAAGTCAGCAGTCTTGGTGAGTTGGTCCACCACAACCCACATCACATTATTCCCTTTGGATCTCTTTAGGAGACTAGTGACGAAGTCCATGGCGACATTATCCCATTTAGACATGGGTATAATCAATGTTTTCATCATCCCTTTGGAAGTCTGTTACTATACTTTAACTTTCTAGCATATCAAGTACCTTGAGATATACTATGCAATATCCTTCTTCATGTTGTCCCTCCAAAAGTGTTATCATAGATCATAGTACATCTTGGTACTTCCATGATGAATGGATAAATTTGAGATATGTGAATTATCCAATAAATCCATATTTATCTCAGGTGATGAAGCCACACAAATCCTTGTTCCAAACTAAATCACACCATTATCATCGATATGAAACTCTTGCAGTTTCCCTTCCTTTATTGCATTTTCCTTCTTTTGTAACTCCATATTATCCATTTGTGCCTCCTTAATCTTCTATTGGATAGATGGTTGGGAAATAATTTGGGAAAGGTAGGATTTATTACCTGCCATTATTATTTCCAAATCCATCCTTTTCATATTCATTAAGATAGGTAATTTATTAATCTGCATCATGGATATTATAGTAGGTTCTTTTCTGCTAAGAGCATCAACTACCTTATTTACCTTGCCAGGATGATAGTGAATAGAGAAGTCATAGTCCTTGATTAACTCTAACCATCTCCTTTTATGCATGTTGATATCCTTTTGTGTGAGTATATACTTTATGATATTGTGATCAGTATATATGTCACACTTCTCACTATAGAGGTAGTGGCACCAAATTTTCAAGGCAAAAATCACACCCGCTAGCTCCAGGTCATGAGTTTGGTAGTTCTACTCATGGATCTTCAACTTCTGTGAGGCATAGGATATCACTTTATCATTTTTCATGATTACACAACCCAATCCTTTATTTTAATCATCACTGTATATCACAAAACTTTCTTCACTTATTGGTAATGTGAGTATAAGTGTAATGGTCAACCTATTTTTTAGCTACTTGAATCTTTCCTAACATTCTTACGTCCAAAAATACTTTACCCATTTCCTTGTTAACATAGTTAGATGGCTAGAAAATCATGATAAATTTATCACAAAACGTCGATAGTACCCAGATAATCCCAGAAAACTAGGGATTTCCATGACACTAGAGGGTTTGGGCCAATTCTCAATCGCCTTTGTCTTTGAAGGGTGCACAAAAATTCACTCACTTGTGATCATGTGTCCCAAGAATGTGACTTGATGCATCTAGAAATCACTTGCTGAACTTGGAATACAATTTATCCTTCCTTAATATCACCATTACAATCCATATATTTTCTTCATGTTCCTCCTTGATTTTGAAGTAAATGAGAATATCATTGATAAACACTAATTTTTTTTTTCAAGGTATTTTCTAAATACTATATTACTCAAATCCATAAAGATCATAGGGGGATTAGTAAGTCCAAATGGAATTACTGGTAACTCATATAGTGACCATACCTTGTACGGAAGTATTCTTCTAAATATCTTTTTTCTTCACCTTTAGCTAATGATATCCATAATAAAGATACACCTTTGAGAATTACTGATATCCTCATAGTTGATCAAACAAGTCATCAATCATTAGAAGAGGACACTTGTTATTTATGAATATCTTGTTGAGTTCTCAATAATAAATACAAAACCACATTTATCCATCCTTTTTATTCATAAAGAGCACTGGCATGCACCAAGGTGATTCACTAGGGTGTATGAAACCTTTTGTAAAAATGCTCTTGAAGTTTCTTCTTTAACTCCTACAGTTGGACCGGGGCCATCCTATAGGGACATTTTGAGATAGGATTAGCTCTGGGTATGGGTTTTATTTATAACTCTACCTCATGATATGGTGGGAAATCTAGGTAGCTCTTTGGGAAATACATCACTATATTCCCTCACAATGGGAATTTCCCCTAGGTCAATACCTTCCTTTGACTCAACTATTTGAGCGACGTATGCTTCTTCATAGGGAATAAACATCCAAACCATTTAAGGATTTTCCAAATGAGATTCATGATCTTCCTTTAATTTTTAAAGGATCATGGGATGGTTTGGAATATGAAAAGATATTTCCTTTTCCCAATAGTTGATTTGTTCTCTATATAATGAGGGCTAATCCATCACTAGTATAGTGTTGAATTACAACAAGGGAAGTATCATGATATTTTTTGGGAGAATATTCCCATATACGTTAATAGGAGAAGAGTTAAATACCTCAGTTTCAATGATTGAAACACTAGGTATTTTTATATATATCTCTACTTTAAGGTTTCAGGGCTTTGATTCAACAGTTCTAGCAATTTTTCAAGATATAAAGTAATGTGTAAAACTAGAATCAAATAATACTTTTTTCCATTCTTGAGTGAATAGGAAGGGTACCTTGTACGAATTTATTTTATTTCTCTACTTCAGCATTAGTTATGAAATAAGCCTTCCCTTTATCCTTTTTATTTGGTGGATGATGATGCCGATTACCATCGAGGACTCGAGGTTTAGTGCACTGGCTTGCATAGTTAATTTTCTCCCTATAGTTGTATCATTGGACCATGGGTGGTGATATCCTTTCCTCTATACTTTCCTTCATTATATAAGATGACTTATTTATTTATCTTAAATATTCATGAGCATGGTAGTCTTATCTCCCAAAATTATAGCATTTCATCATCACTTTGAGGTAGTTCCCATGATGATTCTTCCCACATTTTTGACACGTGAGTAGTTGAGATTTCTTCCCACATTTTTCATGAGATCCTCTAGCTTGAAACTCCATATTTATTTTCTTATAACCATATCCATGGGATCATTATCCAAACTCTATATCCACTTCAAGAGAACATCAAAAAAATCTCCATAACTCCCAAAATCTCAAATTTCTAGAGCCTTTTGAAGGTGTGTTTTAACCCACTAAAGAATCTATCAATTTTGATATCATTGTTGATAACAAAACCCAATGCATACCTTGAAAGTCTTGTGAAATTTGCTTCATAATCTGTGATAGATTCACCTTACTTTTTCTTCATCTCCATGAATTCTATCTCCATCATTGTATGAATATTTCGAGCGAAATACTTGTTAAGAAACATTATATTAAATTCATCCCACTCCATCTCTTCAATTTCATCCTTTGGTTTTGTGTTCTTAATCAATGACCACCATTGGTTTTTCTCTCTATATAGATGATAAATGTCTAGAGTCACCTTCTCTATCTCATAATAGTGAATAATAAAAAGGATCTTCTCCATTGAGTTGACCCACTATTCTACGACTAGTGGATCAGAAGATCCACTAAATTTTGGTGGTTGTTGCCGTAAAAAGAACTGGATATCCCATTTCTCACTCTTAGGTGAAGGAGGATGTTACAAATTGTTCAGGTTATTGTTCATAGCCTAAGATAGTTGGGTAAGAATCACCATGAAATTTTGAACTCCACCTCCCAAAGCATTGGGGATGTCATCCGGGCAATTGCTGCATTGTCCCACGCTAGGGTTGTTGGCTTGATTTCTCTTGGTTCCCACCATTTTATAAAATAGAAAAGGTTAGAAAAAAATATAAGTAAAAAATCCATGAATAATATATCCATTTTTTCAATTAAATATAAAGTAATATCTTGTGGGATCCCTATGTTTAGTAAATATTCTTGTGTGATTAGATATACTGCGTCTCATTCTAAGGGTTTTCACTAAGTTTCTCTACTCATAATTCCCAAATTAACTAAACCATTCTATGATACCAACTATAGTGACCCTGATTTTTCTTACATTATTATTACATCATTTTAAAGATAAACAAAATAAAAAACATTACACAACCAGGATACAAGGTTTAGTGTCTTGGGTAAATTAGGACCATATATAAATTTTACATAATAAAACATAAACATTAATTTAATTCCTTCTGCTCTAGATTCTTATTGGACATCGTGTTCTCCTTAGTATAATTATTCACCTGAAGATATACATAAAAAAGGGGTAAGATAAAATACCAGTAAGAGGATGAATAAGAGAAATGAAATATGGGTGATCATAATCATAATAATAATATAATCAAAGGATCATAATCATAATCATGAGAGGAAACATTAGATGAAGACATGGAATGTGGCAATGCATAAAAATGAAACATCATATATTAATGGTGAAATACCACACATAGTTGTGAAAAAATCTAGAATCATGTTCACACATATTTCAATTTTTCCCATGATATACATCACATTATCAAATTCTTTATAGAGTTATATAATTCCAGGACCACTCGTCACATCATAACATTTAGATTATCATGAAAGCCACATAGAACGTATATCAAAATTGGATATAAAATAATCCATGGAAAGAAATGAGTATCATTTAATAAATTATACATTTAAGAATAAAATTTGGGGATCCAAAAATAAAGAGGGAATAACATATTTGTTATAAGAATTACCAATCTTAAGTGAAGAATAAACAATCTCATGAGAAGTAAAATATGTATTTTTGGAAAGAAGAGTTCTTTTGGATTTTTTTTACATTTGTCATAAAACCAGATTGAAAACATGCATATCCTAGAAAATAATAGTAAAGGAAAAAGAAATGATATTTATGTAACATTAAAGAAACATCCAAACTGAAAATGGAGTGAAAGAGGGAAAACCTAAAACAAGAGAATTGGGTTCGAGAATTCTCCTTACCTTATGTCTGAGTGCTTTAATTAATTTAATATCCTAGATAATCAAATTAAATTAATTAAATAGAAATTATAGAACCTATTATAATTGTATTTGATTTATTATAGTTTTATTAAGTTCATTGATAGCCTTTTAATTGAGTTATAGAGTTCAATTCAATCATCCATGAGTGTTCATTTTCTTGATTTTATGATCCATTCACTTGAATATGAGTATAAAAGTTTATGTAGAATGGGTATAATTATATATAATTAAAATTAAATGTTATTAATGAAAATATACAGGTTAAAATGTTTATATATATCATTTTTTTAAATGTTATGAGGACGAATCATTAGATGAAAAGTTAGTGATAATCATTTAATTTTTTGGCAGTTTTTCAAACATCACAAACTAGTTTTGTTCCATTATTTATTATTGTTTATATAAGTTAGTTATAGAAAATAAAAAAGGTTATTACATAAATTTTATAGTATTTACCAACCATTATAGTGGTTTTATGAATATCCTTTAAGACATTAATGGAAAATAAAAATGCATCGTCTATGATGTCAGTAAATTGACACATCATGAATGATGATTTCATTTTTTGAATAAAAGAGAGAAAGAAAGGAGTTTGATGATGTACATTAAATTAACATGATAGAATTATAGTACATAAAATATATTGGATTTATCATGAGAATTTTGATAGAGGAGGTGAGAATATAATAAGAAAAAAAATTGAAAGAAATTAAAAGAATAAGAAAGAGGATTTTACCTCTTGAATTCTCCTCTTTGAGAACCTCCTTAAGAAACCTAGGTTTAGTATTTTATTGATACCAGAAACTCCTAGATGTGGGGAAGGGTCTTAGGAGGATATTTACGTATAATTTTGACAAGCCTCAAAACTTGGAAGGTGTGAGGAAAAGAGGTGGTATTTATAGGGGAGGAGAGGGGTGTTTTCCTATTATTTTATTCATTAGTTTATTATTTTGGCTTAAGAATATGAATAGTTTGAGAATTATCACTAAATATATTAAAATAATGAAGTAGGGTTCTATATTTTTGTCTTAAATCAGTTATACATCATCTATTACTCAATAATTCATGCATTTATCTTTTATCATAAATTATTGTATTTTACTATTAACCAAAAATTCAAGTATTTTAGAAAAATCCCAAAAATTTACCCAAACCATTTTTCAATGTTTATAATTCAAAAATTAACCCTATTTTATGAAAAAAATGTTCTAAATATTAGAAATTTAATTTTTAATTAAAATCATCATTTACATGGAAAATATTGATTTTAAAATTATAACTGGTTTTGTAACACTTTGAAAAATTAATTAAGGTCTCATAAAATTATCTTATAATCATAATACAACAAAATATTAATTTATAAATACATTTTATGAAAATAATTTTTCTTTTAAATCATTATATTAATTTTAAAATTGTAATTAAATATTTATAACATACAAAAATACCAACATTTAATTAAAAATTTCTAAAAGATTTATTTACTTATACTATGATATAATTATATCATATTACCATTTATAATATGCTTAAATTTTATTTATACTTTCATGGGTGAGGTTACTATTCTATTGGCTGGTTTACTATTCATAAGGGTAATATTACTATTCCAAAGGTCAAGTTAATATTCCATTGGTATAGGTTCCTTAAATTATATAAATACCTCTTATACCATCAATTATTCATTTATAAAGTTTTTATTGTGTTCTCTAACTGATCTTATGTGATTTATATTATAATAAGGGAGAAATTCCATTGATAAAATTTTGGGTTGTTACAACCACAACCAAAAAAGCATCCAGATACTGATGGAATATCTGAATCATAAAACCCATGAATACTATAGGAGTGTTAGAGTAATGGTCCATGCCTTCATGGTACATTAATTTTCTAGTTTTGGTTATTGGTGGTGTTCGATGGAGGCTTAGAGGAAGTTTTTAGGAGTTCAGGTGTTGAGAGCTAGGAGTAGGGAACTTTCAGGACATTAAAGTGGGTTTCACATCGTGTAGAAAAATTTCATGATGTGAAAGTTGGTTTCATGATGTTTAATTTATCAAGGTTTAAAAATAAATAATAAAATAAAGAGGTGACATGTTTTTCTGTGAAAATAGAACCCCAGGGATTACATGATGTGAAATGGGATTACACATCATGTAATCCCCCGATATAGTGTAGTTTTAAAATTATCATCAGCCGAATTCTCATTCATTTAGCCATAGTTTATCCTTCCTCTAATTTTGGTTGAACCCTAGGAATCCCTAGGTATTCTTCAAACCCTCTTCCTCCCTACTTGATCTGTTGATCCCAGTTTTTGTTCATTGGAAATCCATGGTCAGTCTGTGGTGAGTTCTCTTCTTGTTCTCATATTTTTCCTTCTTTTCTTATAATAGGGATCCACTTATGATGTGTTTCTTTGATTTGAGGTGCATTTGGGTTTAGTTTTGATGGATCCTTGATGTGGTATAGGTTGATCTGCAGTTCTGATGGTGTGGTTGTGGTTCCTGGGTGTTCTTCTTCACCCTACAGTGTGCAGTGAGTTGGAAAGCTTCCTTGAGGTAGGGATTTACTCATTTATCTTTATTTGTATATCATGTAGGAGGGATTTTATTTTTTTCATCTATGGATTATGGGGTTTTAATCTTAACCAAAGATAAATAATTGGTTAATTAAATTGAAAGGGGAAATGAGGTTTGATTCTCATGCTTTTATAGTTTTGATATTATTTCTGATATTGTGATTGTTTGGGATTGGTTCCCCACTGAAAATTGTGGATGTTGGTATATTTGTTTTCATTAGATATTTTTTTTACTATTGTGACTATTGTGATAGTTGTGATATCAACCAAAAGGAAATTGTTTAATTATTAATACTTTTCTAATGAAATGGTTTCCCCAATATTTTGGTTTGTGTGATAATACCCCTAAAAAGAAGTGGAATGTGAAAACCCCCTTTATAAATCTGTAAAAATGGATCTTGATATGTTGTAATGTGTGGTCATTCTTGTGGGATATTGGTGTGTGGTTTCAATGTCATGTGGGGTGATAGTTTGTGGCCCGTGCTTTTGGGGTCGATGAGGTGATAGTTTGTGGGTTGTGCCTTTGGGGCGGCTAGGTGACAAAATGTTGAGCTATTTGTGGAATGTGGTTACTTTGTGCTAGATTCTCTAGTAAAGATGGAATGAATAAATAATTGTTTAATATTGTTTGAAATGGAATTAATTGGTTTGGTTAATGGTTTGTATGATCAAAAGTGGTTTATTCTAAATAATGAAATGAATGGGTGTTAAATGTGGAGGAAATGTGAATCCAAATTAGATTATTAGGACTATTTACCTTCTGAAATGAATATTGAAGATACTGATAAATGCATTTTGAGGTGGTAGCAATGATGAAAGTTCTGTGAGTTGGTTGTTTGTTTGAGAAACCATAGGTTGGTCTTTAGTGTTCGATGATATATATATATATATATATATACTTGTATATTATTGTGATTTCTATACACACCCCACCCATGTTGAGCACTATGTGCCGAACACCCACATAGTCATGCATGGGGTGTCTTTCCCAAAATTCTGGTGGGAGGATGGATGGATGGCCACCCTCTATTCCCTTCTCCCTCTTCTAAGAGATGTAGGTATTTCATAAGATGTGATGGACAAAAGTATATTAGTGAATTAGATGATGAGATGTGGTATTTGGGTGTCTTCGGGATGAGTTGTGATGTGGTGTCCTAGGTGTCTTCGGTATGAGTTATGATGTGATGTCCCAGGTGTCTTTAGGATGAGTTGTGATGTGATATCCTAGGTGTCTTTGGGATGAGATGGGATGTGTTGTGAGGCCTAGGTGTGTGAGGGTGGGATGTGTTGTAAGGCCCAGGTGTGTGCCGGTGGGATGTTTTGTAAGGCCAAGGTGTGTGCAGGTGAGATGTGATGTTGTATGTTCGAAAGGTGTGGGAGTGATAGGAAATTTTTCATTCAGGTGTGAGAGTGATGAATTAGTGGAGAAGTGGTGAAGGGTACCCCTATCATCGATGTGATTTACTTTATATTATATTACTTAGATTGTGTTATTTGTTGAGTATGCCTTAGTGAGGTTTGGATGGTTAGTATAACTGTATAGGTGCTGTGTTGTTCTATTGTTTTCTCATAGGTGCAATAGTATTATTCTTTCACATATTCACGACAGACTTGAGTTTTTGCTGCTGAGTATACTTTTATGCTCACCCTATGTATATAAAACTATTTTTAAGGTTTCAGGAGGATTTTGTGGACTATGATAGACCCTACTAGCTTGAATCCTTGACAGTTTCGGTGTCTCTGCTTTAGATTTACTTTTTGGGCATTTACTTTAGAGACTTCTATTTTTATTAGTTTTATTTATTCATGCATGTGGGATGGTTTGAGTTTCTCTTTTATATTATTTATTGGAGTTTTTTGCATATGACTCATTCTATATCCTGATCCTATTTATATTATAAATGTTAATGCCTCCCATATTGTGAGATTTGACACCCTTAGTGCTAGTCGCTAACTCGGGGCCTACTAGAGGCGGAACTTAGGCATCATTATCTCTATCCCCTCATTACAGTTTCTTTGGAGGGAGGGGGTTATGAAAGAGTGGTATCAGAGGTGATGGTTGAGAGATAGGATGGAGTTTGGATTTAGGCACATGGAGGATTTCATGGGTTAGTATAGAAATAGTTATATTTAACCTTAGTGCATGGAATAGAGCAAGGATATTAGCTGGGACACTAGATTTTAGGCCCCCCTATGATCCAGTGCACAACCTATAAGATTAGTTAATTTCCAAGTAAGATGGAACTACTTATAGGGTAGATACCTAGGAAAGGTACATGCATCATAATAACTCATGTTATTGTTTGAATTGGGTTCTTTTGGGAAGGTTGAAATGGATACCAAATGAATTAAATGAGTTAAAACAAATCTTAATAAATTTCTTTAATACTTGGGATCAGGGAATCATTATTTTCCCTTCAGCTATGGCTCCTGGTCATTGTCCACATGTGGATCAGGAAGTTTAGGTTCAGCAGGATAATTCGGTTGATCGCTATTGGTTCGATCCAACCGAAGAGGATGATCAATGGAAGAGGATGATGAGAACTTTCCAATTCCATGATTTGGCTAAGTATGAGGATAGTATTTCAAATGTAGAGACAAAGAGATGGTTGTGGGAGATCAATATCATTTTCATTTTGATCCAGGCCCCGACAGAGTATTCGGTCCCTTTGGTAGTCAGTCAGATGCGAGGAGCTGTGTGTTAGTGGTGGATGTTGTATATGTAAGAGCAGAAGGATTCAGATGTTTTGTGGGATGACTTATAGAAAGAATTTCAGGTAGAGTTCCTTTAATCAATAATAAAGTATTAGAAGAGGCAGGAGCTACTCTCCCTTCAGTAGGGGAGTATGTTTGTATGGGAGCTTGGGATCAAGTTCAAGGAACTTCTATAATTTACCCCTGATATTTTTCCATACAAGGAGTCCTGAGTGAGGCATCTTGAGAAGGCACTCTATCTTTCTATCCAGTATACATTTACTCTTTTATGTTTCCAAAGTATCTGGAGGTTCAGAAGATAGTATGGGTGATTGATTGGATGCACTCATAAGGAGGTTTTCTATAGGAAGGGAACCAATAGGGTTCCTTGAGGGATATAGTTATCAGTGGTAGGTCTCAGGTACCAGGACCTTTGAGGTTTTGACTGGCAGGGATTTGACATCAACTGATTCCTTTCTAGACTTTTGGTGCTAGTGGTTTCTATGATTTTATTGG
Organism: Viscum album; assembly: GCA_963277665.1. Lineage (NCBI taxonomy): Eukaryota > Viridiplantae > Streptophyta > Magnoliopsida > Santalales > Viscaceae > Viscum > Viscum album. Next base: position 1,968,936,196 of record OY728132.1, read on the forward strand.
GAGATTTATGCCAATTTGTTTTGGTTTTGGGGTTTATGTACATCTTCAGGGCTAGTTCCCATTGGATACTCAAGTTTAGTTTGGTGGAGGTGGATAACTTCAACGCCAACCTCAGTAGTAGTTTCCAATGAGACCGTTTCAATAATAGAGGTAGCATTCTTATCTTCCACCGAGGGAATATGGAGCAGGTAGATGCTAACCTCAGGACGTTCCTTGTGTCTAGGTTTTGCGACCCGAGAATAGACACATAGGTGGTCATTAGCAGAGAGGTAGAGGAGTTGGGCGTGGTCAGTTACATGCAGTAGAGGCAATAGTTCTAGAGGGTCCATAGATCATTAGAGTTATGATAAGTTTTTTAGTACTATTTTTTGTTATTTGTTTGATTTATAAGCTTTACACTCCATTTTTTTACCCACTCTATCTCATGCTCTAGGACTAGACGTAGAGAGGCTTCCCATGCACCTAGTTTTGAGAAAGCCAGTCAGAGGCTAGAACATATTGTTTGGCATGCATCAGGGTTGTAGACTGATGATAGGTCCACATCAATCCTATGGGTACATTTTCTTACTACAAATACAACCATACGATGACATCCTTAGCATCGACTGGTTGTATTCTGTATGTGATTTTATCAACTGCTTCTAGAGGAGAGTAATGTTTTCGAATGTGGATGGTCAGTATGTGGTTTTTTTGATGAATAGAGTTGTCAGGTGGGAAATCGACATGTGGAGCCCCTAATTTATTTGTTGGATAAGTTTTCAGTGGAATCAGTAGATTCTAGGATGGTAGAGTCTCTTAGGGTCATTGGGGAGTTCCTGAATGTTTTTCCTAAGAAGGTTGTGACACTAGCCCCTCAATGTGACGTTGAGTTTGTGATAGACTTGAAATCTGATGATTCTATGATTTTGATGTATCCTTATCAGATGACACCCTTTAAGTTGTGGGAGTTGAGGATTAAGATAGATGATGTGATTTATAAGGGTTTTCTCTATCCTAGTGTGTCTCTGTGGGGTGCTCTAGTGTTGTTTACAGGGAAGGCAGATAGTAGTTCGAGGGTGTTCATAGACTACTAGAGGTTGAATAAGGTGATAGTCAAAAACCACTCTTCTTAGGATAGATGATCTTTGGACCATATGAGAGGGTAAATTTGGTTTTCTAAGATCGATCTGTGGTCTAGATATCACTAGTTGAGGGTAAAGGAGGGAGATATCCCGAGGAGTGCCTTCAGATGTATGTATAAGCACTTTGAGTTTGTATTCATGTCATTCAGTATTAAAAATACACCAACCATGTTTATGGGGCTTATAAACTCCATGTTCCGTGAGTTCTTAGATCATTTCGTCATTGTATTCATCAATGATATCTTGATCTACTTGAAGTCAAAGGAGGAGCATGACAAGCATCTCAAAACTATCTTTCTTATTCTTCAACACTACCAGATCTATGGAAAGTTTTACAACTGTATGTTTTGGACATGAGAGGTCCATTTCGTCAGGCATATGGTGTCTCAGTAGGGTGTGGTAGTAGATCCATCAAAGGTTGAAGCCGTTTTTTCTTGGGCAACACCGAAGAACGCAACAGAGGTTCACAATTTACTTTGTCTCACAGGCTGTTATCAGAGGTTTGTGCCCGATTTATCTCGATTTTTGGCCCCATTGATAGCCTTGACTAGGAAACAACAAGATTTTGTGTGGAGTGATTAGTTCCTAGAAACATTTGGCCACTTGAAGGGGAAGTTAGTTAGTGCTCCAGTGCTTTAGTTGGCTGAGGAAGGAGTGATGTTTGATGTGTTTTGTGACATTTTACATATGGGATTAGGGTGAATCTTGATGTATTATAAGGTATTGATATCTTATAGGTCTAGGTAGTTATTTACCCATGAGCATGACTATTCCACCCATTATCTAGACCTAGAAACAACTGTGTTTGCGCTGAAGTTGTGGTGATATTATCTCATTGGGGAATGCTTTGTGGTATTTTCGAATCACAAGAGCTTGAGATTTATATTTTACCAGTGTGATTTAAACTTTCAGTAGTGTAGGTGTATATATTTTCTTTAGGATTATGATTTTGATATCTATTAGACCTTAGGAAAGGGGAATGTTGTGGCTGAAGCTTTGAGTATGAATTCATGGAAGGGTGTTGTTCTTGAGTCTATAGATGCTTGGAGAGAAATGGATTAGTTGGGAGCCTTGCACTTAGATGCAAGAGTGTATGGTGGTAGAGGATATTTGTTTCATATGATGGTGTAATATTCTATGATGCAGAAGGTGGAGGATTATCAGTGGGGAGACACAGAGACAGTAGTGATGCGTGACTGTGTTAGCCATAATGGTGTTCTGAAGGGATGGTCAGAGGATAGTCAAAACTGGATGTTGTTTCAAGGAAGGCTATTTGTTCTAGTGGAAATGTACAAGGGAGTTATTCTTGAGTTTCATATATCACCTTTTTGGTACACCCAAGAGTTTCCAAAATGTACCATGGCTTGAGGCTTCAATTTTGGTGGCTCGAGATGAAGCGGGTAGTGGCAGAGTTTTTGGAAAGGTGCTTGGTTTTCCAGCATGTAAAGGTTGAGCATCATGCTCTTGGTGGTTTTTTAGACCTCGAATGATCCCAAGTAGAAATGGGATGAAATCTCAGTGGATTTCATCATAGGGTTACCTAGAGCCTAGGGAGTTTGTGATGATATTTGGGTGATAGTGGACCAGTTGAAGAAATTGACTTACATCTTAGTGATTAAGGAGTTGAGCATAATAGATTCCTTCTCTAAGAGGTATGTGGATGTGATGGTGTAGTTTTATGGAGTTATGAGATCCATTATATCATATTGGGATACATGTTTTACCTCACAAGTCTAGATGGTATTATAGAATGATTTTGGCACTCAGTTACATCTTTGCACCACTTTTTACCCATAAATAGATGACCAGTTGGAATGGACTATCCAGAGTTAGAGGATATGCTATGGAAATGTGTCTTGGAAATTGGTGGATCTTGGGTACGACACCTTATCTTGGTAGAGTTTTTTATAATAATATATATCACAAATACATTTTCATGGCTTTATTTGAGGCTTTGTATGTAAGACCGTGTCATTCCCCATTGTGCTAGATAGAGGTTAGGGAGACAACCGTTCTTGGTCTCGATGTTGTGCAGATTACGATAGAGAAAGTTCAGCTTATTCATGAGAGTATGAAAGTAGCGCATGATCGATATAAGTCTTATGTGGATTGCAGATGGTGGCCCTTGGAGTTTGAGGTTGGGTATCATGTGTTCTTGAATCTTTCCATCGATGTGGGAAATAGAGGTTTAGTAGATGGAGTAAGCTTTATCCTAGTTTTTTTGGGCCCTTTGAGGTGCCAGGGAAAGTTTTCAAGGTAGATTATCAATTGGTTTTTCCACCATGGTTAGAGAGGATCCACAATGTCTTTCATGTCTTTCAAATTCATTGGTATCTTCATGTTGACTCTGATGTCCTTGTCTAGGGAGAGTTGGATATCGAGGATGATGCGATGTTCATGGAGCATCCAGTAGAGATCTAATACCATCAAGAGAAGGTGCTACATGGATAAACCATTCCTTTGGTTTGTGTATTGTGGAGGCATGATGGAAGGAGGAGAGTAATTGGGATCAAGATACACAGATGCATTCCCAGTACCCAGAGTTGTTTTGAGTTTTGTTTTGCTATGTTTTTCTTTGTGATTTGTTTTTTATATTCCTTTGTTCAATATGATGAGATATTTTCCTTGGTTTTTGATGTGTGTGGTGTGATTATTGATAAAGTACTGACATATGAAAATGGGAGATCATATTCCTAACCGAGATGCATTAAATGTGATGTGATTAAACCTGTATAGGAAAGTGAGTGCCACCCAAAGTGAATAGTATCATGACATGAAAGACAAAATTCCCTAGTTTGTGTGTTTGGGATAGTGTAGTTTGTTAGTTATATGATAGGAGAAGTCTTGTGTTCATGGTGATGTGGTTTTTCATATTGTTTTGTGGTCGGTTGGTTTGGCGTTTTTGGATGGCAGTAGCGTTTGAGGTATGAGAAGATCCTTGAGAGGTATCTCACAGGGTGGCTATTAAGACCCCTTTTCTTTTAGGATTGGTTTTGGATTCTTGAGGTTGAGAATAATTTTAGAGGTATATGATTTAATGGTCTGTGACTTCCTAGTTCTTTAGTTTTCCAATTTTTGTTGTTGGAGGTGTTCAAAGGAGGCTCGAAGGAAGTTTGGAAGAGTTTGGATGCTGAGAGCCGGGAGCATGGAACTTTCATGATGTGAAAGTGGGTTTCAAAATGTGTAGAACAATTACATGATGTAAAAGTTGGTTTCACAACATTTAATTTATTGGGGGTTTAAAAATAAATAATAAAATTAATAGGAGGCACTTTTTTTGGTGAAAACCAAACCCTAGGGATTACATGACATGAAAGGGGATTACACATCGTGTAATCCCCTGATACAATGCAGTTTTAAAATTATTTTCAGATGAATTATCATTCATTCAGCCGTGGTTTCTACTTCCTATAATTTTGGGTGAACCCTATCCACCCTAAGGTGTTCTTCAAGACCTTTTCCTCCCTCTTTAATATGTTGATCCCGATGGTTGTTCATTGGCGATCTGTGGTCGATCCATGGTGAGTTCTCTTATCATTATCATCAATTTTCTTCCTTTATTCTCTCGAGGATCCACTGTGGTGGTGATTATTTGGTTTGGGGGTGTGTTTGGGTTTTTTATGTATCCTTGGTGCGATATAGGTTGATTCATGATTCTTGTGGCACAATTGTAGTTCACATGCATTCTTCTTCACCCTGTGGTGCAATGTGAGTTGGAAGGCTTCCTTGAGGTAGCGATTGCCTCATTTCTCTTTATTTTTGTATCATGCGGGAGGGGTTTTATTTTGTTTATCTATGAATTGTGGTTTTACGAGCTTAATCAAAGGTAAACAACTGGTTAATTGAATTTAAAGGAGAAATGGGGTTTGATTCACATGATTTTATAACTTTGATATTATTTGTGATATTGTGATTGTTTGGGCTTGATGCCCCGCTGAAAATTATGGTCATTGTTGGATTTGTTTGTACTGAATATATGTTTTGTGACTATTTTTATTGTTGTGATATCACCCAAAAAGGAAATTGGTTAATTATTTATACTTGGATAATGAAATGGTTGCCCCATGATTTTGGTGTGTGTGATAACACCCCTAAAATGAAGTAGAATGTGAAAAAATCCCCTTTGTAAATCAATAAAAATGGATATTGATATGTTGTAATGTGTGGCCATGATTGTGGGATGGTGATGTGTGGTTTTAATGTCATTTGGGGTGGTAGTTTGTGGGTTGTGCTTTTGGGGTGGTGAGGTGATAGTTTGTGGGCCGTTCCTTTGGGGCGGAAATGAGATAAAATGTTGAGCTGTTTGTGGAATGTGGTTGCTTTGTACAAGATGCCCGAGTAGTGATGGAATGAATAAATAACTATTTAGTAATGTTTGAAATGGAATGGGTTGGTTTTTTAATGGGTTTTGTGATTAAAAGTGTTCAATGATAAATAATGAAATGAATGGGTGTTAAATGCGGAGGGAATGTGAAGCCGCATTAGATTACCAGGACTCTTCACCTTTTAAAATGACTGTTTCAAGTACTAATAAATGTATTTAGAGGTGGAAACCAAGATTATAGTATTGTGAGTTAGTTTTTTGTTTGAGAACCCATATTTTGGTCTTGACTATTTGATACTATATATATATAATTGTATATTCGTGTGATTTCTATACGCACCCCACCCATGTTGAGAAAAACTTGTCAAATACCTTACATAGTCACACATGGGGTGGGGATGTCTTTACCAATATCCTAGTGGGAGGATGGATGGCTGTACAACTGCTCTTCCCTACTCCCTTTTCCAGGAGAGGTGGGTATTGCACAGGCTATGACGGCAAGAAGTTTTTTAGTGAATTTGATGATGAGATGTGGTTTCCCAAGTTTCTTCGGGATGAGTTGTGATGTGGTGTCCTAAGTGTCTTTGGGATGAGTAGTGATGTGATCTCCAAGGTGTCTTTGGGATGAGTTGTGATGCAGTATCCCATGTGTCTTTGGGATGAGATGAGATGTGTTGTGAGGACCAGGTTTGTGCATGAAGGATGTGTTGTGAGGCCTAGGTGTGTACATACAAGTTGTGTTGTGAGGCTAAGGTGTGTGTGGGTGGGATGTGTTGTGAGGCCCAGGTTTGTGTAGGTGATATGTGTTGTGGTATGCTCATAAGGGGTGTGAGTGCCAGGATGTTTTCTATTAGGGTGTGAGAGTGGCTAATTAGTGGTAAAGTGGTGTGGGGTACCCTATTATTGACGTTCTTTACTTTATATTATATTACCTGGCTTGTGTTATTTGGTGAGCATGACTTGGTGAGGATGGGATGTTTAGCATACCTATATAGGTGCTGTTTGGTTTTGCTGTTTTCTCATAGGTGAATTAGTATGATTCTTTCACATGTTCACGAGATACTTGATTTTTTCCTACTGAGTATACTTGTATGCTCACCCTACGTATATAAAATTGTTTTCAGGTTTCCAAGAGGATTTTATGGACCGTGCTAGACCTTACTAGATCAGATCCTTGATAATTTCTATATCCCTACTTTATCTTTACTTTTGGGTATTTACTTTGGAGACTTTTTATTTATATTAGTTCTATTTATATATGTATGTGGTATGGTTTGTGTTTCTCTTTTATATTATGTCTTGGATTTTTTTATGTAGGTTTTGGGCACAATGGAAGCACGTTGGTGGGTTTGCCCAACTTTAATTTTAGCATTAACAATGATCAATCCGAGATCCATCACGATGTAAAATGCCGGATCTTTAGAATAGAATGAAGAATGAAAAACAAAAGGAGGGAGTCCCAGAACCATAGAGATAGGATCATAATATGTTGGTTATAATTAATTTAATTAATTGACAAGAATTACCTTGATGGAATTCTTTCTTCGTTGATGTCTCCAGTCACAATCTGATGCGATCCATCATTGTTTCGTAGAATCCAAGTGTAGGATTCCTCTAGAAATGATCCACACATGCTCCACGTATCTCTGGACATCGCCGAAGGGATCTACAGGTGCTAGTGTGGAAGAACCTTTGCTTGCGATGTCCGCCTTCGATCGCCTTGATCCGGTGATGGTGGATCTCTCTCGGTCTTGAGAGCATTCTTGGAGGAAGGATTTATTTCGGCCTTGAGAGAACTCTCCAGAATTATTGTGCACAATGATTCTCTATGGAAAAGTGTTTGGGTTGTGAGGATATTTATAATCTGGTTTGAGGTTATAGAGTTATGACAATAAATAAACGTGTTACGCATTTTATTTATTTCATTAACCCTTAATGAAAACCCCCATGTCGAATGATTAATTCCTTGACATATTCCCACGCTGATTATAATAAATATCATTTAATAAAACGATATTATTTCCTCAAAATCCCGACTAGAAAAACCACACTCCGTTTAATCATTAATACATGGCGTGTACTCGTTTTCCATAAAACTACACGACATGTATATTTAATATACACGACATGTACTTTTATTTTCCATTTTTCTTTATTTCCTCCACCATATTTATTAGTTCTTGAGTAATGGATATTTATTTCTTAAATAAATGTAACTGCATTACTCGCTAATAAATATATATTATTTCACCCACAATATATTCTCTCGAATAATTAGTGTCGAAATAAATACGATCAGTCATCCTTAAATAATTATTAAACCATAGTCAGGAATAATCTTTATTTAACTTGTTAAATTAATATTTAACTGAGATTCATAGACACACTTAGTGTGTGACCCTCTAGGCCTCTTTCTCAGTGGAATTAGGCGGAGCCTGCATAAAGTCCAAGGTTAGTGTCTAGCAACACGCCAAGGCACCCATATAGAAATAAGTTAATGCCGCAATGACGTGTCACCTCATATGAACGCTTATCATGTAATATAATCCCTTTATCACGATATCTCGAATCAAGCGGGTTGCATGCTAGTGCCATCAACCCATGTGCTCGATTATTCTTTCTTTGACTTTTTAGAATTGAACTCGCTCATTCCTTACCATGGCCATGGATTTATTTAGTCTATATCAATTACATAAAAGGGTCTGAGATATCTACCTCTATTATGAAACATAAGGGACAAATCATTTCTTGAATTATCTATTAATGCATTATTACTCATGACTCACCCAACGTATCCTGCCTCACTGCGAATAGTGTCTTGTCACAATTTTCTTCAATACATCTAAGTGCGCGAGTTGTAATACCCATTAATAATAATCTTAAAGTCTAAGGACCAATACACACGTCCGAATATAGGAACATCCAATGACACTATGAAATGTGGATTTCCTACTGGTGGGTCTCGTTGTCATAATATCCTCTTGGATATTACCAAGGGTGCACACCATGAGAAGGTGTCTCAAAGTTTTATGAGTTCTCACCCCTAATGGGATATATTATTTTTGTCCCTAAAAAAACATCATCCGACCATAAAACATATATTCCAGAACAATGTTATGGCAATTTCGGGTTCCCATCATAGAAGGGATCCTCTACGACCCTTTAATGCAACAACTATCCTTAGGACATTATCACATGCACTGTCACGTAGAAGAACAATCAAGATGTGATAAGGATTTTATTAATGAATAAAGTACAAAGTAGTTGGTTCTAGGCCACCAAATCCAACAGACTCCCACTTATACTAGAGACATCTACTAACAACCTTTAATACTCTAGCTCTCACATGATATTCACGCTTCTGCTGAGATAGGCCTTTAGTCATGGGGTCTTCCACATTCTCTTCTGTGGACACTCTGCTCACTAAAACTTTACCCCTTTGATAGAAATCCCTCAAGAGGTGATACTTTCAGAGTATGTGCTTTTTCCGTTGATGTGACCTTGGTTATTTTACAAGAGCCACCGCTATAGTATTATCACAATACAACATGATAGGATCTTTATTTCTAGGCACCACATAAAGCTCCTGGACAAAGTTTCAAATCCAAAAGGCTTCTTTGGATGCATTAGAAGCTTCTATATATTCGAACTCTGCTGTAGAATCGGCGACAATTGGATTCTTTGAACTCTTCCAGCTCACAACTCCCCCATTGAGACAGAAAACATATCCATATTGTGACTTCAGATAGTTCTGATCTATCTGAAAACTAGCATCAACATACCCTATGATGACAAGCTCTTCATCTCCTCCATAAAACAGGAATATATCCTTATTTCTTCTCAAATACTTAAGGATAGTCTTAATAGCAGTCCAATGCTGTTATCCTGGATCTGCTTGATATCTTCCTACCATGCTTAGTGCATAGGCAACATCAAGCCGGGTACATAATATGGCATACATGATGGATACTTTAGCAGAAGCGTATGATATCTTACTCATTATATCTTTCTCCTATTGTGTCTAGGGACACATTTTCTTAGAAAGATGTAAGCCATGTGACACTAGAACCAATCCTCTCTTGGATTGTTCCATACTAAATCTCTTTAGTATCTGGTCAATGTATGTACCCTGACTTAGTCCAAGAATCCTCTTAGATCTATCAAGAATGATCTCGATCCCTAGAATGTAAGCTTCTTCACCCAAGTCCTTTATAGAGAAACACTTGTTCAACCAGTCCTTAACTAACTACAAGACTGGTACATCGTTTCCAATAAGTAATATGTCATCAACATATACTACTAGGATAACGATTGCATTCCCATTAAACTGCTTATAAACAGATGGATCACATTCATTCTTAATGAAACCAAATTCCCTTATAGATTCATCAAATCGAATATTCCATGACCTGGATGCTTACTTTAATCCATAAATGGATTTCTACAACTTGCAAACCTGCTTGGATTTACCTAGTGTCACAAACCCTTCTGATTGTGTCATATAGACATCTTCCTAAAGGTTCCTATTAAGGAATGCCATTTTGACATTCATCTTCCAGATCTCTTAGTCATGGTAAGCTACTATGGCAAGTATGATTCTTATGGATTTAAACATGGAAACTGGTGAGAAGGTTTCATCATAGTCAATTCCTTGACATTGTCTGAATCCTTTAGCCACTAGCCTTGGTTTATAGGTGCTAAATTGACCTTCCATGTCTAGTTTTCTCTTGAATACCCATTTGCATCTAACAAGCTTTACATCAATTGGCTCATCGACCAGAACCCAGACTTGGTTCTGATACATGGAATCCATCTCAGAATTTATAGCTTCTAGCCATCTTGCAGCTTTTGAGATTTCTACTACTTCCTTATAGGAGAGAGGTTCATCATTGTCCAACAATAACGATTCACCATCCTCGGTGACTAGGAAACCAAGTCTCTATGGTTCCCTTACCTCTCTTGAGCTCCTACGTAGTACTTGTGTTCTTGGAACCTCTTCCATGGGGACCTGTGAAACTTGTTCCTGTACCAACTCCTATGTATCTTGAGAATCAACTTCATCAAATTCAATCTTTATCCCACTATCCTTCTTGAGGATGTGCTCCCTCTCAAGAAATATGGATTTTCTGGCGACAATCACTTTATTCTCTAAAGGGTTATATATGTAATATCCTTTCATTTCCTTGGGATATCCTATAAAGATACACATAGTGCCCCGGGGCGCTAGTTTGTTTCATGACAAGGCCTTAACAAATGCCTCGCATCCCCATACACATGTGTGCGACAAATTGGGTTTCCTTACATTCCATAACTCGGATGGAATTCCATTTGCATCCTTAGTTGGTACTCGGTTTAATATCTATGCTGCAGTTTGTAATGCATATCCCCAAAAGGATAATGGAAGATCTGCATGACTCATCATCGACCTCACCATGTCCAACAAGGTGCGGTTTCTCCTTTCACTAACACCGTTCCATTGTGGTGTATAAGGAGGAGTGAGCTGAGATAGAATCCCAGACTCCTGTAGAAGATCGATGAACTCTTGGTTCATTTATTCTTCACCTAGATCCGATCAAAGTTTCTTTATCTTCTTACCATGCTGATTCTCTACTTCATTCTTGAATTCCTTAAATTTCTCTAAGGATTATGACTTATACCTCATTAAGTAGACATATCCATATCTACTCAAATCATCAGTAAAATTAATGAAGTAATAATATCCGTCTCTAGCTTCTACTGGAAATGGTCCACACACATCCTTGTGCAACAATCCTAGCAGCTCTGTGTCCCTTTCACCTTGTCCACCAAAGGGTGGCTTGATCATTTTTCCTTGTAAACAAGCATGACATCTATCAAGTGGTTTTATCTCAATAGAGTCCAAATAACCATCTTTGTATAGCTTTGTCAAGCACTTCTCATTTACATGATCGAGACGCTGATGCCAAAACTGGGTGATTTATGAGTCATGTGAGTTTGTTTCATTATTGATTGCCAACACTTGGTTTTCGTAATTTAATACATAAAATCCATTATTTAAATGTGCCATACCATAGAATACATTGTTCTTATAAAAGAGACAACCCTTATTTCCAAACTTGAAAATAAATCCATCAATATCCAAACTAGATACAGAAATTATGTTCTTGGTAACACCAGGCACATAATAACAGTTATGTAAAACCAAAATCATCCCAATTGGCAATGAGAGGTGGTAATCACCAATAGCCAATGCATACAGCCTTGGGCCATTGGCTGCTCGAATATCCACCTCCTATGGTAATCTTTCTAAATCTACTTGGTTCCTGCATTTGAATACATACGTGAGCCCCACAAGCTATATCTGATACCCAATGAGTAGAAATAGAAAGATTACACTCGATAATGAACGTACCTTTAGCATCCCCACGCTTCTGTGTGCAATTCCTCTTCTATTGGCCTTGCTTGCCACATGAAAAACACACCAACTCCCATTCCTTTCCTTGCCTCTGGATCTTCCCCTTCTTGGAATGATGATGCACGGAGGCTTCAGACCGTTTATAAGTCTTTGGACCCTTTGCCTTGTCCTTCCTTTTATTATTCACCATAAAGACTGTAGGTTTGTCACGCCCCATGTCCTTATCTACTTGGCGAATTAAGGTCAGAAGTTCTGATAGAATCTTCTCATTGTTGTTCATTTTATTAATTGACAATGAAGCTAGAGAAGGTCTTGGGAAATGATAATAGGACGAGATTTGTACGCAACTCATCCGAGAACTTAATACCTAAGATGTCCAGGAGTTCAATATAGCCAATAAGCTTGACTACGTAAGGCCCAACTAGTGCAGAATCGCCAAGATTAGTTGTAAAAAAAGTGTTAGAGATCTCATATCTCTCCTATCTCGCCTTATCATGGTAGATATCCTTAAGGTGAGACATCATGCTATAGGTGTCTATGTTTTCATGTTGCTTAAAGAGCTCATTAGACTTGGCCGATAGCATGAAACACTAGACATTTGTGGAATAATCTATTTGTTTCATGTAGAGAGATAGTTCCTCATCACTGGCCTCCTTTCCAGGCACAACTGTAATAGGCTCTTCCAGCACATACGATTTTCTTTCGTGGTGAAGGATGACGTGTAAACGCCTCTGCCACTCTTGGAAATTGGTGCTAGTGAGAAGGTTTTCCTTCTTGAGTATGGTTCACAATGATATGTTTGAAGTCATTTTTCTTTCCATTTCTACAAATTAAGATGAGAAAAGGTTTAGTACTTTATTATAAAATTGAGACAAATAAATAAATTAATAATTATTATCCTCCCACTATTTTATCAAAATCCAATAGCCCTCATCATTGACTTCAGAATATTCTGTTGCCTGAATATTCTAGTGGCAAGGATCCATATTGCTCTTTTCATTACCCCAACTAGGGTTGTTTAAGTAACTTGAAGGGCTTTAGTTAGGCATTCCAAATTCCAACTGCATTAACTCGTAGCTCCTTGATCCGCTGAGTGTAATCCCCAATCCTGAAATCCTTTTATTTTGGATTTCCTCTACCTTTGCCTCTTGGTCACACCAAGTCCTACTGTGGCAGTCAACCTTTGATGTGAACCAAGTCAAGTCAACCCAAAACCTTGAATTATAATTCTCCGATAATTGAAAGCACCCCAAATAGGGTTGTTCAAGCACTTTGAACCATGGTTCGATTCTAACCAAGATTATAGAAGGCTATACTGACTTAATATTTCTTTGAGGGATTTTATCCTTATACGTAAATTTCTAATTTATTATCTTTTATTACATGCTTGTTAATATTAATTGGGATATACTTAAGTGATTAACCATGTCTAAGATAATATTTACGTATAAGCTAGTTTTATTTTATTTCCATCTTGCATACTCATTTAATTTATTAATTGTGTGATCATGACAACACACCCACACCAAATAAACCATGCAACTGACAAAAATAAAATAAATGGTATGATCATGAGATTTTTCTATTAGTTAGTTTATCTAGTGGTTTATAAACTAACCCAAGACCTAGGGTAGAAACACTTTGAACCTTTTAGGTTCGTGTTTATAGATTTCCACCTGTCCACCTTTGTATCTCCTTGGATTGGTTTCGCCTTGGCTTCTGAATTGAGCCGCCTTCACTAGCTTGGGAGTTCCATCCATTACATATGCATTTATCTCACATATAGATGATGGGTAAAAAGGGGTTTTTACATAAAATAATCCTTGGGTACGCATGCCCTACATATTAATGAGGAGAAGGCTCACAGGATAACAAATTTAATTTAAATAAATAAATTAAAAGAAACCATTCACATACAAAGGTCTTGGTCTAGCTCATGATCATCCACACATGCAATGATATTTACACATAAATAAAACTAGCATTCAATTCTTTAATCATTCTTGTTTAATATAAATCATGCTCGAATCAATTAATTATCTTTAATTAATCAATCCTTTTATCTTAAATCATTTTCTGAATTTCCTTGAGATTATCATCCATCATAATTTTAAACAAATAAATTCATTTAAAATTATCCTTTTACGTAACTTGTACCTTGGAGGAAACCAGGTGAATTTCCATTCATTACGCAGATGTTAAATTAAAGACATATATATAAAACACCTATCACGTGTTGTGCCTCAGATTTACGCCTGCACTATGGTACTTGTCTCAAGGGTTTGTATAATATAATAATAAATTTTAATAAATCTGCGTAATTTGGATGAGTACACGACATGTAGTTCTGAATACACAGTGTGTACTTTTTGTTCACCATCTATCTGAAGTACACGCCTGGGGACATGGCGTGTTGATGTACTTAGAAATTTTTTGGAGTACACGACATGTTCAGTGGGACACATGCCGTGTAGTTTCCATGTTACACGATTTCCAGCCAGGCAAGCCATGTACGGGGTACACGGTCCAACCCTAACCTGAAGGGACTATACACCATGTTCAGTTGGACTACACGACGTGTAATTTGGAAACCATGTGCCACCTATTCCTGGTTAACACACGGTGTCATAAATTACTTAGAAAGGATCCAATACATGGCCTGATTTGGTGGATCAGTCAATGCATTGGACCTAGACTACATGGTGTGTATTTCTAAATACACACCGTGTATTCTAGTGTTGTATGTACAGGAGCGTTTGGAACCTCCGGATGAGTTCCTCTATTTTATTTTAATCAAAATTAAAATAAAAATTCGTTTCTGTAAGGTGAACAAGAAACGAGAGGGGAGGAACAAATCTCGAGATTCAGATTTTTAAGACTAATTAACTTGAATTGAAACAACTAAATTATTAAATGCGTAAAACACCAACGAAAAAATAAATAATTTTAATCAACGATATGACCGCTCTGATACCACTTGTAGGTTCCGGGCACAGCGGAAGCACGTTGGTGGGTTTTTCCAACTTTAATTTTAGCGTTAACAACGATCAATCCAAGATCCTTCACGATGTAAAATGCCGGATCTTTAGAATAGAACGACGAATGAAAAACAAAAGGAGGGAGTCCCAGAACCATAGAGATAGGATCATTATATGTTGGTTATAATTAATTTAATTAATTGATAAGAATTACCTTGAAGGAATTCTTTCTTCGTTGATGTCTTCGGTCACAATCCGATGTGATCCATCGTTGTGCCATAGAATCCAAGTGTAGTATTCCTCTAGCGGTGATCCACACGTGCTCCACATATCTCTGGACATCGCCGAAGTGATATCCGGGTGCTAGTGTGGAAGAACCTTCGCTTGCAATTTCCGCCTTCGATCGCCTTGATCCGGTGGTGGTGGATCTCTCTCGGTCTTGAGAGCATTCTTGGAGGAAGGAGTTCTTTCGGCCTTGAGAGAACTCTCCAGAATTGTTGTACACAATGATTCTCTATGGAAAAGTGTTGGGGTTGTGAGGATATTTATAATCGGGTTTGAGGTTATAGAGTTATGATAATAAATAAACGCCTTACACATTTTATTTATTTAATTAACCCTTATTGAAAACCCCCCATGTCGAATGATTAATTCCTTGACATGCGCCCATGCTGATTATAATAAATATCATTTAATAAAACGATATTATTTCCTCAAAATACCAACTGGAAAAACTACACTCCATGTAATCATTAATACACGACATGTACTCGTTTTCCACAAAACTACACGGCGTGTATATTTAATACACATGACGTGTACTTTTATTTTCCATTTTTCTTTATTTCCACCACCACATTTATTAGTCCTTGAGTAATGGCTATTTATTTCTTAAATAAATTGTAACTACATTACTCGCTAATAAATATATATTATTTCATCCACAATATATTCTCTTGAATAACTAGTGTCAAAATAAATGAGATCAAACATCCTTAAATAATTATTAAACCACAGTCGAGAATAATATTTATTTAACTTGTTAAATTAATATTTAACTGAGATACATGGACACACTTAGTGTGTAACCCTCTAGGACTCTTTCTCAGTTGAATTAGGCGGAGCCTACCTAAAGTCCAAGGTTAGCATCTAGCAACACGCCAAGGCACCCATAGAGAAAGAAGCTATCACTGCAATGATGTGTCACCTCATACGAATGCTTATCGTGTAATATAATCCATTTGTCACGATATCTTGAATTTAGCGGGTTGCATGCTAGTTCCATCAACCCATGTGATCAATTATTATTTCTTTGACTTTCCGGAATTGAACTCGCTCATTCCTTAACATGGCCATGGATTTATTTAGGCTATATAAATTCCTTCAAAGGGCCTAAGATATCTACTTCTGTTATGAAATATAAGAGGCAAATTCTTTCTTGCATTATCTATTAATGCACTATTACTCGTGACGCACCCAACGTATCCTACCTCGTTGCGAACAATGTGTCATCACAGTTTTTATCAATAAATCTAAGTGCGTGACTTGTAATACCCCTTAATAATAATCTTAAAGTCTAAGGACCAATACACATGTCCGTAGATAGGAACATCTAATGACACTATGAAATATAGATTTTCTACTGGCGGGTCTCGTTCTCATAATATCCTCCTAGATATTACCAAGGGCGCACTCCATGAGAATGTGAATCAAAGTTTTATGAGTCCCCAACCCTAATGACCTGTATTATTTGTGTCCCTCAAATAACATCATATGGCCATAGAACATATATTCAAGAACAGTGTTATGGCAATTCCAGGTTCTCATCATAGCAGGGATCCACTATGACCCTTTAATGAAACACCTATCCTTAGGACATTATCACATGCATTGTCACACAGAAGGACAATCAAGATGTGAAAAGTATTTTATTAATGATTAAATTACAAATTAGTTGGTTCTAGATCACCAAATACAACAGTTTATGGATGATCCATTCTATTTACTGATACTATTTATATTATAAAGGCTAATGCCTCCCATATTTTGAAATTTGTACACCCTTGGTGCTAGTCATCAACATGGGGCCTACTGGAGGTAGGACTCAGGGGTCATTATCTCTATCCCCTAATTATGGTATCTTTGGAGGGAGTAGGTCGTGATAGTTAGTCAGTCAAAACATCATCAAAAGATATTCATAATGATCATAACTACTCTTGAAAGTTATCTTCAGTATATCAGACTCTTGAACTATGAGTTGATGATAACCCAAATGAAGATCAATATTTGAAAACCACTTTGACCCCCCTTATCTGATCAAAAAAATAATCCACATGAGGCAAAGGATACTTGTTCTTAACTATCACCCAGTTTAACTTCCTATAGTCTATCCACAATCAAAGTTAACCATCTGACTTATTGGAAAAGAGAACCAGGGATTCATAAGGTGAAACACTATGGAAGAAAAAACCCTTTACCATCTGGTTATCCAACTAAATTCTAATATTATTTAGCCCCCTTAGTTCTATATGATAGGAATGTATCGAAACCATCTGATTACCTAGTAGTTTGTCAATTATAAACTCCACCTACCTCTATAGAGGAATCCCAAAGAAATTATTTGGGAAATCATCAAGAAAATACCAAAAAATATTGGGAATATAAAAAATAGAGAAACATCATTGAGATTAACTATAATAGCATATAAAAAATTCTTGAGATCTGGGTGGGAAGGCCTTGAATGAATAAACCTCAGATCCCACTCTCCCTGAAACACCTATGAGATCCCATCGACTGTAAGAAATTTGACATGCTGATGATAAAAATTAACCTCATCATGATGAGAAACAAGCTAATCTATCCCTATGATGACATCAAACAATTCCATATCAAGAATGAGATAAACCCAAACTAACTCCACATTAGTTATCGATAGCACATGAGAAGGCCACCAATCCCCCCACTCTTTCCTCTTACCAAGAGGTGTCACTAACTCTATAAAAAAGGACATGATCTCTATTGGAATGTTATGTATATCAACAAAATGTCCAAATATAAACAAGTGGGAATCACCAGTATCAAATAAAGAAACTCCTACTAAAGATGAAATAAATATTTTTCCTCTCACAATCACTGGACCTATATCCACATCCACCAGAAACTCATCTACTGTGTAAAAGTGATTCAGTATTGAGGCCTTTAGTTAGATCCCTATAGTCTTAGAAGCATCTGACTATGCTGCAATAGCCTTTGGAGTTGATGATCCCTAAATATATCAAAGAGTAGACATATCCTGACAGAAACAGTTAATATGACCATAAAATCCACAACTATAACACATATTTGCAGGCGTTGGATAAGAAATTTGTGTGTTTCCAACCTTTCCACATTGATATCAAGTCATAGGCACACTAATAGCTATAACTAGAGGTTATGAAGAGGCCTGTTTCTGAGAACCACCTCCACCACTCTTGTAATGATCCTTCCACTTCCTTTTTTTCCATGGAATTCCACTAAAGTTATCACTAGGTATAAGAGAAGGGGTACAATATCCAACCTTTCCTACCATATTTAGTTCTACCATCATATCCCTATCCACTATCTTCACATAGGTTTAAATATTCAGTTTAAATACTTATGATCTAATATCTTATAAAAACACTGTAGGTACTTCTAAGTTTTTAGTTGGTCATTCTTTAACACCTCTAGTGAAAAACAAACTAGCTCTCCAAATAATTAGTGTACATCGACACCAAAAACTCTCCCTATTTCAAATAGAAGAACTCTAGAGACTTAAATATCATTAGAGACTTTGGAAAAAACTTTTGGAAGGATAGAGTCTTGAAACCCTTCCATTCCAAGCCCACATTCCCATCCTCCTATACCATGGAATCCCACCACCAATTGCTGGGACCCTCAAGTCTGAACGCTATGCACTTCACCTTGATACTCTTAGATGTATATAGAAATTTGAATATCTAATCAATATTTTCAAGAAAATACTACACCTCTTTAGGTTTATTCATACCTTTAAAGGATGGTGGATTCTCTCTCAATAACTCTTGCGATCGATATTTTTCTCCTACAACTCCCAGATGTACCTCAAAAACTATGTTTTGAGATTGCGGTACATTATGGTGGACAACATGAACTTCTCACATGATCGCCTCAATAAAGTTATTATCCATTAGAGGAATCCCTTTGAATAACCCAAATTGATTAAAATTAATATTTTTGTTTTAATTGTTTTCAATATATTTGTTTGATGAAAATTCAATGTTACAGAAGGTTAGAGTTTATTTCATTTAATTAGTCTTAAGAAATATTCATAAGTTGTCAAGGATTATTTGTTTGGAAGAGTTACTTCTACTGAGGAAACTTTTAATATGACGATTGTTGAACTGGTTAGTAGTTCATAAAACACGTGTCCTTGATTATTTGAATTGAAAAAATGTCTATAAAATTAGAATAATGAAAAATTTGAAATTTATGATTGGATTTCAAAATAAAAGGAGATTTTTGGATATGAAATTATTAATATGGGTTGGTTTGGTTTTTTTCTTAACAATTTTTGTTGTACTTTTATTAAAAATAAGGCCAATCCATCCAACTTATAGGGGATCCAAGTGTACCACTGTTGAGGTGGGAATTAAGATCAAATCTAGCTAAGACGTATAGTAGGGGAGAGCCAAGGGAGAGATAGAAAGAAGCTTTCCATGTATAGGTTCATAGAAGTGGAGGAGATCCACCTTCATGGGTGACACGAAGGTGGATGAGGGTTCCCGACATAGGGCATTTCCATGAAAGTAAGAATGAGTTAAATGGGGAGTTGGTTTTGGGAATGAGTTGTGACTTGGCCGTGAGTGCTATGCCTTTCTTTTATGAATGAATAGTAATGAGGGTTTTTGTGCTTAGGTTGGCTTTAGAAACCCTAGGTTGGAATGAGTGCTTTTTATCTATACATATAATTGTAGTTTTATGTTTCTTATTCGTGCTCCACCCAAGTTGAGAACTTAGTGCCGAACACCCCCATTTCATGGGGGAGGGTGTTTTTTCCAACACTTCTATGAGTGGCTGGTTATTAGATCATTTTCTGCTCCCTTTACCGAATATACCAAGACTCTTCAGGTAGGCTGTGAGGGAATGATTTCTATTATAGCCCAAGATTATTTGGACAGGGTAGTTGTGGTGGTTGGCCTAGGTGTGTGCATGCAGGTTGTTTCCCAAGAATCTTAGGGATGATGCCCAGGCGTCTTCGGGCGTGGTAGTAGTTGTTCTGGACAAGGTGTTTATGGGCATGGTAACATATGGTGATTGTGGCCCAGGTGTTTTTAGGTGGGATAGTGATTGTGGCCCAGGTGTTTGCAGGCGGGATGTGTGGTTGTGACCCAGGTGTGTGTGGGCGGAGTGTGGCAGTGGGACTGCGGTGAGAATGGCAGGATTGTTTTGGTGCATAGGATGTCTTCAATAACCAGTGGGAAAGTGGCACGGGGTACCCAAATATCTATGTGCTATTAATATACATTACTTGAATTGTGTTATTTGGGGAGTGTGCCTTAGTGAGTCTTGGGTGGATAGTTTTCCTTACTAGGTGCTTTAGTTATCTCTTTTCTTACAGGGTATTAGAACTCCTCCCCACTTGTGCATGAGAGTCTTTGGTTTTCCCTACTGAGTATACTTGTATGCTCGCCATAAGTATATAAAATTGCTTTCAGGTTTCTAGGAGGACTTCAGGGATCGTGCAGGGCCATACTGGCTCAGACGTTGGGACAGTTGTAGTTGTTGTTTTTCTTTGCTTTGGTACTTTACCTTTGTAGTCTCCTTGTACTTTGTGACATTTACTTTTGTAACATTCATATGGGAATGGTTTTCTTTGGCTTTACTTTTACCCCCCCAGTTTTGGTATTTTCGGGATGTACTATCTTATCTCCCAATCCTAATAAAGAAAAAGTGTAATGCTTTCCATATTGTGTGTGATTCTATACCCTTAGTGCTAGTCGCCACTCTAGAGCCTATTGAAGGCGGGTCTCGAGGGTCATTATCTCTCCTTCAACTTGAATAAGGAAGGGTTTGGAAAATCTGCTGTCCCTTCCCTCATCTTGGTGAAGGCATGTCATGACAATGTCCCTAAGGTTATGTATAGGTTACAGTCCTAGAAATATGATAACGATCATGAATAACCTAGGATTAAACCTAAGATGTTAGAGATTGAAAGTACTCCCCTTGATTATGTTGTTTTCCTAGTATGATTTTTTCCTCTCACACTATTCTTTTTGGGTTTTAGATAATGGATGGAACCCAAAGGAACCATGTTAATGATCAATGCACTGGGAAATGCAATGATTGTCCTCCTGAACAACCAAATGTTATGGGAAATGGAGTGCAAAATCTTATTTCTATATAATTACACAAATTTTGAATTATTCTGGACTTCCAAATGAGTAAAGAAGGGAACAATATTCTATTGAGTCCTTCATGAGGCAACATACACCCATTTTTAGTGGGTCTTCTGATCCACTTGTTGCTGAACAATGGATCAATACCATTGAAAATATA
Source organism: Viscum album (assembly GCA_963277665.1). Classification (NCBI taxonomy): domain Eukaryota; kingdom Viridiplantae; phylum Streptophyta; class Magnoliopsida; order Santalales; family Viscaceae; genus Viscum; species Viscum album. Next base: position 1,968,957,568 of record OY728132.1, read on the forward strand.
TTTTCCATACTTCACTGTTCAGAACATGAAAAGTTCATTTTCACTGTTTACCATTTAGAAGGTGAAGCATACTAGTGGTGGACCCTAATTAAGAATACAAGGCCCTACGATCAAATTGAATCCATGGAATGGGACTAGTTCAAGAACTTGTTTTTCAATAAGTAATTCCCTCATATTCTTCGAACAAATTTGGAAAAGGAGTTCCTCGAGCTTAAGCAAAAGGATGATGAATATGTTGGTATATATGAGGTAAATTTTACAAGGCTTGCAAGGTATGCATCTGGATTTATCATCCAACTTGAAAGTAAAGTTGATTGATTCTTCAGTGTCTTAAAACCAAGTCTTCGAAAGGCATTAGCTATAAGAGACTTCAGTAGCTATGAAGAGATTGTGCGTTGTGCTATCAAAGTACAACTAGAAGTTGGTGTTACATATCCATCTCATGTTTTTGACAAGAAACGAAAGATGGAGTTCAAGGAAAAATCTCAAAACCATGGTGAAAAGAAGAAGAATGTTTTGTTATGCTCAAAGTATGGAAAGAAGCATGGTGGAGATTGTCTTAAAGGGACTAGAAAATGTTTTAAGTGTGGAAAAGAAGGTCATCGAGCAACTGAGTGTCGAAGTAATGGGAAAAAGTTAGCTAATGTTGTGAATAGAGAAAAGACTATAGAGAACGCACCACCAATACTTCAATGCTACAAGTGAAAGGAAATGGGGCATTATGCTAACCAATGCCCTAATCTAAGGGTTAATGATGATCGAAATCAACAAACTCTTAAGGAAAATGACAAAGGGAAGTCACATACAATCACTATTGGTGATTTTGAATATGACAATAAAGTGGTGGAATGATTAAGTGTATATGTAACAGGATTCCTAAATAGTGTTGTTGAATCTCATTTATAATATTATGGAATATTGGAATATCTATGTATTGGTTCTCAATAATTGTATGGTACCAATAACCATGAAAAGTGATTGAAATATTTTTGGAAAAAATATGATTTGCGCATAATGAAGGGATACAGAGAAAATAATAGTATTAATGAGCTCATGAATGATATAAGGACAAAGTGACATCATGGTTTGAGTATATAGAAATTTTGGGATTTTGGTATGTGGAAATAATTAACTTTTGACGGCATTCATGTTTTCACTAAGGTTCTATAGTAATTCATGTTTCAAGAGAATACAAGATTAAGGTATTCACATGTTTAAAATGTGACCAACAAGATATATCTTATGATATATGGAGGATAAATGATGGTATTTACATGCTTGGTAGATGACCATTCTAGTAATAGCTTTCTATATACTGTGAGTTTGGATAAAAGTATTTTTGATAAGCCTAAAGATTGGAATGGATTAAGTTAGACATAAGATAATATTGTTTATGGCTAGAACTTTTTTTTTGATATTATTTCTGAAATGTTATAATGGTGTAGTTTTAGAAAAAGGACAACCCGTAGGACAAGCGACAACTAGTCACGTCAGACAGGGCTGCGGGAATCGAACCCACAACCAATGTGCGACCGACCATTATTTCCTACCACTAGCCTACAGGAAGTCCTTGGTTAGTATAGATTAATTTTATTTTATTAAGCGGTATGATAGATGAAGTATAAGTTAATTTTAGGAATCATATATGATTAATCTCAACATAGATGGACTTATGTATATTTAATAACTTGTGATAACCTTTTTGTGTGATAGAGACAAATGAAATGACCTATTATTCTATCGTATGATCTACTAACACTTCAAGAATGAAAAATCCAACTTCATTTCTTTAAATAAGAGATGAAGTGGAAATTTTTCATGGAATGACCAACAATGATATTACACTGAAATCAAGTAAGTATTTATCCATATGCGAAAATTCATTAACTTTAGAGAAGTGATCTTGAAAACCGAAAATGTTGTCCTAGTACCCTCATACCCGATGAATCAGAAGGTACCTTAGATCATCACAAATTTATGGCTTTGTGATTGTTGGCTTTTTTATAGCTATGTCCTCTTCCACTCTTCATCAGAAGTTTATGGTTATATTTCTCTTCCATATCCATGTTTTCACCTATGTTGTCCTATGTGAAAACCCAGTGCTGAGTTACTTTGGGTGACCGTTATGATTCTAAATTTCCTTTTTAAAATGAATTTTTATTATTCCTTTTTATGATGTGGCTTTCGATGAAAGAAACTATCAAGTAGTAAACCATTTATAACCCCAACAAATTTCAAGGGAGAAATTCATTTTAAGGGGGGTAGAATGTAACACCCTGAGATTTTATGAGATATATTCATTTTAATTTCTTTGATATCTTCTGTTTTACACTACACCAAGATTAGCTTGCGCTATACTCAACACCGTATTAGTTTGTAGTATACACAACAATATTCTTGGCTCGTGTTACACACAATTTCAAGTTCTTTTGGTAGGAATTATTCTACCCAACATTGAGTATAGATTTTGTTCAATGTATAAATTAAATAAGTTTTGATTATGTTATATGAAACACCAAAGGAATCTTTCACTACATGAAACCCTGTCTTGGCTTACATTACACGCAAGAGAGACCTTCCTCAATAACGTGTGTTGTACGCAATACCGAGTTTCACTAAATAAGATATTATTATAATATTATTATAAACTAGACGTTATGAATAGTATTAACTAAATTTTTAATTTTATAACATTATCATTCATCTTACACATTTTCTAGATCATGGTATGAGAACAAAATAAATTTTTCGGGTAAAATAAGTATTTTTCAAAAAATGTAGTTTTGCCGCCTTTTGATGGAACACCCATTTTAAATATAATTTTTAACAAGTTTATAAGTTAAATTTTAAAAAATAAACTTATTCTTGTGAATCAGGATATAAAAATTTATGTTGGATAAAGTTTTGATATTTTTCTGATAACGTTCATATTTTGATGAATAGTAAAAATACGCTAAATTTTAATTAAAAACAACTTTTTTCATCAAGATAATTTATATGGTTAAATTATAATAATAAATTTTTTAAAGTATAAATAGAATATATTTTTACCATTTAATATAATTAAAGTCATTATCCTTAATTTTTCATTGAATTCATAGGTAAAAACATTTCAATCTTTTGCAATGTTTTAACTTTTAAAACACGTTTTCTCAACATTGGGATTAATTTTAAATTCAATACTGCAACTTATGTGTCTTAAATTTGAAAAAATGGATTCTATATTTGGAATCAGTAGATCCAAATTATTTTAATAGGCTACTTTTATTTTTTAGACATTATGAATAGTAACTACAACAAATTTTATTTACCACAGTTAACGGTAAATTAGGTAATTAAGGGTAAAAATAATATTATAAAATTATCCTAACACATGTCTTAATGTAATTGGATGATTATATTTCGTCCTAAAATATACTTGGGTCGTAATGGTATCTATTATAACCCACTTGTCTGTGATTAAGACCTTTAATTTATTTATTTTAAATGAAAGTGAAATATGTCTCACTCAAACTTTAATAATTAAATTATTTTTAATATAAGGTTATATAGAATATAAATTTGGTTATAAATACTCATTTGAAATCTAAAATGTTTTTATTTATCATGGTAATTTATTTTTTATTTTTAATGAATATATAATTATTTTAATATCTTATACATTAATGACGCAGAAATTATTTATTTAGTGAAAAATAAATAATATAGTTTTTATCAAACTAATAATACCCATAAAATGCCCAAATACCAGACCAAACCTTATTTTTCATGTAAATATAAATCATAAGAATCCAAATGTCTAATTGTTGACCATTTGGATCCTTATAAGAGTGATTATGACACTTATATTATTTAATTTTAAATGATGTCAAAGTTGTCACCTTCATAATTTAATAAACATAACATTTTAAAAGTTGGGTGTTTTAGAAGATAAATTCGATTAAAATTATTATTATGAAATATATTATATTTATCTTCACCATAATATTTTATTTTTAATTTTTATGCAACAAATTAGTATATTAAATAATTATACAAAAATGTTGTAGTAATTATTTTATTAAGAGAAATATCAAATAAATGGTTTTAAAAATATTAAAATAAATAATACATGAACTAATTAATTATCTCCAAAAATTTTATAGATTAATATTACATGTTAGAAACCTATTAAATATTTTTTTTAATATATTCTCTGTGTGTACTTTATTTAAATTCAAATAAATGAATAGTGTCAAAATTGATAGTATTGTTATTTTATAAAAATGACATATTATTAAATTCATTAAAAATCACAAAAATATTTAAAAATTATAAATTGAAATTTATATGGTCTAAAATTTCATAAATATTTCCAATTATGGAAAATTCAAAACACATAAGTAATTATTTATAATAATTTAAAATTTAGAATATTATTACCACAAATAAAATTAAATAGATTAAATAAGGATAAATCAAGTTGATAAGGTTTAAAATAAAATCCCAACATGTCTAAATTTTATTGGTTGATGATATTACAACCCTATATCATCTAATATTCGGATTTGAGTCATTTTTAGAAGTTTTTAAGTGGGGTTTGAGTTTATTATAAATTAATATTTTAGAGGTTTCCAAAAGTGCCCCTCTCTTCCCTTATAAAAAGGCACCTCCTCCCTCTCCTATTCACAAAATTTTGAGCCTTCAAGATCGTCCAAACACTTTCCATTTCTCTTATAAACTTCCCTAGAAACCTACTATAGGTCCGGGTCTTCTATAAAGACCAACTTTAGCACCCTAAGAGGAGGTTAAGAAGAGGCGCGTCGAAGAAGATGTAATATCCTTTACCGATTCTTTCAAACTTATTTATTCTTATACTTTCTCTATATGAGTTGTTTCATTATTATGTAATAACTCCAGTATAAATTGTATACTGATATGTTATTATGAATGTGAAACAACCATATTATATCTTCTATCCATCCTATAAAAAAATGAAATCACCACGCGTGCGTACGTACAACTTACCGTCTCCACGCTGTGGTGTAATCTTTTATTTCATCACTAACATACTTGGATGGGTATAAGGATGGAAGAAATATATATATATATGATTATTTTAAAGTTATATTTATTCTTAAATATTATACACCATACACTACAATAAAATTCCACAATCATGGGAATGATATCATCGGTCGTGCGTATGTACGACCTACCGTCTCCACGATGTGATGCGACTCATTCTACATGATCTTCATTGAATAAGGGTTATATCAATTAATTGAATGAATTTAATGAATTTAATGAATAAATATGATATATATTACACTAAAAATATTCTTTAAATGATTAATCTATAACCTAAAAAGAGGAATAATAATTTATTCGACAAAACACGCATAAGAACATAAAGCAATGAACACCTGAATAACAAGTAACAATGAAATATTATTAATAAGAAGATAATAATATGACCATATATGATATCATGATAATGAATATGACTATGGAATAAGTCAATGAAATTATTTAAATCATTATAAAGTATGTTTGGATATGTACAAAGAATATTGGACCTAAGGTAAGGGATAATTATTCCAATCTCGTTCTTATCTGAGATTGTTTATTTGTAAGTATTTACTGGGGATTTGTTTATCATCCATGTACATATGTTATCAAAATGTTTTCATAAAATGTTTACTATTATTCCATGTATTTTTAAAGTCATTTTTACCCTTTTTTTACTTTTACCACAAGGTATGGAAGGAATCTTTCTTTTGTTTACCATACGAGGTACTTTTTGACTTTTCCAGAAAAAGTATGAGGAGAATATTTTTTTTAACTTATACAGCATGATTGAATTTTTACGGTTTCATAACTCCTTATTTTTATGAAGCTTCATATACAAGATTTCATGATTATTTTCAATAAAAATTCATTTCTTTTAAAATTTTATGTTATTTTGAGAAAAGAAAATGATTTTGAAGAAGAAAGGATATTTTTTTGAAGAACTGTGTTCAAGTGTTTTATCAAAATTATTTTCCATCTAAGATGATATAAGATTAAGTTTCTATCCATATTATTACATTTATTTTATTATGTTTTGATTGAATTATTTTTATGAATTCCTTTATCTTATATGGATTATGTTATGATGGCATGATGTTTAAGAATCCCATTTTTATTACATGGGTTATGCTATGATGTGTGATTTATGATTTTGTGGCACACATAAGAATGGTTTCATTATGAGATGGGTGAGACCTATATCTCCCTACAATGCATTGGGTAAAGATTTATATCTCATGAGATAGACATGGATAGAACTGAAAGTAAAACCTGGTTCAATAATACAAGTTTGGAATGACAAGTAAACCCAGTTCAGTAATGGACTTTGTCCACTATGATGGTATTGGAAGCAATGCATTGGCAACAATAGAAATAATAACATGTGATTAATGGTTTCCCATAATTACATGTTTTATTACCATGCCATTTTATCTTGATTAATGTTCCTTTATGATCTATGTCTTATGTACTGCCAATATTGATGTCATTGCACAAAATTTTGAGGTTTTATGTTCATGTTTTTACGTTAAAATGTTTATGGATTGTTTTTATGTTCTCTTTGTTTACCCTTACTAAAAATTTGATCTCACCCTTTTTATGTATTCTTTTCCACAGGATATAAAGAAAGGTTTTAGGTAAGAAAACAAAAGGTAAAAATCTTTATGGGAGATATTGAAGATCTTTCACCATGATTAGAAGATTATGTTCTGAGTTTTCAAAGACACTAAACTAACATGGTCTTTGGGTATCTGTTTGTGTCATGTATTAAGTTTTCCACAAAAGTAATGTAATGTGCATGTACGTCAAGATTTGGGTCTCTACAGTCAGTGGATTAACGTAATGTCTTATAAGGGTGTTATCTATATGAGACTTTAGTAGCTATGAAATCTTTTTTGTGTTGTGAAGTCCAGGATGAAATGAGGGTTGGAGTTACATATCAATCTTATGGTTTTGATAAGAAGAGGAATATAGAGTTACAAGGAAAATATAAAAACCATGTTGAAATGAAGACAATATTTCCTTTATTATCTAAATGCGGGAAGAAGCATGGAGGAAATTATCTTAATTAGTTTAATAAATGTTTTAAGTGAATAAGGGAAGGATATTAGGTATTTTATTGCCGTAATGATGGGAATAAGTTAGCTAATAATGTGAATGGAGAGAAAGCTTCACAAAATGCACCAAAATTACTTCAGCACTACAAGTGTAAGGAGAACATTCTTTATGCTAACCAGTGACCAAACCAATGTTATAGTTATGATGATCGATATCATCAACCTCTTAATCCAAGTGACAAAGGTAAATCTCATGCAATCATTATTGGTTATGTTGAGTATGAAAATAAAGATTTGGAATGATTGAGTATTTATGTAATGGAATTCCAGAATAATGTTACAGAAGTAATTTTATGGTATTATGGAATAATGAAACATCTATGTATTGGTCCACTATAGTTTTTTCATAATGATTTAAAATTATATTCCAAATGGTTCTGGTAACCATGAAAAGTGGTTGAGGTAATATGGTGTTATTTTTGGAAAACACATGATTAAGGGAAGGATTACCCTTAATATGTTCATGATGTTGAGATAATGATATTTTGAAGATGAATAACTAAATTGGATGGTATTGATCTCCTTGAAACTGATTAAGGATTTATTAAAAAGTGGTTTATTCTATAATGGATGATGTTTACAACTTTTTAGACTTAATGAATATATCCAATAAACATTAGAATAAGGAAACATGCATGTTTTCAATAAGTATGTATGGTAATTTAGGTTATTACCATGATTTAAGAGAATACATGATGAAGGTATTCCCATGTTTGGAATATGACAACCAAGAGTTACCCTATGATATATGGGAGATAAATGTTAATCCGATTTAGTAAAATTCTTTCTAAAGTTTTGGATTTTCATCTTTCAGAAGGATTTTAAGGTCATTTATTGAAATCTTAAGTTAAAATTTATATGATGCTTTTGAGATTGAAGTATTATCTCACCATTGGTGGATTTATGCATATTTGATAACTTATGCTAACCTTTTTGTTGTAATAAAGATATATGGAATGACCTATCATTATATTTATGGATTTGATGATCTGATAACACTTTTGGAATGAAAAAATTCAACTTCATTTCTTATAATTTGAGATGAAGTGGAAATTGATCAAGGAAAAATAAAGGGTAAAGTTGTCCTGAAATCAAGTAAGTATTTTTCTCGTGAAAATTCTTCAACTCTAGTGAAAGGATCTTGGAACCAAAAATGTTATCCTGGTACCTTATTTTTTTATGAATCAAAAGGTCCCTTAAATCATCATAGATTCATGACTTTTTGATTGCTAACTTTCTCCTGAGCATGTTCTCTATCACTCTCCATCAGAACATTATAGTTATATTTCTCTTCCATTTCCATGTTTTCACTTCCCATATATGTTTTCCTATGTGAAAACCTAGTTATGAGTTACTTTGGGTAACCTTTATGTTTATAACTTTAATTTTTAAAAGGAAGTTTTAGAATTTGTTTTTAAAATGTGGGTTTCTATGAAATTAACTTTCAATAATTAAACCTTTGATAACCCAACAAATTTCTAGGGGGAAATTCATTTTAAGGGTGGTAGAATGTAACACCCTGATTTTTTATGAACCATTTTCTTTCGAAAAAACTTGTTTTCATTGATGTATTAAATTTCACTAAGTCAAAAATTCCTTACAAACAACACTAAATTGTATCACACTACATGAAACACCAACTTAACTTGTGCTACATGCAAAACCGACTTAGAATGCATTACACGCAACACTGAGTTTCTACAAAACATCATTTTATTGTTATAATTATTAAAACAATATAATTATAACCTAGAAATTAAAATTAGAAATATAAATAGTAATAAACATTTTTAAAATATTATTATAATGGTTTTATATAAATAAAAAATAATTATAATGAAAAACATAATTTTTTGTAAAGTCATTATATTTTTAAAAATACTATTTTTTTAAATGAACTTATTTTTATGTCATTCTGTGAAAAAAAATAAAATTAATTTTAGACACTTTTAGATATTAAATTTGATAAAATAAACTTAATTTTTGAATTCATAATGTTTAAATTATCTTAGGGTGATTTTTTAAGGTTTTTTCTATGAAAATTCATTTTTGGATGAATGGTGAAAAATACTGAGTTTTAATTCAAAACTGTTTTTTGGTCTAAAAAATTTATATAGTTAAATTTTATTTTAAGTTGGTTTTAAAGTCAAATTAGAAAAATTATACATATATTAATCCAATTTAGTTAATTATAATATTTTTATATTTAATTTAGATATAAAAGCTTAATGAAATTGTGAACATTCTCACTTTAAAAACTAGCTTTCCCAACATGTCTACGGGATTAACATTAAACTTAAATTTTCATCCTCTGTGAATTGAATTTTGAAAAAAAATATACACTATGGTAATAATTATTATATTTATAGAATAATAGGATCAACTTAGTTTTTGGACATTATGAATAGTAACTTTTTGTAATTTTTAATTACCACTGTTATGGGTAAATCTGGTAACTAAAAGTAAAAATAATATTATAAATATTATAAAAATCACCCTAAAACTTGTCCAAATATCATTAAATGGGTGTGTTTATACCAAAATCATCCTTGGGTAAAGATTATAACCCTTTTAAGTCACTTTGTTGAGAGTAATATATTTATTATATTTTATTTAAAGAAAAGTTAAAAATGTCATACTCAAATTTTTAATAACTATATAATTTTTAGTATAGGGTTATATAGAAGATAAATTATATAATAAATAGTAATTTTAAATCTAAAATTATTATATTCCACATAGTGATTTATTCTTGATTTTTATAAATTAAATAATTACCATTATAGCTTACACAATGATGAAGCACTAATTGTTTAATTAATGGAAATATAAAATAAATGTTATTAAAAATGTTAAAATAAATATAAGTTGATATAATTAATGTCATAAAATAATTTTATAGATGCATTTTACATATTATTGATGACTTAAAGGATTTGTTTTTAATATATTAAGTTGCTATGATTTTTTTAAAAGTCAAATAATGAATAGTGTCAAAATTGACATTAACAATATTTTAAAATAATTAATATTTTATTAAATGATATAAAATTCATAAAAATATAAATTTAGACAAACTATTGATATAATGTTGAAAATTTTATAAATTATTCATTTATGGTTCTTTTTGAATTTTATAGTAACTATATTAACCCTTAAAGAGTAAAAACACATGTTATCCTGGTAAGAGTTAAAGAGATTAAGTAAAGGTTAAATCTAAAAAACAAGGATTAAAAAGTAGTAAAGACTTATATAATTTTTATTTTATGAGATTATTTAGAACCATAATCATAATATCTTTAAAATAACTAACTTTAGAGCCTTTTTTAATTGAAAATTAATTTATATTAATTTAATATTTTAAGAGGTTCCTAAAGTGCCCCTAACCTCAATTATAAAACAAAACATACTCCCTCACTTTGTCACACCACATTGAACCTTATATATGGTCAAAAAACTATCAAAATAATCTCCCAACTTCTCTACCTTTCTCCTTGAATCCTTTCCTTGAGAAAAAAAATCCATCCAATGAATCCCTTTGGTGCAAACCAAAAGGAGTTACCCAAAGAAAAAGTAACATCCTTCCTCAAGCTCCTTTATTTTATTTCCTTTCTACACCACCTAAATTGTTCTTATTAAATAAACAAATAATATAATAATTATAATAAATATAATGAGATGTTTTTATGTTAATTTTTTGACCTGAACTTACACAAACTTCCATTTAATGGGTAACGAACTTACTATTCTTGTGTACATCGAACTACCACCTCATGGAACAATGTTGTTTGTTTTACCATTACCACCTCTTATTGTTGGTAATTGTGATGGAAACTCTATATTGATATGATATATATGATATTTATGATGCATTTATTCTTATTTAATTATTATATAAACCCTACCTTCATGCTTTCCATTTTGTGTAAATATGATAACTTTCTTTGTGGAAGTGTGGACTATCGCCTCCTCAAAGCGATATGATTCATTCACACTATACATGGAATGCATTAAGGATGAGTTTAGTAAAATTATATGATATATATAAAATTATAATTATACTTTAATGATATTATATACATATATACATATATTTCATTTACTTTCTTTCTTTCTATATGCTATGAAAATAGAAACAATGTTCATGCGTACGTACGACCTACCATCTCCATGAATGGTGTATTCCATTTCATATATCAATATTTTATAGATAATTATAAATATTTATATAATAAATATATATGATATATAAGTAATTTTTTACATTATGTAAATAATTAAAAAATGAATTAAGTAATAGGATCAAGAATGACAAGTCAAAACACGTATGATAAATAAAGCAGTTATTACCCAAAACGTTACTTTAACATAGAATTTTTATTAAATGGGTAATATAAGGTCATAAGAAAACCTCATATGGTATAATATATATGAAAATAGTTCTGTGATAAATTTATAATAAACTTATACTTATTTTATAGGAGTATTGTACATGTATGACGAAAGTCAAGACAAAAGGTAAGATAATTTCATCTCACTTTTTATTTTTGTGAGATACATGCCATATTTACCACTCATTTATTTTGTGTGGTGAAAATAATGTCCATAAATGTATTATATTATTCTTATAATTAAATTTATGGGTATTTAAATATCCATTTGATGATCTTTATTTCATAGGTTTTATGGTTCAAAAGTTAACAAATTGCTAAAGTAATTTTGACTCAATTTTCATTCTTTGAGATACATGTTTTGTTTTGCACCTATATTCTTTTTAAGAGGTGTATATACTTCAAATTAACATGTTATATCATGAATATCCTTATTTTTCATGATATTTTAGGCTCAATGTAATTTTATTTTCTTACATGGGGTGTATGATTCAAAGTTACAAATTGGTAAGAGTTTATTAAAACAATCTCATCATTTATCGAGATTATTTATAATCATGCAATTGGTAAAATATTATGATCAATATCACAATAATAATAATGAATTTTCTTCTCCAATTGTTATTTATATTGTCTTTAGGTATTGGTATCATTTTTTCACACTTTTTTACTTTAGGAAATTAATATTTTTTAATAAAAATAGATATCATTTATCTTTGCAGTTGAAAATCAGTTTTATTTCAAAAACCATGCTTTCAAAAAATGTTTTTAAAATTTTCTTTAAATATATTTTAAATAGATATATTTTTTATTTTTTATGTTTTAAAAATCAGTTTTTTCAAATAATAAATGACATTTTTCTCAAGAATTTTTTTAAAAATATATTTCAAAATTATTCCACATATAAGACATTTGTTGGTGTTATTATTGCATTTTTGGGAATATGATCCAAGTTTACATTCAATTTATTTATCCGAATGGTTTATGTTTTGATGTCATAACATTATTTAAACCAATTTCTCTTTCATAGGTTATATTTTTATGAAATACATTTCTCCTTCACAAGTTATATATCTATGAAACCCATTTATTTTCATAGGTTATGCTTTGATGAAATGATTATAAAACCTATCTTTTTTCCATAGGTTAGGATAAGATTACATGTTTATGATACCCATTTCATTTTTTAGGTTATGTTATGAATAATTTTTATGATCTCATGGAACACGTATGTATGATTTAATTATGAGATAGTTGGGATGTATATCTCCCTCCAATGCATTAGGTAAATATTTATAACTCATGGGATAGACATAAAGGACCTTGTCTACTAAGATGGTCTTGGGAGTGAAACTTGAATAATAATTTGAGTATGGGAGTGAACCATGACTTCCAATATGATTATGGGAGTGAACCATTACTACCAAAATGGTACGGGGAGTGAACCTATACTACTAATAAGGCATTGGAAGCGATTCCTTGACTACTATGGAAATAATTTTTATATGATTATGTGTTTTCCATAATTCGATGTATTATTACTATGTTATGCTTTCATAGATAATTATCTTAATTCCCTTTTTATTTATGTATTATGAACTTCCAATATTTATGACATGAATCATTTATTTGATCTTTCATATGTAGGGTATGATCTTCAAATGTTATGCTTGTGTTTTCATACCCTTATATTCTTTTTATGCTTACATATCTCCCTTGTTTACACTTACTAAGAATATAATATCACCCTTTATTATATATATTTTCACCAATATATGAATAAATTTATTAATTATGATATTTCAAAAAGGGTTCAAGTTATAAATAAATAGGCGGGAGAAGAATTAGATGTGTTATGAACCAGATGTTTATGTTTCCATGTTTCCAAAGGCACTAAACTAATACAGTCTTTGGGAACATGTTTGTGTAATGTTTGAAATGTTACTAAACAATTATGTAATTTCAATGTATGTAAAGTGAGGTTCATTATAAAAAAGGTGATCATTTCCTACTCTCAAGCAGTTCAATTTGAATTTCTCGTAATTGGTATCTCTTAGGAAATGAGGAGATTGAAGGAGAGAAGAAGAAAAATTCAATTGTTACAGAGTGAGGTAAGATGAATTATTTCTCATACTCATATATTGGGTTTTATTTTCAAGTAAGGGGGAGAATAAATCATTGAATTTGAAAATAAAATGGGTATTGATAACAAATACAATGTGGGAGATTTAAGAACACAAATGTATTAAAAGTAGTATTTGTGTTGTAATTGCTATCTATATATTTCTTTGATAAAAACTCAATGTTATAGTAGGTTAGAGTTTCTATAATTAAATTAGTCTTAAGAAATATTCATAAGTTGGAAAGGATGATTTGGTTGGAAGATTTGTGTCTAATGAAGAAACATTAAATGTTATTATTGTTGAACTAGTCTGTAGTTTAGAAAAATGTGTCCTTGGTTTTTCTGAATTAATACAATGTTTATAACATTAGAAGAGTGAAATATTTTGAATTCATGATTGGATTTAAAATGAAAAGGAGATTTGTGGATATGAGATTATTAATATGGCTTGGTTTGGTATTTTTGGATTAACACTTTTTTTGGCCTTTTATTAAAAACAACGCCAGGCCAGCCAACTAACAGAAGATCTAGGTGCACCACTACTGAGGTGGTAACTAGGATTGACCCTAAACAAGCCAGACAATTGGGATAATCCAAGGGAGATCTATCAATGAGGATTCCACATATAGGCATATGGATGTAGAGGAGATCCACCTGGAGGGGTGGCACAAAGGCAGATGAGGTCACCCAACATGGGGCAATGCCAAGTAATTATTGGAGTATTTGATAATCAATTTTTGATCAGATAACAATCTGTCTTGTATTATAAATGGAGCATTGAAAAAAGTTAATTTTTATGTGGGATGCCCACTATTATTGTTTTCCCACTTAAAAAACACAAAAAGAATGTACACTATATGATGAGTTCAATCTATCCATTCGATCATCACAACATGTCTTCTTCTTCATCGAGACTATCCAAGAGAACATATTCATCGGGATATCACCATGTAATGTGTCCAAAGCTAGAGCCAAGACATTCAAACATCATTTCATTATTCTTGTGATTCCAATGTGATCAAAATTATAATGAAACTTCATTTTCATAATAGAATGAGGAACAAACTGAAGAAATGTAGTGTGTTGAAAATGAGATATTTTTGGTGATGGTGATATCATGCGAATAGTAACCTGAGAAGGTGACAAGTATGATATGATAAAAGAATGTACGGATCTTTGTGATTCGTAGAGTGATAAATCAGTGTGATTTTTTTCTATAAATACTGCATAATGAGCTCATTTTCACTATACCTTTATTACTCCTCCAAGATATATTAGTGAGAGAGAAATAGAGGATGAAAAGTGCTTTGAATCTATTGAAGAAAGTTCTATTCACTCGATCCATTCTTGTTACATTCTATATGTTTATATGAAGTTTCCACATAAAATTATCACAAAATTACATTCTCACAAACTCACTTAGTTAATTTTGTTTTGTAAAGAAGGATAGGGAACCCACGAGGTAGTAGAAATGTTCTTGACCCATTCATACTATTTTGTGAATACCTGATTCATGAAGCATTCAAGATAGTGCTATAGGAATCACCCTATAATTTGAGATGAACATATAGAATGTACAAATTTTTATAAATCACATGAATGATTTTGATCTGTGATAGTCAGTGCTACATGTAAGGATATATTTCATTAATTTGTGTTTGTATAAAGGAAGTTTGAGAAGGCCGTGTAAACTATTACACAATGAAGAAAAAAGTTCTCATGATCATTCATTCGTGACTCTCTTAAGAATAATGCTGTAAGAATACCAACTATGTTTAGCACACTCATGTTCTTCACGAAGGACTTGGTTGAATAAAGAAACCAAGATAGTTCAATTCACTATGTGTCTATCTTATGGTTCTTGTGAAAACTGTTTTGAGATATTGAGTTCTTAAACTTGCTCGAAGAATACATAATCTTGAAACAACCATGATAGTGTTTATCATATATATTACTTCATGAAGAATAAGGATAAACATACATGTAGTCCACTATACTTGTTTTACTCAGAACTTGTACTTTCATTATTAAAGAATGCATATTTTTTTTCACAAAGGTTTATCACACACTAGGTAGAAGAAAATACACTGCATGTGAAAATATTCTAGCACAAACAATTATAAAAGTTAGTTTGAAATTTATACATGCCGTAATAATAAAATGAGGGAGTGTGTGTAATTTTATACTTCATTGTTTACATGCAAATTAAATAGAACATGCAAATAAAATTGAGTGTTATTGTGTAATTTCATAAAGAAGATAAAAATTATACATAGTGTTATGAATTTTTTATTGTATAAAGAAGAAACAAAAATATTGTGTAGAATTACATGCATTAAATATTTTCATGTGATGTTGATAACTAATTGAATTAATATAACACAATGTTGATGTGTGTAATAATTTATTTGATCTGAAGAAATATTTTTTAGTAAAACCTAGAAGAAGACAACTTAGAGTTTGTTGATAAATATTCAGTTATTCTTTATATTATTACAATGAGATCGAGTAGAAGTAATATCTTCCACTTATTCATAAAAGTATATTGAAATGACTTTTATGAAGTGTTTTTGATTGTATTTAGTGGAATTTATAGAGTTTTAGTTGAATCGAGCAAGTGTATAATCAGTTTATTTCAATGGATCGAAGAGGAAGACCAATTTTGTGTTGCAGTGGCTGCTTGAAGTTATTGTGACCTTTCTCATTATGTTAAGTGTTATGTTTATGAAACACTAGTGGTATTACAGTATAAATAACACTAGTAGGATTCTAGTATAATTTGAGAAAAGGTTCATACCCACCCAACATGGTTTTCAGGGTGATACTTTACCAACCCACTTATAATGGTTTATTGATTTCTAGTAGAGAATTTGTGTCTCAAATTATCCAAAACATAGAAAGGATGTAGTCACTGACATCAAGGGAGAACCTTGTAAAAATATGGTGTGATGTGATTCATTTACTTTCTATCGTTTATGTGGTATAATTGTGTTTGTAAACTTAGAAGATTCATTCACTCTAACAAGTGAATATGTTCGAATTAAATATGGGGAAAAAGTAAATAAAATAAAATCGATAATACTTGTGTACACTGATTCACCCCCCTCTCAGTGTACCTAAATGATACACTGGGCACTTCACCCTTGAGGAGCATCAGATTCACTCTCCCAAGGAACTCATGGAACATGTCTTAGAGGCATACTTCTTCAAACCAAAACTGAAGAAATGATTAGAAAATATAATAATCTCAGTTCAAACCAGAAAGCCTTAAGAAAAAACTGATATTAACATCAAGATATCAAGATAGGAGACACACATCCCAACATATCATGGCAACTTGTGTCTCATTACGACAAGAGTTGGCTAGACACTCAACACATTATACCTCATAAGTCTTGAAAATCCTATCTTCAGTCTACTAAATGTCCCAAGATAGGGAATCTTGAAGATAGACCACCTTTGATACTAAAATATGATGAACCCAACCCGAATACCCTCTCAAATTAGTACCCGAACCAAACCATCATATCTATGAATGGTGTTACCAATCCCCATGGGATGGATTCTAGCACTCGATCAAACTAGAAAAAATAAAGGGAACAATTTCTCCCAACCTAAATAAGACAACATGACATATATACACATGTACAAAAAGAATTAGTGGAAGAATACATGAATATATATATATATATATATTTCATAATAGAAAGAAAAAAATGAAATCAATAAAACTAAAAGGTAGCAAAACAATCTCTAAGAGACAATTCCAACTAAAAAAGACAACATAGATAAATAGCTACTCCAACATATCCATGTGATAGCATGGAAAAAATACAACTATCTCACCACCAACTATCCAACCCAACTAACAAAAAACCTCACTGCCTCACTGAAAAACCTTGCCTTTCCCTACATCGAAATATATAACTATGTCTATACACCACATAAGGGGCATATAGAGTATGGGATAACAGGATCAGTAGGGTCTCACCCAGGTGTTCCATATCAAGTCTCTAAATAATAATCCAAACATGATATACTTTAATGAAAACAAGGAATGCTGACTGTTTAAGAGTTTTTATATCAAAAGCATGGAAAAAAAATTTAATTTCCCCTCATTCCACATTTTCAAATAAAGCAGGTAAATTAGTTTCAAATCATTTCATTTCCATATATCAAAATAGATATATAAAAACAAACCAAAGAATGCATCACATCTCATATCAAATCCATGAAAGTATAATCAAAATAGTAAAAACCAAATGAAGCCCAAATGGGCCAAAAGAATAGGTAAAACATGCCAAGGATCACACTAGGTTAGGACTACGAGGACACTCATACCTTACATAGACAATCACATGTGTATAAAGTCTCTAGAAATATGCATCAATCCTAGAGATCAGAGGAAAACCCTATAAAGTGAACCCCCTAATAAGTTTAACAACTCCCTAGAACAACATGCCTAGGGAGTAAAGGAAAGATCCATGAGAAAACCACTTGATAGAAGATGTGACCTATTAATATACATTACACCTATGTACCCAAGGCTTACTATGTGATCTATTTTCTAAATCAATTCATCAAACTTTGATTTTAAAACCCTTTAAAAAAACCATTTAACAGTATTTGAAAAATCCTTTCCGTTTACCAAAGTTAGGAGAAAAACATCTTTTATAAAAACCCAGTTCCACACATAAAAAAAGTCATATAATTACATTTCATTTAATAAAAAAATTTATCAAAATATGAGCGATGAAGTTCACCAACACAAGATAGAGATGGAACCACCTACCTCAAAACTTGGGTTGCACACACCCACAATAAAATCCACCTCAAGGAAGAAACCAAAAACAACAAAAAAGGATCTATAACCAATATACACATCTTATAATTAATTAAATTTAACAAAAGGGTTTATGGATAAGATGAAACAACAAATACCTTAAGAATTCACACCCTCCACACCAAAACCAACAAGGAAACAACCCCTAGAACAATATCACGTAATGGATTTAGAAAGGAAACAAGGAATCATCACCATAGGTCAAAAAAACCAATAATGAAATTAAATAATGCTACCGTGATCAAAGTCAACAAAAAATATGAAAATATTACTCACCTGAAGAGATTAAACCCAACCACAATGGTGATAAATCATTGAATGAATCAATCTGGATCGAATAGAGGCTCCCAAAATCATCAAAGAAGATCCATAGGTTGAGATTAAGGAGGTTTATGGAAGAATGAAATAAGAATAAACCAATATAGTGACCTAAAATCCATATCAATGACACTTAAAGGGTGTGTAAAACCTTTACACATCATGTAATCCATGAGGATCACATACACTGAAAAACTCATCACCTTTTTATTAAAAACCCAATCTTTAACATTACATGGTGTGTACTCCCTTCATGCTATGTACATGGTTCATGAAATCTTCCCAATAAAGATAACACATTGTGTATTCCCATTACATGACATGTATTCTTATAGAAGACAGTAAAAACACTAGATTCCTTACAAAAACCCCTAAACCAACTCGTGCGTTCTACAAACTCATGGATAATCCCAAAAATCCTTTAACACATTTATACCAAGACACCATTAATCCAAACAAAAATACAACCCCAAAATTTTGCTAAATTTTCTCATAAAAATTTATCCATCCTCTAGAGTCCCAAGATGCACCTAATTAAAGAGGAAAACAAGCAATGAATAGAGAATTACCTAAAAGCGGGTAACAGGATGTTACATAACCTAATAATAAAAGGAACATATGTCATGAGATTTACCCAAGGTCCCAAAGTGATACATTCCTTGACTTTATTTAGGGGACCAACCTACTGGCCTACATTTCATATTATCATAAACCACCCAAATATCGTTCACCCAACCTCATCGTAATGGCATGCCCCATCTAGCTCTATTTCACATTAGAGGGGAAACAAGTAATGTGCGACTATATAGTTTATTATAAGTTTAGTCTCCCACATTGCTACTCGGGTTACCATGACTAAAGTAAAGCAAAGGTGAGTAAATAAGAAACAAGAACAACTTATGATAAGCACAAATAGTAAAAAATGAGCAATAAAATCATCATATAGGATATCAAATAACTCACCCTCATCTCAATACCCCTATTAAGGAAAATTCCCAATCAACCATTCACCATTTATATCAATCAAAACCAATGGGTCTTAAGAGGGTTTCAAACACACACACACACAAACCCTTTTTGAAATCTCTCAAAAGTATCAAAAATGAATTTTTATCATTTTTTATGAAATTAAGAGATAAAAACTCCTTATCCTTGTTATACCCATTTACACTTACACATTCATATATATCTATTTATCCAATTACTAAAAATCACATATTCTCATGTTAATTTATATACATAAATATATATGCGTACCTATATATATATATATATTTATTTGTAAAACCATGTTATATACACACACACATACATACATACATGAATACACACACACACACACATATATATTTTAAGATAAATTTTATAAAAGTATCATTTCCATTAAAAATTCAGATTTTAAATAAAGAACATACTGTTTCTTGGCGCCTAGAAAATCCATTCAAAAATCGATTTCCAAATATTTTCTAAAACCAATTATAATAAAATTGATTTGAAATCCCCTTTAAATAATTTGATTTAAATTTTCAAAAAAAACCTAAAAAGGGCCAAAAAATCTTTTTAATTTTTTTATTGACCCAAATAGGGTTAAACCATTTCCAAGAGCCTCAATTTATTTTAAATAATTATTTCAAAACTTTCTAAATACATGGAATTGCATGTTACACTTGAAATAAAAAATAAAGTTATTATTACAAATTAAAAAAACCTTGAAACCATTATAAAATCAAATTTGGCTTTCATACAAAGGAATAATTAATTAAATATAACATTTAAATCATAAAGTAATATATGGTTGTTAAATTTTAATATTAAAACATGGGTCAACCTACCAATAATTTTTTTGGATGGTCCAAAGCGCATCATCTCTAATGGTGGATTCCAAAACTAGCAAAGAGGGCCCACCATAAACCCTTAACACTAGATAAAACGCAAAAATTAGGTAAATCCCGAGACTTATGGTTTATACCAACCAAAATCAGAAATGGGGAAGGAAAAATTGTAAAAATAAATAATGAGGGGGATGTAGAAAGAATACTTAGGAGGGTCGACCATAAATCATGAGAAAAACTGAGAGGAATCACCATAAAAGAGGAGACCAAGTATATGATGGGTACGTGATCCATGGGATTTAGTCTAAGGGTGTCATTTGCATGTAAGGTTGAGGGTCATGGGGGGGGGGAATCTATAGAGAGGGAGTTGGGATCAACCCATGGTGTTGCACATGGAGGAGAGGGGAGAGGGAAGACCGAAAATGATGGAGGATGAGATCCATGAGTGAGAGGGGGAAGTGTGAGGGATAAGAGATACATGAAATATATTGGATCCATGTGATGAGGGGAGGAATAAGAAAGAAAAAAGAAAAAGGGTAATAAAATAAAAAATAAAAATAAAAATTTAAAATTTTGGGTTTGGTGCATGATTAACCCACATGGTTTCATAAACCATGTGGAAACCATGCTACCTACATTGGACACTCAAAAAATCTCACATGGTTACTCATATAACCCCACATAGTTTTATAAAATGTGCACTAACCATGTCGAATAAAACTATCCCTATAGATAACCAATCGTACATGCTTTTCACAGTTTACTAACCTTACGAGATAACCATGTGCCCCAAAAAAACCATTAAAAAATTAAAGTTTTTCCGCCCAAATCTTCTTAAAACCCTTTATTCCACAAAATAATATCAAATAATTTTAAATTAATTAATAAATAAATCTTTGGGTGTTATAGGGTGAATCAATGTGATCTATTTTTTATTGAGTTCTTTTTTACTCAAGAGTATTCAAACCTCTACACCTATTCCGATGTACAAATGTCATTTTTTTTCTCTATGAATTCACATCACATGTGAGAAAAAAATTTTAAGAGAGAATATAAGAAAATATTTTTACATGGTTCAATCCAAACATTAGTATCTACTCATTGTTGTATTCAGGTTGAGTCCAAAATTTAGGAACTTCACTAATATGACAATGAATGCACAAAGGGAAGGTGTCATCTTTAATACCTAAGGATATCTCCTAAAAATCCTATATTTTATATCAAAAAGTTCTTTATAATGAAATATTATTGTTTACAATGATATTTCAACTTCTGTTCACAAACAAGATCGCCTCCTTACTATGAGATATCACTACATAAACAAAATCAATCTTCTTCCTCAAATTGAGGTATTCAGCAGCTAATGGATGACCAATAACAACAATATGCAAGTCGAACTCTTCCTATAACTTTTATAATGATCAATGTATAAAAAAAATAGATATGAACGCATTGTATTATTTATCCTCAATCATCTTTGAGCCACATAAAAATATTCAATATTTTCACATCCTGTCTCTTTAAGTGTATCGACATAAATGACGATAAAAAATAGCACTTCTTATTAGTATCTCTCTCTCTATCAGATTCTCAAATTCTCAAATTCCTGTTTTCTACTTTTTATTGTTATTATTATTATATTTACCTTTATTCCATCCTTTATAATATAGGTATAATTTTCTGGTCTCCTATACTCATCTTTATCCTTATCCTTTGAGATAAATAGAATATGTACTGAAAATTCTTCATCAGGCTTTCTCTCTTAAAACTGATCCAAGAATTATTTAAGAAAAATACCTTATTTTGATCTTCATAATTAATTTCAAATAATAAAATTTGAAATATTAGATTTATCATGATAATACAATCACATTTACATATCCACTATCATAAGAATCCTTTTATTCAATTTTCTAAAAAAACTACTACATTTATTTTTATTTCTTACCAAAATTCATGTACACATGTAAGGAATAATGATGTGGTCTTATCACAAAAACACTATAATTTTTTTGTCTTCAAAAAAGCTAAATTTTCTTCTTGAATCATACCTTATATCTTGATATTGATTTATTAAAGTTAAACATAACATCATCCCATTTATCTCATCTGGATATTACCTTGATTATCCACTAATATTTTTTACTTCAATTCTTTATTTAATATTATCATTTCCCCCAAAATATTTATACTTTTAAATCCTTTTAAATAATTAAAAATATCCCTTTTATTTATATAAGATATTTTTATTAACCATTTAATTAATTTTATGTATCTCTGAAATCACCAGGTTAATCTTATGTGAGTTTAGGTTACTCATATATAGCCTCCATTATCTTCGATTTAGTCTTCCATAAGCTTTATATTAATCTTATATGGGCCATGGTTACACTGATGAAACAATGATTTTTTTCTATTTAATTTGTCTTAAGTTTAAAATTTTTATACTTAATATTATACTTCTATTCATATACTAAAAATTAATCAAATGTAAGATTAAAAGTATTTATTTAATCTGACATGAGAAAAATTCATTCACTTTAATCCTATGTGACTTATATCACATGGATTTTAATATGATGTATCTCTTATTACAAAACTTTATTCTTCCAAAAATATTATTCCATGGAATTAATCTCATCCAATCCCATATTTATTGATTTAAACATATGTTTCACTCAATTGTTTTTTAATTTTAATCCCATGTAGCTCATAATTTCATGATTTCTCCAAAATAAGAAACTTTAAAACCTATAAAATTTAATATCACATTTTAAAATCAATTCAATTCATCTTGAAAAAATGTAAATGAATTTAAGTTTTTTAGAACAATTCCAATTCTCTTCAACATAATATCTATATATTTCGCAACATGTAAATATTCTTGTAAATATTTTTCTTGAAACTCCCACAACCTTAATAATATCAAAATAAAACCCAATATATTTGTAGATAAAATTCCCAGGTAAGTGATGATGTATCATTGATGGGGGGGGGATTAATTAGTGATAATTTTTTTTTTAAAATTTATTCACCTAAATTATCCTTCATGGTTGGTTAAAGTTTTTAGAAACTCTCTTTAAATCTTAATCTCTTCTGTATACAATTGAAATTAAATAAATTCAAGACACCAAAGAATATTTACAAGTTTATCTCTCAATGTGAGTGACTAATGCTTGTTGTACTTGGGTTGTGTTTGAGACACATATTTTATCACTAATTTTTAAGTGATTATGGGGGAAGGGAAGAATAACTCCTTATATCTTGTAATGTTAATAGGGGAAGGGAATAATACATCCTTGATTATTTTTAAGTGTATAGGGGAAGGGAGGAATATATAATTGACATCAAAAACTCTCTATTGGCGATTACAAGTGAAGTGAACAATACATTATTAAATCTTATGAATAGATCATCAAACAAATAATACCTATTAATAGATCATTTTCAAATAATTTTTCAATCGTCCTACTTCTAGTATTAAGAACAAGATCT
This sequence comes from Viscum album, assembly GCA_963277665.1. NCBI lineage: Eukaryota > Viridiplantae > Streptophyta > Magnoliopsida > Santalales > Viscaceae > Viscum > Viscum album. The sequence goes on from OY728132.1 coordinate 1,968,981,735, forward strand.
TCAGTGCGCTCATAGATTTATTTGCATCCCAAGGTAAGATATTTTTCTTCAATAGTAGGTCTTAAACTTCTAGAGAATTAACAGAACCCCAACATTCATGTTATCCATCTTTTCAGAATTTCATAATGTTTAATGCATGCATAATGTCATGAAAATATACATTATCATATTTATCCTTAATAAAAATTATCTTTTTAATAATCACCAGAATTTATATTTCTCAATATAGATTGAAATCAGTAGTAGCAAGTGATGTCTAGTCTCATTTTTATTTTTCTTAAAAAATAATCATATTTTTCATGTAATTTTTTAACCTAATTATGTTATTATTAATTCCATAAGTTGAATAAGGAAAAATACCCTTTAATTACGACAATATAATTTTATATTTAATTTTTTTCAAAATATCTCCTAATATAATCTCCAACTTTTTTCATCGTTAATGATTTTCAAATCCTCATATTTGAAAAACTCAAAATAATCAGGTAGTGACCATCTCAATTAATCTTTATTTAATTCTCCCATTGTCTCAGATCTAATCATCAATCAATCACTAACATTTTTATATTTAAGACTTTATTATTCACAATGCATCACCTGACATAACTTTTGGATTAACCATATCATATATCTCATATGACATACCTTTCTAATTTACCTTCTAGAATATCTTCAACTTCCTAAATAAATGAACCTCACATGAGGATTTTTTACTCTTAAATATCTCCTAGGAATACTAGTTTACTCTTACATATTATATTTATATCCTTTTTTATATTTTTTGGAACTTCAGATCAACCTTATTTATCCTCCTTTTATTCCATGAACCAACTCAGGATACCCCTGACCCAGGCACCCAAGCTAGTATGTGACAAGTACTAAAGGATAACATTTATCCTTAAGGGTTGGAAACTAGTGCCTAGGAATCATGAACACTATTTTTAAATAGTTTTTCCTAATAAACCAACCAATGGGTCTTAATTAAGAACTCAAAATATCATCTCCATGCAATAAAGATTCATGCACTCAATGAAAAAATAAAAATAATCATCACAATAACTTGGCACATTATAAAAGAAAACAATGGAAAAGAAACCCATAACATTACAATACCAAACTAAATTATACAAATATAATAAGAGATAAAAAAATAAAATGGAATGATATGGTAAGATGAATAGAAGATACAACACCAATATAAACATGATACATACTGAACCAAAAAATGAAAAAATAATCTACCGCCCATTTCCATGTGACAGGATGGATATCACACCACCATTACACCTTAAAATAATTTGAAAAACTAACATGAGTACTCACCACATCCAATAAACACCTTCCTTTACATTCATTGGTGAAAAAAAGGTTTACATACACCCATTGGGTGTATATAGGGGGTGAGTATAACTAGAAAAGTAGGATCCTACCATGTTTTCTAAGAAAAACCTTTTTTAGAAAAATATAAACATTCTAGTTTAAAATAAAGTATAAAAAAGTAATATTTGAACATTTTTTGAAAATACAAGAAAAATATTACATTAATTTAATAAATTAAATCAAATATAAAAAAATGGTATAATTAAAAATTTATAAAATAAGAAACATTAGAGAAACACCCTAGAGTTACTAAGGTCAAGGTATCCATTATATGAGTTTATGAGTTGGAGAAATCCACCAAACTAGTGGAAAATAGGTACAACCATGACATGCAAACCATTATCCAGGGTTCTATAATATCTAACAATATTACTTCATTATTCTAGGTGTCACACTAAACTAGTGTAAAATGATTCTCTATCCATTTGATCAGGATTCTGTACCCAAGTACCCATGGATTCCCATGAATTTTTTCTAATTAAAAAATCATTAATCCATTTCATTTTATCAAAAAATTTATAAACATCTTATAATTTTCATGTAAATATGCTATATAATGAATTTTAATAATCCATGATCAATTAAAGAATAAAACATAAATTTATTTGTAAAAAAATCCACAAATCAATCATTTAAAACTCCCAAAACATTTACGAACCTCAAACATAATTTTCAAGCACTTATGGTTCAAAAAACAATGGAAGGACACAAAACCCCAGGGATAATCCACTTAATATGATAAGGATAGACCATTATAAAGAAATAATAAACCCTAAATCTATAAATCATACCATTAAAATTGATTAGAAGAAACCCCAGAAAACCATGACCATTGGGAGAGTAGAAAACCAAGGGTAATGTGAGATTTAGGCTAAGGTAGAGGAGAGAAACCAATTTATTGATTATTTATAGGAAATTCCAGGTTAAATACTTTGAAAAATTGAGTTAAGATGGTAGGTAAAGGCATATATTGCATGTGGTGGGGAGTAGTGTATTCAAATAAGGGGGTATAATTAGGTTTATAGGTGTTAAATTTGTTTTGTATTTTTTTTAAAAATGACCCCATCGTAACATGACCTTCCTCTATCATAATACCATGTACCGACCCATTGACTTGGGATTCCTTTATCCCTAATCGCATCACAATGTAACCTGTCCTTTACAACATGACCAGTCTTTATTCCAAAACTGTAGAATTGATGGTGGCCTAGTCAAGAAATGGCCACCCTTGGTCATAGTGTTTTGGGCCTGCAGTCTAGAACTACATACATATAAAACCACCCAAGAACCTTAAAATTTTAAATATTCTTGAATTTTATGACAATAAAATGAAATATAAATTAATACGTACTAGTGATTGGGTGGGTGTTTCAATTATTACTACTATTTCACTTTATACCCATATAAAGTTAACCCTAAACATGATTTGAGAGTAGACATAGCTATTTTACCATTGTGAATGATTTCATCTCCCAAGTATCATTTGAATCACTCCTTTGTTTCAATAAGACCTAGGCTAACGGTAAAATTTTTCTATGAAGCACTTTATTCATAAAATCGATGACCCGGACTAGTTTATTTTTTATCAAGACATCTAAATCCAACCTAATCTATTCTAAATTGAATATATGAGAATGATTTGGTTAGTTCCTCCTCAATTTATAAACATAGAATACATCTTGAATCATAAACTTAAGTGGAAAATTAAACTGGTAAGAAACTTTCAAAATCCTCTTGGCTATCTTGAAAGTTACCATGTATCTATAGGCAGGATTACCTTTCTTCACTAATCATTATTGACATAATCTTGGAGATACTCTAAAAAATAACTGACCCCCACTGACAATTCCAATGGATGATAACAATGATGATATATGAATTATAAAGGCTTTGGCCTATTTACATACAACTCTGAATAATCTATATTTTTTGGTCCTCTCATAAATAGGATTCGATCCCACCAGAGATGCTTCACCATCCTCAATGCAATATAGAGGGGAACTATATGTTCAACCATATAGAGATTTAAATGTATCCATTCATATAAAAGACTGATAAATGTTATTATAGTATAATTAAATCATTTCCAAATGGATATCTAATAAACCTTTGATGTCTAAAACATAGTACTAAAGTAAATATTCCATGATTAAAATATCCCAAGCTATTTGGCTATATGTTTTATGGTAGTAGAAAATGACCAACTTTACTTAGGATCCCATAAAATATAGGGGGAATTTATAAAATTGAGAAGTGAACTATGGATCTTTTTTAGAAATAATAAAAGAGGGTATAAAATAATGTCTCATAATATTATACACATATAGATTCCAAAAATCCTCCACTTTCATACCATCTTTGATCTATAATGGTATGATTTTGTTTTCTGATTAATGAAAAACTAGATAACATTCTTCTCTTTAAGGGTATGAGGTAATCTAATAGTAAAATCCATTTATATTTCATCCCACATCCAGGTAGGGATCATAAGGGTCTAGAGTAAACTGGAAGGACTTTGATGTTCAAATTTAACTTGCTGGAAGTTGTAACATTGAGATATGAGATCAGTTATATCCCACTACATACCAAACCACCAATACTGACATCTCATATCATGATAATTTTTTGTGGCACCAGGATGAATGAACCACTAAGGTTGATGGAAATCCTCCATCACTACCATTTTCATAGATGAGGGAGCCACATATTGGTTCCTGAAGAAAATAATGTCCTTTGGGGGTATAGACCACACATTAGTTGTCTCCCAACATATATATTTAATCTGATATTTTAACATTCTAAATATTATGGTTTCTCTCAAGAAATGAGTTTAATGAGAGATGTAATTAATTGCACATTATAAATGAACACACTTTATTTATCCTCCTTTTATTCCCGATGTAATTGTGTTAAAAGGTCCTTGATATTCCATTATTCATTAGATTTATTAAAATATTGGGACATGAATTTTCTACTAAGAGAATCAGAGACAATATTTACCTTTATTGGCATATAAGAGAGATGAAAATCAAACATCTATAGATAATCCACCCATTATGTCTGACTAAGGTTTAAATCCTTTAGAGAGAATACATATATAATTTTTTTTGTAATTGATGCATACCATAATTTTTTTTCCTAAAGATTAATGTCTCCAACACTTGAGTGTATGCATAATAACTACCAATTCGCGGTAATAGGTAAAATAATTTCACTCATGTATCTAGAGTTCTTGTGATCCATAAGCTACCATATGATCACCCTATATGAATATACTATCTAGAACCATACTTGATGCATCGTAGAATACCACATATCCTTATTCAGCCTATAAAAAGATCAAGATAGCATCTGAGTTCATTTTTTGTGTTATTTATTCAAAGGATACTTAATATTATGAGATTTATAAGAACATAATATACCATATCCAAATGATACATTTAATTGTTTACAAATAGTTCATTGAATTATTCTAAAATGCCACTCATAATTCTCATAAGTATTATAATAGACCAAATATCATCCAAAAACACTTGAAAAAGGAATCGAGGTGCCAATGAAAAATTCAGTTCATCAAAGCTATGAAAACCAAATTAGCATTAGTCAAGAAAAAAGGAATAATAAGAAATTAATAGTGGATATATCTACTTCATAAAGTAGTCTTAAGAATGTCATATTCTCTCATCTTGAGCTAATAATAGCCTTAATGAAGGTTAAAATTAGAGATCCACATTGGTACTTTAAACTAATCAAATAGGTCATCGATGTGGGGAAGGGGATACTTATTCTTAGTATTAACCTAGTTCAACTTCCTTCAATCAATGAACAATTTAAGATTTATATCCACCTTCTTAAAAAAATAACCAGGTAAGACCATAGAGATACTCTAGGGAGAATAAATACATTGGACTCAAAGTCCTCAAACAAGATATTCAACTCTTTCAATTCAATTGGTTCCATATGATATAATTGAAGTGAAATCAGTTGTATTCCATGCACCAAACTGATAGAAAAATTTACTTTTCACTCTAGGGGTAACCCTAATAAGTCATCGAGAAACACTTTAAGGAACTCCCTGACCATAAGAGGAAGATCACTCTTGGAATTACCCTCACCAGTTTATAGTAGTAGAGAAGAAACCTTCCATATAATCCCCCCATCTTTAGGAAGAGGAGACCCCACTTGAATAGACCATGAGTCTCATTCTCCTTGAAATAGATAAACACTACCATCTAGGGTTGTTAAAGACACCCTTTTATGATAAAATTTGATATGTTCATCAAAATTAATCATTTATTCCATCCTAAATATTATATAAAAAAGGTCTATTTCGAGGACAAGAAAATCCCAAGACAACTCCACCTTAGATATAGAGAAAATATAAGAGGGGAACTAAAGACCATGGCCCTTCTTCTTTCTGAGAGGAGTCGATATATCTATATCATTAGTTATAAGCTTTAAGGAAATATTAAATAAATATACAACATGATAAAATATAAATGAGTGAGGTGAATCCTTTAATATTCCATATTTTTCTAGGTATTTCCCCTTTTTAGTTTTTCATTGAACTTGTTTCATTGTGTTTTTCTTTTTCATTAAGCCTTGTTGGATGTGTCTTGTTTAGTGACAAAGATCCTTTGTTGAGGAAAATGAACTAATGTTTAGGGATGTATTTTTATTTTAAATAATTTAGTTCAGGTATAAACATGTTAAATGGTTTTATGAGGGGTTCCCATGAGCTTGGATGGATTTAGAGGTGGTTCATGAACTTTCATAGAAGCTAGGATGAAAACTGTTCATTGGAAAATTACAAACTATGTACATATTACATGATGTGTAACTTCCACTAGACATAGGACATGAACTTTTTCATGATGTGATGTGGCTACATGTTATGATACTAATTCACACCATGTAAGTGTTGATCAGGATAAATATTATCTTGAGGTGATAGGTTTTTTAGTGTAACTTAAAAATGAGAAATACCCAATATGAAAGGACCACACACCATGTATTACTCAGAACCAATGATTTTAAGTGCACAATATATATTATTATTTCATTGTTTTAATTTATCTCTTCCTATCTCAAACCTAGGATAAATTCTAAGTGATTTTGGAGTGTCTTCCCCCATTATTAACATACCATTTTCACATTTGATCCCTGGTAATTGTTTCTTTTTAGTTTTCCATTATATCTCCATTATTCATTGTTAATTGTGGGGTAAATTAAATGACCGTGGTTTTTTAGGGTTCTGATCATAACTCGGGTTGAACTAGGTTGTACTTGAGATCTTTTTCTCCTTTATCATTATTGTAATTTTCCATTGGAAGTGTTGTGAAGATCACCAGATAAATGTATAAAGTATAAACCTAACCCTATGGCTTGTTAAAATGGTCAAGTCTATACAATATTGTGATTTCACCAACATAACATGCACACTAATTAATTTATTCATTGATTAACAATGAATCATATATTGAGGTATTTGTTGGATTCCTTTGGGTTCAACTGTTGATGCAACCTAGATTATAGCTTCCTATTGGGTGAGAAACCCTTTGAATAATAAGAACATGGACAATGGTTTAAAGCATGTTTATCATTACATGAGACCTTAGTTTATTTTTTTGATATAAAATCCCTAGTTAATGTATTGTTGATTATTGAAATGAATGTTGATCATTTGAGATATAAATGAAAATTTAATTTAATGACAAATAGTAATTTACCTAATTAACCTTTGAGATGTATGATGTGATATTGTGATATCCATCCTTTTATGAATTGTTGTGTTATTATGTTGTAATGATTATATTGAGAAGGATTTACCAAGTCCCATGCTATAATTCTTATATTAAGTGGGATCTTCCTAGTCCCATGCGTTAATGCTTATATTGAGTAGGCTCTACCCAGTTAAATGTTGTAATTATTATATTGAGTGAGATTTGCCCAATCCCATGTAGTAATGCTTATATTGAGAAGTCACTACCTCATCCCATGTTGTAATACTTATATTGAGTGGGATCTAGCCATTCCCATGTTGTAATGCTTATATTGAGTGGTATATGCTCAGTCCTATGCTGTAATGATTATATTTAGTGGGATATTCCCAGTCCCATGCTAAAATTTTTATATAGCAAGGTTTACCAAGAGTTTTGAGATTTTTTCCATGGATATATGGTTGTTTGTTTTCATGATTGTGCTACATGCTCATAGATATTCTAGCATGGTGCTGAAGTAGGATTATTGTTTTTTTTAATTAATTAATTAATCAATAAACCTATTTTTGATTTATTTCATACACTTATTATCATATTAGTTATGTTTAGACATGGTGACATAGACCTACCAAGTTTTAATCACATCCTATTAGGCCTCCATTTGATACCCAAGAAGATTACATGGAATCATATTTGGAAAATGGAAAGGAACCTTATTGTTTATTTTTTGCGTACTGAATGGGCTGAAATTTGGAGATGAGACCTACACGAGGTTCACGACCAGGGTATTTTGAGTTTTTATTATGTTAGTTGATTCCTTTTTTTATTTTTATAGTTTGACATATATATAAATTTCATACTTCCATTACATGGTTCTTTATTATTGGATATTTTATTTCTACTTTACTTTCCAGTTGTATTATTATTCTGTTTCTTCTATTATTTCATTACTCTGATTATAGATTATTCTGTTGTGTTGTAAGTCTATACTTGGGGAATAGTTTTCCCACTATATTCATCACACCCCACTACTAGTTGGAAGCATCTAGAATATGGGGAGGCATTCTTGAGTTCTTTTAATAAACCTATTTTTTCCACGTGAGAGAGTGAAAAATTAGGGAATTTTATAAAGTGGTATCAAATGAGGTTTTTCTTTTATATTACTTTACTAATTTTGAAAGGTATAAAGGAGACTAGTATGTGTCAGGACATGGTAATGATCTTGTGTGGGGGAAAAATCTGAGTACCTAGGGTCAGGATTGCTATTTATGTTGTTCTCTTATTATAGATGATGTTATTTCACCCTGAGTGATTCCCATGCTGTGTGATGTTATTATTTCATGATGTTATTTATTCTTGAGATTTATACTTGTGGATCAGTATGGTGTAAGATGAGTATGTATGCATCATGATCATAATATAAGGATATGTATCGACATTAATTTTTCATGATATGTGCATATTTTTTACATGTGATATATATTTTCCTTTTGAACTTTGGTATGAGATACCTGATATAATTGATAAATGGAATCAAATTAATTGTTATGTCATGATAAAAAACTTGTAATCCATGTTTAAAGAGACCAGGAGTAGTGTTTATCTATTTTAGTTTTCTATTGAGGTTGATTTTTTTAGAAAATGTTCTAAGGAGTGTATTTATCTTGAAGAGAAAATTCCTCCTCAACATCTTTAATTTGAGATTTAGGAAAGTGGAAATCAATATGCTCCCAATATAGCTGAATCAAAGCTTCCTACAACTCTTGAGGATCTTATGGATGTTCAAATTTATAATATATTATTGAGGGTCATGTGATCCATGGAAACAGAGACGGTTCACACCATACCTTTGATGACTAAGATAACGAGAGAGTTTCTACTGCAACATCCACCTATGTTCACTAGGGAAGGATTCCCCTAGGTAGATAAGTTTTGGATTGAGTCAGTCTAGATGATCTTTAAGCATCTAGAGACACACACATATAGGGGGGGGGGTGAAACTTTCTATTTATCTGCTCTCTGGACCTAAAAGGAATTGGTTGGATATTCTTGAGTAGGATGGGGAATAAGAGAAATTATCTTGGAAGGACATCAAGGAGAAGTTCTTGATCCACTTCTTCCCAAAGGAATTAAGGTATGATAAGGCTCAAAAGTTCATGAATTTGACATAGGAGGGAATGTTAGTGATAGAATACATTGAAAATTTCACTGACCTATAGTGCTTTGTGCTGTCTTTAGTTGTTGATGAGATCTCTAGGGAAAGGAATTTTCAGGATGGACATCCCTATGAGATCAGGTTGTAGGTGATTTTTTTATATGAGTAGCTTTTAATATGTAATGAATTTGTTACTCATCACAAAAGGGAATCTAATAGAGGCACTAACCATTGGTTAGGATATTTTAATGAACTGGGAGCTCTTCTTCTGGTGGAAAGAAGCGCTGCTATAATAGTTTTTTTCCAAGGAAACAGTGGGAAGAGTAGTTAGGGTAGTGGGTAGATATCTCAGGATTATGTTCCGTTGTAATTATTTTAGTGTGTAAAGTTGGTCCATAAGTAGTCTTAGTGTCCATACCACACTTTAGAGTGCCATTATTGTAGAAGGATGGGCCATATTCATAATTTTTGTCAGAAATTATCATAGTAGATAAGTTTTAGGGGATAGGGATAGATACCAGAGTTAGGAAAGGACCTAAATACTCCTCAAAAGACAGGTAGATAGAGTTCCACATGATGTTTTGGGAAAGGTAGGGTGTGCGGTACCCTAGTGCAGGAATGAAAACACTAGTTAGTGGGAATAGATCAAGGGAGTCAAGCTGGAGCCTAGGGAAGAGGGGCTGATCGGCTGAATGTTATGTATACTACTCTAGCTATTGTGGATGTAGGACCTTCTACCACCAGAGGCACAATTCTTATATCATCTACCCTTTATTATTTTTTATGATATAGGATCATCACATTCCTTTTTTATCTTATATTTCTTTAAATGGTTTGATATTGGTTGTGGAAATATTGGATGGTTCTTTGACCATCATGGCACTGTTGGGAGTATGATCAGAGAATATAAAAATATGCAAGTCATGTTCTCTAGATATTGGTGGTTTCCATTTTTTGTGGGAACTGTTCATGCTATAAATGATAGGTTTTGATTTTATTCTTGATATGTACTGGTTAGTCCTATACTAGGACCATATTGACTATTATCTGAGGAGTGTTACCTTTCTATCTCAAGAAGTAGACATCTATTCTCACCAAGGTGAGTGGGATATTCAATCTAGCCATACATGACTAATTTAGTGTATATTGCATTGTATCATAGATCAGATAATAATAATTTTTCTAAATTATGGTGGAATGAAATAAGTTATTTTTCCTCTAGTGTTAGAATATTTTCAAGACATTTTTCTTGATGAGTTCTATAGCTTACTGCCTAAGTGATAGGATGAGTTTATGATCGATATGGTGTTGGGAATAGAGCTAGTTTCTATCCCTCCATACAAGATGGCACCAATAGAGATTTAGGAGTTGAAAGTATAGTTAGAAGATATTGAAGCTAAGGGTTTCATATGGCCTAGTATGTCTCCATGGTGTTATGCATTTCTTTTCACCAATAAGGTTAATGGTACCTTGTGATTGTGTGTGGATTATCAGAGATTAAAACAGATGATGTTTAATAATTGGTATCCTTTTTCATGAATAAATGATCTCTCTGATCAACTGAGAGGTGCTAAGATATTATATAAGAACTATTTTTGATATAGATATCACTAGTTGAGGGTTAGACCATTAGAAATAATTCATACATCATTTATGAGTAGGAATTTATTATATGAGTTCATAGTGATGCTGTTTGGTTTGACCAAAGTACCTACAGTATTCATGGAGTTGATGAATTAGATCATTTATCATTTTTTGGGCTAGTTTGTGATGTTTTTTTAAAGAAATCTTGGTGTACTCCCAGTTAGTAGATGATCTTGACAAATTCTTGACATCATCCTGAGTACATTTAGAGAACATCATATTTACGCCAAGCTAACCAAATATAGTTCTAGTTTGATAAAATTCACTTCTTTGTCCATGTAATCTATGAGGAATTAATGTTATTAGACCAAAAGAATATTACAACTGGGGTATTTTTGGACCATCCCAAGAATGACTTTGAGATTTAGAGTTTTCTAGGTTTAGATGGATATTATCATTGCTTTATCTAGGACTTATCCCATTTTGAAACACCGATGTCTGGGATGAACAAAAAGGGAGTGAAGTTTGTTTGGTCAGATATGCTTGTGATAGATCTTTTTAGGACCTGAAGAGAAGTCTAACCTCAACACCTATCCTCACTTTACCTATTCTAGTTAAATCATATACCGTGTGTTATGTTGTATCTAGAGTTAAAACCATAGTAGTTCTAATGTAGCTGGATTGAGTATTTTATTATAGATCTAGACCGCTGAGACCACATAAGAGGAATTATCCTACTCATGAGATGGAGTTAGCTATGGTGGTACAATCTATGAGATGTTGGAGACACTATCTTGTGGGTGAGAGTTTTGTGATGTACATTGACCAAAATAGCCTTAGGTACATCTTTTATTAGTGGTACTTGAACCTTTTATAGAGGAGGTTGATTGAGTATCTGTAGTCCTTCGACTTCAAGATGGATTATACACTAGGTAAGGACAAAATCATTGCTAATGATTTAATATATAATACATAAACAAAGGTAGTGTAGGAGTCTTGAGATGAGTGGTGCATGATGGAACTTTTTACAGATATGCATCTAGATGTTTAGGAGTCATAGGGACGAGTAACTATGACTTAGAAATATTTTATACCTATGCTTTTGGAACAGATCAAGGAAAAGAAGTTATCTGATCCAGAGGGATTAATTTTGAGAGATACCTTATGTAATAACCCAATGTTTTAAAAATAATTTGAATTTCATTAAACTTTGTTTTAAGTATATATTAATTTCTATCCTTTAAACATAATTTTTCTACTTCTATGTTTTTAATTTTGAAAAATGGTCATCTATAATTGTGTTTAGTAAGTTATTTGGAGTCTGATGGAAACAAATTTTTTTAGTGAATAGTAACATAACCTTATGAATAGTAATATGACCCTAATAAATATTAAATTGTATTATTATTTAATTTTATTAATGATTTAAGATAATGACATCTTGATTAATTTTTCAATGTGATATAAAAGCAGTTATAGTTTTTAAATTATTAATTTTTGAATTAAGTACGATTTTATTTAAAAATTAGATTAATGATATTTAGAAAATTATTTTCAAAAAATGGAATTAAATTTTTAATTCTACATGTCGAAAATTGGTAAGGGTGAATTTTGGGTATTTTTCTGAAATTCTTGAATATTTGATGAATAGTGAAATACAGTAAAATACCATATATTCAAATTATCAATAAAATACACTATTTATGACATCATAAGTGATTTAAGGCCACTTTTTTCAAACTAAAATTCCAATATTACTATTTTAGGTCACATGAATTAAGACTATTCATAGTCTTGAGAAAAAAATAATATTATAATGATTAAAATAATGAAAAACACCTCTTCTCCTCCACTATAAATACCACCCTCATTTCCCTCTTCCTCCCACACCTATCATGCCTTTATACTTACCTATGTTCTGCCCAATACTCCTCCCAAGTATCTTCTTTACATCCTAGAGATTTTGGTCTCACCAAAAGGCCAAAACCCAAATCCTTAAGAAGGATCTCAAGTAGAAGAGATCATGAGATAAACATCCTCTATTGTATTATTTCTTTTCTTTCATTTTATGATATTATTTTAATTTACTCTAGATTAAGTTGGGATATTTCATTTAATATCCCCCCTTACTGAATATATTATGATTAGATTCCCCTTTTCTCTTATCAAAATATTTTATGAAATTTTAAGCGATGCTGTTAGGCTGTCGAATTTTCATAAGGGATTTCTCAAATTTTCTTTTAATTCAAGATTCCTTTCTTTTATTTTTCTTTAATCTCCTCATATCCAAGAGGCATGAAAGCTTCATAATCTTGTATATTCTATATGTTCTCATGTTCATGGAAAATTAATCATCATTATTCTTCTCCTCTCCCACTTATTCAAGGAATTAAAACACCGTCCGTGATGTGTCGATTTACCGACTTCATGGACAATGTGATTTCAAATTATTTTACTTACTTAAAGGCTGGTAATGAAACCATTTTTATGGTTTAACCAGGTTATGATATATGTATTATGTCTCATCCATGGTTCTATAATCAGTTTTTTACACATGTTATTAATTTATGAAACAAAATGAGTTCTTTATGATCGAAGAATCGCTAAAATGACCTAAACAAACATTATTAATGTTTTAACTTATGAATCATCCTAATGTATGAATTCAAAATGATAAATGTTATAATTTATGGTACTATAAATATGTAAATACCATTACATTAAAATCCTGGAGTTTCACTTCCAATTTACAAGAACAATCATCATGAACCAATCATGGAAATCATGTAAAGAACTCACCCAAAAACAGTGCAAGGAACAAAATACTAACAATTAAACGGTGAAATTATGTAATAAAATGATCATATAAGGTATTATAAAGATGGATATTTTTCTGTAATATATTAATAGCACTCTTTTAACCATTATACATAAGGTTTAAATAAGTTTTAAGTAAGAAAAAACCAAGGTAAGGGAATTCTTAACCCGATTTCCATTCTTTGGGTTAACCTTCAGCTTCTATATTTATGTGGTATTAAAATTTTTTCTGTGATGTTTTTTGTTTATATTATGTTGAATTATTTTTATTTACAGTTTTTATATATATTCCATCCACTCTATTAAGTCTCACCTGAATTATATTATATTTCTAAGGGGATTTTCTTTTAAAATCCTCTTTAAAAAATTTTGTTTTACAAAATTCAAAAGAAACATTTTTATGAAATTATTCATGTTTAAAGATTATGTTTTGGTTCTTGGGAGTTTTTTATGATAAAGGGTGGGACCTATATTTCCCTAAAATTCATTGGGTGTGTGTAAGTTGGAGGTCGGCCGTATGGTTTCTCCAAGTGTAACTGCAATGGTTACACAAATTGTAAGGTAGCCGTGAGGGTTACAAATTATAAAGTAGCCGCGAGGGTTACAATATTATATAACTAATGACCCAAGATACCTTTATGGTTATATTTATGTTATTATGTTTTGTTTGGATCCTGTTTAAATCTCATGTTTAACAAATTAAGTATACATGGGTGATAAGTATGTCTTTTGAAACTGATTTCATATGTTACATGTATTCATGGACTAATGTGATCTTTCCTCCTTTTTATATCCCTTACTGAGATTTTTGTGCTCATACCAAGTTTTTGAATGATTTTTATAGGTTATAAGGATGTGTAAGACAAAAAAATAATCCATGTTAAAATTTATGAAGATTTTTCAAGGAATCATGTTTTATTTCAAAAGTTTTATATTTTTGGACTAAATGAACACTGTTTTTATGGTATCCACTCTATAATAATGTGTAATTTCATGAGTGTATTATGTCCATTTTCCCTAAATATCTAAAATTTAAAATATCCTCAATGTGAAAGGAAGTTATTTATTGACTAAATTCAAGATTATGTAATGTAATAAGTCCGGATCCTTACAATTGGTATCATAAAATGGTTTAGATAACTTTCTGGGTTTAGATGATGTTAAAAGAATACCATAAATGATTTTTACTCTATGATTAATTTGAAATGTTATAGAATTTAAATATTACCATGATTCTTCATCTAAGATATGTTTTTTCAGAATGGTTGTTGACATAAGAAATGGGGAAGCTGAAGAGGAGAGGCACCGATATAATGACATCCTTTTAAATCTGCAGCCCGGAATGGTAGGGATTGAAACTGAGTAGTTTGTGATTGTAATGGCTCAACTAATAGAGGAAATAAATGGTGGTGGCATCAATGCAAGAGAACAACCATAGGTAGCACAACAGAACATGACAATAATGGAACATTTTATAAGAGAACACCCTCCTTCTTTTAATGGATCTTCTGACCCAGTAGGGGATGAAGGATGAATTAAAGACCTTATAAAGATATTTGATGTTATTTGATGTTCAGAAAATCAAAAGGCAAGTCTTGAAATTTATCATTTTGAAGGTGAAGTTGATCAGTGGTGGTTAATTGTAACTAATATCAGGGATAGAGAGGATTTTGATGCCTTAGAGTGGGATGAATTTAAAAGTCTTTTCCTTGAAAAATATTTTCCTAAGGTGGTGAGACTTAGGATAGAGAAGAAATTCATTGAATTTAAATAGAAGGAGGAAGATTTAATGGCTATGTATGAAGAAACATTCACCTGAATGGTGAGGTGTTCTCCAAATATTATTCTGGATCTTGATAGAAAAATCAACAACTTTTACTTAGGAATGAAGCCAAGGTATCAAAGGGTGTTGGCCTCCCGTGAATTCAAAAGTTATGAGAAACTTGTTCGATGTGTTTAGAGGGTAGAGACGGAGTTTGATGATGATCAGGTTCATTTTGGAAATAAGAAGAATAAGAGGTTTTGATGGAAAGCGATGGGTAAGAATCAACAAAAGAAATCTGATGGTAAGAAAATCCAGTTTCCAGTTTGTGAAAAGTGTGGTAAGAAGAACCCTTGGGAATGTCTTACCAAAACTGGTAAGTGTTTTAAATGTGGTAAGTTTAGACATATGGACCAAAATTTTAATGAATATAATTCTAAGAATAATCTTAATAAGAAAACTGTAATGTATTTTAAATGTGGTGAGATGGGTCATTATGAAAAGGCCTGCCCAAAGAGAGATCTGAATGATACAAAGAAGCCACACTATAAATAGAAAGGTACTGTGAGATCCTTTGTGACTATGTTAGCATATGTCAGACCATCCAATGAAGTTGTATTTGGTAATTTTTTTGTTTACTCATATTTTTCTAAAGTTTTGTTCAATATGAGGTCTAAACATTCCTTCATCTCTAAGAAATTTTATAGTAAATTGGAAATATCACCTCAAAAAATGAGATCAGAACTTTTTGTTAAAACCCCAAAGTGAAATATTATATAAAAGAGGAATTATAAGAATATTTCTATTATGGTATATAAAAATAATTTACAATAAAACTTTGTTGTTTTTACCTTATTTGAGTTCGATGTTATTCTGGGAACATATTGGATTTCTGTTTATCCTGCTAAGATTGATTGTAGAGCTAAAGAAGTTGTTTTTCAGAAAGAGTTTCAGTTTGTATACAAGAATGAACCAATACAATTGATAACATATCAGGAAGCTGAGAAACTATTTAAATATTTAAATGAAAGTTATCTTGCTCGTATTGTTAAAAACAAGGGAACTGTTCAGATTAATGATGTGCCAGTGGTAAATGAATACTTTGATGTTTTTTCTGATGATTTACCCAGTTTCATACCTTATTGAGAAGTCAAATTCACAATTGAATTAGTTCCTGATACTAAGACAATTTCAAAACACTCATATTGTATAACTCAAATAGAACTTATTGAAATGAAAAATCAGTTGCAGGATTTTCTTGATAAAGGCTTCATTCATCCTAGCACTTCACCATGGGGTGCTCCTGTTTTTTTCATTAAAAAGAAAGATGGTTCCATGAGACTTTTTATTGATTATAGATCATTGAATTACATCATTGTTAAAAAAAGTATCATTTTCCTCTTATCGATGACTTATTTGATCAGCTCATAGGAACTCAGTACTTTTCCAAGATTGACTTGAGATCTAGACACCATCAGTTGAAGGTAAAGGAGGATGACATCCCAAAAATAGCCTTTCATACTAGATATGGGAATTATGAATTTGTTGTTATGCCGTTTGGGTTAACTAATGCACCTTCTATATTCATGAATCTTATGAATACAATATTTCATGAGTTCTTGGATAAGTTTGTGGTTTTGTTTATTGATAAAATTTTGGTATTTTCTAAGAATAAAGAGGAGCATGAAAAACATCTAAGGGCTATTTTAAAAACATTAAAGGAAAATAAATGGTATAGAAAATTCAGAAAGTGTAATTTTTGGTTACAACAGATTTATTTTCTTGCTAACATTGTAAATAAGGATAGAATAACAGTTGATCTTTCCAAAAAAATAGTGGCTGATGAATGGCCAAGACCCAAAAATGTTATAGAGATTTGTAGTTTTCTTGGATTAGAAGTTTATTACCGATGGTTTGTTAATAACTTTTCATGATTATCTAGCCTGATAACTAAGTTAAGATTAAAAGAGATTAAATTTATTTGGATAGAATAATTTGATTTTTGTTTTCAGGAACTGAAGAAGAGACTGCTAAATGCTCCAGTTTTGGCCTTGCCTTCTCGAAATGGTGAGTTTATCATCTACAATGATGTTTCTTTGAAGGGAATTGGTTGTGTTTTGATGCAGAATGATCAGGTAATTTCTTCTGATTTAAGAAAACTAAAACCTCATGAGTTAAATTATCCCACACCTAACTTAGAATTGGAAGTTGTGGTTTTTTCTTTGAAAATTTGGATGCATCATTTATACGGAGCCAAATGTCAAATATATACAGACCATAAAAGCCTGAAGTATATATTCACTCAAAAGGAATTAAACATGAGGTAGAGAAGATGGATTAAACTGATAAAGTATTATTATTGCACGATCAATTACCATCCAGAAAAATCAAACAAAGTGGTGGATGACTTGAGTCAAAAACATCATGCATCATTAACCATGTTACATTTAGAACATGATCCCTTGATTAATGATTTGATGAATTTTGGCTTAGAAGTTGTTATTATAGAGAATACATCTGTTTTGTTCTAAGTTTTAGTGTAGTCATCATTATCAGTCAAAATTAAGTAAGAGAAAAAGAAAGACCATGAGCTACAGAAAAAGGTAGAATTGGTTAAAATTGGTAAGTTGCCATAATTTAACCTTGATAAAGATTTTGTTTTAAGATTTAGAAAAAGGTTGTGTGTGCCTTGTGATTCCCAATTGAAGAAGTATTTTTTATGTGAAGCTCATAGTTCTCCATTTTTAGTTCATCATGGTAGTACTGAGATATACAGAGACCTTTGGGAGCATTACTGTTAGAATAGAATGAAAAGGTATATTGTTGACTTTACCATGAAATTTTTGACATTTCAAAAAGTTAAAGTAGAGTTGTAGTTATTGAAGGGGATGATTCAGCCTTTTCCAGTGTCAAAGTGGAAATGAGAGAATGTATCCATGAAATTTTTGGTGGGACTACCAAAGACTTATCGAGGTAACAATGTGATTTGTGTTATTGTTGATTGGCTATCAACATTTACACATTTTATTTTTATTCGTGATACAATGCCTTTGGATCAGATTTCTCGATTGTACCTCAAGGAGATTTTCAGGTTACATGGAGTTACTATTTCCATTGTATCTAACTGGGATCCCAGGTTCACTTCTAACTTTTGGAAGGGACTTCAAAAGTCATTGGGTACAAAATTAAATTTCAGAACAGATTTTCATCCTCAATCAGATGGGCCGTCAGAACTAACTATTTAGACATTGGAGGATATACTTTGATCTTGTTAAATGGACTACCAGTGAATTTGGGATCAACCTATTTCTTTAGTTGAGTTTTCTTATAATAATAGTTTTCATTATAGTATAAAGATGGAACCTTTTGAATAATTGTTTGGAAAGCAGTGTCAGACTCCAATGTTTTGGGATGAAGTTGGTGAAAGAAAGTTGTTGGGGCTATAATTAGTAGAGGAAGAGGCTGAGAAAGTGAAGATAATCTAGCAGCACATGAGGGTAGCTCATAACAGGCATAAAAGTTATGCAGATAACAGAAGGAAAGACCTATCTCTCAAGGAAGGTGACCATGCTTTCCTTAAAATATCTTCTTATAAAAATGTGATGCATTTTAGTAAGAGAGGGAAGCTAAGTCCGCAATTCATCAGACCTTTTTAAATCTTGGAGAAAGTTGGACCAGTTGATACTGAGTAGCTTTGCCTCTGATTTTATCTCAAGTACATAATTTTTTTCATGTATCGATGTTGAGAATGTATGTTCTAGATTCGTCACATGTTTTTAGCCTAGAAGCAGTTCAGCTGGAAGAGAACCTTTCCTATAAAGAGAAACCAATTCGGATTCTTGATCGAAGGGAACAAGTATTTTGAAATAATTTAATCCACCAGGTAAAGATTTTTTAGAGAAACCACATAGTGTAAGAAGCAACATGGGAGTCTTAAAAGCTTCGAGGGAAAGGCACCCTCACTTGTTCAAATAAATAAATAAAATTAGGAGGACGCAATTTCCATAAGTTGGGGATAATGTAACACCCTAAGGTTATAAAAATAATTTGAATTTCATGAAACTTTGTTTTAAGTAGATATTTAAAACTAGCCTTTAAATATAATTTTTTTCTTCTATGTTTTGAATTTCAAAAAATGGTCATCTACAATTGTGTTCAGTAAGTTATTTTGAGTCTGATGGAACCAACTTTTTTTAGTGAATAGTAACATCCCATTATGAATAGTAATATTAACCTAATGAACAGTAAATTGTATAATAATTTATTTTCTTAAGGATTTAAGATAATTACATCTTGATTAATTTTTCAATGTGATATAAAAGTTGTTATAGTTTTTAAATTATTAATTTTTGAATTAAGTATGATTTTATTTAAAAATTAAAATAATTATATTTAGAAAATTATTTTCAAAAAATGGAATTCATTTTTGAATTCTAAACGTCGAAAAATGGTAAGGGTGAATTTTTGGGATTTTTATGAAATTCTTGAATTTTCAATGAATAGTGAAATACTGTAAAATACCATATATTCAAATTATCAGTAAAATAAAATATTTATGACATCATAAGTGATGTAAAGCCACTTGGTTCAAACACACATGACTTTATTACTATTTTGGGTCACATGAATTAATACTATTCATAGTCTTGAGCAAAAATAATATAATAATGATTAAAATAATAAAAAATACCTCCTCTCCTCCACTATAAATACCACCCTCATTTCCCTCTTCTTACCACACCTCTCAAGCCTTGATCCTTACATTTTTTCTTCCAAATACTCCTCCCAAGGATCTTACCCACGTCCTAGAGTTTTTGGTCTCACCAAAATGCCCAAACCCAAGGCCTTAAAAAGGATCTCAAGGAGAAGAGATCCAGAGGTAAACATCCTGTTTTGTGTTCTTTCTTTTCTTTCATTTTATGATATTATTTTAAAATAATTTAGATTATGTTGGGATATTTCATTCAATAACCCCCCTTAATGCATATATTATTATGATATACCTCTTTTCTCCCATTAAAATATTTTATGAAATTTTAAGCGACGCCGTTAGGTTGCCGAGTTTTCGTAAGGGGTTTCTCAATTTTTTTTAATTCAAGATTCCTTTATTTTCTTTTTCTTTCCTCACCTAAAATTATACAAGAGGCATGAAAGCTTCAGAATATTGTATATACTGGATGTTCTCATGCTCATGTAAAATTTATCATCATTCTTCTTCTCTCCCACTTATTCAAGGAATTAAAACACCATCTGTGATGTGTTGATTTACTAACATTATGGATGATGTGATTTAAAATTATTTTACTTACTTCAAGGCTGGTCATGAAACCATTTTTATTGTTGAACTAGGTTATTATATATTTATTATGCATCATACATGGTTCTGGAATCATTTTTTTTACACATGTTATTAATTTATGAAACAAAATGAGTTCTTTACGATCGAAGAATTGCTAAAATGACCTAAACAAACATCATTAATGTTTTAACTTATGAATCATCCTAATGTAAGAATTAAAAATGAAAAATGGTATAATTTATGGCACTAAAAATATGTAAACACCATTCCATTCCAATTCTGGAGTTTCACTTCCAATTGATAAGAAAAACCATCATGAACCAATCATGGAAATCATGTAAAGAAATCACCCCAAAACTGTGCAAGGAACAAAATACTAACAATTAAAGGGTGAAATGATGTAATGAAATGATCTTATAAGGTATTATAAATATGGATATTTTTATTTAATATATTAATAACACTATTTTAACCATTATACAATAGATTTAAATAAGTTTTATGTAAGAAAAACTCAAGGTAAGGGAAATTTTAACCTGATTTCCATTCTTTAGGTTAACCTTCTACTTCGATATTTATGTGGTATTAAAATTGTTTGTTTGATGGGTTTTTTTATATTATTTTGAATTTTGTTTATTTATAGTGTTTATACATATTCCATCCACTCTATTAAGTCTCACTTGAATTATAAGATATTTCTAAGGGGCTTTTCTCTTAAAATCCTCTTTTAAAAATTCTGTTTTTAAAAATTCAAAAGAAATGTTTTTATGAAATTATTAACATTTAAAGATTATGTTTTGGTGCTTGGGAATTTTTTATGATAAATGGTGGGACCTATATTTCTCTTCAATTCATTGTGTGTGTGTGTAAGTTGGAGGTCAGCCGTATGGTTACTCTAAGTGTAACTGTGATGGTTACACAAATTGTAAGGTAGCCGTGAGGGTTAAAAATTATAAGGTAACCATGAGGGTTTAAATATTATGTAACTAATTACACAAGATAACTTTATAGTTATATTTATGTTATTATGTTTTGTGTGGATCCTTTGTAAATCTCATGTTTCATAAAGTATACATGTGTGACAAGTATGTCTTTTGAAAATGATTTCATACGTTACAAGTATTCATGGACTAATGTGGTCTGTCCTTCGTTTTATTTCCCTTACTAAGATTTTTGTGATCATCCCAAGTTTTTAAATGATTTTCATAGGTTATAAGGATGTGTAAGACAAATAAGGAATCCATGTTAAAAGTTATGAATATTTTTCAAGGAATCATGTTTTATTTCAAAAGTTTTATATTTTTGGAATAAATGAACACTGTTTTTATGGTATCCACTCTATAATAATGTGTAATTTTATGAGTGTATTATGTACATTTTACCTAAATCTATAAACTTGAAAATATCCTCAATGTTAAAGGAAGTTATTTCTTGACTAAATTCAAGATTATGTAATGTAATAAGGCCGGGTACTTACATATTTTATGGTGGGGAGGAATCATCAGGATGATCTCTTGGAAGTGAAAAATATATCCTTTTCTATGGCCATGTATGGGTATCTACAAGAATTAATAAGGAGATGATGAGAGAGTTTCATGATTCTATATGGGCAGTATATCCTGGTTTGAAAAATATGTATCATTATCTCCATAGGAAATAATGGTAGTCAGGAATGAATAAATTGGTAGTGGGATTTGTTGGAATATGTTTCATTTTTCAGTAGGTGAAAGATGAGCATCAGTGGCCAACTGTACTGTTACAACCCCTACCAATTCCTAATAGGAAATGGGATAATGTAAATTTTAAAATTTTGATAGTATTACCCATGGAAACTTATAAGAGTGATTTAGTATGGGTGATCGTGGATTGACAGATGAAGGTAGCCCACTTATTTTCCATGGAAACCTTCATAGTTGATTATCTCAGTAGTCTATACATGCATGAAATAATTTTTTTCTCAGTGATATTAAGAGTATCATTTTAGAGAGAGATCCTTTTTTAACATCATGGTTCTTCGAGGGTCTTCATAAGAATTTCGAATCATAGGTTATTTTGAAAACAATCTATCATCCTTAGACTGACTATCAATATGAGTGGAATTTTTAGGTTCTAGATGATATGGTATGAGTCTATTTTTTGGATTTCAGTGGTTCATGATAGAATCATATAAAAATCTTGTAGTTTTCACATAATAAAAAATTCCATGAATCAATCCATATGGAAACTTTTGTGTCTTTTTATGGAAGACCATTCCATTTTCCTATTTTTTGGTTGAAGGCAGTGCTTGTTGGGCCTAGTCCTGTGTAGAAGACTTATAAGCTGGTTTAGCTAATCAGTAGGTGTTTGAAGATAGTTTATATTAGGAATAAATTATATGCTAACAACTAGAGATGACCTCTAGATTTCAATGTTTGTTATCGTGTTTTCCTTCAAGTATCACCTAGGTTGGGGAAACACCGTATCGGGAAATATGGAAAGTTAAAACCCATTTTTGTTATTCGTTTGAGATAGTAGATTGAGTTAGTCTAGTGGTATACTAATTATCCATTCCACAGTGATAAGTTCCATACATGACGTGTGTCTCATGTATCAACATTAGATATATTATCCTGACCCTTACCATGTGGTAGACATCGATGATGTCGAGGTTTGTGCTGATGCATCCTTTAAGAAGCATCGAATATGGATTTTGGACTATAGTGAGTATTATATCTTGGGTAGGGTTATAAATTTGGTCCAATTTTAGTTGCAGTATGGGTGTGTTTTGGTGGAGACATGGGAGAGGGAGCCTGATATGAAAAACTATGGCCAAACTTGTTCACCAAGACCCCACAATAATGATTGGATTATCTTAGGGATGAGCTCTTATATGGTAGGGAGTTTGTAAGATCCTATATTTTTTATAGGTAATCCCCTATTTGAGTTTTTCATTGAATATATTTCATTGGATTTTACTTTGTCTTTAAGCCTTGGTGGCTAAGTATTTTTCATAGATGGATAGAACTTTTTGGGGAAAATGACCTAATGCTTAGGGATGTATTTTTATTTGAATTAATTGTGTCCAGGTATAAACATGTTAAACATGCTTATGAGGTTTCTCCATAAGTTTGGAATGATTCATAGGTGGTTCAATCACTCTCATAGAATCTATGACGAAAACTATTCACTAGATAATTACAGGATGTGTACATGTTACATGACGTGTATCTATTTCCGGACACATGTTGTGTAATGGTTCATGACATGAAGTGGTTACACAACATGAACCTAGTTAACACCATGTAAGTTTCGATCGAGATAAATATTAACCTGAGGTGATTGGTGTTTTGGAGAAATGTAAAAATGAGGAAATATATGATGTGAAAGGATTACACACCATATATTACTCAAACCCATAAGTTTTAAGTGTGTCGTGCATACGATTATTTCATTATATTGGTGAAGACCATCCTCTCTCAACACTAGGATGAATTACAAATTATTTTTAATTATCTTCCACCCTTATGGAAATCCTATTTTCACATCCAATCCCTAGTAAGTGTTTCTAATTAGGGTTTCTTCTCTCTCCGTTGTTCCTTGTTCATTTTGGAAAAAATATCTTGACCATGGTTTGTTTGGGGTTTTAATCTTGTCCTAGGTTGAACCAGGTTCTTATTTCAATCCTTTCACCTTCATCATTGTTGGTGTTTTCTGTTATAAGCATTTTATTGATCACCCGATATAGGCAGAGAGTCTAAACCTACCCTATGGTCTGTTAAAATTGATAGGTTTGTGAAATATTGTGATTTTTCTAACATAACATGAAAAATAATTAATTTATTATTTTATTACTAGCGAATCGTGGAATTAAATATTGGTTGGATTCCTTTGGGTTCAAATATTGATGCAACCAAGTTTATGGCCACCCATTGGGTGAGTAACCCTTTGAATAATAAGAACACGGTTAATGGTTTAAAGTGTGTTTTGTATGACATGAGACCTTAGGTGATTGATTGATATAGAATCCCTAGGTGATATATTTTTGATTATTAAAATTTATTTTTATCATTTAAAATATAAATTAATGTTTAATTGATATAAAAATTTTAGTTTTTATAATTAACCATTAAGATGTATGATTTGATATTGTGATATCCAAGCTATTATGACTTATTGCATTATTATTCTCTAATGATTATATTGAGTGGGATTTGACCAGTCCCATGATGTAATGTTTATAATGAGTGATCTCTACCCAATATCATGCTGTAATAATTATATTGAGCAAGCTCTACCTAGTCCCATGCGGCAATGATTATACTAATCAGGATCTTCCTAGTCCCATGATGTAATGCTTATATTGAGTGGGATCTGCCCAATCCCATGATGTAATTCTTATTTTTAGTGGGATCTTCCCAGTATCATATTGTAATTCTTAAATTGATTGGGATCCTCCTAGTAAGATTCTGAAATGATTATATTACAAGCTCAGCCCAGAGTTGTGTGATTTTCCATGGATAAATGGTTAGTGGATGATGTGGTTGTGCTAAGTGCTCAGATATATTCCAACATGGTGTAAAAGTAGGTTTCTTATTTTATTGTATTAATTGATTAATTAATACACATGTTATCACTTTATTTAATACACTTATTTTCATAATTTTTATGTCTAGACATAGTGGTTTCAACCTACTGATTTTTACTCACACACTATTGGGCTACTGTTTAGTACCAAAGAAGATTACGTGGATGAAGGTTTGGATAAGGGAAATGGAACTTTTTTATGATTTTGTGTTTACTAGATGGTCTGGGGTTTGGATATAAGACCAACATAGGGTTCATAACTAGGGTATTTTGATTTTTTATTATGTCATCTGATTCTTTTAGTTTTATTGTTTTTAGTTTGACATATAGATACATTTCATCCCGTAATTAAATGATTCTTCATTATTGGTCATTTGTTTTCTCCTTTACTTTATAGATGAATTATTATTATTATTATTTTTATGTTATTATTTATTTACTCTGATTATGGATTATTCTGCTGTGTCGTAACTCTATACTAGAGGGAATATTCTCCTCAATATATTTATCACACCCTACTGCTAGTCAGCAGGCTATGACGTATGGGGTTGCGTGATTGATGTTTCCTAAGCAACACGTATTGGCTATGTGATATAGTGCTACATTTTGGGACATTAGACACTGATATAAAATAAATAAACATCCATAGATGATTAAATAAGAACGATACTCTCATAATCACTGGTTCCACCTTGGATTCCATAGATGATGGCTTTATAACATGTAACTGCTTGCTTCCAGTCTATGTCTAGGTCTTACCATTATCCCAAGGCTTAGTCCTCAACTAAGTCTTACTATATTGTAAACTACCTATACCTCCATTCCCATGAGAATGGGACTATATTTCTTTCAATGCATCAGACTTCACTTGAGATCCCTTAGATGTTAAAGAACCAATGTCATTCCTCACTTAAAGATTATTTCTATTGTTTAGTACTATGAAACCCTAAATCACATTGTAAAGTGGTAAAATAGGGAATCAATTGAATTAAAAACTAATAAAGGAAATTGAATCATGAAGAAAAGATACTATTTTTTGAAGTAGTAATCATACATGAAGTGAAAAGATTTTTTTCAAAGCATAATGATCATTCATGAAGAGTGTAAATTTTTTGTGATATGTTATGATTGTTCATGAGGTCCT
Source organism: Viscum album (assembly GCA_963277665.1). NCBI lineage: Eukaryota > Viridiplantae > Streptophyta > Magnoliopsida > Santalales > Viscaceae > Viscum > Viscum album. The sequence continues at coordinate 1,969,008,159 of OY728132.1, forward strand.
ATAACCATTTATGAATTCATAATTTTATATCTATTAGGATTGGTAATTCCAAGTTCACCACATAGATTCTTTATGATACTAACGTTGTTTACGACTCTGAGTTTGTGATGTCATACCAAAATGTACTACTTTAACAAGACTTCATCATTCATGGTTGTGATATGTGACTATTTACATCCTAAATGGATACCCATTTCATTGAAGTGGTTATCTAGAACCACCTATAAACACCTACACCCTTTTCAGATTGAGAAGAATATAGATGAAAGGAGAAACCCCCAGAGAGTGTCTTGATCACTCTTGGAAACTTGAGAGAGACATTTTGGAGATTCAGAGTGATCTTCCCTTCAAGAAGAATTTTTGAGGACTCCCCATGTATGAAGATAATATATAAATAATAAAAAATAAAAATTACATTGTGAAGGATCCTGGGGAAAAAATTTCAAGAAGATTATTCGCAAACCACCTTTGTGGATCCCACTCATGAAACTCTTTTATATAGATGGTTTATGAGAATACTTCATGAGAGTTTGTTCATAAATCCAATCCTCAAAACCCTTCACGGGGTTCCCTTCAGGGAGAACCCCCATAGACTTCATTCATTGAGGGTGGATCTCTTAAAACCCTTTTTGAAGGCAGTACAAATATTTCCTATGTGGGTCATGTCCACTTCTTGTAGCACCCATCCTTATTCCAAGTGAGTGGGTTTAAATGTAGTCACCAACATATCCTTAATGTCCCTAGTTTTCATAACAATTGGTCCTACAATAAACACTTTATGAAGCACTAAAATGGTGGGTAAATGGACATATCCTATTTTCTATCCTTCATTGAGGTATTCTACACAGAACACTCCAATTTGAATAACCTATAATGTCTCATTTCACTAAGGTAAAAACCCTAAAAGGAAAAATCAATACCTCCTTAAAAACCATTAGATGTACATGATCAAGTCATTAGGATTGTAATAGTTCCTTCTTTCAATCACGTATTCCCTTAATAAAAGGGATCTCCCAAGTTTTTCTCCTAGAATGATAGGGTCCTAAGGATAATAACGATCATGTATTCTCTTGATAACAAGGGTACCCATCATGAGGATACCAGTGAGATTCCCCTTGTTTTAGGGTTCTCATCTTGGGTGCCAAAATTTCATGTTGAACAACCCATTCCACTCAATGATACATGAAATTATAGTCCTCCTCCTTAGTTTTAATCCCCATCTATGTTCCCATTGATAATTTCATTAGCATGACTCACTGATGATCTAAGAAAATGCACCAAAAGGCCTCATACTAGGTATAAGCCTCCCAATCCTACCCCCACTTAAATCACCTACCATGTTGGGTTACCACGAGCCACATCCATGCCAGTTGATCTCAATAAAAATATTATTTGTGTAGTATATACATAAGCTCCAACATGATTCCTTCATGTTACCCAAGATGGATAAGTATAGTCCATCTATAATCCCCTCTCAATTTATATTGTTTTCCCTTCCATGACACCAACATTCTAGTTGCACAAAATAAATCTACAAGCAAACATCATTACCACATAACATTAAAATAGATTGTATGGTCCTATCAAATTACCTTAAACCATAAAATAAAAACTACATGGGCTATTATTGATTCCAATCACGATAAATAGGATTCCTATATAAGGGTCAAACCCATCATCCAAAACTCCCATACCTTCATTTGGGCCATATTGCCTATGAACCATCCTTATTGGGGCATATTCAATCTTATTGGAATAAATACACCTTCATTAGGGACATATTAACTATGAACCATTCCCATTAGACCATATTACTGATGGGACCATACCCAAAATTCTAAACCATAGCCTCTCTAGTCCATATTCCCTATAAAACTTATTCTCACTAGGTTATATTTCTTACAAGACCCATCCTCACCCGACCATATTCCTTGTGAGCCATAAAACTACTAATTAGGTCAGATTCCTCAAGTTCTATATGAAACTCCCTTAAAGTTTTATATTACATGTGATAAGATTAAGAAAGTTCCACTCATGAATAAGTTATACACTAACTATTGCTAGAAATATTTCACATAGTAGTCCATTACACAAGACATTTGTAAGATCTCGATTTTTAGTGAAGGTATATACTTGTTATTTTATTGGTTAAACTATCTTTTATAGTTAAAGAACTGTTTCTCAAGTGTTTGAGGAGTTTTAAAAGTGCTTCATGGGTTCTGGATAAGAAAATAGGAGAAAAGTGACTAAAAAACATATAGTGCATGGTTGACACACGGTTAGTGAAAACTGTGTGCTTGGACCAGAAAACCATGCGGTATGGGAACCATTTTGGATAGAGGGTTAGAGCATGGTTACCATATAGTTTTCCAAAATTTCTAGGTATTCCCAAGTAACCGTGTGACATAAATTTTCTTAGATAGTGGCTTGTGCATGGTTTTCACACGGTTTGGAAAATGGTGTGGGTAAACCGTGCACCCCACTAAAATTTAAAAATGTGTAGTTTTTTCATCTCAGAAATTTTAGATCCCCACCTGATTTTTCCTCCCATTCGATCTATAGCATCCTACCTTTTTATCACATAAACTTTCATTATATTTTAAAAAACCTAGTATCTTTAAGGTTTAGTGTCTTGGAAACCAGGAACTTAAAACATGAAATACATAAAAAATTCTTCTTAAACACTTGAAAGGCTTCTCCTCATGTTAATCCTAGGTTCATTACTGCATCTCATAACCTGGGGATATACATCAAAAGAAAGGGTGAGCAGAAGGCCCAGTAAGGGAAACAAGAGAAACATTTTACATGTGAACTTGAGATACTTCAACAAGGTCATGAAAAGAACTTTGAGACATGTGAAAGAAATCATGAGATATATCATAATAAAAATAACATTTTTCATAACTTGAATATGTGGCTAAAACATTTAATATTGACAATCATTTCGTTTCACCAATTTCCATCCACAAGGTGTCATTAAAAATTACCAAGGTTATTCACCAAGGTATCAGTCTAAAAGGTCATCTCTAGAGATTAAGTCTTTACCCAATGCATTGGAGCGCTATCAGGGCGCACCCTTAAATTTGTATTTATTATCATGTGAGCCACATATATAATCATCAATCATTTCATAAACAACACATATAGCATAAAATAAATGGGTTTCATTTCATAATCATAATGTTTTAAAAACTGCTTTAAAGACATGATCTTTATGTCATTTTAAACCCATGAAAAGGGAAAGGGGGTTTCATGTATGTAAATACCAGAATTTAAAATTGAAAATTTTGATATATATGTGAATACCGCAGTAGAAATAAGAACATTGAGTATTCACTTAATAACATGAAATAATTTTGAGAAAAAGAGAGAGGCATTTTGAGACGAAAATTCTGCAGCATAACGGCTACGTTACATGGTTTTAGAAAATGTTGATAAGAGAGGGGACATGGGTCACCCAATCATAAATGATCTATAAAAATAGTATAAGGACAGAATATAAAGGATATGAATCATGATAATTAAATTTTAAGGACATACCATTTGAAATGAAAAACATGGAAGTAAGACAAAAATAAGATTTCTCATATAAAAATTCGGCAGCCTATCGGCGTCACATAAACTTCAACCAAAAATGAATTGATGATATCAAATAGGGTCTCTCATCATATGAACATAAAATATCAGTATTATAGATATATATATCATACCCCAACATAATAAAAAGTAACTTTAAAGACTTGACATGGAATTAGAACTTTGAAAAAGGAGAAAGGTGAAAGAACCACTTAAAAATTCGGCAGCCTAACAACGCCACTTAAAACTTCAAAATACTGAATTGAAGAGATAAAATGAGGTCTCTCATCATATGAACATAAAATTTCAGTATGATAGATATAGATATAATACCCCAACATAATAAAAATGAACTTGAAAGACTTGACATGAAAGTAGAACTTGGAAACGAGAAGGGTGAAAGAACCACTTAAAAATTCGACAGCCTAACAACGCCACTTAAAACTTCAAAATACTGAATTGAAGAGATCAAATGGGGTGTCTCATCATATGATCATACAAGATCAGTATGTAGATATAGAGATCATACCCCAACATAATAAAAAGGAACTTGATAGACTTTACATGAAAATAGATCTTGAAAAATGAGAAGGGAGAAAGAATCCATTACAAAAATTTCGGCAGCCTAACGACGCCACTTAAAACTTCATAAAACGAAATAATGAGAGTAAGAGGGGATCTCTCATTATATGAAAATGAAAAGGAAATTAAGAGGAATATAAAAGAACATCCTTTAACATAAGAACATGGAGCATAAAATAAATGACATAAAAGAGATTACTTGAAAAGAAAGAGAGAGGTCGGATCCCTTACCTTAAAACGTAACTCTTAAAACTCAAAGGTTAGGACCTTGAGGGCTTGGGGGCACCTTGGGAGGACTCCTTGGGAGGTAATGAGACCAGAACTTTGTTGGGGGAGAGTGGGGAGTCTAAATGGATGAGAGGATGGCTTGGTATTTATAGGGAAAGTGAGGGGACAAGGCATTAATGGCCTAGGGACACCTCACAAGTGGTTTTCTCAAAAGCATGGGCTCTCCCATGATATTTTCCATGGAGTTAGACCACATGGCCCCCCATACAATAATTCATCACCTTTGGTCGGCCAACCCATAAAATATCTGATGACATCATCATGACACAATTATGATGTCATTAAACATACCGAAACCCTAAAACTGTATTTTTACTATTCACTGAAAATTCAACTTTCTCAGAAAAATCCCAAAATTTCACCTTAACCAAATATCAATGCTCTGATTTCAAAAATAAACTCCATTTTATAAAAATAATTTTCTAAATATTTTTAATTTATTTTTTAAATAAATACACTATTCACCGAAAATTCATTTGTTTCAGAAAAATCCCTAAAAATTACCTTAACATAATATCGATGCTCTGAGTTCAAAAATGAAATCCATTTTATAAAAATAATTTTCTAAATATTTTTAATTTAATTTTTAATTAAAAAACACTATTCACCCGAAAAAACTAATACTTGAATAATAATTTATGAAACCGTTATTTAACCATTTTATTGAATCACATTACTTAATCAAGGTGCCTTGATTATATTAATAATTTCTTTAAGTGAGATTACTAATCCATTTGGTCACATTACGAATCCTAAGCATAAAATCACTATTCATAATTTACTATTCATCAAAAATCAAGTTGATCTTATTAGACTCTAAATTTTGTACTGAATATAATTGTAGAAGAACATTTTTTGAAAATAATTACACATTTTTAATTATTTAAGTTTTACAGAAACATTTTTTAAAATATCCTTTCTCTAAAATTCACCAAAAATATGCATACTATATTTATCCGGACATTTGAAAAGTCATAAAAATCATTATAAGTAGAAATCCCAATTTTTATTTAAAACAAAGGATTACACAAGGCAGTTACGGTCTCCTTACATATCCCCTTATCACACCAGCATAGGACCTAAGTGTAAGGTGTGCTAAGGTGAGAGAATCCAAAGGAGGCTCGACCAACATCACACGAGTAGTAATTTCTATCAGTTTGAACTTCTCGCAAAGGAGATTCTGTTCTAGCTTCACACGATGAAGTTCAGCTTGGGTTTGGTCCAGAGCAAAGCCCAGTGGTGCTACCTCTTTCTCAAGTTCTGTTAGATGGGCTTCGATCGGTCCAAGACTACTGGGTGAGGCCTTCGAATCTTCTTTCTATAATAATTAACCAAGATTACATGTATTTAGAGACAATAATCAAAACGTTTAGTTTCCAGTAGTCATATTGACCAATGGTTATATAACAGTCAAAACCCAATGGTCTCATTTTAATTATACTCATGTTGTCAAATGAAACATTTTTGTTGAGTATAAAAATAAAATAAAATAACACATAAAATTAGGAAACAAGATTTATTCAAAAATTCGGGTTGTTACAATCTTCCCCCCTTAAGAAATTGCATCCTCACAATTTTTAAAATTGGGTTTTGAAATTTCATTGAAAGTAATACATCATAAAATGAGTTAGTAAAACTATTACTTTAAAAGAAAGAAAGGGAAGTACAAAGGTCACCCGAGTTAACCCACACTAGGATTCCATGTAGGAAAACATGGACATGGAGGAGAAAACAAAGGGTCAAGTTTTGAGGGAGAGTGATAGAAAACATGATTAGGAGAAAGTTAACCATAAGAAAATCCCAAACTTATGATGTGTGTAAATGGTCTTTGATTACCTAGTAGTAAATGTAAACCAACAACGTTTTTTTTTACATTCCTTTTCATAATTTTTAGGAATTCATTTACTACATTGAACAAAAACATAAGAAAATATACCTACCTTCATGCAGAGTTTCATCCTTTAATAAGTTTCTACCAAAACTAATCTTTTCTCCAAATGATGAGCATTTAAAACTACTTGGTCTCATCAAAACACAAGAATTATCTTCTAGAGAATCACGTAATACACAAAAGATTAACTATCTATTTCTTCTATCTTTAAACATTATCCCAAAAACAGAAAGGGTAAGGTAAAACAAATCTTAAAAAAGAAAGAATCCCACAGTAATGGAAACTACTTTTAAATCTTCAAAGTTCCATGGTACTACCCAAAGTTCAACATAGAACATTCCATAAATAACGGTCCTTAAAATTCCTCAAAATAAACCAAAATAAGATTGAAACCCAAATACAAGAAGGATTTGATAACATAGTCTTCCAAAATAAACTTCATTGTTCATCTCCAAACAACATCAACCACTCCTGACATCTTATAAAAAAAGTAGCTAACCTAAAAATATTTTACCCAAGATAGGTTAATCATTCCCATAAGTAACCTAAATTACTATTAGTTCACCTTAAATTCATCGATTCTTCAAAATATAAGACAACCTTACTCAATGAAAATACCATAGTAATATATTTACCATGATCATATAGGGTCCCCAAAATAGTGAACGTCTTACAAAATAATAATCATCTTTTAATCCCCTAATCATCTCTGTCATATTAATACGGAAATCCTCACATTTCCTATCACATTGGTTGTTGGGACATGTTCTTCCATTTCCCACCATTAACTAAGAAGAGAAAGTATAATTAGGGGCTTAAATACTTAGCCAATAATCATGAAAAGGAACTTAAGGCATATAAGGATGACTTGTAGAAGAAAAGTATACCCTAACTTGTGATCCCCTAGGTTCCCATCTAGGTTATCCATGATCATATATTCTTATGTGAATATTTATTTTATTTTATCTTTGTTCCTTTAACAATGGTTCATACTAAGATTATGAATTTACCAAATCATATCCCCCAGGAGTGTCGTAACCAAGAGTGCAGAAAGGCCCGTTGTCGTGTACCAGTTCCCATTTGAGTCTAGCTCAAAGTGGTGTTTTCGGGTTTTACCCCTATGTACATCAGTGCCAGATCCACCTCTACCTGCTAGTATCCAATCAGGGATGTATTTTCTTGGAAACCCATTACTCAATACTCACAAAAATACTAGAAAGATTTCTTATATATAAACTTGTCTATAGGCATCTTTCTAAAGTTTTCATATCCTAATTTACACAAATAACTAAACCATCCTTTGATACCAACTATAGCATCCCGCCTTTTTATCACATAAACTTTCATTACATTTTACAAAACCGAGGATCTTTAAGGTTTAGTGTCTTGGAAACCAGGAACTTAAAAAATGAAATACATAAAACATTCTTCTTAAACACTTGAAAGGCTTCTCCTCATGTTCATCCTAGGTTCATTACTGCATCTCATAACCTGGGGACATGCATCAAAAGAAAGGGTGAGTAGAAGGCCCAGTAAGGGAAACAAGAGAAACATTTTACATGTTAACTTGAGATACTTCAATAAGGCCATGAAAAGAACTTTAAGGCATGAGAAAGAAATAATGAGATATATCATAATAAAAATAACATTTTTCATAACTTGAATATGTGGCTACAACATTTAATATTGACAATAATTTCGTTTCACCAATTTCCATCCACAAGGTGTCATTAAAAATTACCAAGGTTATTCACCAAGGTATCAGTCTAAAAGGTCATCTCTAGAGATTAAGTCTTTACCCAATGCATTGGAGCGCTATCAGGGCGCACCCTTAAATTTGTCTTTATTATCATGTGAGCCACATATATCATCATCAATCATTTCATAAACAACACATATAGCATAAAATAAATGGGTTTCATTTCATAATCATAATGTTTTAAAAACTGCTTTAAAGACATGATCTTTATGTCATTTTAAACCCATGGAAAGGGAAAGGGGGTTTCATGTATGTAAATCCCAGAATTTAAAATAGAAAATTTTGATATATATGTGAATACCTCTGTATAAATAAGAACTTTGAGTATTCACTTAATAAAATGAATTAATTTTGAGAAAAAGAGAGAGGCATTTTGAGACGAAAATTCTGCAGCATAACGGCTACGTTACATGGTTTTAGAAAATGTTTAAAAGAGAGGGGACATGGGTCACCCACTCATAAATGATCTATAAAAATAGTATAAGGACAGAATATAAAGGATATGAATCATGATAATTAAATTTTAAGGACATACCATTTGAAATGAAAAACATGGAAGTAATACAAAAATAAGATTTCTCTTATAAAAATTCGGCAGCCTATCGGCGTCACATAAACTTCAACCAAAAATGAATTGATGATATCAAATACGGTTTCTCATCATATGAACATAAAATATCAGTATTATAGATATAGAGATCATACCCCAAAATAATAAAAAGTAACTTTAAAGACTTGACATGTAATTAGAACTTTGAAAAAGGAGAAAGGCGAAAGAACCACTTAAAAATTCGGCAGCCTAACAGCGCCACTTAAAACTTCAAAATACTGAATTGAAGAGATAAAATGGGGTCTCTCATCATATGAACATAAAAGTTAAGTATGATAGATATAGATATCATACCACAACATAATAAAAATGAACTTGAAAGACTTGACATGAAAGTAGAACTTGGAAACGAGAAGGGTGAAAGAACCACTTAAAAATTCGACAGCCTAACGACGCCACTTAAAACTTCAAAATACTGTATTGAAGAGATCAAATGGGGTGTCTCATCATATGATCATACAATATCAGTATGTAGATATAGAGATCATACCCCAACATAATAAAAAGGAACTTGATATACTTAAATGAAAATAGATCTTGAAAAATGAGAAGGGAGAAAGAATCCGTTACAAAAATTTCGGCCGCCTAACGACGCCACTTAAAACTTCATAAAACGAAATAATGAGAGTAAGAGGGGATCTATCATTATATGAAAATGAAAAGGAAATTAAGAGGAATATAAAAGAACATCCTTTAACATAAGAACATGGAGCATAAAATAAACGACATAAAAGAGATTACTTGAAAAGAAAGAGAGAGGTCGGATCCCTTACCTTTAAACGTAACTCTTAAAACTCAAAGGTTAGGACCTTGAGGGCTTGGGGGAACCTTGGGAGGACTCCTTGGGAGGTAATGAGACCAGAACTTAGTTGGGGGAGAGTGGGGAGTCGAAATGGATGAGAGGATGGCTTGGTATTTATAGGGAAAGTGAGGGGACAAGACATTAATGGCCAAGGGACACCTCACAAGTGGTTTTCTCAAAAGCATGGGATCTCCCATGGTATTTCCCATGGAGTTAGGCCACATGTGGCCCCCATAAAATAATTCATCACCTTTTGTCGGCCAACCCATAAAATATCTCATGACATCATCATGACACAGTTATGATGTCATTAAATATACCGAAACCCTACAACTGTATTTTTACTATTCACTGAAAATTCAACTTTCTCAGAAAAATCCCAAAATTTTACCTTAACCATATATCAATGCTCTGATTTCAAAAATGAACTCCATTTTATAAAAATAATTTTTTAAATATTTTTAATTTATTTTTTAAATAAATACACTATTCACCGAAATTTTTTTTTTCCAGAAAAATCCACAAAAATTACCTTAACATAATATCGATGCTCTGAGTTCAAAAATGAAATCCATTTTATAAAAATAATTTTCTAAATATTTTTAATTTAATTTTTAATTAAAAAAAAATATTCACCTGAAAAAACTAATACTTGAATAATAATTTATGAAACCGTTATTTAACCATTTTATTGAATCACATTACTTAATCAAGGTGCCTAGATTATATTAAAACTTTCTTTAAGTGAGATTACTAATCCATTTGGTCACATTACTAATCCTAATCATAAAATCACTATTCATAATTTATATTCATCAAAAATTAAGTTGATCTTATTAGAATCTAAATTTCGTACTCAATATAATTGTAGAAGACCATTTTTTAAAAATCATTACACATTTTTAATTATTTAAGGTTTACACAGACATTTTTTAAAATATCCTTTCTCTAAAATTCACCAAAAATATGCATACTATATTTATCCAGACATTTGAAAAGTCATAAACATCATTATAAGAATAAATCCCAATTTTTATTTAAAACAAAGGATTACACAAGGCAGTTACAGTGTCCTTACGTAACCCCTTATCACACCAGCATAAGACCTAAGTGTAAGGTGTGCTAAGGTGAGAGAATCCGAGGGAGGCTCGACCAACATCGCACGAGTAATAATTTCTATCAGTTTGAACTTCTCATGAAGGAGATTCCGTTCTAGCTTCACACGATGAAGTTCGGCTTGGGTTTGGTCCAGAGCAAAGCCCAGTGGTGCTACCTCCTTCCCAAGTTCTGTTAGATGAACTTCGATCGGTCCAAGAATACTGGGTGAGGCCATCAAATCTTCTTTCTATAATAATTAACCAATATTACTTGTATTTAGAGACAATAATCAAAATGTTTAGTTTCCAGCGGTCAGATTGACCAATGGGTATATAATAGTCAAAACCCAACGGTCTCATTTTAAATATACTCATGTTATCAAATGAAACATTTTTGTTGAGTATAAAAATAAAATAAAATAACACATAAAATTAAGAAATAAGATTTATTCAAAATTTCGGGTCATTACACGATCCCCTCTACCCTAGGTGATAAACCCGTATCTCCCTCATCTTCCATGGATGATTCTCCTTCAATTCTTTGGTGTTTGGATCACGTTTGGATGTGAATCGAGAATCCGGGTGAGTGTAACACTCTTATTTGCTCTATTTTCTTGATTAGGTTTTGTATAATCCCTCATCTTCTTCCAAAGTCCAAAAAAATTCAATTTTCTAGAATATTTTAGGTTTGGAATTTATCAAGGGTTTGGGATTGGATTAATGGTGGAAATTAAGAAAGCATTCATTAATGGACATGAGGTAGGTGGTCTTTAAGATTTTTTTCATAGTGTTGATGTGTTATATGTGTATGTATTTGTTCTATTCCACATCAATATTTTTTTATGATTTATTAGGTAATGAAAATGGATTTAGATATTATATTGAGGAGTGGTAACCTTCACAAACCCCATTGGTATCATTAGTAATGTGAGACCGAACCTAGGGCTACCCATGGGGTAAGCTAGACCCTTATCATTGGTGAAAAAATTAGTAAACCTTGAGATATGTTTATTATGAGAGTGACAGGGATTGTGAAAATGTAAGTGATTTTTGGGTAAGGTTAATGGATTTATTGAAACATTTATGAGTTGGCTTTGTAAATTATTGAAGAGTTTTTAAATAAGTTTGATAATATGTTTGGGGCTTTATCCCAATTTTAGATTTATTAATGGGAAATGATGTTTGAAAATGATAAATGTGATAAAACAAATTTTTATTGAATATTTTATTGATAATAAATTATATAATTTCCTCACATTGTGGTAAATATGTTCATTTATGGAATATTTCAGATTAGGTCTTCATTTGAAAATTTGATGAAAATTCCAGTTTTACCCTTTTAAAATTCACTGTAGTATTTCAGTCATAAATATTTTAATTTGACTTATTGGAACTTAGAATTTTTCAAAAAATTTTCAAAATTAATGGGATACAACTTTTATTCAGGACAATGGACCTAAATAGTTCATTTGGTTGGAGTAAATGGGCCATTAATTCAAAGGTAGGATGGACATGCCAAATTGGACATCACTTCAGTATTTGGGCCATAAGTTTTACATCCATGATTTTATTTGTCCCAAATTTGGATAAAATATCGAGAAACAATTTTCTCAAAAATAATACTTCTAAAAGGATAGTTGTTTCGTGCGTTTTAGTGGTCAAACGGGTAGTGAAATTTGGATTAATTTATTTGTTCAAATTTCCCCATTCACACTTGAAACCTCTTAAATGATATCCTTCCATCCACTATATAAATTATAATTTCTATAATTTTGAGGGGTTGGGAAATGAATTATGATATTGTGAGAATATGAGAAGTGGTTCCATACTATTTTAATTCACAATTATAGGTGGGAATCTACCAATCTAGGATCTCCTCTAAAATTCACTTCTTTCCATCTTCTTTGATGTAATGTTGTTGTTATTTCAATAAATTCCTTGTTTCCCTTTCATTTATTTTGTTACTTTCAATTTTATTCTTCTTTTAATATTCCTATTTGGTCTGGAAATCATTAGTAGAAATGTTATTGGGTTATACCCTTTAAATGACCTTGTGAAAATGTAAAATGTTTTTATGAAGACTACACCGCCCATAGAAGAGTAATTATTATTATTAATTGATCTAACTATAACCATATTCACTTAATTATTTTTAATCAATGAGAAAATATAATTCGTATATAATGATTTATATATTTTTTAAATTAATAGAAACTAAGCAAGCAATTGAATGATTCACCAAAAATACGCGAGGTTAAGAATTATGTGAATTGTGAGAGCGCGAACTTATTTGGTAATACAAAACCACATTAGATTAATTTTTTGAGTTAAAATATAATCTCTAAAATCAATTGATCCTCATTTATAGAATGGATATGTTCCATAATTTACCACTGACCATAAGTTAGTATTGTAATGATTATCAACATAGTGTGCTAAGATTGCATGTTCCAAAGCTAGCCTAGGGTTAAATTCATTTCATCATTGTGGTTAAGTTAACTCTCATAGGGATAGAGGGTTAGAAAATTAGGGGATAATAATTAAGTGTATTTTAATTTAAATTATAATTATTAATATGTTAGTGAATAGGTAGGGTCAGATTAGTTATTCTTTTTAAAATAGTTTTCTAAAAAATTCTTCTTGTTGTATTTTATTAATCAAATTTCATTTCAAAAACAAGAACAAAAAAACTTCTTCAAGAAAACTTATTTTTATTATTTTAAAAACATTAAACCCCCCATACTTCTAATTTGGTTTCTTTTATTTTATTTTATTTTAAAATACCTTTAATATGTTGTTTTAAATTACTTCCTCCTTTAAGAGACAACCTTGGCCAACCACTCTACTGCACCTAAGTACCCAAAAATCACACTTCATTTGAGAGTTCCCATGAAAACACCTTTCAAATTGGCACTATTTTTAGGGAGTCAAGTATTTTGTTCAACTAATTATAGGTACTTTTTGACTTTTATTTTATCCTTTTATTGTGTTTTGTTTCTTCTTTCTTTGTTATTCTGTCCCCTTTATCAATTTTTGTTTGTTTTTTTATTTCTTTCCTCTCTATTTTATTATTTATTAGAACATTAATTAAAACTTATTATCATGATATTATGGTATAATATTATTAATTTATACGATTTATGACATGATCCCATCATTAGGATCTCTTTGATCTAGACCCTAAGATTGAATACAACCTTAGGGATCGAATTAGACAATCTCGATATATGGGAAGTGTAAACATTCGCAAAACTAGGGAATTCCTCCACTCTAAGAACATTGAAATTGGGAACACTTATGAATCCACCATAAAAAAAGAACCAATGGGTGAAAATAATAATAATGAACTTAATATAACCATTTGATAATTGGATACACATGACATTAACTATCAACCAAATTTTATTGCATACCCAAACATTGAAAAATACTTCGAATTAAAATTTTTCTTAATTCACCTTCTTCCAAAGTTTCATGGATTTTCTAGTGAGGATAAAAAAACATTTAAACGAATTTAATGTGGTTTTATCAACCCTAAAACTATGAAATGTATCTTAAGATCAAATCAAACTAAGATAATTCTCATTCTAACTTGATGGAACTGCAAAATAATGAATGTATTAATTACAACCTGAATATGTAACTTGTTTGAATGTTTTGAAACATATTTTATTCCAAAGTTTTTTTCCAGCATCAAGGACCACTATCATTCACAAATAGATTTTAGCAATCAAGAAGAACTAAGGGGAGTAAATGTATGTGTACTTCAAGCGATTAAAGAAGTTGTGTGCAAGATACCCACATCACCAAATTAGTGATCAACTACTCATCCAGTAATTCTATGAAGGAATCACACCTATGGAGAGAAGAATGGTGTATTTTGTAGCTGGCAGGGGCATTGGATGACAAAACACCAGTAGCTGCATGTGTATTGATTGACAAGATGGTACAAAACTCCCAACAATTTTGCGATCAAGGTATACCACATGTTTGAGGAGTACACGAGGTAAGTCCATATTCTATTGAAATTCATTTAATTGATACCAATTCAGAAGAGTTGGTCAATATGGGGAGGGAGATTTATTTGGATCAAAAGACATCCCAACCCACTCCTATGTGACCTTGTGGAATTTATTCTTAAACAGACCACCCAACCAATTGTTTCCCCCAATTAAAAGAGACATAGGATTGTGCTACAATATTCCCTAGGTGAACATTTCAGTAGCAACAACAACCACATCCCTTGAAGAAGTATGATTCCTTTGCTCCAACATACAACCAAGGGTGGAATGATCAATCCAACATGAGGTATTGTTCTAGACAACAACAAAGGCCCCCTTTTGAGTAAAACTTCCAGTAGCCTCCACCTTACCAATAGGGTTTCCAACAACCCCAAAGGAAATTTGAATATCAAGCATCAACATGTCAATAATAAGGTAATTATAAACCAATGGTAGATTATAATACTGATGATATTTTGAAATAAATTGTTCTAAATCAGCAGAATGAGCTGAAGAGTCAAGGTCTGAGTTGAGGGAGTTGAAGACACAAATGAGATAGATTGATACCTACCTCCATGAACTGGTAATTCAGAACTCTAGAAATATTCCTTCCCAACCTACTCCAAATCCCAAGGGGAATGTTAGTAACATCACATTGAGAAGTGGGAAGAAAAAAACTAATACATATGCACCTATCATTCGTCTATGATTCATATAAACTCTAGAGAATACCCATTCAAGAAAAACTAATGAGCAAACCAAGGAGATAGAAAAAGGTAAGAAAAATATTGATTATGTTCCTACTAAACCCCTTCAATTTCCAAAAAGATTTGTATAGACCAAGAGGATGGATGAAGAGGTGATGCAAAAAGATTTTTTTGACACATTAAAGTGCATGGATATAAACATATCCCTTATTGAAGACATTAAGAAAATCCCAAGGTATTCCAAATTCTTAAAATAAAATTGTTCCAATTGAGGAGGTATCAATTGAATTGAGAGGATCAATATTGAAAGTAATGTGTCAACACTTATTACCACAAATCAAGAAATACCAACAAAGTGAAAGGATCTAGGGACATTCACCCCCACATGCACTATAGGAGAGTTACACTTTTCTGATTCTATTTGTGATTTGAGAGATTCCATAAATTTGATGCCCCACTCTATATTCTCTTCTTCATAGGTTGGTGAGTTTAAGCCCATGATGGTGGTCGTGCAATTGGAAAATAGTGCTATAGAATATCTAGTAGGAGTCCTTGAGGATGTACTTGTTTGGGTAAGAGACATGATCTTCCCAGTAGATTTCTACGTGCTTAACATGAAGGATGATCAGGTAAGTTCTCATACTCCCATTATATTTGGTAGGCACTTTATCAAAAATAAAAAAATGATCATAAATGTAGATAAGGGTACACTTTACATGGATTTTGGACATAAAGTTGTGATATTTAATGTTTTGGAATCCGTGAATTAACCCTTAGAGGACCATTCTTCTTTTGTTATCTCTCATTTTGTACCACCAAATAAAAACCCCATAAAATTTTATTGTCCTATTATTATGGAGACTATGAGTATTGGTTCTAGTTTTATGTCTAAGAGCACTTCCACACCTATTTATAATACAAAAAACTCTCATAGATTCAATTTTGAAATGGATTCATATTCTGATTTTGATCATGCTCATTCTGATTATGACATGGATGTTGAGTATGATGATAGATTTGATACATTATTTTTTGATTTTGATTTTGTCTATTATGGCACTGATATTAATTGTGCATATATTTCATATCCTTCAACATCTCCATCCATACATAACCCCCAACACTAGAACTAAATCCATTTCCACCAAATCCAAAATACTCATACTTGTTGAGTGATGAGATATTATCTGTTATAATTTATAACAATAACTATTTTTAACATGAAGAAAAACTTTTGAATATTTTAAAGGAAAAATTAGGGAAATATGGTGGAGCTTTGTTGAAATATCAGGTATTATAACCTCCATTTTCATGTATAGGATTCTTTTGGAGGACGAGGCTAAACTGGTTAGGTATCCACAAAGGATACTAGGTCCAACTCTTTTGGAAGTTGTTAAAAAAGAAGTTGAAAAATTTCTCATGGTAGGTATAATTTATCCCATTTCAGATTCTCATTGGGTTAATCATATTCAGGCTATGCCTAAGAAAACTGTTTTTATTATTGTGAGTAATTTTAGGGAGGAGTTAGTTCCAATAACGAGTGAAACTAACAAGGACCATTTCCCCTCACAAGGACCATTTCCCCTCCCATTTATTGATCAAATTCTTAAGAGACTAGCTGTAAAGACACATTATTATTTCTTGGATGGATTTTTTGGATATTTTTAGGTTCATATATACCCATAGGATTAGGATAAGACAACATTTAATTTTTTATTTGACACATTTTCCAACTATAGGATGCCATTTGACTTTGCAACACCCCAGGTATCTTCTAGAGATGCATGGTGAATATTTTTTCTAATTTTCTTGAGGCCTGCATGAAGGTATTTATGGATGATTTTATATTGTATGTGTCTTAATTTGATGGTTGTATCTTTAGTTTGGAAAATGTGTTGAATCATTGTATTGAGAAGAATATGGTCTGGAACTTTGAAAAGTGTCATTTTATGGTAGAGTATGGGATTGTATTAGGGAATGTAGTGTCAAAACATGGTATAGACGTTGATAGATCTAAGGTAGATATTATTTCATCCTTACACTATCCTTAATGTGTGCGTGATGTCGAATATTTCATAGGTAATTTAGGATTTTATCACTTATTCATCAATGTTTTTAGTAATATTTCTCTTCATATGTCGCGATTACTTCAAAATGATTCTGATTTTGTGTTTGATGATTCTTGTAGAACTTCCTTTAATGAGATAAAATAGTGTCTGAACACTCCATAGATCACACAGACCCCCATGGTGGGACATTTCATTTGAGTTTCTTGTCTCCATATTTGATTTAGATAAATTTGGTTCATATTTATTGGGATCTAAAGTGGTTGTTTTTTCTGACCATGCAGCTCTGAGGTACCTCTTAAAGAAGACAGATGCAAAGTCCAAACTTATTCAATGGCTGCTCCATATTTAGGAATTAGATATTGATATAAAGGAAAAGAATGGGTCAGAGAACTTGGTGGCAGACTACATGAGTAGGCTTACTCAGACATTAGAGGCTGACACCTTGGACCAGGTACCACTTCAGGACACTTTCCTTGATGATCATCTTTATTCCACCTCAGGTATTCATCTTTTGTATGCTAATTTAGTTAACTACCTTTTTTACTCTAAAATTCCGACAAATTTAAAGAAAAATCAAGTCCAAAAGTTAAAGAGTGAGTTAATATTTTATATTTGGGATGATCCCTACCTATGATGCATGTGTAGTGATCAAGTTATTAGAAGGTGTGTTCCTGATTTTGAGTTTGAGTCTATTATGTATTTATGCCATACACTTTCATGTGGAGGAAACTTTGGGACCCAACTAATGTCTAGGAAAGTCTTAGACTCTAGATTATACCATCTTATCTTATTCCTTGATGCTCATGTGTTTTGTAAGTCGTGCTCATGTTTCCAACACACTAGAAATATTTTTTGGAGACACGAAATTCCCCAACAACCCATATTATTCTATGAAATTTTAGATGTATCAGGAATTGATTTTATGGGTCCTTTTCCAACTTCATTTGGGTTTTTTGTCTATTTTGGTTGTTGTTGATTATGTGAGTAAATGGTTTAAGGCTAAGACCACTAGAATGGATGATTCTCATTTTTTAGTAGACTTTTTCAAGACATAGATTTTTTGTAGGTTTGGAGTTCTAAAGGACATCATCAGTGATCAAGGGACACACTTTTGTAATTAGAATTTGAATTCCCTAATTCATAAGTATGGGGTGATGCAAAAAACAACAACACCATACCACCCCAAACAAATAGACAAGCTAACGTTTCAAATTGGGAGTTGAAACAAATTTTGGAGAAAAAAGTGCAACCAAATAGGAAGGATTAGAGTAAGCACATGGATGATGTGCTGTGGGTTTATAGGACAACATACAATACCCCCATCCGTATGTCCCCATTTTGGATTATTTTTGGGAAATATTTTCATATCCCCATGGAGGTTGAGCATCGAACATATTAGGATATAAATAAATGCGACATAGATTTGGCCAAAGATGGAATTCAATTGAAGATTCATATTCAAGAGTTTGAGGAGATTCAATTTTCATCATATAAAGACTAAAGGCTCTAAAAGGAAAGATTAAAATAATATCATGATAGAATGATCCAGAAAATTGATTTTCATATAGGAGTGAAAGTTCTACTCTTTAGTTCACAACTGAAGCTGATGATTAGTAAGTTGCATTCTAGATGGTTAGGTACTTATGTTGTGTCTAGTGTTTTTCTTTATGGTGCAGTGGAGATCACACAAGATGAAACAGGAAGGATATTTATATTCAATGGGAAACGTTTGAATAAATACATTGATGGAATTCCTACTGATGCAGTTGATTTCATCACACTACATGACCTCATCATTACTTGAAAACATCTGGTTGTTCCCAACCCTTTCACTTTTATATTACTTTTCCTATTTAAAATTACAAATTTCATGTGCACATATCATCTCATAGGTTCACATTGAGGAAAATGAAATATTTTAAGTATGGGGGGACAAAATTTTAGAGTAGATATTTGGGGTAGATATTTAGTATTTTTATTTGTGCGTTTTGTGTTAGGTTTTTGGTAAAAATTTCAAAAAAAATGAAACAAAAAAATCACAATAAAAATCAATAAAAAATATATCATGTAACATGATCATTTAGATATGGAATATATAGAAAATTCATGTTTTCAAAATTCATTAGTGGCTTAATAATAATGAGAAATATTTAATCATAATGGGTTTATTTTTATAAAAATTGAATTCGTTGATGATATGATTGGTTGTGTCATAATAAAACCTTTTAGATTTTGACACTATTCTTTGTGATTTGTTATTGGTAAATTGTTTCATTGATTTCTCCACACATTTTTTCACACAATAAGTAATTGTGAGTTTCACTTACCCAATTGCATGTATATTCAGGGTAAGTAATTATTTTCCTCTTATAACATGGTCTTTCCATACACTCATTTCTCTTCCAATCATTTACATCACTATACCTGATTAACCTATGTCTGTGAACCTAATATCTGACTATTAAACTCCCTAAAAAAATCAAAAATAAAAAAAATCAATAAGTTGGGGAGTGAAGAAATGTACAACATGTGGGTATATTTAGGTCAAGAGCTCATGGTTTGACTTATGGGAATGCTTAAATGAGTGGGTTTTGGAATTTGACTGCAATGGATGTTGAACAAGTTTGATGGAATAGAATTAGGTAAGAATAAATTTTTTATTTACTTGAATATACTATATAAAAAGTGGAGAGACAATCTTGAAATTATTGACACACACACACATGGGGAATTAGTGGCATGGTAGACCCATGACTTGTTATCACTCTGATTAATGTTATTAATCCCACTGGATTTTGTTTTGACACAATTTATGAGAGAAATACTTTAAAATTTATTGATATTGAATCTTTAAAGGATTCTTACTTTGAATATATTTCCATTATGGATTTAGAAATATAAATATGCATATCTTACCATAATTTTCTAGATTACATGATAAATGGTTTTTCCCAAGAGTGAAAAGGGTATGTTTGGAGGAGTTGATAAAACACATTTTTATTGAATATTTTATTAATAATAAATGATATAATTTCCTCACATTATGGAAAATGTTTTAATTTATCTAATATTTGGGATTAGACCATTCATTTTCAAATTTGATGAAAAATCAAGTTTTACCGTTTTAAATTCACTGTAGTATTTCAAACACAAATATTTTAATTTGACTTATTTGAACTTAATTTTTTGTAAATTTTTTTCTAACTTAATGGGATACAACTTTTATTCAGAAAAATGGAGATAAATAGTTCATTTTTTTGGAGTAAATGGGCCATTAATTCAAAGTTGGTGTGGACACACCAGATTAGACATCACTTTAGTATTTGGGCCATAAATTCCACATCCTTGCTTGAATTTGGACCAAATTTAGAGATAATATCAAGGAAACATTTTATACAAAATCATACATCTGGAAGGACGGGTGGTTCATGCATTTTTGTGTTCAAATAGGTGGTGCAAGTTGGGTTAATTTATTTGGCCTAATTTCCCCATTCACACTTGAAACATCTTAAAACCTAGCCTCCCTTCCACTCTATAAATTGGTGTTTTTATCATTTTGAGAGGTTGGGAAATGCGTTAGGAGTTTGGGATTAGAGGATAAGTGGTTCCATACCATTTCAATTCATAATCGGAGGAGGGAATCTACCAATCTAGGATCTCCTCCAAAATGCACTTCTTTTCCTCTTCTTTTTTGTAATATTGTCGTTCTTTCAATAAAATATTAGTTTCTATACCATTTCTTTTATTATTTTCAATTTTATTCTTCTATTAATCTTCCTATTTGGGATGGAAATAAAGAGTATAAATGTGACCTTTCAATGACCCTTTGCAAATTCAAAACATTTCTATGATGACTACACCACCCATGAAAGATGAATTATTATTAGTAATTGATCAAAATCTAGCAATATTCAATTAATTATTTTGAATAAATAAGATATTTTAATTCACATATTATGTTTTTTTCATTATTTTTTAAATTAAAATAAACTAAGAAAGCAATTGAATGATTCATTAAAAAACATGCAAGGCCGATAATTGTGTGAATTGTGAGAATGTGACCTTAATAGACTATACAAAGCCACATGAGATTAATTTGTAGAGTTAAAATATAATATATAAACTAAACTCATTCTAAATTTTTAATGGATTTTTTCCCTAATTTACCACTAATAATAATATATTATTGGAATGACAATGATTTCATGTTCCAAATCTAGCTTAGGGTTCAATTCATTTCATCATTGTGGTTAAGTTAACTCCCGTAGGGCTCGAGGGTTAGAAAATTAGGGTATCATAATTAAGTAGATTTTAATTTAAATGAAAATTATTAATAAGTAAGTGAAAAGTTAGAGTCATATTGGTTACAATTTTTTAAATAGTTTTTTTTAAAAATATTCTCTTTGTGTTTTAATAATCAAATTTCATTTCAAAAACAATAACAAAAAAAAAATACAATCTTCTTCCAGTAAACTTATTTTTCTTATTTTATAAACATAAACCCCACATACTTCTAATTTTGTTTCTTACCTTTTATTTATTTTCAAAACACCTTTAATATGTTGTTTTAAATTACTTCCTCCTTTCAGAGGTGACTTTGGTTAGCCACTCTGCTGCACCTAAGTACCCAAAAATCAAAATTCATTTGAGTACAAACATGAAAACACCTTTCAAAATGTTTTTAAAGGAGGTGTTGGACTCAAAGTGATTAAAAATGGATTTTATAAGTGATTTAAAATAGTATTTGAAATGGGAAAAAGGTTCCCTTTTAAAAAAATGGTTTAGTGTTTTTCTTGATTGGTTGAAAATGTAAGTAAGAGCCTTGGGGAATGTTTTAATTTTTCAAAAGGGAAGACTGTGTATTTAATGGGTGTTTTCAAGATGATTTAAATGATTATTTTAATCTTTTTCATTTCCATGATTAAGTTTATGAAGGTGTCCTAGAAGCATAGTAGTTGAAGGGAAGTAAGGGTTAGTGAGATAGAACCCATAACAATTATATTGGCTTGTTAACATGATTATGAAATAAATGAAAAATGGGTTAAGTAGGTTAATGAATGGAATTTTTTGAATATGTTAAATGGTTTAATGTATAGGAATTAGTGAAATTCTTAATTATTTAGGAATAATAAATCAGAATTGGGATCAAAAGAATTGTAATGTAAATGGAAATGTAATGTAAAAGTAAATGTAATGTAAATGATAAAGTGTTAATGGGTTATGGAATAATAAAATTTCCCATGTTGTTTGTTTTTAATTTTATTTGATTAAAAGTATTTGATAAATATTCTTTTGGTATGTTGGCATGGGATAAAGGAATAAGGCTCCTCCCACAGGCCAGGTTGGACCGACACTCTAACCAACCCTTATATGGATAAGCTTGTGCACATGGCTTGGTAGTGTGGGGTATTAACTGATGTTATTTACCCAAGGGTCTATTTAGACTAATGGTATAAACTCCACCCCATCAT
Organism: Viscum album; assembly: GCA_963277665.1. Classification (NCBI taxonomy): domain Eukaryota; kingdom Viridiplantae; phylum Streptophyta; class Magnoliopsida; order Santalales; family Viscaceae; genus Viscum; species Viscum album. The sequence goes on from OY728132.1 coordinate 1,969,031,012, forward strand.
GCATGGGTTAGGGAAGGGGACGAAGCTCTATTCCCCTAACAGTTGAATTTCACTCAGATTGAGGATTTGAGGTGAGGATAATGTGCTATTATGATGTGAGTAAACCCTATTGTGATAGGGACTTGTATTATTCCCTTATGCATGTTATATGACCAACTTATGCCATAGTGTAAGTGATGTAAATTCCTAACCCATGGAACATGATATGAAGAGGAATTTAGAACTGCAGATAACATAAGTGATGAAATAGTAATAATGATAAAAATGGCTTGAATGAATATGATAGCTAATGGGTATGTGATGAATTGTGAGTAGTTAAGTCCCTTATGGTTAAATGTGTGTGATACCCATTTTTCCTCAGCTTAGAATCCTAGTGTGACCTAATTTAGTTTAGTTGTTTGGTCAATTATATAGAATTTAATGGGTAAATATATATTAGATAATTTATTAAATGTTTTCCTTATTACTTGTTTATTTATTTCACTTGTTACCTACATACACCTATTTAAAAACTGGATATTTCTTTATTCACTATTGGTGATGGCTTACTAAGTTGTACTCACACCCTGATTAGGCTTCCATGACACTTACGTACCCGAGAGGATGCTTCTTGTCTCAGGTATAGGTCTAGGATGAGAACCTGATGTTGTTTTTTCTTAGAATAATTAGTTGAAGCATTGAGGTCTGGAATAGGTTGGGAATCAGGTCTGGTTTTATAGTCTTTTGATAGTTTTGATCTTTGTTTACATTGTATTACTGCTTGATATATAGTGTATTCATTATACTTTGTTATATCATGTGCACTTGTTTACTTTTTGGTTGTTTTTTCAAGATGTCTATCTATTATTTCTGTTGTTTATCATATCTATTGATGTTAATTTTTTTTGAATTCACTCTGATAAGAGGGTATAGTCCCCCCATGTTCCCTTTAGACTCATGCTACTATTTGTCTGCCTATGGTGTACAGGGAGGCATGCTTTAGGTTATGTAACACCTCGGTTCAGAGCATCGGTTTAGTGGATACTGGGTTAGTGATGTTACAAAGTGGTATTAAAGATAGTCTTTTTGTTTTACTATTTATGGCATGGTACATAGGAGAGTATGATCTTGTTGGTTTCTAGTAATGAGTTCATGCCTGGGTGCCTGCAACCCCACGTACAAAGAAAAATCCAAGTTTCCAGGGTTTGGGATTGATGTTTGGTTTTGTGCTTTTAAGGTTGATTGTTATTTCCACCTCGAGTGGTGCACCTGTATGTGATGTTATTTATTTATGAGGTTTCCTCTCTTAATCTGGAATGACAATAGAGAAAGTTTGATTTCATGCATCATGCTAGGAACATAGGATAGATATGTCATCCATATACTGCTTGTAATTGACTTGTAAATGACATGATGATAAACCAAATGGGTTAAAAAAGTGAAATTGAATGTAATAATGGTTGTTGAAAAGTGGGTTGAAAATAGATTTGAAAAATATTAATCCTCGAGTTTTTAAAGGGGAAATGTTTTGAAATGTAATTTTGAATAAAATTGATATTTTTTGAAAATATGGGATAAAAAAGGGTTTTTGAAAGTATAAATTCTTGGGTTTTGAAAATGAAATATTTTTAAAAGTGAAATTGTGGGTTTAAATGGTAAGGATTAAATTAATTAGTAAAATGGGAGAATAATGAAACTTTTATGGGAAACCGTGCTGGTTATCCCTTGTATTGGTTGTTGACCCTTTGTATGGAAGGTTTGGGCGGTGAGAGTGCCTTGGTTTTGAGACCTCATGTTTCTGGATATGAGATCTTGTTGAGTTGGATATGTCAGTTAATAGGATGTTGTCAGTTATATCCATGGTTAAGCCAAGTCCTTGAATTTTTAAATGAGTATAATAATGTGAATGTGGTGACTTCTGTGAATTGAGACCTTGTGAGTTGTGTGTTAGACCCTCGATCGGTTATTCACTTCATGATACCAAAGTACATGCACAAGTATCTTTGATGTGGGACCTAGAGTAAATGTTTGTTTGGTGCGTTAGATGTGGTGTGTTTGGAATAAGGGTAGGATGACCACCATGAATAGTAGGTTTTTTGAGTTGGTGTATGTGACTTAGAGAGTGTTGGTTACCTTTTCTTGGTGTGACTCTAGTTTGGGGAGTTGGTATTGTTAGACTTTCAAGTATTACCTGTGAGAGAGGTCGGTCATGGTGTCAGTGCTTATGGGTGAATAGGGAACAAGTAGATGTTTTAGACCTTATAAGTGGCACACAGAGAGTGTTTCCTAGTGTAAGATTAACCTAGAGAGCTAATTGGAAACATTAATGGATTTAGGATATGTGGCTTGATTTATGGATATGAGTTGATAATCTTGAGGAATCAAGGGTAGCCTCAAGGGAGGTCACCCCAGTTTTTAGGTTCCTTGGAATGTGAAGCACATATGGATACTTAAAAGGTTAAATTTATTTATGATGGGTGCGACTGATATTTGGTAAAAGTTCACAATTATGATTTGGACCCAACTTGGGGAAGCACTTGGGTGCTTGAATTTGATTATAAGGGTGGTTGTGAAGGGAATGATCATTTGAAGACCTGACCATGTGGTTTTTTTGGAGTTAAATATGGAAGGAAATGTCAGTTTGAGGTAGACAAGTAAAGAGTGATCAAAGCATGGTTGGGTTGTTTATTGAAGTAGTAGTTGTTGGGTAAAATGTTGACAAATCCTTGGATCTGATGGAGCTGGTGAACCAGGTGTTATGTATGGATCCTAAAAGCCAGAGATGGATTTTGTGTTTGTTCATAGGAGAGTGTGTGATATCAGTTGGTTTTGGACTGGTGGAATGAGTCGTTTTATATCTATTGTGGTCAATGGGACTGTGCAAGAAGAACTCAAATAGGGTGACGATAATGGAACCAAAAGGGATGTTGGGTCATGAACATTTGGGAGAGGGTCATGAGGTGGTGGTGAGTTTGGTTGGAAAATACTTTCAAGATATAGTGTTCTAGTGTGGATAATATATTGGTGGATTGGGAAGCCGAAGACCTTAGGTTGGTCTAGGTGTCCTCTTGGTAAGAGGTGATAGTAGAAATGGATAGTTATGGTGGTGTTCGTTGATGACTTCTTGGAAAAAGTTTAACCAGTAATGATCATGCCAAATATATTGACATCATCTAGCTACACTAAGAAAGATATGGAATTACACCTAATAGATAGAGTGTGTTTTGGTTGGTTGAGGACATCTTGGGGGATATGATCAAGGAATTTTATATGTTTGGGAGCTGTATGGTGGGGTATTACAGCATCAACTAGTTACATGAGAGTTCCTCAGAATGAACCGGATGCCAGCAAATGCCATGGGTTTAATTCTTGGAAGCCGAGAATTCATAGTGGATAACATCATTTTATTGTATGAAGGAAAGGTTAAAAAACCATGTCCAAGTTCAAGGTTCAGCTTATGATCAAGGTTTGAACCACGAGAGTTGAAAAGTCTTGAGGAAAGTGGTGAGTATGATACTACAAATGTGGGGAGCATCATATTAAGTCATGGCTGTGTGGAGAAAGCTATGAGGTGGATGTGGTGGCATCGAGATGCCAATGGGAAACCTATGAGGTGCATTCTCAGGATATCCTTGGGTGTTATGGTCAATTTTCCTAATCACTGGATCGAATATTGATTGGTTGAGTACCTATAGATGAAGATTATGTTTGGATTATGCTCTTTAGATGTTATAGACTAATCGAGGATGTTGGACCATGAGTTTTAGATTAGGGTAGGTCATGAAATGTGGTTAAAATCAAGATGTTTCTTACGGTGATGTTGGGATTGGATCACCGTTAGTGCTTCAAAGGAATATGGGTGATAGGGTTTTATGTGATTTGGTCCATGAATCGTGTAGTGGGTCAGACCGAGAGTGTTCCGGTTGGTTCTTACTGGGTAATATAGTTCCTTGTCAGCGTCTTTTCATGATATGGTCCCGTAATGTTGACTGAATTTTCTCTTGTGCCTGGTGTTGGTAATGGTGAGTTATGGTGGATGCATCCTCGAAGAGCATTAGGTAGTGTTTGTGGAACTTAGTGAGGGAAGTGATCCTGGGGTAGGACTTTTTCCATGGCCTGAGCGTTGTAGCGGCTTGGATGTGTTCACGGAGAAAATTAGAAGGTGAATTTTGATTAGTGGGTTTGTGGTCTAACCTTTTTGATCTTGAGGGACTGGAAATTTTGGTAAGTGCAGCTTGAGGATAAGCCTTTATAAGGTAGGGAGGTTTTAAGTTCTAGATATTCAGTGAAGGTACATCCTTGTTAATTTTTTTGGTTAAAATTACATTTATGGTTAAAGAATTGTTTCTTGAGTGCTTGAGGAGTCTTGGAAGTGTTCTGGGGGTGTGGGACATGAACATAGGAGAAAAGTGACCAAACCTAACATAGCGCATAGTTGGTTCCCAGTTAGTGAAAATTATGCACCTGTGTGAGGAAAATTTGCGGTATGGAAACCATTTTGGAAAGCAGGATAGAGAATGGTTACCAAATAGTTTTCTAACCCATCTGGTTATTTCTAGGTAACCATATGACCCAACATCCCTTAGATAGTGGCTTGTGCAAAGTTTGGAAAACTGTGAGGTTAAAATGTGTGCCCCATTAAAAGTTGAAAATTTATAGTTTTCCATCTCAGGATTTTTAGATCCCCACCCAATTTTTCCTCCCATTCAACCCATCTACCCTAGGTGATGAACTAGTAGCACCCTCTTCCTACATGGATAAATCTCCTTTGATTATTGGGCATTTGGAGCATGTTTGGGTGAAAATTGAAGATCCGGGTGAGTTTAACACTCCACTTTGACCTATTTTCTGGATTAAGTCTTGTAGAATCCCTCATCTTCTTCCGAATCACTAAAACATTTACTTTTATAGAAGAATTTAGTTTTGGAATTTAGCAATGGTTTGATCTTGGATAAAAGGTATATATTAAGAAAGTGATCATCAACAAACATTAGGTAGGTGGTCTTAAATATTTTTCCCACAGTCTTGATGTGTTATATGTTTATATAGTTGTTCTATTTTGTTTATATGTCTCATCTTGATATCTTGGGTCACAGAAAATGATTTGGACCTTAGATTGAGGTACGAGAACCTTCATGGACACCATTGAGTTTTTTGATGATGTGAGACTGAACCTAGGGCTACCCATGGGGTAAACCAAACCCTTGTAGTTGGCGAAGAAAATTAGTAAACCTTGAGATAAGAGTATTATGAGAGTGAAAGGAGTAGTGAAAATTTAATTGATGTGTGGGTAAGTTTAATGGATTTATTGAAAAAATTTATGATTTGGATCTTGTAAATGTTTGTAATGTTTTGAAATGATCTTTATGGTATGTTTGGGGCTTTAACCCAATTTCAGATTTATTGATGGGAAATGATGTTTGAAAGTGAGAAATGATTTAAAAGGAGGAGTTGTACTCAAAGTTATTAAAAGGGGTTTTATAGTATAAATCAAATTGTTTTTGAAATGGGCATGAGGTTCACTTTTTGTGAAAAAGGTATAATTGTTGTCTTGATTTCTTGAAAATGTAAGTAAGATCCTTGGGGAATGTTTCTATTTTTCAAAAGGGAATACTATGTTTTTAAGGGGTGGTTTCAAGATGATTTAAATGAGTATTTGAATTGTGTTTATTTCCATGATGGATTTTATGAAGGTTTGATAGAACCATATTAATTGAAGGTATGTAAGGGTTAGTTAGATATAACCCATAACAATTATGTTGGTATGTTAACATGATTATGAAATGAACTAATTGATGAATGGGTTAAGCGGGTTAATGTATGATTTTTTTTTTAATATGTTAAATGAGTTAATGTATGGGAATTAGTGAATTGATTAATGAGTTAGGCATAAGAAATGGGAATTGGGCTAAAGATAAATATAATGTAAATATAAATGTAATGTAAATGTAAATGTAATGTAAATGGAAAAGTTTTAATGGGTTGTGGAATAATATAAATTCCCATGATGTTTGTTTTGAATTGTGGTTTATTATGTTTATTGGATTAATATGGTTTTGGTATGTTGGTGTGTGATAAAGGACTGAGACTCCTCCCATGGGTTGTGTTAGACTGATGCTCTAACCTACCACTAGAAGGATAAGCATGTGCACATGGCTTAGTAGTGTGGGGTATTGAATAAGGTTCTACGCCCCCGGGTCGAGTTAGTCTAATGCTATAAAATCCACCTCACCATGCAAGAATTACGGAAGGAGACGAAACTCTATTCCTCATAATGGTTTCATTCCACATGGATTGAGGCTTGGAGGTTAGGATAATGTATTATTATGATGTGATTAACCCTAGTGTGATAGGGACATAAATTACCCCCTTATACATGGTATTTGATCGGCCTAATCCGTAGTGTAAGTTATTTAAATTCCTAACCCATGGAACATGATATGAAGAGAAATTTTGAAATGAAGATATCATAAGTGATGAAATGGTAATAATTATGAAAATGTATTGAATGAATATAATTAATAATTGGTATGTGATGAATTGTGAGTAGTTAGGTATCTCATGTTTAAATGTGTGTATTACCCTTTGTGACTTGGCTTAGACTCCCACTGTGACCTGAGTTAGTTTAGTTGTTTGGTTGATTCTAAGGAATTTAATGGGTAAAGGGATATTAGATAATTACTTAAACATTTTCCTTGTTACTTGTTTATTCATTCCACTTGTTACCTACATACACCTTTGTAAATATAGGCTATTGATTTAGACACCATTGGCTGTGGCATACTAAATTGTACTCACACCCTTCTCGGGCTGCTATGACACTTGGGTATTTGAGCAAATGATTTTTATCTTAGGTATAGGTTTAGGATGGGAACCTTGTGTTGGTTCTTCTTTAAATTAAGGGTTGTAACATGGATGTATGGATTAGGTCAGGACTCGAATTTGGTTTTAGAGTCTTTTGGTTGTTTTGGTCTTGGTTTACATTATATTACTTCTTGACATGTAGTGTATTCATTGGATTTTTTATAGCATGTGTACTTGGTTACCTATTAGTTGTTGTTGTAAGCTGTCCATCTATTATTTCTATTGGTTATCTTATCTTTTGATGGTACTTCTATTGTGGCTTCACTCTAATATGTTGGTATAGTCTCCCCATGTTCCCTTTAGACCCGTGATGCTAGTTAGTAGCCTCTGGCATATGGGGAGGCGTGCTTGAGGTAATGTAACAACTCGTCTCAGAGAACCAATTTAGTAGATACTGGGCCAAGGTCCTTACAACCTTAAACTACATGGAAGTATTCATGGATGAAACACCATAAAAGGAACAAAAATGGTCATTTTCACATTACCTTAGAAGTTAAAATTTTCCCATTAAGTGATGCTAAAATACATGGGTTTTGATTCCCTTCTCAGGGATATATAAGAAGCCTATATCATGAACCTCATACCAACACAAAAAATACGTACCACCTTCCTGGATAGAGATAAATTCTAGAGTTACCAAATTTGTGGATTTAAACCATATCGATGCTAATAGGAAAAGTAAATATGTATAAAATCTGATACATATTAATGGTCACATTTTTAGATAATTTGTATGCATACAGATGGTAAAATCGATAGAGAAACTCTAATATATACACATGGTCACATTAATAGAGAACATATGATACAAAAACATGGTAACATCAATGAAGAACATATCATATATATATATATATATGTTCACATCGACACATAATTTTGGATAACTAACTAGCATGGTGGTAACCGGTTCTACATTAGGGATTGGGACGAATTCAAGAACATATCTTAAATATATAATTCAATACTGAGGTAAAAAATAATTCCATAAATAGGGTGAGATAAAACTGATCTACCATCCTCTCAACCAATTTAAATTCCAAAGCATGAGTGTTAATTTCCCATCAACTACTTGACTTTGGATAGAAAATATGTGATCAACTCAAAACACCTCATATAACAACCAAGATTTAAAATACATTTTATTTTATTTTATTTTAACATAAAGATCCACATAATACAAACCCATAAAATCAATAGGTCTATAATATTTTGGAAATTATATTCATAAAACATTAACTTAATGTTAAATACAACATAATTATTTAAAACTCACTAATAGACTTTTAGTTTCCTTTCAAATATTAATACTGCCTTGGATAACTTGGGGATATAAAAAAGAAAGAGTCAATCTATAAATTTAATTTTGGTAATAATCAAATCATATAATGATGATAAACAATACATGTGAGTCAAGAGTCATATCATAAAAACATAAGAGGTGGGAATCACACATAGTCATATAGAGGCATTGTATAAGAAAGAAAAATCATAAAATCATGGTATCATAGTAATGTGACAATAAGATAAAATGTGACATCATAAGAATAAGTATATATTTTTTCCAATAAATCATAAAATAGTGTGCTTAGGTTAACAACCCATGAACCATACATGGTATCTCATGAGTTGCAAACATTACCCATTTCCTTGGAGCACTATCATGGTGAAAACTTTATATGTCTAACTTTACATGTTTCATGTTGCTCATATGACATAATAACCTAATTAATAATTTCAAACATTTGAAAAAGGATTGCGGGTTTTACAAATGGAAATACCTAATCAATGAAGGATATTTATATTTAGGGGAATACCATTGAATGAAAATGGTGTTGGGTGTTCATAATGCAGTGGCATCGCATGGAAAATCAAGGGATAATTTTGGTAGAAAAACAGGTATACATATGAGTTCCTGGAAGGAAAAAATTAGACATAAAGGTAGTCTATATTTATTCAGAAAATATTTAGATAGTAATGGAATTTTACTAAACACAAGACAACGTAATCAATTGAGAATAAAAATTACTATTATAAAGTAAGTGTTTGAATGGAAAAGTAGAGTGATAACCCTTACCTTGAGAGGCTGCTTCCTAAATCTTGGAAGTATCTTGGTAGAACCATAGAAACTCATTAGGATGGACATAGAGAGTAAATATGAGATAAAATTCATTATTAATGGATTTTGAGTGAATATTAATGGTAGTATGGGTGGGTATTTATAGTAAAAGTGAGGAGATTGCTTATTAATTTCTAAACATAGTCCTTGGACACATAATTTTTAAAAAATAAAAAATCATTGGCATTCTTATTTATTTTCCCATGTTTTTTTGGAAAGCATGATTTTTTAATATTTTTTAAGTTTAATAACGATAATTCTTAAAATAATATCATTCATGGAGTGTAAGTGAGTCATGTAGATAAAGAATTGTTTTTAAAATATTAAAATATCCTTTAGGTTTTGGAGGGTACTTTAAAGTTTTAGAAAAATAATATTATAAAATTAAAATAATTTATCTTAATATAATTCACTATTTTTGATCAAACCCTTTATATAATTTATTACTTTAATTTTATATTATTATGATTTCATAATTCTTCCCATATTTAATTTTTTACCAAAAAATTTAACTGTCACTAAAAATTATGAAATTTTTATCATTGGATAATTTCAATGTGTTGATTTCAAAAATGGTATTTATTTTATCAATTTTTTTTTCTGAATATGATAATTTTAATTTTTAAATAAAAATTCTTATTCATTAAATATAATAGTTTTTATGACCAAATCAACTTTCTTACCAATATAAAAATTGCTTGGGACATTATAAAATTATACTATCATTTATATTTAAATAAATATTATTTTATAAGATAATTTCATGAAAATAAAATTTATTTAAATTTCTTGAATTTATCATAAAAGTGTATTTTAATTGAAATTATATATATTTTTTAAAATACAATCATGTTTTCTTTATATCCAAAACTCTATTTATTATATTCATCTTATATCCATGTGTATTTCAATAAATAAAATAATAAAGAAAATGGTATTCAAGAAACCACTTTTTTACTTTCTAAAAACCAAATTACACCTTTATAATACCAATGTATAGATATATAACTTGTTATTACACTAGAATATTCATTAAGGTTAAATTTTGAAACGGTGTTACATTTATGGGGTATCTTAGATAATATTGATCTAGTGGTGATCTCTACTAAATTTAACTTTTCTCATTGGTGGTTCTACTCAAGCCTCACATATTGAAACTCTATTCAGACTTGGTTAAGTGTGAACCATAATGATTCTACCTCCCTATGAAGCTCTAATAAATAAGCTTCATAAGTCATGATTTTACTAGTTGATTCCATAATTTATCCCTTCTGTGTCAATTAGTTCTCTTAATTACCCTTAATATACACTGATTATAATGGTCACATTATAATGGATATATTAACAATGGTTATAATTCCCAAGTTTATAATTCCTATTGTCCATAAATCCCAATGGTCGTAATTGTAAGATCCTAGACTTTGTGAGAAGGTATGTATTTTTTTAAATTTTGGGGTTTAATCATTTTATTTTGGCCAAAAAATGTTTATTGGGTGTGTGAGGATGTTCAAGGGTGTTCTAAGGGCTCATGAAATGAAAGAAAGGGGATTCCAGCCATTCTACCAAGTCACATGGTTTGCACACAGTTTGTGCAAATTTTATGAGGGGGGAACCAAACTATGCAATTTGAGAGAGTGGCATTCTGCACGGTTGGTGCATGGTTTTTCAAATCATGCAGGTCTTCCTGGTTAATCATGTGTCTTAATGGCCCAAATTGGATTATTTTTTATAAAATTTAAATAATTTTACATAAAAAATTTATAATTATAATTTAAAATTGTAAAAAATTTAAACTAAAAGGTTGTTTTTAATTAAAATTCATCATTTTCCTATATTCATAAAAAAATGACACTTCTTAAAAAAATAAAAAATATTCACCCTAAGATAATTCTAAAATCAAAGTTTCAAAAATTAATTTTAGTTTTTTATATAAATTTTATAAAAGTGTCAAATATTATTTTTAAAATATATATGCAAAGTGCGACTAATCCGTCTTTTAAAAAAATTCATTTTTAGAAAACATTTATTTTTCTTTAAAATGATTCTTATTTTATTACTAATCATTAGATAACTATATTTTTCAGGATTTAACTAGTTCTATTATTACCCACCAATTTAATGGCTAGCCTATAAATATTATCCTAAATAATAATATTTTAATAATATTTTACATTTCATTTAAACTTGGTACTGTGTATAAAACAAGATATTGAAGTGGATGAATTTATTTAAAAATAATTATATCACAGATTAGGAGGGTGTTATATTTTCTTATAATCTTGGTGTTTACTATCCTATATGATATAGGAAACATTTTTCATATTTTATAATTTTGGTGTGTTACATTTTATGCACCTTTAGTAAATTGCATCCTCAAAATTTAATTTTGATTTTGGTAGTCAAGGTCTTGATGATTGAAAATACCTTTATTGAAATCAAAAATCATGAGAAGGGTTGGTAAAAAATCCTATTAATAAGTGAGAATGGGAAGTAAAAACTTCATATGGAATAACACATAGCTAGGATTCCAAGTAGGAGAACATTGGTGGAATGTGAAGATATGGGAATGGAGGAAAAGAGTAAATAATTATAGAGTGATTGAGGTCATTGATCACAAGAAAGTTAATTATTAATGGTAAATTAAGGTCATCAAAACCATTAATATTTTATTATTTAAAATACCATCTGATTCATCATATATTAATGTAATAATATTTTTTTTTCAAGATCATTTTCTTAAAGTTGAAGAATTATTTTACTATTTAAGAAAATAATAAAATATAATTACTTGATACATTTTTATTCTATAAGAAAAATTTCATTCTTTGGTTATTCTTAGATAAATTTCTAATTCATCACTTACTCCAAAAAATGAATGTCTATAAATGATTTTTATGCTTGAAGCACTAAAATTCACTTTCAGTAGATCATAAGAACCAAAAAAGAGTGAAGATTCTTTCCATCCATCTCTAACTATTTTTCAAAATCAATATAGTTTGCATAAGTTATCCAATATAATAAATTAATCTCTAAACCTCAAAAGTAATACAACTGGATCATCATTAATATTTATTTTTCAAATCATTTAACTAAAAACAATGACATATTAACTAGGACATCACATAGGCCAATGGTAGGTACTAAACTATTGTCGTCCTTTGGTCTTGGGTTCAAGACCCTTGGCATTTTCAGGCATGTTGGGTTATCACCTAACATGTATGTTTTCCATTTTTTAAAACTATACTAATAAAATTACTATAAAATTATCAAAAAAATACGATCGAAATACAAGAAATAAAATTAATCATTAAATAAACTTTTTACAATGGTTTTCAATGAAAACCATTTTTTAATGTATAATAATATTATTTTAGTATTATTAAAATAGAATTAATTATCATATTAAACCTAAAGGTTATTAATACTTCTAAAAATATGTCTATAAAATATAAAGGCATTATTTTTCAAATAACCTTTTCACTAAAACATACAGTAAACCAATGGGTTATATTGCCATAAAGTTCTCCCAAAATATCCTTAATCTTGGTAGAGGATCATCACATGAAACCTGAAAAGACGGTTTAAGACATTGAACTAATGATAAATCTTAACCCCATAAACTCATGATTGTATCTATAATCATAAGTTAATGAAGAAACCCAAGCTTATGAAATTTAACAGAATTCTTATATGTTTTATGTTTTTTATACCAAAATTCCACTGGTAAAAATACATATATAATATAATTATGGAATCCAAATAAATACTTAAACCATTTTATTTTAACATTGGTCCTTCCTTGGTCTAGGTTTTAACCTTTAGATTAGAGAACTTACATATATAATCCCATATTTCTCCACATTTAAGATAATAAACTATAAATGGATCCCTAGGATGAGACTTATTTCCTTCCATCATACTCTTCAATTTTCATCGAAAATTTGTTTCTTTATGCCCTTAGTTTTATTAAAAACGCATTTTCCAATTATTTTGAGACACCTTATTTTCAATATAAAAAACTTTAGGATTACCCTAGGCCATTCATCATTATCATCTATTTAAATACTTTATAATTATTTATAAATAAAATGTGAATTATCATAAGTATATCCCCCCGAGAGTGTCAAAAAGGTGTGCAGTAAGACCCATTTTTGTGCACCAGGTGGAGATTGGATCAATAACAATGTTCTCTTTTTGATGTTATTACTGCTAGTTACATCTTTTATAGAACCACTTCCACTTGTAGTATCCAAACAATTATTTATTGGTAAGAAAAATCACACAATCCTTACTGAAACTTTAGGATGTTCTTCTATGATTATCCTAAAAGTCTATCATAGGGTTTTGATCCTTAATATATGTTTTCCAAAATCTAGAACCCAAGGTTTATACTAAAATTCCTCTGATACAAACTTTAGTGACCCCAACCAAAATAGCTTGGAGTGGGTGCCTTCTTTACTACATTGGAATAAGATACAACAGATTTTATCCTGAATGACCAAATAGTTTTTTAGTCAAGGGAAACTTGTTACATACATATTTCCCATATTAAATATGAATGCACAAATTAGAATATATTTTTTTTTCTTTTGAGAATATCATTATTCCCTCTAACATATCCTTATATATCATCATCGTATACTTCATGGATTTCTGATAGAGGAAAAAAATAAGGGTGGTCTAAAATGCTCAGTAAGAGTTAAGTACAACAGAAGTTATCATGAATCAAAAAACATAATCAATATGGAAAGGTAAATAAATGATCACAATTCCATTTAAATAGCTATATATGGTATAATCAATAAGAAAAGGTAAATAACTGAACACAAATGTGTTTGATATACACTATATATATATAATATGATATTATATATATAAAGTGTATATGTAATCACATGCATTTGATACATGTAATTCATGTATTAAATAAATGTGATAATAAATATATATATATAATTGATATATATTTATTTCTCCGAGATGGTTTAATTATCAGTTATAATCTATTATAAATGGATTAGTTGGCTTGATGGATTATTAAATAGGATTCTATAAATTATGGGAATAAATGTATACAGATAAATTAATATAACCGATGCATTTTAATTTAATTAAATGATTCATGGATGACTATATAAAGGGATGTGATCCCTTATGTTGTAAATAAGTAATTATGAACAAGCCTCTCATTTCTCTCTTCCTCCCACACTAATGCTAATCATATGAGATAAAGGCACTATCACCCCTTCAATATTCAGGCATCCTTGTGATATGATCATAAATCCATTGCTCAATGACCCCCTTAATGGTAGAATTATTTTGTTCACTGATTTATGATCTTAATCAAGAATTTTGCTTCACAAATAAAATAAGAAGAAGACTGTTGTCATTAGTGATATCCTGGTACACTATTTATACAGTTTATTTACATATTCATTGTCAAAGATAGATCTATCTATTTTTGGGTTGTCTTCCACTAAAAATGGTCATGTGATAAACATAAAAAACCCAACAGTTGTATCAAAGGAGAGATTAAAGGGTTATCCGATTCAAGGGAAATTTCACACATGAATGGTGGAAAAGTGTGGCTCTCCACCCAGGAGCTCTATTGTGATGTAAAGAGTTACATTCTAAAAGATTTGGGGAAATGGAGTCCTTTGATAGGTTTATATGGATTTCACATTGGACATTTTCATATATGTAATAAAACTTATGCCACCTGATAGTGGTATTAGTGTGTAGGCTTATTTTTTCAGATCAACACATTTATTGATTTATCAAAAATAAATTTTAATAGTAAAATGGGTTTTTCAGTCCTAGAAATAAAATATGAAAAGTTAATATATCTTACTATTATTTTTGAAAATAAATAATGTATTTATTTTAATCAATAGAACCCAATTTTGAATTGAATAATTTTATTTGTAAATTGTTTATAAGCAACAACAACAAGAATAATAAAAAATGTATTTGGAAGTATTTACATAAATTTATAATTTTTTTATAAACCAATTAACTATAAAATGTTTATGGTTAATTGATATATATATATATATATATATTAATTACATACCTTTTGAAAAATTAAGTGTAAAGATTTATGATATAAAAATAAAATGGTTTATTTAGAAATCATAAAAATTTATTTATAAAGATTTTATAAATTCCAACATAAATGATATTTAGATTATATAAAAATGTTTATATAATAGATATTGAATTATAAAATGTATAAATTTCAGATAATATAAAATGGGATAGGTTTAATATCAATAATAATATAAATATTTTATATTATTTCTAATTTATAAAATGTTTATAATTAGCAATAATTTACGAATAGTTCATAATTAATTAATTTGAATTTTTTCAAATTAAAAGGGCTTTATTTTTATATTATTTAAGCCACATCAAAAGTTTTTTTGATAATTGATACAATCAAAGTTTAAATAATAATTAAGTATATGATAGTTATATTATATGAAAGGTTTTCATAATAGAAAATGAATTATAAATAGTTTACAATTCATATAATATTATATATTTAAAATTACATATTATGATAAATATAAAATATTTCATATTGGAATGAATATAAAGAGTTGATATTAAAAACTATGGAATGTACATAATGTTAGAGGTAAAATTGTAAAATGTTTTATAATTTGGTTTTATTTATGAAATTGTTCATAAATTTTTATCTAATGTTTAAATATATGAATTGTTCATTTATTTAAACATTATTCCCTATTTTATTCATAGTTATAAATTGTTTATATTATGAATAACTGAATCCCAAAATTTATCTGATGAATTTATTATAGGATAGATACCTTCATATCATTCTAAGTTTTATATGTTAAAATTTTGTTTTCATCTACCATGACCTTAATTTTTAATTTTTGTTATAAGATTGAGAATAGTTTTTGGGAATAGTTTATGCATTTCGATGTTAGAGTTTTCACGAATTGAATTATCTCTTGAGTAAAGTATCCTTGTGTAGAGTGACTTAGTTATGGACAAGCTATTTTCTAGTAGGTTTTCCTTGGATAGGAATGTGAATGAGGTTGTCTATCTATCACTCCAAGATTAATCATTTGGAGTTTTCCAATGTCACGTAACTCTATGCCTTTACATGAAGTATTTATATACCTTATGAAAATGATACATTTGGATATGTATGAATATACTTGAATTATGTTTTTGGGTGATTAATATAGACTTGTGGGTTGTATAAAGAGTTACACACTAACATGGTTTGAAAACATTAATTTAGTGGTTGGAATAAGGATTCCAAAACTAAATCATTAGAAGCATGCATACACAGAAAAGGAATAAGACATGATAAGGTAATTATTATATATGATTTAATAGTTATGAATTTAATATTAATATTAGACCTTAAAAATAAAACACCACAAATACTGTGAATTATATTCCTTTCAAAGTGACACTTTTCAAGACCAAGATCATTCAACTGGGTTGGTTGTGCTATAGTTGGATGCCTCTGGGTTATCTTTTGTAAGTAAACTAAGTAATGAGTAACTATGGATTATTCTTTAGGTGGGTCATGATAAATATTTGTGCCCCTATATCTTCCTCCTTTATCTTTTATTTTGAGTTTTCTTTGGGTTACACTAGTAGGGAGACCATAATAGGATTATGTTACCAGAGGAATGAAGTTGAGTGAATCCATGGATGGATTTGGATAAATGGTAATACATTAAACTATATATGAGTCACAACTATTGTGATTGGGATGACTTCCTACCTAAATATTCATGCAATGGGAGAATCTATAAAATGACCTAGAGCTTAGTGAAATATGGATCTTTGCTCACTAAATGGATGTGATGTTTGGGGTCATCAATTTTAGTGGTAGAACTTTCATTAAATGTCCTTAATAAAATATATAACACATGATTTACATCTAATTAAAAGTTTTTTATAAATAAATGCATCATCATATTCAATAATAAATTTATATTAAACCTATAAATGAGGATCTCAAATTATGAAAATCCTAATACTAGTATAATAAGAAAATTTCTTGAGCTAGTGAGATATTCTATGTGCTATAAAGCTCCTTCCTCAGTAACCAAATGTTGAGGTTATTCAATAAGTGAATATAGTTTCTATGAAAGCATGGAATTATTAATTTATGGTTTTAAAGGAATCTAATACATAATTGAACAAAGTAATTATAGTCTCATATACTCAATATGATTGGGTATGTCTACGATATTCAATAAGATTGAATATTTTTGTAAAGACTGAAGAATTACTATAAGGAATGTTCTGGATAGAGAATTTATCATATTTTCATATATGAAAATGTTCATTTAAGATGGATGAATTCAATATAATCTTAGAATATACTCTAAAAGTTTTGATAATATATCAACTTGGAATAAGATACCAGGATTCTGGAACTATGAAGATTATACATGAGGGTAAATATTCAAACCAGAAGAAGAATGTTTTGGTCAAGAATTTAATAAATGTTTCTTTAAAAGGATGATCAAGGTCATTGAAACATATGGTTATCAAGAAGAAGTAGTAAAAATTTAATATGATTTTTTATAAAAAAACAATTTAATGGATTTAGGAACTCCATGAAATGTCCATGTTAGGTATAAGGGTTTATAAATCAATTTTTCAATTTTGAAGTGTAGGTGATATCGAATGTAAATTTTAAAACGTTTTGTAAATATACATGAGTTCAAAATCAAAAGGAATAACTGAAAGTTCTTTTTTTCATTCAATATATTAAGTAAATATTTACTACATCAAGGATTTTAATATAAAGGATTTCATCAAGATCAATGAATCAAAGTGAATGATGTGTTTCTTCATCTCATTTCTCTCACATGATTAGAGATGATGTTTAATAAAAAAGGGTTTTTATGAAAAAGTTTGATATTATTAGTTGAATAAAAATGATTTATGATTCATAAATTTATAAAACACGTTTTTAGAAGAATATTTTGATAATTTTTTTTATCTAGGATAAAAGGGTTTATCCAGTCATCTATTAAAATATGTGGGAATGTGTTCCCACCACCCATCAGTGAGATATTTTAATAAAATATTATTTTGAAAAGGAAAGGTTATAAACATATATAATACTATATATATATATATGATATGGAAACACTAACTTATTTTTTT
The DNA here is from genome assembly GCA_963277665.1 of Viscum album. Taxonomy (NCBI): domain Eukaryota; kingdom Viridiplantae; phylum Streptophyta; class Magnoliopsida; order Santalales; family Viscaceae; genus Viscum; species Viscum album. Next base: position 1,969,049,145 of record OY728132.1, read on the forward strand.
AATATTCCCAACAAAAGAAAATAAAAATTATTTCCTAAAACAAAAAGTATTTTGTACTGTCTTAAAAAGATATTCGAAAAAATAAAACAGTGTCTAAGTTGATAGTGGGAGTATGTTTGAACTTAGATAAGTACAAAGTAAAAAAATAAATTATTTTATCACATTTGGTTTTGGTGATTATTTACTTCATATCCTAAATATTTAGGATATGTGACAATAAAAAAAACTTTAGGTAGTTACATTTAGTAACTATGAGAAGGGGAATATTACTGTTAAGTAAATTATTATTCCATTATAAGATTATATTTATTATTTACTGAATTTCCTAAATATTTAAGAATATATGATGATAAAAATATATTTAAAGAGTTAAATTTAGTTACCATAACAAATGGAAATCACTGTTATATAAATTATTATACCAATTAATAATCAAAATTATTATAATTTATATCCTAAAAGAGTTTTGGTTATAATGGTAAATAAAGACATAAAGAGTTACATTAGTTACTATTATAAAGTGTTATCAATTTATCCTAAAAAGGTTCAGGGAATAATGTTAAAGAAAAAATATAAACATTTAAATTTGTTACCATAAAAAAGTTTATTTCACTTTATCATAAAAGATTTTAGTATGTTCTAGAAAAGTGATATTGTAAACAATTACATTATTTATAAAAGATTTCAAGGAAAATTTTTGATGGAGAGGGTTCCTAAGATGATGATAATGTACTTATAAAAATTTATAATTATAAAAGGGAATATAACATTATAACATTTTATGTTATGACATTAATAAGTTTGAATATAAGTTCAAAGAGTTGAACTTAAGTAATATGATTCATAAGTCTCAACATTATCAAAACTAGATTGCTTCCTAAATGTTTCTCACTAAGAGGTTGGTTAGAGTATTTTATCATATGATCACATAAGGATGTGGAAGGAATTAAATTTGGATGTAATGTTTAAAATCCATTAATATAACAACCACATGAGAGTCATATTATATATCTATGTGTTTAACACTTAAGAGATTGGTTGTAAACATATCATGTTATTATAATAAAGGAAATTTATATTTATCATTCATTCATGTGTGATGTAATTTATTTTACATGAATGATCAAATGATAAACATCCACTCAAAGTACATACTTTGAGTTGTCCCTAACCAATGGTTATTATGGAGTTTAATTGGTTATGATAAAATGTAAAGGTTAACTTGAATAGATTCTTATATCCATTACAAAGGGTTGCATATGAGATATTGAAGAATGGATTCTTGAGGTTATAAGTAGAGACTTATTACTTAGACTAATCCACTAAAGTATATCTCATGGAATATCATCTAGTCATAGATATACTTAAGGGTGTATGATTATTATTAATCTTTCTTACCTGAGGTATGTGAGATACCTATCATGAGAACATTTATCCTTTGATACCTTATTTAGGCAAGTCACTAGTTGAAATTATCTAATTAGGGGGTGGTTGGGTATGTTATGGGTCTTGTCGTCAGTTTGAGTGCTACAAAGAAGGTATTTATCCATTTATATCAAAAGTAAATACATCTATCCATTGATTTAATTAGACTGAGGAAATGGATGGCCATGCTTAGTTATTACACATATGTTGTGTTAAATATACTTGGATAAGTGACACAATTGTGATTATCATATTGATGAATGACATGTGATGTATTCATCTACTTGGTCATGCTTTTTCATTGAACAAAAAATTTATGAGAGGCCTATACAAGATTAACATGTATCATGTTTAGTGGTCACTCAATGTAATAGACAAAGGGATTATATAATATACATTTGGTTAATGTGATAGATATTGTGGTGGATATTTTCATATAGATATATGAGTATGTCTGATGGATCACACCATACCCATTTGTATCTTGAGTATCACTGATTCGTTTCTAGAGGCCACTCTTTTATTACATATATGAAATAGAGATTTCATAGTTTTTTTCAATGTTTCTAAGGCCCATAGGGTCTAACAATTAGGCCCTTTGATAAACATAAAATTTTGGAAAAAGTGTTTTTTCATAATGAAGAGAGTTTTATGAAAAACCATGTCCAAAATAGTTTTGATTGATTCACAAAGAGTTATGAAGTTATGAATTAAGTCCTTAGGGTATTTTAGTGAAATTGGGAGATTCTTAGATATACACTATATATATATATAATATGATATTATATAGATAAATTTTATATTTAATTACATTAATTGATTCATGTAATTCATGTATTAAATAAATGAAATAATAAATATATATTTATTTCTTTGAAATGGTTTAATTATCGATTACAATCCATTATGAACAGATTGATTAGCTTGACCACTCATTTAACAGGATTCAATGAATTATTTGAATAAATGTATATGAATAAATTGATATGGGTGATGAATTTTCATTTATTAAAATGATTCATGGATGGCTATATAAAGGGATGTGATCCCTCCAGTTGTAAATAAGTAATTGGGAGAAATACTCTTATTTTTCTCTTCCTCCCACACTAATGTTCATCACTGTGAAAATGGTGATAACACCCATTTCACATTTGGGTATCCTTGTGGTGTGATCTATGATCCATTGGTTTGTGTCCCCCCTTCAAAGGTATAGTTATTTTGTTCACTACTTCATGATATTGACCAATCATTCTTATTGACCGAATAAGAATAAGAAGACTGCTACGATTACCAATTTATAGGTACACTGTTTATATAGTTTTTTTACACATTGATTCATGAATATATATATTCCTATATTTGGGTTGTCTTCCTCTGCACTTGGTCATGTGATGATAATACAAAACCCAACAAACATGCCATTTAAATAACTGGATAAAGAATAATAAATATAAAAAGATAAATAACTAATAAAATGTTATTTACTAAATAAAATAAATGTGAAATGCATCTAGAGATAATATCATAGTGAAAATATCATGGATAATAATAATTTAACTCTTAATTAAGGCATGTATTAATTATTGGATGTCATGTTTCCTAGGAACATTATACCTTTACCATCAAGATTTACTCACATGATAGTTTAAAACTTATGGGTTGAAACTAATTTTATTGAGGCTGGATAACTTATTCATCTCATGAGACTAATGTTGCATCAAGGGTCTATCATTAATTGGGTCCCAACCATGTTTTTAGGTCCAAATATTTCCTTAAATATCAAATAATCTATTTAATTCATGAATAATTTCCCTTATCATTAAATATACATACTGAGTAACGAATACAATGTTATCAATATTTTCCTAGATAAATAAATAAATTTCAAATTAAATCAATATATTTATAAATTAGATATGGTTTAATTAATAATAATATACATGAAAAATAATATGTATATTTTGGAGAAATTTAATATCTAATAATCATAGGAAATTGAATATTTCAAGGGGAAGTTAATAACTACAAAACGAAACAAGAATGTGAATTTCAATACTATAATTAGTCAAAACAATCATAAATCATACATAGGAAGAATAAGGATGATACAAACATATACCTATTAGAGTAATAATAAAGGTTTGTTGTTATTGATGAATATAAATACCCTAAAAAACTTCTGTAAAAACATTTAGAAAACATTTTGAAAAACCTTTTCTTTGAAAATAAACTTTTAAAAAAAATTCTATAAAAATATCCTTATAAAATTGAAAAGTAATATTCAAAGAAATAATGTAGAATACAATGGGAAATTCCCTACATTCCATAAAATTTATAAATAACATCCCTTTTTCACTGTAAAATTGTTTGGAAAGTGACTTTTTTAGAAAACAATAAGAGGATTCCTTCCACATTTTTAGTAAAATCCAAACGTGCATTATTTTGAAAATAGAATAAGATACCTTTGAAAACATATTGAAAAGAGTCAAAATTGTTATGAGAATTATTCAATGAATATATAGTTAAAAGTCATTACACACATAATCTTAGAATTATATTGTGAAATAAACCCTTACAATGATCATAACATTGACATGAGAATTATTCAATGAATCGATTATGTGTATTATCTTTAAATCCAAATAAAAAATTTTAAATAAAAAAAATATATTGTTAAAAGTCATTAACCACATAATCTTATAACATCAAATATAATGAAGGAGTAATTTAACCCAATAAAAATAAATTCAGTTATGAAATTCCTTACCACTTGGTAACTTTTAATTCAAATCTCCTTAGATGAAATTATTCAAATTGAAACTTAAAATACCATGATGAATGAAATTTTCATTATATTATATTTCAAATGTGTAGTATATGTACTATATAAAAGAAACTAGGTGTGTAACATTACAATATGCCTTAATGAAATGGAATTGAGATTTAATCCATTACCTCACACTTTTTTTGGTTGAATGTGATTTAAAATTATATATAGTAGTTTTAAACATGTTATTAAATTATTAAATAACCATATTAATATTTATAATATCATATATGATCTGTTTATAAAATATTATCATCGGACCATGAATAATCTTTCATTATTTTTATTTTTTGGGAGTTAATTACTGTGTTTTATCATTCATTTTTCATCACGAAAGATTCATTAATTACAAATATTATATTGATATATCATCTCAATAATAATATTATTGACATATTTTTTATATTTTACATAAATTATACTTTTAAAACAAATCATGAAAAATGATTATGAAAAATGAATCATGTTACAATCATGGCGATAGTAGGCTATACATACGCTTGAGTAATGTTTCAATTTTCCAATCATCATTATGAAAATAACTTAATTAATATATAATATTTAAATAATGATAATAATATCATATATACCATATTATATACTTATATATATCATTCTTGTGGTGCTGTGATGAAAAGAGAGTCACAATGTTTCGTGAAGGCGGTAGTCCACACATACACGAAGGATGTTATCATCTTTAAGTGAGTGAAAAGGTAAGAAAGAAAATGATAAATATTTCATTAATATTATTATTATGTCATTTATATAACATATAATCAACAACCATATCTTTATTACATTAGATGTGATGCGTTAGTGAAATATGAATGACATCGCTTCGTGAGACTATAGTACGCCGTGCACATGAGCGACGTTCTCATATCCCCTATAAAATGAAAGATAAAATTATATATATGATATAGTGAATCCAAATGTATTATTATTTTATAAATATCATATACATTCTTTTAATCCATCATCGTACCCAACTGTGAAAGGCGGTAATGGAAGAACGAATGATAATAGTTTGTGAGGCGGAAGTTCTCTATACACACAAATGATGATTTTGTAACCCATTTTATAGAAGAGGACATGGTTTAAGAAAATTAAATTATTATAAAAAAATAATTTTTTATGGAATATAATGAGACTATTATATAATCATGGTTTAATAAAAATTAAAGGAGGCAGATAAAGAAGTAAAATAAATATACTTGTTGAAGAATATTACCTCTTCTTCAGGTATTCTTTTCAGGTTTACAGTAAAGCCCCCATTGGTTAGATTTTTTCTCAAAATAAGTATTATAGTATTAGGGTAGGGAATTTTTAAAGTTAAATTTTCCGGTCTTGTATGATCCAAATTAGTTTTAGGGCTTGAATAAGTGAGGGGAGGGGGTGGCCTTTTATAAGCGAGGGAGAGGACACAATTAGTATTTTTGAAAATAATTGTGTGCTCCTATATTTTTTATATGTTAAAATGGTCCAAAATAGACCATTATATAAACTTAGATATTTAATGGTAGAATGTTTTCCATAAAATAGTTTTTATATAAGTTTATAGGTCATTTTTACCATTATATTTTTAGTTTAGCCCTCAGTAAACTCATTTTTACCTTAACTACATTAATTAATTTTTACTAAATTCACTATTAATTTTGGTAAAAAACGAAGTTAAAGTTATTATATATTATAAATTATTATGATTAAAAATATGGAATACATTTTTCCAAATTCAATTCATTGAATTGGAAAAATTTAATTTAAAATTAATCCAGTAAATATGACGAGAAAACGGGTCTTTAAATTGATAATATTCATAATATTATAAAGTTTTTATATCTAAATTTAATATAAAAATGATTCCAAAGAACTAAATTGGAAATATTGATATAAAATTTTACTAAATTTTCTTTAAAACCAATTAAAAATATAATTTAACATTATAAATAATTTAAATGAAAAGGTAGTTTTCAATTAAAGTATTTTCACTATTGATCAAAAAAATGAAAATTCTCAAAAAAACCCAAAAGTTAATCCTAAGATAATTATGGTATAATGATTACAATAATTAATTTTAGTTTTTCATATAAATTTTATAAAAGTGTTAAAAATTAGTTTTAAGTTATGTGCGCAAACTATGGCTTATCTGACTTTTAGAAAGGAATACCGTTTTCAAAATATATTTATTTTTATTATAAATAATTGTTATTTTATTTCTAATAAATAAATAACAATATTTTTCATAATTTATTTATTACTATTCCTATCCTCCAATTTAACTGATAGATTATAACTATTATATTTAATAATAATATTTTAATAAAATTTCACATTTCATTTAAACTCACTATTTCATATAAAGAAAGATATTAAATAGGTTGAATTTATTTAAAAATAATTATATTGTAGAGTCTTGGGGTATTATATTTTATTCTAATATTAGTGTTTCATGTAAAATATGTAAGAAAAAACAATGTTCTTATTTTATAATTTTGGGGTACAACAATTGCCATCCCCCAATATGAAATTCCAAAGACATTGAGAGAGGAGTGGATAGATTAACTACAAATGAATCCATAGATAAATATCCACCACCTCAAGGATAAATAATCATCTTATAGGGATCATGATAACCATTTCAAGGTGATAAAGTGAACTTTTCCACCAAGTCTACTTTCCTTCCCTTTTATTTCTATGATATCTAAAATCGGGAAATTAACATGAATATATCCAACATGCTTTCCTCAAAGATTTTATTACTCCACACTAATTAATTTTTGATACCCCATTTTATATACACATCAGAGAGTTGGGTGAGTATATATCATTTTATTTTACACCTTTCCATAACTAGCATAGTCTACTAAGAAATACATTTTGAAATTCATCACCTTAGGATAATCTTAGCCTCAGGTTTTGTATAGGAAATATAGTCTCTCTTGTATAATCCTATTATCTCTAAATATTAAAAAGATATTCTGGGGGAATAGGCTATCAAAAGAATATTACACCAATATGTTAAGAAAATTAAATGAACCTCACATTCGAGGAAACAAAATAAATTAATTTTAGAGCAAGCCTCAGTGGAACATAACTCACATTGGAAACATATGTTTTATCCTAGACATGCTTGGGAAAAGGACTAAAAAATCAATAAGGTGACCATGATAGTTTCCTCAATGGTAATATAATACAATACCCAGCCTATTGGTTATGGGGACTTTTTAACACCACCACCACCACCACCAATTGAATGATAAAATACCCATCAGATCAAATATATAGTGGAATAAGAACCAGGTCAACCCCATCGCACAAGGCTAAGAGCATATATATATATATATTACCACCACCTCCTCCCCCATGAAAATCAGTATTCACCATATTTACGGAAATTTTACAAGTTAGTACTTCATAGTTCCTTCCACTATGTAGTCCAACCTCATTTTTTGGGAGGCACTCAATGAAGATCACTGAGGACTCCCTCATTATCACTCTTTATAAATAACTTTAGGGAGAGTATTGGGAAGAAATGGCAAGACCTAATATGATATTCTAGTCAAAATGGTTCACCATGAAGTTGAATACTATAGAGGATTGAAATGTTTTCCTTGATAAATACTGAAAAGTAAATTAATCCCCTCATCCTTATGATGAGAACATAGTTTTTACAATGTATTATACATAACTGAATGTCACCATCATTGGCCTAATAGATAACTTAGAGCATGATACCAATAAATATGAGAATTATGAGTAAGTGTTTGTTTGAAATATGGTCTATACTGATGTAATTGAAGAATGTGTCTATACTTGATACTAATGATAGTTTCAAAATTTGGGAGCTGCTCTAAATAATTAACTACCGATTCCATAGAAACTTTCTACCAAATAAAAATGAAAAAGTGTGTCCACATCCTACCCACTACTTAAAGAAGCTGATACTCTCATTATTGATGAAAAAAGAACCCAATATGAAGCTAAATTATAGTAACTTTGGTGAATTGGTACTAAATTACTCAATTTAAATATCCTAAATAAGTATAATTTCTAGAAAAAGATAAATATATTTCAATAAATGATTCTTTTTAAAACTCATAAAGCTACTCAAACCATGAGGGAAGAGTATAATTATCCAAAAGGATTTGGGCCAATGAATCTGGTGTACCTAAACCCTTTGGATGATGAATATTAATAATTCCGTCCACTGGGGTTGCAGTCAAATACACATCCAGTAATATACCCTCAGATAACTCGTACTAGATATTAACCATAAACATATTCTAGTAGACAGTATTATGATCCACTCTCAACCAATACTTGATTATCTACCTTGGAAACCATTCCACAAGAACTTCTTGACTCTATTGAGTCCCAGGATTCCCAAATGAAAGATTGGGAAGGTTGAAACACACTAGTTAAACCCGAGTAGAAACTATATTTTTAATGGGTTGATGAGACCCCTCATATTACGAACATCTATAACCCAACCTTACGGATATTTAATGGAATTAGAGACATAGAACAATATATATTTCATTTTTTTCAATGTGGACCCATTATAGAAACACTTGAACATCAAGAAGAACCCATGATTAGATTATTATTTTTGGATCTAGAAGGAGAAATATTTATCTTGTATAACAATATAAAAGTTAGGTCTATTATAAGTTTAGAGTACCTCTTTATGAAATTACTATATTAATTTATCTCCATGATAAGATAGAAAATGATCCTAAATCAATATAATTTTGAGCAATATGAGAATGAGAGGGTCTTGTATTTCCTATCTATATGGATGATTCTAACTTACTCTCTGAATATAAAACTCTAATAAGAAAAATTAGTGGAGATATTTATTGAAAATATTCATGAAAAGTTTTATAAAAAATTTATCCTTTTGAAATACCCTAGAATATTATGATGGTTTATAGTGGTTGCACAATTTAAAGAAGATTTTATCTAATTATCAAGGTTCAAGTGTCATCCAATGACAATATCTCAAGGAAATAGGGCTAGTAAAGTCGAAGCATAAGCTATTATGGTAAAAACAACACTATTAATGACTCCATAACTCAAACCCATGTAATATCTCATAGTGCCTCCCCTTAAATAACAACAATAATAGTAACACCCTATTTAAGAGGGAAGAAAAGGCCCCAGTCACCCAAACTTTAAAGATCAAAAGAATAAACCTTATTCTTTTTCGAAAGTTAATGTTATGGGATAATTTATCATAGATATGGAAAATAACTTTCTAAATTTTTATAATGACTAGGAAACCCTATGATATCAACCTAAATGATCCCATTAATTATATCCCTTGCCATCAGATACTGGAGAAAAATATCAAGGAGTGATTCATCTTCAAATATATCCTCTAGAAGATAGTTGATCCCAAGAAAGTAAAATTGGGTTAAACACTAACATAGGTGTCTTATGTCTCTACCATTACATCAAAAGAGGAGGTAGATGATAGTAAATTCAAAACAATTGGTACAATTTTTTTTATGAATGGATGATTATAAGATTAATTAAACATGCCATCCTCTAGGAACAACTAAATCAACTAGTTGTGAACCTAGTTCCATCTACGATGGAAGAACTAGCTCTATTGACTTTGAAGTATTCAAAAAGTCAAAAAACTCAATTAAAAAGAATAAATCATAGAAGAAATAACCCTTACTAGTTCCCATTCCAATACAGACTCTTCAATACATCTTACCTCAATCATTTAGAGGATGTGCACCATCCCACCAAATGAGATAGTGGGAACAACATTTCCAAATTTAATTTTCATCAGTTGAGGTGTCACAATATGGTTCCATCAATTTGATCTAATTTAAAAATCCATTATCTGATAAATAATAGGTATATGAACCAAATTTACATACCCATAAATTGGAAAGAGATCACTCAGAATGAGAAGTTCAATGAAGACGAGGTTAATATATATTTTAAAATTTAGGAAATGATTCCACTGAAGCCATATATATCATAGAAACCCAGAGATAAGTAATTTAGTGGGATAAAAAGGTGAAACAATTTCCTCTTGAAGATTTTAGATCCTAATCATGGCTAATAATATTTTAAGGCTTACTAAAGAATGCGTGATTATTTAGTCCATATTAAAATATGGTTATGTCTATTTAGTTTAGCCCATGTAAAACAAAAATGCCCTAAAATTTTATTAAGGGAAAGAAAATAAACCATAAGTATCCCCAGAATCCAAGCCTTAGGACAAGGAACAACCTTATACATGGAAACATAAACACCTGTTCCAAAATTATTATATATTTGAAATAAATTACTATCATTATAGCTATGATTTCAATCCTATTTTCCCTTCACCTTTCTAAGGATCTCCATGAAGTGTTAATCATGCCCTTTTTAAGACCTTTAGAGTTTAAGGTTGATGTAGTAGCTACTGAGGTGTATCATTTTGATAATAACCCTATTGAATATCTCATGATCATCTCATTCAAAAAACAATATCATGAAGTCACCATGTGAGAAAATATCTGACCCTTGTACATTTTGTGTAAGCTAGGAAACAATGAAATTTGTTTAGATTGTATTGATAATGGTTCTAGAATAAAATTCATACCTATCCATGCCCTCTGATTCTTTGGATATAGTGATATCAACTTATCTCAATCCAAAATAAAAATCCAATTTAATGAAAAGAAAAATAATAACCGTCTTAGATGAATTGATGTATAATATTAATTCAGAGATCTCATCTCTAACACCTAGTTCATGGTCATCTTCTTAAATATAACATTGAATGAATTTTTGGGATGTTTGTGGATTTATTTTTATGTGGTAGTTCCCTCATATTACCATATTATTTAAATTACTATACTATTGATAATAGTGGAGTGATGTATAGGGTTTATTCTCCCATCAATTCTTTAAAATATAAATATACAAATGTAGGGTTATATAAAGGGTAGGATAAGTAGTTGAAGATTGATAATTCTACCAGGATTAATTTCCCCGATGTTTTGAATATGGATCCCATAAACCCATTGAATGAACATGGTGAAGAATATGTATTGACCATTAGTTAGTCCAAGGTAAGAACTCTATATTTTAGAAGTCATTATGGAAAGAAGATCTAACCTATAATTTTATTATTATATGTGTTAGCTAAACCTCACCTGATAAAAATATGACTATATTTTTAATGAATATAATAGTGTCCCAAATAAAAATATTCCCATATTTTATTTTGGATCTAAAGTTACCATGAAATAATATTCTAGATCTTGATATACCTATACATTATCTATTGAAGTTGAAAATGATCCTATAACATCTCTAGTATATCAGGATATGAATACATCATCTTCCTTAGATAATATTGAGGTGGAAAGTGAAATTATCTTAGGTTCCCTTGATAATGATTCCCCTAAACCAACACCATGGTGATATAGAGATGCTTCATCTTCATTAAAAGGGAAAAAATGAACCTATGTCATCTTAAATATAAAAAAATGTCCCTTGGTCTCCCACTTATGAAGATATTGAGGTAAAAGAATAAAGGCTTATGATCTCAGATCATCCCCTATAGTATTTAAGAAGGTGTATCTACCAATATTAATGAGATCAAGAACGTTAATATAGGTATAGAATAGGATATTTGGAAAACCTTGGATAGTTCCACCATGACTCTCAAATAGAAATAAACATACATCTCTTTATTAAATAATCATTAGGATGCATTCATTTGGAACTACATATAAATTATTGGTTTAGATCCCAATGTGGCTACTCATCATTTGAATCCACTAAATGATCAATGTTGATATAAATAGGTATCTACAAGAATGAATTTAACCAATGATGTTAAGGTGGATGAAAAATATAATAAGCTTATAAAGGATAACTTTGTTTGGGAAGTTAAAAAATTAAAATACAGCACTAACATCATATATCTCAAGAAAAAGAATAAGCATGTGGGTGTTTTCTTTGAATTATGGGATCTCGTATAACATTTATCAAAGGAGGATCTATAAATGATTATCAATTTTTTTGTCAATGTTTCTATTATTTTTCAAGAACTATCCTTCATGGAAAGAAAATTTGGCTACAACTTTATCCAGATGGCCCCTGATGATGAAGAGGCCATTGATTTTAGGGAACCTTAACTATATATTACTATCTTGTAATTTCATTTATATTAAAGAAAAATAAAAGTCCATAACAATGAACCATAAATCATATCTTGAAGACCATCATAAGGATAACTATGGAATAATATATTGATGATTTTTTGGTGAGGTCCCATTGAAATTGTGATCATCTTGTTGATCTGAAAATAGTTTACAAAAAGATTTCACAACACAACTCTAAAATTTACTTTCAGGGTGACATTAGGGAAATTAATTAGCTTCATAGTGTTCCATAATGAAATCAAATTAGACCCTAATAAGACTAGGGTAATCCTTTATATTCAATCTCTTCAAAACCTTAAAGTGTTTATAGGAGTCTAGGGATGTCTTGTTAATATTAGGTTCTTTATTGATAACCTTTCTGGAAAGTTAAACCCTTTAAAAAGTTGATGAGGAAGGGATCCACCTATAAATGGGGAATTTTTTAGAGAGCCTTTGAAAATAAAAAAATACCTATTAAGCTCTATAGTATTGAAGAAACTGATAGAATGAAGTACACACATTTTGTAAGTGGTTATGTGGGAGTGATTTCTCAACTCCTTTCTCACTCAATGAAATTATATAGGAAAAAAGTCTCTAATACTTCAGTAAGAAAATACGAGACACTAAAATTTAATATTTTGATATTGAGAATAATTTCTTACATTTATCTTTAGTGAATAGTAGATAAGAAACCAATTGCTTTATAATGAGATATACTTGGTCTATTTCTTTGATAAAATTAATTACATTCCTAGTTTTCCAATGCTAACTGTACATATGGAATGGTGGGAGGTCATACTATATTAGTTTAAAATCCATTTTTTCCCAATAAGAAAATAAAATTACTAGCATCAGAGTAATTTTTTAGTATCACACCCACCCTAGAAAGTGATAAGTGAATATAGAACTCCTTAATGAGGATGTTTCTTCCTTATATATACTCTCTAGTTATAGGTAATGTATTTAAATAGTGATTATAGGATCTAAATAGGTAGCTAATAAAAAATATTAATCTCAACAATTTTTTATTAGGGATTATTCTAAACTATTAGAAGAATGTGGTTCCAACCTATTCATTCATATTATCTGAATGTTTCACCAACAATAAAGCATAATGAAAAAACTCTCATTATAGGCTTGTAGTTTTCTATTCAGATTCCAATGGTTTCTTTGAATACTATGGGAGATTTTTGAGTTTGTGTTCAAGAAGATTACTAGTGAATATTACATTAAGAAGGAAGAATTAATACCACTTCTTGATTATGTGTGAGGTATGAAAGAAGAATTCACCTATGAACCAACAATCTCTCACATCCCATGCTCATAGATTGTCCAGGACATTGCATTAGAAAATTCAATAATAACATTTGTAAATCTAGGTCATAAAATTAATTTTCATTATTCACCATAGTGTAGTCCATCAATTCATCAGTAATGATATAGAGGAAATTAATGAGATCAACAACACTAATGATCAAGGAGAACCAATATCCATGATGACTAAAATCACATTTGGTTGGGTTTCCCCTGTAATATACTATCTCTAGAGTAGTATTATTCTATAATATTGAGCCAAGAAGGAATATATACTTTGATGGGTAGTAAATTTTATCCTCTATGATAGAAAAAATTATTAGAATGTTGTCTTCAAATGGGGCTTTAATGGCGTCCTCTTCAAATAAAACAAAGGTGGTGAGACCATCACTGTTATACTGAAAGTTCATGAGGGAAACTGTGATACTCATTATTTAGGATCCAAACTCTATCATCCTATAAACTGGCTTGGATAATTTTTTACATCAATAATTCAACACTACATGGATCTCACTAGGAAATTCCTTGCTTTCCAGATACATGCCAATTTCATCCATCAATTACAAGAGCTTATGCATACATGGTATTCATAGAAAATTTTCATATGGGGAATAAATATTATGGGGAAATATTTCTCATATAAATCTAAGAGGTTTAGATACATTATTACTACCACCTAATTATTATCAAAATATTCTGAGGCTATATCCCTTAATGAGGATAAAACGAAATCTATTATCAATTTTGTTAAATAAATCTTTATCAATTGAATTAGTGTCTCTTATAGAATTTTATTAGATAATGAAACCAATTTATGTTATTCCACATTGAAAAGTATGTTTCATTATTTCAACATTCTATCTGACCACTCATACATCTACTACATAATGATAAATAGATAGATAGAGGATTTTAACCAGGCCTTGTATAATATCCTCCAAAAAATGGTAGATAAATATATGAAGTCCTATCTAGATAAATGCCTATATAATTTAAAGTATTTTTGAACCACAAATCGTAATAATGCATAAATGAACCCATATTATCTTTTATATTAGACAAAGGTAATCCTACCCATCATGGTATAGTAGACCTCACTTCATGTCATTATCAACAATAAGTTGTCTGAAGATGAATAATCCTAAACGTGACTGGATGAGTTGGAATGTTTATATGAGGAATTTTTTCACATGATACATAACCATAAAATTCACCAAAACCAAATTTCATGGTGATTCAATATTAAAATTCCCAACCTTTCATATCTCTAAGGAGAGTAGGTGCTAGCTCTCAGGGCTATGGTGTTTCCTAAGGGGAAAACTTTAAATCTTGAACAAAAATGGGAGGGATGTTACATATTATATAAGGTCTTCTATAATAGAGAATATTAACTCATCATGAAGGGTAGAAACTTCATCACTTCATTCATGAATGAAATATTTGTTAAGAAGTACTTATTATAAATTCATACTAGATTTATCTCATCCAAATTAAATTATGTTAAACTAAATAACATGAAGTGTAAGATGCATGACTATAAAATGAGTATGACACACAAACTTATCACATGACACAAAACTATACAATAATATATTTATCATATAATGTAAAACTACATAATGTGTGTTAGATATCCACCATTGACATGTGTTCACATGATATATGAGTAATCTTCCGATTACCTATTGTTCATTACACTGAGAAAGTCTCACATGAGCTTAAAAGTTTTGTTTGATTTACCTAATTAACATTATTTATATGTATTATCTTTAAAAAAAGAGAGCACTATCCTAGTCACATGATGTAAAACTGCATGACATAAGGTATTCCATTCAAAACCTATTAGACTATTCATGAGCATATGCGGGACCTATTTTTATTACATGAGATATGGATCCATGTAAGAGTTCTTAGTATGTGTTTCCATATTATATTAGTTGGCTAACTTCAAAGATGAAATGCCTTTATCATAATAACTATGTGAGGATTTACTCCGCCTATTACATGGTACGTAGTGATGTCTGAACTATCAAACCCAACCAAAAGATTAATCCCAACTATTCCCCTCACTTTTTCTTAGTTCTAGAACCCTCAGTATATTTATGTCAGGTTCCCTCTCCATGTTAGATACCAAGACAATGGGATCCTATTCTTCCCAAACCTATAAGAACTATATGTGGCTTGATTTATGATGTTTCAAGATAAATAGTTATTTTAAGATTTATAATCATTAGACTATCTATAGATTATACCCTCATTGAATGTTCTCCCATTGGTGAGACTTCTTCCATTAATGATGGGCTGTATATTTCCCATATCACCTAGGTTCCCAAACATTTTATTCCCCATCTCATGTAGATGGTCTAAATATATATAAAAGAAACATTTTAAGAACTATATGCGGCTTGATTCATAATGTTTCAAGATATTTAGTGACATGTAGTATTTTTATTCTATATCTATCCATAAATGCACCAATATTTGATCACCTATAAATTTTTGGTATCTTTATTCATGATGAGACTTATTGCATTAGAATCTATACTAAGATGGAATATTATTTAAATTTCAGAACTATATATTTCTTTATTCCTATTTATAAAGGATATTTAGTGAGGATTAGATCACTTATAAAGGGACCAGGTTTGAATATCATCCAATTAATTTCTTTTCATTGATACTTTTATTCTCTATGTTCATGTTAGGTTTCCCCTAAATGGGTCAAACTTTAAGATGAATCCAATTTATTATACTCATACGTTTGATTGAAACAAGACCTCAATCATGTGGTTTTTCATCCATAACCTAAACCTAGTTTAAAATGTCCCCAAAATTTTAAATTATAGTCATATGGACTTAAAATATATGTAATATTTGTTCTAGATACATGAATATTAATTGTGTTCTAAATAGTTGTTATTTCATTATTGTAAACTACACGAAATGTGGTTCATACCCCAAAACCTGAAACTACTTAGAGTATCCTACCTATTGTGTCCAAACTTCCTTATAAGATTTATGGATCCGTGTAATATATTTTTAAGAATTTGTATCCATATCCATGATTCTATGATGAAACAAAAATGATTCTCATACATAGTAGCCAGATCTACATAAGATCCTTTAGAAAAGGAGCCTTTAAATTCATAGTGGATATGGTCATATTTTTCTTTAATAGTGTCATAGTTCAATTAACCTATGAACTAAAACTATGTGAACCCATTTCGTAGATGGTCTACAGTAGTATTCAGATCTCTATTCATGTTGGTTTTTCCATTACCCTTGTTTTATAAACTCTCTCACCTTTAGATAAAAGATGTGTGACCCTAAAATTAACTTTGGTCCATACACTATGAACTTAAATTATGAAAACCCCCTTTAAATATGGTATATATTATCATTGATATTCAAATTCACATCAAGTTTCAATGTACCATCATTAGTTAAACCATTTTACTTTTTTAGTCACTTTTTTATAATATTAAAACATAGAAACATCTAGTTAAATCCAATAAACCCTAAACACTTTCCCATAATGGTCTAAATTTTACGATCCTTGAACTTTTGAGGGAAAATTCACAAAACATTTTATGTAAAAAATCAATAAGTGGAATCCTGACAAAAATTAAATTTCCTCCTCTCTAGGTTATTTTCTTTTTTGTCTTATGCAAAGTTAGAGCATAAAAAAATAGCATAAAAATTATAATACCCAATGTATGAACCTATAAAAATTCCGTCTATACTCATTAGAACCACTAGTCTAGGAGAAAGTTAGAGAAATTTCATGTGGTAACCCTTTAACATAAATATGTTTTTAATACATGGTGGAGTAAATTTTATAATGCCTGAACCCTTCTTGATTACCCTTCCTACCATAAGCCTACTTTATTCTCTATGTGGTTGAATCCTCTCAAAACTTTCACTAATGTCGATAACAAGTGTATTAATATCCAAGGGGTATCTCTATTTGGTTATGATATTTGATGCTTCCCTATTCATCTCTTCTGACTATAAGAATTATCATCTTGGTAAAGAGGTCCTCTAATATCCATACACCTTGAAATTATCACAACATAACGCATCATTTTACGTGGTTAATGATCATACCTTGAGTAACTATTTTATATCACCATACCTTTATTAAAATATTTCAAGTTTTGATTTACACATTTCATCACTTCAATATTCAATAAGTATTTTAATACTCTTAATTTCACACATTCATGGAAATTAGTCACTTTAGAAGGAAGAATATGGCATTCAATTCATGGAACATTAATGGTCGATATTGTGTGACACAAATTTGGATGAAAAAATGGTATGAGAATTATGAAATTAAAATTTATTCACTTATCCATGGATAATTTAAACTAGGATTGGTCTCTCACTTTATGTCTAGTTGTCTCACCCTTACTAGATATATAATATCACCTTGTGGTCAAAGCTGTATTACATTAAACTTTAGTAAACAATGGTCTAAGATCTTTAACCTTAATCTTCATGCACCATTCCTTAGTGTCTTATGAATTCATGAAATTTGGGTCTTTATTCATGTTAGATTTTATGCCCTCATGTTTCTTTGTAGGCTACCTAACTTTTTGGTCAAAGATAACTCACCTAAAACACCTTCTACATTGTCTTGGATTGCAATACCGTAAACCATATAATTAAAGTGAGGCACCCTCAACCCACACTCCCAAGTCCAGTGATGAAAAAACATAATTAGATCATAGGATTTGATACCAAAATATATGATTAAATAAAATGATATATTTATTTGAAATCATTTATATTTCTTAAACATTAATTCTCACAATAAAAAAACAATCCCAACAATATAAAGTTTAGTTTCTTTGAGGTAAACTATATAAGAAACCTATTTTATGAAACTTATGAACATTTATCCAAAATGAAACGAAAATAGAAAACTTTTTAATATCCTTATAGGTTATACTAATCCTTATAACCTGGGGAATGAAAAAATAAGAAATGGATGAGGTCAAATGTTCAATATGGGAAAAATCATTAACATGTCATAAGGGGTTAGATAATAATTATATGATAAAATACAAGTATGATATAAATATTATATTAAAAATACCATGGAATAATAAGAGTTTTCCATAATACATGATATTAGGGAATTTAATAACAATTTAAAAATATATATACAATATTATAAGAGAGTGAGATTATAAACATGAGCTATGGAGCATAATTGTTGGTATATAAGATATAAAATTTTCAGATTAATAATCTTGGGAATTTTAACATATTGGATCAAACATAATTTCTAATTTCACATAGTGGATCAGGTATCACAAAATATTTCCCATAATAGATCAGGTATTACTTCTTGTTCTCTATTGTGGATCAGTCATTAATTATAATTTCCCATAGTGGATTTGGAATTAAATCTTGTTTCTGATAGTGTATTAGACATTTCTTCGCATTTCCTATAGTGGATCAAGCATCATTAACCATTCCCCATTATTATCTCATGATATATAAATCCTTAAATAATTCATTTTGTGGAGATATTGGTCCTCAACCTATATAATAATAATAATTATAATCCATACATATGTGTACCATAAAAATATGAAAACATTCATACTTCAAACATCACTTAATTAACCCTAGGAAAAGAGATGAGTTTTATGATTTTTTAGAACATTATATTATACATCCAGAGAAAGAAGTTTTATGGGGCTATAAAAATATCCCCAATGAAATATAAGAAGAATTAAAGATATTAAAATTACTGAAAAATTAATTTTTAAGATCATTGTATAAATATCTTAAAAAATTAGAGGAAATATTTTTTTTGAAGGGCTTAAAAACAATTTATTTATTTTATATAAAATGAAATTTATTGATCTTAATAAAAATTACCCTTTAAAACAGAAAATGGACTTATAGAGAATGAATTTTATAAGATAAATATTATTTCAAATTTTTTTTTGATAATATATATAACCACTAAAGAATTACTTCTTAAAAAATAGTCCTTTCAAATCCCTTTTAAAATCAAGAATACATTTTAGAAATCAAAATTTTAGATTCAAAATATATAAGGGTATTTAATTTTCTTATCAAAATCACCCATATTTAAAATAATTTTGATTTTTTTTTAAAACAAGTAAAGATATGTTTATAAATGATAATTCTCATATGATAATTAAAGCCATAATATTTATTTAGATAATGTTTTTCCTATACTCATAAAATATGAAGTTACATGTTACATTATAAATTCATTTTAAAAAATACAAAGTTATTTTTTTAAAAAATATTAATTTTAACAATTATATTTATTAATGGATCCTTAAAAATGCTATAAAAATATTTTTATATTAAACATGGGATTGATTATAAAACATATGATGATGAATGGAAATCCTTTTCAATATTTTAAAATACTTTTGTTGAAAATGAACTTGGTAAAAAGAATAAATAAAACTTAATTTTTTTTAATAAGATAGGGGAAGTATGAAGGACACATGTGATAAAACATAATTATATTTCCAAATATAAATGATAATTTTAGTGAGAAGTGAAGATATATACATGTAAGAGAAACCATCATTAAATAGGATTAGAATTACTCTTAACAAAGATATACTTTTTGAGAAGGAAATTAATCAAGGTAAACGATTTGAATTAAAAATGTCATATTCCCCAGATAAATAAGGAATTATATTATCATCATATAATATAATATTACAAACTTATAAATCTATGGTCAAAGATGAATAATTAAGACAAAAGAAAAGAAGTTGAGTCAAGAAAAACCCCTTCCTCTAATCTTTCTTATCCATAAGTGATCTAACCTCTCGTATAAGAAAAATAAAAATATTAAAAACTTATTTTATAACCTTATTAATACCTAAAAAATTTTATAAAATTAATTTTTGATCATTTATTACAAATATATTATTCAGTTAAAATTTATTTTCTTTATGAGATGTAATTTGGTTTGATTATTTTTTCAGTACTAGTTTTATAGTGGAAGTGTTGATTATTTTTTATAGATTAAAATTTAATAATTTAGATATCATTATAGTAATTGGAATATATTTTTTATATATATTTATAATGATCTAAAATCTTTCCCCAAGTATTTTAGTTATTTTTTGAGACCATTAAGTCGGTGACAACATTGTTTCGGTAATTTTAATGAATGAGGGGTGAAATATTAATAATAGGCTATATATTTCTATTTGTATTCTAGAAAAAATAATTATTTATATATTATTTTACAATATCACTAGTTATTTTTTCCTTGGTTATACATGATATAAATTCATAACATTGTTCATGTGGGTGGTTAAACCGATCAAAACAAAAACATGCTATAATCGATCAGTGAGTGTGGTTAAGATAATGATTCTTATCATAGAAGCATATTGATATTATTAATTTTATATTAAATTAATGAAAAATATTTTAATAGATTTTAATACATAAGAAAATAATAGAGTAAAAAAATGAAATACATCACTTTCATGGAGGCGGTAGTCAGCATGTTTTCATGGGGGATGCATTGAATTTCCAAATATCAGGTGGAAGGTAGGGATGGTTTATAATTTCAAAATTTTAATAATTTTTTAAATTTAATATTAATACTTTTGATATACTAATAGAACCATTCATGTAATGTGGTGATAAAAAATCAAGAATACTATTCCTGAAGGCGGTAGTCTGCATGTACACTTGACGATGTCTTCATTTTTTGAATGATTTTTGAGAAAGGTGGAAAATGGATGTTTCATTAGTATAATGAAATTTTATCATATTATTAATATTAATGTTATAAAAAATTCATGGATATAATAGGTTTTATGGGGAATAAGAGGAAAAGAATTAAGACATATTAGTTTAGAACATTCCCTCTCCGTTTATATGTTCTCCCTAGGGTACAACCTTAAGAATTATATGTTTGGTATTTTGGAAATTAAAAGGATTATAGGATGTGGTAAGAGTGTTTAAGAGATAACAGGGTATATTTTTCATCATGATAATTCTTTATAATGAGTGAATAAATTGGGTGGAGTTAATCTTCTTTTATAGGTAAATGGAATGACATTTTTGTAAATATAACTCCTTAATATAAAGAGATCACTTGTTTCAAATGTCATGTGGATCCAAAGTGGAAAAAATGTATTAGAGTATGAGTTAAGGACAATTATCCCAAACCCATTATTTTTCACACATGTTTTAAAGGATTTTGTTCTTAGATTTTTCAAATTTACCATTTTTAACAATGGTAATTAACTTTTACGTAATTATCTTTTAATGCTTAAAAATAAAATAGTAATTATTATATAATTTTTAAAAACTAATTCCAAATATGAAATCAATTTTATCAAAAAAAATTCTTTTTTTAAGAAAAAATAATTTTATCATTAAAACAAGTAAAGCATAGAAACCTATTTTTAGATAAAGTATATTTTTAAGCATTAATGTTATGCTTATGATAAAATTATTAGTATCGTTTATTTATATAACATTAAATGTTTTATTATTAACCATATATGAGTTATTTGAGTTTAAAAATAAGAAAAATCTGAATTCCATAATAAGGGCACTTAGTTAAAATAAAGAGACTGAAAATAGTTTTTATTAAATTTAAATATTATTTAAGTTCCTAAAATGTTAAATATGGGTTTTATAAATTTGAAATTTTATTTTAAAATTATTTACTTTAATTTTTAAATATATATTGTATATAAAAGGGTTACATATAGATTGAAATCATTATTGTTTTATGGAAAGTCAAAAAAGTGACTATATATATAAATTAGTACATTTAAATACTCACCCCAAAATTCAATAATTTTAAAAAAAATCTATAAAAACATTCTTGGCAAATTTTGACATGTTGAATTCAAAAATTAAGTTAAATTTATAAAATTTAGATTCTCAAAAAATATTTTTTAAAAGAAAATAAAAAATAAAAAGAAAAATAATTTTTATTAAAAATGATTCTTTCAAGTATTATAAATATTATTACATATGTAATTTATAATTTAAATGATGTTAATATATTCATTTATATATAATATTTTTTTAAAATTTTCAATTTAATTTATTATAATAAAATATAAAATACTTTAAAAAATTTATTTGAGAAAGAGTAGTCATATTTTATATTAAATCATAGTAATTATTTTTGCTCTAATTGTAAGAAATAATAGTTTAGTGATAGTTTTTTTATTTATGAGATATTTTATCATTATTTTAATTTTATTAATAATATCTATATAATATTTCACTACTCATTTTAGTTCAGTTTTTCATGTGGAACAAGCTATTGAACATAATATTAATTTAGAGGAAAAAATATAATCCAAAATAAAGGGGTGTTACATTATCCCCACTTAAATAAATATCTCCCTCAAAAATTTAATTATAACATGCTAATGAAAATATATTAGGTCTTTATAAAGATAAATTTGACCCAAGATATAATATTTAGGCACATATAAACCTTTAAATCATAGAAAACATATTTTGATTTCTCATAATAGGTCAATCCTCATTTTTAGTTTCTTTAATAATTTTAGATAAACATCCCTACTTATTAGTTATAATAAATCCAATAAAATTATTATTTTTCTAAGAGGTATTATTGTCATCTATACACTGATAAATTATCATAGGTTGTTTTGAAATAAGATATGTGATTCCCCAATTTTGGTACTGAATATGGTTTCTTGTGTGGATATAGCTAGATTAAAAAATCACATCAAATTCATCTAGTGGAAGGATAATATGACTTTCAAGAAGAATATATCCTAATCCTCATTTTGGGATAAAATAATAATAAAAGTTTTTAAAATAAAATATCAAATAATTGGGGTGTTGATTCAATGCTCTTATATAACTTCCTAGGTATATTTGTATGGATAGACTAGAATCCTATAATACCTTTAAAAATATTGGGTAGAGGATAACTGTAACTTTGACCACTTAATTATCACTAAAAACTTCAATAGTATTCATTCCATAGACATTCCACTATTATCTTGGCCTAGGTGGTTATAGAGGTCTATTATCCTCATAATCCCTTGGATTAAGGAATCATTTTATGTAATGCCCAAATACATTACATTTGAGGAATTTTTCATTCCTTTCCTCTATTTCATTAATCATATCCTTTAATAGATGTCAACAATCATGTTCTTGATTTTGAATCCATCCACACTTGAAAAACATTATTGTTCCTTTGATACATTCTCTTGAGTGATTCTTCCCACACATTGACATGTGGGAAGTTGGATATTCTTTCCTTAATTTTCTTCATCACTTGATATCCTATGAAACCCCAACCTTATTATTTGGAATGTTTTTATGTTTATTAAGACTCATGTTATTTATCATAACTTTAGATAGTTGGGCAAGCATTAACTAAATATTTTCAACCCAAGATCCTATCCAATTTGGTTTCTTATCAGGTCAATTATTACATTATACATCAAATCCATTTTTAATGTATTTCCTTCTATCTCTATCCATTTCTAAAAGTAAAAGGGTTAATCTTGAGTTATCAATAATAACGTCATAATGAAATTACCATAAATAACCTTAGGAAAATTTAATCTCTATATGTCTCACTTTATGAATCCACCATGTTACCCAATAATTATTTTAGTTTATCAAGAAACACTATAATTCAACAAAGGTTTATTTAATTTGGATTATATCATAATTATATACCCAATCCTACAAAGTATTGGGGAAATAAATCATTTATTATGGTTTTAAAATAGAATGTAAATTCACAAACTCACATCCCTTGGGAGTGTCTAGTCAGGTGTGAATTCATAGGGACACTCATCTTTCACAGATTGAAGATCAATTTTATACTCAAATATACTTTTTCAAAGTGATTACCCCTATAATCATCTATGATATAGCCACATCAACTTTCCAGTATCTAAATAGGGATATAATTTCTAAGAAACTACACAATATCTACTTTATCAAAACTTCTGGCAGTTATCTTACAATTAAATTTATCCCTATTGTTTTCACTAATGTTCTCTCATACTATTCTGACCAAAAACTAAACAAATCCTAAAAAATAATTAAACCCGATATTGATACCAAATCATGCTCCCCAAACTCAAATTACTAGGACCAGTTATAAAAATACATAATTTTTACATAGGCTTTGATACTAAGTGAGATGGTCCAAGAAACAAAATATTTATTTTCCATCATTTCCATAAGTTAAACATTACATCTCATAATAACCACACAATCATAATAATGGAATGTTTCATGTCTTTGAAATTAGTGGCAAAATGATCTTATTTATGATAATTGTGACTATTTTTATATAATAAAACCACACTCTACCCCCTTCTAGAATCCTAATAGGTTATTCCCATCCTCAGATCTGGAGGAATGAAAACATAGGAAAGGTTTGAGCTCAAACAATATGTAAATTAAAAAATCATTAATATATCATCAATATTTAGATCATAAGTGTACGAGAAATCATCAACATGGAATAAATAACTTATTAAATATGTCTTGTAATAAAAACTATTGTCCATAATTCATTATATAAAGAGATTTAAAATCAAATGAACAAACATATACCATATAAAAAGAGTATAAGTTAATAAAACAAATCCTTGAAGAGTAATCATAGGAATGTGACATAGAAATGTGGCACAACAACTAGATCCATAATTACATCATGTTTCCCTTAATGGATTAAGAAACAAGAAATTTTTCCAATAGTGGTTCAGGAATTAATTCTAATTTTCCATAGTGTATCTAGAATTACATCATATTTGTCATGGTGGATCAAGAATTATTTCACATTTCTTATAATATATCAAGAATCCTTTTTTTTTCTATTATTGTTTCATGAGATATAAATCGTTAACCAATTTATTGGAGGTTGATATAGGACCTCAATCGTACTAACAATTATAATCATACATATATATGAGTTCCATTGGAATATGAAAACAATAATAATTTAAACATAACTTAATTAACCCATTAAAAATAGATGGGTTACATGAAAAAATTTCCTAGATCATTCCATAATCCATCCAAAGAATGAAGTTAGATGTTGGCATAAAAATATGCCCAATTTTACATAATGGGCATTAAGGATATTGACATATATGAAAAGTCAATTTTCCAAATCAATGTATAAATCACTTAAAAATGAGAGAATATTCCCCATTTTTTTTAATTTCTTTAAAAATCCTTAAAAAAGTTTTTAGGAAAATAAAATACTTTAAGCTTAATAAAAATCACCCTTTAAAACCCAAAAAAAAACTTTCAGAAAATAAATTTTATAAGGGAAATATTATTGAAAAAAATTTAATTGAGAATACACAGAAACACTAAATAATTATTTATTAAAAACACACGACATTAAATTTAATTTTAAAATCAAGAGGTTCCTTTAAAAAAAAATTTTAATTCAGAAAACTATAAAAAAATTTCCATTTATTTGAAAATCATTAAGGGTTAAATTAATTTTTAAAACCATTTTAAAACATTGAAATAGTGTTTATAACGTGGGTGAAATCATAAAAAAGTTTTTGGAAGGATTTTTTATGATTATCATAAAAGTTGAAGTTACAAGTCACATTAAAAAGAAATTTTCAAAAAGGTGAATTGAATTTTTTTGATAAATTTTAATTCTAAAAATTATCTTCAATAATCAAGCCTTGAAAATTTTATAATGGATTTTATAGTAATTCTTTTTGGGAGATAAACCATACAATAATGAAAGGAGTTTTTTTGAATATATTAAAATACCTTTGTTGAAAGTAAAAGACATAAAAAAGGTTATTAAAATATACTTATAAAGGTCATAGGAGATGACACATAATTAATCTAAAAAATATAAATAATAATATTGGTGGTTATATAAAATATTTACATGGAAGAGAAATCGTCGTTAAAGAGGATATGAATTTTTCTTAATAAAAACATATTTTTTGATAAAAAATTTATCCAAGTAAAAAATTTTAATTTTAAATATAAATTTCCCCTAATAGAGAAGGAATTATTGTATTTTCAATGAATAGAGTAGAATCATTTTTTAAAACCGTGGTCAAATAGGAATACATATTTCTCAAGAAAGAAAGTTGAGTAAATAAAAACCACTTACCTTTAATCCTCCTTAGCTAAATGTACTCTAACCTCATGTATAAAAAAAATTTAATCTTAATTACCTATTTAATAACCTTATTCTTAACTGTGAACATTTATAAACTTAATTTTTAATTATTTATTACAAGTATTTTAGTTTTATTTTTTTAAATTTTCATCATCATATGTTATTCTCTTCATTTGTTTGTTTGTTATGAGTTTCGTAGGGCTGGTATAAATTCTTGTTTATAGATTCAAATTTAACCATTTAGAGATAAATATATTTACTATAATATATATTTTTTAAAATGATTTATAATTTTCTATTTTCATTTCATAATTATATTAGTTATGTTTTGTGATAACGAAATCAATAACAAAATTATTACTGTAATTTTATGGAATGAATGGTGGTATCATATTAAAAAGATATATATTAATATTAAAATTTAAAAAAATCCTTATTTACTAATTATTTTAAAAAATCATCAGTAATTAGGTTGCCTTAGTTATACATGATTGAAATTTATATCATTGCTCATGTAGGTTGTTAAAGTGACCCAAACCAAAATACGCAATAATTGTTGGGTGAGTATGGATAATAAGGTGATACTTTTTAAAATAATATATTTATCAAATAATTATAATTGTGATATTTATATGTTATTAAAGTGCTAAACTATATTTTAATAGAGCTGGATATATAATAAAATACTATAGTGTAGAACCAAATATGTCACTTTCATGGAGGCGGTTGTATGCACGTACGCATGGGCGTCACATTCTATTTCAGAAGATCATGAGGAAGATAAGGAAAAGTTTATAATTAAATAATATTAATAATATTTATAAAATAAAATTAATAATTTAAATATACTTTTAGAACCATTCATTTAAGGCAATGATGAAAAATTAAGAATGCGGTTCCGGGAAGCAGTTTTCTGTATGTCAACATGACAACGTCTTCATTTTTTGAATTGTTTTGTAACATAGTCGAAAATTAATATTGAATCAGTAAAATTATTTTACAATATTATTAATACTAATTTTACCATGATTTCATAGATTTAATATATATTTTTTGGAATAAGAATAAAACAATTAAAAGGGTTCGATTGAGAGCATTACCTCTCACTTCAGATGTAATCACTTGGGTAACGACTTAAGGCACCTTAGCTTAGAATTTTGTAAATAAAAAGGATTATAGAGAATGTTTAGAGAGGTTTATAAAAAAATTATAGAGTTTTATTCAATCTAATTCTTTAAAATGAGTGGATAAATGGGTTTTTAGTGAGATCCTTTTATGTGTAATGGGAATGCCATTTTTGTAAATATTGCTTCTTAATATAAAGAGAGAACATGTTTCACATGTAAAGTTGATCCAAAGTATAAAAAATTGGAGTGGGTGATGAGGTAAGTGTGATAATCCCCTAAACATTAATTTTCACTTTTTTAAACATGTTTTTGGGTCTTTTACTCTTATATTTTTCACTTTTACCTTTTTAAGTTTTTATCACGGTAATTAATTTTCACATTAGTAATTTTCTTTTAATGAATAAATATATAATGGGAATTATTATACAATTTGGCCATAAATATTATAAATATTAAATCAATATTATCAAATAATTTTTTTTGGTGTAAGAAAAATTTATTTTATCATTAGCGCATGTAACACATAAAAATCTGTTTTTAGAAAAAAATTGTATTTTAAGAATAAATGTTATTTTTATGACAAAATTATAAATTTTAGTTATTTATTTGAAATAAATTGGTTTATTATTAACCATAAATTTTTTATGTGGATTTAAAAACATTATAAAATCAAATTTCAGCATGTGGGTACTTAAAAGAAATAAACCAAGAAAAGTTTTTATTAATGTAAAGTATTACCTATATTTCAAAAAAATTAAAAATGAGTTTTATAAATTAAATATTATACTTTTAATTAAATTATTTGAATTTATTCATTTATATTTTATATATCTAATTGTATTCACAAAATTTCAAGTCATTCTTGTATTATGATAAGGCCATAAAAGTGATAGTGTTTACAAAATCAATATTTTTCCCTATTCTCCAAAAAATTAAACTTTTTTAGAAAGGTCAAAAAAAGTAATCCGAGGATAATTTTGAAATTATGAATTAAAAAATAAAGTTAATTTTTTAAAAATAAAATTATAAAAATAAAAAATTTAATTTTTATATGAAAATACAAAATATAAAAGTAAACTATTTTTATTGAAAAATGAAGTTTTTAAGTGTTCTTAATATTATTTCATATTAATTTTGAATTTAATGAATGTTAATATATTAGTACATTATAATAATTTTTTAAAAGTGGTCAGTTTAATTTATGAGTTTAAAATATATAACACTGATAAATATTTATTTGAAAAAGAACATCCATATTTAATATTAAATCATATTAGTTATTCATTCTCTAAATGTATGAAATTATGTATGAGTAATATCTAATTATTTAGTGTGTTTTTATTAATATTTTAAATTTCATAATAATATTCACATAATATGTCATGAATAATTTTATTTTGGTGTTGCACATGGAGTAAGCCATCGAACATAATGCTAACTTAGAGGAAAAATATATTCCAAAATCCCAAGGTGTTACATTTTCCCCCTTAAGTAAATA
Source organism: Viscum album (assembly GCA_963277665.1). Classification (NCBI taxonomy): domain Eukaryota; kingdom Viridiplantae; phylum Streptophyta; class Magnoliopsida; order Santalales; family Viscaceae; genus Viscum; species Viscum album. The sequence continues at coordinate 1,969,078,657 of OY728132.1, forward strand.
AAATCCATAAAATTTAGTTATCACATACTAATAAAAATATATAGTGATTTCTAAATGATAAATGTGACCCAAAAATTAATTTCTAGATAGATACTAGCCTTTGAATCATATGGAATAAATCTTATTTTCTCATAATAGGCCAATTCATATATTGAGTTCTCCATTCATTTGATCTAAACATCCCCCATGATTAAGTATCACAATTACAATAATATAAATATTTTTCCAGGTTATATCATAGTAATCCTTAAATTGATAGATGATCATAGGTTGGTTTGAAATGTGAAATTTGATTTCCTAATTTCAGTGTTAAGTCATAATGACAATGACTAAGACACAAGATGGGGTAGGGGTTTATTGTGATCCTTTAAACACTTTAACAAACTCAAAATTTACCTCCTTATATGTAGTGATTCTTTTCTTATATCTTAAATATTATTGAAAAAAATAAATAAGTAAATAAAAGAACACAACAATGTATAGTTGTTTAGGGAACAAAGATCACCTAGTCCACTCCACCAATGCTCTCTCCACAAGCTTGGTGATTTTCACTATTAATTCCTTTTTTCCATGCACCTATATAATTGAGTATAGGTAGGTGACACCTTTATAATAAGGATTTTACAAGGACTCCTAGTAGGTTTTCAAGGAACCTTAAATCCCCATCTTAGTCTAAGAAACTGATAATCCTTCACTAACTTGAATAATTTTAAGAAGATGATACTATAATAAATCAATTGATTTTGATTTGATAGATAAAATAGGGGTTTATTAGAGTTTTAGTAGTAACTGATAGATGGGTTTGGTCTTCAATAATTCACAACAACAACAAAATAATATTTAATGTCACACAATATTCCTTTAAATAGTGATAGAGAAAACACTAGGTAGATGAATAATTGTAAATGTCTCCAAAGTGTAGCTTTGAAAGCAATCACACACTATTATTTACAAGAACTATTCCTTTTTCTTGAGAATAAATACTTGTCTTTTGAAGATAATATCTCTGCATTTATCCTATTAGTTGAATATATTTTTGTCAAACATCTATATAAATACCACATAATAAATCTTGAATATTTTTGATTCATATTAATCAAAGAGAGTGGTAAATTTTCTTAAAAACTGGGATGATTTAATATATTGATTACGATCCTTTTAGTAGTTTGAAAACATATTTAAAGAGATATATACTTCTGGTGATACCATTTTAGAAAATGTAGATAATATCTTGAATTTAAATATCCATTATTGACCAATTCAAATGTTGTATTTCCTTACATAGAGAAAACTACAAAAGTATGATTGACAGTGTATGATTGATTATAAAAGTAAAGTTGATGAATCAAACATTTTTTCCTCAAACATAGGATTTCTTACAAATATAGGGTTGTTGTTCCATACTTTCAAATAGAGTGGGGTTCATGATCCATACATTTTATTCCAAACATAGGGTTCCAAACCTTACGTTCCACTTAAAAATGTAGGGTATGAACTGTGTCTCCAAATTAATTTTAAACATATCAAGAATACATAATTAAATATCTTTCCATGTACTTGTGAATGCTTCTAAATTAAAAAAATATTCTAATAAATATCATCCTTAAATTCACTTAAAACAAACATCATTAGTAACCCAAACGTGGGTGTTTGGGAGAATATAAATAAAAAATAAATAAATTATTTTTTTAATCAACATATGCTCAACATTGGGTACTTAATATGGATTCTTCTGTGGGTATAGAAAATTTTGTCAATCACATCAAATTAATCTAAAGGAAGGATAATACTATATTCATGAATCATATTCCGTAAACCTTAACTTGTGAAAAAATAATAATTGAAGTTTTTAATTAATAATATGAAATCATTAGGGTGGTAATTATTTTCTCTTAGAGAGCTTATTAGGTATACTAGAGTGGCTAGAATAGAATCTAATAAGACATTTAGAAATATAGGGTGGAGGATAAGTGTAACTTTCACTACTTAATTTTCACTATCAACTTTAATAGTAGTCATTGAATATGATTTACCTTGTTCTATTTTCTTTTGAGGTAACTGAGGTCTATTATCCTTGTTAGCCCTTGGATTAGGGATCCAATTTTAATAACTCCCGTACTCTTAACATTAGAGGCATTTAAAAATTTTCACCTCCATTTCATTGATTAGATTCGTCACCCTAGTTCGATAATAATGTTCTATATTTCCAATCCATACACTTGTAAAACACTTGTTTATTCAATTAATACATTCCCTTGTGTGATTATTCCCATATTTTTTTATATATAGGAAGTTGGATATTATTTCCATTATTATCTTCATTGACTTATATTCTTTGAAACTTTACCCTTATCTTCCTTTGTGTGTTTGGAGGTTCTAAAAGACTCAAGTTATTAATCATAACTTGAGATAGTTGGGTGAGAATAACCAAAAGTTTTTTTAACACCATCTTCTGTCCCATTTGGTTTATCATTATTAAAATTACTAAATTTTCCATCACATCCATTTTTAACATGTTTCCCCTTAGCTGCATCTAATTCTAAAACCAAAAGGTTTATTCAAGAGTGGTCAATAATAACATCATAAGGGAATTATTATAAATAACCTCAATAAAATTTAATGTCATTATTTATCACTTTATGACACCTTTATCTTAATATATAATTCAATTAAATCAACATATATCACTCGTATTTTAATATATATTTCTCTTATTTTGGTTTTTATCATACTTCTTAACCTAGACCCTAAAGTATTTAGAATATAAATCATTCACAATAGTTTATAAATAAAATGCTAATTCACCAAATCATATTCCCCAAGAGATCCTAACTTAGTGTGCAGTATTTGGGTGACTCATCATGCATCGAGTGTGTTAGGACTAAGTTTTTTTTAGTTGTATTTGTTGTCAATAAATAGGTATGATGAAGAAAGAAAGGATGTTGAGAAAGGCGATGAATGAGAATTCAGATTAAAAGCGATTGAAATAAAGAAGTTTGGTGGGTGATCTATTTTTTTCTGAAAAATAATAAAGGTATTCTGAGTCATTTTTTTTCATGAAATATTTTATTAGTTTCAAAAAAATCACACTGACCTTTGTTTTGAAAAGAATCAGATCTCTGTTTTCAAAATAATCAGATCAATGTTTTCAAAGGAATTGGACTTGAAAAAGTATCACACTCACTTTTTCCATCATAATGGGGAATTGATCACTATCTGGAATGAGAGATTTGGTCACATGGAAGTAATTGTTTTGGGATTGTTTTGAAAAGAATCAGAACCTGATTTTCTAATAATTGGACTCATTTATTCAGAAAGTTTTTTCTCAAGATGAGAATGAGAAAGAAAGAAGGAAACTTGGGTGAATGAAAAGTTATGATACTTTCTGATGTAATTGTGATGATTCTTTGCTGATTTTAATTTCATATAAATCATGAGTTTTATTGAGAACTTGTGATGTAGGCTTGATAGAAGGAAGGGGGAGTGAAAGAGATGCTGCCAATCAGAAAATAATTGTATTCATATTTATCATATCTAGATAGTAGAGAGAAAGAAGTGGTATTGATTGTTTTTCAAAACAATCAGAAATGAATCATATTCAAATTTATCATATCTGGATGGCAGAGTGAAAGAAGTGGTATCAATTTTTTTTCCAAAAAATTGGAAAAAATCATATACAGATTTTTTGTATCTAGATGGAAGAGATAAAGAAGTGGTATTGATTGTTTTTCAAAACAATTGGAAAGTAATCGTATTTAGATTTATCTTATATAGATGGGAGAGAGAAATAAGTGGTATCTATTTTATTCAAAATAATTGGAAAATAATCGTATTTAGAATTATTGTATCTGAATGGTAGAGAGAAAGAAGTTGTACCAATTGTTTTTAAAAACAATGGTATCCAGATTGAATAGGTGGTGCTGATTGTTTTTCAAAAAAATCATATCCAGATTGAAGAGGCGGTGCTGATTGTTTTTCAGAAAAATCATATCTAGATTGAAGTGGTGATGCTGATTGTTTTTCAAAACAATCATATCCATATTGAAGAGGTGGTGCTAATTGTTTTTCAATACAATTATATTCAAATTGAATAGGTGGTGCTGATTATTTTTCAAAACAATCATATCCAGATTGAAGAGGTGGTGCTGATTGTTTTTCAAAACAATTGTTTTCAGGTTGAAGATGTAGTGCTGATTGTTTTTCAAAATAATAGTATCCAGATTAAAGAGATGGTGTTGATTTTTTTTTAAAATGATTGTATCTTAATGAAAGTGAAATAATTGACATGATACCGATCAAAGATAATTTTTTTATATTGTATTGTATTATATCAAGACAGATCATAGTTTTCAAATTCTATTGTATCATATCTAGGTAGATCATTATTTTTAGATTGTATTTGATCATACCCAACAATCATAACCAGAAATTGTAACCAGAATGATCATAACCCAAATGATCATAACTAAAAATGATTATATCCAAAATGATTGTATCCCGAATGATCATAACCAGAATGATCATAACCAAATTGATCGTAACCAGAAATGATCATATTTAGGATGATTGTATCCAGACCATTTTTATTCAGAAATGATCATTCTTGGGTTGAGATAAAAATAAATAAATAGGAATGAATGGAAAGTTACAATAATTTACAATTGAAATCAAGTGATGCAAAAACTGATCCTTAATGAATTCAAAGTAATGAAGGTAGTCATGGTTTAAACACTGGTTTTTGAATAAAATATTATTTCTCAAGTGGTTTAAGAGAAAATAAAATAGAATAAGATAGGTGAATGATTTTTAGAGGGGAAGTTGAACATTAAAATTCAAGATTTTGATTCAAATTAGTTCTGAGAATCGTATTCAGCAATCAAGAAGAGGAATAAATCTCCCTTGATCAAACACCTATATTCTTAACAATTAAAATTGGTCTCAATAATTGAAATAAAAGATTGAAGAAGAAGAGGTCAAGATTATGGAAGTTTTGAGAAGAATCGAGAAGCATTGAAGAATTCAAAATGCATTCTGATATTTCAAGGGAAATAGAATTTTGGGTGAATTTAGGTGAGCGGGAAAATGTTTTGGGATTTCCACCTAAACTTGTTTTGGAATCACCTATAATAGGAGAAAATACTTTGTACTTTTTGATTCTTTCACTATTCACTGCAGAAGAGAGAGAATCTATGGGTTTCTAGAGAGAAGAAGAGATCAATTCTATTTGGATTGAATTTTTTTGGGTGGTTCTAATTCATTCATATTCTATTAGGCTTGATAATTGTATTCTAGAATTGAAGTGGTGATAATTATACTCTATAGTACTCTATCAGAAAATCAGATTGGGAGTATTGTTTTGTAAGAATCGGACTCGGAGGAATCAGAATCAGAATAGATCCGAATCAGTGTTTCATGAAAAAATCCAGGTGGTTCTTACCTTTCTTCTAGGTAAGTAATTGATGAATTATATTTCAATTTAATACATTTGTTTAATTTAAAAGAAGCACATGTAACATGAGTTGTTACAAAATAAACTGTATTTCCCTATTGTGCTAGGAGGGTGCGCACACACTGGAGGGATTGTTTCACAATGCTACCTAAGTGTAAGGGTATATCCTACTCGTTGCAGCCCAATGATTATTTTCTTAGTTTATTGTATGATGTTGTATTATTTGCAAACCATACCACAGATGTAGCTATTATTTTTGAATAATGAACCTTCTAAATATTTGTGTTCCTATGGATGTGTGTTGAGTTTGTTTTCAGTAGGGAATTGAAATCTCTAAAAAGAGGTGAAGGTTATTTCAATTTAAAATAATCATAAAAGAAAGAGTATCATTGATTCCCCCTCCCCCTCTCAGTGATACAATACATTGACTGGACACTTTTACCGTGAAGACCAAGTTGACACACAACCATCCTTTTTCAGAGTGATTAACCACATGTCTATCTATTCCAAAAAAAAATCCACTATCTAGTATGTAAAAATGGATGTAATTGCTAGGAAACCACACAATCTATAATTTACCAAAAATCCTAGGACGTTATCCTACAGATAAACCCATCTATTGGGTTCTCACTAAATTTATCCCATCCCAATATATAAAAATAACTAAAAATATTCTAAAAAATTAATAAACCCTATTCTGTCACGAACTAAAGCTCATTAGACTCATACTCCTAGGTTCGATTATAAAAAAAAGAATTTTGATGTAGTATTTCATACCATGTGAGATTATTAAAGAAAAAATGTCTTTATTATACATAATTTCTATAATTTAATAATTAAATCTCCCAATAAACACAAAATACCAACAATAGAAACTTTATTAAAATTGAGGATCAATTACATAAGTAACTTATTTAATGATAATTGTGAACATTTATCAAAAAACACACCACAACAAACCCCCATATAGACTCATAATAGGTTATAATGGTCATGATAACCAAGGAAATGAAAACATAATAAAGGGGTGAGCTTAAATTCTTACTAAGGAAAAAACTAGCAACATTTCATCAAGTTTAAGATCATATAAATATTAAAAAACATGAGAAATAGAGAAATATATTATTAAAAAGATCATGGAATTATAAGTGTTTTCCATAAGTCTTGATATAAGGACATTCAATCTCAAATGAAAAAACATATACCATGGAAAAATATCACGACATAAGAAATATGACCCATAAATAATAATCATAGAAATATATCATAGTAATGTGGAAAAATAAATAGCATAGGAATCTTAACATAGAGGATTAGGCATCACTTCATATTTCCCTTAGTGGATTAGGAATCAGAACATTTGCCATATAGTGCATTAGGCATTACTTCCTATTTTCTATAGTGGATTAGGCAATTATTCTTATTTCCAAGAGTGAATCAAGCATTACCTCATATTTACCATATAGAAACAATCATCATTACTTGAATCCCATTATTATCACATGTGATATAGATCCTTAACCAATGCATTGGATTGAAATATAAGACCCTAAAAACCATAATAATAATCATCCATATATATATATATACATGTGTGTATTCTATTAGAGATTGAAAACATTAAAACTTCCTACATCACTTAATTAAACCATTTAAAAGAGATGAGTTTCATTAAAAAATTTCTTTGAACATTCTATATGCCATCTAGAGAAATAAATTGGATGACGACTTAAAAATATAACTAGTGTAAGATAAAGAGATTTATCGATATTGATATATATGAAAACTAACTTTTTAATATTACTCCATTAATCATTTGAAAAATAAGAAAAAATTCACTAGTTCTTAAAGGATTGAAAACTCCTTAAATTTTTTTCTTTAGAATAAAATAATTTCGGCATAATAAAAATTATCCCTTAAAACACAATAAAGACTTTTAGAAAAAAATTTATATTATAAAGATTATTTTAATAACTATATTCTGATAATACATTTAAACACAAAATAATTATTTTTGAAAAACAAAAGACTTTAAAATCCCTTTTTAAATCAAGAATTTATTTCAAAAATAAAAATTTTAATTTTGAAACATATACGGATATTTGTTTTTTAAAATTATAAAGAGTTAAAATAAATTTTAAAGCCATTTTAAAACATGTAAATAATCTTTTAAATGAGTAATTTTTATATGGTGAGATAAACCATAAAAGTTTTTTCAAAAAATGTTTTTACCATTCTTGTAAATGACGAATCTTTTAGTTATATTCAAAATTCATCTTAAAAATGGTGATGTGAAATATTTTGAAAAATTTTACTTTTAAAAAGGATATGGAGTAATCAATACTTGAAAATTATCTAATTATTTTTAAAGGAAATACGAGCTAAACATAAATTATTTGAACATGAAAGGAAAACAGAGTTAATATTTTTAAATAACATTATTAAAAACACACATCTTGAAAACAATTAATACTAATTAATTTTGAAAATAGGGTAAGAGAAATAAAAATATCACATGAGATAACACATACTTAGGTTTCCAAATAAAAAGGATAACATTTTTGGGAAGAGATAATATTAACATGGTAGAAAAAGAATTGTTAAATAAGATGATAATTATTATAAAAAAAGGTATAATTTTTGAGATGGAAATTCATCATGGTAAATGATATGAATTAAAAATTTCACATTCCCAAAAGAAAAAATTTATTATAGTATAATATTTCAATATAATGAAACTATTTTAAAAAACTATGATCAAATATGAATAATTAGGACTCAAGAAAAGTAGTTGAGTGAATAAAAACCCCTTAACATTAATTCTGCAAAGCTGAATGTGATATGAAATCCATTTTAAAAAGATAAATATCTTAATAACCTATTTAAAAACCATATTTATAACGAACTATACTTTAAATAAATGGTTATTACTTTAGAATTGAAGCATAGTTATTACAAAATATAACAAAACCATGATAGGACTGTATAAGTATAGTGTCTTTAGAAACTGGGAAACATAAACAACTGGTTCATAAATCATCTACATTTTCTCACATTTATTTCATCATATCTAGAGTCTCTTTTGGAATATCCTACTTAATACCCTTCTTCCTGACATGGGGAAAATAAAACATAGAAAAGGGTGATCTCAAATGCTCAGTAAGGGTAAACAAAAGAAATATCAATCGTATCATATTCATAAGAACATAACATTTTGAAAATCTTAACCTGCAAAAGAGATCATAATATCATAACATGGGATAAATCATTGTAGTGAAATTTAATCCCAATAATCATAACTTAAAACATTAATCTTTGTTTCATACATACATAATCATAGAAAATCATTTCATATTAGTCAAGGATCATTTCCAAGACCATCATAGCGGACAAAGTCCATTACTGAATCGAGTTCACTCCTCATTCCAGTCCTGTATCACTGAACCAAATTAAATTTCCGTTCCAACAATGTATATCTCATGATATATAAATCTTTACCCAATGCATTGGAGTGAGATATAGGTCCCACCCATCTCATAATGAAACCATTCTTATGTGTTCCACAAAATCATAAATCATACATCATAGCATAACCCATGTAATAAAAATGGGATTCTTAAACATCGTTCCATCATAAAATAGTCCATATAAGATAAAAGGACTTCATAAAAATAATTCCATCATAACATAATCAAATCAATATAAAAATAGGGGTCTATATTATCTTAGATGGAAAATAATTTTGATAAAACACTTGAACTTTATTCTTGAGGAAAATATCATTTCTACTTCAAAAACATTTTTCCTTTCTTAACATGTCATACAATTTTATATGAAAAGAAGTTGATTAAAAATAAACTTGAAAACTTTTAAAGTAAGCTTCATGGAAATAATGTTCTAAAAATCCATTCAGGCTGTAAAAGTTAAAAAAACATTCTTCTCGTACTTTGGATGGAAAAGTCAAAAAGTACCTCGTACTAAAAAAGAAAAAATATTCCTTTCATATCTTTTACTAAAAACTCACAAATGGTTAAAATTGGATTTAAACAGTTGTAGGTGGATGGAAATAATATTACATATTTAGGAAACATGGATGTGGATGATAAATATTCCCCAGTAGATTCTGAAGTATAAACAATCTTAGATCAAAAATGAGATTGCGAGATTTTTCCTTACCTTAGGTCCGATTTGCTTCGCACATATATGAAACTCCTGTATAATGATTTAAATAATTTCATCGACTTATTACATAATCATATTCATTGTTATGATATCATATATGGTCATATTATTAGCTTCTTATTAGTAATATTTCATTGCTACTTGTTATTCGGGTGTTCATTGCTTTATGTTCTTATGAATATTTTGTCGAATAAATTCTTCTTATTGTTTTTTAGGTTATAGATACCTCATTTACAGAATGTTATTAGTGTAATATATATCATATTTATTCATTTAATTCATTTATATAATCATTATTCAATTAATATCATGTAGAACGAGTCACATCACATCGTGGAGACGGTAGTCCGTACGTACGCACAAGCGATGATATCGTTCCCATGATCGTGGAATTGTATTTAAGTGTATGTATACTATTTCAGAATAAATATAAATTTACAATAATCATATATAGTTATTCTTTACACCATTATACCCATCCAAGTAAGGTGGTGGTGGAAAACAGACTACACCACGGCGTGGAGACGGTATTCCGTACGTACTCACACGCGGTGATTTCGTATTTCGTAGGATGGATAGAAGGTGAAATAGGGTTGTTTCATATTTATAATAACATATAAGTATATGAGTGATACTTATGTTATTACTTCATAATTAAACATCTAAAGAATAGGAAGTAGAAGAAGAAATAAATATGAAAGAATCGGTAACCGATATTACCTCTTCTTCGACACGCCTCTTTGAAACATCCTTTTAGAGCACTAAAATTGGTATTTGAAGAAGACCAGGACCTCTAGTATGTTTCTAGAGAAGTTAATAAGGGAAATGGACAGGGGTTGGATGATCTTTAATGCTCAAAATGGTGTGATGTGGAGAGGGAGGAGGTGCCCTTTTATAAAGGAGGAGAGGGGCACCTTAGAAAAAAATCAAAATATTATTTTTTAATAAAGAAAAATTTGGTTTTTAATAGCTCAAAATTGATTTATTTCTAAGATAAGGTAAGTATGGGTCATAATAATCTCAAAAAATATGTTTTAGACAAGTTTAGGTTACTATTTTAACCTTATCATTTAGATTTCACTCTAAGTTAAATAATTTAACTTTTACCGTGTCTTCTTGTTTTCTTACACTATATGGTTAATAAACTTACTATAACAAGCCAAAAGAACCCCAAGTGGTTCATTATTAATATATATAACCTTATCTAGGTAATTCGGCTGAACCTTATATTTTTAGGAATATAATAACAATTAATAATATAATATTGTTTTTAAAAACTATTTTATGTCAATTTTGAAACTATTTGGTAATTGATTTTTTTGAAAATTATAACAGCATGATTAGTTCTAAAAAAGATTATTAAATCTATACTAACATGTCATATTAACCTATAAAATTAGTTCAATTCATAAAAAGTCTCAAATTACATTTATTTGGGTATTTATAACATCAATTATGTGAAAATTTCATTAATAAGGTAATTACTGCATCATCGTTGTGTCATAAATAAAATTAAATTATTTAACATCTAAAAATTATAAATAAAATACCATTAGTTAGGAAATATTTTTATATTTCTAATTAATAATTATAGTAGAATTTATCTTATGTATCACCCTACATTAAAAATGTTTTTAGTTATTAAAGTTTGATTTCAACTATTTTAACACTTCTTTAAATAAAATAATACTAAGTGTCCTAATCTAATCCAAGTGGACCTAAATGGTCATATTTTATTCATAAGGTTGTTTTTGGTCGAATTAAACTTATCCAATAGAATTAGGACATGTTTTAGGGTAATAATAATATCATTTTTACCCTTACCCTATATACTTTTAACCGTGGTAAATAAAAGTAAAAATTTACTATTCACCAAAAATTATTTTTATCTTATTGAAAAAAATTTTAATCCTTGATATTAAATGTGTATCTTAGATTTTTGAAATTCCACTAACAGAAGTGGTAAAATTAATTTTTATGTAAATATTCAAATTCTCCTAGGAGGTGGGTAAAAAACGGTGAAAAGTTCAACAAAATTTTTATATATCTAAAATTATTATAAAATGACTTCAATGAATTAAATTGAACATATATAAGTATTATGTATCTATTTTGACCTAAAATATATTTAAATAAAATATATTATTATTTAAATAAAAAGTCGGTTTTTAAATAGTAACCCAGTGTTTTCACTATTCATCAATAATTGAAAGTTTTTAGAAAAATACAAAACTTTCAACCTAGGCTAATTTCGATATTCCAAATCCAAAAATTAAGTCTGTTGAAAGATAAAATTTTTAAAATTTTAAAAATTGGGTATTACTATTCATAATGACTAGTTTATATAATATTTTAATAGCATATCATTCTTTAGTGAAACTCGGTATTGTGTACAACACACACTATTGTGGAAGTTCACGATTGCTTGTAAAGAAACCCAAGCTAGGGTTGTGTGTAGTGAAATATTCCTTTGATGCTGCGTATAAAATTAGACATAAAAAAATATACTTCTCATAAACTATCAGGGTGTTACAATATTCACACCTATATACTTATATAAAATTAATTTATAATCATTTATTACAAATATTTTAGTCAGTTATATTTTATATTGACTGTTAAATGATATTAACTTTAATTGTTTTTTTACTGTTAGTTTCATAGTTATGGGACCAATTCATGTTTATAGATTCACATTTCATCATTATAAGATCATTATATATACTGTAATATATTTTTTATAATTATTTATAATGTTATAATTTCATTTTATTCGTATTTTTGTTATGTTTTGTGATTAAGAATGTTTTAATGAGAATATTTTAGTAATTTTAATAAATGAGGGGTGATATCTTAATAATAAGTTAGATATTATAATTGTCACACCGTGACCTGAAATTGATAAAAAATTAATTAATTTTTGTGCCCCTATTTTTTTCTACCGACTAAATTTTCTCCTAAACCAAGACTTTTTGGGAATAATGAGCATGTTTCACTGTTAAGGTTCATGGTTTTTCAAACTGTGTGGTAACTGTGTGAAAGATGCCACAACATTCGACATTTCCAACCACATGGTTGGCACACGGTTTTCCAAACCATGTGGCTATCCCATGTCGGTACCTCCAAGAGACCAGTAGGGGGAATATGGTTGGTTCTCAATTTTATAAATCATGCAACACAAAATGTGCATCGTGTCTTTCTTCTAAAAATTAAATTAATTTAAATCAAAATTAAAATTTAAAAGGAAAAATAAAAAATAAAATGAAAAAACCTAATCTAACTCTCCCCCAACCTTTCATAGGTGACAACCCTACCCCTCTTCCTCCATTACCATGTGCACCATGCCTCTCGACCTCATCTCCGCTGGTGTTTCATCTTGATTTCTTTAGGATTTTTGGTTGACACCTCAAGGTAGGGTATCCTCTTGCATCCTTCTCCCTTTTTTTTGAGTTTTTACTTTTTCCTCTCATGACGTGAAATTCAGCTTAACCCTAGGTGTTTTCAGTTATTTAATTATAACACCATTACTTATATTTATGGTGTGCAAAAGGTCTCTCATTCCAGCTTCAAGCATGTTTTATCATTCATTTCCAAATGTGAAGAATTTTGGTCTGTTTCAGTTTTCCTCTTCAATTTATGTAGGTTTTTTTCCACCATTTTTATTATTCCAAATTTGTTTGGTGGATTTTTTTTTATTTTTGAGTTCCTAGTATTTTTTTAGTGGATCATGGTTTTCTTTGAAATGATTTTGAGTTTCCAAAGTCGAAGGAGACTTACATATGAAAGTGTGAATATATATAATGGGGATAGGTGTGCTTATGTATATATATAGAAAATGCATATGTGTGTAAGTGTAAAGGGGTATATGTATGTATAAGAATATATGTAAGGACCCCCTTGTATATATTCATAAACATGAGAATATGTACATAGTTTCTATGTGTCCTTATATACATAAAAACATGCACATGCATGTATGAAGAAAAGGGACGATTGGAGTATTCACTGATAAAGGCATCAAGTGATGAGCTGTTTCAGATTTTTTTTCTCCCTTTCAAGGATGGATCCCTATATCCAATCTTTTAAAATTGAAATATTCAATTTCTTGAAGTTTTAATTTTTCTGTGTATTATACAAAGTGTTAATTCCATGAAAATTGGTTGTGTTTCTTAGAAATGATCGTCCACTTGTTTTCTATGTTTTTCCTTAACTTTCAGCACGATCTCCTTTAGTCTAAGAATGTTTAAAAGATTACCTTTAAATGTGAAGTATCCTAAATGTTTAAAATAGTCCTTATAAACTATTAATAATAGGTGAAGTGTGTTTCTTGGAACTCAAAGTCATTGGTTAATTTTTTTATCTAAACCGTGGACCATTTAGCACATTGAAGTGTATTTTAGAAATAAAATGACTTAAAAATACTATTAGGAAGCTTATGAAAATGAACGATATTTTCACCCTGGTTTTGGGGAATGATCTTGAAATGGTAAATGTGTAGTCACATTTGGAACTTTGAGATGTTATATGTTTGATGGGAACCCCTATGGCCATCCTCCCGATGAGAGGGTCTTTACATAGGTGGTGTTGGAGTTTGGTATAGGCATGCATGACGGAATCTGTGGGTTATGGTTAATGCCATCCTTGTGAGGAATTCCACATTATCATTTATACTATTATCATGGGATTACTTGGTGTCATATAGAGGGTCAAGTGATGGTTTCTTAATATTCATGATTGGATGGATTAGTACCCCCTAGATTTGCAGATAAGCCAAAGGGGATTTCTCACTAGTGAGGTTAGTTTAGAGCATCATGTTGGTTACAGACTATGAATCTGTATAATACGCTGATAGGCGAGTCTGAACTGATTACATCTAGGTATTACTTCTATATATGTATTGTAAATTCCAATATTTTCAAAACTTTATATTCTTATTTAATTCTCTAGCACTTTTTTTACTTGATCCCATGACACTCATTTCAAACATATTCTAATTTCCTCTTTTTCTAGTATTTTTATAAAGTGACACACCTTTCTTTTAATTTAATGTTAAAATACATATTACAACACTATTATTATTTTAAATTAGTTTGTTTAAATTACTTATCATGCTTTGTAAACTATTTTGGAAATTTAGTGGAAATGGGGTTTTCTTAAAAATAGAATTATCTTACTTGTTTTTTTTGAGAATATCAAAAATCCTTATTTTTATATGTCCAATTTTCTAACTGGAATGACTTGGTTTTATTTTTAAAGTTAAGGCATAATTAATAGTTTATTTAGAGCACCCATTCTGAGTTTTAAAACTCATTCCCATAGATTTACCTTTTTTTATATTCTGGTGATACTTCTATCTCAGACTCAGTTATCATTGGATGATATTGGTTTAACAGTTAGTGGAGACTCACAGGGTCACATAGAGATATATATAGTTTCATTTATTTCCATTTTGTGTTTATATATTTATTTTTTTGTTTATATATTTTTATTTGTCTTTGTTTTTATAGTATTATTCATTCCCAATGATTTTATCTTGATTCCTAACACTAGTTTCTATCCTAGGAGGATCGGGAATGTCTTTTGGGCGTTGTTGCAGGCCAGCTTGGGTGATCGGTTTGGGGTTGACCTAGGTTGGTTCAATAAAAATGGTATCAGAGGAGGATATTATTATTTAGGGTTTCAATTAGATCAAATATAGGATTATCTGGGCTCAGAAGGTAGGTCATGGGTTGATGCCTAATCAACACCACTCATGATTATACTTAAGTCACCAGGGGTAGTTGGGTTTTGATCCTTTATTTTTTGGTTTTGGGTCATGCTGTTATTGTTTGTTTAGTTTTATGAGCTTGTGTTTTTTGGGGGATTATAGTGGTAGCGATATGGTTCTACATGGTGACCACACATTGTGTAGAGAACCATGTGGAGTTCTCATGCATGGTTTAATATGTTTCCAGTGGTTGGTACAAACTCAGTGCATGGTTTGATAAACTATGTGGCTTGGGTATGCATGACCACTAGTTCCCTAATTTTGTTATTTTTGAATGGGTGATTCTTTTTTCTGAATTTGGATGGTGTGAGTGGATTTTAAAAGGTTTTTTAAAATATGGTTTTTAGAGTGAAAAAAGGGATTTGAAGGGGGAAAAGTCTTCTTTTATAAGGGGTTTTTTGGTTTCAAAGGGTACATAGAGAATAATTTTAATTTAGACGGGTTTTATAAAATGTGAAAAGATATGTAAATTAGGAATTCATGGTTTTATAGCACAATGATATGTGTGGCCATTGTATTATCATATATTCATTCACACACACACACACATTAATATATCTCTGTGTGTGTAGAAAGTGCATGTTGGAATATATACATATATGATATAAGAAGAAGTGGGATTCACACATATGTGATAGTTCATAGGATTTCATAGGTGAGTATTTTAAATCAAAGTTTTGACTTGATTTTTCTAAAGTGGTTTTTGTTAAGGAAAATTGTTACCATTAAAAAGAGAGTTTATTTTCTAATGGGATTTGTAGTTTTAAAGGGAAAAATGATGTTTTGTTTTTAATTTTAAATTCGATGTGATGAAATGGTTTTGAATGTGGTAAAAATGGTTTTCATTTTAAAATAAAAAAATGTTGATTTTTTTTAAAATTGGGCTCTTTTCTTGTTTTTTGATGTTGTTGTGGTTTTTTTGGTTGAGATATGATTTGTTTTTGATTTTGTTTTATGATGTATTGACTTGTAAGATTGGTATTTGGTTTGAAATGTTAATTAGTAAGTTCTGGTTTGATGTTGATTTTGTTTTGTGATTTCTGTTCTTTGGAATATACTGCCCATAAAGACACAAAAGGTTTCTGAGGATTCTCCTCCAGTCTTCGACCCTTCCCAGACTCATAGTGGATTGGTGGATCTATGATTTTCTCAATATTTTCATGTTGTCCATAGTTATCGAGGTCTGTTATATTTTTTTGAGTGTCTTGGAGAATTTGAGAGTTTCTTAATGTTTTTGGGAACTCCTGATGTCATAAGGTTGTGAGTGTCTTGGTTTTGTTTTAAGGATTGTGAATGGACCAGTGGAAGGTGATCATTCCATCTTCACTTTGATTTGGACTATCTTAGGAGATATTCAAGACCACTTTTATCTAATGGTTTATTCTCTAGGAAGTGAATGGGAAGAAAGTTCATGAGATCACAGATTCTTGACAAGGTCCACTGATGGTGAAGGGGGATGTTAAAAATTTCAATGAGATCATTTCCTTTTCTCTAGTGGTGGTGTAAAGTGATTATTTGGAAGCACTTATTTTATTAGTGTCTCCATCTTGGGTTTTATGATCATGTTCTTTCATCTAGGTAGGTCTCAAATGGTATCCTATGAAAGTTGATCGTTTGTTTTCTTTTGGATCTCATGAAGGTTCCCCATTAGGCGAGGAGTGTGAACCAAAGGAACCTATTCTAGACAACCCTCCTCATTTTGTTACTACCTTTCATTTTTCAAACCACAAGGTTTTTTATTTCCAATGTGGTCAATTTTGGAAATCTAATCCATCCTTCTATAATTCTCAGTGGTATTGTTGAATATGTATCCACTCATGAAACCATAAGGATTTCCAATCAGGGATTATAAGATCTTGGTTGTGGTGAAATAGATGCTTCAATACATCAGGGTTCCTTCCATAGGTATCCCAGTGAATCTTTTCACACAATCAAGGAATTTTTGGGTGTCAGGGATATACTTCCAACATGTATCCTTTGACTTTTGAATAGTGACCGTTAATTTTTTCCTCAATTTTTGTTTTATTTCCTTGGAAACCTTTTCTTTTGATGATCCAAGTAGCGAGTATGACATGTCTCATGAAAGAAAAAGCAGGACAAGAAACACTTACCTATGGTAGGATTTCTGTCATATGTGTTCGTACATCATGTATAAAAAATATCATTTATTATAAATATATTTTATAACTATAATCATAAATTTAAAACCATATTTTATTTACTTATAAAATTTTAAGACCATTTTATAAAAAATTATTTGTTAAAATAACTATTTTGGGTGATAATTACCTCTCTTTTTAATGAATGTTTTGGTTGAGTAATTTTAGTCCTTTTTATTTGATCATGGTTCCATAATCTCTATAATGTTAAAAATTATATAAATATCATATATTAACATTTTATTAGTATTTATAGTATCTCATAAAAGTTAGATATAGGAAAATGAGTTACACCATTAATGAAGATGACATGCCATGCATATACATGAACACTATTTCTATTTTTCCAACAAATGTAACGTAAGAATATGAAATAACATTTTACCTTTTTAGAACCAATATTATATCAAAATTTTCATTTATATTCTCTAAATATATCCTTATCACTATCAATGTTAAAATAAAATGAAAAAAATTTCACAACGCAATATGGAGGCTATAATTCACATGTATGCATGAGCGACAATATTGTTTTCCAACAGATTGGAACCTAAGAAAGTATAGGTGATATTATAATGCCAAATTTATATTAATGTAATAAATATCATATTAATATGTTAAATTAATATTTATATCCATCCATTAATGGCTGTTATGCAAAACAAATTACATCAGTTTGCGGAGTGGTTGTCCACCCTACATGTGATTGACGATTCCATTTACCATTTAATGGAAGAGGATATAGATATAGGTTATGAAATTAACATAATGAAATATAGTTATATAGATGATATTTGTGTTGTTATTTTATCATATTTGTATGTAACATCCTGACCTAGGGTCTACTAAAATGGTGCACCGAGCCAATCGGTCACATGGCCTCAAGTGCGCCTCCCCATTTTCTAGAGGATGCTGGCTAGTAGTGATGGTAAAATATTGGTATGGTGGAGAGACTATACCCTCATGATCAGATTAGCAAAGTGGTATAATTATAAATAAATCAATTAAAATTGGAATCATTATGAATAAAATATAGAGCAAGAAAAGATGAATAAAATAACTCATAAAAATAAGAAATGACCAATGTTAAATATATAAAAATTATTGTCCTCGTGACTACAATTTAAAAGAGTAATAAATATAATATGTTATTATTAAACAATACGTAATGAAAAGAAAAAATCACCATGGGCTATAACCATGAGATTTATGAGCTTCGACCCATTCCTATGCTCCTAACTCCCATGTACAACCATGACAACACATGCATAATCCAAAGGACATGAACCTAAAACCATGAGGTCGGTTTTGGTACCCTAGTGTAATTGAGGCCTACACATGGTGTTGAAAAAACTCATTTTTTCACCACCAAGGGTTACTACTCATAATCTATTTTTTGAATATAAAATAAATCAGTGTGCTGGTATTTCACTAAAGTAGTAACTAAATATAAGTAAACAAGTTGACTCTGGTTATTAAGGGAAACCTGACCGACCGTACATGTTTTGGACTAAGCTAGAATGTGTTTGGACATATTCAAAAAATTATATATTTTCATATATGATATGTTTTTAAAGATATATCTACAATGGGAATGGACCCATGTCTTAGTTCCTATGTTTCCATAATAATAATAATAATAATAATAATAATAATAATAATAATAATAATAATAATAATAATAATAATAATAATAATAATAATAATAATATACATGTGTAGCTCTTGGAGGACCAAAGATATAACTCCAGCAGCAGTGTATAATTTGAAGAGTGTGACACTCTATAAACGACATCCTTCCTAGAAGTTCCTAATAATAAAATATGTAAATCCCTTCTAATAGTCTCATGCGAAATAAATAAAAGTAGGTTCTTATAATTAATGGGTAATACCCCCAATCATCTAAAAAATGGGATACAAAAACCATGAATATCATCCTGCTCAAGGATATGACTACCATGCTCAACATTCAAATCACGGGGGCATGATACATCGTGCCCAACTACCCAAGTTACATGATACGCCATTCCCATCATCCTCGACCTGGGGGTGTGAGAAATTATTCTCAACAATCCTAACCAAGGTCCCTACAGTCATTATTAAATGTAAGGTAATTATCCTTTCCCTATGTTCCCTTAGGCCAATGTTTCATAAAGAGGAAATCAACATCGCTCAAGGAACAATGGATCCTTTTTAGTATAATTAATTTAATATCGATCAACAAGGAATCTCTTCATCCAAGAGACTAAAACCATTTAATCAAAAATAATAACGAAGGATATGTCCATTATCCTTCCACAACACATCTCAATATAAAATAATTAAGAAGGCCATATCATAAACATGCCATTATTATAAACCAAGTATATGGAGGGAGGGGCATATATATTTATCAATTCAGTTACCCCTTTCAATTACCCCATTTTGTTAAGGAAGATAAAAGATCTGGAATGTGGTTATATTATAAATTCTAGAAAGTATATTTGGTTAAATTCATTTACTCAATTATGTTTACCCTTATAAGAGGGTTTAACTATAAAAAATCCAATTTAAATTAACTAGAAAATAATTAATTTTGATAAAGAGTATATAAAAAACACCCAAATAGGGTGGTTTAATTAATTAAAGAGTCATGTGGTTCAAATCATAAAAATGTCACCCCAAAGGGGGTTTTCTGGGTTGAGGTGGAGATCCTCTAATGTTTTAATTCTAAGAATAAAAAAATCATAATTTAAGGCACTTGGTTTTACATAACTAATTCTACATTTTAGAGGAAACATATTGAGTATTCGATTTATTACCCTATGGTGTAATTTATAAATGTGAAATACTTTAGGGAAATGATTTATACCACCTACCTTATGTATAGGATGGACCAATCATCTAATATCACGCTTTGATTTGAGACGGTTTGAGAGAAATTGATGAAATGAACAAAATACCTAAAAATTGGGAGAATTATCTTGCACAAATATTGTGGCAAAGGTAGTGTGAAAAACAGAAAAAGGAAGTAATAGAATCATAACACTTATAAGGATACTTTAATTTTGACAAGTAACACTCAAATCAATGTATAGACATAAGAGGTAGCTCAAAGACTACCTTAGAGGATAGGGATGATCTTGAGCAGCTAGGGAGAGGAGTTGTGCATGTGGAGGAGGAGAAAAATGAGGAGAAACTTAAAATGGAATTGGTGAAAAATATTAGGAAACCCCTTTTAAATATCCACATAGTTTGAATGCATGGTTTTCCAAACGGTGTGCCTACCTTTCATGGGATACTGCCTATGCAAGGGGATCACATTTTTCTTGCACATGGTTTAAGGAACCCTAAAAAAACCATGATATCCTCCTCCATCAATTATATTAAAATATAAACATGTCCATGAATCATGGCGTTCATGGTTAGAAAAAATTGTGCGACACCCATAATCCCTCAATACTGGTCGCATGATTTCTTTTGGAGGACCATACAATTTCATACAAACTATGAAACCCTCCCAGTTTGTCCCGATATTGAAAGTTCAAGGCCCCTTTCTCCCAAAACTAAATATAACTACCATGAAACCAATAAAATTATGAATAAGTCTAAAATAAACACATTTAAGTGTTCAAAAAATCATAATTTATTTCCTATGATTGGTTCATAATTCGGTCAATCCACCAAAGTAAAAATTTAAGTTCTTTTGGAAAAATTTCATTGAGTCCAAAAAAAAGGGATGTTATAGCCTCCCCACCTTATAAATTCTTATCCTTGAGAAAACTTGGAGAAAAAATTAAAAGAACACTCAAATTACTCAGATCATGTAGTATTTTTTAAGCTATCCCATTGTATTTCCATTACCCAACACACAACTGAAAATCCTTTTAAGTATACAATACATAAGCCATAGAAACTTGATTAAACACTTGAATTTATAAATAAAGCATCATGATATTAATTAATCAAGCATGTATAAACCAACAAATGTTCTCCTCATAATCTATCTCATTGACAAGCCCATGAAAATTACCACCAATGGTTTCCAACATTAAATGGAAAATTCCGAGCCATAGTACTCTCCATCATAAGAATTGCCTCTCAAATCACACCCTAAGTGTTCTAATGAAAATCCTGTCATGTGTTTTTTAACTTGGAAACCTATTACATCCAAATACATAATACAATCCCCATTTGATTTAAATTATTGAATTTTGATTGACTAAGAAAAAATTGTTGGAACCAAAGCCTTTCATAGTTGGAAATTAAGTCCGGTTTGTGTTTATTGTCAATATAAAATAGGTTGATCAAGGATTTTGAAAGTAAAGTGGTCTTATAGTACAAAAAAACTATAGTGTTAAAGGTGTCATCATTTCCCAATGTTTGACAAATTTTTGGGCTCAAAATTAGAAGGATAGAGAAATCTTCATGAAAGGCTATTTTCTAGGATGAATGTTATCAAATATGGTAAAGTCATATGTTTCATGATGGGTGATTTTTGTGGGGAATGGGCTTCAAAAAATGTTGAGCTTCATGAAGGTATGTATTTTACCAAATGTGTGATAGAATTATGGAGTTCTTCATGACTATGATAGGTATCGTGAGTGGATGATGAGTTTATGGTGTTCTACACAACTATGACATGCATCGTGAGTGAACTATGAGTTGATGATGTTCTTTATGATTATGAGAATATTAAAGAAAAGGTAAGATTTAATTAGAGAATCATAAATGAAGGATATCTATAAATATGTTTTTTGAGGTTCATGAAAATCCACTAGAAGCATGGGAGCTTTGTGAAAGGCTCAACCGATAAATATGAAGCTACCCAAACTTCATTTAACTTGAAAAGTATTGGAGAAATGTTTGAATCATACTGAACTCATGAAGGAAAAAAATCTTCTCAAATCACATATTCATTGTGAGGCTAAGAATTGAAAATATACTATCTTATTCTTGACCAATTCTTAAGTATCTTGAAAAAATGTGTTTCGTGATGACTGGGTATTCTGTGATGAATTAGTGAGCTTCACAATGGTAGTTTATTTCACGAAGGTAGTTTTCTCTATGAAGGCTGTGAGCATCTTGAAGGATACTGATAAAGTATTTTCACAAACAATAGTGTTGAACATTTGGTTTAAGTGAACAATGATTTCATGTGCATAAACTTAGAACAACGGTGCAAGAAGAGTCTGATGCTAGTTAGAGACAAAGACTAAAATGCCAATATACAGAAGCGACCCTCAAGTCATTAAACTAAGTGAGACTTCTCCCAAATTAGTGAGATAAGGGGAGTAAATAGAAGTGTTACAAGGGAAGCTATGTGATATCCCTAAAATAATGTAAAGGTAGTGTGACTATCACAGAGTGACTATGTCTGAACCTATGTATTCTATAACTAGTGAAGATCAGTGGATTTAGGTATGACTGAGAAACTGTCGGAGTATGCTCTTTCGACTATCCCCTATTAGTGAACCACGTAAAATTGTTATGTCGTTTGTCTACATTCTAATCTTTGATTAAAATATAATTCCATCAGATATGTTTATCAAGTTCCTACTAATGTGGTAACAATATCAATCACTTTTCAATAAAATATTGACACCCTAATTGAATCCTCCCTTCTCAGGGAGTTCTGGGGCCCTACTGAAAATTTTTACACAAGGTTTCATTGAAATGCAGTTATGAAATTTACATCACACTCATATTAAACAAATGTTATTCCGGAAATAGTTCATCAATTAATGTATTCAACAAGACCTAATAAAAAATAGTCAATCCATGCTTGAATGACTATTCTCAAACTTTTCAGCTTAGATGTTGGTATAACACAACCTGAAACACAATGCCTTCTCCTAAGAAAAATCATGTTTACTTTGAACACATGCAATAAATCCCATTTCTGACATCTAATGAAATATAAATCCTAAGAGTCCACTTTATGTTGTCGTGCCTCAACACGATCATAGGTGCATACCCGATCCATCACATTTGGATCATCACCCTTAAAATATCCCGTCAGAGCTTTAGTATAATCTGATGTAACATTAGAATCATCGACTGGAGTCCAATGATCTTATCCATGGTAGTCTGTACACCGAAATTTTCATACGAGATTTCAGTACATATCCAAAATATCCACGTATCAAAAATATAGGTTAATCCCAATGATAGTCATGTTAAATGGTTGGATGGTGTTTATGAGTCCATCTAATGTGTTCCTACTTAGAAACCTGACCACCACTCAGGGATAACCGTGCATATAGAAACAACCATGTTTCCGTAATTTAACTCCCTCAAAGTTTATTTATCAAAATAAAAGGTAACTTTAAGACTTTTAACTCAGTGTATAAACAATTATCTCCCTGTGTATCCTAGATGATGTCATGATTGGGTTCATGATCATTAATAAGGAAAGAGTACACTAAGAGGATATCAAATATTACCAAGAAGACCCAAAACACCTCCTTCATAACCACAAAAAAGTGTCTAGCATTGGTTTCAACAAACCAAACACTCCCAACAACAAAAATGAGAACAATTTATCCAATACTGGACAACTTCTTTCGAAATATCTCAACTTTAACCTCCAATTCCTTTTCATTATCCGATCACAATGCCTTTACCACTTGATGAGTCCCTTGATTACCCAACAAAATCACTGAAATCCATCCCTGACTAGCGATGTTTTAAAAGGTTGCATACAAAAACAACCATACCATCATTGTTATGCCTTGCAAGCACCAAAATATTTCAAAAGTACCTACCACATGGGAATTATAATGAAAAAACCATTTCCAAATGTCCCTTTCACAGTTGACCTACCACAACATGGAAGGATACACTAAACATTCCCAATGTGATGCTTCAAACCTTAAGAGTCTCCTAGTCATCATTTACTGAATATGAAAACTCACCCAATGACACTTTATCTATCCACCACAAACCACAGTTTATAGAAATGGAAAGCACACTTTATCAAGTGTTAAACAGAAAGATAATAAAACTAACCACTCAAAATTGATTTTGAATAGATTTACTCTAGGTGTACGTGTGATAATCCTCTCAAGTTACATCCATGCACACCATCAATTTAGGAATAAAATGAAAAAAAAACTAACTAGTGTTTAAAAACACCTGATCTTATTTGAAACATAATCCTAAGTATTGGCACAGGTTATATTTCCTTTAATGTTTAGGCCACTCTACCTCGGAGGTGACCTATGATTCAAGCGTACCATATTAAGAGTAAAACTATTATCACTGAACTCATACAATTTTATATACAATTTTAACGACTTGATGGAAGCAGTGCATCACTACATACAACCCCAAGGTTTCATTAAACAATGAAACATCACCAGGTAATATCCATAGGCTTATCGGTTCCCTATATCCAAGCATGTTATGGTCAACAAATAGACTATCCTTGAGTCATATTATTCTCCCTAGTGGAAAATAACAATTAAGGACCTACCCATTCATAAATTAATAAAGACAAAGGATGTTCATGTGACCTAATGAGTAGATGAATATTCCCTAGGCATGTCTAACCCACTTAAATCGATCATTAACTGATGCCCATTCCCTTTTTAAGGGAAAAATTATCACACAACAACCCATCCTACTCGGGTGTTGTTTTAGAAACTAAGAGTGCTATTAGGGAAAAGAAACACCTAAATAATACCTCACATCTGAAAATCATCATGTGAATTTACCAAGTATTTTATAGTTATGAGGGTGCTACCTACCTCAAACTATCCCCATAAAAATTTAAAAAGTCTCTCCCCTATATCTTGGTCACGATAAAGAGGTCACTAGGCTCTATATCCTATCATTTAGGTTCAATGTAACCTAAGAAATGTTATAGAATCCTACGATAAACTCTCATGTTCCCATTATATATAATTCCCAGAGAAACATTTAAACTACCCGTACATGAGGGTTTAAACTAAAACACAACTTTAAAGTTTTATTTTAGTTGATTCATTTACATACATTAAATATTTAAACATTATAAAGGATCAGCTTTAAAACATGAATTAACTCTTATAAAGATACAATACTTATAGAATTTACTTGGCTAAATCCACAAGTGACACAAGAAAGTTTTATCAAACTTCCTTCAAAACATTATTATTTAGATGACATCCTATTATAATTGGGCACCTCATCTTATATTTTTTTTAAATATCATTTATTTATTCATAATATTTTATAATTATATTAGTTAACTAAAATTTAATTCCAATATATAGAGGAAGACACTATTTAGTTTGTAATGGTCATTTTAATTCACTAATGACACATATAAGAACTTATCAAAAGTATATTAGAGGTATGCTATAAATTTAGTGAGATAATGGAAAATTAATATGTAGCCATACGTCTATATGGGAACCCATATAGGTGATTGTGGACACTTTAAATAACCATCCCTATATATCATAAACATACCCCCATGAGGTTTAGTACTAAGACATAAAAGATAAAGTAAAGAATACCCATGAGGTCCCCTTTATATCCAACCTGGTTCCATAAACCACAATAGTCAATTTAATTATTAAGGATTCAGACACCCTTAGTTTTTTATCTCATAAGAAACATGCACCAATTGACCTACTTGGGTCAAGTTGTGCATTTAGATATTTAGTCATACATTTCATCACACCCATGTGATAGAGTAAAAAAACTTTTATGGGGCCCCACTTGAATCAAAGTCTATATGGGAGTCAAACAAAGGTTGGAAAGTTGTGGTCCTCTATTAGGTTATAAAAATAGGAACTCATGATCATGCTTATTGGTAGTTCCAACCCAAGTATCTCTAAAGTCACCTCAAAGGATGTATTGTAATTTACTAAGATTATATATGATTCATTTAATAATATTTACTTGTATATCATCTTTAAATTACTTCACATTTAATATTGATCCATTATAATGTGACCGATTTTATATATTTTTTATTTGGTTGTACTGATTTATTTATTTTTTTTCACAAATGTTTCATTTTATTATTATATATTATTTTTCATGAGTATAGTTATAAAGAGGAATATTCTAGAACCCTAGAATATTTACAGAGTTTATAAAAATCTTCATTAAATAAATTATATTTTATTTAGGTGAAAATATTTATTAATATAAGTTATGGAGATTAATGAGATTTGATATACCCTTAAAATTAATTGTAAAAATTACTTAGGTTGTTGCATCAATTGTTCCAAAAAAATGATGTTTTTCATATTCTATATATGTTATAATAATTATTAGAGAATATTTTTAGGTATTTAGCATTTTAGGTCTACATGTATTGATTCCACCCCCAGGAATCTCTAATTATCGTACATGTATATGAAATAACTCTTTATTTATTAAAACACTTTATCAAAACATTTTTATATCTTCTATTTTATGGTATGGGAGTTTATTATTCTTCTTTATCATATTTGGGTTTTTTATTAATTCTTAATTTCATATATTATATTTTTATTTGTTTATGATATTTAAGAAAGACTTGATGGCTCTTTTTAATGGAGGCAGGTCAAGTTTTAGTTTGAGGGTTGAAATTATTACAAGTGAAATTTCTCTTATAAATATAGATTTCATAGATTCACCATGGATTCATATATCATAACATGTCCCCGCTAAGACCCACAGAATCACAGATAATAAAGGGTATGCCCCCAAAATCTCACCTTCAATAGGACACAAGATAATGACTAGTGCCAACGGTGTAATTCTCACAAATGAGAGGCATTACCCCTTTTAGAGAACATAATGGAGTAAAACTTTCAACCTGATTAGCTTCATCTCCTAAATAGTTGTTATTGCAATTTATTGATTAAGACTCATCCCCAATCTATTTTATGTTTCATATCCATAAGAGTTGGAGTATGAGTCTCAAACAAAAAAATGCAGTAATAACTATTTGAGATATGAAGTAGATGGGGATGAAAATTTTCTATAACTTTCACCTTTGGATGAATTCAAAGGATAATACCTACTGTGGAGGAGTAATTATTTTCCTTCAAACAACATTGAAATTATTTGAAATAATATAATATTGGGTTTCCTTATAGGAATTATCTATAAGTTTAACATTTTATAATGAATATATTATGTGTATTTATTTATTTTTTGTACAATATAAATATTTAATGAACCCAATAGGATGGATATGGATCAAAATGTATGCACGCTAATCATTAGATGAATGTATATGAAGATAGAGTTAATGACTTTATCAATTTTGCACTAGAGCATGTATATAAACTTTCTAGAATCTTTTTTCCATGTTTACATTGATTTTATTCAGGATTTTTTTTACGAAGTGCTAGAAGGACATTTAATTTTTTACATAATAGAAGAAATCTATAAATGTTGGACTAAACGTGGGGATAAAATAAACGTGCACACAAATTTGGAAGATACTTTTGTTTATAGATCATTTGATATGAATACCAGTGAAAATGGTGATGGATATATCATAAAAGAAACAAAAATGGAAATTGAATATGACCTCCAGGATTTTACAATGTTGTTTAAGAAGTTAAATAGATTTTCTAAGAGACCATTTTATACTGATTGTACTAAATAAAAAACATTTTCAAATGTATTGAAGATATATAATTCGATAGATGGCAATAGATGGAGTGGAACCATCTTTACAGAACTACTTGGTCTCCTGAATGAAATTCTACCAAAATAAAATAAAATACCATATAGAACATATGATTCTAAATGAATTCTACATTAAATGTGTATGATCTCCAAAAAATACAATACTGTCCAAAATGATTTCATATTTTTTCCCAAGGACCATGAATCTCTCTTAAAATTCCATAAGTGTGGCACATATAGATTAAAGTAAAATGAATCAATTCCTTTGAAATATGTATGGTACTTTCTAATCATTACATGATTTAGAAGACTATGTGGATGTTATAAAACTGTGAGACAATTGACATGGCATGTAGATACAATAATTAAAGATGGGAACCTACATCATCTTAAAGATTATACTTAGTGGAAGAAAATTTATTATGATTATCCTAAATTTGAAAATGAGTAAAGAAACTTTCATCTTTCATTATCTACTGATGGAATAAATCATTTTTGTGTATAAAGTAGTACTCACAGTACATGGAATATCTTTTTGGTAAATTGTTTCTTACCTCCATGGTTAGGCATGAAGTGAAAATATATTATGTTGTCTCTTATTATATATGGATCAAATCAACCTAGTAATTATATTGATGTCTATTTGGATCCATTAACTGAAGATATGAAATTGATGTGGGATACATGTGTTATAATGTTTGATTCTCATAGAAGTGATGAATTTACATTGAGGTATATGTTGTATGTGATGATAAATGACTTTCAAACTTATATAAATTTATAAAGATATAAAAATAAAGGAATGTTGGGGTGTCCCATTTATGAATAATGCACACACTCTGTTTGGTTGAAACATTACACAAGGACTGTGTTTTTAGGACATGAATTTTTTTTACCTCAACAACATAAATACTGATTCTAGATGACAACATTCAATGGTAATATTGAACAAGGTACAAAACCATCTTCACTAATGTGTGATATTCTATTTTATAAAATAAAATATATTGACACTATTTTCAGTAAACCATTTTCTAAAAACCTTTTGAAATTAGGTTGCAAGAAGAGATCAATTTTATTTAAATCGTCATATTGGAATTGTTTGTACTTCAGACATTTTATTGATGTCATGAATGTAAGAAAATGAATTTTATAGTGTTATTGGAACATTAATAAATGTTCGAGAAAAAAATAAAGTTGTAATAAAGAAAAGGTTGGACATGATTGACATGAGGATAAGGGAAGAGTTTTCACCTGTGAAAGGTAAAGGGTGGAATTTTATTCCTCTGACAACTTACACTCTATCCACATAGAAAAATTTCAATTTTTCTATTTCCTTAACAATGTAAAAGATTTAGTGGGGGTATTCATAAAATATCAAGAATGTTGTGTCAATGACTAATTTGAAGTTATAGGGACTAAAATCACATGAATTTTATGTTTTGATATAATATTTGATTCATATTGATTTCCATTTTGTTCTGCCTATAAATTTTCAATATACATTAACCAGACTCTATTTACTTTTTAAAGACTTATACAATAAAGTTATAAACTTTATGGAGTTTTCAATCATGAATAAGGAGGCTTCACTCATATTATGTTAATTAGAGATGTTTTTCCCACCATTATTCTTTGATATTATTGTCCACTTGATGGTTTACTTGCTTAAAGGGGGTCAAATTTGTGGTCCTGTCGATTACATATAGATGTACCCCATTGAAAAGTATATGAAGATTTTAAAAAGGAATGTAAAGAATCAAAATAAGAAAGATGGTTGTGTTGAAGAATGATATATTGTTGGAGAAGTTGTTGAATTATGTAACAATTACCTATTAGATATTGGAAGTATCACTTTCCCAAAGTCTCACAACAATGGATGCCTTTTATCAAAAAATGGATTTCTGTAAGAGATTTTTGTAAATACCTCAACCCCAGGAGCCTAGAGTTGGTGCATTACATTATTTAATTGGTACGAATAGAAAGTTTTTACATCCCAAAGGACTGATCTATTTAGTAGTTTTTTAAAACTAGATATATAGATAATATTTACATTATAACTTGAAGGAAAAAATAACATAGAAACTTATTTAGAAACATCCATCTCCTAGATAATCCCTTTAATTAATTCAAAAAATAAATCTATGCATCCTGGGAAAAAATAAAACATAATAAATGGGTTAGATCAGATGTTTAGTAAGGGTAAATAATGAAGCGAGATCTATCATAGACATAAACATTAAGGTAAGGTGAATAACCAAAACACATTCCAATAAAATATAATCTTGATCATAATATGGAAGGAATAAAAGTTTAATAAATTATTCCATATAAATAATCACATGAAACATAACCATGGATATTCTACTCGTCTAATAATCACATGATCTATCAATTAATAATATCACAATGAGAGAATTCATATGACGTACATCATAATTACATCATTGAGGACTCATCCATGACTTCTGAAAATAAATGTTTAAGGAAT
Organism: Viscum album; assembly: GCA_963277665.1. Lineage (NCBI taxonomy): Eukaryota > Viridiplantae > Streptophyta > Magnoliopsida > Santalales > Viscaceae > Viscum > Viscum album. The sequence goes on from OY728132.1 coordinate 1,969,109,307, forward strand.
TAGCCAAAATCCATTTCTTTTTTGTCCCATGAGACCCACCGATGCTTCAAGGGACTATAGCGGGACCACCCATTACTTACAGTGTCCAATGCATTCATAATTTGTCTAATAAAATGACATATTTAAATCAATGTTTTGCATACCACTTTGAAATATTTGACTCATAATCATATATGAAAATAATCTAATAAAATTATTGATAAATTCTTGAGGAAACTAATATTTCCACATTCCAAAGTGTCCCATACCGCATTGAAACATTTAAATCAAAAACCCTATAATGAAATAAGATTAAATAAAAAATATAATATCATAAGAATAAGAATAAGAATTATATTATATATCAAAGGGTATTAAGTACATCATATACAAGGAATAAATGGTGAACAAGGCATATATATCACAAAAGTAAGTGAGAAGAGAAAACCTTTTTTACTAAAAGAACAGTTATTTTGGAAAATAATTTTTATTTGTCATAAAATCATATTATAAACACATATATCCCAAAATATAAAAAGGAAGGACAATGGAATTATATTTTAGGAAACAATTATTTCCAATTGAAGTAAAAACAAGTAAAAATAGTGTTTAAGAAACTTTATAAATGATCATCTTTAATATGGTTTATGGAAAATATTTAGGAGTCTTTAAAATGGAAAAAGTCATAATTTTTTATATAAAATTAGGAATGATAAAATATATTTTTTCATGATAATTTTTTTATTATTTTGTTAAAATATTTTCATCTTAAAATATATTGTGGGTGGTACTTGAAAATGGGTAAGAAATTGGAATGTTCTCTTAAAATAGGGCTTGCTTACCAGGAATAATTGAGAAGTAAACCATATAAAACATGTATTTTACCATAAAAGAGAGGAAATTTTCTAAATACATGAGTTTGGAACAAATACATATAATGTAAAATATGTATATAAAAATAAGGAATAATTACATCGAGGTAAAGAGATAGGAAGTGTAACCTGAAGGAAAAATGGAGGTTCGAGTAAAATCCTGTATCATTTTGTAATCAAAAGAATCATATGACAAAAAATTAATAATGCTCAAATGAGTAATTTAATACCATTAACATAGATATATTAATGATATTACATATCAAATGGAAGTATACATACACCACATACAAGAAATAAGTGGGGAATACAGGAAATATCATGGAAATAAAAGTGAGAGGAGGACCCCATACCTTATGTTTGAATATGTTCTCCACTTGACTTTAAACTTATGGAAAATCAAATAAAATGCATCAATTAATTAATTTAAATCATTTTTATACGTATTTTATTTATTATAATTTTATTAAGTTAATTTATGGGCTTTTATAAGATTTAATTTCATCATTCAGAAGTGTTTGTTTCATTAGTTTTCACGATTGATTCACTTGTATACATGTAAGAAAGATCATGTGAAGTGTAATATCAAGAATTGAAGTTATATGTTATTAAATAATATTAAATGGTTATATAATTCATCTGGTTATTTGTGGTGAGGATGAATCATTAGATAAGAGCTTAGTGATAATCATTTAGATTATTTTTGTGTTTTTCTGATCATCACAAACTAGTTTTGTTTTATTATTTAACATCATGTGTATATAATGGTTTGGGAAAATTAAATTTTTTATAATAAATACATTATAAATTTGTAGTGATAAAAATGGTTTTATTAATATATTTGAAAGATTTAATGGAGAATTAAAATTCATCATCCATGATGTCAGTAAATTGACACATCACTAATGATTTTTTCATTTATTAAACAAATGAGAGAGAGAGAAAGGATTTTGATGATGGATATTATATTAAAATAATATAATTATAGTATATAAATGATACTATAGTTATCATGTCTCTTTTTACAAGGGAGGTGGGGGAAAGATAAGAAAATAAAGGAAAAGAAAGATAATTTTTACCTCTTGAATTCTTTTCCTTTAGAACCTCCTTAAAGGGATTGGTTTTGATATTTTTTGAGACCAAAGGTTACTTGACATGGGGCAGGGGATTGGGAAGTAGATTGGGTTGATATTTTAAAAGGATCAAATCTCAGAAGGTGTGCGGAGAAGGGGTGGTGATGGATGATATTTATTGTGGGGGAGAGGGGTGTTTTTGAATATTTTATTCATTTGTTTATTATTTCAGCTCAAGACTATGAATAGTTTTTATTTTTGTGAAAAATTATAGTAACTGGTGTATGTGATTTTTAAAAAATGGTTCTTACATAATCCATGATTCATGCAATAGTTTATTTTACTTATAATGTTTATATACCGTAAACTATCGTATTTTATTATTCCTAAAAAATTGAAGTATTTTAGTGAAATCTAGAAATTTGACCCTAAAATTTTTAAGACATGTATAATTCAAAAATGAACTCCATTTTTTTTAAAATTATTTTCTAAATACGATAAATTTATTTTTTGAAATAAAATCACCATTTATTTAAAAAATGCTGATTTTAATATTATAACTAAATCTATAACACTTTGGAAAATTAGTTAAGGTCTCATAAAATTATCTTATAATCATAAGAAAATAAAATAATAATTTATTAATCTATTTTATAAAATAATATTTTCTTTTAAATAATTATTTTAATTCCAAAAATGTAAATAAATATTTACAACTTATAAAAATACCAATACTTAATTTATCATTTTTAAAATATTTACTTAGTTATTCTATGATATAAATATACCATATTTTCATTTATAATATTACTAAATTTTATTTATACTTTAATAGGTGTGGTTATTGTTATAACGAACCCATTACTATTCCTAATGGTCAAATTATTATTCTAATGGTCACATTACAATTCATCAAAAATGAAACTTATCAAAAAAATACAAAAACTTTTACCAATGTAAATTTTGATATTATGATTTCCAAAATAAAGTTTATTTTGTCAATTATAATATATAAAATTTTCAAAATTTATATTTAAAACAAGTTATCGATTAAAAGGTGGTAAAACTATGTTTAGAAATATATTTCCTTTTTATATGAAAAATTGGATTTATTTTTATCTTATAAATCTAAAAATATTTTTAATGAATGTAAAAATATTTGGTTGAATATATAAATTTCTATTTTATATTTAAATTATAGTGATGAATTTAATTTATTAATATAAAATGTCATTGTGGGCATAAAACTATTTTTTATACAAAGTCATCCTTTATATTCAATTTGATTTCATTTCTAATTAATTATTGACCAATATATTAATTTTATAAACATGTGTAATCTATATTAACATAATTTACTTAGTCTCATTCATTCCCTCCATTACAAAAATCTAGGAAATAACTATAATAATATTTAATCATTTGTGAAGATCGTAAGCTATCGAAGATGTTAAATTAAAAAAAGAAATACTGTAAAATATTAGGGTGTTACAATGTTGTTAGAATCACCTTCACAGAGAGGGAGAAAGTTCACCTTTACATTTTATATAATATTAAGGATGTTGATCCATACGTTGAATACCATAAAAAAGTTTTTATTGACTTGAATCCATCTAGGGATAAAGGATGGATATCAAATACACATAATCAATAGTTTATAAGATAAAATTGAGATCAAATTTATAAGGAGTTATATGAATATATGAATTAAATTATTGAATGACTTTGATGGCTATCCAATGAACCAAATGAAAATGTTATATCTTATACTGGTTCTATAGTCAATAGTTGTATGTACTATATAAAATAACACAATGAAAGAAGTATACTACAAAATAGTGGAGTTATTCTTGTGGAAGAAGAGATGAATATATCTACTTCAAAGGATAGTAATACAAGTTATGAAAATGTGTCATATTTTGGCATTATTGAATATATATATGAGTTGGACTATACAACATTTCAAGTGCCTATTTCTCATTTCAAATGGGTTGACAATAAGAGTGCAATGAAAGTTGATGAAATGGGCTATATAAAGGTGAATTTTTGTGGTAGGGGAAAAAGACAAGACATTAATAATGGAATAAAAAACAGCTCATGTATTTTATGTCCCAAATCAAGCAAAAAATAATTGGTCGATTGTACTGCTGGTGACTAGAACAACTATCATGTCAGATGAAAATTCAATCAAGGATTCCACTTTTATTAGGAGATCACAATTAGTTCATACGGGTCCCAATGTTGACAATGTTTTATTTGTTATAGGGGACCACATAGAGGGGATTCATATTATCAATAGAGGATCCAAATCCATAAAACCTTTAAAAAAATAAATAGAGTTCAGTGATAAGGAAAAAGTATTTTTTAATATACTATGTTTTTACTCATAATATTATCTATTCGTTACTTCATTAACAGTATCTAAATTAAATGTTTGAATACTCATGTAGAAACTTTATTCTCCACATGATGATGTTACCAATCTGCTAAATAAATTGACTACAAAGAAGGAAACCCATGAGATTATATAAATGTAATGTTACAATACACTTTATTTATTTTACCAGAAAATTATATAATGAAACTTTGATTTAATTTTTGTTATTTCTTGTAGAGTTTTTTATTTTAGAATATTTATATCTAGCATTCTTTCCTTTTTTAATTATAATTTCAATAGAATTATTCTCTTTCAAAATTTTTTCACCCCAATAGTGTTGATATTTATCAATTTCCTTCAAGTTCCCTCAAATTATTTTATAGTAAGAGAAATTAAGATACCTCTTATAAATCAAAAAGGTAATCTAGATGTTTTAATAGAAAAATAATTTTACATAGAATTAATTTATTTTTTCATATTTATGTTTAATTTATTTCTTTTTAGTATTACTCATATAATAAATGTTTTCTTATACATGTGGATTCTTTTGTTCTAGTTATGGTGTTTTGTTCAAATATTATCATGCTCGTGATTGATTATACATCGAGGATACAACTGAAATAATGAAAATTAGGAAATGGGTCAAGAATGTATTCAAACTTTATAAAATTGTGAATTCTTTCTACTTAGTTAATAATTTTTTTATCTTTTTTATACTATTTGTAAGTTAATTTCCTTATCATTTTAATCGAATACTTATTTAGTTTTTTCGTAGATCTTTTGAGAATTAATATTTGCCTTTAAAATATCGACAAATATCCACAAAAGAGATGAAATGTTCCTTTTTATAAATGTTACCATGATTTCCATTTCATTTTATTGTCGATCTGTCAAAACTACATATTGAGTCAATGTTATTAGATAAAAAACCTCTTTCATCAAGTAATATTGACTCAATATGTAGTATAGGAAGTTTGAAAAATAATGATAATGTAAAATGCAGAAACATTGGTATTTTGGATTTTTTTGAGACATTAGGATGTGTAGAAATCATTTGCACCTCAATCCATGACATAGTGTAACCGGCATAACTCAAAGTGCATCTTTTTATTTAAAATTGACATAAATTTTGGCAACAAAGAAAACTGACATACTCAAAACTGATAAAAAGAATTTTTATTGTATTTATAATTTAAGTTGATGTTCTATAATTCTTGTTTTATGAGTTGGAATTATCTAAACCTCAATATGATACACAATATTCCCAAAATGACTCAAAGTGTCCATTATTAGTTTAATATTTAAATTTTATCTCAAAAAGTGTCACTCAATAAAAACTAAGAAAACATGATCGTATTATATTGATAATTTAGGAAAATTATTCATAAGACATTTTTGATGTGTAGGAATCAGTGTCACATCAAATTGACATATTATGTGACCGCTGTGACTCAAAGTGTGTGTTTCCAGTTTAATATGACATTTTAGTAAAGAAGACAGGTGACATACTCAAAAATGAGATATTTTTTTAAATTGTTTGGATACTTTAATAAAACTATATGTATGTCATCTTGGATGTATACTAATTAGCCACACCTGAATATTATGCACAATGTGACTGATATGACTCTAAGTGCATATTTTTATTTAAAATTGACATAATTTTAGTAAAAAAGAAAGATGGCATACTCAAAACTGATAAAACACATTTGGATTGTTTTGGTACATTATTAAAATGATTCATAAGTCATTTATAATTTGTAGGAATCAATCGTACCTCAATCTGATATATGATGTTCCTAGTCCGACTCAAAGTGTCCATTATCAGTTCAAAATTGAAATTTTGTTCAAAAAGTTTAACTAAATGAAAATAGATCAAACAAGCTCAGATTGTCTTGATAATTTAGAAAAATGATCCATAAGTCATTTGTGACATGTATAAATTAGTATCACACAAAACCAACATAATATGTGATCGACGTGACTCAAAGTGTGTGTTTCCAATATAAAATGAAATTTTAGTAAAAAAGACAAGTGACATACTCAAAACTTAGAAAACACCTTAGTATTGTCTTGAAACATTAGAAAAAAGATCCATGAGTCATAATTAATGCGTAATAATCATCTAAATCTTAATATAACACATGGTGTGACCGATATGACTATAAGTTCATTTTTATTTAAAATTGACATTAATTTTAGTAAAAAATACAATTGACATACAAAAAACTAAGAAAACACATTTATATTGTATTTATATTTTAGAAAAATGATACATAATCATTTTTGACACATAAGAATCAGTCTCACCTCTATCCCATATACGATGTTCCCAATATGACTCAAAGTGTCCTTTATCATTTTAAAATTAACATTATAGTTCAAAATTATCACTCACTAAAAACAAAGAAAAACACTTTTATTGTATTAATAATTTAGGAATATGACTCATATTTAATTTTTTATGTTTATAAATCAGTCTGATGTCAAACCAACACACGATGTGACCTGTATGACTCAAAGTGCATGTTTCAAGTTTAAAATGACATTTTAGTAATAAAGACAAGTAACATACTCAAAAACAATAAAATTAATTAATATTGTTTTTAAACTTTATAAAAATAATCCATATATCATTTGAGATGTGTAGGAATCATCTTCACCTCAATCTAATGTATGGTGTGACCGTTTTGACTCCGACTGATTCTTTTTATTTAAAATTGACATTAATTTTAGTAAAAAAGGAAACTAACATACTCAAAACTAAAAAAAAACTTTCGGATTGTTTTTATTATTTTGTAAAATGATCGTAAGTTATTTTTGATGTGTAGGAATCAATTTCACCTTATTATGATACATGATGTGCCCTATATGACTCAAAGTGTATGTTATCAGTTTAAAATCGATATTTTAGTTCAAAAAGTTCCACTCACTTAAAACCAAGAAAACTTTCTTAGATTGTCTTAATAGTTTAGGAAAATGAGTCACCAGTATTGTTTATGTGTAGAAACCAGTCTCACATAAAACCAAAATACAATGTGATCAGTATGACCCAAAGTTTATGTTTCTAATTTAAAATGACATTTTAGTAAAAAAGACAAGTGATATACTCAAAACCAAGAAAATTAATTTGTATTTTTTAGATAAAGTTAGAAAATAATCCATAAGTAATTTGGGACATGTAGGAATCAACCACACATCAGTCCAATGCACTTTATGACCGATATGACTCCAAATGTGTCTTTTTTTTATTAAAACAATTGGCATCAATTTTAGTAGAAAAGACAACTAACATACTAAAAACCAAGAAAACACATTTGATTTTTATATATATAGTTAAAATAAAACATATGCCATTTTTAAAAGTTAGGAATTATCTAAATCTCAATATGATACATGATTTTCCCAGTAGGACTCAAAGTATGTATTATCAGTTTAAAATCGACATTTTAGTTCAAAACGTGTCACTCACTAAAACACAAGAAAATATAATCAGATTGTCCTAATAATTTAGGAAAATAATTCACAAGTCATTTGTGATGTGTAGGATTTTATCTCACATTAAACTGACACACGATGTGACTGTTATGACTCAAAGTGCATGTTTCCAGTTTAAAATGACATTTTAGTAAAAAAGATAAGTGTCATACTCAAAACCAAGAATTTTTTTAGATTATTTTGATACTTTAAGAAAATAGTCCACAAGTCATTTAGGATGTGTAGGAATTATCCCCACCTCAATATAGTTCATGATATGACTAGTATTACTTCAAGTGAATCTTTTCAATATATAAGTTTCATTTTAGTTTAAAACATACATCACATGACCAAAATAGATTTAACACGACTAGATTATTTTCTTGTAATTCTATCTGATATTACTTAATTAATTTACTTATAATTTTTTATCTTATACTTATTTAGTCAAATTTCAAACAGGTAATTATTAAAGATGAAAAAGAAATGGTGTGACATACAAGAATAAACCACAAATCAATTTGATAAAAAATATTCCTAGTATGACTCAAAGTTTAGTTTAAAATTAACACTTTCTATTTATTTCATTTATTTATATTATTACTAACATAATAGTTGTTTTCTTATACAAGTGAGTTATTTTTCTTGAGTAGGGGTGGTTTTTTTGGAAATAACATGGGTCAAGATCAGGTTCAAAATACAAAAGAACATTGATAATTTTGAATGTATTTAATAATTTGTGCTTAATAATGTAATTGTATAAACCAATATTTGAAAAGTCTATAATATAGTGTTTTTTCTTGTATTTGTGTTGTAAATTTTATTTAATTTAAATTCTGTATTGGTACCTGATTTTTCTATTTTATAACAGTGTTACTGGTGTTGTAGTGTGCTATTACAACATACTCCAGTATTCCCCTTTATCAGTGCTAAATAAAAGCACTGATAAATTTTGTCCTGTATCATCACTTCTATAAACATTGATAATAGACCCCTTTATTAGTTCTTTTTTAGCACCAATAAAATCCTGTTGATTTTAATGATAGTTATCACTTCTATAGCATTGATAAAATCCATTTTACCATTATTAAAGGATTATTTTGTAGTAGTGTAATGTCACATATAGGCATTAATCAAAAGAAGATAACAGATTTGTTATAAATTTAGAGAGAGACAGGTTATTTAAGATTCCACCATATAGCTATATGTAAACCCATATACGCAGATGCATACACTTTAAATAAGAATCCTTATACAACATAAAAATACCCTATGGGGTTAAGTACTATGGAATAAAAGATTAAGAAAAGGAGAACTTAGAGGGTCCCATCATATCCAACCTGGGTCTATAAACCACAAAAATTTATTTAACTATTAAAGTTTCAGACTCCCAAAGTGGGTTATCTCCTAAGAAACATGCCCGGACTGAATAACTTGTGTCCAGTTGTGCATTTATAAATTTATTCATACAAGTTTTCATTCCCATGTGATCGAGTTTTATCCTTCATAATGCAACCATATTCTTTTAAAATCAAAACTAATAGCTTTCATATCTAAACAATGGTATCAAAGAATATTAAAATAATATAATATAGTTTTATTATATGGTTTACCATTTTCCAATTTATAAAGTTCCCATACACTTTATAGATTTAAAATTGGTTCCCATTTAATCGAAACTAATATTTTTAAGCCCACACAACCAATGGTTCATGGCCCAATCATGTCATGATTGGTTAGTTAAGGTACCTCCATCAATCTATACGAAAAAACACTATTTTGGTTGATTCTGACACTTTAACAACCATTTGTATACCATCCTTATAAGAAATCAATCTTTCCAAAACAACAAATATAAGGAAGTATGACAATAATCATGGTAGGTATACTACATAATGAAGAACCCACCTAAGCATGATATATAATAAAATCATGAGAATAAATCGCCTAATCATTGAATACAAGTAAGCGTGGTAAATAAATCACAAAAGGAACATCAACATGTATTTGAAATAAAATAAATACAACCTTCATAGAATGATATAAGAATGGATTTTGAATCTACATGTTCTTATAATGATGCATGTAATTCAACTTCCTTACCATATCTGTCCAAGGGTAAAATACTATAAGTCTCAAAAATTAATAAGCATCCAAAAGTATGACAATCCCTCAAGGTGAAATCATAATCAACTATAACGATGAACAAAATTAAAAAAAATCCCATCCCTAGCCACTCGACCTTCCCCTCTACATGTGTTAATCACTCCTAGGAATGACTATTTACTATATAGAGACCTTTTCATTCCTTTTAAGAATTTGAAATATTTATAAATATATTTCAAGAGCTAGGAGCTGAGATGACATGCAGTTCTGAGTCCTGCTGTTCCCGAAATTAATTTTTTAAAAATATTCAATATATTTTATATTGGGAACACACATTTAATTAATGAAAATTGGATAAATCTTAAACAGTTTTTCATTTGGAAATTTGAGATGAGGGTTGTGTCCAAAACGTGGTGCTTACCCAAGGCACGATGTAAATTGTGTCGGTATAGGACGTCTAGAACCCTCACTCAATGGCAGTGCCCTTAAGTTCATTAATTAATTAATCACTTAAATTTATTTTAACATAAAAACTCTTATAAATGGATTGCATGGAGTATTTTTCTAGTTTTGGCCTCACAATTCTTGGAATTCATTGGCAAGATCTCTCTTTTCCTCATCTATTTACAATGAATGATAAACCTCCGATTCAAGGAGGATCGAATAAAAATGAAAGAAAGAGATCCTCTTCCCACATTAGTGAATGTGTTATTCAACAATTAATGATCCAAAAAATCAGTAGGGATCGTCAACTAGTGTTTTCCCATTGATTTAATGTTTTAGAAGATTTAATGTTATTCATTGATCTACACCCATGTTTCAAACCTTTTTATGAGCCTACGTACTAAAATATTTTTTACAAGTTGATTTCTAACCTGAATTGCATGTTCTTGATTGATTGGTATAGAATGCTTCACTAATGATCATAAAAACTTTGTTTTTGGTTCCTTTTCTTCCCACGTGCTTCGTGCTCTTCACCATTGGAACCCCATGGTTCTCGAATTGATAGTTTTCGGGTGTATTGAGCTTTATTGGGTTACTATATTTTTGGAGGATTGAAGAAACAACAACAGAATGTTGAATTGATCATATATCCAAGAATATTGTGGGATGGGGATGAAAAAACTGATGGTTTTAGTTCAGATCATTAAATGTGGAAGTCACAACAGTGAGAAGAATGAATGAGAGTTTACCAAATATTCACAAGATCTATTTTCCATTGAACAACGACCAGAAGGCATGAATCATGACCATGTCCATGAGATATCAGAGGAAGAAATCTAGGATCTATAGATGTTTTGATCATATTTGAAGTGTGAAGGTTGGATCCAGAAACCTAGGGTTTCTAGAAAAATCCAGACTACACACCATATAGGATGAAGAACATAGAACATATTTCCCATTTCCAGCAACATTGTTAGAGTTTGGGAACCCATAAGTATAGAAAGGAATGTACTTCCTTAACATGCCATGTAACACCTTCTCATCTGAATGAGCTGTGGGATAGACTACATAGCCAGAGACACACCATGTAAAAAGTACATGGACATAGTTTGGCCACACGAGCAACATCCCATGTGAACCTACACTCCATGTACCGATGTACACCGAAACAGGGTCCGAGTACACGAACACAGACAACAGACACATCCTGGTCCCTGGATAGGTGTGACACATCATGTAGTTCACTTGCACAACATGAAACCTTACATAGATGAGACTTGTGTACCTACCAGAGACACAAATTGATAGTGAATAAGGACCACACACCGTGTGGGTCCCCTTACATTCCATGTACTACTTGAGCACTTCTGAGTGATATTTGAACATCTGTATATCTATTATTAGAACTCATATTTTGTCCTGCGAGATTATTGTATTGAGTGTTTTTATATGTAGAATATGGTGGTTCCTTCAGAAGTGGATTTTGAGATCTAATGTGTAATGTTCCAGTTTTAGAACACACTAAGGTGACACCATATTGATATAATAGTCATATAGAATCACCAGAGTAGTACCAGGATTACCCTTTAGTTGGGATAGGAAGTGGCATTCACTCATGGAAGTTTTGGTATTACCCTCCTGCTGGGTTGGGAAGTGGCATTCAATTATGATATTTATGAGTTACAATCCATTAAAACTAGGCAGTGGAGTTCCTAAATGTTTCAAGACTACCCTTCAGTAGGGATAGAAAATGGTGTTCCCTGATTACATATTATTGGAGTAACCCTCTAGCATGGTTGGGTAATGGATTTTCCTTAACAACTCACTGGGCTTACCCTCCACAAGGTCAGAGCTGTGAAATTCCTCAGTGACCTTCCCAAGCGATACCCTCTAATAGAACTAGGTAGTGGTGTTTCTTTGTGACTACCAGAGTAGAACTCTACTACCATACCAGGGCACATGATACTTTCATAAAATAGGTAAACCCTCAATTATGTGGCACATTTATGAGGCATGGTTTGAAAAATGTTTGGACTCATGAGAAATAGGGATGATTTCCCCACTAAGATGAATTATTGTGACATGATTTAAAACCATGTGTGCGATTCAGTGCCACCCAAAGCAGATAGTATCAAAGTGTGGTGATTTAGTCCCTTAGAATTGTATGTCCTGGGTAGATGCATGAGATTATGGGAATCACATATGGACTTCTTTTTGGAACTATTAGATACTCCTATTCTTCGGATGTGTTGTGAGATGGATTTCCTCTTACTCTCTCATTTGGGTTTCATTGACTAAGTATATATATATATATCCTACTTTAGTACCCACACTATGAGTATAGATACTCTCCTTCTAGGAGAGGTAAAGACGTGTAGGGTATGTCATGTGCTTTTTGTGTTTTGCTTATTGTGTATGGATGAGTCCACTCTCCTTATATATGTTGTGAATACTTGATGATAAGTTCATATTCTCACTTTGTTGAGTTCCTTTTGTTTGGATGAGTTTACCTAAACTATATTGTTGGGTTGAGCTTCACTCTTTTACTTCACCTTGTTCTATCTACTTCTTACCTCTTTATTTGTATCTCTTATTTCTTCCCCTTCACATTTTTGGGTTTTTCTACTGGGTATGTATATACTCACCCATGCATGGGATTTTCTCAACACATGTCATGTCCTTTGAAGATGGAAAATGGGTCGATCATGACTTCATATGAGCTTAGGTAAGCGAGGTTCTTAGACCATGCACGATGGTCATATCTTGGGATACATGAGTTGGGCTCTTTCATCTGATTAACTTTCTCTAGTTTTGTTAGGATGGGAGATATTTCAAGTTTGGGTGTGTATTTTTACCTATTTTATTTTTATTATACACTACCGTATTTTATTTTTCTTAGTGGTCCATGCATATTTAGTATATTTATAGCAGTGTGGAATCTTTTATTCTTTCCCTCTTCAATTTTTCATTGAGTTGGATGTGTTCATATGTACATGTATTTAGACAATGGCCTCTCCAATTTTAGTGTTCCTTAAGAACTTGTCACCACTCTTAGCCTATGGAGGTGGGATTGGGGTAGTTGCGTCTTGAGCCTCAGCTTGGGTTAGGTCATGATAGATTGGTATCAAAGGGGGTTTGACCCTTGGGATATTGTTTGGATGTTTCCCTAAAATGGATGATGGTTGTGTTTAGGGAAACACTATCAAAGTGTCTCAAGTGTGGCTCTCAAGCCAGGGAGTCTTGTGATGGTGTGGTAGCCGATATAGCCATTCACCAGGACCTTGACCACCTGCTTTTCAACTCAGAATATAGAGATATTTTTTGTAGGGATCAATAGTACATGCATCATATAGTATTGTGTCTTTAAAAATTATTCTTGAGTTAACTCCACATTTTCTTTATGATATATATATATATATTCTCATCTGACGGTAGTACTCCATGATGATTTTCAGGATGCCTCCCTGATGAAATCCATCTAGGATACTAGCTCTAGTTTGTGATGAATATACTTGGAGCAATAGGGCCTCAGTTTAGAATCCATCCCATGACCCCCTTCTTTAAGGTGGGCAGGTAGAAACAAAACAACTTGTTGAGAAATAGATTGTCCTAATAGGGAAGAATGAGGATGTGTGTAGGCTGAACGTACTTTGCGAGTTCTAGAATCAGAGACCGCTAGGGTTCCACAACAATCCATATACTTAGGCAATAGAGGAATGGCTAGAATCAGTGGTCCATATCATCAGGATTATTCAAATCCTAATAGATTAGATGGTGGATTTGGTAGCCAGTCTTTTCCAGTGAGAAGATGGAAATTGGTGGAGCCTAGTTGCCTAGATGCACGATCAGTCAGAAATCTTGAGGGATGACTTCTGGAAACTATTTCATGAAGAGTACTACCCCTATGGGTAACACTCAATTCAGATTCTGGTGCTTCTAGATCTTCCATATGGAGGGATGGAAGTGGATGAGTACGAAGATATGTTGACATACCTTATGTGCAACTCTCTCGACATGATCATAGATGGCTACTTCCAAGCACAGAAGTTTTAAAAGGGACTCACTAGAGAGATCCGAGCCATCATAGTGGCCTTGTTCATCCCCACATATACAGAGGTGCTAAAGTGGGAACTTATGATAAATATATTTCTATCATAGGGATTCTAGATAGATGGAGCTAGCAGTGGGTGCGACAGGGCTGACACATCTATAGCCGTAGGCAGGCACCAGAGATCTCGGAACATGAGACCCTTTCGTTAGGAGAGTCATGGACATGGTCACACAGTGAAGGGGAATCATAGATCACCAAGGTAGCCCAGGGAGGGCCAATGCTATGATTTTTTTGGGTGAGGTCACATGGCATGAGAAAAACTAACTAGATTTACTGAGGATCCTTGATATATAGCAGATGGACTTCTCTGGCAGAGACAAAACTGTGATTAGGGTGGTTCCAAGGGAGGTGAAGTTGGAAGATGAACAAGAGAAGCTGTAGGTGGAGGATGACATTATGAGGTCCTTACACCAACACCATAAGGAGGACCACATTAAGATCAAGGAGATAGTGGCTGAGACTATGAATAATTGAAAGCTTTGGACGTCTATGATCCTGTAGTGTATGAGATGATTCGATTTATAATCTTTGTTTATTATACTATTTTCCCATTTTTAGTAGGCAAAGGATCCAATCATTTTAATATCAGTCAACTCCTAGTGTGAGATCTAGATCTCCTAGTAGATATTCTACGACATAAATTTTGTATTGAGGTTTCTATAGGGAATGATTCCTCTGTATCTTTCATCTACTAGTAGTGAAAGCTATCGGTTGGTGAAGAGAGGTTCATGTGGGACTTATTAGTTATCATGATGGAACCCTATGACATCATATTTGAAATGGATTGGTTCTCCATGGTTTGAGCCTAAATTGATTGTCATTGTAGAGTAGTAATGTGGCAATGCACTGATGGGATGAGGTTATCCTTTTACAGAGATAGAGACCTTATAACAGGACTAGGAGATTCTGTATATAGAAGATTATATAATATCACCCATCACTTAGCTAGTGTAACCCTCAGTGAAGTGAAATCTTCAAGAGTCTAGGTTCCTTCGATTGTGGATGACTATATGGAAATTTTACTAGAAGATGTTTTGGGACTACCTCTAACATGGGAGATGGAGCTTTACACTGACTTGAAATGAGGCACTAACCTGATATCATCTGTGGAATACCATATGGAACCTACCTAATTGTGGGAGTTTCAGTTGAAGTTAGAGGACTTTCATGAGAAAGGTTTCATCAGACCCAATGTGTTCTCTAGGGTGTCCCCAGTTCTATTCGGAAAAAAGGTGGGCAAGATCTTACAAGTTTACATGGATTATTTTCACCTCAACCATGCCATGATAAATAACAAGTACCCCTTTTTGAGGATTGATAAACTACTTGATTAGTTTCTCAATGTGAGATAGTTATCCAAGTTTGATCTCAGGTCCCACCTTCTAGGCACATTTGAAAATTTTCATAAAACACAATTTTACCACTTTTGTGAATTTAATTTCAAAAATATGAGAGACATGGTTGACATCAGTAAGTAAAATGTTGTTCAATGAGATGAAAATAATTTTTTTTCTAAATAATAACTTTTGAATTTTATTTATCACGGTTAAAATTAAATAGGGTAATTAAAGGTAAAAATGATATCATAGTTACCCTAACACATGTCCTAATTCTATTTAATAAGTGTATTTTGACTAAAATAAACCTTAGGAAAAAAATATGATCCTTTTTGATCCACTTAAATTAGATTAGGATATTTATTATATTTTATTTAAAGAAGAGTTAAAAGTGTTAAATTCAAACTTTAATAACTAAAATATTTTTAATATAGGGTTACACATATGATAAATTCGAACATAAATATTAATTAGAAATATAAACATATTTACTACATAATGGTATTTTATTTATAATTTTTAGACATCATATAATAAAATTTATTTATGACACAATGATGATGCAATAATTACTTTATTAATGAAATATTAAAATAATTGATATTATAAATTTGAAAATAAATGTAAATTGAGACTTTTGATTCATTCCAATAAATTTATAGGTTAATAAGACTTATATGGGTTGATTTAATGTATTTTATTAGTATTAATCATGTTTTTATGACTTTCACAAAAACCAAATACTAAATAGTGTCAAAATTGATATAAATGAGTTCAAAAAAAAAATACTATATTATTAAATGATATAATGTTCCTAAAAATTTAAGGTTCATCCAAAGGACATATATAATTATATATATTTCATTAATTAACCACTTGAGGTTCTCTTGAAAATTTATAGTATATTTATTAACCATGTATTATAATAATACCGGAAGACATGGTAAAAGTTAAACCAATTAACTAAGAGTTAAATCTAAAATATAAGGTTAATATGGTGACCTAATATTGTCTAAAACCTATTTCTTGAGAATTTTACGACCCAAACACACCTTATACTCCAAATATATCCATTTGGATCCATTAAAAACAAAAAATTATTTTATTATAAAATAATATTTTAAGATTTTCCTAAAGTGACCCTCACCTATCTTATAAAAGGGTACTTCCCCTTCTCTTAATTTGACACCTCCAAATCCATTTTTATCAGCCAAAACATGATCAAATATCCTAAAAACTACCCTAAATTCAACATAGAGGCCTTAATTTGATTTGAAATCCAACCTAAGTATCCATTTTGATCAAATCAAAAGGAAACACCTGAAGAAGAGGTAATAATTTCACCCCCTCTTTCAAAGTTCTTTTCTTCTTCCACTTCCTCTTTATTTGTTGTTTCCATACCAAAATAATAACTCCAGTACCTTTTACATACTATGATCTTATTATAAATATGGAATAACCATATTCATTATTCTATCCATCCTATGAATGACAAAGTCACCATACGTGCGTACGTACAACTTACCATCTCCATGTCGTGGTGTAGTTTGTTATTCAACACTTCATTATTCAGATGGGTATAATAATGAGTATAATTGATGTAAATAATAAATATAACATGTTAATTATTCTATATATATGTTATACCATACAATTACATATGATTTCACCATCAATATAATGATATTTCTCCTGTGCATATGTACAGATTACCGTCTCCACGAACGCGATGAGAATCATTCCCCATCGTAACCATTCAAGAATAATTTTCATTTAATGATTTAAAAAAGTGGTTAAGAACTTAATATAATTCTGGATATAAATTAAATACATCCTATCCATAAAAAATATGACTTAAATAACAAAACATATAAAGGAAAACGAATTAGTTAACACCCGAAATAATGATTCTACTGAAATATTATTAATAAAGCAATATTTGAAGATTATATATGTTATAATATTTATTTATGTGGCTATTTTATTATTTAGTAACAATTATTTAACTATTATTCAGGAGTTTAACATACCCTCAGCTAAGTAAAATTACAAGGTAATGGGTTTTCATCTCACTTTTTATTCCCATGAGATTCATGCAATATTTGCCACAATTTCCTTTTGTGTGGTGTATGTGTAACGCCCCGACCCTAGTTACCCAGAGTCGGTGCATTATTACATAACATTGTCATGATCACAAGAAAGATCAAATCTTGAAAGACCGATTGGTTTAGTAGCCTTGGAAACACTAGATATATTCATAAAGTTTTACATTACACCATGAAGTGAAAAACTACTACAACAACATATTGTCTCCATAATCCACACTATTATCCCCTCATAATATCCCTAAAGGTCATTCATAATTTACTTCTTCACTTCCTGGTAAAAAAATAAAACATAGAAAAGGGTTGAGCTCAAATGCCCAGTAAGGATAACAATATAGCGGAAACTTCAAAAATAAGCATATACATTTAAGTCAATGTATAACTAAAACAAAAGCCTTTTAAACTTGAACTTCAACATAGTATGGAAAATGTAAAATGAAATAATTCTATTTACTTATTCACATGGATATTCTACTAATCAAATAATCACATGCAATATCAATAACCACTTTCATAACGATGGAATGCATAATGCCAGACTTTCATAACCACATAGCCAAGGCCTTATGCCAAGACTACAAATAAGATTTTGTCAAGGCCTTGTTCCAAGACACTAGTTTGTCTCATGAGACCTACCGATGCATCGAGGATCTATAGCGGGCTCCACCCATCACATATTAAGTCCAATGCATTCCCATATGAAAAGGTTTAAACATAACATAAACATTCATATTAAAACTAGCATATGAAATGTCAATACTTTCACCATAAAATATGAATGGTATAAAAATAGCACATCCACAGTCAAACATATCAAAAAACCTTCAATAAAATATAGAAGTTTTGTATCATAATAAATCAAATTCAAATAAGCATAAAATCCATCAAAGGATGTTGACATAGATGAAATCAAAACTCTTTTTAGAGAAATATCTCTTTCTATTTTTGAAATCATTTAAGAGTAATATATTTATAAAATAAAACATTTTCTTTGAAAATATTCTTATAATCTTGTAAGGGAAGCTTCAATGATTTTATAACAGCGTAAAATAACCGCACCCGCCGTATAAGTTAAAAAAACATTCTTACCTTAATTTTGTCGAAAAGGTTAAAAGCACCTTGTTTGGAAAACGACAGAAAGATTACTTTATAAAACTCTTATAAAAAGTCAAACAAGGGTATAAATAACTTTAACCCATATTCTTTTAAATAGTAAAAATGTTTTGAAATACATTTCTAAGAAACATGGATGTGGATGATAAAGAGATCCCAATAGATTATTACGTATAAACAACCTCAGATAATGAAGAGATTGTGAAATAACCCTTACCTTGTACTTTTCCTTGGATGGGGTAGGTTAACCTCATGTATAATAGTGAAATAATTGTTATTAAAATAAACAATAATCATATACATTCATATGATATCATATATGATCTTTTAACATTGCTTTGTTAATAATATCTTAGTATTATTGTCGTTTCGGGTGTTAACTTACTCGTTTTCTTTTATATGTTTTGTTACATAAGCCATGTTTCTCTTGGATAGGTTGTATATTATTCATATACAGAATGATATAAAGTCCTTAAACAATATTTTTAAATCATCAAATGATAATTATACTTGAATGGATACGATGGAGAATGAATCGCATCGCGTTCGTGGAGACGGTAGTCCGTACGTACGCACGAGCGAAAATATCATTCTTTTGATATTAAAATAATATATAAATGGATGATATATCATATATACAGAATCATTAACATGTTATATTTATTATTTACATGATTTACACATCATTATTATACCCATTCAAATAATAATATATTGAATAACAATTACATCACGACGTGGAGACGGTAAGCCGTACGTACACACGTATGGTGACATGTTATTCAATGGGTGGATAGAATACTGAAAATGGTTGTACCATATTTATAATAAAATCACAGTATATATATGATACTGGAGTTATTATTTTATAATGGTAATAACAAAGGAAGAAGAAGTGGAAGAAGAAAGGAACTTGGAAAAGGGTGGTGAAATTATTACCTCTTCTTCGGGATCTTCCTTTTGATTTGATAAAAAGGGCTCCTTAGGTTGGCTTTCTGATAAAACTAAGGCCTCTAGGTTGTAGTGAGGGAAGTTGGGAGAGTATTTGGTTAGTGTTTGGCCGAACCAAAAGGCTTTTAAGGTGTGAATAAATGAGAAGGAGGAGTTCCCTTTTATAAGAGGGGTGAGGGGCACCTTTGGAAAATCTTGAAATATTAATTTATAATAAATTAATATTCGGTCTCTAATGGATAAAAAGTTGATTATTCAAAGATTAAGGTGGGGATAGGTCGAAAAACACTCAAACAATAGAATTTAGACACATTTGGGTACTTATATTAACCTTATCTTTAATTATTAACTCTAAGTTAATTAGTTTCACTTTTACAATATCTCTGTGTTTTTATATTATATGGTTAATAAACTTACTATATACATCCAAAAGACCCCCAAGTGGTCCATTAATAATACACCTATCATGATATAAGTCTCTTGGTCTAACCTTATATTTTTAGGAATTTAATATCAATTAATAATATAATATTTGTTTTAAAAACTCTTTTATGTCAATTTTGACACTATTCAATAGTTGATTTTTGTGAAACTCATAACAGATTGATTAATTCGAAAAAAGTCAATTAAATCAATCAAAATATATCATATTATCCTAGAAAATTAGTTTAATTCATTAAAAGTCTCAAATTATATTAATTTGGGTATTTATAATATCAATTATTTTAATTTTTCACTATTATGGTAATTACTACATCATCATTGTGTCATAATTAAATTATTTAATATATAAAAATTATAAATAAAATATAATTATGTAGGAAATATTTTTATCTTTCTAATTAATATTTATAGTCTAAAATCCAACATATATAACCCTATGTAAAAATTGTTTTTCTAAAAGATATATGCTTGTGTCATTTTTGTACTTATTTTAACTTAATTAAAATTAAGTGTCCCTATCAACTACAAGTGGCACCATGGGGTCCCAAAATCGACCCAAATATGAATATGGTAGAACATGTATCAACCAATAGGGCTAGGACATGTTTTAGGGTAATTTAATATTATTATAATATTATTTTTTAACCCTTATTTAACGGATTTACCCTTAACCATGGTAAATAAAATATTTTTCGCAGTAATTATTCAAAATGTCTAAAAATAAAAGTTACCTATTTACACAATTTGAACATCCTGATTCTAAATATGGAATCCATTTTTCTAAATTCAAAATATAGAAGTGGCAGAAATTAATTTAAAATTAATTCCCACTGTCAAAACAAAAAGCGTGTTTTTAAGATATAATAACTATCAAAAGATTGATACTTGTTTATGTTCGGTTTAATTGTAAAATTATGTCCAATGACCAATATTGTATTAAATGGTAAAAATATATTCTAAATATACTTTAAAACCACTCAAATTTATAATTTATCTATATAAATTATTTCGATTAAAAAAGTTATTTTTAATTAAAATTTAGTAATTTTCACTATACATCAAAATATTAAAGTATCCGAAAAGTACCAAAATTTCACCTTAGGCTAAATTCGATATTCCGAATCCAAAAATGAAGTCCATTTTGAAATATAAAATATATATACTTTCAAAAAGTATGTTTTACTATTCATAACAGCTAGTTTGATTAGTTATGGTGTGTTAGAACTCGGTGTTGCGCGTACAACACACGCTATCACATTATTCAAAGAGAAGAATACCGTGGAAGATTGGGGTGTTACATTCTCCTCTAATTCAAATAATTTCATCCTCGAAATTTCTAGAATACTTATCACATAAAAAGACTCGGGTGGTTCTTCATCATAAGTTACTCGGGTTTCCACGTTGCCTCTTCCATATTATGGTTTCTCCAAAAAACTTTTACCAAACGCGTCGTCCGGTTTCTCAGTACTTGTTCTCTCGTATCAAGAATCATGATAGGCTCTTCACAATAGGACAGATCGGGTTCTAGTTCTAATTCTTCATAGGTGAGTACATGCGTTGGGTCAGGCATGTATTTCCTCAACAGAGATACGTGGAACACATCGTGAACTTTGGAGAGAGTTGGCGGCATTGCCAATCGGTAAGCTACAACCCCAATTCGTTCTAGAATTTCGAAAGGTCCAATGTACCTGGGACTCAATTTACCTTTCTTACCAAAACTTTTGACTCCCTTCCATGGAGATACCTTCAGGAAAACATGATCACTGACTTTAAATTCCAAATCCTTCCTTCGATTATCGGCATAGCTCTTTTTCCTACTTTGAGCTACTTTGATGTGATTTTGGATTACCTTCACCTTTTCCATTGTTTCCTCCACCAGTTCTGGACCTAAAAGTTTTCTTTCACCAACGTCATCCCAACAGGTTGGTGTATGACATCTCTTTCTGTATAACGCTTCATATGGTGCCATCTGAATACTCGAATGGAAGCTATTGTTATAGGAAAATTCTACCAGAGGTAAATACTGATCCCAAATACCCTGAAAGCCAAGTGAGAAAGATCTCAACATGTCTTCTAAGATTTTAATAGTCTGTTCTGATTGTCCGTCTGTCTGAGGGTGGTAAGCAGTGCTCAAATGAAGTTCAGTATCCAGGGATTTCTGAATACTTTTCCATAATCTTGAAGTAAAACAGGGATCACGATCAGAAACAATCGATAGTGGTACTCCATGAAGTCTCACAACTTCATTAACATATAGTCTTGCAAGACGTTCCTGGGGTAGATCTTCTCTTATAGCAAGAAAATGTGCTGACTTGGTAAGACGATCAACAATAACCCATATTGCATCGTTACTTCTAGGAGTCTTTGGTAGCCCCATGATAAAGTCCATCGTAATATTATCCCATTTCCACTCTGGTATGGGAAGAGGTTGCATGACTCCTCCAGGCTGTTGCCTTCCAGCTTTCACTTGTTGACAAACCATACATCTTGACACAAAATCAGCAATCTCCCTCTTCATGTTGTCCCACCAAAAATGTTCCTTCAAATCTCTATACATTTTTGTGCTCCTAGGGTGTATAGAGAAATTGGAACTATGAGCATCATACAGCAATTCCCTTTTTAGATCAGGTATATCGGGAACACAAAGTCTCTTCCCGAATTTCAAAATTCCATCTTCATACACAAAGTCTCTCAATCTCCCATCATTCACAGCTTTAATCTTCTTTTGAAATTCTTCATCATCAGTCTGAGAACTCTTAATCCTTTCTAGTAAAGATAGTTTATAAACCATTTGAAAAAGAATTTATGTTTCTCCTTCCTGGTTATTCCCATGTCCATCTTCATTAGATCCATGAAAATTGGATCCCTTTCAATTATCATATTGTTCAAAACTCCATGGTGTTTTCTTCTCAAAGCATCTTCCACCCTGTTTTCCTTCCCCGGGTGGTAGTGTATCGTGAAATCATAATCCTTGAGTAATTCAAGCTATCTCCTTTGCCTCATGTTGAGTTCTTTTTGTGAGAAAATATACTTCAAACTTTTGTGATCAGTATAAATCTCAAATTTTCACCATAGAGGTAGTGCCTCCATATCTTCAAATCAAATATCACAGCTGCTAACTCGAGATCATGAGTAGGATAGTTTTGTTCCTGAATTTTCAACTGTCATGATGCATAGGCAATAACTCTATCATTCTGCATAAGGTCACAACCAAGTCCTTTCTTCGATGCATCACTATAAATAACGAACCCATCATTCCCCGATGGTAGAGTCAAAATAGGAGCATTGACTAATCTTCTCTTCAGTTCTTCGAAACATTCTTCACACTATTTTGTCCAAACAAATTTAACCCCTTTATGTGTCAGCTTCGTTAATGGGTTTGCCAATTGGGAAAATTCTGGACGAAACGTCGATAATAACCTGCTAAACAAATAAAACTACGTACCTCAGTTATACTCGTAGGTGCTGGCCATTCTTGGATTGCCTTGGTCTTAGAAGGATCAACAGATATTCCATCTTTAGAGACAATATGGCCAAGAAAATAAATCTCCTGAAGCCAGAATTCACACTTGCTAAACTTCCCATATAATTCATACCTTCTCAGAGTCTTCAAGATAATGCGCAAGTGATTTTCATGATCTTCATATCTTTTAGAGTATACCAAGATATCATCAATAAATACCACCACAAATTCATCGAGATACTCCTTGAAAACTCTATTCATCAGATCCATGAATACAGAGGGTGCATTAGTCAAACCAAAAGGCATTACAGTAAACTCGTAATGCCTATACCTGGTTCGAAATGCTGTCTTCGGAATGTCTTCCTTCTTTACACACAACTGATGGTATCCAGTTTGAAGGTCAATCTTTGAAAAGTATTGAGCTCCATGCAGTTGGTCAAATAAATCATCAATTCGAGGTAGGGGATACTTGTTCTTTATTGTTATAGCATTGATCTCCCTGTAGTCGATACATAACCTCATATATTCATCTTTATTTTTAACAAAAAGAATAGGGTCTCCCCATAGAGAAACACTAGGGCGAATAAATCCCTTATTACTCAATTCCTCTAGTTGTTTCTTTAGTTCAACTAATTCTACAGTGGACATTCTATAAGGGGTCTTCGATATATGCCTTGATCCAGGAATTAAATCAATGGAAAACTCAACTTCTCGTTCTGGAGGATGTCCAGGTAAATCTTCCAAAAATACATCTACAAATTCTTTCACAACAGGTACATCCTCTATTTGAACATTCCTTTCCTCACCCATAGTTATTTCATTCTCTTCCTCCCCAATAATTGAATTTAGTTGAGCTACTGGGGGTGGATCTAAATAAGAATTAGGTGGTGACGATTCTACTCTAAAGATAAGGTGTTCCTTATCATCATCATCAAGAATAGTAACCTATTTCTTCTTACAATAAATATTCGCATCATAGTTCGAAAGCCAGTCCATACTAAGAATTATATCAAACTAAATCATAGGTATGACGACGAGATCAGCAGATAAAGAACATTTATGTGCTCTATTGGGGACTGATTCACAAAACATTGTTGCAATGATACTTCCCTTAGGAGTTTTAACTAACAACTCCCTTGTTAAATAAAATTGGAAATATATAATTTTCTTAGAAAACTGGGAAGATATGAAACAATGCGATGATCCAGAATCAAATAATGCATTTGCTAAACTTGAGAAAACCATTAAATGACCTGCCACCACGTCTTTCAGAGCTTCTACCTCAGCAGTCGTGATAGCATAAGCTCGAAATTGATCCCTTGGACTTTTCTGAGGTAAGTTCCCCTAACTCTTAGTACATTCATTTTAATAATGTCCCATATCCCTGCAATTGTAGCATTGGACATCAGTA
This sequence comes from Viscum album, assembly GCA_963277665.1. Taxonomy (NCBI): domain Eukaryota; kingdom Viridiplantae; phylum Streptophyta; class Magnoliopsida; order Santalales; family Viscaceae; genus Viscum; species Viscum album. Next base: position 1,969,134,570 of record OY728132.1, read on the forward strand.
GCTTCCTTCTTCCCCTTACAATCACGATCTTGGTGGCCTTTTTCACCACACTTGTAACAGACTCCGATTCCTTTTAAGCAAGTACCAAGGTGTTTCTTCCCACATTTACTGTAGGATGGATATTCAACTTTTCCCTTCTTCCCCTTATTTCCATTACCATATTGATCAATAGATCTCTTCTTCTCTTGCTTTGCTTTAAAGTCATAAGACATAGAGAATTACTTTTCTGTCTTGATATCACATGAGACAATGTCTTCATACGACAAGAAGGATTGTGAGACAAATGCTCGATGGAGAAATGGTTTTAACCCATCAAATAAATGATCAATCTTACTTCTTGGGTTACTTATATAATCTTCGACATACCTTGCTAACCTTTTATAGTTAGCCTCATACTTTGCGATATTCTCATCCTCCTTTGGTCTCAGACTCAGAAATTTCCTTTACATATCTGCTCGATGGTCACGAGGAAAGTATTTTTCTAAAAATAGATCTTTGAACTACATCCATTCCATATTTGATACTTCATCATATTCCTTCGTATTTTGAATCAATGACCACCATTGATCAGCATCTCCAGTGAGGCGGTAAACTGCCATGATAACTTTTTCCCTTTCACTACTCCCCAAAGCTTGAAATATTTTCTCTAGGGAAAATATTAATTGCTCAACTACTAAGGGATTTGTACTCCCATTGAACGTTGGTGGTTGTTGCCTCATGAATCGATCTAACATTGATCCTCCATGTTGCAGATCAGAGTACTCCATACGGGTAAGGTTATTATTCATAACCTGAGTGAGTTGTCCCAGTATGGGGATTAGCTGATCGGTACCAGTTGCATCACCAGCTCCACTATAATTATCTTGATCAGGAGGGAAATCCCTACATAGAGTGCGTGCATTGATTCGGTTTCCATTTCTTCCACTAGGCTCCATTTCTAAACAATGGCATAAACTAGATCAGTTTATGAATCAAAATACATAATCCCATACTTATAAAACACTTAACATAAATTGAACTATTTATGGATATAATCCATAATCATAAAAATGTTTTCTTTGAGGAAGTATATACTCATAAACCCTTCATAATGATTTGTAAAGAAAATGAGAGTTATCCTAATCATATCCCCCGGGAGTGTCGTAACCAAGAGTGCAGCAAGGCCCGTTGTCGTGCACCAGTTCCTGTTCGAGTCTAGGTTAAAGCGGTGTTTTCAGGTTTTACCCCTAGGTACATCTGTGCCAGAGCCGCCTCTACCTGCTCATATCCAGACAGGGATGTATTGATCAGAAAACTCAAAAAATCTCTACAATACCAAAATTCTAGGAAGTTCTTCTATACTAATCCTCAAAGTCCATCTTAAATTTATGTGCTCTAATCAGAGTTTATCTAAATCTAGCTTCCAAGGTTTGTACTAAACTTCCTCTGATACCAACTGTAACGCCCCGACCCTAGTTACCCAGAGTTGGTGCATTATTATATAACATTGTCATGATCACAAGAAAGATCAAATCTCGAAAGACCGATTGGTTTAGTAGCCTTAGAAACACTAGATATATTCATAAAGTTTTACATTACATCATGAAGTGAAAAACTACTACAACAACATATTGTCTCCATAATCCACACTATTATCCCCTCATAATATCCCTGCGGGTCATTCATAATTTACTTCTTCACTTCCTAGGAAGAAAATAAAACATAGAAAAGGGGTGAGCTCAAATACCCAGTAAGGATAACAATATAGCGGAAACTTCAAAAATAAGCATAAACCTTTAAGGCAATGTATAACTAAAACAAAACCCTTTTAAACTTAAACTTCAATATAGTATGGCAAAAGTAAAATGAAATAATGCCATTTACTTATTCACATGGATATTCTACTAATCGAATTATCACACGCAATATCAATAACCACTTTCATAATGATGGAATGCATAATGCCAGACTATCATAACCACATAGCCAAGGCCTCGTGCCAAGACTACAAATAAGATTTTGTCAAGGCCTTGTGCCAAGAAACTAGTTTGCCTCATGAGACCTACTGATGCATCGAGGAGCTATAGCGGGCTCCACCCGTCACATATTAAGTCAAATGCATTCCTATATGAAAAGGTTTAAACATAACATAAACATTCGTATTAAAACTAGCATACGAAATGTCAATACTTTCACCATAAACTATGAATGGTATAAAAATAGAACATCCACAGTCAAACATATCACAAAACCTTCAATAAAATATAGAAGTTTTATATCATAATAATTCAACTTCAAATAAGCGTAAAATCCATCGAAGGATGTTGACATAGATGAAATCAAAACTCTTTTTAGAGAAATATCTCTTTCTATTTTTGAAATAATTTAAGAGTCATATATTTATAAAATAAAACATTTTCTTTGAAAATATTCTTATAAGCTTGTAAGGGAGGCTTTGATGATTTTATAACGGCGTAAAATAACCGCACCCGCCGTATAAGTTAAAAAAACATTCTTACCTTAATTTTGTCGAAAAGGTTAAAAGAACCTTGTTTGGAAAACGACGGAAAGATTCCTTTATAAAACTATTATAAAAAGTCAAAAAAGGGAATAAATGACTTTAACCCATATTATTTTAAATAGTAAAAATGTTTTGAAATACATTTCTAAGAAACATGGATGTGGATGATATAGAGATCCCAGTAGATTATTACGTATAAACAACCTCGGATAATGAAGAGATTGTGAAATAAACCTTACCTTGTACTTTTGCTTGGATGGGGTAGGTTAAACTCCTGTATAATAGTGAAATAATTTTTATTAAATTATACAATAATCATATACATTCATATAATATCATATATGATCTTTTAACATTGCTTTGTTAATAATATCTTAGTATTATTGTCATTTCGGGTGTTAACTTACTCGTTTTATTTTATATTTTTTGTTACATAAGCCATGTTTGTCATGGATAGGTTGTATATTATTCATATAAATAATGATATAAAGTCCTTAAACATTATTTTTAAATCATAAAATGATAATTATACTTGAATGGATACGATTGAGAATGAATCGCATCGCGTTCGTGGAGACGGTAGTCCGTACGTACGCACGAGAGACAATATCAATCTTTTGATATTAAAATAATATATAAATGGATGGTATATCATATATAAAGAATCATTAAAATGTTATATTTACTATTTAAATTATTTAAACATCATTATTATACCCATCCAAATAACAATATATTGAATAACAATTACACCACGACGTGGAGACGGTAAGCCGTACGTACGCACATATAGTGACATGTTATTCAAAGGGTGGATAGAATACTGAATATGGTTGTACCATATTTATAATAACATCACAGTATATATATTATACTATGGTTATTATTTTATAATGGTAATAACAAAGTAAGAATAAGTGGATGAAGAAAGGAACTTGGAAAAGGGTGGTGAAATTATTACCTCTTCTTCGGGATCTTCCTTTTGATTTGATAAAAGGGCTCCTTAGGTTAGATTTATGATCAAACTAAGGCCTCTGGTTTGTAGTTAGGGAAGTTGGGAGAGTATTTGGGCAGAGTTTGGCCAAACAAAAAGGCTTTTAAGGTGTGAAGAAATGATAAGGAGGAGTGTCCTTTTATAAGAGGGGTGAGGGGAACCTTTGGAAAATCTAGAAATATTAATTTATAATAAATTAATATTCGGTTTCTAATGGCTCTAAAGTTGATTATTCAAATATTAAGGTGGGGATAGGTCTAAAAACACTCAACCAATAGAATTTAGACAGGTTTGGTTACTTATATTAACCTTATCTTTAAGTATTAACTCTAAGTTAATTAGTTTCACTTTTACAATGTCTCTTTGTGTTTTTATATTATATGGTTAATAAACATACTATATACATCCAAGCGACCCACAAGTGGTCCATTAATGATATACCTATCCTGATATAAGTCTCTTGGCCGAACCTTAGATTTTTAGGAATTTAATATCAATTAATAATATAATATTTGTTTTAAAAACTCTTTTATGTCAATTTTGACACTATTCAATAGTTGATTTTTGTGAAACTCATAACAGATTGATTATTTCGAAAAAGGTCAATTAAATCAATACTAATATATCATATTATCCTAGAAAATTAGTTTAATTCATTAAAAGCCTCAAATTATATTAATTTGGGTATTTATAATATCAATTATTTTAATTTTTCACTATTATGGTAATTACTGCATCATTATTGTGTCATAATTAAATTATTTAATGTCTAAAAGTTATAAATAAAATATCATTATATAGGAAAGATTTTTAGCTTTCTAATTAATATTTATTGTCTAAAATCCAACATATATAACCCTATGTAAAAATTGTTTTTCTAAAAGATATATTCTTGTGTCATTTTTGTACTTATTTTAACTTAATTAGAATTAAGTGTCCCTATCACCTACAAGTGGCACCATGGGGTCCCAAAATCGACCCAAAGATGCCTATGGTCGAAGATGTATCAACCAATAAGGCTAGGACACGTTTTAGGGTAATTTAGTATTATTATAATATTATTTTTTAACCCTTATTTACCGGATTTACCCTTAACCATGGTAAATAAAATATTTACCGCATTAATTATTCAAAATGTCTAAAAATAAAAGTTAACTATTTACACAATTTGAACATCCTGATTCCAAATATGGAATCCATTTTTCTAAATTCAAAACATAGAAGTGGCAGAAATTAATTTAAAATTAATTCCCACTGTCAAAACAAAAAGCGTGTTTTTAAGATATAATAACTATCAAAAGATTGATACTTGTTTATGTTCGGTTTAATTGTAAAATTATGTCCAATGACCAAAATTGTATTAAATGGTAAAACTATATTCTAAATATACTTTAAAACCACTCAAATTCATAATTTATCAATATAAGGTATTTCGATTAAAAAAGTTGTTTTTAATTAAAATTTAGTAATTTTCACTATTCATCAAAATATTAAAGTTATCCGAAAAGTACCAAAATTTCACCTTAGGCTAAATTCGATATTCTGAATCCAAAAAAGAAGTCCATTTTGAAATATAAAATATATATAATTTCAAAAAGTAGGTTTTACTATTCATAACGGCTAGTTTGATTAGTTATGGTGTGTTAGAACTCGGTGTTGCGTACAACACACACTATCACATTATTGAAAGAGAAACATACCGTGGAAGCTTGGGGTGTTATAGTATGTAATACCCTTGATTATATTATTTGTGTAATATAATTTAATTTGTTTATATTTACATCTTTATTTTATGATCCTTATTTCATGGGGTGTATGTTTTGAAGGTTACCAAATCCTTAAGGAAAATTCTAATTTCAATTTCCACTCATTGGGTTTTACACATACTTCATTGATTATTTTACTCCAAGATTATCTATGAAATCACTATTTATTTATTTATGTAGTAATTTATCCTCCAATTTGTGTGGATATAATTTTGATACACATAATCAACACGTTAATAAATTCTAAATTCATTGATAGGAACATGATAAGGGCAATCTTAACTCAATTTCCATTCATTGAGTTAATCATCCAAGTCATTGGTATTGTTTTTACAAGAATATGTGTGAATATCTTATGATTGATTTACACTGAATATCCAATCATATTGAGTGTAGTTATACTTGTGACACATAATTATGTCATTGATTAATTTTGAATTTGAGGATACAGTCTTTATAATGGATTTCATCTCAATTTACATTCCATTAAGACTTCTTTGTTGTTATTTTACAATTCACTATTATATGGTGTATATACTATCCTTTGACATATTATACCATGAATCCCTTTATTCTCATGATATTTTAATGTTTTGATTAATTTTATTCGTCAATTATTTGTATTCAAGTGTCTCTTATTTTATTAGGAACTCTTTAATGAAAATATCTTCTTAAATGGTTTAAAGATTTATTCTTTTAAATCTCTCTCATTTATGTCCATGTTTTAAAAATGGTTTTAAGGATTTATTTATATGGACATGAATACTTTAAAATTAAAATTACTTTCAAAGTTTCAAAGTGGTATGGGACACTTTGATTCAAAAATCTCTTTTAAATGATTTCTTTGATAAATAGTGTGGCTTTTAAATATTTTCAATAAAAAGGGGATATTTCTCTCAAAAAGTTTTACTGATTATTTTCATCTATGTAAATATCCTTCATTTTATTTTATTCTTTATTGAGGTTGATTTATTATAATAAAATCTTCTATATTGTATTGAATGAGTTATGTTTGACAGTGGATATGCTATTTTTATACCATTCGTGGTTTGTGGTTAAAGTATTGACATTTCATATGCTAGTTTTAATACAAATGTTTAGATTATGTTTCAAACTTTTCATATGGGGAATGCATTGGACTTATTAAGTGATGGGTGGATCCCTCTATATCTCCTCTATGCATTGGTAGGTCTCATGATACAAACTAGTGTCTTGGCACAAGGCCTTGAAAAAATATTATTTGTAGTCTTGGCACGAGGACTTGACTATGTGGCCATGTGCCCGAAATTATGAATTCCATCATTATGAAATTAGCTATTGATATTACATGTTATTATTAGACACGTAGAATATCCATGTAAATAATTAAATGGAATTATTTGTCTTATATTTTCTATATTATACCGAAGTTTCTATTTAAAAGGCTTGTGTTTTAGTCTTATAAATTTCCTTAAAATTTTATGCTAATTTAGGAAAGTTTCCACTATATTATTATCCTTACTAAGCATCTAAACTCACCCCTTTATTATGTCTTATTTTTCCTAGGATATGAAGAAGTATATTATTATTGACCTATAAGGATAGGCTAAGGGATATGAGTGTGTTCAAAGGGGACACAATACTGTTGTTTTTTATTTCATGATGCAATGTAAAGCTTAGGTGTGTATCTAGTATTTCTAAGGCTACTAAAATAATAGGCATTTGGAGACTTCATCTCTTGTGATCATGAAAATGTTATGTAATAATGCACTGAATTTTGGTAACTAGGGTCAGGGAATTATAGTTGGTATCATATGAAGTTTAGTACAAACATTGGAAACTATATTTAGAGAAACTCTGATTAGTGAACATTACCATAAGATAGAATTTTATGATTAGTAAAGAAGAACTTCCTAGAATTTTTATAATGTAGAGACTTTGTGAATTTTACAAGAAATACATCCCTGTGTGGATTTGAGTATGTAGAGGTGGATCTCGAATAGATGTATCTAGTGGTAAAACCCAAAAACACTACTTTGAGATAGACTCGAATGGGAACTAGTGCATGAAAATGGTCCTTACTGCACTCTTAGTTATGACACACCTGGAGGATATTCTTAGGATAATTCAAATTTACTTTACAAACTGATTTGAAGTATTTTAATATAAGATGAGAATAAATAAACATGGTTAATAATAAGGTATTTTAGATTAAAAATAAGGTGTCATTATATTCTATAAATAATTTTATGACTATTGTTACTCACACAATTCTTTCTGGTTTTAGTCAATGGATAGATTCCAAGGAAGTCATAGTAACATTGAAAATTTTGTACAAGGTGGGAACGATGGTGGAAATGTGAAACCAAATAGAATGTTGATAGGTGTAAAAGGTATCATGTTCATGATGAAGCAGGTTTACATAAATATTATCAACAACATATACATTTACAAACTCCCAAACTCAACAAATAAGAGAAAGGAAGAGAATGATAAGAGCTCTAGCAGTGGAGACTGCAGAGAAAAGAAAGATCAATTTCTATCATGATGGAAATGTGGAAGGAGATACCTAGGAAAGTGTCTTAATGGAACAAAGAAATGATTTATGTGTGGGAAAGAAGGACATAAAGTAAATAATTGCTGAGGAAAATGAAGAGTACTATGGAAGAAAATAAAAATGACCTTAAGAATCCATTTATAGTCATTTTCCATAAATGTAAGAGACTTGGGCATTACCCGAGTAAATTCCCTATTCTATAGGATAACCACTAGGTCAAGGAATAACCTATATGGAAATAAATGGATGGTGAAGTGTTTAAAATTATTAATTCTCTTCATTGATGGGATTACTTTGGAAATTTTTTTTCCTGTCTGTTTAACCTTGCTTTTTGCTATGTGAAAATTCTACTCTAGGAAGAATTTTCTTTTCTTTTGTGGATATAGTTATAAAGAACCATTTGGGTTTAAATGATCCTTGAATTTGAGGTAATTATAGGTTATTAATTTTTTTGATGAAAATATGAGGTATGAGATAACATATGTGTTTAAATTATGTTATGGTTACTTTGAGGAATTTATCTCATTTTGGGAATTTTATAAAATATAGTTTTTGAAAAAGGAAAACATGCAGATGGTGTGACAACCCTTCGTGTCAGATAATGTTGTGGGAATCGAACCCACAAAAAAGGGATATTGAGTGATAAATGTTATTTTGGAAGACATTCGATCTGTTGGGAACACCTTATGCCTAAGGAAAATAGAAGACTATGATATTTTATTTGAGGAGTAATGGTGGATTTTTATTTTTGAAGAATCTAAGTTTTTTTATAGAGATTCAAATTATGAATGGAAATGATTAACCTATCATATAGAATATGTGATTTGGTTAATTACACATCAGTACGAAACTTTAAGAGTAGTTTATATTATTTGGAGATAAATGTTTTGATTTACTTTGAAAGACCATATGATTAAATTATTCTATGTTTTGGGTTTTAATCTTAGTTTGGATTATATTAAATTATTTTAAGGACAATTTTTTATTGATTGGTCTTTATTGAGCACTGGGTAATGTTTGTTTAATTTTGGAAATTAAGATTAATATTTCTTTCTATAAAGGATTATCCATTTCCGGGTTATCTGATCTTGTACTAATATTTTTGGTCTTAGTTAATCTCTAAAGACAAGGTAAATATATAGTTCATCCTTTATGGATTATTTGAATCTCTAGATGTTGATTCTAGCACTTCAGGTGTGACCATGTCATTTTGAATACTCATCGTTTGGAGAAAAGATGAGTTAGTGATAAAAAATTATTAAAGGATGAAACTCTACTTAGAAATTATGTATATCTCTTTATGTTGTTAGTCAATATCATAAATAAATTCCTAAAATTTATGAAATTGAACTTAAAAAAAATGTTTTCCATTTAATTTTCCTACTGGGAAACTAATGACTATTTAATGCATCACAAGTCTTTGGTTTCTTACTGTCAAATTTCTTATGATCATGTTTTCTATCACTCTCCATCAGAACTAGACACTTATTTTATCTTCCATATCCATGTTTTCCTACATGGAATTATAGTATGGGTTATCTCAGGTGACCTTTGTACTTATCTTTATTTATTTTAAAGTGATAGTTTTATTGAATCTTTTTCCGATGTGGGACTTTCAATGAAGTTACCAAGACCAATTTTAGAATTTCAAGGATGAAATTTCCAAAAGGGGGGAAGAATGTAACACCCCAAGATTTCATAGTAAGTTTTTTTCTTTAAAGTAATTCAATAGCTTGCGCTATATGCAAAATTAAGTTCAAGCGCACCACAACTTACCAAACTAGCCGTTCAAAAAGAGGTTATGAATAGTATTAACTGAATTTTAAATTTTTTATACTCTATATAATTTTGACATCCATATTTTGTGTTTCTTAGACATAATATAAGAAGAAATTAAATTTTTCATATTAAAGAAGTATTTTTCAAATAATGAAAATTTACCACCTTTTAATGGAGAACCATTTTTAAATCCAATATTCGACACTTTTATATATTAAATTTTACAAAATAAACCTATTATTTTTAATTGGGACATAAAAATTTAGTTTGGATAAATTTTCAGTGCTTCTATGATAACTTTCATTTTTTGACAAACAGTCAAAAATACTAAATTTTAATTGAAAAAAACTTTTTTAATCAAAATAATTTATAGTGTTAAATTATAAATTTGAATTGTTTTGATGCATAATTAGGTTATATTCTTATTATTTAATCCAATGTTGATCATTGAAAGTAATATTACATTTAAATTGGACATAAACACATATCAATCTTTTGATAGTTTTTACTTCTCAAAAATCCGCTTTCATGTTTTGACAACGGGAATATATTTTTTAAATTAATTCATACAACTTATATGTTTTGAATTTGGTAAAATAGACTTAATTTTTTAATTTGTAATATCAAAATTATCTTTGGGTGGATTTTTGGTATTTTTCTAAAAACTTTCAATTTTTGATGAATAGTGAAAAACACTGCGTTGTTGTTTAAAGATGACTTTTTTATTTAAATGATTATTTTTAATTTAATTTTTTTAAAATTAAAAATAGATACATAATACCAATATTATTCCAATATAATTAATTAATGTCAATTTATAATAATATTAGATGTATAAATTTTTATTGAACTTTTTACCCTCTTTTACCCACCTTCTAGGCATATTTGCAAATTTGCATAAAACATAATTTTACCACTTTTTTGAATTTAATTTAAAAAATATGAGATACATGGTTGATAATATTAATTATAATTTGGTTCAATTGGATGAAAATAATTTTCTGTGAATGGAAACTTTTGAATTTTATTTACCATGGTTAAAATTAAATAGGGTAATTAAAGGTAAAAATGATTTTATAATTACCCTAACACATGTCCTAATTACATTAGATAAGTTTATTTAGAACAAAATAAACCTTAAGAAAAAAATAAGATCCTTTTTGATCCACTTGGATTAGATTAGGACATTTATTATATTTTATTTAAAGAAGAGTTAAAAGTGTGAAATTCAATGTTTAATAACTGAAAACTTTTAATATAGATTTACACATAAGATAAATTAGAATATAAATATTAATTATAAATATAAAAATATTTAATAAATAATAGTATTTTTTTTTTAATTTTTAGACATTATATAATTAAATTTATTTATGACACAATGATGATGCAATAATTACCTTATTGATGAAGGATGAATATAATTGATATTATAAATATCAAAATAAATGTAAATTGAGACTTTTGATGCATTAAGATAATTTTATAGGTTAATATGAAATTTTTGGGTATATTTAATATATATATTTTTTAATTAATCAATTTTTTTTGACTTTCAAAAAAAACCAAATACTAAATAGTGTCAAAATTGACATAAATGAGTTTTTAAAATAAATACAATATTATTTAATGATATAATCTTAATAAAAATATAAGGTTCATATGAAGGACTTATATAATTATAAGTATTTCATTAATTAACCACTCGAGGTTCTCTTGGAATTTTATAGTAAGTTTATCAACCATGTACTATAATAATACAAGGTGACATGGTAAAAGTTAAACTATTTTACTAAGAGTTAAATCTAAAAGATAAGTTTAATATGGTGACCTAAAATTTTCTAAAACCTATTGGTTGAGAGGTTTTAGAACCATAAACACCTTAGACTATAAGTAAATCAAATTTGAGCCATTATAAACTAGAAATGATGTGATAATAAAATAATATTTCAAGACTTTCCTAAATTGACCCTCATCTCTTTTATAAAAGGGTACTTCCCCTTCTCTTAATTTTACACCACCAAATCCATTTGGATCAGCCAAAACCTACTATAATATCATCCCAACTACCCTAAATTCATCCTAGAGGCCTTAATTTGATCATAAAGCCAACCTAAGGATCCCTTTTGATCAAATAAAATAGAAGCACCTGATGAAGAGGTAATAATTTCACCCCCTCTTTCAAAGTAATTTTCTTCTTCCACTTCCGATTGCTTTGTTTCTTCCATAAAAAAATAAAAAATACAGTACCTTCTACATAATATGATGTTATTATAAATATTTTACAACCATATTTATTTTTCTATCCATCCTATGAATGACAAAGTCACCATACGTGCGTATGTACGACTTACCGTCTCCATGTCATGGGGTGTTTTGTTATTCAACACTTCATTATTTAGATGGGTATAATAATGAGTATAATTGATTTAAATAATAAATATAAAATGTTAATGATTTTTTATATATGATATAACATCCAATTTCATACGATTTCACCATCAATATAATGATATTGTTGCTCTTGCGTACGTACAGATTACCATCTCCACAAACTCGATTAGATTCATTCCCATCATAACCATTGAAGAATAATTTTCATTTTATGATTTAAAATAATGATTTATAACTTAATATCATTACGGATATGAATCAAATACATCCTATACATAACAAACTTGAATTACATATCAAGACATATAAAGGAAACAAATCCGTTAACCCCCAAAACAACGATTCTACTGAAAAATTATTAAAAAAGAAATATCAAAAGATCATATATGATATAATATTTATGTATTTGGTTCTAGTATAATTTAATAAAAATTATGTAACTATTATACAGGATTTTTAACATACCCTCAACTAAGTAAATATACAAGGTAAGGGGTTTTCATATCACTTTTTATTCTCATGAGATTCATGCTATATTTTCCACTATTTCTTTTTGAGTTTTGTATGTAATATCCATGATTATATTATTTTTGTAATATAATACAATTTATGGGTATTTAAATCTTCATTGTATTATACTTCTTTCATGGGGTGTATGTTTCGTAAGTTACCAAATCTTTAAGGAAAATTCTAATTTCAATTTTTACTCATTGGGTTTAACACATACTTCATTGATTATTTTACTCCATGATTATGTGCAAAATCACTATTTATTTATTTATGTAGTAATTTCCCATCCCCTTTGTGTGGATATAATTTGGATACATATAATCAATCCATTCATAAATTCTCAATTCATTTATATGAACTTGATAAGGGCAATCGTAACTCAATTTCCATTCATTGAGTTAATCATCCAAGTCATTGGTATTGTTTTTACAAGAATAGGTGAAAATGTCCCATGATTGATTTACACTAAATATACAATCATATTGAGTGTATTTATACTTTTCACACATAATTAAGTCATTTATTAATCCTTAATATATGTATACAATCTTTATAAGGCATTTAGTCTCAATTTATATTTCATTGAGACTTCTTTGTTGTTATGTGTCAATTTAATTTTATATGGTGTATATACTGTACTTTGACATATTATGTCATTAATACATTTATTCTCATGATATTATAAATTTTTATTAATATTATTTCTCAATTATTTTTATTCAAGCATCTCTCTTTTGATTAGGAACTCTTTAACTAAAATTTTTCATAAATGTTTTAAAGATTTATTCTTCTAAATCTCTCTCATTAATGTCCGTGTTTTAAAAATAGTTTTAAGGATTTAATTTTATGGACTTGAGTTTTTTAAAATTAAAATTCCATTCAATGTTTCGAAGTTGTATGAAACACTTTGATTCAAAAATCTATTTTAAACAATTTATTTGATAAATAGTGTGAATTTTAAATGATTTCAAGAAAAAGGGACATTTCTCTCAAATAGTTTTACTGTTTATTTCCATCTATGTCAATATACTTCATTGTATTTTATTCTTTATTGAGTTTTATTTATTATAATACAATCTTTCATATTGTATTGAATGAGTTATGTTTGAATGTGAATGTGCTATTTTTATACCATTCGTGGTTTGTGGTTAAAGTATTGACATTTCGTATGATAGTTTTAATATGAATATTTAGATTATGTTTCAAACATTTCATATGAAGAATACATTGGACTTAGTAAGTCACGGGTGGAGCCCGCTATCGCTCCTCAATGCATCGGTAGGTCTTATGAGACAAACTAGTGTCTTGGCACAAGGCCTTGAAAAAAATCTTATTTGAAGTCTTGGCATGAGGCCTTGACTATGTGGTTATGATGTACGAAATTTTTCCTTCCATCATTATGAAATTAGTTATTGATATTACATGTGATTATTCTACTAGAAGAATATCCATGTGAATAATTAAATATCATTATTTGATTTATATTTTCTATATTATACTAAATTTTAAGTTTAAAAGTTTTGTGTTTTAGTCTTATATGTTGCCATAAATGTTTATGCTTATTTATGAAAGTTTACGCTATATTTTTATCCTTACTCAGCATCTGAGCTCACCCATTTCTTATGTTTTATTTTTCTTAGTATGTGAAGAACTATATTATTATTGACCTGCATGGATAGGCTAAGGGATATGAGTGAGTTCAAAGGGGACACAATTCTGTTGTTTTTTTAATTTTATGATGTAATGTAAAACTTATGGATGTATCAAGTACTTCCGAGGCTACTAAACTAATCAATCGTTCGAGACTTGATCTCTTGTGATCATGCCATTGTTATGTAATAATGCACTGACTCTGGGTAACTAGGGTCATGTATTTACAATGAATGTACAACAATTAGAATTGATCCTTCTCCCCCATCAGAGAATGCATTCCTCAGAAAAAAAATGATTCAATCAAGAGGTTGGGATCTTCCACTGGTGTTTTTTCAATTTGATTAAATGTTTGAGTATATAGAATGTTATTCTTCGATCTTCCCCTAGTTTCAAACCTTTTCATGAGCCTAAGTACTGAAATGTTGCATTAACAATTACTTTCTAATCTAAATTACCCAATCTTGATTGATTGTACAATAATTATTAGAAAACTATCATCATAACTTTGTTGTTGGTGATTTTTATTCCCCAGTTATTCATGTTATTCACCATTGGAACCCTGCGGTTCAAAAATCGATAGTTGACGGCTGTTCTAAGCTCAATTAGGTGCCCAGATTCATGGTGAATAGATGAAATGGAAGCAGATTGTTTAATTGAGGGTAGATCTGAGAAGTTTGTAGGATGGGGATGAAAAAATAAATTGTTTGATGTTAGATCATTAATGGTAGAAGCAACAAATATTATTGAAAAGAACCAGGGTTTACCAAATAAGTGAATTTGATGGTGTTGATTACCTTATATTTGATTATTGACTGGTTTAAAAATTGATCTATGTCATCATGGATGGAGTTTAAAATGTGTTGGATTTATGGAATATAACTAGTAATCTATGGAATACAGAAGCATGCATGTTTTCTAGAAGAATTTATGGTAATTCAAATTATTACCATGTTTCAAGAGAATATATGATGAGGGTATTAACATATTGGAATATGACAACCAAGAGTTACTTTGTGATATATAGGAGATTAAATTTTAGGATGATTTAATCAATTTATAATCTTTTTGGATTTTCATATTTCAGAAGGGTTATAAGGTTAACCATTCCTAAAAAGATTAATTTAGACATTAGAGGAAGTACTTATGCACTGGGTTTATATTGAAAACCTTAGATAAAAGGCTATTTAGTGATTAACCTTATTTCAAGGATGTATATCTTATTTATTTTGGAAATTATATTTGTGTGTTTTTAGAAAAGGGCATAATGTATTTCAGGTGACAACCAATCATGTCCAGCTAGGCTATGAGTCTTCAACCCATTACCAAAGAAGGATAAGGGTTTTACACCTACCACTAGCCTAACCGATGCCTTGTTTAATGTGTAATTATTTTAGATAACTATTAAAGATGAACTAGTAGTGTTTCTATTTATGTCTAAAGATTAATATATTAACCATATTTATTTTTACGAATATTTAGAGATAAATTGTTAAAATTTTCATTATTTTATGGGCCTTATGATCCCCTACAATTGTATTTTAGTGCTTCCGACATCAATGTAAATTTTCAGACATTATTACATGAAGTGATGGTTGAATTTGAAATTGATAAAATCACAACCAAAGAATGAAATTTTGATTATTTAAATATATAAATATATAAATTAAGTATACTTAATTATTTTCTTGGTCAATAAAAGAATTTTTAGAAATAAGGAAAATGATAACAAATGTTGTCCTAATTACTTAATTTTCATTAAGTCGATGGCCTTTTAAATCATCATAGATTTATGACTTTGAGGCCCCAAATTTTAATTGATCACTAACTTCTTTGTGTTTGATGACCTCAACCAATCCCTATAAATATTTATGCTTTTCTTTTAAGTTCATATTTTCAATTTACACCTATGTTATCCCATGTGTAAACCTAGTTAAGAGTTACTTGGGGTGACTGTTATGTTTTCAACTTTCCTATTTTAAAAGAACTTTAAGTATTCATTTTTATGATGTGTATTTCTATGAAAATAAATCTCATGTATTAAAACTTTTATAACACAGATGAATTTAAATGGTTAAATTCATTTTAAGGGGGGTAGAATATAACACCCCAAGATTTTGTGAAATATATTTTTTCAATTTTTTTTTTAATTTTTTTGATATTTTTCATTTCATGAAACACAGAAAATAATTATTTTCTATATATTAAAGCACTAAGTTTGACTTTCATTATATGCAATTCCAAGTTAATCGTGGACTATATTCAATATAATGGTTAACTTCCTCTATATGAAACACATAGTTAAGATTTTTTTTCTCACAAAACTAAATTTCCTCGATGGATTTCATAACACGAAAGATTTCTTGTTACTGAACAATAATATATTATTTAAAAAATATAATAATATAAAACCTATACGTTAAATTAGATTTTAAGTATATTATTATTTAACATATGTAAATATAAGGTTTCCATGAAATATAAAATTAATTAATAAGTTAAAAATCATTTAGAAATGAATATAACAACCAATTGAATATAAAGTTAGTATTTTTATAGAAAACTATTATTATGATCACAAAGTTGTATTAATCTTAATAAATTAAATTAATGAAAATTAGAAAGTAATTTTAATTTAATACGGTTTTTATATATCCAGGTAAATATTTTTTGATACTCATCAAATATATTTTGTAAGCATAAGATAATAATAAAACCAATTTAAATAATAAAACCCAATATTTTTATTATGGAAATTTTACCGCCATTTAATGGAAAACCTATTTTAAATTTATTTTTTTTAAATTTTATAAATATGATGTGTCAAATTAAACTTTATATTTGAAAGAGAATAATAAAAATTATGTTAGGGTGAATTTTTTGTATTTTTCTATGAAGTTTTATTTTTTAATGAATAGTAAATAATACTTTATTTTAGTTCAGAACTTCATTTTCATCCAATATATTTATAAGGTTAAATTTAATTTAATTTTTTTTCTAAGTTTAATTAGATAAGATTTTTATTAATTAATCCAATTTAGGTCATTATATTCAATTTCACCTTGAAATTAGAAATGAAAATTTACCATACTTTTATTCATTTTTACATTAAAAAATCCACGTTGTCGACCAAATTACAGGATTAAATTTAAATTAATTTCATCTGCTTATGTGATTGAAATTTTGGGAAAATGGGTTACATATTTTTAATGATAATAATTTATAATATCTAGTAATATCAACTTAGTTTTTGACCAAAATATTAGTGAAAGTAATTAAAATTAATAACAATGATTAAGGTGAAATTAAGATTAATAAGGGACTAAACCATAACCTTTGGGCCCAAAACGACCTATAAACTTATCAAAAATCCATTAGATGGACATATTTAGACACTATCCTCCCTCAGATATAATTTGAACCATTATTGTCCCACTTTAAATAAATAAACTTGGGTAGGGTTCCTCTCTTTTAAAATATTACAAGAGTGCCACTCCTCCTCCAGTATAAAAGGCCTCCTCTCCTCCCACATCCTCACATATCTCAAGCCACTTATGTTTGGAAAAAATATTCCCAAATACTTCCCCAACATCTATGACTTCCTCCCTGAGTCCTCCCTTTGACATAAAGCATTCTAATGAATCCCTTTGGTGCAAACCAAAAGGCATTACCCGATTAATAGGTAACAACCTTCCTCAAACTCCTTTCATTTATTTTCTTTCTACACTCCCCAAAATATTCTTATTCAATGATTTTATAAAAAAAATATCCTTAATATACAAGTTTTTTATCCTATTTATTCTACCTATACTTATAAACACTTTCATCTAATGGGTAACGAACGTACTGTTTACGAGTATAGCGGACTACCGCCTCACTAAACGACGATTCTTCATTTTTCCCTTAACCGCATCTCATGTTGGAAATTAGGATGGAAAATATATTTATATATTTTATTTGTTATATTTATTTTGACTTTAATATTATTTAATTATTTTACAAAATATATCTTTATAGTTTATATTTGTTGTCAATACGACAATTGTCTTTGAGGAAGTGTGGACAACTGCCGCTCATTGCGATTTGATTCATTCATACGCTACATAGAATGTATTAAGGATGGTATTAGTGAATATATAGGATATATAATATATAATAAATCTACTTTAATAATTATATTTATATATATTTATCTCTCTCTGTGTGTGTTTTACTTTATTTCTTTCAACATGATAATTAAACAGAAATAACGTTCAGGTGTACGCACGAACTACCATCTATTTGAATGATGTATTCTATTTCATAGTTCTATATTATATGGATTATTATAAAAAAATACACATAATATAAATTATATTTAAATAATGGTTTTCATTTTGGAAATCATTATATAAATATAAGGTCTAAAGATATAACAAATTAATACCTAAGCGAAAAATAAAGTGGATATTACCCAAAGTGAAACCTTAACATAGAACTGTTAACAAATAGGTGATATAAATCCATAACCAAACCATATATGATTTTAAAAATAATAATATCATTCTTTTATATATTTATAATAGATTTATATTTTTTATACAAGAGTTTTTAACGAGTACTATGAGAGTCAAGACACAAGGTAAGGGAATTTCATCTCACTCTTTATTTTCTTGAGATAGATGTCTTATTCACTGCTCACTTATATTGTGAGGTTTATATACTGACCATTAGTGTATTATATGAATATTATAATTAAATATATTGGTATTTACATAACCATTTTATGATATTTATTTCATGGGTTTTAAATTTCAATAGTTACCAAATTGATAAAATAATTTTGTCTCAATTTTCCTTCTTTAAGACACAAGTTGTGTTATACACCTATATTTTTATATGAGTTGTATTAAATTTATTTGAAATATTATGAAATGAATTTAATTATTCTCATGATATTTTAATGCTTAATGTAATTTCATTTCCCTACATGGGAAGTATGATTCAAATTTACCATGTGGTAATACTTTATTGAAACAATCTCACCATTTAGTGAAATTATTTTTGAGAACGTTTTCATTAATGAACTATTTTGATCCATATTTCAGGAAAAATCATTATTTTTCATCTCCTAAAGTTAGTCTTTATGTATTCATGTATTAGAACCATTTTTCCACTCTTTGGTACTCAAGACAATTAAGAAAATGTTTTTAAGAAAATATGACCTTACCTGCCTCTTTAGTCGGGAATCTAAGTTCCTTGAAGGCCATGAATTAGAAAAAGGTATTCCAAGAATATTTTTCTAACATCATATGATAATTGAAATAAATTTTTACCCTTTTTTCCTTTTACTAATGTTTTTAAAGGAATATTCTTATCTCTTTCTAAAAAATCATTTTTATACCTTTTTACCATGCAAATGGAATGTTTTTTTACCACGTAGGACATGTAAGAATTTACCCACTGTCATTTATTTGATGATTCCTTTTCATTTTTAGAAGGTTAATTTTTAATAAAATGTTTTTTAAAAGTTATTTGAAAGAAATTATTTTCAAAATGTTTTTAGGATTATTTTAGAAGTTCTCAAGGAAAAATGGTTTTAAAAAAGGTGTTCAAGACCCTCTACTAGGTTTTAAAGAAAAAAATACTTTAAAAATGTTTTAAATGATTACTTTATAAATTTTAAAGTTTATTTAAATGAATTTTTTTGAAAGGGTTTATACTTTAAAAATAATTTTTCAAAGAAGAAGGATATTTTCCACAAAAAAATATTTTTAAAAGATATTTAAAAGTTATTTCCCATCTAAGATAATATCTGTTTGTGTTACTCATGCCGTTAGAGGGAAATGATACAATGTTAGCATTTATATTATTTCTCTGATTGGTTTACCTTTTACGGAATGATGTTTATGAAATAATTATCTCTTTAACTATTTGTATGTCTATGAAACCCACTACTTTTAACAGGTTATGATTTAATGAAATGATTATGAAACCTATTTATTTTTTCTATAGGTTAGGATATGATTACATGTTTATGATAACCATTTCATTTCATGGGTTATGATATGATTATTTTTGATTTTTTGGAAAAATAATATATGGTTTAACTATGAGATGGGTGGGACATATATCTCACTAAAATGCATTGGGTAAAGTTTTATATCTCTTGAAATATACTAAGATGGTCTTTGGAGTGAACAATTGCTACTAAAATGGCAATGGGAGTGAACTATGACTACCAGAATGATATAAGGAGATAAATCATGATAATAAGATGGATATGGGAGTGAACCATGACTAACAAGATGATATGGGGAGTGAACCTACACTAGTAAGATAATCTTGGTTGTGATGCCTTGGATTCTATGGAAATTATATTATATAATTATGTGTTTTCCCTAATTTTATGTTTTATTCCTATGTTATGATTTTTTGTATTATGTTCTTTATTTCCTTATGATTCATGTCCTATGAACTATCAATATTTATGACATGATTCAATTTTTTGATATTTGATATCCAAGTTATTATCATTTAATGTTATGATCATGTTCTCATACCCCTATGCACATGTTTATGCATACATTATTCTATTGTTTACCCTTACTAAGTATTTGAGATCACTTCTTTTTATGTTTCCTTTACCCTAGGTTATGAAGATACATATTTTTTTTGATTATTCTAAGAAGGGTTCTCATCAAGAAGAATCTATTGAGAGATAATGTAGCTCATTTATGCACCAGTATTTATATTTTCAAGTTTCTAAAGGCACTAAACTAATACAGTATTTAGGCATATGTTTTTGTAATGTTTTAAGTGTTCCTAAAAAGTGATGCAATGTTTATGTATGTAAACACCAGGTCATTACAATTGGTATCATACAAAAGGTTTAGTTATACATTGGAATCTAGGATGAGAAAATCTTAGTAAAAACCCCAAAGAAACGTCTAAGGATAAGTATAAGGATAAAGAAAATAATAGGAAAAAATACTATAATTTTGGTAAAGGATAGTGTGAGTGGTTTCCTAGAAATATATCCTTTTTTGTATACTAAAACTATATGTTTCTCTGGGAAAGATATACCTAGGGGTAAGACCTCTGACAATATGTCCCAGGCCTGACTCAGGGTATTCTAGTACCCAACAAAGGGCCTTAATGCCCACCTATTTTGAAACTCATGAGGGATATGATTTGGAAATTCACAAACTTTTCACAAAAAATTATGAATGATTTAAATATAGGATTATTATGAATAACCTAATATGATCCTAATGTGTCAAAAATTAAAATTTAGTTATCAGGATTTAGACAAACTATAAGTAATTTTTTAGAATTTTGTGGTTTTATTCTATGATATGTATTTTTAACCCCTTTATTTATGGTTTTAGTTAATGGAGGAATAGAGAAAAACTAGGTTAAGATTGATTCAAATGGAAAATATGGTGATTACAAGCCACAAAATTAGATAATGACTGCAGGGAATGATATTGAAATTCTAACAAATCAACTATAATGATATGTGATTAACAATGTGAACTTTGGTGATATTCCTAACACATCACATAGATAGATGTTAAAATTATAAGAAGATTGATAGAAAAGAATATTCATCTTCCAACACGTTAATAAGAAGGAAAGAAGAACCGTTAGGAATAACTCAAATGGAGGGGAAGATGTTATATCTGTGGGAAAAAGCATCATATAGTGACAAAATTTCATTGAGTTTAATGTCTCATCTATGGAGAACACATGAATTACCCAACTCAGTTCCCAAACATAAGAATCTACCTATAAACCATGGAAGGAACAATTCCTTGCAAACCATTAAACTGGAATGATTGAAGTATTTATGTTTTTGGATACAAGAATTTTGAATGGTGAATTTTATATGGATTATTTAGTTTATGTTTTTAACTAAGTATTTTCAAGAATATGTTAAATAGTTATAATGGACAAGAAAAGTTATTTAATAACATGACGATATTCATGGGAAACATAAGATAAAGGGAAAGATAACCCTTAAAATTTTCTTAATGTGAAGATAATTATTTTTTGATAAGAGACATGCTAGATATAAATAATTTAATTGGATAGAGTTGATTACCTTAGATCTGATTATTGATTGGTTTAATAATGGATCTACGTCATCATTGATGAAGTTTAAAACTTCTTGGATTTGTGGAATATATTCAACAATATATGGAATAAGGAATAATGCATGTTTTCTAGAAGTATTTATGGTAATTCAAGTTATTACCCTATTTCTAGAGAATATATGATGAGTGTATTCACATGTTGGAATGTGAAAACTAAGAGATACTTTTTGATATATGAGGGAATAAATGTTAAGAAGATTTTGTGACTTTCTAATGTTTTGGATTTTCATCATTCAGAAGGGGTATAAAGTTAAAAATTCACAAGAAGGTTATGTTAAACTTTATAGGAAGTAATTATACTTTGAGTTTGTATTAAGAACGTTGGTTAAAAGGCTATTTTGTGAATAACCTTATTTCAAGGAATTTCATCTTATTTATTTTGGAAATTATATTAGTTTTTCTTTAGAAAAGGACATCATGTATATAGGGTGAAAAATAATCAAGTCCCAAAAGTCCATGGTTCTTGATCCCATTACCGAAGGAAGATAAGGATTTTACACCTACCATTGACCTATGCGATGTCTAGGTTAATGTCTAATTATTTAAGATAATTATTAATAATGAACCAGCGGAGTTAATTTTTATGTTTATAGATTAATGTATTAAGAATATTTATTTTTAAGACTATTTAGTGATAAATAGTTAACCTTTTCTTTCTTTTATGGGTCCAACGATCATCTAAAAGTGTATTTTAGTGCTTATGGTATTAATTTTAATTTTAGGAAATCCATTACATGAAGTGATGGATTAATTAGAAATTGATAAAAGCACAACCAAAGAATGGAATTTTATTTATATAAAAATGTAAAGTAAGTATATTTACTTACATTTTTGGTTAATAAAAAGAATTATTCAATGTTAGAAAAATGATCAAAAAAATCATGTCCTTATACCTTAATTTTTGTTAAGCTGGTGTCCTTTTAAATCATCATAGATTTATGACTTTAAGTACCTTAAATTTTGCTTGATCATTCACATGTTTGTGATTGACAACCTCAATCATTCCCTATAAATATTTACTCTTTTCCTCTAAGTCTATGTTTTCACTTTCCACCTATGTTCTCTCATGTGTAAACCTATTTATGAGTTACTTGGGGTAACCATTATATTTCCAACTTTCCTTTTTAAAGGAAGTTTTAGTATTAATTTTTACGATGTGGGTTTATAGGAAAGGAACTATCAAGTATTAAACCTTTAAATACCTAGATGAATTTTGAGGGTGTAATTCATTATAAGGTGTTTTGAATGTAACACCGAGAGATTTTGTGAAATATTTTATTTTAAAATTAATTAAATATTTTTGATATTTTTCATTGCAGGAAACACTAAAAATAGTTATTTTTTATATATTAAAGACCTATTTATAAATTTTTTATACACAATTCCATTTTAATCATGGGATATATGAAATACAATGGTTAGTATCATCTATAAAGAACAATGTGGTAAGCTTACATTTCACAGAAGATTGACTTTCCTTGATGGATTTCATAACATGCAAGACTGAGTGTTACCAAATAATAATATATGATTTAAAAAAATATAATAATATATATCCTAGCCGTTAAAATATATTTTAATAATATTATTAACTAACTTATGTAAATATATGGGTTTTAAAAAATTTAAAATGAATTAATTTGTTAAAAATTATTTAGAAATTAATATAAGAACCAATTGAATATAAAGTGGGTATTCTTATAGAAAACTATTACTTCAATACAAAAGTTGTTTTAATACTAATAAATTAAATGAATAATAATTTTTAAGTTAGTTTATTGTAATATATTTTTTATATATCCATTTAAATGTTTTTTATATCCATCCAATAGATTTTATAAGCATAAGACAAAAATAAAACTAATTTAATCAAATAACACAATATTTTTATTAAGGCAATTTTACTGCCTTTTAATGAAGAATTGATTTTAAATCTAAATTTTAGAACTTATATAATTATTATTTATAAAAATAAAAGTAATATTTTAAATTTAATAACAAAATTAGGTTAGGGTAATTGTTTTGTATTTTTCTGTGATGTTTTAATTTTTTACTCAATAGTGAAAAATACTGTGTATTAGTTCAAAACTTCATTTTCATCTAATATATTTATAAGGTTAAATTAGATTTTAAATTGGTATGAAAGATTAATCAGATACAATTTTTATCAATTATTTTGATTAATATCATTATATCTATTTTTACAATAATATTGAACACAAAAACAAAACAATTTTTTGATTATCTTTACTTTAAAAACCTGCATTGTTGACCTGACATCGGGATTAAATTTAAATTATTTTCTGCCACTTATGTCAATAGAATTTAGAAAAATAGATTCCATATTTATAATAATCATATTTTTTAATTTCTTATAAGGTCTAATTAGTTTTTTACCAAAACAATTAGTTATTGTAATTAAAATTAATTAGAACTATTAAGGTTAAATTAAGCTTAATAGGGGACTATACCATAACCTCAAGGACCAAAATGAACTATAAACTTGTTCAAAATCCATTGGATTTCCAAATTTATACCCTATCCTCTCTTTTGTCAATTTTTTACAATTATTTATCAACTTTAAATAAAAAAATGTGGTTGTGGGTTCCTCTATTTTAAAACATTACAAGAGTGACACTCCTCCTCCATTATAAAAGGTCTCCTCTCCTCCCACATTGTCACGAACCAAATCTGGACACCATTGAAACCAGTGCCAAACCCAGCCTGTGACAAGTCCCGAAGGGAATTCCCGATCCCCACGGGCTGGCATAAGTGCCAGAGTATCATAAACTGAAAATTGGTAAGGATTTTCCCAAGTTTATAAACTTAAAACAACAAATGAACCCAATAAAATGAATCTGGATTTTTCAAACAAAAAAATATTTTACAAAAATCCAGAACTAAATTACATAGTTTAAAAAAAATCACTAAGAATATGAAAAAAGTAATAAAACTGAAAATAAACTCCCCAATAACCCCCTTAAGTCAGGGGGCACCACCCTCAAGCCATCTCCACAAGATATCACCACCAAGGACCAACTAGAAACCCGAACCACTAAAACTAAAAAATGTACCCAACCTGCGACAAAAAATAACAAAGTATACTTACACCCAAGGGTGTAAGTAGGCTGTGATTCAATGCCCAATAGGATACCTCCACTAATAGATTCTATGTGATAAACATTCAAAGATGAAAATATTACAAGTTTTCATAAACAGGGAATGCTAGTTACAATTTCTAAAAGATGAAACTTAAAAATTAAAACAGTTTTCAAGGGGGATAATTTAAAGAATCATCACTTTTAAAATAAATTCAAAAACTACTAAAATTTCTAGCCAACAATACCATATACTGATGGTAACCACAAATAATCTAATTAGTACAAGCAATAGGAAATAACCCCTAGGCACTAGCTTGCTATGGGTCCCAGGTACCTCATATCTCGGTGAGAGTACCCATCACAATATCCTTTCTAGTGCACACAAGATAATAGTAGAGAGAATACCCATAACATAGTTGTCCTCAATCATCATGATCATAGTTTATTTAGTGTTGTAAGAATCAATCTTGCAATATAAAACTGATGCCAAACCCCACAGATTCACTAGCATACTAGTACACATCCACCTACCTAGATTCTTGGGTTTCCATATTGTGCTGAAACATGTTCAAAAAGCCAAGAAATATATATTTTCACATGAAAATATCACTTCCACATCACACATTAACAAAAAATCCCCTTGTACATCACACAGGTCACAAAATTCAATTTTCTTTCAAATGAATTTTGAAATCAAACTCACACCAAAATATCACACAACACTTCTTGAATAACTTTAACAATCCAAAAAATCCTTCAACAATTTCATAAAATCTTTCGAAATATGATAAAAATCACATAACATCCCTCGCACATGTTTCACACAACCTTTTTCATAAACAGAATCCATTTTTCACATCACACTCACACAAACAGCCCACATCATGTTCACACCTCTTTCACATTTCAGTAAATCCGTTAAACATTTTTATAAAACATTTCTAAGAGGATACACATCACATGATAACCCCATTCACATTTAGAATGGAATATTTCAAAATACACACAATCAAAAATAGTTTTCCAATATGGTTTCACCTCTTAGATAAATCATTAAACCATTCAAAACTTTCATAAAATAATTCCACGGTCTGTACCCTAGATTTTCAGATAAAACCCATTTCCAAACCATATTTAAAAGAAAAAAATCACACCAATACCAATTAAAAACAGAATTTTTATCCCCAAAAACATTTATAAAACCACCCTCGAGTGTTATACAAACACCAAAAACAATACTACAAAAGATCCACATGAAAAACACACGTTTTCAAAATCACTTTCAAGAAGTACAACATGGTTTTACACCTTAAACCCATTCAAAAACCCTATTTCAAACCCAATGGAACACCAAGACCCTAAAATAATCATAATTTTAAGTCTAAGCAAGATTTATTAAACCAATTTCATATGTTCTAAAATACACCCAAATAATACCCCTAGTTTTACACATGAAAAACACCCAAATTTCAAGCAAAAATGGAACTACCAAATTAAAATCTTAACCAAATAAATCATGAATAGTTTTATCACCACACAAAACATATGAGGAATATGAATAATGAGTAAATAAATCAATCTAACTCATAAATAATTGTTTACACATGGAACCGCCTACCGAAAGTGTCGAATCCCACAAATCTTGGTGTGACACACAACCACACCATCACTGCACCATAGAGAAGTGTATAAGAACATAAAAACTCAATATTACACCAAAAAGGCACCAAATAAAACCCTAGGTTTGAACCCTAACTTCCTTAAATTTTTGAGCATGAAGGAAGAGGGAGGAAACCCTAAGGAAATGGAAGAAATCAAAGACAGAAACACTTGAAGAGAAATTGAAGAAATCAACCCAAATCAACCAAATTTTGAATTTCCAAGAAATAAAACCTGATAGTGAGTCTCTAATGAAGCTAATTAGGTCATGTGGTCAAAGAAATGGGGGAAAAAGTGTGAAAAATTAATTATTTATGAAGGAATCAAGTTACCTTCTCAAATCTGGACGGTTTGAGAAACCCTGAAATGTTTTTCCCTAATTCGTGGTTCAAATGAGCTCTAAATGTGCCAAACCAATAATTGGGGTGATTCTAGGAATATTTGATAATTCCAAGAAGTGGAATCACTGAAAATAATAAACATTGAAAGAGATATTAAATAATTTAAAAAATAATTTAAAGTAGAAAATGGGATTATAGGCAGGCCTAATTACTTAATAAAAAACCAAAATACACCATGATTATGGTTTTTAAAGGCTCCAAATTGAAATGGTGGTGTTATTAGGTTAGGGGAGGAAATGTAGGAATTATAATGGATGAATAATATTGAAAACTGAAAGATTTATAAAATAAACAAAATTATTATTTTTAATCTAGAAATGGGCTCACGGTTAGGCCCAAGTTTTGAAAACCCACCATTCCCACGAAAATGCATGAGAAAACCCTAAAACAAAGAAAGAATGGAAATTAAATTAAAAATACCTTTAAAAGGATTTTTTATGTGACAATTATCCCCACTATAAAACTTTCTATCTTTGGAAAGCCACAATAAGGCCAAAGGCAAAAACCAAACCCAACCAAAAGGCCAAAATGGACTCCTTCACTAAGTTTTGCCCACCACTAAAAGGATAAATCTCCTCCAATTGATCAATAAAGGAAGGAATAATCTCACCAACCAAAAAATACACAACTTCCTAAAATTATCAATTATATATAGATTTTATCCCTAAAGAAAACTCCTCAAACACTATCTGAACAAGATTCCTGCAATTTACCCAAATGAACAACAAGAACGAACAAGGTTACACTTACCTTTCTTTAACTAGACCGTTGGGCATTCTCCACTCCCAAAATTTACCCAATGAAGATGTAGGTAGTTATATAGCTCCAAACAAGGATACCTACCACTAATCCAATACTAGGGACCAATATGAGTTACCAGTATGGGGAGAGCCAAATGGGCTCCCCAACATGAGAGAAAAATAAAATTTTTCCAAAGACCATATTAGGACACTAATAGGGGAGTTCTAAATGGACTCCTAGGTATAGGGGTCAACTTGCATTCAAAATTTCCAAAGGAATATACATGAGAATCATAGTGGGTCTCCCCACCAAAAGAACTAACCATCTTAACTAGAAAATCTGGGACAACATAGGAAGAACCCAAATTTGAAGACTTTGGACGACCGCACGGTTAGTCCACACAGTTCGAGAAACCATGCGCTAACTGTGTGGATCCTTGTACTTGCATGGTTTTCTGGGTCATGGTTACTAATAACCATGCAAAAACCATGCTCTCAACCTATCTATCCAAATTTAAAACCATTCTCTAAAAACCTGATGGAAAACAATGAGGAAATGAATGACATTGGGTGATAACATGGGCACAAATCCCTCCACCCATTTCCACCAAATGAGAGAAATAGAAGAAAGATGATGACACTAAAGGTTTAACATATTCCCAAATTTTATACTGATGATATGAATTTAAAAAAGGGTTTGAATAACCCAAGAATTTCCCTTGAATACACACCAACTTCTCTCCATGACCTATGGATGGAGCTCAAACGGTTGAAGAATCTTCGGCCCCGCAGTTAGGCTTTGGGAACCCTTAAATTGAAATTTTTCTTTCATGCCATGAAAACCTTACCCTAATGCCATATGGGTTCACCAATACATAACACATTCCAAAATCACTTTACCCTAACCAAAAATTTCACTAAAACACGGGCTTAGAGGATGTACTCATATCACACCTTGTTTCTTTGGATGAGACACAATTGAAAGAAAGGACACATGTAAAATATTTCCTATAAAACAAAGGATGTAAAGATATCCCAAAAGGATACATAGTTATGAAAAAAATAAAGACTCAAAAAATATTGTACAACTTCACCTTTATAATCAAACGAGCATGCGACATCACAATGTGTCACCAAACATGACTGAAGTGACTGATATAAACAATACATAGAGGGGGACTTATACAATATCCCCAAACAACAAAACATTCCATAAATTGGCCATAATAGCCTATCATGGCCATATTTCCCACACTGGTGGTTTAACATAAAACCCTTCTTCGAAGGGGCTATGAAGGACTCAGAGGCCCTCTTAGACACCATCCACATTGACAGCCCCAGACAACTTCCACCTTTGATGAATCAGGTATCTTAAGTAACTAAGGTCTCTTTAAACCTTCAATGAGCACTCTCCCACTACAAGAGGATCTAGAAAAAAACAATAAAGGAATGGTGCTGACTCATTCTACAAATCTCGAGAAAAGATTCATCACATTGATCAACTGGAGGATTTTCTAACGGCAAAACAATCCGGGTTTCACTTCAGTCGTGCACTAACCCTTAATAGAGGTGTACCTTATCAATAGAGAGAACCCAATAACCCAACCAAGATGTTCCATTAGTAAAAACATGCCCAAAACCAGAACCGAACCCATGAAGGGAACCACTGTAAAGGTGTCCTGAAACATATCTCAGAAGAGACTACTAACTGGTCCTTCTACCTAGCTTACCCACAAAACACAAACCCAAAACATGGTTGAAACAGTAGGGGTTCTTCGACTTATAACATCCCACAACATCAAAACATTCAAAACACATAATAAACACCATCCCAAATTAGTTATCAATACATCGTGTTTTCCTTTAAAAACATTTCTTTGAAAAAAATGGTTCAACAATTAGCATATCCACCAGTGATACCCCATGGGCCTCGCACATGCATGTTTTCATACCACCGAGCACCCTCCTTATATCCATCCCAACACTCATCCTATCATGAAATAAACCATATATCATCTAATGTAACCCCATTCATGTTGTTGATCATTAAAGTACCAAATGTTAAAACAAAAATTCATTCCAATTCTCAAAACAAAAACGGTAAACCAATAATTCCTTTTTCTCAAGACCGCTAACCACAAGATCAAACCTATTTTACAGCTTAAAAAACTTTCATAAGGAAACAACCATTCAAATAAGAACTCACTTTTAAGTTATTAACATCAATTTCAAGACATCTCATCCCATTAAGAAACCTTTTAATAGTTTAGAAAACTATGTTGGAAACACTTTTTCAAAACCAACATTAATATAGTTCCTGCTTTCAAAAGAGGGGTAAACACACCATTTTCCATTTAAAAATAATTATGAAAATTAAGTTCAACCATTTCAAAAATCTAAATATTCCCTCTTTATTGGTAAATAATTTCACTAAAACTTTACACTTCTTAAAACCATGTCATTTTTTACTTTAAACTGAACTTACTAGATTTCAAGACTAAAGGACACAAGGCAATGTGAGAGGAAACTAGTTCTGTTGGGTGACATTGACATATGGTTGGCATCCATACACCCATCAATTCACCATCATAGATATTTTTCTAGAGAAATATCCCTAACTCCATAGGGCTTTTTAGGCCCCACAAGCTCATTGAGACCATTAACACAACTCTCTTTTCATTTCAACTATTCATCTTCAAAACAAGAAAACCAAAGGACTTTGATAAGTACTGAATCCCTTGGTGACATGAATCTCATCGTGAGGTGTGGGGATCAAGAACACTACCCATAACTGGAATACCAAGTCCTTACAATTCTATATCTAGACTATCTTGACTGTTCCCCAAATAACATGACCTAGGATATTAACATGAACCTCCCTTTGATACTATTTTGTCACAAACCAAATCTGGCCACCATCAAAACTAGAACCAAAGCTATTTTGTGATAAGGCCCGAAGGGTGTTCCTGATACCCATGGGTTGGCACAAGTGACCGAGTATCATAAACTGAAAATTGGGAATAGTTTTCCCGAGTTTATAAACTTAAAACAACAAATCATCATAATAAAATGTATCTAGATTTTTCAAACCATATAATCTTTTACAAAAAATTTAGAACTGAATTACATTGTTTAAAGAAACTCACAAGGAATATAAAAAAAATTAAAAAAAATGAAAATAAAAATCTAAAAAACCACCTCAAGGTAAGGGGTTTCTCCCTTAAGCCATCTCCACAAGACATCACCGCCATGGACCTACTAAAAACCCGAACAACTGGAACTAAAAATTGTACCCAACCCACGAAAAAAAAATAACCAAGTCTACATACACCCAAGGTTTTAAGTAGGGTGTGACCAATTCATAGTAGGATACCACCACAAAGAGATTCCATGTGATAAACATTCAAAGAAGAAAAGCTTACAAGTTTTCATAAATTGGAAATGCTAGTTACAATTTCTAAAAGATGAAAATTAAAAATTAAAATAGTTTTCAAGTGGGATAATTTAAAGAATCATCACTTTTAAAATAAATTACAAAACTAATGAAATTTATCGCCAAAAATAACATATGCCAATGGTAAGAACAAATTATCCAATTATCACATGAAATAGGAAATAACCCCTAGGCAGTAGCTCATTGTGGGTCCCAGGTACCTCGTATCTCGGTGAGAGTGACCATCACAATATCTGTTCTCGTGCACACGAGCCATTAGTAGGGAGCATACCCATAAACTAGTGGCCCCCAATCATCATCATCATAGTTTAGTTAGTGTTTTAAGCATAAATCTTTCTACGTGAAACTGAGGCCAAACCCTAGAGTTTCACTAGCATACTAGTACACGTCCACCCACCCAGATAACCAGGTTTCCTTCTTTTGCTCAAACAATTTCAACAATCCAAGAAATATAGTTTGCACATGAAAATATCACTTACAAATCACACATTAACCAAGCTTCCCCATGTACATAACACAAGTCACAAAATACACTTTTTGTTCAAATGCATTTTGAAATCAAAGTCACACCAAAATAGCCCACAACACATTTTTCATAACTTTCACAATCCAACACATTCTTCAACAATTTTATAAAATCTTTAAAAATTTTCTAAACATCACATAACAACCCAATCACATGTTTCATGAAACACTTTTCATATACAAAATCCAACTTTCACATCACACTCACACAAACATCCCACATCACGTTCACACCGATTTCACAATTGAGTAAATCCGTTAAACATTTTTATAAAACATTTCTAAGAGGATACACATCACATGACAACCCCATTAACATTTAAAATGGAAAATTTCAAAATATACCCAATAAAAAATAGTTTTCTAATATGATTTCACCTCTTACATAAATCATTAAACCAATCAAAACTTTCATAAAACAATTCCAAGGTCTGTACCGAAGCTTTTCACATAAAACCCATTTTAAAACCATATTTCAAGGAAAAAATAACACCAATAGCAATTCAAAACATAATTAGAATCCCCAAAAACATTTATTAAACAACCCCTATGTGTTATAAAAATACCTTAAACAATACCACAAAATATCCTCCTGCAAAACACACATTTTTGAAATCACTTTATAGAAGTACAACAAAGTTTTACACCTTAAACCCATTCAAAACCCTCTTTAAAACCCAATGTCACACCTAGACCCTTCCAAATCAGAATTTTCTGCCCAAAAAAGATTTATCAAACCAATTTAATATGTTCTAAAATACTCCCAAATAATACCCCAAGTGTTACACATGAAAAACACACAATTTAATGCTAAAATGAAACTATAAAATCAAACTATTAACCAAATAAATCATGAATAGTTTTCACACCACAAAAAACATATGAGTAATATGAATAATGTGTAAATATATAAATATAACTCATCAATAATTGTTTACACATGGAACCACCTATCGAAAGTGTCGAATGCCTCAAATCTTAGTGCGAAGTATCAACCACACCACCGCCACACCATAAAGAAGTGAAGAGGAAACTAAAAACTAAAGATTACACCAAAAAGACACTAAATAAAACCCTAGGATATAACCCTAATTTATGGAAATTTTAGAACATCAAGAAAGAGGGAGGAAACCCTAAGGAAATGGAAGAAATCAAAGAGAGAAACACTTACTTGAAGAGAAATTGAAGAAATCACCCAAAATCAACCAAATTTTAAATCTTAAAACAACAAAACCTGATAGTGAGGATATAATGAGGCTGAGGAGGTCATATGGGGACTTAAATGGGGTAAAAAGAGTATAAAATGAATGATTTATGAATAAGAAAGTTACTTTCTCAAATATGGACAGTTTGGGAATCCATGAAATTATTTTCCCTAATTTGCAGTTCAAATAATCTCCAAAAATGATAAATTGGTAATGGGGGTGATCCTAGGGATATTGGATTCGATTGGGAGGTGGAATCACCATAAAAAAATAAAAATTGAAAGATATATTAAATAATTAAAAAAATATTTTAAAGTAGAAAATGGGATTACACGCAGAACAAATTACTTAATGAAAAACCCAAATACACCATGATTATGGATTTTTAATGGATCCAAATTGACATGGTGGTGTTATTAGGTCAGGGTAGACCAATTAAAAATTGGAATGGATGGAAATTTTTGAAAAACAAAGGATTTATAAAATAAACAAAATTGTTTTTTTAAATCTGGAAATGGGATCACAGTTTGGCCAAAATTTTGAATACCCACCATTTCTACCAAAATGCCTGAGAAACCCCCCAAACAAAGAAAGAATTGAAATTAAATTAAAATTACCTTTAGAATAATTTATGGATGTGAAAAACTTCTTCAAAACTCTCAAGAAACTTAAGTTTTGAAAAATATGACCAAATATATCCCCAAAATACCTCATTTATTCTTTGAATCCTCCCTTGGGATGAAATCCTTCCAAAGAGTCCGTTTGGTGCAAACCAAAAGAAGTTTTCTGATTAAGAGGTAAACCCCCCCCCAATCTCATCCATTTATTTTCTTTCTCAACTCTATAAACTATTCTGATTACATAATTTAATAAAAAATGTGTACTAAAAATACCAGGATGTTGTTATTATATGTATTGTACCCACACTTACACAAACTTCCATCTAATGAGTAACCGACATAATGGTTACCTGTATGGTGGACTACCGCCTCACTAAATGATGATTATTCATTTGTTTATTTTACCACCTATCATGGTAGACATTGGGATGGAAAATATATTTATATATTTTATATATTATATTTATTATGTTTTTAAGCTTATGTAATTCTTTTAAAACATATACCTTTATACTTTCAATTTTGTGTTAATACGATAATTTTTTTGAGGAAGTGTGGACTACCTTCACCTCAAAGTGAAGTGATTCATTCATACACTACATGAAATGTCTTATGGATCAGTTTAGTGAATATATATGATATAATATATTTAATTTAATAATGATATATATATATGTATATATATATATTTATGTGTGTGTATTTTACCTTCTTCCTCTCAACACGACTATTAAACAAAAATAGCTTTCAAAAATACGTATGACCTACTGTCTCCATGAATGGTGTATTCCATTGCATACTTATATATTCTATCTATTGTTATAATATAAATATAATGGATATAAATTATATTAAAATCATTGTTTGAATTTTTTATATCATGATATAAATTTAAGGACAAAAGATATAACAAATTAAGACTCATGTGGAAAATGAAGAAGATATTACCCGAAGTGAAACCTTAACATAGAATTGTAACACACAGGTGATATGAAGCACTAATAAAAACATATATGGTATTAGAAGTAAGAATATAGTGATGTGATATATTTATAATAAATTTATATTTATTATAAAGGAGATTTGAATGAGTACTACAAGAGTCAAGACACATGGTAAGATAATTTCATCTCCCTCTTTATTTTCGTGGCATACATTAATTATTCACCACCCAATTTATTTTTGTGGTGTATATAATACCCATGAATTTATTATATGCCTATAATACCTAAATATATTTGTATTTAAATTACCATTTTATGATATTTCTATCATGGGGTTTATGTTTCAAAATTTACCAAATTGGTAAATTAATTTTGTCTCAATTTTCCTTCTTTGAGACACATGCCATGTTTTACACCTATATTTGTATATGAGGTGTATAAAATAGATTTGATATGTTATATCAGAAATATAATTCTTCACATGATATTTTAAATATAAATTTAATTTCATTCTTCCCCATGGGGAGTATGATTCAAAGTTACCAGGTGGTAATAGTATATTGAAACAATCTGACTACTTATCGAGATTTTTTGTGATTATCTTTTCATTAATGAAATCTTATGATTAATATTTCAATAACACCCATGAATTTTATTATCCTATGTTTAGTATTTATGTATTCATGTATTATTACCATATTTTCTACTCTTTTTTACTTAAGAAAATTAATAAAATGTTTTTGTGAAAATATGACATTTCCTCTCTCTTTGGACAGAAATCCATGTTCCTTCAAAACCATGCCTTCAAAAAGGGGATTAAAATAATATTATATTAATATCATATTATCCTTAATATAAATGATTAACCATTTTTTCTTTTACCAAAGTTTTCAAAGGAATCTTCTTGTCACTTTCCAAAGAAGACTTTTTCTAGCCTTTTTATTTTGTAGAAGCAATGTTTTTTTCCTCATACGAGATGTATAGATTTACCCACAATAATTTCCTTAAATATTCCTTTGCATGTTTAAAAGGATAAATTTTAATGTTTTTTTAAAATATGCTTTCAATGAAATGGTTTTCAAAAGGTGTTCAAGTTTCTTTTATAAGTTGTCTTGGAGAAATGGTGTTCAATTTTTTTTCATGACCCTATATAAGCTTTCAAAGGAAGAAGGCTTTCAAAATGTTTTAAATGCTTCCTCTATAATTATTCATGTTTATTTTCAAAAAATGGTTTTTAAAAATGTTTCATGTTTTCAAATCATTTTCCCAAGTACAAGGATATTTTACTTAAGAATTTTTTTAAAATATCTATCAAAATTATTTCTCATATAAGATAAAATCCCTTGGTGTTACTCATATATTTTAGGGAAAATTATATAATTTTTCAATTTATATTATTTCTTTTAATGGTTTAAAATTTCTAGAATGATTTTTAAGAAATAATTTTCTCTTTAACAAGTTATATTTATATGAAACCCGCTTCTTTTCATGGGTTATGCTTTGATGAGATGATTATAAAACCTGTTTATTTTCCACAAGTTATGATATGATTACATGTATATGATATCCAATTCATTTCATGGGTTATGATATTATTTTTTATGATTTTGTGGAATAAGTATGTTTGATTTCATTATGATATGGGTGGGACCTATATATCCCTTCAATGCATTAGGTAAAGATCTATATCTTATGAGATAGACTAAGATGGTATTGGGAGTGAACCTTGACTACTAAGATAGACATGTGAGTGAACCATGACTACCGGGATAGTATAAAGAGTGCAATCATGCTTCTAATATGGCCATGGGAGTGAAACAAGACTACTAATATAGCATGAGAAGTGAAAACATACTACTAAGATAGTCTTAGTAGAAATTCCTTGGAAACTATATAAATCATATTTTATGCTTATGTGTTTTCCAAAATTCCATGTTTTATTCTTATGTTATGATTCCATGTAATATATTATTTATTTTATTATGATTAATTTACATTTAACTATAAATCTTTATGAAATGACTCATTTTTTTTATCTTTGATATGTAGGATATGATCTTTTAATGTTATGATCACATTATCATACCTCTATGCTCATGTTTATATTTACATATTTCTATTTTTTACGCTTACTGAGCATTTGAACTCACCCCTTTTTATGTTTCATTCACCCTAGGTTATAAATATACATATTTTGTTTTATGTGTCTAAGAATGAGGATATTCAAGAAGAACCTAGTGTGAGATAATGTATCTCATTTATGAACTAGTTTTAATGTTTCCATGTTGAAGGACCCTAAGACACCCTGAGAGGGGAGGGGTAAATAAGGGTGTTAACTTTTTCTTTTAAACTAACAGATCTTGTTCCCAAGTTAGTAGAAACTAGTTTAATCTGTATGATGTATATGAGAAAAAAATAAAACATTCACATTAAAAGAGATGACACAAGACATTTTACTTGGTTCACCACTAAGGGCTACGTCCAAGGAGAATACACCGATAGGTTTTCGGTCGTACCAAATTCCACTATTATTAACTCATTGTGGATTACAAAGGTTTGAGAATAGTCACTCTGTCCCAGGCTCATTGCCTTTACAATTTTCAGGGATATCCTACTGCATCCGTTAGGTCACTCCCGTTGAATCACCCTGGTTCACTTCCCTTCACTCAATTTAAAGATGTAAAGGTCTCTTCATCATTACAAAAGAATGCATCCGCTATTGTATGTAGATGCTCTATTGAAGTTTGACTTCCACCTGTAGACTAATCTCACTTTACACCAAAGGTATGAGGCAAAATACTAGCTTTCGCGCAGCCCCAGAAAGACTGGCATACTTCAACCACACCTGGTGTGCTTTTCCAAGCCTGGCATGCAAGTTTCAAGATGGCGTGCAAGTCCAGCTCTCCCACTTGCGCGACACTCACTTATTCAACTTAAAACTTATGCAACTCGCATTATTTTCCAACCAAACCAGTTTTGACATGCAAAGGTCAACTGTCATGCTTCTTCAAATCTTCTAGCGCAAGTGTCACCAAACCAACTGCGCGACACTTCCTTCCCCAACTCCAAACTTGGGAGACCGATACCCTTTCTCGCCCAAACCACCTAGGATGCGAAACAAAAATCTACCGCACAACTTCAACATGCGTGACCCACCACCACATGCGCGACCACTACACCTGCATGATAGGAGCTCTGATTTCCTCTAATTCTAAACTTCTTACTAAATAAGGAGGGGTCGACCTCTATTTATAGGCATTTGGATACCCTGTACGATGGTGCACAAGTATTCCCTTGGCGAGCAAGTTTTGGTGCGCAATTCACTTGCACGACCAAACATAAAACTTGAGCGCCCTTCTCTCTTTTCCATATTTTCATGTTCTGATCTTGGAAAACAAAAGGCACGCAAGTTTTCTCTCCTTCAAGTCAACGACGCACAAGTCTCTTTTCCAAAATCCACTTTTCTCCATTTGTCTATTTTCAGGGCCAAAAATTGGGAAAACACTAGAAAACAGTGCCTTATTCAATACTGTTATCTACTTGTTCTGTATGATCACTTCACATTCTGAACTTCCACTTATGGTTGACAGAAAACACAAACCATACTCCAATTCATGAAAAGAACGACCATGGTTCCAACACATGTTTCCAAAGGCACTAAAATAATATGGTCTTTGGGTGTCTACTTTTTTAATGTTTTAAGTATTATACAGAAGTGATTTAATTTTTATATACATTATGACTAGGTATTTATATGGGGTTGTTACAGAGTGGTAAGCCCAGTAATAATAAATCCAAAATACTTGGGTTCTATTCCTTGTAAGCTTCTTGGGGATTAACAATTTAGGTGGTGAAATAGAAAGTCGGTGACACATGCATAACATATGCTTGGTGATGAAGGAAGGATGATACAGACATGACACTACACTAGGCCTTAGGGACATGTTCTTGGGACACTTTTCCTCGGGCCTATGAAATTTTTAATGGGCCTTTCTCTACCCAGATTGGAATGGATCTTTGATTTCATAATAAAAAGAGGCTTCAAACCCAAATTTTCTAAAAAGGGGGTTTCTAATAAATATGGAATTATATGGATATTAAATAGATATTGGTTGATAAATTTGAAAATATTGAAATTTTTTGAATATCTAAATGAAATAGAGGAATTACATGTTGTGTGTGCTTGTTTTGTTTAGCGAGTTACATTTTTTGGTGGAAACAGTTGGTGGAAGAAGTTGTGGAGTGATGGAGTAATGATTGAAAATGAATTTATTTATATATAAATGATATATTATTATTTGAATAAATATTTAATTTGTTTAGCTCAATAATACTTGATAAATCATGATAATATTTTTTTATGCTTTTTATTATTTTTTGGATTTTATTGTGAAATTATTAAGAGAAAATTTAGTGCTAATAGGGGATGTTTAATAACTAGGATATAAAGACATAATTGATCTATATGGTCTTTATACAATTATTTTCTATCACATCCACTGTGTTTCACATAATACCACAATTTATTCATTATTATGATGACCCACTAAATAAACTAAATTGAAATGATTTGATCAGACACTAAGAAAACTAAATTGCAAAAAAATGACCTAACTAGTCTTGGAAATAAATGAACTGAACCTATCAACACTTTAAAAACTAAAACCAAACCCAGCTATCAAATCTTACCTATATCATAACCAAACCAACTTGACCAAGACAACTAAATTGAATTGAAATTACTTGATTTCACCCAAGTAGACTTGAGTAGACCTGAGAAACACTAAACTGCATAAAACTAAAATAAATTTAAAAGAAGTGAAATAAATTTAAGTTAACTAAAATAAATTCTATAGTAATGAAAAAAAATAAAATTAGTTGAATGATATTTAATAAAACCCATAATTATTAATGGCGCACTATTTTTCAAAGGCTAGTGTCGGAGACCATTTCACCACTTGATGCCTACATAAGAGCCCAGTTGGGATGGCTCACTATGGCGTGTGCTATGTTTGCGCCATGGTGCAGTGTGGTGTTTCATTCACCATGGATCCTACTCATTTTTTTGTTTCTGTTGTTTTGAAAATTTATACTAACCAACCCAAACCCTATTAAAATTCTTTATTAAAACACTGTTTCTAGTCAAGTGACACCCTTATTTCCCCTAGAATTTTTTCAACACATCTATCAAGTGTGTTAGCCTTGCATAACCAACAACCTTACCACTACTTTGAAATTATTACCACAATAAAATTGTTATTATTTGTTATTTTAATGACTTTAGGTTATTTATTAACAATATATTATTGTTGAAAATAAATTTCTCTTAAAGTTTTTGACAAAAAATTAGATTTTTTATTATTACTGATAATTTTGTTATCTATTTATTATTATTTTTATTATTTTAATATGCTAATATTATTTTTGTGCACTGAAAAGTTAACATTTACACATGTTGTTTTCCAAAAAATGCACTTTTGTGCCAAGGATCCTTGTCATTGTTGTGCTCTATTCATGATTAATTAGTGTGAGAAAACTCTAATATGATTGCACTGACCCAATAAAAATAAAATAACCATATCCAACCTATATCATGGTGTTATATTTATAAATTAATTCAATATCATGGTTTTATATATATAGTATTTTGTTATATATATATAGTATTTTGTTGTTTTTTATGTTATGATTCTCATATAAAGTAGTGTGTCAATTGTGGATTCATAGAAATTGAAAAATTCCCATTTACTTAAATATATTTTCGATTAAACTCAAATATTATTGAATTTATTTTAAAAAATGCCTGATATAAATTTTTTTAGAGAATGGATATAAGTTGGATGCATGAAACTAATCAGATATCATGTTATTTTCTAAACAAATTTGATATATTTTATATTTTTCATTTGACAATGATTTAGATAGTGGTCACATATACTGCCCAT
Organism: Viscum album; assembly: GCA_963277665.1. Taxonomy (NCBI): domain Eukaryota; kingdom Viridiplantae; phylum Streptophyta; class Magnoliopsida; order Santalales; family Viscaceae; genus Viscum; species Viscum album. The sequence continues at coordinate 1,969,175,431 of OY728132.1, forward strand.
CTGATAATTTGATATTAATACCTTGGTTCATTTGAGAAGAAGTTAGCAACCATATAACCAAATATGGTTTTCAAACAAACTACTCTATGTGGCATTACAATGGGGAGAAAATGGAATCTAAAAATGGTGATGATCCTAATGAGAGGACTAGATTGGAGAATTTTTTATACGATCTGTTTCTGTTTATTCATCACCTTGAGAAGGAGGGATTTAGACCCAAGATTTCTTTAATACGAGCAGACATGATATATCCAATTAAAATGATGATGTTGATATGGTGAAAATATTTAATGATGCTGCCATGACTCCGGTATATCAGTAATGTGGTAAAATTAGAAAAAAGGGATTTTTAATCCAATTATTTAATGGGAAAACCATGTATTGAATTTCTAATAATTATATCGATTAGATTATTACCATATTGAAGAAATTAATTCCAGATGATGCAGATATTCCCTCAAACATATGTGTGGCTAGGAAGTTATTTGGGGAAATTGGATTTGAAAAAAACCAAATTCACACTTTCCTTAAACATTACTGCATATTCTGGGAAGAAACCACTAAATTATATGATTGTATAAAATGAGACATATCTAGATAGAAGGAAAAAGATGATGGAACAACATCTTGTGTGCCATAGAAAGTAATATGTCACTTTCATTCATCCCCAGACTACAAAATATTTTCATGTTTGATATAATATCAATGAAAAATTCGATAGCATGATACCTAGAGAAAGAAGAATAATGATGAGTTGGTTCAACTTAAATATGGATTTTAATGGTAGATATTTGATGATTGATATCTTTATTTCATAGTTAACATGCGTAACATGAGGCTGGGTCTTTCATGTGACAATTTTAATCCATTTGGGAAGATGATTACTTTTCACAATGCATGGCTAATTTTCTTGCACATTTATAACCATCCCCCATGGTTGTGTATGAAGAAACCTTTCACATTAATGAGTATACTCATATATAGACCCTCTGATCCTGAAAATAATATATAAGTATACATGAAAACTTTTATAAAATAGTTTAAACTTCTTTGGGATGTGTGTGTATGCACATACAATGCATGTTTCAAAGACATATTTCAGATGCATGTTGCGCTTATGTGGATGACCAATGATTTTACAACTTATGCGATGATGTCTTGATGGAGAAAGATGGAAAAACTATAATGTCCTATTTTTAGGAAAATATATAACCCAGAAGACTAAAATATCTCCATAGTTTCAGTTTTATGATACATCAATGATTCTTTACAATGGACCATCCATATAGAAATAATTATTGAATATATGTCAATACCATAGCTATTGAAGATCTACCTCAGCATGTGTCTAGAACCTATGTTATTAATGAATTGAACGATTTCAAATTTTCATTAGGTAAGGGTTAAAGGAAATATATAAATAGGAAGAACATTTCCACTGATAACTATTACAATTGGAAGAAGAGGAGTATCTTTTTTGAGTTTCATTACTGGTCAAACAATTTTTCACATAATTTCTTAGATATAATTCCCATTGAAAAGAATATATGATAAATGTTTATTTAGATTATTCTAAATGTCATGGGAAATAACAAGATTATTTAAGATCTTATAATGACCTGGTAGATTGGGGAATCAAACCAAAATTGTATCCTTTGAGTATTAGTGAAAATAAATGGAAAGTTCAATGTGATTCATTTGTGATGAAAACTGTAGCAAAATAAATCAGTTTTTAGAAGTTCATGATATTATTAAAGTTAATCATTTAAATTAAATCAATATATCGAAATGGGCCAATATAAGAGAGTTGAATTTGAAATCATTGAAGACTCATGATTATCACATCCTTCTACATGAGTTGATTCCAACAACAATCTGTCATCTTTTTTCTAATAATGTAAGGGTGTAAATTATTTAGTTGTTCCATTTGTTTAGATATCTTTATGATAAGAATTTTTAAAATTCTTTCTTGAATTTTTTTGTTAGTGGAACCATTAATTTTGTGTGAGTTATAGAAAATAATTTCTCCATGTTTTTTCACATGTCTGCTGCATCTGAATGTACATTTTCCAACATAAATATATCTTACAGGACACATTTATTTTTATTGGATATATCCAACTGAATTAAATATGTACACATTGAAGTCTTATCTCTAGAATAGGAACTATCCCGAAGGTTCTATTATGAACAATTACTTTTCTTAAGAATGTATGAATTTCTGCTCAATGTATTATTCTGATATTACAAAGAGAATTAATAAATAAATGAGAAATAATGAAGAATAGTATGAGAAAATTGAACCCAGTTTTCCATCACTTCCTAAAATTTGAGGAATTCCTAGATCATATACATTGATGAATTAATCCTTAATGAGTGAGAGATGGAACATCACACAGTTTTGTTCAACTATGATTTGTTTGATGACTACATCAAGTAAATTGAACATGTATATCTTATCTCATCTCATGTAATATTAAATATCTATTAAAATATTTCTATTTTTATCTATTGGGAACATAAATAAATGATAAATAGAAAGAATCATTATTTATCTTTGAGAATTATAGAGACGTTTCATAGAAAAGAGTTTTATTCTTTGTTGAAATTAAAGGTAGAAATATTATAGTAATAAATTAATAAAATAAATATTTAATTATGTTTAATATTCATTTATATTTTAGGTAATGAGTTTTCAAACTGAATCTATCTATGAGATAATAAGATCTTTGTATTTTGGTTATAATACCATGGTTCGTGATAGTAATTCAATTACGATCAAATGGTGAAAATTTATTGTTCACGAACGAGCAAAGAACATGAGAACACAATATATTGGTGTTATGGTAATTGCCACAATAGACTATTAAACTAGTGCATCAGATAATATAACTCTATTTGAAAATGTATCTTGTTATGGAGTTGTTGAGAAAAATAATAATATTGGATTATTACCCTCACGATCAAGTCACAGTGATGAAATTCCAGTGGCTTGATTTGATTCCAAGGCATGGACCATTTTTTGAAAGTTATGTATTTAAAGTTATTTAAATGACTCACACTCTTACTGATGATGAACCATATGTATTTTCATCAATGTAGAAACAAGTTTTTTATGTCAAAGATCATATCTGACTTGAATTTGATGTCATTATTGAAGAAATTACAAGACATATTTTTAATGATGGTGATTATGGAATTAACACCATCCCTTCCTCCATTAGATGGAATATATTTACTGGTTATGATGAATCCAATAGTTTAATTTTCAGTGTTGATTATGAACTTGAAGTTGTGGTGGGAAATATATAGAATCATCCATCCATGTTCTCGGTTATTTTGGTTTACCTTGACTTGGGTTATTAAGGATGATACTATTCAAATTGATTTAATATTGATTACAAAAATATCGTATCTGACTTGACCCTCACTTGAATTTTCAATATTTATCGGTTGTAGGTTTCTTTGAGTTTCATTTTCAAATATTTAACTAACCATATTCAAACATAAGAAACCAAAAAAAACTGTAACAAATAAATTAGAACAAAAAACAAGTGGAATTGAACTGGGCATATTAAACATATTGATATGAAAATTAAAACAAATGAAAATAATGAACTAACAAGAAAATGGGAAAATTACTAAATCCAAAATATGAAAAAAATGACCTAAGACAAACACAAATGGACAGATGAACTAATAAAATAAAAAAGTTTAACTAAATGACCAAATAGAAACAAAAACAAATGAATGACCTAATAAACTAAAAAAATGAACCAACTAACATAAGATAAATAAAAATGGACAAATTAACTAACCAAAAATTAAATTGGATTGAATTTAAAATAGTGGAAAACTATATCATACCTATTCCAAACATGCAATTTTGAATATATTGTTTATTCTATGAAATGTATTCTAATTTGATATTATTCCCACTAAATTTAAATTTTTTTGTTATATCACTACATATCTTGTATTTGGTTTGACAAGTGGTATTTTTTAATTAAGTCATGTCTCATATTTTTTGGGTTACAGATTAGTTTTCAATTTATAGTTAATTTCATATATGTTTCCAAATGTAGAAAATGAAACCTATTGAGGAGATGTGAAGAAAAAGGATAATAGTCAATAATCCCTGAATTATTGAGATGGTATTTCCTATATTAGTTCCTTTTGTGAGTATTTTATTTCAAATATATATATATATATCAAGAACATATATTGTCATATGATTAATTTTGTTTTAAAATTTTATACAGGATCCACCACTTAGGCAAGAATTATTCTCTGAGTAGCCAAGTGGTCCTGGTACTCAGGTTGGTGGTACACAGGGGGGTACTATAACTAGTCGGTCTAGTAGGCATACCTGATTAGACACTCTCCCTCCCACTAATGTACTGCCTACCACAATTTATGATTCTATAGTGTCGTTAGGGACACAAGGGATATTTAGGCCACCCATTTTTTCATTGGAATTTACATCTAAGACACCTCACCCATATTTGAGGTATCTGATGAAGATTCCTACTCCTCATCCATATCATGAATTTGTCAAACCATCTAATCCATCTTCTTTTCATTATACTTCCTTATCTCTGATCTTCAATATTTCTTATTCTTCCACTCCTACTCTGATAGATTATGAGCCTACAGAGCATACACTAGGACCCACTACATATGTACAGGGTGATGTTCCTTTAGTGTCTACAAATCTAGTAGTACCCATAGATCAGACTGCTATAGGTTTATTTATAGAACCCTAATAATTTTTTTAAACATAATTTATTTTTCTTTTAACACGTATTGATAGAATATTTTTTTCTTATATAACAGTTAGATCTACTAATATGTGGCATGGGAATACAATCATTCGTGCGATGTGTAACTATGACACATAGTTGATTGTGGACTACAATGAAGACAACCAAATGATCAAAAAAATATGGTGGTAATGTAGGTGTTTTTTTGGTGACACTTTCCAAGTAATCCGACATTATTCCTGTCAGTCCACTCTCCTGGAGACATATTCCAAAATAAGTAAATGATAATTCTAGGGCCCAAATTTGGGTAAAACAATCTATTGGATTTAATGTTATATTATTATTGTATTTATATGATTTAATATTTTGGCACCTAATTTGTTTTAATTTTCCTGATGGTGAGGCTGTGACGAAAGCATGAATAATGGAATTAGTTGAGATATGAAGAGAATATAATCATGAGTTGTATATTGGATTTCATGCTAGAGTTAGCTTGGATTTATAGGACACACCAATCATGGATTATTTTCGGATAGAACATTACCATCAAATTATTACTCATTGATTGAGTACCACATTCACGGTATTAATAAAAATTGAGATTTTTAAATGAAAATATTCATGTTTTGGATTGATAATTTATTTTTAATTATTTATTTTTTATTAATATTCAAGAAAAAATAAAAATAAAATTGATGATATGAAATACCTCCACATTGTGGGGTAGACTACGATATCAAACCATGAGAGGAAGTAAGTACGACATTCATTTATAATTTTTATTTAGGGCTTACACATTCTATTATTTCCTCCATATTTCACTTTATTTCTAAAGTTTTGGTAGAGGAGTGGAGATTGAATATGAACCCAATCCTCACTAAACTAAAATAAACTGAACTAGACAAAATCGAATAAAACCTAACTAAATCAAAAATATTTGAACCAAATTTATTTGAAATTACTTGACATAAATAAAACTGAATGAAACCTAAAGGAATCAAACCAAATCAACTAGACCTGAATAATATTGAATTAAATCAAACCAAATAAAACATAATTGAACTGAACTAAACTAGCCCAGGAATACCTAAACTTTAGAGAACCCAAAAAACCTATATACACTAATTCAAGTAGAGTTAAATCCAATGAAATTGATAATAAATGAATGTATTTTTATTGAAAAGTCTAAAACAAACCTAAACCTAATTAAATGAAATATTATCAAAATAAGATACACCAAATAGAATAATATAGAATTGAATCCAAATTTTCAGAAATAAATATTTTTTTTTGATTTCATAGAATAAAATTGAAGAAATTCAAATCAAACCAAATAAATATGAATTGTATTGAATCAAGTGGAAATAACTTGGCCTAAATAGGCTAAAATAGAAATGAACCAAACTGAATAATCATAAAGAAAACTAAATTAAATAAAATTAAATAAAACCAATCATAACAATAACAAATTGGATTGGACCAATATGAATTCATCTTCCATATATTTTTATTTTCAGATTCATTTAAAATTAATATCCATTTGATTTTGGTTATGAAATTCATCTTCAGTAACCTATTTTCACTTATATTTTTCTATATTTAATGTCATTATAGAGGGAGGTATTAAATATTGAAGGATGTGTGCCATGATAAAAATTATTTTTCTCAATCATAAATAAAAAAGATGAAAGTGTGATCAATGAACCAACAAAATAGCAGATTGGAAGTTTTACTTTGTTGATTTTAAATTTTAATATCTATTTCACAACTTAATAGTCTATTTATATTTGTAATAGGATGATTTGGAGGCCCTTAATTCCCAAGAACCTGGCAATTTTGGGCCCAATGACCACTTACATCATGTTTTTGGAGATGTTCACCATGGAAAAGTACGATGTCGACCTGGGAAGAGTATAGTTCCAATGAGGTATTAGCCCACATCTGTTACTAATTATAGTACCACCACATTGAAAAAGGCTAATTTATGAGTAGAATAGGTTGATTATAAGGTAGAAAAGGTTAAAAGAAGGGCCATATTGGTGGAAGAATGAACTGAGAGGAAAAACACTAAATTTATGAAATAGATGAAGGTTTTATGTCCATTACTTCCACTACAGACCACCAAGGATTATTATAACACCTCTATATTTTGGGAATTATTATTTTTGAATTCATTTTTTTTTTGATATTTTACATTTCACATAACACTGAATTTGATTTATTTTATATTTAAGCACTATGTTTGGATTACATGCACTACACACAATGTAAATTTTAGCCTTATCTACATAGAATACTGAGTTTATCTTTCATTACACACGAAAATGAATTTCTTTGATGGCTTTTGTTACATGCATGGCCGATATTTACCGAACAATATTATATTATTAAAAAATATATATGTATAATAATATATTTCCAAGTAGTTAAATAAGATTTTATGAAAATTATTAACTAAATTTTGTAAATATATGGTTTAAAAAAATATAAAATAAATTTATTAATTACAAAACTATTTATAAAGGAATATAAGAACCAAATTGAATATAAAAAGTGTTTTTTAAATAAAACTATTATTATGCTCGCAAAATTGTTTTAATATTAAAAAATAAAATTAATTACAATTAACAAGTAATTATAATGTAATATATATGTTACATATCGAAGTAAATATTTTTTTATATTCATCCAATATATTTTATAGACATAATATAAGAACAAATCAAATTTTTTGCTTAAAACATATATTTTTATAAGGGTAGTTTTATCGCTTTTTAATGGATAACCCATTTTAAATACAAATTTTGGAACCCTTATATATTGAATAGGTCAAAATAAACATCATATTGTAAATTGAATAATAAAAATTAGGTTATGGTTATTTTTGTTTCATTTTTCTGTAAAGTTTCATTTTTAATGAATAGTGAAAAATACTAAAATTTAACTCAAAACTACCTTTTCACCAAATTTAATTATAAGGTTAACTTATAATTTAAATTGGTTTCAAAGTTTAATCTGTTTATATGTTTATAAACCAGTACAATTTATTTCATTATAATAAATTTCATTTTAAAATTGAATATAAATATATAGAAATCTTTTGAACATTTTTACTTTAAAAACCTGATTTATTGACCCGAATATGGGATTAAATTTAAATTAATTTCTACCACTTTTGTGTTTGTAATTTATAAAAATGAATTCCATATTTTTAATCAGAATAACTTATAATTTCTAATAAGTTCAACTTATTTTTTGACCAAAAATATTAGTGGAGTAATTAAAATTAATTACGACGATTAAGGTTAAATTAAGCCTAATAAGGGACTAAACCATAACCCTAAGGCCCAAAACGACCTATAAACTTGTCCAAAAGTCATTATATGGATATATTTAGACCCTATACTCTATTTTATTGAATTTGGACCATTATTTGATCAAATTTCAACAAAACAATTTGGGTGGGGTTTCCCTTTTCTGAAATATTACAAGAGTTCCACTCCTCCTCCATTATAAAAAGCCCCCTCTCCCCTACTTCCTAACATCTCTCAATAAAAATTGGATTGGAAAAAATAAAACCAAATAGCTCCCAAAAATTAACAAATTCCTCCTTGAATCGTACCTTATGAAAAAATATTTCCAAGAAATCCCTTTGGGGTAAACCAAATGGAGTTACTTGATTAAGAGGTAGCACCCTCCCTCAAACTCTTTTATTTTATTTTATTTTTACAATCACTAAAATATTCTTATTACATAATTGTATAACAAAAAAAGTATCCTAAATATAATAGTATTTTTATGCTATTTTTTAGACAAAAAACTATACACACTTCCATGTAATGGGTATCAAACACACTGTTTACGTGTACAGCGGACTACCGCCTCACTAAACAATGATTGTTTTTTTCCTTCACCGCCTCTCAAGGTGGACATTATGAAGGAATAACCATTTAGATATTTCATAAAATTTTTATTATTCCTCTATCATTCCATAATTATTTTACTACAATTATCTTTTTTACTTTTTTTCATATGATAATTTTGTTTCAGGAAGTGTGGATTACCACCCCCACAAAGCATAGTGATTTGTTCATACACTACATAAAATTTATTAAAGATGGTTTTAGTGAATATATATGATAAAAATTATACAATAAATCAAATTTAGTAATGATATATATACATATACATATATATATAGATGAACTTTACTTTCTTTCTTTCAACAAGACAATTAAATAGAAATAACGTTCGTGAGTACGTATGGATTACCGTCTCCCTGAATGGTGTATTCCATTTCATAATTATATATTTAATGAATTATTATAATAAAATTTTTATTAATATAAATTATATTTAAATTTATATTTAAATTCAATAAATCATGATATAAGTATAAGGTCCAAAGTTATAACAAATTAAGGCACATTCGAAAAACAAAGAAGATATTACCTAAAGAGAAAACATAACATAGAATTGTTAACAAGTTGGTAATATAAGGCCATAATAAAACCATATATAGTATTATAAATAAAAATATGCTTATTATTTTGATTTATAATAAATTTACATTTGTTATATAATAGGTTTGAATGAATACTACTAGAGTCAAGACATAAGGTAAGAGAATTTCATCTCACTCTTTATTTTCATGAGATACATGCCTTATTAACCACCCCATTTTATTGTGTGGTGTATATAATTCCAATGAATGTATTTTAAAAATATTATAATTTAATATTCGTTTATTTAAATAACCAAATTATTATCTTTCTATCATGGGGTTTATGTTTCAAAAGTTACCAAATCGATAAATTATTTTTGTTTCAATTTTCCTTCATTGAGACACATGCCATGTTATACAACTATATATTTATATTAGGTGAATAAAATTACTTTGAAATGTTATAACTTGAATCTACTTCTCATGATATTTTAAATCTCCATGGAATTTCATTTTCCTACACAGGTAGTATAATTTAATGTTACCATGTGGTAAGAGTTTATTGAAACAATATCACCGTTTATCAAGATTTTTTATGATCATGTTTTCATTAATGAAATATTATGATCCATATTTGAAAAACACTAATGTGTTTTATTATCCTCTATTTAGTCTTGATGTATTCATGTATTAGTACCATTTTTTCCACTCTTTGGTACTTAAGATAATTAAGGAAATGTTTTTTAAATAACATGACCTTACCTATCTCTTCAGTAAAAAATCTATGTTCCTTAAAAATAATTCATTCCAAAAATTGATTAAATTAATATTCTATGATCATTAAAATTAAATTTTTCCCTTTTTTTCTTTTACCAATGTTTTCAATGGACTCTTCTTATCACTTTCTAAATAGGTCTTTTTCTAACCATTTTATCGAGAAAAAGAAATGTTTTTTTATCTTGTATAATATGTATAGATTTACCCTCTATCATTTCTTTTAAGATTAATTTTCCTATTTAAAAGGTTCATTTTTAAGAAAATATTTTTTAAAATTTATTTTTGAAGAAATTATTTTCAAAAGTTTTTCAAGATTCTTTTATATTTTCTCAAGGGAAAAAGGTTTTCAAATATGTTTTTAGGCCCCTCTATATGTTTTCAAAGGAAAAATGATTTCAAAATGTTTTCAATGCTTACTTTATAATATTTAAATTTTATTTTCATGAAAATGGGTTTTCAAAAGGTTTTATGTTTTAAAAATCATTTTTTAAAGAATAAGGAATTTTTCCTCAATAAATGTTTTAAAAAGATCTTTCAAAATTATTTCCCATCTAAGATAACATATATTGGTGTTACTATTTCCTTTTGGGGAAAATTATATAATGTTTCCATTCATATTATTTCTATGAATGGTTTACCTTTAATGTCATGATGTGTCAGGACCCCCTCCCTCTAAAGATGCCCCTCTCGAGATGGAAATGAAGGAAGAGAGATAATGAACCCTCAAGTCCCACCTTCAGTAGGCCCCGAGGTGGCATCTAACCCGAAGGGTATAGAATCCCATGAAATGGGAGGCATTACCCTTTTTTATAAGAAAATGAGTTCAGGAGATAATATAGTGCATCTCAAAACAACTCCATGTACTATATTAAAAAAACAAAAATCTATTCCATGTGAATGTTTTAAAGTAGAATTGATACAATTACAATGAAAATCTCCAAAGTAAATACCAAAAGAATAAGGAAAAGAAGAGACATAGAGTCTATCTCTATGTCCTAGCTATTAATTCCCTGCACGGTCCATATAGTTCTCCTAAAAAACTGAAAGAAGTTTTATAACATAGTGTGAGAATAATAGTATACTCAGTAGAAAAACCCAAGTCTATCATGCTTAATTGGAGCAACATGTTAATTCCACTGTGACAAAAAAGTATAAACCAATAACACTTATCAAGGTGTACTAGCCACCGTAATATCACCAAAGTAATGCTCACCAAATAATTCTAGCCATGTAAAGTAATATAGGGAATAACGATGATAGGGTACCTTGCACCAATTTCCCACTGATTAGATGCTCTCACACCCTAATGAAAAATGTCCTGGAGCCCCCACATCTTTCAAAAGTACCACATCACAACCCACCCACACACACCTAGGCCTCATAGCTAGTCTCACAACTTTGAAAAAGGTGGCTTATCACATCTCACCTGCACACACCTAGGCCTCACAACCATGCCCCACCTATAGAAACTAGGGACACATACCACATCACATCATGAAAACACCTGGGAAATCACAACACATCTCATCCCAAAGGCACATAGGAAAACACAATTCTCTCTCATACACCTAGACCTCATAAATCACTACCTGACACAAGAATATTTGTCTATCACCTCCTAGAAGACATAGTAGGGAAGAGCAGGTGTCCATCCATCCATCCTCCCACTGTGTTGTTTGGAAAAGACACCCTCCCCCATGACAATGGGGGTGTTCAAAACATAGTTCTCAATGAGGGTGGGGTGCACATAGAAAACACAAGGAAAATATAGGTGTGTATATATTGTATGAAACATTCAAGCACAACCTATGGGTTCTCAATAACAAAATCAACCACCCTATGATACTGTTAACTCTACTGCTACCTTTGAAGGCATTTTTTAACACCACAAATAGTCACTTCAGAATTTTATAAAATAAATCCATTCAAAAAAAGACACAAATAATATACACAACCATAAAAATCATTTAATCACTTGTAATTATTTATTAAAGAGACCATTTATTCATTCCAACCATACCCATAAAACTACGAGCCAATTCAGTAAGCAAGCCACAGACCAAGGTCACACAGTAGAGGAAGAACCATGGTAAGTTAATCCACATTACATTCCTCTCCATTTAACACCCATAAAAACTACTTCCATCATTATTATTCAATGTCATTCCACCCTATCATTCCTCTTAATATGATAACCCCCAACTTAATACCAAACCCCACAACACACATCATCAAAACCAACTTGAAAGCCCCTCTGTATAACAACACCACAACCATCACACCCAGTAACATTAACATACCACACCCCAATCCTACATCCTTGCTACTCAAATACTACCCATCCATTCCACAATAAATCCATCTCTCAACCCGAGACACCATTTTACCACTCGTATCACCCCAACAATAGCCGTAATCTCAACCCCAGCACCACACAACCATACAAGGAACAATATAGAATAAAGCCACCCAAATCCCACAACCACACCAGCAAGGCATGGTTTATTAATATTTATCCAACACCCATTCTTTAATTACACTTTGATATTTCAGGGGTTATCATAGAGAAAATTTGATCACAAGGCATCTAATAATTTAACATAATATATGTGGTTAACCAAATTCATATTCATATAGTTGTTCAAAAAGGATAAAAAATAAACATCCATAATCCATCAGATGTACGAAAACAAAGACCACCAATATCCATTATTTTTAGTGGGAACATTAACATATAAAGGTCACAATATTAGTAGCCAATAAAGCATAAGCATGTAAAATTTTTCCCCAACCCCTATATATCAATATTAAATAGGTTAAATTATCTTTATTTTTTAGATTTGTTTTATATTTATAAGAGGAAATTCATAAACCCACCCTGAATGATAAACAAATTAAAATATATTAAGGGATACCTACTTCAAAGAAAAGACGATCAACAACTCCTCATTGAACCAAAATGGGGGGGGGGGGGGTGCAAAAGACGTAGGATGAACCTATAGGGAGATGTGATCCAAGAGTGTAAGATAGATTCATGACTCCTTGGGGAATTGTGGTTATGAGATGCTCAGTACCAAGAGTAATGAGAAAACAAACAAGGGGGAAAGGATCTCAACTTTAGAAAGGCCAGATCCTATATTAATGGAGGAACGATTTTAAAAGCCATTAAATTTGAATCACAATCAATACCATGAGTTTTGAGTAACATAAACCCAATTGAGAGTTAGGAAAATTAAAGATATATTTTACATCCTTTGAATTAGTTTAAAAAACAATTAAATATGATTTTAAACTCTTTTTTTTTTCAAATAAAATGTTAAAGGGGTAAAACTAGAAAAATTGGGGAAAACATGAAATTTTGGAAAACTATAAAAATAACCCACCATTGGGTGAGTCACCAATGCAACTCACAAATTACACCTATGGAAACCACCCACTGACGCACCTAGATATGCCACCTATCGACACCACCTACTGATGAATGACTCGCTGTCGTGACCCACCGTTAGCAATTCACAATTACGAGCCACCGACATGAATCACCAATTCCACTCACCGACACCACCTATCCGAGACACATATCGACGCACCAACCAATGCCACATATTGATGCCTCCTATCAATGAAAAAACTATAAATTTGGAAAACACTTGAAATGAGTCATCTTTGCCTCCAAAATACCTCAAACACTAAATTTTTACAAATTAATGGACTGGGGAGGTCCGGTCCATTACATCAGATACCTCTAAAACAATTCTTGTCCTCAAGAATTTAAAACCAAACCAAAAAGAAGAAAGGGGTCTAAACAACCACCCTCCGAGATACATCTCATGGTTTCAGCTATTCTTGAAACACCATTACCTACTAAGCACACAAAGGTTCAACTATAAACCACCCTTTGTTGTTTGAAAGATGGATTGAAATCCCAACATCCAACATCACCTCCTTAGACATCTACTAACCTAGCTGACCAAAATACATGCCACACCAGTATAAAAACACACTATCCTAAACACACACATTAGGGAATTCCTCCATCCATGTTAAGAAACTATTCACTTTGGGGGTCACTGAATGGACTGCATGGGTTTAATCACATATCTGTTAAGACATATCGATTATGAATTAGGTCCTTACCTTTCCACATGTCAATACATCATCACAAATTACGAAACAAGGAAGCAACTCATCTAATAGAAAACATAGTTCAAGCATTACATTACAAAGGAGAATACAACAAGGAAAAACTAAAAACAAATCTGGGTACAGGGCATGAATTTGTGACTCCCTTTCCAAAGTACTCTCTTCCAGGACACCATGACTACACCACACACGAAACAAGAGAATGATCCATCCACCCATTACCTTCTCCCAATGATCCAGGGTCTCTATTGGATGATCCATACACATCACGTTATCTTGAACATCCAACTATCCACATTCAATGACCTGAGAGTCATCATGAAGATACTGATGAAGCTTAGAGACATGAAAGATGATGCGGATTCCCTCCGACTATGGAAGAAATAATAATTGGTATGCCACATCACTAACTTCCCCCAATACCTTAAGGGGTCTAATGAACCTCGGATAAATCTTGTTACCCCTTCCAGACCATTATTTTCTATATCGAGGAGAAAACATTAAGAACACATGGTCACCAAACTTGAACTCCATGGGAATCCTCCTGTGATTGGTATATGATGTCTTCCCATGATGTGTTGCCTTAATACTTTCGCGAACAAGATGCACCTTCTTGGTCATTCTCTACACCACTTCGAGACCAAGAATAACTGCCTCCCCAACTTCTATCCAACAAGGGTGAACAAAAAAATATTCCATAAAAAGATTTTAATAGAGCCATGCCAATGGAATATTGATAGCCATTTTTTTCATAAATATACACCAAGTGAAAGTGTCACACTCAAGATCCTACAAAGTCTAAGATGAATTCCCACAACATGTCCTCTAATTTTTGTATGGTCCGCTCTATCTATCCATCCATATGCGGGTTGAAAGAAGTGCTTAGGTATAAATGAATAATGAAATAATTCTGTAGTCTTCTCCAGACTCATGAGGAAAATCATGAGCCCTGATATGGGATGATGGATCTCAAAACTCCATGCATTCACCCCACCTCATCCACATACCTCTTGGTAAATGCATCCACTATATTCGACTCCTTAATCACTAATAAGTGAGTCAATTTCATCACCTAATACACCACTACCCAGATTTCATTGCATCCTCCTTGATCCCTGGGTAACCCTGTGATGAAATCTATGGATATGTCATCCCACATCCATTCAGGGACATCTAAGGGCTACAAAAAACCACTGTAAACATGGTGCTCAACTTTCACCAACTAGAACACCATGCACTTCACCACAAACTCTACCACTTCCCACCTCATCTCAGGCCACTAAAAAAATTATCTCAATCCACATTACATCTTAGAAATTACCGAGTGTACCAATAAGGGTGACCTAAGAAACTCATGGAGAACTCCATCATGCATTTCCATTGTAACAAAGAACCTCCTAGAGAACAACATCCAATTCTAACCATCCTCCAACCATCCCTCTAGAGAATCACCATAGTGAATGTGATTGTGCATCACCTCTGCCTCCATGTCTCCCCACTAATACTCTTCCACATGCTTTACGAGATAATACTACACCATAATCTGAAACAAGTATCCTCTACCACCATCCATTATTACGTCTAACTAAAAGGATTCCAACTCCTTCATCTCCTTCCAAGCATCCATAGATTTTCAAACAATCTCCTTCTGTGAATTCCTACTCAAATAATTAGCCACAACATTCAACTTTCTTATGGTGTAACAGTTCTCGAAATCATAATCTTGAATAAACTCCATCCACCTCCACTTTCACAAGTTCAAATCTCACTGGGAAAATACATACCTCAAGCTCTTGTGACCCATGAATACCACAAAGCGCTCCCCAATAAGGTAATGTCACCACAAAATCAGCTATAACATGAGTGATGGTGGCTTTAGATCATTGGTGGAATAGTTTTGTGTATGGGGACATAGTTTCGTAGAACCATAAGATACCAATCCCTACTATTTCATCAGCGCACATCACAAACCCAGACAAGAAGAATCACAAAATAATTCGAACATCACCCCTTCCTCTAAAAACCAGAGCACAAGAGCTCTGACCAAATTCCCTTTTAGTTAGATTAATTATTCCTGACACTGCACACTCCACACAAAGCCCTAGTTTTTCGTGGTCAAGGCTTTGAACAAAGATACTACTCGAGAGAAATCAGGTACAAATCTCGGGTAACAGACTTACAGATTAAGAAAACCGTAAAACTATGAAACATTCTTTGGTTGTTCTAAAGAAACTACTGCCTAAACCTTCGATGGGTCCACTGCTGCACCCTAATGAGACACCACATGTCCATGGAGGTGCAACTCTCACATCCAAAACTTATACTTAGACAACTTTCGATAGAGTTGGTGGCATCAAATAACCTATAGGATGGACCTAAGATGCTCGATATGCTCCTCCTCTGACATCGAGTAGATTCAGATATCATTAATGAATACGACTATGATCCAGACCAAGAACTCATGAAAGATGGATTTAATGATCCCCATTAACACGGTTGGTGTGTTCGTAACACCGAAGGACATAACCATGAACTTGATGTGCCCATACATACACCTGAAAGCAGTATTTGTGATATCACCTTTCTTAACCCTAAGTTGGTGATAACTAGACCATAAGTCAATCTTAGAGAACCAACTTTCTCCCCTCAGCTGGTCATGAAATAAAATTTACCCTTGGGAGAGGGTAACAGTTCTTGATCTTTACCTGATTCAAAATCTAATAGTATATTAACAACTACAGACTACCTTCAACCTTTTTGGAAAACAAGACCATATCACCCCACTAAGATGCATTGGGATAGATAAATCCCTTCTTCATCAGATCATCTGTCAAAATCCTCAGCTCCCACAATCTTGAAGGATCCATCAGATAAGGGGCCATAGAAATCATAGAAGTACCAAGCTGAAAGTCTATTATGAATTCTACACCATGTTGAGGGGGTAGAGTTATATCTTCATCGAGGAAGACATCCAAGAACTACCCAACAATCTTGGTAACCTCCTCCATCTTATAATCCAACTATTCCACTAATAGGTTAACTAACATGTTAAGAAGGGGCCCTATACACCAACTACCCATTTGATAACTATTCTCACCCACAAAAGCCACAAGAAAGCCATCCATGTCTGAAAACACAAATATCCTATAGAGGTAGACGATAAAATCATTCATAGAGTACAGAGAGTTGATGCCAATGATGAATTTGTATGGTCACATCTATAATACAAAAAGGTCACGATGGGACTAATGAAACCCCAACATTAGTCTACATCCCCAGAATACATCAAACAAGATAGTCTAACCTTTTACTGGTGTAATCTACACCAGGGTTACAAGAATACTCTCTAAGTATATTACAAAAGAATAGGATAAACTGGGTGCAACAAAGGTGCGTGGAGATCCTTTATTAGAAAATTGAAAGAAATAGTAGTGAACACACTAATCATACCTGAAATAATCTCCAGAACTGCTGGAAAGGCTTCCCCTACAACGTGCAACTAACCATGCCCAACTCCTCTTCCCCTATTTTGACAACTGACTCCTCGACCTTTACCATAACAAGGTCTCAAAGGAACACCCTAAGGTTGCCCTCTACCGACTCCGTCTCCCCTCAGTGGAGCGTGAGGCTGCTATCTCTGTTGCTGGAACTGCCCTGCTGGAAATGGCTGTTAAGGTGAGAACTGAACCTTCTCACCTCCAACATACTAATCTTGAACAACCATTGGGCACTAACTCTGAATATTACCATGGAATTCACAAATAAAACACCTTATACCCAAGCCTATAGGATAGGTACAAGGACTATAAGGTCAAAACAGATTCTTCTGAGGTCGACTCCCTGCCATTAAGAACCTTGAAGACCCTGGTGTGTAAGACCTTATAATGATAGCCTTTCCCTTTAAAGAATTAGGATGACTCCCCTCTCATAGTAGGCCTACTCGTGAGTTCATCCTATCAACTACTTCCACCTTCTTATCAACCTACAAATATGTCAACAAGGTAAAGGGGGTAGCCAAGTACTAGAGTGAAGGACAGAGTGACTCATCTAGGAATCTGTCATGAGACTCCTCATCTAGAAAGAGATTCGAAAAAAACAAAGGAGATCCTTGAATTTTTACACTAGCTCCCATATTGACATACTCCTCTATAGGAGGGAGAGTAACTCTTACCTCTTCTCAAAATTCATGGTTGAAAAAATGAATTCTACTTAGAACTCTTTCTCAAAATAAACCCACAAAATGTTAGCCTCCTTACTCTCCCAAATTAAAGAATCCACCATTGACGTGAAATTCCCTACATTTTTATCATTGCAAATAAAATTAAGTACTCCGTTGGAGCTCATATCAAGCTTAAAGTGATCACAAGCTCCTCAAGCCAACTCTCTATCTCCATGTCTGAAACATTGGCCTCATACTTCCCAGAGTCTATCACTAGAAAGTTCATAACTTTCTTTACCACTGGTCATCCTTCAACATTGTTTCAACCCTCCATTGATCAACCGGGTCAGCCTGATGAGCCTCCAATGCTTGTACTACATGCATATGATGACAAGGTTCCATAGATAAAAGATAAACAAGGAATCCCTATGCCTGATTAGTATGGGATTTTATTTAATATTCATATTTAATCATTTATCTTTTTTTACCCATTTCAAATTCTTCAAAATACCCCAATTTGGAATAGAAACCAAGACATTGTGATTCATGTTCCTTTCCTAGGGTGTCTACCCTGCAAACAGTGTAGCCTCACTTTTTCATTCAGTAGTCTAATAGTCCTTGCATCAGATCACCAGGGCCCCTAAAATCCTATATCCTAGCCAGTCTTCCCTAGCCTATGTCACTCCCCAAGTCCACCTATCACTATTTTCCTACCAACCCATTCAATACCCACTAGGTCTAACTCTAAAATCCATCCTATATCCTAACCACCTCCCTCTCATAACATTATTTCACGAATCCCTCCATCTAAAGATTTCCTTCTTGGGATGACAATAAAGGAAGAGAGATAATTTCCTCAAGTCCCACCTCCAGTTGGCCCTTGGGTGGCGACCAACACCAAGGGTATATAATCTCACGAAATGGGATGCATTACCCATTTTTATAAGAAAAAAATATTGGGATATGAAATTCTCCATCTCAAAATTACTCTAAGAACTATATAAAAAAACTAAAATCCATTTCACATGCCAGTTTTAAGGTAAATTGACTACAATAAAAATGGAAGGATCCAAAGTAAATACCAAAGGAATAAGGCTACATAGGGACATGATGGTTGTTCCCAAGTCCAAGATAGTAATGCCCAACATGACCCATGTAGTACTCCTAAAAATATGAAAGTAGTTTTATAATGTAGGGTGAGCATAATAGTATACTCATTAGAAAAACCCAAGTCTCTCAGGCACATGTGGAGAAGCATGATAATGTCCGTATGAGAAAATTGACAAAACCAAAAACAACTAACAAGGTATACTAGCCACCCCAACCTCACCAAAGGTACCCTCACCAAATAATTCAAGTAATGTAAAGTAATATAGAATAATTTGATGACTGGGTACCCCCCACCACTTTCCCATTGATTATACACTCTCAAAATCTTAGAACAAACATCCTAGTGTTTCCACCTCTTCTGAAATCACCACATCACAACCCTTTCACACATAGCTAGTTCTCAAAGCTAGTCCCACAACCTGGGAAAATAGATCTCATCAAATCTCACCCACATATAAACGAACATAAAAACCACATCCCAACCATATATACCTTGGTCACATACAACCAAAAATCCCTAAAACACATGGTAAAGCACAACACATCTCATCCCAAAGACACCTGGTAAAACACAACCCACCCTCATACACCTCAGCATCACAAACCACTACTTTCCCAAAGAATCTTGGGATATAACCTCTTGGAAGAGGTATAATGGAAGAGTTGGTGGCTTCAAATTCATCTTCCCACTGGTATGTTTGGGAAATACACCATCCCCCATGACAATGGGGGTGTCGGCACATAGTGCTCAATGAGAGTGGGGTGTGTATAGAAAAAAAGGAAACTATAGGTATGTATATATTGTATCAAATACTAAATCCCAACATATCAGTTCTAAATAAAACAGAAAACTTCCCTATAATACATCTAACTCTTCTGTTATATGTAAATGTATTATTTAACCCCACTCACAGTCACATCAGAAGTTGATAAAAGAAATCCATTCAAAATAAGACACAACTCAAACATACCCGCAACTAACTCATTT
The DNA here is from genome assembly GCA_963277665.1 of Viscum album. Taxonomy (NCBI): domain Eukaryota; kingdom Viridiplantae; phylum Streptophyta; class Magnoliopsida; order Santalales; family Viscaceae; genus Viscum; species Viscum album. Next base: position 1,969,195,815 of record OY728132.1, read on the forward strand.
AACGAATTATCATTATTTATTCAAGAGGCCATTTATTCTTTACAACCCTACCTAAGAAAACACCAACCACTTCATGCAAAAAGCCACACACCAAGCTCACACAGAGAAAGAAGAACCATGGAAAGTTAACCCAATTCACATTCCTCTCCATTTAACACCCATACCAACCACTGCTATCATCATTATTCAATGTTATTCCACCCTATCTTTATACTAAACAAGAAAACCACCAATTTTTTTTCTAAACCCAAAAACACACCTCATCAAACCAACATGATATCCCAACTGTATAACAATACCAAACCCATCACACCTAGTATCATAAACATACCATAACCCAAACATGTATCCCCACTGCACAAATACTAACAATCCATTTCAGAATCAAACGATCTATCAACCTGAGATACCATTTCACCACCACTATCACCCTAGAAACAACTATACTCTCTACCCCAACACCCCAAAACCAAACAAGGCACAAAACAGAACAGATACACACATAACCCAGATCCACACCAATAAAGAGAGGTGTATTCGAATTTAGAAAACCCTCATTCTTTAATTAGACTTTGATAAATCAGGGGTTATCATAGAGAAATTATGATTATGAGGAATCCATTAATTAACAAAATATACATGGTTAAACACTTTAATATTCATACAATCGTTCATTGTGGATCAATAATAAACATCCGCAAGCTATCAAAGGTACACAAACAAAGACCACCAACGACCGTGATTTTTATCAGGTATATAGACCATATAGATCACAATATTAGTAACCAATAAAACATAATCATGCATCACTTTTACCCATAACTTTTATATAAATATCAAATAGATTAAATATTTTTTTACTTTTTTTGGAATCCTTCTATCTTTAAAAGATAACATTCCTAAACCCACCCAACCTGATGCACAAATTAAAAGAGATGAAGGGATCCTAACTTGAAAGTATAGATGATCGGTAACTCCTACTAGAAGAAAAATTTGGGGTGTGTAAGAAGTAGGATGAACCTCCAGGGAGACGTGTTCCAATGGTTTGACAAAGACAGAAAAATCCTCCAGGAGGAAAGGTTCTAGGACAGTCGGTACCGGGAGTAACAAGAAAATTTACAAGGGAGAAAGGATCTAAATTTTAGAAAGGCCAAATCCTATATCAATGGTGGAATAATTTTAAAAAACATTACAACAAGATAATTACCAAGACCATGCTTTTTGACTAACTTAAATATGGTTTTATACTCATTTTTCCTCAAATAAAACATTAATATGGAGAATCTAGAAAAATTTGGAAAAACTAGAAATTTTGGAAAACTATCAAAATGACTCACCATTGGGTGAGTCACTGATGTGACTCACTGATGCCACATATCAAAGAAACCCACCAATTCACCTACCAATGCCACCTACTGATGCTACCTATCAATTCCACCTATCAATTCCACCTACTGATGGATGAGTCACTATCATGACCCAATATTAGCGAGTCACCGCCTCCACTCACAAATACCACTTACTGACACCACCTACCGACTCCACCTACCGATGCTATCTTCTGATTCCACCTACTGACTCCACCTAACAAAGACACCTATCGACGCCACCTATTGATGAAAAATAAAAAAAACTAGAAATTTGGAAAACTATTGAAATGAGTCATCGTTGCCTCTAGAATACCTCAAACACTGGATTTTGACAAAGTATTGGGTTGGGGAGGTCCATTACATTACATGATGTTTATGAAATCTTTATCTCTTTCATGGTTTATATGTTTATGGAACCATATTCATTTAACTGGTTATGATTTGATGAAATAATTATGAAACCTGTTTCTTTTTCCACTTGTTTTGATATGATTACATGTTTATGATACCCATTTCTTTTCATGGGTTTTGATATTACTGTTTACAATTTTGTGGAAGAAGTTTTTATGTCTTCATTATGATATGGGTGGGACATATTTCTCCCTCCAAGTAATTGGGTAAACATTTATATCACTTGAGATAGACTAAGATGGTCTTGGGAGTGAACCTTGACTACTAAGTTGGCTAAGGGAGTGAACCATGACTACCAAGATGGTATTATGAGTGATATAAAGACACTAATATGGCCATGGGAGTGAACCATAACTACCAAGATCTTATGGGGAGTGAACCCATAATACTAAGATGGTCATGGCATCGATGCCTTGGCTACTATGAAAATCATATTATATGCTTTTGTGCTTTCCACAATATCATGTTTTATTCCTCTATTATGATTTTGTGTCTTATGTTATTTATTTCTTTATGATTCATGTTCTATGAACTATCAAGATTTATGACATGATTCAATTTTTTGTTTTTGATATGCAGGATATGATCTTTTAATTTTATGTTCATGTTCTCATAACCCTATGCTTGTGTTTATGTTTACAAATTTTCATTATTTACCATTACTGAGCATCTGAGCTCACCCATTTTTTTCTTCCTTTATCTTAGTTTAAGAATATAAATATTATGTTTGATGTTCCTAAGAAGTGTTCTAGTAAATAAAAACATGGTGGGTGATAATATATCTCATTTATGCACCACTTTGTATGTTTCCAAGTTTCCAAAGGCACTTAAATAATATTGTTTTTGGACATCTATTTTTGTATTGTTTTTATTTTTATGAAAATTGATGTAATGTTTATGTATGTTAAGACTGGTTAATTATAGTTGGCATTAGAGCAATGGATTAGTTAAACTATGGAAACTAGGATGAGAAAACCTTAGTGAGAACTCTAAGGACATGTCTATGGATACGTCTATAGAATAGGAAAAGTAAAGGAAAATGTATTGGAATTTTGGTAAAGGATAGTGTGAGTGGATTCCTAAAAATACATACCTGTCTTGATACTACAAGTTGATGTGACTTTTGAAGATATTTACCTAGAATAAAAAACTCTGATAAGATATTACGAGGTTGACTCGAGGGAATCTGGTACATAAAAACCTGCCTTTCTACACACCTATACTGAAACTCCCAGGGGATATGCTTTATAAATTAATAAACATTTCATGAACCATCATGAAGGATTTAAATATAAGTTGGCTATGAAAAACCAAGGATGAACTAGGGTGTCATAGATTGTGGAAGGTGTTATGATTTAGAAATCTTATAAGAAAATATTTAGATGACTATGTATTTTTATGCATTGTTAAATAATGCTCACACTTTGATTCCGGTTTTAGTTATTGGAAGGAACCAAAAGAAACTAGATTAATGTTGAATGTGATGGATGCTTTTCTAGTGTGAAGCCAAGCGGGATTATCACTATAGTAGAAGATGTTGTGATCATTCCAAATTAGTTTTCACTGACTGACTGAAAATTAAATTTTTATTTCAAAATCACTTTTGAGGAGAAAGTGGGAAACCAGAATGATATCAGAGACTTAAAACACAACCATGCCTCCACGACCAAGATCATCAAGACCAAATACAATCCAATTCAAAAGAAAGGAAAAGGACCACTCTAGCAACAAAAACAATATGATCAGCTTCCACCTTCCCATCACTCCTCGACTAGCTGTCCCATGCAAGAATGCACGAGCCCGGTACCGATGGAAAACACCATACCCTCTCAAAACATCCAAATCCGAACCGCGATGAAAATGGAAATGCTTCCTGCTCTGAATATCTTCTGGAACAGTCCCTTGAAAATAAATTGGATGCAATGTCTCAGACCAAGGTAGCAGTGCCACAAAAAACACACAAAAATCAAACCACAAAATCCCCATCAATTCGTAGAAATAAGAGCCAAATCACCCTTCACCAAGTCAAAAGAAATCAAAAGGTGCATCCTTCGGCCACACCTTGCAGACCACAGGCCATCAAGAATATCAAACCACAATAGAATCACCTCAAACAAAAATCCTCTTAAACCAGACTGATAATATCTAGCATCATGGGATCCACTGATTGTTCCTCCCTCCTCCGTACACCAATGACAGTTCTTCACAATAACAAACTCAGAAAACCCGATTCAAACCGAGCAAGACACCAAGGCTGAAATGCGACAACTAGAGAGCTCAAAAATCTAGAACGCCATAAAATCAGTACCCACCATCGGACAACGCAAGGCACAGAGAACCCCAGAGTAGAATCATCCACAACACATCAACGCAAAACCCAGAAACCGAACAAACGCGCGAGCAGCAAAAAACAAATCCAAACTCGAACAAAAAAGTAATGAAAAGGATCCAAGATCAAGAACCCTTAACCATTCCGAAGCCAACCTGAGCGCCGAAGACTCTGAAAAAAACCGAAAACCAGAACAAAGATCCTGTTTCCACCTTCCAAAACTTGGAGAATGCAGCGGACCACCTAGCGCACACACCAACGACGAAGAAGCAACCCTCAAATGCGACAACTGGAAACCGACCGCTGCACCTTCATCGTGCCACCGAATGAAGACCTATCCAGTGAAGGTGGATTGAGGTAGGAGGAAAGCCGACATTGATGAGGAAAAGAGGAGGCCGACGATTCCACGATGTCACGACATCGCCGGGAGAGAGAAGCTGTGAAGCCCACCGATCAACGCCGAGGTGGAGAGCCGAGCCGATCCGAGGCGGTGGCGGCGGCGACACAGAGAGACCTTTGGGGAAAAAAATACTCAGTTTCATTTGTGTCATGAATGTGGAAATAATAAACTAAGTTTATATCTTAGAGGAACATTAAGATTTTTAGACTGTGGAAAATATGGATAAAAATCACGTGACTATTGGAAAAAAATGAAGAGTTTAGTTAATGAAATGGATGAGAATATTAGACCCCTTAATAAACAATCAATGATTATGTGTTTAAAGTGTGTAATAATTTGTCATTATGCAACTCAATTTCTTAAGAGGAGTTCTCCTAATGGGAATCAACATGATGGTGTGAGTAATGTTTACATTAAAGATGATTAAGAGACTATATATGAAATATTAAAGGAAAGAGGTATTATGTAATAGGATGAGGTAGCATCATTAATGTCTTAAGGATGAAGTAATCAATGTTTGTATGTATTTTCATTCAAAAACAATTATGTATTATGAATGGTGAAACATAAAATGATTGTTTTGTTTATATTTTTTTCTCAGTATTTAAAAGTTCACATTGAATTTTCCTCATGTATTCAAAATGTGAATTAATGACAAAGTGAAATTTTGAATAAGGGAAAACCCCCCTTAATATGTTCTTTATGTTCAGATAATTTTGTTTGTATCAAGATATGTTGGATATGAAAAAGTAAATTAGGCAGTATTGATTACCACAGAACAAATAATGGATCTTTAGAAAAATTAGTCTATAATATCATGGATGAAGTTTACAACTTTTTGGATTTAAGAAATATATATAGTAATCTTTGGAATAATTAAGCATGCATGTTTTCCAAAAGAATTTATGGTAATTTAGGTTATTACCATGTTTCAAGAGAATATACGATGAGGGTATTCACATGTTTGGAATGTGGAAACTAATAAATATTTTATGATATATGTGGTATAAATGTTAAGCTGATTTCATAACCTTATTTATACTATTTTGTATTTTTATCCTTCTTAAGAGTTATAGGGTTAACCATTCATGAGAAGTTTAAGTTAAACTTTTGATGAACTATTTATGTATCAAGGATGTATTGATAACCCTAGTTAAATAGATATTTAGTGATTAAATTTATTTAAAGTATTCCCAGTATATTTATTTTAAAATTATATTAGTGTGGTTTTATAAAAGGACATCATGTATGTTGGGTGATAACTAAACACATCCAGAAAGGCTGTGGGTCTTGAACCCCTAAACAAAGGTTGATATGGGTTTTATACCTACCATTGGACTACATGATATCCCAATTCATGTATAATTATTTTTGATGAATAAATATTAATTATGAATTAATAGTATTACTTTTTATGTTTATAGATTAAGGAATTTTGATTTTGAAGAGGCAAATACTTAGACTTTTCATTCTCTTTTGGGAATTAAGATCTATTAATAGTTTATTTTAGTGATTTGTGGATCGAAGTTAATTTCTAAGCATTCATTCCTTGAGGTAATGTATGTATTATAATTTTTTATTATAGAAATATATCAATAACCACTCAACATTCAAAAAGTGATAAAAAATAATGTTTTCCTAATACATTAAATATTTTTGAACAAATCTCCTTATAAATCATCAATAATTTATGATATTGAGGCCCTAACCTTTTATTTGATCATTTAATTATTTGTGATTGATGATATAAATGACTCCATATAAATATTTATACTTTCTCTCCATGTCCAATCTTCACTCCCAACCAACGTTCTCATACGTGGAGACCAAGTTATTTGTTAATTTGGGTAACCATTATGATTCTAGCATTCCCTTTTTAAGGGAAGTTTTAGTATTCATTTTTCTAATGTGGGTTTCTATAAATAAAACTTTCAAGTATTAAACATTAGATAACTGATATGAATTTTGAGGTAGAAATTCATTTTAAGGGGGGTAAAATGTAACATCCTGATATTTTGTGAATTAAATTAATCGATTGGATATTTTTCATTTCACAAAACACTGAAAATATTTTTTTTTATTTTAATGCACTATTTTAGGCATACTTGAACTACAAAAAACATAAATTTTATCTTGATCTATATGGAACACCAAGGTTATATTTCATTAAAAATAGAAATTACTTTCCTTGATGTCTTGTGTTACACGCATGACTAAGGTTTACAAAAAATAATATATTAATAATATATATATATATATATATAACATAACATGGACATTCAATTATATTTTATGAATACAATTAACTAACGTATGTAACTATATGGTTTGAAAAAAAAATATAAAACGAATTAACTAGTTATAATTTTTTTTAGAAATGAATATAAGAACCCAATTGAATATAAAGGGAGTATTTTTATAGAAAACTATTATTATGATCACAAAATTGTTTTAATAATAATAAATTAATTTAATAAAAATTAGTAAGTAATTTAAATGTAATATATATTTTATACATTCAAGTAAATATTTTTAATATTCATCCATTATATTTGATAGACATTAGATAAGTACAACCCCAATTTTATGCTTAAAAACCTATATTTTTATAAAGGTAGTTTTATCACCTTCTATTGGAAAACCCAGTTTAAATCTAATTTTTGGAATTTTTATAGAATTAAGTTGTGAAAATGAACTTCATATTTTTAATATAATAATAAAAATTAGTTTAGGGTGACTTTTTGGTATTTTTCTTTGAAGTTTCATTTTTAATGAATAATGAAAAATACTAAAACTTTAACTCAAAACTGATTTTTTCATGTAATTTATTTGTATGGTTGAATTATATTTTAAATTAGTTTCAAATTTTAATTTGATAATATTTTTATAAATCAATACATTTTAGGTCATTATAATCAATTTTACTATGAAATTGAATAAAAAAACATAGAAAACGTTTCAACGTTTTTAAATTAAAAACCCACATTTTTGACCATACTGTGGAATTAAATTTTAATTAATTTATGCCACTTATGTGTTTGGAATTTGAAAAATTAGATTCAATAACTTGAATCAGAATAATTTTTGATGTCTAATAAGGTCAAATTAATTTTTCATTAAAAATTTTATCAGAGTAATGAAAAATAATTACAATGACTAAGGTTAAATAATGCCAAATAATGAAATAAACCATATCATTAATGCCCCAAAATACATATAAAATATTAAAAAATAAATTTTATAGACATATTTTCACTCTATCCTCCGTTTTATTGACTTTGGACCATTAATGTATCCACTTTAAATAATAAAATGTGGGTTCTATTTCCATTTTCAAAAATATTACAAGAGTGCCACTCATTCTCCATTATAAAAAGCCTCATATCCTCCCCTTCCTCACCCATCTAAAAACAATTTGTTTTGAAAAAAATATTCCCAAAAATATTACCATCATTCATTAATTCATCCATTATTTTTACCTTGGTAAGAAAACTTTCCAAGGAATCCCTTTAGTGAAAACCAAAAGTAGTTACCTGATTAAGAGGTAACACCCTCCCTCAAACTCCTTTATTTTATTTTCATTTTTCACTCACTAAAATATTCTTATTCCATGATTTTTTACACTAGTATCCATAATATACTTTGATGTTTTTATGATAAGGGTTTTTCTTACATTTGGAGACACTTCCATCTATTGGGTAACGAATATACCGTTTACGTGTATGGCAGACTACAACCTCACTAAATGATGGTTGTTCATTTTTCCTTTACTGCCTATTGTAGTGGAAATTATGATGGAAAATCTATTTATATATGTTATATAGAATATTTATTATGTATTTATGTTTTTGTAATTATTTTAAAACACATATATTTTTACTTTCTATTTTATGTTCATACGATAATTTCATTTGAGGAAGTGCGGACTACCACTCCATCAAAGCGATGTGATTCATTCATACACTACATGGAATGTATTAAATATTTATTTTGTGTATATACATGATAAATATTATATAATAAATCTAATATAATATTGATAAATATACATATATATATATACATATATTACTTTTACTTTCTTTCATTTAACACAATAATTAAATGAAAATATCATTCATGCATATCTACGACTTACCGCCTCCATGAATGGTGTATTATATTTCATACTTCTTTATTAAATGGATTATTATAATAAAACTATAATAAGTATAAATTATATTTAAATCATGTTTTACATTTTTTAAATCATGATATAAGTATAAGGACCAAATATATAGAAAATTATGACGCATGGAAAAAACAAAACAGATATTACCTAAAGTGAAACCTTAGCATAGAATTGTTAAAAAGAGGGTCATATAAAGCCATAATAAAAATATATATGGTATTAGAATAAATAATATGGTTCTATGATATACTTATAGTAAATTTATATTTATTATATATGATGTTGTAATGAGTAATAAAAGAGTCAAGGCACTAGGTATTGGAATATCATGTCACTCTTTATTTTTGTGAGATAAAAGCCTTATTCCCCTCTCACTTATTTTTTGTGGTGTATATAACACCCAAGAATGTATTATATGTCTCTTAGAAATATATATATATATATATATATATATGGGTATTTAAATATCCATTTTATTATATTTCTGTAACACGCCTAACTTCAACAGTACACTTCTTCTTGATAATTCAATAGCATGCGCTACACGCAGCACCGAGTTCGAGCACACCATAACCTATCAGACTATCCATTTAAAAAGAATATATGAATGATTTTAACCAAATTTTAAATTTTAAATATATTTAATATGATTTTAAAATTCATATTATGTGTTTCTTAGACATAATTCATGAACAAATTCAATTTGTCAGATAAAAGAAGTATTTTTCAAAAAATGGAGTTTTACTGTCGTTTAATGCATACCCCTTTTTAAATACCATGTTTGATACTATTATAAATTAAAATTTACAAAATAAACTTATTATTTATAATAGGGACATAAAAATTTAGTTTGGATAATTTTTTGGTGTTTTTCTGATAACTTTCATATTTTAATGAATAGTTAAAAATACTGCATTTTAATTCAAAAATGACTTTTCATCTAAATTATTTATATAGTTAGAATATCTTTTTAATTGGTTTTAAAGTGTAATTGTATTATTTTTTTATCATATAATATAATTTTTATAAATGGAAGTAATTTCACATTTAAATTGGACATAAACACATGTCAATATTTTGATAGTTTTTACTTTTGAAAAACCTGATTTCTAGTATTGACATCAAGAATTAATTTTAAATTATTTCATGAAACATATGTGTTTTTAATTTGAAAAAATGGATTCCATATTTTTAATCAGATGGTAGAAATTATGTATATAAGTTTTTTTTATTTTTGGGCAATATGAATAACAACTTCAGTAATTTTTTTATTTACCAGAGTTAAGGAGTAATTTTGGTAAATATAGGTAAAAATAATATTATAATTATATAAAAATACCTTAAAACATGTCCTAATATTATGGGATGATTCAATGGTGACCCATAAAATCCTCAGGGTAAATATTTGGCATTTGGGAGCCACATGAGTGTGATAATAACATGTTATAATAATTAATTTAAAGTAAAGATAAATAAAACATAAACATGTATCTTTTTACAAATAAATTTTTAATACAGGGGAATATAACTAATATATTTGACTATAAATTTTCATTAGAAATATGAAAATATTTCCTAAATAATTGTTTTTTTATAATTTTTATACATTAAATAAATAAATTTATTTATGGCACAATGATAATGAAGTGATTACCTTATTAATGATAGAATCAAATAAATAATATTAAAAATATTAAAATGAATAGTATTTTAAATATTTCATGACATACAAATTTTTTTTGGATTATTATTACATGATAGGGATGATTAAATTATTTTTTAAGGAATCAAGTTCTTATGAAATTATAAAAAACAATTACTAAATAATGTGAAAATTGACATAAATGAGTTAAAAAACACTATTTTATTAAATGATATAATAGTCATAAAAATATAAGATTTTGGAACCTAAATTATATAGTGTAAAAAATGTCATTAATTATCCTCTAGATTTTTTCTTGGCATTTTATAATAACTATATTAACCATGTAGTGTAAAAATATAAGAAGACATGGTAAAAGTTAAACTATTTAACTAATGGTTAAATTAAAAATATAAGGTTATTTTTATATTCTAAAAATGTTTAAAACCTATTGGTTGAGAGTATTTATACCCATCATCATATTATCTAAAAAATAAATTAATTTAGAGCCATTATAAACCGAAAATAATTTTACAATAAAATAATATTTAAGGACTTTCCTAATGTGCCCATCACCTCTCCTATAAAAGGGGACTTTTCCTTCTCTTTTAGTCACACCTCCAAATCCATTTGTCTCGGAAAATACCTAACCAAATATCCTCTAAACTTCCCTCAATTCATCGTAGAGGACACAATTTTGGATGAAAACCAACTTAAATAGTCCTTTTGTGCAAATCAAAAGGAGACACCTGAAGAAGACGTAATCGTTTTATCACCTCTTTCAAAGTTCATTTCTTCTTATACTTCTTATTTCTATGTTTTTTCCATACCAAATAAATAAATCCAGTATCATCCATATAATGAGATGTTATGATAATAATTCTATTTAAATATTCATCATTTTATCCATCTTATAAATAATAATATCACCATGCGTGCGTACATACTGTTACCGTCTCCATGCTGTGGTGTAATTTGTTATGAAACATTAATTTATTTGTATAGGAATAATGATGAGTATAATAGACGTAAATACTTAATATTGAAATAGTATTATTATGTATAATTAATTTATCATCTAGTTCCATATCATTTAACCATGAAAGGAATGATATCGTCACTCGTGCGTACGTATGGTCTACCGCCTCCACGACGCGATGAGATTCATTGTCTACATTAACCATTCATGAATGATTATGAAATTAATTTGATGAGTAAATAAAATATTTATGAACTTAATATCATTATGTATATGAATAAAATCTATCCTATTCATTAGAAACATTACTTACATGACAGACCATGTATAGGAAAATGAAGCAACTAATACCCAAAACAATGGTAATACTGGAATATTATTAACAAAATAATATAATAGGATAATATATGATATCATAAATATGTATATGGTTATTTTAAAGTTTAAAAACATAAATTAATCATTATATAGGAGGTTAACTCACCCTCGACTAAAGTAAAGTACACGTTAAGGGTCATTTTTACCATTTTTTTGACTTTTTACAAAATGTTTTGAAAGAAATCTTTCTATCATTTTCTAAAACAGGAATATTATAATGTTTTCGAAAAATTAAAGAAAATTAATTTTTTTAACTTATACGGTGTGAGCATATATTTTCCACCCTTATGCCTCTTTACCATTTTGAATATTCCCTTACAATATTACAAGGTTATTTTCAAAAGAAATGTTTTATTTTAAAAATTGCATGACTTTTAAATGATTTAATTAATAAAAGAAATATTTCCCTAAAATATTTTCAATGAATTTATTAAATTATTTTAATCTATGTCAACATCCTTTGATGGATTTTCTATTTTTGAGGTTTATTTGTTATGATAAAATATTCCATATTTTATTGAAGTTTTTGTGAAATGTTTGACTATAGATGTGACATTTTTATACCCTTCATGGTATATAGTTAAAGTATTGACATTTCATATGCTAGTTTTAATTCGATTATTTATGTTATGTTTCAAACTTTTCATATAATGGATGCATTGGACATAGTAAGTAACGAGCGGGGCCAGCTATATCTCTTCGATGCATTATTAGGTCTCATGAACCAAACTAGTGTCTTGGCACAAGGACTTGACAAAATATTTTTTTACGGTCTTGACATGAGGCCATGATGTAGTGGTTATGATGTTTGGAACTATTCATTATCTCATTATGAGATTATTTATTGATTTTACATGTGATTGTTATAATAGTAGAATATGCATGTTTAAATGTCATTAGTCGATTTATTATTTCCATATTATGATGAAGATATTGTTTTTATTTTCTTGTGTTTTAGTTTTGTACCTTGCCTTTAAAGTTTATTCTTATTTCTGATAACTTACATGATATTATTTATCCTTACTGAGCATATGATCTCACCCCTTTCTTATGTTTTGTTTTCCCAGGATTCCAATAAGTGTTTTATGAATGATATGAAAGGTTAATCTAGAGAAATATTGGCCTTGTCAAAGGATTATCTATGTTGTATTTAATGTTAGTAATTGTATTGTAATTTTAATTTATGTTATATATTTTCCAAGAATACTAAACTGATCCATCCCTCAAGATTTGATTCCTTGTAATTATGATAATGTATTAAACTAATTCATTGAATCAGGGCTTCTGGGGTCGGTGCATTATAGTTGGTATCAAAGAAAGTTTATAAACAACCTTAGAAATAGATTTCAAAAACTTATATTAGGGATCATAACCCTAAGATATAATTTAAGGATAAGTATAGAAGAACACCCTAGGATTTTGGTAAAGTAGAGAATACATGGATTCCAAGAAATACATACTAGTTAGGATACTACAAGTGGATGTGGTTCTTGTATAGATATACCTTGAGATGAAAACTCTGACAAGGTGTTCCAGGCTTGACTTAGGGTAACTTGGTATATGACAATGGGCATTACTACGTACTTGGTCTGGAACTCCCAGGGGATATGCATAGGATAATTCATATTTTCATTAAAAACCATTATGAACGATTTTGGAGTAAATATGTCCTCAAAAGAATAATATTTATGATTATGGATTAGATATGCATAATTTTTTTCAATTTTTTATGTATTTTACTAGTTTGGAGTTATACATTATGATTTATTTCCTAATCTAGTGTATATAATTTTTTATAAATGATTCCTAGTATAAGGAATGAAAATTGTATCAATACAAAAAATCCATGTAGGGATTTTCCTCCTATGCAAGGTAATGATAGTTGTGCTGGTGAAAAAACTAGTGCTGAAAAACTTGTAACCATACTGGGAGAGCCGACTGAGGTTATGAATGATATCCTTACCGTTATAGAGCATACTGATCCACAAAACAGAGTATCAATGTTAGATAGATTTAGGAGAAAACAATATCCAACATTCAATGGGACTACAAATCCATTTGTATCTGAGAAATGGATAAGTTATTTATAGAAAACATTTCTTGCTTTTGGAATTAAAAAAAATGTAAAAGGTTGTCATAGAAGTCCATTATCTCTCAGGAGATGTAGATCAATGGTGGTCATTAATTAAAAATATGAAGGAGGATTATGAAGTATAAAATATGGAATGGAGGGAGTTTAATTAACTTTTACTTTTAAAATACTTTCCTCGTGAACAATGAGTTGATATGGAAAATCAATTTCTTAGTCTGAGGAAAAAATAGGATAATAACATTTCAAAGTATGAGGATAACTTCACAAGGTTAGCGAGGTATGCTGCATACTACATAAATAACCCATTAAGTTAAATTTATAGATTCATTGATGGGTTAAAAACATTCCTCTAATGGGAAATATTCTCAAAATGTTTCTCATCATACGAAAATATAGTCTCATGTGCTATCAAGATAGAAAAGGAATTCTCTAGGTCTTCTGAAATTAAAGTGAGGAAAGAAAATAAGAGAACGATGGAGCAAGATAGAAATAAAGGTAAAAAGGGAAAGAATTATTTTACCTTATGTGATAATTGTGGGAATAAACACCCCAGTACTTACCTTAAAGAATTTGAAGTTTGTTACCAGTCTGGAGAAAAAGGTCACATGAATTGTGATTATAAGGGAAAAAAAGAAGATGTAAATGTACAATGATATAGTTTTAAAGATATGGTATATTATGAAAATGATTGTCTAAATCATCAAGGAAATATGGCTCAGATGAATAAAATGGATCAAGGTCAATATTATGCTATTACTATAGTTGATGTGGAATAATAAAGTATTTATGTTTTTTTATTGAAGAATTATATAACTATATTTTAGATTTTACTATAGTAAATCTTCTTTAAGGATTTAGAAACATGAAATATTTCATAAAGTATTTTGGGGATATAAAGGTATTTGTCAATAATATATACATTATCTTGTTTGGGGAATCTGATGTTACGATTGATTTTGGAAATTTAGAGATCTTTTTAGACTTTTATTTTGGACAGAAGTATTTTTGAAAATAATTATGGTTGGAATGGATTAAGTTGTTAATTGTATAGTTTTTTTTATGTTAAAACATTTCTAAAGGTGATTTCTGGAATGAAAAATAGAATAACCCATAGGGAGGGTTACAAACTGTCACATCTGACAGGGCTGTAGGAATAAAACCCACAACTAATGTGTGACAAGGCTTTATCTCTTACTATTGGCCTATAGGAAGTCCCTGGTTAGTATTCCATTTATTTCTTTATTTAAATGGTATAAGTTTATATTTGTATCCTTACACAATTAAGATAAATAGAATATTTTTAAAATTTTATAATCTTTCAAAGAGAAAGATGAATTTGTGGTAGGAATTAATTAAAGGATAAAAATCTACACGTCAACTATGCATACTTCCTTATGTTCTTATTGTATTAAGTAAATTAATTCTACAACACTAGGGAAAGGATCATAAAACCAAAAATATTTTCCTTGTACTTTCTTTGGGGATGAATCAAATGGTTCCTTAGATAATCACAGATTTATAGCTTTCTGGTTGTTAACATTCTCCTTATAATGTTATTTATCACTCTTAATTAGACACATGATGGTTAAATTTTATTCCATTTCAATGTTTTCCTACATAGATCCCTTTTATGTGTTATTTCTGGTAACCTTCATGATTCTATTTCTTTATTTTAAAAATGATGTCTCATTAATCCATTTTTTGATGTGGGATTTCAAAAAAGATTTTTTGAAATGTAAAAACTATAGTTTTCAATCCCAATTTTAAATTTCAAGGACATAATTTATTGGAATAGGGGAAAATTTAACACCCTAAGCTTCCACAGTACGATTCTTCTTAATAATTCAATAGCTTGCGCTATTCATAACACCAAGTTTGAGCGCACCATGACCTATCAAACTAGCCATTTAAAAAGTGTTTATGATTATTAATAACCACATTTTAATTTTATTTATATCTCATATAATTTTAACATTCATATTATGTGTTTCTTATACATAAAATAAGAACAAGTTAAATTTTTCAGATAAAAGAAGCATTTTTAAAAAAATGTAGTTTTATTGCTATTTAATGGTGAGCTGTTATTAAATGCAATATTTGAAACTTTTATAAATTAAATTTGGAAAAATAAACTTATTATTTATAATAGGGATATAAAAATTTAGTTTGGATAAATTTTGGTGTTTTTTTGATAACATTCATATTTTAATGAATAGTGAAAAATATTACATTTTAATTCAAAGTTGTTTTTTCATCTAAATTATTTATATAGCTAGAATATATTTTTAATTGGTTTTAAAGTTAAAATATATTATTTTTTACCATTTAATTAAAATTTTATAATTGTAAGTAATTTCACATTTAAATTGGACATAAACCTCTGTTAACCTTTTGATAGTTTTTACTTCTTAAAAATCCACTTTCTAGTTTTGACAAAAGAAATTAATTTTAAATTAATTAATTCAACTTATACATTTTGAATTTTAAAAAATGGATTCCATATTTTTATTCCTATGGGAAAAATTATTTAAATATTTATATTTTATTTTTGGTTATTATGAATAGGAACTTTAGTTATTATTTTAATTCACCACGATTAAGGGGTAAATTAAGTAAATAAGGGTAAAAATAATATTATAATAATATAAAACTACCCTAACATGTGTCATAATATTATGGAAAGAGTGATGGGAGACCAAAAAAATCCTTAGGGGGAATATTTGGCAATTGAGAGCCACTTGGGTGTGATAATGACATGTTATAGTTATTAATTTATAGTAAAGAAAAATATAACATAAACAAGTAACTTTTTAATAAATCAATTTTAATAAAGGGTTATATAATAGATATATTTGACTATAAATAGTAATTATAAATATAAAAATATTTCCTACATCACGATATTTTATTTATAATTTATAGATATTAAATAAATAAATTTATTTATGACAAAATAATAATGCAGTGATTACCTTATCAATTAAATTATCCAATAAATGGTATTATAAATATTAAAATAAATATTATTTTAAATATTTCATTCCATACAATAATTTTATGGATTAATATGATATTTTATGGATGATTAAATTCTTTTTTTGAAAGAATCAAGTTGTGATAACTTTTAAAAAAACCAATTACTAAATAGTGTCAAAATTGTCATAAAAGAGTTTTTAAAACAAACAAAATTTTATTAAATGACATAATAGTCATAAAAATATAAGAATCATCCAACTAACTTATATAGTGTTACAAATTTCATTAATTATCCACTTGAGGTTCTCTTGGAACTTTATAGTAACTATATTAACCATGTATTTTAAAAATACAAGAAGACATGGTAGAAGTTAAACTATTTAACTAAGGGTCAAATCTAAATGGAAAGGTAAATTTTATGTTATAAACATGTATAAAACAAATTGGTAGATAATATTAGACCCATATACATCTTATACTCTAAATAAATCAATTTTGATCCATTATAAACTAAAAATCAATTTGTAATACAATAATATTTCAAGACTTTCCTCAAGTGCCCCTCACCTCTCTTATAAAATGGCACTTCTCCTTCTATTTTATTAACATATCCAAATACCTTTTTCTCAGCAAAAAACTTCCAAAATATCCTCAAAATTATATCAATTCATCATAGAGGCCACAATTTTGTCAGAAAACTAACTTAAGGACTCCTTTTGTGCAAATTAAATGGAGACATCTATAGAAGAGGTAATCATTTTATCACGTCTTTCACAGTTATTTTTTTCTTATACATACTATTTCTATATTTTATACATACCAAAGAAATAAATACAATATCATTCATATACTGATATGTTATTATAATCATGTTAAAAAATTATTCTTCATTTTATTCATCTTACGAAAAATAATATAACCATGCGTGCGTACATACCACTTACCATCTCCACGCCATTGTGTAATTTGTTATTCACCATTACATTATTTGTATGGGTATAATGATGAGTATAATAGACATAAATAATTAATTTGAAATTATTATTATTATTTATAATTAATATATCATCCAGTTCTATACCATTTAACCATTAAAGGAATGATATCATCCCTCGTGCGTAAGTATGACCGACCTTCTCCATGATGCGATGAGATTCATTATCTATATTAAAAATTCAAAAATGATTATAAAATTAATTTTATGAGTAAATATAATATTTATAAACTTAATATTATTATAGATATTAATAAAATGTATCTTTTTCATAAGAAACATGACTTACATGAGGGAACATTCATAGGAAAACGGAGTAGTTAATACCCAAAACAATGGTAATACAGAAATATTATTAACAAAATGGTATAAGAGGATGATATATGATATAATAAATATAGATATGGTTAATTTATTATTTAATAACATAATTTAGCCATTATATAAGATGTTAATTCACCCTTTAATAAAGTAATGTACATGGTAAAGATTATTTTCACAATCTATTTATTTACTGAGATTGCTTATACGTAAGTATCTACTAGGACATCCTTATCATCCATGTCCATGTTTATAAAAATGTAATTCAAAAAAAATATTGAAAATTATTTAAAGTCATTTTTACCCATGTTTTAATTTTTACAAAACGTTTTGAAAGAAATATTTATTTCATTTTCCAAACGAGGTATTTTATAACATTTTTGACAAATTAATGAAAGAATATTTTTAAATTATATGGTGTGATTGGATATTTTCTGCCGTTATGTTGCCTTACCATTTTGAGGCTTCACTTACAATCTTACAAGGTTATTTTTTAAAGAAATGTTTTATTTTAATAATTGCGCGACTTTTAAATTATTTAATGTAAAAGGGGATATTTCCCTCAAAGAGTTTTAATGAATTTATTAAATTATTTTCATCTATGTCAAAATCCTTTGTTGGATGTTTTGATTGTTTGAGGATGAATTATTGTGATACAATATTCCATATTGTATTGAAGGTTTTGAGATATTTCTGACTATGGATGTGTTATTTTTATAATAATCATGGTTTATGGTTTAAGTATTAACATTTCATAAGCTATTTTTAATACGAATGTTTATGTTATGTTTCAACCTTTTTATATGAGGAATGAATTATACCTAGTAAGTGATGGGCATGACCTGATATCTCCCCTTGATGCAATAGTAGGTCTAATGAGACAAACTAGTGTCTTGGTACAAGGCTTTGATAAAATATTTGTGTATGGTCTTGGCATGAGGCCTTGACGTAGTTGTTATAATGTCCAAAATTATGCATTCCATCATTATGAGATTAGATATAGATTTTACATGTGAATGTTAGACTAGTATAATATACATTTTTAAATGAAATTATTTGAATTATTTTTTCTATATTATTATGAAGATACCATTTTGAAAGGCTTGGGTTTTATTCTTGTACCTTTCCATTAAATTTTATGCTTATTTGTGAGAGATTACGCTATATTGTTTATCATTACTGAGCAATTGAGCTCACCCCTTTCTTATGTTTTATTTTACTAGGATTCCAAAAAGTGTTTTATGAATGATATGTAGGTTTATGATGGGGGAATAATGGTATTATAAAAGGATTATCTTTTCTATATTTTATGTTATAAATTTTACTGTAAAGTAGATGTATGTAATCTATTTTCCAAGACTGAAAAACTGATTGATACTTTGGGATTTGATTCCATGTAATTATTAAAATGTATTAAAATAATGCACCAACTCTGAGCTTCTGGGGTTGGGGAATTACACTTTATGTTATGGGGTTTAAGTTTCAAAATATTCTGAATCAGTAAATTAATTTTGTCTAATTTTTCCTTCTTTGAGACACATTACATTTTATACACCTATATTTTTATATGAGGTTTATATACTATCTTTGAAATGTAATACCAAGAATCTCCTTATCATGATATTTTAAATCTCAAGGAAATTTTATATTCTTATATGGGGAGTATGATTCAAAGTTACCATGTTGTAAGAGTTTATTAAAACAATCTCACCATTTATCGATATTGTTTACGATCATGCTTTCATTAATGAAATATGTTGATCCATATTTCAGGAACACTCATTAATTTTCTTCTCCAATGGTTTGTTTATATTTATTCATGTATTATTACCATTTTTTCAACTCTTTTTAACTTTAGACAATTAAGAAAATCTTTTTAAGAAAATATGACTTTACCTCTATCTTTGGTCGGAAATCTGTGTTGCTTCAAAACCATTCATTCCAAAAAGGGATTCTATGAATATTCTACCAATATCCTATAATCATTAAAATAATTTTTACCATTTGTTTCTTTTACCAGTGTTTTTAAAGGAATCTTATTATTTATTTCTAAAAGAGGTTTTTTCTTAACCATTTTACTGTGGAAAAGTAATGTTTTTTACCTTGTATGACATTTAAAAGTTTACCTTCTGTCATTTCATTGAAGCTTACTTTGCATGTTTAAAAATTTAATTTTTTTAGAATTTTTTTTAAAAGTTATTTTCAAATAAATGGTTTTCAAAAGGGTTTTGATCTTTGTTTATATGTTTTCAAGGGAAATCAATTTTTAGAAAGGTTTTCACGCCCCTCTATATGTTTTCAAAGAAAAAAGTATTTAAGAATGTTTTCAATGATTCTTTTATATGTTTAACAGTTTATTTACATGAAAATATTTTTTCAAGAAGTTTTATATTTTAAAAATATTTTTTCCAAGAAGAAGGATATTTTACTCATGAAATATTTTTAAAAGATATTTCAAAATTATTTCCCATGTAAGATAACATCTGTTCATGTTACTCATGCCTTTCTGCAGAAATGATACATTGTTTCCATTGATATTATTTCCCTGAATGGTTTCCCTTTTTTGGAATGATCTTTAAGAAATAAGCTTCTATTTAATGAGTTATATGTCTATGAAACCTGCTTCTTTTCATAGGTTATGCTTTAATGAAATGATTATGAAACATGTTTCTTTTTCTATAGGTTATGATATGATAACATTTTTATAATACCCATTTCAATTCATGGGTTATGGTATGATTTTTTATGATTTTTTGGACTAAGTATGTATTATTTAATTATGAGATGTGTGGGAACTATATCTCCCTCCAATGAATTGGGTAAATATTTATATCTCATGAGATAGACTGATATGGTCTTTAGAGTGAACCTTGACTACTAAGATGGACATGGGAGTGAAATATGATTACCGAGATGGTATGAAGAGTGAAATAACACTACTTATATGGCCATGGGAGTGAACTATGAATATCAAGATGGTATGGGGAGTGAACCCATACTACTAATATGGTATTGGGAGATATGACATAACTACTATTGAAATCATATTATATTCTTATGTGTTTTCCAAAATTCCATGTTTTATTAATAGGTTATGATTTCATGTCTTATGTTCCTTATTTCCTTATGATTCAGGTCTTATGAACTATCTAGATTTATTCTATAATTGAATTTTATGATCATTGATATGCAGGGTATGATCTTTTAATATAATGATCACATTATCATAGACATATTCTCATGTTTATGTATACATGTTTCTACTGTTTACCCTTATAGAGCATTTGTGCTTAACCCTTTTTTATGTTTCCTTTCCCCTAGGTTAAGAAGTTAAATATTATGTTTGATGTTTCTAAGAAGGGTTATAGTTAGGAAGATCCTTGTGGGAGATAATGTAGTTCATTTGTGCACCAGTTTTTATGTTTCCAAGTTTCCAAAGGCACTAAACGAATATGTTCTTTTGGTGTATATTTTTGTAATGTTTTAAGAATTACTCAAAAGTGATTTAATGTCTCTCTAGGTTAAGACTGGGTCATTATAATTGTGATGCATATATATCTTTTATACGTTCATTATATAGTGAGATGTTTGGTAGTCCAAGCAGTGGTGAAGATGATTTGATTCATAGAAATGGAGATGGAGAGGATGATGGTGAAAAAGTGGCCACTTCCACAAATGTGGAAAAGGCCAAGACTAAGGCCAAGGCTGATGTTTAAGAAGAGGCGGAGGATGAGGGAAAGGATGAGGGTGAGGATGAGGACAAGGATGGGGAAGAGGACAAGAATGAGGGTGAGGATGTGGAGGCAGATGAAGATGCAGATGGTGATGATGGTGATGATAGTGATGATGATGAGGGATGGATTGATCTGTTATATTTTTTAATGATATTTATGAAATTTGATGTTTTATTATTAGGTCTGACTTAATATATGTGTGATATTTTTTGTTTTTGTTATCATATGTTCAATGATAATTGATTTTTTATGTTATAATTAATTATTGGTTATTTTTGTTGAGGATGTTATTAAATTTTCATTAGATGTTGTTCTGTTTTTATTTTTAGGTGAATTAAGTTTTGATGTTTTTATTGTAGGTGTATTGCATTGTAGGAAGTTGTTTTGTTCTATAGGTGTGGTCTATTTTGTAGGTGTAGGTTCATTACAAGAGGTGAATTTTAGGTGATGGGTTGTTGTGGAGGGGGGGGGGGGGTCTATACAAGCATCTTTACATCCTTTGGTATACGTCTATCCCAAAAGTTTGAAATGAACCATTGGGATAGGCCTTCACCAACTATTCAAAACTATTGGGATACACCTATACCAAAGGATGTAACCTTTGGTATACGGGTATCCAAATGGGTTTGAACTATTTTCAAAGTCCTACCTGAATGGTTCAACTTGAAATAAATGGAAGATGTAATTTTATCCACCATATACCAACAGTTCTCTAAAAACGTTTAATATAGGGCTATCCCAGCATTGCCCATACCAACAGTTCCTCGAACCGTTGAGATATGTCAAGTTTTTTTGTAGTGGTAATTGTAACCCTACCATTAAAATAACAATTTTACCTAAAAATAATAAATTTTGAAATAAATAATATTTATCAAAATTAATTTAGAAAAATAGAAATATTATAATTCCCAAAAAGTTAATATTATGACTAAAAAACTCATAGAAAATATAAACTCATTTTTAATAAAATGTATTTTGATGTATTTTTTAAAAATAATTATTTTTATATTAAAAATTAAAAGTACCTATTTCAGACATTTATTTTGATAAAATGAATATAATATTTGAATTCATAATTTTGAAACTGTAAAAGGGTTACTTTTTTGGTAATTTTCTAAAATACATTTTTAGACAAATAGTAAAAATACAGTTTTTCAAATAATCTGTATATATTAAATTACATCCTTTATGATGTAATGGTGAGATAATAATTTATATAAATTTATATTCATCCATGATATATGTTATTTCAAAAATGAGTCATTAAAATATTATAAAATTTATTTAAAAACCTAAAAATTACTTTCCAAAACCAAAAGTCAAAAGTGATTCCATAAAATAAATTTTTTTCTTTCTTTCTACTTTCCATTTTAATAAAATAATGAATTTGAATTATAAAGTGGATATAAATACTTAAGATCATTAGATTATATTTATATATTATTTATAATTCCACAAATTCACTATTATAAGTTTTAACTTTGATATATTATTTTATTCAAAAACTACCCCTCTTCTCAAGTATAAATAACCTCTATCACTCCCCTTGGAAAAACACTCCTTTCATTCACTCCAAATCCCAATATCTCCCGTAATCCTATTTCTCAAGTTTCGTAAAATACTTAGGTACATTATGGAGAAATCTAACTCCAATCACTAAGGGTTTATAGTGTCATAAAAGAGAAGCGACATTGAGGATTAAGTAAGTTCCGATCTCCCCCTATTTTTTTATTTCTTCTACCTATTCTATTTTTTCACCTATTATTTCACAAAAAACCTTAAAATAATTAATTAGGTAGAAATTTAATATTATATTAATGATTTTAACCTAATTTAAGTATCATACTACAATATATATAAATTTTAAATTTCTCCTTCCCGCTCTCCTGGTAACGTACCGTCAAAGGTCAGTCAACCGCCTAGGAAGACATTTCCTTGTCAACCCAAATAACTATAATCATTGATGGAAATTATAAATTATATATAATATATAAAAAATTTATTATATAAATTAAAATCTTATTTGATTAATTACACTAATTTTTATATAATATTTAAGAAAATAGAGAAATCAATGTGAAACTGGAAACTTTTAAGAAAAACATGATATCAAAACGCTTCAATTTCATCAAGGGAAATTAAGAAATACAATAAAATTTTTATAATTGATACTTTTTTGTATAAATGAATATAATTAACTTTTGAACCAAATTTTTCATAAATACAAGTTTATTATTCATGAGGAGAAAAAGTTATGAAATAAGGCGGGAATAAAATTAAGGGGATCCTCAAACCCAACTCCTTTTCTTCGTGTTTTACCACATTAATTTGAAATTTCAGGTTGTATATTCATTTAATGTAACTTAAATATCATTTCATTATTCTTATATTTTTTTTGAGGATATATATCTTTCATGCTCGGTTATATGACAAATAATGATTTTTCCAAAATAAATCCTCTATCCAAAATACACCTTGACTCCTCTTTAGGTTGTTTCTTCTTCATTTAAGATTAGTGATTCATATACCCAGTATGTTTTTTAAATTTTAATTTGGGAACCCTTAATTTTATTCAAGAATGTATTATTTATGGAATTCTTATGAAACCCCTTTCATTTAAATGGGTTATTTTAGGAATACATTATTATATGTTCTTTGGGTCACACATGATTTCTTAAATGTTATGATGTGAAGGTGGGACAAGAGTTATATAACCCTCAAATGTATTAGATAATTTAATATATGAAATGATATAATTTTTATTATTCATGAACAATATGATATATTTTTTAACAAGATGATGTTATGATTACGAACATATGTTACGCACGAACACGAAGCTGACTTTTTCACAACTATGTTTGGTATTTGACCATTAAGACACGATGTTTAATTTTTATGAATTGCCACATTAAATTCATTTATCCACTATTTCCATCATGATACTCATGATAATACCATTTTTATGTTATAATGACAATGATGTTTATGAAAAAACATGTTATATTGATTAATGTCCTTTATTCATCCTCTTACTAGGATTTTTGATGAACACTTTCATTAATGTATATCCCCTATTTATTACTTGTACTAAGAAGAATGTGGGGGACACTAAGAAGACATATAATAAGTAATTAAATAATTTTTTTTTGTTATGAAAATTTATGTATAAGACTATTTTTTCCAAGACACCAAACCTTTGGATCCTAGATTTATAGCACAATTATATTCCAGATCTTTAAAATGATATAATAGTCATGTTTGAAAAAGGAGGGTCTCAAAAAATATCATTCCTCTATTATTTTTCTTCAAATCCTCAATTAAATTTGATAATAATTTCTATTCTTATGTTATAAATAGAATATATCCTACTAGAATAAAAATATTATCAAGTGACACTTTGGTAATTTTCACTCCCCAAACTTCTCTTTTGAAGTTTATTTTTTCACTTCCTTGATACTTCCTAAATAAAATTCAAGTATATAATTTTCTTCTTGTTCACCCTGGTTCCAAATTCCCCAAATATAACCCCCATTATGAATCATCACTTACTAATTTTTTTTCCAAATATATTTCTTTGAATCACTTACTAAGTGAGTGTATCTATACATGGAACTAAACCTTCCCAATTAAAAAGGTATCTGTTAGAAAAAATTATAATAGTCAAGGTATATAAGAAACACTTGGGAAGTTAAATATCAAGTTCATATATATAATTTTTGATATAAAACACACATTCACACTTGATATTATGATAACATAGGTGGATTACTAGGTCATCCCCCATATCCTTGTTCTACTCTAATTCATATGAGTTATCTTATTGTATTTTAGGGAGTTTGGTTAAGGTACTACTCAGTCACTGAGTTCCAATTACATAGATTTATTTCACCAATATATTTCCATAAATCTATGAATTTGTTTCCATTAAGTTATACCTAATTTATGCATTCTTCCCAATTATATAGAGGAAATATCTATGAAATAATTGGTAATTCCTCTCAACAATCATTTAATTTTAATAATTTTAGAAATAATGGAATCCATACACTCTGTCATAGTATTTATCCTAGGAAGGAAAACATGAGGGATGAAGTTTTACTATCACAAAAACTCTCTAAAAATCTAAAAAATAAAAATAAAACAGAATCTATGTATTGAATAAGGAATTAGGGTTTTTCCAAAACACTTTGCTTTATTTTATTCAAAGACAAATACACCCGTATCATACTGAAGTAAAGTTGAAAATGAATTTAAAACCTAAGATACATGTCCATATCCCCCACAATTATCTTATACACCATTTTTATTAATTCTAAAATGATTTTCCCAGAAAAACAACATTTAAAATGAAATTTATCAAGACCAATATGAGGGAATTTATATCTCGATAGTTCTTTATTCAATGTTAGCATGGGGGAGTTTAGACACCTATAATGGTTCCTTTAAGATGTATTCATATTAATGCTTCAGCTATTGTCCACTAACATCAAAGGGGTTCTATGATTTAGCTTGATTAATCTTCACCATAACAAAGGAAAATGCATTAGTAACTATATAAAACCCATTACTCATGGAATTATGTTTACTATCACTAAGATTTATTCTAAAATATTTAAAAAATTATTTTCACCTAATTTGAAATATTAATTTGTAAATGAGTTTTTCAAGGATATATATATTATTCTCCTTATACAACATTTTTTACTAATTTTCACCCCATCTTATATCCTATAGTTACATCATCTATATATTCCTATGAGCTATAACATTTCTAAATTTCTTGTTCACCTCATTCAAAAACCACTATTCCTTTTTCTAAATCATAATAGGTAGATGAGATTGTTTCACAGAGATAATTACATAAGAAGGAATTACTTGGAACCTAAAATTTTGTTTCATAACTTCAAGAAGTTGGTGTTCATGGTTAGGATTTAAATATTTTGAAATTATGACCTGTAATTTATTAGTTTCTTTTAGAAGAACATATTTCAAATTGGGAGGAAGTAGATTAAATTATAGTTTAGTAATTATTTCAAAAAAGGTTTTTTGATCAATATTATCCATGATTGTATACTACACATTTTAAACTAACAATTCAGTTGTAATTTTGGAGTAAATCATAAAAATAACTCTTATTGAAATAAGATTAATCATCACACCAAATAGTTTTAAAATTTTCCCAAGTCATCAATAATATCTAGTGATTCTAGGGAATCTCCTTGTCAAATTTAGTTAAAAATAATTTTAATCTCTTCCTTAAAGAAGAATATAAACTCAAAATGGTTCAATGAAAACATATATTTATACTTATAGGTTTATTTTATTGAATAAATATACTATATTTCACTGTATATTCACCAATGTTCACTGAAAGAGTAACATCGTTAACATTTATAATTATTTTGGTAGTCTTGAGAAATGCCCAACCCAGAATTATAGAGTAGTGAGGTTTAACCTTTTATTCTTCCATATCCAAGATGTAAAAATTAGTGGGGTACAAAAATACTTGTATGTTTACCAAAAACTACAGAATAAATACAAATATATATGAGGTAATTTAGTTAACAAGTTGGAAAACCACTCGGGTGGGTTTGAGATCACCTATCTACAGGGAAGAATAAATTGAATGTGTAATTTCATTAATTTAAGCACCAAAATCCCAAAGTGAAATGGAAAAAGTGAGTTTCCTTATAGTGAAAGGGATAGTGAATTCACCTAGATCTTGGAATTTCCTAGGTATTAATGGGGTAATATGGGAAGATAAAAATCTACCAAGATATAATATTTCATGTACTTGAAATATCCTATTCCCAGTAAAAATGTCTTTGATAAAATTTACATAACTTTTGAATTGATGGATGAAATCAAAAAAAAGAATTTTAATGTATAATCTTTTTAATATCTCTAAGATATCCTATTATAATTTCACTTCACTGGTTCTCTTGAGGGGTTTAATCCAAATAGAGAAACGATGTTGGTGATGATGTATGTACTTCATAATATCATTTCCCTTGTCCTTCTTAAATGGGAGTGTATCCACATGTGTTTGTTTTTATGGTTATATTTTGGGATAACATCATTTGGTTCATTGGGAAATACATGCTCGAATTTATATTAAGATGTTGCTTATTTTTTTCAATACGATTTTTTCCAATTCTTAATGAAATTGGACTAAAATTCCTTTTGGGATTAGGAATTTATTGAGCATGAACTGTACCTGAAAGTTGGGTTTTCAGTTCATTGATAGTAGATAGAATCTGGGTAAATTATCCATTTACAAAATTCAATTCAGAATCATGCGTGTTTTTATACTTTTTAATCTCTTTCACCAGGTCCTCTAATGAAGGGTCTTCATATTTTCTTGGTTGGTAACTTATATATGTTTTGGAGTTTCTTATTTAGAAGGTTTGTGACTATAAGGATGATAAAAAAATTTATGTGATAATGGACTTTACTACTATTGGTTTCTAGCTCTGAACTGATCATTAGAATATTCTCTAAATACTTGAGTTATTTAGAGTACTTTCTTTGATGCATAATATCACAAACTTATGATACATGCAGGAAACAATTTATGTAGTGATCCAATGAGTGATAGAGTTAGTGTACATGGTGGGGGTGGGGGGGGGGGGGTAGAAGGCTCATTCTCATAATCATTGTTCACAATTAAATTTCTCAAAAGTGATGTTAGATATTTAATTTAGTTTTCATATAATTGATAGTTATAAATTTGGGCTTCATGTACATTTCTTGGGATAGTTCTCGTATCAAATTGTTGGTAATTTTGGGAAATCATCCTTCTCAACTATCAGAATTTAGAATGTTTTTTTTCAATTTGTGATTCTCTAGAGGAAGTATCCAAAATTTTCCGATCTCTATCTATGAATCCTTGGTAAAAGTATACTACTAAATGTTGTTTTTTATATGGTTTGTGTGATAAAGATGTTATTAACCATTAAAACCAACATCCTAACTTATAGGGATTATCTCCACTGGATTTTGTGATTATATATATCTACTTATTAAGTTTACAACTTCTTAATGTTGGTAAATATTTATAGAGGATGAGTTTTTGAAGTTCATCCAAGGTGGTGATCTCTCTAAGTTGCGGGTTATAGAGCCACTACTTGGAAGGCCCTTCAAAAGATAATGTAAACAACTTCAAGATGAATAGTTATTATGAATATCTTATAGGAATGAATTTAAAATAAATGTCACCAAATTATGTTACATTTTTTGGATCCTCTCCTTACAATCCATGAAACTTGGGAAGGTATTGGTTTAATCTAGTTTTAAGCTCGTAGCATTTTTCATTGTTAGGTCATTGAATTCAATTTTTAATATTGAAGTTTGGTGCATATAATTATCTCAATTTCTAATCTTATTGATTTATATTGTCTCCCATGTATTCACTTTAAAAGATATCTCTTATGGATGAAGAAGATGAATAGGGAGTTTTACTCAAAGGAATTATGAAAAAATATTTCTACACTTGTTTTTTGAATTCTAAAGTCTTGGTTCTTACTAACATAGTTTGTTAAATATATCAATTAAAAGTAGTTAGATGAGATGAACTAGATTTGGTTGTTTATTGAAATAGGTTTTGTAACAAAAGTAAAAACTAAACACCAGACACCAGACACCCTAATAACAGTGCATGGTTGTTGAAATCTATGTCTCAAAGCCCTCTAAAATTTCAATTTGAAACGTAATTAATATATTAGTTGTGGGACATACATTTTATTTAAATAGGAGAGTGTTTTGGGTGTGATTTTTATCTTATTTAAAGGGTTTGATGTGTAGAATAAGTTTTTTGGATCAGATTTAAATTTAATTTAATAGAAGAAGTTCGGAATTAGATACCCACTTACCTTTCTTGTTAAATTAATATTTTATTTTAATATCCCAATTTGGTCTCTAATCAAATGAAACCTCCCTTGATTACCATCACCTTGAAGTGTCAATTTAATTAGAGGGATGTAATAAACCTTGAAACCTCAATTCTCACATCACCCAATGATCATAAATCAACAACCATCCAAGGTCAACCCACTTCTCAAAATCTAATGGATGAAACCCAAGTGAACCACATATGTGATCTAATTAAATAGGGAATAAGAATTCCAAAAGAAAAGATACAAGGAAATATATTAATTTATAATTATATTTTAAACATTTAAATAGATTAATAGACGAGATAAATAATTAATGCTTTAAATTCATTAATAGAGGGTAAATAGAATCTCCTCATCTTAGAAACTAATGTATTAGTGTTCCATCCATGAAATATTAAAGAAAAATAAATTAAATAAAACAAGAAATCAAAAAACAACAACTCAAATTGGTCTTCAAAATGAGAGAATAATCC
Source organism: Viscum album (assembly GCA_963277665.1). Classification (NCBI taxonomy): domain Eukaryota; kingdom Viridiplantae; phylum Streptophyta; class Magnoliopsida; order Santalales; family Viscaceae; genus Viscum; species Viscum album. Next base: position 1,969,225,983 of record OY728132.1, read on the forward strand.
CCATATTTAGTGAAATGTTGATATTAAATTGTGAAACTTAATGCCTAAAATGTAATTGCGTTACATCCCACATGATCCATATAGACTATTCACCATCATAATATATTGAATATTCAAGTATTTCCTTTAATTCAATACCTTAATTTCGTCAATGTTAATTTTTACATAATAGAGCTTGAGGGTTTAGATTCCTCCACATTCATATCATTCAAATATTTTTTTAAAATTCCCCCCATTATCAAACTTCATTCTTGTTTTGAAATAATTTATAGAGAAATGTTTCCTTATTTTGAGGTGTAGTGAAAGATAGTTTTTGATGGGTGGGACCCAGTGAGGAGGAAGATGATTCTCATGATATGTGGGATAAACCTTATTTTTTTCAAATTGGTATTTATTTAGTAAAAATAGTAGATTTTAATTTTTTTGGGTCATATTAGATGGATTAGGTTCTGAATGTCACTATAATTGGGTTTAGGGATCAATAAATTTCTTCAAATAATGTTTCTATGCTAATTTGACTTAGGGCGTGGGATTTGAGTTGATGGATATTCTGTTGGGCCTCAAATGAATGTGAATGTTCTACAAGTTTGGATTGGGTTGTTGAATTTTTTTGAATTCAACTTGGTTGTAGGCTTGGAGTGATGTTGAGTACTGACCAAATATGGGATTTATTTTCACAAGGTAGAGTTTAGTTGAAAATGGTACAATGAGGTGTTGGGATAGGAGTTGGTTCTCACTACTGAATGTGTGGAATAAAAATTTAGACCAGAGTGGTATTGGTATTCAAGGTGGATTCATGGTTTTTTAAAGAAATTTAGAATTATAGATTTTATTTCTTGGGGTTTGGATTGGTTGAAGATAGTGGTCATAGTACATACAAGATTTTAGTGACCTTCAAAGGATGCTTGGTTCTTGGTGGGTCTTGTTGAGTTAATTTAGTAATTTTCTTGGGAATTTGGTGTGTGTGAACACCAATTAATGTAGAGGTAACTTTATTAAACAATGAGGCCCCTAAATATTTTCATATATATATACAAGGAATATATGTAATCTAACAAAATTATTCAGTTTTGAACATCTCTTCATCTTTGAGCTCAAGCTACATCAGATTTGGATTGGTTCATTGATCTTGGTATCTCATTAAACTTCATACTCATGTTTGCTTCACACAATCCATGGTTCATTGAGTGATGAATTGAGATAACTTGAATGAGGGAATGAATGATTATAATGGATGATGTGTCCTTTTTAGTTTCCATGATCTCATAGTAGGATCTTATGACCAGCCTATTTTTGGTGTCATTTTTTGATTCAGCTGGGTTGAGTGCTGTCACTTAATATGACATTGATTTGTGATCATCTTTGCCAGTATACTTTGTGAAGTAGTGGTGAAGAAAGAAGGTATTCAATAATTTGAATTAAGCATGTAATTTATTTCCTTCATATTCTATTCTTCACCACCTTGTTTCACTTGCTATCAAAAATTAATTAGATTCAAGCGGTATGTTTTTTTGGACTACCATTAGTGTGGGCGATTGTATAAGGAGGTGCCACTATAGCTTGGGGTAAATGTGTGATAACTTGAGAATGCACATGTGACAGCTTGAAGGTTATCCAAAAGTCAGTTCAGAGTGAACATATAATAGTTTTAGTCTAAATTTTAAAAACATAAGGTTTTATCATGTGGTATCTTGAGATACTATGAGGATTATAGTGTCTTCTTATATTTTGTGCATTTTCCTAATGCTTCAAATTTAGGAATTATTGATTTTTCAACATAAAAACTTATTCTCATGGGGGATTCAGTTGAACATGTGGTTAATGCAATTAGTGTGAGGTTATTTATATGAATGTTAAGCACGCATGGTGGGTCGAGGATTTATGTGTGACTACTTCATCGATCGTGCTCTTTGAGTGTGTAAACTTTAGTTGAACATGTGGTTTTTTGGATTTTTTATTTGTTTTATTTTGAACACTTTTCCAAATTTTAAGTCATGATCACTTCAGGAATTGAAAGAGAATCATCCACATGCTAGGGGATCTTCACATTTCAACACAAAATTGAAGCAATGATAAAATTATTAAATTAAATTTCTCACAAAATTAAATCAATTAATTTTTTTCAGAAGTTAATTTCAATAATTATATTTTAGGTAATGGATTTTAAAATTCAAAATGAAATTTTATCATTTATAATTAATACATTTTTTCACAAATGTAATTAATTATAAACACATTTGAATTCAAAATTTATGCTTCATAATTTAAATTCCATATTCAAAAACAAAAATCAATTTATTCATAAAAAATTAATATATCCAAATTAAAAACATTCATTTTACAAAAAGATTATACAAGTAAATTCAAGATGATTTTTTTATTAAAAACTATAAATTATCATCAATTCTAAATCTTTCACTAGAAACAAATGATGATAAAAAAAGATCAATTTTAGCTTGGTTTTAAAACGGAATGAGGGGATTTTAATAGTGAATTAAAATTTAATAAAATATAATTTTATCAATGGATGAACTAATAATAGTTAGGTATGTTTTATCATAGAGATTGAGGTCCAAAATTTCCTTGAGATCATCCACCATATTTGATCAATTGGGATGATGACCAACACATCCATGTTGGGAATTGGGTCTGACCTTAACTGGGATTTAACCATGACCACTTTTACAGATGCATCTTCTAGAAGCATTGAGGTTATATGTACTTGAGTACAGTACCCCTAAATAGTGAAAATCTATGAAATAATCCTCTCATATTGAGTCTATTGGTGGGATGAACAATATATATGATTCCGAATTTAGATCCTACAATCCATGGAATTCTCCCATCACATCGTTTTCATATGTCCCCTCTAAGAGCACAACGATTTTATGCTATGGAGTTGTTGATATCCTTTGGATTTAGGAATAGGAAAACATCAAAACAAAAAAATATTAATATGAAGTTACAAAAGGAACTTAAAATATGAGTTAATTTCTGTAATAATTACTCTTTAATCAGGACTTGTGATGGGTTATTAATGTTTTCACCCATAACCATTTATTGATATCTCCTAGAGACAACTTTATAATAGGAATCAGCGTTGGTGGAATTTAGTACACTCTCAATGCATAAAATAGCATTACCTATATTTGATATATTTCAAAAAAATAACCCTAATTATAATCTATGGCATATAAATCTATTATTACCCCAATTTCCTTTCCTCGAGAAGATGACTCTAGAGGAAAAACATGTGATTCATCATCTTCATATTTATATAATGATTATATAATGAAATTAATATAATGAATAAAAAACATGAAATATGATGGAAATAGTTTAGATTAATTCTCTAAATGAAGTTCATTGTCTATCCTACCCTTCCATAACTATGCCAAAGTGAGGTCATAACATTTCAAGAACTCAATACTTGTAAAATATTTTAATTAAAGTGAATAGATAAATGATCTAGGATCCAGATGATGGGATTATATTTCTTTATATAGACCTATATAGTAATTTATATTGAGTGAGGATTTTTTCCAAAACCTAGTTATGAAAAGTTACTTTTGCAGGAGAACCAAAATTTACTTGGATTGTAGGGTGCCCCTTCTATTCCATCTAATCCACTGGGAAGTTAGATATGACAGGAATGGGTTATTGGGGATCCAAACAACTTATTAAATTAAAAACTTCTAGAATTTTCATTTATTTTATTTCTATATGGGGAATCAAGAATTTACTCAAGTTAACCCTCATAGAAAGTATTTTTACCCTTCTACCTTTTTCTATATCTCTACTTTTTTATTATTTCATTATTGGACATATGACTTGAGGTACCATGTTAATGAATTGTGCATTTGGGTATGCCCAAACCCATGCCTAAATATATGTATTCACAATCCCAATGGATGTCGTTTCTTATTTGAGGTGGACCTAAATGCCCATATTCTCTCATGTAAGCATCGACCAAAATTTACATGAGCCCATATGATGATTCTAATTTCACATGCTTCTAGGAGGAGCATGGAACTTATTATATTCACAAAATAAATTCTCTAAAAATATGCAGGGTTAATATCCCTCATAGATCAGATTATTAGTAATTTTAGTATCCAAGAAACCTTCTCTTGGATATATGTTGCAGCGTATATCTTCATGTCTTGCAGCTTTGTTATTCATTATAATGCAAGTTGGAGGCATATACGGTGAGAAAATCTGGCTATATTTATCTAACCTAATTTTCATATATAAATTATTAAATGTTAGTGGAATGACTCAAATTATGAATTGAATGTATGTATTGAAGTGGGTATCTGGAATTTTTTGATCAATTATGATTTTATATCCCCTATATAGAATCGATCCAAACATAAAACCCCTCAAGTAGGAAAAAGCTATAAGAAATTCCTTCCCCTTATTGATTTTACTAAATATGTTGTATAACTTTACTTACAGAAGAACCACTGGGTTTATTAACCTACCCATTTTCATTTTATATTCCATATAAAATTTCTTAATCTGGACCCCAATATGTTACTCCCACAAATGAAGAATATATCAACTAACAAAAATGAAAATGAAAGTTGTAATGTGTACTAACAGATCAACTCGAAAGTGATCTCACCACACTATTATATAAAGAATACCTCCTCTAATGTCGACTAGTAATTTAAGAAGTTTCCTTAGGTCCTACCACTTGGGTATGTTCTTTGTCTTTATACCCATTACTCTTAACCATTCAACATTATGAATACTGTCAACCCAAATGCCAAAAATAACATCAATATTTGGATGATGTTCCTCTCTAATGGAATTCGTTGATAGTAAAAATAGATCCCTTGTGATTGGATGAGTCCTATATATGTTATCCCATAGAGAATTTGAGGGGGGGGGGGGGGGTTGAAACATCCCAATATTTTATGATATATTTCACTTCACATAATATTTTTTGGATACCTTTCTATACAATAATCCTAAGTCTAAAAATGTATAAATTAATTTCATTGGTTATCAATTATTATAAATAAAATTAAAAACCATTTTAAGTTAAAAGACATGTTTTTTTCTATAAAACTATTTATTATGTGTGAAATATATTTTTATCTTAATAAATTAATTTAATCACTATTGGTGAATTATTTTAATAAAATTTATATGTTATTTGTTCACTTAAATATTTTATCATTCGTCTAATATTTTTTTTCTAGGAATGAGGTAATGATAAATCGATATTTATTCTTAAAAACATATTTTTCTAATGGCTTCATCGCATTTTGAGCAGTTATTTGAAAATAAAATTTTACCAATTTTGGATATTGTATTTGAAAAAAATCTTCATTTTTTAAATCAACATGTACAAATTATCTTCAAGTTATTTATTGATAATTTTTTGAAAGTTTTAATATTTCAATGAATAGTAAAAATATTGATTTTTATTAAAAATTATCTATTTATTTAAAAAGTTAAAAATGTTATGATTTGTTTTAAAATTATTATAAAATAAATAATAGTTAAATTATAATATTATAAATCTAATATATGTCACTAGAATTAATTTTATGTTTAATTATGGTTTAAAAACTACTTATACAAAAGAAAAATTTTTATTTTGAAAACGGATTTTTGTCACGTTTGAGGGTTTAAATTTAACTTAAATTACACCAATTCTATGAATTGATTTTTTTAAATTATATTAAATATTATTAATTATAATACATAATATTATTTAATAATTTTAACTTTATTTTTTTAGGATTAATAGTAAAAGTAGTAAAAATATATTTCCACAGTTAAGGTTAAAATAGGGTTTTGAGGTTGTTAACAAAAAAGATAAGGGACAAAATGACCAAAAAATTTATCTATATTATAATTTAAGGAAATATTTAGAAACTATAACATATAATATTTGGTAATGGATTATTTTTATCAATTGTTTTGTGAATAATATGTTAATATATATTATTATCTTTGAAAGTTCAATGTGGGACCTCTCCACCACTTATAAAATGACACCCCTTATCCTATTCTATCCACACATTAAGAGTATTTTGGTTTATAAAAATTCCCAATATAATATCTTACATACCTCCATCCTTATGAAATAGATTCTCGAGTTTTGTTATAAATCCATCTTAGTAAGGATTTATGTATAAAACTAAAGATGTTTTATGAAGAAGTTGTATTGTTCATAACCATGTGTTTTCATTTTTTTATTCTATACCTGCATAAAATATTATAAAAACATAATGAAATGATAATTTTTTTCATAAATATATGAATATTTTATATTTTAATGGAATAACCTATACCCATTTCCTCCTCTGTCAAATAGGAAATGTAATTATCGATCATGTGAACGACAAACTACCACCTCACGAACCGATGTAATTTATTTACCATTACCACATATCATGGATAGACATAATGATGGATTTAATTTATATTAATGACATAATTATACTTATCTATTTATAATATCACATACAACTTATTACATTCCAATCCATTGAAAATTATAACATTGCTCATGCGTATGTGTGTACTACCACCTCAATGAAGCAATGCGATTCTTTTTTAATTTCAATTTTACATTGATAGTAATAAGGATGGATTTATTGAATATATATTATTTCTATGATAAAGTACTAATTATTTATATTTTATTTATAATATAACTTTTGTTTTTTGCATACCTCGAAAAATGAAAACCATATTTATGCGTGGGTACCACCTACTATCTCCAAGAAATGTTTAATTCGTTTTTCTATCTATAATTATTATGAATAACTATAAATACATATATAAATAATAAATATGATATTTATTTTATGAATACATTTTTTGAGATGATATTACCATGATAAAATTATGAGGACGAAAACAACGGAACCAAAACATTCACGAAAAACAAAGAAGTTGTCACTCAAAATACTGATTGTAATAAATAATTTTTAATAAATGAGTAATGAAATGTTAAATGTAAATAATACACTATGTGATATATTAGGGAATCATTCTATAATATATTTATAATAAAATTATATTTAATATATAGTTGGATTTAATAAATATGAAGGAATTCAAACTTAATGTAAGAGTTTTATGGTTCAATCTCCTTGTCTATCGAGATTATTTATTATCAGACTTATGATGTTAAAATTTCACGACCCACCTCCCTATAATTTAGTGAATTTTATACCAATATGATTATTTTATGAGAATAAAATATTTAATTTCATTTTTCTCTCTTTAAGTACTCAAGATACCAAAATAATTTTTTTAAGGAAAATAAACTTTGATTCTCTCTTTGGTCAAAAGTCTTTTCTCTTCTATTTAAATGTTTTCAAAAAATGTTTTCAAGATTTTTTTCCAAATATAAAATTATTTTTTAAATAAATTTTTATATATTTGAATATTTTATTTCTTTCAAAGAATTATTCTTTTTGTCTTTTCAGTGAGTTACCTAAGATTTTTTACTAAAAATGTGAAAGGAATCTTAGTTTTAACTTATATGGTATGAATAGAATTTAACTCCACCAAGGCTACTCAATGGCTTGAGGATTACTTTAAAAATTTCTGTCGATATTTTTGATGAATTTTTTTCTTTAGTATTTGGGAAATTTTAATATTTTAAATAAGTGACTTTGAAGTTAAAAATGGTGATTTTCCTCAAGATGTGTTTAAAGTGATCTTTTAAAATCATTTTCCACATAAAATGATATACTTTGATAGTTCAAAATACTTACTATTTTTATAATCCAATGATATAATACTTATTATTTTGATGTCAGGTTTATGATTTTCATTAAAATATGTTTATGTAACCTGTTTTCTTTTATTGGGTTATGTTATGATGTTATGATGAATTTTTTATAATATTGTATATCACATAAGTACGGTCTTCATTATTAAATGGGTGAGACCTAAATAATATAGATCTCCAATTCATTGGGTAAGGATGTATATCTCATGAGTTAAACAAAGCTAAAAGGGGTAGTGAAATTTTTTTAGTAAGGGACCTTGTCCATTATGATAGTATTGGGAGTGAACCTTGACTACTATGATAGTTTGGTAGTGAGGATAATACGCTATAATAGTCTCAGTAGTAGGCCATGAATACAAAGGAATTTATTTTAAATATTTTTTTATATTACAAAATCCTTTCTTATACCTATATCATGATCTCATAGATTATACTATTTCATTCCTTTACAATTAAAGTCTTATGAACTACCAAGATTTATACCATGACTCAAGATTATGATCTATGATATCCGAGTTATAGTTTTCAAATGTTATGATCATGTTCTCATACCCTTAGGCTTGTGTTATGTTTTAGTGGTAATTGATATCTCCCTTTTCCACCCTTACTGAGTATTAGATCTATGCCTTTCTTATGTTTCCCTTACCCAATTCAGGAAGAAATATATTATGTTTGATATTTCTAAGAAGGGTTCTATTTATAAGGAACATATTTTTAGATAATCTGGTTCACTTATAAACTAGTTATTTATGTACCCAAGTTTCCAATGGAAATATAACTATATAATTTAGGTCTGTATTATTATGTTATGTAATGAATATTAATATATTAATTTGTGATATTTATGTATGAAAATTATGGGTCCCTATAAGGGGATAAACTCATTATATGTATACCACATGATTGGGGTTCCACTAATCTTGTGCGCATCCTTGAGGCTTATCACAAAATCTCTATGAAGTTTATGGAATATATTATTATATGTGGTAAATATACTAATCTAATTACGAATGATATGTTTTTATCACTGGCATAATAATTTATAGATGTATATTGACACATATAACCCCATTGATTAGAGATCATATCTGAATTCCTCATAGCTCTGTTATAGACCAAATTTCCAACCCAACTCTATGAAGAAGGCACCTCTCGTGTGAAGGTACCAACTCAATGAAATACCTCGCCCATGGTTAAAAATTTCTTTCCTTTCAATGAATTTATAGATGTGTGTTCCCAAATCTTTAGTTATTTTCCCTATGTATAGGGTTTGAGTGGTGTATCTATAAAACCCTAATATTTTATGATATATTTATTTTTAAATAAATTTAATCTCTTTGATAGCTTGTGATACACACAAGCTCATGTCTAAATGAACCATAATATAATATAACATTATAGCCTAGCCATTAAATTCATATGTTTGAATAGGAATAATGAAATTATGAATGTAATTTTGTTGTATAAAATAAATTCATTTGTTATAAAATTATTTTAAATGAAGATAAAAAATAATTTGAAAGTAAAAGAATTATTTTTATCAAAAATAGTTTTTATTCCCACAAGGTTTTTTTATTAATAAACAAAACTATTCACTATTTGGGAATGATTATAATAAAATGTATATATGATATATTCAATAAAAATTTTACCATCCATATAATATTTGTTTCCTAGGCATGGAATAAGAAGAAATCTTGTTTTATGATTAAAAACTGTATTTTTTTTTAAAAAATGATTTCGTCGCATTTTACACACTTATTTTAATTTTTTTTCCATTTTTAGAAAATGTCTTCCTGTATCTCTAAAACATTATACCCAATACTGTATTCTAAAAATAAATGACCCTAAACCTTAAAACCAAAACCATAAAAATCAAATTAATTTTTTAATTAAACATGGAAAAATTATCTTTGATTGAATTTTTTTAGGGTTTTCTTAAAAGATTAATTTTTCAATGAATAGTGAAAAATACAATTTTTTCTTAAAAATTGTATTTTCATTTAATGAATTTAAAAATTTAAAATTTTCTTTAAAATATTTTCCAAGTGAAATTAGATTAATTATATTATTATAAATCCAATTTAGGTTACTGGAATCAATTTGACATTGAATTATGATATAAAAGCATTTTATCCTTCAGATAAAATTTTCTTTAAATGAGTACCTAAAAAGTACAACTTTATTTCAAAGAAATTTTGAGGAAAAGTGAAAAACCAAACCAACCATACACAAAAAAAATAAACATAAAAAATAGCTCACAATGTCACCATAGAAAACTTTTTTTTTGAAAAACCTCTCTTAGTCACATTTGTAGGTTTAATTTTAAACTAAATTTGAACACTTTTGTGAATTGAATTTGATAAAATGGATTTAGTCATTAGAAAATTAATTTTTAATATTATTTAATAATGGAAACCTAATTTTTTTTCAAAATGAATTTTAAGAGAATATTTTTTATTATGGTTAAGGTTAAAATTGGTTTTTCTGGGAGTTATACTAAAGAGGTAACGGTTCAAATAACCAAATAACTTTTATAAATTATTTTTTATGGAAATATTTACACTCTATATTATCTAATATTTTTAAATTACCCATTTTATCTATTTTTTTTGAATAAGACATTAATATATATATTTTTTAAAAAAATTCATAGTGAGTCCTCTCTCCCACTTATAATAGGACACCCCCTATCCTACCCATTAAAAACATAAAGTTCTATTTGGCTCAGACAAAAACTAAATTAAGAATTAATTAAATCCTTCATAATTAACTATACTCCATTTATTTATTATAAAACAATCATAGGAAGGATTTAGTTTTATACCTAAAGAGGTTTTCTGAAGAATAAATATAGTTCTTAACCTTGAGTTTCCATTTTATTTCTTATTGTACCAACTCCAAATATTATTAAAACATGATGAAATAATATAAAAAGTATATTAAATATAATGATATGTTATTTTTTTAATGTAATAATAGATATTCAACTCTTATTCCATCAAATGGGAAATGAAACCGTCGATCATGTTTACGATAGACTATCACATCGCAAACTGATGTAATTCGTTTGGCATCACCACCTCTTAAAACTCAAACTGATGATTTATTTAATTTATATATATTATATTAATGATATATTTACACTCTTTTAATAATAATATCACATATTCCTTCTTACCATCCAATCCATTGGAAAACAATAACGTCGCTCGTGCGTACGTGTGGACCATCACCTCCACGAAGTGATGGGATTCAATTTTCATTTCCATTATACATGGATGATAATAAAGATTGATTTAATGAATATATATGACTTATATCATATAATATTTATGATTTAAAGGTTAATTTTTATTTACCCTTCTTTTGTTCAATCTGTAAAAAATGAAAACCACATTTCTGGGTATGTATGACCTACTGTCTCTGTGAACGATGTAATTAATTTTATTATCCATAACATTATGGATGACTATAAATATGTATATAATTAATATATATTATATTTATATCATTATTATCATTATGAATATTTTGGAACCATGATCAATTTATAAGGACCAAATCAACTGAACCAAAACATACATGAAAATGAAATAGTTATCACACAAAATTGTGATTTTAATAAAGAATTGTCAAGAAACAGGTGATAAAAGGTTATAATTAAATCATATATTAAATTTTATTTATTAATACTTTTTATTAATATATCTATAATATACCTATATTTTTTATATAGGAAATTGGAACACATATAGATGAATTCAGACCTCAGGTAAGGGTTTTATGTTACAATCTCATTATTTGTCAGTATTATTTATGACTATGCTTTTAATGATGAAATTTCCTGACCTAAATTTGAATAATATCATTCATTTTCTTATATAATGTTTATTTATGGATAATACATGAAATTATTTTATTTTACTTCTTTTTATTACATATGATACTAAAATAATGTTTTAACAAAAAATCAACTATTTCTCTCATCAGTTGAAAATCATTTCTCTTTAATGTTCAAGTTTTCTAAAAATGTTTTCAAGAATTTTTTTAAAACTATACAATTATTTTTTAAAGTAATTTTTACCCATGATTAAGCTTTCAAAATATTATTTTAAAAAAATATTGTTGTCATTTTATGAATAATGTACTTTTGACTTTTTACTTATAATGTGAAAGAGATATTTGTTTTAATATATACGAAATGAACATAATTTATTAACACAATAACTAATTAATTATTTGAATATTATTTTAATGGATTCCAAGGTTATTTAAAAAAATGTTTTATTTAATGTTTGTGAAGTTTTAGATTTTAAATCAGTGATTTCAAAGAAAAATTATTTTTTCCTAAAAAAATGTTCGTAGTGATATTTTAAAAGAATATTCCATATAATATGGAATCCTTATATGTTTCCAAATATTTTATGGGTATATAATCCAATGATACCATTATTACTATTTCTATAAATGGTTTATTATTTTTATGAAAATATAGTTATGAAACCCATTTATTTTTCACAAGATATCTTAGGATGAAATGTCTATGGAACCTATTTACTTTTCATGGGTTATGATATCATGAATGATTTATGATCTTATAACACACGTATATATGATTTCACTTATTTTATGGGTGGTTTAATAATTATATATCCCTATAATTCATGAGGTAAATAAGGACATCTCATTAGATATACAACACTAAAATGGGGATTGAATATATTTTTGAAAGAGAATCCAACTACTATGATAGTCTTAGGAGTAAAAATCGACTACTTTGATAGTGTGGGGAGTGAACCCAATCCATTTTGATAATCTCAAAAGTAATCCTTGAATACTAGGGATTTGTTTTATGATATTATGTATTCCACAAACTCATGTTTTATGCCTAGGTTATTCTCTAAAGTACCATTTTCATTGATTACTCTATGATTAATATCTTATAAACTATAAATATGTATTCCATAACTCAATATTGTAAAAATTCTAAACATGTTTTAGTTTTAAAATGTCATTCTCAGGATCTCATACCCTTATGCTCATGTTATGTTTAAGTGATATTTGATATTTCCCATTTTTCCCTAATTGAGTATCATTTCTCAACCTTTCTTATCTTTATTTTACCAAGGTAATGTATAAAGGTATTACATATGATATGTATAAGAAGGGTTAAATTTATTGAGAACATAGTAGGAGATGATGTAGTTAACTTTTGAACATGTAGTTTATTTATTCATGTCTCCAAAGTCCCAAGACCAATATAATATTAGGATGGACTGTTAATGAATACTTTTTGTTAGGATTTGATATCTATGTAAGAAAATAATGAATAGTTTTAGTTGATATAAGATCAATGTTTTGTTACCTTTGGAATATATGATGATAAAAATTTAGTGAAATCACTTAGGATATTCTTATGTATATAAGAACATCCTAAGTTTTTGTATAGAAAGAATTGTGTCTTTCTATGAAAAAAATTCATTTCTAGATACAAATATTTTATATGGTTTTATAGTATATGCATCTAGGGGAAATAACTTTGATAGAGTTGGTAGATTATATCCCATACATCATTCTTTTTCATGGTGAGTGTGCCTTTACTGTCACCTGGTTTGAAATTCCTTGTGGTAAAATCATATATTAATTCACATTTTATTTATAAACCATGGAAAAGGATTTTAATAGATAAATATCACGAATAACCTAAGAAAAATATAAGGTCTCATATATTTAAAAAAATTCATAATATCTTAGACACCCAAGAAATTATTTTCCATGATTATATCATTTTCCATTATGGTTCTTATTGCTTATAATATGTTTTTTTTTGTTTTCATAAATGAATATAAAAAAAGAAACTTTTTAATGATTAATATTATTGAAAATGTAAAAATTTTCCCCCAAGACAATAGAATGTTATAGAATATGAAAAAAATTATCGTAATGCCTACAAAACTTTCTCAATCTATGAATCACATTATACTTTAAAATAAGAAAAGGAGTAAACAATATTCTGTTGACTGCATCAGGAGGAAATTTACACCTTCTTTTAGTGTGTGTATTAATCCACTTGTTTTTTAAGAATGTATTAGTACCACCGAAATTATCTTTTTAATTCTGCACTGTTCAGTAGATGAAAAAGTATTTTTGGATCCTTATTATTTAGAAGGGGATGTCGATCATTGGTGGAATATTATCAAGAATATGAGGAAATATAGAGAAATTAAATTCATGTATTGGAATGAGTTTAAAAGACTTATTTTTTAATTATAACATTCCTTGTATTAATTATACTAAAATGAAAAATGAATTCTGTGAGCTAAAGAAGAAGGATTATGAATCTGTTACTATTTATGAGGCAAATTTTATAGGAATTTTGTGGTACACTATCAATATTATCATTAAACCTCAAAGTAAGTTTTATATTTTTTTAAGTGGATTAAAATTGAGTCTTAAAATATCAATTGAAATATGGGACTTTAGTCTCTATGAATAAACTATTAGATTTTATATCCTGGTGTAAATACAGATTGGAGCTACCCATTAATCACAAGTCTCTAATAAAAAAAGAAATATGGAATTCAAAGGAAACACTAAAAAACTAGATAAAAAAAGATTATATATCTTTAATGATAAAAGTGATGATAGATAGGTGGAGGTAACTATATGAAGGGGACTAGTTAATGTTTTACCTATGGAAATCATGGTTATTGAGAAATTGAATGCCGAAGTGATTAGAAATTTTTTCAAATGATGATATTAGAGTGAAATCTCTAAATAATGAACCACCGACAATCCATTGTTTCAAATAAATGATGTGTGGGAATTTTAATAACTTGTGATCCAATACAAAGGTTAATGAATATAATCTATGTCATAAGTCTCTTAATTTGAGAGGAATATTAAAATATTTGTGGTCACAATTTTTGATTACGGATGTAATAACGACAGGGTAATAATTAGACTTTACACCCCCTAGAACATCTAATATCTTATTTGAATATGTATCCACCTACTATTTTATATCAAAATAATTTTCCAAGTGTTTCAATATTCCACCCCAACAATTAGATGTTGAATTTTTAGTGAAAACCTCTAATGTTACGATGACCACATCTTATGTTTATGTTTCTTCTCTAGATGAAGTTTATGGGAATATGATTCATGAAAATCTGGTTATTCTACCTATATTTTAATTTCATGTTATCTTTGACATGGATTGGATTTATTTACATAAATAACCTATTAATTTTCCAGGAAGGGTACAAATGTTTGATATTTCAAACAATCCTATGATTGTTTATAAGTGCAATGTTAAACATAATATTTAGATGGAAATAAAATTCATTGTATGGTTATTTATACCCATTTAAAAGGTATTTTTATGTTCTATAGTTGGGTATAAAATTAAAATCAATGTTATAACTATTCTGGGGGATTTTTTTAATTTTATTCTTGAACTGTTCCTTATTTTTCCATCCAATAATTATGTTGAGTTGTTAATAGAAATCATACGTGGTGATATAATTAATTAAAATACTTCTTAAAGAATTGACCTGATTGAGTTACAGGAATTCAAGAAGAAACTCTAGAGGAATTTTGAAAAGGTATTTATTCATCCATGTGTGTCACTTAATTGTACACTTATTCTTTATATTAATAATAATGATAAATCAATGTGAGTCCATATTTATTGTTAGTGACCGAACAATATTGAAATAAAAAAAAAGTATTCTCTACCCCATATTGATGAATTTTTTTTGATCAATTACATAGAGAAAAACACTTTTACAAAATTAAACTTTATTTTGGATATCATCAATTGTGGGTTAATAAAGAGGGTATACCTAATACAATATTCCATATAGGGTTTGTAAGCTATGAGTATATTGTGAAGAAATTTGGTTTTACTAATGACCCTACTATCATTACAGATTTATTGAATATAATATATACAGATTACCTTGATAAGTTTTTGGAAGTCTTTATAGATTATATTATTATATATTAAAAAATAATGGAAAAACATGAATATTACATGAAGATTTTATTGAAGACCATAAGGAAAGAGAAGCTGTATGAAAAATCTATATCATATGAATTTTAGATTAAAAAGGTTTTATTTTTGGGGAAATTAATCTCATGATAGGGTATATCGATGGATTCATTAATGATGTAAGTTATTGAATATTTTCCTAGACGAACCATTGCTATTAAGAATAGAAAATTTCTTAGTTTGTATAGATATTTTAAGATCTTTGTGGATAATTTTTCATGGCTATCTAACTCACTCATGATGTTTACTCATAAGGTATTCAAGTTCCTTCACATAGATGAATGTATAAATTTTTTTATGGAAATAAATGGAAGGTTAGTCATCTCACTTGTGCTTACAATACCCTATAGAGGACAATTGTTTTTATTCTATAATGATGAATAAAATAAGGGATTGGGATGTTTTATCATGAAAGATAGTATTTTTATAGCATATGCCTCAAAAAACATGTAGTTTCATTATAAAAAGTTCCCATTTCATGATTGGGATTAGCTATTAAATGTTTTTCATTAAACATATGGAGGCATTTTATTTAAAAAAAATAGTGCGATATATATACTAATAAAAAATGTACAAAGAATATATTCATACAAAAATAAATGAATATGTCATAAAAAAGTTGTTTGGAGATGATTAAAGATTATAACTAGTTAATACATTACGACCTTGTAAAAGCAAATAAGGTGACTGATGCTATGAGTCAAAAAAATCATTCTTGATTATCTGTGATGTGGATAAAACAAGATCCAATATTATTGGATTCTAAAATATGGATCTATAAAAATTAGGGAAATGAGAAAAGATTTATCTTTCTCAATAGAGTACTCAACCATCTTTACATAAGAGGATTAAGTAGGAACATTAGAAAGAATTTTAATTGAAAAAGAAAGTTAAAAATGTTCCTAACATCAACCTTGATTATGGTGGAGTGATAAGATTCCAAAATAGTGTATGTATCTCTTCTATACCAGATTTTATGGAGATATTGGATGAAGCTTATATTTTAATATTCTCAATTTTCCCTTCATGTATAATTATGTATAGATAATTGAAAGACTGTCTTAAGTGGGATGAAATGAAGATATATATTTTTGACTTTTCATCTTGGTTCTTGATATGTTAGTAAGTTAAGGTAGATAAATAAAAATATAAGGGGATGTTGTAACCATTACCCATACTGGAATGGAAATGGGAAAACATCACCATGGATTTTGTCATTAGAATCCCAGAATCATCTAAAGAACACAATCCTATTTGGGGTTTTGTTGATTGACTTATAAATTCCACACATTTCATTTCTATTAGTGAATATTCCTTTCTTGATCATATTTCTGGAACATATAATAATGAAGTTGTAAGGTTTCATGGAGAACCCTACTCTATTTTATCTAATTGGGATTTCATGTTTACCTTGAAGTTATAGAAAAGGCTTCAATAGGATCTGGATACAGAGTTAAGTTTTTTTTATTTCTTATAAACCTCAAACATATGGTTAGTGTAATAGAACCATTAAAACCCTAGAGGATATAATAATATATGGTTTTATGGGTTTCAATAGTGGTTGGGATCGACACCTTCATCTAGTTGGGTTTTTTTTACAAAATATCTTTCACTTGAGAATTATGATGGATACTTATGAAGCCCTATATAGAAGTAGTATATAACTCCAATGTGATGGGATGATGTTATGGAAAGACATGTATTGGGACCTGTGATATCTGAGGAAATTATAGATAAATTTGTATCCATTCAAAAAAAAATTATAGTTCTCTGAGTTGAAATAAAAGTTATTCAAAAAATAATTTGTGAAATATTGAATTTGAAGTTTGTGAGAAATTTTTTTTTGAGAATATATCCTTGGAATAATGATATGAGATTCCAAAATAATAAAAATATTTTACATCGGTATGTTGGTCCTTTTGATATTCTTGAGCGAGTATGGATAGTAGCTTATCACTTGGCACTTTAACCAAACCCCTCTCAAGTTAACGGTGTGTTCCATGTGTCTTTTATGAGGAAGTACATATCAGATTCTTCACATTTACTAAACACAGAGGCCATAACATTGGATAATTATCTTTCCTATGAATAAAAACTATTATAAATCTTGTATTGTAGTGATATAGTGATACATAACAAAACTACTTTGTGGGTAAAATTTCTATGGATTAATCATAAATTTAAAGAAGATATATGAGAACCTACAGATATAATGAGGTATAGATGTCAAAATTTGTTGTATTAGTAGAATGTAGTTTTAAGATAGAAATTTATTTTAATTGGTTCAATAATTTAATACCCCTAGATTTTATGATATATTAACGTTTAAATAAATTTAATCTCTTCAATATCATGAATTACATGAGTCCCAGAGTTAAAATTACATGTAATATAGTATACTGGTATAACCTAACCATTAAATGAGTGGGTTGAACAAAAATAAATAAACTATGAAGTGTACAGGGTTTATACTTGTATGAAATTAATTCATTTTTTATCAACATATTATTAATAAAAATATAAATAAGTTGATGGTAAAATAAATATTTTTCTAGAAAACTCTTTTTTTTGTGGGAAATGTGTTTTTATCTTAATAAATAAAATT
This sequence comes from Viscum album, assembly GCA_963277665.1. Lineage (NCBI taxonomy): Eukaryota > Viridiplantae > Streptophyta > Magnoliopsida > Santalales > Viscaceae > Viscum > Viscum album. The sequence goes on from OY728132.1 coordinate 1,969,244,412, forward strand.
AATAACTATTTTTGAATGAATTTAATTAATTTATATGTTATGTGTTCAATAAAAAGTTTTATCATTCTTAAAATATTTATTTCTAGGCATGTGATAAGAATAAATCTAGATTTATGCTTAAAAACTCTATTTGTCTAAAAAATTATTTCATCATGTTTTGGACACTTATTTTAAAATAAATTATGTCATGAACCAACATGAGTAAACCCTAAAATAGTCACCCAGGCCAACCCACAAGAAGCCCTAAGAGGAATTCCCAATCCTACAGGTATGACAAAAAGCACTGAGGGCATTTGTAGAGTGACAAGGGTAAAATTTCTTCCATATATAAACAATTAAACAACCAGTGGAAAAATGGATAGCCTAGTAAAAATTAATATAAAATTTGAACTGAAAGTTATTTTCACATGGAAGTGAAATTAAAACTCAACCAAACAACTTAATAGGACAAAAATGACAACTAACTATCTCCATGTGACCCCACTAGTCACTCTCCAACACAAGGATCACACATCGCCCATGGCGATCAAACTAGAGTTGAAACCTGCAGAATGGCTAAAAATAGAAGAAGTCTATATGTGTTAGTATTAAAACTCCATAGTTTATCCCGATATTCTATCCCCAATGAACTTCCTATAAAATAAAATAATCATAAATTCCATTTTTGAAATAAAATTTATAAAATTATCTTTTTTCAAATATGGATCTAAGCTAAAATCATTATAAAATAAAATGGTTTCAAGTTTTCATAACGAGGAAATGCTAGTAACCAATTTCAAAGAGATGCAACTTCCAAGTGAAAATAGTTTTCTAGAGGGCTGTTTTAAAGAATGCACACTGTTAAATTAAAAACACATGCTACTGATTTTTTCAAATAAACTCACCATATGCTAACAGTGAATACAATATATCCAATGAGCACAAGTCATGAGAACACCCCTAAGAACTTGCTATATATAAGCCCCATGTACATCATATCCCAGTGAATAGTAACCATAAAAAATATTTGTTCCCATTAACGAGCTACTTGTAGGGAATAAACCCATAACCTTATGGTACCCAATATTATCACAATAGTTTAGATATTGTTGTTTTCATCAAACGTTCTATGTGAAAAAGGGATGAAACCATTCCAGATCACTAGAATACTAATACACAACCTATCACCTAGATACCTGGGTGTCCCTCTTTGTGGTCAAACAAGTTCCACATGCTATAAAATGACATTTAAACATAAAAATACTATTTATGGTCACACAAACACTCCAAACAGTAGTTTAACATGTTTTTCACCATTTGAGTAACTCAATAAACCATCTAAAATCTTCATAAAACAATTTTAAGATGTTTAACAAAGATTTGCACATGAATTCCATTTGAAAATGTACTTTTAAGGCCAAATGACCTCCAAAACCATACCAATACACATTTTTTAGACACAAACCATTTAATATATCAATTTATTTAATCTTAAAATGACCCAAAATGGTACAACATAGAATACACATGAAAAACCCCTTTTTAAAAGAGAAATGTCTAAATGACCTTTAAGCATTTTAAAAATCAACATATAAAAAAGTTAAAAATTTCAATTTTCATACAGAGGTGTAGACACATCGTTAGTAGTAGAAAACAATTTACCTAATCCCTTTAAAAAATTTTTCTTACACATTAAAGATCAACCATTTTCATAAGAATGTCGAACATGCCACTTACAGGCAAGTTGTGCCTAAATGTGTCAAAAACAAAAACCCATCTATTTATAAAACTAAAAACACTATTTAAATTCATAAAAGAACACCAAAATAACACATTCCTTGATTATCATACTTTAATAAATTCATACAAGCTATTTTATATCACATTTAGGAGACAAAGGCCAACCAGGCACTTTTTGGAGGACTAGGCGTGAAAAGTTTTGCAAAAAAACCTCTATTTAACACCCAAAGGGGTATAAACCCAAATGTTCATGCCAAAAATTTATTTTCGTAGTTAAGAAAAGTCATGAAAATAATAATCCACAAGAAAAAACCAGTTGTATGTTTATTTGAACAAGTGGAGTATACTTTTATAATGAAACAACTGCATTTTACACAAAACAAGGCATTAATAACCATTTTGCACACCAAATAAATCATAAAAAGTTTGAAAAGCAATACTAAACATGTATATAAGGTGATAAAAGAAATAATAAAATTAAAATTAAAAAATAAAGGTATGTTCTAGGGAGAACCTACCTTAAAACCTTGGCAAAAAGGGGATGCACACCCAAAAACACCCGCCACGAGTTCCAAAATACTAGATCTATGAAGGACAAACCTAAAAAAACAAAAAAAACCCATAACAATGATGGGAAAACATAACCCTTGGTTGATCATGATTAGGGGATAATATAAATCGAATAGAAAATTAATGAAGAATGAAGAGGGAAGAGAAATGAGAAATATTTGATGAAGAAATTAAGAAGAAGCACTAACCTTTAGAGAGAAATAACATAAAAATAGGCCCAAAACGAAGAAAAATGAATGGGGAGGAACCTATGGTCGATATAAAACTGTTGGGGATAAATTTGGGAGGAATAATCAGAGAAAAATATAAAAAACTGAATAAAATATAAAAGAAACAAAATATTTTTAAAAAAAAATAGAAATGGGCTCACAGGCTAGCCCATTACCTGAATAAATAACCCAAATCCAAAAGGATTATAAATTTATAAGGGTTCCAAATGGATATGGTGGTTTTAATAGGTTGGGGGAGTCCATTTAGGAATTTCAATGGTTGAAAAATTTGAAAAATGAAGGAGTTATAAAAAAATAATATTTGTTCTTTAATCTTGAAATGGGATCATGATTTGGCCCAAATCTTGAAGTAACCATGTTTTTCTCCAAAAAACCCTAGACAATCTCAGGTGAACCCATGGTATTATGATTAGATGTCGATGTAAATTCAAAAACCAAATTTATCTCTCCCAAAACCCAAGAAAATGTTTTTTATTGCGAATGGATCATATCTAAACCAAGACATGAAAATGTGGTTGTGACAATTCCCCCCCACCCCATTAAAGCCTTCCGCTCCCAGAAATCCATAACACCTTGCAGCTGTAAGATCAAAACTTAAGGATTCCATATCAACATGGTCTAGCCTCTCAATACAAGCATATATCATCTTGAATCAATGAAACTTAATCTTTTTCCTAAACAAAATATCAAATCACAACCACTTCCTAAGAATCAATGGAAGAATCAAGCCACTCATCCACAACCAATCCAAGACTATATTGATGGGACTTCTACCAATGTTCCCAATGACCACCCCAAACCAAATAACTTAATAAAATAAAAATATTTTAATGGAGGCTATAATAAACTCCCCATGATTAGGAACCAACCAAAAGTGGCCAAACAAGATTTACACATGATCTAGAATTGGGACTTTCCGAGAGAGGCCTACCAAAACTCCTTTACAATAACCTACCAACCCAGGACAAGAAAAACACTACATGATCATTTAAAAAATTCTCTCCCAAATGTAGGGGATATGAATATATCAAAAACATCTCACACGGACCAAAAACCACCACCACACTTGGAGGGGAGGGAAGGGGCCTAATGATTAGACCGTTTAAACCAAAGTTGAAAACCACCCACCACTCTTCACATATGGTTGGATAAAATCCAAGACTGCATCTGATTAAAATGGGTGGTCTACACAATAACACTAACCAGAAGCTCGTATCCAATATGGTATAACCATAGACACAACATTAGGGGTATTTCCACCATGCCCATTGCAGAAAAAGGAAATTCACAGTGATGAGAAACCACAATAGAAATTCCAAAACCATCTCACCGCAATGGTGGAGGAAAAAAATATACTATAATCCCACACCAATAGGATTATTAACTTTATTCTATATTCACTCTGAGACATATGTCTTGATTTCTGATGGTTGAAGTGTCCACTGCCTCGTAGTCAGAAGTTAAGGATCAAAACACCCATGAAACTGAATAGATCAAACAAAATACCATTACCCAAACAGAGATTTGGAAGGTTCACATAATTATTCTTTCTCACTATGAACAAGGAGTAGAATCAACAAAGAACACATTTAATCCTTTCAATAACACTGAGCCCAACTACCATAACTGATAAAATCACCATATTAGGAAGGTGCTTTAATCTGTGCCCAAAAAGCTCTCTATTTTGAACAATATGGCGAGACATCATTCGAAGAGGTGGATTTAACCCTTGAAAGGAATCACTAGGCTGATTAACTAGAAATATATCCAATGGAGAACCATCCATGGCCACATCACAACATCCAACACATCTTTATAAACACACTTAACATTACTCCAAAACCAAGCCACCAACATGATCCCACCTCAAGACACAACAAAAGTATGACTTCCAGATCATAAGGAAATGTACCAAATAAAAAAAACTTCTAAGAAATAAGAAAATCCATCCACATAACCTTTGGTTTATAAAAAAATGGTATAATTTTTTTTATCTCAAAACACTTTTGAAAAACAAATTAACTTGGTGGATTTCCACATTAACCAATGGTGTTTCATAAATTCTCACTCACATGCACATTTCCATGCCACCCCAAGAATCCAAACACCATGCCATACTGTTCATCCATCCAGATATCCATAAAACCATTCATGTGAGTATCCATGAAAACACAAAAGGCTAAAACAAAACAAAATCATTCCAAAAAAATCATGCACCTTCTAATGGATAACTAAACACTAAGTTAAAAACACGTTTTGTATTTCAAAATAACCACACTTCATCAAGATACATTTTCTTCAAAACCTACCCCTTTTCATTTTAACAATTTTAAAAACAACTAATCTACTCCAAACAACCCCTTCCCATTTTTAAAAATTCTGCAAGGTCTCTTTTCATAATCCGACGGCCACAGAGACCAAGACCCTTTCTAGGAAAACACCAACCAATAAAAACCAATTTCGAAAACCAATTCATCGGAGTAAACACTTTTCAACAGCACAAAACACCTCATTTAAAACAAAGTATCAAAATCAACATCAAATTACCCACACTTTAAAAACAGTTTATTTCAACAAATCACAAGTTAAGATTATCGAAAATCTAATCCCGTTAAATCATTTTCACTTTATTCCCAATATTTTTTTTCACAAAACCCAACATCACAAAAACCTTCCTTATATTAACTTTTAAATACCAATTTATATACTTCTTATATGATGATTTTCAAAATTGATTTTGAATTCTAGAAAGTTCTAAGAGACCCCCAAAAGGGAACTAGTGTTAGTGGGTGACTTGACCATATGGTTGGTGACCAGATGCCAAACACACCACCAACACAAAGATCTTCCTTAGGACCATGACCCAACTCCACATGGATTTATAGGACCTATGAGATCACGAAAACAATTACTTTATTCCCTTTATCATATCCCAACACCAAACAATCAACAAGAACCAAGGAAACTAATAAAACTTGACTTCCCATGGAAAGCCAAGGATCAGAATGAGAAAGATTTCATAAAGATCTTCTATCACTTACCCCTCAAGTCCCAGAAATACTACTCCATATACCTTGACATCCATAAAATAATAACGGAACTATAAATACCAAGCTTCACTAAGATCCCAACTCGCATTGACACCATTTTGTCACAAACTAGCCCGAGTCAACCCTGAAGTGGTCACCAAGGTCAGCCTGCAAAAGGTCTCGAGAGGAGTTCTTGATCCTACCAGGATGGAGAAAACCACTTAAGGAATAATTATACTGACAAGGGAATTATTTTTTACACATATAAACAATTAAACAACTAGCATAAAGAAACATACATCCTAGTAGAGATTTATATAAAAGTTGAACGAAACATTATTTTCACATGGAAGTGAAATTATAACTAAACCAAACAACTCAACCGACCAAACCTTAAGAATAACTATCTGCATGTGACCCCACTGGTCACTCTCTAACATAATTATCACAGATCGACCAAGGAGATTGAACTTGAGTTGAAACCAGTAAAAGGGATAAAAACAGAATAAGACTATAGGCGTGAGTATTAAAACTCAGCAGGTTAACTCGATATTCTATCCCTAATGAAATTCCTTTAAAATAAATGAAACATCAATTCAAGTTTTGAAATAAAATATATAAAAGTATGTTTTTCAAAACATGTATTTATGCTATAATCATTATAAAATAAAGTGGTTGCAAGTTTTCATAACCTGTAAATGCTAGTAACAAATTCCAAAGTGATGAAACTTCAAAGTGAAAATGGTTTTCCAAAGGGATGCTTTAAAGAATGTAAAAATTTAAATAAAACAGAATTGCTACTTAATATTCCAACCAAAATCACCATATGATGATGATGAATAAAATATATCCAATGAGCACAAGTCAAGGGAACACCCATTGGAACTAGCTAGCTGTGGGCCCTAGGTACCTCATATCTCGATGAAAAGTAACCATAACAAACAATTGTTCTCATGCATGAGCCATTAGTAGAGAACATAACCATAACCTTGTGGTCGAAAAAATCATAATAATAGTTTATTTTGTGTTTTTATCATACAACTTCCTACATGAAACATGGACGAAACCACTCTGGATCACTGACATACTAGTACACATCCGCCCACCTAGATAACAAGGTTTCCCTCTTTGCGCTAAAACAAGTTCCACATGATATAAAATGAAATTTAAACATAAAAAAACTACTTTTGGTTACACACACTCTAAAAGTATCTAATTTTTTTCACCCTTTGGGTAACTAAATAAACCATATATAATTTTCATAATACAATTTCAAGAAGTTTAACAAAGCTTTGCACATGAGTTCCATTTGAAAATGCATTTTTTAGGCCAAACACCCACCAAAACCATACCAAAATAGATTTGAAATCCTGAAAACCATTTAATAAATCTATTTCATGAATATTAAAATTAACCCAAATGGTAAAACATGTAATACACATGAAAACCACCTTTTTAAAGAGGAATGCCTAATGAGAATTTAATAATTTTTCCAAACCAACGTATAACAAGGGTAAAAATTTAAATTTTCATAAATAGGTGTACACAAACTATTACTAGTAGAGGAAAATTTACATAAACCCTTTAAAACATTTAGATTAAACATTTATGCTCAATCATTTTCATAAGAATCCCGAATGGGCCACTTACTGACAACTCATGACAAACCAAAACCCATCTATTTATAAAAAAAACATTTTAAAGACATAAAAGAACACAAAAATATCACATTTAATGCTTACTGTACTTTAATAAAATCAAAAAAGTTATATTATATCAAATTTAGCACAAAAAGGTCAACAAGACACTTTTATGAAGACTAGGCGTGCAACATTTAGCAAAACCAATTCTATTTAACCCCCAAAGGGGTAAAAAACCATATCTGCATGCCAAAAATTTATTATAGTAGTTAAACCAGGTCATTTACATCATAATCCATATTCAAAAACTAGCGGAACATTTTTTTGAACAAGAAGTGTTCATTTTTATAATAAAATAACTCCATTTTACACAAAATAGGGCATAAATAAACATTTTGCACAGAAAATGAATAATCCAAAGGTTTCATGACAATAATAAACAATATAAGGTGATTAAAGTAAAAAAAATATGAAACATAAATAATGAAGGAATGTTCTTCGGAGAACCTACCTTAAAACCATTGCTAAAAGGAGACGCACACCTAAAACCACTCATCGCAGGTTCAAAAAGACTAGATTATGAAGAAAATCCCTAAAAAAACAAAACCACCATAAAATATTATGGGAAAACAGAACCATAGGTTATAAATGTCACTGGGAGAATATAAATCCAAGAAAAATGAATGAATATGGAAGAGGGAAGAGAAATGAGAATGATTTGATGAAGAAATTAAGAAGAACCAATGACATTTGGTGAGAAATCGCCCAAAATGAGGCCCAAACAAAGGATAACGAAGAGGGAGGCACCTATGGTAGACAAAAAATATTTAGGGCTCTGTTTTGGATGTAGAATCAGTAAAAAATATTAAAAAATGAATAATATAAAACAAAAACAATTTTTTTTAAACTGGAAATGGGCTCACGGGCTAGCCCATTACCTGAATAAATAATCCAAATCCACAATGATTATTAATTAAAAATGGTTAAAAATGGATATGGTAGTTTTAATAGGTCATGGGTGGCCATGTGGGAAGTGTAATGGGTGAATAATGATGAAAAATGAAGGACTCATAAAAGAAACAAAATTTGTTTTTAAATATGGAAATGAGCTCAGAGTTTGGACCAATTCTTGAAGTAACCATCATTTTCTCTAAAAAATCCCAAAAAAGATATGGGGGAACCCATGGTATAATGATTATACAAAGATTCCACTTCAAAACTCAACATTCATGTCACCCAAAACCCATGAAATGGATTGGGATTACCAATAAACCAGATCAAAATCAAGACATGAAAAACCGGGTGTGATGACTTGTTTCCAATATTATAAAATTTAATTTAAAATATTGAATTGTTTTTTAAATAAACATGAATAAATAATCTTATATATAATTTTCGAGGATTTATTAGAATGATTAATTTAACGGCTAATAATGAAAAGTATATTTTTTTAAAATTTATTTTCATTTAGGCATTTTCAAAGTTCCATTTTGATTTCCATTGATTTTAAAAGATAAAATTGTTAAATTATATTATTATTGGTCAAATTTTGGTAATTTGAATCAATGTTTCTTAATTTTGATGTAAATTTTTTATATTAAATATTTTTGTTGGAAAACCACTTTTCTTTGCGTTTTCTAGTTCAATTTTATATTAAATTATACCATTTATGTGAATTTAATTGGATAAAATGGATTAAATATTTTGAGTAAACCTAATTTATTTGATTTAAAAAGGTAAACATAATTTTTTTTCTTAATTAATAGCAAAAATAGAAAAAATATGTTACACTAGTTAAGGATAAAACATGATTACTTGGGTGTTAAACAAAATAGATACAGATAAAAATGACCAAAAACATTTGTAAATTCTATTTTATGGACATATTTATACCCTATATCATATTATATTTTTTAATGTTCCATTTTTGAGACATATTGTGATAATGAGGCATAAATATATTTTATTTTTTCAAAAATTACGAGTTGTTCCTCTCCGTCAATTATAATATGACTCTCCTGTCCTACCCTTTCCACATGTCTAGGCCATTTGGTTCAAAAATTGAAAATCAAAAAAAATTAATTAAATCCCTTCCCATGATCCAAATTTCTTTGTTTGTCTAGGAAACCATCCAAGGAGGGATTTTAGTATAAACCTAAAAAGGTTGTACGAAGAAGAGGTAAAATTATTAACTATGAATTTTCATTTTATTTCTTCTTCTGCCACCATCAAATATTCTTCAACCATGATGAAATAATAACCCCAATATCTTTAATATAATTATATTTTTCTATGTCAATGACAAAAACTATATCTATCTTATACTATATCCAATTGTAAATAGAACTTTTGATCATGTGTATCATGGACTACTACCTAATGAATTGTTATAATTATTTTTCCACCACTATGTCTCATGAATGTAAATAATGATAGTTTAAATGTATATATATATGATAATAATGATATAAATATATTTATTTTATTAAAATATATTATCTACTTTATTACCTTACAATCCATTGGAAAATGATAACGTCACTCGTGCATACGTGAGGACTACCCCCTCCATGAAGTGATGTGATTCATTTTTCATTTAAATTCAAAATGTATGGTAATAATTATAGATTTTATTAATATATTTTATATATATCATGTAAAAATTATCTTATTAAGGTAAATTATTAATTAAATTTCTTTCATTCCATTTTTCAAAAAATGAAAAAAGTGGTCATGCTTTTGTATGACCTACCGTCCCCATGTACGGTGTAACTCATTTTTATATCTATAACTTTATAGATAAATTTAAATTTTTATATAATTAATATATATTATATTTATATTATGATTAAAATTCTGGATATTATTGAACCATGATCAATGTAGATGGACTGAAATTACAGAATCAAAACATACATGAAAAATGAAGTAGTTATCACAAGGAATAATGACTTTAATAAATAATTTTTCAAAAAAAATGTGAAAAAAGGTTATAAGTAAATAATAGTTGGTATGATATATATGTGTCAGGTTTTATAATATATTTATAATAAAAAAATATTTATTAAACATGATTTTCAAACACATATGATGGAAGTCAGACTTAAGGTAAGAGTTTTTTGTTAGAAACTCTTGGTTTTTTGGGACTGTAAATGATTTTTCTTTTGATGATGAAATTTTATGAACTAACTTTGAAGAATTAAAATAATTTTTTTATAATTATTCTATTTATTCTGAATAATTTTTTTCTTTTATTTCCCTCTCTTTAAGAACTCAAGATACTAAAGGAATTTTTTTAAGGAAAATCAAGAATATTTCTCCCTTTAGTCAAAAATCCTTTCTCTTTCATATCCTTTTTTTCTAAACAACTATTCAATAATGTTTTTATTACTCTTAAATGATTTCTCAAAGTCATTTTTAATTATTTTTAACATTTTAAAATATGTTTTCAAATAAATATTCTTCTCTTTTTCTGAATGAGGTAATTTTGAATTTTTAGCAAAAATGTGAAAGAAATATTAATTATAATGCATACATAATTAATGGAATTTCCCTTCATCATGACAACTCAATGATTTTAATATTCCATTAAAATATTCCAAGTTATTTTCAAATTAATTTTTTCCTTAATATTTTTAATTTTTTTTGATTTTAAATATATGATTTCAAAATAAAAAGGGTATTTTTCTTAAAAAATGTTATAAGTGATATTTTAAACATATTTTCAATCTAAGTTGGAATAAATTTATGTTTAATAATCTTTAAAAGGGATATGATCCAATTACACCATAATAATTATTTATTTTAATGCTTTATGATTATGAATACCATATTTTCATGAAACTCATTTATTTTCTAGTAGTTATTCCATGAAGATATTTTTATGAAACCCATTTCCTTTTCATAGGTTATGATATGATGAATCATTTATGACCATTTGAAACACATATGTATTATTTCTGTTATGTTATTGGTTAGAAGATAATTATATATCACTTCTACTAATTTGGTTAAGATAGATATATCATCAGATAAATAAGGAAAGAATAGGTAACAAAGAAAATTAAGTAGGAGAGTCTATCCACTATGATAGTATCAAGAGTGAAACTCAACTGCTATGATGGAATAGCTAGTGAACCCAATCCACTATGATAGTCTCAGATGTATTCCTGGACTACTAATGAAATTATTTTCTATGCTTATGTATATTCCACATTCTCATGTTTTATTGCCATGTTGTGCTCTAATGGATAATGCTACTCGATTATTTTATGATTCATGTCTTTTTATTTTCTTAGATTTATGCCACCACTCAAGATTATGATCTTTGATTTATAGGTTATAGTTTTAAAATGTTATAATCATGTTCTAATACCCTTATGTATATGTTATGTTTAAGTGATCATTTATATCTCCGTTGTTTAACCATTATGAGATTTAGAGATCACCCTTTACTTTTTTCATTTCTCCAGGTTATGAATAAAGTTATAATGTATGATAGGTCTAAGAAGGGTGTTAGTTTTGGAGAAAATTGTGGGAGACGATGTAGTTTACTTAGTTACCAATTTTTATGTATTGAATTATACAAAGGCATTAAAACTATATGATTTGAGCTTGGATCATTATGTTATATAATCAATATTCATCTATTAAGATGTGGTATCTATGAATAAAAAATATGGTTATCTATATTATCCTTGGTCGTATAATTCAAAGTGATCATCGTCTTGAGTGAATCACCCCACATTGTAAATATTTCACCAAATCATCTCCCGATGGCCTCTTATCTGGCTAACCAAATGATTTTGAGGTTGGGACCAAGAATATGTACATCAGTTAGTATCATGAATCCATACTTTAGTAACATGATTTAAATTGGATAATATTAGGTGATTTACACTATAAACACTATTAAGAATTGGTGTTGTGGGAGATAATGTTATATCTTACCAAATTTAAAACATCAAATCATTTCATTTATTTTATTATTGGCAGTGTTTATGATTTTTTCTGTATTAATTTTTTTCAGGGAGAGTAAGTTAATATTCTTTCATTAAGTTTGGGTGGAAAATTTAGAGTTGTTCATATTTTCTTATAGAATACATGTGAAACACTTAAGTGATACATGAACCACATGAGTGTAACATGTTGTATATAAGTACTACATTGAACATGTAATAACTACTTGAGGCTCCAATGTTCTTGAGTTATTCATGCCATGTTTTTGAATTCCTATATAAATTTTCATAAAATACAATTCATGAAGGATATATCCTATGAAAAGTGATGTTTATTTCACAATAAATGGATTCATTTATGAAACACCCTTGATATGGATCTTTCAAAAGAAGGTGTCCAATAGAAATTATGTTAGGGTCCTTTCTCTTCACTAACCATATAGAATTTTCACGAGCCACTTTACTTAATCAGAACTAGATTTTCATCATGATAATCAAACTCAATTATGAGGTGGGTTTTTTAGAATATGAAAGCCTATATCACATTGGAATTTAATTGAATGGGGAATTTATCAAGTTAAAAATTGATAAGGTAAATTTCTATATGATGTAAAGAAACTAATTCATGAATTAATAACAATAATAAAAACACATGGATCATTTATAAAGTTAAATTATATTTCATGAACTATATGGGTTGTTCATGAGGTTTTTTTATTATTCATTGGGATACATGATCATTCATGAATCCATTATATTTTTATCTCTAGAGTAGTGATTTTGGGACCTCTTCATGGATCCTTTATAATTTTAGTGTAATTTAAAACTCCAAGTTAGTGATGTCATACCCACAATGTTCACCTTTCAAGATACTTCATCATTCACAACTACGTTATGGGAACACATACTTCCTTCGAGGTCATTAATTTTTGTGTAGGGGTTTTATTGAACCTCCTATAGTTTTCCCACACCCACCTATAAATGGGATAAAGATGGAGGAATAAATATAAACTTGGATAGAGTCTTGAGAACTATAGGAAAATCAAGGGACACCATTTATAAGTTCCAATTTATCTTCCTTTCACAGTTTATTTTGGAAGAACCCCAGGTAATTCCAATGACAATAGAAATTATATATTAGAAAAAATAATAGAAAAGTACACTATAAAAGATCATTCAAAAATCCTATTTGTGAAAAAACTTTATATATCCCACACAAAAAACTCTTATATGAATCATTTTTATGAGTCTCTTTCATAGGATTACATTTTTAATTAATATATGATAACCCTATTCATGGTGATTACTTTAAAAAGAAATACCATATGCTTTATTTATAGAGGATAAGTCACTTAAAACCCTTTAGAATACACCTTAAATTCTTACCATCTATGGGATATGGAAAAATTTCATATCACCCATCCCTTTAAAAAGTTATTTGGTTCAAGGGAACTCACTAGCCTCTCACAAATTTCTCTTGTGGGAATATCAATTTTTCTCTTATGAACATTTCAAAAAGCACTAAAATAGGGGTTGGATAGACATATCATATGTCCTATGCTTCATATAGTCCATCTACATGGATCAATCCAGCTAAAATAACATTTAAAAACTCTTTTCTTTAGGTCAAAACCCTAAAAAGTCTAACTGAATACCTTCCCCAAAACATCTAGATGTACATGATCAGAGTAATAGTCACATCAATTTTCCTTGTTTAGATCATTTATTCCTTGGATGGAAAAACTATATAGAGTTTTTTACTTGAACGATATGACCCTGAAGTTTAAAAAGATCACCCATTACCATAATAGTGAGTTTCCCCATCATAATGATTCCAATGAGATATCCCATAGTTCAGGATACTCATTTTGACACCCAAAATTTAGAGTTAATTGACTAGATCCACTGAACAAGCCATGAGATTATGGGACTCCTAATTATCTGTAATCCCAACCATGTTTCCATTTATGATTTCATCTACATGACTTCTAAATGATCTAAGAACATGAACCTAAGGTACTACTACTAGGTATAGGCCTTGATATCCCAACTTTACCTGACTTGCCTAATAGGATAGGTAACCCTAAGAAATATCATTGCTAATTTCTCTCAATAAGAGGAATCTCTAGGAAGAATATGAGTAATCTTCACCATGTATCCTTCAAGTTCACTTAGTAAGAAAAGGGAAACCCATATTTAATACCCAATCAATCCTCTGTTGTTTCCCCTTCCATAAAAAAATTTCCTAGTAAAATTGTATAAATTGTATTATAACGACCTTACTGCATGAAGTTAAAATATAGGGTATGGTCCTATTACAAAACCTACAAATATATAAGACTATATTCCTATGAATCAAGATATATAGGACACCTCTATGGGGTTTAATCCAAACATCCAAAACTCTCATCTCGTCATTTGGTCCATATTCCCAATAAAGCCTTCTCCTTGGGATGTATTCCTTATGAGTGCTATAAATCCACATTAATTAGAGACACATATTGTTTTAACCTTCTCATTAGACTATATTACTAATGAGTCCATACCTAAAATTTCAAACCATATCTTTATTATTCCATATTATATATGGATATTGTTCCCACTAGGATATATTCCCTATAGGACCCATCATCACTAGGATATATTCCTTATTATATTTATAACTCTTCATCAGGATATATTTATTATGATCCATATGAACATCCATCAAAGGTCCATAGTACCAATTAGAAGAATAATAAAGGTATGATCATTCATATGTACATCATTGAAAATTTATAGGCATCTTTCTCCTAGTGTCCCATTCTGCACGACCTTAAATTACTTGGAATTAGGTATGGATTCTTGACCTTAAAGGGAACCATAATATTCCTTATCATATGACCATAAAAATATGGGAAATATCATTTATAAACATTTACCTATGTGGATTTTTAATCCCTTTATATGGATACATATGTATCCTCTCTCAATGTTTTAATCCCAACACCATAAAAACCTTCCACCACTATGGATGATGGAAAATTTTAGAGTTAATTATTATGTAGAATTAAAAAATAACACCACTAAATGTAAAGGGAAATATAGACAACCTATAATACATATTTATCGTCACATCTATGGAGAAACTGTTGTGAATATATATGGTTATATTAATTTAGAACCTATAATAAATAATTATTTTCACATTTATAAATAATCAATGATATATAAAGATGTTCACATCGATGAATCACCTCTAATATATATAGGTGTTCACATTAATGAATGATTTAAATTGAATCTCTAGAATAATGGTAACCAATTCCATACTAGGGATTTGTATGAATTCTAAGAAATATCTTAAATCTATAAGAGAGTCCTAGGGTAGAAAATAATTCCCCAAAACACAATGAGATGTGTTTGACCTCCTATTATATCACTAAAAACTCAATCTAAAATGTCACTAGTAAAATCCATATGACCACCAAAATTTGGAATAAAGTTCCATGATCAAATCAAAACACTATAGTTGGGATGCATGTCAGGGTTTATGTTAAAACCATATATAAAAAAATTGACTGTTTTCTTTTTTCCAAGAGGCATTTATTTTATTATGTATCTTCAAGGAATATAGATTTATGTTAAAAGATTTTACACATTCTTGGAAAATAAGATCACTGCTCCCCATAGTGTTAGTAAGATCCAACTGAGAAATTTATTATGAACCACCTCCACCTCCTCTTCAAGATTCATCCCATTTCCTCCTTTTTTTAGATAAAAATTACTAACTACCACTAAGAGTGGCTGAAGTATCAAGAAACCCATACATCCAATCTCGATTAATTTCCAAATTCAAATCTTGATTTACCACTTTGACATAGGTTTTATGTTTTATCAAAATATAAATGAGAATTTTTATTTAGTTAGATAACCATATCAAATTTTTCAAGCAATCAATCCATCCTTAGTTACAATATCTATAAAAAAATTATCAAGGCCCACAAACTGGTCGACATACTCTATGATGGTCTGAAAACCCCGCTAAAGGTGTACAAACTGATGGTATTTTGAATTTTCCAAAGTGTCCCAAAAAAACAAGAGAGTATGAATTACTATAAAATATTTCCTTTTAATATTACTATATAGATTATCCTAGAAAACTATATTCCAAAACATTCTATTGAGGTCATCTTGTATAAAGGCATAACATTTAAATTTAATGTAATTTAGAGTCCAAATGAATTCAGATATATTTCATATATTCTCTAACCATTTTTACACTTATAATAGATAATTGAAACCTCAAAAGGACAACTACTAATGATGATGAGTCTCTTTGTCTTAGTCCCTGTGTCAACATACACCAAGACCTACCACTCAAGGCTGATATTGATTATGAAACACTCATTAATCTATATCATAAATCATCCTTACCATTTTCTCAAGTATATTTTGATATATAGGAGGACTCAAAAATGGAGAACTATCACTATATCATTATTTAGGGTTCAATGGTGGTGTTCTTGGGGGAATGATACTACATAAAATCAATTTATTTATTTTATTAAAATGTGTAATTAAAACCAATTCTAAATTACAAATACCTATAAAATAGTAGCATAAGTCATTATCTAAATAACACTTGAAATTAAATCCTATTGCAATTTATGGTTAACATCTACCTTATGTTTCCCATTCACCATACACAATAATTAAAATATAAATCCAAATCAAAAATAAAAACTATAAAATCCTGACATCCATGGATAATTCAATGTTTCAAACTAATAGTGTTGACTTGACACTCATTCAAACCAATTTCTTGAACTCCATCAAGTATATCATATTTCTTCCAAGACATTCCCAAATATTATAATTCAAATATAGTCTTTGATATTAATTTTTCTAGAATAAACAAAGTCTACCCTTGACTATTTCACCCAAACAAATCTCTAGAAAGGCCCAAAGGGCATTCCCAATCGCCATGGTATAGAAAATAGTTCATTGGAATACTAAATAGTCCCAAGGAATTGCTTTCCCAAATAAACTAGCTAAAGGGTCCAAACTGAGAATTTAAAATGTACTTCTTATAACAAGGTTATTCATGCACTTAATGCACTAATAATAATAACTATCACAATCACTTCAAACAAGTTAAAAGTAAATAATGGAAAAGTATCCCATAATATGAAAAAAACAAAACAAATGACCCATGTACAGCTGGAGATCCCAAAAATAAATGGGAATGGGATGGGTATCCGAACACACCATTCAAAATAAGTTTAAACATGTGACATATTAAACCAAAAATTAAAAAGAGTGTTCTATCCACATCCATGAGACTTGAGGGCTATCATAACACCATTTTACCACAAAAAAATCTAAATAACTAACATGAATACATTTCAATTCATATAAATGAATTTCCATTACCTGCAACAATGAAAAAAATGTCTAAGTATACCCATTGGGTGTATGTAGGGGGTGAGAAAAACATTCCTAGTAGGATCCCACCATGTATTTTAAGCACAACCTTCGATAGAAAACTATGATCATGATAGGTTTAAAGTAAATGTATGAAAATAATATTTGATTTATTTATTAAAATGAAATAAACATAACATAAATATTTCATTAAATAAATAAGATAATGAGTAAAATTTATAAATTTAGAATTTTTATAATAAGAAACAAAGGAGAAACATAGTAAAGGTAATATGTTCAAGGTATCCTAATTATATGACCTCACCAGGTGTAGTAATGCACAAAGCCAGTGGAAAAAAGTATAACCACCACATATTTACCATTATCTAGTGTTTTATCATGACAAACTATATTAAATTTTAGTCATGGTGATGCACTAAACTAGAGGAAAATGATTCTCTATTCATTTACTTAGGATCCCAAACCCATGTAACTGATGATTCCCATGTAGTTTATCTATTTAAAATAACCATTAATCCATTAAATTTTTTTCAAATGGGTTTTAAAAAATTATACTTTTCTTGTAAATATTAAATATAAAATATTTTATGTATCCATGATCAATGATGTAACATCCTGACCCATTAGGCCCCACCTGACAGGCGGAGGATCGGGATGCCACAACCTCAATCCCACCTCTATAGGCTAGGGGTTAGCTACAAACATCGAGAAGGAATAAATAAAATGGGAGGATTTTCCTAAAGGAAATATACTCATACACCCAACCAGAGTGAAAACATTGTATGTGATAACCTTTAGATAATACAAAAGAGTACGACAACATAATTGGAAAATAAAAGGAAAAAATACACACCTATCATGAAGATATATCCCAACCTAACAAAATTGGAATAGTAAATAGATGAGAAATATCAACTCCTGATCTGTAAGTACCAACCACCATACATGGTCAAATGCACCAAAGTATCCCTTAGCACAACCAATGCCACCACCGACCTGTTTTTCATCTATATAAGACATGACACATGTGGAATAATTCCATGCAGGGGTGAGTATATACATACCCAGTAGGATATAGTGAAAAATAAAGTGGGGGAGTCAAGAGACATGATATAAGTAGTCATATAAACCCAAAAAAAGAGGGAAATAATTACCAATAACAAAGATGGATGACTATATAAGGAACCAATAAGATAGAGAAAGGGGACCTCCATCCCACAGCCCATCCTAGGGAAATGAGTTTGATTAAAACTCCAAAGGCCCATCATTTTTGTCCAAAATATCTCATTTCTATCCTAAGAATTCATGAGGATGTTCCTCACATCTCTATTGCTCCGTATACTGAGGGAGCATAATCAACAACAGATAGAGGTCCCATAACATGGAAAAATAGTGTGATTACACTAAGTAGATAAAGGACCCACACCCATGAAAGGAAGTACCATATCTATATTTTTGTATTTAATTTGGGGACCCACACCCTACTGTGACATGGAATTACCCTCCCCATAAATAGAGACTCCACCTGCTTGGATGAGTACAATCTTTATATCGAAAATAACAAGTATGGAGGGCCTACACCCAGGTAGGGGAGTACCACCTTGGTGGGAAAAGGACCCACAATCTAATGAAATAGGGGAGTACCACCTATGACTGAATAAAGAGTATGGGGTACCCACACCCATGTTTGACAAAGGGATTACAATCCCAATAGATAGATGAACCACACCTTGGTATAATGTGGAAGTACTGTCTCTACCAAGAATAATGAATAAGTAGGACCTGCACCCCGATGTGATAGAGGAGTACCATATCCATGGTTTGAGGACATGTTACCTAATGCAACAAGGGAGTAACATATCTATCTATATAATAAGTATAAAATAACCTCACTCTAGTACGACAGGGGAGTACCATCTCTATATGAATTCTATGATGATCCCAGCCAATCATTGTCATCATCGAGCATCACTAAAAGAAGAATAATTCTTGGAACTACCTCATCAAATCTCAAAAGCCACTACTATGGATACAACTGCATTATACTTTACAAAATTCTCAACATAGGCTAATTTAGAGACACAATTTGAGTCCAAACAAAGAATATGTGAGAGAAAGAGGTTTTAGAGGGAATCACATGATGTGTATGGAGTTCCACCAAGCATGTCACCCAGCCTTATCACCTGGACATGTCTTCTTGGAAAATGGATTAGTGGCCATGATAACATACATGGCTTGTATAGGGACCACATTGTGTGTCTAAGCCTCTTGGTACCTACACCTATGCTCTTTAATGTGTCTATACCTATCATTCCATGTTGTATACTTGAATGTGTACCTAGCCTTGCCCGGGTACTAGCACTCAATTCTGTACCTAGCTATGTCCATGTCTCTGACATTTTCTGTGACTGTGTACTCTCGAAGTACATGTCATGATTCTTACACTAGGTCACATTTCATGTGGTGGTTCGACATGAAATGTGATACTGATCTCCACCCAAAAACCCCAGCCACTATAGCTAGGGTACTATACAACATATGTTATTTTGGAATACACAATGTGTACTCATGTTTTTTTTCAGAAAAAAGTGCTTTCAAACATTTTCTAAATTCAGTTTATCTAGCATGAATCAATATTTTTGACCACCTAAAATCCAAGGTAGTCACTTTTGGCCATAAAATTTGGCCATTTGGTTATTGTAAATCTTAATCTGGTGATTACCCCATTAACTGAAACACCACATGCTACTCCCCAGTCACTACTAATCGATATTTTTACCTATATGGATCTCATATCCATAGAGTATCACATAAAATCTATGATCCATCCTGACCCATTATTGAATTAGTAATCCATTCATGTTATATGAATCTTCCATGAATCTGGGGGTTCGATCATGACCGAACATGCTCGACAATGTCAAACCATAACCCTGAAGGCCAATAATGAAGAGCGTGAATAATAAAGGTGGTTGAAGCGCATAAAAATTGAAATAATAATTGGAAAATATTCTAAGCCAATAATTAAATTTTTTGTTTAAACATGGGTAATAACATGTGAAACATTAACGATCAATGTAATTAGAAAAATAATTAGAAATAGGAATCACACGAAGGGCATGAAATCACAAACAAGAGATAATAAGATAAAATTAATGCTTTAAAATTTAACCAATACAGCGGAAAACTAAATTTATGAGTCAAAAAATGATTATGGATTGAGATTTATTGAATAAATAATTTACTAGAGATGGGGAAGAAATTTGGCAACCAATTTTTTTCAATCCACCTTGATCTGATTGTCGTTCGTCATTCGATGTTGATCTGCAAACAAAGAATTCCCTTCTCCTCCTCTTAGACCTATCAACGGTTACGTGGAAAACCCCTGGAAATTATTTATAATGAGACTTTTATAGGGGAATTTTACTACGTCATTTAATAAAATAAATACACAATTTATTTGATTATTTTTATTAAACAGAACCACCAATAGCTGCCTCAAACGGATGTTTGATGTTGACCAAACATATAACTTACAAAGGTAAAACCCCACCCTCCAGATTCAGTGGTGGTATCATATATTTGATTTGGGACTTCATTTAGGATATGTACCATTAATTTAAAAAAAATTCCCATGCATGATATAAATATATATAATGTTTTTATAATATCAATTCCAAACTCACTAGGTCTCAGAATCTCACACTGTCTTAGTGACTAGATCTAAAAATATTTATTAATATATTTCAATGTTTTAAAATTCCAAAAAATATTCTATATATTATTTCCTTTATCATTTATTTTAATCTCCAAAAATTAAAATCTAAAAAAATATGGAGATACTGAACCCACATCCAGATCTCCCACTCCCTAGATCTCTACTTTATGATTCCATGCTGCCACACCACACGAACCAAAGGATTGGTCCATCCTTGAAGGATCCTCTCCTACTGATCCTTGATCACCACTATGTACTACATTAAGGTGGATCAATACTCAATGTCAATCTCACCGAAGACAAAAAATGTGTAGTTTTATAGACTAAACTCCTCATTTGTGACACATGGAAGACATTGTAGACCTGCTCTTAATATATGGGTAAGTTTAGATGGTGAAAAACCTAAAAAAACCTCTATATGAACTCTAATTTTTTGATAACCCTGGAAGATAGATTGCCTCCCTATAAGAATCTATTAA
Source organism: Viscum album (assembly GCA_963277665.1). Classification (NCBI taxonomy): domain Eukaryota; kingdom Viridiplantae; phylum Streptophyta; class Magnoliopsida; order Santalales; family Viscaceae; genus Viscum; species Viscum album. Next base: position 1,969,266,182 of record OY728132.1, read on the forward strand.
ATCATCATGGGGTGATTCTCAGGAAATAGTGGTGTATTTTTTGAACTCCAAGGGCTTACATCTTTAATATAGATAATATTTAATCTTTATTTGGGATATCATCATCAAATCATGGATTTCTAGGACCTTCTCCGTCATCACCTACTCCATTTATGTCCCAATAATAGATTCCCCCACAATATCATTCTAGGATAAGTGAAACCTTCATGGTTTTTTGTAAAGATCCCCGAAAGGTTCCATGTCTAAAGTAGAGTGACATATATTGTTATAAGAAAACTCTAATAATAGTAATTGTTCTTCCTAGATCCAAAAAATTATAACACATAACACCTCAACATATCATTCAGTATTTAGACAGTGCCCTCGGTAGTCTATTCTGTATGGGGGTGAAAATGTGTACTCATCCTCAACGGGTCCCAAATGCATACTACATGTCTCTCCACAACCATGATATGAATCACCACTCATGGTTAGAGACAATCATTAAGGGAACCCCATAGAGGCATATGATATCCTACACATATAACTTCCCCAAACTCTCTACTGAACTCTATGCCCTAATATAAAGAAAATACACAGACTTGGTAAGTCGATCAATAATCACTGATATATAATCATTTACACTCACTATAAATCGAATAAATTTCATAAAATAAATGAATATTCTCTTCCATTTACACTCCAGGATCTCTAGAGGCTAAAATAAACCTGTAAAAACATGATGCTTATCCTTTACTAACTGACATGTGAGACAATGAGAGACAAACTTTACCATGATCTACCTCATGAAATCCCCAAAAAATTAACATTAAATGTCTCTATACATATTCACCTCACTAGAAAGTATAACTATAGGGGAAGTGTGAAACTACCTCATAAAATCTTATCACTACATGATTAGAACGTCCTTCTATCCCTGGAAAATGATGAAGTGAGTCCCTCCTTTAGAGAATCCATATAATGAATCAGTTGAGGATATATGGTCATATAGGAACTAACAGATGTATCCTAATTGAGCCACCCTCACATGCTAGAGAAGTGGAAGAGTCAACACCATTGAATTGAGAAAAATTCCACCCCCTAATCTACAAGGTTTAGAAATAAAGAAACCAACTACTCAGACACCTCCTCCACTAGATGAGAACAATACTTCTTGTAAGGGAATCTTCTATAATTTTTCCCATCCCAGGTGTATCGACTATCAAAAAGTTTTATTCTTATAGTAACTCCAACCTGAACCTCTATCTAAGGTTCATATACCTCTATGTGAATACATACCTAAGACTCTAATGTTCTAAGTAAACAATAATGTGATCTCCTAGAAAATAGTTCCTCGAAATCCTTAGGGTGAAGACAACCACTTCCAACTCTAGTTCATGAGTCATATAGTTATTCTCTTGGAGTCTCAACTACCTTTACCTATATGTGATCATTTACTATGTATACATCAACATAGTGTCAATACCACATCTATATGCATCACAATACACTATATACTTCATGCCATCTACCTATAGTCTCAAAAGAGGAGCACTCATCAGCCTCAACCACAATATCTCAAAGGCTGTCTAACATTACTCAGAAAAGATAAAAAAATTTCTTTTACAGGTTAAGGAGTTAAAAGGGGTTGAAATCATGGATATTTCCTCTATGAACCTCTTATAGTACCCCTCTATTCTATTAAAACTCCACACATGTGACATTCTCCTAGTTGGTTTCAAAGTTATAAATACATAAATACTTGCGGGGTCAATTATTAATCCATGGTAAAAAATCTCATGCCATGAAAAGTGAGCCTTTTGAATCTGGAACTAGAACTTATAGATTTTACCATAAACATGGTTCTCCTGAAACAAGTCTAGCCCCATCCTCAAGTTCTCTAAAGACAAATCCTGTGATGCAAAGTAGATGAATATGTCATCAATGAAGATAATAATAAACATTTACCTGTATGTCTATGAGATATAGATCATGATTGCCATAAATATTTCTAGGGATTATGTCACATAGAAAGTAATCATAATGAAATCATAGTGTTTATTGAAATATAAAAATAGAATCTTCCTAATATTATCCTCAAAAACTCTCAACTAGTTGTAACAGGACCTAAGATCGATCCTTGAGATCCATCTTACACCCCACAACTAATTAAATAAGTCATAAATACTTGAAAAGGGGTAATTTATCATAATCGTGGCCTAGTTCAGGCAATGATAATAAAAAATACCCAAGATTCTATCTACCATTTTCATGAACAAAAAATGGAGTTTCCTAGGGGGTCACATTGGGTCAGATAAAAACATTCATTCAAAGGTCCTCCAATTACACCCTCAACTGCAAGAGATTTGTGGAGTCCATCCAATTTTACATAGAAGATAAATTGGAGGTCCCAAGGTGAAATTTATGTAAAATTTTATCTTCTACCTTAGTGGTAGTCTCAGAACATCCTTAGGAAATAAATCCATAAAATATTCCTTAACTGAAGGAACCCACATACTTGAAGTGCCCACTATAAAATAGGAAAAACTCACATACTGATGGGTGAGGGGTTTTCAATTCCTAATTAAAATACCCACTAAATCCACTATGATATCTCTATCACCTAAAAGGGGAACATCATCCCATATTTTTGAATAAATATGGATCATTTGTGGTGATAGTCAACCTAGTCTCATACCATGGACATACAATCCAAAACCAAGATGAAGTCATAAGGTCTCGTCATGATTACCAAGAGGTCCAATGAGAAAATCTTTCCACCAAGATATATCTCCCACTGCTAAAAACAAGATATGGAATAAGTGACCCATTTAGGAATCTCAAGCTAAAGATGTAGAGATATAGTATGAACTAGGAAATCTATCTATCACACTAGGAGCTGGAATAACCCTTCCTGAGTTCAAACCCCCGAACCACTTCACCCCAATCCACAGATCAAATAAGTAATCAATTATTATGGGTGTATTATACTCCATAATAGTCACCTAGTTCAAACCAATTCAATAGATACTATAACTATATCCCTCATTTTCCTCATAGGTGAAAAAACGGGGCTTCCTATGTGAAAAAATAGGTCTTACGAAGCCCCACCTCTATTGACCCTCAAACTGTACCAATAGATCTTTCATCCCCCTTGGGTCATCGTAAGTGATAGCGTAAAAATTGGGCCATCCCTAGTATAATTTTATACATAGGTCCACCTCATGGTGGGAAGGTAAACTTGAAAAATACTTAGGTAAGGAATCATGATACCACACCATTATTATAGGATGCTGAGAGCTCAATTCGACCCCCAATCCAAGGGTAATAATAAACTTCTGAAAATGAGATCATCCTACTCACTCTAAGGATTGATTCTTATTAAAGGAGGTAAAAATCCATCCCATAATCAGGAATCACAACTACACTCACTGGTATAAATCATCTTTGGATGTATGGTAGATGACAAGTCTATAGTAATGAAAACAACATAGGGTACCACTATTATTATGAATAGATTATGTGAATGACTATATGATAAAACACTATTTTATTGAATATTTTATTGATAATAAATGAAATAATTTCCTCAAATTGTGTTAAATATGTTTATTTATAAAATATTTGGGATTTGATTATTCATTTGAAAATTTGGTGAAAATTCCAGTTTTACACTTAATAGTGCACTGGAGTATTTCGAAGATAACAATTTTTATATTTATTTGAAATTTTTTAACAGTGTTCCTAACTTCATATTATACAACTTTCATTCAGGACACTAGAGCTAAAGAGTGCATTTGGATGGAGTAAATGAGCCATTAATCCAATGGTGGGCTGGACTCGGCAGAATGGACATGGGTTCTGTATTTGGGCAATATCATCTACATACGGGCTTGGATTGAGCCCAACTTTTGAGGAACGATCTGGGACATGATTGTACACAAACCATCCTTCTGGAAGGCCGGTCAATTCACAAGTTTTGGAGGTCAAATTGGAGGTTCAAGTTGGAATAAAATATTTGGCCGAGATTTTTATTTCACACTTAAAAAGTTATGTATCCCTAGCCCTCACAAAATCTATTTAAAGGGGGTTTTAACTCTTTGAGAGGGCTGGTAGAGGCTTTGGGAAGGTTTGGCCGAAAGGGTGTCTCTTGGGAGCCCATCACAACTCTTGGAGGAAGTAAGCCTTTGTGCAAACCTCTCTTCCAAAAAGGCTCTCCTCTCTCACCTCTTCTTTGTATTTCTTTTCTTTCATGTTTCTTTCTTGAATTTTTATTCAAATAATATTCTATGTTCATACCTATTCTTATTCTCTTAATCTTCTTAATTGGGTTGGAATCAAGAGTGGAGACAAGATTGGGTTCTACCCTTTCAATCCGTTGCTTATACAAAACGTCTCCACGATGACTACACCACCCATGGAAGAGTAGTTCTTTTTAGTAATCGATCGACCTCTATGCTTCTTCATTAATTTATTTTGAATCAATGAGATAATGTAATTCACATATTATGATATATTAATTGAGTTTTCAATTTAAATGAAACTAAGCAAGCAATTTAATAGTTAACACAAAACACGCGAGGTCGGGAATTGTGTGAACTGTGAGAGCGCAACCTTAACCGGTAATTCAAAACCACACGGGATCAATTTGTAGAGTTAAGATATAATCCCTAAACTCAATTAATCCTCATTTCCAGAGTGGTTATGTGCCTTAATTTACCACTGACCATAAGATAATTTTAGAACATCAATCAAAGCAGGGTGTTGCGATTGCATGTTCCGAAGTTAGCCTAAGGTTAAATTCACTTCAATCTTCGTGGTAAAGTTTATTCTCGTAGGGTTAGGGATTTAACAAATTAAGGGATCATAATTAAGTGAATATTAATTTAAATGATAATGATTAATAAATGATTGAAGAGGTATAGTTAGATCGATTACGTCTTTTAAATATTGTCTAAACAAACATCTTTTTGTTGTGTCATTTTAATCAAACTTCATTTGAAAACAAAAAACAAAAAAAATACAATCTTCTTCCAGCAAACTTCTTCTAGATTCATAAACTATAAACAAACACCCCCATCCTTTCAAGTAGTGTTTTTATTCTTTTTTTATTTTACTTCTAGAATACCTCTAAAAATTGTTTTAATTCACTTCCTCCTTTGAGAGACGACCTTGGTCAGCCACTCTGCTGCACCTAAGTACCCCAAATTACACTAATCATTTGAGGGCGCCCATGACAGCGCTCTATCAAATTGGTACCGTTGCCGGGGAGGCAAGTAATTATTCCAACCAATTAGAGGTATTTATTTTATTTTAGATTTTATTCTCTTCCTATCTTCTTTCTTCCTTCTTTACCCAATCTGATTTTTTTCTTCTTCTTTTATTTTCTTCTACTTCTTTTTGGAACATCAACTCAAACTTCTCATTTTTATTTTACTATGGTCCACTTTCTTTATTTTCATTTTTATTTGATCTATGACACGAACTAATCCCGAAGATCTCTTAGATCTTGACCCTGAGATTGAACGTAGCCTTAGGGCACGAATCAGACATTCTCAATCTACGGGAAGTTTCAATATTCAACCAGTTGGTGAATTCCTCTCTTCTGGAAACATTGAAATTGGAAGCTATTCAAATTCAAACATAAAAGAGGAACCAATGGCTGAAAACAATGGAAATTAACTTAATAGAACCATTCGAGAATTACCTTCACCTGATATTAACTATCAACCAAATTGTATTGCATACCCAAATCTCTAATCGGACTTTGAATTGAAATCTGGAATAATTCACCTTCTTCCAAAGTTTCATGGCTTATCTGGTGAGGATCCCAACAAACACCATAAAGAATTTAATGTGGTTTTCTCAACTTTAAAACCAAGAAATGTTCTTGAAGATAAAATTAAATTAAGAGCATTCCCATTCTCACTTGAGGGAGCTGCAAAAGATTGGATGTATTATTTGCAACCTGAAGATGTAACATGTTGGAATGATTTGAAACGTCTTTTCTTGCAATGATTTTTTCCAGCATCAAGGACAACATCCATTAGAAAGGAGATATCGGGGATCAAGCAAGCCCAGGGAGAGTCAATGTATGAGTACTGGGAGAGATTCAAGAAGTTGTGTGCAAGCTGCCCACATCACCAAATCAGTGAGCAACTCCTCATTCAGTACTTCTATGAAGGACTCACACCTATGGAGAGAAGAATGGTAGATGCTGCGGCTGGAGGACCATTGGTGGACAAGACACCAGTAGCTGCACGTGCGTTGATCGACAAGATGGCCCAAAACTCCCAAAAATTTGGTGATAGAGGTACACCACATGTCAGGGGAGTACATCAGGTAAGTCCTTCTTCTCTTGAAAGTCATTTGATTGATACTAAGTTTGAAGAATTGACAACTATGGTGAGGCAGATTGCATTGGCACAAAAGACATCTCTACCCCCTCCTTTAAGGCCACGTGGCATTTGCACTGAGACAAGCCACCCAACTGACTGTTTCCCACATCTACAAGAGACAGAAGATTGTGCAGCAGTGTTCCCTGGGAGACCATTTCAGCAGCAACAACAACAACCATATCCCCAAAAGAAGTTTGATCCAACATACAACCAAGGGTGGAAAGATCAGTCGGACATGAGGTATGGATCTGGACAACAACAAAGGCCACCCTTTCAACAAAACTTCCAGCAACCTCCGCCTTACCAGTAGGGTTTCCAACAACCCAAAAGGATATTTGAAGCTCAAACATCAACGAGTCAGCAACAAGGGAATATACAACACAAGGTAGACTCTAACACTGATGATCTTTTGAAACAAATTGTTCTTAATCAACAGAATGAGCTGAAGAGTCAAGGTTCAGAGCTAAGAGAGTTGAAGACTCAAATGAGCCAGATTGCCACCGCCCTCCATGAACTTGTGAGTAAAAATTATGGAAATCTACCTTCCCAACCCACTCCAAATCCAAAGGGGAATGTTAGTTCCATCACATTGAGAAGTGGGAAGCAAATGAACGATACATCTGCACCTACCATTCCACCGGGATTCACCTCTACTCTAGAGAATCCGCATTCCATACCAACTGATGAGAAATCCAAGGAGAAAGATAAAGGTAAGAAAAATATTGATGATGTACCTCCTAAACACCTTCCTTTTCCAAACAGGGTTGTTCAAACCAAGAAGATGGATGAAGAAGCAATGTAAAAGGAGGTTTTGGACACATTCAAGCGTGTGGAGATCAACATTACTCTACTTGAAGCCATTAAGAAAATTCCAAGGTATGCGAAATTCTTAAAAGAACTTTGTACCAATCGAAGAGGGCTCAAGGGAAATGAGAGGATCAACCTTGGAAGGAATGTCTCAACACTCATTACACCAACTCTAGCAATGCAAACAAAGTGCAAGGATCCAAGGACATTCACTATCCCATGTACCATAGGGGAGTTGCACTTCTCTGATGCTCTTTGTGATTTAGGAGCTTCCATAAATGTGATGCCTCACTCTGTATTCTCTTCCTTGCAGGTTGGTGAGTTGAAGCCAACAAAAGTAGTGGTGCAATTGGCGAATAGAGCTACGGCATATCCAGCAGGAGTCCTTGAGGATGTACTTGTCCGGGTAAGAGACATGATCTTTCCAACGGATTTCTATGTTCTTAACATGGAGGATGATCAGGTAAGTTCTCATGCCCCCATTATCTTAGGTAGGCCCTTCCTCAAAACTGCAAAAACTATCATAAATGTCAATGAGGGTACACTTTCCATGGAATTTGGGGATGAAGTTGTGATATTTAATGTTATGGAATCCATGAAGTACCCCTCTGAGGACCATTCTGCTTTTGTTATCTCCCATTTTGTACCACCAAGTAAAAACACCATGGAATTGGATTGTCCTATGCTTAGGGAGATTATGAGTATTGGTTCTAGTTTGATGTCTAAGAATACTTCTACACCCATTTTTAAGGAACAAGACTCTCTAAGATTTAATTTTGAAATGGAATCATATTCTGATTTTGATCATGTGAACTCTGATTATGACATGGCTATTGAGTATGCTGATGGATTTGGTGCTTTATTCTCTGATTGTGATGATTTTTATTCTGATACTGATGTTCATTGTGCAGATATGTCTGTTGCATCAATTTCTCCATCCATACATCACCCACCTACATTGGAACTCAATCCATTGCCCCCAAATCTCAAATATGCATACTTGCTCAGTGGTGATAGATTACCTGTCATAATTGCTAACAATCTCTCTTTTGAACATGAAGAAATTTTTTTGAATCTTTTGAGAGATAACATTAGGGAAATTGGTTGGACATTGGCAGACATATCAGGTATTAGCCCCTCTATTTGCATGCATAGGATTCTCTTGGAGGATGGGGATAAACCGGTGAGACAGCCACAAAGGAGACTTAATCCCACCCTCCTAGAAGTTGTTAAGAAAGAAGTTGAAAAATTACTTGAGGCGGGTATCATTTACCCTATTTCTGACTCACAATGGGTTAGCCCTGTTCAGGTTGTACCAAAGAAAACTGGTTTCACTGTTATAAAAAATGAAAATGATGAGTTAGTTCCTGTGAGAGTACAAAACAGTTGGCGAGTGTGTATCGATTATAGGAAACTAAATCAATCCACTTGTAAGGACTATTTCCCACTTCCATTCATTGACCAGATGCTTGAGAGACTAGCTGGGAAGACACACTATTGTTTCTTGGATGGATTTTCTGGCTATTTTCAGGTTCCCATTGCAGCAGAGGACCAGGAGAAGACAGCATTCACCTGCCCATTCGGTACCTTTTCTTACCGAAGGATGCCATTTGGACTTTGCAATGCCCCAGGTACCTTCCAGAGATGCATGGTGAGTATTTTCTCAGATTTCATTGAGACATGCATGGAGGTATTTATAGATGATTTTACAGTTTATGGGTCCTCATTTGATGAATGTCTCTCTAGTTTGGGTGATGTGTTGCATCGCTGTATTGAGAAGAATCTGGTCTTAAATTTTGAAAAATGTCATTTCATGGTTGAAAAGGGAATTGTCTTAGGTCATATAGTCTCACAACATGGCATTGAAGTTGATAAATCTAAGGTAGAAATTATTTCATACCTCCCATATCCTACATGTGTGCGTGATGTTCGATCATTCCTTGGGAATGCTGGATTTTATCGACGCTTCATCAGAGATTTTAGTAAGATCGCTCTACCCTTATCTCGATTGCTTAAAAAAGATATTGACTTCAATTTTGATGATTCATGCAGGGTATCATTTGATGAGCTGAAGAAGTGTCTGACCACTCCACCAATCATACAGCCCCCACGGTGGGACCTTCCATTTGAGCTTATGTGTGATGCCTCCAACTTCGCGGTTGGAGCTGTCTTATCTTAGAGGGTGGAGGGACGTTCACATGTGATTGCTTATGCATCGAGGAAACTGGACTCAGCCCACTCAAACTACACAACCACGGAAAAGGAGTTTCTTGCTGTCATATTTTCTTTAGATAAATTCCGTTCATATTTATTGGGCTCTAAAGTAGTTGTTTTTTCTAACCATGCAGCTTTGAGGTACCTCCTGAAGAATCCAGATGCAAAGCCACGACATATCCGTTGGATGCTCCTTCTTCAAGAGTTTGACCCTGAGATAAAGGACAAGAAGGGGTCAGAGAATTTGGTGGCAGACCACATGAGTAGGCTTACTCACACACTAGAGGGTGACACCTTGGACCAGGTACCACTTCGGGACATTTTCCCCGATGAGCATCTCTATACCATCTCAGGTAAGCATCCTTGGTATGCTGATTTAGTTAATTACATTGTTGGCTCTGAAATCCCAGTAAATTTGAAGAAGCATCAAGTCCAAAAATTAAAAAGTGAGTCTAGGTATTACGTGTGGGATGATCCTTACCTCTGGCACATGTGTAGTGACCAAGTTATTAGGAGGTGTATTCCTGATAATGAGTTTGAGTCTGTTTTGCAATTCTGTCATACACTTGCATGTGGTGGACACTTTGGACCCCAACGGACAGCTAGGAAGGTTTTGGACTCTGGATTATATTGGCCTAGATTATTCCATGATGCCCATGTGTTTTGTAAGTCATGCTCTCGTTGCCAACACACTGGGAACATTTCTAAGAGACATGAGATGCCCCAACAACCCATACTATTCTGTGAGATTTTTGATTTATGGGGCATTGATTTTATGGGCCCTTTTCCTAGTTCAATTTGATTTTTGTATATTTTGGTTGCTGTTGATTATGTGAGTAAATGGGTGGAGGCCAAGGCCACCAGGACTGACGATTCTCATGTTGTTGTGGACTTTGTCAAAGCACAGATTTTTTGCAGGTTTGGAGTACCAAAGGCCATCATCAGTGACCAAGGGACACACTTTTGCAATAGGAATTTTGCTTCCCTCCTTCGAAAGTATGGGGTGACACACAAAACAACAACACCATACCACCCCCAAACAAATGGCCAGGCTGAGGTTTCAAATCGTGAGTTGAAACAAATATTGGAGAAAACCGTGCAACCAAATAGGAAGGATTGGAGAAAGCGCTTGGATGATGCATTGTGGGCTTATAGGACAACATACAAGACCCCCATTGGTATGTCCCCATTTCGGATTGTTTTTGGGAAAGCGTGTCATCTCCCCGTGGAAGTCGAGCATCGAGCTTATTGGGCTATAAAGAAATGCAACATGGATTTGGCCCAAGCTGGAATCCAAAGGAAGCTGCAAATTCAAGAGCTTGAGGAGATTAGATTATCATCATATGAGAACTCAAGGCTCTACAAGGAAAGATCAAAAGCATCTCATGACAAAATGATCCAACAAAGGGAGTTTCATGTTGGAGATAAAGTCCTTCTCTATAGTTCACGACTGAAGTTGATGCCTGGTAAGTTGCATTCTAGATGGTTAGGTCCTTATATTGTGTCTAATGTTTTTCCTTATGGTGCAGTGGAGATCACACAAGAGGACACTGGAAGGAGCTTTACAGTCAATGGGCAACGTTTGAAGAGATACATTGAGGGACATCCTACGGATGCAGTGGATTTTATCACACTGCATGACCCCATCATCACATGATCACATCAGGCTGTTCCTAACCCTTTCACTTTTATATTATTTGTCCTATTTAAAAATTCTTCATTTCATGTGCATATATCATCTCATAGGTTCACATTGAGGACAATGCAATATTTTAAGTGTGGGGGAGGGAACCTTTTAGTTTAGTAATTTCAATTGTTTTCCTGTTTAAAAAAAAACAAAAAAAAATTGTGTGTTTTTAAAATTTTGTGTGTTTATTTTACAATTTTCTGTGTTTTTTGAAACATTTTGAGCTAAAATGATTCTCATCACCATTTTTAAATCCATATCAATAAGTGAAACAAGTTACCCCTTGAAACTAAGCTTAAATGAATGCTGAAATGACTTTGTTTCAAGTTCAAATATTTAGTAATTTCTTGAAAAGTACGCTGGATTTTGAATCCCATGCCAATCTCACTGTCTTTATATTTGAAATCAGTTTCCTGTGAGGCTTCTAAACCATTATTTTAATATTCTTTACATTCACCTCACTTCTTGAGAGAACCAAACCATACTTGATTTAACCAGAATTTGATCTATTCCTGTCAAAACTTGAGGGTTTGAGGTATATATGTTTAAATGATTGAGGCATTTGTTTGGTATTAAAGCCCCTATTTCAAAGAATCTTTTTTTATAATGGCCTACCTTGAATATTTAATCCTTGTAGCCCTTAGAAGCCATGCACAACCTGTTAGGTTAAGCCACATTACAAGCCAATTTTCCCTATCCAACCAACTCTTGAAGTGAAATTGCATAATCTAGTTGAGCTTAAGTGTGGGGGAAGTTGTCTTGGGTATTGCCACCACATTTTGTGATACTTTGGGTGGAAAATTAAATTCTAAAGAGATGTGTTTTCTGCTAAAGAAAGTCATTATATTGAAAGCTGTGCCTTTTCTGGAGCTTTCATGACAAGTGAATCTGTGCCTTTTTCTGGAGCTTCTAATTGAGGTGGAAAGCTGTGCCCATCTGGAGCTTTCAAGAAAATCATGTTTGAGAAGATTGAAATTTTTTATGCTGAAATGATGAATGGTGTAAACCTTTCATGACTTTTCATGATGATGGAGCTGAATTGATACTATGGGGATTGAAGAAAAGACCATATTTAAGTGAAAATTAGATTAATGCAATTTTGCTTCAAAAGAGTCAAGCCCTCCTCATTCAGCCTCAGAGTTTTTCACATCTTAATCCTACCAACCGAAAGCCACAGAACAACCCTGAAAAGTCCTCATGATAAACATATGTCCTTGACTCACATCGGGTAGTGATGTAGGAATCTATCAAGCCTATGGTGACCCTTGTATGTTTTTGGATGAGAAAGACATTGCAAAAAAACAATTGATATTTGAGTGATGAGAGAAAATTCAAGCGAGGTAAGTGTTTTGTGCATGGGCGGATAAATAAAGTGGAAATATATTGAATGATATAAATGGAGAACTTGAAATAAGGTTTTTTATGAGGCATGATATCTTTTGATTCTTGGTGTGAAATTGATTGATCTTAAGGATATGTGTTTTAAAATTGGTTTTGATTTGATATTGATGTTTACTTGATATGAGGTTTTGCCCAGGTGTGCAAAAGGGTAAGTGTGGGGGAGTTGATAAAACACTATTTTATTGAATATTTTATTGATAATAAATGAAATAATTTCCTCACATTGTGTTAAATATGTTTATTTATAAAATATTTGGGATTTGATCATTCATTTGAAAATTTAGTGAAAATTCCAGTTTTACCCTTAACAGTGCACTGTAGTATTTCGGAGATAAATATTTTTATATTTATTTGAAATTTTGTAAAAGTGTTCCTAACTTCATATTATACAACTTTCATTCAGGACACTAGAGCTAAAGAGTTTATTTGGATGGAGTAAATGAGCCATTAATCCAATGGTGGGCTGGACTCCGCAGAATGGACATGGGTTCTGTATTTGGGTCATATCTTCTACATACGGTCTTGGATTGAGCCCAACATTTGAGGAAAGATCGGGGACATGATTTTGCACAAACCATCCTTCTGGAAGGCCGGTTGATGCATGAGTTTTGGAGGTCAAATTGGCGGTTCAAGTTGGAATAAAATATTTGGACGAGATTTTCATTTCACACTTAAAAAGTTATGTATCCCTAGCCCTCACAAAATCTATTTAAAGGGGTTTTTAACTCTTTGATAGGGCTTTTAGAGGCTTTGGGAAGGTGTGGACGAAAGGGTGTCTCTTGGGAGCCCCTCACAACTCTTGGAGGAAGTAAGACTTTGTGCAATCCTCTCTTCCAAAAATGCTCTCCTCTCTCACCTCTTCTTTGTATTTCTTTTCTTTCATGTTTGTTTCTTGAATTTTTCTTCAAATAATATTCTATGTTCATACATATTTTTATTCTCTTAATATTATTAATTGGGATGGAATCAATAGTGGAGACAATATTGGGTTCTACCCTTTCAATCCATTGCTTATGCAAAATGTCTCCACGATGACTACACCACCCATGAAAGAGTAGTTCTTTTTAGTAATCGATCGACCTCTATCCTTATTCATTAATTTATTTTGAATAAATGAGATAATGTAATTCACATATTATGATCTATTAATTGAGTTTTCAATTTAAATGAAACTAAGCAAGCAATTTAATAGTCAACACAAAACACGCGAGGTCGGGAATTGTGTGAACTGTGAGAGCGCAACCTTAACCGGTAATTCAAAACCACACGGGATCAATTTGTAGAGTTAAAATATAATCCATAAACTCAATTAATCCTCATTTCCAGAGTGGTTATGTGACTTAATTTACCACTGACCATAAGCTAATTTTAGAACATCAATCAAAGCAGGGTGTTGCGATTGCATGTTCCAGAGTTAGCCTAAGGTTAAGTTCACTTCAATCTTCGTGGTAAAGTTAATTATCATAGGGTTCGGGATTTAACAAATTAAGGGATCATAATTAAGTGAATATTAATATAAATGATAATTATTAATAAATGATTGAAGAGGTAGAGTTAGATCTATTACATCTTTTAAATATTGTCTAAACAAACATCTTTTTGTTGTGTCATTTTAATCAAACTTCATTTCAAAACTAAAATAAAAAAAAAATCAATATTCTTCCAGAAAACTTCTTATAGATTCATAAAATATAAACAAACACCCCCATCCTTTCAAGTAGTGTTTTTATTCTTTTTTTATTTTACTTCTAGAATACCTCTAAAAATTGTTTTAATTCACTTCCTCCTTTGAGAGACGACCTTGGTCAGCCACTCTGCTGCACCTAAGTACCCCAAATTACACTAATCATTTGAGGGCACCCACGATAGTGCTCTATCACTATATCACCTCTCAGAGTAAGTTTATCCTATCAAAAAATATTATCATCGATCCTCTATGCAGTAGAATTCAATAAAAGGTTCAATAAAAAAGACCTCTACTGGTATCTCTCAGTCTCGAATAGGGGTGACATATTGAGAAATATGGCTTATGACACTGTGTAAAGTTACTTCTATAGAAATGGGTACACATGTCATACCTTGAGACACATTAAATATTACAAGAAATAAGTTCTTATCTTAGAAGATCATCCTTTCTATTTCTCACAAGCTATCCTCAACCAATTCATGTTTCAACACCTAAACACATTAACCTACCCTAGAAATAGAGGTTAATAGAAATATTCCATCACACATTGACACTGTCCTCTTTAAGTGGCACTAAATTTCCCTAAAATATTTAAATCACATCATAAGAGTTCATCTCAATGTGGAGCAAGTATCTATTCTTTGAATGTATGAATCCATGATAAACATATAAATCATAGGGCTCTATGAATTCCCAAAATTTTCTAAGAGAGGTGTCACCATGAGGATCACCATCGAATGGGATCTTATTTGAGTATGTTATCCAAACAATAGGATCAATATAGAACTCAAACACCTGATAAGGGAGTCTAGATCAATAAAAAACCTAGGCGATCTCTATCTCTAGAACTTATAATGCACACTACGTACATGTTCATCATCTAATGGTACTTCTAGAATAATATTTCACTCTCTAAATAGAAATAGTCTTGAGTGAAACCATCTAATGGGTCAATATGTTCATAAAGTGGAAGTCTTAGATCACCGGATTAAGTGATCCTCCACTACCTAAGGATCTGGTTCATCATGGAACCTCAACAAACTCTAGCACTAGAAATTGTGGAGTGTATTAAGCTTGCATGAATTCTCAACCTAATATACTGGTAAAATATATTCATCAATGGGATGGGTTTTCTCTACCTTCCCTCCTAAAAGATATATATCAAATGATGAACCATGAACTAATGCCTAATCAATCACTATATCTCCACCAAAATCTAGATTTAATAAAATGGTTGGCTATATTCATAGAGAAATCATGAAAGTAATCAATATGTACACCAGTCAAATAAGAATATATATATAGAGATGACTCAAAAAGGATAATCAAAGGACTCAAACCTATTGGATGTATGTACCATTTTCACTAAAACATATATTTTGATATACTGAGTCGACCAGTAGGTTTTTAGATATCTTGTGTTTGGATATGTTAGCCTTTGCATCAACATTGGTTTTCCAAGACTAAAATTATCACCCAAGAAACTTTGATACTGCATCCTTAAATTCCAAATAAAACCTTATAAGGGGAACAAAATTTATACACCATCCCAAAGTAGAATGAAATTTGATTCAAATCTGTAATGACCCAACACACTGGGACCCTCCTACCCGACGAAAGATCGGGCCACACCAAACCTAATCCCACCTCCATTGGTCAAGGACTAGAGGAAATTTCTAAGAAGAAATAACTAAAATGGAAGACCTTTTACTAAATTACCAATATTCAGGAACCCAAACATCTCCATGAAGATGTGTGGAGGAATAATAAAAAAATAAAGTAAGATCTTGTGTAAAAAACCATCATATAATAACATCGGAGAAACAAAAAAAGATTATGATAGTGTAAACCCAAATTTAATGGAAAAAATACACAATCAACTTGAAGAGATGCCCCAACCTAACAAAAATTGAAGTAGAAAATTGATGAGATATACTATATCCATATATCCAAGCCCCAACCACCATATATCCTCAAATGCACCCAAGTGTTTCTAAGCTCCACCAATTCCATCACTAACCCGACCATCCTCTACATAAGAAAAGAAACATGTGGGAAAAGGTCATTTAGGGGTGAGTATATACATACCAAATAGGTCACCCTAAAAACCAATGTAGGATAAATAGAAGACATGTTATAAGTAGTAAGATAAACCCAATGAAAATAGAATATATATGGAAGAACAATGATATATTCTTCTATATTGAACCTAGATAACTTAGAAAGGGGATCCCTCTCTCCCAGCCTAGCTAAGGATAATGAGTCTTCATACTGCTCAAAGTTACACTATTGATAACCAATATCTTGTGTGTCTATAAAAATAATTCATGACCTAACCAACACTCCATAGGCCACAGGAACATAATCAACAATATATAGAGGCCCCACACATTGAAAAAATACTGTGATTCTACTCAATAGATAGAGGACCCTTGTCCATGTGGTGGAGTACTATATTGGTATCTATGTAAGGAATGTGGAACATCCGTGCCCTGGTGCGGTAGGTGAGTAGCATCCCCATAGCTAAAGTACCCATTACTATGTTGGGAGGATCATATCTTTATTTGGAATAATGAGTATTGAGGACCTAGTCCCATATAGGTGATTACCATCTCTATGGATAGATTTCCCACACTCTAGTGAAATAGGGGAGTACTACCCTTCCTAAATTAAGAGTATCAGGGACCCAAGCCATTATGTGATAGAAGAGTACCATCCTAATGGATATAGTACCCACACGATGGTATGATAGGGCCGTACAATCTCTTCCTGGAATAAAGAGTATGGATGACCTATGCCCTAGTTTGATAGGTGAGTACCATCTCTATGGATAGAAAACCCACACCTTGATACAACAATGGATTACCCTATCTATTTGAACAAAAAGTATAGATGATCTCACTATAGTGCGATAAGGGAGTAACATCTCCATTTATACTATTTGATGATCCCACCCGATCACTATCATAATAGTGCATCTCCTAAGGAAGAATGAAGATCATCATATCTCACATCGTATCTCAAAAGCCACTACAAAGGATACCATTTCATAATATATGAAAAACTCAAGATAGACTACTGATGGGCCAATGTCTGAGTCCAAACAAATGTGATACTAGAAAAATTTATTGTATATGGAAGTATACGGTGTGTATCGGGGTCCACAGTGTTTGTAACCCTACCTTGTTACCTAACTGTGTCTCCTATAAACACGAATCAGTGTCCATTTTATGGTACATGGAGTGTATGTGTACCACACGACATGTCCTATCCACTTGGGGACTATCTATGTGCTCCTACACCTCTTAGGCCATGTCATGTACTTGGCCATGTACCTAGCCATGCCTGGGTACTAACATATACCCATGTACCAGGTGGTGTTTGTGTGTCTATCCATGTCCATTCCTCTGTACTCCTAGAGTACAATCCATGTCAAAAAATCAGGTCACACAGTTTGTGGGTGTCCCACATGGCATGGGATAATTATCACCACCTGTAGAACCT
The DNA here is from genome assembly GCA_963277665.1 of Viscum album. NCBI lineage: Eukaryota > Viridiplantae > Streptophyta > Magnoliopsida > Santalales > Viscaceae > Viscum > Viscum album. The sequence goes on from OY728132.1 coordinate 1,969,283,859, forward strand.
ATATTCCACAACTAGGGTACTATATAAAGTGTGTACTAGAATATATTTAGTCAGGTTTTTAACAGAGAAACATGTTCTTTCATGAGTTAGATAAATCCAGTTTCACCACCCATAGTTGCGCTTTCTGACCACCAAAAATCGAATTTAATCACCTCCAACCATCGATTATAGACATTTGGTGGATGGAAATAGGAATATGATGTTTCCCCAAAGACTACAATGTTGCATGTCACTCACTAGTCACTGATGCTTGACCCTATCACCTCTATAGATCCCAGATCCCTATAACATCACCTAAAATACATGATCCATAATAATCCCTCCTGAAATCAATAATCCATTTGATGCACATGAATTTTCCATGAATTTGAGGGTTCGACCATGCTTGAACCTTCCCAACATTGTTGAACCATGACCCCATTGTCTGATTTTGAAGGACATAAAAAATAGATGGGGATGAAGTAAATAAAAAAAGTTAAAAAATAACTGTTAAATAATTCTTGGACAATAATTATAAATCGGGGATCAATAGGGTTGATATCATGTGAAACCTAAGGGGTCTATTAAATTAACAAAATTATTTGAAACAAGGATAACATATGAATATCATAGTGCATGAAAAAGGGAATTTATTTTCCAATTGAAGCATAGATTCTAACCAGGGTCATCCACTTGAAAAGATTCACATTTTCCACCTAATTAATCTAATTCACATTTTCCACCTAATTAATCTAATTCACCTAAACAACATATTTTTTGTTGTTTTGATTAATTATATGAAATAAATATAATTTTAGAAGATAAATGAATGATGTTATCATAGGTGTCAAAAAATATTCTATTCCTATTACTCTAGATGAACCTCTTTTGAAAGGGAAAGAAAGTGTGGATTTTGAGACAAATGAATTACATAGTGAATCATGGGTGAATCCCTTGGTGGAAGATGCCTTCCACAAGTTGAGAAAGGACCTTGGCCACCAACAGTCCATGGTGGACTCCTTGGAAAAAAGTCATCCATAGATAGATCTGGAACCTATGTTTCTTAAGCAGGGTGGCATTGGGATTGATGTGGGAGGTTACAAATGGGGTGCCTCATATGCGGAAGTGGTGTGTGTAAGGAGTGATACTAATGAAAAAGCTATTGTAGATATGATACAAAGGGATGATCATATAGGATATATTTCTTTGATTATTGGTTTATAAGGTAAGGCCATGATCAAGATTTTTCCAAGAAGAGAGGTTGATTATATTGTCCTAGGAAACCGTCTTAAACAGCCGTCGAATGATGTTTTAGAGTATGGTTCATCTAGGGATCCATGGATGGGATGAAGTTTTCTAAAAATTAACTAAATGATGGTCTCTCTAACTAATCTATTGGATATTCAGAGGAGGAGGTACCGGTGATCAACTCAAAAGCCTGAGGATGAGAAATAATAATATGTGTAACTATAAAGAGATGAAGGACTACTCTTAACTACATCTACCAATGGAGACTCGATCAGTAAAGAAGATTAAAGATAAGAAAATTGTCAATGTTACTCAATATTTCTCCAAGGATGCTTTCCTGTAGAAGAAACTAGTGTTTAGTGATCACTATCTCTCAATGCCATCTTTCTAGATACAAAAGTCTAATTCTATACCCGAACAGTCTTTGGAACTGCTCATGAGTTTGGAAGAGCTAATTGATGAAACTATTCAGACAATTAATTCTCCTAGTGAATAGGGTTAAAGAATGATGGAAAGGGCCCTAAGGGTGAGTCCTAATGAGTAACATGTCACATAGATTGAAAATAAAGTTCTATTTTTAATAAGGGTATTAAAGATGGGAAATATTAGAATTGAGGATTACATCCAATCCTGGGACAAGATGGCATTAAGGTTCTAAGATATTCAGATGGAGGAACACAACACTTCGACAAACACTATCTCATGGAAACATTTTATAGATAATAAAACTGGTAGGCAACAATTTCACTTTATTGTTTTGGTTATTTTCTTTTGTTCATGAACTATGGTTCATCACTTTTTCTATAAAAGTTTTTGATAATAAAAAAACATGATTTTGAGTTAATAAAATGCTAAAATTTATACCAACATTCAGTGACATTTTTTGGTTTGGTTTATGGGTTTTATCATTCTCTGTGTTGGTGTTTAAATTTAAATTTTTAGTTTAATCATGAAATATCAGTCTTAAACTACCATTATTCTATTTAGTGGGGGTGAAATATTGAATTAATATAGAAATATAAATTCCACCTCATCCTGTAATCAAGGTTGACAGTGCACCTCATTTGAGATTGTGATATATTCTAGGAAAAAATTCCAACATATTATATTTAATCCACTGAATGGACGAACTCTATTGTAAGAAGTGTTTTTATCTAGTATAAGGGAGAGAAAAGTTTTAATAAAATTATAGAAATGAGTTTGAGTTCAATTTAATGGTGGGAAACCACCACACTCATGCACTTAATTATTACTCATCACAAACATAAATTAAATATATAAATTTATTAACAGAATTAATGGAAAACACAACTTACCTTCCCTGGGTCAAGCCTCAGGTTTACACCACATTTTTTGTGGGTAAGATATCACTGTGGAAAGAAATAAGAGAACAAAAATAGTAAAAATAATAGAATAAAGAGAGATATAGAATATGAAATTAAAATTTAAGAGATTGGGAAAGGATAAAAAAGAAAACATAGAAAATAACAAACATAAAAAGATAATAATAAGAGGGAGAGAATTAATGAAAATAAAAAAAATAAGAAAATAACAGAAAGTAAATTCAAATAAAAAAATAATTAATAATGAAATTAAAAGAAGAATTAGTAGGAGGAGAATAGGATTTGGTTGTAACACAATTTTACAGAAATAATTTTCATGTGTTAATATTATAAATGGAAATAAAAAAGTTACATGATGAATAGAAAATACAGAATAGATTAAAAAATAAAATAAAAAGAAGCACACAATATGTAGCAGTATCCTTCAGCGTCAACCAATTCTTGTGGTGGTCAACTCTCTTTGGTAGTAGAGATACCTACTCTATTTATAGTCAGAGATTTCTTTTAGTGGTGATATCATCTTCACATTTAAATAAACCCAAGACCCAAGATAAATTTTTAGTGAGGATATTTAAAATATTAGTTTTTATTTTATTTACCAAGAATATAAGTATTTCTGGAGTTTTAACATGGAGTGTGGGAAGCTTCAAGTTGTGTTTCTCAAGCATGGGGTGCATGGGCGACATGGTAGTGCCATAATGAAAGAGTCAGTGGATAGGGAAGGATGATAGGGGTGTTAGTGACTTAGTAGATATCCTCAACCACTTTGACCTTCACAGTGGCTGAAGGGAGATTTAAATACTCTTCATGGGGGATATATGAGACTTTAGTGGTTATCAATGAAATTTAGAGGTGGTGGTAATGAATATTAGAACACACCTATGATTCGTTGTGGCCTGCCATGGTGGTTCCTAGTTAGAGTAGTGGCATCCAATGACTTCAAGTGGTGGAGCTATGGTGGAGACAACAAGAAAGTTTTCCAAGGTGAGAGGTCTTAAGAAATTGTTAGATGTCAGAGTTTTTGAAAAAAAAGTTATAGTTACATGAAAATACTTTGTCCCATATTAATTTTTCACATGGTGTCCCCAAGTGTTTAAATTGATTATCCTCCCATGCCAGGATCAAAATCTCATAATGAGGATGGGATCCCATATGACATACACACACCAAACATGGGATGCACTACATGTAGTCCGTATAGGCTTTGATACATGTTCTAATACCTATGGGATTGACCCCCCATGATGCACTTCTGTACAGGCCTGAGCCCTATGAATATGCTGGCCAGCTCAAGCTGGCTCCCCAAGGTGTCTTTTTCCCTCTATCCCTCAATGGCTAGGCTATATGGATATTTTCCTTGGTTGATGTTCTCTCTCGAGTTTGGCATACTTTTTAGTAACCTTAAATATATATTATTCTAAATAAAATAATTCATTCAAAGTTATAAAATAAATAATACAATTCATATTCTTAAAAAATAAGTAAATTTTCGTCATTTTAAATCCACATTTAAAATTTCCCACTTTTGATTTAAACATTGAAATATATTGGAATATAAATTAAAATTTATCAAAAAAAAAACACAAGAAACCACATAAGAATATGCACCTAAAATGTGTTTTTCAATTACCCCCACACTTAAACTATTTTCTATATCAAGTATAAAATCTAAATATTGGAAATGAGATGGAACCAATGTACAAATATTAAAATTTTAAAGTGATAGAAAAAAATATTTTCAATGATAAATAAAACATTCAAATTTCACATAAAATACCTATTCAATTTTTAAATTTTCAAAGAAAAAATCAACTCAATTATTTTACTTTTCCCTTTTGAAAATGTTTGTACTTAATTTTTTTATTCAAGATCTATAATTCATTATTTTTAAACATTCTGAGTCATAATTCTCCTCAGTTTTGAATCATTCCAATCATCTACCAAGATAAAATTCAAGTAGAGTGTTTATATTATCATGAGATCATGATCCTTATCCATAGGATTGTAAAGTAACTCTTTTATCCACTTTTTAAAGAGAGAAGGCGCATAAAATCAAGAGAACATACAATAAAGGATCACATGACACTAAGGATTAAGGCTGGTATGAATTGATGTTTTAAAAATTATGGCTCAAAGAGGAAGTTAATATCTAAATTATTAAGAATGATATAAAAATTAAAGCCTAATTTAATTATCCCTTTTAAATTATGATAACTCCCACATTACCAATAATCAATGTGAAGGTCATGATCAATGATAAAATAACTAATGATGTGCACCTCCTAGAATTTTTTCTCCCTTTATACCCTTTTTTTCAAAGGGTTTTATTAAAAATATTTCCTTTTTAAAAATTTATTCTTTGAATAAACCTCACATACCCCACATAAACACATATGATAAAAGTCATCGGTCTAGTAATGGTGATTTTTTATTCATCTAAGTAACCACCTATTCATATTTTTTCAATTTTTCATGAACATAAAATAATAAGGTGAAATGAATGAAACCAAAACCTTTATCATTTCCCACAATATCACCCCAAACAAATAAGTTATAGTGTATTTCATCTGTTCCAACATTACTCCCTTTACCCCCACAATTTAAATCTAATGTTTCTTGCAAATAGTAATAATATTTTAGAAATGAATAAAATTGGATTGAAGCTTGAATCATCCCAAATAAGTACATTCATGGTCTATATGGGCTAAATAAAATTTATGTAAATTTTTCCTCAAATATTAGTGATTTAAAAATGATTCATTGATCATTTGAATTGTGTTATTATACAATCAGTAGCTTTAACAAGTTTTAATGTAAGTCATAGTAGGTGAAATGTACCAAGATCACCCATGGAATATGATCACGATTAAATTAGGAATTACTTGAATTAGAAATGCTATTTGGAATGTAATAGAGTGATTTATGATGTATGCTAGACTAATTATAAGAATGAAATTGAAATCTAAATTAATAAAAAGATATTATTAGGATTACTCTTGGTATATTCCCCCAAGTGGTCCTTGAATTTTTACTACCTTCATAAGGTTGTATTAGTTGTTATCTATAGTCTGATAGTGGTTGGATCTTTTTGTACTTGAACTGCCACTTTTTTAATTTCCCAGGCTCCAAATCTCCCATAATGGTGAGTAAGGATCCATGGATACAGTATACCAGATTCATACCCTTCAAAATTAATCAAATCTTGCATGAAAAGGGTAGGATGTTTTCTGAAATATCCTCTTACAAGGTTTCTACTTGTAAAACCTCCTCCTTATTTTATTATGATATGATCAATATGGGTTTCATGAATTAAATGATCAAGGGAAAAACATGAATAAAATTTTAAAATGAATTATTAATAAGAAAATTTTACCTTTCAATATGAGTATCCTATATTTTTATTTCCAAATGCTCTATAACTTGGACTTCCTCATGGGCTTCCTCAAAATCAAGATCATTGAAATTAGGGATCTCCATGTGTCCCTCAATAGGTTAATGTGTTGTTTTTTCATCTTCCTCTAAGTAAAATTAATGATTGTATGAATCAGAAAATTAAAAGTTGTGGTAATTGACACTAAATTCATATTTAATAAAATCAAATGAAATAGAGTTTGAGATAAGATCATGTACCAAGATTGTTTCTAGTTAAATGACCTCCTCAGTGGTGAGTATGTATTAAAATTTAATTTCAGTGGATTGAGGTACGTATTCGGGATCCTACATCTTTTCTACAAATTAAACAACTTTGGTGGTGAGTTCCTCTTCCATGGTAACAAGATATAAAATAGTGAAAGATATTATACCTTATAAGTACTAGGTAGATCATGTTGTACATAAAAAATAATCCAAAATTAATCAAGATCTTGTTGATCTCCAATTAATAGCTCAATGGAAAAGTCTTCCACACCATGAATCCAATATAGAACATCATGGCCATCTTGGATCTATTTATTCAAATTGTTGTTCTATGGATACTCATCAATTTTTTCCTCAACTTCATTGATTTATTCAGTGAAATTGGATAAAATAAGTGGAACATTTTTCTTGGCCTCAAATATGTGAAATTCAATCCATAGTGGATTATCCATTCCCATCAAATTTTGGGAAAATATGATGTTCTCCATGACTTTTTTCTTCTTATTTATAATTATCGTAAGAGTATCAACCATTTTTATAAGGGTCTCTTTATTATTTTTTTTTATTTTTCTTGAATATGGGAGTAATTTTCCAATGAATTTCAAAAAAATAATTCAAAAACATCAAGGTAAATTTTTAGTGTTTTTAAAGAAATGAAAACTACCTATAATGTGAAAATATAAATTTTAAATAAACTAATAATCATATCCTTGGAAATGGAATCAGTTTTGACACACACCTAACATAGGTAATAGAAAAAAGAATATTTATTTTCCTAACACAGTACATTGGATGACCATGTTCATCTCACTCGTGGTGATTTATAGTTGTTCAGCTACATAGTCTAATTCACTAAAAATACTTCCTTTATGTTGTTTTTAATAATTATAGGAATGAAATGAATTTTTTGATAAGATAAATGAAATGATAAAATTTATAGTAGCATACAATGATATAAGTTGATTAGAAAAGAAATAACTTGAACTTTGTGGTTTGTTTTATCGGTTCCATCATTCTCTTTGTTGGGTTTTAAAGTTATTTTGATAGTTTAATCAAGAAATATCACTTTCAAACTATTATTATTTTATTTTTTAGTGTGAAATATACAATTCCTATAGTAATATAAATCACACCACCTCCTGTAATCATGGTTGATGGTGCACCTCAATCGAGTGTATGAAATATTCCAAGACCTAACTCTACTGTATTCCATTTCATCCCCTTAATGGTCCAACTCTATTTTATGAAGATCCTATATCCAGTAAAAGGGATGTATATAAATGATTTTGATTTTTGTTTCATGGTGAGAAAACCTCACACTAATTCACTTAACTATTAATCAACATAAATAGAAATAAAATTTATGTGAAAAATGAATATATAACACCACTTACATCCCCCTGGCCAAGCCTTGGGTTAACCCCTTGTTTTTTAGGGTAATAGGTCATTGTGAGAAGAAATAATAGAATAAAAATAGAAACAAAACTAAATATTTAGAGAATAAGAATATAAAATATAAGATAATTGGAAAGGGATAAGAAATAAGACACATGGAATCGTTAAAATAAAAATATAATAAGTAGAGATATTGATAAAGAGAGATAAAATAAAATAAAATAATAAAAGAAAAGAAAAGAAATTAAAATAATAAAATATTTAATAATGCAATTAAAATAATATTAAGAAGGAGAATAAAATAATTTAGGTGTAACACAATTTAAATGAAACAATATGCATGTGTTAATATTATAAAATAAGACAAAAAAAATTAGATGGGGAATAAATAAAAAAATAATAGAAAATAAAATATAATAAAACTAAGAAAGTAATATGTAGTAGAAGGCTTTGGCATTAGCCTATCCTCAGGGTGATTGACTCTCTTTGGAAGTGGAGGGACGTTCTCTATTTATAGAGGAGGATTTCATTTGGTGGTGGTCACCTCTTCACATTTAAATCACCCTGATAACCAAGATGAAGTTTGAGTGAGGATATTTTGAATATATAATTTTCATTCATCTTTGAAGAATATTATGATTTATATAGTTGTATAATTGACTAGAGATGGGTGTGGAGTGCATGGATCATGCATGGGATTAATGGGAAACATGGAATTTCGTTTGTGCATGTGGCAAGGGCGAAGTAAGCATGGTCATGGAAGCAGTAGTTTAGTGGAGATCCTCAACCCCTCCTAAATTCAAAGTGTCCAGAGGGAGATAGAAATACTCTTCCTGGGGTTCATCTAAGAATTTGGAGGTGAAACATGGTTATCAGATTTAGTGGATGTTAAGATCATCTCAAGCTTGAGGTTTAGGATGGTTTCTGATGGTCGTTCCTGGTCAGAGAAGCAGTGGTCGATGACATCATGTGTTTGATTTTTGGTGGAGATGGTGGAGGAAGGTGTACTAGGCACAAGGTCACGTGAAATAGTGGGACAATAGCATTTTAGTAAAAAATGAACAATAACCTGAAAGTCTGTTATCCCATATCGGTTTTTCACTTAGAGGCTATGAGGTTTTAAATTGAAAATACTCCCATTCTCGACTCAAAAGCTAGAAACAAGGATGGGATATACTAACCATGTAAAGTATAGGATTCTTCCCAAGTGCTACTCCCTGGTGGAATTTCTACCCTCAAGCCACCACTGCACAAGCTTGATCCCCGTTTGCACATGATGGATGGCTCGAGCTAGCTCTCCCAAGGTGGCTTCGCCGGATAGCCCTCATGGTCTTGGAAATATGGCTATATACCTTTGTTGATGGGTTGACTTGAGATAGGAATATTTTTTGAGTAACCTAAAATACATATTTACCCAATTAAAATCATTCCAAAATAATAATCAAATAAACACTAAAATTAAACTTAATAACAAAATCATTCATTTTCATCATTTTAATTCCACTTTTATAATTTATGTCTTTTTATTTAAACATTTAAATTTATTCGAATATCCATTGAAATTCCTTATTTTTTTGACAAACCACAGAAAAATATGCACAAAAATATGAGGGTGTTAAAGGATCATGTGAAGGGAATGTGATCACTAACATGATATAAAGATATCAAATTCATTCTTAAAAAATTTAATAATTGTGGTGGAAACCACAATTAAGAAATCCTAATATGAGAAGAATGCTTCTATAGGGACCCAAGAATTTAACAAACAAATTTATTTCTTATTATAGTAATTTTATATATTATAAATTAAATAAAATCACTTATAGGCCATAATAAAATATTTGTAAATGAATAATTATTGAAATAAAAAGTATTTCAAGATGTTAAGAAACCAATACTAATGAAATAGTAAGTTGACCTTAGAAATATTAATACGACCCTTATGACTGGTAAACTAGTCAAATTAATAGTATCCTCACCCATGAAAGTATATATTAAATTTGGGAATAATACAATTGAAAATATGATATAATTATATCAAAATATATATAAGTATGTATTTTAAAAATTATAAATTAAGTGTTGGAATTTTCATAAGTCATAAATATATAATCAAAATTTTAAAACTAATTTAATAATTTTAAAGAAAATTTATTTTTCAAAAAATGTATCCATATATCAATATTGTTATGACTTATGATTTTAAAATAATTTTATGAGACCTTGAGTAAATTTTAGAAGTGTTACAAAAATCAATTATAATTTTTAAATCTGTATTTTCCAAGTAAATGATGAATTTAATTAAAAATTAAATTAATAATGTTGGGAAAATTGTTTTCATAAAATGAAGTTCATTTTTATAATTCTACATGTGAAAAAATGGTTAGGGTGATTTTTTGGGATTTTTTTGAAATACATGAATTTTTTATGAATAGTAAAATATGACAATTTTCGATAAATGCTAAATACATGAATTTTTGGGTCATTGTTCATGTAAGGATGATTTTAGAACCTTAATTTATAATCACACATAATTATTTAAATATAGTTAGAGACAATTCTCAAACTATACATAGTCTTGAGCCAAAATAATAAACTAATGAATATAATATTGAGAAAACACCCCTCTCCACCACTATAAATACTACCCATCACACCCTATTCTCCTTGAACTTAAAAATAAAATTGTTTCCCATGATGTGTAAGTTTACCGACATTATGGTTGATACACTTTAATTTTCCTTTAAAACCTTCAAGGGTGTTAATGAAATAATTAAATAGCTAAAAATAGATTGTCAATTTTATTTTATAACCATATTTATGTTCTGGAACTAACTTATACCCATAATACTAAATGATAATACAAAACAAGTTAGTTGTGAACGAAAAACCACCAAAATTAACCTAAAATGATCACCATTAACTTGTATCTAATGATTCATCCAAATTCCTTATAAAAAAACTCATTATAAGATCATTTAAACTTATGTAATATCATTAATAATGTATAATTTTTTTTACATATTTATCATCATTTTAAACAAACATTAATTCATGAATACAAGTGAAGGGATCGTGAAAACCATGAAAATGAAGGCTTTTAAATGATGAAATTAAATTTTATTAAACATAAAAATGCCCATAAAAGAATATAATAAAATCAAAATTAATATAATTAAAATATAAAAGGTTCTTTTCTTTTTAATTGGGGAATATAATGTGATTATAAATGATATTGATGTGAAGAAAGCATTCAGACACAAGCTAAGAGGAATTATCAACCCCAACTCACTTTTTGTGGCCTTTACCTATTTCAACCTATTTTCAGTGTGGAAATTCTTTAAATATCATTTATTTATAATTATATTTATTTTTAAGGGTTTTATATGTTTTCTATGTGAGTATATGTTTAAAAAATGTTTTCCAAAAGAACATTTCTTTCAAAAAACTCATCTTTTACTTATTGAGTTTGTTTCTTCTTTACTCAAGGCTGATGATTCAAGTATTTTATTCCCTATTTAATTTGGGAACCCAAATTTTAGTAATTTATTCTTATGAAATAAACTCATACCTTTAAAGGTCTTATTTTAGGTTTAATATTGACATATGTTCTATGTGGCATGCATGAAAATGTAAATGTTATGATGTGACGGGTGCAGATGGAATTCTACAATTCTCCAATTAGAAAAGTGAAATATTCAGGAACATTATGATATATTTGTTCAACACTATGTGTTTTAGTTAACCATTAATACATTATGTTTCATTTTTATTCATTTCCACATTTCATTCCTTTATATAATCTTTCTCTCATGATTATGATAGTATTCCTATGATATAATGATAAATATTATGCTCACCGATGTTATATTGTTTCATGTTCATATCTATCCACTTACTAGGATTTTATATAACCCCTTTTTTATTTATATCCTTAGGTTATTACATGTAATAAAAAGAATTCAATGGCCAACAAAAATCTAGATAATAAGGAATTAAATATATGTTTATGTTTTATTTTGTAAATTTTATGCATGGTCCTAATTTTCACAATACACAAAAACCTATTAATCCTCATTATGTAATGATTTATGTTTTTTTATTTGAAATTATGTAACAAGATAGGTGAGAAATAGTAGGGTCTCTATAGTTGGTATTAGAGGATGGTTTTGATAATTTGGGAATTAGGATTAGAGAACTTTAGTGAATACCTTTAGTATGAGACTAAGTATAATTAAACACCCAAAAAAATTTGATTTATAAAATTATAAAAATATGGATCACATAAGATATGCCTTTAAACTTAATTTCACAAAGTATTAAATTATTTATTCATGATTTTTTGACTTATGTTTTGTTCTAACCTTTTTAATTTTAGAGAATAGTGGGATCCATGAGAAACGAGGCTGACAGCCAATACAATGGACTATGTAGTGATTTCCAAAATTAGATCCCCAATTCTTTGGTAGGTGGAGTTAAAAATTTAATGGTAATGCGTACGCATCGGTCTTAGGTTATATACAATAACCAGAATAATTTAGAATGAAACCCTTCACCAAAGATGGATAAACTGTCTATCGAGTGTTTTATGCAGCAACGACCACCAACATTTATTGGATCTTCTGATTCAGTAGTTTTAGAAAAGTGGATCATCTGGATGGAGATGATATTTTATATGATTCACTATTCTAAGATGGATTAGGAGAATCTTATTTTTTATCATCTAGATGGAGAGGTCAATCGATGGTGGGATTCTATTAAGAACACATAGCTAAGGGATGAAATTGAAGAGATTCAGTGAGAAGAGTTTAAGATAATGTTTCTTAACAATTATTTCCCTTGAAATATTTATACAAAGATAGAGAGATAATTCATTAAGATAGAGAAAAAGGAATGAGAATCTTCTATGGCCTATGAAGTAAATTTCAAAATGCTTTCATGGTACGCTTCTGGTTTTTTTATAATCAATGATATATAAAATTTTAGATTCTTTAGTGTTTTAAAACAAAAAATTTTAAAGTATCTTGAAATTTGAGACTTTGGGAGTTTTGAAGAAGTTATTCGATGTGATCTCAAAGTTGGGATGGAGTTTACAGAATGGTGCATTGGCTATGGTGATAAGAAATGAAGGGATTGGGTTTCAAGCCATAGGATCTAATCAGAAAGGTGTGAAGAAAACTCAACCACACACATGTTAAAAATGTGGGAAGTGGTATCATGGGAACTTCCTCAAAGGGATGGTGAAATGCATCAAGTGTTGGAGAGAAGGACACAAAGCTCATGAATTTCGAAATTACATGTGGAAGTTAGAGAATGTGGTGGAGGAAAGAAGAGTAACGTGCATAGTACAACGATAAAACTATAGAGAGTAAGGGAAATATTCTAGCCAGTGCAATAAACCTTGAGTATTCAAGGATAATCAACATCATCATCCTCTAATGATAAAAGAGTAATTGAAGGATTATGCCATCACTACTGCAGAATTGGGGCAAGAAAATGAAATTGTACATGGTATAATTCTTATTCACTAAAGAATGGAAAAAGTCTTATTTGATTATTGTTCTACATATTTTTTTATATCTTTCATGTTTGATATAACTATTTAATAAAATAAGAGAAACCTTGAATTAAAGATATCTGTAAAAACAAAAAGTGGTAAAATCATTGAAATCCAAGTTTTGGACTCTTCTCCTGTTGGAATATGTAGGAAGACTCTTCCATGAAATCTCATAATACATACCTTGGTGGAATTTGATGCTATATAGGTAATGGATTGGATCTCATTATATAGTGAAGATATAAAATTTTTGGAAGAAGAAATATCTTATCATATTCCGAACCATCCCATGATCCTCTAAAAATGCAAGGAAGATCAGGACTCTTCTTTTCAAAATCCTTCAATGGTGTGGGTGTAGATTCTCTGTGAAGAATAATTCCTCAATCAAATGGTTGAGTCAAAGAAAGTTAACAACCTAGAAGAAATTTCCATCATGAGGGAATATAAGGATGTATTTCTTAAAGTGTTAACAAGACCCTGAATGTGATGTAGAGTTCTAAATAGAACTCATACCTAGAGATACTCCTATCTCAAAGTGTCAATATTGGATAGACCTTTTCGAACTGGAGGTGTTAATGAAGAAGTTGAATGATAATTTTTATAAAGGGTTAATATAACCTAGTGCATCACCTTAGGGTGCACCAGTGATCTTTATCTAGAATAAGGATGGATTAATGTGGCTGTGTATCAATTATCAGGAACTCAACAAGATCACTATAAAGAAAAACTATCCTCTTCCAAGGATTGTTGATTTGTTCGATCAATTATGAGGAGCTCAATACTTTTCAAAGGTTGATCTGTGTTCTAGATATCATTAACTAAATGTGAATAAGGAAGATATTCTGAACACTACCTTCTGTACAAGGTGTGGGAACTATGATTTTCTAGTGAAGCCCTGTGGACTTACTAATTCTCCTACAGTCTTCATGGATTTTATAAATAGTGTTTTTAAAAAATACCTTCAAAAAATTGTGGTTGTGTTTATTGATGATACCCTAATCAACTCTAAGATATTATAGGAACATGAAGAACACATGAGGATTTTTTTGGTGACATTAAAGAAAGAGAAATTATATACCATGATCAGAAATTGTAAATTTGGGATGTAGAAAGTCGCATTCTTAGGACATGTGATCACAAGTGAGGGAATTTTTATGGACCCTTCAAAGAAAAAGGTCATTGAGGAGCGATCCAGACCCTCTAGTATCATATAAATCCATAGTTTTTCTAGATTAGTAGGGAAATATCGAAATTTTGTGAGAAAATTTTTACGATTGTCAAACCCACTAACTTTGTTAAAAATGAAAGGGGTAAAGCATGTATGGATGGAAGAGTGTGAGGAAAGTTTTAAGGAGACAAAGAGAAGGCTTATCATTTCTCTTGTACTGACATTATAGAAAAGTGGAGAAATATTTGTGATATATATTAATGCTTCCAATAAAGGATTAGGTTGTGTACTCATGAAAAATGATAATATAATAGACTTTGCCTCACAGAAGTTGAAGATCCATGAGTCTAACTACCCGACGCATGATCTGGATCTAGCTGCTATGATTTTTCCCTGTAAATATGGTGGCACTACCTCTATGGTGAGAAGTGTGACATATATACTGATCACAAGAGACTAAATTACATATTCACTCAAAAGGAACTCACCATGAGTCAAAGGATATTCTTAGAGATAATAAGAGACTACAATTGCTCTATTAACTGTCATCCTAACCAAGAAAACATGGTAGCTGTTGCACTTAACTGAAAAGAACCTATTACTCTGTCCATATTGTGGATTGAGAAAGACCATATAATCATGGAAATGAAAAGGATAGATTTGAAAATCATAACAGGAGGGAATAAATCTTACCATGCCAAATGATTTCCCAAACATCTATCCAAGAGAAGATTAAGGAGGATTAAAGGGATGATCAAGAGTTACAAAATAAGTTGAATGCAGTAATGGAAGAGAAGCTGCAAGAGTTACATACCGATGATGTTGGTGTTAATTAGTTTGGAATGGGTCTTTGCGTACCTTAATCACATGGGATAAATAAGAAGATATGAGAGAATTAACATAGATCATATTTATCTATCCATCATGGGAGTACCAAGATTTAGCATGCTTTTCAAGAAAAATTCAGGTGAAAAAATATGGAGAAGGAGATTTTAGAGTGTATATGAAGGTGCATGATATGTTAGCAATTTAAAAAATATTTGAAAAAGTCCTAAAGAATGGTATAACCATTGCCTATACCCATGTGGAAATGGGAGAATGTCATTATGGACTTTTTCATGAGTCTTTTGATGACAACCAAAGGAAATAGTGCTATATAGGTTGTGGTGGACCGACTAACCAAGACTTCCCACTTGATTTCTATTTGGGAAGATCTCTCTCTTGAGAAAATTCTAAAGATATCTACGAAGAAAGTGTTCATAATGCATGGAGTTTGACTCTCAATTGACTCTGATCATGATCCCTGGTTTACATATAAATTCTTGGGGATTATTCAACATGCTTTAAGTACTGAATTGAATTTCAGCATGAACTATCATCCAAAAAATGAATTTCAATCCGGAAGGACTATTAATACTCTCAAAGATATGATAAAATCATTCTGTTTAGAATTCAATGGTAGATATTATTAGCATCTCCCATTAGTGGAGTTCTCATACAAAAATAGATTCCACTCAAGTATTCAGATGGATCCATATGATGTTCTGTATGGAAAGATATGTATAACTCTAATATTTGTGATGAAGTTGGTGAAAGAATGCTACATGGACCTGATCTTGTGCAAGAGATGGGAGATAAGGTTCAAACCACCCCAAAATAGATAAAAACTAATCAGAGTCTACAAAATATTTATTCTAACAATCATTGAAGAGACACAAAGTTCGATGTTGGAGAAAAATTCTTACTTCAAATATCACCATGGAAGAGAGTAATGTGGTTTGGAAATAAAGCGAAGCTAAGATCAAGTTACATTACCACCTTTGAGATCCTTAATCACCAGAATATATGGCCTATCATCTTCCACTTCTACAAAGTATTGAAAATATTCACGATGTGTTCCACATATCACTCCTAAGGAAGTACATACCAGATCCCCAACAAGTATTGGACTCATAGGCGGTAAACCTATAATATGATCTATTTTACTTAAAGTAGCCAGTAATCATTTTGGATTGGAGAGATAAGTTCCTATGCAATAAGGAAAACCTCCTTTTCAAAATATTGTAGTGGTACCATAAGTATGATGAAGTAACTTAGGAATAATAGAATGTGATGAAGGATAAGTACCCTGACCTGTTTATGTAAAACAAAATTTTGAGGGAGAAATTGGAAAAGGGGGGGAAGAATGTAATGATCAAAACATTTATCAATGGAAATTTCCCTTCTTATAGTAATTTCATATAGTATAAATTACATGAAATCACTTATAGTCCATAATAAGAACTTTATAAATGAATAATTAGTGAAATAAGAAGTATTTCTTGAAGTTAAAGAACTGATACAAATTAAATAGTAACCTGACCATAGGAATAGTAATACAGCCCTTATGAATAGTAAACTAGCCAAATGAGTAGTGACATCACCCCTAAAAGTCTAAATAAATTTTTTTATCTTATATGTGAAAATATGATATAATTATATCATAGTAATAATAATTAATTTTTTTTAAATTATTAATTAAGTGTAGGAATTTTTGAAAGTCATAAATATTTGACCACAGTTTTATAATTAATTTAATAATTTAAACCAAAATTTATTTTTACAAAATGTGTCCATAAATTAATATTTTGATTTCATACAATTTTAAGATAATTTAATGAGACCTAAAGTATTTTTTCAAAGTGTTACAAAATCAGTTACAATTTTAAAATCTGTATTTTCCATGTAAATGATAATTTTAATTGAAAATTAAATTAATAATTCTTTGAAAATTATTTTTATAAAATGGAGTGAATTTTTTAACTCTAAAAATTAGAAAATGTTTAGGGTGGTTTTTTGGGATTTTTTTAAATACTTGAATATTTGATGAATAATAAAATAAAATATTTTTCGATAAATGCTAAATACATGCCTTTTTGAGTCATTATTTAAGTAAGTTTGATGTAAGAACCTTAATCTAGAACCATACTTAACTATTTTAAAATATTTATAAATAATTATTAAACTATTAATAATCTTGATCCAAAATGAAAACTAATGAATATAATATTTTGAAAACCCCCTCTCCTCCACTACAAATACCACCCCTCACACCCTCTTCTCCTAAATAATATCTAGATTTTAATATTGAATAAATTCTACTCAATAATCTTCCCTAGTCCCCCTCCCATGTCTAGTAACTCTTGACCCCATCAAAAGGCGAAAATGATTCTCTAAGTAGGTCCTCAAGGGGGATAAATTCTAAAGGTAAATCCTCTCTCTCCTTCTTTTAATTTCTTTTCAATTTATTTTCTTTTCTTGTTGTTTCATCACATACCTTTATCCAAATGGAATTATAAATCTATTATTTTTTATATAATGGAATTATATCATTTTAATGGAAGATTCATCATTAAAATCCACCATCTCTCTCTCTCTCTTTTATTTTAAAAATGAAATTGTCGATTGTGATATATAAATTTACCATCATCGTGGCTGATACACTTTCATTTTCCTTTAAAACCTTCATAGAAGTTAATAAAAACATTAAATTGTTGAAAAAATATTGTTAAATGTATTTTATAACCTTTTTTATATTTTTTAATTAACTTATACACCTAATACTAAATGATAAAAAAATGAATTCGCTGTGATCAAAAAATTCCCAAAATTAACCTAAAATGATCATCATTAACCTATATATAATGATTCATATTCATTCCATATAACCAAAAGACTTATAAGATTATTAAAAATTATGGAATATAATTAATAATATATAACAACAATTATGGATATTCATCATCATTTTACATGAACTTCAATTCATGAATACATGTTAACCGATCATGAAAATCATGAAAACAAATGCTTCTGAACGATGAAATTGAATTGTATTACTCATAAAAAGGACCATAAAAGAATTTAATAAAATGATAATAAATAAAATTCGTGTATAAAAGGTTCCATAAATATTAATTAATTAATCTAATGTGATTATAGAGGACAATAAAGTGAATAAATCATTCAGACACAAGGTAAGGGGAATTATCAAACCCAACTCTATTTATCTAGGTTTTCCCTATTTCACCACATTTTTATTATGAATATTCTGTAAATATAATTTCTTAATTATTATCAATACTTTTATGGGATATTAATGTTTTCTAATTGAGTATATTTTAAACATAATGTTTTCAAACAAAACTCTTCTTTCAAGAAACACACCTTTTACTTCTTGAGATTGTTTCTTCTTCACTCGAGGTTAATGATTATACTATTTTATTCCATATTTCATTTGGTAACCCAACTTTTATGAAAGTCTGATTGTGAAATGAAACCCATTCCTTTACATGTTTTATTTTATGTTCAATATTGATATATGTTCTATGGGAAAAGCAAGATAATGTAAAGGTTATGATTTGACGGGTGCACCGAGAATTATATGGTGAAATTTAAATGTTATGACATGACAGGTGCACCTGGAAATATATAGCACTCCAATTCATTGGATAATAAATTTTATTTCATGAGAAAATTTATGTACGCATTAACATGATGCTATCTTTGTTCACAACTATGTGTGGTAGTTAACAATTAAGACATGATTTTTCATTTTTATGCATTACCACATTTCATTCCTTTATCTAATATTTTATCTCATGATTATGATCCTATGAATATTTTATGAAGATAAATATTTTTATCATCCATGTTATATTGTTTCTTGTTCATATCTATCCTCTTACTAGGCATCTATATCACCTCTTTTTTATGTATATCCTTAGGCGATTACATGTACTAAGTAGAATTCAAGGGCCAATAAGAAGCTTGAGAAAAATTAATTAAATGACTGTTCATTTTTTATTTTTAAATTTTTATGTAAGGTCCTAATTTTACAGAGACACTAAACCTTTGGATCCTCATTGTGTAATGATTTTATTTTGTTTTCCTTTAAAATGATATAATAATATATATGAGAAAAAGCAGGATCATTATAGTTCTCTTTAAAGGAAGGGAGAAATAAAAAAACTAAAACCCATACCTTTAAAATTCAATAGCTAAAACCCTATAACATCACAACCTTTGGGATAGTAGAAAAAAGTTGAAGATGATTTTTTGGAAAATGGAGTTGAGTGAAACCACTTGGTTAATTATATTTCAGTGATTTTAGGTAATATCAATCCAAAAATTGGCTGAATATGGTAGTGGAAGGAGTGGATCACATTCGTGGGGGGAGGGGAGAACTAGTGAATTAAAATAGGGGTGAAATGTTTGTTTAGAGGCAAATTAAAATTGTTAGGGTTAGTTTATATATTCATTATAAAAATATATATATTTAAACCAAATCTAGGAAGACCATATCACGACATGAACTTAATTGGTCTTGGTGTGATGGAATTTACCCCCAAATTGGATTGACTCTTTCCACATTCCCAACATTTTTTGACATGGATTTAACAATGTGATCAGAATTCTATATAGAACAATTGACCTTGGGGTGGCTCAGTTTTAGTGTAAAAACCTTAGTTCTAGTGTGACAGGTCAATAATCTTGTACCTCATACCTCCCAAACCAAGATAGAACCTTTAATATATATAAATTATTGAGAATTAAGATAATAAAATGAAATAGAAATTTAAATATGTTCCAATGATCGGGTGGGTGTTACATGTTTTCTCTTATGATTTTTTTGGAAATTTAGAGTTAGAGTTTCATATCTAGTGCATCTATTTTACTTCAATATATTTTCAGAAATATTGAGAAAAAAGATATGAATATCCTTTAATACATATACATATCTTCCTATAACTTGTGAGGGAAAATTATGTATCAACCCTTTTGAATTTCCTTTTCTACCAAGTAACCCATACACACATAGTGGATTTTCAAGAGCTCCCTCATATATAAAGTACCTTAAATATTTCTCTAATAATATGAAACTCAAAATTTCCCTATAAATATTATCTGAACAACTTAAATATACTTTAAATACATTAATATATCTCAAATAATCTGAAAAGAAATTACAAAAAATACCAATGATATTTACTAATGGTTGACAATAAATAAAATATATTTTTAACTATTATATGTGTTCCTTAATATCCCCCATTGGATTTATCATCAATCCAAAAAATTCACACCACATTTAATTAAATCACTATCTTTCTCTAATATAAAAGTAATAAATAAAAACAACTATAAATATCTATGTTTTTATGATATTAAAATCTGTTGAAGAAAAGTAATCTTTCCACAAATAATTTTTATGCACAACCCCTCAATCAACTCACTCATTTCCCCCCTTTTATAAATATAACATCACTGGATTCGAAATCATAATTCCCAATAATTTTTTCCACCACCCCTCCCCATTTAAAACAAAATCCAAAACAATTTGGGAAAATCCAAAATACCTCAAGTGATAGGGAAAGGATAAACATGAATATTCACCCTTAAGCCTTAAAATCAATAAATTTCTATTGAATCTATAAAAATATTAGGATTTTTATCTCTTTGAGGAATAAATTCTACCATCAAAAATCCATTTAAAACCATATAATTAATAAAATTATATTTTATGTTCATGTGTTCAAATATGGAGTATAGAAATAGATTATTTGATAGGTAAACTACAATTTTCTTATGGAATAGAAATCACAATGGATTTTTAATTCTCACTTTCAATTATTCTAGTTACCCCCTCATCTAGATCTTCTATGTAGATGAATTTGTAGCAACCACAAACTCGACCTCAATGATTTTTTAGTCATTAAGTTATACTTATTACACTGAAATTATACACAACATTCTACCAAAAAGAATATACCATCTATGGTTTATTTCTCATCATAAAATTATCTATCTCAATCATAATTAGTGTATCCAATCATGTTCAAATTATAACGTCTTTTTTGTAGTAACCAAAATTTCAAAGTCCCTTTAATGTGCTTGAGAACTCTTTTTATTGGAGTCAAGTGTGATTATTTTGGATTATAAATATACCTAACAATAAATTATACCACCTAAACAATATAACCATGTATTTAGTAATATATGGAACAATTTTAATACACTTTTAAAATTTGGATCTGCACTTTATCTTTATCATCCTAACTCAGTTTCGTCCCATATTTCAAGCATGTAGAGATGGGTTTTTAGTCTTATATTCCAAAAATAACTTAATATTGATTTAATATATTTTCATTTGGATATAAATATTAAATATTTTATTATAATAAATTTAAATCCCAGGAATAAAATAATTTCTTTAAGATTATAAATTTTAAAAATTTCCTTAATTTTTCTAAATAATCATCATTTTCATACTCTTTATGATTAGAAAAATAATTTCTACAATATAAATAATGGAAATGAGTGTTAGTCATTAATGTTTTAGAGAGTAATATTTCCCTAAGGTAGAGGGTGAGGGGGTGGGGGTGAATTAGGTTATGAAATGATTATATATATTTTTCAGTTTTCCTTTAACTCTCACTACTTTTAAAATGATATTGACCTATCAAACTTAAGGGTTACCTACTATGATAATTTTCTTAGATGATGATATTAATCAATTAACTTGACCAAAACATTTACCAAATATCATTTGATTATCTTTTTATCCTCTTTTTTCATGAATGAAGAAAGTAAATAGGGACATGAGAATTTACTTGGTTATGTATTTTTGGGTTTCATCCAAGGATCATGCATCATGGATGTTTTATTCACCAAATCAATATTTAGTGATCTTGTATTACTAAGGGGTTCAGTTTAGGTCTTTCATTTCCAAGGAAAATTCCCATATAATGTTTAGGAATCAGGTCACTCCAAAATTAAGTTGCACTACCCATAATACTTATTTTCCCACTACTCTATGGTAGGACACCATGAGATCACTACTCATTCCACCTCTTATAGTCACTTATCTTGGGTAAAATCTTAAAATTGTTTATTTAATTCTTGGTCCCTTTTTGAGAATCACTTTATTCATTTCTCAATGAATGAATTTGTGTCATTGAATTCCTGTTTCTACTCTTCTAAAATTTTCTACGATCTCATCTAAAAAACAATCTTCTTTCTTCTAGTATAAGGTATAAAATATTAGCTTCACTATACATAAATTATATCTTTCCTCATACATTGAATTAGTATTTAAAATGTGTCAATCTCTTATCCTTTACTCTAGACCCTCTCTTAGAACACTTGAATTATCTTCCTTCAGCTCAGATATTCAATGTTTTCATGTATCACTCCCTTCGTTCATACATCCATTCAATTCGTTATAAAATGTGGGATCATGCTCTCAAATAAATAAAACAAATGTCAAAATCATCATGTGACATTTAAATCTCCAATAACATTACATGAATTTACTCCATTATTTCCATAACTCCCGCCCTATATAACTTCTTAATGGTAAAACATATCTCACTTTTTATAATTCATTAAATTTTCATATAATCCACTTGAGTGATTATAAGATAATATCTAAATCAAGCATGGATCAGGCTTTAAAAATGTGGCAATGATGTATTATGCAATGATTATTTGTTCAAGAATAATCAGTGTAAAAAAATACATATGTGGTGTATCTCCCACCAAAACCCCCAAAAAGGATTTACTTTAAACACAATAGTGTGAAATTTGTATTTCAAGGGTAAAACTAGATTCAAAACACCCAACTCCATGGCCAATTAGTTATTTTTTATTCTACCATAGAATGGGAACCATAACATCTGTCACCCAAGAAAAACACATAAACATTGCCACTACAACAACCATAAAAGGAATATCTATAGATGATAGGTATAATATTAGAAAAACACACACAATACTATGATGTATTATTTATCCTTTTTCTATGCTGACCACTAATAACATCATATCTTCAACGAGGTATAAAAAATTTAGAAAAGAGGAACCTCTAAAACATGGTATAGAAACATTTCATATGTTTCACTAAAAATAGAATGAAAAATAGTGTAGTTAACATTAATCTGACTATTTTTCTCTACTAAATTATCTTATGAAAGACTTATACATTAAAATTTCTTATCCATACATTTGGACTTAATTGTGTTGCAGAGGTTCTTTATAATTCCAAAACAAGGACAAATTGTTCATGTACTACTCAAACTTTCTTGTGATTGGAATCTCCAACTCTACCAAATCTATATGACATCATGTGGTCACACCTTCCATCTTCTTAATCTTCAAAACACCCGTTAAATATGTTATGTTCTTTCCTATGGTGGTAAAATTCAACACATATTTATCCAGGTTTCCATTAACAGATCTTTAACCCGTTTATTGTCTATATAGGATTCTTATAGAATTATTTCTCCCATATAAATTGCTTAAAATTTCTACATTGATCATCATAAATTTTTTCCATAAACCCAACATTAATATAATTTTAACCCATTATTAAAAATTCATTTAATGTGTTGTAATTTTCCATGTAATTTTTTTTAAAATTATATAGAATAATTACGTGACCAGACACTTTGATGACACATGATTCCAAGGCCCAATGAGCCCAGAATTTAAGTTTGAACAATTTTTAAGTTCAAATAATTGATCATAAGAGTGTGATTTTATAACTTTTAAACCAATGCTCGGATCAAACATATGAGGGCATCATTGATCTTAGAATGGCGGAATTTTCCTAGAATGGACTTAACATCGACATGAGAGGGTCCATCAGAGAATATAATTTTGGGAATTTTTGGAAAATAATAAAATAACTTGAAGAGTTCTTTTATTTTTGTTTTCTCACAATTTAGTGGTGGCATTCCAGCACTATGGTGAGGCGATGAGGCAACAGTGAACCCCTTTTAATGAGACTCCTTAATGGAATTGAAAAAAAACATGTTGTTTCATTAATTAAACAATGTAACGATGTGACAACACAACATAACAAAAATGCCATGACACATTTCTCATTTAATGAGATAACACATTGGGGAGTCAAATAGGGAATTACTCTAACTAATATATGGAAAACTTCTTCTCCAATGATGAATGAATAATATTGGCAAATTGCTAGAGACATCAACACACCGCAAAGAGTGAGATTGGTTGGAGGTGAACACCGAAAGCTTCAAACAAAACTTGAATCCTTGTGGGTAGATCGCTTTAGTGATGAATAACTTTGAGGTAGGGTTTTTTTTTCATTTTAAGTTACCTCATTCTTTTTTGAAATTGAAAAATGTGGATCAAACCACGAATAGGTTGATCTGCGAATCACATGTTCTTGTAGGAGAAAAATTCTCCTAGGGTTTTGAACTGGGATTAATTGATTAGATTTTGATAGAACATCAACTCATTATCCCATGTTTTCTAACCCTCTAACATAGAGGGCGCAAGATGACACGAACAAGGCCCTAGCCTCTCAGCCTTGTGTGTTTTGTGCATTATTCGTAAAAATGTTTTTGATGTGGTGGTAAGGGGGATTTGAGGCCATCATAGGGAAGATAAAATTCCCATGAGGCTATAGGCGCAAGCAGTGCGAAGAACAGACCACCATAGTGGACCCAATGGTTAGTGGAAGAACTGTCGGCGTGTCGGAAGAGGTACTATGACTGTTTCGGGCCGTAATGGTATGGTAAGAGCCACCGACCTCCACGATGGTGGTTGGCGATGGGTGGATGTGGAAAATCCATGGTCAACCGACCATGGTAGAGGGAGAAGGCCCCATATACATCCCAAAGGGTAGGGGTAGCCCGACATGGATTCTAGCTGCACCCCGATGGACCGGGTAGGGCACAGGCAACCCCAGCAGGCTGGACTCGCTGCCCAATGGGACAAATACATACTGGGATAAGTCCAGGTCAGATCGGAGGACCTGATTTGGATCGATGAACCTAGGGTCTGGTTGGTTTGGGTCGGTCTGACCAGTTCAGTCCAGACCCGGACCCAACTAGCCCTTTTTTGAAAAAATGCCAATATCTTACATACTAGTTGTCTAATTGATAAGCTTTTTGTGAAATTGAAATCCTCGAAATGAGGCATATCATTTGGAATAATATATAGATAATTTAATAGAAATTAAAATTTTATGAATGGATTAAGGATCAGTTCCATTGAAATCTAGCGCACTGTGTGTAGTAACCCTACGGTTGGCTGAGACCTAAAGAATACTAACAAGATACCCTATTTGGATTAGCTACTATGGGCCAGTGAGAAGAGGATTTTGTGTGACCCAGAAGGCCCATGATGGGGAGTGACTCTATGTAACTTAGAAGACCCACAATAATCAACAAGATGAGTACCTTAGAATGACCAAGGTTGAAAGTAGTTTCTGTGTGACCCGATATGCCCCTGCTGGGGAGGGGACTCTGTGTGACCTGACATACCCATATTACTAATCATGTATGAGAACCACAAAAATCCTAGGTTTGTGGGAAGCATCTTTTGTGTGACCCGACATTCCCACTTTACTCATTGAGGAGGAGTTCTCTATTATCCCATGGTGTTCGATGATATGACTAATAGTCCTACATTCCTACTATAAATTATACATGGTGTAAAGTGACTTGTGTTTTGATCATGATTCATGGTCCTGTTTCATGATTTTCTCTAAGTATTTCTTTGTTGTATTTCCTTTTTGTGTTGGGGTCCTTACTGAGTAAATTTTTACTCACCCCTGCACGGGCTTCACCCGCACGTGTTGTGTCTGGTGTAGACGACCACCACCTTGATGGAGGACTTGGTGTCCATGGACCTAATGGTTCTCTATGAGGCCAGGAAGGTAGAGCGTAGTTCTACAATGTCCAAAAACAACTCCACACTTACCTATCAAGTGGGGTTTCCAGTGGATAGATTTCAGAGTTTTCCTTGTGCTTTCCTATTTTCAGTTTATCTTTTGTTGAGTTTGTATTCTAGACCATTTGAATTACAATTTCTACTTTTGCTCAGTTTTTAGTGGATTTCTTGTTTACTTTTCGAGCATTGGGATGTGGTTGTTTGTGTGTGGGTACAAGTAGTTTGGAAAATGCTTCCCACTTGCTGGTTGATGCCTTCGACACTAGTCTCCTACACTTGGCATTTAGGAGGCGGGCTTGGGGTATATCTTGGAATTGGCCCTGGGGGATAGGTTGTGAAAAAGAAATATCAGAGGTCATTAGTTCTACCTTATAGATATAGAGTCTATTGGTTTTTTGGTGAACATGGCTAAATGTTGTGAGTTTGACTTTTAGATATGGGGAGTACAGTGGTGGTGCAACAACGTACATATCCATACATTAGGACCTTGAATTCTTCTTTTCAACTATATACAAAAAAACACTGGTTGAATGCATCATATAGGAGTCAAGTGTTTCCTTATGTTATTATTCAATAAGATTCATCTTGCAAGGTATAATCTTTTGGACATGGTACATCTTGATCTGTATCATGATGACTCTACACAGATGGCCAACTCAGATTTTCGATGCCTGACCATAAGGATAGCCCGTCGAGCGATGATGTGTCAGTTTAGGGACCAGTGATAAATATGGCCCCATCGGGTGGTGCACCAGTGTTACCACAACCCTTTGATTGGAAGTTACTACTAGTATTACCACTAGAGGTTTCATGTAGGATCAAAACCTTGCACAAGTACCAGAGATAGAGACCTCCTAGGTACTCGAGGGAGACAGATCCTCAGGATAATTAGGGCTAGCTGGAGGTGGTGAAACTGGTCTTCTTATTAGTAAGTACACCACTCAACTAGATGGAAATATTAACTACTATCCTTCTTTAGGGATCTAAAGGGAGATGGTGGGGCCTGATGATTTTGACTCCTAATGAGGTGACCCTCCCTTGGTATGACTTGAAGGCTCTTTTGTGGGAAGATTTCTTCCCTGATACCTTGCCTTCAGTGCACAGACAGGAGGTGCTTCACATACAGTAGGGCAACATGTTAGTGGATAAGTACTCTGCAAGGTTTGTAGGCCTCTCTTGCTACTATTCAGACATGGTGTAGGACCCTTTCATTAGGGTCCAAAACGTTGAACATGGACTCAATGGGGAGATCAGGTCATCCATGGGGTCTCTCAGCATCCCCACTCAGGCTGATGTGCTGGAATGATCCCTTATTGTAGAGAGATTCCTAGCAGAGCAGACACTAATAGTCAGATCCACCTACAGACATCACGCTATAGAGTCTTTAGTGGTGACCTACAGATAGGAAACAAGGGGACCCAAGAAGGTTAGATCTTATAGGGGATGACCCCAGGACTCGAGGTCAGTAGTATAGGGCTCCGAGAGTAGATGGAGTCAGTAAGGAACTAGGCAGTGTCTCTCAAGCGGTGGGCCGAGACACATGCTCGCGAATTCCCAACCCTATGCACAGAAAATAAACAGATGGTCGAGGGACTACAAAGGTAGAGGTAGAGGTTTGAGAGAGGGGCTCTGTAGGTTGGTAGAACTGGTAGAGGAGTAGGCTGAGGAGTAGGAGGTGGAAGATGGTTCGAGGTGCTACCACCCCCACCCACAGGTGGTCAACCATAGGCTCAGGGAGCCATTGGAAAGGGGCGATGCCAACTTCAGGTGATGGAGGCCTTTGACCATGATGCTCCATAGATGATTGGAGGTACAATCTGCTTCTTATCCACCTTAGATTCTGTTATTATATATATATGTTCCAGTAACTCTTTCATTTCCATGAACCTCATTCGAGGTTCAGATATTCTAGTAGATTCATTGGCTCAATCATTACAATTAGAGACTCCTACAGGATGAGATTAAATGATTCTACAATGGTTCTTGAATTTTTAGATTACTCTAGGATGCGAGATCTTTGTCTGGGATCTTCTAGTAGTGGAATCAAGACCTTACGACATCTTCTTTCATATGGACTGGTTATCTACAGTCCATGCTCAGATCGACTATACTAGGAGCAAAGTGTGGTGTTTCTATGAGGATGGGACTAGGTTTTCCTTCACTGGAAAGAGGGTAACTTTTGAAGGACCGGATGGAATTTCTCAGAGGAGTGTGCAACCAATCACTCACTAGTGGTCTAGCCTCACTCTCGGTGTAGTGGATGAGAGGTGTCCAAGATTTCTTGTAGTGGTGGAAAAGTACATGGATTTCTTTCCAAAATATATTTTTGAACCACCTCCTCGCCGGGAGGTAGAGTTTTGCATTGACCTGTACCCCGGGGAAACACCAATATCCACACTGACATATCATATGGATCCCACTGAGCTTCATGAATTGATGGTATAGTTGGAGGACCTGTAGGAGAAGGTCTTCAGGAGGCCCTTCATTTCACCATGGGTAGCCCTAGTGTTGTTTTTTAGGAAGTCAGACAATAGATTAAGACTATGCGTGGACATCCGACACCTAAACCTGGTTAATATGAAGAACAACTATCCACTATCAAGGATTGATGATCTCTTCGATCAGTGGAAATGTGCGAGGTGGTTCTCCAAGATAGAACTTAGATCAGGCTATCATCAAATTTTTCTACGAGATGATGATATACCGAAAGTAGCCTTAAGATTCTAGTACGACCACTATGAGTTTTTTAGGGATGCCTTTTGGAAATACCAATTCACCAGAAGTGTTCATGGGACTCTTGAATAGGATATTATGGCCTTACCTCGATTGTTTCATGGTGGTGTTCATTAAAAACATCTTGGTGTACTCAGTATCAGAAGAGGATCATGCTATGCACCTGCAGGTAGTATTGGAAACACCCAGAGAGAACCGGATTTATGACAAGCTCATGAAGTGATAGTTTTGGATTCGAGATGTCCACTTTCTTAGACCTTTCATCTCGGAGGCTAGAGTTACAATGTATCTAGAAAAGATAGAGGCGATGTTTTCTTGGGAGCCACCTTGGAGAGTGAATGAGGTGTTGAGTTTCTTGGGTTTGCTGGATACTACTGGAGGTTCATGCCCAAATTTTCAACAGTATCCTCAAGTTTTTCATCATTGAAATGGAAGGGATAAACCTTATTGTAGACAACGAAGTTCCATCAGTGTTTTTAGGAGCTGAGGCAGAGACTGAAGAGTCCCTCCATCTTGAGACTAATAGAAGAGGGCGTTGGGTATGTTGTCTTCTGCGATGCATTAGGTACCAAACTGGGTTGTATACTCATGAAGGATCGAGCAGTGATCACCTATAGCTCATGGTAGTTGAGGAAAAATGAGAAGAACTACATGACCCATGACTTAGAGTTAGAAGCAGTGGTGTTTTCTTTGAATATGTGGCAACACTTCTTGATGGGTAAACTATTTACTATTTACTCCGACCACAAGACTCTTAGGTATATCTTCTCATAGAAGGACTAAAACTTGAGACAATGTCGATGGATG
Organism: Viscum album; assembly: GCA_963277665.1. NCBI lineage: Eukaryota > Viridiplantae > Streptophyta > Magnoliopsida > Santalales > Viscaceae > Viscum > Viscum album. Next base: position 1,969,313,473 of record OY728132.1, read on the forward strand.
TAGTTACATTATTACTATGACCATTAGATAGTTTATACTTCTAATAAGGGGAATGTGGTGGTTGATAATCTCAACAGGAGGCACGATTTGGAGCTATTGGGTCAGGTGAGGGAGCAGCTAGCCATGTTGAAGATATCCTTCATGGATGATGATGGATCATCTTGACTTTAGTCGATGAATATCACTCCTCCAATATTATAGTTAGTTAGGGAGGCACAAATTGTGGATGTTTACTGTGAATCCCGGCATGTTCAGTTATCCTCAAGATAGAATCCTTATGGATTTTAGATAGGCGGGTAGCACGTCATCTTTTTCAAAGGGAACACTATATTACCCATGACGTTGCAGGAGGAGGTGTTGGGGGGAGTTTCATATTTCTCCATTGGTTGTACATCCTGGAGAGATAAAGATGTACCATGACCTATAACATCAGTATTGGTGGAAAGGGATGAAGAATTCCGTGGAAACGTCAATTTCATGATTCCTCGATTTTCAGAAAGTGAAGGCTGAGCATTAGGTTCTAGAAGGCTTGGCTAGGACACTTGTGGTACCAGAGTGGAAGTGGGATGGTATCTGATGGACTTTTTTATGGTATTACCGCACAAGTACAGGGGCCATGATTTTTTCTGGGTGATTGCTGACCGACTCACCAAGTCATCTCACTTCCTACCCATCTAAGAGAAGGGATAAATAGAAGGATTGTAGTGCCTCTACATCTAGGAGATAGTGAGGCTACACTGGGTGCCTTCGATGATTGTCTCTGACCGTGACACTCACTTTACAAACCGGTTGTGGAATAGATTATAGTAGGTGTTTGGGACTCATCTGTTCTTGATCACTGCCTTTCACCCTCAGATAGATGTTCATACAGAGTATAACATATAGACCTTAGAGGAAATGATTTGTGATTGCGTCCTTGATTTTGGTCGTAGTTGGGATGAACACCTGCCACTGGTGGAGTTTGTGTACAACAACAGTTGTCACTGCACCATTTCCATGGAACTGTTTGAGGGCTTGTATGGGTGGCCATGCAGATCAAATCTCTACTGGACAGACCCAGGGGAGTCCACACTCATTGGTCTAGAGTTGATACATGCTACCACTAAGAAGATGGAGATCATCCAGGAGTGGATGAAGACATCACATAACAGACATAAATAGTATGCTGACAGGAGATGGAGACCCTTGGAGTTCAATGAGGGAGACCAAGATTTCCTTCAGGTATCACCCTGATGGGGATTTCAGAGATTTGGCTGGGGCAGAAAGTTATCTCCAAGGTTCACTGGACCTTTTCAGATTCTGAGAAGAGTTTTTGAGGTGGCATACCACCTAGCTCTTCCCCCCCAAATGCACCGGGTGCATGATGTTTTTCATGTGTTGCAGTTAAGGAAGTATTTTCATGATCTATCGCACATCATCGACTGGGGAGAGCTGGTCATTAAGGATGGGGAACTGTTTGCAGAGTTCCTAGTGGAGATAGAGGTTTGAAAGAAGTGGGTCCTTGATGGATGGTTGATTCCTCTAGTGCACCTTCAGTTTCAACACATAAATCTCTAGGAGATAACATGGGAGAGGGAGGCTCGGATTCATGATCAATACCCCCATTTATTTAACCATCCTTCTTTTGGATAATGAGGACTAAATCCCAAAAGGGTGGAGTAATGTAATGTCCCCAAAATTTCTATGTAATTTTTTTAAATTATATGGATTTTTTTGAGACAATACGCTTTGACGATACTTGATTCAGAGGCCCAGTGAGCCCGAAATAGAATTTTGAACTTTCTTTTAAGGTAAGTTAAATAAACTTGTGAGTGAGATTTTATAAGTTTTAAACCAGCACTCATATAAAATATTCAAGGGATTGGTTGATCTCAAAATGGTGGGATTTTCCTAGAATGTACTTAACTTCTACCAGTGAGGGTCGACTAGAAATGATAGTTTTTGGAATTTTTGGAAAATAATTAAATAAACTAAAATGTTATTTTATTTCAATTTTATCACTATTGAGTGGTTTCATTCTATCATTGTGGTGCAACGATGAGGCGACATCTATTGTCTTTAATGAGACTCTTTAATGGAAGCGAAACAAACATGCTATTTCATTAATAAAGTAGTGTAACGACCAGACGACGCAATGTAACATAAATGATATGATGTGTTTCTCTATCAATGAGATAACACTTTGTGAAATAAAATGTGGAATTCCTCTGAAGAACCTACTGTGAATGTACTCTCCAATTACAAATGACAAATGTCGGGGAATTGCTGGCAAGGTCAACCCACCTTGAAGAACCAGAGGGCAAAAAATTCCAATGGATTCGAATGGAACATGAATAATTACATACGGATTTCATCAACAAAGAACACCTTCAAGGTCAGGGTTGTATTTATTTTATGTTACCCCATTATTTATTCAAAACTATGAATGTGGTTCAACCCATGAATAGGTTGATCTGTGAATTGTTCATTTTTGCTGGAGGGTAATTCACATGGGGTTTTGTGATAGGATAGCTTGATTTAATTATGATAGAACCTAAAACCATTATCCAATGTTTTCTAAACCTCTAACACGGAGGGCGCGTGCCAACCTGAACAAGGTCTGATCCCCTCCACATTGTGTTTTTGGTGCATTATTCATTACCTTGTATTTGAAGTGGCAGTAAGGTGGATTTGAGGCCATCATAGGGAAGATGGAATCCCCAAGAGACTGTAGGTAGAAGAGACACGAAGAATGGACCACTAGAGTGGACCCAGTGGTATGTGGAAGAACCCATTGGTGGTGGGGAGCCTTGACGACACGCATGAAAATGTGTTGTGGCCAGCTCAGGCCACAATAGAGCGATAAGAGATACGAACCTCCATGTCGGTGGTTGGCGGTGGGAAGACACAGTCTCCTGGCCATGTTAGTGCACCAGAGATGCATTACTGCACCGTAAGGCAATAAAAAATTCTAGGGTCAACGAACCGTAGTAGAGGGAGATGGCCCTGCAGATGACTTGTGAGGTAGGCGGAGACAGACGTGGCTTTCAGCTCTATCCCAGCGAGGTAGAACCGACCCGCCTATGGTAGGCCGGGCATGGTGCAGGCCGGACCCACCTCATCAGGCCGATCCAGACCCACAAACCAATGGGACATACCTAGGATGGGTCGGGTGGGGTCATGTCAGTCCGACTAGGTCTGACCAGAACAGGACCCAACCGATCACTTTTCAGAAAAACAACAATATCTTACAAACCCGACGACTAATTGACGAGCTGTTTAGGGATTTGGAACCCTAGAAATAATACAGATATTTTGGTATACTCTATAGATAATTTAATTGAATTTAAAATTTGACTAATGCCTTGAGGAGTGGTTCTCCTGGAATCAAGAGCACTATGTGTAAAAATTCTACAGTTGGCTGAGACCTAAATACTCTCAACAATCGACCCTATGTGGATCTACTACTATGGACCAGTGGGAAGAGGATTATATGTTCCCCATTTGGACCATGGTGGGGAGCGTCTCAAAGTGACCCAACATACCCAAAATAATTGACAAGTGGAGTACCACGGTATGGACATGGTGGGAAGAAAGTTCTGTGTGACCCGACATGCCCACAGTGGGGAGAAACTTTTTTTGACCTAGAATTCCCATGGTAAAAATCAAGGATGTGTACCCAAACAGCCCTAGTTTAGTGACAAGTGTCTTCTGTGTGACCCTGTAGGCCCACTATACTAATTGAGGAGGAGTTCTCCAACATCCCATGGTGTTCGATGATATGATTAATGGTCCTACTTTCCTACTCTAAATTATACTTGGTGTTAGCCATCTTGTTTCATGATCATGTTTCGTGATCATGTTTCATGGTTTTCTACATGGATAACTTTGTGGTATTTCTAAAGTGTTTTGCCCCCCATACTATGTATATTGTTACTCACTCCTACATGAACTTCTACCAGACATGTTGTTTTTGGTGCAGACGACTGCCACCTTGACGAAGGACTTGGTGGCCCAAGACCCGGTGGTTCCCAGTGAGACCATGTAAGTGGGGAACACTTATATGACTTCCAATAGCTACTATAAACTTACCCATCAGGTGGGATTTCCATTGGATGGATTTTAGAGTTTTCCTTTTACTTTCCTATTTTCAGTTTATCTTTTTTTGGGTTTGTATTTTGGCCCATTTGACCTACAGTTTGTACTTTTACTTAGTGGTTGTTTAGTGTAATGCATGTTTAATTTTATAGCTTTGGAAAATGATTGTGTGTTCAAGTGTACAGGTGCACAGGAAAATTCCTCCCAATTACAGGTTGATTCCTTCGACATTAGTTTCCAACCCCGGGCCTTCGGAAGGCGGGCTTGCGGTTTGTCAAGACATGGGCCTGGGGGGACAGGTTATGACAATTCCCTATTCTATCTTATTCTATATTGTCAAGATAATTTTCTTTATTTTCAAAAAAACTTACACAATAGATTAAAATTTATACCAATCCACCCCTTTTATTTTTTAAGAATATCCAACTCCTATATCCAATATTTCCCAATATCCTTTATTTATAATAAAATATAAATGGAACTTACTATTCTTTCAAATTTTGGGATCTTCCTTTGAAGCTTATACACTACCCTTTTGAATGGGGTTATATTGTTCCATCTTCATGCCTTTTCCACCCTAATGCATGGGAGAAAAAATAATTAAATCTTAGTTCCTAAATTATCTTAAATGTACAAGATGTATTATTCATGGGACTCAACTCCCCATTTGAGGATAGCGAGGACTTCTTCATCTTATTCCACCCCCTATGTTCACAATCTCATACATTGGATTCAACCAAAAATTGATTAGCTAAATTTTTAGAAGGCAAAGAGAACCATTTCTTATTATATTTTCAAATTCTAGAATCTTCCTTTACAAGATGCTACATATTCATAAGATATTCATTGAATTAATTTACCACTTGGCACTTGGGATGTTAATAAATCCTCAACGCCAACCAATCTTGATCTTAGAGTAAGAAACAAGGTTTGTTTTAGAGAAGAACAAGTCTTTCCATGTCACTCATGAATACATATGAAACAAATCATAGTATATTTTGAAATTTTGAATATATAACCTATAATATTCTTTACTTTTACACCAAATTATCTAAAATTAACACTAAATCACTTGGTGTTGTGGATTATACAACTTGATATATTAATCAATAAAACTTTTTTGAAATTCATAAAAATGATACGATGTGTATTTTAAGCCTTTATGTTCTTTATATGCATCAAAAATCTTCATAAAAGTCTTAAGAAATTTAATTTTGACCATAAATTCACATAAATATTCATATTTTCCCACCAATGGTTGATATTCAAATTTGGGGATACCACTTTTGGGAATAACTCCATCTTAGAAGCGATTGATATCTAGTATACCATGAAAACTAATAACAAATGCTAAAAAAATTGTTAGATTCAACCATGAATATGAATAAAAAATTAATAATATTGTTTCTTATCTTCTTTTTTTTTTCTTTCTTGAGTCTTGACACAACTTGATTTGGTGGTTAATCAGGTTTTATTTTCTTTCACCATACCATGTGATTTTCTTAAAAAAATCACCCAATGGATCTTATCTTAACCTTAAATCAATGCCTATTTACAAACATTTTGAAATAATAATTAATATGGTAAGAGGGGTACCTAAATATTACTAAAGTTATAGAATAGGCCTGGCCAAACAGGGCCAACCCTTCTAATTATAGCTTACATTTTCACTTATTTAGCTTTTAGGAATGTAATAACATTATATATATAACTTCATCATCATAATTTGTATCTATACTTATCAAAATACTTCCAAAATATATCTTTAATTTGAATCTAACTAAAATCATCTCTTTATGTATGTTAGAATCAATTCCCTTAGTTTAGGAGTTCTAAAATTTTGGAATCAATCAAACCTAAACAATTATCTTATTGACTTTCTTTAATATGGGATCTCACACATATCATTCTTCCCCATTTAATTATAAATTTTTTATTTATTTGTTTGTAAAAGTTCACTCAGGAACCTGTATTACATTATTTCCATGCGTTCCAGCTTGATTTTTTATTACTAGGTGGGTTCTTCTTTACTTCCAACTCTTCTATAGCTAGAACAACTCCTTTCGTTTTCTCCAATATTTTTCTTCGTTCCTTCTATGAGATTTGGTGTGATTATTTGGATCTTGGTGCATGATACACCCTTTTTTGTGGCTCAATTTATTATCCAAATCATTGAAGTTATTTTCCTACCTAATAAGCAATTTTCTGGGTTAAATGATTGTTTCATATGTCATTAGAGTTGAGTGTATCCTAATTGATTATCTTTCATTCCATTCATTATTGTAATGTGAATACCTTTTAATGTGATTTTGGTTAGGACATATAAAGGATTTACTTTATGAATCATACCTCATGTGATCTCTACTTTATATTGATGGCGTTTCTTATGGATATCTTCTCTCATTCTTTGGAATATTAGCTTTAAAACCCTAACACATGATGTGCCCATATCTCCCAAGAAAATTTTTTTAGGGACTCTTTATTTTCAATATTCCCTCTTCAATATTATTTATGGAACTCATTTTTTCTTCTAGATTTTGGTTTCGAACTCTTTATTCTTATCAAGGCTACCTTTGGATGGATTTCAATCTTCCCATTTGATGTCTTTATCCTCTTATTAGGATTTCTAATATTATAATATGTTATTTTCAACTATGTAATCCTCTATTTTATATTTTTTGTGTCATCCATCCTAGATTTCATACTTTATTCATGTCGAGTTTTGAGTATAATGACACATTCCTTAAATTCCTTATGAGTGGCCATTTGATTGAAAATTTATTGGAAAAAATATACAATCATGTAAATTTTTTCTTTAATTTTTATGATTTTAATTATATTTAAATTAAAGTCCACTTATTGTCTCTTTTTACACTTGTTATCTGAGAAAAAATATTTAATAATTACATAATAAACATCATGATTGACTTCCCGTTGTTCTAATTTATCTTCTAAAATTGGGATAACCTTTTATCTATTTTATGAACACGTCATTTAGTAGAATTTTTTTGTTATTTACAATTCTTAAAAAAATATTTTTTAGCTCTTAAATATATTCTTAAATTTATTATAATTTATCTAGAATAGTGTTATAATAAAATATAACATTAAATTCCATTTGTTTTATTCGGTAGGTGAATTCTTTCTTTCATCACCTTTTCTTCTTCTTTCATGTGGACATGAAACACTCATCATCATCATTTATGTTTATTTATTACAATTTTATCCAAAAATTTTTAGAGAACATTCAATATGAAAAATCTTTAAATTTTTTTTCACTAAGATCAACCTTTAAGGATTTTTTGATGGTGACATCTATCTTAATGATTATTTGATTTATTTCAAAGATAACACCTTGTCAGATCAGTGGAAAAATTAATTTGACAAAAAATTCTCTTGGGATTCCATTTGAATACTATATATAGGAAGTATAATATATTTTCTATTATTTCAAATTATTTCCATCAAATACTAGAGAAGTCAATCAATATTCGATTTCTCATTATAAACTTTTAGATTAAGTTAGAGAAATAAATAATCCCAGAAAAATGAACCTTTTCTTTGGTACCAATTGGAAGTAAATAAATGGACATAAATTGAGACTACCCTAAAGGTGTGTGTGTGTGGTAGGGGGGAGATAATCCAGGTATATAATGCTTATATAGATTTATTATTTTTTTCTTTTAACTCACACTTTCATTTAAAGGATATTGACCTCTTAACGATGAGGGTAACTTGCTATTTTATTTTTCTTATACATTGATCTAATTCAATTCAATTGTTAATTAATTTTAAAATATATCATGTGATTATTGTGTTACCTTATTTTGTTGTTCATGTATAAATAAAATAGGGAAAGAAGAATTTAGTTAGTTCACCCACATTAGGATATATCCAAGGAGCACACATATGAAATGTGTTGTGAAAAAAATCACAATAATCTACATTTATTTTAATAAGGGAATGATGCTAGATCACACCATTTCCATAATCACTACTTTATAATGTTTAGGGATGAGTTCAGTCCTCTCTCAAGGAAACATTAGTCTCCTCCCCCTCCAATCACTTCACTGATTCACGACTCTATGTCCTCATTGTTCTTTCTACTTCCTTTGGTCAGTGCTTTGGGGTATGAACTTCGCACAATTTATATGGAATTTCGGGTCCTTAATGAACATAAATTACATATTATCACCAATTGTGTATTGGTTCCACTAAGTTCCTCTTACCACACATTAAATAATTTCTATGATATCTACTTAAATAGACTTCTTCTTACATCTAGAACAATGTTTGCAGTGTCACGTTCACTAAAATAATGTGATATCTTCCTTATCACTTTGACCGAGTCATCAACATGTGATAATTTATTATTCTTCCTTCCACCACCTCCTATAATATATCTCTTCTCATATTTGAGATCAGATAGGAAATATGTGTAGGTCTATATCTCTTCCCTCCAACTTCTAACCATTCCCTAATAAAATGAGGGATCATGAACTAAAAACTTTTAAATCATTAATCTTAATTATGTCTATATAAATCACCCATAACTTATTATTACACCGTCCATGATTTCTATAACTGTATTAGACCATTAATATATTTTGTTCAAACATTTCTCTATTTATAGCACAAAGTAAGAATATAATTAATATATTTTAATAATAGTTTAATCACCTTTTAATCAAGCCTAGATCTTGGTCTAAAACCGAGACACATTATGTACAAATCCTTTTTGATATTCTTGCGAATTTTTAGAGTGAAATCCCCTACATTTTTTGTGTCTCCTATTGAAAGGAACACGAAAATAACTTTTCTTCAAACAATATGACTTGGTCTTTGTATTTCCAAGACAAAACGACTTCAACATACTCAAATACTTGACTTGTTGGTTTTTATTCTACTTATATTGAATTTGAACCACCACTTTTATCACTAGAGAAAAACACATCAACATAGACACCAAAACGACGATAATTCTTCTTCACATGGATCATAGGTGGAATCTCCTGACAACACCCTCATCACTACGGCATGGTCTATATCTCTTATATTTTTTGGCTAATTATCGAATTAGGTATTCAATGTTTTATAAACTATATACCACAATGAAACCTCTATATTTTTGTACAAAATAGTTTTCTATATACCACTCACCATGTTATGTGATGCGGTGTATCCGACCTTCAGATGACCATATTGCTCCTCTAATTATTCCTATAAAATACACAGTCACATAAATTCTATTTCCATATATATGGGATTTACTACATTACACAATTTATTTGAAATTACACAATGGGGACCACTATGGGATTTCATGTTCTAGATTTTCCATACCGAGCCTCTCTAACTATAACATGGATATAAGTAATGGCATGGTCGTACCTACCTTCATCTTTATATTCACCATGAAAACTTAATACCGTGTGGTCATTACCATGTTAGGAAACATCAACAAAAAATTCTATGAAAGGCCTTAAACATTTCATTGGACCTTATCTTTATCATATAAGATCCTTGTAGAATTAATTTGAACTTATATTTTTTCAATTGACTCTATCCTTTTCCATCATCCAAGTTGTTAATAAATCTAACACAAATACAATTCTTTCTCATTAATAATAATTTACCTTACCCATATTACTCCCTATTTTGAAGTTTATATTCCTTATTTTTAAAAAATCAAACATAATCCCATATGATTTATAAATATTATATTACCTTTTCTAATAAATTTCATATAAGTATTTCTATCATGTCACCTTTTTCTAAATTTTATGTCTCTTAGGAAGCAATATATCTTTGGAATCCATGATATATGGGCCTATTGTTTCCCATATGAAGCTTTTATCTACCTCAACAACAAGGTTTCATAAGTAATATGATGAAAACAAACATGTTATTCAATATATAGTTCTTCTTAAAGATCTCTATTAAATAATTCAGGATTCAAAATCATTTAGTAATATATTTACTGATTGTGAGATATAAATGAAAAGAACATTTTTATTGATTTATTTTTTGAAATTGGAGAAATTTTTTCCCAAAAATAAGCTCCATTAACTTGATATTATTATTTCAAAACTAAAAAATATTTTTTTCTTGACAATTTTATTTTAACTTTGATCTTTGTACAAATTCTTTGTTTATACTAGTGACATTTGGATCTTTTTTTATTAAAAGAATATTCCAAGTTGATTTATTTTCAATCTAATCAAGCTCCTCATTCATTTACTATCATACAGAAATTTTATAAAATAACCATATAAAATATTCATGGTTAAACATATGAAGTAATATATATTTAATTATTTTACCTTACTATTCTTTTGGATTGAACTATTGCACTCTCATTTCCAATTATATTTTCAGCTTCCAAATTCTTCTTTGACCTCTCATGTTTTTATTTTTCATCTTCAATAGAATCTTCATAGTCACTAGTTTGATATTAATTAATATTAAAAATATTCAGTCCTTTTCCGGACCCTACCTCATTTAATTTCTCAGAAAATATATATCCTTTCCACATTTGAATTTTCAAAATCATCTTTATTTTTCATTACCATAGTAATATTTATTTTATTTAAACCTCGTTGAAAAAATATACTATCTTATTCAGCCTCTATTTATAGGACTTATACCTTATTCAACTGGATAAAATACACGTGAAAAATAATTACCTTTTTCAACAAATTTCACAAGATCTGAATTTATAATCTTTATAAGGCATATAATTACAAAAAAATGAATTACTTAATTTTATGTAGGTTTTTTACCACATTTCTAATGAATAAAGAATTTATTTTATCATAAATAAGAACTTATTCTGAATATTCATAGTTTTAATCCAAGTTTCTATAAAAAAATTGATATCTTGAATTATTCTAGCTTGTTCATCCCTATCTCAAACAAGATCCTATTTTTTTCTCTATGTAAACACATTTTTCTCGGGCTTATATGGTGAATTTTACCAATTATTTATCCAATTTAATTTGGATTAATTCTATTAAAAGTTATCATCTTATGAATATTGACCACCAATTTCTTTTTAAGCTTCACTTAAAAAATTTTTAACATCTTCACTGGATTTGATTTTTGCATCAGAGACATCACTTTTTTTCATCCATACAGAAATATCAAAATTACAATGAATTATTGATCAATTTTAATGTATTGTTTTATCATTATAAAACAAAAAACTAAATATTTTAATTCATATTCACTAGTGTATTTAATTTCTATACTTTTGGGAAAACCTTTCCCTCTTCTACCCTTTTGAAATGTTTTTGAAATGTCCTCTCATTCTATCATGAGATATAGAAAATATCTTACCATACATCATTTTAAAATTATTATTATAATTATTTTGAAAAAGGTGTCAATGTAATCTTTGATGATTTTTTTAAACTCTTGAACTCATATAGTAAGAATTATTCATATCACCAATTTTGAATAAGTTACCACTTATTATTTAACCCTTTGTGAAAATTATTCTAAATTTTATGATCCTAATGAGATAAGAATTCATTTGAAAATTACTTGATTCCTAATATAATAATGATGAATTATATGCAATATGTTTTATGTAGTATATAAAAAAATTAAAAAAATTTATAATTTAGTTTTTGAGATTCAATCTTCTTCAAATAATTTAATTTTATTTTTGAAATAACCCCTTTTAAAATTGGTTATGGTTGATTAGAACATGCACTACCCATGTTAAAAACCTGTATGGTAGAGAACCAATAAAAAATTAATTGAAAAAAACTTATAAAACCTATTTGAGATGATATGGAGTGATCCGTGAGCATGCTTGAGCACAACCCGTGTCCTTACCTCAATTGAAAGTTATCCAATAGTAGTAACACCTCTTATTATTAAAGAAATTTCATTCCTAAAATTAATTGTAACTCTTTTATACTCTTCATTTTCCTTAAATATTTATATACTAGAAAACATGATATATGAACACTCATTGTTATGTATCAATTGGTTATACCTATTTCTTTTGTTAATAGAAACTTCAATAAGAAGCAACTTCTCAGACTTTTCCCAATCTTAAATTTCTCAGACATTCATTTATAACATTCACAGTTTTCCAAAACACTGTTTTCACATTTTTATTGTTCACATGTTCATATTTTACTAGATATTTTCCACAATCGTTCTAAAATTCTTTTAATGCATCATTATTTTCTTCCATATCTTATCTGTGGAAACCCCTCGTGTTGTCTATGGTCTTTTCATATATAGCACACCTTTTTTATATTAAAGTAACAATGTGATATTACAAGACTTCAGCCATGCTATCTTTTCACAAGGTCTAATATTCATTCTTTTTTACCACATGATGGTAAAAAAGAATTTGGTTATAAAAGCCAATCACGTTAGAATTATTTCACCCACATAATTTTACAATCCACAATAATTAATCTATTTAGAATTCCATCATGATGTATCTGTACTACAATCATCTATGCCTATAATTAAACATGTCCAATAATAGTTGAAATTGGAAAACAAAGTATAATACAAAAAATTTGAACATCAAAATCACTTTATAAATTTAAATTAAAGTTATAATCTAAAATCTCATTTACATAATAGTCCAAATGAATTCAAGGATTGTTAGACCAAATACAACAACTCACTAAATAAAAAATACTAGATGATCACAAAAATACTATATAATAGAAAATCAATATAACCCATGCGAACCACTACCCATCACTAAGAAGTATAATCAAGGCATCCATAAGAATCCCTAAAACATGTGATTGATTTCCATTTACCTAATTGAGAAAAAACTAAATTTTCATACACGACATTAATATACTTAGGGTGTGTCTAAAATTTTTATAAAAATACCACCAAATATTTGTATAATATATTTTATATAGGAAAACATTAGTTATAGTTTGAACATTATACTTTAGAGAGGCCCATTTTATTTTGTAATGAAATAGTGAAAACCCGTTTTAAAATATTTTTGTCTATAAAATGATCATGTTTCAAAATATTAATAAACATGGAAATAAAATGTGACCAAAAGAACCATAACATAATAATCATCATAATATCCTAAAAATAAGTGGAATATAAAGAATCAATATATCTCAATAATTCAAAACACTCGATACATCTGATCTAACCCATTGGAAAAGTTATAAAATAAAGAGATGATAATGAGGAGTCAATTAAAGAACACTATTCAACCTATGTGAAATTGAAAATTAAACCATCCTGGTGGATCATTTTGGTCTCAAAAAAAATAAACCCTAATAAATACAAAAAATTCTAGTGTATGACCAATCAAGGTTACCAAAACACATACCCAAGGATTCCAATTTATAAATCACATTTAATCAACTATCACTATGTAGAAAATAATAAAAACCACATATTAGACCAGCCTTTACCTAATTCAAAAGCATATAAACAAACTAATGATCATTAAAAATTCATTTCTATTTGAAAGAATCTTTCAAAAAATACTTTGGAGTTTAAAAGTCATTTAAAACGTTTTATAAAACACCACATAGTCCTAAAACTATCTCTGATTTTAAAACCATTTAAAACCACAACTTCTTATAGAAAAAATTCAATTAATAACATGTGGTATGTATAATGAAATCATTTAGAACTCATTTAAAACATAATATGATATATAAAACCAAAGGAAAATCATGTACTAAAATTGTTCCACATGAAATATCCATTATATAGAGAAACCTACAAGAAAAAAATGCAAACACATCGCCTTTCCAAGGATCAATGTCATTGGAGATTAAATAATGAAGGAACTCCCTAAAACCAAAGGATCAATGTCATTGGAGATTAAAAATATAGATAAATTATTGTATAAATTTCTTCAAACACCTCCCAAGGATAACCCTTTCTTCAAACCAAGGGTAGTAGGAGACTTAGCTGAAGGTTACTAAAGTAATACTTTCCTCCAATATGCAACACTTCAATAGATTGGTAAATGGTCGGATTATTAACAGTGATAAAGAAGATTTTTCTATCTCTAGGAAGTCCACTTTCTCAAGTATAAATATACCTAAATATATCAATTTAATTAATAAATGTTAAGATGGATAAAGTACATAAAATTGGAAATGGAAAAAAGGAAGCCCATGATTCCATGTGATTAAAATTTTCCCCTCAAATAAATCATATAAATATATCATTTCATATATCAGAGTTAAAGAGAAATTACTAAAACACACAATGATTTCCTTTATTATTTAGATCACCCAAAAACTATTTTTAATATTTTTTAGGGTTTTTAGAATGCATAATATGATTAATTAAATATCTATGATAAGTCTAAAAATCATTTAATTGGAATATACTTATGTTTCAAAAGTTTATCTTGAGGCACAATCACCAAATTCATGATATGAAAATAGGATATTTCTCCTAAGAAAAAAGATCTTAAAATAATTTTTTTGATATTACATTTTTACTATTAAGGATTCTAATTAAATAGGTGAATATTTTTTTTATATTTGAGGATACTACATGGTACATTGAGACATATGCTCACACAATATGTTTTTCTATCCTTGTATTTGATGACTGCATTCCTTGGGAATATTACAGAGAGAAGGATTACTCTACCATTGTGGATTATAAAAACATAATTAATGATGTTTTCATATTAATACTACATTAAAATTTGAATCCTATTATTTTAAAGGCATAACCTCTGAGTCTAATAAATAGTTGAAGTACCAAACCTCTACCAGACTGCCAGTAGGGACACTACTATAAAACAATCCATTAAAAGCACTAGAAGTTTTCAGTGCTAGAAAAAATCACTAACAAATGGTATATTGATCATCACTAAAGAAAGAACTGATAAATTTAACCTTTGATCTCCACCTTATTTTTAGTGATAACAAAGGGAATCCATTATCAAAAATTTATTTTTAGCAATGATAAAGGGTATCCTTTATTAGTGCTTTATTTTTAGCACAGATAAAGGGCACCCTTTATCAGTGTAATGTGTTTAGAGTTGATGGAGGTCTGCATAAATAACATTAAATAACTAAATAAAAATAAAAATAAAAAATGTGTTTATTAAAAAAGTATTACAAATTTTATTAATTAAATAATTATTGAGAGAAATGAAAAAATTATTTATAAATTATTAAATATTAAACATTTTATTAGTTAGATAATTATGATAATAAATGTTAATAAATTAAATATAAAGATATATATTAGTGTATATAAATATGACTTTTTATATTATAGAATATTTATATTATTTACATTGAATAGTCATATATTTATTGAATAATGGTTTATAATTAAAAATTATTATGAATTAAAAATACCGACTAATTTCATAATATAATGGATATATAATTTAATGTCGTTTGATTTTTCAATTTAACATAGATCAAAATTGTGTTATATTTATTTTATATATATGTAATTAATTCATTTTTATATATAATTCACACACACAAAACTTATCCATTTTTTTCAATATTTTTAAAGTGTAAATCTTTTTAATTTATATAATTTCACTCATTTTTAACATATTGGTGCACACATAATATTTAATATCCATTAATAATATTAATAATATATCTAAAAAAAATATATTTATAAAAAAATACATTCATAAATGTACATTTACTATATTTATACTATTATATATTTATAATCAAAAATAAATAAATATTTATTTAAAAGTATTTATATAATTTTATATATTTAAATAATTATTAAATTTATAATAAATTTATGTAAAAAATGAATATATTTACTATATTAATATATATATATATTTATTAAGTATATATAGGTAAAATTATATAAAAATATAAAATTATATAAATATTATTTTTTCAAAATATTTCTATAATTATAAATAAGTAATCCTAAAATTATAATAAATATATTTAAAAATACACATATTTAATATATTTTTATTTACATATATTCAACAGGTATATATATATTTAATTTTTTTATTTGTAATTATAATAATAAATCTTTTATCAGCACTAAAAAGGGATGATAAAATGAATATTTATTAGCTGTAAAACTTTAGTGCTGAAAAATATAGATTTTATCAGCTATTTTTTAGTGCTGATAGAGACCTACCTTTATTAGTGCTAAAAATGCACTGATAAATATCCCTTTTATCAATTCTTATTACTTAAGGGCCAATAAAATGTCTCTTTATCAGTGCATATTTGTTAGTGCTCATAAAGGTGTTCCAATAAATTTAAAAAATCTAACCATTAGGGAGCCCATCCTGATATTAGGAACTTTCCATGGAATCCAACCAATTTATGGTGCTCCCTCACAGTGAATCATAGCTTGAATCACACCATTCGACTGCCTCAAGTTGCTAAAACATCTCGTCTGACATCCGGTGTTCTATTTTAGTTGGGGTTTAAAAAGAGGGTCTCAGATTATCTTTAATGTAGTGAGGTAGGCCATCCGAATATACTTTTTGTATTTTTTTTATCATTTTTGATTTCATCTATGTTGATGTTTTTAATTATGGGGTAGTGGTTGTATAATTTTTTTCTTTTATATAATTAATAAAATGATTTGTTTATGATCTGTTGTTTGATTGACTACTGATTTTCTTGCCTTTTTAAATTGTTGTTTTGAATTAATTTTTATTGTTGTCTATTATTACATCTAAAGAGAGAACCACATCCAAAGGTCCTATGGCAACCCTTAGATTCACCATCCATGTGTACTTTAATCCAACAAATAAATAAAGGATACCAAATAACCTCAAATGTACTAGCAGGAGGAATGATGTTACCAGTAATACTATAGCACCATAAAATAATGAAATCCTGAATGGAGCTATGATATTAGTCCCTTTAATGGAATTTGGATTACCATATAGTATAAAGTATCCATGATAACAAGGAATTAAGATTGAATTTGTTTTTTAAATTTAAAAATTATTTCAATTTCTCTAAATGATATGTATCATTTCATTCATAGCTACCAAAAATTTGTTATATGTCTAATAAACTATCTAAAATCTTTGCATCCTTCTCTTAAGGGAATTTGGGAAATGATATATCCTTAAAGAAATTTTTTTAGGAATTCTTTAGCTACTTCATAGGGATATTCATCAAAGAGTTTGACTGAAATTAAGTTTTGTGACCATCATATGTGTATGGTACACATGTTCTTCAATTTTATATTCATCATGGATTTTTTTGTAACATGGATATCATGTGCTAGGTATTCATGTAATCTTCCACTAATAATATATTTTTTCTTCAATAAATTGAAAATTATCATCTGTATAATAGACATTCAATGCATCAAATGATTCTTGAAATTGGATACAAAAGGATGAAATAATGTAAGTGGTAACCTCAGTAACAAGAAAAGGTGTAGTTTTTTTCTTGTGGCATTAATTATTAATTAATATGCCTTAAAAAATAATATAATCATGTAATATGATATAATAAATTTTAACAAAAGTAGCAATTTTGTTTCACTAGGTTTTGGAATATTATATCATTTTATATGAAAAATTATAATATAGTATGTGATAAAATAAACTATTCTCATGTCTCAAAATAGATAATAAAATCATGTTTACTATACAGATCAAAAATTTAAAATATGAGTACTAATTAAAGTGAAATTTTTATTTTTATGTAAATATTTCATAAAATATGATTGATATTCATGGATTATCTGTTTGATTTTAGGGAACAATAGTTATAATACTCGATATAGATTTAAACTATATCAAGGATTTGGGTATAACACATATCACTAAATACATTTTGAGGAACAATATTATTTTTCTCATTATAATTTATAAATAGAATAATATAATTTACAATATAATTACAAAATTTTTCAAATTTTTTTTGAAATTGAAATTACTTATAAATATTTTATATATAAATTATTTATAATGTATTAATAATTAGTTATTAATAGATTATAGAAAATTGAAAAACTACATGTCATTAATGTTAATTAATATTACCAATATTGATTTTTGATATATATTTAGTGTCTTATTATTTTGATAATGAATATATTATGTGAATTTATTGATATATTATATAGAATTAATCTTTTATGAATCCACTAGGATGGATATGAATTGAAAATAGATGCACAGAATTCCTGTTACAAATGAATATGAAGATGGAGTTAATGATTTCATCATGTTTTCAATAGATCATGCGAATAAACCTTCTAGTGTCCTATGTTTGTGTTTATATTATTATTCAAGTCAAATTAGTCCAGAAGATTTGTGAGAACATTTTATTTGTCCTGGAATAGATCAAAGCTATAAATGCTGGACTAGACATGGGGGAAAACTGAATATGGAAATCAATTGGGATTATATTACAATTTATGAATCATTTGATATGAATACGTTTGTAAAATATGATGGAGATCGCATGGAAGAAATGACAATTTTAGTGGAAGATAACCTTCATGATTGTCCAATGTTGTTTGAGGTGTTAAATACCAGTTCCAAGAAACCATTGTATACCAGTTTTACTGAATACACAATATTTTCAACTGTATTGAAGATAAATATTTTGAATGTTTACAGTGGGTGGAGTGACACCATCTTTACACAACTACATGGTCTTTTGAAAGATATGATACTAGAAGAAAATTAACTAACATTCCAAACATATGATGTTAAATGAATGTTACATTCAATGGGAATGATCTAAAAAAGATACATGATTTTCAAAATTATTTAATATTGTTTTGTAAGGACCGTAAATCACTCATAAAATTCCCTAACTGTGGAACAAATCAATATAAGAAAAATGAATCTAGTCATTCAAAATCTGTATGGTAAATTCCTATCATTCCATGGTTTTTAAGACTATATAGATGTCTGAAAATTTCAAGACAATTAACATGGCATGCAGATACATGTATTAAAGATATAAAACTACATCATGCAATAGATTTTCCTTAGTGGAAGAAAATTTCTTACAAGTTTCTTGAATTTGGAGACGGTTAAGAAACTTTCATCTTGTGTTATGTACAGATAGAATAAATCATTTTTGTGTATATAGTAGTACTCATAGTATATGGACCATCATGTTGGTAAATTATAAGTTGCATCCATGGTTATGCATAAGCCAAAAAAGAATTATGTTGTCTTTTCTTATATATGTACTAAAGTAACATGACAATGATGTTGATGTCTATTTCACTCTAGTGATCGATGATCAGAAATTGATGTTGTATATAGATATTATAATGTATGATGCTCGCAGAAGTTAAGAATTTAAATTTAGGGTTAGGTTGTATGGAATGATAAATGAATTCCCCACTTATAATTTTTTTAGGATAAAAAATTAAAGGAATGTTGGGGTGTCCCATTTGTGGGAAACACACATAATCAATACAGTTGAAACATTCCTCGAAGACTATATTTTTAGGACATTAGAAAATTTTACCTCAAAAACATAAATACAAATCTTGTGTGAAAATATTCAGTGGGAATACCTAAAAATGTACAACACCATCTATAGTAATGGGTGATCAATTATACAAAAAATTAAAAAATATTGACATTGTTTTCGATAAACCATTTTCAAAAAACAATACAAAATCATGTTGGAAGAAGTGATCAATTTTCTTTTAATTACAATATTGGAATTGTTTGTTTGTTAGAAATTTTATTGATTTCATGCATATAGAAAACATAGTATTTGTTAGGGTTATTGGAACATTACTAAATGTTCATGTAAAAACAAAATATTGAATCAAGGCTCGGTTGGACTTGATTGAAACAGGGATAAGGGAAGAGTTGGAACCAGTGAATAGTAAAAGACAGACTCTTCATGTTGCTGTAGATTACACTATATGAAGTTAAAAAAATCAAAATTTCTCCTTTTCCTTACTAGTGTAAAATTTTCCCAGTGGTATTCAGAAAATATCAAGAATGTCATTTTAATGGATAATTTGAAGTTACAAGGACTAAAATCATATTAATTTTTTGTTTTGATGTAATATTTAATTCTTGTTTGTTTTTGTTGCTTTTTCCCTCAAAATGCATGACATCCATTATCCTGACTCTTCATCCTTTTCAAAGCCATATGCGGTAAATTTGTTGAACCGACAATGTTTCCTATCATAAATATGAATATTGTAGTCATATTATATGAATTAGAGATTTTTTTCCAACCATAATTATTTGATATAATTATCCACTTGATTTTTCACTTGGTTAGATATACTCAACTATGTGGTCCGATCCATTATAGATGGATGTAACCCATTGAAAAATATATGAATATTCAGAAAGGGTATGTCAATAATAGAATTCATCTTGAAGGTTGTATTACAAAATGATATATTGTTGAAGAATGTATTTAATTACTTACTGATTACCTATCAGATGTTAAAATAATTAGTCTCCAAAGATCTAATCACAACGAATGCATTATGGGTGAAGGGATTTCTATAAGAGATGTTTTTACAATTACTTTGACAATGTAGGAGTAAGTGCATCTTTCTATATTACATAATAGTGAATATGTTGATCCATACACTGAATACCCTAAAGAAATTCTTAGAGATATTAATCCATCAAGGGATAAAGGAAGGATGTTAAATACATGTACATGATAGTTTAAAGAAATTTTTTAAGATAAATTTATAAGGAGTTATCTAAAAAAATGAATTCAATTATCAAAAAATATCAATGTCTTTCTAGAGGACAAGATGAAAATGTCATATCTTACACTATTTTTGTAATCAATGGTTATACAGTCTATAAAAAATAACATGATGAATTTAGTGTGATGCAAAATAGTGGTGTTACACTTATAGTTGTAGCGATGGACATATTTGGTTATAAGGATAGAATTGAAATTTATGAAAATATGTCATATTTTGGCATTATCAAAAAGATATAAGAGTTTCATTATAAAAAATTTCAATTGACTCTTTACCATTTTTGATGGGTTTACAATATCAATGGAGTTAAATTTGATGAAATGGGATTTCTGACGATGAATTTCTATGTGGAAGGTGAAAAATACGATCCAATCATAATGGAATCACAAGTAGTGAAATTATTTTATGCCTATGATCTAACAACCAATAATTAGTCAATTTTTCTGGAAACTAAAACAAATATTAAGTCAGATTAAAACTCAAATGGGGATGACCCTTTCAATAAGACATAAAAATCCTTTCATTCTAGTCCCAATGTATATAATGTCATATATATTAGAGGGGACCACAAAGAAGGGATTTTGATTCTCAATAGAGGAACCAAATCCTTGAAAACATTACAAAAAATAAATATGGTTCAATGAGATGTTAAAAGTGTTTTTTTAATATATTATGTTTTTCCTCATAATATTATATGTTCTATACTGTATTAACATAATCTAAATTAAATGTTTGACTACTCATGCAGACAATGTCTTCTACACATGATGATGTTAACAATACCTTGGGAGAACAAATTATAATTAAGGAAACTATTTGGAAATATCTAAAGATAATTTTACAATATACTTTCTATATATTACCAAAATTCTCTATAATGGAATTTTGATTTAATTTTCATTATTCCCTTTAGAGTTCATTTGTTTTAGAAGATTTCTATCTATGTGTAAGAAGTGAAATGATGTTGCCTCTGATCAACCACAGAGGTAATATTGACCTACTCAAAACCCAAAAAACACATTAAAATGATCTAAATAATTGATAAAAATGATCCATAAGTGATTTGTGATCTGTATGAATTAACCACATCTGAATTTGATACACAATGTGATCGGTATGAGTCAAAGTATGTGTTTCAATATTTAAATTACATTTTAGTAAATAAGAAAAGTGACTTACTCAAAACCAAGAATACAAATTTATATTATTTTGAAACAATTGGGAAATTATACATAATTCATTTGAGACATGTAGGAATCAGTCTCACCTCAATCAGATGCACGATGTGACCAATATGACTCAAAGTGTGTCTTTTTTTAAAATTGCAATAAATTTTAGTAAAAAGGGTAATTGACCTACTGAAAACCAAGATAACACATTCACATTATTTTAATACTTTTGTAAAATTATCCATAAGTTATTTTTGATGTGTATTTATATTTTTGTTCTTCAATCTGATGCACAATGTGATAGTTATGAGTCAAATTTGTGTATCAATTTCAAATTCAAATTTTAGTAAAAAAGACATGTGACCTACTCAAAATCAAGAAAAAACATTCATATTGTTCTGAAACTTTTGGGAAAAGATCCATAAGTCATTTGGGATGTGTTGGAATTAGCCACACATCAATCCAACATATTGTGTGATCAATATGATTGAAATTATGTTTTTTTATTTTAAATTTTCAACAATTTTATTAAAATGGATAAATTTATTACTCAAAACCAAGGTAACACATTCATATTATTTTCATACTTTATGAAAATGACCCATAAGTAATTTGTGATGTGTGGGAATCAGATTACCACGATCTGATGCATGATGTGTCTAGTATGACTCAAAGTGTCGGTTATCATTTTAAAATCGACATTTTATTTCAAAAAGT
Source organism: Viscum album (assembly GCA_963277665.1). Lineage (NCBI taxonomy): Eukaryota > Viridiplantae > Streptophyta > Magnoliopsida > Santalales > Viscaceae > Viscum > Viscum album. The sequence goes on from OY728132.1 coordinate 1,969,336,119, forward strand.
TTCACTCACTAAAAACATATAAAACCCGCACATATTTTCTTCTTTAAATAAGAAAATGGTTTATAAGTTATTTGGACTTATAGGTATGTATTTAACATCAAACTGATACATGATGTGATCATAACCAGTCAAACTTACGTGTTTCTAGTTTAAAATGAAATTTTATTAAAAAGTGAATCTCACATACTCAAAACAGAGCAAAAAACAATTATATTATTCTGATACTTTAGTAAAATAATACATATTTCATTTGAGACATGTTGGAATCACCGACACCTCAATCCGATGCATAGGTGTGATGGGTATGACTCCAAGTGAATCATTTTATTTAAATTTGACAACAATTTTAGTAAAATTAACTCTTTATATTAATTTATTTCTTTATATCATTACTAATATAATAATTTTTTCCTTATACCGGTGCATTATTTTTCTTGAAGAGGGTTGGTGTTTCTTGACCAGAATTGGTTTTTCTTTTGTTTGTGTGTTAAATTTCATTTAATTTATATCCTGTATTGGTACTTATTTATATTGATATCTTTTTTATTTCTGGTGTTGCGGTGTGTTATTACAAAAAAACTACAGTGGTGCTGTAGTGTGCCATTACAACACACTACAATGTGGCCCGTTATTGACACCTTTAAAAGAACTGATAAAGGACCCATTTATTAGAGATTTTTCTTAGCATAGATAAAAGACCCCTTTATCAGAACTTTTTCATCAATGATAAATGTACAAGGCTTTTAGCCTTTCTCATGTAGTCCGTGAATTTCTAGAACTGATAAAAGCCATTTCAAGTGCAGTTAAATGCCAATTTTGTAGTAGTCGAATAAATTTTGGTAGTTCATAATACATGAATCATAAGGAAAAAAGAACATAATACATGAAATCATTACATAGGAATAAGATTTGGAATTGTAATACATATAAGCATATAATATGATTTCAATAGAAGTCATGGCATCGCTACCAATGCTATCTTAGTAGTATGTATTCACTCCCCATACAATCTTGGTAGTCATGGTTTTCTCCCACTACCAGATTAATAGTATGTGTTCAATCCCTACCCCATCTTGGTAGTCCTGGTTCACTCTCGTGGACATATTAACTATCAATTCTCAGTCATCAGACCATATTATTCTATCTAATGAAATATAAATCTTTACCCAATGCATTGGGGGGAGATGTAGGTCCTAATGATCTCATATTTAAATTATAAATACATGTTCAACTATATTATAAACAACCATATCATGACCCATGAAATGAAATGGGAATCATAAACATGTTATCATATCATAACCTATAGAAAAATATATAGGTTTTATAATCATTTCATAAAAATCATAACAAATAAAAATAGGTGGGGTTTCAAAAGCGTATAATCCATTAAAAAGAAACAAGTTTGATAAACATCATGACCTTAAAACATAAACCATTCAAAGAAATAATATGAATGGAAAAATTGAATAATTTATCCAAAAAGGCATGAGTAAGACATACAAATTTTTTCACACATGGTAAATAATTTTGAAGGATCTTTTAAAAACATTTTATGAGGAAAATATTATTTCGTCATTGAAAAATGTTTTTTTAAAACATAAAACATTTTTGAAAACCATTTTCCATGAAAATATATTTGGAAACATATAATGGAATATTTGAAATCCATAAAAATTTTAAAATAATTTCTACCTGAAAATGATATTTTAATATAATTTAAAAAAAACTGAATGAATTTTTGAAACATGGATTTTTCAATAAAACAGATTTCCAACAGAAGAGAGAAATACAATCATATTTTCCCTAAAAACATTTTCAGAATTATATTAATTGAAAAGGATTAGAAAAATGGTAATTTTAATTATATATATATTTATTAATTAGATGATAAGAAAAATCAGGATTGTTCTTGAGATATGGACCATAAGTTTTCATTAATGGGATTAAAATCCTAAACAATCCCGATAAACGATGAGTTTATTTTAATAAACACTTAACACTTGGTAACATACAATAATAAAATCCATTTAAGAAAATGAAATTACTTGAAGATTAAAATATAATTAAAATAATTATATTCATGATATAAAATTTCAAATGGATGTATAAAAACATAAAAAAAGTATGTAGGTGTATAACAAAACATGTGTCTCAAACAGAGAAAAATTTATAGGAAACTTTCTTACCAATTTTATAATTTTTGAAATGAAAACCCCATAAAATAAATATCATAGTATGAATATGTTAATATTGATAAATTTAATAATAATAATCATATAATACATTCATCATATGTATATGCACTACACAAAATCTAATATTAGTGAATAAGTCATGTTTTTGATGGAAATAAAATGCGAGGCGAAATACCCTTACATTGTGTGCTTCATTTTTTCTTACCTGTACTGTATAATTAGTATATGTTTGTTACACATATATCAAAGAACTATATTAATATATATAATACTAAAAATTATTTTCTTATGACCTTATATTATCAATTTATTACCAATTTCATGTTAAAGTAATGTTTTATATAATAACCACTTTGTTTATCATACGTGTTTTGACATGTAATTCTTTATCCTATTACATAAGTCATGATTTATGTATTTAAATAATGTAAAACATGACTTATATATATATATATCTTATATACGTAGTTTATAAACATTTATATTGATATATAAAATATAGATATATAAAATGGAATACATCATTTACAGAGCTGGTAGGTCGTGCATTCACATGAATGTTGTCTCCATTTTCATGGAGTATTGAAAGAAAGAAAGTAAATGAAATATATGTATATATGTATAAAATTTAATTAAATTAATTAAATTATTTCATATATATCATGTGATTTTACCAGGCCCATCCATAATACATTCCATTTAAAGGGTGAATGAATCACATCGTTTTGAGAAGGTGGTTATCCACACATCCACAAACTAATTTATCTTATTTACACAAAACTGAAAGCATGATGGTAGGATTTATATAATTAATTAAGAACTATAAAAACATAAAATATATCATAGATATAATTTATAAATATAATATCCATTATAATTTCAAACAATAAGAGGTGGCAAGGGTAAACCAAACAAGATTGTTTCGTGGGACGGTAGTTCACCGTACATAAGAACAGTAAGTTCATTACCCATTAGATTGAAGTGTGTGTAACATAAGGTCAAAAAATTAACATAAAAACATATAAGTATATTAATGATAATTATTATATTATGTTTTATTATAATAATAATAATTTAGGTGGTGGATAAAGGAAATAAAAGAAATGATCTTGAGGAATATTGTCACCTCTTCTTTGGGTAACTGCTTTTGGTTTTCAAAAAAGGGATTCCTTGGATGAATTTATGCCAATAATAAGGGATTCAAGGAGTAAATAAGGTAAGTTATGAATTCTATAGGGTTGATATTGTCTGAACCAAACATCTTTGTGAGGTGTGAATAAGTGGGATAATTTGTGGCCTTTTATAGGGATAAGAGGAGACACACTTTTTATTTTTGAAAACAAGTTATGTGTTCCCACACTTTTACCCAAAGAAATCAAAAAAACCAAACATAATTATATAATGTAAGGTTTATTGACTATGTATGGCCATACAATGGGAATTTCACAAGTGGATAGTTTATTTGGGCACTAAGATTAAGGTTTATTCCATTATTAAGCTTAATTTTACCTTAATTGATATTATTAATCATAATCAATTAAATAATATTTTCCGTGAAAAATTAAGTTTAAGTTATTAAAATATAAATTTAATAATTTTAAAACCTTGGATATATATTTTTGTAGTTTCAATTAACACAATCATAAAAATAAAATTTAAGGCTAATCTAATAGATGTGGTGGGACAGCGTGTATTTAAAGTGGAAATGTTCACAAGTTCATTAAGATTTAATATCCAAATTCAATATAAAAAGGGTATAATAACATAATTTTGGTTAAAATTTGTCTAATTTATCTAATGTTACTTTAAAACCAACTTAAAATTTAATTTATATATATTATTAAATTTTACTAAAAAGTAGTTTGGAATTAAAATTCAGTATTTTTCATTATTCATACAAAAATGAAGTTTCTAAGAAAAATCCCAAAAATCCACCCTAAGATAATTTTGATATTATAATGTAAAAAACAATCATAATTTAGTAAAATAAAATTTATAAATGTTTCCATAATTAAATTTTATTATTTTTCACAAAAGGACATGGAAAGAGGTTCATTTGAGAAAATAGTATTTAAAATATATGGTCTTTACCAAAAATTATATTTTTTAATTATTAATAAGTTCTTTTAATATAAAACCATTTTAAAAGATATTTTTAAAGTAGTTATTACAATTTACATTATGAAATTTATCAGCTTGGTTATAACTATTTGATTTGAATAATTTTAATAATAAAATTATGTTTTGTAGAATCATAGTATTGTATATAACACACGCCAAGTTAGTGTTGGATGGAGCACACAGTAAGTCAATGCTGTGTGAAAGGAATATTTGATGTAGTTCAATGTAATACATCAATTAAAACTAATTTATTTAGAAAAATGGTGTATAAAAACACAAGGTGTTACATTCTACCCAGATTAAAATAAATATCACCCTCAAAATTCATTATTTTGGTTAAAAAATGAGGATACTTATCCTTCATCATATCTTAAAGTTTCCATGTAGCTTCTTCTATTGGTGATTTATACTAAAAATTTTCACCTGGTGCGTGATCCTTTTTTAGAACATTCTCTGTGAGATCTAGACTTTCAACTCTTTGTCCCTTGCAAGAAAGATCCTTCTCCAGTGGTATAACATATGAGTTCAATACATATAAAGGGTGAGGTTTTTACTTACTTATAGGAGGTACATAGAACACATCATTTACTTGAGAGATATTTTGAGTAAGTTCCATGAAATAGGAAACCATCCCGATATGATAAAAAACCTCAAAGGTACTGATATACCTAGGGATTAGTTTCCCTTTCATCATGAATCTCATAAAATTCTTCTTGGGAGAGATTTATAGAAACATATTTTCACAAAATTAAAATTATACATCACCTAAATGGTTATCAACATTAATTTTAGGATGACATTGTGATTCCTTGATATGATACTGAATGGATTAAACATTCACTTCCATTTCTTTAGCGATATCAGGTCCCAATAGAATTCTTTCTCCAACTTCGTCCTAGCACATTAGATATGTACATTTATTCGCATAGATGGTTTCATAAGGTTACATACTAATTGTTGAGTGAAAAATATTGTTGTAATAAAACTCAACTAGAGGAATGTGTTGATCCAATCCACCATTGAAATCTAACAAACAAGATATCAATATATCTTCTAGGCTTTTAATAGGTTTTTTAGACTGAACATGCATCTAAGGATAATAATATGTTATGAAACTCAGTTCTAGATCAAGATATTTCTAAAGACTTCACCATAACATATAGGAAAACCTAGGATCCCAATCCGATATAATGGAATGTGTTACCCCATACAACCTTACAACATTTTTAGTGTATATCTTGGAATGCAGATCCAGAGATAATTTTACTCTAATAGAGATGAAGTGTGCTAAATTTGTAATTTGATAAACTAACAACCATATATAATTAAACCATTTATAGGTTTTAGGGCGTCTAATGAGAAAATCGATAGTTATTTTCTCTCATTTCCATTCTGGTATGGGTAAAGGATGCAGGATCACTTGAGATTTTTTTATTTCAGCCTTAACTAGATGGTATATAGAGAAAAGAGATACCAACTCTATGATATCTTTCTTTATTCCATCCCACCAAAAGTCTTACATCAAATCCCTATACATCTTCGTACTTCCAAGATGAAAAGAGGATGAAAAACAATGTGCATCCTCTAACAACTCCTAATTGAAATGTAGTATGGAATGAACACATACACAATTCCCAAACCTTATCATTCCATACTAATCAATATTAATCTCAAGAACATTTCTAGCCTTCTTTTGTGGCTCTATATCTTCCTTCAATGCCTATTTAATATTCCCTTATATAGATGGTTGAACATTAATTTGATAAAGATAATATTTTTTCCTTCCTTTAGGATTTCCAGCTATAACCTTTGAAAACCCAAAAATATTGGATCAATTGTGATCCCAATCATGGATAAGGTAGCATGATTCTTTCTACTCAATGTATAAGACACCTTGTTCTCTTTTATAGGGTTATAAGGTATTGAGAAGTCATAATATTTTATCAACTATATCCATCATCTCCAGTGCATGTTCAACTCATTATTTGGGAATATATATTTCATAATTTTATGATCAGTAAATATATCATCATTTTCACCCTAAATATAATGCTGCCATATCATTAATGGAAAAATTACCACTGCTAACTCCAATTCATGAGTTGGGTAACTTTGATCTTAAATCTTCAACTACTGTGAGGGATAAGTGATAAATATGTTATTCTTTATAAAAAAACATAGAAATACCTCTTGAATGCATCACTATATATTAGAAAACTTCCCCACTATAGGTTATTGTAATAACATGTGCGCTGACTAGCATTCTCATTAGTTCCCTAAAATTTCCCTCACATTTATCTGTTTATAGGAACTCAACACCCTTCTGAGTTAACATGGTATAGGATTAGATATTCATGAGAAATTATACCCAAACTATTTATAATATCTAGTGAAACTAAGAAATATACTAATCTCATTCACCATGGCTGGTCTAGTATGGTATTCCATAGCCTTTGTCTTTAATGGATTTAATATAATACCATATTTTGACATTTTGTGCCCAAAAATCTCACCTTTGAAGATAAAATTCACGCTTTGTAAATTTTTAATATTGTTTCTCTTTATTTAGGGTATTTAGTAAAATTCATATATGGTTTTCATACTCTCACTTTATTTATTAATAGATATGATTATAATCTATAAATACAACCACTAAATGACAGAGATATTCTCTAAAGACTATTTTCATTAAATTCAAGGAGTTAGATGAGGAATTATTAAGATCAAAAGGAATTAATAAATATTCATAGTGGATATACCTTTTACCTAATCCTATCTTGGTTATATCCTATTTCTTAAACGTTAATTTATGATATTCTGAATGGAGTTCCATCTTAGAAAATTATTGAGCTTCACACAGTTGATTAAATAAGTCATCAATATGGGGGAGCTGTTACTTGTTTTTGATTTTGATATTTCTCAAATTCTAATAGTAAATAAAGTGACACATTTATCCATCATTCATTTTTACAAAAATAATAGGTTCACCCCAAGGTGACACACTTGGACAAATAATTCCCTTAGGAAGGTTTTCTTTGAGTTTCTTCTTCAATCACTATAACCCAATTGGGGCCATTCTGTAGGGAGTCCATAAAATTGGTATGGAACCAGGTGTGAGTTCTATTGATAACTCAACTTCACTATTTGGTGGAAGTCTTGGAAACTCTTCCATAAAGACATCCAAAAATTCCCAAACAATAGGCATATCATTGATTCTAATTTCCCCCTAACCATTTAAGATAAGAAACCATTTTGAATGGGAATTAGGACCCATACACTATATATATTTCCCACAATAATTAATACTCATCATCAAATAGATGTATGATCATAAGAGAGTTTGAGTTATCAAACATAACTTCCCTTCTTTGATAATTGATGCAGGGTTTATATATAGAATTCCAATCCATGCCTATGATGACATCAAATTCAACAAAAGGAAGAATGACAAGATTTTTAGTAATAAAATTCCCACAAATGTCAACCGAAGAGGAATTATAGACTTGGGATGAAATCATTATACCATTAGGGGTTTTCATTTCTAATTCTATATGTAATCATTTTGGTGGAGCCTTAGCACCAATAATAATTTTTTATATATGAAATAGGGGGTAGACCCAAAATAAAATAAGGCATTGGTTGATCTAGAGTGGATGGTAGGTGTACCTTCCACACGTCATTATCACAACCCATGTTAGAAATTGAGACTACATGAGATTTCCACTTATCTTTTTTCATAATAGGTTCTGAAAATTGATCATCATAACTAGCCCATGGGTTTTGGAACTAGTTATCATAATACCCATTCTCCTTACACTTGTAGAACTGAAGCATGCGAGGTGCATTTTGTAAATCTTTTTCTCTATTCTCATCATTAACTAACTTCTTCCCATCACTTCGACAATTGATTGCCTGATAGCCTTCCCCTACAAACATAAAACATATATTACACCTCTTAAGGAAATTTACTATAATTTTATTCCCAAACATATATTATTAAGTAAACACTATCTTCTTCTCTTCAATGTTTTTAGATTTTTCTTTAAAATCCATATTCCATTTCTTACCAAAACCCTAATATTGTTACATGAATCCAACATCCATTTCAATTTTGATTTCACAATGTACAAAATCTTCATATCTAATAATGTATCTTATGGTCAATTACCTTATGAGACTTGGATTTAATCCATTCAAGATCTAATAATCTTTACTTTTGGGTTGGATAATAATTCTGAAAGCATACCTTTCAAGTCTTATGAAATAAGTCTCATAGCTACCAATTAGTTCATTATTCCATTTCATCGACTCAATAAAATATTTCTACATATTTGTATAATGAATCCTTTTAAATTTCTTATTGAAATATAATTTCTTGAAATCTTCCCTATCCATACATTCAATATCATCTCACTGCCTCATATTCTTGATTAATGTCCAGCACCGGTCTACTTCACCTTCAAAATAATTAAAAACAAGAATGAATTTATGATGCTTAGAACAACAAAGGATATTTTTTTAGTAGTACTCATCCATGATTCAGAAAAAAGTGTATTAGTAGAAACACTAAAAAAAGGTAGTCGTTGCCTCATGAAGGACTCGACAGAATGTTTTTCCCTCTTTTTCTCATTTGGAAGTCTACCATTATTCATAGCTTGAGAGAGCTATGTGAGAATAAATACATGATTTTTTATTCCAACTCCCCTAGAATTCTATTGCTACAGAGTATAATAATTTCATTTTCTGTCAACATCACCATTAAAATGGTTCCTTTTGGTTCTCTCCATTGTCTGAAACCAAAATCATAGAGTAAGAAATGGTTATCATAATAAGGAACCACATAATCCTAAAACTTCACTTATAGGATGTCTAAATTATGAAACTTTCTTTAATATATGAAACCTTAAGTTTATACTAGGTTATTTTTAACCAACGTCTATTTAAATAATTCATTATGGAACTTCAGGAGCTTTATAATTCCAAAAGAATATCCCTTGGGTGTGTCAAACTAGGTGTTCAACAAGGACATTTTTTATGCATCAAATTACCCCAAGTCAAGCCTGAAAGACTTATTAGAGGTGTTCAACAAGGCCCATTTTCTCATATTGGATTCCAAAGGTTAAATAATCTTTTGTTGTCCCCGAATATCCTGAAGGCCTTATTTTCTTAATTTTATTATAGATAATTCCCCTTTTAAGGGTTGAAGGGGAACCTAAACATGACCCGTAGGCCCAAGGAACAAGGCCCGACATCATCTGCAATACATGACCCGAAGACCTTGATGCATACCATACCCAATACATTATCCGTAAACCTGACCCTCTAGAACTGCCCCTCCCCAGCTTCTGCATCATTGATCTCCTAGATCTCCACCTTGCATTACTGATCAGCTAGAATTTCCATAAACAAAGATGCACAGTGCCTGGTTATGATGGTTATTTCCATACCCTCTTATTCTTTCAATATAGTTAACTCTGCTTCTGGCGACTTCTACTCTTGCTTCTCTGATCCTCAACTGAGGTATACTCTGTGTGAACTGGGCTACTCCATGGTCTATATAACCCTAAGGCCCTATGGCCCAAGGGACTTTGATGGCCCGAAGGCCCTTGGGACCCGTAGGCCCAAACCGGTGGCCCGAAGGCCCAAATCAGGTAAATTGTTCTGGCAACTACAGTATCTAATAGTACCTACTATAGTGCTGCTACAGTACTACAAAAAAACTACTACAGTAATACTACAGTACTAATACAATACCCATAAATTCACCTCCAACCAGTTTTGAACTTAGGTCTCTCGGATGCCAAGCTCAAGCTCTTACCACTTAGGTACAGGATCGTTGGGAACTAATCGTTATTGTGATACCAACTGTAACAATCCTATATTTTCATACAATAACATTAATTTTTTTTTGAAATACATAAAAAATTATAGAAAGGATTCCAAAAGACAGTATTAGTCTATTTCCTTTGGAAACACCAAATCATAAACATTGGTACATAAGTGAGATACATTATTTCCCACTAGGTAATTCTTAACTAGAAACCTTTTTAGAAACATCAAAGATAATACAAATCTATATAAACTTTGGAAGTAAACATAAAAAGGGGCGAAGATAGATGTTTAGTAAGGGTAAATAAGGAGGATATGTAATCATAAACATGAGTATATGGGTATTTGAACATTATCATAACATTAATAGACCATAACTTATGTATCATAAGATCATAAACCTAAATTATGTCAAAAAACATGGAAGTTCATAAGACATGAATCATAAAGAAATAAAGAACCTAATCCATGAAATAAAAACATATGAATAAGACACGAAATTTTTTCAGACAAATAAAATTATATAATATTATTTCCATAATAGTCAAGGCTTCAAATCGAAGGCCATCTTAGTAGTATTGGTTCACTCCCCATGCCACCTTGGAAGTCATGGTTCACTCCCATGGCCATCTTAGAAGCATGAGTTAACTTACCAAACCATCTTTGCAGTCATGGTTCACTCCCATGTCCATATTAGTATTCAATGTTCACTCCAAATACCATCTTAGTATATCTAATGGGATATAAATATTTATCTAATGTATTGGAGGGAGATGTAGATCCTAACCATCTCATTATTAAATCATACATACATTCTCCACAAGATCATAAATAATCATATCATAATCCATGAAATTAAATGGGTATCATAAAAATGTAATCATATTATAACCTGTAGGAAAAGATACATTTTTTAAAATCATTTTATTAAAAGCATAACTTGTCAAATGAAGCGGGTTTTAAAAGCATCTAACTTGTGAAAAAGAAATATGTTACATAAACATCATGCCATGAAAAAATTAACCATTAATAGAAATAATATAAATATAAATTTTAATCATTACCCTATAAAGAAAGTATTTACACCAACTAAATCAATATTATATTGGAAATTGTTTTTATAGATGTTCTAAATAATGTTCTGGAGAAAAATATCCTTTCTGCATTGAAAAATGTTTTTTAATACATAAAAATTCTTTCAAAACAATTTTTTTAAAATAGATTTGAAAACATATAATTGAATATTTTAAAACCATAAAACAAATTTAAAATAAATTTTCAAGGAAAATTATCCTCACATATTAATTTTAAACATTTTTTAAAACCTGTTTTTTGAAATCAACTAGATTTCAGACCAAAGAGAGAAATATTGTAAATTTTTTTATCAGAACACTTTCAAAATTATATAAATTATAAAAGATTTGAAAAATTGTACTAGTACATGAATATATCCTGAATATTCATAGGATAATAAAAATCATGAGTTTTATTGAGATACGGATCATAATATTTCATTAATGGTAGAATAATGATAAACGATTCTGATAAACTATGAGATAGTTTCAATAAACTCTTACCACATGTTAACTTGGAATCACAATTTACTTGTAAAAAAAGGAAACTAAATAAAGCATAAAATAAAGTCTATATAATTTTATTCATTATATAACAAGTAAATTGGACATATATACACTTCCAAAAAGAATGTAGGTGTATAGAAAAACATGTGTCTCAATAAAGGAAAATTGAGACAAAACTAAATTAGCTATTTTATAATTTTTCAAATGGAAAAACCGTGAAATAAATATTATATAATGGATATGAAAATACCAAAAAATATAATAATAATAATCATATAATACATTCACGATAATAATATAAACCATAGAAAAGAAAGGAGTGGTGAATAAGGCATGTTTCTCACAGGAATAAAAAGTGAGATTAAATTCCCTTACCATATGTCTTGAATTTCATTATACTCATGAAATCCTCATGTATAATAAGTATAGGTTTATTATAAATCTATAATAAAATTATATTCACATATATAATAATATATATTATTTTCTTATGACCTCATTTATTAATAATTCAATGGTAAAGTAACGTTTCGGGTAATAACCGCTTTGTTTGTTATACATGTTTTAACTTGTTATCAATTATCCTCTTACTTAAATCATTATTTAATTAGTTGAAGAATATAATACATAAATTATAAATTATATATATTATTTATATAAATATATATAATAATCCATAAAATATAGATATATTAAATGGAATACATCATTGATCGAGATGGTAGGCCGTATGTACACATGGACATTGTTTCCTTTTTCATGGCGTATTGAAAGAGAGAAAGTAAATGACATATATGTATATATGTACAAAATATCATTATATTATAATTATTACAACATATATATTATAGGATTTTAAAAAACCTATCCTTAATACATTCTATGTAATGTGTGAACGAATCACATCACTTTGATGAGGTGGTAGTCCACACTTCCAAATACTAAGTTATCATATTTAGAAAAAATGGAGTGCAAGAAGGTTGGATTAATAAAATAAATAATAATGTATAAATAAATAATATATATAAAATATATCATATATAAACATAGTTTCCCTCATAATTACCAACCATAAGATGTGGTAAAGCTAAAATGAACGACTTCATTTCGTGTGGTGGTTGTTTGCCATACAAAAGAATAGTAAGTTCATTCCCCATTAGAAAGAAGTTTGTGTAGGTTAATATAAAACAATTTACATAAAAAATCACAGTATATTTATGATACTAATTATGTTATAGTTTTATGAAAAAAAAGAATTGAGGTGGTAGAGAAAGAAAATAAATAAAAGGAACTTATGGAAGGATATGGCATCTTCTTTGGGTAACTCCTTTTGGATTGAACCAAATGGATTACTTGGATTGATTTATGCTCAAATAAAGGATTCAAAGAGTAAGGGAGGGATTTTGGGAAGTGTATTGGGCAGACATTGGATGAACCAAAGTTGTTTGAGATTTTTTAAGAACGTGGAGATGTGGTTCCCTCTTATAGGGAAGGGAGGGGACACATTGACATTTTTGATAACAAGTATTTTGTTACTTCATTTTTACATAAAAACCGTCATAAAAAACCAACCAAACTAGATAATGATAGGTTTTTTGCCAAAATATTTCTAGAAAATGGTTTTTAGACAATTGGCCAGGTCATTTGGGCCCTTATGTTTAAGGATTATTCCCATATTAAGCTTAATTTTACCTTAATTGTTGTAATTAATCTTAATCAAATTCACTAATATTTTAGGTAAAAAATTAGAATTATATTATTATAGTATAAATATAATTCTAATTATATCCATGTATATCCTTTTTCGAAATTCAATTCATAGAAGCTGAAAAATTAGCTTCAATTCTAGTCTTGCAAACATGACAAAAAAGGAGGTATTTAAGGCGAGAAGATTCAAAACTTCATAAACAATATATATATATATATATATATTCAACATGAAATGATTAATGTGACCAAAATTAGGTTAATATATGTAGATACGATCTAATTTGAGATAAAAAAAAACATAAAATGTAATATATTAAAATAAATAAATTATACGAAAAAGTAGTTTTGACAAAAAACATTAGTATTTGGGACTATTCATCCAAAAATTAAGTTTCTCAATAAAATACAAAAAATTAAACCAAATATAATTTAGAAAATTTAAATTCAAATTTTAAATTTCTAAATGTGTTTAGAAGAATTTTTATGCAGAAGGACATGAAAAGTAGTCCATTTGAAAAAATCGTATATTTAAACATGTAAATACTTTTCCGTAAATTATATTTTACATGATTAATATGTTATATTTCTAAAAAACCATTTGAAAAAATAATTGAAAAATTGTTATTACTCTTCATATAACCATTTCTAATGGCTTTGACTTAACTATTTTGTTTAAATAATTATAACATAAAATGATGTTTCGTAGAAACTCAGTGTTATGTGTATCACACGCCAAGTCAGTGTTGCATGTTGCAGTCACCAAGTCGGTGTTGTGTAAAAGGAACGTTTGAATTATTGAAATGTAATATATTAATGAAAACTAATTTATTTTGAAAAAAGATTCATAAAAACTCAGGGTTCCACATTATGTTCTTCCATAGTTCCTTTAATAACCATGTACAACTACACTCAATTTTCATAATGGTGGGGAGAGGATTCCTCAAAAAATGAATTTTGGTTTTAAATTCCATGATATAGGGAATGGATTATATAAATTAACCAGTCACTACTACAAAATAGGCCTTTGATAACTCCAACCTTTATTAGCACTAGACAAAAGCATTGATAAAGGTGCCTTTTATCAGAACTATTATCTAATGCTGATAGAAGATACCCTTTAGCTGCACTTTATTTTTAGCACTGTTAGAGGAAACCTTTATCTGTTATTTTTAGAACTGATAAAGTTAACAAATTAAATTAAAAAAATAAATAAATTAAAAATTGGAATTAATTTATTTAAAAAATATTAAATTTTTTTTTAATCGAATAATTATTTGAAAAAATGATTAAATTTACTATTATATATTATATATATATGAATGTATATATATATAATTTATATAATACTAAATATTTATACTTTACATTAAATTAAGACATATATTTTGTGACGAATAACTTATAACTAAAAATTAATATGAAATAAAAACAATAACTAACTGCATCAAGTAATAAACATTATTTAATGTTGTTTTATTTTTCAATTTAACATATATAAAACATGTTTTATCCTTATTTCACATACATATATATGTAATTAATGATTTTTGATATACAATGCCCCCACACACACAAATATTTACATAATTAATGAAATCTTATATAAAAAACATACACTGAATATTTATGTAATTTATTAAAATTTTAGCGTTCATTATAGAATTTCATTATAATATGATACATTTAATATATGAATTTAATCATTAAATTTTATTAATATATCTCTAATTTTGTTATAGATAGGTATTAATTCTTTTTAAATATATTTATTATTTATTTATTTATTTTTTGGGAACTTAATCAATTTCTATTACTTTTTTTTATATATATTTACTTTGTTTTAGTATTTTCAATACGTTTTCATATTTATTTCTATATATATCCTTATATTTTTAAAAAATTTAAATTTAATCAACAAAAAATTATCCATTTTTCAATATTGTTATTGTACTCATTTTTAATTATTCAATTTCACTCATTTTTAATATTCATGAACTTAAGATTAAATATTAATTAATGATGTTAAAGATCTATTTCAAAATTAATATTTCTAAATAGATATATTTATAAATGTATATTTACTATGTTTGTACATTTATATATTTATAATTATAAACAAATAAATATTATTTTTTCAAATTACTTATATAATTGTAAATAATTAATTATATATATTACAATATGTTTATTTATATAATTTATATATTTACGCTATTTATATTTATATATATTTATGAAATATATATATAATTACATAAATATATATAATTATTTAAATATATAAATATATAAATATTTTTTCTAAAAATATTTATATAATTATTAATAAAAAACGATATATTTAAAAATTTATAAATTTATAATTAATATATTTAAATTATTAATATATTTACAATATTTATATATATATATATTCAATATGTACAATTATAAAAATATATTCAAAAAAGATTATTTATAAATTATAGATCCTTTATCTGTGCTAACGTTTTTGTGATGATTAAGATTCATTTTGTCAAAACTTTTTTAGTGAGGATTAAGATATCTCTTTATCAAAAAATTTTCATACGAATAAAGATCTATCTTTATCAGTGCTAAAAAGAACCGATAAAGATTCCTTTTATTAGTGCTTATTAATTCAGCACTGATAAATGGGATCTTTATGAATTCTTTTTTGAAATCACTAATAAAATATTCTTATTCTATTTAAAGAACCCAACTATTTACAAACCATTTGTGATATCTGAATCTTTCCACCGAAACCATCTAATTGTGATGCTCCACCTCATAGAATCAAACTTCAAATCATTCTTCGAATCAAGTCTTGAGTAATTCTAAGGCTCATATCCAAGTTTTGAATGATTAAAGGGTTAAATGAATCCAAAACACAAATGATTTCCATATTTGAAAGTATCTCTACTTTATCACAGTTGATTCAAATCTTCAATGCAGGGTATGCTATTTTCACCTCATTACTCATTGACTACTTGTCTAGCGATATATATTTTCATTTTTTTGTCCATTATATATTTCTTTTCCTTATCAACTGCTGATTACCATTTTAGAATGAATTTATCATTGGTATTTTCTAGGATTATGGGTTTACTATCTCTTTTAATTTTTGTTTTTTATTTTATTAATTATATTTTGTGTTTTCTTTGATTTTTGGTTTTTATTGAACCTTTAAGGGATTTTCTTTCTTCCTTTTATACTGTTAATAATTCCACCCTATAGTTTAATAAATAATTCCCTTTTTAAATTTATCTTGAATATGATAGATATTTGGGAAAATATAGGGCCTGACTTAGTGAACACTTGACATATACAACATGGTTCTCATCATTCATTTATCATTATTGATTTGAAAGTCAAGGGAATTCTACTAAATTGAGGGATGCCTCCTACCATTGTACTTTGGAAATATTAGTTCTAATGCCCATGTGATAGTAATTCATTAGTTCCATACATGGGATAAAAACTCAGAGGAATTTCAGTGAATGATATATAATTGTTTCTATAATTTGATATTTAAGATGGGACAACACATTGGGAAAAAAATTAAAGGACTATATAGAAAATCACACAAGGATTGGTGACTGTTTTTATAAAACTTTGTTGATAATCTTATATTTTCAATACTGTTGTTATTTGTTTTTAATATATTTTCAAAATCACCAATATTTCTCATTTTTTTAATATATATATATATATATAAACATTAATATAATAATGAGTTAAGAATATTGATTTATCCAAAATAAAATTTTAAGGGAACGAGCTTCTCTATCAACTATGTTGTACTAATTAAGAATATAAATACTATTTTTACCATCCTAACAATAATTTCATATAATCAACCCTATAATTGAATATAGAATTCTTTACCACATAATGAATCTCATTATTAATACATCTTCATAAAATTTTAATCCACTATAGATCATTATATATATATATGATTAAAAAAATGAAAATGATCTATTTATAACTACCAATTGGTGAAATGAAATAATTTTTACAATGCATCGATTTATACTTAGAGGGTCCATTTATATCATAGTGAAAAAACTCCAAGGGTAATTTTGTTTAAATCTATGATTTATTATTTTAATTATTAATAATATCCCCGTTCTTATTAGTTAAAAATATCCATCAATTTTATCTTGTTACTATAAAAACATATCAACCCACCCTTTTAAGTTAGTATTTTAATGTTTCATTGTCTAATGTAATCAATTTTTAATTACCAAAAATAAATTTAATCTTTCAAACAAAATTACCATAAATTTTTACTGACTACAAATTATAATATGGTCCTACTAATTTTATGAACCTTTTTACAAATATATCCAACTATGAAATGACAACCCACTCATTAATACTTCTAAAAATCCCTTTATTTTCTTCATCTCACATCTAAAAAATACTATATATGTTTTTCTTTATTACATATAAAATTATATCATTCTTTAATGTTTCCATTTATTTCAATCATCTTTCAAATTTAAAAAATTGTCTTAAAAGATCTACAATTTCTAAATTAATAATTATCTTTTTAACTTTTCAAAAATCATTAATTCTTTCAATTTACCTATCATGTGAGATGAACAAACAAAATATAATATGAAAGGATGTTTCTTTTTTAAATAATTTAGTGTGACATGAATAAAAAATTCTTCTTAAATTCCATTATTTTTAATATAATACATATCTAATTATTTCTTCATATTCATCTATGTTTTTTGAAAATATTTCCACTCCATCACACAACCATTTAATTTTCTACATGTTAAATATTATTAATTAAATGGTTGAAATTCATCAACCAAATTTACTTATGAATATTCATATCACTTGGAAACTATTTTTGTAAGAGTAGGTTAGGTCCCCTTTAACTTAAGACCTCTATATCTTATATAATTAATATTATTTATCTAATTAATACTGAAAAATTGTTCTATGCAACAAAAATCACCAAATAAACCATAATGGAACTAAAAATAAAATTTTAATATAAATACTACTCTTCGTCTCCTTAAAAAGAATTCTTATTCTCAACCTATCTAGCCATAATTATGGAATCAATTTATCAACTAGGAATTTTGGATTTTTTAAAGTCCTTATCGTTATTAGGTTTATTGCTTCCCTAAAGTTATTTTTCCATTCCTGAATATTTTTTAATTTAAATTAGAATTATAATTTTGAGATTATTTCAAATATTTGATATACCATTAATATTCAATGTAATAACTCCATAGTTTGTTACATAACTTTTTCCAAAAATATAAAATAGAGGTTATAAAATTATATATATATATATATATATGAATAATTATTATAAACTATTATTATATATTCTTCATTTTAGTTATACATTTATTGGATCCACCACTAGTAATCTCCGATTAAAATCCATGAATATGAAATATCTATTTATTTATTTAAATGTTTTATTAATACATTTTTATTTATTCTAGTTGATAGAATGAGATATTATTATACTTATATATCATATTTGGTCTTGTTATTACTCCTTAAGTACCTATATTACATTTTAATTTTTATAGGGGATTTAAGAAATATTTGAGGGTTTATTTTCATAGAGGTATGATCGGTCTTAGTTAGAATATTGAAAGTATTAAGTAGATTCTCTCCTATAATATAAAATTCATAGAGTCCCTAAGGATTTTTATATCATAACATGTGCCCATTGAGGGATATGGATTCATAGAAAAAAACATGTATTCCCCCAAAATATCACCTTCAATACTCCATGAGTTAATAACTAGTACTAATGGTGTAATTCTAATAAATTTTAGGAATCAACCCTTTTAGGGAACACAATGGAGCACAATTGTCATCCTCATCAACTTCACCTCCTAAAAATTTATTTTTTAAATTTTTTAATTGAGACTGATCCACCATATGTTTTATGTTTCTTATAATACATTGATCTGTAGTAATCCTATAAGTGTCTACTTCTTAGAGTTTTTCTTGCATCATAGGTTCATTTCTACAAGAGACAGGGGATGCTTGTTAAATATCAAAATTCAATAATAACTATTCAGGTGTTGAGATGATGAGGATGAAAATTTTCTATAACTTCCACTTTTGGATAAATTCAGAGTATAATACCTACCATAGTAGTGTAATTATTTTGTTAAATTTATTGACCTATTTTCTTCAAAGAATACTGAAATTCATTGAAGCGATCAAATGTTGCGTTTCAATAATTAGAATTATCTTTAACTTTAAATAGAGAATACATGTGACTATTATCAAATCCATTATATATGTTTAAGTTGTTTTTATTCAATAAAAATTAGTCTGGAAGTGTATAATAACATTTTATTTTTCCCCAATTTGATCAAAGACAATAATTTGGGACTAAACATGGGAAAAACTGAACATTCACATTGATAGGGATGATACTATGGCTTGTGGATCATTTTATATGAATACTAGTGTAAATGATGATGGATATCACAAGGTTGAAATCACAATGGAAATTAAAGATGAAATTCATGATTTTCCAAATTTGTTTGAGAAGTAATATAGCTATTCTATGATATCATTGTACACTAGTTGTACTAAATACACAACATTTCCAGATTTATTGAAGTTATATAATTCGAAAAATGGAATAGGATGGAGTGAAACTGGATTTACTGAACTACTTGGTCCGTAAACTGATATTATACCAGAAAAAATGAACTACCATGTGATAAATATGATGATAAATGAATTCTATGTTTAATGAGAGGGATATCTAAAAAAATACATTCTTGAACAAATGATTCCATATTGCTTTTCAAGGACAATGAATCACTCAAAAAATTCCCTATGTGTAGCAGAGATCGATATAAGAAAAATTAATCATGTACTTTGAAATATTTATGGTACATTCCTATAATTCCATTGTTTAGAAGACCATATGGATATCAGGAAACCATGAGACAATTGACATGGAATACAGAAACAAGAATTAAAGTGGGGAACCTAAGTCATCTCAAAGATTCTACTTAGTGGAATAAAATTGGTTATAAGTATCCTAAATTTAGAAATGAATCGTGAAAAGTTATTTTTTAATTTTATGACTATATTATAAATTATTTTGGTGTACAAAGTAGTAGTCACTGTTCACAAACCATCATGTTGGTAAACTATAATTTTCCTCCATGGTTGTGCATGAACTATAAATAAATTATGTTATCTTTGCTTATATCTTGTCCAAAGAAACATGATAAAGATATTGATTTATATTTAATAGCATTTATTAAGGATCTGAAATTGATGTGGTATATAGGTTTTAAAATGTATGATTATCATATAAGTGAAGAATTCACATTGAGGTCCATGTCGTATGGGATGATAAATGACATCACCACTTATAGAAATGTATCTGTATATAAAATTATTTGAATATTGGGGTGTCAAATTTGTTAGAAAAAAAAAGTTAGTTTTGTTGAATCATTCCTTGAATAATATGTTTTTTGGACATTAATTTATTTTACCTCTATGACATAAATATCGATTATGGACAACAATATTCAATGGGAATATCACACAAGGTACAACACCCTCTCTAGGAATGGGTGATCAAGTATTTGATAATGTATAATATATTGAATGTATTTTGAGTAAATAATTTTAAAAAAACCAATGAAAACATTTAATAATAAGAGCTATATTTTCTTCGAATTACAGTATTTGATATTTTTGTATGCCAGACATTTTATTGATGCTATACAGGTCAAAAAAATGTATTTTATATTCTTATTGTCATGTTACAAAAGGATCATGGGAAAAATAAAGGTAGCATCTTTTCTAGGTTGGAAATGATTGATATGGGGATAAGGGAAGAGTTATCACCTACGAAGGGTAAAGGTTATAATTTTCTTTCTCTAACTGCTTACACACTATGGAAATAGAAAAATTTAAAAATTTTCATTCTCCCTTAATAGTACATACATTTGATATGGGTATTCATAAAATCTAAATAACCTAGTTTCAATAGCTAACTTGAATTTATAGGGACTAGAATTACATTACTTTCATGTTTTTTATGAAAGATTTGATGTCTGATACATTCCGCTTCATTCTTCCTCAAAATGTATAGAAAACTTTAACTAAACTATGCTTCTTTTCCGAACCATATATAGTAATTTTATTTACCTAAAAAAGTTTTTAATCATGAAAATGGAGGTTGTAGTGTTATTATGTGAATTAGATATGTTCTTCCGACCATCATTCTTTGACATAATGGTGTACATGATGGTTCTCTTTTTTAGAGATGTTAAAATATGTCATCATGTCCTTTACAGATAGATATACCACATTGAAAAATATCTGAATATTTGAAATGATATCTCAATAATAGAAGTAAGATATGAGGTTGTTTTGAAGAATGATATATTTTTGAAGAATATGTTTAATTCTTTACCAATTAACTTTTATATGTTCACAAAATCGGTCTCCCAAATTATTTTCAAAGTTGATGCCTTATGGGTGATCATATTTCTAATAGACATGTTGTTATGATTACCTTTACAGAGTTGGAGCAGTAAAACCATTACAGTTTACATAATATTGATTATGTTAATCCATATATTGAATCCCAAAAAGGGATGATGTAGTACCTCCAATTTCAAGTAAGTAACCATTTCTTTATGATTTATAAATATATAAAGTATATTGGTGAATTTTGGGTGAGTTTGGGTAACTTTTGGATATTTTATGGGGATTTATTATAGGTTCATGGTAAGTTCATGGTTTGGGAAAACTATGCATCACCTATTTGAAACCTTACACAATGAGACATGGGTTGAAGGGAAGGAACACAATTTTTACAGACTATGTGTAAATTTTTCTATGTTGTAAGGTGGTAATTGGAATTATTAGAGCATATTTTGGACATTGTTCATGATAACTATTATTGGTTTATCCCTTGAGGAAGTTTCTAGATCATGGTTAGCACATGGTTTTCCTAACTGTGCAACTAACCATGCCCGATTTAAAAAATAAGTGTACAAAAGTTGATTTAGGTCTGTTTATTGTTTTAATACCCTGGGTTTCCCCAAAATGGACCTAACTCAGGATTTTTACCTCTCAAAGTTTGGGAAACCTATCCCAATAATTTTGGAAGTGATTCGAACGAATTCCTTAGTGTTTTGAAGCCATATTCTGATGATATGTCTTCATTATTGGTAGCTATTATTGACTTCTCTTATATCTTCTTCTCTATCTCTCTCAGTTCATATATCTAAAACTATTATGGATAGATCTATCATTTTGAAAGATAAATATTTTTAGATTTTTTTTTGTTTATATGTTAATTGATCTAAGGTAGGTTTTGGGAGATTCAATAAAGTTTCATTGGATTTTTCATGCCATTCCTCATTTTATTCCTAAAACACGAGGTAGATGGATTTAATATTTACTCCTCAATTTAGAAATTGATGTTTAGTTTCAAACTTATTAAATTAAATGGAATTGATTCTGAAATTAGTGTGAAATTCATGGTAGATGACTTCTATAGTGATGGTTACTATATTTTTGTGGAATTGTGATTTATTGTTAAAGAAGATTTTTAAAATGTTTTTGAAATATTGATTTTAATTTTTTTAGTTTCGATTTCCTGAGAATGGGTTTTTAAAAAAAGTTTTGGTTTATTGAAATGGATCGTTGTAATGGTTTTAAAAAAAAATTGTTTTGTTGAAATGGTTTTGGCATCAAGGTGAGTTTGGCATTGAATTTTTTTTGGGTATACTTACTGGTGTGTGTTCATTTTACATTATAAGTCTTGGTTGAAATAGGAACTTGTGATTGATGTGAAATGTGTAATGGAACATGAGATTTAATTTCATTGTGATGACCTGGTAGATGGAAGAGAAACTGCTAAGGAGTTTGGAGCTGTCCTAACTAGCATG
Organism: Viscum album; assembly: GCA_963277665.1. Taxonomy (NCBI): domain Eukaryota; kingdom Viridiplantae; phylum Streptophyta; class Magnoliopsida; order Santalales; family Viscaceae; genus Viscum; species Viscum album. Next base: position 1,969,359,486 of record OY728132.1, read on the forward strand.
AATGTTTAGATGTGTGGATTTTTAGATTAGAATGAGATATGGCAAAATGAAATATGAAATGGATTTGAAGAAATTGTTTGGTTCCTTGCCTTATTATTTTCTATCATATTGATAAAACTATTTTACAATGGAAGTTGTTTTTACGTAGTTATAAACGTATAATAGAAATTGTTTTATTTAAAATGGTACATAAATTTTTCTAACCAGTTCTATCATATTGGCACGAGTAGAGAAGTAATTGGGAGAAAATATAATGAGTTTTATTACTCACCTCTACCATTTCACTTTGGTGATTTTGTAGACATTTTTATCAAAACATGAGAAAAGTTTAGATAGTTCACTTTTATAGTGGTTCTTTCTGGTACTTGGGCTATTTTGTGGAGCATAGAATGGAGTAGTTTGGAGCTTTGGAGTTGTAGTTATATTTTAGTTTTGTTGTGTATTATTCCTCTATACACTTGTTTGGTTTGTTGTCTTTAATTGTGGTACTCTTCGGGGGGTGTTGGTCTGAGTGGACACTCAAGAAGGGGGTGAATTGAGTTCTAATTAAAAATTTATTTTAAAAAGATTCTTATTAAAATCCCTTAAATTGAATAACAAGATAATCTGTAATGAATTTGTAAATCTATAAAGGGTCAGTTAGATTCTCAAAAGATTGATTACTTCTCAGTTAATCTAATCTGAAGATTAATTAACTTTTGAAGCTAACCTAATGATTTATAGTACATAGAAACACTTTCTAGATTAACTATCAAAGTAACATTAAAACCGTTTTATATTTCAAAGTTATTAGTAGCGGAATATTCAATATAGGTTAAATCCAAAATAAGTAAGCATGACAGTTTAAAAAAAGAGGTTCAGTATCAAGACGAGACTTGGTCCTCTCAAACACTTTATATAAATTTTGATCCACACCCTGGATCAGGGTAAACAACAGTACACAGACTATCCAAATCCTAATACCTCTACCACATTTCTACGTGGGAAAACAGAAACAATAGCGCACAGGATATCCAGGTCCCAGTTGACCTCTACCACTATCCACAGTGGGATACATGAGAGTTATAGAAAGTTTGTGTGAGGATTTAGAAATCCTCCAATTTAGCACAAGAGACAATGTGTGTATAAAATATAAAAAGTATGCACACTGCTCAAAATGTAAATGAAATAATCACTAAGAGAGTAGATATGAGTTTTAGAATGCTTTAGTGATGCGAAGTGCAGCTCTGGACTCCTTTGATTGATCAGAAACGCTTCTGAGTCCTTCTCTGGTTTCTGTCTGAAAAGCAGAGGGTCGTTTTCTTCAAGTTCGTTGTAGTTCTTCACTTCTTAGCTAAAGTGAAGCTTGTGTTCTCTTCTAGAATGAATTGCTTTGTGTATGTCCAGTGTTTTTCTAGTATGGATGTTGCCTTTCTTTTCTGTGTGTATTCACCACTTTTCAGTAGTCTTCAGACCTTATCTCACACTACTTTTTGCACAACATTTGTCTTTCATTTTATAGATTTCAGCTCTGGCAATGGGAATGATTACCTTTTCATAGGTACGAGGTATGATTCCCGGACATGCCAACAACCCACATTAATTAATGGCAGTTTCATTAAATTGAGAAATTATGACTGTTAGTATAATTTAATTAAGGCATACAAGTTTAAGAAGTATAGTGCATGTAACGATCGACTTGTAATGATTACTCCATCCATCGGTAGCTCTGCTTGTATCAGTAGATCTTTGTATCAGTAGCTCTTTGTATCAGTAGCTCTTTGTATCGGTAGCTCTTTTCATTGGTAGCTCTTTATATCAGTAGATCTTTGTATCGGTAGCTCTTTGTATCTATGAACTTCATAGCGGTAGAATTGCTTATACCGGTAGACATACTCTAACGGTAGCTCTGGTGTATAGGTAATTAAGTGCATACCGGTGGACTTATGCACACCGGTTGACTTGTTCTATCAGTAGCTGTCTATATCGGTGAATTTTATATTGGCGGAATTCATACCAATAGCTCATCTATATAGGTAGACTGGATCAATCAGTGACATGTGCTTACTGGTGGACTTATACATACCAGTAACTCTATATATCAGGGGCCTTTTCTTATCGGTGACTATGTATATCGGTAGACTAAGTACCGGTAGGTCTGTATCAGTAGCTTTGAGCATAACATTGAATTAAAACTTATCTATTCTATGAAAAACACATCCTGATTAAGTTAGAGTTATTTCAAAGTACAATGAATAATAATTAATATATAAATGGACATTATTTGGGATTATCAACATATTAAAACATAAGTGAGATTATCAAGACAGGTGAGGTCAAAAGGGTGGTTTTGATATAAATGAAATATCATGTTTTCTTTTATTGATATCATGTATCATAAGCTGGGTTATTTTATTATGATGTGTTTTGTTGGTTGTTTTATTTTCTAAGGGAAAATCATCCCCCACTTGTGTTGAAGAACTTTGACATTTATTGCTAGACATTGAAATTTTGGGGATGTCAGTTAAGGTCATGTAGAATTCCACTTCATTCTCAAGACTATGAAAAAAGAATGATGTTACCAGTGGTATCAGATTGGTTCTTCATTTGGGGAACAAATTGTCTAATTATTAGTTGGTCTTTGACTTGGAATTAGTTGCCGGTCATGGAGTTGAACTAATTTTGGTCTATTCCCTGATATTAGATCGTAGAAAAGAGTAGGATTTTCAGAACCAAAAATGTAGAGAATAAAAAGTTTTATTAATCCTTTTTATGCTAAACTGCAAGTCACCAGGGAGATGGGTACTTGTGTATTTTGGAGACACTTAAAGATTTTGAATCTCATTTCCTCGGGTTTATCCAATTTCATGAGGAAGAACCACATTAGAGGAATGAATTCCCACATGTATTGAATATTTTATATTGAGTAATGATTTATGATTTTGGTGTCAAAATTTCATTTTTTAAAATGATAAAATTATTTTTGAATGACATATTTTAAAAAAGAGCATGGGTTTATTATTTTGAAAGTGGGATGATTTTCAAAGAAAGTAGATATGTTTTTAAAATGGTTGAAACTATAAAATATTGATTTTGGAAAGAAATGTTGTGATAGTATGATGTGGTACAATTTAAATTTTTTTAAGTCTTAAATTACTATATAGTGATACTTAAAACATTGTTTTGTTTCTAGATAATGGCACCGATTAGGTGTCCTAGAAACCTAACAGAAGAAGATACTAATAGTATGGTTTCTCAGGAGAAACATGTCAACCAAGAGATGGTTTAGAGTATTGTCCAACCCTTTTAGGATATAGATTGAGGGAACTAGATGGATGGACCAAGGAAAGTGGATCATTCCAACATATTGTAGAAGCAGAATCCACACATTTTTCTGGGTGATTCGTAACCCAAGAAGGTGGAGGTGTGGTTGAATATGATGAATCTTATCTTCAATTTCATTGGCATGCCAGTAGATCTGAATGTAAAGATGATGACTTACATGTTAGATGATCATGAATGCCCGTGGCGGGATTTAGCAGTTCATGATAAATCACACCATGTACTAACATGGGATTATTTTGAGGAATTTTTTTATCAAACAATTCATCCTCATACATTTTTAATTCATAGAATGAAATAATTTTTCATATTGAAGCAAGAAAATCTATCTTTAAAGGATTATGTATCTAATTTCATGAAGTTAGTGCGCTTTTCAGATGATGTTACTACAACTATGTCATTAAAGGCACATATATTTGAATCAGGTATGAGACATGCAATTTTCTCTAAGATTGTAATGCTCAATATTACGGACTATACAGAGATGGTATATAGATCATCGGTAGCTAATAGAGACATATAATTTTCCATGGGAGGAGAAGGTATGCTAATACCTATGGGAAACAATGGGAACTCTAACACTGGGAGAAAGATGAATAGGGACGCTTATTACCATGGAAGGAGCATGAATCAAAATCCAATAGATTAATAAATAAACCTTCCACCAAAACCACAGATCCATGATGGGTGTTTCTAATGTGGATCATTTGATCACATTATTTGAATGTGTACTAAACCACCAAGAGAATTCCATAATTGAAAAAATGGGGCATCTTCAATGTTTTTATAACCGTGCTCTATGGTGAGGTGTTCGGAAAACATCTCAGGTGTCATCGATGTCATATGCGATGAAATGGTCATGAAAGAAGAATCAATATTGTCTATAGAATAGACCTAGACATGGTGGTTCCAAGAATACCATGAATCCTTAGCTGATGCAACATCAATAGGGAAATAAGGAACAGAGTGAAGAGCTGAATCAATTATATGGAGTTGAACAAGTAAATATGGATGATCAATATAGACCACCTACGGTTTGAGATAATATTCTTTATAATTCTACCCTTTTTAATGTATTTTTTCATACTGGAGCATCCCATTCTTTTATATCTTATAGTGTTATTTATTTTTTGATTTTAAATGTTGAGATGATGCCTTCTGTGAGAAAACCTGAAACTCTTCTTGGTGAAAGATAGTTTTGAGACTTTGTGTGTAGATCATGTTCTATAAAAACTGATAGAGCTGAGATAAATTATGATTTCTCTATGATTGAGAAGGTTTTTTTGATATAATACTATGTATGGATTGGTTGATAAAGTTCAAGGATGACATAAAATATTTTACCCAATTAGTCGGCTCTCAACTAAACATGGCATCAGGGATCTATTTCATGGAGACCAAAATGTAAAGGGGGGGGGGGATGTAATGGGATTGTTGGCACCAATAGTTGGAATGATTTCATACCAGTTTGTAGCATTTTATTTGATATCAATGGATGAGATTGAGAAGCACCATTTTCCATTAGTGGGGGATCAGTTTCCAGAAGTGTTTCTCAAAATTTTTTTAGGTTTAGAACCTATAACATATGTATATTTTATAATTGATATACTTTTGGGGAATATTTATATTTATACTATATCTTATATAATGGAACCAATATAATTAAGGGATATGAATATGCAGTTTGAAGAGCTTGAAAGAAAATGGTTCATTTGGATGAGCATATCTCCCTGGGAAGCACTGATTTTTTTGTCAAAAATGCTGATGGAACTATACAGTTGTGTTTCAATTATTGTAAGTCTAACAATGTTATGATAAAGAATTAGTATCCACCTACATGCATTTATGATCTATTCAATCAATTTTGGGGAGCTAAATGTTACTCTAAAATTTACTTGCGATCAGGATATCCCTAATTGCGCCTATCAAAGGAAGATATTCTAAAGATACCTTTCATAAGAAGATAATACCATTATGAATATGTAGTAATGCCTTAAGATATTATGAATACACCATAAATATTTATGTAATTGATGAATCAGTTATTTTTGTGATATCTAGAATTTTTTGTGGTGGGGTTTGTGGATGACATGATGGTGTATTCAAGGACAAGGGATCAGCATGAACAAACCTTGGCGATGGTGTTGGCAATATTGAGGGATCATAATTTGTATTCCAAACTATCAATTTTTTATTTTTGGATACAAGAGGAAGGTTTTTTTGGACATTTTATCTATGAAAAAGTTGTTTTTATTGATCCAAAAAAGAGAGAAACTATTATATCTATGAAACCTCCAAAGAACATCTTTGAGACACACAATTTTCTTTGATTGAAAAGTTATAATCGACACTTTGTTCATGATTTTCCAGACTAGATTTTCCTATGAAATCATTGACAAAGAAAAATGTTCCATTCCAATGGTATGTGGAATTTTAGAAGTATTTTCAAGATCATAGAGTCCACCTTACATCCACACTGATTGTGTCTTTTTCAGAATTAGGACAGGGTTATGTAGTGTATTATGATGCTTCTTGATCAGGGTTGGGATGTGTTCTCATGCAGGGAGATAATTTTTTTTCTTGTAGATCAATAAAAGTTTAGGTGAATGATAATAAATAACCAAAAAATGTTTTGGATTTAGCTACCGTAGTCCATTTTTTGAATACTTGGCATCACTATCTCTCCAGTGTCAAATTTACTCTATTTATAGATCATTAGAGTTTGAATTATATTTTATCACAATGGGTTTGAATCTGAGAAAAATAATATGTATGGAGTATATCCAAAAGTTGGACATTGACTTTATGTATACATTAAGTATGGGAAATTTGGCAGTCGATGCATTAAGTGGAAAGTCATATGCTCATTTGGTAAAAGAGGCTTAAGAACAGTGGTAGTTTATGTCTGTAAAAGCATAAATAAATTTTGAATGTTAATATAGAGGTGATATTGTGGGATTATTTCCATTTTCTTTTGTTCCTGATTTGTTAAAGATGGTTAAATGGGCACAAATGTCTTACTCCGAATGTGTGGTGATGGGGTCATAACTCAATGGTTGGGAGAGAATTGAGCAATGGAAACTAGATTACAATTCAATGTTGTAGTTGAGAAATTAAAGTGCTGTACCTATGGATTGTCAGTAAATAATTATTCATGCTTACAACTATTCAATATGGGTTGTTCATCTAAGAATATACTAGATTTATAAATATTTGAAAGCATAGTTATGGTGGAGTGGTGTAAAAAGAATAGTAGTTGAGATTGTTTTTTGATGCTTAAATTTTTAGAAAGTTTGGCATAGCATTAGCACCATGTAGTTATGTTGTAGTATTTACCTATCCCTTTTTGGAAGTGGGAGAAGATAGGTATGGATTTTTTAACAGGTCTCCAAAGAATGGTTCAGAAAAATGCTTCCATATAGGTGATAGTGGATTAGCTCACCATGTTGACTCATTTCATCCTTATTCATGAAACTCATAGGGTGGAGTAATTGTAAAAAAAAATATATCCAATAAGTGGTAAAGAAATATGGAAAACTAGTTCTAATCATATCATAAAGAAATTGGGGGATTATTTCTGATTTTTAGAAATCCTTTTTTGGGTGGAAACATGTGAGACTTCACTGGTGGCACTGATCCTTGTTAAAGAGACAACAGAGAAGATTCAGTTGATTATGAAATGGATAGAGATGTCTTAGAGTCATCAGAAACCATATGCATATCATCATCAATAGACTTTGTTATTCAAAGTGAGTGATCATGTGTTCTTAAGGATATCTTCAAGGCTTGGAAACCATCTTTTTTTGAAGCAGGGAAAGTTATATCCTCGATACATAGGCTCTTTTGAGATACTGGATTGAGTTTGTGAGGAGGAATATTGGTTAGCATTGACAAAATAGTTCAGTGTGGTGCATAATGTGTTATATGTATCTTAGTTTAAATAATATTAGATTGATCCTGACCATGTGATTTGAGGGGATCATGTTAATCAAGTGCCAGATCCTTTATTGGTGCACATGCAGGTAAAGGTTTTAGATAGGAAATATAAAGTCTAGCAAGGAAAAAGTGTCGATCAAGTAAGGGTTTTGTGGATACATGGTCAGATTCAAGAAGAGACTTGGGAATTCGAGAGATAAATTAAAGGGAAGTGGCTAAATTTTTTTTAGGAAGAGGATGTTTTATAATTTCTGAGGATTGAAAACCGATTGTTGTGGAGAATGTAGCAACCATAATTTCTAGTATGCAACCATTTATTTTTGATTTTTAGGTATTTAATGTACATGGGTGATTTTTGGGTGATTATGTCAAATATTTGGAGGGTTTTGGGGATTTCTAATTAGTTCATGGTTGGTGCACAGTTTGGGAAAACCATCCAAAACCTACATGAAATCATGGATAATGTGACTGGGGCTAAAGGGAGGGTGCGTGAGCGGCACATGATTTTTCTAAACCATGTGGAAGCCTAGAATTAATTGTGTTATGTTTTATAGTGGGATTTGGAATGATTGGTACACGGTTTGGAAACCGTGTGATCTAAACGTGTGAGATTCAACCCTTGAGGTGGTATGTGGCACACAGTTAGCACACTAGTTTCTTAACCATGGCTCTAATAGTGCACATTTTAAAAACTAGATCAACAAAAAGTTTATATAGGTTGGTTTAATGTTTTAATGCCTCATTTTTTCCATAACATTTCCCTAACATTTATTTTCTATCCCAATGGTTGGGGAACCTCTCCCCATCATTTTGGAAGTGATCTGGAGTTATTCATTGGTGTTTCTAAGCCAGATTATTGCGATATGTCCTCGTTATTTGTAGATCTTATTGATTATAATTATATACTCTTGACTACATATCTCACTTCTTATATATACATCCTCTAAGGATAGATATAAGATAATGGATACCAGATATGTTTATATTTGGATTTATTTTTGATAGGGAAAGATACCTAAGGCTGGTTTTTGGAGTTTCAATCTGGTTTTTTTGTCATTTTGATGCCATTCTTAATTTTCATCATAAGACCTGAGGTTGGTGGCTCCACTCTCAACTATTCTATTTATAACAAAAAGGTTTAGTTTGAAATTAATTAAATTGAATGAAATTTATTGTGAAATTAGTGAGAAAATCATGGTATAAACCTTCATTATTGTTGGTTTATGGATTTTTGTCGAATCGTTAATTTTTGAGAAAGATGATTTGTTAAATGGTTTTAGAATGTTTATTTTAAAAGTGATTGTTTGGTTTTAATTTCTTGATAAAGGGTTCTCAAAAAAAGTTTTGTTTTATTAAAATTTGTTATTGGAAATGATTTTAATAAAAAAAATTTTTATTGAAATTTGTTTTTCATTGAGGTGGGTTTTGAATTGAAATCGGTTTTGGGAATATTTGGTGGTGTGTGTTCATGTTTCTTTATAAGGATTGGTTAAAATATGACCCCATGCTCAATGATAAAGGTGTGATGGGATGTGGGATTTAATTACCTTGTGGTGAATTGGTAAATTTATGAGAAACCACTCATGAGTTTGGAACTGTCATAATGATGAACACATGGAATATATGGGGATTTGTGGATTAAAAAGAGATATACTAAAACAAAATATGAAATGGTTTTGAAGAACATGTTTGGTTTATTTCCTTGGAATTTGTTATCATTTTCAGAAAAATATTTCATAATGGAATTTAATATATTTATTTATAAAATAATTTTAGAAATTGTTTTATCTAAACTATTTTATAAATTATCCTAACTAGTTCTATCCTAGTGGCATGAGTAGGGAAGTCCTCGGGGGAAAATTCATTTAGTTTCATTACACACACCATCTTTGGCACTTTGGTGCTTTTTCAGACATTTTTTTATTGAGACATGGGAAAAGTTAAAGTGTCACACTACTCTAGTGGTTCATAGTGATACATGGGATATTTTTTGTATTGAAACATGGAGCAGGTTGGATCTTTGGTGTTGTGGTTGTCTTTGAGTGTTGTTGGGTGGTCTTCCATTGTACAGTTGGATTTTTTATAGTTTTTTTCTCAGGTACTCTTTATGGTGGTTTGGATATAAATGAAATGTTGAGTTTTATTTTATTGATATCATGCATAATAATGTGGGTTATTTTGATATTTCATGTTTGGATGGTTATTTTATTTTCAAAGTGAATATTGCCCCCCACATATATTAAAGACCTCAGCATTTATTTCCAGCCTCTAGCATCTTGGGGATGTCTCTTAAGGCCAAGTAACATTCCACCACCTTCTCAAGCCAATGAGAAAAAATTGGGATGTTACAATTGAAGTATGGATATCAAATTTACATAATCAATAGTTTATAGGATGATTCTAAGAACAGGTCTATAAAGAGTTATCTTAAAATTAGAATTCAGTTATCGAATAGCATCAATAGTTTTCCAGGTGACCAAATTGAAATGTTATGCCAAACACTAGTTTTCTAATAAATGGGTATTTGTTCTATAAAAATGAACATGATGATCATATTATGATGAAAAACATTGTTGTTACTATCATGGAGGTTTCAATTCACATATATCGTACCAATGATATAAATATAATTTATGAAATTTTTTCATATTTTTCAATTATTTAACTAATATCAAGTTGGATTATACAAAATTTTAGGTTCGTATTTTCCATTGAAAATGGGTTGATAATAGGAGTGTAGTGAATGTCGATGAAGCAAGTTTTGTGAAGGTGAATCTGAATGTTGAATTGGGAAAATCCATTCATAATGGCATCAAATTTTTTGGATGTATTTTATATCTCAGATCTAGTAAAAAATAATAAGTCAATTTTCCTACTGAAAACTATGAAAACTATTGGGTCAAAAAAAAATTCAACTGAGGATGACACTTTTCATTAGGAGATCACAGCTAGTTCATGCCAGTCCGAATTTAGAAAAATTCACATTTGTGATAGGGGACTCGAAAGATTTGATTTTGATTATCAATATAGTATCCAAATCCCTAAAAAAATTTAAAAATAAAGCGATTTCAATGATAAGTTAGAAGTGATTTTTAATATACTATGTTTTTATTCATGATATTATCTATTCTATACTAAATTAACATAATCTAAATTAAATAATTAACTACTCAAGAAGAAATTTTTTTCTACACATGACGACGTTACCAATCCTGTGGAAAAATATGCTATGAAAAAGAAAACCCCTTGAGAGTATGTAATTGAAATTTTACGATACAATTTCTATTTTTAAAAAATAATTATATAATGAAACATTGATTTAATTTTAATTATTCCTTATAGAGTTCATTTATTTTATATTGTTTTTTTCCATCATGCATGCCTTTTTTCTCCCAAACATCCATTTAATTCTTCTCCCTTAAGAACTTTTCACCCATATTGTGTTGGAATTTTACACATTCCTTTAATTTCTATTCAGTTACTTTGTAGGAAGAATAATGATTCCGACACTGCTCAATCATAGAGGAAATCTTGATGTTTTCATCGAAAAATAATTGTCCATAAAATTAACAGATTTTTTCACAAATAAATTCAATTTTTTTATTTTAATTACTAATCAAATAATAATCGTTTTTATAGGTGAATTTTATTATTCGAGTTTAGGTGGTTTTTTTAGAAGTAGCTTATGCCGCCATAGAGATTTTACTTTGGTCATACAACTGTGACAATGAAAACATAGAAATGGGTCACGAATGTATACACACATTATGAAAAGGGGAATTCCAAATATTTATTTAATTAAATTTTTCATCATTTTTTCTAATATTTTTAAGTTAATTTAGTTGTCATTTTTAACTAATAATTATTTAGTATTTTTATATGTTTTTTTTGGAATTCAAATATTCACAATTTGTTTATTTTATAATATTTGTATCCATATTTCATGCCTTTTTCACCAAAAATTACATAGACTTCTTCTCCCTCAAAATATTTTCATCCCTAAAGTTTAGGAATATATCACTTTTCATCAAGTTACCTCCACCACCATTGTAGGTAGAGAAATGATGCTTCCTTTACTCAATCACAGAGGTAATATCAATATTTTTTTAGTAAAACCAATGGCTATAGAATTAATTTATTTGTCCATATTTATTTTTAATTTTTTAATTTTAGTATTACTCACATAATAATTACTTTCTTATAAAAGTGGATTATTTTGTTTGAGTTTGGGTGGTTTGTTCAAAACCACTCATGCCCATGAGAGTTTAGACTTCATGCATGCAACTAAGCTAATGACAATAAAAATGGGTCAAGAATGTATAAAACCGTCATAAAAAAATGTATTAATGCTACTTATTTAATTAATTTTGTCATCATTTTATCCAATATTTAAAAGATGATTTCCATATTATTTATATCTGATACTTATTTAGTTTTATTTACAGATAATTTGGGAATTCATATTTTTATTTAAAGTATCTTCTACAAGCCACAATGGAGATAACGCGTTATTTTCTGCTATGGTTACTATGCTTTCCAATGACTTTATTTATCAAATTTCCAACACCGTAGTTTAATGATCAATATCAAATGTTAATATTTCAACAAATAAATCCAATGAGAAGCATAATAACATTGAAACTTTGGATTTTTTGATGGTTTTGGACAAGTAGGAATCAACTACACCACAATCTAATACACAATGAGGCTATTATGACTCAAACTGCTTCATTTAATTTAAAATTTACATTAATTTTAGTATAAAAGACAACTAACATACTCAAAACTAAGTGATAAATTTCTTATTATTTTTATACATTAGGAAAATGACCCATATGTCATTTGTGACATATAGGAATCAACCGTACCTCAATCTAATACACGATGTGCCCAATATGAGTCAAAGTTCCCATTATCTTCTTTAAATTGTCATTTTATTTTAAAAATGTAACTCAATAAAAATGGTAAAAAATTCTGGGGTTCTCTTGATAAATTAGAAAATAATTTATAAGTCATTTGTGGCATGTAATAATTAGTCTCATATCAAAATGACACACGATGATATTAGTTTGACTCAAAGTGTTTGTTTGTAGTTTAAAATTAGATTTTAGTAAAAAAAGACAACTAATGTACTTAGAACCAAGAAAAAACTTTTTGATTGTTCTAAATCTTTATTATAATTATTGATATATCATTTAGGATGTTACAAAATCAGTATCACCACAATTTGATGCACAGTGAGAATGAAATTTTTCTAATTTCGTCTTTTTATTTATAATTGAAATTAATTTTAGTAGAAAGGATAACTAACATACTGAAAATCTTGAAAAACCATTATAATTGTATTGATACATTATAAAACTATTCATAATACCTTTTTTACCTATAGTAATTAGAATCACATCAATCCAATTTACAATGTGCTGATATTTCTCAATGTGCCTTCTATTAGTTTAAAATTGATATTTTAGTTTAAAATGTGTCACTCACTAAAAACCAAGAAAATACACTCAAATTTTCTTGATAATTTAGGAAAATGATTCATATTTCAATTTTTACATGTAAGAATTAGTCTAATATCAAATATACCTACGATGTGGCTGGTATGACTCAAAGTGTGTAAAACTAGTTTAAAATGAAATTTTAGAAAAAAAGAATAGATACATACACAGAACCAATAAAATTAAAGTCTATTGATTTTATATTTTATAAATTTATCAAGAATTCATTTATGATAATTATTAATCAGCCTCACCTCAATCTGGTGCACGGTGTGACCAGTATGACTCGAAGTGTGTCTTTCTATTTAAAATTGACATTAATTTTAGTAGAAATTTAAACTAACATACTCAAAACCATGAAAACACATATAGATTATTTTTATGCACCATTAAAATGCACCATATGTAATTTGTGATTTATAGGAATTACTCGTAGTACAATACAACGCATGGTGTGCCAGATATGACTCAAAGTGTCCTTTATGAGATTAAAATTGACATTTTAGTTCAAAATTTATTGCTCTATAAAAACCAACCAAAGACACTCAGATTGTATTGATAATTTTAGAAGAATGTTCATAGGTATTTTTTTGGTGATTAACAATCAATCTCATGTGAAACTGATACATGATGTGATATGTGTGACTCAAATTACCTATTTTTAGTTTAAAATGATATTTATGTAAAAAAGACAAGTGAAATAATCAAAAATGAGAACATTAATTCATATTATTTTTATAAGTTAGGAAAAAAAACATAAGTCATTTAGGGTGTGTTGGAATTAGGTTTACCTTTTTTTGATGTATGGTGTGACTAGTTTGGCTCAAAGTGAATCTTTTTAATTAAAATTGACATTTATTTTACTAAAAACAATAGTTGACATAATCAAAACCAATAAAATGAATTAGTATATCTTTTATAGATTATAAAAATGACCCATATGAAATTTGCGACATATAGTAACTATCCACACATCAATTTGACATATAATGTGTCTGTTATGACTCAATGTTTCCATAATCTGTTTAAAATTGACATTTTAGTTCATAATGTGTCACTTACAAAAAACTAATAAAATGTGTTCTTATTGTTCTAAAAATTTATGAAAAAAATTTAAAATTCATTTTTGATTTGTATGAATCAGTCTCATGTCAAAATGATACACAATGTGTCTAGTAAGACTCAATGTGCATGTTTCTAGTTTAAAATGACATTTTACTAAAAAAGAAAAGAGACGAAATAAAAACATATAAAACACATTCATATTTTTTTGGTCCTATAATAAAATGACCTATAAGTAATTTGAGACTTGTATGAATCAACATTATCTTAATAAAACGCATGATGTGACTGGTATGACTTCAGGTATATCTTTTTACTTAAAATGAACATTAACTATAGTAAAAAAGACATCTGACATACTCAAAACTGAGTAAATGCGTTATGATTGTTTTGATAATTTAGGAAAACAATCCATAAGTCATTTTTTGATATGCAAATAACAGAGAAACCTCAATTCGACATACTATGTGCCTAGTATGACTCTAAATTTGTCTTTTAATTTAATGTTGACATTAATTTTTGTAAAAAAGACAACTAACATACTCAAAACTGAGAAAATGCATTAGGATAGTTTTGATACATAGGTACAATGATCCATAATTAATTTATGAAATTTAGGAATCATTCTCATCTTAGTTATACACATGATGTTCCTTGTAGGACTCAATGTGTCTGTTATCATTTTAAAATTGACATTTTATTTTAAAAAGTGTTACATAATGCAAATCATGAAAGCATTCTCTGATTATCTTGATAATTTTGGAAAATGATCCATAAATCATTTTTGACTTGTAGGAATCAGTCTCATATCAAACCAACACATTATGTGACCATTATGACTCAAAGTGTATATTTCTAGTTTAAAATGACATTTTAGAAAAGAAGACAAGCGGCGTACTCAAAATAGATAATTTTTTTATAATTTTTAATACTTTAGGACAATGATACATAAGTCATTTAGGACATCTAGAAATCATCCGAAAATTAATCAAATGCATGGTTTCACTGGTAAGTCTCTTAGTGCCTCTTTATAATATATATATGTCATTTTATATTAAAACATGTGTCACATCACCAATTCCAAGAAAACTAGCCTATATTTTTTTCTCATCATTTTATCTATTATAACTAATTAATTTCTTTAAAATTTTTATCTTATACATATTATTTTAATTTTCCTTGAGATAATTCTTGAAGATGATCAAGAAATTGTGTAATATTTAATAATCCACCACAACTCAAAATGATACACAATGTTCTTGGTATGACTCAATGTTTATTTTTAAATTATCAATTTTGGATAATCTATTTCATTATATTATTAATAACATAAGAAATGTTTTCTTATATATATGAGTTATTTTCCCTAGGGAAGGGTGGTTTGTTCAGAAATATAATGCATTAGGATTAGGATAAAAAAGAAAATGAACTTTTATTTTTTTGAATTTATGTAATAATTTTTTCTTATGTAATTTTATAAATATTTTTTTTTTCAATTTCTATAAGATAATTTTTTTTCTTGTATTTGTGTTTTAAATTTTATTTCATTTATATTATATATTGGTACTTGATATCTTGTTATTTATTTTCATGTTTTTGGTGCTTTAGTAGGTTGTTACTGTTTACTACATTGGTGCTATCATGTGATGTAATAGTACACTGTAGTATACCACTTTGTCAATGCTTTTGGAAGCATTGACAATTATAACCATTATAGGAACTTCTAGAAGAGTTTATATAACACTAATTTATCAACACAAAATAAAATTAATGATAAATGTTTTCCTTTATGAGTGATTCTAGATGTTTTGACAAATAACCACTTTATAAGAATTTTTTAGTCTTGATAAAATGCTATGGATTTTGATCTCGCATCGCTAGTCATCTTATTTATAGTATTGATAAAGGAATTTTTTTTCAATTAATGGACTCTTTATTTGTTGTGTTGTAACTCAACATTGGTAAGATAAATTTAATTTCTATGTTTAGGGAGATAAATTGTAAAATTCATGGAAATTAATGTAGATCCTTATATCATCTTGATTCTACAAGAGTCCCATAACCACATTGTATGTGAAAAAATAATTTTGATATAGGATTTTAGATCCTTTTTGAAGTGCATTGTGTTGAATTTGTTGTCAATGAGGCATGAAGTTGTCTTGGAATGAATGGAAGTCAAGGAATGTCAATATGTGAATGACAAAGGTTGTGATGGTATTGGTAATGAATGGAGAATGGCCATGGAACTTAGAGGAATGTCACTTAGGAGATTCACTAAGTGGCATTGGAGAATATGGTTGAAACATTCTCCATGAACATCAGACGATTGTAGAACTGATCTTAATGTTCCAATACTTGTATCAAGGTGATACTAAGTGACAACACTTGAAGAATGCTGATGGAGCATCATAACATCTGACGATTGATGAGCTGTTCTTAAGTTCAAAGAACTTGTATCAATTGGATACAAAGTCACAACAAAGTTAGAAGACCATGCATTGTATTGACAATGCATGAGAAGAGGAAGATGATCCATCCACACCTCCTAAGTGGATGAAGTGAGCTGAAGAAGTCCATGCACTATCACTTAGTGCATGAGAATTAGAAGAAGCTCCAATTGATCTCTGATTAGATCAATGAAGCACATTGAAGAATTTTATGTGATTCAAGAGCTCGGTTGATGAAGAACCTTCGGGAATTCCATTACAAAGTGATGAATAAATGTTGAAGAGAATTGGAGGAATTCTTAAGAAGAAGAAGAATAGAGATGGGAAGAAGAATGGCTTGGAGTGGCACTTGGCATGTTACACTTGGTCACTTTGTTTAACAAAGGACTTAGTGTTTTTGTTGCAAAAAATAGGCCACCAAGGAGGCCAGCTGAGGGTCATCACCCAAGGCACATGTGGGACTCAAGGTCACCACGCCCATGGGGAACCCTCAAGGCCAGGGCAGCAACCTTGAGGCAGGGGGCGCACCCAAGACAACCACATGGGCGCCAGGGGCACGCCCGGAGGAGCGCGGCAGGGGGCCATGTATAAGCCCCCGAGGGCACGCGGTGGTGAAGCCCGCGCACCCGTGTGTGCATAGTGGGCGCTAGAGCGCGCCCGCAGGAGGCGTGAGTGGGCGCAGAGCGCGCCCGCAGAAGAGAACCCGGTGCGGGGCGGCACCAGGAGGGGAGAAGTTCAACTGGGCGTTGAGAGGCAGTGCCTGGTTGATAAGCCGCGGAAAATTTGGCCGCCGTTTCGATGTGGGACGCGGGATTTTCCAGCGGAAGAGATCCTGGCCGTCCGAGCCATCGCGCGCTTGATCTGCGCCGCACGATCCATCCGCGGCGCCGCGATCTAATCCAGGCCGTTGAAGATCTGATCCGACGGCCCCGGCTTCGTCCTCAACCTCGAGCCATGCCGAAGCCTCCCCGCGAGCCTCCGTCGAACCAGGAGCAACCCGACGACGGATTTCGAGTTCCCGGCCACCATTGCCGAAGCCGAAGGCATCCTCGTGCTCGTCTGGCCATAATGAACAGTACCATGCATTAAAATGAGCCTGCATGGAACAAAAGAGAAAATTCGATGAAGGCCGAAGCAACCGGAGGTGCGAGGCCCGTGGTTTGTGCTCAAAGTATTAAAGAGGCCATGCACACGTTAAAATGCATGCACGTGAAGAAGGCCGAAACATAAGCGATCCCGCGTGAACCAGAAAATAAAAAATGGGATTTGCGGCTCGTTTAAAGATTTCAAAGATCCGAAATCTTCGGGAATTTAAGTTGGAAACACGTGGATCATGTGAGGCATCTCTTGCCTATAAAAGGAGCATCCGAGGCTCTCAAAATGCTTGCTGAGTTTTTGAAGAAAGAAGTCCCGTGAGAAGCACTCTGTGCCTCACGAAGTCGAAGCCCTGCGCGCACACTTGCGCGGCAGTGAAGCCCGGAGCATCCCTTGCTCCGCGAGGTTCCTTTTGCGCACTCCTTGCGCGAAAGAGGTTGGAGAAGGATCCCTGCACGCCTTTCCCTTGCGCAGCAGGAAGACCCGTGGCCGCAACATCTTGCGCGCCCACGGTTGAAGCCCCGCGGTGTTGCACCTTGCACACCCGAGTGCTTGCGCGGCAGTAGTACCTGCGCGCCCGCGGCCAGTGCATCTTGCGCGGCAGTGTTGAGGAAGAGTGGCTGCACCCCTTGCGCGCCTTCACTAAGGCAGGGGCTTGTGTTGAGAAAACCACACCCTACGGGTTGTGGGTGCTTGGCAAGGAAGAAGGCCGAGGTCTTGCCTCGTGTGTGAACATTGAGAAGGCCGAGGCCTTTGTGCCTTTTGTGCAAAAAGAACAAGAGGGGGCCGTAGCCATTGGTGGTTGTGAAAAGAAGTGAAGAAGGCTGTAGCCTTTGGATTGGGTGTGTACAAAGAAGAATAAAAGAACAAGTCTTGTGTGGAAAGGAAGTGAAAGGCCGTAGCCTTGTGTGGGTGAAGTGAAGACCACACCTCATTTGAGTGTGTGTGTGTGAAAATTGAAGAGGAACACCCTACGGCCACTTAAGGGTGTGCAACAAGAAGTGTGAAGGCCAAGTCTCAAGTGTGTGCAAAGTGAAACAAGTGTGTGCAAAAAGACAACATGGCCAAACCTAAGTGTGTGCACTAAGAAGTGAGTATACACTTAGAAGAAAGAAGGAGAGACCCACACAAAGTATAACACACATTTCAAGTGTGTAAGCAAAAGGAATTAAACGTGTGAAGGAAAAGAAGAAAGGTGTGTGCTTAAACAGTTTACACCCTTTGAGGGTTTATTGCACCAAGAAGGGGAAAGGGGAAGTGCATGCATGCATGCATGCACGTGCACACGTGAACAGAGCCAAATCAGTGGTGTGCATTTTAGTTGACCAAGACCAGGAGGTTCTTGAAGAATTTGAGGAGCCATGCTATCAGTGCATGAAGAAGCAGAGATGCCATGCACTCAGTGCATGAAGTTGAAGTAAGGTGAGACTGGACCAGACCGAAAATAAAGATATCAGTTGTCTGAGCAATCAGTAGTTGAAGAGAGAAGCCAGGTCATCCTTAGAAGAAGGAGATAAATCCTGAGCAAGACGAGAAGACCTGATCATCACAAGTGTTCAGAGGTACAGAGCAAGGCCAGCAGTCTTTATCCCAGACTGCTGAAGATACTTGAAGAAGCATAAAGAGAAGAAGAGCTACTCGTGCGACTCGAGGAGCCAGGAGAAGACCCTGTGGGACTCAGGGAGAAGAAGTCTTCAGTGGGATTCTGGAGCAGGCCAGTGGGACTCTGGTAACACTGTGGGACGCAGTATAAAGACCCTCCTGTGGGACTCAAGAGAGATACAGTGGGACTCTGTATCGACCATTGTAATTTTAACAGGTTATAATGGAGAATCCATGCTGGGAGAGCATGGAAAGGATGTAGGCCTTTGGTGCCGAACCTTGTAAATCCTTGTGTCCTGTGCCTTTTCATTACTGCATTATCCGGGAAAGGTTGAGAGATACAAGAAGAGTGGATCGAGGCTTTAACTAGCCATATAGGTTTAATTGATAAGGAATCAATTAGAAAAAAGTTTTAAAGGATCACTGATTCACCCCCTCCCCCTCTCAGTGATTCACACTGATCTGGGCACTTCAATTGGTATCAGAGCGAGGTTACCTCTAAAAGATCCAAGGGAGTCTACATGAAGTGCAGATTTGAGGAAATGAGCAACCAGCCTCAAATGAAGATATCTGCCAAGACTCAGAAAAATAGAAAGAAGAAACAGGCCAAGAAGATGAAGAAAGCCTGTCCTAGCTGTGATGAAGTTGGAACAATGAATGATCTTCAAAATGCACTCAAATATCTTCAGAAGACTGTCCCCAAGGAAGTGGCAATGTGTATTACTACTGGCATCCTTGATCTTCAAGAAGAAAAATTACAGCTAGAAGAAGAAGCCAATGCTATGGAAGATCAGCTGGCTAAAAGGGTTGGGATAACCAACACTCTCAGAAAGCTGATAAATGCAAAAGATGAAACAGTATCCCATTGCAATGAAAGATATGAAGACACTGCTGAAGAATTGCAAAGAAGCCTTTCTGAGAAAGACATCTTTATGATAATGATCAAATATGTTTTCCATGCACTGGAAAAGAGGCACAAAGTGTCAATGAATTTCAGAGATGCTCAACTCGAAGACAAAGTCAAATTGGTGAAGGAGCTTGACAATTCATTGCAAGAAATTAAGAAGGTGCATGAAGACCAGATGAAGCAGCTGAAAGAAGATTGGGAAGGAAAGCTAAGAATTGTTGAGGATGAGAAGAACTCCCTTAACATGAAATGCTTAGAACTAGAGGTGATATTGAAAAATATGCAATCACCCAAAGCTGAATCCTCCCAGTCAGCTGAAAGGAGAAATGTTGCTACTCAAGTATGCATTGGGAAGGATGATTCTAAAAGAAGGACATCCTCTAGTGAAAGTGCAACATCTTCTAAAAGGAAGGTACCATCCATCCCATCTTGTACTGATACTTCTAATAGTGTTTCTACTAAAAGTGCAGGATGGAAGAATGAATCCAAACAAGTATGGATGAAGACAGTGAAGAAAGAATGCTCTCCTGAAGCAGCACAACAATTCAAGAAAAGTACCCAACAATCAGAAGGACTCAAGAGGTCAAGATTTGTGGGTAAATGCTGGTGTTGTAATAAGTATGGGCATTGTGCAAAGGATTGTTGGTACAATCCACTGAATGCCAAAGCACAGAGGAAGCCCATGCCTAGGGGGAGCAAGCCAGAAGAAAAGAAGCAGCATCCACAGGTCCAGAGACATCTGTTTACTGCTAATAGATTTGGATTACTTGACAACATCTGGGATGATTGCAAAAGTGGTCAAATAGATACATGTCAATCTCCAACTGTATCCAAAGCTCAAAAGAAGAAAAGATCACAGAACCTGGCTAAGAGAGATTCCTTGGGAAGCAAGAAGAAAGTAGAAAATGCTCCCAAGAAGTGTTTGAGAAATGAAGAGAAGTCCTTGGAGTCTGAGTCCAAGAAGGGTGATGCATCCAGAAGGACCACCAAGAAGTGCTTCTACTGTGGAAAGAAAGGTCATACCATGGATCTTTGTAAAGAAGCCATGAAATGCAATAGAAGCCAACTGGACTCAAACAGACAATCAATCCAGAAGAAGAAGAAGGGATTGATTGAAAATAAGTTGCCTAAGAAAGGTAGCTTAACAGCATCAAAAGAACCATGTGGAATTTCCAAAACTGAGGCCACTCTTCCAAGTGATTTACTAGTCAAATGGCCGAATCAGTTGCAACTTGCCAGAGAACTGCAAAGAGCTAAAGATGAAGCTCTGGCAACTGCTAAAGCAAAAGGGAAAAAGAAGATTTCACATGAAGATGGGTTTAGATCCACACAAGTACAAACATCAATGAAGATCAAATGTGCAAGTGTGAAGACTGGTGAAAATGGGACATCTCAGTTGAGAGAATCTTCTCAACCTTGTTGTTCACATTGATGAACCAAGGAGGTTCCATCTTATTCCCTTATACTCTTGGTATATACATGTGCTAACATTTCAGGGAATTGAAGATGATGATCATTCTCAACTAGAGGATGGTTTGGAAAGAATTTAGTGCACCTCTTGAGGGGGAGCCAATCTGGAGAAGATGATATTTTGGGATTTAATATCATCTTGAGAAAAGTGAAGGTATTCCAATCATACTTTCATCCCTTGTTTCTTAATTGTATTCATCATGACAATTAAGGGGGAGTATTGATTGAAGACAAATGGTTGAAAGGGGGAGCTTTATCTTTTCACCTGAACTTTCTAATGAGTTTTGTGAAGTTGTGCAGGATTTAGCAATTCATTGCTATATCTGAAAAATTTCAAACCCCTAAGCATGATCTCACATGTGTAGATAATTTTGGACAGCTTTGAATTCCTTGGTCATATCACTCTTGTTTTCTACACCGGGTTAGCCCAAGTAGACTTAGAGCTGATTTACTAAAGGTTGTTTGCTAAAGAGAACATGTGACATCATCCCTCTCCTAGTGTTTTTCAAGAAGATACTTTTCAATGGGAGGAAGATATTTCTGGAAGAGAACCACACCACACCTTTTCATTTGATTTCCAATAAGGGGGAGAAAATATTGGCACACATATTGACCCATTCATATGTTCTGAAGTGGTGTATTGACAACAAATACAAAGGGGGAGATTGAAGTGCATTGTGTTGCATTTGTTGTCAATGAGGCATGAAGTTGTCTTGGAATGAATGGAAGTCAAGGAATGTCAAGATGTGAATGACAAAGGTTGTGATGGTGTTGGTAAAGAATGGAGAATGGCCATGGAACTTAGAGGAATGTCACTTAGGAGATTCACTAAGTGGAATTGGAGAATATGGTTGAAACATTCCCCATGAACATCAGACGATTGTAGAACTGATCTTAATGTTCCAATACTTGTATCAAGGTGATACTAAGTGACAACACTTGAAGAATGCTGATGGAGCATCATAACATCTGACGATTGATGAGCTGTTCTTAAGTTCAAAGAACTTGTATCAACTGGATACAAAGTCACAACAAAGTTAGAAGACCATGCATTGTATTGACAATGCATGAGAAGAGGAAGATGATCCATCCACACCTCCTAAGTGGATGAAGTGAGCTGAAGAAGTCCATGCACTATAACTTAGTGCATGAGAATTAGAAGAAGCTCCAATTGATCTCTGATTAGATCAATGAAGCACATTGAAGAATTTTATGCGATTCAAGAGCTCGGTTGATGAAGAACCTTCGGGAATTCCATTACAAAGTGATGAATAAATGTTGAAGAGAATTGGAGGAATTCTTAAGAAGAAGAAGAATAGAGATGGGAAGAAGAATGGCTTGGAGTGGCACTTGGCATGTTACACTTGGTCACTTTTTTTAACAAAGGACTTAGTGTTTTTGTTGCAAAAAATAGGCCACCAAGGAGGCCAGCCGAGGGTCATCACCCAAGGCACATGTGGGACTCAAGGTCACCACGCCCATGGGGAACCCTCAAGGCCAGGGCAGCAACCTTGAGGCAGGGGGCGCACCCAAGACAACCACATGGGCGCCAGGGGCACGCCCGGAGGAGCGCGGCAGGGGGCCGTGTATAAGCCCCCGAGGGCACGCGGTGGTGAAGCCCACGCACCCGTGTGTGCATAGTGGGCGCTAGAGCGCGCCCGCAGGAGGCGTGAGTGGGCGCAGAGCGCGCCCGCAGAAGAGAAACCGGTGCGGGGCGACACCGGGAGGGGAGAAGTTCAACTGGGCGTTGAGAGGCAGCGCCTGGTTGATAAGCCGCGGAAAATTCGGCCGCCGTTTCGATGTGGGACGCGGGATTTTCCAGCGGAAGAGATCCTGGCCGTCCGAGCCATCGCGCGCTTGATCTGCGCCGCACGATCCATCCGCGGCGCCGCGATCTAATCCAGGCCGTTGAAGATCTGATCCGACGGCCCCGACTTCGTCCTCAACCTCGAGCCATGCCGAAGCCTCCCCGCGAGCCTCCGTCGAACCAGGAGAAACCCGACGACGGATTTCGAGTTCCCGGCCACCATTGCCGAAGCCGAAGGCATCCTCATGCTCGTCTGGCCATAATGAATAGTACCATGCATTAAAATGAGCCTGCATGCAAAAAAAGAGAAAATTCGATGAAGGCCGAAGAAACTGGAGGTGCGAGGCCCGTGGTTTGTGCTCAAAGTATTAAAGAGGCCATGCACACGTTAAAATGCATGCACGTGAAGAAGGCCGAAACATAAGCGATCTCGCGTGAAACAGAAAATAAAAAATGGGATTTGCGGCTCGTTTAAAGATTTCAAAGATCCGAAATCTTCGGGAATTTAAGTTGGAAACACGCGGATCATGTGATGCATCTCTTGCCTATAAAAGGAGAATCCGAGGCTCTCAAAATGCTTGCTGAGTTTTTGAAGAAAGAAGTCCCGTGAGAAGCACTCTGTGCCTCACGAAGTCGAAGCCCTGCGCGCACACTTGCGCGGCAGTGAAGCCCGGAGCATCCCTTGCTCCGCGAGGTTCCTTTTGCGCACTCCTTGCGCGAAAGAGGTTGGATAAGGATCCCTGCGCGCCTTTCCCTTGCGCAGCAGGAAGACCCGTGGCCGCAACATCTTGCGCGCCCACGGTTGAAGCCCCGCGGTGTTGCACCTTGCACACCCGAGTGCTTGCGCGGCAGTAGTACCTGCGCGCCCGCGGCCAGTGCATCTTGCGCGGCAGTGTTGAGGAAGAGTGGCTGCACCCCTTGCGCGCCTTCACTAAGGCAGGGGCTTGTGTTGAGAAAACCACACCCTATGGGTTGTGGGTGCTTGGCAAGGAAGAAGGCCGAGGTCTTGCCTCGTGTGTGAACATTGAGAAGGCCGAGGCCTTTGTGCCTTTTGTGCAAAAAGAACAAGAGGGGGCCGTAGCCATTGGTGGTTGTGAAAAAAAGTGAAGAAGGCCGTAGCCTTTGGATTGGGTGTGTACAAAGAAGAATAAAAGAACAAGTCTTGTGTGCAAAGGAAGTGAAAGGCCGTAGCCTTGTGTGGGTGAAGTGAAGACCACACCTCATTTGAGTGTGTGTGTGTAAAAATTGAAGAGGAACACCCTACGACCACTTAAGGGTGTGCAACAAGAAGTGTGAAGGCCAAGTCTCAAGTGTGTGCAAAGTGAAACAAGTGTGTGCAAAAAGACAACATGGCCAAACCTAAGTGTGTGCACTAAGAAGTGTGTATACACTTAGAAGAAAGAAGGAGAGACCCACACAAAGTATAACACACGTTTCAAGTGTGTAAGCAAAAGGAATTAAACGTGTGAAGGAAAAGAAGAAAGGTGTGTGCTTAAACAGTTTACACCCTTTGAGGGTTTATTGCACCAAGAAGGGGAAAGGGGAAGTGCATGCATGCATGCATGCACGTGCACACGTGAACAGAGCCAAATCAGTGGTGTGCATTTTAGTTGACCAAGACCAGGAGGTTCTTGAAGAATTTGAGGAGCCATGCTATCAGTGCATGAAGAAGCAGAGATGCCATGCACTCAGTGCATGAAGTTGAAGTAAGGTGAGATTGGACCAGACCGAAAATAAAGATATCAGTTGTCTGAGCAATCAGTAGTTGAAGAGAGAAGCCAGGTCATCCTTAGAAGAAGAAGATAAATCCTGAGCAAGACGAGAAGACCTGATCATCACAAGTGTTCAGAGGTATAGAGCAAGGCCAGCAGTCTTTATCCCAGACTGCTGAAGATTCTTGAAGAAGCTTAAAGAGAAGAAGAGCTACTCGTGCGACTCGAGGAGCCAGGAGAAGACCCTGTGGGACTCAGGGAGAAGAAGTCTTCAGTGGGATTCTGGAGCAGGCCAGTGGGACTCTGGTAACATTGTGGGACGCAGTATAAAGACCCTCCTATGGGACTCAGGAGAGATACAATGGGACTCTGTATCGACCATTGTAATTTTAACAGGTTATAATGGAGAATCCATGCTGGGAGAGCATGGCAAGGATGTAGGCCTTTGGTGCCGAACCTTGTAAATCCTTGTGTCCTGTGCCTTTTCATTACTGCATTATCCGGGAAAGGTTGAGAGATACAAGAAGAGTGGATCGAGGCTTTAACCAGCCATAGAGGTTTAATTGATAAGGAAACAATTAGAAAAAAGTTTTAAAGGATCACTGATTCACCCCCTCCCCCTCTCAGTGATTCACACTGATCTGGGCACTTCACTTTTAAATTCAATGTTTACATTGATTCCACTTTTCATATGTAATTTGTCTTATCATCTACCTCCTTCTAACATAACATTAACCGAAATATCATCAGGCCATGTCTGCTCAATTATTTTGAGAGAAGAAAATTTATTATCACCATAAAGTTGGAATGTATCCTTCTTAAGAAATGATTATTTTATAAAACATTCTACATATTATAATGGTTATCTTTTCCCAAAACTAGAAGGAACTTAATTTAGAATACTAATTCATTCATCATGTATCTATGTAAGATGATATCTATGAAAAGAATTTCCTCCCAAACATTTTTATTTTTGAGAAAAATGATGATAAGATGTTCTAGGTGTGCCTATTTTCCCTAGGTTTTAACATCCATTATTGAAATTAAACAATGTATATTATGAAATCTAGATCATAATGAGAGGTACATTGTTCTGTTGGCATAAAAATAGGATAGAAAAGAGATATTTCAGAAAAGGATTTTAGATTTGGTCACCACTACTCTTGACTATGTGCAACACATCCTTGAACATTACATGAAGGATTATTAATTATATTTTATAAATTTACATACAATAGTTTCTCAGATTCAATCCATGATTTTTAGGGAGAAAATTATTGGAGTCGATTCCTAATGCTTTAAAGTTGTCCAATTTTATCTTAGACAATGGAAGATCCCCTAAGATACTATAAATTAATGGGTAAAATAATGATGTTAGAACAACTAGAATATGTTGAAACTCCCTTGATATGGAATATGTATAATTATTAGCCATATGAATATATAATAAATTAAAAAATAAAATATAGTCTTTAATTAGTTTGTGCAGTAAAGTGGATGTGGATCTTAGTCATTTATGGTGAAACAAATTATGGATTTTCTTAATCACAATTATGCCACAATTATAAAGGTTATCAAAAATACCATTTTGGGAGGAATTATAAAATAATTAAACTATATTTCATATATAAATTTATAGAAAACCTATAATAAAATTCCTTTTTGCTACTTTGAGGATAGTGTGCTAACCCTATTCCAAATATCAGCCAACATCCAGGTTTTAAAAAAACTACAATTAATACATCAACTAAGACTAATGTAGAAGCACATCAATATTATTAAAGATTTATTATACCCATTCAACATTAATAATAAAGATAAAAATGTTTCAAATAATATCTTAGTCATCAAATATGGATTTATTATTATATACTCCCTGATTCCTTTTTTAATTTTTATATATGATGAGGGTTCACCCCATTTCTTATAAGGTAGACACTGGGTGAAGGTAATCTTTTTAATTTTTCTTTAATGTGGTTACACAAAATAAAATTAAAAATATAATTTTTGATGAAACATACCTTTCTATATCATTGATGAAATTCATTAATCTATATATTCAATCTATTAAAAATTTCATCCATCCTTGAGGCACTACTGCATATTATAACTCCAGGTATGATTTCTATTAGTTATTAATATAAAGTAGATTTATTAAATTTTTTGAAAATTATGTTCTGCGCCAAGTGGGTGACCATACTAATTAATAGTTTTATTAAATATTAGGGAACCCCTTATGTCTACATCTTCCTTAAAATAATCTTCGATTTATGGAATCATTAATCATTAATAGTTTTATTAGTGTGTAACCTAGTTGCTCAAATCTATATAAAAATTATATATTTTATCATGGATGTCCCTTGATATACATTCTTAATGTGGATTCATGTTCCTGTTTCTACATTATATGATAAAAAATTTAGTTTTTCTAATAATTAAATCCTATAAATTCCCACTAAAAAGTTATAAAATCAATGTAAATATGATATAAATATCTAGAATCGTTTTATATAAAATAATATAATAAAAAAGAAAAAATTATTTTAAAATATAAAGAGAATATATACTGTTAAAAACTGAAATAGGGATTTTTTTAAAATGTTAAAATATTTTTTGCATTCACCATATACGATGCGAACATTCAAGTAAACACTTAGAGGGATTTCCATTCTCCATAATTACAAAAAATAATTTCATAATTATATTATATACTAAGGTATTAAATTAATTAAATGTTATAAATAATTTCCTATTATTATTTTTAAACCCCATCGGTCACTACTCATATGGTTTCCAATCAATTTATTAATGTAAATTTCACCTATGATATTCCTCATTTGCAAAAATGACAATACAGTTTGTCCAGTTAAATTAGTTTCTACAGAAATATAATTGTTTCTATCCTGAATGTGTTTAATTATGAGAGGTCATATTGATAATTTTAATTTTTTTATAAAATAATGTCATGAAAACTAAGGATAATTGTATTGAAGTTCAGATTGTATCACAATGTTAACCAATGTTAGAACTCAATAAGATATTATTCAATAGCATAAATTCAACATTGTAATGAACCAAAATTAATTTATATGATATTATTACATAAATAAGTCACTATAAACTTCCATTAAGTATGTTCCTTAAAATATATTAAATATGTTCATGGAAGAGGGTCCCCACTAAAGGAAAGTGTTTTTTTGATGCAAATAAAATGAAATATTTATGATTATATTTACAGGAATACGGGATCCTTGGGGAAATTTACATATCGAAACCAAAGAGAATGATCATGAACATGAGATCTATGATTTTACGACACTTATAATTTAACATGAGATGAATTTAGTAAGTATTAAACCATCCAAATTTTATAAATTGTTTATTAATGAACCATTTTTAGCTGAGTAAATTGTAATAAATTATCACTTTTCCACCTCCATGTTGAGGTCAATTCACTGAGGACTTTTAAAAATCCCAAAACCCATTAGATTTAAAATGGTTATCTAACTTGATAAAATTAAATTTTTTTTTCATTAAAATATCATTTTATATTAATAACCTACCTTAGAGAATTTTTTGAATAAAATAATTCAAATTTACCAGGGTTATTTACCTTTACAATCACATTTACCTTTTCAAGTTACAACAGTATTTTTTGAAAAGTCCACCTCGACTTAACAGTGTTCTTTTAGGACAACTAGAGCACTCAAGATAACCATAAAAAGTTATAAACCTTCACCTTATTCATTTTTGGATGAAAAAATCTGGATCACTTTTTGGTACATCATTCCAAATGATTTTTTCATATGTCCTAAATCTATAAGGTTTAGGTCCTTTCCACTTTACCATGAATTATTTATTACACTGTATTTACCATATGACAAAACTTTGTAGAGAACTCCCACTTTTTTGGATTTAACAAGAAAGATTGTTTCTCAAGGGCATGCATCATAACATAGTTATATGGATTTAAAAGTTACAATGTCGACCCTCTCTATACATCTAGATGTTTTTTCAAATTCATCGTTGCAGGTATTAAAATTATACAATGACCTATTGAAAATATTAAATTTCACACCCTCTTATATATCATTAAAAATAATGGTATGTGTATTATGGGAAAACATTAAATTCATAGTACAATTGATAAAGTACAAAATGACATTATCAATTTTTTCATAATGTTAAATATTATAGTATACCTTCTTACAAGGATTCAATTTACAAATCTCATATATCTTGGATGTGGGTAGTTCCTTTTATATTTGTATTTAAAATACAAATTTATCATTTTTTATAGGTTTAAAACTAAAGGACTCATTTATCAATGATTAATACAATGCCTTGTCACATTTATTATAATTTTGTGACACTAATTTGAACAATATACATTTTTAAACCCATAATGATTATTGGATGTAACATTCATTGAGGATTAATAATAACTCCATTATATCCAAACCTCTACCAACAATATATAGAATCCACCCCTTCCATAAACTTCAATTTCCATCCACGATAACATGAAATACTATAAGAAATATTGAATACATTATTGGGAAAATTTAAACTGTAGCTAAAATAAAACCTTTGACAATTATTTTAGGGATCATTCCACATCATATTAATTAGTGATGGAGTAATAGATAATTTTTCTAGTTTCATTCAAGTAGACCATGATCTATGTATGTCACAATTTTATACTCTCATTTAGAGGTACTCTCTAAATGATGTATCATTACCTTCTAATAAAAAATTTAAACACTAATGTAAAACACACAAATTATTTTTTGTGTTTAACTTAAAAGATAAATTCACCTATCTAAATATAGATTTAAACTATTATTTTACCTCCATTATTTTAAATTAGATTTAAAAAGGGGAATAAACTCTATGCCTTACCATAATGATATAAATAGTGGATTAACATTAATTTAATAATTATTATCACTAAAATTTGTTTCAATGTAACATTACTAATTTTGTTTTTAAATCATTTCATAGATATTATCACTTCTCAATAAGGATTTGACCTACTATATAAAATTTTAGTCCTCAAAAATGGGATTAAAATTTTGGGATGCTTCTTATATGGATATAAATTAATGATAAAAGTACCCATTAATATAAAATATAAAAAAATGATCTTTATACATCAATCATTGAAGGATTTTAATTCCTATCTAAACCATGATTCATGTATATCCCTCAATCACATTAATCAGTGGACTTTATATCACAATGTAATATTTTAATGTAACTATATATTGTCTATGAGTATTTCATTTGGATATATTTTTTTAACATTCCATAAATATATAAGTTCAACATTGGAGGTGTATCAATCCCCTTGGATGTATTTTTCAGCAACCCATTTTCTTGATTTTGACACATACATTCAAACATAGTTTATTATTCACTTCATATCAAAGAAAAGAATATCAATGAATAAAAATAATGAAAGAAACTCACACATGTATGGTATCAACATTATAAATATTTTTTTGATTATTTTTTTATATTTTATTTTTTTGAACTCTATTAATAGAGAGATAGAACCACTAAATCTGTTATCTATAAGTTCAAACCAATTGAATTATTATGTCCACATTATTTATTATATCACATTTCCACATTCTTTCTCAATTTATTACAATTGTTTAATGAGATAGATTCAAATAATATTCATTTTACTTATCATCAATTAATATGTATAACATCTTCTATTACTTAAATATTTTATTAAAAGATTAATTGATATAGACAAAAGTTTGTATACATTTGAGTTAGTTATATGCGATTATATTCAACATTATTTGGATGCAATGTTAAATCTACATTACGTAAAAAACAATATTACTGAAGGATATTTTCTTAGATCAACGAGAACCATGGAATCCTAAAAACATTTTGTGATTAATTAGAGATGTTGTTGTAACATATATAAAAAGAGGGTTATTTAACTACTATATCAGTTTAATGACATGTGATGTAGAACCTAACACAATGAAATGAACATGTGATCAGGGATTTCATTTACTATATAAGATTAAGAGAATGATATAATAATTTATTAGAATATGATGAAATGGATGCAGAAAATTTAAATTATAGTACAAAGCATGACTAAGTGAAGATCATGATAGTATTGTTTTTTATTCTCATTTTCTCTCATTTAATGTCATGGTGTGTTTAATAAATGATATTGGATATCATTAAGCTAAATGTATTCCATTTATTATCATCTAATAATAAAATAAATGACATATCATTTGATAACATGTATATATATTATACAACATTAAATAATGTCCAAAATAACATTTATAAATGAGAAGTTTTTGAAAGAGTAATAAAACAATATGCAATAAATTTTTAGCTTCATAATGCATGAATCCTCATGAAATAAAAGAGATCTATTCTTCAAGGTTGAAATCGTATATATTAGTGTTCACAAACAATGTTTTATTGAAAAGATATTATTATTAGTGTTTAAGAAATATCTAATTTCATATAATCATTTTCCATTGAGGAAGTGTATGATCTTGAGATTTAAGAAATATTTTCTTTTCAAATAAATTAAATTATTTCAATAGATTGTGTTTCCCAAAAAAATGAGTTTTAATGAACCATACTATACTAATATTTTTATAATTTAAACATAAAAAATTAAAACCTTACTGTTAAATGTAGAGGTATGAATTAGAATAATTTTTTTTTAAAATTAAGTATACTATTTCTATATTATGAAAAAATATTGACCAAAGGTGCTTCACTTTTTATAGGATTTATATTATTAGAATCTAACTTTTCTCAAAAAAGGGTTTTTAGAATTTTTTGTCAAATAATAAAATTATGTATTACCACATAAACTGAATGTGTTGTAAAAAATAAACTTCATTTTTTAAATAAACATTTCAAAATTATATTCCAATAATTTTTTATATTTTTTTAAAAAATATTAAAATATAAATTAATAGTGAAAATATAGTTTTTTTCTTAAAAACATTCTTCATGTTTAATGAATTTATAAGTCCCATTTTTTTATTTAGAAAAGCACTTTATCATCTTTTCAGCTTGTTTAATTTAAAATTAAAGTTGACCACATATTTGAAATGATTTTGTTCAAATAGATTCCATATTTTGAATAATAATAATAATAGTTAGCTAATATATTCAAATTAAATTATTTTCAAGATTTAGTACTAAAGGTAGTAAAAATTTAATTATAAAAGTTAAGGTTAAAATGATGTTTTTTTCATTACATGAACATGTGTTTAAATTAATTTTCCACACACAAGTTTTTTTATTTAATAAATTTGATTACATATTTAGATCCAATTGGTCTAAATTATCTAATAAAGAACAATTTATTATTATTATCAGAGGATATATTATCTAGGTAAATAAAAATAAACTTGTTTTTATGTTGATAAGTCAAATAGTGAGAGTAAATAAACATATATTCTAAGAAAACAACATGTTTTATAATTTTTATATGTTATAGGTGTGGACAGACCATATATTACATCCAGTAAATTATTTATCAATTTTGAAGGCACATGACTTAAGGGTGACTTGGAATTATTCAATATCATTTTGTATTTAAAAAAATTCCCCTCCTCAATTATAAAATGTAACCTCCTCCCCTCAAATAGGAAAATTTGTGGATCATGTGTATGGAGGAATACCACCTCATAAACCAATATAATTATATTAAATTCACTATATATCATGGTCAGATACATGGATGGATTCAATGTTTATATATGATATTTTGGAAACATTTAAACTCCTATAGATATTATATCTCATATAACTTATTACCTTCTAATCTAATGAATGATGCTAATGTCGGTCATTTGTACATTTGGAATATTTACTCCACTATGTGATGTTATTCATTCTTCATTTAATTTTGAAAGGGATGGAAATAAAGGAAATATTTATAAAATATATTTTATATATATGAAAAAATTAAATTTTGAAGGTGATATATTATTTTTCTTTCTTGGGATCCTTCTTTCTAGAAAATGGAAACAATGCTCATGTGTACATATAAACTACGGTCTCCCTCAATGGTGTAATTCATTTTATATATCTATATTTTATATAAGACTATAAATATGTATATATTTAATTTATATAAAATTTTTATCATGGTTAACATTATGAATAATGTGGAACCATGATCAATGAAAAAGACCAAAGGTACCAAAAAAACAAACATGAAAGATGAAGTAATTACTACCTAAAATGTGAGTTTAACAATAAATTGATAATAAATGTATAAAAAATTGTCATAACTAAATCATAAATGGAATGATATATATATATATATATGTTTATATTTCTATAAGGGATATATAATAAACCTAAATTTATTATTCATGAGGTTCAAAAATGTATGAAGAAAGTCAATATTTTAGTTAAGGGATTTCAAGTATCTCTTTATTTTCTGAAGGAAAAATTATATATTCACCACTATTTTCTTTTATGTGTTCTGTATAATAACCAATTAAAGTTTTATGTCATGAATATAATTATTTTAATTTTATTTAATTTTATTCTTTAATGTGTCTTATGATACAAAATATCAAAAGTGGTAAGAGATTTTCACCTATGTTCTATTTCCATGGGGAATAAGACATATACACCATTTGATTATTCCTTTGGGGTATATATATTTTCCATTAATTAAATATATGATGTTTATTATGAAATTTATTTTGATTTATATGTTCATCTATGGAGATTTATATCAGGGATATTGTGGTTCCAAATTTACCAATGTGAGAAGTGGTTGATGTTATAATATCATTGTTTATCGAGATTATTTATGATCATTCCTGAAATAATGATATCTTTTGATATAACTCTATAAAAATAAATGATTTTTTATTTTATATTTTAATCAATTTCTTGTTTTCATTTCATTTTATTCAATTTTTTAATCGATATTCCAAAATAATTTTTTTAAGAAAAATTGACTTTAGGGTTCTATTTAGAGAAAATTTGATTTCTTCCACACGATAAAAATGATGTAATGAATGGTTTTATATTATCCAATAATTTTTTAAATAAAATTTTACCATTATTTTATTTTTTAAATAATTGTTTAAAAGGAATACTTTTTTTTCATTTTTTAAGAAATTAACATTATAGATTTTATTGAAACTCAAAAAGAAATTTTCATTAACATGTATGAAATTAATGATATTTCCACCACCATTACCAATTCACAAATTAAGGATTTTTTTCTAGTTTCTAATATATATTTTTAATATGTATTATTTAATATTTTTTATATTTTTGAGTTTGTATAAGATATTTTAAAGTGGAAAGGGTGTATTTCTCATGAAATATTTCATAGTGATATTGAAAAATACGTTACCATATAGGATGACATCAATTAAAATTACTTATTCTTTATTTATAATTTGATCATTTGTAACCACCATTATTAATTATCTAGATAATATTTAATTATGATAATAATATTTTTTATGAAACCAATTCCTTCTCTATGGGTTATTATCTGAGGAAATGATGAAATTTTTATTGAACATGTTAGTTATATACTGGTTATGATAGTATGAAATGTTTATTAAATATATTTATTTTCATGGATTCTAATATTATGTATATTTTATGATTTTATTGTAAACGTATGCATAATTTGTTATGTGATAGGTGTTTCTATTAATAAATTAGGATGGGTGGTTCCATTATAAACTAAGGATGGGTGTGTGCATTATATATATCCAATGAATTGGTTATTGATGGATAACTCTTGAGTTAATGATGTTATGCATGACCAAAATTTAATATTAAAAATGATATGTGTGGAACTATTTTCAATTTCATAATGTTAATTTTTGACATAGTTACATGTACATAAGGTTATGTGTGGACCATCTTTCATATCTACAAGTTTATGTGTGAACCTAGTTCCATGTGAATAAGTTTATACATGGCCAAACATCATGTAATTAACATCATGAGTGAACCTATTTATTTTTATAATTGATCATAATGTTATAATATTCTATTTCCACATTCCTATGACTATTTTATAGTCTCATTACTTATGTTCATCA
Source organism: Viscum album (assembly GCA_963277665.1). Taxonomy (NCBI): domain Eukaryota; kingdom Viridiplantae; phylum Streptophyta; class Magnoliopsida; order Santalales; family Viscaceae; genus Viscum; species Viscum album. Next base: position 1,969,394,446 of record OY728132.1, read on the forward strand.
ATATTCATTATGATTTATGTCTTATGAACTGCCAAGATTTATAAAATGATTAAGGATTATGGTCTATATTATGTATGGTATGGTTCCCAAATGTTGATCTAATGTTATAACAAAATTAAACTCAATATATTATTCTATGATCATTGATACCTCCCTTTATTACCCTTAATGAGAATCCATGATCACCCTTTCTTATAATTATTTTCCCCATGTCATGGAAAAAGGTTTTAGGTAGGGTATTTCTATAAAGAATACTAAATGAGGAGATATGTTTTGGAGATGTTTAATATAATTCATGAAATATGAATATTGTTCATCTAGTCTCAAAATACGCTAAACCATTATAGTCCCCATGCATTTATTTTTGAAATGTATTGAATATACATCGAAAGAGTTGTAATATTTTTGTATTGAAAGACTAGTTTATTAATTGAAGATGTATGTGAATAATTATTTGTTGAATATATATTATATAATATCATTTGATGATTCTTGTTGATAGTGGATATAAATTGAAATATAAACCCAATGGTTTCTATGTAAAGAAATCTATTAAACCAACTATTTAATAGGTATTGAAATGGTTTTTATGTTCACTTGGTATTGGATTACATATTAAATTTTATTGATTCGAATCTATATAGATATTTTATACATGTTTTTCTAATTCTCTAACAACATTCAGGCTTATTGATATCTAAAAAACATCTAATGGTTTCAGATACAAAATTTTTAATGAATCAAAAAGAAGAATTGAAAAAAATGAAAAAAAGTTAATATAATAGTGAATATGGTTATTAATTTATTTCATAATTTAATCTTTTTTGGAAAAAGGACTAGTTTTTAAAAACCCATCGTGGTTTTAAATTTTTTTTACAAAAATTGTTTGGTTTGTGAAAAAATATCATGGCTTTTTTATCATAAAATAGGGAATCATTTTTCAACATTGTTATATAATGTTTCATTAATGAAACGGTCAAGGATTATGGAAATGTTATTATTATATATAAAGACAAAAAATTTGATAAATATTGATTCGAAAAGGTTTAGGTTATAAATATTAAAATAGATGAAAAATATTTTAGTTGTAAAATACATCATAATTAATTATTGAACATTTTAGTAAAATTATTTTTATAATATATTCAATAATGAAAGAAATTCTTGGTTCTAATTCATTATTAATAATAAATTTTTTTAAAAAATTCCTAAAAACCATCATTGTCATGGTCTATATTGGCCTATATTGAATCTATGAGAGTTTATACATTATTAAATGTGGTTTTGATAGATTTTATACTTCCATAAAGTTTTTTTTTATATTTTTTTAATTTTTTATGATGATCTAATAAATGTATAAATATTTATTATATTAAAAATTATTTGTTCCTAAATTTCATTATTTATGCTACTTTTGTTTATTTTCATGACATACATATAAGTATTGGAATAAAAATAGGAAATTAAATATTTTTATATCATTTAACAATGACTTTGAAATTTTTTATTAATTAATTAAATAATAAGTGTTTATTATGATTTATATGTATTAGGAATTTGTATTTTACTATAATTATGGACTCTCATGAGTATTAATCCATGGAAAAAGGGACATTGAGTTAGACTTATCTGATACCTAGAGTCCTAGGCTCTATCTAAAGAGAGTGTGGGTTGAGCAACTCAGATATAATTCTTTCTCTTATAAGGATATTGGTTTTTAACAATTTTATGACTTTATAAGAAATGGTTTTATATACCATATATTTAATGACCAATTTTATTTTTTGTTAACTAATTTAGTAGAAATTATAGTATTCATTGATCTAGAATAGGTTGTTTTAATTTTTAGTTTATATTGGGTATTATAGGGCCTGAGTGTTTATTTTAGGTATTCATTATTTGGTTATTGTATTTTTGGGTATTAGTACAAGATAATGAATTATTACTCTAGTAATTGTGATGAATTTGGATTTATTTTCCATATTTATTTTTGGGAAGGGGTGTTGTGGAGTTGGGTGGGGGTGATCACTCCCTACTCTAGGGAGAAGGTAGATTATTTCCCAATATTGAGATACTTTCATAAAGGGTTTCGGTGTAGGTGGTAGATCATGCCACAATAGGGGTATTTCAAGGTTTCAATGAAGTTTTAGAAGAATAATTATTTGATTCTAGGGAAATTAATCCATATAAGGTGTTTAACTGTGATGGATATTTAATTGGGAATTCCTGTTATATCTTATGGAGTGTATGTTTTAATGAAGTCCATCAGGATTCATTAGTGTATCCATTGGGAGGGTCATTATCACAAGAGCCGTATGATCATTCAATAACATATCCCTAGTCTAAGGTTATTTTCCCTGGCCCCCTTGGCAATTGTATATAAACCACAAGTACTATTTAATTTTTTATCTAATGGGGTCATTTAAAGAACCATTACTTCATTCCTATTCATGGTTTCTTCAACCAGTAGAATGAATCAGATAGAGGATGGTCCTATCCCTTCTCTGGTCTATTATTTGTGTCCCATGGATATAGGGTGAACAATATTTTTTATTTATAAAAAATCAATGTAATAATATACCTTATCCCTCTTTACTTAACAAATGTTATCTTCCCTTAATGATTGGTTATTTATTAGTGAATTTATTATGTTTACATTGGAGCAAAGTGGAATAATCCTACCATGAAAGGTCTTAATAGTGTTGTTTTAAGAGGATGTCTAAATAGAATGATCACTAACCATTTATCTCTATTTGGATTAAGTTGATAAGGATTCATACCATGGGTGGTTGGTTTTCCATGACTTGAGGTTTCAGTCATGGGAGGATTATTGGGGCTTGGACTTTTGAAAATTATTATATGGGATTGGGTAGAGTTTAGCCTGTGTGGATCAAGGATAATAACTTTGGTATTGAGGTAGGTGGTCTGGATTATATATAGAATTATATATATATATTTACTTTTTTTCATGAATGGGGGGAATTGGATTTGGTAATTTATAAAGGGGAAATATTTCCCTATGTGATAATTATTTTCTACTATATCAACCTAATGTTTAAAATAAATGATCTCTTACACTTATATGGATTTTAATTTATCTATGACTTTATCAGCTAGAGATGAAGTTGGTAGTTTGGAGTGTGAGGTGATGATATTTGTAACACCCTGAGATTTAATGAGAAATATTTTTTTAATGTCTTATTTTATACGCAACTACATGGGAATCTTTCACTACACAAAACACTGATTTGGCTTCCATTACATGTAAGAGAAACCCTCCTCGATAGCTTGTGTTATACGCAATACCTTGTTTTACTAAAAAATGATATATTATTATAATATTATGAACAAGATGTTATGAATAGTATTAACCAAAATTTTAGTTTTATTACATAATAATTCATCTTACATATTTTCTAGAATAAGGTATGAAAACAAAATCAATTTTTCGAATAAAAGAAGTATTTTTAAAAAAATGCAGTTTTACCACCTTTTAATAGAGTACCCATTTTAAATATAATTTTTTACAAGTTTATAAGTTAAATTTTACAAAATAAACTTCTTATTTTGAATCAGGATATAAAAATTTTCATTGGATAAATTTTTTGATTCTTTTTTGATAACTTCCATATTTTGATGAATAGTAAAAATATGCTAAATTTTTCTTCAAAAAAACTTTTTCATAAAGACAATTTATATGGTTAAATGATAAAATTTAATGGGTTTAAAGTATAAATAAAATATATTTTTACCATTTAATATAATGCATGTAATTACCATTAATTTTACATTGAATTCATAGGTAAAAATATTTCAATCTTTGACAATGTTTTAACTTTTAAAACCCATTTTATTAACGAGATTAATTTTAAATTAATTAATGCAATTTATGTGTTTTGAATTTTGAAAAATGGATTCCACATTTGGATTCACTAGGTAAAAATTATGTTAATAGATTACTTTTATTTTTTTTGACATTATGAATAGTAACTATAGTAATTTTTATTTTCTACAGTTAAAGGTATATTGGGTAATTAAGGGTAAAAATAAGATTATAAAATTAACCTACCACCTGAAAAAATTCTATTGGATGAATAAAAGTCGACCCATATCACCTAAGGGTCAGAATGGATTTGTTTCATGTAATATTGACCATGAAAATGATAGAATTATAATTCAAACCAAAGAAAGTAATAACATGTCACTCTCTTATATCTTATATGTGTAATAATTTTACATTAGTGATAAACTTCATAGAACCTAGAATATAAATATTATATAGAAATATAATGAAACTATCTACATCATGAGAATTTATTTAGAATTTTTAGGGAATAAATAATTATCATTAATGATGACACAATAATGATGTAGAAGTTATTTTATTAATTGAAATATCAAATAAATGGTTTTAAAAATATTAAAATAAATATTATATGAACTAATTAATGTTCTCCAAAAATTTTATTGATTAATAAGACATGTTATAAATCTATTAAATATTTTGGTTCGAATATATCCTCTGTGTGGATTTTATTTAAACCCAAATAAATCAATAGTGTCAAAACTGACACTATTGTTATTTCATAAAAATATCATATTATAAAATTGTATAAATATCACAAAAAATATTTAAAAATTATAAATTGACATTCATAATATCTAAAATGTCATAAATTATCTAATTATTGACAATTCACAACACACAAGTAATTATTTATAACAATTTAAAATTAAGAATATTATTACCACAAATAAAATTAAATTGATTAAATAAGGATAAATCATGTTGATAAGGTTAAAATAAATTCTAAACATGTCTAAATTTTATTGGTTAATGATATTACGACCCTATATCATCTAATATTTGGATTGGAGTCATTTTTTAGGTTTTTAAGTGGGGTTTGAGTTTATTATAAGTTAATATTTTAGAGGTTTCCAAAAGTGCCCCTATCCTCCCTTATAAAAGGGACCTCCTCCCTCTCCTCCTCACAACATTTTGTGCCTTCATGCTCAGCTGAAATTGATTCATTTTTATTTTACACTTCCCTAGAAACATAATATAGGTCCTGGTCTTCTTTAAAGACCTTCTTTAGGGCCGTAAGAGGAGGTTAGAAGAGGCGTGTCGAATAAGAGGTAATATCCTTTACCGTTCCTAAAATTTATTTATTCTTCTACATTCTCTTATTTATTTGTTTCATTATAATGTAATTAAATCAGTATCAATAATATAATAATATGTTATTATAAATATTAAAAACACCAATTTCATCTTCTATCCGTCCTATAGAAAATGAAATCGTCGCGCGTGCGTACGTATGAAATACCGTCTCAACGTCCTGGTGTAATCTGTTTTCCACCACCACCTTACATGGATGGAAATACTGGTGTAAATAATAACTATATATGATTATTATAACTTGATAATAATTATGAGATATTCTTTCATCCACTCCAAGACTATTCAACAATTATGGGAATGATATCTTCGCTCATGCGTACGTACGACTTACCGTCTACATTATGAGATGAGATTTGTTCTACATGATCTTAATTAAACCATGATTATATAAACGAATTGAAGGAACAAATCTCATATATATTATACTAATACCATTCAATAAATGATAGAGCTATAACCTAAAAACAGGAATAAGAATTTATTCGACAAAACAAGCATAAGAATATAAAGAAATGAACACCCGGATAACTAGTTGCAATGAAACATTACTAATAAGAAGATATGAATATGACCATATATGATATCATAACAATGATTATGACTCTGAAATAAGTCAAAAACATTATTTAAATCATTATATAGTAGGTTCAGATACATTCAAATCATATCAGACCTAAGGTAATGGAAAATCTTACAATCTCATTTTTATCTGTGATTGTTTATACTTCAAAATTTACTGGGGAATATTCATCCTCCACATCCATGTTTCCTCAATATATAACAATATTTCTATCCTCCTAAAATATTTTAAATCCAATTTTACCAGTTGGTGAATTTTAAGTAAAAGATATGAAAACAATATTTTTTCATTTTCAGTACAAGATACTTTTTGACTTTTTGAGACAAAGTACGAGAAGAATGTTTTTTTAAATTATATGACTTGAAAGGTTTTTTATGATTTCATATAAAATTATTTCCATGAAGATTAATTTACAAGTTTTCATGTTTATTTTCAATTAACTTCTTTTAGTTTAAAATTGTATGACATGTTGAAAAGCAAAAATGTTTTTGAAGTAGAAAGGATATTATCCTCAAGAATGGAGATTAAGTGTTTTATAAAAAATAATTCCCATCTATGATAATATAGGGTTATACTTAAATCCCTATTATTACATTAATTATATTATGTTATGATAGAAGTTTTTTATGATGTCCTTTTCTCTTATATGGATTATGTTATGATGGTAGGATGTTTAAGAATCCCATTTTTATTACATGGGTTATGCTATGATGTATGATTTATGATTTTTTGGAACACATAAGAATGGTTTCATTATGAGAAGGGTGGGAACTATATCTCCCACCAATTCATTGGTTAAATATTTATATCTCATGTGATAGACATGGATATAATGCAATGTTAATCTGGTTCAGTGATACAGGATTGGACCGAGTAGTGTACTCGGTTCAGTAATGGACTTTGTCTGCTATGATGGTCTTGGAAATGAGTCTTGACTAATATGAAATGATTCTCTATCATTATTTGTGTATGACACAAGGTTTCATGTTTTATGTTATGATTATTCGGATTACATTTCACTACTATGATTTATCCCAGGTCATGATATTATGATCTCTTTTACAAATTATGATTTTCAAAATGTTATGTTATTATGAAAATGATATGATTAATATTTCCTTTGTTTACCCTTACTGAGCATTTGAGCTCACCCATTTGTATGTTTTCTTTTCCCCGAGTCTGGATGAAGGATATAAAGTTGGATATGCCAAAAGGGACTCTAGATATGATGAAATAAGCGGGAGGCAATTTAGATGATTTATGAACTAGTTGTTTATGTTTCCCAGTTTTTAAAGACACTATACCTATACAGTCCTATCATGGTTTTGTTATATGTTGTAATAAGTATGCTTTAAATTCTGATGTAATAACAATGTATGAAAAGTATGGGTTGTTACAGTTGTTATCAGAGGAAAGGTATAGTCATCCTTTGGAAACCAGGATGTGAAAGCCTTAGTAAGAACACTTAGGATATGTCTAAGCATAGAACACAATATTAGTGTTTTAGAAATGGACATGAATAAACTATGATAAGACCTAAAGTGTGAAATTTTCTTCTTGATTAGGTGGTTTTCCTGTTATGATAAGTGTTTCTCACACTATGCTTCTTGGTTTTAGTCAATGGCTGGAACCTAAAGGAACCGTGTTAATGCTGAATGTGACGAGCAATGCAATTATTGTCCCCCCCTAGTAAAGGAAGGAGAAATATTCTGTTGAATCCTTTATGAGGTAGAATCCACCTTCATTCAGTGGGACTTCTGATTCATTAGTGGCTGAACAATGGATTAGTTCCCCTGAAAAGATATTTTTAGTTCTACAATGTTCTGAACATGATAATGTCATCTTAGCAGTATTTCATTTGGAAGGTGAAGCTAATCATTGGTGTAATCTTATCAAGAATACGAGGCAAAGATATTGAATTGAGTCCATGGAATGGGACATGTTCAAGAACTTAATTTTCATTAATTACTTCCCTCATATTCTTCTAACAAATCTGGAGAAGAATTTTCTCAAAGTGAAGAAAAAGGATAATGAATCTGTTGGTTCCTATGAAGCAAATTTTACAAGGCTTTCAAGGTATGCTTATAGGATTATTATCCAACCTAAGAGTAAGATCGATTGATTATTTAGTTTCTTAAAACAAAGTCTCTGAAGGGAATTAGCTATAAGGGAATTCAATAGCTACGAGTAAATTGTTCAATGTGCTATCAAGGATGATATGGAGATTAGAGTAACCCATCTGTCATATGGTTTTGATAAGAAAATGAAAATGGAATTCAAAAGAAAATATAATGACCACACTAAAAAGAAGATGAGTTATCCCTTATGCTGAAAGTGTGGAAAGAAACATCGAGGGAATTGTCTTAAAGGGACAAGTAAGTGTCTTAAGTGTATAAAAGATGGTCATCGGGCTATTGAATGCCACAATGATGGGAAAAAGATGTCTAGTGATGCGAACAAAGAAGAGGATACACAGAATGCACCTCCAACACTTCAATGTTAAAAGTGCAAGGAAATGGGGAATTATTCCAATCAATTCCCTAATCCAAGGGTTGTTGATGATGATCGATGTCAACAAACTCTTAAGGCCAAAGAAAAAGGAATGTCACAAGCAATTTCTATGGGCGATGTGGAGTATGATAACGAAGCAGTGAAAGGTACACTTACCATCCACTCTAATGTAGAAAACGTTTTATTGGATTCTAGATCCACCCACTATTTTATTTTTAAAGAAGTTTATAAGGGTATCTCCGTACTACCCCAACAATTAGCTGTTGAGTTAGCTGTGACAACTCCTAAGGGCATAACAGTCACATCAAAAGTTTACAATTCTTCTCCGATTGAAGTTTGTGGGAAAGTGCTTCCTAAAAATCATGTAATCCTTCCTATAGTGGAATTTGATGTGATTCTTGGAATGTATTGGATTTATTTATATGGAGATCATATCAATTGGCCAAGAAGGGAAGTCACATTTCATATTCCTAATCAATCTATGATTATCTATTGATGTAAGGATGAACATAACCTTCCAATGGAAATTTCATCCATCTTATGGGTCTTGATTCCAATAAATGATGGTTATTTATCTCAAATGGTTGGAGAGAATCTCATGATTAAAAATATTCCCATTGTACGAGAGTTTGATGATGTCTTTCCGGAGGAATTTCCAGGTCTTCCACCAAATCGTGTAGTCGAGTTTTCAATTGAACTCATACAGGGTGCTATGACCATTTCAAATAAACATTATAGAATGGACCCAGTTGAGTTGCAAGAATTGAAGAAGCAACTACAAGAGAATCTTGATAAGGGATTCATACACCCTAGTGAATCACGTTGGGGAGCACCTGTTCTATTTGTTAAAAATATTGATTTATCAATGGGACTCTGTATTGATTATCAATAACATAACAAGATCACTATCAAGAACAAATATCCTATCCCACACAATGATGACTTATTTGACCTACTATGCAGATCTCAATACTTTTCCAAGATTGATCTTCGTTCAGGGTATCATCAATTAAGGGTCAAAAAGGAAGATATACCAAAGACGGCTTTCCGTACAAGGTATGGACACTATGAATTTATATTGATGCCATTTGATATTACTAATTCCCCTGCTATCTTCTTCGATATAATGAATATAGTCTTTAAATACTATCTTGATCAGTTTGTGGTAGTCTTTATAGATTATATTATTGTCTATTCAAAGAGCAAGTAAGAACATGAAGATCACTTAAGAATTGTATTAAAGACCCTAAGAAAGGAGAATCATTTTTCCAAATTTACCAAGTGTGAATTTTGGCTTCAAAAAGTTTCATTTTTGGGTCAAATAATCTCAAATGAGGCGATATATGTGGATCCATCAAAAAAATAAGTTATCAAAAGATGGTTGAGACCAATAACAATAACTGAGATATGAAGTTTTCTTGGTTTGTCTGGATATTATCGACATTTTGCAAAAGATTTTTCACCATTATCTAATCCAATCACCATGTTGACTCGAAAAGGAGTTAAGTTCATTTGGATGGAGGAGTGTGAAGAGAATTTCAAGGAGTTAAAAAGAAGGCAATCCAATGCACCTGTGCTCACACTGCCTTGTAGTGGAGAAAGGATTGTGTTCTACAGTGATGCATCCAAGAATGGATTGGGGTGTGTTCTCAGGAAAAATTATATAGTGATAGCTTATGCCTCATGACAGTTGAAAATCCATGAGAAAAATTACCCAACTCATGATTTGGAGTTAAATACAGTAATCTTTGCATTAAAGATTTGGAGGCATTATCTTTAATGTGAAAGGTGTGATATTTATACTGATAATAAAAGATTAAAGTATATTTTCACAAGAAGGTGATGAATATTCCCCAAAGAATATGGTTGGAGAAGATTAAGGATTATGACTGCTCAATTCATTATCACCCTGGGAATGCAAAAAAGGTGGAAGTCACATTAAGTTGACAAGACCATGCTAGCTTATCCATGATGAGGATAAAAAAAGATCCCATATTTATGGATTTACTATGGATGGATCTTGTAACTATAATGGATTGGGAAAAATATTATCTTCCTCAAATTAATGTTCAACCATCTATACATGTGAAGATTAAAGAGGCATAGAAAGAAGATGTAGAGTTACAAAATAAGGTGAAAAATGTTAATGAATTCCACATTGATTGTGATGAAATAATAAGGTTCATGAATCGGGTTTGTGTTACTCATATACCAGAATTAGTGAAGGAAATATTGGATGAGGCTCATAGTTCTTCATTCTCTTTTCTCCCTAGAAGCACGAAGATGTATAGGGACCTAAAAGAATACTTCTGGTGGGATGGCATGAAAAGAGATGTTTCTGAATATGTCTCTCGATGCTTTGTTTGTCAGCAAGTTAAAGCTGAGAGACAAAATTCTTAGGGGATTTTACCCCTATTACCCATAACAAAATGGAAATGGGAAAACATCACTATGGAATTTGTCACTGGACTTCCTAAAACATCCAAAGGCAATAATGCATTCTGGGTTATAGTTGATCATCTTACGAAGTCAACAAACATGATTTCTAATAGAGAGGATTTCTCTCTTGATTGGATTGCTAGGATATATGTAAAATAAGTTGTAAGATTTCATAGAGTACCACTTCACATTATATCTGATCGGGAAATGAGGTTTACCTTGATGTTTCAGAGAATTCTTTAGCATACTCTAGATACATAATTGATTTTCAACATTGCATATCATTCTAAAATAGATGGTTAGTCTGAGAGGGAAATTCAATATTTGGAAGGAATGTTTAGAGCATCCTCTATGGATTTCAAAGGTGGTTGGGATCAACACCAACCTTTTCTGGAATTTTCTTATAAAAATAGCTTTCACTTCAGTATTCAGATGGATCCTTATGAAGCTCTCTATGGAAAGAAATGCCGAACTCCAAATTGCTGGGATGAAGTTGGAGAAAGAAAGCTATTAGGACCTGATCTTATTGATGAGATGGAAGAAAAGGTCCAATCAATTCAACAAAACATTAGAGTAGCTCGAAGTCAACAAAAAAGTTATGCCAATAGTCGATTAAAATACCTATAGTTTGAAGTGGGTGATACAGTGTTCTTACAAATATCTCATTGGAAGAGAGTAATGATATTTGGAAAGAAGGGAAAGCTGAGCCCTAGGTATATTGGTCCTTTTGAAATACTTGATCGTGTTGGGAAGATAGATTACTGATTGGGACTTCCACCAAATCTCACTCAAGTTTATGATTTGTTCCATGTATCTCTCATGTGAAAGTACATACATGATCCATCACATGTACTAAGATCAGAAGTTGTACCACTGGAGCAAGATATTTCTCATGAAGAACAATCAATAGAGATTCTGGATCGTAGCGAAATATTTCTACGAAATAAGTCCACTCACTTGGTTAAGGTTTTATAGAGGAACCACCAATTAGAAGAAGCAACATGGGAACTTGAGGAAATGATGAGGGAGAGGTATCCTCATATGTTTGTTACGAAGTGATGAATTTCGAGGGAGAAATTTATTTTAAGGGGTTAGAATGTAACACCGTGAGATTTTATGAGAAATATTTTTTTAATGTCTTATGTTATATGCAACACCAAGGGAATCTTTCGCTATAGACAACACTATCTTTGATTTCATTACACGCAAGAGCAACCTTCCTCAATATCTTGCGTTATACGCAATACTGAGTTTCACTAATAAAATGATATATTATTATAATATTATGAACTAACTGTTATGAATAGTATTAGCCAAATTTTAAATTTTATAACATTATAATTCATCTTCCACATTTTTTAGAATTTGTTCTGAAAACAAAATCAATTTTTCAGATAAAATAAGTAGTTTTCAAAAAAAGCAGTTTTACTGCCTTTTGATGGTGCACCCATTTTAAATATAATTTTGACAAGTTTATAAGTTCAATTTTACTAAATAAACTTCTTATTTTTAATCAGAATATAAAAATTTACATATGATAATTTTTTGATACTTTTATGATTACTTTTATATTTTGAAAAATAGTAAAAATATGCTAAATTTTTCTTAAAAACAACTTTTTTTCATCAAGATAATTTATATGGATAAATGATAAAATTTAACGGGTTTAAATTATGAATAGAATATATTTTTACCATTTAATATAATGTATTTCATTACCATTAATTTTACATTGAATTCATAGGTAAAAACATTTCAATATTTGACAAAGTTTTATCTTTTAAAACCCATTTTCTTAACGTCTAGATTAATTATAAATTAATTACTGAAACTTCTGTGTTTTTAATTTTGAAAAATGGATTCCCTATTTGGATTCAGTGGGTCCAAATTATGTCATTAGGTTACTTTAATTTTTTTGACATTATGAATAATAACTACGATAATTTTTATTTACTACTATTAAATGTAAATTGGGTAATTAAGGGTAAAAATAAGATTATAAAATGAACCTACCCCCTACCAAAAATCTATAGGATGAATAAAAGTTGAAACATATCACATAAGGGTGAGAATAGATTTGTTTCATGGACTATTGACCATGAAAATGATAAAATTTTGATTAAAAACAAAGAATATGACAACATTTCACTCTCTTATATCTTATATGTTTAATAATTTTACTTTAGTGATAAACTTCATAAAACCTTAAAAATAAATATTCTCCAAAAAGATAAAACAATTATCTACATAATGAGAATTTATTTAGAATTTTTAGGAATTAAATAATTATCAATAATGAAGACACAATAGTAATCTTTTAAATATTTTGGTTCGAATATATCCTCAATGTGAATTTTATTTAAATTCAAATAAATGAATTGTGTAAAAATTGACACTATTGTTATTATATAAAAATTTCATTTTATAAAATTGCATAAAAATCACAAAAAATATTTACAAATTATAAATTGAAATTTATAAGATCTAAAATGTCAAAAAGATTCCAATTATAGACAATCAACAACACATAAGTAATTATTTATAACAATTTGAAATTTAGAATATTATTACCATAAATAAAATTAAATAGACTAAATAAGGATAAATCATTTTGATATGGATTAAAATAAATTCCCAAAATGTCTAAATTTTATTTGAGTTTATGATAAATTAATATTTTAGAGGTTTCCAAAAATGCCCCTATCCTCTCTTATAAAAGGGAACCTCCTCCCTCTCCTCCTCACAACATTTTGAGCCATTAATATCACCCAAACACTATCCATTTCTATTCTTCACTTACATATAAAAATACTACAGGTCCTGGTCTTCTTCAAAGACCAAATTTAGTGCCCTAAGAGGAGGTTTAGAAGAGGCACGTCGAAGAAGAGGTAATATCCTTTACCGATCCTTTCAAATTTATTTCTTCTTCTACTTTATTTTCTTTGTCTGTTTCATTATAAAGTAATAACATCAGTATCAATCATATACTGATATGTTATTATAAATATGTAATAACCCTATTTCACTTTCTATCCATCCTACAGAAAATGAAATCACAGCACGTGCATACGTACAGAATACCGTCTCCATGCCGTGGTGTAATTTGTTTTCCACCACCATCTTACTTGGATGAGTATAATGGTGTAATAAATAACTATATATGATTATTATAACATGATAATAATTCTGCGATATTCTATCATCCACTCCAAGACCATTAAATAATTAGGGAAATGATATCGTCGCTCATGCGTACATACGACTTACCATCTCCATGATGGGATGTGATTCGTTGTACATGATCTTCATTAAACCATGATTATATAAACGAATTTAATGAATAAATATGATATTTATTATACTAATTCCATTATGTAAAATATGTATCTATAACCTAAAATTATGAATAAGAATTTATTCGACAAAACACGCATAAGAACATAAAGCAATGAACACTTGAACCACAAGTCGAAATGAAATATTACTAATAAGAAGATAAGAATATGACCATATATGATATCATAACAATGAGTATGATTACGGAATAAGTCAGTGACATTATTTAAATCATTATACAAGAGGTTCAAATACGTATAAAGTATATCAGACGTAAGGTAAGGTAAAATCTCGCAATCTCATTTTTATATGAGATTGTTTATACTTCAGAATTTACTGGGGCATATTTATCATCCACATCCATGTTTCCTCAATATTTAATATTATTTCTATTCTACTAGAAATTTTTAAATCCAATTTTACCAATTGGTGAATTTTTAGTAAAAGATATGAAAAGAATCTTTTGTTGTTTTCTGTACGGGGTACTTTTGGACTTTTCCGAAAAAAATACGAGAAGAATATTTTTTTAACTTATACGACATGAATGGATTTTTATGATTTCATAGAACATTATTTCCATGAAGATTAATTTACAAGTTTTCAAGTTTATTTTCAATTAAATTATTTTAGTTTAATATTTTATGACATGTTGGGAAAGGAAATATTTTTTTGAAGTAGAAAGGATATTTTCCTCAAGAATGGAGTTCAAGTGTTTTATCAAAATTATTTCCTATATAGGATAATATAGGGTTCAGTTTCTATTCATATTATCACATTTATTTGATTATTTTATGATGGAATTATTTTTATGAATTATTTGAATCTTATATGGATTATGTTATGATGGCATGATGTTTAAGAATCCCATTTTTTTCATGGGTTATGCTATGATGTATGATTTATGATTTTGTGGCACACATAAGAATGTTTTCATTATGAGATGGGTGGGACATATATCTCACTCCAATGAATTGGGTAAAGATTTATATATAATGAGATAGACATGGATGGAATGAAAATTTAATACGGTTCAGTGATACACGACTAGAACGAGTAGTGAACACGGTTTAGCAATGGACTTTGTCCTCTATGACGGTCTTGGCCATGAGTCTTGACTTATATGAAATTATTTTCTATGATTATGTTTGTATTACAAAAAGTTTCATGTTTTATGTTATGATTATTAGGATTACATTTCACTAATATGATTTGTCCCATGTCATGATATTATCATCTCTTTTGTAGGTTAAGATTTTCAAAATGTTATGTTCTTATGAATAAGATATGATTGATATTTCATTTGTTTACCCTTGCTGATCATTTGAGCTCAACCTTTTGTATTTTTTATTTTCCCCAGGTCAGGAAGAAGGATATTAAGTAGGATATTCCAAAAGGGACTCTTGATATGATGAAATAAGTGAGAGACAATGTAGATGATTTATGAACCGGTTGTTTATCTTTACCAATTTCTAAAGACACTATACCTATATGGTCCTCTCATGGGTTTGTTATATGTTGTAATAAGTATGATATAAATTCTGAATTAATAACAATGTATGTAAATTATGGGTCGTAATAATATTGTTATATAGTCTAGATATGGGAATTCTTGTGAATTATTTGGACATCTCAATTCTAAAATAGTATTAATGGTCTGATTGTGGAAATAAGTTATGGTTAAGATAATTTCTCATCTAATGATTGATTTATAGCACACCTGTTAAGGCGGGAGTGATTATTAGTGAAAAAAAATGATTGTTATGTTTCTTTATAATATTTAGAGACTATGAAAATGTGGGGTTACTATAAGGGAATTTTTTAATATCTCTCTATTTAGAGGTGATTGATGGGAAATCTAGCATCAGTTATGAGTTCAATTTTCTAGTGGGTTAAAAGGGGGTTTCCCTAAGGCCGCGAGTGTTATATGATTTAACTTGTGTCTTTGTATTAGGATAGAGTTTTCTATGAGATTTTAAATGGGATCTTTGATATGGGTTTATATAATCTTATAGAGATAATGTGGTGTTTTATAAAGTAAGTGCCTTCTCTCTTCAAGCAGATCATTTTTTGACAGGTTTAGATTATAATGTTATATGTTTTAGGGAAATAAATATTAGTGTTAAAATATAGGGATAGATGCAAAGTGTTATAAATGAGTAAATATGTTATTTCATGTATTAAAAATTACTAGGTTATCAGTTAAGGAATTTTATGACCTTAATGCATGGGATTATTAGTAGTGAGATGGAAATATGGTTACAATAGTTTACTCCATGTGAGAGAGCCATGTGACCTTACACCGAGAAGATGGTTTGGGTCTTGTGGGAGGTAAATGTTTTATTAGCCACCTCAATATTTTTTGGGTTTATATATGATTATATAAGTGACTTAATTTGTATAGGTGTTGATTGAATCATATATGGGGTTTTTAGTTATTTCTCTCTTAATGATCCACTAACTGTATTTTTTTTATCTACCATGGGATCTAACTCATACCGGTTTTAATAGAATCAGGTGGGAGTTTGTATCTATTATATAACTCCAAAAGATCATATTCACACATATACACACTGATATATATATATATATATATATATATATATTGGATATTAACCATTAGACCCACCTCATGTTGGTGTGGTTTAACGCATGTGGGAGGATAACAAAGTAATGTCAACATATAGATCCACTTAATATAGAATTCATGGGGTATGAGGAGGTAGTTTCATGATTATATATAATAATTTATATAATATCCTTGATTATACTATATGCCTATTTCTATAATTTTCACACCTTTATGGAATCATGAGAATAAAATCTATAAATATTTCATCATTGTAGATGAATACTCAATAAATTTTATAAATATATCCCCAAGGAACTTAAAGATTTATGGTCTTTGGAGACTAGATAAGTAATTATCTTATTTCAAAAAATATATTCATAATCTCCCAAAAATCTATTACCGCATTTTACACTTCGTTGATATACCCAACATAGACATAATCCCAGGAAATAAAACATAAGAATGTGTGAGAATAGATTCAAAACAAGGGTAAATATAAGTGATATCAATCAATAATCATTAGTAAATATAAGATGATAATAATTATTTGATAAAAAGATCATAACACCCAATAATCATATACAATAAATCAATGATCATTACTAATAAATCATGTAATTAGGTTTCTCCTAGAATAATGCCTAAGTCATAATTGTGTAAAATCATCAATAATCATCAATGAGCCATAAAAAAATATCACAACCATATAAAATAAGTTTCGGGAACACACATAAGTAAATAAAATCATTTTCTATGTTAAGGATTACTTCCAAGACAATCATAGTGGATTGGGTTTACTCCCCATTCCATCATTTCATTTTCCAATGTTCACTACCAATAATATCATAGTAGATAACGTCTCTTACTAAACTGTGTAGAATCCCCATCTAGTAGTTATAATATTAGGAGATATCCTCCATTATATAATTTATTTGAGGGATATATAGTTATCTTGAACTGTTTACATTAAGAAAACTATAATTATCTCGGCCATAAGATCATATAACATTAATCATATCATCATGTTATAACTCATGTAATGGAAACATCATTTATAAATATTTCATAAATATATTATAGAATAACCTATAAAAAATAACAAAGTACCATTAAAATAGCATCATTATAATCATAATCCAAATAGAGAAAGAATAATTATTGCATTATTGTATCAAATCCCTAGTAAATCATATGTAAAATCAAGAGATGTAATCATAAATGAAAAATGGATTTAAAATATCTCACAAATATTTCTTGAGGAAAATATACATTTATTTTTTTAAATAACGTATTAAAAATAAAAAAATATAAAATATTATATAAAAAAAATCATTATAATGAATTATAGAAATTGAAAAATTAATCTATAAATAATTGAGTAGTTAGGGCGATGTAAAATTTCATTTATATCATAATTACTAAAAAATGATTCTGTTCACACCATTTAAAAAATTTACCTAATTCCAAAAAAACTAAAAGATTCTTTTTAAACTAATTAATTGAAACTAAAACATAGGAAAATTAATTTAAAAAATCATCGGATCATATTAGAAAAAAATCTTCACAATTTTTAGGGAACATGGGTATAGATTAATTTTTTTTCAAACCATGTCCTCAAATAAAGTCAATTTCCTTTAAATATTATTTTATAAATTTTAATACCAAGAAAGAAGAAAATAGATGGATAAAATATAATATCTAGATATTATATTTGCAAATTAAATATAATTTGTTTAACAAATAAGGATCTTTTAATTTTCCGTATTTATATTTAAGATTTTATAATCTCGATTAACATTAAATTTCAAAATAAATCTCTTTGCTCATGTCCAAATCACTTTATATTCACTTTAAATCCAATATAATAAATATAGAAACATTATAAATATATTCTAGAACCATATTCACACATAATGTAATATATATCATTTTTTATTCATTCCAATTAAACTTTTATTAATAATTTTATTATTAAAATGATGATTTGAAAGAAACTGGTTAGTTTTTCATACACAGTTCTATTTGATTGTTCTAATGCATTTCAATTGTTCATATTTTCATAATATCAAGAATAATGATCATGAAATAATTATCATAATTATTTTTCATATATACTTTGAAATTTTTTCCCAAAAGAAAATGAATAAAAATGAATCGCATAACATCATAGAGGTGGTAGTCATTATATACACATAAGGGATTTTATCATATTCAAATTTATTAAAATTTTAGAAGGTATATAATATATTATAATATTTTAATTATAATTATGTCCTAAATATCATATATAAAAATTATTTTTGTAATGATAATAATCCACGAATAGTGGTGGTGAAAAAAATACAACGCTTCATGAGGTTGTAGTATGGATGTACAAATAGATGATGCTTTTGCTTCCAATTTTATAGAGAAGGATATGAATTAAGGTTGAAAAATTTACAAAATAACATTTAAATATATTCATGATAATATTTTCATCATCCTATGATAGACATAATATTTTTAGACAGACTGTAAGAAGAAATAAAATTGAAAGTTCTTTGTTAAGCGTTATACCTCTTCGTTGAGAAAACTCCTTTGACTTACACCTTAAGATAAGAACGTTTTTATGATAAATCCAATAAAATCTGGGATGTGGAAATAGATGTAATGATATTATTTGGGAAGGAGTAGGTTAATATAAGAGGGTCTTCAGGCGTGGATTAGAGAGGAGAATTGTTTTCTTTTATAAGTTGGGGAGAGGAGGCACTTAGAATATTTAGTATGATTAAAATATATTAATTTCATTCTGAAAAAAAACAATTAAATTACTAATATTTGAATATGAGATAACATAGGGTTGAAATATTCCCATAAAATAAGATTATTATGGTTTAGTTCATTTGAAGCCATGTCATTTCAATTTAAACCCTTTAAACCTGTTTTAACTCTTATAGTGGTAATTGACCTTTTCCAATGCTAATATTCATAATTGAGAAAAATTAAAGTGTAGTAATCAAAAAATTATGTTATTTAAATTATATATATGTTTTCTACTTTATTATATTAAAATTCTTCAAGTTTCATAAATTAATTTAAAACAGACAAGCAAAATTTGATGAGAAATGGTTTTCCAAAAAAAGATTTTAATTAAAAAATTGTTTTTATACCATAATTATGAAAAAATTTAATTAAATGAACATTAATTTGATTCCATAAAATAAAAATAAAATTAAGAAATTTGAAATTAAATTCAAAGAAAAATGATACTTTTAAAATACAATAGTGTAGAAGGAAATTTTCTTTAAATCCAATATTTCTAAAAATATTCACTAAAAAAATTAGATATAAAAATATGGAAATTTTAACTTATGATAAATTTGATATAAAAATATAAAAATGATATTATATTTATAATATAATGTTTAATTTTTTTAAAAAATAATTATAATATACTTGCATAAAATTCTGTAAAATAAATAAAAAAAATATTTTTAAAGCATAAAAGGAATTTAATTGAATTTGGATAGAAATTTATTATAAATAAATAAATAAAATGTATTTATATTAATCCTTTAAATATATTATTCATATTTTTTTATTCCAATTTATACCATCAATTTAATGGTTATTTTATAATTGTATACTATATCTTGTTACATTTAGACTCGTTGTTGCATGTAAAATAAGAAATCAAATACTTCAAGTTTATTTAAAAGATTAAGATGAAAAATATTATTTATAATCAATGTTTCATTTATGGTTAATATATAAATGAAGACAAAATATATATTAGAATCCATAAATTATTATTTTTTGAAATAATAAGGAATAAAGTGTTTTTAATGACATTTAAGGCCGGTAGCATAAAACTAATAATAAAAGTCAATATGAATATCTTATAATGTTTGTATTTATAATATGTAAATTTAAAACATTAATAAATCTAGTTATCACATTCATCTCTTCTTTTTATAATATTATAATTTTGAAACCCTCATCATATTCACTCGTGATAAAACATGACCCACACTCAATATTATATTTTAGCATGATTTTATATATCTTTTTACATGCTTTCTCATTAATCTTATTTCCTTCGTCCTTCATCAGTAATTCCAAACCTTATTCCATCCATGGAATCCCTGACCTTATTGATTCTTAACAACACTCCATGATTTTTATTCATTTGGTTTTCTATATGGTTTTCAAACATTTAATTTCAGGCTTCCATCATTCTATAACTTTCTGCCTCCCTTGAGTGAATTCATTGAAATTAATTAACTATTTTATATTATAATCTTTGATATATTGAATGCAATTTTCTTGGAATATTAATTAATTAATTATTTTTAGTAAATTTTACTCATTCACACATTTTTTGAATGAATATTATTGTTTATATAAAATTATATTTTCAAAATTTGGTTAATGTTATTATTTTTATGGGATTATAATTTTTTAATGACTGTATTTTTTTTGATGTAATAGTCTGCATCCGTAATTTTTTGAATTTAAGAATTTTCAATCATTATAATTATTTTGGTTGAAATAACTTATTATTAATTTTTTTGGTATAAAAATTATTTTTCATTATAATTAATTTTGTTTAAAAATTATTAAATAGTTTTAAATAGTTTTTCAATTTTCATATTATTTTAATATATAAATTATATATTAAATTTTTATTCATGTTTATAAATTAATATATTTAAATTTTATTTATAAAAAATACATTTAAGTGATTACAGGTATTGATATATTCATAAATCATATTGTGACTTTTTAGATAATTAGTGACTTTTAATTTGATAAATACATGATAAAATAAATATGAATTTGAGAAAGAAGTTGAAAATTTCTTTGATTTTTCTAAATAAAATTTTGAAAAAAATATATTTTCTATCTATAAATTATGTGATTGAAGATGAGTAAATTGTTGTATGAACTAATGAAATACTCTTTGATTTACTTTGGTTTTAGTCATAATTATAAATCCTAGATCTATTATGTGGAAATATAAAACAAAACAAGATCTAGTGATGATGATGATATTTAAAATGAGACACATGATCGTCTTAATGATTTAATATATGACATATTTTTCAATACCATTAAAAAAATTACCTAAATACCAAATAAATATGATAATAATCCATTATTCTAAGGTGACACAACATTTTTAGTGTTTTTGGTAATATTGGGAATAATTAACATGAATGAAATTCATGGTTAGAGTTACAATTATTAGCCTAGATTTCATGGACTTTTAAAATGGATACATCCATTAGGGGCTATGATTTTTATGCCAATTTTAAGTCAAAAAATATAATAACCAATTGAAATGGGGTAGAAAATGATACACGGTTCCCCTAACAAGAATATATATATTTAACTGAATATGATTTTTTATCATAATATTCTAAATATGAGACCACATGAAACAAAATTGATGCAAAATGAAACCATGTTTCACTCTCAAAAACGAGAACCAAACCCCCCAAAAATGCAATGAGGTATCTATCAATAATTTATCATTTAAGAAATCTCATTGAAAATTACAATTCCATAAAAAGAATATGATGATATATAGTTAAATAAATCTATAACTTAATACAATGTCACCCTACCAATTCACCAAAATGTTATATAACTGGGAAACAAATTGGTAATTTTCGAAAAAAAGTAAGAAAAAATTAAATGGGTCAATGAGAATATGAAATGAATCTATAATAAAGTCTATGTTTCCAAAATTGTTTATAACTTGTTCTTTTGGAAATAAAAAACATTTCTCAAGAGTTATATATGATTAAGAAATTTTTGATGATGATAATGATGATTTCGAAACCAAAATTGTATATAAAAGACGTTTATGTTTTTATAGAACCATTTATTTATTATTTTAAATATATATGTGAGTTATCTGGACCATTTTTTATTCCTAAAAGTATGTTTATTTTCATTTTCAACCCCTGATATTGTTCACTGTGAACAATATTCCTTTATGTGGAAACATATCTTGATATAGTTTTAGAGGACATAACTAATTTAAAATTTGGAAAGAAGGGAATTTATATTATCAAAATCTAGATAGAGGAAAAATAGGGTACATGAGATATGATTGTATTTTCTGAATTGAAAACCCTTTGAAAATATTTAATAATTCATTTTAAATTCAATAAGAGTATTATTTTTCCACAAAACCATTTCCATATGAAGAATACTATGACAAGTTGAAAAAATAGATGTGGCATTTGGAAAGAGAAAAATATATTGTCATTAAAAAGTCATGGATGAAATGATTCATTTTATTCAAGCACCCTAGATAGAAAATTATTGAATGAAATCATAATAGTGACATAATAGATGTTGATAAAAATATTTGTGATTGTCTAAATAGAACATTATATAACTCAAAATGAAATCAAAAAAATTGATTAGAAGAATGACTAAATTTAGTAACCATTGGAGTAAGTTTGGTGTTAGCTCAGAAAATGAAAATAAATGGAACTCATTTTCATCCATCTTGTCACAAATTATGAAATAGTGAGAAGATAATTTTATTTCTGTTGCTGCATGATATTAAAGTACCTAATAAGTTTTCTTTAAATGGGAAAAATTCAATGTCCTTAAAGGATTTAATGTTAATTGGTATGATATATCATGACTGTCATGTATTGATGTAATAATTACTATCAGTTGCATTGCATGAAAAACTCTTAATCCCTATCAAAAACTACATAATTTGGTTGTGTTATGTTTTCATTTCAATTTGATGAAAATATATAGATACATAATTGTAGTATTTATTGCATGATTATGCTGATATCATAATTTTTTAAATATAAATGTATATTCCACAATCATTTTTTAATATAATGATTAATTGGGTTTGAGTTATAATAATACATGTTCCATTTTCAATTACATTGGATGTACCTTTTTTGATAGATATATGATAATATAGAAGATATATTTGTATAATCTTTATTGACCAAAGGCCTCTATTATTTAAAAATATATAACAAAATAGGTAATTGTGTTTGTTACTATTTTTTAATGATATGGTGATCTCTTTATATGGTTACATTTGAAAGTTTACAATTAAGGGAAAGGGATATGTGGGATATAGGTAAATATAATTCCTTGTTTTGAATTCATTCATGTATATTTATACATTTTAAAAGACATAGGTAAGGTTTGACCATATATATCATCAAATATTTTTTTATTGAATGAACAATGTCTGTGAAAAAATAAATTGTGGTTGATGATTGACTATAAAAACACATTCTTTTCATTGTTTTTGGAGAAAATACACAGTTATTTATCCACATTAAAACAATTTAATGGGTTAGAAGGGGGACTAAGTGTTAATGTGACATTTTGGACTAGATTTGATATAAATGGTTATATATTATCTATAAAAACCCACCAAATAAAAGTACCATTCAAAATAGTGATGAAATAAATGACACTAAAGAATTTATATTTTCATATTCCATAGCTAAAAAACCATTTTGTGTATCAAAATTATATTTTGGAGTCTTTAAAGATATACGAGATATTGATTATAAAAATATCATAAAAATATTATCTAAATGAAATGAGTTTGAATCTAATAGTATGGTGAAATATGATGAATTTGGATTTACACTTTTTTATTGGAAAATATATATTTACAAGGATGAATCAATTATTATGGAAAAGTATTGAACAATATATTTTATATCTCTAACCCCTAAAATGAGTTGTTTTATGATGCTTTGGGAGGGAAAGGAATTATTATGGGTGATGATAATATTGATGATGTTGATTAATTTTAAAAAACTTATTCAAATATTACATGATTACATGATGATAATAATTAATTCAATGTAGTATTTTCCCATGAAACAAGAAATGGTCACATAGAATGGATTTGAGATAACAATCATTTACACTCCTAATTAATCAGGTAATTTATTTTTCTATAACACTAACATATTATAGAAAATTTGTTTTGAATTTGAAATTTAAATATATATGTGATCACCATTTCACCAATTCTTTTTTAAATTTTCATATTCATTATATTAAAATATATATTTTTCTTATTGAATAATATCCCATTTATCATTTTATTATCAAAATTTTATTTATAATATCCATTATCAGGTATACTCTTTTATTTAATAACTTATTTACAATTTTCATCATGTTTTAAAAAAGTATATTTTTACTTATAACGTTTATTTTTTGTAATGAAATAATTGTACTCAAAACTACACAAATTTAGGATGTTACTAATTTATGTCATTTTTTTTGTTTTGTATTTTTATATTAACTAGTTTTAATTAAAAATTCATTATAGAAAAATATGACATTCAATGTTTTATTTTTATTTATTAAATATATTAGTTTTAATTATTATGATTATTTATTTTTAAGAAAATATAGGTGCCCATACTTCTTTTGAAGTAACATAAATCTATACAAAGGATGGTTTGAGAGGAAAGAGACCTAGGTATGTAGGTTTCATAATATAAATATTTATCTAGAGTAATTAAAATATCTAATGAAATGAAACATGTATTTATTTAAATTAGGTGTAACACTTATTTTTCTTTGGAGTGGATAGTACCTAAAAATGATAGGTTTAGAAATACACATTTAATAAATCATTCAGTACCACATAGATTACTGAGGATGATAATTATATTTGACAAGAACAACCACCCGACTATCCCAAATAACACATAGTTTAGGACTTACATGGATATAAAGAGTCTTTATTAGTAATATATTTTATTCCTTAATTAGAGTTGCATCAAGAAGGTAGAGAAATATATGTTATGAGAATCCATTAATATAAAATTTCTAAACATGTGTATTTATTTTTTCAATCTTCTAAATATAGATCATTTTTTAATATTTTTTTTGTTCAAATATATATTAAATTTAGCCTTAAATAGTGAATATAAATTATCAAAATGTATTTATACATTGTGGAAAATATATGGTGAGATTTTATGTAAATTTTTATATCGTTTTATATTTCATTGAGTAAAAAGAATCAAAATCCATTCCTTATGTATGGTTTTATAGATATAATAATGAGGAAGAAGTTTGTATGAAGTCGGCATGAGGAATCCATAATGGTATGTTATCTTTTGTTGTATTTTTCTTAATTAATTATTATTACATGATAACTTATTTATTTCATAATATGTAACAATATTCTAGAAAAAACAACCAAGATACCAAGTCTTATAATTTATTCACTCATACATTGGTACACAGTTGGTATCCATTATTAGAGGAGAAAATGATTACACAAAAACATCTTGAATAAAGAGCTTAGTACAGTAAAATATATAAAGAATTTCTACATGAGCCTCCTTTTACAAACCTGATTTCGAAAAATGGAGAAGGGTGTGAATGAAAAAATGGAAAATATATTTATAATCCAACAAATATGTAACAGATAATGTTATAAGTAATTAATTTAAAATTTTCTTCAATATTACTAATTTTTTAAATTATCTCAACGATATGGCAGTTAAAAATATTATTTCCAGATTCCCATTAGATGAAAATGAACAAGGGGACTTTCACTTATGGTAGGATGTATATTTTATGACTATTATAGGAAATATTTGTCTCTCTATCCATATTTGAGGGTATAAAAAGGATATCATTTTTAAAAATAATTTTTATATGCCCCTAATATGATATCAATAAGGGAAGTATATATGGGAGAAATATATTATTTAGAGAAAGATTTAAAATAATTTAATGAGTTGATAGTGGGTAGAATGAAATCACATATAATAGTTATTCTTGTAGATGCAACGAGATAGACACAACCTTCACAACTTTCCTCACCAGTTTCTTCATATCCTCTTTTAGGCCAGACCATGTAGTTTGAGTTTAATTTTGGGGATCCACCATATGTATTTCAAAACATGCGATTTTACATCATATGAGGGATTATTTATATAATTAGTTTTTGTTGACATCTCATGTATGAGGTGTGGTAAATTATATTGTTAATGAAATTGATCCAATGTCACTACCAACTGAGGAGTTGTCCATAGTTGGACATAATGGTGGTCATTTTTAACATTTTCTTGCTAATATTTTCTAATAGTTGACATATGAGGAATTATATGATATTAATTTTAATTTATATTTTTTATCCATAATTAATAATTATATATTATTTTACCAATCTTATATAGTAGAATTTTAAATCAAATTAATAACTACAAAGGAATAGAAAATTGTATATTCCACCACATTCAGATACTCATAAAGATGTTTATATGGTAAAAAAGATAACAAGTTTTTTTTCAATATTAGATAATTTTTATAATTTTATGATTTGTTTTTATATATAATGGATATATTATACTTTATATAATTTTAAAGCCAATTTTAATTAATTTTTTAAGGGGTGAGGATCACACTGTAACTAGGTTGTAGTTGTTTTCCATACAAGTAATTTTTTATAATTAATTTAATTTCTTTACAGAAAAATATGTTATATTAAAATAAATAATTACATTTATTATCATTTAGGTCTATACAATTTTATTTCAATACTATTTTATGTATTTTTATATTGTTATCGATTGAGAATAAATTTCAATAGTAGTTCAATACATGAACAAAAATTCAACATTCACATATATATATAAATATATATAAGAACAAGAAACACATAGATTATGCATTGTCTTCTTTCCATTCAATAACTTTTAAATATATATATATATATCTATCAATCGCTATCAATTAGACATTTAATAATGTACAATTTTTTACATTTTATAGGACATTGTATTTTATTCATATTTTCCATAACATAATGAAAGGAATATTTCATATGCCCATTTTTTGGCGGGGTTCAAAAAAGATTTAACAAGTTAACAAATAATTAAATAATACCCAATTATTTTAGTTATTTAATATTAATATTTTATTTTAGATATATTTTATATTAATTATTTTAAATTACAATATTGTATGGATTGAGATAATTAGGGATCATTGTTAAACAATGAAAACAAAAAATTTAATATGATAATATTCATGTAGACAATTTTTATATCAATGAATAATTATTATTTTAAAATATTTAGTATTTATATATTTAAAATATTGTTTCATAAACATGGTACCATTATCCATGATGGAATGTTGAATGTGAGTATTTCATTTTAAGATTCATTTTTCTAATAATAACAGATAGAACAAAATATAATTTTGAAAATGTTAGTTTCATTATATCACCTATATTTTTATCAAATATGTTATAATTTTAAATTTATAACTCTTTATGTTGTAGGTTTGTAATTATTTTTCTTCAAATAAATTAAACATCTTAAAACACCTTTAAATTTATTTTGAGATTATTTTCTACTATTAACTCATTTAAAGTTTTAGATTCATATTGATTTATATTTTTAAATATTTTTTGAGAATGTTTTCGATGATTATTTCTACTCCTTGTTTTTGTGAAGGTATTTTATAATTATTGTGTAACACATTTTTTTAGAGGACGTGAATTTTTTGTTTTTCAATAGTTTAAAAAATTTATCTTTAATGTTAGTTATAAAAAATGGACATCAAATTTCATATATGAAGGCTTTGGATATTTGTTTTTAATAAAATAGATATGGAAAGCCTTTTATATTTTATATTTAGAAGGTATTTCAAAATAATATTTTCTTGAAAACCAAATTTAAAACCTTTATACTAGGATTTCCGCATTGATTTTATGGAAAACAATTTTGGGATGAAAATTTTGATGGATTTAAATTTCATTTTTCTATAAAACTAATGTAAAAAAACACTATATTTATCATTTTAAAAGGTTTTAAATAAATTTATCTATAATTTCATGTTTAATGAACCACTTTTTATGTTTCTAGTATTAACATCTATTTATAACATGGATTTAATATGAAAACAAATCAATTTTATGTTTCTTTTATCTAGTTAATGAAACTTTTATATGTAGAATCTAAGTGTGTAACATTATACCCCTAGAAAATAATTCCACTATTTAAATTACAATAGTACTATATAGAAAATTAGGATATGGTTAAGTCATTACATCCTTTATTTCCAATGTAATTCCCTAAAATATATGAATTTTCTAAAAAACATTGACTAGGTGAGAGGTATTTTTTTGCAACACTTTCTCTTCTTGATCCTAAATCTCCATTGGTTATTCATCATAATAGAGACCAAGATATAGTGGTATAACCTACAGTTTATGCATAAGTGAACGATCATTTTTGTACTTACAATGAAGATTTACTTGGAATACATCATGGACTTTAGAGAAATTTCATTGAAGTGAAAAATGATAAAAAACCATCCCAGTACAATCAAGAAGTTTTAAGGTCACTTTACATATCAGACTCAACATTACATTATTTATAGATTTCATAAGCATATTCCCCGGAGATATTCATAGAAATACCATGATATTAACATCAAACTCTAAATATATCCACATATAATGGTCCTAACTTTTTTTTCTACTCTTAGATTACCCGATGTGATGCTAATTTTACCTAACCTACCCTCTCAATTATTAATATAGATTAATTATGATTTCCCTTATTTCTCCAACTTCATCCCATCATATTTTTGACCTACAATTCTTTCTATATTAGTCTTTATTTGTATCCATCGGAACAATTTAATGAAATATACTTTTTTAAAGAAAATTTGACCAGATAAATGTGTTTATCCCAAACACCTTTAAAATTCATAAATAAGTATCTCAACATATCATGTATCATGTAAATGGTACTCTTATATAGTCTATTTTTATAATGATGATTTGTAGATATATTTTTAAAATTGATATACAAATATATTTTATGAATTATAAAAAACATCGGGGTAAACCTAGTATCACCATCAAATACAACAAATTATGGTAATTCATGAATAATTTCAACATTTTAATTTATATAATAGAAAGTTGATCTAGAGGAAAATCCTATCTAATTATAATGAAATGTGTTTATTTTTTAAGGTTTTCAACTAAAAAAAATTATTAACTATATTTGTTTTAGGGAGTATGATGATGAAATAGATAGTAATGGTTTTTCATTTCCATTATTTAATGGGTAATGGTTATAACATCTTATTAGAATCCCATCTCTCTGCCTTAAAATAATATCAAACAAGTCAATAAGATAAATACTCTATAATATCCTTTTTCATTTTTCCCACTATAAATACTCATTTAGATCTCTATATATCTTTATACTTCTAGAAAATATAGAGAATGATGAATTGTGGGATTACCCAAATAACTACATATTTATATTTATTATTGATGGGAAACATAATATACTAATAAAACATAACATTCCATAAAAATTATTATTAAACATAAGAACATTCATCACCATCCTCAATAGTTCCAAACATCCCATATTAGCTTCTGTAATCCTCACAGAGATGGGTGGATGAGAATTCATCTGAGAAAGATAATATATTTCTCCATTATTTATAATTTTAATGGATTCAATATTCAAATAAATAGGAATTGGATCACATTTAATCCTCCTCATGGGAATAATAGAATGGACTCTCCAACATAGAGAATTAACCTCTATGATCAGAATCATATGGTGATTGTGTATTGATATGTGATAATAAAACATTAACGACAAACAGATCATTTGGCTTATATTTAACTCTTTTTTTGAGAATATATACATTGGTATTCTAGAATAAGTTTATAAATCACACAATTCACCATAATGGTCATGAAACCATGATTTTAATGCTAAAATTACCACTACTAACTCCAAATTATGTTTTGGATATATTTTATCACATATTTTTAATTGGTGGAAGGAATAAGATATCACCATATCATTCTCTATGAGGATGAATCCCAATCCATTCATCAATGTATCACTACAGATCAAAAAACCCTTTCCAATGTAGTGTACTATTAACAAAGATCTAGTGACCAACCCTCTATTAAAATTCATGATATTTTTCTAATATTTATCTATCCAAAATAACATGGATCCATTCATTTCCAATTTGGTTATTATATATAGAGATTCATGAGAAATCCCTCAAAAGTCATTGGCTATATCCAATCAACCCATGAAATTTATAGATCTCAGTCACAGTGGTCAGTTTGAGATGTTTTTCAATATATTATCTCATTGATGGATTCAATAATATACCTTAATTGAGATAAAATGATATATGAATGTGATATTTTGTATCAAAAAGTATCTCTTGGTAAATTTAGCATATAGTTACACATTATACTAGGTATTTAACACAATTATTGAATGATATCTATCATATTCCTTGATAATAGAATATATAACAATATCATCTATAAATACTACAACAAACTAATCAAGGTAATCTCTAAAGACTTTATTAATTTGATCTAGGAAGTTGAAAAAGTAATTTTAAGTCCAAATGGAATCACTATAAATTTATAATGACCAAAACTAGTATAAAAGGATTTCTAAGGTATATATTCCTTTTTATCACTCAGAAGATGGTATCTAGAATGAAGGTCAATCATAGAATATTATTGTTCTCCACACAGTTGATCAAAAAATTCATCAAAATGTTGTATATAAAGTGTTGGTCTTGATATAGATCTTGATTATTACTTGATGAATAATGAAAATATTCATTTACCAATCCTTTTTTATAACTAAAATAATAGGTTTACTAGATGATGAAACACTAGGGAGTATAAATCACTTATCTAGATTCTCCACTTGTTGCTTCCTTAAATTTTTCAAATCAATCAAGAATATTATATATGGTGTAATTAAAATTTTTTTGCACTAGGTATGATTTTTTTTAAATCATATCATCTTGATTCAATGGAAGATATTTAAATTCTATGATAAACCAACCTCGAATACTACCTAAATGGATATAGTATCTGATTCACCACTAACCTGAAAATCATTTCTGATCTCCAAGGGTCTGCGGCAAGCACTTGGAAATTAAAAAACAACCATTGGTAATGATTTATTCTGCAAATTTTTACAATAAAAATGTAAAATGCATATAAATATTTTGATATTTATAAATCAATACATACATATCTTAGTACAAAGAGACACTAAGTAAATAGAAAATGGAACATAACCACTAAAACCTATCTCCTGGTGGTCCACGACCACTCAAAATGACTCAAGTCACCCACCATTGGTCCCCAAGGATAGAACCACAATGGAAGAATAGTGAATTAACACTTTCTATAATATAATAAAGGGATGTGAACAACAAAAGGTATAAGCAGGGTGTGAGGTAAAGATCCAAGTAAGATTCCACTAAATATTATATGAAATTACTTCTTACGCTAATTCAAATATTCTAAAAGAGTATTAATAATGGGAGATTATGAGTATTTATTTTAGAATAGTGTTTTAATCATTTAAAAAAATATTATTCGAAACCTATAAAACATTTCATTTCTCCATTTTAAAAATAAACATTTTACTGAAAAAATTTGAAAACCCTTTTACTAGAAAAGATCAGTTAAAAAAGAAAATATGAGAATATGTGCCCAATATGTGATGATTAATAGGAGTTAATAGAGTAGATTCAATATTAATAATAACAATAAATGAATCAAGAATGAAAACTTCGGTTCCAGATGGTTTAACAACCAAGTGAAGAGATTTCAATTTTAAATAAAATGTTTTCCATTCCAAATGAGTATTTTAAAAAATAATTATTTAAATTATAAATGATGTAATATTTATAAACATATGGCTTAATAATTTTTTTATATAAAACAGTTTATATAAATTCACAAGGAATATAAAATTATTACAAAAATAAAATATATATATTTAAAATGAAAACAATCAAGAAACATGGTCATATGCCTAATGAGGCATGATAGTTCAACGATATAGGGACCGCACAGTCAAGTTACAGTAGTATGAAAATAAGTCCCTTGATATTATGTTAAAGAGGACTCATAAAAATTTCTTAAGGGATCCGATATGATGTTATTTGGTTTTAGAATGTTTTAAGTCGTAATGTGTCATTAAAATGTCTCACTAACTACCTAAGTCTTGTATGTTCTTTTGTAAAAAACAATGCTGGTAAATTCATTTTTTTAACAAAAATTCAATTAATTCCATTCCCTATTTCAAATATTTTGATTTTCCATTTTAAAACCAAAACATGTTTTAAATAACAAACATTCATTTTTCAATAAGATAAAACCACAAGGTTTATATCAAGACAATTTGAAATCCATTTTCACAAATAGGTTATAAAAATCAATTCACCATTTAATATACCAATCCAATTTCAAAATTAAATTCAAAAATTTAATTTTCAAAAAAAATCTATCAAGTTCATGACAAACCCCGAATTCAATGTAATTTGGGTTTTTCACAATTTTCCACCAAACATCAACTGAAAACATTTTAAATAAGTTCAAAATTAAAAATGGTAAATATAACTACTTTTATTAACAATTCATCATTAAAATGAAATATAGGTAATTAAAACATCCATTAATTCATTCCAAATATTTTAAACAATTCAATATTCAAAATGGGTAATAATATCCATTTCTTTTACAAATTATCATTAAAATAAAAAACCGGAATTAAAAAATCATTTATCTCAAATCATATCTATACATTTAAATTAACCATTTCAATTTAAAAAGGAATGAATAAATTTCATTACAAGGGTTTAAACACTCTTTCCACGAAGAAAAATATTTTATTTCAAACTAACTAAAAAAACCAATTCCAAAGTAAGGTTAAAACAATTCAAATGGATTTCAAGGAAATTTTATAATCAAAATTATTTTAAAATATTTATAAAACATAAAATAATTCAATTCAATTTATTCAAATCATTTATGTTTATTTTATAAACCAAAACCTAAGACAAAGCCCTAAATTTCATCAAAACACCCTTTATAATATCATTGAAAATAAAACTAATCAAACATGGAATTTAAAAAATTCATATAATGGTTATTTATTTTAATATTAGTTCCATTTCAATAATTCCATATTAAATTCCAAGGGAAATTGGTCTAATAATATTTTATGATGAATTTTTAGGTTGAATTTCATAAAACATGTGTTAGAAATTTGGAAACAGGTATCTATGAATTTATCTAAAAATGATGAATGATAAAATAAGGTAAAATCCAAGAAACAACTACTTGGAATATTAGGAATCCAACCAAAATTAATACAATATGTGTCACCTTCGATGGAGATCACCGAATCTAAGTAGATTGACCATTAAAAAAGATAGAGGAGATCCTAGATCTATGATTTCAAATCAATCAACCAAGATCCAAAAACAACATACTTTCATAAAATTTAGGAGGGAAGAATGAGGAGTATAAGGGGAATCGAAAATAAGGAAGAAAATAACACTCTGAAAGATGATCACCACATTAATTAGTGTTTGATCCACCAAAATATGAGGTTTGAGAAGGGCAAATGGCTCTCGAGGGCTCCCAAAATCCCAATGATCGGGTTATGATCAAGTGGGGGATGTTTGGGGTTGATTAGTTGTGTTAGGGGTCTTTAATTAACATTTTATTGACTTTAATTACTACATGGATAGTTTTTTAGGTTGTGTCACATGGTTAGTTCTAATCCAGTGACTAATTGTGTGCCAAATAAAGAGTTACTAGATGTGTTGCACAGTTTGGCTTCACACATTGCCAAACTAGTCACCATCCATGAAACCCCCTGCTCCCCAGGTTGTACATTTGTTCAAATTGTTCTCAATCCATGCAATAACTATGCACAAGCCCATAAACCTCCAAAGAAGCCTATAAAAACTCAAGAAATGACCCATGAAGATACCGAATAATTGGGTAATACCAAAAATGGTTCAAAACACATAAAAATTCAACATGATGTTACAACCTCCCCACTATAGTATTTTATATCCCTAGAA
Organism: Viscum album; assembly: GCA_963277665.1. Lineage (NCBI taxonomy): Eukaryota > Viridiplantae > Streptophyta > Magnoliopsida > Santalales > Viscaceae > Viscum > Viscum album. Next base: position 1,969,429,003 of record OY728132.1, read on the forward strand.
ATTATCTAGTCTAAATGATAATCCAAGATGACACAACATGAACTCCCTCACTTTTCTAGTGAGGTGAACATTCGATGTTCCAGAAAAGAGACTAACCCAATGTATAATAACACACACAACACCAAGATCAAAACACAAAGAACATCACACATCTTCAGACAAGGGATAGACTGGAGACCTAGCATAGGTCTCCCCATGATTTAAATCATTACGAAAGTGGTATAATATAAGAATAACACATCCCTTAAACTTAAAGAAGACAGTCAATCTACTCTCTAAGGAGAAAAATCTGTGATAAACCATCTAAAATCATGGTAAATTACTAAAAAGGATTTATACCATGGGTAAGTACTCCATGGAGACCTAGAAATTTTCAAACCAATCCTTGTAACTCTATTATCTCATTAAAACAAACACCATAACCACCGTGTGATTTGTATATTAAAAATAAAACATTTCCTCGTTACCCAAAAAAAATACCCACAGTCTATCCTCGTCCAAATGGAAATTCCGTAAACATAAAGTCTAATACACAATAGGCACTACACTTTCACATGGGAGACCATCCAACACATCAAAATTGAGATGCAACCAACAATTCAAAATAAGAGTTACACCATGGTACAAAAAATGAATATCAAGGGAAGAAAACCATTATAACATCACCATTACATAAATGATACAAACGATGTTCAATAAGATATCATCACTAAAAAAATACCAAAAACAAAAGGTTTCTAAAAAAGACAAGCCACAAGAAGGAAAACTCAAATAGTTTCCACTCTAACATCAGAAACAACAAGATAGAAACTATAAGTTCCTACACCGCATGAAATGTTCTACTACAAGGCCTATGGATGGAGCCCTATTATCAGAAATCATATTCTTACCTGAAATAAAGATCAAATGTTCCCATACAAATTTTTCATTTCTGGTAAAACAATATACAAAACATCTGAAGGTGACCTCACCTACCCCAATGTCTACAAAAATTTTATGATTTTGAACAAAACATCACAGAATGAGTTGATTCTACATAGTGGAAACAAATATTAGACCACTAATTTTTCCTCTGAGACCTTAAATTACTCAATTTTTTATGTGGTATTCATCCATTACTGTGGTTTTGATATCTCTCCTTCAACTTTTAAGGGCCTTTCAAGAATCTGTGGATAAGATACCAACCATTATATAGGCATGGAGATTACAAGGACTGGGTGAAGACTTTTTCTAGGAGAGTTAGCCACACTGAATTCATTACTAACAAGATTAGGTATGAAACATACCCAATGTGATAACGTCTTAGCATACTTCACAACACATATATTGTCCTGACTGAAACTTCGTAACTCCAAAGCATTCTCCTTCTTCACTTCCTTAGGATGCTGCCACTGAATGAAGACTAACTTGAGTAATTCCCCATACACTATTTCATACAAACCAGAAACAATCACAATTTCCAATCACTCCTAGAAAGTACCTAAAATAAGTAGTGGATAGAATTTTCCATTAGAGATTGCGGAATATTATGATTATGAAAGGTCACATCAATATCTTCAAGCCTTTTCACTACCTCAAGAGAAATGATTAAACCTTTATAAGAAGGTGGACAAAAATATAGGAATTTAAGGATGGGGTTTAAAAGAAGTAAGGTCTCCAACTACACCACTCAATATGGAGTCTTGTTAGATTTTTTAACAAGGGATTCAACTTTTGGAATACATGAATAACTGCCCAAAGCACTAGACCATAAGACCATAATTCTATCTTTCTTGATGTAATTTCTAGGAGAAATTTATTAACATCTCTAAACATATGCATATCAACATAGACAAGGAATATAACTTAAAATGATCACAAAATATTTTAAAAAAATTCACATCCCATTTTAATCGAAATGTCATTGATTTCATAACGCAATGGATTTCACCATTTATAAATCAAAATTTTTTTTGTTTAAAAATGATAAATCTTGTTATAAATTATTTATAGTTTCAAAAAACCATTACCGATTGTTTTAAATTATTCCATGTTTTCCAAAAAAATTAATTCCCGTCTCTAATTATAAAATACATTCTTATTTTAAATCCATTGCAGACCCAAATTCCAATATAAAAAATTTCTTTATCACAAAACATAACAATAATTGACGATTAGGTTTGAAAACAAAAAATTTACTAAAACTCAATCATTGGTAACTGAAAACATTTCTTAATGTACTTAACCAAAACATGTTTGAAGACAAAATTCAGATTTAAAAAAGGATTTAAAATTTTCAACAAGGGTTTACATTTTAAACAAACTGAAAATAGCATTAAACAACGCACATCCATAACCCACAAAACCAACCTCACATAACTGAAGTCACTTTTAAGAAAATGGATAAGGTTTCAAGTTCAGAACCAAGCTATAACTAAAAAATTCTTGGTTATATAGGTTGTTAAAACAAAACGCAGTCACAAATTTTTAGTGTTAGATTTTCAAATCCACCACACTGATTCCTCACAGTTTTCTAGACTATAAGAACATTATTTTAATATGGTGATCCTTTCAATATAGTTCAAAAAATCTTAAGATATTTCCCAAATCCAAGATAGTCTCACTGGGAATCTAAATATAACTTATCATTACACAAATAAAAACTAAAAAAACACTCAAGTCCGGAAAACCATGGTAACTCAAGTCTCACCTTGATGGGGTGGTGATAAGACACCCAGTCACAGACTAGCTCTTGAACCATGATACATGATTAATCTTTTTTTCTACAGTAAATCACCCCAAATATAATAAGGATTTAAAATTTGAGTATTCAGCTTTATGTAATGACCTTCTTTAATACCATTTTAAAAAAATAAATCCATAATATAATTTAAACTGATATCCGAGTGGATTTTACACTTATTGGAAGAATGTTATCGATCTCCATTGGCCAACAAAAATCACATGGGAGTTAACGAATAACCATTGGGAATGATTTCTCCCTGAAAAGATTACAATATAGTGTAAAATTATGAAACATAATTAGATATATATAAATCAATACATACATATCATAGTATAAATAGACGCTATGAAAACACAAAGTAGAAAATTCAACTAAAACCCATCTCTTAGTGGTCCACCACCACCCACCATGTCCCAATCCACCCACTATTTCCGCCAAATACAAACCCACAAAGGAAGGTGGGAGCCCAAATACCTTTTATAAGATAATAAAATACTGAAAACACAAAAATGTATAAGGAGGGTGTGAGATAAAGAGACTAGTAGGATTACACCAAATTTTATATGCACTTACTTCACAAGGAAATTTAAATATGCTAAAATATGATTACCCATGGGAGAGTATAAGGATTTGTTTATGAATTGAATTTTAATCATTTAAAAACCATTTATTAATCTAAACATATAAAACATGATATTTCAACATTTAAAAACTAAACATTTTATTAAAATGTTTTGAAAACTATTTTACAAGATAAGGTTAGGTAATCAAGAAAATATGAGAATATGCACCTCATATGTAAAGATGAATATGAATCAATACAGTAGAGTCAAGGTGCATAATAAAAAATAAATGAAGCAAGCAAGGAAACTCTGGTTCCAGATGGTTTAAAAACCAAGTAATGAGATTTCAATTTTTAATAAACATGTTTTACATATCAAATGAATATTTTAAAAAATCATTATTTACATTACAAATGATAGAATATTTCAAAAAAAGTGTCTTAATGAATCATTTTTTATAAAATAATTTATATAAGTTTACAAGGAATGTAAAACAGTTACAAAAATGACTTATATACATTTTAAATACAAACAAGTGATCAAAATTTTTATAAGCCTAATGATATAAGATTGTTCTAGGCTTCAGGGAACCCACACTCACATTACGATAGTCTATAAATAAACATCATGAAATCAGGTTAATGAGGACTCATAACCATCTGCCAAGGGATATGACAAGCTGGTATTATGTTTTAATATGTTTTAAGTAGCAAAGTTTCATCCAAATATCTCACTAACTACCTTATTCTTGCATGTGATCTATTACAAAAATCAATTATGGGAAATTTATTTTAAAAAAATTCAATTTATCCCATTTATCATGTCAAATATTACAATTTTAAATTTAAAAATAAAAGTAGGTTTTAAAAAAATAACATGACCTTTTCACAAATATAAAACCCTAGGGTTTCTATAAATTCAATTATAAATCCATTTCCACAAAAAGGGGTTTGAAATCAATTCACCATTCAATTTCCCTATCAAATTTCACAATTAAATTCAATAATTTATTTTTCAAAAAAATTCCAATAATTTTATAAAAAACACTTAATTAAATATATTTATGGGTTTTCACTACATTCCATCAAATTTCAATAAAAAACCATTAAATTATTTTCAATATTCAAAAAGGGAAACCATACCTGCTTCATTTCACAATTCCTCCTTAATATTTCAAATGGGACTTTAAAATAATGATCAATTCATTCCGAATCCTTTTAAACAATTCAATATTTAAAAAGGGAAATAATAAATTATTCCTTTCACAAATTATCATAAAAATTAAAAATGGTCCTTTAAAATAGTCATTTATTTCAAAGTATCCCAAAATCATTTAAAATAATTATTACAATTTAGAAAGGTTTGAATAAATTTCAAAACTAGTGTTTATAACCTATTTCCTTGAAGAAAACCCATTTATTTCAACAAAACTAAGAATTCCAATTCCAAAGACAAGTAAAAATAATTACAAGGGGGTATTTGGTCATTTAAAAAATAAAATAATTTTAAACTATTTATAAAACATCAAATATTTCAATTAAATTTATTCAAATCATGCAAGTTTATTTTATAAATAAATAAAAGGGCCAAATACATTAATTTCACTGAAACCCTCTTTCAAATCTCTTTGAAAATAAAACCATTAAAACATGGAATTTAAAAAATTCCTAAAATAGTTATATATTTCTAGATTATTTCCATTTAATTAATTATATATTCAATTCCAAGGTAAATTCTTCAAATAATATTGTATGAGGAATTTCATGGATGAATTTCATAGTACTTGTGTTAAAAATTAGGAAACATGTATCTATGAATTTATCAAGAAATAATGAATTAAAAATGAATGAAAATCATTGAAACACCTACATGTTATATTAATAATCCAAACACAACTAATCCTAGATGTGGTGGCTTCAATGGAGATCATAGAATCTAGTAAGAACGATCTTGACAGAAGAGAGAGGAGATAGTAGATTTACAATTACACAACATTTAATCATGATCCAACAAAACTCAAGGATTTCATAACTATTAGTAATACTTAATCAAGAGTATATGGGAGATCCAAGAACCCTGCATCATGGAGAAAATTACTCGCAATAAGTTGATCACCGATTGAATTGGCACTTCAGTTTACCTAAAGATGATATTTGGGAAGTGAAAATGGAATTATAGTGCTCCCAAAACCCTAAGAATCGTATTATGAAAAATTTGGTATGTTTAGTTTAGATTAGCGGGTTTCAATTCTTTACTTAAAATTTTCATAACATTAATCACCATGTTTACGGTTTCTAGGGTTATGTTGAATAGTTAGTACTAACCATGATCCTTACCATGCTCCTAAAACTGAGCCACTGAAGGTGTTACATGGTTTGGATATACACTTGCTCAAACTATGTACCTACCGTGTGACCCCCTCCTGTCCTGGTTTCACACTTTTTCAAACCATTCTAAAAACATGTGAAAACTATGAACTTTTCCATAAACCTCTAAACAATTATGGAAAAACTCTATAAATGACCAGTAAAGTTCCAAAGCCCGCGGAAAGAAAAACCATGCGAGCTAGGCCCAAGTTAGACAATATCATTATTGTGGACTAGACTGATCCCTTACAAATAGTACCAGAGACAGTGTCTATTTGATGTGCCAGGGACAATGCTAGGGCCCATATATAGAGAGGATTATGTAAATCCTACATTAAAGGAGGAGGATCACGAAGCACATCTTTTTAAGGTGGGGTGGATACCTCTCCCATCATGAGACCTTTTCCTATGGGATGAATGAGGGCTAGAGCCCAGGGAAAGAAAACCCATGAAGGCTACGACTAAAGAGAAAAATATGATGATCATGGGTTGGAAAGGGTCATTACAAAATCTCTAGGGTAAATATTTTCATAAGCCCAAAAAATATCCATATACTCTATGTTGAGTTTATCAAAAAACATTTGAGATAAACAACACTCATTAATATCTAGTAGGACTCATGTAATAGAAATAAATTTCTTTGGAAATCCATATTTATGCATAGACTAGTAGACAGTTGTAGGTTTATTTTGTTTATAAATATAAACATCTATAATTTATATGCTGTTATGTAACATATATATATATAGACCCAATACATGAAAAAACCTCATAAAATTCATCTTATGGGATAATAACATGTTTTTTAGGAATACAATTCCCATCATAATCCATTAAAGAATATATATATATATATATAAAGCTATCATTGTACAATTAATAGTTGTTATAGATAACTAAATATATAATAACTAAATATTTAATGAAATAACCACCTAAAAATAGAGTCGGTTCCTCTTTAAATCAAATAAATTGTTAGTATTTCTAGGCTAGATTACAATTTTACCTTTAACCACATCATTAATATGACCCACTTCATAATTTTTAATTGAGTGAGAATTCACTTTGTCACTTTTCATAAGAGGATATTGATGATTACTATCTAAATTAACAATTATATTCACACAATTATTTGAGGAATTCTCATACTCATAAAAATTATGACATTGTATTATCGATGGGGAATTAATTTCAGCATTTTCAATATTATTTTAATTGACTTATTTTTTCATGTCCCATCAACAATAATCTTCTCGAGGGAATTTTTAACACTCTTAAAATATCTTCCAAGTTCAGTAATCAAATTTACTCAATTATTTATTTCATATATGTAACATGAATGATGTTTAATATTTTTTCCCATATGGATTTTATTTTTAGAATTTACTTGAAATTCAATATTTCTATTTGTAAAAAAAACCAAAAGAACCAAAAGAGTCTCCAAAATCGAATTCCAATTCTATATAACAACAATTTTTTGCTTTATAGTTATCAAACTCTACTGTAGATAATTCATTTTAAATACATGGTCTCAAGAAAATAATGTATCAATGAATTGTTTTTAGGGTTGAAAATAAAATCATAATAATATGTTTCATGTTTAGTAAAATTTTCCTTACAAGTTCTAGTGGATTGGACATCATTCCTTGATAGATCCAAGAACTCACTCCCAATTTTTTATGAAGATTTTAGGAAAAAAATTATTTAATAATACCCTATTAAATTCACTATATATTATGGAATAAATTTCACTCTCTTGCCTGATCTTTTTAATATGTGTCCACCATTGATCAACATGACTTTCTAAATGATACATGAAAAAATTTAAGTAATAATTGTTTGAGAATTAGATAACATGTAATTTATTTTATATAAAATAGATATAATTGTGAAGAAATATGTGGATTCAGGAAGCCACTGAAGAATGAAATACACTTTCACGTAAAAGAAAAAATTTCAGTTTTTTCATCATTTATTATCTTAGATGTTCAACACTATTCAAGTGACCATTCACAGATTGAGAGAGTTTGGTGGGATTATACATAGGATTTCATATTATAGATCCCATTTCATTTTACAATTCTAGAGTATAGTCATTTAATTGTACCTAAAATTCATTTCTCCCATGATTCTTTAAATTTCTAGCCATTGAATAAATTAAAAAAACATAATTTTGTTAAAAATTATCACAATGAGTAGTCATGTAATCCTAAAATTCATTTATATGATGTCTAAATCATGACATGTTATTTTCAATCTGTGAACCTTAGGATTAACCTAGGTCATCCATTATAATTATCTACTCAAATGTTTTTTAATATATCACAAATAAAAGGTGAATTTACCTATGAATATCCCCTAGGATTTTCTATATTTGGGTGAAGTTGTAGGACTGCACATCATGAACTAGTGATGATCGAGTTAACTACCTATCTATAATATTCTAATTAATTAATCCACTGTGAATCAAGTCCACTACTGTGTACAATTTCTAGTATCTAAATAGTGATGTATTTTGCAGGAAAACAGCACAATATCTAATTTATCATAAATTTTTATTTCATCCTTATCGTAGAAAAATCTATATGATTTTCTATAATTTTTCTCACACTATTATCCAAAAAAACATACTTAAACATCCTCTGATCCTAACAGTTTCATATAGAGAATAAAATAAATAATTATTTAATAATATAAGATGAATATTCAATACATTTCAAAAAATACATTCACACAGATTATAATTCATTAGTGTCTTTGGAAACTATAAATATCATCATATTCTTACATGAAATATATTAAAAATATTTGGAAAGGTACTTCTCACATAGTACACAAATTAAGCATGACAAACTTAAAATATTTCTTAATTACATCAGGAAAAGAAACATAATAAAAGGTGAGCTCGGATTATTAGTAAGGATAAATACAATAGCTATCAATCAATTATCATAAGCATGAATTATATTAGCATATATGTATGATAATGTTATCATAACATAAATATTCTTACATTATTAATAAAATATTATGAATAATAAATCATTGAATAAGGATTTTTTATAACAAAAATACATATGTCATAAGTGCATAGAATCATTAATAGTCAGCCATAATCCATTAGAACATATCATAACAATAAAAAATAATTTTCAGAATAGAAATGAGCATTTAAAATCATTTTCGTAATCAAGGATCATTTCCCAGATTGTCATAGTAGATTTTCTTGACTCCCTATTCCAATTCATCCTTAGACAAGGATCACTCCCAAAACTATTATAGTATAAATATGTATTACCTCGAACTGATTGGCCATTCGATCAATGCCTTCATTCTGAGTGCCACTTTACATAGGCGTGCCTCCCTAGATGCCCAGGTTTCCAACTAGCAATGAGGGTGTAAAAGATGATAGTGGGGAGTTTATACCCTAGGGTGATAATGATACAATGGTACATGTAGATATATAATATATAGTGGAATTAAATACTAAACAAACTAGAACTGGAAACCTTCCAGTGGTGAAGGAAAAGTCAATATCAATCAATAATGGTGGAATAACTAAACAATAGAAGTGGAAATAAATTAGAAATAAAAACATAAAATTTATAAAAATGAAAATAGAACATTTATACATATCATGTCATACATTTTAATAAATGGGAGGTTCACCAATGGATGAATTCAGTGAATAAAAACATATAAGAATGCTAAAAAAAAAAAATGGAAACTCAAAAAGTAACATCTAGATGAGGCAATAACTAGTGGTCCCTATCCTTCCATGTCTTGATAACAACCACTAAGATCCAAATCCTGAGCTCGAGCCTTTGGAAAAATGAAAAATCATAAAGTCTATACGCATCCCAAAGGGCCCGTGTAGGGTGTGAGAAATAGTCTTAGTAAGGTACCACCCACATGTTCATACATTACATTTGTGACTTAGATAGTATGTACTGAAAATAAATAAGCATAAATACATGTGTAAAGTAAAAACACACTTCTATGGTTCTCAATGGACACCAAAAAACTATTTAAGTATTCATCCATTTCCTAGATCACTAAGGAGGATAAGATCCTTAGCTGATAGATCAAGGCATCCTATGATGTCAAAAGGGGTGGTGAAACCACATGTTCCATCTCAAAATATCACATGGAACTTCATACCATTACCAATGAAACTGATATCTTAAAGGCATGCCCAGTCATAAAATCTGGTCCTTCTGACATTCAGTCGAAAGAAACTGTCAGCTCAAATCAAAATGTCCCGAAGAACAACGATAAATGTGCTCAAATTGAAACCATTGTTGACACAAAATTCGACATCCTGAACAACTAATATTCTCATCCCTAAAAGGATCTTGGCCCGACGACCATTAGCCTGACATGCCTTATCCACCAACCAATATCCTAAAAATTGTCCTCTAATGGTTAATTTCCATTCATATAGATTTATATCGAAATCACCCCCATCCATTTACCTAATACTCAAGTACTGAGGGAATCTACACACACAAGTGGTTAAAAATACCTCATAACTAATTGAACATGTGTGAACATGAATCCAAATAGTGCTTTTTCCAACATAGGTGAGTAACATCACTAATTTAGAACTCAAGACACACCATGTCTAGAACCTCATGCCCCAACATCCATGTCACTAAAATATATTGGCTATTCCATTCCAAATATTTTGGGCCATGCCAAAAACCCGACAACCAAACTGCATCATCTGACAACTAATTCTTCCAATCAATGATCAAAATCACTTAGAAAATGTATATAATGGTCCATGCCTAGCATGACCAATGTATCACCTTAAGATAGACAGAACATTCCGTCCCTATACTAAGGCCGAGCTTGTCGCGTTCCGTTGGAACTCAGTAGTATATCACCAGAAATTCACACATATATAATTCAAATCAATTTAGATAAAACAACATAAATTTAAAAAACATAAACACCCAGCCTACTACCCAAGTGGTTAGAGGCCTCTAACCCAACCTCACAAAAATACAAATGTCTTGAGTATTCCCAATGGAATCCCATATGATAAAAATAATTAATTAAAATACATCTAAAAAATCAATTAGGTTGTACCCGGTCATCAAAATTGCATGATAAAATCTACACACCCCAAAACTCGTGAAATATTAATAAAAATTATGAACCACCTTCATTAAGGTCACATATGTCGACACATCTGATCATAACCTCTGACTTTGATTGAATTTTGAGAAATCGACATTTCCAATGAACACCCAGAAAATAGTAAGAAATAACTCGAATGGATTAAGCGATCTTTGAGATAAGAGAAAAAAGAAAAGACGCAAAAGGGAGGAGATACTTATAAAAAAGAATCCAACATAACAAATAGATTTAAAAATTAAGGATTGATAGAGAATTTATATTAAAACCTACTAGAGGAAGAATTATCTCCCACAACCGCTGGTGAAGAATCCCAAATATGGAACAAAAAGAGTAGGAAAATATGTTTATAGAAGGAAGATAATTTTTTTCATTTCACTACTTTAAGAGGCTGCATAGTTAGATTTCATTGTTTTTAAACCATGTGGGAACTCTGTGGATCCTACTACTTTGGAGTACACCCCCACAAAGTTACTAAAATATATGAAGATCCTATATGGCTACATTTCAGAGGTACTACAAAAATGGTACTAACCCTGCATCTTGTGCATAGTTTTCCCTTACTATAAAAAAGTTGTAATAAATACCTATGAAAATAATAGATATTCATGCATGGTTATGCACATTATCTTTCATGGTTTACCAAACCATGCTTAGTAAAAAATGAGGGTTCATGGTTCTCACAATGAGGCCATACAGTTTGAACTAACTGGGTACCTCAACATTCATTTCTCCAAAACTAGGCCTTCCAGCCTCCAAAGCACCCAAAACCCATTCAATGTTCCAAGAAATTTTCTAATCCTATAAACCCATCTAATTTTTTTTTGATATTAAATAAAAAGTAAGATTTAAGATTCCTTAAGTGATGAAAGAGTTGTCATAGGCACCAAACTCGAAAAATTCAAAAAGGGAGAGGATTTTTACCAACTCCAAATACCCAGGATGTTTCAATATCCCCACATTAATAGATCTCATCCTAGATAAATAAAATAAAAAGTTGAAATTCTATTGAAAACAATAATATCTTCAAAATTAACTCAGAGTATCTAGAGCACAAGGGTACATGTCAACAACCTCAATGGGATCCACACCTAAGTTGATACGTACCCCAGTCATATGCCAACCCAAAACGCAAGAGAATAAAGTGTTCTGTTGACCATTTCTTGGACTCAAAATCCTTTTGAGAGTCATATTCACTCATAAAAATCATTAGGTGCACCTATTCCATACCCAAACCCCCTCATAATCTCACACTACATCAATGTCCCCTTTGTGATCATGTTAGAGATGGAACCAATGATGACCCTCATCTCAATTGATTTTTAAAAGTCCTGGATCCTTATATCTCAATTGAGTACCACATAATAATTATTTCTAGATGATAACACACCTCAAGAAAACCACATCCCCTTGATAACTTGATTCCATTTCATGACAATAATCACACATCCAAAAAATGTTCATATGTAAGTGTTGATTTAATAAATATCTAATATATATATATATATATCATTAGAAATGATACCAACATAATAACCATATTCTATTTTGTCCAAAAATATAACTTGTGCACTTTCTGAACCCAAAATGTACATGCCAAAAAAGTCCATGATGAAGAAATATAAAAAGAACTCTAATCACACCCACACTGTGCCCTAAACATAGTAATATCACTAGAGTACTAAGAACCTGGTGGCTCCATGAAAGGAACTTGTCCCCAAGACGGACTACTTGAAGCCTACCCCCCTATGGTTATGTGTATACCACTATCCACTATCCCCACTTTTGGGTCCCACAACCTCTTCCATGGATTCTGCATTTATCTAATAGTCAGCTACCATCACCATGTACTTCTCCCCATCTGATCTCAGAGCCTAGAGTCTTCCTTGTTCCCGGAAATTTGGTTGTCTGATAAGGCTTCTTGGAAAACATCTCAAGATGGCCGACCCATTCAGATGCACAAAACTCCTTTATAAGACACTTTTACTAAGTATGAACATTTCTTTGCTACCCATATTGGAAGAAAAATATCAAAGACCCACTCCAAGGTGGTCTTCTCGAGTCCTTTGCCACACTATCATGCCATAAATCATCCCAGACTCACTTTCTTCCATCTGAAATGGTTCAAATAAAATAACATGAATCCATCACCCAACTCAAACATGACTGGTCATTTAAGTTTCCATCTTCTATAAGCACCAAGTTCACCTCCTCTAATAATGAGTCCAACTAAAATGTTTTTAACAACACCTAAATAGCGTGATATAAACCATCATCAAAATACCTCACCATTAATATTTCTCCACTCACCATGTTAGGTGAGAAGTGAGAGAAGTTGGTGAATGTCATTGCATAGTCCATTATAGACATGTCACCTTTGTGATGGATCAATAAATCAAAATATCTCTCTACTATCAGTGGCTCTAAGAAACATTTCTAAAAAAAAAAACGAGCCTCAATGTCTTTCTGGTCTAGTCCCTCATGTCTACTTGTGTAAACCAACACATATCACCGGTGCTTAGTCAGTCTTCTGAGTATGTAGGTCACCAAGTTCACCCTATTCCATGGAGGCTTCTCTAGTGGCTCCAAGATAATCTAAATAGTCTCTATTTAGTTCTCAATCACCTTTGGACTATCAATACCGAGAAATAATGGTGGCTACTGTGACTGAATCACCTTGTCAGATATGCCATCAAAGGATCTTCTCCATAAGATCTCGTATCGATCCATTGGATAACATGTACTTAGATCATTTTAACATACTCGTCAAGTCACAACCCAAAAGCTTCTTGATCTATCAGCAGTTCCGACTACACTGGAGCCTATCCCTATGCCTACATGTGTGGATCCTAATATGTATCATCCTCTAGGGTCTCAAGTTGTCCATGCTCTAAGAATAATTTTTCATCGCTTGCCTAAAACTCAATTTGGTTCATCAAGGTGGTAACGTAATGAACTTCATTACATGGTTAGACATACCATATAACATATACATATATCATGGATTAAGAATTAAGTAATAGGTATCACAACCTCACAACCCCTACCCTTCCCCATATCTACCATATATCTAGAAATACTTGCCTCATGTCCTTTTGACCCACCCATATAAGATCCGAGTATCATATATTCCTTAGGTCAGACATGTCCTAATGTACCATGTCACCTCAAACCAACAACCACGTCACCCAACCACATGAAAAACATCACTTGATATCATAGTATCTTAATACTCTTATAAGATATCAAACCATATATATAAGTATCACATATCACATATAAAATATTAATTCATATCATAGGGACAAATTTATGTACAATTTAATCATCCTAATATCCTCACAAAAGTATAAACATGCATATCAATCAACCCGATTCCATACCAAGCCAAGGGTCCAAAATCTTCTTGTCATACCAAGATAAGGATCACATATCACTATAGGTAACAAATCACATCCCAAGTAAGCCCTAAGTCGTATATATAATCAAATGATCAAAATATAATAACGAAACCTACCCAAAGCAACATTGTCCATCCCTTGTGCAAGGGGTCCTAGGAACCCATTAATTAGTTATAAAACATATTTAGACAATTTCCTAATCCCTAGATTACCAAAACCTGGATCATAATAATATCATTAAAGAGGAGAATTTGGTACCATTAGTAGCTATATTAATGCTACTACTGATTCCCAGTCAAGAACTACTCTGATACCATTTGAAGTTCCTCAACTTGATTATCCACTTGAATAATGCATTCGGGCTGAGTTCCACTAGCCTTAGGTGTGCCTCCTGTTATAACAAAGGATCCCAACAAGTAGTGATGGTTTAAAGGGTGTTAGTTGGGAAACTATACCTTCTATTGATATGGATGTAATGGTCCATGTAGTTGAAAAATATATAGTGGAATTAAATACTAAATAAACTCGAACTAGAAACACTTCAGTCAGGGGAGAAAATTCAATATCATACAATAGCAGATTCATAACTGAAAAACATAATCATAAATAAATATTGAATCTAAGCATACCATTTATAGATTAAAATAGAGCATGCATATATATTAGATCATACATATCAAAAAATGGGAAGGTCACCAAAGACAAACCATAATACCTATAAAAATATTAACATTATAAAATGAAAATGGAAACTGAAAAGGTAATCTTCAGTTGATGATGGAAATAATGTTACCTTTCCTTGCATCTCATGTTAACATCAAATAAGATCCATCTCTTATGCCTAGACCATTTTATGAATGAAAATTCCAAAAGTCTGTAAGTGTCTGGAAGAGTCTGTGTTGGGTGTCAGAATGAGTCTGAGTAGAATACCACTCACACATGTGTACCATAAAGTTTTGACTTATCAAGTGTATAGTAAAAATAAAAAAGTATAAACACATGAATAATGTGATCACACACTTTAATGGTGCTATATAGCCCCAAAGAAGCTATTACCTACTTCTTCTGTCACTGAGATCACTTAGGTGGAGAGGGTCCTTAGATCATAGGTCACGACATCCTAAGATGTCAAAATATAAGGTGAACCCTTAAGTTCAATATCAAAATTTGACCCAACACCATGTGATATTAACTAGGAAACCAATGTCCTTATGGCATGAAAAGTTATAAAAACTGGTCCCTCATACCCCATC
The DNA here is from genome assembly GCA_963277665.1 of Viscum album. Lineage (NCBI taxonomy): Eukaryota > Viridiplantae > Streptophyta > Magnoliopsida > Santalales > Viscaceae > Viscum > Viscum album. The sequence continues at coordinate 1,969,444,453 of OY728132.1, forward strand.
TCAATATCACCCTTCATCATGAGGCCTGATGCCTAGAGAAACAATGATGTATATCCCCAAATAGTAACCAACATCATCTGAATAGATGAAATTCTAAGGAACGATAATTCCCTTCATCCAAAATGATCCCTACACAATGCCCTCAGGCACAACAGGACTAATCCCCAAACTGATATCCTCAATGCTATCCTCTATCATCTCAATCCCCAAGGATTACTAAGGTAAACACCACGATCCATTTACCTATGCTGCAACTACCGAGGGCCTCTACCCACACGTGTGGTCTAATCTATCTCATCAGTAAGTCAACCTTTTAACGCAAGACTTAAAATTGTGATTTGGATAACATGGGTGAGAAAAATAAAAAATTTAGAACCTAATACATTCCATGTATGTAAACTCATTCCACTATGACCACGACACTCAAATCTAGTGGACATTCCATTCCAAATGTCTCAGGCCATGTCTGCAACCTGATGGCCTAAATGCCTCAACTAATGGTCGAGTCACCCTACTAGTGATTAACATCTCTCAATATATATATATAAATCCCCATACCAAGCATGGAAATCATATCACCTTAAAATAGACAACCCATGCTATATCAATCCATGAGATGATCCTATCATGTTCCACTAGAAATCAGTAGTATATCACAATATATTATATTTTATATAATTCAATAAAATTTAAATAAAACAACTAAAATAAAGTAAGAATAAACACTCAGCCTACTACCTAAGTGTTCAGATCCCTCTAACCCAACCTCACACAAATAAACATGGTTTTGGTATTCCCAAAGGAAACCTATATGATCAAATTAATTAATTAAAAGACAACCAAAAATTTAATTAGGCATTTTTTGGTCAATAAAATGAAATTATCAAAACTGAACCCCTCAAAACTCTTAAAAACATAAAGAAAAGTTGTCACCACTTTGAGTTGTAGAAATATGATATCCAATATTTTCCCCTATCACTAAATGATTTGGAAGAAATAGATGTTTTAGAATAATTCATTAAAAATATGGAAGATGGTTTGAATGGAATTAGCAATCTACGAGGTGATAGTAAAGACGAATAGACACAAGATAAAGTAGAGAAAAATCCCGATGGATCTAATTTCACAAACTGATCGATGAAAAGTGGCTGAATAGAGAATTTATCTCAACACCAAATGGAGGAGGAGAAAGATACCATAGCCCCAGGAGAGGTAGACCATGAATAGAAGGAGAAGAGAAGTACAATAGTTTTAATGTACGGAGGGAAATTTGGTCATTTTATCTATTTAATAAGCTGCACTATTATCCCACACGGTAGTCCAAACCATGTGGAAATTGTGTGTCTCTAGATGCATAGGAGATGAGCCCCACATGATTAGCCCACACAGTTTGTGAAAACTGTGTGGAGCCTGTGTGGCTACAATTAATAGTTAATTACCAAATGACACTAACCATGTGTATTGCATGTGATTTTCCCTAACTATGTGCAAGTTGTGAAAAATACCTCTAAAATAGCTACAGAGGTTTACGCATGACCATACACCTCATGTCATATAGGTTACTAAGCCGTTCACAATGCAAAATGAGGGTAGATGGTTTTTACTAACTATCGGTATTATTTTATCTAACCGTATGCCTAAACTGGTACTTCTACAAAATTCGGCCTTCCGGCCTCTGATTCAACCAAAACACATTAGAACTCCCGAGTAATTTTCTAAACCTCAAAATCTATCTAAAAACAATGTTTTATATTAGATATAAAACTTTAATTAAGATTAATTAAACTTTGAAAGAGTTGGAATAGGAAAAAGACTCCAAAAACATAAAAAATTATTGGATTTTTACCCATTCTAAATAACTGAGATGTTAAAAAAAATCCATTACTAAAATAGGTTAACTCACTATTCTAATCATAATTATCTTATGACGTTTCATTGTTTACCCAATGCATTGGGGGTATATATAATTTTAGGAATAAGACTAACTTTTTTTTAAAACCATATATATGTTTTCCACAGGAGAATAGAAATTCATCATATCATAACCCATGGAAGGAAAATTATTTATACAAACATTTCATCATAGAATCAGCATTTGAAAATAAATAGGTGCTGTAAATACCCTATCATCACAATCATAAACAACCTAGAGAAATAATAATGGTGGAATAATTGGATCAAGTCCCCAATATTGAATAAGTAACATCAAAGGATGATATCAAATATGAAAAATTCTTTTAATTGATACCAAGATGATTTTTGAAGGAAAATATACATTATATTTAAAAAGAAAAACATTTAAAACCTAAAAATTGTAAAAAAAATATAGAGACAATTTTAATTGAAATATACCTTGAAAAGATGTGATAGAATATAGAAATAATTGAGAAACCATGATGATAAGAGGTTCCATTCATGATATAATCATGGAAACAATATATTCTTTTTCGATCATTGGTAAAAAATTAACCTTTAAGGAAATGAAAATGAGAATATTTTTTAAACTTTTTTAAAAACCAGGACCTATATAAAAATTAATTATATCAATAAATGGATCATAGTAAAAAATTATTTGAAATATTTTAAAGAACAAGCATATAGAATAAATTTTTTCAAAATCGAATAGAGAAATATCATTAGTGTTCTATAAAAACATTATTATGAAGTTTTCAATATTTGAAGTGAGAAAATTGAATGTAAGAACTAAAATATTTGAAAATTACCGAAGGATAATAATATTGAATAATTTAAATATATATTTACCATATTAATTTTATAAATGGATATTCAAAAATAAATAATTTAGATATAAAATGTGATTCAAACATAATTCCATTACCTCAAGTGTGACTTGCTTCATAAGAGATCTAACCTAATATATAAGATATATAAATTTCATATAAAAATATTTATGAACAATATTCCTGAATAAATTATTATTTATCATTGAATTATAACTTCCAATTATTATTTAATTAACAATTTCTTCATTAAAACGAACACTCTGGTGGAATTTTATCCATTTTCTATGCTTGTTGAGTTTGACGGCTCCAGTACATGCACATGGTTCATGGAAAAGGTATTTTTTTAAAATTAATCATGACATAATTATAATATTTTTTTAATCATATAATATTTTATAATTAATAAAAAACATCAATGATGGAAAATAAATCTCATCGCTTTGTAGAGGTTCCAATCCACACATACGCGTGACCAATATTATTTTTTTCTAATAGATGGAAACATAATAATATAGATAATATTATCTAATTAAATAAGTATAATTAATTCATATCTGTCATATATTAAATTTATATCCACTATAATAAATATCATGGTATTTTGGTGATAAAAAACAAAAATCATCACTTTGTGAGGCGGTAATCTACACATAAGCTCAATTAAGGATTTTTTTACCCATTCTATAGAGAAAGAGATGAATAAATGATAAGATTTTATTTTATTACATCTCAAGATATGGGATATAATATATCCATTATTTTATTATGGATATACTAGGTCTAATAAAGGTAGAAAAAGAAATAAAATTGGATGTAATTGGTTATGAGTTATACCAATTTGTTGAGAATCCTCATTTATATTACAACTTATGCTTTGAATGTATATTATCATGTCCAGTAAAGAACCCCTAAAAGGTGGGTTGGGCTGTTATAAAATTATTTGGGAAGGTATTGGCTGAGCAAATAGAATCTTAAATTGAGGAGAAGGTGGTAGTGTTAGTGGCCTTCTTTAAGTGAGAGTGAGAACACACTTTTTATTTTTCAAAAGGATTAAAATATATTTGTCTCTTACTTAGTCCAAATTTGCCCCAATAAATCTTGAATGTATATTATATGATTTAAAGTATATATATTACCCAAAAATTGGATTTAAGAATGTTTTTTTGATGATTTAAACCATAATCAATTTAGTTCTAAATTTCTTAACAGGTTTTATATCATATCGTGGTTAATGACTTTTTCAGTTGTTACTCATCATAAAGGAAAAAAAAGTGGAATCATTAAAAAATTTGAGAATTTTGATTTAAAATATATAATAAATTTTATAAACAGAATTTCTATATATGATAAAAGTTAACTTAAAAACAATCAGAAAAAATGTGATGAAAATGGTTTTCTATAAAAATTAATTTTTAGGTGTGAAAAGAATTTTTTAAACAAATTAATGATAATTTAAATCTTGAAGAAATAAATTTCAATATTTATTTTTTAAAAAATAAATAATATAACTTTTAATACAATTCAAAACCATATAATACTTTTAAATAATTGAATGGAAATGAAAATTTTCCATAAAAGGAAATTTTTTTCACTATTCAATAAAAAATTATTTTATTTAGAAAATTAATTTTTTTACCCCTAATATAACATTGAAAATATGAATTCAAAAATAAAACCCTATTTATAAAATATATTTTCTATAATTTGAATATATTATTTATAATATCTTTGTGAAAAATATAGTAATTCAATTTTTTAAGAAATCATATTTTTGAAGCGTAAAATGAATTTACTAAAAACCGAGTACTTATTTATTATACAAAAATTAGTTAATCTTCCTCATATAAATCCCTTATAATTATTTTAAATAATTTTTCTATTCCTATTTATACATCAAATTTTATATCTAGGTTATAATGATATAATATATCACAGTTCATTTAGACTCAAGGATGCATGTAAATTACTCTATCAAATTATTCAAGTAAATTTAAAAATAAAAATATATATATAAAATTTGAGCCTATTATAAATATCCACTAATAGGATTTGTGTGTAATAATACTATGAAATATATGTCTCAATAGAGGTTTTAATAGAATTTATGTTTGGGTGTTGTTTGTTACGACCCGTCCCATGGGGCCCATGCTATGACTACCATAAGACCGCCTTCCATAGGCCAAGAATTGTCAATTAGTACTGAAAGTCATATCCATAAAAAATGGGAATTCATTGCCTTTAAACCTATAGACACATATTCTAAGAATACAACATGATGAAAACACAAAATAAACTGTTGTAGTAAAAAGTTTACTGAATGTAAAGGGATGGAATACAACCCCAACTGGAAAGTTCAAGTACTACTGAAAAGAGAAAATAGTTCCAAGGGAATCCACAAAGGATTCTACCTAAAGGGTAAGTACTGATCATGGTCGGTCATCACTACAGCACATCACATCTGAAGGTACACCTCCGAGCACCACCCATTCCTCGCTCCCTCATCCTCGATTAATGCTACCCCACGTCTGTAGAAGACACGTTGACATGTGGGTATAACCCGTGAAGGGGTGAGTATAACAATACTCAGTAGGGACCCCGAGAACCCTGAAGGTCTCCCAAAGTTCCAAAAAATAAAAACCACCAAGAAAGATCTCAATCACAAAGCACGAAGCAGCCAAAAACTATACTTAGGTATATGCTCACACATAAACCTATGTTATCAAAATATACTCATCTCATTCATGAGGAAACATAAGTCTCCAACTTGTAAGCCATTTTCACAATTGATCCACAAGGGGATAATACCCCAATGGTAACACCACGAAGGAAACACATTGAAGGTAAATGTATCAAAAATGTAAAGACTCAGCTCACACCAGGTATAAAATAAGTATAGAAGTACAAATGGTTAGACGTATCCCTGGATCAACTTATTATATCGAGAGTCTCTACTGCAGACCCACACAAGATTGGCAGATGTTGACCCACATAGGGTCGGTGAGCACTGACCCACATAGGATCGCTGAGTGATGACTGACATAAGATCGATAAATGTTGACCCACATAGGATCGATAGATGCTGACCCACATAGGGTCGATGTTATTTCTTCACATTACATCCAGCCACAGGATTCCTGCTCATACCATACTTGATTCTGGAAGAAACACACCTCAAGACATCGGTCTTATTTTAACTAGTATAGAGTCCTAGAAAACATATACCCAAGGGACCACCCCATCATAGGGGTCCCAATGTGATGGACGACGCATCCTTGGGATGCCTAGTCTGTGAGATATGAGCACTTTTGTAAAAAGGGCCTAGTTGGATTCAGGTTTGATCCCACATAGGTCTCAAATAAAAGTCTGAAAAAACTAACTTAGAGTATCTCCCAAGGACCTCCTTGTCACAAGGGTCCTTTTTCCACAGACGAGGCATCAATCGGATGCCTGGTCTGTTAGTTACATCCCTTTCCATGAAATGGTGGTGATCGCACCTCTGTCCAGTCTGTGTTGGTCTGGCCCTCTAGAATATACCAAATGTACCGCTTTCCAAAAGGTTTCCTAATGCCACATATGTCATTTAAAATAGACACCTGGTTCATCAATTAAAAGTGTTCATTTTTAGGGGACCAGTTGGGTCTAGTCCAGATCCAACTCTGTCAGACTGGCCCGATGTAGCGAGTCCCGGGGTCTACCTGACCCCTCCCGGGTCCGGCCCATTAAGGTTCGACTTGGTTCACTATGTACAGCCCGCCTAGGGTTGGCCTGAATCAGTATGCAGGCCTGGTCTGTGGTTGGGCCAGCCTTCCAGGTGGGTCTTGACCCACCTGTGCTGGCCTGCAAGGCCGCGGGTCCGGCCCAACCCAAAGGGGGGTCCGACCCACCTCTGGACAGGTCATCCAAAAGGTGGACTAATTTCTTTACTAGCCCCATGGGTGTGAGTCCATTTTTTCTAGCCAGTGGGGTGATGCCGCCAATGATGCCTGCAGGACCTGTCCTTTTACTGTGCGGTTTACTCGGGTCGGATGCCTTCGGCCACTCCAGCGCGCCGTCATGCGCCGCCTACCACCCCTACGAATGGTTTCCGCGGGTCTCCTCCCACCACCACCAGTGGCTACCGATATGGCATGCCACAAATTCTTCCACGGGTAGCCAGATATGCTCTGGTATCCATTCTTGGAGCTGTCTGCACCTATGGCTCTCCCACGCTACCACCATCATAGCGTGAGCCACTATTTCCCGTTGCATCAATCTGAGGAAACCGCCCCCAATGAAGGATCTTGTGTGAAGCAGAAGAGGGTCTAAGCCTTGTTCTTTTGGCCCACAACTTCCACGTCAATGTGATTACAAGAGGCAGAGGATTTGATCTACCAAATAAAACATCAAAGTAAACTCCCCACCTGGAAGAGAAGTTAACTAACGACGATCGAGGGAATCTCCTTCATCATTGTCATTTGTTTGTGATTGAGTGGAACTCGTTACTGCTTGTTGGAACCCGTCACATCCTCAGGATTTTGGCATCATGGTACTTTTCCAGAGCTTTGTCGCTTTGTGAGCTATGCCAACACCCCTCCCCAAGATCTATATAAATAAGAGGGGACGGTGGTGGGTAACGCTCAGCTGAATTCATGAAGTCCATTTAATTTATGAACCTTCCAAATTCTAGTGATGTAGTTACAAAAATAATGGGGGGATAAGAATTTAATGGATTGACATTTCTTTGGTCCTACGAAAGCCACTCATATACTTTAAAAAAGGAAAATAAATAAAATAACAGAACATGTTATTTTATTAATATTTCAAATTTCTGAGAAATTAAATTTTTCACCCAACCTACTACGGTCAAAGTGAAGCCTCCCTTAAGTGAATATTGATGCTATGAATTCAATAGTGACCACCGTTTTTTAATCCGAGCACCGATTCCAAAGAAAAAAATTTTACTCATGCATTTACTGAACGTATCTTAAATAAGTTCTGAAATTCATTCCAAGCACACAAGGCCTCAGAATAACGTGCATTCAATTTTTGCAGACGCGTAATAATTCCATATAATTAAAAAAATACATGTAAATTCCGAGTCATTAAATTCTATCCACCTTAGGTCTTTTCATCCCTGAAATCCCCCACATTGGCTAAGGAATCAAATGGTGGTACTGAGAAAAAATATGAGCCTCCCACTCCAATGTACTCTCCTAGAGGTCCCTATGCTACCAGTGAAAGTGCACTGGAGGTATCAATCGTCCACGAAGGACCTGATTCTGTCGATACTCAATCTCCACTAGATCATCCATAAATGTCACTCCATCATCAATGTTTATCTCGCCCAATCGATAACATGAAATGGATCAAGTATGTACCTCCTCAGCTGCGACATGTGGAATACATCATGCACTAGATGCATTTGTGGGGGAAGAGCTAGGTGTTACATCACCTTGACAACTCTGTTGAGAACCTAAATGGGTCCGAAGAACCTCATAGATAGCTTGCTGCCCTATCCAAATCACTGCAACCCTCTTCAAGGTGAGACTCGTAGGAAGATGTAGTCTCCCTCCTTGAAATTCAAAGGTCTCCGTCTCCTATTGTAATAATACATTTGACTGCTCTGTGTAGTCTTCATCTACTCCTGGATGATCTTCATCTTTTTAGTGGTATGCCATACCGACTCTGGACCCATAAGTGCTAACTACCTTGGGTATGTCCAGTGTAAAGGTGATCTACATAGTCGACTGTACATGGCTTCAAATGGTGTCATGACGATGATGGAGTGATATCTATTTTTGTACGTGAACTCCACCAAGGGAAATTGATCCTCCCAAATACAACCAAAATCTAGGATGAAAGCATGAATCATGTCCTCGAGTGTTTGTATGGTCTGCTCTGTCTTACCATTTATATGAGCATGAAAGGCGGTGCTCAAACGCATCTAAGCCCCAAACACATCTAATAATATCTTCCACAACTAGGATGTAAAATGCATTTAATGGTCAGATACGATCATCAATGGAACCCCAAGAGGCCATACAATCTCTTCTACGTAGAGGCTTCCCAATCTCTCTTCTAATCCATGATCTTGAATGGGTAGTAATTGGGCCAACATGGTGAGTTGGTCAACAGTCACCCAGATAGAATCTTGTCCCCTGGACGTACATGGAATCCCTATCACAAAGTCTATGGAGATACTATCCCAATTCCACTCTGGCTACTCTAGTAGTAGCGATAAGCCTAAAGGAACCTGATGGTTGAACTTCACTTACTGAAAAGTGAGGCATCATGAAATAAACTCTACCACTACCTTCCTTATCCCTGGCCACCAGTGCTAACGCTTGAGTTCCTGATACATCTTCACCACACCATGATGTACCGCCAGAGGGGATGTGTGGAAATCTCTCAAAAAATCCTCCCATAGCACCACTGGTACCATGGTGCACCCTATAAAGAGGATGATGTGCTCCCCACCTTCAGAAAATACATCAGGTTCCTATTTTGGGGATATCTGTGCACGTCGAGCCTCGTAGTCAATAACCCCAAGCTCTGCCTCCCAAACTCGCTGTGGAAGTGGGGGAGTGATAGTCATAGACAAGAGGTAAGATTCTATATATCTATCCACAAAGTATATCTTTAATGTGGCTAGCATCTCTATTGCCTCACTCACCAGCTATAAAACAGACCTCAGGCTGAGTGTGTCTGCCACTACATTCCACTTTTCTAGGAGTGTTGTCTATCTAGAATTCATAGTGTTGGAGGAACTCCAACCACCTATGTTTTCTCAGTTTTGGGTCCTTCTTTGAGAAGATATACCTGAGACTCTTGTGATCAGAGTAAACAGTAAACCGTTCACCCATCAAATAGTGTCACCACGCCTTCAAGACGAAGACTATGACTGCTAGATCCTGGTCATGGTAGCGTAGTTATGCTCATGTTTTCTTAGCTGTCGTGAACTATAAGCGATCAATAATTTCTCCTTAATCATGAAACATCAATGTCTGGCCCCTGATGCATCAAATTAGACTACATACCCAAAGCCTTCTTCTGGTAGCCTCAGGATAGGGGCACTCGTCAGTCTCTACCTCAGCTCCTGAAAACACTGATTTCATATCTTTGTCCATACTAAGGGCTATCCCTTATTCTTAAATGCTGACAATGTGTCACATCTATATAAATGTCAAGTATTAATCTTTTTCAGTACCTAGGCAACCATAGGAAACTCCACACCTCAATCACACTCCTGGGTGGCTCCCAGGCAAGCACATCATCTATCTTCGCCAGATCCACTGCAACTCTAGAATATGAGATAAGATGTCCCAAATGTGGACCTCTCATATCAAGAACTAACACTTTGAGAGTTTACCATAAATCTAGTTCTTTCAAAGTGTATCCAGTACTATCTATAGATGATAGGCATGATCCTCCTCTATCGCTGAGTACACCAAGATATGATCAATAATGACCACCATAAAACTATCGAGGTATGGCTAAAAGATTTTTTTCATGAGTCCCTTGAACACTGTAGGTTAATTAGTCATGACTAATGGCATAACCAAGAAATCATAGTGGCCATAACGATGTCAGAAGCCCGTATTCAACACATCCCCATCTCGTACCCTGAGTTAATGATAGCCTAAACTAAGGTCTATCTTAGAAAACCAATGAACTCCCTAAAGCTGATCGAAGAGATCATCAATCCTTGAGAGTGAATATTTTTTTTATGGTCACCTAATTCAAGCGCTGATAATCCACACAGAACCTCAAACTCCCCTCTACCTTCTTGGAGAACAAAATTCGGGCCACCCCTTGAGAAACACCTGGCCTTATGAAACCCTTTATCTGTAAATCCTTGGGCTATACCCGTCACTCATGAAGATCTATGGGAGCCATCTGATATGATTGTGTAGATATCAGTACCATCATGGGTACAAGTCGATGTAAAAGTCTACCTATCTGCATGAAGGTAGTCTTGAAACATCATTTGGAAAAACATCAACATACTGTTCCACCACTATAGGATATCTCAGACTCTCAACATCAACTGATCCGAGGGTAAGGCTCGACATATGATGAGAGATCGGTTGAAAACTCCTCTAGATTAGTCCATGATGTGCTGAAAAGGATACTTTCTCACCGATAAAGGAAAAACCTAGTCCCATTCTCATGGACATACCGCACATTGCGCCTAATGCAGTCAATCTAAGCATGGAATTTAGATAACCAGTCCATACACAAGATGACATCGTATGTCCTCAACTCCTCTCCTAGAAGCTCACAACTGAAGATCTCACCCCCTAGAATAATCTCACACTTCTGGAACTAGTGTGTAATCATCAAATCTTCTCTTGTAGAAGTATCTAATCACAAGGATCGAGCTAATGGCTCCACCAGAATATACGAGCACCGAACAAGGTCAATGGAAATAAAAGACTAACTGGAACATGTGTCTATAAGTACTGCAGCAGGGGTGGAATAGACACAGATCTTACCTCTAATCATCTCTGGAGCACTGGGGTCATAGGTCTCAGCTTCATGGAGCAGAGCTCGTCCCTGTCCACCCACTCCTTGTGGTCAGGGTGGACCACCTGGATTGGTGGTGGTAGAACCTCAAATCACCGCCCATCACCTGTTGCACCACCATCTCCTCTGCAATGTCCACCTACTACCAACAGACCTCCCCAATCAAATATCTACTTCTGACTCTACTATCCCTCAACTGTATACTGGTCGTCTATATAGTGGGTTAAGCAGTAGTGAGCCATGCGACCCTGCCCACCGCACGAGTAGCACTGCCTACTCCTCCTCTATCTTCCTCTGTCCTGTGAGCCCCACACCACCGACCCAGTATCCTAAGGTCATCCAGCAGAATTTCTAGTACAATTGGAGTCTGCATCATCTATCAACTAATTGCTGCAGATGACTCTCCTACCTAACGTTTGTTGGTGGCTATCGATGTCGGTGCCTGCCCAGCTAGGAAGCTCTCCACCAAAAGTTATCTCTCTCGCACCCATGCTGGTGTCAGAATGCTGGGCAATATCATTGATGCATTGATCTCTCCATGGAGACCCCTATAAAAGGTCAGATCCCTAATGAATGGATCTCGTATCATGTTGGTGGAGTAGCAGGAGAGATTAGTGAACCTCGCTGAGTACTAGGCAACTGTCATGCTTCCCTGTTAAAAGTGCATCAACTCTTGTATACACACAGAGCATAGAGTCACTGGGAAGAAATCTTCCATAAAAGGCCCTCAAAGTCTGCCAAGGTGAGTGTATCCTCATTTTGTATCAGGAGTGTCAGGATTCACAATCTCCCTACTACTCCCCATAAAAGGCTAGCATCTAGGATCACCATCTGGTCGGATGGTGTCCCAACAAGAAAAAAAACTCTGGCCATAGGCTCCAGCCAATACTCAGCATCCCGTAGATCCGTCTTACCTCAGAACCTCTGAGGCCTCTACTATTGGAACTCGTGTAATGTTCTCAGTCGACATGCACCATCTGCTAGTGGGTTTGGTGTCAATCGCTACCCAATAGGTCGTGGTGCTTCTTGTACACCACCTGATGGTACTATCATCTTAAGAGGGCCCTGCACCGAAGCCTCTTTTCTCGCTGGGCCATTATCGTCTACTCTCTCAGGAATCGTAGTTGGCTACCTACGAGGAGGCATCTTGAAAGGAAATAGGTGCACTATTTTCAATAAGTTATACATGGTGAGATGACTCAAAGAGATAAAAAACACTCCCAAAACACATGCAATTAGGGTTTTCATGCAACGCGCCAGAAATCAGAATTCAGGGTCCTGGTGTATGTATATGTCGGCCACCACACCAACACTGGACTCCCTAAACTGAAAAACACACTCAAAACACTAAAAACTATTTCTCTATTAAAATATTAGAGTCCTAGTTCTTTGGTAGAACTGACTCCTATGACACAACTTTATCATGACCCGTCCCCCGGGGCCCATGCTGTGACTACCACAAAAACTCCTTCCATAAACGAAGGGCTAAATACTAGAACAAAAATTCATATGCCTGAAAAACAGGAAGCCATTGCCTTTAAACATACAAACAGATAGTCTATGAACACAACAAGAAGCAACCACGATGTAAACTACCGTAGAAAAAAGTGTACTAAATGTAAGTGGATGAAATACAAGCCCCACTAGAAAGTACAAGTACAATTAAAAAGAGAAAAAACACCTGGGTTATCCACCAAGGATCCCACCTAAAGGGTAGGTACAGGTCACAGTTGGTCATCAGTATAACACATCATGTACGAAGGTCCACCTCCGAGCACCGTCCAGTCCTGGCACCCTCAGCCTCAATCAATGTTGTTCATCATCTTCACAAGACACAACAAGTTGAAGGCATAACCCATGTAGGGGTGAGTATAAAAGTACTTAGTACAGACCCCAAGACCCCAAAGGTCTCCAAGAGTTCTACAAAGGATAAACCACAAAGCAATATCTCAATCACAAAGCACGAAGATGTCATCAACTATACTTAGGTATATGTACATACATAAACCTAGGTTATCACAATATACTCATATTATTCATGAGGAAACATAAGGCTCCAAATTTTAAGCCATTTTCAAAATTGATTCATGAGGGGAGAATACCTTAAAGGTAACACCACGAATGCAACACCATGAATGTAAAAGTACCACACAGGTAAAGACTTAGGTCACACAAGGTATAACTTAAGTACATAAGTACAGATGATTAGACATGTCACTGGATCATCTTATTCGGTCGAGAGCCTCTACTTCTGACTTACACAGGATCGGTAGATGCAGAACCTTATACGATTGGTGAGCTCAAACCCACTCAGGATCGATGAGTGCTGACCCACATAGGATCGATAGATTCTAAACCACATAGGATTGATAGATGCAGACCCAAATAGGATCTATATTACTTCTTCAAGTTACATCTAACCACGAGACTCCCGCTCATACCATGATGGATTCTGGGAGAACCAATCCTCAAGAAAACAGTTTCATTTCAACCAGTTTGAAGTCCTATAAAAAGTAAACCTAAGGGACCGCCTCATCATAGGGGTCCCAATGTGATGGACGACGTGTCGTTCAGACGCCCGATCTATGATATTTGGACACTTTTGTAAAAAGTTCCCCATTGGATTCGTGTTTGATCCAACCCTGGCGGGATATAAATCTACAACAAAACTCAAATAGAGTATCTCCAAAAGACCACCTTCTCACAAGGGTTCTTATACTATAGATGGTGCATCAATCAGACACTCGGTTTGTTAGTTACATTCCTTTCTCTGAAATGGGGGTGATCACACCTCGGTCTGGTCCGACTTGGTCAGGAACACCAGAATATTTTAAAAGGACCGTTTCTCAAAAGGGGTCCCGACACCACTAATGACATTTTGAAAAGACAACCAGTTCATCAGTTATGGGCGTTCCATTATTCAGGGATTGGTTGGGTCTGGGTCTGGCCTGACTCAGTCAGACCGGCCTGACACAACCCGACGTTTACCAAACTCCCTCGGGTCCATACCGTTAATGGTTATCCTAGTTCACTGGGTCCGTCCCTCTTGGGGTCATCCTAGTTCAGTTCGTAGGCCCAAGCCTCAGTTGGCACATCCTTCCGGGTGGGTCTTTGCTCACCCATGCTGGCCCACGGGTCCGATCCGCTCAGCCGACCCACGTCTGAACCAGTCTTCTAGAATGTTTACACCTTTTTTACTAGACCTATAGTTGCAGGTCCATTTTTTCTTGCCAGTGGGGCACTTCCCCACCAAATTAAAAAGTCGACTGTGTTTCCGACTGGGTTTCACCAATGCGGATTGTTGCTGGCCACACCGCTCCCTCCTGCCATAGCTGCTGTCGCTGGGGGCGCCTACGGGCACCACCATTGTCATGTGCAGTCAAATTGGGCTGGCTGCCTTCAACCACCATGACGCACCATAAAGAGGTTCCTTCCACTGCTGGTGGTAGGTTGCCGCGGGTCTCCTCCGGCCATTACTGACTACTGCCGACATGGCGTGCTGATAGTTTCTTCCACAGGCCGTCAGATGTGATCCAGTGTCTATTCTTGATGTCGTCTGTACCTATGACTCTATCGTGTCACCGATGTCATTGTGTGACCTGTTACTCCTTGTTTCCCTCAATTTACGGAAACTATCCATGAAGAACAGAGCATGAGTGAAGCAGTGAAGGGTCCGGACCTTGTTCATTTGGCCTGCGCCTTCTGTGTTAATGTGATAGTAAGTGAGAGAGGATTTGATTAACAAAAGACAAAATCAAAATAATACCCTACCTTGAAGAGACGTTCATTAATGATGATCGATGAAAAATCCTTCATCTTTTTCATCAGTTCACGATTCAGTGGCACTCGTCACCGCTCGCTGGTACCTGTCTCGTCTTCCAAGTGGTTCGCATCACAGTACTTTTACAGGGCTTCGTCGCTTGGTACAGCTATGCCAACACCCCTCTAAAAGCTCCATATAAATAAGAGTAGAAGGATTCATGTAACGCCTTGTGGAATTTATGAGGTTTATTTAATTAACAAACCCCCCAAATTCAAAAGGCGCGGTTTACAAAAATAAGGGGGGGTGAAGACATTTAATGGCCTGATGTGTTGTTGGTCCTGTCACCACCACTCATCCGCAGGAAAAAAGGAAAAGAAATAAAATAAAATAACATGTTATTTTATTAACCATTCAAAAGTCCAAAAAATTTAATTTTTTACCTGACCTACTGCGGTAGAAGTAAAGCTCCACTTAAGCGAATCTCGGCACTGCAGATTCAACGGTGCCCTCAGATTTTTAATCTGAGCACCGGTTAAAAAGATAGAAAACTCCATCTGCATGTCTATTGAACATACATTAAAAGAAGTTCATAAATTCATTACAGGAACACTGGGCCTTAGAATAATGTGTCATCAATTTTCATGGACTTATAATAATTCTGTATAATTTAAAAAAATTACATGGAAAATCCGGGTCCTTACATTGTTATGGCCCCATTAGTACACAATGACTCGATCTGTATGTATGTATATTCTACGTTTCAGTTTTTTATTGAATTCATTCATACAGTTCAATATATTGATTTATATTTGGTATTTTTTAAGATTGAAAACTTATTTTATTTCCCACACCCTACATGGGCACCCTCTTACATGTTCTAACCTCTAGATTATTTTTGGATCATATATCAAATATTCTATCATGCTGGATCACTATATTGGGTATTAAATATGGGGTTTAGGTGAGGATTGTGGTTTATTATGGAGACTATTTATATATTAAATTATCTTATTTTTTATTTGATCATCATTGTTTGTGATTTTTTTATTGTATGTTATGTTTGGTTTGTATAATAGTTTTGTTATAAGATGGGGTTATGTGTATTTTTTAGGGTTTACTTTTAGTAGTAAACACATATATGCACGTTGATATTTTGATTAAGGATGATATTTTTTTGATATTTATCAATTTTATATAAAAGTTATAGTCTTCCAAATTTTTATTGTAGACTCTCTCCACTTTTTATTAGCATCAATAATATGAGGAGATGTGTATGTTTTTTTGGAAACCCCCACTCGTGCACCATTTAGATAACCTAGTTGTGGGGTAACATAATACTATCATAGTGTTATTTTATTTTCATAATATCTGGGATTTTGGTATACCAATATTTTAATGCATTAAATATTTAGATATATCTTAGGATAGTTTCTGATGAATGTCAATCTTGGGTGAATTCTATGTTTCCAGGATTATAGATTTTTTAGTGGAGGTATTTATTCCAATTTAATTTTTAATATTATGGAAATTATATATTTTTTTACACTAGGATAAGTGGTGTAAGAAATGGGTTAGTGAATATTTTTAATTACAATGGAATTTTGGGGCATATGAGTGATTGTTTTTTGTCGTAAATTACAACTAAAAAAATCGGTTTTTTATTTTTTTTTCAAATCAAAAAGTGTCTATTTTGAGGGTTAATTAAATGGGTTTGATGAGTTAATTTTTTTAGATAATTTAAATTAGATCCTTCCTGGATAATTTTTTATTGGTATATTAATTAATTAAAACAAATGGTATCAGTTTTCATGTGATATTACACTACATTGAAGATGCAGTTTCGATATGAATGTGTTCTAGGTAACATTTAGTGAGTTTCTTTAGGAATTATATTTCCTGCTGATTCTTGGACACATGTTATGTGTTCCTATGTTGTGGTTGGGAATATTAATTGGCTTCCTTGATGAGTTTAAGATCCTTGAAATGTTATATAAAATTCTCATGGTTCTTTAATATATTGATATGTGAAGCATATATAAATCTTGTGGTATTTTTGATTCATTAAATAAGAATGTTCTAATTAATTACTAGCCTTCTAGATTGAGGATGTGGTTATTCTTTGGGGGGGGGGGGTGAAGAGATAACCTAGATGATTTCTTATAAGATGGTTCTAGTGTGGGAAGATGCGTATTATTCTTGAATGATTCACATGTCAGTGGTGATCATGAAATCTGTCTTCTAATAAGATATATTCTTGTGTTCCTTCAGAGAGGAGGATTCAAAAGTGCATCTTGGGATCATGTATAGACATTAATGTGATGTATGTCTAGTAGAGTAACATTGTGATCTTTGAATGCATGATATATGGATCTTGAAATCATGTGCCCAGTACTATGATCTGGTAATATGGGGGGGGGGGGGTGTGTTCCCACTCTTGTTCAAATGAGAATGAGAAGGGTAGTGGGAAGGAACCCATGAGACCGTTCAATAGAAGTTGACTATAGAATTGAAAAATGTAGAGTGGGAATTGTGTGGTCCTTTTTGGGGGAGGGAAAGTCTCTCTCATCACTTCATGATATTTCCATCCCTTATCTAACCCTGATTCCCTTCCCCCTCTTCCCCCCTATTTCACTATACCCTAAAGTTTAGAGTCTATTTGAAGGTTACCCGCGGCGCTCCATTTTGTATTTATTGTTCTCTAATGCCTCGTCCCTTCGGTATTTGACCTTGGTGTCTATACTCAAGAGACCTAGAACTTTTTTGGACTTATTCTACAATTTTTTATTTGATTCATGGGGATACACGATCTATATATTCTAGGGATTCTTTATTTCATACATATAATTATTCCTTTTTTCTTCGAAGTTATATTTGATCAAAGCTTGGTTCAAAGAACTCCGAGTATACAGTGGATCCAATTTAATTATTTTTTAGTTGTCTTATGACTTCCATATGAATATATATTCACCAAAAATGGACATCTAGGTTCTTTTTCTAGATCTACCTCTTCTGTTTTAGAACCCTTCAATAATTAGGATGCTAAGTAACCTGATTTGTCACTTTCTTTGTTCTGATAGAAAAACTATTGCAACCTACAACCCAGTTTCTCTATGTATATGTGTTGAAAATAATGTATCATGGATTCCTATTGATTATTTTTTGGATTTAGGTCATATAAGTATTTTTTTACAAGAAATTATATATATCCGAATATTGGGGGGATTTATTTTTGGCATTCCAGAAAATGGGTCATCTGTGGACAATATGCCATTGAGGGCTCTGGTCCTATCATCAGAGGGAGGTTGTTGTACTAGAGTAGGTTGGATGTGTGGTCAGGATAAATGTTCCAATGGAGAAGGATCTTAGTGGAGTATCCATATATATATCTATGAAGGATAAAGTTCTTAGTGGAGCATCCCCAGAAGCTCCTCCTTTTGATAATGTTTTCCCTAGGAATCTTAATCTCATAGTAGTGGATGTTTTGGAAGACAAAATTATGACTTGAATATTGGGTAGAAAGGTATGTATATGACCATAAGGCATGATCGGGTGTGAAATAATAGAAATTTTATGCCGAACTGCAATGTTCCCAAGGATGCGTCACTGTGGAGGATGTGCGGGTAGGATATGGATGCTCTAGAAAAGAGGGGTATCCAGAAATGATGACTAGGAGACTTGGTCATGAAAAGGTGCCTCATTATGAAATGGAGGTTAAATATATATATTTAAAAGGTCAATAATTATATACTATATAATTTTTTGTAAATCATTCTATGGAAAGTTCCATATGTCATGATTGTTAAAAAATTTAAGGTTTGGAAAGAGAAGGGACATATACATATCACGATACATCTTGGGGAGAGAACCTAAATAAAGAAGAAGGTAATCCAAATAGAAGAGTGTAGTGATGAGTCTTATATTTTTTTAGAATATAGTGTAGTTGAAATCCAGTGTAGAGGGATAACCAGTTTAAGGATAAGGAAGGTATGAAGAGGGACTCATGACATGGGGAGGCATATCCTGATTAAGGGAACAAATATGAAAGGGAGAAAGGAATACTCATACATACCCCAAATAATAGAGACAAGATATTACAAAAAGGTGAATTATAAGGTGATAAATTGTGATTCCAATTTTATTAGTATCAACTTTCATGTTTTCAGTTATCATAAGGGAAAGGAGAAAGAAGGTGTCCAATTGGAGGATTTAATGAAAATGTAGGATGGATCAGTGGGGAAATATCCAACTCCAAGTGAGGACTCTAACTGGTATGATGATATTGGAAAAGGGGATATATGGGAAATAATTATTCAATACCAAGAATAAATGGTAGAGGAATCTTTTCTAATTAATACTGTGAAATATGTTGCGGATAAGATGTCTGAGAGATTACTGTGTGTGCACACCAATACCGTGGAGTCAGAGGGGATCAACAAGAAATAATGTATCTTAATTAGTGGATTAAATAAATGTAAGATAAAATTGGAGGAGTACATCCTGAAATGGGAATATATGGCCTACTATTTTGAAGACATTATTAAGGGTGATCTAGACATCGAGGTTAATTGGATTCATTAGAATTAATTTTGGAATAAAGAATCTAACATACAAAAATTAAATTTCAATATTATGTCTGTTGCTTATGATATTGGAAGATTTGTATTTTTTAACTACATGGTTTATCAATTTACCTTAAAATTATTTAAAAAATAAAAAGTTACTTTTCATTCTATCATATATCCATAGTTGAGTAAGGATGATGCTATTGTGTTGATTAAACTTTTTTTCTTAATTTTTTAAAGATAAATAATTTGAAATCCATGTATTTTGGAAAATATTTTACATGGAGTGTTATGAAGGAAGATATGTGTATATTAAACTTGAGTATAATGTCACAACGTAACCCTAACTAGGACTTAAGCCGCAACTACACAAGGACTGCCTCTATATGACATGGGGTTTAGATAAGAATTAAAAGAAATATCCTAAAGGGGAGACCTTTGCCTAATTTACATGTATAAACACTTCTAAATGTTTTAATGAAAAGTTATAGAGGAATAATAATAAAATGATGAAATAATAAGAAATTAAATCATGCATTCAAAACCTCTATGGTGTACAAGAGTATGACATTGAAAATAATAAATAAAGAGACAAAATACATGCTCAACTAAAAATATTTCCCAACGTGAAAAAACTAGAAAGTAAAATGCTGAGATATTATAGCTCTCGATCTCTAATCAATGACCATCATACATATTCAAAATCACACATTGTCCCTAATCTTTTTATAAGTCATCATAGACCTGTCTTTCATCCGTATAATAGACGACACGGGTGGGAAAATTCCACGAAAGGGTTAGTATATACATACCCAGTCGGACACCCTGAAATCTAACATGGGAGAAGTAAGAGATACATCAATAATAGGAAGAGAGTGGATATTAAATATGATGCAACTCATTATAAGAAAAGAGAAATATTAACCTCATCCAAGTAGGTGAGGCTCAACAGAATGTGATGATAAGCTAAACGTCAATTCTTTTCCACCCTTTTTTGGAGAGAAAACTAATCCAACCATGATAATAAAAACATGGAAAGAATGTGGCATACCCTACATGTATTAACAAACCAGGGTAGTAAAGTAACCTTATATAAATGTATGGATACAAATGTATATATATACTCTATATAATATTCCCAATTGAGAGATAAAGGGGTCTTTATCTCATAGCTCAGCCTAAAGAAAGAGTATCTAATAGTTCTAGAAGTTCAATAATGATGCCCAACATATTTCCTCCACCCAATCTTCAATCGATGGATCTAGTCCGGACATGTCGTTTCCAGACATCAGGTAGCCATATATCAGTTTCATCAGTCCTCTAAGGGTTTTTGATTCACTCGTATTCCATGAGGTTCTCTTACATTGATGAATCATTTAGAGATCATTAAAAAGATCACCCATAATTGGAAAACAACCTATTTGTTTCTTTGGTTCATTGATCCATCCCACATTCATTGTTTTTACATGATTTATGGGGTTCGATTGGGCTCAGTACAACCTGAAAACATCAAACTTGGACTTTGGGTTCCTACTGGTGAAGAAAATAATGTAATTTTGGGAGAAAGGAACAAGACAAATGATAATCCATTGTTGAAAAAACATTCATTGTCCTGACCTGACCCACCAGGGATCATGTCGCAACTACCCCAAGGATACCTTAATATTTCAGGGGATAGATACCAATCCCCAAAGAATAATTAACATGGGAAGGAATTTTCCTACGAACCTACACACAAAAAACTATATTGAACAAAAAGTGTTGGGGACTAAATTTAAATGATGTTAAATTCAAGGAAAACAACATGAATGTTAAAGCAATAGATGTTACAAGAGTATGGTTGTGTAAATCTAGAAGTAAAATGTGGAACATACATGTATAAATATAAAGATGTTTCAAATTGAAAAAATGGTATGTAATCAAAATGTTATGAGAGATCCTAGATCCTCATATCCATGTTACGACAACCATACGTCGTCCAAGGCACCGTGTGTCCTTATGATTCTCTGTAATCCCCACCAAAATATCCATTTTTTCGTAAGATTTGAAATGTGTAAGAAAATACCATGTACGAGAGAGTATATACATACCTAGTAAGATTTATTGAAATATGTAGGGGGAGAAATAAGAGACAGAATAAGAATAGATAGTAAAGGGGAAATAGTGAAAATAAGGAAGCTACAACCAAACTAAGAGAGTAATTAAACTTGTCCAATAACATGGGATTTACATGGTGTCTATATGCACTACACGTTGAGCCTTTCCACACATGGCATGAGAGAAACCGAATCCAACCCTGATAAGCTAGACAAAAAAAGAACATTGCATACATTGTGCATCATCACAACCCCTGATAGAAGAGTAACCAAATCCAATGATATGAATGAATATGTGTATATATATATATTCTCATTAAAATAATCCAAAATAAGTGGTAAAATGGATCTACATCTCACATATCATCCTAGTAAAAGATTTGGAAATAGTTAACAAAGTCCATCAATGATGCCCAGCTACTCACATGCCTACCTAGACATAATTGAGTGGTGTCACAAACCTGTCCACTATGCCGCACAACTGATTGGGCCTGATATCTAAGTAGAGGACATGCATTCAAGTGAGTCAGGGGGTGGTGGTGGAGGGATGGTACCACATAATAGTCCGAGGAACCATTCTATAGTCTATATGTGGGTGGTTTATCAGAGTGGTACCATCTATATCTGGGAAATAATTACGGAGGACTCATACCCTGGTTTGTTAGGGGGTACCATCTTCATTGGTAGTGGATCTACACCCCGCTGCTAAAGTGGGGGGGGGGGGGTACCATCTCTATCTGTAAAAACATTATGGAGGACCCACACCCTAATATAATAGGGGGAACAATGTATCCTTGGATACAAGATTCATTCCTCGGTCCGACATGGGGGAGGGGTGGTTCATATCAATTTTTAAATAAAGTATATTGGTGCCACACCCTAATATGATAGGTGGTTACATTTACAAGGATAGAGGACCTGTGCCATGGTGAAATAGGGGGGTACCATCTCAATCTTTATTAGAAGATTAGAGGAATCACACCCTGGTATAACATGGGGAACAATCTCTATATCTATAGTCTCTAATGATCATGTTTGATCACTACTGTCATTACGCGCCACCTAAAGAAGCATCTCAACCAGATCATCTCACATCATATCTCGAAAGAAACTATGAAGACCACCATCCCATTCTATTAAGAAAACCTTTCAAGATAATATTATAAAATGACAAAATTCATGTCCATAAAACGAATATTTGAGAGGTATAAGGCTCATAATAAGTACATAGAATATAAGGGGGTCCACACGGAATGTGATCATGCACCACTATCTGGCCATGTACTCACCAACACGTGACCTTCTAGTTATGTAGTACTACACAACTTTTTTGTGTACTACTTTGTGTCACAACCGAAATCCTGAAAAACGTACAAAGATCATTAAGATTTTTAAGTGAAATAACGTAATTCTACTAATATGTTTATTAAAAAGACCCTGAATAGACAAAAAGATCACACCCTTGTGATCCTCATAGAAAAACAATCGATATAATCAATTCACATTCCCAAATTGGACACCTGGGGAAAAAGTCACATTTCACCACATAACACAAAAAAAATTCATCATGGGATAAATGCATAAGTTTTAATTAAATACCCAATATTAAATCTCAAAATGACTACTACAAAATCTGGGTTGTAATGTCGTACATAAAATGAAGAATATATGTCAGATACAAGATTCTTAAATAATAATAATAATTACAATAATAATTATATTGTTGCGGCGCTTCAGGGTAATTCACCATGATTTAGAAAAAGACATCCATAACTAGTCTTAAAATGACCGTTTTGAATCCAAGATCATGATGCCGCTAACTGTTCATCAATCCAAGGTCATACGAATAAGTTATGATTAAATTTTATTTTTACAACAAAAATAAATATTATTATAATTATATTTTTTTGTTATTATTTTAAAGCTTTGTTTATAAAATGCTTCCCTACTTAAAAGGGAACCTCACTTTTATATACTCTTTAGGCCCCCATTCAAGGCACCTTAATATCATACTTCCTTTTTTTCATTTTTATAAAAATTGTAATTAATTTCCTTATTAAAATAAAAACCAATTTTCTTCCCTAATAGAATTGATTCAATTCAATTGAAATTATTTTTTATTTTTTAATTTAAAGTCCATTAATTTAATTAATCAATTTTCTTTCCACAACTATTAGTATTATATAATATTATAATGATAAAAAAATATTGTATAATTTTTGTCGACTCATCACAATTTTTATTTTTATTGTTATTATTATTATCAATTCCCAAAATGTGGATTATGTATGAACAACTCATCAATGATATATGTCTGGACACTATCACATCCATGTCGAGAAACCCCCCTCATGCTCAAAACTTTTTTCTGTCACAACACACATTATCACTGCACATCAACTGAGGAAACATGGATCAA
The DNA here is from genome assembly GCA_963277665.1 of Viscum album. Lineage (NCBI taxonomy): Eukaryota > Viridiplantae > Streptophyta > Magnoliopsida > Santalales > Viscaceae > Viscum > Viscum album. The sequence continues at coordinate 1,969,468,542 of OY728132.1, forward strand.
TGATTCATTCCTGAACAACCACAAATCACAAAACCCATTATTGCACTCTGATATACCCAAAAATACCATTTCTCTAGTTTACCAATCCATCCAACAACCATATATTCTCATGTAGTTCATTTTTTAACCACAAATATAAGGGTTAGGTCATTCTCAAACCCACCTCAGAAAACATGAATCCAGACCCCATGGCCACAAGATAGAGAATGAGAAGAATGCTGGGGGGGGAATAAAAAATAAAAATGGTTATAAACACCATTTACCAAGTGTTTTTGTCCCATAATTTCATATTCGGGACATCGGGGTGAGAAACAAGGCATAAACCAGAAATAAACTGAGAGAATATTTTTTCTGTTTATGGGGCCACATGTGAAGGTTCATTAAAATGTAGATCAATGAAAATAGATATTATCAAACTCAATATTTTAATCATATTGGTGGAAATAAATTTTTGACTCCTACCTTGATTATGGATCGATTATGGGTGAAAAATCATCTTCTATAAATGAAGGTGTTTTTTTTTTATTTTCTACATTTTGATTCTCCTCGATGCAATCATCGGTCATAGTCTGATCTAAATAAACCAATGAATAAATAGTGGAAGATACTCTTAATGATCCCATGGTTATACAAATAACTTTATATAATCTTAATGGAAGCCTAGTTATAAAGAAAAATGGTTTAAGTCATTTAATTAAAAATAATTTTTTTTTATTTAAACACCCCAACCAATAGTTTCCTTTACTGAACGTACCATTTGGACCAACATTAGTCTACAATTCGGATAAATTATTATTTTAAAACTCAATTATGGTCTATGATTTCTCATCCGACTCTCTGTTTGTGAGTTATTGTGGTTAGGGTTATTAAATAAATAAATTAATTCAAATAATCTATCCAATACACCCTCCAATATCTATCTCATCTGAACATACTGAACCTAACAACCATTGGTTATTCCTAGAGTTAAACCCAAACTATAAATTCAACCGTGTTATCATATCTGCAATATGAGACAATATATACGAGATATTCAAATTTATTCAAAAAAATGCACATGCATCTTATAAAATATATTTAATATTTTTATAAAATTAATTAATGGATCATTGGGCCTTGGAATTGTACTCTTTCCCAGTGCCTGGATCTGAAAATATTACTAGGAATATTCCCTGGTCTTTCATGGGGAAACCAAATTCTCAACATTATTCCCTTATTCAAGACTCTGTAATCATGATAGTCACAAACTAAAGAAAAAATTGATGAATCTAAGCATGCATCTAACTATCACACTCCAAAGATCTCTCCAATTCGTTTTAAATACTAATAATAAAAATGAACACAAGGAAAACACTTTCCCGTGGTTGGTATTTCCCTGGTGGTTCTTAATTCCACCTTCTCAACAAAAAGGAAACTCCACTCTCACAGATAATATTGTGAATGTAATTATTGTAAAATGTGTTGTAAACATAATTCATCATTTGTTTCATGTAGAGAACACCAATCATATGGTCTAATTGAAAATAGCTCCACAACACCATCACATTGCTAAAAAATATTGGACATAAATCCTTGCTGTGAACATTTGCTGCCACAACCACACCATGGGTGGACCTTAAGCTCATGTTTCCTCAACCTCTTTAGGGTCTATATTCTCTCCTATGTCCGAAAAGAAATACACCTAGAAGTGGGCCTTCAAATATATATCAAACTATATGAGTTATATGAAATGACTAGCACTCTTAGAGCATTTCTTTCACTATCCTCTTACGTATCGCATGATCCTACTAAAATGCTATGGACACAAGGGGTACTATCATAGACGACTATAATGAAATGACCCGAGAATGGTTAAGTATGCATCTCATTAGTCTTATAAACTCTTCTATGGTTTTTAACATCACAAATGGTATCACTGAGAGCTAAATAAAATATAGGGAATCTCAAATGACACACTCGGAACATCCGCCACTCGAACTTAGAGATGGTGATAACCCATATTAAGGTAAAACTCTAAGAACCACTTTATCCCAAACCACTAGTCAATGAACTAAATGATTATTGAGGTGCATACTCTTGCTCATGTAACCTATTTTAAGTGAAAATAATCCAAAAATATCCTCAATATCTCATCCTCCTCTTTGGAAAATGACATCAGGCTATCCAAGGAAACACTTTATTTCTTATGAATCCCTCTCCCTATATACTATTGATGGTTAGGTAAACACATAATGTCTTTAAGAAGGATTCAATTATACTACTCCCCATAACATGAAACTGAAATCTCATATAATTTTCTACTCCAAGGAAAATACTAGCCAAATGATAAGGAAGTGGTTGTAAAGTCCTTCGAATGAGATCAACCTATGGAATCTTGGTATCACTCCTTATCATAATAGTAAAACTCCATCCCAAAACCCATAAGAACTACCATACTCCCTGGTATAAATCATTTGATCATGGACGGTAGAAGACCATCCCATATTGGGGGAAACCATCATAGGTTCTTACTAACACTATAAAAATATTTTTTCTGAGGCTCTCTCCCTCTGTGTAGAGAAAGGCCACCCCTTAGAATGAAACATGTGATCACTAATTCACTATGTAAGAGTCTCCAACACAAGATCCAGAAAAAATGATATTTATCAATATTTCTAGGTCTCATTCATAGTATACATATTTGGAAAATGTGTCTTTTTGATGATGTGTTATATACTTCATCTCAATGAGTGAAGTCATAGGTCATACCCTGAACCACACTCATTCCTCCCAACTAGAATTCCTTTCTTTTAGAAGCACATATTTTCCCTTTCCCACCATCTCACCTCAACATGGCCTACTACGACACATAAACTCACCTAAAGTACTTAAACACACAAGTCAAAAGAACTCATCAACCACACATAAATATTGCCCTCTTTCGTATGACTTTGACTCACTCATATGATTTTTTATATCGCGCCACAAGAATGAATCTCGGTAGGAGAAGTGTCCCTATTTCATTCATGTTTTAATCCACATCAAATATCACTAACACATGTATCTATGGATTCCCCAATTCATCCTAGAGAAGTATCACTATGAGGACCACCATCGAAAGCGGTCCCATTCGAGCGGGATATCAAATCACAAGATTGGGCCGAACTTCAACTGTAACACCCCAAGCATCCATGATACGCTTCTCTTTGAATAATATAGTTGCATGTGTTGTATGCAACTTCGAGTTCAAACACACCACAACCAATCAAACAAGCCGTTATGAATAGTAATACCCACCTTTTGAAATTATATAATTTTTTTGTTTTAAAATAGACTTCATTTTTGGATTTGGAATATCGAAATTATCCTTGAATAAAATTTTGGTATTTTTCTGAAAACTTTCAATTTTTGATAAATAGTGAAAAACACTGAGTTATAGTTTAAAACCAAATTTTTATTTAAATAATTATTTATTTTATTTAAATTTATTTTCTTTAAAAATATATACATAATACCTATATAATTTCAATGTGATTCATTGGAGTCAGTTTATGATAATTTTAGATATATAAAAAATTTATTGAAATTTTCACCGTCTTTTACCCATCTCCTAGGAGAATTTGAAAATTCACATAAAATATAATTTTACTGCTTATGTGAGTGGAATTTTGAAAATCCAAGAGACACGGTAAATATCAAGGAGTAAAATGTGGTTCAATAAGATAAAAATAATTTTTGGTGAATAATAACTTTTTACTTTTATTTAACACGATTAAAAGTTAATATGGTAATTAAGGGTAAAAATGAAATTATTATTAACCTAACACATGTCCTAATTATATTTGAAATGTATAATTAGACAAAAAAATCATTAGGAATAGAATATGATCCTTTCTGGTCCACTTGGATTAGATGAGGACATTTATTATTATTTAATGCAAAGAAGAGTTAAAAGAGTTAATGTCAAAGTTTAATAAATAAAACCTTTTTAATATAGTGTTATAAATAATATAAATTAGATTATAAATATTAATTGGAATTATAAGAAGATTTATTACGTAATTGTATTTTTTTATAATTTTTATACATTAAATAATTTAATTTATTTATGACACAATGGTGATGCAGTAATTACCTCATTAAAGAAATATTAAACTAATTGATATTATAAATATGAAAATAAAAGTAATTTGAGACTTTTTATGAATTACACTAATTTTTTAGGTAAATATGACATATTATGGTTGGTTAGATGAATTTTTTGAACTAATAATGCTGTTATAAATTTAGAAAAAACAAAATACCAAATAGTGTCAAAATTGACATAAAAGAGTATTTAAAATTAATATTATATTATTAATTGATATTCTATTCCTAAAAATATAAGGTTCAGCCAAATGAATTAGATAAGGTTATATATATTAATAATTAACCACTTGGGGTTCTCTTGGCTTGTTATAGTATGTTTATTAACCATATAATATAAAAATACAAAGAGACATGGTAAATGGTAAACTATTTAACTAAGAGGTAAATATATATGATAAGGTTTATATAGTGACCCAAACCTGTATAAAATATATTGGTTGAATGGATTTTGAACCATACCCAAATTAGCCTCAAAATATGTCACTTTGGATCCATTATAAAACTAATATTAATTTAAAATAATATTTTATGTTTTTCCTAAGGTGCCCTCACCCCTCTTATAAAAGGGAACTCAACCTTCTCTCATATTCATACCTTCAATGCCTTTTTGTTCGGCCATCCCCTGCCCAAATATCCTCTAAAATTCCCTCAATTCATCCGACAGGCCTTCCTTTAGTCAGAAATCCAACCCAAGGAGCCCTTTTGATCAAATCAAAAGGAAGAACCTGAAGAAGAGGTAATGATTTCACCACCATCTTTCAAGTTCATTTCATCTTCCACTTCTTCTTTATTTGTTATTTCAATTATAAAATAATAACTCCAGTTTTTTCTATATACTTTGATGTTATTACAAATATGGTACAACCATATTCAGTATTATTTCAATCCTTTTAATGACATGTAACCATACATGCGTACGTACGACTTACCGTCTGCAGGTCATGGTGTAATTGTTATTCAATACTTTATTATTTGAATGGTTATAATAATGATGTGTAATTCATGTAAATAATAAATATAACATGTTAATTATTCTATATATATGATACACCATCCAATTATATATTATTTTAATATCAATAGAATGATATTGTTGCTCGTGTGTATGTACGGATTACCGTATCCACAAACGCGATGAGATTCATTCCCCATCATATCAATTCAAGACTAATTTTCATTTGAGGATTAAAAATAATGTTTAAGGACTTGATATCATTCTGGATATGAATAAGGTACCACCTATGGAGAGAAATCATGACTTATGTGACAAAACATATAAAAGAAAATGAGTAAGTGAACACCCGAAATGATGATAGTACTAAAATATTATTAACAAAGAAATTTTAAAAGATCATAAATGATATCATATTTATGTATATGATTCTTGTATAATTTAATAAAAATTATTTCACCATAATACAGGAGGTTACCCTACCCTCGACCAAGGAAAATTACAAGGTAAGGGTTTATTTCACAATCTCTTCATTATCTGAGGTTGTTTATACGTTATTATCTACTGGGACCTCTTTATTATCCACATCCATGTTTCTTAAAAATGTATTTCTAATCATTATTAATATTTTATAGACTATGGGTTAAAGTCATTTATACCCTTTTTTACTTTTTATAAGATGTTTATAAAGGAATCTTTCCGTCATTTTCCAAACAAAGACCTTTTTAACCTTTTCGAGAAAATTAAATTAAGAATGTCTTTTTTTAACTTATACGGTGGGTGTGGATATTTTCCACCATTATAAAATTGTAGAAGCTTCCCTTAAAAGATTATAAGAATATATTCAATGTAAATGTTTTATTTTTTAATAATGTGACTTTTAAATGATTTATAGGAAAAGAGATATTTCTCGCAATTAGTTTTTATTTCATCTATGTCAACATACTTTGATCAATTTTATGATTATTTGAAGATGATTTATTATGATACAAAACTTCCATGTTGTATTGCAGGTTTTGTGATATGTTTGACTGTGGATGTGCTATTTTTATACCATTCATGGTTTATGGAGTATGTATAGACATTTCATATGAAATCATTAAAACGAATGTTTATGTTATGTTTAAACCTAATCATATGAGGAGTGCATTGGACTTAATAAGTGATGGGTCGAGCCCGCTATAACTCTTTGATTAATAGGTTGGTCTCATGAGACAAACTAGTGTCTTGGCATAAGGCCTGGACAAAATCTTATTTGTAGTCTTGGAACAAGGCCTTGACTATATGGTTATGATAGTATGAAATTATGCATTCCATCATTATGAAAGTGGTTATTGATATTGTATGTGATTATTATATTAGTATAATATCCTTGTGAATAAGTAAATGGAATTATTTCATTTTATTTCTGCCATATTATGCTGAATTTCAATTTTAAAAGGCTTTTGTTTTTGTTATACATTTCCTTAAATGTTTATGATTATTTATGAAAGTTTCTGCTATATTGTTATCCTTACTGGGCATCTGAGATCACCACTTTCTATGTTTTATTTTTCCCTTGATGTGAAGAAGTATTTTATGAATTACCTACAGGGATAGTCTGAGGGGATATGATTGTGGTCTATGGAGAAAAGATGTTGTTGTAGTATTTCACTTTAGGATGTAATGTAAACTTTATGAATGTATCTAGTGATTCCAAGTCTACTAAACTAATTGGTCTTTAGAGACTTGATATTTTGTGATGATGCAAATGTATGTAATAATGCACCGACTCTAGGTAACTGGGGTCGAGACATTATAGTTGGTATCAGAGGAAGTTTAGTACAATCCTTGGAAGCTATATTTAGATAAAATCTGATTAGAGCACATAGACCTAAGATGGGCTTTGAGGATTAGTATAGAAGAACTTCATAGAATATTGGTATTATAGAGATTTTGTGAGTTTTCTGAGAAATACATCCCTGTCTGGACATAAGCAGGTAGAGGTGGCTCTAGAACATTTGTACCTAGGGGTAAAACATGAAAACACCACTTTGAGCTAAACTTAAATGGGAACTGGTGGACGACAATGAGCCTTGCTGCAGTCTTGATTACGACACTCTCGGGGGATATGCTTAGGATAATTATCATTTTATTTATATACCATTATGAAGGGTTTATGAGTATATACTTCCTCAAAGAAATTTTTTTTATGATTATTGATTATATCCAACAAATTTTCAATTTATGTTAAGTGTTTTACAAGTTTGGATTTATGTATTTTGATTCATAAACTAATCTAGTGTATGCCATTATTTAGAAATGGCTCCTAGTGGAAGGAATTGAGATAGTATCAATGAACGCACTCCATGTTCGGATTTCACTTCTACTTAAGAGAATTATAGTGGAGCCGGTGATACAACTGGTGATGATCATCTTATAACCATACTGGGAAAACTCACTCAGGTTATGAATAATAACCTCACCTGTATGGAGCACCCAGGTCCACAGCATGGAGGATCAATGTTAGATCTCTTCTTGAGGAAAAAACCACCAACATTCATTGGGAGTACAAATCCATTAGTAGCTGCGCAATGGATAGATTCCTTAGAGAAAATATTCCATGCCTTGGGGAGTAGTGAAAGGGAAAATGTTATCATGGCCATTTACCGCCTCACTGGAGATGCTGACCAATGGTGGTCATTGATTCAAAACACAAAGGAGGTTGATTAAGTATCAAATATGGAATATAGGGAGTTCAAAGAGATTTTCCTAGAAAAATACTTTCCTCGTGACCATCGAGAATATATGGAAGTGCAATTTCTGAGTTTGAGGCAAAAGGAGTATGAGAATATCTCAAAGTATGAGGATAACTTTACAAGGTTAGAAAGGCATGAAAAAGGTTATATATGTAACCCAAGGAGTAATATTGATCATTTATTTGATGGGTTAAAACCATTTCTTCATCTAGAATTAGTCACACAATCTTTCTCGTCGTACGAAGATATTGTGTCATGTGCTATCAAGATAGAAAAAGAATTCTCTAAGTCTTATGACTTTAAAGCATAGCAAGAGAAGAAGAGATATTCCAATCACTCTGGGAATGGAAATAAGGGGAAGAACGAAAAAGTTGAATATCCATCCTACAATAAATGAGGGAAGAAACACCCCGGTACATACTTGAATGAAATGGGAGTCTGTTACAACTGTGGTGAAAAAGGCCACCAAGATTGTGATTTCAAGGGGAAGAAAGAAGCTACTGATGTTCAATGATACAATTGCATGGATATGGGAAATTATGCAAATGAATTTTCTAAGCATCAGGGGAACTTACCTCAGAAAATTCCAAGGGATCAAGGAAAAGATTATACTACTAGTACTGCTGAGGTAGAAGCTCCGAAAGACATGGTGTCTGGTAATTTAATGGTTTCCTCAAGTTTAGAAAATGCTTTATTTGATTTTGGATCATTACATTGTTTCATATCTTCCCAGTTTGCTAATAAAGTTAGAGATTTCCAATTTGATTTAACAAGGGAGTTGTCAGTAAAAACTCATAAGGGAAGTATCATTGCAACAAAGTTCTGTGAATCAGTCCCCATTAGAGCAAAAAAATGTTCTTTATCTGCTAATCTCATCTTCATTACCATGATTGAAGTTGATATAAACCTCTGTATGGATTGGATTTCAGACTATGATGTAATGATTTTTTGTAAGAAGAAGGAGGTTATGATTTTTGATGATGATGATAAAGAACTCCTTATCTTTAGAGTAGAATCATTACCACATGATTCTTATCTAGATCCACCCCCAATAGCTCAACTAAATTCAATTCTTGGAGAGGAAGAAAATGAAATAACTGTGGGTGAGGAAAGGAATGTTCAAATAGAGGATGTACCTATTGTGAAAGAATATATCGATGTGTTTTCAGATGATTTACTTGGACATCCTCCAGAATGAGAAATTGAGTTTTCCATTTATTTAATTCCTAGATCAAGGACCATATTGAAGACCCCTTATATAATGGAAACTATGGAATTAGTGGAACTAAAGAAACAACTAGATGAATTGAGTAATAATGGATTTATTCTCCCCAGTGTTTCTCCATGGGGAGCCCCTGTCATTTTTGTTAAGAAGAAAGATGGATCTATGAGGTTTTGTATACACTATAGGGAGATCAATGCTATAACAATAAAGAACAAGTATACCCTACCTCCCATTGATGATTTATTCGACCAACTTCATGGAGATCAATAGTTTTCAAATATTGACCTTTGATCTGGATACCATCAGTTGTGTGTGATGAAATAATACATTCCGAAGACAACATTTCAAACCAGGTATGGGAATTATGAGTTTATAGTAATGCCTTTTAGATTGGCTAATTCACCCTTTGTCTTCACAGATCTAATGAATAGATTTTTAAAGGAATATATCAATGATTTGGTAGTGGTATTTATTGATGATATCTTGGAATAATTCAAAATCTATGAAGATCATGAAAATCACTTGCGCATTATCCTGAAGACTCTTAGAAGACATGAATTATATGGGAAGTTTAGGAAGTGCAAATTCTAGATTTAGGAGATTTCTTTTTTTGTCCATATTGTCTCTAAGAATGTAATCTCTATTGATCCTTCTAATATAAGAGAAATCCATGAATGTCCAACACCAAATAGTATAACTGAGGTACATAGTTTTATTGGTTTAGTAGGTTATTATCGAAGTTTCGTCCAGAATTTTTCCCGATTGGCTAACCCATTAACGAAGCTCACATGTAAAGGGGTTAAATTTGTTTGGAGAAAAGAGTGTGAAGAATTTTTTGATTAAATCAAGAGAATATTAGTCAATGCTCTTATATTTACTCTACCATCGGGGAATGATGGGATTGTTATTTATAGTGATGCTTCAAAGACAGAACTTGGTTGTGTCCTTATGCAGAATGATAGTGTTATTGCATATGCATCGCGACAACTGAAAATTCACGAGAAAAACTATCCAACTCATGATATTCAGTTAGCTTCTATAATCTTTACTGTGAAGATATGGATACATTATCTCTATGGTAAAAAATGTGAGATATATAACGATCACAAGAGTTTGAAGTATATTTTCTCAACGAAAGAACGTGACATGAAGAAAAGGAGAGGGCTTGAACTACTCAAGGATTATGATTGCACGATACACTACCACTCGGGGAAGGAAAATAAGGTGGCAGATGCTTTGAGAAGAAGGGATCATGGAGGTTTGAACAAAATGAGAGTTGAAAGGGATCCAATTTTCATAGATCTAGTAATGTTGGATAAGGGAATAACCATGGAAGGTGAAATATTGATACTTTTTCAAATGGTTTTCAAACCTTCTTTACTAGAAAGGATTAATATTTCATAGGCCAATGATGAATAGTTTTAAAAGAATATTAAATCTATGAATGATTTGAGATTCAATGACTTTGTGTATGAAGATGGAATTTTGAAATTTTGGAAGAGACTAGGTGTTCCCAATGTACTTGATCTAAAAAGGGAATTGTGAGAAGATGCTCATAGTTCCAATTTATCTATACACCCTAGGAGCACCAAAATGAATAGAGATTTGAAGGAACATTTTTGGTGGGACAACATGATGAGGTTGATTGCTCATTTTGTGTCCAGATGTATGGTTTGTCAATAAGTGAAAGCTGGAAGGCTATAGCCTGGAGGAGTCATGCAACCTCTTCCCATTCCGGAGTGGAAATGGGATAACATTACGATGGACTTTGTCATGGGACTACCAAAGACTCTTAGAAGGAGCGATGTAATATGGGTCATTGTTGATCATCTTACCAAGTCAGCACATTTTCTTGCTGTAAGGAATGATCTACCACTTGAACGTCTATCAAGAATATATATTAATGAAGTAGTGAGAATTCATGGAGTACCCCTATCGATTGTTTCTGATCGTGATCCCCGTTTTAATTCAAGATTCTGGATGAGTCTTCCGAAGGCATTGGATACTGAACATCATTTGAGCACTGCCTACCACCCTCAAACAGATGGACAATCATAACAGACTATTCAAACCTTAGAAGACATGTTTGGGATCTTTCTTACATGTCTTTTAGGGTATGTGGGATCAATATTTACCTCTGGTAGATTTTTTATAACGATAGCTTCCATTCGAGTATTCAGATGGCACCATACGAAGCGTTATATGGAAAGTGATATTACACACCTACCTGTTGGGATGATATTGGTGAAGGATAAATCGTAGGCCCAGAATTGGTGGAGGAAACAATGGAAAAGGTGAAGGTAATCGAAAACCACATCAAAGAAGCTCAAAGTAGGCAGAAGAGGTATACTGATAACCGAAGGAAGGATTTAGAATTTTAGGTAGGAGATCATGTTATCTTGAAGGTATCTCCATGGAAGGGAGTTATATGTTTCAGTACGAAATTTAAATTGAGTCCTAGGTACATAGGACCTTCCAAAATTCTATAACGAATTGGGGCTCTAGCTTATCATTTGGCAATGCCGCCAAATCTCTCGCAAGATCACGATGTGTTCCACGTATCACTATTGAGAAAATACATGCCTGAACCAACGCATGTACTCACCTATGGGGAAGTAGAACTGGAATATGATCTATCTTATTGGGAAGAGCCCGTTAGGATTCTTGATACCAGAGAACAATTTTTGAGAAATCGGACGACTCGTCTGGTAAATGTTCTTTGGAGAAACAATAAGATAGAAGAAGCAATGTGGGAACCTGAGGAACTTATGATAAAAAACAACTCGAGCCTTTTTATGTAGTAAAATCCTAGAAATTTTGAGGATAAAATTATTTTAAGGAGGGGTGAATGTAACACCACAAGCTTCTATGGTACACTTTTTTTTGAATAATATAGTAGTGTGTGTTGTATGTAACTTCGAGTTCAAACACACCACAACCAATAAAACTTGCCGTTATGAATTGTAATACCCACTTTTGGAAATTATATAGATTTTAACTTTTCAAATGGAATTCATTTTGGGATTCGGAATATCGAAATTATCCTGGGGTGAAATTTGGTTTTTTTTTTTCTGAAAACCTTTAATTTTTGCTGAATAGTGTAAAACACTAAGTTATAGTTTAACACAAAATTTTTATTGAAAAAATAATAATAATAATTTTAATTTTTTTAGGTCAAAATAGATACATATTACCTATATAAGTTCAATGTAATTCATTGCATTTAATTTATAATAATTTTAGATATATAAAAATTTTATTGAACTTTTCACCGTCTTTTATCCATCTCGTAGGAGAATATGATAATTCACATAAATCATAATTTTACTACTTCTGTGAGTGGAATTTCAAAAATCTGGGAGACATGGTTAATATCAAGGAGAAAAATTTGGTTCAATAAGATAAAAATATTTTTTGGTGAATAGTAACTTTTTACTTTTATTTACCATGGTTAAAAGTAAATAGGGTAATTAAGGGTAAAAAAATTATTATTACTCTAAAAATTGTCCTAATTTTATTGGATAAGTTTAATTCAACCAAAAAAACCATAGGAATAAAATATTAACCTTTTTGGTTCACTTGGATTAGATTAGGACATTTATTATTATTTAATTCAAAGAAGTGTAAAAAGAGTTAAAATCAAAATTTAATAACTAAATATTTTTTAATGTAGGGTTATACATAATAAAAATTCGATTATAAGTATTCCTTATAAAGATAAAAATATTTCCTACATAATGGTTTTTTATTTATAATTTTTAGACATTAAATAATTTAATTTATTTATGAAACAATGGTGATGCAATAATTACCTAATTAATGAAATATTAAAATAATTGATATTAAACATATCCTAATAAATGTAATTTGAGAATTTTTACGAATTAAACAAATTTTATAGGATGATATGAAATATTATTGTTGGTTAGATTAATTTTTTTCGAAGTAATAATGCTTTAATGAATTTACAAAAAACAAAATACCAAATAGTGTCAAAATTGACATAAAGGAGTATTTAAAAAAAATATTATATTATTAATTGATATTCTATTCCCAAAAATATAATGATCAACAAAATGGCTTAGATAAGGTTATATATATTAATAATGAATCACTTGGGGTTCACTTCACTTGTTACAGTATGTTTATTAACCATATAATATAAAAATACAAAGAGATATGGTAAATGTTAAACTATTTAACTAAGAGTTAAATATAAATGAAAAGGTTAATATAGTGACCCAAACCTATCTAAAATATATAGGTTGAAAGGATTTCTACCCATTCCCACCTTATCCTCTAAATAAGTCACTTTTGAGCCATTATAAACCAAATATGAATTTATTATAAAATAATATTTTTAGTTTTTCCAAAGGTTCCCCTCACCCCTCTTATAAAAGGGCAACCCATCTTCTCTCAAATTCATACCTTAAAATCCTTTTGGTTCAGCCATCCCCTGACCAAATATCCTCTCAACTAACCTCAATTAATCCTAGAGGCCTTCCTTTAGTGATAAATCCAGCCTCAGGAGCCCTTTTGATCAAATCAAAAGGAAGAACTCGAAGAAGAGGTAATTATTTCACCACCCTCTTTCATGTTCTTTTCTTCTTCCACTTCTTTGTTATTTGTTATTTCCCTTATAAAATAATAACTCCAGTATCTTCTATATTTTGAGATGTTATTAAAAATATGGTAAAACCATATTTAGTATTCAATCCATCCTTTGAATGACATGTCACCATACGTGCGTACATACGGTTTACCGTCTCCACTTCGTGGTGTAATTGTTATTCAATACATTATTATTTGTATGGGTATAATAATGAAGTGTAATTCATGAAAATAATAAATATAACATTATAATGATTCTGTATATATGAGAAAACATCCAATTATATATTATTTTAATATCAAAATAATGATATTGTCGCTCATGCGTACTTATGGATTACCGTCTCCTCGAACGCGATGAGATTCATTCCCCATCGTATCAATTCAAGAATAATTTTCATTTGATGATTAAATTTTTTTTAAGGACTTGATATCATTCTGGATATGAATAAAATACAAGCTATGGATAACAAGCAATGATTATGTAATAAAACAAGTAAAATAAAATGAGTAAGTGAACACCTGAAACGTTAATAATACTAAAATATTATTAACAATGAAATATTAAAATATCATAAATAATATCATATTTATCTATATGAATATTTTATAATTTAAAAACAATTATTTCACCATTATACATGATGTTAACCTACCCTCGACCAAGGAAAATTACAAGGTAAGGGTTTATTTCACAATCTCTTCATTATCCGAGGTTGTTTATACATAATTATCTACTGGGACCTCTTTATCATCCACATCCAGGTTTATTAAAAAATGTATTTCAAATCATTCATAATATTTTATAGACTATAGGTTAAATTCATTTATACCCTTGTTTAATTTTTATAAAATGTTTATAAATGAATCTTTCCATCATTTTCCAAACAGGGAAATGTTTAACCTTTTCGATAAAATTAAGGTAAGAATGTATTTTTTTAACTTATATGGTGGGTGTGGCTATTTTCTTCCATTATAAAATCATAGAATCCAACCTTAAAATATTATAAGAATATTTTCAATGTAAATGTTTTATTTTATAATTATGTGAATTTTAAATGATTTTAAAAAAAGATATTACTCTCAACTAGTTTTGATTTCATCTATGTCAACATCCTTTGATGGATTTTAAGCTTATTTGAAGTTGATTTATTATGATACAAAACTTCAATGTTGTATTGAAGGTTTTGTAATATGTTTGACTGTGGAAGTGTTATTTTTATACAATTCATGGTTTATATAGAAGTTATTGTTATTTCGTATACTAGTTTTAATACTAATGTTTATGTTATGTTTAATCCTATTAATATGAGGAATGAATTGGAATTAATAAGTGACATATGGAGCCCGCTATAGATTCTAGATGCATCGGTAGGTCTCATGAGACAAACTAGTGTCTTCGCACAAGGCCTTGACAAAATCTTATTTGTAGTCTTGGCACAAGGCCTTGACTATGTGGTTTTGATAGTCTGGAATTATGCATTCCATCATTATGAAAGTGGATATTGATATTTCATGTGATTATTAGATAAGTAGAATATCCATGTGAAAAATTAAATGGAAGTATTTTATTTTATTTCTGCCATATTATGCTGAAGTTAAAGTTTAAAAGGCTTTTGTTTTAGTTATACATTGCCTTAAATGTTTATGCTTATTTATGAAATTTTTCTCTATACTGTTATCCTTAATAGGAATATGAGCTCACCCCTTTCTATGTTCTATTTTTCCCATCATGGGACGAAGTATTTTATGAACAAACTGCAGGGAGATTATGAGGGGATATGAGTGTGGTCTATGAAGACAATATGTTGATGTAGTTTTTCACTTTATGATGTAATTTAAACATTATGAATGTATCTAGTGATTCCATGTATACTAAACTAATCTGTCGTTCGAGACTTGATGTTTCGTGATCATGACAATGTTATTTAATAATGCAACAACTCTGCGTAACTGGGGTTGGGGCATTACATCAACCACTTGAGAATGGAGTCTCGATCAACACGAAACCAGGGAGATCTTTTTCTCTAAAACCTACAATGTGAACTCAGCACTACTTCATCATATTTTGGTAGCACAAAAACAAATTGGTTCTCTATGATTAAAATAGGTTGCAAGTGCAATCATTCAATCGATCAGGATTTATTGAATCCTAAAATCTCGGATCACCGACTCTAATCAATCCTCCAATGCATTATGATCTGTCTCATCCTAGCGTCTTAGTGGGGTCTTGCATTAAAATTCACAGATTTCACTAAGTATGTGAATATCCTCATCCTTATCTTATTGTAATACCTGTTTCTCAATAGGTGGGGGTATTGTTACCATCCCACCTAGAAGAAGGACCTCACCTATTGGGCCCTAAACAAAGGCCTCATCACTCATTATACCGAATTCACGATCCTGAATCAGTAACCTAGATGGATGTACTCACCTAGATATATCATAAGTGATTAATATATACGATAATAAAATTATACTATATATATATATATAAATGGGGAGTTAGGCCAAGAAGGAATGTCTAAGACTCCATCCAATATGATGCATGCACCAAAGTTTCCCCAAACCAACATCTAGGTATACCAAGTTGAAAATAAGTTAGTCAGAGTCCTAATGTATGGATATGTCTTCCATCACACAAACAATAGACTACCCATCCTAAGAGCCACACTTGAGAAACTATTACATTGTTTCCCTATATCCAAACTGAATCATCATACTGGGAATACTCTAAACATGGTGCCCTAGATTGAACCACCTTTGACACCAATCTTTAATAAACCGGACTAACAGGGCTTAACCCACCACTACCATAAGCCGACATCCATAAGCCAATATCGATTGACTAGAGATGATTTCATAACTAACACGGGGATACCTTTTCTTAAGTACCTACACACACACACCAAAGCATTCTGATTTATAAGGATATAGGAATAAAATTAAAAGTTATAGAGTGGTAGGGGAATAATCATTAAATTAAAACCTATAGAGAGTACAAGAATACATTAATATAGTACTTAATGTAAAAAGAAGGAAAATTCACACCCAACTACAAAGATGACCCAACCTGAAAAAACTATATAGTAAAGTAGAAGTGGTGAGAGAGCCCATCTGTTGATCTCCAAGCAATGACTACCACACAAATTCTAAGGCAACAAGTATTCCTAATGTCCTCTATAATCTCCACCAACCTATCTATCATCTTTGTAAAGCATGAAATGTGCAGGAAAGTCCCACACAAGGGTGAGTATATACATACCTAGTAGGATACCCAAAAATCTGAAGGGGGAGTATTAAGAGACAATAGGGATAGAGAGTAAAAAAATTAGTGAACATATATTGGCTCAACCCAAACTAAGAGAGTAAGAAACCTTTTCCAAGCACAATGGGATCATCATAGTGTGTAGATGGACTACACAACGAGTCTTTTACACCCACAAAAGGAGAATAACCTCAACCAAACAAGAGAATCTAAACACAAAAAGCATGTGAAATTCCCCACACGTCTTCGAAATCCATAATAAGAGATTAACCAATTATAATGTTATAGATATAGAATTGTGTAAATATATATTTCCAGTTAAAGAAACCTAAATAATAGAGAAAGGGAATATCCATGTCAAAACCCAGCCTAAGAAACTAGTAGACAATAATTGAAAAATTCTATTAATGATGCCCAGTATCTCACATGTATTCCTAGAAGTAACTAGGTTGAGTCCCACATATCTATGTTGGGGTGTGGAACTAAGGGGGAACTATCTCCAAGTAGAGGACTCATGACCTAGTGTGTTAGGTAGGGAGTATCCCTTAGCAGGTAGGAGTCAACCAGTCCATTTTGTCTGGGGGTACCACCTCTATCAAGATAACATGTATAAAGGACCAGCACCATGGTACGACATGGTGGTATCATCTCAGTGGATAGAGGACCCACACCCTGGTGTGATAGGGGGTATAATATTTATATGCATAACAATAATGGAAGACTGAAATCCAGATATAATAGGAGGGTACTATCTTTGTGGATATAGTAATCGTAACCGGGTGTGATTTGTGGTACCACCTCTATCCCTATAAGAATTATGGAGGATTTATTGACTAATGCGATGGAGAGGTACCATCTCCATGGAGAGAGGACCCATGCTCGGGTGTGATAAGGTTACCATCTCTATATGTATTACAAGAATTGGGGACCCAAGACCTAGTATGCTAGAGGGTCTTGTCTCTATATTTATAAACATTAACTATCATGCCTTATCACTACTATCATCAAGTGATTCCTAAATAAGCATCACAACCATACCATCTCACATCATATATTGAAATACATTACAGAGGAACCATGAAATTATAAATGGAAACCTCTTAGAATTGGCTAATCAGGTGTATAAATCTGAGTCCAAAATAAATAAATACAAGAGGTTGAAGGTTTATAAGAAGTATAAGGTCTGTAAGGGGGTCTACATGGTTTGTTTCATTTCCCCTACGTCTGTTTATCTCTTTTCAAACACATGTATTGTTGGATATCTATTACTACACAGCATGTATGGGTAATACACAATGTTCCTTGGACAAATACATATCAAACACATGCGGCTCAACCTTGGTTTGAAGGAAAATATTTAATTCCATTGATTTGACTTTGTAAAAATTTCCAAAAGGCCAAATGGATCTCACCATCATGATACTCATTGAAAAACACTTGGGATAAGATATTCACGTGGAGAAATCAAACACCTAGTGAAAATTCACACTTCACCACATAAGATGTCACCAACCAAATCTCTTCCCTACTAAAAAAGGCACCAAACCCGTCCCGCAACGTGGCCCGAAGGGTGTTCCCAATCCCGGTATCTGAATTTTAAAATATCATAACACTATAGGGAGGTTCTCACAAGGATTATTAGATCATGTAGAATATATAATGTGGGGAAAATAGTGAGAAATGAATAAGTTATGAATGAATCAATTTACCTCTTCAAATATGGGATATTTGATAAATCCATAGAAGTTTCTCCATAATTCCCGATGAAAATGATCTCCAAAGAGGGAGAGGATAGAATGGGATTGAAGATATGGTAAGTGGGCTCGGGTGAGAGTTGTAATCCATGAAAAAACATAAAACTTTAATGAGATATTAAAGAATTAAAAAATATATTTAATGTAGGAAATGGGTTTTTGGGCTGTCCCAAGACCTTAAAAAACCAAATTCGATCATTATTATAGATTCCTATGGATTACAAATTGATATTGTGGTTTTAATATACATTTTATTCCAATTGGGATGTGTAATGAGTGTAAAATGTCGAAAAATGAAGGTGTTATAAATGAAACAATTCTTTTTTAATCTGGAAATGGGATTATGGTTTGGCCAAAATTTCGAAAAGCCACCATTTCCTCCAAAATGAGTGGTAACCCCCCAAAACAAATCAGGAATGAAAATTAAATGAAAAATTACTTTAAAATAAGTCATGGATGTGAAAATTTCCCCACCATAAAACTTTCCACCCTTAGAAAACCACAACAAGGCGAATTGTAAAAAAAAAACCCAACTGAAAGGCCGAAATGGACTCCCTTTCCAAACATCGCCCCCAAAGGACAAAACACATCCACTGATCAATTAAGGAAGGAATACTTCAAAACCATAACATACACCATGTTACCAAGACGATCTGGAACATTCAATATTTTTCCAAAAATAAAACTCCTCAAACACTATCCGAACAAGGATCAAGAAATTTACCCAAACAAACAACAATATCGAACAAGGTTACACATACCTTGATATATATAAACCATTTGGAACTCTCCGATCCCAAATGTTTAGACAAGGAAGATTTATGTAGTTAGATAGCTCTGAATGATACTACCCACTTCTAAGCCAAGACAAAGGACAAAACCAAGTTACTGGTACGAGGAGACACAAATGGGCTCCCCACCATAGAAGAAAACATAAATTTTTCATGAGAAAAATTTGGACAGTAACAGGGGGATTCCTATTCAGAATCCCTGGTACAAGGTGCATAATTACATTAGAAATTTCCAAAAGAACATACATGAGACCCATGGTGGGTCTTCTAACCATATTAACTGACCATATTAACCGACCAATATAAGACGACACCGAATGATCCCAAAAATCAATGAGTTGGGATGGATACATGGTTAGTCCGCATAGTTCGGGAAGTCATGTACAAAATATGTGGATCCTTATATCTGCATGGTTTTCTGAGGCATGGTTACAACTCACCATTTGAAAACTGTTCACTCAACCTTTCTAGCCAATTTTTTATCTGTATATATAAACTCAATGGAAACCAAAAGGGGATAGAAAGACATTAGGTGACAAAAATGGGAACGAGGCCCTCCACCACTTTCTATTCAATGAGAATAACAAAAAATAGATGACGAAACCAGAGGTTTAAACTCTTCTTTTCTATCATACTAAGAGTAAGACTTGTAAAAGGGTTTAAATGACCCTGAGATTTCCCCTTCCAACTTAACCGCTTCTCTCTTGGACCAATGGTTGGAGCTTAAAATATTGAATCATTTTGGCCACGCATTTAGGCTTTTGAAACCCATATATGGAACTTATTATTTTGGTGCTAGAAACAACTACACCGCATACCCCGATGGGTTTACCAGGACATAACACACTCCAGAACCCACTTTTCCAAATCCTGAAATTTCACAGATACAAGGGATTAGAAGATACACACACATCACACCTTGTTTCTTTGGGTGAGAAACAATATAAGGGGAGGAAAAATATAAACACATTCATCTAAGATAGAGAATTTTATGTTTTTTTCCAAGGGAGACATACTCCCAACATCAACATTTCCAAAAACACATAATACAAACCAACCCAAAACACTCATCAAAACATCATGTTTTACTTTTAAAAACATTTCTTCGATAACCAATGATTTAGGGGTTAGAGTATACACCAATTATACCCCATGGGTCCAACACATGCATGTTTCCATGCCATATCGGGCACCCTACTTCTATTCATCCCCACACTCATTGAGTCATTCTATTAACCATACATCATCCCATATAACCACATGCATATGGTCTCTCATGAAAATAATAAAGGTTAAAACAAAAACTCCTTCCACTTTTCAAAAACCAAAAAAATCAACCAATACTTCCTTTTTCTCAATACCACAAACCATGAAATCGATCCCAAATTACCACTTACAAAAATTTTCATAAAGGCACAATCATTCAAATGAAAACTCACTTTTAGGTCATAAACATTAATTTCAAAACATGGATGCTAGGAAACCATAAGATAATTAATTTTCAATGCCTATAAAAGAATTAAATATGGGAACCTATGTCATCTAGAAGACTCTTCTCAGTGGAAGAAAATTGATTAAGAGTTTCATGAATTTGGATATGATCCAAGAAACATTCTTCTAACATTATAAAAAATAGAATAAATCCTTTTTGTGTAAAGAGTAGTACTCTCAGTATATGTCCCATCATGTTGGTAAATTATAAATTTCCTCCATGGTTATGTATGAATCACAAAATACATTACGTTTTCTCTACTTAAATCTTGGACAATGAATCCCATAAATGATATTGATGTCTCTTTTGCTCTATTGACTGAAGATCTAAAATTGATGTGGGATATATGTGTTACAATGTACGACCCTCATAGAAGTGAAGAATTAAAATTAAGGGAAATTTTTTACCAAATGATAAATGACATCACTACTTATGGAAATTTGTCTGGCTATATCATTAACAGAATGTTGGGGTGCCCTATTCGTAAAAAATACACATACTCTGTTAGGTTGAAGAATTACTATAATAATTTGAAATTATTATCTTAATGAAATAATTTCCAATCCTAGATGACATAATTTTATGGGAATATAATACAATGTACAAAACCATCTCAAAAAATGGGTGATAAACTTTAAAAAAAAGTAAAAAAGATTGTCATTGAATTCAAGAAACCATTTTCAAAAAAATTACAAAATCATGTTGGAAGAAGATATCAAGTATCCTTGAATTACCATATTGGAAATGTTTGTATGTAAATTTTTTTCTTAATATAATAATATTGGAAAAATATATTTCATAGTGTTATTGGAATGTTACTAAATGTTCTTAAAAAATGAAAGATGACATCAAGGCTATGTTGTACATGATTGAAATGGGGATAAGGGCAGAGTTGGCACCAGGGAGGGGTAAAAGGCATAATTTTCTTCTTCAAGTATCTTAAACTCTATCCAGAAAGGAAAATTGAAAATTTTCATATTCATTATTAGTGTAAGAGTTACACAGTGGTATTCATCAAATTTCAATAATGTCTTATCAAGGACTATTCTTAAGTTACAAGGACAAAAATCACACGTCTATCCAATTTTGATGAAAAATATAATGGTAGTTACTTTTTTTAAATTTGATGCAAAATTTAGGGAATACATTAACCACAATATAATTCATTTTCATAGCCATATGTAGTAATTTTATTGACTTGGTGAAGTTTCCCATCATGAATAAGGAGATTGCAGTCTTATTATGTGAATTTGAGATGTTCTTCTCACCATAATTCTTATATATAAGGGTCCACCTAATGGTTATCTTGGTCAGAGTATTTAAACAATATGGTCCTTTACATTAAATTTGGATATACCAAATTGAATGGTTTATGAATATTTTGAAATTGTATGGCAAGAATTTAAGTTTTCAAGAAGGTTGTGTTGCAGAATGATATATTGTTGAATAAGTTATTGAATTCTGTACCGATTACCTATGAGATGTTGAAAGAACAAACCCCCAAAAGTCTCATCATAATGAACACCTTATGGGTGAATGGACATCCAGAAGTGATGCTAATAAAATTAAATTGATATAGTAGGAGGAAGAACATATTTACATATTATATAATAGTGAAGATGTTGATCCATACATTGAATCCCACAAAAAAATTATTAGATATTTGAATCCATCAAGGGATGAAGGATGGATATAAAATAAACATAATAAATAGTTTATAGGATGGTATAGAGATCCAATTTATCAGGAGTTATATGAAAATTTGAATTCAATTTCCAAATGAATTCAATGGATATTCAAAGGAATGAATGATAATGTTATATCTTACACTGGTTTTGTAATCAATGGTTAGAAATTTTATACCAAAGAACACAATGACTCCATTATGATGTAAAAAAAATGGTTTTATGATTGTGGTTAATGTGATTCCCTTATCAAGATCCAATGATAATAATCCAACTTAAAAAAATATGTCATATTTTTGCATTATCGAGTACATATTGGAGTTGGATTATACAACATTTCAAGTGTCACTTTTATGTTGGAAGTGGGTTGATAATGTCAATGGAGTAAAAATTGATGAAATGGGCTTTGTGAAGGTTAATTTTAGTGTAGAAGGGGGAAAGTACAATCAATTCATAATGTAATCACAAGAAGTGAATGTATTTTAGGTTTATGATCCAATAAAGTAGAATTTTTTAATTATCCTACAAGAGAATAAAACAAATGTTGAGTAAGATGAAAAATAAATCAAGGATGAACCTTTCATTGGGAAATCAGAATCAGTTCATGTGTTTCCTAATGTAGATAATATCTTCTACATTATAGGGGACCAGAAATAGGAGATTATTATTCTGGAAAGAGGTACCAAATCATTGAATCCTGTTAAAAAATAAAGAGATCTCAATGAGAATGTAAAAGTGTTTTTTTAATATATTATGTTTTTACTCATAAAATAATATGTTCTCTAATGCATTAGCATATTCTAAAAAATTATTTAATGGATAGATGAAAATGTAATGTTATGATATACTTTATCTATTTTACTAAAAAATTATATAATGGACCGTTTATTAAATTTACATTATTTCTTGAAAATTTCATATATTTTAAGATATTTATATCCATTTTTCATGTCTTTTCAAGAAAAAAAAACGATGTTATCTCTGATCAATCAAAGAGGTAGTATTAATTTTTTCAGAGTAAAATCATTTCCCATAGAATTATTGTATTGTTTGATATTTGTGTTTAATTTATTTATATTTTGTATTACTCACATAATAATTGTTTTCTTATATAGGTGGATTCTTTTTTTTTTTGAGTTTAAGTGCTATATCCAACTTTCATATTTCTTCTCCCTTAAATCATTTTCACCCTTATAGTTCTACATTTATCAATTTCTTTCAAGGTAGCTCTTCTTCCTTTTCAAGAAGAGTAATGATGATGACTCTTCTCAACTACATAGAAAATTTTGATGTTAGCATAATAAAATCATTATCCAAATAATAAATGTAGTTCTTCACATGTATGTTTAATTTATTTCATTTTATTATTACTCACATAATAGTTTTTTTCTTATATAGGTGTATTCTATTGTTCGAGTTGGGGAAATCTATCCACATTTCATCCCTTTATACATTAAATCATCTATATACTTATTCTCCCACAAAACATTTCACTCTTATAGTTTTCACATTCATCACATTCCATTATGTTCCCTCTACTACTCAATCATAGAAGTAATATTGATATTTTCATACTAAAATCATTTTCCATAGAGTTAATGAATTATTTCATATTTTTTTTAATTTATTAATTTTTATCTTTTCTAAAAATATATTTTTTCTAATATAGGTGGATACTTTTTTTTCTCGAGTTGAGGTTATATATTTGAAACTACTCATGCAGTGTTAACAGTTTGACAAAGAAATTCAATGGAAAACATGGTAACATTGATAGTTAAGATTGTTTTTGAATGAATGTAATAATTTGTATTTATGTAATTGAAGAAAAAAATGTTTGAAATGTCTATAATATAGTTTTTTTAGTATTTGTGTTTAAATTTAATTTAATTTAAATTCTATATTTTGACATGTTTATGTTGTTATATGGTGTGTTTCATGTGCTGCAATGTGTTGTAACAATATACTGTAGTATGCCCCTTTATCTGATCCTTTCAAAGCACTAATAAAGGGAACAATTACCAGTGATTTTAAAAGTGTTGACAAAGAACATTTATCCATGCTGTTTATAAGACCTAATAAAAGTACTGGTCTTTTACTTTCTCTTATGTAGTCAATGATTTTCCTGCATTGATAAAATCTATTTATAGCAGTTTTGAAGGCTTTTTTGTAGTATTTTCCGCATGGTTTACCAAAATGTGCCCTAACTATATAGTATCTACTGCCTAATAAACAATTTAACGCAAGACCAACCCACATAGTTTGACTTATCGTGCATAAAACAAGCGTATAAGACCCCATCCTTAAACATTACATAATCTGGAATTAAGTTAATAATTCACATTGATGATCTTTTTAGGTTTAGAGCTTCAAATAATTAGGTCGTAACTATTACATTACATATCAAAAATTACAAACTAGAAACTTTCTTCTCTATAAATTTTTTTCACAATAAGAAACACCTTAAATAAAACAAGAGTATTTTTCTTGATATAAATCTTCTTGAATACATCCTTTCTCTTATCCTTCCTTATACCCTATAAAAAACATTTCAAAACTTGGAATGAGTATAAAAATATCATTAAGTGTTATAAAATAAGGAATAAAAAAATTATTCCATCAATACATACAATCAATGAAACCATACATTTCAATAATAAAACATAAGCTCTTTAACATACCTCATGAAATCATAATATTTAGTAATAACTCATAGAAATCATAAATCAAAAAGGTAACTTGTGTCATCCATATCATACTTACACTATAAATTTCACAGCTACATAGGGAGTTACATTTGGAATACCCATCATAGCATCTTCCATAAATCTATTTGGAGAAACATTAATGTTTACCTCGGTCATTTTACTCAGTGCATTGGAGAGCTATCTCGGGATCACCCACCCTAGGTTTATCACAGAACCAGACGTATACTTTGACAATGCCAAAGAACCATAACATATTCCTAATATATAAAACTATCAAAAATTAAAGATAATATCTTTACATTCCAATCACAATATAAAATTTCAAGATACTAAAATTTTCAATCCATTTCCAAAACCATTTAAAACATTTAATAAAGAGATTTTTGAATCAAAGTGTCCCATACGACTTTGAAACCAGTAAAGGAATTGAAAATTGAAAAAATTATTGCCCATATAAATTTATTATTTTTTTAAAAAAAAACATGGACATTAATGAGAAAGATTTATAAAATTAAATCATTAAAACATTTAAAACAATGTTTTAGTTAAAGAGTCCCTTACAACTTGAGAAAATACATGAATATAAATAATTAAGGAATAACATTAAAAAAACCTATAATATCATGAGAATAATGATATTCATGATATTATATGTCAAATTTTAGGATATACACCTTATAGGATAATGAAGGATCACAATATCAAGATATGCCTCAATGAAAGGATATTGAGACGAAGTCCCTTAAAGAAAATTCGATAGCCTGCCAACATCACATTAAAATTCAGAAAAAGGGTTGATGGGAGAGAAAAGGTTCTCTAATCACATGTACATAAAATGTATAGAAATAAGTATATAGAATAACATATCCCAACATAAGAATATTTAAATTAAAAGACATGTCATAAAATAAGTCATTGACTAAAAGAGTATAGTGAAAGGTAACCATACCTTGTGCTCGACTTGTATTATTTTTTCTATATATCCTTGAATAATAAGATTAAGTTAATTTATACTTTCTTCATAACATTTTTCATGTTTACTGTAACGCCCCGACCCTAGTTACCCCGAGTCAGGGCATTATTACATAACATTGGCATGATCACAAGAAAGATCAAATCTCAAAAGACCGATTGGTTTAGCAGCCTTAGAAACACTAGATATATTCATAAGTCTTACATTACATCATAAAAATGAAAACTACAACAACATATTTTCTTCATATTCCACACTCATATCCCCACATACTATCCCTGCAAGTCATTCATAATTTACTTCTTCATACCCTGGAAAAAATAAAACATAGAAAAGGGGTGAGCTCGAATGGCCAGTAAGGATAACAGTATAGAGGAAACTTTCATAAATAAGAATAAACATTTAAGGCAATGTATAACTAAAAAAAGCCTTTTAATCTTAAACTTCAACATAGTATGGAAAAAATAAAATGAAATAATGCCATTTACTTATTCACATGGATATTCTACTAATCTAATAATCACATGCAATATCAATAACCACTTTCATAATGATGGAATGCATAATGCCAGACTATCATAACCACATAGCCAAGGCCTCGTGCCAAGACTACAAATAAGATTTTTCCAAGGCCTTGTGCCAAGACACTAGTTTGTCTCATGAGACCTACCGATGCATCGAGGAGCTATAGTGGGCTTCACCTATCATATATTAAGTCTAATGCATTCCCATATGAAAAGGTTTAAACATACCATAAACATTCGTAATAAAACTAGCATACGAAATGTCAATACTTTCACCATAAACTATTAATGGTATAAAAATAGCACATCCACTGTCAAACATATAACAAAACCTTCAATACAATATAGAAGTTTTGTACCATATAAATCAACTTCAAATAAGCGTAAAATCCATCAAAGGATGTTGACATAGATGAAATCAAAACTCTTTTTAGAGAAATATCTCATTCTATTTTGAAATAATTTAAGAGTCATATATTTATAAAATAAAAAATTTTCTTTGAAAATATTCTTATAAGCTTGTAAGGTAAGTATCGATGATTTTATAACGGTGGAAAATAACCACACCTGCCGTATAAGTTAAACAGAACATTCTTACCCTAATTCTGCCGAAAAGGTTAAAAAACACCTTGTTTGGAAAACGACGGAAATATTACTTTATAAAACTCTTATAAAAATCCAAAAATGGGTATAAATGACTTTAACCCATATTATTTTAAATAGTAAAAATGTTTTGAAATACATTTTTCAGAAACATGGATTTGGATGATAAAGAAATCCCAGTAGATTATTACGTATAAACAACCTTAGATAATGGAGAGATTGTGAAATAAACCCATACCTTGTACTTTTCCTTGTTTGGGGTAGGTTAAACTCATGTATAATGGTAAAATAATTGTTATTAAATTATACAAGAATATGATATCATATATGATCTTTTAACATTGATTTCTTAATAATATCTTAGTATTATCGTTGTTTCGGGTGTTAACTTACTCATTTTATTTTATATGTTTTGTTACGTAAGCCATGTTTGTAATGGATAGTTTGTATCCTAATAATATTAATAATTATATTAAGTCCTTATATACTATTATTAATCATGAAATAATAATTATACTTGAATGGATACGATGGAGAATGAATCTCATTGCGTTCGTGGAGACGGTAATCCGTACGTACGCACGAGCGACAATATCATTTTTTTGATATTAAAATAATGTAAAATTGGGTATTATATCAAATATACAGAATAATTATCATGTTAAATTTATTATTTACATGAATCAAACATCATTATTATACCCATCCAAATAATAATTTATTGAATAACAATTACACCACGACGTGGAGACGGTAAGCCGTACGTACGCACGTATGGTGACATGTTATTCAAAGGATGGATAGAATACTGAATATGGTTGTACCATATTTATAATAACATCCCAGTATATATATGATACTGGATTTATTATTTTAGAATGGTAACAACAAAGGTAGAAGAAGTGGAAGAAGAAAGGAACTTGAAAAGGGGTGGTGAAAACATTACCTCTTCTTCGGGCTCCTCTTTTTTATTTGATCAAAAGGGCACCTTAGGATGACTTTATAATCAAAATAAGGCCTCTAGGTTGTAGTGAGGGAAGTTGGGAGAGTATTTGGGTAGAGTTTTGCCGAAGAAAGAGGCTTTTAAGGTGTGAAGAAATGAGAAGGAGGAGTGCCCTTATATAAGAGGGGCGAGGGGCACCTTTGGAAAATCTAGAGATATTAGTTTATAATAAATTCATATTCAGTTTATAATGGATCCAAAGTTGATTATTTAAAGGTTAAGGTGGGGATAGGTCGAAAACCATTCAGCCAATAGAATTTAGATAGGTTTGGATTATTATATTAACCTTATCTTTTAGTTTTAACTCTTAGTTATTTAGTTTCACCTTTACAATGTGTCTTTGTATTTTTAAATTATATGGTTAATAAACTTACTATATACATCTAAGCGGTCCACAAGTGGTCCATTAATGATTCAAATATCATGATATTAGTCTATCGTCTGAGTCTTTGATTTTTAGGAATTTAATATCAATTACTAATATAATATTTGTTTTAAAAACTCTTTTATGGCTATTTTGACACAATTCTATAGTTGATTTTTGTGAAACTCATAACAGAATTATTACTTCGAAAAAAGTCAATTAAATAAATCCTAATATGTCATATTATCATATAAAATTAGTGTAATTCATTAAAAGTCTCAAATTATATTTATTTGGGTATTTATAATATCAATTATTTTAATTTTTCACTATTATGGTAATTACTGCATCATGATTGTGTCATAAATAAATTAAATTATTTAATGTCTAAAAATTATATATAAAATATCATTATGTAGGAAATAGTATTAGATTTCTAATGAATATTTTCAATCAAATTTATCTTATGTATAAACCTATATTAAATTTTTTTAGTAAATAAAATTTGATTTTAACTCTTTTAACTCTTCTTTGAATTAAATAATAATAAATGTCCTAATCTAATACAAGTGGAACTAAATGATAATATTTTATTCCTAAGGTTGTTTCTGGTCGAGATACACTTGTCCAATAGAATAAGTAAATGTGTTAGGGTAATATTAATATCATTTTTACCCTTAATTTCCATATTTACTTTTAATCGTGGTAAATAAAAGTAAAAAGTCACTATTCACAAAAAATTATTTTCATCTCATTGAACCAAATTTTACTCCTTGATATTAACTGTGCCTCTCAGATTTTCGAAATTCCATTCACAGAAGCGGTAAAATTAAGTTTTATTAAAAAATTCATTTTTTTAACTACCACTTAGTAGTTTCACTATTCATCAAAAATTGATGTTTTTTAGAACAATGCCAAAATTTCACCTTAATATATAATTGATATTCCGAATTCAAAAATGATTTCTATTTTACCAAATTCCAAACATATAAGTTTGACTAATTAATTTTATAATTAATTCCCACCGTCACAACAAATAGCGTGTTTTTAAGAAACAATATATATCATAAGATTGACAATTTTTTAGCTCCAATTTCAAAGTGAAATTAATTATATTGAACACCATTGGATAAAATGGTAAAAATATATTCTAATTATACTTTTAAACCACTCAATAATATAATTTATCACTATAAATTATTTTGATTAAATAATTTGTTTTTAAGTATTTTTCACTATTCATAAAAATTGGAAGTTCTCAGAAAATACAAAAAATTCATCTTAGGATAATTTTGATATTCCAAATCCAAAAATGAAGTGAAATTTGAAATATAAAATATATATAATTTCAAATAGTAATAATTACTATTCATAATGGCTAGTTTGATTGGTTGTGGTGTGTTAGAACTCGATGTTGCGTACAACACACACTATCACATTATTCAAAGAGAAGTGTACTGTAGAAGCTTGGGGTGTTTCATTCTCCCCTCCTTCAAATAATTTCATCCTCAAAATTTCTATAGTACTACTGCATGAAAAGAATCAGGTGGTTCTTCATCATAAGTTCCTCGGGTTCCCACGTTGCCTCTTCCATCTTATGGTTTCTCCACAAGACTTTTACCAGATGAGTCGTCCGGTTTCTCAGTACTTGTTCTCTCGTATCAAGAATCCTGACGGGCTCTTCACAATAAGACAAATCGGGTTCTAGTTTTAACTCCCCATAGGTGAGTATATGCGTTGGTTCATGCATGTATTTCCACAACAGAGATACATGGAACACATCGTGAACTTTGGAGATACCTGGTGGCATTGCCAATTGGGAAGCTACAACCCCAATTCGTTCTAGAATTTCGAAAGGTCCGTTGTACATGGGACTCAATTTATCTTTCTTACCAAAACGTATGACTCTCTTCCATGGAGATACCTTCAGGAATACATGATCACCAACTTGAAATTCCAAATCCTTCCTTCGATTGTCGGCATATCTCTTCTGCCAACTTTGAGCTGTTTTGATGTGATTTTGGATTACCTTCACCCTTTCCATCGTTTCCTCCACCAGTTCTGGACCTACAAGTTTTCTTTCACCAACGTCATCCCAACAGGTTGGTGTACGACATCTCTTTCCATATAACGCTTCATATGGTGCCATCTGAATAATCGAATGGAAGCTATTGTTTTAGGAAAATTCTACCAAAGGTAAATATTGATACCACCTACCCTGAAAGTCAAGTGAGAAAGATCTCAACATGTCTTCTAAGGATTGAATAGTCCGTTCTGATTGTTCGTCTGTCTGAGGGTGGTAGGAAGTGCTCAAATGAAGTTCAGTATCCAGGGATTTCTAAATACACTTCTGGAATCTTGAAGTAAAACAGGGATCATGATCAGAAAAAATCGATAGGGGTACTCCATGAAGTCTCACAACTTCATTAATATATAGTCTTGGTAGACGTTCTAGTGGTAGATCTTCTCTTATAGCAAAGAAATGTGTTGACTTGGTAAGATGATCAACAATAACCCATATTGCATCGTTCCTTCTAGGAGTCTTTGGTAGCCCCATGACAAAGTCCATCCTAATATTGTCCCATTTCCACTCCGGTATGGGAAGAGGTTGTATGAATCCTCCAGGGTGTTGCCTTCCAGTATTCACTTGTTGACAAACCATACATCTTGACACAAAATCAGCAATCTCCCTCTTCATATTGTCCCACCAAAAATTTTCCTTCAAATCTCTATAAATTTTGGTGCTCCCAGGGTGTATAGAGAAATTTGAACTATGAGCATCATCCAACAATTCCCTTTTTAGATCAGGTATATCGAGAACACACAGTCTCTTCCCAAATTTCAAAATTCCATCTTCATACACAAAGTCTCTCAATCTCCCATTATTCACAGCTTTAATCTTCTTTTGAAATTCTTCATCATCGGTCTGAGAACTCTTAATCCTTTATAGTAAAGATGGTTTGGCAACCATTTGAAAAAGCATTGATGTTTCACCTTCCCTGGTTATTCCCATGTCCATCTTCACTAAATCCATCAAAATTGGATCCCTTTCAATTCTCATCACGTTCAAAACTCCATGGTCTTTTCTGCTCAAAGAATCTTCCACCTTGTTTGCTTTCCCTGGGTGGTAGTGTATCGTACAATCAAAATCCTTGAGTAATTCAAGCCATCTCCTTTGTCTCATGTTGAGTTCTTTTGATGAGAAAATATACTTCAAACTCTTGTGATCAGTATAAATCTCACATTTTTTACCATAGAGGTAGTGCCTCCATATATTCAAATCAAATATCACAGCTGCTAACTCGAGATCATGAGTAGGATAGATTTGTTCGTGAATTTTCAACAGTCGTGATGCATAGGCAATAACCCTATCATTCTTCATAAGGGAACATCCAAGTCCTTTGTTCGATGCATCACTATAAATAACGAACCCATCATTCCCCGATGGTAGAGTCAATATAGGAGCATTGACTAATATTCTCATCAGTTCTTCGAAATATTATTTACACTCTTTTATCCAAACAAACTTAACCCCTTTACGTGTGAGCTTTGTTAATGGGTTAGCCAACCAGGAAAAATTATGGACGAAACGTCGATAATCACCTGCTAAACCAATAAAACTACATACCTCAGTTATACTCGTCGGTGCTGGCCATTCTTGGATTGCCTTGGTCTTAGAAGGTTCAACAGAGATTCCATCTTTAGAGAAAATATTTCCAAGAAAAGAAATCTCCTGAAGCTAGAATTCCAACTTTCTAAACTTCCCATATAATTCATGTCTTCTCAGAGTCTTCAGGATAATGCGCATGTGATTTTCATGATCTTCGTAGCTTTTGGAGTATACCAAGATATAATCAATAAATACCACCACAAATTCATCTAGATACTCCTTGAAAACTATATTCATCAGATCCATGAATACAGAGGATGCATTAGTCAATCAAAAATGCATTACAGTAAACTCGTAAAGCCCGTACCTGGTTTGAAATGCTCTCTTCGGAATGTATTCCTTCTTCACACACAACTGATGGTATCCAGATCAAAGGTCAATATTTGAAAAGTATTGAGCTCCATGCAGTTGGTCAAATAAATCATCAATGCGAGGTAGGGGATACTTGTTCTTTAATGTTATTGCATTGATCTTCCTATAGTCGATACATAACCTCATAGATCCATCTTTCTTTTTAATAAAAAGAATAGGGGCTCCCCATAGAGAAACAGTAGGGCAAATAAATCCATTATTACTCAATTCCTCTAGTTGTTTCTTTAGTTCAACTAATTCTACAGTGGACATTCTATAAGGGGTCTTCGATATAGGCCTTGATCCAGGAATTAAATCAATGGAAAACTCAACTTCTCATTCTGGAGGATATCCAGGTAAATCTTCCGGAAATACATCTACATATTCTTTCACAATAGGTACACCCTCTATTTGAACATTCCTTTCCTCACCCATAGTCATTTCATTCTCTACCTCCCCAATAATTGAATTTAGTTGAGCTACTGGGGGTGGATCTAGATAAGAATTAGGTGGTGACGATTCTGATCTAAAGATAAGGTGTTCCTTATCATCATCATCAAGAATCATAACCTCTTTATTATTACAATAAATCTTCACATCATAGTCTGAAAGCCAGTCCATACTGAGGATTATATCAAACTCAATCATAGGTATGACGATTAGATTAGAAGATAAAGAACATTTATGTGCTCTAATGGGGACTGATTCACAAAACGTTTTTGCAATGATACTTCCCTTAGGAGTTTTAACTGACATCTCCCTTGTCAAATAAAATTGGAAATATCTAATTTTCTTAGTAAACTGGGAAGATATGAAATAATGAAATGATCCAGAATCAAATAATGCATTTGTTAAACTTGAGGAAACCATTAAATTACCTGCCACCACGTCTTTAGGAGCTTCTACCTCAGCAGTAGTGATAGCATAAGCTTGGCCTTGATCCATTGGCCTTTTCTTAGGTAAGTTCTCCTGACACTTAGGACATTCATTTGCATAATTCCCCATCTCCCTATAATTGTAGCACTGAACATTGGTAGCTTCCTTCTTCCCCTTGCAATCACGAGCTTGGTGGCCTTTTTCACCACACTTGTAATAGAATCTTGTTCCCTTCAAGAAAGTACTGGGGTGTTTCTTACCACATTTACAACAATATGGATATTTATCCTTTCCCTTCATCCCCTTATTTCCATTCCCAAATTGATCAATAGGTCTCTTACTCTATTTCTTTGCTTTAAAGTAATAAGACTTAGAGAATTCCTTTTCGGTCTTGATAGCACATGAGACAATGACTTCGTACGAAGACAAGGATTGTGAGACTAATGCTCGAGGGAGAAATGGTTTTAACCCATCAAAGAAACTATCAATCTTACTTCTTGGGTTACGTATATAATCTCCATCATTCCTTGCTAACATTGTGAAGTTAGCCTCATACTTTGCGACATTCTCATCCTCCTTTTGTCTCAGACTCAGAAATTGCCTTTCCATATCTTCTCAGTGGTCGCGAGGAAAGTATTTTTCCAAAAATAGAGCATTGAACTCTCTCCATTCCATATTTGATACTTTATCATCTTGCTTCATGTTTTGAATCAATGACCACTATTTATTAGCATCTCCAGTGAGGCAGTAAACTTCCATGATAACTTTTTCCCTTTCATTACTCCCTAATGCCTGAAATATTTTTTCTAGGGAACCTATCCATTGCTCAGCTACTAATGGATTTGTACTCCCATTGAATGTTGGGGGTTGCTGCCTCATAAAGCGATTTAACATTGATCCTCCATGATGCGGATCAGGGTGCTCCATACTAGTAAGGTTATTATTCATAACCTGAGTGAGTTGTCCCAATATGGTGATTAGCTAATCGGCACCAGTTGCATCACCGGCTCCACTATAATTATCTTGAGAAGTAGGGAAATCCCTAAATGGAGTGCTTTCATTGATATAGTTTCCATTTCTTCCACTAGGCGCCATTTCTAAACTATGGAATAAACTAGATTATTTTATGAATCGAAATACATAATCCCATACTTATAAAACACTTAACATAAATTGAACTATTTATGGATATAATCCATAATCATAAAAAAAAATTTCTTTGAGGAAGTATATACTCATAAACCCTTCATAATGATTTGTAAAGAAAATGAGAGTTATCCCAAGCATATCCCCTAGGAGTGTCATAACCAAGAGTGCAGCAAGGCCCATTGTCGTGCACCAGTTCTCGTTCGAGTCTTGATCAAAGCGGTGTTTTCAGGTTTTACCCCTAGGTACATCTGTGCCAGAGCCAACTCTACCTGCTCGTATCCAGAGAGGGATGTATTTCTCAGAAAACACACAAAATCTCTACAATACCGAAATTCTAGGAGGATCTTCTATACTAATCTTCAATGTTCATCTTAGGTCTATGTGCTCTAATCAGAGTTTATCTAAATCTAGCTTCCAAGGTTTGTATTAAACTTCCTCTTATACCAACTGTAACTCCCCGACCCCAGTTACCTAGAGTCGGTGCATTATTACATAACGTTGGCATGATCACAAGAAAGATCAAATCTCTAAAGACCGATTGGTTTAGCAGCCTTGGAAACACTAGATATATTCATATGTCTTACATTACATCATAAAAATGAAAAGTACAACAACAACTTTTCTTCATATTCCACACTCATATCCCCACATACTATCCCTACAGGTCATTCATAATTTACTTCTTCATACCCTGGGAAAAATAAAACATAGAAAAGGGGTGAGGTCGAACGCCCAGTAAGGATAACAATCTAGCGGAAACTTTCATAAATAAGAATAAACATTTAAGGAAATGTATAAATAAAACAAAAGCCTTTTAAACATGAACTTCAACATAGTATGGAAAAAATAAAATGAAATAATTCCATTTACTTATTAACATGGATATTCTACTAATTGAATAATCACATGCAATATCAATAACCACTTTTATAATGATGGAATGCATAATGCCAGACTATCATAACCACATAGCCAAGGCCTCGTGCCAAGACTACAAATAATATTTTTCCATGGACTTGTGAAAAGACACTAATTTGTCTCATGAGACCAACCGATGCATCAAGGAGCTATAGCGGGCTCCACCTGTCACATAATAAGTACAATGCATTCCCATATGAAAAAGTTTAAACATAACATAAACATTCTTATTAAAACAAGCATACGAAATGTCAATACTTAAACCATAAACTATGAATGGTATAAAAATAGTACATCCACAGTAAAACATATCACAAAATCAGCAATACAATGTAGAAGTTTTGTACCATAATAAATCAACTTCAAATAAGCGTAAAATCAATCAAAGGATGTTGACATAGATGAAATCAAAAATCTTTTTAGTGAAATATTTATTTCTATTTTGTAATCATTTAAGAGTCATATATTTATAAAATAAAACATTTTCTTTGAAAATATTCTTATAATCTTGTAAGGGAAGCTTCAAAGGTTTTATAATGGCGGAAAATAACCACACCCGCCGTATTAGTTAAAAAGAACATTCTTACCTTAATTCTGTTGAAAAGGTTAAAAAGCACCTTGTTTGGAAAACGATGGAAAGATTCCATTATAAAACTCTTATAAAAATTCAAAAAAGGGTATAAATGACTTTAACTCATATTCTTTTAAATAGTAAAAATGTTTTGAAATACATTTTTAAGGAACATGGATGTGGATGATAACGAAACCCAGGTAGATTATTACGTATAAACAACCTCTGATAATGGAGAGATTGCGAAATAAACCCTTAACTTGTAATTTTCCTTGGTTGGGGTAGTTTAACCTCCTGTATAATGGTGAAATAATTGTTATTAAATTATACAAGAATATGATATCATATATGATCTTTTAACATTGATTAGTTAATAATATCTTAGCATTATCTTTATTTCGGGTGTTAACTTACTCATTTTCTTTTATATGTTTTTTTACGTAAGCCATGTTTGTGATGGATAGGTTGTACCTTAATCATATCCAGAATGATATCAAGTCTTTAGATACTATTATTAATCATAAAATTATAATTATACTTGAATGGATATGATGGAGAATGAATCTCATCGCGTTCGTGGAGACGGTAGTCCTTTCGTACGCACGAGCGACAATATCATTCTTTTGATATTAAAATAATATATAATTGGATGGTATATCATATATACCGAATCTTTATCATGTTACATTTATTATTTACATAAATTACACATCATTATTATACCCATCCAAATAATAATTTATTGAATAACAATTACACCACGACGTGGAGGCAGTAAGCTGTACGTACGCACGTATGGTGACATGTTATTCAAAGGATGGATAGAATAATGAACATGGTTGTACCATATTTATAATAACATCACAGTATATATATGATATTGGAGTTATTATTTTAGAATGGTTACAACAAAGGAAGAAGAAGTGGAAGAAGAAAGGAACTTGAAAAGGGGTGGTGAAAACATTACCTCTTCTTCGGGTTCTTCCTTTTGATTTGATCAAAAGTGCACCTTAGGATGGCTTTCTGATCAAAATAAGGCCTCTAGGTTGTAGGGAGGGAAGTTGGGAGAGTATTTGGACAGAGTTTGGCCAAACCAAAATGCTTTGAAGGTGTGAAGAAATGAGAAGGAGGGGTGCCCTTTTATAAGAGGGGTGAGGGGCACCTTTGGAAAAGTTAGAAATATTAGTTTATAATAAATTAATATTCGGTTTCTAATGGATCCAAAGTTGATTATTTAAAATTTAAGGTGGGGATAGGTAGAAAAACATTCAACCAATAGAATGTAGACAGGTTTGGGTCATTATATTAACCTTATCCTCTATTTTTAACTTTTAGTTTATCAGTTTCACTTTTACAATATCTCTTTGTATTTTTATATTATATGTTTAATAAACTTACTATATACATCCAAGAGACCCCCCAGTGGTCCATTAATGATTCCACTATCATGATATAAGTCTCTTTGCCGAACCTTAGATTTCTAGGAATTTAATATCAATTAATAATATAATATTTGTTTTAAAAACTCTTTTATGTCAATTTTGACACTATTCAATAGTTGATTTTTGTGAAACTCATAACAGAATTATTACATCGAAAAAAGTCAATTAAATAAATACTAATATGTCATATTATCATAGAAAATTAGTGTTATTCATTAAAAGTCTCAAATTATATTTATTTGGGTATTTATAATATCAATTATTTTAATTTTTCACTATTATGGTAATTACTGCATCATCATTGTGTCATAAATAAATTACATTATTTAATGTATAAAAATTATAAATAAAATATAATTATGTAGGAAATCTCATTATCTTTCTAATGAATATTTTTATCGAATTTATCTAATGTATAACCCTGTATTAAAAATGTTTTAGTAAATAAACATTGATTTTGACTCTTTTAACTCTTTTTTGAATTAAATAATAATAAATGTCCTAATCTAATCCAAGTGGACCTAAATGATAATATTCTATTCCTAAGGTTGTTTTGGGTCGAGATAAAATTGTCTAATAGAATTAGGACACGTGTTAGTATAATATTAATATCATTTTTACCCTTAATTACCCTATTTACTTTTAACCGTGGTAAATAAAAGTAAAAAGTTATTATTCATCAAAAATTATTTTCATCACATTGAACAACATTTTACTTCTTGATATTAACCGTGTCTCATGGATTTTCTAAATTCCATTCATAGAAGCATAAAAATAAGTTTTATGAAAAAATTCGGTTTTTTAACTACCACCTAGTAGTTTCACTATTCATCAAAAATTGAAGTTTTTCAGAATAATGCCAAAATTTCACCCTAATCTATAATTGATATTCCAAATTCCAAAATGATGTCTATTTTACAAAATTCCTAACATATAAGTTTCATTAATTAATTTTGTAATTAATTCCTGCTGTCACAACAAATAGCGTGTTTTTAAGAAACCATATATATCAAAAGATTGACAATTATTTAGGTCCAATTTTAAAGTGAAATTAATTATAATGAACACCGTTGGATAAAATAGTAAAAATATATTCTAATTATACTTTAAAATCACTCAATAATATAATTTATCACTATAAATTATTTTGATTAAAAAATTTGTTGTTAAGTATTTTTCACTATTCATAAAAATTGGAAGTTCTCAGAAAAATACCCAAACTTCATATTAGGATAATTTCGATATTCCAAATCCAAAAATGAAGTCCATTTTGAAATATAAAATATATATAATTTCAAGAAGTAGGTATTACTATTCATAATGGCTGGTTTGATTGGTTGTGGTGTGTTAGAACTTGATGTTGCGTACAACACATGCTATCACATTATTCAAAGATAAGCGTACCGTAGAAGTTTGGGGTGTTACATTTACTACATTTATTTCACTTTTTACCTTGATATGAAAATTATTAAATTATTTGATTTCAAGATGGACATTTTGTCGATGTTTGGAACTTGAGTAAAAAATGAACTTGTTATATTTATAAATTGTACAGTTGGTCAAATTAAATTTACCTCTAGAATGATATTAATGGTTTAGATATCATATCTGTCCTATATATATGTATTTACAATAGTACATATCATTTTGAGAAAATAATTGAAACACACCGTTCATCGAGACGGTAAGCCGTATGTATGCATGAATGCTACTTTGATTTATATTTCATATTTAATGGAATGAAATCATAATGATAAATAAGTATATTTTAATTATAGTATAATTTCATATTTATATATGTTATATAAGTTCATTAACACCATCCATTATAGGTTCCATGTATGGCATGAACGAGTTATACAACTTTGAGGGGCGGTAGTCCACACTTCCTCAAATGAAATTATTGTATATATACAACATGAAAAGCATAAAGGTATGTTATAAATGAGAATTACATATTCATAAAGATAAAATAAATATCATAAACATCATATATAATATCAGTTCAATCATAATGGCTACCATGGGAGTTGTTAGGGGAAAATAAAACAATCATCTTTTCATGAGGTAGCAGTTCGCCGTACACAGAAACAATATGTTCGTATCCATTAGATGAAGATGTGTGTAAGTGTAGTGGTAATACTTCTTATAAAATCACCCTAGTATTTTTTGGGTACTTAATTTGTTATCTAAAACAATAATAATAAGAGCTAGGGAGTGGATAAGGAAAAATAATGGAACGAAACTTGAGAGAAGACATTACCTCAAAATTGGGTAACTTCTTTGGATTTGAGCCAAAGGGCTCCATTAAATTTCCTTATTCCTAGGGGAAGGATTATATAAGACATAGAGGGATTTTGGAAGATTATTTGGGCTGATGTTGGGTCAGAAAATGGGCTTGAGAGGTGTGAGCAATGTGTTAGAGGTGGTGTCCTTTTATAAGAGGGAGGAGGGGCTCTTTAGGAAAGTTTGAAAGTATTATTTTATTATAAATTTTTTTCTAGTTTCAAAAGGTCCAAAACTTATTAAATTATAATATAAGAAGATTATAAGTTTAAATAAAACCATACAATAATAATTGGACATGTTTTGAATTTTTTTTAATCCTTATATATTTTATTTAACCCTTTGTTAACTTATTTAACTTTTACCACGTTTTCTTGTATATTCATACTATATGGTTAATATATTTAATATAAAATACCAACCAACCCAAAATTGATAAATTAATGATATTTTTAAGACCATATATTTCAATCTGACTAATCTTATTTTTTAGGACTATTTTATAATTTTATAAAATATTAATTGATTTAAAATCTCATTTATGTAAATTTTTATACTATTTATATCATGAATTTTTTAAAAATCCATAAAAATTGATCAATTTAAAAAAACATAATTAATTAAAATATAACAAATAATAATAATCCATAAAATTCTTGTATGGCATAAAAAGTTTCAAAATAAATTTATTATAATATTTATTATCTTAATTATTTAAAACATTCATCAATGTGGTAGTTATTACATCATCATTGTGTCATAAATAAATTTAATTAGCTGATTTATAAAATTTAGGAATTAGATTACATGTTGTAAAAAATGTTATTATGTTTCTAATGACTATTTATAGTCAAAGATATCAATTATATAACCCCACATTAATTTTTTTTAGCAAAACAATACATGTTTATAATATTTTTATTTTACTTTCAATAAAAAGTTATTAATTTAATTATGTTACCAAAGTGGATTTCAAAGGACAAAAGTTCTACAAAATGATTTTATTGGTCTTCAATGACTCATACAATATGGTTAGGAAAAGTTTTAAGGTAATTTTATATTATTATAATATTATTTTATCCTTGAATAACCCTATTTACATTTACCACAGTAAATAAAAATCAAAAGTTAATATCCACCAAAAATTATTTTCTTCTTATTGAAACACATTTTACATATTTATAACAATCATGTATGTATTATTTTTTAAATTCAATCCATATAAGCTATAAAATTTTATTTGAATGAAAATGTCAGTTTTAACTATTATGTTGTGTTTTTCACTATACATAAAAAATATAATGTTTTCATAAAAATACAAAAAATTCACCTGAAGATAATTTTCATATTTTGAATTCAAAAATGATGTCTATTTTTTAAAATTTAAATATATATGTTTCATTAATTAATTTTAAATTAATTTCTGTTGTCAAAACAAGAAAACATGTTTTTAAAAAGTAAAAACTACAAAATGATTGACATGTGTTTATTTCAAATTTCAAAGTGAAAACAAATAAAATAACCAAAATTGTATTAAATGTTAAAAATATAATCCAATTAAACTTTAAAACCATTTAAAAAAAATATAATAGAACTATAATTAAATCATATAGAAAGACAATTTTGACTTAAAAATCCGTATTTTTAACCATTCATTAAAAAATGAACATT
This sequence comes from Viscum album, assembly GCA_963277665.1. NCBI lineage: Eukaryota > Viridiplantae > Streptophyta > Magnoliopsida > Santalales > Viscaceae > Viscum > Viscum album. Next base: position 1,969,510,292 of record OY728132.1, read on the forward strand.
ATCAGAAAAATAAAAAAAATTTAGTCAATGTAAATTTTGATATCCCACATCTAAATAAGTAGTTTATTTTTTCAAATTCAACATATGAGAGTGAAAAATAGATTTAAGGTGTTTCTCTATAAAAAGGTGGTAAAACTACCTATTAAAATTATTAGAGTATTTATGCTTAAAATTGGATTCATTCTCATTTTAAGCTTCTAAATTTTATTGAATAAATGTAAAAACCATTTACAAACACGTGTAATTATAATATTGTTAGTTCTATTCATTCCTGCCAATAAAATTTCTAGAAATTAACTAACATTTAAAATAATATTATTATTTTTTTTTCAGTATGACTCAGCATTGTGCGCAACTTAAGACTTCAGAGAAACCCATTTTTTCATGTTAGGTACACCATCAAACATAGCATCCAATTTAATGTAAAATAAATATTTAATTGGAAAATATTAATAAATATGAAAATATCACATTCTTTATGTACCTGGAAATTTACATCATTCCCCCCTTTTGGAGATTGTGTCCTCACAATTTTAAAATTAGTTTTGGAAACATCATTGAAATTCCAACATCAGAAAAAGAGTCAATGAAACTAACACTATGAAAGAATGAAAGAGAAGTACAAAGGTCACCCGAGATAACCCATACTCGGATTCCAGGAAAAAATGGATATAGTATTGAAGCTAAGTGTCATGTTCTAATGGAGAATGATAGAAAACATGATGAGAAGAAAGTTAGCTACCAGAAAACCAAAAACATGTGATAGGTTAAACAGTCTTTGATTCCCCCATAGGATATGTAAATATTAAACAATTTTGCTTAATTCTTATTTTCATACATGTGAGGAATTTATTTAATAATTTGACTTAAAACATAAGGTAACATACTTACTTGTCATGTAGACTTTCATCCTTTACTAAATTTATATCACAAACTCTTCTTTTCTCCAAACGATGTGTATTCAAGATGAATTGGTCACATCAAAAGTTCTATAATGAACTTATAGATAATCACATAATCCAAAAAAGATGAACTATATGTTTCCCTTATCTTTATACATTAACCCAAAACAAAATGGTTTGTACAAGATCAGATAATCCACAAAAGGATAGCCCTTTATAAAAAGAAATACTATGCTTAAACTCCAAAATTCAATAAAGTGTACCCAATGATTAACAAAGACCATTCAATACACAATTGTCTTTAAAATTATTCAATATAATCCAATATAAGATTGAAACTAGAAACTCCAAAAAAGTTAATCACATAGTCTTTAATAGTAAATCTTAACATTTATATCTAAATAACATCGATTAGTCTTATAGTCTCATACTGAAAATTAATTAACCTAATCACGTATTTTCAATTATAGGTTAATCGTTTCCATAAATAACCCATATAGCCAAATGTCCACAATAAAACATCGATTAGTCCAAAATAATATTTCAACCATTACTACACTAATTAAATTAGAAAGTATTCTATTTTAAATAAGTAGATAGTGTTTCTCAAAAGAGAGAACATATTCCAAAATAACCTTTATCACTTAATCACCAAATAATTTTATAATACCAAGGATATACAATTGGTAAAACATAATATCCAAAAATAAATTTAATCTTGATCCATAGAATCATTTAACTAAAAGTAATAATTTATACAAAACAAGGACTTCACGTAGTCCAGTGGTAGGAAATAAATCCCAGTCACACATTAGTTGAGGGTTTGATTCCTGCAGCTTTTTATAATGCGACAGGTTGTCACACGGTCTACGAGTTTTCCTTTTTCAATAACTATAGATTTTTTATCCTTCCAAAAAATGAGATAAATTCCTAAAAAATAACCATAAAAAATTTTAACCACAAATGTTTTCTCATGCTTCACATTTTCATCCCAAAAAATATTAACCTATAATTGACTCAAATCCAACAATCACATAAACCAAAATTGTTTTTAATAACTATATCCACAAAAGAAAAGATAATTATTCCTTGAATAACATTTTCATATATTAAACATCATGGTTAAACATACTAGAAAAATTCATTGAAAGTAGTCCCATCATCAATAGATCCTTAATAAGTTTAACCATTTCATCATACTAAAATGCACCATAACTCTAGAATGCATTTTATGTAGACTTTTTACTCATTCAATGTTCTTTGTAATCAATTAAACATTATTTTCCAACATATTATATAATTCGTCTTTCCTACATACAAAATCATGAATCATATCCTTTGATTCAATAATGTCCAATCATTTTCTAAGAAATAATCCATACCTTTCATTGGTCATTGTCAGTTTCCTCATCCTCAATTAGAATGGAATTAGGAATTGGAAAATATATATTTGTATGATCATGTAGATCCCATTCCTGAACCTTCTTCATAGGAAATCCATTTGTATAATTACCATGAAAACTACATTTAAAGCATTCAATTGATCCCTCATAAAGAACTTTTTTCCCTTTCCTAGAGTCAAATGAATGCTTCCTTTTTCCATGAATGGTTTCTGCTTTATAACCTTCATTAAAACATCTATAGAATCTTCCCATCCCTTTGACACATTTTCCTAGGTGTCTGTTTCCACATCCTTGAGAAAAAGATTTTTTAATATTCTTACCTTTATTGTTATTACCTAAACTCCCATTTGGATTCGTTTCCCACATAAATGATTCCTTATAAAAATAACCGAGGTTCAAGTGGTCAATCATGAATTCAAATAGTCAGTTGAGAAGAACCACATGAGTTCTCATTGTAGATCTCTTTTCATTCAGTTCCTTATTTAGAAAACCATCACAGTTTTATTCACATCCACTCTTACTTTGGTTCTTGCTAGATCTATCCATTTAGTAAAACCAAAAATGTCATTGTGAGTATACTATTAAAATCATCATATAATTATTATGAAGATGGTAAATACTATTATATATTTATTCATGTTATCTTAATCTCATTCAATTTATCTAAAATAACTATGACTCTTTCTAATATTCTAACCATTATGGTTATGTCACTTAGTCTTAAATAACACCTTAACCTATAAATTTATCAAAAACAACCTTGGATTCAAACTATAATACCCCATCCTTAAATATTACATAATTTTTAAATAAGTTATTAATTCACATTGAGGATATTTTCAGGTTCATAGATTTAGAGAATTAGGCCGTAACTATTATATTACATCTCAAAAATTAAAAAGTCTACACTTCAGCTCTATCCAAAATTTTCACAATAAAAAATAATCCTTAAATAAAAAAAGAGTTCTTATATTGATATAAATATTCTTGAATAATTCCATTCTATTATCCTTCCTTATACCCTATGAAAAAAATTCAAAAAAATGAGGTGATCAAAAAACATGAAAAAGGGTTATAAAATAAAGAAATAAATTTCTTTTCCATCAATACATACAATCATTGAAATCATACTTTTCAATCATAAAACATAATCCCTTTAACACACCTTATGAAATCTTAAGATTTATGAATAACACATAGAAATAATAAATCATAAAAGTGACTTGTGTATTCATAATCATACTTACATTATTTATTTCACTACTACATAGGGAGTTATGTTTTGGAATACCCATCAAAGTATATTCCCTAATTATCTTAGGATAAACATTAACATTTAAATCCATCACGTTACCAAATACATTGGAGAGCTATCTCGAGCTCCCCGACCCAAGGTTAATCATGGAACCATCCATATACATAAACAATTCCCAATAACCATAAAATATTCATAACATATAAAATAAGTATAATCTAAATAAAACATTTTCACATTTCAATCACAAAATACAATTTCACGATACTAAAACTATAATCCATTTCCAAAACCATTTGAAACATTTAATAAAGGGATTGTTGAATCAATGTGTCCCATACCACTTTGAAACCTTTAATGGAATTTACAATTCAAGACATTAATATACATATAAATAAATTCTTAAATATATTTTTAAAACATTGACATTAATAATAAATATCTAGATGATTAAATCATTAAAACATTTAAAACAATGTTTTAATTAAAGAGTCCCTTTCCACTTAAGAAAATACTTTAATAAAAATAATTAAAGAGTAAAATAAAAAAAAACTATAATATCATGAGAATAATTATATTCATGATATCATATTTCAATGATTAGGACATACAACTTATAGGATAATAAAGTTTCTCAATATCAAGATATTACTCAATGAAAGGAGTTCGAGATGAAGTCCCTTATAAAAATTCGACAGCCTAACTGTGTCAGTTTAAAATTCATAAAAAGAGTTGATAGGAGAGAAAAGGGTCTTTAATCACTTGGAAATAAAATGCACAAAAATAAGGATATTTAAAAACATTTTCTAACATATGAAAATGGAAATTAAAATACATGACACAAAAGATGTCTTTGACTAAAAGATTACGGTTAAGTGTTCCCTTACCTTGTGTCCGACTTGTCTAGTTCATTATTTGTCTCTCTTAAAAATAAGCATAAGTTAATTTCTACTTTATTTAGAACAATTAGAATGTTTATTACGCATTTTATATAACTTATTACCTTTCTATCACAATTTGTTAATTATTTGACTTCATATCAGACATTTTGTCGATGTTCAGAACTTGAGTCCATAATGAAATTGTTATAATTATAAATTGTGAATGTGGTCAAAAATAAATTATCTCCAGAATAATATTCCTTATTTAGATATAACATATATATATATATATCATATAATAACAATTATATTTCTATTCAGAATAGTCTACATCATTTGGAGATATGAAATGAAACACACCATTCCTGGAGGAGGTAAGCCGTATGTACATAAGAAAGCTACTTTCAATTCTATTTCATATCTAAATGAATGAAAACATAATGATACATAAGTATAATATAATTCCAGTATAATATCATGTATTATATATGTTACATAAGTTCATTAACACCATCCTTTATATGCTTCATGTATGGCATGAACGAGTCATATAACTTTGAGGGGTGGTAGTCCGCACTTCCTCAAATGAAATTATCATATATATACAACATGATAAGCATAAAGTTATGTTATAAATGAGAATTAAAGAATAATGGAGATAAAATAAATATAATATATATCATATGTAATATCAGTTCCATTATAATGTCCACCATGGTAGGTGGTATGGGGAAATCAAATAATCATCATTTTGGGAGGCACTAGTTCGCCGTACATTGAAATAGTATGTTTGTATCCCTTAGATGGTGCTATGTGTAAGTGTAGATCAAATAAATATCATAAAAACAACCAATTATAATTATGATACTAGTTTTTGTGAGGAATTAGTTTGTCGTACATGGAATATTTGGGTAGATTTTGGACGAGCCAAGGGGCTTGAGAGGTGTGAGTAATTTGTTAGAGGTGGTGTCCTTTTATAAGAGGTAGGAGGGGCTCTTTAGGAAAGTATGAATGTATTATTTTATTATAAAATTATTTTCACTTTATAAAGGTACACAACTCAATAAATTATAATATAAGATAAATATAAATAGAAATAAAATCATCCAATAATAATTGTATAGGTTTTGGATTTTTCTAATACTTATCTTTTTTATTTAACCTTTTGTTAACTTATTTAACTTTTACCATGTCTTATTTTATATTCATACTATATGGTTTATATATTTACAATAAAATTCCATGAAACCCAAAAAGAATCATTCATGAAATTCACCACACCATATATGTCATTTTAAATAATTTTATATTTTTAGGACTATTTTATCAGAAAACCCATTTATGTAAATTTTTATACTATTCATATCATCACTTTTTAAAAAATCCATAACAATTTTACCAATTCAAAAAAAAAATCATCAATTAACAGATAAAAAGTCATAATATCCATAAAATTCGAATATGACATAAAAAGATTCAAAATAAATTTATTTTAATATTTATAATCTCATTTATTTAAAATATTCATTAATGAGGTAATAATTTCATCAGCAGTGTGTCATAAATAATTTTTTTATTCGATGTCTAAAAATTATTAATAAAATACCATAATGCAAGAAATATTTTTTTTTCTAATGATTTTTTATATACAATGATATCAATTACATAAACCCACATTAAAATTTATTTATCAAAATAATACATGTTTATGATATTTTTTTAATTTTAATAAAAAGTTATTAATGTAATTATCTTACCCTAGTTGCTTCCAAAGGCCAAAAATTATATCCAAGGATTGTATTAGTCTTCCATGAGTAATCCAAAAATGTTAGGAAAAGTGTTAAGGTAATTTTATATTATTATAATATTATATTTCCTTTGAATTACCCAATTTACCTTTAAAAACAGTAAATAAAAATTAAAAGATATTATTCCCCAAAAATTAATTTCATCATATTACACAAAATTTAAATTACTGATGAAAACCATGTATGTAGGATTTTTGAAAGTGAACTCAAAGAAGTGTTAAAGTTTCATTTAAATGAAAATGTCGATTTTTGGACTACTATGCCGTGGTTTTCACTATTTATTAAATATTGAAAATTTTAAAAAATTTACCAAAAATTCACCGAAAGAAAATTTTGATATTCAGAATTAAAAAATGAGGCATATTTTACCAAATTAGAAACATAAATGTTTCACTAATTAATTTAAAATTAATTTCCTTTGTAAAAAATTATAAAGCGGGTTTTTAAGAAGTAAAAACTACAAAAATATTAACATGTGTTTATATCTAATTATAGAGTGAAATTACTTGAAATGGCCAAAATTGGATTAAATGGTAAAAATATAATATAATTACACTTTAAAACCATTTAAAAAGATAAAATAACCCTATAAATAAATCATATGAAAAGACATTTTTGACTTAAAATGCTGTATTTTAACTATTCATTAAAAAATGAACTTCATCAGAAAAAAACCAAAAAATTTCCCAATGTATATTTTTATTTCCTTCTTCTAAAAAAGAAATTTATTTTTTCAAATGAAACATATAAAAGTTCAAAAAACTATATTTAAAAGGGGTTCACCATCAAAAGGCGGCAAAGCTACCTTTTAAAAACATTAGTCAATTTATGATTAAAATTGGATTCATTCTCATTTTAAGCATATAAATTTAATTGGATAAATGTAAAATTATTTAACAAACATGTTTAATCACAATATTTTTAGTTCTATTAATTCCTGCTAATAAAACTTCTAGGAGTTAACTACCATTTAAAAAAATTATATATTTTTTTATTATGACTCAGCATTGTGTGAAACATAGAACTTTAGAGAAACCCATTGTCGCATGTCGCGTATGCCATTGAAAATAGAATCCCATTTAAAGTAAAATCAATATTTAATTCACAAATGATAATAAATATGAAAATTTCATATTCTTTATTTACTTGGGATGTTATAATGTAGTGGCATCTCTCCCAAATCCCACACCAGCCACACGATTACCTTGGATGGGCCACACAGTTTCTACTAATCTTGTGCTGCCCTTGCACATGCCAAAATTTACCCAAAACTAAAAAACACAGAATTTAATGTTGATAACTCAACCAGAACAAAAAAACAAGGATGAAAGATCAAAATGAGAATAAAATAAGTTTATTTTCAATGTTGTGGTGAGACAATTATCCCCACCAAAAACACTCTATGCCCGTAGAATGTCACACAAACAAAAGATAATCAAAACTTGAATCCATGCCCGATCGAAATCGAAGGAAACCAAAAAAATTAGGATAAAATGTTTCTCCACAATTCACACCTAACTGATCTAGAAGAATCCAAAATAAAGAATATGGTGAGAACACAAGAGAGTTTTTCCCAACATAAAAACCCAACTAGCATGGGATATTCGAAATTCAAACAATTCCACCAAGGTATAAATAGGAAAACCATTATGAGGAATCCTAGACAAATGAAACCACATGAATTCCCTACAAAACCCAAAAATATCCCACACTATCTAATAATACCAAGCACAAGGATGTATCCTTCCGTATAAAACCAACCCTAGAGATGAACTAAAGAACAATCTATCAACTTCACAAAACTCATGCATCTCCAAACGTACACAGGTAAAACTGACCCCAAACCACAAAGGAATAAGCACATTCAATGAAGAAAAAATAATTCATAGAGCCATAATCTGTTAAAAGACTACTTGAATTATGATAAAACAAGAAAATCACACTTTTAAGATGAAAAAATGAAGATACAACACCATAAAAACCAAAAAGGGATTTTTAAATGTCTCCACCCCAACACAGGAGACATAAACTGAACCACGGTTCCCCACATCCTAATGATTCCTTACTGCATGCGAGATTCACTCTGAGGCCTTCAGATGTAGATCTGATTAATGGAACATTAACCACCTCACAGTTAGGTACCTACATCCTCTGATTAAAACTCATTCTTTGATCAACGCTTTAAACACAATATCTTCATTTGACCCAAATGACCACAACAACCGAAGGCATTCAGAGGGATGCAATAAGACAACTTCAAATGCCTGAACTAACCACACTAGTAGCACACAATCAAATGGTCTAAATAACTATAATCTAGAACGAATAAAGCAGACTCCTTAGAGACATGTTCCTCCAGCATGCACTCTTTGCTAGATGGGGAACCTTCACAAACAACAAGTGACACCAGATTTTCAACTATATGCACTCCAGAAACCTACTCATCTAAAAATTATTCTTCAAAAAAATTCTCATAATGAATATACTTTGATGATAGGAAACACTCCTTGATCATTAGATGAAGAACCCTAATGAAAAGATATGTCCTCATCAGATCCTATGACACCACCTCCTGTGAGAAGGGAACTAGCTCTCTAAAATATTCAGCATAGGCATTCACTATCCATTGGGCTTGCTTAACACTAATGAGATTTTCTATCTTCTTTATCTTCAACTCCTCAGGTAAGAACTATCAGACAAATAAACATATAAAACCTTCCCACATCTGGCCAACTTGCATCGAAAACTGAGAAATGACTCCCATTCATCCAAGGATGGAACCTTAAATAATCATAGAACTAAATTAACTCTAATAGATTCAGGAGTTCCCAATGATCTAAAGATACTATCAACTTTATATAGTCCCTCCACTGCCTCAAGAGGACCACAATCACCATGATAGACGAGCAACACTTTAGAAAAACCATAAAATAAGAACGATTCACTAGAAATTTTTGGGAAATTTCTTGAAGGCATATTATGATCAATAAGAGAAACAAAAATTGAGAATCAAAATAAACCCAAAGCTTAATATAAAAGTATATCTCAAACCAACATAACATGATCACAAGCCAAACATATACAACAACCACAAAAAATCATCTTCTCAGAAGGTCAATTTCATTTAATTTTTCAAAACCACCTCCTTCTATGGATATTATGAAATAAGATAAACCCATTTAAAAAAAACTCACTTTTAAAAATCCCAACCATGAAATCATTTTAATCATTTAATATTCATTCATTCTACTTACATTCATACCATCCATGAAAATTTTCCTCCATGCACTTCCAAACATATCCATACATATCTGACCATTCATATGGAATGTCAAGGGTAACACCTAGAATTTCCTCATTAAACAGATGAAATTACCAAATAATTAATTCAAAAAAAATATATTTAAAGAACCATTTAAAATTTTTAATCCGAAACCATTTTAGTGAAATAATTTGTCATTACAAATATTCTCTAATTTGAAAGAAGAAACTGAACAAAATAAAACCAAATTGAAAGAAACTTGCACCAAACCTCCAGAATGAAGAATTAGTGTCCATGCTTAACTCAGTGACATGGTTGTGGGCCATACCCCAGGTGGGAATCAACTACTATTAGTATATTGAACTACGTATTCGAACATCACATGGGTCACTACTCTATGTGAGATCACGACATAACACCGACTTTGCTCAATTTTCATTCCTCTCCTAAACTGATTGAAACCAAGACAATGACTACAAAATCTAGACTACCCCTAGAAACTCTAGGATCAAAAAGAGAAAGAGTTCATGACGCTCTTCCCATACCTACCTCAGAATCCATGACAGTCCTAATATACAATTACTTGACACCCCACATTACAAGGGCCAACTCTGATACCATTTTGTTGCGAACAAGTCTTGGATTCCACCCTTCTTGACATCTTACTCGGTCTGAGTTGGGTCCCAAAGGGTGTTCCTGATCTATATAGGTTGGAATATAGTGTCAGGAATAAATGGTAACCCATAGGGAATAATTTAGCCCATTTTATAACTAGTACAAAAATAAAATAATTTAAACAAGCAGAGGAACGAATAGTAATAACTGAATCATAAATAAATATACAGAAACGATTCATTTACAATCTTTGATGAAAATAGAAACTAAAAAAAAAGAGACTGAACCACAATACCATAATCTCCATTTGACCTCTTCGCTAATACCAACCATAAGGATAGCCTGCTCTGACCATGAGAACTCGAACTAGGGACTAAACCTTTAAAAGATCTCAAGTAAAATGACACTGAATGATACTAGTAGGGTGTGAGCTTAATATATTATTAGGTAACCACCAAAGAATCCATACATTTGTTTTCCTAAAAATATTCCACAAACACTAGTTTGAAAGTACATATATAAAATAGGTATTTTTTTACATTTGATGAAAACAAACCAAACATTCCAGATGTTACCATTTAAAAAAAATAAACACAATTTTTCTTTTTAGAAATTATTTTCATTTCCCACAACCCATTTTCTTTGAAACCAACCTAACCACCCAATCCTAACTTGTAACCAAAATATTAATGTGTGGAAAATAAATGGAGGAAAAGCAAGAAGATAAAAACTAATAAGAATAATATAAAAAATTCATCTGAAAGATAAAAAAACAAGTGCAGATAGTAACTATTGTATTTTACAAACCATCTCTAGAGTGATCCCTGGACATGCTTGAGTCAGACTCACCAGCCTTCATATGGTGCAGATTCATAGGCTATAACCAACTAGATACCCAAAACTGACAAATGTTGTGGAATATCCCACAAAGAGCTACCAAGTCTGGGGGGGAGAGGGTACAAATCTACTTAACTGATATTAACAAGAAACCATTACTCTACCCTAAAAAGGATTCACAAGAGACCAATGGTAATAGTATATAATGTAACTAGGGTTCCCTCACATGTGTAACTATCCTAAATTACCGGCGCCACACTTTCCTAAACTAATAACTAACACCCCTATATGATAGCCTGTATAGGGAAATCCTTTATTGGGGTTCGAGTCATATTTAAAACCATTTATAAGTACCAACAGGGCCATCACATACATTGATCATCATAACATTTCTCAAAACATGCTAAGATTCCAACGAAGAGTTTTTATTTCCAAATCCACATTCACTTTTAAATATTAAAAATTGCCAACTGGGACTTACATCATGTCGATTTTAAAAAACAATTTACAAATAATTTCCAAGAAAATGGAAAAATCTTATTTTATGTGAACAATACCAAACATGCCTTATATTTCAAGTTAAATTACATTTCAAAATGAATATTAAAACATAGAATATATTTATAGATAAAACATGGGATTTCAGACCATTTAGAGAGAAATTTTGTCCCAAAATACCAAATGGGAAAAGTTTTAAAGGACACATTTGAATCGAATTTTAGAACCATATTGAGACCAGAAACCATTTAGGAAGACATGTAGGTATAAAAAATAATTGGGATAAAGAGGTGTAATAGAGATATTGTGTTTCAAAAACAAGGATTAATTGCTAAAAATTTATTTATCAAATACAATTATCATTTGTGTTCCCATCCATGTGTGCACATTGGGCACACATGGATGTTCCCACATCTAATAGCAGAAGACAAGTTTTTTATAAAATCAAAAAAAACAACCTTTAATTGAACCCCACATGTTTCCAAAATAGAAAAACATATCACATGTAACCATTACACATAAGAGTAAACAATTCCAACAAGTGACATCCAATTTTTAATTTGACAATAATAGTATAACATAACCATAGATAAACACTTTTCAAGACAACAAATTTCATCGTAAAAGAACACTTGAAATTTCAAAAAACACCTTTAGTTCATATATATATGGGAATATTAAACAAATCTCTTTGAAAACCATTTTTGAAAAATTATACCAACACCCAATCACATAATAAACTAAGAAACTGCATCACGAGCATGAAAAACATAATTACAAATTTTCTAAAAACAACCAAGAATCATTAGAATGAATCCTAAAAGAAAATCATGGATACATCTACCTCAACAGTGTGAGAATGTGTAGAAACCAAGTGGGAAGAGATAAGTAAGCCCAATAGATGATCCACACACCCTAAATAAAAAAGAAAACAACCTAGGGAACTAACGCTAACCTCTAGGGTTAGGCCAAATAGGAACCCACAAAATTCATACCTAGAAATCAATAAACTAGAGCATACAGGTAATAAAGGGGGCCAAAACCGTATGAATCTCACCTTGAGTCTTCAAGGATGGATCCATAGTTGAGGAGGAGCTAAGGAGATTGGGGATTTCTGACCCCTTCATTCACTAAAACTGACCAAGAAGGATGTGGATGAAACAAGGATAAAAAGATGGGAGATATAAAGTGGGGTTTTAATATTTAAAATATCAAGGTAGCTCGTAGGGGTTGTACACATGGTTTACCAAACAATGATCTAACCGTGTGGTAGATACTGCCTAAGAATGAATCAACCTCATGACCTGCCCATGCTATTTGACTTATCATGCACAAAGAGTGCCATATATTCTTTCCAAAATCCCACACTTATTGCACAATTACCTGGGCTAGGACACATGATTTCGACTAACCGTGTTCTACCCATGCACAAGCCCAAATTCACCCAAAAATAAAAAACTAAAAAGTTAATGTCGAGAACTTAACCTGAACCTCAACCCAAGGATCCTAGATCAAGATCAAAATAAAATAAAAGGGTTTTAAATGTTGGGGTGTCACATTCCCAGGAATAATACACTATGACACATTATTTTTTAACATGTTGTTCTACAGATTGGTATCTATAGTTTAGAAGCGTTCTAAATGAGAATCCTATTTATCATATGAATTTAACATAATAATAAACCATTTATCTAATTCTTATTAATGGGTCTTTGATTGTTGGTGTGAATCAAACATATGTTTTGAAACACCAAGTTAAAAATATTAGATAGTTGTTACAAGGAAATGCACATCAATGTATGGGTAATGAGGGATGGGTTACTAAATTGGACATCCAAAAATAGGATCTATGTTTAACTATATGATCACTTATATATTTATAAATATGTTATTATTTTCAATCTATAGAATTTAATATTATTTTGTTATTATGTTTTGATAAAAAATAAATTCTATGCAGGATTCTTAATAATTATTGTTCTATAAACATGAGTGAAATTGTTTATGGTAATTTTAACATGGTGAAAGGTATATAAATTTTTGGTAATGATAATTATTTCTATATCATTTAATATATGATGGATATTGTTGAATATAACACCAATTATGATTAAAATATTCTCTTTTGGTATAAATGAGAAAAACAAGTAAAGCCTTTATATCGGTTGATTTTTAGAATCATTAAATAATAGATTATTTGAAAAATGTAAAACTTTTATATAGTAGAAAATATACAAAGAACCTTTTAGTGAAAAAATCAAGAGAGGGGGTAATGGTTTTTAATATAAAATTTTTATAAGTATGTATAATAACTACTTATCAAGAATTTTTGGTGTACACAAACATTATAAACTTTACTGAATATTTGTGTGAGTATATTTTTTCATTTTTTTGAGAAACATCTGTCAAACAATTTAAATGATTATTTTTTTATAAATAATTAATATAATTAGCATGTAATAAGTATTTTTTATTCTCTAATCAGTTCAATGTGGTAAATACATGAGCTCTAAATTTACAAATAATATGAGAGAAAAAATAATTAGATTTTAACATACTGAACTTGTAACACCTTACTTGAATAGTGTGTTTGGATGAAAGAATTATAGATTATTAGATATTTGTTTCAATGATAATTCAATGTGGATATTTAATATCATTTAGGGTATATTCTCCTGAAGACGTTTTTTTATACTCAAATATGTTCTATCTAAGGAAATCAGAATGATATCTTATCAAAATTTTGAATACTTGGAAGCTCTGTTAGTCTTTTAGGATTATTTGGGGCTGTGATGTATACATATGATGTTTAGATTATAAATAAAGTGGAGAAAAATATTATAATTTAGTTTTTGGCTATTACATGATTATAATAACATGTAAATTTTATAATAAAAATTATCAAATAGTGTTTGTGGCCTAATATGGATTTTTTATTGAGAAGGGTTTCAATTTTTAATTTGTCAATTAAAGTAATTATATTTATAGAAATTTTAAAAATAAAAAATAATGGTCCCAAAAATAAAAAATGAGTTTGTTCCATAAGGAGTTATATATTTAGAATCGAATCATCGTACATAATAACACTGCTGGATTGGTATGAAAAAAATAAGATCCTAGGTGAGATGAGTTTCTTGGGGAAATTTATGATGAAGAATTGTTCTAAATGGTGAAAATCACAAACAATTGGGAGGGTATTGGGAGTTATAAATTTGTTAAATGGATAAAGACAATGTGAACTAAGATGAACTCCAAATACATTAATAATATTTTGACCAAGGTGCAAAAACATAAATGGATGATACCCATAAAGTGGATGTGCATTCTTTGAATGAAAACTTTAATGAATAATACAATTTGTACTTATAAAACCCTAAAAGTGGATGAAGATTAAATATAAAAATTACCTCAAAAATGGGTTTTTGTAGTCCTTCCCTTTAATAACACTAAAAAGAAGAATTGATGAAAGTGGTAATTTTATCGACACATTGTTTAGCGCAGTTAAATGGCCCTATTTATCAGCACTTTTTAGTAGCCCTGATAAAGGGGGGGGGGGTCTTTATCAGTGCTATTTTTCTATCATTAGAAAAGGGTATATTTTAAAAAATCATTAAAAATAATATATAAATATATAAATATTTTAATATATAACTATATAAATTTATAAATATATATATTGATATAAATATAATTTATATTTTTTAATTATGTTTTAGATAAGTAAAAATAGACATTTTCACTTAATATATAAGATATTTTGTGAAAATGGATTATAAAAGATTTTAAAAATATATTTTTCATTAATATTTTTCTAATTATTATCTTGTAATAATCATTTAATAATAATTTTAATATAAAAAAAATTAAATTATCAATAAAAGATCTATAATAATTTAGAAATAAAACTAAAACTTCAAACAAATATAACTTTTGATATGGGTGTTCATTTGAGTACTACAACATATCAAATCGAAGCATATGAAGTGATCTATGCACTATTGATAGAGGGGAACCCTAGGTCAATGTTTTGTGGCAAAAAAGGCCAAGAAGGACTCTAGAAATATGTTTTTATTCGAAATAACTGAATTTGTTAACATTCGATGGATGTTCAGCCTCATTTAAAGTGGAATTTTTTCACTTTTTTAGTGGGGACTGAATTTATTCGTAGATATTAAATTCATATTGTTATTATGTATTTAAAATCTTATCATTTTTTATAATGTACTGTTATTTATAATCAAATATATAATAATAAATAAATATTTTTATTATATTCACACATAAAAATTTAATTTTATAAATAGATAATTAAAAATATTTACATATAAAATATATTTCTCAATATATAATCCTTTTCTAAATAAAAAAATAGCCATATTTTTTACAATACAATTACATGAATATTCATATACGTATGTAATGTGTGTGGGTATCAGTATATTAGTGTTTTTCTGTATTAACAAACTGGTATATATTATCTATATATTCAAACATATGAATATAGAGACTAATATATAATATATGTAAATATATTTAAATATATATAAATATGTATAATTATACATATATATACACACACATATAATATATACAAGTTTATGTAAGTTGTATATATGTATGTTTTTATTAATTTATTTGAAAATTAAGAAAAAAATATTATATAAATGAATTTATAACTAATC
The DNA here is from genome assembly GCA_963277665.1 of Viscum album. Lineage (NCBI taxonomy): Eukaryota > Viridiplantae > Streptophyta > Magnoliopsida > Santalales > Viscaceae > Viscum > Viscum album. The sequence continues at coordinate 1,969,526,435 of OY728132.1, forward strand.
TTATAAAAATATAATATTATTTGAATAAATATAAGAGTAAAAAAATATAAATATAAAATATAAATGTATTGATAAAAATATTTATTAATATATGAATAACTATAACTAAAAATAAATATAAATAAATAAACAAATATATATATATATATATATATATATCACTAAATGGAGAAAAAAAGATGGATGAGTGGTAAAGGTTGATGAACGCATTGGAGAGGTCTCTAGTTCCAATACAACCAGATGAAGGGGTAAATGGGTGAGTTAAGAAAGGGTCTAGCACTGTTAAATGGTGGGGGGGGGGGGGGGGGTTCCAAGCACTTTTAATGGGGTGGCGGGAATGCGCGTGGATGGTGATTCCAATCACTTTTGAAAAGGGGGATTAAGAACTGTCAAAGGGGGGTGAGTCTCCCATCCAATATATAGATTTTTTTTTAATTTTTTTACATTAATTTTTAATTTTAAAAAAGAACTCATAAGAAGGGTCTTTTATCAATTGTAAAAAAATAATTGATGAAAGACCCTTTTAACGACACTGAAAAAGAAACATTTTATCATAGTTTTTTAGCACTGATAAAAGGGGCATTTATCAGCAGTTTTTGTGATAATAATTGGGACCCCTTTTAATAGTACCTCAATTATCATCACTTTTTTTGATCTAATAAAGGACTCTTTTTTGCACTGATAAAATCCTATTTTGTAGAATTTATATTTATGATATTAGTATGAGGATAGATTTTTTAACATCTTCACTGATAATGTCTATAAATGTTTTTTTATAGCATCACATTATGATTATATGTTATATAAAATGGATTTAAAAATCATTTTATAATGGAAATTAATTTTGGGAATGTATAAAAAACTACCTAAATGTTGGGTCAATGGGGATGTCCTATTGCAAGGATTATAGTGGCTCGTTGTATAAGTCCATTGGATAGCATTCAACCAACGTTTTTGGCCTTTGGTAGGTGGGCCAACATAGGTGAGACATGACCCATATGAAGCCATGGTGTGATTAGTGAAGCAGGTTCCAAACCCTACTCATGGATTTAATGAAATCTAGCATGAAATGCATTAAATAGCTAAAGAAAACAAAAGAGTGTACCAATTTGGAAGAATAAAAGCACATGAATCTATTCATCCTTGTTAGATGATACAGATATAACCTCATATTTACAATCTAGAGAACCCAATAAATTCGATTGAACTTCCATCATTCTCAAACCAGGGTGATCATTGAATATTTTGGTCACAGGGATCTACATGAAGCAATGATCGATAATCAAACTAAGCATGTTATCTCTATGGAGATGATCTGATGAAGTCCTAAGAAGCACAAAATTTAATAACAATAGCCACTACTGAATTATGATGATGTTTACACAAGGTAATGTGGTTTCATTTGATGATTCTATTATATTTTTACATTATAATGATCTCATAAACATGAAAATAAAATGAAAATTCATGAAATAATATACACCACATACTTTGAAAAATATTGGAGTTGGAAACCCATGATCTTAAATATTTGATCTACCAAGATCATCAAAAATTAAATATAACATTGAAAAAGGTTTACGTATAGAGACCATGAAAGGGAAAGAAAATTTTATTTATAGGTATTGATCCTTCCTATATAAATAGTGGTAAGGATGAGAGAGTGGATTTTGATCATTTGAGAGAGATCTTATAAATCTGAAGAAAAATAGATAACTGAAAATGATGTTTTGTGAAGTGATTCTTTGATATGGGGTCTTCAAACGACTTCTTATTTTTTTATAAAAGTTATGGGGTTCCATGTATTTTTAAAAATGGGAGCCATGAATTGTCAACCCCATTCATGCGTCTTCCATCGCTAGGAAGTGTGAAGGGTGTTCACACTTTCTCCAGATTTTTTTAAAAAAACTTCAAAATTAATAAATTAATATATAAAAGAACATTTTAATTAAAAAATCATCTATATGTATAAAATATCAACAAATATCAATAAATATTAACAAATAATAATAAATATTAATTAAAATATCTCAATATGTATGAAATATCAAAAAATATAAATAATTAATAATACATAATAATTTTAGTCATCAATATGTATAAGATATTAAAAAAAATAATACATATTAATTAAATATTAAAAAACGTTAATAGTAGTGTTCATAGTCATTTTAGTCATCTTGTCTGATTCTTAGGGCACTACTCGATCTCCTATAGTGTTTACTAAATATATTTTATAGTAGAGTCATGCATCCAAATTTCTTTCCAATTGTATATTTCAATATATTAATATATCCATGTTATGTTACCCAAAATTCTATCCACTTGCTATCCCATTAATTTATAGGAAGTAAATATTGCAACCAAAAATGGTATTAGTTTATACTTAAGAAATGTGTCATCAATTATTTCACTATATCTATATGATCCATACTCGGTATAGAAAACAATAGGATTTGATTTGGTAAACAATGTTTTCCTCTAGAAACTGATATTGATACCCCATGAAATAAGGACTCCTATACTTATCACCAAGTGTAATCTAATTTTATTTCTAGATGAAGAAATTAATTGAGATATGAGACTTTTATTAGAACAGTCAACCTAAAATCATGCACTCACTTTATCAAATAGATCAAAACATTGAAGTTAAATAAAAGGAAAACTGGCCTTTGATCACATCCATACTTCAACTTTTCAAAATTCATTGATTAATTTAATTATAACCCATATCTAGTGAGTTTATTTTTTGTTAAAAAAGGAATATAGACCTAGAAAAATATACCTCTTCCAATAACATGATCTTCCTGAACATTCTACAGTAATGGATTTTAAGATGTTCTAATATAGAAAATACACTAGAATTTATCTTCAATTTATGGCTGTCTAGATTTGAAAACTTATATAACATCAGAAAGAATTATCTTATTTTCCATACTTGTTCTTCAGGATACAAAAAATATTATAAAATAATGAGTATATATTATTTAAACTTCATTGTGTTTGATATCTTAGCACATTTTTACAATTCATCAATGATGACACACTTTTTTAATTTAATTTGAAAAAAATCGAGGAATAAATCAATGATGGTAACTTCATTCATATTTGAGATCAAGAATTGATAGCAGTAACTGCTTCTTATGTTCTCCCCTTGAGAACTTGGTTTTCCATCAATTACTTATATCATAGGAAAAAATAAGGATTGTTTCTTATTCTGGAAGAATATCAAATCAATATTTTTCATAATTTCTATAATTTCATTACCTGATGGAAGTATTTTAGCCTTAAAATCCTCCTGTGAAGATTCTGAAATAGTAGAAACTGGGTCCTTTAATTAAGTCTTAATAAGTATCTTCTCAAAATTGGCTAAATAAACTTCTAGTTCCATATATCTCATATTTTGGTTTTTGTCATCTTCAATCATAACCACCCACACTTTACAAATATCCATTATTCATTCTTTTTCTTATATATGAATCATTTTTTAAAAATGATTCACATTCTTAGATATTTTAGGTTTTTATATCCAATTTCAAATAATTGAGATTAATGATATTTTTTAATAATTATTCAAGTTCACAAATATTTTCATCTAGAGTCTTTTAGAATTCAATATAATTAATATTATTAATCTTTATTAATGAATTAATGAATATTATTTATTATACATATATGGATTATAATACTCTGTATTATTAAAAATTTCAAATAGTAATATTTTATTTTGGTGGTTAATTTGTAAATAGTAAGTCTCTTAAAGAAAATAACATAACTCTAAAAATCCTAACAATAAGGCACATACCACATGTATTTTAAATCTAATATCAACCTAATATATGCCTCATGCATGGATGCTCCTTTGTACCACAAACATGAATACACTAGATGTGTTCACAACATGTCTGTCTATGACTCTGCTCAAGCATACGCTGCTCTTGTATGTCATCATCGACAACCACCTCCACATTCTCTCGTGTGATAGGCAGTGGATCTAAAGTCCTCATACATGTACCGTATCCTACCTCTAAGGATAGTGGATATGGAATTGAACTCTCTCCATCATGTGTTCAATATGGATGATGTTATGTGGATGTGTGCATAGTATGGATTAAAAAATAATCTAGCTCAGTCCATTTAGCATCTATATATTCCTCGATCTATGAGTGAGAAGAAGGAGGTGAATCTAATTGATCATGATTGACACAATCCTCATTTGGAAAAACATTTTCCATAACTGGGTCTTCACCCCCTTGTACATCTATATCAGGCACAGTAGGCTCTGCAACCTCATCATCATGTGGTGGATAAAAAAAAATTCCTTGATAAATCTCATTCATCAAAGGAAGATACTCTGCCATAATGCTGTAAAAATATTCCAAGTCAAATGTTCATTCCTCTACTAGATCAAAAATTTAAATTAGATGACCGATACATGCATCCTATGGAAACAAATTCAATTGGTAAGTAATGTTAATAAAAATATATTGAATAATAGATGGAATAATGTATACCAAATAATGAAATCCCCATCCGTGTTATCTCAGAAATATAACTAGGGACCTGCATTACTGGGATGCAAAATCCAACTGTTCCAAAAAATGAAAATGTGTTGTCCATACACCTCATAATAGGGACTCCTGTCATCTATCCCATAGATCATTAAATGTGGCATTGTTTCTCTTTAAATCAAAGTAACTCTTGCTTGATATCTTCAGGGAATGAATTGAATCTAACTGACATGGTAGGTCAAGAATGTGATCATGTTTTTAAAGTGCCTCATAACTCTTTCAGTCTAATTCCACTCAACAATAAGAAAATGAATCAATGGAACTTTGCAGAAGTTGGTAGCAAGCATCACTGTTCTATATGGTGGAAGACTCTAGATGATATCATCTGTATTTGGAATCCATGTAATCTGAAAGAAGAAAACAAAATTAATTTATTAATTAAGATATGTACAATAAATAACAAATATTTCATAATATAAATAATAAACACTTACATTTCCAGGTCTAATGTTGTCCAGTATAAATCTATAGGTTGGGACATCGTGTCTGGTGGAATCTGAATGCCCATGTTTTTGGGTCCACCTATAAATAACATTGTTATAGTTACATTTCATAAAACAAATTTATACAATTAATTTATACATATTATGGAAGGAATAACATACCATCATCCACGCAGAGCCTCTACTATAATATCTATAGGCAATAGATCATGTGCATGTGGAGCTAAACGAGGGATGTACTCCCATACCCACATCTACAAAAGAACATTACATCTTGTTATATGCATCTTATTGATGCGAAATGCACTGCGTGGCACCTTGAATGTATATGTTAGAAAAGTATACCCCAATCTATATAGGCCTACCTAGTTAAAATCCTAAAAAAATGTAAATATATCTGATTTACAAGAGTAGTGGATTGATAAAAAAACATGTTCCACCGATCATCCACAAAATGTATGTACGTGAAAATCACAACATAGGGATCTCATCAGCATCCTCTCGTAGATGAATGAAATGATGGTCTAATCAAAGAATTCATAATATATCACCGAAGACAGACCTAGAATCATCATAGACCACTATACCCTATAATCTATGAACAAGATGGAACCAATCTACTCAAACTTGTCCGGTCATAGCCGCACTATCAATGGGGATGCCCAACATAATGGATACATATAGCAGGGTGATAGCTATATCACCATCTTAGAAATGGAAGATATGTGAGTTTGGGCAGCATCTCTCTGTGAGTATAGTAATGAGTTGATGTTCAAAAAAGGGGAAGGTGCACATCCCTACCCCTTAAAATCCAGTGTGATAAAGAAGGGGGATGATAGTGGGAGGTGGTACGACATGGTGGAAATGATGAGATCAATGTACACTCAAAGGAGGCATTGGAAATATCTCTAAAACCCCAAATGATACATGATTAGCTAGGGATGTGACAAACAGAGGACCTGTAATTTGAAGAAATTACATCATCATAATTTTTTTATGGTGAATTTAATAAAAAATGTAAACTATTTAAAGAAAATACAACAAGAAAAAAGGTAGAAAATATATCTGGGTGATTTTGTTGGTTTATGTTATGATTATATTGTTTTATTGCTCTCCAATAAAATTTTATTTATTCTTATTTTCTAAATAAATTAGTTTGTGATGAGTATCCCTCATTGTGATTGTGGAAGCATGATATATTAATTTTTATTGTATATATATATATTAATAGTTATATCATCAAAATATTCTTTGTGATAGAACAAAAAAATGATACTAAATAAAATTAAAACATAGTAGAAATGTAGTATGTCAGAAATAAAAGGATTTATTACAGAAATATTCACAAACAAAAAAATATGCACATTCATGGTAAAATACATAGAGTCAATCATGGATGATGGGATGCGGAGAACTATCCTGCCACTTTGGGACATCTCTTATGAGTATTTCCTTCTACGTGACAAGTATTGCATCATAGTATCCCACCATATTATCAAGTACAATACATATCATTTCTTATTCGAGTTGACTTTGGTCTTCCATGGGGTTGCAAACTGATATTAAGAATCCAATAATTTAAAAAATGACCGAAATTGAAAAAACCAAAATGAAATCGAAACCAACTTATAAAACCTTGAAATAGCAGGGACTATAGCCGCCCGATCAGCTTGTAATGGGATAGAATTATAGTCACAAAAAGGATTCCATGGTACACTATAATAGTTAAGCAAAGTGCTCATGTGATACAAAAAGTCAACGTAGGGATCCCATGATATATTTATCAAATCACAACCTCCAATTACATGTGCACATGGATATTTCAATGCTTTAATGTTTATGTAATCACATTACCTATTATCCAAAATAATTATAAGAACTCGACAACTGGTGCATTTATCATGGTTGTAGTGCTGTCTTACATGAAATATCCTCTTTTCCCCATCAAATGTTAGAATAATCCATCATAAAGCATCATTTAGCATTTGATCAATGTCACATTCGAAATGCTTATTAAAACACATTCCATTATGTATCCTTTGATAAGCCTTTTGGGATGGGTCAACAATGTACTGAACACATCTATAAAATGTTTCTAGATCTATGCCTATGATCAAGAGTTTTCACACACACTTGAGGACCGCATTTATACACACCACTGTATTAGTGGTTATATTGAAACATCTCCTACCACCATCATAAGCTAATGAACATTATCCCATTGAAATTTGAATCATATATTCATACACATCTTCATTATCCCCTCAAATATCTTTAATTATTCGATAAAACATTTATTGTTGGTGATAATACATTAAAACCATAAAAGGATAATGTATTAAAAATAATATTAAATTTTCTTTTAAAAAAGTATCTTTAGAAAAACTGACCCAACTTGAGGATCACCTTATTTATTGCCTCATCTTTGAAATGATTATTCACATTACCTATAATATGTCAAATCCAATATCTATGATAAGAATTTAGATCAATCCATGGAACTCTATCACTATTCACAAACTCTATAATCACTTGATAGTGATAAGATATCAAACAGACACCACAGTTTTGTTTGACCTTAATGAGTACACATGCCAAAAACCATCTTTAAGATTCAATTTTGTTTTCAATAATATCGAATTAAAGTGGAAGAGAAGCATGATTACCATCCTATCTAACAATAATGAGTAGAAAACATGTACACCTGCTATAAAAGTAAGCACCATCGACCTGAATGAATTGTTTACAATTGTGTGGGACTTCAAATTTGGTTATCTTTCAACATGAAAGAAGTTTATAAAATATTTCCATTAATTGAAATTTACATTCTTGCCCATATTTTTCACATTAAATGAAATATTTTGTCTTCTTTTACTCATCACACACAAATGTTAAATGACTCTCTATGTGGTGTTGATTTATCATATTTTTCATGGAAATTTTACTTTCAAATTCCTGCCTGATATTGATTTATTTATCAATTGATGTGAATATATTTCCTATAATTCCATGGAATTATGAATCCTATGTAATGGAATCCCAATCAAATAGTTGTTCATGCAATATTCCTTCAGATAAGGAACTCAATACTAATGTATGATTACCACTAACTGGTGGAGGGCATGTATGCCTATCTGTGATAAGAACCTTAGAAGGTTCAATCCCAACACCACCCTACTATGGATTCCTTTCTCTCATTGGAATTTTTGAAGGTTCATTCCATACATCTCCCTCACCCATAAAATCTCCTAATGCCTTAATAGTTTCTTTTTCCTCACATAAACATTCATTAACTATATTAGCATTACCCAAAGGGATTTCATATACATTTACTTCAAAATTATGGTCATCTGTTTCATAATTTTGTTCTATCATTGGAGTCATATGAGGAGGAGGCAATGAATATGACTATTGTGAATGACTTCCTTATACAATGATAAAAAACATGATTTTTAGTAATCAGTTTCACTATTTAGATATCACAAATCACCATAAAAAATTCCATCAGACCAGTAGTTAACATTTTTAGGAATAAAAAAGATGCACCCATCCAATCCTCATCACCGAACATAGGTTACTCATTCTTCCATAAATTTTCATGATATTGAAGATTTTGATAGTTATTGAAGAAATTGATTGATTAGCCCCCAATATTTACTGAATATGAATCTTATTGCAACATTCATCCAAGGTCAGACAACAATGAAGATTTTACACTCTTGTAGGTGGAAAGCTATAGCTAAAACCCTAATTAGTATAAATTACCTTTCCATTATTATATATTTTCGCATACATGATTACATAAAAAATATTATCAAATAAAATTGTATATACTACATCAAAATTTAAAATTAATTAAATTGGTTATGATTGGACAATTGACTTGATCTTGAGAATTTTTATATATATTGGTTTATCAATATTTAGGTATAGTGAGGATGATATTATCACCGAGGAAAATTTAATATAATGTTATATATTTTTATACCACTTATAATATGTTTCAAATAATTTGATTACTTATGAATAAATTAAACTGAATTGATCTTGATACTTACTATGTATTAATTTTTCATTATACAATAAACTATCTAAAACCTATGGGTGGACTCCTAATGTCTCTATTATTGAATATTTTAGAAACTGACAGTCTCATTTCAAACAAAAATGCCTCTTGTAGAATGCCTCTTCGCAAACATCTCTTGGGGATGCCTTTTTTTAATCTCTATAAAATTACAAATTTACTCACATGCATGTGAGGGTTTAGGGTTACAAAATGCATAAATTATTTTAAGAGGGCATGTAGGTCCTTACATACTTAGTGAGAGATAACTATGAGGTCATCAATTTTTAATCAAAAATAAAATTATAACAAATTATATAACCACATACATAAAAGAATACAAGCAATTGAAATCATGCATTGTTCAATCATATCAAGTTCAATCATCACACAATACTCTTAACATGTTTTTGGATATACATATTATTTCCTACATATTATATAACTTTACCTATTACTGGATGAAATATATTTTATATATCTAGCCTTATTTTCTAAAATGTATATTTTCAATTACTATATATATATATTATAGCATTAAATAAATTTAATTAAAAATAATATATTTGACACTTATATAAAAACCATTACAATACTAAACACTTTTGTTATTTAATATTTTATAAAATAGTATATATATATAATATTTGTTTGTCTTTCTACCATTCAATAATATAAGTAAATATATTTTATACATTATTACTTGAATGAATAATTATTTATAGTTTATATTATATTAATTTATTCATTAAAATTATAAATAGTTGTAAATAAAAGTAATATTATTTACAGATACATAGAAACCATTAAAATAAAATAAACTTATGTTATTTTCAATTTTAAAAAAAATTACATAAAAATAATTTTTTATAATTTTTCTACTTTCCAATAATTAATTAATTATATTTCATACTTTATTAATTCAAATAATAATATATTACACTTCTTATAATTTAAAATTATAATTTACAACAAACTATTTTTATACTATTAACAAAACAATTTCTATATAATTTTCTAAAAATTTAAATATGATACTTAATATAACTAATATATTTTTAATAAATTATATAGATAGTGTGTAGAATATTATAATTTAAAATAAAATTAATTTCAAATTGAAATATTTTATATACATATAAATATATTCAACTCGAAATTTTAATTAAAAATATATACATTTTTGAAAAAAATTTCATTTCCCTAAATGTGTAGAATATTATAATTTAAATTAACGGTACATTAAAAATATATTATTTTATATTCATATATATATATTCAACTCTCCATTTAATTAAAAAATATAAAAATAATTAAAAATAATATTATTTCACTAAATTTAAATTACATTTTAGAATCATCATATTTATGTTTCTTAAATATCAAATATGAATTCATACAACAAACAATAACTCAGTCAAAAATTAAATCATGAAAAATAAAACAATTTGTACATTCACACATGAATCAATACATATTAAATAAATAAAACACACACAAATACTAATTTTTACACATCAAAAATTAAATAAATAAACCATAAAAACAAAATTAACGAACGTAATTAAATAATTAAAAAATTAAATATAAATCTTACCTTCTCAAAAGTAGAAAATATATTTTTAGAATGAAATTATATAGGGCATAAAAAAATTCATTGGATAGAAAATATATTTGGGTATACTTTTATAGATTTTATCCTCCCAGATGCATGGGCCCTGTTCACACATCCTTCATCCAGTTTGTGAAGGATGCAAGCCATGCCTAGGAATAATGAATGGGGTTGATGCATCTCTGGTGGCAGTGAATGATTTAGGAACCCCAGTCACTCATTTTCCTCAGATCAGATATGTGTGAGTGAGATTCATGCATATTGGGATCCCTTTTTTAAAAATTTTGCCACCCAATCTCCTTTTTTTTTCAAAAACCAGTTAAAAAAATCCTTCTTTAAAGGTACTACATCCGCGAATTAGAAGAGAACCTGAATCTTTTTGACATGTCAATGTCACACCCATGGAACTCATGATGAAATTTTGAAAGCCAATTCCTTTTAGGTTTTTATGTTATCCAATAATAATGACATAGTAGTTTTTCTAAAACAATACTGTAATACATGTTACTTTATGCATGTAGAGAAATAAGGAATATCTCATGACACAATTATGTAAAGGTGGAAATCTTGAAATGAACATTCGTTATATTAAGTGTGTATACAATTGTGCAAGGGATTTGTGTGTTCCAAATGGGATTATAATATCTTCTCTATAATTTTCTTTTATTCATGAAAAAGTTTTTTCAATATAACTTGGGAAGATAAAAATGATGTAGATGTAACATGGTTCTATTTTCACATAAAAAAATTAATGGAGAAAATATTTTTGCTGCTCTTCCAATACTAAAAACATGTTATGAATGTTTGATGGACTATGTTAAAATTGTATTTATGATTAAAGAATAAATGATTCTGATATTTTGAAATATTATTCTTGCATAAATTAGAAATTAATTTTTATGTGCACCACTTGCACACAATAACTGGGGAGTGGTTTTCTACCACAAAAGTATGAATTTCCTGAGTCTAACTTCACTATATAAATAGATCAATTGTAGTTGATCTAAAATATTTGATAATAAATAGTAAAATGGTAAGGTACATGAAAAGTTACATGATAATGTCGTATCCTGGAAGATCATAAAGGAATACCATGATCAACCCTATAGAAGGGAAGAAGTTTCTTAGTCAGGGAAATGATTCGGAAAAGAATCTTAGTTGAAACCTATATAATTTGATGTCTTTTAGTTGGATTTGAAAGTAAGTAGTCACTTAGTTAGTGATGGGAGGAAAATAAGTCTCTTAGTTAGATTTAGGAGAAAGAGAAGTATCTTTCTCAATTTAGAAGTACTTATGTGTATATTCTTGTAACAATATGGGATCTAGTATAAAGAACCTCTTATATGGATTCTGGAGTAAGATACGATGTGATTCTATATCAAACCCTAGAATTTATAAAAATATTAAATGTGATAATCCATTTTGGGGGGTATAAAAAACATGAAAATAGTAAGAATTTCAGCTATACTATGTAAATACAGTGTTATACACTCTCTATCATCATTCATTTATATGGGGTGAGATTGGGATAAATAACTGAGTGGATATACAACCTTAACAAGTGAAATGTTTTTAATTTAGAAGAGAATATTTTTAAAATAATGTATAATTATTTAATTCCACCCTAGTAGTAATTAATTAATATAAGGGATCTATAAGTAGTATTAGAGTGTGGTTTCCTCTAAAGATCCATGCAAGTTTTCATAAAGTACAGATTTCCAAAAATGAGTGTGATACCTCTTATAGAGAAAAATTTAGTTATTCTGGAGTATACTAACCTAGATATTTGTACTAACACAAAAATAATAGAAATAAAATATAGGCATGAATGTTGTATAAGTATCTTATAGAAATTGAAAAGACATTAGGTAATCAATGTGGAATATCTTGAAATAGTCTTCTTTATTAAGATTATTTAGATAATGAATGATCTTGTCATGTTGTTGATGTATCAATTACTTATGTTAATTTTTTGATTAAATGAAATCTCATAATCATCCCCAGAGAAGTGGTAGAAAAATAATTTTGGATTAATCAATGGTATTGAGAATGAAATTTTATAGTCGGAAGAAGAGGATAATTCTATTGAAGAGGAATTGGACAAATGGCTGGTAATATGCAACACTAAAAAAACATATGAATTAAAAAGACAAAACAATTTCACTTTATAATGAATGATATGGTGAATCTATTGAATAACATAAAATACATCTTTATGTGAAATAATTCATTAGGATTTTATTTTAGAAGATTTCATTGAATTTGAAAATTTTGACAATGTTTTTTGAAATCTTCTCAACTAATCGAAAGAGAAAAAATGTAAAGGTGATTTACAATTCATCACAAGAAACAAGGAATGTTCCTAATGAACAAATGAATAATATTAATTATGATTGTGAATAAAAGTTGGAAATAATTGAGTATAAGAGTAAATCCGTCAGCATGTAATGCTTAGAGATGATGTTAGATCAGAAAATCAAGAATCAAGATAAGATTATACATCCCATACTACTGAAAAAAAGTTACTTCAACTAATATTTGAATAAATGTTATGAATCAATGAAGATAGAAATATAATACAGTAATAAAATGGAAACATAATCCAAGAATAAGGTATTCCATATCCAAAAAACCAGCTTGTGTATTATTGTAGATTCACGTTCATGAATATGGTCCATACTATACAATGGGAAAGATCAAATAGTGAAAGGAAATAATATACCCACCACATCATGGGGGGATGTCAAAAGTTACATGAATATATATTCCCTAATAAATGTCCCAAATATTTATCATTATAATTAAAATAAATAAGGTTCAAAATATATGAAATATAAATATACTACTACATAAAAAAGAGAAGAAGGATTATAGGTTATTTTCGGTGTTGCTTAAATTTGGAAAATAGTCATTGGAAAGATGGAATAACTTTACAATAAATGAGGATAATATATATCCTACATCTTGGGTGATAAACGATTTAGAATGGTGATAAACTATACTAGAAAAGATAAATCCATATAAAATTAAATTTGATAAGTAATCCTTGGGATATGAAAATAAAGAAGATTTTTAAAAAAATTCCACAAAGAAGAACAATGAGAGAACCTTTCCTAAATCCAAAGTAAAATGAATTATTTTATTTATATCACTTACCCCTTTGAAGAAGAAATCCTATTTTTATGAATTAAAATAATGAAAAGTATCATGAAAAAATTTATATAAAAATGAAAGATCTAATTTCAATGATTTTCTTCCCATGATGTGAATATTATGGGCCCAAAACATTAGTTTTTGGTATAACATCACCCTTATTGACAATATGAAAGAATCAGAGGGAATTAATGGGGAATATATGAGAAAAAATTCTCATAGAAAGAACATTATAACTGAATATACATCCTAAATAACTATTCATAACAAATATGAATGCATGGAAAACAATTGTGGAAGATATAACATGTGGGTCAAAAAATGATAAATAATGATTAGACTACTAGACAATATTCTATATATATAGAATGGGAAAAGGTTTTAATAAAAAAATAGCATAAATCAAGTGAAGATTTTATGAAGATGGAAAATTTCATTAAATAGTGACTATTTGTCTATCAAAATAAACTAAAATTTGATAGGCTATTAGAGGAATATTCAGACTTTTAACACTAATGGAAATCATGTTATTTGAAAATATTTTGTGGAAAATGTAATTACACAAAAATATTTTGATAATTTAACAAAAATTGGGAGAAAATAGTGAAGAAGTTTTATATGAATTTCTCATATTGAATGTTACTTGTAATGAACAAGAAGGCCCCCCATATTTCCCATTATTTTATCTATTTTGAGGTAACATTCCAAGATATAAGGGATATATTAGAGGATATCTCTTCTAGATGACATGCAGATATTGTACATCATGGATTCTACTAACTTCTATGAAATGGAATAAAATAGTGCATCCCTTACGAGGGATCCATTATGAGAAAAATCTATAAATTAATTAAATTCCATTGAATTTAAAAAATTATTGGTAGATTTGAAACAAGAAGTTTAAGGTATGACAATCACACTTTATACTTCATTCTTAGTTATATTATTCATTTTAACAATGGGTGAGTGATTTTTTATGAATAGATGAGGAAAACGAGGAGCTATAACACTTTCTCATGAACATTCTAATGTGTTTGTTGATGTGTGTCTAGTGTTTATCATTTTATTGATTAATTTTATTAATTATATCACATTAAATGAGAATAAAGAATTTCATAGCATTATTTCATATGATTGGTAGTTTATGGATATCCTGGAAAACCATGTTTATATCTATAGTTTTTCCACATCGAGCTACCCTACATAGTATTATATCTGTGTACATAATGGGTCATTGATGTGAAAATAATGTTACATCACCCCCTATTAAAAGTGGTTGATAAATTTATCATATAAGGGAGAAAATCATATTTTTTATAAGAATAATGATATGAGAAGACCCCATTTATATTTATAATTTTATTTTCAATATGGGGGGAATGTTCTGATTAAGCATAATGACTTTCAAATATATGGAGATATATTGAAGAAAATACTAATTGGCAGATTATTGGTCCTAGTGTTACATTTTATGTTAATGATGTGTCAATAGGTGTTTTATTTGTTGAATATTATGAGGTCATCCTTAGATATATTTTTTGGATTAATAGAATGGAATAATATTTCATTCTGGTGAAAATATCATTGTAAATTGTGATAATTAATTGGAATGTTTTTCACTATCAAAGACATGTTCCGAAAAAAATAAATTGTATATAAAAAGTGGAAGATAACTAAGTATTTAATTAATTCATGAGGAATAAATAAAAAAAGTTTAAAATTTATTTACATTTTATTTTAGGTATTTAGAAGGAATATGACATGTAGAATCATATTTTAGAATGACTTTGAATTTTTTTCAATAATTATAATTGTTATAAGTATTTGATTGTGGTCACGACTAATTAATGGTGAAAAACTACACGATCTATTTAAACATCTCAAATGAGATCTTGTGGGAGGAGGCCTCAAGCACACATGGAAGATAGTGAGGCCAACCCGAATGATATTTGAGAGTTTTCGGGTTTATGGGCACCCATAAGTTTGAAATTTGGGAGAGGGTATGTGATTGGGTTGGTGAGATAGTGATGGTGAGACACAACCGATATAAATCCCAATTTTGTGTAGTATTGGAGATGGAGAACCCTACTACCAGCTGAAATGAAATGTGGCACAACATGTCTTAAATAGAAGATGAAAAATGAAGAATGGTCCAATGTGGGTTGACTAAAGCTTCCAACACTATTCATCCTTGTTGAATGATACAAATATAAAATCATCTATCCAATCCAAATAATCATTTTTTAGATCAAACATGTATCAAAATCAAACTCTCAATGCTTATATAAGATTCTATTTGTGGGTTCTAGATGCCACAATAATTTATAATGGAACCAATATCTTTTTATCCATAGTGATGATTGGATGAAGTCATGCAAAGCTAAAAACTAAGGACCCAAATCCTATGATATGTTCTATTATTAAACAATATGAAAAACTCAAATATGAAGCCACTACTAAATGATAATGATCGAATGAGGAAGTGTAGTACTATGTGATGATTTCATTATATTTTAATGTTAATTTGATATTCAACACGAGGATAAAATAAATAGTTTTGTAATAAATGAATCCATGTATTTCAGAAAAATATTTGAGATGGAAAACTACATTCCAAAATCCATGACTTATTAAGATATTCATAGAATTAATATATTCTAAAAATATGTTTATTCTCACAAATATTATTGTGACATAATAACTCTATGTTAGGTGGTAGAAGTCACCTATATAATGTGATGTTGGGATGAGAGTGTTGATACAGATAATTTGTAAGAGAAATTACTTTTCTATAGAAAATCATATCAGTGAAAACATTGTATTAAGAATATATAATATATAGAATCAAATTCTATAAATAATAAGAGAGATAGTGAATTTTTAACAATCAATTCTCACACTCAAGGATCTCAAAAAGAAACTAAGAACCGAAAATCCTCTAGGATTTACTAGTTTCCCTAAAATGATGGAACACTAGTTTTACATGAATATTACTATGATATCAGATAATCCTTACATGCATATAATGAATGAATATCTCATGACGCAGTCAGAAGAAGGAAGAAATCTTGCAAATAACTTACAAAATATATGTTGTGTTAGCTGTTTTGTGAAAGAGGAGTGTGTGAATGAATCAACGGGATTTTTTTATTGAATAGTGAAATCATGCATAAGTGAATTCATAATAACATAATAAGGTAAAAATGAAGAATTACAAAAAACACTTGAATTATGAAAATGAAATAATAAAGGGATAAATCATATTCTCTCGGGTCTCACCATTAAACATAACACAATTATATTGTAATAAAATCAATAAAATTGTTCTTATGATTCAATAAGAGTAGAGTTTGATATTTTCAATGATTATAATTTGATAAAATATTACATAATATGTTGTGTGCACCATATGATCACATTAATTAAGGTTGATACATTAATATAAAAAATAAATAATTTACTATAGAAAGTTCCTCTAAAGAAACTAATGAAGTATTGGAGATAAAAAATATTTCAACACAACTAGAGACAAACAAAAATAATAGAATAGGTTCATAAGAAAGTCATATATTGAATAATAATATAGGAACATCATTTGGACATCCTCCAATGGATCATCCCATTATTGGGGAATAAGTTTCTTCATTATAACTATGTGTAAGAGATATATATTAGTTAAATATGGGATTGGTTGATGTATTTCAATTGGAGTTGAAGCCAAGAAGTATCTCAGTTTAATTTGGGAGGAGAAGAAGTCAATTATTTGATGTTGAGAGAAAGAGAAGTATATAGTATGATTCGTGAGCTATCTTAGGTGGATTTTGGTAAAATTGATGGATACATTATAAAGAACCTCTTATGTTGATTTAAGAGAATAATATGTTGTGAATATATAACAATCATTAAAATTTATAGAATTATTATACTGGAGAATTTTTGTTTGGGTGAATAACAAACAAGGAAAGTAGTTTCCCTTTTATCCAAACCTATGTAAATACCACATGAGGTGCTCGGTCTTATCATACCTATATTTCAGTTTAGACAATGAGACATCACTGTGTGTATTTAAAACCTTAAAAAGTTCTGGTTGTTTAATTTAAAATAAAATAATTCATAAAATAAAATAATAAATTCACCCCCATTAAATAATCAATCCGACCTAGGTCTATACATATGATATCTCTATTCTTATTATCTGACAAAAATGGATTATTAAAGTCACTATACATCTTTTGAATTTTCTAATGAATATTGAATGATGATATATGATCTTCATTCAATAGCTCCTTCAATTCTATTATACAAGGGAAATATAAAATGTCCCTAAATATCATCATCCCATCATAATGAAGATTAAATTTAAGAACATTCATCACATTATATTATTGATTTTAACCTTACTTTTTCACCTCATTAATCTTAATATAGATAGATAGATGAAATATAAATTAAAAAAATATAATTTTTACCTCCTTAGTTAAGGATTTTATGTTCCATCATTTGTGAAAGAAAAAATATTGGATGTTTAGTAGTCTTAAGCATTGATAGGATTGCTCGAGACATTCGAATAAAGGCATCAATAACCATATAATCCTTTCTAATGTGGTAACATATTTTGTAAGAATAATCTTTAATCAAATACAACTATATTTTTTTGAATATATTTTACTATTATTAGAAGAATATATATTCATAACTTTTATAATAAGTATACATATCACCCCTTTCTCAATAAAGATAATGACTTTATATATTCAATATAATAATTAATGCTTTTACTATAATTTATAAATGTGGGTTTTTCCTATGATACATTAATTGATGAGGGATATATGATACCACCTTATAATTATTTAAAATATCAAATTATTTCCCCTTTATTAGCACATCACTAAAAATCAAAATCACTTTGTGTTGTAGTGTAATGTGAGTTCATGTGCACCAATCATCCATCTCTCAAACCCTATTGAATTTTATTCAGATTCATAAATCCAATGGAACTTGTCATCCATCCATCATAACATGGTTAGTTTATTATAAATCCATGATATGTTCTTCAACTATTGTTTAATACTGATAAAATTATATAAAACCATGGATTTCAATCATAGAGGTTTGGATGAGCCAATGTTCAATGAAATCCATCATATAAGGATCTACTCTTATACACTCACTTTTGATCATGTGTCCATTGAATGATTATTTATATAACTAGAATTAACTAACGATGAATTTATTATATAGTTTATCTTTTATCAGGGTATTCATCACAATTCTCAATTGGTCTTCATTATCTTCCTTTAACTAGATATATTGAACAATATAATCTATAAGGACTACCATAAATTGATCTTGGTAATATTTAAAGACATTATTAATTAAATAAATAATGGTATAATAGGTATATATAAGTCTAAATGGATAAATATAAATGTTAATTGTCCATAACTAATACAAAAGGTAGCCTTAGTTATGTCTTCACTTTATACCATTAGTTGATTGTATCCAAATAAAGGGTCATTATTGGAAAAGTATCCAGATCCTAGAAGTTTATCAAAAAAATCCTCAATTTCGTTTAAAGTATTCTTATCATTTATCATGATGTTTTTATATTCTAGGTAATCAATTTAGAATCACATTGATATATATTTCATTTTATAGAAAAGAATTGGTGCATCCCACAGTGAAGTACTAGTGTTAATGAATCCATTTTATAGATTCTCGTAGAGTTTATTTTCCAATTCTTGTCACACAGTTTGGGACATTATATAAGAAGTCATTAGAAAAGGTTTAGAACCATGTTTTAGTTCTAATAAAAACCTTATTTTAGGATTTGATGGAAGACAAGTAAACTCCTCACAAAAGACATCAAAAAATTATCTTAAAGTTGACATATCTTCAATGATGTGTGTTTCTCCAACAATGAGAGATAAATAGCCTTTATAAAAAGTTAACAAGACCAATAACGTCTAAGTAATTAACATTTTATGATATTAATCATCATCCAATTGACATATTAACATAGGTTCATTTGATATATGAAATGAGAATTCCCTTCCATAGAAATTGATAATGGATCTATATAGAGAAATTAAATCCAAAACTAAAATGAAATCACATTAAACTAAACTAATAATAAAAATAAGTTAATAGGGACCATTTTCCCAAACATTTATTGAAAATCACAATATTTCTAGTAGAGAAAAAGTGTTACCTAACAATCATGACCCACTTTAATGATTTACATAACATAGGTAATTCCATGGTCTAAGAGTTAGACCATGGATTAGGGAATTGACTTAAACAATACCCTAGTTTTCAACACATTTGGCACTAAAATATTAGTTGTACCTTTAAATGAACTTCATTTCCTTCCATTGGACTACTCATTTTCCCTATAAAATTAATGATTTATTCCCTTCAATTACGCATCCAAAAAATATTCCTTTTACATTTAGACATTTACCATGATGCTTCTTACCATACTCAAGAAATGTAGGAAATTGTATCTTCTTTCTTCCATGGTAATCAATTATTGAAAGCCAATTTTTTTTGGTTTTCTCTTATTAGGTTTATTTGGTTACTCATCCAAGATGAGGTAGTTAATCGTACAAAGATTTATCTCATTATGAATAATCACAAGGCATCATACTCCATCTCATTTTCCCTCTATTTCTCATTAGGAAAATAACCAAATTGACCCCCAAATTCAATTTTAGAATGCTTACTCTTGGATTCATCCATTTACTAAAATGAAAAATCATTAGGAGAGATAAGATAACCATATGGAGTAATCATGTAATCCTGAGGAACCATTAATTAGATGAATAAATAATGGAACTTTCTTTTCAATCCACGATACATGTTGTTCAATTTATATTGAAATGAATTATTATAGGTTTTCATATATTTAGACATCTCATTATACAAAATCATTCATAAATAAAATATTAATTAACCCAACCGTATCACCAAGGTGTGTCCAGATAGAAGCTCTTTCTTAGGACCACTAATTATGAATTAGTGATGAGTAATTTAATATAAAAGACACCCATTTAAGAGATTATTCCCTAGATTCATCTAATCCACAACGACAGAAACATTATTGTATGATGACTTGAATATATATTTTTTGAAAACAATTTAATCTCTTATTTTCCAAGGATCCTTGTTATTGTACAACATTTAGAGTGATCCCTTGGGTTTTAAATAATGTTCTATAATAATAATCTCCAAAAATAAAAAAAATTGTGCTCTGATACTAATTTAGGTGACCAAAATATATTTAAAAAATTATTTCAACATTTCAAAAATAAATCATTAAATATCAAAACAATATATGGCCTAGAAACAGTTTAGTTTCGTTGAATACTTGAATAATAATCATTTTATTTCTTTAATTATATGAAAAAACTCAAAAAAATTTATTCTAAAATAGTAAAAATATTATGCATAACCTACATAAAATATTTCCGCATAATCAGGGACATAAGAAAGGGTGAGAAAAGATTCCCAATAAGAGTAAGATTTATAGATATCAGTCAATGATAACATGTAAGCATCACATGGGCCTAAGTGCATGAGAATATGATTTTTGACATTTGGAAATCATACCATACAATTCATATATAATAAATATAGAATAAGTAAATGGGAGTCAATATGAAATGAGTCATAGAATCATTCTAGATCATGATCCATGAGAAAATATCCAATGAATTTGAATATTTCATTGAGAGTGGCATAAAAAATATGGAATAACAAAAATAATAGAAACTATATATCAAGGATACCCATCAATATAATCATAACATGTTTTTATTTCTATAACTATTTAGGTACCATATTTAGGATTTGGATTAATAACAGTGTATACTATTTTGGGTTTAGGATAACCACCTATGTTTATGTTGATCTCATAAAACAATAATAATTACTTATTTTAATATAGGTATATAATAGAACTACCTATTCCATAATCACATTCCATTCAGATGTATTCCATAATATAATGAGGAGATTTATCATTTATTTATTGAATAAAAAGTGGAAAATAAAATGAGATTCATCAATATTTCATAATAATAATAACAAACCATCCATAAAATGAATAATGATGGAGTCATTGAAATATATCCCCATTGAATAAGGTAACATCGATGGATTTTTACAAAGTGGAATGTACATTTAAAATATCACTGTAACATTCTATATGGATAACACACTTTTAATTTAGAAATGACTTATTTAGAGTCTCATTTTTTAGAATACAATGATTTTTTTTCATAATAACTGAGAAATATAGTAAAGTTATCAGCCTGAAAATGAAAATTTACTATGGTGGTAAAATTTATTTTTTGGAAAATGTTAACAAAAATATTATTTTTATGCATTTGAAAATATACTTCATTCATAAAACCACAAGAAGAATAATTTGTATTTTTTAATAGAAACAAACCATGGTAATAAATTCCTATTAAAAAATAACATTATGGTAGTAAAATCATTTTAAAATTCATGTTAAAATAATATGGACTTGGAAGATAAATATTTCGGAATGAAGATAAAAAAAATTTCAGTTTCATTATTACTTAATTTCATACTTTTGAGTAAATGGAGAGTGAAAAATAAAATGAAAAAATTTAATATATAAAATAAACATAGGGGAATGAAGGTATTTGTTTTGAGATAGATTATATAAATTCATTATCTAAATTTTAAGAAGAAACTATCCATGTAAATATTGAAATTGTAATATAATACCATTAACACAGGTAAGACATGAATCATCAGTAATTTTATCATATAGTATAATAAATTTAAATTTATTCTAATTATATAAAAGAGAATTACTCATAATTATAACACTAAACATGTTATTTTTATAAAATATTATCAACCATTTATTAATAATTATTCATTATCATCATCATTTAAGGTGTTTACTACTTCATTTTCTATGTTTGTTTTGATTAAGATGTTAAGGTACATCAATCTTGCTAATATTACCATCATATAAAAAGTTTTAATTATGGTATAAATGTATTATATATTCATTATATAAATATTTTGACCCACATATAAAAGTTAGTGAATGAAAAATTAATTACATAGTTCATAGTGATAATTACTAGTATGTACGCATGAATGATGTTTTAATTTTCTATGAAAAACAAGTAGAGAAAGATAAATAATATTTATCTATTAAAAAAATAATTATCACATAATTATAAAATTTATTTACTAAATACATAATCATATCCACAAATATGAGGTAGTGATGGGAAATTAATCATATTGCAACATGGAGTTAGTAGTCCACACATATGCACTAGCGACATTTCCATTTTATATTTTATGTAAAGAAGATATAAAATGGGCCTTCCATAATCATAAAAAATATCATTATATTTACTATATATTATTAATTATGTTATGAGGGATACAATAGATTAATATGATGTGGAATAAGAAATAAACCTTAAAAGATTTGGGTAAGAAAACTGCATGTTCATTATAAATCCTCCTTTGGCATAAAATTTAAGCCTTAATTGGATAGACGTAGGGTAACACCAGACGTTATAAGATATTGGTAAAGAAATTATAAATGTTTTTGTGGAGGTCTTGGAGGATCCCGATGGATCCATATTTGTGAAAAATAGAAAAAAATTAGATTTCTTTTACATGTGAGGGGAGGGACACACATGTAATAAAATAAAAGATTTAAATAATAAAAATTCAATTTCTTGTTAATTTAGAAAAAATGGAAAATAAATCATGTTTATGATTATAAAAGGTGTAAATATATTCAAACAACAAATACTATTTGTAGATTAATGCATTTTTAAGAATAAAAAAGGTTATACATTCATTCCTTACCATATAAAAACTATCATTGGAGTGATATTACATTGAAATAAATATATACTATAGATATTTTTTATCATAATTAATAAATAAATATTTATTTAATTTTATAAGAAAAAACCCAATGTGCACATAAAAGAAGTTTCTAAAATATATCTCTTATTTCACTATATATGATTATATATTCATTACTAAATATTTTATAATTTTTTTTGATGTTTTATAAATAAAAGATATTTAAATTTGATTAAAATAATATTTTTAATGGTGATAAAAAAGTTATTTATATATAAATAAATTACACCTAGAATCATATATAGCATCTGAAAAAATGGTCTTTTAATCATGAAATGTTTTTCTTAATATTTACTAATTATTTAATAAGGATTAATATATATTTTTAAATTATGTAAAATGTGTATATATATATATGTCATAATGAGGTTACCCTAATTAAAAACCACCATTCTATCAACTATGTTATAAAGGCCAAAATATGTCATTGTTATTCAAAAAATGGTGTTTTATTTATATCAAGGTATCAAATATAGCAATTTTATTTCAATAAAATACATATAAAATCCCATGATTTATCATTTTTACTCAAATAAAATTTATTCCACCAAATAAATTCCAACACCTTGATGAAAAAAAGGTAATACTTCAACAACATCACATCCTCCAGCTCCCATGTAAATTCCTTGAATTTATGATTCCTCCAATAAACATTAACATAGTGAGTTATCTTTTTTACATAAATTTATCTTTATGATCCATGGTTTCTTTTAGTTATTCCCTGTAAGAATGATCTTAGTCCAGTTGTTAAACCTTTGAATTTAGTATATCTGGAGTTTCCTATTTCTACATCCTTAAAATAGTTACAAATATCACATCAAAAATTTGAGAGAGGTTATTTGGATGAATTATTTTTCAACCCACCATCCCTATATTATCAAGAATAATGAAGGGTCTATTATAAATGGGGTTCATAATTACATTGTTTTTTAATATCATAACATTATTACATGGATAAATTTATTGAAAATATATCTTAGAAACATTGAATTATACATTATTACAATTATTTACATCACAAATATTATGTGTAAAAAAATTATCCCTAATGTTCGGTTGAATAGATTTAACGTTATCTCCCTTTAAAATTTTTAAATAAGAACCCAATAATATTAATTCTCATGATTCATAAAAAACTGTAATTTTTTTTCACTATTTTACATAGCTAGATTTATAAAGAACCATCTAAATACTCAAGTGAAAACTATTGTAATAATAAAATCATAAAAGGGAACGGTATTGGTCCTACCCACCCATGAAAAATAGATAAATGGAACTTAATATATATTATAGTGTTTAAATGGTTTTCCAAGACTGATATTCAATCTAAGGTTGATAGGAAGTAAAAAAAACACAACTCTGAATCATGATCAAGCGAGAGTATTCTCTTAATAATTTTGGTAAACATCATATATTGATCCTATTCATAGAATGTAATACTATATAAAAACATTATAAATTACTTAATTAATATATGGTGAATTTTTCCAGTGGATACATATTATATGATATTAATGAAATGTTCTTATTCAATCATGTGTTTGACTACAGTCAAGAAAGAATTATTTCATTTTATGGTTAGGAGATCCCAAATATTAAATACATAGTGATGTTTTTCCATTTCAATATATGTATACATAATGGATATAATATCCATTTAGTCTTATGTCCCTCATCCATATCAAGTTGGAATATAATTCATCAATATATATACTCTAAAATATCACTGTTCATTTTATCCAACAATGATTAATCTATATGGTCCTTATGCATCTTTGTATATCAGTGATAAACATAGAATAATGTGTTATGATCTTCATCAAACATATCCTAAAATTCATGTATAATAGGGTCACTTAATCTTTTAATGAACCTTATAATTCAATCATAATAATTTTTAAACTCATACAAATTTATAACCTTTTTTCGTAGATATAAATTTTCCTTTTGTGCATCTTTAATCATCACAAGGTCAGATTGTTAAAAATAGTTTTTTTAGGATAATATCAGCCACCTTACTTTAGGATTTGAAGGTATATCATTTAAAAATCAAAAAATGTTGTATCCATTATCATCATGATAATAGATAAGCTATCATGGTCCATTGGAATCCAAGAATCTTCCACCAAGTTCGTTTACCCAATATAATATAATATTAAATATTTATAACTTTTATTCAACTCCAACCATATCCATTGTAATATTTTACAATCATTATAGGTGAATAACAATATTAATGTTTTATGGGGAGTATATATATAAATACATTCTTTGTAATGATAATGCCTTTATATCATCAATTCGAAAAAACCACTTCAATATCAATGTCATTCATCTGGTAATTTTTCTCATGCACCATTAATTAAAGAGAGGAATAAATAGAAAAATTTCATTTTAAATAATAATATTTTCTAGTACCTTATATAATGAATCATTGGAAACCAAAATCCTTTATCCACTATAGGGTAATGTGAGTACAAGTGGACTGACCATCCTTATCTTCATCTCCAGAGAAATTTCTTAAAATTCATTAGTCGAAAGTAACTTTACTTCCTTCTATGTCAAATTGTATATTATATTATACATACATAAGAACTTATTAATAAAGTATCAACAATAACTATCTAATGTAAGAAGAATATGGATCCCTGTCATAATGGGTGTCTTGAAAAATCATAAATTAATTCTATTTAAAAAAGATATACTAATATACAATCTATTTTTTATCATGTATCTATATAATGATACATTACGTATTTATAATTCACATTGGTTAATTTAATATTTATCTTCTCCTTCATATGGTACATTTATACAATTATCATGGGATCTCCATTATCATCAATTCTATTAGGGTATATAAAAATATTCTCTAAAAAGACTACCACAAATTAGATGATGTAATTTCTAAATACATTATTCATTTAATCAATGAAGATAAAAGAGGCATAACTAAGTCCAAAAAGTATTATAATAAATTCAATTTTTTTATAGCTTCTATGTAATTTAGTCTTTTCTAGTTAATCTATTTATATATTCAATAGACAATATTTTAAAAAATGTTCTATCATGGAAAAGTAATGATATCCCTATATTTGATAAAAAATATCATCAATATGATGAAAAGTATACTTATTTTTTATCATGATTGATTTATGTTTCCAAAAATAAATCCAAAGCATCATTGATCTATATTTATTTTTAATAAAATGAATTTTTGAATCAAATGATGAAGTTATTGGATAGATTAATCCCCTATCTAGATTCTCTTAGAGTTGAATCATAAATTCCTTTAAAAAAGTTGGGGAAATTCCATAAGATTTCTTTTAAATTGGTATAACACTAGGCCAGAGTATCAGTAAAAACACTACTTCGAGATTTTGAGTAAGCATAAAGAAAATATTCCCTAAATAAATCAACAAAATCCCAAAAATAGGCATATAATCGATGTTGAGTTTTCCCCAAAACATCAAGGTAAATTACCTTTATGAATATGAATCATCACTCTTAAATTTATGTAATTTCTCTTTAAAGCCCCTATACCTCCCCACATCAATAAATGAAACATTATAATTAAAAATTTCAAATGTCAATTCCTTTCATTATAAAATGATATGGCTTTTATATAGGGAAAATATTTGGGCCAAAATTTAAATAAAATTCATCCACTGGAATAATAATAACAATATATTCATTGGGAACATTCTTACTAAAATTGAAATTAAATACATACCTCTAGGATAATGTTTAAGCGATACTTAATGGTCATTAGCCAGTTAAATGATTGACATATTTAAATACCTTCCTTAGTCTTAGATTTTGATAGTGAATTAAGAAATTGACATGGAAAATTACTAATTTTTCTACATATTACACATTGAAAAATTTGATGTAATATAGGATGAACATAATTTATGTCTATATAACACTTCATTTATTCATTATAAATTATTTACTTCTTTCCCCTGTTTCCCAAAAAAACAACATATTTATTTTACTTTGAGTCATTTCCTTGGTTTCTTTCTCTCATAATCATGAATGGTTAAAAAGTGTATCTTTATTCTTTCATGGTAATCAATAATTTAAATCCCATAGACCTCCATCTTTCACTTATTATGGGTAACAAATTTGTAACCTTAGTTTTGGTTTTCAATCACATAATGAGATAGGTTATTTGGTATAATGGCATAATTTCTCATTCCATATACCATTTAATTTGGCATTTTATAAAGAAAATCACTGAATTGATGATAACCTTATACATTAACATGATTCCTCATGGTTCTATCCATCAACTAAAACTTAAAAGAATTTGGTCAAGCATAAAAATCATAGTTAGTAGTCATGTAATCATGAAATATCATTCATATGATATTTAAATATTTAAACCATTATATAAATATAAGACACCTAATATTAAATTAATATCACAATGGTTTATCATAAATTGTCATATATTTTATCCTCTTATCCAGCAAAATGGTTTATAATTAGAATTTGAATTATCCCATGAATATCAATTAGGAGTATCTACCATAGGGTTTAATCTTTTTCTCAGTCATCATGCACTATATACGATCAAGTTAACACCAAATCCTCCCATTTTAGAGTTTTCACCACTATTTTCATCTATTCCCCAAATACAACCACGTTCAAGTGTTTAGATAGGGATATTTTTTCATGGAAAATTGATAAATCACCTCTTTAATTATACTTCAAAAAGTTATTCAATATTTATACTTATCCATTGGGTTTTAAAATATTTTCTCTAACATTAATCAGCATAAATAAATAAATTATATAATGTTAAAAACTAAGGTGACCAAAATACTAGAGATAAAAATTGCGAATCATTTTAGATGAATATTAAATATATCCCATGATATAATTTATTCCCTCAAACCATTATCATTTAGTTATTTTTGGACTATAAATATAGTAATTTTATTTATTGAATGATCTTAAACATAAATTATAAATTTATTCTCACATTAAAAACGTCTTTGTGATACCATACACAAAAACTATCCTCATAATAAGTAAATAAGAAAGAGGGATCTTAGATTATTTGTAAGAGTAATGAAGGGAGAAGTCTTTCAGTTATAATTTATAATCATAACATGAGTATAAGGGTATGAGAATATAATTATTGACATTTTAAAATAAAACA
Organism: Viscum album; assembly: GCA_963277665.1. NCBI lineage: Eukaryota > Viridiplantae > Streptophyta > Magnoliopsida > Santalales > Viscaceae > Viscum > Viscum album. Next base: position 1,969,555,389 of record OY728132.1, read on the forward strand.
AAATAATTAAAATATCATAATGATGGAATAATTATTTATAATAACATAATACATGAGTGACCAAAGAGACAAAATATGACATATGAGAACATGTCTCAAGAATAAAAACTTTTTTTGGAGAGGAAAATAAAAATTATGGAATAATAATTATCATTTAAGTTGTTTTTAAAGGCCATCCATGATGAAGATGAGCACATGTTAGGCTTGGATTAACCACCCATGTACCAACTTTTGGATTGGGTTAACTACCATTTTAGCCTTTTTGGTGTTGAGCTAACCAAGGATGTACCCCTTTTCATCCAAAAAAAATTAAACCATTACCCAATTAAATGAGGGGATATAACATATCCACCAATATCATTGTCACAATAAATTAATTTGAATTATACATGATCAATTAAACATTTATCATTTCATCAAAGCATTAAAAATAGAAGAGAAAATGGGTTTCATTAATAGTTTATCATCATAATCATAAACCATCTAAAAAAAGAATATAGATGGAACCTTGGATCATATCCTTAATTAATCATAGCTATCATCAATGGATTATTTCATAAATTAAAATAACCTTAAATGATCAGTGGAATAATTTTTTTTGAAATAGAAATTCATTTAAAAGTTTATTTTTATAATATAAAAATTTCATGAATATTTTGAAAAAAATTATTTGAAAAGATATAATAAAAAGTTCAATTAAAACCTCATGTAAATAAATATTTATTATGGTCATAAAATACATTCATGATGTAAACATTTAAACATATATTTCGTGGAATCATTTGTAAAAATAATGTCATTTTTAAAAAAATAATGGAATATTACTTTTAAACTATTTAATAGAAAGTCGATTTTTTTTAAAAAAAATAACATTAATCCTTGGGTAATTGTAAAATCCTTGTTGAATTTTTTTATGAAAATATGTACATTAATAATAAAGGATTCTTAATTAATAATAAAACAAATTCATTTTTATTAAATACATCCTATCAATCTTTTGAGTACTTATAGAGAGGAATATTAATGTAAAAAAAATTATATAGGAAAAGAATAGTATAACAAGATAAATAACATTTTTAGATACATATTATTTAATTTCACCATAAAATATTTAAGAATAAACAATTTTGTTAAAAAGAGTGTTTGAACTCATGTATATGAAATTTAAATTTATTATACATATAAACCATAATAATATTCATAATTATAATAATATACATGTTTTACATATGACATGTTATTATTTATTCATTAATAATAGTTCATTATCACCACAATTTTAGGTGTTAACTACTTCATTTTTCTGGTATATCAGAACCCTATAGCTGATTTCCTAGAATCATCATCCTGATTGAAAAAATGTTAATATAGCCATAAAAATATCATATATTCATTAAATACATATTTATAAACATCCATAAGTGGTAATTATAGAAAAATAAATTGCATCCTTCATGGACATGGTAGTCCGTATGTACACACGAATGATGCTTTTGATTTCTAACAAAATGAAGAAAAGAAACATAAATAATATTTCATCATTAAATAATCATAATTATATGAAAAATATGTGGTATATTAATATATTATATATCCATAATTAGATCTATCTTTTTGAGGTGGTCATTGAAAATGAATCACATCACTATGTGGAGGCAATACTCCAAATGTACGGATGAGCGAAACTATAATGTCATATTCCGTAGAGAAGAGGATGAAAATGGTTGTAAAATAATCATAAAAACATATCAATATATTTGTGATAATGGATTCATTATGATATTATGGATAAAATATATTTTTAGAAAGTATAAGAAAATATTAATTTTGAATGAGTGCGGTATGATGGTTACCCCTTCTTTAAGAGACCTCCATTAGCTTACACCTTATACCTTCCAATGATGTTCTTAGAGTAATATCAGAAGAAATTGGAAATGCTATGGAAACTTGTATAGTTTCTTGGTAGTTATCGGATGATATAGAGGTATATTTTTTTTGAATAAGGGAGGAGAAGTGGTTCCCTTTTATAAGTGTGGGGAGTGAGGCACATGGAATTACTCTAATGATTTAAATAATATAATATTATTTTACTATTAATGTGAATCTAAATAGAAAATAATTCAATTGATGTAAATATAAGGTCTATTTATATAAAAATAATAATATTATATAGACTTATGTTTAATTTTGACACTTATATATAATTTTAACACATTGGTTATCATGTTTTTACCAGAATCATGGTTACATAATTTGAAAACATCTACTATTAATTATGAAAAAATAAAAGTAGAATAATTACTAAATATAAAAATTATGATTCCAAGTATGGAACATTTTTCATAATATTCAATTTCTATAATTGGAGTTAATTAACATTAAAATAATTTCAGAAATGAAAAGAAATGTATTTTTCAAGAAAGTGAATGTTTATGCATAAAAATGAATTTGCATTCATTACATTCCATATGAAAACTATTAGATGATTTTTAAAATATTATCTATAATATTTAATCGAAAATTTTATTTACAATCACTTATAAGTTGTGATTTATTAGTTTTTCTAAAATAAATCACTTTCCATGCATGAATACAATTTTCTCAAAAATCAGTCTTTTTATCATTAAATGATATTGTCATCATTCACGACCATATATGACTATTGTATCAATGATTATTATTACATTAATATAAAATTTATTTAAAACACATTATATTATTGATCTATATTTTTTGTGAATAATGAATTTATAACTCCATGAAAAATGCATTTTTTTTAAATATGGATCTTTTAAGCATGAAATGATTTCATTAAAATTTTATAACTATTTTATATAATTAATAAGTAAATATTAATAATGAAAAACTGGTACATATATATATATATATTTAATAATATGTAAAATCATATTTTTAACCTCTAGTCTAATATCTTGTTTATAATATCGAAAATATATCATGGTTTATTAACACTCAATGTTTTATGTAAGGAAAACCATTGTATACATCAATTTTTTTAGTAGAATACAAATAAAATCATATGGTATGACACACATCCTAGAGTACAGAGAATATAAGAAACATTACACAACTATTTCACTATTATATTGTTCTGTATTATTTTTTGTTATCAAAGTTAAATTTGTTTTGTGTTGATTTTAAAGCATGTGATTTAAAATATTTTGATGGTTTTCCAAGGGCAGACATTTAGTATGCATGGCTGGGGTAAATCTTTTCATTCCTGTGTGATAGTGCTAAAATTTTGAATTTTTTATTTGGATGAATTTTAAATTTTAAATCGAAATCATTTACCATTAAAATGTCTCTTTGTGTCTTTTTTTTGGTTTTGGGGTGATTTTTATGATTGGATAATTGTTTTTATAATCCATCTCCCTCAATAAGTCTATTAATGTTATCATGGAAATTGGCCCCCATACAGTTGGTGAAAAATCTATAAAATAATATAACCAAATCATAAATCCAAAAAATTTACCTAAAAACATGTAATTATAGAATTTTCCCAACATTACTTTACCCTCTCACAATCCATTTCTCCTCCCACTCGATATATTAGACCATTGAACCCCAATGAATCCTTCATTCTTCATACTTTCCATTTTTATAGGAATTTCCTTCAATTTTACTGGATTTTTGTGGTATTATCCCACTATTTATCTTGTTTTCTTCTCCTTATATATTTTTTGGTTTTAGTTTCTCCTATGATCCATATATTACAAGTGTATCAAAATTATGTTTTGGGAGGTTTTAATCATAGTTGTTTCGATTTATAGGTTTTTAGAAGGACCAATTATTGTTCATTTTGGTGTTTTCTATCAAAGTTGAAGACTTATGGCTTGATATCCATTTAATGGTTGTAGAAATTTCTATGTCACCAAATTATATTTCATATGATGTGATGATTTATTTTTTAAAGTGATTCTATACTAACTTCTTAGGTATGGATATGATATTAAGATGATAGAAAAAGATCATGAAATGGTTTTTACCCTTGGCATGAAACTATTCTTATTCCATGGGTATATATAAATTACGAGACATATTTTCATGGACGAAAAAAGATCTAAATTGGTGGTGATCAATGTATTGAGGTTTTTAAAGTGGTTTTATACATTAATTTATTTCTAAAAAAGTGTTTTTGGGTGTTTAAATGATTTATTATAGTAAAAATGGGTTGATTAATTTGAAAACGAGAGTTTTAACCCAAGTGGTTGATGCGTTGAATCCATTCAATGGATTTCAATGATTTTAAATTTGGTTTTATGTTTTTATTTAGTTCTTTAATGAGTTTCAATAATTCTTTGAATAATTTTTTTTAAAAGAGAGGATTGATATGACATTTGATATAGTCTGAATTCTCTTATTATTCTAAAATTATTTCATTAGGGAACATTAGGAACCTAATAAAGAAATATATTTGTTGAATGTTGTAAAACCCAATATATTACCCATGTATATACCATTAACATTTTTTAATTTTGTTTATTCATGTATATGAAGACTGAGTGGTGATCTAAGGTGTCGTTACGTAAAAGGGTGTTGGAGGTGAGCTGAGCATTAATTTATAAATGTATTGATCTTTATTGATGAATTTTTCATGTAATTAAATTATTTATCTGATAATTGTCATATGTTAAGGTAATCCTATATTTTATGTGGATATATGGTTAAATGGAAGCCCAATTATGTATGGTGCATCAACTAGGGAGGTAATCCCACTAGACTGAGTGATCTAATGGATTTTTGTTTGGTAATTTGGCATAGGGAAATAATATTAGAGGTTATCTTGTTTTTTGGCGTTGTAGTGATCTATCAGAGGATTTCGTCTTGAATAATTCAACAAGGATACAAGATATGTGATGAATATGTAATGTTATGATCAGTTGGGTGTCACAAAATTTGTTCATTTTATGATTTTCATAGCCTAAATCTCAGGATTATAGCGTTATATATAGTATCATTATAGGTGACCCATAAAATTTTTCATAATTTTAATCTCTTATGGTTATGTTATTTAATAGAAACTCATGTTTTTTCATTACCTTATTCATTTTCATGGTTCTTATATTTCTTGAAAGATATTGTTTTCTATTTTTTTGAATTGGTTTTATCTCTAGAATCTTTATGAAATGCGTTTTGAGAGGTGAAATTATTTGAATATTTAATGTTTTTTTGTAAAAATAAATTTTTTTGGGTTTTAATACATGTCTTTAGACTGAAATTCATACGTTTATTATTAGTTTTGGTTTTCAAATATTTTTTTGGAAATATATTTATATTTAATAACACTTTGATGGGCTCTGAATGTGACATTAAACAGTGGAATTTATGAGAATATTTTCAAGGTATTGTATTTAATTTATGGTTTAGTAAAAGGGTATTATTAATGGGTAAAATATGATTTTTGAGTAATTTTTTCCATTTAATAGAACTGAATAGAAATTTTTGAAGACAACTATGTTGCGTTTTTTAATTTTTTAAAGGATTATGAAAACCAATTTTAAATTTTTATGTTAATATATAATGTATATAATTTAATGTTAAATTGAATAAATAGATTTATTGGGTGGTGACCAACTAATATTTATAGATCATTCCAATATTTTGTAAGTCCATTTATTCTACAAATTATTTTCTTTTCATTGATCATATGAGGATGATTCTTAGGTTGGATACTGAATCTGGGTCACAAGATGTCTTGTTCGGGTAGATTAAGAATTTTTTTAAGGGTGGGGCATTCTATCTACCATTCTTCAAAGTATTTTTATGATTATTATTTATTTTTAAATAATTTGGTAATGTATTATTTATTATTATATAATATATATTATATGGGATTCTTGATTCATATTATCTTTAATTGAATGAATTTATTTTATTTGTTTCTATATCAAATTAATATAATTATTGGTCAAATAAACCATTCAAATGTTTTGTTCCATGACATCCCATATCATGATTCCTGCCTAGGGGGATTGTTAACACCCTTCGGTCCAGTGATAGACAAGGTCATGTAACTGGTTATACTGATCCCCTAAAATATATCAATAAAAATGGTATCCAAGGATATGTTAATAGTGGGGAAAAGTTCTCTGAATTGATATATTTTATTTTAGGAGTCGGTAGTATTGATATAATTATGTTGGGAATAAAGAGGTAAATTTATTAGGAATTTGGCAAGAAGTTTTCCATGTAGAGCCACAAGTTTCCATGGGATGTTGATATTTTATATCTTATTCGAGTTCTATATTAATTAGAATTACTAGATTTTGATTTTATGTTTATTGTGGTTGTGTTTTGATCACCATTTCATTGGACTCGACTTTCTTTTGGGTGATATTTGGTGTTTAGGTAAGAATATGAATATGGGTTTAATGTTGGTTTGTGGGGAAAAAACCATGAAAAAATTATTTTCATTATACTAGATATATTTTGTGGTCTATAAAAATATTTGATGATGGACTTTTACCACATGAACACATCAAATAAGGTTCCATATCACATTTAGGTATGATATTTACATCCACTAATACTTTGATTTATAAGAATGAGTAAGTTAATTAGAAAATATTAAAGATGGGTCTACTTATTTTTTCGTGATTTAGGATTATATTTTGGTTTTTTTCCATGTTATGTGATTTATTATGTAATTTTTTTCATGATTTGTTTAAATATTTTGTTTATGAATAATTTATTTCCTGAAAAAATCCTTTACATTTCAAACAATAAGCTAGAGATTATTTATGAAATATTATTTAGATTCCTAAATTGTTTTTTATGTTGTATAATTATTGATGGTATCTAATATGTGGGTTTTTATCACATAATTTATATAATAATTTTTTTAAAAAAATAACAGTGTTTGGGTTTTCCATTAGTAGGAAATGTTTCAATATGGAAGTTGATTTTTTAAGATAGGTTTTCAAGGTAATTGATTTCGGAATATAGAGATCATTAATTTTATGAATACTTATGCGGCTAAAGTGTATTTTAATATGAAGTGAAAAACTAAGAGGTAAGATTTAATTTAAAATGAAACAATGTATTTTTGAAAAAATTCATCTACGACTCATTTAGATTTCAAGCCTTAGTGTTGATTGAAAAAGAATTTTTAAAACTCTAAGTTTTTTTTTATTTTGGAATTCATTTAATTTTCCCATGTATATTGGGTTTTTGTTCTTGTGATTGGTCCATTATTTTATTTTGTGACACTTTTAAAAATTTATCATAGTTTATAAATTATAAATCTTATTTTTTTTAATACGCCTGATTGAATAGAGAAATTTTGGAGACATGGTCAGTTTGAGTTTTTGTATCTTGTTGTTTTTTGTAAGAATTCAAAAAATGTAGAAAGATTGTATTTGGGGATTATTCCTCCATGTTGTTTTAATAATACAAAGGTAATGAATGGTGTGGCATGTGTTGTATTCTAATTTTAGTGGCATTTCATGGAAATACCAATGGTAGTGTCCATTTAGTAATTATTCATCATGATTATAATGATTTTTTGTCTGAGACTAATTATCCTTGATTTGAAGGATGAATCAACGAGGATATATTTTTCTAAAGATTCTACTATGGTATTAGCTTGAGGTAATTTTTTGATTTGTGATTTTCATTTGGTTACTCATGGAGATGTTTAAGATTCCATAAATGGTTATCATGAAATATACCCTTCGAGTGCTTGTTAGTGTCTCTTTTTTGATGAAAACCTATTTTTTAAAATTATTATTGGTGAGTTTATAGTAGTATTTTTCGATTAAATAAAATCCAAATATATTTTTTAGGAACATTTATTGTGATCCATTTGTGTAGTGGTTCTTTGGGAAAAATTCAGGACATATTTATTGTTTGTTTTGGGGTTTCTTTTAACATGTGTAATCAATAGGATTTTTTTTATTATTTTGGCATGAGAAATACTAGGGCACATTAATTGGAAATTGGATGCATGGTTTGTTTTCGGTTGGAACATTTTTCTCATTGAGTTGAGTTTCCTATGGGAAATAATGTGTGATGGTATTCTATGTGTTTGGTCCTAGGAATCCTAATAATGTGTTTATGTATAAGTCCCCATCCTTAAACATTACATAATGCCGAGTTAAGTAAAAAATTTGGCATTGAAGATATTTTTATGTTTAGTGTATTAGATAATTAGGCTATAACTATTAAATTATATCTCAAATTTAACAAAGTAGACACATTTACTATAACCAATTCTTTTTAGAACAATAAAACTATATAAATAAAACAATAATTATTTCCTTGACATAAATATTCATGAATTCTTAATTTCCTTTACCCTTCCTTATAACCTTTAAAAAAACATTTCAAAAACATGGGATGGGAATAAAATGCTTAGTAAGGGATATAAAATAAGGAAAGAGAACATTAGTCCATTAATTCATACAGACCTAATATTTCATACTTTTTACTCATATAATATATTCATATTAATGTACATAATGAAATCATAATATTTATGAACATCACATAGAAATCAAATATAGTAAAGGAAACTGGTGGCATCTATAATATTTATACATTGTAGATTTCACATCAAAATAGCGAGTTTTGTTTGGAATACCCATCATGGTATAGTTTATAAATCTCATAGGTGAACCATTAACGTTTACCTCTGTCATGTAGCCAGATGTATTGGAGAGCCCTCTCGGGATCTCCCACCCTATGATTAACACAGAACCACCGGTATATGTAGACAATTCCCAAGAACCATAACGTAATCAAAACACATAACAAATGGATAAAGGAATGAATAATTTCCACACTGCAATCAAAATATATCTGTTCAATAAATTTAAATAATCAAACAATTCTCAGAACCATTTTGAAGACCAAAATACATAATAATAGTATATGGTATAAATTTTTCTTTTAAAAAACATTACAGTTTTTTAAGGAAGCCAAATATCTAATAATGATTATAGTGGAAGAAAGTTCGTTGTCACCACGTTCATTAAAAAGAATCATTAGCTTTGTAATTTAGTAAAAAAACTCATAGAAAAAAGATTCATGTTGAATTAAATTAAAATTCAATTGGGTTTATACACCGTATAAAGAAATATCATGTATAAATCAAAGTATGTCTCAATTAAAGGAGATTGAGACAAAGTCCCTTACTAAGATCATATTGTTAGTCAAATAGATTGATTATGTGTATTTACAATAAATCTACATTAATCAAGTTTAAATACTAGATAACCTATAAAAATTCATTTCTCAGATAATCATAGATCAATATAATTAAGAATTAGAAGATCAACCCAAATAATGGAAATTGGATTAAGAAGTTCCCTTACCTTGTGTCTGACTTGTCTTGTTCGTTCTATATCTCACTGAATAAAAAATATAAGTTAAATATACTTGATTCCGATTTTTTTTGTTTTTTAATTATTTTTTATCACTTATTACCTTGATATAACAATCATACAATTATTGAAGTTCATATCGTTTTTTTGTCGATGTTCAATACTAGAGTAAAAAATTGATCATGTTATAATTACAAATTGTCCAAGTGGTCAAAAGTCAATTATCTCAAGTATTGCATTCATTATTTAAATATCATATGTATCTAGTATATTTTTATTTAGATCTAGTGTATGTGTATTTAGAATAGTACATGCCATTTGGATATATGAAATGAAATGCACAGTTCTTGGAGACGGTATGCCATACATACGAATGAACGCTACTTTCATTTCATTTTCATATTTTAAGGTATGAAAACTAAATAATACATAAATATATTTTATATTTAGTATAATATATATGTTATATAAATTATGCAATTTCATTAAATAAATCCTTTATGCATTTCATGTATAGCATGAACAAGTCATATCGCTTTGAGGGGGTTGTAGTCCGCACTACCTCAAATTAAATGATCTTATTTATAGAAAATGAGAAGAATAAAGTAATGTTCAAAATGATAATTACTGTCATGACCCGCCTTCACCAAAAGGAGGGAAGGGTCAGCAGATCACCATAACCTTCCTTCTTTAAGTTGAAGGAGAGATAATGACCCCCGAGACCCGCCTTCAATAGGTCCCGGAGTGGCGACTAGCACCAAGGGTGTAGAAATTTCTCACAAATGGAAGGCATTACCGCTTTTTGTTTTATAGGATCAGGAGATAAGATAATGAAACCCAACAACACCAAGGTAAAAGAAAACTAAAACCAAAAGTAAGCCATTCCCACATGCATGTTTCAAATGTAAAAGCCACAAAGTACAGAAGGTGACTACAAAGTCAAGTACCAAAGAAAGAAAGACAGAAACTGCAACTGCCCCGAGGGTCTGAGCTAGTATAGTCTCCGCGCGATCCCCGAAGTCCTCCTGGAAACCTGAAAGTAGTTTATATACGTAGGGTGAGCACACAAGTATGCTCAGTAGGGAAAACCAAAGACTCTCGTGCACAAGTATGGGAACGTACTAATGTCCCGTGAGAAAAAGTGTAAACCAAACACCTATCAAGGTAAAATATCCACCCCAAGCCTCACCAAGGCACACTCCCCAAATAACGCAAGTCAAGAAATATATATAATCAGAGAACATAGATGTTTGGGTACCCCGAACCACTTTCCCACTGGTTATTAAGACATCCTACGCATTGGAACAATCCCGCAATTCTCACCGCAGTCCCACTGCCACAGCCACCAGCACACACCTGGGTCACAACCACACGCAGTCCCACTGCCGAAAAACTGCCCGCAGACACCTGGGCCACAACCACATGCAGTACCACTGCCGAAATCCCGCTCGCACACACCTGGGCCACAACCACACGTAACCACGCCTGTAAACACCTAGGCCAGAACAACCACCACCACTCTCGAAGACACCCGGGCAAAAAGATCCACCGCCACGCCCGAAGACTCCTCGGCCTCTTCCCAAAGACACTTGGGAAACCACCAACCACACAAACCTGGAAAACCACCACACTACCCCACCCGAAGGTTCTTGGGCTAATAATGGACCTCAGGCCATCACAGCCTGCCCGAACATACTTGGGATATCCGGGAAAGGGAGCAGAAACATAGCTAATAACCAGCCACCAAGAATAGTGTTGGAAACAACACCCTCCCCCATGAAATGGGGGTGTTCAGCACTAAGTGCTCAACTTGGGTGGGGCATAAATAAGAAACAGAAAACTACAAGTATAAGTATAGGTAACAAGCACTCACCCAAAAATCTAGGTTTTTCTAACTGGTCTACGGAACACAACACCACTATAGCCGAGTCACAAGCCACGACTCTCGCCAACAAAACCCATTGTCCCATTCTTGTTTCATGTTCAGTAATATAGTTTATGTTTAAGCACTACTGGGCAACTAGTAAGAATAGGCACAAGTCCAGATAAGTAAACAATCAAACATCAACCGTAACGCCCACACCCGGTTTTCAACAACAGAGGGTCCCACCACAATTTGTGATGTAAACAGGTAACCACTGGGCCTTAAAACTCATAACCACCGAGTCCGAACCAACAAGGGATCCCATACCCAATTTCACACAACCACCAAGAGTACAAGACAGGGGATTCCATCCCCTCCCACGTTTCTAGCAATCGGCCCGAAAATAAAACAACCAACTACCAACATCAACACAAGATAGGGTCAGACCAGTATTTTCAGATTTAAACGAATTAACACACTCCATGATTTCAACTTTTGTGTGTTTTAACCCGGGGTTATCACAGAAGGAAAGATCCTGGTGCCTCAATCTATTTGGCCGGATATACGTGATTAATCAATTACTTTTCACAGTAGGAGTTTAAAACCACAACAAGCCATTTAAAACATCAACAGAGGTTCATTAGTCCACAAACAACGACCACCAACGACCTTGATTTTCAGAAGGCATAAGACATCACAACTCAAGAAGATGGTCATAACGTAACAACATCAACGATCACACCCCCTCTTCCTTTACAGAATTCATTCATTATCTTCAATTTGGTCTGGTTTATCCAATTCAACAGAATCAAAAGCACACCCACCCTGCATGATACACAAAAGAGAGAGTCATAGGAGAAATTACCTGCTTGTTTGATCAACGATCGATGCTTAGGCCGGGCGCAGAACTTTTACGGATAACGATGCAGTGCTCCTGATGCACCAGAAGCTGTTTGTGAAAATCCACAATCCATGATAAGATAAACCACGGCTAACCCTTGGTTTATAAAAGCCAGGGATGGTTGGGGTGAAAACACGAAACCGCGTAAGGTGCGGGGGTCGTGGGTTGACCATGAGGATCCAGTCGTCACAAAAAAGGGGTCGAGTAGTTTACGCCGACTCATGAATTTATTAAGTATTTAATTAAAACTCTTATGCATGTTACGGGTTTTTAAAACACACATAAACAAGTCAGAATAGGGTTTAAAACCCTATTTGTGCAAAGGAGTGCTACTGGAAACCACTTGACAGGGCCGGGTGACGGCGATCGGTCTCACTGATCGACCTCACCGATCGGTCACACCGATCGGCCTCACCGATCGGCCTCACCGATCGGCCTCACCGATCGGTCTCTCCGAACGGTCTCACCGATCGGTCTCTCCAAGATGCCACTCCTTTAGGACCCAGATTTGGAAAAAGGAAGAACCAAGAGAGTCTAGGTCATCACATCAATTACCTCTCAAACTATTCTCATCCTCAAGAATTTAAACAACCCAGAAAGGAAGGGTGGGTCCGAACAACCACCCCGAAAGATACCTCTCAATAGTGAACCTCATCGTTAACTAAGAACACTTTCCTGTCACGAACCAAGCAACAGACCATGCCAAACTGCTCAGGCATGTGTGTTGGGGAGTCTCCTCTCCCATGTCAAGATATTATTTGCTTTGGGCGGCACTGACTCACCCGCACGGGTTTAATCGCATCCACCATAATGCATCTTGATTAGGGGTCGGGTTCTCTCCTTCCCCATAGTTGGGTCTTTTTACACACAAACAGAGGGAAGAAAACCAGCACATTTCATAGCCAAAAGAAAAACATTCTACCACAACAGGTACAACAAGAAACAAAACTCAATAAATCTCTGGGTACTGGGTGCACATCTGTGCTTCCCTCTCCCACGTACTCTCCTCAAGCCCACAATGTCTCCACAACACACGAACCAAGTTGATGGTTTGCCTGCGAAGCACCTTTTCTTTACGATCCTCGGTCACCACTGGTCTCTCCATAAAGGTCGTGTCGTCCTCGACGTCCAGCTCTCCCCAATCATGGACATGTGAATCATCGTGCATATACCGATGGAGCTGGGACACATGAAAGACATCATGTATCCTTAGTTGCGGCGGTGGAAACGCTAGCTAGTAAGCCACTTCGCTGACCCGCCGCAACACTTGGAAGGGTTCGATGAATCTGGAAGAGAGCTTACTCCCTTTGTCGAACCTCCACTGACCACGCCGAGGAGAGACCTTTAAGAACACGTGGTCCCCAACCTCAAACTCCAAGGGCCTCCTCCTGGTAACAACATACAACTTATGTCAGTCCTGGGCCGCCTTCTTCCTTTCCCGTATGAGCTGAACCATCTCTGTCATGTTCTGCACCACCTCTGGACCAAGGATGCCTGCCTCCCCTACTTCGGTCCAACACACAGACGAACGGGATGGCCTCCCATACAACGCATCAAACGAGGCCATGCCAATGGTAGAGTGGTAGCTATTATTTTAGGAAAACTCTACCAGAGGCAAGTGTTGCACCCATGATCCTCCTGAGTCCAGAACACATGCTCGCAGCATATCCTCCAAGGTCTGGATGGTGCGCTCTGTTTTTCCATCTATCTGGGGATGTAAAGTAGTGATAAGGCATAAATGTGTGCCAAACGCATGCTGTAATCCTCACCAGACTCACGAGGTAAACCATGCATCCCTATCCGAGACTATAGACCTCGGAACTCCATGCAAACACACCACCTCATCCACGTACTTTCGTGCCAAAGCATCCACAACACTCGACTCCCTGATCGCCAGAAAGTGAGCCGATTTCATCAACCTGTCCCCTACCACCCAGATGGCGTCATACCCTCCATGGTACTTGGGTAGTCCCGTGATGAAATCCATCGAGACGTCATCCCACTTCCACTCGGGGACATCTAGAGGCCGTAGTAGGCCGCATGGAACTCGGTGTTCATCCTTCACTTGCTGTCACACTAAGCACTTGGCCACAAACTCTGCCACCGCTCGCTTAACTCCAGGCCACCAAAACTGCCTCTTCAAACCCTGGTACATCTTAGAAACTCCTGGGTGTACCGCCAGGGGTGAGTTGTTGAAGTCACTGAGAACCTTGCCGCACATCGCCTCCAGAACAACCAACTTTTTCTATAAAAGCATCCAGTTCTGACCATCCTCTGTCCATCCTTCCGAAGCATTTCCCTGGTCAACATGGTCACGCATCACTTCACACTCTAGGTCACCCCACTGAGACTCCTCCACTTGCTGAAACTGGGATGACTGCACTGTCATCTGATATAGGTATCCTCTGCTGCTATCCATCTTCGCATCCAGGTGTAAGGCATCCAACTCCTCCATTGCCTTCCAGGTGTCCGCCGACTCTCGGACCGCATCCTTCTGTGTCCTCTTGTTCAAGGCATCGGCCACCACATTTCCCGTACCCTCAGTATAAGAGATCTCGAAGTCGTAATCCTGGAGGAACTCCACCCATCTCCACTGTCTCAAGTTTAAGACCCGCTGGGAGAAGATATACCTAAATATTTTGTTGTCCGTGAAGACCACAAAGCGTTCCCCGATGAGGTAGTGCCACCATAACTTTAGAGCAAAAACGACCGCTACAAGCTCCAGGTCGTTGGTGGTGTAATTACGCTCATGGGAATGCAGCTGCCTAGACCCATAAGAGATCACTCCTTGTCGCTTCATCAACACGCACCCCAGTCCTAGTCTTGAAGCTTCTTAGAACACCTAATAAGCCGCCCCTTCTTCTGGTAATCTCAGCACTGGGGAACTGACCAACTTATCCATCAGATAGCTAAAGGATGACTAGCACTGCTCACTCCATACGAAAGCCTGGTCCTTCTTGGTCAGAGCCGTCAAAGGGGCTGCTACTCGGGAGAAGTTGGGTACGAATCTCTCGTAGTAACCCGCCAGCCCGAGGAAACTTCGGACTTCTGCCACATTCTTGGGTGCTGCCCAAGAAACAACGGCCTCACCCTTTGATGGGTCGACCGCTACCCCCTGCTCAGACACTACGTGCCCGAGGAAGTGCACTTCTCATGTCCAGAACTTGCATTTTGACAACTTCCTATAGAGATGGTGCTTTTGGAGGACCTCCAAAACTGTCCTCAAGTGCTCTGCATAGTCCTCCTCTGATCTAGAGTAGACCAGGATGTCGTCGATGAACACAACCACGAACCGATCCAGGTACTCCAAGATGATGGAGTTCATAAGCCCCATGAACACAGCCGAGGCGTTCGTAAAACAGAAGGGTATGACTACAAAATCGAAGTGTCTATACCTGCACCTGAACGCTGTCTTCAGGATGTCGCTCTCTTTCACCCTCAGCTGGTGGTACCCAGACCACAGGTCGATCTTCGAGAACCATCCTTCCCCTTTAAGCTGGTCGAAAAGATCATCTATCCTTGGAAGAGGGTAGCGATTCTTGATCGTCACCTGATTCAGCCTCCTGTTGTCTATGCACAACCATAGACCACCATCTGCCTTCTTTGCAAACAAGAATGGATCACCCCATGGTGACGCACTCGGAAGAACATAACCCCTCTTCATCAGATCGTCAATCTGTATCCACAACTCCCGTAGCTACGAAGGTTCCATCCGGTAAGGGGCCATCAAGACTGGACGAGCGCCAGGATGAAGGTCTATCCCGAACTCGATATCACGTCGAGGGGGTAGGGTCTTCACCTCCTCAATAAAGATGTCCATAAACTCACGGACGATCTCTGGCACTTCCACCATTTTAGCATCAACTGATTCCACTGTCATCTCGGTCAACAAGGAGAGGAGAGGTTCCTCCCTCCTATTTCCCTTCGGACTGCTCCACTCGCCGGTGAAGGTAACACGTCGACCATCCAAGTCCGAGAACACCACCCTTCTTTGGAAACAGTCAAAGACGGAACACATAGAAAATATCCAGTCGATGCCTAGAATGACATCGTATAGCTGAATCTATAGTAGAAGAAGATCCCTAACCGACTAATGTGGCCCTATCATCAGTCTACATCCCCGACAAACAAACAACAAGCTGGTCTGACCTCCGACTGGTGTGCTCAACACCAGGGGCACTGGAAGTCTCTCTGCATCTAAACCCATGGCACGGGATAGGCTGGGTGCAAAATTGGAGTGCGAAGCTCTGGTATCGAACAAGGCATAAGCAAGAGTGCTAAACAGACTGATCGTACCTCTAACAACCTCTGGCCCTACTAGAACTGCTGCCTCTGCGGCGTGTAACATTCCACTCCCAGGTCCCCTACCCCTAGGCAGTCGGCCACCTCCCCGACCACGCCCTGGTCGAGGTCCCTGTGGAGCGCCCTAAGGTCGGCCTCCCTCTCCTACGTCTTCCCTCAGAGGAGCGGGAGCTCGCTGCCCCTGCTGCTGCTGCTGGAAAGGTCTGGCTACAAGCTGCTGCGGGGGCGGGTGTGGGAGATGTCTGCCACCGCCGTACTGTACCTGGTCCGGGCACTAACTCTGGAGATGCCCAGGGCTCCCACAGTTGAAGCACCGTAGTCTTGGGCCCGTAGGAAAAGGGCGAGTTCCGGGGGATCGAAACTAAAACTGCTGCGGCCTGCTCCCTGTGGGTCGGAACCTAGAGGGTCCTGACGCTGGAGGCCTGGTGCTGATGGCCTTCCACTTCGATGGTCCCAGCTGAATCCCCTCTCGCAACACTCCTCCTAGAGCATGCATCCTCTCCACCACTTCGGCCTTCTTCTGGACCTCCAAGTACGGCGGTAGGGTAAAGGGGGTTACGACATACTGGAGGGAGGGTCGGAGCGCCTCATCTAGACATCTTGCCCGAGACTCCTCGTCGGGAAAGAGGTCCAGATCAAAACGTAGGAGGTCCTTGAACTTGATCCCTAGCTCACTCATGAACATACTCCCTTGCTGGAGGGAGAGTAGTTTCTTCCTCTTTTCTGCCATCATCATCAAGGAGAGGAATTCCGCTCGGAACTCCCTCTCGAAGTCCATCCAAGCCACCTCAGACTCCCTCCTCTCCCCCAGGTAAAGCATCCACCACTGACGCGCCGCTCCCCGCAACTGGATGACGACCACAGGAACCCAGTACTCAGTCGGGGCTTGAATTAGGCCGAAGGCTATAACTAGCTCCTCTAGCCAGACATCCATCTTCACATCAGAGGTGCTGCCCTCATACTTCTCGAGGGCCTGTCGTTGGAAGCATCGAAGAGTCTTCTGCCACTGGTCTTCCTCTTCCTCTAAATCAGCTCTCTGTCGATCGTCCAAGGTAGTCTCCGAGGCCTCGATCGCCTGTACTACACGTGGTCGCCTTCCAGGTGCCATAGCTGCAAGGTGAACAAGGAATGCCTAAGCCCAAGTAGTGAAAAATATCATTCTTGAAACTTCTTAAAATTTAATTTATTCTTAATTCCCCAGACATCCCAGAAACACAAGAGCACAAGTCATTATGATGCATGTACCTTTCCTAGGGTCTCTACCCTACAATCAGTGTGGCCTCAATTGGTCATTCGGTAGGTCCAGAGTCCTTGCATCAGATCACGGGGGGCCCTAAAATCCCATGTCCTAGCCAGTCTTCCCTGGCCCAATTCATGTCCCAAGGTCACCAAACACATTTGCCTTACCATCCCATGAAATCCTCACTATTCCTAACTCTATAATCCATCCTATCTCTCAACCACCTCCTCTAATACCATTCTGTCACGACCCGCCTTCACCAATAGGAGGGAAGGGTCAACAGATTTCCAGGCCCTTCCTTATTTAAGTTGAAGGAGAGATAATGACCCCCGAGACCCCCCTTCAACAGGTCCTGGAGTGGCGACTAGCACCAAGGGTATAGAAATTTCTCACAAATGGAAGGCATTACCCCTTTTTTTTTTATAGGATTGGGAGATAAGATAATGAAACCCAATAACACCAAGGTAAATGAAAAGTAAAACCAAAAGTAAGCCATTCCCACATGCATGTTTCAAATGTAAAAGCCACAAAGTACAGAAGGTGACTACAAAGGCATGTACCAAAGAAAGAAAGATAGCAACTGCAAATACCCCAAGGTTCCGATCTAGTATAGTCCTGCGCGATCCCCGAAGTCCTCATGGAAACCTGAAAGCAGTTTATATACGTAGGGTGAGCAGACCAGTACGCTCAATAGGGAAAACCAAAGACTCTCGTGCACAAGTGGGGGAACGTACTAATGTTCCGTGAGAAAAAGAGTAAACCAAACACCTATCAAGGTAAACTATCCACCCCAGGCCTCAACAAGGCACACTACCCAAATAACGAAAGTCAATTAATATATATAATCAGAGAACATCGATATTTGGGTACCCCGCACCACTTTCCCACTGGTTATTGAGACATCCTACGCATTGGACCAATCCCGCCATTCTCACCGCAGTCCCACTGCCACACCCGCCCGCACACACCTGGGCCATAACCAAACACAGTGCCACTGCCGAAAACCCGCCCGCACACACCTGGGCCACAACCACATGCAGTCCCACAGCCGAAATCCCACTCGCACACACCAGGGCCACAACCAGACGTAACCTCGCCTGCAAACACCTAGGCCAGAACAACCACCACCACACCCGAAGACACTTGGGCTAGAAGTTCCACTGCCACGCCCGAAGACTCCTAGGCCTCATCCTGAGGACACTTGGGAAACCACCTGCCACACACACCTGGCCAACCCCCACACTACCCCGCCCGAAGGTTCTTGGGCTAATAATGGACCTCATGCCATCACAGCCTGCCTGAAGATACTTGGGGTATCCGGGAAAGGGAGCAGAAAAGGAGCTAATAACCAGCCACCAAGAATAGTGTTGGAAAAAACACCCTCCCCCATGAAATGGGGGTGTTCAGAATTAATTGCTCAACATTGGTGGGGAACGAATAAGAAACAGAAAACTAAAAGTATAAGTATAGGTAACAAGCACTCACCCAAAAATCTAGGTTTTTCTAACCGGTCTACGGAACACAACACCACTATATCCGAGTCACAAGCCACGACTCTCAACAAAAAAACCCATTGTCCCATTCTTGTTACATGTTCAGTAATAATTTTTATGTTTAAGCACTACTGGGCAACTAGTAAGAATAGGCACAAGTCCAAGAAAGTAAACAATCAAAAATCAACCGTAACGCCCACACCCGGTTCTCAACAACAAAGGGTCCCACCCCAATTTGTGATGTAAACTGGTTACACCAGGCCTTAAAACTCACAACCACCGAGTCCGCACCAACAGCGGATCCCATCCCCAATTTCACACAACCACCAAGAGTACAAGACATAGGATTCCATCCCCTCCCACTTTTCCAGCAATCGGCCCGAAAAGAAAACAACCGACTACCACCATCAACACAAGTCAGGGTCAGACCGGTATTTTCTGATTTAAAAATCTTAACACACTCCATGATTTCAACTTTTGTGTGTTTTAACCGGGGGTTATCACAGAAGGAAAGATCCTGGTACCTCAATCTATTTGGCCGGATATACGTGATTAATCAATTACTTTTCACAGTAGGAGTTTACGACCACAACAAGCCATTTACTACATCAACAAGGGTTCATTAGTGCACAAACAAATACCACCAATGGCCTCGATTTTCAGAAGGCATAAGCCAGCACAACTCAACAAGATGGTCATAACGTAACAACATCAACAATCACAACCCCTCTTCCTTTACAGAATTCATTCATTATGTTCAATTTGGTCTGGTTTATCCAATTCTATAGAATCACAAGAACGCCCACCCCACATGATACACAAAAGAGAGAGTCAAAGGTGAAATTCCTTACTTGTTTGATCAACGATCGATGCTTAGGCCGGGAGCAGAACTTTTATGGATAATGATGCGGCGCTCCCGCTGCACTAGAAGCTGTTTGTGAAAATCCACGATCCAGGAAAAGAGAAACCATGGATAACCCTTGGTTTATAAGATTTGGGGACGGTTGGGGTGAAAACGCAAAACCACGTAAGGTGCGGGGGTCGTGGGTTGACCACACGGCTCCACTCGTCACAAAAAAGGGGTCGGGTAGTTTAAGCAAACTCATGAATTGATTAAGTATTTAATTAAAAATCTTATGCATGTTACGGGTTTTTAAAACATGCTTAAACAAGTCAAAATAGGGTTTAAAACCCAATTTGCGCAAAGGAGCACTACTGGAAACAACTTGACAAGGCCGGGTGACGCCGATCGGTCTCACCTATCAGTCTCACTGATCGGTCTCACCAATCGGTCTCTCCGAGATGCCACTCCTTTAGGACCCAGATTTTGGCATAGGGAAGAACCAAGAGAGTCTGGGTCATCAGAATTACATAATCATAGAGATAAAATAAATACCATAAATATAATATATAATTGCAGTTTCATCATAATAGGAACCATAAGAGGTGGGAGGAGAAGATTGAACAATCATCGTTTCATGTGGTAGTAGTTCACCGTCCATAGAATCAATAATTTCAATACCCATTAAATGGTGGTGTGTGTGTGAGTAAGTTGAATAATTGTGTAAAAAAAATCGTAGAATATTTTATATATATAATGGTTTTGTTATAAAATAATTTAATAATGACAATTTAGGGGGTTGGAGAAGGAAAATAAATGAAAGAAGCTTGAGAGAAGACATTACCTGAAATCGGGTAAATCCTTTTGATTTAATCTGAAAGGGCTCCGTGATTTTCGTTATTCCAAAGGTAAGGCTTCTAGGACTAGAAGATTTATTTTTGGTGATTTTCATGGTTGTGGTTGGATTAGTCAATAGGGCGTGAGAGGTGTGAGCAAGGGTTAGGGGTGATGACCATTTATAAGAGGGAGGAGGGGCACTTAAAGGATTATCATAAAATATTATTTTATTATAAATTATATTTCAATTATAAATGATTCATAATTAAGATATATCTAATATAAGATGAATATAAGTCAAAATAAAATCATCCAATAATAATTAGACAGGTTTTGGATATTTTTTAATCCTTATTTTTTTGGTTAACCCTTTTTACCTTACCGCTTTATCAAGAATTTACCATTTTTAGAATCAAATTAGTTTACAAAACATGAATAATATCCAAATAATGATTCAAAAATAAAATTTTAGACTTTTGATAACTATTTCTCAAAATATAATTTTTTTAATTTTATAATATTTAATAAAATATTTTATATTTTAAAATTTGAATAATGTCAATTTTGACACTATTCATATCGGGAATTTTTTTAAAATCCATAAAAGCAAGAATACCTATAAAAAAATTAATTAATATAAATATAACATGTAACTATCACCCAAAAAATTCGTGTATGACATTAAAATAACAAAATAAACATTATTTTAACATTTATTATATCATTTATATGAATACTTTACTTATAAATCAATCATTTCAACATCATTCGGTCATAATTAAATTTACTTATTTAATGTTTAAAAATTATAAATAAAAAGCAATGATTTAGGAAATATTTTTATATTTCAAATGAATGTTTATAGTCGAAGAGATCACTTATATTACCCAATATAAAAATCTAATTACTAAAAGATATGTGTTTAGGTTATATTTTCCATAACATTAATTAAAACTAATTAAATGTCATTTTCACAAAAAAGTGTCTCCATGGGTTCCTAAAATCGACCCAAGGATAAACATGGTCGGAAATATATCAATAAATATTGTTAGGACTTGTTTAAGGGTAATTTAATATTATTATAATATTATTTTATACAGTTATTTAGTAGATTTACCCTTTAACCATGGTAAATAAAATATTTATTAAAGTTACTATTCACAGTCTGTAAAAATAAAAGATACATATTCACAAAAATTTAGACCTTATAATTTCAAATATGGAATCAATTTTTTCAAATTCAAAACAAAAAATTGTAGAATTTAATTTAATATTAGTTCCCATTTTGAAAACTGAAAATTTGGTTTTTTAGAAGTAAAAACTACTAAAATATTGATATGTGTTTATAACCAATATATAAGTGAAATAACTTCTAATGACTAAAATTGGATTAAATGGTAAAAATATAATTTAATTACCCTTTAAAACAAATTATAAGTACAATATAACTGTATAAATAAATTAGATAAAAGGAAGTGTTTATTTAAAATCCAGTATTTTTTACTATTTATAAAAAACAAAAAGTTTTCAGAAAAATACCTAAATTTAATCCAATGAAAATTTTGATTTCCCTATTCTAAATAAGAATATTATTATTTTAAATGAGAATTATAAAAGTGACTAAAATTAGATTTAAAATGGGTTTTTCTATCAAAAGGTGGTAAAACAACCTTTTAAAGAATATTAGAGTATTTCATGCTTAAAATCAAATTTATTGTTATTTTTAGCCTCTAAAACTTATTTGATAAATGTAAAGATATTTAATAATAATACTGTAGTTAGTTATTCTTATTCCTACCAATACAATGGATTTTCATTAATTACTATTGAAAATAATAATAATAATATATTATTTTTCTATATAACTCAAATATGTATGCGAAAAAAGATTTCGGCAAAACCCATAGTTTCTTGTCAAGTATGCCACAAAGATAGCATCCCTATTATGGTAAAACCACTATGTAATTTATTATTAATAATATATATGAAAATGTTTTATTCTATAATTAATTAGGATGTTACATCCTCCCCACCTTTTGAAATTTCATCCTTACAATTTTAAATTGGGCTCAGTAATGAAATATTAGATCAGAAAAAGAATCAATAAAACTACCACCTTCAAAGGAATAAAGGAATGTACAAAGGACACCTGAGATAACTCATACTAGGGTTCCATATAATAAAAAATGGATATGGAAGAGAAAACAAACCATCATTTTTTGATGGAGAGTGATAGAAAACATGATTATCATAAAGTTAACTACCTGAAAATGACAAACCTGTGATAGATTAAATGGACTTTGATTCCCCATTTTTAAGAGTGAAAATACAACATTTTTTTGTTTTAAGTTCCCTTCCATACAGTTTCATAATTTATTTATCAAATTGAATATGAGCGTAAGGAAACATACTTACTTTTCAATTTGAGTTTCATCCTTTAATAAATTTCTACCATAAACTCATATTTTCTCCAAATGATGTGTATTCAAGACTACATAGTAACGTCTGAAGTTCTATTATCAACTTATATAGAATTATATAATCCAAAAAATATGAACTATATATTTCCTCTTTATTTAGACATTAACCAATACCAAAATGGTTAGCATGAGGTTAGATAATCCGCAAAAAAGGACAATCCTTTATAAAATGAAATACTACTCTTAATCTCTAAAATTAAAAAAACAATACCCAAAGTTCATCAAAGTCCATTCAATACCAAATTGTCCTTAACATACTTTAAAATAATCCAACTAAGATTCAAACCCATAATTTTTTGAATGTTATTGATCACATACTCTTCATAATAAATCATAAAATTTATCTATAAATAACATCAACTAATCTTAAAGTCTCATACGGAAAAGTAATTAACCTAATCACATAGTCTCTATAGTGGGTTAATCATTTCCATAAATAACCTTAATAGCCATATGTCCATAAGAATACATAGATTCTTCCAAAATAATATTTCAACCATTACTCCTCTAATTAAATCTTGTAGTATTCTATTTTTGTTAGGGATATAGTGTCCCCAAAGGAGATAACATCCTCCAAAATAATATATATCACTTAACCATCAAATCATTTTCCTAAACTAACAATATCCATTTTATGAACCATAATTTCAAAAATCAACTTATAATTTCATCGTAAAATCATTTTACTAAAAATAATTTGTCATACTGACCAGGGACTTCACATAGTCTATAAGTAGGTGATAAATCCCAGTCGCACTTTGGTTGTGGGTTCGATTTCAACAACATTCTCTAACGTGATGGGTTGTCACACCTTCTACATTTTTCCTTCTTCAAAAACTATATAATTTTATAACATTTCCAAAAATTAGATAAATTCCTAAAATATTACAATAACCTAATTAATCCTCAAGGGTTATCTAATAACTTTCAATTTTCATCCCAAAATGTAATAACCATTAATCTACTCAAAAAAATATTATATAAACCCCTAAGGTTATCCATTATGTCCACACAAGAAAAGCTAATTCATTCATAATGAAAATTTTCACATATCCAACATCTGGGTTACACATATTAGAAAATGTCTTCCCAAAGTAGTATCATCATTAATACATCGTTAATAATTATAAATATTTAATAATAATACAATATACAATAACCCTTGAATACATTATATGTTGACTTCTTACTAATTAATTTATCTTCATAATCCATTAACTATTTATTTCCACATTATCTGTCAATAAATCAATCCTACAGATCTAATCTCCTCATCATTTTTAAATATTAGTCCACCAATGCTTCATTATTTATTTATAACAATATAAATCATACATTGAATCCAAATATCCTGATACATAGGATGTTCCATTTCTCTTTTGGCATGTTTTCATACTTTCTAAATGTATACCTTCACCCCACTTCTATAAATTTACTTATCGATAGAGTGGGAAATATTGAGACAATGAAATCATATGAAAAAGATACCATGACCCAATTTTTTTAGAAATGAGTAGGTGTTGGATAACTCAAACAATTTCTTGTAGGATATTTGAATTTTAAAGAAGCTGCTTAAATCATTTGAACATGCCTTTTCCATAATAGTGATGATAAAATCACGGGGGGGGGGGGGGGGTGGATAAGATGGTTGTTCAAGATCTATTTCCATCCATCTTGACAAATGTTCCTTAATCTATTGAAAATAATCAACACTTAAATGTGAAGTGAATTATATTTAAAAAAATTAATGCTATATAGTTAAAAGATAACATAACAACTTTTATATTACTCTAATACATAAACCTCCTAATACCCCCATCATTTATGTTTTTATTCAGACTACATATTTTAAATTATCCCTCCAAAAGTTTCAATATGATAATAACCCTCTTTGTTATATAAGATCTTTTACCTACACCCAGATTACACCCTAACATCAAAAGTTATTTAAACCGACCTCTTATACCAACTTTAAGGCAGTGACATTAAACATTTCGTAATCTTTAGTTATGTCAACAATTCTAACTTGAGAAAATTTTTAGGTTTAGAGTTTTAGAGAATTAGGCCATAACTATTACATTATATCTCAAATATTAAAATTTATACATATATACTCTAACCAATTTTTTAGAAAAATAAAACTCCTTACATAAAACCAGAATTCTTTTCTTGATATAAATCTTATTGAATTCTTCCTTTCTCTTACCCTTCCTTATACCCTATGAAAAACATTTCAAAAACCTTGGATGAGCATAAAATGCCCACTAGGGGTTATAAAATATGGAAAGAAAATATCAGTCCATAAATTCATACAAATCAAATAAATCATACATATCACTCATATATCATAATCTATTTAACATAAATAATTAAATAATAATATTTATTAATATAACATAGAAATCATAAATAATAAAAGTGACTTGTGGCATCAATAACATATTTACATTGTAGTTTTCACAATAACATAAGGAGTTACATTTCCAATAAACATCACTGTATATTCAGTGAATATCATAGGATAAACATTAAAGTTGACCTTCATCATGTTTCCCACTACATTGGAGAGCTATATTGGGATAACCAGGCCTAGGTTTGTCTTGGATCCACCCATATACATAAATAATTCCCAAGAACCATAACATAATCCTAACACAAAACAAAAGCATAAAGGAAAGATAATATTTCCACATTGCAATCAGCATATATTAGTCCAATATATTGAAATAATAAATCCATTATCAAAAACCATTTTCAATACAAAAATATTTAAAAAGTGTATATATAATTTATCATCCTATAAAAAACATCGATACTTTTTAAGAAATCCAAATATCAAATAATTCTTTCAGCGATAGAAAGGTTGTTGTCACTACGTTTGTTAAGAAGAAACATTCCCTTAGTCAATTTTAAAACTCTTTGTATAAATAATATTCAATTTTAATTAAATTAAAATTCAAAGGGGTTTATACACCATATAATAGAAAGTCGTGTATAAATCAAAATATGGCTCATTGAAAGGAGAATGAGACGATGTCCCTTACAAAGATCATATTGTTAATAAGACAGATTGATTATGTGTATTCACTAAAAATACACATAAATAAATTAAAAATACTATATAACATATCAAAATTCATTTCTCACTTAATCATTGAATGACATAATCATCAAGTATAAGATCAACCCCATGAATAAAAATTGCATGAAGAAGTTCCCTTAGCTTGTGTCCCACTTTTCTTGTTCGTTCTTTATCACAATGAATAATAAACTTCAGTTAATTATACTTTATTCAAAACAATTTTCATATCTATTATTCTTTTTATATCACTTATTACCAATATATAACAATAATATAATTATTCATGTTCATATCAGTCTTTTTGTCGATGTTCGGTACTAGAGTAAAAAATGAACTAGTTATAACTACAAATTATCCAGTTAGTAAAACGCCCATTATTTCTGGAATTTTATTCATTGTTTAAATGTCATATATATCCAGTATATAAGTATTTATATCTAATAGATATGTATTTATAATTGTCTATACCATTTGGATATAAGAAATGAAATGCACCGTTCATGGAGATGGTAAGTTGTACGTATGCATGAACCCCACTTTCATTTCATTTTCATATTTAATGGATTGAAAAATAAATGATAAATATGTATATTTTAATTCTAGAATAATATATATGTTAAATAAGTTACATAATTTCATAAAATCCATCCTTTATGTGTTCCATGCATAGCATGAACGAGTCATATACCTTTGAGGTAGTCCACACTTTCTAAAATGAAATTATTTTATTTATACAAAATGAAATGAATAAATTCATGTTATAAATGATAATAAAATAAGTTTAGATATAAAATAAATATCATATATATCATATAAAATTATATTTCTTTCATAATGGCCACCATAGTAGGTTGTAGGAGAAGATTGAACAGTCATTGTTTCTTGATGTTGTAGTTCGCTATCCAAAGAAATTGTATGCTCTATACCGATTAGATATATCTTTGTGTGAGTCTAAGAATAATATTCGGAATAAAAAAATTCTTATATATTTTATATACTTATTATATTATAAAATAATTGAATAATTAGTGTTTTGGGGGTTGGATATGGAAAATAAATAAAAGAAGCTTGGTAGAAGACATTACCTCAAATCAGGTAACTCCTTTTAATTTAAGCTAATAGGCCTTATTAAATTGACATATTACCAAGTTAAAGCTTTTAGAAGGAATATATGGATGTTGGGAGATTATTTTGGTAGATCTTGGATTTGACAAGTGGGATTGAGAGGTGCGAGTAATGGTGAGAGTTGGTGGCCTTTTAGAAGAGGGTGGAGGGGCACCTAAAGAATATCAGAGATTATTATTTTATTATAAATTATATTTTGATTATAAATGAGTAAAAATTCATATATTTAGAATATAACATGAATATAAGTCTAAATAATATCATCTAATAATAATTATATCGGTTTTTGATATGTATAATCCTTATTGTTTTTTGTTTAACCATTTTTTACTCTTACCGTTTTATCAAGCATTTAAAACATTGAGAATAAAAATAGTTACCAAAACGTAAAAAATATCCATTTAAAGAGTCAATAATAATATTTTATATTGATTATAACTATTTTTAATAATCTTATATTTTTTTGAAATATTATATTATTTAATAAAATATTTTATATTTTGAAATATGAATTATGTCAATTTTGACAATATTCATATCATGACTTTTTAAAAAATTAATGAAAAATTGATTACATTGAAAAACATAATTAATACAAATATAACATGTATCAATTGTACAATAAATTCATGTATGACATAAAAATAACAAAATTACATTTATTTTATCATTTATAATATCATTTATTTGAATCCCTTATCAACGAAGCAATCACTGGATTATCATTGTGTCATAATTAAATTTATTTATTTAATGTATCAAAATTTTATATAGAAAATAATATCATATAGGAAATCATTTTATAATTAAAATGAATATTTATAGTCAAAGAGATCACTTATATAACCCCATATAAAATGTGTTTTACATAAAGATATATCTTTAGTTTATATTTTCCATGACATTAAATTAAAAGTAATTAAACGTCATTTTCAAACAAAAGTGGCACCATGGGGTTATAAAATCGACCCAAGGATTCCCATGAAAATAAATATCTCATCCAATTGGGTTAGGATAAGTGTAGGGGTTACTGAATATTTTTATAATATTATTTGTTTACCCTTAATTACCAGATTACGCTTTAACCATGGTAAATAAAATATTTACAGAAGTTATTTTTCATAATGTCTAAAAATAAAAGTAACATATTTACAAAATTTGGAAATATTTATTCCATATATGGAATCAATTTTTTTAAATTCAAAACATATAACTGGAAGAAAAAAATTTAAAATCAATTCTCATTGTCAAAACCTAAAAGCGTGTTTTTAAGAAGTAAAAAGTTACAAACGATTGACCGATGTTTATGTCCAATTAAATAGTGAAATTACATACAATGAAAAAAATTGGATTTAATGCTAAAAATAAAATCCAATTAAACATTAAAAAATTTATAAGTAAAATATAACTATATGGATAAATTATATTAAAAGTTAGTTTTGAATTAAAATTCAGTATTTTTCACTATTCATTAAAAAATGATCTTTATCAGAAAAATACCAAAATTTCATCCAATGTAAATATTGATGTTCTGATTCTAATGTAGAATATTATTTCCCCAAAAATTATGTATAAAAGTGACCAAAATTATATTTAAAATGGTTTCTCCATCAAAAGGTTGAAAACTGACCTTTTAATGAATATTTGAGCATTTCATGCTTAAAATCAGATTTATTCTTATTTTAAGAGTCTAAAATTTGTTGGATAAATGTTAAGATATTTAATAATAATATTGAAGTTTGTTATGTTCATTCCCACTAATACAATGGCTATGAGTTAATGACCATTGAAAATAATATTAATAATATATTAATTTTCAGTATAACTCAATGTTCTCTGCAACATAATATTTCTGAGAAGCCCATTATTGCATGTTGGGTATGACATCAAAGATAGAATCCCCATTATGGTAAAAAACTATGTAATTTAAAAGTATTAATAGATATAAAAATGTATTATTTTATAATTACTTGGGATGTTACATGATGACTCTATGATTAGAGCAATTCCACTTCTTGATAAGGCGAGCTTCTTATTGACATTCTCATTAGTTTTGATGATAATATGGGATTGGGGATCCAAATTGTTTTTCATTGGAATGTTTTTGTATTTGGGGAATCCCATTATGATTTGGAGCATGTTTTATGGTTTTTTATGGTTAGTGGAGTTGCGGGTATCCCTTTACTTATGTATTATATTTTGGTTTCTTAATTATTTCTTATCATTTTATGAAATTGTGTTTTCTATAGTTTTACCATTTTAGATCAATAATAAATGAATGGAAGACGTATTTTAGGTCATTGAGATCATAGATATTCTCTTTGATTGAGGATATATTTTTTTCTTCTGGTTGATTTCAGATGTCATTGATAACTCATCCAATGGGTTTAGGATTGTCTTTTGATTGCGGGTTAATTTTATTTTTTTTTCATTTTTTTCATTTAAAACACAATTTGGATTCTATTATATAAATTTTAATAAATTATTTTATTTTTATATCTACCTTACATAGGACTTTTTAGGTGTTAAAATTGTCATTGTAGATAGAAATATGACACCTAAATGTAACTGTTTTCACATATATTATATTATATCACGGTATTAAGGGTTGCTTTGTGTTTTGGTGAATCAAAGGATTTGAATTTCAAAAAATTTAAAAAACCTTCTAGGGGTTCATATTTATCCCATATGGGTTTGATTAATCATGTAGACAACCTATGGATGTGATTATATTTTGATAGTGTGGTTTAGGATTGTAATAAAATAGTTTATCAAAATGAGAAACATTCACCAGGTGACCGTGATTTTTTTGGATTGATAGTGATCTAAAAAATTGGTACACAGTTAGTAGAAACCATTTATACCTACCACTCAATGTGTGTTTCCTAGGATAGTGTCCTAAGCATGGAAAATGTACATTTTTGAAACCCATGAAGCTGAATGGCACAAATCATATAAATTAATAAAAACATTAAATTTTATAATACAACCTACTTTTTTTATCCCTTTAAACATCTCATTCTCGCCCTCTCACTAGAACATAAAATCCACAATGTAAGGGATAATTCTCTCCTACCATTCCATTTTCATCATTATTTTCCTTTGATTTATGGGGAATATTGATGTATTCTCCTTCCTTTTCAATTCATATCTTACATATACATCTTTCTCCAATTTTTAGATTCCCTTGTAACTACTACAATATATTTAAATGGAGAATAGTGCTATAGTGGTTTTAATTTTTGTGATTTTTACAGTTTTGGAATAAAGAGGACCTCTTTTTTCTTGGTTTATTATCTTACATTAAAGCCAATAAGTTATAGTATGTTTTTCATTGAATTGAGGTAAGTGTTTCTTTCTTGTTTAACTGTATTTTATTATATAGTATATTAGATTATTTTCAACTTATTTTTACTAATTTTATTCTTATTCATTTCTCTTATATGGGATGAATTATGAGTTTCAAATGGTTTTAAAACTAATAATAAAATGAATTCAACGTGAAGTCTTTTTAAAAATGCATAAATTATTTTTAATTTAAAAAATAGGTATTAAAAGTGATATAGAGCACAAAAATGATGTTTTTAAAAGTATATTAAACATCAATGGAGATCTAAACATATTATTTTGGTGTGATTTATGTTTTTAAGGTGGTTTAAAGGGGAAAATTTATTTGAAATTGGGTTTTTATGTAACACCCCGGGTAAATAAAGAATATGAAATTTTTATATCTATCCCTATTTTTGAATAAAATGTTAATATTAATTTAAAGGTAATGCTATGCTCGACGGCTTACCCAATACACAACAACTAGTTCCTTTGAAATCTTACATTGCACTCTAATAATAAAGTAATTTTATTTTAAATTGTAGTTAACACCTAGCCATTGTAATGACAGTAATGAACAGAACTAACAACTAAATGATTATATATGTTTGTCAAATATTTTTTACTTTTTATGTTAGAGGATTAAAAATGTGAATGAACTCAATTTTAAGCGTAAACATTATAATATTATTTAAAAGGTCGATTAAGCACCTTTTGATGGCGAACCTATTTTAAATACACTTTTTGAAAATTTTATGTGTTATATTTGAAAAAATAAAATTCTTCTGTAAAATCGGGACATCAAAATTTACTTTGTGTAAATATTTTTTATTTTTACAATGAAGTTAATTTTTAATGATTAAGTGAAAAATGTTGTATTTTTATTCAAAACCTCTTTTTAATCTAATTTATTTAAATGATTAGATAATATTTTGAATTTTTTTAAAGTGAAATTAGAATATATTTTTACCATTTAATCCAATGGTGGTCATTGGAATTAATTTCAATTTGAAATTGGACTTAAACTAGTGTCAATCTTTTAATAGACATTGATTCTTAAAAACACGCTATTTATTTTGACCGCGGGAATTAATTATTAAATTATTTAATGAAACTTATATGTTTTGACTTTTTTAAAGCAAAAATAAGTTTTGAATTCAGAATATCAAATATAGAATAGGGAGAATGTTTGGTATTTTTCTGAAAAAATTCAATTTTTAATGAATAGTGAAACCACTAAGTGGTAGTTTAAAAACTGATTTTTTGTTTAAATGAAATTTTACCACTTCTGTGATTGGAATTTAAAAAATCAGACATACATGGTTTTAATTAGGATGTAAAATGTGGATCAATGGGATTATAATTATTTTTTGGTGAATTGTAACTTTTAAGTTTTATTAATCGCGATTAAAGGTAATTAGTACAATTTAAGGTAAACATAATGTTATAATAATATGAAATGACCTTGACACCTGTCCTACCATTATTGTATGAGTCATGTAAGACCCATACAATCCATGGGTCAACTTGGGGACCCCATGGATCCACTTTGGTTGGAAAACGACATTAATAACTTTTTATTTAAAGTTAAAGTTAAAATGTCACAAACATGTGTTGTTTTACTAAAACAATTTTTAAATGGGGTTATAAAAGTAATATTTTTGACTATAAATATTAATTATAAAGTTAAAAATATTTCCTATGTCATGATATTTTTTTTATAATTTTTAGTCATTAAATAAATTAAATCATTTATAACACCATGATGACGCAGCGATTACCTAATTATTTAACGATTTAAATAAAATGAAAATATAATTTAAAATATAAGAGCTAAAATTGTCAAAAACCTATTGGATGTATGGATTTAGAACTATTATCAGCTTATCCTAGAAATATATAATTTTGGGACCTTTAAAATCCAAAAAGCATTTTATAATAATGTTACTTTTCAGGACTTTCCAAGAGTGCCCCTCCTCTCCTCTTATAAAAGCCCCCCAACTCTACCACCTTACCGACACCTCTCAAGCATTTGGCTCGGCCAAACCCCAACCATTGTGTCTCTACACATCCCTATCTTAATCCTAGAAGCCTCACTTTGGGCAGAAGTCTTTCAAAGGAATCCTTTGAGCTCAAATAAAAAAGATTTACCTGATTTAAAGGTAAAGTCTTCCCAAGTGTTCTTTTTTTTTATTTTGCTTCTCCAACCCCATAAACTCTTTTTATTACTTTCTTTTGTAACAACAAATTTATATTCTATATACTAGGATTTTTTTATAACATTTATTAGAGCTAAACTTACACACACATCTGTCTAATGGTTAAAGAACACACTGTTTCTGTGGATGTCGAATTACTCCCTCACGAAACGAGGATTGTTCAATATTTTTTTAACACCATTAAAGGTGGAAATTATAATGTCACTATATTTTATATATGATATATATGGTATTTAAGTTTTATATATGCTTCTGTAGTTTTTTTTTAAATCATACCTTTATACTTGTCATGTTGTGCAAATGCGATAATTTCATTTGAGGAAGTGCGGACTACCACCTCCTCAAGTGATGTGACTCATTCATGCAATACATGGAATGTATAAATAATGAAATTAATGAACTTATGTGACCTATATAACATATATATTATACTTCAATTATTATATATATATATATATCAATTATTTTTAATTCAATTAATATGACAAAGAAATGAAAGTAGCGTTCATGCGTACGTACGACCTACCATCTCCATGATCGGTGCATTTCATTTCTTTTTATCTCCAAATGTTATGGAATAGTATAAAATGAATATGTACTGGATATATATGATATTTAAATCATTAATACTATTCTGGATATGATGTACTTATTACTACATGGACGATTCTTTTCAAACAAGTTCATTTTTGACTCATGTACCAAACATCGACAAAACATTTGATATGAACTCACATAATTAACTAATTATTATAATATTATAATATGTGATATGAAATAAATAATAAACTTTAAAGGAGGTACTTAGTCAATTATAAATTTACCAAAGTTTATTATTCAAGAATATAATGAAACGAACACGACAAGTCGGACTTGAGGTAAGAGATCTGACCTCTCTCTTTCTTTTCAAGTACCCTCTTTTATGTCATTTCATTTATGCTACATGTTCTTATGTTGGAGGATGTTCTTCAATATTCACCATAATTTAATATTTATTTTCATATGATGAGTTATCCCCTCTTACTCTCATCATTTAATTTTAAGAATTTTTATGTGGTGCCATTAGGCTGCCAAATTTTCGTAAGGGATCCTGCCCCTCTCTTTCTTTTTAAGTACACTCTTTTATGTCATTCATTTTTTGCTCATCTTTCTTATGATTGGGATGTTCTTTTATATTACACTTGCTGTAATTTTTATGTACATTTTATGAGAGACCCTATTTTCTCTCATCAATCCATTTTGGATGTTTTGAGTGGTGCCGTTAGGCTGCCAAATTTTCGTAAGAGATCTCATTCCTCTCTTTTAAAGTACTCTCCTTTATGTCAATTCTTTTAAGATCCTCATTGTTATGTTGGGGGACGTTCTTTTATATTACTATTGTCATATATTCTATGTTAATATGATGATAGACCCTATTTGATCTCACCAATCCATTTTTTGATGTTTTAAGTGGTGCCATTAGGGTGCCGAGTTTTCGTAATGGATTTTTCATCTCACTTTATTCCCGTAAGATTTATGCTACATTTTCCACAATTTCCTTTGACTGGGATATGTACTGACCATTATTCTAATCTTTGTGTAATATAATTTCCTTTATGATTATTTACATCAATGTAGTATTGTCCTTCTTTCATGGGGTGTATGTTTCGAAAGATACCAAAGTCGGTAAGGGAGCCTTCCAACCTCCTCTTTTTAAAAGACTTCTTTTTGTTCGGTCTTTTAATTTACATATTGTTATGTTGGGATATGTTATTCTCTATCCTTATTGTTGTAAATTTTATGTCCATGTGATGAGATACCATTTTCTCTCTCATCAACTCTTTTTCTGAATTTTCATGTGACGCCATTAGGCTATCAAATTTTTGCAAGGGAACTTCTTTACCCAATTTTGATTCTTTGGGATAAACTCGTACTCCTTGAATATGTCGTTATATGAATATGTGTGAATGAAATATGATTTTTTTACACTTAATATCTACTTATATTTGGTGTATTCATTTTTCACACATAATTATGTAATTGATTTATCCTTAAACCAAGGATACCGTCTTTGTAAGGGACTTCATCTCAATCTCCTTTAATTGAGGAATATATTGTTCTAATACAAGACTTTCCTTTATACGGTGTATAAACCCCATTGAATTTTAATTTTATAGAAAATAAATCTTTTTCTATGAAGGGTTTTATAAAATGACAAAAAGGAATGTTTCTTTTAACGTATGCGGTGACAATGACCTTTTCGGCCACCGTGAGTATTATTTGGACTTTGGCTTCCTCAACAAGCCGTAATGTTTTTAAAAGTAAATAAAAACCATATACTCTTTTATGTATGTTGGTATTAAAAATGGGTTTTTATAATGGATTTTTTATGTCAATATATTTTAGTGATATATTATGATCGAAATGTAAAAATGTTTTCTTTCCATTTAATTTGTTTTATGTATTTTGATTTTATAATGGTACTTGGACATTTGACGAGGGGTTAAGTGATAAACTATATGAAGGGTGGTGTCGTGAATACCAAGATGGGTGGTTACGTTTTATCCTCCAATGAATTGGGTATGGAAGTCGGCCGTATGGCTATTCCATTAAGTCATATGTGTGGAAGTTGACCGTATGGTTATTCCATTTATGTATGTTTGTGTCCCAAGTTACCTTTATATGTTATGTATATGGGTTTTATGGTAATATTTTGATTAAAAAGGGTAATTAATGATATTTTATTCATTAAAGAGTTTACACTACTTCATAAAGTTGAAAAGTATTACTTTGATAAAGTATTCATGGTTTACTTGGTGTGTTGAAAAAACTAACAGTTTTCCTTCTTTGTGTATCCCTTTTTGAGCTTTTTATGCTCATCCCATGTTTTTTTTGAAATGTTTTTCACAGGAAATAAATTTGAATAGGGTCATGGATGGGATTAAGGAAATGTCAGGCTGTCTAAAACATGGAACTATACATGTTTCTTTTTATGAGTTTTTATTTTATGGAAACATAGTAGAAGTGTCTACTTTGTAATCCTTTGAGATGTAATATATATGTCCTAATTCTCTAAAACTCTAAACCTGAAAAGATACTCAATGTGAATTATTCATTTAATTCAATATTAAGTAAGTTTTACGTCCGGGGCCATATAGTTTGTATCAAAGGTCAGTTTAGATAAATTTAGAGGTAAGGGTATTCTTTAAGCAAAAGTGACATTACTATAATGGATAGGATTTCAGAAAGAATCATAGTTTTTAGATAAAGTGAATGAGTATTTATATATTATTGTTTATCTTCATAATTAGTACATAATGATTTTGTTGATATACTCACACTGGCATTTATTTTTTTTTTCATAAATTGATGGATCTAGTGGGCACCAAAGTGACAATGGGTTTGAAGGAAATAGTGGTGGTTCTCTGATTAAGAGACTTAATGAAATGGGGGATTCAATGAGAAATGTCGTGGTTATTCTAAACCAACTATCAGGAGTCATGATCAACCACTTGAACCTTGTTGAGTTCTCTAATGCATCATGTACGAGAGAACAAACTCGACGTGGAAGTTCAGGTAAGGATTATAAGGGTAA
This sequence comes from Viscum album, assembly GCA_963277665.1. NCBI lineage: Eukaryota > Viridiplantae > Streptophyta > Magnoliopsida > Santalales > Viscaceae > Viscum > Viscum album. The sequence continues at coordinate 1,969,592,018 of OY728132.1, forward strand.
CCATTAGGGTTTATATGATCCTTACTTTTGAGGTAATTATGGGTTACTATATGTTATGATGGAATATGAATGGCATGAGATAAACTTGAGGTTAAATTATGTTATGGTTATTTTTGAATATTTTATCACTTTTTTGGGAATGTTATAAGAATTATGTAGTTTTGGAAAAAGGACAACACGTAGACCATGTGACAACCTGTCGCGTCTGACGAAGCTACGAGAATCAAACACACAACCAAAGTGCGACTGGTATTTATCACCTACCACTGGACTACGTGAAGTCCCTGGTTAGTTTGACTAATTACTTTTAGTTATATGATCGTATGAATCTAGAATAAGTTGATTTTGGGTTATCTACAAAAAATTATTACCCTATCATGGAGGATATGTGATTAGGTTAATTAATTTTCAGTATGAGACTTTAAGAGTAACTGATGTTATTTGGAGATAAATGATAAGGTTTATCTTGGAAGACTATCTGATTAAATCCTTCAGAGATTTGGGATTCAGTCTTAGTTTTGTTTTCATTGAATAATTTTTTGGGAAAATTGTTTATCGAATGGTCTTCGTTGAACTTTGGGTTTTGTTGGACATTTTTTGGAGATTAATAATAGATTTTCTTTCTATAAAGGGTTATCCTTTTCTAGATTTTAGGATCTTGTTCTAACAATTTTGGTTTTTGTAAGGGTCTAAAGACATGGGAAATATATAGTTCTCTTTTTTGGATTAGGTGATTCTCTAGACGTTGATTATAATACTCTTAATCTGAACAAGTCTTCCTAAATAATCATCATTTGGGGAAAGTATGAGTTTGTGTAAGAAATATAGTAAAAATTGAAAGTCAACATGACAAGTAAGTATGTTTCCTTAAGATCAAAAATAAATTCCTCAACGAAAAGTAAATTAAAACAAAAATGTTTTCTATTAACATTTCCTACTGTGTAATAGAATATCGTTTAACCCACCACAAGTTTGTGATTTTCTTGTGGTTAACTTTCTCCTAAACATGTTTTCTATCACTCTCCCTCATAACATGACACTTTGATTTTTATTCCATATCCATGTTTTCCTACATGGAATCCCAGTATGGGTTAACTCCAGTGACCTCTATACTTCTCTTTTTTTCTTTTAAAGTGATTGTTTTACCGAATCTTGTTCTGATGTGGGACTTTCAATGAAGTTTCCGAGCACAATTTAGAAATTGCGAGGACGCAATTCCCAAAAGGGGGGAAGGATGTAACACTCCAGGTAAATAAAGAATATGAAATTTTTATATTTATTCCTATTTGTGAATAAAATGTTAATATTAATTTAAAGGTAACGCTATGCTCGATGGCTTTCCCAATACGCAACAATGAGTTCCTTTGAAATCTTATGTTGCACTATAATAATAAAATAATTTTATTTTAAATGGTAGTTAACACCTAGCCATTGTAATGACGGTAATGAACAAAACTAACTAAAAAATGATTATATATGTTTGTCAAATATTTTTTACTTTTTATGTAAGAGGATTAAAAATGCGAATGAATCCAATTTTAAGCGTAAACATTCAAATATTCTTTAAAAGGTCGATTAACCACCTTTTGATGGAGAACCTATTTTAAATCCAGTTTTTGACTATTTTATGTGTTATATTTGACAAAAAAAATTCTTCTTTAAAATCGGGACATCAAAATTTACTTTTTGTAAATTTTTGGTATTTTTACAATAATGTTCATTTTTAATGAATAAGTGAAAAATGATGTATTTTTATTCAAAACCACTTAATAATATAATTTATTTATATGATTAGATCATATTATGATTTTTTTAAAGTGAAATTAGATTATATTTTTACCATTTAATCAAATGGTGGTCATTGGAATTAATTTCAATTTGAAATTTGACTTAAACTAGTGTCAATCTTTTAATAGACTTTGTTTCTAAAAAACAAGCTATTTGTTTTGACAGCAGGAATTAATTATTAAATTAATTAATGATACTTATATGTTTTGAATTTTTTAAAATATACATCATTTTTAAATTCGGAATATCAAATATAGATTATGGTGAATTTTTGGTATTTTTCGAAAAAACATCAATTTTTGATGAATAGTGAAACCACTAAGTGGTAGTTTAAAAACTGATTTTTTTCTTAAATGAAACTTTAACACTTCTGTGATTTGAATTTTAAATATCCGACATACATTTTTGATATTATGATGTAAAATTTGGTTCAATGGGATTAAAATAATTTTTTGGTGAATAGTAACTTTTAAGTTTTATTAATCGTGATTAAAGGTAATTCGTGTCATTTAAGGTAAAGATAATGTTATAATAATATGAAATGACCTTGAAACATGTCCTACCCTTATTAAATGAATCATGTCCGACCATGAGAATACATGGGTCAACATGGGGACCCCGTGGAGCCACTTTGGTTGGAAAATAACATTAATAACTTTTTATTTAAAGTTAAAATTAAAATGTAACAAACATGTGTTGGTTTACTAAAACAATTTTTACATGGGGTTATACAAGACATATTTTTGAGTATAAATATTCATTATAAATATAAAGAGATTTCGTATATAATGATATTTTTGTATAATTTTTATCAATTAATTGACTTAAATTATTCATGACACTAAGATGATGTAGCGATTACCTCATTATTTAACGATTTAAATAAAATGAACAGATAATGTAAAATATAAGCCCTAAACTTGTCAAAAACCTATTGGATGTGTGTATTTAGAACTATTATCACCTTATCCTAGAAATATATAATTTTTTAACCTTTAAAATCCTAAAATATGTTTATAATAATGTTAATTGTTCAAGACTTTTCAAGAGTTCCCCTTCTCTTCTCTTATAAAAGGGCCCCACCTCTACCACCTTACCCACACCTCTCAAGCCGTTGGATCAGCCAATTCCTACCCATTTTGTCCCTAAAAATACCTCTATCACTCATATAAGCCTCACTTTGGGAAGAAGTATTTCCAAGGAAGCCTTTGAGCTCAAATAAAAAAGAGTTACCCAATTTAAAGGTAATGTCTTCCCTAGTGTTCTTTTGTGTTATTTTGCTTCTCCAGCCCACTAAAATCTTTTTATTCCTTTATTTTGTAACAAAAAAAGTATATTCAATATACTAGGATGTTTTTATAAAATGTATTAGAGCTTAACTTACACACACATCCAGCTAATGGTTAAAGAACATACTGTTTCTGTGGATGGCGAATTGCTGCCTCACGAAATGATGATTGTTCAATAATCTTTTAATACCTTTAAAGGTGGACATTATGATGTCACTGTATTTTATATATGATATATATGGTATATATGATTAATATATTCTTTTGTATTTTATATTTAAATCATACCTTTATTCTTGGAATTTTGTGCAAATGCGATAATTTCATACGAGGAAGTGCGGACTACCGCCACCGCAAGTGATGTGACTCGTTCATGCAATACATGTAATGTATAAAGAATGAAATTAATGAAATTATGTGAACTATATAACATATATATTATACTTTAATTATAATATATATATATATATATATATATATCTCAATTATTTTTAATTCCATTAATATGACAAATAAATGAAAGTAGCGTTCATGCGTACGTATGACCTACTGTCTCCATGAACGATGAATTTCATTTCTTTTTTTATCTGAAAATGTTATGGAATAGTATAAAATGAATATGTACTGGATATATATGATATTTAAATCACTAATACTATTCTGGAGATTATTTACTTATAACTACATGGATGATTCTTTTCAAACAAGTTCCTTTTTGACTCATGTACCAAACATCGACAAAAACATTTGATATGAACTCACATAATCAACTAATTATTATAACATCATAATATGTGATGTGAACTTAATAATAATATTTATATGAGGTACTTAAGAAATTAAAAATATACCAAAGTTTATTATTCATGAATATAATGAAACGAACAAGACAAGTCGGACTTGAGGTAAGGGATCCGACCTCTCTCTTTCTTTTCAAGTACTGTCTTTTATGTCATTTCGTTTATGATCCATGTTCTTATGTTGGATGATGTTATTTAATATTCAAAATAATTGAATTTTTATTTTCATATTATGTGTTACCCACTCTTATTCTCATCAACCATTTTATGATTTTTTATGTGGCGCCGTTAGGCTGCCGAATTTTCGTAAGGGATCATACCCCTCTCTTTCTTTTTAAGTACACTCTTTTATGTCATTCCTTTTAAGCTCATCTTTATTATGATTGGGATGTCCTTTTATATTAATCTTACAGTACTTTTTATGTTAATATGATGAGAGACCATATTTTCTCTCATCTATCCATTTTGGACGTTTTGAGTGGCGCCGTTAGGCTGTGGAATTTTCGTAAGAGATCCAATCTTTCTCTTTTTAAGAAATCTCCTTTATATCACTTTATTTAAGCTCCTATTTTTTATGTTGGGGGATGTTCTTTAATATTCCTATTTCTGTACATTTTATGTTAATATGATGAGAGACCCTATTTGATATCATCAATCCATTTTTGGATGTTTTATGTGGCGCCGTTTGGCTGCCGAGTTTTTATAAGGGATTTTTCATCTCACTTTTATTCCTATGATATTTATGCTACATTTGACACAATTCACTTTTAGTGGTATATTTACTGCCCATTATTACACTCTTTGTGTAATATACTTTCGTTTATGAGTATTTAAATCAATGTTGTATTGTCATTCTTTCATGGGCTGTATGTTTCAAAAGATACCCAAGTCGGTAAGGGAACCTTTCACCCTCCTTTTTTTTAAAGACTTATTTTTGTTGGGTCTTTTAATTTACATATTGTTATTTTGGGATATGTTCTTCTATATACTTATTGATGTAAATTTTCTGTCCAAGTTATGAGATACCATTTTCTCTCTCATCAACTATTTTTCTGAATTTTGAAGTGACGCCATTAGGCTGTCGGATTTTTGCAAGAGAACATCTTAACTGAATTTATATTCTTTGGGATAAACTTGTACTCCTTTTATATGTCGTTCTATGAATATTTGTGAATGACCTCTAATTGTTTTACACATAATATCCACTTATATTTGGTGTATTCATTTGTCACACATAATTATGTAATTTATTTATCCTTAATCCAAGGATACCGTCTTTATAAGGGGATTCATCTCAATCTCCTTTCATTGAGGCATATATTGTTCTAATACAGGAGTTTATTTTATATGGTGTATAAACCCCTTTTACATTTAATTTATATAAAAGAATATTTTTCTACAAAGCATTTTACAAAATGACAAAAAGGAATGTTTCTTTTAACGTACACGGTGACAACGACCTTTTCCGCCACCGCGAGTATTTTTTGGACTTTGGCTTCCTCAACAAGCCATAATGTGTATAAAAGAAAATAAAAACCATATACTCTTTTATGTATTTTGGTAATGAAAATGGTTTTTTATAATGGATTTGTTATGATAATATATTGTAGTGATATATTGTGATTGAAATGTGGAAATTTTTTGTTTCTATTATATTTGTTTTATGTATTATGATTTTATAATGGTACTTGGAAATTTGATGGGTGGTTACGTGATAAACCATATGATGGGTGGTGTCGTTAATACTAGGATGAGTGGTTATGTTATAAACTCCAATGAATTGGGTATGGAAGTCGGCTGTATGGCTATTCCATTAAGTGATATGTGTGGAATTTGACCGTATGGTTATTCCATTTATGTATGTTTATGTCCCAAGTTACCCTTATATGTTATGTATATGGGTTTTATGGAAATATTTTGGTTACAAAAGGGTATGTAATGATCTTTTATTCATCTAAGAGTTTATATTACTTCATAAAGGTGAAAAGTATTACTTTGATAAAGTATTTATGGTTTACTTGTTGTTTTGAAAAAACTAACAGTTTTCCATCTTTGTGTATCCCTTATTAAGCTTTTTATGCTCCTCCCATGTTTTTTGAAATGTTTTTCCCAGGTCATAAAGTTTAATAGGTTCAAGGATGGGATCAAGGAAATGTCTGGCTGTCTATAACATGGAACTAGACATGTTTCTTTTTAAGAGTTTTGATTTTATGGAAACTTAATAGAAGTGTCTACTTTGTAATCTTTTGAGATGTAATAGTTATGTCCTAATTCTCTATAACACTAAACCTGAAAAGATCCTCAATGTGAATTATTCATTTAATTCAATATTATGTAAGGTTTAAGGTCGTGACCTTATATTGTAAAACCATGATAGTGATGTTATGACAACTTTTAGTGGATTTGAATGGTTTTAATGTAGTTTTTAGCGTGGCATGAGTTACCTGATGGATATTAAGAAACATATTATTAAACATTTTATTAAGATTTGATTCAAATGATATTTTTATATGGTGAGTTGGATTAATCTTTCAATATAAATATAAAGATCCTTATTTGAAAAAATATGGAAAATAATATTTCATTAATTCATGACACCCTATTTTCCCCGATGAATCTTCCCTTCCAATTTTAATATGGGTGGTGACTAGATTATGTGGATACAAGGTTATGATCTTTGTGAATTTTTGTTTTATGGTATTGAAGGTGAGATTATATTTTACTTAAATTTAATGAATCTTATTAATTAATTATGAAAATAATATCAGGAATTCTAACCACCTTATTTGATGTATATGGATTCCTTTAAGACATAGTAGAGATCCAGGGAAGTGAAATCCCAAGTGTTAAGAGTGAATGGACTTGGGAGGATGGTCCACTAGATAGAATAATCTATCGTAATAATGAATATTTGTTATATTTAGGGAGATAATGGAAAATCTTTTGTTATATCCTAAGGTCGGAGAGAGTTCCCAATAGGTTTTATTCATAGATAATTCAATGTAACTATAAATGAAACAAAATGTTATATAGTGATTACCTATGTTCTATGTCACCAAAATGAATCATATTATGTGATTCCTAGGATGATTCAAACAATGCTAGGATCTAATATAGTTTCATTCTATTTGAATACTTCTTATTTAAAAATTTGTGTCCCCTCAGTATTGTGTGATTTCATGGAAACTTATGTTCTGTCATTAATTTTTTTCCTTCTCATTGATCTAATGGTTAATGATTTTGATTTTTCTTTAATATTTAGGTTGTTAATTTGGTTGTTCTAAAAGATGTTTCACAAATAGGTTTTTCAAGTATTAATTCCATGATAGTGAAATAGTTTTTTAAACACCTGTGTTTCTGGGTTTTAAAACATCATTTTATCCTATTATTCCATGTTATAAATAAAGAATTGGTTTTTTATAATTGTTTGGAAATATTTTATATATTAAAAAAATTATGTTTGAGAATAAATGTTTTTTTAATAAATAGGTGTTTATATGTTTCATTAAAATGATGAAATTATTAATGGTGGTTTAAGAAAAGATTTATTATAGGGAGAAATATATTTTCAAGGTGATTGTTTAAATTTAATGAAAACATTGATGAATTGTTTATGAAAATTATGGTATGTTGTTTATATCATTTTTTAAATTCATAGTGAATCATATTTTTATAATGGATATCAAACCATAATGTATATAATGTAATAACAATGGGACTAAAAATAATTAGTAGCCATTGACCTATTTTGTTGAATTGATCATTCAAACATTTTATAGGTCCTTGTTCTCAACATTTTATTTCTTTTCTAACCATGAAATGGGAGATATTAGGGTTTGATGATGATCACGGTTCACATTATGGATCATTGTGGAGTCTCAATATATTATTTTGGTTTTTCGTATTACATCATCCATATGGAATGGTATTTTTTATGTTTTGGATTTATTTATAATATAACCCATTCAATCATTAGTTTATGTTTCATATGTTTAAAATTTTATAGAATCCCTATAAAACATATATTGGATTTCGTTGATTTATTGACTTTGTAACAGATTCATATCTATATAATCTTATTATGATTGAATAAATCAAAATTTATTTTTATATAATTCACTAGGACAAGTTGTTAGAATATAGGAGATTAATAGTTCCTTTCATGATAGGGGATAATTTGTTCTGGTGTTGGCCAAATGGAACCATTTGGTGGGGTAATTATAAAAAATTAATTAGATGGGAAGATAAATAATATAGAGACCTTAAATCAAATAGATATAAAAATCAATAATACTATAGGTAAAAAAAATGTTAACATCAACATATTTGAGTGTGATAAAGATAAAAGAACAAACGTGTTTTACACCAACACATAAGGTGAAAACCCAAGCACCAAGAAGAGAATGCTCAATAGAGAGTTATAATTGGAAATTGAGATCCGAGTGAAAATGAGTCTATCCTATTAGATACTATATTTAATATTCATTTTCAATGTAAATATATTATGGTTTTATAATAAAGGTAATATCTATTTTTCTATAATTAATATGAAAATTTTGAGATTCCTTATCCATGGAATAATAAAAACCATAAAAAATGACATTATATTGTCATTAATCCATGACCATATTAAAGTATTGAAAGTTATAATAATATCATTAAATTTTATTTATTATAAGAATATATGTGATGTATAGTATAATCATCAAAAAATATTTGACTAATTTTTATATTTTATAACCCACCAAATTATGCCACATTGAATATAATATGATCACAAAAAATAATAAGTGGAGTTTAATTTATAATAATCTACATTAAACATAGAAAACATGATACATATCTTGTTAAACATTATAATTTTATGAATTTATTATTACATCCTTTGAGTCTAGTATATCTAGGGCTGGTAAAGAATAATTTGGATCATGTCAACAATTGAATTCAAAAAATAAATTAATTTTAATATTGTTTAAATGTTTGAAAAGTGGGCCACTGGTAGAATTTGACAAAGGGAATTTATATCCTTCCATAGTTGACTAACTTGTGATGTGCTCAAATATTTTTTAGATAATTACATGTGACACAGTCATCCAATATAGTCATTATATTTTAATGAATCATACACTTATTGGAGAAAAATTCAATATTGGAATGTTTCATGACATGTTTCCACTTAATTTCTTGGAAAAGTTTATTATATAATCTTATATAAAATATATAAAGTTATATAATTTTGAGGAAATATTTATAAGGATATTTTCATGTGTTTTTTTAGCATCCCACTAGACCACTTTGTAGCTTGAGGAGTTAATATATTTTATTAATGGGTAATTTTTAACATATAAATGAGGATTATAAAATTTATAATTCTTTCTAATGGTGGAAAGACCCTTAGTGTTATATTATAGGTAATAAAATATGGATAAATATTATTATAATGCGTTTACGTTAAAACTAAGAGTATTTTTTATAAAAAAATCTATGGCTAAAAATGTTAAGATCTATTGAAAAAAGATTTATAATATTAAGAATATAGTTCATGTGGGTTTCCTATGAGTTGAATATTTTAAGAGATATATGGTAATGAATAAATCATGAAATTGTGTGGGTCACCATATCATGGTTTTCATCATCTCTGGGTTCTTATTACTACACTATAGTTTATGTGAATAATTTCTTTTGATATCATTTGGTAGGATCTCATTTATTACTTTTTGATATGTGACATTTTCAAGGACTTATCATGGATTTATTCCAAAAAAATATCATGATTTATGCCCATATATTTTTTGATTGTAGAGGAAGAATAATAATATTAGTTTCCACAATTTTTTGTTATATATGATTCTGTGTGAGTTTTTTTGTTATTAAAAAAAATGTAACTTTTATCAAAAGAATTTGAATGTCTTGTGTAATATTGGCTATTAAATAAATAAAATATTTGATTCTCAACATTGTTGGTTTCTAAATATCTTCTCTTTGTTTATTAATATTTAATGTGAATATAAAACTATATAATGTACACTAATATTAAAAAAGGATAGAACATGTGTATAACACATTATGGTGTGTGGGTGAATTGGTTCTCTATAGTTATTTTCAGATAAAAAATATTAAACATTAAATTATTTATTAGAAATATCAAAAATACTTTAATGATGAAAAGAAAAGAATAATAAAACATTTATTTATGAATACCACCTCTAAATTGATGAATATTCACCCTATGTGTGGCTGTTTTTATCCCAAAAAATGCATAATTTTTTATTATGAATTAATGATATGAAAAATTGTATGATCTATAAAATACTACAGTTACTAGAACCAAACAATTTAAATCTAACATCCATATAATAAAAATATCTCCTAAAACAATAATTACTACTAAATTTATAATACTCATTAAAGACTCTATGATGTTGATATTATTCATCCTTCTTGCATAAAAATATTTAGTTTTTGTTCTCAATTATTCTTTATCAACACAAATTCATATCATTAATCATTTCTTATAATTCTCAACTGAAAAATTTTATAATTTATTTTCATTAAAATTAATTAAATACTGTGAGAATATTTTCTAAATAATTGATGTAAAATTATTTATTGATAGTGTAAGGATTAAATTTACTCATACAAATTCATATTTTATTATTTTTACCCCTTTTAATTCACCTTAATAATAGAGAATATTTCCCTTCACATGATATTAAATTTCATGGTCATTGTTTCATCTTAATTCTCTATAAAATCTATTACTGTATTTTTCATTATTTCAAAATGTTCATTAATCGAGAAGAAACATGATGTGTTATATTATGAAGATCACATATACTGAAAATTTTTACCATGATACTCTTCATTGTATCCACCATGACATGGTCATCATTCTCCCATTATTTTATTGATCCTATAATTGAACTATATTCAATAAAATTTCACGATCATTAAAATACCTAAAAATGTTTCAATAAGATTTAGACTTAGCTTTTCAAAAAAATGAATCCATCAATAAATTATCTTTGTGTTGGATTAATTGTGCCTCTCAAAATCAACGATATGATGAAAATATAAATTTTAATCACAGTATATATTAAATTAGAACTACTAAATCAATTGGGGAAAATAATAAATATTTCCTTTAAATCCACTACATGTAAACATATATACCCAATTAAAAGAGAGGAGGATAATAGGAAAAATGAAAATAGGTAGTGTGTACAAAAAACTAACCCTGAAGATATAACACATGTAAAATATATCAACTGCATAGATCAAATGTAGAAAGAACATTTTTTAATTTGACCACTTAAAATTATATCCGAATAAAAAAATATTCATCCCTTCATGAGTAACTCAAAACAACTTCTGATTATTTTTGAAAGTTCCACTATATCCACCTACACATATCCCTGATTTCATTAAGGATTAGAAAATATATCTTCACACATGATGTTGTATTACTGAAAAGTGCAAAAATATTACCATGGGTAAAAAATACACCCATTAAGATTTGTTTAAAATACACCTCATTTCATTTATCATTATTGAAAATAAAAACAAACAAAATTGAACATAGTGGATAACCCAAAAAAATCAATGTAATAAATAATAAAATAATCAAATCTATGTCTACATGAGCTGTCTATTGATAAAAAACATGTATGAATAAATTATTCATCAATATTTTATATAAGAATAACACATACCAACCTTATAATATTCATACAACGTAATAAATATCATTTTTTTAAAAATTTAATTATTTTAACACTAAGAGAAAACATTAAAATAACTGACATAATTGGGAATCTACTTTATTCACCATTAACAAAATATCATTCAAGAAAAATATTAAATAATAGTGGTGGAAACTGAAAAATGTTATAATCCATTGGTGATATGCGGGGTACATTCCCATTTGATTCATTTTTATCACAAATTAATCTATTTTGGGAGGTGTTGTATAGATATTAATCTAATAATCATTAGAATAAACCAAATATAGTTTGAAGATAGCTTCCACCACATTATTATTCAGAAAATTATACATGATATAAATTTTTCTTATACATGGAATGGTGCACATATTGTTTATAATTATTTATTACACTCTAATTGTTATATCATTAAATAAAAAGGTACTAAACTTAAATAAAAAAAATATAGTTTAATTTAATCTACATCATTTTTGTAAAAGTATGTAATTTTTCCACAAGAATATCATTTATTAAACTAAGTCTAATGGATGCCTACATTTATGATTTCCCTAAAATGGAGCTAGCTCAAAAAAAAAATACCATATGATTTTGATTCAAAATAATCTATTTCTATTTTATAGTCTCATGAAATAAATACTATGCGATTCATTTTTCCTTTTATCTTGAATATCTTCCTATAATAGAATGTATTAAAGATGGATCCCAATATCCACATTATATCAAATTGATGGGATTAATTTGAATTGGATTGGAACTTATCATATAGATTTAAAACATATAAAATATTACGAGTATTGGATATAATGTATATAATACTTAAAAATAAATATTATAAACTACTTTCAATTTACTACATGATTATCATCAGGTTTACTCATATTTTCACTATTTAAATTAGTGTCAAAACAAGTCTTAATTATTGTATTTTAATTTTCTTCATGATTTATCTTTCATAATTATATTGTGAAATAATTATTTTCTCAAAATCTTTAGTAACCCATAAATCCAAGAAGATTATAAAATCTCTTATAAGTGACACTTCAAATTCTTGAATGATGTTTCTGGAAAACATCTCGGAATATAAATCTTCATCCCTAGAAAAAATAATGCCATCCATATATAGATTTAAAAAGAGTGATGTGTTGTTTATTTTTTGTATACCAACTATTCTCCACTTGACTATTTTTAAAATATGAAATATTTATATATTTATCATGATGGGAATTCCATTATCTTAGTGAATGTTTCAATCTATAAAAACCATATTTATCTTACACACCTTACTATGATAAAAATCATTAATAAATCACCCTTTCTACATAATGTATACCTCATAAAAAATATCCCTATTTAAGAATATAAACCAAAATTCAATAAAAAATATTTTAATGCTACTTTAGGTTGTTATTGAGATAATTATTTTTATGGATTCATGTATAACCACTGAATCCAATGTTTCATAAAAGACAATCAAATCAGTCTATGAGTATATGTTGGAACAAGTTTTTTTATAGCTAAAACATAATTATGATCAAGGTTATTTATTAAATGGAATTTTTGTTTAATAAAATAATTTTTACTGGGACCCAAACCTAGCCCCCTGTTTATTTTGTTTGATTTGGTCATGATCTTCATTTATATAAGAAAACCATGTAAAATTTATTTCTGAATAATATGTGGATCAATATTAAATTGTAAAATTGTATAACCAACTACCATTATCCACATTCTATGTATGCATTCATTGTTTTTGATCTCCAATTATATTTCTTCTATCAAAAAGACTCGTACTTATTGATTATGTATATAAGATACTCTATTTTTCTTCCCCATCTGTTGTTTATACAGAGTCACTATCATCATCCTGAGGTTGTGCAATATCTAAAATCTCTTATATAGATCCAAAATTTACACAATCATTCTTATTATCAATGATTACATATTTCATCACCACTTATTCTTTTCCAATCAAAACAAAATAATCAGAATAATCAATTTTTTTGATGTTTTATTATAACATCTATAGGAAATGTATTTGGTGTATAACCATTGGATATTATATTATTTTCCTTTTAAAAAATATTACTACCCATTATTAATCTTAATTAAAATAGGAACTCCCAAGAAATTTAATGTATTTTATACTTGATTTACGAAAGGAACACATTTCAAAGGGGGATACATAGGATTTGGTCCTCAAAAAGATATTATTTTAAATACTTAAAACAATTTTTATTATTTATAACAAGAAAAATATTGATGTATCATACATTGTTTACATGTATCTATAAATTTGAACCAGATATCATATGAAACGTTTATTATTATATTAACCACCACTTTTAAATTTTAACATCATCGATGATAAAATAGTTTTTATTTTCAACCCTACTTTTGAATATTTTGAAACATTATAAATATTGAGACTGGTGTGACAATACATAATACATTAAATTTGTTAAAATATTAAATCAAGTTGAATAAATATATATATCTAATTGGTAACCACATTTTCAATGGTCTACACACATCAGTATGAAAATACTGCAAATGATTATCTATTTCAGTGATAACTTTTTATTTTTGTTCATTATCCAATTATTATTACATCTCTTTCAAACTATAGTAATATATACTTTTAGTATAGGAATGATTATCACATAACCATCAATGATGAATTTACTTATTTTATTTTGGGAAAGGCAACCCATTAATATATGCTATAAAATATTATCATATTTTTATCTCAAATAAAAACTTGAATTTACATTCCCATGATTAATCAAATTACATTGAGTTCTAATTCTCTTTGATTTAATACATACTTGTATGATCCACATTACAAGACCATAACCATTATTGAAAATGACTTTATTTCACTATAAAGAATGATTTCATTCACTTAATAGGTTTTACATGAGCAATCAAAAAATTGTTAATTTCTTGGAATGATCTGGTTTTTTCCATTACTGGATATTCTAATATCTTTATTTTTAAATGAATTTTCATTTTCAACAGTATCAAGACCTCCCACCGCAGCCTATAAATTCACCAGGTTATTTATATATCTTTTCATATGTGATGGATGACCACTCTCAGTTATCAAGTGGTTTTAAATTTTTTAGGATTTAAATGAATCCTTAAAAATATTTTCCTATAAATTTTGAATAATCTTCTTTCTACCATTCTTATGACATTTAAAATGAAATTATTTGATAGTGACAATAACATTTTATGTGTTCATATCATCACAATATCTTTCAAGAAAGTTCTAAAAACACCAAAAAATGTTTCTTGTCATTTTTCTTAAGGTTATATTTGAATGAATATGTTTTCCACCAACCATGGTCTCCCACCCATTGAATAATGATTTATCCATAGACCTAGAAGAGACATAATATATATAAATGTATCTGATTTATAAGCAAGAACACCGAATAACAAACAATATATCTAATGCAATCTCCTTTGATAAATTAATTTAATTTATCTTTGAATTTTTTGTTTTATTGTTTTGGCATGTATTTGTATTATTTTACCGAACTTTTTTTACACATTCAATGCATATATTACGATAAAATTAATATTTTTGGTCATGTTTTTCTCTTTCTTGATATATGTAGATTTTTAAATTATCCTATATTTTTGGAAATGGATTGTAATGGTTTTCTATATTATCTTGATAACTCAATAAATTTTTTTATAATGGTTTTGTCGATGGAATTTTAATACAGCATTCACTAACATGTATAATGAATTTGATAGATTTCAGTTTACTAGTGAATACTCATTTCACATAACCAAAATTCATAAAAATTTATTTTATTTATATTCCTAATTTTATAATTCAATAAAATTCTTCTTTAATATAGTCATCTCTTTATCTTTTTGAATTTTAGTGGATGTCATTTTATCAATAATCTTTCTCTTTTCTATATTAAGAAACATTATTTTTTTAATTTCAAGAAAAATATAATCTCTCTAAGACATGAAAATTTTTAATACGTAAATTTTCATCTATATATGTGGGTTCTATTTTTTGAATCTATAGATCCTTTTCAGACAAAATTTAATTTCAATCACCATTTATTTTATTTTGATGACTTCCCTTCATTAGTTATATATTCATTTTTAGTGTGTAAATCATCTTAAAATTCATTATGTTAATTTATTAATAAATACATGAGAACCATGTGAGAGAGAACTAGATGTTCATAATCATAAATATTATAGTAATCACTTCTAGAAAATATCTTCATCAGGAGATAATATTTTTTTTAAAAAAATCATTGAGTTTTTTCATTCAATCTTTTAAACCATTATTGGATATTTGTTGTGGTATCATTTTGAAGCATGAGGCGCTTTCATTTTCCTCATATTCAACATAATCATTGAATTTTAGTGTACATTTAACATAGATGTGACCAACCTTTTAAATGTCCAAAAATTATTAATGTCACTTGAATTGCATTTTATATCCCATTACATTAGTTAATCATCATGAAATTATAAAAATTGTTTCAATATAATATTCTATATTTTCCTTAACATATAAAGTGGTTTAATTACCACTAATAAATTGTTCTATATAAGGATTGAAAATAATCAATTTCACCATATTTCTATTACTATGAAGAGAAACATCTATTCATATTTCACAATTGATGAAAATTATTTGGAACTATTAAACAACAAAATTATCAATATATTTATCCTCCCATGATGAAAAATTAATATCACTATTGTTATGGTGAATTCTAATTAACTTATTGAAAATAATAGAATCATCATGATTCTCCAAAAAACATTTGACTGGGATTACAAAAAAAATTTATTTTTCTAAAAAATTTATCAATTGATTTTGTATGCAGACTTCCCCCCTCCAAGGGTACCTGTCCTAAGCTAGTAGTGAGTTGAATGAATGACCCCCCATGTCCCATCGTGAGTAAGTCCCAATTTGGAGACTATCGCTGAGGTTGAAAAACAATAAAATCAGAGGCATTATCTACACTACATTAAATGATCACAGGAAAAGATAAAAAAAATAAAAAAATAATGTAAAGGATACAAAATCACCCAAAATGTGTTTATATGGGGATAGAAATAAATTATCCAAAGTTAATACTAAAATTCAAATTAGGTAAAAACTTCATGAAGTTTCATTACCCAATCTAGTAATGACCATATAAATAATTTTAAACCTTCTTAAAACATAAGAAATATTTTATATGTTTGTAAGGTGAGGGTAAAATTTATATATAATAGGACAATAACAATGGTATCATGTGAAAATTTGAACATATAACACTAACATTTTAGTGATAATGAAGAACTAAAATGAAAATATAAGGGTTATAGATCCACTCAAACCTCACTATGGCTCAATAAAGAAGTAAATATTGAATGTAACAAGATAAAACCACGAAAAAATTAACAATGCTTACCCACATACACCTCTTCACGTGGTGTCTTCTGTCATTCCCCAATTTCAAATTTTATATTCCCTCATCCTATCCATGACATATAATCAACACTTATGAAAATGTCAATATTGTGGGTCGGGTTATAACCATACCTACTATACCTTCATGTAGTTTCAAACATCTGATGATGGAATCAGTTTAATCATGAACATCTCTCATGACACTACCTCATCTTCACACATCCATATGAAAATTCACAACCAGAGAATTACGTTATCAGGAATGTGATCAAAATCAACCTTATCCCATTCTCATTCTATGCTGGAACCCCACTATAGAGAACTTCCTATCATCAATAGTAATCAACACTAACTATTTCATGATGAAGAGATAGGATCCGCCACCAACTATACTATTTTCATATACTAATGCTGAAGTAAATCTGTGGAAGATTGAGTAATCATTCATCTGTTCCCCACCATTTTTATGTTGGAGAAAAAACCCCCAAAATATCAAGGATTCAATAAATGGTACCTCGAATTGGTGAGGTGAATATTTATTAACAGGAAAACACAAGAACATATATAAAGGAAAATAAAAAATCCAAAACTGAATTATTCATGACAATACTTCATAAACATCACCCTATTATATAAACCATTCTAAAATTACCACACTTTCCTACCAAATAGATGTAACATATCCATATTTCCAACACAGACAACACATATTTTTATTCCATCCAAATACAAGTTCCCCCAAATTTTAGGATTTTTAAATTTACAACCATTGTTATTTAATTAGGGAACTTATCTTCATATTTTATTAAAAATAGTAAAATATCTTGCCCACATTTATTTCAATATTTACATATAGTACATTCACAATTATTAAATTTTCAATCCCGTTATCGAATATAATTTATTTTCTACATTCATATAGATCTATCCCCAAACATTTTTTGATTATACAAATCATATATTACATCACTACCATGCCTCAATAATAATAATCACATAGTAAACCATCATATCTACCACAAAAATTACGCTACCCAAAATATTTCACACATTCAAAATGGTCTCCACCAACAACATAAACACTGAACAGAGTGAAAAAATATAAAAAGGACAACAAAAAAATATTAAAAATTAATATAATATTATTCAAAAATCATATAAAATTACATAATTAACATACATATGGAATCTAAAAGAAATCAGCTTCTTAAAAATGTATTTTTTTGTTATATTCCAGATTCCCACTAGAAAATAAATTTTAGATGAATATTTTTTTAATCCTTTTATGATTCATTGGATTACAAAAATCATGAAATGTTTACCGAACCATTATAGGGGTAAAAAAATTCATAATATCTACAACAATATCTTCGTATAAGATAATACGTTTCAAGAGAAGAAAGATTATATATAATATGAAAATAGAAAGGCACATGTGATTTCTACCCTTCAATTTCAAATAATTTTATTCTAGTTTGTTCTCTTCACTAGAAAATCCATACCACTAAACCACTATAAAATGTCAGTCTTCTTGAACATAAACAATAATGAGGATATAAAAAATATCTCCTACCAAGAAAAAATGTTCCAAAAAATAATTTTCCAAAAACATGGGAATATTGTAATATGTCACCCATTGAAAATAATGAATATAATGGATTGATCGATAATTCTAAAAATAATGAGAAGAGTAAAAAATTAAAGAAAAAAAACACTTTATTTAAATGTGAAACAATGATATAGAAAAAACCGAGGGAACTACTATTCTAAGAATGCCTTTAATCATAGGTAAGAAGGATTATAGTGAAATTAAACAACTCCAATGGTTCAAGAACATGGTTATGGATTATCTAAACTAAATGAAATCCATAAAAGTCTATAGGGAAGAAAAATCAAATCTTATAAGTCCCAGGATATGGTTTATCTAAGATCACCAAGATGTTAAGGTAGTTGGGTTTCATTTTTTAGTATCAAATTCAGTATCATTAAAAACACATATATAGTACTACTTAAAAAAATTTGGTTTAATTAATTAGAAACATCAAACTTATCCCACAAAAAATATTTCAAAAAAATTTACTTAATATTTATGTCCGACATGTTACATTAAAGTTATTATTAAAAACATTTTAGAAAAAATATAGATATTAATAAAAACTTGAAAGTTTCAAAACAAATTGATTGAGTATGAAGGTTTAGACAATGGTAAAGTATAAACCATGAAATGAAATTTATCATGAGAATAATATATTGATGAGGCAAAGGAATAAATCAAACATGGTAACAACTAACCTTCCTTATGATGGAATAGATCGACAATCGTTATAATATATCGATTGTGGGAAGGAAAAATTAAAATTTGAGAATACTTGATCGACCATGATATATAATTTGAAGGCCTTAGGAAAAATTAATAGACTATATGACCAAACTATTACCCATTTTGAGGAATAGATAAACCCACAAAAACAATTAAAATTTTAGTGTAAATAAGACCCCAAAATCCCCTTGAAACCCTTAGGTTTGAAGAATTAACAACTTGTGGTTTTATGTTCTTTGGAATCATATGTGATACCACTCCAAAAAATTAGCATATCTGAGAATTAAATATGAACTTTGTATAAATGGGAACTGATGTCTATACAATCACCCATGATATAACTCTTAAGGATATCACCATAATTGGAGCACAACCACAAAACACATTTCTTGGGGACACCATCACTCATGGGAGATAGTTAATATCATATAAAGCATAAGGTAAAAGACCTAAAAAATGGATTCAGTTATGGAATGAAAACATATCAGGTGTATTGAGTCTCCATTTATGACTCCCTCTCCCATATAATATCCTCCAATCCATCATTTGTCTATAAAAGTCAAATAAAGGGGTTAAATCTCCCACAAAAAAATTATCCCAATGATATTGGATCTCAATGCACCACTTAATAAGGGTCTCATAATAATTATTGTTTGAATCTCCCTAAACAAGGACATGAGAGTCATAATGAAGATAACAAAGACCTTCAGACACATGGTACACATTGTGAACACTTTCATGATGTGGTGGGAGCTCTTATTGAGAATCCACCCCACCAAAGCTCCCCAACACCTCAAGAGTCCCAATAATCATGGGTAGAATATTAAACCCTAAAAAACTTCTCTTCATACCTAGAAAAAGGGAACATTCAAAAACACGTGGCCTCTATTCTCAAAATTTTTATCTTTCTTCCTATGATGCACCCATACCTTTTTTTTCCATGAAGTAACTATATCCACTCTTCAACTTATCTCTTATGATCTTGCCCATATTGGGAGAAACCACTACTAAACTAAAACAGATATCTAGTGTGATAGATATCTATGTGGTTTCATATATAATTAATTAAATTAATCTATATCTATGGATGTTCAATGGGTATTATTATAGAAAAAATAACTTAATTATATATGGTTCTCCCAAAAATCACAAATCCCATGACGAAAGAATGAAATATGAAAACTATTGTCTAGGTGGTCCACTTAACCTCCATATATAAATAAGGATGAAAATTTATTCTAATACAAAATTGAGTTCCAAAAACAAGTTATAATAATCACCAATATCACAAATTAATACAATTTTCCTAATAAAACAGAATCATATTCAGTACCGTGTGGGGTTTTATAACCCCATCCGCATACCTCCTTATAAGAGAATGCAAAAAAATTAACTACCTAATCAAAAAAATAGACAGACATTGTTATCCATTAGAGTGTTACACAAATTAAATCACAACCTCCAAGGGATCCAAGAAACATAGTGATGAAATACATTGAGATATCCTTCTAAATCCATTTGAATAAATCCACAAGTTTCAATAAACCCCTTGGAACATGGTTCTCTAATTTAAATTAATGATAAACCAAACTCCATTACAAGAACTTTTCCATAAATTAATTCATCCCAAGCCACCAATGATACCATCCTAATTAAATTCCCAACATTGATACACTTGGATACACCATTAGGGGTGAGTTTTGAATATTAAAGTGAAATCTATGATAATATAAAAACATGACAACATGAAATACAAGAAAGATAATCTAATTTTGACAATATTTTTTGCAAACCATCTGGATCATCACATTCATAGAAACTTTGTCACATGAAATCTATAACTCAGTCTCCCTAATGAGAATACTCTATATTCCACATGAATTTTTATTCTAATATTATATAACAATATAAACATATACAACCATATTTCTCATCATTTGGATTCACTATTACAGGATCCTCCATTACATTAAATGAATACTCAAACTCTTGAACAACTTTTCCCTGAAGCATCCATCATAGTGCGTTTTTTAAAAAAAAATAACATTCCTAAGGTGTATGAGATCACACAATTAGTATCCTAGTAAAAAACCGTCCATATACACTAACATGATCTCAATTATCATATAAATAAGTCATAATGTAGACTTTTATGGTTAACAAAGACCACACCATTCTTTATAATAAGGTAATGTCACCACAATAATAGGGAAAAAACTACTACTCTAAACCGTATTTTAGTATTGGAATTCTTATACCAATAGAATTGAAATTTCATAAACCTAAATGATACAAAATTCCTTTGATTAATCAAGATGAATCCCAAACCAAGACGAGAAGTTTCAAAAAATACCACATACAATACCCCATCCTCTGGAAACAAAAGCACAGGGAGAATGATTTACCATAACTTCACACATCAAAATTATTCTTAATACTGATCATTCAAGATGGAAAATAATATTTCCATGTCAATGAATTCATCAAAACTTCAATTTATATAAATTTAGAAATAAATACCCTGGAACATCCCATATGATCAATGGAACTATGAACATTTACCACATTTATAGATACCTCCCACAAAAAAAGTTCTTTGATCATTGATGGGTACATGACCATACCTTATAGAGACAATATATTTCCAATATCTGCACTTAGAAAACTTGAATAAAATTGATAGTCATATAAATTATTGTAAGACTCTGATATTCATTAAATTATCCTCCTTTAAACATGACTATATATGGATTTTATTGATGAACATAACTATAATTTTTCATAGAACTAATGGATATATAGTTCATGATCCCAATTAACATAACTAGTTTATTCGTGGCCTAAAATAACATGAATACATAGTAAAACATCCATTATCAACATAAGATGGAATTCAATGGGTGATATGACTCCTTCACCTGCATTTTTAGATATCTATACCACATATCATCTTTTCATATCCAATAGAATCCCCTAATTTGATTGAATAGATCATATATTCTCTAAATATGAAAACAGTTGTTGATTGTCATAGGATTCAACTTATGGTAGTCTATGTAAAACAAATACTACCATTTTCCATCATGGTTCAGAAAACCACATCTCCCAAAAGAGATACATTATTCTCAATGAATCCCTAATATTTGAAATCATCCTTATATAGTCCCAACTCATATATATCCATGGATTTCATATGGTAAGAATCCAATTAAATCGGAGAGCCATGTGGTTATAAATCTATCACAAAGTCAACATTGCATTGAGGTGGTATTTATACATCCCAATAATGAAGTAATAAAAAAGAGGCCATCCACTACGGGGATCTCTAACACTTGTGAATCACTAAAAAACTCAAACAATAGAGATATAAGAGGTTTCAAATGGCTGCCATACATCCAGTAGTTCCCCTCACTAATGAAAACCTCCACATATCCATCAACATTGGAAAACATGATTATCCTTAATAAAACATTTAACAAACATATACAGATAATACAACTAGTCTATAACAACAATGAAATTGTTTCATGATATCTATAATAAGTAGATTCTCCCTGTTATTCTATGTTTCCTACATCTTTTGACTAAATATATCAAAGACAAAAAAATGTAAGACTAGACAACAACTCACATAAATAACACCAGTTTCAGTCGAATCCCCTCCACCTCAAGTTATAACATGAAAAATAAATTTTATATATTTACATAGTGAAATGATCCAAAATGATACATATTATAAACAAAAGAATATAACAAAATGAAAAAACATCAAAAAAACCTCTAACCCTTTATGAGATGGAACCTCAATAGCATGCACGTACTCATGTTCAAACCATATTCCTTATTTTAAAAAGACACTTTGACCATGATCTAGCCTAAATCCATAATGATAATGATAATAATTGATCTAATCATTAAAAAAAATTCTTCATTACAATAATGAGAAAAATTCAAGAGACCTATAATTTATTTTTCTCTTGGAGAGGTGATTCCACACCCAAAACAAGGATCCATCATAAGTGTTCCTGAACTAATCCTAATAGTTGTAAAAAAAAGTTCAATAGATATCTTGTGAAAGAAAATACCCTATTAATCAAAAGGAACATTCAACCCCCCCAAAAAATATACATGTTTGTTGTGATTGGATCTCAAAAAATTAGAATATCAAATACCTGAGAATCTATATTCCTTAGCCTAAAGTTCTCCTTCTTGAGATGCTTTGTAGACCTCTATCTTGAGGCACTCCCCCATGTGAGTGCATCTTCTTGATCAGTTCATCCTACTTCTACATCACAAGATATATGTGGAGAATAAATAGGGTGATTAAATATCTAATTTATTGATCCAATACCATTTTAATACATCATTCTCTAGAACTCTCATCTAGAATGAGATAAAAAAACTAAAGAGAACCCAAAATCTGATCATGAGATATCATACACTCAAACACAGCTACTAAGGGTAGAGGTAATCCAACATGCTTTCTTATATAATTTTTGATTAATATTACTCTATATGAAACTATTTCTTGATATCAATCAATGAAATAACCTTCTTATTTTAACCATGTTACAAAATCATCCACTAAAATTACCCTATATCCATCTAACTAATTCCAATGGAATCCAAAAACGCAGGTTAAACCCAAATCAATGTAAATGTAATCCTGAACTCCACCCAATTCTCTATCACTATATACAATTTACTCCCATCATTCATTCCCTAAAATTTATTCTTTAAATCACACAATTTCCACTACCATGTATTATCCACCACTATTGAGTCGATCTTTTGAGGATTTATCATCTTAGCTAACTAAACCTCCATGTCTTCCAATACACATAGAATATGATCATATTCCAATTTTTTAAAAACACAAGTGATGGAATTCTAATAATGGTAGAATGAATTTATTTTATATTATTTGATTAATTTTTTTTAAATGAAAATACAGAAAATTTAGTCATTAATGAAAAGAAAATCATCCATGTACCTCCCCTAGGTCTCTACCACACAATTAGAATTATAGCATATATTCTTTTCAGTAAGCATAAAAATATTGAAATAGATTACAGGGGGACCTAAACACATGTGTTTAAGCTAGCCTTTATTGCAACATCAGACACTATATCTCCACAATTCTTTTAAAGACAATTACCTTGCAAGACTCTCTAGTTCCAAACACCATTCACCATCCGATCTCTTAATGAAAACATTTCATACCACTATTTTATGACCCCTTCACTAGAAACCCTATTAGGAATGTAATGAAGACAATTCATGACCCATTGAATATTTCCTCTTGTATCCCAAACATTGGTTATTAGTAACAAGGGTGAATTAATCTAAAAAGTGAGGCATTACCATAAATACATTAAATCATCTAGATAGAATATAACCAACCACCAAAAAACATTATCTCAGGGTATAAAATATACTAAACCATCTTATATATGTACACAAATAAAGTATATAAATTCAATTACAACATAAAAATAATGAAAAAATACCCCAACAACTCTAATACCCAATTCAGTAATGCTGGTCTTGGTCCCCATAACTAACCTAGAAACCTGAAAAATAGTTCATTGATATGTTCGGTGATCATAAAATGTATACTAAGTAGTGTCGTACCTATGGAATCTTGTGAAAATGTGAAATGATCACATTGATGCTATAATGATATAATAATAGGACAAAAAGAACTAGGATAAATCATATATCAATCCCAACATATCCTTGGAACATACACCAAATAAATTTGGAAATTACTTACATAAAATCAAGAAAAAATTAATAGAGGAACCTCACATACACTTCCCTAATAAATTTGTGTTCTCACACCCCGAATATTCTAATTCCTATTCTCCCAACCTTTCTACATCACATTGTCCCCAGATATCAAGTCATATATAATGTGGGTTGTGTGGTGACCCTTCCAATCCTAGCCTTTGACTGGTCCCATCATCCTTTTCCAACATCAATGTCATCATGGACAACTCTCATCGAATTATGTAATCATCTCCCATATATATGAGACATCAAAACAATAGATTATGTTATTATGGAAACGGTTAAAATATAAATCACTATCTCGACCTATCAGGCATGGACTTACAAAATGCATCCTCTCGTCAAAAGGCATCCCCTCCAACGGTGTCATAATATAGAGATACTCCCCATCACCAAAAATTTAATTTCAAGTAACTCCATGCAATGGAATAGTGGGAAAGAGGGGGTATCCATCCATCCAATCATCATTATATGGGTGTTTATGAAAACACCCCCATTACATTTTAGTGTCGACCCATGGTACTCTATGTGGGTGGGGTGCATATAATAATAAATTGTATTAATTAATCACATAATTTATCTTGATTTTTATTGAAAAATATCTAAATATGACCCTCATATATAAATTTACATGTATGTATATACGAATAATAATTATTCATGTTTTTTTACATTGTTATTATACATAAATTACAGTCCCCATTCAATTGAAACCAGCAAACCAAATTTCCCATTATATTTTTACCAACCTTATATTCCCTCACTACCCAAACACTATTAAAAGGCACTATATAGTAGACATTTATATTTAACACAACACTCTCACTACCCCTAATACATCCCTTATCAGAACCAGTCACTGCCAATATTTTAAAAACCCAACAAAGGTCACATAACAAAAAAGACAATGAAAAACATAGACTCATCAAAAAATAATAATAATAATTTAAATTGCACATATATAATAACAGTTCATTTAAAAGTGTCTTTCACATTATATCATCTTGTTATTCATGTTTTTCACATACAGTTTTACATTTAAAGGTGAACAAAATAACCGTAAAAATATCTTTATTATGAATTTTATGGGTTGTGGGTAAACAAATTATGAATATATTACTAATCTATAATAGTAGTTAATGAATTAATGACAACCAAAATATTATAATCATTATAGGTTATATGTTTTAAGAGAAAATAAATCAACAATAAAAAAGAAATATTTACACACATGGGATTTACTCGATGCATTTCAGAATAGTTTGATATGGTTTATTGTCCTAATTGTTTAATTCAAACCACCAAACTATTGGAAAATAAAATCATGATAATTTCATAGATGCACAAAATAATAGATAATAAGAATGTACTACCTGGAAAAGTTCTTAAAAAACAAAATATACTAATAATGTTGGAAAATATGATGATTTAACTAATTTTATATCATAATGTTTTGGGATCGATCAATCAATCAACACACACACACACACACACACATATATATATATATGGGTGGTTCATGAAATATAAATAATCTCCTACATCAAACCTAACTCACCACTATAGAAAATGGAGATAAAACAGAGATTTTGAACACATTTGAAATGATGAGATAAAAATATTTTAGTGAAAATGAAAAACTATAAATGTCTATAAATAGGTTTGTAGGTAATATATACTTGAAGTAAGGAATAAATAAACCTAAAATATGAGTTAACATACTTTAAATTAGTGGATATATTTTCCCAATGATATATCAATAGTTATGTAAATAAACATTCCTTTTTTGAGCATTATAAATTAATTTTCATTTTAGACATGCAATGTGAAATATATAAAACCATTAAGTTTATGAAAATAAAAATCTTCATATCATTATCTATAAAAATATATTAAAAAATATATTCATGCTTTAATTAACGGAATTTATTTTGAATGTATTTTTTACATCACTTTGTAAAAAATATGGCCATTTAAAAGAAATTATAAATTTTAGAAAACTGTTGGATAGGCCGTGAAAAGTTCAATCATAGGAAAGTAATGAAGGTTAGAAGTTATGAACTATGAAAATAAAATATAAAATGTGTAATGGAATATATCCACAATGATATCAACTGAATCACCATGAAAATGAATTGATTGATTAGGAACACAATTGATAAACCATGGTAAGGAATAAATCGAAAAT
The DNA here is from genome assembly GCA_963277665.1 of Viscum album. Classification (NCBI taxonomy): domain Eukaryota; kingdom Viridiplantae; phylum Streptophyta; class Magnoliopsida; order Santalales; family Viscaceae; genus Viscum; species Viscum album. The sequence goes on from OY728132.1 coordinate 1,969,619,363, forward strand.
CTAAAAATATAAAATATCTTAAAAAACTAAAAACATTGTAATTGAATGGATTGAAAACTTAAAAAAATTATTTTCTTTGTGGAAAACTCTTAATATTCTAAATTAATGTATTTAATATGAGATAATACAAGATATTTTTGGATGTGAGGACCCTAAAACCCCACTTGATAACTCTCACTCTTGAGAAATCAAAACTATTATCTTTAGGAAATGGAGATTCACATTCACCTTATTTCATTGTATAATCTTAAAGAAATTATCTTCAATGATTTAGTTTTTCTTCTATCATCGTTTAATAACTAAAAAATTCTATTTTTTTCCAATACGTAATTTATAGTATTGCATCCCATAATTTTTGTTATCTCATTATCTGATAACAAAGTGAGTATTTAATATAATATCACTAATCATTATAAGTATTCATATTTTAATTAAGATTCCAAAAAATAATTTCCATTGACATAATAACAACCTGAAGAGTAGATTCCAGAAAATCCCATCCCAAGAATAACAAATAATGTATCATCTTATTCTTCTTTATGTGAAAGCCTTGAATATATATAGTGGTAACTACTTTATGATTCAATTATTCTTGGTTATCTATTGTATAAAATCTTGGGATCATATAGGGAATTATTAGATTTGATACTAATTTAAAAGTATTGAACATGTAAGGAAAACTCTAAGAGTGGGTGGGGGTGAATCAATACATTGAAATTATTTTTTCATAAAAATTGTAATCCATTCTACTTATTATGCATAAATCACAATAATCGGTCAAATTATTTAAGATATGAAGTTCATCAAGTTTGTTATTGCGGTATATCATCATAAGGATAACTATTTCCCTAGGTTATAGCATTTTTTCCCACACATAGATATGTGAAAATTTATTATCTAGAAAAGAGTTATGTAAGTGTTTGATCATGAGGCGACAATAATTTCTAGAACCAACTAGTTATAATATCATATCTATATAATTAAATACTCCAATTTAATAATTATATCTTATGAATTTATGAGACTTCTATTGTACACCATGATTTTTATCCTTATCACCTACCATACAAAACTATCATTTTTTTCGGATTACTTCTTTATCAATACAATAATGAATCCATTGTCTTTTATATAATTATCTACTATAATTTTTATTATTTTTTCAATATTTCAATGCATCAAATGTTTCATGATTTTTTTCTCATAATGATTTAGAAAAATTCTTAGATTACAGTAGTATTTGACTCATTTAGAAAAATACATCATCATGTTAATGTTCTCTATTTAATTCTTCATTATAATTGGGAAAAATTACCTTCACACAATATTAAATATCATTGTATTCATATTATTTAAATTATATTCAAAACTCTGGAGTATTTTTTTAAATACCTCTATGTGTGAATGAAATATGTAGAAATATGAGGCACACTAATATGTGAAGCTCATAATCTGATGATTTTGTAACCATTATTCTTAGAATGGAATATAACAATTTTGGTCTTCACTTTCTCTCTATAATAATTCCCCCTAAATTTTACCTACTTTGTTAAATCCACATTGAAAAAATTTCCAACATATATTTTAACATTCTATGGTCTCTTATCTTAACCAAGTTGATTCTATTAAAATAATATTTATGTACTGAATCAACCATGACTCTAAAGATCAACTGTATGAAGAGACGATTCCTTTTAACACATTAATAGATGCAATTGATGATGCTAAATCAATTGTGCATACCAAACAATCTCACATAGATATTAGGTTGACTATGAGGAAGAAAAACTATCATGTGAAGTGTGAATATATTTATAAACAGCTGACCTTGAGCTCTGGAAACATGTAAAAAATATCAACCATGAAGATCAATCATAGTCTAGAAAGTCCAAATATTCTCAGCTTTAATCAAATCCTCCTCAAATTATATTTATCCCATCTTAAGAATCTCAAAATCACTTTAATAATGTTTTATGTAATAAATTCTTATCCATTAATAATCAACCTTAATTTCCTAGAGGATCAATATATTAGTCAATCCATTTAAAAGTAATTTTTAGAAATACAAATTCCTCAAAAATGGCTTAATAATCCCCATTTTATTTTTTTGGAAAAAAGACTCATTCAACTCCTCATTGTTGATAATAAAAATAAATAGAATAGAAAATAGTCTAACACTCTAACCAACGTTGAGAAATACTAATGACACGATTAACTCTATGTTTACTAGATATAGAACCTTATCAAATAAAAGTGCAATTAGAACAATAATCAATATTGTCTATTAAACCAAATCATCTAATCCCTATAATGGTTTGAGAATAGGATATACTAATGGTTTCTTGCTGGAGCCTCCTTGGTTACACTGAGTTCATCATGATATCATTTGATATGTTAGATTCTTCATTAATATTTGGTATAATTATAAACTATATCATTAAATGATTCTTGTATCTGTTCATGGTAGTATTATTTGAAAACATTCATGTAAACTTAGTGTAATAGGATGAACATTTAATACTAATAAAAATAGTTATTGACATTCTAGGGAGAGCCATATTTATGTGAAAATTAAAAAGTGTCCTTTCTGGATTTATGAGTTCCCTTTCTTGAGATATATATTTTTGACATGATATAACACCCAAAAAAGGATTAGATAGTAATAAAGTCACAACCACCTATGAGTGTGGTCATGGTAGCTAATTCTCATAAAAAGGGTTTATGTTTTTTATTGTGGAGTGGGGTGATAGGGACATTAAATACTTTCAAATCGATCCATAAGGATGAGAATAATACAATTTACCTCTAGTTGATTTTTTTTCACACCTTCTAATTTTTATCATGCTATGTTGGAACATTATGAGAATGTTGATTGTGTGATATTGGATGAATAGATATACACTAGACATGTAAATATTTATTCTCTAAAAGTATGGTTCATTTTAGACATGTTTGAGGATGAGTGATAACACTAGTCACATACGAGAGGTGGTACTGAGGAGATTACATGATTTCCCTTGTGGTACATCTTGGATAGGTGATGATGTTCAAAGATACCTTGGATTTCCTTTGATAGTCATTTTAGCCCAAGATACTCACTTCACATCGTGATATAAAAAATTATACTGAAAAGAGTTGAGACTCAGTTTTGATATGAGTCATTTTTTCAGCCCCCACCATATGTGTCATGAACCTACCCATGTACCCAGGGTACCTAATAATCGAGTCAGTCCTAACATATCCCAAAGGGAATTCCCGATTCACACAGGTCAGTGACTAACACCTGACATCATACAAACTGAATGATTGAAAGATTTTTTCCACAAACAATGAAGAATGAAAATAAAACCTGACATTATGCATATCAAAGGAAAACTGCACTTGGAGTAAAGTACCAGAAGTTAATTAGGAACAACCTCCAATGTACTATAACCAAATTAAATAAATGAAAAAAATATCCCAATGACCCTAAAGATATAAATCACCAAGACCAAGGTTCATCAGTAGGATCCACCTCCAAGAGATCATTTTAGTTTGATCTAGTGTGGAAGGAGATAATCTTTAAACACTCAAAGGAACAAGTAGGGTGTGAGACAAATCCTAGTAGGATTTCACATGAAGATTCCCCAATAGATACCAATATCAATTTAACCAAGATTTAATTTCAATTTTAAAACAAATAGGTTTGGAATTAACAAAACATATTTTTAAAAATAATTCTCTAAATTTTAAAAGATCAACTAACATTCTCATAGCTTCAGATCACTTCCGGAAGGGGTTCGGGGGGCCAAGATTCTTTTTGGGAGATCCATGGTAGGGACAACCATTTTTGGGTTGATTGAGGTCTGTCTAGGACCTAAAAAGAGCTCTTGGTTAGTTTAAATAAAATATTTGGTTGTATAAAAACCGTCTAATCAATTTTATGGGACACTACACACAGTTAGGGGAAACCATGTGAAGACCATGTAAAGTGAACTTTGAGAAACATGGCACCAGAAGATGGTTTTCCAAATCATGCATAGAGTATTCAAACACTATGATCTATCCCAAAAAACATTAGTATTTTCTTGAAAATTACCCAAAATAAGTCCAAATGAAATCAAAATAATGTTCAACCAAAAGGGGGGTTTTGGAATACTTGATAATGGTGACGGGATGTTACAAGATTCCCACCATAGAAACATTATGTCCCTAGAATTCCTACGAAGAAGCTTTCTCATAAAAAAATGAGTCCAGTGCTCCCTCTTTAGTGCCTCTATCTCAAATATCTCATGATAATAAAAACCAAGATTCTATAGCACATGAACCAAAGGTATTGTTCCCCCATGAATTAGCTTGGTCTCAGAATCAACTTTCCTTACTAAGAATTCAGAAGTGGAAAAAATATAGTCCCAATATTAGACCATGCCAACTCAAAACCTAAGATATATCAGAAGAATACATTCAAGGACGAGATACATGAAACAAATTATATATTGACATCAATTATTGCGGTAGTGCTAACTAGTTTGGAACTTTTCCCACCTTCTCAACAACATCAAGGGGTCTAACAAAATGAGGAGAAAGATTATATTGCCTCTTAATAAATTGATGAACCAACCAGGGGGAAACATTACATAGTACCTGGTCACCAACTGATAACTCCAATGTTCTATGACGATGATCAACCAAATAATTATATCAACTTTGATATGTGAACATTATCTAATGAATCAACTGAATCTTTTCTGTTGTTTGTTGGACCAAGATCTGTCTAACTAAGGACCTCTCTCTGATCTCTGACCAACAAAACATAGATTTATAAGGCTATCTATAGAAGGCCTCAAAAGGAGCCATCCTAACCAAATATTGGTTACTATTGTTATAATAAATCTGACCAGTCCCAAAATGGTCATCCTTTGCTCCACTAAAGATGAGAATGCAAGCGGAGAGAATATCATCAAGAATCTGTATAGCAATTTCTATTTGGCTATTCAACAATGGATCGTATTCAATGCTCAAGTGGATGTGAGATCCCAACGCCTCCTAAAGGCCTCTCTAAATGTGATAAGTAAAACAAGGATCTGTATTAGATACTATAGAATATGGAACTCCATAAAACTGAACTATCTCTTACACATAGAGATTTCCCAACTCCTAAACATTGGCTGTATCATGAATGGGTATAAAGTGAGCGGATTTTTTCAGTATTTTGATCACTGCCAAAATCACATTCTCCATCTGTTGGGTACATGGAAACCCAAACAAAAAGTCCATAGAGATCACATCCCACTTCTAGATAGGGACTGGAAGTGGTTAAAGAAACCTCAAAGGTTTCTAGTGCTCAATATTCACCTGTTTGCATGTATAGAAACAAGATAAAATATTAGTAATGGATATCCTCATTCATGGACACCAGAACTGCCGCATCATGTTGTATAATATCATTGAGGTTCCAGGGTGCACAACCCACTGGGAATTTTGGAAATCCCCCATCACAACATTCCTTATTGAAGATGTCACCACAAAACAAATAAGATAGCATATAATTACCTCTTTGGAGGACGACTACTAGGGAAATATCTCCCCACTATTAATAGTGTCTTTAATACTATAAAATTAATCAACAAACTACTGATCCAAAAGAATTATTTCATGAAGAGAAGATGATAGAAAAACACTGGCGAAGGAAACCTCGACCCCCTTTTTCAGGAACTCTTATACGAAATTGTGAAAATTTCATCATCAAGTCCAACTCATTCAAATATTATTTCATTTAATGGGATAAAATACTTCTACTCGAATCATATCCAACAATATTACCTTTCTCTGGTGTATAGGAAATGTAAAAATTGAAAGGCTTCAGGTATTCCTATTATAATATCAAGAAAAGATTCAAATGTTTTTTAGAGAATATTTAATTCATTTGTTTGTGGTAAATAAACATGGAAAACCTTTTTCCATAACGGTAGTGCCACCATGTTTTTAAATAATGAATGAAAAGTGAATGTTCAGGTTCATGACTCATATTTTACTTGTCATGCCTTTTATATTAATGAGATCCATAATAAACAGCATAATCACCCAGCAAAAAATGCAGCCCATGCCCGAACCCGTTGCATCAAGAAAGAAAACGTAGCCCCACCCTACCTCTAGAAGAGTAAAAACTTGCATAATAGTCAAAATACATTTCATCTCAAAAAATGAACTCTGATATTTCTCATTCCAAACAATCCTCACTCTCTTCCTTGTAAGAGCAGTCATTAGAAGGGGAAACCTTGTGAAGTATTTGACAAAGTAGCAATAATATGAGGCTAAACCTAAGAATATCCATGTCTCGAACTCATTTCATGGTTGTTCCAATTTCATAATAGATTTCAAATTTGAAGAAAGAACTGAAGTACCATGTTTCGAGACAACATGTCCCATGAAATTCACTTCTCAAATCCAGAAATCACACTTTGAAAGCTCGACATAGAGTTGTTGATTTCTCAACAAACTCAGTACTATTTTCAGATGACGAAATTGATGATCCTTAGATTTAATGTACACATTGATATCATCCACAAACACAACCACAAATGTTTCATGATACTCATGGAAAATAATGTTCATTAAATAAATGAAAACTACATGAGCATTGGGTAGACAAATGGGCATGAAAAGGTACTCATAATGAGAATACCTGCTCTGAGTGGAAGTTTTCTAAATGTCAAATTCTTTTATGCTCAAATGATGGTAACCCAAGAAACATTCAATCATCAAGAAAAAAAAATCACCTTTGAAATGATCAAATAGATCATCAATCCATGGAAACAGATACATGTTATTTACCATTACTCGATTGAGCTTTTGATAATCAACATAAAGGCGGAGTGAACCATCACCTTTCATGGAAAAGATAACTAGTTCCGCCCAAAGAGACATTCTCATATGTATAAATCCATTGTTAAGAAGATCATCCTACTAAGAAATTAACTATTTCAATTAATACAGTTTCCTGAGGTAAGAGGGAATTAAAACTGCCCAAGTACTAGGCATCAATCCAATGTAAACCTCAATCTCTATTACCAGTGGAAAACAAGTGAAGTTAGAATGGAAGATGTTGGGAAAATCAACGATGATTGGATGGATATCACCACTCAAATATTCACACTGTAAATCAAAAGAAAACACTGATATTACATTTCCAAACTCTGGATAAGAAGGTCAGACCCTGCATGACCATGGTTACCTTTCTCCTTGAAACACAAGAGACACTCCAATCAGTGTAGTGAAGGAGACCCATCGACGTTAACAATAAATCAAGGAATTTTTTTCTATAAGACAATCTATTTCAAAGATGATGTTAAAATATTTCATGTTGAGAACCAGAAAGGACCAAGATAACTCAACATTTGATAGAGGGAAAACACAAGAGGGACTACGGAGACCATTCTATCAATTTGTTCCATGGGGTGAAGCAATATCCATTGAACAAGATAAAAGATCTATACAAAAATTAAGCATATTAAAAACACTGGTGGAAATAAATTAATACTATTCTCTAATATCAAATAAAGAATTCACTAGGGATGAATCTATAGTGATGGTACCTTAGACAGTTCCTGAACCTTTTCCTGATTCCCCTATAGAATCTTCCACTACGTGAAGAAGCTTCATTCTGGATATCTGTGGATAAAACCCTTTCGAACATGAATCGTCTAATTTCCACAATGTTTTAGGAGGAGATGCTTTTCTTTCCCCCCTTGAAGAAGTGGAATAAATATAGTACAACCTCTACAAGTACCCTGAATGCCTGCAGGGTGCCTTAATGAAAAACTTCTTAGAATGTCCTTACTTTAAACGTTAGTAACAACCAAAAGGGAAACTTACTGGTACTCCAGGAGGTCTAGAAAAAAACAATCATTGAGAACTTCCATGAGAATCATCACAGTTCCACTATCCCATAGAGGAAGTCATGCTGCCATTGAGAGAAAATGAGACTCTCGATAACCCTGACATATCCACTAGGTTTATATCAACCATTTGCTCTCTATCTATTAAATCTAGATAAGAGGGAATCCTTTATAGGAAATCCTGAGACCAAATATCTGGGTGAAGTCCCAACTCAAACCTTAGATCCATCATCCACCGATTCAATACTATATTTGCTGTGAAGTGCCAAAGCTCAAGAAACAATTTTTAATACTCTGTCACCAACCTATCAGCCTGATCATTTATGAAAAACTCTATAGACATGAAAAAAAAATAGTGAATCAGGATTAAAATGGTCGGTGAAAATAACATTTAAGTCATTCCACTCTAATACATCATGTTTCGTCGCCATCACTATAGTGTCCCACTAATATCTGCTCGATCCGTCAACCATGAAAATGGAAGACTTCAATTTGATCTCATTGGGTGTGTCAAAAAACCCAAATAAGCATTCCAAATTTATCAACCACTCATCAACCTCTTGAAGGCCATTAGATCCCTTAAACGATGTTTGTTTCTAGTGTGGTTACTATTGAAAACTAATCATGAGAATGTCTCTACGAGGTTCTATAATGGGAGCCTGAACGAAAACTAAAGGCAATGCTTATCCCAGAGCTTGGTCAATGTGCACGATCAACTCAATCAGATTGGGATCCACAACTGGATTTTCTCACCATATTTCAAGAGTGTATTCCTCTTAGGTCCGATTCACATGTCTTCTTGGCGGTATGATGCTACATAGAATATCTTTAAAATAAGGATGAAGTTATGAAATGTTCAAAATAAGAAATGATGGAAACTAATACCAATAGATATGATGTACAAGATTTTAATTTCAAGCTATCATAATCAAAACTAAGAGAGGACTATAACAAAAAAACATGGTGTCTTTCCCTTAACACCCCTGGAAACTTAAGGTTCATTACAGTGAGACATGGAAAGGTAATAAATTGAAACTACCTCCTATATCTAGACAAGATTTCACAATGCATACTGACTTAAAGGCAAAATATCAACAGGGATTTGATACCACTTTTTCACAAATCATATTGGGTACCCAAGTAACCCTATATTCAAGTTAGTCCTGAAATAGCCCAGAATACATTCTCGATCCCCAAGAGTCAATGAAAAGCACCTGGCATCATTGAAATTGAATGTCAGAATGATTTTTCCACTAACAATGTGGAACAAAAGAAATAAGATAGTATGCATATCAAAGGAAAACACCACTGGGAGTAAAGTACCATAAGTTAAACAGGCACAACCACTAAGTACTGCAACCCAAGTAAAAAAAGGGGATAAAATCCCACAGTCCATAAGGACACAACCCACAAAGACCAATGTTTAATAGTAGGATCAACCTCAAAGAGTTCCATTTTCTTTTTTTAAACCTGGTACGAGATAATCTAAAAAAAATCAATGGAACAAGTAGGGTGTGATCTAAATCCTAGTAGTATTTCAACCAAAGTATCCATAACAGTTTCCTATATAAATTTAACTAAAATTTACATTCAATTTTAAAATAAACAGGTTTGGAAATAACAAATAATATTTGTACAAATAACACAATATAGTTTATAAGATGGAAATACCTTTAGAAAATCATGATATACATTTCAAATAATTGAATAAATTTCAAATGTTAGAATTTTACCTAATCATAGGATACTCTAAATAAACAACAATTATCACTAATGGCTAAAATAAAAACCTTATATAAAATATTTATATAAAATTTCTAGGTATGTAAAACATTTTAAAACAACAGAATATATACACATTCAAAAATACAAAAAAATGAGAAACATGGTCAGTGATAAATTTGTATGATAGTTCTAGGATATTGGTAACCAACACTATCAATATAGAAAAGTTTGTACATACACCCCTATAGGCCTAAGGTATAGGGATATCATTACCATAACCAAAGGAATGGGGTGCGCTGATATGTTGTTTTAGAACATTGTTGAATCATGAAGTGGCACCCAAAAGTGCTCACTAATTACCTAAGGCTTGAATGCACTCAAGTAAAAATCAATTACGGACAATTAATTTTATAATAGAAAATGAAATTCATCCCATTCACCATTTCAAATAGGAAAAATTTCACTTATAAAAACAATAATGTGTTTTTAATCCAAAACATGCATTTTAACCATGATGAGACCCTAAGATTTCCATCCAAAAATTTAGGCCATTTTTCCAAAAAACTGGTATTTGATGCGACATAAAATTTTTTCATCATTATCATTATAAAACCCTAATTCACATGAATCTTGTGTTTTCACAAAAAATTTACCAACAAAATTTTCTTCAAATGAAAATCAACTTTTTAGTTGATTTAATTCCTACAGAAAATGAAATGTTAAATTACACAATTTAAATTTCACCAAATTCCAATTCCAAGCCAAAACCCTTTTTTCCTCAAGAACCCCAATTCATAAAAATTATGTTTATCAAAGCAAATGATTGAAATAATTTTTATTCAAATAATTGAAACTTCATTTAAATCCAATGAATTTAAATTTAAACAATTCAATTAGTTTCAATAATAATTGGGCATCATAACAGAACATCCTACTGAAAACAACGGATCTAGGAACGCCAAAACCTAATCGATATTTTTCCACGAAGAATGAAGATTACACAAGAAATAATTAAACTTGTGTTTATGATCCCAAAATCAAAGGGTATTAGATCCAAAAATTAATACCCATATCCATGAAACCCTAAGGATAAAGGGAGATATCACTGGTGGATGGGAACAAGAGGAGGAAACTAATAATAATGACATTGACCGATGTTGTCCTGACATTAGATCACTTCCATAAGGGGTTCTTGAGGTCAAGAATACTTCTTGAGATTATCAAGGAAGGGATAACATTGTTTGGGTCAAAGGAGGTCTGTTTAGGACTTAAAAATGTGGAATGTAAAATTTTAATAAAAATTACCGATCTAGAAAAAAATTTCTATATAGTTTCCTGGGAATCCCCCCACAGTTAGGGAGAAACTTTCAAATGATGTGAAGATACCACTATCCAAATCATGTCACAATTGCATGTTTATCCAAAAAACGTATAGGCTATGTGTGAACTATGATCTAGCATAGAAAAGTCAAGAATTTTTCTGAAAAATCAAGGAAGAAACTCCAAACAAAACCCAACCAAAGATCAACCAAAATAAGGGTTATGGAATAATTGAAAATAATAATGGAATGTTAAAATATTAATAGGGAAATCAGACAACACATGTTATAGTGTAAAATATTAACATTTTCTTGGTTTTTCTCCATAGTATGGAGGAATATCTACCATTGGTGGTGTTCACAATTATAGACAGTTTACAGTCCACAATCAGAATTCCACCATCTGAGGCCATGTAGTGGGGACCCTAAAGGTCAATGTTGTACTAGTTAGAGTTAGTGGGACACAAAATGTACTGGCCCAGAGATGGTTCAATTGACTATAGTTATGATGCGTGACATTCAGGTGGGGATGTCGAATTCATAGATTTATTATTAGACCATTATAGACCAATGACAAAGGCATTGGTATTTCAACAAAAAAAATCTGTTCCAAGAGGTCCCACCTCAATGATTTTTTGGAGATATTTCGAACGGATTTAAGGGTAAATTTTTTGTTTTTAGGTCCCATTTTATTATTATTTAATAGGGATAATGATTTTGTGTACAAGATATCCCTACCACCATATATAGACCCAAAGAAATGTATTCCATGTGTTACAATGGAAGAGTTATTTTCAATATCCATTTCTTGATTTAAATCCAGTTGAGCTAGAAATTTTGATCCAAGACACATTTTTATGGTGACAGGTGGAATTTGAGAACCTATTAGAGAATTCCCATCATGGGTATGTGTTTCCCTTGATATTATATCTATTTGAAACCAAATAACATCAAGGAGATATTTTTTGAGTGGGATGTATAATGCAGTCATAGTATCATCAACCGCATTAGTAGCTATTCACTTTTTCAGGGAAAAATATCCATGATATTTGAGGTGAATTTAAAAAATACAAAAGTTTTTTTTGACATAGATATATATTATAATTAATATTTTGGTATTTGGTTATGGAGTAAGCATAGAATTCCTGGTCTTGGAATTTCATGGTGAGAATATAGTTAAAATATTAAATATAATATATCATACACACATAATTGTTTTCTCAAATAATGAAATAAATCTCTAATGGAGAGATTAATAATAAAAGAAATATTTATATTAAATTTTGAGTATTGGGTTTCCACAAGAGGTAAAATAAGTCATGTCGGTATTAGAGGATTTGGAAGAGTGTTGTTATGAAAGGATTGAAGGAATTAAATGAATATATTCATTTTATTATAATTTAATTTTAAAACCCATATGAAATTTGTATATATAAAACTCTGCGGAAAATTCCTAAGGTATTACGACATAACCATAGAGGTATTAAGAGTTTGGAGTGAAATTTGGAGGTGAGAATTTTGGTAGATTTTATGAGGATTAGGGATTGAGGGACACAATTCTGCTATGATTTCCATCATCAAATGCATTATTATATTTTACCAATGACAATAAATTGAAAATTTCATTTGTCCCTGATGGAGAGATACTCGATGTAGGGTTAATTATTTTTGGGTTTAATACTTGTTTATGGATTTAAAAGTATATGAATTAATTCTTTCAAAATTATTTCATAGAATGATCTCTACTGGTTTGTGAAACATTCTATTTCATAATTATTAAAAATCAAAATTTGAGATTTATTTCTTAATTTAATTTTTCATCTGATAGAAAACCAATTCACAGGATTATGATAATGATGGGATAAGAAACATGATCATTAGTTGACACTAACTAGCTATCGTATGTCATTCTACCATAGTTCATGATGTTGTTGATCGATATTTTGGTGGGTCGATGATTCAATAACACCTATGAGGATTAACCATTATGAGTTCATTATTTGGAACTGTAGATCATAGTCACACCTTATAATTTGGGTTTTGGGGGAATTGATGAAGTTGTGGAGGTGAATATAGAAATCATATGGTGGTTTGGGTGATGATGAATATTCGATTTAGATTGAGAGGATCCCTATAGTAAATTGAGATCAATGATTATACTTAATGGGTGGATAGAATCTAGCCTATAGTGATAGTAGTTGTCTGATGTTGGAATGAGAAGGGTAGTTTCTATGAGTCAGGCCAGGTGGTGAATCAAACAACGAAGTAGATCATTTTACCATTAAATAAATGTTGCAATCTAACTTCTCGCCAATTATTTAGGGTGGTCAACCTAGGTTTGGGATTTTTGGCATGGTAAAAGGTAAAATAAAACGCAACTATGGTGGCACAAGAGAAGTTCCAAGAACATATGGGAGTTTATGTAAAGTCCTGATATATACTATATTAACTATTTTTGAACACATATCATGTAGTCGACTCTATTTGGTGTCTAGATATTACACATTGTGTTTAATACCACAAACAGTATGGTGGGACAACAAGCTGTTTGACCCGATTGTTTCTCAGTCGGTGTGTACATTGTGTACATGCCCAGAAAATCTAGTGACCCAAAAAAATTTGGTAGTATCACGTTCCATGTTACACCTTGTTATTAAAATTCACATGAGTAGGGAACAGATGCCCAAGGGATATATTGGCTTGCACAATATGTGTGATGGGGCACACACTAATTCATTTGAAAGGTATATAGTTTTTTGCAAATGATATGTATCGAATTCAAGCCCAGTCCTTACATGTTTTCTGATGAAAATTACACCCTATTTATATTAAATGAAACATGTACATAGATAATGTAAATAGGAATGAACTGAGTAAAAATCATTAGGAATAAGAAACATATTAAATTACAGTATGAACAATATAGGCTGTGTAAAATATTAGATAAATCGTGTATATGATGAAAGGAATTCAGTGTGAGATAGAAAGAAACGGGATGTGCTAGGATCATAGAGACAAAACATGTACACCATGGGACATGGAATGTAATCCTTAAAGAAGATGTTAGATCAGTAGTTCTTCCTAGACTACATGTGGTATAGTCTTGTGAGAGTTCCATTGGACCATTTTAAGTTGGGTTTGTTTCCATGGCCCATCTATATAAGGTAACAATGGGGCTTAATGTACAGATCATAATAAGAGTGATCCCCTCTATTGGTTATTCTTGGATAGATTAATGTATCCCTCATTATGGCTCGAGGTGGGATTATTTTTCATTACTCTATAGGTTGGGTGAGGTGTATCATTACTAAACATCTAGGCATGTTATCCCTATCCAATAGGGTATACATTGGTAGTGGTAAAATATATCCTATAGGATATGGTTTTAATATCATACTAATGTATCAACATATGTTGACTTCTTGTTACTTTTTGTCCGATCGAGTTAGTATCTTAGATCATCCCTCACAATTTTATTGGTTGTTTCCCATGGAATTACTATATAATAATTTTATCTTTGATGTGTTCCACTAGTATAATGAGACTCAACGAACGAGTCCTCTTTCGTGGTTGTCACCTTAGATCTTTCAGTAGAATCCAATGTTGGAAGTGAGGACAAGACCACAGCATGAGTGTTGGTGTCTAATTTTTTTATATCTTAGTTATTCTAATGTTTTGTTTAATATTTCAATTGAACTTTCTTCATGATGATGTGACGGAACCTCTCTCTTAATGCTTTATGTTTGGTGGTTTCAAGTTGTCCTACTAGGTATGGTAATACTCACCCCTATATGGTTTCCTCCTGCATAATTTGTATCTTACTCTGATGATAGGATTTCTGATTGAGTACTTATGGGATGAAGAGTAGGTGGATATTATTTTTCTTAGATGGTATTTTGATGGTTTGATGAGTTTATTGTGGGTAGATTTCCCCTTATTTCTAGCAGTTTTGGTTCCTTTGCAGTTTAGTCAGCTTAAATTACACTGTTATAACTTCTTTTGTACTTTTTGATGTACTATGACGTGGGATAATTTTTTTAGGAATTTATATTGTGGGTTTTCTATCATTATTAATTATACTTATGTATGGAGGATTTTCTGGGTATATGTACTTTTTTCTATGTCACCCAATGTCTTTGATATGCCTAATAAGATCTAGTTGGTTTCCTTAGAAAATTGGAGGAGGGAATGGGGTTTAATTCTAAGATTTCCACTTTCCAAGTGATATATGCTGGGTTAGGTCTTGATTTTTTTTAAATACCAATTTAAAATGATCAAATAAATCTGAAAATTTTTATGGGGAGTTTGATTTAGTTCTTTGAATTTATTTTTGAATGAAATATTTATTCACTTCAACTTATTTATTAGTTATCACAACAACTATACAATGAATACTATAGATTTAGAGAAATTTTTTAATGAGTTGTAGCTACATATGGATGACTATGTAACCGGTGTTAGGTGGGTTTTATCCCATAAGCACATAAAAAATATTTTATTATAATGAAAAACCACATGGAATATTATTATATTGAACCATCTATAAATGATGGAGCCAACCTATTACAGTCTCAAATAGTTGGAACAAACTCCTCCCGAAGAATTATCAAACGTGAATTTATACACCACTTCATAATCTCAAATACTTTAATATTCAACCTCCTACATTAACTGCAATTGTCAGTGGTTGTTCTTAGTTCTTCATCTTCAATATAACATCATATCAATTCTCCATTATTGTAATTCTAAATTGTATACATTTTTCATTTGTTGTTATTTATATTCATAGAATATTTCATTATTATTATTTATATTGGGGTTATAAAAATATCAATACATATTTATAGTTTTTGACAATTTGAAACTTCTTTTTCTAGTAGACAAAATTTTTATTTAATTCTCTTTAATAATCGTGTAATGTTCCATTTATATGATATAGAAAATCCTTTCTTTTCTCTTATACTATTTCTCAAAAAAATTATTTTACATTTCTTAATATCTATACACATTCCCAAATCATGTATAATCATGATATGTAGTATTCTTTGGATCTCATAATTTGAACATTGTGTAACAATATTTCATTCCATGGTCTCTACTATAATGTGTTCACCATTCACCCACCACTGGAAAGAACCCTAAATTTATCCTACAATAATAATTCCCCTCACTATTAAAAACACACATAAATATTTCACTATGGTTTAGACTCATATTTTAACCTTATAGACTCCGTAAAAAATTCTCTATGACTTCAATCCACCACCCCTCTCATGATCAACCATATAAAGTTAATATGTCATGCGACTAAAACAAAAATTTAAAATAACAATGATAAATAAAAGGTGACTTTAAGAAAACTATTAAATTTATTTAATAACATTTAGATATATGATAAACCATGGTTAAGATAATATAATATATAAATATCAGCTGTATGTATAAACATCTTACTAATATGATTGAATACATGGAAATGTATTGACTGTAAGGATCGAATGTAGTATAGAAGTTCTATACTCACTTAAATTAAAACTATGTCCTCATAAATATATCATTATACATTATTTAGAAACATAAAATAACCTAAAAAATGTTACAGATAATTATTATATATCCACCAACACTTTTCCTTGACTTGTAAGAATTAGAGAATACCAATCATGACACTTAAAGTGGTATTTTCACAAAATAAAAAAAATCACGAAATGGTCTACAATTTGAGTGAATGATAACATTGAAACAACCTTATGTATAGGTTTTATCCTATTAATGTGATCCAGTTAAATACAACTTAATGATTAATTATTCAATGGATGTTTAATAATCTTTTATCATTTAATAAACATAAAATGTTAAAATAATGATTATGATTTATTTAATTTAGAAGAATTTAATAACATATAATCTTTTATAAACATAATAAATGTAATATATTACATTAAATTATTTAATAATAAATGACAAAAATCTTAGAAATAATATATACTATCAATGAAAATTTAAAATTTGAATTCATTAAAATGAAACATTCCATGGAAATAGTTCTAATAATTTGTATATAGATGAAATCTAAAATAAAGTATGTCATCATAGTCATATACATGAACATAACAAAAATTATTTGATCACACATGGCTGAAAAAATTATAATCATAATCCTACTTTATCTTTTCTTATTAGTCCTTTAAATTTTAATTAAAATATATAAAAAATGAGATAATAATTCCATAGTTTGAAAATGTATGTACTCTATGAGGCCCCTATCAATGTACCATAAATTACATCGACATCCCATTCTTCAAAAATTAAATACATCATAATTTAAATTGTTGAGCATTAGTATTTTTGATTGTCTAATAATTATGGTATTCTTTTCTAACTAATGTACCTCCATAATAAGATTCTATCACAGAAGAACACAAGTGTATTTCGAGTTTTTATTCAATGACATGGAATTTTTGATTCAGTTTTACTTATTTATGATAGTTTATAACCAAATTCTAGTGAAGGATATGTTGATCCAGTTCCATGCATAATCACTTTTTTATTAGACTACTATTATATTCATTTCTAGAGTGGAATTTATGTCATAAAAAATATCTATCAAAATGCTAGATTTTTTATTTTTTTATATGCATGAGTAAGTGATGCATCTCACATATCCCATTATCAAAATATTTTACTTATACATAAATTTATTTTTCTATTTTTTCATATGGGGGAAATAATTAGATCATCAATCTAAAAAGTACCCTTTTATAGTTGAATTTAATATAACACAACTTTATTAAAATTAGAATATTTCACTCACAGCTCCATTAATAACTGAATAATTGATATATAGAAGCTTTCCATTATGGGATACTCTTATGAAATAATAATTTAGTCTTATGTAACATTAAAAAAATATTAATTATTCAGACATGGATGGTTATTTATTCTTAAAGGAGAGTTAAATATATTTAGTTTATCATATATGAGATGAATAATTATTTATTTAATCAAATGTCATATTCCCCCAGAACAATTCGTAGATACGTGGATGTACTTTATCTTCAATTCTATGAATAAAACATACATGTGTACGAGTTAGTCATAAATATGTTCTGTGAAAGTAGTTTAATAATTCAGATAATAGAAAAAATTGATTTATTCCTACACTGATACCCCCAAAGAAATTAATTCTCTTTCAAAATCTGATCAATTTATTTAATTTAAAATATTAATTTAATTTTATATGTCAACCAATATTTCCACATTTAAAATAGATGCCTTAGAAAATAATTACATTGATACTAAGGATATTAAATGAACTTCACACCAAAATTAATTTTTCCAATAAATTATTTAGCAAAATAATTAATCAATTAAATTACACATAGATCAACAATTTATAACTTATTTTACATTTCATTATAAAATTATAAAATTTTTCAAAATTTATGTATAATACAAACCCAAATTAATAAATATCAATTACCCCTACTCCAGTACTTTTCAGCTCCTAAATTAATCTCCCTAACAAACCGGCTAAAAACGTTATTAATCTAAAAATTGATTATAAAATAATTCACAATAATGATCCGAATTTTAATCAATGAAATATTGTTAATTAAAAAATTATTTTCACTCCATTAAAAATTATTTTTTTGGACAAAATCAGGTTTTCACATTTAAATTGTGTCATCTGATATAGAATTATTTAATTTAATTGTATCATCAAAATTTTTACCTTTAAGTAATCCTTAAAAAATTTTATTTTTTTAATGAAAGACCACCTATAAATAAATAATTAACAATTACCAATCAATGATATAATTAATTAAATATGTCATTAAATGTTTAATAGATGGGAAACAAATATAAAATAGCTCCAAAAAATTAGATTGGGTCATTAATCCACCTCAAAAATGGCACAAATCAACCATGAATTAGTGATTTTATTTCTATATTATATGAAAAAATGTTAAGATTTCAATATAATTGATGGAAAATAGATTAAATTGAATTATAAAATATACATCTATTTTTTAATAAATAATGGAATTTTACGATGTTAATATATAAAATATATGTAGATTAATTCCTATGTAAAAGTCTATTTGTTTAAAAATATTATATAAAGAAACAAATAATTTCAAATATATGAAATGAAATCACCCAGTTGTGAAATAAATACAATATTATAGTAATAAATTTTAAAAAAATATTGATATTTTTTGTTGAAATAAATTGTTTTTTAACTAAATTAAAATGAAAGTCCAACTTTGTCATATTTATATTATGGGTAATACTCCTCTTTGTAATTACATCCCAATGAATATTTATTTATTTAGTTGAAGTTCATTCTAATAGGGTATAAAAATACTCGAATAGTAATATTTTTTCCCCAAATAACAATTGCAATATTACATATATAATGAAAAATGTTTTTATGAATAATTTAGTTGTGTTCATATATTACTACCCATGTTGTTTAGAGAAAAGAAAAATACACAAAATAAAATCAAAAAATAAATAAAATAATAAAATAATAAATAATTTATCATCCTATACACATATTTTTTTACAACTTATTAATTATACACTAGTTGTGTATTATTAATGATAAAAAGAACTGAAATAAAAATATAATGAATGAAATAATGTAACATCAAGTAAATTTATCTATATTAATAAGAACCCCATCCCATTGGGATGCTTGGAAACTCTTCATAATTTAATTTATTTTATATTAAATAATAGTAATTAGATTATTATTCTATAGATCATCAATATGAATAAAAGGAATACTATTAGTTACAAAAAATAAACCAAACCATTTGAAATAAAAAATTCAACTCTAAGGATATGATGTGTATTTAAATAAAAGAATAATTTATACTTCTTTCTACACCCTTTTATGTATTTAATCCTGATGAAGAAAATAAAATTTCTATTTGTAAATTATTTACTTCCATAATTTTTTTAGATTTTATCAAACTCCTATAATAATATTTTCATACACTTCTAATCATTTAATAAGACCATTTTCAAATCATAACTATGTTTCAAACCTTATGTATTAAATCAACTTCCACATGAATGTATCTATAATACGCTAAACTATAATATGATATCAAATTTTGTGGTTTAAAATATGTATTTCATAATTTTGTGTTATATACCTAAAGAGAATTATTTATTCAAAAACTCATGTCAGTTTTATTTGTGTAAACTATTTTATCTATAATTTTTTTCTGTATTTGAATATTAAATTGTGATATATGTTTAGAGATGGTATGGTATAAACACATTATTATTTAATTTTTTAATCTTTGATATGGCATTTAAGTTTAAGTTTAAAAGATAAATGATTTAATTATCTATTATATATTTTGTCCACCTAAACGTACTAAATATGATTTTTCTCATAAACAATAAATCATATTTATCATCATCTATCAATGTTTGAATGGATTTTATAGACCTGTACACATAGTATATATAAAATAAGTCATAATGGTATTTTAATGAATAAAATAATTACACCATGAAATCCATCAACAATACATTAAACATATCATAGAAAAAACTAGGTATTATAAAATATCATTTCACTTTTTATGATTCCCTTGATACATAATGCTTTTATAGATCATATAAAACAAAATAAAAACCATGAATATGGTAACAAAACCTAGAAATAATTTTAATACCTACTATGTCATTATTGTTTAAAGTAGTCACTGAATTAAAAAAAATATTCATGTATTTTTTAATATAAAATAGTCTGTTTGTTTAAATTAATTGGTTAAACTTATAAAAATATAATTCTTTTAATGTATTGTGACTATATATGGAGTTAGAAGAAAATGTATGAAAAATGAAACCAATTTAAAAAGTTGAAACCACATCACACTATGAGACTTCATGGTAATATACTATGATAAAATTTTGAAGATATATATTGAAGATACAAAATTGTTAGGGTCCAAACTCTAAGAAAAAAAATAAAGAACCAGACCGCGCTTGGTGAAACATACTAGAAATAATAATTACATGGAATTCCATTCATTTACAAGAAGTTTAAATTGATGAATATTAAAGACATATATAATTATATTTAATGAAGAAAAGTCATGACCTTTCATTTTATATGTTGTGTATAGAAATTAAACGACATGTAAATTATAAATGATATAACAGAAATGGTGATTTATAATGATTTTTCATAAAAAATATGATTATGCACCCATAGACGACTCATTAAAATATGAAACCCTTTATTAGAACATTATGATGCCACAAATACTCTTCTATTCCAATAAACACTACTGGAAAACTAACATATACCAACAGTTTGGAACTGTTGGTATATGCCTCCAATCATTTGGTATAGCCTATACCAACGGTTTGGAGAACCATGGCCAAGTAAGCCATTGGGATAGGGCTATACCAACGGTTTTCCTAAAACCGTTGGTATAGACCTATCCCAACGGTTTTAGAAACAGTTGGTATAATTAATCAAAAAATCTTTACCAACAGTTGTGTAACCATTGGTATATGTATTTCAGAAACAAAACATTCACTGGGATTTGATCCCCACACCCCTAGTTTATTATTGAACGACTTAACCACTAACCTAACATGACTTTTGTGTATATAATTACATAAATATATATATATGTATTCTCATAATTATATTAAATTTTTATTTATATAATATTCTGGGTAAGACGAAATGATAAAAAATAAAAGGATCTATACCAACGGTTGCCAAAACCGTTGGTATAGAACTATACCAATGGTTTTGGCAAACTGTTGGGAAAGATTTTGAGCCTGGATTTGATTCTGGGTGAAGGTTGATCCATGGGGGACCTTTCCCAATGGTTTTGGAAAACTGCTGGGAAAGCTATACCCTTTCCCAAAGGTTGTGGCCAAACCGTTGGGAAAGATGTCCACAAAGTGGACCTTTCCCATCGGTTTGGCCAGACCGTTGGGAAAGGGTATACCTTTCCCAAGAGTTTGTCCAAACCATTGGGAAAGGGTATACCTTTCTCAATGGTGTGCCAAAACTGTTGGGAAATGTCCCCACAATGTGGGATTTCCCAATGGTTTTGCCAAACCGTTGGGAAAGGGAACCTATACCAACAGTTTTTATGAACCGCTGGTATAGAAGCGTTTGGAAAGGTCAGATTTCCAGTAGTGAAATAAGAGTACAGTGGTAGATATAAAGAGATCAATTGGTGAAAAATGATCTAGAAGGTAGCTTACTATTGTTCTATGCCACTATTTTGAATTCATTTATTTAATTTCCTTTATTTCTTGTGATGTATCCTCCCCCTTGCATCAACTTGACCTCTACATACATATAGATGTTGTTGTAGACGCCGGAAAAGTCTGTTGTTCCCAAACGAAGCTCCAGATGCGGAAAGCGAGGTCATATTTGGAGTCAGAAGCACGTTTCTGAAGGCCCGAAGGCCTTGCACGGAATTTTGGAGGCCCGCGCGCAAAGTTGAAGTGCGGCGCGCAATCCTCCCGGGATGCGCGCAATGCGCCGGGCCGGCGCGCAATTTTGCGCACCCGCGGCCCGTGCGACTCCCTTGCGCGCCGGGGCCCCGATTCCGTGCCCGCGAAGGAAATTTCACGCCCGCGCCATGAATTGCGCGCCGATGGCGAGATTCCGCGCCCGGGGTTGCCTATAAATACAAGGCGACCCCCAACGTTTTGAAGGTTTCCAGAATTCGAAGGGTCGCTCGTGCGCGCAATCCCATCCCCTCCGCGCGCAATGCCGATCTTCAGGTAACCTCCTTTATTTCGCGCAAGCAAGCCTCGGGGTTTGCCTTCACGCGCAACCCCTTTGGCTCCTTTCCTTTGACCAACTCCTCACCCAAAGGCCGTCGCGCGGAAAAGAAGCCTCTTGCGCGCAATTGCCCCCCGGGTGCGCGCAATCCAGCCCGATTGCGCGCACCCCCCCTACTAAGTGGCCATTCGTTAAAGAATGGGCCGTTGCCCCCGCGCGCTATCAGAGGCCCGGTGCACGCAATCTCCATCTTCCGCGCGCAAAACGCTGGCCCAATTGCACGCCAGCCCGCCCAATTGCGCACCGACCCGCGGTATTGCGCGCCAAGCTTCTCATTTGCACGCAAAACCGCCAGGGTCGCCCCCTTTGACCCCCTGAGGGTACCCGCCTGCGTGGCGCCCGATGATCTTCATCCCGGATGCCCGCACCGTGCGTTGTCTTCCCGTGCGGCCCTCCAGGCTCGCGCGATGTGACACGGACCCATCGGCGGCACTACTTCGTCCGCGCTGCAAGACGTTAAACTGCCAAGCGCTTTGTCCAACATGAAGATAAACTGTACTTCGTCCGCGCTGCAAGACGTTAAACTGCCAAGTGCTTCATCCAACATGACGATAAACTGTACTTCGTCCGTGCTGCAAGACGTTAAACTGCCAAGCATCCACGTCCGCGCGACAAGACGTTAAACTGCCAAGCATCTTCATCCAAGATGACGTTAAACTGTACTTCGTCCGCGCTGCAAGACGTTAAACTGCCAAGCATCTTCGTCCTCAACACATGACGTTAAACTGTACTTCGTCCGGCAAGACGTTAAACCGTCCGCATCACCCGATCTCGTGCCCCGCACGCAGGGTCCCCCCCGGTTTGGATGTGGCCCCCACCCGCTCGTCTCTGCAGGGATGTCGGGATTGCCCCTATTTAGGGATGATTCATTGGAGTGGCCTTCGCCCACGGGGGTAGGGTATTACAAATCCCTAGTTTCTTGTGGGGGACTGCACATGTGTATCTCCATTGTGCTTCCCCACTGCCGAAGCCAGTGGAGGGCATGACAGGGATCGATGTGTCTCTTACTATCGGCCCAAGTCCCTCTCCAACTGAGTTTTTCCACACTCAGGTTTCCTCAGTGCGTAAGTCCTGACAGAATGAACTACGTGGACTTTGATCCTTGTCTCCTAAATAGGGTACGTAGGAAGCCTCCTTGAGGTTCAAGCCCACCACTTGGTCGTCCCGGTCGTATTCACGTCGGTTCGTCCATCAGTGGACCCCTCCCGGGTTCACATTCGCGTCAATTCACCTATGAATCCACCCTTGTGGGGGACTGCACTTGTGTATCTCCATTGTGCTTCACCACTGCCAAAGCCAGTAGAGGGCGTGACAGGGATCGAGGTCTCTCACCTTCGGCCCAAGTCCCTCTCCAACTGAGCTTTGCCGCATACGGGCCTCCTTAGAGTGTAAGCCCCAAACACCAGCGTCCAGCATGACGTGAAACTGTGATCCACCCGGCCGTTCCATCCCCCTCTGTGCGAGGTGGTTCAGTTCAATCCTCCGCCTGGAAGCCTCGACCTCCTTGTGAGTCGGCTTGCCATCGTCCAACATGACGTTAAACTGTATATCCGAACTACGCTGACTTTGATCTGCGCTAACGCGCGGTATGTAGGAAGCCCCTACGGGGTCCAAGCTCTTCACTCCATCATCCATCCTGACCCTTACCCAGGCCGCCACATCCCGATGGGGTCATGCCATTTCATTCCACTCCACCTCACTCGGGAAGCCGCCCATGTGCTGGCCCCAACATCGGAGGTTCCCCACAAGGGGTTCTGTCATCTGATTCACTCCTCGTGTTGATCAGTTCGATGCCGTCCCCACTAGAGGTTAAACTCACGGCATACCCCGTGTTAAACATGGGAAGCTGAGGAAAACCTTAGGTAACGCAGTTCCCCGTACCCAGCGCGGGATGCCTCAGGCCATCACGCCTTCGAGAAGCCCTATTAGGGACGGAAGGCAAACATGCAGAGTCGCAATGTTAAGACACGCCCCCAACACCCAGAGCTACCCGGTCTCCTCACCGCAGATTGCTGCCCCGACCAGACTCCTTGGAGCATCTGGGCTGAAGCAGCGTAATTAACCGGTGTCCATGAAGATATGGCGCCGGGAACGAGATTCACGAACATTCTTAAATCTATGAGGGAGACCCGGATTAGGCGACGAGTTCCGAGGAGACGTCCACGGAAGGAGGAGCCGACAATCCATCATCCCGGTTTCAATCAAGGAGCAGACGTCCCTGAATAAGGGACGGATTCCGCCCGCCTTTGGAAAGCGGGACTGCGGGACCACAAGCTGCGCTCCCATTCCCTCGGGTCGACGGGCGCACGCGCGAACGCGTCCTGGCGGAACAGCGTCGGAACAGAAGCCCGACGCAAATCCGCACCGAAACAGAAAAATGGTGAACCCGACGTGAATCTCTTCTCCTCAATACGAAGAACGATGGATTTCAGAGGTTTTGGAAGACCAGCATGTTGCCCGACTGAGCATTCAGCACTGGGGCACGAAACCCGCCAGGGCTGGGGAAGGGAAATTGGGCACTCCGTCTCACGACATCGATGGCCTGGGATCCCCCCACGGAAGGCGTCGTGGCACTAATGGTTGATTGTCGATTCCTTTTCCTGTCAGTGTTAACAGGTTCTTCTCCCTGCTTTCAGGAATCAGGTCACCCAATCCAGTGCCCGATCGCCGCCCGCCCACTGGCGCAGGGGTAGGGGAAACACTGACGCGGCTACTCCGCACGGTCCCGCCCGTTCCACAGCCATCCCAGCAACCGCAACTGCGGGGAAACCACGCCCTCTCTCCCCCTCGGAGGTCATCCAGAGAAGGGTGATCAACAACTTGGTGTGGAGATATGAGGAAGAGGGAGTCATCCCCACTAGGGACATGGCTCGCCTAGACCTCGAGGAAGCTGCACCTTGCCACCAACGCCGCCCCCGAGGGCTGCGCAGGGAGGCACCACCGCCTACCTCGACGTCCAATATCTTTGGGAGTTTATCTCCGGAACGCTCTGATAGCTCCTTCCCCTATGCGGATGAGGTGGAGGATGTCCGAGACCACCCTATCCGAGATTCGCTCCAGGGATCCGCGATAAGGGCTCCTGTCAGGCCACATCGACACCGCCGCCAGGCCTCTAAAGTCGAAGAACGGGCTCTCCACCTGCCTGCGCCGCTAATCCCGACTCTTCTGTCCCGACACCAACGTCGGGAACGAGCGGAAGAGGATGCCCACCTTGGGGCCCTAGCAACAGCGGCCGCGTTGGCCCAAGCCACTGCTGGCTCCAGTCACCAGGCCCCTACGCATCCTGAGCAGGGGCACTTCTATGCCCGACCTGGATCGAGGCCCCGACCACCCCAAAGGCAGGTTGGGTTGACTCTCCCGGTTGCTGGTACATGAAATAGCCACCGCGGACTACCTCGCAGTAGCGCTATTCACCAGCAGGGTCTACTCCGTGCGACCGATCCAAGAGGCATGGGTGATCCCACCTTTCGATCCCGGCCCGGAGGCCTGCCTAGAATCATCTCTCCCCGCGTCCCCTTTGATATCTGTCCCGGTGCTCCTCGCAGCTTGGTTTCCAGTCCTCTTGGCCCCAGCACTGGTGCCAGAGGACGCCAGGACAGAGATCAGCCATGCCCCGAAGAACCACCAAGGGGCAGGAAGGCGAGGCGTCAACGTCGAGGGAGGGATGTTAGGGAATTCCAGACAGAGATCCGACCGGTTCGTTTCTCTGATACAGAGGCGGAGTATGATTGCGCGACAGAGCCCTCCCCCCGATCCCGCCAGTCAAGGGCAGGGGTAGGAATGCGGCACGTCAGCCTCGTACTCCCCGAGAGCGAGATCGATGTGATCCCCGCTTCTCTCCGAAGGTATATCCAGAGTAGCGAGGGCTTGGTAGACCCCCAAGGATCAAGCTTGCGTTTGGTACTGGCCCCTCCGAAAGCGCCTTATGCCTCGATCGGAGAAGCCAGAGACCTTTTCTGGGGACCGACAGTCAAGCCACGATCTAGTGCACCCTCGGCGAGCACCGACGCTACGGCAGGATGTTCGCCCGCCCGCCCGTCCTATCGTGATATGGTAGCTGGGGCACCGCCACCCTCAGAGGGCGTCCCGGGATATGGAGGCCAATCGGCCTGCTCTCCATATTCACCACCGGCCAGCCCGTCGGCCCGGCGGCCCGCTTCGGCACCACTGCCGTTTCCCAGTCCATTCCCAGTCATTGAAGAGGACCAAGAAGACCTGGGTCCCGAGTTTGAGTCGTGGAGCTTCTGGACCGTCCTTGCAGAGGGCCACTTCCCTGAGAAGTTTTGGCCAGTCGCAGGACCGGACATTGATGCACCATAATCACTCACCCCGAATGAGTTCGAATGCTTCCGCCGAACTCTACGGGAGACTCACTCCCGTCTTCACCACCTACAAATGCCATATCCCGGGAGTCAAGTGCACCTGGAGGATATTGGTGAGCAGTGCCATCAGATTGACCTGGCCACGCTCCCCGCGGTTCGGCACCCCGGGTCATTTGGGCACCACGAGGCCCTCCAAAAACGATGCGTTGAGTGTTTTCAAGTACTCCGCAAGGTTATCGAGGAATCCACCCCCCACGTGTATATCCATGGATGGGGGAAGTACGCTGCCCTACGCTTCAGTGCGATTCGCCGACAGCCCGATTCACTAGGTGGCCCTGAGGGTACATCCCCAGGGATGGAAACGGTCAATATGGCTGACCTGTCGGGAGAGGGGAATGGCTTGGAACTTCTCGATGGGGGCTCTCCCCCCGAAGACAAGCCGTTGTTGGATCCATCGGTAAGAGTTACTCGTCCCCAGAGGAACCTCTTGGGTCTCCCCACACCCACTGAAGCACTGGCGTTGAGCCGAAACATCAGCAAAGGTAAAGAGCACGGTGGGGCTATAAAGCCCGCCGACCCATCTGCCTCCATGCAGAGGGCAGAGGAGGATCCCGAAAAGGCCACGCTACGTCAACAGCTCGCCGAGCAGAAGAAGCTAGTTGACCAGCTCCTCGCCGAGCGCGCTGCAGAGCGGCGGCCTGACTACGGTGATCCTAGGCCAGGACAGCAGGGACAGGAACAACCACTCCTCGACGAGACTCTCCCGGGCAACCGTGATTATGCCGTGTTTTCCGACAGGGGAGAGGCCATTGCTTATGGCTAGAGGGCGCGGTATGTTTCACCACACCCTCCCGAACGGCGTGACTACCTGAGAGACCCCGCTCGGATTCCCCCCGCTGCCCCAAGGGCCGCTCCACCCACCATCCCACGAGCGGCCAAGTTCGACGACCCGGTCGACGACCAGATTGAAGGGCCATGCAATGCGCTCGTGGTTAGAGATCCTCGCCAGGACTGGAACCCATGTCCGGACGATCCGATGGCGGCACTCATCGCCCGATTGGAAGCCTTGGAGACTCGGCAATTGGTGATACCACCGGACGGCAAGCCATACCCAGCATGGGTGGATGACATGCCGGCACCTTCGGGATTCGGGAACCCCACTTTCTCCCCCTTCAATGGGACTGGAGATCCGCCATAGCATTTGGACCATTTCAACTCGAGGTGCGGACCTATGTTGGGAACTTCGGCGCAACAGGAGGCCGCTAAGCTTCGCTGCTTTGTCCAGACACTGGAAGGGCCAGTATTTGTCTGGTACAGCCAGCTCCCCGTCAGGTCGATAACTAGCTGGGAGGACCTTCGTAGACAGTTCCTCTACCAGTTCAGTTCCACGACCCGAAAGACAAGTATCGCAGACCTCTTCAAGTTCAAGCAAAGGCCTAACGAGCGAGTCGCGGATTTCGTCGCTCGATGGAAGGGTCTCACGTATTCCCTTGACATGCCATTGACTCAGGAGCAGTTGCTGACAATGTGCGTCGGGAACGTCAAGACCAAGCTGGTCCCTTCCTTGATCACTCAGAATTACCCCGGAGGGTTCAGGGACTTCTCAGACAAAGCTCAACGTCTTGAGGAAGCCCTGCAACAGGCCAGTCAGGCACACCCGCTGCCTCCTATGATCCCTGCAAGGAGAGTCAGCAGGGATGAGCCCGCTGCTGTTGCCCAAATAGAGGCCCCCAGGCCGTTGGAGCTGCTGCCGGTGAGGACAGCTCCACAGCCTCATAGGAATCCGCCTCCATGGGCTCAGTTCCCGGCCCAGCAGCGGCAGCCCCAGAACCGGCCGACCCCTCCGCGTAATGTACCGACACAACCCAGGCGAGATAATCAGGGTCCACCTCCTCGGCAGGCCCCTCCATCACCTCGTCAAGACCACGCTCCTAGGGCCCCGCGATACCTGACTTACTCATTTCACGAGGATCAGGTCCCTGGTTATTTCCGGAGCGCCCTGGAGCAGAGGATTGTGCGACTGCCTGAGTGTTGGAGGCCAGAGGAGGCACATCTCACGGATAACCCCCGCTACTGCCCTTACCATCGGGCCCTGGGGCACACCATCTGGCGGTGCTACGTGTTTAAGGATTGGCTCCAAGACCAGATTAACAACAATGTAATCAGGTTGGGCCCAGCTCCAGCACAAGTGGCGGGTGTGTTCGTGGGATCAGATGACGATAGTGGCGACGAGGACGAATGGCAGCTGGTCTCCGACCGCTGATCCCAGAAATATAATGACAGGATGGCCCGAAAGACGATCATTCACGCCCATGGAATCATCTGTGCGCTCTTGAATCAGCCTGAGCCCCCAGAATCTGCAGGTGATGCTCCGGCATCGCCGTCCCAGCCTGCCTCTTCCGAGAAGAGCAAACGGCGGCGGCACAAGAAGGAAGAGTGCGCCCCGCCAGTTCCGCCACTATCCCGCACTCTCGGCGATTTCATGCCCCCGGAGATGGGGGTCCCTCCTCAGATCTTCCCAGTGATGAATGATTCGTCCGATGACAGTGTTGGGTATGCTTCGTTTAATACCGTCGAGCTGGTAAATCCCTTTTCGGTTCCCGACGTTGAAGAACACCAGGTGGACCTCCATAGTGTCCCCGGTCGTCGCCACCGTCGGAGGAACCGCAACAACAGGAGTCGCTGGGGCACAGCAGTTGGTACCTCCAGCCAGTCCGTGCACGCCACTGAGACTAGGCAGTAGGCTCAAAACCGAGCTCAGCGCACGTAGCCCCCCCATTCGGGGATGATGGATTCGCCTCCGCCACTGTTTGTGGTGTGGGACCGGGCAGAACCGCCTCAACTGCGCCGTGACCAGCTCCGTCCTGCCACGAGTCCATCCCAACCTCCTGGCCCCAGTACGGTGACCACTTCCCGGGCTGCAACCAGTGAATAGCGAGATGCGCCAAGCACCAGTCGGCCGCCGGTCCAACCGGCAAGGCCCGTCATGCCTCCAACCGTAGAGCAACCTCCTGTAACCAGGGGCTCGCGCTTGGCAAGAAAGTATGATGTCCTGAAGCACTTGGCCGACATCCCAGAAAGGCCCTCCATCCATGAGGCTCTGTGCCTGTCACCTGAGATGCGCGAGGTGCTCACTGAAGCCCTGAAGAGCCCCCTCCAGTTTGAGACGGAGGTTGTGGCTACAGAGGCCTTTCACGTCGAAGCGATTGAGAACGCCAAATGTCAGGCAGCTATCTCGTTCTCTGGTAAGGATGAAGACCCTCCTATACAGGGGCACATTCATCCGCTGTATGTTACTGGCCAGTTTAATGGTCTTGAAGTCCGGCGTTGTCTTGTTGACACGGGGTCCGGGATTAACCTGATTCCAACTCGGATGCTCCATAGATTGGGGTTGTCTGAGGATGAATTGATCCCCTCCGACCTCAGGATCCAGGGGTACGACCGCACCGAGAAAATTCCGGTCGGCAAGATACGTTTGAAGTCCCAGTTCGGTGACCTGGTTGCCAACACCGAATTCATGGTAGTCTCTCAGGACACTGCGTACAACGCATTGATGGGCAGGCCATGGCTCCACCTTCATGCGGCGGTTCCCTCGTCATACCACCAATGCCTTAAATACTCCCTCAATGGTCGAGTAGGCGTGCTTCAGGGATATGCCTCTCCTTTTGCCTCATGTGAAGCCCTCTATCTGGACGCGGACTATTACAAGAGCAAGGATAAGAAGATCCTGGCAGGTGAGGTTGAGCCTGTCGCTGTTGCAAGTGATCCCTGGGCAAGTTTGGATGACGCTTACGTCCTCCCGATCCATCGGTTGGACGTAGCAATGGTCTCGACGGCCTGTGAGTCTCCTGATGAGATGACCGCGACCGCCCATGCCAGCACCAGCGGCCCAGTAGGATCTGGTAGCCCCAATGCAGTTTCCAACGCAGTCTATCCCGTGGACGATCCCCCCCCCCCCCCGAGTGGAGAGGACGTGGAAGACGCACCCCTAGCCTTTGAGGAGGGCGTCTCCGCCACGGTCGATGAGTTAGTACAGGTGAACCTTGGAACCGAGGCAGATCCAAGACCCACATTGGTCAGTGCCGCCATGCCCTCTGAGGAGCGGCAGCAGTACGTGGACTTCCTCAGATAGCACCGTGATGTGTTCGCTTGGGGCTATGACGAGATGCCGGGGCTAGATCCTCAGGTAGTCGTCCACCGCCTTGGTCTCCCGGCGAACCATCGCGGGTTCAAGCAGCCTCCCAGGAAGATGCACCCATTCCACGGTGCCATGGTTGAGGCCGAAGTTGACAAGCTTATCAAAGCCAACTTTGTGAGGGAAGATCAGTACCCCAGATGGCTGGCCAACATCGTGCCGGTCAGGAAGAAGAATGGGCAGATCAGAGTCTGTATCGACTTCCACGATCTCAACCGCCACTGTCCGAAGGATGACTTTCCCCTTCCGATGACAGAGATGTTGATTGATGCCACGGTAGGGTTCCAAGCCCTCTCCTTCATGGATGGATACTCCGGATACAACCAAATCCGGATGGCCCCTGAGGATGAGGAGTTCACTGCCTTCAGGGCCCCCCATGGTATCTTTTGTTACCAGGTCATGCCCTTCGGCCTGAAGAATGCAGGTGCCACCTATCAACGGGCGATGGACCGCTTATTCAAACCAATCCTCGGCACACTGGTGGAATGCTACGTCGACGACTTGGTGGTCAAATCGCGCCAGCGTCAGGACCATCTCAAAGATATTGAGAAAGTGTTTGGCTTCCTCCGGTCTCGCTGCCTGAAGATGAACCCGTTGAAGTGTGCCTTCGGGGTCACCTCCGGGAAGTTTCTTGGCTTTGTGGTAAGATACCAGGGTATTAAGATCGACCAAGAGAAGATCAGGGCGATTAGCCAGATGCCTTTCCCAGGTAACATCCGCGAACATCAAGGGTTCCAAGGCCACTTAGCGTATATACGCCGATTCATCGCGAATCTGGCCGGCAAGTGTAAGCCCTTTTCTCGACTCATGAAGAAAGGTGCCACCTATGTATGGGATAAGGAGTGCCAGACCGCTTTCGAGGAAATCAAGCAGTACCTTCTTCAACCTCCAGTTCTGATGCCGCCTGTATCCGGGAAGCCGCTGGTCCTTTATGTGACCACCCTGGAACGGTCCCTTGGTGCCCTTCTCACCCAGAAGAACAACGAGGGAACAGAGAATAGCCTCTATTACCTCAGTCGCATGATCCTCGATGCGGAAGTTAGGTATTCCCCCATCGAGAAAAGCTTCCTGGCGCTCGTATTTTCCGTACAGAAATTACGGCACTACTTGCAGCACCATGAGGTACAGTTGGTTTCTCGGGTAGACCCGTTGAAATATATCCTGAGCCGGCCTATGTTGACTGGCCATCTAGCGCGGTGGGATGTGATTCTACAGCAGTTCGACATCAGGTATGTGTCTCAGAAGGCCATCAAAGGGCACACATTGGCGGACTTTCTGGCTGCTCACCCGACCTCCGCGGATCAGCCGCTGGATCTTGGCTTTCCTGATGAGGCCGTTCTTTCGGTCGATCGTGCCGATCCATGCTGGCAGATGCACTTTTACGGTGCCTCCCGGAGCCCCACCGGTAGAAGACTCAATAATCCTAAGCTCAACAGAGTGGGCTTGGGTATCATCTTCATTACCCCGGAGCAATCCGTGCTGCCATACTCTTTCCTGTTGTCAGAGGGTTGTACCAATAATGAGGCAGAATACCATGCCCTCATCACTGGCCTTGAGTTAGCTCTCGAGATCGACGTGCCCCATATGTGTGTGAAAGGGGACTCCGAGCTGGTCGTTAGGCAGATCAATGGAGACTATGTTGTCAGGAAGCCGGAACTTGTGCCATTGCTGGAGTGCACCCTCCTTCTGATGGCCCAGTTCCCTTCTCGGCCAGAAATTGTCCATATTCCCCGGTCGCAGAACGGTCGAGCAGATGCTTTGGCCAGCCTTGCTGCGTCACTCACAGAGCCTGAACATGACAACCTGATCATCCGCGTGACGCACCGCAGGCTCATCGCTCCCGTTATCCCGGAGGGAGATCGCGGCCCGTCAGTAAGTAATCTCACCACGGTTGCCCCTTTGCTCGGAGCCCCGAGTACCACAGATATGGCAGTCGAACTAGCCCCTAATTGGAGGACGCCCCTGGTTGAGTACCTCCAACATGGCATTCTCCCGTCGGATCGGGCCGAGCACGAGTGAGTTCGACGCCGCGCATCGCAGTTTGTCCTCCAGAGCAGTCCCGACCTGGAGCAGATCCTCTATAGACACAGATTTTATGGTGTTCTCCTCCGTTGCCTTCAGAGAGTTGAGATCCCACGATTCATGCAAGAGGTTCATGCTGGTTTATGTGGTGTCCATCAGACTGGGCCGAAGCTGTCCCACCAGATTCGGAGGTTGGGATACTTCTGGCCCTCCATTATCCATGACTGCATTGAGTATGCCAGGAAGTGCCATGCATGCCAGGTTCATGCGAACTTTGTGCATCGGCCGCCGGAGCCTCTCCATACCACCAGGTATTCTTGGCCCTTTGCAGTCTGGGGGCTGGACGTTGTGTGACCTTACCTGCCGGCGACAGCTCGCCAGTGCCGGTTCATTCTGACCGCCACGGACTTCTTTTCCAAATGGGCAGAGGCGATTCCGCTCAGAGAGGTCAAATCCTATTCTATCGCTGACTTCGTGACCTCCAACATCATTTATCGATTTGGAGTGCCTCACGCTATCCTCACGGATAACGGAGCCAATTTCCGAGCAGCCGAGTTGAAGAAGTTGTACGCCAAGTACAACATTCGCTCGAACCATACATCTCGCTATCATGCACAGGAAAATGGACAGATTGGGGTGTTTAAAAAAACCCTCCCTAACATTCTGCAAAAGATGGTTGGTCAGAACAAGAAGAGTTGGCCGGACAAGCTCCCCAACGCCCTCTGGGCTTATCGGACGATGACTCGCAATTCCAACCAGATGACCCCTTATTCCATGGTGTATAAAGCTGAGGCCGTCCTGCCCATCGAGATCCAGTTACCGTCCTTGCGCACTGCGGTCTACGACAAGAAAGCGCCGGACAGAGCTGCTGAAGCCCGTCTAGTCGAGTTGGAAGCACTGGATGAGAATAGGCTTCGCACTTTGCACAACATGGAGAGGCATCAAAGAAGAATGGCTCGAGCTTTCAATAAGAAGGTTCGCCTCCGCTCCTTCCTGTAGGGCGACCTAGTACTGGCCCTAAGAGCACCAATGATCCCCGGCGGGAAGCCGCCCATGTTGGAGCCCAAGTGGGAGGGACTTTTGTCATCCACAAGGTCTATCCCAATGGCGCGTACTCCCTAGCGACTATGGAAGGTGAGCGTGTCACTCCTCCCACCAACGCTAGGTTCCTCAAGAAGTACTTTTACTAAGCGTCCATCATCCCGCATGATGTTAAAATGCACTTCATCCTGCATGACGTTAAACTGCACACTGTCCCGCATGACGTCAAACTGCACTTCATCCCGCATGACATTAAACTGCACTTCGTCCAGCATGACAATAAACTGCACTTCGTCCCGCATGACGTTAAACTGCACTTCGTCCCGCATGACGTTAAACTGCACTTCATCCCGCATGATGCTAAACTGCACCACGTCCGAGCTACAAGACGTTAATCTGTTCAGTATTCGTCCTCCATGACTCTAAACTGCACCTCAAGAACTATGTGCGGCTTGATTCCCATCCTTATGGGATACGTAGGACCGCCTGAACATTCATGTTTCAGGCCCAGCCCCATCCTTCGGGAATTTCCATCCCATCTCGGGCCCTTGGCCCAAGTGCCTCTGGGTATGCGGCGTATGGTGTGAACGCGGGGCTATGCCCTCATTCACGTCGGTTTGCTCGCCACGCTGTACGCCCCCCACGTTTGGGGATGCCTTCCGCTCCCCCCTTTCTTTTTTCGTCCTGTATGACGTTAAACTGCACTTCTAGAACTACATGCGGCTTGATTCCCATCCTTATGGGATACGTAGGACCGCCTGAACATTCATGTTTCAGGCCCAGCCCCATTTCCCGGGAATCTCTATCCCGCGTTGGGCCTCTGGCCCAAGTTCCACTCCTTTTTGTGCGAGGAGTATGGTGTGAGCGGGGGATTATGTCCTCATTCACGTCGGTCTACTGGCCGCACCGTACGCCTCCCCCGTGTGTGGGACTACCTCACACCCCTCATCGTCCTGCATGACGTTAAACTGCCTCTCAAGAACTACGTACGGCTTGATTCCCATCCTTATGGGATATGTAGGACCGCCTGGACGTTTGTGTTTCAGGTCCAGCCCCGTCTTTTGGTTGCTCTCAGGGTGAGTCCTCCGACCCTTTCCGGTAATCTGTTAACATGTTTTGGGTACTTCGGTCTATGACCTGTAGTGTCGGATTCAATCCCGACAAATCCTGTGTTACTTGTCAGGCCTCGCGCTTCCTCTTGTTTGAGCCTTCACTCAAAGGGATCCTCGCTAGCGGTTTGGATACGATACCTCAGTGCTCTCCTACCGCTCCGGGTCGATTTACCGGCAGGTCCTGGGCCGCAAATCGATATGAATCCTGCGCTTGAGCAGTTGATGCTCGTTTTCTTTCCTCATCCTAGGCTGACGTGATCGGATGTTGTGTTGCAAATATGGTCAGCGACATCCTTGATCGCCATGTCGGCTCTTTCAGGCTCTGAACATTGGTTGCGCAGTCCTCATCACACTCCGCCTCTGTGTGTTGTAGTGGAATCTCGACACTCTCTCTCTTCATACTGACCTTCAGTACACCTCTACACGTTAGGCAGGCCAACCAGGGTAATGGTGTATTTCGAGGCTCCCATGATCTGAGCACCAAGGATATTTGCTGATGTCCTCCCTAAGGGCCATGTGTAGCTAGACCCTCGTTCCCATGAGGAGGAAGGAGTCGCCCAAACAATCGCGTTCTGGGCCCAGCATAGCAGGAGGCTAGCATCTCTGCCCCTCGGATGATAGACATATGCAGGCCCCTATCCCAGGATCCTTCTCTTGGAATTGTGTGTGACCGCAGGGCTGCGATATGTTCCCACCTCCGCTGGGTCCGCCGTATCTCAATAAGCGGATTCCTCCATGGTCCGAACCACACGACCTTAAACCGTGTTGCCTGGTCTTACCACATGACCGTAAACTGTGATCGTCTTGGCCGCCCGACGAGAAACGACACTGCATCGTGATGTTCTCCTCAGGGGACACTCACGTTGGGCGCTGGTTAATAACCACGCCATTTATCAATGCCTTTCATGGCTTGATTATTGTGGCAACGCTAGGGATTTCTTAATCACAGGCATGTCACTGCACAAAGAAAAACCATCCACCTTTAAGGACAAACAAGAAATATCAAATACCTCTTCTTTTGGGTGCGAGGGCCAGACCCGCACCCCTCCCCGCGCTGGTGCCCGATTGTGTTGCGCCGCGCTTCAAGAACTACGTGTGGCTTGATTCCCATCCTTATGGGATACGTAGGAACGTCCGGATGTTTGAAACTTCGGGTCCAGCCCCCCCACCTCTTAGAGATTCCCCCTTCTCTGGGGAATCCGCCGCCTTCGGGTCACCCTCAAGGCGTGTCCCCCGACCCCTTGCAGTGGTCCACCGGTGTCAAGAGTACTCTGGTTTATTGCCAGGAGGGTCAGGTTCATCTTGGTCAGGTTCCTTCCACTTTTCAGGCTTCGTGCTCCCCTTCATTCGGACCCATCACCTACGCCCTGGGTGGAACCCCCGTGAGCGGTCTGGATACAATGCCTCAATGCTCTCCCACCGACTCGGGCTGGTGCCCCCAAGGGCCTCGGGCAGCAAATCGATATGAATCCTGCGCTTGAGCGGTTGATGCTCGTTTGCTGCCTCATTCCATCAACGGTCAGTGCGATATTGATGCTTCTTTTCCGCCACGGTCGGCAGTACTCCCATATCGTTACGCCGGTGCCCCCAGTCCTTGAGTGAATGGCCGCATGATTCACATTAAGTTTTCCACCTCCCACTCTGACCAGGCGAAACCTCGACACTCTTGACACTATCCCTCAGTGCATCTTCACATATCCAGGGGATAGGACCACGATGTGGCGTACTTTGAGGTTCTTATGGTCCGAGCTCTAAGACCTTAAACTAAGATCTGCCCCTATGGTCCAAGCTCTACGACCTTAAACTAAGATCTCCCTAATCGGGGTTCTACGTCCCGCATGACGTTAAAACTGCACTCTCAGAACTACCTGTGGCTTGATCTCTAGCCTGATGGAGTACGTAGGAACGCCCGGGCATCTCGACTCGGGTCCAGCCTCAGGGATCGCTAAGTCCCACCCTCCTCGTCGCCGGCCGTCTGGCCTGGCTTCTGGTAGAGTGGTGCGATTGTGATATTCTCCCCGATTCAGCTCAGGATGCCCCATTACAATGATGGGAAGCGACAGTTTCCTCGTCAAAGAGGTTCTATCTGAGAATTGGGGTGATTCACGGCCAGATTAGTGCATCCGCCTAATACGCTTTCCCCACGGTGGCGCAATTTTGGGAGTGTTAGATTCTGTCCGAACAAATCATCACTTCGCCCCAAGCTTCGCATGCCCTTTTGATCCGGATTTCCACCCTTGTGCCTGAAGTAACCCCCAAAGCGGTATTGATGATGACATGTGATCCGCCTCCTACAATATGAATGATGACCTTCGGTCCGTCTATTGCAGTAGTATGGTCGATTGATCCATTGTCCGCTTGCCGTCTTGGGCATTTCCTGGAAGGCCGACCGTCGTGGATTTCTGAATTCGGGACACACGATTCACCCTTTCCCATTTCCCTATGTTCGGATAAAATCTCAATGCCCCTAGCGTTGTCCCGCTCGTGTGTCGGAACAAGTTGGGGGGATGGTACATTGATTAGGTCTGAGGTCTCCTTTCCTAGGAATGACCTCCCTCTTTTCCTTAGAAATCCAGGCCCAATTGTGGATGCCTGAAGCTTGGTTAACGCTCCCACGAGACAATGAATTGTGGTTGAGCACGTTATGCCAAAAGATGCAGATAAATATGTTGATTCATACAAATGGATCGAAGTATTGAGTAGTGGAAGCAAAATGTTCTGGGAATGGAAAAAACAAATTCCCTAGGGATTAGCGTGCTGAATGAGTCTTTCCAACACCGCTACCCTTTGGATTGCAGCCTCCAGAGCTGCTTCTCGCTCTCTGCATGCCCTCTCTTCGTCGGCGGTCGCAGCACGCAGCTCGCCGATCCTGGCCTGTGCACGCTCCCGCTCGACTTGAAGTGTGACCATCTGGGGGCCCGCCTCCGTCAGCTGTACCTGGGCGTCAACCAGCTGGGCCGTTAATTGCTCCACAAGCTCAGTGCACGCTGCGACGAAGGCCTCCTTCTCTGCCGCCTGCCCTTCGAGGCGCCGGACATCCTGCTCCGCCACGAGGTGCGCCCGCGTGTTCTCCAACATGTCCCGAAATTGTGCGACGTCAGCACGCCGGCGGCTCTCGCGCATCTTTTCACCCATCAAATCATGGACCGTCAGATGGAGGCGTTGAGCATCATCTCCCCCGGCACACAGGAAGCGCAGCCAGGTTTGAAGCGATCCCATGCGCCCCAGCCACTCCGATGAGGGTCGCTTGAGGAAGCGCTGGATGCACTTCCACCCCCTACAGTGCGTTATCCGGCTCTCCTCGACCGCCTCCGTGTCCGAGTCGTCCATCTCCTCGGGGTCGGCAGGCCTGTAGGTAGGGAAGGCAGCCAGTAGGTCTGCTGCAGGGTCCGCCCCTGGGATGTCCTCACAGGGGATAGGTTCCCCAACATCTGGGCGACCTTATTCTCTCGCCCCAGCGGCGTTGGCACCCCCGTCAGCCCCCGACCTCTCTCTGATGGCAGCACCGCCGGCGTCCGCTGCCCCCTGATCCGCAGTTGGTGGGGCCGGCTCAGTGTGAGAAGTCTGTTCCAGAGCAGGCGGCATGTCTGCCACTGGTCCACTCGTGGATGGCCCGGGTTCGGCAGCCCGACGAGCCTCCAGTATTGAGATCACTGCGCAGGGCATGCCGTGGTTAGTCACGGATCGTCAACGGCAAGCACCAACAGTAAATTAAGGAGACTTACGGGAATCCAGAGCATCATCTTCCGTTGTCCCGGCCGCCGCAGGAGCAATTGCAGCCGGAGAACCTTCAGCGCTTGTCAATTCAATGATGGGTGTCTGGCCCCCATCTTGTCCTGCTGGCGCCTCTCCTACTCCTACTGAGGATGCCTGACCAACATCCGTGCACTCCTGAGAAAGGTGGAGAAATGGGTTAGAAGCTGCATAAGAGAATGGATGAAGCAGGTTGAGTAGGGATAGAAGCGGACCTCAAGGAGCTCAGTGATATCAATATTGCCAGAGCTGGCCACCTCGCCGCTCTCCCGCGGGCTCCCCGGATGGGAACTTCCCTCAGAGCCTTCATCCTCCCCCGTCTCCTCCTCTTCCTCGGAGTCGTCGTTACTATCATCTTCCTCCGGCGGCATCTGTTCTGGAGCAGGCTCTAGACCGAGCATCACCTTCACCAGAAGGGACGGCTCCGCACGCTGACCACGTTGGCGCGCGTACTCGTCCATGGCCGTCAGATACGCATACCGCCGGTGGAAGTTCACCCTGTCGGCGACCTGAAGGCGCCCGACCTCTGGCAGATGAATTCCTTCTCTGGTTATCTTCTACCAGATGGTTTCGGTCCCCAGCAACTACCGCAGGGTCATCCAGGCCGACCACAACGCTGGGAAGACTACATCGTGAGAGGGTTCGAGCAGACGCCTTATCTGCTTCCCGGGCCACTCCCCGACCACCGCATGTGCCCCCTCTCTGGGCGCTGAAGTCATGGCGGCAGCCTGCGATGCGCCCGCCGCCGAAGTCCCTGCCCGCCCCGGCTCCTCTGCTTGGCGCGCCTCCGTTCTCCCCCGTGTAACGGCGCCTCGCCTCCTTCCTTGACGCCCGGTCTCCGCATGGGTGACCTCGAGCCGCCGAACTGGCTTCCGTAGAAGCCCCTCGGGGTATGCGATGGCCTAGTGTTCGGCATACTCGGTTGCCAAGCCTGCGTCGACCCCGGTAGGAGGGAGAGTGATGACGTCGCCAGAGCCGAAAGTGGCGAACATTAGCCACATCTGGCGAAGGACGCAAGGGTTCGTCTCCTCCCGGACAGCAGTGAATACCCTCTTCGGCATCCGTTGAAGGCACCCGAACTGCCTGGCGAACCGGGTTGGCACGTAGGGCTCGCAGATCACCTTCCCGTCGATCCGAGCCACGAGAACCCCGCCCCGCATGCTCAGGAAGTATTCGTGCTGCTCAAGCAGACCCTGTCCATTGTCGATCATCTGGACAACGGGAGTGGGGAACGGGCTGAAGTTGAAATTGGCATGATTACCAATCCGAATCCTCACGCCCTCCTCATTTAGGGTCATCGGAGCGACCCCCGCGATGTTCAGCAGGGAGGGTCGCAGGCCATTGCCCGGAGGAATGATGGCATTTGGAAACGTGTACCCACCGAGGTGAGCAGCCACCCAGCCGTGGAAGAATTGAAAGGGCCCACAGACCCTTCGTGGCGACCCCCCTCGCGAGATGCATCCCAGGATGGCGTACAGCTTAGCCAGCACTGGGACCCCGAGGTTGTATCTTTTGTTGGCGGCCATGGCGCCCGCCATCGCCAGTGTCGCCAGGCGGACGCCCATCCTCGCGTCCCGCACTGGCAGGAGCCACCCACTCAGAAAGGAGGCCAGGAACACCGCGTACCGGACATTTCGGTCCTGGGCCTCGATGACGCGGTACCCCCATGAGAGGTAGTCTCCCGTCTCCAGGACCTGCCAGTACGACCCGTTCCGGCTCCTCTGAGCCGCGGTCGGGCACCGCTTCCCCCTGCCTGGCATCTTGACCACTGGATCATGCTCCAAGAACCGGCTGAATTACTCCTTGTAGGCTATGTCCTTGTGGAATTCCTTGACCCCGAGCCGCTCCGTAGCCAGGTCCAGTAGATGCCATGTCCGGATGGGAGTCCGTGACCTGTCGCCCCAGGTGTTCCTCGGAGGCAGGAACTCATCGTATTGGTAACCCTCCAGCGGGATACCTCCGATGCAGTGGATGTCCCAGAGACCGATGCTGACCTCCCCATGGTGAAGATGGAAGGTGTTGGTATCCGGGGACCAGCGGGTGAACAGCTCCGGCCCGAGCTCGGGCTGCTGGTAGAAGTGGAACTGTGACGTCCACACCGCCTCAAACAGGCCGATGTACCGCAGCTCCTCCACGAAGTGATCACAGGTGTGGCATACCCAGAACGCCCAGGCCCACTCACTAGTGAAATTGCCCCCAGACCGTAAGTCCCAGTCCTTCAGCCAGCCCTTGGTGTCGTCGGTGACACTCTGGCGGTACGTGCTCGAGTAGAGGGCTGTAGAGTTCTCCGCAGCAGGCTCACTCCCGGCAATGGTTCGCGTCCTAGGGTTCAGGACATAGACATCTAAGTGCCTGGTCTCCCTGGCAGGATGCCCGTTGTTAGTGATGTTATAGCGGGGAAGATCGTCCTCCCGAGTCACCCAGGTCCGTGGCGCATCAACCTCAAACCCTGGCACCGTAACCTCATCCCGGATGCCGTAGTTCCAGAGTGGCAGGTTGTCCAACAGTGGATACGTCTTCTGGGCCGGCGTCAGCAAATCGAACAAGGATTGATTGTTGGAAACAATCTCCTTGGCTCCGTAGACCTCCTCATTCGCCGCCATCTCAGCTCTGCGAATGGCGGCATCCCCCTCATTCACTTGATTCGCGACCATCTCAGAAGCTTCGAGAGTCGTGTGGGTAAAGGGATGAGGCGTGCGGAATCGGAAGAGGCTGCTAGAGAAGTTTGGGAGTTGGCGCGCAATCCTAGTGGACGACGCGCAATTGGGAATTCTGTCGCGTAAAACCTCGGGTGTTCGCGCAAAAACAGGCCGAAATCCGGATGGGTTTGCGCGACGAACGGGTGAATTTCGCGCCGGCAATGGCAATTTCGCGCACGAGAGCTTGGAAGCTTGTCGCGCGGAAAGCCTGTGTACGGTATGGGGGACCCAGGGTCCCTATTTATAGGTGAGGCAGGGTGTCCGCGCTGCGCGGAATGTGGTTTGCGCGACCACGACAGTGAATTTCGCGCCTGACGCCCTTTTTGCGCGCCACAGTCCCGCGCCACCCAGGACTTCGGCATTCCGGCGTCTCCCTCGGAACCCGATCGTTGCAACCTCTCACCGATCAGATTCTGAGGGGGGGATTTTGTAGATGCCGGAAAAGTCCGTTGTTCCCAAACGAAGCTCCGGATGCAGAAAGCGAGGTCATATTTGGAGTCAGAAGCACGTTTCTGAAGGCCTGGAGGCCTTGTGCAGAATTTTGGAGGCCCGCGCGCAAAGTTGAAGTGCGGTGCGCAATCCTACCGGGATGCGCGCAATGCGCCGGCCCGGCGCGCAATTTTGCGCGCTCGCGGCCCGCGCGACTCCCTTGCGCGCCGGGGCCCCGATTCCGCGCTCGCGAAGGAAATTTCGCGCCCGCGCCATGAATTGCGCGCCGGTGGCGAGATTCCGCGCCCGGGGTTGCCTATAAATACAAGGCGACCCCCAACGTTTTGAAGGTTGCCAGAATTCGAAGGGTCGCTCGTGCGCGCAATCCCACCCCCTCCGCGCGCAATGCCGATCTTCAGGTAACCTCCTTTATTTCGCGCAAGCAAGGCTCGGGGTTCGCCTTCGCGCGCAACCCCTTTGGCTCCTTTCCTTTGACCAACTCCTCACCCAAAGGCCGTCGCGCACAAAAGAAGCCTCTAGCATGCAATTACCCCCGGGTGCGCGCAATCCA
This sequence comes from Viscum album, assembly GCA_963277665.1. Taxonomy (NCBI): domain Eukaryota; kingdom Viridiplantae; phylum Streptophyta; class Magnoliopsida; order Santalales; family Viscaceae; genus Viscum; species Viscum album. Next base: position 1,969,662,276 of record OY728132.1, read on the forward strand.
GCCCGATTGCGCGCACCCCCCCCTACTAAGTGGCCATTCGTTAAAGAATGGGCCGTTTCCCCCGCGCGCTATCAGAGGCCCGGTGCGCGCAATCTCCATCTTCCGCGCGTAAAGCGCTGGCCCAATTGCGAGCCAGCCCGCCCAATTGTGTGCCGACCCGCAGTATTGCGCGCCAAGCTTCCCATTTGCGCGCAAAACCGCCAGGGTCGCCCCCTTTGACCCCCTGAGAGTACCCGCCTGTGTGGCACCCGATGATCTTCATCCCGGATGCCCGCACAGTGCGTTGTCTTCCCGTGAGTCCCTCCAGGCTCGTGCGAAGTGACATGGACCCATCGGCGACACTACTTCGTCCGCGCTGCAAGACGTTAAATTGCCAAGCACTTCGTCCAACATGACGATAAACTGTACTTCGTCCACACTGCAAGACGTTAAACTGCCAGGCGCTTCGTCCAACATGACGATAAACTGTACTTCGTCCGCGCTGCAAGACGTTAAACTGCCAAGCATCCACATCCGCACGACAAGACGTTAAACTGCCAAGCATCTTCGTCCAACATGACGTTAAACTATACTTCCTCCGCGCTGCAAGACGTTAAACTGCCAAGCATCTTCGTCCTCAACACACGACGTTAAACTATAATTCGTCCAGCAAGACATTAAACCGTCCGCATCACCCGATCCCGTGCCCCGCACGCAGGGTCCCCCCCGGTTTGGATGTGGCCCCCACCCGCTCGTCTCTGCAGGGATGTCGGGATTGCCCCTCTTTAGGGACGATTCACTGGAGTGGCCTTCGCCCACGGGGGTAGGGTATTACAAATCCCTAGTTTCTTGTGGGGGACTGCACATGTGTATCTCCATTGTGCTTCCCCACTGCCGAAGCCAGTGGAGGGAGTGACAGGGATCGAGGTGTCTCTTAGTTGCGGCCCAAGTCCCTCTCCAACTGAGTTTTGCCGCACTCAGGTTGCCTCAGTGCGTAAGTCCTGACAGAATGAACTACGTGGACTTTGATCCCTGTCTCCTAAACAGGGTACGTAGGAAGCCTCCCTGAGGTTCAAGCCCACCACCTGGTCGTCCCGGTCGTATTCACGTCGGTTCGTCCATCAGTGGACCCCTCCCGGGTTCACATTCGTGTCGATTCACCTATGAATCCGCCCTTGTGAGGGACTGCACATGGGTATCTCCATTGTGCTTCAGCACTGCCGAAGACAGTAGAGGGCGTAACAGGGATCGAGGTCTCTCACCTTCGGCCCAAGTCCCTCTCCAACTGAGCTTTGCCGCATATGGGCCTCCTTAGAGTGTAAGCCCCAAACACCAGCGTCCAGCATGACGTGAAACTGTGATCCACCCGGCCGTTCCATCCCACTCTGTGTGAGGTGGTTCGGTTCAATCCTCCGCCTGGCAGCCTCGACCTCCTTGTGAGTCGGCTTGCCATCGTCCAGCATGACTTTAAACTGTATATCCGAACTACACTGACTTTGATCCGCGCTAACGCGCGGTACGTAGGAAACCCCTACGGGGTCCAAGCTCTTCACTCCATCATCCATCCTGACCTTTACCCGGGCCGCCACATCCCGGTGGGGTCATGCCATTTCATTCCACTCCACCTCACTCGGGAAGCCGCCCATGTGCTGGCCCCAGCATCAGAGGTTCCCCACAAGGGGTTCTGTCATCTGATCCACTCCTCGTGTTGATCAGTCCGATGCCGTCCCCGCTGGACGTTAAACTCGCGGCATACCCCGTGTTAAACATGGGAAGCTGAGGAAAACCTCAGGTAACGCAGTTCCCCGCACCCAGCGCGGGATGCCTCAGGCCATCACGCCTTCGAGAAGCCCTATTAGGGACGGAAGGCAAACATGCAGAGCCGCAATGTTAAGACACGCCCCCAACACCCAGAGCTACCCGATCTCCTCACCGCAGGTTGTTGCCCCGACAAGACACCTTGGAGCGTCTGGGCGGAAGCAGCGTAATTAACCGGTTTCCATGAAGATATGGCGCCAGTAACGAGATTCACGAACATTCTTAAATCTATGAGGGAGACCCGGATTAGGGGACGAGTTCCGAGGAGACGTCCACTGAAGGAGGAGCTGACATTCCATCATCTCGGTTTCGATCAAGGAGCAGACATCCCTGAATAAGGGACGGATGCCGCCCTCCTTTGGAAAGCGGGACTGCAGGGCCACAAGCGGCACTCCCATCCCCTCGGGTCGACAGGCGCATGCGCGAACGCATCCTAGCGGAACAGCGTCGGAACAGAATCCCGACGCACATCCGCACCGAAACAGTTGATTCATTCAATAACGTGGGAAGGGGTAGGATGGAAATATGTTTCTATTCCTGAGTTTACAAGAATAAAAAAATATTAATCAATTCTCATTTCTTTACTCTGGTTTCAAATTTTCATATTATATATTACCTCATTAAGCTATATAGAGTTTTAAATTTTGATTAAGCTAAATTTCATGGATAATGACCCAAATACCCTTCCTCCTAATTATGATAATTATATAGTGGAACAATATTGGGTTGAGTGGTGAGTGCTCGATGATTGTCAGAACATGTGAGGACTTGCAACACAGACTATTAACTGATAAGGGAATATCAAAACCGAGTCTTATAGTTCCTAGAATAATCAATTGGTTCCACTAAATTGAAAAAAACAGGAAAGATACTATATCAATATTATTTTTAAGTTATGGGTTTTAACACAATCATAATCTTTCCAAGGGTGTAGTTCAGTTCAATAAATACTTCTCTACCTTACCAGTGATAAAAAAGAGGAATCCATAATACTTAAAGAACCATGATTACACTACTCTAATTCTAAAGATAACCAATTGGGTTACTACCTCTCTCAATATTTTAAAAACCAATTAAATCAAAATGCGTCCTACCCTCACTTTTTAAAATTTATTGAAAATCAATTTTTATTTCAAAAAACTAACAAAAAGGGACAACCCTATTTTTTATGCATTTTTATTTGGGAGAATACATAGATTATAACTCTAGAATATACATAAATAATAAAAAAAATATTATTTCCTACACCACATGCTTGGAATTTATCATGTACCACTAATCAAAGTAAGGTAGTATGTTAGTACTAACTAATTTCTATAAAATGTAATAAAAAACTTCATGAATTTCTCTCTTTTAATTTAATTATTTAAGATCATACAAAATTTAAATACTAGTTTCAATATCTATTATTAAATAATGTTGATTTGAAAAAGAAAAATATATTACATTGGATCTAATAAAAACAAAAAAATAAGAAAACTATTGTATAACATATTCATTTTTATTTAATTACTTATCTGAATTTTTGTTATAATATATCTAAAAATTTTAGAATATTACATTAAAATTGTTTGTAGTTTACTCATATATTAATAAAATAGGAACTAACTATAATTATTATCCTATATTCCAATATAAAATTTCTATAGAAACAATATTCCATTGTTTTTACGACATATTTCTTCATCAAATAAAAAATGAAAGAATAGTAAGTAGACATTATCAATTTATTAACCATAAATTAAAACTAAAATTTACAAAGCTTTGAACTTTTCTTGAAGTACATTATAAGTGGTTGGGTAGATGGATTTTATATAATATAGTGTACTGAATGTATAAAATATTGCATGGTATCAACTTTCCAACATTTAGATCCAGAATAACCGAAGAGAAAAGTATGATACATTAATTATCAATTCAAATGGTATATCCCATTTATGTGGATGAGTAATTTTTGGGTCAAAAATATATTTTTCATCACCCTAAAATCATCATTACTAATCAAATCTGGTATTAAAGGTGATTATTTTTAGATAAATAAGGAAAATTGAATAAAAACATTCTAAATTATTTGATAACACTCTTATAGAGTCTAACACTATGAAGGAATTGATTCACATACGTATTTAGGATTTATGTAGTGAAGTTATAACATCCACATGAGACAAATAAAATTATTTTAAAACTCAAAAAACCACATATCTATGAAAAAAACCTCTATCAACCTAGAAATAGAACTGTTAAAATATCAATATGAGGTATTAATCATTATAGGTTTTTTAGAAAAACCCTATAATTAAATAAAACTCTCAAATGATGGTTCATAATCTATCAACTATTCAATAAAAATATCCACAGAACCCTTTAAAAAGTAAAAATATTCTTATCTGAAACCATTGATTGGTGTTTGGTGTATTAAAAATACTAAAGGTAATTTACCTATATGAAATGATTCTAATATTTCAATTAGATGATGCCTTTATCCACCATTCATTTCAATATAGATTTTAATGTACCCAGATTGTACATCTAGAATAAACTAGTGGGATTGTACAACATGTATCTTGAGGATATAAATATTGGGTGATATTGGGATGTTGGTGTTTCTTCTCCTGTCACATAGGTTAACCACGTTATAACCATAATAAAAACCTAAAAAATATATATTATATGTTCCATAGAAACCTTTATGTTTATGTTTTGATTTTTATTTCAATACAATGAAATAAAATTAATCATTATGTCATACATAAAAATGATTTGATCTAGCAGTGAAATGATTTTCATAGACTAATATAATCCATTGGTTTTCATCTTCTTCATTGAAATAATATGTTTTTCTTATTCAAAATACATCACCATAAAATTAGTAATCATAGTATATTTTCTTAATATTCCCTAAAAGACCTCAGTTTAACTGAAATGTGTATATTTTTATACATATGATTATGATATAAAAGTATATTAACCTCTATTAATATAAGTCCAAGAAGGTTTTATATTCTCTTAATTATTTCCCATGATTAAAATGTATATATATAAATGAAATATTAAACTAAATTAGGAAAATAAATTTATATATCTTCATTGAAAATTATGATAAGAAATTATATTCCCATTTAATATTTTATTAAGAAATTATTAAAATTAAGACAATTATATTATATCATACATGAAAAATATACAAAATAATTAGTCATGAATAAAATTACAAGAAAATAATTAAAATAACATTTAAATAAAATCTATCATAGAACAAGTCTATATAATTCTCACCTAAGACATCACTACAAATAGTTTAGTTGGTAATGGATAAATGAACTATAAACATAACATTCTATACCAATATCTCAAAATTTCTCTCAACAATATAAATCATGAACATTGAATGGGATAATAATCCCATAGAATGATAATTTCATGATTTATAGATATCATCAATGAATTACCATCAAATCCAAAGAAGTCACCTCTATCGATAAGAAGTTGTGTTCTGAATATCATTTTTAATTCAAAAATATTATTCTCATGAAATGTTATCTATAACTTCTGAATGAAGATAAACATATACGTGATTCTGTATTAGAAACACATGAATATAATTCAATAATTTATTCCATCATCATTCAAGTTCCTTTCTTCCACTGATCAAATTCAAATAGTTTCTAATAAATCTCTACACATGATTTTTTATCTACACAATATTCTATTTATTTTTCAACAAAAATTTATCCTCCAAAATATATCTTACGTATAGTATTTTTGTAATCATTTACCAAATTTAAAATAATACTACATCTTATTAATACCATTTGGTGATAGGATTATCCATAAAAAGTAAATTTGATTTTCTATTTACCTATAAATGAGTTATATTTCAGTAAGAAATATCATTCACATCATTGAAAAATTTACATTATTATTATAAAGGTCTTTTAGAATCTAAATTAAATATACAAAAGTACTTTTATATATTCATTATTGATAAAAAGTGTCATTCCATATAGGGTTTTTCTTATAATAGACCAATATACACTTACAAGATTTCTAAAAATATTAATTTCATAAGCATGGATAGTCATTTAACACTTATGTGAGAATACAAGTTCACCATTTTCATTTAATGTGGATGAATAATTATTTAATAAAAACCACATGAGCTTTCTATTGAGCAATTTTATGTTATATGGATATGTATTCTCTTCTATTTAATAAAATTGTTTTTTGATTTTATTTATTTTACTATCTAATCATCAAAAATTTCTTTAAAGAACTTTTATCTTTAATAAAAATATTGAAAATAATTAATTTATTATCCTGTTATCCCCTAATGATCATATTTTAATTTAACTAAAATCATATAAATTCCTTTTTTTCAAACTCCATTAAAAAATATTCTATTTAAAAGTCCATATTCAACGAAATATATTTCATACATCACTTAAACAATGATGCGTGCAACATTAAATAAATTTCATTCCAATAATAAAATTTACCACTAATTATTCAATTAAGAAGCATTCTTTAGAAAAATTATTTAAATAATATGATTTTAATAATTTTAATCTATTAAATTTCAACATTATCATATTTTTTTGTAAAAATTTATTTTATAGACATACTACAATTGAAAAAATGTCAATTATAATATGTTACTAATATTGATGACAAATCATGCTGTGATGTTTAGATAGAATATTTTTTTTTCATTGGAGTTTAACAATTATATTAAAAAATGAGTAGCATTTTTAAAAGATAGAATGATTGAGAAAATGTGTTGGATAATAAATAATATATAAAACATCATGAATTTATTCGAATCCTTAATTCAATTTAATAAACCTATAAAATATATTTCACTAAAAATATTTACGAACAACGAATATTATTTTAAATTTGACTATCTCTCTAATCCATTATTTCTGTATTCATTAATAGATGATTTTATAGAACAATTTTGAAGAATAAATTGTATTATAAATTAATTTTAGGATTCCAGTGGATTTGATGTAAAATTAGTAGTTTAAAAACATTTTTTTATATTTATGTAACATAATGTAAATTACTATTTTAGCGGATTAAAAATAGATCATGAGGTATGATTTCATATAATATTGATTTAATTTCATCGAATTATTCTTCTATAGAACATTGTCATGTTTTTGTGCATTATTTTGATTAATTTTGATAGATAGATTCTATAAAAACCTCTTAATGGATTAGTGTAAACATATAATATAATGTATATTTTCATATTTTTGATTTATTTCAATTTTAATTTCTTTTATTATGAATGTGAAATAAACTACTATAACGTCATGAAAAAATTTCATAATTTGAATCAAAATATAAAAAAACGAACATAAATGATCATTCTTTGTTATAATGGTTCATTGCATGATGGCTTAGATTTTCTACTCATCTATAATTATATATTCATAAATACATATTTTTTACTCTCATTACTTAATTTCATGGGAGAAAATATATTTACAAGTAACATTTTTTGTTGTGATTTTATTTTTACTATAATATATGGATTTAATTTCACATATTACTAGAATATATAATAATGGCCACATTTTATTATATCATTATATTGAATGAATATTTCATTCCAAGGAACAAAAATTGAGGACATTAGAGAATTTACCAACTGGGGTCATTTACAATTTTATTACAAACACTAGAAAAAAAATGAATAACCTTTTTAATGAAATTTAGAAATATTGAGTGTGAATATTACAATTATATGTAAAATATGATGGGATATTTTTTTCGATAAATATAATTTATCATAATAATCAAATTCCTTGTAATGCACTATAAGGATATTTTTAACCCAAAGTTAAATTAATTATGTTCTCTGCAAATGTCAAGGAATTTTATATAATAATTAGAATAAAATGAATGTAAAAAATGATCCTTATGTGTTATATATTAAATTCTATAGGTTTTATTAATGAGAAAGTGAAATAGTCATCAATTCCAATCACATGGGCAGGATCTTCTAACGAATGAAAATACATTTTGTGACACTATAATGTCACATGTTAGGATAAGATTCTAAGAATATTATTTAATTATAATTTTAATAATCTAATAGAATTTTAAAAATATTGTATGAAAAATAATAAAATTATATGATTACTTGGTGGGGTATAAGAGAACATGTGAAAGTTATCTACATTAAAAAAATAAGTTACCCAACTTCCAGGTATTTTCCTTAAAGGATTAGTTGAAAGTCAACTAAACATATGTAATGAATCATGAAGATACCATCAAATCAAAAAAATATTAACGTAAATAAATTTATTATATTTTCTGGATTTTATATATATTATAAAAAATTAGCATAGGCTGTATTATGACCACATGTGTACGTCATTTTAGCACAATTAAAATGCCATTGACTTAATGAAGAGTAGATGATATAACCACCATTGTGTGATATATATCTCTTCATAAGAAGATAGAACAACCCACCGTTGTAAATATTTTAGGATATTACACATTACAAGATCATTTCTCTAGTTGTTATCCACAATTAAAAGAACAAAAGAGCTATCCTAAAGTATTATAATGTATTTCATATCAAAAAACCCATGCGCAACCTACGGTGTAAGAGAAATATAAAAAAATATATTTAATGGGAAAAATAAAAATAAGAAAAACCCAAATAAATACCATTACTAAAAAATTTGAATCTATAGAGTTAAAAATTATAAACATATTTATAATTATTTTTCAGTCATCGACCGTCAACCACTTATCAATCCTAATGAATAATGAAATAATAAATAACCCATCACTAATAAAATACAGAATAAAATTTTATCTAATAGGTTTGCTAAATTGAAAAATTGAAGAATTTAAATGAATAATAAAAATAATCATCTTAATGGTTTTATAAATTAAATATAAAATACATATGGGTAAAATAATTAAATAATGAACCATGGATCGGGTAGAATTACACAAAAAAACCAAAAACCTAAAGTATAAGTTTTTGTGAGAACTTTTAGAAGTGGGAATGGAATTTAACTAAAACCCAAACCTCTCCTAGAATATATTTCTCATAATAAAATACAATTGAATGTGTGAATAAATTTTAATTTTTTTTAAAAAATAACCAAACAACTTGGGGGAAGGAAATAACCACCATTTTGTGACTAAAATTAAATATAAATATTTATTTACTTTATTAAATTAAAATGGATACAATTAGATGGAATTAAATTCTCAATGAGAGTGAAAATACATCTAAAAACTAATAATACTCACAAACTGGAATCCCATAACCAAAATATCCCAAAAACAACTACCATTAAAGTGTGTAAGAAATAAAATTTTTTATGAGTTGCTTAGAAATATTCCAGAAATACATTACCACATGATCTAAATTAGTTTTTGATAGACTATATCCAATAATCCAGAACGGTTTCATATATAAGGCTAGTGTTATTGACCACCTTCATTGACCGAAATTGTAAAGACCACAGCCTGGTATCCCAAAGCTAGTTGGAGCATTATTAAATGGGTATTATATAAAAAATTCACATCAATAAGGACAAAATAGTTTAGTAAATTTAGTAAACTATATAAAAACATTAAATTGTCATTATAGTTGGAAACATAACATTAAAATATTGTTTTATTTTGAAACACTATTATTTCTCAAATATTATCAGAGCATATCAATCACAAACCCTTCCAGTTATCCTAGGAAAAAAATAGGAAACAGTTGAACTATGATCTCATTAAGGGTTAAGATATAATTAAGCTATCATGAAGAAATAGATGTTATCTATATTGAGAGGTAAATAATAAAAACACAATTCATATAATCATTAAATTAATAATTTTATGTTAGAGATAAGTTATTATCAAGATAAAGAATAAAAATAATCACATAATATTGAATCTTATCAATATATATTATAAATAATCAAATAATCACATGGAAATAAATGAATGAAATCATAAGAATGGAATACATAATGTAGGGTATTTGAAACAAACTGTCAAGTCCTTTCAAAGGAAATATTAAATAAGAAATTACAAACCTATCTAATTTGGACAACCGATTTGTCAATTGATTTATGGAGATGAATAAAGGGGCTATTTGTTACTAGGACCCAAAAATCACATTAAATGTACATTAAATTATATATGTGAAATATGTGAAATAAAATAAACACAATTTTTTAATGAAAAAATAACATGGAAAATGTCAATATAAAACCCAATAAAATGACCATAATCATAAACTAACTAGAAGAATATTCTTAACCATAATAAAATTCTATGTTCTCCATAAAACTGAAACTAAAATGAAAAAATAAATAATAATGTTGATATCAATACTACATATCCCATGTGGATCAAAATGAAAATAAATTTTTGATGTATTTGATTAATAAAAATACTATAAATTGAAATAAAACAAATTCTGGAAGAAAATAACCCTTAAACATTGAAAATAACATTTTAAATAAATTTCAATTTTTTTTAAAATAAATTCATTTAAAAATAAGATTTGAATAATATAATATAATATATAAATAATTTATTTGTCATTATAGAAGAAAATAAAATTAATATCAAACACATTAAAACCAAACTTCCTTTTGCATTCTCGATTAAAAAATGTGTGCCTTTTATTGAAATAAAACTGAAGGTTCCTTTCAAATTTTTTGATAAAAGGGTACAAATTAATTTAGTAAATCATTTGGAAAATTTTAAAAACATTTTTAAAAACAATGGATTTTTATAAAAAATGATTTTTGATTGAAAATGGAAATAAAATAATATTTTATTGTAATTATTTTTTAAATTATTTTTTGGGAAAATGTGTTGAAAAATGGTACTATTAATTGAAAATTTTGATCAATATCTCGATAAGGAATGTATTTATTATTTTTATAAAAAATATCACATATTTCCACAATGCGAGACTTAAACCAAAAAATCATGAATGATAATGAGATTGTGATATGAACACATAAAAGTTTTGTATAATTTGAATCATAATCCCGATGAATGAAATACGATAAAATAAAACAGTAAATATCATTTGTAGGAACAAATTCACAAAATAAAACATATAAAGGGGACATATAAACACCTTACAGAGGATTAAGTGGGGAATATGGAATATGTATCATGGTTGTAGAAGTTAGATAAGATACCGTTACCTTAGGATTGACTTCTTTCATATGTCTCTAATCCTATTATATAAAAAATATAGGTTTTTTATAAGTAGATCGTAGAAAATAATCATATATCATACCATATATGATTTATATATAGTTTTTCATCACTCTTTAATAGAAATTTATTTTTAAAACCACTATTTCAGGTGATAATTGTTTCATTTTACAATTATATTTTTGTTTAGTAATCTTGGTAATTTTAAATTGATCATGGTTCCATAATCCCAATATATTATCCATGATATTAATATCAGTTATATTTATTATATACATATTTATATTAATGGATTAATGTTAAGGATTGAGAACTGATTACACCATTTATAGAGACGATGGGATATAAAAATGAATTAACAATATTTCCATTTCATGGAATAATAAAATGAAAAGAAAAATAAATATTAATTCACATTTAAAATATCATTATTATTTTATATAGATAATTTATATTTTTATAATATATGATTTTTATAATTCATATAAAAAATGAAATATGTTTCACATCGCTACATGGAGATGGTGGATCACACGTAAGCAAAAGTGACATTTTTTTAGAATGGGCTGGATGGTAATAAGTCAGATTGGATATTATATTTATATAAAAAAATTTAGTACATAAATATATGATATATTCATTAATTTTATACTTGATACATTCCATGTAAAACATAAGAGAAAAATTAATTACATCACTTTGTGAAACAGTAGTTCAGTTTACACACTAACAATATTATCCTATCCACCATAGATTGGAATTTAAGAAGGTATATGTTATATAATAAATATATATGTATAATAATTTCATAAATATAAAATACATAAGAATAATCAATAACTATAAGAATCCATAAAATGTGGTGATGGAAAATGAATTACATCAAGTCCCGAGGTGGTAGTCCTTTCTACACAAAAGTGATGGATTTGTTTTTAATTTGATTGAATTAGAGATGGATGATGTTAATTAAATTAAAATAATAAAATATTAGTAGATTATATATACTGGTTTTATATTATACTAATTAATGAATAAATAATTATTGATGTGTAATTAGGAAGAAAGTAAAAAACACATTTAGAAATGATACCTCTTTTCAGGGAACTTATTTAGGTTTGCACGAAAAATACATCATAGGATATATTTTTGATCAAAAAATGAGTTTATTATACTAGAATTAGATTAATTAATTTATGTAGGTAGTTATAATCTAAAATTATTTTTGGAAGTGTGAATATGAGACGATATGGATGACCTTTTATAGGCTAGTATAAGACCACCATATAATTGTTTTAAAAAAGAACCTATTATTACCACATTTTACTCATATTGTAATAATTGATAATGTGTCCTTCATAAACCTTATAGGTGATAAAGTCTAAATATTTCCACAAAATTTGTTTTGGACATGTTGTTTTCTCATATATCCCTTGTCTTTTTAGTTTACAATGGTTAAATCCTTATTTACCTTAACAAGGGTAAGGTAATATTTAAATAGTTTACTATTCCTAATGGTGCACAATTTAGTTAAACATATTATATTACACAAATTATTTTGATTAATGTTACTAATATATTTATTCATAATGAATTTATAGAACTGGAATAATTAAATTTAAAATTATTCTCCTAGAGACAAAAAAAATATCTAGTTTCCATAGAGAACATTGTCACAATTATATAAGGATTTAATATCATAATTAAACATGAAATTTATTAAAATGTCTTATATTGAGTTTATAATAATATAATATATGTAATTTAATAATAATACAAATTTCAAAAATATTTTTTATTTTAAAAAAATTTAAATGAAAAGAAATGTTTCTAGAAAAACAAATATTTTTCCCTAATGATAAAAAAAATTATTTTATGGAATTTCTAAAATATTAACCTATAGATAATTATTAAATGAATTGTTTATAAATGATGTTTATTTTTATCGAATAAATATTCTTCATGTTGTAAAAATTAATTTAAAAATATTTGTACAAAGCGCGACTAAACTTCCTTTTAGAAAAATAATGTTTTCCCAAAAATATTTATTTCTTTTTAAAATCATTATTATTTTATATAATATATATATATATATATAACCATTTTATATACTTTATTCATGTGTAAGTCATATAATATTATTAATTTATTTTTTCAATTATAATTCTTCCCAACTTAACAGTTAAAAAATAATTTTAATGTTTTACTATTATTATTTTAATAGAGTATCACATTTCTTTTAAACGTGTTATTTCATACATTACAAATGAGGAACCCCTCCCAAAAATGTGTGCCCCTCCTTGGCTATCATTGTGGGAAGAGAAATAAGGACCCCTCAAGTCCTCCGTCCAACTAGACCTGGGTTGGCGACTGGCAGTATGGGTATAGTAAACACACAAATGAGAGGAATTACCCTCTATGAGAGCACATGTGAAAGAGAGAAAAAGATAAACAACAACAAAATACGAATTAGAACACAAAGTAAAATAAATATCAACTAAACATATGTGTTTTCCTGAAAAAAACTCCAACTGAAAGGGTAAAACTACAAGTATCGAATTAAAGTAAATCCAAACCGAATTAGAAGCCCAAACAACTCTTATAAAATTGTAACATAGTATTAACTAGAATGATATCCAACCAACTCCTAGTGCCCAAAAAAATATTTTATATAAAATATGGTTATTATAATTGTATACCCAGAAGGATCCTCCCTGGAACCTCTCATACAAAATGAAAATAAATCATTCTTTGTCATAGTGAAGAAAAATGGTAACTAACTCATCACCTAAATAGATATACTTTGTTCCCAACCTCACCATGGCTACTCTCACGAATTATTTCATACCAGATTATATAATATAATATAAAATATCAATGATACCCTATTAACTTTTCCTTATTGGGTTCCCACTTTTACCCAACGTCGCATGTGCTTAGTACTTATCTCTAAAGAGGCTAGCCCAAGGACACCTGGGTGAAGCACCACAACCTATACATTTTACATCACACCACCACCACATCCACATAAAAAAATGTAACCAGGTTATTTCTAGGATCCACCAAATATCACATAACGTGTATCATATTTTGGGTATTATATTTTAAGGCATTACAACTCATACATCGAGTAATTATTCTTAATACACCGCAACTTACACATATAATACCTAAAGTATTCATTACAAAACTATATCTAGGATATATGTGTGTGAAATTTCCACAATCCATTACATTCCTCCATACACATATAAGGGAAAAATTGACCTTTGTGAATACCATCCCATGTAACTACCAATGTAAAAGAAAATGAAAAAATGAGGTAGTCAGCCATCCATCCTCCCAGTGAGATGTTATGGAAGACCCCGTCCAGGGATCAAAATCCCATGGATGTCAGTTTCCCTAACAGAAAGTATGAATTAGCATAAATAAAAACAAAATTACATGGTATAATATAGCTCTCAACCACACTATATTTATAACCTAGTTTTAGATTCAACTTTACCTAATGCCTCTAGGACTCATAGCTACCACTGCTTAGACTAGATATTCTATAAGTAAAAAACCATTTAAAGAGATAAATCAAATTAATTTATCCCTTTTTTATCGGTTTCACTATACATTAATTAATTTATTAGACAATAATTTTTTGAGTCAATAAGGTTTTCCTTATGACTTTTCCATTCCCTCTTGTTTTGAAAATCACAAACACCTTACCTTTAGGAAAATTGTTTTCTTAAGGAAAATTGCTTTAATAAGGAAAATTGTTTTCTTAAGGAAAATTTCTTTTATAAGGAAAATTGTTTTCTTAAGGAAAATTGCTTTTATAAGGAAAATTGCTTTTATAAGGAAAATTTTTTTCTTAAGGAAAATTTCTTTTATAAGGAAAATTTCTTTCTTAAGGAAAATATATTTTATAAGAAAAACAATCCTCATCATATTTTCATCTAGATTGTTTCTTAAGTATAAGATTCAGATTCATTTCTATTTTCTCGGAATTACTTGAAACTTTGATATGAAGTATTCTGT
The DNA here is from genome assembly GCA_963277665.1 of Viscum album. NCBI lineage: Eukaryota > Viridiplantae > Streptophyta > Magnoliopsida > Santalales > Viscaceae > Viscum > Viscum album. The sequence continues at coordinate 1,969,677,309 of OY728132.1, forward strand.
TTTAGGATCTGAATTCTGGATAAGAACTGTAAGGATGTTTCACTCCAAATTCTAGATGAGAACTGAAATAAAGTTTCATTCCGAATTACGGATACGAACTCTGATTAAGTTCTACTCCAGATTCAGGATAACGAATTCTTATGAAGTTCGATGATGAATTCTCATGGTGAATTCTCATTACGAATTCTGATGACGAATTCTAATTACGAATTCTAATGATGAATTCTCATTACGAATTCTGATGACGAATTCTCATTCCGAATTCATCTATTAAACAGAATCTGATCATCTTTGTTTTATACACTCTGAATTTATTAAGACTCCGAATCTTCACTCCGAACTTCATTTTGGATAAACTCCGAACCTTTGACTTGCTTACACTCTGAACTATTAATTAGCCTTTACTTACATATGCTTCATTCCAAAACGATGTCGTACATTCAGTTATACAAATTTTGTTATAAAACGATGTCGTCTATTCTGTTTCTTATTAACCGTTGGTTGAGTTACATGTGTACAGGTCCCTCCGATTTTTAAGGAAAATATGACCATTGGGAAGGAGGCTGACCTTACCTATAAATAGGATCTCATCTGAAAGATCTCAATACTGATGACAGATGAACAACTTGGTTTTGTGCATACATGCTGTTGAAGTGATTTCTAGAGAGAGAGGCTCTTATTAACTCTAAAAGCATCGTGCGACTTCGAATGTTGGTGATTATATTCGAGGGCTTCCGGGGATAGGAAGACAGAGGTGCCGACTACCTTGAAGTTCGAGGGCTTCCTTGTTGAGGAAGAAAGAGGTTTACATCTACCTTGAAGTTGAGGGCTTGTGGGGATAACAAGACAGAGACTCCGATCTTCGTATCGAGGGCTTAACCTGGTGTGGGTAAGACAAACTTGTTTGAAAGTATAAATCAAGGGACCTTTATCCAAGGTTGTTGGATACCCTTCTCTTTGGGTTAAAAGACTTATATCTTGTTACTTGTAGTTCTACTACTTGTTTATATTCCGCTGCATTTTGTATTATAAGGAAAGTATAACATTCTTATACTCCCTTACTTGTACTCTATTTAATTTAAATTCTCTACGCTTTAAGGTAGAATCTCATATTGTAATATTTTGTTATGTTTCAATTTCCGGAACCATATTTCCAGAACCTACTTTCAGAATCTTTTTCCAAGTTTTCATTTGGTATTAGAGGTGTTGTGAATTTGCTTAAGTTTAAATTGGTTAAACATAGCCCTTTCCTTTTCTTAAGGAAAACATAGTTATTCATAACTAACTTTAAAGGTTCCAAAGGAATTTTTAAAGTTTACAATTCACCCCCCCTCTTGTAAATTGAGCATCTACATTACTATTTCGATCCTACAATTGGTATCAGAGGTTGGAAACCTCATACTCTATACCAATCCTACATTTGGTATCAGAGCTTGTTTTTGAAATACTTATACTCACTAATAAGTTTTTCTTGCTAACTTTTTCATTCCGAACTTTCCCATTCCGGAAATTTCCCATTCCAAACTTTCTTATTCCGAACTTTTTTATTACGAATCTTTTCTACTAACAAGTTTGTGTGCACAAGGTTATTTTTATGTATGGCAGGAATTCATGTTGGTTCAATTGATAATCTGAATACTATAAGACCACCAATCTTTGATGGTAATGATTATGAATACTGGAGGGATCCTATGAAGACCGTTGTTATCAATATAGGAGTTGATAACTTTGTTATGCTTACTGGTGATTATAAAATTCTTGACAGGGAAGCTAGAACTTTTACTAACCAGGAAAAGCAAGAATATCAACTCAATTATAAGGTATGCAATACAATATTGTGTTCAATGACTAGAAATATATATAGCCAAATTTCTTCTTGTGAAATAGCTAACTGTATCTGGAAGAAGTTAGAGGTTACACACTTTGGAACTTTTAAGGTGACTGAGACTAGAAGAGATATGCTTAGAGCTGAATATCATGGCTTCAATTTTCCTTATAGAGAACCTATTTGTAAAGTTAAACAGAGATTTATGACTATAGTCAACAGTCTACAATGTATGGGAGAGAAAGGTCTAGATGATGAAGCTCTTGTGGATAAGATAATTGATATTATGCCCAATGAGTGGGAGTCCAAGAGAATAACTATAGATGAGAACAGGAAGGTCACTCAAATTACTCTTGATGAGCTATTTGGAACTCTTCTACAACATGAAACTAGAATGAAGAGAGATGCCGACAATATCAAAAAGAAGAATGGAAATGATACTGTAGCTTTTACAATAACCTCAAATCAGATGAAAGACAAGACTCCTGAGAGAGTAACCAGATCCCAGTCTAAGAATGTTATTTTTCAATCCGAATCAAGTGAGAGTGAAGTCTCTGAAAATGAATTAGAAAATCTTGCTCGAAGGATGAACAAGATAGCTGGTCAGAGAAATTTCCAATCCAAGTATAAGAAAAAGGAAAGGAAAGATAAGAAAGATGGAGAAGTTACTTGTTATAAATGTAAGAGAGCTGGACATATAAGACCAGATTGCCCTATACTCAAAAAGAATGAAAGGAAAGAAAGACATTCAGACAGGAACAGAAAGAAGTATTATAAAGCCAATGCTAAGAATGTTTTGAAAGCTAATGACACCTGGAGTACCGGTGGTGGTGACTCTTCAGATGAATCTTCTGATTATGAATCTTCAGGACAAAAGAATCTTTGTCTTATAGCCAGATTATCTATTGATAATCATTGTTTTATGGCTAAGGTACGAAATGCGGAATCATTGACCAATGTTTCTTTAAATTCTAATGATAGTATGTATTATAACTCTTCTGATGAAGAATCTTCTTCTGATGAAGAAAATACTTTACCTACTTATGAAGAAGTCTCTTGGTTTGCTGAACTTCTTGAGATTGAGAATTCCAAACTCAATAAGAAACTTGATAAAGAAAACTCTAGGAATTCTATTCTTACGAAAGAGATATCAGATCTTTCTAAAGATCTTGATAGGAAAAATGCTGATTTTGAAAGTATTTCAAAAAATCTTGAGGAAGTATATTCTGAGAAGAATAAAATTTCTAAAGAATTAGAAAAAGTAATTTCTAAGAAAAATGTTTTCGAGCCTAACTCTAGTTCAAAAACTAATGATTTTGGGGATAAAAACTTGGTTGTAAAACTCAAGTCCGAAATTTTTTCCTTAAAGAAGTGTCTATCAAACTTTACCCATGGTAAGGAAAATTTTGATAAGATGTAATCTCAAATACTACCTTTAAGAAATAAATTTGGATTTGGTTATAACCATGCAAAACCAATTTTCAGTAACAATTATTTTGTTTCTCAAAGTGCCCCATTTTGTACCAAGTGTCAATGTGGTGGTCACTGGGCAAAGAATTGTTCCTTAAATAAAACCCAATATTTAGGATTTCACAAATCTTACTTTTCTAAGAATATGTGGGTACCTAAAATTTTATTATCAGGAAATCTCAAATCCAAACAAGTTTGGATTCCAAAAGTCTAATTTTCTTCATGATTTCAGGAAAATAAAGAGAGTACCTACAACAATACATGGTACATGGACATTGGATGTTCCAGACACATGATTGGTAACAAAAGCTATTTTGAAAAGATTATCAAAATGAAAGGAGGAAACGTAACTTTCGGAGATAATGCTAAGGGAGAGATTATTGGTATTGGTAATACTGTTCTTCTTAGTAAAAACTTGATTTCAAATGCTCTTTTTATTAAGGGTCTTAAGCACAACCTCATTATCATAAGTTAGTTATGTGATGAGGGTTACCTTGTGAATTTTAGGAATGATAAGTGTTTAGTTCACAATTCCAAGGAAGATTTTATTCTCTCATCCAATAGGAATGATAATGTATACATTATGAACCTAGAAGACCTCAGGAGTCAATATTTACCTTGCCTAAGTGCAATGGAAGATCATTCCTGGTTATGGAATAGAAGACTAGGACACTGTAATCTTAGAAACCTATGTAAACTTTCTATGAAGAAACTAGTTAAGGATCTACCGGATCTTAGATTTGATTCTTCTAAAGTTTGTGATCCTTGTCAATAAGGAAAGCAACATAAATCTAGTTTTAAATCGATTGGTGAAGTATCAACAACTGATGCATTACAGTTAGTGCGCATGGATCTTTTTGGTCCAACACAAACTGGAAGTATTGGAGGCAAATACTATGTGTTTGTTCTAGTTGATGATTACACTAGATTTACTTGGGTCTATTTTCTAGTAAAGAAATCTGAAGAATTTTATTATTTCAAAAGTTTTAGAGCTCAAGTGAAAAATGAGAAAAACCTTCCATTGAAAACTATTCATAGTGATCAGGGAGGAGAATTCCAAAATTCATATTTTGAAACTTTTTGTAGTAAGAAAGGTATTACTCACAATTTTTCAGCACCTAGAACTCCTCAACAAAATGGTATAGTTGAAAGAAGAAATATAATTCTTCAAGAGATAACTAGAACCATGTTGAGTGAATATTCTATTGATAGACATTTCTGGGTTGAAGCTATATGTACTGCTTGTTATACTATAAATCGAGTTTTGATCAGACCTTTTCTTAATAAAACACCTTATGAGTTATGGAATGGTAGAAAACCAAGACTATCTTACTTCAAGGTTTTTGGTTGCAAAGTATTTATTTTGAATACTAAAGATAACTTACATAAATTCACACCAAAATCTGATGAAGGTATTTTCTTAGGATATTCCACAACCTCTAAGGCTTATAGTGTTTTTAATAAAAATACTTGCACTGTTGAAGAAATAGTACATGTGAATTTGGATGAGTCAGATCCTTTTGTTTTTAAACCACCTCAACCTATATCATCGGATGTGTTTTCAAAAACTGATTATCATCCTTTGATAGAAGAACCTTATGATATGGATAATGTTCTAGAAGATGTTTCTGAAACATTTACTCCAGAGGACATTCTACCCTATGTTGATGAACAGGTTTTACAAAACCTAAATCAGGTGTTTCTTAAGAATCATCCCAGTGATAGTATCATTAGTGATGTAAATCATCCTGTAAGGACTAGAAGTTCCTTAAGAAATGAAGTAGAACATCTAGCATTTCTTTCCCAATTAGAACCTAAATGCACTGATGAAGCTTTAGGTGATGACGATTGGATCAAAGCCCTGCAAGATGAACTAAATGAATTCGAAAGGAATAAATTCTGGACCTTGGTTGAAAGACCTAAGGAAACTTCTGTTATTGGAGTAAAATGGGTGTTCAGAAATAAATGTGATGAAAATGGAGTCATAGTAAGAAATAAAGCTAGACTTGTTGCTAAATGCTATAATCAGCAAGAGGGAATAGACTATGAAGAAACTTATGCTCCAGTAGCTGGACTTGAATCTATCCGTATTCTACTTGATTTTGCAGCATTCTTTAATTTTAAACTTTTTCAAATGGATGTGAAATGTGCTTTTCTTAACGGTTATGTTCAAGAGGAAGTTTTTGTTGAACAAACTCCTGGATTTGTAGATACAAAACATCCGAATCATGTTTTTAGACTTACCAAAGCTCTGTATGGTCTTAAACAAGCCCCACGAGAATGGTATGATAGACTCACTAGATTTTTGCTTCAAAATAATAATGTTAAGGGAAATGCAGATCCAACCCCTTTTATAAAGAAAGATAAGAAAATTTTTTTGATTGTTCAAATTTATGTTGATGAAATTATATTTGGTTCAACTCAGCAATCTTTGACTGACTCTTTTTCTAGTCTAATGAAATCTGAGTTTGAAATGAGTATGATGGGTGAGTTAACATTTTTCCTTGGATTTCAAATTTCTCAAAAACCAGAAGGAACCTACATATTTCAACATAAGTATATTAAAGACATTATTAAAAAGTATGGTTATGACAACACTAAGAGTATAAGTACTCCCACTGGTACCTCAAACTCTTTAGATCTTGATGAAGCTGGGAAACCAGTAGATCAGAAATCTTTTAGAGGTATGATAGGAAGTCTACTATACTTAACAGCTAGTCGACCGGACTTAATGTTTTCAGTATGCTTATGTGCAAGATATCAATCAAATCCTAAGGAATCTCACTTAAAGGCAGTAAAAAGAATTTTTTGCTACCTTAAGGAAACCATGGATCTAGGATTATTTTATACTTCTGGAAATGATTTTGTTATAAAAAGTTTTTCTGATGCTGACTTTGGTTGATGTAGAATGGATAGAAAGAGTACATCTAGGACTTGTCATTTCTTAGGAGATTCATTAGTTTCTTGGTCCTGCAAGAAGAAATATTCTGTAGCACTCTCCACTGCTGAAGCTGAATATGTAGCAGCTGGAAGTTGTTGTGCTCAAGTGCTGTGGATGCAACACACACTCACAGACTATGGCTTGAGTTTTACTAAAAATCAAATTTTGTGTGATAACACAAGTTCCATTGCCCTTAGTAAGAACCCTGCACATCACTCCCGTGAAAAACACATAGATATTAGGAATCACTTTCTTAGAGATCACACACTTAAAGGAGATATTATTCTTCAGTTTATTCGAACGCAAGATCAATTTGACGATATTTTCACAAAATCTTTGCCTTTTGATAGATTTGAATATATTAAACAGAAGTTAAGAATGATAACCATAAGGTAATCCTCCTCAATTAACATTCTGTTGAAATAGTATCCTTTCAGAAATACACTCCTTTTCATAGGGGGAGTACATATGTTTAATAGAATAACAAATTTTTTCAAAAATTTGTTTTGAAACTTTTTGGAACGAAGATTTCCGGAATGGAGATTTCCAGAACTACAATTTTTCCAGAATGGACATGTTCATACAGAATACTTCTGGAATGGAAGTGTTCGTATTAAAAATTTCCGGAATGGAAAATTTCGTACTGGTACTTTCATAATGGGATTTTCATACCGAATATTTCATAATAAGTTTCTCGTTTTCAATTTTTTTTTAAATAAAATTTACGTACTGAGTTTTCCATATTGAGTTTGTTTTTCATACTGAGTTTTTAGTGCTGAATTTATTTTTTATTGTAAATGTTTTTTTAAGAATGTTACCAAATACGAATAATCTTCCTAAGCCAATCCAAAAGGTATGATTTCCTTACCCATGTTTTCGTAGTCATATTTTACTTGATGACATTTTCTTGTATTATGTTTTCGGTTTATAGTTTTCTTAATTCTTTGTTTTATTAAAAACCTCAAAAATATCGGATTCAAGTTTTCTAGAGAATTGGTTTTCAACCGTCAGATCTGACCTCATCTTATCATAACCGTTCGATCAACAGAGGAAGTTGAACCGTTGTTTCATTGCCTATATAAAGGGGATCCAAATACTTGTCCCACATCGATTTCAAGCTCCAGCATCCCGAAGCTCTGCCTCTCTATTTTAAGGTAGTTCCGAACTTCAGCTTTCTCCATTACGAACTTCTCAGAGGTCATCAGATCCGAATATTAGTGGAGTTAGCTTCTCACGAAATTTCATCCACCAAGCCTATTTCACAATGGTTAGTTTACAGAGAAAGGCTAGTCCATCCTGATTTCTTCAACAACTATGATTCTCTTATTTCGAAGAACATTAAGTTGAATGGCTGGAAAGATATTGCCGTGTCCAAACCAGGGAATCAAGACAATGTTTTTTTGGAGTTACTTATTGAGTTCTATGAATCAGTTTCCTTCTTTAAGGAAGATAATATGGAGAAGTTTTCTTTCAATTCTTCTTGTAAGACTTACAAGATTTCTTATACATAGGCAGCAAGCTTGGTAGGGTTGTCCTATGAATGAGAAGGCGAGTTCATATCTCACGTTTGGCCGGATTCTATGTGTAGCGTCGACTAGGAAAAATCCTTTAAAACTGTCGGACTCTCAGATGACAAACCTCCGAATATTTCTAGTTTTCCTACTAATTTCCAGATTCTAGAGTTGTGGGTGAAAGGGCTTATCATACCGAGGAAATGTGATAAAGACATTTTGAAGAAGAGTGAGATCTATATCATAGATTTCCTGATAAACCTAAAGAAGTTCAACTTCATGAGGAACATTCTTATAACCATTGTGAATCTTAAGAAAGGAAATATCAGAGCCCAGATCGTAATGTACCCAGCAATTTTATCAAAGATGATAGTTTGGTGCCTTGAATCTTTCAAGGAAGCTTTCCGATCTAAGCCAAGGGTTTGTAAAATATTATTGGTCAGTGATGATACCCTTAAGAGGATGGATGTAGCTTTTAACAAGGAGACTGGTGAGTTCTTAGATTTACCAAATCAAGAAGAACCGGCTCCGAAGGCTGCTGAACGGGAATCATCTAAGACAGTAAAGAAAATAATGTTGAATGAAGTTGTAGTTGAAGTTAAGGATCTTAAATCTAAGGAAGTTCAAAACGCACCTCCCAATCCAAAGAAGAAGAAAGCCTATCCTGATGAAGTTGTTGCGAAGTGGAGAGCAGATAAAGAGAAAAGGAATGAAGGGTATCCGCAGTTCGGATTGGACCCTGCGGAGGCTAAGGCATTGAAGGAGAGAACTACTGATGAGATTGAAAAAAAAGTAAAGGAAAAGAAGCTCAAGAAGAAGATGACAGAAGCTGAGGCAGTCCAAGGATTGTTAAAGTTTAATGAGATGGTATCCGGAAGCATTTCAGTTCTGAGATCTTTCTCCTTGGAATCTCTACCTGAGACTCCAGGAAGAAACCTTGATTTTCCGGAAGAGACTATAGCTGAGCATGATGAGAAACTCGAGTATATTGAGCAAGTGGGAGAGGAACAAGTAGTTGTTGAAGGAAGTGGTGAAACAAGAGACTTATTGAAAGAAGTACAAGATTATAAGGGGTTTCCTTCAGAACACCTATCACTCTGAACATCATAGGCTGAATCCTCTAAGTTAGTAACTCCATAGAAGGATAAGAATGACGAATATGTTGTTCAAAAAGTTGTTGATGATATTTTTCAAGTGTCTACTCATGAGCAGAAAACTCCTGATCAAGAATCGATTCGGAAAAAAGACAAGGGAAAGTAACTCCTTGTAGAGACTCCGAAATCAGTGGAAAGAAAGAAAATAGAATTTGGTGATTCATCTAAAAGGAAGTTGGAGCTTATTGAGGAAGAAAATTCTCCAAGTAAAGTGTCATATTAGGAGTCATCCTCGTTGGGACATGAATTTGTTGTTCAATATTTGAGGAAGTTAGTTGGTTCCATTCTGACCATCTCGACTATAGACTCAAGATGCCAAATGATCCAACATGATCTAAATCAGAAATCAGATTCCGTATCCTTGGTTATGGATAAGTATGTCTAGATAGAAGCTGAATTCAAATCTTTTCTTGTTGGCTATGAAGCCCACAAAAGATCTTGTAAGAAAATGATGAGCTGGTCAAGGAAGACTGTGGAAGAGATGATGCTATTCAATGAGTTTCAAGACAATGTTAAAGATGCCTTTCAGACTGAGGACAAGAAGATAAATGAGTTACCGTCATCCTTTGAAGAGAAGCTGACAGATGAAAAGAACTTCCGAATCTAAGAAGTCAGAGATCTGAATGGGAAACTGAATTCTGTTTGTCAAAACTGGATGTTTGAAAGGGATCATCAGATTGAGTTTGAACAGAAGATGAAGGCTCAGGAAGAAAAGATCAAGGCTCAGGAAGAAAAGCTGAAAGCCCAGGAAGAAAAGATTAAAGCTCAATCTGCAAGAATAGTGGTCTTAGAGAAGCAAGGTGAAGAAGATCATAAAGACCTGAAGATGATCGAGACAATTCTTAAGGGGCTCATTTCGAAGGAAAACAATGCAAAATAACAAAATCCGATATTTTTGTCGTATCTAGTTTTCTTTGTTGCCGACATTTCAAATCTAATGAAAATTGTGCTTCTTGGTTCCTTTGTTGTTATTACTAATTTTTCAGGTACTTTGTTATTTTTTTCCATTCCCTCAATTTCTTTTTGAAAATCACAAAGGGGGAGAAGGAGAAGATCCTTAAGAAAAAGAATAACTCTAATAAGAGTTTATATAAGGAGGAGAAGGAAAAGATCTGTAAAAAAAAGAACTCTAATAAGAGTCTATCTAAGGGGGAGTTTTTTAAAGAAGACTTTCTTATTCGTAATAAAATGTCACTCCGGACATCTAGAATACGATCCCTAGAGTTTCAAAGCCTAAGGAGAAGTTAGTCGTATTCATCTATATCCTTAAAGCAAGGGAGATACGTTTTTTCTTCTTAGAATTTCTTTTTCGTAAGGATGTTTGTGCTTTCCAAAAAGGGGGAGATTATTGAGTCAATAAGGTTTTCCTTATGACTTTTCCATTCCTTCTTGTTTTGAAAATCACAAACAGCTTACCTTTAGGAAATTTTTTTCTTAAGGAAAATTGCTTTTATAAGGAAAATTTTTTTCTTAAGGAAAATTTCTTTTATAAGGAAAATTGTTTTCTTAAGGAAAATTGCTTTTATAAGGAAAATTGTTTTCTTAAGGAAAACTGCTTTTAAAAGGAAAATTGCTTTCTTAAGGAAAATCGCTTTTATAAGAAAAACTACCCTCATCATATTTTCATCTAGATTTTTTCTTAAGTATATGATTCGGATTCATTTCTATTTTCTTGGAATTACTTGAAACTTTGATATGAAGTATTCTGTTTTAGGATCCAAGTTTTGGATAAGAACTGTAAGGAAGTTTCACTCTGAATTCCAGATGAGAACTGCAATAAAGTTTCATTCCGAATTACGGATACGAACTCTGATTAAGTTCTACTCCAGATTTAGGATAACGAATTCTTATGAAGTTCGATGACGAATTCTCATGATGAATTCTCATTACGAATTCTGATGATGAATTCTCATTGCGAATTCTAATGGTGAATTCTCATTACGAATTCTGACGACGAATTCTTATTCTGAATTCATCTATTAAACAAAATATGATCATCTTTGTTTTATACACTTTGAATTTATTCAGACTCTGAATCTTTACTCCGAACTTCATTTTGGTTAGACTCCGAACCTTTGACTTGCTTACACTCCGAACTATTAATTAGACTTTACTTACATATGCTTCATTCCAAAATGATGTCGTACATTCAGTTATAAAATTTTGTTATAAAATTATGTCGTCTATTCTGTTTCTTATTAACCATTGGTTGAGTTACACGTGTACATGTCCCTATGATTTTTAAGGAAAATATAACAATTGGGAAGGAGTCTGACCTTACCTATAAGTAGGAGCTCATTTGAAAGAGCTCGATACTGATAACAGATGAACAACTTGGTTTTGTGCATACATGCTGTTGAAGTGATTTCTAGAGAGAGAGGCTCTTATTAACTCTCAAAGCTTCGTGCGACTCTGAATGTTGGTGATTACATTTGAGGGATTCCGGGGATAGGAAGACAGAGGTTCCGACTACCTTGAAGTTCGAGGGCTTCCTTGCTGTGGAAGACAAAGGTTTCCAACTACCTTGATGTTGAGGGCTTGCGAGGATAGCAAGACAGAGACTCCGATCTTCGTATCGAGGGATTACCCTGGTGTGGGTAAGACAGACTTTCTTGACAGTATAAATCAAGGGACCTTTATCCAAGGTTGTTGGATACCCTTCTCTTTGGGTTAAAAGACTTATATCTTGTTACTTGTAGTTCTACTACTTGTTTATATTCCGCTGCATTTTGTATTATAAGGAAATTCTAACTTTCTCATACTTATTTACTTGTACTCTGTTTCATTTAGATTCTATACGTTTTAAGGTAGAATCTCATATTGTAATCTTTTGTTAAGTTTCAATTTCCGGAACCATATTTCCGGAACCTATTTTCGGAATCTTTTTCCATGATTTCATTTGGTATTAGAGGTGTTGTGAATTTTCTTATGTTAAACTTAGTTAAACTTATCCCTTTCCTTTGCTTAAGGAAAACATAGTTATTTGTAACTAACTTTAAAGGTTCCAAATGAATTTTTAAAGTTTACAATTCACCCCCCCTCTTGTAAATTGAGCATCTACATTACTATTTTGATCCTACATAATTTACCATTATCATTTCCCAAATTTCATTAAATTATCATCATAGCAATGATCCATGCCCTCCCGACATAAGAAAACTATGTCCGTGATTTCTCAGAAATATAACCTCAGAATTTCATCCGAGAAATCTAAAACCCCATGAGTTATCATTTATTCATTTTTTTGATAACATTACCACTTTAAAAATTCACGCTATTCTATGAAATTATTCTAATCTACCAATCACAATGAGCTCAACTAGTGAATAGATGAAATACCTGTCAAGTCTCTGAAACCTAAAAGTGAAGCATAGACCCATATATCATTTAGAAGAGAACCCAAAAATCATGTGGCATGCCCCACTAATACTATCCTATTTTGGAAGAAGGTTATTCATGAACATATGCCTAAAACAATGGATAAAGTAAAATTGATAAAAAAATAACAGATTCGGCAATAAAAACCTTCACATGTATGTGTAAGCCCTGCTTGAACCTGTTCCATCACCCATGACTCACACTTGCATAAAACGATGCATCTTGGCACTCTCAGTATCAACTGCTTCCACAAACAAATTCTTCTATGCCCCCACATACAACAACATCGCCCCATGATCAGCTATCCTAGTCTCACATCACATCAGGGCCTCCCTTCCCCCATGAATAGAGGTCTCGTATTTAGAGAAAATTACAAAAAGTATGAAAAAACATAGAAACCAGCTCTGTTCCCTAGATAATGGCATTCACTATTCACAAAAAATGATCACTCATAGCTCCAAAGCACTATCAGTTAGATTTTATAAGCATGTGAGAAACATATGCCCTATAAGGAATTGACAATATCAAACAACCAGTTTTTAATCCATCTTTAATTAACTAATTATTTATTCCTAGGTTCTAACTATATGAAACATAATCAATAAGTTATCCCTAAAGTAATTAAACAATTAATTTAACATGAAATTAATAATTTTATATACAGGAATAAACCCTATTATGTTTCATCAACCAATTCCATTATACATGCATATCTGCATCAATGTGATTATCTTTAAATTACAATAATAATAACTAGATTCAATAAACTTTCCTCTTCACCTTTTGTCCAATTAATTATCAATTAATTATGGATTTATATTCTTTACTAATTTTCACCAATATAAAAATTCAAAACAAATAAGGCATTGATATCACACTATCTAGAAAATCAAGAGGAAAAATGTTATCACAGTATAAAACAACAACATTAATACATGCTCTATAACAATTTATTTAATCTGATTCATATAATTATTTGGAAAATTTTGTTTTGATCCAAACTGATAAATCAAGATTTCTCTATGATTTCACATAAGTATATAAAGGATCATTGTATCCCATACCTCAAAAGGTCATTGTAAATATTCTCATGATAATGGATCCAAGAAACATATCACAATCACCTCTTGCACAACAATTGTATCCACCAGAGGAAACCAGAACACAACCACACTATCCAAACCTCTAGAAAACCCCATCAGTAACATGGAGATCATGTACCATTACATGGAATGTCGAAAGTAAATGAAAAAAAATCAAATAAACCACAATAATAGAGGTATATAATACCCTATAAAAATGGAGGATCACTATGAATCAAAGGAGGGATATAGTGATCATTCAATGATGATGTAATCCATAAAACTCTGAAGGGAGGGTTGTTGGGTTGCCTAGGGTTTTGGGTGAAAAATTACAGCCATAGGTTTGAAAAAATTTGAGCTGATAGAAAACCATTAAAACTTAAATTACTGGGATTTACATGACGTGTAATTCCCATTAATGTCAGGTAATTCCTTGAGGTGAAGTTCCACCAAAAAATGTGTCACCTCAATGCATTATTTTAAAGTTCAAATTTTTAAATATTTCACTCTCTGAGCCCCTCTATTACCCCATGAAATAACCCATGAAACCATACTTCCTTTCCTATCATACTCATTCATGAAGTTAAATTAAATTTCTTCTAGATACAAATGATCTAACCCGCCAAACATCTTCCCAACCTCCTACAAGAAACTCTATGTTCCAAAAGATGCAAAGGATCAATCCACATTGATCTAAGTCCTTAAATTATGTACCTATAAAAATATTATCATCCCTATGAATCAAAAACCAACCTATAATGGAATTAGAGAGGGGTTATCTAAAAAACAACCTCTTGAGATACCACTCAATATTTTCCCACCACACGATCTCACCAACTAACTAGAGGAACATGTTAAAACCCACACAATAAGAAAAACTAGATTATAAAAACTCTCTTAGGGGATATACCTCTCAAAAGAGAGAAATCGACAGGAAGGAATAGGTGAAAGACATCTCATAACAAGTTTGTTATACCACCACCAAACAAACAACATAAAAATATAATATCTAACCATCAAACATCTTGGGGTTCTGAGTATGTATCTGTGACACACGTTCTTAGGTAATGTCGTCCACGCTACTATGCTACCACAAGACACAAACTAAAGAGATAACTTTCCCACAAAACACCTTCTCTTGGTGGTCCTGGATCTCTAAAGGATACTCCTCGAAGGTTGCATCATTATCCACATTGATCTAACCACAATATATGTTGTGGGAGTCATCATGAAGATCACGATGGTGCTTCGACAAGAAGAAAATATATTTTATCTGACTTATATGAGGGGGAAGTTCTATCCGGTATTCCACATCCCAAACATTATCAAACTCCTCTAAATACCCAACAAACATGGGCGAAACATTAATCCCATCACCAATCATTCTCTAACAATGATGAGTTTTCACCTTCAGGAAGACATGATCCCTAATGCTAAACTTTTGAGGTTTCCTATTATGATTGGAATAATAATTATAATAATATTTCACTTCCTTCATCCACTCACAAGTCACATAAACCATCATTTTAGTACTGTGAACCAGTTTTAGCCAATGAGTTTCTGACTCTCCAACCCAAGCCCATCACAACAAATAATGGAAAGGATGGCCATAAAAGGATTAAAACGATTCTATACATTTGGTGGAGTAAAAAATATAATTGTAAGAGAACCATACCATGGTTAAGTACGGAATCCACAAACCTCCAAAATCATGGACATAAGATCGCAATTTGTCTTCAAGAGTATGCATAGTCTTCCCTTTCTGAACATCCATCTCCATAAGAAATGTAGTTCTATGGAATAAATGTGAACCAAAATCATGTTGGAGACCACTCCACACCCTGGAGAAAAAAAATTATCTTGATTGGAAATGATCTTCCTTAGGACTCTGTGGTGTCTCCCCACCCCTCCAAATAATGCATCGACCAAACATCCACTAAGATCAACTACATAATCACAATAAAGTGGGATAATTTTATAAAAATATTCAATATTGCCCATATTTAATTATAGCTTCCATGTGATCAAGGTAAACGGGTAACATAGTCCATTGAGATGTCCAACCACATCCATTGAGTAACATATAACGTTTGGAGAAAACAACTCGTAAAACATTTCTTGACCTTATCCTTCTTGGTGACCAAGCAAGTAGAAATAAACATTGCAACTAAATGACTCATACTAGGCCATCAAAACTAAATATTCAAAGATGAAAACATATTTTTCACTCCAGGATGTACCACATAGTGAGAATTACCAAGATATATGAGAACCATATCATGCATCACCAAAGAATCAAAAATCCTTCCTAGAACAAACACCTGTTGTTTTTATCCACATGAAATCCATCTAGAGCCTCCCCACAAACCAATAGGCCTCTCTCGACCTCCACTTTAGGATCCACCAACCAGGATTCCTTCACTAGATACACCATTGATGACTACACTATCATCTAAAAAATACAACCCCAACCCAAAACGTCTCCAATATCAATATGTATTACTCAGTGTTCTTATATTAATCTATAAGAATCACTTTATTCATGCAAAAAAACACTAAATGACTTACTTCTCTGCACATAAACTGCAAAATTACCCTCACTAGGTGTATACTTGATTTCAATGCCATAATATTGTGATAACCCTATCCCCCGATGCTGTTGCAAGTTCAAGTCATGCTTGGAGAAAATGTACCTTAAGCTCTACTGATCGATGAAGAAAACAAAAGGATCTCAAATAAAGAAACATATCCACAAACTTAGGGTAAAAAACACTACAGACCACTCAACAGTGTGGATGAGTAGTTTCACTCATGGGGATATAACTTCAAATACCCAGAAGAAACGACTGATCTAAGCTGCTTCAGAAATTAGCGACAAAGCTCCTATAATAGCTTCCAAGACCAAGGAAACATTACATCTCTGCCACTATCATGGGGGATTCCTAAGAGAAAACAACTTCTATATTTAACGGATCTATAGATACTCCTATATGGGATACAACCTCTCCTAAGTAATTATTTTTTTGAGCCCAAAAATCACACCTAAAAAACATCCCAAATAACTGATTTCGATGAAGAACTCCGAAAAATGGCCCATAAATGTTCTGCATGCTCCTCCTATGTTATAATGTAAAAAAATATGTCATTGATGAAAACTACCATAATATTATATACGTACTCAAGAAACTAAATGTTTATTTACCACATGAACACAGCTTGAGCATTCATCTCACTGAACAACATCACAAAGAACTCTTAATGCCCATAACAACAAATAAAGTAGTCTTCTTGTTATAATAATCATTCACTCCTCAATGACTATATCCTTACCGAATGTAAATCATTGAGAAAAAATTTTCCCCCTTTATTTGATTGAATAAATTAGCAATCCATAGGCGAGGATAGAGAGTCTTCATTATCACTTGGTTCAAGCGGAAATAATTGATACAAAACTATAAACTACCATTGACCTTCTTCACGAACAAAACCAGTGCACCACAAGGTGACCCACATGGTAAAAAACAAAAATACAACATACCATATTTCTCTATTTTCTATTTTGAAAAATCAAAAATCATCGTACAATAAGAAGATTTTGAGATATGACACTCCCAACTACAGTTCGATCCCAAACTGAATATCTCACCGAGGGGGAAACAGTACAACATCTTCTGTGATGATATCCGGGTACTCTTTTATAACCCTAGGAAATGATGAATAATGAATTTCCTATAATTTCAACATCATCTTAGCCATCAAGGATGACAGGGTTGGAACATGCCTTTGACCCATCTGAGGGTCTCATTCACTAAAAAACAATGCCGACTCTTCATCTGTATCAAAGAAAACCACCTACATCCTGATGAAATCCATGATATCCTACACTGAATAAAACTAATCAAAGTTAATGATGAAATCAAATTCTCAAATCTATAACGATATTAAATATAACCAAGAGTGGTGTTGCACCAGCACTAGATCATAGGCTATATGTACTTCAAGATTGTCTACTCGACCTCCAATTGGCATAGTCAATGCCATGGGCACTATAAGCCTCTCTAACTCAAGTCCAAAACCATGGGCATGGGCAGGTGATATGAAAGATGGTGTCACTCATAAATCATACAAGGCACACACCCAAGTAGAAAACAAGCAGAGGGTACCTCAAATGACATCTGTCTCACCTGGAGCTGGCAACGCTAACATATAAAGCTGACCACAAACTACTACAAGGCCTATCTGAATTTTATGATGACAAAATACATTTCCGATCTCTACTAATTGAGGATGAGGAGGATCCCAGGGCTATCCCTTATTTTCCATATCTTCTGTATGCTAATTGAAAACCCATATAACCTACTGTTGCTGCCTTGTTTGGAACAACCTAAACAAATGAATGAGAAGTGTAACACCTAACACACATTAACTTCCAAAAAATGTTGGTAAATATTGATTTTTATGACCTAAAACTCCATAGGAAACACAAGTGCTTGATCCCATATCATTGGCCTCTGATCTGTCACCCCCTGAGAAATGAGATACTGCGGGCAGGGACCTACCCTTCCAAACAGAAACTCCTCTTCCCTAAAAATTGGGAACCCTACACAACAACTATTCTCCATGATGAATCCTAATGACTCCCTTTTCGTGATTACCTGGTTCTTACTAACACTATCTCAATGACCACTTCCCTTTCCAGTACATGAAGAGATGTCTTTAACACAAACACAGTGACCTGGTACAAGATCTCTTGACACAAAGCCTCCCTGAAATGCCTCACCCAAGCCTCCTCATCTAGAAATAGGTCTAAATCATATAATAAATGGCTAATAAAATATATTCCAAACTCTCACACAATAGAGATCCCTTTTGGAACATTATGAAGCTCTTGGCTAATAGCCACCATCATAGTTGAAGAGAGAAACATGACTCTGAACTGGTTTTGAAACTCCACTTTTGACACTGATGACTCCTCACACTTAGCAAGGAATAAGAACCACCATTGCCACACTACCCCACACAATATCTTCATAATCAATGACACCCAGTGCTCCTTCAAAGAATCGATCATACTGAAATCTATATGAACCTCTTCCATATAGTCTCATTTGACTACATCTGAAATGGAGCTATCATACTTTTTAGACTCTCTCACTAAAAATCTTAGAGTGTCCTCCTTCAAGTGTCATCATCGTCAACCTCTACAATCTGGAGATCTACTGGTGTAGCCTATTAACCATCTTATACATGAAACTGAAGAGGATGTTAACCTAGATTCATAACTACAATACAAAAAACAACATTTCGTTCCCCTAATCTAGGAATATGGAAACAATAAAATTAATTAATGGATTTATTTTATTCATTATATATTAACCAATACCAATGTCCACCCATTAAAACACCAACACAAATAATAATGGTGCGTTATCCATTAATAGTTCTCTACACTTCCATATATCCTTGTTTAATAGACACTATAAACATAATGTTTCACACATTAAATCACATATTACCCAAAATAATAGTGTCTTTGCTTGTATCCTTTATTTACAACACTTTTTAATCTTAGTTGACACTTTTTACCAACCATCCCATGAAAAATAACATTTTTTAACTACAAAATACATCATAACCCTCAACCAGAGATCTGATACAACTTTATCATGACTCCATTATCCCAAAATGTTCCTCTCCTGGTCCAATAGTCTGGGAAGTGAGATAATGACCCCTGTGACTCGCCTCCTATAGGCCCCAAGATGGTGAATATAACTATGGGAATTTTAAACACTCAACATAGAGGTTTTACCCTCTAAGAGAAGACATACGAAAGAGAGTGATAAAATAGACACCAACCAACTCTTTCTCAGACCACAAAGAGAAAGAAATATCATCTACACATAGGTATTGTCATGGAAAATTACTATAAATGAAAGTGTGAATGTGCAAGTACTAAAATACTGTATAGTGACAGTGAAAATGATGGCCAAAAAACTCCTGCAATAATAATAATAATAACCAGCCTAATCACCAACCAAATCCATGTGACATAAATAATAGTTTATATAATGCATGGTGAGTATAAAAATATACATAGAAAGATCCTCTCTGAAGCCTCTAAAACATATTTATGGAAGTCATGATAAATCACAATGAACAACAAGTGAAACTAACTCATAAAAAAGGTATACTATGTTCCCAACCACACCATGGATGATCTCAACAAGTACCGCATAAAAGGGAATATTATATAAAAAAAAATTTCAACTGTACCCCACTACTACTTCCCACTATTTTTCCTCTTTTCCCCAACGTCACATGTCCTAAGCATCTCTCTCCATAGTGGCTTGCTTGAAGTCACCTGGGTGAAGCACCACAACCTGTACCTTGTGCAACACACCACCACCACATCCACATATCCAAAAGTACCCTGGTAGTTTCTGGGATCCACCACATCATGCATAATGTGTATCATATGTCAGGTATTATACCTCAATCAATTACATTCCATACACTACGTAAGGATCCTCAAGCACTCAAAACCTATACACATTATACCAATATTAGCCATTAGGAAACTATATCTATGATATATGTGTGTGAAATAACCCCAAGCCATTAAAAACTTCTACCCACATATATAGGGGAAAACTGCCTTGTATACTTGCACAAGTAACTACCAAGAGAAGATAGTGGGGCCGAATGGATTATTTAGACATCTATCCTCCCACAATGATGTTGGGTAAAAGACCCTATTAAAGATAAGAATCACTATGGTGTGAGTTTATTTAACTAACAGGATGGACTATCATATTGAAGAACTAATGTAAATGGTATAATATTGATCAAAACCACACTCTAGGAATAACCAAGTCTTAGGCTCAACTGTAACAAACATCTTTCTGACATCTGACTTCCACTACTAAGACATGATATCCTATAACTGCACAACCATGTAAGAAGATACATTATATTACTTTATCCCTTTTTTATCATTAGAGATTTATTTTAATTAATTCTTATAAATTAATTAACCATTATCATTTCCCACATTTGTTTACATTATATTCACAACAAAATTTAATTCCCTCCAGGCATAAGAAAACCGGGTCCCCAGTTTCTCAGAAATATAACCTCAACATTGCATCCTTGTAAGATCCAACCCCCCGAGTTATACTTTATTTATTTATTTATTTAATAGAATTACCAGTTTAAACATTCCTGGGATTCTAAGAAACCATTATAAGCTATCAAATGCAAGGGTATCATGATGGTTAGTATATGAGGAAACTATTGAGTCTTTTCCACCTATAACGGAAGCTTAGACCCATCCATAATTGGGAAGCTAAACTAGAAAAGCACATGGACCACACCAGGCATCTTCGCCTATTTTGGAACTAGGGTAAGAAAGGCCATCTACCACAAGTAGTAGGGAATTCAAAGTAGATAAATAAAAAATAGATTGAAGGACAACTAATATCACATCAATGAGTGAGGCCAACCTCAAGCCTTTCCACCATCCCTAATGTCCTCCCCAACACCCACATTTATAAACTAATGCATCTCGCCACACTAGGAATCAAATACTACCACAACCACTGGGCCACCCAGCCCCCACATACCACAATAGCCCTCTAGGCCCAACCAACTCAAGAAAATGTTACATTGGTGCCTCCCTATCGCCAAAACCATATGTCTCGTATCTAGATCACCTCACAAGTAGCATGAAAAAACATAGCAACATCCTTTTGACCCCATAGCCTCACATTTATATTCTACACACAATGATCTATCATAGTTCCAAATCAAATGAAATCTTACTTTAAATTAATGTGGGAAACTTAGTCCCCACATGGGATTAACTTTGTTTCGCAACAAGTTCATATTTCATCATAAATTAACTGATTCATTATTCATAGGGTCCACCTAGGGTAAATCTATGTTACAATATATTTCAATATATCGCCAAATTGTTTCATGAATTAATTTAACATGCTTTTAATACTTTTATAAACAAGAATCAACATGCTTTGGGTTTATAAACTAATTCCAATATATATGTAGATCTACATAAATTGAATTATCACCAAATTTCAACAACCACAAAAATTGGATTAAATAAACATACCACTTTAACTTTTAATAAATTAATTATCAATTAATCCCTTATTTATGTTGTCAACTAGTTTCCGTCTGGAAAAAAATATTATCCAAAATGGAATATATATAACACTATCTATAAAATAAACAGGAAAACCATTATCACAGTATATTACAACGACATTGATATGCGATCAATACCAATTTATTTAAGTGGATTTAAATAATTATTAGGTAAATTTAATTGGGATTCAAAGGGGTAAATCATGCTAGCTATCCGAAGACACATATGTAAATAGAGAAGAATCAAATATCCTACTATAAATGTGTGTTGATGTTATTCACAGAAGAACATTTCTAAGAAATGGATCACGATCATCTGTCCTCCAACAAATGCATCCACATGAGGATACCGTGACATAACTACACCAATCAACCACCAAGAAAAACATATTTAAAACATGAAGATCAAACAACACTACATTGAAAGGATAAATAGAATGAAAATGATCAAAGAATGTAACACCCCAGGTTTCCATGATACACTTCTATTTGAATAATACAATAGCGTGTGTTGTACGCAACACAGAGTTCAAATGCCCCAAGACCCAACAAACTAGCCGTTAAAAAGTGGTTATGAATAGTATTAACTGAATTTTAAATTTTATATTATCCTTATAATTTTAGAATCCATATTATGAGTTTCTATGATATAATTTATGAACAAATTCATTTATTTCAGATAAAAGAAGTATTTTTTAAACAATGCAATTTTTCCTGCCTTTTAATGGGGAATAATTTTTAAATCAAATATTTGAAACTTTTATATATTCAATTAAATAAATTGAACTTCTTCTTTAGAATCGGGATATAAGAATTTTGTTTTAATAAAGTTTTGTTGTTTTTCTGATAACTTTCAAATTTGGGTGTATAGTGAAAAATACTATATTTTAACTGAAAACAACCTCTTTAATCAAAATAATTTATATTGTTAAATTATAAATTTTAATTGTTTGGAAGTATAAATATATTAAATTTTTATGATTTAATCAAATCATGGTTATTGTAAGTAATTTCAATTTGAAATTGATATAAACAAGTGTCAAACTTTCGATAGTTATTATTTCTTAAAAATACGTCTTTTGGTTTTGACAATAGAAATTAATTGAATAAATGAAACTTTTATGTTTTCAATTTGGTAAAATAGACATTATTTTTGGATTCAGAATATTGAAATTACCTTAGGGTGAAATTTTGGTACTTTTCTGATAACTTGCATATTTTGATGAATAGTGAAAATAACAAAATTTTAATTAAAAACAACTTTTTTAATTGAAATAATTAATAGTGATAAATTATGAATTTGAGTTATTTTAAAGTATAATTATATTATTATTTCACCATTTAATCCAATTTTTGTCATTGGATATAATTTCATATTTAAACTGGACATAAGAAAGTGTCAATCTTTTGATATTTATTATTTCTTAAAAACACATTTTTTTGTTTCGACAACAGAAATTAATTTTAAATAAATTTCTGCCACTTATATGTAATGAATTTAGAAAAATGGATTCCATATTTAGAATCAGCTAGTCCAAATTGTTTAAATATGTGACTTTTATTTTTAGACATTTTGAATAATTACTTTGGTAAATATTTTATTTACCCTGGTTAAAGGATAAATCCGGTAAATAATGGTAAAAAATTATATTATAATTATAAAATACCCTAAAACATTTCCTAACCCTATGTTATGATACATTTCTGACCATGAGAATCTTTGGGTCTATTTTGGGACCCCATGGAGCCACTTGTAGGTGATAGGACACTTTATACTAATTAAGTTAAAGTAAATACAAAAATGACAAAAGCATATATATTTTAGAAAAACAATTTTTACATAGGGTAATATATGTTATATTTTCGACTATAAATATTCATTAGAAATATAATAAGATTTACTACATAATTTTATTTTATTTACAATTTCTAGACTTTAAATAATTTAATTTATTTATGACACAATGATGATGCAGTAATTACCGCATTAATGAAATATTAAGATAATTGATATTATAAATACCCAAATAAATTTAATTTGAGACTTTTTATAAATTTAAAAAATTTCTTAGGTTTCTATGACATATTAGTATTGTTTATATAAATTTTTTTGAGTAATAATGATGTTATAAATTTATCAAGAACAAAATACCCAATAATGTCAATATTGACATAAAAGAGATTTTAAAACAAATATTTTATTATTAATTAGTATTCAATTCCTAAAATACTATGGTTTGGACAAGAGACTTATATAATGATAGGTTTATAATTAATGGACCACTTAGGGGTCTCTTGGAGGTATATAGTATGTTTATTAACAATATAATATAAAAATACAAAGTGACATGGTAAGTGTCGAACTAATTAACGAAGAGTTAAAACTAAACGATAAGGTTAATATAATGACTCAAAGATGTCTAAATTATATTGTTTGAGTGTTTTTCAACCCATACCCACCTTAAACATTAAATAATATGCTTTGGAGCCATTAGAAACCGAACATGTATTTATTATAAAGTAATATTTCTAGATTTTCCTAAGGTGCCCATCCTCCCCCTTATAAAAGGACACCAATTCTAACCAATTCTTCACACATAAAAATCCTTTTGGTTCGGCCAAAACCTGAAACAATACTCTCTAAAATCCCCTCAATTTAACCTAGAGGCATTATATTGATCAGAAAGCCAACCTAAAAATCCCTTTTGATCAAATCAATAGGTAGAACCCGAAGAAGAGGTAATGTTTTCACCACCTGTTTTCAAGTTCATTTAATCTTCAACTTATTATTTATTTGTTATTACCTTTCAAAAATAATAAATATAGTATCTTATATATACTGTGATGTTATTATAAACATGTTACAACCATATTCAGTATTCTATATATCCTTTGAATGACATGTCACCATATGTGCGTATATACGACTTACCGTCTCCACGTCGTGGTGTGATTGTTATTCAGAGCATTATTATTTGGATGGGTATAATAATGATGTGTAATTCATGTAAATAATAAATATGACATGTTAATTATTTTTTAAATATGATGTACCATCCAATTATATATTATTTTAATATCAAAAGAATGTTATTGTCTCTCGTGCGTACGTACGGACTCCCGTCTCCACGAACGCGATGAGATTCATTCCCCATCTTATCCATTCGAGACTAATTTCATTTGATGTTTAAAAATAATGTTTAGGGACTTGATATCAATCTGGATATGAATAAGATACACCCTATCCAAAAAAACATGGCTTATGTAATAAAAAATATAAAAGAAAACGAGTACGTTAACACCCGAAACGACGATAATACTAAAATATTATTAACAAAGAATTATTAGAAGATCATATATGATATCATAATTATGTATATGGTTCTTTTTTAATTTAATAACAATGTTTTAACTAGTATACAGGAGGTTAACATACCATCAACTATGTAAAAGTACAAGGCAAGGGTTATTTCACAATCTCTTCATTATCCGAGGTTGTTTATACGAAATTATCTTTTGGGACATCTTTATCATCCACATCCATGTTTCATAAATATGTATTTCAAAACATTCTTTCTATTTTACAGAATATGGGTTAAAGTCATTTATACGATTGTTTGACTTTTTATAAGTGGTTTATAAAGGAATCTTTCCATCATTTTCCAAACAAGGTCCTTTTTATCCTTTTCGACAGAATTAAGGTAAGAATATCTTTTTTTAACTTATACTGCTGGTGCGTCTATTTTACATCATTATAAAATCTTAGAATCTTCCCTTTCAAGTTTATAAAGATATTTTAAAAGTAAAAGGTTTTATTTTATAATTATGTGACTTTTAAATGATTTCAAAAAAATAGATATTTCTCTCAAATAGTTTTGATTACATCTATGTTAACATCCTTTGATGTATTTTTATCTTATTTGAAGTTGATTTATTATGATACAAAACTTCCATATTGTATTGAACGTTTTGTGATATGTTTGACTATGGATGTGTTATTTTTATACCATTCATGTTTTATGGAGAATGTGTTGACATTTTGTATGCTATTTTTAATATGAATGTGTATGTTATGTTTAAACCTAATCAAATGAGGAATGAATTGGACTTAATAAGTGATAGGTGTATCCCACTATAGCTCTTCGATTCATCAGTAGGTATCATGAGAAAAACTAGTGTCTTGGAACGAGGCCTTGACAATTTTTTTTGTAGTCTTGGCATGAGGCCTTGGCTATGTGGTTATGATAGTCTGGCATTATGCATTCCATCATTATGAAAGTGGTTATAGATATTTCATGTGATTATTAAACTAGCAGAATATATATGTGAATAAGTAAATGGAAATATATCATTTTATCAATTCCATATTCTGCTGAAGTTCAAGTTTAAAAGGATTTTGTATTAGTAATACATTGCCTTAAATGTTTATGCTTATTTATGAATGTTTCCTCTATATTGTTATCCTTACTGAGCCTCTGAGCTCACCCCTTTCAATGTTTTATTCTCCCCAGGTTGTAAAGAGGTAATTTATGAATGACCTGTAGGGATAATATGAGGGGATATAAATACAAGATGTTGTTTTAGTAGTTTTCAATTTATGATGCAACATAAACTTTATGAATGTAACTAGTTATTCCAAGGATACAAAACTAATCTGTCTTTTGAGACATTATCTTTCTTGTGATCATGCCAATGTTATGTAATAATGCACTAACTTTGGGAAACTGGGGTCAGGGCATTATAGTTTGTATTAAAGGAAGCTTAGTACAAACCTTGGAATCTAGATTTAGATAAACTCTGATTAGAGCACATATACCTAAGATGGACTTTGAGGATTAGTATTGAAGAACTTCCTAGAATTTTGGTATTGTAGAGATTTTGTAATTTTTCCGAGCAATACATCCCCGTCTAGATACGAGCAGGTAGAGGCGGCTCTGGAACAGATGTACCTAGGGGTAAAACCAGAAAACACCTCTTTGAGCTAGACTCGAATGGGTATTGGTCACGACAATGGGCCTTGCTGCACTCTGGGTTACGACACTCCTGGCGGATATGCATAGGATAATTCTCAATTTCATTACAAACCATTATGAAGGGTTTATGAGTATATACTTCCTCAAAGAAAACATTATTATGATTATGGATTGTATCCATAAATAGTTTAATTTATGTTAAGTGTTTTACAAGTATTGAATTATTTATTTTGATTCATAAACTGATCTATTTTATGACATTGTTTAGAAATGGCTCCCAATAGAAGGAATGAGAACTCCAAAAATACGCATGATCCAAAGAGTAAGAAGGATCATATCTTTCATGGTCTTAAGCCAGAATTTAGAAAGGAAATATTCTCCCACGTATTATCATCATATGAAGAAATATTATCATGTGTTTATAAGATAAGTAAAGAATTCTCAGAGTCCTATGTCTTTGAAGGGAAGCCAGAGAAGGAAAGGATGGTAGAGAGAAGGACAGATAAAAGGAAGAAGGTAAAGAAGGATTTTCCCATATGTAACAACTGTAGGAAGAATCACCTTGGGAAATTCTTGAAGGGAATGGGAGTATGTTATAAGTGTGGAGAAAAAGGATACCATGCACGTGACTACAAGGGTAAGCAAAAGGTTTCAAATATACAATGCTTCATATGCAAGGAGTTTGGACACTATGCGAACCAATGTCCTGGTCATTGGACTATGCCACAAATGATTCTATTGAATAATAATCAAGTTATGATACTACCACAGATGAAGAGGAATGACTAGTGTTCTTATGTTGTGATTTTGGGATTATTTCATTAAAGTGTCGTATCAACGATGTACTAGAAATAAATAAGGATTGTACTGTAGTACTATTTCATTGAGGATTTGAGATTTTAGGGTACTAAGAAATGTGACTCTACAACAAGTTAACTTATTTGAAACTACATGGTTGTAGGAATGATAAACCTTAATATTGTCTTAATATTGAGGTACTGATTTTGGAATAAGATATGGTTGCTTTATTAAATTATATTGGATATTCTTGACTTCCTTGAAACTGATTAAAGATTTGTATATTCCATAATTTTTGGAGTTTACAACATTTTTGGATGGATGAAGTATATCCAGTATTCTATAAGGAATGAGGTAGCATAAATTTAATAACATTATTTGTGCAATTTAGGGGATTTGGGAAAGGGATGATCAATTTTCAATATGTTAGTATTTTAGTATTCCATGAATGTAGAGGACTAAAAGTTAATCAAGGCACAACCTAATGGATTGCAGTAGTAGAAATCCAGAAGAATCAATAGGGGAGTCATGATTCTTATTTGGGAACAACCATGCACTGTAGGATGATGTATTAGAAAATATTCATTCGTGACACACATTGATGGAGGATAATAAATAAATTTAATATATGTACATAAATATCAATCTATTATAAAAAAAATACTTATAGAGTGATCATTTTCGAAAACAAATATAAAAGTTCATAAAATGTATGAGAAATAAAGATCTATTACATAATATATAGTAGATATCAATGTGAAAACATGAATAAACCCATCTTACCATTATTTGAAAATGATGTACTAGAAAATAATTCACTATACAAAATATTGAATCATAATGATGGCCATTGTAGATCCTTTTATTCTTAAATGTTATGAAATTTCAAATGTATCTTATATTTACCACTTTTGTTGCGTGAAAATATTATTTGTGGGAGATACATATAACATCCAATTTTAAATATAAAATAATTTCGAGATAAATTGTAACAAATATTAATGGAAGTATATATAATATATTTTTTTAGAATTTATAGATTTCTATTTTTTTATTAAAAAGGTTCCTTCATGAGTGGGATAATCAACTCTCTTATAACCTTTAGATGACGAACTTCTAGTGTTCTTGGCTAACGGCTATATTTTCTATAACTTTTATAATGTTGGTGTAATTTTCCTTCTAAGTATTATTTTTTTTTTAATTTATTTAGTTAATCTCTCATTTATAATAATAATAGTTTTGTTTTTTAGTTAAAATATAATTAGTTTAAATATTTTATACATTATTCATTGATTATCATTGAATTTTTATAAATGAATTAATAAATAATTCATTATCTAATTGAATTTATTCTGGCATAAACATTGTTTGAGTAATGTAAATTATCTTTAAACAAGGTTTTGGATAACATAATTTCTAAAATAAATGAAGCACATGAAGATAAGAATAATGTACTTTTGTAATTAAAAATGTGGTATCATGGAGAAGGCCTTACCCAGTTCCAATTACAAAATCACATGGTTAGTAATTTATTATTTTTTCTTCACTATTTCATGATCTTTGATTTAATAATCTTGGTATACCATTTTTTTATCTAGGGTTATTCTTTTAAAAAATATAATTTCATTTTTAATCATTCATAATTTGACTATGTCGACATTGAACTTTGGTTCTCTTGATTTGGATGATTTTTCTTTATTTATTCAACATCATGATTACCATAAATTATTATCTTATATTAAGTGATATTTGAGGGTGAATATATTTTTAAACCATTATTTTTAAAATATATTTATGGATGAAATTATGTCTCAATATTAATGTCAATGTTGTTGTCGACTTGTCACTAAATTAATGCTTAGGTTTAACAAATTAGGATAAATCCATTTCTCATATATTTTTTTATGTTTGATTATGTTTTAACTTTTATATTTTTATATTATGTGTTGTTTTTGTTTTTCATGTGAACATATTTTATTTTACAAAAGATATTCATTTATTTAAAAAAATATTAATAATGTTAAGGGAATGATATAATAAATATGATGTTGTGTCTAAAAAATATTAGTTGATGAAGAGACACTCTATTATTACATGGAAAGTGTATTCAAAGAGAAATGTAAAGGCATGTAGAAAACAAAATTTTTGGAAAATAAATCCCATGAATTTTCCTCATTGGATGTTCTTCATGAAAAAAATAAGGAATATCTTATAGTGATTATGAAATTGAGCTTGAATATGCGGTGATTACTAGTGATGAAGATGAATATGAGATGAAACCAATGGAGTAATACGTCTTTAATTTTGAAGATGTTGTGAAATTGAAGAAAAATCGAATATATATTCTATTATTGGAAAAATGATGGAGATAAGCCTATAATAAAGATGAAAATTTATGAATTTTATGAATAATATTGATAAGAAGTTGAAAACATTGTGAAAAAAATTATTTGGTTTGTTCTTTAATTATTTTTTCAATAACTAAGACATTCGATTACATGGTTCTAAATTCCATAGTGTGATAATATTAATTCAATTCATAAAATTAAGAATTCAGGAATCAGTTAGTATAAATATAAAGCATGATTAAAATAAGATCGAGTAAATTCCTTCCACTATCATATAATGTGAAAAGAAATAATGAGTTAATGTCATGTTAAAACACTATAAATATACAATTCGTAAAATTTAAACTAATTTTTTGTTGCTTAATTTTTGTGTTAATTTTCGATTTATTTTATAAAATTTCAATAGTATATAGATTCAATTCCCATTATCAATTTTAACTATAATTGAATACATATATTAATTTATTTTTTATTGGTAAATATTAATATTGATGGAGGAATTAATGAAACAAAAATAATAATGAAAGTATGATGAATAGATTCAATGGATAAAGGGGAATTGTTTTAAATTATTTATTTATTACATTATATATATATATTTTCTTAAATATTTAAAAAAATTTCTTCCATACATATATTTTAGGATATATATTTTTTTACGATACAAATAGATTCTTGACAATATCATCACACCTTATTAAAAAAATATTTTGATTGAATCGAATGTGTAATATGATGGTTTTATCAGTACTGATAAGCATGAGAATATTGATTTTACGAATCTTGATCTTGAAAAAAGTAGAAGATTTATTCGAATAAAACTCCACAAACCATTTATTATAATATTTTTTAACATTAATTTCATTCTAAATTTTTTATTATGTGTTCAAGGAGTTATTTAAAATTATAATGATTCTAATTTTTATGAAATATTCTCAAAACATCCTCGAACAGACACTCATAGATCTAGTACTAAATAAAAATTCTTCACATATCTAGCTTCGAAACTGATATACATCGTCCTTTTTCAACTTTCCAAAGCATACAATTTAATATTCAAATTCTATTTTACATGATTTCCCATGGACCATTTATGTTTATGGTTTTTTAGATCTAATACACTCTCATATATAAATGTACTCATGTCTTAAAATGAGTATTTTTTCTCTACAGTATATTTTTCCTATTCGACATTATGTCTTAAACATCTCCAATAATTTTTTTTACACATGTAACCATTCTATATAGAACTCATTTATCATAATTCATCACAACTTAGGTCAACGTATAACATAATTAGTGTAATTTCAAACACATAATATGGGAAATCATATGTATCCACAATTCAATGTCACTAGTGAGCATAAGATTAAAGGAAGGGTTTGGTTACATAATAATTGTACTTAAGAATTAGATAATAGAATTTATATCCATTAAAATATGGATCCTGAATCACGATACGTAGAAAAATGGATTAACATAAGGAAAGAGTCATAAAACTATAGAGTCATGATTAATGTAAAAAAGTTCCTTGAATAAAGAATACATCAAAATCAAATAACGAAAAGAGAAAACTTGTCGGTATCGTTGAACATTATCTTCATATAACAATTACAAGAACCTATAATTATGTTATAACCTTAGAATATTAATACCCAAAATCCCTTTGTAGAAACCTATTAACTAGTTAACCTCGTAATCTCAAAGGAGTAACTTATAATGAATAGATTATATAATCATTTTCGAATGTGTTATAGTGATATAATGGATCACTCAAATAAAATAATACCAAATAACTTATTGATTTTGGTTCAATCTCCAATCCTTAACTCAAAAATAATTTTTATGCTCCATATCATAAGGAAAAAATTTAAAATCATTCACTTTTAAATATAACAATAACCATTTTTCTCTCATAGATGTAACTCCCTATTTAGCATAAATGTTTTTAAAGAAAATATATTTAAAATTATCAAATTATATCCAAATAAGGAATATAGATAGTATAATTGAAACATTTATTCTAATGATAATCAATAAAAAATCTATTATTTTCATTAATTAATAAAAATTCTTTAAATATAACTAAGAACATTATTGAAGAAATAAATATTCCACATTGAAAATAATATTTTAAAACAAATACTTTTTAGAAAAATAAGAAAAAATAAATTTGAAAAGTACTCTATATATTTTTATAAAAACATCAAATCATTGATATCTCAGGATGAAAATAATGATTTTAATGCTATA
Organism: Viscum album; assembly: GCA_963277665.1. Classification (NCBI taxonomy): domain Eukaryota; kingdom Viridiplantae; phylum Streptophyta; class Magnoliopsida; order Santalales; family Viscaceae; genus Viscum; species Viscum album. The sequence goes on from OY728132.1 coordinate 1,969,709,205, forward strand.
TTTATAAAGATAATGATTTTATTCACAGCATTGGTGAAAGTTAAATTTTTAGAAAATAAAAAGGAATATTTTATTAACTATTTCTGTTAATCATAAATCTATGATAAATATTAATTTAATAATTTATCTAAAAATACTAATTAAATTATTGTAATTTTTTTAGAAAACATGGAATTGTAATAAAAAATTTTATTGGCTGATATTGAATAAATAAGGTAATGTTTTGTTAAATAAATTTTGTAAAAAAATTTGACTAAAATTGAGTAAGAAATTGTTCTTAAACATGTATACTAAATAAATATCCAGAGGGGATTAAAAATTAAATGATTCTATCTAATATAGATCATATAGTTTCTTAATAATATTTCTGGAATAAACAATATTGATTGAAATTATGTTTGAAACAAGAGTCCCATGCCTCCTTAGTATCCATTGAATCATAAAATCCAAGAATTAATAACTTAATATAAAATGTATTATGTCATTCAAATAATTATATTAATGAAATAACATTTAAAATTAAAATTATATACTTCTCGAAAATTATGATAGGTTCATAAAAAAAATAATGCCCCAGAGAAGAAGAATTTGAGATGAATAACCATTTTCATGATCAGATCACAGAATTGAGAAATAACAAAAAGATATATAATGTTTATGGAATTTAAATCTAGAGAATATTTTTTAAATAAAATAAACATAATTTCAATTTAATCTCACACATCGTCTTGAAACAATGTTATCAATGTTGAGTTGATATAATCTAAAAATGAAATTGAGTTAAGAAAACCCCTACCACTTCGTTAACTTTGGATAAAAACCCCTGGATTAATTAAAATGAATTAAAATAACAAATAACATGATGTATGAATTATTCATGAAATAATGTGTAAAAAGTATGTATATTCACCATGGAAATAAAGTTTGGCATACAAAATTTAAGTACACCACAATAATGTGAAATTTAATAAGATCCCTTACCTTCACCATAGACCTTCCACGAATTTCCTTTAACTCATATAAAAAAATTATATAAATTACATAGTTTTTTATGAAATATTTATAAGATTAATAATTTATCAATTGGTTTTTTTAATTATTTCCATTACATAATTATTAACATAGTCTTTTACATCCACATAATGTGTTTTGAAGAAATTTTATTCAAAATTTCAATACATTTTTGGTGTGTTGACTATGGTACATTTGTAATTTTTCCATAATATCAAGAATAAAAATAAGAGAAAAAATATGATTTTTAAACAAATATAATATCTTTTAAACTGCTAATTAATAATGGTTATCAAAACTAAATAATGTACAATCATTGACATTTTATTCTATACGTAAACTTGAGTGACATTTACATTTCTCAAAAAACATAATGGAAGGATGATAAGTATTATTTTATCATTCCTTAATAATAATTATATCATAATTATAACATTGTATTTTTATAATAAATTATCTATACCATAATTTTGATTTTATTATGAAAAGAGAATCACATCTCTTTATTGAGGTGGTAATAAACACATACAGACGCAAAATATAATCTTGTTTCAGTGGATGGATTGATATGAAAATTGTTGATATATGTAACGAACACAACCCAAGTAGCCTTATATTGGTGTCTTTATATAATAAATTAGTATTGATATAAAGAATCACATCTTAATAGACCAAATAATTTTAATTTTTTTATATATCAGACACATACATGATACCAATTTTACATTAGAAAAGAAAAATAAAGAATGAAAAAAACTAATAATCCCTAAATCTCATTCCATGAATTCATTTTTATATCATTGGGATTAGAAAAAAATATTTTTGTACAAAATATATCATTAAGGGTCTACTATAGAAGAATATCTATTGAATAAATAAGCATAATAAACATGAAAGGGTAAATAATTAAGCACACACGCCATTCAAATATCTGGATAAGGAATAATAAATATGGAAATGCAACTAAGTAAAAACATATTCTATCGAACTAATAAACTGAAAATAAAATTCACCCATAGATAACATAATTGGGAAAATCGCATGGATAATGATTACTATAATGCTAATGAATAAAATTCTTAATCATTGGATTCCATGATCTGAGGTATCATCATACCAGTACTATCAAGACCATTAATAATACAGTTTAACTAATGCTCATCGAAACATTTTTAATTTGGCCAATATAATTTGTCACATCTAAACTATGAATGCATCAAGGTGATATATTATAGAAATTTCCACCCACACTACAGGTCTAAATCATTCCTCAAATATCAAATAGTTTATTTATTTCCACAAAAATATGCATTACTATAAAATATCAATATTATGTTAAGGATCTAGATTTATCAATATTTTCCACGTTAATAAAATAATGTTTATAGTAATAAAATTTATTTAAAATTTTTATATGGTTTACTAAATAATAATATAGATAATATATGATTATGGATATATAATTCAAATTTACTTTCAAATGTGAATTAATTGTAAGAAATTTATTCTACATGATAGAGTTATCATTTAGATTTTTTTGAGATTGTTCAATAACATTTTCCATTAGGTAATTTTCATGTAAAATTCCATTGAATTATATAATTCAATGTGAAACATAATATACCATTAATTATTAATGAATAATTATATTTCATGTCTGAATGGTAGTATATACACCACATAAAAGTGAATTTGATCATAATAAAAAATAAATCACAATAGAATTTAAATTGAGTTATAATCTCTTACCTTATGCTTCAATTTTTCTGAAAAACATTTTACCTGTTGTATAGTGGTTTTCAAAATTTTATTAAATTATTATATTACTATATTAAAATTAATAATTTCATATATTATCCTTTTATTAAATATTATCAACAGTTTGTTAATAGTGTTTCATTTTTTATTTTTTTCGAATGTCAATTGCCTTATTTTATCTAGCGTGTTTTGTCATTAAAGATCCAGTTATTGAAAATATTATATAGATTAATAATATAAATTAAAATAATAATGATATATTCGTCATATTTATATATTAATTATACATTTACAACCAATATTGGATTATGGTGGGGAAAAATGGATTACGTCACGATTATATATACTATTGGCTATATTTATGTAACAACCCGAGATTTTATAAGATATATTCTTTTTAATTTCTTTCATATCTGCTAGTGTATGCTACACCGAGATTATCTTGCGCTATACGCAACACCGTATTAGCTTGCAGTATACGCAACAATATTCTTAGATTGTGTAACACACAATTTCAAGTTCGTTTTATAATAGTCATTCTACACAAAATTGAGTGTATATATATATATATTCAATGTATAAATGAAATATGGTTGCAGTCTGTTATTCGAAACAATAAAGGATTCTTCTACAACATGCAACCCTGACTTGGCTTGCATTACACGCAATCACGACTTTCCTCGATAACGTGTGTTGTACGCAATATCAGGTTTCACTAAACAATGATATATGGTTATAATATTTTTTTGAACTAGCCGTTATGAATAGTATTAACTAAATTTTGAATGTTATAACATTATTATTTCATCTTACAAATTTTCTAGAACATGGTATGTGAACAAAATAAATTTTTCGGGTAAAATAAGTATTTTTAAAAAAATGCAGTTTTGCCGCCTTTTAATGGCACACCCACATTAAATCTAGTTTTTGATATGTTTATAAGTTACATTTTACAAAATAAAATTCTCCTTTTGAATCAGGATATAAAAATTTACATTGGATAATGTTTTGATATTTTTCTGATAACTTTCATATTTTATTGAATAGTAAAAACACGCTATATTTTAATTAAAAACAACTTTTTTCATCATAGTAATTTATGTGGTTAAATTATAATATTGGATGGTTTTATAGTATAAATATAATATATTTTTACCATTTAATATAATTTATGTCATTAGAATTGATTTTACCATGAATTTATAGGTTAAAAAAATTCAATCTTTTGCAATGTAATAAACAAAAACCCGTTTGTTTTCGACAATAGTATTAATTTTAATTTAATTTATGAAACTTTTTTGTATTGAATTTGGAAAAATTCATTGAATATTTGGAATCAATGGGTCCAAATTATGTTAATAAGCCACTTTTTATTTTTGGCCATTATGAATAGTAACTACGGTAATTTTTTTATTTACTATAGTTAAAGGTAAATCGGGTAATTAAGGGTAAAAATAAGATTATAAAATTACCCTAAAACTTGGAAAAATCCAATTGGATGACTAAAAGTCAACCCATATCACCTATGCGTCGGATTAGAATCATTTAATAGACTTTATTCCATGAAAATAATTTAATTATTATTAAAACCAAAGAAAGTGACAACATGTCACTTTATTAAATCTTATAAGTTTAATAATTTTCATTTTGTGATAAACTTAATGAAATTTCGAACCTGAATAGTCTCCCAAATTTTAATAAAATCATCTACATCATATTAATTTGTATATAATTTTTAGGTATTAAATAATTATCATTTATTGTGACACAATAGTGATGCAGAAATTGTTTATTTAGTGAAAAATCGAGAATATAGTTTTTATTAAACTAATAGTGATCATAAAAGGCACAAAACCCTGACCAAAACTTATTGGTCATGTAAATTTAAACCATAAAAATTAAATGGTAGAATATTTGACCATTTGGAGCCTTATAAAAGTGATTATGACACTTATATTATTTTATTTTAAATGATGCCAAAGTTGTCACCTTCATAATTTAATAAATATAACAATTTAAATATTGTGATTTTAAGATGATAAATTAGAGTAAAATTATTATTGTGAAAGGTAATTGATTTATATTCATCATAGGATTTATGTTTTAATTTTTATGCAACAAATAAGTATATTAAATAATTATACAAAAATTTTGTAGTAATTTTTTTATTAAGAGATAAACCAAATAAATGGTTTTAAAAACAATAAAATAAATATTATTTGAACTATTTAATGCGCTACACTAATTTTCTAGATAAATATGACATGTTATAAATCTATTAAATCTTTTATTTCTTATATATCTTCTATATAATGATTATTTAAATTCAAATAAATGAATAGTGTCAAAATTGACACTATTGTTATTTTATAAAAATAACATATTATAAAATTTTTTAAAAATAAAAAAAATATTTAACAAATTATAAATTTAAATTTATATGGTATAAAATGTTATAAAATATCCAATTATAGACAAATAACAAAAAATAAGTAATTATTTGTTATAATTTAATATTTAGAATGTTATTACTACAAATAAAATTAAATTGATTAAATAATGATAAATCAAGTTGATAATGTTTAAAATAAATTATTAACAAGTCTAAATTTTATTGGTTGATGATATTACAACCCTATCTAATCTAATATTAGAATATGAGTCATTTTTGGAGGTTTTTAAGTTGGTTTAGATTTATTATAAATTAATATTTTTAAGATTTCCAAAGGTGCCCCTCTCCTCCGTTATAAAAGGGCACCTCCTCTATCTCGTCATCACACCACTTTGAGCCTTCATGCTCGGCCAAACCCTGCCAAATTTTATTCTACACTTCCCTAGAAACATCCTAGAGGTCCTGGTCTTCTTCAAAGACCAATTCTAGGGCCCTAAAAGGAGGTCTCAAAGAGGCACTTCAAAGAAGAGGTAATGTCTGTTACCGATTCTTTCAACTTTATTTATTCTTCCACTTCTTCTTCTTTATTTGTTTCATTATTAAGTAATAACATCAGTATCAATCATATACTGATATGTTATTATATGTATGAAACAACCCTATTTAAGGATATATCCATCCTATGGAAAACAAAATCACCGCGCGTGCGTACGTACGGAATATCGTCTCCACGCCGTGGTGTAATCTGTTTTTCCAACACCACCTTACTTGGATGAGTATAATGGTGTAAATAATAACTATACGTAGTTATTATAATATAATTATGATTCTTATATGTTGTATCATCCACTCCAATTCAATTCAATAATTATGGAAAGGATATCATCGCTCATGAGTACGTACGGACTACCGTCTCCACGACGCAATGAGATTCATTCTCCATGTTAACCATTTAAGAATGATTATAAAGTATATATAAGCAATAATAATTAAATATATGAATTTATAAAGCTACTGAATTTATGTATATATATATATATGTATGTCATCTACTTAATTCCATTCAACTCAATAAGGAAACAAAAACAACGTTCATGTGTACGTACGGCCTACCATCTCCATCAACGGTGTATTTCTTTCCAATTATTGATCTATTATATATATGTATATTCTGAATATTTATTATATATAAATCATTTTTTATATTCTGGAATTAAGTAATCATGATCTACGTAATCATATGAATAATTACAAGTCAAAACAGAGACGACAAATGAAACGATTTTACCCAAAACACTTTTTAACATGGAATTTACAAAAGAACGGGTAATATAAAGTCATAAGTGAACCATATATGATATCATAACAATGAATATGATTCTGTAATAAGTAAATGACATTATTTAAATCATTATACAGGAGGTTCAGATACATACGAAGTATATCAAACATAATATAAGGGATAATTATTCCAATCTCATTCTTATCCGAGATTCTTTATTTGTAATTATTTACTGGGGTTATATTTATCATCCTTGTACCTGATTTCTAGAAATGGTTTCTTGTATGTTTAAAGTCTTTTTTACCCATTTTTAAATTTTACTACATGTTATGTAAGGAATATATCTTTTGTTTACGTTACGAGGTAATTTGTTTTGACTTTTCCGGCAAAAGTACAAGAAGAATGTTTTTTTAACTTATGCGGCACGAACGAATTTGTACAGTTTTATAAAGAATTTTTTTAAGGAAGCTTCCTCCAAAATATTTCATGACTATTTTCATTAAAATCTTTTTCTTTTAAAATTGGATGATGTTTTGTCCAAATAAATTGAATTTGAAGAAGAAAGGATATTTTCCCCAAGAATTCATTTCAAGTGTTTTATCAAAACCATTTTCCATCTATGATGACATTATTTCATATGTGTATGTTTGAAGTATAAAGTCTCTATGATTTACATGGATTAAATTTTCTTATTATGGAATGATATCCATTTCTTTTATATGGATTATGTGATGATGGGATGATGTTTATGAAACCCATTTTATTCTTTGGGTTATGATGAATGATTTATGTTTATGTTGCGGCACAAGTAAGAATGATTTCATAATGAGATGTGTGGGACCTATATCTCCCTCCAATGCATTGGGTGATGATTTATATCCCATGATATAGACATGGCTGTAATGGAAAGTTAAACCAGTTCAGTATTACAAGACTGGAACGAGGAGTGAACTAGATTCAAAAAGGGACATTGTCCAGTAAGATGGTCTTGGAATCAATGCCTAGGCTACTATGGAAATCATAACAAGTGCTGAATGGTTGCCACAATTACATGTTTTATTCCCATGCTATTTTATCGTGATCTATGTTCCTTTATGATATATTACTTACATACTTCTATGATTTATGTCTTTTCTCAAGGTTTAAAAGTTCATATTTCATGTTCATGTTTTTTACTTTTAAAAGTTTATAGAATGTTTTATGTTCTCTATGATTGCCCTTACTGAGCATTTGAGCTCACAATTTTTATGTTTTATTTTCCCTAGGAAATAAAGAAAGGTGTTAGGTAAGGAAACAAAAAGAAGAATATTTTTTTGGGAGATGTTGAAGTTCTTTCAACATGACTAGTTGTTTATATTCCGAGTTCCTAAACACACTAAACTATTACGATCCTTGTGTGTCTATTTTTGTTAGGTATTAAGTATTCCACAAAAGTAATGTAATGTCCATGTACGTCAAGATCCAGGTCTCTACAGTTGGTATTAGAGGAATGGTTTAGTCAACCTTTTGAAACTAGGATGTGAAAATGTTAGTGCGATCTCTAGAGATATTTCTAAGGTATGTCTAGTGATGTCCCTAAGGATAAGTATACATATAGGATATAGTCTTAGAACTACAGTAACGATATTCGAATTTAACCTAAGATGTTAGATATTCAGTGTACTCCCCCTTTACTATGTTATTTTCCCTAGCATAATTTTTTCCTCTCACAGAATTCTTTTTATGTTTTAGTCAATGGAGGGAACCAGAAGGAATTCGGTTAACATTGAATCCAATGGAAAAATTGGTGACTATGAGCAACGAAATTGTGTAATGCCTAGAGAGAAAGATATTGTTATTATGCCGAATCAGTCATACCGATATATGATTAACAAGGTGAAATTTAGTGGTATTCTTAAGTCATCAAATAAGAGGAAGATGTAATTTTATTCATGTTCTCATAGTGAGGAGCATAAAGAAAGGAAGATTGAGGTTTCTGAAGAAGGTAAGAAGAACCTTGATGAATACCTCAAATGGAGGGACAAATGTTACCTATGTGGAGAAAAGGGTCATAGAGTGATAGACTGTTATGAAGTTCAATGTATTATCTGTCGAGAACATGGGAATTACCCAACTCAATTCCCAGACCTAAGAGGTTACTTCTAAATCAAGGATGGACTTATTCGATGACAATCATTGAAGACGATGGTTTGAAGTGTTTATGTATTGGTATTAAAAAATAATGTTGTTGAGGTAATTTTATGGTATATTGGAATACCTATATATTGGTCCATTGTGGTTTTCCATAAGAATATAGCGTCGGTAACCATGGAAAGTGATTGAGATATTTTTTGTAAAGAAGATGATATGCGAATAATGAAGGGATAAGGATAAAATGAAATGTTTGACAATATTCATGAGCTCATGATTGATATAAGGACGAAGTGATATCATGGTTTGAGTATATAGACTTTTGAGGATTTTGGTATGTGGAAAGTGTTAACTTTTAACTGCATTCATGTTTTCACTAAGGTTCAATGGGTATTCATTCTTCAAGAGAATAAATGATTAAGGTATTCACATGTTTGTAATTTGACCATCAGGATATATCTTATGATATATAGGGGATAAATGATGGCATTCACATGATTGTTATTTGACATTTCAAGTAATCATTTTCTTTATACTATGATCTTGGACCGAAGTATTTTAGTTAAGCCTAAAGATTGGAATGGATTATGTTGGCCATAAGTTATTATTGTTTAAGGATAGAACTTTTTTCGATATTATTGATGGTACGTTATAGTAATGTAATTTTAGAAAAAGGACAACTTGCAGGATAGGAAACATCCCATCACATCGTACAAGGCTGTGGGAATCGAACCCACAGCCGAAGTGCGACTGGCCTTTATCACATACCACTGGCCAACAGGAAGTCCCTAGTTAATAGAAACTAGTTTTATTTTATTAAGCAGTATGATAAATAAAGTATAAGTCCATTTTTTGGAACCATATACGATTAATCTAACCAAAAGATGGACTTATAAATTTTTCTAACCTTTTGTTTGAAATAGATGGAATGACCCATCAGTATATCACATGATCTTCTAATGCTTAATGAATAACAAATTCAACTTCATTTCTTTAATATATGAAGTGTAAATTGTTCAATTCACGAACAACAGTGAGATTGTAAAAAAATTATGTAAGCATTTCTTTTAATTAATCAACTTTAGGGAAATGATATTGAAAACCAAAAATGTTTTCCTAGTGCTCTTATATCCGATGAATCAGATGGTACGATAGATCATCACAAATTTATGGCTTTTTGATTGATGGCTTCTTCATAGTCATGATCTCTACCACTCTCGATCAGAACATGATGGTTATATTTTTCTTCCATATCCATATTTTCCCCAATGTTATCCTATATGAAACCCAGGGATGAGTTAATTTGGGTTATCATTATGTTTCATACTTTAGTTTTTAAAATAAAGTTTTAGTATTCCTTTTTACGATGTGGGTTTCTCTAAATAGTAAACAATTTATAACCCCAACGAATTTTGAGGGAGAAATTCATTTTTAGGGGGGAAGAATGTAACAACCTAAGATTTTATAAGATATATTATTTTTAATTTCATTCATATCTTCTGGTGTATGCTACACCTAGATTATCTTGCACTATACGCAACACCGTATTAGCTTGTAGTATACGCAACACTATTCTTAGATTGTGTGACACACAATTTCAAGTTCATTTTATAATAGTTATTCTACACAACATTGAGTGTATATATATATATTCAATGTATAAATGAAATATGGCTGGATTCTATTATACGAAACAATAAAGGATTCTTCCACAACATGAAACCCTGACTTGGCTTTCATTACACGCAATCACGACTTTCCTTGATAGCGTGTCTGTACGCAATATCAGGTTTCAGAAAACAATGATATATGGTTATAATATTATTTAGAACTAGCCTTTATGAATATTATTAATGAAATTTTTAATATTATAACATTATTATTTCATCTTACACATTTTCTAGAACATGGTATTTGAACAAAATAAATTTTTCATGTAAAATAAGTATTTTAAAAAAAAATGCAGTTTTGCCGCCTTTTAATGGAGAAACCACATTAAATCTTGGTTTTGAAATGTGTATAAGTTAAATTCAACAAAATAAACGTCTTATTTTGAATCAAGATATAAAAATTTACATTGGATAATGTTTTGATATTTTTCTGATAACTTTTATATTTTAATGAATATTAAAAAAACGCTATATTTTAATTAAAAGCAACTTTTTTCATCATAGTAATTTATGTGGTTAAATTATAATATTTTTTGGTTTTAAAGTATAAATAGAATATATTTTTACCATTTAATATAATTTATGTCCTTATCATTGATTTTACATTGAATTCGTAGGTTAAACCAATTCAATCTTTTGCAATGTTTTAAACAAAAACCCATTTTTTCAACAACGGGATTAATTTTAATTTAATTTATGAAACTTTTTTGTATTGAATTTGGAAAAATGCATTCAATATTTGGAATCAGTGGGTCCAAATTATGTTGTCAATATACCTTTTTTGGGCATTATGAATAGTAACTACGGTAATTTTTTATTTACTACAGTTAAAGGTAAATCGGGTAATTAAGGCTAAAAATAAGATTATAAAATTACCCTAACACTTGGATAAATCCTATTGTATGACTAAAAGTATACCCATATCCCTTAAGGGTCGGATTAGAATCATTTAATGGACTTTTTCCATGAAAAGAATTTAATTATTAATAAAACCAAAGAAAGTGACAACATGTCACTTTCTTAAATCTTATAAGTATAATAATTTTCATTTAGTGATAAACTTAATGAAATTTCGAACCTGAATAGTCTCCAGAAAGATAATAAAATTATCTATATCATATGAATTTATATATAATTTTTAGGTATTAAATAATTATCATTAATTGTGACAAAATAGTGATGCAGAAATTGTTTATCTAGTGAAAAATCAAGAATATAGTTTTTATTAAACTAATAGTGATAATAAAAGGCACAAAACCTTGAAAAAAATTTATTGGTCATGTAAATTTAAACAATAACCATCCAATGGTCGAATATGTGACCATTTTTAACCTTATAAAAGAGATTATGACACTTAAATTATTTTATTTAAAATGATGCCAAAGTTGTCACCTTCATAATTTAAAAAATATAACAATTTAAATATTGTTATTTTAAGATGATAAATTCTAGTAAAGTATTATTGTAAAAGGTAATAGATTTATCTTAATCATAGGGTTTTATTTTTAATTTCTATGCAACATATATGTATATTAAATAATTATACAAAAATGTTGTAGTAATAATTTTATTAAGAGATAAACAAATTAAATGGTTTTAAAAATAATAAAATAAATATTATATGAACTATTTAATGTTCTCCACTAATTTTTTAGATAAATATGAAATGTTATAAATCTATTAAATCTTTTATTTAGGACATATATTATGTATATTGTTTATTTAAATTCAAATAAATTAATAGTGTCAAAATTGGCCCTATTGTTATTTTATAAAAATGACATATTATAAAATTGTTTAAAAATAAAAAATATATTTAAAAAATTATAAATTTAAATTTATATGGTCTAAAATGTTATAAAATATCCAATTATGGACAATTCAAAACAAATAAGTAATTAGATTTTATAATTTAATATTTAGAATGTTATTACCACAAATAAAATTAAAATGATTAAATAAGGATAAATCAAGTTGATAATGTTTACAATAAATTCCTAACATGTCTAAATTTTATTGGTTGATGCGATTAAAACCCTATATCATCTAATATTCTAATATGAGTCATTTTTGGAGGTTTTTAAGTGGGGTGAGATTTATTATAAATTAATATTTTTTTGATTTCCAAAGGTTCCCCTCTCCTCCGATATAAAAGGTCACCTCCTCTATCTCTTCCTCACACCAGTTTGAGCCTTAAAGCTCCGAAAAACCCTACCAAATTCTCTTCCACACTTCCCTAGAGACATCCTAGAGGTCCTGGTCTTCTTCTAATACAAATTTTAGTTCCCTAAAAGGAGGTCTCAAAGAGGCACTTCAAAGAAGATGTAATGTCCGTTACCGATTCTTTCAACTTTATTTCTTCTTCAACTTCTTCTTCTTTAGTTGTTTCATTATGAAGTAATAATATATGTATCACTCATATACTTATATGTTATTATAAGTATGAAACATCCCTATTTAACCATATATCCATCCTCCGGAAAACAAAATCACCGCGCGTGCATACGTACGGAATACCGTCTCCACGCCATGGTGTAATCTGTTTTTCCAAAAGCACATTACTTGGATGGGTATAATGGTTTAAAGAATAACTAAAAATAGTTATTATAACATAATTCTCATTTTGATATATTGTATCATCCACTCTAATTCAATTCATAATTATGGAAATGATATCATCGCTCATGCGTACGTACGGACTACCGTCTCCACGATGCGATGAGATTAATTCTCCATGTTAACCATTTAAGAATGATTATAAAGTATATATACGAAATAATAATTAAATATATGACATTATAAAGCTTCTGGATTTATGTATATATATATGTATGTCATAAACTTAATTCCATTCTACTCAATAAGGAAACGAAAACAGCGTTCATGTGTACGTACGACCTACCGTCTCTATGAACGGTGTATTTATTTCCATTTATCAATCTAGTATATATATGTATATTCTGAATATATATTATATATAAATCATGTTTCATATTCTGGAATTAAGTAATCAAATGAATAATTACAAGTCAAAACACAGACGACAAATGAAATGATTTTACCCAAAACACTCTTTAACATTGAATTTTCAAAAGAACGGGTAATATAAAGTCATAACAGAACCATATATGATATCATAACAATGAATATGATTCTGTAATAAGTCAATGACAATATTTAAATCATTATACAGGAGGTTCAGATACATACGTAGCATATCAGACATAAGGTAAGGGATAATTATTCCAATCTCATTCTTATCCGAGATTGATTATTCATAATTATTTACTGGGGTTATATTTATCATCCATGTACCAGATTTATAAAAATGGATTCATGTATGTTTAAAGACCTTTTTACCCAATTTTTAATTTTACTACATGGTATGTAAGGAATCTTTCTTTTTTTAGGTTACGATGTACTTTTTTGACTTTTCCGGCAAATGTACGAGAAGAATGTTTTTTAACTTATACGGCACGGACGAATTTTTACGGTTTTTTAAAGACTTATTTTCATGAAGCTTCCTCCAAAATATTTCATGACTATTTTAAATAAAATATTTTTCTTTTAAAATTCCATGATGTTTTGTCAAAAGAAATTTATTTTGAAGAAGAAAGGCTATTTTCATCAAGAATTCATTTCAAGTGTTTTATCAAAACCATTTTACATCTATGATGACATTATTTCATATGTGTATGTTTCAAGTAGAAAGTCTCTATGATTTAAATGGATTCACTTTTCTTAATATGAAGGATTATCCATTTCTTTTATATGGATTATGTGATGATGGGATGATGTTTATGAATCCCATTTTATTCTATGGGTTATGATGAATGATTTATGTTTATGTTGTGGCACAATTAAGAATGATTTCATTATTAGATGGGTGGGACCTATATCTCCCTCCAATGAATTAGTTAAAGATTTATATCTCATGAGATAGAATGGCTTGAATGGTAAGTTAAACCGGTTCAGTAATACAGGACTGGAACGTGGAGTGAACTCGATTCAGAAAGGGACTTTGTCCACTAAGATGGTCTTGGCATCAATGCCTTGGCTACTATGGAAATCATAACAAGTGCTGAATGGTTTCCACAATTACATGTTTTATTCCCATGCTAATTTATTGTGATTGATGTTCCTTAATGATATATGCCTTACGTACTTCCATGATTTATGTCTTTACTCACAGTTTTAATGTGTATATTTCATGTTCAAGTTTTTTCTTTAGAATGTTTATGGATTGTTTTATTTTCTCTATGATTGCCCTTACTGAGCATTTGTGCTCACCCTTTTAATGTTTTATTTTCCCCAGGAAATAAAGAAAGGTGTTAGGTAAGGAAACAAAAAGGGGAATATCATTATGGGAGATGTTGAAGGTCTTTCAAGATGACTAGTTGTTTATATTCCATGTTTTCAAAGACACTAAACTATTATGGTCCTTGTGTGTCTATTTTTGTAATGTGTTATGTATTCCACAAAAGTAATGTAATGTCCATGTACGTCAAGCTCGGGGTCTCTACAATTTACGCATGCGTAACCTTAACATTTTTCAGTGATCCTAATGGAGAGGAGGTATGCCATAAATTACCTCTATATAATTATCATAATATAATTACTAATATATTATATATATATATATATCATTTATATGGAGTGGTGATGAATGGAGAGTCTCATTGCTGCATGAAGGTGGTAGTCTACACAAACACAAATGATGTTGCCACCTTGAAGTGAGTTAATAAGTAAGAAATATATATATATATATATATATATTTCATAATCATAAATATTTAATTAATGTAATAAATTTTTCATTTATATCACCCATAATCATTATTTTTCCTTTTCACCGTCCACATAAAGCATTAGGGAAAGATGAATTGCATTACTTCGCGAGGTAGTAGTTTGATGTACACATAAGAAACCTTATCATATCTCTTATTGAATGAGATTTTAATGTATATATATAGTTACTCTATGTTTATAAAATTTTTATAAATATAATATATATATATACTTTATATCTATCATCATACCCAACCGCATGAGGTTGAAATAGAAAAATAAAGTATATCAGTTCGCATGGTGGTAGTCCTCCATACACAAAAATGATTATTTTGGAACACATTTGATAGAAGTGGAATTGATTTTTGGTAATTTCCTTATTATAAAAAATCCTATAATATAGATTATTGGTAATTTATGATAAAATTATTTTTTAATAAAAATTAAAGGAGCTGGAGAAAAAATGAAAAATAAAGATGATCATTGATGAACATTACCTCTTCTTCCGGAATCCTCCATAGGTTTGAAGTAAAGCCTTCCAAGGTTATATTAAAACCATGAATAATGATTCTTATTACATTTTATCAATTTTGGGATGTTATATGGACTACTCAAGGATGAACCAATGTTCTTTTCAAAGTGCGAATAAGGGAGGAGAGTGAGCACTCTTTTATAGACTAAGAGTAAATACTGAAAAGTATTCACTATTGGGAGGAAATATTACCTCAAGTGTCTCCAAAATTTATTATGAAAGGTGTAGAGGGAAAATATGGTTGACACACACCAACACCATAATATTAATCTCATTTTTAAATGTTTTATTCCTTATATTCTATGTTTCCTTATTTTTACTATTTTTTTATTTTTATTATGGTAACTTGTAAATTTGTCCTAGTTAATTTATACATTTAATATCAAATAAAATGAGTTTTATAATATAATTTATAAAAAATTATTATAAATATTATATCAAATTTATAATATACATATCCTTTGTTTTTTTTTTGAAATTTATTTTAACACAAGTGAAGTTAATATGGAAAAACACTACTTTAACATTAACTACTCTAACAAAGATTCTTCCATTTAGTGGTCAATATATTCATTATAAAAGATAAATTTGTAAATTATTAGAATATATTCAATATATTATTACATTTCTAAATCACATGGGAATGTATATTATTTTTTTTAAATTTAAATTATTTAATAACACATCATTTATTTTAAAATAACATTAGTATCAATTTTGACAATATTTAGTTAATTTGAATTTAGAAATATCCATAAAATGGTGTAATTGAAATAAATTGAGTTCAAGGCTATGTAATAAGATATATTCATGTGAAAAAATAATATATCAAAATAATTCATCAATTTATTTCAATTTAATTATTTTTAGTATAAACTATTTTACTAAATTATTATATTAATAATTACTATGATAGAATATAATAATTTTTATAACTAATTTTCAAATATATAAAAATTAAATATTTATTTTCAAGATAAAAAAACAGAATTATATTTTATAAATAATTTCAATTACAGAAAATTTATTTTTTTCTCTATCCCAAAACCATAAAGATATTAAGTTGAAGAAAGATTCCTTTTTGTGTTTTTCATTACATAACATACTATATTTGTCACATATTTGGAAAAGTGTCCCAAAAATTCATAAAATATAGAAAAATATTAGGTGGGTTGATATATGGATAGAAAAAAACTCTTAAACAAATATATTTATCATTTTTACCACTAAAATTCAATGTTTAACACCCTCATTAAAGCAATTTTCCCTTAACCATGGTAATTAATTTTTTTGATATCACCATTAATTTAGGAAAAAAATTATGTTAAAATAATTAGAAACCAAAAATTAATTTTATTTAGAATATGGAATCCATTTTTTAAATTAAATTTGTATAATTGGATAATTTTAATTAAAAATTGATCCCAAAAATACGATGACAAACTTTGTTATTAACGTGATAATGTTCAGAACATTACGTTGTTTTTATATCAAAATTCAAAATAAAAATTATTCAAATAGAATTTTTTTTGTTAATTTATATAAAAATGTAAGAAATTTACTTTAAAATCAGATATAAATATATATTATCAATATATTTTAATTTTATGAAAAAGGTTTTTTCCCCTAAAATGCAGTATTTTTAACTCTTCATAAAAATGGAACATTTTAGAAAAAATTAAAAATTCAACCTAATATATTTTGGTATTCAGATGTAAAAATTTATTTTTTTTCAAATATATTTTCAATAATTATTAAAAACATATTATCAATTTTTAGAAAAAACCATGAATATAAATTTTTTGTTAAAACTAATTGTGGTGTGCATTATAATCAATCAATAAAATTAAATTTATTCTAATAAATATTATAAAATCTTGGGGTGTTAGATTATCCATAGATTATATATATTTAAAACTTATAATTCATATATGATCTTATAAATCAATGGTTTTTTATTTCCAAATACGTTCATTGGAATCCAACATCAGAAACACAATAATAAAACATCCTCTTAATAAGGGTGATGGGGAAGTATGATGTCCGTATGGAGTATTCACATTACTATTTTTATTCTTTGGATAACATTAGTGGAAAGTTAAAACATGGACATGGAATAAAATTCTAATTCATGATTATCAATAGAGAGTGATAGACATCATTGATCACGAGATTGTGTGTGATCCAAATAATGTTAACGAATAGAAAAAAAATCAAATATGTGTGAAAAATCCATTGATATCATCTATAATAATGATAATAGGAAAAAATATTGGATTCAGTATCCATTTCTTATAGTGGAAGAATTATTTCACTCTGAATGTTTATATCAAAAAATTATTTTTTCCCTGAAGCACTAAAAGATATATTTTTTCAAAATCATAAGATCCATAAAAGTGTGTCAAATCTTTCCTTCTATTTGTAACTATTTTCCAAAACCAATATGTATCGTATAAGTAAAAAAATATGTATAAATCCTAATATGGTAAAGGAATACATTAATCTCAAAAAAGAATCCAGCATTCAAATTAAATTATTAAATAAATGGTCAACCATATAAGCCTATAAAATATTAATATCCAGAACAATAGAAAATAGGTCACTAAAATTTCAAAATGATGATGTCATTAATCACATAAAATATATGAGGTTTCTATTAATATTTATGTACCAAACAAGTGATTAGATTTATCATTTATTCTACTAAATCATGGTAATAACCTGAATTACATTAAATTTTTTTTCAAAAATGTTAATTCATCCATATAATTTAAATAAATAACACATATATATATATAATTCAGAAGTTCAAAATTGTTTTTTATCCATTAATGTTAGAACAAAACAATCTGTAAAAAAAAGTAATAATACAAAATGTATTTAACACTATCCCATTTTCTTTATCAATTTTAATCATCTCGTTATACCAACATTATTATCTCAAAATAAGGGTCATATTATGGTTTTACTTAACCTGATTTAATTGTTTTCTAAAATGTTAGAATATTCAATTAATCACTTTTCTTATTACAATTCCACACGTTCTTTAAAATCCATAATGAAATAGTAGTATAGTATAATCATTATATATATAAAATTAATATAACCAGGACATCATTGAAAATAATACTCGAATAACATAATTATTGAATCAAAAATACAATCAAATTAATCATATATCATTTTCATTGGTAATATAGATATCCTGACCCTGAACCCTCTTACTATCCGGAGGAATAGTACCTTTATTCTTGGAGAAATAATTTATAATGTGCCTTAGATCTATAAACATCAAATACTGAATAGAATGGTTCTCATTCTCCTCTTTATGTAATTTTTCCTAATGAACCTTTTTCCACACTTATAAAAAACTCTAAATTTATTATAATGATTTCCCTGAGAGATTTGGGAAACATTTTTCACATATAGGAAAATCTTAGTTTCCCATATTAATTTCACCAAACTTTCTCTTCCATCCTCTTCTATTATTTATTCCATTTGAGTTAATGCAACATGGATAATTATTTCTCTCTCTAAATAGAGAAAACCTTTTTTACTATACGAAAAAAATATTTGAGAGACAAGATACCTATGGAGACCTATCTTAATCCTTTCATGCAAATGGTCAATATCTCACTCCTTATTGTGTACATATCTGTATAATACATAGATAAAATTGTAATTATATATTTATAATATTTTAATTGTTCTTTTAATTTTTTCTAATATAATAAACAACCTCTCCATCTCAATTTTCTTTTCATGAGAGAATTATTTTTCAATAAATGTCTCCTTAAAATCATTCCATTATAAGAGTTTGATTAGTTCTTCATCTATATAATTATAGAAAAATATCCACTACCGATTAGCATATACATTGATAAAATACACTGCAAGTGTATCCATTTCTTTTTCACAACATTTTTATTCCATAAATATATTCTCTAGAGACTTAATAAATTTCTTTTATTCCATTGGATTTATAGTACCAATATATAAAACGGAGAAATTTTCCAAAATTTATCCAAGATAAGATAATATATCTATGGAATATGTTTCTCCATTTAATCATGTTTATTTGTCAAAATAATATCATGTTTTCCTAAAAGAGAAAATATTTTTTCAGATCCAATACCAGTTATATTGGCTTATTTTAAAGGGATTTCACATCATTTTACCAAATTATTAATAACCATAATCCTACCAGGTTCCATTTCAAAATAATGGAATATAATGGACGAGATTAAAAAATTATAATATTATAATAATAATGTGCAAATCCTAATTTTATATAACTCTTGTTAGAAATTAATTTTTTTTCATTTTTAATATCAATTTCGTGAACACTGGTATCTTTGGGTATATTATTAATTTCCAATCCTACATAATTATTTTTAATGAAAATTTTATTTATCCTAATCATACCACTCAAAAGTGTTTAACTAGGTTCACATTATAGACCATTTTAATATTATTGGTAATCCTTGAGTGTATCCTGATGCACCTTTTGTGGTGTAATTTCCCCTAGTTTTCTCTATGATATAACCATGACCACTTGTAGTATCCACATATGGATGTATTTATACAGAAAACCACATAATTATAAATTATCAAAACATTTCTTTGTTTGATTATTATATCATCGAAGACAATAATTGCATTCTGTTCCCTAATATATTTTTTCCAAAATCAAGTTCCCATGTTTTCTACTAAATATCAATTGATAATAACTTTAACGGCCCTGACCCCAGTATCTTGGTGCTAGTGTATTACATTATAATATTGTAATTGATAAAAATAATCACATCCCAACTGACCAAAACGTTTTGATGTTTTTAAAAACTAGATACATACATAATACCAATTATATAACAAGGAATGAAAATAAATAAAAATAAAATCTAAAAATTGAAATCCTTGAAACTCAATACTAGAATTCATCTCTATATCCCAATGAAATGGGAAAAAATAAGGGTGATATCGAATTATCAGAATGTATAATGTTTAGAGAAATCTATCATTAATTAATAATCATAAAAACACATGTAAAAGTATATAATTTTCCAAATATTAAATTTAAATAAATGTATAAGGAATAAATAAATATGGTAAGGTAAATGATTGAAAAAAAATTCCATTTTTTCAACAAACATAAAATGAAATTAATATAGAGATAGTGTCACAGTCAAGATAACCTGGATAATAATAAATAATATCTAAATGATATAAATTCTTATTTATTATATGTTATGATATCTGGAATCATGATACCTCTATTTTCATGGGTTTTCACAAGAATGTTTAAATACTATATATAGAAACCCATTTAGTTTAGAAAGAGTATTTTTTCCCAAGATACCTACATTTCATCTAGGGGATATATTATTCATAGATACACCAATCAGTATATGAAAAATTAAATCCACAAATATCAAATAATAAATTTAATTCATGAACAAATTTCCTTATCATAAAATATTCATTATAAGTAAATGATACAAATTCATTAATATTTCCGTTGTTTTTAAAATAAAATTAAAAGTCCAACACCATATGTAATAATGATATTTTTTTTTAAAAAAATTCATATCATTCATGCATGAGAATGAATATTTATGAAAAATTTTATCTAAAATGAAAAATAATTTTAGGAAATTGATTGTTTCATGAGAAATTGAATAATCACAAAAGAATGTGAGAATGTTCAACAACTTTAACCACTTGGAAATTTTCATGTCAAACCCATTGTTATGAACGGATTAACATTGAAACTTAAAATGAAGTTAATTATGAATTAGTCATGATATTAAATGTAAAAAATCATATATATATATATATATATATAAATACACCATATAAAGGAGATTGATGAATTATAAAAAATTAGTTTCAATGGAATGTAAATTGAGATGAAATTCATTACCTCACACATCAATTTAGTTAAATGAGATTTACTCTCCTATACATGATTTAAAAAAATTTATAATGTTATTATCTAACCATATTAATATTTATAATATCATATGTTGTCCTTTAATATAATATTTTTACTCATTTGTTAATAATCATTCATTATTTTTCTTATTTTAGGTGTTAATTTTTTTTATCATGTCGGTTGTGCCATGAAAGATCTGATTATTTCAAATATTATAGTTTATAATCATCTGAGTAATAATAATCATGAAATAATTATAATATTTATTCATAGATTATACTTTTAGTACCAGTTTTGAATGTTTTTTATAAAAAATGATGCACGTTATGATCATGGAGATGGTAGGCGGTACGTATTCATGAGTAACGTTCCAATTTCTCAATGATCATTATTTAATATATGTAAGTTAAATATTATCTATAAATAATGGAAATAATATTTTTAATTCCATATTATATACTTATATATATCATCCATGCGTGGTTCTAATGAAGAGAGTCACAACGCTTCATGAATGGAGTAGTCCACTAGTACACGTACAAAGTTATCATCTTTAAGTGAGTGAAAATATAAGAAATAAAAGGATATATATATTATTTATAATATGATAAATATTTAATTAATATAATACTAACGTCATTTTATAATATATTATCATCAAATTAATAATTATCACCTCTCATGTGATAAGATAGTGAATGATGAATCCCATCGCTTCATGTGGTGGTAGTCTGTATTAAATAGGAGTGAGATTATCATATCTCTTACAATATTGAAAAATTGTATATTTTATATAGTGATTATATAAGTATAAATATCATATAAATACTTTATATATATCATTATAGTAATCCTTGAGAGGCAGAAATTGACAAATCAATTACATTTGTTCGTAAGGTGATATTCTGCCGTACACATGAATGATGATTTCATATTCCATTTGATGGAAGTGGATATGGTTTCATTTCATTAAATTATAATAAATAAATCCCATTATATGGGATATAATAAATTTATTATTTCATAATGTTTTAATAAATATTTAAAGAGGTGGATAGTTAGGTAAATTAAATATTATATTTGAAGAACATTACATATTCTTCAGTTATCCTTAGGATTTAAATAATACCTTACTATGTTGGGTTTATTTAATGAATAATGATTTTATAATTAGGCTATTGAATATGGTATGTTGTTTGGGAATGTATTTTATGATCCAATGAGGTTTTATTGGATGAATAAGTGAGCAGAGTTAGTTCCCTTTAATAGTTGATGAGGAGTTACATTCTTGTAAATACTAAAAAGTATTCACTATTGGGAGGTGAATTTAACCACATGTGGCTTAAAAAGTAAAAATTAAAGGTTATTAGGGATTATATGGTTGAGAAAATACCCCAAATTACAATTAAACAATTGTTTTATATTTTTTTAATATATAAGTTCTCTTAGTTTTACCATTTTAGTTTTCAGTATGGTTAATTTTATTTTCAACTTCATAAATTTACAAATTAAGCATAAAATAACATTTAACTTATTATATAATTTATATGCACATATTATAAAAATTATAAAAATTTTATAAGATATATATCCAATGTTTTTTCAAAATTAATTTTAATACAAACACATATAAAGTGAAAAACTCTTCTTCAATGTGAAAAAAGTGTTTATACCATATATGGATCAATTTATTAATTATAAATTATTTTTTGGAAAATGAATGAATTTTTTTTATTAAATGAAATTTAAAAAAATTGGAAGAAGATATGTTTTCAGTAATTTAAAATCATCTAATAAAATATAATTTATTATACAATAACCTTAATGTCACATTTGAGATTATTCAATTAATTTGAATTAAAAAATTTCAAGAAATGATAACGTTAGAATATATTAGGTTCAATGAAATGAAACATGATATCTTCATCTATAATAATTATATAGCACCATATTTCATTAATTTTACTTCACTTTTAATATTTTAGTATTATTTATTTTATTTAATTATTAAAAAAATAATTACCATGTTAGCATTTCATAAAATGAATGAAAATTGACCTTTTATTATCCAAATACTTTTAAGGGAAAAGTTATAACACTATAGACAAACCAAATAATGTACTAAAATAAAGTACATAATTATTTAAAGATAGTTTAATCAAGTTAGAATCATACTCCCTAAACAATTTCCATGGAATAGATGTTGCATTTGTTCATGGATCATCCATTAAAAGGTCTTAAATGTGATATGCCAAATACTTTCAAGATTTCATGTATTCAAATTTTTTGTAACCTCACTATGTTTAACCCTCTTACCAATATATGGTCTTTCTTTCTAATCAATGTACATTAGTCACTAGTAGTGGCCGCACATAGCAATCATTCCATAAGTTGGCATTTCTTAAAAAAATTGTAATAATTTCTTAAAAAAATGATACGTTAATAAAATTGATTCAACTAATAATTATTTTGTTAAAAAATATCTGTAGTAATACCTATATTTTTCACCATACCTAATCATTGTAGATAATAAGTGAAAAAATGTTCCTTTTGTCTTTTTCTCAAAATTACTTATTATATGGGTCTCCTTCACTGAAACGTGTCCTGGAATCTCATATAAGTCAAGAATATGGTTATAAAGGTTTAAATATTACTATCAAATTCTCATGGGATAAATTATTATGTAATTTTCAACCCTAATCTTATTTTTTTAATCACCAGATAGTACCATTTTTTCCTTAACCATAATAACAAATTTTTAATACAGTCACAACTAATTTTGGGGAATAAATACTATAAAAATATTGGAAAAAATTAACTATACTGATTAAAAATTTTGAATCCACTATTCGAATTTCAATTCAAAGAAGTTTAAAATTTAAATTTAAAATTAATCCATCATATGTGATGAGAGAACATGTTTTTAATTGAAACAATGTTCGAAAGAAAACAATTTTATTATAAATAAATTCAAAAAAAAAAGATGAATTAAATGACCTGAATTTTAGGAATTGATATAATATTTATGTACTGTTACTTTTAAAAAACATAATATAATTTTATATTAGAAATTATTTATACAAAATCCAATTTTTAATTAAAATTCTGTAATTTTAACTATTCATAAAAAAATGAAGCTTTTTAGAAAAATACCCTAACAAATAGCCTAAGAAAAGTTTGGTATTATGATTTAAAAAATTAATCGTCTTCTTTCAAATATATTTTCTAATGTTGGATAAAAATAAATTTAAATTATGGTCACAATCCATGGTAAACCATGTTTTTTAAACTGATGTTGTGTACATCCGAAGTTAACAATGAAATAAGCATTATTATATAATAGAAAATAACTTATAGTCATGGGCTGTCAAAATATATTATATATATTTAATTATATATATTTATTGAATATTATATATATATATATTAAATTCATCATTATAACTATCCATCATAAGAGGTGGTGGAAAAAAATTACATCGTTTCACATTCTGATAGTCAATTTTTCACAAGAATGATAGTTTAATTTAACATATAATAGTATAATGAGATGAATATTGGTTATAACATTAACATAAAAAATAATTTTATATGTAAGATATGGGGTTTTTTATTACATCATATTGGAATAATATTTTATGGAGGTAGTAAACGAAATAATCCGAAAGAGGTTGGGTAGGATGATTACCACCTTTGCATTTGGCCTCCTATAGATCCCTTATTTGTGTAATTTTTAGAATAAAAGAATATATAAATCATGGATATGAAATTTATCAAGATAATTTGATAGGGGTTTTTTAGAAATAAGTAAAAATATTATTTAAAGAAAGAGAAATTATGGGTGTCCTTTTATAATTGGGGGAGATGACATACATGTAATTTCATAAATATCTTTTATATAATGAATTAATAATCATGAAACATTCACATAAAGGATTAGAGTTTGTAATTTAGGATACTTTTAGTTGAAAATATCATCTAAAATTATATTTTTACATGTTTAATTAGAAAACATACAATTATCTATTGGTTTTACCCCTAGTAGCCCAATTTTATTTTTAATCGTAGTGTCAAATTATTATAACTTTACTATAAATTATGGTAAAATAGAAATTTAAATCTTCATAAAATTTTAAATATATATTTAAAATTTTCAAAATTAATTTAAATAAATTCAATTCATATTTTTTGTTGAATTTAATTTAAAATTAATCCCATAAGCAGTTATTAAATAATGCTTTCTAGAAAGAATATTCTTTAAGTATAAAATTGGGTTTTACCAAAATTGTAACATAAAATTAATTATAATGAGATTATTTTGATTATTTATAAATCAATTGCACTATTTTTTTAATAAGTTTTTTTAAAAAATTACCTTTTTATATTATTTGAATGGGAAATTATTTTTCATTATAATATGAATTCTCTTTATAAATCATAAAAAAACATATATAATTACATAAAATTCAAAATGAATAACTGTAAGATTATTTTTAAATGATGATTTTTAAAATAAATTTCATTATCTAAAAAATTTTTCTAAAATTTCTAGGAATTAATAACATAATTTGATCAAAAAGGGAAAAAATAAAATTTGATGAAATTTTTATGATGTCGAAAATGGATACACTAAAAAAAGTGTATATATTTATTTTTATTTAATAAAAACATTTTTATTATAGTAGACAATTATACATACTTTTTATATATTTTTATCTCTATTTCATAGATTATTTTTTAACACTTATGTTATAACAATACCATTTAAATAATAATATTTCATTATTCATTTAAACTGAGTGTTATGTTTTATAAACGAAATCAACCATAATGTTCTATTAAAATAATAGTGTTTTACATTCACATACTATTCAATAATTTTTTTTCCTTTCAATTTTAACATGATCTTGAAAATCATGAAATTTATATTTTAAAATATCTTTGTTGAAATACATTATCATAAAAAGTGTTAATAAAACCCCAACTTGATCATCTATTTAAAAAAATCAGTATCCATCCAAAGAACAAATAAAGACGATATCGTTACAACACATACACAATGGAGAATAATTATAATATAGGGCTGCTATTACTGATGAATATAAATAGCTTAAAAATGTCATAAAGAAGGATGACAAAAATATCATTTTTAATGTTTATGTAACTCTGAAAAAAATTTACCATAATTATTGTGATATTTTTTCATTTCAGATAACCATGAAAACTAGTGAATTAATCTTAGAAGCATTGATCTATCATGATGGTAGTAAATTCATATCATACTATAATTGTGAAAAAAATCATACCTTCAACAAAGAGTACATTGTAAATTAAACAAGAATATTCTTTCCAAAAATGACAGGACCTGTATTTACTTGGATGCAAATTTTGAGCATAAATTTGATTTTTTTGTTTTTAAGTGCTCATGAGGTGCAAAAAGGTCAATTTTCACTATCATATAACATCTAATAATTTTTTTGAAAACTTTATTGGAACTTGATTTTGTTTTTACCCTAAGACAGGAGTGTAGGGGAATTCAAGAATGTTAGAGTTTTGGAAAAATATTTATTATTTAATAAATTAAATAGTAAATTATTATAATGTGTTAAAGTGGCGATTTACTTTGAATCTGTGTTATACTGATATTATGACTTCTCAAATGAGTCTGTAATTAGGGATTTTTATAAGAATGGTATAATACTTGTTTTGGTTTGGGGAATCGAGATTAATGGATTATCAATGGGAACAATGTACAGAACAACAGGGAAGGGGGATGTATATTCTATTAAACTTCAACCATGGTGAATATGGGGACTAGATCTAGAAGCAACAACTTCCAGGTTTAGATTCAAACGCAACGATTGAGTTTTTATAACATGAGGTAGTCTGATTTTTTAGTATTATTCCTTAATCCCCATAGATTAGTTTTTTTCATATGTTAAATTAGTTTTATGTCTACTAAGGACCCCTATAAGATACATCTTCACTTATTCATGGAAAACTTGGGTTTCATGAGATTTACATGGGTTTATCATTTGGAAACTCTGACTAAACATTGTGTGGTTTTAAGAACACACACCATCATTTCTTCCTGTTCTGGGTAGATAGAATTTTTTAAGAAAATATAGTGTAACTTATGTACACGACATTTATTATTCCCTAAAAATGTTCCTAACCATGTGGAATAGTACATGAGCAGATGTTGTTTTTGGAAGGTACACACCCTGGAAAATAGGTAAATTCTATGAAGTTGGACATGGCCATATACATTGGTAAACACCCAGTGTGAGGGGTACATAGAAATTTAAAAGTAAATAGTCATACATTGTCACGACCCATCCTCGGAACCCATTCCATGACTACCCCATGCCCGCCTTCCATAGGCAAGGGGCTTGTGACTAGTACCAAAGGTGTAAATCACTAATCTAGGAAGGCATTTACTTTATAAAAATAAATCACACACAATCAAAGCACACAACTTGATGCAAAATACTAAGTAAAACGGAATACAAAGGTAGTGTTGAGAGTAAATGGGCCAGTATACAAACCCAACTGAACTACAAGAATAAGTACATGTAAAAAGGGAAAACAACTCCTGGATCGTCCACAAGGGAATCCTACCTAAAGGGTATGTACAGAACTCGAAAAACTCATCCCTGAGATAAGTACTATTTAGTCCAGCTCCAAGAAGCCTTCCGTCCATCACCCTCAGCCTCGATCATTGTTTTTTGTTGTCTGCGCAGAACACAACAAGGTGCAGGCGAAGCCTGTGCAGGGGTGACTATAACAACACTCCGTAGGGGACCCTGATACCCCCTAAGGTATCTTAGAATCCACTAAGGATAAACCAAAGATAAAAGATACAATTACAAAGTATCATCCTACCCTACTTATGTATATCCCCATACATACACCTAAGTCACCAGTCACAGTCCCACTCCAACTCTCAAGCCCAAGCACAACCAAGTCCACAATGTAAGTAAAGGCAATCACCTCGATGATAATGGTTTAAAGACAAGACTCATCTCACATAGGTATACATATTTTGTAGAGTTATAGAGATGATCAAATGTAGAAACTAATTCGTCTAAGATGTCAGACCCTCACTGGATACATGACCAGATAAGTTTTCAGACCCACACAGGATACCAGACAGACTGTTCTGTCTGACCCACACGTGATCTAGGAACAAAAGTCAGAACTATTGAAACCATGGAGGATTCTTGTATAGAACCCATCACTATCGAACCCACGAAAGACTCTAGTACAGAATTCATCACTGTGGAACCCACGACGGATCCCGGTACAGTATCGTCACTGCCTGCCCTAGGGTTCCCGCACACAACACGCTTGATTCCATGGGGGTCTGATCCTCAAGCAATGTGTAGATACATAAACTATAATTATTTCTTGATTTTATGTATCTTGTAGTTCTGTCTCATCATAAAGAACTCAATGTGACAGACGGTGCGTCAATCGGACTCCCGGTCTGAGTGTAATTAGCATTTCTGTTACAGGGGCCCAATTAGTTTTTAGGCTCAAAACAACCCAACCGTACACCAATTGAGTTCAAAATTCATGTGGATTATGCCAAAATAATCATCTTGCTCTAAGCATTCCATATTCATAGTTGGTTCGTCATTCGGACACTTGTAGCCCATGATGTGGGATAAACGGTGTAAATAGCCGCAGCGGGTCCGGGTCCGGTCCTAGCCAGTCAGACCGATTCGGCCTGACCCTGTCCGAACTTGAGTCTAACTCAGTTTGTGGATGAAGCCCGACCTGAGTAGTTGGCCCAACCCAAAGGTGAGGCCTGTGCTGAGGGCGGTGAGGCCTGTGGTGGTGAGGTGCCTGACTAGGCATGTGGCTCGGCCCGGCTGGCCGGGCGGCGCCCAACTCGGCGGGCCGCGTGGCACCTGACCACCCGACATGGAACGTAAGGGGGGGGGGGGTATTGCACCCCAGACTCCCGAAACGGTCGACCCACCTTGTAACTGGTGAACCCGTAGGGTCCTTCCTGGCACGCACCGACAGTCGGTGCAGCAGGCTGCTCTCCCCTATCCACTGAAGCCTAAGGCCACGGTCCTACTCCACTGGCACAATGTGATGACGCCAAGACCCTCCACCATGGCCCGTCATGTCCACGACCAAGCTTTCCTCCACACGGCACGACAGTGTCACACCTTTCCAGTGGCCCGGAGGTCTTGCGCTGCCGGTATCCTCGCTGCCGGCCCGATGCCGGCCCCCATTGCCCACTACCATTGGAAACCACAAACAGATCAAAAAGGGGGAAGTGTTGGCCATGTTGGTGCGTTACGAATTTCCCCATGTTACGGTAATATCATTTGGTTGTCAAACCATAATTTCAATGACGTAGAAAAGGTACAAGAATTAAAAACCCATACCTTGTAATTGGTGTTTGATCGACGGAGTTGCGGGAAGGCATTGTCGTTCTGCTAACGTTGGGAGGAGATGACATCGTTGTTGGTGACGTTCTTCGTGGGAAAAATCTTCACTTTCTTGCCCTGGTTGGAGAGGGAGAAGACGACATCGTCATTCCTCAGTGGAGACAGGCATTCTTCATTGAGAGATGGCATTGTTCTTCATTGGGAGTATATTTTCTCAATCCTTCCCAGTCTCCACCACAAGATTAAGCCATTCCCAAAAATAATAAAACATCATATCTTAATATAATGATATATTAATTAATTCCAAATGATTGAAATTCATTAAGTTACATCACATAAATAAAAGGGGGTGTCGGCTCAATAAATTTGGAGATAGAAGGTGAAGAGGCTCCAAATATTTATGGGGGAAGTGAAGAGTTTCCCCCATTAATGGGGAACTTAAGGGGTTAAAGTGGGTTTGAGGTCATGCGGGCCCCACCATATAATATCCTCCCAAGGGAGGTTATGCGCGGGTGGACCCCACCTCCAACCTCCCCTTGAAGGATTAAACCACCACTCAAATAAAAATATTCTAGACATATTTTTTTTTAATTTATTTAGAAACCAAAAAAATTTACTTTCAACCTCGATAAAAAGTAAATGTGGTGAAGGTATCATTCATAGAATACTAGCGCTACGAGTTCAACGATGCCTTAAAATTAGAATTCTAAGCAGCGGTTCAAAAGATATAAAATCCCACTCGTATGTTTACTGAACGTACCCAAAAAAACTTCGGAAAAATATTCACAGTCACCCTTGACCTGCACCGGTCAAGGTCATGCTCTGCCTATGTGAAACACACCCCAAAAAAACTCAACAGTACTCTCAGATTTTCAATCCGAGTTACTGTTTAGATGTTATGAATTTTACAATAAAATAATTTTCACTTAATTGTTTTAATTTTATAGAAAAACTAACATTTTCTGGTGGATCATGATGGACAACGTCAGTATCTACATAAAAAAAGAAATCCCTCATGAGTTCAGCTGTGGTCTCAAAATATTTTTCTGAGCTACCATTTGAGAGTTATAAGCATTTGAAAAATAAAATAATTTATTTAATTATTTTATTTACGTCTAGTCCATTTTAGGGATTTATCACAGGAGGCCCACGCTGACTAAACCTAAGGCACGCCTAGGGTAAACCCTCCAAACAGAGTGCAACGATGAACTCAAATTTCTAATTTGAGTAACCGATTAATATTTATTCTACCTTTTCAGTAAAATGGCTTACACACTTTAACATATGCTTAAAAAAATTTCGACAGATCATTCCAGGCACTCCAGGTTTCATAATCGTGCACCATCAGAAACTAAAAACTCTTAAAATTCCCATGTATTTATGAAAAAAATTTGGCACGGAATTTCTAGGTCTTTACATTTTCCCCACCTTGGGTATTTATGTCCCCGTAAGCTACAACTCACACTAAGGGAACAAATGGGAGTATTGAGAACGCATCTGAGCCTCCCACTCCCATGTGCTCTTCTGGAGGTTTCTATGTTGCCAACGAATGCAAACTAGAGGTATTGATTTTCCACATAGGACCTGCTGCTATCGATCCTCTATCACTACCGGAACTTTCATGAATGTCTCCTCATCGTTAACGTCCAGCTCGCCATGGTCGATGTTGTGGGAAGGGTCATCCACGTATTTCCTGAGCTGAGATACGTGTAAGATATCGTGGACCCAGTGTAACTGAGGTGGAAGAGCTAAGTGGTAAGCCACCTCGCCAACTCTGCCGAGGACCTGGAATGGTCTGATGAACCTCAGAGATAACTTTCCGCATTGGCCAAAACTCCGTAGACCACGTCGAGGTGAGACCCCGTAGAAAGACGTGGTCTCCATCCATGAACTCCAGAGGTATTTTTCTCCTATCAACATTTAACTTTTTTCTTCTCTATATAGTCTTATTCTACTCTTGGATGAACAACACCTTCTCCCTGGTATATAGTACCATCTCTAGTCAGTAAGAAGTTCGCCGACTTGGGGTCTCTGTCAACTATTACCCAAATAGAGTCATGTCCACTGGATTTACGTGGATGTCCCATCACAAAATCCATAGTTATCCAGCCCCACTTCCACTCTGGGACCTCTAACGGCTAAACCAAGCCAGCTGGAAGCTGGTGCTCTGCCTTCACTTGCTGACTAGTGAGGCATCGAGATACAAACTCTACTACTGCCTTCTTCATACCTGGCCACAAGTTCTGTTGTCGGAGGTACTGATACATATTTTCCACTGTTGGATGTACCACTGGAGGATATGTATGGAACTCTCTCAACACATCCTCCTGAAGTGAAATTGGTACCAATTACGTCCTCTAAAAAGGATGATGTTATCTCTACCTTTATAAAATCAATCTGGTGCCTGCCCTGTTCATATCTCAACACGTCATGTCTAGCAGTCAGTGTACCCACACTACGCCTCCTTGACTTGCTGATGATGTGGATGGGTGACTGTATGATACTGTAGATAGATTTCTCCATCACTAGAGAAGTCTGGAATGAATCTCCGATATTATCCAGCAAAACCCAAGATACTCTGTACCCCCGTCAAACATCTGGGTGGCTCCCAAGCAAGTACCGCTTCAATCTTCACCGGATCTATTGCAACTACCGCTAAAGCAGACTTCCCTCCACCTTGGGGGGGAGGTATCCTTGAAACATCTTTTGAAAAGATGTCCCCATGTTCTAACACTCTTGTTTGGAACTGAAAAAACAAAGTTCCTGTTTCCACGAGGGTAGGGCTAGCCGATTCAAGAGTGATATGTTGTACCCTCCTATGAAAGAGTTTAACATGTGATAAATTGGTTTCCTTTTTTGCCGACTGAGGAAAACCACTTCCCAATATTGTAGATAAACCACTACCTTTTTGCCTCATAAAATCAATCTATGTATGAACTGTGGTTGCCTAGTCCATACCCAAACCTACATCATAAGGTCTCGACACAGTCACCAAGTGGTTCCAAACGAAACTGTCACCTCAAGGATTAGATAACACTATCGGAGTATTTGTGATTATCAAGTCTCCTCACAAAGGTATCTTCAGACGTGAGGTTCAAGTCAACGGCTTAACCGAAAACTCTAGGTCTGGGACAAGATTTGAGGAAGGAAGGAATGGTTCATATCTATATCTATCGATACAGCAGCAAATAGTAGACACAGATCGTATCTCGAATCATTCCAGGAGCCCTTGGGTCACACTCCTTGACCGCATGCAACTACTCTCTTCCCCTAAACTCCATCTCCCTGAGCTTGACGGGGAATACAAGGTGGGTGGTTGTAACATATCGAAATGTACACCACCTTATGCTTATCTCGTAGATCTGCTTCCATGTCTGCTTCCCTACAAATTAATCTGCCCTTAACACTTTCTCTTCTCATAAAATTCTATAGCCTCAAGTCTATGAGACTATCCCCAATTTCATTCTCTCCAACTTCTAACATTCACAAGCCGTATCTGCTCATCCAATGAACATTCCACCCCAATGGTTCTCTCTAGCACCATAACAAAAGTAGGAATGCAAAGTGGAAAAAGTGATGGCTCAGATATCCTTAAACATACCTTTCTCAGAGGTCCAAGCTCTAAATCATTGATCATATCATATTCATTGAGTACCAGGAAGGATCGGTATGCCTCGATGAATACTCCACTACTGACACGTCATCCAACCGAAGCTCTATAAGCTCTAGAATCCTCTCATCCTCCTCCTCAAGCTAGTCCTCAGCTACCTGTTGGTCGAGATCTCCTTAGAACATGAGGGATAACTCATGCTGACATCCATGTAAGGCACTAATCCTACAAGTTTCCTCTATCAGTACCACCATTAGTGACTGCTGTCCAACGGGCAGTGATATAGTTGGCACACTACCTGAAGGTACCATCTCAGAAAAATGGTCCATGTACTGGAACCTCATCACTATGCAAACCATCCTCATCATCTCTCACTGGAAAAGAATAGTAGCTATGATCAACATCTGCCCTAATATTGTCTCAACTAGGAGGAAAACTCCAGTAACGACCTCTATCCAGTCCTCTGCTGCCTGGGAATCTGTCTCACCTTGAAACTATAGAGGCCTCTGCCACTAGAATGCATGCAATGTACTCAATCATCATGTATCATCAGCCATTGCGTCTTGGGGTATCTGCTACCTATCTAGTGGTGGTGTTGCTGGTACACCACCCGATGGAGAGAATATATAAAGGGGGCCCTAAACCAGAGCCTCATCGTTTAGTGGGCCGTCATCAGGAACTCTCTTAGAAACCCTAGCTAATTGTCTACGCAGTGGCATCCTGATAAGTAACAAGTGTGCCACAATCAATTAGTTATACCTGGTGAGATGACTAAAATATTTCACAAAGAATACTCTTGAAAACAAACTCACAATCAGTGTTTTCATGCACTAAGTCGGAAATCAGATGTCAGGGTCCGGGTGTATGGATCCATCGGCTGCCGCACCAACACTGGACTCCCTGGACTAAAAACCACACTCAATACTCTTAACAATATTGATTTGCAGTAAGATAGATCAAATTCCTAAGTTCAATGTTAGAACCCACTCCTCTGAAACCAATTTTTCATGACCCGTCCTCAGAACCTTTGTCGTGACTACCCCAAGCCTGCCTTTTATAAGCCAGAGGCTGATGACTAGCACCAAATGTGTAAATCCCTAATATGGGAAGGAATTGTCATTAAAAAAAGAAATCACACACAATCAGAGTACACAACTAGAAGAAAAATACTAATTCAAACTGAATAAATAGGTAGTTCTGATAGTAAATGGGCTAGTATACAAAACCAAATTAACCATAAGAACAAGTACAAGTAAAAATGGAAAACAGCTCCTGGATCATCCATCGGGGAATCCTACCTAAAGGGTAGGTACATTACTTACAAAAATCTTTCCTGAGGTACATCCCATCTAGTCTAGCTCCGAGAACCCTCCCGTACCTCACCCTCAGCCTTGATCACTGTTTTCCATTGTCTGCACTGAACACAAAAAGGTGCGGGCGAAGCCCGTGTAGGGATGATTATAAAAACACTCAGTAGGGGACCCCATGACCCACGAAGGTCTCCCAGAATACAATAAAGATAAACCAATGAATAATGATACAATTATGAAATATCAACCAACCATACATAGGCATATTTCCATATATATACCTAAGTTACCAGTCACAGTCTGACTCTAACTCTTGATCCCAAGTACAACCCAATCTACAAAGAAAGTAAAGTCCATCACCTAGATGATAATGATTGAAATAAAACACTTATCTCACACTGGTATATATCTTTATAGAGTGATAGAGATAATTATATGTAGTCACTGATTCATCTATGCTATCAGACCAACATAAAATACATGACCAACTAAGCTGTCATACCCACACATGATAAAGGACCAGCTATTCTGCTGAACCCACACAAGATCTAGGAAGAGATGTCAGAACTATCAAAACCATGGAGGATTCTAGTACAGAAGTCATCACTGTCGAACCCGCAGAGGATTACGGTACAGAAGTCATCACTGTCGAACCCATGGAGGATCCTGGTACAGTATCGTCACTGCAATTCATAGGGTTCACGCACACAACACGCTCGATTCCGGGAAGGTCTGCGCCTCGAGAAAAGTTTTAATACATCAACTATCACAAAGTTCTGAGTTCATGTATCCCTTAGTTTGTTCTCATTATAAAGAACTCAATGCTACAGACGATGCATCCATCAGACGCCCTATCTAAGAGTTATTGGCATTTCCGTTCGAGGGGCCCTGTCGGTTTTTAGGCTCAAAAAAACCTGACCATACTCTATATGTGTCTGATCATCAAGTATAGTATGCCAAAATAACTGTATCACTCCATGTATTCCATCTTCGTAGTCGTTTCGTCGTTCAGACACCCGTGTCCCATGATGCGAGCTAAAAGGTGTAAATGGCCATAGTGTTTCCGGGTCCTGTCCAACCAAGTTGGATCCACCCAACCCGACTCGGTCCGAAACAGGGTGTGACCTGGTTTGTGTATGTGGCCAGAATCTAATGGACGGCTTTTCCCGGCCTAAGGGCGGCTCGGCCAGTGGTCGTGTGGTCCCCGGTAAGTCGTGTGGCTCGGCTCGATGGGCCGTGTGGCACCCAGCTCGGCTGGCCGTGTGGGGCATGGCTGGCTAGCTAGACACGTTGGGGGGTGGGGTGTTACACCCTTGGCTCCTAAAATGGTCGGCGCAAGGTGACAACCCTTGTAAACACGGGACCCTACGGGTCCCGCCAAGCGCGCACCGGTGACCAGATCCTCCAACTGCTCTCCCCTGTCCGCCGCGGTCCTCGTGTTGTGCCCCTCTGCCACAGCCCGCCCTGGCCGCAGCCACCAGTAGCACTGGCACGGCGCGACAGTGCTTCACCCCTCCACAATAGCCCGACATGGCCACGACCTATCTTTCCTCTGCATGACAAGACTGTGCCACGCCTTTCTTGTGACCCAATGGTCTTTCGTAGCCGGTCTCCTTGCGGTTGGCCTGACGCCGACCGCTGTTGTCCGCTCTCATAGGCAACCACAAACATGATAAAAAAGGAGAAGTTTTAGTTGTGTTGGTGTGGTCAAAATTTCCCCATGTTATGATGATATCAACTGGTTGTCAAACCATAATTCCAACGACATAGAACGTGTACAAGAATTCAAAACCCCCACATTGTAATCGTTGTTCGCTCAGCGGAGTCATGAGAAGGCGGCGTCGTTCAGTTGACGTCAGGAGGAGGTGACGTCGGGAGGAGGTGACGTCGTTGTTGGTGACGTCCCTCTCGGACAACGTCTTGCCTTTCTAGCACTGTTTGGAGAGGGAGAAGATGGAGTCATTGTTCCTCGGTAGAGACGGGCATTCTTCGTTGAGATAATATGTTGCTCTTCGTTGGGAGGATATTTTCTCAATCCTTCCAAGACTCCACTCCAAGTTTAAGACAACCCCCTAAATAATAAAATAACACATCTTAATATAATGTTAGAATAATGAATTTAAAATGATTCAAATTCATTAAGATACATCACTTAATTTAAAGGTGGTGTTGGCTCAATAAATTTGGAGAGGGAAGGTGAAGAGGCTACATAAATAAATTGGGGAAGTGAAGATTTTCCCCAATTAACGGGGAACTCAAGGGGTTGTAGGGGGTTTAAGGGGGTTTGAGCTTGGGTTGGCACCACCACATAATATCCTCTCAAGGGAGGTTATGCGTGGGTGGACCCCACCTCCAACCTCGCCTTGATGGATTAAACCACGACACAAATAAAAATATGCTAGACATATTTTTATTTAATTTTTTTAGAACCCCAAAAATGAACTTCCTACCATGATAAAATGAAACTGCGGTGAAGGTCTCCTTAAGTGAATACTGGCGCTGTGAGTTAAACGGTTTCCTTAGATTTCAATTCGGAACACCAGTTCAAAAGATATAAAATCCTGCACGTACGTTTACTAAACGTACCTGAACAAAACTTCAAAAAAAAAATTATCAGTCACCCTCGACCCGCGTCAGTCGAGGTTAGGCTCTACCTAAGTGAAACATGCCCCAAAGAACCCAATAGTACTCTCAGATTTTCTATCTGATTTACCGTTTAGATTTTATGAATTTTACTATAAAATAATTTTCACTTAATTATCTTATTTGCGGAAAAAAACAAATGTTTTTTGGTGGCCCACGATAGCCAATGTTAGTATCGAATTAAATAAAGTATGACCTCACGAGTTCAGTAGTGGTCTAAGATTTTTAATCCAAGCAACTATTTGTGAGTTCTAAGCATTTTAAAAATAAAATAATTTATTTAATTATTTTATTTATGGTTATTCCATTTTAAGGATTTCTCATAGGAGGCACGCGCCATCTATACTTAAGTCACACCGAGGGTAAACCTGCCATCCTAAGTGCATCGGTGCCCTCAGATTTTTGATCTGAGTAACCATTTAGGAGTTATTCAAAGTTTTCAATAAAACTGCTTAAGCGTGTTAATTTATGCTTAACAAAACTTCAACGAATCATTCCGAGCACTCCAGGCTTTGGAATCGTGTACCGTCAAAAACTACACACTAGTAAAATTTCCATGTATTTAAGAAACAAATTTCCACGAAATTTCGGGGTCTTTACATAAATGTGACAACTGGGTCCCAGTGACAGCACAACCACCCCACCTTAACCTCGTCGACGGGTCTTGGCCTACTAGGTACCACCAGTTACCCTGCAATCCGTGCTTCAAAATCATGTGCCGTCAAAAACTGTGGGCTCGTAAAATTCTGATTAATTTAAGAAAAAAATGTTCCATGGAATTTCCATGTCTTTACATAAATGTGACAACCGGGTCCCAGTGACAGCGCAACCACCCCGCCTTAACAACGTCGTTGGGTCCTGTCCAACAAGGTACCACCAGTTACCCCACATACATGTGGGGCCCACCAAATGGTCCACCCACATTCTTGAATGGTTCAACGGACTAATTAGAGTCCCCACAGACCAACACATATCTTTTCTAGCGTGCTTTGTCCTCACCCATGGTCATTTTACTAATGAGAGTCCCCACAGGCCAACAAAGGTCTTTTCTAGTGTGCTTTTCCTTACTCACACACACCATGTGAAACTTCCCAGAAGGTCACCCATCTTGATCACTACTTCAGTCTAAACACGCTTAACTATGGAGATCTATTTTGGTAGGCTCCTGAAAATGAAGGTGCATCTTGTTGACATGAGTCATATCATTTATTCATTTAACCCTGTATCATTTGGGGATTTTACAATCACCTCCCCTTTAGAGCACAACGACCTCGTTGTGGGCCCAACATCTCAACCCATGTAGTTCACTACACTTAAGGCTAGGTAGAACCTCTAATACCAAATGTGACAACCGGATCTCAGTAATAGCACAACCACCCTGCCTTAACATCGTCGTCGGGTCTTGGCCTACCAGGTACCACCAGTTACCACGTAGATACATAGGGCCCACCCAAGGGTCCACCCTCATGCCTGAACAATTCATTTGAATAATGAGAGTCCCCACAAGCCAACACATGTCTTTTCACGTGTTCTTTGTCCTCACTCACACACACCCAAGGAAACCTCCCAGAAGATCACCCATCCTGATCACTACTCCAGGCCAAGCACGCTCAACGGTGGAATTCTAATCAGTTAGGATCTTGAAAATGTTCGTGCACCTTGTTAACATGAGTCATATCATTTATTCATTTATCCCTGTATCATTTAGGGATGTTACATACATCATGTTCACTATGTAGATGTAGTGGTACTTCGGAACACCCATTTTTCTCTATCAATATATTTATAAATGGACATGTGTAGATTTAAGAGTTCACAATGTGTAATTTTTTCCATCAAGGGGAGATTTCAATGTTTTGAGGATTTGAGTCAAAATTGGGATTGTGAGTATTCCAATATTAGAATTTTCTCAATTAGATCTCTATGTTGGAACCTTTTTTCTGTACATTGAAAATGTTTTATAGGGTGAGTAAGTTATGATAAAGATGTATCCGTCCAAAAAGTTACATAATCAATCTCATAAGGGTGAGACATGGGATGTGGCATAGGAGAGGGTCATGAGAGTGATTAAAGGATGTAGTTTGAGTTCATTAGAGACCTCAATTGGGGTTGGTATGAGGATTTACATGGTTATATGGATCAGGTTTTGACACAAGGATATGGATAGGTTGGGTGTTCACAACAATGTAGTGTTTCTTAGAAAATGGATGGGTATAAACCTATTTTATCTCATGAGGTATATAGTTGTTGAGGTCTTTGAGGATATTATTTTATAGAGAGTATATTTTAGGATTGTTACATTGGAGTGTTGATCGCTCCTTGAGAGTTTGGTTGTGGCCACAAACCAGGAGCAGGATATCTCCACATATGTTCTGACCTAATGGATTCCATGTGAAATTCCTCTTCATTATGGTTCTAGATATATAAAAAGATGAGATTGTGGAAATTATGTCCCGCAGATGTGGTTTTAAGTGCCTAATGTGATGCTCCATATTGGAGAATTGTAGGATTGGACATGATGTTTCTAATACTAATGCTACTAAAACCAATGGAATCAAAATTTCATTCCATATCAAGGTTGGGATGGCCAGACAAAATGTTTCGAGTCTTGGTTAAATTCATGGACTCCATCTCAGTTTTTTCATACATGTTACCTAATGGTTTGGTTGGCCAAACATGTAATTCTGAGTCCAATTAGGATTCTTGAGATTATGTTCCTTGTTTTTCAACTACTGACGTAGTGGTTGGGATGAATATACATGGCGTGCCAAATCTGGGTTGGATACTTCGACAGAGAATCCAGGTATATCGACTAGTGACCTATGTGAATTACGGATGGGATATCAATACATGGTGTACCACATCGTGACTGGATACATGGACAAAGGCTCTTTTTATGTCATCTAATGACCCATATGGTTTGTTATTTTGATTATGGGAAGAATCCAAAGAATGTATGGTTGATCGAGGTTATGGACCCAATGATCAATAGTGGTTTTATTTATTTATTTTTATTTATGTTATGTTTTGGTATTGTACAAAAAGATTTCATGATAATGTGCTTGTGAATATAGATAATAGGTTCATAATTGGGGGTGGCTAATTGATATTTATTTATAACACTTATATTTTATACTTGGTGTGCATACTAACCTTATCTCTACTATAATGTGGAGAGAAAATGCATGATGGATAGGGGAAAGGCCTAAGATTTCATTGATGAAAGGCGTGCCCATATGGAGTTTATTAATCGGGTTAGGTAGCTCAATACGGTTCTGGTTTTTGAATTAATGTTAGGGCCTAGTTTTGGATGTAGGGCCTGATGTATTAATATTTTAGTTGTTAATTTTTTTATATGTGATTGTTCTAGTTGGAAATTAATGTTATATGTATGAAAAAGTTTTAAATACCTTTAATGTATTTAGTATCATTATATAATGTTTCATTTTTAATTTATATATTATTATATATTATATGATGTGTATGATATTTTTTTATTTACTAATTGTCTTGAACTCTGAAATATGGGTAAAGTCTCCTCACAATTTCACATTAGACCCATATTTCTAGTTGGCATCCTTTAGCATACTAGGAGGTGAACATGAGGTATTTTGGCAAGCCATCCCGTGTGATTGATTTTAGTGGCTTCGAGGGGGATATGTTACAAAGTTGAATCACAACAGTTACATTCCAATCATTTTACTATTTTGGGTTTGTTAGAATGGAGTTATAGTATTGTTTTAGAGATTTTTTTTGATAATGGGTTAGTGCTTCATGACCACCTATTCTAATAGGAATTCTATGTTATCAGGGGTTGGGATTGATAACTTGGTTGGTGAGGTTATGGTTTTATATGTTTTTCATATTAATAGATGTACATTTTGTTTTTGATTTGATATTTTATTATGGATTTCATGATCTTTTCCCATTGGAAAGAGTCATGTAGTTTTATTTTTTTCAATTTTATTAAAAATTTAAGAGGAATCTCAAGAATCATTACAGGGACATATGGTCCACATGTTATGGTCCAATTAGTGTGTGATTTTGTGGGTTTCTTTCTAATCAAAGTTTGCAAGGATATAGAATGAGATAATCGATGGTGATGATTTTGATGCACTACTTGTGCATTGTAGGTATCAGTACACTGGTGGGTGATTATTTTTAGTTGGTTATATGACATATCCCCCTTGGGGGAAGTTTTACATGTCGATTCATGGAGAGGAAATTCTTATTCGTTTTTGGCGATTGGTTTATCATGCGATTCCATTCATATTTGAGAGTCGAGAGTTTGGTGTTTTGGCTAATTAATGGTGTGTGGTGTTGGGATGGGAGTGTGTTTAATACCCTGAGGGTAGTGGACCTATGTGAGTTGTACTAGAAATGTGTGGTTGTACCATGTGACATGAAGAGAGTCTGGATTGTTATGTCTTTATGGGATATACAAGTTACCTTTTGAGGTAAATACAATACTGTTAATGGTACTATACAACTTTTTAGGGTGACATGAGAGTGGGTTTGATAGATTTAAGAGTTATTTTTACTGTGTGGAGTATCAAATGTATTATTTGGAACATTGACCATGGTGCATTGAGGATTTTCTTTGTTGGGTGGGAATGGAATACATGTAGGCTCGTCAAGATGATTTGTCTTGTGAGCCCTGTTTTTGAGATAAATAAATCACAGGTGTTTGAGATGGTTTTTTGATGGGTTACATAGTAGCATGTGATCATTATTTGATAGAGGAATTTTGGAATCACGAGTGTTGGTGATGTGATATATCATTTTCCTTGTGGATTAGTATTTATATGAGTGTACATCAAATATTCAGAATTTGGGAAGGCATTTGGGAGTGGGTTGACAATCTTTGTGGGTGTGATGAGAGGCTTGTGGTGATGGTGTCCTGATACTGTTGGGATAGAACCATGATGTTTCAAAATGGATGGGGTTGTGGCGGTGTTCTTGGATGACATCTAAGTATACATGTAGTTTTAAAATGATCATTCCAAACATATTGACATCTTCATGAGTATTCTAAGAGAGAGTAATCTATTTTACATGCTATATAAATGTTTACATGGAATAAAAAGTGGATTCTAGGTAGGTTGTTCTCATGTAGTAGTGCATGTGATGTTGTATGGTGGTAATTGAACCATCAATTGTCTGTGAGTGAGGGCCCAGAGATATATCAAATGTTGATAAATGCCATGGGTTTCATTATCAGTTTCTTGGAATGAGTGATAAAATATATTTCTTTTGATGCTATCATGTGACTGAGATATACATGTCAAGTATTGAGGTTTGGTTATGATTGATGCATTGACGATAGAAATGGAATTCGGTTGTGAGGTAAAAAATAAGGATACTCCAATAGTGTGTAGTATTATACCATTCATTGTGATATAACCATTGGGAGGTTAGGGGTGATGTTTCAGTGGAAACCTCATCGATCATGTTTATGGATGGACAAGGATGTGTG
The DNA here is from genome assembly GCA_963277665.1 of Viscum album. Classification (NCBI taxonomy): domain Eukaryota; kingdom Viridiplantae; phylum Streptophyta; class Magnoliopsida; order Santalales; family Viscaceae; genus Viscum; species Viscum album. Next base: position 1,969,752,150 of record OY728132.1, read on the forward strand.
TTTAAAGGAAACTCTAATGATGAGAAGTGTCGTGGATGATAATGAGTAGTTGTGGGTTGAGTTATATGGAGGGGAGAACCATGAGATTGATGATGGGTTATAAATGATGATTTGAATTCAAAGGACAGATGTGTGTGATTTGGAACTCTCCTAGTGGTTCGTTAATGATTGAATGTTTTGGGCTGGACATTGATTTTTTACGACCTATCGTGGGGTAATATAGTGGACTTGGTTTTTCATCCTTGAGTAAAATAATTTGTGGTGAGTACGTGTTGAATACCCAAGTGGTGTAGGATGTGTTTTTCTGAATCCTTTAATGCTTCTTGAGGATGGTAAGGATAACAGGGGAGAGTGTGTGATGACCCACATTTACATGAATGATGATTTTGATTATATTTCCGAATTTTTGTTTTAGGGTGTTAATTAGGGAAAAAATTGTCAATTATCTCTTCAAAATGATATCATATATTTCTTCTGAATAGTCCATTGGTCCCCAATGATGGTTCTTACCCAATGATTGGAGTTTGGCCAAATTCTTAGTTGTCCACATTTTGGAAAAATATTTATTATTTAATTATAAAAAATTTAATTATTGTTGTGGGTTCTATTAGTGATATGATTTGATTTGAGCTTAAGATTGAGATCTAATCCCTTTGATTTTTTCTAGAATGGGGGGATTTTTCTAGGGAAGTTATATTCCCCCATGGGGTTCCATGACACATGGTGAGTATTATAATGGGGAATTAGTTAACTATGTAATTAGTTAATTATTTAAAATATCCCCCACCATTATGGATTCCCATACATGGTTGGGATAGGGTAGGGATTATGAAAACAATAAAGTTGAATCACGAGGTTAAAGGGAGGGAGATGATTCCAGACATCATCTATGGTGAAGATCTGGGCCAGCTCGATGTGTGCCATCTTCCAAGGGAATATTTGGACCCTATCATTGACACTTAAAACACAAGGTAGGTGGAATTTTTAGATTTTGACATGATCAACACAAATCATTTTTTTCATGTTTTAAATCCTTTTTATGATTTTTAAATACCTCTATTTTTTTAATAAGGTCTGATATGGGGAAAACTGGGTTTTTAAAAATTTGACATGGGTTTCACTTTTTGAAACCCTGACTTTATGATGTGTAGTAATAAGAAAAAATGCCCTATGTTCTTAATGTTTAGAGAAGAATGAATTTTTAAAAGTACACACAATGTAGTTTATGTAGATGTCGTTTAGTAGTACATGTCCATGTACATAGACATGTGGCAGAGTACATGGGATGATGAAGTTTTTGAAAGTACACACTGTGTAATTTATGTACATGTTGTTTAGTAAGACATGGCCATGAACTTCTGTTGACACCATATGTGAGGAGGAAATGGAAATGTAATTGTACACAGACATACACCATGTACAACATATCCATGTTGTAGGATTGGGGAAGTCCCCATATTTCTTTGACCATGTATAAGTACATGGCTTGGGGTAGAGTTGAGAGTACACTCTATGTACTCATAAGTTCACACCATGTAATTTTTCTAGTAGGGGGTGGGGGGGGGGTGGTGTTTTTTCAGTAAAAATAAAAATTGTACTTGAATGTATTCCATTCTATTCATTTTTACAAATATTTCATGAAGGTAGAACCCTGGGAGTGTTTCATGTTATTTTAAGATGTGTTTTTTGTGGGAAATTTTTGATAAAGATGTTTCCCTCCTAAAAGTCATTTTAGCGATCTCCTGAGGGTTAGAAATTGGACAAGACCCAGTAGAGGGCTATGAGAATGAATTGAGGATGTAGTTAGAGTTTTTTGGCACCTCAATTGGTATTGAAATGATGTTATCCTTGGTCATAGGTATTATGTTTTGACTAAATGATATGGATATTTTTGGCGTTCATACCAAACAAGGGTTGATTTGAAAAGGGATGGATATGATTGTATTTTCCCTCATGATGTTTGTAGAAGTTAATCCTCATGAAGGTATAAGTTTCTTGATATTTGGTATTGGGATGTGTAACCAATGAGTTATGAGTAATTCCCTAAGTGTTTAGTTGTGACCATAGACTGGGAGTAGACATCTTCACATATTTTTTAACCTAGATGATTCCCTAAAGAATTCCTCCACCTTTTTGTCAGTTTTAAGGTTCCAAAGTGTGATTACTATGATTATGTGTTTTTTATATATGTATGTGAGTGATTCATCACCATGGTGATTTTTAATGGGTGATGGAGTTTGGATAGTGATGGTTGTGGGTGTCTCCTTGTGACTCGATGTGATTTGTGATGTGTTGGGTATTAGATATTGGTGAGGTGTATGGGTATTAGGAAAACCCTTGAAATATTTCATTGTTGTTTGAGGTTGAGTCTTGGTTTATGATATAAGTATTATTTGATATTTTTTAGTTTCCATGATTGGGAATTGAATTACTACTATGAGTTATTTGGGATGAGTGTGTGGATATGCGACCCCATAGATACAATTCTCGATTGATGACATGATGAAACACACCTGAAAATAGGTAGGTTTTATATAATTTTCTAAAAAAATATAATATTTGGTTGTATGAGATGGTTGGTATCTGAATAGAGTGTTTGTTTATGGTTTTAGAGATGGAATGAGGATTTGGGAACATTTGTTTATTTTTTTAGCAAGGTGTGCTTAAAGTTACTAACACTGGTTTGAGATGTCAGACTGAGGATCTGAACATGTGTAGTTTACATATTTATTTATGTGTCTAACTGATGATCTCAGAAAAAATATTTTTATATATATAATTATTGGGGATCTTCATACATTGAATTACGAGTCACAATGGTATTGATGGACATATACTTAAGGGTTTTGGGATATTTGACAGATGCTCTACTCCCTAGTGTACCATAGTTTTTGGGGGACAGATATATTCTTATAAACCTATGGGTTTGAACAAGGAATTGTATATCATGGTTTTTATGGTCAAACATGATGATACAAGTCTTGGTTGGATTCCTTGACAGAAGCTCAATGTTTACTAACCTATGACCTAAATGTTGCAATGGTCCAACATGGTGTTTTGAGTCCTAGTTGTATTCATGGAATTATGTTTGGTGCTTCTTGACTAGTGAACTTGTTTTTGGGGTTCCAAGACATGGAATCCTAGATCTTGGTGGGATACATGGACTAAGGCTCATTGTATGTTGACCAGTGACCTTTGTAAAATATGGTTGGGGGGGGGGGATAGACAGGGCATACACGATCCCAGTTGGATACGTGGTCTGGGCCCCTTGTATGTTGACCAATGAACCATGTGGAATATTTCCTAGAAGACCGAAATGGAATTAAGCCTGTAGGTTTGGTCATGGTCATAAAACCATGGATCAATGGTGGTTTTATTATTTTATATTAATTTTAATTATGTTTTAGCTAGTGATGGAATATTTCATGAACATGCACTTATGATTGAAGATTATAGTTTCACCTTTGGGGATGGAATACTAATATTTATTTTTCATCAATGGTAATAGCATCTTGATGTGTGTGAAAAGCATATTTTTTATTTTCTGATGAACATGGATGCATGATAGATAGGTATGTGGCCCATGATTTCATAGCTCTATGGGATGCTCATGTGGAGTCTGGTGATCTTGCTGGGTAGATTGATTTGTTGCTAGAGATTGGGTATTTGTGGTATACTAGAGGTGGAAGAAGGGGAACATGTGTTTATTTTTTAGTAGTTTTTTTTGATTATGTGATCATCCCAGTGAGTGATCGATGTTGAATTTTTTGCATGCTTGTTCGGACCATTAATAAATTTCTTGTTATTATATAATGTTTCAGTTTTAGTATATTTACATTTTCATATTCTCTGATGTGTATGATATATTTTTATTTAGTTTTTTACGTGAACTCAAATATGGGGTTTTTTCGCCTCATAGTTCCACCTTAGAACCCCCACATCTAGTCAGAATCCTATGGAATATTAGGAGGAACGCTTGAGGTCTTTCCCATAATCATCTTTTTACACCAGTTTTAGTGGATGTTATGTAGGTATTTTTCTAATTTTTTATAAAATATCATAGATTTAAGAATATAAATTTAAACACCCAATTTGGAATAGTATAATATATTTTTGATTTTACAGAAAATATTTATTTTAAAGGAAAAGTATTTCAAACAGAATGTGTATAAATAAGCCATATTTTCTTATAAATATTTTCAAAACCATTTAGAGTATCAGATAGAGAAAAATTGTATGTAAATATTAAAATTATATATATATAAAGAAGATAATAAAAATGAAATAATTTTATTAAATAATAATATACATTTTTAGCTATGTAAACTCAAGGGAAAACAATCCCAATTAATAATGGTACAGAAACATAAAACCCTTACCACTTTAGTGAATTATGAATCTTAAGACCCATTAATGAATTAGATCAGATTAATAATTAAATATAATTAAAATAAGGATATTATATATATAACATGATAATCTACTAGCAAATCAATCATGTAAATTCAGATAGGTGTATCGAATAATTATTTGCCACAAAGATATAGAATTTGTGACGAATAATTGTTAGAATGATCAAATCAATGAATTTATAATCAATCAATATAGTGAATTTGTCTATCGAATTAAATCGACACAATAAAAGTTGATATACAAAATAAATTTGGAATATTTAGTGTCACATTTAATAATTACCTATTATCATCCATGATGAAATGATATAACCAAGTGATGTAAAATTTATTTAAGAGACCCCTTTCCACTTTGATAACATCTGAAGAAAATTTCTTCGATGAGTTGACATGAATTATATCATAAAATTTAGGAACAATGAATAATATATAATTTTACAAGTAAAAGGTTTTTATATAAAACATATAATATAAATTAGGGTTACAACATGAAAATATCACTTAATAAATATAAATCGAGACATAATCCCATACTTGGAGCCCTAACATTCCATGTATGTCCATTAACTCATTTATAATAAAAATATATCAATTATATAGATTTTTGAAAGATTTTTGTAGTATTAATAATTTAACATTGGAATATTTTGTTCCATTAATTATAATATGATATTAAATTACTTATCATTTGGGCCCATATCGGGTGTTTTGTGGAGGTTTGATTCATTATTTGAAAATCACATCGATGCATTACATTTGATAATAGGTGTTTTCATTAAAAATTATTTATAAAAATAATAAGCAAATAATAATAATCTTTATACATAAATTAATAATTTAAAACAAACTAGGAAATATATTTTTAAAATATGGGCTATGTTATAACCAAGGATATTGTTGGTCGTACATATGCATTATTAAGAGTTTTATACTCAACGAACATAATGGAAACAAATATAAAATATATTATATAAATTGAAATATTATTATATAAAAAATATAATATTTACTCTTCAAATTAACATATAAATACCATCCATGTTATTCTGTGATGAAAAATGAATCACATCACTTCGTGATGTTGATAGTCCACATATACGCATAATGACTTTATAATTTTTCAGTTGATGGAATAGTGAGAAAATAGATGTAATATTATATTTAATTTTTTTTAATATTTATGAGTATTATAAATTTTAATATAAATTATATTCATCATCCTAACCATATGTGATAAGCGGTAATGGAAATGAATTACATCAGTTTGAAATGATGTACACCACTGTACACTGATGATGGATTCATTTCTTATTTGATGGAAGAATGTGATAAAAATAAGTAATCTCATTAAAATAAAAAACAACATTATATTAAATATAATGGTGATTTTATTTTTTTCTTTAATGACGATTTAGATCTAGTGGAATAATAAATAATTGAAAGATATCAAATAGGATGATTATATCTTATTCGGTTTGCCACTATTAGATCCATTTTAAGGACCACTGAAATTATATTTTTAGAACAATAGAACCTATAATTATTGTATTGGGTAATTTAAAATAGTCATATTCATGTCTAGGTTAACCTTGATCGATCAATGTGGTGTAAATAATAGAGAGGAGTCGTGTTATTTTATAATTGGAGGAGAGAAAAAAATTCGAATTTTCTAAAATATTAAAATATATAAATTTCGTACTAAAGAAAAAATATTTCAAATAGAAAATATAATATTTTGGAATAGTATGAGGTTAAAATATTTCTACGAAATAGTATTCATAGAAGGATAATTTTAAAGGATACACTTACCTCTTGGTTTAATGATCTATAAACCCATTTAATCCTTAACCACAAGGAGGAATTTTAACTATTTATACGATTAATTATAAACAAAACATAAAATGAATTCATTATGAAAATAATAATTTATAATTAATCATATTAAATCAATTTTATCTAATTCAAATCACAAAATTTCTATACTTTTATTTAAAACTAATCCCAAAAACATAGAAAAAAAGCAGTTTTCCCAAAAAAAGTCTTGGTATGTATAAAAGTTCCATATACGAAAATACAACATAAAATAAAATATAATGACAAAAATTGGATTAAAAATAAAATATAAAAATTATATTTACATATTTTAAAAAATTTATAACCTAATATTATATTGAAAATTCATTGTACAAAAATATACTTTTAAAAAAATATGTATCATTCATTATTTATCAAAAAATCAACTTATTTATAAAATTATGCAAAACATCCACCTAATATAATTTATAAATGATTATTTGAAAAATTATTTTCATATTTTAAAATAATATTTCCAAATTTTAGAACATAATTATATTATTTTCCCTGTAATGAGGAATAGAAATCATTTTTGATAAGACAAAATTTTGAAGAATAAAATGGAATTAATGAAAATGGAGAAGTTATTTGATATTAATTTATCAAAAAACTTATATCATATTAACCATTTATAAAAATGATTAATAATTATTTATCAATACTAATATAATAAAAATTTATGTCTATATTATAATGCCCCAAATTTAATAATAATATCTCACTATTCAATTAAGGTCAGTGTTTTGGGTTATAAAAACTCTCAATCATAGTTTTATTTTATAATCTCTAGGTGTTAAAATTGTATACCATTTGGGAACATTGTTTCTAATATCCTATTTATGGAGTGATTTTTGTAACATTCATTATCAATATGACAAGTATTCTAATCATTCAAAGAATAATTATGTTGAACAACATTAAGATGATAATGGTCATTGATTTAATATGATTTTCGCCAATAAATATTTGATGCCTACCAATGTCCTGAAAATTATTTGAAACAATAAAGGCCATATTTTTTATAGAAATGAATAAATATTACACGACTATGTTTTAATCTAACTATATTTTTTGGATTTTTACATATTTACGTTCCCAAATATTTTTTTCAATTCATATGAAATAGGTCAATACTTTTAATAAAATGTAAGGATTTAAAATCTACATTTTAGGTGATTCTTGAATCATTTTTCCCCAAGGATGATTTTATAGTTTTTTTACTATGTTCCTAAATCCATGTATATTAAAGACTTTATTTGTGATAATAAAGCGGTCTACGCTTGAGAAAAAAAGTGTTTTCCTTTTTAAGAAATTGATTACCCAAATTTAAGAATTCTTTTTCTATAATTTTTTATTAATAAATGAGACAATATTATATAATGTTTTTTAATGTTATAAAAAATAATTAAATATTTGAAATGGTTATAGATGAGTTTGGGATACATTTTAAGAAAATGATCAAATCACAACATGGCTTGATTATGTACGTAATAACTACAGAGGACTAGTATGTATATCAAAGAGGAACATGATTCTTTATAGTGTCAATAAATGAGTTGAAATAGTAGAAGATCCATGATTTTACATGTTGTACCATATTACAATATGATTTGACATTTTATGGTGTGTTTAAATGATATGTTTTATACTGGAGAAGAATCCAATGGTGGTGGAAAGGTACTTAAATTTCACACCTCACTAGAGAAAGAATTTCAATATTATTATTTTTTGGAAATGAAATAATTTTGTTATCATTAATAATTAATTTTGAGTTTTAGAATGACATAAAGTGTATATGTGTTATTCCCTCATATTCAGGTCCTTGCTTCATTATTTTAGGAATGATATTATAAAATAAAACACTTAATGTAGCATTTTCTTATGCCGACATTTTCAAAATGTTTTTTTGAAATGTGAAGAAAATTTTAGGGTTTATTATTTTACCCATTTTGGAAACATTAATATGTATTTCAAGTTTAATAATTTAGAAATTCAATTTTTTATTTAAAGGTTATCTTGAGATGAGTTGGGATTAAAAATTTATAGAAATATATAAAGGTTATTTGTTTGATATTTTATATGGGGTTTTCTATAAAAAGTCTCCTTGAGAAAGGTGATCATTATATCTATTCCTAAAATTGAAGGATTGTCTTCTATGGTTCTTCCATAGAGGCTAATAGTCTCATTGATCTATATTTTTAATGGTTTTTGAATTTATCTAACAGATAACATATGATAATAATTTTCATCTATCCAAGTTATAAAATAATGATTTTTTGATTGAATAAAAACCAATTTTACAATAACATTTATTTTTTATTTTTCATTCACATGTTATTATTTATATCTTTTCCTTGTTATACATTTATAAATATTTTATATTTATGGATGATGTTTTTTTAAAAAAAAATTAGTAATTAATATGATTTCTCAATGAATAGAGTTATGGTTGGAGTAATTATGTTTTATTACGGTACTTTTTACCAAATACATAAATAAAAAAATAAACCTTTTTATATGAAAAATGGATTTTAGTAACTAGTCGGTGTATACCATCATCAAAGTTTTACTAAGATAGAAATTTTAGAAACAATTTCCCAATAAATTATTAATTTTTCTTTATTCAGTCGTGATACTATAATTTATTATCCTATTCCTCCTTAGTTTATCATTTTTTCTTTTTAAAATATTTATAATTATCTTTAAATGAATCATAATATTTTTATCATAATATTAAAATAATGATTGAATGACATGGATCCTTGTCCTTATGGGTTATGTAAACACTGACCACTTGTTATGTTATATTAATTAGTGATTAGTTATTCTAAATATATTTTATATAAATTATTACAAGGTGGAACTAGGTACACATAGTAGGAATACCAATGACACAATTTATAGGGGAAAAATAGATTTGTTATTATAAACATGTCTTTCTGAAATGACAAATTCCTACCAAAAGGGAGTTGAATTCCCCAAAAAAACAATGTTTAGAGGTGAGATAACCATCATTATAAAAGGTAACTACGAACCTAGATAGATTAAATATTCTACAATAAGGGGAATGAATGTGGAATATATAATGAAATGAAATTATTATAATTACGTTTATAGTCAATGAAGTGTGACATCAACTACTAAAATATTTTAATATATTATGTTAAGTTGGAAAAAAATTCATGAGGAGAAGATTAATGGAATAAAAATAAATACCACCACCATTGGTGGTGCAACCCAAGTTTTCATTCCATGGTCATGATATATTGATTGAAAAGTAGATTCGAAAAAACCAAATCATACCTATAGATTCAAAAAAAAATTCCATTAATGAAAATCAACTATAAATATCAATATTGTAAAGAATTAAAACCCTACATGCTAATAATATGAAATAATGGTGATGTTATTCTATTTTTTTATGTTTAGTAGTATTTAATTACTATTTAGAGGGTGTTGAAATTGATATGTAGGATTTTCTTAAGAAACTATGGAATGAATCTATTTGTGGAACATGATCATGCTTTCAAAGGATAATTCAAAAAATGTATTTGTTTCTAAAAAATCCTCGAATAATATTTTAGGATGTTGAAATAATTATGGAGGTGAAATATATTTCGGATACTAATTTTAATTTTTGGAGTTTAATATCACATTACACCATTTTTGGCATACATGGGAACCTAGAAATACAAATTGTGAATATGGGATTCATTCTGTGTAATGATTCTTAGTAGTGATTTTTTATATGTTTCACTCTGGATTAATTCCACATTTTTCTTATCTTCCCCCCTTAAACCATAGGTCTATGCAAAGAATTTTTGGGCACATTTGGGTTGTTGGACCATTCTGGTTTGTAACTTTGATCTCAGACAGCTTGGATTTATTCTTTTTTGTTTGTTTGTGTCTTCATTATTTTTTGGTTTTTTCAGTTCTATTGGATTATTCAATAAAATTTAGCGCCATTTTGGAGTCCATGTATCAATTTGTGGTCTGCATTGGTTCTTTTTAGATCACAATTTTATTTTTCTTGTAGAGACCAATCATCATTTTGGTTTTCCTAGGTCATGACCATGTTCCCTATGGCTCCACATGTTCTGGTGGAACTCAGAGTATTCGACCTCAACCCCAATAGTAAGAATACATGAGATATAAATTTTAACCAAGAAGGTATAATTTTTTAATGGATTGAGTATTATATAAAAACATGAAAACAACATGTATTAAAATACTTACAACATATGCAATAACATAAATTATAATACATGAATCAAAAGACTATATATCACTAAGTATATGAAAAACAATAATAAATACCCCTACCTTATTCAAATAATGGAATGTAAACATAAATAAACAAAAATAATACACTATGAAAACAATTTTTATATTGGAATCATCAACTCATCATATAAGGTTATACTGAGATGTTCCATAATGCACCAGAGACTCATAATAATGGGTTTTCTTTATTACTCACACTACCATTTATCCCCTTAAAAAATATAAAATCTTCTCAACATATAAATATATATCTCTAAAATACCCATTTCAATGTACAAAAGGTGAATTTTTTAAATAAATGTGAAACATTAGGGTAGACGTATCATAATGGTATGTGTATGAATATACTAATAAGTATTCACAATAATATCACACAAAAAATGAATCAACTTGCCTTCTCAAAACCCTTCACTAAAATTTGTATATGGATAAAAGAAAAACCCAAAAATTTGTAATAATAAGGAAATTAAGGATCACATTTATGTCTCATATCCCCATATGTAATGTTATATAAATAAATAATCAAACAATAATAGTATCTAGGGATGGTTAGGTTTGCCTATGACCCATATCATCCCTTGTCCATATCCCAATTTTGTGTAACTTATTGTGGAAATTAATAAGAATAAGGAAAATAATCAAACCATTGATGTTTTTCTCCACATTAATTGAGTGATATGGGAAACCAAGTATATCATAGAATCTATACAATGTAGTCAAACCAATTTCTCCAAATATTCACATTACCTATATAGAACTAAGTATCATGACTTCTGTAATATAAAGAAATGTATATCATTCACCAAAAATCATATATATTGATTATTAAAACTATAGAGGGATATATATTAACTTGATCATGATATAACATAGAGATATAAAATCATTTTACATCTAGAACCTCTAAAAAATCCATCAGAAACAGTAGTAATGGGAGACCTGTACCTCAATATAAGATACCTTCGATGAGGTGTTAACAAAAATTTAATTATTTATCATTCCCCTTCATTTGTTGTGTCCATCATCAGAAGGGTTTAATAAATATATGAGAGGATAAACATTAAATAAAACCAATCTAGGGTTAAAAAATACACGATATTTATGTAGGAACTATACTTTGGAGAGATATATATATATTTAAAGGGGGTTATTGACGTAATGGTTTCTCTAGTCATGTGCCTACACATCTCATTATATATAAGAATCCAGAAAAAAACTGTAATTAATAAAAAATTTATAAGAATCTTATATTTGTAATATCATGTTATATTTGTGAAAAGACAAAATAGAAAACTCATACATCAATAATTCATTTTGAGTTAGAGATATATGAAAAGTATTATATTTTTTTTTCTGATACTAGCAATATTATATTATGGTATATGGAATATAAAATTACATTTGATGTTTGGTCATATATTTCCTTCACCTAATATGTCGTATGTTAATATACTTGTAAATTCCATCATGGAATAATAAATGTATTGAAAACAATTAAACCATTTGTTTTTCATAAAAAGGATGAAGGAATAACAATATATTTTTTCATAAGAATACATGATGAAACATTATAGAGTACATAGTCAATGGTTCTTATATAGAAACATGGATTGCACAATATAAATGTGTCAATCAACTATTCCAAAGGTACACTGCATTTGATTTATCTCAAAAATTTGTTTCCTAACAAAGATTAGTCATTTGAATGGTGTTCATATAGATGAGACCAACCTTGAAATACACAGTGTGTGGGCCAAAATCATAGGACAAGTGGTATTAAAATGTAATCACATTCCTAATACAATTCAAGCAAATAGTCACAAGATTCATGTTAGGGTTATAAATTACACGTAGCATTAATTTCCATGGGAAAATAGAATGTATAATTATACATGAAATGTGAATAAAACTATATGTTTTATTGCTACAAAAGACCTTGAATTCAAAATCATTTATCTGTCATCATGAATGATGCTACCACACCTACCTCCTCCCATGCCACAACTATTGTCTGTACCCATATTCCCCCTTTTCATTCATTTTTTCATCATGATACTAGTATGAAACTTAATTGAGGATAAATGGGAATACATTCCTGGACGATTTTGAAACAAATAATTTAATCATCTAATGAATTATTTACTGATAATTAATCATATAAATATAACTCAATTAGATGAAACATCCATATGAAAAATAAAAAAGGAAAACATTAAAAAAGTAGTCCATATAATAATTGGGGAATTACCCTTATACTTATAAAATTTAATTAAAATAATATAAATATATATCCATATATGTATAATATAATATTATGGCTCTTTATTTGTATAAATTATTTTTTTACATCGTGAAAAATAAATAATAATTTAATCAATAAATATTAGGGTTCCAAATAAAGATATTAAAATTAATTATAATGATTTTAATAATATCTCTACTCCTCACTATGATAATAAGCATTGATGATCAAGAAAATATAGTGTTAAATATAAATTCTTAATATGATATAAAAAATAACCAATTTAACAAATCTATTGATTATTTTTCATTTTTAGACAATTCAATCCATATTTAAAAAACCTCTTCCAATTTCATTCAATTTTTTTTTATAAAATAAATAAAATATCAAAAAATATCATTTAATTATAATGATATCCAATTAATCATATGACATGTGATGAGATTAAATTTCTATGTATAGTCATATATTCTAAAATTTAATAATTTTTTTTGTTTTGAATAAGAAAAAAAAATTTATTTTTATTCTATAATAATAATAATTTTTGATATTATCCGTAAAAGGAATGAAAATTGATACACATTAAATAATTTTTAATATTTGGTACATGTAGATAAAAATTAATTAATTATAGTTCCCATATTGTTATTTTCACTTGAATATTCCTCCAAAAAAACTAATGAAAAAATAACCTTATGTTATATAGTAATTAATCATTTTTTAAAGCCATGTAATTTTTTTCATTTAAACTATGCATAAATTTAAAGTGATTCCATCATAATAGGAAGGGAAGTGAATCATGTAACATGAATTTGGAAAATGAAACATTAATAAGTCACACCGTATAGGAATCATCCAATATATTAATATTCTTATAATGAGACATGGAATCCCATATGCCTCCTCTATGATGAACATAAACAACTCTATCAATTTTTGTGTGAATGAATAATTTTTTCTCATAATATAGTCCAGTTATTATAGATAAAATAGGAAGTAAGATATTCATTTATAAATATCTGAAAATGAAAAAACATATATAATACTAGGAAATAATTATTTTCTTCCATAATTCAGCACGTAACATAATATTTAAATTATGAAATCAAAGAAAATAATTTATTTCCATCTCCATGGAAAATAAAATACTTAAAATTCATATTATTTGACAAAAATACATAATATAAAACATTATTAGAACTTAATACACAATTTTTCATGTTACTGCCTATATGGCATGTAATTCAGCAGCACCACAGAATAAGATAATTCTAATAAATTTCACTGAATATATTCATTATTTAATAATAATAATAGAGAACTCTCACACCATGGATCGACCCTAAAGAGAATAATTTATATCTCATGTATAGAAAACCCCTTATTCTAGATATAACCGATGTTTTATAGATTTTTTCAAGATCAAAGTGTTTAGAAAAACACATTCATAATCATAGACTAAATATATATTTATTAATAATTTTTTATTATTCCACAAAACTAAAGAAGTATTTAATAATCTATGATTTATCTATGGAAAAAAATCATTTCTCAAAAAATAGTGGATGTTGTTTAAAAAATAAAATAAAATATATTATTTTGAGATAAAAATTATACAAATTTATAGAACCTAGGACTACAAAATAAAAAATGGAACCTTTTTATTGATTAAGAATAATTATGATTCTCTATAATAATCCCCAAGTGAATGATGATTCATTATAGAAACTCTCACCACGTTTATAAATAATGAATATGCACAATGATCAGTGGAAAATAACAATGGTGACTAGGTCAAAAACTTCATCTATATACAACTAAGATATGACTAATGAAATCATGGTTAATGAATATGATAAGTATCCACTTCATTATTTATAATTTCTCAAATTTATTGTAGGATTATTTAAATATGTATTTTTGTTTTTTGACTTCTTAATCTATTTGTCCACCATTATGAGGTTTTAATATTATTTAATAAATGTGGGATATATCCATAAACTATAATATTTAAAGATTTGGATTATTATTATTATTATCATTATTAATATATAATATATTCCATAAAAAAGTACTATTGGAAAATAAATTAAGAATCCAAATGAACTATGGAAAGGAAACCAAAACCTAGTGCGATCATATCCATACACATCCCAAAAAAAAGATACCTCGTATGATGATAGATTAGGATAAATAATTATAATTTAATGAAGTCTACTTATTCACTTCATTTTCACATCAAATAGAATACAATCAAACAAGAATATGTTTAACAAAGTTTCACAATAACATCATTAAAAGCAAGGAAAAATCATATATAGGTGCATCCCCATTCCCAATCTCAGGATTCCTTATTTGGACATTGTGATCACTTTATCATGTCCATTGATATGAGATCTTAACACATATTTCCCTAGTTTATCTCCAAACACCATGAAAATAACAAAGATAAGGACATCACAAATGAAAAACATTTGCATTTTCGCTCCCATGTTTCTTAAATCACCAGACAAAAAAACACTCATTAAACTAATGAAAAAACAAGAATAAAAAAACATGAAACCCCAAAATAAAAATTACAAAAATAAATAGAAAAAATAGAAAAAAATATATAAGAGAATTAAAATTAAGAAAAATGAAATTTGAATAATAAATCATAGCGAAATACGTAATAATTAGAATAATTTATCCAAATTTTCTAAATTCAAAAACCACCTTTATCTTTTTGATTATTATTATTGTAAATTTTACCCACCTATTAATAATTTCCATTTATAGTGACATTTTGTTTATATTTATTAAAAATGGAATTATTATTAAATTATTTGGAATGATATAACATTTATAGTTTTGAATGTTTATATTTTAACACATGTTTGGGTAATTTGAAATTATATAATGTTATTTTTATATTTTTTTATATTGGACCATGAGTTATTTATATATTTTATGGTGATGGGTTTTTTATTTTCATTTATGGAAAATATTTTTCATAAATTATTAATATTTTTTAATATTAAATGTATTTATATTTTTATACCATATAATATATAATTATTAATACTATTATATTTCATAGAAAATGGAATATGGTTTTCATTTTTTTATAAAATTATCCAATTATATATGTAATAATAACCATATTTTCCCTTCAATATCAATTATTAGTTAAAATTTTAGTTTTATATATTAATTTTTTTTCTATAGATGTCTTAAAAATGAAATCATATCATGTTCATGTTTTTAGACTTTTTATGCTTTAATTGTTTTTAAAACCAGATTATCTATCTTTTGAACATTTCTTATATGATTTTTTTGCAATGTAATTATTTATTTTTTCATTATAGTTTTCGTATTGAATTATATATATTTTTTAATTAATTTATTTATTATTATTAATCAGTAATTTTCCAAAATATATGTTTTTTTAAATTAAGTCACATATTGAATATAGTAAATAAGTTACGATTTATAATTTGGAAGCATTTGGATTGAAATTTGATGTTTTGGAAGATTTTTGTATTATACATTTTTAGGTTAATAATTTGTTTAATGATTGAAGGAATATATTCATAGTTTATCTAATGTGTAACCAAATGCATGGTTATGAATAGATTAATAATATACATGAAATTATATGGTGTGGCATTTTTATTTTCTATAAAAATTTCATGATTAATTTTATAGTTATCTTATCATGGAATCAAAACAATGTAGTGAAATAAAATGTTTTCCATTTGGATTTAAAAAATGCAGTTTTCAGTAATTGAACTTAATTGAAGATATAATCATTATTTGATTGAACCTAGGAGTTTTATAGAGAGATTTCATGTCTTCTTCACTATAGAAAAGAGTTATTCTCTTTAGTGTTCAAAAAATTGAGATAATATTAAAAGTAAATGTTCATTAGACTTCTTTTTTTACAGGTATATATCTCTCTATCTCTATTAATTAGATATATATCATAGATGAATGGAATTTAAGAAATTATGTCATGATTAATTAGTTACTAAATGGATGATATAAGATAATTATTTATTATTTATTTGGTCTACTAGATTATATCAAAGGAATTATTATAATATCGAGATCCATGATATTTTTAGATGTTTATTTCAATAGATTGAGTTTATATTTTTTCCAATCTTGAACATGAATCATTTATATAATAGGGATTTAATTTTTAAATTCATTATCATCATGTGAATATTATTATATGATATAGAATATGGATCAAATTGATAAATTTGTGTTTTTTTTTCTATTGAAAACTTGACTTATGATTTTGAAAATAATAATTGTTTTTAAAATTAGGAATTCAGAGGATTGGTTAGTTAAAATTGATTTATTAAAAACCATGGTATTTGGTTAGACTTTTATATTTTTAAATTTGTAATTATAAATTATATTTTCAGGAACATACAATATAATATTTTCTATATTTTTTCAAATAATATTTATGGAATGAAATATTATTTCAATAAAATAATATATATATATATATATATATTACTGGTATATATAAGAAATTGGAGGAAGAAATTTATAATTATAAATATTATTAGAAATTTATATGGATAGAAATAGATTACTACGGGAAATTAATGTTGAAAACACGCCTCACAAGCCCACACATTTTTTAAATCTTGCAACTATTGTCTTCTCTGCGAGCCTCACCCCAGTTAGGGCTCCTTGGCTGTCGCTCTTAGATCCATGACCCTCGACTCTTTTGGAACATCTATATTCACTCGTATGGCCTATTGGATCTCTAAATTGAGTCTCCACTCTTCTATACTTCAAGGTTATTCTACGTGGCTTGTCTTAGGGATCATTCTGATTCAGTTTCCCTCAAATCCACTTGGAAATTCTATCAACCTACAAAGACCATTCCATTCTTACGATAGAGATCTAATCAGTGTCCTATGCTGATGTGACATCCGAAGCTTATATGGTACACTTATCTTTAAATAATACAATAGCGTGTGTTGTACGCAACTATGTGTTCTATGACACCACAAAAACAAACTAGCAGTTATAAATAGTAATACCCACTTTATGAAATTTTAGAAATTTTGTCTTTAAAAATGGAATTCATTTTCTGATATGGAATATTGAAATTATCCTCTGGTTATTTTTTTGGTATTTTTCTGAAAACTATTAATTTTTGATGAATAGTTAAAAATAATTAGTTATTGTTTAGAAACCATATTTTTATTTAAATAATAATTATTTTTATTTAAATTTATTTTAGGTAAAAATAGATACATAATACCTATATAAGTTCAATGTAATTAATTGGAGTCAATTTATAATAATTCTAGATATATATAATAATTTTATAGAACTTTTCACCGTTTTAACCCACCTCCTAGGAGCATTTTCAAATTTAAATAAATCCTAATTTTACAACTTCTGTGAATTGAATTTCAAAAATCCGAGTGACAAGGTTGATATCATTAAGTAAAAATTTGTTCAATACGATGAAATTAATTTTTGGTGAATAATAACTTTTTTACTTTTATTTACCACGGTTAAATGTAAAATAGGGTAATTAAGGGTAAAATATATATTAATATTACCCTAAAACATGTCCTAATTATATTGGATAAGTGTCATTAGTCAAAAAACATCCTTTGGAATAAAATATGATCCTTTAGGTCCACTTGGATTAAATTAGGACATTTATTATTATTTTATTTAATGAAGAGTTAAAATAGTTAAAATCAAAATTTAATTACTAAGTCATTTTTAATATGGGATTATACATAATATAAATTCAACTATTAATATTAATTACAAAGATAAAAATATTTTCTACATAATGGTATTTTATTTTTATATTTTAGACATTCAAAAATTAATTTATTAATGACACAATGATGATGCAGTAGTTACCTAATTAATGTAATATTAAAATAATTGATATTATAAATATTCAAATAAATATAATATTATTCTTTTAATGAATTCAACTAATTTTATAGGTTAATATGACATGTTAGAGTTGATTAGATGAGTTTTTTCTATGTAATAATGCTGTTATGAATTTTGCAATAACAAAATACCAAATAGTGTCAAAATTGACATAAAAGAGTTCTTAAGATAAATATTATATTATTAATTGATATAATATTCTTAAAAAACTAAATCTCAGCCAAAGACTTATATAATGATAGGGGTATCAATAATGATCCTCTTGGGGTTCTCTTGGAAGTTTATAGTAAGTTTGTTAACAATATTATATAATAATACAAACAAACATGATAAATGTGTAACTATTTAACTAAGAGTTAAATCTAAAAAATAAAGTAATAATGTTGTTGTGATATTAACATAAAAATACCAAATAGTGTCAAAATTGACCTAAAATAGTTTTTTAAACAAATATTATATTATTAATTGATATAATGGTCCAAAAAATCTAGGGATTGGCAAAAAGACTTATATAATAATATATATAACATTAATGAACCAATTGGGGTTCGATTGGCAGTTTATAGTAAGATTATTAACCATATAGTGTAAGATTCCATGAAGACATAGTAAAAGTTAAATTATTTAACACAGAGTTAAATCTAAATGATAAAGTTAAAATGGTATAATAAACTTGTGTATAACCTAATGGTTGAGAGGAATTTGACCCATCCCCACCCCTGCCTCGAAATAAGTCATGTTGGAGCCATTATAAATCAAAAATGAATTTATTATAAAATAATATTTTCTATTTTTCAAAATGTTCCCCTCACCCCTCTTATAAAAGGGAACTCCCCCTTCTCTCTAATTCACACCTTCGTATCCATTTGGCTCAGCCAAACCCTACCCAAATATCCTCTCAACTATCCTCCCTTCATCATAAAGGACTTCCTTTTGTCAGAAATCCATCTTAAGGATCCCTTTTGGTCAAATTCAAAGGAAGAAAACGAAAAGAGGAGGTTAACCTACCTTTGACCAAGGAAAAGTACAAGGTTATGGTTCATTTCACAAACTCTTCATTATTCAAGGTTGTTTATAGGTAACTATCTACTAGGATCACTTTTTCATCCACATTAATGTTTCTTAAAAATTTATTTCAAAACATTATTACTATTTTATAAATTATGGGTTAAAGTTATTTATACCCTTGTTTGACTTTTTAAAAGATGTTTATAAAGGAATATTTCCATCTTTATCCAAACAAGGTCCTTTTAAACCTTTTCGACAAAATTCTGGTAAGCATAACTTTTTTATCTTATATGGCGATTGTGACAATTTTCTTCATTTATAACATCATCTAAGCTTCCCTTACAAGCTTATAAGAATATTTTCAAAATAAATGTTTTCTTTATAATTATGTGACTCTTAAATGATTTCAAAATATAAGAGATATTTCTGAAAAAAAATGTCTTGATTTCATCTATGTCTACATCCTTTGATAGATTGTTTGATTATTTCATTTTTATTTATTATGATGCAAAACTTCTATATTGTTTTGAAGGTTTTGTGATATGTTAGACAATTGATGTGTTATTTCATACCACATTGTTTATGGATAATGTATTGACATTTTGTATGCTAGTTTTAATACGAATGTTTATGTTATATTTCAACCTTTTATTATGATGAATGTATTAGACTAGTATATTACAGGTTGGGGACCGGTAAAAGTAAGCCCACCGGGTTGGGGTCTGGTTATACCAGACCATCCGGGTTGGAGTCTATTTACAAAGTCTCTCCGAGATGGAGTCCGATTTCAGAGGCTCTCTGGGATTGAGTCCGTTAAAGAGGCTCTCTGGGTTTGGGTCTGGTTACAGTTTACCCATTGGTCCAGGCACGAGGCCTTGACATAGAAATTAAAGTCCCACATTATGCACTACATCATTATAGAAGTGGTTATTGATATTACATGTGATTATTAGACTAGTATAATATCAATGAGAAAAAGTAAATGGCATTATAAAATTTAATTTTTCCTATAATATGCTGAAGTTCAAGTTTAAAATACTTTTGTTTTAGTTATAAATTGCCTTAAATGTTTATGATTATTTATGAAAGGTTTCGCTATATTGTTATCTTTATTTAGAATCTAAGCTCACCCCTTTCTATGTTTTATTTTTTGCAGGATGTGAAGAAGTATTTTATGAATGAATTGTAGTGATAGTATATTTGATTTGAGTGTGGTCTATTGAAACAATGTTGTTATCGTTTTTCATTTTTGGATGTCATGTAAATATTACGAATGTATCTAGTACTTCCAAGGTTACTAAACTAATAGGTCTTTCGAGGCTTGATATTTTGTGATAATGTAAATGTTATGTATTAATGCAATGACTCTGGGTAACTGGGGTCAGGGTGTTACAGTTGGTATCAGAGGAAGTTTAATACAATTTTTGGAAACTAGATTAAGATAAACTATGATTAGAGCACATCGCCCTAAGATAGATTTTGAGGATTAATATAGAAGAAATTTCTAGAATTTTGGTACTGTATAGATTTTATGAGTATTGCAAGAAATACATCCCTGTATGGATATGAGCATGTAGAGGAAGCTTTGGCACAGATATACCTAGGGGTAAAACTCAAAAACACCACTTTGAGATAGACTTGAACAGGAACGGATGCATGACAACAGGCCTTGTTGCATTCTTGGATGCAACACTCCCAAAGGATATTCTTAGGATAATTCTCATTTTATTTAAAAACCATTATGAAGGGTTTATAAGTATATACTTCTTCAAAGAAAACATTTTTATGATTATGGATTATATCGATAAACTGTTTAGTTAATCTTAAGTGTTTTACTATATGGGAATTATGTATTTCGATTCATAAACTTATCTAGTTTTTTCCATTGTTTAGAAATGGAGCCTAGCGGAAGGAATAGAAAGCTTATCAATGCACGCATTACATGTAGGGATTTACCTCCTACTTGAGATAATTATAGTGGAGTTGGTGATGCTACCAGTACTGATCACCTAATCACTATACTAGAACCACTCACTCAAGTATTGAATAATATCCTTACCCGTATGGAGCATCCTGATCCGTAGCATGGAGGATTAGTTTTAGGTCTCTTCATGAGGCAAAAACCACCAATATACTTTAAGGGTACAAATCCACTAGTTTCTGAGCAATGGATAAATTCATTAGAGAAAATATTTCACGCCTTGAGGAGTAGCAAAAGGGAAAAAGTTGTAATGACAGTTTACCACCTCACTAGACTTGCAGATCATTGGTGGTCCTTGATTCAAAACACAAAGGAAGATAAGGAAGTATAAAATATTGAATGGAAGGAGTTTAAAGAAATTTTATTAGAAAAATACTTTCTTCATGACCATTGATTGGATATGGAATGACAATTTCCGAGTCTGAGGCAAAATGAGGATTAGAATCTTGCAAAGTATGAAACTGAAATTAAAAGGTTAGAACGGCATGCTGCAAATTATATAGATAACAAAAGATGTAATATTGACTATTTCTTTGATGGGTTTAAACTAGTTACTTTTCAAGAAAAATTAGCGCAATCCTTCTCATCATACGAAGATATAGTCTCGTGTGCTATCAAGATAGAAAAAGAAATTCTCCAAATCTTATGAAAATAATGTAAAGCAAGAGAAGAAGAGAATGCTGGAGGAAAAGACAGATAAAAGGAAAAAGGGAAAGATGGATTTTCCAGTATATGATAATTGTGTGAAGAAACACTGTGGTACTTTCTTAAAAGAAATGTGAGTTTGTTACAAGTTAGATGAAAATGACCACCAAGGTTGTGATTGCAAGGGGGAGAAATTGTCTATCAATTTTTAATGCTACAATTATAGATAAATGGGGAAATATGAAAATGAATGCCCTAAGAACAAAAGAAAATTTCCAAAGAAAAGTCCAAGAGATCAAGGCCAATGTAATGATTTTACTACAGTTGAAGTGGAATAATTAATGTATTTCTGTTTTTTGGACTCAAGGATTATATTCTGGTTTCATGAATAATGTGATATATAAAATGATTGTACTGCAGTACTTTTTGTTTTCATTAAGGATTTAATATGACTAATGTATTCATATTTTTAGTATGTGACAATATAAGAAATGTTACTTTGTTTGGGGAATCAGATGTTAAAATTGATTTTGGAATTTAGATACCTTTTACAGAGAGTTTGGACAGAGGTATTTTGGATAACTATAAAGGTTGGAATGGATTAAGTTGACATTTGGATTGTATTTTTTATGGTTAAAACATTTCTTGTGATTATTTTTGAAAAAGGAAAACCTGTTGGTCGTGGGATAACCCGTCCTATTGGAAAAAATATAGGGATCGAACCTATAACCATTGTGTGACATGACTTTATTACCTAGCACTAGCCTATAGGAAGTCCCTGGTTATTACGAAATATTTTTCTTCAATTAAATGGTATGTGTCAATATTTGGAACATTATATGAATAGATTAAATATAAATTTTTTGGGGTTCTATTATATTTTAGAGTGAAAGATGAGTTTGTGGTAGAAATTAGTTGAAGGATGAAACTCTACTTGTCATGTATATATATATATTTCTTGTATTCTATTAATAAATTAATTATTAAACTTTAGGGAATGGATATTAAAACAAAAAATGTGTTATCCTAATACCTTATATTTTGTTGAACTGAGGATATTTTAAATTATCATAGATTAATGGCTTTGAGGCCCTCAATTTTACACTTTTTTTTTGATTTATGACCTTAATCACACCCAATAAATATTTATGTTTTTCTCTAATTACATGTCTATAATTTCCACCAATGTTCTCCTATTTCTCAAACCTAATTTTGGGGTGACTTTCTAATTTCCCTTTCCCTCTTATAAAAACTAAATTTTATTAACCCTATTTCTGATGTGGGTTTTCCCCAAAGGTATTTTCTATTTTCAACCTTCTTTTTCGGAAGAACAATTTAAAATTTCTAGGACACAATTTATTAATGGAGGGGAGAATATGACAACACAAGCTTCCATGATACACTGCTCTTTGAATAATACAATAGTGTGTGTTATACACAACTCTGAGTATTAACACACCACAAAAAGAAAATTAGTTATTATGAATAGTAATACCTACTTTTTGAAATTTTATAAATTTTATCTTTCAAAATTTACTTCATTTTTGGATTCGGAATAGAAAAATTATCCTAGGTTGATTTTTTTGTATTTTTCTAAACAAATTCATTTTTTTATGAATATTGAAAACACTAAGTTATTTATTAAAAACTGAATTTTTATATAAATAATTTTGTAATTTAATTAAATTTAATTTTGGTAAAAATATATACATAATACCAATATATGTTCAATGTAATTCATTGGAGTCAATTTATAAAAAAAATTTATATATAAAATTTTTTTATAGAACATTTCACCGTCTTTTACCCAACTCCTAGGATCGTTTCCAAATTTACATAAAACATAATTTTACCACATATATTAGTTGAAATTAAGAAATCTGAGAGACACAGTTGATATCAGTAAGTAAAATGTTGTTAAATAAGATGAAAATTATTTTTTTCAGATAATATCTTTTTTATTTTTATTTACCACTGTTAAAAGTATATAGGGTAATTAAAGGTAAAAATGATATTATTTTTACCCGACCACATGTCCAAATTCTATTGGAATAGTTTAATTTGACCAAAAAAACCATAGGAATAAAATATGATCCATTAGGTCCACTAGGATCAGATTAGGAAAATTATTATTATTTTATTTAATGAAGAGTTAAAATAGTTAAAATCAAGGTTTAATAACTAAAACATTTTTAATATACAGTTATACATAATATGAATTCTAGTATAAATATTAATTAGAAACATAAAAATATTTTCTACATAATTTTATTTTCTTTATATTTTTTAGAAATTAAATTATTTAATTTATTTATGATACAATGATGATGATGTAATTAGCTAATTAATGGAATATTAAAATAATTGATATTATAATTGTCAATATAAATGTAATTGGAGAAATTTTATGAATTAATCTAATTTTATAAGTCAACATGACATTTTATGGTTGGTTAGATGAATTTTTTTGAATTAATAATGCTGTTATGATTTTAAGAATAAACAAAAACTAAATAGGGTCAAAATTTACATAAATTAGTTTTTAAATGTAATATTACATTATTAATTGATATAATGGTCCTATAAATCTAAGGTTCAGAAAAAAGAACTATATAATAATATATATGACATTATTGAACCAATTGGAGTTCGATTGGAAGTTTCTATTATGTTTATTAACCATATATTGTAAGAATAAAAGAAGACATGATAAAAGTAAAATTATTTAACTTAAAGTTAAATCTAAATAATAATGTTAAAATGGTAGCCTAAACTTGTCTAAAACCTATTGGGTGGAAGGATTTCGACCCATCCCCACCCTAGCCTAAAAATAAGTCATAGTGGAGCCATTATAAACTGAATATGAATTTAGTATAAAATAATATTTTAAGTTATTACTAAGGTTCCCCTCACCCATGTTATAAAAGGGAACTCACCCTTCTCTTTAATTCACATATTCAAAGCCATTTGACTCGGCCATTCCCTACCCAAATACCCTCTCAACTATCCTCTCTTAATTCTAGAAGACTTCCATTAGTCACAAAGACAATCTAAGGAGCATTTTTGATCAAATCAAAAGGAAGAACCCGAAGAAGAGGAAGTTAACCAACTCTTATCCAAGGAAAATTACAAGGTAAGGGTTAATGTCACAATCTCTTTATTATTCGAGTTTGTTTATATGTAATTATCTACCAGGATATCTTTATCATCCACATCCATGTTTCCTAAAAATGTATTTCAAAACATTCTTACTATTTTATAGACTATGGGTTGAAGTCATTTATACCCTTGTTTGACTTTTTATAAGATGGTTATAAAGGAATATTTTCATCATTTTCAAAACAAGGTACTTTTTAACCTTTTTGACAAAATTAAGGTAAGAATGTATTTTTTAACTTATATGGTGAGTGCGTCTATTTTCCCTCATTATAACATCGTCAAAGCTTCCATTACAAGATTATAAGAATATTTTCAAAATAAAAGTTTCATTCATAATTATGTGACTCTTAAATGATTTCAAAATAGAAATAGATATTTCTCTAAAAAATGTTTTGATTTCGTCTATGTCTACATCCTTTGATTGATTGTAAGATTATCTGAAGTTGATTTATTATGATACAAAACATCCACATTGTATTGAAGTTTTTTTTTTGATATTTTTAACTATGGATGTGTTATTTCATGCTATTCATGATTTATGGATAATGTATTGACATTTCATATGCTATTTTTAATATGATTGTTTTTTATAAATTGTCCTCTTCTTATGATGAATGTATTTGACAAGTATGTTCCAATTTGGGGACTAGTAAATGTAAGCCCTCCTAGTAGGGTTCCGGTTAAAACAGACCCTCCGGGTTGTAGTCCAGTCACAGAGGCTCTCTGGGATGGAGTCCGGTTATAAAGACTCTCCAGGATGGAGTATGGTTATAGAGACTCTATGAGTTTGGGTCTGGTTACAGTTATCCCCTAGGTCCTGGCATGATGCCTTGACACATAAATTAATGTCCGAAATTTTGTATTCCATCTTTATGAAAGTGGTTTTTGATATTGCATGTGATTATTCAACTTGTTGAACATCCATTAGAATAAGTTAATGAAATTATTTCATTTTATTTTTTCCATATTATGATGAATTTCAAGTTTAAAAGGCTTCTGTTTTAATTGTACATTTAATTAGATATTTGTTATTATTTATAAAAAATTCCACAATATTGTTATCCTTACTGAGAATTTGATCTCAACCCTTTCTATAATTTATTTTTCCTATGTTGTGAAGAATTATTTTATGACTGACCTGCATGGATAGTCTAAGGGGATATGAGTGTGGTATATGGAAACAATGTTATTGTAGTTTTTCATTTATGATGTAATGTAAAGATTATGAATGTATCTAGTACTTACATAGATAATAAACTATTCAGTCTTTTAAGACATGATCTTTTATGATAATGTCAATGTTATGTAATAATGCACTAAATCAAGGTAACTGGGTTCAGGGCATTATAGCTGAAGCTATTGGTTTTCTTCGATGGACTCTTGCTGCCTGTTTTGGATAAGTGAATCCTTTTCTTTTTTTTTAAGAAATTTTTGGTTTCTTGGGGTATTTATACTCTAACTCAAGTGTCAACAATCCATCATTCTTCCTTTTTTCGTTTATTGAATTTTGAATTGGATTTCATCCATGCGTGATGAAAATCTCCTTGTTTCATAGGAATATTACATATCAATTTGTCCTGGTGGTATTTGGATTTTCACAGAGCAAAAAAGACCCCTCATGCGATTATGTGGATTTCCCTTCCAGGTTTACCCCTACCATTTCATAATGGACCTCTTCTGAAGGGAATAGGGGACTCTCTCGAGGGTCTTCATTGCTTAGATGACAACACCCATGGTTGTGAGGATGTCGTGGTTGTGTGGATTTGTGTAGAATTATATTTTTTCATGCCTCTCCTAGAGAAGATATCATTGAGAGTAAAGGAGAAACTTACCTAGATCCATGATATTACATATTCGGTGCTACCCAAATATTGTTCCCACTATTCCTCATAGGCTCACTCGGAGTAGGTCTACAAAAAAAATTGACGAGGCAACTACCAACATTCAAGCCATACTCTGTCTAGTAGGGGCATTCCATCATCTATCTACACACATACTACCCCTTAGTAGGTTTTCAGCATGCCTGATGTTGATCCCTTAGTTCCTAAACAACCCCCTTTGGATTATTCTATTGAAGTGAGTGACTCTTCCTAGGTCTCGAATGATTCTTATCATTTTGGGAAGGGGTCTCCCAACATAGACTTAGTGAGGGGTGTTTCCTTTTATCATCCTGTCATGATTTCTTGTGGTATATTGTCCTTCCATGTCATGATGATCTCTTTTGGGGTCTATCTTGAAATTATATTTTGACTTTTTCTTATTTAAATTCTTTTATATATCTATTCGTAATTATATTACCTATCACAACATCTCATTTGGCTGAGATTGGTGAAAATGTTACTTCTATGGAAAGTGTAGGGTTATGTGTGGGAAGTTATTAGTAGGAAATTAAGGGATATGTATTGAAAAAGTACCACTTATTTCTTCAACCACATCATTATTCCAGGGATTTCATGAAAATGTTTTTAAATACTTTATAAGTAAGAATCATGGAAACAGATCTCTTCTAAGCAAGATGAGTGGGAGGCCCATGTAGATTCGTTCATTCTCTATTTCTCCTATAAAACCAGTGTCATCCTTGTATAAAGGAGATTGTATAAGGGGAAATAATTGATATATCTAAGAGTATATATCCACACTCTTATGATGACCATGGTTTTGGGGTCAAATATATGAAAAATATTTCCTAGGATTCTGGTCATCATATGGAACACTTCAGGAATACGAGCTCGGGTGAAAAAGGTTTTTTTGTCAATAATGATTAAAAAATATAATGTGTGTGTTACTCTGGTTGTGGAGAATAAATAGAAGTCAATGAAGTTAAATAAATTTCACATAAATATAAAATATTTGTAGTCATGCATGCTGATCCCAAGAATCATAACATATGGATTTTTTGGTATAGGGATTTGAAGGTGGAACTAGTTATTATTGGTGATCAATATATTATGGTGAATGTGAATACATGTGTGGAGTTTTTCTTTATGATATTTGTGTATGGGAGCTATGATGATCAATGAAGAGAATGTTTTTGGAATAACAAGAATGATTTTGATCCCAAGGAATGCTAATGTATTGTTGGCGAGGACTTAAATATCATTTTGGAGATAGATGAGAAAAAGGGAAGGGGTGATTTCTAGTGCGTGGCTTATACGAGCCTCATCCAGTTCATGGTAATAAAAGGGCTCCATTACATGGGTTTTTTGGGTATTTATTCATATGGTTCAATATCACAATGGGATTCAATACTTCTAGAGACACATTGAACGGTTCTTGGATAACATTCATTACATATCTAGGTTTCCCAATAATAAGAGAGATCATTTTGTCCATTGAATTTTAGACCAATCACCCATACTTGTGACATTATCTCCCAGATAAGATGAGAGATAATGGTTTTGTTTATATGCTCACAGGTTTGGCCAGCAGGCGTACCATTATCTTTTCAAGGATAGATGGGGGTAATTTGTTTAGTTCTATTCATTTGTCTCCATCCAACATATGTTTATTTATCTTCAAAATGAGATTCAAATAACGGTGAAGGAATTTCTGCAATTGAACCATAATGGAAAATCTTAAGCATGATGTTTAGTATACAGAAAGAAGAAATGTTGATATATGATATGATAGTGTATTTGAGGATCTTTCTCATTAGAATATTTATATGGCAGACAAAATCCTTAAACAGGAACGTACAACTCAGAAAATACTGTGGGTGAAATGGATTCATGAAGGAGATAGAAACTTGTCCTATTTACATGCATGTATTAACGAAAAGAAAAGGATTATTAAAAAAAATATTTTTTTGAATATGTCTCATTCCCAAATGACTGATATGTGATTAGGAGCATGGCCTTTTCTATCTTCTATAATCTAATTGCCTATCCGACCTAAATATTCCTACTAGGTATCCTAATTGGATCACAACAATATTTGAAGGGATTCCCTATATTATTTCTATCCATTAAAATATTTTACTAGATGTGATTCATGACGAGAAAGAGATACATGATGATATGATGAACCTTAACCTAGAGATTTCTCTGGACCCCAATGGTTTTCTAGGCTCGTTCTACAAGGGTACATTGGAGGTGAATAATGCTAATTTTATTTTTGGTATCCTGGGGTTCTTTTAGGGTTTTTAATTTCTAATGTTGGAAGGTGATTTAACTATGGTCATGCTTCTGAAGACCCAAAATCCATCCTTCATTTATGACTATAGGCTGTTAGCATGTGAAATTTTTCCACACAAGATTTTATTGAGTGTTATAAACTTGTCACTATCTATGCACATTCTTCGATGGGATTATTTAGAGAAGCATGGTTTTGTTAAAGGAAAGTCTTCTTCGGGAGTGGTTTCCTTGGACAATAAAATGAATCAAGATATTAAAATTATAACTCATGGTTCATTCATGCATTTAAAGATAGATATGAATAATTCTTATGATATAATAGAATGAGTTTTTATTACTAGGGTTCTTAAAGGTATGAGACTCTCCTCATGGGATGGGAACATTCTATTTATATGGTTCAGCTCATCCTGGATGATGGATTCCATTATGGTAAAACCCACGACATTTTCAAGGCTTCCCATGGGATTTGAAAAGGGGATCCCAATTTCCCAACTCTTTTCATTCTCCGGAAAGACTCTATTTTCCACTTTATTAATAAAATGCAATACATATTTGACCTTCTTCTATAATGCATGAAAATGAACTTGCGTGCTATATATCATTTGATGTTTGTAGATGAAACCCATATCTTCATTAATTCTAGTTGTAGTTCGATTAGTGGACTGATCAAAATCATGGATGATTATAGCTACTGGAGTGGGAAAATGATTAATAGAACCTAGATCAACAAATATATTTTGAAAAAAATGTGGTGGTAGACAAGAATAATCCATGTGTAATATGTTGAACTGTATAATGGTGCATTCCCTCTGGACTATCTTTTGTCTCCTATAACTCTTATTCAATCTCAAATAATATATTTTGAATACATTTTCAATAAGATTTTGAATCAGGAATTCAATTAGAAAAACTATTTTTATCCTTTGGTGGTAGAATAACATTTATCAACATTGTCTTATTAGCTATTTGTATGAATTCTCTCTCAGTTAGAAACCTTCCCAAGGGATTTATTACATCTATTGACATAATCATGTATATTCTCATATTGGATTCATTATCTAAGTGGAAGTGTCATTGTGACTTGTGGAATAGGCAGGAAAGACCGGTTCATAATGGCCAGATTAATGTGGATGATTTGTTCGGATACTATGAATTCCATGCATGAATGATATTCATTAAATGTTTTAGAGGAGTGTATGATTTGTGAAAAAATATGTCATATAAAGGAGGTGGTTAAGTGGAGGTTGATATTTCCCATGTATCACCTTTCTTGTCCTTGATTCTTTATTTTATTCATATCGTTCATCAGCATTCTCATTATTTTATAGGAAAGGGGGAGATTTCTTTCTGGCACCATAACTGTGCCGGCTCAATCTTTTGTTTTTTTGGTTGTCTAGGACCTTCATTCTCATTTAGGGAGGCTATTATGTACCCTAGATTAATCAATTTTATTTTGTTGAAAGAAAAAAAGTGGTGTTTGATACCATTGACTAAAAAATAGATCCTGACAGATGTGTGTTCACTACCTCTAATTCAGGGTCTTTTTCCTCTAAGGATTTTCATCATATCAATCTTCTTCAGGGGAAGCAAGACTACTAGAATACCATGCTCTTGTGTAGCTATGATTCTGCGAGATTTAAATTCCATATTTAGAGTATAATAAATTAGATTTTTCCCATGGATGAAAATTCTAGGATGATGGGTATCATCATGGTCTCTAGATGTCATTATCTCATGTTGCATAGTGATGTAGACTCCAATAACATCTGCATTAATGGTGAGTGGGATATGGTTGTCTGATCATTTTTCAGAGTGTTTACTGGGATAATATCATTAGATATTCTAGGTTTCTCATTTACCGAAATATGGTTCCATTGTATGAATGGTGGAAGAAATGCTTTTTCAAGGGTGGTGATACTTAATGCTGGTTACTGGTGTATCTGGAAAGCTAGGAATTAGTCTAGGTTTGAAGGAATTGTTTCTACAAGGAGATATATTTTCAAGAGAACTAATTCATCCCAATTAATATGGATAGCAGTTTCAATTATTGAAATCCTTCCCCCTCCTTGATATCTCTAAAAGTGATTGAGACATTGATGCATCATCCTATTACTGGGTTGAGAGGGAACTAGGTATGTTGGTCCCCACCAACAATGTGTCACAAACTTAATTTTATTGTTCATATATATCGAGGATCGTGTGTGGTATAGGGGTGGTTTGGGACTATAGCGGGAGTGTTCTTATCGATTTTACAACCTATTACGGGAGGGGGAACTACATTTAGGGAGAGGAAAAGTCTACGTTCACAGGGCTCAGGTTTTATTCATAGAAAAATATTTCTTTTAATTAAGTTAAAACTGATTCCATTATTATCTATGTTTTCTTGAGTGATAGAAAATCCACTCCATGATTGATATATTATAACATAAAGAAGTTTAGAGATTTCCTCAACAACAAAGGGACTCAGATTGTTCATACATGGCATGAGGGTAATAAGGTGGATGACCATCTTGCTTACATGGAAGTGGTAGATCAGGAGACCAATGTTACATGTTTTTTCAGCACTCTTCAAATGAAACTGGAGGAGGTTAATCTCATTAGGATAGATCAACTTCATCTTTATTACTTTAGGCATCCATAGGATTGTATTCTTTGGCCCTTATCATGGCGTTGTTATTTTGTGGAATTTCTATCATCTCTTTATAAAAAATGCAATTTTGAAAGAATGATGTGGATAGGCAAATCCAGTAGTTGTGAAATAATACAACGAGTTCAATTAATGAGAAACATCAGAGTGGATGATGATTTATAAAATATATCTTAATGATCATTGGAATGTGTTATCAGGGATTATTAGTTTTAATTTCTAAACATTTGTAAAATTGAAAATATATATTAATTTCCTTGATTTATATATGATTAGAGTATAGTAACCTTATCATGTGGAAAATTTTGTGTAGTGGTATTTTAATTTGATTATTTTTGTAATGGTTTAGGTTTGGTATAGATAAATCTATTTTTAAATATTATTAATGAAATATTTGTGGATGATGGTTTTTGATGGGGTAGTTCTATATTATTATATTTAATGTCAAAGATGAAAAAATAGTATTTTTAATATTGGGGTATGTGTTGTTGAAATGTGTGATGAAATGGAATTTATTATGGGATGAATCTTTTTATGGTTTAAAGTATAAAATAAAATTAAACTTTTTTTATTGGTGATCAATTTGTGAGATGTTTATGGTCAAAATTTGATATTTTACTTGGTTTTTAAAAAGTAAACTAATTGAAACATGGTTACTATATACGGGAACTATTTTTTTAGAAACATATAATAAATGTAGTATAAGAAATATTTTATGATAAAATGGTATTGTTCAATTACACGTAACAATGCAGTAATATTAATTCACCAAAAAAATAATTTTTCACCCTAGAAACCCTCGTTACATACCAGTATCATCACCAACTCAGGAATGTATGAATTTTATTCATATAAATATAATCAGTTTCATGTTCTACAGAAAATAGTAACCAATATATTATAAATGTTAGTTTTCCTTCAACTATTTTTCTTTATTTTATTTCCACAAAAATTTGTATCAAATTTTATGTATTTAGTATGATGAATTTACAATGGTGTGGAGATAAAAATCATATTGATATGGCTTTGAGTTGTGAGGGTATGATAAGATTTTAACAACCAATCCACATATTATTTGAAGAGTTATTTGTTTTATTTGGCTGTTTGGGGATTATTTTTTTAGTAATAACTTATTATTTGTTTTTTTTATTTTTTATGAAATTAGGTGTTTTAATTTGGGATGAATATTATAATATTTATTATATTTCGAATGTATGATAATTTGTTTGTAAAAGCGATAAAATGGTTTTTTAAACTCATACATGTTATTGTATGGTATACTTTTATAGAATGAATCTTGGGTTCTCTTTGGTTTTCTATAGATCTACACTTCCCTCTCTATCGGTTTTCTAGATCTATATCCTTTTTTGTGGATGTAGAATTTTTGTTGCCTTAAATAATGATATCAAGGATTTTTCAGGTTTGGGAAGGGAATCTAGATCAGTTTTGGTATTGTGTTTTCCAGATTTGTGTTGCGGTTACTTTTGGGTCGATTTTTCCAAAACCCTAAAGGTAGGTGGCTTCTCTCCTGAATCCACTGGGTTAAAACTAGTGGATTTGGGGGAAATTAATTGGGCTTTCTTGAAATCAATTGTGATAATTATGTGCAAATTTTTTTTAGAAACCCATTTGGCGATGATTTGAGGGATTTTGGGGGAAACAAGTTATTGTTGCCAAAAGGGTCTTTGTTGGGTGATTTTAAAATGAAGATTTTACATTGTAAGTTGTTGAAAAATAAAAATGTTTTAAGAAATATGGTCTTTAATAAAGAAGTAGTTTATTGATATGTGGTTATGCATGGAATGTGGTTAAAGGATGTTTTCAATAAATGGGTGATATATTTAAGTGAATTAGCATCTTATGAAAATAGTTATGTGTTTATGGTTTGGTATTGGTGCTTTATTCTTGTTGGTTGATAAAGTGTTATGGATTTTTTTGTTGTGTGAAAGTGGGCCAAAATTCCAATTATAAAAGGTGATTTTTATTAGATTAATGAGAAACCATTATGGATAGTTTTGGGATGTACCACAAGTTGGAAATGTAGTGAACAAGTTGGATGGAAGTTCCACCATTTTAGTTTCCATATTGTGTGTTGTGTTGCATGATGGAATTGCGGGGATAATCTGTAACTGTGATATGTCTTATAGAATAGTTATTTCATTCCATTTTTCTAAATTTCTTGGTATGGATATGTTTTCCTTATGGTAATGGTTTCAGTAGTTAATAATTTATATAAAATACATTATATAAATGTGCTAAATTATCCCTCTGAGTGGCGTGCGTAGGGAAGTTATTTAGGGAAAACCTATTGAGTATTTTTACTTAACCATTGCATTAGAATGTTGGTTCTTTTTCAGATGTCATTTTATTGTACACATGTAAGAATAAATAATCTAATTTTTCTTGCAGTTCGACATGATTCTTTGGTGTTGTTGTGGTGCTTGGAGCATGGAGGTTAGTGTGGATCACTAGATGGTGTCCTACTTCTTTGGGGGATTATTGTGTAGTCTTTCAAATAGTACTATGTTTTTTGTTTTGATTGTATTGAAATTTTGGAATTGTGATGGAATAGTTTGGTTGTATTTTGGTTGTGTATAGGTTGACTTTCTTGTTGACATGCATCATGTAGCTTGATGATAATTTCTTGTTTGGTTGGTTTATTTTATTTAATAGGAAAGTCATTCCCCAATGATTCATGAAGCCCATGGAATGTATTTCAAGCATTTGGATCCTTGCGAATGTATCTTAAGGCCAACCTACATTCATACGCCCTCTCAAGACAATGGTATGAGGCATGATGTTATACATGTTATCAGATTGTTTGGTACTTGTATTTTAAGTGAGAGCAGTTACTCGATCTTGTGGCGGGAAAATTGGTCTTGGTGTTGATATTCGTTCTTAAACTATTCCTTGAGTTAGGACGGTTGAAAAGAAGATGATTGATAGAACATGTAATGTATAACAGAAAAGGATGTATCCAAACCTTTTATGCTAAACATCAAGTTACCAAGCAGTTGAGTACATATGTGTTTGGAAAAATGTATAAGAATCAAATATATCATTATCATGGGTGTAGCTAATGAGATGAGAATTACATGCATGGTAGAAATGAATTCCCTCTAGGTTTCATATTTCATTGGGGTATAACGATGTATGGGGTGATATGAATCTATGGATTTTTAAAAATCATAATTAGGTTTCAAAATAGAAGGATTTGAAACATGGAAACTAGTTGTTTTTGGAAAATTGGTTGATTTTAAAAACATGGTGTATTTTTCAGAATAGTGCATCATGGGAAATGTGAACATCATAAAATCATGGTTGTCGTAGTTTCAATGTATTGAATTTTAAAAATTTATACCATTTTTTTATAAAAAGTGTGGGACTTATAGTTGTTTTTTTATATTGACAGAAATGGCATGGGGTAGGCGTAGTAGAGTCCAACTGAAGGAAGTTGCTAAAAATGTGGTTGCACATGATCCCCCAGTGAACCTGCAACTAGTGCAAGGTATAGTGCATGATTTTTAAAGCTATGGAATGGGGAATAATGGGGATGAACCAAATCAGGTGGATCAAGAGGATCAGTTTCAAAGGAAGAATTCATCCATGTTTAGGGGTGATTTGGAGTCGTAAAGGGCTGAAGCATGGATGGATAAACTGAGTAGGATATTTTACATCATGGGGACATTAGAATATTTGAAAGTGATGTTAGCAACATATATGTTAAAAGATATTTTTCTTCAGTGGTGGGAGTTGACATTCAAATCTAGGACGGACCAAGGTGTGACATTGGAGTGTTTTGAAGAGTTTTTTAATAAAAAATTATACCCTCATATGTTCATGATTCATCATACAACAGATTTGATCCGTTTAAATTAAGGAAACCTTCCTGTAATGGAATTTACAACTTTGTTTATGATCTTAGTGCAGTTTTCTTTTAAGGTGGCGAGTTTTACATAGTTGAAGGAAAAAACATTGAAGTTGGGTTGAACCAGGATATTCATTCCAAGATAGCGATGCTGTGTATAAATGATTACACAGAAATGGTGAAGAGCTATGGTGGATTGGCATGATCTTTTAAAGGATATAGGTGGGAGAAGTATGATGGAATCCACAAGGAATAGTCTGAACAAGAAAATTTGGCTCAAGCAGTAGAGGGACAATTATTTACAGGGTGGGATTATGGCATAGAATTCGATGATAGGATTAGTGAATCATCCTCCAAAGCCTCAGACTAAGCTATGATGTTTTAAATGTGTCCATACAAGGTACATTAAATGGGATTGGACGGAACAACCTAAATCTTGACAAAACAATAAGATGCTGGGGAATCTTCAGTGGTATTGTTATAATTCTCTGATGTTTGGTGTCTGTGACACTCCTTAGGGGTCGCAAGGGTTTTATCCTTCAATGGGATGTGAGCAGCAGGAAACCCCTCATTAGTAGAGAAATGTGGGTAATGGTGATTCTCCAAATACCACAACACCCCAGCAAGGTAATAAATAGTATATTATCGAATTAAAGAAGTTGTTTGGAACTAAACAGATTATGAGTGATGATCATTCAGGACCATCCATGGTGTGATGTACTATTATTTTAAATCCCTAATTGATTCATGCTTTATTTGATTCGAGTTGTTCACATTATTTTATTTCCTACCATGTAGTTATTTTTTTGGGTTTAAATGTTGAAATGATGCATTATATTTTGAATATAATAGCTCATCTATGTCAAAGAGAGTGTTGAGATTTCCTCTATAGAGAATGTTGATTAGTTTGGGAAGAAATTTAATTGATATTGAATTTATCAGTGAATGAGAAGGATGATTATGAAAAAATAATAGTAATGTATTAGTTATCATTGTTTATGTCCCACATCTATTTATACATGTGAATGATTAGTTATACGATGGAGGATGGAATTAAACATATCATTATAGGGTAGAAGAATAAAAATATTAGTGCAATAGATTTGTTGGCACCAACTGTTGCCATGATCTAATATTAGATAACAACGTTTTGAATGGAAGAAGTCGAATTAATTGAGTGTTTTTCCAATGGTTTTTGATCAGTGTATGGATTTATTTCTCTGATAATTCTTAGGGTGTCCACCGTGGGATAAGTGGAGTTTATGATTGATCTTTTTCTAGGGACAAGTCCTATGTCAATTTCATCTTACCGAATGGAACAAGTAGAATAGTGGTAATTAAAGGTACAGTTGGAGGAGTTATAAAACAAACAAATCATTTGACCAAGAATTATTCTGTGGGTTGCGCCAGTGTTGTTAGTGAAAATTGATGATAGAAATCTTTGGATTTGTGTTAATTATCTTAGAAATATTCAGGTTATGATAAATAAATGATATCCACTTCCACAAATTGATGATTTGTTTGACCAATTTAGGGGTGATGAGTATTTCTCTATGATTGACTTGATGTTATGATATCATAAATAGTGGGTGAGTAATAAGGATATTCTTGAAACAACATTCAAGAGTAGATATGGCCATTACGAGTATGTGGTTATGTTCTTTGGTCTTACAAAATCACTAGTGGTATTCATGGTATTGATGAATCAGATATTTGAGAGATATCATGATTCTTTAGTGGTGGTATTTATTGATCATATACTCGTGATTTTGAGGAGAATGGTAGATCATGAGAAACACTTGGTGATAATGTTGGGGATATTTAGGGATCATCGGTTTTATGTGAAATTGTCAAAGTTTGTCTTTTGGAAACACGAGTTTCGTTTCCATGGACATATTATTTCGGGGATTGGTGGTCCAATTGATCTAGAAATTATAGAGGCTATTATCTCTTGGAAACTGCTTAATAATGTTTCTATGATAAGGAGATTTGGTGGTCAATATGGATATTATTGAAATTTGTTTCCTAATTTCTCAAAAATCATGTAAAGACCCGTAAAATTCAAGGGAAATTTTTTCTTAATTTTATTTGGAATTTTACAAGAGCGCGGTTTCAGACGGCACCTGATTCCGAGGCCCGGAGTGCCCGGAATCATTTTCCGAAGGTTGGCTCGGGTACGTTCAGTGAACGAACGAGCGGGAATTTCTAACTTTTGATCCGATGCTCGGAATTGAAATCCGAGGGCACCGATGAACTCACAGCGCTGATATTCGCTTAAAGAGACCTTTTCGGGAGTTGCGTTTGTTTCGGGTTGAGAGTTAGTTTTTGGGAGATTAGAATAAGTTAAATAAAAATATGTAAACACAATTTTTATTTAAACTTAATAGTTAACTTCTCTCAAAGGAAGTTAGGTGTGGGACCCACACCCACTTAACCTCCCTTGAGAGGATTAAGTGTGGAGGGGCCCACACGAAACCTAACTTTACATCTTCCCTCAAACTCCCTTAACCCCTCTTTAATTAACATGACAATTTGTTAATTAATGTGGACTTATCTCTTATTTGAATTTCAAACTTTTGAAATTCTAGTGTGTTGTTGTGTTAATAAAATAATATAGAGTCTTATTTTATTTTGGGTTTAGTTTTGTCTCCTTGAGAGAGTTGGGAAGGTTCTTCTTGTTTCTTCATCTTCTTCAACCTTGACGAAGAACACGAAGAACGCCGTTCTTCAATGAAGAACTTCTTCACCGAAGAACACGGTTCTTCCGCGACGCCATATCCGCGACGTGACGTTCTTCTTCCGCATCATCTCTTCCGCGACGGTTTTCCGCGACGAACGCCATCGACAACGACTCTTCCTCCGACGTCAAAGGAATCGACACCGATATTCCACGACTACGTCAACGTGCGACTATCGAGGTAGGGGTTTTTGAGTTCGTTGTTTTCATTTTTATTTGACATTCCTCAAGACTTGACGAAGAACGCTCATGTTCCGACGAAGAACGCCGCTCCGCTCTTCTTCGTCTTCCGTGTCAACGAGAGAGAACACCGCTTCTTCCTCGGACAACCTTCATCGGCGTACAAGGATTCGCCAACGACGTATCACATCGGACGTACCTCTTCATCATCGGATTTGACGAACGACGACCGCGACGCCCGACCTCCGCGACGTCGTCTTCCGCAGACGTTGTCAAATCTTCGATCCTATACCCGAGGTAGGGGTTGTTGATTATTGTTTAATTATTTTTATTCTTTCTCGTGGTTCGCATGACTAATGTGAGAATATTGAATATTTAATTGTGTTTTAACGTGAGGGGGCCGGACCGCATGAACACGGCCGAACCCCCTCCTCCGTTCTTGGTGTTTAAATTTGCGGATGAATCAAGGTGGCGTGGTGCCGTCGCACCACGCGGATTTTTCGCCCAATCTTTTTACGCACCGCCATCGCGCGCGCACCATGGAAGAAACATCAAGGACGCGACGCCGTCACGCCGCGTTGAAAGAAATCAAGGTGCGGCGGAGGGGCGCGGTGCCGTCGCACCGCGCCGGATGACGAGCACCGCGGCCGGTTCCGGGCCGTAGCGAATTGAGAAGACCGGCGGCCGGGCCGCCGGCGTCGGAAGCCGAAGAGGGGACCGGATTTTTCCGGTCCCGTTGGAGAAAACCGGCCGGCCAGCTGGCCAGCCGGATGGAATTAAACCGGGGGAAATTAATCCCCCGGCCAGCGCACAAAACCCCCCTCATTATGAGAGGGGGCGGTTTCCATGAAGGGAGGGGGGGCAGCAGCCCCCCGGTTTTTATCCAAGCCGGCCCCCATGTGGGGGCCGTTTTTTCTACAAAGGGCACGGCTATGTCGCGCCGCCCCTTCCAATAAGCGGGGGCTTTGCCCCCCGCGTGCATCCACCGTGCGGCGCCAGGCCGCCGCGGCCCCCACGCTGCCGCGGCGCCGGCCGGCCGGCCGGGCCGGGTCGGATCCGGACCCCCCGTTTCGAATCTTTTTCGGTCTTTTGGCCATAACTTGAGCCTCGGACCTCCGATTGACGAACCGTCTGCGGCAACGCGATCCTTGGATCGAGATGGCCGTTTCGTTATATCGCACTCAAGGTTTCGGATTACTTTGAGTTCGGCCGGGTCGGTTCGTTCACGAAACCAACCGGGCCTTCGGAGCGGAAACGCTCATATCTTGAGCTACGGACGTCCGATTGACGTGCCGTCAGCTTTGTTGTGTTACTCTTAGTGAGACGGATCTTTTGGAATACTCCGCCCGAGGTTTGGACGCAGGTGGTGTACGGTCGGGTTGGATTTTCCTTAAAAACCAACCGGGCCCCGGGGACGAAAATGCCAATAACTCTCAGACCGGGCGTCAGATCGACGCGCCGTCTGTTGCGTTGAATTCCTGTTGACGATACGGAACTTTTGGATACATCAACTCTGGACTTTGTGACAGTTGATGTATCAGCCTCTCGGCTCGTGGAGCGGACCCACCGAACGAGCTTGCTGTGTGCGGGAACCCTAGTGCTGGCTGCGACTGTTACTGTGACTACTACTGCTACTACTGCTACTGTGACTGCGACGACAACAGTACAGAGATCCTGTGTGGATTCGACGACGACGACTAAAGCACTCAGCGATCCTACGTGGATCAGTGCTACAGGTCCTGTGTGGGCCCGATCCTGTGTGGGTCCGATCCTGTGTGGGTCCGCGCTCAGCGGTTCTGTGTGAGCCAACGCCTACAGGTCCTGTGTGGGCCCGATCCTGTGTGGGTCTTTGCGGGGGTTAGTTACCTATCGATCCTTCGTGGGTCCGATGACTTAGATGGATCAGAGATCATCTTTATCGTCCTTTGAAGAAGTATTCCTGTGTGAGCTGAATCTGTTGCTTTCCTATGTGGATTGTGTTGTGCAATCCTGTGTGGATTACGTTTTGCTTTCCTGTGTCGAATACGTTTACTTTCCTGTGTGGACTGAGTTGTACTTGGGCTCGGAGGTTGGAGCGTATTTGAATTTGATAACTTAGGTATATGTATGGGCATATACCTAAGCAGAGTCGGTTGTTACTTCGTGATTGTACTTTTCTTGGTGGTTTATCCTTTGTGGATTTGAGAGACCTTCAGGGGTCTCGGGGTCCCTACTGAGTAGCTTATACTCACCCCTGCACGGGCTTTGCCCGCACTACGTTGTGTTGGTTGCAGATGACGGACAGCGTTGACCTTAGCTGAGGCTTGCAGAGCGGGACGGTACCCGGAGGTGGACCACTGGGCGGGACGTGCACGGAGCAGACGGCGGGACCCGTGGTGCAGTGGAGCTATCTGTACCCACCCTTCAGGTGGGATTTCCAGTGGACAGCTCGGTGTAGCGGATTTTACTTTTCAGTTGCTGTTTTCCCTTTCGAGTTGTACTTTACTTTCAGTTTGGGTTTGTATACTGGCCCATTTACTTTTTTGCACTTTCAGTTGTACTCTGCTTTTGTTTTGTGTTACTTTCCGTTTGCTACTCTGTGGTGTTTGTTTACTTTATAAAGGCAATGCCTTCCCTTTTTACCGGGATTTACGCCTTGGTGCTAGTCACCAGCCCCTGGCCTATGGAAGGCGGGCATGGGGTAGTCACGGCACGGACCCCGAGGGCGGGTCGTGACAAATTGGTATCAGAGGAGTTCAGTTCTACTGCGAACTCTGATCTTTTCTATGTGAAGCAATAATGTTTAGCGTATTGAGTGTGGTTATCAGTCCAGGGAGTCCAGTGTTGGTGCGGCAGCCGACGTATCCATACACTAGGACCCTGACTTCTGATTTCCGACTTAATGCCCGAAAACATTGATTGCGTGTGTGTTTCAATGTTTTCTTTGTGATTTCTTTGTGTCAGCTCACCAGGTATACTGTTTGACCGTGGCGCACCTGTTTCCTTTCAGGATGGCCCCACGACGGCAGCCAGCTAGGGTTCCGAGAGTCGAGCGTGACGATAGCCCACCGAGCGACGAGGCCTCGGTGCAGGGCCCTTTGCCAGTAGTGGCACCGGCGGTAGCTCTACCCGCCGAGCCCCC
Organism: Viscum album; assembly: GCA_963277665.1. NCBI lineage: Eukaryota > Viridiplantae > Streptophyta > Magnoliopsida > Santalales > Viscaceae > Viscum > Viscum album. The sequence goes on from OY728132.1 coordinate 1,969,794,355, forward strand.
GATACTTCCAGCACCAACCGCTGACGATGCACGTCGCCTCAGCGCACTGCATGAGTTTCAGCGCCAGAGACCACCCAGGTTTCACGGGGAGATGGATCCCCAGGCAGCTGAGGACTGGCTGGAGGCAGTGGTACGAGTGTTTAGGCTAGTGAGGACCCCAGCAGACCTCATGGTGATCCTCGCTGCGAGCCTACTACACGCAGCAGCTGGACGATGGTGGAGCATGATGCTCCAGGTGCACGATGAGGCATCTCTACTTTGGACGGACTTTGAGAGCCTCTTCCGCTCGGAGTTCGTCCCAGCCACCCTTCGTACGGTGCGTATCCAGGAGCTTCTACAGCTGCGGCAGGGCAGCATGACGGACGCTCAGTACTCGGTGAGATTTACCGATCTCTCGCGCTACTCGACCGACATGGTACGAGACCCATTCTTCCGGGCCCGGACCTTCGAGCAGGGTTTGAGACACGAGATCAGGGCATCGCTGATCTCCCTCAGTATACCAACTCAGACAGGAGTACTAGAGCGGGCCCTTCTGATCGAGAGCTTCCTTGCTGAGTCTACACCAGCACAGAGATCCACCGCAGGGCGGCACGTAGCGGAGTCTTCGGTAGCAGGTAGCCGACAGATGACTCAGGGGTCCAGATAGACCAGACCTTCAGGCAGACGACCTCAGGGCACTGGCTCAGCAGTGCAGGGCACATAGCGCGGAGCCAGTCTTTTGAGTGGAAGACAGTGCTTTGCATGCGGCGGGCAAGGCCACATAGCTCGTGACTGCCCGACCCGCCATGCGGAGGAGCAGCAGACGGTTGAGGAACCACCTAGGCAGAGGCAGAGGTTCGACCGTGACGGTCTGCAGGGAGGAGGCGGACGAGGCAGAGGAGCTGGCCGAGCAGCAGGTGGTGGACGACGCTTTGAGGCTCTACCACCACCACCACCAGGAGGTCCACCCCGACCGCAGGGGAGAGCTCAGCTTCAGGCAGCCGAGGCCTTCGATCATGGAGCTCTGGGAGCCGATGGACAGGAGCAGAACTAGTGGATACATCCTTTGTACTTCTGGTTCCTTGTTGCTTTTGTGTAGCGTCTTGTATTATGAGCTGCAATAATAAAAGACGCATACCTTTGTGATATTTCGTTCCTGTCCTCTTTCGTGATGTTACTAAGAGGTTCCAGTTTTGGCTGTTGACTTGACCCTCACTTGTGAGACACCTACTGGAGGAGACCAAGTTACCACACACTGATGCCGACAGTGTGACTCAACCCTTGGAGGCGAGAGTAACGGTTGGATCTCTTAGTAGTAGCGTCGAGGCCTTACGACGTCATCCTTGGTATGGATTAGTATCATCCAGGTTAGGATTGACTGTATTAGGCGAAGAATGTGGTTCATCCAATGGATGAGACCAGATTTCTCTTTTCAGCAAAGAAGAAATCTTGCAGCTCTTGTGGGACCTGTGATGGTCCAGGCCTCGACAAAGAAGGTCCAGGTCATCCAGGAGCGGATGAGTACAGCTCAGAGCCGGCAGAAGTCATATGCTGACAGGAGGCGGAGGCCACTAGAGTTCGAGGATGGCGACCATGTCTTCTTGCGGGTCTCACCTCGACGTGGTATTCAGAGTTTTGGCCGAGGCGGCAAGTTATCTCCGCGCTTCATCGGAACCTTCCAGGTCCTCAGCAGGGTTGGCGAGGTGGCTTATCGCCTGGCTCTACCACCTCAGTTGCACCGGGTGCACGACGTCTTCCACGTATCTCAGCTGAGGAGATACGTGCACGACCTGACGCACATCATTGACCATGGGGAGCTTGACGTTGATGATGGGGAGACTTTTACGGAAGTCCCAGTGGAGATAGAGGATCGACAGGAGCGGGTCCAGCGTGGGCGATCGATTCCTATTGTGCGCATCAGATGGAAGCACGGGAATCTCCAGGAGAGCACATGGGAGCGGGAGGCTCAGATGCGTGCTCAGTACTCTCTTTTGTTTCCCTAGTTTTTGATGTATCTTTACGGGGACGTAAATCCCTGAGGTGGGAGTAATGTAAAGACCCTTAAAATTCAAGGGAAATTTTTTCGTAATTTTCTTTGGAATTTTACAAGAGCGCGGTTTCAGACGGCACCTGATTCCGAGGCCCGGAGTGCCCGGAATCATTTTCCGAAGGTTGGCTCGGGTACGTTCAGTGAACGAACGAGCGGGAATTTCTAACTTTTGATCCGGTGCTCGGAATTGAAATCCGAGGGCACCGATGAACTCGCAGCGCCGATATTCGCTTAAAGAGACCTTTTCGGGAGTTGCGTTTGTTTCTGGTTGAGAGTTAGTTTTTGGGAGATTAGAATAAGTTAAATAAAAATATGTAAACACAATTTTTATTTAAACTTAATAGTTAACTTCTCTCAAAGGAAGTTAGGTGTGGGACCCACACCCACTTAACCTCCCTTGAGAGGATTAAGTGTGGAGGGGCCCACACAAAACCTAACTTTACATCTTCCCTCAAACTCCCTTAACCCTTCTTTAATTAACATGACAATTTGTTAATTAATGTGGAGTTATCTCTTATTTGAATTTCAAACTTTTGAAATTCTAGTGTGTTGTTGTGTTAATAAAATAAGATAGAGTCTTATTTTATTTTGGGTTTAGTTTTGTCTCCTTGAGAGAGTTGGGAAGGTTCTTCTTGTTTCTTCATCTTCTTCAACCTCGACGAAGAACACGAAGAACACCGTTCTTCAACGAAGAACTTCTTCGCTGAAGAACACGGTTCTTCCGCGACGCCATATCCATGACGTGACGTTCTTATTCCGCATCATCTCTTCCGCGACGGTTTTCCGCGACGAACGCCATCGACAACGACTCTTCCTCCGACGTCAAAGGAATCGACACCGATATTCCACGACTACGTCAACGTGCGACTATCGAGGTAGGGGTTTTTGAGTTCGTTGTTTTCTTTTTTATTTGACATTCCTCAAGACTTGACGAAGAACGCTCATGTTCCGATGAAGAACGCCGCTCCGCTCTTCTTCGTCTTCCGTGTCAACGAGAGAGAACACCGCTTCTTCCTCGGACAACCTTCGTCGGCGTACAAGGATTCGCCAACGACGTATCACATCGGACGTACCTCTTCATCATCGGATTTGACGAACGACAACCGCGACGCCCGACCTCCGCGACGTCGTCTTCCGCAGACGTTGTCAAATCTTCGATCCTATAACCGAGGTAGGGGTTGTTGATTATTGTTTAATTATTTTTATTCTTTCTCGTGGTTCGCATGACTAATGTGAGAATATTGAATATTTAATTGTGTTTTAACGTGAGGGGGCCGGACCGCATGAACACGGCCGAACCCCCTCCTCCGTTCTTGGTGTTTAAATTTGCGGATGATTCAAGGTGGCGTGGTGCCGTCGCACCACGCGGAATTTTCACCCAATCTTTTTACGCAACGCCATCGCGCGTGCACCATGGAAGAAACATCAAGGACGCCACGCCGTCGCGCCGCGTTGGAAGAAATCGAGGTGCGGCGGAGGGGTGCGGTGCCGTCGCACCGCGGCCGGTTCCGGGCCGCGGCGAATTGAGAAGACCGGCGGCCGGGCCGCCGGCGTCGGAAGCCGAAGAGGGGACCGGATTTTTCCGGTCCCGTTGGAGAAAACCGGTCGGCCAGCTGTCCGGCCGGATGGAATTAAACCGGGGGAAATTAATCCCCCGTCCAGCGCACAAAACCCCCCTCATTATGAGAGGGGCGGTTTCCATGAAGGGAGGGGGGGCAGCAGCCCCCCGGTTTTTATCCAAGCCGGCCCCCACGTGGGGGCCGTTTTTTCTGCAAAGGGCGCCGCTATGCCGCGCTGCCCCTTCCAATCATCGGGGGATTTGCCCCCCACGTGCAGCCACCGTGCGGCGCCAGGCCGCCGCGCCGCAGGCCGGCCGGCCGGGCCGGGTCGGACCCGGGTCGGGTCGACCCGGTTCGGGCCGATCCAGGGGGGGTCGGGCCGGGTCGGCCCGGACCCGGACCCCCCGTTTCGAATCTTTTTCGGTCTTTTGGCCATAACATGAGCCTCGGACCGCCGATTGACGAACCGTCTGCGGAAACGCGATCCTTGGATCGAGGCGGTCATTTCGGTATATCGCACTCAAGGTTTTGGAATACTTTGAGTTCGTCCGGGTCGGTTTGTTCACGAAACCAACCAGGCCTTCGGAGCGGAAACGCTCATATCTTGAGCTACGGACGTCCGATTGACGTGCCATCATCTTTGTTGTGTTACTCTTAGTGAGACGGATCTTTTGGCATACTCCGCCCGAGATTTGGACGCAGGTGGAGTACGGTCGGGTTGGTTTTTCCTTAAAAACCAACCGGGCCTCAGGGACGAAAATGCCAATAACTCTCAGACCGGGCGTCAGATCGACGCGCCGTCTGTTGCGTTGAATTCCTGTTGACGATACGGAACTTTTGGATACATCAACTCTGGACTTTGTGACAGTTGATGTATCAGCCTCTCGGCTCGTGGAGCGGACCCTCCGAACGAGCTTGCTGTGTGCGGGAACCCTAGTGCTGGCTGCGACTGTTACTGTGACTACTACTGCTACTACTGCTACTGTGACTGCGACGACAACAGTACAGAGATCCTGTGTGGATTCGACAAAGACGACTACAGCACTCAGCGATCCTACGTGGATCAGTGCTGCAGGTCCTGTGTGGGCCCGATCCTGTGTGGGTCCGATCCTGTGTGGGTCCGCGCTCAGCGGTTCTGTGTGAGCCAGCGCCTACAGGTCCTGTGTGGGCCCGATCCTGTGTGGGTCTTTGTGGGGGTTAGTTACCTATCGATCCTTCGTGGGTCCGACGACTTAGATTGATCAGAGATCATCTTTATCGTCCTTTGAAGAAGTATTCCTGTGTGAGCTGAATCTGTTGCTTTCCTGTGTGGATTGTGTTGTGCAATCCTGTGTGGATTACGTTTTGCTTTCCTGTGTGGAATACGTTTACTTTCCTGTGTGGACAGAGTTGTACTCGGGCTCGGAGGTTGGAGCGTATTTGAATTTGATAACTTAGGTATATGTATGGGCATATACCTAAGCAGAGTCGGTTGTTACTTCGTGATTGTAATTTTCTTCGTGGTTTATCCTTTGTGGATTTGAGAGACCTTCAGGGGTCTCGGGGTCCCTACTGAGTAGCTTATACTCACCCCTGCATTGGATTTGCCCGCACTACGTTGTGTTGGTTACAGACGACGGACAGTGTTGACCTTAGCTGAGGCTTGCAGAGTGGGACGGTACCCGGAGGTGGACCACTGGGCGGGATGTGCACGGAGCGGACGGCGGGACCCGTGGTACAGTGGAGCTATCTGTACCCACCCTTCAGGTGGGATTTCCAGTGGACAGCTCGGTGTAGCGGCTTTTACTTTTTAGTTGCTGTTTTCCCTTTCGAGTTGTACTTTACTTTCAGTTTGGGTTTGTATACTGGCCCATTTAATTTTCCGCACTTTCAGTTGTACTCTGCTTTTGTTTAGTGTTACTTTCCGCTTGCTACTCTGTGGTGTTTGTTTACTTTACAAAGGCAATGCCTTCCCTTTTTACCAGGATTTACGCCTTGGTGCTAGTCGCCAGCCCCTGGCCTATGGAAGGCGGGCTTGGGGTAGTCACGGCACGGACCCCGAGGGCGGGTCGTGACAAATCACTTCGCCGATGAAAGGATTGACATGGAATAATATCCATTTTTGATAAGATGAGCAGTGTTAGAAATGCCTTGAAAAGCTAAAGGGTCACCTTACATCGACACCAATATTGGTTTTAATTGAACTTGGGAAACAATACATGGTGTATTATGATGCATCATGATCAGGTTTGTGGTGTGTTCTCATGTAGGGGGATCTATTGGTTGCATATGGCTTACGTCAGGTGAGGTTTCATGAGAAGAACTACCCAAAATATGATTTTGAGATGGAAGTAGTGGTTCATGCATTAAAAATGTGGCACCATTATCTCTTTGGTGAGAAATTCATGGGGTTTACCAATCACAAGATCTTAACTAATATTTTCTCACAGATATATTTGAACTCAAGGTAATGGAGATGGATGGAATATCATCAATTGTTTTATTTTGAAATAATGTACACATCAGGTTAGGGAAATTCGGTGGGAGATGCATCATATAGAAAATAAAATGCGTAGGTGATGAAATAATCATAACATGAGTGGTAGTTGATGTAAGTCATAGCCAAAAAGTAGTTGGAATGTGAGGGAAGAGGTGAAAGAGTGGTCTTCTTTTCCGTTTTGTTGGTTACTAACTTGGCTGGTTTGGTTAAAGAGGCACTAGAATCTTATTCTGAATGTGTGGAGATGAGGTCAAAACTCAATGGTTGAGAGATCATTGAGGGCTAGGAAATGAATGGGAATTTAGTTTTGTGTATTCAGAATAATATGGTGGTACTAGTGTCTTTTTAGGCAGAACTTCTAAGAACATATCGTCATTCTATGTGGGATGTCCATCCATGAATTCAAAATATGTATAAGTCATTAAAATCACAGTTTTTGTGGGTTGGTATGAAAAGGGATGTGGCCATGTCTTTATCTAGAATCTTGAATAGTCACCATGTCAAGGCATAAAATCATCGGCCATCATGAATCCTACAATCATTACTTGTTCCAATAGGTCATGAAAAAAAATAGTGGTGGATTTTGTGATAGGTATTCCAAGAAGGTTCAGGAAACATGATGCCATATCGATGACTGTGGATTGTCATTCCGTATATTCCTCAGACAGATGGCTTATCCTAGAGGTGGATACCAATAATGGTTGATATTCTAAGGGGTTGTTTGATGAATTTAGGGTGTTCATGGGAGGAGTACTTACCATTGATGGAGTTGTACTATAATAATAGTTACTGAGATTCAATACATATGGCTTCGTTTTAGGCATTATATGGGATTCTCTGTCATTCTCCACTATGTTTGGTAGAAATGGTAAAGACATCAATGATTGGTCTAATCCTACTCTAAGGGAATATATATAAACTCCATTTGACCAGAAAGAGGATAGAGAAAGCTAAAAGTTGTTACAAATTGTATGCCAACCATCGTCGAAGATACTTGTTGTTCGAGGTGGGTGATCATGCATTTTTGAGAATATCTCCTATGTTAGGACATTGTCTGATTATAACATAGCGTATGTTATCTCCAATGTATATTGGGATTTTTGAGTTACTAGAATGGATTGGAGATGTGGATTGTCATTTGTATTTTCCACCATTGTATAGAACAATGAAAAATCTGTTTCATGTGTCGCAGTTGATAAAGTATCCACCTGATTGTGACCATGTAATTCATTGGGACAATTTTGAGGTAGAACTGGATTATTCATTGGTGAATGTTCCAGTGCAGATTGTAGATAGGGATGATAAAGTATTTCATGGTAAAACAGTAGTTTATCTTGGGTTTTGTGGCAGCGTGGTCAGGTTTAGGAGGAGTATTGGGAGTAGGAGAAAGAGATGTCCAAACAATGGCCTGAGCTCTTTCTGCAAAGAGATGGTTATCTACTATCTGAGGACAGAAACTCTAATGGTGTAGAGAATGTAGAACCCAATTTTTGAGGTATTCACCCTTTTTATGTGTCTTTTTATGTGTTTAAAGTGCATAAAAATAGTTTTGAAGATGTTGGGAGTGATTGGAATTGTTTTGGTTGTTTTTGGAGACCTTTATAGTGCTACACAATTTGAGCACGGTTAGGGGAAACCATATGGGATTCTTAAAAAACTATTCCCCTCAAGGAAGTGGGGCCCCACACTGCGCACGGTTTGTCTGACCATGTGGGGAGCCCATGCAAGATGCCTTGGGCAGTATCATCTGCATGGTTTGTGCATGGTTTGTCAAATCCTTCAAGATGACAATATGACCCATTAATTTTAGGTTTCTTAAAATGGGGAAACTCAAGATTGACATAAATCACTCCAAACATTCTACCACACAATCTTATCCTAGTATTTTTGGTTCTCAATGGGTTTTGAGGCTCTCATACTGATTTTGGAAGTGATTAGAAGGAGTTTTAAGTTGGTTTGAAGGTGGTTCCTCGTAGGTAAGTCTCTTATCTTGGGTTATCTATGGTTTTATTTAGATATACTCTTCACTCTCTTTAGGATTTCTAGATCTAAAACATTTGTGTGTAGATCTAGGTTTTTTGATGACTTAAATGAGGTGATTATGGATTGTTGATGTATGGGAAGGGAATCATGAACAGTTTTAGTGGCATATTCACCGGATTTATGGATCAGTTGCTTGTTGGTCAATTTCACCGGAACTCCAATGGAAGTTGGATTATCTCTCGACTCCACTCGATTAGATCTAGTGACTCTGGTTAAAAAAATCAGGTTTTTTAATATTAATTTTTGTAATGATGTGCTATTAATGTGGGAAACCCATTTTGTGTTGATTTGGGGTATTTTGGGGAAAATGGGTTATTATTACAAAAAGGGGCTTTGTTGGTGATTTTAAAATTGTGAATTAAAATTTTTAGTGGATGAATATGAAAAATGTTTTCGAAAATATGGTTTTAAATATATATATGTTGTTTATTAAATTGTGGTTGGGAATGGAAAGTGGTAAAAGTGTGTTTTCAATTAATGGGTTATTTATTGATGTGAATTGGCATGTGTTGGATGTGGTTGTGTGCTTATTTTGTGTCCTTTGTTATTTATGCTTGATTGTTTATTAAGTGTTATGGATTGTTTTTATTGTGTGAAATTGGGAGGAAAATTATAAAAGGTGATGTATAGTGGATGAAAGATCCACCATTATAGACAGTTGTCAATAAGTACCACTCGTTGGAAATGTAGTGAACTGATTGGACAGAAGTTCCACTGTTTTGGTTTCCATTCTGTGTGTTGCTTTGAAGGATTGAATATTTGGGGTAATGTGTAATGGTGATATGGATTATGACATAGGCGTGGCGTCCCATGTGTGACATGGTAGGGTAAGTATATGTTTTTATTATTTTAATGGTTACTCTCATTAATGTTTAATATAAACTTCTTTATATAAATGTGCTATCTATTCTTTCCTAGTGGTTTGTATAGGGAAGTAATTTGAACAAAACCTACTGAGTATTTTTACTCACACCCAGTTTTGGCAGTTTGGTGCTTTTACATATGTTAGTTTCCCTGACGCATTTTTGGGTAATGAACCTAATTTTTCTAGTGGTTCGAAATGATTATTTGCTGATGTTTTGGTCCTTGGAGCATGGTGATTTGTGTGGAGCTGTGGATGGTTTCCTAGTTATTTGGTGTCTTATTGTGTATTCTCCCTATTGGTACTCTAATTTCTGTTTGGTTTTATTGACTAATGGGAATTGGGATTGAATAGTTTTGTTGTCTTATGGTCATGTATGGGTTGTGTTTATTGATGACATGAATCATGTTGTTCGATGATAATGGATTATTTGGATTGTTTATTTTTTCTTCAGGGAAATATATCCCTAATGATTCTTGAAGAACTTGGGATTTATTGCCAGCCTTTGGTTCCCTGTGAACATCTCATATGGTCATGTAGCATTCCTCTTCCCTCTCAAGCCAATGGGATTGGGAGGGATGTTATAGGTTCTCCTAAAAATTCAAGATGTATAGATTTATGCTTCAAAGAGGAAAATAATGCAATGATGAGTGTGGAAATGAAATGTTTTTTATTTAATGGGGTATTGTGATTTTTTATATGTTTTATAATAATAATATTATATTGATTGATATTCCCATATGTAAGATTGATTATATCCATTTTCATTAGGTTTAGCATTTATACATGAATCACATATGAGGTAGTTATTATTCACATGGATGTGATATATGAGAAATTGTTGTGAAAATCATTATGTTCTTTTTTAACCCACCTATATAAGAATATTGTAGTGCCTAAATTTGATGGTATTTATATTGAGTTATAAGTATATATGTTCTTGATATGGTGGTCTGTATTGGAATCTAACCAATTGTAGTTGATAATAATATAGGATGGGTTATCAAACTTTTGTGGGGGTTGGAATGAGGTTTAATATTATGAAATTGATCTTAGGTTATGATGTTTATATATTTTATACATTTACAATATTTATTATGATGGGTAACATTTTAATGTATTTCAGTTATTTTTAGGGTGTTTTATAAACCATATAGAAAGGATTTTATAAATTTTATTTCATATTTTTTCCTTTAGATATTAGGAGATGACAATAATAGGTTTTTAATACTGTGAATGTGAATTGGTCTAGTGCTATTTTAATCAGTTTCCATTGTGATGTTATAAATTTATACATATAATTTCTTTGGAATTATTGATTCCAAATATTGTTTAACAATTTTAAAAATTTATTTGGCTTGATGTTTTGTGAAAAATCATATATAAGAATGAATTAAAGTGATCTGGGATATACTATAGAGTATTTAATTACTCACCCTACTCAAAAAATAGTATTTTTGTGTGTGTAGATAGAATTTGTCATTATACAGGAATAGAAAAATATATATAATTTATCAATGAACCATCTTTTCTGATATGTTGAAAAAGGGAGGTTCTAATAATGGATTTTATCCTTCCTTTGATGATATATGTTCGTTGTTCTATTAGATATTTTATGTTTTAATACATTGGATATTTTATTTCTATGTACTATACATTCATTAAAGATAATGTAAATATTATTTGGGTTTATGAAAACATAAATTTTCAATCTATATTGGTATTTCTAATTTTTTGTAAAGATAGTTCCATAGAGATCATACATTATACATCGAAATTATTTAATAAGATATATTGATTAATTAATATTATTGAAAACTTATGAGACACAATAAATTTGGTATCATGAAACCTCTATAGGATTGGTATTAAAAAAGGTATCAATGCTTATTTTTTTGTAGTCCCATGAGATGTTTAGAATGAAAAAATATTAATATGGTCACGACCTAATATATTCTTACAAAAATGTGTTATTGATATATTATTATTAAAAAACAAGTTATCAGGGAGTTCAATAATGTGAATAGGTTATAGGAAATTTGATAATTGGCTAGTCTATTATTCTATATATGATTTTGTAACCATAATGGTATATGATATATTTTTATGATAGAATTGGTGTAAGAAAATTAAGGGAGGGGAACCTATGTTGATGGATTTTATCAACTAAAACCTTTTTACATTTTACATTGGCATAATATAATATGAATTAATATCACAATATCATTTAAAAATTAACCTACTTGTATGAAATATTTGAAAAGACAAATGAAGGTACATATATTTTTAAGAGTTTTAATCACGATATGTGAGATAGTCCATGTTGTATGATTATTTTTATCCCCCAAACCCACAAACATATCATTTTTCTCTTAGTGTTAAGATAAACCTAAGAGAAGGGAGATGGGCTTGAACCCTTATACATAGCATCAACTATACTACATGCATAACACCCATCATCTATATAAAGTAATGCCTTTCTCTTATTAGATACTATCACTCAGCATCTATTATATCTTTTAAAAAATATTTATTTGGATATTTATTGATAAAGGAATTAAATTACGTTCATAGATCTCTATGGATTTAAGAAAATTGGATTTACATCATCTATTTTAATAATAATATTTTGATACCTCTATCTATTATTTTTCATTAACTTCAATGGCTAATGAATTATTCACTAGCTATAATACCTAAAAATCATTCTTTTTTATAAAATAAATTAATTCTTTTACCTCCATTCTTATCATTATGACTTTTTAAATACAGCCTCACTATTTTATTCAATCTTTACTAGATACCATCCCATCTATTTATTCCCAAAACTATAAATAGCCATTTTTATATTTTCAATATTTTTGTAGATGGAAATATCTATTAATATTGTTATTTTTATATTCCTTAAAATCATAATTAATATTTATTGTTCTTTTCATAATTGCCCAAATCATTCTAATTTTTTCTCAATGACTGAAAATAAATATTGTTATTAATATATCCTCTACTATCTAAGGATATTATCACTCTTATTATTATTCACACAACTCATTATCATCCTTCCAATACAATTTCACAAAACCTGAATTTTATTTTCCAAAATATACATTCTCAAAATTAATAAGATTATGATCTTATGATTGAACTCTTGGTTTTCAACCCCTCTTCAATTCATAGAACTGGTCTAGGAAGAATAACAACATACTTACATAAGAAACATGGTGTATAGTCACTGATGTGAAACCCAAAATATCTTGATTAAATTTATTATTCACCTAGGAATGGAATTTTATCTTAGGTGATAAATGAAATTATATTATTAATATAGTAATATCCACAAAATTATTTTATATAAAACTATAATAATTCATATGTGTTTATAGATTAATATTATATTCAAAATATTATTTATCCTTGTATAGAATCATGATATTCATATATAGCTCAATCTTATTACAATACAAATTATATTAGATATAGGATAAAAAAAATTTGTTACTCATATATATATTTTAAAAATACTAATTTACTCTTATATAATATTAGTTTACCTTTTTCATAACACCATGTTATTGCATAGAATCACAAATTAACTCATATACATCATTTATAAAATTAAATTTATTCCAAAACATGTCATAATTATTACTATATCATGAAATTTTATAATTATTAATGTATAGTTTTTCACAAAACAACTAATACCCTTCAAAATTTTTAGAAATATGAAAAGAATAAATTTTCACAGCCTCCTCATCTCCATTCAAAACAAACATACCCAATTTATATACACTCAAAACACAGAAAATAATATCCTAAAAATATAACACTTCCTCAAAATATTTATTAAACTTTATAAATATTAAAAACCATAAAAATATCATTACTATGTTTTAGTGAAGTACTACTACATCAATTTCGTCATCTATTATTTTAAGAATATAAATTGATTTATTAATTTTTCATCCAATCAATGCAATATCTATATCAACAAGTCTTTTGATCATTTTAATTGTCCATAATTAATCTGATATCATATAGTAATCTATATATTTATAATTAAAATGATTAATATTCCACAGCATTCATAACTATATTTTCTTAAACAAAATTGATATCCCACTCCAAATATTGATTGAGATATAATATTATGATATAATCATAATATATGGATCATAATACATAATAATTATCTTACTCAAGTAGTTAGATATATTTTTCACATGAACCTTCATGAAACAAAACCTCAAACTTCAACCCGATATTATTACCAATAAGTGATGAATATCAACCACTAAGGATGGCCATTAAATATTTATATATTTTTTACGAAAGAATATATACATAATAAATATTCATAGATGCTTCTTTACAATCCTAGTCCATTTTGAATAATGGTATTCCTATTCCATGAGAGTGCCTTATAAAATTTTCATCATTACATATCATATATTAAATATCATTTTTGGTGTATATTTTCATTCATGAAGAACTAACTTCATGGAACTAGGGGTGTCCATGGGTCGGGTTGGGTCGGGTTGAGGCGGGTTTTGGACGCAACCCGATCGAAAGAGGTCGGGTCGGGTCGGGTTGGGTCAGACATGTTTTTTAGCTCAGACCCGACCCGACCCAACCTGTACAGAATCGGGTTGGGTCGGGTCGGGTTGATGGGTTTAAGGGGAAAAAAATCAACTTTTCTTGGATATCCTGCAGGACATCTCTGCTTCGACCCGGTGAAACCGATATCCCCTCCAACCAAGAAGAAGCTTCGTCGCTATGCCTCCATGTCATGTAATCAATATTATTAAAAATGGAGGCAGTGGAGCATCCATCATGGTGGCAGGCGGGTGCTAATGAAGGCGACAATGATTGTGGTGGCTCTATGAGAATCCTCCCCAATCTTCATCACCTCCGAGTAACAATCACACTTCTATACCACCATTATCAAAAACACACCAAGAAAAACCATTAGAACAATGCAAAAAAATTACAAATTATAATAGTTATAAGTTAACTTACATGATCGAACGAAATCAGTCACTACGGTCGAAAAATTCCAGTGCTTCTAAGTTCAGTTCCATGCTCGAAAAATTCTAGAGATTCTCCTAAAAAATTGAAAGAATTTTTTTTATAATGATGTGAAAATAAAAAATTGATCCCCGCTATAGAAAAATTCTAGTGCTTCTAGGTTTGGATCCACTCTCGATCGAAATCAATCGCTTCCTAATCCTCAATGGTCGAATTCCTTGGATGAAACCCCAACAGTAATCTTGGATCTGGAGAAAAAAGAGCTCCCCTCCCTAGTGGATGCGGTGTTGTAGTCGTAGCCGAGACGGATGAGGAAGGAGGCAGTGAGGCGATGGACTTAGGGTTAGTGCAGTGGAGTGGTGGCCCTCAGACGATGTGGAAGAGACGATAAACAATAGGGAAGGCTATGCAGAAACAATAGTAGAGGCGAGGGGTGATGTGCGGGAGTGACAACATTGGCTGAGCAGGATGGATGGTTAGCATGGAGGAAGATGATGGAAAGAGCCTAGGGTTTGGAGGGAGGGAGTAAATAGAGTGAAGTATGACAAGAAGGGGTCACGCGAGAGGAATATTGGCTCAGCGATTCAATGCAATGGATGTGGCTATCAGTTTGGTTGGGTCGGGTTGGGTTATTTTTTTCCCAACCCGTGATCCGACCCAACCTGACCAAATTATGACTCAACCCAACCCAACCCGTGGAATAATTTTTCTAACCCGACCCAACACGCCCCAACCCGGTCGGGTCAGGTCTGGACCCCCCTAAATGGAACATATTTTTATCATTTATTATTTAAAAAATAAACCACCCAACATTTAGGGGACTAAAATTTCCCCATCATATTTTTTGTCAATACACATTTATAAAATTCAATTAATTGTATATTAAATAATTTTCTCCTTCACCTATACAATGATGAAAATAAATAAATTTTATAATAAGAAATTCAAAGTTATCTTTTAATAAAATACCCAATTAAACCCTGTGAATTTAAAAATAAAATCAATTAACACAAGGGGTAGAGATATAATACATGAATACATACATATGGATATTTTCTAGTACATTCTATAATTTTTAACTTCAAATGAAATAATTATAATCTAATTGCCTTCTCAAATCGTCCCCAATAATGGGTAAACTACAATTTTTTATTTTTATAGGATGATCACATTATTAGAGATGGTGAATAGGATTTGAGTTTCTTCCCAACCATGATATTTCATTAATTTTAACACCCACTTTTTTAATAATGCTCATTCTTTATCCTCTTCTTTATGAAATTAAAATCAATGGTATAAAGTCTATCTTGGACCATTGTGATATCTCTTCAAGTGTTATTGTTTTCATTAATACTCAATTAACATGATTTTGCTTGTGACTTCTATCACTTATTCATATCTTCTTATATTACAGGAATGAAAATTCAATCCTTTGATACGTGTCTACCTTACATTCCCCAAAAATACAGACTTTGAAGAATAATTAAGTCATCTTATTTTTTAACCCTCCTGTAATTATAAATCTCATTATTTTATAGATATTTATCCCACCAAACTAATCTTCATTCATATATTGGTTTTCTTTTTTGAATATCTAAAATCACACCATAAAAAACACTCATGGATTTTATTCAATTTTCCATGAAGTGTAATATTATTTCATACTAAAATTATTATTTCATTTATTTTAGTGTTATGTCATATTAAAAATTCTTTGATATATTATTCTCAACACATTTTATTTATATATAACACATGTATAACTCACCTACTGCACTTCCATGTTTATTACTCTTCTTCAGTGGAATTCTTTCATTACAAGAATATGAATCATTTTTGGTAGGAATATAATTTCATTATATATCCTTGTGAAATCATGGGTTTTAATTTCATTTAAAATTGCTAAGGATTCAAAATTAGTTTTTCATAAATTATTATACTTCCTTCTATTTTCCTAAACACGACCTTTCTCTCCCTTGATTAAATCCTTAATTTTATTGAGTGAATTTATGTTTTTTATAAATATATAGATTTGTTCCCAAACCATTCATAACAGAAATGGTTTATATTATACCTTGATTTCATTCAACTAAGCATAGGTATTATATATTGAGGTTCAACTTTTATTAAACAACATTATTTTATAAAAACATTTGGAAGTAATTTTATTTTTGATACTTAAATCAACGTTTTATGTAATTTTGGTTTTCTCATAATTTTTAAAAATTATAAAAATTATATTTTTTCTATTATAATTTGTAATTTTATATAAAACAATAATTAAGAATAGAATATATTTTGGAATATGTTATACCACTTTCTTTGAGATAACTATAGATTTTTCATTACATGCTTTCAATCTATTCTTTCCATTAGATTATAGAAATCTAGGATGAAGAACCTTATCTAAATTGATTTTTTCAAAAAAAATTCTAAGTAGTCTCTTAAGATAAAGATGTAAAACATTCATATTTTACATTTTTCTACATTTTCTCAATATAATTCGTGATTATAATATCATTCTCATATTTGGGATACATAATTTTGTATTTACACTCCTTTTTCTCATCTCAATATTCTTCTTTTCTTCAAAACCAATATTGTGTATCTCATAAAGTGAAATGTCAATAACATTTATAAAGTATTTTTCTATATATAGATAAAAATGATTATAATTAATGAAATAATATTTTATTATATTTTTATATAGAATGTTCTACTATAGTTTTTAATTAAAATCATCATTATATTTTATTTCACATATTGATTTACTCTTAAATTTGGAGAAACCTTTTTAGTGATATATTTTCCAATAACTAGAGTAAATCTATTTGGGAAGATTTAATAAATTAATATATTTATATTAGTTTCTTCATCCATTTGTAATATACCTCAATATAGGCGAACTTTTACCGAATTTCATTAAGAGAGGCACATATAAATGTGATGACTTATCCATGAAATTTCTTCAGGGCCCTTTCTAAAAGAACATATGACTAGAAATATTTTTTATATAAAGATTGAACATATTATGTGGTGATATATTTATCACAAAGAAAATCATTGAAATTAGATTCAATTAACCTTTATAGATATTAAAAAAAATATTATGTGATATAATTATTATACACCTTTTCATAAGTTTATTTCCCCACAAGTTCATCATTATTCATACAAGGTATAATTTATATAGAATTAGATAATATATATTTTCATATTTCTTCCTTTTTTTTGTGAGAACTTCCTCATAATTGTTGTAATAACACTAATTTTTATGATAGAAACAATTAGATGAATAATTTCTCACTTTGATTAACATAAATTAGTTGGTAAGTTTTTTTAACCTTTCACATTGATGAGATCTTCCCCATGTGTATGGATTCACAATTCTTTTTAAAAAAACATTTATACAGAGATAACAACTATATGTTTTCATTGATATTTAAATCACACGATAACTCAAATATAAACTCTATTTGTCTTTTTCAGTCCAAAATATATATATTACTAAACTACTGATTATCAAAATAGAGATAGTTCATGTCAACTTAATATTAATATTTTATAGCATAGGATTAGAGAAACTACACTGAGAGGTTGGGAAGATAATTTTGGATTGATTTAACAAACTAAAAATATTTTACCATTTTATTTATACACTATTTAATATTAATGGATCTAAAATATAATCCTTGGATTCATTGATATCCATGAAATATAAAAATTTAGATTATTATTTAATAAAAGTAGATAATTTTGAGGTTCAATTATAATCTGTGATATATTACTTGGTGTATGGTTGTTGATATAGAAAACACAAATATTTTCTCTTTTATTTTCATGAACATAATTTCTGAATGAGTAGGACCTAAATCAATTATACATATAATAAACTAGACTATACACACTACACCACCAGGCTATAGAAAACAAAAAAATTTTCTTCTTCAATACCGACACCTATAAGATATATATTAGACAACCTTGAAGTCAGATTAATAGTATATTCCTGAGTCTCCTTTAGAATTTTGTAGACTTGATATATTATCATTGTTTTAGTCATATTACGTGGTTACCTCTCTCTCAACATATTTATGAACTTTTAAGGATAATATATTATTCAGTAAGTAAAATTTATGTCACTTACTATCCCTTATCTTATATTTCTTCATCATTGTTTAAGATAATTTTTTTATAAATATTTTTTTTTCCTCTATCAATATATTCTTAGAGTCATCATATATCAAGGTTACAAATTTACTCTATTTTCATTGTTTATCCAAATTCTATGTAATTTAATTACATAGAATAATTTTATATATATATATATATATATATATATATCCCCTAGTTGTAGACATAAAAGTTTGAATTAATCATGGAATTTTGATACCCATTAAAATGATCACACTTTTAATGAGGGCAATTTAGCCAGTGATAAATCATTTGGCGTTTATTCTTAGTGTGAGGAAACCAATATCCATATTTATACCTCAACCAATATCTAACAACCTTCTAGATATTATTTTAATTTTCCATAATAATTGATATCATATGTTGTTAAATATTCCATGAAAAATGCCTTTACTATTCATGATATGGATGTTTACATGAAATAATGAAATTCCACTGAAAATCACTAAGTGAAACCAAAAAATCATTATAATATTATCAACACAAAATTTCACATTATTTATGGATAAAAAAATTAAGCAATGTTACTTATCATCATTTATGCATAACCCAAATTGCTTTGTTAGTCATTATGATTAACCAAGGATTTCCATTTATTATTATCTAATGAAATGAATAATTATACATATTCATTAAAATATATAGCTTAATCTTATACAATAATAATATAATTCTTAAATTAGTATATATTACACTTATATAGAACCTATAAACTATAATATATTTTCTCATAGACTTCGAATACTATTATATATATTGAGTCAATAAGTTTTTCCTTATGAATTGTACATTTCATCATGTAAGGGGAAGATTGTTGAGTCATTAAGGTTTCCTTATGACCTTACCATTCCACTTGTTTTGAAAATCACAAACACCTTATATTAATTCAAATCTTATTTACCCCTATTTTAATTCTATAAGGAAAATTTCCTTCCACAAGAAAACTTACCCTTACCTAGATTTCATTGTTGATATCATAAATTTTCTAAGTATGAATCTCAAATTAAAACCAAAACCTCGAAATCATATAAAACATAGATATGAAGCATTCTGTTTAAGACTACGAATTATGGATATGAACTCTCATGAAGTTCAACTCCGAATTCTGGATACGAACTCTCATGAAGTTCAAATCCGAATTTTTAATAAAAACTCTCATAAATATCATCTCCGAATTCTAGATACGAAGACTCATTATGTTAAACCCCAAATTCTG
This sequence comes from Viscum album, assembly GCA_963277665.1. Lineage (NCBI taxonomy): Eukaryota > Viridiplantae > Streptophyta > Magnoliopsida > Santalales > Viscaceae > Viscum > Viscum album. The sequence goes on from OY728132.1 coordinate 1,969,813,765, forward strand.
GATATGAACTCTCGTGAATTTCAACTCGTTATTCTAGATACAAACTCTCATGAAGTTCAACTCCGAATTCTGGATATGAGCCTTCATGATGTATGACTCCGAATTCTGATTACGAACTAATGCAAAGTTCAACTATGAGTTCTAATTACAAATTCCAATTACAAACTTCTCTAAAATTCTGACTCTATTTCCTTGAATTCAGATTCCAAACTCCTATGAGTTATGACTCTAAATTCTCATGAACTCTGACTCTGAACATTGTATGTTTTAGTTCGGAATTCTTATGAATCCATAATCCAAATTTCCTTGAAATTCAGACTCCATAATTCTACAGAATTCATGTTCTAAATTTCTACAAAACATAATCCGAATATCTTAGTACTACAGACTCAGAATTCATTTTTTGCCTAGACCATGAACATTCATTTACCTTCATTCCGAATATCAGTTTTGGTTATGCTTACAACTTTTTATTTATAAAACGATGTCGTGATTTCAGTTATCAACTAACCTTTGTTTGAGTGACATGTTTACAGGTCCCTTCGAAATTCAAGGAATAATATGACGGTTTCAAGAGGGAGACGACCATGGGTGCTGTGCCTATAAATGGGAGCTCATTTTAACGTGCTAAATTTTTTGGAATTTTTGAATCTCATAACTTTAAGAAGTAATTTATCAAGAGACAGGCTCTTATAAACTCTCATTATTCGTGCAAAAAGTTTGAAAGACTCTGTTCAAACTTTGCTTCGTGCATATTTTCTTCATGCAGAGGTTCAATTTCCTTAAAATCAGAGACATCGGGTTGTGAAGTCCGAGGTGTCGATTTCCTTACAAATCGTGGGATTTTGGGGACAGTTAGACATATACCAATCTTTAGATTTAAGGATTAGATGATTTTATGTAAGGCATACTTTATTGAATGTATAAATCAAGGAACCTCTTATCCAGGGTTGTTGGATACCCTCCTCTTTGGGATAAAAGAGTTTATACTTGTTACCTGTAATTTTACTACATTGTTTTTTCGCTGCATTTGTATTGTTGAGGAAACTATAACTTTGTTATACTACCTCATATTTTTACCGTGATTTAGCTAGATTATATATGATTTAAGGTAGAATCTTATCTGTTGTAAACTTCTGTTATGTTTCATTTCCAGAACAATTTTTCTAGAATCAATCAAGTTATTAGAACTTATAGGTGTTGTGAATTTTGGTTACGCAAAATTTCATTAAGGATTTTTTGATGTATACAATTCATCCCCACTTGTATTTGCATCTTATTTTACATATTTGATCCTATATTTTGTATAATAGAGTATATAATACTCAGGAATACCATCCTAAAAATTGGTATCAGAGGGATGGTTCAATCTGAATTAATCTCACGATTAGATTTAGATGGAAATTTTCGAAATCGTATTTTCTAGAATCATATTTTTCAGATTCATATATTTGAAATCATAGAGATCAGATTTAGTTTTCCTTAGAGATACTCTTTCTCTATATTTTCCTTGCTTAGTAATATTTTCATTATTTACAAACTCGTACTATTAACTAGTTTTTTTGCAAATTATATTCTTAAGAATGAAAGGATTAAAAGTTGGTTCTATAGATAATCTAATTCACACCAGACCTCTTGTTTTTTATGAAAAATATTACGTGTACTGGAGAGATAGGATGAAGAATTTTGTTATCAATACTGGAGTTGATAACGATCTAATGCTGACTGGAGATTATAAGATTCCAGATAAGGATTTAAGAACCTTTACGAATCAGGAGAAATCAGAATATCAATCCAACTTCAGAGTCAGAAATACTTTGTTAATGTCCATGACTAGGAATATCTATAGTCAAATATCATCATGAGATGCTGCAAAAAGTATCTGGAAGAAACTTGAAGTTAAACATTTTGGTACATCTAAAGTCATTGAGACAAGAAGATCTAAGCTTAGAGATGAATACCATGACTTTAAGATTATTTATGGACACCCTATAAGCAATGTACAATATAGGATTATGACTATTGTAAAGAGTTTGCAATCTATGTGAGAAAAAACTTTGGATGATGATGCTCTTGATGATAAGATCATAGATATCATGCCAAATGAATGGGAGTTCAAGAGGACAGCTATTGATGAGAACATGAAAGTCACTCTGATTTCATTAGATGAGTTGTTTGAAACTCTTCATTATCATGAAAATAGAATGAAGAGAGAACATGAAAATGTCAAAAAGAATAAGGGGAATGGATTAGTTGATTTTAAAACCAATTCTAAGCATATGAAATCCAAGACCCGAGAAAGGGTGACTAGATAAAAGACAAAGATATTCATTATTCAGTCAGAATCTAGTGACACAGAAAAGTCTACGAATGAATTAGCTAATCTTGCTCAGAGAATGAACAAGATTGTCACATAGTTGGTTGATCAGAATATGTACAAGAAGAATGATTAAATATATAATAAAGATGAAGAAGTTACATGTTATGAATGTAGAAGAACATGACATATCAGACCTGACTGTCCTTTGTTGAAGAAGAAGAAAAATAAGGAAATGAATTCAGAAAGGAATAAGAAGAAATTCAATCAATCAAGGAACAAGAAAAGCCTTAAAGCTAATTATACTTAGAGTTATAGCTGTGGATACTCTTTAGAATCTGAATCTTCTGAATATGATTCTTCAAAACAAAAGATTATGGGATTCATTTCTACTACTTCTTTCTCTAATACAAGTCATATAGACGAGGTACGCTCTGCCGAGTCTTTAAAAAATTTATCTCATGATAAGAATTACTATTCTGAAAAGAGTATTCTAATGAATATAATTCATCTTCAGAAAATGAATTTTCTTCATATGAATAATTATCATTATTTTAGAAGTTACTTGAAGAAAAAAATTGTAAAATTTCTATGAATTTAGAGAAGGCAAATACTAGGGATGAAATTCTTGGAAAAGAGATTTCAGATCTTTGTTGAGATCTTAGTGATAAAGAAGATATCTTTGAAAAACGTTATAAAGACCATGAGGAGGAAAATTCTATTAAATAATAACTTTACAAAGATCTTAAGAATGCTATGTTAAAGATAAACGTTTTTGAGGAAAAATCTATCTTTAAGGAAATGATTTCTTAGGATAGGAATTTAGTTATCGGACTAAAATACGAAATATTTTCTCTTAAGAAGATTCTATCACAATTTAACTCTTGGAAGGAAAATTTTGACTAGATGTATTCTTAAATTAAACCTCATGGAAACACAACTGGAGTAGGTTACACTCACTAAAAACTGTTTTTTAAAAACAACTATTTTGTTCCTTCTAGTGCCCCTTTTTGCACTAAATGTCAAAGTGGTGGGCATTAGAAGAAAAATTTATCCTTGAATAATGTTCAATATCTTTGGATTAATAAAGCTTATTTTTATAAACAAATGTGGACACCCAAAATTTTGTTATCTAACAATTCCAGATCCAAGAATGTTTGGATTCCAAAAGCTTATGTTTTTCTAATTTTCAGGAAAATAGGGAAAGTACCAACAACAATACATGGTACATGTATAGTAGATATTATATGAATATGACTAGTAATAAAAAATATTTTGAAAAATTATCAAGACAAATGTGGAAATAGTTAGTTTCGTAGAAAATGCTCAGGGAGAAATTGTTGGTATAGGTAACATTGTGCTTCTTGGAAAAACTTTGATTTCAAATGTTTTATTTTTTAAGGGTCTTAAGCATAACCTTATTAGCATAAGCCCATTATGCGATGAAGGCTACCTTGTGAATTTTAGAAATGATAAGTCCTTAGTACACAATTCCAAGGAAGAATTTATTCTTTCTACCAATAGGCAAGAGAATGTTTAAACATTGAACATAGAAGACATTAGGATCCAAGATCTACCTTGCCTTAGTGAAATGTGGATCATTTTTTGTTGTGGCATAGAAGGTATGGACACTGTAACCTTAGGAAATTATGAAAACATTCTAAGAAGAGATTAGTTAAGGATTTACCAGAGCTTTGATTAGATTGTTAAAAAGTTTTTGACCCTTGTTAATATCGAAAGAAACATAAATCATGTATTAAATCATTCGGTGAAGTCTAAACTACTGATGCATTACAGCTAGTGCATATGGATATTTTTGGTCCTACAAAAATTTGAAGAATTAGGGGAATTTACTTTGTATTTGTTTTGGTTTATGATTACACTAGATATACGTGGGTCTATTTTCTAGTAAAGAAGTCTGAATGTTTTTCTTGTTTCAAATGTTTTATAGCCTATGTTAAAAATGAGAAAAACCTTCCATTGATAACTATTCTTAGTGACAATGAAGAATAATTTCAAAATTATGGTTTGGAATATTTTTTTAGTAGAAAAGAAATTACTCATAACTTATCAGCACCTAGAACACCTCAACAAAATGGTGTTGTTGGATGAAGAAATAGAATTCTTAAAGATATAACTAGAACCAGGTTGAGTGATTATTCTATAGCCAAACATTTTTGGGATGAAGCTATAAGTACTACTTGTTATACTATAAATCATGCTTTGAATAGACATTTTTTAATAAAGCCCCTTATGAGTTATAGAATAATAGAAATCCTAGTCTTTCATACTTTATGGTTTTTGGTTTCAAGATATTAATACTAAATACTAAAGATAATATTCATAAATTCAAACCAAAATCTGATGAAGGAATTTTCTTAGGCTACTCCACATCTTCTAAGGCTTATAGTGTTTTCAACAAAAACACGTGTACTCTTGAAGAGTCAATACTTGTTAAATTTGACAAAACTGATTATTTTGTTTTTAAGCAACCCCAATATACATCCTCAGATGTGTTTTCAAAAACTGATTATCAACCTATGATATAAGATCCTTCTGATAAGGAAAATATTCAAGAATATACTTTTGAAAAATTTACCCCAGAAGATTTCCTACCCTATTTGGATGAACATATTTTAAAAAACAAAAATCAGACGTTTCTAAAGAATCATCCTAGTGAGAGTATCATTCTTGATGTGAATCAACCCGTAAGGACTAGAATTTCCTTAAGAAATGGAGTAGAACATCTAGCATTCCTTTCTCTATTAGAACCAAAAATCACTGATGAAGCTTTAGGTGATGATGGTTGGATAAAATCCATGCAAGATGAACTAAATGAAATCAAAAGGAATAATGTTTGGACCTTGGTTGAAAGACCTAAGGAAATGTGATTTCCATAGTGGTTATGTTCATGATGATGTTTTTGTTGAAAAACCTCCCTGATTTGAAGATACAAAATATCCCAATCACGTTTTGAGACTCACCAAAGCTTTGTATAACCTTAAACAAACCCCTCGAGCTTGGTATGATAGACATACATGATTTTTTGTTCAAAATAACGTGGTTGAGGGAAATGTAGATGCAACAGTTTTTACAATGAATGATAAGAAAAATGTTTTGATTGTTTAAATTTATGCTGATGACATTATATTTGGTTCAACTCAACATTCTTTAACCGATTCCTTTGCTGATCTAATGAAATCCAAGTTTTAAATGAGTATGATGGGTGAGATAACATTTTTCCTTAGTTTTCAAATTTTTCAAAAACCAAAAATAATATTTATATCCCAACATAATTATATTAATGATCTTCTTAAAAAATATGGATATAACAACACTAAATGTATAAGTACTCCCATTAGTACCTCAAATACACTTGATCTTGATGAAGTTAGGAAACCTGTAGATCAAACTACCTTTAGAGGTATGATAGTAAGAATACTTTACTTCACAGCTAGTCATCCAGACATGATGTTTTTAGTATGCTTATGTGAAAGATATCAATCCAATACTAAGGAATCTTATTTAAAGGCAGCGAAGATAATTTTTCGCTACTTAAAAGGAACCATGTATTTAGGACTATTTTATACTTCTAGAAATGATTTTGTTTTAAAACATTTTTCAGATGCTGACTTTGGTGGATGTAGAATGGATAGAAAAGGTACCTCTGGAACTTGTCATTTATTAGAATATTCACTTGTTTCTTGGTCATGCAAGAAGAAACACTCAGTAGCGCTTTCCACTGCTGAAGCTAAATATGTAGCAGCTGGAATTTGTTGTGCACAAGTGTTGTGGATGCAACACACACTCACAGACTATGTCTTGAGTTTTACCGAAACTGAAATTTTTTGTGATAACACAAGTGCCATTCCCCTTATTAAAAACCCTGGACATCTCTATCATGCAAAGCACATAGATTTTAGGAATCAGTTTCGTAGGGATAACACACTAAAAGGAGATATCATTCTTCAATTCCTCAAAATACAAGATCAACATGCTGATATTATCACAAAATCATTACCATATGATATATTTCAATACAATAAAAAGAAGTTAGGAATGATAACCATGAGATAATCTTCCTCCATTAAATTTCTGTTCAACCAATCTCCTTACAGTAATAAACCCCATTTCATAAGGGGAATACATTTTTTATTGTTGGTTTTTCAAAATATTTGTAATGAAAATTTTTGTAGTAGGTTTTTAAAATTTCTCGTAATGAAATGTTTAGTAATTAGTTTTTTCAAAATTTTTTGTAATGAAAATTTTAATAGTTGGTTTTTCAAAATGATTTTTTTTCGTAGTTAGTTTTTCAAATTTTTTTTAATAAAATTGTTTGTTTTTGTATGTTTTCATAATGAATATCTTCAGTCTTGAAGTTTTCGTAATAAAATTATTCAGACCCGATGTTTTCATAATGAAATTCTTAGAACCTGAAGTCTTCTTAATGAAATTCTTTAGACCTGATGTTTTCATAATGAAATCATCGGAACTAAAGTTTTCATAATGAAAATCATTAGATTTGAAATTTTTGTAATGGAAATTCTCGAATTTAAAATTTTCCCCCTGATTTTTTTGTATTCAACTTTATTTTGAATCCAATGTTTATCAAAAGTAATATCAAATATTAAAAATATTCTTCCTAGAAATCCTAAAGGTATGATTTCATTCCTAAATTTTTGTAGTCCTTATTTAATTGCTGTTAGTTTCTTCTGATTTCAATATTTCTCGGATTCTAGTTTTCTTAAATCCGATTTTTCTTTAAAACCTAAAAATATCGGATTCAACCAAATTTTTTCCTTGTGGATATCATATCAACAGTTTGACCAGATTAGAAGGTTTCATAAATGTTATATTGGAATTGTATGTTTAAAGGTCACTTCCATCGCCAATATAGGGGACCCCCGAAGGGTTGTCCCACATCGGTTTCCAAGCTCTCCCGTCTCGAAGCTCTGATCCTCTACAGAAGCCCGTTCCGAATTCTTCAGAAGTGCTCAGTCCGAATGTTGAAAGAATCCCCTTCTCAAGATATGTCTACTATGAAGCCTATTCCGAAATGGAAAATATACAGGGAGATGATAGTTCATCCAAAATTCTCTAATAAGTATGACACCATTATTTCCAAGAATATCAAGCTAAATGGATGGGAAAATTTAGCTATCTCGAAGATAGAAGCTCCAGATTCAGTCTATCTAGATTTTCTCATTGAATTATATGAATCAATTTGATTCTTCAAGGAATAGGGTAGTGAAAAATTCTTGTTCAAGACTTATGGAAAGACATAGAAACTTTCCCACACCAAGGCTGCATGCTTGGTGGGGCTGACATATGAAGGTGAAACCGAATTTTCTCTCACCAACTACCAGAGGTTGAAGGTTGTTTTGTTAATGAAAAGGATATCGAATGCCTTGGACTAAAAGATGTCAAGACAGCCAAGATTTCCAATCTATCTACCAAATATCAGATTCTAAAATTATGGTTTCAAGGTCTCATTGTACCGAGATAGGGTGATAAAGACACCCTTAAGAAAAGTGACATTTATATTTTGGAGTTTTTGGTAATCCTAAGGATAGTGAACCTCTTGAAACACATACTCATTATGATTCAGAACATCAGGAATGGACATTTGAGAGCTCAGATTATTATGTACCCTTCCCTTCTTTCTAAGCTCATAGTTCTGTGGCTAGAATCCTTCAAGATCCACTGCAGCTCCAAGCCGAGGAATTGCATGGTGATGCTGATCAGTGACGACACTCTGTAGATAATGAAAGGGGGGTTTTCCGAGGGGTCATGTGTGTTATATGATCTACTTGAGGATGAGGCAAAAGCTAATATGAAAAATGTTAGAAAAGAAAAACCATCAAAGAAATTAGGAAAGAAACGAAAGCTTAAGGAAGTGGAGGAAACAGACAAAACCCCCAAATCCAAGGAATCCCAATCTGAAACTCCTAAACCAAAAAATAAAAAAACCTACCCAGATGAGGTGGTAGAAAAGTAAAGGGAGGATAAACATAATTGAAAATTAGGGGAGCCACAATTTAGTTTGGATCCTTCTGACGCTAAGGATTTGAAGGAAAAAGAAACCGATGATCTAGAAAATCATGCCAAGGAGAAGAAACTCAAGAAGAAAATTTTAGATGATGAGATTTTCCAATCCCTTCTGAGGGATGCTGAAATTGATTCTAAGAATATTCATGTTTCGAAATATTTTCGGGTGGAACAATTTCCTGAGACTTTGGGAAAGAAGTTTATGTCTCCCGAAAAAAGTCAATGTGATGGAAGTCTTGAAGGAACCTGTGGAGGAAGTCTAGGAAGCTCAATGCTATGAAAAGATAGTCGACTTGTTAAATAATGTAGAAGAATTTCAGTATAAAGAATGTGATTCCAAGAAATTTTCACACCAGACTTCTCAATCTGGATCTTAAAAAGTTGTTACACCTAGAGAAGACGATAAGGGAGAAGAGGAAGACCACAATCCATCTGAGGAAGAGATTCACAATCATGAATTTTTTCTTCCTAAGGATATTGATGCTTGAGAATAGAAGGAAAAACATGATGAAGAAAAGATTTTATAATTATAATGAAGTGATCATGAATCAACAGATGAGTGGCTAATCCGAAAATCAGTAAGGGAAATCAAGTGGTTGTTGACACACCAACCATATACATTCTGAGGAAGAAAGAAGCTGGAGGAACCTCAAAGAGCAAGTTGATAGAGTTAGAGGTTGAACCATCTCCTAGTAAAATGTTTGATTCTGAGTCATCTACCTTAAGGTATGATTTTGTTGTTCAATCTCAGAAATGGTTGGTGGATACCATTTCGATTTTTTATAAAATTGATTCTAGAAGCCAGATGCTTCAGCAAACCATGAATCAAAAAACAGAATCTGTAACTATGGTGATGGACAGATGTGTTACTATTGAGTCAGAATACAACAATGTCCTTATCAATTATATAGCCCATAGAAAATCCTGTAGAAAAATGACTCTTTGGTCGAATAAAATCAATGAAGATTTGGTAGTGCTTGATCAGTTTCAAAAAGATTTCAAAGAGGCCTTTGAAACTGAAGACTCCAAGATCAAGGATCATACAAACAATTTTCAAGAAATTCTAAGTCTAGAACAATGTTCCCTGATTCAGGATGTAAAATATTTGAATGGGAAGCTGAGATATATTGTTAAAAACATGAAAACATAGAAGGATCTCCGTAGAGAGATGCATGAAATGCTTTTGAAGCATGGATATTTCCAAAGTCTCAAGAAGAGGCCATGAAGGATAAGGTAGAGGTCTTGAAGCCTAAGGAAGACATGATCAAGGAATTTTTAAAGAAAGATGAGGAAGATCAAAAAGAGATGAAGAAGTTAAAGGCAATTGTGAAGATGCTAATGCCCAATGAAAAAGATACAAAATAGACCACTCTGATCTTTTGTTGTATTTTTTTCCCTGTACTAATTCATTCCATCGTAATGATATTTTTTGGTTTCTTGTTTTGTTTGGTTGTCTATACTAATATTTCAGGTACTTTATTATTTCCTAGTCCATCAAACTGTTTTTGAAAATCAAAAATGGGGAGAAGGAAAAATAATTCTAAAGAAGACAAATAAAAAGATATATCCCTAACTAAGGCAGAGTTTTTCTAAGGGGGGGTTGTCATTACGAATATTTCTACATTCGAATAAAATTTCTCATTCTGAAAATATATAATACGATCCTTTGATTTCCAAAGCCTAAGGGGGAGTTAGTCATATACACCATTTTCCATAATAAAAAAGATATAAGCTTTAATTTCAAAGTCTAGAAATTTATTCAATGTCCTTACATTCTATTTTGTAAGGATGTTTGTAATTTCCAAAAAGGGGGAGATTGTTGAGTTTATAAGGTTTTATTTATGAAATTTTCATTCCTTCATGTATGTGGATGATTGTTGATTCACTGTGGTTTCTTTATTAATTTACCATTCCTCTTGGTTTGAAAATCACAAACACCTTATTTTAAGGAACATCTTATTTTACCCCTATTTTTCTTCTATAAGGAAAATTTACTTCCCCAAGGAAATTTACCCTTACCTAGATTTTGTTGCTCATATCATAAATTTTATATGTATGAAACTCGGATTAAAAAAAAAACCTCAGAATCATATAAAACTTAGATATAAAGCATTCTGTTTAAGACTCCGAATTCTAGAGACGAACTCTCATGAAGTTCAACTACGAATTCTAGATATGATCTCTCATGAAGTTCAACTCCGAATTACAGATACGAACTCTCATGAAGTTCAACTCTGAATTCTGGACATGAACCCTCATGAAGTTCAAATCATAATTCTGGATACGAACTTTCCTGAAGCTCAACTCATAATTCTGGATACAAACTCTAATGAAGTTCACCTCTGAATTTTAGATACAAAATTTCATGAAGTAAGACTATGAATTCTGCTTACAATCTAATGTAAAGTTTGACTACGATTTCTGATTATGAATTCCTATTATGAACATCCATAAAGTTCTGATTCCGAGTTATCTGAATTCAAACTCCGAACTCCTATGAGTTTAGACTCTGAATTCTCATGAACTCTGACTCAAAACATTGTATGTTCTGGTTCCGAATTATTATGAATCCAGAATCCAAATTTCCTTGAAATTCAGACTCCGGAATTCAATTGAATTCAGCTTTCAAATTCTATCAAAACTGAATCTGAATATCTTAGAACTACATACTCCGATTCATTTTTTTCCTAGACTCCGAACTTTCATTTACCTTCATTATGAATATCAGTTTTGGTTATTCATACATCTGTTTACTTATAAAACAATGTAGTTCTTTCAGTTATAATCTAACCATTTTTTGAGTGACACGTGTACAGGTTGTTCCAAAATTCAAGGAAGAATATGACTATTAGGGGAGGGAGTCGACCATTGGATGTATGCCTATAAATAAGATCTCATTTGAACCTGCTCGAGACTTTTGGAACTTTAAATCTTTGATCTTTCTGAAGTGATTTCAAGAGAGAGAGGCTCTTATAATCTCTTAGGCTTCATGCAAAATGTTTGAATGACTTGTTCAAAGTTTCCTTCATGTATATTTCCTTTGTGAAGAGGTATGATTTCCTTAAAATCAGAGTCTTCGGGTTGTGAAGTTAGAGGGGTCGATTACTGTACGAATCGAGGTCTTGTGGGGATAGCAAGACATATACCGATCTTCAGATTGAGGGCTTATCTGAGTTTGGGTAAGACAGACTTTCTTGAAAGTATAAATCATGGGACCTCTTATCAATGGTTGTTGGATACCCTTCTATTTTGGTTAAAAGCGTTTATACTTGAAATCTATAGTTTTACTACATTGCTTTTCCACTGCATTTGTATTGTTGAGGAATGTATAACATTCTTATACATCCTCATATTTCTACTCTGATTTAGTTAGATTCTAAATTCCTTAAGGTAGAATTTTATCTGTTGTAAACTTCGGTTAAGTTTCATTTATGGAAAAATATTTCTAGAATCAAGAAAGTCATTAGAACTTAGAGGTGTTCTGAATTTTGGTTACACAAAATTTCATTAAGGATTTTTTAAAGTATACAATTCACCCCCTCTTATATTTGTATCTTATTTCACATATTCGATACTAAATTTGATATAATAGAGAATATCATACTCAGACATACCATCCTAATAATATAAATCTTTTTTATTTGTTCAATATAAAGTTCAGACGTAGGTTACTCTTTTATAGATTTATGATACCCATATATATAATTAGAAAATTAATACTAACACTTATGAAGAACCATTTTATTCATATGCAGCTCTAATTTTTACTAGTCTATCATATGTTATTTAAACTAATCCATTTAAAAAATGGGATTTTTTACATATCTCAAATTATTCCAATGTGGTGCAATGTTACTCTTATACATCAGTTGGTTAATATATCACAACCAATTTTTTTTCTAAATGTTGAAAATTATTCCACTAAAAACGGTTTCTAATCTTCTATAATACATTACAAAAAACATCATCCACTTCTCCTCAAATCAAAACACAAAATGAATCATCATTAAAATATCAATCCCCTTAAAAATTCATCATATAAATTTTAAATTAATATGTAGTAAACAAAAATATATTTTTAGTTATTTAATTACATTACTAAACCTCAATATTGTCATCTCTTCTCCAAAAATAAATCAAATCATTATACATGATTCTTCTAGTTAATTCTAGATCAATATAAACTAAAAATTCAATCCTCACCATCATTTATGATATATCCCATATCATTCTAGAACCGAAAATCTTGATAATATTTTTTGAATACTTATTAACATATAAAACTATCCATTATTCATAATATATTTAAGTATGCTCCATAACATCATAGAGATATAACATTTAATAAATTTCATACTCAATGAAACTCTTAATCTCAAAATTATTGTATTAAGGCTACTGTATTTTTTTTACATAAACCTCCATGTAGCATCAAACCCAAACTTCAACAAGTATTAACAACATAAAATAGATGAATACTATCCATGAAATACATTCATTAAGAACATATCTAAATATTTATAGAATAATATAAAGGCATACAATAATATTATTTTGATATATATAATATAAATATAATGTCTTCATTAAATTACTCATTCATTGTGAACAATTTCTTCCTTAATCATATTTACATAGTAGATATTAGACATCCTTTCTCATGTACATCAGCCTTCTTCCAGCTGTCAATTTTGAACACATATTAACATCATTACTTATTAAAAAAATATATCAACTTATCAATCAGAAAACAGACTTAAAGTTATGATCCCATACATCATGATAAACATGGATCAATATGATATACATAATAAATTATTTTAAAAATTATTTAAACACTAGGAAGTGTTGTAGAAAATGTTTCCATGTGATTTTGAAAATAACTATTTTCGAAATATGTTTCTAAAACCCATTATAGAATATTTTTATTATACCTCAATAGTTAATGAAATTAATCATTGGAATGTGAATAGGGTTTCATTGGCCTAGATTTCTATTTTTTAATTATTTAAACTAATCCAGTATATAGGCCATTTCTAAAGTGACTAATGTGACTTTTAATTTTTAAAGAATCGTGGAATGAAATTTTCAATGATATATTATTTTCCAGAATAAATATCGGAGAATGGAAATTGTTCATAAAATATTGAGGTTTCGATCTATTAAATTTTAAATAATTTAAATGGAATAATCCAACACATATTGGTGGCGGTGGATGAGGAGTTAATGATCCTTGGTAAAAAACTTTGAAAATTATTTGTAGGGGAATTTGGGGTACATAAATCTATATACTTGTTTTATTTTATCAAATGAATATTTTATTTTCTCCATGAAACAAATACATGACTTGTTATATTCAATAAAAAACACCATAAATATTATCTCATATGTGGTGGGAGATTATTATAGAGGTGAAACTATATGGGTACCTAATATAGGAAATATTTTTCAATGTATTTTTATATAATGTTATATCTCAATATACAAATTATGTATAAATATTGTTAAATCAAGAAAAATGTAATGAGAATATGATGTTAGAACATTGTATTTATCATTTTATAGAGAAATTATTCTTTTAACAGATGTCGATCATCAATTGTTTTACAATATCATAAGCATTCATTTTGACATGTTAACCAAATATTTTATTAATGGTGATACTATATTATTTATTAAAAAACGAAAATTTTGTTAGAAATTCATATATTATGGGTAAATGTATTATGTATTCTTTGTGTGTAAGTAGATTTATTCATTATCTTCATATATGTATGAATTTTCCATGTAAACAGATATAAAAGTTTAATAAACCGTTGTATGGAGTTATCCAAAATAGGATGTTGTTACATAATTCATGTTAATAAATGAGCTGGATTTGTTGTTATCAACATGGTAGTATTGAAGACCTACCATGAGGAAATCCTAGAAAAAAAATGAAGTTACATGAGTGTTGAAAACATTGGTACATGGAAAATTCAACACTTACATTTTTCCAGAGTATAGTGTTAATTATTCCATCTAAATAAAATGGTCACGTATTATTATACATAAATATATGAAATATAGATATAAAAAAACATAATGTATATGATATATTCCTTATTAGTATAAGATTTAATTTTTTTGGACTAGTTCTCTACAATAGATAATATACTTTAAGAAATTAGAGAAGGACATTAAAATGTATGAAGCACACATAATTAAATCTATAATGATCTATAAATTATTTGATATGGTCTTATAACATTCCCTAATATATTTTCATGATGAACATGTACTTATTTTTTATTAGGAATACGTATTTATTCAATGAATTTTGAGATGAAACTTTTAGAAAATATATGACCTTGGTTCAGATGTCTTGTTACTTTTAGTTGAAAGGTGATGTTTAAATATAATGTGTCCTCTATGCTAACGGATTAAAAACCGATTATATTATAACTAAAATGGATTTTATGGGTATTTTGAAACATTATACTAGTTAATATGTCTATTAATTATATTTAATGACACGTAATATCAATATTCAAACAATCCTGGTCATATTGAAAATTTAATTGAGTCATATAGGACATGTTTATCATGATCATAGATCCACAACCATACAATTAGTTATGTATGTTCTATAATTATTACATTCACAATATCAAAATCAGTCTCTCATAGTGGTTAATGAATTCACGGTTGTTTTTATAAAACATTATACAGATGTCAACCGGAGAGTTTAATGGAGTTCATTGTCCACCAAAATTTGGAATAACCCCAATAAAAATTATTTTTAATAACATGGGTCTTGTGGACTATCTGGAGAGAATGATTTTGGTAGAGAATATGGAGTGAAATGGGTTCATCACTTGGTAATTTAACAATTACAGCCCCAATTTTTTTAATGAGAAAACTATTAAAAAAATGAGATTATTAGTTAGTAAATAAAATATAAATAAGGATATATATAGTAATATATATATATATATATATATAAACTTATATTAATTATCTATTAAATCAAAAAAATTAATTATATTTTTAAAATATATGTATCTGATATTGAAATATCATAAGTGAATGGTGTTTGAAGAAAACATCTAAAAGATAACCTTCGTGAGAGGGAATGAATATTCTGAGTACATTGTGAATTTATTTAGTTTTACCAACATTCACATAATTTTTATAGTAAAATGGAATTACTCTTTCCAAAAATAACATAAAATATTTTCTTATGGTGTTCATTGATGATATCAAAAATTATTCTCAATCAAAATAAAATATTCTGTAAAATAAATAAAGATTAATATATAGATATTTTAGTGTCACATATTTTATGAAAGGATTTTATATTTTCAGTTTTGGATTCTATAGGTGAATTTATTTTGTTTTTTCATTAATGTTAATGTCATTTAGGAATAATTATATTGAAGTAATTATGTTTTGGGAGTGTCTTGGAAATTTTTTCAGAATTAATTTTATATATTTTTGAATAATATAGACATTTTTCCTGGAATTAATAATTATGGAACAACCAATTATATCTTTTACACAAAATGGTTTGGTTTTTGAGTATAGGAGAAGTGGTAGACAGTTTTTAGAATGAAAAATAGTAAACAAACCATAGTTTCATTATTGATCATTCGATAATTAGTTAATAAATATTCATTTTACAATGATGTATAGAAATATTTCCTTAGAGTTTTTATTATTAAAGAGGATAAGTTAGTGGAGTATAGATGAGGACATTTTTGACAAAATGAAATTCATTATTTCATATATTACACGATTTGGTAGTTATTTTTTATTATATGAAGAGGTCAATACATTTCTTTTTCAGTTATGGAGCTACAATATATGTAGATCATAAGAGTTTGAATTTTATTCCACTTAGGTGGATGTGGCCTTCAAGAAATAACAATAAATTAATTTATATCAAACAATCATCCTTGAGATATTATATACACCAAAGAAAAGTTGTGTTATAGATGATACCATCAGTATGAAACTTTATTTATAGAAAGGAGCATTAATTTATTAGAAATCAATGAATGTGATGAATGATATTAAAATAGAGCACATATAAGAGAATTTTTTTTATTTAATTAACATCAGTTTCTAACATGTATGGTTGGTAGAAGTTGTGAAAATACCATATTCATAATATAAGAATATTTTATACTACTCCAATAGTGCAGAGTCCACCCATAGGTTATTGTGTGTAGGAGATAATAAAATTTATTTTTGAAATAGAGTTTGGTTTCACTAATGATATAAGGATGATTTTATAAATTTTTTCATGGTGTTAAATAATGGGGTGATCAATATTTATTGTTATATCAAGTTTTATTTATAGTCACATAAAAAAGAATTGGATAATTATTTTTTTGTTTGAATATTAAATAATTGAATATATAAGACAAATTTATTTTAGTGATTTTTTAAAAATTATATTCTTCTCAAATTTAAATGGGTAAATACCCAGAAAGATATCATTTTTTGTCTTACAATGTTACTATAGAAGCAAGATTATGTTATGGTGGTATTGGATTATAGAATTTTAAATTCATGAAAATAATATTATACCAATTATATGATAATCAATAATAAAAAAACCATAAATAATTAGGTTTAGTTGGGTTTAGATAAGTTTTCCACTAGAATTGATTCTTTATTCATAGGGGGGATTAGTGTGATATACTATTTTAAAATTAAAAATATCTCTCCCTTTTAAATTTTGACTTATTAGGTGAATATATCTTATATAAAATTTCTCCCAATAAATTTTTATTTTGAAATGATTAATTATATAAAGACAACAAGGCACCCAATGATTTTAAAATGGGTTTCAGCCTTAATGTAGATGTCTACATCCCTAGTGTCTAGTGGTTGCACTCCAACATTAAAAAAACTTTTTTTATCATCATAATGATTATAAAACAATAGTACATCATTGATAATATTATTCTTAAACTAACTAGTTTACATTTAAACAAATATATGTAATTTCATATAGTCTGGTTCCATCAAATTATTCATATGTAAAATAACCAATTCAGTTGACTCCTATATGATATATGATCCAAAATATAGGTATAACTTTCTTTGGGATACATCATTTATATATCCTACCTTTCTATGAAATAATGACACTCACCTACTAATTTCATAGATATCACAACATGGATGTATCACTTTATCTGTGCTTACAATATAGAGGAATATTAGGCTTATATACCAAGGATTATTCAATACCCATGATATACTATTATTGTGATGGATACCTCTCTATCTTTGTTTCTACATCATATGAAACACATAAGTATAACCAATAAACATTTTAAGTACTAGGTCTATCCTTAATCATTAACAAAAAATATTCACCAGTGATAGATGAACTAAGTCTCTATTGGATCAGGTTATAACCAATACACACAAGAGGGGGGGGGGGTGAATTTTTATTATTACAAATTATTCACAAATTGAGATGATGACAAAATATATCCTTTTATTTTTATAAGATTATTTATGCAGTGAAAAAAGAAATAGTTAAATAACTCAAGGATGTATAGTGGTTCAGGGAACATATGACCCCTAGTCAAGTCCACCAACACTCTACTCCACGAGCTTGGTGATTTTAACTATCTGGTCCTCTTATCAATAGACCATCGACAACTGAGTGTAGAAAATTTCCACCTTTACATGTTAAGTCTAAAAACAGAGCCTTCTAGTTTATACACAGAATCGAATATATAGATTAGTACTAGAAGATGAATACTCAAAATAAAAATTGTATTTGTCTGAAAATACTTTCCAATTTTTCTTTACAGTTTCACGAACATGCAACTGACAGTCAATAGATTATCATATTAAAAAAATATTCAGGTAGAAGTAGTTCTGAGCTGAACTGGTTGCAATAGATATAGAAATAAATGTCTTTGAATCACGATATTCAAATGTTTGAATAAAAGAGTAGTTGTAACTCTCCTTGATATTCGTCATAAAAATATAATCTTTAATCGATCCTTATAATCACAAATAAATGGAAATGAATCAGTCAATGATGTGTTTTAAAATTGGGATTTTAATCTAGCTTTAAATCAGCCTAACAATCCCCATAATAACTATTTATAAAAAAAGATGTATTTCATATCTCCGACCCCAAATGTGTGGTTTGAACAACATAGCATACATTCTCTAAACATTATGTTCACAATGTATAGTTGATCAAGAATGTAATATTTGATTATCCATTTTTCAAACGTATGGTTGATTTCAAATGAAAGGTTGATCATCCATAGTTTTCTCTTCAACTTTGTAACGTATAGTATCTGATACAACATATGTTTTTTTTACAAAAGTAAGGTTGGTCAACCATACTTTTGGGGAAAAAACATGAAATTCCAAACTAGAATAGGGTTCTTCTTCCATACTTTTCCTAATTCAATGTTCCTCCCATACATTTCTCAAACTTAAGGTTCCTTCCATACTTCGGAAAACATATGGTTGCTTAACCATCAGTTTCTGATAACCTGTAAGTGAAATATTCCATCCTTATGCTATTCTCTTTAACATAGGGTTTGAACAGTGTTTCCAAAATATGATAAAGTGATTTCCGAACATGTACAGAATGAACAATG
This sequence comes from Viscum album, assembly GCA_963277665.1. Lineage (NCBI taxonomy): Eukaryota > Viridiplantae > Streptophyta > Magnoliopsida > Santalales > Viscaceae > Viscum > Viscum album. The sequence continues at coordinate 1,969,832,758 of OY728132.1, forward strand.
TTTCCAAAACATGCTACTGCGCTAAAACGATTTTTGAATACTTTATCAAATATTCCTCATCGATTAAACGCATAAATATTATTCCAAAATGGAGAAATAAATAATATTAATTTATTGAAATATACTCAATGTAAAATCATTATTATAACAAATAAAGGTATTTTTGAACATCAAAATCATCACAAATAGATAAGGTATTGTTCTCAATGATCTCCCCTTTATAAAATAGAGTGTTCTTGGAAAAAAACTTTCTCGACAATCTATTTCTTTTTAATGATCACAAAACCCATGAAATAAACAATGAAAAATGAATTTCAAATAATTTAAAAATTTGGAAAGATAAAATCATTTTTTTTAAATTATAAATTTTTACATTTATTAAATTTATACAATAATAAAATATTTCCTCCTTCATAAATAATGAATTATGTGTTTATCGAAAAATTTATCTTAAAAATAACTTTTAAAAATTTCTCCCCTTAAAATGAAAAACGTTCTTTTATGTTACAATTTAAGGAAATGATTTTTGTGTTTATACATATTTTTACAAAAGAAATATGTTGTGTTTATCCATAAGTCTACCCCCTTTTGTGATATCAAAAAGATAGATAGAAGAAATAATAGAACACATTTTAATGTAGCACCAAATGTTAGTAAATGGTATGATAAACTATGTATCAATATATAAATCTACATTTTGGGAATTATAAGATAGATAGATCAGTCAAACATAAATAAAAAACACAAAAATAAATCATGAAAATATTTTTTATTGAAAATATAATTTCATGATTAGTAAGAAGAATCAGAATGAATGATAGGCTAAAAATGATTGTGAAATGTGTTTCAGCGCCTCTGAATGACTTCTTTGAGCTCTAACATCTGTAGTCTCAAAATTTTTATCAATCCAACACCTAATAAGACTGTGGAATCCCTCCCTTCCTGAGTTAGTTGGATGTATTCAATAAAAATGAATCTGAAATACTCATTTATCATCTCTTTCTTTTCTATAAACTGATTTACTTTCTATGTGAATTTGTTCAACAAAAACCATGATCCCTGGTTGATCTGAGGTAAGTTGGTGACCAATATGCTATTTATTATCTAGCTGAATATATAACGGAGAATTTCTACATAGTAATTCCAACAATCTATCATTCATATAGCTCATTGCTGATGTAATGGCCTGAAATTCACTAATCAGATCTGGTGAAGTACCTGATGTACCTGCTTGACTTTCCTTGACAGTTTCAATCTATTGCTCCTTGAAAATCTAAAAATCTACGAAATCTGACTTCATTAGTAGTTCAGATTTCAGTTTTCTAACTTCATCTTACATTTCCATCTTAAAAACTTCCACTGATATGTTTGAAACTAAACTATATTTCATGTTCTAAAACATATGCCTCAACTTTTCTAATTCAGTTCTCAAAGATGCATTTTTACCTTGAATAGTATTAAATTTTCAGATTTACTTTTCCACCTGATCATTATCATAATCAGAGCCACCTTGGTCTTGATTCTCAGTTTGAGAACCCATTAGATTTATGATAGGTAGAGGAAGGGATTCTGCATTTGACTTCTCTTCATCGTTCCAATGTACTGGCTTCTCCAATGATTTTTTCCTTTGAGTCCTTTCCTGAATCATCCATAGGAAGATCCTCACTATTAATTTCATTTTGAATTTTAGATGGTTTTTCTTCTTGATTCATATCCAAATTTTCTTACTCGACTTGAGCATCTTCTTTAATGATTTCCCCAAATATAGGTTCTTCTAATATAGGTTTATCATGAACTAATTCCTTTGGAACAATTTCTATAGGTAGTAAAGTTCTCGATCTATCCACTTCAAATTCTCCAGGCTTTTCAGTAGTTGGATACACAATGTGTTTTTCTTCTTGAGGAGTCTCCTCAATAAGATAATCTATTTGTTGTGTAATTTCTTGTACTGTAGATTTTCTAAAAAAATTTAGCTAAGTAGAGGTTCAACTTCTCCATCATTTTCTTGAATTGGTTCTTTGCCCATATGAGACTCTCTATGCCTTCTCCTCTGAATTATTTCTTGACATTACCCATCAGTAGGTGTATAAATTACCTCAATTCTTAGCCTTCTTCAGGTTCTACTTACTCTAGATTCTGCCATGCCATCCTTAGAATTAGCAGGTTTCTCCCCCTGAGCCAATTAATGATTTTCCTCAAGTCCAATAGGCTTAAGTTTTCCTTTCACAGTACTATAGAAGAAGCCAATCTTCCTTAAAGTTTCACCATAAAAAAGGTTGTTGTGATGGAATCTATCTCTAGAATTTATAAATCTCCCCATATTAGACTTAAATAGTAAATTTGATATGAACCTTCCATAGTGAACAAAGTTTATTCTAGCCTCAATCTGACATCAATAGTTGAGATATCTGGCCATATATACCTGAAAATGAAACTTCATTTCCCTCAAAATGAAAAACATTAAATACATGTTAGGAAAAAAATTCTTCTCCATCTATGAAATCATATATACATTCCCTGTTTCCACAAACTTAACAATAATATTCTAATTAGGTTACATATCCTTTTAAATCATTTTTCTTAAACTTGTAGAACCATATAAAAACAATATATTTTCTTTTGGATTATTTTTATTATCTCCTATATTCATTAAATTGAAGTTATAAAATCCCTCATGAGGGTATATTAGGATTATTTCTATTTCGATAGATGATATTGAAGAATCCCAATCTTCAATTTTTAATAATATCGAATCCCATGTATCTCCAAGACTGAACTAATAATTTTGAAAGAGTTATGAAGATCTACCTCATGTATAAACTCTTTATTTTTTCCATTGAATGTTTTCTCGAGATTCGAAAAATTGAGGGGTTGCTGTAGCATGATATCGATTTTATAAAACCAATCTAGGTGGATTGCGTTTCCAGGTAGAATCTATCTTCTTGTCGTGCGCTAATGTTTAGCATTACAAGATTCTTCCTCATCAATTTTATTTTTCTTTTTCATTTCTGTTTCAATGTCCTGAATGCTCGAATGTTTAGGGTTTCGTAGGTTTATTCGAAGGTAGATGAACTTGGTAAGGGTTATTTGGTGATTATAAAGGTTTTGAGAAAATGAAAGGGTTAGTAAGTGGAAATTATTTATAACATGATTGATTCCCATGTCATTATGCACATAGTAATTATTACATTAATTAAATGTAAAACAATACGTGGCAATAGATTAAAGAAGAAATGATGAAGTTTTTAAATTATTCTAAAAACAAGTAATAATAGAAACAAATAGAATAAGAATTAAAATAATTAATTAAAAATTAAAATTTCAATTAAAAAATAATAAACCTATCTCCCCCTTATATAAACAACCATACAGTGGGAAGTGGTTTAGTAAAAATATCATCCAATTGAATTTTAGTACTTACAAATTCTATGAATATATCTTTTTTAAGAAGATGATATCTGAGAAAATGATGTCTGATATCAATATTCATAGTTCCAGAATAATTCATAAGTTTTTTTGAAATAATTATATCACTAGTATTGTCAAAAAAAAATAAATGTGTTATTAATATTTAGTCCAAAGTCTATATGATTGTTTTTTATCCATCAAACTTGTGCACAAAAACAGCCTGCAGATACATATTCTGCTTCAGCTGTTGACAAGGAAACTGACTGTTGTTCCTTACTAGACCATGACACTAATTATTTTTCTAAAATTTGACAATCCCATATTGTTATTTTTCTATCTAATCCATAGCTTCCAAAGTCATCATCTGAATATGAAACTAAATTAAAATTAGAAGTATTTGGATACAGAATAGATTGAAAAACATTTCATTTTAATAATATAAAAATTATTTTAACAACACTTTAGAGATATTATTTAGAACCAAATTAAAATGTAGCACAAAAACATACTGAAAACATTATATCTGGCTTGCTAGCAGTGGGATATAATAAACATCCAATCATAACTCTATATAAATTGTTGTCAACTTATTTTTTAGTTTCATCCAAATCATTATTATATATTAGTATACATAAGAGTTTTATATGTCTTTCTATTTTTATGTCCAAATTTATGTTGAAAATCATTAATGTATTTTCATTTTTTTAAAACATTTCTAAAATCTTTTTGAGAAATTTGAAGCTCAAAAATATATTTAATTCTCCCATGATACTCATTTCAAATTCTATTTGCATTGAATTAGAAAATCATGACATAGTTTTTTCTTTTTTGAACCAAAAATTACACCATCAACATAAATTTGAATTAATATAATATTAGAGTTGACAATTTTATTATTCAATGTAGGATCTGCCATTCCAATTATAAAACCATTTTTCAAAATAAAAGAACATATTAATTCATTACTAGATCTTGGTGATTATTTATGGCCATAAAGTGCTTTAGTATGTTTAAAAACAGAATCTGGTTTTTGTGAATTTTTTAAACTAGTAGGATTCTCAACATAAACTTCCTCCAATAATTATCCATTTATGAATTCAGACTTAACATACATCAAAAATAATTTAATGTTTATATGAGACGCATAGGCTAAAAGGATTCTAATAGTTTTTAATCTAGCTATGGGGGAAAGGTCTCATGATATTCTATACCTTATTTTAGTTTATATCCTTTTTCTACTAGTCTTTCTTAATTTATATTTTTATTCCTTGATAGTGTTGTTTATTTCTAAATACTCATTTTTCCATATAACTGGATACTTCTGAGGACTCTCAACTAAATTACAAACTTCATTTCATTTGAAATATTTTATTTCTTCTTGCATTTCTACCATCCGACATTCTTCAGCTAAGGCTTATTCTAATGTATTAGGTTCTGATTGTGATATAAAGGAAGAGAATGAGAAAATATTTCATAAATTTCATGTAGTTTTTATTCCAATATCAAAGTATCCTATAATAGTTTCTATAGGTTGATTATTTAGGGTTATATAATTTCTAGGTAGTACACTGTTAGGTTATTCAATGTCATGTACTTTTGAATTGGAATGAATTTAATTTAAATATTTTTTAATGTAATCTTTTATGTTATCATGTCTAATGTAATAATTAGAGTTAGATTCATCAATTTGGTGTTTCCTTTTTCTCAATGAAACCAGATTCATCAAATTTAATCTAAACTAATTCATCAACAATACTTGACATTTTATTAAAAACTCTATAAGATTTGGAAGGAGTAGAATACCCTATGAATGTGCCTCTATCAAGTTTTAGATAAAACTTACCAAGATTGTCCTTGGTGTTTATGGTGTAAACGGAGTGCCCAATAACATTAAAGTAATTTACATTAGGTTTTATGTAATTATAGAGTTCATATGGTGTTTTTTAAAAAATTGGTCAGACTAAAACTCTATTTATTATATAATAGGCTGTACATATAGCTTCTACCCAGAAATTGGTAAGAAGACTGTAATCATTTAGCATAGTCCTAGCCATTTCTTGAATAGTCCTATTTTTTAATAGTCCCATTTTACTGAGGTGTTCTTGGTGCAGAGAAGGTTTGTTTATACACATATGTGAGTAAAAGTAATTAAATTCGAGATTCTCAAATTATCTACAATGATCACCTCTTAATGAAATTATTTTAGAGTATTTTTCATTTTTAACAACTTTGTAAAAACTTTCAAATATAGTAAAAATTTCACATTTATTTTTTATAAAATAAATCCACGTAAATTTAGAATAGTCCTCACTAAGAAATATAAAAAAAGTTTACCGGACACTAATGTTATTCTTGAAGTTACAAAAAAATCCATATGTATAATTTCTAGAGGTTTAGATGTAGATATTTTCTTAACAGATTTGAAGGATGATTTGTGCCACTTTCCAAATTGATATGCATCACAAAATCTATCACTGTCAAATATGAGACTAAGAAAATAAGAAACTAATTGTTTCTTAAATATCTTTTATAAAGAATATATATTTCAATGTCCAAGTCTTCTATGCCAGTTCCAAGATTCATTTATATTAGTAGTAATGCATTTTATTTTTTTACAAAATAAATTTATGTCCAAGGTATGAACATTATTAGTTCTATATTCACTAAATTTAATGAGGTTATCTTTAAAAATAGAATAAAATTTGTTAGAAAAATCTACAAAATTAATATCATCACAGAGTATAGAGATACTTATCTAGTTGTGTCTCATCCTAGTACATAGTTTAATTTATTGATTGAGACAACTTTTGGATCTCCAACAGTTCCAAAATGAATAATTTTACCTCTGTCATTGTCACCCAATGTGACTAAACCACCATCCATTTGAGTTAATGTTTTAATGTTTGATGAATTCCCACTCATATTCCTAGAGCATCAACTATCGACATACCATATTTCAGTTTTTATTCTGTAAACTGCTTCCAAAAAAGGAATTTAAACAAATGTTTGTTTTGGTACCCTTATTTTGTTGGGTCTAGAAGTGTTAGCTAGCGAAGACCTTAGAATCTAAATGTGCTTTATTTTTCTATAAAAAATAAAATCATATAAGCTTCTTGTAACAAAAGATTTCTAAATCCCCCTTATTTGTGGTTTCCTTAAATAATATTTTTTAGATAGGTGACCTTTTGTATCACATTAGTTGAAAATTTTATCTTTTAATCTTTTGACAAAATAGTTCTTATACAGTTTATGTTTCTCAAATTTACTTCTTATTTCATATATTACCTTTTTAATCACATTATTTCCATGTATTTCATTTAGTGTATTTTATCCTTTTTTTAAATGATAGTTTCAATTTTGTATGTTTCTACATCTGTTAGATGTTTTTTATTTTAGTTTCATTATTTGTACAATTTTTCTTTGACGAGTTATTTTTTTCAATTAACTATTGATGTTGTTTTATAAAAGTGCATATTTATCCTAAAACTACATTGTGAATATTTTTTAGTGATTTATGTTTCTTAAATAAGGAATAATATTTCAATTCCATCATATTGCAGTAGGATTCAAGTTTGTCATCTGAAGAGATTAAACAACAATATGAATCAAATGAGTAATAAGTTTTACCTCATCTGCTACTGCCATAAAGCCCATATTTTCTTTATGATTAGATTTTTTCTTTTCTAAGTCAGACTTTGATCAGCAGATGGAATCTTCAGAAACAATCAATGTGGATTTCATTTCACTTTTTTCTTTATGCTGATAATAAATGTTTTTGAAAATTTACTTCTTATTTTCTCATTTTAATTGAGGACAGTCAGGTGTAATGTGACCCATCTTTTTGCATTCATAGAATCTGAATACCCTTAATTCTTCTTCACCTTTTTTAAAGGATTTTGTGAATACATTATTCTTTCTATAGAATTTAATGAACATTCTATCCACCAGAGACTATTCCACATCTAAATCATATGAATCAAATTTCTCATATTTCTCTTTGATTGCATTCTTTATTTTTCTGCTTTTATTTTGAGATGTTACCTTCAAAGAAGTATTTTTCTTTTTTATACAAAATTTCTGCTCATTTTATTTATATTCCATCTCACATACATACACCATAAGAGTTCTAATTAACACTCTCACTGTAAGAACTTTGGTTGGTGAGGATTTCCAAATAGCAGCTAAAATTCCATTCCACTTATGTGATAGAAATCATTGAACTTTTGGGACCTGATCTACTTGTTTGATAGGATCTCTCAAGGTATTGATGTTATTAACAATTTATGTAAGCCTTCCATTCATCTAGGAGATTATTTCTCATTCAAACCTTCTGAATGTGTAAAATTTCAATTTTGTTGTGGTATACCTCATCTGTTTGACATTTTATGTTCCTTCATAAAAAACTACAATTGTCTCCCACACTACATAAGTCATCGGGAACAAAGATACCCTATTAAATTCATCTGGTCCAAGAACTATGATGATGGAATTCATAGATTTCAAGTTTAATTAGTACTCTTCTTCTGTATCAGCACTCCATGTTTCGGGTTTCTCTATAATCACATAGGGAGATAGAATTTTTGAGTAGACTCTGTATCTAAGGGTTTTTAAATACATGATTATCCTTGATTTCCAACATCCATTATTTTCACCATTCATGTAGGGAGATCAAACCATTGACATAACCTCTCATGTATCATCCATTGGGTTCTGTATAATCCAAATTCTTTTGGCATGTTATAGCATTACCAAAAGAACCACCTCTGATACAAATTATTTGATTATGTTTTACCAAATATGCACAAGGGGGGGGGGGGTAATTGTGTCTTAAAAATTCTTCACGAATCAAGATGAAAACCAATTTTATCATTTTATATTTATCAGATTACTTATGCGGAAATATAATAAATAGTTAAAGATCTCAATGATATATAGTTTTTCGGGGAACAAAATTCCCCTAGTCCGCTCCACCAATGCTCTCCTCCATGAGCTTGGGGATTTTCACTATCTGGTCCTCTTATCAACTAACTGTCTACAACATAGAGCAAGAAGTGGACACCTTTGAAATATAAGGCTAAAAAAAGAGCCCTATGGTTCATACATGGAACAAAATATACAACTTTTACAAGAAGATGATTACTCAATATAAAAAGAGTATTTATCTGAAAATACTTTCCAATTGTTCTTCATAGTTCCAACATCATACAACTGACAGTCAATAGATCATTGTCTTCAGAATGAATGATATTTATGTAGAAGTAGTTCTAATCCAATCCAGTTTCAATAGATGTAGTAAAAAATTCAGAAACTCTATCAACATTGTATTCAAAATAGATCTACGATATAGAAACGATTAATCTTCAATGCGTTTCTTATGCTTTAGAAAACACAGTTTAGTTGATCATGGTAGAAATAGATCCGTGTGACTCGTATATCACTGTAAAACTTTAGTGAAAAACTCATGGAATTGTTTTTCTAATATTTTTACAATGATTCATTATGCACACTTTAATAAAACATATATATATAATAAAGAAAATCATTTTTCTCTCAAATTTAGATCCACAAAAATTTCATTTATAATCATGATATTAAAAAGTTGGAATAATAGATCTGTCATAACTCCCATTAATATTCACCGTAAAAATATCACCTTAAATCGATTATTTGACTCACAAATAAATTTCCATGAATTAGTTAAAGATGTGTTTTAATATTGGTCTTTTAATCCAGCTTGAAATCATCATAACAATATGTATAAATTCCGTTTCTCAATAATGTCATTTTTAAAGATCTAATGCAAAACATTGGTTTTGAACTGCCTTGCATACATTCTATGAACATTTGGATTACAATTTATGGTTGATAAGGAATGTAATATTTGATGATCCATTCTTCAAATATAATGTAGATCACAAATTAAAGGGTAATCATCCATACTTTTTTCTTTAACTTTCAAATGTACAATACATGATCCAACGTAACGTTGTTTACCAAATTAAGGTTGGTGAACTATACATTTGAGAAACAAACATGATGTTCCAAACTAATGTAGGGTTCATCTTCCATACTTTTCCAAATGTAAGGTTACTTATATACTTTTCCAAACGTAAGGCTCTTCCATACATTTCTAATAACATATAGTTTCTTATCCTAACTTTTCTAATAATGCATAAGAGACTGATTCCATCCATATGTGACACACCTCAATGTATGGTATGAACAGTGTTTCCAGAACACACTAATGTGATTTTCAAACAAGTAGAGAATGAAAAGTGTTTCTAGAACACGCTAATACATTAAAATGATTTCCTAATACATTATCGAATATTCCACATGGATTAAATGCCTAAATATTATTTTGAAATATAGAAATTAATAATATTAATTTCCTGAAATATAATGAAATTAAAATGTTTAGAATAAAAAATCAGGGTATTTTTTAACATCAAAATCATCACAAAGAGAGAGAATTTTTCTCAACGATCTCTCCATTATAAAAAAAAATGTTTTTGAAAACAACACTTTCTCAATAGTATCTTCCTTCAATTCAACTTCATACTATATCATATTCATCACCCATAACTATAAAAATTCCTTGTAATTAATTTAAAAAAATTTATGATTAGTGAAATGAAATAATATTCAATTATTATTTATGTTATTCAAAAAAACCATGATGATTATCTTCCAAATACCTATATCAATAATAAATTTTTAACAAAACATGTGTGGTCTAACACCCATGATCTGCAACATCCTTTATAAAAATACCAACTATATTCTTATTCATGAATATAATGAATATTTCCTAATAATATCCTTATATTTTATCTTCATTTATAATTTAAATTTATCCTATTTTAAATCCCACAAATATAATGGAAATACATCTTTATAATCAATCATGTAATTTACCATTATCAATTGGATTGAATAATAAATAATTTATAATTTAATAAGGATATTAAAATATCTAATGAATGAGTTAGTGTAATCAAATTTAAATGTTCAGAAAAAAAATTTATTTGTTGAAATTTACATCAAATATATACTCTAATAAAATTTAGGTATCATATTTAATTCCTTGGTTCTATGATTTGTATTATAAAACTGATATATTTAGAATATAAACTCTATATATCATGTTGATTGTCTAATAAACCATAATCTATATCAATTAAAAATAAATTTCCCTTAGATGTCCCAATAAATCTAAATTTATATTCAAATTTTGAATCTTCATGGTCTAGGAAAATTATAAATACCCCATTTTCCACTACAATACCCTTATGTGATTACTTTGACATATAAAAACCCTTAAATGTTGGATTTTATATATATAAACCCCTAAATATTTGTTTTTCTTATCATTATGATTAATCCTGAGAACCTATTCATATTCATAAAAAAATAAATAGGTTTAAAAATAATCCACATATTTAATTTAGTGGAAATCAGTCTTCACTAAATGAAAATTACTATGATAGAATATAATAAACTGATTGGTAAAGATCATCATGAATATATAATATATTTAAACCATTATTATCTCTATTACACTACAATTCCATGTTTCAAAAATCGACTTAAATAAATTATATAGATGAATCTTTAAGAAACCACTTCAAAATTCAATAATCTTAGCCTATTATTATCAAATTAGAAATATTGTTGAATTTTTTTCATTAAATAAATCCCTTTGGAATATTTTTATTGATATAAAATATTATACCGAATAAAAGTACCTCAGTTTCTTTTTCCCTATTATTGAAAAACACTGTTAAGATGAACTAAATCCGAAGGAACATTAATCATCGTCTTACAAGGTATTCTACTATCTTCCTAACCACATAACATATTGACACCATTTAATGGTAATTACACCTTCCTTCCAACACTAAAATTTAATATTCATGTGAATAGTTTTTCCATTATTATATTATCAACACATATTGACATAATATATGTTGAAATAATAATTAGAGAAAATGAGTAAAACTCAACCAAATGTTGATTCAAAAATCTAACACCTTTAATTTTATTTGTTAATAAGCATACATAATACAAATGTCAATATGTTTTCTTTGATTTTATTCTCAGTCATAATTATTAAAAATAAATTTAACAAATTTGTGAACTGATAGAATTATTTTACAAAAAATATATATTCTATCATTAAATTCCATTGATGTTGTACCTAAGATATTCTTTGTGTAGAAAAAATACGTACTAGTTTAGATATTAACGCTCTCCAAAATCAACCTAAAATATTATTATAACTCATAATTCCATTCTATGGTTTTATTAAAATATATTTTCATATGTTATAATAGATATATATATTTTCAATATTTTCCAACATAAATTGTATAGTCAAATCGACAAAAGAATAAAAACTAAAAGGAAAGAATATTCATTCTTTAAAAAACATCCATTTTATTTAATGAAAGAAACCCTATTTTCATGTTATTTATTAAGAAATTTTCTCCCCAAAAACAGTATGTTTTTTATATTATAATAAAGGATGTCAGAATAATAAATCATACATATTCAACTAAACATTAGAAGTTATTTTTTCAATATTTTAGATTTTCATGCATTGATATTTATGGAATTGTTCTCATAATCCCCTTCAATGGGTAAAATAAAGACATTTATACATAATTTATTATTCCAATCATTAAATATATGATAATATATGAAATAATTTATTAGCTACAAGATGGTGAATGAGAACCTACTATATTAATGTTAGATTATCCTTATCTCCATTATTTTTTCCCTAAACACATTGATTATCTAAATATATATTTATTTAATGTATCACAAAAATATATATTGGAATACTGTTAAATTTCCATATCTCCATAGTAAATTATAAAATACAATAATATCATTTTATGACCAAGACAATCCTTCCATTTTAGCTTTATCTTTAGGAGAACACTTTATGTATTCTACCATATTTATTGAAGTAGAAATATCTTTTATCAAGGAATTATTGCCCTTATGGAAAAAACTATCCACTATAATATTATCAATCATATCATCATCAATCCCCTTAGGTATTTTACTAAATATATTTATGGAGAAAATTTAAGTGATGGGGAATCATTGATGTAGAAAGGTAAAATTAGAAAAATGGAGGGTATAACTAGAGTCTCACATAGCCACGATGTTGAGTGAGTCCAAAACATGTGGAATAACATAAAAATGTGTTCTAGGTGAGTCTATATCTTCTGTGAGATATCATTTTTTAGTCATTAAATACATATTAGTGTACAAGTTTGAGGGATTTTGAATCATTTTGAGATGTTTAATAATATAATCAAATGATTCCTCCAAAATTTATTCTCTAAAAAATATGACAGATTAATCTTCAGTGGAAAATTTTAGGTGAGACACTTTTTCAAAATTACCCTATGAAACCCCCTAAATGAATTAGACATAACTCAAGATTATTTTCCATAAATCCCTTTACGTGAGGAAAACAATCCATGACCATGAAAAATTCCTTATTTATGTACCTGATTCCTGAAAAACCCATATAATACTGTGTCATGATATATTGACCCATTCCATGCCACCAATATTTGAGATGATACCGTTAGATTGATGTGTTAACTCTCCTATTTTAGGATGTGGAAGATGAAAAATTATAAAGTTTTCTCTAATGCAGTAGAATGGATAACTAGGGTTATCACACTTTTGGAGCTTCTAAATTTGTTCACCTACATTATCTAAATCAATTAGGTCTGCCTGTTTTTATATTGCAGTTATATTATTAAAAAAATAATGAATGATGGTTTTTGGTTACTTTCTATGATAATTAAAATACCACAAAAATGGAGGTTTTATACTTATACTAATATAAAATTTTAAACTGAATATGATTTGTATGAATGAACTTGATCATGTGTTTGGTTTTGGGTTCCTTTAGAATTATACATTATTTTAATAATTTTATTTTGATAATCTAATCATGAAATATCATGATGAATTACTATGGTTTTATTTATATGGTGTGATGTCCTGGATTTATTTCTGATATATAAATTCCATAAAATATTTTAACGAATGTTAATGGAAGACCTTTTTAAATGGTGTGATATATTCCACGGATTGACTGAATATAATTTTGTTTTATCCTTTTATTCACTCAAATACACAATGTGTGGACCTACCAAATAAAGAGAGGGAAAATTAATTAAACAAAATAATATAAGTAGATTTGAGTTGCATGCCATGGAGGACATTTCTAAAACCCTAGAATTCCCATCACACATATAAAAACATAAATAAAACTATATGAAATAATATTAGAACACCTTCAGCACCGTAGGAATAAACCTCTGGTCAGACTCCCATTATTCTATGTAAGTGATTATAATTGTTTAAAGAGAGATGATAAGAATAAGAGTTGGAATAAAAAGAAATTGTATGAGAGAAGAATATGAAAATATAGACATGAAATTAAAATAATTACAATGAGAATAATATAGAGATATAATGAAAATAACATAAATTAAAAGTAAAAATAATGGGAAAAACAAATGTAGATTAAAGAACTAAGAAAAAGAAGACAAATATAACAAGAAAAAATTAGGAAAAATTGATGGAAAAACACAAACAATAAATTAAAATTCATTGAATTAAAATTAATTATATAAAATTTTTAAAATTACAATTACAAATTAGAAAAAATAAATAAATTAAATAGTAATTTAAATAGTAGGAAATAGCTACATCCCAAGATTATTCTCTAATTGGCCTTTCTCACGGTGGGTGAACATTCTCGTATGCAATGGGGTGATTCATCTTTTATTGAAAAATAAGGAATGATGTCATCAGATTTTGATGAATCATACTAGATAATTATATTTATTATGGTTATCCATGATCCTGGGGGATCCCCAAATATAATTTTTATTTGAAATCATCACATGATTCCCGTATTGATATTTTGGTAACAAGACAAGATATTAGATTTTAAAGAATGATGAGAAAAATCAAGACTATTTTGAGATTTCACATATTTATATGATTTTATTGCATGGGGTGTATGTTGTATTTTTAATGTGGTAGGGATGAATCATGATAGTTTCCAGGTGGTGGTGGACCTCCTCCTTCTTAATCCAGCCTTCAAGATGGCTGGATGAATTTTGAAGTAGTATCATGATTATCTTACAAGAGTGTTGAGGTGATCAGTGTTGGTAGAAGGCCTTGAAAATTGGATTTAGATCAAAATAAAGTTTCTAAGGGTCAGTAATAGTGTTCCCCAACAATTGCAGTAGTGGTATTGTGAGTGCAGTGTGACAGAGCTGAGTAGAGATGTGGGTGCCCGTGTGTTTGAGAGCGAGTGAGGTATTTATTTAAATAATGATATTTACCCAACATTAAACCATTCCAACCTCAAATAAGTGATGTGAATAATTATAGTATATAATTCATGGAATATGGAAATTGGGAAATACACCTCTAATGGGGTGAGCACCTAGAAGACACACACACACACAATGGAATATACGTTCTATAACACTGATAACCCACATGAGATTCAGACAACCTCTACTCACCATGGGATTCAACACCATTGGGAAACCAGTACATTGATTTATTACCCATGTTCTCTCGCACCATCATGCATTCCTTACCTAAAGAAGATTGAGTCGGTTGAGCATCCTTTTACTTGGCTAAGTGGATAACTAGCCATTGATGTTTAGGTCCATGTTCTATAGATAATTTTTTAGTACCTGAATAATATGAAAAACACATTGGAAAATATCATCCAAGATTAAAAAATAAAAATCCATTCTGTATAATTTTTTTATTTTAATAAATAAATTTTAACAGAAAAATAAAAATTTCCCAACAGTTATTTTTTTTGGAAATTATGGATATTAATGTTCAAATCCATCATAAAATCATTATGATATTTTTATAAATATTATTTTTATTTGTGTTTGTAAAATACCCACACACATAAATAAAACTTTCCCAGGAATAAAATATCAACAAATAATTTTGAGGTATAAAATATTGCCAATATTCAAATTTCAATGTAAAAAATTGAATAAATCAATGTTGAATTAAAATTTTAAATTCCACATAAAATATAAATTTAATTTTCTATTTTTAAAATATACAATTAATTAAATTATGTTTCTTTTTACCAATTAAAAATGATGGAACCTCTCTTTTTATCCATTTAGAATCTTTACTTTATTATTACGAAACATGAAAAATCAGGAATTACCTAAGTTGATACTTTTCTATCATCACCTAGGATGCAGATCTAGTTGACTGTTTATTATATGAAGAGAAAATTTTGCATACACATAAACTTGTAATGGATGTATTTTCTCACCTTTTTATCGATGAAGCAATATAAAATCATGAGTTCCTTTTAATCATGGTTCAGTTTTCTCTAGGTAATAAGTCTAGTAGGAATTGGTGTGATAATTATTTCTCAAATAGGAGGTTTATCACATACTTTATAAAACATTATATCAAAATTAAAAGTGTAATTAAATTAATACCATCAAATTATAACAACTACCAATTCCATGAAACTCAAAGTAAATTTATGATAAAATCAAATAACCATTAAGGATTTGTGAACCCTCATTAATTTTTATCAAATATCACTATGTTTTATTTTTTTCAAATAAATTTTTATTTATTTTGAAATTTAGTCTTTGAATAAACTTCACATACACCACCTAACAAAGTATTATAAAAAAATCAGTCTATTAATGGTTATTTTTTATTCATATAAGTCATAACTAAATCTTTCCATTTTTTATCTTTTTGTAATTTTATTTTATTTTCAAGAGGGGAGAAGTATGAAGATATATAGTTAATGAAAAAAAAATATTCCTTTATTCCCAAAATTTTGGACACCAACACATCTTTCTAAAAATTTAAATAATCCATTTCTTCATGAATCCCTTCACCCCTAAGCATCAACAATAAAATATCATGAAAATATTAATATTAGGTTAATAATTGATAAAAATGGCCCGAATTGTTGCTCAATCCTAAAAAATTAATTCCTAGTTTCTATGGAATAAAAAAGTATAGTTTTAAAGGTGTTATTTTTAGGATAAGGGATTTTAGAAAGAATCATCAACCAATTTGAATGTTTAATTTGACAATCATAGTTTTGAAAAGTTCGAATGCATGGTCTAGTAGATGACATGTCCCTAGACCACTCATGAAATATGATTAGGATAAAATTGGAAGTACTTCATCTAGAAATAATCTCAGGATTATGAATATGAAATTGTTAAATCACAAAAGGCATGACTAATTATGAAAAATTTATTCACATGAATTTCAAAAATTCATAGAATGAAAAATTGTAGGGAAATTTTATTTACATTAATAATGTATTTAATTAAAATTTTGAGTCATCATTTTAACATCCATGTTTCAATTTAGTCATCTAATTACCCATTTTACTCATTTAATCTTATTACCATTGAAATATAAAACATGTAATCCCTATATTCCTAGGAAACACGTGTCTCTTAGATAAATCATGTAAATAATAAATTCATTGTTGGTAGGAAATTTTCATTTGAAGCTCAAACGTTGTGGTTAACATAAAAGTGTAGGGTGATTAAAAGATAATCACAAAACTTGACTCTCCTTTGAAATGAATAATCAATCGTATTTTTCCATCGTTAGATGGTTTCCTTATTCATTCATGGTTGTGCAGAAGTTAATTACATAATTAAGCATAATTATCAAGACATTTAAGCTAAAAAATAGAGGGATTGGGATTCATGTGGAACTAATAAAATTAAAATTGTACAAACCATGTAATTATAGATCTTGGTATGATCCCCCATGCAGGGCATTAATTTTTACTTCCTCCATAGGGATGTTCCCACAGTGTCCAATGTTTAAGGTTGATGGATCTTTTTATACTTATAATTCCACATGTGGATTTTCTCAACATCCCACTCAAATTTTTGGTGATGAATGATACATGGATATAGTATTCTAGATCACCCCAACACAATTAAGGGTATCTTGCATAGCATGGGTAGGATGAAGTATGCTTCATCATCTTCTTTATATATCCCTTATACAAAATTATCTTTCATTTTCCAGTGTTTTCACAACATGGGATTCATGAATTGAATATTTTAATAGAAATTTATTAGTTAGTGTTTTTTAGTGAAATTGAATTTTATTTATTAATAATTAATTTCATCCTTTCAATATAAGTAGTCTCTATCTTCAAATCCTTAGGATCAACCATTTTTACTTCTTCCTTGGAATCCATAACATTATTTTCAATAAAACCAGGGAGCTCCATATATTCCTCAATATTTGTATATACATTGTGTTCCTCATCCACTATGGTTGGAAAGAATTATACAAATCTAGAAATTCAAAACAACAATGAGTGATACTCAAATCCAATTAAATAATATCAGATTTTTTTTAAATATGATCAAATGCATGAGTTGTTTCCTGTCCAATGTATACCACAGTGGTGATTTCCTTTTGAATTGGGATATCAAATTATAGAGGCCAGTAGTCAGGATCCTCCATCCATTCCAAAAATTATCTCAATGTTGTGGATTCTTCCTCTTCCATGTATAGAATTACATGTAATGGTACTGGATCTTCCACATTGTGGGGATTTTGAAGATAATGATGTACCACATATTCATTACATATGGTATCCAGATCCAATTTATCTCCCACAATTAGATTACTAGGAAAGAATTACTCATTATGAATCCAATTTAGCACATCTTGGTCATCAAAGATCTAGTCACCCAATTTGAATGTCTTTTAATATTACTCATGTTTGGAATCAAATTATTGGATTTATTGATTGAAATTAGGGAAAACCATTGGAAAATCCTTCAGGGACATAATTATTTTAAAAGCATCCTTTTATTGCACAAAGAACATCTTTTAGTTCATGAAATGAAAGTCCATTGTCATGCTCATTCATCATATGCATGTCTCGATCAGTGTTTTCATTGAACCATGGTAAGAGAGGCATCCCGGTGTTATGAAGTACTATATTTTTATTTCAAATTGGGGTATATCATCATAAATTAATTGGGGCATAAGGATCACTCTACTTATGTCTTTGAAATTTATTTTTAAAATTCCATGAAATACTCGAATAATTTAGTGATTCTTCTAGAATATCCATTTTCTAATAGTTATTAAATGTTCTTTTTTATATGATGGTGGAGGTCCTGGAATTCCTCCTCTTAGATAAGTTTTCTATGGAATCTTGTGATATTTACAACCAACATGGAAACACTATCTTGTATAGGATATGGTAATTCATCTAATGTTTCTTACACCTATGAGTTTCTAGTCTCTGAGGCTTTATAATCCTTGGAATAAATCATTATGAAATTAATAATTAAATGATATAAGTTATTTCTAATATGTGAAAATAAAAAAATAAAGTGAACTAATTTTTGGTTCCCTAGAAATGGATCATTTTTTATAGGACACATCTAAGAGGGTTTGAAATTTTATTCCTAATGTTATTCATAGTGTTACACAATGACGTACTAGGGTCGTCTCACTTGAGGATCCACTCAGTTTTTTCCCCTACTTAATCTGAATCACCAAAAGGTATTTGTTTTTATATTTTTAATTTTTTTTGGAAACAGTAATGAATTTGGTTTTTTTATTACATTTTATGATAATGAAAAACTAGAATAATGGAAATTATAAACATATACAAACAAGGAATACCAAACAGAATGTGATTAGGAATAAAGGACTTGATCTCAGATTTGGATTTCGGTTCCATCATTATTCTCATTTTATTAAATTGTTTGTTTTATAAAAAAATTATGAAATATCATGATGAATTTAAATAAATGTATTTATAAGTTGTAAAATATCCAAATACTTTAACAAATATAAAATACACCTCCTCCTATAATAAAGGAAAATGGAACACCATGGTCTAAGGATTTAAATCATCCAAATTTGGGATCAATTAAATGTGGAATCATCCCTTGATTGACTCAAATCCATCATGTGTGTATATAAAAAATTATTATAGGAAAAAAAATTATACAAAATTATAGAACTATATTTTAGTTTCATTCCATGGGATCTATTGGTCACAACCATTCATTCCATTCACAACTATCACCAAAATAAATAAAAATTTAAGGAATAATTCAAGACCACCATAACCTCCCCTAGGACAAGTGTTGAGTCAGCCTACCATTACCGTGTGTTAGAGATTAAAATTTTGGAATAAAAGTATAGAATAGTATGTGAAAAGAATAAAAAGTAAAGGCATGAGAGAAGAAAAACAAAACATACACATGGGATCACAAAAATAAAAAATAGTAGTGGAAGTGATAGTGTGAGAATGAAAATAATATAATATATAATAATAATTGAATAGAAAAAAGTGGATGGATTAATGAAATAAGATGAAGAAAATAATATGATGATGAATTCGAGAGAATGGCATGGAGGACTAAACACATAGAAAAATAATTTGTGGAAAAATGTTCATAAGAGAAAATCTAAAATGAAATTAAATTAAAACAAGAGAATAGGAAATAATAAAACAAAAATAAAATGAAATGGTAGCATCTTAAGCCCGATATTCAGCGAGATTTCCTCAAGGTGTGTATGATCTATATTGGGAAGTTGGGCGATTATTCTTTAATATAAATATAATGAGTGGATTCCACTACCTTGGAAAAATCCTCAAGGATAATTTTTTTCATTTATGATATCTTAAATTTGGGGGGATCATCACATATCACTTTTATTTTAAAAACCCATTAGTCCCTTGTGATAAAATTGGAAACAACTAAAGATATTATATTTCCAAAATTTTTGAGTATAACCAGAACTATTTTGATTTTGAACCCATTTATATTAATTTATTGCATGGGTTGTACATTAGTAAATCCATGTAGAAGTGGAAATTCATGGAAGTTGAAATGTGGTAGTAGAGATCCTCCTTCTTCATCTTGAAAACATTGAGGTATACCTATGATGCTCATAAAAAGATTTATGGTGACCATATGAGTGTTTTAATGTGATTGGTGTTAGTGGAATTCCTTAGTAGTAGGTTATTGATTTAACAGTAGGTTCAAATTGATGAATATAGAGTTCTTTAGGAATTACCTTAGAGGTCTAGTTTGAGAAGTGCAATGGAGGTAGGAGGAGAAGACGATGCCCTTATGTCCGAGCACGGGTGTGGGATTTTTTTAATAAAAGAACAGCAAGCCACTAAAATGTGTCTCCCAAATTAAATTAGCCAATAATATTTCATATTAATATAGGTCAAATCAAGATGAAACCATAATGATTTTCAGAACCTGGGTGGGACCCCAGAATACACACACACACACACACACATTCAAATGTGGGATGCCCCAAACACCACCTGTGCAGGATTTGGACCGCCTCCACTCCCCTCAATAAAAAATAACCATAGACCAACAATACACATGCTTGATTTCCCATGTACTCACTCTACAGATTAAGAATTATCTAAAAATCCCAAAGCTAGTAGGCACTAATTATCCTCCCTATGTGGCTAGTTAACCTTTTAGGTTTAGGGCTAGTTTGGATGGATAATTTTTAGAACCTGAAAAATATGAAAATCACATTGGAAAAAATCAATAAAAATTATAAATATAATTAAAATTAAAAATTAAAATATATTATATATATAAATCAATTATAATTCAAAATTTTAAATTTCCCAATAATTTAATTAAAACATTGAAAATTATAGGTTATAAATTTGAACACCATAAAAATAAAAAAAAACTTGTTTTAAAAAATAGTTGATCATTATATTTTATTGATGGAACATAGGGAACCTCATTATCCAAATATTGATTTCCCAATGACAATTATATATAAAATAACTAAATTTTTGGAAATTCATATCAAATCCCTCTGTAGTTAACATGGATAAGTTAACATTTTTTATGTCCCAGTTATACCCTCCATCCATTTATGTTGGATCCATCTATCCGAATTTGTTAGCCTGATTAGATCACATTATATCACTACTTTAATGACATAATATTCCTTACCACATGTTGCTAAACGATATGGGATAGTCCTAAAACATGATATTAACATGTAAAAAGAGAACAATAGGTAATTTAATTCTTATATTAATAGGATACCTTCTTTTCCTCCCAAATGATCAATCCTAAAACCATGACAGTCCAATACCCCATTATGTGGTGGTATCCTACAAACACGACCACATTACTAGAGATCACCAAACCACCCTGGGTTATTACCTATAAGGATTTATTCCATAAACCATCACCACAAGATTATAATCATTAAGAGTTATAATTGTAATCTAAAATAAATGTTTTCAACTGACCTGTAAATCACATGTGTCCCCACTAGACTATAAACTTTGTGTGTCTCCAATGGATTATAAATAATGTGAATCCCCTAATGACATTAAACCTTGATAATACTTGTTGAACACTAAATTGTGACCATCCCCACTAGATTCTAGAACATAATCCTCCAGACAAGACTATAGTACATGGGAATCTCAACAGACCCTTAAATAATAGTTTCCTTTTTGAATATATTTAAACTCAAAATCCCTCCTCACCTTCTGTGATGATAAAAACATTACCTCTTACAGGTATATAATGAGAATAAAATTACCTCATGTCCAAGAATGATTAAAATAAAACTACAATCCTTCACACCCCATGCAATCATATGTTAGTCCATATCCTAAATCTATAATTTATTACTGGACAATGAAATAACCATTATGGTGAGATATTCCAATCTATAATCTTCCTTTTCCATTAAATATTTCCATTGTCATTACCCTATTGGTGAGAGGCCACCGAACATTAGAACGAAGGATCACATGACCTAAATAATGAACATTTTAGATATCTAATATGCTCTATGGTGAAATATTTTTACAATATATGTGGAAAATTAGATGTGAATATATCCTAATTTAATAGTGACCATATATGTATTATTATGTATCATCAAAATAAATAATAATTTTCTTTCTTTCCTTAAAAACCTATATAATTCTAATAATTGGGATGATCTATCTTGGTTCCCCTTGCACTTTAGAGAGGTGAGTAGGCCTGAGGGATACCCCCTGAAACTATTGACCATAAAAGACACACACATGTGACGATACAAACCACTTATAAATAATAAGAATCTACTACACCTAACATGGATTTTGGGAACCCTAACAACATTCATCAATAGAGGTATTTTCATCAATGGGTATAATGAAAAAGGAATCATCCCTTTTTAGTAGACGGGTCAAGAGGATTTTAAGGAAATATCACAACATGATCATTTACCACAATAGAGATCCTATAGTGATATAACACCTTATATTCCCACAAGAAAATACTTTGGGTGTTGATCCCCCTTGAATGCTTACTACACATTATGATATGCTTGGGATGTGGGGACATTAAAGATGTTTTAGTACCTAATACCACAAATGATAGAATATAAGTGGATGCTTTTAACTAATGCCTCCATCAATATATCAATAACAAGAAAACTGTTGAATAGTTAAACACACCAAGTATTCAGTCTACCTCATTACAGATAAAAACACACACATCCCAAGGGTAAGTCACTATCTCTTATCAATTGGAGTCTTGTACTGTAGATATTATTACTCATGTGTCTAAAAACAACTCCCAGTTCCAAAACACAAGGTAAGGAAAACATAATATTTGAAAGTGATCATTACCCCACCACTGACTATGAATGTCAGGTTGACTATAACAGAAAATAATTCCACTATAATATATTATGGTGGATTTGCACATGAAAAAAATTATACATACCTATTGGTATTCCCATGGAAAAAGACTCTACTAGTATCCATTGTGGTCTCCCCCGGACCTAATGACCACACATAATGAATGGTTACATCTAAAATAGAGAATCTCATGTTCAAGGAATAGCCATGTTGGCTCTAGTAATCTAAATGGGGTATTGATTAATAGATAA
The DNA here is from genome assembly GCA_963277665.1 of Viscum album. NCBI lineage: Eukaryota > Viridiplantae > Streptophyta > Magnoliopsida > Santalales > Viscaceae > Viscum > Viscum album. The sequence goes on from OY728132.1 coordinate 1,969,856,194, forward strand.
CATAACTTTTTTGGATTTAAATTGTTTAATAATTGAAAGGAGTCAGTTATAACACCATATACACAACCCATTAATAAAATAACTTAAAGATTGAGGATAATTATTTAAAATTCTATGGTGTTCAATGCCACAAATACCCTCCACAACCCCACATAAATAGATGATGTGATGAATTCAATTTATATAAAATTGATGAAGTATTTACTTTTTCTAATGGTTTCTATTTCATATACCTTTTCACTAGTGATGTAGGAAATATCATATATAAACTAGATTCTTCAGAAGGAGAGTCTCATTCAAAGGTTTCATAATTACTATTAATTTTTCTTCATGATATGGACACGTGTTCAGAATCTAATTAAAAGATAATTCTAATGACCAATCCAATACAACTAGATTTCCCTTCAATGTGTTGTTAGTTTTTATGGTTGAAACCCTCCCACCAAGAGGCATATTGAAAGGTGTTCGTCACTAATATTTATTATGGATTCATACCAACTCAATTCAGAATATTTTAATGATTGAGAAGAATATTTTTATTCTAAAATTGTTGATATGGATACTTATATATTGTTTTATTCCTTGTACTCGGACCGTGTTTCATTAATTTTATGTATTCACACGACTCAACAATTCACTATCCATGATATTCTTGTGAATTACTACACCAAATAAATCTCTTATATTCCATGAGAATATAATAGGTACCTCTATAGTAAAAATATTTTCTATTTTTTGTTGTTTAAACACGTTCAATCTCTTGGCCTAAATTTATGAAAGATGGATCTTACTATGATTCCATTGATAAAACATACATACATTAGTATATATCCTCATCTTTCTTGCTGACTGTATATTGAATGTCTCATAGAATAATTGATGTTCATTAAAGGGATTTCATACAATATTCATTATAGATAATGGGTTTATAATGGTACCACTAATCTATCACATCTTAGAAATTAATTATAGCTTCCCAAATATTTTTGATTTAAAAATCTAAATCATCCTTCATCCCAAACATCACTATAATTAATATCATTATAGTAAGTCCCGAAGAAAATGTAGAGAAGTGAAATGATAATGAAATGAGTGGGGATTATATAAACCGGGTAGAGTTGATCTGGTAGATTAACCTCTACAATGCCACATGCAAAAGTGAACATGGAGCATATCCGAAGGGTTTCTACATATCATTTCAATCCCAAACCCCAATAATAATATCTACCATTTAAAAATTGTATCCAAGACTTATGAGTTTCCTAATTTTTTTTGAGATAAATTTTTTTATATTGATATAACTGATTTACTCTAGGATAATAATGATTATAGATATCACACAAGCGTGATCTTTTAAGGATACTCTTATTGCCACGAGGATGTATAAGCTGAATTGGTTACACCTAATGTGTTGTTTCAAGAAAATTAAATTTGTGGTTGATAAACAAAAATTGGGAAATGATACTCTCCCCACCTGAGATAAATTATTATACTATTTTTTGCACCAAATATAGTTGATTATTTTGAAATAACACCTCTATGAAATTTCTGTTATACTTTTGAATTCAATACTCTAGAACAGGAACAGATTGAAGAGAATGTGTCCCAAAATGAGCTAATCAGTACCCTTGCCTCTCTCATAGAGGCCATCGAAAAGTGATTGAGTTTAAAATTGCCTTGATTTAGACAATACAAAAAGGGGGATTTACATTTCCTCAAACCAGTAGATATTGTGAATTAGTGCTTCATATTAATGTAATAGGAGACCTATTCTGATTCAATAGACACTATTGATCTTGTTACACCCATGTGTTTGGTAACCCAAAGATATAGGAGGCTAACGATATAATTTTTATTATTTTTACAATAGAAAGGTACAATTTTTGTTTGGTTTAAAATTTTTTCACTAGGGTCCATAATCAATTAGATGATTGTCATTGACAATTCCTACACTTGTTAAATTCCACCGTGCACATGATAACTCTAAAAAAATTATTCAATAGTATTCAGAGAATAAAAGTTTCACTGAATTCACTACTCTATGTATGGAAATTTTATTCTAAAATAAAATTAAAATAGCATATGAAAATATTTTATGGATTTTTAGAAGAATATGAAGTATAAACCGGTCCCAACAATAGTTTCTATGAAAACTCAAATGTTTAATTTGTATGTTTTATAATTGAGATAATATTCTGTTGGATAAGATGTACTAGATGAAGAAAATTTTCAATCTAGAACTACCCTCATGAATAAAAATATCCAATAATGATATAGAATATATATTATACATATTTTTTCCCCTTAAAAGATACGATTCTATATTCCCCTATAGAATATTACTCATTCAGTACATTATCGATCATATAATGTCTCTTAGGTAACCCAATTGTTATTGATAGCCAGAAACATTAATTATCAAATGAATATTGAATATTCATTCAAGGATGATAAAGAAACATGATTCATCATATATCTTATTAAAAAATATATGATCATTATTATAATAATCAAGAAGTAACAAGAAGAAAATCTGAATAACTTCCAAACTATTTACACTACCATATATTCCTAGAGAACACCATGTTGGGTTATTTGGACTTCATGGAATGGTGCTAGAAAATACTAGATCATGGAATAGTTGATAATGATGATCATAGGGAACTTGCTATAAAATTCTATACCACCTTTGGTAATGGTTAATATAAAAAGAATTAGTTATGGGATTGTACTCAATAATAACCAATGCATGATTATTAGATGTCCCAAAAGTCTACTGCCCAATATAATTGGATAATTTATACATGGTTAAATAATCCATCAGCCTCTGACGATAGATAAATATATATAGAAACACTATCTTTTTCATGATGCTATTGAGATTTAAGGAGTAGTAGTGAAATCTATATCAATTCTAAATATGGATAGTTTCTTGCTTATGTGTCACTGATTTATGGATCCACATCACACAATAAAAGAATTCCTCACTCCAAATTCACACAAAAACAAAGATCTATGTATCCATCCAGTACGATAACTCATATTTCCCTCCCTACCTCTTAGGGTATCCACCTTTCATTCTACACCCTCTCCCTCGATAACCCTCTCCTCCTCTGGATCCTTCCCTTATGCTACTCATCCTCTATGTCATCCACCTTTGACTCTTTTGGCTTAGCCTTCTTCTCCTCTCTCATCTCTACCGGCTGTATTTTCTCAACCTCTACCTCTATCTCATCCAGCTAAGGCTCCTTTTCCCCTTGGTTCTCTTCCTCCTACTGCATCTGTCTCTATCTATATCAGCTCATGCTCCAACGTTCTACACTGATGGATTCCAATAAGCATACCTCTTTTTAAATGAAATAAATCCCTGATTACCGTCACCTGTACCTACTATAACTCAGTACATACACACTTATTACCTAGATTTACCTAAAAAACCACCCAATGATCGTGATTTTAGCTTCCTTAAGCTATGGTAACTCTTTAATCTGCACTACAGTTTCCCCAAATCCCTAGAAACTGTATTGTAATTTATTTACCCAAAACATACAATGGAATCTATGCCTGTCAAATATTACATTCTCTTATAGTATTAAATGTGAAATATAGATAGAATTGAGTACTTTACTTTGATAATTCATGTTTTCAGTGGTTTTTGGGTCAGAACTTCCTAATTTATCCTTAAAAACTGATAATAAATAGATCCCAATAAGTGTTTATTGAGTAGATAATGTTTCCTGGGTATAGTTTGATAGAAAATTGGGTCACCAAAGGATAATAGTCTGGATTCTTTAGTTTTTTTTCATTTCCCACTTGTATTTAATTGAGCAGATGATACTAAAGACATTATATAGAGCTAGGATGTAACACCCCAAGAATTCATAGTGTGTTATTAGTTCAAAATAATTCAATAACTTGCACTACACGCAACACCGAGTTCAAGCGCACCATGACTTACCAAAAAAGTCGTTCAAAAGAGGCTATGAATAGTATTAACTAAATTTTAAAATTTATATTATCCTTATAATTTATAATCCATATTATGAGTTTCTTAGACATAATGTAGGAACAAATTCCTTTTTTTTCTGATAAAAGAAGTATTTATAAAAAATGCACTTTTACCAACTTTTATAGTGAACCCTTTTTAAATCCTATATTTTAAGCATTTATATATTCAATTTTACTAAATAAAATTATTATTTAGAATGGGGACATAAAAAATTTACAATGTAACACCCCAAGCTTACACTGCACGCTTCTCTTTGAAAAATACAGTAGCGTGTGTTGTATGCAACTTGGAGTTCTAACACACCACAACCAAATCAAACTAACCGTTATGAAGTGTAATACCTAATTTTTTTAATTTTATAAATTTACTCTCTCAGAATGGACTTAATTTTTGGATTCAGAGTATCGAATTTATCCTAAGGTGAAATTTTTGTACTTTTCGGATAACTTTAATATTTTCATGAATAGTGAAAATTACTAAATTTTAATTAAAAACAACTTTTTTAATCAAAATAATTAATAGTGATAAATTATGAATTTGAGTGGTTTTAAAGTATATTTAGAATATATTTTTACCATTAAATACAATTTTGGTCATTGGACATAATTTCATAATTAAACCAGACATAAACAAGTATCAATCTTTTGATAGTTATTATATCTTAAAAACACGTTTTTTGTTTTGATAGCGGGAATTAATTTTAAATTATTTTCTGCCACTTCTATGTTTTGAATTTGGGAAAATTCATTCCATATTTGGAATCAGGATGTAAAAATTTTGTAAATAGGAAACTTTTATTTTCAGACATTTTGAATAATTACTTCGGTAAATATTTTATTTACTATGGTTAAAGGGTAAATCTGGTAAATAAGAGTTAAAAAATAATATTATAATAATAAAAAATTACCCTAAAACGTTTCCTAACATTATTGGTGGGTAAATATCCGAACATGGGAATCTTTGGGTCGATTTTGGGACCCCATGAATGGGATATGGACTATTTATTTAAATTAAGTTAAAATAAATAAAAAAATTACAAAAGCATATATCGTTTAGAAAAACAATTTTTACATAGGGATATATATGTTAGATTTTTGACTATAAATATTTATTATAAAGCTAAAACGATTTAATACATTATGATATTTTATTTATAATTTTTAGACAATAAATAATTTAATTTATTTATGAATCAATGATGATGCAGTAATTACCATAATAGGAAACAATTAAAATAATTGATATTATAAATACCCAAATAAATATAATTTGAGACTTTTGATGAATTAAAATAATTTTATAGGATAATATGACATATTAGGATTTATTTAATTAACTTTTTTCAATGTAATCATTCTGTTATGATTTTTACAAAATTCAATTATTGAACAGTCTCAAAATTGACATAAAAGAGTTTTTAAAACAGATATTATATTATTAATTGATATTAAATTAAATAAATATAATGATCGGCCAAGTGGCTTATATCATGATAGGTGTATCATTTATGGACCACATGGGGGTCTCTTGGATGTATATAGTATGTTTATTGACTATATAGAATAAAAATACAAAGTGACATGGTTAGTGTCAAACTAATTGACTAAGAGTTAATACTTAAAGATAAGGTTAATATTGTAACCCAAACCTGTCTAAATTCTATTGGTTTAGTGGTGTTCGACCCATACCCACCTTAACCTTTAAATAATCATCTTTTGAGCGATTATAAACCGAATATAAATTTATTATAATTAATATTTCTAGCTTTTCAAAGGTGCCCCTCACCCCTCTTATAAAAGGGCACTCCCCCTTCTCACAAATTCACACATTCAAAGCCTTTTGGTTCGGCCAAAACCTTCCCAAATACTCTGTAAACTTCCCTCCCTACAAAATAGATTCCTTATTTTGATCAGAAAGCAAACCTAAGGTCCCCTTTTGATCAAATCAAAAGGAATAACCCGAAGAAGAGGTAATGATTTCGCCACCCATTTTCATGTTCTTTTCTTCTTCCACTTTTTCTTTCTTTGTTATTACCATTCTAAAATAATAACACCAGTATATTATATATAATTTGACGTTATTATAAACATGGTACATCCATATTTCAGTGTTCTATCCATCCTTTTAATGACATGTCACCATACGTGCGTACGTAAGGCTTACCGTCTCCACGTCATGGGGTAATTGTTATTCAAAACATTATTATTTGGATGGGTATAAAAATGATGTGTAATTCATGTAAATAATAAATATAACTTGATAATTAATCTCTATATATGATATAACATAAAATTATATATTATTTTAATATCAAAAGAATGATATTGTCGCTCGTATGTACGTACGGACAACCGTCTCCACGAACGCGATGAGATTCCTTCTCCATCGTAACCATTAAAGTATAATTATCATTTGATGATTTAAAAATAATGTTTAAAGAATTGATATCATTCTGTATATGAGTAATATACAACCTATACATGACAACCACATCTTACGTAACAAAACATATAAAAGAAAATGAGTAAGTTAACACCTGAAACGACGATAATACTAAGATATTATTAACAAAGAAATGTTAAAAGATCATATATGATATCATATTGATGTATATGATTCTTGTATAATTTAATAACAATAATTTCACCATTATACAGGAGGTTAATCTACCCCCATCCATGGAAAAGTACAAGGTAAGGGGTTTTCATCTCACTCCTTATTCCCGTGAGATTCATGCCATATTTCCACAATTACCTTTTGTGTGGTGTATATACTGCCCATAATTATATTATTTGTTTAATACTCTTTAATTTATGTGTATTTACATATTCATTGTATGATACCTCTTTCATGGGTTTTACGTTTCGTATGTTACCAAATTAGTAAGGGTTATTTCACAATCTCTTCATTATCTGAGGTTGTTTATACGTAATTATCTATTGGGACCTCTTTATCATCCTCATCCATGTTTCTTGAAAGTGTATTTCAAAACATTCTTACTAATTTATAGAATATGGGTTAAAGTAATTTATACCATTGTTTGAATTTTTATAAGATGTTTATAAAGGAAACTTTCTGTCGTTTTCCAAATAATGTCCTTTTTAACCTTTTCTACAGAATTAAGGTTAGAATGTTTTTTTACTTATACGGCGGGTGCAGCTATTTTCCACCGTTATAAAATTCTCGAAGATTTCTCTTACAATATTATAAGAATATTTTCAAATTAAATTTTTTATTTTACAGTTATGTGACTTTTAAATGATTTCAAAATGAATATTTTAAGAATTTGTGAAAGTTACTCTTTATCAAGATCATAATTTTAAATGTTTTAAAGATTTATATTTTTAAATATTTTTAATTAATATCCATGTTTTCAAAATAATTTTTAGGATTTATTTATATGGAAATGAATGTTAAGAAATGATATTTCTTTTCAAAAGTTTCAATTTGGTTTGGGACACATTGATTCAAAAATCACTTTTAAATTACTTCCTTTATAAATGTGTGACTTTTCAATAATTTCTAGAAAAGAGATATTTCCCTCAAATAGTTTTGATTTAATCTAGGTCAATATCCTTTGATGGATTTTAAGCTAATTTGAAGTTGATTTATTATGATACAAAACTTTTTTATTATATTGAAGGTTTTGTGATATGTTTTACTTTGGATGTGTTATTTTTATACCATTCATGGTTTATGGAGAAAGTATTGAAATTTCGTATGCTAGTTTTAATAAGAATGTTTATGTTATGTTTAAACCTTTTCATATGGGAATGCATTGGACTTAGCAAGGGACGGGTGGAGCCCTCTATAGCTTCTCGATGCGTCGGTAGGTCTCATAAGACTAACTAGTGTCCTGGGACAAGGCCTCGGAAAAATCTTATTTGTAGTCTTGGCACGAGGCCTTGGCTATGTGGTTATGATAGTCTGGCATTATGCATTCCATCATTATGAAAGTGGTTATTGATATTGCATGTGATTATTTGATTAGTACAATATCAATGTGAATATGTAAATGGAATTATTTTATTTTATTTTTGCCGTAGTATGTTGAAGTTCATGTTTAAAAGGTTTTAGTTTTAGTTATACATTGCCTTAAATGTTTATTCTTATTTATGAAAGTTTCCGCTGTATTGCTTACCCTTATGGAGCGTTTGAGCTCACCCCTTTCTATGTTATATTTTTCCCAGGATTCCAAGAAGTATATTGTGATTGATAATAAGGGTTACGAAAAGGGAATAAAGGCATTCATAAAGGATTATTTATGTTGTTATTTTATGTTATGAAGTGTAATGTAACATTCATGTATATAATCTATTTTCCAAGAATGCTAAACTAATCGGTACATTGGGACTTGATTCCTTGTAATCATTCCAATGTATTAAAATAATGCACCTACTATGGGTAACTCGGGTCGGGGCGTTACAGTTGGTATCAGAGGAAGTTTAGCTATAACCTTGGAAAATAGATATTGATAAACTCTGATTAGAGAACATATCACTAAGATAGACTTTGAGGATTAGTATAGAAGAACTTCCAAGAATTTTGGTATTGTAGAGATTTTGTGAGTTTTCCAAGAAATACATACCTGTCTAGATACGAGCAGGTGCAGGCGGCTATGGAATAGACGTACCTAGGGGTAAAACCCAAAAACACCGCTTTAAGCTACACTCGAACGGGAACTGGTGCACGACAACGGGCCTTGCTGCACTATTGGTTATGACACTCCCAGGGGATATGCTTAAGATAACTCTCATTTTCTTTACAAATCATTATGAAGGGTTTATGAGTATATACTTCCTCAAAGAATTTTTTTTATGATGATGGATTATATCCATAAATAGTTGAATTTATGTTAAGTGTTTTACAAGTATGGAATTATGTATTTTGATTCCTAAACTGATCTAGTTTATGACATTGTTTATAAATGCTGGCCAATAGAAGGAATGAGAACTCCAACAATATGCATGATCCAATGAGTAAGAAGGATCATATCTCTCATGGACTTAATCCAGAATTTAGAAGGTAAATAGTCTCCCACGTATTATCATCATATGATGAAATAGTATCATGTATTGATAAGATAAGTAAATAATTCTCAGAGTCCTATGGCTTTGAACGGAAGCCAGAGAAGGAAAGGATGGTAGAGAGAAGGACAGATAAAATGAATAAGGTAAAGAAGGATTTTCCGATATGTGATAACTGTGGGAAGAAACACCCTAGAACTTATATCAAATGGAATGAGAGTTTGTTATAAGTGTGGAGATAAAGGGCACAAAGTACGTGACTGCAAGGGTAAGAAAATGGTTTCAAATGTACAATGATTCATTTGCAAGGAGTTTGGACACTACGCGAACCTATGTTCCAGTCATCAGACTATGCCAAAAATGATGCTATTGGATAATAATCAAGTTATGATACTACCACAGATGAATATGAATGATTAGAGTTCTTACGTTGATTATGTCATTTGAGTGTTGTATCAACAATGTACTTGTTATAATAATTATGGAGTATATAAGGATTTTACTGTAGTACTATTTCATTAAGGACTTGAGATTGTGTGGAACAAAGAAAAGTGACTCAATAACAGGATAAATTATTGGAAAATATATGGTTGAGATAATGATAAACCACAATATAGTTCTGATACCGAGGTAGTGATTTTGGAATAATACATGATTGATTTGGATAAATTATATTGGATATTCTTGACTACCTTGAAACTGATTAATTATTTGTATATTACATCATTGTTGGGTTTACAACATTTTTGGATTTAAGTAGTATGTCCATTATTATTTAAGGAAAAAGGGATCATGAATGTAATCAATAAGGTTTTATGGTAATTCAGGATGTTGCAGTATTTTAAAAGAATACATGATGGAGGTGTTCACATGTTATTACGCAGCAAAAAGGATCTTCATTTTTGGACTAAATCATTTTGGATAGTTCTAGTTTGGATTATTTTAGGATTTCCATAAAAGGATAACCCGGAGGTTGGGAGACAACCCGTCGTGTCCGGCAAGGCCACGAGACTTGAACCCACAACCCAAGGGCGACAAGGGTGTATCACCTACCACTGGCCCAAGTAATGTCCAGGATTAAATAATGTAGTTTTTTTAAAAGATATGGTAGTTGAATTATAAATTCGTTTTTTTGGAACCCTATACAAATAGGATAAATAGAATATTTTTTATGTTCTATTATCTTTTACTGTGAAAGATGAGTTTGTGGTTAGAATTAAGTTAAAGGATGGAACTCTACTTGTTAAGAATATATTTTTCATCATCTCTTATTCTATGAAGAAATTAATTATTATACTTTTTTTAAGGAATCCTAAAACCCATAATGTGTTATCCTAAGACCCCATGTTTTGTTGAACCGATGGTATTTCAAATCATCATAGATTGATGAATTTAAGGACCACAATTTTACAGTTGTTTGTGATTGATGACCTCAATCACTACCTATAAATATTTTTCTTTTTCCTCTAATTATATGTCTCTAATTGACACCAATGTTCTCCTAATAGAGATCATAATTATGTGGTGACCATTTAATTTTTATTTTCCTCATATTAAGACTAAATTTTAGTAACCCAATTTTTGATGTGGGGTTTCCCACAAAGATATTTTCTATTTTCAACCTTTTATTTTCGAAGAACAATTTCAAATTGAGAGGACGCAATTTATTGATGGATGGGATAATGTAACACCCCAAGATTTCATAGTGTGTTATTTCTTCAAAATAATTCTATAACATGCACTACACGCAACACTGAGTTCAAGCGAATCATGACTTACCAAAAAAGCCGTTCAAAAGAGGCTATGAATTGTATTAACTAAATTTTAAACTTTATATAATCCTTATAATTTATAATCCATATTATGAGTTTCTTAGACACAATTTAAGAACAAATTCCTTTTTTTCATATAAAAGAAGAATTTTTTAAAAATGCACTTTTACCAACTTTAATAGTGAACCCTTTTTAAATCCAATATTTTAAACTTTTATATATTCAATTTGACTAAATAAATTTTTTCATTAGAATGGGGACATAAAAAATTTACAATGTAACACCCCAAGCTTCCACGGTACACTTCTCTTTGAATAATACAGTAGTGTGTGTTATATGCAACTTCGAGTTCTAACACAAACCATAACAAAATCAAACTAGCCATTATGAATAGTAAAACCTACTTTTTGAAATATTATAAATTTTATCTTTCAAAATGGACTTCATTTTTGGATTCGGAGTATCGAATTTATCCTAAGGTAATTTTTTTTACTTTCGGATAACTTTAATATTTTGATGAATAGTGAAAATTAATAAATTTTAATTAAAAACAACTTTTTTAATCAAAATAATTAATAGTGATAAATTATGCATTTTAGTGGTTTTAAAGTATATTTAGAATATATTTTTTCCATTAAATACAATTTTGGTCATTGGAAATAATTTCACAATTAAACCGGATATAAACAAGTATCAATCTTTTGATAGTTATTATATCTTAAAAACACGTTTTTTGTTTTGACAGCGGGAATTAATTTTAAATTAATTTCTGCCACTTCTGTGTTTTTAATTTGTAAAGATGGATTCCATATTTGGAATAAGGATGTCCAAATTGTTTAAATTGGTAACTTTTATTTTTAGACATTTTGAATAATTACTTCAGTAAATATTGTATTTACTATGGTTAAAGGGTAAATCTGGTAAATAAGGGTTAAAAAATAATATTATAATAATAATAAATTACCCTAAAACGTGTCCTAACCTTATTACTGGATACATGACCGACAATGGGCATCTTTGGGTTGATTGTGGGACCCCATGAAAGTGATAGGGACAATTTATTTTAATTAATTTAAAATAAATACAAAAATGACATAAGCATATATCTTTTAGAAAAACAATTTTTACATCGGGATATATATGTTTTATTTTTTACTATAAATATTAATTAGAAAGATAAAATGATTTAATACATAATGATATTTTATTTATAATTTTTAGAAAATAAATAATTTAATTTATTTATGACACAATGATGATGAAGTAATTACCATAATAGTGAAATATTAAAATAATTGATATTATAAATACCCAAATAAATATAATTTTAGACTTTTAATGAATTAAAATAATTTTATAGGATAATATGACATATTAGGATTGATTTAATTAACTTTATTAGAATTAATAATTCTGTTATGATTTTTACAAAAGTCAATTATTGAATAATGTCCAAATTGACATAAAAGAGTTTTTAAAATAACTATTATATTATTAATTTATATTAAATTCCAAAAAATCTAACTTTCGGCCAAAAGACTTATATCATGATAGGTGTATCAATAATGAACCACTTGGGGGTCTCTTGGATGTATATAGTATGTTTATTAACAATATAATATAAAAATACAAAGTGACATGGTAAGTGTCAAACTAATTTACTAAGAGTTAATACTTAAAGATAAGGTTAATATAGTCACCGAAACCTATCTAAATTCTATTGGTTGAGTGGTTTTCGACCCATACCCACCTTAACATTTAAATAATCATCTTTTGAGCCATTATAAACCGAATATGAATTTATTATAAATTAATATTTCTAGATTTTCCAAAGGTGCCCCTCACCCCTCTTATAAAAGGGAACTCCCCATTCCCACTAATTCACACATTCAAAGCCTTTTGGTTCGCCCAAACCCTGCCCAAATACTCTCTAAAATTTCCTACCTACAACTTATATGCCTTAGTTTGATCAGAAAGCTAACCTATAGATCCCTTTTGATCAAATCAAAAGGAATAACCCGAAGAAGAGGTAATGATCTCACCACCCATTTTCAAGTTCTTTTCTTCTTCCACTTTTTCTTTCTTTGTTATTACCATTCTAAAATAATAACTCCAGTATATTATATATACTTTTATGTTATTATAATCATGGTACAACTATATTTCAGTGTTCTATCCATCCTTTTAATGACATGTCACCATACGTGCGTACGTATGGCTTACCGTCTCCACGCCATGGTGTAATTGTTATTCAAAATATTATTATTTGGATGGGTATAAAAATGATGTGTAATTCATGTAAATAATAAATATAACTTGATAATTAAACTGTATATATGATATACCATCAAATTATATATTATTTTAATATCAAAAGAATGATATTGTCGCTCGTGCGTACATACAGACTCCCGTCTCCACGAACGCGATGCGATTCATTCTCCATCATTACCATTCAAGTATAATTATCATTTGATGATTTAATAATAATGTTTAAGGACTTGATATAATTCTGTATATGAATAATATACAACCTATCCATGACAACCATTTCTTACGTAACAAAACATCTAAAAGAAAATGAGTAAGTTAACACCTGAAACGACAATAATACTAAGATATTATTAACAAGGAAATGTTAAAAGATCATATATGATATCATATTGATGAATATGATTCTTGTATAATTTAATAAAAATTATATCACCATTATATAGGAGGTTAACCTACCCCCATCCAAGGAAAAGTACAAGGTAAGGGGTTTTCATCTCACTCCTTATTCCCATGAGATTCATGCCATATTGCCACCATTACCTTTTGTGTGGTGTAAGTACTACCCATAATTATATTCTTTCTATAATACACTTTAATTTATGTGTATTTACATATTCATTTTATGATACCTATTTCATGGGTTGTACATTTCGTAAGTTACCAAATTGTTAATGGTTATTTCACAATCTCTTCATTATCCGTGGTTGTTTATACGTAATTATCTATTGGGACCTCTTTATCATCCACATCCATGTTTCTTGAAAGTGTATTTCAAAACATTCTTAATAATTTACAGAATATGGGTTAAATTCATTTATACCGTTGTTTGACTTTTTATAAGATTTTTATAAAGGAATCTTTCCGTAGTTTTCTAAACAATGTCCTTTTTAACCTTTTCGACAGAATTAAGGTAAGAATGTTTTTTTACTTATACGGCAATTGAAACTATTTTCCGCCGTTATAAAATTCCCGAAGCTTTCTCTTACAATATTATAATAATATTTTCAAATTAAATGTTTTATTTTATAATTATGTTACTTTTAAATGATTTCAAAATGATTATTTTAAGAATTTTTGAAAATTACTCTTTATCAAGATCATAATTTTAAATGTTTTAAAGATTTATATTTTTAAATATTTTTAATTAATGTAAATGTTTTAAAAATAATTTTTAGGTATTTATTTATATGGACATGAATGTTTTGAAATGATATTTCTTTCCAAAAGTTTCAATATGGTACAGGACACTTTGATTAAAAAATCTCTTTTAAATTACTTCCTTTATAAATGTGTGACTTTTCAATTATTTCGAGAAAAGAGATATTTCTCTCAAATAGTTTTGATTTCATCTACGTAAATATCCTTTGATGGATTTTAAACTTATTTGAAGTTGATTTATTATGATACAAAACTTTTGTATTGTATTGAAGGTTTTGTGATATGTTTAACTATGGATGTGTTATTTTTATACCATTCATGGATTATGGAGAAAGTATTGACATTTCGTATGATAGTTTTAATACGAATGTTTATGTTATGTTTAAACCATTTAATATGGGAATGCATTAGACTTATTAAGTGATGGGTTGATCCGGCTATAGCTCCTCAATGCATTGGTAGGTCTCATGAGACAGACTAGTGTCCTGGCACAAGGCCTTGGAAAAATCTTATTTGTAGTCTTGGCACGTGGCCTTGGCTATGTGGTTATGATCGTCTGTTGTTATGCATTCCATCATTATGAAAGTGGTTATTGAAATTTCATGTGATTATTCGATTAGTAGAATATCCATGTGAATATTTAAATGGAATTATTTCATTTTATTTTTGCCACACTATGTTGAAGTTAATGTTTAAAAGGTTTTTGTTTTAGTTATACATTTTATTAAATGTTTATGCTTATTTATGAATGTTTCCTCTATATTGCTTACCGTTACGGAACGTTTGAGCTCAACCATTTCTATGTTATATTTTTCCCAGGATTCCAAGAAGTATATTGTGATTGATAATAAGGGTTAAGACAAGGGAATAATGGCATTAATAAAGGATTATTTATGTTGTTTTTATGTTATAAAGTGTAATGTAACATTTAAGTATGTTATCTATTTTCCAAGACTGCTAAACTAATAGGTCCTTTGGGACTTGATTCCTTGTAATCATGCCAATGTATTAAAATAATTCACCGAATCTGGGTAACTGGGGTTGGGGAGTTACATTGGACATATACAGGTTTTGGTATTAGGCCATCTGACATAGGTTAAATTAGATAAATCCTTCTTTTGTTTTCCCATTTGACATGTTCATTATCTCCCATTATATATTTATAGCTAAATTTTTTTCCAATATCATTGTGTTAGTTTTTTCTTGTCACCACTCATATGTATAGTTAAACAAAACAGAACATCAATATGATTACAGTTCTTTATAGAATTGTTATAGGTGAAGAGAAAGGAGTAGGTGATGGAAGTCCGTTAAATTTTTATGGAATAATGAGTAGGAAGATACAAGACATATTCCTCCCAACTGGAAGGGCTCTTAAAGAAAATTTGACAAAAAGAATAACTATTTTTATAGATATGGCTAATTATGTTTCTATAAAAAATCTACAGTGAGTACCACTCTATTTCACATCTGAATGAGTAGCCTCTGTATGTTATAAAATATATATATATTCTAAATCTGGGTAGTTTTGGATACACATGTCACTCCCTCTGTATTTAATTAATATTTAAATAATATATATTCAACTATACTTGGCCCCTAATTCCCTCACCCAATCGGGGGTTCACTTCCACTGAACTGGGGTTCCAACTTAATCTAGATTCTAGCGTTGTCTCCAATTTATTCATGTACATTAGCCACCAGCTTCATCTTGTGCTACTAATATAGTCCAATTCACTCTAAATCTCAATTCTGGTGACTTTTTCTACAACTAAAGGTTCATATTCCCCCTCCATAGCCTTCTCTATCAAACACCGTTGTTGGGTTACAGGTTATATTTAAATCCTGTATCGTCGCTTCTGGAAACTGTAAAATATTCAACCTCCATATTCTTATATTTAAAACATGAGTATCGATATTTAGGTGAGGGTCCACTCCTGCATAAAATCATTCTAGGTGATGGTCAATTTCTCTTATCTATAGTTATTCTCTGTAATAATTTAAACTCCAAAAAACATAACACTAAAACCACCTTCTCCTTTGGTTTCACTAGCTACGTCAGTTCCACTTTATGCATCACCACACACTTCTATGGACGAAGCCATCAATGTTTAGCATAAATCGCTGACCATTTATGACATGTTATTTACTGATCCTACAAATCAAAAGTACCTCAGTAGGTATATTATACTAATGTCAACTAAATTAACTCCCTTCAGTCCATCATGCTTTATTTACAGTTAAACCATGTTTAATGAGGAAATATTACAGTAGTTTTTCTATTTTAGTACTCCATCTCCCATACCATTAAATTTTTGGGAATGATTTTCTCCCTAAATATTTCATAGGAGATTTGTAATTAAATTACTTTTTAGAAAAAATTCTACTTTATAGTCCAACAATTTTAACCACATCCTTTCAATATTGATTTATTCCACTTTGATTTGTTTAATTGGATATACATTTTAGTAAGATCTGAATAACATTCACTAATTTCATGAAAATTATATTAATTATAGTGGTATATATAATATTTTATATGTAACGTATTTAATTTCATTATTACGGTAATTTTTTTTAACAATTACACTAAAAAATACACAATACAAACATGAAATTTCCATCTACATCTATAAGTCATGGTTTCAAAGAAGATTACAGAGTCTAAAAAAATGTTGTTTTATTTTAACTATAAAAACATTAAACTATTACGTTGTTTATTATTTGACTTTATTACTTATTTACAATTATTAAACTATCACATTTTAAAAATCTATTGAAAATATTCCTATAACTGAATATCTAACTCCCAGAGGATGCACACAGATAGGAGCGCGCTTGCCTTTGTCACTTATTCCCAATGATGGTAAATTCATATGGCAGTATCCATTGCATTTCATTTTCTTCGATTATGTAAAAAAAATTATTAAGAATTCATAAAACTAACCAGACTCCATCTAATAATATTTATTATTATTACAATATCACTATTACATGACCAATAACATAAGTAAGTTTTTATGTAGCATAACCAGTCACAAAATCTAATAACACTCAAAGACAAAAACGAATTCCATTATCACTATTATCCATAAATGGATAGATACTTTTAAAAATTATTCTCATTCAATAGTGAAAAAATTACCATATATTAGAATAATTTATTATCTCTCTATTTTATAGTATGTCAACAATGTTCTACTCTGAAGAAAACCATATTACTCTCAACTAACATCCAACGGCTTTGGTCCACTATAGAAACTGATCAAGAAATTACTTGGAGAATATAACCATCACAACATGATTTCGATAGTTTTACTCCCATGGGGAAAATGATTTCCCTTAAAAATTTTAGTTACTATTAGATTTTTAATTTACATATTTTTAAATGTTACTATATGCGCAAACATGTAGTTCTCTTTTGTTGTTTCAAAAACATAAATCCTTTGTAAGAATGGTAATTCAACTTTCATGTTACATTGATTTGGAGTTGGTTTTTTATTTGAACTGTATTTTACATTATAATTACTATTTCAAATTGTTGAGAATAAATTTTTATTCATGTTCAAATATAATTTATGCTTTCTACTGTTGTGTTGATATCCAAGACCAGTGGCTTGACAGGTTTCATTCCATAATTTTAAATATCCACCACCAATATAATTCATTCCATTTATTTATGTCAGAGGTGTAGCTTTGATTATAGATTCAACGTTTTAAGTGATCTAGTTATCCACTCCAGTGCTTTAAAAATGTTGGTAGTGTTCTTTTCAAGAGGATTTTTCGTGTTTTTCTATGGAGGTTATTCTCAATGAGATTCATTAGCACAATTCTTGATCATATGGTTTTAGAGTTCTGATATGCATATCCCTTAGAGATTGGAAATTCTTATCCCATCAGATGCCCTACTATCCCAACATTAGGACATTACGTCTTCCAGTTTCCCATCAGTAGAGTGTGGATTTTAATTGATTTTTTTCTATTGAGAAGTAATTTCATCATTTTTTTCTATATTTATATTTTTTTATGAAAATAAATCTCTTTTTATATTATGTTTTTAGTTTTATGTCACTAATATTAACATTATTTATTTACAGTATCCCTCAATCAATATGTTCTACTTTGAAATATGCTATTTTATAACTATTATTTTTTTAATACTAAATTTTGAACTATTAAAATTATTAATATTTAATATATTAACATGTGATTACTGATATGGAATACAAACCGTCCAATAATAAAGAATGATTAATACACTGTATGCTGTAAATATTATTTTCCATATCAAGAAGTCTATATATCATTATTAATTTTAATTTTTTTTCATGTTCTTGTCTGCATGATATATTTTCTATTTAATTAGTCACCCACATTATAGGTTTATGAATTACCTTAACTAATTTAAATTCATATTCTCAAAAAAAACATCCAATTCAAATATGGGACAATAATACCCTATAATTATAGAAATAATGAAATGTCACAGCTCTATCTGTTACCAAGGTTGTTCTCATACTGTAATTTATTATTTCAATTGTAAACTAAACAATTATTCTATTATATTATTTCAGTATCCACTATAGTCTAAAAAACATCACAATACTTTAATTTTATCTAAATATATTTTTAAATTAGATATATGATCTCTTTTATGTTCCTTACAAGTGTTCAAAATGAATGTTCCGTTATAAAGAATCACATTATGTTACCATTTTTTCAACATAATTTATATTCCATTACATATATAATGACTAAAACTATTTTATAAGATAAATACATTATAGTTATTCCATCATAAATTTCACCAACTATTTAGATATAACATTATAGTATTAGTGTAGTGTATATCAATTTAATTTTTTTTTTCATATTTTTAATTAGAATGGAATCATTTGAAATGGTCTTAAAGGTGGAGTCTGATATGGTTTCATACTCTGAGAACTTGGTAGTCAAGAAGCACAATAAACCTTGAATACCTTATTTCATGATATTCATTTTGTGTCTATTTTTGTTTTTAACTGCGATTCTGCTGTCTTCATTCAAATTAAGAATTATATATGGTTTTTATATAAACATCTGTAACCATTATTGTATTCCTCTTCATTTAATACAAACATTGTTTTTGAGTGTCAAAGCAATCTTTCCCCTCATTGCATTACCATGCACGACTAGCCTTTTAATTGGTTTATTAACATTCTTGGGATCATTACTACAGATCACCCATTAATCAAAATTAGTGATGAAGGAAATGTTAGTAGCACTAATAAAAGAAGGTAACTTTTTTTTTCTGGAATCTATTTGCACTTATGTGATTGAATATTCTATAAGAACTTATTCTTTATACAACATCAAATTTATATAAAATGGTGATATTTATTATCATGAAATACCAACATTCTATATATCTACATCTATTTTTTATTCAATTTGAAGTTTTTAGGTTTTCATAAGTGGATGAATGGTCTATTTATCTTGGAATTGTCTCTATTCATGCGAGCTTTATAACCAACATCCCAACTATTTTCACATTGACTGAAGGAGGTAGAAATTCAGATGATGGGGAAATGTCACTAATGTTTGATTATATGAAGTAGGATCAATGTGATGTTGTTTTTGGAGGATGTTCTACTCCTTCATTCATGAAACACCTACTTCAATTTTAAATTTCCCAACATTTGTTTTCTATATATAAACATTAAATCTCTTCTGTAACTACCTTGATGAGTTCATGTGTTGGTTATAGGAAAGAAAATAGAATATATTTGGTTTGAATGAGAAGTAAAAGGTAGCATCAGACATAGAGATTGAAAGTCTTTTATCATTTGTTTTGTATTATTGTGGACTCTTTGATGCCCATCAATATGATTTTGGTGATTGATACCACAATTTTTATCAAGGGGAATAAAAATAACATCCTGATTGCAAAATGGTTTAATCTATTTTTCTACCCAGATAATTATTATCTTTAAATGAAACCACATGAAATGCGATCAAGATTTTTACTAAACCTCTATCATGAATTTTTGAAAGTTCATATACATATTCAAAATCTATAATCTTTGAAAATATTTCAATCTTTCTTTCCTTCGTTTATCTCATTCTCATATCTTACCTCTATCTTCACCTCTACCTCCAGCTTCTATTTCATCTCTATCTCTGATATCCACCTCTCCCATTCCACCATGTTCCATATCCATGCGAATTATTCATCACTACATTTCTAGATGTCACAATCATCACACTCACTTTATTATAATTCTTTTATTCTAAACATTATATTTACTACAACGACATAACAATTTTTTGAATTTTTCAGATCCAGATGATTTGATTGAAAATTTAATGGTCTCGTGAATTTTCATGGGTAGAGTACTAATTAAATATAAGTAATGAATCATCATCCAATTATATAAATTATAAATACTATCATTGATTTCAGTCCCCATCATGTGTTATGAAATTTCATAGCTAGTTTGGAATTTTGGGAATCCTCTAATGTGGAATAAAAATATTCATCTTCCAAATCAATTATAATGGTAGAAAATTGTGTTGAGAACATGGATGGAACACCCTAAATGGTTCATCCCCAATCCTCTCATCTATGATCCTGATATAATTATTAAAGATCCACGGGAATTAATTATGTCAAAGGATCAATACCTAGAAGATTTATTAATGATTCATTGATAAGAATGTATGGTATTTTAAAATATTCAATAATGAACAACCATCCACTATAAATTTACATTGTACTAGTCCTTGTATAATTTACTAGTTTACCACTAAGAAGATTCAAAACCATTTAACTATCTATTGGAATATGTATTTTCCTGCCACGTTATCCACACATCTAGTTAGGGAATTAAATTTGAGGAGAATAAATATTCACTAGGAATTAATGTATGAAATAATCTAGAACCTTCTCTTCTATATCTGACAGGTTCTCATTCCTTAATTCACATAAGATTCAGAAAGGATGTTTCAATGAACTTATCGAGGCCCTGAAGAGACATATATAGTTAAAAATAATTTTGTTTCTGCTGAAGTATATCATATATAAAAAGGTGGATTATTATAGTGATAAAAGATCATCTACTTCTCCATGGTATATGTATAAACAAAAATAAATGGCTATATATTTTCCATTTATGCCTTATTTTAGATCCAAAATATCGATATGTGTTGATGCTCAGTTGATAAATATATATGGGTCATTTATAGCAGAAATTAAATTCTATAAAAGCAAAGATATATAAAGGATAATATTCCAAATAGATGATAATAATTTTCGGATATTATGAGTAAAATATGGAGTCTGTTGAGATAATATAGTTAAAACCACAATGTAGTAATTTGGTTACCAATACCTTGTTCATTATAGGATCAAAATATTCTACCTTTAACTCATAATTAGTTAGGATTAAGGTAATAATTATAATAACATTCACATCATTATTCCATTAGTTAATAAAATGATTCCTTAAAGGTTTTGTGGGTCTTCTCAATGGTGATGTTTCCTTCATTTATTAATGTTAGATATTCTACATTGATAATTTGTATTTCAAAAGGAGTGGGAAGTGGGTATTTGGAGATTAATGTTTCAGCATCCTTAATGCCTTGATGTATTCCATGGTGGATCCCAACAACAAACTATATAGAATTTTTATAATTCCATTAAACTACATAGTAGCAATAATTAAATATCTTAGGAGTTGCATCCTCATATAACGGTCAAGGTAATATTCATAGATTTTGTACTTTTCATATGATGGATATGTGCTTCCAAATATGGAGGATCCCTCTTCAATTGAATATAGAAGTGTTCTACCCTAGTGTATCATTGAGTTTCTCACTCATGTATTATGTTGATAATTATTAACCATCTATAGACCAATTTATGCATGATGTTTAAAAATATTCATTGACTAAACATGAAATCAAAAAAATGCCGAGTGATTAAGTATATGGAGAAATAAGTTTTTTAAAACAATAATTTTAGCTAATTTCATTTGAGGATTCTTACCCTATATAGTAAAATGATTCAAACTCAAAATCATATATTTCTTTGGATATAATCACCATACCTGTCAATTTTGATGAATAATGATTGGATTATTCCCCTCTATATGTTAATGTATGGGTTTCTTCCACTATGAATTTGATGGTATAGGTGAACATCATTATCATGGAATATTCAAGGTCATTGTTGATTAGTGTATTAATATCTTATAACAATGAAGAGTGGTTCATTTGATTCTTATAATAACACAATGATTTATTTGTGTGAATCTTCAAGGGGATATTATTTCTTCATCCTCAAGTCATCACCACCATCTAGGCCTTTCCATTATATATTGAGGATATATGAATTGACATAAAAATTTTATAACATATTTTAGTGTTATGGTTATAGATATGTTTGAAAAGATGATCAATGTTAACATTATCATGGTATTCCCATATCCCATTTGTCAAAACAACATTTTCATAGTGGGAAATATGAATGGGAATATGGAATTCTTTAATGAATTATTATATCACATCTATCACTACCTAAAAAAATACATCCATAGATAAAATTAGTTCCCTGTGTTTCATGGATATGATGTATTGGTATTATAAAATCTCGATGATCTATAACATAAATAATATACTGGGTTTAGGGTAGTCTTGGGAGCACACTATTTCCAGGTAATTCCCTTATACATGCTGAATCATAAAGAAAATCACTAATGGGATATGCATTATATATTCATAACCTTCTTGGATAAATCATGGAGGGTTATTTGGATAATTTTGTTGTAAAATATCCCATAACATATGAAAATATTAGTTTTCAAATGAATGTACTTACAATACATTACAAAAATAATTTAAATATAAGACTATTGGAATTTGTATTTGAGGTCACCTCTTGGAAGGACGTCTAATTAATTATATGTTATAGATGCGTAAAAATTGATCTAGATATAATCAATGCCATCATTTCGATTCCACCTACATGAAATATATTAGAGATTAGAGGTTTTCTATTGTCTGTAGAATACATATATCATTATTGAACTAACCAAAAATGAAATAATAATTACATCCGAAATATTTAAAGGAAACATTCTACACATACATTGGGACGAGGAAATCATAAATTCATTTTTTGTTGTGTAATATTATTTAATACATCCATAGGCTCTAAAATTTCATGTCCAAGATAATTATTTTATATTCTATGAGAAATCCCCAATGTGATCTCTCAATATCCACTTATATTTGATTCATATAGATATTAAAGGGATCATTTTTTAATCTTTATTCAAGTAATAAAAAAAACTTATGTTGACATTATCTTATTAGGAATAAATTTATTTCCATAGACAATAAATTTTAGAAATTGTGTAATTATTTATAGCATCGTATGGTTTAATTGATTTACCATATCAACCCATTGAGTTATTTCCTCAATCCTCTAATGATGAATAAAAAAATTTAAGGATAATTGTTCAGATTGAAAATCGATATTAAATTTATTTCACAAAAGTATTTTATAAGGAAATAATGTGTGAATTTCGATATGATGTACACAAAACCAAATGATTTTTTACAAGATATTGAGTTTCCTAACAAGTATATTATCTTAGTGGATGGAGTAGAGATAAGATAATAGATACAATTTGACAATTAATCTCTAACTGTAATATCATAGAGGATAGAAAACTATTGGAAAATAGTTTTTTCCACATAGTTTTCATATCACTCCTAGAAAATCTCATATACTGTATTTTCCCATATATTGTGTAGGATGAAGAAATAAATATGGTCTAAAAAATTATTCTATTCAGGCATCAAATTTTACATTTAGATCCATTTTTCTTTCTGTTTATGATGTATTCATCTATATTAGTCATGAATAAAAATAAGAGTGACTACAATATCATTACATAGAATATAATCCCCAACAATGCGCACACATATTAGATAATGGGAAAATATCCCTATAAAATTAATGTTTCAAATGTTTTATGGTCCCACAAAGATTGATAATATTCATAAGATATATTATTCACATTCCTTTCTATCATTTAGTATGATAACATAATAATTTTTTCATTTTATTAGAGAGTAAACACCCCAACCACTCTATAGGGAGGATGGATGATTATTTAATAAACCAATCACTAATAGTTTAAAATTTAATCTTTCGAGTGAACTAGTCGTGTAAGAAATATATGATTGGATTGACCCTAAAATTAAGTTATTCTATCATTGGATATTTTCATCAAGAATGTTTGAGTTTGTATAAATCTCTAGGAAGGTATTAAATTTCATTCTATGGGTCATTCCCTGTTTGGAGGAAATTAGTTACTCTGAAAAATATGATTTTATGGAATATTTCCCTATTATATCAACATAAAAAAATTCCAATGTTTCTTCCTGAGGTGTATTCTTGGTCATGTGGATAATATCATACATGTTCTAATCTATCCAACTGTATAAATATTTTGGTTACTTTTGGCCCACTATGATATGTGAATTGATGGAGTTAATCAAGAGGTGTCATGAATTCTTGATCCACACCAACATTTTTTGTCAAGAACTATAAATTATTCACATTACCAGGTATTCATATGAATATTCTATTTGGGGACTGAGTATTATGGTTTCCTACTCCTCATAAATAGCATGAAATTTAAAATTTATTCATTTCTATATCAATTTATTTTCATAATGGGTTGAAGTCACTCCCCTAATGTGGTATAAGAAAATCATTGTGATGGAGTTCATAACAAATCATATCATCAATTTGTTTTAGATCCCTAAAGAAATTCTCAAATATAACTGTGCAATTATTCAATCCTTTGCACTAAATAATCTGTATTACGGGCATTGAATCTAATCTAAATATACATCCCACTATCACAAACAATTTAATGGATATAATGGTGTGTACAAAAAATGAACTCTCTAATGTAATATGTATGTCAGTATATTATTTCCCGAAGATATACCAAAACCTCTTATCCATCATTTTTTAACAACAGACCATATCATCTACTTCCATCAAGGAGACCCCATATTCTACGGTTTTATGAGTAGATGAAGTGTTCTCTTTTTAGGTTTAGTTAACAATAGTCTAGATAGATATGTTTATGTTCAATAAATATTTGGTATCTTGATTAATAAAAAATATTATAATTATTCTATAATTCATACAAGTTGAAATTGCGAAATTATTTAGAGCTCAATTAATAACATGAAGAAAACTGATATTGATGATGATCTAAATGATAAATAACCTATGAGTTCTTCAATGTTTACTCCCATTATGTATACAATTTTATAAATCTATATAATACTTACATAAACCTTCCTCAAATGAATGTTTTATTATGTATAACCATATTTATCTTGTACTGTAAATACATTATCCTCACATAGAACATGAAATTATATGTTATAAATAATTTTCATATAATGTTAAAATTATTAGTCTCTAAACATTATGTGTATTTATAAACTAGATAATGTTCACTGTTAAGAAATGATCTTATACTACACAGTCTCCATAATTTCAACACAACATTAAATTGAAAATATTTATCAGTATCACATAGTGGGAAATTCCATTACTTCATAGAACTTTTTTTCCATGACATTACCTTTTTTATGGCACTGGTCTCCCACCATGACATGATCTTGTTATCATCCACATACTACCCCACCCCCAAAATAAATAAATATGGAATTTTTATTATTTAATATGGCATGTAGTGACACCATGATTTATTATCCTTTTCCCAACTACAATATTAAATCTAATTATGTCTGTATGTTCATCACACCACTTCAAATCAAATTAAGTAATCCTTTACTTCCCAACAATTTTATGATGATCCCCATTTATTTATCTAGTTCATACAAACTTGATCTATGATAGGAACTTATTATAGAACAACATAAGTAATGAATCTAACTTCATAGGATATATAGTTATGTCCACAACTACTATACAATTCTCATGTAGAAATTTTCTATTACATTAATTTTATATTGGCCTTTAATGCGCATTCAACAGGTTACCTCCACCCACCTAACAGTTAGATGATTCGATTCTTTATAATGATTGTCCAAGTTGTGAAAACATAATCATTTTCCCTATATGGTCTACGATAAATGGAATATAAATAAATAAATTAATAACATAGGTTATGAATATTAATACAGTGAAATCAATTCATGATAATTTTAAAATTATATTATTTATAAATGGACTATCCCAACAATATGTTTAATTTCTGGGAAATAGTCAGGTTTGAAAAATTAATGTTTTTATGACTAATTCTTTATAGGGACATGAGGTACATGCCTGTGCACCCCAGTGCGCGTCCTAGATAGCTATTTAAATTAATTAAATAAGTAATGTGATTTATGATAAATTTTATGTCACACATTAGCACAATGTTTGGGATTAAAATAATTAATTACATATTGAAGAATAATTATAATAAATTTAAAGAATATTTAAAAGAAAGAAACAAGGGATATTTTTTTAAATAAAATAAAAAGGGGTTACTTGAAAAATAATAATAATAATCATAGTATATTTCAATTATTTATTAATTTTTATCTTTGTTCCTTTATATCATTTTATTTTCTTTTTATTTTTTTCCCTTTTCAATTTCTTTTTTTTTTCACTTATATTTATTTTCATTTTTCTTTCTTTTCTTTCTTTTCTTTCTTTTCTCTCTCTTTTCTATCCTCTTCTCCCTCATGTCGCACTGCTCCCTCTTCCTAGGTGGTGCACCACATCATAGCCACATCAAAAGAATATCATTCCTCCATACACCATCCATTTTCTTCTCCATTAGGTGAAAATTAAACCTTTGGGCGGGGATAGACATGTGCATTTGTAATCATTGGATATCGTTGAGTATCCTACACACAGTTCATTGCGGAAATATTTTACCCAATTTTGGGGTTTTTATAAAATATTTATTTTACTTTTGTTTTAGGTAAAAAAAGCCTACCGCGGATCTTAGAGTCATAAAAGACTATAAGTTAGGGTGTCTAATCAGTTTCCCTCCATTTAATTGTGGTTTATAAGAACGCACCATTGTGTCGTTATTCGGTGCCTACCGACTTTGTGAAAATTCCCCCAATTTCATTAATTTTATTATTTCTCCTAATTGTTGCAGAACTATTTATCATAAATTAAATTTTTTAAAGGGTTCCAATGTGGTGGGACACCCCTTTGGGTGCATCGACATGGATGATATAAATTTCAATAGCACGAGCATTTAATTTAATTAATTGCATGGGTTTCACAACCTATTTATGCTGTGTTTAATTTAAATAATTAATTCAGATTAATGATGAACTTTGAATTGTTGTGTCTTTGGTAGTTATTTGTGTTGAATTATTTATTTATTAAAAAGTGAATTTATTGGCTTATGTTGATGTGGTACCTTACCTCGTTAAGATTGATGTGTTAAAGTATTAAATTTATACCTTGTGATGCACGAGTGTACCAGTTTAGTTTTAATACTACAATTTCATATCGTTATCATGTCATATATATTTCGGTGAAAACATTAATTAAATTTAGGGTATGTAATGAATGTGGGTCCAATAATTATGTCCACACATAGACCCTCCATTCGTAACTAAATAAAACTACACATAGGGGGTGGTGTCTTTGGCATTGGCATTCCAAGACTTTCTCAGGCTTTCTAATACATTTGAGTGATACAAGATCCAAAAGGGCCCATCGGGTAAATATCCATTTTTAATGTGGCTTAGCTATCCATGGATAATGATCAACCCCTTTTTGTAAGATCAGGACTAACTTAGGTTAAATACATGCCTCATTCGATACATGGTCTTTGGAAGGATTTCCTTTGATGGGCTTATTGGTACTGGATAATTAGACATATGTTCTGTAGTGATACCATCGATATGGGCTCAGACTTCGAATCTCAACATGATCATTAATAATGATGTAGTAAAGGTTTATATTAATGCCTCTTGAGCCTCTTGAGATTTGTAATATTTTTCTGGAAGGTTGAAGACCACCTTGTTGACAAGTGACTTAGACCCCAAGTTAAAGATAAATCTTGGGGTATGTTCCTCCATTATTTTAAATTTATTTCCTTGGATTTATGTATATGTATATGTGAATTTACCTTAAATTTTATATTTTCAGACATCCAGCTTAGGCCGAAGCTGGTTATTCGGTACGGGTGCTGTTGGGAACCCGGACTGAGTTATTTATTTCATTGCACATCAATATTCATTTTCAATATTTATTTAATGGAACACTGCATTTTATTATTTCACAAAACGGAAAGGGTTTAGACATTGTGGGCACCAGACTACTAAGATTTTATATCGCACCCAACTCCGGCATCATTGACACCTAAGTAGATTGTGCACATGAAGGTATTGACAAATGGATGCATAATGAATCTGATGATTGATTGTTTATTATTGATTAGGATGGATACTGGGGAAGAGGATTGAGCCTTTCTCATGATTATGTGGTATCTTTGTGTCCTTTTCTATTTTTGAATATATATTTGAGTTTATTTTATTTTTGTACCTTAGTTTAAGATATACTTCATGGAATGACATGGTTTTGTGAGCTTCCGCGTGTTATTATTGTTCAGTTGGATTATTTATATTTCCCATGCTCCCATTTATTCATTTATATGGTTCCACTCTTTCTTATTTAATTTTTTTACTTATACAATGATATTACCCATTACTTATGAGGGAATAGTCTCCCCCACAGACATGAAAAGGCTCTCACAGCTAGTCGGGGGCCTTTGAAATTCGAGGAGATGCACTTGAGGTTATGTGGCCGAACCGGCTCGGGGATCCTCTCAGGTGGCTTTTGGAATGGGGACATTAGAAAATGGTATCAGATGAGTTTTTTTTATTTTGTTATTGTTTGGGTTTGATAGAAGATTATGATATTGTGGTTTGGAATGTACCGAGTGATTGGACATAGCTAACCCATATATGGAGGAAACTCAAGTTTCGGGGTTGGGATTGCAATTATTGATTACACCAGTTAATGTTGATATGATTTAACTGTTTGATGACTCACTACTTATGCATTTTTATTTGAGTTGGTATTGTTGAGATAATGGGTTTTTACTATCACGGCCTGATGATATGAGGGATATAAATTTCACGCATCATATTAGAAACCAAAGGATTTAAAATGATATGTATATATCCATGCCATATCTACTATCAGGATGAATTTTCCTATTTTCATGTAAGTTCTTTTGTGTCTAGTGGTAGAATTTTAAAATTCTGTTTTGTTGAATATAATGTTGTGATAACTGATTAGATGATAAAATTGCATAACCTAGAAAATGAATGTATAACTTGTTTAGTAATCCCTTTAAGTTGTCTCTTCCATATCAAAACCCAACTCTTGAAGCCGGTTGTCTGTTGTGTATTTCTCAGAGGTAGGCTATGAACCTAAACTCTTTTGTGCCTTACATGTTTTCCACAAATTCCTTAATCCTTGTCTCATGGTTTGTTTTTTGCTATTGTAGACCAATGCCACAATGAAATCTGTATACCTTGCCAATGGAGAGTGGCAATGAGAACATTCTAGAAGTGGAGGGTCCCAAACCACTAGTGGTACCTCTTTTAGTGCCTCTTGTGGTACTATATCCATCCAATACTTCAAGAGACGTTGATGCTCAGTTAGGGGATAGTCTCCTTAGGTTTATGTTGTCAGTTCAGAGTATCCCATGATCTGACCCATCTATGGAAGACCTGATGTGGGACAGTCCACAACATCCACCTTCCACCTTCTTGGAGAGTTGCTGCCGTCATGATTCATGGTCATGAATAGAAGCCAAAAGGTCTATCTTCGACCAACTTAAGATGCTTCCAGATTGAAGGGTCAAGATTGCAGTCTACTTGATTCATGAATCTGCCAAGCGTTGGTGGGATGTTGATTATCTGGATTAGAAGATCAGTGGAATGGTTTGGTTTGACTTCCAAGTATCCCTCCATGGGAAATTTTTCTTGTAGACTCTAAATGATGATTAGGTGTAGGAGTTCCTACATCACTAGCAGGGTTGTGTGACTATGTTAGAGTATTCTACATATTCTGCATATCTTCAGCATTTGGCCCCATCTTTGACTGGTGAATCAAAGACTACTTCGAGGCATTTTTAGGATAGACATTAGTAGACTATCTACTTTTAGGTGTACATATTACATTTTACCACTATCATAAAAATCATGAATTAGGTTGTAGTCTCATAACAAAATGTTAGGGAAGCCAAACTGGTGAGCAAGGGTGGTTCGGTTCGATGATAGGGTGGAAACTCTTTTTAAAGCAGGAAATGTCATTTTAAAGGTTCATGTGGTGGAAATCCTTTCCAAATAACACGTTTTGATAGCTATTTCACAAGTTATTTGTGCATTTGAGATGGTCACAAAAAGCCACAGTGCTTGAGAGACCCGAAAGAGTGCCGAGCTTGCTGTAAGATGGGTCACCTTTATCTTTTCTAACATTCCATCTCTTCAGTATCTAGTGGAAGAGGATATCCACCTAAACCTCCATTAGGTAGGAGATTTATGACTCCATAGTATTCTATAATTTCTTTTTCCACTGGCTGATCAGGCCGATCTAATGGTGGAGGTTGTGGTAGAGGAAATCCATTTTTGGATTATTAGCATCAGTTGAGTGGTCCTACTCAGGAAAACTAGGCAGTGTATTAGGGTCATGTCTTAGGTCTCATGTACATGGTACAACCTACACCATAGGAGGAGATTATAGGTCTATATATGGTTATAGGTACTATTATAGTATAACGTACTATAGTTTCTGCTCTTTTTGATACTAACACATCGTACTCCATTATATCTGCTGCTGTTGTTAAATGTATTGGTTTTCCAACTGTGTAACTTTGCTGCATCAAGTCTCCCAACACTCCACATAGAGTGAGGATAGAGGGAATACTCCAGTTCGAGGAGTCCCCCCTTGATATAGGTGGTACCAATTTTTTGTTGTTGAAATTTCGGTATCCTTGATATGTCTGGCATCAAATTCATTTTTGGTATGAACTGTATTGATTCATATCAAGCTCAAGTGGACTTCTATTATTGTCGCATGTCCTATTAATTCCCTCAAGGTGATGCATATATTCACATTGGAGAATGTGATAAGCAGGAAGTTAGAGCTAATCCTAAATACGAAGTGTTGGGAAGAGTGACGGGTCAGTTGGAAAGTCTCTTCTTGAGCGATTAAGGTACACAACTAGTTGAATTCCCTCCAGTAGTGGATCTTTTCTTGGACGTGTTCCCTAAAGATATCTCTTCCATACCTCATATGAGGGACATATAGTTTACTATCGAGCTATTTCCAAGTGTAGAACCAGTGTATATTCTTCCTTATAGGATGACACCAATAGAGCTACATGAACTCAAATAGCATCTTTGTGGCCTCAAAGATAAGTGTCTCATTAGACCTAGAACATCACTATGGGGTTCAACTATTCTTTTTTCCATGAATAAATATGGAATCCTTTGGTTATACATGTATTATAATAGACTCAACTAGCTCATGGTAAAGAATTGGCATCCATTTCCTCGTATAGATGATCTCTTCGACCACCTACTGGGAGAAACTATTTTATCAAAGATTTATATGAGGTTGGGATATCACTAGGTGTGTGTGCGACTATATAACATACCACATATGGAAAACTGAAGAAGGTATGACATGTACGAGAATCTGGTTATGCCATTTGGCCTCACAAATGTGCCTATTGTCTTTATGGCTCTGATGAACTGGGGTTTTCACCCATATCTTGATTCCTTTGAGGTAGTCTTCATGGATGATATCTTATTGTATTCACATTCCAATCATGACCATGAATCTTATCTTGATATTATTCTGAGTACACTGAGAGACAATCGACTATATTCTATTCTCAACAAATGCCACTTTTAGATTGATAAGGTATACTTCTTTGGTCATATTATATCTAAATAGGACTATCGGTTGACCCTGAAATGGTGAGCGTCATAGTTTCAAGAGAGCATCCCAAGACAGTCTTTGACATCCACACTTTCTTGGGGCTTGCTGGAATTACATGCAATTTATCTAGGATTTATCCTTCTTAGCAGCACCACTTCATTCTTTGACTAAGAATAGTTTACAGTTCATCTGGTCAGAAGCTTTTGAAATGAATTTTCAAGAGTTCAAAGGAAGACTTACATCCGCACTGATCCCAATTCTCCATGAGCTAGGAAAAAGCTATACTATTTATTTTGATTCTTTAGGAATCAGACTGGGTGTTGTTTTAATGCAGACTGATCGAGTCATGGCTTATGGATCCCACAATATGATACCTCACAAGAAGAACTATCCTACACATGACCTGGAGTAGGAAACTATAGTTTATGCTCTATGTTGTCGAAGACACTATTTTTTTGTGATATATTTGTTGGTTACACAAATAATGAATGCTTAAAATATATATCCACTCAATGAGATGTGAACTTACGGAAGCCCAGGTGGGTCGAAAACATGATTCTTTTTTACTAGGAGCTCAC
This sequence comes from Viscum album, assembly GCA_963277665.1. Lineage (NCBI taxonomy): Eukaryota > Viridiplantae > Streptophyta > Magnoliopsida > Santalales > Viscaceae > Viscum > Viscum album. The sequence goes on from OY728132.1 coordinate 1,969,889,022, forward strand.
TTATACCCCTGGTAAGGGTAATTCCATAGAGGATGCATTATGTTGCAATACACAGAAACAATCTGTGCCGGTATCCATGAGTTAGTGGAAGATGACAACTTAGTTTTTAGAGATGCATCTGGCGGTTCATGAGTAGAGAAGAAAACTAGTTCTAGAAGCACTTAAACTGAAATATTCTCTCACAGAAGAGGTTTTCAGGCAATAATAGACTAATACTAAGGTGCTCGTTTTGAGTGAAGTCACTACAGGAGAGAAACAAAATCTTGGTTTGGTTGTTGGTGGAAATGAAACTCTCTTTTACCAAGGCCATGTATGGGTACCTTTGAGTATATGGGAAGAGATAAAGAAATAATATCACACCTCTGATTGGGTTTTTTATCATCAAATAACGAAGATGTATAGAGACATGTTTCAATAGTACTGGTTTCATGGTATAAAAAAGTGGATAACATGCTTCATCACTCAGTGCTCCATATGCCGATAGGTGAAGGTGGAGCACAAGTGTCCAACTAGACTCCTAGAGACTCTAAACTTACTTAACTAGAAATGGAATGAGCTCACCATGGATTTAGTTATATTCCTTCCCGGATCACCTCAAGGCATCTATGTAGTATGGGTGGTTATTGATAGTTGGACCATGGTTGCACACTTATTTCCTATCTGAGAGACCATTTTGATTAAGGATTTGGGAAGGCAGTATATCGGGTAGATTGTGAGACTTCATGGCATACCCCGAACTATTGTCTCAGACATAGATTCTTGCTTCACTTCACGGTTCTTCCAATATTTTCAAAAGGTGCTCGGTTCACAGGTACCTTTGAGTGCTGCATATCACGCTCAGACTGATGGATAGTTTGAGAGAACTATATGAGTGTTAAGGATTCTGTTACAGGGATATATCCTTGAATTTGGAGGTTCTTAGGAGAAGAATATACTTTTATTGAGTTTACCTATAATAATAGAATTTATGAGACAATTAAAATGGATCTGTATGAGGCCCTCTATGGTAGACAATGTCGATCAAATTTATGCAGGCTCGAAGCATTGGGGGATACTTTGTTGGGTCCTCATATCGTTTATGAGACTTCTGATAATGTTTAGCTTATTCAGAAGTTTATTCCCGTAGCTTAGTCCGAATGTTAGTCTTATACTGATCGTCATCACAGACCTCTGGAGTTTGTGGTGGGACATTGTGTCTTTCTATGTGTTTACCCAAGGTTGTGTCACAGCCGGACTCGGAGACAAGTGAATTTATCACTGAAATATGTTGGGATGTTCAAGATAGTGAAGAGAGTAGTTCTGGTTGGCTATTGGTTACTACAACATGAGAGGCACCATGCCATGGACAACTTTTTCAATGTATCTCAGCTCCAACAATATCATCGAGACCCATATCATTATTTTGACCCTGAAAACATTTAGCCCGAGGTAGATGCATCCTTTATTGATCATCTTTTCCATATCGTTGACCATAGAATGATAATCCTCTAAGGTAAGTCAGTCCAACTAGTTTGGGTGTTATGGAAACATAGATGTGTTCAGGATGAGATCTGGGAACAAGAGATGGATGTACGTGCACAGTGGCTTCCGCTATTCTCTGACAATGTTCCACTACCGTCAGAAGGAAAAATTAGGTATGAGTTTTCTTGAAAAGGGGAGGTTCTAACTTCCCGGATTTAGTTAGGTACAGACCCTTTGCAATATTCTCTCTATTTTATTAAAGAGACTTGGGGTGCATGCATCTGCACCCCGCAGTGGGTCCTGGATAGATTTTTAAATTAATTAATTAACTATTGTGTTTTATGAAAACTTTTATGTCATGATTTAGTGCTGTGTTCGAGAATTAAATAATTAATTAAAGTTTAAAAAATAGAAGTATGTTATTTAAATATGATTTAATAGAATTTAAGAATCGATGAAAAGAAAATTTTAAATAAAATAGAAAGGGGTTTATCAGAAAAATTTAAATAACTAAAATTATATATTACTATTTTTATTTATTTTAATCTTTTATCCTTTCTATACTTTTATTCTATTTTATTTTCTTTTTATTTTCTATTTTCCTTGTCTTATATTTTCCTCTTAATTTTCTTTCTTTTCATTGTTTATTTTGTTATTCTTTCTTCCTCTCCCCCTCTCTATCATGTTGCAGTCCTCCCTCTTTTAAGGTGGTACACCACCCTGCATCCCCTAAAAAATATCACCTCTCCTCCATCCGTCATCTATTTTTTTCTTAGTCATGCGTGTAGTGAACCTTAGGGCAAGCCTAACATTGCGCATTTGGAATCGTAGGATTTTGTTGATTATCCTGCGCCTAGTTCGTCACAAAATGATTTTACACTATTTTGGGGTTTTTTTATAATCTTCTATTTTATTCCATTTTAGGTCAAAACAAATCCTAACAAGGTTGTTAATGTCATAAATGACTCTAAGTTAGGTTGTCTACACACATTCACTTCATTTTTTTTGTAATTTATAAAAACGCATTGTTGGGCCATTAGTCGGTGCCTACCGACTTTGTGAAATGTCACCCAATTTCTTTAATTTAATTGTCTTTCCTAATTTTTGAAGCCCTGTTTATCATAAATTATTTTTCTAAATTAATGAAATGGGGTTGGACACCTCTTTGGGCCATCAAATGTGGCAGGAGTGATTTCTATTAGATCGAGAATTTAATTTAATTATATGTAAATCGTGCACAATCTATTTTTGTTACATTTAATTTAAATTATTAATATGGATTATTTATGAACTTTGATTTTTGGATATTTGTTATTTTTTTGGGATAAATTATTTATTTATTAAAAATTTCATTTATCTGCTTATGTTAATGTGGTATTTTTCCTTGTTACGATTGTTGTGATGGAATATTTCATTTATACATTATGATGCATGGGTGTATCTTTTAAGTATTAAATCTACAAATTCATATGCTTATTATCTCATATATAATACTGAAAAAAATTAATTAAATTCAATGTGGGGAATGAATGTGGGTCTCGTATTAACTGCCACATGTAAAACCTTCGTTCCTGAATGGTTACCAATACACACCAGTGGGCGGTGACATTGGCTTTTCCAGACCAAGACTCCCCCAGGAATTCAAATACATATGATTGATAATGGTACCAAAGGGTACCATCATGGAATGATCCATTGGAAATGTGGCTCATCCATCCTCAGATGATCCTCAACCAATTTTAAAAGATTGAGACAGATATGGGAAAATCCATGCCCCAAGCAATAATTTGTCTTTTGAAAGATTTCCTTGGATGGGCTCTGGGGTATTAGATAATTTCATAGATGTTTTATGGAGATACCTTCAAGATGGTTTTAGACCCGAACACTAAACATGAACCTAATAATTATGTACTAAAGATATGTATTAATGCAACATGGGCCTCTTGAGATTTGTCATATTTTTCTAGTATGTTGAAGCACACCTGGTTAGCACATGATGTAGTCCCCTAGATAAACAAAAATATTGGGGTATGTATCTCCCTTATCTTGCCTTGATTTTCCAGGATTTATATATATGTATATGTGATTTCTTCTTATTGTTACTCTTTTCAGTCTTCCATCTCAGGCCGAAAGAAGTTTCTAGGGACGGGTGTCATTAGGAACCGTGACCGAGTTATTTTTTTCATTACACTTAATTTTTCATCTTAAATTGTTATATAATGGACACTTCATTTTATTATTACAAGAAATGGAATGTTTTAGAAACCAGGGGTTCCGACCAACATGGATTTAATCTCACACCATACTCGGGTGTGGTTGGCAACTGAGTAGATTACATGCATGCATGTATTGGAAAAGGGAAGAATTCTGCTTCCGTGGCTTGATTGTTTCTTGCTGCTTAGGATGGAGACTGGGGTAGTGGACTGAGCCTTTGTCGTGATGAAGTGGTTTCTTTTTGCCCTTTTATTTTTTTGAGAGTATTCTTGAGTTTCTATTTTATTTACCTTCAGTTTATATAGACATCATGGCATGGCAAGGTATTGTGAGCTTTGGAACTTGATTATTATTCATTTGGATTATTTATATTTCTTTTGCTGAAGTTCATTCATTTATATTTTAATGTTATTTCTTATTTAATTGTCATTAAATCCATTGTGATGTTACCTATTACCTATTTGGGAATAATATCCTCAGTAGATATGAAAAAATCCCTCACGGCTAGTCGGCATCCTCTGGAATTTGGGGAGATGTGGTTGAGGTTATGTTGCCATCCCTAAACGGGGAACCTCTCAGTTGGCTTCTAGGATGAGGATGTTACACTATATTCCACGTTTCTTGATTTAAAAATCATGAGAAGTCTCCATCAGTTTGATACCCATTACATTAAATTTGGAATTCCCCGACAATTTATATTCTATGACATTAAACATGGAAGCACCAAATACGGTCAAAGATTAATGACCATAAATTCCATAACTGGATGGTCAAATATATATCAAGTTATACATAATCCACAATGAGTAAATGAAATTCATCATAAAATTCCCTCATAATTTTGTATAAATCGTATGAAATTAAAATAAAAACCTAGATGGTTCAAGTGTTATGAAAGAAAATTCATCCACATAGGGCCTAATCTCTATGAAATCTGTCTATAACCCAATCCATTATACTCAATATGACCATAAAATTGTATCTATAAACATTATTTGAGTTGTATGACCATGTATAAAGTAACATAACAGATCATATCAGTTTCACACTTAATGAACTATTGACATTAAATCATGTATCTCTGTTGGGGTTGGAATTTTCATTTAGCCAAAAAATAATACTAGCCTGTATTTATTTTATATGTTTGGGTACGCTAATCGACATACCTAATGGATGATGATGTAACATTATAGAAATAGGAAATTTCTAAAAATAAACCTATACCATATAAATAAATTTTCTTCTATTAAATTTTAATTTCCATAATTAATTAATTTCATACTAGGATAATATCTAACTTATGTTATGCCACAATTTCCCCCATCAGAGCCCCACTCCCATATAGGAAACTGATCCAAGAGAAAACATCATCAACAATAACATGATGGAATATTACTTCTTAAATACTCCCTAGAATACATCTATAAATTTGTTCACCATTTTAGGGAGTACATTAATGGAACCTACCTATTAGAGAGTTTTCTAGTGGTCAACCTCAGCCAATCCAACCTCCCATCCTTTGATTGAGACTATCAATGTCAAAATTTAACATTCACTGCTTTTCATTCACTCAAATACAATTACAACAACCTCAGTGTGGTGCACCCATACATATCTTTATGTTGGTATGTTAGATTGATATATTGGAATTAAAAATTACGTGGTTCCCCTATCATAATGTATTTTTATACAATGGTCTGTGTTTCATTCAAACACTAACTTGGCTACCCCTTTATGGAATGTCATTAGATAAAAATGATCTTCTCGTATATATATTTATGTTAATATTAATGAAAAACATATAATTAAATTTTTTTATTTATTGATTAGTTAATGGAATTGAGAAACACTATAATTCGAAGATGATTTTTTCAAATAATGTTATTTTATTACAATGAATAAAATTATATAGATTCATTTATAGGTTTTATTGCATCATTCAATATAATTTTTGATTACAAAAATGAATGATTTATTGATTGTTCAATATTTACAATCCTCTACCAGTAGGATTCAATTTCACGTTGTATCCTAGTAAAAACCTCCAATTAAACACCACAAATCCAAAAGAAGGTTAAATTAATGGATTTCATCTCAATTTAAATTTCTATTGAGACATATTATTTATGCACCAATTCAATTTTATGTGGTTTATATACTTCTTTTTATACGTTATCTAATGAATTTACTTATTCTCATGATACTATAAGTTTCATTTATTTCATGGGGAATTACAATTTAAATGTTTCAATGAGGTATTGACTATATTGGAATGATTAAATATTATTTTACCACAGGAACATTTTAATTTCAATCACCCTTTTTATTACATATCATGCCATGAGGTATTATTGATAAATCCATATTAATTATTAATGACTATTTTAAAGGAAACATAATTTATTTAATATATGATGAATTATTTGGACATGAAATACATGGGTTGGGGGTCTTTTAATGTAATCCCTATGTTTTTGGTACTGAATAATGAAATCCATTTGATGCATTGGTAATCTCATGAGAATAAATAGTTGACTAAAATAGATGGGTTTTTACACTATAGATAATCCATTTTGTGAATGTCCTTGATTGTACTAGTCATATGATCCTAGGAAACATGACATACAATAATTAAGAATTTACTTCTTTTATCTTCAATTAATATTCATCCATGAGATTTTTCATCGAAGTATCTATTAATATATATAATTATTGATTCATTGATTAAATGAAATATGTAAGAGTTTCATACCTTTCCATATTAAATTTTCCTTATCTAGTTATTCAAATAGAATTTGTTATCATTAAGTTACATTTTATTGTTAATTTATTCTCATTTATTCAATATTGGTTCTACATTATTTACCCTTATTTGGAATTTGAGGTCACCATTATCATGTTTCCTTTCCCAAATCTATAAAGAAGTAATATTTGAATAACTGTTTTATGATGTAGTTTTTTTCATTTTATTATGTATCATGTTTGCATTTTATTTTTACCAATGTGTTATGGTTATTATGTTTGTTATATGGATTTTGAAGACTGCTAAACTAATTGGTCCATCGATAATTGATTACCAGTAATCATGATATTGTAAAAAATAATAATGCACTGAATCTAGGCTATTTGGGTCAAGGCATTGTTTTTTGTATCAAAGGATGCTAACTAGAATCATTAGATTCTAGATTCATAAAACATATATTAGGGAGGAAAATTATAATAACAACATTTAATATAAGTTCATTAGAACATCATATAATTTTTAAGGTGGTGATTATGTTAGTATTCTACGAAATACATCCCTCTCTAGATACTAGAAGTGTATATAGTTCTCAAAAATAATTACCTAGTTGTAATAAGCCTGACAAGGTGGTCTGGTCCAAACATCAGGTTACATGTTTTACAAAAACTATCCTTACACTCTCTATGGATACACTTTGGAAAATTCACATTTTTTAGTTACCTACTATTATAAAGGGGTTTTGATTAATGATTTATCCTATGTAACTAATGAATAGGATTCTAGTATTTGTGATGCATAAATTTATGTTATGTGCTATAATATATTTATAGTTATATAAATTTCGCAACATTATGAGATAATCTAGTTTAGACCACTGTTTAATGATGGTACTTGGAAGGATAAATGAAATCCATACTCATGGAAAATATAGTTATTTACCTACCAAGGAAACAAATAATTTTGGTATTGGATCTAAAAATGTTATGGATATATTAGCCAAGAATAGTCTGGTTACGAAAAATAACCTTTATTTAATTGATAAACCTATTCCATGGGGAGAATATCATTTTTCATATCACTATATGTAGCAGAATCCCCTATATTTTAGTACTACTACAAACACAAATATATCTAATAAAAGGATTAAGTATCTTGAAATGATATTCATCGCATTATAATTCATTGAAAATTAAAATGTTAAAGTTTTGTTCTATTGTATCCATGGTGACACATACCCGTGGTGGTCTGTGATCTAGAATACAAGGGAAGAAGAAGAAATTGTACTCATGGAATGAAGAATATTTAAGGAGACATTATTATATATATACTTTCTTTGTTATCAACAAATTGAGATGAATAAAATGTTCCTTGAATTATTTAAAATGGAATAAGTGAGTTATATATATTATGAATATATCTTTAAAAGAACATATAGGTATGCTACAGATTATATACACAACACAGAGCACGTGATCAACCACTTCATTGGAGGAATTATCCCATGTCTTTGAAAGGAGCTTTTGGCTCAAAATATTTCTTCATATATTGAAATAATTTTATTTTATATCATGATAGAGAAATAATAATCTATGTCTTATGGTTTCAATGGATACTAAAAGAAGAAGAGGTCCCCAAAACACTATAGAAATGGGAATAAGTCTAATAATATGATTAGAAAAGCATTTTTTATCTCATGTGATAATTGTTGAATGAATCACCCTGGTAAATTATTTGAAGGATTGAGAGTCTATTATAATATATGAGAAAAGTATCACCCTAAAAAAAATTAAAATCTAATAAGAAAATTACTATAATTCAGTGTTTTAACTGTAAGTAGATAGGGAACAACACAAATGAATGCCTGAAGCATAAAGACAATATATCATAGAGGAAGCTAAGGGATCAAGGATAAAAAAATTACGGACACAAATGCTGTGTAATATTTAATATACAACTATATTTTGATCTATGAAATATATTTTAAAAGAATGTTTTAGGATTCTCACATTATATAATTTACAAAAAAAAGTAAGGATTTTGTAGCAGAAGATTTTAAATAAGAATTTGTGACCATATGTTGAATGATACCAAGAAAATTTATTTAGTAGAATTTTTTTAATAAATTTATATGGAATTAATAACCTTAATATATTCATGATGATGTGGAAATATTGAATAAAATATTGATTTTGAAAATTTACAACTACCATGAAATGGAATAATGTCTTGTTGAAATGCGTTCAATTTTGTCATTGATGGATTTTAAAACAAATTTATATTAATGTAATATATCCAATAACATGTGTGTTACATTAGAAATAAGGAAGAATGTATGTTTCAAATAATGTTCCTATTGATTTTAGTTATTACCATATATCAAGAGGATATATAAAGAAGTTATTAACATGTTTGGAATGTGAAAATTTAAGGATATTTAATTTTGACTAAAGGATAATGATACATTCATATTGTAAGTTTAGTGAAATTATTTCTAAATTATTTAATTACAATATTTTGGAAGCGTTAACAATTTATGAAATGGTTTAACTATTTCTTAAGGCAAGTTTTTATAGATTGTTTTATTAATTTACAATATAAGAAGAAAAGTTTAAATATTTCAAAGAACAACCAAAGAATAATATTGTATTTATATAAACATATATTTACTTATATTTTTATAGATTTATAGAATAATGCATAAATAAGTGAAAAAATGTCTTGAGAAAAAAATGTTGTCCTATTATCATCATTTTTATGATATTGATGACTTTTTTCATTCATATTATATATGGTTTTTAGGTCAACAAATATCATATGAACATGATCTATAGTTCCTTCCATCAAAACTGGATTGTTAGATTTTTTTCATCTATATCCATGTTTCCATTTCGAAATTTTGTTCTTTTACAAGGGGGCATATTTATGTGACCATTGTACATTACATTATCTCTTATTAAGAATATTTTTTATTAAAAATTTTATGATCTAGGTCCCTCAAATATTTATTATTGTCAATCACTAAATTTTCTAGATCAATTTTAAATCAAGAGTAAGTAATTTTGTATGTGGGGAGAATATAACACCCAGTAATTCGTAAGTAAGAATCTTATATTCGATACCATGCTAGACACATGACACCAAGAGAGTAATGGAAAATGATAGAATGATTTCTTAAAATATATTTACTATTTTAAATATATTTGATATATTATATATTTTTAATGAACTAAACAATGAGTTACATTGCATGACATTCATGAGAGACTTCTTTCAAAAGCATACATGATATGGAAGACTCAGTTTTACATAATAATGATATATTATTAAATATAAAAAGATATAACATAGCCTTTAAATTAGTATTTATGAAAAGGGGTAACAAATTTATGCAAATATATGGTTTACCCATATTTAAAATGAAGTCATTGGTTATAAATTAATTACAAAAGACTATGAAAATTGATTGAATATAAAAGATAATATTAATATTTTAACAATTACATTTTATATTAATAGATTTAATTAATAACAATTAGTGGGTTATATTAATGTAATATATATATATATATCACGTATTCAATATAATATTTCTGATGTTTGTCTAACAGTTTTGTTAAGCATAATATATTGACAAATCAAATATCAAAATTAAATAACTACATTTTTATAAAGATAATATTACCACCTTTTAATAAATAGACCCATTTTAAATATTAATTTCGACACTTTAACTGATATAATATGTAAAAATAAACCTCATATTGGAATATGAATCATAAAAATTATGTTTGGGTGAATTTTTGAAATTTTTTGGAAACATATCATTATATAATTAATAGATAAAAATAATGAACTTTAGTTCAAAACAATTTTATCAAAAAATTTACTCCTATAGAAAAAATTTATTTTTAATTACCATAAAAGTTTAATTCAATTTTTAAAAATTAATAAAATTAATAATATCAGAATTAATTTAAATTTCAAATTGAGTATAAAAACAAAGAATTTTTTTTGACATTTTTTCCTTAAAAACAAGTATTGTCATCCCATCTAGGGGATTAAATTTAAAATAATTTAGAGAAAATGTATGATTGAAATTCAAAAAATGGATTCCATATTTTTAATTAGAATATTTTATAATTAGTAAAATTAAAATCTGTTTTTGACCAAAAATATTAGGGAAGTTAATTAAATTTATTGCGATTATTTAGGTAAAATTTATCCCACTAAAGGACAAAACCAATATCTTGGGAGTCCAAATGAACCAAACACCTATCCAACACCAAATTTATTGACGTATTTAAGCCATGGCCTTCAATTATTTAGTTATTTTTGGTTTTGAAGCCAATTTTTAGGTTAAAACATGGGTAAACCTAACTTCTTTTCAAAATAAATAGTGTATCCTTTTACTCCCTTATACAGGAGAACTACCTCTCCCAATGCCTCACACCTATATAACCAAATAGTTTCAGAAAATAACTTCCCATATATAACCTGAAAATCCTTCCCTTTATCCTATTATCCCCACTTTGGTAGAATGAAATCAAAGGAATCCTTTTGGTACAAACAGAGAAGTTATATGATTTACTGGTAATGTCTTCTCTCAAGATGTCTAGTTTCATTTCCATTCTGCACCACCTAAAATATCATTATAATATATTTATGATTATCAAAAATTTATTATTAAAATACCGTTTTTCTTTCCATCTTGTGTAAATATGATAATTTTTCTTGGGGAATGTCGACAACTGCCCCCTCAAATCGATGTGACTCAGTCATGGCACACATAGGATGTATATAAGATTGTTTTGATAAACATATGTAAATTTTTTAACATATATATGGTACTAGAATTTTAATTTTTATATTTATCATTTATTTATCATTCTTTTAATAAAACAAAGAAATGAAGGTATCATTCATTCGTACGTAAGACCTACGATCTCCATAAACAGTGCACTTCATTTCTAATCTCCAAATATAATGGACTACTATAAATATATATATACTATCTATTTATGATAATTAGGTCATGGATTACATTATAGAGATGAAGAAATAATAATATTATTAATAGGAAAAACAATGTAAAAATTCAAAATGTACTTGAGGAAACAAGAAAATTAACATCTGAAATAGTTAAAATATTAAAAGAGTATTAAAAAAGGGGTAAAGAATATTATAAAGAATAAATATATGATATTATAAACATGATTTTGGTTATTTTATAAGTTAGTAACATATTTTGAATCTTTGCACACGAGCATTAATACCACACAACAATATAATGGTTATGGTAATGGATTTCATCTTAATTTACATTACATTGAGACTCATTTTTTTATGCACCGATTCACTTTTATTTGGTACATATAATTCAATTTTAAATGTTGTATAATGAATTTAAATATTTTCTTGAAATTATAAGATTCATTTAATTCATATATAATTATGGTTTAAATGTTTAATTGTGGTATGAGACACTTTGGAATGTTTAAATATTATTATTTCTCAAGATTATTTTAATTTCAAAAACCCAAATTGTTACTTATCCTCCTCTCCGGCATTATTGATAAATTCTTATTATTTATTCAAAAAGGGTATTTCGTATAAAACATTATTTATTTAACATATGAAGAAGTAGTTTTAAATGAAATACATGGGTTGTGGACCGTTTAAGGTAAACCCAATGGTTATAGACAGATTAATGAAATCCCACGACAAATTAGTTTTCTCATGTGATGAAATAGTTGTCCAAAATCTATAGTATTTTTCATGATAGATAAACCATCTTGTGAAAGGTGTTGATAATATTGGTTCTATGTTCATAGGAAACATGTTGTCCAATAATTTTTCATTCCCCTCATTTAATTTTAGTTATTTTTTAGCCATGATATTTTGAGTTGACATATAAATGGATAAATGTAATTTTGTGTTCATTGATAAAATGGAATGTTTTTTTGTTTCTTAGATTTATATAATGAATTTTCATTATCAATTTATTTAAATGACTTGTGTTATCCATTATTTACCTCACAATGTTACTTTATTCTCATTGATTTTTTATTGATTCAGATTTATTTACACTTACTATACACTTGAGCTCAACCATATTGTGTTTTGTTTCCTCATTTTATAAAGAATAAATCATTGAATAAGAATTCAGGGATGTGATTTATTTTATTTTATTATTTCTCATGTTTTTATTTTCCATTTCCTATTATATTATTGGAATCACGTATGTAATCTAGATTTTCCAAGATGGGTAAATTGATCAATTATTTGGGACATCAATCCCTGTAATCATACCAATATAATAAATAAATATATTGACTCCGGTCCTCTGTGGTCAAGTCAGTACAATATTAGAGTTTAACAAAAATCCACACTACTATGGGGACTAATAAATCAATTTAAAATTAAATATAGAAAAATTATTTTTTCTAATAAATCCCACGAAATACAATTTCATTGACATAAATATATACAATGGTAGTGAATACACTATTAAAAAAATATGTTTTATAAAATATATTCGGGCTTAATGAATCACAATTTAGACGAAGAAACACTTTCTTATTTAGTAACACATTAATCAAAACATAACGATAGAGTGGTATTGTAATTGAACATAAAATTTCATGATTAAAATAAAAATCATGATATTATATCATAAATAGTACTTATATACACGACATAAATGAAATTTGTTTCGTTGAAAATACATGTCTGAAAGAGAGGAAATTGAGGTGAAATCCCCTAGAAATTATAATAAATTCCATGAATTTACATTAACATCATGTATCATAAACATAATAATCATAATAACAAATGGAAAAACATACTCATGTCCATTTCCATTAAAAATATTTATGAATTTTCATTATCTATAAGATTTTTTCCAATTTTTCACTTATGGTTTTTGTAGTTCAGATCGTTTTTACTTTACATATAATTGTTTTATATATATATTATTTATTCTTTAACATTTCATCATGAATAGGTCCTTAGTGATATTATTATAGGGTATTTATAATATGTTATGATGCTAAAAATTACTTCCATTAGTGTTTTAATATTTTTCCAGCATGTAGAAATAAATAACAATCATTGTTTATTGATTTCTGAGGAAAAACTAACTACTTTCATAACCGATGAATTAAATGTTGATAAAAAATATTCCAAAAATAATTATTAATATATTTACATAATTTTATACTGTAAAATATGTTATCAAAGACATTTTGGACTTGTATAGTATTGTTCATGAAGGTGGTTAAACCAACCTAAACATAAACATACAATAATTAAATAATACTTTTGAGATGGTTTGTTTATATTTATATTATACCATGGGAATAATGATACAATTTATCTTTTATTACTATTATATATCAAAATTACATGGATTTATTAGAAGAAATGGATATGTTTATGTTACCCTATTTGAATAAATAATTTCTCACTCAATACACTTATTTTATATGATTAAAATGACTATGATAATTTATTTAACATATCATTAAATGATTTTTTAATTTATAATCCAAATAACAGTGTTATTTTATTGATTTTACATTTATACTATAATACCATCTATATATATGTCCTTTCATGTGTCTAAAATAAATTTCAATGGTGTTAATTATGAAGTAAATCTATTTAGTTGATCATACTCATGTCAGGGATGATAATTTTCATTAGATGTCTACATGGTAATGAGTTCATTTTTCAAAATAATGGTGACCATAATCTTTTGAAATAATGATTGGGTTTTATTTATAGACAAAATATACGATTTAAAAGGCTACATTTGAATTATAGGCATCTCTTTAATTGTATGATGTTTTTCCTATTTATAAGTGAATGGTAATGTAATTTTCAGAGTAACCCATTAAATTTTAATAAGTAAAGGTTATTATGCAAGTTTCAATTGATTTTTTTAATACAAGATAGATAAATCGATCTGTATAAAAATTAACTTCCAAAACCCAGTTTGAGACATCATTGAGTGTTTTGGGGGTTTATTAAATTTTTATCTTTTACAATAAAATATTTATACCATATAAATTAATTTCTAACCATAGTAATTAATATTTATGAAAAATACTTATATTTACCATTTCATGTTATTTGATACATATGATCTCAAATTATGAAAAAAAATTAATATTTTTCTCAACATGTGCATTGAAATTGTTAAAAAGAACACACATAATCATAAAAGGTACTTTTTTAGAAAAAAAATCTTCAAATAATTGATTTTATAAATATTATAATACTACGATGAATAATGATTTTAATTATATAAATTGACATATTATTTAACTAATTTTTTTATGAGGCCTTTATGTAATGAAAAAAATGAATGTCCTTTGGAATCACAAAATTCAATGAAAATAAGAATTTTTTTAATATATTAATATATTAATTTGTACAATGAGTGATTATAATATATTTTATATATTTAAATAATATTTTAAAAGGAGTAATTTTATTCATTACCTTCATATTTTATTTCTTTAATGATTTTTAATTGTAATAGTCCATTCTAACGTAGTAATAAAATAAATGAAATCATGGTTGTCCTTAATCTCATATTTTTAGCATAAAATAAACTATTCTACAAAGTGATGAAAAATAAATAAAACATATATTTATGTTTTAAATTTATTAAATGATTATCTATATAAATCAAAATTTAATACAAGAAAATTTATTTGTAATGGGAAATGTAAAATATAGATAAAGACTTTTAATTAGAAACAAACTATATAAAACATAAGACTTTTTAATAAATATCTTATAATGTCAATGTTTTTTAATTGATTACCATCTTTGGTTAATTAATAATTACAATATAATATTTTGGGGATCATTTACATTTTTTTTAGAAATATACGTCATTAACGACATTAATTATATAATGAAAATTAGAATTTTAGGGTGTTAATATATTATCCAATTACTTTTCAAGATTCATATACATTGAAAAAATGGGAACAAACTATTTAGAATTTAATGAAATGAACAACCCATAAACCCCCCATTATGTTTTTTATAATGGTGGTTACTAATTTATTAGATTCTAGAATAATTTATTTCATCTCTAATCGACATATGTTTAGTCCAGAGTGGGTTGTTTCAAAAACAACTATTATAATGGAAAATAATTTTTTTTAGATGAATTGGTACCCACTAATTGGAAGAATACATGGTATATATTTATTTAACTTCAACAACTAAATAACACACTAGGAAAGGACATTTTATATTCTGTTCATTTACCTGATGCTTGAGAAGAAACACAGGATGTACCATTACATTTTCATTAATGGGTATTTTTGATACTTTTAGATTGATATTTATATCGACTATCATATAAATATAATATTCACTTCCACATTTGGATAATTTCAAATAATAATGTGTAATTTTTTCTATCCAATTCATTCATGTATTTTCCAAATATGCATCATCAATATCTTTTCTTATTTTTATGATAATTTAATTTATGTAATCAATGAATTATTGAAAATTCATGGTTCTGTTTTAATGATTTTTTTGTATTTTAGTGTTTTTTATTCATATTTTTATTTAAAATAATTATATATTTAATTATGAGAAATACCATTTCATTTTGTGATAAGGGATTACACGATAATGCTTCATTTCTTTGGATGAAATTCAATTTGATAAATCAGAATGTTATATGATGTAATCCCTAACATTCCATAAAAATGTGTAAGGTGTGAATTTTTTCTTATGGTATAATATATTTTATCATCCTTCTATTCATCAAATTTTTAATATTTATGTTACCATTTCCTAGTTACGACAAAATGAAAAATAATTTTTTTATTATAATAACAATGTGGATTCTCTTAGTAAATTGAAATGGAGTCTCACATTACTATTAGAAATCAAACAAAATCTATGGGATTTTCCATATGATATCATGTGTTACACCTATAACATTGTTATTATTGTAATATTATACCAATTTTAAATGATATCAATATTTATTTTTTTATACCTCACAAACACTAGACCCTACCATAGAAAAAGTTCACCCAAAATGAGAATTATTTCATTTTCATTGTGTTTGTAATGTATAAATCGATGTTATATCTTATAGGGAATAATGTAATTTTTTTAACTGAGAAAAAAACCCACAATATATCATTAAAATATTAAAATATGAACGATGTATAATTATTTGGATGATCTATCATCAATAGTTTAATTAAGAAATTATGGATAAAATGGAGAAAAGAATGTGGTGGTTGGACATATATGTTGGATCTTTCCATCCTCATGTACCAATTGATACCCATGATTTTACATAAATAACATACTTTAGGATGAGATTTTTTATCAATTAAAAGATGATATTCCATGGTATAATGATATTTTATATTAATTGATAGTATTTTTCCTGCATACTAATTTCATCAAATAAGAAACCCACTATATTAACATCATTCTCATTGGTATATTTTTGATGACCCTTACATTTAGTGAAAATATAGCCATCCATTCATAAATAATAATCTACATGATATATATTATCAATGCATAATTAGGTTATTACACACACTTTCTTAGTGGGAGCACTTTAGATCTAGCCCAAATGTTGATTAATTCCTTAATTATTGGATATTTTAGACAAAAATATTTTTGGTTGCATAGTACGTTTTAAGAGATTATCCCCATTTACAATGTATAGGGAATGTCACAAAAATATTAAAATTACCCAATATCACATAATTTTCCATGAATTTTTTTATTTTTTTAGGGATTGAAATTATGGGGAAATATTAAGAGATTCATATAAGAACTCTAGGATTTATAAGGATCAAACCAAGGATTCCCTTGTTCACTTATAATTCATTAACAAATAAATGTTATGAAGAATTCACTCATTTATAATGAAAGGATGAGTTTTTAACATGGTATGGTTCATTCCCAATGGTTTGTCCCATTTACATAACTAATGTATATCATTTTTGGGCTGTGAAGGTAAAAAATGAAGGAACTCATTAGACACCATCCTTAAATGGACATTTACTGAATCACATCTATGAAACCCTTTCAGTGTCCCTAGTGGAAGAATTCCATCTTTAGGAATTCTACTATAATAAACACTTTGGAATTTTTATCCTTAATACTTAACTTATATTCAATTATAGTAATGACACTACACACTCATTATCTGGTCGGGGTTGATACATTTATGAATTTGTTATGTTTTTTTGTCATTATTCTTATTTTTCTATAATTTTAGTAGTAAATAATATTTTTTACTCCTAGTATTATTTTTTTCCATTATGTTCCGAAATATTAATTTTAGCTTCCAATATAATTATGTTATATATTTAAAATTAATGTGAAATTTCCCAATTCAACATTTTAGTGATATTTAAATAAAATTTATATGATTAATGACATAGGAAATTCACATTATAATTAACACTAATGGTTGATTTGATGTAAATTTTTTTATGGACTAATGAAATTAATTAATATATATTTTTTAAACCTTGGAGATATTTTTAACTAATATGTCAGTTTTTATAGGATAAATATTCCATTAAATATTTCTCTAAATTATTGTACTCAACCATGAAACATAAATATTTATTACATAATTAATGGTATATATATGTTTATAAATTGTCTTCCATCATTGAAAAATGATTGTTTCATATTTTTATTCTCAACTTGATCTATTTCACTACTTTACTGGATTGACATTTATGTTTTTAACTATTTTATCATGAACCAACCTAGTTGACCTTATCTAGACTGAAGGAAGCCGAAATTGGCATTCTTGATCCTCCCATGATGGAAACTATTGTCTTGGATCAAAAGTAACTTAATTGGAAATTATTTATCCCATAAGAAAATAGATTAATATACATGAAAATAAGCATAAAATAATCACTAGATGAATAATGAAATGAAAGAAAGAATATGTCCGTATTACATCATTCATCACTACGAACCACAAAAACACACTCATGCAATGCATGAATTAGATCTGGGTATGACATAAAACTAGAAATGATATTATTGTTATGAGCAATAAAATCACCAAAATTTAATCTATATGAAAAAACAAACCCCTTGATATACCTTGAACGTGAAAACCATTTCATAGTAGCTCTAAATTCTTAATATATAAAAATTAATTTTCCAATTTTTTTTTAAAATTACAAGAATAAATTGTATAAAAAAATATCAAATTTTAAATTTGAATAATTATTTCTAATGAATAATTCAATTTTAATAATTCAATTATATGAAGGTTCAGTATGTGATGGAAATATTGCAGTATGAAAAAATAAATATATGAGTAGAAAAGAACAGTTTATAATAAATTCATTAAATTATTTTAGTCATTAAAAGAAAAATAAAGATGGGATCAATTAAAAAAAATCTATTGAAAGGTGGATTAATAAGTTGAAGAAAAATGAAAATCCTTATATATATAGGTTATTTGAGTCCCTAGATTCCTCATACAAT
Source organism: Viscum album (assembly GCA_963277665.1). Classification (NCBI taxonomy): domain Eukaryota; kingdom Viridiplantae; phylum Streptophyta; class Magnoliopsida; order Santalales; family Viscaceae; genus Viscum; species Viscum album. The sequence goes on from OY728132.1 coordinate 1,969,907,968, forward strand.
CTGTGATTTTTTGGAATAAAAATTAAAAAACTTGATGAAATTAAAAAGAAAATCCAATATTATAGCTGTAATTATAATATATTTTATGTTTAGTTAGTGATGTTACATCTTCCATATAGTAATCCTAGGAACCATCCCTGCCATATCCAATAGTGTGCTGGTACATATTCCACTCTCCTAGGTACCTAGGATTATAGTGTTCTAGGATCAAATGGAATTGAATTTTTTTATTATTTCATATATTTATATAAAATAATTCCATTCAAAAAATAAACACAACCACATTATCACATGTTATCTACCTCCTTAATCATATCCCTATTTAAAATGAACACAACAAAGGGACACAAGTTTCCACTATAATGTTATTGAAATTTAGCCATTTAATAGATGTATCACATTTAGATTTCCTATATGAATGCATTAAGAGAAGTTTAATGGTTCTATAAAATATTTCAGAGGGAAAATTGGTTCTGTCTTCATAAAAATTAAAACATTCCCTTTTTAAAAAACATTTTTTAAATTTCTACATTTTTGTGTTAAACAATTTGAAAATTTAATTTACCCATTAGGGTGATACAAAATTGAAAAAAATTAAATTTTGATTAATATATGGAAACCCAAACTATAAATATAGGCAAAAAATTGAAAATAAGTGGAAATTATTTTATAGTAACAACTATCAACTTCATTACATATAATTTTCATATAAAAAAGAAAAAAGAAAAGAAAAAAAAGAAATCTTATATTTAAAAAAAAATCATTTACTTTGGAAACATTCCAGAAAACATGTTCCCTTTGATAATGGTAACTAAAAATCACATCAAATAGGTCTGAAGAAGAAATATTGATTAAAAGGAACCCTAATGAAGTAAAATTCACTTTTAAATTTACACTCATACGAGCCTTTCCACACACACACACAAAAGTAATTCAGGAATATTTAAAAATATTCACCCCAATGTGTAATTATGTAAAATGAGAGAATATATAAACATAAACATATATATATATATATGAATATTTTTACCTATTCATACACATGAATGTCCCTTTCAACAATTGTGGCCCTAATATACCTCAATATATTCCAAGGAACACTGGAAAATTATTAAAAATCCAAACATTAAAATATTCTTAAACAAAACTAGAGATATAATAACAAATATCAAAAAACCTATCTCTATTTTGTATAGAAGTCACTATGTTCAATGGTTATAGATGGAACTGGCCTTAATCCTGGATCGTGAACCATAAACATAATGAACTAGGAAAAGAGATACCCCAAATCAGATTAGGGTTTTGATAGTTAGTAGGAACTATAAGGGAAATGAAAAGAAGATCGTAGAATAGAATAAAAGAAAGAATTATCATAAAATATCACAAGATATGATCACATGTATGAAAAACTAAAAATAGAAAATTGAGGAAAGGTGGCCATTGGGAGTGGGGTTGTACAATATATAGAGTAAGAGTGATGATGGGGTCATGCATATGAGTAATGGGGGGGATTTGATGATAGAATTATGTTTACTAATATAATTATATTAAAATATAATATGACTTTTTAATCTTTTTATGGGATGGTCGTTTGTACAACATAGTCTATGATACCATGCACAAACTATACCATATCCACTTTGGTGTATTTTATGGGATCCAGGGGATAGTGAACAACTGTATTCGTAAAATTTAATCCTATAAAGAGCCACTATCTTGTCTAAATTATTCTCCCTAGGCTATTTCACTGTTTCCCCTAATAATATGTGACATTCTACCCTTCAAAAAAATCTAAAATATTCGGAAAAATAATTAAAACTCAAACCGAACACCTATGATAAAAAATAAATTAATGATAAATTAATAGAAATAAAACTCATGTTGTGGTGAGAAATTTCTACATACAATTGTAACATTATTCGTGTAAAAATTTACCAAACATAAACAATGAATATAGGTTGAATAATTATGGTAGAACAAAGAAACAGAACCAACACACAATTAAAGTCTAAAACATTGGAATGTGATTTCATATTTAAAAGTCAAACTAAAACTTATCTTGAGGAAAAAATGAGAAGAAATATGGTGGTTCTCCCAAAAATTCAAAACCAATAAGGTTCAAATAAACCTCAATGCAATGGGCCCCCAATGAAGAGACTAAAAATAAACACAAAATTGTACCATGATTATTGGTTTTCATAAGACAAACACATAACCAAATAGGCACTACTGAGTAAGTAAAACCATTCTAAAAGAAGGAAACCCATTTAAAATTGAACATTCACAATTCAAAACCATATAGATCTAAAAATTTCCATCAAAACCATAAAAATGGTCCAATTAATAGATATGTATAAGAGGGGAAAACTCAAATACCATCATCTCAAATGTTAAAGAAAATATATTGGATCGACATCCCCTATATCTGGAAGAACCTTTACTATATGAAATTATTCACTCTAAGACCAATTGATGAATCTGTGATTTCAAGAATTAGCGACTGCCTCAAATTTATGTGATTAAGTCACGTGATGAAGACAATATTTTATGTATTGGAACATATAAACCTCTTTAGGGGTCCTATATGGCTAGACCAATGAGGATTCATCAAAGAACTATGACAAGATGAGATAAAATTCATAAACTGAACCACATGGTGTAAAAAAATTGATTCATCCATAAATCAAGATGTATGAACAGTTAAAGAAGAGACCCTAAAAATAGTTTTATTCCATTCACACGTCTCACTGGTTGGGAAATTCATCATGATATCATTGAGAAACTAGACATCTAACTTCCACATAAATTACCACTAAAACTAACTCATATAAGGATAAATTATCCAAAAAATTTAAAAAATATACAAAAATAATAACACATAGTCCTAAATCTCCATAAGGATTCCCTATACAAAGCGAGGATCCTCCTACTGATTTTTTGATTCTATCTCAATGGAAAAGAAACAATACTAGTTGAGATGTTCAACCCAACCCTTTAACAATAATTGATTGGGATGAAAGCCCATTGTATTTTCTATTATAAAACCTCTAATGACCCTCTCCCACTACCAACTTATGAGAATGAAAAAATGAACATTACTCCACAACTCCACTAGGGGTCCAGTTGAAAGAAAAATTGGGTCAAACTCCCAAGAAACCATCATGACCATTCTATGGAGAATAATTTAAATAGAAAAACACAATAAATTATCAATATCAATATTACTGACAAATGATATAAAATATTTACCTATGAACACATATTTATAAACAACGAACCAAAAAATAGGACTAACATCCCCATTTTGAAACCACTAATTTTATTTTGTAATGAAAACCATTTTCCACATAAAACCAATTGATCATACATACCAATTTAAAATTACATATTCCAAATCAAGTCCTCTGGGACTGAAATAATTCCAAAAAAAATCTAATTCTCAAATAATCATATTCCCCTTTTTAATGACATTTCAGATAAGAAAAACATGCTACAATTATGGGCACTAACCATGGGTATTCAATAAAGACTCTCATATATACATTATCATGATAGATTTAGAACCCATCACTAAAATCAAATATCTATATATTTACCACTCACCTACTTCTATATAGATATATTTGTGACAACTCTTAGGAATACCGATTGATAATTAATTGTAACAAGAACAAATTCCATACCACTCTTTTAAATACCCCAACTGATTTTCAAATCACATATTTTTCTTTCATGATTACTTTCAAATTGAACATTTATTTAAAAAATGAATTGTAAAAAATATTTGATAAAAAAACTCCCCTTCAATTTTGAAGTGAATCAAATTTATTTTCAATGAACACAATTTTTTTTAAAAAAAATCAAATTTTTACAAAACAAAAATAATTTTCAAAATCCTAGGATGATTTCCCAAATAAAATTTTAAATGCATGACAGGGGGTAAAAAATATTATGAACACTCACAGATCAATATTATGTTTACATAGAGAAGCCTATTATACACATTTCTTGGATACATTGTTTGGAGATATATTTTGTTAACCTTGTGAGAACATTAGAGGCCAATAAAAGTGATTTCTTAGTCTTGACATGATTTTTTGGCCTTAAAAAAACATGCTCCATATATATCCACAAAAATCCAATAAAAAAAAATGTAACATCATAAAAAACCCATATATTCTTAAATATAAAAAGAAAAAACCAAATCAAAAACACAAAACCTAAAAAAATATCTAAAGGGAGAACTCATATTTTGAGGAACCACCATCCCTGTCCTCCCTGTAAATTCAACTGTCTTTTAAAATTTATTGTGAGAAAACACATACTTTAAACTGAAAAAAATTGTCTTTTTCCAATCCTAAATCTAGTCAATTGTACATCCTTAAATTAAAAAGGCTAATTATATAAAAAATTATTTTTCCCTTGATAATCCCAGGTCCACCCCAACTGGTCACCCAAGTTGACCTATAACATGGCGTAAGATGAATTCTTGAATATCCTAGGTTGGAAACTAATTCCATGCTTCAAATGAAAGTCAATTAAGAACAATGGATCCCATTAATAACATAAAAATATATAAATAAATTTGATGAATAAGAGTAATATATGGACTCATAGTGGACTGAAATAATACTAGATATACATCCATGTGACCACATGGGTTACTACTAACCAAATAACCACAGACATATAATGATAAAAAAAATATTGGTTACACTAGAATATAAAATTGATAATGTAGGTGTGAGAACCAATATTCAAATTTGGGATAATAAATGAAGAAACACACACTATTACATACCATTAATGTTAAAACAACATCAAGAAAGTATTAAATTAAAAGTTTATAAAATGTTGGTTTTCTAATTTATTTAAAAACATAAGATGATAGTTCATAAACTCTATTTTATTAATTTTCAAAACAATTTAAATATAATAATACATTATTTATTATATTCCCATAGGAAGGGGTATGAAATTAAGTAAATATTTTAGTGTGAAAGTACATTATTAGGTCCAAAAAGATAGTGGTATGTAAAACATGATTTATATTAGTTCATATAGGACAACGAAACTAATTATAAGAGTATTCAAAAATAGTACCATAGCAAATAGATGTAATGAGCGAAAACACTATGGAGATCCCTATGTATATAGGTTAGTTGTGACTCTTAAAGTCTTGTATCATCGGTTATCCATCAAGAATCAATATACACATATATGATCCACTAGAGAGGGTAAAGAAAAAGTGTTAGTGGTATCCATAGTAAATAAAATGTTTGGTTAGTGTTGCAACATAATATATCTAGGGATCTCAGACCCCTGCCCTACCGACTTGACCCATTTACAATTACTCAGTCCTCATTCCATTGTACACAAGAATCCAATATTTTATGTGCAAAGGAAGGATAGGTTTTATAAATTTATCATATATAGATATAAAACATTCTTTTCTCAAACCCCATCGACCTTCTCACCATAAATATCCACCTATAAGTACATCCCAGTTACAGGTCAAAAAACTAACATAAAAGATTTTACAAAGAGAACATATCACGATTCATGCATTTTACACATACTTAAAATTTATTTATCATGGGGGTAGTTATTTGGGGGTTTTGTGTTTCCATATAATATTTTAATAGTCAAACTACACCTCATCACATGAAATGAAACACTTTACATTTTGAATAACCTTTGGTAAAATTACCACATTTCTGAGAGAATACAGTTTAACAATCCAATTGAAAATTTGTAGTGATATAAAATTTAAAAGACATAAAGAAATGATCAAACTAAGGAATGACATATTGAAATTTTTTGGTTAAAATTAAAATCCATGTTACAATCCATTTAAAATAAGAAAAACTATCTTTTAAAAATATAAATTTCAAATAAAATGGAAAACACACATTAAAAACACAAAGAGATCATATATTTGAAATTAAATTCTTGAAAATATATAACCAAACTCATAAATATATCCTTTAGTGAAGGTTACTAGAAACTAGATCAATTTTTTCCTAAGAAGCAAGTGATATTGGGAATAATAATAGGGGGAAAACCCCATTTACTTATACACACATATTCCACTTTCAACATATATAATATCTTCACATATCATTGTAGATATTCACATATTTTTGAGTGAATATTTAAAAATGGGTACTTATATTTTTATATATATATATTCATATGAATAAATATAGAGAACACACATTTTCAGAAATTTACATTACCCAACTTTTCTGGAATACTAGAAACATTAAACATACAGATTCCCAATGACTATAACAGTTTAGTGTATTTGGATAAATGGAAACATAAAAACCAGATTATATGTAAGGGACATTATCAAGAACTAAATTCTTTGTGAATAAGACCCTGCATAGACAAATCAACCATAGTACATATCTTCATAACGTGGTTATGGAAACATAAAAAGTTGTGAGCTCCGATGCTCAGAGAAGGTAAAAAAATGTGATTTATAAGTATATACATGAGCAAATTGGTATGTAAACATGATCATAACATTATAAGATCATATATTCCATATAATAATATTACAAACTTGATTCTTTGAAATATTATTATAAGTTCATAATATGTGACTTATAAAGAAATAATGAACATAATCCATGAAATCAAATCATCGAAATATGGTATAGAACTATGACATACATAAAGATGAGGTATCATTCCTTATAAGTTTATAATAATTTCTAGAATGTGTCGATTAACTTCATGGGAACCACACATTGTATGAGGGGCACACCACTATCTATAGAAAAAATAATTTCTTAATTAGTGATTATGTTTCACCATATTCTCATATTTTATCAAGTTTTTCAATCTTCTAACATCATGGTGACTACACCTACTGGATGGGACACACCAAAATCCCACATAATAGTTCTTTCCTAGTAAGTTACTATTTTCCACAACATCACATAGGAGATCAAGCCAATAGAATTAATTCACATCATTATATCATGAGATATATATAATTACTAAATGAATTAAAGGGAGATATTGGTCCCACCCATTAAATAATAAAAGAACTCATATGATATAAATAAGATAAGAAAACAACAAAAATATCATGAATAATAAAAAGGGATGGGTTATATAAAACCCCTATCATAATCCCATAAAATTAAACGGGATTCATAAACATGTAATTATTTCTTAAACAATTGAAATATACTGGTTTCATAATCATTTCAATAAATCCTATCCCTAGAAAAGAATCGAGGTTCACAACCATAAAAACTAGGGAAAAACAATGGGTTTCATATACATCTTGACATAAAAATACAAAACATTAAAGAACTAATAAGAATTTAACCATGGTAAGATTTCTAAGAAGGGCATGGGAAACATCAATGTTTTTGATCTGAGATAGAAATTAACATGGATTGATATTTTGAAAAAATTTATGGAGGTAAATATCCTTTCCTTTTGAAAAATGATCTATAAAATATAAAAATCATAGAAACCATTTTCATGAAAATAAATACTAAAAAATATAAATATCTTAAAACATCATGGAAGCCTTTTATTGAAAATATATAGATATTTTTATAACATTTTGAAAAACATTTTCCTTGAAAACATATAAAATAACCATAACAAAGTTTTGAATACCATTCATTGGAAAATATATTGAATCTTTTAAAGGAATGGTAAAAAAGATTAAGAAATTGTAAATAATTTTTTATTAAAAATTATGTTAAATGTTCATTTTTAAACATTTATTAAAATATTTTTCTTGAAATTAATGGCCTGTGTCTCAAAAAGTGGAAATTGTGACAAAACTACATTTTAGATTTGGTATCTATTGAAACATAAACCCCATAAAATAGATGTCATAAAATGTATAACTAAATAAAAAAACAATTAAGGATAAAAATCATACAATCTATTTATGGTAATTATAATCACCACACATAAGAGATGAGTTTTAAATAAAGCGTAATTATCATAGAAATAAAAGTGAGACTTGAAATCCCTTTACCTTATGTCTGGCATGTCATCATACTCTTTCAAAACTAATATATAATAAATATATGGTTGCTATAACAAAAAATATTATTATAAATAATAACTAATATGTTGTGATTATGACTTTATATTATGCACTTGTTAAAAATTATCTATTTAAGTTTCACTTTAGGTAATATCCATTTTTTTCTTCACTCGTGTCTTAATATTATATTCATTTGGTCTTCATAATTATATAATTACTTAAAAATGAGAAAAATATAAATATATTGTATATTTAGTATATTTTTATAATAATAATCCATCTAATACTAAAGTATGAAACAGAATACACTATTTAGGAAGAAGGTAGATCATACGTACACATGAAAACTGTTTCCGTTTAATAATCGTTTTTTAAAAATAAAGATAAATGAAATATATGTACACAAATGTCTATATGTATTTTTGTTATAGTAAAATTATTATATATTATATATTAGATAATTTTACTAATCCCATCATCTAAATGATCCATGTTGTGTGTGAACAAATCACATTGCTTATTAGGAGTGGTTGTCTATACTAACTCAAGTGAAATTATCATATTTACACAAAATGGAATGTATAATGATAAAAATTTGAATAGAATTAAATACTACTAAATAAATAATATATATCATATATATTATATGTGAATAGATTTTAGAAAATAATTCCCACCATGATATATGATAATCTAAAAAGATTAATCAACATTTTGTGAACCGATAGTTCATAGTACAAATAAATATCATGTTAATTAAAAATTAAATGGAAGTATTTGAACTAGTTAGTGTAACAATTAGTAAAAAATAATATCGGTATATTAATTATACTTGTGTCTTTATATAATCATGAAATAAGGATAAATTGAATGTGTGGAGAAAGAAATTAAAAAAATGGAGCATGAGGGAGGGTGTTACCTCTTAATCACGCAACCCTTTTTGGTTTTCACCAATGGTATCCTTCAAAGGGTTTATGACCAAATAGTGGAATGGAAGAATAATTCAAAGAATTTTGGAAGTGTATTTTCTATATATTTTCCAAAACTAAGAGGTTTAAGACGTGTTAAGAATGGGTTGCGGTGGTGGCCTTTGATTGGGAATAGATGGGACATAATTGGAATTTTTGAAAACATGACAGGTAAACCCATGTTTTTACATTAAATAATTCATATACAAAAAAACAATAAATAATAGAAGTATCATGGACTAATAATGGCCATAAAATGGGTTTTGGACAACTTTTAATGTCATTTTGGCCCTTTTGTTTAAGGTTTATTCCCATATTTTAATTTTACCTTCATAATTCTAATTAATTTTAAATAATTTTACTAATATTTATAGTGAAAAACAATGTTTACATTTTTATAAATTATAAAATATTATAATAAAAAATATTTAATCCATTTTGACAAATGTTTTCATGTAAATGGGATATATTTATTTAAATTTAATCCCAACGATGGGACAACACTATGGGTTTTTAAAGAAAAAATGATTTACATGATGGTCTATTTTTATACCAAATTTGAATGTGAAATTGTGTCTAATGAGCAATATTAGAGTAATTTAAATAAAATAATCTAATTAAAATTTTAAAAATTTTAAAAATATTAATTTAACTGTAATAATGAAATATATGAAAACATAGTTTTGAATTAAAATTCAGTATATTTTACAATTAATAAAAAAAATTGAGGTTTCTCCAAAAAATCTATGAAATATTACCTAACATAATATAGAAAGTAAAAATTAAAAAATGAAGTTTATTTTATAAAATTAAATATCTAAATGTGTCTAAAATTAATTTTATAGTTTTTCATAGAAAGACATTATAACTAGTTCATTTTACAAAATAATATTTTTAAATATATAAGGACTTTAACAAAAAATATATCTTTCATTATGAATAAATTTTATTTATGTAGAAAAAAATATTTATAGAATTAATTATTAATATTCCTATCATTATTTTTACAGGATAGTTTATAACTACCTCATTAATATAATTATAAAAAATAATTTTTTTTTTAAAAAATCAATGTTTTGTGTAACATACACCAAGTCAGTGATGGGTGTAACATATGACTAGTAGCTTTTTTAGTAACTAACTCCGAGTTGATGGCATTTGAATGGAATGTTCTAATTAGTGAAATGATATATTTTAATGAAAATTTAATTTATTCGAGATAAAAAGGAAAATAAAAACTCGGTGTGTAACATTCTATCACCTAAAATGAATTTTATCTTAAAATATATCATTTTTGTTAAATGGTTGAGGATAATAATGATTCATCATATCATATATTTCTATCTTAGAATCCTGAATCTAGTAATTTTACCACAAAACATTACCCACATGAGTGGTATTTTTTCATAAAACATTCTCTATAAGATCCAAAATTTCAATTTTTTGTTCATTATGATAACAATCCTGCTTTAGTTGTATAACTTCTGTGTTTAAGGCATGTGAAGGGTTAGGTATGTACTTCTTTAGGGGAGATATGTGGAAGACATCTTGGACTTGAGAGAGATTTGGATGATGCTCCAAGAGCTAGGATACCATGCCAATATGATCAATAATGTCCAAGGGACTGATATACCAAGGGAATAGTTTCCCATTCTTCCTTAATCTCATTGAATTATTCATGGGAGATATTTATAGAAACAAATTTCATAAAATTAAAAAACTAGATCACACAATCTTCTATCGTCATAACTTTTCCACAAACTATATGATTCCATGATATGATGTTGAATGCCTATTTCCTTCTCTTCCATTTCATTATTAATCTTAAATCCCAATAGCATTATTTCTGCATCATCATCAAAACACAATAGAGATCTAAATTTATTCACATAGAGGACATCATAATATTAAGTCTGAATGATTTTTTGAAAGCTATATGATGGCGTGAACCTAAAAACCATTTAAATCATGAGAAGAAGATCTCAACATATCCTCTAGGGTTTGAACTATTATATTATATTGACCATATATCTGATGATGATAATAAGTGATGAAACTAAATTGTGCATGATTTTCTTGTTGATGAAATCTCCAAAACATGGATTTAAAAAATAGATCATGATATGAAACAATATAATGTGGTAATTCATTTATATTTAGCACTTCATTAATGTATATCCCAGAAATCAAAGCCAGAGGGATGTATTATTCAATAGCTATGTTCTAACTTTGCATGGTGATCAACTACCACACATATAGAATTAAACCATTTAGAGTTTTTTCGTAGTCAAATGAAAAAATACATAGTGATGTTATCCAAATTCCATATTCATATGGGTAGGTATGAAACAACCCCTTTGTCTTTTTTATTTATTCTTAACTTATTGGCATGCCAAGAAGAATGATACAAACAATACGATATCATTATTCATAGAATCCCACTAGAAGTATTATTTCGAATCCCTATACATCTTCATACTTTCAGGATGAATAAATAATGAATAACTATGACATTCCTCTACCATATCCTTCTTCAAATATTGTATGGAAGGAACACATACATGATTCTTGTACCACACCATTCCCTCCTGATGATGGATAAAATCATAAAAATTTATATCTTTCTTTTGAATCTCTACATATTTCTTTAGTTACACCTTAATATTTACTTAGATAGATGGTTGAACATTCATTTGAAAAATCTATTATTTCTCCCTTAGTTCAGTATTTATAGAATCATATTTTGAAAATCCATAAATATGGGATCTTGTGTGGTCCTCATCACGTATAAGCTAGTGCGATCCTTTAGACAAAATGAATCGACCAATTTGTTTTCTCTAATTTGGTGTTAATGTTTTGAGCATTCATAATATCTTATCAACTATGACTGTCTTCTCAGGCATATGTTTAGAACGTTCTATGTGAATATATATGTAATACGATTAGTATATGTATATATATATAACAAAATTTCCAATAAATTTAGTGGGACCATATCTTTGATGAAATATTACAGCTTCTAACTCCAAATCATGAGTTGAGAAATTTTTATCATGAGTAATCTACTGTTATGTTGTATAAACGATAACCATATTATTATGCAAATAAATACATCCCAATCTTTTCATAGATGCTTCACTATAGTTTTAAAACCCTTATCCACTATTGGGTAATGTACGAATAGGTGTGTGGACCCACCTTCCCTTTAGTTCCCTATAATTCCACACATTCATCTATCCGGAGGAACAAGACACCCTTTCGAGTTAACTTTTTCCAGGGATTAGAGATTCATGAAAAATTCTCCAAAAAATCCTCAATAATTTCTACATAAACATGAAGTCTATCGATCTCACTCATCATGGATGGTGCATGTTAGCATTCAATAGAATGTTTCACTGATGGATCTATTGATATACCATATCATTGGATTATGTGACCCAAAAATGAATCCTTTTGTTAAACAAATCCCCACATTATAAATTAGGAATATAGTTTCTCTATACCTAGGGGTTTTAGTACAATTAAAATACTATCTTAATGCTCTTACTTTGTCTATTAATAGGTAAGAATATCATTTATAAAGACTATCAAAAAACTGATAGATGTAATCCCTAGAGACACTATTCAGTTAATCCATGAATTGAGTTGGGGAATTAGTAAGATCAAAAGTCCTTTATATATATTAAAAGTTTCCATACAATGTACAAAATTCTATCATGGGTATATACTCTTTATAGGCCCTTAATTATTGATATATAGAATGAATGACAGTTTTGTAAAATTAATGATTACCATCCATTTTACCAAACAAGTCATCAATAAGGGGAAAATTATACCTGTTAATTATTGTTATCTTGTTCAACTCACTACAATCTTATAGAGACACATTGGTCCATAATTAATTTTTTAAAAATTAGTAGGTGCACAACACGGTGACACACTTGGTTGAATGAATTGTATTCCATGGTTTTCTTAGATTAACTTCTTCAGTTACTAAACCAAAACTGGGGATGTTCTATATGGAGTAATTAAAATTGTTGTTGACCCAAGTTGATGATTTATTGAGAACTCTACATAATGTTTTGTGGGGAGGAGAGTAATATTTTTTATAAATAACAAAAAAATTCCCATTAAAAGGGCATATCATCAATGTTGATTATCACCCCAAATATTGTACATAAGAAACCTCTCTGAATGGGAATTAAGACACATTCACAGAATACAATATCTACAGGATATTCTTACTTATTTTCACATTGGTGGATTATCATATGAGTGTTTGGAATTTAAAATATAAATTCTCTTATAAAACAATTGATATGTGATTTATTCAGAGTAATGAAATGCATTGCTAATATGACGTCAAATTCATTAGAAGGAATAATGAATATTATTTCGAAGAACGTTCCCACAAGCACCAACTGGAGATGAATTATATACTTGAGATGCAATCATCTTAACATTAGGAGATTGAATAAATAATTCCATATCTAATTATTTAGGTGAAATATCAATACCCATAAGAAATGATGTATATATGAAAGTAAGGGAATATCTATAATTAAATCGTACATTAGCAGTTTTATAGTGGATGGTAAGTGTCACTTTAATCATGATGTTATCCAACCCCTCATCAGAAAAAATGATCACATGTGATTTGGATTTATCCCGTGGTTTAGGAGGGTGCTGACATCGATCATCATCATTACCCCTTGGGTTTGGGTGATAGTTATCGTAATTCCAATTCTCCATATATATTTTGAGAACTAAATTGAGGGAGGTTTATTGTGTGCTGCATTTTCTGCATTCACACCATTATCTAACTTCTTCCTATCACATGGGAAATCGAATACATGATTGGATTACCATTCAATCATAAATATTTTATTGGAACCCTTAATGAAAATTCCTACATGCTTGTTCCAAAACATATAACATTAAGGAAATATTATATTATTTCTTCATAGTTTTAAGATTTTCATTTAAACTAAATATTCCTTTCATACTCAAAATCATGATAACGATACGAGATTCCAAGCCCAATTTCAAAATTTATTGGGCAATGAAAAATATTGTCATAGATAATAAAGTATCCATTTAATAATGATGTTATGAGAAATGGATTTATGTTACTGAGGATCCAATTACCATTACATATGGATTTGTTGATAATTCCAAATGCTTTCCCCATTAGTCTTGTGAAATTATCTACATAGGAACCAATAGATTCGTCATCCTTTTCCTTAAATTGATGGAATTAATTTTCCATCGTCATGTGAAGAACATGGGGAAATTTCATATTTATGAATACATTACTAAAATCATACAAATATAGGGATAAAATTTAATCATAATTCTTTCTATTCTTAAATATATTGCACCGTTGTTCTGGTTCTCCTTCAGACCAATAAATTAATAGTTTGACTATCTAAGGATCTGGACACTGGAGAAAAGAGAATATCTTTTATGTGGTACATAAATAGTGTTTATATTCAAGTGGATCACAAGACCCACTTATAGAAAGTTGATGTTTCCTCGTGAAGGAATCAAAAAAATGTTTTCCATTCAATTGATAATTTGGATGTCCACCACGAAGTAAATATTTAGAGATTAGGTTGGGAAAAGAAATTTGAGTTTTCTTTCTTTCTCCAATAGAATGTGGATTCTAGGGATGAAAATCAGTGAATTTTATTTTTCAATCACCATGGACAACCTTACTCTTGGTTCTATCCATTTAGTAAAACAAATAACATAAAGTAAGAAATTGTAATAATAATTAAGAACCACATAACTATAAAAATTTACATATATGATATCAAAATTATAACAACTTCTTCAATATATGACACATTAGGAATATCCTAGGTTATTAGTACCAAAATGTAATACAAATTATTCATTATTTTCTTTGAAGAGTTAATGAATTCATAGATCATACCATTGAGAGTCTAAAACCCGGTTTGCAGTAGGGCCCATTGACATGTAATATGTTACACTATGTCAGGCCTGACACACCATATAGGAGTTGTTATTCATAGGTACATAGGTTTCTAATCCACATGCACTTATATTATATAGAAACGGATTTATTCCTAGGAAACAACACACTATATCCATCACCAAAATTTCTTGGATATTTGACTGTACATATCCTTATACTAGAACAAAACTATGGACATGTCCCTGTGGGTTTCACTATGGTTTTCTCATAATATCTTCCAAAGGATAACTAAAAATTTATATAATACCAACTATTGTAACCATATAATTTCATATATTTACATTAAATAACTGTTGAGGAATACTTGAAATATTATAAAAACAAAATCCTAAATACTGTACAAGTCTAGTGAATTTGGAAACATAGAAAGATAAACACCGGTACATAAGTGAGATGCATTATATCCCACTACGTTTTTCATGAAAAACAGAATTATAAGACAGATAATTTATAACATATATCATTATGACATGGAAAATGAAACATAAAATTTGTGTGATATAATATGCACAGGAATGGAAAACAAGGGATACATGTAAGCAAGATCTTGAACATTGGGGTATGTTAACACGATAACAACAATAGAAGACCATGCCATGCATATCATAATATCATAAAAAATAATCATGGATAAATATTTTATGTTCATAACACATGAATCATAAATAAATGATGAACACAATACAAAAAATCATAGTATATAAATAAGACATCGAATAATGGCATACAAAAACATGTAATATCTTTCTCTATATGTTAAGCCAAATTGAAAGAACTTATCGATGCACTTCATAGGATCAAAAACTATCAGAAAGGATACAAAAAATTCCCCAATCATATTCATATTAATATAATGGACCGGGTTTCCCCATTATCCCATAGTAGATCGAGATTCTCCATCTTCCAACGTCATGGTGACTACACCAACTTTGTGGGGCAAACCAACATTTCGAGTCACATTCCATTCCTTATAGGAGATCAATTTTACCTATATTACAACAGAGGATCAAACCCATTAAAGTAATTGTAATCAATATCTCATGAGATATAAATCGTTACCCATTTTATTAGAGGGATATACCTGACCCACCAATCTCATAATAAATTCATTCATACGTATGCTAAAAGATAATAAAAAATTCATAATATCATCACCCATAAGAGTTATTATTTTTATAAACATCCTATAATAATCTGATGAAATTAAATAGGTTTCTTAAACTCAAAATTATATCTTATCCTAGAGAAAATATTTTTTTAATAAGTTATTCAATTTCTATCCTATAAAAAGAAGCAGTTTTCATAGGCCTAAATCCCAAGGAAGATGAATAGGTTATATAAAAAACTTTCCATCAAAACATAAACCATTAGATAAATAATATGAGTGGATCCATTGAATAATTTACTATATTTTCATGAATAAAATGATTTATGTCAACATAGATAGTAAAAAATTTGGAAAGTTATCTTGAAAACATATATGGGGGAAAATATCCATTCTTCTTTGAAAATTATCTTCAAAACATAAATCATTGTGGAAATTTTTTTCTTGAACATAAAAAAACATGTATAGAAATATTCTAATTTTTTTTAAACTTTTTCCTTTTAAATCACATAATGAGTGTTTCAAAATGATTAGAGAACCAATTTCCATGAAAACATCCAAATACAGCTTGAAAAAGTTTTGAAAACCGTTTCATTGAAAATAGGTTGAAACCTTTTAAAGGAATCATGAATACCTAAATAATTTTTAAAATCATATTTCCTTGAATAATATCTTAAAATATAATTGTTTATATTTTTTGAAAATAAGGTTCCTGATGTTCTTGGAATGTGTCTCAAAGAAAGAAAATTGAGTCAAAAAGATTTTTCTAATTTAGTAACTCTTGAAACATATTAACCATGAAAGATATATAATAAAATTGTTATGTATATAACTATAAAAATATGGTTAAAAATCATATAATATATTCATTGTTAGTACAATCTACACAAAAATGTGATGAGTGGTGAATAAGGTTAAAATCACAAAAAAATAAAAGTAATAATAGAAATCAACATACCTTGTATATTGAATCTCCTTATACTTGTTCAACACTTATGTATAATAAATATAATATAATTATGAAGAACCATATTATTATATCTTCTACCATATATTGATTAATTATGACTTTATAATACTTTCTTGTTAATAATTTTATGTTATGGTTTCACATTGGGTATTATTCACTTTGTTCCTTAACGGTCTCTTGATGTTTATATCATTGGTAATTATAATTATATAATGATTTAAAAAATATAAAAAATTATTTAAATATAATTTATATTACTTATATGTGAATTATAATTACCCATATAATATATAATTATGATATTTAAAAAATCATTCCTGGAAATGATAGGTCGTATGTATGCATGAACATTGTTATTGTATAATTGTTTTATTCAATAGAAGAATGTAAATGAAATATATGTATATAAATGCCTATATATAAATATTCAATTAAAAATAATATATCATTTATATCATTTATCTTCACTAAATCCATTCTCATTACATTCCATGTAGCATGTGAATTAATCAAATTATTTTTAGGGGGTAGTAGTCCACACTTCCTCAACCAAAATTATAGTATTTATAAAAAAGAAAATAAAAAGATATTCCTTGAAAAATAACTAAAAAAGACTAAATAAATAATTTATATCAAATATATCACATATAAATAGAGTTTAAATCATAATTACCACCATGATTTTTGATAAAATAAAATGACTAATAATCGTTTCTTGAGGTGATAGTTCGGCGTACACATAAACAGAATGCTCATTAACCATTAAATAAGAGTGCATGTATGTGTAGGTTGAACCATTATTATGAAAACATTTCAATATATTTATGATATAGGTATTTTAAAATAATCAATGAATAAGTATAATTGAATGAATGGTGAAAGAAAATAAAATAAAGGAGGTGAGGGGAGGGTGTTACCTCTTAATCGTGTAACTACTTTTGGTTTTCATCAAAGGGATTCATTGTAAAGTTCACTTACCAAAGGGATAATTCAAGGATTATAGGGGGGATGTTAGGAATTGGACTTGATATATCATGTTTGAGTCTTATGGTTTTGAGTGGTGTGAATAATGGGTAGAGGAGGTTAACTTTTATATGGATGAGAGGGGACCTGCATGTAATTTTTTTAAAAACATATGGTGTACCCTTGATGTTATATAAAACAAATTCCAAACAAAATAAAACTCAATAATGGAATGTGGATGGATGATTAATGTAAATCCAATTACTGTTGTGAATGTGTATGGGCCATTTGGGCTCTTTTGTTTAAGTTTTATTCCCTTTTTAAACATAATTTTACCAAAATTGTTGTCATTAATTTTAATTACATTTAGTAACAATTTTTTCAAAAACAAATTTGACCCTATTAGAAAATAAAAATTATCCCCATTAAAATTATGGAATCAATTTTAATAAATTATTATTAAATAAGTTGAAGAAAATATATTAAATCCAATCCTACAAATGGGATAACACATTGGATTTTAATGTAAAAAATGATCAAAATTTTTCTATAATTCTATATCCAATTTAATTGTGAAATTGGTTCCAATTATCTTATTGGATTAATTGATAAAAACATATTCTAATTAAAATTTAAATCAATTTTAATATGTAACTTATAATTATAATAATATTATATAAAAAAGTTGTTTTGAATTAGAATTCAGTACTTTTCACTATTCATCCAAAAATTATGTTTTTCAAAAAAATAAAAAATCACCCTTAGAAAATTTCAATATTTTAAATTCAGAAATGAATTTTATTTTATCAAATTATATTTTTAAAAGTTTCAAAAAGTAATTTTTTTCATAGAAGTACATGGATAGTTGTTTATTTTGAGAATCTATATTTTTAAATATATAAGGACATTACAAAAATTATATAATTCGTTATCAATTTGTTTTGTTTTTATAAATATATTATAAAAAATATATTAAAACTATTTATTATAATCCATATTAATAATTTTATCTTCAATTTTATAATTATCTCATTTATATAATTATAAACAAATATGTTTCATAAAAACTCAGTGTTGCGAGTAACGTTCACCAAGTCATTGTTGCGTGTAATGGATTCCATTTTTTGTTTTATGTGACATATTATGATTAAAATCCATGTGAAAGGAATGTTAAAATTAGTGAAATGAAATATATGAATTAAAATTATGTTTATTCTAGAAATACAAGGTCCATAAAAACGTGGGCTGTTATAATACACATCTGGGATTACGTTAATAACTGTGGCTGACATCCATCTCAAGGAGGTCTACAAAAAAATACAAAAGTCAAGAAGAAAAAAATAATAAAAAATATATAACAAAAAAATGCAATAAATTAAATTAAATGAAACCATACCCTTATTCAGTGGAGAGAAGTCTACATTCGACACTCACACCATCAGTTGACTTTATTCCAAGACTGAGAACAATAAAAATAAATTTCAAAAAAAATATAACCACTGTTATGTTACATTTTGGCTATATAAAACTCAATATAATGGAAAGAATTAAAGGTGAAAAGAAAATGGAAGAAGAAGAGAGAATATTAGGATAAATGATCACATAAGATGATCACATCTAGATTTGGTAGGGAAATCAATAATAATTAGAGGGATGAGAGGAGGATAGCAGGATGTGGGTGGCATGTGGCATATAAGGGAATGGTTGGTGGGATTGTGTATGAGAGTGGAAGTGAAACCATTCAGATTATTATTATACTTAGTAGTATTATTATTATTGTTATTATTATTAGTTTAATTTATCTTATTTTGTTTCATTATCTATTTTCATTCCATATAGTATGGACACACGGTAAGTTATATTGTGTGGTAACTACGCAGTCAACTCTACCTAGGGTTGAAGACGACACAGGTGAGCACATGGATATTCTCAGAATAGTGTGACCAAGATAGAGGCATTTTCTAGACCAAATTATTTTTTGTAGTCTAGTGTATGGTTTCTATTAACCATGCACCACCCACTTCAATTCCAGAACCTCCTGGTTCTGAGGGAAAGATATCCACCAACCAACGTGAAAAAATATATGAAATTGAAGACATGAAAATGAATAAAATAAAAATAAAATCAGGTTTGGATGTGACGTGTTATCTAATTATATTATTCCATAGAAATATATAATGTGATAAAATATAATAACAATAATAAAAAATAAATAATTAAAAATGATAGTAGTGAGAAAATGCAGAACACATGTGTACATCTAGTTCATGAGATTTTGGTTTGACATAAATGACATATAATGTAAATGGGTCTTAAATTGTTATAGTAATCGATGGATGGAAGTTTCCGTGTAATGAATAATATAAGTATAAATAATTAAAATCATTCTACATAAACTATATATAATGTGAATGTAATACCATTATTTCTCTATCATACAAACCCCCATGAATATTTAGTGACATAGTATTTTTTTAAATTCCTCACTAATACAAGTGTCGTATATATCCCTAAATTTTTCTAAAACAATTTATTAGACAATCAATTTAATTTTAAATTATATTAACATATAGGAGTCATAACACATTTTCTTTATATGTTATTTGGGATATAAGTAACTACAAATTTTTAATAATCATGATTAAAGCAATATCATCATGGATTATTTTTATAAATGTTAATTTTCTTAGGAGGGAAAATATGTAGGTTTGGGGTTGTTATCATGTTATGATGAAAGATTTTATTCTTCACTCATTAATTTATTTTATATTTTAGTGATATTGAAAATAAAAAATAATAATCAATTTCCCATTTATTTTCATAAAATTGGTAATTTTTAATAACATCTAAAAAGTCAAATCAAACTGGTATTAATGTTTTAAATATTAGTGGATGTGATTTTCGAGAGACTATACTGAATCAAGGTTCTCATATATATATAAGAAATATCATTTTAGATGAATATTTATTAAATTACTCAAACACACACATAATGATTTTAATGGTAGATTGCATTTGGTAACTTAGAAACGTAAACTAATGGTCCATGGGTTAGCTATATCATTTGCAACTAAGTTCTTCATAACTAGTAAAGCTCCTTGAAATACCAATCATAACCCATATCATCATTAAATGTGGATATGAATCATTAGAAAGGGTGATATTGGATTCTTAGAAATGGTAAAAAGGAAATTAAACAGAAATAATTGGATCATAAGAGTACAAGAACATGCACATACCATATTAAAACCACATCCTTCATATAAAAGAGAAAAATATTACGTTATGGAATAAATATTGGAAGATCAGAAGCCCTGAATAATTATAGAATTGGGGGATAATAAATCAAGATAGAAAAACATTTGCGTAATATGTAGATCATTGAGTACACATAAGCATATGAACTTATGAATATCTATAAGTAGAAACAAGGATACTCATTATTTTGAGGACCTAATATCATGCCCTTAAATAAAATTATAGACATGTAACCATGTTCACACATAACATTATGGACATGATAGATGGGTCTTCAGATGAAAATATCAATATTTTAACATGTTCATCTATAACATTGTAAACATTTCATAAGGATCACGCATAACATTGTGATCACGTAATTAGGTTCACACATAAAATTATGAACATATAGCCTTGTTAATTAATAACTTATTTACTCAAGATTTATATATATATTGAACTAACTAGAAGATAATATAGGCCCTACCTCTTATATAGTCTATATATTTGTGTGTTGTATAATCATAATACATTCATCATATCATGTCCCATGAAAAAGGGTCGAGTTTCCTAAAAAAGTCATCATAGTATAACATATTGAAGGAAGAATGTTCCATAATCATCTTGACATCATAATCATAAATCATGTAGAAAAAGAATAATTATGGTTTTATAGGATCACAAAAAAAAATCATAAGTAAAATCAACATATTTGGTCTAAGATGACAATTGTTTTGAAAAATATCTTGGAACAATCATTGATGAAAATTTACATTTCATTGAAAAAAGTTTAAAACATAAAAAAATTCAAAAATCATTTTCATTAAAAATAACCATAGAAAAATATAAAATAAAAATAAAAATCATTTAATGCATATCTTAAGGAAAATAACTCTTCCAATTGAAAAAATAAATTCTTAAAAAAATATTTTTAAAATTCATATCATAAAAAATAACATTTTAAAATTATAAATTAATGTATTAATCATATAGTAGTCATAGTTCTGTAAAATTTCAAATAGGTAAAAAGTGTGATCACACTAACATTTTTGGAATGAGATAAATGGGAATTTTTTTTGAAAATGGCATAAAGAATCATTTTAAAAAAATTTATATGTTTTTAAAATAGGGTGGAAAATTACTTTCATAAATCCAAGGGGGGTATTTTAACAATTAATAACATACCTTAATACAACATGGACATTAATTTAAAAAACCTTTTTGATAATAGATAAAAATAATTTTGGTTATTATTTAAATAAATAATATGTATCATGAGTATATAAATATTGGGAAATTATATGAAATAAATAATTCTATTGAAATTACCATATGGGAAGAAAAATTATGATTTTCTTGTTATATAGATCATAGAAAATTATCATCAAAAGTATAATCACAAACAATCCTGAATGATAATGAGATTATAATATGAATCCATCACAACTTTTGTAACATTGAATCATAAGAAAAAATAAATAATAATATTTAATTAAATGTAAAAAAATATATTAAATTCATGATATTAATTGGTAAAGGGCCATTATATAGTAATTAAATAAGGTAGGTTCATACCATAATGTATGTCTAAAATAAAAATAATTGAGATAAAAAACCTTACAGTATAGGTATCTATGAAACTATTACCCCCATGAAAGAGATCCTATATTCTTTATGTAAATACCCATTTTATTTAGAATACAAATCATATTATCCATTAACAGGTATTATATCCACAAATTAAATGAAATTCATGAGGAAGATGGAATTTGGCTCAGAGAAAATTAATGTGGGAGGGGAATATATTACATTAAGTATCAAAATACATCATTCACATTTAATTCTCCACTATAATAAATATTAGGTTATTATTTATATATTAATTAAATATATATATATATATATATATTATTATATATGTGATTTACATTTGAGTTTTAATTATCTTTTTCTTAATAATTATTATTAAAATTACATTACGGGAAATAAATAATTTGTTTTAAATGTCTGTTTTGATTCATTATTTTATTTTAGGTTACATTGATCATGGTTTCATTTAACTTATCCTTATTATGTCCCATGATAAAATGAAATTAAAAGAACACCACATAGGTTCACAAAGCGGTAGTCCATCACACACATTAGCGACATTATTAATTTATGTAATTTTCAAATATAAGAATTTATAAGTGATATTATAAATTTAAAAGTGTAATAATGTCATAAATTTTTTAGAGTAAACATTTAATATATCATTTTATCTATCTATGAAAATTTGTGATGGAAAAAATTTACATCGGTTCACAAAGCGGTGCCCAACTATGAAAATAAATAATGATTCAGTATCCCATTTTATGGATGGGAATAAAAATATATATAATATAATTTACATAATGAAACCTGATTATATACGAGATGATGTGGTTATTACTTTTTAATATCATTAATTGATTATAATGACATATAAGAAGAAGGGAACTGAAAATTTATAGCTAAAATATTTTACTCTTTTCCAAACCACATCATTATTATTAAACTAAAGCCTTCTAATAATAGAATTATGACACATAAAATAATTATAGGATGTGTAGAGATAATTATGGATGATAATTTGAGTAGGTATTATATTAAAAAATGGGTTTCAATGTTTGAGAATTGGACTAGAGGGTGTATCCATTTATATGTGGTGAGAGGGGCACACAAGTAGTTTTTGAAAAGAAAATGGTGTAACAATTTTTTTCATATGGAAGAAGGTTTAAAAAGGTGATATTATGTAATCTTATAGGTAATAATACATAAAAATTTTCCGAATATGGGTATTTAAAAATATTCTAGTCCATTTTACCCATTTTTGTTGTAGATCAACTCCTTGATATGACTATTTTAACCATAAGAGAAGTAATTAATTGTTTACTATTTTTTTCAATTAATTATTGTGTTATAATAGATGGAACACACTAGATAATTTCTAATAATATTATTTAAAATATGGAATATATTTATTTAATTTACAATCATTGAAGTGTAAATATGAAATTGATAATTAATCGGACACATGCGATGAAAAAGTTGTTTTCTAAATTGAAAATTTTCAAAAGTTTAGATATTTTTTATAACTAAGTTCAATATCGAATTGATTAAAATAACCAAAATTAGATTATATATATATATATAATTAGAGTAATTTTATTTCAAAAAAAATATTAATGTATATTGTAACTAGAATGATATCCATATGAAAATGGGATTTCCATTAAAAATAGAAATTTTTCACTTTTCAATGAAAAAAAATTCTTTGATGTAATTTATAAACAATTTGACCCATTATAATTTTTACACAATGATTTGAAAAATGGAGTGTATTTTTTCAATTAAAATTTACAATATTTTAAAATATTATTTTAAAATTATTTCACAAAACTATAAAAACAATTATTTTAGAATAAAATTGGATTTATTCTTATATATTGTCTATAACACACATAATATGAATGTGAATTTTTTTTGGAATATTATATATATAAATTGAATTTATAAAATATACCAAAATTGACTTTTAATTTATTGATATAATACATTATTTTTCAATTAAAAATAGTTTTTCAAAAAATATTATTTATATTAAAATATTTCTTATTTTTTATTTATAATTAATTTATCACTAAAAAATAATTTTATATAAAAACGTAAATTAAAAAATTTATTTATTCATATTCAATCTCGTTATTTATATGGTTATGTGAGTACTATCATATTATATATTAATATTTTTGTTGTATATACCTTTTTTCAAAAACACATTGTTGGTTATTGGGTTATCTATAATTTAATATAATAATAATTGGAAAGCATTTTAATATATAAATTATATATGGGTTAAATTATAAAAACAATAAATAAATTGGGCCATCACAATTTTAACATGTTCTCATAAAATAAGGGTGTACCATTTTTAAATTCAACGGTGGGAAACACACATCATAAAACGAGTTAATCAAACATCCTTCTGAAAAGGGATAAATAGATTTTTGGAGTTCTACTAGAATAACACATATCATGATATCTATATAAGAGGACATTGTTGTGTTGTGAAAACATATACATAGAATATAAAACTAACAACCAAATACTAACAAAAATTTATTGAGAACATACTCATGAGAAAATTATTTACCATAAAGAAATAAATCCCAGATGAGTGAAATGACCAAACGCCCATAAAAATTTATGGTAAATGTGTAATAATTTTGTTTGAAGACCATTTTCAAAAAGTTTAGTATTTTTCATGAGAAGATTCAGCCACTTTATTTCATTCTATTTGAGAAACATGATCTAATTCTTTGGTAATTCTTTTGTCAATTTCAACTTCAGTTCTCACGTTATGAATTGAATTTACCTTAGGAGTAAACTACTACTAGATAATAAAAACCAAAAAATAATGATAATTAATTAAATCAATCTATACATTTTATTAGATTAATTATTATCATATATTATACATTATGTAGAAATCATCAAATAGTGAAATAATTCATTAATATCTAAGACATCGTAAAATGTTAGACATAAGAAATTCAATAAATGGAAAACCTAAGAAACCATCTAAAATAAAAAATTTAAAATAATATTAGTAAAATTTTGAAAAATAACTTAATAGTAATCACATAAATATCATGAAGAATATCTTAATTCTCAAATTCAAATATTGGAATACCTTGGTTATATATTCTCACAAATATTTTAAATAACCAGAGTTACTATAAAAACATATTGAAAATTTTCATACTTCCTAGTTATGAAAATGAAAATGTAATATTAAATATATTACACAAATAAGATAAAGTTATAAAATCCTTCAATGATAATATAAACCACTTTATCCAAAAAGCATTAATCAGTTCTAAGGTCATAAATACTATCCTAATTACACTATTCATATCTATCATCCCATTATCACAATATCTTATCTAAACATCAATAAAATATTGAGATTTATTTTCCATTAATCATGTTTTTCTTGTGAAATATAAATTTTTAAATTAATAATTTTTCTAGTTCGTCAGTATTATTCATCAAATTCATGAAAATACATAACAAAACATCACTAAATAATAAATATATATTTATAGATTCATATAAAATAATTAGAAATTTCCAATAAATAAGAACATAAATAATCCATCTTCATTCTTGAACGATTATATATACTTGACCATCTTATTGATTAATTCAAATTTCATGCAAAATTAAATATGAATAATATAATAACATTCATCAACTAATATTTATTCCCGTTTCTAACAATTAACATGGAAAATAATGTTATAAAATTTAATTAATACTATATATCATTTATAGTATACTTATAATCAGTTATATAACCATTACTCAAACATACATTCTAATTTTCATCATGATTATTCCCGTAAGAAAATTGATTTTCATAAGGCCCATATTTTCTGAATTTAATACATTCTGCCATCTATGTTTACTTAGGGAGTCCTTTATTCTTATCCATTTTATTAACTGATCTTTTTTATTTATCTAAAAAAATTACATTCCACGTGTCTTTAATTTTTGCAATGAAAACAACCTCTTATATCTATAAGATTATCCCTTGTGTTCTTATTCCCACATTCCTGACATATATGAAGCTGAATTTTCTTTCCTTTATGGTCTACACTAGAAAAAATCAATGAGATCTATTATTCTATACTTTGGAAGGTCTGATATTTGGTTAAATTATAATTTGTTAACAATATATCTAAAAACAAATTAGGATTAATCACAATATCATTCAATCTAGTCATTATCCAATTTTTTGTTCATCAATACATTCTGTACCACCTATATTATTAACATAATTCCAAATGGCTCCCACAACTGACTAAAAACTAAATGCATTGTGTGTCAAATATTACTCAGTGTGAAAATACAGGTAATCATGAAAATCTATATATAGGATTTATAGATCATGAAAAATAAATTTCAAACCATGAAAACTTAGATTTATCCTCAGTCATTCATATACATCATCTACATAAATCCTTCATGATTATTCATAAAGAGATAAATAATTTCAAAGGCATATCCCATTGGAGTGTCAAACCATGATTGTATAAGACCATTTTTTATGCACCAAATTATGAACAAGTCGATATTAACAAACAATTTTCAGAGTTATTACCCTATAAAACATATTTGTTAGAGACACATCAACTAATATTATCAATTTAGGGATATTTTTCTAAGAATCCACAATCTCTATCCTTCATGCATATTCAAGGATTATTTCTTTATTAATAGAATTGTATTTATACATATCCTAAAACATAAAACGATAAATATCTTTAGACCTATACATAGGGGTCTCACTACAATGTTATTATCGTAGTTTTCAATGGTTAACTAAACCCACCCTCTAATATCATCAATAAGGACCTATGATTTCATACATGAATTTTATATCTTTTTTAAGAATATTCTTTAGATAACACCAAGAAAATTATCTAGGATCATAAATTTATAGTTCCATTTGAAACATGAGATCATAATAAATCTTGTCCATACGTTATCTATATTATCTCTAATTATGTTTTTAAGAAATATAATCCTTCTTAGACACATCATGTGTAATAAAAATCATTATATCTTATGGAAAAAAATATAAGAAAGGGTGGGAACATATTCTCATTAACTGTAAAAAAGAAAATTCATAAAAAACATGAGTATAAGGGTATGAAAACAAGTGGAAAACATATGAATAACATTCCATGCATATCAATGATAAATATCTAGTGTTATAGAAAAAAAATCAGTAGTTCATAAAACATGAAGAATAACCCAATCAAAGAAAATTATACATGAGAACATAAAAATTCATAAGATACAGATTTCTGGATTACACATAATCATATAACATCTTGAACACATACCAATAAAAATGGGTTTACACATTATGTTAAGGATATGAAAACATGAAATTATGTAAAATTATTGACATGAAACCAGGTCCAAACAAAACTTATGTACATAAACTTTAGGTATATACATTACACTATGTTTTGGTAATCTGGCATACGCATAACATTATTGAAATTTCATCTCATTTACACATAAAAATTTGAACAGTTAATCAGTTTCACACATAAAACCATGAACCTGTAATTAGGTTCATTAATAACATATTTTTTCATAAGTTATCCATATTTACCTAATGCATGAGAGGGACATATAGGTCTCACCAACCATAAAATTCATATATATATATATATATTTACCAAAAATTCATAAAACATTTTTTATATCATACACCATTGAAGGTGGACAAATTTAACAAACATTTCATTACATTATAACACATGTAATGAAATATGTGTCATAAACATATTTTTATAATAACTATAAATAATATAGAGAAATAATAGTAATGATATAATTAGAACTTTTCCCCAGTGATAGTTAAGTTACATCACATGTTTTTTGTCCGAGAAGAAAAATCATTTAGATAAAATAGATGAAGAATATATTATTTTGATAAGAATTTTCCAATTGAAAATACATTTTAAAACCTAAATATATTTAAAATAGTTTCCTTTGTAAGAAATCATTGGAAACTTATAAAATAATTATTAAAAATAAATGAAAAATTTCTTGAGTGAAATATACATTTAACATTGAATATAATTTTTTCTAAAAAACATTAATCATTATCAAAATCTAATTAATTGATAAAATAATTTGAAAAAAATAATATAAGATATAAAACATTGACTGATAATGAAAATGGGAAATACATAACACATTTATATAAATAATGTTTTCATAATTTTTGTAAAATCCAAACATTCTTTATTCAAAAAATTATATGAATATTTTTTTTAATGTTTTTTAAATTTAAATTAACTGTAAAAATAATTCTAAAAAATCATATATAAATATTAAATAAAATGTGTTTTTAAAACATGGAAATGGCATGGAAAAAGTGTTATGACTGAAGGGAATCATATAGTATGTTTTCATTTTAAAAACCTTATTTTATAATAATTTGTATATATAGAAGGGAATTCATAGGGAAAATGTATTATCATTACATAAATAGATGAAAATAAAAATAATTACTTTCATAAGATATAGGTAATAATATTTAATTATATGAATCATAAACATATGAAATCTTGATAGATGATGATATTGAATCACAAAACCCTTACCACATTGGTAACATTTTATTGTAATACCCAGGAATGAATATCAATAAATGGAAAATAAAATATTATGAGAATAAATACATTCATTAAATTATAGGAAAATGGGAATTTTTATAGATCTCATAAAATAATGTTTGTTCATTACATAATATATGTCCTAAAGAAGAAAAATTGACGTTAAAATCCCTTCCAGTAATGTTAACACTAAAACAGTAATCACCATGATATAGAGTTCCAAAATTTCTTATTTAAATCCCAAAAATATTATTTATATTATTTATAAATGACATTCATGGAAAATGTTTAGACAACAAAATTTAAACACATTATGAATAAGTCGGTTCTCTTATGAGAAGCAAAAATAAGATAGAAATCTCCTACATTATTTCTTGGCATACATCATACATTTTAAAACCACATATATAATAATTATAATCTTATTAAAAATATATTATATAACCATAAATATATATAAATAATACCATACTTTATTTTCTTATTACCTTTTATAATCCATTTATGAACATTTCCTCGTTAAAATCACATTACGGGTAGTAACAGTTGTGTTTTTATTATTAGTTTGGATTTATTATTTTTGGTCCTCTTACATTGTTCATGGTTATATATTCTCTAAAATTTTATCTATTATATAAATATACAATATTTTTACTATATATGTATTTATAGTAATCCATTAAATTTAGGGGAGATGGTAGGACGTAGTATATATGAATGCTGCCTCAATTTTCTCAAGAGATGAAATAAAATAAAAAAAATTAATATGTTACTATTTAATATTCAATTTTATATAATATATATCTCATATATTAATTAGATTTACCATTATCACATTCGATGAAATGTGTTAGTGAACAATGAATCACATTGTTTCATGGTGTAGTAGTCCACTGTAAACACGAGTGACATTATCATATACCCTGTATAATGGAATGAAAAAAGGTATATGTGATATCATAATTATTAAAGTATAATTATGTAAAAAATATTTTATATTTTCATTTAATCTACCCTTAAGACCATCCATGAAAAACAATGCAGAAAACATTACATTGGTTGGTGATGTAGTAGTCCTATGCACACGTGATTGATGTTACTTTTTTCGAGAGGTTTTAAATGTACGAAGATAAATGTGATATTAAAATTCCATAATATCCTAATATCATAAAAGTTTTTATACATGTAAAATCCGTAACCATATCAACTAGTTAGTGGTGCTTATGGAAAATGAATTTCATCTTCTTGTGAGGCAGTAGTCTTCCGTACAAAGGATTTATGATTTAGTGACACATTTAATTGATGTGGAGATGGAAAATATTTCATAAATTAACATAATAAATATCAGTATATAGGATGTTCTAGTTTTATTTTTTTTTGTTTTAAACTATTTTGTATAGTTATATAATAATTTAAAATATAAACACATTGTTAAAAACGTTTCCTCATCTTTAGAAAGCTTGTTAGGTTAATAAAATATACATCTTTGATTTGATTTATGATATCCCCATGAACTAAAATATGCTGGTAGGGTGGTAAAAAATTAATTTCGGAAAGGATTGAATAAACTGAATGTTTATTTATGTTTGAAAAGGGGATAATTATGGATGGACTCTTATATGTGTGGAGAGTGGAACACTTGTAATTTTTAAAATGAAAAAGGTGTACCTCAATTTTTCACATGAAAAAAATAACCCAAAGGATTCATTATTGAACCTTATATGCTATAGTATTTATAAAATTTAATAAAATTCGTATTTTATTTGTTTCTATGTAATTTTACTCCAATATTTTTTGTTTATCACCCTAATAAACTAGTTTTGTCGTTAACCCCGATAATTGTTTTTTGTGTTTACTATTCATTATCATAAAGAATTATGTTTCAGTTATTAGATATTTTAAATTATTCTTATTCCTAAAATGAAATACATTGTTTTAAAATCCATTGAAATAATTGGTAAATTTTAATTTCACATTTATCTTGTATAAATAATGAAAAAACCATTTTCTAAATAGAAATGTATGAAATGTTCAAAAGATAATTTTTTTAAATATTAAATATGAAAAATATAACAATGAAATAAATCGGATTAATAGATATATATGTTAATGGATGATATTTTTAATGCTATAATAAAAGAATCTTTATCTATTAAACGCTAATAATGATAATGTTGTTTTTTATAAAAACCATCCTTTTCAGTAACCACTAAAAAGCTCATGTTTTCAGAATATAATCAATAATTCGATAAAAATTAATTCTAAAATTATGAATTAAGATATAAAATAAAATTTAATGTTTCTCTCTATATTTAGAAATGTCATTTATGATAGAAATGTGAAAAATGACTCAATGCTTATTTATAGGTATAACAATATAGTTTCGTAAAAATAACATTAATTTATTCTAATCACTTAAATAAGAAATAAATAAGATGATTTTTAAAATTTTAATATCTATATATAATATAGATACTTCAAATATATCAGTCACCAATAATGATTTGTTTAATTTATTTTTGTAAAATGGGGTTTTCACAGTAAAATAGTTTTTCAAAAATAGATTTTGATTATTTTCAAATGGTTGTAATTTTCATTTATAATTAATTTTATAGAAAAAAATAACTTTATAGACATGTGTATAACACATATTTTCATAATTTAGATAATTTTATTAATAGCTTCAATTATAATGACTAGGTGACAAATATTTTGTTATAAAATACTATTTTTAATGTATTTCACCTTTCATTATAACAAGGTGTTGTGTAAAGAACAATCTATAAATGATATTAAAATCGTTTGAAGAAAAAATATTTCATAAAATATTTGGATGTTATTGTGTAAGTTTAAATTCATGAAAATGACAAAACTATGGAAATTCCCAACCAAAGATGGGAAAAAATAAATGTTATGGCTAATACAAAAATCTAATTTGGAAAAATATTTGTTGGTGAATGTAAAACCTTGTGGTATACAAGGATCTATCCTACCATAGGCAAAAATTTATATATTTTCCACCAAATATCATTCTTATTTGGAGACAATCTTCATTGTTAATAGTATCATGGTAATTAAAATTATTTACCATATATCATGTTGTAGTCCTATAATTGATTAAAATATTTAAAGGGAGTTATTCTTGAGGTACGGAATGTACATTATAGTTATTTTTAAAACCTATATAATACTTTATACTATCCCAAATCAATGGGAAAATGGTATTCAGAATTCATGGTTCACAAAATTACCATCCAAATTACTAATAAATTGAAAACATGGGAATCCCATTTTTATATTCAATCAAGGAGATGAGGGATTAAATTTTATATATTTTTTGGTTTCCTATATACATAATTGATGTCTTGGAATACAATATCCTTATAGGAAGGACATGTATGAATAAAAAGATTGAAATGAGACTCCTCTACCTCTAGATTAAAATATAAATGTTTTTTTATCATTATAAGGGAGAAACAATCTAGGAACTATATTTTTGACAAATAATAATCTTCTTTTTGGGAGAAATTATTAGTTATAAATTATTCATTTATATATATCCTTACTCGTGTTAAACAATTTGATGAATTTCATTAGATCACTTGTTTAACCATGGTTTAGTTTAAAATATTAATTTTGTGTCTTTGGTCGTTCTAATGAGAAAATGTAAGAATCTATTTATTTTGAAAGAATTATTGATTTTAATGTTAATTTTGATTACATTTAATCATTAATATCTTGCAGAACATGACTACATTATTTTTGTGTCATGGTTTTTGTTTTATGCGGGTTGTTTTAGGGTCTGTTTATGTAACTGAGATTTTTGGTATACCCTCAATAATGGATAATACCAAAATCTCATAAAAATTTAAGAACATAAGAAAAAGCATTTGGTTTATTAAAAATTCAATGATATCCTCATACAATTAATTTAAATACAACATGAATTATTTAAAAATTAGACACGTTAAATTAAGATACTTTTAGATTCATTTAACTCCCTCCTTGTTTTTAGTTTTGTTATATAAAAAAATTATTCAAAATTTATACTATATTATCATCAATGATCCCTGATAGATGAAATAGGTCCTAAATCAATATATTTTTAATTGTGATTAACCCATTATATTTAACATGTCATGAAAACATACGAAAATTTTGTATTTTTTCTCATTGAATATTACACGACTCATTATTTTTTCTTATGAAAAAAATTTATTATTTTATATTCTTTTAAATAAAATATTTATTCAGAGATCATTTTCAAAAAAAATTTATTATTCAAAAATTTACTAATAGTTGATGTGTTTCATGTAAATTCTATTTTTATATAACACCTTTCTTACTTATTCATTCCTTCCATTATGAAGATGAATATAAATTATGTGATTCCTATGAGGGAGTCTAGTTGGTCTTAATTATGAAGACCTATTCCTTCGGGGTGGTAATGTAAGTTTTTTATTCTTCTAGTTTTCAATGAATTCAAACCATTAATTCTTTTTATAGTATAAATATTTGAGAGAAATTATTTAATTTAATGAAAGGTTCATCAAGATTATTTTCTGAATAGATGTTTAATGAATGTGTTTTTTCCATTATATCTTGGAGTATGGGCCTGGGGTGCAGCAGTTTGTATCGAAGTAGGTTTTAATAAATTTTTACAATTATATTATTTCATTTATTGGGGATTATAATATTATATATATATATACATATTAGTTACCTATCAATAAGTATAATTATAAAATAAATTCATAGAAATTTAGTGTTGATTATGTGGTATTACAAGAAATTACATGAATCTAATGAAACTGTATATTTTTGGTGTACGTGGAACAGATACACCAAGTGATAATAACCCTATAAAATGATGGTTGAGTATCAAGTTGATCATAATTTTATGGATGATTAGTATTCCGAATGATATAATGTTTTCTTGACACTCCGAAGTGATATGCTTTAATTGATATCATATACACTAAAATTGATTATGAAGTGTTTAAAATTATTTTTGGGATGTAATATATATCATGTAATGTTAGAGAACATAGCATAAAAATATACATTTAAATACTTGGTTAAACAATAGAGTTACTGGTAGATAAATCCCTATTATAATAAAATCAAAATGAATCAATAATGAAAGTGAAGGTGTTTTGGATATGAAATATTATGAATCAAATTTCATTTTCATTTGATAAATTATCTTATTTTACAATATATTTTTATAAACATCATTTTTTCAGTTTTTGTATGGATATAGTATCATGAAAATGAAATTGTGATATGTATTTCCATTTAAAATCCTAAAAAATATGAAATAATATTTTGGTTAATTATGGTGATTAAAGAAATATCTCAATAAATTTATAAAATAGGGTAATTATAAGTATTGTTTTATCCATGATTAGAAGGTAGATATTTTAGTAGGGTATGAATCATAATTCTCTAATGGATACTGTAAACTCTTCTTTTACTGAATGATAATCCTAATTATTAAGATTATATTTATTTAATTCTAGGTTAGAGAATATAAAACCCATTTATTTAGGAATATATTTTCCGATGAATGAATTTTATGTCCAATAGAATGATCCATATTATCCTAAAATATAAAATTAATCTTGACATATTAAATGAATATTTTTAGAAATTTTAAGAATAAGAAAATCCATTATAAATAATGATGTTGAAGTCAATTATAAAATAAAACAATGTTATATTATAAAACATAAGTTCCTGAAAGAATATTTTACAGTAAAAGTATTTTATTTATATATATATTATTTTCATTTAATAGATAAATAGGAAAATAAATAAATTTTATTTTTACAAGGATAATCATATTTAAATTAATCATGTAAAAATTAACTTATAGATAGTTTTTAATTTTTCAGAAATAAAATTTCATTATATAATTAGTGAAAAATATCATGTTTATAGAAGATCATTTTTTAGTTTATTATAATTTATAAAAGAAATATAACTGTATTAAAAATTTTATTTGATCAAATATTTATTCATGGGGTAAAATTATGAATTTCCAATGAGAGTCTTGGATTTATAAAAAATATGATTTATATTTATATCACAGGTTAAAAAAATAACTGTAAAATCATGTTTCTATATTTTATATAAAATAAAAATCATCATTTTAAAATTACATTTTATATTATAGAAAAATTAAATAAAAATTTATTTATTTAATAATAATTATACTTGTGTTATGAAAGATAATTTAATTTATTATTTTAAACTACACATAATAAAAAAAATAAAAAACATTGTATTTCTAAAGAATGCTCTCACTAGTCACTTGCATTAATTGGGAAATTAAATTTTAAAAGTCTAGATATTAACTTTATAAAATTATTTTCATATAACATAATTTTAATTAAATATTTGTAAATAATAGGCATTTTATTTGTTTTAATAATATTTATTGGAAATTTTAAAAATATTACTTTCACCAGTTAAAGTAAAAAAGTGGAAACTGATATTTACCTAGTGTAATAGTCCTAGGAAATTTATATAACCTTACTCCAATTTTATGGATGAGATGAGACTCTAGTATCCCATATACCATATATTATTTTATAGTTATAGATCATTTTCCACTAGATATTTTCATTCCATTATTAAAATATATTCGGTATATCAAAATTATCACTTCTCTTCACTTATAAAACGAGATCACATAAAAAAATTTATATTACTCTTATTTTTCTATATTAACTTATTAAAATCAAGATGTATCAACCTTCTATAGTTTATTTTTACATTACTGAGAAATTGTACTCATGTATTCATCATATGGCCTCTATTTCCCAAGTGATTTGGAAGAAGAGTCTCAAGATCTCAACGTGAGAATTTTGTACTACAAAGTCCTTTCATATTAAACATCTTATTAAATTTTTTTGATCTAATATAATATAAAAAATTATAATTATTATGATAAAATAATGATTTTATATTAATTGATGAAATATTATTCAGTCTATTTTATCCACTAAAAAATGGAACATCATTTCTATTTCAAATGTAAAGACTATCATGTCCGTAATGTAATGAAATTCAATTTTCATTAATGAATATTAAGGAATTTAAAAATCATGTATTTAATGACTTAATATGTTTCATATTTAAAAATTATTATTTATAATCTGAATTTATCAAATACATTTATTCCATCTCATTCATTAAGAAATATAATGTTTAATCATATGTAATTGTAGACTACTGCCTCTATTAATGATGAATATAATTTTTCATAACCACCCATAATGGATATAATATGAATTAAATAAATTAAGATTTTTATCATTTAATATGTCATTTATAAGACCTATATTATGAGTTATTAATAATTAGTCCATTATTATATATGCAAATTTAGGTAAATTTTACTACCTATAGAAGCGATGTAATAATGTTTATATCATGAATTATTATGTAATGTTATATAATGAAAGTAATATATAATAATAATTCATTTAATTTATCTAATTGTTACAGAATATAATAATTATTAAAAAAATTATTTTTTAATATATAAACTTTAAATCATCACTCACTGAAATAAGTTCTTCTCAATTTCCATTTTAAGAACACATAGAAATACTATTCAAAAAAATGAAATAGATATATCATGATTCAGTAAAAAATTAAATATTGTAATTTTTAATATTATATTTATGATGAATATTCTATCAATAAATTAGATTCCCCATCTATATTACTATACATGTAATTAAATGATATCATAATTTCAAACACCCAATGATGAGAAATTAACCAAAACATGGGAATATATTTAAATCAGATGATTTCAATGTTTAGTTTAAAATAAAAATATATTTTATTTAGGTCATAAAATATTTTATTAGTATAGTTATGATTGTTATACCCTAGGTTATAAATTTTTGAGTATGTTATAAAAATAAAATTTCTTATTTCGTTTGATTTTTTCTTCTTCATGATATGATACATATTCACAAATTTACTCATTTGTTAGGATTAAATTATATTCATGGATATGATTTTACATATGTTTCAAATATATATAATTGATATAAAAATTTATCTTATGTTATAATTTTCTTAGGACACTAATTTTATTGATAATGACAATGATATGTGTTCTTCTTAAGGAGAATTATTTTCTAGAGTTATAGCAATTGCTATTTCACTTTCATTTTATGAGATAGTTTTTTCTTCAATTATGAAAAACTAATTCTTATCCTTATTATTTTTAGAGAATTAAATTTATTAATTTTTATGTCAACAAAAGAAGATGATGTTAAGATGTACTATAATACTCTCATAATAAGTAATTTTCATCCATATATATATTTAACAATCCTGAAATGATACTCTTATATAATTTTTGAAATAAAAAAAATATATTTTTACTGATGTTTAAAATTATCATTATTTTTTTCAAAAGAATTATTTTTTAAAATTTTAATGAAAATAGTTTTTAGTAAAATTATTTTAAAATATTAAAACAAATTCCTTCTCAAATATATATTTTAATCTCCCTCTCCACATTCCTTTTATAAAACGAATATTCCCTTTCTGAAGCACTATTATTAAAGTACTACTTCAAATTTCATGATTTATAAAAGTACTAATATTATTGTTTTTGAAAATTACATGTTATTATGACATACATGATTTCATTTTATGACTATGGTAATAATGATTTATAAAAACAATGTCACATTTTCATTCACTAAAAGATAATTCTTATTTATTAATATTTTTTTCATTATTTTAAACGTATTTTCCAAATGATTTTTACCCTTAATAATTAATAAAATAGAATGGCATGTTGATATATATTTATAAAAGATGAGGTTTTATTATAAAATAGATATTATATTTTTAAAAATGATATTAATGGATTGTGATTTTATGGAAAAATTCTGCATTATTTTTAATATAAGAGAACAATTATAATATTTTTCTTATAAATTTTGTTTTTCTTGATTTAATGTTGTATTTTTAAATTACTTTTCAATATATATGTATGAAATTTTAATGTAATCTTTTAATTGAGTTTTCCATTCTCTTAATAAGGGGTATTTAGTTGTATAATTCCTCTGAATTGTCCAATGATCATTAAATGTAAATTTTCATATATATAATTATAATTAACAATCCATTTGTAGAATTTGTGAAATGTCTATTCCATAATCCACCATCCTTTATTGAATACATTATATAAAAATCCAGGATTTTTTATGAAACCCATTTATTTTCCATGGATTAGTAAATGGTTTATAAGTAATTTTTTTTAAATCCCTAGTAATATATATATAAATATGACTATCATTATGATGGTTGTTATCTTATTTCTCCTTATAATGCAATAGTCAAATATTTATATGTCATAATATATTTTTTTGGAATTCAGTATCGATGCTCGTTCCACCACTAGAATTAAGAATGGATTCCCAATCCACTATGTTTTGGGAATATGTTTGTGATGACTACTAAACTATGTTTATGGGAATTAGGTAGTGATGAACAATCTTATTTGTGAATCTCGTAGGGAACTGTGCTTCACCAAGCTATAGTAAATGAGAAGCCATATGACCTCCATTATTTTTGGATTTTATTATAATTTGTTTGAAATGTTTTTTCTATTATTATTATTTTATAGATAATCCACATAATTTTTCTTATTATTATGATTCATGGATCACTATTATTTTTTAATAATTCCACATAGTAATTCCATGGAATATATTTTAATTTTTCAGATTGCATGTATAATCATTATGGTTTATGAACGACTCATATTATTCTATGTTTTTAATAATATATTTTCCCCACATTATATTTCTAATCAAATTATCATCCATCTATTTATTATATAATTATTTCTTCTATTAATTGTAATTTTAGGTCACATATTTCCTATATTTAAATTCTTGAGATTTTGATGAGGGGGATAAATTATGAGATGTATATAAGTGAGTCAAGTGTGGTTAAATTATAGAAATATTTTGACAGGTGTTGTGAAATTAGATTCTTGTGTAGAGAATACACCATGATTGTAAGCCTCTATATTATGGGATTGTGTGATTATTTATGATATTTAATTTTTAACATAATTAAAGGATAAAAAATATGGATAAGTTCATCTAAATTAATATTAAAGCTACAATTTAAATAAACTATTATTAGAACAAGATCCTAGAGTATCAGAACTAGGAAAAAGGGACATTCCCTTGGACCTCTATAGAAGGTTTTCAAAACCATGGCTAAAACAATATTTAGATGGTTTATAGCCACATTTTTAAAAAAAATTGTGGCTATAGGTCTACTGCCCTTATGGTGGAGAAATTTTCCAGCCAAAAAAATACCGAGAACCTCTATTGTCATAGTTTTTTGGATATTAACATGGATGTTAATAATATAGTCAGGATAATATATATATTTATAAACATGAAGTACTCGGTGGTGTATTGGTCCAAGGGATGAAACATAATGATGATGTGCAGGTTTCAAATTTTTCCAAGGACATATATTTTTAAGTTTATGGAAATGGTTTACTGAAGCTACAACCATAGTTTTCCACCATTTAAGTAGATCATCTGGCCACTATTAAAAACATAGCCCTTGGTCAACTAGTATAGTTCCGAAAATCTATACCTATTACCATTGATAAAACCATGGCAATAGGTCAGACCTTATTTCAATGATGACGACACAAATAGTAAGGAATATCGTGGTCGTAGGCAGCGACCATAATTTTGTGACCTATTACGATGATTGAAAACCATGGGAATATCCGTTTTTTATTGATGTGTACAATTTAAGGGTGTATCATCAATTCGATCCCACTCAACTATAATGTCTCAAGTAATGGAGTAATTTACATAGTAATAAACTACAATTGAACCTAGTTTGACTAGCAAATTTAGAGGAGTTCACATCCAGCATCCCATTTAACCTAGAAGAGTCTTGGTTAGGAGTAATCAGAACCATCACTGGTTCAAAAAGTTCTACTATATAATATCGAATCCAAAATTATTCTTCTTATTTATATTTACTCTTACATCATAATATATTTGATTAGTGAAGTATTATGATGGGAATATGGCTCTATCTATCTAAAATCTATAACTAAATGGTGAATTGATATGATGGTTTTGAATTGTGGTTTCCCATACATCATGGTCAATATAACATCTCTATAATTTTTACCATCTTGATTATAGGTTTATTAAAGATAATTTTTTACATCATCACTAACTAGGTTTTTGAATAAAACCATATGTTATATTAGAATCCTTGAATCTACCTCCATCATGGGGTCAAAATCCAACCCATCAATTAATAAATTAGTTTAAGAAATTAAGGAAAATAATATGAGGGATTGGATCAATTTTCACTTAAATTTTTATAAAGATGTGGTGATATTAAAATACCCTTAAACAAAAAATATGTAATCATTTTTAAATTTATCATTAATCAACTACTAATAGAGTAATATATTAATGTATAAGGTATTGGAGACATTCTAAAACATTAGCTACTTCTTATCATCCTTTAATAACCCTGAATCCATGATCAAAAGTCCTCAATATATAATATTGATATATTATTATAAAACTAACGAAATTCCAAACCTAGGGCACATGAATACTCAAAAGAATGAATAGGGTTTGTGTTAACATTATAATCCTTCTCTTTGGATGATCTGCAATTCCATCATGAATTTTGAGGGCCACAGATCTATAGTGGTTTAAATATCCACCAAATCAAGATGAGGAATTGCTCTATGATCCATTGGTAATTCCATAGAGTATTGGGATATTAATATATCTTTTTGTCCACTCAAGAGCTACTAAACAGCTCTCCAATATGATTGATCATGGTTCTTATTTATAGTATCTAATAACACCATATCATGGGGTGTGAAAAAATTATTTTCTAGATTAAATAAAGTATTATTTTTATACCAAGACTGATTTCCAAATATCAACACTCAAAAATCACTCATCACATTGTTTAGGGAATAAGGGGTGTTTTGAAATTATTTATGTTGAAATAATTTAATGAATTGAAACATGATATTGAAAAAAAAAATGATTAAAATTTTATCAATCTATTTTTTATTATATTTTAGTTATATCCAGTTCTTTTTTAAACTTTATCCTTATATTATTAATTGTTTTGAGGATGGTTTCATAATTAATCCACCTCCCTCCCCTCGTTGAAAATGGTTTGTGTTTTTTATGTTTAAATATATCACATCATTTTTCTACTCTCATTTATATGCGAATGATTATGAAATTAATGCAATCCAAGCTACATTAGGTAATAGTAAATCAGTTCATGTGCTTCCCATGAAAATTAAACCTGTTAATTTCTTCTTCAAAATTGGACAACAATTACAAAGATCGTCATCACATTAATTTTTCATATTCTATAATATATATACTAAACATATGTGGAGAGATATTATATATCCCTATGGGGGGAAATTAAAAATAAATTAGATTTGACCAAACCCAATTTTAATTGATATTATGAGTTACTATGTAATAAATAAACAATTTTGACTATGAAAAGATCTTTTATATATTGATGTAGAATGATCAATAATTATAAATAAAAAAACATTATATTCTCCTTTACAAAAAGGATTACCCCTCACTCAAAGTGTAATAATGATAAAGGGTAAAAAGGGGAAATTAAATAAATTAATAAATGGAAATGTATTGGAGAAAATAAATTAAACAATGAACTCTCTATAAAACATCTAAATAACTCCCAAATTTAGCTTCATCTAATTTCACATATATTCATTTTACTTTCATTTCTATTGTTCTAATTCATATAAGATCATTATTTTTTTATTTTTTAAATGTTTTCTTATTTTAAATATTTATTTCTCATTAATTATCTAATATTTAATAAAATTACAAAGCATGATCTCAATTTCCATGATCAAAATATCATATACTGTATAATATATGTAACTTCCTTAAATTGATTTCATTATTGTTGATGTGGTATATTAATTTCTTAGAATTATTTTTAGATGATCTTAAAAAATATCTATCTATGAATCATCTATCAGACATTTTTCAATATTTATTTTTATTTATGGAAACCCCTTATTATTACATGTGATCATTCAAATGGAGGTTATATGATAAAAATGGCTTGATGATTATTGAATAGTTTTATATTTTGTAATGTAATGATTCTTGTGGAAGACAATTCATTATTGCATGTAGGTTTTTTAGAGAACATGGTCTTACACTATAGTTTAATTCTAATAAAGAAATGCATGCTACTTACACCGGTGAAGAAAATGGATATATAGAGCTAAAAACATTATTAAATAGGTTAGATGAAGCATTTGGATAATAAGGACTGATAAACATACATAATTATATATTCACCCTAATGGCGTTAATGCCTTCAAATTCACATCAAACATTATCAGGGGATAAATCCATGAAAATCCATCAGGATTTACTAATCATTATAATTAGTACATTATCATTAATTACATACAATTTCATGATCTATATAGACTTAAAAAATGATAATTGTAATAATAAATCAATGTTCCCATCAAGAAACATATTTGTCTAGCTTCAGATTGACTCATGATTTTAGTCACAAATGAATTTTCCATCTAGATGGATGTATTTTTTCTGATTTATTTTTTCATGATAATTTATTTCTATATCCTTTTAAATTTTAGTGTTTATTAAAGCATATATTCAAACTTTCATTAGATCTTAAAGCTGTAATTGTTTCCCATT
This sequence comes from Viscum album, assembly GCA_963277665.1. Classification (NCBI taxonomy): domain Eukaryota; kingdom Viridiplantae; phylum Streptophyta; class Magnoliopsida; order Santalales; family Viscaceae; genus Viscum; species Viscum album. The sequence continues at coordinate 1,969,951,265 of OY728132.1, forward strand.
TACAAATATTTCAATTTCCATATTCATATCCATCAGTACATTGTATTCTTTATACTTCTATTCCATAGGTAGGTGTAACCCTTTTTAATTATTAAACCCATTTTTCTCATTCATATTGTAGTTTTAAATATTTATCATAATCCAACATATTAACATCAAACTTTTTTCTTTAATATATTAAGTTTGTTTTCAAAATATTGAAAAAAAATTACTTACTTTTCAATACATGAAACATATTTTTGGGAATTTGTTTGTGTGTTGTAGGGTGTAGATGCATTTTTAAGTCATAACATACATTCTCATCACGTAATCCATGATCCTATGGAATGTGTGTGTCTATTTGTCATTAATGATGTATCTCAGAACTCGAAACCAACAAGAGATGTATGTTCTTAAAATATAATGCACAATAATTACATCATCCATTTTGGTGGAAATACCTTACACAATTTTTAAAACATAATAAACAATTAAAATAATATATGAGTTTCCAATATAAATGTGATATGGTCCCATGATTTTAGTTCCCCACAATTCATGTTTTTTTAAAATATAGGACTTTGGGAAATTTTATCACATTTAATGATGTTACCAGTGAAATGAAATAATCAAAACCATTTATAAATTTTTATTCATCTGTAAAAATTTTATGAAAATATATTTCTAATTCCATAATATTTATATAAGTACAATCATGTCTAATGTTTCTAATACTAGCTAATAAATTGAATAAATCAAAAACTATATTTTATCTCTCTCTCATGAAATCACATCCTTATCATTTCTCGTTAAATTTCATCCCATGATATAGATGTTACAAAATATAACAATTTCACCTAAAATGATGTCACTCTATGTTCCATATTCATTAATATAAAATTAAATAGTATTCAGATTCCTACTTAGGTGATCTTCCACCATATTATTAGATCATTTCTTGTCCCTATTTTATAGATTAAACACATGAAGAAGTTTCTTAATTTTTACTATACTCAGATTTTATTTTACAATTTTCATCAAGATAATAAGGTTTGAATGATTATAATATATTATATACTTTACTTCTGAGAATTGAAGACATTATTTTATCCAATGAAATGGAAATTACTATGAATTAATTTTCATTGGATGCGTAATGTTTTAGAAATAATTTTATTCCATTGAAGGATATTAATGATTTGAAATTTTCCTTCAATTATTTAGGATAGAATAATCTCATGGACTGGTTCGGATAATCATAGAGTAGTTAAGATGATTTTTCATAGTTGGCTTGGCACATCACTTAATTTATTATTAGTCTACTCATTAATTCCAAAAACCCTTCTATAATATCTTTATAGAACATAAAAATATAATTTTATAAATGTAATATAAAATAGAGATGTGAATTTTTAATAAGATCAAGGATGAACCTCTTATCCTCCGAATGGCCCGTAGGCCTTCTTTTTTTATTTTTATTATAGATAATCCACCTTTTAAGGGATAAAGGGGAACTCGTATATGACCAGTAGACCCAAGGCATAAGGCCAGACATGACCCGCAATACATGACCTGAAGGCCCAAAGGCATACCATACCCTTTACGTGAACCGTAGGCCCAGCTCACTAGAACTGCCCCTCCCCCAACATCTTGCATCATTAATCACCTTAGATCCCCACCTTGCATTTCTAATCAGCTAGAATTGACCTTTACAAAGCTGCACGGTGCCTGGTCCCGATGGCGGTTTCCATATCCTCTCATTCATCCAATCCAGTTAGCTCTGCATCTAGTGGCTGCTACTCCTGTTGCACTGATCCTCTTCTGGGGCCTTTACTATGTAAACTGGGATACTCCATGGCCTACATGACCTGAAGGCCCTGTGGACCGAAGGCCTTTGATGACCCGAAGGCCCTGGAGACCCATAGGCCCAAACCGGTGGCCCAAAGGCCCAAATCGAGTGAATAGTTCTGACTACTATAGTAACGAGAAGTAACTGCTATAGTTCTCCCATAGTACCCGGAAATTCTCCTCCACTCGGTTTGGAACCCCATTCTCTTAGATGTCAGGAAGGAGCCCTTACCACTCGGGTACGTTCTCGTTGGCATGAACCTTTTATAAAATCATGGATATCATAGAAAAGGTCCACATTATTTCAATCAATTTTGATATTGAAATTATCTTTTTTAACCAATCATGTACTTATAAACATTATTTATTGTTGTTTTGATATTACTTGAAAATATAATATTCCTATTTTCAACATGAATTGATAATATTAAAAAATAATGAAAATGTTATTTTTAAATTATATTTCAAAATTTTTTTCCATATTTTTCAAGAAATGAATCAAAAAATATTTAATAACAGTGTAATCTTAAAAAATGCATCCTATATGTATTTTACGGGATTAAAAACTAACTCATCATACAATTTATAGATTCACCTAGGTAATTACATAATCCAATGGATACAATCAAACATGAAATTTTTTTATTGTTATATGTATTGGGGGTCTCCCCTTGGACCTTAATAGTAATTCATACTAGGAAATAAAATTGATATATATTTATAAAATTAGTTAAAGGTTATTCTAGATAATCAATAAAATAACATTTCAATAAATATTATGGGGAAATATAATTTTTTATATCATAATCAAGTATTATATAATCTATACTCTCTCTCCAACTATTCAAAATTATGACAGGGAATAATTTTTTTCCTTTTTGATAATGTTGATTCCTTTTCTTAAGAAATTAATGTCCGGGGATATCCCGCTGTAAATGAGTGATGGGAATGATAATACTTTCCTATATAACCATTACTATCTCCATTTTAACAACATCAATAATCAAAGGATCAATCCCCTTTGGGGATGCCTAATGTGACTAAAATATTCAATATAAAGAATCCTATGAACAATGATTTTGGGATTAATTACATTAATATAACTTTAATAAAAAGAATTAATTGAAAATTTTCCCTTAAAATACCAATAAATTTATGTTATTTTTTTAGATGGAAATTATAAAAAATCACTAGTAAATTTTTCATTACTTAATTTAAAAATATTGAAAATTAGCGGTCCAGGATATTAATTCCATATTGGGGGGTGGGGTATCTCAAACACTGAAACAAACTTGTGATTCCATTACCCCATTACATATGTTAAAATATAGAATAGATGAAAGATTGGTTTGTAATAATTAAATAAATAATCAAATATATCAACATATTAATAAGTTACCTATTCATCCAAAAAGTAATTGTTATTCTCTATTCCAAAAAATCATTCGTCTCCATGCTCGTTTTAATCATTATGTGTATCCCTAATGAAATATTTCTGAGAATCATACTTATAAATTCACATATATCATCCAATTCATTGTTTGAATGTGTTAAAAGGGAATGATCAAATGATTGTAAATTCAGGGAGAAATTTTTTTAATTGGATATTGTTATCTCCAAAATTAAGGGTGGCATTTCCTTCATGGATATTTATTACATTCAAGCATTTACTTAACAAGGGTATTCATATATTGACGGGTTAGTATGTTTTCATTTTATATTCCACTAGGTTCATTAAATTAATGTGAGTTGATTTGATTATATTTTAATATCTATCTAAAAAATCATCCTATACCCAAGATGGAAAATATGTGGATTAGTTTTTATGTTCTACAACAACTCTTGTTGAATTCATTTTTGTTTTCTCCAAATAAGTAAAAAAATTGATAGACCTAATTTTAATGGAATCAACTAAATTAACAAATGAATCCCTATATTTGATTTATCCAATGGTGTTATTGATAAAATTTGTCTATAAATTCATAATTTTTTTTTGAAATTATGGTCTAACTAAGGATCCTAAAATCATTCCACATTTCAACCTCTAATCTCATTGAATACACTCTTTTTGGTGTGAAGATCACCAAGGACCATAGGATATAAATGAATTTTTTAGTTGTTATAAAAGTTGAATATTAGTCTCAACATTTTAGAATATTACCATAATTTCACATTAATGTTATTCATACTATATATCCATTGGTTAGTTCATAGTTTTAGGGGGATGAATGTGTAAAGTAATTAATCTCAAATTTATTCCATTAAAATGTGTTCTCTTTTAAATTTCATCTTCACCCAAATATATCCTTCTTCATATTTCTTATCTAATTATGTAGAATATTTTTCTTTGGAATATTAGAAACATTTTAGGTTTCCCTCCATCAATATTGGTTTGATTCTAGTTTTTTTGGTGGGTTTATTAGTTGAATTTATTTTCTAATACACATGGTTTTCATAACCACATTAAATTTGAGATTGAGGATAGGTATGGATAATATTTTCCCCAAATTTGGTTTGATTATTAACAATAATAATGGGTTCATTCCTTTTCCCCACAACTTCGTTCAGTAAACACCAATATATCAAGACCATAGTATTGTTGGAAATATTACATTACACACATATAGTGATGCTCGAATGACATTATCATTAATAAAATAAATGGTTGTTAGTAAGATTGTTTTATAATTTGTATATTATATTATTTTTTGATGGGTGGTGGGTTTTGGAATAATGGATTTTTGTGTTGATTTGGGGTAATTGTTTAATTATATTTTCATGGGGTATTTTATATTAATTTTTATGGTTTATAAATCAAAATAATACTTGTGAATTTTATTTCTATCAGTTAAATGTTTAGTGAATATAATGGTAGACTTTTAAATAATTATAAATTCACAGATCAAATACACACTATTTAGTCAAATGATAAGGAGATGAACACAAACCACACAATTTGACAAGTGATTTATATTAACTAGTTTGAGTCACGACCATTTTTATAGAATGAATCGATATTAGAATAATTTTATATTCAATTTTTTTTTGTGAATTATTATATTTTACCTATTGATATGATTTGATGCTAGTAACATTTTTCCCAATCTTTTTTGAGTTCTATAAAATCTTTTAAATAAGTACTTTTAATTATGAAATTTTTTTCTAAATTAAATATCAACCTGTTACTTCATCCCAAATATTTTTATAACCTAAGTGAAATTATTTTTAACAGAATTCTGGAATGTTGTTTACTTCAATAAATTTATGTCAACAGCTAGAACAATTGTTCTTGGATAGATCACAATAATTATATAGAGCATCTCTTGAGGATTTTATAGTGGTCTATAATACTTTTTCAGATATTTTTATTTTAGAGGTAGAGAATAATATTTGAAGGAAACATATATTATATTCCCTAATATCATATATTTTTCCAAATGTTTGGATCTATAACCACACATTACAATATCCAATGATTTTAATGGGAATTGATTCCACCTATCTTCATCCTCAGCCACTCATCCTTAAATCAATGAGGAAGAGAAATGAGGAATACAATTTATGAATTAATTTATATATTTTTGAAACGTCATTTATACTTTAAATATCTAGATTAATATGGTTTTGGACTAACTATAATTAAATAAAATGGGTTCGAGAATTCCAATATTTTCTCTTATAATTTTTTTACGCAGAGGTCCCCTATGGTCTGAATTTAATGCAGTTCAATAATCTCCAGATTGAAATGAAAAATAGAATTTTTAATTGCGTATCTCATGGAATATTTCTAATGTTAAGGTAGTATGTATAATTTTCTAATTCTAGTTGGTATGGTTCACTAATTATATCTATCAAAAAGGAACATGGTATTTTTATATTTCATAATAATTAAAAATAATTCTATGATGTTTGGATTTATCACAAGAGAAATGATGCCTAGTTTTTTCAAAAACATTTTCATGGGTTTTGATTTTTTTAAATTAAATTGATTACTGGTTGTTAGCTTAAGGATCTAAATATAGAGAGGAGTGCTTGAAAATCCTTCATAACTATAGTTACATAAAAAGTTGTGTTTTAAATTTCTTTGGATTATAAAATAGAATGATGAAATACTAATTATTCTAGGATTGGCTATCCCAATGAAATCATACCATGGTATTTAAACTTTTAAATCTTCATCTTAACTGGTTATTGGGAGGTTTCACAATATCATTACTTCACAATGGTGGTTGAAATGATTTTATGATGTTCAGCTTAATATATATCAATTCTTATGTCTACCCATTTACTTATGTATAAAAATAAAAAGTTAAAACACCCTCATAAACATTATTAAATACCAAATCATGTCATGATATTCCTAATGAATACAAGATTTTCCACTTCCACTTCCAAATGAGATAGGAATTTCCAACCTCATTAACAATCATCTCTTTCATATTCCATATTTTATAGAAATTGTTATTTGGAGATATTGCGGATAATCAAACAATAAAACAAACAATAAAAAGATTAAATGAAATAAAATTGTATATGATAATATGAGAAACAAAATAATTTTAAATATTGATTAAAAAATGGTAAATATTATATTCATTGATGTTCAAAGACCCCTAATTTTATAGAAGATAGCATTTCTTTCATAGATCACTCAATAAATAACACTTTTATTTGAGTGGTTACATAGATTATTTTGAAAGAAAAAGTCATTGTAGAAGTTATGTAAAGAATAAAATAAAAACCAAAGGTGAAAAAATTATACCAATGAACTCCCTAGAAAAAAATAAATTGACTCCCACATTTTGTATCAACACATTTTATAGATATGGTGATTCCTCTGATTTTGGATTGTGAAATCCCTATGATATCCTTTTTTTGTATATTTATTATGGTTTTATTATTCTAATGATTTATTTCCAAAATATAATATGATATTTTATAAATATTTAAGACTCCCCCACTTTAGTCTTGATCAGCATATCATCCATATTTTAAGCAATGGGGATAAAACTAATTACATATTCAAATTATGGTATATTATCGTGAATCCTTTCTTTGTAGTGTAGAAGATCCAAATGATTTTTTCTTTGGGAATCATCATTCCACTAATTTTCACTAAGGAATGATGTTTTTTATGTAACTTCATACTTATAGGTGATTATTATTATATTGGTTCCATTATTAGTGGGTCAACATGATCTTCATGGAAATTAAAATTTCACAATGGAGTGATCTATATGTTGTATTATATGGGATTACACATCTAACATGATAACAGAAGATAATGTTTACAAGTGCAACATTCATGATAACCTAGTGAAAGTGTTTGAGTCCAGATTTTTTTTTGTGTTTTATTAGTTTTATGATATGAAAATTACATTAAATGAAATTATTAAACAAATGAATTTAATTAACAATCATTATTTTTTATGGAATTAAATTTAATTTCTTTGTTATTTATTATTTATTAAATTTAAAATAGTATATATTTTTAGATAAATGAAATCTTTTCTTGAACGTGTTAATTATTAGCCTTTCATTTTTTTGATATATGTTATAACGATTTATTATTATTCATAATATTTATTATACATTAAAAATATTGTCATGTATTATTTTAAAATTTAATTTTATGTATTAATCTTTTAATTATAGAAATTTTATATCTTGTCAAAATTATATTTTAAAAATACATTATTTGTAAACACTTTTGGGTTATATATATAAATATTTAGGTAAGTATACATATGCATATATATATTGGTATATATAACATTATTATATAAAAAATTATACATATTCATATATATATACTTCTATAAAACATTTCTATCGACAGTGCATCCCCCTTAATTGAAATAACATGCATGTATGCCCAACTCCTGCTCACCAGTTCATCATCTTCCTTATCTTTTTCTTGGAATGACCTTGAAACTCCTGATTCACATTCCATAAGATTTTTAGTTAAACTAGTTTAGTAAAACTAACATCTTCCATTCATACATAAATAGTAGAAAGTTAACCTAGTTTAATGACCTCTTATCACCGCCAATCCATCTCATCACGAAGGGAACACATCAAACCTACATAGACAACTACCAGAATAGTTTTCATTTGATTAGTTGGACTTGAAACTCTCTCCCATAAAGTAGATCAACCACATCATGCTGACATAGGTCGTATCTGTGGTGACACTAGTTCAGCTAAAACACAACTCCTCTATACACAACAAAGTGGACCAATTGTGTTCAATTGTTTTTCATTAGAGAGTTTAATATTTCGAATAAGAAATAATTTGTTCCTATTCAATGGAAGCTCACACATATGATGGTAGATTGATGATGTGATATTAGATACTCATTTTAATGGCATATCATAGGGTGATGGAGAAAAATATATTTGTTACCATTGTTCCTCTATTTTGATGTGAAAATAGTGGAACCCTTTGAAAATAATGATAGATTTTCTATAATCTAGTTAGTATCTTCTAACTCCCTCTAATGTTATGGTAGGATAAGTCATTCAACAATGGTTTCACAAGAATGTGGAATGACTGAACCCCTCCTATTGAACAACAAAAGTACTACCCCCAAATTTTATACAACAGAAGTAGTGTAACAAAATTTACCACTCCTTTGCACAAATGTTTGATCAATCAATTATGTAAAGGTAGATTTCCCCCACATAGTGATTGTAGATCATCTTTAATTTTATCACCATCTTTATCTTCCATGGTTGCTTTTCCCAACTGACTAGTTGCCTCAATATCTTTACCCCACAAGTTATATTTAAGACAATAATTTAAATAATCATATTTTTTTGCCTTACTATATAATTGTAATTATTTTTAGACATAATTATTTCTTATTATTTTATGGATGTAGTTTTAAATAAACAATTTATTACATGTATATAATTTTTATATTCATAATTTCTTTATACATGCAAACATGTGTTATATTATCATTTATTCTCTATTTGAGTGATATTTTCATATATTTAATTACTTAAACATTTATTATATTATTTTAAACTTTTAATTGATTTATTAAAGAAGTAAAAAATTTAAGGATTTTTCCAGAAACTATTTTATTATAATTTATTGAAGATATTATAAGTATATAATATTTTCGCCTTAATTATTTTAAATTATATTTATAAATTTTATTCAATATTGAATTTATAGATGTTAATGTGATTATTTTCAATCATTATGTTTATTTAAAATTAAATAACATGTTATTCTAATGAATATCATAAAAATGGTTTTGATGAGTTTATTAAATAAATATAAGATGACACAGACTCTGAGATAATGAGAGTGATATCAGAAACATAGTCAAATGTAACAATAAGTTATGTTGTTCACTATCTCATGAATTTTTTTTATTTGATAATAAAAAACTCATTGAATATCATTGAATTATCAAAAGAGGCCAAAATTCAAGAATGTGGTCAATGGATAAAAGAACATTCCCATTGTTTATTCAATACATGGTTATAAAAAATCATTCTATATATAATATCAAGAACCTACACAAATTCTGTTTCATTTCTGATATCATGATGCGACTACCACTGTTAAATCAAAAACTTCTAAAGTGATATAGTATATTCGAGTGACAATGACGCCATCTATTTTTTATCATCTTTTTTTTAATCATGTAATATTTTTTTAATCTATTTGTTTTAGTACTATTACTTTTATCATTTCCAAATTAGCAGGTGGTATAATCTTTGTTATTTTATAACAAAAAATGATGTTCTTGTTTTGTTAATCTTGACGAGATTACTAGTCCAAAGAAAGTCAATACTCATGTATTATTTATGTGTATTCCCTCCAATAATTATATAAGGATGTGTCTATAACATGTTATGATGCAACTAAAAGTTAGTTCATTATAGTACGTACCAGTCGTATCTCATGAGTAAATATGGTTAAAAATATTACTAGGACATTTTTAATTTGAATCAATATAAATATTCTACATTCATTGATTTAATTTATGTTTCTATATATTATAATAACACTAGCCGAAACCACTGATTCATTAATTAATGAACAATTATTGATTTTTTTATAAAATTCTAAAGGGATGTTTACACAATCTTGTCGATTATTCCATTAATATCGATCCAAAATGTAGTATTAGTGCCATGTCACTAATTAATGGCCCCTATTTTTTATCTGATAAAATACTATTGATATTATAGGATTGGTTCTTATTAGATATATATTACTTTCTATTTATACTATTTTCAAAACCTGAATACCTTATATCTAAAAGTCAAATGAACAAATAATAGTTCTATATAATGGTATGTATTTATGAAAATGGTGGTTGGATTCCATATAAGAACCCATTATTTATAGAAGATATTTAAACTACATGAAACACTGAGTGGAAACCATTTAAAATTGTTTATTTGTAGATCAATGGAAAATTATGGAGAATTAATATAAATTTTCTATAAATGATTCTACAACACATGTAAATAGTGGCATGGTTACATATAATTTTTATTTGAAAGTTAAAAATATTCAATAATATAGTATCAAAATAATTATCTATATCCATGATTAAATATGAAATACAACACATGACACATGTAGAATAAATCAATTGAATCACTATGGGAAAAACAATATAAAAACAATAAATATATTATTGGGACAAGAAGAAACCAATGATTTCCGGATCAAAGAATCTGAGTAATTAAATAAGATGTTCCCATGGTTGGACGTAATCCAACTTGTAGGAGTGATCTTGATGAAGTAGTAGACAATACATATCATGTTTAATGATTATTGAGATCAATACCGAAAATAATGCATGCAAAGAAGGTGTCCATTGATGAAATTATGAAATTGACGGAGTTTGCGTTGGATTAAACAATTGGTTGTTTACTGCATTATGAAATTGAGATGAAGAATATTTCTAATGAAGAGAATATAAAATGATAATGTGTTCCATTTATGTAAAATATTAAAGAATCATGTATTTATTCTCATTCTGAATTTTTGGAATGTGAAAAGGTGACAACCAAAATTAGTAATAATCAATTCAAATTGGTGAAAAAAATTGTTGAAAGATATTGGACATGAGTTTTTTCAAAAATTAGTTCAAAAAATTCAATATTTGTAATAGTAATGATGTTCCAGAATTAACATGATACAACTCAAGGAATAATGGTCCCATTTGACCTAATTTCCCTAATGTCATGCATCCAATGATTTTGAAACTTAACCGAAAGGAAATAAAGTATTCTTTGTATTGATCATTGGACCAATTAAATTTTTGGGATTCATTTAGTGACTTTTGTATTGATTAATAAATTGGTATCTTAGATCTAGTTTTCAAATAATGTCTTATACTTATAACCATTATTACATAGTTAATTAATCATGAATATTTTGTCCATAAATAAAAATTATAAAATGAAAAAAAAATTATTTAGGAATCTTGATTTTATTTTGATTTTATGAAACCTAATGTAAAACTGTTTTAGAAAGAGAATGAGGAATCCATTAATAATAATATCAGTATTATTGAGAAACATACTATTATAGAATTTTGAACTATAAATTTTAATAATGGAAATGAAAATGTAAAAAGTGAATGTGGTTATAATAATATCTATTTTTTTTATAACGAGCAATATAAAATAAATTATTATTCATGTTTTTTGAAATTGAGGGATAAAAAATATCTAATAAATTATTATATTTTATAGAATTTTAAATTCCAAAAATAAGATTTAATTATATTTCCGATAAATTGAAAAATGATAAGAATAATTAAAAGAATCATATTCAATAAAATTGGATAGTGAGACATACTGATTCTTACTCAAATGAAAATATTTAATCTAATTTACTGACTCTTCATATTGAATATATATATTTTTTAATGCTTTTAATCATAATGAATCCTTAGCTACATTTATTAAATGTAAATAACACTATAATAAAATGATGTCAATGGTGATACCAAGCTATATCATGAATGCTTTTGGTTATAAAATCCTATCACTATTTATAAAAAATACCACCATTTTTAATAGTTCAAAAGTAAGTTTGTCAAGTTTAACATGTTTTAACTGTAAATTTTAATGGATTTTTTCAAATGAGTGTTTCCTAATATTTATAAAATAATTTGGTCATAATAAAAAAAATTATTTAAAACATTGTATACATATATACACAACTATAGATGTTTGAAATATTTTGGTGAGGAAAAAAGTTCAACATTGAATTCAGGAGAATCAACGGCAACAACGGTACAAAAAACTTATTACTCAACTCATTTTGGATGAAGGTTGGACATAGTGCCTAGTAAAGTAATTTCATTCATCTAGTATTCATACTACATACTATATTATATACTTGTATTTTGGAATTTAAAATATAAAATATATTTTTGTGGTTACTCTAATTTTTAAATTTTTAGTCATACGCGTTAACTTCTATTTATTATGGAATGTAAGAATGAAGTAGCTTTCATTGATAAAAAACATAGTTTAATATGTGATGATTATACGATGTAATATTTTTATAAATAATATTAATTTTTTTACCGAATCATGAATCTTGTAGGAGTTACCCATAGTATAATAATCTTGTTAGTATACTATAAATTAATTATTAGATTAATGTTTACCTATTTAGTATTTTTATAATTTTAGTTTGGACTAATCTGTTTTAAATATATTCTCACGACTGAATAACATTTTTAGATAGAAGTCATGTTTTATTTTCTATTTTTTAATTTTTTGACTTCACACATTAATATGGGAAATTCTTATAGTAAACATATTTAACTAAAACAATTAAACAATTTCTTTAAAATAGTGGTTGTGTAAAATTCAATTTTGAAAACATATCATCCAGGGATGTATTTTATTAACTTTTAGATATATTTTTTCTTGAAATAATAATGTTTAATTTTTTTAATTTAAATGTGATTAAAATTCAAAATTTAATTTAATTTTCAGTCTTTGAATAAATTGATGGGATTTTTGAAAATGATAAATATTATATTTATAATAAAATATAAATTATTTATTTTCATTTAATTTGATATATTTAGATGCTTAAAATTAAAGGGTGTTTTTTTTACTTAAACTCTTAATGAAATTTGTCTTATAATGTTTTATTGTGTTAGATGCATAATATTTTTTATCAATTCAAAATGAATTATTTATTTTTCATTGTCAAAATATTATAAATAACCTTAATTATTAAATTACGATTACATTATATATGATTTCAATTTTTCAGAAGTATATTTATTATTATTTTTGTAAATTTCTAATATGTACAAAATTTTATGTTTTTTAGGATATTAAATTTTTTATATACAAATGGGGGAGGTTTTCAGTGTTCGGAATCATATATATAATATATTATTCTGTTAAATTTCACAATTCATTATTTAATAAAAATTAAAAAAAATTAAATTCATAAATCACATTATTACTACATTTATGTTTTAATGATTTATAATATTAATTTTCTTAAATTGAAAATATGTGAAATTTTTATATACAAAAAATTATTTATTCTGTTTTTAAATGATTAATATATTATTATTATTGTTATTAAAATGTGTTATAATGATTTTTTGTTATTCATATGATTTTTAGTTTATTAAGTATATTTGTAATTTTATATATTGAAATATTATTTTTAGAATTATTTTTCCATTATACATAGTTTTTGTCTTTTCAAATATATATATTTAAAATACACTATTTATAATCATTTTTGGTTATATATATATATATATATTCATATATATATATATATATTTGTTTATATACTATTTTTATATAAATAATTAATGTATATATATTCATATATATGGAAAATATTATTCACTGATTCCTTTTTTGATCAGCATCCTTCTTATTAGTAGCAACCAAGGTAACTCCACCATAGTTCACTAGTTCTACATTTTCCTTCTATAATTTTCCATCTTGGCCTTCCATATCATTATGTGTGTTCTACCATATTCTTCATATAAGAAAGCTTTTAAACAATAGCCCTCATTATTCACAACTTTCTAGCATCACATTCACATAGTTGAGCCAAATCTCATCTTTTTTTAACTAGCTCATCTAGTATAAAACTCCATTTAACTACAACACACCCAGTGTGACACTATCTTATGTCGTATTGATTTGTGTAGTAGAATATTACACCCTCTATGTTAAAGTATCTTGACTGCATCGTACTGATAGAGCCCCAATCATTGGTGAGACCAGTTTAGTGACATCACACCATTTCTGTTCTCTGTGTCACCAATCAATAGTGAACTCATTTTTATTTATTCAATGGTTTTTGTTAATTTTATTCATAAATAAAAATAATAGGATATCATTTTTGGACATTTTAATCATTTGTTATTCAGAATGATGGGGTGGATATTTTTTGGGAATCCCACCTTAAAAATGTAGGAATAATTCCAAATGCCCCATTATTATAAAAAAGAGCTTTGAGAATTTAAATTTTCAATAAAAAATGAATTTCCCTAAATGATCTTAAAGTGTTGGGATATATATTAATTAAAATGATATATATATATATATATTATATGATAAAATGAAAAAAATTAATTGAAATAAAATAATATATTTTATAAAAATTACTTGTAACAAGATTAATAGTATTAGTTGGATTTCATCTTTTTGAAATCCAAAAGGGTGTCCACAAGTTGTCTCGTTTCAGTAAAACAATGGTTTTCCTATAATAAACCAGTGAGATAAAATTGGGGATATTCACACCTATTTTGATAGACAAATAATTTATGACAATATAGTTTATTAGAATTATATCTTCATCAGTCAATGAAATTCACAAGATATTTTTTCCAACATCAATGTTGGGGGGTAGTTTAAAGTTGGTGTTAAATTATCCCAAAAATTTGTTAAATTATTGATGGAAAAATAGATCCATAACCCTATATTAATAATGCAGTATTGGATCCAACATTATGGACAATGAAATAAATTCACAAATTGTGATTCAATTTGTCTTATCTATATTCCTGTCAATTTTAAAACAATAAAAAGGGTTTGAAACAATAGAATACCCTAGAAGATGGATTATAAATACTTTAAAGTGATGAACCAAGATGTTTTCAGTCTTGGCCATTTGTATTAAGTTAAATTATTCTTGTGGAAAAAGAAAAGAAATTTCTACAAACTATGTTGAATATTTTTTATATTATAGAACAAAATCCTCCTCCCATTCCTACAGAACCTTCTATAAATCCTAATAGAACAGTAGTTGGTGTGACTCAAGTCGATCATAGTCGAGAAAAAAGTAAGAAACATGAAGATGTGCATGTTTTTTTAAGAGAAATTCTAAACACATTATTATATCATCATTTTGGTTATTTTTTCCAAATGATGACCACTAAAGAGATATGGGATGAACTAAATTACAAGTTCAAATAAAATAAATATAGTTCCAAATAATTTATTATTTCAATGTATTTAAAACTCAATATGGTTTATAAAAATATGATATTAGGTAAATTTCATGAGATATATGTTATAGAAAAAAATCACCCCTTATGTCTAATATACAAAAAACATTTAATGATGGTGAAATTATTTCAACCTTTATACCTACAGGGAAATTTTTTGGAAAATAAGTTATTAAAAATATTAATGAAATTTTTGTTGAATGATTGAAATATATTCTTCTCAATGAATAAGAAATGATGTTTAGATTCATGGGATTTGAATTGCAATTGGATACCATGATAAATATTTTTTAGGAAAATCCCCAACCTTACTCTTCCATATATTTAAAAAATAAATGAAAAAAGTTAAGATGAAAGTAAATCATTTGAAGAAGAATGAATATTTTGTAGTCTGTGGTAACTATGTAATTTTCCAAGGGAAACATTGTATAAAAATAAGAAGATAAACCCCCTAAAAATTTGTCAATTGAATATAATCTAGTTGAAATTATATCAAATGTTAATATTAATTTGATAAAGATGGGATGGTGGTATGATTATGCAGAAATGGTGCATGTGTCCAAAGATAAATCAATGTTTAAAATAATTGTTTATTGTTATTTCAAAATGTATGTACACCATAGATATAATGCATGTATTAATGTTATATGACAAGGAAGAATGCATGTAGGCATTACTTCAGGGAAGAAGTTGGAAATTCTTAATCTGTGGTATATAACCAAAGTTAAAAACAATTTAGTTTTTGTTGGTCATCTGTGTAACAAGGTATTTAGGGTTTCATTTAAATCATATAATGTTATATTGTTGATGGGACACATGATGTTATGGATAGGGTACATTAATTATATCATTTATCAACTATCAAATAATAATATAATTTTCTATTCTACATATATTATTGAGTCCTCAAATTTTTCAATTGATCTTTTAGAAAATATTCATTATAATTTATTAAAAGTAATGAATAAATTATAAAAAATATATAGTGAAAATGAACATAACAAATGGGATAAATGTGTAATGTCTAAAATAATTAAGATGAAATTTTCATAGTGTTGTATCAAATTTTGATATATTATAATTATTATAATCCAATATTTTAATATTAAATAATTTATAAAATATTTGTTAAAATGATATTTTATTTTTGTGTCGGTGAATGAATTATATATTTACATATTTATCTTCATAGAACAACGGTCTAAGCCTTTAATATGATTAATAAGTATAATGTAGTAGTTGAAAACTAAACAAACCAAAATATTATTGAGCTACAATAAAATAGAGGCAGTGAATACTTTATGAATGATTGTAATGTGGTTTGAAAAGTAAATTGTCTAATTCACCAATTTAATCTTCTAGACACATATTAGTAAAATGGATTCGACAAAAGAAATTTTTTTAATTTAGTAGAACTATTATATTTCATGATTGATAAATCTATGATTCCATAATATTTATTGTTAAAAGAATTATTGGCTGCATGTCATGTTCATAATATAATAGATTTTAATATAACTATATTATCCCTTCATGAAATTTTGAGTGGTAGAAGACCATGTATATCATGTTTTAGTGTGTGGGGGAATTTAGATTACTATGTAGTCTCTAATCTTAAATGAAATAATATTTGTCCATGTGATATTAATGGCCTTTTTTGATATTCATATAATAGTAAAGCATATAAAATCATGGATTATGGACCCAATATAATAATTGAATCATTGGATGTTGATATTTTTATAATTATATTTTATATAGAAGACAAGGAGGAAGTTACTCATCATACAATTGTCTCATTTATTATATCTAGTTTAATAAAATAATAGAGAATAATGATGTTTCTCTGTTGGCACAAGAAAAAGAATCCCCAATAGTTTCCAAATTCTTCCATAAATGATCCAGGATCTTTTCCCATATATCAAGCTTCAATTTGGTAGGTCTTAGGGCCCGAATGGTGTTAAGGATTAGGAGTTATGGATATTTGATGTTGGGCTGGAAAACTGGTTCACGAAGCCCATTCACGAAGCCTCGCATCATGATCACGCAGCCCCACTACAAAGAAAGGAGGCGGGATGATCCACGAGCCGATTTGACATTCGTGATACCACTATGAAGCGTGGAGGAGGGATACTCCACGAGATGATTTGATGTTTATGATCCCGCCATGAAGCGAGGAGGTTTGATGCTCTATGAGATGATTTGACATTCACGATCTTGCTGCAAAACGAAGAGGTGGGATGCTCCATGAGCCTATTTTACATTCGCAATCCCACCATATAGTGGAATCATGCTTCTCATCAAGAGAACTCTGCTTCACGGTACCTCTCCCCTACAAGTACGCATCTCACCCCCCTTCGCCAGACGTTGACTCTGCCACTTGGGCGGACGATCTCACATTTCGCAGAGCTCTATTTTCCTTCGCGAAGAGGCTCTAGTAGCCTGTACTCCGTAAGCATCTTCCTTCGCAAATCATCTCCGTGAGTCCCTGCTCTACGAGCATCTTCCCTTGTGATTCTGATCCATGAGTCTATGCTTTGTGAGCCCATGCTCTTTGGTTCCAGGCTCTGTTATCCCATGCTTTGCGAGTCCATGCTCCGAGAGTCCATCCTTCGGGTCAGGACATTATCATTTTCCATTACTCCCTTATGCGCACCCACCTTCCACCCGTGGATTACCATGGTTGGAGATACTCCTCTGCACACTGTGAAACACCTTTTCTTAACATATTCTTCTTGGTTTGTTTCCCATGTCATGAGTTTATATTCTCCTCATCAATTCCACGAGTCCCTTGATATGAACCAGTCCTCAACCAAATCATCCCAACCCTATCAAATGGCTCATATTCCAGGTTGAACTTGATAGGGTCTTCCTTGCGTAAGATCCAACACCAACCATTTCTAGGTGCCTTATGACTAACAGTACTATCTACGTGACTATAAACAGTACTTCACCCTATGTTCCAGATATAGGATGCCTCTTGCTCCAAACAAGAGATTCCTTATGCTCCTAGCATGAGATTCCAAAAATCCTCTCAACATGACAATAAACTCTAGTGCACCCTATGTTCTAGACATAGGATGCCTCTTTCTCTAAACAAGTGATGCCTTATGCTCCAAGCATGATATTCCAATTGTCCTCTCTACATGACTATAAACTGTAGCGCACTCTATGTTCCAGACATAGGTTTCCTCCTCCTCTAAACAAAAGATGCCTTATTCCCTAAGCATGAAATGCCGAAATTCCCATCTATATGACTATAAACTGTAGTTCACCCTATGATCCAGACATAGGATGACTCTTTCTCTAACAAGATATTCTTTATGCTCCAAGAATTAGATGCCAACAGTCATCTTTACATGACTATAAACTATTTTACACCCTATGTTCCAAATATAGGATGCCTCTTACTCCAAATAAGAGATGCCTAATGCTCCAAGCATGAGATGGCAATAATCCTTTCTACATGACTCTAAACTGTAGTACGCCCTATGTTTCAAACATTGGATTCCTCTGGCTCCAAACAAGAGATGCCTTATGCTCCAAGCATAAGATCCCTAATTCCATGATTTTAGTGGCATAATTTCTAGAGTGTTGGAATCTATTAACACATTCCATCACTCCACCTCATGCGTGGTGTGTCCTTCATTCAGATCTTTATCCACTATCATGTCTAAAGGGACCCCCTAATGGCCTGATCCAAGGCTGCATCAGATCACCTACCTTCTTGGGCCAACGCCCTAGAAGATTTAGGACAACACTTTGAGTCAGGTCCTGTGATTCAAACATGACGAAAAGTGGACCCTTAAATTTTCCCCATTTCAAGATAACGTGATATGGATGCTGTGTTTCGAATATGTTCAACAGTTATCCTCCATCGTTATGCCACCTTAATTGTGTTCCAAATTTCGGGCTTGCAATTAACACTTTTCATCTCCCTTTGTTCGGACTAATTCCAACACCCTTGGTATTATCCATCTTGTTCACTAGTGCATAGGTGAAGGCCTCAACCCACCAATTGGATGGGATGACCTCATGGCTAGACATGAGGAAGAAATTAAGTGCAGCACCCTCGCATATGACCCATCCACCATTTTTTCTCTATAGTGGCACCCAAGCGGCTTTCTTGTGTGAGCCCCATCAACTATTTCTGCTCTATAGTGGCACCCGAGAAGCTTCCTTGCATAAGACTCCTCCATAATTGTCTCTCCATAGTGGCACCAGGGAATATTCCATGCATAAGCCCCATCCACTATTGCTACTTCATGGAAGGACACGCAAAGACTCCTTGCGTACTACCCATACACCATTCCTGCTCCATAGCGGCACCCGAGAAGCATCCTTGGATATGTCCAATTCACCATTTCTTCTTCATAGAGGCACCCAGGAAGCTTCCTTCCATAATCCCCATCCACTATTGCCTCTCTGTAGTGGCACTCGGGTAGCTTTCTTACCTAATCCCCATTCACCACCCTTTAGGGATGGGCCTTTGCGCTGTGATCGCCATGTCTTGGTTGCCTCTTATTTCTCAAATCGAGCACAACACACATAGGATTTGAGTAGTTATAATCAACCATGAAATCATCTATGGCAAGCCTAGAGAGTAATCCTGAGGCCATCATTAACTATGTGGTCCTAGATCCTTGCTAAGGCATGGTACATAGCAAGCCTCCCTGAGGTTCCATCTGACCGCTCATTGGTCACTCCGACCCCCTTCATATCGGTTCACCAACACCTTCGGTAGCCTAGAGTGTAATCCCCACACCATCTATATTACGTGGTCTTTGATCATTGATAAGGAAAGTTATTTAGGAATCCTACATGAGGTTCAAGCCCACAAACAAAGTCATTCTGACCTTTTTCATGTGAGTTCACCAACACCCTGTGTAGCCTAGAGTGTAAGCCCCACGACAACCGGAACTATGTGGTCTTTGATACTTGCTATAAAAGGGTATGTAGGAAGCCTCCACAAGGTTCAAGCCCACAACCGATTGGGCCCCAAGTCCTTCTTCACATTGGTTCACCGATGCCCACCTGAACTACGTGGTATTTGATCCTTGATATTACAGGGTACGTAGGAAGCCTCCATGAGGATCAATCCCACCACCCATTGGACCCCATGTCCTTATTTACGTCAGATCACTGATGCCCACCTGAACTACGTGGTCTTTGATCCTTGCTAAGGCAGGGTACATAGGAAGCCTACACAAGGTTCAAGACCACCACCCATTGGACCCCAGGTCCACTTTCATGCCAGTTCACACACACCCACCTAAAGTACATGTTCTTTGATCTTTGCTAAGGCAATGTACATAAAAATCCTTCATGTGGTTCATGCCCACCACCCATTGGTCGCTCCGACAACCTTCACGTCAGTTCACCAAAACCAAGGGCATTGTAGAGTGTATGCCCCACACCAAGACCTGAAATATGTTGTCTTTGATCCTTTCCAAGGAAAGGTATGTAGGAAGCCTCCCTGGGGTTCTAGCACAACACTCAATTGTTCTGAACCCCTTCACGTTGGTTCACCCCCATCCTGCATGACATTAAACTGTGTAGCTGAATCAGCTGTAATCCATTGTTCACCCAACCACCGATATTCCCTTTTTTCCAACTTAGTGGTATGTTGTTGTCAACCTCATTTGTAAGTAATCCATTAAAGCCCACAATCGAGGGTAAGTCGTCATCAGATGAACTACGTGGAATTAGATTCCCAACCATGGGGATATGTAGGAAGCCATCATGAGGTTCAAGTCCATCACTCATTTATCATCATGATCTCCCCCACAAGACAATGTGTTTTGGGAATGTCATGACCCAACCTGGATGTTATATTTCCTCCAAATCCCTTCCATGCAACCATTCTCACAGGTAGCCTCCTTAGGCACACCATCGTCCCACTGAACTACGCGGAAAATGATTCCCTACAATGGGGATATGTAATAAGTCTCTTAGAGGCTCATGACCAACCCTATTGTAACCTTCATGAATGTCCCATTTCATTCCCCCTCCACTTCATTCAACTCTACACCATCCATCCTTATTCTCACTAAGGCCGCCACATCCTAGTGGGATCATGTCATCCACCTATTCATTAATCCAAGAAATACTTGGGCCGCTATCCATGTGTAAGCCCCAAAATGTATTCTGGTCGTTGGCATTGGTGTACACATTGATTCATCACCCCTTCGAACTAAGTGGGTTTTGATCCCACTGTCTACACAGGGTACATAAGAAGACTCCCTGAGGTTTAATCCCAGTCAATGGTAAACCTTGGTGTTCCCCCATTTTGGGGTGTACAAATCCTAATCTTCCCTCAGTGGTGTCTAGATCATCCTTCATGGTGCGACATCTACACTTTGTGGCACACACTATCTTGGGTCTACTATTTTCATGTGTTATGATTCATCCACCTGGTAAACCTTCCAGGTGTTCCTTCATAGGGTTGTACCAATCTGATCCGTCTATAGGGGAAGTTATGAACACCCTCATTCTATCTCTTAAGGACATTAAAATCGCATCCTACCTCATGAAAAAAATGAGATACCTGAGGATAACCTCGAATGAAATTCCCTTGGTGTAACCATCTCTTCTAGATATTAAACATGTGACATACCCTATGTTAAAAATTTTAAGCTGTGGAAAACCTAAGTTACATGCCTATGGAATATGATTCCCCACATTAGGCGTGGGATGCCTCAGGTTATGTGCCCTGAAGATGCCCTCTTATGAAGAATAATACAATTTCCCCAATGTCCACGCATCCAGAGAAGCCCCGACATGCCTGATGATGTCATCTACTCTGACCGATGGTTGCTACCATTTCAAGACACCATGGAATGTCCTGATAGAAGTAGTGTAATTAACAAGTGTCCATAAAGATATTTCACCGGGAATGAGATTCACAAACCACTACATAATCTATAAGGGATATCCAGACCAGGTGACGAGTTTTGAGGAGTAATCCAGGGAAGGATGAATTGACATCCCATCATCCAATTTCGATCATGGAGAAAACATCCCTGAACATGGAACTGATGATACCTGCCTATGGAAAGTGGGAAATTTGGGCAAAAGTTGCGCATCCTAACAGACAGATGCACACGCATTGGAGAAAACGTCGGAAACATTCGCTAATAGAATATAAATAGAGAACAAGACATAACACGGGGAACCATCTAAATCTAGATTTTATCTATCATGACTTCATTGTTTTCATTATTTGAAGAGAACATTTTTTTGAATAAATATCTTATGGTATTGACTGTAGAATGTAACTCAAAGATTTATAAACAATCTATGACTTGAAGACATGTTTCCTTTTAGAACAAATAAATTGTTGCTGAAATGGATTTCACTATGGGGAATAATTCTTGTGACATTATGGATTTTTTAAGATTATCAAATCTTGTTGGTTTTCAATGGTTTTTCAAAAAGATATATCATTATAATGGTAACATTCAGTATTTTAAATATATATATATATATATTTCTAATGGTTTCAATAAAATATAAATGGGAATGATTATTTTGAAACTTATGCTCCTGTAGAATAAATTACTTCAATATGTATTTTACATTATTTTGATTAAATTAATCATTTTAATGTCCATCACATGTAAGAAAAAATGATTTTTGTGTAAATGGATAAAAAATGTGGACCTTTAAATGGAAAAAACCGAATGTTTTTTATAATGTAATTAAAAGAATGTATATAATCATGTTATATCTATTAATATCCTTATTCAAGATCTAATTAAATAGAATGGTAAATTTTACTATATTATTTTATATTATGGAGTTCATAATAATAATGTAGATATATATATATATTTTCATTGTTTAAAAAAGAATTTGGGCTTATTGTGTGTACATAAGTGGATGATATGTCAAATTCTAGAACTAATGTGATCGGTATAATTGAGACAAATAATTACTTTACAGATTTGTTTAAAATCATGGATCATAGATTTTTTGATTCTATTCTTGGTCTTAATTTTATAAAACATAGTGGGGTTACAAATTATTTAGTCTAATTAGATAGATATTTAAAAATAAATTTTATCATATAAGTTTCAAGGATGTTGACACTAAATTTTATTCTAGTTTTAAACTATTTTTAAATACTGGTAGAGTTGTAAAAAACATGAGTTTCCTTGTGAAATCAGTTCTTTGATGTTTTCAATGAATTTTAATAGACCTAGTATCTATTTTTCAAAAAATAATATGAGAATATAAACTACTATGCATAGTATGGATCATTAAATATATATAATGATATTTTGGAATACTTAAGAGAAACCAAATAATTAATTTCTTATAATAATAATTATCCTAATATATTAGAAGTATACACAAAAATTGTTGGATTACTAGTATTGGTGAAAAACAATCCCCATATGAATTGTTGTTTACTCATGGTGGTTTTGATGATTCTAGGGTGAGTAGGACCCAAACATATACATCACATTTGACCACAGAGTCAATGTTTATTTCTATATCACCATGTGGAAAGGAAGCTGAATGGATTAGGAATCTATAATTGGATATTTGATTATGGCCTAGTATGATGCCTCATATCTCTATCATTATTTATAATGAAGAAACATTATAAATGGAATATATTTTCATGTACAAAGGAATGTCTTGATATATATGTTAGAGAAATACTTTTGAATGAAAATTTTTACCAGATGTTACCCCATGAATTGTCCATGTGAGAGAATGTAAAACCTTCAAGATACAATTACCAAATCTATACTGAGAGATATAATTTATGAATCTAATAATGAGATGGGGATGAACCCTATATAATAAATAATTATTTTAATAAAAAACCAACACCCTATCTTGATGGAACCTCATTAACATTTTTCATGGGTAAAAAAGACTAATATGATTATGGATATTTAAAATTATAGTCCTAAACTATTTGTGAAAATATATTCCATAATAAATGTAGTGTAATGTCCCAGATCTGAATGCCACACAAATGGGGCCTTGTACCTGTTTGGCCACATGGCCTCAAGAACATTTCCCCAAACCTCAATGGATACTTACTAGAAGCGAGGGACTAAGAGGTGAAAATGGGGAATCTATTCTGTCAATGATAGAGTGTAATAGAAAGGAATTAATAATACACTATAGCAGAATCATTAAATGACATACTATGGAATTAAATAGATGATGTGTAATAAGATAATTAACCAAGAAATATTCCATACGTAATATGATATGCCAGAACCCCCTCCCCACAAAGTGTACCCCTCCAAGGCCGAAAAGGTGGGAAAGTAGTTAATGACCCCCATGCCATACCTCTAGTTGGCCCCGAGTTGGTGACTAGCACCGAGGGTATAGTAAATGCACAAATGAGAGGCATTACCATTTAAGAGAACACATGTTGAAGAGAGATATAAGATTGAAACAAACCAACTCCATCTTAGAACTGAAATATAAAAGAAAAACCATTTGAAAATATGTAATATCTTGCAAAATCACAACAACTTGAAGGGGAAAACTGCAAGTACCCAAAAGAAATTTAAAACACCAGCAACCTCATGCCCTAAAAACACAAGAAACCCCAAGCTAGTATAAACTAGCTTGATCAAAAACCTTCTCCATGTGGCCTGAAAAAAAATTATATATAAATAGGGTGAGTATAAGAGTATAATCAGTAGGATCCTCCCCTAAGCATCTCGTGAAAAAGTAATGAAATAATTATAAAAAATAGTGAACAACAAGTGAAACTAACTCATCACCTAAACTTGTATACTATGTTCCCAACCTCATCATTGCTATTCTAACCATCTAACAAATAAAATAGTATATAATATTATAAATAATATCAAAGGTACCCCACTCTGACATCCCCAGTAGTTTTCCACATTTCCCCAAAGTCGAACGTCATAAGCATCTCTCTCCAAAAGGTATTTCGGTAGACACCTAGTCAAGGCACCATAATATGAACCTTGTGCAACAAAACCACCATGTCCATGTGAGAAAGTAACCAAGTAGTTTCTAGGTCCCACCATAGCTTGAATAATGTGTATCATAATTCTAGTATTATACCTCGATCCATTACTAACCATACACCGAGTAAGGATCCTCAAGCCATCACGGCCTATACACATTACACCTATACTGGTCCATATTATATTATATCCAGAATATATGTGTTGTAATAACCAAAAGCCAATATATCCCTCTACAGACATATATGCTAAAAGGTAACCAATGAACCTACCAGCACAAGTAACTACCTAGAGATGAGAGTGGGGACACAGGGGGTAGTCAGCTGTCCATCCTCCCAACAAAATGCTGGGGAAAACACCCCCTAGGGCTCAGAATCCCCATGGTGTCAATTTCCCTAACTAATGGGGTGGAGTAATGTATAGAAACAAAAAAAGTTTAGAATATACTATAGCTCACAACCACACTATGGGAATAACCTAGTATTAGACTCAACTACTGCAAACATCTCTCAGACTCCTAGCAGCAACTTCTAAGACTATGTTTCCTATAGGAACACAACCATTTAAAAAACATTATTTCCTTACTTCATTCCCTTTTTATTAGTTCGAATTTATGTTAAATAATTATTTAAACATTAATTAAACATTTACAATTCCACATTAAGTTTCATTAGCATCACACCCAAAGTCCATTGCCCCTTTAGAATTACTACATCATCATTATGTTCCATCAAAATCCAAACCCATGGGTTAACATAATTTATTAAATTAATCATTACAGAATTAAATTCACACATTCCCAAGAATTGTAGATATAAATTCTATTCTACTAAACACAAGGGGGCTCAACACGTTTAGTAGATGTACTACCTGTCGAGTATTTTCCGCCTATAGAAAGAGCATAGACCCATCATCCGCTGAGAAGATAAACACAAAAAGCACGTGGCATACCCCGCACATCATCACCTCACTAGGAATAATGGTAAGCAAGACTAGGTTCCTTAGGATGTGGGGAAATGTAAAATAGGTAATCTACGTAAAATAAATAGCAAGAAACCCACAATCACATACATCATGTTTTATCTTCTCTAGTGTGCTCCCCAACACCCACATGCATAAACTGATACATATCACCACCTGAGGCATCATTTGTTGCCACAACCAAATCGCCTCCATGCCCCCACATATCACAACAACCATCCAAGCTTACATCACAACACAAGAAGAAGGAAAACTAACATCTTAACAATTTAGCTCTTGGCCCTTTAACAATCAAGAGGGTACAATATAACCTTAAAAGGAATTATCATTAGTTAAACTACCAGTTATTTAATACATCTTATATTAACTGATTATTATTCACAGGATCCAAATTTGAGAAACCTAATGAGTAAGTTATCATAAATAATTAAAAAAGCTTACGGCGCCAAATTGATTAACATCAATTTACAAAATAGAATCAGATTTATTTACATTCCTCTATCTTTAGCCAAATGATTATCAATTAATCAAGATTTAAATTATTTACTAATTTACATCAAGAATAAATAAATAATCAAAGAAATCAAATTAATCACACTATCTAGGAAAAAAACAAAAAAACATACGATCCATATCAATTTACTTATCTGGTTCAAATATTTATAATGTCAATTCCATTGTGATGCAGTGGGATAAAACATGCAAACGAAATAGTTGCATGTAAAATAAAGTAGATGTATTGAATCCCCTACCTCAAATGGTTCTTGATGTTATTTATATGATAACAGTCCACACAACAGATCACGATCACCTCCTATCACTACAACGGTATCCACCCGAGGATGCCACGGTATGACCACACCAACTGAAAGATAAGAAAACTCCATTAGATGCACGAAGATCACATGCTATAATATGGAAAGGGGAAACATGAGAAAATGAATCCCAAAATAATAACGATAAAACATACCAAATATCAAAGATTGGTGGACACTTTTCTATTGCACCGAAACATGAGGTGATCTTATAGCCAGAAGGACATTGATAGAAAACCAATCCATGAAGAAAAGTTTGATCTCGCGATTCCTACGGGGGGAAGGAAAGGTTCGAGAATCTCTCATCAGAGAACAATGAGGAAGAAAAAGCGAGGAAGATGTCTCATCCCTTTTTAAGATTTAACGGTGAGATGGTATAAGATACACATGATTTCCCATTAAAAGCATATCACATTAAACCAAGAGGTTTGGCCATGTAAAAACATCCCAAGACCTAGTAATAATTATTATAGGAGTTATGTCATTTGTATCAGCCTTAATCTCCTTAAAATAATTCTTTAAATGCATTTTACATAAAATGAAGTGTCAAAGGGGTGAAATGAAGGAAGCTGGAAACACTGTTCATGAACTCGAAATTTAGCAATGGAAATAGAGGTTACTGATGGAACCTCTCCATTCAAGAAACACTATTCACAAACTCAAAATTTGGCAATGTAAATAGGTAACCGATGACACTATTCACCTATGGATACCTTTGCATTGTTCACCTAAGGATACCATTACACAATTCACCGAAGGTTACAGATGACACTGTTCACAGAAGGTTACTGATGACACTCTTCAGATAAGGTTACCAATGCACTGTTCACAACTATCTACCATTGAAACTGATCACCGAGGGTCACCGATATCACTGTTCACAGACGGACACCATTGCACTATTCACATAATGTTATTGATGTCACTATTCACCTAAGGTTACTATTGCACTATTCACATATCGTTACCATTGCACTATTCACAGAAGGTTACCAATGACACTGTTCACAGAAGGTTTCTGATGAAACTATTCACCAAAGGTTACCGATGCACTATTCACAACTGTATACCGTTGGAACTATTCACCGAGGGTCATCGATGTCACTATTCATAGAAGGTTACCGATGACATAGTTCACAATGGTCTACCGTTGGAAATATTCCCTGAGGGTCACCGATGTCACTGTTCATAGAAGGTTACCATTGCACTGTTCACAATGGTCTACTGTTGGATCTGTTCACCTATGGTTACTGATGCACAATTCACCTGAGGTTACCATTGCATTGTTCACACCTTTTTACCATTGGAACTATTCACTAATTGTCATTGATGACACTATTCACATAAGGTCACCGATGACACTGTTCAGAAGAAGTAAAATTTGGAAAAGTGTTGGGGATAAGTCACCTTGTCCTCTCGAAACACCTCAAATGCCAGTTTTTTATAAATGAACGAATCAGAGAGGTCCGAACCATTACTTGAGATACCTCTCAATACATTCTCTTCCTCAAAAATTCAAAACCCACCTAAAGAGAAGACGAAACAGTGTTTGAACGATAACCCATTGAGATACCTCTCAAAAGAGAGAAAGCCACAAAACGAAATAAATGAATCCATATTATAAACATGAAAGGTCTAACCACAAAGGGGACATTGTTACATTAAAAGAGAAAAACATTAAACAACTATTGTTACTGAACACGTATCTGTGACTCATGTTCCGAGGTACTCTCCTCTATGCCACCATGTCACCCAATGACACAAACTAAGGGAATAAAATGCTCATTAAACACCTTCTCTTTGAGGTCTTGCATCTCCACATGTTGCTCCTCAAAGGTCACATCATCATCAATATCGATCTCTCCCCAATTGATGATATCAGAGTCATCACGAAGATAATAATAGAGCATTGATACATGGAAAACATCATGTATCTGACACATCTATGGGGGATGTTCTACTCAATATGCCACAACACCGACACGATAAAACACCACGAAAGGCTCTACAAACCGGGGATAAATCTTACTCCCACGACCAAACCTTCACTGCCCATAATATGGGGACACCATAAAAAACACATGATCCCCCACATTAAACACTAAGAGTCTTCTTTATTGATCAACATATGATTTTTTATGATCTTGCACTGTCTTCATCCTCCCATGAATCACCTGAACCATCTCTATTGTATTCTGTACTAGTTTCGGTCCAAGAATTACTGACTCTCTTACCCCAGTCCAACAAAACATTGAAAGACAAGGTCAGCCATACGAGGATTGAAATAGTGCCATACCAATGGTGGAATGGAACATATTATTGTTAGCAAACTCCACCAAGGGTAAGTTCCACATCCACAAACATCGACAATCATGAACATAAGAGCATGACATGTCTTTAAGAATATGCATTGTTCACACTGTCTGACAATCTGTTTGAGGATGAAAAAGAAGTGTTAAGGTATAACTGTGAACAGAAATATTGCTGGAGACCTCTATAAACCTTTGAAGTATAGCAAGGATCTCGATCAGAAATGATCATCCTTGGGACTCCATGAAGTCTTAGCACCTCCTCTATATACTACCTTGAAAAATCATCCACAGATTTAAACTCCATGGTTAATATAAAGTGGGATGAATTTGTTAAGTGATCCACTACCACAAAAATATCTTCATGTCCTCTTTGATATTGAGGTAAACCAGTAACAAAGTCCATTGAGATGTCCTCCCACGTCCACTGAGGAATCTCAAATGGCTAGAGCAGACCACCAGAACATGGTGTTCGACCTTCATCTTTAGATAGACCAATCATTGAGACACAAACTCTACAACAACACGCTTCATCCCAGAACACCAAAATTTTCCCCTCATGGATTGGTACATCTTTGTCACGTGAGGATGAAATACTAATGGTGAACTATGAAACTGTATGAGAACCACCTTGCACATAGTCAAAGGATGAAACATCCTTCCGTGATACAACACTCCATGTTGTTCATCCTCTGACCAACCATCAGGGGACTCACCATAAATAACTCAATCTCTCCAAACCACCACCTCATGATCGCCTAACATGGAATCTTCGACCTGCTTCACGAGAGATGACTACACCATCATATGAAAACGACAACTTTTTCCCCCAAGTTCTCCAATACCATGATGTAATGCTGACAGTTCTTCCATTACTCTACAAGAGTCACCTGATTAATGCACTACATGACTACATGAATTCAAAATCTTCACATAATCTACAAAAATACACTTTCCATGTTTATAAAATATTTCAACGTCGTTGTCTTGTAAGACCTCTATCACTCGATGTTGTTATATGTTCAAGTCATGCTGGGAGAAAACATACCACAAAATCATATGACCAGTGAAAACCATGAAGTGCTCACCAATGATGTAATGTCTCCAAAACATCAGGGAAAACACCAAGGATGCCAACTCAAGATCCTGAGTTGTATAAATAAATTAATGGGGATATAACTGCTGGGACCCATAATAATCAACTGATCTTTTTTGAATAAAAAAAATCCCAACCCCAGATGCAAAGCATCGTAGAAAACATCAAACTAAACTCCCTCAGCTGGAAGAAAAATAACTACAACACTTAATAACATCTCATTTAGAAACTCAAAAGATGCCTGACACTGATCAGTCCATGTGAATGCTTGCTCCTTCTTGGTCAAAGCTTTCAGAAAATTCACAACTCTGGAGAAATTGGAAAAGAACCTCCTGTAGTAGCCCGCAAGAACAAGGAATCATAGCACCTCCAACACTATCTTGTGGGATTCCCAATAACCATATTCCTATATATTCGATCGATCCATATATACAACCTTCTGGGATACAAAATTTCCTAGGAAATAGACTTATCGAACCAAATACTCGCACTTAGACAACTTCCCAAACATTTGATGGACTAAGAACTCCCAAAACAGCGTGTAGATTCTATATATGCTCCTCCTCAGATGTGGATTACACATTTATCTAGTCGATTAGAACTACCATGAACATATCCTGGAACTCACGGGACATAGCATTCATCAATCCCATGAACACAGCTAGAGTATTCGTCACATCTAACTACATTAAAACAAACTCATAATTCTCATGACAACAACGAAAATCAATATTTGGGATATCCTCATCATTCACATGCATCTGATCATATCCTGACTGCAAGTCAACCTTTGATAACAGACATGAACAGTTTAGTTTATCGAATAAATCCTTAATCTATGGAAGAGGATATCGATTCATTATTTTCACTTTGTTCATGCGACGATAATCAACATACAACCACAAACAGCCGTCAACCATCTTCACGGACAAAACTGGTGAACCCCATGGAGACACACTTGGCCGAACAAAAACATATTGTAACTGACCATCAAGCTGTATATGTATCTCTCATAACTCATAAGGTTCCATCCTATATGGAAACATAAAGATAGGAGACACTCCTAGTTGTAGATGTATCCCATACATGATCTCTCGTTGAGGTGGTAATGCTACAACCACTTCAGTAAAGACAGTAGGGTACTCTTCTAAGACCCTAGGAAATGACAACTACAACACCTTTGATGAACTCCAAATCATCTCATCCATCATAGATGATATTTATGGAACATTCCTATGACCCATCTGAGGGTCTCGCGCACAAAAAAACACCACCAGAACTCCATCCATACCAACGAAAATGACCATATTCAAGAAGAAATCCATGATATCTTACACCGAATACAACCAATCCATGCTAAGGATGAAATCAAATGGTTTTATTTATAAACATAGGAAATCTCCCCGAGAGCGGTGTTGTCCCAAAACTAGCTCGCATTTTTTACATACTTCCAACTAGTCAGATTGACCTCCAACTGGCGTAGTCAACACCAAGGGCACTTTAAACCTCTCTACCTCATGTACCAAAGGATGGAAAAGGGTAGTTTATATTAATGAGTGTGTTACTTTTGAATAAAACAAGGCATACACAAAGTTAGGAAACAAGCAAAGGGTATAATGAACAACATCTAGCTCACCTCGAGCTGGAAACGCTACAACATGAAGCTAACCATGACCTCCACCAATGCCTCTCTGACACTAATGATGGCCACAAAAATGGTCGTGCTATGCTCTTTGAGGATATGGAGCATCACGGGGTAGTCCTCTACCTACCCCATGTACCCTCTACTGATCTAAAGCTAGTGCGACCAGCTGCTGCTCCCTCATCCAGAACTTCCTCAGAGGTGGAACCTAGATTGGAAAACCCGATGCATGATGACTGCTCTAAAATGTTGTGCACTCCTGCTTCTGATGATCTTGACCACCACAATAAAAAAAGCTGATCCATTGCCATATGCCTGAGAGATGCTGCATCTGGAGAAACGAGATGTGAAGGGTTGGACCTACTACTGGCTGAATGGAAACTCTTCTGCCTAGAATCCCAGAAACCCTAGAGTATAGCTATACTTCATGATGAATCAATATTACTCACCTCTCAGGATGATACAGTTCTGGAAAAAGTCCTCTAAACAACCTTTTCCCTCGCCCCCACCTCATGATATGTCTTCAACATAAATGGGGTGACCTGGCGGTGGATCTCTGGATGCAAAGCCTCCTCAAAATGCATTGCCCTGACCTCCTCATCTGGAAATAGGTCCGTAGAATATTGTAAAAGGTTTTTGAAATGGATTCCAAACTCTCTCACATTGGTGTTTCATACCAAAGGGTAAGAATCTCATGTCGACTTGATGCCTTTGTTGTTGAAGAAACAAAATCGACTCTAAACTTGTCTCGAAACTCCTCCCATGAGATCGGTGACTCCTCGTGATCCACAATGAACCAGAACCACCATTGCCTCACTAATCCGCATAGCATTGTCACAACCATGGACACCCAGTGGTCCTTCCGAGCAAAGATTGAACTGAAGGTGATCTCGACCTCCTCTAACGAATATTTCATGACTGCATCTAAAATGAATCCCTCGTACTTCTGCAGATTCTGGCAGTGAAACATTCCGAGTGTCTTTCTCCATGTGTCATCATCATCAACCACTTTCCTGCAACGATCTGCTGGAAAATCCTGTTGGACATCTTCTATGGGGTTCTAATGAGTACATTGACCAAGAGACATACCTATAAAATAAAAATTAGTTAGGGCTCTTAAACTTGGAATATGGAAGGGTCAACATTAATTAATTAATTTTTTTCTTTTATTCTCTTTATATTAACCTATCCCATGGTCTACCCATTCAAACACATGCACAAATAAGAATGATGCATGATCCTTCCCTAGGTATATACCCTGCAACTAGTATCACCTCATTTAGTAGTCATTGTAAACCTAATGTTATGTACATTTGATCATAGGGGGCCCTATATGCCTATGTCTTAGCTAGTCTCTAGTGTTTACATCACTTTCTAAACATGAATGACACCATTGGCCTACCAACCCATGCAACCTCACATGTGCCTAACTCCAAACTCCATCATATCCCTCAACCAGACCTCTGATACAACTTTGTCCTGACCCCCTCCCCAGAAAATATACCCCTCTAGGGACAAAAATGTGAGAATGGAGATAATCACCCTGATTCCCTACTCCAGTAGGCCCCATGTTGGAAACTAGAACTGAGGGTATAGTAAACACACAAATGGGAGGCATTACCCTATAAGAGAACACATGCAGAAGAGAGAGATAAAATAGAAAACAACCAACTCCAAATGAGAACTAAAATATGAATGAAACCCCAAGTGTATATATGTAATTTCATGCCAATGTACCCAAAAAAGTAATAAAAAACCAGTGACCACAAGCCTGAACAACTCCTGGAACCCCAAGCTAGTAGAAACCAGCTTGATCCCAACCATGATCCAAGTGTCTTGAAAGATAAAACATAATATATATACATAGGGTGAGCATAATAGTATACTCAATAGGATCATCCCAAAAGCCTCTCCTTCAAAAGTAAAGAAAGAATGCTAAAGCACAATGAAAAACAAGTGAAACTAAGTCATCACTTAAACATGTATACTAAATTCCCAACCTCACCTTGGATACTCTTACCAAGTAATACATAAAAGAGTATATAATATAATAAAAAATATCAAGGGTACCCCACTTCTACTTCTCCATTGGTTTTCCACTTTTCCACATCATCATATGTCTTATGCATCTCTCTCCAGAAGGATTTCCTGTAGTCTCTTTGGAGAAGCATCATAATATTCACCTCGTGTAACAAAACCACAACGTCCATGCAAGAAAGTAACCATGTAGTTTCTGATAGGCACCACAACTCGGATAATGTGTATCAAATGTTAGGTATTATACATCTATCCATTACTGCCCATACACCGAGTAAAGATACTCAAGACATCACATCATATACATATTACAACTATAGTCGTACCTAAACTACTATTTCTGGAATATATGTGTGTGAATAAACACAAGACAGTACAACGCTCTACACAAATATATGGGGAAAAACCCACTACACCTACCAGGACAAGTAACTATCAAGAGAATATAGTGAGGCCAAATGGGGTAGTCATCCATCCATCCTCCCACCAGAATGTTGGGGAAAACACCCCCAAGGGAATAGAATTTCCGAGGTGTCATTTTCCCTTAATAACGGGGTGGAGTAGCATATAGAAACACAAAAAGTACAGAATATACTACTTCTCACAACCAAACTATGGGAATTACCTAGCATTAGACTCAACTGCAGCAAATGTATCTCAAACCCCCCAACTACCACTTCTAAGACTAGGTATCCTATTAGCACACAACCATTTAAAAAGCATTATTCCCTTATTTCATTCCATTTTTATCAGTTCCAATTTATGTTAACTAATTATTTATGCATTAAATAACCATTTACAATTTGATATTAAATTTCATTAGCATCACACCCAAAGTCTACTGCCCCTTTAAAATTACAACCACATCATTATGTTCCATCAAACTCCAACCACATGGGTTATCACCAATTATAAAATTATTCATTACAAAATTACATTCCCACATTCCCATGTATTCTAGAAATATATTCTATTATACTAAACACAAGGGGGTTCAATATGGTGAGTATATGTTCTACTCGTCGAGTCTTTTCCGCCTATTGTAAGAGCATAGACCCATCATCCCTTGAAAAGCTCAACACAGAAAGCACATGGAATACCCCCGCTTCTTCATATCTTTAAGAAGAATGGAACGCAAGACCATATGCCTTAGGAAGTGGGGAAAAGTAAAATAGATAATCAACACAAAATAAAAAGCTAGCATCCAACAATAACCTCCATCCTGTTTTATCATCCCAGGTGTCCTTCCCGACACCCACATTCATAAACTGATACATATCTCCTCCCTAGGCATCATTTTCTACCATAACCAAAAGGCATCCATGCCCCCACATATCACAACAGCCATCCAGGCTCACATCACCACATAATAACTAGGAAAACAATAATCAAAACAATTTGTCTCTTGGACCTTTAACAATCAGTAGGGTAACTTAGAACCTGGAAAAGAATTATCTTTTATCAAATTATAGGTTCTTTGATCCATCTTGGATTAACCAATTATTATTCACAGGTTCCAAATTTTGGGAACCTAATCAGTATGTTATCCCAAATAATTAAACACGCTTACTATGCCCATATGATTAACATCAATTTACAACAAGAACCAAACTCGATTACATGCCTCTTTTTATTTAGACAAACAATTATCAATTAATCATAGTTTACGTCCATTATCGATTTACATCAAGAATTAAAAGGTAAGAAAAGAAATCATAGATATAACACTATCATTCCACAAAAGTGAAAAAACATACGATCCATATCAATTTATTTATCCGGTTCAAATATTTATTATGTCAATCTCATTGTCATCCAGTGGGATAAAACATGCTAACGTTACAGTTGAAAATAAAAGAAGGGAGAAGCAATGAATCCCATTCCTCAAATGGTTCATGACATTATTTATACAAGAACACTACACACAACAGATCACAATCACCTCCTCTCGCAACAACTGCATCCACCTGAGGATGCAAGGGTACGACCACACCAACCAAAACCCAAGAAAACTCTATTACAAGTATGGAGATCATGTTCTAGAATATGGAATGGATAAAAAATAATATTAACCCCAAAAGGACGATGATAAAACATACCTTATACTGAGGATTAATGGAAACGTCTTGGTTTCACCAAAACATGGGGTGCACATGTCACATAAAATACTTCAAGGGAAACCAATACAAGAGAAAAAGTTTCATCTCAAGATTCCTATGGAATGAAGGAAAGTTTTAAGCGTCTAGAACAAGAGAACAAGGAAGAAGAAAAAGGGAGGAAGATATCCTGTCACATTTGAAGATTTAATGGAGAGACGGTTTAAGATAAACTTGATTTCCCATTAAAAGAAAGTCCCATTAAACCACATGGTTTGACCAAGTAAAAACATCCTGAGCCTTAGGAATAATTAATATTGGATTTATAGCCTTTGAATCAGCCTTAATGTCCTTAAAACAAGGCATTAAATGCATTTTACGATAAAGGAAATCTCAATGGGGTGAAACTATAGGATGCTGGAAACTCTATTCACAAACTTGAAATTTGGAAAAGGAAATAGAGGTTACCGATGGAACCTCACAATTCTAGAAACACTATTCAGGAACTCAAAATTAGGTAATGTTAGGTGGTTATCAATGAAACTATGAACATAAGGTTACTGGTGCGATATTCACCTAAGGATACCGTTGCATTGTCCATAGAAGGTTACCGAAGGCATAATTCACAGAAGGTTACTGAAGACACTGTTCAATTGTGGTTACCGATGCACTATTCACAACTGTCTACTGTTGGGATTGTTCACCAAGGGTTACCGATGTCACTGTTCACAAAAGGTCATCATTGCACTATTCACATAAGGTTACCGATGACACTGCTCACATATGGTTACTACTGCCCTATTCACATAAGTTTACCGTTGCACTGTTCATAGAAGGTTATCGATGACACTGTTCACAAAAGGTTACTGATGACACTGTTCACCTAAGGTACCAATGCACTGTTTACAACTGTATAATGTTGGAACTGTTCACCAAGGGTCATCGATGTCACTGTTCACATAATTTCACCGATGAAACTATTCACAACTTTCTTTTGTTGTAGCTGTTCATCGAGGGGCACTAATGTTACTATTCATAGAAGGTTACCAATGACACTGTTGAAAATGGTCTACTGTTTGAAATATTCACCGAGGGTCACCGATGTCGCTATTTACAGAAGGTTACCGATGCACTGTTCACAACGTTCTACTGTTGGAACTATTCACCTATGGTTACCATTTCATTATTCACAACTATATAATGTTTGAACTATTCACTGATGGTCACTGATGACACTATTCACATAGGGTCAAATATTACATTTTTCACAAAAAAGATAAATTTGGAAAAGTGTTGGAGATAAGTAAATGTGACCTCCCAAAACACCTCAAACACTAGATTTTTACAATGGAATGGACCCGAGAGGTCCTAGACATTACATGATACAACATGTTATATGTTCTAATAAAGAATCCAAAACTATATAGTACAACCATAAACTATAGCAACCCAAACGTTACATACATTGATATTATTTAAGATTTAATTTACCTTCATTAAACCATATAACAAAACCATTACCGGACCATATATTTTTAGTGTCTCTAGAAACTGGGAATCATAAACAATTGGTTCATGAAACATCTTCTTTGTATCCCATTTATTTCATCATAAGTAGAATCCTTTTTTGTAATATATTACATAATACCGATATTCCTTACATGGGGAAAAGAAAAACATGAAATTTTGTGGTCATATTCCTAGTAAGGGTATAAAAATGAAGTATCAATCTTATAATTTTTAGAAGATCATAATATTTGAAAATATAATCCTATATATAAAAGATCAGAATATCATGTCATGAGAAAAATCAAAGAAGTGCAATGAAATCCCAATAGTCATAACAAAAGATTATAAATTTTATGGCATACACACATAAGAATAGAAAATCATTTCATATTATTCTAGGCTCATTTACAAGACTATCATAGTGGACAATGTCTATTACAGAACTGAGTTCACTTCTCATTCCATCCTTGTATAATGGAACTAGATGTACTTGACATTCCTACAATGTCTATCTCATGAGATATAAATTTTTACAAAATGAATTAGATATATATATATATATATATATATATGTCTAACCCATCTCATAATGAAATCATTATTACGTGTTCCCCAAAAACATAAAAACACAAAACATATCATAACCTTGAAATAATGTGGGTTTCTTAAATATCAATCAATCACGAAATAATCCATAAATGGATTTTATAAAATTAATTCCTACATTTACACAATAAAATAAACAAAATAATATGTATAGAATGATAAAAATCTGTAATATTAGAAGGAAAATAATTTTGATAATATATATGGGCTTCCTTATTGATGAAAACATCAATTATTTTCAAAAACATTTTCCTTCAAAAAATTATGACACCATTTTATAAGAAATCATTTAATGTGAAAATATACTTATAATATTGTATTGGAAGAATTATATAAATTAATCATTATGAATGTTTAAAAATATATTCATACCATATAATTAAAAAAATTATTCTCGTACTTTATCTACAAAAGTCAAAAGTACCTCTTACCACAAATGAAATAAGATTCCATTAAAACTATTTAGTAAACATTTACCAATGGGTAAAATGGAATTTGAGCAATTATCAAAGGATATAAACAATATTTTGAAATAAATATTTTGTAAACATGTACTAGGATGATAAATAACCCCTATTAATATTTACGAATAATCTATCTTGGTTAAAAATGAGATTGTGCAATTTTATCCCTTACCTTAGGTCTGATATCCTTTGTATGTACATGAATCTCTTGAATAATGATTTAAATATTGTTAATGGTTTATTCAAGAATCATATTCATTTTTATGATATCATTCCCATTATTTTTTAATGGTATTGAAATGGATGGTATATAGTATCATAAAATTAGTATCATGTAATAATAATCTTATATTGTTATTATTTCCACCATTATACCCATCCATGTTTGGTAATGGTGAAAAACATATTACAGCATGATGTGGAGAGGGTAAGTTGTACATATGCACGTACGGTGATTTAATTTTTTATATGATGGATAGAAGGTGAAACATTTTTGTTTCATATTTATAATAACATATAATTATATGGGTGATAATAATGTTATTACATTATAATTAAACAAACACTTAAGAGGAAGTGTAAGAGGAAATAAATTCTATAGAACCAATAGAGAAGAGTACCTTTTCCTCAACATGCCTACTCCTCCTCAAATCTATTTTTTTAATTTTTTCAAAGCCACTTTATGGTAGTGTTAACCCTACATCAAGATTAAAAAATTCAATTTTTCAGATTCAAAACTCAAAATTTAAACCAAACAAGACCCAGTAATTTAAAATAAAGTGGTCCTCAAATCCAACCAAATCGTCACCTCAATGGTAGCAAGATCCACTCAAGACTTTCAAGTCACATTCATATAGCCACCACCATCATCACATCACCTAATTCATTGTCCATTCACCATCAACCCCTCCCCATGCACCGTTTCATGAACTTCACCGGGCGTCGGCCTGAGGAACTTCAGGCCTTTATCAGTACCATGAGAACAGAAAACACCAAAAAATCAACCAAGAAGTCAAACCCATAAATTGTCATCCCACTACCTTCAACAACAAATTAACTCACCACCATAAAAAACACAGAATTTTTCACCTCATGAAATCAATAAATACAACCGCCAAACAGATGCTGCCACTGTCTCATCTTCACACCACCAACGATCAACACTAGATAATGAAACAATCACCATAGATCACGAACCACCGTCGAGGAAGAACACAAAAAGATAAACCGAACTGGGGTAGTATCCCTAAATAAAACGGAGTCAATAGATAACTTGGAATGA
The DNA here is from genome assembly GCA_963277665.1 of Viscum album. Lineage (NCBI taxonomy): Eukaryota > Viridiplantae > Streptophyta > Magnoliopsida > Santalales > Viscaceae > Viscum > Viscum album. The sequence goes on from OY728132.1 coordinate 1,969,991,393, forward strand.
AACCCGAACAAAGCAAATCAAACGAAGGCCGACTTGGGGAACTTCGCGACCGCCGAACCTCACGGCCCCAAATCCCTGTGTATCTGTCGCTCCAAATCCGACCTGGAGAGGGGCGGTGGAACACTAGGTCAAATCACGGTGATACGGCCAAGGAAGAAGCCATGGGAAGAAGCCATGGGAAGAAACCCTATAAAGAATTCCCAATAATAAAAGGATGTAACTTGGATGGATCCCAGTAAGAAGAGCCAACTCCAGTAGCTCTTGGGAATCCGACGTCCGCCAAATTGCTTGCCCAAAACCTCTGAGTATCCCATACTCCAAATCTGACCTGGAGAGGGGTTAAGGAATGCGAGGTCAGAGCACAGTAGAGGGGGTTGGAAAGAAAGCGAATTTCTTCATGAATTAGGTAGGTGAAACAAAGATGAAAAACCCAAAGATGAATGAGAGATAGACATGCATCCTTTTAATATTCTCTTAGGGCACTAGAGATGGACTTTTGTGAAGACCAGAACATATAGATTGAACCTAGGGAAGTTGAGAAGAAAAATGGGTAGAATTTATCCATGATTTAATAATCAAAATTTAATGAAGTGGAGAGCGAGGAGGTCCCATTTTATAATATAATAGAGGGGCACTTTAGGAAACTCTAAAAAATATTAATTAATAAAAAAATGAAACACTATAAAAAAACCACAAAAGTGTCCCAATTTTGATGTTGTGCTGAGATATGGTTGTAATCTAATCAACCAATAAATTTTGGAAAACATATTTTTTCAATTTACACCTTATCTTTTGAATTGAATCTTAGTTATCCTATTAAATTTTAAATTTGGTAATGACATTCTAGATATTTTATGGTAATTAATATTTAATTATGTGGGGTTAATTAACCATAAATGGATATATTCTACCACATTAAGTTGTATATTTATCAATTTTTAATTTTTTATAAAATTTATGATTTTTAAATAATTAAATGAAATTTTATGTTTATAAAATGTCAATAGTGTCAATCTTTTACACTATTCATTTGTTAGACTTTAAATAAAAATTCACATATAAGATAAATTCAAACCAAAATATTTAATACACTCCTAACATGTCATAATAACTGATAAAATTTGTGGAGAACAATAATTAGTTCATATGATATTTAGTTTATTACTTTTAAAACAATTTTTTTTATATTTCAATTAATAAAATAATATCTTCATCATTATTGTTTCATCATTAATGGTAGTTATTTAAGCAGTAAAAATACTAAATAAATTTAAATGAGGTATTTAATTCTTTTCGCTTTCTAGATAATTTCTATAGTTGATTTTGTATTCTAGTTATCCATATTCTAAAATTAATATAAAATGGGATCATGAAAATTTTTCTATTTCATTAGTTTTTATAAAATTCATGCAATTGTCATAGGTTAGTGGTAATAAAGTTAGTCCATTTCGATCAATAGATGATAATGGTCAATTTTATTCATCCAATAGAATTTTTACAGGTGTTAGGGTGATTTAATAATATTATTTTTACCATTAATTACACGATTTACCTTTAATAATGGTAATAAATATAATTACCAATGTTACTATTCATAATTCCCTAAAATAGAAGTAGCATATTAACATATTTTAGACCATATAATTACAAATATGGAATCCGTTTTTCAAAATTTAATACAAAAAAGTCGCAGTAATTAATTTAAAAACAATCTCGTTGTTTGGAAAATGGCCTTTAAAAGTTAAGAGATGACAAAAGTTTGAAATTTTTTAACCTATGAATTCTTAGTAAAATTAATTAAAATTACGTTAATTATATTAAATGGTAACAATTTATTCTATTTATAATTTAAAACTATTCAATATTATCATTTAACCAAATATATTATCCCAATGAAAAAGGTTTTGTTAATTAAAATTTACCGTATTTTTACTATTCATCAATATATGAAAGTAATCATAAATATATGAAACATTTATCCAATGTAAATTTATATATCCCAATTTAAAATAAAATATTTATGTTTTCATAATAAAAATTTAATGTGTCAAAATCATAATTTATAATGGATTCTCCATTCAAAGGTGTAAAATTAACCATTATAACAAAATACATGAAATAGTGTTTTAGTCATAACCGTGAAAAAATATCCATTAGATGAATATAAATAATATTTTATGAAGCATATAACACACATATATATATCTCATTAATTACATTACTAAAAGAAATTCACTCTAAAATTAAAATATCTAATTGATTTATATTTTTCAAAAGTAATTGATAGCCAATGAATTCCTAAGGCATTTTCATATGTTAGTTATAATTTTTCATTCTAACCTAAAATATATATATAAAGATAATTTATAATAAGGTATTCTTTATTTTCTTTTAAACTCATTATTGTATTAAAATATTTCTATAGAGGAATAATTTTTTAAAAAAATATATATTTCATAAAAAACATATTGTTGATTCATTCTACCACCCTTAAAATGAATTTCACCCTCAAAATTCGTAACATGGGAAAATTTGTATGAGGATACATCTCCCTAAACATATCCTCATGTTCACATGTAGCTTCTTGAAAATGGTGGTTCCTTCATATAACATTATCCAAGTGAGTGGCCTTTCTTCATAGAAATTTTTCTCTATGATCGGGAATCTCTATCGGTTGTTTTTCATAAGAATGATCTTGCTCCAGCAGTACTACATATTATCATAGTACATGTCATGTATAGGGTATTAAAATTATTAGGAACGATGCATATATGACCCCATTAACTTGAAATAGATTCGGTAGAAGTGCCAATCGATAATCTACCTTCCCAACACGATATGATATTTCAAAACGATCTATAGACCTAGGGCTCATCATTCCCTTCTTTCCAAATGTCATTACTCTATTCCTAAGAGATATTCATAAAAAAACTTTTTGACTAACTTCAAACACTTGGTATTTTTTCAGTTATCTGCATAAAATTTTAGTCGACTCTATGATGCTCTTATTTTTTGTATAATATATCTGACCTTTTCTTCCATTTCATCAAATAGATCAGATCCTAATAACATTCTTTCCACAACATAATCCCATCAAGTAGGAATTTTGAACAACTTTCCATATAGAAATTCTTATGAAGCCATCTAGATTTAGGAGTGAAATATATTGTTTTAGGAAAATTCCCCTAATGGTAGGTGTTGATCCCAAACACCATTAAAATCTGTATAGCATTCTCTGAACATGTCTTCCAGAGATTGTATTATCTTCATAAACTGAATGTCTATATGAGGATGAAAAGCAGTGATAAAACATATATTTATATCGGTAACATTCTAAAGACTTCACATGAACATCAAGTTAGACCTCAGATCCCATTCAGATATAATGGAAAGTGGTACTCCATGAAATCTTACAACTTCTATTACATATATCCTAGAAGGTTTATCAAAAGTGGAATCCTCTATAATATCAATTAAGTGTACCAAAACACTACGGTGATCAAATGTAACCAAGATTACATTATTGGAATTGTATGTTTTGTGAATTCCTATAAAAAAGTCCACAGTGATGTTTTATTACTTCAATTCAAGTATGGGTAATGATTGTAACATCCCATAGTTTTTTGTCTATCAGCCTTAACTTTCTAAAAAACCAATCCTCAAGAGACATATTCAGCGACATCACTTTTCATGTAATCACACCAGAAGTACTCTTTCATGTCCCTGTACATCATTTTTCATCCAGGGTGAACACCAAATGATGAACAATGAGCCTCGTCCTATATATCCTTCTTTAATTTTGGTATGGGTGGAATACAAACTTTGTTCCCGAACCTTATTATTTTAACACAATCAAGGTTGAATTCCAAAGGATTCTAACCTTCATTTGTAACTATACATCTTCCTTCTATGTGCCTTTAATATTCACTAGAATATATGATTGAAAATTAATTTTATAAATATAATATTTCTCCCCTTCTATTATAATTACAAGATCCATCCTTTGAAAATTCATAAATATTGGATCTTTCATGATCCTCTTGAAAGATAAGATAGCATGTTCTTGTCGATTTAATATATTTTTCACCTAGTTTTCTTTCCAAGGGTGTTAATGTATTGAGAAATCATAATCATTAATCAACACCAACCATCTAACGTGACACATATTCAAATCATTTTTTGTGAAAATATACATTAAACATTTATGATCTGTATAAATTTCACCCGATTCACCATAAAGATAATTCATCTATATCGTCAATGAAAATATTACTACAGCTAACTCCAAATCCAGAGTTTGGTAATTTGCTTCATGTATTTTCAACTATTAGGAGGCATAAGCTATCACATATCATTTTTCATGAGAACACAACCCAATACATTCTTAGATTCAACATTATATATTACATAACACTATCCACTACATGGTACTATGAGCACAAGTGAACTAGAAAACCTTATTTTTAGCTCAATGAAATTCCCTTCACATTCCACCATCTTATTAACATAACTCCTTTCTGAGTCAACTTGGTGAGTGGATTAGATAATCATCGAAAATTTCTCCAAAAACATCGATAATATCTAGTCAGACCAAGGAAAATTTGATTCTCAGTTACCATTGTTGGTCTCGACCATCATTCAATAACCTTTATTTCTGCTAGATCCACAGATATCCCCTCTAATAAGATTATGTTTCCCAAAAATGAATTTTTTTATGACAAAATTCAAAATTGGTAAATTTAGCATAACGATTCTCTTTTCTAAGGGTCATTAATAAAATTCTCAATATATCTTATTGTTCTATCTTGCCCTTTGAATAGAAAGGAATTTAGTCTATAAGGACTACCACAAATTGATTAGGATAGTCTCTAAAGAAATTATTGATTTGATCCATAATGATATTAGGGGAATTCGTATGTCAAAAAATAATAAATATTAGTCCATAGTGTCCATACCTTGTACAAAATGCCGTATTTGGTATTTCATTCTTTTTACCCTTAATGGATGATATCCTAAATGAAGACCAATATTTGAAAAGTATTGAGCTCTACATAGTTGGCCAAATAAGTCCTAAATGCTGAGAATATGTTATTTTTTCTTGGTAGTGATCTTGTTTCATTCTCAGTAATCAATTCATAGTCTCATTGATCCACCTCTCTTCATAACAAATTTAACAGGTGCTCCTCAAGTCGACGCACTGGGGAATTTGAGTCCTTTATCAAGAATCACTTGGAGTGTCTTCTTCAATTCCTACTACTCAATTTGAACCATTATATAATGTGTCTTGGAAATAGGCATAGCACAAGGTAAGAGTTACATTAAAAACTAAACTTCACGCTTTGGTGGAAGACCTGTCAATTACTCTAGAAATACATCATACAACTCTTACACAATGCATGAATTATTAATCATGAGTTTCTCCCCCACAATTTTAGATAAATAAAATTCATTTATTGGAATCAAGACACATAAGATGGAATAAATTTATACTAGATGGTTATATTCATCCTTTTATAGATAGACAATCATATATTGATTTGGAATATGAAATGTGACTTCCCTTATTTGGAAATTTATATGATATCAATCTAAAGATAGATAATACATGCTAATAATCACATCAAATTCCACTACAGGAAGGATCACATGATTTTCAGGAAGCACTTTCCCACAAACATTAATGAATGAAGAATTTTAACTTTATATGCGACTGTTGATCCATTATGATTTGTCACAACAAACTCAACATCTAATTGTTGAGGTAATATGGAGACAACCATATAAAATTTCTTAGAAATAAAAGATTGGGTGGATCTAGAATCAAATAAAACATTCTCTACCTATGTGTGGATGATAAGTGTACCATTCAACACTTCATTATTGTACTCCATGTCACCAATAGTAATTTCTTGTGACATTCCTTTTTCTATGGAATTAAGTGTTTGTTGATGTCTATCATTATCAAAATCCCTTGTAATAGGGTATTGATTGGTATAATGCCTAATTTCCTTTCACTTGTAACATTTAAGTGTTGGAGGAGCATTCTTTGTAGCCTTTTATTTGTTCGTATCAATAGAAATTTTCCCATAAATTTGGCATTCAACTACCCTATGACCTTTTGATACACACATAAAACATTTACTACTCCCATTAAGACAATTCCATCCCTATTTCATTCCACACTATGATCATAACGGAAAACTTTTATTCTTTTCAGTGTGGTCTTTATATTTTCACTTGAATTCCATTTACCTCTTTTAACCAAACCCATATGACTAATCAGATACTCCAATCTACATATCAACATTTATATCACATCGTTTAATTTACACATCTCTACTGAAGTCTCTTATGGATAATTACCTTTGATAATTGGTTTGAAGAGACAATAGAATCGATCAATCTTTCTCTTAGGTTGGATAATAGTTCCATAAGTGAACCTTGAATGTCTTTTAAATTTCACTTTATAGGTAACAACAGATTCATCATAATTTTTATTAAGTTCAAGGAACTCCATATCCATCTTTGATCGAAGAATGTGAGGAATGTACTTATTTATAAATAAGTTCTTGAACTCGTCCCATTCAATGGACTCAATTTCGTCTACTTCTATGTATTATTGATAAGATTCCACCGTTGATCAGCTTCACCTTCTAAACGATATTCCTCTACGATTACTTTATCATCATCAAAACATAGTAGAACATAAAATATCATTTCAGTGGTACTGATCCATTGTTCATCCACTAATGGATAAGAAGACCTGCGAATGAAGGGGGACGTTGTCTCATGGATTTCTAAATACAATGTTGCTCCCTAATTTCTTGTTTGGAACTCTTGCATGATTTATAGATTTAGAATGTTGAGTGAAAATGGCTATAAAATTTTTAAATCTCTCTCCCATAGAATTTGTTTCTCAAGGGGACAGTCATTGCATTTCTGGTTGTATTCTACATTTACATGGTTCCTTCATGTTCTGGACATTTATAATACCCAAAAGAATAGTGTGAGAATCATTAATTATAACAGGGAAACCACATAATCAAGAATAACATTACAATTTAGGACACATTAGGTTTTATACTTGGTTATTCATGGTCATTTATAAAATACTATGATAGTATCCAATAATTTCAAATATCCATATGGTTTTATCAAACTAGTTTCCAAATGACAACTATACCATTCCATGGATACCAACTATAGAGACCCATCCAATAAATGAATACATATTACTTCAGAATTTAAGTATATTCATTAAAATGAATAATAATACCCAAAATGGACCGTTTTGGTATAGTGTCTTCAGAAACAGGGAAACATAAACAACTGGTTAATAAAAAATCTACATTGTCTCCCATTTATTTCTTCATAAATAAACTCCTTTTAGCATATCGTACTGAATACCCTTCTTACTGACCTGGGGAAAGGAATCATTCAAAATAGTGATCTCATATGCTCAGTAAGGGTAAATAAGTAAATATCAATCATATCATATTCATAAAAACATCAAATTTGAAAATCATATCCTACATATAAAAGATCATAATATAATGTCGTGGGATAAATCATATAAGGAAATGTAATCCCAATAATCATAACAGAAGGCGTGATATTTTATGGCATATACACATAAGCATATAAAATTATTTCATATTATAAAAGGAACATTGTCAAGACCATCATAGTAGAAAACGTCCATTATTGAACTAAGTTAATTTCTGGTTTTAGCCCTGTATCACTGAACATATTTTCATGGTGTTATAGCCATGTATGTCTCATGAGATATAAATCTTTTCCCAATTAATTGGAGGGATATATAAGTCCCACACATCTTATAATTAAACTATTCATACTTATGCCACAAAAACATAAAAACTTTCAATATTGCATAACCCATGATATAAAATAGGGGTTTTAAACAACAATCGATAATTAAAAAAATCCATTAATTGGTTTCATTAAAATAATTAGATAATTTACACAATAAAATAAAAGTAATAATATGGATAGAAACATATACCTATGTAATCTTAGATGGAAAATAATTTTGATAAAACCAATGGCCTTCATTCCCGGTGATAATACCATTTCTTTTTCAAAAACATTCCTTCCTCAAGATATCACACAATATTTAAAGTTATCATTTTATGTGGAAATAACCGTGTATTCATATTTTGGAATCATGAATTAAATAAATAATTATGAAGGGATAAAAATCTATTCATACCTTACAAGTAAGAAATCATTCTTCTCATACTTTTCTTAGAAAATTCATATAGTACCTCATACCGCAAATGACAAATGATTCCATTATTACAGTTTAGTAAAACATTAAAAATGGGTAATATTGAAATTGGAAAATTATAGAAGGATATAAATAATATTTTTAAATACCTATTTAGGAAACATGTACGTGGATGTTAAATAACCCCCAGTAATACTTATGAATAAACAATTTCAGATAAAAATGTTATTCTTCAATGTCATCCCTTATTAAATAATCATAATAATTTTTAGGATAAAATTTATTATTATATTGTCATCCATTTTTAGTAACAATTCATTGTAACTCATTTTTTCGGGCATTAACTAATTTATGTACTTATGCATGTTTTGTCCAATAGGTTCTTATTCATATTTTTTTGTTTTTGTTATAAAATTTCAAGTACGCTATCATTATAATATATATCATATTTATCCATTGAATTCAATTTTATAATCACAGTTTAAGGAAGATTATGTTGAAGGAATCAAATTGCACTGTGAGGACGGCAAGTCGTACTTTTGCACGAGCGACGATATCGTTCCCATAATTGTTCAATGGAATTGAAGTGATTGTGTATAGATTATCATAATTAGTATCTTTTTATAATAATAATATATTTTAATTATTTCCAATATCATACCTATTCAGGAAAGGTGGTGGTTAAAAAAAGATTACACCACAACATGGTGATGGTAAACTGTATGTACGCAAAAACTGTGATTTCATTTTTCAGATGATGGATAGAAGGTGAAATTGGTGTATTTCATATTTATAATAATATATAATTGTATTATTTATAATTATTGTATTTCATTATAAATAAACAACTAATGATGGTTAAGTAGATGAAGAAAGTAATTTGAAATAATCAGTGGAAGAGATTACCTCTTCCTCGATATGCCTCTTTTTAATTTCAGTGATGGGCACTAGAGTTGGCCTTTTGAGAAGAAAAAGAACACTAATATGAAACTATGGATGTTGAGGAGAGACATGGGCAGGGGTTTACCAAGCTTCAAGGCTCAAAATGGAGTTAAAAGAGAGACAAGAGTTTCTATTTTATAAGAGATGAGAGGGGCACAACAACAAATTCTCAAATATATTAATTTATAAATAAACTCAATACCTACACAAAAACCACAATTTATCCCAAATTCCATGATTATATTATATATGGTTTCAATAGCATCAAAACATAAATTTTTGAAAACTTATTTTGTTAATTTAAACCTTATCACTTTAATAGACTCTTAGGTATTATATTAAATTGTAATTTTGGTAATAAATTCCTAGAAATTTAATGATGACTAATTTTTACATATGTGGTGTAAATTGAACATAAATATATAATTTCTACCATTTTATACCTTATTATTATTAATTTTTAATTTTTAAATATTTTTTCTGATTTTTATATAATTTAATAAAATGTCATGTTTATAATATGTCAATAGTGACTATATAGACACTATTTATTTATTAGACATTGACTAAAAACAAATTCAGAAGATAAAGTTGATTAAAAAAATTAAAACACTCATATGATTTCATATTAACCTATAAAATTCATGCAACACATTAATTAGTTCAGAAGATATTTCTTTTTTTAATACCATTTATTTGATATTTCTTTCAATAAAATAATTCCTACATCACAATTGTGTCATCATTAATGGTTATTTTTTAATCTATAAAAATTATAAATAGATTTATTTGATGTATCCAATTATTTTAAATTTATAGATACCATCTATTTTTGATTTTATCTTCTATTTATCCTTATATTTAAATTTCTATAAAATGAGATTGGGATTTTTTGTCCATTTCAGTAGTTTTTATTACATTCTTGTAATTTTCATAGGCAAGTAACCATAAAGTGATAAAATTTAGATAAATAGATTATTTGGGTCAAATTTATTCAACCAATAGGATTTTGACCGGTGTGAATGTAATTTTATAATATTATCTTTAACCTCAATTACCCAATTTACACTTAATCGTTGTAATAAAAATAATTATCAGAGTTAAAATTCATAATGCCCAAAAAATAAAAGTATCCTATTCACATTATTTTGACCTACTAATTCCAAATATATAATTCATTTTTAAAAATTCAAAACACATAATTTACAGTAATCAATTTAATGTTACCACTGTTATTTTGAAAATGATATTTAATATTTAAAAATTCAAAAATAATGAAATGTTTATACCTATACATTCTATGTAATATTAATACCAATGACATAAATTATGTTAAATGGTATAAATATTTTCTGTTAATACTTTACACCCAATAAATATTATAACTTAATCATATAAGTTATCTCGACGAAAAATGTTCTTTTTAATTAAAATTTATCGTATTTTTTCTATTAATCAAAAAATGAAAATTATCAGAAAAAACACAAAAATTTATCCATTGTAATCTTTATACACTACTTCAAAATAACATGTTTATTTTATCATATATAAATTATTAATTTTTCAAAATCTTAATTTTTATTGGGTTCGCCATTGAATGGTGTAAAATAATAATTTTTTAAAAAAATACACCAAATAGGGTTTTAGTCATAACCTATGACTGAAATTTCCGTTTGATGAATAATATATTCTTATTAATTATATAACACATATATATCTCATTAATTTCTATACCTGAAATAATTCACTCTAAAATACAAATATCTAATTGATTTACATTTTTCATAAGTAATTGACTGCTAGTGAATTCATAATGCATTTTCCTAAGTTAGTTATAACTACTCCCGCAAACATAATGGCTAAGACATAACAATTATTTTATAATAATGGAAATTAGTATATCGATTAATCATATTATTACATGAAAAGTAATCTATTGAAGAATAATTTTTTTTGAAAAAATAATTTTTAAACACATCCAGGTGTTATATATACAATATATGTCTCAAAATCACAAGAGAAGAAAAAAGGGTATAGTAAGTGTCATAATCCTCAGCTCGGTCACATGAACTCCAACTCCTAAGTAGTAGATTAATAACATGTTGGAGGGTTCTTTCCCTAATCAACACCTGTACTCATATAATCTATTTGGGCACAAAAGCATGACCAAAAAGTGTTTGAGACTAAATCTCAGTATGCAACCACCCATGGTATGTGTGAATCAATGAGTGAATATATTTTAAAAAATATGTGTACAATAGTGAAAACATTAAACAATATGTACTCAAAATTAAGAAAACTAGATGTCACATATGGCAATGTAAACAAGTATAGTTGAAGACCAAATGCATGATTATGATTTGGAATAGAAGACCCCTCAGTAGTCATTTTATTACATTATTCAACTTCATTGGAATATATAAACGTCTCAAGGTCCTTCCTAGGACTGAAGACCCCCATATAAATTTAATCATCAACTCATTATGTAATAATAATTTAATCAACTTATAATAGGGCCTAACCTAGGTATCCTTCTATGGATCCCATGTTCACTCGACATTTTAAAATAAGACTCAATGACCTTGACCAACCTATCTCAGGCTCATTCACAGCCATTACATAATTAAATTCTTTTGCCCGTATATAATATTTTAATAGATCCAATGGTTCACCCTAGGTATATATGGTGAAATTAGACTCACAAGCCTGATCATGTCTTTTAACTGAGACGGTGCCCCCCCCCCACCGCTAATTACCTATATTTCTCGTTTAAATAAATTTCACATTCCATCTCAAAAGAAACACTTATGAATAAAACAATCACATCACTTTAACATAATAAAATCCCATGGGATAAGTTTACATAATAACAAATACTTGTATTCTAAACTACTAAATTGTCAAACAAGGATAATTCACTAGGGAAACTCATATAACAATCTAATTATGAAATTTAATCAATTAAAAGGCTTAACACAAAAATTATATCATGTGTTAAATTCATATGATATGAAATATATTATTAACAACCCATGAATGGGAATTCAATTCAAGTCTTTTAGGAATTCTAGGCTAAAGGGACATCCAAGGGAATCACACCCCTATGGTATCCCTAAATCTAGGTTCACAACCCTATGCATGCTTTCAAATTCTATAATTTATTATTTAATCATAAATATCCAATAACATGGTTCATTATTCTATCAAGGGACACCCTAAAAGTGAGTGTGAGAAACTCCTGAACATATAATTATCATGACGATTTGTGAAATGCACAAGTATAGATAACTTGTACTTGTATGACTCTCCTCATCCATCATCAGTCCAAAATTTGACCTTGAATCGAGTAGATCTACAAAACATGAATAAGTTATCAACCCTTCATAACAAGGTCTAGTGTATAAATAATGAAGAATGAATCATGATAAATTGAGATCATGTCGATTGGTTGCAAAGCATGAAATTGGCTCTGAATTAGAGTCCACACAATGAAATGGGAGGAAAAATCTAGTTTGGATTTCCTAGGTGTGCTACTCATCTAAGGGAACCCATTTCTATATGTCTAGAAAAATTACACAAAAAATCGACTTAATAATTAAAAAAAATACCCAACGTGTATTTTAGACTACATTATGTGTCCCTACAACTCCGGTCCAGACCCTCAAATGACTGTGTACTGGGATTACATGGTTTTTATCCCTCTATAACCTGTGTGTACTTAAAGGTACATGATGTCTAGTCTCCGGTCATGTCGTTTAATAGGCATGCAACCAACCCCAGATCACTTTCTCTTAATTTTCTTAAATAAAAACAGAAATAGAATGATCGAAACCTCAAAAAAGAACCTGTTTCATAAAAATTTCCCTACTTAAATCAATTTGTGCCCAAATTTATCTTCCATGGGTTTTGAAGAAATATATGATTACAGCTCCATCTATTGTGGTTGTATTTTGGCCTCCCTCTTATAAGCCTCATCTGGTATTCGGTGATGCTTCCACATCACCCATATAAATGGAACCTGGTATCCTTGGAGGACCTTCATTATATGATCCACAATAAGAATGAGATGCCCTTTAAAGGAGTAATCGTCCAGTAACTACACTACCTCAGTCAAAAAGGTATGATACGTGTCCGAAATGTTACATCACATCTAGGAAATGGTGAATATGTCTCGCATATACATGTATCTATGAGGTAACTGATATCGATTGGCAACTGGCCCAAAACTCTCAAGAATCTCAAACAGACTGATGTATCTGAGAAAAAGCATACAGTGTGTCTGTATCCTCTTATGTCCTAACCTAGGTTCCACACATAGGAAAAAATCAAACCCCGAACTCTAAAAAGAAAGCTCATTGAAGGTGACCAACATATGATTTCTGAAAATATAGTACAGTAGCCACCCCTTCTAAATCACCTGAACATGGTTAGTGATCTCTTGGACAAGATGAGGTCCCAAAAAAGATGCCTCTTCTACATGCAGCCAATATAAGGGATATCATCATGGCCTACCATACATAGCCTTATATAGTGCCATATGATAATTATCCATAATGATATCATTATTAGAAAACTCAACCAAGGGTATGTATGTAACACCCCGAAATTTTATGATATTTATTTTTTTAATTTCTTTGATGTCTTCTATTGTACAATACACCAAGATTAGGTTGTACTATACACATCACCGTATTAGTTTGCAGTATACGTAATACTATTCTTGGCTTCTGTTACACATATTTTCAAGTTGGTTTTGTGGAAAATATTCTACGCAACATTAAGTATAGATTTTTTTAATGTATAAATGAAATTAGTTTTGATTATGTTATATGAAACACAAAATGGAGTTTTCACTACACGCATCCCTAACTTTGCTTTCATTACACGCAATCATGACCTTTCTTGATAGCATGTATAGTACGCAATACCGGGTTTCAGTAAACAACAATATATTAATAAAATATAAAATTTACTAGCCGTTATGAATAGTAATATCTAATTTTTGAAATTTTATAAATATTATTTTTCAAAATTGACTTCATTTTGGGATTCAAAATATCGAAATTAGCCTTGGGTGAATTTTTTGTAAGTTTCTAAAAACATTCAATTTTTGATGAATAATGAAAAACACTGGGTTATAGTTGAAAAACAAATTTTTATTTAAATAATTAGTAATTTTATATAAATTTATTTTAGGTCAAAATTGATACATAATACCTATATAAGTTTAATTTTATTCATTGGGGTCATTTTTATAATAATTTTAGATATATAAAAATTTTATTTAACTTTTCACCGTCTTTTACCCACCTCCTAGGATAATTTGAAAATTTAAATAAAATGTAATTTTACCGTTTCTGTGAGTGAAATTTCGAAAATCCGAGAGACATGGTTAATATCAAGGAGTAAAATGTGGTTCAGTAAGATAAAAATAATTTTTAGTGAATAGTAACTGTTTACTTTTATTTACCACCATTAAAAATAATAGGGTAATTAAGGGTAAAAATTATATTATTATTTCCCTAAAAGATGTCCTAATTACATTGGATAAGGGTAATTCGACCAAAAACAACCTTAGTAATAATAATTACCCTTTTGGTCTACTTGTATTAGATTAGGGCATTTATTATTATTTTATTAAAAGAAGAGTTAAAATAGTTAAAATCAATGTTTAATAATTAAAAAATTTTTAATATAGGGTGATACATAATTTAAATTAGACTATAAATATTCATTAGATGGATAAAAATATTTCCTACATAATCGTATTTTATATATTATTTTTAGATTTTAAATAATATAATTTAATTATGACACAGTGGTGATGCAGTAATTACCTAATTAATGAAATATTAAAATACTTGATATTATAAATACCCAAATAAATGTAATTCGAGACTTTATATGAATTACACTAATTATATAGGTTAATATAACATATTAGGGTTGTTTTTATGAATTTTTTTTGAAGTAATAATGCTGTAATTAATTTAGAGAAAATAAAATACCAAATAGTGTCAAAACTGACATATAAGCAATTTAAAACAAAATTATATTATTACTTGATATTATTTCCCTAAAAATATTAGGATCAGACAAAAGACTTATATAATAATATATATGACATTAATGAACCAATTGGGCTTTTATTGGAATTTTATAGTAAGTTTATTAACTATATAGTGTAAGAATACAAGAAGACACAGTAAAAGATAAATTATTTAACTTAGAGTTAAATCTAAATGATAAGGTTAAAATGGTAACCTAAAATTGTCTTAAACCTATTGGTTGAAATGATTTCAAAACATACCCACCCTAGAATTTAATTATGTAACTTTGGAGCCATTATAAACCGAATATGAATTTATTATAAAATAATATATTATGTTTTTCCCAAGGTGCCCCTCTACTACCTTATAAAAGGGAACATCCACTCTTTCCTCCTCACACCACTTTGTGCCTTCATGCTCTGCCAAACCCTTCTAATTTCACTTCTCCACTTCCCTAGAGACATACTAGTGGTCTGGGTCTTCTTCAAATACCAGCATTAGTTCCCTAAGAGATGTTTAAGAAGAGGCACGTCAAAGAAGAGGTAATATCCTTTTCCAATCCATTCCAATTTATTTCTTATTAAACTTCTTCTTAATTATAAATTTCATCATAAATTAATAACATTAGTAACACTCATATACTGATATGTTATTATAAAAAGGAAACAACCTTATTTCACCATCTATCCATCCTATAAAAAATAAAATCACCGCGCGTGTGTACGTACGGAATACCGTCTCAACCCCGTGGTGTAATCTGTTTTCCACCACCACCATACTTGGTTGGGTATAATGGTGGAAAGAACAACTATATAGGATTATTATAACATGATACTAATTCAGATACATTCCTTCATCCACTCCAATACCATTAAATAATTATGGGAACAATATCATCATTCGTGCGTACGTACGGCCTACCATCTCCACGATGTGATGTGACTCGTTCTACATGATCTTAATTGAATTATGCTTATATAAATGAATTGAATGAATAAATATGATATATATTATAGTAATACAATTATGTAAATTATATATCTATAATATAAAATTATTAATAATAATTTATTCGACAAAACACCCATAAGAACATAAAGAAATGAACACCTGAATAACAAGTAGCAATGAAATATTACTCATAAGAAGATAAAAATATGAGCATATATGATATCATAACAATTAATATGATTCTAAAATAAGTCAATTAAATTATTTAAATAATTATATAGGAGGTACGGACATGTACAAAGCATATCTGACCTTAGGTAAGGGAAAATATCACAATCTCATTTTTATCCGAGATTGTTTATACATCATAATTTACTAGGGAATATTTATCATCCCCATCCATGTTTCCTCAATATGTAATATTATTTATATCCTCCAAAAAAAATTTAAATACAGTATTTCATATTGGTGAATTTCTATTATATGATATTAAAGGAATATTTTGTCGTTTTCAGTTCAAGATACATTTTGACATTTTCAACAAAAGTACAAGAAGAATGTTTTTTTAACTTATACGACATGAACGGATTTTTTTTGGGTTTTATAACCTCTCATTTTCATGAATAATACTATATAATATTTCATAAATATTTTCAACAAAATCCATTTCTTCTAAAATTGCAGGGATTTTTTGAAAAGAAAATTATTTTGAAGAAGAAATGATATTTTCCACAAGAATTCATTTCTAGTGTTTTATCAAAACAATTTTCTTTATATGATGAAATTATTTTATATGTGTATGTTTCAAGTATAATGTCTCTATGATTTACATGGATTCACTTTTATTATGATGAAATGATATCCATTTGTTTTATAAGATTATGTTCTGATGTGATCATGTTTATGAAACCCATTTTATTCTTTGGGTAATGATGAATGATTTATGTTTATGTTGTGGCACACGTAAAAATGATTTCATTATGAGATTTGTGGTACCTATATATCCCTCCAATTTATTGGGTAAATATTTATATCTCATGAGATAGACGTGGTTGTAACGACAAGTAAATCTGGTATAATAATATATGGCTGGAACGATAGGTAAACTCAATTAAGTAATGGACTTTGTCCACTATGATGGTCTTGGTAGCAATACCATGGCTACTATGGAAATAATAAAATGTGCTTAATGGTTTCCACAATAACTTGTTTTATTCCCAAGCTTTTTTATCATGGTTAATGTTACTTTTTGTTCTATGCCTTATGCACAACCAAGATTTATGTCAGTACTCATGGTTTTGATGTTTTTTGATCATGTTATTACATTCAAATGTTTAGGTATTGTTTTATGTTCTCCATGTTTACCCTTAATGATCATTTGAGCACACACCGTTGATGTTTTATTTTTCCCGGGATATAAAGAAAGATTTTATGTAAGAAAACCAAAGGGGAAGATCATTATGGGAGATGTTCAAGATCTTTCACCATGATTAGAGGATTATCTTTCGTGTTTCCAATGACACTAAACTAATACGGTCTTCGGGCATCTATTTTTGTTATGTATTAAGTATTTCATTAAATTAATGTAATGTATATGAACATCAAGCTTGGGGTCTCTATAGTTGGTATCAGAGTGAAGGTTTAGTTAACCTTTGGAAACTAGGATGAGAAAACTTTAGTGAAATCCCTAGAGATATTTCTAATGTATGTATAGGGATATCCTTAGGGATAAGTATAAGTATAGGTTATAGTCCTAGGATTAAGGTACCGATCATAGAATTAAAACAAAGATGTTATATATTGTAATTTCTCCCCCTTCATTATGTTTTTTTCCTTGCATGATTTTGGCCTCTCACACTATTCTTTTGGGGTTTTAGAAAATGGGTGGAAACAAGAAGATTCCCAATAATGGAGGATATGATGGATAATGGAATGATATTCTTCATGAGAAACCAAATGAAATGGGATTTGGAATTCCAAAAAACATTATTATTCCTAATAAAAAATCTCATAATATGATCAATAATCTCAACTTTGGTACGTATCCCGACTCAGCTAATAAGAGAAAGACGGATTTTCATGATGACCATAGAGGAATAAAAGTTCAAAAATCCTCATATAAATCATGAGGGAAGAGGCATCATGGAGAATGTTTCAAAGGAACTGGAAGATGATTTTGGTGTTGAAAAGAAGGAAAAAAGCTAGTAATTGCAAAGGAAATGGTTCATTTAACACCTTGTATAAGTATAATGGTATTGCTAAGACATCAAAAATGGTTATATGTTTTAAATGTGGAATGTATGGGCAATATGAAAACCAATTTCCCAAGGTAAAGTCTCATAAAGAGAATAATCATGGTCGTATGAGTAGTATTTAAATTGATGATGATGAAGAGACTACAAATGAGATGTGAGATGAAAGGATTGTTGATGCTCGGTTAATGGTTAAAGAAGGTAGTTGGATGATTTATGTTTATCAAGAGTTATGTTTTTATAGGTAATGGTACTATATAATTAAGACAACTTTAAGGATTGTTACAGTATTATTTTTTCTAAAGTATTTGAAAGTATATGTAGAATGGTACCGGTAACCATGAAAGGTTATTCATATATTTTCATAAAGTAGATGATATGTGCATAACGAAGGGATAAGATAATAATGAGATGTTTGATAATATTAATGAGCTCATGACTGATATATGGAAAATGTGAAATCATGGTTTGAGTATATAGAATGTTTGGGATTATGGAATGTGGAAAGAGTTATCTTTTGATAGAATTCATGTTTTCACTAAGGTTCTATAGTAATTTATGTTTCAAGGGAATACATTATTAATTTATTCACATGTTTGGAATGTGATAAACAAGATATATCTTACGATATATGGGGGATAAATGATGGTATTCACGTTCTTGTTAGGTGACCTTTCCAGGAATTGTTTTCTTTATACAATGAGATTGGACAGATGTATTTTGTATAAGTCTAATTATTGGAATAGATTATGATGGACACCAGATAATATTGTTTTAGTCTACAACTTTTTTTCAATATTATTTCTGTAATGTTATGATAGTGTAGTTTCAGAAAAAGGGCCACCTGCAGGATGGGCGAAAACCTGTCATGTCAGACTAGGATATGTGAATCTAACCCACAAACGAATTGCAACGTACCTTTATCACCTACCACATTCCTACAGGATGTCCCTGGTTAGTAGAAATTAATTTTATATTATTAAGTTGTATTAAAAATGAAGTATAAGTAAATTTTTGGAACCATATAAAATTAATCACACCATAGATGGACTTATGTATATAACTTTTTCTAACATTATGTTTGAGACAAATGAAATGGCCTATCATTCTATCGCATGATCTACTAACACTTCACGGATGAAAAATTCAACTTCATCTCTTTAAGAGATGAAGTAGAAATTGTTCATGGAATGACCAATGGTGAGATTGTACCAAAATCAATTAAGTATTTCTTCTAATTCCATTTTTTCAACTTTAAGGAAATGATCTTGAAAACCAAAAACGTTGTCCTAGATGGTACCTTAGATATCACAAATTTATGGCTTTGTGATTATTGGAATTTTTATAGCCATGTTCTCTACCACTTTGCATCAGAACTTGATGGTTATATTTCTCTTCCATATCCATATTTTCACCTATTTTCTTATATGTGGAAACCTATTGATGAGTGTATTTGGGTGACTATAATGTTTCATACTTTAGATTTTAATGTTATGTTTTGGTATTCCTTTTTTACGATGTGGGTTTATATTAAAGAAACTTTAAAGTAGTAAACCATTTATAACCCTGATGAATTTCAAGGGCGAAATTCATTTTAAGGGGGGTAGAATGTAACACCCTAATATTTTATAAGATATATTATTATTAATTTCTTTGATATCTTCTATTGTACACTACACCAAGATTTTCTTAAACAATACGCTACACCGTATTATCTTGCAGTATACGCGACACTATTCTTGGCTCGTGTTACACACAATTTCATGTTCGTTTTGGGGAAATTATTCTACGAAAAATTATGTATAGATTTTTTTTAATGTATAAATGAAATAAGTTTTGATTATGTTATATGAAACTCCAAATGGAGCTTGCACTACACGCATCCCTAACTTGGCTTGCATTATAAGAAATCGTGACCTTCCTCGATAGCATGTGTAGTAAGCAATACTAGGTTTCACTAAACAACGTCATGTAATTAAAATATTATATAAATTAGTCATTATAAATAGTAATAAATTATTTTTAAAATTTTGTAAATATTATCATTCAAAATGGACTTCATATACAGATTCAGAATAACCAAATTAGACTAGGGTGAATTTTTGGTATTTTTTTGAAAATATTTAATTTTTGATGAATAGTGAAAAACACTAAGTTATAGTTTAAAACCGAATTTTTATTTAAATAATTATTTATATTATTTAAATTTATTTTAGGTCAAAATTTATACATAATACCTATATATGTTCAATGTAATTCATTGGAGTTATTTTTATAATAATTTTAGATATATAAAAATTTAATTGAACTTTTCACCGTCTTTTACCCACCTCCTAGGAGAATTTTCAAATTTACATAAAAAAATTTTTACCGGTTCGGTGAGTGAGATTTCAAAAATCTAAGAGACGAGGTTAATATCAAGGAGTGAAATGTAGTTCAATAAGATAAAAATAATTTTTGGGGAATAGTAACTTTTTACTTTAATTTACCATAGTTAAAAGTAAATAGGGTAATTAAGGTAAAATATTACCCTTTAAGTCCACTTAAATTAGATTAGGACACTTATCATTATTTTATTTTATGAAGAGTTAAAATAGTTAAAATCAATGTTTAATAACTAATACATTTTTAATATATGGTTATAAATAAGATAAATTCAACAATAAATATTAATTAGAAAGATAAAAATATTTCCTAAAAAATTTTAATTTATTTATAATATTTTGACATTAAATAATTTAATTTAATAATGACACAATGGTGATGAATAAATTACCTAATTAATGAAAGATTAAAATACTTGATATTATAAATACCCAAATAAATATAAGTTTGAAACATTTTATGAATGAAACTAATTTTCTAGGTTTATTTAATATATTATGGTTGGTTAGATGAATTTTTTTCGAATTAATAATGCTGTTATGAATTTAGAGAAAACAAAATACAAAATAGTTTCAAAATTGACATAAAAGAGTTTTTAAAACTAATATTACATTGTTAATTGATTTTATATTCCTAAAAATCTATGTTTCGTCAAAAAGACTTATATAATAATATATATAACATTAAGGAACCAATTGGGGTTTTATTGGCCGTTTATTGTATGTTTATTATCCATATTGTGTAAGAATACAAGAAGTCATGGTAAAAGTTAAATTATTTAACATAGAGATAAATATAAATTATAAGGTTAAAATGGTAACCTAAAATAGTCTAAAACTGATTGGTTGAAAGAATTTAGACCCATAAAAACTTTATCTTCTAAATAAGTCACTTTTGATCCATTATAAACCAAATATTAATTTATTATAAAATAATATTTTATGTTTTTCCTAATGTGCCCCTCTCCTCCCTTATAAAAGGGCACATCCTCCCACTTCTCCTCACACCACCTTGAGACTTCAAGCTTTAAAAAAACCTGATAATTTACCTTCTCCACCTCCCTAGAAAGATACTAGAGGTCTGGGTCTTCTTCAAAGACCAACTTTAGTTCCCTCAAAAGAGTTTAAGAAGAGGCGGGTCAAAGAAGAGGTAATATCTGTCACCGTTCCTTTCCAATTTATATCTTCTTATAGTTATTATTCTTTATATGTTTAATCATAAATTAATAACAATACTATCACTAATATACTGATATGTTATTATAAATATGAAAAAACCCTATTTCACCTTCTATCCATCTTATGGAAAATGAAATCACCGTGCGTGTGTACATACGAAATACCGTCTCCATGCCATTGTGTAATTTTTTTCTACCACCACCTTACTTGGATGGGTATAATATAGTAAATAAAAACTATATATTATTATTATAACATTATAATGATTTTGATACATTCCATCATCCCCTCAAATACCAATCAATAATTATGGGAATGATATCATCGCTCGTGCGTATGTACGACCTACCGACTCCACGATGTGATGTGACTCCTTCTACATGATCTTCATTGAATAATGCTTATATAAATGAATTGAATAAATAAATTTAATATATATTATACTAATACAATTATGTAAATGATATAGCTATAATATAAAATTATGAATAAGAATTTATTCGACAAAACACGCATAAGAGAATAAAGCAATGAACACCTTAATAACAAGTAGCAATGAAATATTACTCACAAAAAGATACGAATATGACTATATATCATATAATAATAATGAATACGATTATATAATAAGTAAATTTCCTTATTTAAATCATTATAAATTAGTTTTGGACATGTATAAAACATATCAGACATATGGTAATGGAAAATATCGCAATCTCATTTTTATCTGAGATTGTTTATACTTCAGAATATACTAGGGAAAATTTATCATCCACATCCATGTTTCCTAAATATGTAACATTATTTATATACTCATACAACTATTTAAATACAATTTTTCCTCTTGGTGAATTTTTAGTAAAAGATATGAAGAAAATATTTTGTCATTTTCAATACGAGTTACTTTTAGACTTTTTTAGCAAAAGTATGAGATGAATGTTTTTTTAAATTATATTGAATGAACGGATTTTTATGGTTTTATAATGACTTTTTTTTCATGAAGTTTACTTTACATGATTTCATTACTATTTTTAACAAAATCATTTTCATTTAAAATTGTATGGATTTTTGTGAAAAGAAAATGATTTTGAAGAAGAAATGATACTTTCTACAAGAATTCATTTCAAGGGTTTTATCAAAACCCTTTTCCATCTAAGATGACATTTTTTCATATGTGTATGTTTCATGTATAATTTATCTATGATTTACATGGTTTCACATTTCTTATGATGAAATGATATCCATTTTTTTTATATGGATTATGTTTTGAAGGGATGATGTTTATGCAACCCATTTTATTCTTTGGGTTTTGATGAATGACTTATGTTTATGTATTGGCCCATGTAAGAATGATTTAATTATGAGAGGGGTGGGAAATATATCTCACTAAAATGTATTCGTTAAAGATTTATATTTCATGAGATAGACATGGATATAACAGCAAGTAAATCCAGTATAATAATACAAGGCTGGAACGGCAGGAAAACCTGATTCATTAATTGACTTTGTCCAGTATGATGGTATTGGAAGCAATTCCATGGCTACTATGGAAATCATAACATGTGATTAATGGTTTCCAAAATTACATGTTTTATTCCAATTCTATTTTATCATGGTTAATGTTACTTTATGATCCATGCCTTATGCACTGCCAAGATTTATGTCAACAGTCATGATTTTGATGTTTTATGTTCATGTTCATACGGTCAAATGTTTAGGGATTGTTTTATGTTCTCCATGTTTACCCTTAATATGAATTTGAGCTCACCATTTTTATGTTTCCTTTTCCCCAGGATATAAACAATGGTTTTAGGTAAGAAAACCAAATGGTAAGATCTTTATGGAAGATGATGAAGATATTTCACCTTGATTAGAAGATTATTTTTCGTGTTTCCAAAGACTCTAAACTAATACGGTCTTTGGGAATCTGTTTTTGATATGTATTAGGTATTCCAAATAACTAATGTAATCTCTATGTAATCAAGCTTTGGTTATCTACAATGTATCTCTCCCAAAACCCCTTGGTATTCTGAATGCATGCCTGAAGAATTTCCTCTTGAAAATGAATTTTAAGCTTAGACTGGAAATCCATCTTGTGGTGGAAAGCTATTAATAGAAGAACATGTGTACTAATATCCATTTGTATCCCTTTCCAGAAACAATAAGTAATGCAATATCCCAATATGTATCGATAGAACGAGGGACCTCATGAATTCTTACCACCTCACAAACATCCATCTTCCCAAGATCATCTACACCGATGGTCTCCATGATTGGTTAGAAGTGAGAATGAATAGTAAATATATCAATAAGAATGCAAAATGTCATTATTACCACAACTCCTACACTATTGGAAAACTCCAAAAGTAATTCCCTTGAGTATTATGGAGATGCGACCAATGTAATTTTCCCATTTACTGGGAAAACTCAAACATAACCGGGTCCTAACCGCATCCCAAAAACAAAGAACGATTGAACCCCTATCGAACTCAACAAAATAAGGCAGAAAATATTTCTTCAAATTAGATTTTGGAATTTTAATCCATCACCACCATAAAATGGTGGAGTGTTTAAATTTTTCACTAGACCCATACATGAACAAAAAGATGGATAATGATTCAAACCATTACTCGATGACTTATCTCAGAAATTCACGACATTGATGGCCAATGCATTGCTATAGACCACAATTTATGCTCCGTAGGAACCATAATCCCCCAAAAATATCATTCACTGAAGCCTATACTTATCTATCAGTGATGTTCCTTGGTCAAGTCATTCATTGATAAATTAAATGGTCATGCCCCAACATGAGGAAAAGTATAATTCTAGAACCATCCAATTGGAGCCCTTATCTATTTTTAAGCATCACATCTGAGACTAAAAATAGTTTTGAGAAAACTTCATATTCTCCAACTCAGAGTATAGGGAACTACTAAAGGTGTTTCATACTCCCCTATTACAATGTAGACTTTGGTACAAGGCTGAAAGTCATTATAAAGACACTAACTAAACCCAGAGTGGAATTATCACAATGGTCATGTCATAGAAAATATAAGGTATACAAGGTTATATACACGGTGTTCTTACATGGGAACAAAAGTTTCACTTAGGATTAACCATGCCTCATTTAAAATGACACATCTAGTTCACAACACTAAAAGAGATCCTGAACCATCCCAAAAAAATTTAACTCTAGTATGACGTAAAATTGACACTCTTTTATTAAATTGAGGAGGATGTTAAAGAAGAGAACATGATCATATTGTAGAAAGAAAACACTAAAAATATTTCAAGGATCATCCGAAACGGATAGTTGAACCACTACTTGTCAACCTCCTGAATGAAAATCAGACTCACTTGCCAACACATAATCATTTTACTAAAAACAATTACTTTACCTCAATTCATTTCCATGTTATCTCATGCTTAACCACTAAGGCCCATATATGATCATTTATGCCCTAAATGGGTTGCACACATCAAAAACTCTAGCACCAACATGCATCCACGCAAGAATCTACATGAATCTGGACTCACAAGTCACAATGGAATTCAAGTAGAACAACCATTTCCAAATTGTCCTTAATTGAGATCCAACTACATGGAAAAACACATCTAAATCGAACTGACATGGAACTCCCCACCTAGGAGTGTCTTAAATATCAAAAATCAATAGACACTCTCAAAAAAGAGAGTTTAGAAATATATTAAATGCATAGGTGTTGTTACATCAACCTTGATCACCACATCATATCACATAGCATGATACACAAAATTAAACTGACTGAAATCTCAAAGAAATTCTGTTTCATAAATTCTTCATGAATAGTTGGATAAAATTGGATCCAAAATTTTTAGGTCACTGTTCTCTGGAGACAACTTAATATAGGTATAATAGCTCAATGGTCAATAATTTTACCAAAATTGACAACTCATTTTTATCATTTAACACTCAATGGGTACTGTGTATGTCAACATATGTTACCTCAAGATTAAAAGAGAAAACAACATGTTTTGGGTATGATTCATAGGTTGTCCAACCTATTCATCCTCATAAGAGATGGCTCATGTAATAACTATCTCAAAATCACATCACGATCACAACCATTTAGACAGATGACAATGTACCCAGTCACCCATCACTTAATGAAAGATAGGTTCACATGGCATCCAAGTTGGATGACCAGGCCCAAGGAATGTCTAACATGCTTAACTAAGCATTCCTCAATTATCATTCTTATATCAAGGGTAAAGATACAATAATCACCCATTCGAATAACTGTCTTCTCTCTAGAATTGAAACATCTTACTCGGGACAATGGAAAACAACATGTACGTTCATTTTTAACCAACAATGAAACAAAAAGGTGTATCTAAATACAAGAAAAGTTCATATCAGAAAAGTTATGATATCAAACTTGATCATTCAATGCCATCCTCTAAGCACTCAACCCTATTCGGGCCCCATGGGTTACATCAAGGTGTTAATCGATGAGAGATACGACAAAAAAAACTACTAAGGTAAGGTATGGTTACATTAAACCGTAAGAGGAATCATACATGGGATTCTATAGGTAAGCACAAGGGAAGGAATACTTCTTAGGATCCTTAGTTGAAAGGAAAAGGTGAAATCCTATCTAGAATCCTCAAAATGTAATTAGAAGAGGAATTATACCATAAATATCCTTGAAAACTATTCACCGAAGAGAGATCCTATAAGGGAATCCCAAGAACAACATGAAAGAAAAGGAATCCCCCATGGGATCCTTAAATGAAAAGGGTCTCATAATCTCCTTGGAAATATGGGCACGTCTTTCAAGGGAGACTTACACAAAAAATTGGTCACTACAGATATCTCATATCTCATCTCAGATCAATGGTCTCAAATTGCTTTGTCCGAACACCGAACTGACAATTCAATACAAATTCAACTCTCAGGTGACAACTTGAAATGATAACTAGAGGAAGAACATATCCATTTAGATAGAATCCACAAAACATTCATTAGGAGTCCTCAAAATTCTCCACATATTTTACAATTGAAATCTACACAGAAAACTAATTTGAAAGGACTACTAATGTTTCCTTAACTAAAAATGGGAGATAAAACAAGAGAAAAAAACCTAAATGGTTTAAAATTATGAGTACATAGTGTTTAGAAACCACACAAAACATTTACCATCAATATCTTACATAGAATGTTGTCCCACTAGCCTTGGATTGTAAACATCCCAGGAACATGGTGTGTCTCTTTAAACTCTCACATGGGTGTGTAACTCTATCTTCTTGGGATATGTAAATGTCCTTGGTACAAGTTGTGTCATCCCCACACACTTTGTGTACCCATGATCTCCCTCCAGGCCAGGTACTTCTATATAGATAGACTCACACAGTTTCTACCTATGTAAAACTAAACAGGGTGTACATATAGTACACCGTGTATTCTACCCAGAAACCAACAACCTGTGTTGTTACTCACATGACTGGTTACACAATCAAATTCCACAAGGTGATTACTCAGAGTAGACGAAATGTTCATAAGAAAAGTTCTCTCTTCTGAAACAGGAAAAATCATGGTGAGCATTTATAGGACCACATGTCACGTTTTCTTGGTTTCTGGATAGAAAACCTCAAATACATCCTTGTAACCCCAATTTTTGTAAAATAAAGAAATAATGTTCCAAATTATGATCCATAGAGAACCTTAATCCCTATGAATCAAAGATTGGTATCCACATATAGCACAAAACAATATAATCTATATCTCAGGGCTGAAATGTGATCCACCCCATTCTGATCTAATAGTTCCCATAATCCTCAAGGATAATTGTTTGGAATAGATCCAATTCAACCATAAAAACATTCAAATACACCTATCAAAATAGATGAAATATCTATCATAATACCTATTACATCATTATGCATATCATTCACAACATCTATCACAACAACATTCCATCAGTAATGCTCTGTAAATTGCATGGTATAAATACATGGTGTGTCATTGAGTTGCAACTAAATAGAACCAATATTAACCATTAATAACATCAAAAAAAGGATGTGCCACCCAACATTGATATCGAGTCATCTGTAATAGATAAAAATCCAAAATACACAATAAAATTTTAGGTAATTTAGATTTTCCATATACACGGGGTAGATACTCCCTAGAATAGCTAATTACCAAATTTCATTTCCCTTATATCATTACCAAACAATAAAGCAAACAAGGAAGAAAATATTCTAAATCCACATTGTAATGTTTCAGATCCAGATGCCACTCATGTGATCCACATACACAATTGGACACCTGGCCTCAAGTGTAACACAAGGGAATAAATATTACACAGTAGTGGAGGTAATAAATATAATACAGTTGAAATAAATATTATAATAAAGATAATACAAATAACCAAGCATTAGTCCATTCAAATGATGATGACACGTGTTATAAATTCTATGAAAGCTTCCAAAATAATCACAGTACAGAAATACAAAATACATGTATCCAAATTATAATAGAACAAAAACGGTTCAAGGAAGCATCACAAGTGTCAACTCAGTCGCATGATCTCTAAATCTTAAGCAGCACATCAGGTACCTATAGTAGGGTGCTTCCCCAGATCAACGCCATCACTCATATAATCTATTTGGGCCCAAAAGTATGATCCAAACAAGGTGTGAGACTAAATCCTAGTAGGCAACCACTATATGACTGTGTTAATTCATCAGTGAATATATATATATATATATAATAGGATGTTTATAATACCTCCATTAGTAGATATTATGAACTAAAAATTAAGCACAACATAAGCCATAGAAGAAAATATAATCATGTATAGTTGAAGAATGTATCCAACCTTGTTCGTTGGCTTGACAGAAACATCATTAGTCATTCTATTTTATTATTCGACTCATTTGGAGTAGATAAAAGCCTCGAGGTCCATCCCAGGATGGAAGAACCTCTTTATAAATGTATTTGTCATCTCATGACATAATAATAATTTTATTATTTTTTAATAGAGCTTAGGCTATGTATCACTCTATGGATCCTAGGTTCGATCAACATTTTAAAATAAAAATCAATGATCCCAACCACCATATCCATGGATCACTCATCGACATTACATAATTAACCTCTTGAGCTTTTACATTATCATTTACCTGATACAATGGTTCTCCCAATGTATATAAGTTGAAATGAGTCATATGAGCCCGATATTGTCTTTTAAGGGCGACTGTGGGTCTCCCATTGGTAATTTCCTATTTTAATAATTTAATTAAATTAAACATTCCATCCCAAAAGAAACACATCTGAATTAAACTATCAGATGTCTCTAACAAAATCAACTCATATGTATTCTATTTATATAGCTAACAACACATGTAAATTAGACAATTACATGGTCAACCAAGGATAACTCACATGGGAAAAACATATAAAAAAATCCTATTATGCAATTTATTAAATGAAAAGTCCTAACACAACAAATATCTCATGTGGGAAATTCATATGATGAGAAATACATTTTTAACAACCAAATAATTGAAATTCAAGACAAGCCTAATGGGAAATCTCTTCAAAATGGCCATCCAAGGGAAATACGCCCATGGGGTAACCCTAAATAAATTTTCAGAACCCAAATCATGATTTAAAAATCTATAATTAATTACTTAATCATCAATAAGAAACATAATGGTTCATTATTCAATGTAGAGACACCCTAGATGTGGGAGTGTGATAGTATTTCATATATAAACATCTTGAAAATTTATTAAAGGCATAAGACAACCTAACTCATACACATATGACACTCCTCGTCCATCGTTGGGCATTGATTTGATATAGAAAGTGGTAGATCCATAAAATAAGAATAAGAACTCAACCCTCTATTAGTAGGTCTGGTGTTGAAATCATGAACGATGGATCAATATGAATTGAGAACATACTGATTGGGTTCCAAAATATCTGAAGATGTTTGAATCTGGGATCTGACGATGAAATGGGAGGCAAAATCCCTTTCGTATTCTCTTGGGGGCCCTGTTAGTCGATGGGGGACAGTCTCTACATTTCTAGAAAAAATATTCTACAACATGACTTAACAATATAAAAAAGTACCCGACATATCCTTGTGACTACACACCATGTCCTAAATACTCTTTTACATACCCTTAGATGGTCGTGTACTATAATTACATGGAATTTTGACCTCTATACATGGTATGTACATAAAGGTACATGCTGTATAGTCCCCAATCACTTCATGTAATATGCCTACAACAAACCCTTTAACTTTTTTCCCTCAGTATCTAAAATATAAAATGAAATGGAAAGATCCATACATTCGAGAAAGAACTAAGTTCCTACATAGAGGTTCAGTAATGAACTCTTAAAAAAATATTAGGATTCGATGTGGTATTTTTTATAATAAAAAAAGAACATTCTAATATTTTACCTATGTTAATATGGATGTTTTTTCGCTTTTTACAGGACTTAATGGGTCTACTCCTTCAATTGATCATGAAATGGATATAAAAACATGGATATAAAAGGGAAAAAATGAGGTGTTGGATAGAGAGATAATTGTATATAGGATCAATCTGATTTTTCTTTAATATTAAAAATTGGAATATTTCAAAAGCAGAGAAATATAAAAATTTATTGATATATTGACAGTAATTAAAATTTTAAATCAAAATATACATTAATTATGTATATTATTTCACTTGTGATATGGAGAGATAATATTTATGAATAATAGTGTGGAATTTTAAATAATTGTATAAAATAATTATAATAATTGATGAAAAATGTTTTTATTAGTCAAAAAACTAATTGTATTGATGATTTCTGTATTTTTTTTATCCCAAATTAGAAATGTCTGTATAATTTCATAATCAGAGACCTTATAGAAAGGTTCTATAAGAATTGTAATTTTCATAATAAAATATACATGTTAATTATTTATTTTAAACTATTATTAAAATTATATACATAGTAATATAATTATATATATATTATATATATTTAACAATAAAATTTAAAAAGGTAATGTAAAATATTTCGTTAAAACAGAAAATGACTTGATTTTTTGGGACCATTGGATTTCAATTTTTCAAAATCTAAAAAGGTTTCCTGAAATGAAATTTCCCTTGTTTTATTAAATAATGGTTTTACATGACCAAAACTATGAGATTAGATATGAATGATTCACATCGACACTGATCTGAAAATAAGGGTTTTTGAGAACTCTTATTAATATTAAATAATATTTAACATGAGGAATTATGTACATATGTTTCCCCATATCAATGTTATAGTTATGTGGAAAATTAGGTTCCATTTTACCTTAATCATAAGAAAATCCACATGGAAACTTCCATTAAGAACCCTATAGCAACAATTCGGGTGTGAATCAAACCATTTTAGAAAATGAATTATGTTCATGTAACAAGAATTAGTTTATCTTCTACATATTCCTTTATATTTTCTAATAATAGTAACTTATTCAGTAGAAGAATTGATAGTTCATCATTTCACTGTATCATATACAAGAAATTTTAGATCCATGT
The DNA here is from genome assembly GCA_963277665.1 of Viscum album. Lineage (NCBI taxonomy): Eukaryota > Viridiplantae > Streptophyta > Magnoliopsida > Santalales > Viscaceae > Viscum > Viscum album. Next base: position 1,970,022,978 of record OY728132.1, read on the forward strand.
TATGATTGTATTTCCAGGTTACGATTGATCATCATGGGGAAATGATAGACCATAGGTGGCGATCTCACTTTTTCAATATCTTTTAGTGGTAGTGGAAACACCATTTTCAAGCTATGATATATTATCCAACTGATAAATGGTAGCTCTCACCTCATTATTTAGTGGTTGTAGAAGATGTTCATCTATGACTTTGAAACGTCCATACAGGATTGTAGAACTCCTCATATGGATGAACAATTGTACCTCTCCCCTGATTTTACATGTTGATATAACTGTAATATCAACTACAACTACCCGTATTCAACTATATATTATCCTACCATGAACAGGTAGTATGAATCCATATAGAATTGATGGATCATATATAATGGTATCATTATTATAATATTCAAAGTTAGCATAGTTCGACTGATCAATGGTATTAGTCTCATTCCACCACCAAGTATTTTTAGTAGGAAAATTTTAAAATATTTCTGATGCCACCTTAAGAATTTAAATATTATATTTTTTTAAATAATATCACTAACTATTTACGTATTGCCTATATTTATTCCAAAAAATATATTTCCATGTTTGTATTAAAATTCCAATTTCATTTCCTACATACATACATGAATGAAATATGTTCGTTGTGATGCCTAGATTGGGAATTATTTTATAATTTTTATTACTAAATTTTTGATGGATTTATATTATTTTAAAGTTAATTTTTAAAATAAATAAAAAATCTAAATACATTTCAGCAAAATGTTAAATTAAAAAATTTTATTGTAATTCCTAAACAAATAATAATTTTCATTTAATATTTTTTACACAGTATTTTTATATTTTTTGAAATACTAAATTTCATCATGATTATGTGAGTGATTTTTAAAATTGAAATTAATAGAAAATTGAATCTATACTATTATAATGAATATATTTGAAATGTTTATAACGTGATTCATGGAAAAATAGAGGTGTGTGTGAACTCAGTGAGAATAAGCGCAATATTTAAATATAAAGGTAATTATAATATTATGTTTTTCATTTACTTACATTTATAATAAAGTGATTCGATAACTAGAGGAGCCTTGACGACATTGGAATGATTCTTCCAATGTCAATCCATCAATACATCATCAAGGTATAAAATAAATATCACAATGATTATTTAATTAAATGTGATGAATTTAATTTATATATATGATCAAGAACCTCTGTGACTTATGTTCCATTGGATAGATCTTGAAGCTACAAAAACTATTCCATCCACTACATGTGATGTGATCAAATATCATTAATTAAAAACATATTCATTAATTTTTTATCATCTCTATTTTTTTTCATTGTTTAGTCACTATATAATTTTCTGTATGAGTAGTGTCAGTTTACTCTTTTTCCAATCAATTATAAGTCTCATCTTGGTCATTCTACCACCCATAAGGTGGTTATTGTGTAATGAATCCCTAAAAGAATTCTATTTCATACTAGGTTGTGAACCCTTTATAATATAAAGGATTTACCACAATATATTTTAACAGTATGTGGCTATTATGGGTTATCACGCCCCTAAAATTAAGTTATTATTAGTGGATACTAATCATCCCATTGAGTTGATATGTTTTAGGAATGGAATATGGTCCTATGAAATGAACCACTATAATAAGCTATGTTTAATCATTGAATTTCATCTAAAAAGTATAAATTGTGCACTTATCCCACATTAGATCCATGAATTAATAATCATTGTTTGACTTTTATTTAATGTTTTTATATAACTATTCACCACCCTTATCTAGTCACTTATTGCATTAGTATTGATTAAAAATATGGTTGAGTCTTATGTTAATCAATACAATGTTTTTAAAGCATAGGGAATAGTTCTTATAGTGGATGGATCGTGATTAATTACAATGATTAATGACTCATATATAGAATAATAGATCAATATTTAAAGTGCCAATGAAGTAAAAATATCTTCATGATTTCACAGATAATGAACCAAAAATATCTGGAAGAGTTATGATATATATATTGACATCCAATGTGATATCCAATAATATAATCATTCCCAATAGAATAAAAATGAACAATCTCTATCGATTCAGAATTATAACTCTAAAAAACTAATTAAATTAAATTCCATTCATTTTATCTTAAAAAAATATTCATGAAATCCAATGATATAAAAAATTAATTCAGGAAATCATTAAAATTTAATTTTTACAAAAACATTATGGAATTTAAAATATATATATATAATAATTAAATATCAATAATCTATTCAACAATATTTTCCCCTCAATATCAAGAAAAGATGATTTCCCAAGATAAAACAACAAAAACATGATATTTATTGGATTTGGGAGTAACATGGTCTAGTGATATCTCTTCAGAATCCAGAATAGATGACAACTATTTGTAATTTATAGTATAATAAACTCAAAATGAGTATCTTCACAATGGGCCTAGGTCTATAGAGACTCTCTGATCTGCATATCTATGAGGTGACTCATATTTTGGTACATCATTAGAAAAAATCACATTTAATATTATTATTTTCTTTATGTCGATATCATCATCGTCATGAGAGTACCCAAAATACTATCAAATCAATATATTCCTAGAAGTCAGTTTGAGAAAATTTAAATGTTTCTATGATGACCATGATTTATATTATAGGAATATAAATAGATTCAATTATATCCCACATCCCTTATTGGGTTTAGTGTATCTATAGTTAATCCCATGTCTTACATGACATACAAATGGTTTCATCTTTTGGTATACTCACAAATTAACAAAATTGATTTCCTGGAGGTACTCGATGAGTATCCTTATATATATTTGGGGAACAGTGAGGGAACTTATATGACATATCCAACTTATATTTTATCTCAATACATGAATAATATTAAATGAACATGATGAATAATTCCATGAACAAAATAAGTAACAAATTTATTTTAAGATTTAAATTTTATTCCAGATAAATTATGATCATTTAATATATTATATTAATAATTTATAGAAAGGCTAAAACTATTATTCCTTGTAATTTATTAATCATCGAGGATGTGGTAAAAAAATAATCATAACTCTAATGGTTTCACAATATTAAAATATTTAATAACAATAACGGTCATACAAAGATGCTATAAAATTTTGGATCATTTCTATAGATTTGTTGTGCCTGAGCTTTGTCATTCCAGATCTTTTGTACATGATATCACTGATTGTATCCAGAATCTCATCATTTACGAATGATTCCTTAGGTTATTGTGACACATCGAGAGACTGGAATATGAATTAAACATTACTTTTTAAGTATATTATTAAGAGTTTTCAATCTATGGGATTGAGATAATACACAATTTGGGTATCAATAAATAACAAGAAGAAAAGAAAATACAATGATATAGATAGGTATTTAGAGATCTTTGTTGGGTTTCATCATTTATTATAATATCATCGAAAATTTTATATAACATATTGAACCCCATGTCTAATAATGATATTGAAATATTATTATTTTCTGTATATTTTTAATTACAATGATATTTAAAAATTAAATATATTAATATCTATTTTCAACAATGATTTCTCTAACATTTCCAAATTGAAAATTAAAATCAGTCCATTTTTCCTTGTTGATATTTATTGAATATTTAATCATTATTTTATGAATAAATATTATTGTGTTATTCAGTAATAAATATAATAAATATTATATTCAATTAATATGCATAATAGTTATTTATAATTATTGAGATCTTAGATTTATTCTTCTGAATAACTAATGATTGAGTCATACTGATTAACAAACACTAAATAATTGTTTTACCACCAAGGATAAATAATACTTATTTAAGATTTTTGAACTCATAAAAAATGCAGGGATAATGTAAATACACATATTATGTGACCATTCATTCATCATTAAAAATCACATTGTAAATATCTACATAGATTCCATAAATAGTGTTAAATCCCACATCAAGGACCCAATACTGAATGTAGTTAAGGTTTCCAAAATATAAACTATTATATGAATGATCACTATATAGTATTATCCCTTTTACCATGATATATTTAAACAATTTGGTTGTTTGATGGTGTTATCAAAAAAATATGATGGATCTTTCTTTTCATTCTCCGAAATGAACATTCCTTCATTATAACATATCTTGGGATTCAATAATTCAATTCCATTTTAAAAAATTGGTCAGGTAAATGAAATTTAGTCAATGAAAAAATGGGTATAATAATTTCTCACATATTCTGTTAATTCAATGCTACATGTGACACACATGGAGTATCATTATTCATTACAAACATATGTCTTTAAGTATTACCTCAATACGTTAATTTATTAGATCACCTTAAAAATTATTGTAAAGTATTATGATAAATATAAAATTATATTGATTGGAATATCCAATGACACAAATCAATGATTACTTCATACTAGGATTTCATGTTCTCAGAATCTCATACTATAAAAATTACTTATAAAAATACTACGAGGTAGAGTTTTGAAGTCCATTGAGTCTCCACCCTTTTAATCCTATTTAATTTCCATCCTATAATATGATATCATCAACTATCAAAAATATAATCAGGAATAATTTTTTGGAACAAAATGTTTCTAATAATAATATGAAGTGACATGGAGAAATCGCTATGATAATAACTTTGAAAACATTAGAACATATTATAGGACTCGACACAATAATAACATTGGCGGTATAAAATTAGTTAATATTTAGAATAATTTATATATTTAATCATAATATATATATCATTATGTTCAAGGCAATGAGATATAACAGTCTCTCACTTGATAGAAATAATTCTAGATGAATTATTTTGTTCTTAATATCTCACAAGATATTCATAATTTTTCATAGACAAGGACTTACTAAATGGGATAACACATTCTCTTTCAAGGAAAATATACTCACCAAAACTTCACGATTTTATCCCAATGATGTTATAAATTGATATAAAATTTAATAATATTGAAATTCAACACATAAAAATTCACTGCTTTTTTATAGACATTTATGTCTAGTATCATTAAATCATGAAAACATAAACAACTATTTCAAAACAATATCTACATCATCTCTATCTTATTTCATAATCACTTTAACCATTCGTAGGCACATCATACATTATAGAATTTTTCATAACATAAGGATAAATGAAAAAAAATGGTGAGTTTAGATGATAAATAAGGGTAAACAAAGAAGATAACAAGGATCACATAAAAGTAACATGAAAATAATGGTATAAGAGAATGATTTTATTATTTTAAAACTATACCATTCTAATATATTATCATTATATTATGTCATTGAATACCTTTCTGTAGTTTATAAGACTTGTCTAAAAATGTTATCTTGGAAATTGAACAATTTAGGATTAAAAAGGATATAATACACTGACTTATGAAATACAAATAAGAATATAAAATAATTTATTATTTTTCAAGGCTCATGTACTAGGATATAATAGTGGAATTGGTTCACACTAAAAAAATATAATAGTGGTCATGGTTCCCTACCTAGACAACCATAGTGGTCAAAACCCCTTATAGAATTGGCTTCACTCTACATTCCATTACTGTTCATCCAATGAAATTACAATCATTTCCCAATGGATTAGAGAGAGATATAGGCCCAAAATTCCATATAATTAAAATCTTTAATATTTTTTTCACTTGATCATAAACCATACATCATTCTAGAACTCATGAAATGAATTGGTTTTTATGAACATTTTTTCATTGAATAACCCATGGAAGAGGGACATGTTTCATTAATAGTATTCTGAAATAAATATAAATCATATATAAAGAGAAAAATGATGGTATCCTCATATCCTTTTTTCAATAAATCAAATTCAAAATCAAATTTTATTGACTTTGAATAATTAAAGTTACATTTAAACATTAACTAAAAATTTAATTTTCATTTTTAAAATCCCCTAATAAAAATAAAATTATTTTTAAAATATTTTGAAAATAATCATGTGAATTTATAAAAGATACATTAAAACATTGATCACCCATGATTGAGGGAAATTTATATATTTTTGAATAAGATTAAAATATTAAACCAAATTGTTTTGGAATAGTAAAAAAGTTTTTCATTTATAAAATTATAATGTGGGTTCCAAATAAAAAATATAATTAATTGCCCATAATTGTTATAAATGATTTTATAATTTTATTAGAGAATATAAAAAATATTATTTGACACATTTTTAGAAATTTTGGAGAAAAAATGGATTTTCAAGAAAATAGTGAAATAATGTTGATATTTCATTAATTTTTTTTTTCTCTAGAGTACCTAACACAAATATTATGAACGTAAAATGTGTAGTTTAATGAAATAACCATTGGAGAAGGCTAAAAAACGAAACCCTATTTTCCCAGTTTTTGTGGTTACTTAATTATATTAGAATAAAATTCATGGAATCACATACAAAAGGTATTAATAATTTAATAGTCCTCGTATCATAATAAAAATATTAGTATCATTTTACTAATGGGAACATAATGTACAAAAAGCGTTTTCCCCAACTACATAATTAAAACAGTTCATATCAATCATAATACTCATTTTGGAATCCAATGGAAAAAAACAAAGGCGTGAGATCAAATTCTTAGTAGGTGTATGTGTATAGAGGTTACAATGAATAAATATATAATGATAAATATTGAATCGTATATAACTGAAACAAATGCCATTTAAATGATAAATTGATCATAATATTGCAGAAATAAATAATTAAAAAGTTATTGCATATATGTAATAACACTATATTTGAACAATTTTAATTGGTAATATAACTTATAAAATACTCACATTTAAACCAATGACTAATATCCATATTAGTTAATTCTTAATTTCATAAATCATTACCATACCATCAAGGGATTTTCCCAATACTTATCACATAATAGGGTAATGCCTCAGCCAATACCCATGCTTGTTTGTCTCATGATTCCTACCAATGAATCAAGGAGATAAAATGGTCCCAAATAAGTAATTAAAAAGAGAATAAATTTCATGAATTAACGGGGTGAAAAAAAATAACATCAACTTTCATATTAGAAAAAATATCCTATGAAATGAGAATAGTGTCCCAAACTATTAAACAAAATCATAAAAAATTCAAGGTAATATATTGAATAGTAACAAAGATGTAAATACTAATCAACATATCATATTAAATATACTGAAATAATAATTATGGTATCATTTAAACATATAAACAATGTAATAGAAGTTGAAATTAGGTTTTTGTTATTGATGAATATAAATATAATAAAAATTCTATTTTATTTTCAATAAAATACAATTTTCTTTTTGAAAACGAATTTTTAATTTTTTAATTTGAAAAAACATTTTGAAAATAATTATTTTTGATAATAATATTTCAAATATTAAAAATAATAATTAAAAACATTGGTATTAATTATAAAAATAAATTATTTATATTTTTTATAAGTAAAAAATATATTTTTACATAACATTATTAAAATAAAAACAAGCCTTGTTGGGAAATTAACATGAATATTTCATTCGAAAAAATTTGAAAAAATTAAAACATGTGTAAAAGTAGAAATAATTAATCATTTATAGTGTTTTAAAAAAATGTTTGAATTTTTCTTATAAAACATATATCTGCATGAAATAGATTTTTGATCGAAGGGAGAAATAATTATGAATTTTATTAAAAATATGTCATCAATCATATTAATTTACAGAGAGATTAAATAATGATACTATTACCTAATAAATTTCATGAATAACTATATGAGGTGAAAATAAATAAATATTATAAATTTAATTTAATTTCCCTAATGGAGACCTGTATATAAAAAATGCTAAATAATTATAAGATTGTGAAATACTCCCTTACAACATTGTTACATTCTGAATCATAAACCCATGAATGAAATAACGTCAAATAATAAATTAAATATCAATAGTAGTAGTAGATTCATTATATGAAATATAATGTATTTAATTTCATGCAACACTCAATGTAAAAATTGGTTAATATGGCATATGTATCATAGTCATAATAGATTGATTTTATGAAATATAAAGAATTAAATTATACATATATTATTTAACCATATTCATATATATCATACCATGTATACTTTAAGGAAATTATTTTATCACCAGTTCATTAACAAATCAATTTTAATATATCTTTTTGGGGAAAATTAATTATTTTTTCATATCTTTTTTTGTTTGAACATTTATGTTATTTTACATTGATTACGGTAAAATAACATAAAATTTTTAAAAAATGCTACTATTTTTATATATTATAATTGTAAATTTATTTAGTGTGACATATAATATTTAGATATAGAAATTGTATGACACAATTCACGGAAATAGTAAACTATATGTACGCATAAACACTATTAAAATTTTTAAATATAGATGGGATGTATGGAAAATAAATGTAATTTAAACATTTCAAAAATTATTATTATGTTATATATAGAATTTATAACTATTAAATCCATCCTTATTACCATCCATGTAAAAATAACATGTCAATCATTCCAGAACTCTACGTGCCGTCAGTTGTCTACATATAGACATATGCAACATTACTATTTCCAAAAGATTATAAGGTAAGAAGTTAAATGTGAAATTTCATTTCCATATGTATTATTAGGTCATAAATATCTCATATATTAATTAATATAATCCTCAACATATTCCAGGTAATTCATGATAGAAAAAATAGTCACATTTCTTCATAAGATGATAGTTTTCCGTACAAACGAGCACCATTGTTGTATCCTTCAACTAAATTTTAAGTAAAAAATGTGTGTGCTTCCATATTTTAGAATAGTTATATATTATATTGATTTTACCACACACCCTTTTTGAGTCATCCAATTTTATTAGACCATTGTAATTGGGCTCTTTGGATGGTGTGTTTACTTTGGGGATGAAAGTAGAAGGAGGGATATTGGTTGGATGATAAAAAAATTCACAACATCTATTCAATACATGATATGTAATTAATCTTGATTAAGTATTAGTCTAGTCTAATATCTTTCATGTTGTGATTTTTTTTTTCTGGTAGGCATAAGAACCATGAGGTATACATTAACTAAATTATATATACACATCGTGAACTAGACACGATGTGCTAATATAATAAAAACCATCCAAATATCATGGCTAATTTTCATAATGAAGGTAGGAACATCATTTTATTACATAATCCCTTTCTCCCCATCCAGATTAACAAGCGGGAGATCCTCCTCCACCTATCTAGGGTACATTAGTTTTTCTATTTTTGAGATTCATTTACTTCAAATTTGGTTAAATTTCATTTTCAATGGTAATATCCCCATTCAAATTTGTTCATTTTTTTTGCCAGTTTCATAATATTTTTCACTATTTTTGGGGGATATCACAATCTCACATTTTTTAGAAATTTTAATGTATTTTTTTTCTACAACCATTATAGATTATTTCAGTGTTTTAAAATATATGATGGTTTTTCTAACAACCTATTGTAGGTGGTCTAGTTATTTCCAATAAAAAGAATCATTGAATTTATTTTGCGATGGTGTTCCATGTGATTATATCCTCTAGTTGTTCCATAAATATTTAATAAATGAATGTGAAATAAGACATCCAATGTTTACTATAGTTATATCATCATTCAATTTAATGTCACAGGGTGTCAAACCCAATATGAGATACCCCTATAGGGGTTCCTTCCTTAAAGGCTTAAGATCCAGATCCCCAATGTTTATTTTTAACACACCAATAGAGGTGTATGGTTTTCCTAATTATTGATGGAAGATATTCATAAATCTTATGGATTTTATTATCAATCAAAATATACCAATACACCAAGATAAGGACGATAAAACATTCCTAACATAAGGAATCCTTTGATGAGTTCATCATGTTTTACAATTATAATTTCAAATTAATCACAAAGCACTAGTAGGGATACCAGGATTATTTATATGATGTTGTGGAAAAGATCACTGGGTGGATTTTTAACCTTACATGTAAGTGATACATGGATACTTAGGGGGAATATCATGGATGGGAATAGAGGTATATATTTATATGATACACTATATATGATACATGGTCCCGCTATGATGTATACCATATATGTTCTCATTGATCTATGTCATCACACTATTATGAGGGTGATACTTGGATTTACTTTTAAGCTTCTCCTTGGATATACTCTTGTGTCAATGGGTATTTCATGTTCTTTTAGAGAGATACATGGGTTCCTTATTATGGACCACCATAGATGAGTTGAATATTTAATTGGTTACATTCAATGAATTATTTATTATAAAATCATGAATTTTCATTGTACATATTATGATCCAAGGTCTAATCTAAGGAATAAACTTGCATTCAGTCCATGTTTATACTAGACTCATTGATGTCCTAGACACATATCTTCCCATGTATATATTCCACGAGTTTTATGATACCCAATTATTATATGAGTACATGTTGAATTTCATTCAAAGGTATCTGTATTTGACCACGGCTTGTAGTTTCTATCAGGTATCACATGAGTAACCTAGTATGAAGTGACCTATTTGGTTTTTTACTTTTTTCATTAATAATTACCAACACTTTACACATTATTTCAAAAAATGCTATAATTTTTCTAAAAACAATTGGTTTTGTCCTACTGAGTATATCTATAAAAAAATATGAGGTTCCTATGGTACAAAAATAGATTTCATGATCTCATGTTTATATAAAGGAATGTGCATCATTTTGGATGATTTATTCTTTTTTCTATGATAGAGAACAAGAGCAAACAACCATGCCAAATCACATCCAGATAGTTTGGGAAGCATTTTCTCTTTTGTGTTTTAGAATTCTTTATATTATTGTAAACCTATATCCCATGTACGCTTCATTTTGATATCATCATGGAATGATCATAATTTTTACCTAATATTGATTTATCTTATACAAATTTATTATTTGAATTATTTTATATTATTATACTGATTTATTTCTAATTCTGATATTACTATTTATTATTTACCATTATGGATCTCTCTGATCATGAGGGTAAAATATTCCCACTGAACCATCATATACCTTCACTGTAATTAGTGGCCTATGATATATGTAGAGGAATGTCTGAATTCATCTGTAATATTGGCTCAAGACAACTATCGATGATATCTTGGTTGGGGTGCTAAAAAGTTTAGTCAGTGGTGTATTCTTTATTTTTTTTACAATTGGGTTTTTAGAGATGAGTTTTTTATTTTTTTGAAAATTGATAATTAGAATGTTATTTGGTGTAACCAACCCACATTGAGGGGAAACCCAAATTACATGGAATGGGTTATTATTGTAATGGATTTTTCTTATTACAATTTTCCTCAGTTCAATGTTCTGTGACTCAAATGTTTTCTGATGTTATTATTAATGATATTATAATTAAATATTTCAATTTTTCTTGTCATGGATGCAAAATTAGGTATCATATCATGTATTGTTAAAGGTACATGAGGATTCACATTTCATGCATCATTCTAAGAAATATGAGTATATTTTTTTTCTGGCAATGCCTTAATTTCCAATGATTATTATATGTCTCCATATTGTTATATTTAAAAATGTAATAATGTTTGATTTAGAGAAAACATCAAAGGAATAATTATTTCTTCTGGATCAATCTAAATTATGATTTCCCTTATAGATTAATGATGAAGAAATAATTAACCAATTATTCTCTGTTTGAGCCATGAACCACTGGTTTAATGGGATGAAACATTACATAAATTAATTTCATGAATTAAAAATGTAATCTATAGAGAATTTAGTTATATAAATTTGGGTGGTAGATCAATATATTAATTCATTATATATGGCCTATTAAATAATAATACCATCCATTATGGTATGGTCATAATTACAGGATGTTAAGATTTGACTTAAAATGGATATGGTACATTATTAATCGAGAATGGCGGTCCATCTTGATTGGACGTGGTATATTTATTTATATATAAATATTTATGAACATAATTATATTTAAATTCATAAATGAATATGATACAATTAAATTCTGATACCATTTGAATGATAAAGTGTGTTTTCCTATATACTTTGGATTTGAAACATCATGTATGGAACCATAGCTATATAATGTGATACCCTAAGCATGACCTGACCATATTAATGGGAAGTAGGTAGTTTCTCCTATGAATATTTAGTATCGTTATTATTACATATACTTTTTTTTGGTCTAATAAGAGAGGATTGACACATTTACAAAAATTCTGTGTACCTATCCTATATTGTTATCGTGTCACTTATATTTTGATAAATAGTATATGAGCTCTTAATTTAGAAATTTTATTGATATTACACCATGAATTTCACAGGTAACGTTCCCAGATGGTGGAAATTAGCATACATCAGAGGTGGAAATCCCTTAGACACCACTATTTCCTCCTACAATTTCACTGGAGGAACCTCAATTCCTAATTCATTGGGAACTAGTTCTCTGTTTTGGGAGAGATCTGTTTACTTTATGTAGTCTATATAGGGAGCTCTGTGACTTTTCCCTTCAATGGAGGAGTTGATTTCAGAATATCATAATCAAAATCCTCCCATCTTCTATGGGGATAATGGTCCTCAGGTTGTAGAATCCTAACTGGTGTCCATGTTATCCATTTTAAGGATCTGAAGATGCCTCTAGTTTTGAGGGGCAAACTCATGATATATATGCTTCATGATCCTGTTGAACATTTTTTTGATGTTATACCCCAGACTTATTTTAATCATGATATGGTTTATGGATACTTTTATACATCCTTTTATAATTAATTCTTCCCATATACGTAGAGATTAGACTATGCTACTGAGTTTATGAATCAAAAAGGTCGTTCTACATACATTGTTAAGTATTCAGATCATTTCACTGCACATCAATGTTTTCTACCAAAAAAAAATGTGGATTACCTAAGGACTGCATGATAGTTAGAGGTTTGGAATACATATTCCATATGACTGTGACTAAAGGAATTTTTAAAACTAATTAAGAGATATTTATCCATGTGTCCACAGTGAATCGATCCTGGGGGACATTGTCTTTTTGGGTGAGGGTCATTTACCATCGAGGAAGGTATATTGTTTGTATAATGGTAAGAATAATTATTTCATGTATACCAATGGTTGAATCCTAGGTCAAATTGAACCGACCTACAGTAATGTGGTGTCCATCTACTGTCGTAGGACCAGCCTTAAAAAAATCCAATTTGGGATGAACCTTATCAAGTGTTGAACATGTGGTAGTATGGGTCCCCTTCAATGGTGGTACCTAATTTTCCCTCCATTTCCATGTGAAAAGGGATTTATGCTCAAACAAAATTAATTAACATTATCAGTAGCTCCACTTTAGGATGATTTCTAGTGTATAATAGATTGATCAGGCCAAGGAGGTTGTCCCATATGAGGTTGAACACAAGAATGTTATACCTACTCAGGTTAGTGAGGTTGCAAATTAGGGCTATGGTTATGTCCGCATCTTTGTAGTGTATTATATTTCCTAGGAGGATGGACTAGATCCTTATAAAGTTTTATATATTATTCAAGTATAATATACTTTAATATCATCTTTAATTATTATAGGATCATTTAAATCTTTTATATCAATTGGAATTATTGACACATTGGTCCACGAGATAAACTACATAATGGTATTATGAGTCCCAATACACTATTTGGTGTTCTATTAGAGAGTGTTCTCTATTTAAGGGCCCCCATTAGATTGGTGTGTACTAATAATTATGTAATTTCATATTACTAGTGAACAAATGTTTTGTCATAAAAATTTTGATGGATTCTCTAGAGCCTTATCTTGTTCTGGTTGATTGATATCATCCATGCATGTACATACCATAAAATTACGTCTATTCCAATATTCATAAGTCTGAATGATATTTCCAACAGATTCTATATAGACCCAAGCATTTTGGGTTGGGTGGAGTAACATTTTGACTACTAGTCTATTTTTGAATAATTCAATAACATTATGCATGAAATTTTCTCATGTGGTGGATCACATTGAAGAAGTATTCCATTAAGAATGCATTAGTTTAACTCCTTTAATGGATGTGGTGTTCACTATTGAGAGAGTGTTGGGGGAATCTCTAGTGTGAATTCCCTCTTATAGGATTGAAACTAATGAGCAATAAGAACCCCAGAAATAGTTATAGGATTTTCATACTAAAGGTTTTATATGACCTAATAATTTTAAATGGTGTTAACATAACATTTTCACCCTGAATGGGGATAGTTCCCTCATGTTGTGCATTTATTATCATCATTTGTGCTATGTTATGCTAAAGAACAATTATAACCATCCTCATGTAGAAAATATCATCGACCAGCTCTAAGGTGAAAATGTTTTCACCAATATCAATGTGAATTATAGCTACCATCTATTCAGGTTATTCCATTACACATAAAACATATATTGTTTCTTAGTGGATACATCTTACACAATTATCTAGTTTTGACATTCAACCTTTCGAATTCAATAATATTTTTCATGGATTTGAGGAATTTGGTTTTCCTCATGTATGTGGTTATTTTTTGGTAATTTTTATAGATGAGTATTTCTAATTATTTAATTTGAAAATACAACCTCATGTGTCACATATTCATTATGGTTTTTTTGATACATTTAATTATAGATTCCCAATGATAGGTGTCTTTCATCGCATTCAATGGAAATATATTCTTCTTCATTTGAGTGTGATGATGGAATTTCTATACCTCCTTCAATGGATTTATCCTTTGAACTCATCGCATAGTCCTGGTCTCCCTTATATAGTAAATTCATGTTCATGGAACTCATTACCGGTGCCATATTTTTGTGGATGCAATTTAATTATGATGCTTCTATCGGGACATTCTTGTGGGTCTTGATAGGTTTGCAACCTTCGATCTGGAGAGTAGTCACTTTGTCCGTCATTGGAAAGTGAAGATGCTGGGAGCATTATCCCCATATATTCTTAATCATAAGAGGTCATCTCATGGGTGAATGCTGGGAATAGAATTTAAATATTTACATATCTATCATGAGGTATCTATTAATGAAGGGAAATACCTTCCTAGGATTTCACCTTTGTAATTTATTGTTTTTCATGAGACATCGATTACCATAAGAGTTTATCATCCAATGATTTCACCTCAGGCGTCCCATGCATTGCATGAAGTATCCATTTTGGGACAATATATTTAACATGATCTGGATATAAATAGATATTGATTATAACTACCCACTATTTTGGATAAAGGGGTTTCATCCTAAGGATGGAGAAACTAGAATGTTTACCAATTAAGGGTTCAGAACACCTCATAGAGGGGTATCCAAGAATTGTGTCCTATAAAAGAATGATGTAACACTATAGAGGTTCATCTAAACACTGCTTGTTGTGGATTAGAAAGGAAAACATCTCAATAGAGAACCTATTTTTACCATCTTTCACGGTGAAAACTTTTATTGGCAACGTATATTCCCTGATTTGGATCTAGAGTTCATGACCCCACTTTTTGATGCCCCGGTATAAGGACATGTGAAAGGACTAGTCCATTTAGTTTAGCAACATGCAGTTTGGATGTTCACATCAGGAATGGATTGTCGATGAGTGATGGAATGAGGATTATGAAATGAATTATAAATTTTTAAGAGGATTTCCCTTAGTACTATGGTTTTGGGATTATGCATGGACGATTCTCTAGGGTATTGAAGGATATATGGTCTCCTAGGTGATTTTCATGATCTTTCTAGGGATCTGGCTCAGAGGTGATCATGATGGATGTTGATGTTAGGTTTGTATGAATGTGAGGATTTTTATGTATCCCATTTAGTTGGGAAACAAATCACATGTAGTTCACTTTTATTGGGGATTTCACCTAAGGTATAGTACCATTTGGGTGGATATGATTTGTCTCACAGTAGTGACCATTCCCATAGAGCATGCGGTTGGTAGGGGTATATGTGTGATGGTGTTCCATGAAATGAGTATTGATCTTGTTGTGAATTAAAAATAATGTATTACCATTACAATAAGAGGTTTGTTGGATGTCATGGTCACCACTGACTTCAAATACAACATGATTCATTCTTACTGGGAGAAACAACCAGATTGAGTGGAATTGACACTCCTGTAGAAACAAAATGAATAGAAGAGTGATGGTGTGGGGATTTTGAATTGATCATTCATGATGAGGATTTCATTACATGTGTAGATTATCTAATTCCATGTTAATAATATCAAATTCCCTATGATATTAAGAATTATGGGTACTATCCCATGAAACTCATATATATATAAAATTCTGCTCCTTGTAGAGGTTAAAGACACAGTTTGACATATTGAGCGGAAGATGTTGGTACTAGGACGTTTTACGTCAAGAAAATATGATGACAGGGACTCAATATTCAGCACATGGTCTTACATAACTATCTATCATTCGCCCATGGGAAGAGAATTGATTTATAAATTCTAGGGTACGATTGAGGGTAGGTGTGTTCAATAATGAGGTCCATGACATTGTGCATATGATGAGAAGAAATAGGCAATAAAATTATTATAATATGAAGAAAAAGGTAGTTGGTAATCATAGGATGTATGTTAAGTAAATTGGGACCCATTAATATGTGTAATAGGTCGCATAGAGACTTTATTTGTAGCTGGACTGATCTGGGATGGTTGTGGGGATCTAGGTACTATAACATTGTAAAATGGTTTTAGGAAAAAGAAGCTAGCATATGGAGGCCTAAGACAGGGGTTTCCTGATGCATTTGGCCGTGTAGAAAGGTGATTCATGAAGATCATTTTATTTTTATAGGAGATGTTCTTTGAAAGGAAATATGATTAATGAAATTGGGAGAACCCTCATTTGGTAGAAGTCATAGATCAATAATAGAGTGCTTCCGGAAAGCAAAACGCATTGTGAAGCCTCAAGGGCCCCATATGGACTTCCTCATTCATGAGGGGAATAATCAAACATAAAATATAGCACCACCATGTGTAGGGTATTTCTAGAACATATGAATAAGGGTTTTAAAAATGGAAGGTACCTTGGAAGGTCCATTTTTTGATTTTATTTGAGATGCTCAAGAGGTTCACGAATTAGGAGCTATTTATAATTTGAAATGTTGAGTTACCTTACTTAATGATGAGTACAAGGGGTATTTATCAGCAATGTGTTTCACAGTTCTATGAAGTGGTTTTTGGTGCAATTCTGGGATTCATGAATGGGCATGGATTTTTCATACATACAAGGTATACTATCATTACTTTACATGGTTATGGAGAAATTTCAAAATTAAAGAGGATACAGTCAACACTTCATGCTCATTTTAAGTTTATTTCTCGACCACAGATCTATATGAGCGTCTTCTAGTTCACCATGTGACATGGATTCAAGAAAAAGACTCATTTATAGCGGGTTTTGCACTATTTTGGTTTGTATTTTCTCCAAACTAGGTGCGAATTTTTTTAATATTATCATGGAATATATTGTGGTACTAGAAATCCCCCCCCCATAGAATGGGAGATAATGGGAAAATGAGGGTCATATTCTTATGGAGAACCATTGACTGTATGAAATATTCTTCAATTCATGAATATCAATCCTGATTACAATGATTGTTTTGTGATGACTGCTACTATGAAATCAATCTCATGCCATGGGCTTGTGAGATGACTATAAATAGCATGGTAGGGCCCTCAAAGGACATAGTCATTGTGAAAATAAAATAATATTTTATATCATTTTTCTAAATCTCATTGTCCTCATGATCTAGATCAATGAAAACTTCCATAGGGAACCGAATTTATGGACCTTCTCTTTATGAAAACTATTTAATAATCCAAAAACAGTGAATTACATCGTCCTAAATGGAGGATTGAATCCCAGAGCTCTGAAAATCATGCTTTTTGAACAAGATCCAAAAAATACATTCATGAACCAAACATAGAAAGAAATAAGTCTATAATCCAATGGACACATAGGAATTCACATAGTGGGTCATTTCATATGCAACTCGAAGCGAAGATATGGAAGACAAAATCATAATCAATGAGTGCGTCTGAATAATCTCAGACAATGAATAATTTCATGGACTACTTTTTGAGGCTCCATTGGAGTATCCTATTTGAAAAAGGATTCATCATTATGGAACCATCATTGGGGAGAGTGTATTTATTCTGGTGGTGAGTAAGGAATATCTATCATACTAGTTCAGGGGAATAGTTGGGTAGTACCTGTGGAATAACTTTACTGTATTCCTCATCTAGATAGATCATGTTCCCATAACAAAGATCCTTATATACAAACATGTCGTCATTTTTAATGGGAGAGGATATAGGGTGGGTAATACATGCCTAAATATAAAAAAAAATCACGGTGGGCTTGGGGGACCCTCATAAGGGATGGATTAATGGATGTGAGTTGCAATAGGGTGAAACATTGTAGACTAGTTTGGGTGCCCTTCAAACTGAGAATTTGAGGTGGAGATGATGTGAATATGACTAGATGAAGCATCATAAGATTCTAAATTCCATATTTACCAAATGAGAAAGATAATTATAGGAAATTCCTGATCAGGAGCTTCTCATTTTCATCATTGGTATGCCGGTTTCAACCTATGGAACCTTCATCAGATCATATGATTCTCAATTTTTGGGGTGATGTTTGATGAATTTATACCTTAGAGAATGTATTAGGGGACCAAGAGTAGCTGGTGGCTCTGGTGATGTCATGTCTAGATGTGGTGTAGGAAACAATTAATGAGAATCTATGGATGGGGGAAATTCCCTACATGTAGTGGTTTGGATACCTCTTGATTGGACTAGTATATGATCTCTTTGAGGGGGAGGAGATAGAAGGGAATTTTTTGATGATTCCATGATTATGTACCATGTGATTACAAATTGTAAAGGAGGGTTCAAAATAGAATATTTAGGAAGCTATATAGTGGAATATTTGGGGATAATGTGTCCTGAATGAAGCTCAATCCATAGTCAGGCTAGATGGATTTATCACATCACTAATATGTGGGTGGATTCTACTGAAAATGTATACATACATGGGGGTGTATCCATGAACCACTGTAATGGTTGTGATGCTATAAAATGGGTAGTGAGTGTTGGACCTTTGAAATCATGTATGTCATGGTGGATAGAAACATAGGGTTTAATGATTACCCAAACGATATTTCCCCTATCACAAAAAATTTATGGCTAGAAATCCTTAACATCATGGGGAGTCAACCATTCATGTTATGAATGGAGGAGGTTCTGGATAAGTTTTGGTTGGAAGATCAATTCATCTTCCACCCATTATACCAACCTATCAGGGTGGTTACTAACGATGATGTAGGGACTAAGGAGTAGGGGTTTTACATTATGTCATTTTGTGGTGATGGACTTCTAGAAAGGTTGAACAATAAGGCTGACTATGTTATGTACTATTCCCACTAGTTCACAAGGAAATTTTGGTGCCTTTAGAGGACGAACATGATGGATTTCTCAATGGTGCATCATGAGTTCCAACCATCATTAATGATGAAATTATAATGCATGTATACAAGAAAATATTGAATGATGTGAAATGGGAAACCACCACCCACTTATGCATATGTGAATACTCATGATGACAGAGAGAGTTTGGAGAGAACATATCTTGGAGTCTTGCTGAGACATCATTCCACCTTTGGCCAATAAAGGGTTGATTCCTCCACCACATGGTCAGGTTTGAACGATGGATGTAGGGGTTAATTATGGCCATGTAGGTCATATGGGTTGGACAATTGCCGTAGGTCTAATAGTTAATCAACCGGAATAAAATTATGGAACAATAATAGAAGTATGAACAATATCCAGCTGAACACTCATGGGAAGGATGACTTCGGAGAAAGGGAATCCATCTGCAGTCATCCACATGATATTTTATGAATCCCACAATACAAAATTAAATGGAATAAACATTCCCAGTGATGTTTTCCTTCCAATGTATTGGGACAACTAAGACTCCTACATGAAATTCTCTGGAGTTTGGTGGATGTGGAAGCATCTCAATAGACATGGGATGAATCTGAGTAGAATTGGTCATGAGAAACCGAGTTTCCATGTGTATTAGGTTGAAGTGGAGGGTAGAATGCTGTATTTTTATACATGGTGAATCCCTTGGTTACTGCACCATCAGTGACTAAATGATGGATGATGTTTCTTAAAAACTCTCCCCCCTCATTTATAGGTAGCTGACTAGATGTGTATGCTCCTTTTCATGAGGATTCACATGAGTCTTGGTGAATATAAACTCATCATGGATTCTCTATTAGAGTAAATTTCATTCATGATAGGTTAAATAATAATAACTTATGTACCTTAGAGATGAACTAAACCACAGAACTCATGCCTCACTATTTTTGTCTCCCATATAAATCTATTGTGGAGGAGGGGGAGGTCCGAGAGGGACCACGAAAGGAGGGTGTTTGAAAATCAACACCTGTAGAAGAAACTGTGGGCACCCATTTTATTGTCTTGGATATAAGAAAACATAAATAATTACCTATAGTTGAGCCAATGAACACTGAGAGGACTTGCATTGGGTACTACCCAAGAATTTTTTAGAGATTTTCAAAATATTTTACAATTCACATAATTTACATCAACCTCAATGTATTTGAATAAATAATTTTAATCTTATTCTTCATTAACATATTTTTTAATGATAGTTCATACCATGTTGGGAACCCAACCATCTATCCCAAAAGTCATTATCTCTTCCAAAGACTGAGGTGGTGATAACATATTCCTCTCTTCTAGGAGGAATGGCCAGAGAGACCATGCCAACTGGGCCTCTTGTTGAGGTAGTGTCATGTGATGATGGGGAAACTCATTTTTTTAAGACCACAAAATCCTAGGGGATTCTTGAAGAGGACTATATTTCAACCATTTGGGTAGCCTTCTTGCAATACGAGATTGCACCTCATGAAGAGAAATATGATTTCTGGTCTATGGATTTAGAAGAATGATACATAGTTCAACATAGAGCATGGTGGTATATACAATGTTTCATCACTTAGACCTTAGAAGACAAAAATGGTAAGAGGATAGGTCCCCTCCATCCCTAGATTCATAACCTAATCACTAGAGGGGTGGTCACTTCCAATCTTCATGCATTGGCCTAGGACCTCCTTGCTAAGAAAGTGCATGAGGGAAGCTATCAATTGATGGTTTCTTGGGGATAGTAGAGGTATGAAAACATGAAGAATCTCTATTAACTAAAATAATAAATCACACACACATATATATATATATATGAAATAATGAATGATTGTTCTTATATTATCAACTGTAAATTAGAGTTCATCATCCAAGCGAGGGTTTAGATTAAGGAGACCAATAATAAGATGAGGTATATAGAACTTGGAGTAGCCATTATCCGGGTTAAGCATGACCATTCATTGATTAGGGGAGATCAGATTTGTCCCATTGTTGGTTAGTAGGAAACGATGCTATGGTGGAAGTAGTAGGTTTTGTATACTCCCCTCTAGAGGCTGGTGGATACAGAACACTGGATTTCCGGAGTATAACTATATGAACAATTTTTCAGGACTCAAGAGATGCTACAACATGTGGATGATCCTTAGAACTATATCATTATACATGTTTTCTTTTGTAAACATTCTACTTTCATGGAAATTTTTCATTTCCCATACATTATTATCAATTATTGATCATATTTTTTCTACAACCAATGTCCAATCCCTAAGATTACCTGAGTCATGATCAGTGTGAAAAACAATGTATGACCCCCTAATTGATTTTAATATGAGAATTATTGATTGTAATTGATCACTCAAGGATTGATATTGTTGAGGGTATACAAGAATTATTTTTCCTGGGAGTGGTTTTTACTGGATAATAGGGCTCTCAGAATACCCATATTTATTATCCAATGTATTTTACTGAATGTACAAGATTTCTATAGGATAATTGAATTCCATCCAATTAAAATTTATTAGAAAGTATGGGTCACGAGGCCCATAATCTGAAACACAAGGAGATAGTCATTACGATATATGAAAACATATAACTATGTTTAAAACACAGAATCCATACTATTATCCTTGAATGGGTGAATCAAATGAGGTTTTACCACTAACTATATTCAAAACATTAAACCTATCACAAAATTTCATCCAAATCATTCTTGGAAATTAGTCTAGTAGGATAGGTGAGACAAAATAGAATGAGACAAATCCATTAGGGGGTCCCATCAGAAATTGAGTTGGATGATGATCCATATAAGGGGAAAAAGAGTCATGGGATTTAAATGATGGAATGTTCAAATGGGTTCCAAGAGTCATTGATATGTGACATTATGGTTCACAACACATTTGGGTCTATATATTGTCCTGAGAAAAGATCAAACTGGTCATCTGTGGGAGATTCATCTAGGATGTTGAGTTAGGGATGAATGAACAGGAGAAATTAGGTATATTATGGACACTAAGAATGGTCTTAGCAAAGTTCATATGATAACATGAAGTTTTAAATTGTAAAAAAATAATGATAGATACATAGTTTAATTGTATATGGTAAAGAATTTGGACAAACATTCTAATAGAATATTCTATGGATATAGCATTTTATAAATAAACATTTTTTGATATCGAGGAATTACATTTTTTAATGTAATTTAAACCAAAAGTTGCAGAGAGTTTAAATCCATACAAATTGTACTGTGGGTTTAAAATCCCAAATCGATACGTGTAGTGTCACAGTGTGAAAAACCTAATGTGAATTAGGGATAAGGAGAATCAAACTCCACAAAAAATATCCAATTTAGTACAAACCATATATTGTTTAAATTCATGATTCTTATACAAGAACCCCATGTTCATGTTTGTGGAGTTTGGACCAAGGGATCTTTTATGTATCTCAACCACATTAGTATACATGATACCTGAACTCCTAATATAATGGGATACATGCTTGGTGTGGGAGAAAAGGAATGTTAAGGGGTTTTCATGACGTGTGGAATCACACATTATGGGTGAAAATGGGGTATTAGAATTCCTCTATGAAAAAAGTAACTGGAAAGAATGTAAATTGAATCAATAATGACCTAGAAAAAGGGACAGCTGGTAATTTGGGATCAATTGTTGAATATGTTCAATACATAGGCACAACAACCATACTAGTCATGAATCAGTAATGAAAATGTAGAATTATCTATTGACCTTTGATCAGAACAATGGATTCATTGATTTTTAAAAGAGATCTATCATGGAATTGGCTCAAGATTCGAGGGGTCCAAGAAATGGCATGAGATAACCACTCATAAGGGATCCTTTTAGATTTTAAGGGTGATAGAAATCCAAACTAAGGAAGACTCGAAGTTTTTAATGCTTTGTATCTAAAAGTGGGATTCAAACCTATGTTATTCAAACATTTTAACGTCCTATACATGGGACAAAATAAATATTTAATTTTCAATTGGTCCTAGAGATGACATGTCGGACCATATCTTCCCATATCATAATGAAGATAATCATCTATATTTAGTTCTCAAACAAAGAATAGTGAGATACTGAAAACAATAGTTTAATCAACTCTAATGGGGTAATTTTAAGAATCTCACGAATATCGTGAATAATCCTATGTTCAGATCATGGGGATACATTTTTTGGGAATCTCACACATATCGTAGGAGTCATCCCAAATTTAAATGTGTATTAACAGGTATGCCTATTTTATAGTGCGAGGAAACCCAGTTTAATGTCATGAATTAAGGATGTTTGGTGGTATAGTTTAATTTCATACAACATAGACTATATGATATGGAAATAATTTATGTTCATAATTCTTGGAACTACTATATATTATTTATTGTCCTGTCATTTGGACAACCAGTTGGCTGCTAGTATAGGGACTTGAGGCTTAGACCCAAATATGGTGTCTCAAATAGATACATGTAGCTTAATGGAGTTAAAAAAATTGTGAATGTGTTTATAAGAGTTCCAATTCCACAATACATATTCAATATAGAACTCACATAAATTTTAAGGTCATGATTCCTAGACTAAAGGCACGTAGTTTAATGTACCGGAGTTTTGGAACACAAGGAAGGGGCTTATAAAAATGTGTTTGGTTATGTGGATTACATAAAAACTTAAGATGAATGAGGTCGATGGGGGATCCATTCTATAAAAAACCTTTCTATGACGGACTACACATAGTACAAAAAATCATGCTTGGATTAAATGTTTTCGATTTAATGTCAGGAAGATAAAAAAAAAGAGGCTTCATGCTTTAGACGGATTTGTGTAGGGTGAATGGGCAACAAACATGACATGAAATATTTCCGTGGAGGCCTACATTTATATGATACATCACAATAACAAACCACATAAAATTTGATCTTGTGATTCTTGGACTCAGAAATGTTATTTTCTCGGGTATCTATGTTACATAGGAGAGACATAAATAGACATTAATGGATACCAAGATGCTCACATACACATTCATATAATTGATTAGATTGTATACAATTTATGGTCATAATTCCTATACCATAATGGAGGCCAACATGTGGTATGTTTGAGGAATTTTCATATGGTCCCAAAGATAGTGTTTTTGGGTGTTTCTACAAACCACATAGTTATTGGAATAATGCACACATAGTTCACTAGAAAAATCTGATCAGAAACCAAAAATTGAGGGGGAAATCCTCTATAGTGATGGAAATGATGAATATCATGTTAATCCTGAAAAATACTATACTTTCTTGGTTCATATCAAAGTATAATTTCATGCATTGAGGGTATAAACTTCTTAGTTAAGGATGTCGTGTTTGGACCATAATGTGAGATGTCTATTATGTTCATGAGAAGTGAGTTGTGGTGAAAACCAGACATGAATGAGGTATAACGTGGACCACCCCAACAAAGAAATCAATGGAACCTCATATATTGTATAAATTAATGATTCTTGGACTTTGGCTTCTAGTTTAAGGTAATAGTGTTTTCACCCTTATAAGCAGTTTATATTTTTTTGTATAGAGCATAGGGTGGAAATTAGATTATTTTCATGATGCTCATTCCCTGGATTAAGTACTCCAAAAGGGAAGTGTAATTTGTTATCATATTACAATAACATGAATGAAGACCATGGATGCCCACACACCACATATTCAATCATGAAGAGGCCTACATAATGTTTTATGCCATGATTCTTGGACTAATTCTCTTAGTTTAGGTTCATATAGTTTATACTGTATGGTTCATAGTTATGGGTAATTATATTTATAATTGGGTATTTTATTTAAATGTCATGGATTGTAAATCCCAGACTTATAAAAAAATATTTTCAATGGAATATTGAGAAACCCCACATAAATTAAGGTTAGAGAGACCCAATTCCACACCACATATTTCTGAGGAGAATTTCTCAAATGTTTATGTCTTAATTCTTGGAGTAATATTAGCCTTACGGAAACTTTTATGGAATTTATGGATGAAATACATGATGTGAAATGTACTTATTGAGGAATATGGCATTTTCAAGATGATTAATGCTCCTTCAAAACATGGTAATAAAAGACTATGTGTCATAGGAATAAATATTATGAATTATGTATGGCCCTCCCCACTTGGTCTATATATTTTGCAGCTTGTTTACATGTATCATTAGCATTCTAAGAGCTAATACCATGTCACCCACTAGGAATGATAGGAGGAGAACCTTCTTTATTAACTCCCTCTCTATCTTATTGTGGTTCCTCTCACGATTTTCTAAATCCTGAATCATGTTAACTTTTAGTGCTTCCTTGTCAACTAGTATAATTGTTCTATTTTTTTATGGTCCACTCATTCTAGATTATTTTTTGGAGGGATGGATAAGCAATATTGATGGGCATGAATACCTATGTTTCGTACAACAATAAATATGGAGTATCCATGGTTGAATTCTAAGTCATCATCTAGTATGATTAGAGAGACTTGAAATGATTTCTTATCCAAATATTTTTATTATTGGCAACCATCTTCTGCATATTTTTTATGTCATTTTTTTGAATGCATCAATCATTCCAATTTGTTATTTTTAATTATGAGTAGTATTGATGGGCCCGAAGCAGTACTTGGCATACAACCTAATCTTCATAAGTACTAGAAATTTGGTATTATTATCCGTAAGAATAGTGTGAGGAACTATGAATCAGTGGATTTTGTGGGATCTAACAAATTCAAATACAGGTATGTCATTAATATTATAGTGCGTAATCAATTTAGAAAACTTGGGACTTAAATCCATCATAATAAGAATTTACCAGAACTAATAAGCTATTACAGGTGGGTTGGGGCCTAAAACATTGAGTCCCCATAGTAAAAGGTCTAATAATACTCGGTTGTATGAATTGGATCATGTGGCTGACACCTATTGTTGGAGTAAATATGAAATATGTGAATCATCTAGTCATACTCAATGAATTTATGAACCATGGATGGATCGAAATATCACATCCTTCAAATCTAGTGGTATGGCAACAAACCTCTCTGATAAGCACCACATGAAATAACTTGAATCTACTGTATAACCTATGAAATTTTATCCCATTGAATTCATCAATGATGAATTCAATTTTATCCATGTCTTTCGAGATACTACTCAAGGTCATGTCCACTATGAAAAATGAAATTTTCTACAAACCATGGAATTCTCTCTTTCCCATATGAGACTACTAAGTGAACATCATTTTAGAGATACTTTAAGAATGTTTTTGTCTTATTGGGGGTTTCATATGCTTATAGGGGATCCAGTTGTCCTTATGTAGAAGAAATGTAGCTCAAATTGCTTACCTTTTTGCTTTAATCAACATCTGAAGTGAATGGAGATATAAACCCTTAATGGGCCACAGGAATGACCATATTATCTAGTTCAGGATCTATCAGAGACATTTATAGACTACACCACATTTATTCTTAAAAATTATATGATTGAGGAAAATGAGATTCCATTGGTTGAGAAGGGAACTCTACCATCTAATAAATATTTCACTACAAAATGGGTGATATAACTTGTTTCCCCACGATGTAACCACCATTGAGCTGGTTGATGAATAAATTCAAGTCTCCCTTCATATAACAGTTGGTAAGATCAATACCGACAACCATCATGAGAATGGTAATGAGGGCCCGATACATTTCCTCATTGTTGAAGTAACCTTATAAAAATAAGAAATAATAAGAAAATACCTTATATAGGGGTGGTAAAGATGATCTACAAGACAACTTTAATGAGCTGGGGATCATTGTGTTTTTTTTGGTTGGGATATGGGAGGGTACATCTAATTTAATTTTCCATAATGTTATATCATAATCTAGTAATTTAAAATTTTCATCTAGGAAATTGAAATCCATATTTCATTCTTTAAAAGATTAATGGATGGTCTAAATGTCTTCAAGTTCATGACCATTAAAATATTTCAACAGAATGATCCTTATGTCGAAATGCTGAAGGATCAGGTCCCTACACACCAGTCATCCATTCCACATCATCCAATTCAATATATACTTCTCCAAGACTACTCAGGACTCCAACTATATCTCATGATTCTTTAAGTAGTTTAAAAGCTTATACACTACAAAAAAATAGTGTGAAGAAACTATTCTAAATAGGAGAGTAATTTTCCTCCATGACATGGATCAAGTGATTGTGTTAGTTTAAGCTCTCATCAATCCATTTTTTGTTCCCCTATAAGATACTGGTTCTAAAGGACCATTCTTGGGTTGTACTCTAGAGGACCAAAGGATTCCTAGATATGGGTGGTAATAGAATATATGGTTTTATATGATAATGATTAATTTGTTCAAATGTATCATGACACCTTTTATCCCAATGATAAATGAAAACATTCTTCATGATAATGGAAAGGTACTACACTACCCATCTATATTCACAATGAATCATTGTATGAATTCTTAGTGGACTTGAAGGAACAGGGTCACTGAGTGGTTTCATTGAGGAGTCATCTAGCTGAGGGCCTTGATCTTATTTGGGTGGATTCCACGACCAATGAATCAAAAAATGAAGCTAAAAAACAATACATAGGTAACCTAAATGTACAATTCCAGGGGATTATCATCACATGCCTATAGGGAAAGAATTTTAACACTCTCATGGTCTCTGATATGGTTTTGATGTTGGAAGATTATAAGTAGTATATCATCTGTGTAGAATTACACCTGAATCTTGATGATAAAATGAGATATGCGGTGAATGGATCCCTGATAAGAAAATCTTAAATTTTTATATTGAAAGGAATTAACAGATAGTAGAAGGTTTCTTCTGGTGTATTGAAGGTGGTAGACTCCTCATATTTTTGGGCCATATAGATATAATTTTATCCTGAGTATCCATTCACAATAGAGAGTTATGAAATCCCAGATGTGGCATCGATAAATAACTCTATCTCCAGAAGGAGAAAACAATCCTTTGGATAATGGACTTTTAGGTCCCATAAGTTTCTACATACTATTATATACCTATTCTTCCTCCTGAATAAAATTTTGTTGGATTCCCACGTGGGGTTTTGAACATCACCAACGATTTTTTTATAATATATTGACGTTAGACCTCAACCATGGAACCATGTGAAGGATGAATTTTTTTTGGGAGGTATTTTAATCTCGCGATGAACCACTAGAATTGATGAATGGTTGAACATTACATAAGGATATTGTCCTAGAATATTGTCATAACTCTATGAAAATAAATTAGAATTTCACTTCATGAAATCCATGTACTAATGTTATTACTCTAGAAGAATTGATGATGTGATTATCATTAGAAATAGATATTCCTATGTACATGTTTTTACTTGAAACAAGTCATAAATTTTTTGGAAATTCCCTTTTCAAATTTGCTAAGAGAATCATTGAATTCTTCTTCATCATCCAAAAAAGGATGACCATTGAGAGAAAATTCATCTGGATCAACTGATTCTTTGGGATCTCTCATAAAGACTTTGGATAATATTGAACCATTTATAGGGTCCCTACCTTGTTGAAACCACATTGATAGAGTCTATCAAACTAATTTCATTAGGATTTTGACTGTGGGGTCTAATTTAAATATCAATCGAAGGGGGATTTATGATTTCTATGGGTTCTACCTAGCCACGAAAAAGGTGTTTATGACATATATATGTTTCCATATTGCCAATATCTCCGTACATCCTAGGGGAAGTGGATTCTAGTTTCACCCTTTCCCAGCCTATGTATGAATATAAGGTAATAATCAGATGTTCTAGGTACTTAGGGACGCAATACCCATTCTTATCAGAAATGATAAAGAAACATCCCAATTCTGGTGTCGTGGCCTCCAATTGTAGAATCATGAGAATTAAAGGATCATCCAAATATGTTCATAGGATGGATTAAATGGTGGTGTTCTCAACCATGTTGGATTGAACCAGCTTATCCTTTCACTTGATATATCCAATATCATGATAGTGGGATTCACAGGTTTAAATGGGAGATGCGTAACTCTAAGAAAACCTTCTTAGATATTGATGTAGAACTATAGTAATTGGTGATACAAGGAGGAGCTATCACATGTGTTTGAATCCATGGACAACCAATAAACAAATTATATTTAGTATCCTATGAGAAAACCATGAAATCAACTCTTACAACCAAGAGACCAAACTAGGAATTTAAACAAATTCTTCCACAAGACCTCTTAAAGGTCCAATCATAACCTTGAATATTGAGGTCAGATGGTTTTGTGTGTGTTTTAGTGAAAGCTAACTTTTAGAGTGTCTAGGATGGGATATGATTGACCTAGAACATATGTCTACTTGAAAATGATGGATCTACGGGACATTGATCTTGAATATGATGTACATGGTGTGAATCTTCCCAGTATGAGAGCATAATCATCATCTACAAAGAGTGAGATGATGTCTTAGAATTCCTTTTTATCATGTTCTTTTTAATTTTAGGTATCTGTGTTTTCTACATCTACATTGAACTAGAAGGGTATTCTCAAAGCATCTGTTATGGACCCATGTTTTTTTGAAAAGTAGAGGGTCTCGTGATTCAAGATCCTTCTATGTATTCTATATTGGTGCTTCCACATTTCTTACATTTATAATATGCATACATTTTTAATTTCAATGGTTTTATCTTTGTTAGGAGTTATGATTGATGAAACTGGTTAAACTAATCGGTTTTAGATGGTTAATTAGATATCATAATGCTTATTAGGTAAGTCGAACATAACCACAATTGGCTAACTGAGGCCTTGATTCCGATTGATGTATCCAACCATGATGAATCTGCAGTTGTTTTTCCTGGTCAGTTAGCATGGTCAACTGTTGAATCATGTCAAACATAGCATGCATGTAGGATTGTGCCTACTAATATTCACGCACAACATGTTCTTTGTTCTCAATAGCATAAAAAGATTGTATTGAGGTACTTTATGGAGCATTCCAAGAGATTTCATGCCTTCAACCATTCCTTCAATGACATACGTTAGATTAAATCAGAGGAACTACTTAATATTCCTCATCACCAGATACAATGAAGGTATCTAACAGTTCGGTGTTCATAGAGGCATTCTCAT
Organism: Viscum album; assembly: GCA_963277665.1. Classification (NCBI taxonomy): domain Eukaryota; kingdom Viridiplantae; phylum Streptophyta; class Magnoliopsida; order Santalales; family Viscaceae; genus Viscum; species Viscum album. Next base: position 1,970,053,687 of record OY728132.1, read on the forward strand.
AGAAATTATTAGGGTATTTTTTCAATGATTAGTGGACAATTGAAAATATTCTTAACTCTGGAGGTATGAAATCTATGAGTGTATGAGAAGGAATTGAAACTAGTTATAGTATATTATTTCCCATATTCCATCTGTGCCTACTCTTCTATGACATAGATGGATTTGAGGTGGAGGTAGAAGTTGTATCCTGGGAAGGTGCAGTGGAACCATGAGATGTGGGTACATAAAAGTGGTCACAAATGATGCTATAGGTTTGAGAGACTGATCCGAAGGCCAACCTGTTTTAATAAATTTTGAGTTTCACAATTGGAAACATACTACCATTCACTTGACCCATTACTATCATAGTAAAGATTGATGGATATTTTTGATACCTATGATAATGGAAGTGGATTTTGATGGTGATGAGTGAGAGTGGATATAAAATCTCCTCGGCATGGGTTCTTATATTGATGAAGATCCCTAAAAAACCAATTTTTTGAGAGGCTCATAAGAATCTTATGTAGGTTTGGTGTATCCTAAATAGACTCTATATGGGTCTTGAGGAAGGATATCACGTTTCTCATAAAGATTTTAGTTTCTCATATCATGGTTTCATTCCAAAACACCAACCTCCACTTTTTCTATATGTGGACGATGAACAAGATCAATTGGTAGATACAAGATGGGGGGACTTTTGGCTTCCCCAAATATCATAGTGGAGGTGGAACATGAACTTGTTGAGGAGTCCCAAAATCGGGGCGATTCTCAGCATGAAGTTCATTGAGGACCCACTAATGATATGCGACCAGATGGGGAAACACAATGATTGTAAGATCATCAGATGTCTTCTATAAATTGTCAGAAGGATTAGAAATCTTGAGATACTTCATTCCCTTATTAGTGTTTGAAATGTTTGGTATGAATACTGTGGGATCCCCGAGGCCATGTTTCTACATTTCAGGTGGGTAAGAAAAATTTTATGGGGGTCTGTTTGATACATTAATAACCCAAATGGTGGGGAGGGTTTTATTGTTGAATCCTACATTAGTACAACCATACATAGAAATATCAAGAACAAACATACTAATCTTTACAATACTGAGATGGAAATATTTACTATCAATGGGTAGGTCATGTTACAATGGTTTGTGAATAAAATAGAGAGAATAACACTATCTTAGCTTCAGATCTACAGAAGAAAGGATTTCCCAACTATTAATATGTAGATAATAATGAATTTCTTAACACATATCAATTAGAGTGTCTGTTTATATCCAATGGAAGCCTGAAACTATTCGCATAGAGATAAAATCTAAGATAAAAATGTCATTCCTAAAAAATAACCCAATGAATAGATCAACAAACAATGTCTCCCATATTTTTTATAGATATTAATGAATTCCCAATAATTGGTTTGTCCCATTATCAGATCAGTGTCGGAAGAAGGAATGGAAGAGACACTAACTTGGATCAGTGAGGTGGTAGGATGATCGGTGGAGGAGACACTACATGAGTTGAATATTAGCTACCAGTGGAGTAGTCCCAGAAGGGTTGGTTCTAACAGTATCATCACACCATTATAAGACTTGATGTTCAAAACTAACTCATGTGTGAGTGTAGTGGTAGACATCTATAGTTCTACCATATTCTCACCATCTATCAAAATTTAGAATAGTTCTTCATGATCTTGAGTAGAGGTTGCGAGGGAAGATAGTGTTAATGAAAATGGATTCACCTTGAAACCCTTGAATGGAGGCACGCAATATTCCACAATCTTCTTTGTATGATGGTATTTGGGGATCCTATGAATCTTCACATCTAGGATAAGGATATTTAATTTCTAGGATCCTACCCTTTACTCTTATGCTATCAAAAAGCATGAAGGATCCATAATTGAATCCCATTCTTCATGGGAATATAAGAGCAGAAAGGGACTAACAATGGACTATCACATCTCAGAAATTTTTGCTTCCATAGTAGTAGTTCTCATGTCTGTCCCAAGATGATTATTTTGAGAATCAATATTCTTCATCCTTGGATGGATCTTCATACTGTTAGTTGATAGAGTAGAAAGGACCTCTACTTTGATTAGTTGTGATAAGAGGAGATCCTCTATATCAATTGTCGTCAATGTGGGGAGGACCTATGTTTTGACTATTCTAAGAGTGTTGAGGTCCTCCACATTTGGTTTTTTAGGATGTAATAATGTCCTATTCTTTGGTTGGTGGGGGCATAGGGCAGACCTCAATGCCAACTGTGAGAGAGAGGAGGACCATATCTTTGTTAGGTTGAAGTGGTAGGAGGACATACACACTATAAAAATACATAATGGGAGGACCACCATGTTTAAAAGATTGAATATTGGGGGACCTCCATATTAGTTGGCACAAATATGAACTCCGATTTGGCTAGTGATACAAGGGGAGGGACATTAGGATGTCTATTGATGGTTTGGGGAGGAACTCCACTATTGTGGGATGTGACATGGGGTGGCCCTTCATGTTAGAAGATAGTGATAGCATATGGAAGACCATTTTACTAACATTAAATGATGCAGGGTGGATTTTAATTATGATCAGTGCATTATTAGGGATGAAATCATCTTGATATGGGAACGAAATGAGGATTACCTTCACAATGATGGTTTACAACATGGGTAGGACCTCCATGTTAGGAACAATAAATATAGAGATGATCAATATATAGGATATTGATTAAGATGGTACGACCTCTAATAGGATCATGGGTAGGATAGCCGTGTTTCTTGTGAGAGTGGTGAGTAAATATTCTTTGGTTGGTGATAGTATGGAGATGACCTCTATAATGTATATCATCATAAAAAATTATCCCCTAATGGATACGGGTGGTGTTGGAAATTTATAGAGTCATCCTATCATACATGCATGGCAGTTGAGGGCTCGATCCAATGGGGAATGGATGTTGTCCTTATATGTGTCAATAATATTAAAAATTGAACCTTTGGGGGAAATGAATACTGAAGTCATGGTAGATTATTCCCCTTATCATAGATTCTAATGGGCTTGAACCCGACGTTAATGTTGGGTTTTTCCGACTAGGGATGACAGAGAAGGTGTATTTTCCACCAATTCATGGCCAGAAAGACTTTTTTTTGGAGTAGTAGGGAATAATGTCTCCATTCCTTGGTGGGTCCTGAGATGTAGTCAAGCCAGAGGTGACTTAGGCTTTCACAACCATTGGGGAATAGGGTAGCGAGTCATAGGATTTATTTAGGGAGATACTCCGAAAGTGTTTATCAATTAAATGGGGGAGTAACGGCTCCCTGTAGGACCATTTGGGAAGTGATGTTGGTGAGGCACTAAATTCTCCAGGTTATACTAGGACATATGACATAATGGAAAGACAGATATTTATTGTTCAACATACTGGGGTTTCCATCACTCTCATATATATGATCAGACAGAGCGATACGTGGTGTGGTAACACAATAGATAAAGTCGTAGATAATGTTATGGTTGAGGGGGAGTCCTGTGGGATTCCCACATCATCATTTTACATTTTCCTATATCTATGATCACTGGGTGGTTGTTTTCTTTAATCGTGGGTCATTTAAAGTAGGATTATTCCTCAGTTTGTATAGATATAAGGAAAGAGATTACCAATGTCCCAGTTTCATATATTCTTCCATGGTTAGAGGAGAACCATATTTTTGATGTCGTTGACCAGAATTCCAAAAGTTTAAACGTGAAAAATTATAGTGATTCCCATGAAAGGTCACAAATTATCTGTGATGAACCAAAGGGATAAATTTTGTGTCAAATTACATGATAATATGTTGATTTATTGAATTATTATAGTCCCCATGTTGAGGAGAATAATTTCATATTTGATTCACCATTTTGGTCAGTGAATCCCAACGACGATAACCTATGGCAGTAATCCCTGATCTAATGACCCGAAAGGCTAGTCTACATTAGTTAATGTGAAAAGTTTCATGTTAGGCTCAACATTTATATTTCAACACTTTCATCTGGGTGAGACATATTACATGTAAAATGTTCTCTAGAAGGGATTTTTTACCTTACATTTCTACTTTACAAAGGTATGAAACTTTGAAAACAATAAATGGTTATGTATAATCCTTAATAAAAATAGGATGATGGGAAACTGGTTTCACCTTCAATGGATTCCTCCATAGAACTCATCACCTAGTCTGAGTCTCCATCTTAGATTTAAGTCTCATTCATGAAACTAATTACTAATTATATATTTTCAAGGATTCTAGTTAATTATATTACTTTTTCCTGGAAATTCTATTTGGATTTTACTGGGAGTTAGCCATCAGTCAAGAGAGTTATCATGTTGGTAATCTCTTTCATGTTTGTACACTGGTAACATTAGTCACCTACATTTGTCCTTATATGAGAGAATCTCTTTGGGGTATCATACATAATTAATCTAATGAATATAAAGTTGATCATGATTTATTTAACACCAAATGTGAATATCTTTATATGATTTCTTCCTAGGTATCCCATGTTTTCCATGATGTAATTGTTTTCATTAGTGAATATCATAAATCAAATTCACATCTAGAATACAATTATAAACAGAATGTATCTATTAGGGGGTCACATGTTTGAATTTTTATGGTAACTGAATGAGACTAAGTGGAATTACTTATAGTGAAAAATCAAGGAGGTGAAACCCATGGGGGTAGAACCAAAATATAATAACAATGGATGTATCGGAACATCTTCTAGATGCGGATTGAAGAGGTGTATTGTATATTAGGATGATTTCGCACCATGACGGTGGAACATAACGACCTTGGAGGTGTATCTGAGAGGTGAACCACAAGGATTGGTGTACCATGGTTTACAATATGTAGGGATTTAATCTTATAGAGGCTTCATACATACCCTTATTAAGAGGCATGGATCAAAACCCATGTAGTTAAATGCCTCAATTTAAGGTTATTATAATACTAAACCATGTAGTTTAGTGTGATTTGGTATGGATTCCTCTGTCATGAAAGGTCCATCGATGAGTGATTGTGTTGGGATTACACATGGAAATGTCCCATTTCAATAAGAATCATCTTGGTTGTTTGTTGTAAATCATATGAGATAAATATTCTGAAGGTACCTAGATGAGATTTGGTCTCCTGGATGAGTTTCATGATATTACCTGAGATTTTTACTAAATGAGATCCATAAGCATATATATGTTTTGTTTATACCATAGTGAGGCTTCTTACAAATCACATTTATTAAAGAATCACATCATGTATAGATCAGAATGATTGAGAATTAAACCTAAGTAGGAGGGATATTTGAGAGGATATGATGGGTCGTAAAACTATGAGGATTCCCATTGAGCTTGTGGTTGGATTGTTCATACACATAGAAGTTTACCATGAGGTGAGTATGGATGTCATTGGGAATTACACATATGGATATTCCATTGAAAAGGAAGGTTGGGTGGATTTCATAGTTACTACAAACTTCAATCCCCACATGAGTCATTCTTGGTGTGAGAATAAGAGGAAGAAGTGGACCTAACACTCATATGAAACAAGAAGGGCAGATTAGAGATGGTGTGGGGACTATAAATTGAAGATAGTTGAATAGGATGACATTCCATGTGGGGAGAATCCAATTATATGTTATGAATATAACATTCCCCACAAGGGTAGGTGGTGTGGGTACCGTCCCATTCAGAAGATACATAGAGAATCATATTCTTACTCTCTAAGGTTAAGTAACAATTTAACATCATGTGTTAAATACATTGTTACAAGGCCATATTATGCCATGCAGCTCAGATGTGGGAGACTCAATATTAACCAATCGGGCATCAATAACAATATATGATGTTCCCTTTAGAGGGAAATAATGTAAAAAAATTGGTTATGATGTTGGGGAGGTGTTATCAATTAGGAGTTCCATGTTAGAATGGCTATTTAGAGAAGAAACGGTGTTTTGGCCACCAATTATAAGAAGAAAGAGGTAGGTGGGAATCTTGGGCCATACTTAATGTAATGTGGGCGATAAGAATAGGTTGATCATGTCACATACAGACATCAGATGACAATAGACCGATCCATGATGGGGTGGGGATATGAATACTCAACATTGATGAAGAGTTGTCTGAAAATGGGGAAAAACACTTGGATTCTAGGGAGGGGTGTTTTTGGAAGCACATGGACCATTAGAGGGGTGTTTTTTTTAAGATCATGTGATTCTTGGAAGTCATGAGATTCAAAAAGTAGTAGATTAATTGAAATTGTGTGATAATTTATTATATTTACGTCTAGGTTTAGGAAATGAGTTCTTCATAGAGGATGGATGCTTTGTGATGCCATAAGTTACCCCTATAGATTCTTATTTCATAAAGGGAATATTAATTTAAAAAATGCATCTTCATCCTAGCCAAAGGCATTCAAGAGAAAATGAATGGGAGTTTCATGAAGCCTAGGAACCATGAATTGTAACACCCCAGGTAAATAATGAATATGACATTTTCATATTTATCCATATTTGTGAATAAAATATTAATATGACTTTAAAGGGAACGCTATGCTCGATGGCGTACCCAACACGCAACAACGAGTTTCTTGGGAATCTTACGTTGCACTCTAATAATAAAATAATATTATTTCAAATGGTAGTTAACATGTAGCCGTTGTATTGGAGGGAATGGATAGAAATAACTAAAATATTATTATATATGTTTTTTAAATGTTTTTACATTTATCCAATAAAATCTAAAAGGCTTAAAATACGGAAAGAATTCAATTTTAGGCGTATATGCCCTAGTTCTCACTAAAGGTTCACTTATCGCCTTTTAATGGAGAACTGTCATTAAATATAGTTTTGTTCACTCTTAAACATTCTTTTGGACCAAATAAAACTCTTAATAAGAATCAGTACATCAAATTTTACATTGTGTAATTTTTTGGTATTTTTCCGATAAAGTTCATTTTTTAATGAATAGTGTAAAATGTTGTATTTTAATTCAAAACCACTATTTAATCTAATTTATTTATATGATTAGATTATCTTTTGAATTGGTTTTAAAGTGAAATTAGAAAATATTTTTACCATTAAATCCAATAGTGGTCGTTGGAATTAATTTCACTTTGAAATCAGACTTAAACTAGTGTCAATCTTTTGATACTTATTGTTTCATAAAAACACGCTATTTGCTCTGACAGCGGGAATTAATTATTAAATTAATTAATGTGACTTATATGTTTTGAATTTTGTAGAATAGACTTCATTTTTGAATTCATAATATCAAATATAACTTAGGGTGAATTTTTGGTAATTTTCTGAAAAAACATCAATTTTGATGAATAGTGAAACCACTAAGTGGTACTTATAAAGACTGATTTTCCGTTTAAATGAAATTTTGCCATCATTGTGTTTTGAATTTTAAAAATCCGACATTCATGGTTGTCATTAAGAAGTAAAATGTGGTTCAATGAGATTAAAAATAATTTTTTGGTGAATAGTAACTTATTAAGTTTTTAATCGCGATTAGTGGTAATTAGGGTAGTTTAAGGTAAAAATGATATTATAAGAATGTGAAAACACCATGAAACTTGTACTAAACCTATTGGGTGTGTCATGGCCGAACAAGACAAGCCATGGGCCAACTTGGGGACCCCATGTATCCACTTTAGTTGGAAAATTATAATAATATATTTTTATTTAATGATAAAATTAAAAATGACACAAACATGATATTTTTTACTAAAACACTTTTTAAGTGGGGTTATTCATGTCATATTTTTTATTATAAATATTCATTGAAAATCTAAAAGCTTTCATACATCATAGTAATTTTTTTATAATTTTTAGACATTATATAAATTAAAGTATTTATGACATCATAATGATGCAGTGATGACATCATTATTTAACGATTAAAATAAAATGGAAAGATAATGTAAAATCTATGAACTACACATGTCCAAAACTTATTGGATGGGTGGATTTAGAACCTTTAAAACCTTATCCACTAATTATATCAATGTGGGACCTTTTAAAACCGAAACACATTTTCAAATAAAGTAATATATCCTTACTTTTCAAAAGTGCCCCTCCTCTCCCCTTATAAAAGGCACCCACCTCTACCTCTTTTCACACACTCCTCAAGCCTTTGGCTCGGCCAACCCCTGCCCATGTACTCTCTCCACATCCCTATCCTCATCCTAGAGGATTCCCTTTGGGCAGAATCCTTTCAAAGAAAGCCTTCAGGCTCAAATCAAAAGGAGTTACACTTTTAAAGGTAATTCATTCTCTCATGTTCATTTGTTTTATTTTGCTTCTCCAACCCCCTAAACTATTTTTATTTATTTCTTTTGTAACAACACCAGTATCTTAAATATACTAGGATGTTGTTATAAGATTTATTCGAGATACCCTCTCACACAACTACATCAAATGGTTAAAGAACATAAGGTTTCTGTGGATGGCGAAATTCTGCCTCCCGAAACGATGATTGTTCAATACTCATTTAACACCTTCAAATGTGGACATTATGATGTCACTATTTTTATATATGATATATAATATGTTTATGTTTTTCTTAAGCTTCTGTTTTTTTTCATTTTGGGCATACATTTATGGTTTCCATTATGGGTAAACGTGATATCTTCATTTAAGGAAGTGCGGACTACCGCCCCCTCAAAGTGATTTGATTCGTTAAATACCATATGTGGGACTTATAAAGGATGGAACTATGATATTATATATTATATTATACTGGAATTATAATATACCTTTATATCATTATTATTCCATTCTATAAAATATGAAATTGAAATGAAAGTAGCGTTCATGCGTACGTACGGCTTACCGTCTCCATGAACGGTGCATTTCATTTCTTACCTCTAAATGATTATGTAATGTTATAAATGCATGCATGTACTGGATATATATGACATATATTACATGTACATCATGAATACAATTCTGGATATAATAAACATTTGGCCACATGAACAACATGTAATTATAAGAAGTCCACATTCGACTTAAGAACCAAATATCTGCAAAACAAATATTACTAACTTAAATGATTACATAAATTTTTATAACATGGAAATAAGTGATCTAATAGGAATAATGAACTAGAAAAAGGTTCTTAATAAAGTGGAAATTAACTCAAGTTTATTATTCAGGACGTTAAAGAACGATCGAGTCAAGTCAGACCCGAGGTAAGGGATCCTACACCTCTCTTTCTTTTTAAGTACACTCTTCTATGTCATTCCATTTAAAGCTCATATTTCTTGTTATTTGGATGATCTTTTATATTAAATTTACTTTAATTTTTATGTTCATGTGATTATAGACCCTATTCTCTCTCATCAATCCATTTTGGAAGTTTTGAGTGGCGCCGTTAGGCTGCCGAACTTTCGTAAGAGTTCTAACCTCTCTCTTTCTTTTTAAGTACTCTCCTTTGTGTCACTTCTTTTAAGCTCCTATTTGTTATGTTGGGGGATTTTCTTTTATATTCATCTTTCTGTAAATTATATTGTAATATGATGGGATACTCTATTTGATCTCATCAATCCATTTTGGAAGTTTTATGTGGCGCCGTTAGGCTACTGAGTTTTCGTAAGGGATTTTTCATCTCACTTTTATTCCCGTGAGATTTATGATACATTTGCCACAATTTCCTTTGAGTTGTGTATGTACTGACCATTATTTTACTCATTGTGTAATATTCATTCATTTATGAGTATTTACATCAATGATGTATTGTCCTTCTTTCACGGGTCGTATGTTTCGAAAGATACCATTGTCGGTAAGGGAACCTTTCACCCTCCTCTTTTTAAAAGACTTCTTTTGTTGGGTCTTTTAATGTACATATTTTTATGTTGGAATATGTTCTCATATATCATTATTGATGTAAATTTTAGTTCCAAGTGATGAGATAGTTTTTTTATCTCTCATCAACTCATTTTGATGTGACACCGTTAGGCTGTCAAGGGAACTTCTTAACCCATTTTCGATTTCTTTGGGTTCAACATGTAGTTATTGAATATGTCATCCTTTGAATATGTGTGAATAACCTTTGATTGTTTTACACTTAATATCCAATTATATTGGGTGTATTTATATTTGTCACACAGAATTATGAGATTGATTTATCCTTAATTTAAGGATACCTTCTTTATAATGGATTTCATCTCATTTTACATTTCTTTTGAGACTTCACTGTTGTTATGCACCAATTCACTCTTATATGGTGTGTATACTGTCCTTTGACATATTATATCATGAATCCTTTTATTCTCATGATATTATAAAGTTCGGATTAAATGTTATTCTGATATTATTTGTATTCAAGAGTCTCTCATTTTGTTAAAAACTCTTTAACAAAAATATCATTTTAAATGTTTTAAAGATTTATTATTCTAAATCTTTATCTTTAATGTCCATGTTTTTAAAATGGCTTTCAGTATTTATATATATGGACATTAATGTTTTAAAATTATAATTCCATTAAAAGCTTCAATGTGGTATGGGACACTTTGATTCCAAAAATCTCTTTTAAATGGTTTTTGAAAATGGATTGATTAATTCAATATCTGGGAATTATTTATTGTGATTGGAAATGAAATATTGTTATTGAAATGTTTATATTTTCCATATTTTATGTGTAATAATGGTACTTGGACATTATGACGGGAGGTGCCGTGAATACTAGGACGGGTGGTTACGTTATAACCTCCAATGCATTGGGTATGGAAGTCGGCCGTATGGCTATTCCATTAAGTATGTATGGAAATTGGCCGTATGGCTATTCCATTAAGTGATATGTGTGGAAGTCGACCGTATGGTTATTCCACTTAAGTATGTTTATGTCCCAAGTTACCTTTATATATGTTATGTGTTCTTTATATGGGTTTTATGGTAATCCTTTGGTTACAAAAAGGTAAGTAATGATACTTTTTTTCAGTGAAAAGTTTTTACTACTTCATGAAGGTGAAAAGTATTACATTGATAAAGTATTCATGGTTTACTTGTTGTTTTAAAAAACTAACAGTTTCCATTCTTTGTGTATCCCTTACTGAGCTTCTTATGCTCATCCCAAGTTTTTGAAATGTTTTTCACAGGACATAGCGTGGAATAGGGTCAAGGATGGGATCAAGGGAAAGTCATGCTACCTAAAACATGGAACTATACATGTTTCTTTTTAAGAGTTTTTATTTTATGGAAATTTAGTAGAAGTGACTACTTTGTAATCTTTTGAGATGTAATAGTTATGTCCTAATTCTCTAAAACTCTAAACCTGAAAATATCCTCAGTGTGAATTACTCATTTAATTCAATATTAAGTTAGGATTAAGGCTGGGGCCTTATATGGATGGTCCAATTTTGGTCTGCTTGCTAGGAATTTAAAAAATTTGTATGTTGAAGGGACATTTAACCATCTTAAATGATCAGTGTGAGTGTTTATATATAAAAGAAGGATTTCAAAAATAATTATTGTGAGTTTCAATGAAATTATGTTTTTTGCGAATGATCTTGCCTCCGTTGGACTCTCATATCACACCTTTAAAAATTTTCATTGTTATAGAGTATTGTTGGAATGGAAGAGGACTTTGTCAACTCTTCTCACATTCATGAAGGTGATTTCATGATAGGGAGATCTGTGAGAACTTATATGTTTGTGAAGTGGTAGGGATTTTAGAAGATGACTCATGTAGAGGTTTTTTCAGCCAGTTTGGATTTGAAAATCACCAAACAATCTGTAATTTCCCAGAATATTCCCATGGAACATACATTAGTTACCACAATGAAAACATGGTGTATTCACATGCCTGATACAACTATGAAGAGCATCATTAGATCACACTGAATATAGTACGATATAACATGATTTATTCTATGATAACTAAATAAAAAATTTAGATTGATAAGGTTCACATCTTGTGACCCATAATCTCCAAGTCTTGAGTATGTATCGAAAAAGAGATGATGTGAATCATGGATTTCTAGATGAATCCAAAGAAAGTATTTGTTAAACATAGTTTCATATTAATTTCTTTCTATTATAGAAATATTATTTTTCTTCTCATTTCGGGTAGAACCTCTCATATCATTTACTAAAAAAATGTGTGAATTTCCGATGGTCCAAAACATGTGAATCATTTTTTCCAGAGTTGATTGGGGAAAAAAACTACGATGATCATAATTATAAAAATTTTGGGTAAAATCTACAGTGTTAATTTTGATACATCCCGAATCAGGGTTAGAGTTGTGTTGATATATTAAGATAGAGTTATAGAATATGGGTACCACAAATTGAGATCTCCTATGTGAAATTACACAAGGAATGAACTAAAAATATTAGTTAGGGTTCATGATTTCTACGGTTAGAGGCATTATAAATGGAGAGAATGGTTCTCAATTTACATACACCATTAAATTATCAAATAAATTTGGATACATCATGATTTAAATCTTAGGAATTGTATTTGTGTAGAATAATTTCATTAATTTTATTTTTATATTTTATCTACACAAGAAATGGGGAATGATGTGGATAACACCCTAATATGAAATTATAAATTATTAAAAGTCTATGATTACCTTTGTATGTTATAGTTGATGAAATTTTTTTGGAATGGAATCCGGAGGTTAATAAATATCATTGGTATCCTATTTTAGTATCTTTTTATTTGACATAATCCCTTATAAAATCGATGGGGATGAGATACTTTGAAGATAAATAGAGACTATTATTGATGTTGTGATTATCAGGAGAGGAACTGTAAGTCCCCGAGATTTAATGTAAAATATTCTTTTTAATTTTATTGATGTCTTGTGTTGTATGCTTCACCAAAAAGAGCTTGCACTACATGCATCCATGACCTGCCTTACATTACACACAATTGCGACCTTCCACGATAGCATGTGTTGTATGCAATACTGAGTTTCACTACACAATGATATGTTATATAAACTAGCCGTTATAAATAGTAATACCCACTTTTTAAAAATTTAGAAATTTTTTCTTTCGAAATGGATATCATTTTTGGATTCGGAATATTGAAATTATCCTAGGTTAAATTTTTTGTATTTTTCTAAAAACATTCAATTTTTGATGAATAGTTAAAACACTGGGTTACTATTTTAAAACGGACTTTTTATTTAAATAATTATTTATTTTATTTAAATTTATTTTAATTCAAAATTGATACAAAATACCGATATAAGTTTAGTGTAATTCATTGGAGTCATTTTATAATAATTTTAGATATATAAAAATTTTATTGAACTTTTCAACGTCTTTTACCCACCGACTACGAGAATTTGGAAATTCACATAAAACATAATTTTACCACTTTTGTGAGTGGAATTTAGAAAATCCTAGAGACACAGTTAAAAGAAAGTACTAAAATTTGGTTCAATGAGATGAAAATAATTTTTGGTAAATAGTTCCTTTTTACTTTTATTTACCACGGTTAAAAGTAAATAGGGCAATTAAGGGTAAAATTGATATTATTATTACCAGAACACATGTCCTAATTCTATTGGATAACTTTAATTCGACCATAAACAACCTTAGGAATAAAATATGACCATTTGGGTCCACTTGGATTAGATTTGGAAATTTATTATTAATTTATTTAAAGAATGGTTAAAATAGTTAAAATCAAAGTTTAATAACTAATTCATTTTTAATATAGGGTTATGAATAAGATAAATTAGACTATAAATATGAATTTGAAAGATTAAATAATTTCCTACATAATGTTATTTTATTTATTATGATTAGACATTAAATAATTCATGTTATTTATGACACAATGGTGATACAGTAATTACCTAAATAATTAAATATTAAAATAATTGATATTATAAATACCCATATAAATGTAATTTGAGACTTTTTATGAATTAAACTAATTTTATAGGTTAATATGACATGTTATTATTTATTTAATTAACTTTTCTTGAACTAATCATGAAATTATGATTTTCACAAAAATCAATTAACAAATAGTGTCAAAATTGAAATAAAATAGTTTTTAAAAACAAAATTATAATATTAATTGCCATTTTGTTCCTAAAAATCTAATGTTAAGACAAATGAAATAGATAACGATATATATATATATTAATAATGAACCAATTGGGGTTCTTTTGTCTTGTTATAGTAGGTATATTAACCATATAGTGTAATAAAACAAGGTGACACGGTAAAAGTTAAATTATTTAACGTAGAGTTAAATCTAAATGATAAGGTTAAATTTTTATCCTAAACTTGTCTAAAATCTATTGATTGAAATTATTTAGACCCATACCATGTTTAGATTCGAAATAAATCAATTTGAAGTAATTATAAAGCAAATATGACTTTATTATAAAATAATATTTTACGTTTTTCCAAAGGCGCCCCTCTCCTCCCTAATAAAAAGGGAACCCCGTCCCTCTTCTCTTCACAACCTTTTGAGCCTTGAAGCTCAGACAAACCCTGAACATTTCACTTCTCCACTTTATTAGATACATTTTGGATGTTCTGGTCTTCTCAAAAGAACAACTCTACGTCCATAAAAGGATGCTTAAAGGAGGTGCATCGATGAAGCGGTAATCTGTTCTTCCAATTTTCTCAAGTTTCTTTCTTCTTCGACTTCTTATTCTTTAGTTGTATCATTATAAAGTAATAACTTGATTATTACTTATATACTGATATGTAATTATAAATATGAAACAACCCTATTTCACCTTCTATAAATCCTACGCAAAACGAAATCACCGCGCGTGTGTACGTACGGAATACCATCTCCACGCCGTGGTGTAATATGTTTTCAACCACCACCTTACTTAGATGGGTATAATGGTGTAAATAAATAACTATATATGATTATTTTAAAGTGTTATTTATTTTTTAATATTATACATACACTTCAATATATTTCCATGATCATGGGAATGATATCATCGCTCGTGCGTACGTACGGACTGCCGTCTCCACGACGCGATGAGATTCATTCTCCATGTTAATAATTCAAGAATGATTATAAAGTATAAATAATGAATAATAATGAAATATATGACATAATGAAGCTAATATATATATATATATATATATCATCTACTTACTTTCATTAATGTTTATAAATAAAGGAAAATAGTGTTCATGCGTACGTACGACCTACTGTCTCCATGAACGGTACATTTCATTTCATTTATCTATCTATTATATACATATATATACTGAATATATAAGATATATAAATCATGCTTTAAATTATGGAAGTAATTAACTCATGATATAAGTAATAATAATATCATGAACAACAAGTCTAAACACGTATGATAAATGAAACAACTTTACCCAAAACGCTACCTTTACATGTAATTGACAAATAAACGGGTAATATAAATACCTAAGTGAACCATATGGGATATAATAACAATTAATATTATTCAACAATAATTCAATGGAATTATTTATATCTTTATACAGGAGGTTCAGATACACATGAAGCATATCAGACATAAGGTAAGGGATAATTTAAAATCTCATTTTCATCTGAGATTCCTTATTCGTAAGTATTTACTGGGGTTATATTTTTCATCCATCCCATTAAAATGTATTCATATAGTGTTTAATATTCTTACATGTATGTTTAAAGTCATTTATATCCATCTTGACTTTTACTTTGTGTTATGGAAGGAATCGTTCTATTGTTTACCATATGTGGTACTTTTTGACTTTTCCGACAAAAGCATGAGGGGAATGTTTTTTTAACTTATACGGCATGAATGGATTTTTACGGTTTCATAACTCCTCATTTTTATAAATCTTACTATAAATTTTTGCATGATTATTTTCAAAAAAACCCTTTTTCTTTTTAAATTTCATGGAATTTTGTGAAAAGAAAATGATTTTGAAGAAGAAAGGATATTTTCTTCAAGATTTCATTTCAGGTGTTTTATCAAAACTATATTCCATATAAGAAGACATTATAAAGTATGATTATGTTTCAAGTATAATTTCTCCATTATTTAAATGGTTTGATTATTCTTATGATTAATGATATCCACTTGTTTTGTATAGATTATGTTAGATAGGATGATATTTATGAAACCAATTTTATTATTTGGGTTATGATGGATGATTTATGTTTATTTTGTGGCACAAGTAAGAATGATTTCATAATGAGATGGGAGGGACTTATATCTCCCTCCAATGCATTGGGTAATGATTTATATCTCATGAGATAGACATGGCTGGAATGGTAAGTTAATCTGGTTACGTGTTACAGGACTGAAACAAGGAGTGAACTCGATTTAGAAAGGGACTTTGTCCACTATGATGGTCTGGTCAGTGATTCCTTGGATACTACGAAAATCATAACATGTGCTGAATGGTTGCAACAATTACATGTTTTATTCCCATTATATTTTATCATGGTTGATGTTCCATTATGATATATTCCTTACGTACTTCCACGATTTATGAATTTTCTCAAGATTTTGATGTTTAAATTTTATGTTCATATTTTTGCATTCAAATGTTTATGGATTGTTTTACGTTCTATATGCTTACCCTTACTAAGAATTTGAGCTCACCCTTTATATGTTTTCTATTTCCCATGTTTTAAAGAAATGATTTTGGTAAGAAAACCAAAAGTGGATGAGCTTTGTGGGAGATGTTGAAGATCTTTCACTACTATTAGAAGATTAAATTCCAAGTTTCTAAAGACACTAAACTATTACAGTCTTTATCTATCTGTGTTTGTTATGTATTAATTATTCCGAAAAAGTAATGTAATATCCATGTACGTCATGATTTGGGTCTCTATATTTGGTATCAGAGGAAAGGTTTCGTTAACATTTGGAAACCGGGATGTGAAAACTTTAGTGAGATCCCTCGAGATATTTCTAAGGTATGTCTAGGGATGTACCTAAGGTTAAGTATAAGTATAGGTTATAGTCCTAGAATTATGGTAAAGATATAATAATGAATCCTAAGATGTTAGATATTGAAGGTACTCCCCCTTTATTATTTTCTTTTCCTAGATGATTTTTTCCCCTCACCCTGTTATTTTTTGGTTTTAGATGATGGATGAAACCCGAAGGAACCGTGTTGATCAATGTAATTGACAATGCAATGATTGTCCTCCCGAGTAACCAAATGTGATGGGAGATGGAGTGAGAAAACTTATTTCTATACTTACACTAGCTATGAATCATTCTGGATTTCCAAATGATCATAGAAGGGAACAATATTCTATTGAGTCATTCATGAGGCAATTTCTGCCATCTTTCAAAGGGTCTTCTGATCCACTTGTTGCTGAAAAATGGATCAGTACCATTGAAAAAGATATTTTACACACTTTGCTATTCAGAACATGAAAAATTCATTTTTGCTGTTTACCATCTAGAATGTGATGCAGACCAGTGGTGGACTCTAATTAAGAATACAAGGCCCCAAGATGAAATTGAATTTCTTGAGCATAAGCAGAAGGATGATGAATCTGTTGGTATATACAAAGGGAATTTTACAAGATTTTCCAGGTATGCATCTGGATTTATCATCCAACCTAAAAGTAAAGTTGATCGATTTTTCAGAAGCTTAAAACCAAGTATTCGAAGGGAATTAGATATAAGAGACTTCAGTAGCTATGTAGAAATTCTCTGTCGTGCAGTCAAGGTAGAACTGGAAGTTTTTGTAACATATCCATCTCATGGTTTTGACCAGAAACAAAAGATGGAGTTCAAGGAGAAATCTCAGAATAATGGTGAAAAGAAGTTGACTTTTTGTTTATGCTCAAAGTGTGGAAAAGATGCACGGTGGAGATTGTCTTAATGGGACTAGAAAATGTTTTATGTGTGGAAAAAAGGTCATCGAGCAGTGGAGTGTCGAAGTAATGGAAGAAGGGTTGCTAATGATGTGAATAAAGAAAAGACTGTAGAGAACGCACCACCAACACTTCAATGCTTCAAGTGCAAGGAAATGAGGCATTATGCTAATCAATGCCCTAATCCAATGGTTAATGATGATCAACGTGAGCAACCTCTTAAGGAAAAGGATAAAGCAAAGTCACATGAGATTACTATTTTTGGTGTTGAGTATGATAATGGTGTTGTGTAATGATTAAGTGTTTATGTAATGGGATTTCAAAATAGTATCATGGAATCTTATTTATAGTATCGTGGAATTTTGAAATATCTATGTATTGGTCCATTGAGGTTTTCTATAATAATATGGTACCATAAAAAGTGATTCAAATATTCTGGAAAGCAGATGATATGGGCATAATGAAGAGATAAGGAGAAAATAAATTGTTTGATAGTACTCATGAGATCATGATTGATATAAGGACAAAGTGAAATCATGGTTTGAGTATATAGAATTTTGGGGATTTTGGTATGTGGAAAGTGTTATTTTTTAACTAAATTCATGTTTTCCCTAAGGTTCAATGGGTATTCATTTTTCAAGAGAAAACATGATTAAGGCCTTTGAATGTTTGGAAGGTTACCAACAAGATATATTGTAAGATATATGGGGGATAAATGATGGTATTGACGCACTAGTTATGTGACCTCTCAAGTAATCATTTCTTTACACTTTGAGATTGGACATAAGTATTTTCAATATGCTTAATGGTTGGAATGGATTAAGTTAGACATCCGATAGAATTGTTTAAGGCTAGAAATTTTTTTCCTTAGATATTATTTATAGAATCTTATAATGATGTCATTTTAGAAAAAGGAAAACCAGCAGGACGGGCGAAAACCCGTCGCGTCAGACATGGCTGTGGGAATTTAACCCGCAACTAAAGTTTGACAGGCCTTTATCGCCTACCACTGTCCTACAGGAAGTCCCTGTTTAGTAGAAACCAGTATAATTTTATTAAGCAGTATGATATATGAAGTATAAGTCTATTTTAGGAACCATATATGATTAATCACACTATAGATGGACTTAGGTATTTTTGATAACTTTTTCTAACCATTTGTCTGAGACATACGGAATGACCCATCATTATTTCTCATTATAGGATAACACTTCACGAATGAGAAATTCAACTTCATTTCTTTAAGAAATGAAGTGGAAATTGTCCAAGGAATGACCAATGGTGACACTGCACCAAAATCAAGAAAGTATTTCTTCTAATTCCAATTTATTCAACTTTAGGTAAATGATCTTGAAAACCAAAAGTGTTTTCCTAGTCTCCTTATATCCGATGAATCAGATGGTACCTTAGATCATCACAAATTTATGGCTTTGTGATTGTTGGATTTTTCAAAGCCATATTCTCTACCACTCTCTATCAAGACATGATGGTTAGATTTCTCTTCCATATCTATATTTTCACCTATGTTCTTCTATGTGTAAACCCAATGATTAGTTAATTTTAGTAACTGTTTTGTTTCATAAATTAGTTTCTAAAGATTTTTTTTGGTATTACTTTTTACGTTGTGGCTTTCTATTAAATAAACTTTTGAGTAGTAAACCATTTATAACCCCAAAAAATTTTGAGGGCGAAATTCATTTTAAGAGGGGTAAAATGTAACACCCCATGATTTTATGAAAAATATTATTTTTAATTTTATTGATGTCTTGTGTTGTATGCTACACCAAAATGATCTTTCGCTACATGCATACCTAACTTGGAATGCATTACACACAATGGAGACCTTCCACGATAGCGTGTGTTTTACGCAATACTGAGTTTCACTAAACAACGATATGTTATGTAAACTAGCCGTTATGAATAGTAATAACCACTTTTTCAAATTTTAGAAATTTTAACTTTCTTAATGGAATTAATTTTTGGTTTCAGAATATCGAAAGTAGCCTAGGGTGAATTTTCTGTATTTTTCTGAAAACTTTCATTTTTTGATGAATAGTGAAAACACTGGGATTCTATTTAATAACCGACTTTTTATTTAAATAATTACTTATTTTATTTAAATTTATTTTAGGTCTAAATTGATACATAATACCTATATTGGTTCAATGTAATTAATTGGAGTAATTTTATAATAATTTTAGATATATAAAAATTTTATTGAAATTTTTACTGTCTTTTACCCACCTTTTAGGAGATTGTGGAAATTCACATAAAACTTAATTTTACCGCTTCTGTGAGTAGAATTTAAAAAATCCGAGTGACACGATTAATATCAAGGAATAAAATCTGGTTCAATGAGATGAAAATAATTTTTGGTAAATCGTAACTTTTTTACTTTTATTTACCACGGTTAAAAGTAAATAGAGTAATTAAGGGTAAAAATGATATTATTATTACCTTAAAACATGTCATAATTCTATTGGATAAGTGTAATTAGACCATAAACAGCCTTTGGAATAAAATATGACCATTTGGGTCCACTTGTAGTAGATTAGGACATTTATTATTAATTTATTTAATGAAGGGTTAAAATACTTAAAATCAAATTTTAATAAAAAAATTCATTTTTAATATAGGGTTACGGATAATATAAATTGGACTATAAATAGAAATTAGAAATATAAAAATATTTCCTAACTAATGGAATTTTATTTATAATTAATACACATTAAATATATCAAGTTTTTTATGACACAATGGTGATGCGGTAATTACATAAATAATGAAATATTAAAATAATTGATATTATAAATACACAAATAAATGTAATTTGATACTTTTTATGAATTAAACTAATTTTTAGGTTAATATGTAATGTTAGTATTGATTTAATTAACTTTTCTTGACTAATCACACTGTTACGATTTTCTCAAAATTCAATTACCAAATAGTGTCAAAATTGACATAAAATTGTTTTTAAAACAAATATTATATTATTAATTGTAATTTTATTCCTAAAAATCTAATTTTCGGCCAAATGACTTAGATAATGATATATATATTAATAATGAACCACTTGGGGTTCTTTTTTCTTATTATAGTATGTTAATTGACCATATAGTGTAAGAAAACAAGAAGACACAATAAAAGATAAATTATTTAACATAGAGTTAAATCGAAATTATAATGTTAAAATTGTAACCAAAACATGTCTAAAATATATTGGCTGAGAGTTGTTATACCCATACCCACTTTAAATTTGAAATAAATCAATTTGGAGCTATTATAAACCGAATATGACTTTATTATAAAATAATATTTTATGTTTTTCCATAGGTGCCCCTCTCCTCCCTTGTAAAAAGGTCACCCCTTCCCTCTTCTCTTAACATCCTTTTGAGCCTTTAATCTTGTTCAAACTTTGCCCATTTCTATTATCCACTTCCCTATATAAATTTTTGATGTTCTGGTATTCTCAAAAGACCAACTATACTTCCTTAAGTGGATGCTTAAAAGAGGTGCGTCGAAGAAGAGGTAATCTCATCTTCGGATTTTCTCAAGTTTCATTCTTCTTCTCCTTCTTCTTCTTTAGTTGTCTCATTATAAAGTAATAAAATCATTATTACATATATAATTATATTTTATTATAAATATTAAACAACCCTATTACACCTTTTATCCATCCTATAGAAAACAAAATCACCGTGCGTGCGTACATACGAAATACAGTCTCCACGCCGTGGTGTAATCTGTTTTCGACCACCACCTTACATGGATGGGTATAATGGTCTAAATAAATAACTATATATGAATATTTTATATAGTTATTGATTCTGAAATATTATTCATTCACTTCAATAAAATTCCTCGATCAAGGGAATGATATCATCGCTCGCGCGTACGTACGGACTAACGTCTCCATAACGCGATGAGATTCATTCTCAATGTTAACCATTAGGGAATGATAATATAGTTTATATAATGAATAATAATGAAATATATGACATAATAAAGATAAGGGATTCGGTAATATATAAATATATATGTCATCTACTTACTTTCATTCAAGTCAATTAAGAAATGAAAACAATATTCATGCGTACGTACGGCCTACCGTCTCAATGAACGGTCTGTTTCATTTCATTTATCTATCTATTATATATATATACTGGATATATAATATATATAAATCATGTTTTAAATTCAGGAAGTAATTAAATCATGATATAATTAATAATAATATCAAGAACAATAAGACCAAACACGTACGATAAATGAAACAATTTTACCAAAAACACTACATTAACATGGAATTGACAAATAAACGGGTAATATAAAGTCCTAAGTGAACCATATAGGATATAATAACAATGAATATGATTCTGTAATAAGTCAATGACATTATTTAAATCATTATAAATGAGTTTCGGATACAGACAAATCATATCAGACATATGGTAATGGATAATTTTTTTATCTCATTTTTATCCGAGATTTCTTATTCATAAGTATTTACTAGGGTTATATTTTTCATCCATTTTCATAAAAATGTTTTCATAAAGTGTTTAATATTCTTAAATGTATGTTTATTGTCATTTATATCCATCTTTAATTTTACTTTGTTTTATGGAATGAATCTTGCTTTTGTTTACCATAAGTGGTACCTCTTGAATTTTCTGACAAAAGTACGAGGAGAATGTTTTTTTAACTTATACGGCGTTAATGGATTTTTACAGTTTCATAAAGCCTCATTTTCAATATTCTTTCTACACAATATTGAATTATTATTTTCAACAAAAACCTTTTCTTTTAAAATTTCATGGCATTTTGTGAAAATAAAATGATTTTGAAGAAGAAATGATATTTTCCTCAAGATTTCATTTCAGGTGTTTTATAAAAACTATTTTCCATATAAGATGACATTATTTAGTATGTTTATGTTTCAAGTATAAGGTATCCATTATTAACATGGTTTGATTCTTCTTATGATGAATGATATCCATTTTTTTAAGGATTGTGTTATGATGGGATGATGTTTATGAAACCCATTTTATTATTTGGGTTATGATATATGATTTATGTGTATTCTATGGCGCAAGTAATAATGAGTTTATTATGATATTGGTGGGACCTATATCTCCCTCTAATGCATTGGGTAATGATTTATATCTCATTGGATAGAAAAGGATGTAACGGTAAGTTAATCTGGTTTAGTGTTACAAGACTGAAATGAGGAGTGAACTCGATTCAGAAAGGGACTTTGTCCACTAAGATGGTCTTGGTAGAAATGCCTTGGATACTATGGAAATCATAACATATACTGAATGGTTTCCACAATACCATGTTTTATTCCCATTATATTTTATCATGGTTGTTGTTCCATTATGATATATGCCTTATGTACTTCCACGATTTATGGCTTTGCTCAAGATTTTGATGTTTAAATATCATGTTCATATTTTTGCTTTTAAATGTTTATGGATTGTTTTATGTTATCTATGTTTACCCTTTCTGAGCATTTTAGCTCACCCTTTATATGTTTTCTTTTACCCAGGATTTAAGGAAAGGTTTTAGGTAAGAAAATAAAAAGGGGAAGATCTTTATGGGAGAAGTTGAAGATCTTTCACCACGATTAGAAGATTAAATTCCGAGTTTCCAAAGACACTAAACCATTACGGTTCTTATATGTTTATGTTTGTTATGTATTATGTAATCTGAAAAGGTAATGTAATGTCCATGTACATCAAGCTTTGGTTTTCTACCAGACCCACCTCTTTTATGGGGTTTTAATGAGAATGTGGTTGTTTTGTTTGACATGAATATATGAGTTCCTAAAGGTATATAAGGAGATGTGATATAGGAATACGATTCCACATTTTCAAAACAAAACCGTATATAAAAATGATGTATCAATACCTATTTCATTCTTAATGGTAGATAGTTATAATGAGGAATATTGATGATTTAATTGATCGATGCCCCAAATTTCTACAAGTGAATGTTGAACATCAGTAATCCTCTATAATTTTACAACCTTTGTCCATTATTGTGTTGAAATCAGATAAAATAAATATGAATTTTTTAATTTGGATAATAAGATCATCTTGTGGTAGTGATTCATTTTTGTGGATTATTGAATGGTTTACTAAGGTTACACATTACCTACTTATATGAGATACAATATCACTTGAAGATATTAGGAAGTATTATTTTTAGAATATTGTACGCCTTCATGATGTTTTGATTCTATCGTATCTGATCATGATGCCCAGTTTACATGATGGTTTCTATAGGGGTGCTATAAAACACTGGTATTTGAGGGTTATTCTAGTACAATATATCACCCTCGATGTGAAAAACAATCCAATCATATGATATATATGTTAGAGGATATGCTTCAGGAATGTGACCATAATTTCATTGGTTCACAGTAGAAACAACCAACTCCCATTGAGTTTCAATATAATTTTATTTTTCAAGAAAATATTCCTAATGATCCATATGAGGGCCTTTAATGTATGCCATTTCATTCTACCCTATGTGGTTAGGGGTAGGTGAGGAATGAATACTTGTTACTTTTATTGATTAGGATTGTTCAAATATGGTATAACTGACTCAAAGTCATATGGCAACTCAATGTAGGAAGAATATATATAATTATCAAAGACACTAACCTATTGATTTTAAGTTGTGACATAAAGTCATTCACTGAGTCTCACATAAATATGGTCATAGATAGAATTAGATAAGGGTTAATTTGTAGCAATATTATGTTGGGAAATTTTATATATTTTAAGGAGTTTTATTGTTACCCTATTATTTTTTTACTGTAATATTATTAGGGCATTCATGATTTTTCCATGTATCATAACATCCCAGCTACAACTCCAACCCATATCATTCATTTAATCAAAAGGATATTAATCTAAAGGTAGCTTCATCCTCTGAAGAGAATATGATTTGTATCATTGATTATGGTACAAGTTATCTTAATGGTATGTTTGTTCCTCTAGTCTAGTCACTAAGGTAGTAATGTCATTTACATGATAAAAACTAGGATAGATAGGATGAAATAGGTGCTCTATGGAGAAATCATTTCACATTAGAATATTTATCATGCTCAAGTGAGAAATATTTTGATGAGAAGTCTTAGGTGGGAATGCTATAATGTCTCATATTTTTTGAGTGGTACATATTATTTTAATTTTTTTCACACCCTCATTGAGTCATAATGTAGGATTAGACCTTGGTAACTAGGCCATTTGGTGGTCTAGATTTCATCTAGGAGGAATGTATTTAATGGGATAGAGGTTGGCTATTTTCCTAACACATGACACATATTAAATGCATCTTGTGTATTCAATTAACATGTATTGGTGTGGAAAGGCCCCTTTCACGTTATGAATTGGTTTTACTAGGAAGGGGAGAAACTTGATCCTCACATGAAACACATTATATATAACTATAATGTATATTAAATGTTGAATATATATAAACACACCAAGTATATGAAATGGATTATTTTTTATGGGGGTATCACTCATTTTTTGAACATAACCCATTTTCCTCAAGAAGGATCTGCATGATGGCGAATCTACACTATCAAACCAATGGACCAATGGTTCTTCTATAACCAATCCAATTTTTCTTCTCATTGGGTCTGATATGATCCAAAACAATATTTTTCTCATTCATATTTTTTGCTTTATTTGTTTTTATTAATGTATTTTTCACAGTTTTGGTTAGGAATCATTTGTACTATATTCATGGGGTTTTCCCATATTTTATTTCTCTTCTGTTCCTCTTTGATTTGAAGGTAAGAAGTTTATGAGAGGTTTTATACCAAAATAAGGTTGGTAGTATAATTCATTCTCTAAAATTCATCATTGTATTTATTTATTTTTTCATATTTCCAAGCATAATACTCTAATAGTGACATGTACCAATGTTTAATAAATCAAATTTAAATTAATTACCCTGGTTTAGTGTTATTATAAAAACCTATGAAATAATGTCGTAGTCCATCCACATCTATGAACTTCCTCTATAGGTTTACCTTTCTTAAAAGGTTAATATACTTATTCAATTATTTTGTTTTTACAATCGTTTTGGTGGTGTGTCAATTTTTTCTTCAAACGAATTAATGATTCTCTTAAATGCTAGGAATCATGTGATGGATTAGATAATCTATTTATCAAAATACAAGGGAGATATTATAATTATGTCTTAAATAAAACATTGGATGAAATTGGAGAGTTTTATAATTTTAATTTACAAATGAATCTTACGAATCGAAGAGAAACAATTTGATTTATTATAATATGCCTTCATTGAGATCATCTGGTGGATGTTTTACCTTACATGGGGGTGATTATAGATTTTATAGGATAATTATCATCTATGGTCTAGGTGGGATATTTTTCAATGATACTCTATGAAATAAAATTCATCCCCTATGTGGTATACCCAAGACGGTCACAATGGGTCACATATTTAGACCATGCCACGTGTAATACTAAGAAATCTAAATATGGATCACCTAGTATGGACTCAGATGATGATGGGTATTTGTAACTATCCTAGTGTGATATTGGGGGTTTTTTAATGGATGCCCTAGATGAACTCATGATTCAATTTATTAAATTATAAATATTCTTTATAATAAAACATGAATTAAAAATTTATATCTCCTGATCCGACCACTATGCCAAAAAAAATTCATTGAATCAATGAATTTTTATTAATGACTATTTGATTTCCAAATCACATCTCTTCACATATACCAATTTGTGCTATTTTAAAAAACCCACTTATAATATCAATACAAGTTATAATTCATTTCGAACTGCGTAGTTTCAGTTAGGTATCCCATAAGAAACCCGATTCGATGTGATTTGTTTAATTTATTTTACTATTTTACCATTAAATTCACACTGGACCTTTTAAGTAAAAAGAATAGATAATTCAAGAACCACTAGTATTGGTCTATTAATTACATTTCACACCTATATCATTCCATAAATAGAACTATAACTGAGTTCATGATTTCAGGTGTAAATAAAGTGATGAAACTATCTTTCATTTTTGGATTCTTGATTCTTGGATAAAGTACAAGAGTTGAGGACTGATCCCATTCATATGATACAAATGGGGGAAGAATTTTTTATTTTTATTTTTTTACAATGACATATATGCATGATTCTATGGATCTTGGGTAATTCTTTTTTTGTATATCTTATAGGAATAATCATCATTTCAGTACCTGAAATATATTTTTCTACTAATGATTTATTATCTAAATAATTTATTATGATTCTACTTATTTACAACAGATTCCATTATTTATTTTTTATATTTAATATTATATGTGACTCTGATCATGAGGTTGTCGTATTTCAATTGTACCATCATATTCCCTCACTTCTAATTAAAAATATCTAGCATACATAGAGGGACACTAGAGTTTATGATTACCACTAACTCAGAGCACTTATTAGTGGAATCTGGGTAGGGATACTACAAAAAATATAGTTAATATAATAATTGATGATTTATTATAATTTCATAAATATCATATACATAAATTAATTCCATCACAATATCCATCCTTCAATAGTGGTGATGAAAAATCAATTGTAAAGACTCATGAGGTGGTAGTCCACTGTACTGAAGATCGATGGTTTTGTATATCATTTTTTGTGATGGATATTAGTTATTCCATTAACCTAATAACATATAATTATGTAGTTGATAATTTAGTTTTTATATTATTAGAGTTCATTATAATATTGTGGTGGTGGAAGAAAAAATTAATTAAATACAACTCTTTAATAATTTTATCTCTTCAATAGAGAGTCTCTTAGATTTCATAACTAAGGAATTATTAAGAAGGAATGTTAATAAAATAATTCATCTAGGATGTGCATGGTAATTAATTAATTTATTTAGCACATTCTTGGTATAACTAATGGTTTTTGGATGTGTGATTATGGGGGAGGATGGCTAGATCTTTTATTTGTGCAAGATAAGAATCAATTTGAATTTTTGAAAAGATAAATTGATCCCCAATTTTAAACCTGTCAAAAGCCTCCATAATTTATCATTCTCTAACCATAGTGGTGATAAAATTGAAATATGGAGATTGAATGGGTTTCGGCCATTTTGGAAGGTCATTTTAAACCTAAAATTTTTTATTAACCCCTGGTAACTCACTATTACCATAACCATGGTAATTATTTTTTACTACAATTTCTTTTTATAATGATAAAAAAAATTATTGATTTAATTATATAAAGTATTTTTTTTCCAGATTCATAATTTTAATACCATTTTTCATTATTCAATTAATATAATTTTATTAAATAAATTTAAAATTAAATATAGAATCACATTGAAAAATGGTTCTGTCAATGAAAAATTCGAAAAATAATAGATAATTTTTATATTGAAATTTAATATAATATGGATTCCAATGAAAAAAGGTTTATATATTGTAATATGACTGATCTAAATATACATTATAGAAAGTCTAATATTTAATTTATCTTTTAAAAAAATTTGAATTAAAAGTTAGTAAAAAATATATTTTTTACTATTCATCGACAAAAATATTCTTGTCATAAAATAAAAAAATTTGACAAAGTATTATTTAGAAATTTAGATTATAAAATTAAAGGATATTTTGTATTTTTTAATAAAATTGGTATAAATGTACTTCAAATTACAATCATAGTGAGATACAAAGCTAAATTTTAGAAAAGTATGGATTTATAGAAATATTTTACTTTTCATTCAAATGGATAATATTTTAATCAAATAAATAGATAACTGTTGAATTAATTTTAGAAATGTGTACAAAACGTAATTTTGTGGATTTATTTAGTCCAATTCATACCCTCAAAGAATATTAATATGTTATAATGGTAAATTTTTAACAAGAATTTATTAATATATTATAATGTTTCATTTAAAATTAAATATGCATGTAATAGAAGTGCTCCATGTAAATGAATTTATTTAAAAATAAATAAATTTTAAATTAATGTGATGTAATATTGTCATTTTATCTTATAGAACAATATCGTATTCTCTTTCAAACCAAATTTTATAATTTCATAATTCTGGGGGGGGGTTAAATTCTAACTCCCTTGAATGAATTACATCCTGGAAATTTTATTGTGATCTCAGTAATCAAGGGTTTGAAAAATGAAAATTCATTATTTGTAAACCCACATAAGAAAAATCAAATTAGTTATCATATAAAGAAGAGAGGAGGTTATATAAAAAGTTAATCAAGAATAACCCATAAGTAGGTTTCCATATAGGAAAACATTAGATGAAGTGAAGATATAAACATAGAAGGAAATTGTAAATAATTATAGCCAGATATAGTGATCAACAATCCCAAGAAATTTATTGATTAGTGGAATGTTAAGGATGAAAAAACTAAAATAATAATGAGTTAATAACCTATTTTATTTAATAATATACGAATGTATTTGGAAGACATTTTTATATCATTATTAATTTTCTTTTGTTGAGGTATCCTTTTAATAGATGGAAAATGAATATATAAACATATACTTAATTGATATCTTTCCATTTTATAAGAACAATTTCATTATTTTTTGTGTATCAATCAACTATTAAATAAACTTTTAATTGAATAAATTACTAAAAAAAGTATTTATTTTCACTAAAAAATAATAATAATATTACAACAGGTCATAAGATCCCTATAGTAATGAAAATTCAATTTTTTAAAATTTTAAAATAATGTATAGAACAAGTTAAAAAAATACAACCAAATTTAAATTTAATCTATTTCATAAATAGATAAAAGTAATACCATCGCAAAATAAGTCTCACAAGAATTAAAATACCAAAAATATATAAATATATTAACAATGTTAATAATTTATTCCACTGAAAATTTAAAGTTTCTTTTAATTTTACATTAGAAATATGTGGAAACCTCAATCACTATAAGTCATTAATGATAACATGCAAGCATAAATTACATTTTTATCCCAATTCACAAAAATATAATCTATAACTACATAATTTATTCAATAATGATAAAAATACAATTAAATTAGAATGAGCGAACATAATCTACGAAATCAATATCCAATTCCAATGTCACCAATTTTATCCTATAATAATATCATTACCATTATTATCTTAACACCAGGCACATATTAAGGGTTCTATTAATTCAATAATGTGTTTGTCAAATTTATTTTATTTTCCTTGAGTCATTTTTCTTATTACCTTTCAGTATAAAATTATATAAACACGTAAAAAATCTATTTCTCCACAATCCATAAAATCTGGATGATTTTTATAACACAATAAAACTACTCAATGTAATTCTGGAATGTAAATATTGAATTTATATTCAAAAATACATTAATAATTCCACTATGACAATGCTAATAGCTTTATTTTGAATTTGATCTATTATCTTATTTATAGGTTTATTACCTCGAATCTTTGAGAATTCATTTGCTTTGAATCCCATTTATGAATAGTTAAATCCTCATGCATTTAAAGCATCATTTTTTCCATTTAAATTATTCTCATAGGGGAATTTCTATCAAAACACTTTGAATATTCCCAATCCCTTCAATAATTTAAAATGGTGCCTCTTTCCATAATTTTCACATGTGGGAAATCCATCATTACATTATTCTTTGTATCCATTTTTTCCCTACCATACTCTTATTCTATTTCGTCCTTTTAAATCAGTAAGGAATGGAAAATTAATTCTTAGTCTAGATAGCCCATGATATTATTTCATATTATGATAAAAAAATTTGGATGACTAGTTCCCTTTGAATAATTTTATTAACCCCATCGATAAGACAATCAATCATTGTATTTGGAATATGTTTATATTATGAAGCATGATTTTTATCATTGTATTGTTATATTCATATTTGGAAAAATTTCATCATCATTATATCTCATTTTTAAATATTTCATCCTTATATCATCTTGTTTCTCACGAGGAAAATACTTTTCCATGAAGCATAGCTTAAAATCATTTTATTCCATATTTTAAAAATTATTCCATCCTTAATGATTTAGATCAATGAAGAAAATTGATTAAAATCTCTAGAGAGATGATAAAATATCATGACAATGTAATGCCTTCCATTTCTTACTAGAGTTGGAAATATATTATATATGTATCTTATCTATTTTATAGATATAAGTATATTTTTCATCCCATTTATAAAAGAGGTTTCTAATACATAAATCGGACTAAAATTATTAAACTATATGGTTTTTCAATAAGATATTACATAGGGGCATAATAATTACTAATAACCTGATTTATTTTGCCCAATATAGAAATAATTTGATCTATTATTTTTGACATTCAATTTCCATCTACAATTTCACTCCCTGGACAACTATCCGTACCTCGGTTACAAGTATGGTAATGATTTACATTCCGCCCCCTATGAACTATTTTTTATCCATTTCAAAAACTATATTAGATTTGAAAATTACAAATACCATATTATAATATGATAATTTAATAAAACATAACATAAATTGAAATAATTATCCATGGATAATCTTAGAGCAATAAATTTACATTATTTGGGAATATTTTCAAATAATGAAAAAAATTTCAATTCCATCATAGGTTTTTTTAAACAAAATATAATTTAACCCACGAATATCCTCAAGGAGATATAACATATTGGTACAATACGTCTTATTTTTTATTACCAGGTAATTATTTAGTCAAGCTTTACATGCCTTACCAAATGTAATTATTCCAAAGGATATAAATTATTGAACAAAATAAACTTGTAGTATCATTAATGAGACTTATTTATAGGAAAACCCACAGAATATTTTCCTAACCAAAACATTATGAGTTTTTATTAATATATACTCCAAGTTAAAAATTAGGAGTATTTTCTCTAATATATATTTTTTCTAAGCCTAGTTAATATGTTTTCTACTAAACATCCATTAATTATAACCATAAATAACCTGACCAAAGTTCCCAAGAGTATGTGGTTACATTATTAAAGGCTCATAAGAAACAAATAATCTCATAATAAATGACCAAAACATTTATTTGTAATTGAAATTAGATACGTATTTGAATATAATTTTCCAAATTATAACATATACTACAAATAATTTGTCCAAATTTGTATCATTATTTCCCTTCATACTAATTGTAATAATCATGTTGGAATCATGGGAAAATAACCATAAAAGATTTTTGAGCTCCAATGATCAGTAAGGGTATGATTATGTAAAAATTAATGAATAATTAATCCATTGTATATATAGTATGGTAAGTAAATAAATTACATGTCATTAAATAAATAACTTAATCATATTATTTTTAGAATAAATAATGATTATATAATTCCATGTAAATAATCACAATAGATTAGATTTTTTAATTGACATTAAAACTAAATAAATAATCACATGGAAAGAAATGGCTAATATCAAACTTATTAAATGAGAAATTAATGGCATCATGACCATACCATAAAAGCCTCATTCAATTCCATCTCACCAAAATTGTTATTTCATTTTCCAAACCTTAGGATAGTAATTCTCATTAGAATCAACGATGCTTCAGGAGACTAAAAAAGGAACTTCCCATCACATACATATTCCAATGTAATAATCATATGAAATTGGATATGGATAATCAACACAAACAGTTTTATTTGAAAAACAATCTAAATAAATGTAAATAAATTCCCCTATAGAAAACATAATCTTAAACTATTCATATTATTCTATTGAATGGTATCAAAATAGTATATCCTAGTTAATTATTCTATCATTATAATATATTCCCATGGGATCATGAGGTAAAATGATTGTTTTTTTCAATTATTACTGTAAATACCATAAAAACCCTATTAACAAATTCATAATGAAAATATCTTCTTCATTTAGAAAATTTATTTTCAAAATTAAATTTTAAATTTCTTTAAATAATTGACATTGAAAAATGAATTGGAAATATTTAAAATAATATTTAAAATAGTGTTTGGTCCGGATGTTTTTCAATTATGAACACGTAGTATAAGATAAAAATGATCCCTTTCACATTTTTGGATAACGTTCCAATGGGCCTTGTTTGAAAAATGACATGAAGATTTGTTGAATTTTTTTCATACAAATAATAAATGGGTAAAAATTTAATTATAAATTATTTGGGGGATTCTGATATTTTTTTTGAATTTTTTTTAAAAACATTTATTTGGATAAAAATTTATTTTCTAATGAAGAGAGAAAAATATTATTATTTTCCTAAAAAACATTTCTCAATCAATATAAGTACCAAAGAGGGGAAAATGTGATACTATTACTTGAAATATTCTAGAATAAACATAGTATAAGAAAATATAGTTACATTAATAAATATCAAAATATCCCCTAAGGTTAAAATAAACATAAATAATCCCAAATAATGAATATTGTAAAATATACCCTTAAAAAGTTGGTATTATTTGAATCAAAATCCTCATTAAAGATATAATTTAAAATGATAAATTAAACACAAATAAGAGAAATAGACTATGGATAAACTTTATCATTGAGGGTTATATGTACACCATACAGAGAAATATGTGTTGAATATGTCATGTGTCGCATTGAAGTAAAGTGAGACTAGAAACACTTACCTCATTTTTGACTTCATGTGTACGTGTCCAAACCTCCTATATATTTATTATAAATTGTTTATAAATTTATTACCCTACCATAATCATAATTCTCATACTATATATGATATAATTATAGTATTTTATCTCTCATTTATTAGTAATTTTATAGTAAAATCACTATTTCATGTTATAATTGGATGCATTTTTCATGTGTGTTTTGGTTTGGAAATTTTGGTATTTTCTTAATCATGGATAAATAATAAAAAGAGAGTTATCTATGATATAAATATCATATATTTTAATGATATATTTATTAAAATTTATAAATATTTTTTAATTATAGAAAATAGATTAACCTATTCATGGAGATAGAATGTAAAACAAATGAATGAATAGTGATTCAAATTTTCACGGGGGATGTGAAAAAGGGAGATGAATGATAATTAAAATTTATTTTATAATTTATATATTTTATATACTATTTATATAAATTATATCAATCCTCATTACTATTCAAGTAAAAATAAAATGAAACAAATTTCAAATCATTACGTGGTGGTGGTGGTCTATAAGAACATGCGAGTAATGTTATTATTTTCTATCAAATTAAAAGGTAAGAAATTATATGTGATATTATATTTTTGATGGTGTGGTTATTTCATAAATATCACATACATTCATTAACCTTTTTTGTAATAACTTCTACGTAATACATGACTAAAAAACAAATCACATCACTACATGAGGTTGTAATCCATTTTATGCACGAGTGACATTGTCAAATCCTACAGTAAAATGGTATGTTTGAAGGTATATTTGACATAATAATTCCATTAGGTATATGGAGTCATAAATATAAAATAAATATGTTATATCCATTATTATATATTACATCTAATATTAGTGATTGAAAATGAATTATATAACTTTGAAAGTGATGTAGTTATCTTACAAATAGTCGATGGTTTTGTTTCCCATTTGTTGGAAGTGTAAAATTATAGGTGTTATGAAATTAAATTAATAAAATCTATGTATACTTAGGATATTATATAAAATTATTTTATAATATTTAATAATTATTTTATGGATGTGTACGAATAAATAATAAAATATTCATGTTATTAAATTTTAATTTTTCTACAGAGTAACTATTTAATATTATATATAATTTTTGAATAGGTGGGATTTATAATCTATATGAGGACTATTAGATGTATAGATGGAATAAATAAAATTACTTTTGTTGCAATTTTTGCACTGAGCTATTTTTTATTATGAATTGGGGATGAGAGTTGGGTATTTTTATATATTTGTGGGAAGCATATGGAAATTTTAAAAAAAAAATTGATAACCAGGTGTTTATCCTGATTTAAACCTCAAAAAATGGGGCATTAACAAACTATAGTGTTTTTAAGGTCGGTATGTTGGGATCTAATTGGTTTTGGAATAGTTGGTATTTCATTTTTACCCTTATTGTATTAGTTTAACCCCTAGAAAACCTCTTGTTTCCTTCACTTTGGTAATTAAATTATAGTACATTTATTATTCCTAACGGTAAAAAATTATGTTGACCTTATATAATAATGGAAAATATGAAGATTCCAAATTTATTGTTTATTTTTCAAAATTATATTCATAAAATTCCTAGAATTCAATTTAAAATAAATCACATTGATGCTTCAAAAAATGGGGTTTCGATTAAATAATTATTTAAGGTATGGGATGTTTTTATTTATAAATTGATACTAAGGATTATCCAAAGTATACCTATTAGTTAAATTGTAATATAATGGACATAATGTTACATTAAATATTCTTAAAATAAAATTTATCAATGTAAATAATATCAATGAAATGGATGTTTTCAATAAAAAACAATTTTATACTATTCAAAAAATACTCCTTTCATAAGATTTAAAAAAAATAAACCATGAATAAATATTCCATTTATAATTAAATTTTTTTTTATTTTAAAATATTTTTTCTTGGAAGTCATAGTAATTAATTTTCAATAATGTGTGCAATGATGACTAATCCACATTTAAGAAAAAAAAGGTGTTTTAGGAGACAATTTTTCTCTCTCCAATGGTTCTTACATTATTTATAATAAATATATTATCATTTAATAGGTTTTATACTTGTGTAAACCAAGTAAATTTCATTATTTATTTTCTCTTACTCATAATCAACGATATAACGTTATTGTTATAATTCTGATTTTTAATTATTATCATTTATTAATGTATGAAAATCCATTTTATCCCAATGTTGTGTGTAATGAAACATATCAAAGATATTTAATTAATTAAAATTGAAATTTATAATAAATTTTTTGTGAGAAACATTCACTATTAATAGTGGTGTTTCACGTCATATTCAATATAAAATCGAATGTTTATGCATTTAAAATTTCAGGGTGTTCCGGGAAGAAAATTAATTATTTTTGAGAGTTAAGTCAAAATATTTTATCTATAAGGGCATAGTCACAATTAGCCCTAAAAAAGAATGACATTGTAACATTATGAAATGACTACATTGGAATAATTTTAACAATTATTTCTCCGAAATAAAGAATATTATATTCTTATGTACATCCCATAATATTCTTGACAAGAATCATAAATATAATTCCTGAACTATATATACACAATAGAAAACTAACAGTTAGTGAATAAGTCGGGTTTAATTGAATTTGTTTTGATAAAAATACCTTACCTCTTTCTCTCCTTATATTGAAAGCACTCTTTCAAATGGTATATCAAATTTAAACTTATTATAATTCCCATGATAATCTCCATTTTATAGGTATAATTTATTATATAATTTCATTATAACATCTAAAACACCCCTTTATCAATAATTACACATTAAAATCCTCATTTATGGGTGTTATCTTTTTTTTTAAATCATGAGCATTTCGTCTTAATTGTTCAAATGTTTACAATGTTTTTAATAAAAATTTAAAATTAGAATGATTCCCACAAAATTAAATGGATATATATATATATATAATTTATCTAAATTTAATTCAATTAAAATTTGAAATATTATATTTCATTTAAATAAATTAAATGTAGAGGTAGTTTTTAATTAAAATTAAACTTTTTCTCTATTCATTATAAAAGTAATCTATTTAGATAAACTTGAAAAAATCAACCAAATACAATTTATATAGTTTGATTTCAAAAATGTATTTTTATTTTTAAAATAATTTTTTCTGTGGTAAAATGTAATATATTTGTATGTTTAAGAAGATAGAACAAAATTATTTTTTAGAATAATAATACTGTAACCATGAATTTGGATTTAGTATTGACTCTTTTATAAAAAAGAAAAAATATGAATTTTAAAAATTTTATTGAATATTTACTTTGTAAACATAATTAAAATATTTCAAGAAATGTGTTATGTTTAATTTATTGAGGTAAAACATGTTTTTTAATAAAAAAAATTTTTATAAAAAGATTTCTTGTATTTTTGGATAGTATTTATTTTCAATATTAACTAATTGGTTAATGTATAAATCACTTTATATTAATGTTTAAAACTTATTTATCAACCTTTATTTAATACTATCCATATCATTTATTCCAATATCTTGGTGATAAATCTCATAAAATATAATTTTAAAAATGTAACAATTTTTATTAAAACATGGTGTTACAAGTAACCCAATCTATGTAAATTATTAAATTTATCATTAAATACCTAATGAATAAATAAATTTGAAGAAATTATATTTTACAAATTATTAGGTCCTTATATTCTACCCCCCATGAATTTTAATTACCCCTCAAAATACGTCAATTTGGTGTGGATAACTAAGGATAGTTCTTCAACACTACATCCTTAGGCTCCCACATAGCTTCCTCAATAAAGTGGTTTCACAAAAAAAAATTTACCATGTGATTTATCTTATTTTATATCACATTATCAGTTCAATCTAGAATGTCAATCAATTATTCCATATAAGAAGGATAATTTTCTTTAGTACAAATAATGGATTATGTATAACCTTTATTAGGAGAGATACACAAAAATATACCGAGAACCTAACACTTGTTTCGTAGAAGATCCAGAAAGAATTATAATATCCTAAAATGATCTTTTATTTCAAATGACCTGATATACCAAAGTTGCAATGTTCCATTTTTTCTTCCATAGTAATATTCCTAGAATGACGCCCTTACTATATTAAAATTATACATCATGTTAGTGATTATTTAAAAAACATTTCTGTCAACTTTTGGTTTTGCTAGCATAGTTATGAATATATTTAACACCCTCTAGCATCACATCTATTAGATAATACCCCATTTTACATCATTCTACAACTTCATTATAGTATGTAGGAGTTCAAAACTTTGTTATGTAAAGGGATTCATATAGATAATTGTAAAATTATCGAGTGAAATCAATTGTTGTGAAAAAACTCAACTTGAGGAAGGTGTTGATCCCATAAACCTTTTAAATTGATAAAATAAGATCTTGTCATGTCCTATAAGGTTTGAATTCTTCTCTATGACTAACCATCTATCTGATTATGAAAAGTAGTTGTGAAAATTGACTCTATATCAAGATCATGCTGATGAATTTTAAAAAAAACTTAGGTAAACAGTGGATCCTGATTAGATATAATTGAATTTGGTATAAAATTCAAAATTAACACTTCCATAATATATACTATGTAAACAGGATATAGGGATAAATATCATATGATAAAAATAATGTGTCTTGACATTATAAGGTAATCAAACACAACCCATTAATTACCTCAACATTATGTATAAAATAAAGCCTATAGGTTGTAAATACATTTAATCATATTTCCATAATAATGTTTTCATCCTCAAAACCAAATGATTTTATTAACATAAATATCTCTAAAAATATTTTTATAATTTAAAAACATTAATCACATGAAAAATAATGATGGGTTTGTAAAAAATTGATATTATCATAAATTATAAACTCATCAAACCATAATGAAATCTATAACACTTAATTTAATGATATGTGGAAACATATTTACTTCTATAAATAATGAAATCCATAGATGTTTCATGATTAAATAAATAAAAGTGGGTAAAATAACTCAACAACCTAATTCTAGAATACAAACTAAAAAAATACTTCGATCATTCCTGTACAATTATTATAATGGAATAAATTATTCATTAATATAGACGATAATTTCTCTGTTAGGGAATTTAATTTTTTATGCACATGTTCACCACTCATAATTGATAGAAATCTATAATAATTATTCACACTATGAAGTTTATTTCCCTATATACAACATTTTGTCATTATTTTGAGATATTGTAGAAGCTTCTTCTACCCAAATTATTGACATGTAAGAACTATAATAATATTTATTATATGTTCATTACCACATGAACATTCAAAAAAAAGTCCCTCTTCCTCTTATTCGATGTGTTATGATTCTTAGAGTAGTTCAGGTTATTTATCAAATATGATGATAGATTATTAAATATAATCATAATATAATTCTCTCCATTAATCATCTATTTTGTTACTCATAATGACCAAATTATCTATCATATTAAATGTATATATGATTACTTCTAGTTCCACCCATTGACTAAAATGAAAAATCATAATGTATGTAAAAAAAATCATAGTAGAGAACCAAAAAATCATAAAAAATAACTTATATGATATCTGAGTAATTACACAATGTTTTTTACTATATGAAATCATAGTTTTATCCTAAGTCATAAGAAATAATCATATATTTTAATCCATTGATGATTTTTAATTTCTATGGAAATCCCCCATTAGTGTAATACTAGGTATGTAATAAGGTTTTTTTAGGAACAAGGTAATGATCATGTACAACACATTGAACATTTTTAAATTAATTACCCCTAGGTATCTCTATTCGAGGTCCACATCTACTAGTAGTATCTTGGGTGGGTTGTATTTATTTGCTAACCAATTACTCAATACTAAAATTTCAATAAAGTTTAATATACTTAATCTTGTCCTTTGACTTATCCTTAGACATATCCGAAGACAAATCCTTTTGAAATATCCTAAAAGATCTCATATATATTTTTTAATCATTGTTTCCAAAGTATAACGTAAATTATACTCCGAAACCAACAATATTTAAATAGGATTCTCAAAAAATTGTAATTATATCTTCTTACAATAATATTCAATTCATTAGACAAACACATGTCTAAAGACCATAATATTTTAGTGTATTAGGAGACTGGGTACAAAATATTATAATCTAATGAATGATATCAAACATCTACCATAATGATATCTTCCTTTAATACTCTTAAAAATATAACATAAATTAAAACTTTTCTTAATAATATTGGGGAAGGAAATATAAGAAACAGTGAAATCAGATACTCATTAAGGGTTATCTAGGGAGATACATATGAATAACAAGACCATATGGGTATGAGAATAGGTGAATAATAAATGAAAATCATTCCATGCATATCAAATTTCATAATATATAGTCCTAAAATAATCAGTGTATGTTGATAATACATGATTCATTATAGAATCAACTATCATGAGCTATGAGAGCATTACATTAGAAGAAGGCATTGATTAATGTGACACAAAAAAGATTAACACATTGTGAAAATGTAAAAATATTGACATATTCACTTATTATTTTAAGGAAATATAATATGAACATTATATAAAATTATACACAAGAAAATAGTCTCACACATAACATTATGGACATTAATGTTATGGCTGTGCATAACTAAGTTAACATGTAATCATGTTCAAGAATAACATTTCAAGTATGTCATCAGGATCACAAATAACATTGAAAATATATTATCATATATATGTATAAAATTTTGAACATCTAATAAGGTTAATGTTTAACATATTTACTCATGAGTTTACCATCATTACCAAATTTTCTAGAGATATATATAAGTCCCACTAGTGACATAATGAAAAGCATACATATGCGTGCCAAAATTCCATAAAAAATTCATCATAGATTAACTCATGAAAAGAAATTGGTTTCATAAAAATTTCATTAGGTCATCAACTAAACTAGTGTAATAGGATTCATAATAATTTCATCTGTTAATCAAATCATTACCCACGGTAAAAATGAAGGTTTCACAAAAACAATTTCCGGCTTAACTTGTGGAAGAGAAAAAAATTCCATAAATATAATTTTATTATAATCCATTCTGAGAAATAATAAAATGGTGTCCTTGATATATATTTACTATATGTAATTCATTAAAACAAATTATGTCACCATGGATTGAGAATGATTTTGAAATATTTCTTAGAGCATTTCTTAAGGAAATGAATATTTTATTAAAACATGCATTTAATGAATAAAAATTCATATAAAATTTTTAAAATATTTTTTTAAATAACATGGAAAATATATAATGGAATATTAAAAATT
Source organism: Viscum album (assembly GCA_963277665.1). Classification (NCBI taxonomy): domain Eukaryota; kingdom Viridiplantae; phylum Streptophyta; class Magnoliopsida; order Santalales; family Viscaceae; genus Viscum; species Viscum album. Next base: position 1,970,094,583 of record OY728132.1, read on the forward strand.
AATAATTTTCATGATGCTGGAAAATTATTCTCATGCAATACACATTATAACATTTATTACAGTCACATTTTTTTTAAAATCCTAACATGATTTTTTGGGAAATGAAATGAATATTCCATTGAAGAATTTTTGTAAAAAAATACAACCATGGATAAAAAATATTTTAATAAACCTTATGAAAAAATATATAAAATTTTTTGAAATCATTTTTAGAAATCATTGTATTTAAAGAAAAAAGATTTTCAAAAAAATAATGTATGTCATTTTTGGGAAGTCATGTAAATTATAATCATTTAGTATTATGGATATATATATATATGCATGTGAAACATTTCAACTTTTCAACATTTGTTATGGAAATGAGGTAAGTAGAATTTTATAATTACATAATGAACATAAAATGAGATAATGTATTTGAATATACTGATTTATTTCAACCACATGGTTGTATCATAATATGTTAGAGATGTATTTCTTCGTGAAAGAAGTAGCCCACACGTACAATAAAAGTGTTATCATCTTCAAGTGAGTGAAAATTTTAGAAGGAAAATGATATATTATAATACGAGAATGATAAATATTTCATTAATATAGTAAATAATTAATTTCTATCTTATTTATTATTTATGATAATCCTTATTGTCATTAATTAAAGTGTTATTTAAAAACACTCTCATCTCTTTGTAAGGAAGTAGTCCACAGCAGAAACGAGTCACACTATCATTTCCCCTATAGATTTAAAAGTAAAAGAAGATAAATATGATATAAATAATCTTGTTCTATTATTATATAATAATTATAAAATATTTATACTATATATATATTATGAATCTATACCTTGAGAGGCGGTAATGGAAAAATAAATGACATCGGTTCATGAGGCGGTTGTCTTCCAACACACTGATGCTGATTTCATAACATATTTGATAGTAGTGGGATTATTTTAGTTCATTAAAATATTATAATATAATATCATTATAATTTATATAATATGTTGATTTTATCATAAATTTTTAATCAGAATTTAATGTGGTGGAGGACGAAATAAAATAAAAATCCAACTCGAAGAACACTATATATTCTTTGGGTAACCTCTTTAAGATTACAAAAAAAATTATTTATATGTTATATTTATTACCAAAATAATGATTATAAGATAGTAAGATGAATTTTTGAAATTATTTGGCAATATAATAGCCACAAAATAATGTTTTGATGTTGTGAAGAAGTGTGGTGAGTGGGAAGCCTATTATAAGTGAGGTCAGTGTCACACTTGTAAATTTTTGGAATGAAAAATGTGTACAACCGTTTTATGAATACTGAAAGGGTTAAAATAGTGTATTTTATGTACTTATACATAATAGAGTCTAAATATGTCCATAAATAATGTTTTAGACATGGTTTTTAGTAATTTCAACCATTATCCTTTTATTTTACCCCTTAGTAGAACCATTTTTTCCTTAACCACAGTAAATAGTTTCTATTGTTTTTACTAATAATTATGGTAAAAAATTTAGTCATACATTTTAGATAATATAATTAATTATGATTCAAAATATGTAATACAATTTCCCCAATTCCATTCATATAAGTGGAAAAATTTTATTCAAAATTAGAATCATAGTCATGATGATTAATTTGATTTTCAAAGGGAAATTATTCAATATATAAAAAGGTGTTTCTATCAATATTCTATAGAAAAACGATTACATTGAAAATAATTCAACAAATATATATAAAAATCATAATTTCTATTTAAAATGAATTTAAAATATAATTTAATGTTATAATTAATTTGACCTAAAATGAATTTTTCAATTAAAAATCATTATTTTCACTATTAATCATAAAATAAATAATTTCACCAAAATAACTAAATTTAAAGAAAATATATTTTTGAAAAATATAATTTCAGAAATGAAATTTATTTTATCAAAAGAAAAATTAACACATTTGTTTAATCTTTTTAAATAAATTAATAATTTTGTGACACAAACAATTTGAATAAAAATATATTTTTAAGAGTCAAAAATTATGTATACTTATTTCATGCCATGATAATGCATACAAATAATTTTACAAACATTATTGTATATATAAATATTTACATCATTAAAATAATTCGTGAAAAGTGGTATGTTTACCTTATTAATGAAAAATGTATTTGATTATATACAAATATTTTTTCCAACAATTATTTAACAGTTCATAATATTTTATTATTAACCCGTCACCAAATAATTCATATTATATATATGTGTAAACCACAGATTTTCATAATTTAGTTAATACTATTTATAACTATAATTATTGAATCTATGTGATAACAATAATATAATAACATTTTAATATTAGGATACATTTTTGATACACTCATGGTCGAATGTACCAAAAGATAAACACATTGTTACTTTTATCAAAAAAATTTAAAAGATAATATTAAATTAAATTTAATTATTTCACAACATCTCATGGTATTATATTTGTTGTTGTGGAACATAATAACACTAAAATTTTGAATGGAATTTTGATCACTCTAAAGAATAATGATTCTATATGGGTCTTCATTGAACACCTCACCATGTCTGCTCATTTCAAACAGATAATAGAAGTTATACCATTTGAGAAAAATGCATAGATCAATATCAATTAAATTTTAATGTTTCAACGATACATTATTTAAGTTTTATCTAATTGTATCACTCCATTAGAAGCAAAATAATACCAGAGTATTTAATGAGATCTCAAGTATGAGATACATTTATGCACCACCTATCATCCCCAAGATGGTGAGAAGTTTAAGGATTGTATATAGGCATTGAAAGATCAAATGATATTATAATTCATTAAAATTAAATGTAGGTGGGATAATTTTCTATCTTTTGAGATTCTACCATAAAATAATAGATTCTTTTGGACTATAGAGATTGAAATATTCAAGGAATTGTAAAGGAATAGATATTTTACTCCAACCTTTTGGGAAGAACTTAGAGAAACAAATATTCTTCACCTAGATCACATAGAGGAGAAACAAATTATAGTATATCTTATTCATGATGACATTAATGTATCCCAATGTTGAATAATGTTTTCTAAGTATAATGATATGAATAATAAGAATTTTAAATTTTGTGGTCATTTATTCTTGTTGGTTTCCCAATATACGAGAGTAGTAAGAAATTTTAGAAAGATAAATGAATGTCATTTTTACATTACCCATTTTCTAATACTAGACTGAAATGGATTTGTATCTTAATGAATTTATAGGACACAAAACCATTATAATGGACCAAATATCTTACATAATCAATTAATGAATAAAAACATGCAGATCTAACTAATGAGAAAATATAGAAAGAAACATATTTTGAGTGAGAATTATCTTATTATAAATATCATTTACAGATTATTGATGTTGTATAGCATGTTTTACGGAATCAGACAACATAATTATTGAATTTCAAGTATATAAAATCCAATTTTATGAATTCTATGACCTCGTCAAAGATATGACAAATGTATATCTGAAATTATTTAATTGATAATATATGAAATAATATAATGTAATATATTTTGTATGTGGGTGAGTATAATACCAAAGAACCATGTATAGTATGTAAACCCCATATAATCTACTATCACCTAACAAAAATTCTATTGTTCAGTTGTTTATAATTATATATTAATGTTTAATTCTTTATTGATAGAATTCAATTTTAACACAGTAGAAATTATTTTTGAATTCATCCAAATGATAATATCAGATGATGCAAAATTGTTAATTTTATGGAAATATTGTTTTTTAAGTGTTTGATGAAAATACTATACTTCATTGAACTTTGAAATTTATTACACATAGAGGATGTATTAATGAAATAAATTCCACAAATAGAATATAACAAAGTTATACATGTTATAAAAATAACATTTTGAATTTGAAAATATTATGGTTAATGTGTAAACCTATATTTTATATTTTAAAACACCATTCATATATTTCTAAAAAAATATTTTAATGAATTATACAAGTACTATTTAAAAATTATCTTATATTAATTTTAATAATATAATTTAATTATATTTAATTATATTTTGGAATTATTGAACATTTTTATTCTTTAGTATAAATGAAATCTTATTATGGTGAAATATTGATACCACTATAAAATTTAATATTATAAAATTAAAAAACATATTGAAAATGTGTTGTAAAAATGAATAAATGAATAATGAAATTGATTTATACTATATTTAATGATTTTATCTCTTCCCCTACAAATTATATAATATAATAAATTACACATTCTTAGATAATGACATCCCATTATTAAATTTTTTTAAAATTTTAATATCATTCCATCCTTAATTAGTTATATAAGGAGGAATAATCTCCTAAATTTATCTTCATGTAAAATTACATAGTACAACCAATCACCCAGCCAACCCCTCAATGACATTCAAAGGCAATATTAAGACTTTATTTTCATCTGAAAATAAAATCCCTCAAAATCATGACCCATTTCTAAATAACGAAATCCATTATTTGAGGTATAGATTTTTCATAGCTCCTCCATATTATAATTTCTATGTATAAAAATATTATTCATGAAATACCATTAAAAACATCAAATTGATAAAATATGTATGATTAGTCTATTGTCATGTTATTATAATTATGATAAATCACTAACTAAATTTCCCTTTTACATTATGAATAACAAATCTTTTATTCGTGCATTATGCAAACTATAGTCTCCCGGAAGCATCATGTTTCATTTTATTATCCCAAAAAACATAGATGGTTCAAAAAAAAATTGTAATTAATTACAATATATAGAATTTTTTTTTTGAAAAAAATATGGATAATCTTTTCTTCGATTCTATGGGAAATGAAACCATGATTTATGCATACATGTTGGCTACTGAAAACATGGGATCATATATTCCATTTTTGGATTTATTGTTTTAATTAATGGAGTATATAGTATTTTAAAATGATAAAATTAGTTATAATTCATTATGATGTGTCTTTTTTGACAAATTTAATTATCTATTTTCTATATAAATATTAAATGATATTTATCAATGTAGTCATCTCAAACAATTTTACTAATCAAATAATCAATTTAAATGTGAATTTTAATATGTTAAAATTTATTAAATCTTCTTCAAATTTATCATAATTCTAATATATCACAATTAATAAAAAAATTGATCATTATTATTTTATTATAATTATATTTTAAATAATGCAATCATAATAATTCATTAAATTAGGGAATTTTAATAAATGAGTAATTTTAACCACATACTCGAAAAATAATATAAATTTATATCTTATAGGGATACTACAACACCCCATCATTTTATGGTAAGCCTCTTCTAAATATAACATCATTGATAACAAATGTTTCACAGAACACCGTGTTTAAAACATTAATTTACTATTAAATATTTACAGGACCATGAAATAGTATTTTGAATCCATGGAATATTAATTTGGACATTTTAATTATAGCCTCACTTTTGAAGGAATAAATAAAATTTATCTATAACATAAATGAAATTATGCTATATTTATATCATGGAATATGTTAGTAAATATTTTAAAAATGGTAAATTAGTTGTCAGTATTTTTTTGTAATGCAAATTATTATTTACAATTTTATGATTAATATAAAACATAAATATGATTTATCTATAAAAAATATCATTCATAAATTATTTTTTTCCATTTTAATTATTAAATAATTTTACGAGACCATTATTATTTATTCAAAGTGGCGTAAAATACATTACAATGTGAAAGTAAGTATTTTTTTAAATAAATTATGATTGTATACATCAATTAAATATTAAAAATTTAGAAATTTATTTTCATAAATTGGAGATAATTTTGAAAATCATATTTTAAAAAATATATATATGGTGAAATTTTTGGATTTTTTTGAAATAGTTGAAATTTTTATGAATAATGATATATAATACTTTACTGTACTTATACATTTAAGACAAATACAAGATTTTTTTAGTCATGTGTTATGGAAGATACATTATTTATAACTAATTGAACTAGTTACTATAACTTTTCACAAGAATCAACAATATTTACAGTCACGATTAAAACATTAATGTAATTCATAAAATAATAAAATACACTACAACCCTCCACTATCAATATCACCAACCACAACACCATATCTTCATACCTTAAATGATTTTAATCATGATTATATAATCATAAATTACTATCTTATTCATATTACCAGTATTTAGGAGTTTATGTTCTCACCAAATTTCTATTTTTAAGATCCTTATGGAGGTTCTCAAGGGGAATACAATGAACAGGTAAAACCCTCACTCTTTCTCAATTAATTTAATTTTTTATCCTTCCCTCACTGAACATATCCAATATAAAATGATATATAAAATTAAATATATATAATATAATTAAATTTTTAATATTATATACATAATTAAATCTCTTATCATCTCATTTTGTTATAAAAAAAAACATTGTCTGTGAGGTGTGGATTCACCACCTTCATGGATGATGTGTTTTCATTTTTATTACGACATTCAAGGTTGGGAATAATGAAATTCAAATGATAAGAAAATATAATTATATGTCTATTATATCTTATTTAATGTTTTTATCAAATATATAATCATATTACTAAATTATACAATTTAAATTTTAGATAGTTTAAAATTTTGACGATGTAAATTAATTCATTTTCAATAAATCTATAACTAATGGATAATCCTAATACCACATAAAAAATGGTATATAAGACCCTATAAAATTATTTATGATGGTTCAAAAAATATGTGTTCAAATATGGACTATTATTATTTTTACATGAACATCGGTAATTTTATACAAGAAACGCAATCCTTAAGAAATGAATATGAATGAACCAAAAATAATTACATTAAAAATTATAACACATAGAAAAATATAGAAATGAAAAAATTAAAAATATAATAAATTATATATAGGTTTAATAATTTTTGAATTATACAATTAAATTATCCAATTTGATTATACATGACATTAAGTAAATGTTCTAAATGCTTTCAGAAAAATATGGAATATGTTTTCTGCTCTTATTTTTATTTTCCTAAGATGAGCCTTATTCGCTACTTATTATATGTTTTTTCTGTTTATATACATATTTTTTATACATCATATCTTGATTCACAAAATCATCATTTTATTCAAATCTTTATTGGATAATTATTATGTTTTTGGGGCATACAGTTTGGCTAATTATAAAGTGGTCACTAAGTTGTTAAACCAATTTCCATTCTATGGGTTACAATTAAACTCCAATAATTTTGTCATTATATTATTATGTGTGAATTTTTTAAGAATATAATATACAGTATTAATTGTTGATTTATATTGATTTCTTAATGATATTCATAATTTAATCATCTGGTTAATGCTTACATTTTCATTTATAAACACTCTTGGAAATGTTTTTTTTTGAACAATTAAAGAAAATTATTATTTTTATATTTTATAGAATCGATGAATTTTCCCACATTCATGATTTCTAAATTCCATGAGTAATCATATAAAAGTTTAAAAAATAAATTTCAAATAAATTTCTTTATTTTATAATTTCAGAACTTTTTTTTAAATTATTTCAATATTAATGTGGTATTCCTTTAAATATTGTTTCAATGTTTTATTAGAGTATTTTCACACATGTAAACATTCTTTTTTTTACAATATTATTTATTGAGTTTGATCTCTTATGATACCATATATAAAATTATATTGAATTACATATGATCATTTTGGTTGGGTATGTACTAACTTGATACTATTATACATATTATTCATGATAGTTTATCATTATGTTTACTGATTGGGGAAATTATTTACATTTCACATACTAGATTAAATATGAATTTATATGTTGATTATGTCTCACACCATTTAAATGAAAAATGAATTGCACGTAGTAAGTATCGGGGAAGGCCCACTATATCCCCTAAATTCAATGGTATGTATTATGAAACCAAATATTCATTGTTTTGAATGATTCCATACCCATTTATGTATAATTCATGGCTGAGGCATTGCTTATAAGTTTTAGACATTTTACATTATGAATTCCCTCAATATAAAATTATTTTTTGGTAATCGATGTGATAATTCCACTAGTAGAATATCCATGGTTAGGTATTATTTCATGTGATTTTTATATGGAAGTATTTGATCAGCATTTATTCCATCCATATTATGCTCTTGATTGAGTTTTGATCATATGTTTTTCAGTTAATCTACATGAATAATTATTTAGGTTTATTTATGATAACATCCATTGTATTCTCACCCTTAATGAGAGGATGATATCACCACTTTCTAATCTTTTTCGTCTTCCTAGGATTACTTGATTTAAATTATGATTGATAATAAGGGTTAATCTTGTAGAATATAGATGTTTCCACTAAAATATAAATATTATATTTCATCTAATGTAATAATGTAAAAATTATGTTTGTATCTAGTTTTCCAGAATATACTAAACTATTGGGTCTACTTGGGAAAAGATTGCTTGAACATAGTACCTATGTAATTAGGTTTTGCCCCGGCTCCATGCTACTAGGGATAGAGTATTTACAATTGGTAACAAATAATGTTTATTAGAAACTTTGAAAACTAGATTTAAGAAAATGTAGATTAAAGAAATATAACCCTATAACTGATAATAAAAATATTTCAAAGGAATAAAATCTTATGATTTTTAGATTAAGTATACATTATATTTTTTATTATTTTTGATATTTTATACTTTAATCTACTGTATCCCACTGTTTTGAAATAGTTAATAGTAGATGGAACAGAAACTATATTAACACATGTATTCATAGTATCTATTTCCCACATTTGTAAGATAATGATTTCACATTTGGAGATGCATATAGAGTTTAACTACATATTACAATAATTAGAATACAGAGCTGTACTATGAGAAATAAAGAATCTCACATAAAGCAAGGTAATCTGAAATGTGATATTACAATGTTAGTCCAATAATGTGAAAAAAACGTCCACTAATCAATGGTACTACAATCCCATTTGTCGTTGAGTAATAGATAAGTTCATTAGATGAGATATTTCATACATTTTGAAGTGACTAATGGGAGAATGTTATCATTGATATTAATCATCTCTATAGGGGATACATATAATTGATGGTCAGTAATTCAAAAAAAGGAGAGGGATGAGATCGAAAATATGAATTTATGTATTTTAATTAAATTTTTAGGGAAAAATATTTCCCTCATGAACAAAAATGCGATATGGAATGAAAGTTAATCAGACTATGATATAAACAGAATTAATATTTGGTATGAAACCCAGTATACAAGGATATAAAGGAATGTTGTGGAAAATATATAAATAATTCAATGGAAAATAATGACCATTTATTTTCTCTTTTACCAATGAAAATAAGGGTACTAGTCTCCCAAAAAATTTCCTCATGCCAGGATATATAATCATGTTCAATCAAGATGGGAAAATAAAATTCTAAGATATTTTTTTACGAAGGAAATTATGCTAAAAATAATGATACTGGGTATTATAGAAAATGATAAGGGAAAATTAAAGAATTTATGAATAAAATTTCCATCATTCAATAAGTGTGGAAATAATTACCATGGAACATGCCTGTTGGGAATGTTCATTTTTTATAATTTTGGGAAAAATGGCCTGCAAGCCTTCGATTTCTAAGGCATCAAAGAATATGAAAATATGTGATGATTCATCTCGAAGGATATAGGAAACTATTTATATGATTATTCTAGACATAAAGTAAACATTCCTCCAAAAATAATGTTGGAAAAATATTGTGCTCATGCAGTAAAAATAACTATGGTTGAAGTTATAAATGATATAGCAGAATGTATATTAACCATATCCTCAAATTTAGTTGAAGCATTATTTGATTCTCAATCATCTTATTATTTTATATATTCAAAATTTTATATTAAAATTTGATATTTTAAATTCAATTTAATAATGTAGTTTTCTTTGAAAACACATATTATAGACCCTATAATGGTAATGATGTGTCTTGAAGTTCGAATTATGAATCACAAACTTGCCCCCACTATGGATATTCATATCAAACAAATGGTTGAGTATGATATAATAATTCATATAGTTTGAAATTCAAATTATTATAAAAATTTAGTTCTAAACGCGGATATGTGGTTTTTCATCATTAGATTGGAGACATCGTCATCTTTATATAATCCACTTTCACCTCCAATAGGTCTAATAAATGAGATTCATGTAGAATTAGAGAATATAAAACCTAGTGATGAAAATATGATCATAAAATTGACGATGTACCTAATGTACATGAATACATTGATGTATTTCCATAGGAAATACCTAGAAATCCTCAAGAGTTTGATGATGAGTTTTCTTTTTATTTAAACCATGATGCATGACATATATCAAAGACTCCATATAGAATGGAAATAGTGGAGTTAACATATTTAAAGAAACAACAAGACGAATTGAGTGGTATGTCATCTATATACCCTAATAATTAACCTTGGGGATCTGTTGTAATTTTTGTTAAGAATAAATATATACCTATGAGGCCATGCTTTGACTATAGTGAGATCAGTAGTTTTACTATAAAGGAAACAATATCACATACCTCGCATTGATGATTTATTTGGAGAACTGCATAGAGATATTTATTTTCAAAATATTTTCCGTCATTATTTATTTCATTAATCCTTTTTAAATTAGTAATACAATAAAATGAATGTACCTGGAACAAGTTATGGATATTAGGAATTTACCATAATTCTATTTGGACTGCCTAATGCATACTATATTTTTATGGATATAAGGAAAATATATTCAATGAGTATCATTATGATCTTCTTAAGGTATTTATTGACTATAACATGTTATAATCCAAAATTTATGCAGAACATGAGAACTACTGGTGTATTTTTTTAGAGACAATTAGAAGAAAATAGTAATGGGGAAAGATTAGAATGTGTGAATTATTGCATCAAACAATTTAATTAAGCAGAAAAATTGTATCCATGACTGGAATCTCAATTGATACTACAATAAAAAAGGATTTACAAGACATTCCAACACTACGTAACAAAGCAAGGTATGTAGTTTAATTGGTTTATAAGGTTACCAATGGTGTTTCATTCAAAATGTTTCCAGATTAGCTAAATTGTTATTCTAGTTAACTATAAAAGTGTGTAAGATTATTTTGTAAAAGTAATTTGAAGAGTGCATTGATGATTTGAATATGAGATAATTGGAATCTATGATCCTGAATTGACCTTCAGTAAATAGTGGTTTTGGTATTTATAGTGATGCATCAATTCAATGACTTGGTTGTGTACTTATATAGAATGATAGAGTAATTTTTTATACATCAAGGTAGTTTAAAATTCATAATTATAACTATCAAAATCAAAATATTGATTTAGAAGATAATATATTTTATCTAAATATATGGATACACTATCTTTATACTGAATGGTTAGAGATATATATAGATCAATATATTTGGAAATATAGGTAGAAATCTAAATGAGTCAAGGGGTATGGCTCAAGCTACTCATGGATTATGATTGATCAATACACCAACACCTAGGTTATGAAAATATTGTTGAATATACATTGATGAGGTAGAATAATAGTGTTCTCAAAAAACAATGATTGGCTGGGATCCTATTTACATGTATCTTGTAATGATGTATATTGTAATTATCAATGAAGGTGAAAGAGTGCATCTTTTTTAAATGACTTTCAAACCATCTTTTTTGGATGAGATAAAAATTATCATTATCTAATGATGGTAATTTTCATAATAAAAGGAACATTTTGTATGACTAAAATTTTGGGTACCCCATATATAAATGTGGACTTTTCAAATTTCATTGAAGGATTTTTGTTTCCTCTCTACATGAGATACAAAGAGAGTTATTGGATGATTCTCATAGCATGAATTTGTCTATACACCACGGTAGAACAAATTTTTATAGTGTTTTTAAAGAATTATATTAATGGAATAAAATGTTGAAGAAAATAACTAATTATGTATCAAGATGATTAGTTTGATAACAATCCAAGACAGAAAGAAAGCATTCCTCAGGAGTCAAAAAACCAATATATATTCCTACATGGAAATTTGATGACATTTCAATGGATTTTTTCTCTGCATTATCTAATAATCCATGAATGAAAAGTGAAATATTGGTAATTGTAGATAAACTTGTCAAATCATCACATTTTATTTATATAAGAGGTGATTTTATATTAGATATCCTTGAAGAACTCTATATTAATGAAATTTATTTCCATTATTATGCACCACATTTTATTGGGTCTAATCAAGATCCATGTTTTACAACATTATTCATGAAGAGTATTCAGATTTATTTTTATACTAAGACTCATTGGAGAACTTCACATCTCCCTAAATATGATAAAAAGGTGGATTAGACTATTAATCCTTCAGAATACATGTCATGGTTCTGATGAGATGACTTTTATTTTTTTATATGTAAATTCCTTTGGTAGAATTTCACTATTACAATACCTTCAATTAATTTATTTAAATTGAACGATATGAAGTATTTTATTGAAATAGATGTCGTACTCTAAAATGTTTTGATGATGTTGGTAAAATGGAGCATGCAGCCCATAACATTTCAAAGAAGCAATAGAAATGATAATATTGATTCAAACCAATATCAAAGCATCTCAATGTAAGAAATGTATTTTTTCTGATAAATGGAATATGAATGTGGAGTTTTGTGTGGGTGATAATGTTTTATAGAATGTATCTCCATGTAAGGGTGTTGTATAATGGGGATATATAAGGAAACTGAGCCCTAGGTATATTGGACCGCTTTAAATTCTAACGATAATTGCAGCTATGGATTATCATTTGGAAATTCCTCCTAGAATTTCTAAAGTACATGATGTGTTTCTATCCTATTTTATGTGGAAGAACATTCCAAACCAATCACATGTTATAACTTCTTATAAAATAGAATTGGAACCTAATTTATCTTACCGTAAATATCCTATTGAAATTTTTAATACTAGTGAATAATTTCTGAACAATCAGACTACTTAGTTTGTAAAAGAACATAGATGAAATTATAAAACTAAAGAGGCAATATGGGAACAATATGATATTATGATGAATTACTTCCTAAATCATTTTATGAGTTGAAATTATTTATATTTTTAGGATGAAATTATTGACAGATATGAGTATGTAACACCCCTATAATTAATGTATTGTTTTATTAAACATAAAATTATCAATTAGGTTTGTATCACACAACCCTGAGCCTAAAACATTGATAAAAAATAAATATTTACATTACTATTTGAAAAGTAAGGTGACCATTATGAATACTACACTCAAAATTTGAAAATAATCCCACAACTGAATGTATAAATAAAATTTAGGTATCTCAGAAATTCAAATATATTAAATTTATATAATAGAATAAATAAATAATTTTTTTAAAAAAATATAAATCAAGTGTTGGTGGGTTTGTGAATCAAAAATGTTTATTTTTAATTTTACCATTAATATACTTTTTTAACTAGAAATTAATTTTTATAATATATATTCATAATTTTATATTGTGTTGTATTATAATTATAATGCATTTTTTATGAAAATAATCATTTATACAATGTGTCATAAAATCATTACAATAGTAAAATTATCAATTATTGGGAAAATGTTGATTAAATTTAAGAAGAAATTTTTATATTTTGAAATTAATTTTCCAAAAATTTATTCCATTTTTTTAAAATTCATGTATAATAATGGTTAGGGTGAATTTTTTTATTTTTTTAAATAGTTAAATTTTTTGGAATAGTGATATAAGGTAATTTATGGTATTTAATATTTTAAGCAGAATAAATGACATTTTTTGTCATTGACAGTGAATGAAAAATTAGTTTGAACTCATATAAACTAGTTGTCATATATAATGTCATTAATGAACACTATTTATACTCTTGGGACAAAATAATAAACTAATGAATACAATATTAAAAAATACCCTCTCTCCTCTACTGTAAATACCACCCCTCACCACCCCTTCTCCTCACTAACTAAAATATTTTAATATTTATAATACATTTCCCAATTCCAATACCAATACTATTCTAAATGTTTTGTTAATTATGGTGTCACTAAAATAAAATTTTCAATTTCATTATGGAGGCTCTCATGGAGACTAAAAAGAAGAGGTAGAACCCACCATATTTCTCTTTTAATTTGTTCTCGTTTCATATCATTACCTAAAAAACCCTATAAATAATTATAGATGTAGTATAAAAAATATATAGTTTTTTTGTTTTAATGGAATACCCCTCATCAAATCTCTTCTCCTTTTTTTTTCAAAAAATGAAAACATTATTTGTGAGGTGTTGATTCATCACCTTTAAGGATGGAGAGTTTTTGTTATTTATTATCTCACTAAATAGTGATAATAAAAAATTATTATAGTTAAAAAATATTATAATACATGTATTGAAAATATTTTTAATGTTCTAGAACATATTTGTAAACATGTTATTTATCAAAATGATACCAATTCATTATGGTCATCAAAATCACCACTAAAAATTTAATTATTTTCATTAACATTTTATCAAAATAATAATCCTCAAACCATATAATTTTTTTTTGAAAAATACCATTTAAACTTATTATTGTTCATTAATAACATATAATTTAAATTCTAGAGAATTATTTTCATACTATATGAATTTCCATACTTATATACCAGCGGACCGATCATGAAAACCTAGAAAATGAATACATCCTAAAAAATGAAATCAAAATACATAAACCTTGAAAATCAGCATAAAAGAACATAAAAATATTAAAATAAATAAAATATTTGTTTAATAGGTTCTGATTTAATCAAATTAAATAATCCAATATGATATTCCTGGACATTATGTAGAACATTAGAATGCTTTCAAACATAAGGTATGTGTTTTATTATCTCACTTTTATTCCATTGATATAATACATATTTATTACTTATTTATTTTTTATGGTTTATGTATACTTAACATTGATGTATCATATCATTATTCCAAATATATTTATTATATTCTGTGTTTCATTTGATAATTATTACATAAATGGGGCAAATTATCTGACTGATTACAATGTAGTAAAGGAATTATAAACCTAAATTCAATTGTTTGGGATAATATTATTTTCCAATGATTATTTCAAGATATGAATATATGTGATATGAGCTTAGATTATATTTTGTTTTATTTTTAGTTAATATATGTTGATTTTATACTAATAGACATAATTAGATCATTTGGTTAATTCTCATAGAGTCTTTCAAAATTACTATTTTAAAGGTTTCATTATTATAATGTTTAAAGGAAGTGTTTTTTACATACATTTCATGAGTGGATTTTCCCACATTAATGAAACTATAATGACCCAAGGGATCTCTTATAGATTTATTTTATCATTTTCCAATAATTTATGTTCTTTTATATTTTCATGAATGTATAAATAAAGTATTTCCAAGTGAAAGACGTATTTATCACCCAATTTTTTCTTCATATTATTAGAGTAAATTTAAATATTTCAACACCCTTAATTGGATATTATAATTAAAGTAGAATGATATTTTTTTGATACTATATACCATAATTCATTAAATGGGTTATGATCATTTTGACTCAAGATGTAATATCTTGACACTATTCACCAAATTATTCTCGATAGTTCATCATTAGGTTTACTGATTTGGGAAATTATTTTCCTTTCATATGATATATTAACTATGATTGTATATATTGATTATGTATCACCCCCAAATTATGAGAATCTAATTTTTCTAAGTAATTGTTTATCGAGGCCCATTATAGCAACTTGATGCATACATAGGCCTCATGAAACAATCTATATAGGTATTTGGATGAAGCTTTAGCCATTTGTATATAATAATTGGAAGATGAATTAATGGAATGTTTTAAAAGTATTAAATTATTCATTACATCATTATGAGATTAGTTATTGATAATACATGTGATTGTTCGACATGTAGGACATCCATTGTTAGGTTTCATTCTAATGAGATTATTATAAGGAATTATTTGATATGCATTTATTCATTACATATTATGATCAATATTATGTTTTAAAGTAATTTGTTTTTAGTAATTCACAATTTCATATTTTTATGTCTTTTTGATAGATTCCATTATATTTTACCAGTATTAAGGAACATAGATCTCCCATTTCTGATGTTTTTTCTACTGAATTCCAATATGTATATTATGATTGACATATTATGTTAATCTTGAAAAATAGTGATATAAAAAATGATCTATTCTTTTTATACATCTGAAATTTTAATGTAATAATTATATTTTCATAGTTTTATAGATTTACTAAACTATTCGGTCCTATATGATATGAACCATTTTCAGGATTTAGTAAACAATTTGTTCAATTAAGTTGGGATTTATTGATCACAATACCAATGTCATAAAGTAATGCACCAACTCTAGTCTATTGGGGTTGGGGTCTTTACCACTATGTGACGTTAATTAATTTAATAATATTATATAAATGTGTAAATAATTATTTTTTTTATTGTAGTTGATAAATTAATATTGAATTAATTAATTATAAAAACACCATTAGATCCTCACGAATACCTAAAAAATCTTGTTATCAATTTTACCTAAATAGATAAAGAGTAATAAACTCATGTATGTAATTGGAAACATTAAAAAAATATTTTTCATCATTAATTGTAAAATTAATTACATGATAATTATTAAATTTTTTGATGGATGAATATAGGTACAACTATTAAGAAACATCAACAATTAAACAAAATATAAACACTCAATGAGAAAATTGATAAAAAACGTAACTATAATTCACATAGAGTAAATATATTAGAAGCATATATATGAAAAAAATATGTAAGTATGGTTTTAAATTATATGATTCATATATCTAGGGATATGACCGATAAGACTAACCTTTGTTCATGTTATTTTGGAAATGAGTTATAGGTTTTATATATCTAAATCCTCTCTTAGATACATGTTCGGTTTTATATGCCTAATTTGAGTTATGTTGTTTATTTACATCATCTTTGATATGTTATATCATTAAATTCCATTTATTTATGGTATTTGAGGATAATTTTTAATACATATCATTCTTGATTCAGTGATCAAATTACTACCCAATCTAAAGGAGGGAATTTCATTCCCAATTTTCATTCTCTAGAACTCGTTCTATACTCAAAAATAATTCCCTTTTGGGTGGTGTAAAAATTGGAATGGATGATGTTTCTATATATTCCACAATAATATAATGGGATATAAAATTTTATTTTATTATCTCAACACTTTTTTTTGACCCATGAATTACTATTCAATTGTAAAATATATTCCTTTCCACGGTAAGAGATATATTTTATATTTTTTGAAAACTAAATGTATATGTAGATTCATTGAAAATAAATCCCTTTTTGGAAACCAGAATCTAGATGTGGTTGTAACATAGTTGTACTGTAGGCTAGTCACTACAAAAGTGGTTGGTTGATATTTATAAAAAAAATAAATTTAGTGCATGAGGAATGGTTATAATAAGTAAAAAAATGATAAAAAATCCCTTGGGATATACTTTTTTTGACTCACACACTATATTTGAATAATTATTGCACATTTTTTTACAGTTTCGTCGATGTCTTCAAATAAAAAAAATTAAACCCAATTATTATCTTCCACGAATATCCTGATATAATAATGGTAACCTCACTAGTATATTTCATTGATTAGGTTTCTTATAATTACATTGATGATACCAATATATTATTATATGATTAAGGAATATTAATCATAAAATTATCAATATTTCATTAAAGGGTAAATTATTTATTTTCCCAATTTTTCATTATATGGAAATAGATTTTTTTATTCAACTAGAGGTTCAATAGCGAATTCTATGAAATGTCACATTGATTCTTTTCAGGAATTCATTGGACTATTTATGTTATGGGTGTGTCCTAGAATTATATATCCCCTCGATATGTAGATAAGTAACATGGGAAAAAATATATTGGATTTCCGATTATACATATCCTCATATCAGAATAATTTCCTTGGACAAGGAATTGAACCCGTGCTTGGATGTTCAACATTATTTATTCATTAGTATGATATCAATTAATTTTATTGTCCATGATTTCGTTATTTTATTGTTATATATTTCCCACTGATTCATTTAACTATTTCAATATGTTTTTAACTTATTACTACCATATAACTTGAGAAATGTTCACTATATTATATATTATTATATATGATACTCCATACTAAGCTTATATGTTAACCCAGATAGGTTTTAACATGTTAATGGATCTTGAGAGACTCATTTACTCAATAAACATAATATAACATCCCTAAAAGATCCTTGTTTATAAAGACCAAGATCTTATATTCTATAAAGGATAATTTCTAATTTTATTAACTAATATAAGAAATAAATATTTTAGATTTCTTTATACTTCCATCAAGTCTATGGGTTTATTTAATAAGTAATTCTATATAGGGATGCACGAAATTAAACAATATTGGGCGAATCATGAGACATATCGATTCGTAGAGGGTATTTTCTAATTAAATACCATATTAATTAATTATTAATGAATTCTTCAAATAATATAATTAACATATTATACATTATATTTTCAATATTCATTAATAATAAACAAACATCACCATTGGAATAAAATGTTCATGGAATTTAATTTTTTATCCAGTCAATAAATAGAATATATTTATATAAAAAATTCCCTAAACCTATAATTGTAAAAAGAATGAGGTATATGGTGATGTTAATATTTCTTTCAATAAATAAATGACACAACTTTTTGTATAGGATTCTTAAATATTAACATCTCATAGTCTAATGATTATATAGATATGGAACTCCTTTACCAAAAAAATAAATCATATACCATTTTATATTTAAGTCCTTTAGGAAAACGTAATGTGGGGTAATGGTAATTATTTTTGTTCATATTTTTCCAATTCAATCAATATAGTTCATCCATGTAAAAACCATTTAATTAGTGTAAGTAAATATTGAGTGTTCAATATAGAATGTAATTGGATGAAAAATATTCCTATTATATAGGGTGATTTTCAAGGAAAAATATAAAGATGAATATAAAAAGTTTAATTCCTCAAACAAAAATATTATGAGAGGATTTATAACGTATTACATGTTTAATATATACAAAAAATTTGGAAATAATTTTTAAATATTAATAATATCTAAATAATAAGAAATTGAGATGCATAAAACCTTATGATAATGGTAATGTAAGATTCATAATAGAATGTGTGGGATACCATGAAAAAAAAATTATAAAGAAATAAATTATATTCATTGTAATACGTGTAAATTGGGTGGTTAAAATAGTATATAAATTAAAATGATGGTGTGCAATATAAAACATTTCTCATGAAATTTAAATTAGAACGAGAAACCCTTATAATCATAGAAATATACAAGTCAAAACACATTAAAGATAAATATTTAAATGAGAATAATAAATATGCTAATTAATTATTGGATAATGATAAATAATTATATAGGGTAAATAAATACAATATAAATAATATAAAATGTATTATAATAATAAATATGTCTCAAGTTGTAAAAACTAAGATAAGAAACAGTTACTAGTAATATAATATATGATGTATGTATAATTTTATAACACGATTACAAGGAAAAATTTTTAAACCCAAAATATGTATTATTAAAATTAATTAAAATTATTCATTATAATTAACAGAAAATATTTTGAAGAATAGAGTTAAATAATAAATTTTTTAACTAAATGGATGAACATTGTGTTACCACAAAAGTGTACTGTATTATTATCTAATGTATCAAATTTAATTTTATGATAGAACACGACCAAGGTTTTAAAAATCCATGAATAACATAAATTCAGTAAAATTTACCCATTTTTAATTAATCACACCATAACAATGATATTATGCTATATAATATAGAATCTATCCCAATGAATTAAATTTGAGAATAGTAATCACTTATCATCATTCCTCCGTAGTTGAAATGATATCAAACCACCATTTAAAAAAAATTCTATTCCCAATAACCCATTTTAGAATCTATTTCATATTTCTTATCCTTTATAATTCTCATTTATAATTATCTTTTTTTCATATATATTAGTCATTTATTTTCAAATTTTGATATTAGGTTCAAGTAATCATGATCGTTTTAAAAATGTTTTGTACTAGTGGTTCTATTCATAATTTTCATATAAATATTCACTACTAATAGATATTATAGGGTTCCAAATAAATTTCTTAATTATATTTAATTATATAACTTCAATTTATGGGAGTTATGGTTACAACTGATAATATTGAAATCAACAATGAGTATGTCTCTATGATTTTTAATGAACGTTTGTTAGTATAATACCAAATGATTTAAATATTATTGATAAATTAAATGATATAATATAATAACATTATCATAATATTTAAATAATATATTTAAATATATTAAATTCACATATCCATCCATTTTATAAATTTATTTCTTTTTTCACGTTGGAGGTTTGAGTGACCTAAATATGTACAAACCATACTTAGTTGATAATTATGAATTTTTTTAGTTATAATATCATTAAAAATGAATAATTACACTATTTAATTTTTATTAGTGTAATATATCATATATGAATGTGTTTTGAATTATAATATTACCTAAAAGAGGGTATTTTATATTATGAGGAAATCCTATTTTTCTCAGAGAACTCTCATTTGGATGATTGGATTTACCATGATTGTTTATTGAGAATGTTTTTTTATCAAATTGTGCAATATTTCTTTCAAGAATGTTAATAATATCATGAAAATAATATTCCTATGGTAATTTTTTTTAACGAGAGATAAAAGGTGATAATGAAAATATGAAATTAAAATTTGTGTTTTGATGAAGGTGGAAGTCAATATGATTATATGGATGTTGAATTAATTTTTAATATAACTTTATAAATGTATCATATGTTTTATAATTTTAAAATATAAAATATGATATCAATATCATATTTATTAACCCAAATATAATTTAGGAATGTTCATATAATTATTTCTATGAAATCAATACATTTTTTACTTCAAGTGGAAGCAGACAAGACATAGGAACAATTGTTGTTTTTCCCCTCAAGGGGAAAGAAGAAAAGTGTTTAATCTTCATTATATTAGAATAAAAACCATAAGTATCAAAAATATATATTTATTTATATATTAATTTAAATAATAGTTCATTAAATTTAATGTATAATTGAAAAGGATATAAGGAAAATTATAACTCAGGTTGTGGTCATGGTATTAAGCATGGATAAATCCATTGAAAAGTAATGATTAGGATAATCCCATGAGATAATAATCTTAATATAAATATCATTGGTATTGGGGTTATGACCATGAAATAGGATTAAAGGTGAAACCTAATTCTTGATTTTTATTAATGGTGTTGTTAATGGTTCCATTTATATGTTGTGATAATGAAATATTTTTAAATAAATCAATTTATTACTAAGAGAGAACTTGTTTCACATTCCATTTTCCCCCAAAATAGATAAAAATTCATTGGAGTGTGAAATGCTATTGTGAATTCCTCAACCATCCATTTGAAAACATTTAAAAAAAACTATTTTTGTCTATTTCTATTATAATATTCAACTTAACAATTTTTGGTCATAATGCTTCCACATATAAAATCAATTTGTTTCAAATAAAATTTTAATGTTTATTGAAAATAATTTTGCATACTTCTACAAAAAAAAATTTATATTTAATTATAAAATTTATATGTTTCATAATGTTATCAATTTATATTGATTAACTATTAAAAATATGTTAATTAAAAAATTTATGTGGATTCCATAGCTATCTAGAACCCAATTTTCTTGAAATATTATTTACTTAATAGAATACCAAAAGTAGTTTATTTTATTCAAAAATATTCCTTCTGTTCAATAAATTTTAATCATATGTTTAATAAATTATAAATTTTATCTAATAATATATATCCAAAAATAAATATTTTATTAAAAGATATTTATTATGAAAATATATTATATTTTTATATAATAATAATTTTAGTATATTTACTTTTCATCTTTTTAGAGCGTCATCATAGACTGTACCACACCCTATTAAGTGGACATAATGAATGGGGATAATTTTCTACATGTTAAATGCCCATTTTGATGGGTTTTTAATGATGTTTCCCAATACGAGAAAATCTAGAGGTGCCACAACTGTGTTGCTCCCCATGTATGTATTTTAGTTCACCTATCACAAGCACGATATGCTAGTTACGACAACCTATTTGAAGGTGAATGTGGTCATCAAGATGATGTGATGCAATAAAAGGGAAAACCATATATAACATGCCATGGAGTGGAATATATTTACATGGTTTATAACATATTGAGTTGGGCATGGTGGTTTCACACCATTTTAGAAGTCATGGTGAAGATTTGATTATCTTGTCTTCCATAAGAAGCCACACTAGGACCATTCAAATATCATTTCTAAAAAATAATATTTATTAGAAGAAAAATTCAACCAGAGGCTATGACTATAGTCATATTCATGTTATGTAAAAATTAATAAATTTGTTAAAATATGGAATGCTACAAGTGTTTTCATTGTAGAAATAACTAGAATTGAAAAATGTATATAATGAATTGATTTTGTGGAAGATGTAATGCCAAAATAGTTAATAGTATCACATTTTTTATGGCCATTATTTTACGAGTTTAAGGAATGAATGATACATACATTAAAGATCTTACGTTACTTATAAAAGTTATGTCTAAGGGGACTAAAGAATATTTTCTAGTCATTTTTAATTAAGATGATGGGTAGGATAGTAAGTAATCATTCTATATTTCTTATAGAACCTTGAAGGTCAAAGAGTATTCTATTATAAGATATCCATCATTTCATTGGATATAAAAAATATATATTCTAAATAAAAACACCATTGATTGTGTGTGCCTATATTATCATCATTTGTAGAAGTGAAAGGGAAACAATTTGAGATGTGAGTTCCTTGATAAAGGAGGACTACATGTTCCCAACATAATCATTTAATTGAAACCCAATGTTATGTAATACTGGATTAATTAATACATCGAAATGAATAAGATTTTATGTGATGTTTTCACCAAAACATTTACATGCATTATCATTGGACTATCACAGTGTGGGTTGACAATGTAAAATACATCATGTTATTTTATACATTTATCCATCATTGAGTGTAAATATATAGTGTAATTAAATTCTACTACAAGGGAAGAGAAAAATTAACTTATTTCTCAATGAATTATTTAACAAATCAATACCTAGATTCACCCTCATGTTTGGGATTCATATTCTATATGGATTCATAAAATGAAATATAAGGGGAGTTTGTAATTTCTCTCTACTAAAAGCATAACAATGATCATCAATAATTAATGTACCCTTCTATTTGAAGGAAGAAAATTCAAATTATGTAATATTAGAATGGATGATCAACTTATATTTTAGGTAATATATGTGTACAAATTATCCATTTATGGAATCACTTATAATATAGTGAAATAATCCTTAATATCGGGATATGATAAAGAAATTGATATTGACTTTAGTTCCATTAAAACAACATGATGTGGTCCTCTGAATTCCATCAAAACAATTTTAATTTCATAAAAATTATAATATTATATAGGTAATATTTATTAGTATTTGCAATTGTTTTTTTAATGTTTAAGAGCCAATTTTTTTTGGTGCTACTGAAAAATTATTATGATCGGATTTGGAGTTTATGTGAGACTGTTGAATACATTTTTGAAAAACTAAATATTATTTTCTAACACATATATATAGGAAATAAAAATATAAAATATTATATAATAATGATTAGGATCATGAAAATACTCTATCCAAATTTCAAGAAAAACGAGTATGTTCTTGAAGGAAAATATGAAAATTAGATATCACTATATAATTATTATGGCACTAATATGGATTATAATCTTATATATAATGATAATTCACCATGAATGAATGTAATTACATATGAGGTGGGTATTAAATCAATTACAGACCAATAAAATTTTGGAGAGCCCATATTTTTATGATGTTGATGAGGTTATGTCAATCCATTCCACTAATCATAATCGATAGCAAAGTGGATAAGAGTAATATTCTTTATGATTAAATCTTATATGGAAATTGGGACATATAATGACGAAGTTTTACATAAAATATCAATAAAATAAAAAGAATAATATAGTCATTCCATGAAAATGATGAAATATAGTATATGAAATTCATATATTATGACCTTATTTGTTGAAAATATTCTTTCCAATGAAGTGAATATTTATCCGGAAATTAATGTACTAGTAGTTGAATTCTAGAATGAAGAAGGTGTCATGATGACAATCGAAAATATTCCATGAGATAATTATTTTGATGATAAGAATGAAAGAATTATATTAAGGGTTATTCAATAAGATAAACATGACACATCACTTGAAAAATATTATATAAAGGGAAAAAATAATTTGAAGGATATTGAAGTGGTTCATTATTGGTATAATAATAGGGAAGAACCAGATGGAGAATAGTCAGAATTGAAATTTGTGTTTGAAATACTCAAATATATAATTTTATTATATTGGGAGAATGTAGCCAACCTTTAAATCATTTCTGAAAAAAACATTAATATTTATTTTGATGAAAACTATTAGTGAATGAGTTATGATAAATGAGAACGAGAAAGAAGAATTTATTTATTGGAATTAGATGTGTGAAGATAAACAATAATTATTTTAACCAAAGATGATGAATGTAAATTTTAATTTATCAAAAAAAATTCAGTAAATAGAAGTTTATGAGAAATCATTTTTACCTATTAGTCATGTTCATTTTTTCAAAGATACAGGTTAATTTATTGTTAATCACGTTGAATAGAGAAATATATTTTTTGTTTTTTCAAAACCAATAGAAATGAATCCAAATAATTATATTTATCATTATAAAACTATGAAGGAAAAAAATAAAGGGGAAAAGGAAGATTATTATTCATTAATAGTTATATGTTTTTTGTAGAAATAAATGATACACATACTATGTGTTCCCTATATCCATAAGTTCCTTGATTGTGAAACACCAATGAAAAAATTAAATCAGATATTATAATAATTACTATTATTTTAATTAATGATATTTTTATTTTAGGGATTTAGAAATAATGAAATCAATTTCATATTAAGAATGGACAAATTTAATCTAAATTACATGGATTATCTAGAATCAAAAATTTGGAACTATCATTCAGATATATTGAATGTCAAAAATTATTTTTTATTTTTTAGGAAGACGAAGACTTTACGGAGCCAGCTATTGAAGATGAAAATTCATCAAAAACATGGGTACTGAAATGTATAGTTTATAATGTTAATATTTTTAACATTACCTTTAGTGAAATTGATATATTATGATCAATGACATTTAAGATTTAATTAACATAACTTTTCTACAGCATATAAAGGAATTGTTAAGAAATCCATGAATTTAAATTATGGATTCCGTTATTTCTATAATAATATGTTCCTTAATATTATTGGGTTTGAAAATAAAATCAAATCCATGAATGGGTATAAAGTATAATTCCATTATATTAGATGATGAAATAAGATAAAACCTCATTATGTCACCAAATTTTGTGATAAGAAACATGCTCTAGAGTCCAATGAAATGATTAATATCCTAAAAGATTAAGGTAACTCAATTATTATACTGTGAATAGGAACTAATGGAAATTTATAACATAATAGAGATTAAAAGTTTCATATTCTACACCTAGACTATGAGAATATTCTATGACATTGATGTCAAGACAATTTGAGCAAATAATTACAGAGATGTTAGAAAAAGGGTAATTAAGAACATGATTTTCCCAATCTCACAAACGATCAGACTCACATATGTGATCATTGTAAAAAAGTTATGATTTTATAGAAGAATTAAAATATTAATGAAATGAAGGAAGGAAAGTTTGTTGAAATTATGGAAATAAATGTTTTTTAGATTATATGACCCCAACAGATTGAAATTTACAGGTACCATGAGTTGTTTATTTATGGTATTTTAATTATGTAGGGACTATTCATATCACACAAAATACTTACATGAATAATTTTATAAATATATATCAATGGTGTGCAGAAAATATGCATTGTTATAAGATTAAAAAACTAGAAACTAGATATTGAAACATGTTTACATGTCTAAAATTATTATTGTATCTTGTGATGAATATAATTACGTATCTAGTTTTAGATGTTTCAACAACCTATAAAATAGAGTTTTAGAATGATGAAATCACATAATCATCAATACTACCATGATAATTATGATTTAGAAGTCTATTCTAGGAATATTTTGGAATGATGTGGTTCAACCATATATTTACATATAAAATAGATAATTTCTCCTAGGAAATGTAGGGATAAATTTATATGGAAGTTTTTATGGAAATAATCCTACAATAAAATACATCCTGGAATTTGGAAGTAAATGTATTATTATCAAAATTGGGAAGAGTGTATGATTTTATAACCATTGAAATACAATCATATATCTTGTAAAATATTCGATATGTAAAACATACAGATGTTAAAAAATGAAAATTTAAATGATTATTGATAAGAATGAATTTGTTGTTTTTAAAATTTGGAGTCACATGAGTATATTTCACAATAAAACCATCCAATTTGAGAATATGTATGTAATTATGAATCCTAAAATTTTAGGGATGTTATTATAAATGAAGAGGATTATGATGGCGGGTATTATTGTGATGATAGTGCATAATGTATTTGGTTTCAAGAGGATTAATTACCCACAATGAAATAACCCAAAGAAAAATTACTAAAGACTCAAAAAACCTAGATCAAACTGAGATAATTGTGTCCCAATAATTTGTCTGTTTATTTTATATAGAAAAAAATATCATTTAAATAATCTTTATATTATGATCCTTGGGTCTAGTATATTTGTGAGGATCTTGAGAATATATTGAAAAATGAGATTTGGGAAAACAATTTATGGATAATTGTCACAAATTTTTTCAAATATAAAATGGAATGTCAATAAGTGGTATTAAGAAATTACATGAATTGAAAAAAATGAGATTCTTTCACATATAGATCAACCTGAAACTAATCAATTATTATTATACATTTAATTTAAGATGAATCTCATAAAATATCAAATGGAAATCAAATATAAATTATTTAATGGTGTAATTTAAAAGTATGTATATGTTGACCAAATTGTCGGGGTTTATCATTGATGAAGATAAATGTAATTTATTATACCTATAGTTGGCATTGATTGGACACAAATAAATATAAATGGAATTATAAAACTAGTTTGATCAATTCATTAAGATGTTTTCTATCAATAGAGTTAGGGTCGAAAACAATCTAAATAATATGAAGAATAATGACCAGTGATTAATAGTTAATATTTTTGGTGAGACAATATTAGAGGATTGGGTGATAAAAAATGAATGATGTTTTCAAAACTCGTGATGTACAAAATCAAGATGTCTATAATTGGAAAACAATCCATTTTTTAACTTATAGGTAACTCAAGAAATTTATTTTATATTTATATCTCAAGATAAATATTCCCAGGTGGCCATAGAAAGAGTTAAAATAGTGTATTTTAGGAACCTTTCAACTTTTACTATAATAAGACAATAGTTATTGAAAGATGAGTAGAGGAATAGGAATGATGTTACTCCATATCACAAAATAATTAGGTTTTTACCCTATTTCATGGCCATTGAACCTAATATTTTACATTTTATATTTCAAAATGTTCATTTTCATATTTATCAAAGGAAATTACAGATGAATGATGTTGAAATAATTCCTTTATAAATCCATTAAGTGATTGAATAAATATTGGTCAATCTTAATGATTTATAGTTCAATTTGTTGGGATATACTGAGGTGGATTGATATGGTTTAGTATCGAATATTTTATCACCTTTAGGACCGATATTTTATCTTTGGAGATAACATATACCATAGAAAAGAAAGATATATGATTTGATATCCTAGATCACCATGGTTTTTTTTATGTTTCTACCTCTCATAAATGAAACAAATTTCTATTATTGAACAATAATATGATGATATTGGTATAAAAAAGATTACTAGTATTCCAATAATGTACCATTATTAATCTTTGTTCACTCATAACTAAAATCATATTTATTATATGATGGTGAAGCACATGAATATCAAATACATTTTTTAATTTACAAAGTGGATTGAGGATCTTAATTTCTGGAGTGTTTACCAACTCAAGATCAAGTAACAAATTTCATAATAATATTTGTAAAAAATGGCACTTGAGAGGAATTGGTTGGCTCTTAGTGTCAAACTATATCCATCCAACTGATGGAATGCATAATGAAACCATAACTCCCCAAGGTATCTCTCATAAAACAATAACTATATGTTTTCTCCATGATATGAGTGGGATTTATATCCCTATTTAGTGAAATTTAGATATAACTAATCACTTTGTGTTCATTTCTAATGTTGTATAAATATCGATGTGTATTTGAAATAGGGATAAATCATGACCCAATGGGTGGGGGTGTATGTCAATGAAAAATATGTGTGTGTTATATGTTTATTGATAGGGTTTAGACATTATCATGGAATACTATTCATAAAATTATTATTTTTTACATCAAACACTCCTCACATTGTCTTAGTATTAGTGATTTGGGGATCATGGATACATATCATGAATTTATTTTTCTAAATGTGGATTAATCGACTCTTATTAAGATCAATTCACTGTTAACATATCAAATGGGATATATTGTAACCCTAAAATTGCTCCTAAGGATTTCTGAGATTCATTTTATTTTTCATGGATGTTAAAAAATGCATTCTAAAATTTCTTATTATTGAGGTAACCATTTTTGTTGAAGCAGATATTCTCCGAGGAAAGGACCACAAGCAGGTTTGTTGGAGTGGTGAAGGATGGGGAATTCTCAAGAGGACCACATCTATTTAAATGGTTAGAGTGTGAAGGATGGCCCCAAAAATGGGAAAAGTATAAGGCACAATTCTCGTGTTGGTACCTATATTGGAATATTAATGGTCCTAAATAAACCAGTCTATACAGGTGATCAAGCCTATATTGTGGAAAACTAAAGGCTTCTAGAAGTCATATAGCATAAAACAACCTCCCCATATGTACCAAGTTACGGGGAGGAATTGGTGATAGAGATACACTGTGAAAGGAGGATGACATTGCTATGTCAACAATGTATCAGACGGTGTAGTGGAGAATGGTTCATCTAGTGTACTTCGAGAATTGACCTGATAATATTATTAAAATAATTTTTTATAGCATATCTACATATGATAAACACTTATTTATAATGGATAAACCATTGGTGTTTTTTTTCAGGGAAATATTTCCTGTATCCTGGAACCAAGATTATTGCAAGGAATTCAAGCATTCAATTTTAAATATCCTACCAACATGAGTAATGAATGATTGGGTTTGATATAAGATGTAACAAACACTTAGAAAATGGATTAATGTATATTTTTAAAGTACTATAATGTGTGAATTAATGAATAGAGGATATAAAAAATAGAGAGGATTTTTGATTGATAATATAATGGAAAAAGTAGGATATGAATTATCTAAAACACATTATGGATGAAATGGTGGAAAAGAAAAATGGGGTATATTTATAAATTTTATATAGAATGTTGATGTTAAAATAATATTCTATTTTAGGAGTTCTACTATCTTTCAGGATGTGATAATTATTTGTGAGAAAGATAGGCACCATTGTGGGTGCTTGTTTACATCATTGTCCAATAAAATGAAAACAATCAGAGAAGTGAGTTCCTTATTTAATGATGGAATTGAGTTATAATATTTTCATTATGGTTAACTAGGGTAGTTAGTCACATCACACTAAATTTTTTGGTAAATGAATAAATATTCTAGTGAAATTTTGAAATATTTAATTTATTTTTCTTGATCTTTAGACTAGTCCAGTGTAAGGGAACCATGTAAAATCCTAATGTCATCTAATTATTTCATTGTATGATAAGTGGATTGATAGGGTTAATTTATTGTGTTCCTCAAGGTGAGTGATCAGGATCCCTATTCAATAAATAATTTACTGAAACACACACGCACACACGCACACACATATATTCAGCCCCATATGTTTATAATACCATACAAATATCTATCCTTATCCTTGATATGGTGAATATAAGAATAATGATTATTTTTTAAAAATAAAAATCATAGTATTTATAATTTAATGTTTAAATAAAAAAAGAATGAAGGGAAAAAATCATAAAAAAATTGTGTCCTAAAATATTTATTTTTCAGATTATAATATATTATCAATTTCTAGTAAATTACGTGTAAATATAACATTCATATCAAATATATATTTTAACCATTATATATTTCATTTCTGTAAAATGTAATTTTTTGAAATTTTATAATTAAATGTATAAATTCGTAATTATTATTATTTAACTATATTTTTTAATTAATATGTTCCTTATAATTGATTATGGCCATTATTTTGTTTCATTTATATACTAAATAAGTTGTTTACAGTTTTTTCCCATGACTTATATGAATACAATTGTAATGTTATAAACTATAACTCAGTTTGTTGTGGTTTAATATTTTATTGTTCAAACACTAGAGAACATATCCACAAATAAATAAATGAATAATTTAAATTAAATTCCTATTATTGTAAATTGATATCCAAATCCATTCCTATACCTGTTACTCATGAGTTTTATATCATGGTATCACCAAAAGACAAACCATAAAAAGACTTAATGTGTAATCCGTTGGAGGTTTTCCAAAGAGGAGTTATAACTCTTAACCAAATTATTTCTTCATTTTTTATTATTTTACACCTCTCTAACCTATCATAAACATTACTATATAATAAAATTATAGGAAATATTTATTGAAAGCAGTAAATCATCTACTGGAATAATTTTCAAAAAAATTAATTCACTAATACTACACAGACTACAAATTCATTTCAAAGTTGAAATATTTGTATGATTCCATGAAGAGTAGTGAAATATAGTGATAATTGCTGACTATATTTTCAGTTATAATGATTCTAGTTGAATTAATTTATTCATATAGTGATAAAAATTAAATAAATAAATTCAAAATGAAAAAAAGAATAAAGTGATATCAGTTCCCAAATGTGGTTTTTATAAATTGATGATCTAACTACACTTATGATGTAGTAATATTTGATACTCACATTAATCAATCAATTTTATTGATATAAAAGTTATATGTTCCTATAAATATACTTATGAATTCGAATTCATATTTCTTTAACAAATAAAAAAAATGTGAATCATGATCAAATTGCATAATCAGAATAAGAATCTAATTCAATTGGTAGGAATTAATTACAACATTTGGGTGAGGTTTTATCTAATACCAACCAATGTAGTTTTGTGATTTAATTTTATTTTAAAAAAATTAATCAAAATGCCATGGTAATTGAATAATAGAATCATGGATGTCAAAAAATAAATAAAATAATTGGTAATCACTAACGTGGACAGATTATGATCTCACCTATGAGTTTTAGCAAATCATTATAAAGTTATTCGAAAAGATAATTTAACAATCACAGAAATAGGAGAAATTTCAAAACAGTGCGATGAAAAAAAATTATGATGATATATTGGAATTAAGATTAATAATATCTAATGTTATAATAATGATAAAATAAAAAATAATAAAAGTAATATATAACTATGGAGAATAACCCTCAGGTATAGTCCCTAGGAGACACCCGCAACTAGTAACTGAATGATCCAATCTTCCATGATTGTATCCTCATAAAAAAACATACATGTCATATATATTTTATCATGTTCAAATAATCATCATGCATCCTAAAAAATAGGGGATGTTCAACTGTCTTAAATGTAGCTCTGAATCATCCAATGAATTATTCACGATGTCATCATATTTATAATGTTGTAAATGAATACGATTCCAATATTATGAAGCTAGCACATAAGGTTTTACATCTTGAATACCGAATTAAAAATTTGACTCGTGTCATGAATTTAGAGCTCAAATTAATTGTCACATTGGATCACCAGTGATCCTGGGATTAATTCTCATTCGGGGGATCTTTTAAACCATTATATAAGTTTCCTGACAGGCATAACCCTTTCCATTACTATAGTGAATATTAATCATGTCATGTATTTTAATTGTCCGTGATGTTCATAAAAAAGGTCTGGTCCATGGGTTTGGTGTGGTATTTCGAGTGTATATTTTTTCTTCTCCTTTAAAATACAAGTCATGGTGGGAGTATTCATTTTATAAAATGTGGCCAATTCAATTATAATCAGAAAAACATTCCACACACTCCTTTGGGACAAGTTATCTAAAACACTAATCCACAAATAATTTAAGAACCTAATAAAATATGTATAAAAAAATGTATTATATGAAAAATTAAAAAAAAACTAATAATTCAAATTCTCCATAGAAATAACACATTTTTTATTTTATTTCTTCATTTATGTCACGATCTGTCTTTAGGGCCCGGGCTGCAACTACCCCAATCATTCCTTCTATAGGCCAGCGGTTGGTGAGTAGCCCCAAAGGCATAAATTCCTAATCAAGGAAGGTATTCCCTTTATGATACTAAACAAAAACATTAGAGTACGAAAAAGAAAGTAAACACTAAATGAATACTGTATATAGAAAGTAGTGCTGAATGTAAAGGGGGCCAAGAAATATAAGCCCAACAGTAATGTAACGGTACTATGGAAAGAAATTACAACTGAAAAAGGGACAATAGCTAAAAAGGGAAGCTCTTGGAACGTCTTCCGAGTTTCCTAACTGATGGGTAGGTACATATGTCCACCTCAGTACTCCATGTCTATCGGTCTGCTCCGTATACCGTATCCTCGTGTGGTCCACCTCCAGGTATCATCTGGTCCTGTCTTGCTCTCAGCCTCCATCAACGATGTCCATCATCTGTATCCAACATAATGAAGAGCGGGCATAGACTTTGCAGGGGTGATTATAATGATACTCAGCAGGGACCCTGAGACCCCAAAGGTCTCCCAGAATTCACAATGGATAATCCATAGAAGAAAGATACAACCACAAGGTATCAAATAACCCTACTTAGGTATATGCCCATACATATACCTATGTTATCAATCTCAGTTCGGCTGCTACTCTCGAGTCCATGAACAACCCAATCCAAACAGGAAATAAAGTAAATCACATAGATGATAATGATTTAAAATCAAGGCTCAAGATCACATAGGTAAACATCATTCGTATAGAAATGGATATGATTAGATGTAGTCACTGATTAATCTAGGCTATCGAACCCACACATGATACAAGACCAGCTAAGCTGTCGCACCCACACAAGATACAAAACCAGCTTCTCTGTTAGAACCACATAGGATTCCAATACAGAGGTCAACTACCTAACCGACACATGATACATCAACAATAGTCATCGCTGTCAAACCCACGGAGTATCCCAGTACAGTAGTCGTCGCTGTCGAACCCACAAAGGATTCCAATACAGTAGTCATCATAGTCGCAACCAGCTCTAGGGTTCCCACACACAGCACACTGGAATCCGGGAGGGTCCGCTCCTCGAGCAAAGGGGTCAATAAATCAAATATCATGAATTCCAGAGTTAATGTATACCGAGAGATCCATATCATCCAGAGGAACACAACGTGATAGACAACGCGTCAATGGAACCCTCAGTATAAGAGTTACTGGATTTTCCAACCCAGGGGCCCGGTTAGAATTCCGCTCATTTCAAACATGGCCATTTTCTAGTGTTTTCCAAAACTCACATAGAGTATCTCAAAAGGACAACCTCGTCATGAGGATCCCAGTGCTGCAGATGGCGCATCGTTTGGATGCGCAGTCTTAAAGATATTCACATTTAAGAGAAACGGGCCCAGCCCGTCAAGCCATTTGGGCTGGCGGGTGTGCTAACCCAGTTCGGTGGGTCTGACCCAGCTAGGGGTTCATCCATGCCCGGTGGGATGTGGCCCGCCCTGGCACTGTGGCTCGGCCCACGCGAGGGCATCCTGGCCCGCAACAGGCCGCGACTCGGCCAGTAGACCGAGCAGAGCGGGGGGGGGGGGGGGGGGGGTAGTTTTTTGAAATAGCGGTGCCGAGCCGCGCCACCCCTCGTACCCGACCGACCGAAACCAGTCTGTCTTCTCCGGAATGAGCGACCCGCATAGCTGGCCACTGTCCTCCCACGCGGCACCTTCAGGTGCCATGACTTCCTTCAATCTGGCCAGTAGGTGGTTGGCCGGTTCGCCCGCCAAAGTGGCCCGCGGTTCCAGTGTAGTACATCGCCTCACAGAGCCGCGGTCTTCTGACCGGTCGGCCATAGCCAGATGGTTCGCCCGACAAGTGGCCCACACAGAAGGCCTCGATCATCCCGCAACCTGGCGCCATGGGGGCAGCATGGTCCTCTAGCCCAGCCGGCTATGGCTATCCGGTTTGCTTCATCCAAGAAGCCCACACCACGGGCCGTTGTTTCATCCACACAGCCGATGTGTAGTAGCTGCTTCCATTCTCCATCACATCCAGAATCTTCCACCTCTAGTCGCCGCCTCCAAAATATTCATGATCTAAAAGAAGGTCGTCGGGCCACGTTTGTTTGGCCCGCGCCCTCTACATTAGGTGATAACAATATGCTGAAGACAATCTATGATTTTCAATGAATAATGAGGTACAATTTTATTCAATTGAAAGTTGATCATAACCTCCTACCTCGATTCAAGGTACATTACACATCGATGAGCCAAGGATGACCGTGTTGCGAAAGTCGGGTGTCGCGGAAGATGGACGTCAATTCCGTTGACTTCAGGGTGCAGCCGAAGAGGAAGCGTCATTGGATAAATCCCTCACACTCTTCCTCAGATATAGTGAATTCTCACAAATCCATCCCCCAAAAATAAAATGTCCAACCAAACTAAAAAATAACACCACCTATATGAAAGGATGGATTATAGATTTTAGAATTCAAACACATAAAATAATTAATTAATTGTGGAAATAAATTAATTAATTAAAAGGTGTTGGCAAACATATGGGATAGAGAAGGAGGTGGAGAGTTTAAATTAAAGAGGGGAGGTGTCAAATTAATTAAGGGGAGTTAATGGGGATTATAAGGGGATGTTGAGTGTTTAGACACATGTGGGACCCACCCTTAGTTATATCCTCCCAAGAGAGGTAATGTGGGGTGTTGGCCCCACCTCCAACTCCCTTTTTGAAGAAATAACCACCACTATAAATAAAACTATGTACCACATAATTTTATTTATTTTAATAAAATTCCCAAAAATTAACTTCCAACTAGCATAAAACACAACTGTAGTAAAGGTCTCCTTAAGTGACTACCAGCACTGAGAGTTAATCGGCGCCCTTAGATTTAAATTCCCAGCACCGGTTGAAAACTTTAAAAATCCTTCTCGTACGTCTACTGAATGTACCTGAAAAAAAACATCTGAAATAGATTCCGGGTACATCAGGCCTCAAAATCAGGCAACGTCAGAAAATACAGACTATTAAAATTAAGAAGAATTTATGAAAAAAATTTCCATGAAAATTATGGATTTTAAATTTCCCCCACCTCTGGGCTTTACGTTCCCGTAAAGCTAAAACACACACTAGGGAATCAAATGAGGGTACTGAGCAGGCATATGAGCCTCCTGATCCCAGGTGCTCTCATGGAGGGTCCCATATTGCCAGCAAATGCTCTCTAGTGGAATCGATCATCCATGAAGAACCCACTCCTGTCGATCCTCAATCTCCACTGGGACCTCCATTAATGTCACCCCTTCATCGATGTCCTGCTCCATGTGGTAGATGATGTGGGATGGGTCATGCATGTTTCTCCTCAGCTGAGATGCGTGGAGGACGTCGTGAACCCGATGCAACTGAGGTGGAAGGGCCAGGTGGTAAGCCACCTCGCCTACTCTGCTAATGAAATGAAATGGCCTGATAAAACATGGAGATAACATGCCGCCTTTGCCAAATATCTATATACCATAACGAGGTGAGACCCATAAAAATACATGGTGGCCATCCTCAAACTACACTGGTCCCTATCTCTTATCAACATAGGAATTCTGTCTACTCTATGCAGTATTCATCCACTCCCGGATGATCTACACCTTCTCTGTCGTAGACTGAACCATCTCTGGTCCTACAAGTGCTGACACCCTTGGGTCTGTATTGCATAGAGGTGATCTGCAAAATCAGCCATACAATGCCTCATATGGTTCCATCCCGATGGTGGAGTGGTTGCTGTTGTTGTATGCAAAATCAACCAAGGGTAAGTGATCCTTACATATGAGACCAAAGTTGAGAACACATGAACAGAGCATGTCCTCAAGAGTCGGAATGTTCCAATCAGTCTGACCATCCGTCTGAGGGAGGAAGGCGGTTCTCAAGTGAACCTGCGTGCCAAAAGCCTCCTATAACCCCTTCCATTGCCGGTAATTGAAATAAGAATATCGATCAGAGACTATAGTCGATGGAAAACCGTGAAGCCATAAAATCTCATGAATTTAGAGGAATCCCAAGATCTATACTGATCCCTACTCTCTGATATATAGGATTTGGGCTGACATGGAGAGTCAGTCAACAATCACCTAGATAGAGTCATGTCCTTTGGATGTACGTGGAAGCCCTATGACAAATCCATGGATATTACGTCCCACTCCCACTCTGGGACCTCTAAGGATTGTACCAAGCATGTTTGTACCTGGTGGTCTACCATCACCTGCCGACAAGAGAGGCACCATGATACAAACTCTTCTTTCACCTTCTTCATACCTGGAAACATGTGCTATCGTCTGAGGTACTTATATATCTTCACCACTCATAGATATACCGCTAGAGGGGAAGTGTAAAACTCTCTCAGCACTTCCTTCTATAGTGAAACTAGTACCATGGTATGTCCCCTGAAGGGGATGGCCTACTTCCCACCTTTAAAAAACCCTTCAGGTGACTTCCCTAATGATATCTAAGCATGTAACGTCTCACAGTCAACGTCCCCACGTTGTGCCTCTCTAACTCGCTGAAGGAGTGGAGGAGTGACTGTGAGAGACTGTAGAAAGGCAACTCCATCAATATCCACAAAGGATATATGCAACGTGACCAACTGTTCCATCGCCTCTCTGATAAGATGAATGCTTGATCTCCTACTGAGAGCATCTACTACAACGTTCCCCTTCCCCATAGTATAAACTATCTCGAAGTCATAATCATGGTGGATCTCAATCCATCACCATTGTCTCAGGTTCTAGTCTTTCTGTTAGAATATGTACTTGAGACTCCATTTGCTAGAGTAGACTGTAAAACGCTTGCCCATCAGATAGTGGTGCAATATCTTCAAGGCGAAGTCCACTGCTGCTAACTCCAGGTCATGGGTAGTTTAATTCGACTCCTTTTGTCTCAACTGTCATGAAACATACACAATCACTGCTCGCTCCTGTATCAGGACACACCCATGTCCGGTCCCAGATGTATCGTAGTAAACTACGTACCCAAAACACTCCTCTAGTAGCCTCAATATGTGCGCACTATTCAATATCTTCCTCATCTCTTGAAATATCTACTGAAATCTCTCTAACCTCATGAAGAGTTTCCCCTTCTTCAAAGCTGAAAGAGGTGCTGAAACATTGGAGAAGTTTTGCACAAATCTCTGAAAGTACCCATCCAGACATAGAAAACTCCTAACCTCCGTCACACTCCTTGGTGGCTCCCAAGAATGTATTGGCTCGATCTTTGCTGGGTCCACTGATACTCTAGCCACCGAGATGACGTGTCACAAGAAGTGAACCTCTCGAATCTAAAACTGGAACTTTTAGAGAAAACCATAATGATGGTGCTCTCAGAGTGTGTCTAGTACCACCCGAAAATGGTATGTGTGCTCCTCCTCAGAAGTTGAGTAAATCAGTATGTCATTGATGAAGACTATGACAAAGTGATCGAGGTAAGGCTGGATGATCCTGTTCATGAGACTCATCAACACTACTGGTGTGTTGGTTACACTGAAGGGAATAACCAAGAACTCATAGTGGCCATACCGACACCTAATGGTCATCTCTTAGACATACATATCTCAAACTCTGAGCTGGTGATACCCTGATATGAAGTCTATCTTCGAGAACCATCATGCTCCCTTGAGCTGATCAAAAAAGTTTTCAATCTTCACGAGTGGGTACATGTTCTTCACGGTCACCGGATATAGGCGACTGCAGTAAACACATAGTCGCAAGCTCCCATCTGCCTTCATGGAAAAAAATTCAGAGATTCCCAGGGTTAAACACTGGGTCAGATAAATCCCTTCCCCCTGCAAGTCCTCCAATTGTACCCACAGCTCACGAATCACGGCCGGAGCCGTCCGATATGCTGGAGTTTATATCGGTGCAATCCCAAGGTACAAGTAACTTAATAAGTCTCCTCTCTGCGAGGAGGTAGTCCTAGAACATCATCTGGAAAAACATCTATGTACTGATCCACCACAATTGGAAATTTTGGACTCCGCACATCAATCAGTCCATGGATGAGACTAGACAACTGATGTGTGATCGGCTACCCCCTCCTCTGCGAATGTCTATCTTCTGCTGCAAAGGCACCCTTCTCACCGGTGAAGGTGAACCTGACCCCATCCGTGTAGACAAACCACACCTTGCGCCTAATACAGTTGATCTGATC
This sequence comes from Viscum album, assembly GCA_963277665.1. Taxonomy (NCBI): domain Eukaryota; kingdom Viridiplantae; phylum Streptophyta; class Magnoliopsida; order Santalales; family Viscaceae; genus Viscum; species Viscum album. The sequence goes on from OY728132.1 coordinate 1,970,133,623, forward strand.
ATGAACTGTTTATCACCAGTCCATACATAAGATGACGTCTTAAGGCATCGACGATTCTAAAAGAAGATCCCTGCCTAAACTCTCTCCCCGTAGAGTAAGCTCACACTACGGGCACCAGTGTGTAATCGTCGAGTCTGCATCCGTAGGAGTTTCTATCCATAAGTATCGAGCCAACGGCTCCGTAGGAATTTTCCGAGATTCGAAAAAGGGCCGAGACAATGAAAGAATGACTCGCACCGGTGTCTATAAGTACTGAAACAAGGATGTAGTAGACACATATAGTACCTAAAATCATCTCAGTTGCGTCGTGGTCATTGGCGTCGACTGCCTGGAGCTGATCCCGCCTCTATCCGCCAGCTCCTTGTGGTCGGGGTGGACCTCCTGGTGGTGGTGGTGGTAGAGCCTAGAAACGTTGTCCACCACCTGTTGCTCAACCTGCTTCTCTGCCATGTATTACTACTCCCTACGGAGCACCATAGTGAAAAATATTCCTCCTCCTAGGAGATCCCTCTACTGTGTTTTTCTCGTCTACGTAGAGGGTCAGTGATTCATGAGCTATGTGGCCCTACGCACAACATGCATAACACTACCTACTCGTCATAAGGATGGCTCTGTTTTGTGTGCCCCACACCACCGAACATGTATCCAGAGGATGCCCACCTGATTTCCTGGTCTGCTTGGACCTCTATGTCAAGTGTCTAATGCCTTCTGCAGAAGACTCCGCTACGTGTCGACATGCGGTGGGTCTCACCGCTGGTGACTGTTCAGCAACAAAACGCTCCACTAAAAGGGTTCGATCCATCACCGCCGCCAATGTCAGGATGTTGAGGGGAATCGTCGAAGCCCTGATCTAATTCTTGACTCCCTGCACAAATGTCTAGGACCTGAAGAACAGGTCCCATACCATATCTGTGGAGTATCATGAGAGGATGGTGAACCTCTCAATGTACATAGCTATTGTCAGACTGCCCTACTGTAGATGTAGTAAATCCTGAATCCGCACCACATGAGGGTGGCTGGAAAAAACTCGGATCGGAAGAGACTCTAGAAGTCTATCCAGAGTAAAGATTTCTTATAATGCACCTGGGGCATCAGGCTCCACCATATTCCTACTGTTGCATACAAGAGACTAGCAGAAAATATCACCATAAGGTCTTCTAGTGTCCCTAACAATATGAAAACTTTCATGATAGACTCCAGCCAATCCTCACCTACATGTGGGTTTGTCTCTCCCTATAACTTGGGCGGCGTCTGGCTTTGGAACTTGTGATAACACAATCAGGCGGCATGAACTCTCCGCTGTTGGGGCTGGTGGTATTGGTGGTCCAGCAGGTAGAGGTTCCGCTGGTACCTCCTCTCTAACGGGGCCCTACACTGAGGCCTCGTCGCACAGTGATCTACCATCACCTACATAACTCAAAACACTAGCGGGTTACCTTTGTGGGGCCATCTTGAAATCAAACAGGTGCACCACGGTCAAAAATTATACTTGGTAAGATGACACAAAGTAATCACAATGAAATTTTTTTCAAAGGAAACACACACGCAGTCAGTGTGTTCATGCACTGAGTCGGAAATCGAAGGTCAGGGTCCTGGTGTATGGCTATGTCGGTCACCACACTAACACTGAACTCCCTAGACTGAAAATGACACTCAATACTATTAACACTATTTCCTCATAGAAAGAATTATTAGTGTCTTGAGTTCGGCAATATAACCGACTCCTCTCATACCAATTTATCACAACCACTCCTTGGGGCCCATATCGTGACTACACCATGCCCGCCTTCAATAGGACAGGAACTGGAGACTAACACCAAAGGCATAAAACCGTTACCTAGGAAGAAATTTCCTTTATGAAAGTAAACACACACAATAGAGTATTCAACAAGAAGTAAACTCTAAGTGAATACATTATACAGAAAGTAGTGTTGAAAGTAATGGGGGCCGGAAATACAAGCCCAACAGTAAAGTACAGGTACAACTGAAATCAATTACAACTGAAAAAGGGAAAATAGCTAAAAAGGGTTTCTCCTAGAACATCCTCCGAGTATCCTACCTGATAGGGAGGTACAAATTTCCACCTCAGCACTCCATGTCTATCGGTCCACTCCGTGTGCCGTCTCGCCGTGTTGTCTACCTTTGGGTACCATGGCTCACTCTCGGCCTCCATCAACGCTGTCTGCCGTCTGCATCAAACACAACGACGTGCAGGAATAACCAGTGTAGGGGTGAGTATAATGATACTCAGTAGTGACCCTGAGACCCCTGAAGGTCTCCCTGAATCATTAAAGGTTAAACCACATAATAAAGATATGACCACGAAGTATAAACCAACCCTACTAAGGTATATGCCCATACATATACCTATGTTATCAATCTCAGTTCGGCTCCAACTCTCGAGCCAAAGCACCACACAGTCCAAAAAGGAAATAAAATCAATCACATCGATGGTAATGATTGAAAATCATGACTCAGATCACACAGGTAATCAACTTTTTTATAGCGATGGAGATGATCAGATATAGACACTGATTCATTTAAGTTGTCAGACCCACACAGGATACAAGACATCTAAGCTGTCGGACCCATACAGGATACAAGACCTGCTACTCTGTTAGAACCACACATGATTCAAGTACAGAGGTCAAACTGCAAGACCCACAAAGGATACTTGAATAGTATTCATCGATGTCGAACCCACGAAGGATCCTAGTAAAGTAGTCATCGCTGTTGAACCCATAAAGGATTCCAGTATAGTAGTCATCGCAGTCGCAACCAGTTCTAGGGTTCCCACACACAACACACTTGATTATGTGAGGGTCTTCTCCTCATGAAAAGGGGTCGATACGTCAACTATCACGAAGTCTAAAGTGGATGTATCCTGAAGTTCGGTCTCATCAAAAGGAACCCAACGCAACAGACGTCATGTCAATCTGAAGCCATGTCTGAGAGTTGTTGGCGTTTCTGTTGGAGGAGCTCGGTTGGAATTACGCTGATCCCAAACTCGGCCATTTTCAAAATTTGACAAAAACACAAATAGAGTATCCCAAAACGACAGTCTCATCACGAGGATTCTAGTGCTGCAGACAAAACATCATTCAGACGTGCGGTCAGGAAGATATTCACGATTAAGTAAAATCGGCCTAGCTCGTCAAGCCCAGTGGGCTGGCGGGTCGGCCCGACATGGTTTGGCAGGTCCCACATAGCTGGGGGGTCGTCCCGGCCTAGCCCGCGGCTTGGCTATCCTGTCCCACGGCTGGCCGAGGCTCGACCACCGGGCAGCGCGGAGTGTGCGGTGGGGGGGGGGGGGGGTGGTGCTGGGGGGCATCCCCCCGGTTTTCTGAAATGGTGACGCTGAGCAGCACTGACCCTTCTGCCCGGCCGACCGAAGCCGGCCGGTCTTCTCCAGTGTGAGTGGCCCAAAAAAAGGGCCACTGTCGTCCCATGCGACACCTTCAGTTGTTTCGGCTTCTTTGAAACCGGCCAGAAGGTGGCCGACTGATTCGCCCGTCGAAGCGGCCTGGGGAGCGCAGGCTGTAGTTCCTCCGCAGCACGGTGAGTCATGGAGCCACAGTCTTCTACCTGGCCAGCCATAGCTGGCCAGTTCGTATGACAAGTGGCCCGCACTTTGTGCTGTGGTCTTACCACAGCACCGCACCAAGGGGGCGCTGCGGTTCTCCTGCCTGACGGGTTCGCTTCATCTGAGGGGCCTGCACTGTGGGCCGCGGTTTCCTCCATGCGGTCGCTGCATTCATTCACCTTCGCCTCCAGATGCCACTGCCTCCTGTCGCCACCTCCAAAATATTGAATAACTAAGGGAGGGTCGTCGGGCCATGTTCGTTCGGCCCGTGCCCTACGCATTAGGCATTGACAATAGGCCGAATACAATCCAACATTTTCAACAATGAATGAGGAACAGTTTTATTCAACTAAAAAGTGATCATAACCCCCTACCTCGAATCAAGGTACGTCGCATGTCGATGAGCCATAGAAGACGGTGTAGCGGAAGTCAGGCGTCATGGAATTCGGGCATCGATTTCGTTGACATCGGGGTGCGTCTGAAGAGGAATCGTTGTTGGAGAAACCCCTCGCGTTCTTTTTTCGGAGAGGATGAATTCTCCAAAAACCTTCCCACCAAAATAAAATGTCCAACCTAAATAAAAATAAAAACACACCACCTATATAAAATTATGTCTTATAGTTTTTAAAAATCAAACACTTAAATTAATTATGTAATTGTGGAGTTCAATTTATTAATTAAAAGGTGTTGGAAAACATATGGGAGAGAGAAGGGGGTGGAGAGTCTCAATTAAAGTGGGTAGGTGGAAAATAAATTAAGGGGAGATAATGGATAGTTTAAGGGGATGTTGAGCGGTTAGGCTCATGTGGGCCCTACACTTAGTTATATCCTCCCAAGGTAAGTTATGTGGGGTGTGGGCCCCACCTCAAACTTTCTTTTGAAAGAAATAATCACCACCCTAAATAATACTTTGTAACAAATAATTTTATTTAGTTTAATAAAATTCCAATAAATTAACTTTCAACCTACATAAAACACAACTAAGGTAATGGTCCACTTAATCGAATACTGGCGCTGCGATTTCATCGGGGCAATCTGATTTAAATTCCGATCACCAGTTCAAAAGATAGAAAATCTTGCTCAAAATTCTACTGAATGTACCCAAACAAAACTTCAGAAATTTATGATGGGCACACTAGGCCTCAGAATAAGGAACCATCAAAAACTGTGTACTCGTAAAATTCCAAATAATTTATGAAAAAAAATTTCCTTCAAATTTCCAGGCCTTTACAATTAAATTAAATAAAAATGGTAAAAAATTTCAACCAAATTAATAAAACCATGAACCATAACTAAAATAAAGTGTATATTTTCTACATTATTTTATCATCATGAGTTTTTATGAATTTTGTGTTTTAATAAAATAATTTTCATCAATTTATTTCATTACACAAAAAAATTAGTTTTACCATAATGTGAAATATTATTAATATTATTATTTATAAGTTACCATTACATCCTAGCTATTTAAAATAATGATTATAATATTAATAACTACATTCAAAAAATTATTTATAATAGTTGTGGAAAATATATCATTATAAAAGTACGTAATTGTATGAAAAGAATAAATGTTTCAAAAATACTATTTTATAAATAAAAATGATTTTATTGTTTATATTTTAAAAAATTATAAAAATAAACACAATTTTATTAAAAATAAATTTTAAAATAAAATAATATATTTAAATCGCCATTTCAAAATTATGAAATGTTATATTTTTATTATTTCTAGAAAAAATGTATTTCATCAGTTAATATTAACAAATACTGGTATTTATTTAAAATTGTATTTTATTTGAAGTAATTTATAAGAATGATTTCAAAAATTGGTTTCAAATGTAATGTTATATTAATTATGTTTAAGTTAATAAAACTTACTTAATTTGAATCATTTCTATATTAAATCTTGATATAAAATCTTTTTAAACTTATGGATAATATCTCTTATTAGTTTGTTTTTTATGATAAAATATTATTATTAAACTATTAAAAAAACTCATTAAATTATATATCTTAAATTTATGTCCTAAAAATAAATAATTTCCCAAAATTTCCCTCCTTCAATGTACTCAATAGCTCAAACAAACTTTTTTATGAAAATTCTTATTTATTTCCCACATCCATCGAAACCACATTTTTTCCAAAGACATGTTTTTTAAAAGACTTGTAAAAATTATTTTAAAATTATCAAAATTATTCATTAAATAAATGTTTACCGATGTATGAAATTTTTTTTGAATGGAATATTATTGTAATTTTTGATTCATTATATATATGTGTTTTATCAGAATGTGTAAGGAATAATTTTTTGAAGGTGTATAAGAGGATTTGAAATATCCATTTTCCATACCAATTATTTATATGATGTAATATTCACAATATTACTTGTTTATTATCAATGAAATTAATTTTAAAAATATTTATGTTTTAGAAAATGTATTTATAATTTGAAATTATATTTTCCACAACAAATGGTTTAAAAGATGTTCTAAAATAATTATCCATCAATGATGACATCTGTTGATGTTACTTATTCCTTATTAGGGATATTATCACAGGGTGTAATTTTTTTCTCTATATGAATTGTTCTTATTATAATGGAATTAATTTTATCAAATGTGTTTCTCTTATATGGGTTATACCATGAGGCCATTCATAGGAAACCTACTTTTTTCATTGGTTATGTAATGATTAAACAATTATGAAACATTTATCATTTCTACATGTTATGATATGATAAAATATTTATGAAACACTATGTATTTCATGATTTATGATATATTTAATGTTTTATTATCATTTGTCACATATACATATTATTTTCATTACATGGGAGGCGGTACCTATATCTCTCTACAATACATTCAGTAATTTTTTATATCATGTGGGATATATTGTTTTGGTAGAGGCAGTTAACATAGTTTTGTAAGAGACTGTATATGCTATGATTTTTTTAGAGTGAATATGTACTTACATGATTGATTTTGGAGTGAACCCATTCCACTATTATAGCCTTGGTGTTGTGCCTTGTAATATATAGAAATGATTTTACCTGCATATATGTATACAAAAATTGCATTTCATATTCCAATGTTATGTAGGCATGGAACACATTGATTAATTTTTGTATGAATAATGAGTTATAAACCACGAATTTTAACTCAATTACTTTTAATTAAAACATTCTATATACAAGAAATAGTTTCAAAATTATATTCTCATATCGCATAACAATATGTTTATGTCATACTTACATTTCACCATTGTTTACACATACTGAGCATCAGAGATCACCATTTCTTATGTTTCCATTCCCATGTATATGATGAAATTTATTATGTATGAAATTAATTTGAATTGTTCTAGATATGAATAACATAATGGGATATGATGTTGTTAAAATATGTACTAGTAGTTTATGTTTACATTTTTCCAAAGGAACTATACTTTTATGATCCTCATTCATATCACTATATAATGTAATCAATTTTCTTTTAATGAAATATAATATCCTTATATGAAATTAATATATATATATATATATGGTATTATTGGGATGGTTTGGATATCCATTGAAAACATGTATGATTTTTTTGAAAACTCTAAATTAATGTCTACAGATAATTATAAGAATGAGAAACCATATAAATTACATTCATTGAATTTTTTTAATGCATTGAAGGATTAGTTTCAAAGAACGTAAATCACTATTTAGATACTATAACTGTATATGGATTTAGTACCTAGGTGTAATAAATCAAAAAAAATGGTTCACTATGTTATAATCTATTATCACCCAGGGCATGACAACATGCCTTTTTACACACTATAATGACCCGAATTTTCCCCCAGACCCATCCATTTTAATAATCCAGTGTTGAGGTGTTCATGGATATTTCGATAGATCATTTTTAGAGTTTTTTTATTATTTTCAATTTTTTCAATCGACATGATAGTGTGTCGACATGTCAATGAATCGACATGTCAGTATGTCAGCATGATAGTGCATCAGTGAGTCAAGGGGTATCAGAATTAGCGAGTCAAGGGGTGTCAACATTGGTATGTTTAGGATGTTGGCATCATTGAGTTGAGGGTATCACCATCCATGAGTTAAGGGAGTTGGTTTTTATAGGTTTAGGGGTTTGTAGGTCATGTCTGTATCTCACCTATCAATAGATCATCATCAATGGCTCACCATTGTTAGGTTGGGGAGTCGATTAGTTGAGGCATCAGAAGGTTGGGGCGTCAGTAGGTTGAGTCATTTGTAGGTCATTGGTTGGGAAGGCCTTGTATTCTATAGCTTAGCATCAGTGACACACCCATGGGTAACACAATTACATTTTTTCCGAGTTCATCCAGATTCTCCCCTATTACCTGTTTTTCTCTATTTAATGTTAATATATTAACCCCTAATTCATCCACTTGTATATATCCACTATTTTAAGGTGAATTGTTAAATCTCAAATAATTACAACGTGTGAAACCACACAGCAATGTGATCAAACCATGATCCTACTTTTATGTACTTCGAAATGGTCTCCCTGATTTTTAGGATACAGTTTTATCTAAAGCTGATATCCTCTCTTCCTTATACCATTTTATTTTTCACGATTTTCCCAGAGACTTTCTCCTGATATGAGTCATGATCAATTGCGGGAGCCCTTGCCACATTACTTAAGAGTTCTACCAGCTAGTCCCACCATCCACTGCTCTTCGTGGAAGAAGGAAATTTGATCTTTGTTCATACAAGTAGGGATTCAATTTTTCTTTTCATTAAATGTGTATCATGTGTGGTGGGTATGTTAATGGTTCTTTGTAAGGAATTAATGGATACTCTAATTGAAAAAATAATTAAATAAGGATTTAATATGATCAAAAGATAAATTGTGTAAATAAAATAATTGGAAAGATGTGGTTTGATGTTGGTTTCTTGTTTTATTTTGTTATCGTTGATTCTCATTTGGCTATTTTGACCATATGACTTCAAATAATCATGATTGTTGGGTGCTCTTTGCATATGAACTAGTGGTGTTTCATTCTTATGTTTTGATGTACAGAGGTAACATGAAATATCATTAATCAAATTCACTCAGTTATATAACGAGATTCCCCAAGATCACCATGTTCTATGATCACCACATTTATACTCATGTGAAAATTAAAGAACCCCCTGTCAGTAAAATTTGAATATGTTTGTTTTGATGGCATGATTATTTGTTGGGTGATCTTTTCTAGGTGTTGTGGGCTTGGTTTGTGGGGTCGTAATGGGGTGTGTTTTGGTATCTCAGTCTGAGATACCAACTGATTATGGAAGGGATGAAATTGTATGCCTCTGAACATCTTTTATGTAGTTTTGTGGTCAGGATGAGACCTCGATCAATGAGACTATGGTGTGGTTATGGACTAGTTATGCAATGGGACTACATTGGGAATGTGATTTTCCATGGGGATACATGGTTGTGATGTTACTTAAAGAATATTTTGTATCACATTTAATAATGACAGTTGGTTGGAGTTGAATTGGGATGTGCAGTGGGACTGCAAGCCTTGTTTTTTGTGTTTGTGTAGTGGGACATCAATTTGGTTTTTTTCAACTCTTAGTATAGTTATGGTTGTTAGTTGAATGATATATATAGATTAATTTAATGTTATTTTGGTTTAATAAATTAATAGAAATTGAACAAAAAATGGTGTTTGGGTTTATGCTTGGCAGTGGTCGTTGTATGGTTGTGCATATAGGGGTAGCAGCAAAAGCGATGATTGTGTGGGCTTGTGGTCTATTCGTGTAAAACCTGTAGAATGGGGTTGAGTGTTTTTTACACACACACACACACACACGCATATATATATATATATATATATATTTTTTCCTTGTGATCTCAATATGCACCCCACATGTCGAGAACTATGTGTTTAACACCTCCATTTCATGGGTGAGGGTGTCTTTCCCAAAATCCTAGTAGGAGGATGTATGGCTGGTTACTAATTTTCTTCCTGGCACCATCTTTTTGATATTTTATCTCTAGTATATCTGAGTGGGCTGGAATGGATGTGGCTTATCATAGCCCAAGATTCTTCTGACAAGGGTTTTTTTCGACTATGGGATTAGGTGTTTATGGGCATGTTATTTTTTCCAATGTATCTTAAGGATGGGGAAAAGCTGTCTTCAGGCTTGGTGTGTTTTTATTGTGGCCCATGTGTCTTCAAGCACAGTGATGGTTGTTGTGGCTATTGTTTCTGTGTGTGTGGTTGTGTGCGGTATGAGTCCAATGTGTGGGCGGGAAGGTTGCGGTAGTGGGACTACATGTTGGAATAATGGCAGTGTCAAGTAGTCAAATCCATATGAACGAGTAGTTAAATAAAGGGAAATTAGAGTGGGGTACCCAAATTTCTATGTGCTATATTAATACGTTACATGACTTTCATTACTTGGGTGAGTTTCCCTGGTGATGTTGGGATGATTAATATTCCATGGTAGGTTCTTGAGGTTCTACATTTTTCTCACAGGGGCATTAGTATGTTCCCTCACATGTTCACAAGTAGCTTTAGTTTTCCTACTATGTAAACTTGTATTCTCACCCTACATAAGTAAAACAATTTTCAGTTTTCCTGGATGAATTTGAGGACCGGGATGGACCTTACTTGCTCAGGTGATAGGATAATAGTTGTTGCTACTTAGTTTCTTTCTCTAGGTACATTATTTTGTATTTTTGTCTTACTTTTTACAATATTTTATTTTGAACATGCATGTGGGAATAGACTCTAGTATTCACTTTAACCTTTAGTACTTGGTTTTTTTGGGATTGTCCATATTATCAGCATATTAGGACCTATAAAAATGGTAATTCATTCTATTTATGTTAGATTCCATACCATTGGTGCTATTCGCCACCCCGAGGACTACTGAAGGAGGGACTCGTGGGTCATTATCATCTCTTCATCTTGAGGAAGGAAAGGAATGATAATTTTACAAAACATACAACATCATGAAGAAAGCAACTTGTGAGAGAATGGTATTAGAGGTGGTGGAGAGATAAGATAGAGTTTGGGTTTATGTGTAGTGAGTATTGCATGGTATGGTAGGGAAATAATGTTAGGAAATCTTGGTTCGTGAAATAGGATAGGGAACACTAGTTAAGACATGAGATTTTAGGGTACCCCATGATCCAATGCAAGGGATATAGACATACAGAACGACCCGGTGAGGGTACACTATTTTTAGGGTAGGTACCCTAGGAAATGTATATGCATCATAATATATTTTGTGCTTGAGTGTGTTGGGTGTTTTGGTAATTACAATAAATAAAATGATCAAAAAAATTAAATTAAGATTAAGCACTACACAGTATTTGGAGTTTCCTATATTCTTTTTAAGCTATGGAACCCATAATTCATCCACGAGTGGTTAGAGCAGTTGAGGCATAACAGATTGATCTGGTTGATCACCGGAGGGCCAATCGAGAGGAGGAGGACAAATAGTGGCCAAAGATTCTTCATTCCGTCCCATGATAGTCCACGAGAATGTATGAGGGCAGCGTCTCAGACATGGATACAAATAGTTGGATCCAAGATCTGGTGATCTCTTTCAGCATGATTTGAGCTCCGATATAGTACTGGGTTCCTATATCAGTGATCCAAATGCTTGCAGAAGTGCCTTAGGGTTTTATGCTTTAACATGGGGAGAATAAGTAGACTGATGTCTCATGGACTTTCATTGAGATGGAGTTCTATGGGGAATTGCTTTCTTCCACAATGACGGCTGAGAAGAGGCATAAGGTTCTCTTCTTTTAGAACATGAGTTTTTCTGTAAGGGAATTGGGATCATGTTCAATGTTCACCTTCATTTTTCCCAGTTCACCTTCCAAATGTAAAGTCACTGAAAAGATTCATGGATGATATACTCTGACCTTATCTCTAGTATGCAGTTACTCCCTTCACTCTACCAACGAACATGGAGGTTTATAAAAAGGATGATGTAGAGGAGAGGATTCACCTGTTGGGTGGTGTTCTATGAGAGGAGAACCAACCAAATTTGTCAACAGGGAAGGATGCCTATAGTGGTTCAATTGTATGAAGACCTTCCAGGATTCAGCATGTGGGGATTAGGCCTAAGCCATTCCAGTTCTGATCTCCCAGTCCCCATCCATTTCCTAGGGTAATAAGACCAAAGGGTATTATCTATGGCATGCGTGGGAATCTTTGAAATCAATGTACTCTACGAGTGTAGTACAATGGTTGTGGGCAGGTTCATCTCCCACCTCGATAGCTATAGTTTCTAGCCAGGCCGTTCCAACAGTAGGGGCATTGAGCTCTGGCTCTACTATGGATGGATGGTGTTGAAGGAGTCTGGCCACATAGTGATATTTAGGGACCTAGAATAGGGCTTGATCTAGGGGTATATTATAATCTAAGGGCTATAGTTTTTGGGCATGGACAGTTTCACTCCCCAGAGGTTTCAGTTACAGCGGGGCCAGATGTTGTTCGAGTAATGATCAGTCTATTTAGTACACTTTTTTTCCTTTTTTGATTAAAGTGATTTTCACTCCTTTGTTTCACCCATTCTAGTCCATGCCTTGGGACTGAAATAGAGATACATTCCATTCCCTTGGTGTTGAGTATGCCAGTTGGAGGTCGGACCATCCAATTTGATGTTTGTCTAGAATTTAGACTAATGTTTTTTCATCATCAGTATAGTTGTTATCTCCTTCTACTATAGATGAATCCATACGATTTCATCCTCACCATCGAAATGATGTTTTCCTTGTACTCTTTTAACATTTGAATCTGGAGAAGGTTTATATTCTCAGATATAGGCGGCCAACATGTAGCATTCATTGGTGAGCAGAGTTTCCAGGAGGGTAGCCGGTGTGTGGGATCCATTTTTTCATTATTTTCAGAGATTTCAGTTGAATAATTAGGCTTTGAGATGGGGGAAGTTCTAGGGATTTTCAAAGAGTTTATGGACATCTTACCCAAATAGGTTGTGACTCTATCCCCTCATCTTGATTTGAATTTTGCAGTATACATAAAATCTGGTGATCGTCTGATATCAATGGCCCCTTATTGGATGAAACCATTGGAGTTATGGGAGTTGAAAATTCTTATTGACGAACTGTTGAAGAATGGTTTTATCTGATCAAGTGTGTCTCCATGGGTTCCTCTAATTTTGTTGGCATAAAAGGCAGATAGTGGTCTCTTGCTCTTTAGAGACTATTAGAGACTGAATCAGGTGATGGTAAAGAATCTTTACCCCCTCCCAAGGAATGATAATATTTTTCCATAGTGTAAGGGACCTTTTTCATCGAAGACATCATGATCTAATGGAAATATAAGGAGGATCACACTGAGCATCAATTCATAGTTTTGGAGTTCCACTGACTCCTCCAACTCTAGAAGATGTTGTCCAATATTTTGTTCTTTACATGAGAGTTTCACATCCATGGACACACGGTGTCGCAACAAGGAAAAGTAGTGGACCTGTCGATGATCAATGTGGTAGTTTCTTTGGTAGCACCCAAGAATGTCGAATAGGTTTATATTTTCATCAGTGTGAGAGGAAACTACAATAGGTTCGTACTCGAATTCTATCGAGTTGTGGATCCATTGATGGATTTGACTATAAAGGGCCAGGCTTTCGTATAGGGGGAGAAGTGAGAGGAAGATTTCGGTTATCCGAAAGGGATGCTGGTTAGTGCCCAACTGATGAGGTTCATAAAAGGTGTGATGTTCAAGGTGTTTTAGGACACTTATTAAAAACTGTTGGGATGTGTGGGGATGTAAAAATGAAGAGTAATCTCTTATGGGTCTAGGAATTTACATCCTCCCAATTGTTACTATGTCACCCATGACCTGATACTTCAAGCAGTCATGTTCACATTGAATTTGTGGGGGAATTACATCATCAGGGAATGATTCATGGTCTTCACGGATCACAAGAGATTGAGGTATATCGTCTCCCAGTAAGATCTGAACTTGCTGCAGCAGAGGTGGACAACGTTTTATCAGGAGTACGACATTGGAATCTACTAAACCTCTGGACTCTGGAATGTGGTGGATGATTCCTTGAGTAGTAATTTAGAGAAGGATGTAGTTTGGGAGTCTTCAGTTTCTTGGAAGGCAATGGAGGAGTTGCATACATTACATTTATGCTTGAGAGTTGAAGAAAGTAAAGCCTATTTGATTTAGAGGACAGTTCAATTTTACATGATATGGATTTTTCTTGAGTCTTAGTTGGGAGACAATAAGGTTGATGTGTATCTTGATATTCTTATCTTGGGTGATTCTCTAGAGGTATGGTCAGAGAATAGATTGAATCATATATTTTTTAATGGGATGATGTTTGTCCTGATAGTGATTCACGATAGAGTTCTCGGTGAGTTCCTTAACTCACTCTTGGCAGTAAATCCATGAGTATCCCTGATGTACCAGGGCTTGAGTGGACAGTTTTGGGGTCCCGGAGTGAAGATGACAGTGGTGATGTTTTTGGCAAGGGGCCTATTGTGTCTGTAGGTGAAGGTTCAACAACATGATCCCAACAGTCTGTTTAGGCCCTCATATATTCCTAAGAGGAATTATGATGACGCTTTGATGGATTTCTTCATATGAATACCTAGGGGTGAGTGAGGTTGTTATTCCATCTAGGTTATGGTGGATTGATTGATGAAATCAGATCACTTCTTAGCAATTTAGGAGTCGATCATAGTGGATGTCATAACATGAGGTACGTGGGTGAAGTGGTATGGCTGCACGGAGTTCCACGATCCATCATGTCTGAAAGGGATACATTCTTAACTTCCTAATTCTTGAAGGTTTTACAAAATGAATTACGAACCCAGTTACGTATCATTACTGCATTCCACCCTCAAAAGGATAGTCAGATAGAGGGGACCATCATGACATTATAGGACAAGATGCGAGCATGTTTCTTGGACTTACTGGGATCTTGGGTATGTCACTTTACCATGGTATAATTTTCCTACAACAATAGATACCACTCAACCATTGACATGTCACCATTAGAATCTTCATATGAAAGCCTATGGTATTTTCCAATGTGATGGATAGTGGTAGGGGAGACATATGTTCTTGGCCAATATGTGGTGTAGAGAACGATAGAGATGGTTCAGCTTATGCATGAAAGGATGGAGGAAGAATAGGTCTATCATAATTTATATGTCAATCATAGGAGGAGTCCTATGGTGATCGAGGTTAGGGACCACATCTTCGTAATGGTCTACCCTCTACGTAGACAGTATAGGTTTGGCTAGGGGAGTAAGCCTTTTCCTCGATTAATCGAACCTTTTGAGGTGTGGGGATGAGTTGGTGAGGTGATGTATTAGGTAGAGTTACCACCACAGTTGGAGATAATCCACAACATCATTAATGTCTGCAAACTCCATCAGTATCTACACAATGACTCCCACATTATAAACTGAGGGGAGTTGGATATTGAGGATGAGGTGACATTTAGGGAGAGACTGATGATAATCTATAATTGTAAGGAGAAGGTGCTTCTGGGAGAGTCCATTCCCATGGTTTTATGTTATGGAGGCATAGTGGCCTTTGGGTGAGTAGATGGGTACAACAATCACATATGCGTACCCATTACCCATAGTTTTTCTATGTTTTCATAGGTTTTTTTCCTTGTTCGTTCCTCAGAATGAAATATTTTACCTCAATTGCTGTATTATATGTTTTTTCCATGTTCTGTGATTTTGTGTGAAATTTCCTAACTATAGGGAGGGTATAACCTAATCTCTAATAAATACAAATTAATTTTTATGTGATTAGACATGTTTAGGAGAGTTAGTGACACCCAAAGAGGATAGTATCTTGACATGGAGGAAAGAAATCCCTAATCCAAGTGTTTGGATGGTGTGACATTTTGTGTTTGTCTGGTTACTTGAGCGAGTAGAGAGGTTGTGATTCCATTTTTGTTTAGGACATATATGTCAAGGTGGAGTCCATAGATTTTGAGATTTTTTCTCCATCTCTAGAACAACACAGGGTGGTTTACTCTTGAGTGGTATCTTAAGGGATGGCTCTTCTGACCTCTTTTTCATTTAGGTTAGTTATAAAATTCTCAAGCATGAGAATAGTTTGAAAACAATTTTATGTAAAATCATGGATTTCACCATGCCATTCCTTTATTAAAAATCTAGTGATGAGGTGTTCTGGGAGTTGTTGATGGCTTATTTCTAGCGTTTGAAGAAATGTTCCTATTTTTCCATTATCATGTCAGTGCATCGACATGTCAATTTGTTAGAATGTCAGTATGTCTACATGTTAGTGGGCCCACATGGAAATGTATTTTTGAGTGAAGGGAAATTAACATCAATGAGTCAAGGAACATCAACATCGGTGATTCGATGGAATCATCATAAGTTAGTTTAGGGTGTTGGCATCGGTGAGTCGAGGGCGTCAGTGTCAGTCAGTCGAGGAATCGATAGGTTACGTCAGTAGCTCACCCCTCAATTGGCCAACATCAGTGGATCCGTGTGGGTAGTTTAAGGAATCAATAGGTCGAGATGTCAGTAGTTCAATGTGTCAATTGTTCGAGGTATTGGTAGGTCATTGTGTTGGTAGGCCATGTCATCTATAGGTCAGAATTTGTGACTCACCAATAAGAGACACATTTCAATTTTTTTCCACTTTTTCCAGTTTCATACTTGTAACATGTTTTTATCTGTATAAAGTTAATCTATCAACTCACAGCTATCTGTTATTGGATCTACACATTTTCTGAGGGTAATTATTAAATCTCAATTAATTCCAACATGTGACACCATCGAGCCGCATGATCAACCACGATCCTACATTTATGTACTTTGAAATGGTGTCCTTAATTTTAGGAGCCTACTTCTTCTTAAAACGAAATCCTTTATTCCATATTACTTTTTATTTCTCTTGATTCACCTAAAGACATCCTCTCGAGATGAGTCAGGCACCTGTGTCGAAGCCCTTCCTGCTCAGCCGTGGAGTTCTTCCTGCATGTCGTACCATCCCCTGTTCTCGGCTCACGAAGGAAATTCTATCTTTGATAATCCAAATAGGGATATTATTTTGGTTTTCTTTAATTGTTCATCATATGGTGTATTTATGTTAGTTTTTTCTTGTATAGAACAGTTATATACTCATCTTGAAAAGAGAATAAAACTATTATTTAATATTACTAAGAGATAAATACCTAAAATAAAATAATGTGTTGAGTGTGGTTTGATGATGGTCACCAATTTGATTTTTCTGTATTTGATTATATTATGAAAGATGGGGCTATATGATTTCTTAAAATCACGATTGTCAGTCATATTTACCTGTGCACAAGTGCTATTTTGTTGTGATGTTTTGATATATAGACGTAACATGAAATCTAGTTAATCACATACAGTCAGTTAAATAAAAGGTTTCCCCAGGATCAACTGGTTCTGTGATCACCCCAATTATATTCAAGTTGAAATTATAGAACCCTCTATCAGTTAAATTTGAATATATTTGGTTTGATGGTTGTGGTTATGTGTTTTGTTTTTTGTTCTAGGTTCTGTGGGGTTGGTATGCGGGGTGGTACTATGGGGTATTGGTATATTATTCTAAGAGTTTGATTGACTATGGAATGGATTAAATTGTTGGAAACATAAAATTTATTTTATTATGTTGTGTTCATGGAGAGATGTAAATCTGTGGGACTAGAGTGTGGTTTCGAACTCATTATTTAGTGGGACTGCATTTTTGATTTGTTTGGGAAGTAGGGAAGTAGGGAAGGGTTATGAGATATGGACTGGGAAGTATCACTTTTCTAATTGATAGTTGGATTAAGTTTAATAGTGATGTGTAATGGGACTGCATGTGTAGTATTTTGTTGTTGTGCAGTGGTACTGTATTTTGGGTTTGTTTGTTTCTTGGTATGGTTTTTGTAGACTATTTCATGAAAGAGACAAAGTAATTTAAAGGGAATCCATTAAAATATATAAATGGGAATTGATAAAATGGGTTTGTTTTGTTATTATTAGTTTTTATTCTATGGTTGTGCATATATGAGTAGCAACCAAAGCGGTGCTAGTGTTGGCTCATTGTCTGTTTGTGTGAAGCCCATAGGTTGGGTCTGACTATTTTTTTACCTATATATATATATTACAGGTCTTGTGAATTATATAATCACCCCACCCATGGTGAGCCCTACGTGATGAACACATAAATTTCATGGAGGATGGTGTCTTCCCCGATATCCATATGGGAGGATAGATGGCAGACAACTGATTTTCTTCCTTTATACTTCTTTCAGATCCTGGTGCTCGGGCATAACTGGGCAGGCAGTAATGGACCAAGAATTACCATCATCCAATAATATTCAGGAAATGGTTTGTTTTGAACCTAGTTCTCATGTGCTTATAGTACATGTATGTTTTCCCATTTAATATAGCGATGAGACCTAGGTTCCTTCAAGCATTGTGTGTGGCTGTTGAGTCCTATGTGTTTTTGGGTGTGGTGTGGTTGTTGCGGTTGAGGTGTCTACAAGCATGGTTGTGTGTGGCTAGAGGCCCAAAATGTGCATGTCCGATATGGTGGTGGGAATGGGTGTGCGAAGATTCGTATTGTCAAGACATTTGATCATTAGTAATGAGCAGTTAGCCAGTGGTAAAGTGGTGTGAGGTACGAAAATATCGATGTGCTTATATTATTAGTATACATGACTCCAGTTTCATGGGATGGTGTCTCTTGGTGAGGTTGGTCTGGTTATTTTTCATTGGTAGGTTCTTTAGGTTC
Organism: Viscum album; assembly: GCA_963277665.1. Classification (NCBI taxonomy): domain Eukaryota; kingdom Viridiplantae; phylum Streptophyta; class Magnoliopsida; order Santalales; family Viscaceae; genus Viscum; species Viscum album. The sequence goes on from OY728132.1 coordinate 1,970,151,969, forward strand.
TATTATTTCCTCACATTGGAAATATTAAATTCCCTCACTTGTGCACAAGTAGCTTTAGTTTCCCAACTCAGTATACTTGTATCCACACATATGAAAAACTAATTTCAAGTTTCCAGGAGAGCATTCATGAAAATGTTGGACCATAAAAGCTCGAGTATTTGGATAGTTATATTTCTACTTTGTTCCTTTTCTATTGTACATTATTTTGGATTTTTATCTTACATTGTATTAGATTTACTTGTGAACATGCAAGGGGGAAATGATTCGTAGATATCCTTTTATCTTTAGTCCGTGGTGTTGCTGGGATTTACCATCATATCTCTTGATCTTTCCCAATAAATAACATAATGCCTTTTTTGGTGTTGGATTCCACACACATGTTTCTAGTCACCACTATGGTGCCAACTAAAGGTGGGAATAGGGGGGGTCATTATCTCTCCATAATCTTGTGGAAGGAGGTCTATGGAACTTTTCCATCTCTTCCGTCATCACGAAGAATAGGAACCATGAGGCACAATTGGTTTTATGATCATGGGAGATATGATTTGGAAATCCAAACACACCTTATGAACCATCCTCATTGATTTATATGGATGATGAATATTAGTAACATCCTAGATTGACTTACCCTCAAACCGATAGTTGAACTGGTCAGAACATGACCTCAATCACGTTTCCCCATATGCTAGTGCCTGCTGAATAGTAGAGAGGGACTAAGGATTGTTAGTGGGGAGACTATACCCTCATTTTTATAGTGCAAAATGGAGATATATAGTGAAATAAGATAACAAAAAAACATATATGAATAATGTTCCACTGAATAAAGAAAATGACCAATTCTAGTTTATACAATAAATGTATGTCATTGTGATACATATCTAAAAGCAGCAACCAAAATAACATGACTTACATATCTATATAGAAATAATGAAAGAGTGAAATACCAAAGGTAGTTATCTATGAGCATCTCGATCTCCCTCTTGGTCCTTTTCTCATAACTCCCTAGTATAAGCAAATAGTAGGGTCCAATCCATAGTCCTTCATACAGGTTTGTCTACTCAGGAACCACAGTGCACTGGAGGCACGATTTGGGTGTCAGATATATATATCTCAATATGTCTATAGAAATGGTTTTCTACAACAATTTAGACATTGAAATATAAAAAAAATAGTGTATAGATATAAAAAGCTGACCACAAAATTGAATAAATAACAAACAATCCATTGAGGTTCAAAAGGGACACCTAATAACGATACCAACTTCTTCTTGTAGCCCGAATAAGAGTCTTCATTAGAATAATACAAGCCTATTTTTCATAAATAGGAACAAGTTAACCCTTTAATAATTATCTTTTATTTAATAATTTAATATTTCCAAAGGTTCCCATGGTTACCTGTATCTCAATTGTAACTGCAAATCATTCCAGAACACGAAGTGCTCCCTACGTAATGCCATAACCTGGTACCTTCTTCGACTCATGTCAAGATTCGAACATACATAAATCATTATTTAATCACATTTATCTATAGATTAATTCAGGTCTCTATTTGAATTCATAATTCATTATTTCCCTCCATTTGGGGTTGAACGCTATGTCAAACTCCCCAAATCTCAATCAGTGTAAATCACTATGTCTCAGCCCCCACTTCCTCAGTTGGTGTAGATTTACATGTCTCACACAAAACATTATCCATTAGTGTAGATCAACAGGACATCCACCACATATCGCAAGTGCCTGCATCACTATTGAGATAAAACACCTTGTCTAACACCCCATCCCCTCAATATGTCAAAAATACTATGTCCAGCCTCCACTTTCTCTATCGTTCTCGAACATATTGCCTAGCTCCCGATTCTCATTAACTAATCAGTTCAAAAAGAAATTAATCCTTTACCATTAAATAATTTCTAATTAATTAGCCACATCCATTCCATTACTAATCCAACAATTAGTGAAAGTCATCAAAATACATTAATTAAATCCACAATTAACAAATTTCACAACACTATTAATTAATTAATCAATTAAATAATCTATTGAAAAAATATCATTGCATAATTAATTATCCTCAATTAATTATCCATTATAAATATCAACTAATCATAATTAATCTCACAAATAATCATATAGAACTATCTTCAAGGCACATAATTAATCCAACATTAATTTTCTCAACATATCCAAGTCCAAATCTCATATTTAATCCCCCGAATAATTATCTATTTTAGATTCTCAAGAACAAAATTAAATCTCAATTAATTATGTCATTAAAAATATCATATTTCCAAAATTAATTTCCACAATTAATTATCCATATCATTACTGAAAGAGTACATAATTTATACCACATTTATTATCTCAACATAGCTAAATCAACATTTCACAATTAATCACTCTACTAATTAAATCCATCCACCAATTCAAATTCTCAAAATTAATACTTAAATTAATTATCTAAATTCTTATCTACAAGAACACAACTAATTGAAAATTAATCATTTCAATATATCCCAAATCATATCTAAGATTTAGTTCCTGTAATAAATTATCTCAATTACTATTTGTAATTAACCTAAGTAATTCACAAATTAATTATCACAACATATACCACCCAATAATCATAATTACACTTAACTCAACTGCATCAACATGTAAAGGAGACAATGGAAAAAAAATATCATCTTTCTGAACAAACATATTGATCTAAAAATTATGTTTTTAGCTTCAATTCTTCGAACCTTTATTGGAGGGGATTTATTACAAGAACATTATTTTGTTATTTGACGAATCATTTAACAACATGAATCCATTATCTCCAATGTTGTAGTCAACATTATTAATTGTAGTAAATAAATCGAAACATAAATTTTCCAACTAAATGAATGTTGAGGACAATACATTAAGGAATTGGTTGAGCCAATGATTTCTAACATAAACTATAACATGCTCATGTACACACACTTCCACAATAATTCTCACATGTACATATTATTGAATGAAACACGCTACAACATTAAATAACACAGACAATTCATTTGTTGGGGACCAATGCACCTATAATTTGTTAACCATAACTCAAAAAAACCATTTGAATCTACTTCAAGGGGTCTGCGACCAAATATATTGTTTATAGCCCAACCTATAACTGACAATGGTGAACGAATTCGAGTTGAACCGCCATGCCTTCAGCGGTGGTTGTTGAATTTTTTACCAAAAAGTTCTAAGACATCATCCATTCCAACTAGGATAAGAAGAAACAAGAAATACGTGTTAATCGTTATCATTGGGTATCACCCCAATGGAACCCTAGGAAAAGAGATATGATACAACCAATGTGATGAATGAAACATGAAGAGAATGACTTACCTCGATGAGTTGGACAACATCTGTGAAATGATCAAGAGGTTTCAGTCCACATAGAGGGAGCTATTTTTATGGGTGGTGCACCTCACCATGGGAGATAGAGGAGAGGGGTTGTGCCACACCCAGTTCTGCGCCTCTCCTACATTGGCTCTCTCATAACTAAATAAAACCCTATATTATGTTATAATGATTAAAATAATAATAATAATAATAATAATAATAATAACCTCAATTATATTATTATTATTTTAAAACAATTTATATTCGACTTAGAAAAACTCCAAAAATACATTTACACTTCATTTAAATAAATTATATTTCATCCCTATTAACTTAAATAAATTCCTAAAATTTCAAACTTTTAATTAAATTCATTAAAACTAAATATTATTATAAAAAACATCAACTCATTATAATATAATTAAATTATTTCAACATCATGTTTAATTAAATGAAACCCCATTTTAAATCAGTAATTAAATTCTTCTTAAAAATTAATTAATTAAATAAATACCCCCATACAATTACATTTAATTAAATACCCTTGAACCATGAATTTACTAAAATAAATTTAAACCAAAAACCTAAAACTGGGTAAGCCACATTGTTTGGCTTGCACAGTCTAGAAAACCGTGCACCACCAATGATGATCCTTCTACTTAAAAAACTCCCCTCGCACGGTTTTCCATTCATGGTTTTCCTAATCTTACATAGACTGGGTGAGCGTCTCTGTTTAACACTTTCATCTTACATGGATTCTATAACCATGAAGATACTATGTGATGGACTCTGCATTCTAGAATTAAGATGCACAGTTTTGAGTAGTAGGCCTCACAATTTAGCAGGCCAGGAAGCAATGGTGTGCTCTCTGCAGTTCCTTAAAAATCCATCTTTTTCCAACATGACTACTGAATTGCAATCATCCATTTGGGAAACTCCACAAGAATTTACCCAAAGCCGATATAAATAATTTTAAACAATACCAACTTGAGAAAAATTGTCCCAATTCATTGTTTTAAGACTATCCCATACTACAATCAAAAAATATAAAAAACATTCTTTTTTTTATCCTAGTTCCAAATCACGAGACATTACAATATACCCACCTTAAAAACATACCATCCTCACGGAGAAACTAGGAACCAAAAAATCATTAACCAACCCACCAAGGTCATAAAGTCTCATATGAATGATTACATTGTGTTACAAAACACCAATCACACCTTAAAACAAGTCACAATACCCACATCCTAAACTAATATATACCTTAGATAAAGTCCAAATCTGACCCAAAACATTAAAATGACAAATAATCGATCCCACACAATAAGAGACATGATCATTTGAAAATTTCATCAACCAAACTATCATTGTTTCGTTCCACAAATGGTCTTAGAATTTAATGATCAATATTTGAAAACATTTTTATATCCATAAAATAAATTTACATACCTTAAAATCTACACTCACCCATAAACTAGTGAAGTTATTTTAAAGAGATTTCAACACATAAAACATGTAATAATAAGTCCCTACTCATATTCCCGTGGAATAATTGAATCAAGACATTAAAAGGATACATAAAAACCATTTTACCCAACATGAATAAAGGCATATCCCAAAGAACCACACATCACACATACATCCCAAATATTAACCATTTACCAAGTACCTGAAATTTAAAAACATTAGCACGACAAATGACCAGTTCTATCTTAGTGCCACTTGGATATGGTCAAGATATGGTTATTGTTCATATCAATTGGAAGAGAACACTAACTGTAAACCCAAGTAACCAAAAGATTATTTCAACTATCACTATTTTAATCAATACAATAAGGGCTTGAATCCTATTATCGACACATCATTAACCCAACCTCGATACCTGTATCATCCATGTAATCCTTGTTTCTTCAATGATTCCCATTGCAACCATTTTAAACATCTACTGGTGCGAGACTACCCACCTAAAGAGGTACAATTTCATCAAATACAATACAAGTCGCTTTCCAACCCAATCATTAAGAAACACCTTAAACACACATGTGACGTTTGACGAACCACAATCACCACATAGACATATCTCTTGAAGGATGAAACATAATCCACTCGACGTGTCAAAAAACTGATGTCCCAAAAAGATCTCCCATGTTGTGAGATGAACATACCTTAATGCCCCAAACACTCTACTTTGGAGTTAACCCATGGAAATCATTAATGGCTGACCATTCCTGAGGCTTTTCTAACACGCTGAACCAAGTATTCCACAATTTGTATTCACTCATCGATAGAAATCTTACAATGATCACCCATATAAATGTTGGGGTAATTATATAAAACAAAATATTCCTACTAGGGGAAATAGAAATCATATAGTATAAGTATAAAAATCTCAAAGTGGAAGAAAGGAATTTGAACCTATAAGGGTGATTACTAACATGGGCTAGTCTTTAAGGAAGCATACGCATCGACCATATCTATTGGTCCCACAAATAAAAACACACTAGGATCAAATCAACCCCTTGATTTATGCCATTTCGGTAATTCTTTTCAACCTCTCAACATTTGAAATAATTTTATCTAACACACAAGTACTATTCCTCAACAAGGTACTTGATTTTCAAATAATTCCCCATGATCAAAACAATAAAGATATTTTAAAACCCCCCTTAAACATTTTACATTTATAATCATTTCAGTTTAAATAGGAAATTTAGCATCTATATTCTTTTTTAACAATGTGGAGACATATGAGGGTCTCATTTATTCAAATATAGGTTCTTAAAAAATCCATATAAGAGTTCATTTCAATAGGATCTCAATTTTATTACATTTAGAACCGTTTTAAATAGACTATGGTTATAAAAGACTCAGTCACATGATTGAACACCAACTAATTGATTAACAACTTATTAAACATACTATTGACATATGGATCTCATTTATCACAAAAAATTTCCATTTAACAATTTAACATTAAAAGCCAATTTTTCAATAATTTGAATAAAATGGTTACTATTTTCCAGTTATAAGATTCCCATAAACCTATAACTAAAATTGGAACCTGTTGTAAATGCAATCAATCAAATTACATTCATGAAGTCATTTATAGAATAAAACAACTATAGAATGTTATCACAATAAGTATCACAATAACTCGTTATAAAACAATATAATGTCACAACAACACAACATGATAATAATAGAGACATCATGAAATATAATCATGTAAATATTTGATATAAGACGGCATGATAATAATGATAAAGAGATGCATTACACAAAAGGCATAGAATCAAAAGTAGAAATCATCTTATAAAGGCAATGACACTGCATGTGTTATGAATGACATGTGAATCTTTATGCGATTAAGATGATGAATGTAATGAAATTTCTTTTCTATATTAGGCCAGAGAAAAATTTCAATATTCCCAAAATCAATAAGAAGCAGAAAATAAACTAGTCACTCTTGGTGAAAACATATCAATTGTAACCTCAAATAGTATAAGCAACAATTTCCATCGCTAACCACTTTGTCATTTTATGTACATGTGGTGATCAGTCCAAGGAACGACTATTAACTGAGAACTAAAACTTTTTTAGTCTACTTTATACCAAACCAAAAGAGAAATAAAAATGAAAAAACTATGAAAACTAGAACTTATTATACCACATTGTAACATACTAGCCCATCTTACCCTCGAAAAGGACGCGTCAAGACCTCATGCTCATATCCAAATACAACATAGGCTTCTAGTTAGCAATGAGAGTCTAAAGGAAGTTAATGGGAAGACTATACCATTATTATTAGTGTGCACAATGGAGATAGATGTTGAACTCAAATTTTATCTGAAATAGAAATAAATAATGATCAACTGAAAAAATGGACAATGCCAGTTTATATAATGCAAGCATGTCATTGTGATACATATTTGAAATATTTTTTTAAAATAACTTTATTTACATCTCAATATAGAAATATAGAATTACTTAAATCCACAAGGAGATATCCATAAGCATCCTGATCTCCAACTCGTTCCTTTTCTCATAACACCCTAGTATAAAAAAATAGAGAGGTCAATGTCCATAGTACTAAAAACAAGAAGGTATACTAGGGTACCCTAGTGCAATGGGAGCCCATGTAGGTTGTGGGATATAAATATTAGTAGGATGGGTAAACTAATTTTATAGATCGGTATAGGAAAGGAAATATAACAAAACAATGTCCAGACATAATAGGGCAACAACAGAAGTGAATAAATAACCTACAACCCATCCAGGTTCCAAAGGGACACTCGATGATTATAAATGCTTCAGTACATAGCTAGAATAAGATTCATCACAATAATCATACAAGCATATTTATCAAGAAAAAAACTTGTTATCATTTTACCAATTAATTTTCTATTTAATAGTTTAATAACTTCATTGTTCCCATGGTTACTTGTACCTCAATACTAGCTTCAGATAATGCCAAATCTTGAAGTGTTATCTTGGTGATCACATAACCAAGTACCTAATTTGGCTAATGTTAGAATTATAACAAGTCTCAACCACTATTTAATCACATTTAACTATGGATCAATTAATGTATCACGTTCAATTAATAATTCATTATTACCATTCATTTGGTTTTGAATGCCATGTTAGACAACCAAAATTTCCATCAGGGTAAATCATCTTGTATCACACCTACTTCATCATTCAATGTTGATCTCCATGTATCACACTCCACTTTCTAAATTGATGTATATTTCCATGTCTACCACCACTCATCCTATGTTCTTGAATCATTTTTGGGGTAGAACACAGTGTTTAATTTCCCAACCACTCAATTTGTCCAAAATTCCATGTCTAACACAAACATTCTCAATCAGTATCGAATGCCATGTCTAGAACCCTATTATAAATAATTAATTAATTAAAAACTAATTAAATCATGACTAATAACTAATTACTCAGGAATTATTCTCATCCATTCCCTTAATAATCTAACGATTAGTGAAACACACTAGATTCTATTAGTTAACCGCATGATAAACTATGTTCACAACTCCATTAATTAATTAATCAATTAAATAATATATTCACAAAAATCTCATTAAATAATTTATTCTACATAATTATTTATCCAATATAAATCTCAACATGTAATAATTAATATCTCAATCAATCATATTGAAAAAACCACAGGACACATAATTAATCCACCATTAATTATCTCAACGTAGCCAATTCCACATATCAAATAAATCCCCTAATTAATTATCTATTTTAAAACCTCAAGTACATAACTAAATATTAATTAATTATATTATATAAAATATAATATTTCCATAATTAACTCCCACCATTAATTATCCATATCATTTTTTATAAATCACAAAATTAATGTATAATTAATTATATTATGTTATCCAAATCAACATATCACACTTATTCCCTTGATTAGTGATATCAATTATTTAATTAAAAATCCAAAAATTATTCCCCTAATTAATTATCTAAATTTTGTTATCCCAAAACACAAATAATTAATGATCAATTATTTCAATATATCGCATTCATTAAATCATAATTAATCACTATGATTAATTATCTAAATTACAATTCTCAAATCACTTAAGAATTCAAAAATTAATTATGTGAACTTATCCCTCCCAATATATATAATTACAACTTAACATGAGTGCATCAACCTATATGTGAAGCGGTGGAAAACACATATAAAGAAGCTAACCAGACATATCTATCTATACATAATGTTTTTCTCTTAAAGTTAGTGAACTTCTATTAGAGGTGTATTATTAATAAAACGTGAATTTTAATCTAAAAAATCATTTGACACCAAAAATGAATTTTCATTAATATTGTAGTAAAATTTATCAAAATAAGTAAATATGAACATTTAATTTCCCAAATAATTAAATGTTACGGAACATAACACAATGAAATGGTCGAGCCAATGGTTTCTAACTCAAAGCACAACCTGCTCGCACACACATACTTCCACATTAATTCTATCATTTACTTATTATTGCTTAGAACACCATTCAATGATAACCAACACCAGAAATTAGTGCGGTGAGAACCAATGCACTTCTATATAATTAAATGTAACTAAAAAACAGAAGAATATAATTGAAGGGATGAAAAACCAAAAATTAGGTTTATAGCCTCTCCAAAAAATGATAGTGGTGAACCAAATCGAGCCGAATCGCTATTCCTTCAGTGGATTTGGTCAAAATATTGAACAATAGGTTGGAATTCATAATCTACACCACCTAGATTTATATGAAACAAGAAATCCAAGTTAATCCTGAACCTTAGGTTTTAGCCAAACATAACCCGGGTGATGTAGAGCTGAGACAAAAGTTATGAAGAATGAAACAAGGATAGAAGTAATTTCCATGACTATACAAACAACATCCATGAAGATTTTGGTATGATCCGATGTGCAAAGAGGGAGCTGAGATGAGGGGTGGTACACCTCACAATCAGAGAATAAAGGTAAGGGGTCACACATCACCCTATTGTGTGACACTCCCTCCTTTTAACTCGCTCAATTAAATAATTACATAAATTATGTTATAAGGATTAATATTATAATAATAAATAAAATAATAAACACCATTATATTTTTATTATTATAAATCAATTAAAAAACCTCTTATATTATTCTCATATATCCATTTACACAACATTTAATAACATTTTTATCATCCCAATTTAATTACATAAATTCCCTATTTACATACATTTATTTAAATTATTTTTAACTGAATTTATCTAATAAAATCTTGATATCATTGTCATTTAATTAAATTATTTCTAAATAAATTTATTTAAATTTAACCCTATTTCATATCAATAATTTAAATTCCCCTTAACCCTAAATAATTTAATAATACTCCCAATATTAGGGAATTTTATTAGATCCCTCTGAATAATAAAATTATTTAAATAAATTTTTACTTTAATCCCAAATTTGTGTAAGACACAAAATTTGACTCTCAAGGTCTGAAATACCATGAACCAACCATACCATACCTTATTGATAAATAATGCACCTAATATGGTCTATGTGACATGGTTTTCCTAATAATGTGTAGATCATGTGAGCATCTCTATTTAAGACACTCTGCTCACATGGTTTGTCCCAAACAGTTTTTCAAACTGTGCAGAGACTGTGAGAGCATATCTTTATCACTGAATTAATCTTGATGGTTCTATGTGGTAGGCCTCACTATCTAACAGGTCATTCACTAACAATGAGATCCCTCTAGTTCTTCAAAATCCTGAATTTTCACAGTCCGACTCCCCAGAAATCTTATCAGCCATCCGAGAAACTCTTGAAGCCTTTACTAAATCCTATATAAACCCATTTAAATGATCCCAAATCATGAAACATCATCCCAAGGACTGGTTTAATGACTGAACCATCTCACAAAAGATAAATTTAAGAAAGTATCATATTTTAACCTGTTAAAAAAATTGGACTTTTCACTATGAATGAATCAGGATAAACATTTGGTTTTATATATATTAAAAAATGTTGTTATGATTTAGACATCACATAACAATTTTTTCATAATTATTTGTTTTTCCCTAAATGTTATTTTCATATAAAATATAATTCTTGGTTTTAGTTAACATATATAACCCACAATAACCTATTTAACATTTAGTTCATCAAATAATGAGTTGATTTACTTCCTTAGGAGAAAATAATTATTGGAGATGGAATGAAAAATCGCATTGGTCTAGAATATAAGAAATTCCTAATATAATAATCATGCTAAATATTCAAATTATAAAAGGAGTAAATAAATATTTTTTGGGTTTTTCATGTGGAAATTTTCACCAGCCATTATGGATATACCAATCCTCTAAAACTAAGTAGTTGATCCATTACAATGAGTTCATATTTTTGGCTCTATTTTTTTTTGGAATAAGAAAATTTCATTTTTGTTTATTATTATGTGGACGGTGAAGATGTTCAATGGTATCATCCCAAAAATAATATAATGGACCTTGATGAATATGATTCCATAGATTGCGTTGTGTTTCAAAAATGTTTCTTAATAAGTTATATCATCGTATGATTTAAAAAATTGAGGATAAAGAGTTCCCTGAGCTAAAAAATGAAATTAATTTTTTTGGTAATATAGTGATAAATTTTATATGATGTTCAAGGTATAATTCTAGAATTACCATCCAACCTGAATATAAGTTTGACAGATTCTTGTGTTTCTTAATACAATTTCTTTGATGTGTTTTATCTATAGGATAATTTAGTTACAATTAAGAGATTGTTCGACGTTTCTATCATAGAAGAAATATAAGATGTAGTCATGAATAAACATCAGATTTTTATATGAAATGAAAATAAGAATTCAATTGAAAATATAAAAACCATGGAGACAGTATGATGAGGTACCCATTTGGAATATAGTGTGGCATGAAACACAGAGGAAAATGTAATAAGTGGACAAGTAAATGTTTTTATTTTTAAATTTAATGTCATCAGTAAATTAAATGATGAATTAATGTGATGATGTTAGATTATTATGAAATTTTGAGGTAATTATCTTATAAATTCACAACCGACACTCCAATGTTTTAAATGAAAAGAGTATTAGAACTATTCTAACCAGTGCAAATATCCATAGATTAATGATGATGGTGAGTTTTTGTAACAACTTAATCTGTAGGATAGGAGAAAGTATGATGTGATGAAAAATATGGAAATGGGTGCGACCGCGACGCATTGAAAGCTTCAATCACCATATAATCTACAAATGCTAAAATCATATTTTATATTACATGAACCCATTTATTCATATCTAAACAATTTTAAGGGTTTCTAAATTCAACCCAAATGATTAGATGTAGAAATAGAGTTAACAACATTCAATGTTATGATGATCTCATATCTTGTCTATGAATCTTATCTAGTTTATTTTTATGTTAATATGGTTTGTATAAATGTTTTCACTATATGTTTTGTTGAAATTGATGACATCATAATCATGGATTAGATTCTTCTACATTGATCTAACATCGATTTATGAGTAAGGGAAGTCAAATTTGATAATCCAACCCAATATTTGATAATCTATTAATGAAATAATAAATATTAACTTTTTATGAAAATAAAAAACATTTTTTGGTTTTTTATTTCAAGTAATGAATAATATTTAGGACATATGGGAAAGGGTGAAGCTCAATATCGATGATAAACCTATTTTGCAAGAGGTTTTAGGTTTTTTATAGAAGATTTTCTTATAATTCCACAAAAGAAAAAATATAGTGAGTAAATTGAAAAGAATAATCTATAAGTACCCTAATAAAAGATTCATTAATCTATGTGTGTTACCTTGTAGTCCAACGATTATTTTTGTTGTAAAATATGATTCATAGATGGGGATAATCATTGATTTTTGGGTGGTGTACAAGATCACTATTAATAACAAGAATACATTAACTAGAATTGATTACCAAATAGATGAAGTACATGAATCCCAATAAATTTTCAACATAGAACTCCATTATAGATATTTTCAAATTTTGGAAATGATGGATGATTTACCCAAGAAATTATTCCATGCAATGTATATATAATTTTAATATAATGGGATTCTATTCAGTCTTACTAATGGACATACAATATTTTTATACTTAATGAATATTATCATTAGATAATACCCTGAACAATATATAATAATCATTATAGATGATAATATTTTCTATTAAAGGTTCAAATAATAGAATGATTATTACATGAGAACTATACTCAAGACCCCTTGGAAAGGGAAACTGTATTAAAAAAAATACAATGTGTAAATTTTGGATACAAAGGTTTTCATTTTTTAGTTTTATAATTTCAGGAGTTGGTATATTGGAAGAACCATCAAAGACTGAGGTTATTTATTACTGAACAAGAAATAACACGATGACAAAGATCAATAAATATCATACCTTAGCTAGATATTATCGATGTTCAAAGGAAAATTTCTCATTTTTATTTAATACATTATTCATGTTAACACATAATAGATCAATGTACCTTTAGATTGTTGAATGTGAATAGAATTTCAAGGATATAAAGTGAATATTATTCAACACACCTATTATTACAGTAACTTGTAGTGGAGAGAGATTTGTAATATATAATGAAAAATACAATATGTTATTAGAATTGTTTCTTATGAAGAATGAAAATTTATAGATATTTTATCCCAAAAATTTATGGTTCATGCGTAAAATTAGACAAATTATAATTATAGTTAGATGCTATAATTTTTTCATTAAATATATGTTGGAATATTTTTTTTGGTGAATAGTGTGACATATATTCTATTCCCAAAAGTTACATGTATAAATTCACATAGATGTATTGAATATGAATTCAAAAAAATGGTTTGTGTTGATCAAATATTGTGATATCCCAATACATTACAACCATTGGAAAGATTAAAATGTGGTTTATGACATGAGTAATAAGGATCTGCTAGAATATCCATGATAAAGATAAAAATGATCCACTTTTTTTGGATTTCTATCGGATGGATGTGGAAATCTTGATGTAAAGGGAGATATATTCTATCACACATTATAATGTGGATCCATATATCAATGTAAATATTTAATAGCCATTGAAGGATGATATATAAATACCAATAATGTTATAAATGTTCATGAGTTTATCCTAGATTGTTATGGAATAAAATGCTTCCAAAACCATGTATGTGTTCATTCCACAAAATTTTAAAGAATGAATTAGTAGTTAAATCAATAATTTCTTCATTATATATTAATTGTAGATTTAGAAAAATTTATAGAGATTTGAATTGATATTTTTATTGGTTTGGAATGAGGATAGACATAGTCTAGTTTATATCTCAGTGCATTGTATGTCATCAAGATATGGATGAGTGTTAAAATTATACGAGAGTGTTAAATCCCTTTCCTATAATATAATATAACTATAAAAACATCACAATTTATTTTTTCATCAGATTAAAAAAAACATATAAATGACATAATTCTTTAAGGTTAATAGTTTTCCAGCTTAAAAGTGAAAACAAATTATAACTATTGGAGAATACCTCTATGATGATCAATTCTACTGAATACACATTTTATGACGTGGTAAGGTTTCATGGAGTACCATATTAAGTAATATTTGATCATGATCCGAGGATTACCTCAAATATCCCGGGGTTTCCATAATAGGCTCTAAATATGAAGTAAATTTCTAAGGTTTCATATCATCAAAAGAAATATGTTTAATATAACAAAAATATTAAAATCCTAGAGGATATGTTAGGATTTTGATTTATGGATTTTAAATGTATTTGGTATTAAAATCATCATATAATTAATTGTTCATATAATAATTTCATCCAATCAAGAATCATATGGATCCTTATGAATCCCTCTAGGGAAAGAGGGTTAAAACATCAATTTGATAGGAAGAAGTTTGAGATATAAATTTATTTGGACATGAGATAACAAAAAATGGAAGAGAATGTTTGATCCATCCCCCAATATGTATAGGCATTTAAAAGTTGGTAGAAAAAATATGATGATAAATAATTCTATTACATTATATATAATTGATTTATATAAATTAACCATTTTTATGAAAACATACATTATTTTGTAGAAAATTCATTATATGTTATTAATATAATATTTTCCTAAAAAATGATTATTTATTTATTATTAGTGTCCAATAAAAAAATTATTTTTTAAATATCAGAAATTTTAATCGATCAAATAAAATTTATTTTAAAAAATATATTTTCTAAAATATAATAGTGTTAATTTTGTGATTTTTTTAAATTATAAATTTTTAGTGAATTGTTAAAAATTATATTTTTCATAAAAAAATGCCTTTTCCTTTAATGAAATAAGATTGCAATTTTATTTTGAAAATATGATTAATATTAAATTAAATCATAATATATATCAATTAATTAAATCTATTTAATTTCACTAAATTTAAAACTAAATATTTATAATAATATTCTTTGACGTTTTTAAAAGTGTCCTAATGGAAAACGTCTTTCCCACCATATCTGGGGGATTAATTTCAAATAAAAATTTTCTAATTATATTTATGGAATTTGGGAATTTAGATTCCATATTTTTACTAAGTTTATTTTATATTAATAATTTAAGGTATAATTATAATTTTCATTATAATTTGAAAAAAATAATAAAAAGTACATAGCATGGTTAAGGTAAAAATGTTTTTCATAGGTAGTTAAACATGAATTATATTCGTTAAAATGAAAAAAAACTTGAAAAAACCCAATATATGTAATTATTTAGACCATATATTTCCTTGGGTCGATAATGGTCCATTATGGATCATTTTTTCAAGATAAAAATATGGGTAAACATTTTATTTCAAAAAATAAAAAGTGTTCCACTTCACACGATAATAAAAGGCCACCCATTCACCTCTCATATTCAAACATAAAGAACACATTGGATCAACCAATACCTACCCATATTTCTTTTAATTAAATAATATCATCCAATGAGATTTATTTTGGTCACAAAATTATTCTATTAAGCTTTTTGTTGAAAACCAAATGTTGTTTTCTGAAAAATATTTTACGATTGTTACAACAGATTTTATTTTATTAAATCAACCTCATACACATATTATAAATAAAAAATAATCATATTGTAATATAATTATATTAAATAGAATTAGATATTTTTATATAATGTTCTAAACATACAAATATCTCCACATCCCTCAAATGTATTACCAAATCATTACTACTGTGTAAGGTGGACTATCACCTCATGAGCCGATTTTATTAATTTTTCATCACCACCTATCAAAGATAGATAGAGTGATTTATTTAATGATAATATGACATATTTATCATATTATTTTTTTTATTTAATGATTATAACACATATAAATTCTTACATTAACACCCATTAGCAAAATAATATTGTCGCTCATGTGTATGAAGAACTACTGCCTGGTGAATTGAACTGATGGGTATTTAATTTATGATATAATTTAATGGTAATAAAGATTGATTAAATAAATATTTATGGTATTTATAACCTAATTAAACTCATAAAATTATTATATCCCATATAAAATTATATATTTCAGACTATGGGAATACAAAAGTGTCGCTCATGTGTATGGCCAAATACCTCATCAGAAAGCGACATGATTATTTACAGTTTACAAAGATGGTAATAAGGATGGATAAATTGAGAATATGCGATATAAATGACCCAAATTATATTATTTAAAACTAATATATGACTTTCTACTCATTTTTCCCATCCATTGAGAAAATGGAAATAGTGTTAATGCATATGTATGACCTACCATCTCAATAAATAGTGTATTTTGATTTTATATCCCTAAAACATATGGATTACACTAAATGTTTCTGATCAATATATATGATATTTATATCATGGTTTGTATTCTGGATATTATAGAAACATGATTATATTTAGAGTTCCAAAAATATGAAATCCAGACACAAATCAATAATAAAATAGATATTTCTTAAAATGTGACATTATCATGGAATAGTTAAAAATTTTGTAAAAAAGGCATGAACATCATAAGTGATAATATATAAATTTAGGGTCCAATAATATATTTATCAGAAACTTATAATTCTTACGAATGATGTTTGAACCTGTTGACTGAATTCTGAGAGTTATGGTAGGGGATTTATCTCTCACCTTTTACAAGTTTGAGACAAATTCCATATTCACCACCTATTTCATTTATGTAGAGTATATATTAACTTTGAATATATTTTATGATTATATTCATGAAAATTATCATTATTTAAATATCTATTGTATTTTATATCTTATATGTAATTTATAAATTTGATTTACCATAGTGTTAAATAATATTTATTCCCATCTCGTTGTTTATCATTATTGTTTATAATTGTCTTCAGATGTTGAAATATTATGATCACCATTTCATGAAATATATGAAATTTATTCAAAAATTTATATTTAACAAAAACAATTTTTTTTCCATTTATTTTCGTCTCTTTACAATGTTAAGTGTTTAAAATAATTTCTATGTGGAAATTGACTTCATTTTATTATAATATCAAATACTATTTTTTTTTCTAAAAACACATTTTATAACTAATATTTCAAAATATATTTTTACATTCCAAAAACAATTTATTGAATAATTTTTTATAAATGTTTAAAATTTAGTTTTTGATAGGAATAATCATTTCAATTTCAAAACAATTCCCACTTTTCTTTTATCGATAATATGAATGGAATATTCCTCGTAACATGCCTGAAATGAATGGAATTTTATCCTGTTACAAATAATGATTGATTTGAACATTATATTATAATACACCATTTTGGTTTTTAAATATATTTTTTTAAATTTTCTATCTATTAAAAACGTTTTTTTAATTTAAAAATTGTATTCTATAGAATAAATTTTTCACATAATCGATCAAAATAATTTTTAATCTATGTTGACATGAGATGATGATAGCCATGAATTACTAGAGAAATGATCCAATGATACATAACTTATTACCTCATTCAATGGTTATTGATTATAATGGAATAAAATTTATAATTCCTCTTTGTTTTACATTGGTTATACCATGAGTAAATTCTTATGAAACCAAATTATATCAACACGTTACGCTATGATGTTACGATAAATTGAATAAGCATCATGTCTCTTATCAACATGTTATGATATGATGAAATTTTTATGTTTTCAATTTCATTTCACCAGATATGTTATGATGAAAATTTTATAATCTAGTAACAGACACACATATTATTTTATTTGTGGGAATTATAATATCTAAAGCTTTATCTCGTAGTTGGGGGAATGATTAATATCACTTATGATAGATTGAACTAGAATGGGGAGTGAAACTGGTTCTATAAGGGACTTCATTTTCAATGATGATTTTGTGAATGAACCTTAGGTACTATGATGTTTTGGGAATTGAATCCATTCAAATATGATATCCTTGTATTTCATCCATAAATATTGTAAATATTTCTATACTTTTAGGTATACCCAAATTCAATGTTGTATGCTAATATTAAGCTCTAATAGATTTGGTTTTTTTATTTTCATCTAATATATGTCATATTAAAATCAAATATCATTACCATGACATAACATTGGGATATTTGATATGAAATGTATGGTTTTCAAATAATTTTTTCATGTTACCATACCCATATCTTTATTTTATACATATGTTTCACCCTTTTTTACCCTTTGTGTGAATATTGTATCACCCTTTCCTATGTTTCCTTTCCTTATGTTATGAAGAATTATGTTATGTATAACATATCTATAGTGGTATCTAGATTTGATGAACATATTGAGATATTTTCATGTTAACAAATGAACTAGTTTTATATAATTACTTTTTTCTAAAGGAACTATACCTTTACAATCCTTAGTCTTGTGTTTGCAAAATATTTATAATTTTAAACTAAATAAATGTAACATATATTTAAGTAAATCTACGATGAATATAATTATAGGTTCATGAAATAAAATTTCATTTCCAAAATTAGAACCACAACCCCATACTCATTCAACATAATATATGTAATAGGGAACATAAAATGATAAAAAGGTAAAAAGTTTCTTGTAATTTGGGAATTCCCTACCTAGTTCCCAATAACATAAGAGATTTATCTTAGATCAACACATTGATGGTACTTAAAATAAGGGATTTATTCATTGAAATACGTCATTCGATTTTAAGGGGAAATTATTCACTCATATATTTGATAATATATAAATATATATTCTTATAGTATTAAAAACACTATGTTTCACTCATCAAATATTCGTTGAAATAATGAGGAATATTTTGTATAAAATATTTTCTCAGATGGGAAAAAAAATTCAACCAGTTTATGACATAAACATGAAAAATCTGTTTACATAACTAATGATTTTAGGGATCCACATTATAAAATAATTTTAATCATCATTCATTTAAAAGATACTCAAAATTTAAACAATAATGATAAAATAAATATGTTTACATGTATCTATAACATTTTTTGTTATAATAATAAAATTATTACAAAATTTAAACATATATCAACTAAGTGATGATAAATATAATATTAATATATAAAACATAAATAATTAAATAATATATGGTAGAATATTATACATAATGTTCACATAATAATTCATTTATTTAATTTCTTTTAAACAAATTTAATAGAAAAAACTAGGGATGAAAATTGAAAAAAAGTAAAAACAATACACCCCTTAATGAAGACTATCTATTGTTCTATACTATTCATGTTTATTTATTTTATTTATATATATTTCCTTCATAAATTGATTATAAATAATAAAAATAAAAACACATCGATGTAAAATATTTAAAACATTTTTATGAAAATGTTAAATTGATCAACCATGATTCATGTTATAAAATTAATGAAGTAAAATAAAATTATTTCACTGAAAAAATAAAAAATTGTCGATATTTAATCATGGTAGTTTTAATTTTAGGTTTTTATTTAGATATTTTTCCATCATTAATTCATTTTAAAATGTTATAAAACTAACCATGAATTATTTACCCACTAATTACAATTTTCATCATCTGAGGTAGTTCTTCTAGTCCTCCTCAATTATTTCATCATGAAGATTTCTTATACTTGTTTTTTTATTGTAGAACTTTTTAAAGAAATTACTATGAAATAAAATTTATACATTTTCATTAATCATTTCCACTATATAATCTTTATTGTATTATTAAAATTTTAAAGGAACTTCATGAAATTGACTTTCTTTTTTCTCAAATTTTTATATGTATATTGGAGTCATATTCCTCTTCAGTCTCAAGAATATAAGTGAGGATTATTCATATTTTATTATTATCATCTTTATTATTGTTTTTCTTTCAATAGTTTGACATCTATCCCAACATCAATTTCTGACCCGTCTTTCTCATCTATTATCCAACAATTCAGCTCCCTTATTTTTTATTCTTATTATGGTATTAATTAAAATGGTGAGAGATTTATAAAATATATTTCTATAAATTAGTGTAGACTGGGTGATTATGTATCATTTCCTATATCTTTATTAATTGGATAAAAATTTAATTAATAATATTAATATAATATTGGAACTATTTTTTGATATATTTATCTTAATAATATTTATTTATTACGTCAGAATCTAGGACATATCCAACAAAACATCTCCATGTTCATTTATAATTAAATAGCAAATAAAAAATAATTTGCATAGAGGGGAATTTATATAATAAATAATGTCATATAGGTGAGTAGTTTATTCTAAAAATTATTTCAAATAGGGGTCATGGTTATCAATCATTAAATTCAATAAATTAGTCTTTTTTAGAAAATGCAGTTATTCAGTCTTATGAGTTACACTCCTGAGTATGTTCGATGTGTGGGTCATGATATTTATTTAATGTATCTAATTATTTACAATTTTAAAATATATTACTAATCCACCTTGTAGTGTTGTTAGTAGGTGTGCTTATAGTATTAGTGATGAAATTAATCATATCCTTATGGGAATGATTTATTATAATAATCTTCTTATTGTGAACATCCTATAAAATAAGGTCTTCCCCCACATAGTTTAAAACTCTTAAAATTAATTATATTATATTTGAGGTTTGAAAAAACAAAATATTTATTATAATACATCATATGATATAGTAAAAAATACCAAAATTTGAAAAAAGAAACAAATAAATAATAACAATATATAAACTATGATTAATGAGTAGATGTTGGATAAAAAATGAAATGGACATATGGAATTAGTCTCGAGGAGGATTTATATATCATATGTTTTTTGAGGGATCATATAAAAGAGGATTTAAATATGATAAAAAAAATATTGAGAAAAATTGTTTTTCAATTTTTAATGTCACAAAAATTTATTATATTTTTTTGAAATCATTTTTATAGAGAATAATCATTGAATCATATAAAGGAGTAGGTCAAAATAATTCATAAAATTTCTTAATGAAAACAACTTATCCATTCTGAAAATAATTAAACATGTAAAAAATATATTTGAAGTAGTTTTCTTTTAATTTTTTTATAAATTTATAAAGTAATTAGTAAAACATCTACTATCCATGCTAGGGGAAATTTTAATGACATAATACATTTTAAATATAACACCATTTTCATATTTTTTGAAACACACAAAACCACCTCATTTGGAAAATGAAAAGAAGATATATATTAAAATATTTGTGAAAATGAAGGAACATCATGAAATGCATATATAAATCATAAGAAATTATTAAAATCATTTTAAAAAAAATTCCCTAGAAATCAATGATATGGAAGAAAAAATGAATTTTGGATGAAAACAGAAATGAAATAAAATT
The DNA here is from genome assembly GCA_963277665.1 of Viscum album. NCBI lineage: Eukaryota > Viridiplantae > Streptophyta > Magnoliopsida > Santalales > Viscaceae > Viscum > Viscum album. The sequence goes on from OY728132.1 coordinate 1,970,173,774, forward strand.
TTCAAAAATAATTATTTTTCTAATATTTAGTACATAAGGAGTGAAAAATTATGGAAAAAATTATTCTCATATAAAAACTATATAATAAAAAAATTCATGTGTTTTTTGAGAGATATACAATAATATTTCATTATAAGTAGAAAAATATAAATAATCTCGACAAATAATGATATTGTATCACAACACACTTGAATATTTATTAGAATTGATTCTAATAACCTATGAAAGAAAGAGATTAAAATAAAAATTTTATTCCATGAATATAAATGTTATTTTCATATTACATTTCAGTTATTTATAATATATACCGTATAAAAAATGTTGGGTTATTATACATAATTTATCTCCATGTATGAGAATTGAGAAAAACATCTCTTTTCATGTTTCTAATACTGAAACCAAAAAACCCATGAAATAGTTATAAAAAGGGATATTTATATTCCCTTTATTTTGATTATAATCATTGTAGCTTACATTCATGAGAATTTTATTTACACCACATAATATATATCATTGGTGAATATGAATAGTGTCTAATAAAAAATAATAGTGAGATGGAAAACCCATACCACCACTCTTGAATTACATCATAAAACATCGAACCTCTTTTATAGTAAATATACAATTATAAAACAGACATTAAATAAATGTAATTATAAATATCATACCATTTATTATTTGCTTCCTATAGTTTATTATAATTTAAATGAGAATGTCACATTACAGAAAATAACTACAAGTTTCTAATGTTTGTTTTGATTTTGTATTTTTAGGCCATCATGCATTGATCATGGTTATATCATCTCTATAATTTTAACCAATATATAAATTTCACATACATATTTTATATGTGTATTTATTTTAAACCCTAAAATTTAGATATAGAGAATGTAACACACCATTCATGGAGACGGTAGGTCGCATGTATAACTAAAATTTGATTCTATTTTTTAAACAGTTGAAATAATAGTATGTTAAAAAATATTAAAATATTAAAATAATTTTTATATAAAATATTTCATATATATTTCATATATATTTCATAAATTTATCTTAATCACAATCCATGTAAATAAATAAGGAAAAATTTATCATATCACTTCAGGAGGAGATATTTATCTGTATATGTGAAAGATGTTATTAGGTCCCCTATGGAATGGACTGAAAGAAGGTCTATTTGATATAATAATTCCAAAAATATATTTATTTTAAAAATAAAATATTTATACAATATACCCATTATCATAACAAACCATATGAGGTGTTCATGGAAAACATGTAACATCAGTTCATTTGGTGGTAGTCTATGAGACACATGAGTAGCGTTATCATTTCCTATTTGAGGAAAGATGAGGAGGATGTTTGTAATTTCAATATAAATTAAAATATTATTTTATGGAATATATTGATGTTTTCATATTGTCATGTTATAATAATATTTTAATGATTTGGATATATAAATAAAATAAAAACACTCATTGATGTCATTTATCTATTATTGGGGTATCCTCCTAGGGTATCCACCAAAATCCTTCATAGGATTGATTTATGTTAAAAAAATATAACTATAAGATGATATATAAGTATGTATGGAAGGGATATTGGTAGGTATTGGGGAAAAACAAATTGTTTTTTATTTTGGTATAAAATAGTAGGGGGTTGACTTTTATAATTTGGCAGAGGAAAAACATTGAATTGTTTTAAAATGAAAGTGGTGTAACCATGTTTTTCTCATGGAAAATGGCCCCAAAATGGATCGTACTTGATCATAAAATTGAAAAATACTAAACAAGTACACTCAATATTCTTTTAAAAATATTTTTTTATATTTTATCCCTTATCTATTATGTTTAACACCATAGTAATCCAATTTTCTCCTTAACTATGTAAATTAATATTTTTTTCTATTTGTGTTTATAAATTTGAAAAGATAATAGGAAATTATAATTGCAATATAAATTAATCTTATTCCATACATGTTATCCATTTTTAATAATTAAATTCAAATAAGTGGACTAATTTAATAAAAAATTGAACAGGTAAAAGTGAAAAGAAAAAATTTATTAAATATAATTTTCATATTATTGTAGAATGTTTTTATATATAAATTCGATATGGAGATGGTTACAGTGAATGAAATTGTATAAATAAATATATAATTGAAATAATTTCACATTAAAAATATAAAAAAAATTGGGATTCATTGAATGTTGAAATCCAAAACAAATTAATAATTTAAATGCATATTTTTCACTATTCACATAAAATTTTATCATCTTAGATAATTAATGGAAATTTAATCCATGAAAACAATAAATTTTATATTTTCCTAATGAAAGTCTTTTTTTTAAAATAAATTTTAAATTAATAATAATATTTTAATTTTTTTAAGGAATACAATAATAACATTTTCAGAGAGAATAATATTTTTGATACATATACAGACATTTATAAAAATATGTATTTTTTAATTTTTATTTATATAATAATATTATAATTATTTTTATTACATTTATACCACTAATATTAAAGGATACTATATAATTATCATTTATAAATATAATTCTAATAATATATTGTGATTTTTTAAAACTCAATGTCACCTGTAACATAAACTTAACTCATTGTTACATGTAATGAAATCAATTGAAAATATTTTATATATTTAAAAAAATATTATAAAAAATCATGACACATTATTAATCCATTAATATTAAATTCTCCATTGAAATCTATCAAACATTTCCAATAAAATTGGGATAAATTACCACATCATTTTCTGAGGTGCCTTTTTAGCTTCTTCAAAATGGTGTTTTCACTAGAAAACATTGACCACGCGAGTGATTTTGTTTTGAAGAACATCCTATCCATGATCAATAATATCTTCGAGTTGTTCCTGTTTATAAATATCCTCCCCCAATAGTGCCCTTCTATGTTCAGTACATGTGAGAATAAAGTATGTACATCAACAAATGAAATACATAAAAACCGCCATGAAATAGGGAGATATTTGACAGAAATAAAAAATTATAATCTAATATGAAAACAAATTCAATAATCTCAAAATTTATTATGTATCTAGGGATTAAATTTGTATTCATTAAGAACAAAATAATATTTATCATAGAACATATTATTATAAATATCTTGTCACTAAATTCACATTCTAGACTATGATGGAAATTTCCAGATGAACATTTCTCCCAACACTAAGATTATTAAATGTGTTTCAAAATAAATATAACATTTAATAATATTTAATCAGCTATATCAAGACCCAAAAAATTAATGTATCCAAATTCATTCCATCACGTTAGAGTTTCACACTTATTTCCATACAGGGATTAAAAAGGATCCATCTGAATTCACATATGAGTTCTATCATTTGATAAAATATCAAATTGGGGAATGTATTGAATCAAGTCACCTTTTCAATCCATAAATTAACATATCATAAGATAATATTGGGTTTTAATTGATTCCTCATACTATCCATTTTTATAAAGATGATATATATTGCAAAACTTTTACTCTATATCCAAAGCCTATTGAAGACTTCTCCAGTACATCAATGTAAACACGGGATCCAATTAAGATAAATTTTTTTACAATATTTAAAAATTCTAATTACTTAATTTATATTCATGGAATATAATTTATATTGATGTATTTACCAATTGTGATGATGTGTACTAAATTTATAAAGTGATCAATTACAACTGTTATAGTATTATGCCAAGTTTATAATCTTGGAAGTCCAATAAGAAAATTATTTGTTATTTTTTCCCATATTGATTATGGTATGGGTATTCAGTATAAAATATTTTAAACATATTTATTTTAGGATTAACATTATAACATAACAATCAAATAGATAAAAAAGATGAAATATCTTTATTCATGCCATCTCCCCATAATTGAATTTTAAAATATCTATACATATGTGTACTCCTATGACAAATAACTAATGAATAAAAAATGGCTTATAATAATTATTCCATAATAAAATAGTATATGGAAGGAACACTTTCATGGATTTTAATCGTATCATTTTATCATAATGAAACTAAAACACAGAAACCTTTCTTTGATTCTTCTATAGCTCTTTTTATCCATCAGTTCCACATTAATCGTCTCATAGATATATAATAAAACACTAATATGATAAATATTAATCCATTTTTCTTCTCTGAAAACCATGATATCTATTATTTTAAAATACATAAATTTGTGATCTTTGGTGATCCTCATCGTTGATAATCTATTATGATCATATCAAATAAAAGCATTGTCCACCATGTTTTCTGTCCCTAGGGGGTAAGGTATTAAACCTACAAAATCATAGATTTGATCAATCCATATTCTATTGATCATTTTAATTACTTATCTGAGAATATATTCACTCGTATTTTGTATTTAGAAAATATCTAACACCTTTATCAGTAAAGATAAATCCATCATAACATTAATGACAATATTTCCAGTATTCACATTATATCCTAAAATTTTTCATCTGATTAATCCATCCAATGTAACATCACTCCATTTCATGTTAACATGGTTAGTGGAATAGATATCAATGAATGATTCTTCATAAGGAATCATTAATATCCCACCTATCTAAGAAAGATTCATTTCCCAATCACCATTGTTGGTATGCGACAAAATTAAATGACATCCATATTTTAATGACCCATTGAAATACCTTAACAGGAGATTAAATTTATGTTAATGAAATTTAGTGAAGCCAAAATTCACACATGGTAAATGTTTCAAGTAGATTTTACATCCTCAGGTTCTTCCGAATAATCCTCAATGGATTTTTATTCTCTCCCTCACCCTTTGTGTATATAAGAATATAATCTATAATGACTATAATTATATGATCAAGTTAATATATATAGACAATATTAGATAATCATTAAATATTTATATCAGTGATTTTTTTTTAAAATGGAATAACTATAAATTCATAGTGTTAATATATCATACATAATTTTTTCTGGGATAATTCATTATTTTTCCCTTCAATTAATATTTACACAATTGAAGATTAATGTTGTAAATATTTTAACATACTTATAATTAATCCAATAAAATCATGAATATAGGGTAAGTGGTACTTGTTATAGTTATTTATTATGTTATGTTTTTGATAATCAATGAGAATACAAATTAACTCATATTTATTTTCAAAAAATATATGATTTTCTCCCTATAGTTATGTACTATTGACTATGAAAACCTTATCAGCATTCTTCTATAATTTATTATTCAATTCATTAAACATAATCATGGTCATTCAATATAGTGTCTTTAAAATCAGGATAACAGTAGTTATGATTTCATCATTGAATACAAAGTATAAACTCAGAGGTGGACCTGTAAATTCGTATAGAAAGAAATTAACAATCCATTATAAAAATCATGCCTATGATGTTTAGTTTCAATCGAAGCATTTACGACAAACAGCATTGATGGATCTGAATTTCAACCTATAAGGTTGATGAAACATCTATTGGATGTTTTTAAAAATCTTATCCATGATAAATGACTATTGGTTCATTTATAATACAAAAATTGGCTTCCATTTCTAATAAATTAAAATGGATTTCATATATGGAAATAATATACTCAACTAGAATCACATTACATTCAACTAAATGGTTAATCATGATATTCATACGAGTGACATGACACCAATCATCAAAAAAGTTTTACTATGGTGTATTGATACGACCAATGTATCATTAAGAGATCTCAAAGAAAACAAAATATCTAATTTTTGGGATTGAAATTAAATACCATTTCAGAATTAATTTTATATAAATGCGTTGGTATAGTCATAAAAAATAATTTTTTAATATTTTTTTAAAATTTTTTTCTTACACCATTTCATTGTCATAACCGACTTTTCCAGTAATAATTTCATGTGATTTATCTACTACCGTAGTTTTATGAGGTTGTTCATACTTATCAACAAATACTTATAGATTTGTACATTAGTTGGAATTATGATCATACTCACTATATTCTAGTTAATAGAGCTTTTATGGGGAATCATTTGTAATCTTTTTCATCTCCATTACACTAACCAGTTTTATTCACATAATTCCCTTGATGCTTATTCCCCAATTCTATCATGCATAGGGATTAAATTTGGTTCCATCATGCGATTTAGTCATTTTTTCATGAGATTCAATCTAGATTTTCATATTATTGAAATATTAGTAGTGGGAGTCTAAAATATATATTTATTCCTTTAGTGAAAAAGAAATTATTTCTTCATAGTTTCAGAATAATAATATTTCCCATCCCTTTAAGATACTTGGTTTTAATCCACCAAGGAATCTATAAAATTTTTTGATGGATGATTAAATAATAATAATAAATTTAAAAACTTATAAACATAGTTTTATATGTTAACATATATCCATTTTCATTGAGCTTAACTTTTGGGAATTCCTTCTCCATCATTTTACATAGAATATGAGTGATATACATATGAAATATATCATCATAATCTTTTTCAATTTAATGGAGTCACTTTTTTCATCATCACTCATATTCAAAATATGGTTATACCAATGATCTGATTCACTATCCAATAAATAATCCATCATTTAAACCATTGAATGTTATAAATATGGTGGAAATATAAAATCATTTTAATGATGTTGATCCATAACTCATGTACTTGTGGAATATAAGAAATATTAGAAGATGATAGAAGTTGTCTCATCAAGAATTCAAAATAAATTTTTCCTCCATTTATTATTTGGAATCTCATTGTGGTTCCTTGTTTGAGAATGTAGTGTGAATGATGAAACAAGAATCAATATCTAATCTCCAATAGAGTAAGGGTGACAAAGAAGAACATTTTTATTTATTTCTATCACATTCAGCAATAAAATCATTCCATCTGGTTCTATCCAAAGGCTAAAACCAAAAATAATAATTTGAGAAACACTCTTCCTAATATAAAACCACCAAATCATTTAAAATAAATTTTAGCGTGTCTATATCAGGAAATATTTCTCCAAATTATAGGACATTAGGTTTTACCAATGTCATCCACAATCATCATATATTTAAATCGTTAAAAATGGTTACTATTGAAAATAAGGAATAATATATGAAAATCCCCTAGGATGGTTAGAATTGATGTGCAGTAAGGCCCATAATAAAGTAGAAGGTTACTATTGGGCCAATCCCCTCACAATTAAATCAGAACCATTACCCCTTGTTTCCTCAATTATATAATTTCATCCCCTTTTTGTATTTATATAGGGTTTTAATATTATCAGACCCCTAAGTCTATCATTCACTAATATTAACAGATATATTAATATTTGTTTAAATGTAATTGACTTATTAATAGACATATACCTAGTGATGAAATTATTTCTTACATGTACTAGTTTCTATAGGATAGCTCATCAAATCCACTTATACGAAATAAATGGTCCTAGAAATGTCATACATAAAAATTCCATCCTTCTAAATGAATAATATATACCATTCATAAAGACATTATTGATGACTATAATAGAATACTGTATCATGTGAATACAAACACAATCTTACTATTTCTTGAATGATATTCAACATCTACCACAATAATCGTCTCACATAGTACTACTCTTATAGTTAACCTACAAAATCATTTCATCATAATCTCACGTAGGAAACATAATAAAATTTGTTCTAATATGCTTATTAAGTGTATGAAAATGTGTTATAAATATATTATCATAATAATGAATAAGATAAGAATTAATATACATTTTCAAGAACATTACTTATGCAGTTCTAGAAAGACCTATCATTGACCATAATCTTGAGTCATTGAATAAAACATTAACCCTTCATAAAACATATACAATAAGAGTGAGAAATAAATATAAATCAATTGTGAATAAAAATCTCTTCTCATAAATATTTGGAACAAAGATACATATAGAAAACTATTTCATATGTCAGGGTTAACTACCAACAACATAAACATAGTGGATCATGATGTAAAACATTTTTCCTATTGTGGACCAGGATGCACTTATTGAATATAGTGAATCAAGAACCACTTTATTCTAATAATGTATCCGAACTCACCTATTTCCTAGAGTGGATCTAGCCCATAAAAATTTTCCCATTTTTATCTCATTAGATATAAATAATTACCCAATGAATTTGAGTGAAATATAGTTCCCACCATTCTCATAATGAAAACGATAATTTTTTCAGGAATAATATCATAGAAAATTATTCCTGTCCTTGGATAATAAATAATGTAAAGAAAAGTAGTTTAGTAAAAATTTCATTTATTCAAAATATCATTACACATAAAAAATAAATGGTTTTCATAATCATTTAACAAAATAAAAATTTATTCCATTGAAAAATAGGTATTGTAAACATCAATCATATTCTTATTATACCATAGTTTACCTCAATGGATGTCATCTTATATGGAGAGTGGATTTGAATGATGACTTTTAATATTTATTAAGGAAAATACCCTTTCTACTTTTCATCCAATAAAATCTAATAAAAAATGTCTCTAAATAATTTTCATTGGAAAAAACATTAATCTTATAAATGGAATATCAATAATCATTATAACATTTCTGGTTGAAAATATTATTTCAATTTTTAACATAAAAAAAATCAAAAAAATATTTCAAATCTTTTTCACTTAATATAAAGAATAATACATAAAACTAATATATTAAAACCCATCTAGAACATTTTAGGAGGAATTTATCTTTTCCATTTTTAAAATCACTAAAAACTCATAATTTGTTTTTGAAATCATTTTTATTTAGGATATATTTTGAAACATATTAATAATGTTTTAAAACATTTATTATTTCAAATCGTGTAAAACTATATTCATATTGAACACTTAAAGAAATGTTTCCATTCACACATTCAATAAAAGTAAAACTAACATCATTTAGATAACTGAAATAATAATTGATCTATATTTTTTTGTCAAAAATAACAAAATTATATAAATGTTATTAAAAAATATTTGGATATCTTTTTAAAAAATATGGATATGAAAAAAAACCTTTTTTTACGGAAGACAGAAATACAATCATATGTTCTTAAACAAATTATTTTAATCACCTCTGTACATAATGACAAGAAAATGAACTCAAAACAGGTATTATATAGAAATAAATACATTAGAATAAAAGTATTTTGTTTCTTAAGAGATTGATGTTAAATTTTCTCATCAGAATTATAAAAATAAATATTCTAGATAATTGATGTGATTATTTCGTATTACCTAAGCACGTTGGTAGCATAGAATCATATTCTTCCTGAAATAATAAAGTTAAATTAAAAAGTAAATACCATTATTATAATTAATTTAAATACATTACATGTCAATGATTTTGTATAGACACCTCTCCAAAATACATAGGCACCGAAAACATCATATGTCTAAATAAAGGTAAAATGATTCAAAAATATATATACGCATTGCATTCATTGAAAATAAAAACACCATGAAAGGGAGATCATAAATTTATATTTATATCCACATAAATATAATAATCATCATCATAAAATACATTCATTGGATGTATATACACCCAATTAAATAAACTTCTAGTGAATATAGAGTTTGGCTCATTGAAAATAAAATTGAGTTGGAAATCACATATCATATGTCATGAATTCCTTCATACACATTAAAACCTATAGAAAAATTAATATAATTGTATTATGCATACATATTATAAAAACATATATATTTAAACCATAATGTATATGATTTACAAATTACCTTTTATTAACCATTTGTTAACACTTCATTGTTAACGCCACGTTTCAAGAAATAAATTATTTGTTTTTTGTGTATGTTCTGTTTTGGAATTTTTTGTCATTTAAAATTTATCATGTTACATAATCATTATAATTTGAACCACTATATAAATATCTTATGTAATATATATATATATATATATACATATATATTTAGGTTAATCGATAAATTCTACGGATAAAAAATGAAATACCCCATTCTTGGAGATGGTAGGCCTTACAAACACAGGACTATTGTATCCTTTTCTCTATATATCAAATAAAATAAGTTTTAATAATATATTACTAATAAATAAAATTTCTAATTCATATATTCCACATATATTGATTAAATCTATCTTAATTAACAACCATGCTATGCTTTAGTGAAAAATAAATCACATCAATTGACGAGGTAGTAGTCTATTGTACATATGAATGATGTTATCGTATCCCCAACGGAATAAAAATTGTGATTAAATATGTTAAATAATAATTTAATATGTATATTTATGTCAAAAATATCATATATACACAATATATCATTTAACATTCCCAACCATGACTATTTTCTATAGACAATGTGTCCCATCAGATTATAAGGTGGTTGGTTACCATACACTTGAGAGAGGTAATTGATTCTCATTTCAAGGAAGAATAGATTAATTTAGGTTTCTAATATAATTTAATTACTTATCAATATATAGAATATAATATTATTCTTATATTATAATTTTAAAATAATTTTAAAGAGGTGGATGAAGATGTAAAATAAAAATTCTCATAGAAAATATTACATATTAATCAGGTAACCTCATTGGGTTATCAAAATAAGTACTTCCATGTTATATTAATGATAAAAATAAATATTCTAGTATGATGGGTTGTAATTAATGAATGTATTTTTAAATAATTCGTTGACCAATCTGTTTTGGATGTGCGAAGAAGATATGAGAAGTGGTGGCCTTTTATGAGTTAGGGATAAGACGAACATGGAATTTTTAATAAGGAAAAGTTTTTCCCACATTTTTGTCATAAAAAAGGACCCAGAATGGAATTTTATAGATAATCTAAGAGATAAGTACATATGTGGATAGACAAGGGGTATTGTAAATATTTCCACATAATTTTAATCTTCCATAATAATTAATCATTAGAGCACACCTACATATATATACTAAGGCCTAGATATGGGAATAAGTTACTGTAATTATGATATAATAATATAGAGGGATATAGTGGAAATAGAGAATTTAAATACTTTTTATCATATAGAAGAATAATAATATTATGTGATCTCTTACATGAAGTTGAATTCTATGAGACTCAGGTTCTTGTGATGGAATTGAAGATGCTAGCTTCATACTCCACCTCATTTTTCGTGATCCGTATTGAGGATACACCCATTAAAAAAATTAATTATATCACTATGAATATTAAAAACCACCTAAACCACATGTGTCATGTGAGAAAATAAATTGAGGTAACTCGGTCTCAAGAATGGATATAACAAAATACAGCGGATTTTACTTGTTATACTGTGATGTTTTTTAGGAGAATCAAATGGAAAAAACTCATTTGTTATGAAATAAAGACTATAGAATCATAAATTATCAAATTATTTCATTTTAAATATAACCTATTTTATTCTCATTGATATTTTTGAGACAAAACTGATTTCATGATTAGGCCATACGCTTATCATAATATTGAATCAGTTATTCTATTTTTAGGATTTTGGGATGTTTTGAATCCAGTGTTGGGATATATATTCATCAAGTGTGATTGAATAATTTTCCTTGAAAAAAATTGATTAAGGTTTCAGTTGAATACCTAGAATTATAAATAATTTATTCAGTTGATGAAAAGGAAACATATAAAAAAAATATATATTGATCAATGTTTCTATTAATTTTATTTATAGACTGGTGGTGTTGGTATAAACAACAGCACTAACTCCTGAATATTTCTTTTTTCCTACAAAAACATTTTATGTAAAATTTAAGAATTTTTATCCATTCAATGTTTATAGTGAAATTATAATCCTTAAAAAACCACCGATTAATATTTTAATGGAGTATGCTATTGTCAAATCATGTAAAAATCCATCAGTTATTTTTAGTGATTTCACATGGTTACATAAAGTAGAGTTGAAACATAATTGAATGAGAAATTTCATCTTTAACAACCAAAATAAGATGAATTAATAAATAGCATTAATAAAATTAACAGTTAATTATCCCTCACCCCATCTCATTGGATATAAAAAAGGTCTTTATAAATAGTATCAGAGAAAAGAATGTTCCTCTATCTTTTTATTTTGGAACACTACTACAGTGTTTCAAGATTTGATGAATGGATGGGGGTACTATATTTTTATAGAAATATTTTTTATGGTTGGAAGAATCAAATGATAATATATTTTATATCACATGGCCTATAAGCTAGTGACATTTCATCTATTAGGTGTCCACCAATTTTATGTTTTGGTACATTTATATATAAAGGTAAATGAAATATTGAGGTTATAGGGAATAATATAATTGATATAATTTAATCTTTATTATAAAATGATTATAAATAATTGATGTAATTTCTTATTGATTTTGAATTTTTTTTAAAAATAGATCATATCTATGTAGGAGACATCAAAATCATGGATGAAAAATAACAAATATAGAGGTCCATATTTGAAGATATTATTATAACATAAGTTGATTTTGTAGATGAAATTTTACTACGGTAAATGATATTGGTATCTTAAAGAGAGGATTTGGGGAAAAATTGGATGATCCTGCAGTGGTAAAAAAAATAATGAAAAATTTTCCTATTGAATTTGACAAAATGATTTTTACATTAGATGAAATCTAGGACACATAGATTGATGAATAACATAATAATATTCCAAATTGTTTGATGAAAAAACTTCCAATTTTCAAAAAATAAAAATCAAAATGAATAAATAAATTTAAAATAAATTAAAAAAACATATTTTCAATGAGGAATAAATGACTAAACCTTAAATTGATATAAATCATTAAGAATAGGGTGATGAGAGTGAAAAAATATTATTACCTCGTGTATAAAAAATGATCAATGGGAAAATATAATTATAATGTAAATCTACCAATTAATTGTTTTTGTTGTGGGGGTGTTTTATATTTTTTAAAAAATTTTTATAAAAGAAGAAAATATGGAATTATATTATGATAAATAAGAAAAATCATAGTTTATGTCCAAAGGAAAATATGGTAAAATATCCTAGAAAATTAATTACCAAAACAATGTATTTTTGGAAGAGGAATAAAATAATGTTGAGAAATGATTTTGAATATGGATCATTGAGAAGTGAAAAATTAGATGATGAATATGATTTATTAATAGTAACTTTATGTCACATGTTAAATATGATGTTTAAATATTGGACACTAAAGATGGAGAAGGAAATTATGTTTATATGATTCCACTACTAAAATCATGGCATTAGGTATATATAGAAGGAATCAGTCATTATAGGAAAGAAGTAAAATTATATAATAATGAATACAATAGAGTTAATATGGTTAAATATTAGTATATCATGAAGATTAAGCATCTCAAGTAAAATGTGGCCAAGATAGAAATATTATTATGAGTATTAGATAATAAGCCGGTAACATTATATGATGGTATTAATAGTTATGGATCAATAATTCTCATGTCTGATAATACATATATAATTTGGTTGATTTATTTTGTGAATCTGTTGATGAAAAAGCTGTATCATCTCAGAATACTAAAAAATGTAATAACTTTCAGGTAAAATCTAAACCTATTAAAATTGAAAATTATTTTTCTATATTTTCCAAATAGTGTAGGTTTCATCAGAATTATTTTAGAAACATGGGTTAATAAACCCACTCAATGAATGGTGCCATCACCTAAGGTGATTTTGAATCACCATATGTTACATGGATCCTTAAATCCTATGAAAATTAATGCGGGTTCAACATCATAAACACAAGATAACCTTCAATGATTGATACAACCATTTTTTAGAATAACAATATTTTGTGTTACTATTTGTTTTGTGTAAATTATGGACCCATACCATTATATTATTGTATATCATGACTTTAGACATGGACCAAAGAGGACAAACGTGTAGGTGGTTTCTTAAATAATATGATCCATCGACCTAATAGAAAAAAATAAAAATAACTATTATGTTGTTTCTAATAAATGTTGGATCTATGTTCTTCAAGAAGTGAGTGGATAATGTAATCAACTATCCACAATGATGAATAATTATATTATATTAATCCTTATGTAAAAAAATACCTAAAATGGGTATATTTCAATAAATGGGAAGGCCAATAAATCATTATTTTTGGTAATTTATTAAAATGTACGAATAAAGAGAAACAAATATATTCTTGACAATGGTTTTTATTTACATATTACAAGAGATTATAGGATTCGAAAAATATCGTGGAACATGGTAGATGTGTTTTGATAGGTGAAAAAGAGATATCATTAAATATTAATTGATTTTGTTTAGAAGAAATTGAAAAAAGAAAAAATGAATACATATAAGATCTTATTTGTTGATGGGATTGAGAATAAATTATTTAGTATTAGAAGATTATTTTTTGAAGTACATATGGCCATATTCAATAGGAATTTTCATCTTGTCAAGATAATTGTTGGTGGAAAAGTTTTTCTACGAGTAGAAAGAAGTGATATTAATTTATTTCATAGTGGCGAACCTAGTAATTCTTGTTATATTAGAGAATTTTTTTAAAATAATTTGTTTTATTGAAGGATTTACTATATTGGTGAAGATAAATTATGTAATATCTATAACTAAAATATTTTTAGGGTCTTTATCCTTTTGAGATTATGTAATTATAAAGTATTTATAACATGTTAGAAAGGGAAAATGGATTAAGGTAAGAACTAGAGAGGGGAAACTCAACCCATATGCCCCCAATAGTTAATTAATTTATATTTGTATGAACCTAGGAGATATAAATCTATAATGTATCAAATTTATCTTTTAACATTAGTGGATTATTTCACAAGGATGACAATAGTGTTTTTTATTAACATGTAATATGTAGTTGATATGTTCATGATGTATAAGAGAGAAGTTTAAATATATTTTAGTATTCAACTCAATAAATTGTGATATGAAAATGGAATGGAATATATTAAATATGATTTCAAATCAAATAATTCTAAATATATAACAATACATTAGTGTAAAAAACCCTACACACCCAAACATAATAGAGTTTTTGAATAAATGAACCAAATCCTTGTGAAAATGTGGATGACTATGACTGTTATGTATAGTATATCTAACATATTTTTCATGAAAGGAGTGTGTACGAATGTAAATATTCAAAATAGATGTCTTTTTATATAAAACTATTTGAAGTCATCACATGGAATGTGATATAAAAAAAATTAGTTGAATATTTTGTGTCTTCCTGAGTCCATGTATCATTAAAATCAAATATTCAAATCCAATGAAATATGGTGAGGAAGTCATGGAAGGTTTTATTCTTGGATATCTATATAGTATTAAAGGATATATATTTTTTAATAATAATCCTCAGAACATGGTTTACTATTATGATTCCAAAATATTTGAGAACAAATATTTAAATCATGATTTAAATCCAAAAACATTTGACAGAGATGATGTTAACAATAGGAAGGATCGTAAAAATCGTTATGAAAAAATAATCATGTTTATCTTTACATAAAAAATTTCATTCAGATCATATATATCAAGAATAGTATAATGTTGAAATTACATAATCACAGTGATATAAGAATCATGTGGAATGAGAGAAAGCCATTGGAGAATAATCTACACTAATCTTGAGCATGAGCTTGTTGAGATATAATGAGGATATTGTATCTCTAACTAGAATATGATTGAGTTTTTAAAACCAAAAATAACATATCTATATAATTGATACCAAATTAATAAGATATTTCATTGAACCTCATTAATGGATTGACGAAATTAATGAAGAGAATGATTAAATTTTAAAATAACTACACATGGGATCATATTCAAGGTCCTAATGGTAAAAATATCATCAGAACCTTCTAGGCCTATATAAACATAATGAATGAATAGTTAATGGTTTTTAGAAATAAACACAAACATGTATTAAATGGATTCCAAAAATGATAAGGTGTTTAATTTTATGAAAAAATTTCTCCATTTTCAATGTATAGAGCTATAATAACGTTTATTTCTATTGAGGCTATAATGAAATAATAAATTTTTCAAATAGATGTTAATATTTTTTTTAAATTCTGATCTGTTTGTTGAAATTTGAACTGGAAGAATGAAAATTAATGCATACATCCATTCAAATGTGGATTATATTTTCAAATGATAAAAATGGGGGTCATTGTAATACAATAGGATTCCAGAAACAAATTGGGAGTCTACAATATCTCACATATTCATAAAATAAAATTTTATCCTATAAGTTTCTATGCAAGATATAAAACCGAAATAATGACTCACATCATATGGATGCCATGAAAATCCTCTTACATTTAAAATGAGCTAAAAATTGTGGAATTATTTATAAGAAATTGGAGACATGTAAATTAATTGGGATTTATAAATGATGATAGGGATGTTGACTGTGATTATAAAAACATCCATATCAGGGGGAGCATTCTTATTGGGAGATATTTGTGTGAGTTTTCACTAAATTAAATAAAAATTAGAAAATTTCATCACAACTGAAGATAAATTTTTTGATGTGACTAGTTTATCAAATAAATGATCTGGCTGATGGAACAATTAGATTTTTTAAGGGTTAATGTAGAACGTAGAATCCAAATTCACTGAGACAATAATTTTGAAATATATATTTCTATAATTCAATTGAAACATTCATGATCTCTACATATTGATATCTGATTTTATTTAATATTGGATAATGTTTAAAATGGAGAAATTAAGGAGTAATTTACACAAAATTGAGATCAATCGGCATATATCCTCCATATGGATATTTCTAAAGATCTATTTGATTCAATAAAACTAAACATAGGTTTTCATGGAATTCCAAGGCAACAGAAACCCATTGAATGAGACCCCAAAAGGTTTTGGTTTTCATTATCAAAATGGGATATCATAGGATGAGATAAAGGGGTATTTCTTTTGGGACTCCATTTGATGAGTTTTTTTATCCATGTTCTCTCAAGAATGGTTGTCACTAGATATATTAGATAATTATTGTTGTTTCTCTATTATTTTAAACACCTAGTTATCCCACATAGATTTAGACTTAATTAACCTAAGGATATTCACTACGGTAATTATGTCAGCACATTTCCTTATAAGAAGAGATCAATAATTTTAACATTTTTATATTAATATTAAATATATTGGTGAAAAATTATCACCACATATTGACTTTTTATTGGTGGTGATATTGAAAAAAAAGGGTAAAATTATTGATCATAAATTATATTTCTTGTCAATAAGTCAATATTTTTTAGTGGATGACGTGAGGAAACCCAGAAAATTGTTATAGATTAACATCATTAGATTTAAATAATGAGAGAAGTTTTGATGTTGTTTGAATCAGATGATTATTTGAACATATCATTAAATTATTAAAGACATGTAACAATGAGTTTTTCACATTTGATATTGTAATAAAGACCATGATAATGATTACTTTCTGGAATAATGTTTTATTCCATGAAATTTAAATTTAAATTTTATAATAATTTGAATAAGAAATTAATAAATATATTTGGTATTGAGTTGTATTGGAATTTAATTTGAAGAAGGGTTTCAATTTCATTATTACATAAAATATTTCAAAGTATTTTTTTCGTGTTAAATTAAAAAATATGCCAACATATACAATACATCATTTGATATCCCTAGAGTACACTTAGGGGTACCCAAATGTCACCCCTATGTGATGGCCTATTCAATGAAGCTTGTAAGAAGTAGGGTCCATATATAATTCCCAAGGAGTTGGCCACATGTATATGATATTGGAGTGTGTCATCCTGCAAAGACATATATGTAGGTATAGATGGGCTATTGGGCTGATGATTGGGAGGTGTTGTTTGAACGCACTATGTATCCCGAACCCTATTCCTAGATTCAGCAAGGGTCAGTCACACTATAGCATATAAAACTGAGGGATACCCTAAGGGAATTCAATGTGGGATGGATTTTTGTGGGAATTTTTAAGCATCTTTGAAATGATGGAAATAAGTTGGACCTTCAGATCATTCAATCTGATCAACCCATGAGATCACATGATCTGTTAGTATGATTTCAACATCATCATTAACCTTCATATAGTTATGTGTTTACATAATATAATCCAATACAATAGTCTATATCGTTTGATCAACTAAGGTGGATGATTTTTCATTATCAAACCGAACCTGTTAATGTAATTCATATCTTTCATGCATGACTCAATGTCCTTGGTTTGACTAAAAGATCACTCTAGTTCTAGATGAAATCATATGAACTAGTGGTTGACACATTAAAATCCAATAGTGATTGTTTCCCTTATAGGTTATCCTTTTAATTACATTATCTTGTGGAGATAACCACTAATACCATCACATTATGTTTATGGCCACATCTACCTTGTGTCTTTTGGTGGTATTTCTTCTATATAGAATTTCCGTGAGATTATCCAGAGTATATACACCATTGTAGGGAGATATATTTCCTGATGGTGTGTGGACCAGCACTGTGGAATCATAATAAATCTATCATTCCATAACATGATCAATGATGTGACCATATGAAGCAGTCATGATGTTTAAATAATCCCTCAACACCATTGAAGATGAAAATATGTGTTAAATTTATCACTTATCCCAATATCCTCAATAGGTTGAATATGTCCTAAAAAATCTTAAATTTTGGATCACCCTTATCTACATATACATAGTCCTAGTCTATGGAATGAATTTCTAAAATCCCAAATTCATAAGAGTGATATCTCTTGTGAAAAAATTGTAGCCTCATGAATCATTCTCCAAAGTAAGATGACTCTCAAGTGATCCCTTCAGGCGAAGGATAATTCCAAAAGACTCTTGTTATTGTTAGGGAATTGTAGAAGGTAGAAACATACCACACCTCTTGCCTTTTGATTCATTAAAGATGACATAAATCCACCAATTTTCTTTTCTTGTGAACAGTTGGTGAAATCAAAGGAAAGGACCTACGTAAAAAAAATTCAAGGAATCCTAGTATTGAAAAAATATTAATTAAAATACTATAGAATGTACTTTTTATCTATGTTTTTTGTTTGAGGATATTCCCATTGAAACATCCTATGTTTTTTGAATGAAATTATTTGAATACATACCATTTCACATGAATTTATTCTGCAAATATCCCCTTTATTGTTCATGTATCATGTGAGGAACATGTGATCAAATGATGGGGGAGGTTGTCACTTGGCCTTTGGAAACCTCCCAAAGGTGAAAAAGAATGGAAATATATTATGAAGGGTTTCAATACATGTTGTGGTTGTTTTACAATTTTTGAATAAAAATACTAATTCAAAAATCTATATCCAAACAAAAACTATATGATTCTTTATAATGATTAATGATGACTCAACATTTCATTAATGAAAATCATCTAAAACCTATGTACCACAATGAATGAAAACAACACAAAAGAATACAATATAAGACAATCTAAAAAATTCTGGACCACCACAAGGCTATGTGCTCTAAAAGCATTATTCTAAAAATCCACCAAATAACCCATGTATCCTAATGTAGTTCTAATAACATGGAATACATTACAATTTTTGATTTCCTTGTTGATTTCAAATGAAATATTTCCAATGTTCTAAATCAAGGGTGAGTCCAATACTTAGTAGTTTTCCACAATGACTTCTCTACTCATGGCACATGGATAATAGAGTAAACAACACTAATATAAAATATTTTCATAAAAAAAATTTCTAGAATGGTTTATAACTAAATATAAAAAAATTTGATGTCACCAAATTTTTTCCAGCAAAAGATATTTTTTCAGGATACAACTGAACAATGAATTCAAGCCATTTCCCAAGTACATTTTTTCACAGTCAATCCACTTCTCATAATCACACCACAAAACTTGAGTGATTCATTATTAATTTTATTAAATCATGAGGGGTACCTCATTGATATACCATGTCTTCATAAGGGAATTATTTCGCATTTTTCATTGCACCTTTGGAACCATGCAGATATTCATATTTGTACCATTTCCCATAAATGAAATATGAAATCCTATATGAATAATGCCCAAATACTATTCTAATACCATTAATACAAAATAAATTTTAAAAAAATATTTTTTTACTAAAAAAATATCTCCATGAAACCATTTCAAAAATAAAAAATATATTTTTAAATCCCTATATTAAAATCAAAAACTAAATCAAATTAGAAAAAAATTCTCCCAAATTCTACAATTTCACAAGAATCAATAAATCATCACTATTAAGAATATATATAATTATTTTAACCAATAATTTAGAATAAATATCATTCAATTGATTAAATTTTATATAAAATTAATGAATTCTTCAAAGAGGAGTCAATAGTGAATCTCCCTACCTCAAGATTTTTGGTGAAAAAAGTGGATGATAAAATGACAACAAAACCAAGTTAAATATCCACAAAAACACATTATATCTAAGTCCATTACACAATCAAGGCCAAATATAAACTTATATAGAATCCAAAACCATATATCTACCCAAAATGGGCATAGATATAGGAAAACTACAATAAAAATGATGTAGATCTATTAAAGATAACGTGAATGATGAAGAGAAAAAACCTACCGCAAGGAATTGACATTTAATCCCCATAGGAATCCATCAGATTTCCTATGAATTGATTGAAAATCCCATGATCTTTATTCGTTGATAATAATACTGAGTTAGAGCCTTTTTGTGGGGAAAAAGTGTTTAAATATATATTTCAACCAATATCCATATTTTAAGGATTTATGTTTGTCCTTGTGACTAGTTCAGTCATATGGTTCGACAAATAATCTGCTAATCAAGTATCAGCCTTTATCATAAGGATCTCCTTCACCTGATTTCAACACATGATCCCAAAAACTATGTTCCATCTGTGCCGATGTAACTACATAATTCTTTCAAAATCCATGTTTAAATATCACTGTTACTGTCAGTCTTACTCACAGTTTCAACCAAATATTCACTACCCATGAGCATCTACTTTAGATTTTATATCCCATTACATTGTTTCCTAAATTTATTTCATGGTTTCCACAAAAATTTCCCCACCCATGAATATTTATAAAATACCAGAAAACATTAAAAAAAATTTCCAAACTCTCACAACCTTTAAATATATAAATTATATACAAAAAACCAAAAATAATTAAGGGTTACATACTAGAAACAGGGGGCGGAACATGTGATATATTTTCATCCCGAGGACATGGACAACATACATAGATTTTTTTTTAATTATGGATTCTAAAAACTACTATAATGAATACATTGTTTTGTTTATATAATGAAATTTTATGCAGAAAAGAGGTCCTGTGGAATTATTTTATTTATATCATTTGATGACTGGTGGTACCAATAAAATATACCAAAAATCCGAGAATATTGTTTTTGTATACTTAAACATAAGAATCATTTTATTGGAATTTGTAATCACTTAAGAATATTAGTGATAATAGAATTATTGAGACAAATAATTGTTAATCATGGCAAGGTGTTTGGTTTTTCCAAACAGGGTAAAAAATTTTCATATTGTTTTCATTTATTTCATTTGTATGTATATATGAAATGTGAAACATTATTTAATTAGATATTGTGTCCTAAGAAACGAATAGGATAAATTAATAAGGTTATTTATAAATTTTTACCATCTATTCACCCATCCTCTTTGATGATCTATATTGGGGCTCTATAGTTACATTATATTCCCCTTATGAAGAATTGAACAGTATAAAATCAATAAATTAATAAAAAAATGAAGATAATGCTTCGTAATTACATCCTATAGTTCCCACATATCATCATAAATCTTGAGGTTTCTAAATAAATCCTAGGTAAGGAGAGAGATATTAATTTGAGTAAATTATCTTTTAAACAGAGAATATCCACCGTCTTCTACCAACTAGAAGGATCATGATGTCATGGTATGTCCTCATTGTTCTATATATGTGGAGTATTAGGTATTTACACCCACATGATATATAAATGGAATACATCATGGACTTTATTGAGGTTATATAGAATCACCATTTTATAGAATACTATATGTAGGATTGATGATACTGATAGTAGGATCAGAATATGATGTAGATGCTCAGTATAGAAGAGGGAGTGAATTGTATCATTTAAAAATTAATTTTTAACTTTTAATATAGATATAAACCATTAAATTGTTTAACAATGATAAATAAGGTTAACTCACCAAACCTCTTGGTTCAACAAACTTACTAGATTCCATAAATATGGTTCTGGAAATGAGACTAGTTCTACAAAATGCAAGATTCTGAAAATATGGTTCTAGAATTGAAACTTAAAAAATGTTTTCAAGGACAAAGTATAAGGCCCCAGCCTTAAACCTTACTTAATCTTGAGTTATTACAAGATTACACATTGAGGATCTTTTCGGGTTTAGAGTTTTAGAGAATTAGATCATAAAACTTGCATTACATTCCACATATAAACAAAGTGGTTACATAAATATAGTATTCTTCATTCCCATCAATGGAAACACATTTAAAATAAAAAATGGATTAATTCTTGACACATCCTTGACTCTATCATCTTAACATGTACCTTTCCCTTGACCTGTGGAAAACATTTCAAAAACTTGGGATGAGCATAAAAACTCAGTATGGGTTATAAAAAAAACATGGAAAGGAAACATGAGTTCATATATACATAAGAATGAAATCATACTTTACCCATAAAACATTGGCACATTAACATACCTCATAAAATCATGAATAAATCATAGAAATCATAAGACATAAAGGTAACTTGAGGCATTAATAGCATTCTTACATAGGGAGTAACCCTCTTGGTTACGTTTGGAATACCCATCATAGTATATTCCCTAAAATCTCTTCGGAGAAACCTTAACGTTTCACTCCTTCGCGTTACCCAATGCACTGGAGAGCTATAACGGGCTCACCCGCCCTTAGTTTCTCACGGAACCACCCATCTTCATAATAATGCCCAAGAACCATAACATAATCATATCACATAAAACATGCATAAAGGAAACATAACATTTCCACATTTCAATCACGAGATATCAATACAACACATTGATACAATAAAAACATTATGAAAACCATTTTCAATACCAAAGTAAAACATGGTATTTTTTTCGTTTAAAAAAAAGGTATGGCTTGTAGAGGAAGCCGAAACACAAATAACGGTCACGATGGCGGAGAAGTCGTTGTCACCGCATACGTACGACAAAAACATTCCCTTTTGTCGTTTAGTAAACGCTTCGTATAAAAATATTCCTTTTGAATAAACGTAAAAGTCAAAGGGGTTTATACACCGTATAAAAGAAAGTTGTGTATAAAATAAAATATGCCTCAATGAAAGGAGATTGAGACGAAGTCCCATACCTCGTATCCGACATGACCCGACTGTTCTTTAATCTCCTGAATAATAAACTTGAGTTAATCTCTACTTGCTTATGAATCTTTTTCAAGTTCATTATTCCTTTTATACCATGTTATGAACATCATGTAATCAGTTAAGTTAATAATGTTCATTTTGTCGGTATTTGGTTCTTAAGTCAAAAATAGACTTCTTACACTTACATGTTGTTAATTTGGTCAAAGGTTAATTATATCCAGAATGGTATTCATGATGTATATATCATATATGTCATATATATCCAGTACATACATGCATTTATAATATTACATAATCATTTAGAGGTAAGAAATGAAATGCACCGTTCATGGAGACAGTAATCCGTACGTACGCTTGAACGCTACTTTCATTTCTATTTCGTATTTTATAGAATGGAATCATAATGATATAAGATTATATTATAATTCCAGTATAATAACATATATAATATCATTAACATTATCCTTTACACATCCCACATATGGTATTAACGAATCAAATCACTTTTAGGGGGCGGTAGTCCGCACTTCCTAAAGTGAAGATATCGTGTTTACCCATAATGGGAACCATAAAGGTATGCCCAAAATGAAAAAAACCGAAGCTTAAGGAAAACATAAACATATTATATATCATATATAAAAATAGTGACATCATAATGGCCACCTTTGAAGGAGTTAAATGAGTGTTGAACAATCATCGTTTCGGGAGGCAGAATTTCTCCATCCACGGAAACCGTATGTTCTTTAACCATTTGATGTAGTTGTGTGACAGTGTAGCTCAAATAAATATTATAAAAACATACTTGTATATTGAATATACTGGTGTGGTTACAAAATAAGTAAATAAAAAGAGTTTAGGGGGTTGGAGAAGCAAAATAAAACAAATGAACATGAGAGAATGAATTACCTTTAAAAGTGTAACTCCTTTTTATTTGAGCCTAAAGGCTTCCTTTGAAAGGATTCTTCCCAAAGGGAATCCTCTAGGATGAGGAGAGGGATGTGGAGAGAGTAAATGGGAAGGTTTTGGCCGAGCCAAAGGCTTGAGGAGTGTGTGAAATGAGGTAGAGGTGGTGGCCTTTTATAAGAGGAGAGGAGGGGCACTTTTGGAAAGTAAAGAAATATTACTTTATTTGAAAATGTGTTTCGGTTTCAAAAGGTCCCACATTGATATAATTCGTGGATAAGGTGATAAGGCTTCGAAATCCACTCATCCAATAAGTTTTGGACATGTGTAGTTAACAGATTTTACATTATCTTTCCATTTTATTTAAATCGTCAAATAATGATGTCATCGCTGCATCATTATTATGTCATAAATAATTTAATTTATTTAGTGTCTAAAAATTATAAAAAAATACTATGATGTAGGAAATATTTTTATCTTTCCAATGACTATTTATAATCAAATATCTTATCTTTATAACCCCATGTAAAAATTGTTTTCGTAAAACATCTCTTGTTTGTGTCATTTTTACTTTAACATTTAATAAAAAGTTATTTATGTCATTTCCAAACAAAAGTGTCTCCATGGGGTCCCCAAGTTGACCCATGGCTTGTCTTGGTCGGCCATGACACAAACAATAATGGTGGGACTTGTGTCTAGGTCATTTCATATTATTAAAGCATTATTTATACCTTAAACTACACTAATTACCACTAATCACGATTAAAAACTTAATAAGTTACTATTCACCAAAAAAATATTTTAATCTTATTGAACCACATTTTACTTCTTAATGACAACCATGTATGTCGGATTTTCAAAATTCAATACACATTAGTGGTAAACTTTCATTTAACTGAAAAATCAGTTTGCTTGATTACCACTTAGTGGTTTCACTATTCATCAAAAATTAAAGTTTTTCAGAAAATTTCCAAAAATTCACCCTAAGCTATATTTGATATTCCAAATTCAAAAATGAAGTCTATTTTACAAAATTCAATACATATAAATCAAATTAATTAATTTAATAAATAATTTCCGCTACTAGAGCAAATAGCGTGTTTTTACAAAACAATAAGTATCAAAAGATTGACACCAGTTTAAGTCTAATTACAAAGTGAAATTGATTCCAATGACCACCATTGGATAAAATGGTAAAAATATATTCCAATTTTCACTTCAAAACCAATTCAAAACATAATCTAATAATATAAATAAATTAGATTAAAAGGCAGTTTTGATGTAAAATGCAGTATTTTTCACTATTCATTAAAAAATGAACATTGTCAGAAAAATATCAAAAATTCACACAAGGTAAATTTTGATGTCCCAATCATAAAGAATAAGTTTATTTTGACAAACATAGTTTATAAAATTGTCAAAATATAGATTCAAAAAGGGTTTCCCATCATAAGGCACTAAAACAATCTTTTAAGAATATTAGTGTATTCCTTGCATAAGATTGTATTTATTTTCATTTTAAGCCTATATAACACTATCTTAATCATTAATAGACATAGATAAAAATATCTATTATTCATTACTAACTTGGGATGTTACATCCTTCCCCACTTTAGAAAATTGCGTCCCCGCAATTTATTTACTTATCGAATAAATGGGGGTACTTATCCCTCATTGCATTTTCAGATTCCCATGTTGCCTCTCCAATCATGTGGTTTTTCCACAAAACCTTTACCTGCTTAATCACCTTATTTCGTAACACTTGCTCCCTGTGGTCATGAATCTGGACCGGTTGTTCCTCATAAGATAGGTTCTCTTCCAGCTGAACTACCTCTAGACTCAAAACATGAGATGGATCTGGCATATACTTTCTCAACATCGAAATGTGAAAAACATTGTGTACCTGAGATAAACTCCAAGGTAAAGCCACTCGGTATGCAACTGATCCAACTCTTTCCAGAATTTCATATGGTCTAATGATCCTTGGACTCAACTTTCCTTTCTTACCAAATCTCATCACACTTTTCCAAGGAGAAACCTTGAGAAAAACATGATCACCTACCTCGAAAGATAGATCCTTCCTCCGGTTATCCGCATAACTCTTCTGCCTGCTCTGAGCTATTCTCATGTGTTTCGGAATCAGCTGAACTTTTTCTGCCATCTCTTCTATCAATTCTGGTCCCATCAACTTTCTTTCACCCACTTCATCCCAGAAAGCTGGAGTTCGACACCGCTTCCCATATAATGCCTGAAATGGTGCCATCTGTATACTGGAATGAAAACTGTTATTATATGAAAACTCAACCAAAGAAAGATGTTGGTCCCAACTTCCCTGATAATCCATAGAACAAGCTCGTAGCATATCCTCCAATGTCTGAATTGTTCGTTCTGACTGCCCATCTGATTGATGATGAAAAGCTGTACTAAAATTTAATTCAGTACCCAACGAATTATGAAGGCCTTTCCAAAAGTTAGAAGTAAACCTGGGATCACGATCCGATACAATGGAGAGAGGAACTCCATGTAACCTGACTATCTCTTTAAGATACAAATGGGAAAGTTGATCAAGAGAGAAAGTATCTCGTATAGCAAGGAAATGAGCAGATTTGGTCAAGCGATCAACAATAACCCAGATTGCATTATTACCTCGAGATGTCTTCGGTAATCCAACAACAAAGTCCATGGATATATTCTCCCATTTCCACTCTGGCACTGGTAAAGGCTGAAACATCCCTTTCGGCAACTGCCGCTCTACTTTAACCTGCTGACAAGTCAAACACTTCACAGTAAAATCAGCAATATCTCTTTTCATTCCATCCCACGAGTAATACTCCCGCAGATCTCTATACATCTTAGTACTGCCCGGATGAACTGAAAATGGAGAACTATGAGCTTCACATAACAACTCTCTCTTCAACTGTGAATCACAAGGCACACACAATCTCTTCCCAAATCTCAAAACGCAATCATTATCAATGTTGAATTCGGGCAACTTACCTTTCTGAACCAGCTCTACCTTTTTCTGCAACTCACTATCTTGCTTCTGTGCTTGCTTGATTCTATCTGATAGAGATGATCTCACTGATACCTGAAACAAAACAGAAGTACTTCCTGCACCAACAACTTCTATGACAAAGTTCATCAAATCCTTAACCAAAGGATCACGTTCCAAACGCAACATTGTTAATGAATCAGTACTTTTTTGACTCAAAGCATCAGCCACTTTATTTGCTTTTCCCGGATGGTAATGAATTGTACAATCATAATCCTTGATTAATTCCAGCCATCTCCTTTGTCTCATGTTTAACTCTTTTTGAGTGAATATATACTTTAAACTTTTGTGATCGGTATATATTTCACACTTTACTCCATACAAATGATGCCTCCAAATTTTTAAAGCAAAAACAATAGCAGCTAATTCCAAATCATGTGTAGGGTAATTTACCTCATGAGTTTTCAACTGTTGTGAAGCATAAGCAATTACTTGATCATTCTGCATTAGGACACAACCAAGTCCTTTCAATGAAGCATCACTGTATATAACAAACTCACCATTCCTGGAAGGTAGTTCCAAAACTGGAGCATTCACCAATCTTCTTTTCAATTCCTAAAAACAATCATCACATTCTTTTGTCCAGATAAACTTAACACCCTTCCGAGTTAGCTTAGTCATTGGACTAGATAACCGTGAAAAATTTCTAACAAACCTTTGGTAATAGCCCGCCAAACCAAGGAAGCTACGAATCTCGGTTACATTTGTGGGTCTTGGCCATTCTTCCACAACTTTTGTTTTTGCGGGATCAACAGTTATTCCATCTTTAGAAACAATGTGACCAAGGAAAGAAATTTGTTGCAACCAAAACTCACACTTGCTGAGTTTCCCATAAAATTTCTTTTCTTTTAAGGTTTGCAAGATAACCCTTAAATGTTTTTCATGCTCCTCTTTACTTTTAGAAAACACCAAAATATCATCAATGAAAACCACCACAAACTTATCCAAGAACTGATGAAAAATTCTATTCATTAAGTCCATGAATACAGCAGGTGCATTGGTTAGCCCAAAAGGCATTACTACAAATTCATAATGGCCATATCTCGTACGGAACGCGGTCTTCGGAATATCTGCCTCCTTTACCTTCAGCTGATGGTACCCCGATCTCAAGTCAATCTTTGAAAAAAACTGAACTCCCTGGAGCTGATCAAACAAATCATCGATATGAGGAAAAGGATATTTGTTCTTAACAGTGATATTATTCAAGGCTCTATAATCAATGCAAAGTCTCATAGAACCATCTTTCTTTTTAACAAATAAAACAGGAGCACCCCATGGTGATGTGCTAGGTCTAATGAAACCTTTCTCTAATAAATCTTGCAATTGCTCCTTCAACTCCAAAAGTTCAATTTGTGCCATTCGATAAGGGGGTTTTGAAATTGGCTTAGCATCAGGAACTAAGTCAACAGTAAACTCAACTTCCCGATCTGGTATTATTCCAGGAAACTCATCAAGAAAAACATCAGGATACTCATTTACCACTGGCACATCATTAATCTGAATAGTTCCTTTATTTTCAACGACGTGTGCAAGGTAACATTCATTTCCATCTTTTACAAGTTTCTCGGCCTCTTGATATGTTATCAAAAGTAAGGGTTCATTCTTGTAAAAAAACTGAAAGTCTTTCTGAAAAAAAAAACTTCTTTAGCTCTACAGTCAATCTTAGCATGGTAAATAGAGAGCCAATCCATACCCAGGATAACATCAAACTCTACTAGAGGTAGAACAATAAGGTTTGCAAGTAGGTTCTTTCCACAGATAAGGATAGGAAAATTCTTATAAATTCTTTTTGCCTCGACACTTCCCCCAGGTGTTTTTACCAAAAGTTCAGGAGTCATTTCTTGAGATGGTATTCCCATTTTACTAGAAAAGGTTTCAGAGATGAAAGAATGTGTAGACCCCGAATCAAACAACACACTGGCATAATCTGAAAAAACAAACAATGTACCTGATAAAACTTCATTTGATGGCCCAACATCTACTGAAGTAGTTGCAAAGGATTTCACCACCCATTTCTGCTTGTAGTCTAACTGCTTCCCATCACTCAAGCACCTTGTCGGACACTCGTTTGCATAGTGACCCATCTCATTGCACTTATAACATTTCACTAACTGTAAATCAAATTTGTTCTTAACTTCACCTTGATCGTTTTCAGTGCAATCACGAGCCTTATGTCCCATATTACCACATCGGTAGCACATCCCAGAATTCAGAAGACATTCCCCAGCATGCCTTTTGCCACATTTATCACAAACCGGAAACTTAGTTCTCTTACCATCAGACTTTTTTGAAGAATTCTTACCTTTCTCCTGCCACCTTGGTCTCTTCTTCTGCTGGTTGTTATAGAAAACTTGGTCATCGGAAAACTCCATTTCCACCTTCTCATCACATCGAACAAGCTTTTCATAACTTTTAAACTCACGAGAAGCTAATTCCCTTCGATACTTTGGCTTTAATCCTGAGTAAAAATGATTGATTTTACTATCAAGGTCCCGGATAAAATTTGGAGCATACCTTGCCAATCGAGTGAACCTTTCTTCATAGACAGCCACTGAGTCATCCTCTTGCCTCAATTCCAAGAATTGCTTTTCCATCCTAAGTCGAATAGCCTTAGGATAATACTTCTCAAGAAACATACCTTTGAATTCATCCCAGTCAAGAGCATCAATCCCCTCGGCGTCCCTGATATTTTTAACCATAGACCACCACTGATCTGCTTCACCCTCCAAACGGTAAATAGCAAGACTAACCTTTTGATTGTCTGAACACCCCATGACATCAAAAATCTTCTCCAGTGCTTTAATCCACCCTTCAGCTAGCACAGGGTCAGATGATCCTCTGAATGATGGTGGATGTTGCCTCATGAAATGTTCCACCACTGACATGTTCCTCTGCGGTTGATCTAGCTGATCTCGTGCATGGATACCACCGCCATTTATCGCTTGAGTCAACTGCGCCATCACTGCAACAAACTGTTCAGTTCCAATTCCGACCATCTCAGGATGCCGATTCGTAAGGTTATTTCCTTCTGTATGCCTTCCTAGCACTGCTTACCTGCTTCCTCTGCGGAAAACCATTCTGAACAAACATGTCTTAGATGAAGCAACATAGTAATCTTCAAATGCTATATCATTTCGGAAAAAAAAATATTTTTGGATAATCATTTAATAGAATTCTAACTCCTAAAGTTATCTAAACCGACCTATGATACCAACTATAAGGCCCCAGCCTTAAACCTTACTTAATCTTGAGTTATTACAAGATTACACATTGAGGATCTTTTCGGGTTTAGAGTTTTAGAGAATTAGATCATAAAACTTGCATTACATTCCACATATAAACAAAGTGGTTACATAAAGATAGTATTATTCATTCCCATCAATGGAAACACATTTAAAATAAAACATGGATTAATTCTTGACACATCCTTGACTCTATCATCTTATCATGTACCTTTCCCTTGACCTGTGAAAAACATTTCAAAAACTTGGGATGAGCATAAAAACTCAGTATGGGTTATAAAAAAACATGGAAAGGAAACATGAGTTCATATATACATAAGAATGAAATCATACATTACCCATAAAACATTGGCACTTTAACATACCTCATAAAATCATGAATAAATCATAGAAATCATAAGACATAAAGGTAACTTGAGGCATTCATAGCATTCTTACGTAGGGAGTAACCCTCTTGGTTACGTTTGGAATACCCATCACAGTATATTCCCTAAAATCTCTTCTGAGAAACCTTAACGTTTCACTCCTTCGTGTTACCCAATGCATTGGAGAGCTATAACGGGTTCACCCGCCCTTAGTTTATCACAGAACCACCCGTCTTCATAATAATGCCCAAGAACCATAACATAATCATATCACATAAAACATGCATAAAGGAAACATAACATTTCCACATTTCAATAAAGAGATATCAATACAAAACATTGATACAATAAAAACATTATGAAAACCATTTTCAATACCAAAGTAAAACATGGTATTTTTTACGTTTTTAAAAAAAAGGTATGGCTTGTAGAGGAAGCCGAAACTCAAATAACGGTCACGACGGTGGAGAAGTCGTTGTCGCCGCTTACGTACGACAAAAACATTCCCTTTTGTCATTTAGTAAACGCTTCGTATAAAAAGATTCCTTTTGAATAAACGTAAAATTCAATGTGGTTTATACATCGTATAAAAGAAAGTTGTGTATAAAATAAAATATGCCTCAATGAAAGGAGATTGAGACGAAGTCCCATACCTCGTATCCGACTTGACCCGACCGTTCTTTAATCTCCTGAATAATAAACTTGAGTTAATCTCTACTTGCTTATGAATCTTTTTCAAGTTCATTATTCCTTTTATACCATGTTATGAACATCATGTAATCAGTTAAGTTAATAATGTTCATTTTGTCAGTATTTGGTTCTTAAGTCAAAAATAGACTTCTTACACTTACATGTTATTAATTTGGTCAAAGGTTCATTATATCCATAATGGTATTCATGATGTAGATATCATATATGTCATATATATCCAGTACATACATGCATTTATAATATTACATAATCATTTAGAGGTAAGAAATGAAATGCACCGTTCATGGAGACGGTAAGCCGTACGTACGCATGAACGCTACTTTCATTTCTATTTCGTATTTTATAGAATGGAATCATAATGATATAAGAATATATTATAATTCAAGTATAATAACATATATAATATCATTAACTTTATCCTTTACACATCCCACATATGGTATTAATGAATCAAATCACTTTTAGGGGGCGGTAGTCCGCACTTCCTAAAGTGAAGATATCGTGTTTACCCATAATGGGAACCATAAAGGTATGCCCAAAATGAAAAAAACAGAAGCTTAAGGAAAACATAAACATATTATATATCATATATAAAAATAGTGACATCATAATGGCCACCTTTGAAGGTGTTAAATGAGTGTTGAACAATCATCGTTTCGGGAGGCAGAATTTCGCCATCCACGGAAACCGTATGTTCTTTAACCATTTGATGTAGTTGTGTGAGAGTGTAGCTCAAATAAATATTATAACAACATACTTGTATATTTAATATACTGGTGTTGTTACAAAATAAGTAAATAAAAAGAGTTTAGGGGGTTGGAGAAGAAAAATAAAACAAATGAACATGAGAGAATGAATTACCTTTAAAATTGTAACTCCTTTTATTTGAGCCTAAAGGATTCTTCCCAAAGGGAATCCTCTAGGATGAGGAGAGGGATTTGTAAAGAGTAAATGGTCAGGGTTTGGCCGAGCAAAAGGCTTGAGGAGTGTGTGAAATGAGGTAGAGGTGGGGGCCTTTTATAAGAGGAGAGGAGGGGCACTTTTGGAAAGTAAAGAAATATTACTTTATTTGAAAATGTGTTTCGGTTTCAAAAGGACCCACATTGATATAATTCGTGGATAAGGTGATAAGGCTTCTAAATCCACTCATACAATAAGTTTTGGCCATGTTTAGTTCATAGATTTTACATTATCTTTCCATTTTATTTAAATCGTCCAATAATGATGTCATCGTTGCATCATTATTATGTCATAAATAATTTATCTTATTTAGTGTCTAAAAATCATAAAAAAATACTATGATGTAGGAAATCTTTTTAGCTTTCCAATTACTATTTATAATCAAATATATGATCTTTATAACACCATGTAAAAATTGTTTTCGTAAAACATTTATTGTTTGTGTCATTTTTACTTTAACATTTAATAAAAAGTTATTTATGTCATTTCCAAACCAAAGTGTCTCCATGGGGTCCCCAAGTTGACCCATGGCTTGTCTTGGTCGGCCATGACACAAACATTAATGGTGGTACATGTGTCTAGGTCATTTCATATTATTAAAGCATTATTTATACCTTAAACTACACTAATTACCACTAATCACGATTAAAAACTTAATAAGTTACTATTCACCAAAAAAATATTTTAATCTCATTGAACCACATTTTACTTCTTAATGACAACCATGTATGTCAGATTTTCAAAATTCAATACACATTAGTGGTAAAATTTCATTTAACTGAAAAATCAGTTTGCTTGATTACCACTTAGTGGTTTCACTATTCATCAAAAATTGAAGTTTTTCAGAAAATTACCAAAAATTCACCCTAAGCTGTATTTGATATTCCAAATTCAAAAATGAAGTATATTTTAAAAAATTAAATACATATAAATCAAATTAATTAATTTAATAATTAATTCCCGCTGCCATAGCAAATAGCGTGTTTTTACAAAACAATAAGTATCAAAAGATTGACACCAGTTTAAGTCTAATTTCAAAGTGAAATTGATACCAATGAGCACCATTAGATAAAATGGTAAAAATATATTCCAATTTTCACTTCAAAACCAATTCAAAACATAATCTAATCATATAAATAAATTATATTAAAAAGCGGTTT
Source organism: Viscum album (assembly GCA_963277665.1). NCBI lineage: Eukaryota > Viridiplantae > Streptophyta > Magnoliopsida > Santalales > Viscaceae > Viscum > Viscum album. The sequence continues at coordinate 1,970,207,653 of OY728132.1, forward strand.
TGATGTAAAATGCAGTATTTTTCACTATTCATTAAAGAATGGACATTGTCAGAAAAATACCAAAAATTCACACAAGGTAAATTTTGATGTCCCAATCATAAAGAATAAGTTTATTTTGACATACATAGTTTATACAATTGTCAAAATATATATTCAAAAAGGGTTTCCCATCATAAGGCACTAAAACAATCTTTTAAGAATATTAGTGTATTCCATGCATAAGATTGTATTTATTTTCATTTTAAGCCTCTATAACACTATCTTAATCATTAATAGACATAGATAAAAATATCTATTATTCATTACATACTTGGGATGTTACACAAAGATTCTATTTTAAATCATATAAAATATTTCTAATTAGTGTACAAGTATAAGAATATATAAGATAGATACATTTTCCTTATTAATCGAAATTTAGTAGTAAATAAACATTAAACAACACAAGTAAAAAGTATGAAATCTTTAAACCGAAATAGTAGTGTATACAACAGCCTTGGATAAATGACCCTTGATGTCTACTTTCAAGAAGATCCATGTTACCCAAACTAGGGAAATCCCTCAATAGGAATATCAGAGTCTGTTTTGCTATCTCTGCAAGCCCTCGAACATCATGGTATTCAGCACCTCTATCTTCCTTATCAAGGAAGTCGTCGAACATTAAGGTAGTCTCCACCTCTGTCTTCCTACCCCAAAAGCCCTCAAATGTACTCAGAAAAATTCATAGTCATATAATGAAATATGAATAAGATGTTCAATATGCAGAAAGCATTAGATTATCTCTCTCATTAAATCACTTCAACATCATATAATCTCTAGGGTTGTAGATCAGTCGATTGTTGTTGTTTTATTATGATATCATTAAAATGAGCTCTAATTTATAGGAACTTCTCCACTGGTCGACCCCCACCTTCAACAGTCTCATATTTCCTTGAATCTTAGTTGGACCTGTATATGTGCCACTCAAAAAATGATTAGTTTGAAATAGACTACATGACATAATTATAATAACTATACCAAAGGTATGTAAAATATGGCTTCTCAACAAAATCTAATTTTTTTGAGTCTAAGGAAAATAATCTTCAGAGTCTATATGCATTATGATTCTATATTTCATGAATATTTAGATTCTATTTTTAAGGGAATTAGGAGACTAAATTCTAAGGAATTTGGGGTCTAAATTTTAATAAATTCAGAGACTGAATTCAATGGAATTTGGAGTATGAATTTTAAGCAATTTGGTACAAAAAATCAATATAATTTGTAGTCTGAATTTTATAGAATTCGGAACATGAATTATAAGAGATTTGGAACCAGAATTATAATGAATTCAAAGTCCTAATTATGAGGAATTATGATTCTGATTTATAAGTAACTTGAAGTCAAAATTTTAGATGTAACGCCCTGACCCCAATTATCCAGAGTCGGTGCATTATTACATAACATTGACATGATCACAAAAGATCATGTCTCGAATGACCGATCAATTTAGTATTATTGGAAATAAGATTTATACATAAATTGAACTTTACAACTTGAAAATATATACAACAAAAATATATTTCATTAGAAACATCCAAGCCTCCTAGATTATGCCATCTAGCCAGTCATAACTAACTTATTCATATCCTGGGAAAATAAAACATAATAAAGGGGTGAGCTCAAACGCTCAGTAAGGGAAAGTAATACAGCAGAAAATGACATAAATATTTAGAATGGAGAATAATTGAAACCACATGACTTTACTAATAATAATAATAATGAATAACTTTATGGAAAGAATATGAGTTGAGTAATTTATTCCATCATAAAACATAATCATGGGTATTATACTAGTCGAATGACCACATGAACCATCAATATTATTTCCATAATGAGGGAATGTATATTGCCGAACATTCTAAAACATTTTGTCAAGGCCTCATCCAAGACGACTAAAAATGATTAAGTCCTCGACAAAAACCATAAATCAAATTGGGAAAGGACCTCTCAAATTCCACATGAAGTTGTCCCATGAGACATACAGATGCATCGAGGAGCTATAGCAGGCTCCACCCGTCACATACAAAGTTTAATAAATTCCTCATATGAAAAGTTTTAAACATATAATAAACATTCGTATTAAAACTAGCATACAAAATGTCAATACATTAACCATAAATCACGAATGGTATAAAAATATCACATCCACATTCAAACATATCACAAAACCTTCGATAAAAAATATATGTTTGGTATCATAATAAATCAACTCCAAATAGACTTAAATTCAATCAACGGATGTTGACATAGATGAAATCAAAACTCTTTTTAGAGAAATATCTATTTCTATTTTGAAATAATTTAAGAGCCAAAAAATTATAAAATAAAACATTTATGTTTAAAATATTCTTATAAGATTGTAAGAGAAGATTATACGAGTTTATAACGGTAGAAAATTGCCTCACCTACCGTATAAGTTAACAAAAGACATTCTTACCTTAATTTTCTCTAAAAGGTTAAAAATGACTTTGTTTTAAAAATAATGGAAATATTTCTTTATAAACATATTATAAACATTTACACAAGGGTATAAATGACTTTAAACCATATTTTGTAAAATATTATGGATGTTTTTAAATATATTTTTATGAAACATGGATGTGGATGATAATGAAGTCCTAGTAGAGAATTATATATAAACAACCTCAGGCGATGAAGTGATTGTGAAATAAAGCCTTACCCTATACCATTATTTGGTAGAGGGTAGGTTAGACTCTTTTATAATGGTGAAATAATTGTTACTAAATTATACAAGAATCATGTACATTAATATTATATCATATATGATTTTTTAACATTGATTTGTTAATAATATCTTAGTATTATCATCGTTTCAGGTGATAACGTATTTGTTTTTCATTATATTGTATGTTATGTGACCCAGATTTGTTATGGATGGGAAGTATATTATTCATATCCAGAATTATATCAAGTCCTTAAACATAAATTTTAATCATCAAATAAAAATTATACTTGAATGGATACGATGGGGAATGAATCTTATCGTTCGTGGAGATGGTAGTCCGTACTTACGCACGAGCGATAATATAATTATTTTGATATTAAAATAATATATAATTGGATGATTTATCATATATACAGAATCATTATCATGTTAAATTTATTATTTACATGGATTAAACATCATTATTATACCCATCCAATTAATAATGTTTTGAATAACAATTACACCACGACGTGTAGACGGTAAGCCGTACGTACGCACGTATGGTGACTTGTCATTCAAAGGATGGATAGAATATGTAAGATGGTTGTAACATATTTATAATAACATCACAGTATATAGAATATATTAGAGTTAATTTTTTATAAAGTGAATAACAAAGAATGAAGAAGTTGACGAAGAAAGGAACTTGAAATAGGGTGGTGAAACCATTACCTCTTCTTCGGGTTCTTCCTTTTGATTTGATCAAAAGGGCTCATTAGGTTAGATTTTTGAGTAAAGGAAGGCCTCTAGGATTAATGGAGGTTAGTTTATAGGGTATTTGTCCAGATTTTTTCCTAACCAAAAGGATTTTATGTGGTTAATAATTGGTTAGAAATGGTGTACTTTTATAAGGGGGAGGAGGTGCTCTTAAGAAAAAACTTAAAAAATTAATTTATAATAAATTCACATTCGGATTCTAATGGATCCAAACAAGATTATTCAAAGTTTAATGTGGGTATGGGTCGAAAAACTTTTATCCAATAGATTTTAGAATGGTTTGGTTCATTATATTAACCTTATATTTTAGTTTTAACTTTTAGTTAATTAGATTGACTTTTACCATGTCACTTTGTTTTAATATTATATAGTTAATTAACTTAATATATACAACAAAGAAACCCCCAAGTGGTCCATTAATTATAAACCTATTATGATATAAGTAATTTGGCCAAACAATAGATTTTTAGGATTAGAATATCAATTAATAACATAATATTTGATTAAAAAACTCTTTTATGTCAATTCTGACACTATTTAATAATTGATTTTTTGTGACTTAAAAATATTATTAATTTGAGATAAATTCATTTAAGAAATCCTAAAATGTTATATTAATAAATGGAATTTTTTAATGGAATCAAAACTTTCAAATTATATTTATTTTAATATTTATAATACCAATTATTTGATTCTTTCATTAATAAAGAAAATACTACATCATTATTGTGTCATAAATAAATTTAAATTTTCAATGTCTAAAATTTATAAATAAAATACTATTATTTAGGAAATCTTTTATATTTATAATGAATATTTATTGTTTGAAATATAACACATATAACCCTATGTGAATAATTTTTTTGCTAAACGATATATGCTTATTTCTTTTTTTATTAACTTTAACTTAATTAATATATAGTGTCATTATCACTTATAAGTGGATCCATGGGGTCCCAAAATTGACCCAAAGATTAAAATGGTTGGAAATGTATCAACCAGTACAGTTAGGATATGTTTTAGGGTAAATTAATATTATTATAATATTATTTTTTACCCTTAATTACTAGATTTACCCTTTATCCATGGTAAATAAAATATTTACCGAAGTAATTATTCACAATGTATAAAACTAAATGTTATATATTTAAAAAAATTGGACCTAATTATTCCAAATATGAAATCCATATTTCTAAATTCAGAACACAGAAGAGGAAGAAGTTAATTTAAAATTAATTCCCGTTGTTAAAATAAAAAAGCGTGTTTTTAAGATATAATAACTGTCAAAATATTGACAGTTGTTTATGTCCGGTTTATATGTGAAATTATTTCCAATGAAGAACATTGTATTAAATTGTAAAAATATATTATAAATAAACTTTAAAACCACTCAAATTCATAATCTAACAATGTTAATTACTTTGAAAAAAAAGTTGTTTTTAATTAAAATTTAGTAATTTTCACTATTCATCAAAATATGAATGTTATCAGAAAAGTACGAAAATTTCACCGTAAGATAATTTTGATATTACGAATAAAAAAATTAATTATATTTTACCAAATTAAAAATATAAAAGTTGCATTTATTAATTGAAAATTAATTCCCACTATTAAAACCAAAAGGCGTATTTTTATGAAATAATAACTACCAAAAGTTTGACAATTTTTTTGTCCAATTTCAATGTGAATTTACTTAAAATTACCATAATTTGATTAAATGGTAAATATATTACTTATTTATACTTAAAAACCATTAAAATGTATAATTTAACAATATAAATTATTTTGATTTAAAAATTTGTTTTCAGTTAAAATATAGTATTTTTCATTATTCGCCCAAAGGTTAAAGTTATCATTGAAACAACAAAACATTATTGAAACTAAATTCTTATGTCCCGATTCTAAAGAATAAGTTTATTTTTTCAAATAAATGTTTCATATATTTGATTTAAAAATGCTTCGCTATTAAAAGGTTGTAAAATTGCATTTTTTGAAAAATACTTATTTTATCTGAAAAAAATGTATTTGTTCTAACATTATGCCTAAGAAACACATAATATGTATACTAAAATTATAAAGAATATATAAAGTTCAAAAGTCAGTTATTACTATTCATAGCTGTGTTTGAACGACTTGTTTGGTAAGTCATGATGTGCTAGAACTCGATGTTGCGTGTAATGAATGTTATTGAATAATTTTGAAAAAATAACATACTATGAAATATTGGGGTGTTAAATTCCTACCTCCTTCAATAAATGGTGTCCTCGCAATTTGATATTATTTTTCGAAAATAAAAGGTTGAAAAAAAATACCTTTGTGAAAACCCACATCGGAAATTAGGTTTGTAAAATATAGTCTTAATATGAGGAAAATGGAAATGAAAGGGTCACCACAAAATTATGATCTCGATCAAGAGAACATTGGTGGAAATTAGAGACATATTATTGGAGGAAAAACATACATATTTATAGGTTGTGAATGAGATCATCAGTCACAAACAATTGTAAAATTGAGGGACTTATATTCATCAATCAATGATGATTTAAAATACCATCGGTTAAATAAAACATACGTTATTAGGATAATACAATTTTTTAATATCCCCTTCACTAAATTATAAGAATTAATTTCATCATTGAGTAAGATATGAAGAAAAATATATACTTGAAAGTAGAGTCCTATCCTTTATATAAGTTCTACCATAAAAACATCTTTCACTCTAAAAGATAATTGAACATAAAAATAATATTCAATTTATCATATTCCTCTATGGTTAAAAAAAAGAATTTATAATTCATCTATAATAACCATAAAAAACTACATTATCAAATCATGGACATCATGTGGGTCAGTGGTAGGTGATACACCCTTGTCACACTTCAGTTTCGGGTTCAAGTCTCGTGGCCTTGCCGGACATGACAGTTTGCCACGCGACCTCTGGGTTGTCCTTTCTATGGAAATCCAAAAATAATATCAAACTATACTTATCCAAAATACTTCTATCCAACTCACAGTCCGAAATTTATATGGTAGGTAAACACAATAAAGATCCTTTTTCCCACGTAATAGCATGTGAACAAATTCATCATTTATTCATTTAAAACACATCAACATCCTGAAATAACCTAAAACCATATTGATTACATTATTGGGCCCTTATTACTTATATAATAATGGATATACTCTTAATGTCCATAAAATTTGAATATTCCAACAATGATGAAATAAACAAACCATTAATCAGTGATAATGTAGTCAAGAATATCCAATATAATTTATCCAAATCAACCATCTCTTATTCCAAAATTAGTATCTCAGTATCAAGACCATATTAAGGATTACCTTTCCTTTAAACATATATTTTTTTAAAAAAAGTTAAACTTGTTGTTGAGTCACGTTTCGTTGTACCATATAATCTCAAATCATCAATGAAGTAGTACTGAAGTACAATCCTTATTTATCTCCATAATTCATATAACCAGTACATCATTGATACAACAATCAAATGAAATAATTATTTAATAACAACATAAGAACAATAGTCATTACTCTTCATCTATGGTAGTATCATAACAATATTATTATCCAATAGCATCATTTGCGGTATACTCTGATGATTTGAACATTGATTCACATAGTGTACCAACTCCTTGCAGATGAAGCATTGTACATTTGAAACCTTTTTCTTACCGTCACAATCACGAACATGGTGTTCTTTTTTCCACACTTATGACATAATCCCATTCTATTCAAGCATTTTCCAAGGTGATTCTTTCCACAGTTATCACATATGGGAAAATCCTTCTTTACATTCTTCCATTTATCTTTCTTTCTCCCTACAATCCTTTTCTTCTCTAGATTCCTTTAAAATCCTTAGGACTTCGAGATCTCTTTACATATCTTATAAACACTTGATATTATTTCATCATATGATGATAATTAATAGTAAACTATTTACCTTCTGAATTTTGGCTTAATACCATGAAAGATATGATCCTTCTTACTCATTGGATAATGTGTATTGCTTGAGCACTAATTCCTTCTACAGGGCACCATTTCTAAACAATGGCATACTCTCGATTTGTGTATGAACAACAATACCTAATCCCAAACTTGTAAAATATTTAAAATAAATTAAACAGTTTATGGATATAATCCATAATCATAAAAATTTCTCATTCGAGAAAGTATATACTCCTAAAACCTTCATAATGGTTTGTAAAGAAAGTGATAATTATCCTAAGAATATCCCCCAGGAGTGTTGTAACCAAGAGTGAAGTAAGGCCCGTTTTTGTGCACCAGTTACTATCCGATTCTAGCTCAAAGTGGTGTTTTCGGGTTTTACCACTAGGTATATATGTGCCAGAGATGCCTCTACCTGCTCATATCGAGACATGGATGTATTGCTCAGAAAACTCACAAAATCTCTACAATACCATAATTCTAGGAATTTATTCTATATTAATACTCAATGTGTATCTTAGGGCTATGTGAAATAATCAATGTTTATGTAATGAAGTTTCCAAGGTTTGTATAAAACATCCTCTGATACAAATTGTAATGCCCCGACCCTAGTTACCCAAAGTCAATGCAGTATTACATAACATTGGCATGATAATAAAAGATCAAATCTAGAAAGACCGATCAGTGTAGTGTTATTAGAAACAAGATTCATACATAAGTTGAGCTTAACAACATGAAAAGAAATAAAACACAAATAGGTTTCATTATAAACATCCAAGAATCCTAGATTAAGCCTACTTGTCACTCATAACTAACTTCTTTATATCCTGGGAAAATGAAACATAAGAAAGGGGTGAGCTCAAACTCTCATTAAGGGTAAGTAATACAGTGGAAAATGACATTAATATTAAGCATGGTAAATAATTGAAACCACATGCCTTTACCAATAATAAATTCGAATACTTTTATGGAAAAAATATGATCTGAGTAAATAATTCCATAATAAAACATAATCATGGGTATTCTACTAGTCGATTGAACACACGAACCATTAATATTATTTCTATAATGAGGGAATGTATAATTCTGGACATTCTGAATCATCTTGTCAAAGCCTCGACCAAGACGTATAGAAATGATTAAGGCCTTAGACCAAACCAAAAATCAAATTGGGAAAGGGCCTCATCTAATCCACGTCTAGTTGTCTCATGAGACCTACCGATGCATCTAGGAGCTATAGAGGGCTCCACCCGCCACTTACTAAGTCCAATACATTTTTCATATGAAAAGGTATAAACATATCAAGAACATTCATATTAAAACTGACAAACAAAATGTGTATACTTTAACCATAAATCATGAATGGTATAAAAATATCACATCCAAAATCAAAAATATCACAATACCTTCAATATAATATAGGATTTTTGTATCATAATAAATCAACTCCAAATAAAAATATAATCCATCAAAGGATGTTAACATAGATGAAATCAAATCTCTTTTAATAGAAATATCTATTTCTATTTTGAAATAATTTAAGAGTCACAAAATTATAAAATAAAAAATTAACATTGAAAATATTCTTATAATCTTGTAAGTGAAGCTTCGACTAGTTTATAATGGTAGAAAATAGACGCACCCGCCGTATAAGTTAAAAAAATACATTCATTCCTTAATTTTGTCAAAAATGTAAAAAAAGGACCTTGTTTGGAAAATGAAAAAAATAGATTCCTTTATAAACATCTTATAAAAAGTCAAAGAAGGGTATAAATTACTTTAACCAATATTTTGTAAAATATTAATTATGTTTTTAAATAAAATTTTATGAAACATGTATTTGGATGATAAAGAGGTCACATTAGATAATTATGTATAAACTACCTCAGATAATGATGAGATTGTGAAAATAAAACCTTACCTTGTAATTTTCCTTGGTTGAGGGTAGATTAGCCTCCTCTATAATGGTGAAATAATTTTTAATAAATTATAAAATAATAATATACAATAATATGATATCATATATGATCTTTTAACATTGGTTTGTTAATAATATCATAGTGTTATCTTCGTCTAGGGTGATAACAGATTCATCTGTATTTATATTCTTTGTTATGTGAGCCATATTTTTTATGGATGAGATGTTTATTATTCATATGAGAAATTATATCTAGTCATTAAAAATTACTTTTATTCATCAAATGAAAATTATACTTCAATAGATACGATGGGGAATGAATCTCATCGCATTCGTGGAGATGGTAGTCCATACATACACACGTGTGACAATATCATTATTTTAATATTAACATAATATATAATTGGATGGTATATCATATATATAGAATAATAATCATGTTATATTTATTATTTACAATAATTACACATCATTATTATACCCATCCAAATAATCATGTTTTGAATAACAATTACACCACGTTGTGGATACGTTAAGCCGTACGTACACACGTATGGTGACAAGTCATTCAATGGATGGATAGAATACTAAATATGGTTGTACCATATTTATAATAACATCACAGTACATAAAATATATTAGATTTGTTATTTTAGAATGGAAATAGAAAATAATGGAGATGTTGAAGAAGAAAGGAACTTGAAAGAGGGTGGTGAAAACATTACATCTTCTTCGGGTTCATCCTTTTGATTTGATCAAAAGGGATCCATTGGTCGGCTTTACGGCTAAAGGAAGAACTCTAGGATTAATGGATGATAGTTCAGAGGGTATTGGGCTAGAGTTAGGCTGATCCATTAATCTTTGAACGTGTGAATAATTGGTTAAAAGTGGTGTCATTTTATAAGGGGGAGGAGGGGATCTTTAGAAAAAACATAAAGTATTAATTTATAATAAATTCACATTCGGTTTATAATGGCTCAAAAGTGGTTTTTTCAAAGTCTAAGGTGGAGATGGGATGAAATCCTTTCAACTAATGGAATTTAGATAGGTTTGGGTCATTAAATTAACCATATCATTTATTTCTAACTATTAGTTACTTAGATTGACTTTTACCATGTCACTTTTTATTTTTATATATATAGTTAATAAACATATTATATAAATCCAAGCGACCCCCAAGTGGTCCATTAATGAAACAGAGATCATGATTTTAGTCCTGTGGAAGAAATTTTGATTTTTAGAAATTGAATATCAATTAATAATATAATATTTGTTTTAAAAACACTTTTATGTCAATTTTGACACTATTTAATAATTGATTTTTGGTTAAAGTCTTATCAAAATTAATAATTCAAACCAAATTATTTGAAGAAATACTAACATGACATATTAATCAATAAAATTTGTGGATAGAATCAAAAATTTAAAATTATATTTATTTTAATATTTATAATACCAATTATTTGATTCTTTCATTAATAAAGAAAATACTACATCATTATTTTTTCATAAATAGATTTAACAATTGAATGCCTCAAATTATAATGAAAATACTATTATGTAGAAAATCATTTTATCATTATAATAATATTTATAGTCAAAAATACAATATATATAACCATATGTAATTTTTTTTCAAAAAGATATATCCTTATGTCTTTTTTTTATTTACTTTTACTTAATTAATTTAAAGTGTCATTTTCACTTACATGTTGATCAATGGGGTCCAAAAATCGACTCAAAGATGCCTATGGTCGGACATGCATCAACAAATAGGGTTAGGACACATTTTAGGGTAAATTAATATTATTATAATTTTATTTTTTACCCTTAATTACCAGATTTACCATTTAACCATAGTAAATAAAATATTTACCGAAGTAATTATTCAAAATGTCTAAAAATAATTGTTTCCTATTTACACAATTTTTACTTCTTGATTCCAAATATGGAATCCATATTTATAAATTCCAAGCACAGAAGTGGCAGAAGTTAATTTAAAAATAAATCCCTGTTGTTAAAACAAAAAACTTGTTTTTAAAAGATAATAACTATCAAAAGATTGACAGTTGTTTATGTCTGGTTTAAATGTGAAATTATTTCCCATAACCAACATTATATTAAATGGAAAAAATATATTCAAAATATACATTAAAACCACTCAAATTTATAATTTATCACTATTAATTATTTCGATTAAAAAAGTTGTTTTTAACTGATATTTTGTAATTTTCACAATTTATAAAAATATGACAGTTATCAGAAATGTACCAAAATTTCACCCTAAGATAATTTAGATATTAAAAATACAAAAATTAAATCTATTTTACCAAACTCAAAACATAAAAGTTGAGCTTATTAATTTAAAATTAATTCCCACAATTAAAACCAGAAGGCGTATTTTTAAGAAATAATAACTACCAAAAGTTTGAAATTTTTTATGTCTAATTTCAAAGTGAAATTACATACAATGACCATCATTAGATTTAATGGTACAAATATAATCTATTTATACTTCCAAACAATTAAAATTTATAATTTAACAATATAGATTATTTTGATTAAAAAAGTTGTTTTCAGTTAAAATATAGTATTTTCCACGAATCAGCCAAATGTGAAAGTAATTAGAGAAACACCAAAAATAATTTGATACTAAATTCTTATGTCGTGATTATAAAAAATAATTTTATTTTGTCAAATAAAATTTTCAAATATTGGATTTAAAAAGGCATGCCATTAAACGCCGGTAAAATTTCATTTTTTTGAACAATAATTCTTTTATCTGAAAAAAATGTATTTGTTCTAACATTATGTCTAAGAAACTCATTATATGGATTCTAAAATAATAACCGTCATATAAATTTCAGAATTCATTTAATACTATTCATAATGGTTTTTGAATGACTTGTATGGTAATCCATGATGTGCTAGAACTCGGTGTTGTGTGTAGTGAATGTTATTGAATTACTTTGAAGAAATAACGTACTACGAAATCTTGGGTAGTTATATCAAAGAATTTGAAACTTTAATTTCAGAGATGTTTGAACATGAATTTCAGAGAATTCAGAATCTGAATTTCAGGTAATTCAGAATCTGAATTTCAGAGAATTTGCAGTCTGAATTTCAGAGAATTCAATGTTTGGATTCAGAACATGAAAATTGAATACTCTATATCTAATTATTTATAGAATTTTGAGGTTTTGGAAGTGAAACCTAATTTTACACTTAGGGATAAAAAGATTTAGGTTTATAAAAACTAAAACATGAATAATGAAAACAAGTAAGGATAAATTTTCCTTGGGGATGGAAAATATTGCTTATTAAGGAAAATAAAATCAACCTTAAGATATAATGTTTTTTCTTTTAAAAATATAAAGTAATGAAAAATCCATATGGACACCTTATTAACTCAACAATCTCCCCCTTTTTGGAAAGCATAAACATCCTTAATAATAATAATAAAAGGACATTAAAATTTTATAAACATAAACATAAAATTTTATCTCCCATTAGTTATGGATCAAAGGGAATACGACTAACTACCTCTTAGGATTTGGAAACCATAAGTATTGTAATCTTTATTTTTTAAATAATATTTTTATTTTCATGCATATGAAAATATTCATGATTAAAACTCCCCCTAAGATGAACTCTCCCTTACATAGGGAAATATCTTCTTTAATTAGTATTTTTTTAACATTTATTTCTACCCCTTTGTGATTTTCAAAAAGCAATAAAGGGAGTTGAAATGAAATTTTGTACCTGAAATATTAGTACTAAAAAAATTAAAAAATTGAAGTGAAACAAGAATTTCATTAAGATTGGATGAATTTTTACAATATATAAAAATACGACAAATGATGGGATTGGGAATGATTATCCATACTTCTCATTCGACACCAGCTTCTTCAAAATGGTATTCATCTTCTTTATCTATTTGTGATCCTCTTATGCATGTTTGAGAAGCTGATCCTGATCATCGATTTTCCTCTCTAAGTATTTTATCATTTCTTATTGAGCCATTAGATTCTTATCCTGTGCTTCCAAGACTTCTTCTTGCTTAACAAGGTTCTCTTCAATCACAATTATGAGATAACTTTCTCTCTTCCAAATCATGGATGCAAAATTTAGCTTCCCATTCAGATCCTTAATTTCTTGCTTCTGAGAATTCTATTCAAGACCTATCTTTTCCACAAAACTATCAGTGAGATCCTTGATTTTCACATCTTTGGTGTCAAAAGCATCCATGAATATATCATGAAATTAATTAAATATTTTAATCTCTTATACTGTCTTCCATGACCAACCTGTCATCTTCTTGGAAGATCATTTATGATCTTCATAACTAATGAGAAAATATTTGAAATCTGGATCAAGAGTAAAACATATATCTATTACCAAGGAAACATGATATGATTTTTGATTTAATGAATGATGAAGAATCTAGAATCTTGTGTCTCTACTTGGAAATAATGGAATATTTCTATCAAGCTTTATCAATGAAGGAAATAAAATTCTTGTCTATGTAAGGATGATTCTGAATCTGAGACTTTTATTGGTGAGGATTCTTTTTCTATATCATCCTCATTCATCTTTGATGGAGCACAAAATTCTTTCTTATTTACCACTATTTTTCTATGTGTATCCACAAACACATGTTTTCCCTTATCATCATTTGAAATGATTTCTTCTTGATCAGGTGATTCATGTCCTCAATATAATAGCTGAAAAATATTATCTTCATTATCTTCTTCTTTATCGGCTCCTGCCTCAACATCTTCTAGGTTAACGAAATCAATAATGCATCATTCATTTTTAGACAACTTATTCAATTCTTCCTCACCCTTATCATCTGTTGTTGGGGCAGCATGTTTTGAAGACTCGACTTCAGAAGTTCAGATTGATAACATCTCAGAAGGACTCTCTTTCTCATGATAATCTTCTACTTGATTTATTATATCTTCAGTATCACCACTCCCTTATACTTATTCTTCATCCAATTATTCTTATTGAACTATTTCTTCTTTTTTAGGTTTCTCCAGAATCACTAGATTTTTTCGGAGTCTCTGGTAATGGTTCAACTAGAAATGATTCTAGTACCAGAAATTTTTCAGAGAATTTTTCAGCAAACTTATGAAGGGATTGGACTATATCAGCCTCAAATATCTTCTTATTTTGGCTTTTCTCTTTTTGTGGCATATGAAGCTCTTTAGAAGAATTTTCCTTCAAGGATTTTTCCTCAGCTGGATGCATACCAAAAATAGGCTCCCTTTATTTATTTTTCTTCTTGTCCTATCTCCATTTAGTAGCCACTTTATCAGTATAAAACTTTTATTTCTTATGCTTTGGGGGTGCGGATTGAGTTTCCTTTTTGAAATGTGTTTTTTCTATTCTTTATGATTCCTTCACCTTCCTCTTCCTTACACCCTTTTTAGAGGTATCAACCACCTCTTGTTTCATTGAAAGAGCTTCATCATCTTCTTCTGAAAATCATCAAATTCTTCAGATTGACAATTAAAGCGAATCTTCATCCTCCTTAGTGTATCATCGCTCAAAATCATCACCTTACAATTTTTCGCCTTAGAACTGTAGGTAATCTTTAATGACTGAAGACAAAAAATAGTGATCTTTGAAAGATTGGCCAAATACATGACAACCGGAGACATAAAATATCCATTCATTATATTTTCAATCATAACCATGATATGATTAAATAGGTTTATAATTATTAGGTTCACCAAGAAATCTAGAATATAAATATCACTTTTTTCAGGGTATCCTTATCCCATATTCATGGAATGAGAATACCTTGAACCCATAGCTGAAGAATCCAAAGATTTTTAGAGAGATGAACTATTTCTAGAGTTATCACACTTTCAAAATAAGATATTATATAGCCTTTTCCATGTCAAAAGATCCTATTACATCAGGATTCTTGTGAGATAAAAATACTACTTCTACTTCATAGGGAATTCCTATCAGATTTTCAACCTTGTTATAAGAAATAAAGTATGTTTTATCATAGTTCTTGAAAGATAATTTATCTCTTCCACCAACATTAAAAAAACTAATTATGTCAATGAATTCAACCAGAAATTCATGATACACCAAATCCTATGCTCTTGGTTTTAATATACATACACTCTCCCAACTATTCATCATGATATTATTAGAAAAAATGGAATCAGACTCGACAAAAATCTTCAGATCAACTAACCTTTCTTGGTAGATCTTCCAAATGATGATTTCTTTAATATTTGACATTTCTTCTTGAGAAGAGGCATCCGATTAAATTTGGAAGTAATGAAACAATATTGATCTGGAACATTTTTAAAAATAGAGGTAGAGCTTCAGCACGTGATGGCTTGGGATTAGATGTTGGACAAGCATCGAGTGACCTTTATATAGGCAATTTAAGGGATGGTTCAACATACCTGAATGATCATTTGGAAGAAAATTTCTTGAGAAGACTTAACAATTGAGATGATAGCCGAATAAGGATTTTGATAGATTCTGATATTTTGAGCAGTTTAAAAAAAGCATTCCAATTTATGGAAAATATAATCAAGAGATTTTAAAAATAGTTGTAAATACCAGTAATGAAAAAATTATTAGTAAGACATCAGAAGGGAAACACACCTTTTAGATTTCTAGGATGATTATTCGTAATGAGGAAAAAAAATTTATGAACTTTAGATTCCGAAAATTTTAATTACGAAAAAAATTTAGGCTATGAAATTTTTCACTACAAAAATTTTGAGTACGACAAATCATAGAAAAATATGAAAATCTCATTATGAAAATTTTACCTATGAAAAAAAAATTCTGACTACTAAAACTTTACATTACGATTTCTTTTAAATTATGAAAATTTGATTATGAAAAAAATTTGGACTACTAAACAATTTAACTATATATTTTTTATATTATAGAAGAAAGTGTAATCCCCTATGATAATAAGTATGTACTATAATATGTTACGATTCAACAAGAAGTTAATAAAGAATATTACATTACAATTATTATAAATAGCTTCTGTTTTATGTATTCAAATCTATTAGATCGTAATAATTTTGTAAAAATATACTCAGGTTGATCTGGAATTCCAACGAATTAACAAATACTATTTTGTTTTTGTGTGTGATATGTAAGAAAGTGATTCCTAATATCTAGGTATTTTTCATGAGAGTGATGTTCATGGGTTTTTAAATCAAAAAAGGGAACTACTATTATCACATAATATTTTTATTTTGGTAGAAATTACACCATAGTTTCTGAGTGTGTGTCGCATCCACAACACTTGAGGACACCAACTTCTAGCTACTACCTATTCATCTTTAGTTGTGGAAAGTGGCACTGAGTGTTGTTTTTTGTATAACCAAGAAACTAATGACTCTCCTATGAAATGAAATTTTCCATATATACTTTTCTTATCAATTCTACATCCACCAAATTCATCATTTGAAAATAAAATTAAAGCATTATCATTTCCAGATGTATAATAGGGTCATAAATACATGGTTCCATTTAGATAGTGAAAAATCCATTTCACTACCATTAAATGAGATTCCATAAGAACGGTATTATATCATGCACATAACCATTCTAAAAACATTATGTCTAGATGGAGAGCTGAAAAATAAATTATACTTCTTATTATACCTCTAAATGGTGTTTGATATACTATTTTCCTAGCTTCATCAAGATCAAGTGAATTTGATGTACCAATTGGAGTACTTATACTTTTAGTGTTTTCATATCCATAAATTTTAAGAAGATATTTAATATTCTTATTTTGGGATATATGGATTCCAATTTTTTTGAGAAATTTGAAAACCATGAAAAAATGTAAACTCACCCCTCATAGAAATTTCAAACATAGATTTTATTATATCCCCATAGGATTTAGTTAATGATATCTGAGTTGAACCAAATATAATTTCATCCACATAAATTGGAACAATCAAAATATTTTTCTTTAATTTATTTATAATAATGGTTGGATCCTTATTTACATTAAGAAAATTATTTTTGAACCAAAATCCTTATAAATATATCATACCAGGCTGTAGGAGCTTTTATAAGTCCATACAATGCTTTTTTATGTTTGAAAATATGTTCAAGATGTTTTATATCTTTAAAAATAAGAGGTTTTTCAACAAAGACATCCTCTTGAGAATAAAAATTATAGAAAGAACATTTAACATCCATTTGAAAATGTTTTCTGGTGATGAATTCTTCAAAGGAATGTATAATACGAATAGATTGAGGTCTTGCTACTGGAGCAAGGTTTTTTCATATTCTATTCCTTCTTGTTGATTATAACCTTTATCTACTAATAAAGCATTATTTATTACAATGATTCCATTTTTGTCACAATTGTTTTTGAAGACCCATTTTACTCCAATAACATTAGTTTCCTTAGGACTTCCGACCATGGTCAAGACATTATTGCTTTTGAGATCATTTAGCTCATCTTGCACATCTTTTTTTTCCAATAATCATCAGCTAAACCTTCATCTGTGAATTATGGTTCTATTTTGGAAAGAAATTATAGATGATCTAATTAATTTTTAAAACAATTATAGTCTTTTTAGGTTTATTTACATCACGAATGATACTATCATTGGTATGATTCTTAAGAAACAACTGATTTTGGTTTTGTAAAACCTATTCATCATCCTATGGTAGGAAATCATTATGGTAAATACATCAAAAACATACTATTGAACATTTTCCTTGGTAGAAGGATCCTCTATAATGGTTTGATAAACCATTTTGGAAAACACATCTGATGATGTAGGTTGAGGTTGTTTAAAAATAATGGGATTGGTTTCATCAAATTTTACATGTACAGTTTCTTCAATAGTACAAGTATTTTTTTTGAATACTATATATGCCATATAGGTTGTGGAGTAGCCTAAGAAAATTCCTTAATTAGATTTTGTTGTGAATTTGTGTATATTATTATTAATATTCAGAATAAATATCTTTCAATGAAAACCTTGAATTAGGAATGTCAAGGTTTTTTAACATTTTATAACTCATACAGAGTTTTGATAAAAAAATGGTGTAATCAAAACTCGATTTTTATTATAACCTGTTGTACTTATGGCATTAGCACAAAAATGTTTGGGTAATGAATATTCACTCAACATGGTTCTTGTAATCTCTTGAAAAATTATATTTATTCTTCAAACGACACCATTTTGTTAAGGACTTCTTACCGCTGAGAAGTTATGAGAAATGACTTTTATACAACAAAAAGTTCTAAATTCTAAATTTTGAACTTATTCCCCACGATCACTATTAATATTTTTAAGGTATGGTTTTTATCATATTTAACATGGGCTCTAAAACATTGGAAATAAGAAAATGATTTAGATTTCTTATCTAGTAAATAGAAACATGTAAATCTATTATAATCATCAACTTGTAAAAATACATAATATTTGCCTCCAATTCATCCAGTTTGTGTGGGACCAAAAATATACATGTGCACTAATAGTTATTCATCTATAGTTAAGACTTCAGAGATTTATTTAAAACTTTATTTATAAATCTTTCAATATTTACAAGGATCAACTTATTTGGAAGAACCAAATATGTGCTCCCTTAGATCCTTAATAAGACTTTTCATATAGATTTTTCATTGGTTCTTAATGTTATAGTGTCTTATCCTAATATGAAATAAACAATAAGGATCACCCATTACAAAAAGTCATGGAAGTTCATGGATCCTAAGGCATTCTATGTTTAGTGTGCATACATTATCTTTCCTATTGGAAGAAAGAAGAAACTCTTCCTTATAATTTTTTACTAAAAAATTTTAATTCCTAAAATTCACAAGGTAACATTCATCAAATAATTTAATTTATCTAATAATGTTGTGTTTAAGAACCATAAAAAATAAATCATTTGAAATTAATGTTTTTTCCAGAATAAAAATATTACACACACCATTAATTTCTCCTGGAGGATTATCTCCGAAATATAAGTTACCTCCCTCAGTCTTGATAATATTTTGAAAGTAGTTTTTGTTACCAGTCATATGACAAGAACGTTAACTATCCATTTACCATGTATTTCTTTTGGAACTATCCTTAATTTCCTGAAAATAAGAATGTTAGACTTTTAGAATCCAAATTCTTGGATCCGAAAACTTTAGAAAGAAAAATTTTATTAATCAAATTTTTTTTTTAAAAAAAATATCTTTATGAAAACCTAAATACTTTGTTTTCCTTTGGGATCAATTTTTTACACAATGACAACCAAACTAAAACTTTTGGTAGAATGTAGAAATTTTAAGAACAAAATAATTGTTAATAAAAAATGGTCATGAACTAGTGTAACCAAATCCATAATTATTCCTTAGATGTTGAATTGGGGAATGCATCATTTCAAAATTTTCCCATCCCAGGGTAATGTTTGAAAAGAACTTCTGAAATGAAAAATATTTATGACTTTAGTCTAATAACTATGCTCTTATACTTAAAAGAAATTACTTTTAGAACTGGAGTTAGGCTTCAAAACATTTTTCATAGAAATTAATTTTCTTGATCCTTAGAAAAATTATCCTTTTTAAAATTAACATCTTCAATAGTTTTTGAAACATTTTCAAAATCATAATTTCTCTTATCCAGATATTTAGAATGATCATATATTTCCTTAGTAAGAATAGTAAATCAATAATTTTCTATATGATAATTTTTGTTGACATTAGAATATTCATTCTCAAAGAGCTTATCAAACCAAGAAACTTTTTCATAAGTAGGTAAAGTATTATCTTCATCATAAGAATATTCATAATCTAAGGATTCATAGTATTTTCTATCACTATAATTTTAATTCAAGGGTACATTGGTTTTAGATTCAATATTGTGTACCTTGGCCATTAAACAATAATTTTCAATAGGTAACTAGGAATGTAAACAAAGATTATTCTGTCCAGATGATTCATACTCTGAGGATTCATAAGAAGAGTCACCACCACTGGCACTACAGATGTCATTGGCTATTAAAACATTCTTTGCCTTAGCCATGAAAACCATGATTTTTATTACAGAATTAAACATAATTTATTACATAAAATTCATTTGATACAACATAGAAGATCGAGAGGTCTAGTGTCTTTGGGGATGAGGATCAATACATTACAACTCAAAACATGAAATACAACATATATATTGAAAACATTCTTTACATGACCACTATATTCCCTCATACTTATCTTTCATGGGATAACCACGGGACATGCATAAGAAAATGGTGAGCTATAAATCCCAGAAAGGGAATAATCATGGAATAACATGAGGATTACTATACTTGTTATGAAATAGGAATATCAATAGATCAAAAGATTATCATAAACATTAAGGCGTGATAATTCATGAAAATCATAACAAGTAACTGTGCCAACACCACTTAACATCTAATTAGAATGAGCCAAGGCTCATTGCACATGGAGCATGAGTAAATACTCATTGCACATGAAGCTCGAGTAAAACCTATTTTCACTTGAATTATCATTTGTAATCACCCATTTCACATCATGTATCATATTACTATACTTTACCCAATTCATTGGAGTGCTATAAGGGTGCTCCTTTCTTAAACATTTCATTACATGCATAAGTGTGCAATTTGGATCATATAACATGGACTCATAAAACATTATAATTTATTATATGATAAAGGAGTGTGGAATTAAAACATTGAAAATTATAATAAATAAGTAAATTTCCATAAACATGAATTCCCTTGATAGTGAAATGGGCATGGTATTCACTACACAATGCCATTGGCTTAGAAAATCAGTGCAATTTCGGCAGCATAACGACGTGAAGGATTAACCACCTGGAAAGATTTAACCCAACTACAATGGTGATCAATCCATAAATTTTGTGGTTCATATGGAGGAGAGGACCCAAAAATTGAGGAAGGATAGATTAAGGTCCAGAGAACAATGTCTTAGGGACCAATGATAAAACATATAACCAGTAAAACACACAAAAATTCCATCCTTCTAGATGAATAATAAATACCATTCATAAAGACATTATTGATGACTATAATAGAATAATGTATCATGTGACTACAAACACAATCTTACTATTTCATGAATGATATTCAACATCTACCACAATAATCGTCTCACATAGTACTACTCTTATAGTAAACCTACAAAATCATTTCATCATAATCTCAGGTAGGAGACATAATAAAATTTGTTCTAATATGCTTATTAAGTGTATGAAAATGTGTTATAAATATATTATCATAATAATGAATATGATAAGAATTAATATACATTTTCAAGAACATTACTTATGCAGTTCTAGAAAGACCTATCATTGACCATAATATTGAGTCATTGAATAAAACATTAACCCTTCATAAAACATATACAATAAGAGTGAGAAATAAATATAAATCAATTGTGAATCAAAATATCTTCTCATAAATATTTGGAACAAAGATACATATAGAAAACTATTTCATATGTCAGGGTTAACTACCAACAACATAAACATAGTGGATCATGATGTAAAACATTTTTCCTATTGTGGACCAGGATGCACTTATTGAATATAGTGAATCAAGAACCACTTTATTCTAATAATGTATCAGGACTCACCTATTTCTTAGAGTGGATCTAGCCCATAAAAATTTTCCCATTTTTATCTCATTAGATATAAATAATTACCCAATGAATTTGAGTGAAATATAGTTCCCACCATTCTCATAATGAAAACGATAATTTTTTCAGGAATAATATCATAGAAAATTCTTCCTGTCCTTGGATAATAAATAATGTAAAGAAAAGTAGTTTAGTAAATATTTCATTTATTCAAAATATCATTACACATAAAAAATAAATCGTTTTCATAATCATTTAATAAAATAAAAATTTATTCCATTGAAAAATAGGTATTGTAAACATCAATCATATTCTTATTATACCATAGTTTACCTCAATGGATGTCATCTTATATGGAGAGTGGATTTGAATGATGACTTTTAATATTTATTAAGGAAAATACCCTTTTTACTTTTCATCCAATAAAATCAATAAAAAATGTATCTAAATAATTTTCATTGGAAAAAACATTAATCTTATAAATGGAATATCAATAATCATTATAACATTTCTGGTTGAAAATATTATTTCAATTTTTAACATAAAAAAATTCAAAAAAATATTTCAAATCATTTTCACTTAATATAAAGAATAATACATGAAACTAATATATTAAAACCCATCTAGAACATTTTAGGAGGAATATATCTTTTCCATTTTTAAAATCACTAAAAACTCATAATTTGTTTTTGAAATCATTTTTATTTAGGATATATTTTGAAACATATTAATAATGTTTTAAAACATTTATTATTTCAAATCGTGTAAAACTATATTCATATTGAACACTTAAAGAAATGTTTCCATTCACACATTCAACAAAATTAAAACTAACTTCATTTAGATAACTGAAATAATAATTGATCTATATTTTTTTGTCAAAAATAATAAAATTATATAAATGTTATTAAAAAATATTTGGATATCTTTTTAAAAAATATGGATATGAAAAAAAAACCTTTTTTACGGAAGACAGAAATACAATCATATGTTCTTAAAAACATTATTTTAATCACCTCTATACATAATGACAAGAAAATGAACTCAAAACATGTATTATATAGAAATAAATACATTAGAATAAACGTATTTTGTTTCTTAAGAGATTGATGTTAAATTTTCTCATCAGAATTATAAACATAAATATTCTATATAAATGATGTGATTATTTCGTAATACCTAAGCACGTTGGTAGCATAGAATCGTATTATTCCTGAAATAATAAAGTTAAATTAAAAAGTAAATACCATTATTATAATTAATTTAAATACATTACATGTCGATGATTTTGTATAGACACGTCTCCAAAATACATAGGCACCGAAAACATCATATGTCTAAATAAAGGTAAAATGGTTCAAAAAAATATATACGCATTGCATTCATTGAAAATAAAAATACCATAATAGGGAGATCATAAATTTATATTTATATCCACATAAATATAATAATCATCATCATAAAATACATTAATTGGATGTATATACACCCAATTAAATAATCTTCTAGTGAATATAGAGTTTGGCTCATAGAAAATAAAATTGAGTTGGAAATCACATATCATATGTCATGAATTCCTTCATACACATTAAAACCTATAGAAAAATTAATATAATTGTATTATGCATACATATTATAAAAACATATATATTTAAACCATAATGTATATGATTTACAAATGACCTTTTATTAACCATTTGTTAACACTTCATTGTTAACGCCACGTTTCAAGAAATAAATTATTTGTTTTTTGTGTATGTTCTGTTTTGGAATTTTTTGTCCTTTAAAATTTATCATGTTACATAATCATTATAATTTGAACCACTATATAAATATCTTATGTAGTATATATATATATATATATATATATATATTTAGGTTAATCGATAAATTCTACGGATAAAAAATGAAATACCCCATTCTTGGATATGGTAGGCCTTACATACACAGGACTATTGTATCCTTTTCTCTACATATCAAATAATATAAGTTTTAATAATATATTACTAATAAATAAAATTTTTAATTCATATATTCCACATATATTGATTAAACCTATCTTAATTAACAACCATGCTATGCTTTAGTGAAAAATAAATCACATCAATTGACGAGGTAGTAGTCTATTGTACATATGAATGATGTTATCGTATCCCCAACAGAATAAAAATTGTGAATAAATATGTTAAATAATAATTAAATATGTATATTTATGTCAAAAATATCATATATACACAATATATCATTTAACATTCCCAACCATGACTATTTTTTATAGACAATGTGTCCCATCAGATTATAAGGTGGTTGGTTACCGTACACTTGAGAGAGGTTATTGATTCTCATTTCAAGGAAGAATAGATTAATTTAGGTTTATAATATAATTTAATTACTTATCAATATATAGAATATAAAATTATTCTTATATTATAATTTTAAAATAATTTTAAAGAGGTGGATGAAAATGTAAAATAAAAATTCTCATAGAAAATATTACATATTAATCAGGTAACCTCATTGGGTTATCAAAATAAGTACTTCCATGTTATATTTATGATAAAAATAAATATTCTAGTATGATGGGTTGGAATTAATGAATGTATTTTTAAATAATTCGTTGACCAATCTGTTTTGGATGTGCGAAGAAGATATGAGAAGTGGCGGCCTTTTATGAGTTAGGGATAAGACGAACATGGAATTTTTAGTAAGGAATAGTTGTACCCACATTTTTATAATAAAAAAGGACCCATAATGGAATTTTATAGATAATCTAAGAGATAAGTACATATGTGGATAGACAAGGGGTGTTGTAAATATTTCCACATAATTTTAATCTTCCATAATAATTAATCATTAGAGCACACCTACATATATATACTAAGGCCTAGATAAGGGAAGAAGTTACTGTAATTATGATATAATAATATAGAGGGATATAGTGGAAATAGAGAATTTAAATACTTTTTATCATATAGAAGAATAATAATATTATGTGATCTCTTACATGAAGTTGAATTCTACGAGACTCAGGTACTTGTGATGGAATTGAAGATGCTAGCTTTATACTCCACCTTATTTTTCATGATCTGTATTGAGGATACACCCTTTAAAAAAAATTAATTATATCACTATGAATATTAAAAAACCACCTATGCCACATGTGTCATGTGAGAAAATAAATTGACGTAACTCGGTCTCAAGAATGGATATAACAAAATACAGCGGATTTTACTTGTTGTACTGTGATGTTTTTTTAGGAGAATCAAATGGACAAAACTCATTTGTTTTGAAATAAAGACTATAGAATCATAAATTATCAAATTATTTCATTTTAAATATAACCTATTTTATTCTCATTGATATTTTTGAGACACAACTGATTTCATGATTAGGCCATACGCTTATCATAATATCGAATCAGTTATTCTATTTTAAGGATGTTGGGATGTTTTGAATCCAGTGTTGGCATATATTTTCATCAAGTGTGATTGAATAATTTTCCATGAAAAAAATTTATTAATGTTTCAGTTGAATACCTAGAATTATAAATAATTTATTCAGTTGATGAAAAGGCAACAAATAAAAAATATATATTGATCAATGTTTCTATTAATTTTATTTATAGACTGGTGGTGTTGGTATAAACAACATCACTAACTCTTGAATATTTCTTTTTTCCCACAAAAACATTTTATGTAAAATTTAAGAATTTTTATCCATTCAAAGTCTATAGTGAAATTATAATCCTTAAACAACCACCGATTAATATTTTAGTGGAGTATGCTATTGTCAAATCATGTAAAAATCCATCAGTTATTTTTAGTGATTTCACATGGTTACATAAAGTAGAGTTGAAACATAATTGAATGAGAAATTTCAACTTTAACAACCAAAATAAGATGAATTAATAATTAGCATTAATAAAATTAACAGTTAATTATCCCTCACCCCATCTCATTGGATATAAAAAAGGACTTTATAAATAGTATCAGAGAAAAGAAAGTTCCTCTATCTTTTTATTTTGGAACACTACTACAGTGTTTCACGATTTGATGAATGGATGGGGGTTCTATATTTTTATAGAAATATTTTTTATGGTTGGAAGAATCAAATGATAATATATTTTATATCACATGGCCTATAAGCTAGTGACATTTCAACTATTAGGTGTCCACCAATTGTATGTTTTGGTACATTTATATATAAAGGTAAATGAAATATTGAGGTTATAGGGAATAATATAATTGATATAGTTTAATCATTATTATAAAATTATTATAAATAATTGATGTAATTTCTTATTGATTTTGAAATTTTTTTAAAAATAGATCATATCTATGTAGGAGACATCAAAATCATGGATGAAAATAACAAATCTAGAGGTCCATATTTGAAGATATTATAATAACATAAGTTGATTGTGTAGATGAAATTTCACTAGGGTAAATGATATTGGTATCTTAAAGAGAGGATTTGGGGAAAAATTGGATGATCCTGCAGTGGTAAAAAAAATAATGACAAATTTTCCTATTGAATTTGAAAAAATGATTTTTACATTAGAAGAAATCTAGGACACATAGATTGATGAATAACATAATAATATTCCAAATTATTTGATGAAAAAACTTCCAATTTTCAAAAAATAAAAATCAAAATGAATAAATAAATTTAAAATAAATTAAAAAACATATTTTCAATGAGGAATAAATGACTAAACCTTAAATTGATATAAATCGTTAAGAATAGGGTGATGAGAGTGAAAAAATATTATTACCTTGTGTATAAAAAATGATAAATGGGAAAATATAATTATAATGTAAATCTACCAATTAATTGTTTTTGTTGCGGGGGTGTTTTATATTTATTTAAAATTTTTTATAAAAGAAGAAAATATGGAATTATATTATGATAAATAAGAAAAATCATAGTTTATGTCCAAAGGAAGATATGGTAAAATATCCTATAAAATTAATTACAAAAACAATGTATTTTTGGAAGAGGAATAAAAGAATGTTGAGAAATGATTCTGAATATGGATCATTGAGAAGTGAAAAATTAGAGGATGAATATGATTTATTAATAGTAACTTTATGTCACATGTTAAATATGATGTTTAAATATTGAACACTAAATATGGAGAAAGAAATTATGTTTATATGATTCCACTACTAAAATCATGACATTAGGTATATATAGAAGGAATCAGTCATCATAGGAAAGAAGTAAAATTATATAATAATGAATACGATAGAGTTAATATGGATAAATATTAGTATATCATGAATATTAAGCATCTCAAGTAAAATGTGGCCTAGTTAGAAATATTATTATGAGTATTAGATAATAAGCTGGTCACATTATATGATGGTATTAATAGGTATGGATCAATAATTCTCATGTATGATAATACATATATAATGTGGTTGATTTATTTTGAGAATCTGTTGATGAAAAAGCTGTATCATCTCAGAATACTAAAAAATGTAATAACTTTCAGTTAAGATCTAAACCTATTAAAATTGAAAATTATTTTTCTATATTTTCCAAATAGTGTAGGTTTCATCAGAATTATTTTAGAAACATGGGTTAATAAACTCACTCAATGAATGGTGCCATCACCTAAGGTGATTTTGAATCACCATATGTTACATGGATCCTTAAATCCTATGAAAATTAATGCAGGTTCAACATCATAAACACAAGATAACCTTCAATGTTTGATACAAACATTTTTTAGAATAACAATATTTTGTGTTACTATTTGTTTTGTGTAAATTATGGACCCATACCATTGTATTATTTTATATCATTACTTTAGACATGGACCAAAGAGGACAAACTTGTAGGGGGTTTCTTAAATAATATGTTCAATCGACCTAATAGAAAAAAATAAAAATAACTATTATGTTGTTTCTAATCAATGTTGGATCTATGTTCTTCAAGAAGTGAGTGGATAATGTAATCAACTATCCACAATGATGAATAATTATATTATATAAATCATTATGTAAAAAAATACCTAAAATGTGTATATTTCAATAAATGGGAAGGCCAATAAATCATTATTTTTGGTAATTTATTAAAATGTACGAATAAAGAGAAACAAATAGATTCTTGACAATGGTTTTTATTTACATATTACAAGAGATTCTAGGATTCGAAAAATATCATGGAACATGGTAGATGTGTTTTGATAGGTGAAAATGAGATATCATTAAATATTAATTGATTTTGTTTAGAAGAAATTGAAAAAAGAAAAAATGAATACATATAAGATCTTATTTGTTGATGGGATTGAGAATAAATTATTTAGTATTAGAAGATTATTTTTTGAAGGACATATGGCCATCTTCAATAAGAATTTTCGTCTTGTCAAGATAATTGTTGGTGGAAAAGTTTTTATACGAGTAGAAAGAAGTGATATTAATTTATTTCATAGTGGCGAACCTAGTAATTCTTGTTATATTAGAGAATTTTTTTAAAATAATTTGTTTTATTGAAGGATTTACTATATTGGTGAAGATAAATTAAGTAATATGTATAATTAAAATATTTTTAGGGTCTTTATCCTTTTGAGATTATGTAATTATAAAGTATTTATAACATGTCAGAAAGGGAAAATGGATTAAGGTAAGAACTAGAGAGGGGAAACTCAACCCATATGCCCCCAATAGTTAATTAATTTATATTTGTATGAACCTAGGAGATATAAATCTATAATTTATCAAATTTATCTGTTAACATTAGTGGATTATTTCACAAGGATGACAATAGTGTTTTTTATTAACATGTAATATGTAGTTGATATGTTCATGATGTATAAGAGAGAAGTTTAAATATATTTTAGTATTCAACTCAATAAATTGTGACATGAAAATGGAATGGAATATATTAAATATGATTTGAAATCAAATAATTCTAAATATATAACAATACATTAGTGTAAAAAACCCTACACACCCAAACATAATGGAGTTTTTGAATGAATGAACCAAATCCTTGTGAAAATGTGGATGACTATGACTGTTATGTATAGTATATATAACATATTTTTCATGAAAGGAGTGTGTACGAATGTAAATATTCAAAATAGATGTCTTTTTATATAAAACTATTTGAAGTCATCACATGGAATGTGATATAAAAAAATTAGTTGAATATTTTGTGTCTTCCTGAGTCCATGTACCATTAAAATCAAATATTCAAATCCAATGAAATATGGTGAGGAAGTCATGGAAGGTTTTATTCTTGGATATCTATATATTATTAAAGGATATATATTTTTTAATAAGAATCCTCAAAACATGGTTTACTATTGTGATTCCAAAATATTTGAGATCAAATATTTAAATCATGATTTAAATCAAAAAACATTTGATATAGATGATATTAACAATAGGAAGGATCGTAAAAATCTTTATGAAAAAATAATCATGTTTATATTTACATAAAAAATTTCACTCAGATCATATATATCTAGAATAGTATAATGTTGAAATTACATAATAACAGTGATAAAAGAATCATGTGGAATGAAAGAAAGCCATTGGAGAATAATCTACACTTATCTTGAGCATGAGCTTGTTGAGATATAATGAGGATATTGTATCTCTAACTAGAATATGATTGAGTTTTTAAAACCAAAAATAACATATCTATATAATTGATACCAAATTAATAAGATATTTCATTGAACCTCATTAATGGATTGATGAAAATAATGAAGAGAAGGATTACATTTTAAAATAACTACACATGGGATCATATTCAAGGTCCTAATGGTAAAAATATCATTAGAACCTTCTAGGCCAATATAAACATAATGAATGAATAGGTAATGGTTTTTAGATATAAACCCAAACATGTATTAAAGGGATTCCAAAAATGATAAGTTGTTTAATTTTATGAAAACATTTCTCCATTTTCAATGTATGGAGCTATAATAATGTTTATTTCTATTGAGGCTATAATGAAATAATAAATTTTTCAAATAGATGTTAATATTTTTTTAAAATTATGATCTGTTTGTTGAAATTTGAACTAGAAGAATAAAAATTAATGCATACATCCATTCAAATGTGGATTATATTTTCAAATGATAAAAATGGGGGCCATTGTAATACAATAGGATTCCAGAAACAAATTGGGAGTCTACAATATCTCACATATTCATAAAATAAATTTTTATCCTATAAGTTTCTATGAAAGTTATAAAACCGAAATAATGACTCACATCATATGGATGCCATGAAAATCCTCTTACATTTAAAATGAGCTAAAAATTGTGGAATTATTTATGAGAAATTGGAGACATGTAAATTAATTGGGATTTATAAATGATGATAGGGATGTTGACTGTGATTATAAAAACATCCATATCAGGGGGAGCATTCTTATTGGGAGATATTTGTGTGAGTTTTCACTACATTAAATAAAAATTAGAAAATTTCATCACAACTGAAGATGAATTTTTTGATGTGACTAGTTTATCAAATAAATGATCTGGCTGATGGAACAATTAGATTTTTTAAGGGTTAATGTAGAACGTAG
Organism: Viscum album; assembly: GCA_963277665.1. Lineage (NCBI taxonomy): Eukaryota > Viridiplantae > Streptophyta > Magnoliopsida > Santalales > Viscaceae > Viscum > Viscum album. Next base: position 1,970,238,211 of record OY728132.1, read on the forward strand.
AATCCAAATTCACTGAGACAATAATTTTGAAATATATATTTCTATAATTCAATTGAAACATTCATGATCTCTACATATTGATATCTGGTTTTATTTAATATTGGATAATGTTTAAAATGGAGAAATTAAGGAGGAATTTACACAAAATTGAGATCAATCGGCATATATCCTCCATATGGATATTTCTAAAGATGTATTTGATTCAATAAAACTAAACATAGGTTTTCATGGAATTCCAAGGCAAAAGAAACCCATTGAATGAGACCCCAAAAGGTTTTGGTTTTCATTATCAAAATGGGATATCATAGGATGAGATAACGGGGTATTTCTTTTGGGACTCCGTTTAATGAGTTTTTTTATCCATGTTCTCTCAAGAATGGTTGTCACTAGATATATTAGATAATTATTGTTGTTTCTCTATTATTTTAAACACCTAGTTATCCCACATAGATTTAGACTTAATTAACCTAAGGATATTCACTACGGTAATTATGTCAGCACATTTCCTTATAAGAAGAGATCAATAATTTTAACATTTTTATATTAATATTAAATATATTGGTGAAAAATTATCACCACATATTGACTTTTTATTGGTGGTGATATTGAAAAAAAAGCGTAAAATTATTGATCATAAATTATATTTCTTGTCAATAAGTCAATATTTTTTAGTGGATGACGTGAGGAAACCCAGAAAATTGTTATAGATTAACATCATTAGATTTAAATAATGAGAGAAGTTTTGATGTTGTTTGAATCAGATGATTATTTGAACATATCATTAAATTATTAAAGACATGTAACAATGAGTTTTTCACATTTGATATTGTAATAAAGACCATGATAATGATTACTTTCTGGAATAATGTTTTATTCCATGAAATTTAAATTTAAATTTTATAATAATTTGAATAAGAAATTAATAAATATATTTGGTATTGAGTTGTATTGGAATTTAATTTGAAGAAGGGTTTCAATTTCATTATTAAATAAAATATTTCAAAGTATTTTTTTCGTGTTAAATTAAAAAATATGCCAACATATACAATACATCATTTGATATCCCTAGAGTACACTTAGGGGTACCCAAATGTCACCCCTATGTGATGGCCTATTCAATGAAGCTTGTAAGAAGTAGGGTCCATATATAATTCCCAAGGAGTTGGCCACATGTATATGATATTGGAGTGTGTGATCCTGCAAAGACATATATGTAGGTCTAGATGGGGCATTGGACTGATGATTGGGAGGTGTTGTTTGAACGCACTATGTATCCCGAACCCTATTCCTAGATTCAGCAAGGGTCAGTCACACTATAACATATAAAACTGAGGGATACCCTGAGGGAATTCAATGTGGGATGGATATTTGTGGGAATTTTTCAGCATCTTTGAAATGATGGAAATAAGTTGGACCTTTAGATCATTCAATCTGATCAACCCATGAGATCACATGATCTGCTAGTATGATTTCAACATCATCATTAACCTTCATATAGTTATGTGTTTACATAAAATAATCCAATACAATAGTCTATATCGTTTGATCAACTAAGGGGGATGATTTTTCATTATCAAAACGAACCTGTTAATGTAATTCATATCTTTCATGCATGACTCAATGTCCTTGGTTTGACTAAAAGATAACTCTAGTTCTAGATGAAATCATATGAACTAGTGGTTGACACATTAAAATCCAATAGTGATTGTTTCCCTTATATGTTATCCTTTTAATTACATGATCTTGTGGAGATAACCACTAATACCATCACATTATGTTTATGGCCACATCTACCTTGTGTCTTTTGGAGGTATTTATTCTATATAGAATTTCCTTGAGATTATCCAGAGTATGTACACCATTATAGGGAGATATATTTCCTGATGGTGTGGGGACCAGCACTGTGGAATCATAATATATCTATCATTCCATAACATGATCAATGATGTGACCATATGAAGCAGTCATGATGTTTAAATAATCCCTCAACACCATTGAAGATGAAAATATGTGTTAAATTTATCACTTATCCCAATATCCTCAACAGGTTGAATATGTCCTAAAAAAATCTTAAATTTTGGATCACCATTATCTACATATACATAGTCCTAGTCTATGGAATGAATTTCTAAAATCCCAAATTCATAAGAGTGATATCTCTTGGGAAAACATTGTAGCCTCATGATTCATTCTCCAAAGTAAGATGACTCTCAAGTGATCCCTTCAGGCGAAGGATAATTCCAAAAGACTCTTGTTATTGTTAGGGAATTGAAGAAGGTAGAAACATACCACACCTCTTGCCTTGTGATTCATTAAAGATGACATAAATCCACAAATTTTCTTTTCTTGTGAACTGTTGGTGAAATCAAAGGAAAGAAACTACGTAAAAAAAATTCAAGGAATCCTAGTATTGAAAAAATATTAATTAAAATACTATAGAATGTACTTTTTATCTATGTTTTTTGTTTGAGGATATTCCCATCGAAACATCCTATGTTTTTTGAATGAAATTATTTGAAGACATACCATTTCACATGAATTTATTCTGCAAATATCCCCTTTATTGTTCATGTATCATGTGAGGAACATGTGATCAAATGATGGGGGAGGTTGTCACTTGGCCTTTGGAAACCTTCCAAAGGTGAAAAAGAATGGAAATATATTATGAAGGGTTTTAATACATGTGGTGGTTGTTTTACACTTGTTGAATAAAAATACTAAATCAAAAATCAATATCCAAACAAAAACTATATGATTCTTTATAATGATTAATGATGACTCAACATTTCATTAATGAAAATCATCTAAAACCTATGTACCACGATGAATGAAAACAACACAAATGTATACAATATAAGACAATCTAAAAAAATTCTGGACCACCACAAGGCTATGTGCTCTAAAAGCATTATTCTAAAAATCCACCAAATAACCCATGTATCCTAATGTAGTTCTAATAACATGGTATACATTACATTTTTTGATTTCCTTGTTGATTTCAAATGAAATATTTGCAATGTTCTAAATCAAGGGTGAGTCCAATACTTAGTAGTTTTACAAAATGACTTCTCTACTCATGGCACATGGATAATAGAGTAAAAAAAACTAATATAAAACATTTTCATTAAAAAAATTTCCTGAATGGTTTATAACTAAATATAAAAAAATTTGATGTCACCAAATTTTTTCCAGCAAAAGATATTTTTTCAGGAAACAACTGAACAATGAATTCAAGCCATTTCCCATGTACAATTTTTCACAGTCAATCCACTTCTCATAATCACACCACAAAACATGAGTGATTCATTATTAATGTTATTAAATCATGAGGGGTCCCTCATTGATATACCATGTCTTCATAAGGTAATTATTTCCCATTTTTCATTGCACCTTTGGAACCATGCAGATAGTCATATTTGAACCATTTCCCATAAATGAAATTTGATCTCCTATACCAATAATGCGCAAATACTATTCTAATACCATTAATACAAAATAAATTTTAAAAAAATATTTTTTTACTAAAAAAATTTCTCCATGAAACCATTTCAAAAATAAAAAATATTTTTTTAAATCCCTATATTAAAATCATAATCTAAATCAAATTAGAAAAAAAATCTCCCAAATTCTACAATTTCACAAGAATCAATAAATCATCACTATTAAGAATATATATAATTATTTTAACCAATAATTTAGAATAAATATCATTCAATTGATTAAATTTTATATAAAAGTAATGAATTCTTCAAAGAGGAGTCAATTGTGAATCTCCCTACCTCAAGATTTTTGGTGAAAAAAGTGGATGATAAAATGCCAACAAAACCAAGTTAAATATCCACAAAAACACATTATATCTAAGTCCATTACACAATCAAGGCCAAATATAAACTTATATGGAATCCAAAACCATATATCTACCCAAAATGGGCATAGATATAGGAAACATACAATAAAAATTATGTAGATCTATTAAAGATAACGTGAATGATGAAGATAAAAAACCTACCGCAAGGAATTGACATTTAATCCCCATAGGAATCCATCAGATTTCCTCTGTATTGATTGAAAATCCCATGATCTTTATTCGTGGATAATAATACTGAGTTAGAGCCTTTTTGTGGGAAAAAAGTGTTTAAATATATATTTCAACCAAGATCCATATTTTAAGGATTTATGTTTGTCCTTGTGACTAGTCCAGTCATATGGTTCGACAAATAATCTGCTAATCAAGTATCAGCCTTTATCTTAAGGATCTCCTTCACCTGATTTCAACACATGATCCCAAAAACTATGTTCCATGTGTGCCGATGTAACTACATAATTTTTTCAAAATCCATGTTTAAATATCACCGTTACTGTCAGTCTTACTCACAGTTTCAACCAAATATTCACTACCCATGAGCATCTACTTTAGATTTTATATCCCATTACATGTTTTCCTAAATTTATTTCATGGTTTCCACAAACATTTCACCACCCATGAATATTTATAAAATACCAAAAAACATTAAATTTTTTTTCCAAACTCTCACAACCTTTAAATATATACATTATATACAAAAAACCAAAAATAATTAAGGGTTACATACTAGAAACAGGGGGCGGAACATGTGATATATTTTCATCCCGAGGACATGGACAACATACATAGATTTTTTTTAATTATGGATTCTAAAAACTACTATAATGAATACATTGTTTTGTTTATATAATGAAATTTTATGCAGAAAAGAGGTCCTGTGGAATTAATTTATTGATATCATTTGATGACTGGTGGTACCAATAAAATATACCAAAAATCCGAGAATATTGTTTTTGTATACATAAACATAAGAATCATTTTATTGGAATTTGTAATCACTTCAGAATAGTAGTGATAATAGAATTATTGAGACAAATAATTTTTAATCATGGCAAGGTGTATGGTTTTTCCAAACAGGGTAAAAAATTTTCATACTGTCTTCATTTATTTCATTTGTATGTATATATGAAATGTGAAAGATTATTTAATTAGATATTGTGTCCTATGAAACGAAAAGGATAAATTAATAAGGTTATTTATAAATTTTTACCATCAATTCACCCACCCTCTATGATGATCTATATTGGGGCTCTATAGTTACATTATATTCCCCTTAAGAAGAATTGAACAGTCTATAATCAATAAATTAATAAAAAAATGAAGATAATGCTTCGTAATTACATCCTATAGTTCCCACATATCATCATAAATCTTGAGGTTTCTGAATAAATCCTAGGTAAGGAGAGAGATATTAATTTGAGTAAATTATCTTTTAAACAGAGAATATCCACCGTCTTCTACCAACTAGAAGGATCATGATTTCATGGTATGTCCTCATTGTTCTATATATGTGGAGTATTAGGTATTTACACCCACATGATATATAAATGGAATACATCATGGACTTTATTGAGGATATATATAATCACCATTTTATAGAATACTATATGTAGGATTGATGATACTGATAGTAGGATCAGAATATGATGTAGATGCTCAGTATATAAGAGGGAGTGAATTGTATCATTTAAAAATTAATTTTTAACTTTTAATATAGATATAAACCATTAAATTGTTTAACAATGATAAATAAGGTTAACTCACCAAACCTCTTGGTTCTACAAACTTACTAGATTCCATAAATATGGTTCTGGAAATGAAACTAGTTCTACAAAATCCAAGATTCTGAAAATATGGTTCTAGAATTGAAACTTAAAAAATGTTTTCAAGGACAAAGATTCTATTTTAAATCATATAAAATATTTCTAATTAGAGTACAAGTATAAGAATATATAATATAGATACACTTTCCTTATTAATCGAAATTTAGTAGTAAATAAACATTAAACAACACAAGTAAAAAGTATGAAATCTTTAAACCCAAATAGTAGTGTATACAACAGCCTTGGATAAATGACCCTTGATGTCTACTTTCAAGAAGATCCGTGTTACCCAAACTAGGGAAAGCCCTCAATAATAATATCAGAGTCTGTCTTGCTATCTCTGCAAGCCATCGAACATCATGGTATTCAGCACCTCTATCTTCTTTATCAAGGAAGTCCTCGAACATTAAGGTAGTCTCCACCTCTGTCTTCCTACCCCAAAATCCCTCAAATGTACTCAGAAAAATTCATAGTCATATATTAAAATACGAATAAGATGTTCAATATGCAGAAAGCATTAGATTATCTCTCTCATTAAATCACTTCAACATCATATAATCTCTAGGGTTGTAGATCAGTCGATTTTTTGTTGTTTTATTATGAGCTCATTAAAATGAGCTCTAATTTATAGGAACTTCTCCACTGGTCGACCCCCACCTTCAACAGTCTCATATTTCCTTGAATCTTAGTTGGACCTGTATATGTGCCACTCAATAAATGATTAGTTTGAAATAGACTACATGACATAATTATAATAACTATACCAAAGGTATGTAAAATATGGCTTCTCAACAAAATCAAATTTTTCCGAGTCTAAGGAAAATAATCTTCAGAATCTATATGCATTAGGATTCTATATTTCATGAATATTTAGATTCTATTTTTAAGGGAATTAGGAGACTAAATTCTAAGGAATTTGGGGTCTAAATTTTAATGAATTCAGAGACTGAATTCAATGGAATTTGGAGTATGAATTTTAAGAAATTTCGTACAAAAAATCAAAAGAATTTGTAGTCTGAATTTTATAGAATTTGGAACATGAATTATAAGAGATTTGGAACCAGAATTATAATGAATTCAGAGTCCTAATTCTAAGGAATTTTGATTCTGATTTATAAGTAACTTGAAGTCAAAATTTTAGATGTAACGCCCTGACCCCAATTATCCAGAGTCAGTGCATTATTACATAACATTGACATGATCACAAAAGATCATGTCTCGAATGACTGATCAATTTAGTATTATTGGAAATAAGATTTATACATAAATTGAACTTTACAACTTGAAAATATATACAACAAAAATATATTTCATCAGAAACATCAAGCCTCCTAGATTATGCCATCTAGTCAGTCATAACTAACTTATTCATATCTTGGGAAAACAAAACATAATAAAGGGGTGAGCTCAAATGCTCAGTAAGGGTAAGTAATACAGCGGAAAATGACATAAATATTTAGAATGGAGAATAATTGAAACCACATGACTTTACTAATAATAATAATGAATAACTTTATGGAAAGAATATGAGTTGAGTAATTAATTCCATCATAAAACATAATCATGGGTATTATACTAGTCGAATGACCACATGAACCATCAATATTATTTCCATAATGAGGAAATGTATAATGCCGAACATTCTAAAACATTTTGTCAAGGCCTCATCCAAGACGACTAAAAATGATTAAGTCCTCGGCAAAAACCATAAATCAAATTGGGAAAGGACCTCTCAAATTCCACATGAAGTTGTCCCAGGAGACATACCGATGCATCTAGGAGCTATAACAGGCTCCACCCGTCACATACGAAGTTTAATAAATTCCTCATATGAAAAGGTTTAAACATATAATAAACATTCGTATTAAAACTAGCATACACAATGTCAATACATTAACCATAAATCACGAATGGTATAAAAATATCACATCCACATTCAAACATATCACAAAACCTTCGATAAAAAATAGAAGTTTGGTATCATAATAAATCAACTCCAAATAGACTTAAAATCAATCAACGGATGTTGACATAGATGAAATCAAAACTCTTTTTAGAGAAATATCTATTTCTATTTTGAAATCATTTAAGAGCCAAAAAATTATAAAATAAAACATTTATGTTGAAAATATTCTTATAATCTTGTAAGGGAAGATTATATGAGTGTATAATGGTAGAAAATTGCCTCACCTACCGTATAAGTTCAAAGACATTCTTACCTTAATTTTCTCTAAAAGGTTAAAAAGGACCTTGTTTTGAAAATAATGGAAATATTGCTTTATAAACATATTATAAAAATTTACACAAGGGTATAAATGACTTTAACCCATATTTTGTAAAATATTATGGATGTTTTTAAATATATTTTTATGAAACATGGATGTGGATGATAAAGAAGTCCTAGTAGAGAATTATATATAAACAACCTCAGGCGATGAAGAGATTGTGAAATAAAGCCTTACGCTATACCATTAATTGGTAGAGGGTAGGTTAGCCTCTTTTATAATGGTGAAATAATTTTTACTAAATTATACAAGAATCATATACATTAATATTATATCATATATGATTTTTTAACATTGATTTGTTAATAATATCTTAGTATTATCATCGTTTCAGGTGATAACGTATTTGTTTTTCATTATATTGTATGTTATGTGACCCAGATTTGTTCTGGATGGGAAGTATATTATTCATATCTATAATTATATCAAGTCCTTAAACATAAATTTTAATCATCAAATAAAAATTATACTTGAATGGATACGATGGGTAATGAATCTTATCGTTCATAGAGATGGTAGTCCGTACTTACGCACGAGCGATAATATAATTATTTTGATATTAAAATAATATATAATTGGATGATTTATCATATATACAGAATCATTATCATGTTAAATTTATTATTTACATGGATTAAACATCATTATTATACCAATCCAATTAATAATGTTTTGAATAACAATTACACCACGACGTGTAGACGGTAAGCCGTACGTACGCACGTATGGTGACTTGTCATTCAAAGGATGGATAGAATATGTAGTATGGTTGTACCATATTTATAATAACATCACAGTATATAGAATATATTAGAGTTAATTTTTTAGAAAGTGAATAACAATGATTGAAGAAGTTGACGAAGAAAGGAACTTGAAATAGGGTGGTGAAAACATTACCTCTTCTTCGGGTTCTTCCTTTTGATTTGATCAAAAGGGCTCATTAGGATAGATTTTTGAGTAAAGGAAGGCCTCTAGGATTAATGGAGGTTAGTTTATAGGGTATTTGGTCAGATTTTTTACTAACCAAAAGGATTTTATGTGGTTAATAATTGGTTAGAAATGGTGTACTTTTATAAGGGGGAGGAGGTTCTCTTAAGAAAAAACTTAAAGAATTAATTTATAATAAATTCACATTCGGATTCTAATGGATCCAAACTAGATTATTAAAATTTTAATGTGGGTATGGGTCGAAAAACGTTTATCCAATAGATTTTAGAATGGTTTGGTTTATTATATTAACCTTATATTTTAGTTTTAACTTTTAGTTAATTAGATTGACTTTTACCATGTCACTTTGTTTTAATATTATATAGTTAATTAACTTAATATATACAACAAAGAAACCCCCAAGTGTTCCATTAATTATACACCTATTATGATATAAGTCATTTGGCCAAACAATAGATTTTTAGGATTAGAATATCAATTAATAACATAATATTTGATTAAAAAACTCTTTTATGTCAATTTTGACACTATTTAATAATTGATTTTTTGTGACTTAAAAATATTATTAATTTTAGAAAAATTCATTTAAGAAATCCTAATATGTTATATTAATAAATAGAATTTTTTAATGGCATCAAAACTTTCAAATTATATTTATTTTAATATTTATAATACCAATTATTTGATTCTTTCATTAATAAGGAAAATACTACATCATTATTGTGTCATTTATAAATTTAAATTTTCAATGTCTAAAATTTATAAATAAAATAATATTATTTAGGAAATCTTTTATATTTATAATGAATATTTATTGTTTGAAATATAACACATATAACCCTATGTGAATAATTTTTTTTGCTAAACGATATATGCTTATTTCTTTTTTTATTAACATTAACTTAATTAATATATAGTGTCATTATCACTTATAAGTGGATCCATGGGGTCCCAAAATTGACCCAAAGATTAAAATGGTTGGAAATGTATCAACCAGTACAGTTAGGATATGTTTTAGGGTAAATTAATATTATTATAATATTATTTTTTACCCTTAATTACTAGATTTACCCTTTAACCATGGTAAATAAAATATTTACCGAAGTAATTATTCAAAATGTATAAAACTAAATGTTATATATTTAAAAAATTTGGACCTACTTATTCCAAATATGAAATCCATATTTCTAAATTCAGAACACAGAAGAGGCAGATGTTAATTTAAAATTAATTCCCGTTGTTAAAATAAAAAGTGTGTTTTTAAGAGATAATAACTGTCAAAATATTGACAGTTGTTTATGTCCGGTTTATATGTGAAATTATTTCCAATGAAAAACAGTGTATTAAATTGTAAAAATATATTATAAATAAACTTTAGAACCACTCAAATTCATAATCTAACAATGTTAATTACTTTGGAAAAAAAGTTATTTTTAATTAAAATTTAGTAATTTTCACTATTCATCAAAATATGAAAGTTATCAGAAAAGTACGAAAATTTCACCGTAAGATAATTTTGATATTACAAATACAAAAATTAATTATATTTTACCAAATTAAAAATATAAAAGTTGCATTTATTAAGGGAAAATTAATTCCCACTATTAAAACCAAAAGGCGTATTTTTATGAAATAATAACTACCAAAAGTTTGACAATTTTTTTGTCCAATTTCAATGTGAATTTACTTAAAATTACCATAATTTGATTAAATGGTAAATATATTTTTTATTTATACTAAAAACCCATTAAAATGTATAATTTAACGATATAAATTATTTTGATTTAAAAATTTGTTTTCAGTTAAAATATATTATTTTTCATTATTCGCCCAAATGTTAAAGTTATCATAGAAACAAAAAAACATTATTGAAACTAAATTCTTATGTATCGATTCTAATGAATAAGTTTATTTTTTCAAATAAATGTTTCATATATTTGATTTAAAAATGCTTCTCTATTAAAAGGTTGTAAAATTGCATTTTTTGAAAAATACTTCTTTTATCTGAAAAAAATGTATTTGTTCTAACATTGTGTCTAATAAACACATAATATGTATACTAAAATTATAAAGAATATATAAAGTTCAAAAGTCAGTTATTACTATTCATAACTGTGTTTGAACGACTTGTTTGGTAAGTCATGATGTGCTAGAACTCGATGTTGCGTGTAATGAATGTTATTGAATTATTTTGAAAAAATAACATACTATGAAATCTTGGGGTGTTAAATTCTTACCTCCTTCAATAAATGGTGTCCTCGCAGTTTGATATTATTTTTCGAAAATAAAAGGTTGAAAATAAAAAATACCTTTGTGAAAACCCACATTGGAAATTAGGTTTGTAAAATATAGTCTTAATATGAGGAAAATGGAAATGAAATGGTCACCACCAAATTATGATCTCGATCAAGAGAACATTGGTGGAAATTAGAGACATATTATTGGAGGAAAAACATAAATATTTGTAGGTTGTGAATGAGATCATCAGTCAAAAACAATTGTAAAATTGAGGGACTTATATTCATCAATCAATGATGATTTAAAATACCATCGGTTAAATAAAACATACGTTATTAGGATAATACAATTTTTTAAGATCCCCTTCACTAAATTATAAGAATTAATTTCATCATTGAGTAAGATATGAAGAAAAATATATACATGAAAGTATAGTCCTATCCTTTATATAAGTTCTACCATAAAAACTTCTTTCACTCTAAAAGATAATTGATCATAAAAATAATATTCAATTTATCATATTCCTCTAGGGTTAAAAAAACGAATTTATAATTCATCTAGAATAACCATAAAAAACTACATTATCCAATCCAAGACATCATGTGGGTCAGTGGTAGGTGATACACCCTTGTCACACTTCAGTTTCGGGTTCAAGTCTCGTGGCCTTGCCGGACATGACAGTTTGCCACGCGACCTCTGGGTTGTCCTTTCTATGGAAATCCAAAAATAATATCAAACTAGACTTATCCAAATTACTTCTATCCAACTCACAGTCCAAAATTTATATGGTAGGTAAACACAATATAGATCCGTTTTCCCACGTAATAGCATGTGAACAAATTCATCATGTATTCATTTAAAACACATCAACATCCTGAAATAACCTAAAACCGTATTGATTACATTATTGGGCCCTTATTACTTATATAATAATGGATATACTCTTTATATCCATAAAAATTGAATATTCCAACAATGATGAAATAAACAAACCATTAATCAGTGATAAGGTAGTCAAGAATATCCAATATAATTTATCCAAATCAACCATCTCTTATTCCAAAATTAGTATCTCAGTATCAAGACCATATTAAGGATTACCTTTCCTTTAAACATATATTTTTTAAAAAAAAGTTAAACTTGTTGTTGAGTCACGTTTCGTTGTACCATATAATCTCAAATCATCAATGAAGTAGTACTGAAGTACAATCCTTATTTATCTCCATAATTCATATAACCAGTACATCATTGATACAACAATAAAATGGAATAATTATTTAATAACAACATAAGAACAATAGTCATTACTCTTCATCTATAGTAGTATCATAACAATATTACTATCCAATAGCATCATTTGCGGTATACTCTGATGATTTGAACATTGATTCACATAGTGTCCCAACTCCTTGCAGATGAAGCATTGTACATTTGAAACCTTTTTCTTACCGTCACAATCACGAACATGGTGTCCTTTTTTCCACACTTATGACATAATCCCATTCTATTCAAGCATTTTCCAAGGTGATTCTTTCCACAGTTATCACATATGGGAAAATCCTTCTTTACATTCTTCCATTTATCTTTCTTTCTCCCTACAATCCTTTTCTTCTCTAGATTCCTTTAAAATCCTTAGGACTTCGAGATCTCTTTACATATCTTTTAAACACTTGATATTATTTCATCATATGATAATAATAAATAGTAAACTATTTACCTTCTGAATTTTGGCTTAATGCCATAAAAGATATGATCCTTCTTACTCATTGGATAATGCGTATTGATTGAGCACTAATTCCTTCTACAGGGCACCATTTCTAAACAATGGCATACTCTAGATTTGTGTATGCACAACAATACCTAATCCCAAACTTGTAAAATATTTAAAATAAATTAAACAGTTTATGGATATAATCCATAATCATAAAAATTTCTCATTCGAGAAAGTATATACTCCTAAAACATTCATAATGGTTTGTAAAGAAAGTGAGAATTATCCTAAGAATATCCCCCAGGAGTGTTGTAACCAAGAGTGAAGTAGGGCCCGTTTTCGTGCACCAGTTACTATCCGATACTAGCTCAAAGCGGTGTTTTCGGGGTTTTACCACTAGGTATATATGTGCCAGAGACGCCTCTACCTGCTCATATCCAGACATGGTTGTATTTCTAGGAAAACTCACAAAATCTCTACAATACCATAATTCTAGGAATTTATTCTATATTAATACTCAATGTGTATCTTAGGGCTATGTGAAATAATCAATGTTTATGTAATGAAGTTTCCAAGGTTTGTATAAAACATCCTCTGATACCAACTGTAATTCCCCGACCCTAGTTACCTAAAGTCAATGCAGTATTACATAACATTGGCATGATAATAAAAGATCAAATCTAGAAAGACCGATCAGTGTAGTGTTATTAGAAACAAGATTCATACATAAGTTGAACTTAACAAAATGAAAAGAAATAAAACACAAATATGTTTCATTATAAACATCCAAGAATCCTAGATTAAGCCTACTTGTCACTCATAACTAACTTCTTCATATCCTGGGAAAATTAATCATAAGAAAGGGGTGAGCTCAAACTCTCATTAAGGGTAATTAATACAGTGGAAAATGAAATTAATATTAAGGATGGAAAATAATTGAAACCACATGCCTTTACCAATAATAAATTCGAATACTTTTATGGAAAAAATATGATCTGAGTAAATAATTCTATAATAAAACATAATAATGGGTATTCTTCTAGTCGATTGAACACACGAACCATTAATATTATTTTTATAATGAGGGAATGTATAATTCTGGACATTCTGAATCATCTTGTCAAAGCCTCGACCAAGACGTATAGAAATGATTAAGGCCTTGGACCAAACCAAAAATCAAATTGGGAAAGGGCCTCATCTAATCCACGTCTAGTTGTCTCATGAGACCTACCGATGCATTTAGGAGCTATAGAGGGCTCCACCCGTCACTTACTAAGTCCAATACATTTTTCATATGAAAAGGTATAAACATATCAAAAACATTCATATTAAAACTGACAAACAAAATGTGTATAATTTAACCATAAATCATGAATGGTATAAAAATATCACATCCAAAATCAAAAATATCACAATACCTTCAATATAATATAGGATTTTTGTATCATAATAAATCAACTCCAAATAAAATTATAATCCATCAAAGGATGTTTACATAGATGAAATCAAATCTATTTTAATAGAAATATCTATTTCTATTTTGAAATAATTTAAGAGTCACAAAATTATAAAATAAAAAATTAACATTGAAAATATTCATATAATCTTGTAAGTGAAGCTTCGAGTAGTTTATAATGGTAGAAAATAGACGCACCCTCCGTATAAGTTAAAAAAATATATTCATTCCATAATTTTGTCAGAAATGTTAAAAAAGGACCTTGTTTGGAAAATGAAAAAAATAGATTCCTTTATAAACATCTTATAAAAAGTCAAAGAAGGGTATAAATTACTTTAACCAATATTTTGTAAAATATTAATGATGTTTTTAAAAAAAAATTATGAAACATATATTTGTATGATAAAGAGGTCACATTAGATAATTATGTATAAACTACCTCAGATAATGATGAGAATGTGAAATAAAACCTTACCTTGTAATTTTACTTGGTTGAGGGTAGATTAACCTCCTCTATAATGGAGAAATAATTTTTACTAAATTAAAAAATAATAATATACAATAATATGATATCCTATATGATCTTTTAACATTGATTTGTTAATAATATCATAGTGTTATCATCGTTTCGGGTGATAACAGATTCATCTGTATTTATATTCTTTGTTATGTGAGCCATATTTTTTATGGATGAGATGTATATTATTCATATGAAAAATTATATCTAGTAATTAAAAATTACTTTTATTCATCAAATGAAAATTAGACTTCAATAGATACGATGGGGAATGAATCTCATCGCATTCGTGGAGACGGTAGTCCATACGTACACACGTGTGACAATATCATTATTTTAATATTAAAATAATATATAATTGGATGGTATATCATATATATAGAATAATAATCATGTTATATTTATTATTTACATTAATTACACATCATTATTATACCCATCCAAATAATCATGTTTTGAATAACAATTACACCACGCTGTGGATACGTTAAGCCGTACGTACGCACGTATGGTGACATGTCATTCAATGGATGGATAGAATACTAAATATGGTTGTACCATATTTATAATAACATCACAATATATAAAATATACTAGATTAGTTATTTTAGAATGGAAATAGAAAATAATGGAGATGTTGAAGAAGAAAGGAACTTGAAAGAGGGTGGTGAAAACATTACATCTTCTTCGGGTTCATCCTTTTGATTTGATCAAAAGGGATCCATTGGTCGGCTTTACGACTAAAGGAAGAACTCTAGGATTAATGGATGATAGTTCAGAGGGTATTTAGATAGAGTTATTCTGATCCAAAAATCTTTGAACGTGTGAATAATTGGTTAAAAGTGGTGTCATTTTATAAGGGGGAGGAGGGGATCTTTAGAAAAAGCATAAAGTATTAATTTATAATAAATTCACATTCGGTTTATAATGGCTCAAAAGTGTATTTGTCAAAGTATAAGGTGGAGATGGGATGAAATCCTTTCAACCAATGGAATTTAGACAGGTTTGGGTCATTTAATTAACCGTATCATTTATTTCTAACTATTAGTTACATAGATTGACATTTACCATGTCACTTTTTATTTTTATATATATAGTTAATAAACATACTATATAAATCCAAGCGACCCCCAAGTGGTCCATTAATGAAGCAGAGATCATGATTTTAGTCCTGTGGAAGAAATTTTGATTTTTAGAAATTGAATATCAATTAATAATATAATATTTGTTTTAAAAACGCTTTTATGTCAATTTTGACACTATTTAATAATTGATTTTTGGTTAAAGTCTTATCAAAATTATTAATTCAAACCAAATTATTTGAAGAAATACTAACATGACATATTAATCAATAAAATTTGTGGATGGAATCAAAAATTTAAAATTATATTTATTTTAATATTTATAATACCAATTATTTGATTCTTTCATTAATAAATAAAATACTACATCATTATTTTTTCATAAATAGATTTAACAATTGAATGTCTCAAATTATAATGAAAATACTATTATGTAGGAAATCATTTTATCGTTATAATAATATTTATAGTCGAAAATAAAATATATATAACCATATGTTAATTTTTTTTTCAAAAAGATATATCCTTATGTCTTTTTTTTATTTACTTTTACTTAATTAATTTAAAGTGTCATTTTCACTTACATGTTGATCAATGGGGTCCAAAAATCGACTCAAAGATGCCTCTGGTCGGACTTGCATCCACAAATAGGGTTAGGACACATTTTAAGGTAAATTAATATTATTATAATTTTATTTTTTACCCTTAATTACCTGATTTACCATTTAACCATAGTAAATAAAATATTTACCGAAGTAATTATTCAAAATGTCTAAAAATAATTGTTTCCTATTTACACAATTTTTACCTCTTGATTCCAAATATGGAATCCATATTTATAAATTCCAAGCACAGAAGTGGCAGAAGTTAATTTAAAATTAAATCCCTGTTGTTAAAACAAAAAACTTGTTTTTAAAAGATAATAAATATCAAAAGATTGACAGTTGTTTATGTCTGGTTTAAATGTGAAATTATTTCCCATAACCAAAATTATATTAAATAGAAAAAATATATTCTAAATATACATTAAAACCACTCAAATTCATAATTTATCACTATTAATTATTTCGATTAAAAAAGTTGTTTTTAACTGATATTTTGTAATTTTCACAATTTATAAAAATATGACAGTTATCAGAAATGTACCAAAATTTCACCCTAAGATAATTTAGATATTAAAAATACAAAAATTAAATCTATTTTACCAATCTCAAAACATAAAATTTGAGCTTATGAATTTAAAATTAATTCCCACAATTAAAACCAGAAGGCGTATTTTTAAGAAATAATAACTACCAAAAGTTTGACATTTTTTATGTCTAATTTCAAAGTGAAATTACATACAATGACCATCATTAGATTTAATGGTACAAATATAATCTATTTATACTTCCAAACAATTAAAATGTATAATTTAACAATATAGATTATTTTGATTAAAAAAGTTGTTTTCAGTTAAAATATAGTATTTTCCACGAATCAGCCAAATGTGAAAGTAATTAGAGAAACACCAAAAAAAATTTGATACTAAATTCTTATGTCTTGATTATAAAGAATAAGTTTATTTTGTCAAATAAAATTTTCAAATATTAGATTTAAAAAGGCATTCCATTAAATGCCGGTAAAATTTCATTTTTTGAACAATACTTCTTTTATCTGAAAAAAATGTATTTGTTCTAACATTATCTCTAAGAAACTCATTATATGGATTCTAAAATAATAAGCGTCATATAAATTTCAAAATTCATTTAATACTATTCATAATGGTTTTTGAATGACTTGTATGGTAATCCATGATGTGCTAGAACTCGGTGTTGTGTGTAGTGAATGTTATTGAATTACTTTGAAGAAATAACGTACTACGAAATCTTGGGTAGTTACATCAAAGAATTTGAAACTTGAATTTCAGAGATGTTTGAATGTGAATTTCAGAGAATTCAGAATCTGAATTTTAGAGAATTTACAGTCTGAATTTCAGAGAATTCAATGTTTGGATTCAGAACATGAAAATTGAATACTCTATATCTAATTATTTATAGAATTTTGAGGTTTTGGAAGTGAAACATAATTTTACACTTAGGGATGAAAAGATTTAGGTTTATAAAAACTAAAACCTAAATAATGAAAACAAGTAAGGATAAATTTTCCTTGGGGAAGGAAAATATTCCTTATTAAGGAAAATAAAATCAACCTTAAGATATAATGTTTTTTATTTTCAAAACATAAAGTAATGAAAAATCCATATGGAAACCTTATTAACTCAACAACCTCCCCCTTTTTGGAAAGCATAAACATCCTTAATAATAATAATAAAAGGACATTAAAATTTTATAAACATAAACATAAAATTTTATCTCCCATTAGTTATGGATCAAAGGGAATACGACTAACTACCTCTTAGGATTTGGAAACCATAAGGATTGTAATCTATTTTTTTAAATAATATTTTTATTTTCATGCATATGAAAATATTCATGATTAAAACTCCCCCTAAGATGAACTATCCCTTATATAGGGAAATTTCTTCTTTAATAAGTATTTTTTTAACATTTATTTCTACCCCTTTGTGATTTTCAAAAAGCAATAAAGGGAGTTGAAATGAAATTTGGTACCTGAAATATTAGTACTAAAAAAATTAAAAAATTGAAGTGCAACAAGAATTTCATTAAGATTCGATGAATTTTTACAATATATAAAAATACGACAAATGATGGGATTGGGAATGATTATCCATACTTCTCGTTCGACACCAGCTTCTTCAAAATGGTATTTATCTTCTTTATCTATTTGTGATCCTCCTATGCATGTTTGAGAAGCTGATCCTGATCATCGATTTTCCTCTCTAAGTTTTTTATCATTTCTTCTTGAGCCATTAGATTCTTATCCTGAGCTTCCAAGACTTCTTCTTGCTTAACTGGGTTCTCTTCAATCACAATTATGAGATACCTTTCTCTCTTCCAATTCATGGATGAAAAATTTAGCTTCCCATTCAGATCCTTAATTTCTTTCTTCTGAGAATTCTATTCAAGACCTATCTTTTCCACAAAACTATCAGTGAGATCCTTGATTTTCACATCTTTGGTGTCAAAAGCATCCATGAATATATCATGAAATTAATTAAAGATTTTATTCTCTTCTACTGTCTTCCATGACCAACCTTTCATCTTCCTGGAAGATCATTTATGATCCTCATAACTAATGAGAAAATATTTGAAATCTTGATCAAGAGTAAAACATATATCTATTACCAAGGAAACATGATATGATTTTTGATTTAATGAATGATGAAGCATCTAGAATCTTGTGTCTGTACTTGGAAATAATGGAATATTTCTAACAAGCTTTATCAATAAAGGAAATAAAAATCATGTCTATGTAAGGATTATTCTGAATCTGAGACTTTTATTGGTGAGGATTCTTTTTCTATTTCATCCTCATTCATCTTCGATGGAGCACAAAATTCTTTCGTATTTACCACTATTTTTCTAAGTGTATCCACAAACACATGTCTTCCCTTATCATCATTTGAAATGATTTCTTCTTGATCTGGTGATTCATGTCCTCAATATAATAGCTGAAAAATATTATCTTCATTATCTTCTTCTTTATCGTCTCCTGCCTCAACATCTTCTAGGTGAACGAAATCAATAATGCATCATTCATTTTTAGACAACTTATTCACTTCTTCCTCACCCTTATCATCTTTTGTTGGGGCAGCAAGTTTTGAAGACTCGACTTTAGAATTTCAGATTGATAACATCTCAGAAGGACTCTCTTTCTCATGATAATCTTCTACTTGATTTATTATATCTTCAGTATCACCACTCCCTTATACTTCTTCTTCATCCAATTATTCTTATTGAACTATTACTTCTTTTTTAGGTTTCTCCAGAATCACTAGATTTTTTCGGAGTCTCTGGTAATGGTTCAACTAGAAATGATTCTAGTACCAGAAATTTTTCAGAGAATTTTTCAGAAAACTTATGAAGGGATTGGACTATATCAGCCTCAAATATCTTCTTATTTTGGATTTTCTCTTTTTGTGGCATATAAAGCTCTTTAGAAGAATTTTCCTTCAAGGATTTTTCCTCAGCTGGATCCATACCAAAAATAGGCTCCCTTTATTTATTTTTCTTCTTGTCCTATCTCCATTTAATAGCCACTTCATCAGTATAAAACTTTTATTTCTTATGCTTTCGGGGTTCGGATTGAGTTTCATTTTTGAAATGTGTTTTTTCTATTCTTTATGATTCCTTCACCTTCCTCTTCCTTACACCCTTTTTAGAGGTATCAACCACCTCTTGTTTCATTGAATGAGCTTCATCATCTTCTTCTGAAAATCATGAAATTCTTCAGATTGACAATTAAAGCGAATCTTCATCCTCCTTAGTGTATCATCACTGAAAATCATCACCTTACAATTTTTCGCCTTAGAACTATAGGTAATCTTTAATGACTGAAGACAAAAAATAGTGATCTTTGAAAGATTGTCCAAATACATGACAATCGGAGACATCAAATATCCATTCATTATATTCTCAATCATAACCATGATATGATTAAATAGGTTTATAATTATTAGGTTCACCAAGAAATCTAGAATATAAATATCACTTTTTTCAGGGTATCCTTATCCCATATTCTTGGAATGAGAATACCTTGAACCCATAGCGAAGAATCCAAAGATTTTTAGAGAGATGAACTATTTCTAGAGTCATCACACTTTCAAAATACGATAGTATATAGCCTTTTCCATGTCAAAAGATCCTATTACATAAGGATGCTTGTGAGAGAAAAAAACTACTTCTACTTCATAGGGAATTCCTATCATATTTTCAACCTTTTTATAAGAAATAAAGTATGTTTTTTCATAGTTCTTGAAAGATAATTTATCTCTTCCACCTTCATTAAAAAAACTAATTATCTCAATGAATTCGACCAGAAATTCATGATACACCAAATCCTATGCTCTTGGTTTTAATATACATACAGTCTCCCAACTATTCATCATGATATTATTAGAAAAAATGGAATCAGACTCGACAAAAAACTTCAGATCGACTAACCTTTCTTGGTAGATCTTCCAAATGATGATTTCTTTAATATTTGACATTTCTTTCTGAGAAGAGGCATCCGATTAAATTTGGAAATAATGAAACAATATTGATCTGGAACATTTTTAAAAATAGAGGTAGAGCTTCAGCACGTGAAGGCTTGGGATTAGATGTTGGACAAGCATCGAGTGACCTTTATATAGGAAATTTAAGGGATGGTTCAACTTACCTGAATGATCTTTTGGTAGAAAATTTCTCGAGAAGACTTAACAGTTGAGATGATAGCCGAATAAGGATTTTGATAGATTTTGATATTTTGAGCAGTTTAAAAAAACATTCAAATTTATGGAAAATAGAATCAAGAGATTTTAAAAATAGTTGTAAATACCAGTAATGAAAAAATTATTAGTAAGACATCAGATGGGAAACACACCTTTCAGATTTCTAGGATGAATATTCGTAATGAGGAAAAAAAATTATGAACATTAGATTCCGAAAATTTTAATTACGAAAACAATTTAGGCTATTAAATTTTTCACTACAAAAATTTTGAGTATGACAAATCATAGAAAAATATGAAAATCTCATTATGAAAATTTTACCTATGAAAAAAAAATCTGACTACTAAAACTTTACATTACGATTTCTTTTAAATTATGAAAATTTGATTATGAAAAAAATTTAGACTACTAAACAATTTAACTATATATTTTTTATAACTAAGAAGAAAGTGTAATCCCCTATGAAAATAAGTATGTAATATAATAAGTTACGATTCAACAAGAAGTTAATAAAGAATATTACATTACAATTATTATTCCTAGCTTCTGTTTTATGTATTCAAATCTATTGGATCGTAATTATTTTGTAAAAATATACTCATGTTGATCTGGAATTCAAACGAATTAACAAATAATATTTTGTTTTTGTGTGTGATATGTAAGAAAGTGATTCCTAATATCTAGGTATTTTTCATGAGAGTGATGTTCATGGTTTTTTAAATCAAAAAAGGGAACTACTATTATCACATAATATTTTTATTTTGGTAGAAATTACACCATAGTTTCTGATTGTGTGTCGCATCCACAACACTTGAGGACACCATCTTCTAGCTACTACCTATTCATCTTTAGTAGTGGAAAGTGACACTGAGTGTTGTTTTTTGTATAACCAAGAAATTAATGACTCTCCTATGAAATGAAATTTTTCATATATACTTTTCTTATCAATTCTACATCCACCAAATTCATCATTTGAAAATAAAATTAAAGCATTATCATTTCCAGATGTATAATCGGGTCATAAATACATGGTTCCATTTAGATAGTGAAAAATCCATTTCACTACCATTAAATGAGATTCCATAAGAACGGTATTATATCATGCACATAACCATTCTAAAAACATTATGTCTAGATGGAGAGCTGAAAAATAAATTATACTTCTTATTATACCTCTAAATGGTGTTTGATATACTATTTTCCTAGCTTCATCAAGATCAAGTGAATTTGAGGTACCAATTGGAGTACTTATACTTTTAGTGTTTTCATATCCATACATTTTAAGAAGATATTTAATATACTTATTTTGGGATATATGGATTCCTATTTTTTTGAGAAATTTGAAAACCATGAAAAAATGTAAACTCACCCCTCATAGAAATTTCAAACATAGATTTTATTATATCCCCATAAGATTTAGTTAATGATATCTGAGTTGAACCAAATATAATTTCATCGACATAAATTGGAACAATCAAAATATTTTTCTTTAATTTATTTATAATAATGGTTGGATCCTTATTTACATTAAGAAAATTATTTTGAACCAAAATCCTTATAAATATATCATACCAGGTTGTAGGAGCTTTTATAAGTCCATACAAAGCTTTTTTATGTTTGAAAACATGTTCAGGATGTTTTATATCTTCAAAAATAGGAGGTTTTTCAACAAAGGCATCCTCTTGAGAATAACAATTACAAAAAGAACATTTAACATCCATTTGAAAATGTTTTATGGTGATGAATGCTTCAAAGGAATGTATAATACGAATAGATTCAGGTCTTGCTACTGGAGCAAGGTTTTTTCATATTCCATTCCTTCTTGTTGATTATAGCCTTTATCTACTAATAAAGCATTATTTACTACAATGATTCCATTTTTGTCACAATTGTTTTTGAAGACCCATTTTACTCCAATAACATTAGTTTCCTTAGGTATTTCGACCATGGTCAAGACATTATTGCTTTTGAGATCATTTAGCTCATCTTGCACATCTTTTTTTTTCCAATAATCATCAGCTAAAGCTTCATCTGTGAATTGTGGTTCTATTTTGGAATGAAATTATAGATGATCTAATTAATTTTTAAAACAATTCTAGTCTTTTTAGGTTTATTTACATCACGAATGATACTATCATTGTTATGATTCTTAAGAAACAACTGATTTTGGTTTTGTAAAACCTATTCATCATCCTATGGTAGGAAATCATTATGGTAAATACTTCAAAAACATAATATTGATCATTTTCCTTGGTAGAATGATCCTCTATAATGGTTTGATAAACCATTTTGGAAAACACATATGATGATGTAGGTTGAGGTTGTTTAAAAATAATTGGATTGGTTTCATCAAATTTTACATGTACAGTTTCTTCAATAGTACAGGTATTTTTTTTGAATACTATATATGCCATATAGGTTGGGGAGTAGCCTAAGAAAATTCCTTAATTAGATTTTGTTGTGAATTTGTGTATATTATCATTAATATTCAGAATAAATATCTTGCAATGAAAACCTTGAATTAGGAATGTCTAGGTTTTTTAACATTTTATAACTCATACAGAGTTTTGATAAAAAAATGGTGTAATCAAAACTCGATTTTTAGAATAACATGTTGTACTTAAAGCATTATCCCAAAAATGTTTGGGTAATGAATATTCATTCAACATGGTTCTTGTAATCTCTTGAAAAATTATATTTATTCTTTAAACAACACCATTTTGTTAAGGACTTCTTACTAATGAGAAGTTATGAGAAATGACTTTTATACTACAAAAAGTTCTAAATTCTAAATTTTGAACTTATTCCCCATGATCACTATTAATATTTTTCAAGGTATTGTTTTTATCATTTTTAACTTGGGCTCTAAAACATTGGAAATAATAAAATGATTTAGATTTCTTCTCTAGTAAATAGAAAAATGTAAATCTATTATAATCATCAACTAGTAAAAATACATAATATTTGCCTCCAATTCATCCAGTTTGTATGGGACCAAAAATATACATGTGCACTAATAGTTATTCATCTGTAGTTAAGACTTCATAGATTGATTTAAAACTTTATTTATAAATCTTTCAATATTTACAAGGATCAACTTATTTAGAAGAACCAAATATGTGCTCCCTTAGATCCTTAATAAGACTTTTCATAGAGATTTTTCATTGGTTCTTAAAGTTATAGTGTCTTATCCTTATATGAAATAAACAATAAGGATCACCCATTGCAAGAAGTCATGGAAGTTCATGGATCCTAAGGCATTCTATGTTTAGTGTGCATACATTCTCTTTCCTATTGGAAGAAAGAAGAAACTCTTCCTTATAATTTTTTACTAAAAAATTTTAATTCCTAAAATTCACAAGGTAACATTCATCAAATAATTTAATTTATCTAATAATGTTGTGTTTAAGAACCATAACAAATAAATCATTTGAAATTAATGTTTTTTCTAGAATAAAAATATTACATACACCATTAATTTCTCCTGGAGGATTATCTCTGAAATATAAGTTACCTCCCTCAGTCTTGATAATATTTTGAAAGTAGTTTTTGTTACCAGTCATATGACAAGAACGTTAACTATCCATTTAACATGTATTGATTTTGGAGCTATCCTTAATTTCCTGAAAATAAGAATGTTAGACTTTTAGAATCCAAATTCTTGGATCCGAAAACTTTAGAAAGAAAAATTTTATTAATCAATTTTTTTTTTAAAAAAAATTATCTTTATGAAAACCTAAATACTTTGTTTTCCTTTGGGATCAATTTTTTACACAATGACAACCAAACTAAAACTTGGGGTAGAATGAAGAACTTTTAAGAACAAAATAATTGTTAATAAAAAATGGTCATGAACTAGTGTAACCAAATCTAGAATTATTCCTTAGATATTGAATTGGGGAATGCATCTTTTCAAAATTTTCCCTTCCCAGGGTAATGTTTGAAAAGCACTTCCAAAATGAAAAATATTTATGACTTTAGTCTAATAACTATTCTCTTATACTTCAAAGAAATTACTTTTAGAACTAGAGTTAGGCTTCAAAACATTTTTCATAGAAATTAATTTTCCTGATCCTTAGAAACATTATCCTTTTTAAAATTAACATCTTCAATAGTTTTTGAAACATTTTCAAAATCATAATTTCTCTTATCCAGATATTTAGAATGATCAGATATTTCCTTAGTAAGAAGAGTAAATCAATAATTTTCCATATGATAATTTTTGTTGACATTAGAATTTTCATTCTCAAAGAGCTTATCAAACCAAGAAACTTTTTCATAAGTAGGTAAAGTATTATCTTCGTTATAAGAATATTCATAATCTAAGGATTCATTGTATTTTCTTTCACTATAATTTTAATTCAAGGGTACATTGGTTTTAGATTCAATATTGTGTACCTTGGCCATTAAACAATAATTTTCAATAGGTAACTAGGAAAGTAAACAAAGATTATTCAGTCCAGATGATTCATACTCTGAGGATTCATAAGAAGAGTCACCACCACTGGCACTACAGGTGTCATTGTCTATTAAAACATTCTTTGCCTTAGCCATGAAAACCATGATTTTTATTACAGAATTAAACATAATTTATTACATAAAATTCATTTGATACAACATAGAAGATCGAGAGGTCTAGTGTCTTTGGGGATGAGGATCAATACATTACCACTCAAAACATGAAATACAACATATTTATTGAAAACATTCTTTACATGACCACTATATTCCCTCATACTTATCTTTCATGGGATAACCTCGGGACATGCATAAGAAAATGGTGAGCTATAAATCCCAGTAAGGGAATAATCATGGAATAACATGAGGAATACAATTCATGTTATGAAATAGGAATATCAATAGATCAAAATATTATCATAAACATTAAGGCATGATAATTCATGAAAATCTTAACAAGTAAATGTGCCAACACCACTTAACATCTAATTAGAATGAGCCAAGGCTCATTACACATGGTGCATGAGTAAATACTCATTGAACATGAAGCACGGGTAAAACCTATTTGCACTTGAATTATCATTTGTAATCACCCATTTCACATCATGTATCATATTACTATACTTTACCCAATTCATTGGAGTGCTACAAGGGTGCTCCTTTCTTAAACATTTAATTACATGCATAAGTGTGTAATTTGGATCAAATAACATGGATTCATAAAACATTATAATTTATTATATGATAAAGGAATGTGGAATTAAAACATTGAACATTATAATAAATAAGTAAATTTTCATAAACGTGAATTCCGTTGATAGTGAAATGGGCATGGTATTCACTACACAATACCATTGGCTTAGAAAATCGGTGCAATTTCGGTAGCATAACGACGTGACGTAAGAATTCATAAAAATAGTTGATGAGAGAAAAATGGGTGTATCATCATATATAAATTAAATGGAAAATAAAAAGGTGATATAGATACATTTCCCAACAATTTTAATTGAATATAGAGTCATTATACAAAATAATATCTTGAATGTAAAAAAGAGAGAGAAATTCTTTCGGAAATTCGGCATTGTAATGGGTGTACAATGGAAGAATTTAATGAGAGAGAATGTGGTATCCCAAAAATAAAAAATAATTAGGGAATTATAGTGGATGTTTGAAACTATACCCCAAAACTTATAATTTAAATTAAAAGATAATAAAAACATTATGAAAATTGGACAAAAATGAGTAAGGAAGAAAAACCCTTACTTGGAAGTGTGCTTCCAATGCTTGAGAGAGGCTTCAGATAGGTTTTTTGGGATCATGGGGATCCTTGGGAGGATTATAAGGAGAGGTGTCCAGAGTTTGGATGAACTAAAAAATATTTGAGTGAGGAGGAAGTGGGAGCTTGTGTGGGTTTATATAGGAAAGGTGAGGGAATTCTTTATTATTTAGTTTTGTGACACCTCACATTAAACTAATCCAAACTAAAAACCAGACCGTGGATTTTGCCTATGATTTTTAAAAAAGGGATGAGGAATACAATATTTTATAAGGACAAAGTCCAACCTTCTTAAAATTATGTGGTTGCTTATGGGGAATTGAGTTACAATCCAAAGGAAAACAATTTAAAAAGACAATATGCTTAATAAGTATTGAAGGGTCCATTAATGCTTTGTAAAATAAACCAAACAAACCCAAAACAACATTATTTTAATGTTAAAAATATTATTTTGGATGAACCTAAAGCTTATAGTATTTTATTACATCACCATTTGTTCATCATGATGTCATAAAAGATATTATATATTTAAATGGTTTTTAATTTTTATCCAAAAAATTGACTGTCTCAGATAATTATGAAAAAATTACCATTGGATAATTTCAAAATCTTGATTCTCAAAATAATATACATTTTATCTATATAATTTTCTCAATATGTTAATTTTTAGTTTTAAATAAAACTCTCATTTATCAAAAATTCAATGGTTTTACAAAAATGGCGTTCAAACATTATTAAAAATAACAATTACATTCATAAAATTATAAGATCATATATATATATAATAAAAATTTAAATAATAATAATATTATTAATTTATTAAAATATTATTTAATTAAAAAATATATTAATTCCTAAAAATATATTTCCATGTTAAACATTAAATAGAAATACTATTTGTGCTTTAAAAAACTATTTACTAGGTAACAATAATGAAAGGAACGTATATTCATTATAATATACATAAATAATGTACATAACCTGAGTACTAGGGTCTTTTTACAAAACCCCATATAGCACCCACAAAAGACCAAAGAGTAAGGTGTGTGATGGTGACACACTCCTGGGGTGGCTTAGATACCATTTCTCAGGTGGTAATCTCTATCAACTTCTATTTCTCTCCTAGGTGGTCCCTCTAGATCTTAAAATATTCAAGCATGGCTTGGGCATAGTCAATAAAGAATACCAGTGATTCCACATCCATTCTGAGCTCTATCAAATGTGCTTAGTATGGGTTATGTCTACTGGATGAGGCCATCACTTCCTTTTTCTGAGTAAATTGGATTTGTTAAAGCCCTATATTTATACTAATTAGGTGATCAATGTTCAAAAAATAATTTTCAATGGTCACATTTGCTAACATAAAACCAAAGAAGTTGACATTTTATATAAACATTTACATAAATAGGCATTTAATTAGTTGAAGAGGTATTTCCATTAATGAAACATTGGGTCGTTACAATCTTCCCCGCATAAATAATTTTACCCTCGAAATTTTTATTTGCCCCAATAAAAGAGATGTGGGTAACTCTACTTCATCATTTCCTCAAATTCCAACATTGATTCTTCAAACTTCTGGTTTCACCACAATACCTTGACAAGGGGCATTGTATTATTTCATAGAACATTTTCTCTAAGATCTATGATCTTCACTGGTTTCTCTTAATAAGGAAGGTCATCCTCTAACTGTACAACCTTTGAAGAGAGTACATGTGAAGGGTCCAGTATGTACTTTCTTAAGAGGGATACATGAAATACATCATGTACATCGGCCATGGTAGGTTGAAGTGCAAGTCGATATGACACAACCCCGACCAGATCAAGAATCTAGAAGGGGCCAATGTACCTTGGTCTTAACTTCCCTTTCTTCCCAAACCTCATGAACTTCTTACATGGAGTTATTCATAGAAATACCATGTCCCCAACATTAAAATCTAGGTCTCATCGATGGTTATCTATATAACTCTTATGTGGACTCTGGGATGCTTTGATATGATGCTGAATGGTTTTCACCTTCTCCACCATTTCATCGGCCATTTCTGGTCCAAGCAGCTTATGCTCACCCACCTCATCCCAGCACTCCAGTGTTCTTCTCCTTTTCCCATAAAGGGCTTCATATGGTGCCATTTGGATACTCGAGTTGAATGTTTTATTATAAGTGAACTCAGTCGTATAAATATATTGATATCATCCTCCTTTAAAGTGCATTGAGCATGCGGTCAACATTTCCTCAAATGTTTGGATAGTTTTCTCGGATTGGATATCAGTCTGAGAATGTTAGGTAGTACCAAAGTTCCGTTCAGTATTTAGAACATGTTGAAGACTCTTAAAAAAGTTAGTGGTGCATCTTGGATCTCGGTCAGATATAACAGATTGTTGTACTCTATGAGCCTTACAACTTCCCAGAAATATATTTATGCCACCTTATCATATGATAGATCCTCCTGAATTGCAATGAAGTGTGAATTATTTGTAGGAAAATCCACAACAAACCAGATTGCATTGTTTCAATTGGATGTCTTTAGAAGTCTGGTGAAAATTTCCATGGTGATGTTTTCCCATTTCCATTCTCGTATAGCAATTGTTGTATCATCCCCTTATACTTCTTCCACTCTACCTTCATTTGATGACACAGAAGGCATATTGATTTATATTCTGCAATATCATTCTTTATATTATCACATCAATAATGCTCTCAGAGATATCAATACATCATTGTGTTTCCTTGGAGAATAGTGATATTTGAACTATGTGAATCATCCAAAAGTTCCTTCTTTAGCTCCAGACATGATTGAGCACATTTTATTTTCCCAAATCTCACAATTCCTTCTTCATTAACATTAAACATTAAGGATTTCCCTTTTCCGATAGCTTCCACTTTATCCTGAATTCCCACATCATCCTTTGAGAATCTTTTAACCTTTCCAAAAGTGATGGTGGAGAAATCATTTCTGAAAAGATTTATGATGTTCCCTTCATTATGATTCCAATGTCCATCATTATTAAATCTAAGAAGATAGGATTCTTTTCAGTTCTCATAAATGATTGAATCTATGAGTCCTTTCTACATAGGGCATCCACAACCTTGTTCTCATTCCCAAGGTGGTAATGGATTGAGAAGTAATAGTCTTTGATTAGCTCTAACCATTTTCATTGGTGCATGTTCAAATATTTCTGTGTGATTATATACTTGAGGATTTTTTTGGTCCATATATATTACACTCCTCTCCCCAAAGAGATAATGCCGCCAAATTTTCATAGTGAAGATCACTACAGCCAACTAGAGGTCATTTTTTAGATAGTTTATTTCATTAAATTTCAATTTCCATTAAGCATAGTCAATGACTTTGCATTTTGCATCAACACACATCACAAGACCTTCTTCGATGCTTCATTGAATACAAAAAAACTTCTATATTTGTGGGTAAAGTGAGCATGAGCGTAGTGATAAGCCTCTTTTTTAACATTGTGAAGATTTCTTCACATTCATCACTCCCTGAAAACATTACTCCCTTCTGAGTTATCTTGGTATGAGGGTTGGAAAATCGTGAGAAATTTATCTCAAATCTTCGATACTATCCATCTAACCCCAAGAAGCTTCAGATTTCAATTACTGATGTTGTCCTCGGACACCCCTCAATTGGATCTGTTTTGGAGGGATCCAAAGATATCCCATTGCTTGTGATGATATGGCTCTAGAATGAGACCTCCTTAGACCAGATCACACACTTTCTATACATTCCATAGAGATTCTCCTTTTGCAACGTCTCTAGTACAGTTCTAAGATGCACCTCATGATCATCATTGGTTTTAGAGTATATTTTAATATAATTTATAAAGACTACCACAAATCTATCATAGTAATATCTAAATACTCTATTCATCATGTCATGATGATTTCTAGGGCATTAGTGAGTCCAAAAGGCATCACTATGAATTCATTGTTCCTGTACCGTGTATGAAAAACATTCAGGGGGATATCTTCCATATTCCCCCTTACTTGATAATATCCTGACTATGAATCCACCTTAGAGAAGTACTCTGCTCCATGCAGCTGATCAAACAAGTCACCTATTTATGGTAGAGGATAATTGTTCTTTATCATGATTTTTTTAAGCTCATGATAATTGATGAAAAGGTGCATTGTCAAATACTTCTTCGTGTTGAAGAGGACTGGTGCACCCCATGGTGAAGCACTTGGGAGTCTAAATCCTTTATCCAGATTCTTTTGAAGTTGTTTCATCAACTATTAAAGCTCCAAAATATCCATTCTATATGGAGTCTTGGATATTTTCAATTCCCTAGGTATAAGATTAATTTTGAATTCAACATCTCTTCTAGGAGGAAGACCAGAAAATTCCTCAGGAAACACTTCAGTGAATTCCCTAACAATAGGAAAGTCTTATAAGATTTTTTCCTCCTTAGAATCAATCATCTAAGCCAGATATGCATGCTCATATGGTAGTTGTATCCACACTTGAGATATGAAATCTAAAGAAGATTCATATTCCTCCTTGCACTTGTAAAGAATCAGGGTTCGATTCTCTACATGGAGAGTGATTTCCCTATCACGGAAATTTATGATGGCTCTATATAAGGAAAGAAAATCCATGCTGGAAATTACATCAAATTACTGTAGAGGGAGTATTTCGAGGTACTCTTGGAAGTTCAATCGGCGTATTATGATAGAGGAGGAGTTATATTCATGGGATGTAATGATTTCCCCATTTGTCATACTCACCGACATATTCACTTCCATGATTTGCGGGGGTCCTTGGATTTTTCTACTAATAGTTCACGATATAAAAGAATTCATAGAACTAGAATAAAAAATTATGTTCTCTATTCATGAATGAATAACTATCATACCATTCAAAACTTCATTTTCGGGGTTTACATCGGCAGTAGTGATGGATAAAGCTCACCCTTGCTACCTTGGAGGTTGTTGGTTGCCTCTAATAACCCTTGTCTTAGGGTACTAATTTTTAATATGCACTAGTTCTTTGTAGTTGTTGCAATGAACCATGCATTGAGTTTCTAATGGAGTGTTCCTATCCTATATCACAGTCGCCAGTATTTCTAGCCAATTTTTAACTTATTTGGTCCCTTCTCTTCCACAAATAAAGTATTTCCTTGTCGTCTTTAAGAATTTTATGGGTGCTTCTTTCTGCACTTTTGGCATGTGGGGTCCTGGATATTTTTATCCCCTTTAGATTTATCCATCGGACCACCAACATTGAATCCCACCTTATGCTTCATATCCACATAATAACCCTGATATTCTCCAATCACCATTTTAACCTTGAGGGCACATCAGACAATTTTTTCATTGCTATCAAAGTCATGGATTGACAGTGATTTCTGAAGGCTAGGTCTCAACCCAATAAAAAAGTGATCAACCATGCATTAGGGGGTAATGACAAAGCTGGAAGCATATTGTGCCTTTATGGTGAATTTTTCCTCATACACTCCAACAAATTCGTCGATTTTTTGTATGAGGTCAAGGAAATCCGTTTCCATCTTATGTCAGACATTTCATGAGAAAAATTTATCTAAAAAAATCTTCTACAAAACCTATTATTCCATCACGTCTATCTCCTCCTCAGGCTTCATATTTTTGATTGAGGTCCACCATTGACCAGCTTCACCCTCCATACAATAAGTAGCCAGGAGAACCTTCTCTTGTTTAGAACATTGAAGGATGGAGATGATCGTTTCAATGGATTGATCCATTGTTCTGCGATTTAGAGATCATATCATCCATAAACGTAGGAGGCCTTTGTCTCATTAATCTATCGATAAAGACAAGTTATTTCTTTGGGGGGTTGAATGTTCCTCATGACCCATGTTTCTATTCAATGAATGAGTTATTTGGGAGAGAAGTGTGAAAATGTTCGCGATTCCCTCTCCTGATGGATTGGACATCTCATTAGTTCAATCATCACATTGATCTTTACATCGGTTGTTAGCCTGAGTCCTCCAATTACCGGCACATGGCTCGAATAAAAGGAAATTTATGGTTAACATATTAAGGGGAATCCAAGGAAAAAAACTAATGAATTATAAATAAATTTTATTTCCTTAACATAATAATCTATTGGCTTCAGTCTATGTTATCCAGATCGACATTCAAACATATATTCTCAGGGATTTTTTTATCCCTTAAAAATGGTTCATACTATGCTTGGGAATTTACCAAAGCATATCACTTTGTAGTTTCATAACGAAGAGTGGAGAAAGGCCAGTTTTCGTGCACCGGTTCCCATGTGAGTCTAGCTCAAAGCTTTTTTTTTGCGTTTTACCCCTAGGATACATCAGTTCCAGAGCCGCCTCTACCTGCTCTTATCCAGATGGGGATGTATTTGCTTGATAAAACACCTACTCAACACTCAAAAAAACATAAGGATGTTTTTATTATACTTACTCTTATCTCTATGGTTCACAAGGTTTTTATAATACTAAATCAAAATATAACTAAACCTATTCTGTGATACCAACTTTGACAACCCGACTTTTTATTAAACTATTAAACTTTATTTATTACATAAACATCATATGATACAACATAGAAGATCAAGAGCCCTATTGTTTTTGGGGATTATGATAATTATATAACAAATTAAAACATGAAATACAACATCTTTATTGAAAACTTCTTTTACAAGGCCACTATATTCCTTTGTACATAATATTACATGGGATAACCTGAGGACACACATAAAAAATGGTAGGCTATAAATCCTAGTAAGGGACTAATCATGGAATAATATGAGGAATAAAAAGCATGTTATACAATAGTAATATCAGTAGAGCACAAGATATTCATAAACATAAAGGCATGATAAAGCATGAAAATCATATAATGGAAATGTGGCAACAACACTTAACATGGAATTAGCATGAGCCAAGGCTCATTGCACATAGAGCATGAGTAAATCCTCTTTACACATGAATCACAAGTGAAACCTCATTTCACTTGTATTCAACTGAGTAAGAACCCATTGAACATGATGTATCATGATACTATACTTTACCCAATGAATTAGAGCGCTATAATAGAGCACCCTTCTTAAACATTTCAATTCATTCATAAGTGTGCCAAATGGATTATTTAAAAGTAATTCATAAAACACAATAATTTATTTCATGATAATTGAATGTGGAATTAATACATGGAACATTAAAATAAATAATTAAATGTTGAAAATGGTGAATACCCTTGATAGAGAAATTGGCATGGTATTCACAAACAATGACATTGGCTTAGAAAATCGATGCAATTTCGGCAGTGTAACGGTGTTACGTAAGAATTAATAAAAAATTGTTGATGTGAGATAAAGGGTTGTATAATCATATGTACATGAAATGGACTATAATGGGGTCATATAGAAACATGTCCCAACAATATTTATGTAAGTTATAGTCATGACACAGAATAATTTCATAAATGTAATAGAAGACATAGAAATTTCTGTCAGAATTTCGGTATAGTAACTGGCATACTTGGGAAAGATTTAATGATAGATAATGGGGTATACAATCATTAAAAGATAATGAGTGGAGTATGGGGGAGGTTAGAAACCATACCCGATCATTTATAATTGAAACTAAAAGGAAATAACAACATTATTAAAATTGGAAAAAAATGAGAAAGGAAGAAAAACCCTTACATGGAAGTGTGCCTCCAAAGACTTTAAAAAGGCTGGAGAGAGGCTTCTTGGGAGCATGAGTCACAATGGAAGGATTCTACAGAGATTAGGGAAGAGGTTGTAAGAACTCCAAAAGCATTGAGTGAGGAGGAAGTGGAAGATTGGGTGGGATTATATAAGAAAGGTGATGGAATTTTTTATTATTTTGGATTGGGACACCTCACACTAAACTAATCCAAACCACAAACCAGACCATAGTATTTGCCCCTGGTTTTTGGAAAAGGGAAGTGGAAAACAATATTTTATTATGACAGAGTCCAAAATTGTTAAAATAATTGGGTTTCTTATGTGGATGTGAGTCACATTCCCAAGGAAAACAATTTAAAAAGACAATATGTTTAATATGTGTGAAGGGTCCATTAATGCTTTGTAAAATAGATAAAAAAACCCAAAACCACATTATTTTAATGGTAAAACAAATATTGGCCGAACATAATGCTTATAGTATTTTATTAAATCACTATTGGGCCATTATGATGTCATAAATCACATTATATATTTAAACGGTATTTGAGTTTTACCCAAAAATTTGACTGTCTCAGAAAATTATAGTAAATTCACCGTTAGATAATTTCAACATCCTGAATACAGAAATATTATTCATTTTATCTAAATAATTTTCTAAATATTTTTATTTTTAATTTTAATTTAAAAAATAAAATCTATCTAAAATTCATGGGGTTTGACAAAATATGGATTTCAAACCTTAATAAAAATTATAATTGCATTCATAAAATTATATGATAATTTATATATAATAAAACTTAATTTATTTCAAAAATACATTAATTCATCACAATGGATTTCTTAGTCGAACAATACCTAAAAATACTATTTGTGCTTTAAATACTATTTACAATGTAACAATAATTAAATGAAAGTATATTCATTATTATATACAAAAACAATGTACAAAACCAATGTTCTGGAGTCTTGTTAAATAACCCCATATATCACCCACAGAAGAACGATGAGTAAGGTGTGTGAAAGTGACAGACTCTTGGGGTGTATCTAATAACAATTATCGGGTTGTAATCTCTATCAACTTCCATTTCTCTCGTAGGCGGTTCCACTCGAGCATAAGATATTGAATCTCGGCTTGGGATTGGTCAAGAGTGAAGTCCAATGATGCCACCCCCTTTCCAAGCTCTGACAAATGTGCTTCATATGGGTCATGTCTTCTGGATGAGGCATTTGCTTCCTTTTTTTGAGTAAATTAGATTTGTTAAAGCCATATATTTATACTAATGAGGTGATCACTATTCAACAACAATATTAGAAATGATCACAATTCCTAACATAAAACCAAAGAAGTTGACATTTTATATATTCATTTAACAAAAATTGAAATTTAATTTGATTATAAATGATTTATATTATTTAATGTTTGGGTCATTACATTAGCCTTGTAGTATTTCTGTCTATTCATTTCAGAATGCTTTTCCTTTCAATCCTTTCTCTTATGCATAAGAGAATCTGTCCATATATACCCTCCTCTTTTGAATTCATAAAAAGTTACTTCAAAGTATTTATTATTATTTCATTCTTTCTTCTTGTATCGAGATTGAATGTTATTCTATTCAACTATCTTATTCATCCTTCGAGAATGATTAGCTAACTCATATTATAATGATTCACTTAAACTAGATTCAGATTGGAAAACAACATTATTATATTTAGATCTTACAACTCTCTCAAGAGTCTTCACTATCATATGATTTGAATTTGTTGTAAAATCCACACTTCCATTACCATTCTTCTTTATAATATTTTTAGCATCTCTCTTCATTCTGGTTTCGTGTTGAATAAGTGATCCAAAAAAGTGCATTAAGGGAAATATGAGTAAATTTTCTATTATCATCAATAGTTGTTCTATTAGATTCCCATTTGTAGTAATGATATCTATAATCCTGTCCACAAGTGGTTCGTCATCAAATCATTTACCACCCATATATTCTAAATTGTTAGCAGTAGTTATAAATAATTGTTTTACCTCACATATGGGTTCTCCATAAGGAAATCAGAAACCTAGATATTCAGCTCTTAGCATAGCTTTTTTGGTATCAATAACATTGGAAGTTCAAAAATTAGTTACTTAAAGGTTCATGAAAATATTATTTAATACATCACAAGATTAAATTTTGATATATATATTTCTATTCATGGAACAATGTAATGTATTTCGTACATTAATGTTCAGAGAGTATGCAACTATTTCGGGTTCTCTAAAGGTTCTTAGTTCCTTACCAAGATTCTTATAATCTACAGTTAACATAATGTAGTTGTCTACACCTCTATTTATCACAATGGCCTTCATACTATCTCTCCATTATTCATTGTATTTCCCATAAATGATTGGTGGTCTAGTAGGTTTAATATTTCCAATTGAACCAAAATTTATTTCTTCCATCTAAAAGAAAATATCATTCCACCAAAATATGTGAGTAATAAAAGTTTGTGAACAAGTATAAAATTCCTAAGCACAGAAAAAATAGAACAATTAAATGTTGGGAATGAAAAATTATATGGGAATATAATTATTTTAGAGATCTTCTCTGATACCAATTGTAGGATCAATGGTACTGATTATAGGATCATAATATGATGTAGATGCTCAATATACTAGAGGGGGGGTGAATTATATCCTTTAAAATTTTAATTGGAACTTTTAAGTTGATATAAACCTTTCTATTGTTTAACAATGTTAAACAAGGAAAATTCACAAAACATATTGGTTATATAAACTTTCTAGATTCCAGAAATATGGTTATAGAAATGAAACTAGTTCTACAAACTTTATAGATTTATAAAATATGGCTCTGGAAATGAAACCTAACAAAAGT
Source organism: Viscum album (assembly GCA_963277665.1). Lineage (NCBI taxonomy): Eukaryota > Viridiplantae > Streptophyta > Magnoliopsida > Santalales > Viscaceae > Viscum > Viscum album. The sequence goes on from OY728132.1 coordinate 1,970,275,757, forward strand.
ATGCAAGGACAAAGATTCTACCATATAGTATATAGAATCACATTAATTAGTTCACAATTATAAGAAAGTATAAGAGATTTATACATTCCTTATTTATCAAAACGCTGTGAAAAATAAACATGAATAACAACAAGAAACATGTTCGAAGTCATTTAGCCCGAAGAGTATAGTATCGAAAAAATATGGATAAAGGTCCCATGATTTATAGTTTAAAGAAAGCATGTCTTTCCCACACCAGGGTAAGTCCTCGATAAGAATATTGGAGTCGGTCTTACTATAGTCACAAGCCCTCGAACTTCAAGATATTAAGCACCTCTGTCTTCCTTATCAAGGAAGTCCTCAAACATTAAGGTAGTTGATGACTCTGTCTTCCTATCCTCGAAAGTCCTCGAATGTACTCGGCAACATTCGGGGTCACAAGAAGAAATCTAAACAAGATGATCAGTACACACAAAGAATGATAATATCTCTCTCTAGAAATCACTTCAACAACATTTAATCTCTAGATTTATAGAACTGTCAATTATAGTTTTGTATTTTGAGCTCGTTCAAATGAGGTCCTATATATAGGCACTTATCCAATGGTCGGATCCCTCCTCTAATGGTCACATTTTTTCTTGAATCTCAGAGGGACCTCTATACGTGCCACTCAAACTACTGTTAATTAGAAACAGAATACACAACATCATTTCATAACTTTAACCATGGTAAGAAAAATATGGTTTCTCAACAAAATCTAATTTTCTGGTGTCTATGAAAAATAATGTTTGGAGTCTAAGAACATTCAGATTCTATATTGCATGATCATTTGGATTGTAATTTTCAAGGAATTCAGAGTCTGAATTTTAAGGAATTCAGATCCTAAATTCAAAGGAATTCAGAGTATGAATTCTAAGGAATTAGGAAATTTAATTATAAGGAATTGAAAACTTAAATTTCAGAGAATTAGGAATCTGAATTTTAGAGAATTCAGAATATAAATATCAGAGAATTTGGAATCTGAATTTCCAAGAATTCAGTGTATTAATTTTAGGGAATTCGGAGTCTGAAATCGGAACCTAAAAACAAAATACTCTATATGTATGTATTTAAAGAATTTATTTGTTTTGGATGTGAAACCAAATTTTAGACATATTAATGAAAAGATTTAGGTGTTAAAGAACTACATCATGATCAATAAAAACATTGTAAAGATATATTTTTATTGTGGAAGGAAAATTTTCATTATTATGGAAAATAAAATTTTCCTTATGATAGAGTGTTTGTGATTTTCAAAACATAAAGGAATTAAAATGTCCTAAGGAAACCTTATTGACTCGTCACTATATCGATGTGATCAAGATATTAAATTATATCAATATACCGTGAGATTATCATTACATTGTGTTGTAATCAAAATTAAATCATTCATTTTTTATAGTGATCAATTTTCTCATATTCTCTTTATTCAGGAAATGAAGATGAATTTTTTATTATTGAATTACTAATAGACCACCAAGTCACTAAGAGAATGAAATTTCATTTCATCTATCACAGGTTTTCATCAAAGAAATGATAGTAAAATTTATCCAATATAAATAATTATTCATAAAATGATGTAAAATATAAATCATTAAAACCTGAACAAAACTCAATATAACCCAATATGTAATGGTTTAATAATAAACCCCTTCCAAAATTCAAAAATAATAAAAAATATCACGAAATATCTTGAAAATAATGTTATCATTAATCCATCAAATATCAATTAAAATCTCTTAATGGTCACACAAAAAATATATGAATACCAAGGAAATATATTATCCTCAATCATGGTAGTATGAAAAATTACCATAAGACCACGATAATAATGATTATGATTTCTCTTTCCATATATAAAAACCTATTATTGAGTGTATTCCTTAAATATAAAAATTTTGTAAACTCCATAAATGATAACATAGATAGTTTTTCAAAAAAAAAATTAATCATTTCTGAGGTCTTAAATATTATTTAAATTACTCTATCAATTTCAATCATCTCATTATACAAACTAAAAACCATTATATTAAACTCTTGGAACATAATAATGATTATCATCCTTTAATTATAAATTTTTGATAAAATATCACCTTAAGATTGAATCACATTACTTAGTATTCAATACGAATCCATATTTTCTTGTAGACCATTAATGGAAAAAATGTCTACAACAATACTTATATATTTAATAACTCATATAACATAATTCAAGAATTCTAATACATATACATTCTAATAATTAAACACCATTTTTAATAAATTAACGAGGATTAAACATCATATCCATTAATATTTCCTTCTAAAAATATGATATATGACTCATGAATTATTAATAATTAACCTAGATGTTACCAATATTCGTACATTTAAGATAAAAAATTATTTTATTAAAAAGTATAGCATGTATATTTCATTTGTCGTCTATTAATCTTAAATTGTATATCCATTACTCGCACAGCTATGCTAATTTTATTCATGATGGTTCTTCCTAGGACATCAAGATTCATAATTACCATACACACCACATTTAAAACATACTACTATCAATTATAAAATATGATATTCATTATTGTAGTCCATTAAATAAACAAAAATTTTATTTTTTTTCTTTATACGAATAAAAATTTCTCTCCTTCAATTCAACACTAAATAAATCAACCCATTATTCTGATACATTTACATGGGTGATTTTTAATACCTTCATGACATATTATAAACTAAAATTTCTTTCCTCCATTGTGTCAACCCCCTAATATCACCGTAAACTCTATCTTTCATTTATTTAGTGACACTAATATTTGGTGAAGTATTTAGTTTTTCATCATATATCATGATAAGTGATTACTCATAATCAACATATTTGTTACTATATTTATCAACTCATTTTGTTTTTAATCAACACCTTTTTAGTCTAGCCCAACAATATCATTGTTTCTTTATGGTTTATTCCATTGAATAAGTCAATATATTAGAGCGTGAAAAATAATAATCAATGTTGGAAAACACATAATAATCGAAATATTAAATAATATGTTCAATTAAGTACATAATTCAAAAAATTTATGAAAAAATAGGGTTACCATAGGTAAATCATGGGAATCTGCCATTTAAATTGTACATGATGTTTCATTAAAAATTTGTGAATTTCCAAAGTATATACCCTAGGTGTGTCAAATCAGGTGTGTTGTAAATCCCCCATTCAGGTACCTAATAAATATTAAATCACGTTTTATGTATATTTTACTGATTCATTACAATTAGGTTCATTAGTTCAAAAACACATCAAATTTTAGATTCTAAGCCAGGATGTATTACTAGTAAAACCACACCAACTTCATTAACCAAACATATGATGATATCAAATATTTTGGATTAACATGAGTGTTTTCACAAATATATTGTCATTCTTTTTTCAAAATTATACCTAAATATTTCCTTTGATAAAACTATAGAGATGAAAACATCTCATAAATAAATATTTCATCTATAAGTTTGAATAGTAAATACATTTAAAAAAATAATACCCATACATTTCATAGTTTTAGTGTATATATATATTATAAACTCTATATATTAATTTCATGAAATATATTTAATGTCTCCCAATAAGATATCCTCCTTTATCAATCGTCATTGAGTTACCCCACAGAAAACCATTATTCACAATAATAGGAATTAAAAAATAAGAAATTTGAGATCAGATGATCAGTAAGGGTAATCATGAGAGATATCAATATATCATGAGAATTAGTGTATCCTAGAATGAAAATTACATTTTAATAACATACCATGAATATCACACTTTATAAACATGATATATGATAAAAATCTTGGTAGTTCATATGTCATGAATCACAAGGGAAGAAATTAACATAATCCATATTAAAGATATGACATAGAGTTGTGGAATACATGTATTCAATGAAAATTTATTGTCTATGATATCAACCAAGAAATCAATAACATTTTTGTCCCTGGATATCTATCCTCCTACCTAATTCGATATTTGAATAACCACCCTTATATCTTATTTAAGGGAAGGGATAAACTGTCATGCATGCATTGAGATCAAATAATTTTCATCATTAAATAATTATTTTGAGATAGATATCTATCCCACCAATCAAATAATTAATATAATAAATTTGTCTTCCACAAGATCATAAATTATTAACCAAATTAGAAGCCATGAAAAGAAATGGGATTCATTGGAATTTCATCAAATATTAACATTAGAAAAGGAAGCAAGATTCATAGTCAATCCAACATAACACATGGTAAAAGTGTGTTTTAAAAGTATTTATTAATGGTATAACTTAGGGATAATGAACGGGTTTTATAAACATTATTTAATTATAAAAATAAAACAACTTGGGAAATAATAAAAATAGTTTTAGTTTGTCACATCAATTGATAATCATAAGAAATAACAATATAAATAACATTATACGGGATAATAATTTTTAATGTAAAATCAATTGGAACATTTCATGAAGAAAATTAAATTTCTTTTAAATATATCTCATGTAAACTATAAATTCTAATTCATTGAAAAAATTAATGAAATATTATAATAGAATATTTAAAGATAATATAAAAAAACTAATTGGGGAAAATAACATTTCTCATTGAAATAAGTTATATATAATCTATAAAACATATTGAAAAATAAGGAAATCATTTTCAATAAATATTAATACGATAACATTTAAAATAATCCTCATATAATTTAGTGTCCAAGATATTGGGAAATACAGATCATAGTGTAATCATAAAATGAAATATTCCTTTCAATTTTCTATAAAATCCAAATAGACATTGTTTGAACAAAGAAATTAAACTTTTTATATTTATTTTGAATAGTCTAAAAGTTTAAATATTAATTTAAAAATTCATGGATTGACATTAAGAATTTATAAATGAATTTTAGTAAAGATGAATATGAAAGAAAAAAGTTTTTTTGACTGGAAAAGGGAAATAATGTTAGTTTCCATTACATACATTATTTTGGACACTATTATATATAAATAGATGTAAAATAATGGGAATATTTTATTATAATGACCTAACCAATGGATATAATAAATTATTATCTTATTGAGTTTTGGATCATTATATTCAACTTCTAAATCATAATCATACACAATCATGATGAGTAATGAGATAATATCATCAATCCCTTTCCAAATTGGTATCTTTACAATAAGATGCCATATTAAGGTATAAAATCAAAATAAAATTTAAATATCATTAATATAAATAACTTAATTATGTTACATTTCATTAAGGATAAATATACATCTCATAAAATAACATAGGTGTATAATAGAACATATGCCCCAAAGAAAAAAATAGGATGGAAATCCATTAACCTATGTATCAAAATCTTATATACACCTTCAGAAATACTTTATAAAATATAAGAACTTATTTTACATATATTTAATAACCATATATATAAATATCATAACATTTATTATTAACTTATGAACATTTATTAAATTTTTATTATCAATTATTTAGTTAAATCTTATTTTATGTAATAACTATGTTTTCATGTATACTGGGATTTGTTATTTTTGTTCCTTTTTTTATTAGTTGTGGATCCATAATTTAAACCATGATATAAATTAATTATATATTAATTATATATATATATATATATCCAAATATTATAAATATTAAAAATAAAATACACATTTAATGGAGATGTGGGGTAACAATTATGAAAGAATGCCATGTTAGTATTATTAATGGATAGAAAAAAGAAATGAAAATAAGATTTCAAATTTATAGTATTATTGTGATGTCATATGTAACAAATATATATATATATATATATATTTTTCATTTTACACTATATGCAATGAATTTGTTAAAAAGGAATAAAATCACTTTATGATGCCATAATCCATCATCCACATGAGCGACATTGTCAATTCACAAATGTAATGGGAAGTTAGAATATGTATTTGATATATTAAATATAATAGAATTTTTAAGTAAAAAATTTCATATGTCTTAACTCTATGTATCTTTATTACAAATAATTAAAATAGAAATGTAATAACATATCACAACTGTTTGAGAGGTGTTAGTCTGCCAAAAAAACAAGTGAAATTGTTTGTATACAACGTATTTGAAGGAAAATAGGTAGGTATTATGTTAAAACTAAAGAAATATAATAATATAATATATAACTTATATGAAAATTAAATACATCATTATATCATAACATGTACAAAGTTTATGGGAAACAAATAACATTGGTTTGTGAGGTGGTAGTCATTTGTACACATGATATATAGTTTCATTTACCATTTGATAGGTGTGGAGATGAATTGAGGTTATTACATTAAATAATAACATATATATACGTTGGAGATGTCTGTGTTACTATATCATCATATATGAATTATATTAAATCAGGTGGAGCCTGAGATAAATCAAAAACACACGATTATGAATTTTACATGTTCTTTAGAGAGACTCTTTATATCTACCTCTAAAGACTTATTATGAGTGATTTCTAACAAGAATAATAAAAAAAATATTATTTGTGGGATGTAAGGAATTAATTTGGGTAGGTACTGGATGATCAATATTGTTTTGGATGGTTAATGATTTGAGATGAATGAGGGTCTTCAATTATTTAGGGAGATGAAAAATAATTATTTTTTGAAAAGATTTTTGTGAAACCTTGTTATTAAATTAAAATGGATAAAAATTGTTAATTCAAGGGCATTAGTTATTTTCATGAAAAAATTATCATAAAATTTGTGTTGGACAAGCTCTAATATCATTTAACAAATTATTTTTTCATTTATCCCCCAATAAACTAGTTTTAAGCATAATCTAAATAGATACTTTTTTAATGTTTTTACCATTAATTAATGTAAAAAATAAGTTAATGATAAAATATGATATTAACTATTCTCATTAAATATGTACAATCATTTTTTCCGAACTCCAATCATAGTAGAGGTAAAATTTAATTTAAAATTCAACTACTAAACATGAAAAATATGAGGGTTTCTAATGAAAACTTATTAAAAACTATTTAAATAAAATTTTAATATGGAAATGATTCCAATTAACTAAATTTGAGGAATATATAATTTATCTTACTAAATATAAAATTAAAACTAAATTATTATAAAATTTACATTTAAAATGCTTTGAATGAAAATAAATTTATCTAATAAATAAATAATTTTTTATATTAAATGATAACTTTATAATTTTCGAATATTTTCAAAAATTCACTGTGAGATAAATTTAATATTGTTATTTGATATTAGATTTTTTAAAATAAATCTTCTAATAGTGAAAAAATAAATTTTTATTAACTGTTAAAAAGGCTTAAAACTGATTTATAAAACAATATAGTTTTTAATTGTATAATTGGATTCAATCATATCTAAAAAATAAAAAACATGAAATTAATGTTAAAATTTCGATTCAATGGATAAAATATAAACATAATCAAAATAGATAACAATGTGTTACTTTTTAAATTCTTTAACATACTTTTTCATATAAAAATATATTTCAAAAAAGTTTTGCATTATTTTTGAATTTTTTTTCATTTGTAATAAACAGGTTGAGAAAGATATAATTTTTTAAAATTTTTAAAACATATAGCTTAATCATTTAGTTAATCATATTCTTAACCACAAATCTAATGGATTTGATATAATTATCAAATTAAATAATCGATTTTAAATTGTATGTAATGTTTTTCTAAAATGTTGTTTTGTATGTAACACAAGATATACATGAAATTAAATTTATTTTATTTTTTCATTAAATGTATTGGTCTCATAGTGAATTTGAAATCATACATATTGGATAAATTAAATAGTTTTTGGTTAATACTCTAAAGAATTAAATTAATGTATGAAATATAAACAAACTAAAGACTTTGAGAGATGGATTTATTCCCTGAAAATAAGCTTCTGTTTGAAAATGGATTAGAATGTGTTCTCAATGTGTGACACAATACACTTGGTATGTGTTATCAAATTTATATGATATGAATAAGTGGTGTGATTAGAATTTCATTTTGAAAATCTATTCCGAATGTAATTATTGGAGACTTTCAGGATTATACTTCTATTAGTTATAAAACTTCATGATTTTTTGAAACATCCCAACTGAATTTGATTATGAAATGAAAAATTTGAATTCAATATATTACGTGATAACACATGTATTATAATATCTTGTAACCGGAAAAATAACTCCTAAAATGATAAATTTTTTTAAAATGTAGATATTTTAATCAATAATGTTAGAGATAAAAATTGTGTATAGATTCAAAAAATATTGATTTCAAATGAAACCTTTCATTTTATAAATTGTTACATCAGATGAGTAATTTTTTATGTTATTCAATTATACTAATAGAGGATGATTCTCAAAATATAAGGCTCCTATAAATGAAAAACATGTCAAATAATTAAATGTTAAAATCAACTGGGAGTGGTATTTGAAGCCCAATAGGTTATCTAGTTGGTGAAATTCGAACTCAAACAGAGAATGAGCATATAGGAGTCAATGTTAAGCCATGGGTATCCTAATTCATATAAATATATATTTGGATTTTTCATGGAGATTATTGGCGCTCTCAAGTGGGTAAATAGGCAGATGATTCATATATACCACATTGGGAAAATATGCCACTGATTATTCATTATGTTTATAATTAAAAATTAATTGTATTAACCTTTTAGTGTGATAAATTGTCATATAAACTAATGTAAAATTTATTTATTTAATATTTTTCATTTTAGTTTAGGTGATAATAGTTTTTTGATAGTTTGGATAATATGTAGTTTTAAAAAATGGGTTTTTTTTTGGATATTTGTAATTAATTGGAAATATTAAGTTACAAATATAGAAATTTATGTATTAAATAAGGATCATGATTTATATTCCGAGACATGGAACAATAGTCATTGAAAATTAGTTAATAGATAATTTATGAAGGGTTTATTTCACTAACTATAATTCATGATAATGATGCACAGTTATTAATGAAATAATTGATCGAATATTTTGTTTAGTTAAGGATTATGGATTTATAAATTAAGAAAATTTTATATTGATAGTGGGTATTCATTGAGGACACAATGAAGCAATTGATGTATGAGGTAACTTTTTATACACCAACATATATTTTCATTTTGAATTCAAAAATAATTGTTGGAGTAAATGAACAATGATAAAACACTTTTATTTATTAACAGTAAGATGAGAAAGTGGAAATAGTGATTTGTTCACTTTCATTCACAGAGATATTATAAAAATAATGTTTCCATCTAATTCCAAGGTATAGATTATTGAATCTAAAATTATTTTTAGGGTGGATTTGTTGAAATGATTATTTATTGAAAATATATGTTACAATAAAGTGTATTTATGGTAAATATGTATAGTATTGATGCTAATTGGATTTGATGGGTTCATTATAATGGTAGTTTTATTGTTATCATTATTGATAAATTAATATAAAATCATTAAATCTATAATGTTGATGTTGAATTCATTCATGGAATATTCCATTAAAAACTATGTTATTCATTTTTAATCAAAATAATCTTAATGTAATCATTAGTTAACTAGATAATTCATAATGATCATCTATACATTCGTAAAGATAACCTTTTTCCATTGTAAAATTAATCAGGTCAATTGTAATCTTGTGAATAGGTAATCTTTAGCTTGTATAAGGGTAACTAGGAACATGAATAAGGTTATAGGTCTACATTAGGGTATAGTTAATACCTCAAAATGAAATTTTGATACCTTTGTATGGGTATATTTGAGAGGATTTGGTGTAACATCCCAAGTAAGTAATGAATAATAGATATTTTTATCTATGTCTATTAATGATTAAGATAGTGTTATAGAGGCTTAAAATGAAAATAAATACAATCTTATGCATGGAATACACTAATATTCTTAAAAGATTGTTTTACTGCCTTTTGATGGCAAACCATTTTTGAATCTATCTTTTGAAAATTTTATAAGCTATGTTTGTCAAAATAAACTTATTATTTATGATTGGGACATCAAAATTTACCTTGTGTGAATTTTTGGTATTTTTCTGACAATGTTCATTTTTTAATGAATAGTGACAAATACTGCATTTTACATCAAAACTGTTTTTTTAATCTAATTTATTTATATGACTAGATTATGTTTTTAATTAGTTTTGAAGTGTAATTAGAATATATTTTTACCATTTTATCCAATGGTGGTCATTGGAATCAATTTCACTTTGAAATTAGACTTAAACTGGTGTCAATCTTTTGATACTTATTGTTTTGTAAAAACACGCCATTTGCTCTGGCAGCGGGAATTAATTATTAAATTAATTAATGTGACTTATATGATTTGAATTTTGTAAAATAGACTTCATTAATGAATTCAGAATATCAAATATAGCTTAGGGTTAATTTTTGGTAATTTTCTGAAAAACTTCAATTTTTGATGAATAGTGAAACCACTAAGTGGTAATCAAGAAAACTGATTTTTCAGTTAAATGAATGTTTACCACTAATGTGTGTTGAATTTTGAAAATCCGACATACCTGGTTGTCATTAAGAAGTAAAATGTGGTTCAATGGGATTAAAATAATTTTTTGGTGAATAGTAACTTATTAAGTTTTTAATCGCGATTAGTGGTAATTAGTGTAGTTTAAGGTATTAATAATGCTTTAATAATAGGAAATGACCTATACACATGTCCCAACCTTATTGGTTGTGACATGGCCGACCAAGACAAGCCATGTGTCAACTTGGGGACCCCATGGAGACACTTTGGTTTGGAAATGACATAAATAACTTTTTATTAAATGTTAAAGTAAAAATGACACAAACATAATATGTTTTATGAAAACAATTTTTACATAGGGTTATAAAGATCAGATATTTGATTATAAATAGTCCTTGGAAAGTTAAAAAGATTTACTACATCATAGTATTTTTTTTATAATTTTTAGACATTAAATAAATTAAATTATTTATGACATAATAATGATGCAGTGATGACATCATTATTTGACGATTTAAATAAAATGGAAAGATAATGTAAAATCTATGAACTACACATGTCCAAAACCAATTGGATAAGTGGATTTAGAACCCTTATCACCTTATCCACGAATTATATCAATGTGGTACCTTTTAAAACCGAAACACATTTTCAAATAAAGTAATATTTATTTACTTTCAAAAAGTGCCCCTCCTCTCCTCTTATAAAAGGCCCCCACCTCTACCTCATTTCACACACTCTTCAAGCCTTTGTCTCGACCAAACCCTGCCCATTTGCTCTCTCCACATCCCTCTCCTCATCCTAGAGGATTCCCTTTGGGCATATTCCTTTCAAAGGAAGCCTTTAGGCTCAACTCAAAAGGAGTTACACTTTTAAAGGTAATTCATTCTCTAATGTTCATTTGTTTTATTTTGCTTCTCCAACCTCCTAAACTCTTTTTATTTACGTCTTTTGTAACAACACCAGTATCATCAATGTACTAGGATGTTGTTATAAGATTTATTTGAGCTATACTCACACACAACTACATCAAATGGTAAAAGAACATACGGTTTCCGTGGATGGCGAAATTCTGCCTCCCGAAACGATGATTGTTCAATACTCATTTAACACCTTCAAAGGTGGCCATTATGATGTCACTATTTTTATATATGATATATAATATGTTTATGTTTTCCTTAAGCTTCTGTGTTTTTCATTTTGGGCATACCTTTATGGTTTCCATTATGGGTAAACACGATATCTTCATTTTAGGAAGTGCGGACTACCGCCCCCTCAAAGTGATTTGATTCGTTAAATACCATAAGTGGGACATATAAAGGATGGAACTATGATATTATATATGATATTATACTGGAATTATAACATACCTTTATATCATTATGATTCCATTCTATAAAATACGAAATATAAATGAAAGTAGCGTTCATATGTACGTACGGATTACCGTCTCCAGGAACGGTGCATTTCATTTCTTACCTCTAAATGATTATGTAATATTATAAATGCATGTATGTACTGGATATATATGACATATATGATATCTACATCATGAATACCATTCTGGATATAATGAACCTTTGACCAAATTAACAACATGTAAGTGTAAGAAGTCTATTTTTGACTTAAGAACCAAATACCGACAAAATGAACATTATTAACTTAACTGATTACATGATGTTCATAACATGGTATAAAAGGAATAATGAACTTGAAAAAGATTCATAATAAAGTAGATATTTAATCAAGTTTATTATTCAGGAGATTAAAGAACGGTCGGGTCAAGTCGGATACGAGGTATGAGACTTCGTCTCAATCTCCTTTCATTGAGGCATATTTTATTTTATACACAACTTTCTTTTATACGATGTATAAACCCCTTGGAAATTTACGTTTATTCAAAAGGAAACTTTTTTATATGAAGTGTTTACTAAATGACAAAAGGGAATGTTTTTTTCGTACGTATGCGGTGACAACGACTTCTCCGCCGTCGTGACCGTTATTTGAGTTTCGGCTTCCTCTACAAGCCATGCATTCTTTTTAAAAGAAAAATAAATACCATGCTTTACTTTTCTTTTATTTTGGTATTGAAAATGGTTTTCACAATGTTTTTTGTGTTGTATTGATATCTCGTGATTTAAATGTGGAAATGTTATGTTTCCTTTATGCATGTTTTATGTGATACGATTATATTATGGTTCTTGGGCATTATTATGAAGACGGGTGGTTCCGTGATAAACTAAGGGCGGGTGAGCCCGATATAGCTCTCCAATGCATTGGGTAACGCGAAGGAGTGAAATGTTAAGGTTTCTCCGAAGAGATTTTAGGGAATATACTGTGATGGGTATTTCAAACGTAACCAAGAGGGTTACTCCCTACGTAAGAATGTTATGAATGCCTCAAGTTACCTTTATGTCTTATGATTTCTATGATTTATTCATGATTTTATGAGGTATGTTAAAGTGCTTATGATTTATGGGTAAAGTATGATTTCATTCTTATGTATATATGAACTCACGTTTCCTTTCCATGTTTTTTTTAATAACCCATACTGAGTTTTTATGCTCATCCCAAGTTTTTGAAATCTTTTTCACAGGTCAAGGGAAAGGTACATGATAAGATCATAGAGTCAAGGATGTGTCAATAAATAATCCATGTTTTATTTTAAATGTGTTTCCATTGATGGGAATAAAGAATACTATCTTTCTGTAACCACTTTGTTTATATGAGGAATGTAATGCAAGTTTTATGATCTAATTCTCTAAAACTCTAAACCCGAAAAGATCCTCAATCTGTAATCTTGTAATAACTCAAGATTAAGTAAGGTTTAAGGCTGGGTCCTTATAGTTGGTATCAGAGGTCGGTTTAGATAACTTTAGGAGTTAGAATTCTATTAAATTATTATCCAAAAATATTTTTTTTGAAATGATATAGCATTTAAATATTACCATGTTGCTTCATCTTAGACATGTTTGTTCAGAATGGTTTTCCGCAGAGGAAACAGGGAGGCAATGCTAGGAAGGCATATAGAAGGAAATAACCTTCCGAATCAGCATCCAGAAATGGTCGAAATTAGAACTGAACAGTTTGTTGCAGTAATGGCGCAGTTGACTCAAGCGATAAATGGCGGTGGTATCCATGCACGAGAACAGCCAGATCAACCACAGAGGAACATGTCAGTGGTGGAACATTTCCTGAGGCAACATCCACCATCATTTAGAGGATCATCTGACCCTGTGCTAGCTGAAGGGTGGATTAAAGCACTGGAGAAGATTTTTGATGTCATGGGGTGTTCAGACAATCAAAAGGATTGTCTTGCTATTTACCGTTTGGAGGGTGAAGCAGATCAGTGGTGGTCTATGGTTAAAAATATCAGGGACGCCGATGAGATTGATGCTCTTGACTGTGATGAATTCAAAGGTATGTTTCTTGAGAAGTATTTTCCTAAGGCTGTTCGACTTAGGATGGAAAAGCAATTCTTGGAATTGAGGCATGAGGAAGACTCAGTGGCTGCTTATGAAGAAAGGTTAACTCGATTGGCAAGGTATGCTCCAAATTTTATCCAAGACCTTGATAGTAAAATCAATCGTTTCTACTCAGGATTAAAGCCAAAGTATCGAAGGGCATTAGCTTCTCGTGAGTTTAAAAGTTGTGAAAAGCTTGTTCGATGTGCTATGAAGGAAGAAATGGAGTTTGCCGATGACCAAGTTTTCTATAACAACCAGCAGAAGAAGAGACCGAGGTGGCAGGAGAAAGGTAAGAATTCTTCAAAAAAGTCTGATGGTAAGAGAACTAAGTTCCCAGTTTGTGATAAATGTGGCAAAAGGCATGCTGGGGAATGTCTTTTGAATTCTGGGAAGTGCTATCGATGTGGTAAGATGGGACATAAGGCTCGTGATTGCACTGAAAAGGATCAAGGTGAAGGTAAGAACAAATTTGATTTACAGTTAGTGAAATGTTATAAGTGCAATGAGATGGGTCACTATGCAAACGAGTGTCCGACAGAGAGCTTGAGTGATGGGAAGCAGTTAGACTACAAGCAGAAAGGGGTGATGAAATCCTTTGCAACTACTTCAGCAGATGTCGGGCCATCAAATGAAGTTGTATCAGGTACTTTGTTTGTTTTTTCAGATTATGCCAGTGTGTTGTTTGATTCGGGGTCTACACATTCTTTCATATCTGAAAACTTTTCTAGTAAAATGGGAATACCATATCAAGAAATGACTCCTGAACTTTTGGTAAAAACACCTGGGGGAAGTGTCGAGGCAAAAACAATTTATAAGAATCTTCATATCCTTATCTGTGGAAAGAACCTACTTGCAAACCTTATTGTTCTACCTCTAGTAGAGTTTGATGTTATCCTGGGTATGGATTGGCTCTCTATTTACCATGCTAAGATTGACTGTAGAGCTAAAGAAGTTTCTTTTCAGAAAGACTTTCAGTTTGTTTACAAGAATGAACCCTTAATTTTGATAACATATCAAGAGGCCGAGAAACTTGTAAAATATGGAAATGAATGTTACCTTGCACACGTCGTTGAAAATAAAGGGACTGTTTAGATTAATGATGTGCCAGTGGTAAATGAGTATCATGATGTTTTTCCTGATGAGTTGCCTAGAATAATACCAGATCGGGAAGTTGAGTTTATTGTTGACTTAGTTCCTGATGCTAAGACAATTTCAAAACCTCCTTATCGAATGACACAAATTGAACTTTTAGAGTTAAAATAGCTATTGCAAGATTTATTAGAGAAAGGTTTCATTAGACCTAGCACATCACCATGGGGTGCTCCTGTTTTATTTGTTAAAAAGAAAGATGGTTCTATGAGACTTTACATTTATTATAGAGCCTTGAATAATATCACTGTTAAGAACAAATATCCTTTGCCTCATATCAATGATTTGTTTGATCAGCTCCAGGGAGCTCAGTTTTTTTCAAAGATTGACTTGAGATCGGGGCACCATCAGCTAAAGGTAAAGGAGGCAAATATTCCGAAGACCGCGTTCTGTACGAGATATGGCCATTATGAATTTGTAGTAATGCCTTTTGGGCTAACCAATGCACCTGCTGTATTCATGGAATTAATGAATAGAATTTTCCATGAGTTCTTGGATAAGTTTGTGGTGGTTTTCATTGATGATATTTTGGTGTTTTCTAAAAGTAAAGAGGAGAATGAAAAACATTTAAGGGTTATCTTGCAAACCTTAAAAAAAAGAAACTATATGGGAAATTCAGAAAGTGTGAGTTTTGGTTGCAACAAATTTCTTTCCTTGGTCACATTGTTTCTAAAGATGGAATAACTGTTGATCCTGCAAAAACAAAAGTTGTGTAAGAATAGCCAAGACCCACAAATGTAACCGAGATTCGTAGCTTCCTTGGTTTGGTGGGCTATTACCGATGGTTTGTTAGAAATTTTTCACGGTTATCTAGTCCAATGACTAAGCTAACTTGGAAGGGTGTTAAGTTTATCTGGACAAAAGAATGTGATAATTGTTTTCAGGAATTGAAAAGAAGATTGGTGAATGCTCCCATTTTGGAACTACCTTCCAGGAATGGTGAGTTTGTTATATATAGTGATGATTCATTGAAAGGACATGGTTGCGTCCTAATGCAGAATGATCAGGTAATTGCTTATGCTTCACGACAGTTTAAAACTCATAAGGTAAATTACCCTACACATGATTTGGAATTAGCTGCTGTTCTTTTTTCTTTAAAAATTTGGAGGCACCATTTGTATTGAGTAAAGTGTGAAATATATACCGATCACAAAAGTTTAAAGTATATATTCACTCAGAAAGAGTTAAACATGAGACAAAGGAGATGGCTGGAATTAATAAAGGATTATGATTGTACAATTCATTACCATCTGGGAAAAGCAAATAAAGTGGCTGATGCTTTGAGTCGAAAAAGTAATGCTTCATTAACAATGTAGCGTTTGGAACGTGATCCTTTGGTTAAGGATTTCATGAACTTTGTTATAGAAGTTGTTGGTGCAGGAAGTCCTTCTGTTTTGTTTCAGGTATCAGTGAGATCATCTCTATCAGATAGAATAAAGCAAGCACAGAAGCAAGACAGTGAGTTGCGGAAAATGGTAGAGCTGGTTTAGAAAGGTAAGTTGCCTGAATTCAACATTGATAATGATTGCGTTTTGAGATTTGGGAAGAGATTGTGTGTGCCTTATGATTCACAGTTGAAGAGAGAGTTGTTATGTGAAGCTCATAGTTCTCCGTTTTCAGTTCATCCGGGCAGTACTAAGATGTATAGAGATCTGCGGGAGTATTACTGGTGGGATGGAATGAAAAGAGACTTTGCTGATTTTACTGTGAAGTGTTTGACATGTCAACAGGTTAAAGCAGAGCGGCAGTTACCGAAAGGGATTCTTCAGCCTTTACCAGTGCCAGAGTGGAAATGAGAGAATATATCCATGGACTTTGTTGTTGGATTACCGAATACATCTCGAGGTAATAATGCAATCTGGGTTATTGTTGATCGCTTGACCAAATATGCTCATTTCCTTGCTATACGAGATACTTTCTCTCTTGATAAACTTTCCCGTTTGTATCTTAAAGAGATAGTCAGGTTACATGGAGATCCTCTCTCTATTGTATCGGATCGTGATCCCAGGTTTACTTATAACTTTTGGAAAGGCCTTCAGAAGTCGTTGGGTACTGAATTAAATTTTAGTACAGCTTTTCATCCTCAATCAGATGGGCAGTCAGAACGAACAATTCAAACATTGGAGGATATGCTACGAGCTTGTTCTATAGATTATCAGGGAAGTTGGGACCAACATCTTTCTTTGGTTGAGTTTTCATATAATAACAGTTTTCATTCCAGTATACAGATGGCACCATTTCAAGCATTATATGGGAAGCAGTGTCGAACTCCAGCTTTCTGGGATGAAGTGGGTGAAAGGAAGTTGATGGGACCAGAATTGGAAGAAGAGATGGCAGAAAAAGTTCAGCTGATTCAGAAACACATGAGAACAGCTCAGAGCAGGTAGAAGAGTTATGCGGATAACCGGAAGAAGGATCTATCTTTCGAGGTAGGTGATCATGTTTTTCTCAAGGTTTCCCCTTGGAAAAGTGTGATGAGATTTGGTAAGAAAGGAAAGTTGAGTCCAAGGTTCATTGGACCATACGAAATTCTGGAGAGAGTTGGATCAGTTGCATACCGAGTGGCTTTACCTCCGAGTTTATCGCAGGTACACAATGTTTTTCACGTTTCGATGTTGAGAAAGTATATCCCAGATCCATCTCATGTTTTGAGTCCAGAGGTAGTTCAGCTGGAAGAGAACCTATCTTATGAGGAACAACCGGTCTAGATTCTTGACCACAGGGAGCATGTGTTACGGAATAAGGTGATTCACCAGGTAAAGGTTCTGTGGAAAAACCACATGATTGAAGAGGTAACATGGGAATCTGAAAATGCAATGGGGGATAAGTACCCCCATTTATTCGATAAGTAAATAAGTTGAGGGGACGTAATTTTCTAAAGGGGGGAAGGTTGTAACATCCCAAGTAAGTAATGAATAATAGATATTTTTATCTAAGTCTATTAATGATTAAGATAGTGTTATAGAGGCATAAAATGAAAATAAATACAATCTTATGCATGGAATACACTAATATTCTTAAGAGATTGTTTTACTACCTTTTGATGGCAAACCATTTTTGAATCTATCTTTTGACAATTTTATAAGCTATGTTTGTCAAAATAAACTTATTATTTATGATTGGGACATCAAAATTTACCTTGTGTGAATTTTTGGTATTTTTCTGACAATGTTCATTTTTTAATGAATAGTGAAAAATACTACATTTTACATCAAAACTGTTTTTTTAATCTGATTTATTTATATGATTAGACTATGTTTTGAATTAGTTTTGAAGTGAAATTAGAATAAATTTTTACCATTTTATCCAATGGTGGTCATTGGAATCAATTTCACTTTGAAATTAGACTTAAACTGGTGTCAATCTTTTGATACTTATTGTTTTGTAAAAACACGCTATTTGCTCTGGCAGCGGGAATTAATTATTAAATTAATTAATGTGACTTATATGATTTGAATTTTGTAAAATAGACTTCATTTTTGAATTCAGAATATCAAATATATCTTAGGGTTAATTTTTGGTAATTTTCTGAAAAACTTCAATTTTTGATGAATAGTGAAACCACTAAGTGGTAATCAAGAAAACTGATTTTTCAGTTAAATGAAAGTTTACCACTAATTTGTATTGAATTTTGAAAATCAGACATACATGGTTGTCTTTAAGAATTAAAATTTGGTTCAATGGGATTAAAATAATTTTTTGGTGAATAGTAACTTATTAAGTTTTTAATCGCGATTAGTGGTAATTAGTGTAGTTGAAGGTATAAATAATGCTTTAATAATATGAAATGACCTAGACACATGTCCCAACCTTATTGTTTGTGTCATGTCCGACCAAGACAAGCCATGGGTCAACTTGGGGACCCCATGGAGACACTTTGGTTTGGAAATGACATAAATAACTTTTTATTAAATGTTAAAGTAAAAATGACACAAACATAATATGTAATACGAAAACAATTTTTACATAGGGTTATAAAGATCATATATTTGATTATAAATAGTCAATGTAAATCTAAAAAGATTTCCTACATCATAGTATTTTTTTTTATAATTTTTAGACATTAAATAAATTAAATTATTTATGACATAATAATGATGGAGCGATGACATCATTATTTGACGATTTAAATAAAATGAAAAGATAATGTAAAATCTATGAACTAAACATGGGCAACTCCAATTGGATGACTGGATTTCGAACCCTTATCACCTTATCCACGAATTATATCAATGTGGGACCTTTTAAAACCGAAAAACATTTTCAAATAAAGTAATATTTCTTTACTTTCCAAAAGTGCCCCTCCTCTCCTCTTATAAAAGGCCCCCACCTCTACCTCATTTAACACACTCTTCAGGCCTTTGGCTCGGACAACCCCTGACCATTTGCTCTCTCCACATCCCTCTCCTCATCCTAGAGGATTCCCATTGGGAATAATCTTTTCAATGGAAGCCTTTAGGCTCAACTCAAAAGGAGTTACAATTTTAAAGGTAATTCATTCTCTCATGTTCATTTGTTTTATTTTGCTTCTCCAACCCTCTAAACACTTTTTATTTACTTATTTTGTAACAACACCAGTATATTCAATATACTAGGATGTTTTTATAAGATTTATTTGAGCTACACGCTCACACAACTACATCAAATGGTAAAAGAACATACGGTTTCCGTGGATGGCGAAATTCTGCCTCCCGAAACAATGATTGTTCAATACTCATTTAACACCTTCAAAGGTGGCCATTATGATGTCACTATTTTTATATATGATATATAATATGTTTATTTTTTCCTTAAGCTTCTGTTTTTTCATTTTGGGCATACCTTTATGCTTTCCATTATGGGTAAACACCATATCTTCATTTTAGGAAGTGCAGACTACCGCCCCCTCAAAGTGATTTGATTCGTTAAATACCATATGTGGGACATATAAAGGATGGAAATATGATATTATATATGATATTATACTAGAATTATAATATACCTTTATATCATTATGATTCCATTCTATAAAATACGAAATAGAAATGAAAGTAGCGTTCATGTGTACGTACGGATTACCGTCTCCATGAACGGTGCATTTCATTTATTACCTCTAAATGATTATGTAATATTATAAATGCATGTATTTACTGGATATATATGACATATATGATATCTACATCATGAATACCATTCTGGATATAATGAAACTTTGACCAAATTAACAACATGTAAGTGTAAGAAGTCTATTTTTGACTTAAGAACCAAATACCGACAAAATGAACATTATTAACTTAACTGATTACATGATGTTCATAACATGGTATAAAAGGAATAATGAACTTGAAAAAGATTCATAATAAAGTAGATATTAACTCAAGTTTATTATTCAGGAGATTAAAGAACGGTTGTGTCAAGTCAGATACAAGGTATGGGACTTCGTCTCAATCTCCTTTCATTGAGGCATATTTTATTTTATACACAACTTTCTTTTATACGGTGTATAAACCCCTTTGACTTTTACGTTTATTCAAAAGGAATCTTTTTTATACGAAGCATTTACTAAACGAAAAAAGGGAATGTTTTTGTCGTATGTATGCGGCGACAACGACTTCTCCTCCGTCGTGACCGTTATTTGAGTTTCAGCTTCCTCTACAAGCCATGCATTCTTTTTAAAAGAAAAATAAATACCATGTTTTACTTTTCTTTTATTTTGGTATTGAAAATGGTTTTCACAATGTTTTGGGTGTTGTATTGATATCTTGTGATTTAAATGTGGAAATTTTATGTTTCCTTTATGTATGTTTTATGTGATACGATTATGTTATGGTTCTTGGGAATTATTATTAAGATGGGTGGTTCCGTGATAAACAAAGGGAGGGTGAGCCCGATATAGCTCTCCAATGCATTGGGTAACGCGAAGGAGTGAAACGTTAAAGTTTCTCTGAAGATATTTTAGGGAATATACTATGATGGGTATTCCAAATGTAACCAAGAGGGTTACTCCCTACGTAACAATGTTATGAATGCCTCAATTTACCTTTATGTCTTATGATTTCTTTGATTTATTCATGATTTTATGAGGTATGTTAAAGTGCCTATGATTTATGCGTAAAGTATGATTTCATTCTTATGTATATATGAACTCATGTTTCCTTTCCATGTTTTTTTTAATAACCCATACTGAGTTTTTATGCTCATCCCATGTTTTTGAAATGTTTTTCACAGGTCAAGGGAAAGGTACAAGATAAGATGATAGAGTCAAGGATGTGTCAAGAAATAATCCATGTTTTATTTTAAATGTGTTTCCATTGATGGGAATGAAGAATACTATCTTTCTGTAACCACTTTGTTTATATGAGGAATGTAATGCAAGTTTTATGATATAATTCTATAAAACTCTAAACCCGAAAATATCCTCAATGTGTAATCTTGTAATAACTCAAGATTAAGTAAGGTTTAAGGATGGGTCCTTATATTTGGAGTTATAAATCATTTCGCTTATGCACTGTTTGGGGAACATAATCATTCATAAGGATAACTAAAGGTATTCAATGTGAATTAGTCATCCAAACTATCAACATTGCAGAAAATGATAAATGAGATATGATGATAACATAACACTTGTTATAAACCTACATGAAATTTCCTCCTCAGCATCTAGATGAAACTATGAAAAATTCCCAATATGGTTCTATTCCTCATGGGATTCCAAAATATATTTTGAGTGAATTATCTTTCTAAACATTTCAATAAAAACATTCCTTTTCCCCATGGTGTAGGTGACTTCAAAGTCAAAGTTCTGAAGGTAATCCATCCACTTCTAATGTCTATGACTCTAGTAACCTTGAGTAATGATATATCCCAAACTCTTTTGGAAATAATTTTTTTGAATCTTTCTCCAAAGATATAATGATGCAAACATTTATGAAAATTCATAACTATATATATCTATAAATCATGTGCGGTGTAATGCTACTCATGTGGTCTAAGATGATGAGTTTTGTAAAAGAAAAAATGATCATCCTACATGAGCACAAAATCCAAACCAACTATAAATGCATCAAAGAAAACAATTACCATAGACAATGCTTAGGTAATACTATGAGTAGGTTCTGATATTAGATTTCTTCTTAACCCATCAATAGAATATTTCACTTTGCATTCTATAGATATTTCACACCTTTCATAGTGATATCATTCTAATGGGATGTATAAATTCCTAATTCCATGAAAACCCATTATTAATATCCATTAATACCAAGAATGATTTCAATCACAAAAGAATTATGTGGTCCATCCCATGAAAATATAGCCTCCACATTATTAGAATCAACTGATAAGATATGTCTTGAAATCATGTTGCCTAATATATTATCATCATGATCTCAAATGTTTCATTTTTAAATATTTACTAAAAAATGTTTTCTCCTTGATATTTGAAGAACCAAAAATGAATGTCACTCATTCTTTCACTCTTATATTGAATAAATAAAAATATCATCTTGGTACAGTTCCACAATATTTTCACTATACTGATAGAATATCTGATTCATTATATCCATAAAAATTGGTGCAGCATTGGATAGACCAAATATGATCACATGATATTTCTAATGTCCATAACTACTCCAAAAAGCAGTTTTTGTATGAAAAATTCAAGAACATTGAGTTGGGGATATCTTAATGGATGACTAATATTGTAAATCAAATTTTCCACACTAACAAATAAAATAAACCATACAAACAATGAAATGGGTACTTATTCTTAATCATTACATGGTTCGTCTTCTGATAATCCACAAACAATCAGTGCAACCCAAAATCTTTCATGGAAAAGGGTTCTAGTGATACCGTATGAAAAACACTATGGAGAAAATGAGCCTCCACCACTAGATCATCCAACTAAATATTGAGAACTTTCAGTTTAACTGGTGACATATGATTTGAAGGTATAATAATTATCTACCTGTCTAACAATAGTAAAATCATAAATTCTACTTATGTATATATATGAAGACTTGATAAATCAATTGGGATTACATTTGGAAATTCAAAAAAAATTATGAAAATATTAAAAATAATGAAAAACATTAAGATCAGCGGCTATAGATGAAAACAAACCCTTAAACTCTGAGTGAGAAGGTCCTTCACTAATAGACAATGAATCCCACTACCCCTAAAACTGGTATGAAATCCCATTGGATAAAATAAAAAAGACACAACAATGACCAAAATAACACACATCATGATGAAAAACAATTCATCCCATCCCAATGACAATGTTAAATAGACAAAGACTGATAACAAGAAAGTCATATATTAATAATGAATTATATATCTACAGTGCACAAGAAGGGAAATAAAACCCTGTTTAAATCCTCTTCCAAATAAGTGTCACTAACTTCATTAAAAAGTAAATGAAATCCATTTGATGTTTAATAATGTCAAAAAATGATTAGTTAAAACCATGAATGTAACACCAATATCAAATATATATAGTAATTTATAAGATGCAAGAAAGACAACACCTATCATCGTCGCTTTATCTACATCTACCTCCATTGGAATCATATCCACCGAATGGAGGTGGTTCAATCCTGGGGAATTTGGATGGATCTCTATAATCTATAACTATTGTAATTACTCTATAAATTCCTTTGGATCAGATGATCATTGAACATATTGAAGCATAGTCCTAACCTGATAGAAGTGTTACAGATGAGCCTAATATCCATAACCATTGCACATCATTGTTGGTGAATGAATAAAATTTTATGTGTGTAAAAACATGCTAAAATAAAATAAATTGATTGTCACATCACTATATGTAGTCAGATGTGATGAAGAGGCCAGTTATAGACATCACCTACACCACTCTTTTTGTATTCTATCGAGTTCTTATTTTCTGCTGATGCCCCATGAATGATTGCACTATTTGTATGAGAAGTTATATAATATCCAACCCTTAGTTTGATATTTAGTTCAACCATCATATATATTTATATTATATTTAAATAGGATGGAATATTCAATATAAATACTTATGATCTTATATCAATTCACAATCCTTGTAGCTACTTCTGATCCATTAGAAGGTGGTCCTATACATCCAATGGTGAAATAACAAACCATCTCAACAATATTATTAGTAAATTGTTATATTAGACTCTCTATCTAATTCAAATAGATGATGTCAAAAGACATCTATATCATCAGTGAATTTGAATATAACTCTAAAAAGTACAGATCCTCGAAAACCCTAGATTCGAATAATATGTGTATATCCACATGTACCATAGAATCCCAATAATTCTTGTTGGGACCCCAAGTCCAAAAAACATAGATTTTATCATTACACTCTAATGTCTATCCACATACTCAAATATCGGATCAATATTTTTAAATTAGTCATTTTCATGTTGAATTTCATTATTAACTTCATTGGATATGGGCTATATATGAATGAACAACTATGATAAATATCTTTCTTCGATACATTTTAATTGTACTTCCACGACTATGTTTGTATGTGGTGGTACATTCTTCTAAAAGGAATCTACATCCCATACACTTTCCTCTAAAATATCAGATTGAGGAGATGATTCTTTAGAAGAGAATCACATAAAATTTTCATATAAAAAATAAAACATATAATATATAAATACTAGTACATAAAGAATATAAAAATGGTTATACGCAAAATAATCTTAGTTAAAACTATAAATACCATAAAAAATTGATATTAAGACCAATCATCAAAATTAAAGACAGAAATCCTATATTCCCAACATATTATGAATTCTATCACAATATGAGCAGGACTAGAACGCAACACAATATACCTCTCACGTCCATAAAAATCCTATCTCTAGTATATCAAACGTATTATGAAATGGAATCCTAAGGGAACACTTTATTAGATATGAATTTGCAATGAACTGAACATGATACCCTCTCAGACATGTACCCATCCCAATCCATCACATTACACTAGGAAAGTATAAATACCTATGATAGGATGACTATAACTCATGCTTCAGACAATATGCGTTGTGAATGATTTTCAGAATATGAAGAAACAATATGGCGTATACATATAAAGTAGTTAGAAAATATTGGAAGAGATAAATAAATACTATAATATAAAAAATAATATTGTCATTGATACAATAAAATGTATCAAAAAATAATCCAAGAGATAATTATATCTAAAAATGATGAAGAAAGTTAAAAAATTATCCATGAAAAAAATGTGATAACATAGGAAAACACACACCATCTAACCACTGGCTACCAAAAACCTAGCTAATTGAATACCTGACCACCATATTATAGTACCTTGATTTTCCACACGTTGAAGAGAATGACAAGGTCTAAAATCTTTTGATATTGAATATATGGTGTGAGCTAATAGTATTAGTATAATCTAATCATGGTGTTTCATTACTAGTATTTATACAATATTGCAATGAAGATCAACATTAATGAAAGAAATTCTTGGAGTCATTTTAATAGTTTTTATATCAAGAGGATAAGATAAAATTAAATTTTACATTGTAAAAAATTTTAAATAAATCAAATAAATCAGTTTCAAAGAGTTTCATATATATATATATATATTAGGGAATATATATCAATGGAAATAAGGAATCAAATATCATAACAAATAAATGATAGTACATCAAAAATATTTTAAAACAAAAAAGGATAAAATCATGAAATGGATCACACTTGGAAGTGATAACAAGTACAATCACACAAAACGTAGAAAATCACATACGCTTCAAGCCATTATATATTGAAATCTTGTCTAGAGAGTAGAGGAACATTATTTAAAAAGTGATCCCTCATTGGGTATAACATGTTTCTGTAACAACCAGACTAGGAAGAGATGAAAACCCATTGAAAAAAACACTGACATTTGATGAGACCAATCACTATACATGTCATATAGGCCCCCACAGTTTCCAATGTGATTTACTTTATAAACCTCTTCACAAATTAATTTTCATCAATCCATTTTTCAAAAACGAATCTGCATAATACTATTTCCAAATTCGTTGAAAACACCATTACATTTATTAAAAGTAAATGAAAACCATATTATATTACATTTTATTACCTGAACCAAAAATAAAAACACTATACCATAAAATTTAAATTAAAAAACAAATTATAAAATATCCAAAGAAATAAAACTCACCAACAAAGTCTTGAGATAGAACCAACTACCTCAAATATTAGGCCACACATTCTTGAAACGATATCCACCGACATGGAAGAATACACAGTGAAATAATAGTTCTAAAAATCAATCCTAAAATCTCAGTATTGTTTCAATTTAATGAAATGGATAGAAAAGAGGAAGAATCATAACATACCTCAAGAATGAATACACCCTATACCAAAACCAATAATAGAATGACTACAAGAACAAGATCATATTACATATCAATAAATAAAAAGAATGAATCCCATAATAGATAAATAGGTATAGAAACATAGAACACCAGTTATACCACGAACAAAGGCAATGATGGATCATGAAGGATTAACCACCTGGAAAGATGTAACCCAACTACAATGGCGATCAATCCATAAATTTTGTGGTTCATATGGAGGAGAGGACCCAAAAATTGAGTAAGGATAGATTAAGGTCCAGAGAACAATGTCCTAGGGACCAATGATAAAACATATAACCAGTAAAACACACAAAAATACACGTTTTCAACATTTAAATATCATGTAAACCCTATATACATCATGTAAATCAAGGATTCCCCATATACGAAAAAACAAATTACTTTTTTATTTAAAACCTAATTTTTATCTTTAAACGGGGTGTAATCTATACAGAGTGTGTAATTCCTTCACCATATTTACTAGGTTTCTAACATATACAGTAATGATGTTACAAGTTGTGTACTACAATTACATTCCATGTATTTTTCATAAAGACTATAAAAGTCCATATTCATACACAAATTCACAACCCACCTCAAACATTCTATGAACTGAAGGAAAACCCAGAAAATCAATTATATATTTATAACTAGACTTCAATAATTATAGTAGAAATAATTCCTTAATTTTTTTTTTAAAGTTATATTTATCCTCGATAATATCATGATGCACCAAAGTAATGAGGAAAATAAGTAAAATCGAGAGAATTATCTAAAACCAATTAATATTATGTTACATTATCACATGGATGGGTGGTATTATATATAGTGAATCATGTAATATTAGTTACATCATGACCTGAAAATCAAGATATTTCATTCACTTAAACATGAAATCTAACAGTGGTTCAAATGTTTTTACATATTATGTTTAACTATATAGAATTACTGTACAAGGAGAGACTATGAGGAACAAATTTTAATAAATCTGGATATTATATGGGAAAATGGTGGATGTTGTCCTCATCCTGCCTCTATAGTGGGAGATTAAGCCAAACATATTCCCATTAAGAGTACGTCCAATGATGAATTTAACTACACTTTAGGCTTTATATTAATATATAATAGTGTTGTATTTAATCAATCACATATGTTCTCCTCTACGAGAATGAAATAGGTTTTTTCATTTACATCATGATATCTTCATTATGAAAACTAAAAAAATATTTATTGTTTCATATATATATATATATATATATGGTCACAAGATTTATGTGTACTCTCAAATGTTACTCAAATGTTTTTCTACCTATCAATATAGTATTTAGTATATTATTTATCTAGAGAAATAGAATCTTTTTATTAGTCATTGAATACCATTTCAAATCAATTGTATAGTGATCCCTTAATGAAAAACATCATCAATCCATGCATATTATTTTCCTACCATGTTTTAGATGATAATATGAAGCTAATTCTTCAGAAATTTGGCATGTTTTATAACCCAAAACACTATATGAAAACTAATTTTCTTATGTTAGGATATCCATTATAGTGAACATTATAATTACATGTAGATAAAAATGTTTCAATTACTAATAATCATATACATTTATTCAAACCTCCCTTAATATATTAAAATAATAAATTAATAGTAACATGAAAACGTCAATTTCACTTCAATAAAATCTTACATTAGATATCATTAAATTGAAAATGTTATTTTTATTCCTCATATAAGATCTAAGAGATAATTTTAAAATTACTAATAAAATATTTCATGAAGTACATTTACAAATATAGAATTGATATAGATCTACTCTTTCAATTCAGTGTTCTGTATTTGATTTTTAACTATATTAAAAATATTACAAACTGTTGATAATTTTTAATACACTATAAATAATTAGATGGATGAAAAAATAGTTATTTTCAAAACTATATTATGAAATAACAATATAAATCATTTGAATTTAATAATAATTTTTTAAAATGTGTAATTATTAGAGGATACTAAGATTTATTGGTTGGTGTATTTGTAACTGTTAATTTAGAATGGTATTTCTCTTTCAACTGATACAGTTATTTTCCAAATATAGAACACTCTTATTGTGTATGATCATGACCATTTATCGACATGTCCTATGATGGGTTTTAAGAACACTTTTCTTATTGTTTGAATAAATTATTATTGGGTGTACATTTAGGGATTTTTTGGATGAAATTTAATAAATTTATAAACAATATAATATGTGCACAGTTGGTGAAAAGTTTTCCCAAACTATGAAAAATGGACCAAAAAATAAAGAATCCCTATACAGAGGATATTTTCATAGAAAGGGAATGGTTTTTAAAACTGTTCACCCTTTTTGGAGATAAATCCCCCCCAGGAAGATGTTCATGGTTAAGTAACAAAGCATATAAAATTATGTGATCCATCCAATGATACATTTTACATCATTTTAATTACCATAAAAATTAGAATTAAAATTATAGAAACTGACATTTAAAACCAAAATTAACCCTTACATATGAATATTTGATTCCATTGATTTTTGGACACTCCTAGATGAATTATTTGTTCTCTAAACCTATGTTCTTATCATTTAAATGAGGATATTGAAGAGATTCACCCCTCCTGGTAAGAGTATGTTATCATTTGTGGTTTTATTCCTACCTCACATCTCTCCCCATTCTTTTAGACAGACTTTACACTATATTATTTTATATCTGGGTCAAGGATTGTGGGATTTGGATATAGTATTGTTGTATATTGATTGTTTGATCTTTTATTTTATGTTTTTATTCTAGATCTCATTTTCTTTGTAGTTCTGTTACAAATTGGTGATTTTCATTACCATTTTATTTTGAACTAACTAGGGTAGGTGGTGTATGTTTCAAATCCAAGTGTCCTAATTCCAATTTCATGATTGTAACATTATAATTTTTATTAGATGATTAGAAATTGTTTTTCCAAAATTAAATTTATATATTTTTGAAATTATTTAATTTAGGTATTATAAAGTTGGGGATATAGAATTTATTGAAATGAAATAATTATTTGTCTAATTATTGATGGTTATATTTGGTTTGTTGAATATGACTAATTTATTATTGAACTAATCAATGGAATATATGGGATTAATATATTTTAGACATTATTATTGGAATAGATAAGAATAATTATTTATTTATTAATTAATGGAATGATATGAATATGAAATTGATATATTAAATTTTAGTAATCAGAGAAATAATTAGTTATAAAATTTGTGATATATGTGGTATTGTCATGTAGGGAAATATATGATATTGTGATGTTATGACATACGGGATATTACATTATTGTTATATATGGGTGAATTGATAAATCAAAAGATAAAAATGTAATTTAGGTGTGAATTGAGATTATGAATAGTAACAATCAAATTCATGGGTGAATTGAGATGATTAATGGTAACAAGGGTATTAATACACGAATTGATAAAATTAATTGTAATAATAGAATATATATATGAATTTAGATAATGAATTGTAATAATGATATTTTGATGCGAGTTGAGATAGTGAATGGTAACAAAAAAATTCAGATGAGAATTATCAAATTGATTGGTAATAGTTGAATTAACATGTGAATTGAGGTAATGAATGGTAATAACAACATTCAGATATTAGTTTTAATGATGAACAGAAATATTGTAACCAAAAAATTAGATTTTATGAGGTTAATTAATGAGTATTTGAAAAATTGTAAGTTGTTTACCCTATTACTTGTATTTATTTGTTAGAAAACTCCAAACACTTCTTTTAACTATATAATGTTTTAGACACTATTGGTTGTCTCATACTTATTTTTATTCAAAACAAAATTTGGCATGTAGATTTGTACCTGAATAGATTTCTTGGTTAGGGGCAGTTAAAGGGAAAAGGCCATGTGTTGGATGGCCGAGTTGGGATTGAGCATTGATAAGGGAACTATACATAGATTTAGGACCAATATGGGAGATTCCAGTTTAATTATTTATTTTGATATTTTCATAATGAAACCTAACTTTTATGGACATGGCATATCTACTGTTTAGATTTGGATGTTTTATTTCTTATTTTGGTCATCATATGAATATAATTTATTTGGTTATTAGTTATATCCTTAGTTTCTATTATCTAATTTCACAATTTTGCTACTTTGATAATGATTTTATAATGTCATGATGAACTATAATAAACCTCCATTCTCGTAATCATCTTCTAGAGTATGAGGTGGTGCACTTGAGGACATGTAGTAGACCAGATTGGGGAATTGTTGTGTGGAACCTTTGTCACGACATTATAATGTATTATCCAAGGAAAATTTCCTTTTTTTATTTTTTATTTTTTATTACAATTTAGGAAAGGTAGATAGGATAATTGGAGGAGTTTTTCCCCTGATAAGAGATCTTTCATAGGTTTAGTTATTCTATGTATGAGGGTAGAAGAAAAGTACCTAATTTGTAATTTTTTTAATGTATTTTTGTTGTTACAGTTGATGTTATTCACCATGAGTGATGCACTTGTTGTGTGATGGGATTATTATTTTGGAAATTAAATGATATTTTAACATTTGCTTCAAATGGAATTAAGGATGAGTATACATGCATCATTCCGGGATTTTAGGATTATTGGATGACATGCATCATTCTTTGGAACACATGGGAAAATGGTATTTTTTGTATGTTATTGAACATGAAATATATTCCATTTCATATCAAAATAAACATAAAAATGATAAGAAATGCTAATGTGAGAATTTTATAATTATAAAAAGTTATAATAAATGGGTTTCTAATTACTGTCATTATGATTATAATGGGTATACCTTTTTTACTATGACCTAGATGTAGGATGTTTAAGAGTGGTGATATCACCTAAATTTTGAATATGTGGTTGGAATTGGGGAATGAACTGGTTGTTCCTTATTGTGATTTCTTCTTAAATGAATGTGTTAATGTTTTTTATATGTACAATGTTATGTTATAGAACTCTATAGATATACCTCAGTGATGAAACATATCGAGAGGAATAAAATAAGAAATGGATATAGATGATCATATGATAGTGAATGCTAAGGGATCGATTGTTTTAAGTGCAGAATTAGGTGATTAGATTTGAGAAAAATTTTCTTCCCCTATGTAGTTTATGGGGAGAATCCCAACATTTTTTATGATGATTATGTTTGACCTTACATGATAATATAAGTTGGAACTACCTTTAAATTTAACCAAAGACAGCAGACCTGATATAGAACAATAATGGATTATGTCCATCCAGA
Organism: Viscum album; assembly: GCA_963277665.1. NCBI lineage: Eukaryota > Viridiplantae > Streptophyta > Magnoliopsida > Santalales > Viscaceae > Viscum > Viscum album. The sequence goes on from OY728132.1 coordinate 1,970,307,646, forward strand.
CAATACGTGACCATTTGAAGAATCTTGATGATAAGAGGGTCAAGTTGGCTACATACATGTTTTGAGGATTGTACAATCAGTTTTTTAATTTTTATTCATTCACAAAGAAGGTATATGGTATGAATTGATGGAGTTTATAGTGATGTTCCTGAAATATTTTTTTTCAAGAGATGTTGATGCATGATAGAGAAGCCGATTTAAGGCGGATAACTATAGAGAGTATGTCTGTGATGGAATATTCTAGTCTCTTTTATGACTTATAGTGATTTTTTGCAGCACTGGTAGGTTATGAGATATCTTCAATAAGTCTTTTCATGTATGGGATTAATTGTGACATTAATTCCCACAACATCATTTTTCTATTAATGAATTTTGATGATGTGGTGGATTAAGAACACTTAGTTGAGGAGAATGTGATAGTGGAATCGAAAGTAGGAAACATGGTTTCTACTAGATGATCATGTGGTATTTCATTTAAGATGATGAATTATCACTTTGAGAGTTTAGTCGATGTTGATATTAGGATAATTGGCCAGGAACAATGATCATTTACTTTAGATCTTACAAATATTTCCTATCACCAGTGTAGTGGGTTAGGCCACTATTGTAGGCATTATCCCTGATCACTAGTACAGTGAAAATAATATTTAATAATGAGAAATCTAAATATGTTATATTGGAAGCCACGATAAAATGGATGTGATGGTGGTGTTATACAGAATAAGACTGTGCGAAGGGGATCATCTTCACTATAGCAGTACAATATCTACAGCTCTACTAGCCATGGAAGTATAGTTACTGGATGATGGTATTTTGGTAAAAGAGCATTTATCAATAGAGTGTTTCATCTCAAAGAGATAAAAATACATAATTGGTAAGAGGGGGGTGATAGTTACATGGTTTACCAAAAGTACTTCTAGATAGTGAGGATGGACCATTGATAGAAAGAGGGAATATTCTTGTAAATTCTTTACATGTTATTGTCTTATTTGATATTGGTGAAACTCATTATCTTATATATTCCCAACATGTAAATGAGTAATTCTATGTGGTGGAGATCATGAGTGGTGAGATGATTATTGATACACCACAGTGGGAACAATCAAGGGACATTTGTTTAGGAAAATAGTGTTCTCTCATGATAGGGTTCTATCATTTTCTAGGGGATATTTATAAAATTTACATTCTAGAAATAGAAATAATACTTTTTTTGTTTATTTAGTGTCATAATGATCCAACATTGATTTGTACCATAGGATAGCGACATTTACATCTCTTACAGGTGACAAATACATTGACCAAGGAGAGTGGGATATCTAGGCAGGTTGTTCATGGAATGTTCTATAATAACTATGACAGATCACATCCCAAGTTTTGATTAGGTTGTTGGATGATGAAGGTGTAATTAAGTATGTACTTATACCAATAGTGGATTGATTTCATTATGTTTTTCTGGAATAATTATTAGGTATTCCAACTGATAGAGTCATGGAATTTATGATTGAACACATGTAAGGGGATTATCTAGTTTTTATTCCACCATATAGAATATCCTAGACAATTCATCAAGAGCTCAAGACTTATCTTGATGTGTTAATTGATAATGGGTTTATGTATTCGAGTACATCACCAAGGGTTATCTAGTTCTCCTTGAAAAAAAGAATGATGTTACTCAATGCTTTTGGGTTGATTACCAGATGTTAAACAAGATGATTGTGAAGAACCAATATCTTCTTCCATGTATCAATGATATATTTGACAGGTTCATTGGAGCTTGTGTATTCTCCAAAATGGTATTGTGGTTAGGCTATCACCAGTTGATAGTTAGATAATTTAATATACCTTATACATCTTTCAAAAAAAGCTATGGAATTTATGAGTTCTTTGTAAAGCCATTATACAACCTATAGTGTTTATGGATTTGATGAATTCAACCTTCCGTTCAGACATGGATCAGTTTGTGGTAGTGTTTGTGGATGACATCTTGGGGTACTTCAGGAATCAGGATGATCATGTACCATGTCATAAAATCAGCAAGAGTATACTAATAGATCATTTTCCATATTCCAATATATATATGTGTTTGTTTTGGATTTATTGGGAAACATGTAAAGTAACATCGTGTCATAGGAGGGTTTATCAGGGGACCTAGATAAGATATAAGAATTTGTATCTTAAGATAACACCAATAATGTGTTTGATATTTTTTATTATTTGGGTTTCTTTGATATTACCAAAGGTTAATCCATGACATTTCTCTTTTAGAAGCACCACTTTTGGGATTGATCAAAAATGGAATAATGTTTAATATAGATAATAATGAATGAATTATTTCATGGAGTTCATGAAATGATAAATATTGTAACTTTTCATGTTCCTAAAAATCCCTGGTGATTCGTGTATGGTGTTTTGTGAAGATTCTGGGATTTTTCATGGGACTTTGTTGAGGCCGTTAGATCGTGTTTTTTAATATGGGTCTTGATAGTTAAGGGAAAATGAATGAAACTACCTTACATAGGACCTTAATTTAGAAGGGATTTTTTTTATGTCTTGGTTTCATTATCTATTGTGAGAAAATATCACTATGTACACCAATCCAAAGAGCATGAAATATTTCAACTCCCAATGATATTTGAATATACAAAAGTTTAATGAGTTGAGTATATTTTAATTTGATTTTGAGATCAACTATATTCTATGGATATGGAACAATGTTACTGATACTTTATGTAGGAAAAAATAGACATAAGCATTTACATATTTTAGTGGTGAGTCGATGATTGTGACTTTAATTGATGATATTCCTGTTGTGGTTCTGAAGATCCAAGAGCAGATGACTCTCGTATCAGTTTCAGTGGAGTCTATAATTTTGATATATATATATATTACATATATATGGTATGATGATCTAAAATGAATGTATATTATGAAATCTCTTGAATGTGGGGAGTTACCTTCCAATTTGGAAAGAGAAAATTATAAAATCATCTATGTTGGGAATAAGTCTTTTTTGCCTACGAATATACTGTATGAGGTGATGTGGGGATTTCATTCCTCAATGTGGGTGTTACATCCATGTGTGAACAAAATTTAATATGAAATGCGATGATAATTATGGTGTCCCAACATTAAAATTTATATAGAAGGGTTCATGAAATGATGCTACACCTTCTAATAGGTGAAGGCTGTGAATCAATAACCATGGGTTTTACTACAGTCATTGATCATTTTCAAATGAATATGTGAGGATGTTACCATGGATTTAGATAGCTTTTATTCTGAGGGTTCTATTGAATAATTATGATATTTGGGTGGTTATTGAAAGACTATGTAATGTATCAAATTTGATTCCAACATAGGGGACCTTCTTAGTGGAGTAGTTGGAATACTCATATTTTCGAGAGATAGTATGTCTACACAGGGTTCTATAGAATATCTTTTCATATCGTGATCTACATTTTACATTGATTTTCTAGAAGGTCATATTGGAATTTCATGGAATATAGTTTCATTTAATTACAGAATTCCATAGAAAGATCGGAAGTAAGAACAAACAATTCCAATTATTGAGAATATTCTTATACCATTTGTTCTACATATTTGATGATCTTGGGAGAATCACCGAGATTTGGTGGAGTTCACATATAAAAATAGATACTTGGAAACTATGTATATGGAACTATATGAAGAACAATATGTTAGTTTATTGAGTTTTCCTAAATATTTTATGGAGTTTGGTGGGTTAGAAATTTTAAGATTAATTCTTGTTTAGGATACATGAGAGGAAGTTTTGTTAATTCAGAAACATATTTATATGGCTCATTATATATAGAATTTATATAATGAGAAATTTAGATGCCCCCTACTGTTTATAGAGGGTTATCATTTATTCTTTTAGGGTTCGCCCAGATTTGATCATCATATAATTTGAAGATGTGGCATGATGGTTCCCAGGATCATTGGTCTCTTTGTGTTTGTGGAGGGAATCAAACTATTGATATACATTTTCTCTCTTACAAAGTGATAAAAAAATTTAAAATTATTTTTAATGGGTAACAAATCAATAGAAATCACCCTATTTTGTCAGCTGTGATCGATGTGGAAGATGATGACATTGATAATGATGCATGAGGAGAAACTAATATCTGTGCAATATCATAGTGAGAATGTGTTGTGAGAAAATTCCATTATGTTGTTTGTAAATTATGGAAACATGGGAATGAAAAACTAATGAGTGGTCCAATGGATCAATCTTTTTTACATGGAATATTATATAATCATTGGAGTTTATATTAAGTAGAATCTATTATATGGTCGGGAGATAGTATGATACCTACCATTTTTTAGATTTCATGAGTTACTTTTTATGTACTAATTTTTTTAGAGTACTTTTAGTTTCGGTTTTTCCATAGGTTGTGTTTAGATGAGAAATGAATATTTTCTAAGGAGGAGGAAAAATGCATGGTTGGTGAATATAAGGACCTGGCAATAAAAATTACATAAATTTATTTAATTAAAGAATTCATATTGAGGAACTTTTCATGTAAAAAGCTTTAGAGAATTCGGCCACAACTATTACATAGCATCTCAAATATTAAAAAGTAGTCACTTCTACTTAGTTTCCATTTTTTTCATAAAATAAAAACTCCTAAAAAAAGAAACATTCTAGTTACATGTTTTAGACAACATTACTTTTCCTTGATCCCATCCATGACCATATAAATTTTTATGTCGTGTGAAATTTTTTCAAAAACATGGGATGAGCATAAAAATCATAGTAAGGGATATAAAATAAAGAAATAAAAAATTAGTCAATGAATACATAAAAATAAATGAAATAATACTTTTCAATATTAAAACATAATCACTTTAAAACAAATAAAAAATCATAATATTTAATAAAAACATATCGAAATCATAAATCATAAAGGTAACTTATGGTATCCATTAGAGACTTACATTTTATCTTTCACAGCTACCTAGGGAGTTAGATTTCGAATACCTATTATAGTATATTACTCAAGTCTCTTATACGAAACATTAATGTTTACCTTTGTCATGTTACCCCTTAAATTTGAGAGCTATCTCAGGCTCACCCACACTAGGTTTATCATGGAATCTCATATAAACATAAACAATTCCCAAGAACCATAACATATTCATAGCACATAAAACAAAAATAATCAAAAGATATAATTTCCTCACCAAAATCACAATATATAATTTAAATATTTTGACATAATCAATCAATTATAAAAAAAATCAAAATAAAATTTTGTAAAAGTTTATTTGGTACTTATTTTTCTTTTGAAAACATTATTTCTTTTTAAGGAATCCAAATACTAAATAATGCTCGTTGTAGAGAAAACGTCTCTGTCACCATGTCTCTTAAAAAGAAACATTTCCTTTGTCTTTTAGTAAAATGTTTTTTAGAGAAAATATTCCCATTGAATACAATTAAATCTGAATGGATTTTATACACTGTATAAAATAAAGTTGAGTATAAATCAAAATATGCCTCAATGAAAAGAGATTGAGACGACGTCCTTTACAAAGATCGTATCGTGTGATTAAAGATAAATATATGACATAATTATGTGTCTCAAATATGAATACACACAATATATGTAGATATGTTTTGTAAAAAATCATATGTCATTCATTCATATTCATATCACGACAAAATCAAGATGCAGATGTTTAACCGAAATAATTGAAATTGGGTTAAATGTTCTCTTCTAGAAATACGAAGGCCTATCGACGTTACTTGAAAATTCAAAAAATGTGTTGATGTGAGAGAAAATGGTTTATCATCACATGGAAATATAATTTATAGTAATAAGGATATAATAGTACATATCCCAACCTATGAAAATGGAAATTTAAATACATTTTATAAAATAAGTCTTTGAATAAAAGAGGAGGGTGAAAGGTTCCCTTACCGATTTCGATAATTATGAATCATACAACCCTAAAAGGAAGGATCATACAACAATGATGTAAATACCCATAAATTGAAGTATCGTAAACAAATAATACAATCATTGGTAGTATATACATCACACAAAATAAATATAGTGGTAAATATAGCATGAATCTCACAAGAATAAAAAGTGATATCAAAACTCGTTACCTCATGTATGACTTCATTCATTCTTCAATCTACTGAGTAATAAACTAAAGTTAAAATCTACTTGTTTCAGAACCTCTTTCATGTTTATTATTATTTTTATATCACTTATTACCATGATTTAAAAATTAAATAATCATTTATGTTAATAATAATCATTTTTTTTGATATTTGGTACTTGAGTGAAAATAAACGTGTAAAAATTAAAAATTGTTCATGTGGTAAAAATTACAACATATATTGATTGATATTAATTATTTATATATCAAATATATCATATATATCCAGTATATATATGTATTTATAATATTAAATAACATTTGGAGGGAAGAAATAAAATGCACCGTTTATGGAAATTGTAATCCATACGTGCACATGAATGCAACATTCATTTCTATTTCAATTTTAAAGAAATTAATAAATAATGATACATAGGTATATTATAATTATAGTATAATATATATGTTATATATGATACATATGTTCATAAATTTCATCATTTATATGTTCCATATATCATGTGACCGAGTCATATCCCTTTGAGGGGATGGTAGTCCGCACTTACTCAAATGAAATTATCATATTTACCCATTATGGAAATCATAAAAGTATTCGATAAATGTAAAATTGGGAATCATAATGAAAATATTAATATAATATATAAATACAGTTCCATCATAATTTCCACCATGATAGGCATTGGGAGATATTTGAATAATCATTGTTTCATGGGGCAGTAGTTCTCCATCCGCAGAGACAATATGTTCGTATCCATTAGATAGATGTGTGTGAATTTTTTTTTGAATAATTGTCATAAAAACATCCTAGTATATTTAGAATATTGAATTTGTTATAAAAGTATGTAATAAATAGACTTTAGGGTGTTGGAGAAGGAAAAAATAAAAAAAACTTGAGAGAAGATGTTACCTTTAAATTTGGTGACTCCCTTTGTTTTGAGATGAAAGTCTTTCATGAAGTACCTTATACCCAATGAAGGCTTCTAGGAGGAATATAGGGTTGTTGGGATCTTTTTTGGGAAGAGGTTTGATGATCCAATGGTGTTTAGAGAGGAGTTAAATGGGTTATAGGTGGTGTATTTTTATAAGGAGTAGGGGTTCTTTAGGAATGTTTGAATGTATTATTTTATTATAAAATGAGTTTCATTTTCAAAGGCCCAAAACATATTGTATGTAACCATATGTTGCATATATGTAGAAATAATATCATATAATAATAATTGGATTGGTTTTGGTTATTTTTTAATCCTTATCATTTTTATTTAACACTTTCTTTACTTATTTAACCCATTCCATATCCTCTTTACCGAATGGCCTGAAGGCCATCATTTATATTGTTTTTTGATAAAACCTTTTCAAGGAATTAGAGGGAACCCTTAAAATGCCCGTTGTCTTAGATATTACATGGCTCATATGCTTAAGAGATTACATATCCCGAAGGTCTTAGGGAATTCTACCAGACTATCTACATGGAATTGTCCCTCCCCAGCATCTACATCATTATAGTAGCTCTCCACAGTCGCATGGTGGTTTAGCTAGGCTTATTGAGAAATAATAGGATAGTCTGGATGGAATATTCATACCCTCTCATTCTGAAAAATCTATTTGTCTCTATTCTAGTGAATTCACCTGCTCTGATTCGTCTTATAGGGCTGCCCCTTTTTTGTAGTGTGTCTAGGGCAACTGCATTTGGCCCGAAGGCCATGAGGTGGCACGATGGCCTTAAAGGCACACCTAAATCCCTACTAACCCGAAGTATGTTGTGGACCTAAAGCCTTAAGGACACAAATCCCAAACCTATGTCACAATATGAATAGTTCTAGTGGCTACACTATCGAATAGTACCTGCTACAGTAACTACTATATTGTCTGCTATAATACCCACACAGTGTACAGTTCTGCTACAGTACTTGTACTTTGTACAGTTCATCTAATGTACCTGCAGAGTGTACAGTCCAACTACAGTCCCCAGAAAATATGCCTCTACCTAGTTTTGAACCTGGGTCTTGTGGATGCACTTAAGGATACCTCACCAACTGGGCTGAGGCTCATGTTCTTTCCATGTACTCTTATATATTAATAATATATGGTTAAAATGTTTACTATAAAATTACAATATACCGAAAAATGGATCATTAATTACATTGTTAATATTATATATTCCATTTTTCTGAATCATATATTTTTATGACTATCTTATCATTAAATAAAATATTAATTGTTATAAAAACCTTTTTATGTAAATTTATAAACAATTCATATCAAGACTTTTTAAAAAATCTATATCATCTTTATTATTTATATCAAAATTCTGTAATTCAATGATAAAAAGTAATTATCATCCTTAAAATTCGTAGATGTCATATAATTTTTAAAAATAAATATATTTTAGTATTTATAATGACATTTATTTAAAACATTCATTAATGAGTTAACCATTTCATCATAATTTGTTCATAAATAATTTTTTTATTAGATGTATAAAAATAATAAATAAAATACCATAATGTAGGAAATAATTTTATCTTTCAATTGAATATTTATTTTCAAATATATCAAATTTATATAACCATATATAATGTGGTTTACAAAATGATATGTGTTTATGTTACTTATGTATTCACTTTAAAATAATTCATATAAAGTATCATTATCACTCCCATGTGGCTCTATGATGTCCAAAAATAAACCCAAGGATGCCCTTAGTCAGTAATAACTCATCCAATATGGTTTGGACATGTTTAGAATAATTTAATAATATTATAATATTATTGTTTACCCTAAATCAGTTGATTTACCCTTTATCCATGATAAAAATAATAATTACTAAAGTAATCATTAATAATGTTAAAAAATAAAAGTTAAATATTTACACAATTTTTACCTCTTGATTCCCAATATGGAATCTATTTTTCCAAATTAAAAATAATGAAGTCGATGAAATTATTTAAAAATTAATTCCGGTTTCAAAGCCAAAATCCTTTTTTTGACGAAAAAATAACAATCAAAAGATTAACTTTTATTTATATCCATTCTCAAAGTGAGATTATATACAAGGAAAAAATTTTGATTAAATGGTAAAAAAATATTCCAATTACTCTTTAAAACACTTAAAAAACAATAGATCAATATAAATAAATTAGATGAAAAAGCAGTTTTGAATTAAAATGCGTTATTGTTCACTATTCATTAACAATTAACTTTATCAGAAAAACAAATAATTTACACAAAGTAAATTTTGATGTATTTTTTATAAAGAATAATTTTATTTGGTCAAATATAACATATAAAAGTGATAAAAACTATATTTAAAAATTTTTCACCATCAACAGGTAGTAAAATGAATTTTCAAAGAATATTAGAGTATTACATACTTAGTATTCGATTCATTCTCATTTTAAGCCTCCAAAATTTATTGGGTAAATATAAAGAAATTTAACAAACATGAATAATCATATTTTGGCCAGTTATGTTTTTTCCCTTAATAAAATTAATATACATTAACTACCATTTAAAATAATAATATTATATTATTAATTTTTTGTATAACTCAATGGTGCGTGCTACATATGATTTCAAAGAAACTCGTTGTTTCATATCAGGTACACCATCTAATATATAATCCCCTTTAAAATGAAATTAATATTTAATATAATAATATTAATAAATATAAACATTTCATAATTTTTATTTACCTGGGATGTTACATCCTTCAACCCTTTTGGGAATTGTGTCCGCACAATTTTAAAATTGCACTCAAAAATATCATTGAAAATCAACCACTTGAAAAAGATTCAATAAAACAATCACCGTAAAAGAAATATTGAGAAGTAAAAAGGTCACCTGAGAAACTCCACACTAGGATTCCATGTAGGAAAACATGGATATGTAAGGAAAACTATTTGTCATGTTTTGATGGAGAACGATAATAATCATTATTAAGAGAATGTTAACCACTCGAAAATCACAAACTTGTGATATGTCAAATGGTCTTTGGTTTCCCAATATCAATAAAATGGGCCAAACAAATTTATGTCAACTTTCATAATGTTGAGGAATTTATTAATGAGATTCAGTAAGAACATGATGAAATATTCATAAATTTCAAGTAGAGTTTCATCCCTTAATAAATTTCTTCCACAAAATCATCTTTTTTCTAAATAATGAGTATTCATGATACCATAGTCAGAGCATAAGTAATAGAATCAAATTCTAGAGAATCACATAATTCAAAAAATAATAACTATATATTTCCTATATATTAATACATTAACCAAAACAAAAAATGGTTAGCATGAGATAATATAATCCATAAAAAAATAATCCTTTATAAAACGAAATAATACTCTTAATCTACAAAATTCAAAAAACAATACCAAAATTTCATCAAAGACCATTCAATACATAATTGTCCTTTAAATTATTCTATATAATCCAAAAAAATATTAAAACCCAAAAAACATATGAGTTTGATCACATAGTCTTCCGTGATAAATCAAAACATTTATCTATAAATAAAATATACTACTATAAAAGTCCCAAACTAAAGTTTAATTTACCAAGTCATATTCTCTATGATATGTTAATCATTTCCATAAGTTATATGAATCACTATATGTCCACAATAAAAACATATATTCCTCCAAAATAAAATTTTAAGCATAAATCCAAAATGAAATACCATAGTATTCTATTTTCTAAAATCATATAATGTTCTCCAAAAGTCATAACATCTATTAAAATACAATTTATTACTTATTCACCAAATAATTTTCCTATAGTAATGATATCCTTATGATAAAATGTATTTTCACAAAAGAAACTTATTCTTGATCTATAAAATTATCTAACTACAAATATTAATTCATACTAACCGGGGACTTCATGTAGGCTAGTGGTAGGCGATATCCCCTTGCCGCCCTTCGGTTGTGGGTTTGATTCCTTCGGCTTTTCCTGACACAACAAGTTTTCATTGTTCTTATGTGTTTTCCCTTTTATTAAATTTAAATGTAACTCTAACATGTTTTAACCTCAATGTTTATTTTATACCATTCATTTTTATCCAAATACATTAATACATCAACATATTATATATTGTCATTTTTTACCTATATATGATAATATAAAATTATCCCCAATAGAAAAAACATCATACCTGGATCACGATGTCCATATGATTTCATTATCATCTTTTTCACATATGTAGAAGGTCCATGAATTTCAACCATGATTTAGAAATATTTAAAATTAATTTTATTCTTTCATCCAAATAAACATTATACAACTTATTTCATATGGGTGTTAACCTTTAAATAGTATGTAAAAATAATCATGCATGGCATATAATTTCAAAAAATCTACTAAAACATGATTTTTATAGAAAAATGAGACCGAGTTTTAGTTGAATCATTCAATTAGTGGTCCTTTTAAAATACCATATGTATCTACTGAGAGACTATATTATAGAAGAAAATATAAATATGTTGTTCCAGGGTCTCATTCTTGAGTACCTTTTTCAAAATCATAATATGCTTCAAGATAATGTGGTAATGTAAATTTTTTTAAAATGAATTTATAATATTTACCATTATTGAAAATATATGAAAATTTTGAAAATATTATTTTATTAAATACATATCATGTTCTATAATGATATTGAAGTATAATGGAGGTGTATGACATCTCAAACAACTGCATGCAAATGAGTTGTATGCTAGATAATTTTTCACAATCATCTAAACATGACTTTGAAATAATTATATCAAGCATGTTATTAGGATGTCATAGGAATGTCGTTTGAGATCCTCATCCTTCCATTTCTAACTGACATTAATTGATCTGTAAAAGTTATAAAACAAGGATATAATTAAAAATAATAGACATAGGGACTAACCATATCTTTACAGAAAAATCATAATCCCTAAAGTTGTCTAAACCAACCACTGATACCAACTATAAGGACCTAGCCTTAAACATTACATTATTTGAGTAATGTCATGAATTCACATTGAGGTTCTTTTTAGTTTTAGTGTTTTAGAAAATTAATCTATAACTTTTACATTACAACTCAAAAATTACAATGTAGATACTTCTCCTCAGTTACCATTTTTTCATATAATAAAAACACTTAAAAAACAAATGTATTGTTCCAGGATTTAGATAGAATGACTTTTCCTTGATCCCATCCTTTAATCTATTCTCGTTTAATTCCTATAAAAAGTATTTAAAAAACATGGGATGAACATAAAAAGATCTTTAAGGGATATAAAATAATGAGGGAAAACATTAGTCCATGAAAACATACAAATCACTAAAATAAAGCTCTTTAATATTAAAACATAATCACTTTGACATACCTCAGAAATTGATAATATTTATGAATAACACATTGAAATCATAAATCATAAATGTAACTTGTGGAATCTATCAAATACTTACATTGTAGCTTCCATAGCTATATAGGGAGTTACATTTGGAATACCAATCAAAGTATATTCTCTAAATCTCAAAGGATAAACATTAACATTTACCTCCTTCACTTTGCCCAATGCATTGGAGAGGTATCTCAGGCTCACCCACCCTCGTTTTGTCACTAAACCACCAGTATATGTAAACAATTCCCATGAAAAAAGACAAATTCACGACACAAAAACCAAGAATAAAAGAATTATAACATTTTCATATTAATATCACAATATAACATTTAAATATATAGACATAATCAATCCATTATCAAAAAAACTTTAAATCCAAAATATGTATAAGATTATATGGTATTTATTTTATTTTTAAAAGCATTACAGCTTGTTATGGTTGTCATGTTTTAAAGAATGCTCGCGACATCAGAAAGGTCAGTTTCAATGCATATGTTAAAAAGAATCATTCCCATTATTGATTAGTAGAACTCTTAATAGAGAAAGGAATAATTTTTAATGAAAATAAAAGTCAAATGGTTTTATTCCCCATATAAAATAATGTCATGTACAAATTTTAATATTCCTCAATGAAAGGAGATTGAGACGACGTCCTTTACCAATATCATATCATTAGAATAAAGATAAATAAATGACATAATTATGTTTTAAAAATAAGAATACTCCCAATATAAGTTGATATTATGTGTAAAAAAATCAGAGTTCATTCAATCATATTCATAGTACAACAAAATATTGATGTAGATGTTTAACCCAAATAAATGAAATTGGGTTAATAATTTCTCTTTCAAGAATTATAGAGAACAACGACGTCACTAGAAAATTTTGAAAATTAGTTGATGATAAAGAAATGGGTCTCTCATCACAGGGCCAGAAAATGTACTACAATAAGAATATATAATAACGTATCCCAATCTAATTAAATGTAATTTAAATGATATTATATAAAATATTTCTTTGAAAAAATGAGGAGGCTGAAAGGTTCCCTTATCAATTTTGTATATAATGAAACATACACCGCATAAAGTATGTATCATACAATAAAGTTATAAATAATCATAAATTAATGTATATTACATAGTAAATAGAATTATGGGAAATAAAAACACCACCCAAATCCAAAATAGTGGAAAATATAGCATAAATCTCAGAGGAATGTAAAGTGAGATGAAAACCCCTTACATCGTGTCTGACATGACTTGTTTGTTCTTTAATATCATGAATTAAGAACTAAAGTTAATTTATACTTGATTAAGAACATTTCGGAAGATTATTATTCCTTTTATATCACTTATTACCACGTTATAAAAATCACATAACCATTTATGTTAATAATAGTCATTTTTTCGATATTTGGTACTTTAGTCTAAAAGAACATTATAAAAATACAAATTCTCCATGTGTTCAAATTTCCATTATCTACATAATGATATTAATGATTTTGAAATAATATATATTATATATATCGAGTATATATATATATATATTTATAATATTATTAAACCTTTGGAGGTATGGAATGAAATGCACTGTTCTTGGAGACGGTAAGTCGTACGTACGCATTAACGCTACTTTCATTTCTATTTCATATTTAATGGAAGGATAACATAATGAAACAAAGTTATATTAAAATTAAATTATAATATATATGTTCTATATGTTTCATATGTTTATAAATTCCATCCTTTGTATGACCTATGTATAGCATGAATGAGACCTATAAATTTGAGGGGGCGGTAGTATGCACTTTCTAAAATAAAATTATTATATTTACCCATTATGGTAACAATAATGGTCTGATATAAATGAAAAATACAGCATCATATAGAAAATATAAATATAATATATAAATACAGTGCCATCATTATGGCCATAATGACTGGCAGTAAGAGATATTGGAACAATCATTGTTTCGTGAGGTTGTAGTTTGTCATCCACAAAAACTATATGTTCGTATCCATTAGATGGAGGTGGTTGGAAGTATAGTTTAAATCCTTTTCATAAATTAATCATAGTATATTCTGGATACTTATGTTTTTGAAAATGAATGGAATAAGTAAACTTTATGGGGTTTGAAAAGGAAAATAAAAGAAAAAACATGAGAGATGACATTACCTTTAAATCGGGTAACTTCCTTTGGATTGAAACAAATGACATTATTTAACAACCCTAAGACCTAGGTAAGGATTATATAAGGAATATTCTTATTTTGGGACCTTAATTGGGCATAGGTTGGAAGAGACAAGGGGCCTGAGATGTGTGTTTAATGGGTTAGAGGTGGTGGCCATTTATAAGAAGGAGGAGGGGATCTTTAGGAATGTCTAAAAGTATTATATTATTTTTAATTGATTTTCAGTTTAAATATGTCCTAAAATTCTTTAAATTAAATATAGGGTGCATATAAGAAGAAATAAAATCATCCAATAAGAATTTAATAGGGTTCTGTTACATTTTAAAACCTTATCTTCTTTATTTTCCCCTTTTTTACTTATTTATCATTTACAATGTCCTCTTATATATTCATACTATATGGATATTATATTTACTATAAATTGAAAAGCGACCAAAAATTGATCATTAATGACAATTTTAATATTATATATATCATGCGGCCTAAATTTAAATTTTTAGGAATATTTGATCATTTAATAAAATATTAATTGTTTTAAAAACCTATTTATGTTAATTTATAATCTATTCATATTTGAAATTTCAAAAAAAATCTGTTAAAACATTTTAATATTGAACATCCATCATTAAATCAAATATAATAAGTAATTATTATCCCAAAAATTCATGTATGTTATAAAATGTTTCAAAATAAATTTATTTTAATATTTATTATCTCATTTTTGAAAATATTCATTAATGAGGAAATCATTATGTCATCATTGTGTCATTAAAAATTTTATTTATATAATGTTTAAAAATAATAAATAAAATACCATGATGTAGGAAATAATATAATATTTTAAATGAATATTTATAGTAGAATATTTCCCTTATATATCCCCATATAAAAATTGGTTTACTAAATGATATATTTTTATGTTACTTATTTAATTACATTGAATTAATTAATATAAAGTGTCATTATCAATCTCAAGAGGATTTATGAGGATTCAAAATTGAACCATGGATGCACTTGTTCAGAGAAACTTCATAAAATAGAGTGAGGTCAACTATAAGGGTAATTTGATATTATTATAATTTTTTTTACCAATATTTAGAGACATACAATTTAAGCATGGAAAATAAAATATTTATTGATGTAAATATTCATAATGTCAAAAAATAAATTTTACCTATTTAGAAAATTTAGACCTCTTGATTTTAAATATTAATTCTATTTTTCCAAATTCAAAACATAGAAGTAAAAAAAATTTATTTAAAAATAATTCATGTTGTCAAAACCAAAAAGCGTGTTTTTTAGAAACAATTACAATCAAATGTTTTATAATTGTTTATGTCCAATTACAATATGAAATTACATCAAATAACAAAAATTGAATTAAATTGTAAAAATATTATAAAATTAAACATAAATTTTTTTAATAGAACATTCTATAAATATAAATAAATAAGATGAAAATGATGTTTTGAAATAAATTGTAGTATTTCCATTATTCATTAAAAAATTCAATTTCTCAGGAAAATTCCAATAAATTTTTACAAAATAAATTTTGATATCCCGATTCTAAATAAAAATTAAATTTTCTCAATGATAAAATATAAAATTGAAAAAATATAGATAAAAAAATGGTTCTCCATTAAATTGCAGTAAAATGACCTTTAAAAAAATAATACAGTATTTCATGCTTAACATTGGATTCATTCACATTTTAATCCTCTAAAATAAATTGGATAAATGTAAAGACTCTTAACAAACATGTATAATCCTATATTATTTAGTTATATTTATTCCCACCAATACAACAGTTATGCATTGACTACCATTTAAAATAATAATATTATATTATTATTTTTTAGTATTACTCAACGTTGTGTGCTACATATGATTTCCAAGAAACTTGTTATTGTGTATCGAGTACACCATCAAAAATTGAATCCCCTTTAATGTGAAAATAATCTTTAATTTACATATATTAATAAAATTGAAAATGTCATATTATTTATTTACCAGCGATGTTAGAGTGAATGATTTTCCCAGACCAAACACCATGGTCCACCAAACCATGAAACCTCAGAAATAGAATATTTTCATGGATAATGCTCATTTTGTCAAACTATGTATCATTTTATGAGAAACTATTCACCCACTACCTTTATAAATGGTTCACAATATTCCAAACAGTATAATTTTTTTTAAATAAACTATCAATTAGAATTAAATTTTCCAACCCCCCATTTTAACCCATAATCTTCCCTAACCCATGCATTTTATATTCTTCTAAATTTTGGCGGCACTCATATGAATTCATTGTGATACTGAACTCCATAATTTGTGATTTAAGGGAGGAATTAAGATATTCACCCCACCTAGTAAGAGTATTGTATCCATTGGTGTTTCCTTCATCAATCTTGTACATCCCACATCTTTTAGAGGGTTCCTATATTATGGTTTGTTGGAACATGATCATATCATATTGGCTCTAAAAATTGGATATTTAAATCATAAATTTTTAATATTGGTGTTTAGGGCTCTGTTCTAGATCTTGTTTCTTCACCATTGTTTCGTTACAAATTGGGGATTTCTGTTGGAGTGAAATTTTCATTGAATTTATGTAGGTGTTCTATAATTAAAATGATAAAATCTTTATTCCAATTTCATGGATGTAATTATAGATATTACATAGGAGATTAAAAAATGAGTGATTTAAATTGAATTAATTTATGTTCTAAATTAACTAATTAAGGAATAATTTAATTGAGGATATTGAATTTATTTAATTGGAATAATAAGCAATTGATTAATTTGTGGGTATACTGGTTTTTAGAATTTTATAAATTAAATGATTAAATAATTAATGGAATTGACATGGTTAAATAATTGATGAACATTTTAATGGAATTCATGTGATCAATTAATTATTATATTTTGATATAAGTGATATTGTGATGTTGAGATATATTTTATATTTTGATATTATGATATATGTGATATTAAATTATTTTTATATATGTGAATTGAGATCATTAAAGGTAATAATGTAATTCAAATGTGAAATCATATTATTAATGGTAACAATGTAATTCAAATTTGATTTTGGATGATGAATTGTTACAGTGGCATTCATATGTAAATATTTGTAATGATGGGTAACAATTGATATCATATGTGAATTTAGCCAATGAATAGTATTATTGGAGATTATAATTGAATTGATATAATAAATGGTAACTTTAGAATTTTTATATGAATTGAGATCATGAATTATAATAGTGTAATTAAAATGTGAATTGAGATAATGAATGGTGGCTATTTAATTCTGATATGAATTGAGATGATTAATCATAACAATGAAAATTAGATATTTGAAATTCCTTGGGGAGTTTAAACTCCAATGTGGGTTAATGTAGGTATTGAGTGTTTGGGTATCCTTGGGAATCCTGAGGGTTTGTGTGGTTATATAAATTTTAATATATTAAATGTAAACTATTTAATTGATTGAAAAAATTTATTAATTTTAAAAATAAATTCACTTTTTGACATGATATTATTTTAGGCATTGTTGGTGATGGACTGCTGGGTAGTACTCAACCCATAATCGAGATGCCTGATCAGTAACTAAAAAAATTTCATTGATGTGTGATAATATAAATCAAAGGCCCTATGTTGAATGGCTGAGTCGAGATGGTGCATGAATGAGGGGTGAAGAAATGGATTGAAACCTTCTTGGGGGTCCTCAGTGTCTTTGTTTATTTTTGGGTTTTCTATATTGATAATAAACATGTATTTGTATGACATATCTATTTTTTTGGATAACATATTTATTGTTTTAGTCATCAAGTGAATCGGGTTTTTATTGTTATTGGTTATATCTTTGGTTACTAATATTTATTTCCACTATTATGTTACTTTGATAAAGAGGGTATATTCTCCCTAATATCGATGTTGAACCTTTCTCTAGTGTCTAGCCTTAGGTGTATATGGATTTTTCATGAGGTCACAAAGATAATCATCATGAGTAATTGGTGTGTTTCACATGGTTCGAGATGTTACCGAAACTGAATAATCACTCATATATTGAAAAGTGTCATTTAGGTGTACATGCTTTTCATGAAAACTAATCTTATCATGAAGAATATTTTTATCCCATCATTATGTGTTTATTTATTATCAGTGTATTTAGAATGTATACCTTTTAGTTTGAGTAGATACTAGGTAAATCATTCATCACACAATCCATTTTTTACCTTCAAATTAATAATTCATAACACCTTTGAAAAAATCATAAATTTTATACAGTCTAGATACAACATTTTTTTAGTATCACCATTTATACACTCCAATTTAAGGGGTATCTGAGTTTTCTATAAAAAAATTGAAAAATCATTTCTTAACATTTCATAGACATATCATATTGAAATTAATCGACATCAATAGGTCCTCAATTCTTCCTGATTTAAAATTCTTAAATCCAATGACTGTATATTATATTAAATACATCAAAAATTAAAAGTTCATTTTTTACCTGGATATCAATATATTCAAATTAAAATAATTCATCCCCAAAAAATAAATCATTCCATTGTTGTGAGAATTTCAGTTAGAAAATTCTAAAAACACCATTAACAACTTCCTAATATTCATTAATTTTAAATATTGAATAACCCATAATTATTTCACTATCACCTATAAATTATAATAAAAATAATTTCAAATGTGTAAAAATATTTGTAAATTTACATTAAAATTTAATTTTGTAAACAATAATATACATATAATAATAATTTATAAAAAAATATATATATGATAAATAGAAGTATGATTTTAAATATTTTTAATTATTATCATTCTAAAATAAATTAAAAATAACTAATGGTAAGGAAACATTAACATTGATTTTAGATGGATTATAGTAAATAAAATGTAATCATTTTTTTTATTAAGTATTTTCTTAAATTTTTTTATTTTAAATGTAAATAATTATATATCTTAATATAAAGAGGAACACATTGTAATGTGATAAAATTGATATTATAAAACATGATAAGGAATATAATGAAATTCATTTAACTAGTTTGAGGGTGTATGAATCTTTATATATGTGAATAAAGTAAAGAACCACAGAAACATTGTTTAGAGGGAACCTAATACTAGGATCCAAGGAAACAAGTTTTACTTGACTATGTGACAGATTGATCTAAGGCCATTACCTCCTCTAATGTACCTAAAAAACCGTTGGCACAGGGGAAATTATTTTATGGTTATATTCCCTTGGATAATGGTATTCTTTGTGGCCCCTTCCACTTCAACTACATATTCAATGTCAATTTCACTATGGAATGCGATATCATGAAGTCCCATGAGGTGGCATGCATCCTTACAAGAACTAGTCAAATATATTGTCAAACTCATTCCCCATACTAGAGTACTAATATATTTTCTTCAAGTCAAATAAAATTCCCCGTATTAGTCTAACATTACATGGAAGGGAGACCTTGTAACCAACATGGGCTTCTATGGGGTGAGGGTATGATAGGTACCATCACACCCAAATCTCATTCATTCCTCCCTCCAAAAAATTATTCTTAAGACCCCAATGCACTATTAACAAGATACTCTATATAATCTAACTATACATTTGTGAAGAAATCTGTATGTTTGGGTACACATTCATAAATCATTGGAATTAAGATTGATGGATGAATAACTGGTTTCATCATAATAATCCACCATTTTATGTTTCCTAACAATTGATTGTTTCGTACACTATGTTGTATTGGTTTCTCAATGTGTTGAGTCATTTGTTGGATGTTGACATTCCACCTACAATCTAGAATGTAAGTCTAAAGACCAAATAAAAGAGGAAACATACATGAAACAAAGTACCAAGACAATGTGAGTAACTATTTTTTTAATACTATTAAATCTAAAAAATGAATGATAAAAAAAATTATTAATAAGAAATCCCAAAGGCCCAAAAAAAATCAAAATCATTTTTAATCCTCTCTGAAGCCACATAATCTCTTTTCAATAATATCTACTATCCGTGAAATTGAAAGAAATATTGATAATCACAAACCATATCATAACAAGAAACCTAAAACCATCATCTACAAAAAGAAACATTTATGATAAATACGAAACATCTCTGGACTACAAGCCATATGGTGACCATTATGCATTTATGATCAAGAAACCAAAGACCGATGTCGAACTCTCACAGACAACTCAAGCACCTAATTTTATTCATCTATAAGACCCTGAGATGTACCCTACACTTATTTCATAATTGAAAATAAATTGTGACATAAATAACAAACCCATTATTCTCACCAAAAATAGATTCTATAAATATAAAATAAAAAATAAATTTTCAAAAAATATATTTTATATTATTACTATAAATTGGTTTTTCCAAATATATTGTATTATATAATATAAATAATGACTGAATTTAGAGAATCAAATTTATTAATTAAATATTAGAGATAAATAAATATTCTACTAAAAAAAATTGTTATAATTGAGTTAATCACAATTTGGTAATTGGTGATTTATTCTATAGTTTACATAGATAAAATTATCTTCCAATAAACAATATAATCATGAAATGTATTCATCATTAAATATATTATTAATATTTAGGTAGAATGTTTGATAAAAACATTCATTCCATCAGCATAAGAATATAAATATATATTTTCAAAAGTCAATACTCATTTTCCATAACCCAATTTACCTTCAAAACACTTGTTAACAATTCTAAAAAAACCATAAAAACCGTTTAATTAGCTAATTAATACTATGAATGGACACAATTAATTAAATTTTAATTTAATTAATGAATTGTATCTACACACACTTGAATCTATTAAAGAATATATTAATGCTTGCAAAATAGAACCCCAAATGAAAAATGTGAAGTGATGTTAAATATAATCAGTGATAAATATCATTTATGAAAACAAATGGCGTATAGAAATATTTAAAAAATTTAACATTCCTTGAATGAATAGAAAATATGAATATATTAATTCAGTCCAAAAATTTATATTGAATAGACACCGAAAAAGAGGATATAAGTGAATACGAAGGTTACTGTGATGAAGACTACTATATCTATAGCTTTTCATTTTTTCAAAATAGTTATATAATGATTAACTGAAATAAATTTATCATTTACACTTATAATAATGATAATTTAACCATTGATAAGAATGAATAGAAAACTGAAACCCTTATTATGATGATCGATATGTGGGTGTACGATAATAGAAATGTTCAATGAATTACTATCATGAGATTCTTACTATGGATTCCAATGATGTTTGTGGATTGATTAATGTGGTTAAGGCATTTTGAGTGAGAAACAAGGCTACTATATTAGATAAATAAAATTGAGGTTCGTTATGTGTGAGGGGAAAATACTATTATCATGAGAATGAATAATCCCAAAATAAATTTTTACCATAGTAGTTAATATTTTTAATGTTTTTTCTCAAGGAAAATGTTTTGACAAACATAGAAGCCCCATTTTCAATTTCCAATATTTAATAATTTATAGTAAAGAAATTTTTTTAAATAGTAGTTAAATAACTGATATAAAAGGATGAAATTTTTTTTAATTGTATATTTGTCAAATGGGATCAAAAATTATATATTATCTCCATCATATATAACTAACATTAAAAATGTATCATTTTAAATGTAATTCTAAGCAAGAGACATGAGTACAATTACACTTCTTATACCCAATATTAATTAATTTGAATCAATTACCCCACCATTATTATAATTCATTATGAAATAATATTCATCATGGAGATCAAAAATCCTAATATTGATATTCATTTCTTATAATATTCCCATTTGGTCCTACATATTTTTTTTCAAGAACATAATCTATCCAAAATCAGTTGTTTATCAACCATGACCATAACCTCTATAGAGGGGTTTATTGTACAATATTATTCCATTATTGAAGATAAATCTACATATAATGTACCTACTTATATGTTTATTAGTTCACTTCAGTTCTTCTCAAATATACTTTCACATGGACGAAATAATGTTATATTTTCCAATATACATTCATGAACTATTCTGACACTCCATTATGAAAAAATTTATATGGTGTGATAAATGTTTTTATCATATAGATAGTAAAATTCTGAACAAATATACTTTTCATGTTCACAAAACCTAAATTTCATCCTAGACCTTGTATTGTATCCTTTACCAATTCAAATCACGTTTCACTATACCCATAATCATCATGGTAGTTGTTCATTCCTTTGCATTTTATACTATGTATGAGTAAGTGTTCTGTATAGAAACTCTCATCAAAACAAATATTTATTGATCACTTTTATCACATGATACAGTAAAATTTATAGATATATTATCTTGGACAAACAAAATAATTTCCTTTTCATACCATCACTGATAGTTTATGGTCCCGACATTCACATTGATTTTTAATCCATCTAGTCATAAGGAAACACAATTCTGAATCCCAAATAACATATCTATTTCATACCCTTCAAAAAAATTCATATTTTAGTCCTATATAATAAATAAAATAAAAAAATAAAAAACTAACAATGAAATTATTCATATTCTATTACAATTCATTATAAAATTCATAAATCCTAAAATTGATCAAGTTGTAGATTACAATTTCAATCCATTTATGAGTACCCAACTACATAAAATCTATAAAATAAATCATTTTAACAAAATAACATTATTTCATTCCAAGAAATTTGTTAATTAATATTATTTGAGAATTATGAAATAACACTATCATAAAAAAAAATTTATTACTAAGTGGTATGATCCTATCCATATTAATGATTTACAGGATATGAATCTTTTATAATGAACAACATTTTCATTTAAAATAAATCATTGTAAATTTTGACTTGAAATCTTAATTCTTCTTACACATACATCATATTTATAGAATGAATTTAAAGATATTTTATTTTTAATAAACATATAAATGTTTCATATAAAAAGAATAAAATATTACCATTATTCCTTTTTAAAACAATGCGATTATTATAGAGTGTATTACTATTATATTATAGTTGTTGATCTAAAATAATAATTTACTTACACATGAGATATTTTTATAACACAACGCCTTAAAAACATTATATGAATATAGAAAGGGAAATTTATAATAATTATGGTTTTTAAAGAAACATGAGAACTACCAAAAAATATTATATTAATAATACAGTTTTTTACCATAAAAGGAAGAATTGTTTTTTAATGTGAAATGATATTTATCATATATTTTGAATTCAAAATATTTTATTCAAAATAAATTAAAAAACATTAAACATTGTTATACATAACTATGTGAATAATTGCCTTATACTTGGACAATAACTCATACAAATTGAATAACTTACTTAATATGTTATAATAATTACATGGGAGAATACAATAACTAGTTTAATCCATTCCTTAATGAACAAATTGGAGTTCCATTGTTGGATCACCAGTTATCAAGGGCTGTATGAGTCATACCAATCATCATTAGATATATTATATTCACCTATCATATAAAAAATCTCAAGCCAATAACATGTTTATAACACATGAAATCATGTTTTCCAATTATAAAATTATTCAACACACTAATAATATTTACATTTATTGGATAACTAAATAACAATTCCATTTAAACCCCATTTTAAAATACCTTAGGTAAAGTGAAAATGATTTTTATTTGAATAAAAAAAAGAATTAATTTAATTTAATCAAATAATAAAATTATATTTATGATTGTGGAAAAAAATACTGATGATGTATACATTAAAAGATATCATCTATGTTCCATTTTGTAATAAATGTTAATAAATTCCATATTAAATATTTAAATATATACCTTTTATAAAAATTCACATGTTGTTAAAAAGAGATATAAAATTTCACTCAAAATTTACTAATGTTCATATAAATACATCACTAAAATAATTTATTGAAAAAGGTTGTGAAAGAAAACTATTTTTTAAAATTATCTAAAAATTATTTATATCATGGTTTTATGTAATTGTGTCCCTTAACCAAATCCTGGCTCAAAAAATAAAATACAATACCGTCATGAATAATTAAATCTTTTACAATATTTATTTATTATAATCCTTTTTAATGTTTATTATTGATTATTTTTTTTAATTTTATAAATAATTACATAATCAATAAAGGTAACATCCAATGTTTTGAAGTTATTCAATGCATTTTTTCTAAATTAAATCAATATGTTCATCATGGTCTAATAGATCACTATTATATTATCTTCATATTTAAAACCATAAAATTAATATATATTTTTATAGTAATTATATTTTAAAAAAAATGAAATATTTTTAGGGAAAATAAATTCTTTTACAATCAATGATTTTTTACTTTGAAAATACAAATGAGTAAAATTCCAATTTTGAAAGAGATTAATGGATAAAGATAAGTATTACTTTATCATTTCATAATGGCGATAATACCATAAATTCCATATTATAAATTAAAATATATATATATATATATATTAGATTTTCATAGTGAGCCTAATTTTTATTACATATCTCATTACATCATTTTTTTAAAACAAACAGCAGAAATTCATTACACCACGAGGATCCGTATGAATTAGTTCCTTAGAAAACTTATTACCATAAATAGAATTTTAAAAAACATAACCATTTAGTTAATTTCTTCATATCTATCTTATTATTTTCTGATGAGTTTTCCTTAGTACATGTTATCACATGGAGAAATTCATCAAAATGGGGTGAGTTAATCATGGTACAAGGATAAATATAAACATGAAACAATATAAAATTGTTTGAGCATTATCATAATATATACATAGGATAATAATATCTATATGAAGAATTTATTATTTTTTTGAATGTGGTAATGCATAAAAATGAAATATCATTTCATAGTGGTAAACTACCACATATATTTTTGAAACAATATTACCTCATGTTCTTTCAAATTTCACTTTTTCTCATGATTTTATTCACATTACCAAATTAATTTTACTGCTATAATATTCTAGGATCACCCATCACAACATTATATTTAAATTGAGCTATAAAATTTGAGGTTCACCCATCACATCACTAAATTTACATTATCATGCATGCCACACAGAACATATATAAATATTAAACAGAAAATTCCCCATGGAGTGTGATGTGATTAATTTCATAAAAATACATTCATATAATTTGTTTTCCCAAATGAATGTGGGAATAACATACATGATATAATAATCATCAACATTGACTAAAGAAGAAACAATCTCATGATGTAATAGGGTTGTTCTTTTAAAAAAAGAGTTCTTTTGAAAATCATTGTATCAGAGATAATCTCATTTAAGAAACAAGAATATACAATAAAAGTTAATATAATGATGATGAACTAAAATTTATGGAATAGTCATACTAAAATTTATGGAATAGTCATACTAAAATTTACATGTAAAGGAATGATTTTGAAAATATAACTGATTTTATTACTCATTTAAAAAACACATAAGGTCTCACTAAATTATAATAAAATCCTAAAATTCTAAATATTATGTTTTGGATACATTCAGGGAAAAATATATTTTCATTTAAATTATTAAATTAATTATAAAATTTAAATTACAAATTTAGGACAAAGAGTAATTCCAACACTAAATTAATAATTTTTAAAACATTTAAATACTTAGTATATGATATATTTAAACCAAAATTTCATTTATATGATGCCCAAAATTTATTTATAATTTCATTAGTGGAGTTATGATTCATTTTACTCATTTACAATTTATAAGGGTCGTGTTACTATTCATATGGTCAAGATACTATTTCATCAGAATATGTTTTTAAAAATCCAAAAATACTTCTTATATCATTATGTATTCATCTATAATGTTTTTTAGCTATGTGATTTTTACAAGATTTAAACTATATGAAATTTCTATAAGAAGTGGGAAATCTCATTGATAATATTTACGTTCATTACATCCTTACACCTTTTGAAATTTCGCACTCGAATTATCTTTTAACATAAATAGTAGATGTAACCTACCCTTCATTGCCTCCTGCAATTCCCAAATTTCTTATTAATACAAATTATTACTAAAAAATCAACAAGGTGTCGCATTATGTTGCGTAGAATGATATCTATCATGTCTTAAATCATTACTAGCTTCTTCTCAAAATAGAGATCATCATCAAGTTCTACCTCCTCTTAGTTTAGAAAATTTGAGTGATCTAGTATGTACTGCTTTTGGGGAGATACAAGGAACATGTCATGAACATGAGTCCTATTTGGTGGAAGTGAAACCTGATTGGACACAACTCATATGTGATCAATGATATCAATATGGAAAATATACCATTAGTATATATTCCCATTATTTTCAAAATTAATGACTCTCTAACATTATGATATTAGACGGATGAATTTATCTCATACATCAAACTTTGTGTCCATTCAATGATTTTTAGTATAAATATATTGATGACTCTGAGAATCATTGATATGTTGTAAGATGGATTCATCCTTCAATGTTATCTCTTGAATATGATCAGGTCAAAGTAGATTTCTCTCACTAACATAATCCCAACAGTTCGGTGTTCTACATTTCATTCTTTATAGAGCATCAAATTATGTTATATAAATATTTGAGTGGATGTTTTTGTTGAATGAGAACTTAACTAATAGTTGAAGGTAATCCCATCCACCTTCGAATTCTAACGTTTTAGATCTTAGTGAGTGTCTCAATAGATCTTCCATATTGGCCATTATTTTGTGCGTGATAGTTCATGAAGAAATTTAATTCAGTAACCAATGTATATTGAAGAATCCTTTAGAATTTTGTGGGAACCTGAGGTCATAATCAGATAAAATGGATAATAGAAATTCATCATGTCTTACTACATCCTTTACTTATATCATAGAATTTTTTAGGAGATATATCTTCTCGATTAACAAAAAGGCTAGTTTTCATGGAGAGTTAGTCCCCCAAGAACATTATCACGTTATGTCATTTGAATGTGTATGGGAGACCCATGACAATGTCCATAGTTACATTTAAAAATTTCTACATGTGTATGTGATATTGATGTAACACCCCATTGGAATTATGTTGCTCTACTTTAACATGCTAACATATCTAACACTCTGATATATATTTTACAATCCCGTCCATTATGACATCCCACCAGAAGTCTTCTTATATAATGTTGTAAATAATTGTGCCAGAACGATATATATATAATGTTAAGCTATGTGAATTTTTAAATAGGTACATCTTTATCCCAAGTGATGAAGTCTCAAAAATACATTTTCCCAACCAAATAAAACCATCATAATTGATGTGGAAATCTTTCAGCTTTCATTCCATTAAAAAAATCACCATATTTGGTAACATTAGATCATCTCTTTATTCCCCTTTAATAATATCTTTGATAAATGGTTGGGATGTCATTTGGGAAAGGTAGGACATATCCACTTCCACGATGATTTATAAATATATCATATTCATATCCAATAATATTTGGTCTTTCTCAATTTTTATTTTGGATTGAGTAGTATTTTTTCTGCTAAGAGAATAAGCTACATTATTAACCATTCTTAGATTAAAGTGAATAGTGAAATCTTAGTCTTTGATAAAATTTATCCATCTCCTCTAACACATGTTTATATCCTTATGTTTTGAAATATACATTAGGTTATTTGGATAAGTATATTTGTTACATTTCTCACCAAAGAAGTAGTGAAACTAAATTTTCATGGAGAAAATCATAGCTGATAACCTCAAATCAATAATCGAGTAGTTTTTCTCATTGATATTCAACATTTATAAGGCCTAGGATTTCAAATTATTAATTTTAATGAGTCAACACCAAATCCATTCATGGAATCATCACTATTTATGGTAAATTATTTCCACATTTTAGTATGGTGAGTATAGTAAAAGTGATAATCCTCTTCTTTAGCTCCTTGAAACATTCATCACAATCTTCCATCCAGAATTACATTTCCCAATTCCTTCTTAACATAATTATCATGCTTTAAAATTGTAAAATATTTCTCAAAAAATTCATTTGTAAACAGATAAACCAATAAATATGGGGATTTTAGTGGCACAAGAGGGTATAGGCCATTCTTCATCACACCATTTCATTTATGGGTATTTGAAAATTCCCATACTTGTGATAAAATGCCCCAATAATGTGAATTGATACATCCAAAAGTCACACATTCAAATCATGCGTAAAACATATCCTTTTTCAATGTCTCTAAAATAAACTTCGATGTACTTTATTGTCACCCATAATCTTAGAGTAGATGATAACATAATCGATAAATACTACCATAAGGATGCTGAGGTAAGGTATAAACAATATATTTATCAAGTAAATAATTATATCATGTGACTTAGTATGTCTGGGGGCTATCACTAGAAACTCATAGTTCCCATATCTTGTAAAAGAGAGATGTTTCTGAATATATTACTTCCTACCCATTAGTTGATTATATTCTTAATGAAGATCCAATTTTTAGTGGTAGTGTGTTATTCACAACTGAATAAATAAGTAATCAATTCTTGGACGTGGGAACGCTTTCATTAGGGAGATCTTTTTGAGTTCCTTATAATCAATACCCAGACACATTGATCTATCCTTCATCTTGACGAAGGTAACTAGCACACCCCATGGTGATACACATGGAAATATTAACCTTTTTGGAAATGTTCTTCTAGTGGCTTAATTATCTCTTCTTGTTTGACATGATGCTTCCTATAAGGGCATAGTGAGATATGAGTTTCTCTATGTAAGAGTTATATTTAGACCTCTACCCAACAATATAGGTGGAGTCCAGGTAAATCATTAGTAAATAAATCATTGAATTCCCTAATGAGGGAAATTTCTTAAGGTTGATAACTTCATTTTACTCAATAATTGGAGAAAGGTATGATTTTTTATTGAGAATAAACACGCACATACTTAATTATTCTACAAAGGAGATTCATGATTTTAATTTCATTTTTATTGGATCATCAGATGATTTTTAATATGAATAGATATTTCATTTCCCTTACAGGTGATAAATGCATTAAATAATGAGAGCCAATCCATTCTTAGTATAGAGTCAAATTATACAAAGGAATGTAGTACGAGATTCTCTAGAATACTCTTACCACGAATACCAATAGAAGAAGAATCCAACGCATAGGTTGTAATGATTTCAACAAATTGGGATTTTGTAGATATCACTACATCATGTTTTTAGGGGAATTAATTAAATAGACCTATCAAACAATAAATATGTACTATAATGTGTATTACAAGAATCTAATAAGACTTTTCCATTCATGAGTGAATAGGATGTGTACCCTGTATAACATCGTTTCATGGTTCACTTCAGTAGTAGTGATGGAATAATCCTTTCCTTTTTCATTTTTATTTGGTGTATTTTGACACTTAATACCCTCTAAGATTACATGTTGAGTGAACTAGATTTCATATTACCTTCTCTCCCTACCGTTGTTGCATTAAACCATGGGTGGTGCACTCTTTTCCTCCAAATAATTGTCTTTTTTGTCATGTATTTTCAAAAATAATGAGCATGGTGGCTCACTATCTAACACATAAAGAAATCCCCCATCCCATAAGGTAGTTACCATGATCCATCTTTACCCTTTTTTTAAAAAATTGGTGGTTTAGTTTGTGTTCCTACTATGAATGGAGAAACTCAATCTGGAAACTCCACATTTCGTTTATTATCATCATAGGTATGAAAAAATTATCAAAACTCCATTTAAAAATGAGTGATCATAAGATAACATCTCCATAACTCCCAAATTATCAAATTAAAATATTATATAGAGGTTGAAGTTCTTTATCACTAAAAAATCTATAAATTTTAGTATCATTATTTATAATAAAACCTAAAGAGTAACATAAAAGTAATGTGAAATTTAATTTATAGGTCATGATAGATTATCCTTAATTTTTCATCATATATTTGAATTATATGTCCATATTTTTTCAAATATTTTTACGGAAATACCTGTAATGAGACATCATCTAAAAGTATTCCCACTTAATCTCTTCAATTTCTCCCCTCAGCTTGGAGTTCTTAATTGAATACGACCATTGATCAACCTATCTAAATAGATGATAAATACTGATATTATCCTTCTCTATCTTACAAAAATGATAAATAGAAATGATATTCTCCATTGGGATGACCCACTATTCCATGACTGGTGTAACAGAAGATCCACTATTCATTTGTGGTCGTTGCCGCATAAAACACTCGATATCCAGCTGCACCCTATAAGGTTATGGATGGTGTTTCAAATTATTTAGGTTTTCCCCAATGACATGAGATAGCTAGGTAATAATAAAAAATGAATTTTAAAAACCACCACCCAAGTTAATGGGGATTTCCTTCACCAAATAACATAATTTTCCCTCACATTGGTTTTTGGTATGGTTTATCCTAGTTCCCTCCATTTTATAAAATAGAAATGGTTTGAACAAAAAACCATCAACAGTTCATGAATAATTTTACTTTAAGGATTATATTACTAGATTATAATGTTTAGAATTTTTGAAAACACTGCATCTTGGGTGCTCAATTATTTTTATTCTCATACTAAGGGTTTTCACTATGCTTCACTATTATGAAATCCCAAATTAACAAAACCTTTCTATCATTCCAACAATAGTGACTCTTATTTTTATTACAGATATTAGTAAATCATATTAATGAAAAAAAATAAAATCACCACATAATAAAGATAAAAATGGATCGATGTCCTCGAATAATTAGGACTACACATATCATTTACAAAGTAAAACAAATTCATTAATTTAATTCATTTTCCTCTAACTTATTAATGTCCCTTGAGTTCTCCTTATCATAGTTAATCACATGATTATATAAATTAAAAAGTGGAGAGAATAAAGGAAATAAGAGGATAGATATGAACATGAATCAATATATCCTAAGGTGAGAATACCCATTACATTGTCATAGTACCATAACCATGAGAGGAAGAATTTATGGAAATAATTGAAATGTGGAATTGTGTAAAAATGAATCATCATGTCATAGTGGAAAACTAACAAAAATAGTTGTGATGAAAGCTACCATAATGTTCATTAATATTTTACATTATCTCGTTAGTTTCTTCAGTTAACAAATTCATTTGATCCCTATCTAATTCTAAGATCCCTCATCATAGCATAACATTTACATTGCGCTATATAATTTCTAGGGCACCTATTACATCACAACATTAATATTATCATCCCTGAGAAAATAAAACATATATCAATTATGAACATATAACTAACCATGAAATGTAATGATATTCATTTCATAAGGATACATTCATTGACATTAGGTTTCAAAATTATTGATGGTATAACATACTCTATATAAGAATTATCATTCCTTAGTGATGAAGAAACAATCTCTAGAATGAAAAGCTTTATTTTTTTGAAGGAAGAGTTCTTTTGGATATAATTATTTTTTTCATAAACTAATTTTTAAAAAATTATGTCTAGGAAATGCTAATATAATTATGAATAATTTCTTTTTGAAATAACAATACTATAAATTGGGTGAAAGAGGGAAATGCCAATAAAAAGTGTTGGGTTTGAAAATTCCCCTTACCATGTGTCTGAATGCTTACTTCACATTAATGTCATGTATATTCACAGTTGAGTAATTTATTAGTAATTAAAGAATTATATATAATTTAATCTGATTCATTATGGTTTTATAATGTTCTTTTATGGTTATTTTGATGAGATATTGATATAACATAATCATTCCAGAGTGATGGATTTCATAGTTTGAATGATCGGTAAATTTGTATACATGAAGAGAAGATCATGTAAAATGGAGCTAAATATGAAAAAAAATTGTTTTATGTTAATAATTATATTATAAAGGTTTAAATGATCTTGTAACATGTTTTAGTTATTGTATGAAGTTGAATCATTAGATAAAATTTAATTATGATGTATTAGGTTAATTTTATAAGTTTTTTATCACAAAACAACTTATTTGTTATCCTTATTATTATGTATAAATGATAGTTATAGAATGTAACTATGGTTATAACATAAAATTTATAAAATTTATTAAATCATTTATTGTTTTTATAAATATCCGTGAAGGTGTTAATTTAAAATGAAAGTGCATCTCCCATGATGTTGGTAAACTGACACATCACATGCGAATGATTCATTTTTAAATAATGGAGAGATAGGGTAGAGTTTAAGGATAAATATTTCATTAAAATGATATAACTCCCTTTTTATAAAACTTACTAGAATTTATATTCAATTTTTATAAGATAAGATTAGAATAAAAATAAGATAATATATAGAATATAATGGAAATTAAATGAAAGAGATAGTGGATTTACAACCCGGATTTATACTACGTGATATCCTCTATAGCGAATGCTATTAGGCTTCTAATGAGAAACAAATATACTATAAATGGGGGAGGGACTATCTTAGAGTGATGGGACGAATTTGGAATGTCTCAAATCTTTAGATATGTGAGTAGAAGAGGGTGCGAGGGTTCATATTTATAGTGGATGAGAGGGGTGTTTTCTTAATATTGTATTTAACGAATTATTATTTTGGCTATACAATATGAATAGTCTGAGCCTTATCACAAAATTTATTAAAATAATGAATGTGTATTCATTATTTTGGGCTCAGATAATCCTTTAATCATATATGACTACATATTTAATATATTTATCTTTAATCGAAATTTATCATATTTTACTATTTATAATGAATTCTAGTATTTCAGAGAAATCTCAAATATTCACCATAAAAATTTTCTGATATTTATAATAAATAACTATACTCCATTTTATTAATATAATTATATAAATATGATTAATATAATTTTTAATTAAAAACTTCATTTATTTGGAAAATATAGAAATTAAAATTATAACTAACATTATAAAACAATAAAAATTTATAAAATTTATCTTTAAATTACCATTATATCATAATAGCTAAAAATATAAATTTAAGGATAAATTATTGGAAAATAAGTTTTCCATTAAATAATTAAAATAATTATAAAAATATAATTAAATATTTATGACTTATAAAAATTCCAACACCCAATTAAGAAATTTTATGACATTTAACTACTTAGCCTACTATATGGTTATACCATAATTTAATTTATAGGATGAAATTTTTTTATTTATGACATCATAGGTTGGGTAACTATTCATTTGGAAGGTCACGATTCGTAAGGGTCATATTTTTATTCTGATGGTCAAGTTACTATTTACATAGTATAGGATCCTTGACATTAAAAAATATTTCATATTTCATTATTTCTTTCTTTGTAATGTTTATTTGTCTATAAGTGATTTTATGAGTTTTATACCATTTTAAATTA
The DNA here is from genome assembly GCA_963277665.1 of Viscum album. Taxonomy (NCBI): domain Eukaryota; kingdom Viridiplantae; phylum Streptophyta; class Magnoliopsida; order Santalales; family Viscaceae; genus Viscum; species Viscum album. Next base: position 1,970,341,837 of record OY728132.1, read on the forward strand.
CTATAATAATAGAGAAATTCCATGGAAAAAAGTTTGGGCCATTACAATAATTGTGAGGCATTGATGAAAAACCAAAAATATCTCATTATAGTTATGGAAATACTCATTGCTCATGATCGACATTACCATTTTTCAATGGATGGAAGGATTGTAAAATAGATGATATATTATTTTTATAAAAATTTAAATGTATAATTAATATCAATTTAATATTTTAAAATTTTCATTTTATCCATATGTGAGAGGCTGTAAAGGAAAACGAATTGCAGTAGTTCGCTGGGTATTAGTCTTCCATACACATGAAAAATGTATTCATTTTTGATATGATGGAATTATTTAATAGATAAATATTATTACATTTTCATAAAAATTTATATATATCTATTAACGGTACAAGTGTTACTATAAAATTATTTTTTATGAATATAATATGGATATAGAATAAGAAATAAAATGTAATTTCTAGGTTAATAACTATACCTATTCATCATACAATCTATTTAGGATAATAAATAAAGCCTCAGTAGGATAGTTTTATGATCAAATATGTGAATCTATGACATGGGGATGAATCTATGGAAAAAATTTTAAAAGGTACTATATAGAATGGAAGACATTTAATCATTGAAGAAAAGAGGTGGGTGAGTTTCCTTTTAGAAGTTGGGGAGGGTAACATTTCAAAATAAATAAAATAATATTTTATATTAATTTTAAAAATAATTTAAAATGGTTTCAAAATAACATATAGTAGAATATAATAATTATATGGTAGTTATATAATAAGAAAAAGATGTTATGGGTTTATAATTTTTTTAACTTTTCTACTAAGTAAACCATTCAACTAAATAATTTTATCATTCCCCTTTGTAAGATATTTTCCAATATAAAACATTTATAAATTTACACATTGATTAAATATTTGAATCTTAAATGTATAAGGAATTCCATTTTAAACCATTTATCTAACTAGATTCCATATATCTTGATTTTTGTGATATATAAATTATATAGTGGGAAACATTTTAAATATAATATTATTGATGTAATTTTAAAAACTATTAATGTAATATCACATTAACAAAATTACAAAATAGGAATTAAAATATAAAATGAAAAATGTTTTCTATTAAATTTTATTTATATTTTATTTTTTTGGGACATTATAAATCACACATTAATATTATTTTTATAGGGTTTTAGATATTTTATATGATTTTTTGAAAATTTGTAAAATCATTATATCCACATTTCATAAGAATATAATATAATAATATATTAAATTAAATTTAAAATAATTTATATAAAAAAATTTATATAACATTAATATAGACGTTTTTATTCAATCAATATTTAAATTTACTGAAATATAGGTTATGAATATATATTTAATATTTTAATTTCACTTTTATATAATTGTATATAATTTGTTTAAATCTTTTTTATACAACTCTGAAATAAATATCGATTGAATTTTTTAAATCAATTATAATTCATATTTATTATCAAATTTGTGAAAAATATCTCAGCTTTGTTTATGAAAAAAAAAATTACATTTCTAATGTCCTGCATAGAGAGCGTCTACATCGAAATTTATTTTCAAATTATCATGAAATAAATTGTAATTTGTATTTATTGATTAATTTATGTATGATTATTTTAGTATATTGTCGAAAATTACTCATTCCAGAATCCTTATAAATTTTTATACTGTATTTGTGACATGGTGATAACATAAATTATATTGTATTTCAAAAAACCATATTTTTGTTATATTCATTTATAATTTATCATCAACAAAAAGATCAATAAAATTAATCCAATATGAAATTTTAATTTTAGAATCTAAATATAAAATCTATTTCATCATATTAAATTCCTATATGTGATATAAATAATTATTCTTATAAATTCTTGAAGCACTAATGAAAACAATTATTACACAAATGTGTTTATATGCACAAAATTGGGCATATATCAAAATCTTATATAATGATAATTTCTATATAGTATATTTTATTATTATTAACTAAATTATTATTATGTTAATTTATGAACAAAATAAAATCACTAAGTAATTTTCAATGAAATTGATGATATTTTTTTATTTATTTTTGTATTTTTTCACTATTCACTTAAAAATCATTATCTTTTGAGAAATAAAAACATATCATCCTAATATAATTATTCAATGTTGAATTAAAAAATTCCTTTTAAATGAATTATAATCTTTAAATTTTTTAGAAATAATTTACAATATTTTATAAGGGAAATTAATAATAATAATTTGTTAAAAAAACATGTTGTAGAAGAATATGATGACATTATTATAAATTGAGTACTTATTTTCATATAATGAATCAAATAATTTTTATTTATCATTATATTTTTTATATATTTATATTTATTTATTTAATTAATCTTTTTCATATCCACAAATTTTACTATGTGTTTACTGTGGTAACATTAATAATGTTGGGTTTATTGAAGTTAAGTGGTGCTTTTTGAATACTCTATTTAGCATAATGTTCTTTTAAAATCGGTGGGGGGGTCTAAATTCTACCCCATTAAAAAATTCATTCGATGTTATATTTAAATTTATCTCAGTAATCATGGTTTTTAAAATTTAAAAATACCATTTCAGGAAAAAAACTAGCTAAAAAACGTTAATTAATCATTTTTCTAAATTAATGGAATGAAAATTAAAATTTCCTTCAAGATTAACACATAATTTTGTATCTAATAAATATAAAATTACTGGTAAGTGAAAATAAATTCATATATGAAAAATCTTTAATCAAAATAATTTTTGGGTAGTGATATAGAATATTTTTCATAATTATGGTTATGATAATAATAAATTCAATGCGCTCAAATACATAGATGAGTGATGTGTTAAAATGACCATCATTTCACTTGAAATTAAATTTATAGAATAATTTATTTTTCAATATCATTTCTTATGATATAAGGTACTATTGTAAAATATATACAATATACAAAAGAAAATTAAAATGATTTACAAGTAAAATTTCATCCATTAATCAATTCACATAAGAATCTCATCTGTTTCTAAAAATGACACATATTGGAGAAATATTTTACATGCTTAAAACATTTATATAAATATATAATGGATTATAAGACCTATGAAATTTTTATATATCATTAACCCTATCAATATAAATTATTCGAACAAAATTTATAACATGGAAGGATAATTTTGAATAATTACAAAACATCATATGAGTTAATAAAATATTAATCCATAAATCCTAAAGAATAATATCCAAAAATCAACATAAATATTTTAAAAATAAATATTTTTTAAATTCCATAAATTTTTCCTGATTAATATTGAAACACAAATATTAGAAAAATTTTATCACTTATTCATACATGAATAACAAAAAATTTAAAAAACAAAATCACATTAACCACTTGTAACATCACATTCAATAATATGTATGATATAGTTATATATTTTCAAATTTATATTGATCATTTCGAAAAATTAGACTCATAATTACTTTTTATATACAACTAAAATATTATTCAACCTTAATTTCTAAAATAAAATCCAATTAATAAAAAAATTCAATTTCACTTGAACATATAATATTTCAAATATAATGAAATTAATCAAAAATAACATTATTATCATAGTCACTATATATCATTTCAATACCATGGTAATATATACTATAAAACATATATTCTATAAATTTATCAAATTTTTATTTCAGTTTAACATATTTACCTCAATATCAATGCTAAAATAAAACATAATGTTTATCAATACCTCTAAATTTATATACAAAAATTACAAATATGTTTTTCTTAAATGGAAATAAATATTACATAACAAACCCATATATTATAAAATGCTACACATCCATTCAAAATTAGTTTTTTTCATATAAATAAAAAATTTATAATCAAATAAGGTGTCTTTTCATGAAAATTCTCCATTATTTTGAAATACATTTCTTGTTGATTATGAATCCTCCTTAAATCCTATGAAATTTTTTTAAAATTTTTGGTTTGAGATAAAACTCGAGTAAATGGCAATAAAAAACAATTTAAAAAATAGTTAATTAAATATTAAAATAATTATATCATAACATATAGTTTTCCCTCTTCATAAAAGTCTTTATAGGTCCAAAATATAATTAAATTACACATGGAATCTTTGTATCCCAGAATTTTTTAATAAATGAAATTAAAATATAACAGAGAATAAAAATCAGGGGATTTTATTTATAAATCATGATAACCATTGAAATAAATTTTTTATAATTATTACATTTTACCGAAATGGAAAAAATAACTATTTTAAAACAAAAAATCATTGCAATACCATTTTAAATCTAAAAATGTTAATTAAAACTATTTATAAAAACTAGAAAATACATGTAGGTATCATGTGACTTAATATTCATATCAACAATATAATCAATCATTGAAATGGTGTAAAATTCCTTTTATGTTATAATAAAATCATTGGAGAAACAATTAACCGATATACTCAATTCCTTTTCCCAATTTATTTGATAGCTATATCGTTCTCACCCATCATCATGACCTATTTTGAGCTCACCCATTATCATCATCTATAGAGAGATCACTTGAAATCATAGAACTATTCCAAAGAACCATGAAATGAATAGTACTCATGAAATATTTCATTTACATCACAAAAATATAATTTACATTAATGAAAAAATTTATATTTTAAAATATCAATTCCATTTAAAAAACATTTTTAATATATCCATAAAAGAAAATAATGGGTTTTCTTTGATGATAATTATGAAATATTATAATGTAATAAAAAAAATTAATTAATGGTTATTGAAGTGGGAAACTTATTTTATTTCTTATACATTAAAATTGAACATTGATTTCTTCTTTTAATTTAAATAATTTAGAAACATTCCATATAAAATACATTAAAATATTACATTTTTAATTATTTGTATGAAATTTAAAATGGGAATAAAATTTTATTTATAGTTCATTTATTTCAATATAAATACATAATTTATTTAATTTATATAATATGTAAATGGATGAAAGTAATTTAAAAAATCAATTTGTATAAAATTTAAAACACAGTTTTAAGTTGACGTATCAGTTACCTCGACTATGACTCATTACTTATATTATTTATCCACATGAAAAATAAAAATAGTAAAATTATTTACATGATGGTGAACGATAAAATTATTATTATTTCAATTACTATTTTTATTTCAATCTAATATACAATTACATAATAAATTATCATCAGTTCTTAGTTTTTTAATAATTTTCACTAAAAATGTCAAAAATGTATTTAGTAGTTTGGCTATGGACAAAGTTATATTTGTTCTATTATGTCCATTAAATTAATAATTAATTTTTTAGTAATTTTAATGAATTGATAAAACTTTTAATACCAACCAAGAATGATTGTTATTACAAATAATACATTATCAATAATAGAGATTATTGGTTGGGCGTACACATGAGTAGTATTATCAATTTTTAATGAGCACAAGAGGAAGAAGTTTAGTTTAATTGTGACCATACAATATGATTATAATAATATATATAATTTTATAAATATAAACGAACTTTTATATACCATCCATGGGATGCAATGTTGAAAAAATAGTCACATCTCTTCATTTAGGTGGTATTTGATACATATACACGGACAACAAAATCATTTTTTTATGGATGGAAGGTTAATAACCTAGATGATATATCAGCTTTATGTTATTATAATTATTTCTTGAATATAAATATTATTTATTTAATTCATCATTATTTCCATCCTTTATTGTTCTATAGGGAAAATTATTTACATCTAATCATGAAGTGGTTGTCGGTCAGACTCATAAAGGATGGGTTCATTTTCTTATTTTTTGTTAATTTTATAGATATAGAATTATAATTAATATGAAAAATTTCTGTTAAGAACAATACCACTTCATTGGAAAACCTCCTTTGGTTTATACCTAATGTCTTCGTTGGTTTGTTTCATATTAAATAAAATCCTATATAAATGTTAATGTCTTTATGTAAGTAATGTTTTAGGTAGTTTTCCTAAATAATGTCTTTCATGTACTCGTAAATGAAGAGAAAAAAATTTGTTTTATAAGTAAGGGGTGAAACACATTTGGAGATACATAAAATATAGAAATATAATATGTGTATAATTCAAGTAAAAAATTTAAAAAATAAAATTATTTAAAATATTAGAATGATATGGTCATAATATATTTATCCAATCAATTTCGGTTAGGTTTAGTTAAAAAACCTGAAATTTTAAAATATTAACATCATATTCGATACGGTGTTTGAACTGCTTCATCAAGCATAGAATAAAATATACAAATTAGATACATAACAATATATCCACTATATTAAAAAAATATTACATTTTTTATTTGAAATATATGAATTATAGAAACAAAATTAATTTATCAAAATATGGTTTTCAAATATATATATAATTAATTTCTTGGTATCTATTAAAAAAATAAATTTTAATAACAACCACATGAATGAAATAGAAACTTTTACAGAAAGAACATTCATTTCCCAAAATACAGTTTCATCACACTTTACGAACATAATTTAAAATTTATACTAAAATTATATAGAAAAATTATATTATAAAATAAAGATAATTTTTGAAATATAAATATCTAAAATATATTTATTTCAAATATCAATACTTTCCTTAGAGTATTAATATTAAATGAATAATGATGAATAATATATTATAATTCCAAAATGACTTTTCATCATAATAATATTTAATGTAGAATTATATTTTGAGATATTTTTAATGTCAATATAGCTCAATTATACAACTATCAATCCAATTTTTGTCATTATAATCATTTTTATTCTATTTATATATTAAATAATAATAATGTTCTGATCATTTTTCCTTTAAAAACTATATTTTTTTCACGTTTGTGAGATTAATTTATTTTTAATTTTTTCAAATTATGTGAAATTAATTTAAAACAATGGATTCCATTTATTGAGTAAAAACAATTAATATTTACAAAAATGGGAAATATAATTTTATTTTCAAAAATTTATTAGTGAAAATAATGATGTTAATCATTATGATTATGAAAAAAACAGGTTTACATATCTGCCAAAATTCAAAAAATAAGTTTTAAAAATGACCAAGCACAAGTCCTATTCCAAATTTCATTCCATATTCAGAACATAATACTTATAGGATCATTATTGAAACATCATTGGGGACTTGTTATATGAAATTAATATTGGTGTGATTCACTCTCCATAAAATCACAAGTGTTACGGTCACTCGAATTATAAAAGTCCACTCATATCCTCTTCACTTAAGTCCATAAAATTTACTTTCTTTAGAAAATATATAATCAAGTCACATTATAATATCCCTTCCCTAATCCTAAAATAAATTTTTGGATTCAATAAAAAAAATTATTACTTTTGTGCATGGCTAAGAGGATACTCGAAGAAGAGACAATGTTCTTTTAGATGAATTTCATTTTTATTTACTTTTCCAAATAATTCAATTATTATTGTAAAAGGATTATTCTCTAACACCATTATATTTTATAAAATATTTTTTTGGTTGATATTATAAATTGCATCTTCACACACTTCCAAAAAATGGGTTTCAAAATAATTGTTCATTTGTACAGAAGACTACCACCTCATAAACCTAAATCATTTATTTTCCATTTCCACCTTTAATGGATGGAAATATTTAAGTTCTATTATATATTACCTATATATTTTTCATGATTTCAATTTTATTCATTAATTATTATATCAAAAATACAATAATTCTTTATTTTTTGGGGGAAAATCGTAAAACTGCTTGTTTGTACAACATACTACCACCTTACGAAGTGATGAGTTTCATTCTAGCATTACATGGAATGTATTAAAGATTTTATTAATAAATAGAGTAAATATATATAACCTAAAAAATATAAAAACTGGATTACATGTATATATATATATATATATTTTTATTTCTTTTATTTCAATATCACAAGAAAATAGAAAATTGGTCATGCATATGAACGACCTACAATCTCTAAGGACACTGTTTTTTATTTCATATCCACAAATTTTAAATATTTCTATATGTATATATATAATAAATATATAATAAATTTAAATAATATATTTCAACTAGAACAATACATATTAATTACAAGAATATGTGGATGAAAAAATAACATGTAAAAACAAACAAGAAAATCAAGAAAATTAACACAAGAAACAATAAAAATAATGAAATATTATTAACAAATAGTTGATAATATATTATAAAAGAATCATATTGGATATAATAAATATCAATATTGTTATTTTATAATTTAATAATATTTTTAAAACTACATTATAGTACGTTTTATAAATTATAGTAAAAAAAGAAAGTGTGTGGTAAGTTATTTCTTAACTGAATTCCCAGTCATTTGGATAAACATATACTTATTTTATTAATTGAAAGAAATTAATTTTTATAATTAATTTTTAATATATGATATTTATTTACACAATTATTATTATTATTTACAGATTATATAAATAACCAATTCATTTATGAATTCACATTTCAATTTTATAATAATTTTATGTGTTTATTTAACAATCCCTTTCTAATAAAAACTGAATATTTTTTAATATCAATTTATGTAATTTATAATCTCATTTCCATAAAACGAATCCAATCATTATCTTCAAGTTAATCATGAAAATTTTCAAGTGATATTTAACATTTACCACTCTTTGGTGATTAAAATTATTAATTTTTTTTAAATCCATATTCATTCACCCCTTTTGTCTAAAATCCATTTTCATACAAAAACATGTTTTGAAAAAACATTAGTAATATTTTCATCAATTATTTTGAAAATATTATTTAAGATACATTATTGCCAATTTTTTATATTCTATAAACAATTTTCAAAGTTGTCTTCTAATCTATTTCTAAACAAGTAACTTCCCTAAAATTTTTTAAAGTGAAAAGGGAATCTTTTGTACTTTTATAACATGTATTTAATGACTAATTATATTTTCTTTGAATCTAATTTTTTTTTGTTTTATGATTTTTTTTCAAAAATTAATGTTTTGAATATTTTTTCACTAAAATTAATTCCCAATAATGTTTTCTATAAATGAAAAATATATTTTCCTCAATAATTGTTATTAAATATATATTTTCTATAATTATATTCATCAATGAAAAAATTGTCCGTTATTACACTAATTTGGATAAATTTAAAATTTTCATCTTAATAATTTATGTAGATGGTTAAAGATCATTATGACTATGGAATGTATTAACATTCACATCAATAATTAGATTTTTGAGTCAATAAAATTCAATTTAAAGGTTTGGATACATTTTACCATTAGAAATTAACATAAACAAATGTCTCCACATTCTTTATATGGATTAAATTATTTATTAAACATTATTTTATATTGAAATTTGGTGATCACATTTGGAGTTATTCTATTATTTGAGGAATATAGTTAAATCTATATTTATTAATTAATACATAAATTTTATAAGGAACATTTTCTATGAATTAAATTAAATATATGAAAAACATGTATTGATTTGTACAATTATTAAATGTTCTAGAAACTATACAATATAGACCCCACAATGTATTGATTCTATCATGGGACGAATCAATTGGATAACATCGGTTATAGGTTTTTTTATCAATTTTGTTTTATACTATCGTATGAATGTTCTTTATGTAAAAGGTTGAATATACACCATAAAAATTCAATATATTATTTAAAAATTGAATTTATTCATAATTAGTTACTATTATTCATGGAAATTTTACTATGAGATTGTCTTTAGATGTATTTCATTTATAGTTCATTATATAAATGGAATATGTGGTCAGTTATTTACCTTCCCCTATTGACTATTATAATTGATTTAATATATTCTATATTATACATAACCATTAATAAGCATTTGAGATCCCCAATATTTTGATTAATGTTTCCATGATTCAATATGGATTACTATGGATGAATTATAATGACTGTTTAAATGGAATTAAGTAAATTCTAAAAAATTTTAATTTTAATTTTTGTATTCATATATAATATATAATTCCAATATGTATCTAGTTCAAAAATAATACTGACCTGATTAGTACCTTGGGATGTGAATCCTTGTATCTTATGCCAATGTAATAGTAGCATACTCCATCTCTATACTCCTAGAGTCGGGGGTTATATTTTTTCTATACGAAAAATTTTATTATCATCATTTAAAAAATAGATTTTAAAAAATATTGTTTACATAACATTGCTCAATGAATTAATTTTAAGATTATTATATAATAAAATCATATAGTATTAGTGATATAGATATTATATGGGTTTGTCTAAAATTAATCAATCTATGGATATTATAAGTTTATGGAGTTCCAAATCAAATGTGTCATCATTTTGATAATTTCAAAAAGAAAATATTTGTCATGACTGGAGCATAACCTGGTACATTATAATGATCCTTAATATTCACAAGTCATAAAACTAATTGATGATATGTTTAATATAATTCACATTTTTTTACAAACAATTATGTTGGTGATAAAGAATATCCTAGGATAGACATAAGAAGAATTATATTTGAAGACATGATTTCATGTTTTAGACTTACTATGAAAAAATATATTGGATTCAAACTATGATTATTGTTAGTCACACTATATTTTTAGGTTTTATTTGATTGATTGACCCTAAAGAAGTCATGTTAATATTGATTGTAAAGAAACATTTGGTCACCATTAGCCACCAAATGAGATGACGATTTGATTTAAAGATAGTGTGATTATGAAGAATCTGTTTTTCTAAAATATAACTAATGATTTATACCTTAATCTAATTATTTAGTCAATAAATTATAAGAGTATGTATTAATTTATGAGCTTGATTGGTGTAGACCATGGAGAAAATATTTCTTGATTTATATCATGTAAGAAATGCCGAATGGGAAATCCCCGAATGTTACATGATGGATCAAGAAATATTTTTGTATATAGAAAAGGAGTACATAAAGAATATAATTGCTGATAAAAAATGAATAGAGTGATATAAGTCATTAAATATCATATTAAGTTTCTATTTATAGTTTTTTCCTCGAATGGGGTGAAATTTTTCAATAAAAATTCATGTCTCTATTCTAATTGGTTACGCCAAGTACATGAAAATACCAAAGTGAAAATAAAATGGATGAATTATCTTTGTATTATGACTCATGAATTTACATTAACAATAGTATTTTGGGGAACATGATTCATGAAATTTTTAATGATTACGAATTGTTCGGATGAAATTTTGTACTAATTAACATATCATTTGTGTATATCATCATGTGATAATGATTTAAAGATTGATTATTAGTTAAAATTAGATATCACCAAATTTTTTGTCTATGAGTTAATAATTACATAATATTAAAGATATTTTAGGAGAAATTAATGGTAATTGCCATGACCTGAGCCCTGGGGCCAGTTCTGTGACTACCCTAAGCCCTCCTTCTATAGGCTGGGGGTTGGAAAATAGCACCAAAGGGGTAATTCCCTATAAATAAGAAGGAATTTCCTTTATAACTATAAACACACACAACAGAGCACACAACTGGATACGAAACACGAAGAAAACTATATAACCAAAAGAGTGTGCTAAATGTAAAGGGGGTTAAAATACAAGCCCAACAAGAAGGTACACATACAACTTAAAAACAAGTACAACTGAAGAAAGTTAAAAAAGATGTTGGGTCATCCTCTAAGATTACTACATGAATGGTAGGTACAGATAACCTCCTCATTATTCCACATCTGTCAGCCTCCTCCATGTACCATCTAATCGTAAGGTCCACCTCTGGGTACTGTCCAGTCCTGCTTTTCTCAGCCTTAGTCAGCATTGTCTATCATCTGCATCCAAAAAAATGATTTTCAACCATAGCCCATGCAGGGGTGAGGGTAACGATACTCCGTAGGGACACTGAGACCCTCAAGTTCTCACAAAATCCAACAAGGATAAATCATAATGTATAAATTCAACAGATAACCTCAGATAGTTATAAACACATACATATATCTATGTTATCAAGTAATACATCTCAACAATGAGGTAAACAAAATATTTACTGATTGAGCTCAACCTGGATTTTTATTATCAAAACATCTTCTACTAGATACCTCCTCCCGTATCTAGTACAGTGGGCCTGGAAGGGCACTAAGGAGCTTCCCACTGACCTTGGACTGCTGATGTACTCATCCTGTCGAGTACTGTGGGTCTGCTGCGTCACCAAGGTGCTCCCCACCATTGGACTGCCACGACTCTAAGGTGCTCCCCACTGTGTTTCTTCCGCGACACCATGGCGCTTCCTAGGTAAAACAGACGTCATGTGCCAAAGATATAACAAATGAAAGTGAAGGGCTGGTAGTGGGCCCAGGTCTGGTCCGACCCCATCCGTCCTAGTTTGGGATGACCCAGTCTGGGTTGAATTAGTCAATCTAGGTGGATCTGTCCCATCCCATTGGGAAGGCTATCCTATTGGGAATGGCATGGCTCACTAGGCTAAGCCCAGCAGGCCGCGTGGGCAATTCGGTCTAGGAGCGGGGCAGATTCAGCATGCATCGCCGTGAGGGTGTAGCCCAGTGAGGGTTGGCCCCGAGGGCGCGACCGAGATGGTTCAGCCAGGACGCTGCGGGGGGTGTAGGAGGCACAAGGAGTACAGGGTACGTGTGGCGCGCGGTTCGGCCAGGCACATGAGAGGCGGCCAGGCAATGTGCAGCCAGAGCATCAGGCGGTCGGGAAAGGCACCAGGCGGGCCGGTGTGCGACTGGGCCGGCCAGGGAGTGGTTGGGTGGCGTCCCAGCCGGTGCATGCCAGTGGGTTCAGCCTGGTCGAATGGGAGGTGTGGGTTTCCAGGAGGTCGGGCTGGCGTGGTTTAGCACAGATTGGGACGACAAGGTTTTGCAGTGTTCAGTTAGAGCGCAAGATAGGTCGGTGGTTGTCGGGAGATGGGCGGTGCGGGCCGACGGCTGTGCGGCTGGGGAGGCTCAGCCGGAGGGCCGCGTTTGGCCTAGAGAAATGGAGTATTGCATGGGTGGCATAGATTGCGGAGGCTACGGGTAGCACGATTTTTGTCCTAACCAACTTCATTGTCCCGTCGACTCATCACCATGTTGAAGATCATCTCAATAAAGAACAACAGAGGGGTCAGGACATGTTGGTTTGGCCTGCACCGTCCGCATTTTGTGTGGTAACAAACAATTCATCAAAATAAAAGTTTGATGAACAACAAATCACCCACAAAATTTTATTCCCAACCAAAGATGGAGATTCAAGGAAAGCATCAACATGAAACAAACTCTTACCTTTGATCATTATTTGGTGATGAATTTGTAAAATGTATGCAAAGAAGAAAATCATCCGTCGGGACCGTCTCAACTTCCAATCCAATGTTATGTTGGTTATGGAAGACTCTCCATGTCATTAGCTATCCAGGGAAGATGATCGAATAGGATCAATACCTACATTTTTCATTGGAAGAACACATTCTTCAATCATCATTCTTCTTTCTTCATTGGGATATGGGGGTTTTCATTGGAGAAATATATTCCTACCAAGTTGTCATCTCCCTAATATTTCAGCAAATGAGAAATGTCAACCAAAATAATAAGATATTGAGTTATCTAATATTCCTTTGGAAAATAATTAAAAAATGAGAATTAATTAATTTGGATCCCCCTTAAATAATTAATGAGTGATGGAAGAAAGTATTTTAATGAGGAGGATTGAGAAAATTTAATTAGGGGGGTCGACACCAAAAAGGAGGGAGGGTGTAGAGAAACTCTCCCTCATTAATGAGGGGTGTAGAGAGGTTTTCCTCTGCCGCTATTAATAGGGGTGTATATCCTCTTGTTGTCCCCACTTCATAACCTCTCGTAGGAGGTTAGGTTTCGGTGGGCCCTACCACCATAACTTCTCATGGGAGGTTAAGGTGTTGTGGTACCTCCTCCAACATCCATAAGGAGATTTTAACCGTCAATTAAAAATTAAGCCATAGACTTTATTTTTATTTAATTCAATATCTAAAAACCCCAAAAACTATCATTTATATTGAACTAACTGTCAACATGGAAAAAGTATTCTTAAGAGAATATCAGTGATATGAGTTCAATGGTTCCCATATATTTCAATTCCGAGAACCAGTTCAAAATATACAAAATCCTGCTCGTACATTTACTGAATGTACCCGAACAAAACTTCATATATTGATTTCTAGCACACCGGGCCACAAAATCACATGCCGTCAATTTTCACGGACTCGTAAAATTCCTATGTATTTATGAAAAAATAATCCATGGAAATTTTGTGTCTTCAAATTTATCCACCTCAGAGATTTACGTCCCCATAAGCTACAACTCGAAGTAACGGAAAAATTAGGGGTACTGATCATGCATTTGAGCCTCCCACTCCTATGTGCTCTATAGGAGGTTCTCGTGCTGCCAGCGAACACACACCAGAGGAATCAACCATCCCTGTAGGACCCACTATTGTTTACCCTCAATCTCCATTGGAACCTCTGTGATAGTCGCCTCATCATCGACGTCCAGCTCTCCATGGTCGATGATGTGATAAGGGTCGTGCGTGTATCTTCTCAGCTGAGATATGTGGAAGGCATCATGCACCTGAAGCAACTGAGGTGGAAGAGCTAAGCAGTAAGCCACCTCGCCAACTCATCCAAGGATTTCAAAAGGTCTAATGAAACTTGGAGATAACATTCCACCTTGGCCAAATCTCCATAGACGTCGTCGAGGTGAGACCCACAGAAATACATGGTCGCTATACTCAAACTATAAAGTTCTCCTTCTCCTATCAGCATATGAATCTTGTCTGCTCTATGCCATATTCACCTGCTCTTGGATGATCTGCTCCTTATCCGTGGAAGCCCGTACCTTATCTGGTCCCATTAGTGCTGACTCCCCAGGTCCAGTCCATTACAAAGGTGATCTGCAAAGTTGTCCGTAGAACACCTCCAAATGTGTCATCTCAATGCTGGTGTGATAGATGTTGTTGTATTAAAATGCAACCAACGGAAACTGATCCTCCCTAATACGACTGAAGTTGAGGGAAAAAACATGTTGCATGTCCTCAAGGGTCTGAATGGTCCTCTTAGTCTGACCATCAATATGAGGATGGAATTCGTTTCTCAGAAAAAGCTACAACCCCAAAGCCTCATGCAAACCCTTCTATAGCTAGGAAGAAAACCATGTTTCATGATCAGATACAATCAATGAAGGTACTCTATGTAGCAACAAAATCTCCTGCATATAGAGGCCTCCAAATCTCTCTAATTAAACCTTCTCTCTTATAGGTATGAAGTGGGCCAATATGGTAAGTCGATCAATGGTCACCCAAATCTAGTCCTGCCCCTAGATGTAAGTGGATGTACTGTCACTATGTCTGGATATCTCATCCCACATCCACTGTGGGACCTCTAATGTCTAAAGCAATCCTTTTGGTACCTGGTTCTACTCCTTCACTTGTTAAAAAGTGAGGCATATAGAAAATCTCTACTACTACCTTCTTCATACCTGGCCACCAGTGCATTCGTCGAAGGTTATAGTACATCTTCGCCTCTCTTAGATGTACTACTAAAGGGGAAGTGTGGAACTCCCTCAAAGCATTCTCTTGATGTGACATTGGTACCTTAGTACATCCTCTAAAGTGGATAACATGCTCCCCACCTTTATAAAATCAATAAGGAGCTTTCCCTGTGGATATCTGAGCAGGCCGTGTCACACAGTCAGCGTCCCCATGCTGTGCCTCCCAAATTCATTCAAGAAGTGGGGGAGTGACTGTAAGGGACTGATGGAATGATACTCCATCTCTATCAACAATGGATATTTGCAAAGATTCCATCTATTCAGTCACCTCACCTTGTAGATATATACCAGATATTATAATGAGTGTATCTGATATAATGTTTCCTTTTCTAGAAGTATAGACTATCTTGAAGTCATAGTCTTGGAGGAACACAAGCCATCACCATTGTCTCAGGTTCAGGTCATTCTGAGAGAAGATAAACCTAAGACTCTTATGATCAGATTAAATAATAAAAAATTCTCCCATAGGATTTTGTCGCCACATCTTCAAGGTGAAGACCCCTGCTGCTAACTCTAGGTCATGGGTAGGGTACTTATGCTCATGTTTTCATAGCTACTGAGAAGCATAAATGATCACCGATCTCTCCTATATCAGGACACACCCGAGTCCAATCCCTGATGCATTGCAGTAGACTACATACCATAAACCTTCCTCTGGAAGCCTCATGATGGGGGCCCTAGTCAGCCTTTTCCTCAGCTCTTGAAAGCTCTACTAGCATCTCTCCAACCACATGAAGTGTTGCCTATTCTTCGTCAAAGATGATAGTGGTGTTGTAACTTTGGAGAAGTCTGAAATGAACCTCGAGTTGTAACCAACCAATCCCAAGAAACTTCATACCTCTGTTTCACTCCTGGGAGTCTACCAAGCAAGTACAACCTCAATATTCACTAGATCAACTACTAGTATAGCCTCTGAGATGACGTGTCCCAAGAAGTTAACTTCTTGCATCCAAAACTAGAACTTTGAGAGCTTACCATAAAGCTAGTGCTCTCAGAGTGTGTCCAGTTCTACCTGAAAATTTTTGGTGCGCATGTCCTTTGTAGTCGAGTAGATCAGAATGTCATCGATGAAGACTATGACAAAGTGATCGAGGTAATGATAGAAATTACTGATCATGAGTCCCATGAACACTGCTGGAGCACTGGATATGCCGGAAGACATAAATAATAACTCGAAGTGTCTGTACCTACATCTGAAAGTTGTCTTCTGCACATCCTCATCTCGAACTCTGAGCTGTTGATAGCCTGATTTGAGGTCTATCATCGAGAACGACTGTGCTCCCTTCAGATGATCAAAGAGGTCATCAATCATTGTGAGTGGGAACTTGTTCTTCATGATCACCTAGTTCAGGCAATGGTAGTCAACACAAAGACTCAAGCTCCCAACCACCTTCATGGTGAACAGAATCCGGGCTTCCTAGGGGAAGACACTGGGCCAGATGAATCCCTTCCTCCAAAAGTCCACTAGTTGTACCCGCAGCTTGCGTAACTCCATGTGAGGCATCTGATATCCTAGAGTGTATATTAGTTCCATCCTATGGTATAGTTCAATGTAGAATTCCACCTCTCTATGAGGAGGTAGTCTGAGATCATCTTCTGGGAAACAACTGTGTATTGGGCCACCACTACAGGATAGCTCGGACTCTTTAATGAAACTGCTCTGAGGGTAAGGCAAGCGAACTGATGAGTGATCGGCTGCACCATCCTCTGAGTAAGTTATTCCTATTCTACAAAGGCTCCCTTCTCACCGATGAAGGTAAACCTAGTCCCATAAGTGCATACACACCATACTTTTCATCAAATACAGTCGATCTGAGCATGAACTATAGATAACCACTCATTCCCAAGATGACATCGTAAGGACTCGACGCTGCTACTAGGAGATCACATCTAAAGCTATCACCTCCTAGAGTGAGCTCACACTGGCAGAACCAGTGTGTAATCATTGAGTCTGCTCCCGTAAGAGTCTCTAGCTGTAATGATAGAGCCAATGGGTCCATTAGAATCTCTGAGCTCCGAACGAGGGAAGTGGAAATAAAAGTGTGACTGGCACCTGTGTCTATAAGTATATTTTATAAGGTGTAGTTGTCACATATCATACCTCGAATCACATCTGGAGCAACATGGTCATATGATTTAGCAGTCTGAAGCTGACTTGTTGCCTATAAACCTGATCCCTAAGGTTGGGGTAGACCTCCAGGTGGTGGTGGTAGTAACACCACAAAACATCTCCCCCCACCAGCTGCTCGACAAGATCCTCTACCACATCTTCATGCTCCATGCGGACTACCTTGATCGAATCTCTATCTTTTCCTGGGAGGTCCTTCGACCGTCTGCTAATAATCAGAATGGAAGGTCAGACAGTCATGAGCCATTTGACATTTCCCACCACATCAGTAGCATTCCCCGCTCCTATCATGTCTGGATCTTCCTTGGGTGCTCCGCACAATTTATTCTGAGTCACCTGGTCATCCACCCGTGGGTCTAGTCCTCATGGAACTCTACAAAATATTTCTTCTTCCAACTGCAGAAGACTCCGCTTTATGACGAATAGTGGTGGGTCTCATTACTGGAGACTGATCATCAAAGAAACTCTCCACTAAGAGGGATCTCTCCAACACCTCTGTCTTCATCGGGATGCCATGTGAGATCATCGAAGCCCTAATCTCAATCCAGAACTGCTTCTCAAAAGTTGAGGACATGAATAATGGTTCTTGTACTATATTAGTGGAGTGACATGAGAGATCGGTGAACATCACTGAGTACTGTGCCACCATCATGCTGCCATGCTACTAGTGAAGTATCTCATGTATCTGAACTTAACAAAGTGTGACTGGGACAAAATTTTCCCAAAATAGGCTCTCAAAGTCTTCCAACAGAAGTGTCGCCTCTTCATTCACCTAGAGCATCAGGCTCCACTATCAACCCGTTTCTTACTGTAAAAGGTTGGTAGTAACAATCACCATGAAGTTTGCTGGTGTCGCTACCAGTCCCAAAACTCTCACCATAGCCTATAGCCAATCCTCAGTCGCCTGTAAGACCATCTCTACCATGAACCTCGGTGGCCTCTAGTCATGGAACT
This sequence comes from Viscum album, assembly GCA_963277665.1. NCBI lineage: Eukaryota > Viridiplantae > Streptophyta > Magnoliopsida > Santalales > Viscaceae > Viscum > Viscum album. The sequence continues at coordinate 1,970,360,647 of OY728132.1, forward strand.
CGTGCAATGCACTCATGTGATATGCATCGTCTGCTGCTCGGCCTGGTGGTACTGGTGGCCCAATTGGAATTAGTACCACTAGTGCCTCTACTGGAAAAGGGACATCCACTAAGGCGTAATCGCTCGGTGGGATTTATGTTCATACTACTATCTAGACACTAATTGGTCATCCTTGAGAAGGCATACTGAATGAAACAGATGGGACATGGTCAATGCTTTATACCAAGTGAGTAGACCTGGTTGAGCTAACCAAAATAAAACTTTTGAAAACACATACGCAATCAGTGTTTTCATGAATTGAGTCAAAAATCAGTAATCGGGGTCCTGGTGTATGGATACGCCGGCCGCCCCACCAATAGGGTAATCCCTTAACTGAAAACCACACATAGTACCCTTAACAATATTACTTCACATAAAAGATCAGAGTCCCATGTTCTGTGGTAGAATTGACTCCTATGATACCAATTTTGTCAGGACCCATCCACTGGGGCCCATCTCATGACTACACCAAGCCTTCCTTCCATAGTCCAGGGGCTGGAGACTAGCAACAACAGAGTAATTCCCTGAATCTAGGAAGTTATTTCCTCTATAACTGTAAACATGCACAACAGAGCACAATGCTAGATATGAAACACTAAGCAAATTGTATAAACAAAAGAGAGTGTTGAATGGAATGGGGGCAGGAATTCAAGCCCAAAAGGAAGGTACAAGTACAACTGAAAAATATGTATAACAAAAGGATGGTAAAACTGCTGTTGGTTTGTCCTCCGAGATTCCTTCTTGAAGGGTTGGTACAACTAGCCTCCTTAGTACTCCTCGTCTGTCAGCCTCCTCCATGTACCGACTAGTCGTCAGGGTCCATCTATGGGTATCATCCAGTCCTACTAGTCTCAACCTCAGTTAAAACTTTCAGTTTTCTTGATCCAACACAACAAGGTGTGGGCATAGCCCATGCAGGGGTGGGTATAATGATACTTAGTAGGGACCCAGAGACCCTCAAGGTCTCAAAAAATCTAACATGGATTTACCACAATGTATGAATTAAACAGACCAAATCACTGAGGTATATGACCTTACATATACCTATGTTATCAAATAATCCATATCAACCATGAGGTAAACACAAAAGTTACTGACTCAGCTCAATGAGGATTTTTATAATCAAAACCTCAACTACTAGAGAACACCTCCTCTATCAAGTACAATGGGCCTACAGCGACACCAATTCTCTTCCCACTAACCATGGACTGCTGAGGTACTCCTCATGTCGAGTACCATGGGTCTCGTGTGTCACCAAGGTGCTCCCCACCATGGGTATGTTGTGTCACCAAAGCGCTCCCCCTTGTAGACTACTGTGGTACTCCTCCTGTTGAGTATCGTGGGTCTGCGGTGACACCATGGTGCTCCCCCCTGCAGGTCTGCCGTAATGCCATGGTGCTCCCTGCTGGGCTAGTAGTGTCACTCAGAGTCAAAATGGTCAGTAATCATCAGGTCTCAACCAGCTACTGAATCTATGCACTATTCGCGCTTATATACATGAGGATCTGATTCACATGGTACTGGTTGATACTCCAATTGTCACAAATTACAACAAAAAGTATCTCAAAGGTCCTCTACATCATAGCGGTCTCAACACAATAGACAAAGCGTCAATCAGACGCACGATCTGTGAGTTATTAGACTTTTGGCCCCGATGGCCTCATTGGATTCTTGCACGATCCAACCTAACAGTATCTCAACATTACCCTAAACTCTACTTGGCTATACTCTAAGGGAACATCACCCTCGATGAAAAATAGTGCCGCTATCGATTCGTCAAATGGACGTCCGGTGACAAAGATATGGCCAACGAATGTAATGGGTTGTTAGTGGGCACGAGTCCATTCTGACCTAGTCGGATCGAACCTGTCCGACCCAGTCTGGGACGATTAGTATGGGCCCACCGGGTCAGACCAGTTCGGTCTGGCCCGACCCATTGGGCGGGCAAGCCTGTTAGGTTTGGCTCGGCCCGCTGGGCCTATCCCAGCCGACTGTGTCCGGGAGGGTGCGGCCTGGAATGGCTCATCCTAGAAGGTGTGTTCGGGCTGGTTCATCCAGGGTGATATGAGGGGGGTCGCGGGTGGCACGGGGAGTACGAGGCACGCAGTTCCGCCATGGGCACAGTAGGTGGCCGGGCATGGCATGATACGGTCGGCAGGTGGCCAGGCAGGGCGCCATGCGGGCCTGCGGGTGGCGAGGTATGCTAGTGATTGGATGGGTGGTGGCTCGGCTAGCACAAGCCAGTGGGATCTGCAGTGGTGCCTGGGAGGCATGGGTGGACCTGAGGACAGGCCAATATGGTTTGGCATGGCTCAAGAAGGCATTGGTTGGTGGCGTTAGGCCAGGGTGAATGGAAGGCCGGTGATGGCTAGGAGCCGGGTGGCGTGGGCCTGCAGTGGTGCATTCAGGGTGGCTCGGCCGGAGGTTCACGGTTCTTCCTGGAGCACCAGAGCGCCGCGGGGCGGTGAAGTTTTTGGAGGCTGCGGGTAGCGCAACATTTTTAATCGTCACCTCCATCATTGTCTCACCTCATCACCAAGCTGAAGATCATATCAATCAAGAATGGCTGAGTGGTCGGGCCATGTTGTTTTTGCCCACACCCTCCACGTTTATGGTGGTAACAATCAGTTTGTCAAGATAAAAGTTAGATGATCAAAAACTCACCCACAAAAATTCCTTTCCAACTAAGGAAGAATATTAAAGGAAAAAATAAACATGTAATATAAATTAAAGGGCTGGTAGTGGGGTCGGGTCCGGTCCTACCCTATCCGACCAAGTTTGGGCTGACCCGGTTTGCATTGAACTGATCAATCTAGTTAGGTCTGTCCCATCCCATTGGGAAGGCTAGCCTATTAGGATTGGAATGGCCGACTAGGCCAAGCCCAGTAGGCCGTGTGGGCAGTTCGGTCTGGGCTCGGGGCAGATTCGGCCTACAGCGCCGCGAGGGTCTAGCCTAGTGAGGCTTGCCCCAGAGGGCGCGGCCGGGATGGTTCAGACAGGACACCGTGAGGGGGGGCTGTAGGAGGCACAAGGCGTGCAGGGTGCGCGGGGCATGCGGTTTGGAAATACGCATGAGAGGCGGCCAGGAATGTTGCATCCAGGCTAGTAGGCGGTCGGTAAAGGCACCAGGCGGGCCAGGTTGCGACTGGGCCGACCAGGGAGTGGCCGGGTGGCGGCCCAGCCAGTGCAGGCTAGTGGGTTCAGCCAGGGCGCATGGGAGGTGTGGGATGCCGGGAGGTTGGGCTAGCATGGTTTGGCGCGGCTCGGGCCGGCACAGTCCGGTGGTGTTCGGCCAAGGTGCATGGGAGGCCGGCGGTGGTCAGGAGGTGGGCGGATCATGCCGACTGCAGTCCAGCCGGGGAGGCTCGGCCGGAGGGCCACGTTTGGCCCGGAGCAATGGAGTGCTGCATGGGTGGCGCATATTGCGGAGGCTGCTGGTAGCATGGCCTTTGTCGTCACCGCCTTCGTCGTTCCATCGACTCATCACCATGAAGAAGATCATCTCAAACAAGAGCAGCAGAGGGGTCGGGCCATGTTGGTTTGGCATTCACCCTCCCCATTTTGGGTGGTAACAATAAGTTCATCAAAATAAAAGTATGATGAACAAAAACTCAACCGCATTATTTTCTTTCCAACCAAAGACAAAGATTCAAGGAAAGTATCAACCAGAAACAACCTCCTACCTTTGGTCATTATTTGACGATGAAGTTGTAAAATGTAGACAAGAAGATCGTCATTTGTCGCGTCTGCCTGACATTTCCAATCCAATGTTGGGTTGGTTGTGGAAGACTCTCCCTGTCTTTATCTGTCCAGGGTAGAATATCGAAGAGGATCATTACCAACGTTTTTATATGGAAGAACACATTATTCGTTCATCATTATTCCTTCTTAATTGGGATATGGGGGTTTTCATTGGAGAAATCTATTCCTACCAAGCTGTCCACTCCCAAATATTTCACCAAATAAGCAATGTAAACCAAAATAATAAGAGATTCAGTTATCTAATATTTCTTTGGCACATTATTCAAAAAAGATAAGTAATTAATTTGTCTCTCCCTTAATTAATTCATGAGTGATGGAAGAAATTATTTTAATGAGGAGGATTGGCAAAATTTAATTAGGGGAGTCACCACCACAAAGGATGGAGGGTGTGGAGAAACTCTCCCTCATTAAGGAGAAGAGTAGAGAGGTTTTCCTCTCCCGCTATTAGTAGGGGAGTCTAGCCACTTATTGTCCCGACATCATAACCTCTCACAGGAGGTTAGTTTTCGGTGGGCCCTACCACAATAACCTCTCATCGGAGGATAAGGTGTGGTGGTACCTCCTCAAACATCCATAAGAAGATTTTAACCATCAATTAAAAATTAATCCACACACTTTATTTTGATTTAATTCAATCTATAAAAACCCCAAAAACTATCATTTATTCTCAACTATCTGTCAACTTGGAAAAAGTATTCGTAAGACAATATCGGCGATATGAGTTCAACGGTGCCCTTAGATTTCAATTCTGAGCAGCAGTTCAAAATATATTAAAACCCGCTCGTACATTTTATGAACTTACCCGAACAAAACTTCAGAAATTTATAACTGGCACACTGGGCCTCAAAATCACACACCGTCAATTTTCACGGACTCGTAAAATTCCCATGTATTTATGAAAAAATAATCCATGGAAATTCCATGTCTTCAAATTTCTCCACCTCTGATATTTACATCCCACTAAGCTACAACTCGTACTAATGAAAAAGTCGGGGTAATGATCAGGCATTTGAGCATCCCACTACTATGTTCTCTCTAGGAGGTTATCATGCTGCCTGCGAACACACACCAGAGGAATTGACCATCCCTGTACGACCCACTTTTATTGACCCTCAACCTCCAATAGAACCTCTTATATAGTCTCCCCATCATCGATGTCCATCTCTCCAAGGTCGATGATGTGATAAGGGTCGTGCATGTATCTTTCACCTGAGATATGTAGATGGCATCGTGCACCCGAAGCAACGGAGGAGGAAGAGCTAGGCAGTAAGACACCTCTCCAACTCAGCCAAGGATGTCAAAAGTTCTAATGAATCTTGGAGATAACATGCCACCTTGTCCAAATATACATAGGCCTCTTCGAGTTGAGACCCACAAAAATACATGGTCACTATCCTCAAATTATTATGTTCTCCGTCTCCTATCAGCATATGACTTCTATCTGCTTGGTGTCTTCTTCATCTGTTCTTGGATGATCTGTACCTTATTTATTGTAGCCCAAACCATATCTGGTCCCATGAGTGCTGACTCCCCCAGGCCAGTCCATCACAAAGGTGATATGTAAAGTTGTCTGTAGAACACCTCAAAATGTGCCATCTCAATGCTGGTGTGATAGATGTTGTTGTTTAAAAATGCCACCGAAGGAAACTGATCCTCCCAAACACGATCGAAGTTCAGGAAAAAAGAACATAGTATGTCATCAAGGGTCTGAATGGTCCTCTTAGTCTAACCATCCATATGAGGATGGAAGGCGGTTCTCATACGAAGATACATCACGAAAGCCTCCTACAACCCCTTCCATAGCCAGGAAGAAAACCATGTTTCATGATCAGATAAAATGAATGAAGCTACTCTATATAGCCACACAATAACTTATATATAGAGGCCTCCAAATCACTCTAATTAACCCTACTCTCTTATAGGTAAGAAGTGTCCCAACATGGTCAGTCGATCAATGATCACCCAAATCAAGTCCTGACCCCTGGATGTATGTGGATGTCCTGTCACTATGTCTGGATATCTCATCCCACTTCCACTGTGGGACATCTAAAGGATAAATAAATCCTGCTGGTACCTGGCGCTCCTCCTTCACTTGTTAAATAGTGAGGCATAGAGAAATTCTCTACTACTACTTTCTTCTTACCTAGGCACCAGTGTAGTCGTCGAAGGTCATAGTACATCTTCACCTCTCTTAGATGTACTGCTAAAGGGGAAGTGTGGAACTCCCTGAACCTTTTCCATTGATGTGACACTGGTACCATAGTACGTCCTCCAAAGAGGATAACATGCTCCCCACCTTCAGAAAATCCATAAGGAGCTTTCCCTGTGGATATCTAAGCATGTTGTGTCACGCAGTCAGCATCCCCATGTTGTGCCTCCCAAATTCACTGAAGAAGTGGGGGAGTGACTGTAAGGGACTGATGGAATGATATTCCATCTCTATCAACAAGGGATATCTACAACGCTTCCATCTATTCAGTCACCTCACCTTGTAGCTATATACCAGATCTTCAAATGAGTGCATCGTATACAATGTTTCCTTTTCTAGAAGTATAGACTATCTCGAAGTCGTAGTCTTGGAGGAACACAAGCCCTAACCATTGTCTCAGCATCAGGTCCTTCTGAGAGAAGATAAACCTAAAACTCTTGTGATCAGAGTACATAATAAAACATTCTCTCGTAGGATTGTGTCACCACATGTTCAAGGTGAAGACCACTGTTTCTAACACTAGGTCATTGGTAGGGTACTTCTACTCGTGTTGTCTTAGCTACTAAGAAGCATAAATGATCACTGCTCTCTCCTACATCATGACACACCCGAGTCTGATCCTTGATGCATTGCAGTAGACTACGTACCCTACACCTTCATATGGAAGCCTCAAGATGGGGGCCCTGGTCAGCCTTTGCCTCAGCTCTTGAAAGATCTACTAGAATCTCTCCGACCACATGAAGTGGTGCCTCTTCTTCGTCAAGGATGATTGTGTTCTACAACTTTGGTGAAGTCTGAAATGAACCTCGGGTTCTAACCAGCCAACCCCAGGAAACTTCAACCCTCTGTTTCACTCCTGGGAGGATACCAAGCAAGTACCACCTCAATATTCACTAGATCAACAACATGTCCAACCTCTGAGATGACGTGTCACAAGAAGTGAACTTCATGGATCCAAAACTGGAACTTTGAGAGCTTACCATAAAGATAGTACTCTTGGAGTGTGTCCTTTACTACATAAAAATTGTTGGTGTGCGGGTCCTTTGTAGTCGAGTAGATCAGAATGTCATCGATGAAGAATACGACAAAGTGATCGAGGTAAGGATAGAAAATACTACTCATGATTCCCATGAACACTACTGGAGCATTGGATATGCTGAAAGGCATAAAAAATAACTCATAGTGTCTTTAACTACATCTGAAAGACTTCTTCTGCACATCCTCTACTCCAACTCTGAGCTGTTAATAGCCTGATCTGAGGTCTATCATAGTGAATGACTGTGCTCCCTTTAGATGATCAAAGAGGTCATCAATCATCGAGAGTGGGAACTTGTTCTTCAAGATCACCTGGTTCAGGTGATGGTAGTCTACACAAAGACTCAAGCTCCCATCCACCTTCATGGTGAACAAAATCAGGACTGCCTAGGGGGAAACACTGGGCCAGATGAATCCCTTCACCTGAAAGTCCACTAGTTGTACCCGCAGCTTGCGTAGCTCCATGGGATCCATCTGATACACTAGAGTGGATATCGGTGCCATCCCATGGTAAAGTTCAAAGTATAAGTCCACCTCTCTATGAGGATTTAGTCCTAGATCATCTTCAAGGAAACATCTGCGTATTGGGCCACCACTACAGGATAGCTCAGACTCTCCAAATAAAATGCTTTGAGGGTAAGGCAGGCCAACTGATGAGTGATCGGCTGCACCATCCTCTGAGTAAGTTTTTTATATTCTACAAAGGATCCCTTCTCACTGGTGAAGGTAAACATTGTCCCATACGTGCATACACACCATAATTTTAATCTTATACAGTCCATCTATACATGGACTCTAGATAACCACTCATTCCCAAGATGACATCGTAAGGCCTCGACGCCGCTACTAGGAGATCCCAACAGAAGCAATCACCTCCTATATTGAGATCACACAGCCAGAACCAGTGCGTAATCGTTGAGTCTACTCCCGTAAGAGTCTATAGCCCTAAGGATTGAGCCAATGGGTCAATCAGAATCTCTGAGATCCGAACGAGGGAAGTTGCAATTAAAGTCTGACTGGAACCTGTGTATATAAGTATAGTATCTAGGGTGTATTAAACACATATCATACTTCGAATCACATATGAAGTGCCATGGTCATATGCATTAGTGGCTTTGAAGCTGACCTATTGCCTATAAACCTACCCCTAAGGTCGGGGTGGACCTCCAGGTGGTGGTGGCAGTAACACCTCGAAACATCACCCACCACCAGCTGCTCGACCAGATCCTCTACCACATCTTCCTACTCCCAACAAACCACCTCGATCGAATCTCTATCTTTTCCGGGGAGGTCCTTCGTCTGTTTGCTGATAATCCAAATGGATGTTTGGACAGTCACGAACCATTTGACTCTACCCACCACATGAGTAACATTGCCCGCTTTTGTCATGTCTGGATCTTTATCAGGTGCTCAGCATAAATGATTCTGAGTCACACGGTCATTCACCCGTGGGTCTAGTCCTCATGGAACTCTATGACATTTTTCTGCATCCAACTTCAGAAGACTCTGGTGTATGTCGAATATTAGTGGGTTTCACTACTGGAGACTTCTCAACAAGGAAACTCTCCACTAATAGAGCTTGCTCCAACACCTATGTCTGCGTCGGGATGTTGTGTTTGATCATCAAAGCCCTAATATCAATCCAGAACTGCTTCTCAAAGGTCAAGGACATGAATAATGGGTCTTGTACCATATCAGTGGAGTAGCGCGAGAGATCAGTGAACCTCGCTAAGTACTGTGCCACCGTCATGCTTCCATGCTACCAGTGAAGTAGCTCATGTATCCGAACTGAATGAAGTGTGTCTGGGAGAAAATCTTCCCAAAACTGGCTCTCGAAGTCTACCCAGAGAAGTGTCACCTCTTTATGCACCTGGAGCATCAGGCTCCACTATATTCATGTTGCTTCCTTTAAATGGATGGTAGTAAGAATCACCATGAAGTCTGCTGGTGTGCCTACCAGTCCGAAAACTCTCACTACAGCCTCCAGCCAATCCTCAGTTGCCTGTGGGACCATCTCTACCCTTAACCTCAGTGGCCTCTTGTCCTGGAACTCGTGCAAAGCACTCATGTGGCATGCATCATCTACTACTCAGCCTGGTGGCACCGGTGGACCAATTGGAAGTAGTACCACTAGTGCCTCCTCGGGAAGAGGTACATCCACTAAGTCGTAATCGCTCGGTGGGATATATGTTCATACTACTATTTAGACTCTAATTGGTCATCATTGAAGAGGAATCCTGAATGAAATAGATGGGACATGGTCAATGATTTATACCATGTGAGCTGACCTAGTTGAGCTGACTTATATAAAACATTTGAAAACACCTAATCAATCAGTGTTTTGATGAATTGAGTCCAAAATCAGTAGTCGGGGTCCCGGTGTATGGATACACCGAACGCCGCACCAAAAGGGGACTCTTGGAACTGAAAACCCCACTTAGTACCCTTAAAAATATTACTTCATAGAAAAGATCAGAGTCCTATTTTCTGTTGTAGAACCGACTCCTTTGATACCAATTTTGTCAGGACCCATCCCCTGGGGCCCATCTCATAACTACCCCAAGCCTGCCTTCCATAGGCCAGGGGATGACGACTAGCACCAAAGGCATAATTCCCCGAATCTGGGAAGGCATTTCATCTATAACTGTAAACATGCACAATAGAGCACACATATGAATACGAAAAACTAAGAAAATTGTATAACCAAAAGAGGGTGTTGAAAGTAATGGGGGAAAGAATACAAGCCCAACAGGAAGGTACAAGTACAATTGAAAAATATGTATAACAAAAGGATGGGAATACTGCTCTTGGTTTGTCCTCCAGGATTCCTTCTTGAAGGTTTGGTACAAGAAGCCTCCTCAGTACTCCACGTTAGTCAGCCTCATCCATGTACCGACTCGTCTTAAGGTCCATCTCTGGGTATCGTCCAGTCCTGTAAGTCTCAACCTCAGTCAACACTGTCAGTTGTCTTGATACAACACAATGAGGTGTGGGCATAGCCCGTGCAGGGGTGGGTATAATGATTCTTCATAAGGACCCCGAGACCCTCAAGGTTTCAAAAAATATATCATCGATTTACCACAATGTATGAATTTAACAGACAAAATCACAGAGGTATATGACCTTATATATACCTATGTTGTCAAATAATCCTTCTCAACCTTGAGGTAATCACAAAAGTTACTGACTCAGCTCAATGAGGATTTTTATTAACAAAACCTCGACTGCTAGAGAACACCTCCTCTATCGAGTACAATGGGCCTGCTGCGAGACCAAGGCGCTTCCCACTGACCTTGGACTGCTGAGGTACTCCTCATGTCGAGTACCATGGGTCTGGTGTGTCACCAAGGTGCTCCCCACCATGGGTATGCTGCGTCACCAAGGTGCTCCCCTTGTAGCCTACTTAGGTACTCCTCCTGTTGAGTATCGTGGATCTGCAGCGACACCTAGGTGCTCCCCCCTGCGGGTCTACCACAATGCCATCGTGCTCCCCGCTGGGCTAGAAGAGTCACTCAGAGTCAAAATGGTCAGTAATCGCCAGGTCTCAACAAGCTACTAAATATCCGCACTATGCACGCTTATCTAAGGGAGGGTCCGCTTCACAAGCTACTGGTTTATAATAAAATTGTCACAAATTACAACGAAAAGTATCTCAAAGGTCTGCCACATCGTAGCGGTCTCAACGCAAAAGACGAAGCGTCAATCAGACTCCCGATCTATGAGTTATTAGACTTTTAGCTCCGAGGGCCAAGTTGGATTCTTGCATGATCCAACCAACCCATATCTCAACATTACCCTAAACTCTAGTGGGGTATAATCCAAGGGACCATCACCATCAATGAAAAACACTGTCGCTAACGATTCTTCAAACAGACGTCTGGTGACAAAGATATGGTCAACAAATGTAAAGGGTCAATAGTGGGCACAGGTCCGGTCTGACCTAGTCGAATGGTCCCTGTCCGACCCAGTCTGGGCCGATTGGTATGGGCCCACCTTGTCAAAGCAATTCGTTCTAGCCCGACCCATTGGGCGGGAAAGCCTGTTAGGATTGGCTCGACCCATTGGGCCAAGCCCAGCCGACTGTGTCCGAGAGGGTGCGGCCTAGCATGGCTCGACCTAGCAGGTGTGTCAGGGCTGGTTCATTTAGGGTGATGTGAGGGGGGTCATGGGAGGCACCAGGAGCGCGAGGCACGCAGTTTCTCCATCGGCACAAAAGGTGGAAGGGCAGAGTTTGACCAGGTCCGAAGGTGGCCAGGCAGGGCACCAAGCGGGCCGGCGGGTGGCGAGGTAGGCCGGTGAGCGGTAGGGTGGTGGCTCAGCTAGCACAAGCTAGTGGGATCAGCAGGGGCGTATGGGAGGAGCGGGTGGCCGGGAGGACATGACAATGCGGTTCGGCGTGGCTCGGGCCAGTGTTGGCTTGCGGTGTTTGGCCAAGGCGAATGGTAGGCCGGTGACAGCTAGGAGCCGGGTGGTGTGGGCCTACGGTGGTGCAGTCGGGGTGGCTCGGCCGGAGGTTCACAGTTCAGCCTGGAGCACCGGAGCACCGCGGGGTGGTGTGGTTTGTGGAGGCCGCAAGTAGTGCAACATTTTTCATCGTCACCTCCATCGTTCTGTCACCTCTTCACCATGCCGAAGATCATCCCAATCAATAATGACTGAGTGGTCAGGCCATGTTGGTTTTTCCCGCACCCTCCATGTTTAGGGTTGTAATAATCGTTTTATCAAGATAAAAGTAAGATGAACAACAACTCACCCCCAAAAATTCCATTCCAACCGAGGAATAATATTCAAGGAAAAAATCAACATGTAATAAACCCCAGACTTTGATCTTTTTTTGACGATGATGTTTTGGAAAGTAGATGAAGAATATCATCATTCGTGGCATCCTCCACACACTTCCAATCCCATGTTGCGTCGGTTGTGGCAGACGCTCCACGTCTGTAGGTGTCCAGGGAAGATGTTCGAAGAGTATCATTGCTGGAGTTATTCATCGGAAGAACACGTTCTTCATTCATCGTTGGCATAAGGGGTTCTTTGTTGTAGAATTATATTCCTCCCAACCTCCCCTCTCCCTAAATTTCCACCAAATGAGAAATTTAAACCAAAATAATAATAGATTGTGTTATATAATTTTTAGTTGGTATAGAATTGAAAATGTGGAATTAATTAACTTGGCTCCCCCCTTAATTAATTCATGAGTGACAGCTCAAATTTATTTAAAGATGTCGATTTCCATAATTTAATTAGGGGAGATGGCACCAAAAAGGAGGGAGGGTGTGGAGAAACACTCCCTCATTAATGAGAGTAGTTGAGAGGTTTTATTCTCCCTCCATTAATAGGGGAGTTTACCCCTGCGTGGTCCCCATGTCATAGCCTATCATGGGAGGTTAGCTTCAGGTGGGCCCCACCATCATAACCTCTCATTGGAGGTTAATGTGTTGTGGTCCCACCTCCAACTTCCATGTATAGATTTTAACCATCATTTAAAAATAATTCCACACACTTTATTTTTATTTAATACAAACTTTGAAACCCCAAAATCTATCTTTTATTCTCGTCTAACTGTCGTCAAGGTGAAATTCTTACTAAGAGAATATCAGCGTTGTGAGTTCTACAATGCCCTCAGATTTCAATTCTGAGTAATGGTTCAAAAGTTATAAAAACTCACTTGTACGTTTACTGAACGTACCCAAACAGAACATCATAAATTGATTCTGGGAACACCAGGCCTCAAAATCATAGGTCGTCAATTTTCGTAGACTCGTAAAATTGCCTTTTATTTAAGATAAAAAATTCCATTGGAATTCATGGTCTTTACAGTAATAATATGTTTTTTGGAAAATTTATATAGTGATAATGCCAGTAGATTTTACAAAAATAATATTCAAGGATTTGTTAAATATTAGGTTAGATGTGATCATTAAATGTAAAAAAATTAAAGAATAATTATTTTGCTTTTTTATGAAATTAATATATAAATAAATTGTGTTCAAAACAATAGTAAAATAGTTATTGTTGATTAAATTTATTTCAAGGATTTTCATCATCACTATCAGAATATTATATAAAATGTATTGTTTATAAAAACGAAAACCGTCATCTAGGGTGGGAACCTATGAAATCTATAATGGGAGTTAGTATTAAACCCCTCACAAAAGTAAGATAAGGGTTCGATGCCTAAAACTGGCCTACATGATGTCTTGGGTAATGTGTCACTGTTTTTATCATAATAAATTGATTAATAAATATTAATGAATAACTGGTGGTGTTACCTTTGATGTATTGAAACTAATGTTTTATATTAGATAACATGTTTTGAACATAAGATTATATGGAAATCATTTTAAAAACCTTACCAGAATTGTTTTTTGGATAATAGGATTAATTAAAGTTGAATTTTAGTGCTTCTGGCAAAAAAATCATTTTAGTATATTTATTTTGACAAATAAGAAATGTATTGTAAATTTTTCAATTAACATACAAAGGATGATATTATTTTATTGAAATTAAAATGTCTCCTATATTTATATATCCTTATATTCTTGTATTTTTCATCAACATTAGAAAAATGACCCTAATTTAAAATTATATCCTATTATAAATTTTTTTATTAAATTTGTGACCATTTCACACCCATTATTTTTATCGTTTTTAGACACATAATATTTATTTGTTCACCCACATTCTTATAATCATTGACCAGAATAAAAATCTATAAATATTTTTTCCTTTTCTCCATTTCCATATCTTTACACGACACAACTATTATCAGTCATAGAATCTTATATATGTTTTTTTCAATTGAAAATTGTATATCAAATTCTATCTTATTATGAATAAATTTCAATAACCATTTTATGATGTAGGTTTTTTAACAATGTAATTTTTAAATATTTAACCATATATTATTAAAATCAATTATTAAGTTTGAGGATGAAATTTAAATAAATTTTGGTGAAATTAACAAAATAAAAATTTTAATCATGAAAATCATATTATATTGTCTTTAAGAAAGAAAACAACATCTATTTAAATGAATAGTAAATAATGATAAAATATATTATATTTACTATTTTTTGTAAATTGAATTTATTGAATATAATTAATTTCACACAATATTGAGTTAGCTTAAGTTAAGGGCATTATTATGCCCTTCTAAATTATAATATACTATTAAAATAAGAATTTAACATGATAGTTATCTGATAGCCATTATAATTTTGGGTATGAATAGGATCAAAAAACAATTATAAAAATATGGTTCAATTTTTTTTTAAAATTTAATTTATTAATGATATAATAATTGAAAATTAATATAATAACCACATGAATGAAAAACAAAATTTTATACAAAAAAATGAATTTTCCTTTACAAATATTAAATATCTCTTTATAATAACAATTTAAAAATTTATTTTTACCACTTCTATGAAATATATATGAAATAATAAAATACATATTTTAAATTGAATATATAAATTATATTTGGGTAAATGTTTTATAATTTTTTTATAATTTTAAATTTATTGACGAATAATTGAAAATGTTAGATTTTAATTTAAAAGAACATTTTCATGTAAATAATTTATAATGTTAAATTAAATTCGTAAAGACTTTTTGTGGAAAAAATATTAAAATAATACATCTATTAATAAATTTAGGTAATTTTAATAATTTCCAAACTGTATTTAGATATAATAACTTTTTAATATTTTCATCATTTTCATGTTTAAACCTCGGTTTTTTGATACATATTTAGAATTAATTTAAATTAGTTTTAACTAATTTTATAAATAGAATTTAAAAAATGGGTTAAATGTTTGATATAAGAATAATTTATAATTTCAAATATGTTAAATTCAATTTTTGCCCATAATTTTAAATGAAAATAGTTAACATGAATCCTAGTGATTTATATAATAATGAGCTTACATATTGGTCATTTATAGAAAATAAGGTGTAAAAAGGACCAAAAATTGTCAAAAACTTATTTCATGTACATATTTTATACATATAAATTCCCAAATTAATAATAATTAATTAGTGGTGTCATGTGACCTTAATCAAAAGGTGGAATTCACTCATTTAAAAAAATTAATTGTCTTCCATTGACCCCACTTATAATATTCCACCCAATATCATCTTCACATAAATCATTAAAACCTCTATTGATCACCCAATACCAACCCAAATCAATACCCAACATCCATCCCATTACCCTCGAGGCTATAGTTTGAAAAAAAAGTCACACCTTTTATGGTGTTTGTAAAAATATAAGGAGAATACCCAAATAATATGTAATGTGTTTCAAAAAACAAGTTTATTTCATTTAATCAGGAAACACATTCAGTTATAATTAAAACATGCCTTAATATTGACCTAACTATTTTAAATATACTAATATGTTGTTATTCTTAGGGTATGAACTAAAACATCACACACAACTATAAAATTTGTTATGAAATCATCCTCGATGGGTATAGAAAATGCAAGTATTGCGAACCAATGTTTTTCATGTTCTAATTACCAACTTGTCAAAGATCTGAATAATTATGAAGTAATAGTTTATATATGATGCTTAATATTTATGATGTTATTAATATTCTATAATTATTATATAACATAGAGATTAATTCATTTCATATTGTGGGAATATAATAATATAAGTAATATGAATCGCATGATGTTGCCCCACGAAGTTATGTGATTGGTTCTAATATTACATTGCATTAAATAAGGATTGGTTTGATAAATTTTGTGAAAAAACCCCTCACGGTAACATTATTATTTTTTTGATTTAATGTATTTTTTTGATAATACATGTTTCTATATACAGTTATGTGGAGTGCCAGAAAAATTATTTAAAATATATCTTGAAAAATATCTAATACAAAGGAATTTATGCTCAAGAGAAGTTAAAAAAAGTGTTTATACAACGTGGACACATTTTATATTGTTTCTCTATTTTTTTGCTAAAAAATATGGTGAATGGAGAATATTTTTTTCGAAAATGATCTCACATGAAATGTTGAAGGTGAATATTGATGAAATGAAAAAGGTAATATTTTTGATCATATTAAAAAAATAGATAAAATAAAAGAATCATCTGGAGAATTGTTTTTGGATGAAATATGATTTTCATGATATAAAATTATGTAGGAAAAGTAGAAAGTGTGAAAGATAGTTACACAACCGATGTGGAATCAACTATGGACTTCCAATATCGGAGAAATGTTGTGACCAAAGTCATTAGTGGGATATGAAAATTTTAATAGGGTTGTGAATATATAAAAATTAGTGGATACAACCCATATTTTTGAATCACAACCCATAATAAGAATGTGGTCTCTGAATTGTTTAAGAGATACACCCACAGATATTTTTATGTTAAGATAATTATTTGTAAAAAATTTAGTTACACTAAATTGGATTTTCCAAAATAGTTCACCATAGTTTTCAGTTAATCACATAAAATAAAATATTGCATTCAAAATGTTAAATGTTAACATAATATTGAATAATGTTATGTTAAAGATATATGTATCTTAATAATAATGTGATAAAGGGTAATTCATCATCTAGATGATAGTGTAACTTAATGGTGCACTAAATATGGTGTAAAAAATATTGATTCACGTGTTAAATGTGGTTTATTCTGATGTACTTGAGATAACATTTCAATTGAGAGATAAATAAAATTTATTTTTATTTTTTTTTGTAAACTATAATAGATAGTGAGTTTGATTCAAACTCTATAGAAGTAGTACACTTTTAGTGGATTTGGTACATAGAAAAATTACCATTGTATGCTACTTTGATGAACCCTAGTGATGGATACCAAGATTACATATTTATGTCTCATGGAAGATTTATTTTATATTTACACATTCCTATGAGAAGGAGGAGAATGTATTTTTTAATAATTAAATAATATCTGAAGGGAAAAGTGTTTTAATCTAGCATACCTTGATTCACACACCTTAGGGTATTTAACATATTTTGGTTAAAAAAACATATATAATATATATGAAATAAAATTATTATTAAATGATAATATAAATATAATGTTTTCTTTCCATTCATAAAATATGATATGAAAATTGAAATAATTTTAATGAATATGTACTTCTTACCAACTAAATGAATAGAGTATTTTTTTCAATCACAAAATATTCTAAATTAATATAAAAATATTTATAATGAATAAATTTGATACCTAAATCTTTTTATAAAGTCTATATATCATGAAATAATTATATATATATATATTCGAAAAAAATGTCAGAACATAAAAAACATTTAAATTAATACACACAATAATGAAAATAATGAAATATTTTTAAAAATTGGGGGATAAGATGTCATAAAACAATCATATGTGACATAATAAATATTAATATTGATCTTTTTCTTATTAATAACATGTTTAAATCCACTAGATATGAGTTTCATTCATGAACGATGAAAACTAAAGCACAAGGTATGGGAATTGTTAACCAAATTCTCACTTATTATATTAAACATATAAATCATTGATTATGTAACGAAAATATTAATTGTGTAATTAATTTTTAATTTATTATATTTTAGTTCTACATTTTTTCAATTTATTTATTCTCTATTCATATAAAAAATTATGTTATTATTTATACTTTCATTATTATATTCATTTTAAGGGTCTATTTAAAAATATCATTTTAATAGATATTGTTTATTTTTGAATAGTAATTAAATTAAATTACATAGACAGTTTTAAATTAATCAATAAATTTTATTCCAGAGTTAAATTAATTATATTTTTTATTTGATAGTAATTTTTTTTATCTCTTTGGTACATTAAACTATTGAAAAACGTTGTTAATAATATCATACATCATTCAACATTTTGGGAGAAATCTATTTTAAAAAATAAACCATGTTTTCTAAAAATTACCTAAATATTTTTTTTCTTAAAACATTTTAACATTATTTGTAGAAATAAAATACAGTTTATTTTAACTTTTTAATTTTTTTAAAATGAATTTTCTTCTGACCTATCAATTAATGAACTGTTCAAAACATTTTATAGTGAATAAATATTTCTATTTTTCCCTTATACAACATGCAGATAATTATTCACCATAATTTATTCGAAGCATTATTCTCATGTTTCTATGGTAAATTTTAATTTTTTTCTTAATGTTATGTTCAATGAAAATTATTTTCAAAATTATTTACAAAATCAAGAAGAAAATTTTTCTAAATGAAATTTTAAATGAATATTTTATGTAATAGTATTTATAAATTTAAACAACCCTTTACTTTTAATATAATTTGTATACATTGTGTTGATACTAAAAAAATTCTTTCTATGGGTGGTATATGGGCATTTTGACCATGGAATGTTTTTATATTCACATCCTTACTTCATTTTTGTAAGTGAATAAATATCCCTTGAAATGATCGCTTAAAATTAAATTTCACCAAAATCACCTAATTATTTGTCATGAATATGATTATTTCCTAACAATTATAACATTTTCACAAAAAATTTTCACATTTAGATTAGTTGTATTATCTCTAGAAAAAATGTTAAATATATATTCTTTATAGAATACACAAATTTGATAAAGAATAATGTTTATTAATTA
This sequence comes from Viscum album, assembly GCA_963277665.1. NCBI lineage: Eukaryota > Viridiplantae > Streptophyta > Magnoliopsida > Santalales > Viscaceae > Viscum > Viscum album. The sequence goes on from OY728132.1 coordinate 1,970,379,322, forward strand.
ATTTATTATTTGACATATGAGTAATGGTTTGAAATAGTAGGACAAAGGTTGGGGTACTTTCAATATATGCCCTATGATGCATCAGTAGTATCAAGTGATGAATTAGTTGTCCAGTGTTAGTTAACTGGGTTTTTACTTAGTATTTTATTAACTATCTTGTTAAATGTATTTATTGTAATGATTCCACATACCTGGGAAACCTGGCATAAATTATATTAGAATTTCCTTCATTTTGAAATATGTTATTAAAATCAATGAAATTTTCGCTAATATATTATCTCTATATGATTTTCATTTTCTTTTCATTGAGAAAATTGAATGCGTGCACAATTATTTACAATTACATGTAATTTATGATGATTGATTTATTGATAGTTCAACTTTACATAAGTCTTATTGAGAACTTTAGATCATGATTATATTATTTTCATTTTCCAATGATTCCATGATGTTTAATAAGAATTTTATGCACAAATATTCTAGATGAAATAAATTTGTTCTTGAAAAAATAATTACACAGTAATTTGGGTATTAAAATTTAATATGTGAATCAAATATCTGTCTAGATTACTAAGACAAGAAAATAGATTAGTCCATTGAGATGTGATTTTGTGAATCTAATGTCAATGTAATGGTAACAGACACTAGCTCTGGGATACTTGGTTAGAGGTTTCTATATATAGAAATATTTTTTATTCATAAAGGTTCTAATAACACTTCTAGTGACTATTTCCAAAGTTAACCATTGTAATAACATATTTAATATAATAGGATTATAAATTTACTAATAAATTAATAATTAGATCATAAATGAAGAATTTATACTAATTAGGAACATTTGGTATCATAATGTTCCACAAGTTATATTTTTATGATTTTTAAATAGTTTAATGAAATACATTTAAGAAAAATATAATAATTTTATATTTCATTACTATACACACATTGCTACATTAAAATGAAAATATTTAAATATAAACAAAATCATTTAAAAAATCTATAATAAATTATATTTTTGTATAGATTAATCATTTATTATAATACATTGAAAAAAATCACATTTAATTTTTCTAATTTCATTTTTTGTATTTTTCTACTATTTTACTACACTCTATAATATAATTATGTACGTATTTAGTTTAATTATATAATAAAAAAATAGAAAAACGAAATTACCTAAAAATATATTAATTTAGATTAATAAAAAATTAATAATAATTCAATATGTTCATTTAATCACATATGTTTCATGAAAACTAGAAATGAATGATGGGGCAGAGATCATGAAAGGGATATCAAATGATAACTTAGTCTAGATGATGGTTGCTAAATCCATTTGATAGAGATATGGCACCGCCAGATCATAAAATGATGTATTAAGGACCACCAAGGTTCAGAGAACATATTTTTTGACGTGTATTAATAAAAAATTTGTATTTCCCCCACATTTAATAAAACTCTATCATTTTTCACATAATTTTTTAAATAACCATTAGAAAAAGACCTTTTAAATGTATGATATAAAAAAATTGGTGTTAACAGTTGGTTTTCATCACCGTTTATTAAAATACCCATCTCTACAAATATACTATATCCTTTTGGAACTCGTTATTTTCAAACTGATTCAAAAATTATTTATAACATCAGTTACATATAACCGAAATAGAATCTGTTTTAATTGGAATGTATTTTTAACAACATTTATGAGTATAACATGATATTTATAACCCTATACTACCTGAATTTACACTCTTAAAAACATACCAATATTTCATTGAGACATGATATTATTCTTAAAAACCCAAAATAATTATAATGTGAATCTCCACATATAATATTTTGATTGGGTACAAAGTATTTTTCATATGAACAAAATCAAAAAAACTCATTTTTTATTGAAAATGTATGTAAACATCATATTTTATTTTATTGTAATGAATGAAACAATTACATAAGATGAACCTTTTTAGTATTTACTAGGTTATATTATAACAATTTCACATTATGTCATCTCTATCATACATTCAATGGGATGAAACCATTTTATTTTCTCAAATGATGATGCTTGATCGTTGAAGATATAATAATATGATGAAATATTTGTGTTGTAATATGTTTTTTAATTGACATTATGTAATGTCCTAACGTAATATCATTTTCCTATCCAGTTCAACTAATTTTCAACCTATCTATATTATTGGGACCTTTACATATTCAAATCATATTTTATTCATTCCTCCATCACTAGGGAAGCAGTTTATTGCCTATAATTGTTTCCCTATATTTGATTATGATATATATTGAGACAAATTTTAAAAAACCATGATCATATTATTAATGTTATTATTAGACACATAACAATTTTAATGTAATATAACATAGAAATTGTGATCAATTTTACTTTATTACATGATTTCATTGTTTATGGTTTAGACTTTAACATCGACATAATATACAAAATCCCTTCAATGGGAAACCAAATTTTGAATCCTGAATCTCATAACAATGGCATGACCATGAAATACATTTTTGTTATAAAACCATATTGAAATGAATACGACTATTTTATGAACAATTTATTTCATTGTTCATATTCTAACAATAATTATTATAACATTTAGAAATCATATCATGGATATAGTCAAGAGTCAACCTTTAATACATTTATAAATATCTAATCATAATAAATATGCAAATTGAATATTTTGAAAATAATAAAAAATTTTCATATAAAGGATTTTTTATTGAATCTTATTTAATTACTAGGTCATAAAAATAATATAAATAACCCAAATATCCTTTTTTACAAACCCAAATACTAAAAACATGACACTTCCACCCAATATACATTTCTACATTCTAACAAATGTTAATAACAGAAGATATTTTCACTTTAGAAAAGTTTGTGTGACTTTAACATTGAGATATTATTTTTTCACTCGTCAAAAATCAGTATGAAATTAATTTAAAATAATTAGATGAAAAAAAAATTAAATGGGTAATAAAAAAATAATGAAACATATTAGTCTATTATAAAATCATAAGAACATAAATGACATTTCCCTTAAACATGATAGAGTTTGAGCTCAAATATTATTTTACCTACACATTAAATATGGTTTACTAGAATGTTTTTTTATAAAAGTTATAAAAAACATAATTGAAATAATAATGGTTATGAGGTGGTTTTTGGAAAACATTATAACCCTATAAATTAATATAAAAATAAAAATTTTTTACTAAAAAGAGAATAATGATTCATTTTAAAATCACCATTAGGTGACCATGTTAAAAACAATAGGTTTATATGAAAATTAATTAATAAAAATATAATATTCATGTATATAAATTTGGGAGTCATTTTTAAATTATCTATGTAATAACACATACATATTATTACCAAAATAAAAATTCCAATAATGTCTTAACATAATCCAATAACCATTTAACTCGATCGATTAGCCAATGCAGCAGACTATTGTATTGTTCTCAACCATCATCAAAATCTATATTAGGTTTAACTATGATCATGAGCTATATCAAGTTCAAAAATAATCACATAAAAATATTGATGAATAATATCATGTAAAAGTAACATGAAATCGTGCATTTCCATAAAAAAACTATTCATTTAGATCATAAATAAATCATTCTTGAATATAAAATATTCCATTCCATCTAGAACCATTATTGAATATACCTATTCAAAGGGGGAAATAAGGTTTTTTTATAAATAAAATTCAATCTTATAAGGTAATATCATAATAATATAATTGTAATGATATTGGAAAAAAATTATATTGAATACATTTAAAATTAACAATAATTTTTTCTTATTTAATGTTTGTTAAAATTCTTTGGGTAAAATATAAAATATTGTCATTGTGTAAGAATTATTAATAAATTCATTAGATAAAAAAGATTCACTCATAAGTAATTAATTTCCATTTTAATAAATCGCAAAAAATTTAAGGAATATGGTCTGGGAGAAAAACTATTTTTCAAAAAATATAATCAAACATTGAAATCATGGTTTTAATTTCAATTATCCCTTTTCATGGGTTCGACTTAAATTGTATATTATTTGTATTCATGAATAATAATATTAGGTTAAATAAATGTTATATACTAACATTTTTATTTTTTATTATATTTTCTCTATTTTAATTTTATAAACAAATTCTTAAATAATTAATTTCAATCATATGTTTCATCGGTTTTCAGAGCATATGTTGAAAATTAATTCTATAGGATGACTATGGTCAAATTGATTATTTATACAGTATATGTAGAATAATAATCATCACATAAACATATATTTTAAACATCATTTACAATTATAAAAATTACAATGAATGATGGACATATAAAATAAATTATGTTACCACTATAAAGATAATAGGTCATACATACAATTGTGTAACATTTAGAAATTTTAATTAAAAAAGTAGGAAAGAAGATTAGTATAATTTTATATTTAAAGAATGAATATTATATAATATAGTTCATTTAATATCTTTTATATATTGTAATATATATCATTGCTGTGATGTGGAGATGAAAGATGACTCACATCTCTTTAGGGAGGTAGAATTACAGAGTATGGAAAAATGATGTTATAATTTTTCAATGGATTAAAATATAAGAAAATTAAGAGTTTTATAATTATACAAGAATGATAATTCTATAATTAATATCATTTTTATCAAATCCCTCATTATAACTTATCGTGACAGGCGGTGATGTAGAAATAATATCATTTGTTTTTTGGTGGTAGTTCACCATTCACATAAAAAGTTGTTTAATTTCTAAATTTATAAAATATCAATGTTGATATTTGTTATTAGATTAATATAGAAACTTATTAGTTTATTTAGAAAAATAATTTAAATATCTCTTTATGTTTTAATAATAATAAAAATATGTATAAGAAAAAAATAAATGTGAAATGCTTGGTTATGAACTATTCCTCCTCTTTAGACAATCCCTACATTTATATAACTAAATCCCAACAATGATAGTTTTATATTAAAACCAGTGAATCTATGACATGGTGAGGTATTTAATTAAGAGAATTTAACATATATTATGTGAATATAAATTCATTTTATTTATTTAGAAAAGAAAAGAGTGAGTGTCCTTTTATAAGTGAGGGGGACACATTTTAAAATACATGACCAGTTATTATATAATAGATGGTTGAATATTGTAAAAAGGATATAAAATAACATCTAATAATATATAATGACTATTTAGTCTTCAATTAATAATACAATAATATTTTTAAAAGATTATATATAATTGTTATATCATATATTGGATACACCATTCCATTAGCCTATTTGAACCATAACGTCGGGAAATTTTTTCAATATAAATGGGATATTAATTTTGATAAATGATAAATATTATATCTTAAATACTAAATGGATTAAATTTCTGGAAAATAATCATCCATTATTTATTCTGTCATAAATATAATAATTTGTAAATAATTTTCATAAAAACATTTATCAAATAATATTATTAATTTCCTTTAAAAACTATATATATATATGGAATTTCAAAAAAAAAACATTACAAAAATGGAATTAGAATCTAAATCATCTATAAATACCTAAGAGGAAATATGTTTCCCAAGAATTATTCATAAAATATACCTCACCCATGCAATAATTTTATAACAAATTTTAATATCATTTACATGATTTTTTTACAGCATGAACAAGAATACTGTTGATGTTGTATAATCATTTAATATAATTAAATAATAACTAAAAATTAAATATAATACCTTCAAAATAAATAAATTTAATATATTAAATATTAATTTTTTAATAGTTATTAAAATAAATTTAATAAATATTTATTTAATATATTTTTTAATTTTGTAACCTTGTACATGCATGACATGATAATTTGTTTTAGTTTAATGTTATATTAGTTAATAATTGATATATATTGAAAAACTGATCATAAATAATTGATATTTCTTAATATGTTCAAGAATATTTGTCTTACAGGAAATTATTTTCATTAAGAAATAAACTTTTACATTTCTAGTGTTTCAAAAGCACATCATCATCAAAAAAAATTATTCTTATGATCATCATAAAATATATTTTCTTTTATCATTTTTTAATATATTTATATCAATATTAATTTATATTATCATATATTAATCAATATATAAAATTATTAAATTTTTATATTTTATTAATGTCCCGGTTACATTAAATAATATTCTATATTTCATAAAACTTGTATATTATTTATATTCATGAAAAGTCAAATTGATTATAATGATATCAAAATATCATCTTGGGATAAATATGAATTATTTTAATCTAAACATTTAGTCCATTTAGAAATATCTAATTCCTATAAGTGATTGATATTATTTATAATATAAATTCCTAAAATAGAAGTAAATGATTCATTAGATAATTTTATTTGTGATCCCAAAATTGAACATACAAAAAAATAATGTATATTGTTACTTCCCTAGTTATTATTGTGATTTTTTAGTTCTATATTAGAATAATGTTCATTCAATATCAACTCAACACCAAATTTTTTATTTTCAATAAATTTAATGATAGTTTAAAAGAAAATACACATTTTCACTATACATTGAAAACCCATTTATTCAGAAAAATACTAATGATTATACTAAAATAATTTTGGAAATAGGTCTTCAAATATTTTATTCTTTTCAAAAAACAAAATTTAAAAATTTTACAGAAATTATTATAAAATTTTCTCATAAAAATTAATAATTTTTTTAATGAATATTTTTTTTGAATAATATGCTTACATTAGTAAAAATTAATTTCTCATTTCTTGAGCACTCATTAATAACTATTTATTTAGTGTAAATATAATATATATATATATATTATCTATGTTCATATTTTTCATATCCCCCAATTTAATATCTATTTTCTAACTAAAACATTGATATTTTAGGTTTTATTAAATCATGCTATTATGTATCATATACAACATTGAACATATTGTTATTTTATAATTGGGGATGTTACATTCTTTTATATTAATAAATTTTTCCTATGTACTTTTAAAATTGAGATTATTAATCAAATGTTTGTCCTTTGATAAAACCTTTTTTGAAACCCTACACAATTAAAAGGTTATTAAAAATCCCCCATAGAAGGAAATTGAAATAAAAATGTTAATAGGATTAAAAAAAAATTTCTTAATGAAATTATATTTACATAGAAGTGAAGATGTAGACAAGGAAAAATATTGTATCATCAAAATATTGATGTAGACTGATATATATCATTACTTACAAAAAAATGAATGACTATGATAATTTCATAGACCAAAAAGCCATAAATTTTTTATATGTGAAAAATATGACTGATTCCTTCATAATAAAGTTTATAGTATACATGTTTTTTTAATGATAAATCTCTTACAGTTAATAAATTCTCTTAAAATAATCCTTATTAGGATAAAAAATATATACTTACATAAAAATTAGAACATCATCTTTTAATAATTTATCACAATAATCTTATCTATTTCTCCAAATGGGGATTATTCTAGAATAATTTTCCATTATTAAATCTATTATATAAATATTTAACTGATCATAGGATCCACTAAAATACAATATTTTAATCTTTCATATCATTGAAAATTAACTGAAACCAAAATTTATATTCAACGGTGGGTTAAATTATTGTATGAACAAAACATAATTGGAGAAAATTGTAGAATAATACATAATGACCCTATAATACTTTCAAATTTTCTACATAAGTAATTAAATAAATATATATCCTTAAAATTCATTAATATTTTCATGACTGAAATTGAAATGATAGTATTATAAATATTTGATCAGATGTCCTTTCAAGACAATCACATATTAAATCTCAAATCAACATCAATATCTTATAATGTATCATATAAAAATGTATATTTTATTTGCATACATTATACAAAATATAATAATCATTAAGTAAATTGAATTTGGTAATAAAATTTTATATACATCCAAAATATATACCAACCACTATTCTATAAATAAACATCCATCAGCACAAAAAAATATTTCTTTTTCACTTAATAAAATAATATTACCTATATTGTGAAATAATTAGAAAATAACATTAATCACTTAGTCAATTACTATGTATTGAATCTGGTGGTAATATATACTATAATATTATTATTTCCTAAAATTTAAAAATATTTTCTTCCAAATAAACATATAAACATCAATATAAAATATCATATTAACTCTAATGGTTATCGATCCATTTTATCATTTGTCCAAATAATATACATGATTTTTTACTAATATAACAATTTAACATTAATAGATAATATTCCAAGTTGTAATATTAATTTAAATTGATTTACTAATTTATGTCGTCGTTATAAAATCCTATCACATAAAACATAAAAAGGGAATTTATTAATTAAAATTCAAATAGTATTTTTTATAATTATTCCATTATGTTATCTAAAATTTATATAATATCCCAATTTATATGATCCTAACATATAATATTATCTAAACAATATAATTGATGTCAAAAGTAAGTAACTGAACCTAAAATTTCAATAATTTAATAATTTCAAATTATTTCTCATTCATTCGTTTCTAGTAACATTTTTATATAGTGTTCAAAATTATTATGGAATAAATCTTGAAAATAAACCATATATTTCAAAAGGGTGAACTTCAACAGAAAATTAATTTTTTTAAAAAAAGTAAAAATTATAATTCATAATGTTTTCTATCCACATAAAAATGTTCTTGGATTTCAAATTTACTTCTTCATTTTTTTGAATCCTCTAGAAAACCCTATGATGTCAATTTCAGTCTATACTATGACAATAAAATCCTTTGTATGAATCATTTAAAAAAACTAAAGAACAATGGTAGTCAATTTTAATACCATGATATTATAAAATAGATTTTTTATTTTAACTAATAATATTATTTATCAAATATTCATTTACACACACAAGAAATCAACATTACTGCACATTTTTTTTCAAAAAGCACAATCAAATAAAATGAAATCCAAAAAAAATAATTATGGGAGTTCATTGTGAAAACATAAGAACCATTGAAATATATTTTCATAAAATTATAAACTTTAACCCAAAATGTTGTTGTCATTTTTTAAAATAAATGATCAATAACATTCAAATTGATATCAAATGATTACAATGAAAAATAAATTGATTGCCCAAAAAATTCATAGAGGAAACATTATATTTCATTTTTATATATCACTTATAATATATCATAGAAATCGAATCACCAAAATGGTAAATTTTAGAAATTAATTAGAGAAGTCCTACAACCTCTTAAATACGATCCATTTCCTAATCTAGTGGAAAACAATATCGAGATCACCCATCATCTTGAGCTATATACAGATCACCCATCATCCTGATCTCTATCAGAAACAAATTTAATAATAAAGAATGACCATAACAATTATATGAACATGAAACTTCAAAAATATTATTGTGATCATAAAATTATCATTTCTACGCATGAGAATAACATTTTTCTTACATTGATATATCATTTCTATTTAATAACCCTTTTAAAATACTCATAATAGAAGGGATTATGGTTTTTTTATTGAATAAAAAACTCATGATTATATTTGAGTCAAAAAATAAAATAATTCTAACGGTGGAGGAAAAAATACCTATAATTGATAAGTTCATTTTCCATTTGTAAATAGCATCAAAACAGTCCTTATAAAATACATAAAAACATTACTTTTCTAAAAAATTGTTTTAAACTAAATTGATTCATAAAATTTCATATATTATTCCTTTGGTTCGATATAAATACATCTGTAAAATAATTAAATGAATTTTTCTATAATAGAAAATCATTTCTAAAATTTATCATTATAACTATTAATAAAACTTTTTATGTTATAATGTCCACTACATCGACTCCAACTCGTAAAAAACATTTTCTACCATGCTGAACAATATAGATAATTTTTTTATTTGAGTATATAAAAACTTTTTCAATGTTATTATTCGGATTAATTTTTTTACCTTGTTATATTAAATTGATTAATCTTTTATGTTCACATCTTTGGTTTTGATGATATTGAAACCATGTTCCCAAAATTAAATAAGTAGGATTATAATGTCAAAAATGTTATTTATCCTACAATATATAGAGAAATAATCCTTAAATAATTAATGTTTTTATAAATTAACAAAAAATTTATTCGAACCAAGATTTCTTGAGAGGAAAATTAATTAAGTTACAATAATTGAGACAATAGGTTGTACGGATGAATGGTAAACATTTTCAAATTTTAATGAGAAAAAAGGAATTAAGGTTAGTACAATTTTTCCCAAAAATAATTATTATTATATAAAAAATATAATTTAATACCAATAAATTAATTTATATATACCAGACATATGATAAATTAAAAAAAATCACATTCATGTAGGAGGATATCGAAACGTATTCATGAAAAATGCCATCATTTTTTAGTGGATGGAATGGAAGAATTATATGACGTATTATCTGTATAGAAATATAATTTTTTCACATATATATTATTTATGTCTGAATCCATCTGTATTACTATCATTTAATAGTGGTTATGGAAATTGAGTTACCTTATCCCGCGAAGCGGTACACTACTAAATGTACAAATGATGGATTCATTTTCAAATTTATGGATTCTGAAGATGAATATAAAATAACAAATTAAACTAAAAATATATCATTTTTAGAATGATATTTCGTTTATTTCATCTTATTTTTTTAAAAAATATAATGTAACAGCCCGAGATTTTATAAAAAATATTCTTTTTAATTTTATTAATGTCTTGTGATGTACGCTACACCAAAAGGAGCTTGCACAACACACATCATTGACTTGCCTTGCATTACACACAATCGCGACCTTCCTCGATAGCGTGTGTAGTACGCAATACCGAGTTTCATTAAACAACGATATGCTATTAAAATATTATTATAACTAGCCATTATTAATATTAATAACCAACTTTTAAAATTTTAGAAATTTTAGCTCTCAAAATGGGCTTCATTTTTTGGATTCGGAGTATCGAATTTAGCCTAAGGTGAAATTTTGGTACTTTTCGGATAACTTTCATATTCTGATGAATAGTGAAAATTACTAAATTATAATTAAAAACAACTTTTTTAATAGAAATAATTAATAGTGATAAATTATTAATTTGAGTGGTTTTAAAGTATATTTAGAATATATTTTTACAATTTAATACAATTTTGTTCATTGGATGTAATTTCACAATTAAAACAGACATAAACAAATGTCAATCTTTTGATAGATATTGTTTCTTAAAAACATACTATTTGTCTTAACAGTAGGATTTAATTATAAAAATAATTATTTCAACTTCTATGTTATGAATTTTGTAAAATAGACATAATTTTTGAATTCGGAATATGAAATATAGCTTAGGATGAAATTTTGGCATTGTTCTGAAAAACATCAATTTTTTATGAATAGTGAAACTACTAAGTGGTAGTTAAAAAAACTGAATTTTTCGTAAAACATAATTTTACCGCTTCGGTGAATTGAATTTCAAAAATTCGAGAGACACGGTTGATTTCAGTAAATAAAATGTGGTTCAATGAGATGAAAATAATTTTTGGTGAATAGTAACTTTTTACTTTTATTTACCACGGTTAAAAGTAAATAGGGTAATTAAGGGTAAAAATGATATTAATATTACCCTAACAGATGTCCTAATCCTACTGGACAAGTGTATCTCGACCAAAAACAACCTTAAGTGTAAAATATTTTCATTTAGGCCCACTTGGATTAGATTAGGACATTTATTATTATTTAATTCAAAGAAGAGTTAAAAGAGTTAAAATCAAAGTTTATTTACTAAAACATTATTAATATAGGGTTATACATAAGATAAATTCGATTGTAAATCTTCATTATAAATCTAAAAGTATTAACTACATAATGGTATATTATTTGTAATTATTAGACATCAAATAAGTTAATTTATTTATGACACAAAGATGAAGCAGTAATTATCTTATTAATGAAATATTGACATAATTGATATTATAAATACCAAAATAAATGTAATTTAAGACTATTTATGAATTCCACTAATTTTATAGATTACTATGATATATTAGTTTTGATTTAATCAACTTGGTTCGAACATATAATTCTGTTATGACTTTCAAAAAAATCATATATCAAATAGTGTCAAAATTGACACAAAATGGTTTTTAAATAAGATATTATATTATTAATTGTTATTTTATTCCTAAAAATCTAAGGATCTGCCAAATGACTTATATAAAGATATATATATTAATAATAAACAATTTGGGGTTCGTTTGGCATGTTATAGTAGGTGTATTAACCATATAGTGTAAGAGAAAAAAAAGACACGGTAAAAGTAAAATTATTTAACTTAAAGTTAAATCTAATTGATAAGGTTAACATAATAACCTAAACTTGTCTAAATCCTATTGGTTGATAGGATTTCGACCCATCCCCACTTTAGCTTCGATATAAGACCCTTTGGAACCATTATATACTGATTTTGACTTTAATATAAAATAATATTTTGAGATATTCATAAGGTGCCCCTCTCCTCCCTTTTAAAAGGACACCTCCTCCCCCTCATCCTCACACCAATTTGAGCACTCATGCTCGGCCAAACCCGGCCATTTTCTCCTCTACACTTACCTAGAATAATCCAAGAGGTAATGGTCTTCTTCAAAGACCAATCTTAGTTCCCTAAGTGGAGGATTCAAAGAGGCGTTTCAAAGAAGAGGTTATATCCATTACCGATCTTTTCAATTTATTTCTTCTTCAACTTCTTCTTCTTTAGTTGTTTCATGATAAAGTAATAACATCAGTATTACATACATACTGATATGTTATTATAAATATGAAACAAACCTAATTAACCTTCTATCCATCCTACGGAAAAATGAAATCACCGTGCGTGCGTACGTACGGAATACCGTCTCCACGCCGTGGTGTAATCTATTTTCCACCATCACCTTACAAGGATGGGTATAATGGTGTAATGAGTAACTATTTATGATTATTATAAAGTAATATTGATACTGAAATAATATATATATACTCCAATACAATTCCACGATCATAGGAATGATATCATCACTCGTGCGTACGTACAGAATACCGTCTCCACGATGTGATGCGACTCGTTCTACATGATCATCATTACATAGTAATTATATAAGTGAATTCAATGAATAAATATGATATATGTTACAATAATACCATTCTGTATATAAGTTATCTATAACCTTAAAATAAGAATAAGAATTTATTCGGAAAAACACGCATAAGAACAAAAGGCAATAAAGACCCGAGTAACAAGTAACAATGAAATATTACTAACAAGAAGATAAGAATATGACCATATATGATATCATATCAATATGTATGATTCTGGAATAAGTCAATAACATTATTTATACCATTATACAGGAGATTCGGACACGTACAAAGCAAATCGGACCTAAGGTAAGGGGAATATCACAATCTCATTTTTATCCGAGATTGTTTATACTTTGGTATTTACTGGGGTGTATTTTATCATTCACATCCATGTTCCCTCTATATTTAATATTATTTCCATCCACCTACAATTGTTTAAATCCAATTTTACCCTTTGGTGAATTTTTAGTAAAATATAGGAAAGGAATATTTTGTCGTTTTTCGTACGAGGTACTTTTTGACTTTTTCGACAAAAGTACGAAGAATGTTTTTTTAACTTATACGGCACGAACGGATTTTTACGGTTTTATAAAGCCTTATTTTCATGAAGCTTCCTCCAAAATATTTCATGACTATTTTCAATAAAATCTCTTTCTTTTAAAATTGCATGACGTTTTGTGAAAAGAAATTGATTTTGAAGAAGAAATGATATTTTCCTTAAGAATTCATTTCAAGTGTTTTATCAAAATTAATTTCCATCTAAGATAACATAGGGTTCTATTTCTATCCCTATTATTACATTGATTTGGTTAAGTTGTGATGGAATTATTTTTATGAATTCCTTTATGAATTGTTTTATGATGTCATGTTGTTTAAGAATCCAATTTTTATTACATGGGTTATGGAATGATGTATGATTTATGAATTTGTGGAACACATAAGAATGGTATCATTATGAGACGGGTGGGACCTATATCTCCCTCCAATTCATTGGTTAATAATTTTATATATCATGAGATAGACATGGCTGGAATGGTAGGTTATACCGGTTCAGTGAAACAGGACTGAAACGAGGGTGACTCGGTTCAGAAAGGGACTTTGTCCACTAAGATAGTCTTGGAAATGAGTCTTGACTAACAAGAAATTAGTATCTATGATTATGTGTGTATGCCACAATGTTTCATGTTTTAAGTTATTCTTATTGGGATTTCATTTCACTACTATGATTTATCCCATGTTATGAAATTTTTCTCTCTTTTGTAGGTTAAGATTTCTAAAAGTTATGTTCTTATGAATATGATGTGATTGATTTTTATTTTGTTTACCCTTACTGAGAATTTGAGCTCACCCTTTTATGTTTTCTTTTCCCCGGGATATAAAGAAAGGTTTTAGGTCAAAAAAAAGAAGGAAGATCTTTATTGGAGATATTGAAGATCTTTCACCACGATTAGAAGATTACGTTCCGAGTTTCCAAAGACACTAAACTATTACGATCCTTGTGTGTGTGTTTTTGTTATGTACTAAGTATTCCACAAAAGTAATGTAATTTCCATGTACGATAAGCTTAGGGTCTCTACAGTTGGTATAAGAGGAAAGGTTTAGTCAACCTTTGGAAACTAGGATGCGAAAACGTTAGTGAGATACCTAGATATATTTCTAAGGTATGTAAAGGGATGTCCCTAAGGTTACGTATACGTATAGGTTATAGTACTAAAACTACGCTAACGATAATATAATTAAACCTATGATGTCAGATATTGAAGGTACTCCCCCTTTATTATGTTGTTTTCCCTAGCATGATTTTTCCCTCTCACACTATTCTTTTTTTTGGGTTTTAGAAAATGTCTGGAAACAAGACGATTCACGATAATAAAGGATATGATGGACAATGGAATGATATTGTTCATAATGAAATGGGATTTGGAAGTCCAAACATCATTATTATGCCGAATCAACAATCTCATAATATGATCAATAAAGTAAAATTTGGTAAGTTTCTAGACTCGGCTAATAAGAGAAAGATGGAGTTTCATGATGATCATAGAGAAAAGAAAGTTCAATTTCCCCTATGTAAATCATGTGGGAAGAGGCATCAAGGATAATGTTTCAAAGGAACTGGAAGATGCTTTGGGTGTGGAAAAGAAGGAAACAAAGCAAGTAAGTGCAAAGGAAAAGGTTCAGTTAACACCATGGATGAGGATAATGGTATTGCTACGACATCAACAATGGTTAAATGTTTTAAATGTGGAATGTACGGGCACTATGAATACCAATGCCCTAAGGGAAAGACTCGTGAAGATAATCAGTATGGTCGTATGAGAAGTATTTATGTTGATGATGATGAAGAGACTACAAATGATATGTGAGATGAAATAATTGTTGAAGCTCGGTCAATGGTTTATGAATGTAGCGGAATGATTACATGTTTATCATGTGTAATGTTGTATAAGTAATCTCATGGTACTATGGAATAAAGAGACATGTAAGGATTGTTACACTGTTGTCTGATTAATGTTACCAGTATCCATGAAAGGTTATTCAGATATTTTTGGAATGTAGATTATATGCGCATAATGAAGGGATAAGGAGAAAATTAAATGTTTGATAGTATTCATGAGCTCATGACTGATATAAGGAGAAGGTTATATCATGGTTTGAGTATATAGAATATTTATATTATGGAATGTGGAAAGAGTTAAATTTTAACTGCATTCATGTTTTCACTAAGGTTCAATGGGTATTCAAGAGAATACATGATTAAGGCTTTTGAATGTTTGGAATGTGACCAACAAGACATATCTTATGATATATGAGGATTAACGACAGTATTAAATCTCTGGTAATCGTTTTCACTATATTATGACAGTGTACTGTAGTATTATGGATAAGCCTAAAGATTAGAATGGATTATGTTGGACATAAGTTAGTATTGTTTAAGGATAGAAGATTTTCGATATTATTGATGGGATGTTATAGTAATGTAGTTTTAGAAAAAGGACAACCTGCAGGACATGTGACAGCCCATCGCTTCGGACAAGGCTGTGGGAATCGAACCCACAACTGAAGTGCGACTGGCCTTTATCACCTACCACTGGCCTACAGGAAGTCCCAGTTTAGTAGAAACTAGTTTTATTATATTAAGCAGTATGATATATGAAGTATTAGTCCTTTTTAGGAACCATATATGATTAATCTCACTATAAATCGACTTATGTATATCATTTTTTCTAACCTTTTGTTTGAGACAGATGGAATGACCTGTCATTCTATCACATGATCTGCTAACACTTCATGAATAACAAATTCAACTTCATTTATTTAAGATATGAAGTGGAAATTGTTCAAGGCACGTACAACAGTGAGATTGTACCAAAATAAAGTAAGTATTTATTCTAATGCAAATTTTCAACTTTAGGGAAATGATCTTGAGAACCAAAAATGTTTTCCTAGTGATCTTATACCTGATGAATGAGATGGTACCTTATATCATCACAAATCTATGGATTTGTGATTACTGGCTTTTCCATAGCCATGTTCTCTACCACTCTCCATCAGAACATGACACTACTGGAAAAGGGACCTTTCCCAACAGTTGTGTACCAACGGTTCAATGAACCGTTGGCATATCTTGTTTTTCCCAACGGTTTATAGAAACCGTTGGGAAAAACCCCTCAATGCATAGTTTTCCCAACGGTTTCATACAACCGTTGGGAAAGATAGGTTTTTCCCAACGGTTCCTAGGAACCGTTGGGAAAAGTGGTGAAAAATCTTGTTTTCCCAACGGTTCTATGGAACCGTTGGGAAATGTTGGTCATTCCCAACAGTTTTTATTAACCGTTGGGAAAAAAAAGCCCCAAATACCAAATCGAGCCAGCGGCCTTCCCACATTCCAGAAGCATTCAGTTCATGTCCTCCTGGAGCGATTCCTTGCAGAAGGACCTCCCAATCCCCACATCTTCCATCAGATCAGCACCTACCAGGTTAGACTCCTATATTTTATCAACGATATAGTTCCAGCTCTTATAAATCATATACTTCTATTCTTGATTTCGTTATTCCCAATTATTAGGGTTTTTGTAAAAATTTATGATTGTTTCATGGTGGTCATGTGCACCACTATAGGTACATTGATTCACTAATTTATTTTGGTATTTCCATAAAATTCGAATACAATCTATTAATGAATCAATGTTGAGTGTTAACATGACATTCATGTTCTTTATTTAAAGTGTAAACAAATACTTATATAGAATTTCCTTGTAAAACCTGATGGTTTAACTCTAGTTAAATGGAATCATAATTTTGTATGTTATTAATATTTAGTAATTGGTGAGGTGAATCATATATGTATATGAAAAATGGATCAAGATCATTTAGTATTGGATAGAATTATTCCCTAGTAATGTGAGACCCTTATGTTGTGGGGTGAGTATGGAGTAGTGAGATATATTGCTTGTTACTTACCTTTTTTCAATTCTATGAGGTAATGATGGCATGCACTCATTTTTTGAGATCTGTCAATGTTTTTATGGTTTTGATAGTGATCCATGATGTGTATCCTAGTATGTATAAATATGATTCTTTTGTAGATTTAAAACTAATTAAAATTTATTAACATGAGGTTAAATACAATTACGAGGCAATGAGAACTTGAGGTAAGGGTTTCTCATCTCACGTTGGTTTCTAAGAGACATTTCATATTCAACACAAGTTTATTTCATGCAATGTATATACAAAAACTTTGATATATCATATCATGAATCAATTTATATTTATTTTATTTAAATTTTCATTTGAATTTATTTCTTTCATGGGGGTTATGATTCAAAAGTTACAAAATAGTTAAGGGTGTTGTAAGGGCCCAAATCCATACAACATGTTTATTATGTATTTTATGTGTTGGAGGTTCCAAGGGAGGATTATAGGAGGAATAAGGGAAGTTAAGTTGAAATTTCAGCTTTAGAGTAGGATTTTAGCATGGTGAGTTATGTTATTCCATAGAGTCTAGTCGGGAGAATAGGTTGTGGTGTGGATTAAAAGATGTGGCGTACAGGCTTAAAAGGAGAGTCTTTTGTGGTTATTCCAATTATTTAAACACAAAGGAGTGGGGACAGGATGTCAAGTAAAATATGGGGAGGTAAGTTTTAGTGGTTCTACCTTTTTCAGTGTCACTACATCATAGAGTTGAGATGTGGTTTAGCCTCATGCATTAGCTATTAGGATTATACAGCATAGTGATTCCTTTGGGTCATATTCCTTATCCTAATTTAAAGGATCTTCAACATAGACCATGCCATGTTTATTGGATACAAAATTGACCATGAGTGATATAGTGTAAACTCTTCCATTATTCCATAGTTTTTTTCATGTTTCTCCCTCCTTGCCTCATGGTGTAGGGTGTTATGTTGTGGTCTTCTAATTTCTAGTTTTCCTAAAAATTTCTGAACCCTCTTTGAACTTTTCATCCTCAAAAAAATCCTGAAACCTAGGAATCTAGTAGAGTTTTTTTTAAGGAATTTGAATCCCCTTTGATAGGATTCAACACTCTTATTCTAGAGATAGATCTATGATGATCTGAGGTAATTTTTAACTCTTTCTCTTGTGGTTTCTTATATGTTTGGTTCTATTTTCTTTTGTGCAATATTTTAATGTTATTTTGGTTCAAATTATTCATTATTAGGGGAATTATTTTGATGTTTAAATATGTTTTCATGGTATGGTGTCCATAGGGACCATCGGTTCCTTGTGGGAGATGTGATCAAGGAACTGTGCTTGTTATTCCATTCTTGTTCAAATAAAATTGAAAGACTTGATGTAAGGTATTCATTAATTCTACCATATTAAAGTTCATTTTCGAAGTTATTAAGATTTATCCCATTGGGTAATGGTGGAATTAAATTTAATTAATATTAAACCATAAACAAATAAAGAGTTGGTTTTGGGTTGTAGAGATTTCATGTGCTTATTATGTGTTAACAGTTTACCTCATAATTTGCTAGATAGTGTGCTATATTTTTTTATTTTATGGTTTATCATTTTTTTATATTTGTAAACTAGATAAGTAGTGTAAATATAGTAATTATTTATGACTAAATAATAAATAATCATGTTTAATTCTTAGCGTTATTCGTTATATTTGATGGAAATCAAAGTGATACTTGAATCAAGTTTAAATTATAATTATTTATAGTTAATTACATAGGTTTCCTATGGTTATGACCTATGATAAATTAATTGGTTAATTCATGATGGTAAATAATTATTTATTGAATAAATTTTTTTTCAGTTTAGTGAGCCCATTTTCTTATGAAGACTAAATTCCTTGGTTATAAAGCTAAATTCGCTATTAAATATTTTTTGTCATATTCCTTACTTGTGTGATTACTCTTGTTGGGGAGGCTTGTTGTGTTATGTGTTCCTAAGATGTATGATGGTTTACAAAGAAATGGGTGGGTATTTTAGGGTTTTTGGTAGTGTTTGGAGTCTGTGATGGTAGGATGGATTGTGATATACATAGTGGTGTCGGGGATAGAACCAGGACTAGTGGAGAAGGTTGAAACTAGGATTTTCCAATATTTTTTGTGCTAAGAGTTGTGATTCTTTCTTATTAATGAATCTTATTTAATGTTCTGATAGTTGAGTTTCTTGTTTCTTCACTTCTTATCCCCACTAAATAACATATCTGGTTGTGCATGGTTATGCATGTTTTATAGTAGCTTAGGGTGAGACCTAGAGTACCTGGAATTATGGAATGGTAATGCTAAATAATTTAACCCATGGGGTTGGATGCTTAACAGACTTTTGTAATAAAGATAAATATTGAGGAATCATGGAAGAGGTTGGATTATGCCTAGAGGGCATGGATTTAAGTCAATAATTATGAAAAATGAAATGTTATTTTAAATAATTAAAGTCAAAATCATCTTGAAATGGTTGTTTTCTTATAGGTTATCTAGTACCTGCCTCTAAATGGTTGTTTTCTTATAAATAAGGTTTCATGGTGGTCATGTGCACCACTATAGGTACATTGATTCACTAATTTATTTTGGTATTTCCATAAAATTCGAATACAATTTATTAATGAATCAATGTTGAGTGTTAACATGACATTCATGTTCTTTATTTAAAGTGTAAACAAATACTTATATAGAATTTCCTTGTAAAACCTGATGGTTTAACTCTAGTTAAATGGAATCATAATTTTGTATGTTATTAATATTTAGTAATTGGTGAGGTGAATCATATATGTATATGAAAAATGGATCAAGATCATTTAGTATTGGATAGAATTATTCCCTAGTAATGTGAGACCCTTATGTTGTGGGGTGAGTATGGAGTAGTGAGATATATTGCTTGTTACTTACCTTTTTTCAATTCTATGAGGTAATGATGGCATGCACTCATTTTTTGAGATCTGTCAATGTTTTTATGGTTTTGATAGTGATCCATGATGTGTATCCTAGTATGTAAGATCCTCACTACTGGAAACTGGAGTTTTCCCAACACTTACATACCAACGGTATAGTATAACCGTTGGTATTTGAGAGGTTTTGCCAACGGTTCTTGGAGCCGTTGGGGATCAAGTGGGCAAGTCTGGTCAAGCTCTAACGGCTAGTTTGACTTTGCTTACCGGCTGACCGGTGCTTGCCCACCGGCTGGCCGGTGCCTTGGAAGGTGGAGAGAGCTTCTGCCCAGGAGCCACCGGCTGGCCGGTGGGAAGGCCACCGGCTGGCCGGTGGTGAGACAGTAGGTCTCACTATTCCAAAGAGTTCCACCGGCTGGCCGGTGAGGAGGCCACCGGCTGGCCGGTGGTCTGGACAGAAGACATCCCATTCTTTCTGGGCCCACCGGTTGGCCGGTGGCCAGACACCGGCTGACCGGTGGCACCTGGCAGAGGGCAAGCCCTTCTGCCTTGTCCACCGGCTGGCCGATGGGCTGGATCCGGCTGGCCGGTGCCCTTACCGGCTGGCCGGTGGTCCTACACCGGCTGGCCGGTGGACTTGAAAAAAGTCCACTTTTCCTTTTTTTTGCCACTTCTTGCTCCTGAAATCATGCCTATTAACAAGAACACTTGAAACAACATTAGATCACTATGAGAGTGATTGTGATCATTAAAATCCAAGAGAGTGGGGTACAACATTCCCTACTCTTCCTTCAAAAGTGATTGACCATGTGTTTTTAGGCAAGATGCGATGTGATTGTCCATGTGTCTTCAGGTGAGATGTACTATGATTTCCCTAGTGTTTTTCGATGAGGTGTGATGTGATAAGGCTATAATAAGATGTGGCATGTGGTTGGGGTCATGTAGGGTAGACAATTTCGGGCCATCTGATCACTTACATCAGGTGTTGGGAGATGATCATTCTGGCAGAGTACGCTGCCGACCTAGGATAGCCCCGACGAGGTATTGGCCTGCCTCAGGTACGAGTTGTAGTGCCACCGAGCTGCAGCAAGTTAGGGCACAGGCAGAACAGGCTGAGAAAAGGGCCACAGAGACGGCAGAACAGTCTGCAAGGGCAAACAGTGCATTTATGAAATTTATTGAAGTTCTACGTCCAACACTTCCAGCAGAGGCCAGCCCAGCGATTGATGAATACATGTCGTCGATACATTCTATATATGGTGCACCAGGTGGCAGTTCCAGTGGTGGTCAGGCCGATGTCGAGCTTGAAGATGATGATGGCGAGCAGTCTGATTCGGAAGAGGATGGAGATGAGGAGGGCGAGGAGGAGGGCGAAGGCGAGGAGGAAGGCGTTGAGGAGGGTGATGACGATGAGGAGGACGATGACGAGGGCGATGATGATGATGATGATGGAGATGGTGATGCTGATGTGGGACATATTGATCCGTTACATTTTTGACTTGACATGTGATGTTTAATCTATTCTAGTTGTTGGTTTTATCTAGACTCGTAGTATAGTATTGGAGTTGAATTATTTTAATCAGTCGCCCGTATTTGTCGTCTGATTTCAGGCCATTCCGACATCGTTCGGCCCGTTTGGACCCCCCTCACGCGCGTTTACGAAGCGCGCGCATCACTTAAAACACGAATATTGAGCCGTACCGCACAAACCGCACGTCCGATTGAGGTGCCGTCTGCGCGTACACGTCACGAATAATAATTAAAATGTTCCACGGTGGAGCCAGAGAAATCCCTTGCTTCTGTCTGGTGCACCGGCCAGCCGGTGGATCAGCACCGGCCAGCCGGTGTGCTCAGTCAAACTGACCAGGCTTGCCCACTTGATCCCCAACGGCTCCGAAAACCCTCCAACGGCTATTTTGAAGTATTTGGGAGCATTTCTCCTATAAATAGACATCCATGGATGCCGGGAACACTACCGATCATATACCGAAGCATACCAAAGCTATTTTAATCATTTGAGGCTCCTACGACAATTCTCAAAGGCTACTTGAGATCCAATTGCCATCCTTGAAGCTTGGGCTGCCTCTACATCAACTACACTCACCTCTTGGCGCTCAAGGCTTCCTCTAGTTTGTTCTAAATTATTTACTTCAATTGTTTAGTTCTTAATTGGGTTTGTATTAAAACAAACCACCCTTTTTCTTCTTTCAATTTGGGTTTCTTGCTGCAACCATAATAAAAAAGCAAGCTGTAAGAAGGTGATCTAGCCTACCTTAAAACGGCTAGTGGGTTTCTTGCTATAACCATTAAAAAGCAAGCGGTCGTATAAATCTCCTAACGGTTGAGTTGGGAGCGGAGACGTAGGCTTGAGTTTAAAGCCGAACTCCGTTATCAATTGTGTCTTGCCATTTTACTTTCCGCTGCATTTAAATTTGTTTTAAATTGTTAATTAATTTTAAAAAGGCAATTCACCCCCCCTCTTGCCATCACCTCCGACCCAACATCCATCAGTCATATGTGACATGTACGAGCCCACTCGGGCTCAATCCGAGTCGCGGTGTGGCCGGGATCAGTCTAAGTGGCTCTCTTTTGTTTAAAATGGACATCATTTTAAGTACATACGGAAAACCGACCAAACGCATTCGGTTTCCATTGAAACTTTAGGAGAACGATTCATGGGTCATATGTGAGGTGTACGAATCATCCCCGCCACAATCCGAGGCGCGGTGTGGTCAACACTGCTCTAACTGTGTCTGTTTTGTTTAAAATGGGTAGGATTATAAGTGAAAAGAACTGGCATACGCAAAACCGACCAAACGCATTCGGTTTCCATTGAAACTTTAGGAGAACGATCCATGGGTCATATGTGACGTGTACCAATCATCCCCGTCTCAATCCGAGACGCGGTGTGGCCGACACCGCTCTAACTATGTCTCTTCTGTTTAAAATGGGCATGATTATAAGTGAAAAAGAACAACTGGCATACGCAAAACCGACCAAACGCATTCCGAATCTTTTGATCATTTATCACAACAATCCATGGGTCATATGTGACCTGTACGAGGCAACCCGGGTTCAATCCGAGTCGCGGTGTGGCCGAGATCAGTCTAAGTGGCTCTCTTTTGTTTAAAATGGACACCATTTTAAGTACATACGGAAAACCGACCAAACGCATTCGGTTTCCATTGAAACTTTAGGAGAACGATCCATGAGTCATATGTGACGTGTACGAATCATCCCCGCCTCAATCTGAGCCGCGGTGTGGCCGACACCGCTCTAACTGTGTCTGTTTTGTTTAAAATGGACAGGATTATAAGTGAAAAGAACAACTGGCATACGCAAAACCGACCAAACGCATTCAGAATCTTTTGATAATTTATCACAACGATCCATGGGTCATATGTGACGTGTACGAGCCAACCCGGGTCAATTCGAGTCGCGGTGTGACCGGGATCAGTCTAAATGGCTCTCTTTTGTTTAAAATGTACACCATTTTAAGTACATACGGAAAACCGACCAAACGCATTCGGTTTCCATTGTAACTTTAGGAGAACGATCCGTGGGTCCTATGTGACGTGTACGAATCATCCCGCCTCAATCCGACATGCGGTGCGGCTGACACCACTCAAAGTGTCCGTCTTTTGTTTCAAAAGGACGTCAGTTTAAGTGAAAAACATCAACTGACATACGGAAGACCGACCAAACGCATTCAGATTCTATCGATACTTTAGCACAACGATCCATGGGTCATATGTGACGTGTACAAGTCAACCCCGTCTTAATCTGAGATGTGGTGTGGCCGACACCGCTCTAACTATGTCTCTTTTGTTTAAAATGGACATGATTATAAATGAAAAGAACAACTGGCATACGTAAAACCGACCAAACGCATTCGGAATCTTTTTATAATTTATCACAATGATCCATGGGTCATATGTGACATGTACGAGCCAACCCGGGATGAATCTGAGTCGCGGTGTGGTCGGGATGAGTCTAAGTGTCACTCTTTTGTTTAAAATGGACAACATTTTAGGTACATACGGAAAACCGACCAAACGCATTCGGTTTCCATTTAAACTTTAGGAGAACGATCCATGAGTCATATGTGACGTGTACGAATCAACCCCGCCTCAATTGGAGACGCGGTGTGGTCGGCACCACTCATAGTGTCCGTCTTTTGTTTCAAAAGG
The DNA here is from genome assembly GCA_963277665.1 of Viscum album. NCBI lineage: Eukaryota > Viridiplantae > Streptophyta > Magnoliopsida > Santalales > Viscaceae > Viscum > Viscum album. Next base: position 1,970,404,128 of record OY728132.1, read on the forward strand.
ACGCCATTTTAAGTGAAAAACATCAACTGGCATACGGAAAACCGACCAAACGCATTAGGATTTTGTCGATACTTTAGCACAACGATCCATGAGTCAAATGTGACGTGTACGAGTTAACCCCGCCTCAATCTGAGGTGCGGTGTGGCCGGTATCACTTCAGGTGTATGTATTTTGTTTAAAATGGACATCATTTGAGGTAAAAATATATGGTATAGAAAAAACCGATCATATTATGAATTGAATTTCAGATTCCACGTATAATTGTCATCTAAATTTTAAATTGAATTCTATATGAATTATGTATGTTTATGAATTGTAATTTAATTGTGGATTTGTATAGTTTCAGGATCCATTATATGTTAAATGTGTATGAATTTGTTCGTAATTGAATATGTATGTTTTATTTTATTACTGGTACAATAGTTGGATCGAAAATGAGGTGAAAATTAGGTGAAAATGAGGTGAAAATGAGGGTGGTGATAGACAGGGGACAGGGGCTGTGCAAATTGCAGGGTGCTGTAATTTGCAGCATAGGGTATGCCAACGGTTTCAAACCGTTGGCATATAAGTTTTAGCATGTCTTTTCCCAACGGTTCTAAACCGTTGGGAAAGACTTCACCAATTCCCAACGGTTTAAAACCGTTGGGAAACTGTTCCACATGGTATATCCCAACGGTTTGGAACCGTTGGGATTTGGTTTTCCCAACGGTTTTGGGAGAACCGTTGGGAAAAACTATCCCAACGGTTCACCCAAACCGTTGGGGTAGGGTAACTTCTATGGGCCTATTGCAACGGTTGCAAGTAAACCGTTGGGAAAACCTTTCCCAACGGCTTACTTCCCAACGGTTATGAGAACCGTTGGGAAAACCTTTCCCAACGGTTTGAGGGGCTTTCCCAACGGTTCTGAACCGTTGGGAAATAGTTTATTTCCAGTAGTGTGATGGTTAGATTTCTCTTTCATATCCATATTTTCACCTATGTGGAAACCCAGTGATTAGTTTATTTGGGTAATCGTTACATTTCATACTTTAGTTTTTAAATCCAGGTTTTGGAATTCTTTTTTACGATGTGGGTTTCTATTAAAGAAACTTTTGAATAGTAAACCATTTATAACCCCGACGAATTTCGAGGGCGAAATTCATTTTAAGGGGGGTAGAATGTAACAAACCGAGATTTTATAAAAAATATTCTTTTTAAATTTATTAATGTCTTGTGTTGTACGCTACACCAAAAGGAGCTTGCACAACACAAATCCTTGACTTGCCTTTCATTTCACGCAATCGCGACCTTCCTCGATAGCGTGTGTAGTACGCAATACCGAGTTTCACTAAACAACGATATGCTATTAAAATATTATTATAACTAGCCGTTATGAATAGTAATAACCACATTTTAATATTTTAGAAATATTAGCTCTCAAAATGGATTTAATTTTTGGATTCTGAGTATCGAATTTAGCCTAAGGTGAAATTTTGGTACTTTTCGGATAACTTTCATATTCTGATGAATTGTGAAAATTACTAAATTATAATTAAAACAACTTTTTTAATCGAAATAATTAATAGTGATAAATTATTAATTTGAGTGGTTTTAAAGTATATTTAGAATATATTTTTACAATTTAATACAATTTTGGTCATTGGATTTAATTTCACATTTAAACCAGAAATAAACAAGTGTCAATCTTTTGATAGATATTGTTTCTTAAAAACACGCTATTTGTTTTAACATCGGGATTTAATTATAAAATTAATTAATGCAACTTCTATGTTATGAATTTGGTAAAATAGAATTCATTTTTGAATTCGGAATATGAAATATAGCTTAGGATGAAATTTTGGCATTATTCTGAAAAACATCAATTTTTGATGAATAGTGAAACTACTAAGTGGTAGTTAAAAAAACAGAATTTTTCATAAAACATAATTTTACCGCTTCTGTGAATGGAATTTCAAAAATCCAAGAGACACGGTTGATGTTAGTAAGTAAAATTTGGTTCAATGAGATGCAAATAATTTTTGGTCAATAGTAACTTTTTACTTTTATTTACCACGGTTAAAAGTAAATAGGGTAATTAAGGGTAAAAATGATATTAATATTACACTAACACATGTCCTAATCCCATTGGACAAGTGTATCTCGACCAAAATCAACCTTAAGTGTAAAATATTATCATTTAGGCCCACTTGGATTAGATTAGGACATTTATTATTATTTAATTCAAAGAAGAGTTAAAAGAGTTAAAATCAAATTTTATTTACTAAAACATTTTTAATATAGGGGTATACATAATATAAATTCAATTGTAAATATTAATTAGAAATCTAAAAGGATTTCCTACATAATGGTATTTTAGTTTTAATTTTTAGACATCAAATAAGTTAATTTATTTATGACACAAAGATGATGCAGAAATTATCTTATTAATGAAATATTGACATAATTGATATTATAAATACCAAAATAAATGTAATTTAAGACATTTTATGAATTCCACTAATTTTATAGCTTACTATGATATATTATTGTTCATTTAATCAACTTGTTTCGAACATATAATTTTGTTATGACTTTCACAAAGATAATATATCAAATAGTGTCAAAATTGACACAAAATAGTTTTTAAATCTAATATTATATTATTAATTGTTATTTTATTCCTAAAAATCTAATGTTGGGCCAAATGACTTAGATAAGGATAAATATATTAATAATAAACAATTTGGGGTTCGTTTGGCATGTTATAGTAAGTGTATTAACCATATAGTGTAAGAAAAAAATTACACGGTAAAAGTTAAATTATTTAACTTAAAGTTAAATCTAATTGATAAGGTTAAAATAATAACCTAAACTTGTCTAAATCCAACTGGTTGATAGGATTTCGACCCATACCCACTTTAGCTTCTAAATAAGACCCTTTGGAACCATTATAAACCGATTTTGACTTTAATATAAAATAATATTTTGAGATATTCCAAAGGTGCCCCTCACCTCCATTATAAAAGGGCACCTCCTCCCCCTCCTCCTCACACCAATTTTGGCACTCAAGCTCGGCCAACCCCTGCCATTTTCTCCTATCCACTTCCCTAGAATAATCCTAGAGGTCCTGGCCTTCTTAGAAGACCAATATTAGTTCCCTAATTGGAGGATTCAAAGAGGCGTTCCAAAGAAGAGGTAATATCCATTACCGATCTTTTCAATTTCTTTCTTCTTCAACATATTCTTCTTTAGTTTTTTCATGATAAAGTAATAACATCAGTATTACTTACATATTGATATGTTATTATAAATAAGAAACAACCCTAATTATCCTTCTATCCATCCTACAGAAAAATTAAATCACCGCGCTTGCGTACGTACGGAATACCGTCTCCACGCCGTGGTGTAATCTATTTTCCACCATCACCTTACAAGGATGGGTATAATGGTGTAATGAGTAACTATTTATGATTATTATAAAGTAATATTGATACTGAAATAATATATATATACTCCAATACAATTCCACGATCATAGGAACGATATCATCACTCGTGCGTACGAACGGAATACCGTCTCCACGATGTGATGCGACTCGTTCTACATGATCATCATTACATAGTAATTATATAAGTGAATTGAATGAATAAATATGATATAGGTTACACTAATACCATTCTGGATATATGGTATCTATAACCTTAAAACAAGAATAAGAATTAATTCGGCAAAACACGCATAAGAACAAAAGGCAATAAAGACCCGAGTAACAAGTAACAATGAAATATTACTAACAAGAAGCTAAGAATATGATCATATATGATATCATATAAATATTTATGATTCTGTAATAAGACAATAACATTATTTAAACCATTATACAGGAGCTTCGGACACGTACAAAGCAAATCGGACCTAAGGTAAGGGTAATATCACAATCTCATTTTTATCCGAGATTGTTTATACTTTGGTATTTACTGGGGTGTATTTTATCATCAACATCCATGTTCCCCCAATATTTAATATTATTTCCATCCACCTAAAATTGTTTAAATACAATTTTACCCTTTGATGAATTGTTAGTAAAAGATATGAAAGGAATCTTTTTTCATTTTTTGTACGAGGTACTTTTTGACTTTTTCGACAAAAGTACGAAGAATGTTTTTTTAACTTATACGGCACAAATAGATTTTTACAGTTTTATAAAACCTTATTTTCATGAAGATTCCTCCAAAAGATTTCCTGACTATTTTCAATAAAATCTCTTTCTTTTAAAATTGCATGACGTTTTGTGAAAATAAATTGATTTTGAAGAAGAATGGATATTTTCCTCAAGAATTCATTTCAAGTGTTTTATCAAAATTACTTTCCATCTAAGATAAAATAAGGTTCTGTTTCTATCCCTATTATTACATTGATTTGGTTATGTTGTGATGGAATTATTTTTATGAATTCCTTTATGAATTGTTTTATGATGTCATGTTGTTTAAGAATCCCATTTTTATTACATGGGTTATGCAATGATGTATGATTTATGAATTTGTGGCACACATAAGAATGGTATCATTATGAGATGGGTGAGACCTATATCTTCCTCCAATGCATTGGGAAAAGATTTTATATCTCATGAGATAGACATGGCTGGAATGGTAGGTTATACCGGTTCAGTGAAACAGGACTGAAACGAGGATGACTCGATTCAGAAAGGGACTTTGTCCACTAAGAGATTCTTGGAAATGAGTCTTGACTAACAAGAAATGATTCTCTATGATTATGTGTGTACGCCACAATGTTTCATGTTTTAAGTTATGGTAATTGGGATTTCATTTCACCACTATGATTTATCCCATGTTATGAAATTTTGCTCTCTTTTGCAGGTTAAGATTTCCAAAAGTTATGTTCTTATGAATATGATGTGATTAATTTTTCTTTTGTTTACCCATACTGAGCATTTGAGCTCACCCTTTTATGTTTTCTTTTCCCCAGGATATAAAGAACGATTTTAGGTAAAAAAAGAAGGAACATCTTTATGGGAGATATTGAAAATATTTCACCACGATTAGATGATTACGTTCCGAGTTTCCAAAGACACTAAACTATTACGATCCTTGTGTGTGTGTTTTTGTTATGTACTAAGTATTCCGCAAAAGTAATGTAATGTCCATGTACGATAAGCTTCGGGTCTCTACATATAAGGTTGGGGAAGATTTGATAAAAAATGATCATTTAAAAACTCTACGACAACTTTGGAAAATCAATCAATTATTATTTCTATATACGTGATATAATGATTCTATGATTAAACAATTCCTCTAATACAGGTGAAATAATTTTTGTAATTAATTAGGGTCAGTATTATCCCAAAAAATTGTTTTATATTTTGGAATTAAAGAATAGAATGGGATTTCATTTATAAATGAGGGGAGTGACTATTTTTGAAACAAATGAAAACATATTATATAATAACTGTGTAACCCATGTAATATGGTTACAAAATGTAATAGTGTAAAATATGTGGAGTATATGGCCTTACTATAACGATCCAATCAATTTTATATTTGTGTTGATATCACATTAATCCATAAATGTTTTATTAACCATTCAATTAATCATTAATAACCTTTATTGTGGCAAAAACATTTTCAATATAAAATGATCGCAAATATACTTGTAGTGATTTTATCATAAATGGTAAATGGGTGACATTTAGACAATTAAACCTCATAATTTTCAAATTATATTATTTTTTATAATTTTAAAAAATTTAATAGTATATATTTATATGAAAATATAATTTTTTTCCTTTAAAGAACTAATCCCATAATATGAGCATAAAAAACATGAAAAAATATAATTTTAATATATGACATAAAAATTATCAAAACTATAATTTATTCTTGAAATAAAATGAAAATATATGTTTTTTAAAATTTTAAATCATATACATGTCTATTCTAATATTTTAATAAGATACAAATCATTGCAACATAAGAATTTAAGTTAACTATAACATCAATGAAATTTAAAAACTAATTATAATAATAACATTAAAATAATTTTTTCTATTATAAAATATAAATATCTTCCAATATGTTTGTTAAATGAGATATATGCCCTGAAAACATAATAAATATAATATTATTAATTTTCTAGAAATTTTTAAGAATTTCTATAAGCATTAGGAAACATAACTAAGTCTATAACTATAAAAATCATATAAATGAATAATAATAATAAATAAAATTATATTTAAAAATCACGTTGATCAATTCACTTTTCTTTCTCAAATATTTCTCTTAAGAAAATAAAATAAAAATTTTAAAGTGCTACATAAGGACTACATTGACACTGAGAACAATTTACTTATATAACATCAGATAATCAATAATTTAAATGTTAAAAATTGTTTTTTAACTAATTTGTTCTATATTATCATAAATTTGTTAATTAATAATTTTTTCATGTCACTAATACCATATTTATGTATTTTTTATCATTAAATATATTTTATTTCATAAAAAAATTATTTTTTGAATATTTACCAAAAAATTATCTTCTTTAGCCAAAATCTCGAACATTCATCCCTCGATATATTTTGTTTAAATAATCATAAAAAATAATAAATTTTATGAAATTAAATTTTTAAATGTGTGAAAATTTCATATATTATAATTGTGTGAAATAAAATAAGAAATTATTTTAAGAAATATGAGATTTTTAGCAACAAAATGATCTAATAACAAAATAAAGTTACAAGATAATTAAAATTAAAATAATAGTATAAATTCTAAATAAACATCAAATATGGAAATTTATGATATAATTAAATGATTAATATAAAAGTTATTGATAATAAATTTTTTGACGAATAATAATTATTTTTATCTACATATCCATGGAAAGATAAATCTCTCCAAAAAAATTAGGTCAACAAAATTGTGATAATATGATATAAAATTAGATATCCATTTAATCATAAAAAATATATAAAGGTTCTAAAAATTAATTATTATATTATATTATTAAAATTATTAAAAAACATTTTAAATGAATATTACTTTTTAAATAAGAAATAGTTTTCAAAATTGGTTAAATAATTTTTAACAATTAATTAATAAATTTTTTTTATGTAGTGAAAATATTTTTACAATTAATATTGTTATTAATATTCATCATACCCAAAAATTTAATGTATAGAATAAAAAATTATCATTAATATTTCTGTGATCAATTTATCTTATTGTTGTATGTTTTATTTGATTATTAACATAGATCATTTAAAATATAAGAGTGTTACTCCATTTCCCTAATAAAATGAATTTGTATAGACCAATTCATTGAATGACATCATGAATTTTTATATCCCAATTTATCTCATTGTTGTATGTTTTGTATTATTGATATTGGATTATGTTTTACAAAATTGATACTAATTTATTTTTAATAGATTTGTTGTGTAACTTTACTCTACACTCATACTTATTTCCTACATTAGAAATCCAACTCCATGAAGCATGTTTATACAAACCACTTCTCATGAACTGTTTTTTTTTGGAAACTTATAGCTAAATGATATGATAAACTCACATGATATCCCAATTGAGTTTATTATGTATGCTCAAATTTATACAACAAAAGTCCATAACAAAGTTACATTCACCCATAATACAACCATGTTTTCCTTGCCAGTGTCGATAGAATATTGTTATTGGATGGTAACCTATGATAAGTTTTTCCAGTTGAATGTCCCCAAAACACCCTTTTTCATTACAATGAGTACACACAATGACAATCTGGTCTCCAGTACCATTACAAAAGTTTAATCCTCAGTGATATGTTATATTACATTAAATATAATGAAAAAGGATATTAGTATTCCATCAAATCCCAATTAATTGGTGTTTCCCCATGGGAAGTATGCACATGGGACAAATGAAATATAATATATGCTTTTGGAAATAATTACCTTGGTTTTGAAAATCTTATATTACATCTAACTAGAAATTCTATTTAACTAGGACAAATGACTTTGTTATAAATTCATCTAGGTCAACTATCTTTTTTCACAATATCCTTGGTTTCATTCTATGGTTTTCATTTACCCATTTCACCAACCTGGTTCTTCATTCACCTTGGTCATTAATCATAATGGAAACTCACTTGGAAGTCCAAACTATCTTCTTTTGTACATAGGAAACCATCAAGGGACTCAAAAATGCCTTGTTGAATGATGCCATTGAAAAATAAATAGTCCCACCTTGAATATTTTTTGATAGGTCATAACATATTTGTGTTTCCATACATAAACCCCGACCATAATTTTTATTAAAAAATGTGTCAGGTTTCACTTATGGGTTATAAAAATGTCTTATGTTTATAATTGTATCGTTTTTAAAAAAAATAAATTGACTTATATTTCTTATTATGTTTTCAGATACACCTTGAGTAGGGATACTCCCCTTGGTTTCCTCATATTCCTTTCTCCATGTTTTTTAACACCACTAAATTTTAAAATACATACTTCATATTCAATAATGTATATAGATAAAAAAACAGATCAAAGAATAAAATGTAACTCTACAAGGAATTTGTATAAATTTAAATTTAAATACATTTAATCTCAAATATTGTTTTGAACACATGGAAGACCTGTTGGGATCAAAATTCAATAAAATTTTAAAATTTAATTACTTATTCATGTCCATTATAACCAAGAAATTATTATTGTGGGTATGATAAATAATGTAATATCTTAAATTTTTAAAGATAATGTTATCGGTCATTGTAATTTATATTTATGAACTTTTATGTGAAATTTACTTATTAAATAAAAATAATTATAAAAAAGTTTCAAAGACATTTTCTAAGGGGAAAATACTAAATATAATCCTGTAATACACGATGGAATATTTTTGGATATTGGTGCCAAGTCATGGAATTATTTTTTTACAAGGTACCTTTAAAAAAATAATAGAAAATTAAATCAATTATAATTAAAGTGCATTATTTCTTAAAAATAGTTTATTATCTACCAAAATATTTGATCTATATAAGAAATTTGATATGACCATTAGGTAATGGGAATAGTGTATTCCCCAAGCATGTTATAGCATTTTTGGGCATTGGATGTTTGTTTATATTTTATGTATGTGTATGTTATTTTAAATTATTTATAATTTTTAGGAAAATAATATCAAATCTCCCAAATTCAATATCGTATGAGAAATATAAGACCATAATTAGGCCCAGAATAAGGTGCTTACAGTAGAGATGAAGAAATTTTTTTTACACTTGTTTTTTATAGATCAATAGTTAGATTAATTTATTAATTATATTTTATATTGAGTTAATTAAGACCAAAAGTCATTTTAAATTACATCATCCCCAAAAATAATTACAACCTCCATTAATGACACAAAAAATGGTTTTTAAATAAACAAATCATCCCCATTTTGAAATGTTTCAATTGGAATGCCTTAAGGATGAAAAATTATTAATTCCATAATGATTTTTCCATTGAATCAAGGATTAATATTGTGTTACTAATAATTGGATGGAAAGACTGATTTTTTGGTTATTTATAGGTGAATTGAAGAACCTTTATTTGTCATTAATCCCATATAGTTTGGTAGATACACAAAAATATTTAGTGAACCATCAGTGAATCCCCAGATGATCAAATTGGTGTTTCTTTCTCAGATCCTAGAAAATGAGAATCCATTTATCATGTTACATTTATTTTAAGTTATTTTTTTCAACTTTATATTATTTAATTTTATAAATATTATCCCATATAATCTATAAATATATAATTATAGAAAAAATTGAAAAATTTATTAATTAATATAAAATTTTTTTTCAAAGGGGATATTATATGAAAATCAATTGATAAATTTAAAATATTTTTTAATGAGTGGTTAATAAAATACCAGAAGATAATTATTGAAAATTATCATTTATAATTACAAAATATTAAAAACATATGATTGTACATGATTATAAATTCATAATTACTAAAATAAAAAATATCAATGGAAAATCGAATTGAATTTTGTGGGATAATTTATTTAAACTTATCAAATTATAAATGATTGATTATAAGATAAAAATTTATTGAACCCAGATTATTAACGGATAATCACATGAAGTTATGGAGGGATAATAAATTATAAAATTTCAATGAATAATAATTTATTTTCTCAATATATATTTTATGGAATAAAATTATTGACTAATTGATGGATGAAATTATATTGGCATAATTTATTTTATATTATCAAATGAAAATTTTTATATTACCAAAGAATCATTCAGGGAAAAATAATAATAATATATAATTTCCTAGAATTATTAGGGGATAATTATAAAAGTATAATCTATAAGAATTATCAGTAGATAATTAATAAAGGATATTATGTAATGATTATCATTAGATAATTATAAACGATTATTTATTAGAACTTATTAAAGGATAATCATATAGAAAAATTTATTACTAATTATCATCAAAATATTATAAAACATTAATTTATAAGAAATTTTCATTGGAAAATTTAAAAATGTATATTATCGATAAATTATTAATGATTAATAAAAAATATATTTTAATGATAAAAGTTTTATTATGTATTATAAATGAAAATATTTAAAAAATTATCAAAATAAAATAAAAAATAATTATTTATAACAAATTATAATAACATATTTAGAAAAGGATTATTTATGTTAAATTTTTAATGGTAATTATAAAAGAATAATTGTTTATTGATAATAAAGAGGTAATTATGAATGGATATATTATGTGAAATCATAAAATGATAATTATTATTTAGGAGAATATTTAGAGAACATGAATTGATATAAACGAAAATTTGGAATGTATTTAGGAGTGATAAAATATCATTACATGTGATATATTAAAGAAAATTAAAAATTATACGGGGATAAAATGTCTCATCATATGTGATATTATATTAATTTGTGAAATTGAATAAATGGTTATGGTATTAAGGAGCCTTTTTGTACCTCATTATTCAACATTTATAACAATAAATCCATGAACAGGTTTTGTTGAGTGGTTCACCCATACCTTTGATATCAATGAATTCTATAGTAGGATTTTCCATACATTATTTTGGAATTTTTACCCATGTTTACTCAATATGATTGTTTTTATAATTAATTGACGACCAAGCTATATTATTGTCACTTTTGGGTGTGTGTGGGTCCCCCTCGAAATGTTATGTTATACTTGATTCCATGAGTACTTTCTAGATTTCTATTATTGTAACATTTTGATCATGTCAATTTTACGTGGGACCGTAATTATTATGAAACACTATTTTAGCTTCTGTATCCTACCATGATATGTGTGGTTTTCTAGAATTTTTCTTTGAGCATAAGGTGGGTGGACCATTATGAAATGATTATCCCAGAGAGGAGTGGAGAAGATTTGTGATGATGAATGTTAGGAAATTTGGAAAAGGATAGGGACATGATGATTTATCAAGGATGTCATGTGATTCACTTGGGGGCTATTGGATTCAAGTGGGGTTGTTCTCGATTCTTAAAGGATGATTACTCACTCTCTATGCATAGTGAATACCGAAAACATGAATTCAATGATGAACAATGATACCATTTTTCACAATCGTAGCATTCTCAGTTTCATGATTTATTAGCCGCATGTCTAATCATTGATTCTACTCCCATATTAATTATCTTATTTGCCTAGAGATAAATCATGTCAGATTTTGGGTTTTTAGAACATTTTTTAGTTCATGATCTCTTAGTTTGGGATTGTATGTTTTTTGTTATTACGTAATTATCATTAGTATTCAATACACATGTATACATGAGAACAATAGGTTAAGGATGCATTTTAGGTGTTCTTTTAAGTGTTGTACTCAAACACTGCCATGGAATTAAATGTTATTTTTGATTTCATGATTGATCAAGTAAATTATAATCTACTTATGATGGGAAGTTGTGTTGAGGATCGTGAATCTAGTGTAGGAATTGGATGGAATATGGTGGGACTTATAGAATATCATAATTATCTTTTTACATCATTGAACCTTAACATGCTTTCCAATTTATTAAGATTCCATTATTTTTTTGACATGTGGGGAATCATTACATTTCCAATTGTTTCCTATAATTATTTATTATTTATATTATTTATTATTCTTGATTATATGGAATGATATTGAGGAGATAATATTCCAACTAATAGACTCAGACCCTCACTAATAGTCAACAAGCACTTGTATAAGAAGAGTCATGAATGAGCTCATGCGACATTCCATATCAGACCCAGTGGTTCATATTTGGATGTAATAAAAGTATCACAGTATCATGACACATTAACTTATTTGTAATATCGTCTTTATTTGGAATAGCGTTAGTAGGATATTGGTTATTAGGACTCGAGAAGGGGATGTATGACAGAGCTTGACCAATACCACATAGTGAACCATAGACATTCTATAAATGGGATGTTTTGTAGTTAATGATGCATTAGTTCAATTATAGTGATGCACATGATGTTTATATGTTATTTATGAGATTTTGGGATTTTTCTTCAATTATTACTAGGAATGTAGGTTTACATGGAATATATATACTCATTATTTTTCTGAATGGTATTTTTTATTTAAATTTAATGATTATTTCTATCTATTTGTGATAGTTTACCATTATATGATATATTTTTGTTGCATGTATTAGTGATATATTAATATTATAATTAATTATTTAATCAAATGTTATATTAGGGTTCACATATATAAGTTGACTGTGACTAATGGGTTGGGATGGAAAAAATGTTTAATAATAGGAGAGGTGATCATTAGGTTAATGGTAAAGTCACTGTAAAACCATGTTTGACCGAATATAATGGTTTAGAGAAAACATGTGTGATTCCATAGACTGATTAGGTATTATCTTATTGACTATATTTCAATTACAAAGTGTTTCCTTCCTGTTACAAGAGATATCCCTAGTGTATTCCTATGTGACTACTTGGGTTGGTGGCCAGAATACATACTCGACGGATTATGATTATGCTTCACCACTAGATATATTCATGAATGAAGTTGAGAATGCTACCACAAATGTTTTATGGTTTAAGAAGTTTGTCCATATAAAAAACATTGTGCTTAGTGCCTATCATATGCATTAGAGTTCATAAATTGGGTCAAATATTCATTGATTTTGAAATACAACATTATTTACTATTCTAGAGAATTGGAGGCCCACAATATTATAAATGATGGGTTGATTTTATATTTTGTATTTTTAACAATATAGCGAAATTGAAAGAGATACAGGTTATGATAATATTAATCCATTTTTGTGAGACAAACATCTTTTGATACCCCATATCATATGGTTTGAACGGACTAGAAGGAGCTCATGGTTAACCTGAATTACATGGATATGAAGTGATTCAAATGGTTAGATAGTTTTCTATGGGGATATAAAATTTATTCACTATGAATCACTATGGTAGTATTCTACTACACATTGATTTCCTGATGCTTATAAATGTAATGTTGAAGTTCCTATATTTGTTATGCATGATTGGAAATCTATCTCAATATGTTATGAAGAGACAAGTGTTTCTATATGATTAATTGTTAATTATGATTTCACCTATTTTGGGATTGAAAAGATAGACATTACAGTGATGTAATATTGTCATTGGTATAGAATTTATGAGTATATAATGATGTCGTTCAGGCCAAAATAATTCACCCGAAGTGTTCATATCCCTCATGAACATGATATTTCATCCATTCCAAAAGTCATTAATTATAGTCTTTGATGATGATATCTCCCACATACTTAATGTCAACATAAAATCATGATAGGAACAAGTAGATAGTTTTGAGTATGCCTCAAGAACACATGCATTACACAAATCTCTTATTGTCTGAATTATGAAATGTTTAGGTGAGGTTTCTAGGAAATGTGGTTCCATAGACTAAAGTATATGTATTCCCATAATTTTTTTAATTTCTATGTTTTGGAAATATCCCTAAATTTTTTTTTATATTATAATATTTCAAGGATTATTAGGATATTACCAAATGTTTTATTTAGACTTATGCCAACTATAATCACTTGTGACGACACTAACAATGTAGGGAGTGAAGGTCTAGTTGTCATACCCGTGTGAAAAGCTACACAATGTCCCATGATGTAATAGGAATTTCTAGAGATATTTCTGATGAATAGAGAATTTATAGTAGACTGCAGGTCTTGTAAAATTTGACCCAATGAGTGGAATTATCATACACAATAATTCGATATTTCATCTTTTTTCCATGCTCTTAAATTTTTGAGACACTATCTGTTTGGTGAGAAACATATTAGTTTCACTAAAAATATTATACTTCCCTATATCTTCCCACAGTGGGACGACAACCTCAAAGAGTGTTTTCAGGTTTAGTGTCTAATGAAAATTCATTTAAATGATTTATTGACAATATAAAATGTTTTATAGTTCTCTATTCTCTTATACATTAGTTTTTGGATCGATAAAATCCTGGTGATAGGACTTTAGAGGAGTTGTGATGCATGATGAAATTATTGACCGATTGGAGGATATATGTCTTGGATGATCAATGTTAATTTGATTACCATACTTTTGATCTCATTATCACTGGTAGAAAATTTGATGACCAACTAGAATTTAGACCTAGAGTTTCCTCTGTGGAGGGGACATCTTACTGGTGGTGACTCAGTAAATAGTGTGTTGACGAAAAATGATAATTTTATCAGGGTACATGGTAGTATTGCAGTCACTTCTTCCATTAGAGAGGATATGATCAATGATTTATATACCTCATGATAGCCATTAAATCAATCTATGAACAAGATTTATTACGAAATCCAGAAATATTTTGTATGGTAAATGATGAAGAGAAAAATTACATGTCTTGTTTCAAGATTCCTTACCATATATAGGGTAATAGATGAGTACCAGCTGCCTGAAAGGTGGTTAAAACCAATCCTGATACATATGTATAAGTTTGAGGATGTCATGATAGAATTTGATATGGGTAATCTAATTACACCGACGGTCCGTAATGTAGTTTGGGTGATTATTAATTTATTAATAAAGTCTACAAAAAAATTATTGATTAGAGAGACACACTCAATAGAGGAGTTGGGAATGAAGTTCCTTTGTAAATTTTTTTGATAGAGACACATGATTTTCATCAAGATTTTGGGATGAATTTCTAGAATACCTATAAAATTATCTATGATTTATCATGACAGACAATCCTTAGGTAGATAAATAGTGGGAGCTGTCTGTACACATATTCGAGGATATTATTTGATCGTTCCTGATATAATTCGATTGATTGTGGAATAATCACCTGGTGTTGAATGATTTATCATTAAACAAAAGTTACCTAGATTTAAATTATATAGAACCATATAAGGCTTTTTTTAAGAGTTTTTCAATCACCACATGTTGGCATGAGGAAGCGGAGGTAGTGGTCGTTGGACCAAATATGTTTAGGAGGCCTCTAAGATATTGGTTTAGATTTGTAATAGGTTTTATCACCACATTATAAGAAAAAAATCTTTTTTCAAATTTTGTAGGAGAGTCGCGGAGTTCTATATGAATAAATATTTTTTATTGTGAGTGAGTCCATGGTTTGTGAAGTGAATTCTACGTTTGTAGGGCCTATAAGAACCTATTTTTATTGGACCCTTTCAGATCACTAATTGGATGAGGGTTTTGGTGTATAACATTGAACTACATTGTCACTGTAATTGTATGCATTATGTATTCCATGAACCATGACTTCAAATGTGCAGACCTGACCCTACACATGTTATTTATTTCAAGTACATTGAACTAGAGATCGATGAATCTTATGAGGATCATCTAGAGTAAATCAGTGTTCAATGTAAGAAGTTGTTGTGAAGAGATATAGAAAAAATAATTTATATTCAGTGGGAAAATGGAAAAATCCTAGAGGAAATGTGGGAATGTGATTCTGATTTTTTAGGGAAGTGGAATGAATTCATCGAGTAAGACCACTAGACATGATCCCTAGGGGAAATATAATGATATGGGGGGATAATGGTAATACCATAATTTTATTTGGATAATAAAAGGCATATTTTTTTTATTGAGTTTGAACTATTTTTACATGAAAATTTAATTTTGAAATTAATATAACATAATAACATTTTTAAAATATTTTTGTAATGATAAATGCTCAGATAGTATCTTGGAATGTTGCATAATTTTTTTATGTTAAGAACTACGTAATTATTAAATTATTAGACCTCTGAAGGGTTGTCATAGATGATATAAGAATATTAGATATATTTTATAACCAACATGTGATTTAGTCATAATAAATAAATTTCTCACATATTGTGAATAATATGATAAATCTGATACCACTATGTGGTCCAAGACATGGGTTTTACATGAGGATGGGTATCAATTTTTTAGTCATCATACATTTTTTATGATTGTTAATAGGGGTATTTTAATTATATTTGTTCCCTATTTTTTGAAAATAATTTAAAATCTCATCAACTTTGCCTTTTAAGAGAAATATGTTACAACAGTTAGGTATGGGATGTGGGGTTTACTATCGATGGTGCATAAATTTTTAATGCATCTTGTTTTTGGAATGATACGTCAATAGATTAATTTTTAAACATTGTTAAAGTCAAAATAATTAAAATAAAAATTCATTTAACATTTCATCTATCCAAAATAATTCAATAATCAATTAATGATGCATCAACAATTTCAAAAACCACTAAATGATAACCATTTTGACAAGATTCAATTGTGACATAATAAGGAAGATAAAATAATAAATTAGCATTGATTTTTAGGGTAGTTCTCAAATTAAAATTGGTCTATTATTTCAAGGTTTTAAATGTTGTGATTTTTTTTATTTATAATAGAATCATTTTTAATTTATTATTAGTTAATATAATTGAGTTATCAAGATCACAAAACTTCACATTGGATGAAAAATGAATCCCTCTTAATCATATTTTTTTTGTTCCCAGATAAAAGAGGCAAAGAATATGTACCTCACAATACCCACATTGATGCTTCATTTTATTCAATTTAATTATTTAATTAATAAAATTGATTCATTTTATTATATAATAATAATATTAAATAAAAAATATTTTATTAGAAAATAATAAAACTTAGTTTTTATCCAAGGTAAATTTACAAGAATATGAAATGATAAATTTAAATTCATAATTAATGTAATTTCTACAAAAAAAATTATCTTTTGATAATTGTCCATAATTATGAACAATAATTATAAAATATTTTTAAAATGATTATTGCACAATATTAAATGATGTTAATTTCTATAATAATAAATTTTATAAGATAAATATATAAAATTATTTGGGGTTGATTTATTTAAATTTATCAAACCATAATTTCAATATTATAAAATTTTAATTTATAGAATAAAATATATTAATGAATAATCTTATGAAATTTTGAGGTGATAATTTATTTGAAATTATCAAATGATAATTTAAGGAAGTAACATTATCAATGGATAATCACAAGAAATTATTGATGGATAATTTATTTAATATTTTAAAATAATAATTCATTTAATATAAGGGGATGATATATCTAATAAAAACTATTAATGGATGATTTCCGAAAATTATCAAGAGATAATTATAACTGGAAAATTTAAATAAATTATCAAAAAGATAACTACAAAATGATATTTCTAAAGAAATTATAATTGGATAATTAGAAAATGTAATTTAGAATAAATTTTTAAAAGAAAATTATAAAGTTGAATTTATAAATAAGTATTCAATGATATTTTAAAATTTATAATTTAAAATAAATTATTATGAGATAATTACCAGAAGTATAATTTAGGATAAATTATCAAAGTTAATTATCCTTGGGTAATTTATAAAAAATTATCAACTGATTATTTTAGTAGATAAATGATGATAAATGGTCGATCGATAGTTATTTGAGTATAATATATAATAAATTATCATATGTCAATTATAATAAGATAATTTTAGATAAATTATCATATTTAAAAATAAAAATAAAAAATTACGATAAATTATTAAGAGATAATAATGAAAAAAATCATTTATATGAAAGAATTAAAATATAATTATTCTTGAGTAGAATATTACGAGTGTATTTATCGATAAAAATGATAATTTCATGATTTTAATGGGAGATAAAATGTCATTTCATGTGATATTAAAATGATAATTCCGAAATTATATACGAGGGATATTTTTTATAGCATATTTTATATTATATATTATTGAAATATAACAATTTTATTGGTTTTACGGACACTTGGTGAACCTAGAGTGTCGATGTTTATAATAATTTGGTAGTAATGTGGCATTAATGACAATTTTATCCTTGCTTTTGAAATCAATTTATTTTATGGGTGGATTATACTGACCTTTTTGGGATTTGATAGACAAGTTTTATTTCAAATCGGTGCTAATAAACCCAAATCTAGTGTCTACTATGATTACATTATATTGAGGATAGGGAATCAAATCCCAATGGACTAGAGTATTAAGCAGTTTTGGTAAACTAGATAAACACAAGGGTCTCATATTTTAAATGAATACACAAATTAATTTATAATTTTTAGTTTCATGATAACATTATCCCATCAGATGAATCCTTGAATATATTTCACAATAATCTTTTGGAATCAAGGAAAAATTATATATAATAAGGGTGAGTTTAGATACTTTGTAAAAGTGATTCTTATCAGAAACAATAATTAATCATTGAGGATAGTCAATAATATAATGAAACAACTTTTGACACCTTCAATGTAATCAATAAGCTCAGAAAGAAGTTCATAAAATATATCGAAAGATAAATAAATGAAAAGAAATTCCATTTTATAATTTTATATAGTTGAAACAATATAGATGAGTAAAAATAATTATAACTAAAATCAAAATGAAGTAATTTCTTAATTATTGGACATCTTGTTGGAAGAACATGATAACATATACAATTATGACATTTCAAAAGTCGATTTAAAACTATAGGAGTGAAGATGTTACATTTTTTCAAATTATTTTTCTCATGAGAACCTATCAATTAATTTAGGTTCTATATATGAACTAATATCCACCGATCATTCCATGTCTGAATCATTCCTCATATCAAATAATAATTTTATGTAATATACAATATGGATTATCAAATATTTTTATAGCATAAGTAAAACAATTGACTAATATTTTCCCAGAAAATCAAATAAAAATCAAAGTGAACATTATATGTAAAAATGTTATTCGGTTTAAGAAATAAACATATCCTTGATAAATAATATTGATAAGTAGGCGAAATTAAATATTCAACGATCATTGAGAATTAAATATTTCCAGGTTACTTAACAATGGAATCAAATATATGACTGTAAATTTTATCCTAATCCAAATCAATCAAAACCCTTTTTGGGGAATAAAAAAAAATTGTATCAACCCAAAATATCCTAAAATGAGATAAATTAATGGTTACTATCATTGAATAAATAAAATAATATCATTAAAAACATTCTTCTTGATTTTTTATTACGGATTCTTTTTGAAAAAAATCATTAAAAGTACCTTTTTAATACATTTTATTTTAAAAAATATCATTTTAATATACCATCATAATATTTAAATAAATTATATTATCTAAATCTATACACTGGATATAATTTAAAAATAACAATCCCCTTCCATGGAAAAAAGGATAAAAACATTCATTATTATGAAAGATAGATGAAATTTTTTAATAAATGTTTGTAATACATAAGAATAGTAAAACATTCTTAAATAAATAAATTTTATATGATTAAAACATAATTTAAAATATTTATAGAAAATTCAATTTATAGAATAATTTATATTCTCTTACTATAGAGAGAAATTATTTGGGATTTTCTCAAATATATATTTTATATTTTTTTACCAATGGGATGAAAATGGTACTACTAATTGATAAAGGCAAGCATTAGATAGATGAGAAAAAAATTTAAGGTTTTATTGAATAATTTTTTAGTGATTTTTTTGATGAAAATTAAATAATATGCAATATTGAACAAATCGATATTGGGAAGTAAAACATTCAAGAGACCATAATATTGATATAAGAATATATCAATGAAATGATTAATTGTGTAAAATGTAAATCCAAATAAAAAATGTAAAAAATACAATATTAAATATTAAATAGTTATTACATAGATAATCATATATTATCAACGACTACAGAGATGTAGTGTAGGCCAAATATATAAATTGGTTTATGATTTTATTTTACAATTGGTTACACTTAGTTGAAATATCCATATAAGATATAATTGAATTTGAAAATAAAAAATTTCATAAATATATAACAATTCAATATATGATATATTAAATTTTCTAGTAGACAACCCACACAAACTATGTTAGCGGTAAATATGACATTTTATGTCACAAATGTAAAAGGATAGATGAAAATACTTTAAATTGTGTTTTATTTTAAGGGAACATCCTATAAATTATTTTATGATTTTAAAACTATTACTACCATATACCAAAACTATATTAATATTTATTATATCATATTTCATTCTTCATATAATTACTAATTATTCTTTTTTTAATAATATTTCATTATTTTCAGTAT
Source organism: Viscum album (assembly GCA_963277665.1). Taxonomy (NCBI): domain Eukaryota; kingdom Viridiplantae; phylum Streptophyta; class Magnoliopsida; order Santalales; family Viscaceae; genus Viscum; species Viscum album. Next base: position 1,970,424,811 of record OY728132.1, read on the forward strand.
TTTGGGTGTTATTTTCATAACATCTCAATTATGTATTGAATTCTTAATTTTTGTTCCTAGAATGTTATTTTCATATCCATAATTTGGAAAATGATTTAAATATCACATAAATTCACAATATATGAGTTTTTAAAAAATCATATCATTTAGAGAGATAAAATGGAATGGCCTGTTCATGGAGATGGTAAGTCGTACGTACATACGAACCCTAAATTCATTTCATATTCATATTCATATAATTAAATTTATATTATATATTAATATTTAATAATTATATTATCATATTTATGTATTATATTTCATATATGTTCTAAAAAACAATCCATTATATATTCGAGGTTTATCATGAATGAATCACATCGTTTTGAGGAGGTGGTAGTTCACACTTCCACAAACGATGTTATAAATTTTTTTTAAAATGAAAATAAAAAGGTTATGTGTTATATAAAAATTGATGAAAAATAAAAAAAATAAAAATTTCATATTTAAACGTCATTCCCATCACAATTTTCAACAATGAGAGTTGATAAATGGAAAATGAACGACATTGTTTTTTGAGACAGTAGTTCATAGTGTACATAAACTGTAAGTTGATTACACATTAGATGAAAGTTTTCATATTTATAGGTAAAAAAATTAGAATAAAAAATATAATTATATTTTTGGATATAATTTTAATTATATATTCTCGGAATATGTATTGTTTAGGTGGTGTAAAATAAAAATAAACCAAAAGATCATGAGGAAGGATGTTACCAATTCATTTGGTAACTCTTTTTGGTTTCCACAAAATTTATTCATTGGATAGATTCCTTAAATATGGGAGTATTATATGATTAGTATTATTTTTTATAGGATATATTTTGGCATATAGTTTTTGTGAAAATCATCCCTGATAGATGCAAATATGTTTGAGGTGTAAGTTCCTATTTATAATGTTGATGGAGTGATTTTTTTATATATTTTTGTAATGGAATTACACAAATTATTGTTCTATGAAATATTGCCTAAAAATGATACCAATTAGAGAAAATGTATGATATGGTCCAAATAGTTCCATAAAATGAATTTTGGGGATGTATTTTGGCTATTTTTGTCCTCATGTATAATGATTAGTTTATTGTTAAGAATATTTTTCTCATAATGGCTGTAATTTTCTTAATATCCTACACTTTTATTTGTGTCAAAAATTATGTTGATCATATTGTAAATTATAAATTATAATGATTCAAAATATAGAATCATTATTTATATGTTCATATTTCCAAAGTGGAATAAATTATAAGGGACAAAAGTTTTGAATTAAAATTCATTATTGTTATACTTTTCATCAGAAAATTAATCTTTGTAGAAAAGTCACAAAAATTCATAACAACCAGATGTTTCATGTTCATATATAAAATTTATGTTTCTTTATATTAAATTAATAAAATTACCAAATTCATATATAAAATAGTTTTTCAATAAAAATTTATTAAGATTTTTTTTAAAAAAATACAGGTTTTTATGTGTAAAATTGGGTTTGTTAAAATATTATTACTATCAAATATTTTTGGATGATTGTCTAAAATATTTTTTTGCATTTATAAAATATATATTCCATTAACATAATTCTATTATTTTATTTAGATTAATTTATTATGACAACACCCATTTGGGAACATTAAAATCTTTCATATTCAATCAATTTATATTTTCATTTCTAATTAATTAGTAACAAGTGATTTCGACTTGGATTAATATAAACTGTATATTTCACTCAATTAGTTAAAATGAATCGTAACATAAAATTAATTTTAGGTTTATGTCCTCTTAAAATTATATTTTATTAATATAATTTAGTTTAGTAAAACATGGAATTTTTTGGAAGACAAGCCACTAAAGAAAATTTTTCTTGCATGTCATTCATTCTTTCTCAGTATCTCAGGAATTATAAGATTCATCATACATAATTTTAAAATAATATATTAACTTTTCATTCAATTCATGAGATATTATATTTCATTATGAAATGATGGTATTCTATACATGATATCGAATATAATGTTCTTTCATTAGTATTTCAGGGTGTTATATTATTACAATAAATAAATAAATTTTTTCATCATAATTTATACTCAGTAAACGTAAAACATTGTTTGATATTTCCTATTTTTTAATCTATATTTTGATAAGGGTTTTTAAAATATCATCTAGTAAAGAGAGAATGGTAATTAAAGAGGTCTCATGAACTAACATGTATATTTGAATCTATGTTGGTTAAAATTAAATGGAAGTTAAATTATACACTTGGAGGAAAGGGGAAAATGTTCATAAGAATCGATTGGGGTCATATGTAAAAAACAAGTGACTGATAAATGGAGTTTTTGTATTATATATTCATTAATCTCTAATGATTTAAAAACAATCGATTAAAAAATTAATTTATTAGGATAACATTTTTTCCCATTTTCCTAATGTTGAGTAATTAATTTACTACCTTAGAATATAAGAAAATATACTTACCTGATATAATTTTAGATTATACATACAATTTAATATTTTTTATGCTTCTTTAATATTCATAATCATCAAAAAAATTAACATTGATTCTTTATGCATTAGAATATACTTTTAACAGGCATTAAATCCTATAAAAGAGTGGAAATTCTAACCATTTATCTCTAATTATACTCAAACGATAATATGGTAGATACATAAATCTCTAATAATAAAAAAAAAACTACATGACCATCATTAATATTTATTCAACAAATTGTTTAGCTAAAAAATTACTTTTTATGAAGGACATTGTGGAGGTCATTGGGTAGAAATAAACCCTTACAGACCCCCGTTCATTGGTTTATGTCCCACATCCAGGGATTTCCTAATTCATTGTCACCAAAATTAAATGTTTTCATATTCAAAAAAATTATAAATATAATTTTGAAAATAAATATTATGGTCATCAATGAACATTAATCAAAAAATATCCTATAAACTATTTATTTAAATTCAACATAAATATATTAATAAATAAATAATTAATTTCTAAATTAGTGATTCCACGGTTAGGATATTATACTTTTGAATAAAATAATTTCTAAAAAATTACCATAGTTCTCAAATAGATTATTATATTAGAGAAAACATAATATCATTTTTAGTATTTCAAAATCTTCAAAATTTATTTTTATTAGAAGACACCCCATTTTTAATATAGGTCATTAATATTCATCATCTATTCAACATCTTCATAATGGTTTGTAATTGAAAAATGAATTATATTAATAATATACCTTGGGATTGTCAAACCATGTTCACAGTATGGCAGATTACTATTCATTATGTTATGTTTGAGTTAGGTCTGTCACAATGTTTTGAATTTCAAACCCCTATGTATATCTATTTCAGAACCATTTCCACTTTTAGTATCCAAACAACGATATGTTTCATGGATATAAAACCTAATATCTATATAAAAAATCTTTTGTTTGTTCTAATATATTTATCCCTAGTGACTACCTTATTGATTTGATGTCTAAAATGTGATTTCTTAAATATAATTCCAAAGGATTATACTAAAATTCCTAAGATTCCAAATATATCTACCAACAGCAGTATGCCCCGATCCAAATTCTACTACCATTACATTGTCATGAATAAAAGTAATCAAATCAGGATCAACTAATGTGTTTTTTATTATCGGTAAACAAGATACATACAAGATACTTTAATTAAAAATGTGTACACTAATTAAAAAAATATTTTTTTAAAGATAAATTCGTCAATATAGATTATTTTTGCATATATTTATTTGTATACAATAAGAAAATACCATGTAAATGAAACACAATAAAGGGGGTGATCATTTTTTCGGTAAGTTTCAATAATAGATAATTTAATAAAGAATAAATTAGAACAATCAATATTGAAAGGTAATAATAGAATACACATTTCATGTACCCAATTAGTTGAGAAACAAGTGTATAAACAATATATAAAGGTGAATATCTAAATACCCACTCCATTTAAATAAATGGATAAGGAATAAACAATATATAAATGTAATAATAATAATAAATGATTTATAAATGAAGGAAATGTTTAATTATTGGATGTTATGTATGAAGAACATGAAAACCCATACTGTCATGACAATTTAGAAGGAAATTTAAAAAAACATGTGGAAACTAATTTTATTTAAGAAACTTATTTTTCTCATGATAAAATGTTTATGCATTGTTAGGATATATAATGTCCAGTCCCCAACCTCACTTTTATTTCCAAATCCTTTCTCATATTGAATAATCGATCTAATTAATAGAAAACTTGCCTTATCACATATCTATAACAAATAAAGATTATATATTTTTCAATATTTTTAAATATAATTAAAAAATATATATAAGTGAACCCATATGTAAAAATTATATAACATTTATGCTATAGACATACCGGTGATAAATTATTTGGATAACTTGGAAAAATTGAATGTTCAATGATCAAAGAGAATGGAATATTTAAATGGGACACCATAGTGGAATGTAACATTTGAATATAAATACAATTAATGGATAAATAAATGAAAATAATCATAAATAAGTAGAATAATTATAGATTCAATATATAATATCCCAAGTGGAGTAAAATAAAGCATTGTTTTCATTTATGAAATAAAATGAAAACTTTAGAAACATTCTTGTTTAAAATATAATTAATATTTATATAAACATTTAGAAATATCTTCTATTTAAAAATAAAATTTTAATTTATGTTATTTAAAAAAAATTATACTTTTATCTATGAAGAGTAAGATTAAAATAACTAATTGTAGTTCAATCCATATATTTTTTTGAAATAAAAAAAAATTAATTTTCATAATAAAATGTTAGAAATGGAACTTGTTCAGAAATAAATTTGAAGATACATATGAAAAAATATTAAAAGAAAAAGTGTGATTAAATTTACTAAATTAATAAATTTGAAAAGGTTAAAAAAATTGAAATCATTTTAAAAAAATGCCATCATAAAAATATTGGTTCCCTGAGTCACATGTGAAATTTTTTGGAGTATTCCCAAAAATATTTTCTATAACTTTTTACGTTCCAAAAATTTGGAAAATGGTACTATAACTTAATTAGACTCATGTATAAAAATATGAGAATTAAATTAAATGGTATATTACAGAATAATTGAATAATTTTAGGTTATTAAATTCAATTATAATCAATCCCAAAAAAAATAATACTGTGAATTAAACCCTAGAAGAAACCAGAATATTGATGTATGAATCAATAAATTATTATATTATGTGTGTCAAATGTGAATCCACCTTACACAAGTGGATAGAAAAAATACATAGTAAAAATTTCTTACACACATAATATTAGAATATTAGTGACAATAAGTAAGTAAAATAACCCAATGAAATGAAATTGGGTTATTAAATTATTTTCCACATGGTAACATTTAATTCAAATCCATTTTGTTGAAATAATTAAATTTGAATTGAAAAAACCGATGAAAAGAAAACAATTAATGATATAATATATAAAAATGGGTTTTTGATACACAACCCAAATAAATAGGTGGGGAATATAACAATTATCCCATAGATTTAAAAAGTGACATGAAGATCCCTTCCAATTTTTTTCCATTTGGGTCAATGTCGTTTAAATTATTGTATAATGGTTTTAAAAATGTTAGTAACTTACTAAAGAACCATAATTTTTTAATGATATCAAATATGATCTTTTTATAATATTTTATTACTCATTTTGTAGTAGTAATTCATTATTTTCACTATTTTAGGGTTTTTTATGCCGTGTTTGTCACGAGTGTTTTCATTTGTAACTTATAGTTACTATCCTGATTTCATATTTTTTATAATTAAAAAAATTATTTAAATATAATATATATTCATTATATATTAATTAATAATAATTCAAATTATTCTGAGATAAAAAATGGAATGACCCATTTAGGGAGACGATATATTTATTTACACATTCCATGTATAATGTGAACAAATCATATCACATTGCAGATAATGTAGACCCCAATTCACATATAATGATATTGTATCTAAATAAAAAGGAAACATAAAGATATATTTTTTATAAATAATAAAGAGGCATAATTAATATAAAATATCAGATATATCATATAAATTCTCTGTTTCCATCACAATGACCATCTAGGGGATGTGGTGATGGAAAAATAAACGACATCTTTTAGTGAGGTGGTAGTTCTCCTTACACATAAATGGTATATTCTCACCCATTATATAGATGTGTGTGTAATTATAGGTATAAACCATATATTAGAAACTTATGAGTATATTTTTTATATTTTTTTATTATGTATACATGGAATAATAATATTTTAAGGGTGGAAATTCAAAATAATGCAGAAGAGCTTGTAGAAGGATGTTACCTCTTCATTGGGTTATATCACTTTGTTTCCACCAAATGGATTACTTGGATAATTTCTTGACCAATAAAAGTATTTTCTGATTAGGGGATGAATTTGATGGAACTATTTGGGAAAATAATGGTTGAGGCTATATATCATGGGAGGTATAAATAAGTGGTTTGGTTGAATTCATTTTTATAGTGGTGGAGGAGTGACATTACAATAAATGTTTGAAAATGGAATTTTAGCCTTGTTTATTGATATAATAATCGGATCCAACAAAAAAACAATTTATATAATGTAGCGCCCCAACCCCAGTTACCCCTACTCGATGCATTATTATATAACATTGTCATTATCACAAAACATCATGTCTCGAAAGAGTGATTAGTCTAGTATCCTAGGAATCACTTGATACATTCATAAAATTTACATAGCATCATAAAGTGAAAAACTACAACAACATATTGTCTCTAGAGGCCACACTCATATCCCCTCATACTATCCCTACAGGTCATTCATAAAATATTTCTTCACATCCTAGGAAAAATAAAACATATATAGGGGTGAGATCAGATGCCCATTAAGGATAATAATATAGCGGAAACATTCATAAATAAGCATAAACATTTAAGTCAATGTATAACTAATAAAACCTTTTAAACTTGATCTTCAGTATAATATGGAAGAAATAAAATGAAATAATTCCATTTACTTATTCATATTGATATTCAACTAATCGAACAATCATAGGTAATATCAATTACAATTTTCATAATGATGGAATGCATAATTCTAGACTGTCATAACCAAATAGTCAAGGCCTTGTGCCAAGGCACTAGATTGTCTCATGAGAACTATAGATTCATTTAGGAGCTATAGCAGGCTCCACCTGTCACTTATTAAATCCAATACATTCCTCATATGAATAGGTTTAAACATAACATAATCATTTGTATTAAAACTAGAATATGAAATGTCAATACTTTCTCTATAAACCATGAATGGTATAAATAAATAACACATCCACAGTCCAACTTATCACAAAACCTTCAATAAATTATGGAAGTTTTGTATCATAATAAATCAACTTCAAATAATGTTAAAATCCATTAAAGGGTATTGACCTAGATTAAATAAAAACTATTTGAGAGAAATATCTCTTTTTTCTAAAACCAAATAAAATTCACATAATTATAAAAAAAAGTTACTTTTAAAATATTTTTATAATCTTTTAAGGGAATCTTCGTTGATTTTTCAAAGGTGGAAAATAGACACACCCACCGTATAAGTTAAAAAAGACATTCTTACCTTAATTCTGTTGAAAAGGATAAAAAGGACCTTGTTCAGAAAATGACGGAAATATTTATTTATAAACATATTCCAAAAATCCAAGAGGGGTATAAATGAATTTAACCCATAGTCTATAAAATAGTAAGAATTATTTGATATACATTTTTAAGAAACATTGATGTGGATGATAAAGTGGTCCAAGTAGATAATTACATATAAACATCCTCAGATAATGAATAGATTGTAAAATAAACCCTTACCTTTTAATTTTATTTGGTAGAGTGTAGTTTAAATTCTTTTATAATGATGAAATAATTGTTATTTAATTATATAAGAATCATATACATAAATATGATATCATTTATAATCTTTTAATATTCCTATGATAAAAATATTTTAGTTTTATCGTCGTTTGGGGTGTTCACATACTCGTTTTCTTTTATATGTTTTCTTTCATAAGTCACGATTTTCGACCATAGGTTGTATATTATTCCTATCGAGAATGACAGAAAGTACATAAAAATTTTTTTAATCATCAAATGATAATTAGTCTTTAATTGATATGATGGGGAATGAATCTCATCATGTTCGTGGTGATGGTAATCCGTACATACGTACGAACGACAATATCATTCTTTTGAAATTAAAATAACATATAATTATATGGTGTATCATATATAAAGAATCATTATCATGTTATATTTATTATTTATATGAATTACATGACATTATTATACCTATCCAAATAATAATTTATTGAATAACAATTTCACCACGACATGGAGACGTTAAGCATTATGTATGCACGTATGGTGACATGTCATTCAAAGGATATGTATAATACTAAATATGGCAGTACCATATTATTAATAACATCACATTATATAGAATATTCTAGAGTTAGTATTTTCTAATGGAAATAACAAAGAAAGAAGAAGTATAAGAAGAATGAAACTTGAAATAGGGTGATGTAATCATTACCTCTTCTTCGGGTTCTTTCTTTTGATTTGACCAAAAGGGCTCCATAGTTTAGATTTATGACTAAAATAAGGCCTCTAAAATTATGTTAAGGGAGTTCAAGGGATATTTGGGTAGGGTTTGGATGATCCATAAGGCCTTGATGGTATGAATTTGAGAGAAGGAGGAGTTCTCTTTTATAATAGGGGTGAGGGGCACCTTAAGAAAAGCTTTAAATATTATATAATAATAAATTCATATTAGGATTAGAAGGGCTCCAAAGTGACTTATTTAATGGATAAGGTGGGGATGGGTCTAAATCCTTTCCACCATTATATTTTAGATAGGTTTGGGTCACCATATTAACCTTTTCATTTATATTCAACTCTTAGTTAAATAGTTTAACATTTACCTTGTCTCTTTGTATTTTTATATTATATCGTTAATAAAATTACTATAACTAGCCAAGAGAACCCCAAGTGGTTAATTATTAATATATATAACCTTATATAACTCATTTGGCCGATCCTAAGGTTTTTATGAAGAGAATATCAATTAATAATATAATAATTGTTTTAAATACTTCTTTATGTCAATTTGGACACTATTTGGTATTTTGTTTCTTAATTTATTACAGCATTATTACTTCAAAAAAAAATTTATATAACAAACCCTAACCTGTATTAGTATCCTATAAAATTAGTAGAATTCAAAAAAAGTCTCAAATTGCATTTATTAAGATATTTATAATATCAATTATTTTAATATTTCATTAATTGAGTAATTACTACATCACCATTGTGTCATAAATAAATTATATTATTTAATGTCTAAAAATAATAAATAAAATACAATTAATTAGTAAATATTTTTATCTTTCTAATTAATTTATAAAATTGAATTTATCTTATATAAAACTGTATATTAAAAATTTTTATGTTATTAAACATTGATTTTATCTCTTTTAAATATTCGTTGATTTAAATAATAAGAAATGTCTTAATCTAATCCATGGAAGCCAAAAAGATTCATCGTTTATTCCTAATGTTATTTTTGGGAGAATTATACTTATGCAATATAATTAGGACATGTGGTAGGGTAATAATAATATCATTTTTGCCCTTAATTACCATATTTACTTTTATCTGTGGTAAATAAAAGAACACATTTGTTATCCACCAAAAATTATTTTTACCTTATTGAACCACATTTCACTCCTTGATATTTACCGTGTCTCTCGGATTTTTCAAATTCAACTCAGAGAAGTGGTACAATAATGTTTTATTTGAATTTTAAAATTCTCCATGGAGATGGGTAAAAGATGGTGAAAGGTTCAATAAAATTTTTATATATCTAAAATTATTATAAACCGACTCCAATGAGTTACATTAAACTTATATAGGTATTATGTATATATTTTGAAATGAAAAAATTTTAATAAAATAAATAATTATTTAAATAAAAATTCTGTTTTTAATTATTACTCGGTTATTTTCACTATTCATAAAAATTTTAATCTTTTCATAAAAATACAAAAATTTCACCCTAGGATAATTTCGATTTTCCAAATCAAAAATGAAGTCCATATTAAAAGATAAAATTTGTAAAATTTCAAAAAATGGTTATTACTATTCATAATGGCTTGTTTGATTGGTTGTTGTGTGTTAGAACTCTAAGTTGCATACAATACATTCTACTGTATTATTCAACGCTTCTGTATTATTAAAAGATAAGCGTATCGTTGAGGCTTAGGGTGTTACATTCTCCACTCCTTCAAATAAAATCTTTACCTACATTTCAAGGATATTACATCACAAAAAGACTCGGGTGGTTCTTCATCATAAGTTCCCCGGGTTGCCACGTTGCTTCTTCCATCTTATAGTTTCTCCACAGATCTTTTACCAGATGAGTCATCCTATTTCTGAACACATGTTCTCTGGTATCAAGAATCCTGACAAGCTCTTCACAATAAGACAGATGGGTTCCAATTCTTCTTCCTCAAAGGTGATTACATGCCATGAAACAGGCATGTATTTTCTCAACAGTGATACGTGGAACTCATCGTGGACTTGTTAGAGATTTGGAGGCATTTTCCAAATGATAAACTACAACCCCAATTCGTTCTATAATTTCAAAATGTACTATGTACATGGGACTCAATTTACAATTCTTACCAAAATGTATAACTCCCTTCCATGGAGATAACTTCATGAAAACATGATCTCATACCTGAAATTCCAAATCCTTCTTTCTGTTATCATTATTGCTCTTATGCCTCCTTTGAGTTGTTTTGATGTGGTTTTGTATTACCTTCACCTTTTCAATTGTTTCCTCCACCAGTTCTAGGCCTATGAGTTTTCTTTCACCAACATCATCCCAACATGTTGGTGTGCGACATCTCTTTCCATATAATTCTACATATTTTTCTATTTGAATACTCGAATGGAAGCTATTGTTATATAAACATTCTACCAGAGGAAAATTTTGATCCAACATACCCTGAATGTAAAGTGAGAATGTTCTAAACATGTCATCCAATATATGAATAGTCAATTTTGATTGTCTATCTATTTGAGGGTGGTAGGATGTGCTCGAATGAAGTTCAGTATCCAAGGATTTCTAAAGACACTTCCAGAATCTTGAACTAAAATAGGGATCATGATCAGAAACAATTGATCTGGGTACTCCAAGAAGTCTCACAACTTCATTAATTTATAGTCATTCTATACGATCAATTGGTAGATCTTCTCTTATAGAAGGAAAATTTTATGACATGGTAAGACAATCAACAATGACCCATATTGCATCCTTCCTTATTAGAGTCTTTGGTAGTCCCATGACAAAGTCCATCATAATATTATCCCATTTCCACTCTGGTATGGGAAGAGGTTGCATGACTCTCCAGGATGTTTCCATCCAGCTTTAACTTGTTGAAAAACAATACATCTTGACACAAAATCAGCAATCTCCCTCTTCATGTAGTCCCACCAAAAATGTTCATTCAAATATCTATACATTTTGGTGATCCTCGGGTGTATAAAGAAATTGAATCTATGAGCATCATCCAACAATTCCCTTTTTAGATCTGGTATATTGGGAACACAAAGTCTCTTCCCAAATTTTAAAATTCCATATTTATGCACAAATTCACTCAATCTACCATCACTCACAGCTTTAATCTTCTTGTGAAACTCTTCATCATCAGTCTGAGAACTCATAATCATTTATAGTAAATAATGATTGGCAACCATTTGAAAAATTATTGATGTTTCACCATCCATGGTTATTCCCATATATATTTTACTAGATCCATGAAAATTGGATCCCTGTAAACTCTCATTTATGTTCAAAAATCCAGGATCTTTTCTGCTCAAATAATCTGCCACCTTATTTGCCTTCCCTGGGATGTAGTCTATAATGCAATTATAATCCTTGAGTAGTTCAAGGCATCTCCTTTGCCTCATGTAGAGTTCATTGTGTGAAAAAAATATACCTCAAACACTTGTGATCAATATATATCTCTCAAAATTCACCATGGATATAATGTCTCCATATCTAAAAAGAAAAGAATACAAAATCTAACTCAATATCATTAGTAGGATAGTTTTTCTAATGAATTATCAGCTGTCATGATGCATAGGCAATAACCCTATCATTTTGCATACGGACACAACCAAGTCCTTTCATTAAAGCATCACTATAATTAACAAACCCCTCAATCCTCGATGGTAGAGTCAATATAAGAGAACTGACTAATCATCTCTTCAGTTCTTCGAAAAATTCATCACACTATTTTGTCCAAACAAATGTAACCTTTTTACGCGAGAGCTACGTTAATGGGTTAGCCATCTGGGAAAAATTTTGGAGAAAAGTCCGATAATAACCTACTAAACCAATAAAACTGCGTACCTCAGTTATACATGTTGGTGCTGGCCATTTCTGGATTTCTCTTGTCTTATAAGGATCAATAGAGATTCCATCTTTATAGGAAATATGGCCAAGAAATGAAATCTCCTGAATCCAGAACATACACTTGCTAAAATTCCCATATAATTCATAACTTCTAAGAGTCTTTAGGATAATGCGCAAGTGTTTTTCATGATATTCATAGATTTTGGAGTATTCCAAGATATCTTCAATAAATACCGCTACAAAAAAAAATGAGATGTTCTTAGGAAACTATATTCATTAGATCCTTGAAGACAGAGGGTGTATAAGTCAATCCAAAGGGAATTACTGTAAACTCGTAATGCCTATACCTGGTTGGAAATGCTGTCTTCAGAATGTCTTCCTTCTTCACACAAAACTGATTGTATCTCGATCGAAGTTCAATCATTGGAAAATATTGAGCTCTAAGAAGTTGGTTGAATGAATCACGAATGTGAGGTAGGGGATAGTTTTCCTTGATTGTTGTAGCATTGATCTCAATGTTGTCGATACATAACCACATAGATCGATCTTTATTCTTAACAAAAAGGACAGGGGATCCCCATGGAGAAACACAAGGGAGAATAAATCCCTTATTACTCAAATAATCTATTTGTTTATTTAGTTCCACTAATTCCACAGTTTCCATTCTATAAGGGGTCTTTGATATGGGCCTTGATTGAAGAATTATATCAATGGAAAACTCAATTTCTCATTCTAGAGGATGTCCAGGTAAATAATCCGGAAACACACCTAAATATTCTTTCACAATATATACATCCTCGATTTGAACATTTCATTCCCCACCCTGAGTTATTTCATTTTCTTACTCTCCGATAATTGAATTTAGTTTAGCTATTGGGGGTGGATCTTGATAAGAATCAGGTGGTGACGATTTTGCTCTAAAGATAAGGTATTCTTTATCATCATCGTCAAAAATCATAACCTATTTGTACTTACAATAAATATTCACATCATGGTCTGAAATCCAATACATACTGAGGATTATATCTAATTCAATCACGGGTATGATGGTTAGATCAGCAGATAAAGAAAATTTATGTGCACTAATGGGGACTGAGTAACTAAACATTGTTGCAATGATACTTCCCTTAAGAGTTTTGACTGAAAACTCCTTTGTTAAATCAAATTGGAAATATCTAATTTTCTTAGCAAACTGGGAAGATATGAATCAATGGGATGATCTATAATCAAATAAATCATTTTCTAAACATGAGGAAACCATTAAATTACATTCCCCCATGTCTTTTAGTGCTTCTACCTCAGCAGTAGTGATATCATATTCTTGGCCTTGATCCCTTGGCCTTTTCTGAGGTAAGTTACCCTGACTCTTAGGAAATTAATTTGCATAATGTCCCATCTACCTGCAATTGTAACATTGAACATCAGTAGCTTTTTTCTTCTCCTTGAAATCAAGAGCATGGTGGCCTTTTTCACCACACTTGTAACAGACTCCCATTCCCATCAAGCTTGTACATGGTCGTTTCTTCCCCCATTTAATATAGGATGGATATTCAACTCTTCCCTTCTTCCTCATATTTCTATTATCATAGTGATAGGTAGATCTATTCTTCTCTTTCTTTTCATTAAAGTCATAAGACTTAGATAATTTTTTTTCTGTCTTGATAGTACATGACACAATATCTTCATACATCGAGAAAGATTGTGAGACTAATGATCATCAAAGAAACAATTTTATCCCATCAAAGAAATTATCAATCATACTCATTGGGTTACATATATAATCTGCTGCATGGCTCGCTATCCATGTAAAGTTAGCCTCAAACTTTATGACATTTTCATCCACATTTTGTCTTTGACTCAGAAATTGCCTTTCCATATGTACTCGATGGTCATGAGGGAAGTAGTTTTCTATGAAATGAAATTTTAGCTCTCTCCATTCCATATTTGATACTTTATAATCCCCCTTTGTGTTTTGAATCAATGACCACCATTGTTCATCATCTCTAGTGAGGTGGTAAACTACCATGATAAATTTTTCCCTTTCACTAGTCCCCAAGGCATGGAATATTTTCTCTAAGGAATTTATCAATTCCTCAGATACTAATGGATTTGTACTCTCATTGAATTTTGGTGTTTGTTTCCTCATGAAGCGATATAACATTGATCCTCCAAGTTGGGGATCTGGGTGCTTCATACGGGTAAGGATATTATTAATAACCTGAGTGAGTAGTCCATGTATGGTGATAAGCTGATCAGCACTAATTGTTTCAGAAGATCCACTATAATTATCTTGAGAAGGAGGTAAATCCCAACATGGAGGTTGTGCATTGATATGGTTTCCATTCCTTCTACAAGGTGCCATTTCTAAACAATGGAATACACTATATTAGTTTATTAATCACAATACATAAGTCCAAACATGTAAAACACATAACATAAATTGAACATTTTATGGATATAATCCACAAACAATAAAATGTTTTCTTTGAGGAAGTATATACTCATAAACCCTTGATAATATTTTGTATAGAAAATGAGAATTATCCTAAGCATATCCCTCGGGAGTGTCCTAACCAAGAGTGCAGCAAGGCCAGTTGTTGTGCACAAGTTCTTATAAAGGTCTAGCTCAATGTGGTGTTTTCGGGTTTCACCCCTAGGTACAAATATGCTAGAGCCTCATCTACCAGTTCGTATATAGACAAGGATGTATTGGTTGGAAAACACACAAAATTTATACAATACCAAAATTCTAGGAAGTTATTCTAAACTAATTATCAATGTCTATCTTAGGTATATGGTCTCTAATCAATGTTTCTCTAAATCTATCTTCCACAGTTTGTACTAAACTTTACATGATACCAACTATAATGACCCGAACCTAGTTACCCAGAGTCGGTGCATTATTACATAACATTTTCATGATCACAAATGATTATGTCTCAAAAGACCGATTAGTTTTGTTGCCTTGGAATAACTAGATACATTCATAATGTTTACATAACATCATAAAGTAAAAAACCTACAACAACATCTTGTCTCCATAGACCACAATCATATCCTCCCACACTATCCCTGTAGGTCATTCTATAAAATACTTATTCACATCCTGGAAAAAAAACATTGAAAGGGGTGATCTCAAATGCCCAATAAGGATAAAAACATAGCAATAACATTCATAAATAGTCATAAACATTTAAGGCAATGTATAACTAAAATAAAAGACTTTTAAACATGAACATCAACATAATATGGTAGAAATAAAATGAAATAATTCCATTTACTTATTAACATGTATATTGTACAAATTGAATAATCACATACAATATCAATAACCACTTTCATAATGATGGAGTACATAATTACATACTATCATAACCACATAGTCAAGGCCTTGTGCCAAGACTACAAATAATATTTTCTCAAGGCTTGTACCAATACACTTGTTTTTCTCATGAGACCTACCAATGCATTGAGGAGCTATAGCAGGCTCCTCCCATTAATTATTATGTCCAATGCATTATCCATATGAATAGGATTAAACATACCATAAACATTCGTATTAAAACTTGCATACAAAATGTCAGTACACTTTTCATAAACTATGAATGCTAAAAAAAATAACACATCCACAGTCAAACATATCACAAAACCTTCAATAAAATATGTTGACATAGATGAAATCAAAACTATTTGAGAGAACTATCTGTTTTTTTAATCATGTAAAGGTCACGTAATTATAAAATAATTCATTTACATTTAAAATATTTTTATAATAGCATAAGTAATTCTTTGACGATTTTATAATGGCAGAAAATAGTAGCACCCACCATATAAGTTAAAAAAGACATTCTTACCTTCATTATATCGAAAAGGATTAAAAGGGCCTTGTTTGGAAAATGACAGAAATATTCCTTTATAAACATCTTATAAAAATTCAAAAAGGGTATAAATGACATTAAAAATTTGCCTATAAAATAGTAATAATGATTTTAAATACATTTTTAAGAAACATGTATGTGGATGAAAAAGAGGTCCTAGTAGATAATTACGTATAAACAACCTTAGATGATGAAGAGATTGTGAAATAAATCCTTACCTTGTAATTTTCCTTGGTCGAGGTTTGGTTAACCTCCCGTATAATGGTGAAATGATTGTTATTAAATTATAAAAGAATCATATACATAAATATGATATCATTTATGATCTTTTAATATGGATTTGTTAATAATATTTAAGTATTAGCATTGTTTCAGGTGTTCACGTACTCATTTTATTTTATATGTTTTGTTACATAATCTGTGACTGTTATCCTTAGGTTGTATCATATTCATATAAAGAATGATATAAATTACTTAAAAATTATTTTTATTCATCAAATGAAAATTACTGTTGAATTTATAGGATGGGGAATTAATCTTATTGCGTTCGTGGAGACAGTAATCTGTACGTACGCACGAGCGACAATATCATTCTTTTGATATTAAAATAATATATAGCTGGATGGTGTATCATATATATAGAATCATTACCATGTTATATTTATTATTTATTTGAATTACACTTTATTATTATACCCATCCAAATAATTATGTGTTGAATAACAATTACACAATGACATGGAGACGGTAAGCCCAACATATGCACGTATAGTGAGATGTCATACAAAGGATGGATAGAATACAGAATATTGTTTTAAAATATCTGTAATAACATCATAGTATATAGAAGATACTGGATATATTATTTTATAATATAAATAACAATGAAAGAAGAAGTTGAGGAAGAAATGAACTTGAATAGGGTTGTGAAATCCATACCTCTTTTTCAGGTTCTTCCTTTTGATTTGATCAAAACGGCTCCATAGGATGGATTTATGACTGAGGAAGGCCTATCGGATGAATTTAGTTAAGATGAATGTATATTTGGGCAGGGTTTGGTCGACCCATAAGGATTTGAAGGTATGAATTTAATAGAAGGTGGAGTGCCTTTTTATAAGAGGGGTGAGGGGAACCATATAAAAAACATAAAATATTATTTTATAATATATTCTTATTTGGATTATAATTGCTCCAAAGTGAATTATTTCGAGGTTTAGGGGGGTTATGGGTCTAAATCTTTTCAACCAATTGATTTTAGACAGGTTTGGTTCACTATATTAACCTTATCATTCATATTTAACTCTTAGATAAATAGTTTAACATTTACCATGTCTCTTTGTATTTTAATATTATATGTTAAATAAACTTACTATAATAAGACAAGGAACCCCAAGTGGTTAATTATTAATATATATAACCTTATCAAAGTCATTTTACTGACACATAGATTTTTAGGAATAGAATATCAATTAATAATATAATATTTGTTTTAAAAAATTCGTTATGTCAATATTGACACTATTTGGTATTTGGTTTTTAATAAATTAATAAGAGAATTATTACTTTGAAAATATTTCATTTAACCATCCATTATATGTCATATCAACCTATGAAATTAGTGTAATTCATAAAAAGTATCAAATTACATTTATTTGGAAATTTATAAAATCAATTATTTTATTATTTCATTAATTAGGTAATTATTGCATCACAATTGTGTCATAAAATAATTAAATTATATAACATCTAAAAATTATAAATAAAATACCATTATGTGGGAAATATTTTTATATTTCTATTGAATATGTATAATCTAAATTATCTTATGTATAGCCCTATATTAAATACATTTATTTATTAATCATTGATTTTAAATTTTTTAACTATTCATTGAATTAAATAATAATAAATGTCTGAATCTAATCCAAGTTGTCCAAAAATGTTAATATTTAATTCCTAAGGTTTTTTATAGTCAAATTATACTTATCCAATAGAATTATGAAATGTTTTAGAGTAATAATAATATCATTTTTAACCATAATTACCCTATTTACTTTTAAACGTTGTAAAAAAAAGTAAAAAGTTACAATTCACCAAAAATTATTTTTATCTTATTGAACCATATTTTAATCCTTGATACTATCCATGTCTCTCATATTTTATAAATTCCTCTCATAAAAGAGGTAAAATTATGTTTTATATAAATTTTCAAATTCTCCTTGGAGATTGGTTAAAGACGGTGAAAAGTTCAGTATATTTTTTTTATATCTGAAATTATTATAAATGGACTCCAATTAATTAAATTAAACTTAATAGAAATTAGTTATCTATTTTTACCTAAAATAAATTTCAATTAAATAAATAAATATTTAAAGAAATTCGGTTTTAAACTATAATTTAGTGTTTTTCACTATTAATCAAAAATTGATTGTTTTCAGAAAAATAGAAAAATTTCACCATAAGGAAATTTCGATATTAAAAATTCATAAATTATGTCCATTTTACAAGATAAAATTTATATAATTTCCAAAAGTGGGTATTACTATTCATAATGGATAGTTTCATTGGTTGTGGTGTGGTAGGACTCGAAGTTTCGTACAACACACGTTACTGTATTATTCAAAGATAAACATACCATGGAAGGTTGGGGGTGTTACATATAAAATGGATTATAGGATATAAATATCTTCATCCAATGGATGTTGGACAATTTTGCAGGACATTTTGGCACTTAATCTTAATGTTAATCCATTGTTAAGAAAAAATTTTCTCTCGGTCATTGTAATTAATTTTAATAAATTTCACTAATAATTTTGGGTGAAAATTTGAATAAATTATTACTAAATATAAATAATTTGGATTAAAAATATCCATTATATTTTTCAAAATTCCATACCTTGAAGCTGTTGATGTAAATTCAAATTTAATCCTATAATCATGCTGAAGTAGCATGTTTTTGAAGTACAAATGTTCAGAATATTTCCTTTTTTATAAATTCAATTTCAACATGGAATTTATTCCAATTAATTATATTTTATTGATTTATGTATGATGTTTCTAATTTAATAATAAAACTAAATTAATATTTAATTATTCATTATAATTAAATTAGATTAAAAAAAATACAAAATTAGAATTCAGTATTTGTTTCTATTCACCAATAAATGAAACGTCCTAGAAAGATACAAAAAAATAATGCCTCACCAAATTTTGATATATGTTTTTCTAAAATGAAATTTATTTATTGATATTAAAACTATAAAATTATCAATAATCACATTAAAATTACATTTTCTGTTAAATAAAGAAAATATTTAGTTTAAAAAATAATATATATTTTGTTTAAAAGTTCTATTATTCTTATCTTATGATTGAAAAATATATTAGATTAATGTTCAAAATATTTTTTAGAATATATAAATAACAATATATAATTAATATAAATATGTTTTTGAATTAATTTAATTTATTATGGAAACATGCCTTTGGGAGTATAAATTTTTTCTTTTATATTAAATTAGATATTATTTTAATTTATTATTAATTGATAAGAAATTGATCATCATGTAATTGTATAAATAATATATTTACCTTGGATTTTTGAAATTATCCATTACTAATATATTAAAGGAAATGTTATGTCTTATTATATAAATATTTATAATTTTTTTTTGTTTTGTAAAACATTGTAATTCGAGTAATGCATGACATTAAATAAACTCGTTGTTGAATGTGACACACTCATAATTAGTATCATGTAGAATAAATTCTATAGTATGGATTCATTTTATTTAAAAACATAAATATATTATAAAATATCAGAATATTATATTCCCTTATTCACTTTCTTATGTGTTGCATACACACTGTTGAATAAAATGTTCTTACTTTAGATTTTTCAGGCACGACAAGTTTCCATAAAATGTTTAAGCTTAGACATATTTGATGATCATGATCAATTATGATCACATGTGGGTGTGTGTGTCACCCCTTAAATCATATATTACACTTCATTAATGAGTACATAGTACATTATTATTCATTATTTATGTTGATTTGATGTGTTTTATGTGTTACCTTATTGATGATTATGTGTTGTTCATACTTTTGTATCATACCATGCTATTTGAAATTTGTTGATACTGTTCATTGATCACAAGAAGATGGGTCGTCAGGTGATGCTTTTCCATTATTGGGGGTGCACTATATTTACAACTAATATTAAGAGGTATCTTTTCAATAGGTAGGGTTATAACCATGCCAAGTGGATGTCTTATGATTAACTCAATTACTGTGGGATGCCAAAGGATAAGTAATTGGTGCATATTGGGTGGCATGTTAGTGTCAATGCCTAGTTAATTCTGAGAGAGTGACTTCTATGATGTTTACTTAATCTTTGTCGCATAATCACATGATACCATGTACCATGATTTGTTATCCTTATGGAGAATTTTTTATTCATTTGACACCATTATTATCTGTCTATCATAGAACCAAAACTATTAAGGATTGGGGTTTGTATTTTATTTGGTCACACCAAGAAGAATAATTTTATATTGTATGTTTATTATTTTTATGAATTTATCATTATTATGATATATACTTGTATGCATGATAATATCAGGTAATTGGTCGATTGGTAGTTTGATAATGAGTATTGTAATGACACCATACTTGTAGATATCGATGATTTTGTAGACATCATGAGGGCTCTACTGAATGGAATCTGCCATATATTGTATAATATAGATAAGGAATGTGGATACGGTGTTGTGGTACGATGCAAACCAGTGAGACATGTAGTTTATCATTTGATTTCTTATGTTAACTATTATCCTTTTATAAAACTTTCAGTTTTGGGAGATGTATATATTAACTTTCCTCTTGCTTAATCATATTTTTTTGTTGATTATTATTAAAGTGAAATGATTCTCCTGGAATATTCTTCCCACTACCATAATCGTACCCATTCTACTTGCCCACAACCACTTGCATTTGTGCAGGCACAAATAAGGCCACGTGACCTTCCGGCTCTAGCCTTGTGGTTTGGGTAGGGTTAATTAAAGGAACAATTAGTTTATGAAAACTATATGGATTACAAATCTGAAAATTTTAATCATTTTTTATTAAATAATTATTAATTGGAATAAAATAATTAGAAGATAAAGTTACTTTTTCTTAATGTTTTAATTTTCTAAAAGTGTGGTTTATTTAGGCTTTTAAAAGATAATTTAAAAGTAATTAATTCAACTCAAAATAAATTTATATTGAATAATAGGACTAATTAATTTAAATATATATGTAAAAATTTTGTTTTTATTAAATTTTCATATTCATAGGACCAGAATAAATTTTAGGATGGACATTGAAATATAGTGTTTTTATTGAAATTTACAATTTTCTAAAAATTTAAAAATATAAATTATATATTAAAGTTTTTAAAATAGATTCTGGTAATAATTTTTTTTAAAATTTAAATATTGTATTCAATTGAATAAATTTAATTTTCAACTTTCATATTTTATCTCATTATACATTGGAGACGCTTGTCTGTTTATAACTATTATTTTGTCATGTTACTAATACATTTTTAAATGGAATTCATCCAGTTAGGTGAATTGATTCAAGAAAAATGGATTCTATAATTATGTTAATAAAAAAATTATTAAATAATAAATTCACATATAATCATTCACATAATTTATAGTGTCAATATTAAAAATTTATTACAAAAATTGATGTAAAAATTAGTTTACATGGTGTTAAACTGAGATGATATGGAATAAAAATGGCCAAAAACATGTCCCGAACCCGTTATATGTAAACATATTGGGCTTACAACCAATTTAGTTCTTCAATTACCTATTTTTTGAGATTTTTTAATGATAAAAACATGGGTATCACATTAACATTCAAAAATATCCTTGTGTTCCTACTTCTTATCATATAAAATCCCACCTCCTCACCACCCCTATTCATACATCCATAATGTTTCGGTTCAAACAATACCTACTAAAATAAATTCCAATACTCACTAACCACACCCTAGAGGCATTATAATTATTAATAAAGCCTCATAAGTAGGAATTAAGGATAAACATAAAAAGGCTCTCCGAAGATTATGTAACATTATTATACTAGAATATTTATAGTATTTTTTCTTCCACATCCTTCCAAAATTATTCAAATATTATATTACAGTAGAAAGTTATATAATATATATTTATTCATTATTATGATAATGATATAACCCAAATTCATTTCCTCTTTTTTTCAAATGTAAAATGAATCCATCGACCTCGTGTACAATAGATAATCACCTCGCAGACTGATGTATTGCATTTTCCATCATCACCATTGAATGGTGAATATAATGACTCTTTTAAAATATTTATTTTATTTTATTTTTATTTTTTTTATTATTATATCATATAAACCAAACAATATTCCACTGTGTGAGATATATGTTTGTGTTTTACATGTGTATGGTGGAATTCTGCCTTGCAGAATGATGTGATTCATTTTTCAAATAAACTTTTCATGAAATGAAATAATGATAAATTTATTCAATATCTGTTATATTAATAATCTAAAATACTTATATAAATATAAATGAAAGCCAAAATTTTGACATTCCTGAAATGCACTGTGTTGCATTTGTTGTCAATGAGGCATGATGTTGATGTTGTCATCGAATGAATGGATGTCAAGGAATGTCAAGATGTGAATGAAAAAGGATGTGATGGTTATAGTGACGAAGGAGAATGGCCATGGTACTAAGATGCATGTCACTTAGGAGATTCACTAAGTGACATAGGATGTTGTGGTTGAAACATTCTCTATCCATATCAGACAATTTTAGAACTGATCTTAATGTTTCAATACTTGTATCAAGATGATACTAAGTTACACCACTTGAAGAATGGATGATGATAGAGAATCATCATCACATCAGACGATTGATGGGATGATCTTTAAGTTCCAAGAACTTGTATCAACTGGAAACAATGTCACAACAATGTTTGAAGACCATGCATTGTCATAACAATGCATGAGGAGATGAAGATGATCCATCTACAATCACTGAGTGGATGATGTGCATTAATGAAGACCATGCACTATCTCTTAGTGCATGATGAATTGAAGATGATACATCTTGATCTCTGATTAGATCACTGAAGAATGTTGAAGAATTATTTGATTCAGGAGCTTCGGTTGAAGATGAACCTTCGGGAATTTCACTCGTAGGTGAAGATTAAATGTTTTAGATGAATGGAGGAATTCTTAAGAAGAAGAGGAGAAGAATAGATGAGGGGAATGTCTTATAATATGTCTTGAATGGCAATTGGCATTTACACTTGTCACTTTGTTTTTCTTAACAAAGCACTTGTGTTTTTAAGTAGCAAAAAATAGCCACCAAGGAAGGCCAGCCGAGGGTCATCACCCAAGGCTCATGTGGGACTCGAGGTCACCACGCCCATGGGGAACCCTCAGGCCAAGGCAGCATATCCCTGAGGCAGAAGGTCGGGGCCGTGTATAAGCCCGGAGGCCACGCGGTGATGAAGCCCGTGCAACGTGAGCACGAGGAGCGAGCCCGTGACATGCATAGTTGGCGCCAGTGGCGCGCCCGAGTGGCAGGGGTGGGCGCAAGAGCGCGCCCGCAGAGAGAACACGGTGTGGGGCGGCACCGTGGAGGGAGAAGATTCAATTGCGGTGAAGGGGGGGGCACTAGGTTGATAAGCCGTGGAAAAAACGCGCTCCGTTTCGATGTGGGACGCAGAAACATTTCCAGGAGTGCATCCTGGCCGCACGATTGATCGTGCGCCAAATCTCGGCCGCACATCTAATCCGCCGCAGCCCATTCTGATCGCAGCCGTCCAAAGAGCTGATCCGACGGCTCCGAGGCGTATCCTTCCTCGAGCTCAGCCGAAGGCCACCCGCATGCCTCCGTCGAACCAGGAGCAACCCAAGAGATGTTTTCGAGCTCCTGGCCACCTCCGATCGAAGTAAAGCGTCCATTGGGTTCGTCTCGACGTAACGAACACGATCATGCAAGAAAATAGGCATGCATGCAATGTTTGGAAGATTTCGACGAATGCTGAGGAAAACGAAGGTGCCGAGGCTTCTTGTGTTCGTGCTATGCATGGACAAGTATTAAAGAGGCCATGCATGCATTTGAAAATGCATGCACGTAATGGAGGAAAATAAAAATGCAACCCGCGTGAAACAGAGGAGCAAATCAAGATTTGAAGAATCTTGAAAACCCAAGAATTTCGGGAATTCAGATTTATATCCCGCGGAAGATATGAGGCATTCCTCTGCCTATAAAAGGAGATCCTGAGGCATTGTAGAAGCTTTCTGAAACTTTGAGGAGTCCCGTGAGTGCTCTCTGCCTCGCGAAGAATTTGAGAATCCCGGAGCCACCCCTTGGCTCCATGAGGTTCCTTTTGCGCACTTCGTGCGCAAAAGAAGAAAGGAAGGATTCCCCTGCGCGCCTCCCTTGCGCGATAGGGAGGAGCTCTCTCTGCCCGCATACTTGTGCGGCAGGAGTAGCTTGCACACCCTGCGGTGTTGTACCTTGCACACCAGAGTGCTTGTGCGGCAGTAGCACCTGCGCACCCGCGACCAGTGCTCCTTGTGCGGCAGTGTTGAGGAAGATAGGCCGCACACCTTGCGCGCCTTCATATTGGAAGGAGGTTCGGGTGATGTGAATTACACACCTTGTGTGTGTGTGCTTAAGGATAATACACCCTATCCAAGTGAGTGCACACCTACTGGTTGTGTGCAAGAAGGAGTGGAAGGCCACCACATTTGTGTGGTTTCTAAACAAGAGGAAGGCCGAGGCCTTAGTGCCTTGTGTGCAAAGTGAACAAGAAGGCTGAGGCCATACCTTGTGTGTGTGCCAAATTGAAGAACACACTTTGTGTTTGCATTTGAAGAAGAGGCCGTAGCCTTTGGGGTGTGTAAGAAGAGGAGGATGCCAAGCTTACTTGTGTGCAAAAGTGAAAGAAGTGTGTGCAAAGAGCAAAGAGGCCGAACCTAGTGTATGTGCACTAAGTGAAGTGAACACACCTAGAAGAAGGAAGAAAGAGAGGACTCTAACACTAAAGTAGAACACACTCTTAAGTGTGTAAACAAATTGAACATAGTGTGTGAAGGAAGAAGGTGTGTGCTAAAAAGGAATACACCCTTTGAGGGTTTATCACACCAAGAAGAAGAAGGGGAGTGCATGCTTGCATGCATGCACATGCACACGTGAACAAAGTCAAATCTGGCTGTGTGAAATTGAGAAGTCCAGGACCAGAAGATCTTGAAGAATCAGAGTTTCCATGCATTCAATGCATGAAGTTGATATGAAGTGAGACTAGACTAGAATGAAGTTAAAGATATCTGTTGTCTGAGTATTCAGTAGTTGGAGAGAGAGAAGCCAGGTCATCCTGAGAAGAAGGAGATAAAGCCTGAGCAAGACGAGAAGACCTGATCAACTCAAGTGATCAGAGGTACAGAGCAAGGCCAACAGTCTTTATCTCAGACTACTGAAGATACTTGAAGAAGCTAAAGTGAGGAAGAGCTACTCGTGTGACTCGAGGAGCCAGGAGAAGCCCCCTGTGAGACTTAGGGTGGAAGAAGTCTTCAGTGGGATTCTGGAGCAGGCCAGTGGGACTCTGGTAACACTGTGGGATGCAGTATAAAGACCCTCCTGTGGGACTCAGGAGAGATACAGTGGGATACTGTATCGACCATCGTAATACTAGCAGATTATAATGGGAGAAACCATGTTGGGGCTTATAACCAACATGGAAAGGACGTAGGCCTTTGGTGCCGAACCTTGTAAATCCTTGTGTCTTGTGCCTTTATATTTTCTGCATCATTCAAGGAAAGGTGAGATATACAAGAAGAGTGGATCGAGGCTTTAACCAGCCATAGAGGTTTAATTGATTAAGAATCAATTAGTAAAAAGTTTTAAAGGATCACTGATTCACCCCCTCCCCCTCTCAGTGATTCACAATGATCTGGGAACTACAATTGGTATCAGAGGGAGGTTGCCTCTAAAAGATCCAATAGAGTCTTTATGAAGTGCAGATTTTAGGAAATGAGTGACCAGCCTCAAATGTAGATATCTGCCAAGACTCAGAAAAATTGAAAGAAGAAACAGGCCAAGAAGATGAAGAAAGCATGTCCTAGCTGTGATGAAGTTGGAATAATGAATGATCTTCAAAATGCAATCGAATATCTTCATAAGACAGTCCTCAAGGAAGTGGCAATGTGTATAGCTACAGGCATCCATGATCTTCAAGAAGAAAAATCACAGTTAGAAGAAGAAGCCAATGCAATGGAAGATCAATTGGCAAAAATGGTTGGCATAACCAACACTCTCAGAAAGCTGGTGAAGGCTAAAGATGAAACCGTTTCTCTTTGAAATGAATGATATGAAGACACTACTGAAGAATTGAAAAGAAGCCTTTCTGAGAAAGAATTCTTTATGATAATGGATAAAGAAGTTTATCATGCACAGGAAAAGAGGCACAAAGTTTCAATGATTGTCAGAGATGCTCAAATTGAAGACAAAGTCAAAATGGTGAAGGAGCTTGACAACTCATTGCATGAAATAAATAAGGTTCATGATGACCAGATGGAACAACTGAAACAGAATTGGGAAGGTAGGCAAAGATTGGTTGAGGATGAGAAGAACTCCCTCAACATGAAATGCTTTGAACTGGAGGTGATATTGAAAAATCTGCAATCACCCAAAGCTGAAGCCTCCCAGTCAGCTGAAAGAAGAAATGTTGCTTCTCAAGTGAGCTTTGAGAAGGATGATTCTAAAAGAAATACATCCTCTAATAAAAGGGCAACGACTTCTAAAAAGAAGGTACCATCCATCCCATCTTGTACTCATGTTTCTAAATGTGTTTCCATAAAAAGCGCAGGATGGAAGAATAATTCCAAACAAGTATGGATGAAGAAAATGAAGAAAGAGAGCTCTCCTGAAACAACACATCAAGTCAAGAAAAGTACCCAACAATCAGAAGGACTGACGAGGTCAAGATTTGTGGGTCAGTGTTGGTGTTGTAATAAGTATGGGCACTGTGCAAAGGATTGTTGGTACAATCCACTGAATGTCATAGCACAAAGGAAGCCCATGACAAGGGGGAGAAAGACAGAGGAAAAGAAGAAGCATCCACAGGTCCAGAGACATCTGTTTACAGCAAATAGATTTGGATTACTTGATAACATCTGGGATGTTTGCAAAAGTGGTCGAAAAGATACTTGTCAATATCCAACTGTATCCAGAGCTCAAAAGAAGAAAAGATCACAGAAGCTGGGTCAGAAATAATCCTTGGGAAGCAAGCAGAAGAAAGCTGAAGATGCTCCCATGAAAATTATGAAAAAGAAAGAGAAGACCTTGGAGTCTAAATCCAAGAAGGGTGATGCATCCAGAAGGACCACCAAGAAGAAATTCTTCTACTGTGGAAAGAAAGGACATATCATGGATCTTTGTAAAGAAGCCATGAAATTCAATAGAGGTAGACTGGACTCAAACAGACGATCAATCCAAAAGAAGCAGAAGGGATTGATTGAAAACAAGTTGCCTAAGAAAGGTAGCTTGAAAGCATCGAAGGAACCATGTGGAATATCCAGAACTGAGGCCACACATCCAAGTGACTTACTACTCATATGGCCAAATCAGTTGCAACTTTCCAAAGATCTGCAGAGAGCTGAAGATGAAGTTCTGGCAATTGCTAAGGCAAAAGGGAAGAAGAAGATTTAACATGAAGATGTGTTGAGATCCACACCAGCACCAACATCATTGAAGATCAAATGTCAAAGTGTGAAGAATGGTGAAAATGGGACATCTCGGTTGAGAGAATCTTCTCAACCATGTTGTTCACGTTGATGAACTAAGGAGGTTCCATCTTATTCCCTTATACTTCTGGTATTTACAGGTGCTAACATTGCAGGGAATTGAAGATGATGATCATTCTCAACTAGAGAGTGGTTTGGGTAGAATGGAGAGCACCCCTTGAGGGGGAGCCAATCAGGAGAAGATGGTATTCTAAGATTTAATATCATCTTGAGAAAAGTGAAGGTATTCCAATCATACTTTCATCCCTTGTTTCTTAATTATATTCATCATGTCAATTAAGGGGGAGTATTGATTGAAGGCAAATGGATGAAAGGGGAAGCTTTATCATTGCACTGAACTTTCTAATGAGTTTTGTGATGTATGTGCAGGATTTAGCAATTTATTGTTATATCTGAAAAATTTAAAACCCCTGAAGCATGATCTCACATGTATAGTGAATGATGGATAGCATTGAGTTCCTTGGTTACATCACTCTTGTTTTCTACACCGGGTTAGCCCAAGTAGACTTAGAGATGATTTACTAAAGGTTATTTTCTAAAGAGAACATGTGACATCATCCCTCTCTTAGTGCTTTTCAAGAAGATGATATTTGAAGGGAGGAAGAGATATTTTTGAAGAGAACCACACCACACCTTTGCATTTGATTGCCAATAAGGGGGAGAAAATATTGGCACACATATTGACCCATTCATATGTGCTGAAGAAGTGTATTGACAACAAATACAAAGGGGGATATTGAAATGCACTGTGTTGCATTTGTTGTCAATGAGGCATGATGTTGATGTTGTCATGGAATGAATGGATGTCAAGGAATGTCAAGATGTTAATGACAAAGGATGTGATGGTGATGGTGATGAAGGATAATGACCATGGTACTAAGATGCATGTCACTTAGGAGATTCACTATGTGACATAGGATGTTGTGGTTGAAACATTCTCTATCCATATCAGACGATTGTAGAACTAATCTTAATGTTTCAATACTTGTA
The DNA here is from genome assembly GCA_963277665.1 of Viscum album. Classification (NCBI taxonomy): domain Eukaryota; kingdom Viridiplantae; phylum Streptophyta; class Magnoliopsida; order Santalales; family Viscaceae; genus Viscum; species Viscum album. Next base: position 1,970,454,102 of record OY728132.1, read on the forward strand.
TCAAGATGATACTAAGTTACACCACTTGAAGAATGGATGATTATAGAGCATCATCATCACATCAGAAGATTGATGAGCTGATCATTAAGTTCCAAGAACTTGTATCAACTGGATACAATGTCACAACAATGTTTGAAGACCATGCATTGTCATAACAATGCATGAGGAGATGAAGATGATACATCTACAATCACTGAGTGGATGATGAGCATTAAGGAAGACCATGCACTATCTCTTAGTGCATGATGAATTGAAGATGATCCAACTTGATCTCTGATTGGATCACTGAAGAATGTTGAAGAATTATTTGATTCAGGAGCTTCAGATGAAGATGAACCTTCGGGAATTTCAATCCTAGGTGAAGATTAAATGTATAAGAGGAATGGAGGAATTCTTTAGAAGAAGAGGAGAAGAATATATGAGGGGAATGTCTTAGAAGATGGCTTGAATGGCAATTGGCCTTTACACTTGTCACTTTGTTTTTCTTAACAAAGCACTTGTGTTTTTAAGTAGCAAAAAATAGCCACCAAGGAAGGCCAGCCGAGGGTCATCACCCAAGGCTCATGTGGAACTCAAGGTCACCACGCCCATGGGAAACCCTCAGGCCAAGGTAGCATATCCCTGAGGCAGAAGGTCGGGGCCGTGTATAAGCCCCGAGGCCACGTGGTGATGAAGCCTGCGCAGCGTGAGCGCGAGGAGCACGCCCGTGACATGCATAGTAGGTGCCAGTGGTGCGCCTGAGTGGGAGGGGTGGGCGCAAGAGTGCGCCCGCAGAGAGAACACGGTGTGGGGCGGCACCGTGGAGGGAGAAGATTCAATTGCGGTGAAGGGGGGAGCACTAGGTTGATAAGCCGTGGAAAATCTGCGCTCCGTTTAGATGTGGGACGCGGAAAAATTTCCAAGAGCGCATCATGGCCGCACGATTGATCGCGTGCCAGATCTTGGCCGCACATCTAATCCGCCGCGGCCCATTCTGATCGCAGCCGTCCAAAGAGATGATCTGACGGCTCCGAGGCGTCTCCTTCCTCGAGCTCAGCCGAAGGCCACCCGCGTGCCTCCGTCGAACCAGGATCAACCCAAGAGATGTTTTTGAGCTCCTGGCCACCTCCGATCGAAGTAAAGCGTCCATTGGGTTCATCTCGACGTAACGATCACGATCATGCAAGAAAATAGGCATGCATGCAATGTTTGGAAGATTTCGACGAATGCCGAGGCAAACGAAGGTGCCGAGGCTTCTTGTGTTCGTGCTATGCATGGAAAAGTATTAAAGAGGACATGCATGCGTTCGATAATTCATGCACGTGAAGGAGGAAAATAAAAATGCAACCCGTGTGAAACAGAGGAGCAAATCACGATTTGAAGAATCTTGAAAACCCTAGAATTTCGGGAATTCGGATTTATATCCCACGGAAGATTTGAGGCATTCCTCTGCCTATAAAAGGAGAGCCCGAGGCATTGGAGAAGCTTGCTAAAACTTTGAGGAGTCCCGTGAGTGCTCTCTGCCTCGCGAAGAATTTGAGAAGCCCGGAGCCACCCCTTGGCTCCGTGAGGTTCCTTTTGCGCACTCCTTGCGCGAAAGAAGAAAGGAAGGAGTCCCCTACATGCCTCCCTTGCACGACAGGAAGGAGCTCTCTCTACCCGCATACATGCGTGGCAGGAGTAGCTTGCACACCCCGCGGTGTTGCACCTTGCACACCCGAGTGCTTGCGCGGCAGTAGCACCTGCGCGCCCGCGGCCAGTGCTCCTTGCGTGGCAGTGTTGAGGAAGATAGGTCGCACACCTTGCGCGCCTTCATATTGGCAGGAGGTTCGGGTGATGTGAATTACACACCTTGTGTGTGTGTGCTTAAGGATAATACACCCTAGCCAAGTGAGTGCACACCTACTGGTTGTGCGCTAGAAGGAGTGGAAGGCCACCACATTTGTGTGTGTGCTAAACAAGAGGAAGGCCGAGGCCTTAGTGCCGTGTGAGCAAAGTGAACAAGAAGGCCGAGGCCATACCTTGTGTGTGTGCCAAATTGAAGAACACACTTTGTGTGTGCATTTGAAGAAGAGGCCGTAGCCTTTGGGGTGTGTATGAAGAGAATTAGGCCAAGCTTACTTGTGTGCAAAAGTGAAATAAGTGTGTGCAAAGATAAAAGAGGCCGAACCTAGTGTGTGTGCACTAAGTGAAGTGAACACACCTAGAAGAAGGAAGAAAGAGAGGACTCTGACACTAAAGTAGAACACACTCTTAAGTGTGTAAACAAATTGAACATTGTGTGTGAAGGAAGAAGGTGTGTGCCAAAAAGGAATACACCCTTTGAGGGTTTATCACACCAAGAAGAAGAAGGGGAGTGCATGCTTGCATGCATGAACTTGCACATGTGAACAATTTCAAATCTGGTTGTGTGCAATTGAGAAGTCCAAGACCAGAAGATCTTGAAGAATTAGAGTTTCCATGCATTCAGTGCATGAAGTTGATATGAAGTGAGACTGGACCAGACTGAAGTTAAAGATATCAGTTGTCTGAGTATTCAGTTGTTGGAGAGAGAGAAGCCAGGTCATCATGAGAAGAAGGAGATAAATCCTGAGCAAGACGAGAAGACCTGATCAACTCAAGTGATCAGAGGTACAGAGCAAGGCCAGCAGTATTTATCCCAGACTGCTGAAGATACTTGAAGAAGCTAAAGTGAAGAAGAGCTACTCGTGTGACTCGAGGAGCCAGGAGAAGCCCCCTGTGAGACTCAGGGTGGAAGAAGTCTTCAGTGGGATTCTGGAGCAGGCCAGTGGGACTCTGGTAACATTGTGGGACGCAGTATAAAGACCCTCCTGTGGGACTCAGGAGAGATACAGTGGGATACTGTATCGATCATTGTAATACTAACAGATTATAATGGGAGAAACCATGTTGGGGCGTATAACCAACATGGCAAGGACATAGGCCTTTGGTGCCGAACCTTGTAAATCCTTGTGTCTTGTGCCTTTATATTTACAGCATCATTCGAGGAATGGTGAGAGATACAAGAAGAGTGGATCGAGGCTTTAACCAGCCATAGAGGTTTAATTGATTAAGAATCAATTAGTAAAAAGATTTAAAGGATCACTGATTCACCCCCTCCCCCTCTCAGTGATTCACACTGATCTGGGCACTTCAATTCAATTATGTTGGATAACAATAATTTCATTAATGCATACATTTGGACCTCTGCCTCACCATGAAATGTGAAATGTTAATGATTTTATTCATACATTTTTGGTAATAAGGATGTATTATATCAATAAATATTTTACATATAAAATTAATAATATTTAGAAAACTCAAATTAATCTGCATTATACTTTCATTCAATCTATCATTAAGAATGGAATCTACATTATTGTGTACGTATGACCTACCATATCCATGATAAGTGTAATCCATTTTTTCTATAACATTTCTAGATTACTCTAAATACATATTGCATGAATATTTTTGGTATTTATATAATTTTTAACATTAGAAATATTATTTATCCATTCCCAATGTAAAGGACCAAAATTATCAATCCAGAACACATATTAAAAATGATGTAGTTGTCTCCCAAAGTAGTTCTTTTACAAAGAATTGTTACTAAATATAAATATAAATAAATATAAATTAATAATAAATTTTTTGATATATATTATTATTGTACTTTAATTGTTTTATAGTAAAAATTCAGTTATCACCTTTGATGTTCAGAAAAAATATGACGTAATTCGATCTTGAGTTAATTATTTCTCATGTTACATTTACTTTAATAATAAGTAGGCCATTTTTCCATTAATTCCATTTTAGAGTGTATATACTAACCCTTTTCAAATTTTATGTCATGAATATTATTATCTTCATGATATTTAATTTTTATATTGATTTTATTTCTTTCATGGTTCTTATGATTTAATAGATATCAATGTGGTAAGGGTTTATTTCACAATCTGTTCACTATCATGAATGATTTTGTTTTTGTATCATGTTTGGGATTTATGTAATATTTTTATTTTAATATATATATATTTTATTCACCAATTATTATTCATGATATTTTTCTACTAATTGTATAATTTTATCCCACCTTATTACATTAAATGATTGAGAAAATATTTCTTGTAAATTCACATTTTATTTTCCTCTTCCGCGGAAAATAATTTTTCATCAAAATCTTTGTATTCTATATATTAATAAAAAAATCTATTATAATTTTACCGATGATTTTGATAAAATATTTTTTCCAATTTATAGTTTTTATAAAAAAAAATTAATGTTATCTAAATGTATTTTACAAAAAATAACCCATTTAATATTTATTGATAATGTAAAAAAGAATATTTGTTTTAATGTTTATGGAATAGAAAGTATTGACATCCCTAATAACCAATAAATGTATTAAAAAATATAAGTATTAATAAAATTTATATAAAACCATGGTTTCAATATCCTTTGGTAAAATAAAGAATCATGCGGTTGAGATAGGTTCATGTAAATTAACACTTGTAGAAGAAGTTAACCAAATGAATGAAATGTTAGGGAAACATGTTCCAAATTAATTTTAGAGGGATGAGGAGGTTTAAAGTGGTAGGATAAAGGTTGATAAAAATATTATGGAAATATAGGAAGACATTTAATCTATCCAGTACTCTTATCTAGAAACCAATGTTGGAGTTATAAAGGGAGAAGATTTGGAATTTGATGATAAAACAAATGAAAAATAGTTTCTCCTTCATTCTAATTAAATGATAGTGGAGGGGTACTTCATTATTAACTGTCCAAAGGATGATCTAAATTTAATGTTTTAATGATATCGTCATGTATTTCTTAAATAAGAGAAAATGACTTCGATTGATAAATAGAATTAGATTTTGAGATTTGGCTTCCATGAGGAAAACCAATGCTTTGAGGAATATGTACATACATAACACAATATGAACATCCACATCGACCATATAAAAATGGAAAATCCATATATGTGAACTTAATCCATTCAGTATCGACTATATAGGTTACCTTATTTCTTACCATTTAATATAGTATGGAATAATCTGATTATTTTTAATGTTGTGTGATGAATTTAAGTACTCTGGGCATTTATTTTTTCCCATTTTTCTTTAAAAGTGAATATTGAAATAAATAATTTCAATTAGTAATAATGAATTGTATTTTTATTTTCCTAATTAATTTTTTTAAAAAATATTTTTTCAATGGGAAAATTTAAATTTCTTCAAGAAGGATTCATATTTTATCATGGAATTCATATTAATCAATGACGAAAACCATTATTATAGTAATCTTACACAAGGGATATGTTATAACTATTCCATGCTTCTTATACCTTGGAATATTTTATGACTCGTTTTACATGAGATGTATAATTTAATTTCCATTAATAACATTACTCTTGATGGTTTATGATTATGTTTTTTTGATTGGGAGTATGTATTAACATATTGTATGTTGATTTTACAACATAAATGTTCATTTTGCATAAAATTCACCACTTTAATATGATAAATTCATTCGACATAGCATGTGATAGGTGGGATCTGGTTATACGTATCCACTAGGTGCATCAACAATCCTCTTGTGACAAATTAGTTGACCAAATTAGAAGGGTATCAGTCCATATAATGAAAATGTCATTCATATTTTCTACAAAGTATGTTTAAGATGCCTAGAATTAAATATTCCCTTTTTATAAAATTATTTATTGATTTTCCTGAGATAATTCAATTATTTATAAAATTCATGGCTTCAGTTTAATATTACATGATTATTTGTATATATTTAATTGATATTCATTTATTTCGTCCTTATTAAGCTCTATTGAATAACTATATGGAAATTTTAACATTTATTTACCTATCCATCTTGATTATGATTTTTTATTCATTATAGGTTTTATTTTATGCATACCCTTACTGAGCATATTACCTAAACCATTTATAATTTTTTATTTCCACTATTAAACTATGTAGTATCGTTTTATTGAGATACATGGATACACTATAATGAATAATTGAGTTACCTAAGAAAACACATTTAGTATTTTATGTTTTCAAATATATGTAAAATTATGCAATGTATCTATCTTAAAAATACTAGTATGCTATATTATCCTTTGGTATGAGATTATTTTTCTAGTGTTAATGTAATATAGTTATCATCATTACTGGACCACAGGGGTCATAGTACATTCAGTTTGTGTTAGTGGATTATTAAAAGAATATTTGGTAATATGATTTAAGACAATTCATCTTGGGTAACATAAACCCATGATAGTCACAAATGATAAAAAAACATCCTAACATTTTTTTAATGAAGATATTATGTGGTTTTTCCTTGATATACTTATATATCATGATATTAATATTGAAAATGGTTCTAGAAAATACTTTTTTTGGGTAACAAATACAAAAAATTCACATCAAGCATGAATTGAGTATAAGCTAGTACATGAAAATAGTCCTCAACATGCACCTAGTTTGAATCACAAATGAGATACTACTGAGTTATGTTACATATTTTTACAATGATTAGGAACGGTTTGGATATATATTAATGATTCATAATTATTTATAATGAAAAAATGTTTATTATTTTCTGATTATTAAGGAATAACATTTTCAATTTATATTAAATATTTCTATATTTCTCCTATTATAAATTCTGATAGACAATTTTATGATCTAATATAGTGTATTTTTTTTTTTGAATAGTGTCATATTGGAAGAAATGGGATTTTATCAATTCCCACAACACAATGAGTAAGAATGATCATTTCAATGACGACCATAAGACAATATTTCAAAGGGAACAAGTATCCTAATACTTATAATCCAATGAATAAAAGTGGACATGATTAATCTTATTCTTTTAGTAATGATTGTTTAGAATTATTAATGTCATTGTGTTTGGATTCAAGTAATATGTTGTATAATTATTTTTTCAATAATATAATTTATAAAATAAATATGGAATTTATAATTATTTTTCTTTATTATTCTATCATTACATATTTTAATGTGTATAATGAATAGTATAGATAACCATGAAAAGTGATTATGGGGAATGTTGATATTTTTTAAAAACAAATTTTTTATTAAATATACCTCTTAAAATTTGGTCTATATTGAGATAGTTTTTATACAGATTTATTCATGGGATATTATTTGTTAAAACGAAATTGGTTCGGTATTTCATGGGTTTTTTCATCAATGACAGATATTCCTTCATTTTCAAATATAGGGAATATATTTGATAACATAAGATTTTCTTTGTAAGAGTAAATGTTATCATTATGGTATTATAGTGATAAAAAAATTTAGATTCTTAGATTGGGTCATTAAGATCCTATTTTTATTATGTAAGGAATATAATATTGAATTTGAAAATTTAGTGAGCATCCATTTCAAATTTTGTAAATTGAATTTTATTAGACGTATTTTAGATGATTTTTAGTATCAATTATTTATGATATTGACTAATTTGAAATTTTTTTGTATTTTTTAGGTTTTATATATTATTTTATTATTTAGAAACTTATGATAATAATTTTTTTTTGGAAAATATCTAGATACCTTGGAAAATACTTTTCTTTATTTAATGGATCTAATGAAAAGATAAAAGATAATATTTTGGCTTCTAGAAAAACAATATTGGATATTCACATCCTATATAAAGAGATGATGTTTGAATTTATTGCATCACAACAATAGAATATAATTTTATTAATATTATATGGTTTTCTATGCAATAATAATAAATAACCCATCAAATCTATGAAATTTTTCTGAAGCCATTTTTTTAATATTACATTTAATTACAATGAATAAAATGAAATTTATCTATAAAAAATGTTATTGTTTTTTGGAGGTTAATTATTTCATGACCATATACTCTATCACTCCCTATTAATCATGGGTTCTATTTTTTTCCAATGTCTATGGATTAAATTACATCTAATATTCTTTTAAATGGAAACCTAATAATATATTATTATAAGATTCCAAAATAATTCCCTTTATAGTCATGTCAAGGGGTTGTTTTATTAACCATTTTTAGAATTTCTTATTTTAAGAAGTATATTAACAAATTTTAAACACCCTTTAATGCTAAATATTAAATTTTTGGTTGTGGGGGTGGGGGTGGGGGTAGATTGAAAAATCAATAGATATGGAGAAGAGAAACATCATTTTCGATAGTGTATATGTAATGAAACAACCAGACTATAATATAATGTAACACCCAGATAATTATTGATATATTTATTTTTCAAAAAATTAACTCCCTTTTATATCATTCAATGCTCTGAAAACTATGATTGAACAAAAATTGGAACTCTATTAAAATAATATTATTCAAATATAACCAATATAACATATCCATTAGATTTTCACATATAAAAAGTAACTAATAAATTATGGAAACTAATTTTTTACACGTATATAAATAAATAAGTTGTTAATATATTGATATTTAATGAAAATAAAAATCATTTTAATATACAATAAACGTATTCTAATACACTTTATTTCATTATCAGGGCGGTTTAGTCAAGTATTATAAATAAAATAAACAATAATTTTAAAAATATTTAAAAAATTTTATACATAATACTTGTATTTTTTTAAATCAGCATATCAATTTTTTTGGGGAGACATATTGATATTTTTTGGAAGAGGTTAATTTATTCTTATTAATAGTGTTAAATTTTGATTTTTATTTAATACATCCAACTCATTAAAAATATATATTGTTAAATTATATTATATATTGTTTTTATATAAAATGTTGTCAATAATATTATGAATTGACTAATTTATTACATTACTATAAATACCATATTGACTTTTCAATTTAAAATCTTCTATATTTTTACGAATTTTCCCTTTAAAATATTTATCTCTCATTGCTTATTCTATTCAATTTTGTATGGAATTATGCTAATTTTATTAATTAAATTTTGTAAAATAGATATTTATATTTATAATAATAATAATTTTTATTATATAATACGTTCAGAATCATTTTTTCAATAATGAGTTTAAAAAACTTGTAATAATTAATTTTAGTGGTTATGGTAATACTGGGTATACCATGTGGTTAAATAGAGTATATATGTTTTAAAATGACCTAAATTTTTTCTAAAACCCATAATCAAGAAAAAATTCCAAACCCATAATCTATAAGGTTCAATAATGAATATTTTTGAAGGAATTATTCACAATAAAAACATGTGTATCACTTTATCATTTCAAAAACATCAGGTGAATCCTCTCCCTATATTATAAAATTCCACCCACTCTCTTCCAATATTCCCCTTTAAAACCCCCATTATTTGATATAATAAATTTCTTAAATCACTCCTCACATAAAATTATTATTATATTGAATAGTAATACATATTATTACTTTTTTTTGTAAACCTAAATAGGCTCTCTGATGAAATGGATAATTATTAAATGTGCATATTAGATTTATTAATTATTTAACCGCATAAAAACCTTATCCATATATGATAATATGATAAAACAACTACATAATATATTATTGGATTATATTATTTTTATTTAATGACACATGTCAATATCTACGTCAATTAAATTTGAAATAAAACCATCCATTGTGTGCACTGCATATTACAACATCCCAGACCGATGTAGTTTTTTTCCACAACAATCTATAATGTCTTGATATAATAATAGATTTTTAAAAAAATAAATTAATATTTATGATATTTTAATACAATCTTATATATTATGTAACATATACCATATTTCAATACATTATAGGTGGGATAAGATAACGCCATTCATGCGTAAATAAACTTTCTACCTCGTGAAGTGATGTGATTCGTTTTTTCGGTTAATCTTTACAAGAAATGTAGAAATTTTAATGGTAATTAGTTAAATTTATATTTATGATATAAAAATAACATAATAAATAAAATATCACATCTCTTTTCTGACTTTCCAATCCATTTTAAAATGACGATGTCACTCGTCCGTATGTGTGGACTACTACCTCCACATTTCACTATGAATGGGGTTTCATTTTATTTTTACATGGATGGTAATAAAGATATATGTTATAAATATAAAATATATATATGAAAAAATTAGGATTTATAACCAGTAATTAATATTTATCTTACATTAATTCCATTCGTGAAGACTAATGATATCATCATTCTAGCGCATGTACGTCCAACCATCTCCATTAATAGTGCCATCCATTTTTATATATATCATTTTTAGATTAATATAAATTTATATATAATTAATATAAAATATTTTAATGTAATGTCTAAAATTATTTATATGATGTATCGATGATCAATTAAAATGGAAATAAATTAATTAACCATAAAATACAGTAAAAATGAAGCAATTATAAACCAAAATTATTTTTTAACAATTAATTGTTAATCAACTGCTGCTAAATGACTATATTTATATAATATATGGTTTGATTTATATAACTAATGTTATTAAATAGGTATAAAACAAATCTTTATTTACTATAATTTATTTTTAGACGCATACAAACAATATAGAACTTGGGGTATGGGTTTATCATCACATGTTTATTTTTGTGAGACATATGCCTTATACACCACTTATTATTTTTTGTGTAATATATAATTCCAATTTTAAAAATTATATCTACAATATATTTCTAATAATGTAATTTTATATTTTATTCAATTTTATTTATTTAATGGGGTTTATGATTTACTGGTTATAAATTTGTAAGGATTTACTTCACAATATCAATCTTTTTTTAGATTATTTTTTAAGTATACCATGGTAGAATTATATGATATATCAATCATAAAATAATGATACTTTTCTTAAAATATTTTAAGTGGTTATAATTTTACAACAATAATTCTATTTTCACTCTTTTTTGCTAATAATTATAAACAAAAATGTTTATAATATAATATGTCTTTATTTCCCACTTCGACTAAAAATAATTATTCATAAATATATATATCTTATATAAAATTAAAAAAAATAGTTTTTTGCTTATCCAAAAGATTTTTTATATAAATTTTTAATCTTTTTAACATTTTTTATTTTTTATTAATGAGATATTAATTATTTAATTCAAATTATTTCTCATTTGTTTTTGACAAGAAAAAGTGAAATTAATATTTGTTTGAACATTTTTAGATTAAACCTAATTTCACTTCTTAAAGACCACATATGGTTTTTAAATTTATAGAATAATTTAATTTTTTGAATATTAATTTATTTTTTAAATTTATTGTGAATATTTATATTTAAAATTTGTTTTCCATGTGAAATATTTATTTTCATCCCGAATTTTATAAGTGTCATTATCCTTGAATATATATTAATTAGTGTAAAGTAATATTATTCTACTTATGATCAGATTGTGATATGTTTAAATTATACCAAACTAATTATTTATAAAGATCTGACTAGGTATGTACATTTTATTCACTATTCAATAGTTTACATACGATTGTTTATTATTGTGTTTATTTAATTGGGTTTGGTATTATAATTTCATATATATGTTTTTTAATAAGAATGTTTATATTGATTATGGTAAAACAAATTCCTATGATAAATGTATTGGCCCCAGTAAGTGATGAGTGGGGCTTAGTTATAGATAACCCCTCAATGCATTTGATGGTCTCACAAGGAAAATTAGTTGTCTAATTTACACAACTTTCTACCCATAGATTTAACCAATATTTTTAAAGGTCTTGAAAACCTATTTTATATGTTAAAAAGTTGTCATAACCGTATCATGAGATACAATATTAATGTACATGCCATAATCCAATTAGTTAAAATATTTATGCATAAATGTCATGCTCAATTGTTTGTTTATATGTACGTTTTTGGTCCCAATTAATTTTGTAATTATTATTCTATGATTATTTATTATATATAATGTTTTTCAGTAATTTAGTATTCAATATTTATTATGATTATTTATTAATTATAGATTTTACTGTATGTTTACCCATAATATGTATTTAATATCAACCCCTTTCTTTAGTTTAATTTTATACTAGATACCTAGAAATGTATTTTAAATTATATATTGGGATAAAAATGGCCTAATAATGGATTTATCAAAGAAATCTTTTTGTTTATTTGATTTTGACAACAATATGTGAAAATAATGTATGTACTATGTTTACAAATACAACTAAACTATTAAGTCCATCAAGATTATTTAACTTATAACTAATTACAATGTCCTTAATTAATTATTGATTATAGGATATTGGTGTAAGGGTCATTACTTGTTTTACCTCTTGGATCCAAACAATAACTCACTAAGATAAAATGACATTGTAAAGAAGAAATATTCCATTTAGGGTAAGTTATTGAATCAAAATTTATAGGTACTATTAACCTATTAGTCCTCTATTTATGAAATTAAACTTTTTATAAGTGTTTATGAATTCATTTTTTAAAATATTAAAATATTTTACCATGTGACCCTAAATGTTATGACATTTCCTATTTAATATAATGAAGCTATCTTGGTTTAATGACCATTAAAATATTATATATAAATACACTTACATAGGCCTTATAAAAAATATATATCACCTTTTCCTCCTTTCATAAGATTTTATATCTTCACATATAAAGATAAATTATTGTATTATCCACTATATATAATGAGAATATATATTATTTATGCACAATGATCAAAGGAGATAAAATATAACCCCCATAGGGTGTGTCTACATTGATTCATGATACAAACCAATTAGTTTTATTGGTATAATCACAATGAAGGATTTAGAAAATATTTTTTAAATCCGAATGTTATTGTTGAATAAGGAAAAAAACCCCCATATGGTATGATCAAAAAAACTATCCCCTCAACCATTAAAATTTTCCATTTTTACCAATATAGGTTATGGAAACGTTGCATGTCATTTGAATGTGAATAATCCACAAATAACATAAATTATTATTGAAATGTTTCCATTAGTATTTTTTTAATCATAATTTGGTGGAAAATAGATCATTCAATATAAATGAATCCGAATATATAATATAAATTGAAATATGGTTCTTATAGTAAGGGTTAACAGAATATCCATTTCTGACCCCTATATGACATTCTAGTTTTTTTATTAACAATTAAATGTAATGAAAATATGGAGGAAGTATCTATTTTAGTTGTGGAATGTGAAATATTTTATTGTTTTATTAAAAATAATGGTTTATGATGATATAAAATGACATCAGTAATCTAATAAATCCCTCATTAGTGGAATACCGAATTGCATTTCCAAGTAATTAACCTGATTATAGTCTTGATATTCTAATAGAAAATTATTTAAAAGAGAAAATTCATGGATATGTAGACCAAAAATTACATTTCAAGACGTTTTCATGGGGAATTAGTATAGGGGTGTTTTATTATCATCGTAGATTAAAAATATGTTGATGATGAGAGACCTGTCATCGACTTCTGAGATTTGAATAATGTTTATAAAAATAAAATTCACAAAAAAATTTAATAAATGTCTCTAAAACTCATGATTCACCTAAATCGCAAATAAAAATTACTTCTTCAAATCAATTTCCACCTATGGAACCTCTAGTGGACATTATGATTAAAACATCATTTAAATTTCTGTTCTCATTGAATTGAAACCACATATAAGAGTAATATCCTCTCAAATAATATGAATAATATTCAAGCTTTATGTAATTATAATGAATTAAAAAATATGTATAAGAATTGAAATTATTTTATTCTAAGGTAATTATGACATCCATAGATTTGATGTGGAATAAGAAATATCATTTCTATTCTATTTATAAATATGGGAGTGGGAATATTCTTTTATACTAGAGAACATATAGTAGTAGGTAAGCCGTATATCTTAGAATATCATAATTTAAATAGACATTATTAATTACTTTATTTAAAGGTAAAATTTTTGAATTCAAAAATGATAAATTTAACTTCAATTAATTATATCCAAAATAACTTTTGAGTATTTTTGGTGGTTTTCTTTAAAATTTCAATTTATAATCATTAAATATTTTTTTTCTTAAAACATGTAATTTGTGTGACTATATATATTTTTTATAATGGACTATATGTTTATTATTCTTGTCTAGTTATAATATATAATTTAATGGAAGGAATATATTTTTAAAAAAATATTATTCATTTTTATTGATCCTTTTGACGGTATCTTCAAAACAATTTTAGATTTTACATCAGTATAACACATTTTTATTCTTTAAGTGAATCGTATATTTTAATTGGGAATTGAGATATTTATTTCCTAACATACATAATATTTTTTTTAATATATCCATTAATTTAATTAAAATGATTATCTAATATGATGTTATATTATATACTAATTTAATTTTAAAAACAAATAATTCTTTAAACATTTCTTTTACTTGATTAAGTTTGTTTATATTAAATTTAATATCTCATAAAATTATAAATTATAATTTTAATAATTAATGTAAAATTTTAAATCATATTTGTACAATTTTGTAAAATCATAAATCTTAAAATTTGATGTTAAAATTACAAAAACAATAGAAATTAATTTTAAAAGTATATGGTAAATTATAAAAATCCAAATAACATGATAACATAGGGATTAAATCTATTGATGTTGAGATAAAAAGTTATAACTATGATGAAAGATATCCAAAATAATTTTCATATGTAGGATATTTCACTTTGTATCCTTGTTAATTGTATAATAGCCCTAAAAATTGAATATATAAGTCTTACACCAAAAACTAAAATTCTCCTCACCTATAAAAGGATTATATATCCACCACATTAAGAATCATCTATACATTGAATATAATCTTAAATAACTACAAGATTATTCATATTAGAACCCTTATTGATACTCAATTGATTTATTTGCCCACTATTTAGTATATGGATTTCATATTAGTAGACACTTCAAATAAGAATTTATGTATTGACATAGGTATAATCTACCAACAAGTTTATTATCATATTTATATCCTTTTAAAACATTTTCTAACAATATTAATAGGAATATCTGATTATCTTTTTATATAATAATTTAATAATATTACATGTATTATCAATTAATCTTGATACACCCCATCCATTAAAAAGGATAAAATATTTGTTGTGAATTTTGTAAACCACTTCTTGTTGAGTCAACAAGGATTCATTATGATTATTCCAATTATCTATGTTTTAAAAGTAACAAATAGATTTTCGTAATGGAAAATTTTTATCCATACCCTTAAAAAAAATTTCATACTTTAATGAAATTTATCCTTTGCATTATTGAAAATTCCATTAACTAAAGAAAATGTTTATCTATACCCTTAATAAAATTTTCTTTTCTATAAGGAAAATATTTATTCATACCGTTAACAAAATATTCTTTCCTCTAAGGAATTTTTTCCTTACCCTAAAAAATACCCTATTTATATAGAAAAATTTTATCCTTACACATAAGAAAAATTTCCCCTATCTTAGGTAAAAATTTATGTTATCCATTAAAGAAAAATACACTTCTCTAAGGAAAATTTCTATCATAAACATTAAGGAAAATTTCTATTCTCTATAGAAAATTTTTATCCTTACACATAAAAACATTACTATCTCTAAGGAAAATATTTATCCATAGACTGGTTTGTATTGTCCTCCCAAAATCAAATTCATTATATTATTAAGTCAATTATTAATATCCTAATCTAAAAACCTCAGAATCTTATAGTTCATTGGATAAATATTCCTCTGAATTTAGATTCCAAATACCATATAATTCAAACTACGAATTCCATAGAATTGAAATTCTAATTTTTTTCACAAAATATATATGAATATCCATGTTTATATAATCTAAATCTTTATATGTTTATAAATTGAATTAAATTTTCCTTAGATTCTGGATATTCATATTTATTTATGATATTTCATTTTCTAGACACATGTTTCTGTAAGTATAAAATGATGTCGTATAATTTTTTTTCTAACTAAATGTTGGTTGAGTGACACATATATAGGTCCCTCTGATATTTATGGAAATATTTGTCCATTGGAGGAGCGACCAACCATTGATGTTTTTTACTATATATTGGTGATCATTTAAATGATCTCATTATCATTCCATGATTCAAAAGATTACATACTATGATGTGATATCTAGAGAGAGAAAGACTCTCATGCCATGTGTGTTTTGATGAACATCCTGTTCTGTTTTGAACATCATTTTCATATTTCTTTGTGTGACTCTGACTATTGCTGATTATAAATGAGTGCTTCAGGTGATAAGAAGAAGGATGCGCTCACTACCTTATTGATTGATGGCCTTTATGGATATAAAGAAAATTTCATATATTCTTATTGAGGGATTACCCTTGTGTGGATATGGTAGACATTCATGAATGTATAAATCGAAGGACTATTATCTATGGTTGTTGGATACCCTACTCTTTGGGTTAAAATATTTCCTACTTCATACTTGTTTTTTTCAATTATTATTTCCTCAAAAATTTTGTATGAAATAATGTATTGTTTTCTTATATAATCTTATATTTGTATACACTAATAAATAATATTCTATACTCTTCAAGATTGAATATTTCTTCAAGTAAACTTTTCTTATATTTCTTTATAGAATTCATATTTTTTGATCCTATGAATGTATGTTTTATAGTTAAGAACTAAAAGTGTCTTAGATAATTTACCTTGTTTAACTTTTATAAACATAGTTTTCCATAAGGTAAAAAATTTATGTTTTTAAACATACAATTCAACCCTTCTTGTAATTGAGCGTCTATATTCAGTATATAGATCATACAATTGGTGTTAGATGAGGTCGATGAAAAACTTATACTATCATATATGTTTTCATTTCACAAGTTTTCAGAATTCTATTTTTTATTACATAACATTTATTTTTTAAGTATTGAATAAATTTTATTATCTTCCCTTATATACATATAAAATTAACACGTTTTGTAGAAAATTATATTCTTATTGAATGGAAGGTATGGATATTTTTTCTATTGATAACCATAACCATACTAGAACACATATTTTTTAATGAAATAATTATGAATACTATAGTGTATAATGTTCATTATTTAGTATTTCGGGGCGTTATATTCTCACAAAAACAAATAAATTGTGTCATCATAATTTATAATCAAATAACATAAAACATTGTTTGATATTTCATATTTTTAAACCAATATTGTGATAAGGTTTTTTAAAACATCATCTTGAAAATAGAGAATGGTAATTAAAGAGGTCTCCTGAACTAACACGTAACTTTGACCTTATATAGGCTAAAATTAGATGGAAGTGAAAATATACATTTGGAGGAAAGGGGTAAATGTTCATAAGAATGTATTAGGGTTATCTATACAAAATAGACTGATCTATGGAGATTTGGTGTCATAAATGCATAAATCTATAATGCTTTAAAAACCATTGATTAAATAAATTAATGTATTTAGATAAAATTTTTCCCATTTTCCTAATGTTGAGTAATTAATTTACTACCTTAGAATATATGAAAATATCCATACCTGATATAATTTAACATTATATAAACAATTCTATATTTTTTAGGCATCTATAATATTCAAAATCATCCAAAAATTAACTTTGATTCATTAGGCACTACAATATAAATTTTAGAAGAATTATGGCCAACAAAAGAGTGATAATTCTAACCATTTGTCTCTAATTATTCTCCAAAGACAATATGGTAGATACATAAATCTCAATAAATAAATACAAACACTACATGTTCATCATTAATATTTATTCATCAAATTGTTTTTCTAAAAACTTACATTTTACAAAATGACATTGTATATGTTAGTGGATGGAAATAAACCATTATCAGCCCTCGATCATTGGTTCATTTCCCGTATCCATGGAAGACCTAATGCATTTTTACTTAAAATAAACGTTATCATGTTCAAAAAAAATTTAAATATAATTTTGAAAATAAATTTTTTGGACATCAATGAACATTCATAAAAAATATCCAATAAACTATGGATTTTAATTCAACCTGAATACATTAAAAATTCATTAATTAATTTGTAAATTAGTCATTCCTTGGACTACAGATTATCCTTTTGACTGTAATTTTTTTAATGAAACTCCATAGTTCTCACATATATTATTATATTAGAGAAAACATATTATCATGTTTTGTATTTTTAAATCTTCACACATTAGTTTTAATAGAAGTCACCAAATTTTTAACATATATCATTAATTTTCATCATCAATTCAACTTCGTAATAATGGTTTATAAGGAAAACATGAATTATGAAAAGAATATACTCTAGGATTGTCAAAAAATTTGCACAGTGTGACCGATTATAACGTATTAAGTTATGTTTAAGTTAGGTCTGAGACAATTTTTTGAATTTCTTACCCATATGTATATCTGTTCCCGAACCATTACCACTTTTAGTATCCAAACAAGGATATGTTTCATGGATATAACACATAATATCTATCTAAAAATAATTTATATGTTCTAAAATATTTATCCATAGTGACTACCTTAATGATTTGATGTCAAATATGTTATTTTTTAAATAAAATTACAATGATTTCTAATAAAATTCCTATGATGCCATATATATCTACTGACACCAGTATACCTGGATCCAAATTCTACAACCATTACATTTTCATGAATAAAGAGAATCAATTCTGGATCGACTGAAGTGATTTATATTATCGGTAAATATGGGACAGACATGATACTTGAATTACAAATGTATACACTAATTAAAAAAAATATATTTTTAAGATAAATTCCCCAATATAGAGTATCATTGCATATATTTATTTGTAGACTATAAAAAATCCCATGTTAAGGAAATAGAATAAGGGTGTGATCAGTTTTTTAGTAAGGCTCAATTATATATTATTTAATAATGAATAAATTAGAAACGTCAATATTGAATGGTAATAATAGAATACACATTCCATGTAGACAATATGTTGATAAAAATTGTATAAACCTTATATAAAGGGGAATAACTAAAAACCTATTCCATTTAAATAAATTGATAAGGAATAAAAAAATATATAAATGTAATGATAATAATAAATGAAATATGAATGAAGGATATTTTTAATTGCTAGATATTATGTGTGAGGAACATGAAAACCCATACTGTCATGACCATTTAAAAGGAATTTTAAATATACATGTAGAAACTAATTTGATTTAAAAAACGTATTTTTCTCATGATTACATTTTTATGCATTGAGAGGATATATAATGTCCATTCACCAACCTCACTTTAATTTCCAACTCATTTCTCATATTGAATAATCAATTTAATTAATTGAAAACATACCTGATCAAATATCTATAATGAATAAAGAATATATATTTATCAAAATTTCACCATATAATAAAATAAATATATAACTGAAACCCATATGGAAAAATTAAATGTGGTTTATGAAATAAACATCCCGATGATAAATAATATGGATAAATAGGAGAAATTCAATGTTCAATGATCAAAGATAATTGATTATATAAATTGGACACAATAGAAGAATAATATATTTTAATATAAACACAATTAATTGATAAATAAATGAAAATAAACATATAAAAGTAGAAAAACGATAAATTCAATATATAATAACCCATGTGGAGTAAACTAAAGCGATGTTATCATTTATGAAATAAAATTAGGACTTTAGTCAAATTGTTGTTTAAAATATGCTTTATGTTTTTATAAACATTTACAAATATATATTCATTAAAAATAAAAATAATATTATTTTAAAAAAACTATACTTTTTACTATGAAGTGGAAGATTCAAATAACTAATTGTAGTTAAATCCATACATTATGTTTACATAAAAACATTTCTTTTTTCATAATTCAATGTTTGAAATGTAACTTGTTCAGAAATAAATTTGAAGATAAATTTGAAAAGAAAAAATAAAATAAAATGAGTGATCAAATTTATTAAATAAATAAATTTTAAAAGGTATAAAAATAGAAATAATTTTACAAAAATAATGTCTTTATAAGAATATTGGTTCCCTGAGTCCCGTGTGAAATTATGTGTAGCATTAACAAAGATATTTTCTATAACATTTTACGTACAAAAAAGTTAGAAAATGGTACTATTACTTAATAATGATCATGTATAAATATATAAGATGTAAATTAAATGGTATATTAAAAAATAATTGAATAATTTTATATTATATAAATTCAATTAAAATCAATCCCAAAGAAAATAAAAATGTGAATTAAACCCTTGAAAAAACAAGAATCATGATGTAAGAATCAATAAATAAATATATTATGTGTGTCCAAGGTAAATACACATTAAACAATTGGATAGACAAAAATTTGTAGTAAAAATTTCTTACAAACATAATATTAGAATATTAATGATAATAAGTAATATAACCTAATGAAAAGAAATTGGATTATTAAATTATTTTCTACTTGGTAACATTTAATTCAAATCCCTTTTGCTAAAATATTTAAATTTGAAATGAAAAAACCCATGTAAATAATACAATTCATGATATAATATTTAAAAATAATTATTATATACACAATACAAAATAAATAGGTGTGGAATATAACAGTTTTCCCTCAGTTGTAAAAATCGATATGAAGATCCCTTACATTGTTTTTCTATTCGGGTAAAAGAACTTTAAATTTTTATATAATGATTTTTGAAATTTTAGTAAATTATTAAAGAACCATATTATTTTATTATCCAAAATATGATCTTTTTATAATATCTTATTACTCATTCTATAGTAATAATTCATTACTTTATCTATTTTAGGGTGTTTTTTTCCTTGTTTGTTAAGAGTGTTTTCATTTGTAACTTATAGTTACTATCGTGATTTCATATTTTCTATAATGAAAATCGTTATTTAAATATAATATATATTCATTATATATTAATTAATAATAATTAAAATTATTTTGAGAAAATAAAAGGAATGCGCCGTTCTGGGAGAAGATATATTTATTTACACATTCCATGTATAACGTGAACCAATCACATCACATTGATGAGAAGGTATACTCCACATCACATATGATGTTATTGTATCTAAATAAAAAAGAAAAATAAGGATATATTTTCTATAAATATTAAAGAGTCATAATGAAAATAAAAATATCAAATATTTCATATACATTTTGTGCTTCCAACACAATGACCAACTAGGAGATGTGGTAATGGAAAAATGAACGACATCGTTTAGTGAGGTGGTAGTTCCCCATACACAGAAATGGTATGTTCTCACCAATTATATAGATGTGTGTGTAATTAAAATTAATAACCATATATTAGAAACTTTTGAGTATATTTTTTATATTTTATTATTTATATACATGGAATGTGAATATTTTAGGGGTGGAAAATGAAAATAATGCAGAAGAGCTTATGGAAGGATGTTACCTCTTCATTGGGTTATATCAATTTGTTTCCACCAAATGGATTACTTGGATGGATTCATTGACAATAGAGTATTATGTGATTAGGGGATGGATTTGGGGGATCAATTTTGGAAAATAATGGTTTCGGCTATGTATAGTGGGAGGTATAAATAAATGGGTTGGGTGAATTCCTTTTTATAAGGGTGGATGAGTGACATTACTATAAATGTTTCAAAATGGTATTTTCCCATGTTTATTGACATAATAACAGGATCAAAAAAACAATTTATATAATGTTACAACCTGACCCAAGTTAACCAGAGTCGGTGCATTATTACATAACATTGGCGTGATCACAAATGATCAAGTCTCGAAACACTGATTATTTTAGTATCCTTGGAATCTCTAGATACATTCACAAAGTTTACATTACATAATAAAGTAAAAAACTACAACAACATCTTGTCTCCATAGACCACACTCATATCCCATCATACTATCCCTACAGGTCATTCATAAAATACTTCTTCACATCCTGGGAAAAATAAAACATAGAAAGGGGTGAGCTCAGATGCCAATTAAGGATAAAAATATAGTGGAAACTTTCATAAATAAGAATAAACATTTAAGGCATTGTATAACTAAACGAAAATCCTTTTAAACTTGAACATCAGTATAATATGGAAGAAATAAAATTAAATAATTCCATTTACTTATTCACATGGATATTCTACTAATAAAATAATCACATGAAATATAAATAACCACTTTCATAATGATGGAATGCATAATGCCAGACTATCATAACCACATTGTCAAGGCCTTATGTCAAGTCTACTGATATTATTTTGTTAAGGCCTTGTGCCAAGACACTAGTTTGACTCATGGGACCTACTGATGCATCGAGGAGATATAGTGGGTTCCCCCCATCACTTATTAAGTCCAATTAATTTCACATATGAATAGGTTTAAATATAACATAAACATTCGTATTAAAACTAGATTATGAAATGTCAATACTTTCTCCCTAAACCATCAATGATATAAAAAATTAACACATCCACAATAAAACATATCAAAAATACTTTAATACAATATAGATGTTTTTTATCATAATAAATCAACTTCAAATAAGCATAAAATCCATCAAATGATGTTTACAAAGATGAAATCAATACTATTTGAGAGAAATATCACTTTTTTGAAATCATTTTAAAGTCACATAATTATAAAATAATTCATTTAATTTGAAAATATTTTTTAAAAGATTTTAAAGGAAGATTTGACGATTTTATAATGGTGGAAAATATCCACACCCTCCAAATAAGTTAAAAAGTCATTTTTACCTTAATTCTGTCGAAAAGGTTAAAAAGGACCTTGTTTGGAAAATGACATAAATATTCCATTATAAAAATCCTATTAAAATAAAAAAATGTTATAAATAATTTTAACCCATAGTCTATAAAATAGTAAGATTGATTTGATATACATTTTAGAGAAACATGGATGTGGATGAAAAAGAGGTCCCAGTAGATAATTGTATATAAACAACCTTAGATAATGAAGAGATTGGGAAATAACCTCTTACCTTGTTATTTTCCTTGGTTGATGGTAGTTTAACCGACTATATAATGGCGAAATAATTGTTATTAAATTATTCAAGAATCATATACATAAATACGATATCATTTAGGATCTTTTAATGTTTCTTTGTTAATAATATTTTAGTATTTTCTTCATTCCGGTTGTTCACTTACTCGTTTTCTTTTATATGTTTTGTTACATAATCCATGATTATTATCTATAGATTGTATCATATTCATATATAGAATGATATCCTGCCATTAAAATTATTTTTAATAATAAAATGAAAATTAGTTTGGAATTGATAAGATGGGGAATAAATATCATCACGTTCGTGGAGATGGTAATCCGTACGTGCGCACAAGCGACAATATCATCTTTTTTTATATTAAAATAAAAAATAAATCGATGGTGTATCATATATAAAGAATAATTATCATTTCATATATATTTTTTACATGAATTACATATCATTATTATACCTATCCAAATAATAATATATTGAATAACAATTACACCTCAATGTGGAGACAGTAAGCCGTACATACGCACGTATGGTGACATTTTATTCAAAGGATGAATAGAATAATGAATATGGTTGTAACATATTGTTAATAAAATTACAGTATATATAAGATATTGGGGTTATTTTTTTATAATTGAAATAAAAAATTAAAAATAAGTGGAAGAGAATGTAACTTGAAATAGGGTCGTGAAATCATTACATCTTCTTCGGGTTCTTCCTATTGATTTGATCAAAAGGGATCCTTATGCTTGATATCTGATTAATTTAATGCATCAAGGATGGTGGTAGGGAAGTTTAGAGGATATTTGGGTAGGTTTTGGCTGAACCAAAATGCTTTTAATGTATGAATTTGTGAAAAGGGTGAGTTTCCTTTTATAAGAGGGGTGAGTGGCACCACAGGAAAAACATAAGATGTTATTTTATAATAAATTCATATTCGGTTTATAAGGGCTCCAAAGTGACTTATATAGAGGCTAATGTGGGGATGGATCAAAATAATTTCAACCAAAAGATTTAAGAAAGGTTTGGGTCACTATATTAACGTTATCATTTTTATTTAACTTTTAGTTAAATAGTTTATCCTTTTCCATGCCTCTTTGTATATTTATATTATATTGTTAATAAACATACTATAACAAGCCAAGAGAACCCCAAGTGGTTATGTATTAATATATATAACCTAATTTATGTCATTTTTCTGAACCTCAGTTTTTTTTGGAATTGAATATCAATTAATAATATAATTTCTTTTAAGTACTCATTTATGCCAATTTTGTCAGTATTTGGTATTTAGTTTTTTCTAAATTCGTAACAGAATTATTACTTCAAAAAATATTATTCTAACCAAAACTAATATGTCATATTAACCTATAAAATTAGTATAATTCATAAAAAGTATCCAATTACATTAAATTTAAAATTTATAATATTAATTATTTTAATATTTCATTAATTAGATAATTACTTCATCATTATTGTGTCATAAATAAATTAAATTATTTAAGGTCTAAAAATTATAAATAAAGTACTATTATGTAGGAAATATTTTTAGCTTTCTAATTAAAATTTATAATCGAATTTATCTTATGTATAAACCTATATTAATTTTTTTTATTTATTAACCATTGATTTTTACTTTTTTTAACTCATCTTTGAATTAAATAATAATAAATGTCATATTCTAATCCAAGTGGACCAAAAAGGATCATATTTTATTCCTATGGTTGTTATAGGTAGTATTATACTTATCTAATAGAATTAGTACATGTGTTAGACTAACAATAATATCATTTTTACCCTTAATTACACTATTTACTTTTAACCGTGGTAAATACAAGTAAAAAGTTACTATTCACCAAAAAATATTTTTATCTTATTGTACCGAATTTTACTCCTCGATATTAACCATGTCTCTCAGATTTTCGATATTCCACACACAGAAGCGGTAGAATTATGTTTTATGTAAATTTTCATATTCTCATAGGAGACGGTTAAAAGACGGGGAAATGTTCAACAAAATTTTTATATATCTAAAATTATTATAAACCGACTCCAATGAATTACATTGAACATATATAGGAATTATGAATCTATTTTGAACTAAAATAAATATTAATAATATAAATAATTTTTTAAATAAAATTTCTGTTTTAAACTATATCTCAGTGTTTTTTCACTATTCATCAGA
The DNA here is from genome assembly GCA_963277665.1 of Viscum album. NCBI lineage: Eukaryota > Viridiplantae > Streptophyta > Magnoliopsida > Santalales > Viscaceae > Viscum > Viscum album. The sequence continues at coordinate 1,970,479,351 of OY728132.1, forward strand.
AATTGATATTTTTCAGAAAAATAACAAAATTACACCCAAGGATAATTTCGATATTCTGAATCCAAAAATGAATTCCATTTTAAAAGTTAAAATTTATATAATTATAAAAATTTTGTATTACTATTTATAACGGCTAGTTTGATTGGTTGTGGTGTGTTAGAACTCGAAGTTTCATACAACACACGCTACTGTATTATTCAAAAAGAAGAATACCATGGATGATTGGGATGTTACATATATAATGGATTATAGGGTATAAATATCTTCATGCAATAGATGTCAGACTAGATTGTAGGACATTTTGGCCCTTAATCATAACATTTAAACTATTGTTAAGCTAATTTTTCTCTCGATCGTTGTAATTAATTTTAATAACATTCACTAATAATTTTTGTTAAATATATTATTAAAATATTATAAAATATAAATTCTTATTATTAAAAATATCCAATATATTTTTCACAATTCCAATCTATGAAGTGGTTGAGGTAAATTAAAATTTAATCCTATAATAATGATGAAGTAGCTTGTTTTTGAAGTACAAATGTTCAAAATATTTCATTTTTTTATAAATTCAATTTTAATATGATTTGTTTTCGAATTAATTAGATTTGATTGATTTATGTATGATCTATATAATTTAATATTAAAACTAATTTAATATTTAATTATTCCTTATAAATATATTAGATGAAAAAAAGTAATAATCAACTAAAATTCAGTATTTGTTTTTGTTCATCAATAAATGAAACAACCTAGAATGATACAAATAATTTAGTCTCAACAAATTTTGATATATGTTTTTCTAAAATGAAATTTATATATTGATATTAAAACTATAAAATTATCAAATATCGTATTTAAAATATATTTTTAGTTAAATATAGAAAATATTTTGTTAAAAAATTAATATGTATTTTGTTTAAAAGTAGTATTGTTCTTCTAATATGATTGTAAAATATATTAGATTAATGTAAAAAATATTTTATTGAATATATAAATAACAATATTTAATTAAACTATATATTTTTTTAAATTAATTTAATATATTAAGGCATCATGCCTTGGGGAGTATAAATTTTTTCCTTTATATTTAATTATTTTTTATTTTAATTTAAAATTAATTGATAAGAAATTGATTCATCATGTAATTGTGTAAATAATATATTTTCCTTGGATTGTAGAAATTATCCATAACTGCAATATCAAAGGCAATGTTAAGTCTTATTATAGAAATATTTATATTGTTTTTGTAAAACATTGTCATTCGTGTAATGCATGACATTAAAGAAACTCATTTTTGAATGTGGCACACTCATAATTCGTATCATGTAGAATAAATTATATAGTATGGATTAATTGTATTTGAAAAAATAAATATATTATAAAATCTTAGGATATTATATTCCCTTATTCACTTTCTTATGTGTTGCTAACTCAATATTGAATACAATGTTCTTACTTTAGATTTTTCAGACATGACGAATTTCAATAAAATGTCTATGCTTTGACATATTTGATGATAATGATCAATTATTATCACATGTGGGTGTGTGTGTCACCCCATAAATCTTACATTAAAATTCATTATTGAGTACATTGTACATTATTATTCATGATTTATATTGATTTGATGTGTTTTATGTGTTACATTTTTTATGATTATGTGTTATTCATACTTTTTTATCATACCATGTTATTTGAAATTTGGTGATATTGTTCATTGATCACAAGAAGATGGGCCCGTCGTGATATGCATGTCCATTATAGGGGGTGCACTTTATTTACAACTATTATTAAGAGGGCCCTTTTCACTAGGTAGGGTTACGATCATTCCAAGCGGATGTTGGGTGATTAACTATATTACTAGGGGATTCCAAAGGTTATGTAAATGATGAATTTTGGGTGGCATGTTGGTGTCCATGCCTAGGTAATTCCCAGAGAGTGACTTCTATGATGTATATTTCATCTTGATGGCATAATAACATGATACCATATACTATGATTTATTATCCTTATGTTGAATTTTTGATTCATTTTATTGCATGTTTATTATTGTTATTAATTTATCATTATTATGATATAGACATGTATGCATTATAACATCATGTAATTGGTGCATTGGTAGTGTGATAATGAGTATTGTAATGACACCTACTTAGGAATATATATGTCCTTGTAGACAGCATGAGGGCTCTATTGATGGGGATCTTCCATTAATTGTATAGTAAACATAAGGAATGCGGATTATGTGTTTTGGTACAATGAAAACCATGAGACATGTATTTTATCATTTTATTTCTTATGATAACTATTTTCCATTTATAGAACTGTCAGTTTTGGGAGATGTTTTTATTTGATTGAAAGGTATTCTATAGTTAAAATTCCACATGTTTTATCTGATATTTTATGTTTTTGTCGATAATTTATCTAGTGAAATGATACCCATGGAATATTCATCCCACTAACAGACTCATACCCATTCTACTAGTCTACTACAACTTGCATTTGTGCAGGCACAAACGAGGCCATGCGACCATCCGGCTCTGGCCTGGTTGTTTGGGTCGGGATAATTAAAGTAATAATTTGTTTATAAAAACTATATGGTTTACAAATCCGAAAAATTTAATCATTTTTTATTATTTAATTATTAATTGGAAGAAAATAATTAGAAGAAAAAGTAATTTTTTTTTAAAATTGTATTTTTCTAAAAGTGGGGTTTATTTAGGCTATTAACAGATACTTTTAAATTAATTTATACCACTCAATGAAAATGTATTTAAAAAAATATGACTATTTAATTTAATTCTAAAGGTAAAAATTATCTTTATGTTAAATATTTATATTCATAGGATGAGAATAAATTTTAGGACGAACTGTGAAAAATAGCATTTTTATTGAAATTTACAATTTTTTAAGTTATTTAAAAATATAAATTATATATTAAGATTATTAAAATAGAGTTTTATAACAATTTTTTAAATTTAAATATTTTATTCAATTGTATAAATTTAATTTTTAATTTTTATATTTTTTCCCATTATTCTTTGAAGACGCTTGTCTTTGAATAACTATTATTTTTTCATATTAGCAATTTAATTTTAAATGGAATTCATCCACATATGTGAATTGAATCATGAAAAATATATTCTATAATTATATTAATAAAAAAATTATTAAATAATAAATTCACACATAATCTTCACCATAATTTATAGTGACAATATTATAAATTAATTACAACAATTGATGTAAAAATTAGTTTACATGGGGTTAAACTGAGATGATAAGGAATATAGATTACCAAAAAATGTACATAACCCATTATATTGACATATTTTGGGCTTATAACCAATTTAGTTATTCAATTACCTATTTTTGGATATTTAATAATGATAAAAACATGGGTATGACTTTAACATTCAAAAACATCCTTCTTTTCCTACTTCCCAACATATAAAAGGTTACCTCCTCACCTCCCCTCTTCATACATCCATAACCATTTGGTTTAAACAATACCAACTAAAATAAATTCCCAAACATTCTAAACACATCCTAGAGGCATTATAATTATTAATAAACCCTTATAAGTAGGAATTATGTATAAACATAAAGAGGCTCTCCGAATATGATGTAACATTAATATACTGGAATATTTGTTGTATTTATTCTTCCACATCCTTCCAAAATTATTAAAATATTATATTATAGTAGAAAGTTATATAATATATAACTATACTTTATTATGATAATGATATAACCAAAATTCATTTCCTCTTTTTTTTTCAAATGTGATATAAAACCATCGACCTCGTGTACAATAGTTAATCTCCTCACAGAATGATATATTTTATTTTCCATCATCACCATTGAAGGATGAAAATAATGATTCTTTTAAAATATTAATTTTTTTATTTTTTAATTATGATATCATATATATAAAACTATATTCCACTGTGGGAGATATATGTTAATGTTGTTTGTGTGTATGCTAGACATCCGCCTTGCGAAATGATGTAATTCATTTTTCAAATTACACTTTTCTTGAAAGAAATTAATGCTAAATTTATTGAATATTTGTTTTGTTAATAATCTACAATACTTATATAAATATAAATTAAAGTCAAAATTTTGACCTTCCATTCTGTTGGAAAACAATAATGTCATTAATGCATATACGTGGACCTCTGCCTCAACTAAAAATGTGAAATGATAATGATTTTATTTATACATGTTTGGTATTAAGGAAGTATTTTATAAATAAATATTTTACATAAAAATAAAAAATAAATAGAAAACTAAAATTAATCATGATTATACATTCATTCAAACTATCATTAAGAATGGCATCTACAATAATGTGTGGGTACGACCTACCATATCCATGACAAGTGTAATCCATTTTTTCAATAAAATTTATAGATTAATCTAAATACACATTTCAATAATATTTAGGGTATTTATATATGTTTTGATAGTAGATATATTATTTATGCATTAGAAATGTAAAGGACAAAATTATTGATCCAAAACACATATGAAAAATAAAGTAGTTGTCTCTTAAATTAGTTCTTTAACAAATAATTTTTTATATATATGATGATAACTTAATATAAAGTAATCATTAAATGATTTATATATATTAATATTGTACATTAATTGTTTTATAGTAAAAAATTTATTTATTACAATTGATGTTCAGAAACATATGATGGAATTTAATCTCAAGTTAATGGTTTCTCATGTTACTTTTACATTTATAATAAATAGGCCATATTACCATTTATTCCATTATATAGTGTATATACTAACCCTTTTCATATTTTATGTCGTGAATATTATTATCATAATGATATTTAATTTTTTTTATTCATTTTATATCATTAATGGTTTTTATGATTTAATAGATAACAATGTCATAAGGGTTTATTTCACAATCTGTTCACTATCATGATTGATTTTTTCGAATATCATGTGGGGGATTTATGTCATATTTTTATCTTAATATAAATAAATTTTATTCACCAATTCTTATTCATGATATTTTTCTACTAATAGTACAATTTTATCCCACCATATTACATTAAATAATTAAGAAAATGTTTCCTGTAAATTAAAATTTTATTTTTCTCTTCCGAGGAAAATCATTTTTTATCTAAATACATGTTTTCTATAAATTAATAAAAAAAATATTATAATTTTTCCAGTTATTTTGAAAAACCATTTTTATCCATTTTTTGTTTTTATTAAAAAAAATAAGTTATGTACATGTATTTTACAAAACAGATCCTCTTTGATATTTACTGATAATCTGAAAAGAATAGTTGTTTTAATGTTTATGGAACGGAAAATATTGGCATCCATAATGAACAATAAATGATTTAAAAAATATAAGGATTAATAAAATTTATATAATACCAAGGTTGATATATCCTTTTGTAAAACAAATAATCAAGTAGTTATGATACGGTCATGTAAATTAACACTTGTAGAAGAAGTTAACCAAATGAATAAAATGTTAGGGAAACATGTTCCAAACTAATATGATAGTGAAGAAGAGGTTCAATGTGGTAGGATAAAGGATGATAAAAATTTTATGGAAACATAGGAAGACATTTAACTTATCCAATACAATAATGTTGAAACAAATGCTGGAGTTCTAAAGGGAGAAGATTTGGATTTTGTTGATAAAACAAATGCAAAAGAGTTTCTCCTTCATTCTAATTAAGAGACAGTGGAGGGGTAATTAATTATTAAGTTTCCAAAGGAGGATCTAAATTTAATATTTTAAACATATCGTCAAGTATTTAATAACCATGAGAATACTACTTGGATTGATAAACCGAATCAAATTTTGAGATGTGGCTTCCATGAGGAAAACCAAAGCTTAGAGGAATATGTACATACATAAGACCAGATGAACTTTGACATAGACCATATCAAAATGGAAAATATATATATGAGAACTTAATTTATTGAGTATCGACTATATATGTTAAATTATTTCTTCCCATTTAATATATTTTTGAATAATCTTGTAATTTTAATTTGGGGTGAAAAATTTAAGTACTATGACCTTTGATTTTTTCCCATTTTTCATTAAATGTGAATATTGAAATAATTAATTTAATTTAGTAATAATGAAACATATTTTTATTTTACTTATTTTTTATAAAAAAATGTTTTCCATCGAAAATAAAAATTTCATTAAGAAGGATTCAAATTTTTTCATGGAATATATATTAATCAATGACAAAAACCATTATTATAGTTATCCTAAACTGGGGATATGTAATAATTATTCCATAATTATTATTTCATGGAATTTTTTATGACTCATTTTACAAGAGATGTATATTTTAATTTCCATTAACCCCATTACTATAGATGGTTTATGTTTATGTTAATTTGATTGGGTGCATGTATTAACATATTGTAATTCGATTTTTCAATATAAATTTTCATTTTGAATATGTATTACCACATTCATATGAGAAATTCATTCGACATAACATGTGATATGTGGGATATGGTCATAGGTATCCACTAGGTGCATCAACAAGCATCATGCGACTAATTATTTGACCAAATTATATGGGTATCTGTCCACTTAATGGAAATGTCATTAAAATATTCTACAAAGAATGTTTATGATTCCTAGAATTACATATTCCCTTATTAGAAAATTATTTATTGATTTCCATGATACTATTCAATTTGTTATAAAATTCATGTATTGGGATTAATATTACATGTTATTTGTTTGTATTTAATTAATATTAATTTATTTCTACCATATTAGGCTCGATTGAATGAATAGATGTAAATTTTAACATGTATTTATCTATCCATCTTGATTATGATTTTTCATTCATTATAGGTTCTATTTTATGCATACCCTAACTAAGAATCTTACCTAAACCATTTTTTATTTTTTATTTTCACAATTATACTAGGAATTATACTTTTATTGACATTTATGGATACACTATGAGGAATAATGGAGTTATCTAAGAAAACACATTAAGAATTTTATGTTTTCAAATATATGTCAAATTATGCTATGTATCTATCATAAAAATAATATTAAGCTATTTGATCCTTTGGTATGAGATTAATTATTTTGGTGTCAAATTAATATAGTGTCCAACATTACTCGACCACTGGGGTAATAATACTTTTAGTTGGTGTTAGTGTATGCTTTGTAGAATATTTGGTAATTAGATTTAATAAAATTCACCTTGGGTAATGTAAACCTATGATAGACACTAATGATAACTAAAAAAGAACATCCTACCATATTTATTAATGAAGATATTATGTGGGTTTTCCTAGATATACTTTAATATCATGATATTAATATGGAAAATGTTTCTAGAAAATATGTTCTTTTGGGTAACAAATAAAAAAATGCACACCAAGCATGAATTGAGTATAATCTAGTACGTGAAAATAGTCCTTAACATGCACCTATTTTGAATAACATATGAGATATTACAAAATTATGTTACATTTTATACAATTATTAGGAATGGTTTAGATATATATTAATGATTTATAATCATTTACAATGAAACAATGTTTATTATTATAGTATTATAAATGAATATCATTTTCAATTTATATTAAATATATAACTATTTATGCTATTATATATTATGATACAAAATTTTATGTTCTAATATAGTGTATAAATTTTATAAGGAAAGTGACATATTTGATGAAATGTGATTTTATCTACTCCCCCAATACAATGAGTAAGTATGATCATTTCCAAGATGAGCATAAGCCAATATTTCAAAGGGAACTAGTCTCCTAAACCTTATCATCCATATAATAAAAGGGGATATGATTAATCTTATTCTGTTAGTAATGATGGTTTAGAATGAATAATTTCCTTGTGTTTGGATTCTAGTAATTTTTTGTATAATTATTTTTTAAATAATATTATGTATAAAATAATTATGAAATGTATAAGTATGTTCTTTAGTATTCTATCATTACAGATTTGAATGTGTATGATTAATAGTATTGATAACCATGAAATGAGATTATGGGGAATGTTGATATTTTTTAAAAACACATTTTTCATTAATTATAACCCTTAAAATGTTGTCTATATTGAGAGTGTTTTTATAAATATTTCATCTTGGGATATTATTTTTGAAAACAAAATTTGTTCTTGATTTCATGGTTTTTTTCATCAATGACAGAGATTCATGAAATTTCAGACATAGGGAACATATTCGATAATAGAATATTTTTTTGAAAGAGTAAATCTTATCATTATGGTATTATAATGATAAAAATATTTAGATTCTTAGAATGGGTCATTAATATCCAATTTTTGTTTGTAGGGAAAATAATATTGAATTGGAAAATTTAGCGAGCAACCATTTCAATTTTTGTAAATTTAATCTGATTTCACATATTTTAGATGATTATTAATATTAATTATTTATGAAATTGAATATTTTAAACTGTTTTGATATTGTTTAGGTTTTATAAATTATTTTCTTATATAGAATCTTAGGATAAGAGTTTTGTTTTTTGAAAATATCTAGATACATGGGGAATTACTTTACTTCATTTTAAGGATCTAATGAGAAGTTAAAATATAATATTATTTCATCTGGAAAAAAAATATTGGATACTCAATTTCTATTTTAATAGACGATGTTGGAATTTATTGCATCACAAAAATAGAAAAAAATTGAATTCATATTCTATGGTATTATCTACCATATTAATAAATAACTCCTCAAATCTATGAAAATGTTCTTGAGACAATTTTTTTTCATATAACATTTTATTAAATTGAATAAAAATATTTTTATCTAATGACAATGTTATAGTTTTATGGTGGTTAATTGTCTCATGACTATTTACACTGTCACTCCCTATTCATCCTTGGTGCTATTATTTTTTTCCAATGTCCATGGATTAAATTCCTTATAATATTCTTTTATAGGTAAACCTAGTAATCTTATATTAAAGGAGAAGAAATTAATTCTATTATAGTCTTATAAAGGGTTTGTTTTATTAACCATTTTACAATTTCTTATTTTAAAAAGGTATTTAACAAATTTTAAAAACCATTTAATTCAAAATACTAAATTTTGGTCATGGTGGGGGGTGGAGGTCGATTGAAAAATCAAAAGATTTGTAGAAGAGAACCATCATATTAGATAGTGTATATGAAATGAAACAAAAAGCATAGAATATAATGTATCAAACAAATCATTATTGATATATTTATTTTTTAATAAATTAACTTCCTTAAATATCATTCCTTGTATAGAAATCAAGGATGGAACAAAAATTGGAACTCTATTAATACAATATTATTCAAATATAACCAATATAACATATCAATTATATTTTCACATATAAAAAGTAACTAATAATTTATGGGAACTAATTTTTTACACGAATATATATAAATATATTGGTTATATATTGATATTTAATGAAAATAAAAATAATTTTAATGAAGAATATACATTTTCTGAAACACTGTATTTAATTATCAGTGCACTTTAGTCAAGAATTAAGACTAAAATAAAAAATTAATTTTATAAATATTATAAATTTTTTATACATAATAGTTGTAATTTTAAATCAGTATTTTAGTTTCATTGTGTGAAATATTTATTTTTTTATGAAGAGATTAATTCATTCTTATTAATAGTGTAAAATATTGATTTTTATTTAAAACATCCATCTCAATAAAACTATATATTTTTAAATAATATTATTAATCATTTTTTTATATAATTTGATAAATAATATTATAGATTGAATAATTTATTCCATTATAAAAAATCCCATATTAACATTTATATTAAAATATTCAATATTTATGAGAATTTTATCTTTAAAATATTTCTCTCTCATTACATATTTTATTCAATATTAAATTGAATTATGATACTTCTGTGAAATAAATTTTATAAAATATATTTTTATATTGATAATAACAGTAATATTTATTATCTAATAATTTCAACTTTATTTTTACAATAATGAGTTAAAAAATATGTAATAAGTAATTATAGTGGTTATGGTAATACTATGTATACCATTTGGTTAAAAAAGAATGTATGTTTATAAATGACCTTAATTTTATCAAAAGCCCATATTCAAGAAAAATATTCCAAACCCATAAACTACGAGGTTCTATAATGACTGTTTATGAAGGAATTATTGACAATTAAAACATGTGTATCACTTTACAATTTCAAAAACATCATGTTTATCCTTTCGCTATATTATAAATGTCCACCCACTATCTTCCAATATTCACCTTTAAAAACCCCAATACTTAATAGAATAAACTCCTTACATCTCTCCTCACATTCAATTATTATTAAATTGAATATTAATACCTATTAATAATTTTTTATACCTAAACATACCTTCTGATAAATTTGCTAACTATTAAATGTGCATATATGTTTTATTAATTATTCCACAACATAAAAACCTTATCCACCTATAATAATATGATAAAACCACTACATAATATATAATTGGATTATATGATTTTTATTTAATGACACATGTACATATCTTCATCAATTAAATTTGAAATGAAACCGTTAATCGTGTGTACTACGTATTACCACATCCCAAACCAATGTAGTTTGTTTTCCACATCAATATATAATGTCTAGATATAATGATAGGTTTTTTAATAAAAAAATTTATATTTATTAGATTTTAATACATTGGTATTTATTATATCACCTATACCATACTTAATTACATTTTAGGTGGGATAAGATAACGCCATTCATGTGTAAATAAACTTTCCTCCTCATGAAGTGATGTGATTGGTTTTTTCTATTAATCATTACAAGAAATGTATAAATTTTAATGGAAATTAATTAATTTTATATTTATTATCAAAAAATAACTCAATAAATTAAATATCACATCTCTCTTCTGACATTCCAATCCATTTTAAAATAGTGATTTTCACTCGTCTGTATGTGTGGACTACAACCTCCACATTTCACTGTGAATTGTTTTTCATTTTATTTTTACATGGATGGTTATAAATATATATGTTATAATTATAAATTCTATACATGAGAAAATTTATGATTTATAATTTGTATTTAATATTTATCTTATATTAATTCCATTCATCAAGACAAATGGTATCATTGTTTTTGCGCATGTATGTCCAACCATCTCCATTAATAGTGAAATCCATTTTTATATATATCATTTATAGATTTAAAAAAAATTATATAAAATGAATATAAAATATTTTAATATAATGTTTAAAACTATTTATATAATGTATCAATGATCAATTAAAATAGAAATAAATTAATTAACCGAAACAAATAGGAAAAATAAAGCAATTATAACCCAAAATATTTATTTAATAGTGAATTGCTAATAAATTGGAGCTAAAGGACTATATGTAAATAATATATGGTATGAGTTATATAATTAATGATATTAAATAGGTATAAAACAAATATTTATTTACTATAACTTATTTTTTGATGCATACAAACAATGTCAAACAAGGGGTATGTGTTTCTCATAACATGATTATTTTTTTAAGACATACGCCTTATACACCACATATTCCATTTTTTATGCATACAAATAATGGGGTTTATGATTCAATGGTTATAAATTGTTAAAGATTTACTTCTCAAATCTCTAAATTATTTGAGATTATTTTTTAAGTCTACCATTGTTGAATTATATGATATATGAGTCATAAAATAATGATACTTTCCTTAAAATATGTTAATCAGTGATAATTTTCTAGCAATAATTCTTTTTTCACTTTTTTTACATATAATTATTGACAAAATGTTTATAATAAAATTTGAATTTCTTTCCCTCTTGGACTGAAAATAATTATACATAAAAATCCATATCTTTTATAAATTTATCAAAAAATATTTTTATCTTTATCCAAATGATTTTTATATAAATTTTTAATCATTTTAACAATTTCTAATTTTTATTAATGAGATATACATTATTTCTTTCAAATTATTTATCATTTATCTTCTATAGAAAGAATGAAATTAATATTTGTTATAACATTTTTATCATAAACATAATTTACCTTTGTCAATACACCGTATGATTTTAAATTTTATATAATAATTTAATATTTTCAATTTTAATGTATTTTCAAAATTTGTTGTGAATATTTATATTTAAAATTTGTTTTTCGTGTGAAATGTATATTTTCATCCTGATTGATTAAAAGGTTCTTATCATTGAATATCAATTATTAGATAAAAATACTATTATTATACTTATGATCAGATTGTGATATGTTAAAATTATACCATTCTAAATTATTTATCGAGATCTTACTGGGTGTGTACATTTTTTTCACTATTCAACAGTTTACATAGGATTGTTTATTATTGTGTTTAATTGATTGGGTTAGATATTATAATTTCATATGTATGGTTTTCAATAATAATGTTTATATTGATTATGGTAAAACACATTCATATGATGAATGTATTGGTCCTAGTAAGTGATGAGTGAGGCTTCGTTATAGATAACCCCTCGATGCATTGGAAGGTCTCACAAAAAAAAATTAGTTGGCTAAATTAGAAAAGTTTCTACCCATAGATTTAAACTATATTTTGAAAGTTCTTGAAATCCAGTTTTAGATGTATAAAAGATTTCATAGCCTCATCGTGATATATTATATTAATTTCCATGCTATAATCCAATTAGTGATAATATTAATTCATAATTGTCATGCTCAATTGATTATTTATATGAATTTATTTGTCCCTCATTAATTTTCTAATTATTATTTTTTGATAATTTATAAAATATAATGTGTTTCTGTTATTTATCATTCTATATTTATTATGATTATTTATTCATTATATATTTTACTGTATCTTTACCCTTATTATGTATTTGAGCTCACCCCGTTCTTCAGTTTTATTTCACACTGGATACATAGAAATGTATTTTAAATGATATATTGGGATAAAAAAGGCTGATTAATGGATTTCTCAATGAAAACATTATATGTATTTAAATTTTTTAATGTTTTGTGAAAATAAAGTTTGAATCTTGTTTACAAATACAACTAAACTATTTATTCCATCAAGATTTCATAACTTATAACTAATTCCAATGTCATGACATAACGATTGATTCTATGATATTATTGTAAGGATATTTACATGTTCTTCCTTTTAGATCCAAATATTAATTCAACAAGATCAAATGACATTGTGAAGAAGAAATATTCTATTTAGGGTAAGTTAGACAACAAAAATTTATAGGTACCATTGACCTAATAATCCACTATTTATGATATTAAACTTTTTATAAGAGTTCATGAATTCATTTTTTTAGAAAGAAAAATATTTTACCATGTGACACTAAATGTTATGATAAGTAACATTTAATATAATGATGTTATCTTGTATTAATGTCCCTTAATATAATATATATTAATACACTTAAATAGGCCTTATAAAAAATTTATATCACCTTTTTCTACATTCAGAAGATTCTATGTCTTCATATATAAAGATTAATTATTTTATTATTTACTATATATAATGAGAATATATATTATTTAAGTAAAATTATCAAAGGAGATAAAAAATAACCCCCACAGGGTGTGTCTGCATTAATACATAATACCAACCAATTAGTTTTATTGGTGTCATCACCGTGAAGAAGTGACAAAATATTTCTTAAAACGGAATTTTATTGTTGAATAAGGAAGAAAATCCATTAGGGTATGATAAAAAAATCTATCCCCTAATCCATTAAAATTTTCAATTTTCACCAAAATAGGTGATGGATACGATGCCAATCATTTAAACGAGAATAATCCACAAATGACATAGAGTATTATTGAAATCTTTCCATTAGTTTGTTTTTCATCATTATTTTGTGGAAAATACATCGTTCAATGTAAATGAATCCGAATATATTATATAATTCAAGTTATAGTTCATACAATAAGGGTTAAAAAAATATCAATTTCTAACCCTTATATCACATTCTAGTTTTTTATAAACTATTATCTGCATTGAAAATATGGTGGAAGTATCTATTTTGGGTGTGGAATGTGTAATATTTTATACATTTAGTAAAAATATTTGATGATATTGATATATAATGACATTATTAATCTAATAAATCCCTCATTAGTTTAATATCCAATTACATTACGATGAAATTAACCTGATTATAGACTTGATATTCTAAAGGAAAATTATTTAGAAGAGAAAATTCAAGGATATGTAGACCGCAAATTAGAGTTCAAGAAATTTTCATGTGGAATAATTTTAGGGGTGTCTTATTATCATTCTTGATTCAACAGATATTGATGATGAGAGGCCCGTCATTGACTTCTGTAATTCAGATAATGTGTATAAAAATTACTTTCCCAAAAAAACAATAAAGGTCTCTAAAACTCATGATTCCCCAAAAACTCGAGGAAAATTACTTCTTCAAATCAATTTCAACCTATGGAACCTATAGTTAATGTTATGATTATAACAACATTTAAATTTCAATTAACTTTAATATAAAACCACATATAAGATTAATCTCCTCTAAAATAATATGAATGATGATTCAAGGTTTATGTAATTATAATGAATTAAAAAATGTGTATGATAATTGAAATATTTTTATTCCAAGGTTATTATTGATATCTATAGATTAGATGTGGAATAAGAAATATCATTTATCTTTTATTTATAAATATGGTAGTGGGAATCTTATTTTATATAAGAGAACATATAGTTGTAGGTAATCTGTATATCATAGTCTATCTTAATTTAAATAGTTATTATCAAATACATTATTTAATGGTAAAATTTTTGAATTCCAAAATGACAATGTCACCATCAATTAATTATATCAAAAATAACATATGAGTATTTTTTAAGGTTTTTTTAAAATGTCAATTTATAATGATAAAATATTTTTTTCATAAAACATGTAATTTTTGGGACTCTATATATTTTTAATAATGGCCAAGATGTTTATTATATAGGGTTAGTTATAAAATATAATTTAAAGGAAGGAATATAATTTTTTAGAATATAATCCATCCATATGGATCCTTGTACTGGTATCTTCAAAACAATTTAAAAATTTTCATCCTTACAACACATTTTTCATTATTTTAGTTGAATCATATATTTTCAATGGGAATTCAGATATTTATTTCTTTAAATACACAAAATATTTTATTTTTTAAAATATATCAATTACTGTAATTAAAATTATTATCTCATACGATGTTATATTATAAGCTAATTTAATTATAAATAAACATAATTCTTAGAAAAATGGTTTTACATGATTATGTCTGTTTATATTAATTTTAATATTTCACAAAATCATAAATTTGAATTTTTTAAATTAATTTAAAAATTAAAATCATATTTGAACAGCTTTGTAAAATCTTAAATCTTAAAATTTGATGTTAAAACTAATTAAAAGTGTTAGAAATTAATTTACAATGTATCTGGTAAATTATAAAAATCCTTATTACATGATAATATAGGACGTAAAACTATTGATGTTGAGATAAAAAGTAGTAACTATGATGAAAAAATTTCCCAAATCATTTTCATCTCTAGGATATTTCACTTTGTATCCTTGTTAATTTTATAGTAGCACTAAAAATTGAATATATAAGGCTTACCCCAAAATCAAAAAATTTATTCCCTATAAATGGATGACATATCCACCATAATAAGACTCTAATATATATTGAATATGATATTAAATAACAAAAAAAGTACTCATATCTGAACCCTTATTGATATTCAAATGATTCAGGTCACCACTATTTAGTATAAGGCTTTCATATCCGTAGACACTTCATAGAAGAATTCATGTCTTGACATAGGTATTATCCACCAAAAAGTTTGTTTTCATAATTATATCCCTTAAAACTTATTCTAACAATACTAATATGATTATATGATTATATTTTTATATAATAATATTATAATATTATAAGTATTATCATTTTTCTTGATACACCACATCCATTAATAATGATACAATTATTGTTGTGCATTTTTTGAACTACTTCCTGTTGAGTAAATAAGGATTCATTATGATTAGTCCAATTATATACGTTTTGAATGTCACAAAAATTTTATCTTAATGAAAATTTGTATCCGTACCCTTATGGAAAATTTCTACACTCTAAGGAAAATTTTATCCTAAGCATTATAAAAAAATGTCATTAACTAATTGTCTTTTTATCCTTACCCTTAAGAAAAATTTCATTTCCCTTTTGGAAATTATTATTCATTCCGTTAAAAACAAATTTCATCATCTAAATAAATTTTTTCCCCTACCATCATATAAAATTTCATATCTATATAGAAATATTTTATAATTACAGTTAAGAAAAATTTCCTCTATGTTAAGAAAGTTTTTATCCTTACCATTAATGAAAATTTCATTTCTCTAAGGAATATTTATATCATAAACATTAAAAAAGTTTCCTTTCTCTGAGGAAAAGTTTAATCCATAAAAATAAAAAATTATTATCTATAAAGAAAAATATAAATCCTTAGCCTAGTTTTTAATAACCTCCCAAAATAAAATTCATTATATTACTAACTCAAATATTCAGATCCTTATCTAAAAACCTCAAAATCTTATAGTTCCTTGGAAAAAAATTCCTCTAAATTTAGATAAAAATTCCTTAGAAATAATACTCTGAATTCATTAGAATTAAAATTATAAATTTTTGGACCAAAGATATTTCTACTAACCATGTTTCTAAAATATGATTTTATATATGTTCAGACATTAAATTCAATTTTCCTTATATTCTGGATATTCATATTTATTTACAATATTTCATTTTCTTAACAAATTTTTCTATTAGTATAAAATGATGTCGCACAATTTTTTTTAACTAAACGTTGGTTGAGTGACATATGTACATGACCCTCTAATATTTGATGAAATATATGTCTATTAGAGGAGGGAGGAAACCATTGATGTTATTGCCTATATATTGGTGCTCATTAAAATGACCACATTATCATTCCATTATCCCAAACATTACATAATATGATGTAATTTTATGAGAGAGAAAGACTCTCGTGCCTTGTGCATTTTGATGAACATCTTGTTCTATTGTGAACATATTTTCATATTTCTTAGTGTGACTCTAATTGTTTTTGAGTTTATTTGAGTGCTTCTGGGTATAAGATGAAAGATGTGCTGAATACAATAATGATCGATGGCATGTGAGGATAGAAAAAAAAATCATATATTCCTATCAAGGGCTCACCCTCGT
Source organism: Viscum album (assembly GCA_963277665.1). NCBI lineage: Eukaryota > Viridiplantae > Streptophyta > Magnoliopsida > Santalales > Viscaceae > Viscum > Viscum album. The sequence continues at coordinate 1,970,496,668 of OY728132.1, forward strand.
GTGGGTAAGGTAGACATTCGGGAATGTATAAATCAGGTGGCCATTATCTAAGTTTTTGGATACCTTACTCTTTGGATAAAATTATTTTCTACTTCTTACTTGTTTTTTTATGTTTTATTTCCTCAATAATTTTCATAATGAGATAATGTATTGTTTTTTTATATAATCATATACTTGTATACAATGTTAAATAAGATTCTATACTCTTCAAGATAGAATATTTATTCATGTAAACTTTTCTTATGTTTATTTTTGGAATTCATATTATCAGATCATATGAATGTATGTTTTATAGTTAATAATAAAATGTGGGTTGCATAATCTACCTTGTTTAACATTGTTAAACATAGTTTTCCATAAGGTTAATAATTAATGTATTTAAACATACAATTCACCACCACTTTTAATTTAAAATCTACATACACTATTTAGATCCTCCAATTGGTATTAGATGTGGATGGTGAAATACATATACTCACATATAAGTTTTTGTTTCACATGTTTTCTGGATTCTAATTTTTTTTGATTAACATTTCCTTTACATGTATTGCATAATTTTATTTATCTTCCCTTATATACCATTAAAATTAATATTTATTGTAGAAAATTATTTACTTATTTTATGGAATGTATGGATATTGTTTCCATTTATATCCTTAACCATACTAGAACTCCTATTTTTTTTATTGGAAATATAGTGAATACTATTGTTTATAATGAATAATTTTTTCATTAACACTGGAGCAGATAATTTGATCACGCTCACTATGGATTAAAATGATAATATCAACTAAATTACAAGGCATACAATACATTTTTGTGTTCTATGAACCTGATTATATATTGTGAAATATCATCTTGTGAAGCTTCCAACTACATCTGCAAGAAAGGTTATTTGACTCATTTTGGGAACTTGTAATGTGATAGAAACTAGAATAACATTGTTAAGTGATGAATATCATGGATTCCTATTTCTTTATAGAGAACCTATATGAAATTTACAACAAAGATTTATTAACATTTTCAATAGTCATTAATCAATGGGAGAGAGAGTTTGTGATGATTAATTCCATGTAGATATAATAATTGAAATCATTCTAAATAAGTGGGAATCAAAACATATAGTTAATGATGAGAACAAAAAAGTATTTATTATTACACTAGGTGAATTATTTAGAACTCTTCTTTAGCATGATACCAGAATGGAGAGTGATACTATTTTCAACAAAAAGAATAATGGTAATGGAAGTGTATATTTCACTACAAATCTAAATCCAAGAATTTGGAGTGAGAAACTAGATATAAATCAATGAAAAATATTGTTATATTTGAATCTATGTATAATGATCACTCAGAGAATATGTTATCAAATGTTTCTCAATGGATGAACATGATTGTGGGAAAGAATGATTTTCAATACATAAATAAGAAAAAATATATATAAGAAGATAAAGATTCTGATGTAACTTGTTATGAATTTTAATGGTCTAGATATATGAGATATGATTCTTCGATGATAAAAAGAAAATATTGGATATAAATGCATTTTGAGATAAAAAGAAATTTTTATACAATTATATGGCTATGAATCTGTTGAATTCATGTGACACCTAGAGTGAAATTGGTAGTGATTCTTCAGATGAAACTTCTAAATATGAATCTTCTAGTTAGAAGAATATTTATGTTATATATATATTAACTATAAAAAATCATTATCTAATGGATAAGGTACACAAGTCTGAATAATTATCCAATAATTCCTTAAATGTAAATTTTCCAAATAATGAAAATCATGAATCTTGCTTTAATGAATCTTCCTCGTCATAATATAATACCTTACATTCATTTGAAGAATATTCCAGATTTCCTAAAATACTTGAAAATGATAATTTTAATATAAAAAATGTATTTATAGAATTAAAAGTTAAGAATATCTATTTTAACTAATGAATTATAATACCGTTATAAGGATTTTGAATATAAAACTTTTTATTTTGAATGTGATTATATGAACCATAAAAATATAAATCAATGAAGGATAAACTATCTAAGGATCATGAAAATGATATTTATAAGAAAAATATTTTAGAAAATAACCCATGTTCTAAAATTAATGACATTGAGGATAAGAATATTGTTATCATACAAAAATAGAAATAAAATTCATTAAATAAACATTTCCAAATTTCTAATCTGGATGAAAAGAATTTGATAAAATGTATTATCAAATTCTATATATAAATAATTTTTCAATGAATTGGTTAAACTCACTCAAAACTAGTTTTTAGTAACAACTATATTGTTTCCCAAATTGCTCCCTTTGGAACTAAATGTCAATGTGGGGGTCATTGGGAGATAAATTTTTCTTTAAAAAATCAATATTAAATCTTCATAAATCTTATTTTTCTAAGATAATGTTGATTCCTAATATTTTATATTCAATAATTTTAGGATCTAATAATTTTTTGATTCTAAATATATATATATTTGATATTTAAAAAATTAATGAAATTACCAACATGAATACATCGATCATGAATTGTGAATGTATCAAGAATATGACTATTAACAAAATAATTTATTACATATTATCAAGAGAGAAGAAGATATCATTTTACAAATTATCAGAATGAAAGATCAACCAATTGAAATTTAAACAAAATCATAACCCATTAAATTTTTTTAATACATTAGTAAAATTTTAGGAATGAAAACAGTAAGGTAATCTTCCATAATAACATTTTGTTGAAACCCATCACTTTAAATTAAGAAAATATATTTATTAGGGGGAGTTCAAATTATTATTAACCATTATTTTTCATAATCATATTATGTATAGCCAATTTTTTTCCTAAATCAAATTATGTGTAACCAATTTATTTCCTTAATCGTTTTATTCTATCCGATTTTTTTCCTTAATATATTTTCTTCCCTATAATATAATTTTTCATAACCAAATATTCATTCCCAAATCATATTTTACGTAACGACAATATTTTCCATAATAAAATATTTTTCCCGAATTAAAATTTCTAGATCCCAAATTTTATATCATTAATATACTTTTCAGGAATCTAATGTTCTTGATGAAGATTATTTTTTCATTACTGTGAATATTTCTTAGGAAATCAAGATGTTAAATTTTTTTAAATAAATTTTCTTGATTGAAATTTTTAACTTGTTTATATTTTATTAATGTTCTAAGAAATCTATATTAGGCTTATTTCCCATTAATCCATTTTATTACATTAGAAATACAAAAATATCCAAATCTACCAAATCCTTTTTTATAATTCATCTCAATCATCATATAAGATTTTTCTTATTATAACATTATGATGCCATCCCAAAAATAAGAAAGAAGAGGTTGATGAAGATAAAATAGTTCGACTTTCATAAAGAGGACATGTGTCTCTGAGGGATAAGAAGTTTATTTTAAATGATGAAAAAGTAAAACAGGTGGTTGTTGATTTACCAAAAAAAGTTTGTGGTGGTTAAATATAATAAAGACCACAGTTAATCATCTAATAGGAAGGATGATGATCTAGAAAAAATAATCTTCTCCTTAAAGGGAATCAGATTCTAATTCATCAACGTTGATGGGTCATGATTCTATTTTTTTAGTCATTGATGAAATTATTAAACAACATTCCATTGTTTCCGAGTATTTATTCAATATTTTAGTTGCGTCAGCACTCTTTCAATCAGAAGTCATACAAAATAAGTGTGCTCATGGGAAAATTCATCAAGAATGATGAATATTTCCTACCATTATTTATCACATATGATGCCCATAAGATATCAGGAAATTAAATTACAAAATTTTCTAAAAGAATAAGTAAAGACATGATAATTTTTGATGACTTATACGATTACATGAAAAAATATTTTGATAAGTATGATGATTGAATAAAAATCGTTCAAATTGTTTTACATAGAAGATGAAACTTGATCAAGTAGCCCAGAATCATGAAGATAATTCTTTGAATAGGTAGTTATTTTTAGTTGCATTAAATCTAAATAGAGAAAGAGAAATCATGGAAGAGTTGCATGAAAATTTCATCCTTAAAGAAGATAAAATTAAGTCTCATGTAGAAATACATTAATCTCAAGATGAAATAATCAAGGATCTAGAAATAAAACCCTATATCAGGAATTTTTTCTCAAGCAGTTTGTGGAAGATCACAAAGAGCCGAAGAAATTAACATTTACATTGAGTAAGATCATGCTGATGGAAATGAATGTTGAGTTATTTTAATGCCATTACGATATTTTGATTTATTTATTTACTAATATTAATGTTTCCAATCATAGTTAATTTTTTTACTTTAGTTTTTGTTGTATAGTTCAAATCATTTATGTAAATTTTTTTCATTCCCCCTATTCCTTTTTGAGAGTTACCAATTATTTGAAAAGAATGATCAAAATAATATAATTTAAATAAGATAATTCTCTTATTAAGTGGGGGTTTATGAAAGGGGGATTAAATATAAATAAGGAATTCTTAGACAAGAAAAAGTACGTTCTCCAAGGAGGTCAGAATTATGATCCTTAGGGATTTCAAAACCTAATGGGGGAGTTGGTCGTATTCATATTTCATAAGAAAAGGGAAATTATTTTTTCTTTTAAATGTACAAAGAGAAAAATTCTTATCCCTTATATATTATTTACGGAAGGTTGTTTGTGATTTCAAAAAAGTGGTATATTTTTTAGTAAATATGGTTTCTTATTGACTTCCGTTTCTCTATGTTTTAAAAATCACAAACATTGAATTTAAAGGAACATTTTTACCTTTAACATTAAGAAAAATTTCCTTTTCTATAGAAAATTTTTACCCCTACCCTTATGGAAAATATTCATTCTCTAATAGAAATTTGTATCCTTACCCTTATGTAAAAATCATTTCTCTATAAGAAATTTTTAATCTTACCCTTAAAGAAAATATCTCTTATATAAAGAAAATTTTTATCAGTACCGATAAAGAAAATTTCTTATCTCTAAAGAAAATTTTTATACTTACCCTTAAAGAAAATTTTCTCTCTATATATAAATTTTTATCCTTACCTATATGGAAAATTTATTTTCTATAAGTAAAATTTTTGTCCTCATCCTTGAGGAAAATTTTATTTTTCTGAGAATGTTTATTATCCTTACCCTTAAAAAGAATTTCCTTTTTCTAATGAATATTTTTATCATCACCCTTAAATAAAATATTCTTTTTATATGGTTAATTTTTATCCATACCATAGTTTTCTATATCATCCCAAAATCAAGTTCATTGTAATAGTCTGTCAAATTTTGTATCCTTATTTAAAACTCTATAATATTAATGTTACATGGTTAAAAAATTCCTCAGAATTAATGCTCTATATTCCTCTGAATTCAGACTCTGAATCCTTTAGAATTCAGATTTTGTATTCTTTGGAAAAACAGAATCCCAATATCCATGTATCAAGAATCTGATTGATCATATCTTTAGACTCTGAATTCTGTTTTCCATAGATATTGAATATTCAAATTTACCAAATACTTTTCATTTTCCTAACACATGATTATGTATGTATAAAATGATTTCATACTATTTGTTTCTAACTAACCATTGTTTGAGTGACACATGTATAGGTCCCTCCAAGATTCAATGAAAAATATGACCATTAGAGGAGAAATGTGACATTTAATGCTTTTTCTATAAATATGTTCTAATTTTAATGATCTCATTTTCATTCCATGATCTTTGAGATTACATACAGTTAAGTTATTTTGATAGAAATAAACACTCCCATTCCTTGTGCGTTTTCTTGAACATCTTGATTATCCATGAACATGTTGTTCAGATTTCTTAGTTAAACACTGTTTGTTGTTGAGTACAATCGAGGGAATCTATGGATATGGAGACAAAGGTGTTGACTATTATAACGATCGAGGGATTGTGGTGATTGCAAGATAGATTCTGATATTTCAAAAAAAGGATTACCCTAGAGTGGGAAAGGGAAAATTTCTTGAAAGTATTAATCAAAGGACCTTTATCCAAGGTTGTTGGATAGCCAACATTTTGGGTTAATATATTTTTTTATGGTTAAATGTTTTTGTTTCATGTTTTATTTACTCTATTTTTTTATTAATGAAAGAAATTATTGTTTTCTTATACTTTTAATACCTATATACTCCAAAAAATAATATTCCATGCACTTTAAGGTTGTATAATTCTTCATGTAAACATTTCATAAGTTAATTTTTTGAATTCATATTTCCAGATCCGTAGAAAATTAGTTTTATAGTGAAGAACTAAAATATGGTTTTAGAATTTATATTTTGTAGCCTTGTTAATCATAATTATCATTAATCTTAAAAACAAACATTTTTATGCATACAATTCCCCCCCCCCCCCCTTATAATTGAGCATCTAAGAAAACTATTTTTATCCTACATTGCCTCTATAATGTAGTGTGTTTAATTTCTTATGACCTCGATACTACAATTCATCTATCAATTCTGTTGAAATATGTATATATGTTTTTTATAAAAACATCGATTTTATGAAATAAAAAATTAGAGAACCAATTACTGATACGGTCAATAAATGATCATTTCAAATTTATTAAGTTAAAATTAACTTTTAAGAGTATCTAATTTTATTCGAATGGAAAAATAATTCCAATAAATTAATAATTATTCTACTTCATTCCTGTTCATATATATCAAAATAATGAAAACAAAAAATAAAATATTCAGAATTTATAATAATATTATAATAAAATAACCTAATAATCATTCTTTAAATCAGGGAAGGTTCATGTTGGACATAGTATAACTACAGACATGAACCATTCTAAAAACTTATATCATGAATTATAATGGGAATATAATTATCGATATTATAATATACATAAGTTTACATTGTAATTTTTTGTTCTATATTTTATATAACAATATTTAGTTAATTAATTATGAAAACACTCCTTGATCATTATGAATCACCAAATCATGATTTATATTTATTTAAAAGTAGTTTAAAATTACAAAAATAGTCCTTAATGAAATTCAAAATATAAATATAAATAATAAATAATATCTGAAATTTTAAACAGAATTATATTTTAGTGATGAAATTTTTGTGAATAATGTATATGGACAAGAAATATTATGAAAATTGAAAACATGATCAAAAAAATAATCATGTGATGGGTAAATTAAAATATATTCAATTAGATAATGATGATAAATGATGATTTTGAATGATAAGAGAAATTTTTATGGTTATGAATTAAGTTGATATGATCTTATTTTGATATATGAGGTTAATGTATTTTCATAGAGTTTAAGAGAAGAGATTTGTTATTTCCTTCTCAGATTCTTCTATTTGAAAGATAAATTGAAAAATAAATCAATTCCTTATATGTGGTGTACAAATGCTACATTTTTAAAATGTTATAATATTAAATTAATTTATTCATGGTATTTTATGAACAATTTAAATTCATAGCTTTTAAGCAGTTATGATTGATGTGTATGAAATTCCATATATGGGGTACTTTCTTAATTTTCATTCTATGAGATTCATGTTTTAATCACCAACTAAATTATTATATTTGGTGAATAAATTACCATGGAATACTCCATACAATATTACTCTTGTATTTTAAGGGACATAATTTTTATATTTTTATACCTCTCTCATTTTTTTTATTCTAGTGGTACCAATGGTATATAATACCAAAAATGATTCCATAGATGAGGAAACATCCTATGATTTGGTAAAGTAAATTATTGTGTAATTTCATTGAAAATTTACCCCAATATTGATAGTGGAAGGTGGATAAAGCTATAGAATATATTAACCTCATGTTAAACACCCCATAAAGAATGGTTGTTATTTTTCTCAATCATCACCATGATGTAAGATGAGTAGGCCTAAAAATACAAACCTTGGTAGATTCTCATGGGGGATATTCTATGGTAAATTTTCAAATTCTTAAATAGCCTTTATGATGAATTTTTCAACTATTTCAATGGTATCCTATAAATTATTACTTTTAAAGATGACTACTATCATAAATATATTTCCATAATCATTATAAGTATACATTACATTATATTTCACTGAAAAGATACACTCAAGTGACATTAATGATACCCAATGAATTATATATCTTGTAAAGAATATTCCCAAAGGAATTAAATTTATTACATTACATAAGGAATTATTTCATTTACTTTTTAATAAATATATAAAGATTAAATATTTTTTTATGTTGTACCTTAATGAATACTATAAAATTTATTAATGAATCATATATTTAACAAATAATACTTGATCATGGTATTTTCTATGCCCTATATTATATTTCCCTTTCCTGAGTATATTATATTCTAGGGAAAAAATGGTGGTTATGGTGTATACCCCATCAAATAATAGTACTGGTGTCTTAGAGCAATGCCATGACACCAAAACATAATGTTTAAAATAATGATTTCCAACTGTATTCTATAAATGGTTATTATTCTATATATATTCAATTATTTTAATGGATATTTAATGCCATAACATTCACATGATTATGGATTCATGTTGTCAAATTTTTCTTATCATATAAAATATTTGATTTTTATATTATGTATGTTTCCAATGTATTTTACTCGTCATTGAGAATCTAAACTCATCTTTAATATTTATCATTTTCAAAGGATAACTAGAGGTGGACTGTGTATAATATTTTGTGATTTACTGGAAGGGATAATAATGTTCCCATAATGATGTATTCTTTTTTGCATTTTTTGATATTTAATAGATGTATTAATATTGTATTAAAATATCATAAATATATTTTATCATACCCAAATAAAATATTATATACTGATATTGTATCATAGCTACCAACTACGGATTCCAAGATTAAAATATATTACATTTTTTATTTGAGAATTTTTAGAATTAAAAATGGGGGTTAGATTTTGTTTAATAAACTTATATAGAACATGTTCAATGAAAAAACAGAAATATTACAGGGTAAAACTCTTTAAAATGTTATATACATTTTATTTTACATTAAAACTTCATTAAAAAATTAAAATTATTCAAATATAAGAATATGTTGAGTAATGAGAGGAATTGGAACCATATCATAACTAGTATAAAATATAATTATGTTTCTCATAAATTATAAAATGAATATAGAGTTATGGATAATATGTTCATTAAAATATTTGGTTAGATGAAAAAGGTTATAAAAAATAATATCATATATATATTGTCACTATCAAATCCATTAAACAAAAAATGTATTGTTGATCTAATCTTATGAAAACAAACTCAATAATTCCATGGTAATGTAAATCCATTGGTAGAAAAATAATGCATCAATTTCATGTACAAGATCATTAACATGTAGGAATGTTGTGAGAAGTATAAAATATTTATAGTCCTCTATCATCTGATTAGATATGTAAACCAATGCTGGTCGCTAATTCAAAAAAATGGATGATGAGAAAATATATAGGTCATTGGGTAATTTTAATGAATTATTTTATGAGAAATAATTTCTTCTTGAATAATTATTAGAATAGGATAAAAAATTCATCAACCATTTATATGATGATATGGGAAATACTTTTGAATATGAGGCTAAAAATACAATTCCATTTATAAATTTGGCGAACTATGTAAATATAATGGAATAAAATATTGATCACTTCATTGATAGGTGAAACTCAATCCTTCAAGGTAAATTGGTGTCTCAATTATATAATTCATATGAATATATATTCCTATGTTCTATTTAGATAAAACATGGTCTCTCTATGATGCATATATTATATAAAAATTAGGAGGAGAATAGCTTGGATAAACATCATGGAAATAATGATGTAACAAACTTATATAATGTTATAATGATATTCCACACATGTGTGAAAAATTTCAATAGATATCAGGGGGATTGTAATAAGGGAATAATATGTTTTTATAGGGGTAGAGGAAAGTGCTAAAAATCTCTTGAATGAATGTACAATTTATCTATTTTTGATGTTCAATGATTTTACAATATAGAGACGGGAAATTATGTAAAACAATATCGAAAACATCAATCGATGTTTCCAAAAAAAAAATATAAGAAAAGGAAAATCTATAAGTATTTCCAAAGATGAAGTAAAAGTTCTTAATGATGTAGTTTATGGTACATTGAACATTACAACATATATAGGTAATGATTAATTTTTTTAAAGATCATTGTAGTCGTTCATATGTTACCTGTTTTCCAAAATCATTAGATACCTCCCGAGAACCCTCATAGAGGGTTATCAATTATGAATTATGTGGGAATCTTATGAAAAAATTATGTTTCATGTTGTTTTATTTTGATTAATGTGTGTATCAAATTTGAAAATATAACTATAATTCCTAGGATTACATATGATATAATCCTTCATTTGTATTTTCATTCAAAATATAAATTAACATTTTTTTAATAGAATGATATTTTTATCTATGATTCTGATGTGGAATAACTTTTCATTATAGGGGAAACTTATTTATAAAAATTAAAAATAGATCCTCACACAATAAATATCCTATATGAAATTATTGGAATAGCGAATGTTCAACCCTGATATATTAATGACAAGATATCAAATGAATAGAGAATGTAATTATTTTTAAAAATTCAATAATTTTTTTTCTATAAGAAACACCTGCTCATCCAATAAATTGTGACATATAGTTCTACATGGTAGTCATTAATATTTCATGTCCAAAACCTGAAACACCTTATAGAGTAACACCGATGGAGTTTGTGGAGTTGAAAGAAAAATATTAATCTTTAGTGTAAAGGTATTTAAACACACCAGAATTTAATTTTTGGATCTCAAGTTTTAATCATGAATATCATGGGTGAGTTTAGGATACTATGCGTTATTTATGGTGAAATAATTTCATTTAATATAAAAAATGTGTATAACTTATCACCTATGAATGAACTATTTTATCAATCTAATATATCTCATATTATATTGATGATTGAACTTCACATTGGATATCATTATTTTAGAGTAAAAATAATAATATAATGAATATGTCATTTTGGACCAGGAATGTTCATCAGGTAATTATGATGTGGAGTTTTTGATTGAATAAATCTCCTTTTGTAATTATATGCCTGCTGATTTTTTTTATTCGATTATAATAATACCTTTTTTGTGTAATTAATTGGGGATATCATGATATACAATATGAGAAAATGGGATTCCGTAACATAAATATAAATAATTTATATGATGTTTAGCGAAAAATTAATTATATATGATATATAGTAATTTTGAATTTTGAATTGTTACATATTCATTTTTTTATTTTCACAAACTATTTAATATATTTTTACCCTTCAAGGAAAAAAATCATGTAATTTCATACACTGAAAAACATAATTGTTGTCATATTGTTCCAAGTCTTGTCAAGTTAATATCAGTGGTGGGGTCATGAGTTCTCCGGATTTCGAAATCAATTAGACAAGTTAACATGTAATGGTGTTAAATTCACATTGTCTATTGAAGGTGATGAATATTTTTGAGATACAATTGGGATACTAATCTATGAACCAATATTAACTCTACCCTCTAATATGGATTTGTTTGTTAAATATAGAAAATCATAAAATAAAGGGAAAAGTTCAATAATTATGTAGAATGATAGATTGATTACCTATGTATTATGTTAATATAATGTCTATGAAAGGAACTATAATACTTATGAAATTTAGATGGTCTATGTAATATTTTTTTAATCTATGGAAACACAACCTCTACAGTGAATGACAAATTTTATATACTATCCATAATAGTTTAGTGTATTACTTCTATCATAAAGAGATCCTCATAAGGAATATAAAATGGTCAAATATATATAAGGACTAATATTGATGGACTGAAAACCAACCTATAAATGAAAACATATTGTTAAAACATTGGGTTGGTTGGAAAATATGGTAATGAATATGATATGTATTAACAATTGTCTAATATAAAATGACCAACTGATGACATATATAGTGAATATTATATTTATTTTTACTCATTACTTTTCAAAAAATTACAATAGAATCCTTACTGTAAATGACAGATATTTTGTAATTGGGTGAAAAGACTATAAAATGAATTTTCTTGGTGTGAATGATAATTTGTTTATTGAAATACTCTATATAAATGGCGGTGTAGAAATGTGGAAGTGATTTTGTTTTTAATACAAAATATTATTGAAGTGGAAACTAATAGATGAATAAAATACCCCAAATATCTATTTAAACCTGGTATAAAAAATTTTTATCGGGATTTAATATAACATTCTTATTAAGATGATATGTAGTGTGAAATTTCAAACAGTATCTCCACATTCATAGTATTTTAATAGGTAAATTCTAAATGAAAAAATCATAAGGGATTAGTGAAATCTCTACCTATTACTAAATGAATGTGAGACAGTAATACAATGGATATTGTCCATGGACTCCCAAATACCGAAACAAATAAAGATACTACTTGGTTTATTATAAATCATCATACTATGCCTAACCAGTTCATATAAAAAATAGAATATATGAAAATTTAGTTATTTGCATACCACTATATCAAGGAAAACAGAGGTCTTAATAGGGATCTAGTATCTATTGTATCAGATCATAACCCTAGGTTCACATTATAATTATTTGAACATACATATAATTTCTATTCAAATGATGATGCACATAATCACCCCCATTCATCCCAATTTTGATGAGCTGTCTAATAGGAAAATTCATCTATTTCTAAACATGTCATGAGCATGCTTTCACGAGTGAAAATATGTTTTAGATCAGAATCTACCATTAGGATGACATTAATACAATACCATATTCCATTAGAATATCCATATTTCACTATAAAAATAATTTTATGGAATGATATGGTGTACTCCATACTATTTGGAAGAAGTTGGAGAAATAATGATAGTTGGTGTAGAGCATATAGGAGATACATCTATAAATGGATGAACAATTCATGACGAAATTAAAGTATTAATGGAAATGAAAGAAATATATGCTAATAGTTAGATGAATGAGTTATAATTTCATAATATGGATCATGTAGTTTTTATGGATTCTCCATAGAAGGGGTCGTATGATTTTGAAAAAAACTTAAAGCTAAGCCAGATATACAATTTTCATTTTCAAATAGAACAACGAATTAGATATTTATCATTAATAGGGAAAATTTTTCCAACACTTCTATAGTTAAAAAAATATTACAATTTTTATAAATAATGATACACATGAAAGATCAAACACTTGTTCTAAAATATGAGGTAATATATATAGAGACAAACTTCACTAATATTAGAGATTCTATCCAGATTCTCAACAGAAAAAATGATGTATTTTTTATTGAACCAGAAATATCAATGATCGTCCTTCTATGTGATCATAAACCAGAAGATTAAACCTTCATTATAATGAAGCTATGAGGAATGAGCATCCATATTTTATCAATATAAAATATATGGCTTGTATTGGAGTTGAAAATTAAAAAGGATAAAGAATTTATTATTCGAGAACATATAATAATTGGTAAACACCATAACCAGTTAAATAATAATGTAATGATCCTTATTTAAGAACATATTAAAAATTAAAACATAGATTTTTAAATTGACAATGTTATCATAAATTTATTATATCAAATTACAATGGTATAAATTACTGAACAATTTTTTTGAAGTAATTTTTTAATTAACTATTTTTGTTTTCATGAAATTTTTTATTTTTATAAAGTTCTTGTTATATAGGAATGATATATATGTGCCCAAAACATTCAACTGATCAAATATTAATTTATGGAATGAAAATATGTATTAAAAATTTTCAATGATATTATAGATACGATTTATATTTCTATTATACCTAATTAAAATTCTACATTAATATAAACACATCATACAATTTTATCATTGAATGAGGTAATTTAAAGGGCGATTCAGTTTTTTCTTCAAATTAAACCTTCATATCCAATATTTCTTATGAATAAATCATTTTATTTACTTAAAATTTATAGTCATAAATATTTTACCTTATATGTAAATTTAAATCCTATAAAATCTAATTTTTTACAAAATTATTACGCAACTATGTTTTTTTATTTTCAAATTACAATTTTTCTCCGCTATAAATTATATATAAGAAAATTATTTTTATATTTTAAATTTTTTTTCAAATTATGTTTGATGATAAATATTAATATTATCCATTATAATTAATTACAAAGGATAATGTATAATATAAAGTAAATGTAAATAGTATAATAGTGAATCGATAAAAAAAATATAATACACTCTTTATTGTCCCAAAAAGTGGAGTTTGGGTTTTATTTTTGGCCCAATATCATTTACACCACATTTATTTTCATTTTGAGAACATTGATACTTTAGTAGTAACCATAAATTATTTAAAATGTACGAGTTACTCCCAAAACAACCCTTCCACCAACTTATAAAAGGGTATCATATCCACCATCTCTAAACTCTCAAATAAATCACATTTCCTCAAAACTCAAACAATGTGTTACTCCGAGATCCATAATTAATTTTTTTAATCATCGGGACACCATTAATTATCATCTATAAAATATTTCAAAGGTGAATTTGAAGGTAAATTCACGCCCTCGATGTGGGTACTATAAAATACAGTTTTTATTATTATATATATAATTTAATACTAATAATAAATTATTAATGATAATCCATTTATAACATTTAAATAATTTAATGTTCCTATATTATGGGTATTATAATTTTTTATACTAATTATAATATGAATGATAAAAAAATTTCAATAATTATGAAGAGAACCACCTCCAAAATAAATCATAATTTCCACCTCACTACCTTAAAAATATGTATTAATTGAAGATATTAAGGTAAAAATGATATGTTTGGGATACGGTTAGTATTCATGAATGAAAAATTAGATAACGTATTAATGATATTAAAAATAAATGATTATAATAAATTTATTATTTAAAAATAAGAATACTATGAGGTTATCCATTTAGAATTATTTTAATTTTTTAATTAGAAATAATTATTCATATAATTCCTTTATATTAATTTATATCACATTAATAAAAAATAAATATGATCATTATTCCACATTTAAAAAGATATTTAGAGAAAACAACATTTTAATAATTCATTAATTCCTGGCATGTTCATGTGTGCATCAGTTTAACTAATAACCTGAAAAATAAAATGTAGTAATATCATAAAAGACTATGGGATCATTATTTCATATATTATATAGTAAAAACATTTTACTAATTATTCTTTTGAGATTTTATATAAATAATAAATTCATTAATTTTGATTACACAACTAAATCATCATGATTCACAAAAATGTATTTGTTATTCAGTTTATATTCAATGGTAAATACTAAAACCATCATGTAATTTGTTCAATACATAATTAATATATATAAATAATATCTAGTTTAAAAAATAATGATCATTGAATCATGATATTTGAATATTATTTAATATTGAAAGCTCTATTTTTAATATAGTACAAATGATCCAAACTATTAACTCGTGATAGGTGAAGTCATAAGAATTTATATAGTTATGGAATTTTATTGAAGACGGTTGAAGGACCCCAAAAAAACCATGAGAAGTGATGGGGAATCAAATTTTCAAATTTTTAGTTAAATGTGATGGATCTTATCCCCAAATTGGTATGAAAAATTTTAACGTCTCTGATTTTTTTGTGTGGTTATTGAATCATTCACATGCGGAGGAACTATGCAACAATTTTAGTTGGATTCCCACTAATGGATAGTCGAAAGATCATACGAAGGTAGTTTTTCTACCATACATAAATCAAAAATACTAATCTATTTTGGAAATATATAATTTCAGACATAGTCACTCAGTGCCAGGAATATATCCAATATGTGATTTTAGGGGTAGCACACTACATACCATAGAACACTTTCATTGTATCTTTATAGATCACTATCGTGGAAGAAGCCTTATTCACATAATCGAAAAGAATTTAACCTCAATAGATTGGAATTATGGTCTTTTTTCTTTTTCTATAATGAGACTCTTCTTTCACCATAGACCTAAGATAATGCACTAATAATGAACTAATACCTAAAAATAGATACTCAGAACGGATGTTTGTGGAGCTCATCCATGATAATCACAACCTTCACAAAGATATCATCCCTCAATGAACAATCATCTATCATGATGCATAATAAATCACCATGTATTACCTCATCATAATGAAGAACACATTACATAGAATAATTATCATCATTCTAGACATATGTAGTCTCTCCCAATGCTAACCCTTACATAGATACCAATATTTGTAGAGCTCTACTACCCTTGTGAAATCAGAGTGATTACAGATTTTCCATCAATAATTTCAAATAAAATGAAGTGAAGGGATTCTTATATTTATATGCTAATCCATTGTCAATTCTCCACTATCTCCATATAATTCCCTAGATCATTAATATAAATGACCATGTCAATCAAGAATTCACGAAGCTATCTTGAGATTTTTTGTCATCCCCATGATCGATATAAATCGATCAAGACTAAGTGATTCTCCATTTCTGGTAATCATGGAGAACAATGTAAAGACCCGTAAAATTCAAGGGAAATTTTTTCTTAATTTTTTTTAGAATTTTTCAAGAGCGCGGTTTCTGACGGCACCTGATTCCGAGGCCCGGAGTGCCCGGAATTAATTTCCGAAGTTTGGCTCGGGTACGTTCAGTGAACGAACGAGCGGGAATTCCTAACTTTTGATTCGGTGCTCGGAATTGAAATCCGAGGGCACCGATGAACTCGTAGCGCCGATATTCGCTTAAAGAGACCTTTTCGGAAGTTGCGTTTGTTGCGGGTTGAAAGTTAGTTTTGGGGATTAAAAGATAAGTAAAATAAAATTTTGTGTGTGAATTTTATTTTAATTCTTGGTTGTTAGACTCTCTCATGGGAAGTTGTTGGTGGGGCCCACAACCACCCAACTTCCCATGTGTGGTTATGAGGGAGGTGGGGCCCACACGAGCCCCCACCTTTTCAAATTTCCTAACTCCTCATTAAATTCCACTTTATTAATTTGACAACTTGTGTAATTTATTACATGAGTTAGTTTTATTTTCAAACTCTTGGAATTCAAGAGTCATGTGGAGTTAAGGTTGGAAACTCAATAAACTTAAGTTATAACTTAAGAATTAAATGAGGAGAATTAAATGAAGTGGTTTGGATTTCAAACCTTTGAAATTCAAAACCCTTCTATTTAATTCATGGTTTAGTTTCCTTTGTTTTGGTTTTTGGGTTTTGCTGTGCGGAGAGGAAAAGATGGAGGCTTCTTGTGAGTTCTTCCTCCACGACGAAGAACGCGGCGACCTTCTTCCACGACGTCGGACTGCAACGCGTTGGATTTCCTCCACGACGCCGCAACACATCCTTTCCGCGATGTGCCTCTCGCGGCGAACCCACGTCCGTCTACCGCGATGCCGACGACGTCTTCCTCCGTGACGTCCGACTTCCGCGACACTCATCTCCCGCGGCCGTTGACGAACGCCGAGTTGTTAATTGAAGTAGGGGTTGTTGTTTTATTCTTTATTATTCCTTTTCTTGATCGTGAATAGCAAGTATAACGTGTGGCTTAATTTATTTAAGATGCGTTATTATTTTAACGTGAGGGGGCCGGACCGCACGAACACGGCCGAACCCCCCTCCATCGTTTCTTGTTTATTCTTGCGGGCGGAAGCAAGGTGGGGTGGTGCCGTCGCACCACGCGGATAATTATACGTTTACGTTACGCGACGCTGCCGCGCCACGCCGACGAAGAATCTTCAAGAACGCGACGCCGTCGCGCCGCGTTGAATGGAATTAAGGCACGGCGAAAGGGGCGCGGTGCCGTCGCACCGCGCCAGACGATGAACACCGCGGCCGGTTCCGGGCCGCGGCGGGACGAGGAGACCGCGGCCGGTTCCGGGCCGCGGCGGAAGAGAAGACCGGTAGCCGGGCCGCCGGCGTCAGAAGCCGAAGGCGGGACCGGAATTTCCGATCCCGTTGGTAAAAACCGGCCGGCCAGCTGGCCGGCCGGGTGGCAGAAAACCGGGGGAATAAATCCCCCGGCCGGTTCATTAAAAACCCCCCTCTTTATGAGGGGGGCGGTTCTTTAAAGGAGGGGGGGCAGCAGCCCCCCGGTTTAACTACAACCGGCCCCCACGTAGGGGCGGTTTCAATTAAGGGGCGCGACACTAAGGCCGCGCCGCCACCCTAATCGGCGGGGCTTGCCCCCCGCGTGCCGACCGTGTGCGGCCGAGCCGCCGCGGCACCCCGCGCCGCCTTGCCGCCACGCCGCCGCGCCGCCAGGCCGCCGCCGGCCACCGCACCGCCAGGGGGGGGTCGGGCCGGGTCGGCCCGGACCCGGACCCCCCCGTTTCGAACCAGATTTGGTTTTTGGCCCATAACTTGAGCCTCGGACCTCCGATCGACGAACCGTCAGGGGAAACGCGATCCTTGGATCGAGACGGTCGTTTCGGTATATCGCACTCAAGGTTTCGGATTACTTTGAGTTCGGCCGGGTTGGTTCGTTCACGAAACCAACCGGGCCTTCGGAGCAGAAACGCTCATATCTTGAGCTACGAACGTCCGATTGACGCGCCGTCAGTCGCGTTGTGTTCCTCTTAGTGAGACGGATCTTTTGGCATACTCCGCCCGAGGTTTGGATGCAGGTGGAGTACGGCCGGGTTGGTTCTTTCACGAAACCAACCGGGTCCTCGGGGCGGAAACGCTCATATCTTGAGTTCCGGACGTCCGATTGACGTGCCGTAGACATTGATGGAATCCACTAAGTGAGACGGATATTTTGGCATACTCAGCCCGAGGTTTGGACACAGGTGGAGTACGGTCGGGTTGGTTTTGCCTTAAAAACCAACCGGGCCCCGGAGACGAAAATGCCAATAACTCTCAGACCGGGCGTCCGATCGACGCGCCGTCTGTTGCGTTGAGTTCCTATTGTCGATACGGAACTTTTGGATACATCAACTCTAGTCTTTGTGACAGTTGATGTATCAGCCTCTCGGCTCGTGGAGCGGACCCTCCGAACGAGCTTGTTGTGTGCGGGAACCCTAGTGCTGGCTGCGACTGCTACTGTGACTGCGACGACGACAGTACAGAGATCCTTTGTGGATTCGACGACGACGACTATAGCACTTAGTGATCCTATATGGAACAGTGCTACCGAACCTGAGTGAGCTGAATCTTCTGTTTACCTAGGGCGGTGGAGCGCTTGGGTGTAGCGGCGGACCCGTGGTACTTGACAGTGGTGGTGCGCTTGGATGCAGCAGCAGACCCTTGGCGGTGGAGCGCTTGGTTGTAGCGGCGGACCCGCGATACTCTACGGAGCGTGTGCACTTGGTTGTAGCGACAGACCCGCGACGGTGGAGACGTGCGTGCGGAGTACGGAGACCGTGTAGCCGACTGAGACCTGATGACTGCTTGACCGACTCGACTTGGGGTGAGTCGACTAGCCCAGTGGACGGAGCGCCCAGTAGTTGGCAGAAGACCCACAGCGGACGGAGCGCCTGGTAGTTGGCAGCAAACCCGCGGTACTTGACAGGAGGAGTACCTCAGTAGGCTATCTGGGTGAGCGCCCGGTATTTGGCAGCAGACCCTCAGCGGACGGAGCGCCCGGTAGTTGGCAGCAGACCCGCGGTACTCGACAGGAGGAGTACTTCAGCAGTCTTAGGTTAGTGAGCGGCGGCCTCGGAGTCGTGACAGGACCCCTGTACACTCTAGAGACGGAGCTCTTCAGCAGTTACGGTTTCGGTAATGAAAATCCTGGTTTGAGCTGAGTCAATGATCTTTGTGTTTCCTCATGATTGAGATGGGTCGCTTGATAACTTAGGTATATGTATGGGCATATACCTGGGTAATAGTTATCCGTTGATTTCATAAACTTGTTATAAACTGTGTGAACTTGTACTGTTATCCAGTGTGGATTTTACTGTTTACTCTTCTTGTGGATTGTGTTGTTCTTGGGCTCGGTGTTGGAGCCGAACGGAAATTGGTGACATAGGTATATGTATGGGAATATACCTAATCAATACTGGATGTTACCTTGTGATTGTATCATCTTGTGGTTTATCCTTTGTGGATTTCAGGGGACCTTCGGGGGGTCTCGGGGTCCCTACTGAGTAGCTTATACTCACCCCTGCACGGGCTTCGCCCGCACTACGTTGTGTTGGTTGCAGACGACGGACAGCGTTGACCTTAGCTGAGGCTTGTAGAGCGGGACGGTACCCGGAGGTGGACCACTGGGCGGAACGTGCACGGAGCAGACGGCGGGACCCGTGGAGCAGAGGAGCTATCTGTACCCACCCTTCAGGTGGGATTTCCAGTGGACAGCTCGGAGTAGCGGCTTTTACTTTTCAGTTGCTGTTTTCCCTTTCGAGTTGTACTTTACTTTCAGTTTGGGTTTGTATACTGGCCCATTTACTTTTCCGCACTTTCAGTTGTTCTCTGCTTTGTTTAGTGTTTTACTTTCCGCTTGTTTACTCTGTGGTGTGTGTTTACTTATCAAAGGCAATGCCTTCCCTTTTTACCGGGATTTACGCCTTGGTGCTAGTCGCCAGCCCCTGGCCTATGGAAGGCGGGATTGGGGTAGTCACGGCACAGACCCCGAGGGCGGGTCGTGACAAATTGGTATCAGAGGAGTTCGGTTCTACCGCGAACTCTGATCTTTTCTATGTGAAGCAATAGTGTTTAGTGTATTGAGTGTGGTTATCAGTCCAGGGAGTCCAGTGTTGGTGCGGCGGCCGACGTATCCGTACACCAGGACCGTGACTTCTGATTTCCAACTTAATGCACGAAAACACTGATTGCGTGTGTGTTTCCCAAAAGGTTTAAAGTCAGCTCAAACCAGGTCAGCTCACCAGGTATAAATCGTTGACCGTGACACAACTGTTCAGAATGTCACCATGCTGATAGTTAGCTGGAGTTCCGAGAGAGTTCTCGATGATGGCCCACCGAGCAGCGAGATTCCGGTGTAGGCCCCTTTTTCAGTGTTGGCACCTTCGGGTGGTGTACCAGCAGCACCACCACCCGTTAGGCAGCAGATTCCACTAGCTGACGGTGCACGCTAGCAGAGCGCGATGCACGAGTTCCAGCAGTAGAGGCCTCTGAGGATACGAGGCGAGACAGTTTTCCCAGGCAGCAGTGGACTGGATGGAGGCGGTTGCTAGAGTTCTACGCCTAGCTTGGATACTAGTAATGAGGCTTCGGTACGCGAACCAATACCTGGGATAGTACCTACGGGTAGTGTGCCAGCTATGTCACTACCTGTTGGTCAGTAGACACTACCGGCGGTACCGGTAGCAGAGAATCACAGGCTTGGTGCCTTACTTATGTTTTAGCAGGAGATATCCCTCAAGTTTCGAGGTGAGCCTGACTCGTAGGCGGCTGAGGACTGGCTTGAGGAGGTGGTTGTGAGTTTTCTGGAGCTAATACAGCTTCGACAGTACGACATGTCGGAAGCAGAGCACTCAACGTGGCTTACCAATCAATCTTGGTACTCATTGGTTACGTTGTGATCAGTTCTTTAGACTCGAACTTCTGAGAGAAGTGTGTCTAAAGGACATCTGAACCATTACTTTTCCTCTATGCATTTCTACCTATGCTAGGATGCTAGAGAGAACCTTTGTGGTTGTGAACGTTAGCAGTGAAAGGCAGGAAACTAGCGCCAGTCTCAGAGACTCGGGCGTGTAAAATGTTTCAGGAGGAGGAAGTGCTAAGGACAGATGAATCTGTAGGGTAGCAGACGTGGAAGCGGAACTTGGAGAGCAGCATGTGGTGGTGTACATTTCGACATGTTACGACCACCCGACTTAGTAGTCCCCGCCAGGCTCAGGGAGCAGGAGGGCTGGGGAGGAGAGTAGCTGCATTGCGGTCAAGGAGTGTGACCCAGGAGCTCTAAGAATGATTCGGGGTACGAATTATGTCTACTACGAGCTGCCATATCTATAGACGTAGGAACCAATCATTCTACCCTTCCACGAATCATGTCCCAGACCTAGAGGTTCCGGGTAAGCCGTAGACTTGACCCTCACGTCTGGAGATACCTTTGGGAGGAGACTAGATAATCACACTTACGCCGACGGTGTGATTTGACCTCGAGGCGAGAGTTTCGGTTGGAATCTCTTGGTGGCAGCGTAGAGGCCTTACGACGTTGATCTGGGTATGGTTTTGATTCACAAATCATACCCCGGTTGACTGTTTTAGGCAAACGTCGGAATGGGTTTTCCTTGGTCGGCGAAAAGGAAACCATGGGCAGCACATGTTAAACTCAGGCATAAGAGGGTGTGACCGATCACTCTAGAGTTGGACAACCCTACCCTTATGGCAGCAGGAGTTTTGAGTTTCAGTTCTAACCTAAAAAGGGAAACCTCTTGAGTTCGAGGGTGATGAACACGTTCTTATACGGTCTCACCCCGATGAGGTTTCAGAGATGTGGCTGAGGCAGCATGTTATCTCCAAAGTTCGATGGACCCTTTTGATCTTCAGCAGGGTAGGCGAAGAGGTTTACCGCTTGACCCTACCACCTCAGTCGCACCGGGTGCATAATGTCCACCACGTGTCTCAGCTGTGGAGATACGTGTATGTTTCTTCACACGTCATCGACCCCGGGGAGTTGGACGACGATGACAGGGCGACAAGCTCAGAGGTTCTAATAGAGAACGAGGATCGACAGGAGCAGGTTCTACGTGAACGGTTGCTTTCTCTGGGGTGCTTCACGGGTAGCACGAGATCTTCAGGTGAGCATATGGGAGCGTAAAGCTCAGTTGCGTGCTCAGTGCTACTTTGTTTCCCTTAAGTATGAGTTGAAGCTTTACGGGGACGTAAAGCCCTGAGGTGGGAGTAATGTAAAGACCCGTAAAATTCAAGGGAAATTTTTTCTTAATTTTCTTTAGAATTTTACAAGAGCGCGGTTTCTGACGGCACCTGATTCCGAGGCCCGGAGTGCCCGGAATTAATTTCCGAAGTTTGGCTCGGGTACGTTCAGTGAACGAACGAGCGGGAATTCCTAACTTTTGATCCGGTGCTCGGAATTGAAATCCGAGGGCACCGATGAACTCGTAGCGCCGATATTCGCTTAAAGAGACCTTTTCGGAAGTTGCGTTTGTTGCGGGTTGAAAGTTAGTTTTGGGGATTAAAAGATAAGTAAAATAAAATTTTGTGTGTGAATTTTATTTTAATTCTTGGTTGTTAGACTCTCTCATGGGAAGTTGTTGGTGGGGCCCACAACCACCCAACTTCCCATGTGTGGTTATGAGGGAGGTGGGGCCCACACGAGCCCCCACCTTTTCAAATTTCCTAACTCCTCATTAAATTCCACTTTATTAATTTGACAACTTGTGTAATTTATTACATGAGTTAGTTTTATTTTCAAACTCTTGGAATTCAAGAGTCATGTGGAGTTAAGGTTGGAAACTCAATAAACTTAAGTTATAACTTAAGATTTAAATGAGGAGAATTAAATGAAGTGGTTTGGATTTCAAACCTTTGAAATTCCAAACCCTTCTATTTAATTCATGGTTTAGTTTCCTTTGTTTTGGTTTTTGGGTTTTGCTGTGCGGAGAGGAAAAGAGGGAGGCTTCTTGTGAGTTCTTCCTCTACGACGAAGAACGCGACGACCTTCTTCCACGACGTCGGACTGCAACGCGTTGGATTTCCTCCACGACGCCGCAACGCATCCTTTCCGCGACGTGCCTCTCGCGGCGAACCCACGTCCGTCTACCGCGATGCCGACGACGTCTTCCTCCGTGACGTCCGACTTCCGCGACACTCATCTCCCGCGGCCGTTGACGAACGCCGAGTTGTTAATTGAAGTAGGGGTTGTTGTTTTATTCTTTATTATTCCTTTTCTTGATCGTGAATAGCAAGTATAACGTGTGGCTTAATTTATTTATGATGCGTTATTATTTTAACGTGAGGGGGCCGGACCGCACGAACACGGCCGAACCCCCCTCCATCGTTTCTTGTTTATTCTTGCGGGCGGAAGCAAGGTGGCGTGGTGCCGTCGCACCACGCGGATAATTATACGTTTAAGTTACGCGACGCCGTCGCGCCACGCCGAGGACGAATCTTCAAGAACGCGACGTCGTCGCGCCGCGTTGAATGGAATTAAGGCACGGCGAAAGGGGCGCGGTGCCGTCGCACCGCGCCGGACGATGAACACCGCGGCCGGTTCCGGGCCGCGGCGGGACGAGGAGACCGCGGCCGGTTCCGGGCCGCGGCGGAAGAGAAGACCGGCGGCCGGGCCGCCGGCGTCGGAAGCCGAAGGCGGGACCGGAATTTCCGGTCCCGTTGGTAAAAACCGGCCGGCCAGCTGGCCGGCCGGGTGGCAGAAAACCGGGGGAATAAATCCCCCGGCCGGTTCATTAAAAACCCCCCTCTTTATGAGGGGGCGGTTCTTTAAAGGAGGGGGGGCAGCAGCCCCCCTGTTTAACTACAACCGGCCCCCACGTGGGGGAGGTTTCAATTAAGGGGCGCGGCAATTGCCGCGCCGAATTTCCAGGAAGGGGGGGCAGCCGACCCCCCGGTTTGTTCCCAGCCGGCCCCCACGTGCGGGGGCCGTGTCTTGATTTTGGCGCGACACTAAGGCCGCGCCGCCACCCTAATCAGCGGGGCTTGCCCCCCGTGTGCCGACCGTGTGCGGCCGAGCCGCCGCGGCACCCCGCGCCGCCGCGCCGCCGCGCCGCCGCGCCGCCCGCCGCCGCCGGCCTCCGCACCGCCAGGGGGGGTCGGGCCGGGTCGGCCCGGACCCGGACCCCCCCGTTTCGAACCAGATTTGGTTTGTGGCCCATAACATGAGCCTCGGACCTCCGATCGACGAACCGTCAATGGCAACGCGATCCTTGGATCGAGACGGTCGTTTCGGTATATCGCACTCAAGGTTTCGGATTAATTTGAGTTCGGCCGGGTTGGTTCGTTCACGAAACCAACCGGGCCTTCGGAGCAGAAACGCTCATATCTTGAGCTACGAACGTCCGATTGACGCGCCGTCAGTCGCGTTGTGTTCCTCATAGTGAGATGGATCTTTTGGCATACTCCGCCCGAGGTTTGGACGCAGGTGGAGTATGGCCGGGTTGGTTCGTTCACGAAACCAACCGGGTCCTCGGGGCGGAAACGCTCATATCTTGAGTTCCGGACATCCGATTGACGTGCCGTCGACTTTGATGGAATCCACTAAGTGAGACGGATCTTTTGGCATACTCCGCCCGAGGTTTGGACACAGGTGGAGTACGGTCGGGTTGGTTTTGCCTTAAAACCCAACCGGGCCCCGGAGACGAAAATGCCAATAACTCTCAGACCGGGCGTCCGATCGACGCGCCGTCTGTTGCGTTGAGTTCCTATTGTCGATACAGAACTTTTGGATACATCAACTCTGGTCTTTGTGACAGTTGATGTATCAGCCTCTCGGCTCGTGGAGCGGACCCTCCGAACGAGCTTGCTGTGTGCGTGAACCCTAGTGCTGGCTGCGACTGCTACTGTGACAGCGACGACGACAGTACAGAGATCCTTTGTGGATTCGACGACGACGACTACATCACTCAGTGATCCTACGTGGAACAGTGCTACCGAACCTGAGTGAGCTGAATCTTCTGTTTACCTAGGGCGGTGGAGCGCTTGGGTGTAGCGGCGGACCCGTGGTACTTGACAGTGGTGGTGCGCTTGGATGCAGCAGCAGAACCTTGGCGGTGGAGCACTTGGTTGTAGCGGCGGACCCGCGATACTCTACGGAGCGTGTGCGCTTGGTTGTAGCGACAGACCCGCGACGGTGGAGACGTGCGTGTGGAGTACGGAGACCGTGTAGCCGACTGAGACCTGATGACTGCTTGACCGACTTGACTTGGGGTGAGTCGACTAGCCCAGTGGACGGAGCGCCCAGTAGTTGGCAGCAGACCCACGGCGGACGGAGCGCCTGGTAGTTGGCAGCAAACCCGCGGTACTCGACAGGAGGAGTACCTCAGTAGGCTATCTGGGTGAGCTCCCGGTATTTGGAAGCAGACCCTCAGCGGACGGAGCGCCCGGTAGTTGGCAGCAGACCCGCGGTACTCGACAGGGGGAGTACTTCAGCAGTCTTAGGTTAGTGAGCGGCGGCCTCGGAGTTGTGACAGGACCACTGTACACTCTAGAGATGGAGCTCTTCAGCAGTTACGGTTTCGGTAATGAAAATCCTGGTTTGAGCTGAGTCAATGATCTTTGTGTTTCCTCATGATTGAGATGGGTCGCTTGATAACTTAGGTATATGTATGGGCATATACCTGGGTAATAGTTATCCGTTGATTTCATAAACTTGTTATAAACTGTGTGAACTTGTACTGTTATCCAGTGTGGATTTTACTGTTTACTCTTCTTGTGGATTGGGTTGTTCTTGGGCTCGGTGTTGGAGCCGAACGGAAATTGGTGACATAGGTATATGTATGGGCATATACCTAATCAATACTGGATGTTACCTTGTGATTGTATCATCTTGTGGTTTATCCTTTGTGGATTTCAGGAGACCTTCGGGGGGTCTCGGGGTCCCTACTGAGTAGCTTATACTCACCCCTGCATGGGCTTCGCCCGCACTACGTTGTGTTGGTTGCAGACGACAGACAGCGTTGACCTTAGCTAAGGCTTGTAGAGCGGGACGGTACCCGGAGGTGGACCACTGGGCGGAACGTGCACGGAGCAGACGGCGGGACCCGTGGAGCAGAGGAGCTATCTGTACCCACCCTTCAGGTGGGATTTCCAGTGGACAGCTCGGAGTAGCGGCTTTTACTTTTCAGTTGCTGTTTTCCCTTTCGAGTTGTACTTTACTTTCAGTTTGGGTTTGTATACTGGCCCATTTACTTTTCCGCACTTTCAGTTGTTCTCTGCTTTTTTTAGTGTTTTACTTTCCGCTTGTTTACTATGTGGTGTGTGTTTACTTATCAAAGGCAATTCCTTCCCTTTTTACCGGGATTTACGCCTTGGTGCTAGTCGCCAGCCCCTGGCCTATGGAAGGCGGGCTTGGGGTAGTCACGGCACAGACCCCGAGGGCGGGTCGTGACAAACAATTTCTTCATTTATGATGTCACGCATCATTATGATCCTAAAATCAATATACAAGAAACTCAAGACATTAACATATTTATGAATAATTTACTATTGAAAACAAACCCATCCAACCATTTGTGGATTAAAAATTAATGTCACTCTCTTTACAAACCCCTTAATCATCCATTTGTCGATTGACAACCAACATAAACCACATATAATTTCATGAGAAGATCAACTATTGATCCAAAAAGTATAAATGAAAATTTAAATGAGTACGGATATGAATTATGTGATTATGAATGAAATTTTTTTTGGAACGCGATGTTAGTGTATAATCATGCATGTTAAAAAATAGTAAGGTGTTTTCATCTCAAATTAATCTCATCAATGGATATTTTTTATAATTAACATAATTATATATATGTTCTTTATATATAAATCTTCAATTATGTGTTATATAATGAAATTATTTTATTCATTGTATTTTACATTTATAATATTTTCTTTCAATGTTTTCTAATATATCTTCTAAAAAATCCATATATGAGGTTTCTATCTCAATATTCATTTTTGATTCTAATTTTATGATGAAAAAATATTTTTATTTCATTGATGCATACATTTATAATGAATTATTATGTTATATTTGTCATGATAATTAAGAGATGTAAATTTAAATTTTCTTATCCATCTCTCATGTCCATTTAATTCATGGTTTATCAAAACTATTTTAAAACTCAATAATTTCCGGCATAGAAATATCATCTTATGTTTCGGTAATTTAAATGTTGGTGTGATTTCCCAAAAAATACATAAATGTCTTGATAATGGAAAAATGATTCGGTTGTGTAAATGTTCTCAATGGGTTAATCACAATGAAAATGGAATTTTCATCCTTGAATCAATCATCTCCATGATATTAGATTAGTGGGCATGTGACTTTACTATGAGCGAGACAATACTCAGGGTTATTATTTAGATTGATCACACTATATTAATAAATTTTTTTGATGTATTTTTATAACAATTTCATTTACTCCACAAATTGAATACTATTGTTATTGGTTATTATAATCCATGGATAACCTAACACATTGGATGAACCCTTTCCAATATAAGCCATTGATATATGTACTTTATATTACATTGATGATAACCAAAAAATTACTATATGATTAATGGTTGTTCTCTAAAACTACCATGTTATACTGTTGAATGGAGAAATAATTTTTTTTTCATATTCCATATTATATTGAATGTTATGTATGATTAAGAAAAATGTTTTTTAGGAAATATTAAAAATTATATTGACGAACCATATAGTGAATTCATTTTAATAAATTTGTTGACAAGTGGGAATTAAATTTTTTTATCCCCTTGATGAATCGATTGGTTGCACAGTACAAAATAGCGCATGATAGGGTTTATACCACATTCCACATCAGGATATGTGTCGTAGAATATGTCCTTGGAATCGTGTTACGATTCCATGAATTTTTCATAATATAAATATGATACTTATTATTATTGTTATTCATGAATGTATTTATTGTAATTGATATTGGTTTCCCTCATTTATAGATGATTACAAAATCATTATATTGATTTAATCTTTCTAAAAAAACTATTCTATGATTATTATACAGATGAAAATATTGTAGGCTACAACATACAATGAATATTATAAAACCTTTATTTTATTTCCAATCCACTAAAACCCAGTGGGGGACTATATGTAATTTTCGATGATATAATGATAGGGATAATATTGATCTACCTATCTATTAATATTTTATATCCCGATTTAAAATGTAATTTTTGTATGAATATTGTCTTTTTGGCCTAATATTTTTTTATCATGTGTGTTATATTTAATTTTATAAAATAATCTTCTATTTATTCAATCTTTGGGTTTGTTGAGTCTAAAATGTTACAACATTGACTACATATGATTGTGTATTTTCATAGTATATATTAATATAAATAATTATTTACATAGTGAATATAAAATAAAAATTCTTGTGCTTATATCCATATAATTCCACCTAAAAAATTATAGAGTTAAATATATCATAGATATGCATAATTAAGGATACTAAATACTATGTTATTAGTTATTTTATATCTCATGATGCTGTGTTTTACAAATATAATTATGAAATTACTAACACAAATGAAAATATAAAAGGAACATTTCAAATAGTTGAATCCAATGAACATTAATATTATGGGATTGTTACATTGATTGAGAAACTATGTTTATTGTTTAATGAAAAAGATAAATTTTTATAATAACATCATTATCCAATGGTTTCTACTTTTTATAAATTAATTAAATTAAAATACTCCCAAGAAATATTTCATCCTAGCCATTTTTTATAAATCTTTATACATCTCTACAAATTATTGCAAGGGATCAGTAAACCTTATAATAATTCTCACATCATTTTATAATATATTATAAAATATATTCCATTAATTTTATCATCCATTTAAAAAATGTACATTTTATAGTTATCATTTGTAAATATTCATAATAAAAGAGAAGTGTTATTTCCACTAGGTTGAATTCCCCGATAGGTGGAGGGGGTGAATCATGGTATGATAGATAAAAAAACGTCTCTTCCGGACTTGTTCCATTGTCAAAAAGAACACTTTTTTCTCACCTTACCATTGAATTTTATAATCTTAATTTAAATCATTCACGACACATAACAATTTTACTAGGTTCATTATCACTGGTCTATGTCAAAGGAGCATGCAATGGTGTTGTGCTGAAGTACCGAAATCACTAAATCTCACTCCAATGTAAAAGATTCATGAGAACTTTTTTCTATTACTTTTATCACTACACTTACATGTTTTTGGGTAAGCTCACTAATTTCTCAAGATTCACCTTATATGTATCATTCTCTGGTTCACTTCTGGTGGAATGAATCACTTCTCATCGAAGCTATCCACAAATACATTATGGAATAGTAGGTTCATTTATTTCTTGAATGAACACTTCCTAAATTGTTGATAAATGATCTTTCGAAATTACACATTCAAAAAATATATGAAAACTACATTACCATAGGTGTAATGAGAAGCTTCAAACATATGTGAAACTCTAGGGTGTCTTACATACTACTTTAATTCACTATACAGAACATGTTCCTTTGATATAAGAAAGCTAAGTTTGTACAAATTTAAATATTCTCAAACATACTACAACTACACCACTCCCTTCTGATGTGTCTCACTACTTTCCAAAAACGTTAACATCGTGCGCACAACTCCTTATTTGTGCAACAATTCTACATTTTCTTGAAATTAATTACATGCTCAAGAATCTGTACATGCAAAATCCAGAGCTCCAATTTCCCCACAAAAAATTAAAATATTCAATTAGATGGGTATCAAAATTTTAAAAAATAAAACCATGTTTTAATGTTATAAAATATTCCCAAAGTGCACAAGTCACATTCACTCAAACTCATCTTTCACACAAAACCATAACATTTGTGTAAATCCCTATTTACAAAGATCCACCTTGTATACAAATTTTTTATGGCCTCATTATCATCCATTCTTTTTCATTGTTCCTTCTCATCATAGTTTGTAAAAAATATGCCTAGAACCCCACAAATAACCATGGAAACACACTTTTTCAAAAAAAATCATCAATAAGATTAATCAATGTAACCTTGAGGTATTTGTCCCAATAAATAAGTAATACAAATTTAATTGAATTTAACTAAAAATCATATACATTTTTAGAAAATTACAATTTCAATACAATTTTCATAAATGATAAGGATTTTGAATATAAAAAATATCAATGAAGAATCTAAACCCAAAAAGATATATAAAACTTTTATACATAGGTTAATTTACCAAAATCTCTAGTCGAGGAGAACATGATAGAAAAATAATTATACTGATCACTATCCCCCTATACCTATTGTCTTTAATGAATATAGTTGGATTGAATTAGTAGAAAATTACTAAAATTATAATGTTCTTATGTAAAATCATTTTAATATTTTTATTTATTTCTAATACCATTTTTTACAATGTTTTGGGTTGGTTTCATTTGGGGGTTTTTGGGTGAAGAAATTGCAAATATTGAATATTCTAGGGATGTGAAAAGTTAGTTCACGATTTTTTCAATTTGTGCACCCTTCTAGAGAACATTTTGCAATCTAAACAAGTGGGATTTGGAATGGTTTTCTCAATGCCTTCAAAATAGTGACTCCTATTAAATGAAAATTTTGAAACCATTAAAATGGGTGTATGTCTTGGGGGATGGTTTTTCGATATTTTTCAGATCATCCAGCCTAACCACGTGTATATGATTTTTAATATAAAAAATTATATAAGAAAACCCAGAATCCCTTTTTTATGTTCCTAATATATTGGACTCAAACCATATCATTTTATTGTTTTATAGGAGCTCCTAATATATAATAGTTTCTCCTCTAAACCATACTAGAATTAGATTAAAAATGGTTGATAAAATTTAATTCTATGTCATTTTGTTTTCTCTTACAATTATAATTCTCCTGTTTTCTCCCATTCCCTCCCTTGGGTTCATGGTACTATATGTTATTGGTAGATCTAATAATTTTTGTTTTAAAACCTAATCCTAGGTTTTATTTTGGTTTCTTTTTTTCATCATTCTTAATTGAATATTCTTTTTTATGGTTTGTTATTTGATGTCATTAGATCTCATGGTTAGTGGTTCCATTTTGATTGTCTAATTTAGCTAACCCTAAATTTCATGAATTCATTAAAAATGATTTATTTGATTATAAAATAATGAAATTCCCATCAATTGATTGATTAAAAGACCAATTCAATTATATTGGGATTTTGTTTTGAAATAATGATTTGGGCATGAAATTTTGATTACCCCCAATTCAATTGAATTGGGGTGTGTTTGTGCAACTGATGTGAGTTTGATAAATTCAAATATTTGAATTTAAATTATTAAATTGTTTTGTTAGAAAATTGGGTATTTTAAATATGGAAATTTATTTGATGAAATTGATTTAAAATTATTATTTATGAAAAATGTATTGAAATTATTTTTATTTAAACCATCGAGTTTTATATTTGAAAAGGAAATATATTTTATTAAAATAATTTTTTTAATGGAAAATAATCATATTTGAAATAAATAATGAGTTGAATTTTATTTTTGGTAGTCTTAATGAATATTTCCCATTGTTGATTTATTGGTTGAGAATATGAAATCCGTACGTTTTCATTGAGTTATTGGACCACACTCTATGATTTACAATGTTCTAAAACATAAATTCTGTACGTCACATTTCTAAATGGAATGGTGATGAAGTCACATTTGGTTGTACCAAAGGGAATTTTGTATTTAAAAAATTTCCAAGTCAGTTTGATAATGTGGAGTCATGTAGCCTAGAACAATCATACTTTTTAGATGTATGAACAAGTTTCTCTCTGGCTATTATCTGATATGAATATATGCCACTATTGTAAACTATTTTACATACCTTGTATATTTATAAAAACTATTTCATATAAATTGACCTATAATGACATTTGATTATTAATATTTTAGAAATTGAAATGTGAGGCATTTTTTATAGTGTCTCCATCATTTGAAATGTAAATCTTGTTTTTTTTAATTATGATTTAAAAATTAAAAACCATTTTACAAAAAATGGAGATATTTATTTGTATATTTAAACATGGAATCTATAATTTAATCCATGGTGGGACCCTACTAGGATTTTATCTGAAACACTACCTATTCAATTAGGAGTTTGTATATTTTCTCCTTCCCAGTTTGAGAAGGGGTAAACAACCTCATAGATTTGTTTCTAACTATTGATCCATGGACTTGGAGAGTTGAATCCATTGGGAGAAGGGTTATCTATCCTATTTTTTTGGTACATTGGTATAATAAAATCAGTTTTATATATATATATATATATATATTTCATATAGTAAAATAATACAAGTGCAATTTTTCTTTAATTCATACTATCTTCATTACCATGATTCTGTAATATTTGTGGAAAATTAATTCTCACAATAATTTTGAATGATGTAAAGTGCTAGTCACCAACCTATTGCGAACAATAACTCCATTTTGGATATGTCATTTCTTTCTTGGTTATCAGTTACTAGTGTTCATAGTCTAGTTTATGAAAATATTGTATTAATGGGACGTGTAGCTTATTTTCATGAAGTCGGTATGTAGTTTTAAAATCATTTCAAGACTTAAGATGCTTTTTTTATCACATAAAAATTTATCATCATAATAAACCTTACATCATAAGGTGTGGTTTGGGAATTATTCCCTAATGATTTTTTCTAGTATATTACATACATTTTATTTCGATATATTGAAATACAATTCATATAAATATCTATTGGGATTAATTTTCCCTTTATGATCTATTTTAGTGCTAATCGGATGTATTTTTTTTGTTTTATACTAATGTTGTGTTGAATGATGCCTCCAAAAAGATGTGAAATTTGGAAGTAGAGGTAAGTTTCAACTGAACCTCAGTATGAAAATTCAATTATGGTCCAGAATATTATGGAGGTGATCATGTGTATTTTTCATACTCTGGGACCATCAACACCAATAGATCCCATATAAGATCCATATATGGTTCCTGGAAGTGTTCATATCCACATTTGTTTTCATGGATTCCATCACAAGAATAACCAAGAGTTTAAAGGATATAATGGTACTCAATATGAGGAGGAATGGTTGAGAATGAATGAGTTTTTTCCTGATTTCCTGGACACAGAAGATGAAAACTAGGTGAAGTTTAAAAATTTCATTCTAGGAATATTTTTCTTTGGTCATGGATTTATCCACACCCCTTGGAAAGAAGTGTGTTAAGTGTCTCTGATGTCCCGTATTTTTTTCTCTATATTAGATGTTGATATTGTTTGGACTTTTATGATTCTCAACATAAAACCACTTGATAACATTTTTTTGGGTAGATTGGATCATTTCCAACAGATCCCAGACATATTTTCATTTTTGATGTTTCTCCATCACTACACTTGATAGTATGTTCCATATCATCCATGAATAATAGGACCCATGGTACAGTGGAGCTATAATTTCTTATCATATGTTATGAAAATTGATATATATGTTATATTGGGATATAAAATAGGTTTCATTCATTTGTGATCTTACTCTAGTTTTGATTGAGTTATTTAACATGTTCTACTGTAACTTATTCATTTTTCCACTGGAATTAGACATTGAGATTTCTATCGACGTAGTCCCTAGTACTCAAACAACATCTATTACTTCATAGCACATATAAAAAAGGGAATTTAAGGACTTTAAATTTCATTTAAATGAACTTAATGATAAATTATTTATATTTTTATGTGCTTAACATTGGTCCATGCATATCCTATTTGTTATAAGGGTGATGGTTCACAATTCATTTGTGTTTATGATAAAAAAGTCAACTGATTTATGGTAAAGAATTTTTTTTTGTTTCCATGGATTGATGATCTTTTTAATAAATTTAAATTGGAGATGTTGTTCATGAAGATTTACCTTAGATCTTTCTTCTATGAGTTTAGAATAAAATAATATGATATTCAAAAAACATCCTTTCAGAGTAGGTATGACCATTATGAGTAACATGTTTTTCTATTTTCTTGAACCAATTCTCTTGTAGTAGATATTAATTTTCTGAAACATATTTTCCATGTGGATATAGATACATTAATAGTAGTCATTTTTACGACACACATGATTTTTCTATGTCCATTTAGGATTGGTTGCATCATCTATGAAAAGTTGTAAAATTGTATATGTAGTGACTCAAACATAGATATCCCAGATCTAGTTTCTTCTATAAATTATATTACATTAATAACAAGTAACCAAATCATGAAGGGATGAGAGTTCAGTATTCTTTCTATACATGATACATACTTGAATATGGTATTATAAATTAAAACACAGATTATAACCGATTTTTTTTCAATAAAATTGAGGGTAAAATAATTACATATATTTTTTCCCTTTATATCTTTCATAGTAATCCTCATGAATTCCATTGGAATGGAGAAAATGTTGAGCTCAAATTTTCAGAAAGTGTAATGTATTGTGTATGTTATGATGAATCAATAATAATAATAATTTTGGAATGTTAAATAATAGAACATACATACCATGAAATCAAAAAAACTGACAAGGAAGTGAATATACTATATGAAAAGGTAGTAATTTTTTTACAAACATGAAAAGACAAAATAATTATGATAATCTAAGAAAATTAAACACCTTTCATTTAACCAATGACCATTAAATTAAATGTATCAATAGATATATCATAACAAAATCTCAAGGATGAATAATAAGGGATGTTAAATGAAAGAAGTTATTAATTATTGACCTCTATTATTCCTTGGTACATGGGGAAATTACCAATATGATTTTCTCAAGACAATATTAACTACTTTAATTTGTGCAGCCAATTCATCTCATGAGATTACAAATGCATTGAGGGATTATATTAACTGCTCCCAACCCATTGGTGTTTCCATAAATGCCTCCAAATCCTTGTATTTCATGTCTAATAAATACCTCATATAATTAATAAATCTTTTTCCCTGTCAAAATGTATCCATATTTAATAAAAGATACATATTTTTCAATTATTCCTTAATAAATAAAATTATTTTCAAATCGAGCACCATATTTAAAATTATGTACAATATTAGGAAACAAAAATATGAATAGTTTGTGAATAAGGATATTAAAGGATATTTACTATTAAAAATTATTATACTAATGGGAAATTTTCTATAGAAACATAAAAATAAAAAAATAAATAGTCATTTAAAAGATAATCATTATGAATATTTTAAAGAAAAATAATCTTCCAATATCACAAAGTATCCCATACCACTAGAAACATATTTTTCTTAATCCCCATTAATGAATTTTTTTAACATAAATAAAAATAATTCATTATATAATTAGTTAATGGGAAAATTGACCCCGTACACAAATTATGAAATTGGATTATTAAGAATATGCCTCATGGAATGAAATGTTAAGAAATAACCACTTACCAACAGATTATTTTTGTGTGAACAATCCTTATATTACTATACAAAAAATTATGATAATTATATATATTTTTTATAAGATATTTAATTTTTATCATTTATTTTATTTCACTTATTACCATGTTATATTCAAATATATAATGAATTATGTTTAATTCATGTGTTTCGTCCAAATTTGGTTTAATTGAAGAAAACAACTTGACTAGCTCAACTATAGTTAAACAGATCTTGATATTACATATATAGAATAATAGTCATGATAAAATTATTTTATTTAT
This sequence comes from Viscum album, assembly GCA_963277665.1. Lineage (NCBI taxonomy): Eukaryota > Viridiplantae > Streptophyta > Magnoliopsida > Santalales > Viscaceae > Viscum > Viscum album. The sequence continues at coordinate 1,970,533,159 of OY728132.1, forward strand.
AAAAAACAATATCTTTTAAATCAAATAAATAAATATGGTTCTGAAAAATTAATAAATGTTATAATCATGAAGACAGTAGGCCATACACGAATGAGTAACGTTATTGTTTTTCAATGATCATTATAGAAAGATGGTATGTAAATACATAACGTTATAGAATTATAATTATATTATAAACAACATATTATTTATTTATATATAATTACATATATAATTATTGTGATTTTAAATGGAATCACATCATGACAAGGAGGAGCTAGTTCAGATGTCGACAAATGATAAAATCTCTTTTTAATTATGTGTGAAAAGGTAACAATGAAAAAGACACATACACACACACACATATATATAATTTTATGAAAAGTAATTTTGTGATTAATATCGTATTTATGTTTTAATGTCACATAATATTAATTAGAATAATCATTTATATGTTCCATGTATACTGTAAATTAAGCCCACTGGTTTTGAGGAAGTCGTAGTCCACATTTCCTTAAATGATGTATTCATATTTATTGATAATGTAATTTACAATGCTATTTGTTATAAAATAATCAAAAAAGAATAATTAAATAATTAAATATCATATAGATAATATATAAATAAATTTTACATGATAATGGACCCCGTGAGAGGTTGTAATAGGAAAAAATAACAATCATCATTTTGTGAGGTTGTATATAGCCGTATATATAAATAGTCTGATAGTTATCCATTAGATGGAAGTGTGGGTGTGATTATTTCAAACTTGCAATATAAAAACATATTTTTATTTTGATGATACTATTGTTATTATATTGAAATTTAAGAATATGATATGATGGTGTGGAGAATGGAAATAAAAATAATGATCGTTAGGAAAGGTGTTACTTCTTTAATGGTAACTCTTTTTTTAAACCATTTGATTCCTTGGAAGGCATCCTGCACAATGAGAGGGTTTATGGTTTTGGTTATAGATATTTGGAAGTTAATTGGTTATTCCATGTCTGAATATATGTTGAATGAGTGGTTTAAAGAAGTGTGAGGAGAGGAGGCCTTTTTAAAGTGGAGTAGGTGTAACACTCTTGTAATACATTGAAAATGGAATTTAATACGCATTTTACACATTGATCATGTCTCCCACAATAGAAAAAAAATATATCCAAGGGATTTTAGGGATGAAAGTTTCCCATAAAATAGATCTTTCACTGATGTATAGGTCATTTTGGACCTTAAGATAAATGTTTAGTCTGTCATTATGTTTAATTTTTCTGTAATCATTTTAATTAATTTTAATTACATTCTCAATTATATGTTGTCAAAAAATTGAAATTATTAAAAATTATAATTTATTGTTATTAAATCTATTAATTCAGTGTTTCTTAATTCTAATAATAGATGTTGTAGAAATTGATTTAAATTTAATCTTGTATGTGAGAGAATAATGTCAGTTTTTAATGTAAAAATGCAAGAATTTTTTCATTGTTTTTATAGTAAACCTAAAAGTAAATTTTATTCTAGTGACTTAAATTGAAATTATTTAAAACAATATTTTTTAATTAAACATTACTACCAGTTTATAATAAAATATATCATTATAAACATTCCGATAAAAAAGCTATTTTTAACTATAATTCACTATTTTTCAACAATGAATATATGACACTTCATCTGGAAAATTTAAAAAAAATGTACGCTAAATTTTATTTTTTCAGTAAAAAACATATTGTTAATTATCAGATATAAAATTTATAATCGTGTGTTAAATATATTTAAAATGATTTCACCATTAAATGGTGTTGGAAATGCCTTAAAAAATATTGTATTTCATCCATAATGTTGGAGATGTTTATATCATAATCCCATAAAATATATTGGATTAATATGAAAAATATATTTTTTTATATTTAATATTTATATATATATCACATTTATATAACCCCATAATATTAATTAATTTAATTTTTTAGGTAATATATTATTGTGATTAGAAAATTATTTTTCTATGTAAATGTTTTTTTATAATTAGTTCTCTATTATATTCATTTATAATTAATTTGTAGCAATTTATTTTGTCATGAAAACCATATATTTACATATTTTATTTAATACTATTCATAACATATATTTTATTTCTTATTATAATAATCAATAATATTTTAATATTGTATTATTTTTTAGTAAAACTTGTTCTTGCATGTAATGCATGCTATTGAAGAAACTCATTGTACCATGAGACTTACTCTAACATAGAACATCATGAATTGAATGATATAAAATGTATTGAATTTTGTTAAATTTTGTATTTATTTTATAAATTCATGGGTTATTATTTTCCCACACTTGAAAGGTTTTGGTTGCCAAAATCACCGTTGGATACAATCTTTGACATTAGAATTTTGGTTTGTTAAATTCTCTTAACCATAATTAAATTCTATCCAAATAATTAAAAATCAATATTTTTAATTGTTTTTTTTATATCTCCTACATTGAAATCATACATCGTGATCATTTTTCATAAAACGTATTCTATATAAGAGTTAATATGATGTATATAGGGTACATGGACTTATATATAACCAGGCCTCTATGTAGGATTTCATTTGTGGAATGTAGAGATAGATAGTTACACTAAAATTTTAATTATTTATATGAAGTGAATAATTTCATTAATCAAAAAAAATTTAATGAAATATAGTATGTTAGGGGAAGAAAGTACACAAATCATTCATGATTTTGAAACCATTGGTTTAATAAAATTTAATGTATTATGTGATCAAATTTTTAGATTTTATTCCAAATGTTGGATAATGCATTTAATTACTAAGGATATAATGAAATTTTTTTACATGATATATTTATATAATCAAAATTTCATCATTTTGTTTTTATTTTAATTATCATATAATTCATCAAAAAAATAATTTTGATGCCTAATGATTTAGAATATGTTTATGAAGGATCTTAATTCCCATAAATGAGTGAAAATTCATACTATTTAACCTTAACTATTTTACAAAACTAATATGGGAATGAAATTAATATCTAAAAAAATAAATATAAATGTTTTATCATTAATTGTTATTAACCATATTGTTTATATATAAACAAGAACATTTTAACCAGGACATTTCATGGTCAGTGGTTGGTGTGAATCCCTTATCATCTCTCGGTCAAGGTTTTTTGACCCCTGGTCTTGCCAAATTATTTTGGTTGTGACATGGAATATTTTTTTTCTTATTCCAAAACCATATTAATATAATTTCAAAAAAAAGATATAGATCCTTAAAATTATGTAATTCACTAAGTAGCCTTGTAACTATGGGTTTAAATACATCCTCAATATATAAATACTTAATTTGATTTATTTCAACATAAGTCATTCCATAGCATTGTGTTTTAAAAAAATATCATTTCAAGGTGTTCTAACACATGACACCATATCATCAATTTAAAACATATTATGTTTAACCTTATTTATTCATAATAGGATACCATCAGAGTTTTCTATTAAGAAAATGTGAATTTTCTTAACTATATCACCAGGCAGTGTTAAAACCGGTGTGTAATAAGGACCATTTTGGCGTACCAGATTACACTGAGTCTAGCCTGACACTCCTTGTCAGTGTTATTACTCCTAGGTACATTTTTTCAAAAACCACGTCCACTTGCAGTATTCATAAAGGGTTGTATTGTAAGAAACAATCACATAATCCATTCCATAACAAAATTCCCTGATATTATTCTATACATATCATCAATGTATATCATAGGGTTATGTTCTCCACTCATTTTTTTCTCGAGTATAGTTCCTATGGTTTCTACTGAACATCCTCTAATACCAACTATAGTGACCCAAAACAATAAATCCCATAACTACTGATTTTTATCTATAACATTGTCATGATTACAAGGAATCGAATCTTGAAGGAGTCAGAGTTTAGTAACCTTGGAAAACTAGATACATATAAGAGTCTTGGATTACAAATCCATGCCCTAATCATAACATTTTATTCTCAATAAAATTTAGGATATCATTGTTTTATATCGTATCTCTCAGTACATATATCATTATATACTTCTAGGATTATTGGAGAATGGAATCTAAATAAGGGTGACATCAAATGCTCAGTATAGGAAAATTATAGTGGATGCAATAATAAATCAGAGAAAATAATAATTATGGCATCGAAATTATTGAACATAAATAACATGTAATTAAAAATTTCAATGGATGTGTATAAAAAATTTGGATGGTAATCTGTAATATCAAATAAAATGATGAGGAAAAATAAATATGGCAATGTATGAATTCGAAACTATTTCCATTAATATAATGAAATGAAAATTGAATGTATCGATATATATGTTGATACAAGATCTCATGGATGAATAATAAATATATCTAAAGGTAAAAAATGGTTAATTATTGGTCTCAATGTTTCATTGGTATATGGTACCATTACTATCAATATATTCTCAATATAGTTGAAACTACTCTAATTTATGCAAATAAATTTTTCCATGAGACTACCGATCCATCGAGGGGATTTCATTAACTGGACCTCAACCCATTGTGATTTCCTTTAACAGTCCAAAACACATCTAGATAATGTCCCAATAATTACATATATACTAAATAATCAATTTTCCTTATCAAAATGAATCTATATTGAATAAAAGATATAAATTTGTAAATTAATCCATTTTAAATCAAATAACACTCCATGTGAACACCATATGTAAAATGATATTCAATTTATGCAATAATAATATCCATTATATAAGAATAATAATATTAAATTTAATTTAAAATGAACAATTATTGCGATAAATAATTGATTCATGATAACGTTAACAATCACAAAATAAAGCATGATTTCAAAAAATAATCCTTAAGATCATTTTTTTGAAATTAAAAATAAATCTCCAAATGTCTCAAATACCACGTGAAAGAATTATATCATAACCCTATGAAGGAAATTTTTTCATTCCATGAATAAAAAGGATTTATGATATAAAGTATAAATTTGAATGAAGATACACATCCCAAAATAGGTTAGAGTCATATATGGCTCATGTCTTACGAAAAAAAATTAAGATAAGAATACATTAACTTGTGTTTCCTTTCAGGTTAATGTCACTTATGTTCCTGTATAATAATACAATATTAATTATTTACTATATTGAGAAAATTTTACGTGATTATCATTAGTCTTTTTTTATTTTATATCATTTGATATACAACTAATTCAAAAACTATGTATACATTATGTGTTTTGACAAAATTTGGTTTATGTTTGAAAAAAACATTGGTAGGTCAACTATGGTGAAAGTGGTCATTATTTAACATCTCCAACATAATTATGAAATAAAAATTATTTTCATTGGACATAAATTATTATTTTGAAAACATTAATTAAATATGTCCAGGAAAATGAATCAATAATACAATCGTGTGGATAATAGGCCGTACAAACGATGGAGTGTGGTTCTCAATTTTCAATGATTTTTTATCTGAAGAAGGTTAGTGGCATAATATATTTCTAGACATGTCCTTATATTATAAACACAATATTATTTTATCATATTTAATTTTTATATAATTATTATCTTATAAAGTTAATCCTATAATGTATAGGAGTAATTAGTCCACACATCCATGGATGAAATTTTCATTTTTAAGTGTGTTTAAAAAATAATAAATATAATGATATACATAAACATATATTATATTTTTAGAAGGTTAATTATGACATGTAAATCTTATATATATTTTTTATGTCACATATTTTTTATTTAAATAATCATTTATACATTTCATTAATAATTTCAATGAATTAGATCACATGGAATAGGTGGCTGTCACCACTTCACCAAATGATGTTAACATATTTACAGAAAATGCAAATTTCAAGATTATGTGTCATAAATAATTAAATAAGAATAAATACGTAATAAATATCATATAAAACATATATAAACATCGTATCCCTCATAATGGTCATCGTTAGAGGTGGTAATAGGAGGAATGGACAATCATTGTTTTTTGATGCGGTAGTCCTCCATACAAGTATACAATATATTTGTTTCCAATTAGATGGAAGTGTGTGTTAGTGTAGGTAAAAATAGTAGTATGAAAAGATCATTGAATATATAAGACACTTGTTTTATTATATGAATATATTAGTGGAGTATATAATTTTATGGAGAATTGAAATAAAATTATAGAGATTTTGGGATGACATTAAGAATTAATTTGGTAACAACATTTGGATTACATGAATGGGCCTCCATGCCTGTATTCCAACCCAATGATAGGATTTATGATGTAGGTAATAGATTTTTTTAATTAAATTGATTCAATCTTGGCCAAACCTATTTGTTTTTAGAGGTTTGGAGAATTTGGAGTATATGAGGCTTTTATAGTAGAGGAGTGGAACTCTTGTAATATTTTGAAAATTGATTTCTAGACCTGATTCTCAAAATAAATGTGTCACCCATAACTATAAAAAAATATCTATGGGAGAATATGATCTCAAATATTATAGAAAATGGCTCTTCGAAGTGTGCATAAGAAATTTGGGCCCTTAAGATTAAGGAATTGTACCTTATTATGATTAATTTTATCTTCATCATTGTAATTTATTTTAACTACACTCACTAACATTTTTGGTTATATACTAAGATGGAATAATTAGACAATAGAAATTTTGGAAAATCGAAATATGGAATCCAAATTTTCGCATTTCAATAACTGATGTAGAATAAATTTATATAAACTTATCCTTGCAAGTGTGACGACAACTCCGATTTTTAATGTAAAATCATCTAAAATATTCCCATGTTCTTATAGTCAATTGCAGAGTAAGATTAATTATATTTAAGTAAATAGACATAATTTATATTTTTTAAAAATAAATTATCTTTTAAAAAAACTATAATATAATTAATCCTTATGAATAAATCATATGAAAATTAATTTTTTAAACTAATATAAAATATTTTTCACAATTCAAAAATAACCAATCAAGATAGAAAAATACAAAAAATTCCCTATATTCTAAATTTTATGATTATATTAAAAATATTATCTTTCTTTGATATATTATAGATAATTAATTTTCAAATATTATATTTAAAAATGGGTTGTACCTAAAATGTGATGAAAATGCCTTAAAAAGATGTAGTATTTCATGCATAAAATTGAGTTAATTTTTTATCCTAAGCCCATAAAATGTATTTTATGAAAATAAAATATATTTTATTAAATACATAATATATATATATATATATCAGGTTAATTTAAATTAATAATATTAATGAATTTAATTTATGAGGTTGAAAAAAAATTGTGAGGATAAAAATTGTTTTCTGTTAAATTATTCGTTTTATAATCAATTGGTACATACATTCATGTCTAATTATTGCATAAAAATGAATTGATTTTTTAAACAGTATATTTTTATAATTTAGTTAAAACTATTCAAAATGGATAGTTCATATCTTATAATATTAAATATAAAATTTTAATATTATATTATTTTTCAGGAAAAAAATGTTTGCGTTTAGTGAATGATATTGAAAAAAATCACTATGTTGTGCAATGTAGAATAAATTTTTGTTGTGTGCATTGAAAGCTATTAAATTTATAGAATTTAATTAAAATAGGAAATATATAATAAATTACTAGGATATTATATTCCATAATGTGATTAGTTTCCTATTTCATAAACATTGTTGAACAAAATGTTGTACTTTATAATGTTAGGGTGTTATACTTGATAAATCACGTACATTATGCTAATCTTTCGAAACATGATTTCAGGATTCAAGAGGTGAGAATTTTGGGGCATGTGGAGTTAGAACAAGGTATTTAAAATGATTTTGATCTTGTAAGGGGTGTTAGTACGTGTGGATAACAACAAAATGTCTTTGAGGAATGGTGCATATTTAGATTACCTGGTTATTATCATGTAGTTTTGAAGGTCTTTTCAATGTTTTCATCTCTGATGAGTTATCTATCAAATAAGGGGCTCATTTTTTTATTAAAAATATTATATTTATTTTGATGATATGAAACATATTTTTAATACAACACTCTTTTTTACTCTTACAGATGTAGGGCTGGGCTTTGTGGTCTTCAATGATGCACTAGGATCAGGTTTGGTCTAAATTATTATGAAAGGTGATCACATAATTTCTTAGGGATCTCATTAGAGTAGGTCACATGGGTTGAATTATACAACCCATTTACTTGAACATGTATATGTGATTTACATGTTTAAATGTTGATGAAATTACATTATGGAGAAAGGTTTAACATGTATTTAAAAACATGATATTGAGTTATACATTCTCTCAAAATTATATGAACCTCTAACATGGGCATTGGAAATAATACCTATATTCATTCCATTTTGATATAACAAATATAACTGGTAAATGTAATGTCATAGAAAATTCCATGAGCAAGAAATTTCTATCATAGGACGTGAATGAATCATAGAATGAGTGGATGTTGAGGGATGAATTTTAACTATTGAATATTAGAGTCCATGAATTATGGGATAAGGTCTCTTTGGACTTTTATGAGTAGAAATATTCTTATATCAAGATAATTCTTTAGGATCATCATTAGGATGATGATTTCTATAGCTTCAAAGAATCTCATCGTGGAATTGAGATTATTATCTACTGTTCATTAGCCAAAGAGGTAATTATAATCAATCATAATTCATTTTTTTGTGATTTTAGAAATAAAGAAAGATGTAGGGTTTCAAAAAACCCAAAGAAAGAGGAATTTGATTTTGGTTGTGATATATCAGCTAATGAAATCAGAAGACCTTGTATGAATTAATGATACAACCAATTTTATTGAGTTACAAAATATCTACATGAAAGATTTTTTTACATCATGTTGCATTTGATGTAGTCTATGATAGGAATCCTTGGATCACATCTTGTTTTTGGAGAGTACCACAAGAGAAACTCATATCTCAGTTTTATTTGAGCACAACAAACCATATACAATCAGATGTTCAGATAGAAAGAGATATGTTGATTTTTAGGATATTCTTGGTGATTTTGATCTAGTAATTAGTGGGACCAATGATTACCATATGTTTCTCATATTTTTTCGTATAAAAATAATTTCTAGTATACAATTAGAATGTATATTTTTTCGGCCTTCTTTATCCAACCTTTCAATATCAATTGTTTCAGTTGAATAATTTTGTATGTTCTTTGGAAATATCAATCTTTTTTCAGGGGATGAGATAAAAGATTTATTTTATTCATCATATAATGTTGGTGACATAGATAAGGTATAATTAATATCCTAACCATCATCTCAAACCATTGGAAATCATTGTTGGTGTTCAGGAATTTGTAAAATGATTACCTCGTTGGGGTCATCAACTTCTTATGAGGAAAGGGAACCATCATTCTCCACTTGTGGGAACATTTTAGGTCCTTGAGTAGGTGTTAAAATTTTACTATAAGATATAACTACCACTAAAAATAAATTAAATACATAATGTTTTTCATGTATCTCAACTTCACAAGTATGTATCTAATTGATCTAATATTATGAGATTGAGTGATATTGTGGATGAACCTATTTTATCCAGGACTGAATGACCAAAGAGGATAGTTGATTCTAAAACCAAGGTGCACAATGGGAGGATGATACCATTTTTAATGTTTCAATCATTATGGTTCATATTAACATTATATGTTAGATATGGAGGAATTGGTGAGAGAGAAGGAGCCTCATCATTTTTACATGAATACTTATTTATAGGGATTTTGAAGATAGAAAGTTTTGTGGGTTGGGAGGTTGTAAAATAATATTTTGATTTTTAGTTATTAGTAATTCCCTAAATTTAAAATCCATTTATCGGGTTTTGTTCATGGGTTATTTTTTGGAAAAATCATTTGAAATGTTTATAATTGTGGTGTTGTACATGGTTGGCACACAGTTCTCCCAACACTGGGGAAAACTGGCTTTCGCAACGGGTTTTTTGTGATGGGTTTTATTCCCATCCCAAAATTCCATCCTTGCTGTTATTTACGACAGGGGGTTCTACGCGTCGCAAAGAACTTATTATTTGCGATGGTATTTAGGGTCTCATTGCTAAACATAAAGCGCAGTTTGGCACGGGATGCGCGCCAAACCATGATAAGGTTATTTGCGATGGGAAAATCATTCAGTCCCAAATAATGGCGGCGGTGAAATGGTTTTTTTGCCCGGATGTTTTCTCTTTGAAAATACAGATGCCGGTAAAAAGGTATTTGCAAAAGGATCTTGTCTTGTCTTAACATCTGTGTCGGCAGGACCCTTTTTTCAATGGGGCCCATCAAAAATACCATTTTAACCATAAATAGAAATTAATGCAGGCAAAGATATTTTCCACATGTATCCCATCAAAAATAGTCTCATAGCAACTAATCAAACCTATACCCCCCCCCCTTATATTTTTATTTCTTATTCCCTCAATTATTATTTCCTCTCTCACAGAACTCTATTTTTTGAGTGAAATTTTCCCTATGATTGTTTTTTTTACGGAGAAGTTTTGATGTCGTTTACATCAATAGGAGATCATGTTTAAAGGTATTTATATTTTATTTAACTTATAATTTATTTCAATTTTTATGATAATATTAATTATTGTTGATTAGTTGTAATTAAATTAGATTTAAATTGTTTTGTAATAAGTATTTATTTGTAATAATAAAATGAAATTATGAGTACTAATTCATAATAATTAGTAACAATTAATATTTAACAATAATTTACAATTATTAACGAAAATTAGTATTGTATATAAATAATTACTTGTAATTAGTAATTTTTAGTTGTAAATTTTAGTTATTAATATCAAGTAATTCTAATTTGTAATAAATATGAATAATTACTAATAAATATGAATAATTAGTAACAAATACGTGTAACTTGTACAAAATAGTAATAATTGGTAATAAATAGGAATAGTTTGTAGTAAATAAGAATACTTAGTAATAAATAGGTATAATTGGTAATAATTAAGAAATAATAGTAATAATTACTAACAAATAGAAATAATTAGGAATAATTAATAATAAATAAGAATAAATAGTAATAAATAAGAATACATATTAATAAATTGGAATAAATAGTAACAAATAGTAATAAATTTGAATAAATAGAAATAATTATGTCACAAACCGTCCCAGTGGGGCCCATTCCACAACTCCCCTAGCCTGCCTCCAATAGGCCAGGGGCGGATGACTAGCACTATGTAGGCAGGCTAATAACATGGGAGGCATTGCCTATAAAGATTTACACATTCACGCACATCTCCAGGCCCACAACGTTGAAAATTAAAAACTACTAAAAATTGAAATGCATGAATACACTAAAAATCCCTACCAACAGGGTACGACATGAAGTAAAGCACAACATGTGTAAAACCCTGGCCCAAAAGTACAAGCCCACCAAAAAGAAAGTCTATAAAAAGTCCAACTTGTAAGAATGGTGATGGCACTGCAGTATGTAGCTATAGGAACACACCTCGGCCGGTTTGATCTCACTGAGTACCATCCAGTCCTAGTCTGCCTTGAATCCTCTCAAAGGAGAGTATAACAATACCTAGTAGGAAACCCCGAAACCACAAAGGAAATACAACAAGGAAATACCAAAAATAAAAAATACAGTCAGCTCCACATGGTATATGTCTAATGAACATTCCACATGAATATCAAGATATACACATGCCCAATCGACTATCGCGAATACCACCACTAGGATCCAGCTCAAAGATTCCACTAAGCATGCAACCGTGAGAACACACTTCTAGGTCTGAATATAGAGGTATGAAGTACTCATTCCGGGAGAACACACTCCCCATGTACCTTGAGAACATGATGCTCAGATGAGGATCACAAAAAAGTCACGGGGTGATTCCGACAACTCAGTTGGAGCTAATCCGCTAAGTAGAGGATCAGTGCCTGGGTAAAGTTGGTCACATCGATACCAAGAACTCTTCCTAGGGTTATAGGGATTAATAGAGGATCTAGATCTAAGTCTCACTGAGTGGATTCCAACAACTCTATTCATGAAGACCTACTGAAGGGACCATACACCCGTATATAAGAAATGAAACCAAAACCTTCAGGGGGAAAACCATGGGTACGAACCCTAAGAAGCTTGTCCAAGTCACAGAAGACAAGTGGCTCAAGTCAAAAATGAAAGGTTACAAGTCATGTAGTATGGTTACACGTCATGTTCCTTGACCCTGAGAATTGCCCGTGTAAACGTATCGTGTCATTCTTTCAAGCAGTGTAAAACAAAAATACATGGCGTGTAGAAAAGGCACATGCCGTGTTCCTTGACCCCAGGAACTTCCCGTTTAACCGGCCTGTGTCATTCGCCTTTTCGGATAGAAAGAAACTACATGGCATGTAGAATAATCACATGATTTGTCTGAGCACCTAGGCTTGCTCTATGTACACTAGTCATGTGCCCGTACACGGCCTCTGTCGTTGTCCGTGTCGCCTTCCCATGTACCAGTACACGGGGTATCCCGTGTATCTGGCTAGGTCTGACCGGGGAGGGGTATACACAGTGTGTGCATGGTCGTGTACCCTGCCCATGTCCATGTACTCCCAGAGTACATGTTATGTAATCCTGCCGACGAACACACGTTGTGTATCCCATAGTACATGTCTTGTAGTTGGGATTTTTACAAAAACACTGTCGTCTTCCTTGAGTCACGGCTGAACCTCCGGATCTCGGTTCCTTTTCCGTTCGTCCCGATACTCCAGGTATTGGTTCGTTTCGTCACACTAACATCATAATGGGTATTTTCGGCTCTCAAAACTGCTCTTAAACGTTGAAAAATCCATCAAAATAATATCACTAAAAAACTCGTATCTACCGATCTACTTCGAATCGTTTGTCGAAACCGTCATCGCACCTTTGTGACACCGCTATGGGGTTGGATCATTAATCTCAGATCGTTGCGTCGTAGAACGGATGCGCAACGATTCGTTGTTCATCGCCCCACGAAAAATGTGAAGAACATGAAGGAGAGAAAGGATAGAAATCCAATGAAATAAAATTGAGGAACGAACCTCCATCGTCGTTCGTCATGGTGTTTATCCACTCCTGTTAATAGGATAAAATGGAGTAGAAAATATCGACAACAGAGAATCATCATGGATTTAATCTCCCAGAATCCCCGCAAAAGCCCATCCCGCCAGAACGATCCATCCGCAGACTAATCTGTTTGTGTATTATCCTTTATTAATCGTATAAATCAAGAACAGGGAAGAAAACACAATTTAAACATCCTACCCGGATTTCGCGGAATTCGTCAGTGATGATCTGGTTGCTGCGTCGTCGTCGCCGCATTTGGAGGTTTCCTCCAGATCCTCCAGAGTCTCCAAGGGTTTTAGGGTTATGGAAATTGTAACCCTGATCCCCTGCGAAATCACAATTTAAAAAGATAAGGGATTTCATCGTAATAAATATTTAAATAAAATATTTTAATTAAATATCTTATTATGGTTGCGTCCAAAAACCCAGATTTTACTAATGGCCTTCACCGGCCGATGTTAGGCCTTGCCTAAGGTAAAAACACTATTATGAATGCAATGGTGCCCTCAGATTTGGGATCTGAGCACCCGTTTTGGAGTTATTCCACTTTTTCAGGAAAAACACACGTTCTTGTTATTTAATTATTAAATTAAATTCAAACAATTGTTTCAGGATCACTGGGCCTTGGAACTGCACGCCGTCTTAGATCCTGGTCTCGAATTAATTCACATATAGTATTAAAAATAACACATGGAAAAATCCAAGACATTACATCACACCCACCATAGGGATTTAAAATCCCAGAAAATCCAAAACAAAGGCTACTAAAAAAGATGTGGGTATTGCACGCGAATCTGAGCCTCCCGCTCCCACCTGCTCTCAGGGAAATTCCCTTGCTGCCACCGGACATGCACCAAGGGAATAGCTCACCCACGAAGGATCTTCTCCTGTCGGTCCTCGATCTCCACTGGGTACTCAGCAAAGGTCACTCCATCATTGATGTCCAGATCGCCGGAGTCGATGACGTGTGATGGATCATGCACGCACCTCCGTAGCTGTGACACATGGAAGACGTTGTGTACCTAATTCATCTGGGGAGGTAAATCCATGAGATACTCTACGTCATCATCTCTACTCAAAATTTGGAAAGGGCCAACGAACCTCAGAGATAGCATGCCGCCTCGGCCAAATCTCTGCAATCCCCGTCAAGGTGAGACCCGAAAGAACACATGGTCACCCTCCTATAACTCCAAGAGCCTCATCCTCTTATAGGAATATGACATATGCCAACTCTGTGCATTCTTCATCCACTCCTAGTTGACCTGAATCTTCTCTGTAGTAGCTCTCAACATCTCTAAGCCCAAGAGTGCTGACTCTTTCTGGTCAGTCCAGTAAAGTGGCGACCAGCAGGGTCGCCCGTACAGAGCCTCGAATGGTGTCATACCAATAATGGAATGATAACTGTTGTTATAAGAAAATTCCACTAGTAGAAGGTGATCCTCCCAGGTACGACCGATGTCATGTATGGAATCTCGAAGCATATCTTCTAGAACCTGAATGGTCTGCTCTTTCTGACCATCATTCTGGGGAAGGAACGTTGTGCTCAAGCGTTACTGAGTCCCAAAAGATTTCTACAATCCCTTACACAACAATGATGTGAAACGAGCATCACGATCTGAGGCAATCGTGGATGGAACTCCATGAAGTCGGACTATCTCTTGCACGTAGTGGCGTCCCAGGATCTCCACTGAACTCTACTCTCGTATGGCTAGGATGTGGGCCAACATGGTGAGTCGATCACTGATCACACAGATGGCATCATGTCCCCTATAAGTATGTGGTAAACCTGTCACGAAGTCCATGGATATCCCTTCCCACATCTACTATGGCACCTCAAGGGGCTGAGTCAAACCAGCTGGCACCTGGTGCTCTGCCTTTACTTGCTAACAGGTAAGGCACCGAGAGACAAACTCTGTCACACCCTTCATTATTCTTGGCCACCAGAACTGACGTCGGAGGTCCTGATACATATTTTATATGCCTGGATGCACTGAAAAATGGGATGTATAGAACTCCTAAAGAACCTCCTCCCACAATGTCGTTGGTACTATTGTGCGCCCTCTGAAGAGAACCACGTGCTCCCAACCTTCTGAATATCAATCAGCAGCATCACCTGTGGATATTTGAGCACGTAGAGTCTCACAGCTACCATCCTCGCGATGTGCTTCCCTGACTCATTGTAAGAGTGGAGGGGTAACAACCATTTACTGAAGGTTTGATCCCTCATTTCCATCCACGAAGGATAACTGTAAGGAGACCAACTTCCTTGTTTCCTCATCTAGAAAATACGAACTAGATTTCCTGTTGAGAGCATCCGCCACTATGTTCCCCTTCCCAAGAGTATAAATGATCTCAAAGTCTTAATCCGGGAGGAACTCAAGCCAACTCCTCTATCTCAAATTCAGATCCATCTGAGCAAAGTTATTTCTGAGACTCCTGTGGTCATAGTAGATGGTAAACAGCTCACCCATCAGGTAGTGCCACCATATCTTCAATGCGAAGACTACCACTGCCAACTCAAGATCATGGTTCGCGTTGTTCTACTCGTGTGGCCTCAACTGATGTGAGCCATAGGCAATCACCACTTCTCTATACATCAGGACACAACCAATCCCGTTTCCTGATGTGTAGCAGAACACTACGTACTTGACACCCTCCTCTGGTAACATCAATATCGGGGCGCTCTTCAAACTCTGTCTCATCTGTTGGAAAGCTTGCTGGCATCTCTCGGTCCACATGAAAGGCTGCCCTTTTCAGGTCAAATCTGTCATGGGTCCTGCAATCCTGGAGAAATCAAGGATGAATCTCCAATATTAGCCTACCAACTCAAGGAAACTCTGCACCTCCATCGCGCTTCGAGGTGGCTCCCATGCTAGCACTACCTCCTCCATGGCTGAGACCACTGCTACACCATCTACTGAGATAAAGTGTCCCATAAAGTGGACCACTTGTAACCAAAACTGACACTTCGGGATTTTCCCGTAGAACTGGTGCTCTTGGTGTGTGTCCAGAACCATCCATAGGTGTCTCACATGCTCCTCCTTGTACGAAGTGTGCACAAGGATGTCATCGATGAAGCCCACTACAAACTGGTCTAGATAGGGTTGAGAGATCTGGTACATGAGCCCCCTTAACACTACCAGGGGTTTCGTCATGCCGAAGGGCATCACCAAGTACTCATAGTGACCATAGCGAAATCGGTAATCTGTCTTCGGTATATCCTCATTACGTACTCGCAACTGGTGATAGCATGATCGTAGATCAACTTTTGATAACCATCGTTCCCCTCTCAACTGGTCGAAGAGGTCATCGATTCTCGGTAGAGGATTCTGATTCTTTATGGTCACCTGATTCAAGCGCCGGTAATCCACACAGAGCCTCAATATCATGTCTGCCTTCTGGGAAAACAGAACTGGGGCCACCCAGGGTGAAACGTTGGGTCTCACAAAGCCCTTCTTTTGTACGTCATCCAGCTGCACCCTCAGCTCATGAAGCTCTGCAGGAGCCATCCCATATGCTGACACAAATATCGGTGTCGTCCCAGTTTGAAAATCAATCCATAAATCTGTCTCCCAAAGGGGAGGTAACCCGGGGATATCCTCCGGAATGATGTCCCCGTACTCAGCCACTACTGCTGGAAACTAGAAACTCGTAGCATCTGCTGCGCCAAGGGCTAGGCTAGCCAACTGATGTGAAATTAGTTGTGCCCTCCTATGCACGAGTCCATCCTATTCATCCTGGGTTTCTCTTTCACCAACAAAAGAGATCATAGTTCCATCACAGTGGACACACCGCACCCCTTGCCTAAAATATTCAATCTGGGTATGAACTGTTGATAGCCAATCCATTCCAAGAATGACATCGTAAGGCCTCGACGCTACCACCAAGAGGTTCCAACCGAAACTCTCACCTCCAAGGGTCAGGTCATACTGTCTACAGAGGTGTGTGATCTCATAATATTATTCATTCGGTGTCTCTTAGTGTAAGGGTCGAGTCAACGACTCAACTTGAATCTCAAGGTCTCGAACAAGATAAGAATCCAGAATGGAATGACTAGCACCTCTTTCTATCAATATGGAAGCCATGGTAGAAAAGACATAGATAGTACCTCTAATCATTCTGGGAGTACCTAGGTCATAAGCCTTTGCCGCTTGCAGCTGTCCCTGCCTCTGTCCACCAGCTCCTTGAGCCTGGGGTGGACCTCCTAGGGGTGGTGGATGTAAAAGATAAAAACGCTGACCACCTCTGGCTGCTCTCCCATCTCCCCTACCACATCCACCGGCCCACAAATCTACCTTCTCCACACGTTTCCTCTGCCTTAGTGGTCCATCCACTTCTCTTGTATGCGTACTGCACTCAGGGTAACCAGTGAAAACTCCTATCTAAAGAGACTCTCAAACTCCGACCATGCAAGTGTCGCATCATCATGAGTCTGGATAACCAAACTCCACCATCGTCCTAACGAGTCCTGCAGAAGGCTCACCGCCATGATCACCATCTGGTATGATGGTGTCTTGACCAAATGGAAGACTCTGGCTAATGCCTCAAGCCAGGCCTCTATTTCCTGAGGGTCAGGCTTGCCTCAAAACATGAGGGTTCTCTGTCTCTAAAACTCATGTAGTGTGCTCAGCCTGCACTACTCCTCCACCGGTACAGCAGGAAGTAAACACTTCTCCAAAGGTGGTGGGATAACTGGCACACCACCTAGTGGTAAAATTGGGGGATCTGGTCCCTATATTGAAGTATCATCACTAAGAGGGTCATCCTCGTGATCGAGCTGCTGGATCCTAGCGGGTGCGCATCACGGAGGCATCCTGTAAGGAAACAAGATGTATCTCAGTCAGTGAGTATAACTGGAGAGCTGACTCAAAAAGGAAATGGAAACCACAAACCATTATTATATGATGTGTGTACCATTATTTTCCCGGAAACTAGTTTTATCATGTTCCGAGTCGAAAATATTGTCATCAGAGTCTGGGTGTATGGATACATCAGCCACCCGCACCCACACTGGGGTCCTTGGCTTGAAATCCGAACTCAAAACTCTTAACACTGTTGCCCAAAACAAACTCACAAACTCTCAGTCCTTGGGTAGAACTGACCACCTCTGATACCACTCTGTCATGACCCATCCAAGTGGGGCCCGAGCTGCAACTCCCCAAGCCTGACTCCAATAGGCCAAGGGCTGGTGACTAGCACCGAGTATACATGCTACTAACATGGGAGGCATTGCTTATAAACCTATACATACGCACTCAAATACCCAAGCACACCAAGATAAAAAGTTAAAACTACTTAAAATATAAATGCATTCATACAATAAAAATCCCAACCAACAGAGTACGAAAGGATGTAAAGTACAGAAAGTGTAAAACCCTGGGCCAAAAGTACAATCCCACTAAAAAGAAAGTCTGTAATAAAGTCCAACCTGTAAGAAAGGTGCTGGGATTGTAGTATGTATCCATAGGAACATATCTCAGCCTGTCTGATCTAACTGAGTACCGTCTGGTCCTGGTCCGCCTAGAATCCTGTCAAAGGATCACTCATCTGCACACCACACGACATGTGTGGAAAAAGCCCACGTAGGGGTGAGTATAAAAATACCCAGTAGAACACCCCGAAACCAAAAATGAATTACAACAATGAAATACCACAAAGGAAAAACACAGTTAGCTCCATAATGTATATATCTAAAGAAGATACCACAAGAATATCCTGATATACACATGCATAATAAACTATCTTGAATACCACCACTAGGATCTAGCTCGAAGATTCCACTAAGCATTAAACTAGGAGAACACACTCCTAGGTCTGAAGAGAGAGGTGCGAAGTACTTGTTTCGGGAGAAAACACTCCACATGTACCATGAGAACGTGATGCTCAGATGAGGATCAAAACCAAGTCGTTGGGTGATTCCGATAACTCAGTCTGATCTAATCCGCTAAGTAGAGGATCGAATCCTGGGTAAAGTTGGTCACGTCGATACCAAGACCTCCATCTAGGGTTCCAGGGATGAATAGAGGATCCAGCTCTATGTCTCACAGATGGGATTACAACAACTATATTCAGGAAGACCTGATGAAGGGATCATACACTCGTATATAAGAAATGATACAAAAACATTTAGGGGAAAACCCATGGGTATGAACCCTAAGAATCTAGTCCTAGTCACAAATGACAAGTGGATCATGTCAACAAGAAATGGTTACATGGCGTGTCGTATGGTTACAAACTGTGTTACTTCACCCCGGGTAATGCCCATGTAAACGGACCGAGTCATTCGTTCAAGCCGCGTAAAAACAAACTACACGACATGTAGAAAAGGTACACGCTGTGTTCCTTGACCCTGGGTACTGCCCGTGTAACCGGCCCATGTCATTCGGCTTGTCATATAGAAAGAAACTACATAGCGTCTAGAAGAATCACATGTTGGGTCTGAGCACCTCGGCTCGCTCCGTGTATACTGGCCATGTGCTCGTACACTGCCTCTATCCATGTCTGTGTCGCCTGCCCGTGTACCAGTACACGAGGTATCCCGTGTATCTGGCATGTGAGGGGTATACACGGTGTGTCCATGGCCGTGTACCCAGCCTGTGGCCATGTACTCCTGTAGTACACGTTATGTAATACTGCCGACGAACACACACTGTGTAGCCCATACTACATGGCGTGTAGTCAGGATTTTTACAAAAACTCTGTCTTCTTCCTTGCGTTGCGGCTGAGTCTCCGGATCTCGATTCCTTGTCAGTTCGTCCCGATACTGCAAGGATTGGTTCGTTTCGTCACACGAACATCATAATGGGTGTTTTCAGCTCTAAAAACAGATCATAAATGTCGAACAATCCATCTAACGAAATTCTCCTGAAAAAACGTATCTCCACATCCGCTCCGAATCGTGCGCCGAAACCGTCATCTCACCTCAGTGACACTGCTCTGGTGTTGGATCCACAAACTCGGATCGTTGTGTCGCAAAACCGATGCGCAACAATATGTTGATCATCACCCCGTGATGAACGCGAATAACACGAAGGAGATAAAGGTGAGAAATCCATTGAAATAAAATTGAGGAATGAACCTCTTCCATCGTTCGTCACGGCGATGATCCGCTCCAGTTAATAGGATAAAATGGGGCAGAAAAGATAAAAAACAGAGAATCATCCTGGATTTAATCTCCCAGAATCCCCGCAAAAGCCCAGCCCGCAAGAACGATCGATCCGCAGACTAATCTGTTTGTGGATTATCCCATGTTCATCATATAAATCATGAATGGGGAAGAAACACAATTTAAACATCCTACCTGGATTTCACGGCCTTCGTTGGCGATGATCTGGTCGTTGTGTCTTCATCACCGCATTGGGAGGTTTCCTCCAGAGCCTCTAGAGCCGCCAAGGGTTTCAGGGTTATAGAAATTTTAACCCTGATCCCCTGCGAAATTTCGTTTTAAAAATATAAGGGATTTATCTATAACAAAGATTTAAATAAAATATTTTAATTAAATATCTTTTTAAAATTGCGTCCAAAAACCCTGATTTTACTACCAACCTGTGTCGGTCGATGTTAGACATCACCTAAGGTAAAACGCTGTTCGAAACGCAATGGTGCCCTCAGATTTTATATCTGAGCACCTATTTAGTACTTATTCCACTTGTTCAGGAAAACTGCACGCGCGTGTTATTTAATTGTTAAATTAAATTCAAACATTTGTTTCAGGCTCACCGGGCCTCGGAACTGCACGCCGTCTAAGAGCCTGGTCTTGAATTAATTCCCATACAGTATTAAAAATAATGCATGGAAAAATCCGGACATTACAAATTAAGAATAATTTGGAATAATTAGGAATTAATAGGAATAATTAGGAATAAATTGGAATTTCTAAGAATAATTAGTAATAATAATTTTGAATAATTAGTAATAATTAGGAAAAATTAGTAATAAATATTAATAATTAGTAGTAATTATTAATAATTAGTTATAATTAGAAATAATTATTAATAAATAATAATAAATAGTAATAAATAGTATTAAATAGAAATAAATAGTAATAAATAATAATTTGTAAAAAATTAGTAACAATTTGTAATAACTAGTAAAAATAAGTAATAATTAGTAATAAATAGAAATAAATAGTAATAAATAGTAATAATTAGTAATAATTAATAATAAATAGTAATAAATAGGAATATATTGGATTAAATAGTTATAGAAATGAATATATTGAAATAAATATGAATAAATAGAATAAATAGTAACAATTAATAACAATTACTAATAAATAGGAACAATTTGTTATAAATAGAACCAATTAGTAATAAATAGGAACAATTAGAAATAAATAGGAACAATTAGAAATAAATATGAATAATTAGTCATAAATAGTAATAAATATTAATAAATAAGAACAATTAGCAATAAATAAGAACAAATGGGAACAAATAGGAACAATTAGGATCAATTACAAACAATTACGAACAATTAAAAACAATTAGGGACAATTAGGAATAATTAAGAACAATTTAGAACAATTCAGAACTATTTGGAAATCTTATGAATAATCAGGAACAAATTGGGTCAATTATAAAAAAATAGTAAGAAATAGTATGAAATAGTATGAAATAGTAATAAATAGTAATAAATAGTAATAAATGGTAAAATAAATACCAAATAATAGGAACGATTAGTAACAATTAGAAATATAATGGAATAGTTAGTAATGAATATGAATAATTAGGAACAATTAAGAACAACAAGGAACAATTAAAAAGAATTAGGAACAAGTTAGAACAACTAGGAATAATTTTCATCAATTAGAAACAATTAGCAACAATTTCCAACAATTAGAAACAATTAGGACCAATTAGAAATAATTAAAAAAATTAGAAAAAATTTGGAGCAATTAGGAACTATATGAAACAATTAGAAACAATTAGCCACAAATAGTAACAATTAGGAACAATTATAAACAATTAAGAACAATTAGGAACAATTAGAAATAATTAGGAATAATTAAGAATAGTTAGGAACAAATAGAAACAATTAGAAACAATTAGGTACAATTAGAACCAATTACCAACAATTAGAAACCATTGACAACAATTAGCAACAATTATAAACAATTAGCAACAATTAGAAATAATTAACAACAATTAAGAAGAAAATAAACTGTAATAAATTGTAAAAACTTCTAATAACTTGGCACAATTACCAGTGGATTGACAACACTCCTTTTACTTGATGACTATTCTCCTTTCAACATTCATCGACTAAGAACATTATGAAATGTATGCTTCTACAAATGTTTTTTTTGTATCAATATGGTGAACACAATTCCAGAGAAGACTATAATAACTTGATTTTGGATCCTTCATGGTTTCAAAATTTAGTACATGATATCATAGGTCCATCTTTTCAACAAAATCTATCTCAAGATAATATTTATTTAACTCCTGATTTGGTACCATGTGGATTTTATGAGTGGTTGAGGTCTACTGAGGATGAATTATATTGTTGTTAAAAGATAATAAAATTAAAAGAAGTTTCAATATTTATGGATATTAAATCAGATAAACCAATATCAAATAACAGTTTTGATCAGATATTTTATTTGGTTAGAACTATGCTACCTGATGGAAATGTGTTGCTGGAAAATCACTATGAGAGAAAAAGGTTGGTTCGTAATATAGGCATTAGTGATTTGAAGATTCCTATATGTCAAAGTGATTGAATATTATATTTTAGTTAAAATGATTCATTGGATAGTTGTCCAGGATGTGGGAAATCAAGGTAAAAAAATTTCAACAAGAGAAGTTTGCATTGATTCCTATAAAATAGTTGGAATATTTTCCACTTACACCTAGGTTGCATCATTTATTTATGTCTCAGAACACAGTGTTAATGATTTCGTGGAACAAAACCAAGATTTCATTTGATAAAAACAAGAATCATCCTTATGACGATGATTCATGGAAACAATTTGTCTGTCGGTATTCGTGTTATACTTTAGTAGCCCGAAACATGTGATTAGGTCTTTCTACCGATGGTTTCTGCCCATTTGATTCTTATGGTAGTCAGTATTCATGTTTCCATGTCTTTATAACTCTGTACAATTTACTTCCATGTATATTGACGAAGGATCTAAATATAATTTTGAACTTATTAATCCAAGGACATCCAAAAAATAATGATGATTTTTATTTGAAAACATCGAAAGATGAGTTAAATGCATTGTGGTGTGATGGTGTTAGTAGATATGATGTTACAGCGAAACCAAATTTCAAATTTTACGTTACATTGATGTCGAAATTTAGTTTCATTCCGACATATGGGATGTTATTTGGCTAGAGTACACATGGTCTAAAATCATGTCCTTACTCTATGAAATACAACAAATCCTTTATTCTCATCAATGGAAAAACCCATTCTATTTTTACTGTAATCGTAGATTTCTTCTAACCGATCACCCTTTTCTGAGGAACAAATATCATTTTAGAAAAGGTACAACTGATATGGATGAACCTTCAAAAATGATATTAGGTACATAGTTAAAATCAGTAGTTTATTAATTACCTCTAATCACATTTTGGTCAACATTAAACCCATAAAAAATCCCCGGATTTGGAAAGAACACAATTGGATAAAATGATGCACATTTTGGGAACTTCCATATTGGTCTGATTTTTTGTTCTACCACATGTTGTATTTCATGAATATTGAGAAAAACTATTTTGATAATTTATTTAATACGCTTTTGTATACACAAGGTATGAACAATGATACTGTAAAGGCACGATTAGGTCTTGCCCTAATTTTCAGACAACTAGAACTTTAACTATTTGAAAATGTTAGATCACAAAGGTTAATGAATCCAAAATAATTTTATATATTTTTCAAAGTGATTTGCTTATTATTTTTCAGTGGATTTTAGATTTGAGACTTCCAGATGGATGTGCTTCCAATTTGGGCAGATGTGTTAAGAATGGTTATATTACAAGATAAAAAAGTCAATATTTTCATGTTAAAATTGAAACACTTACTCAAATTGGATTCATAGTTTAGTTGAATTATATGTTATGGGATTCTATAACAGACATATCAAATTCATTACGAGAAACTTGTGAAGTGACAACTAACAACGATGCACTATGAAAACTATATGATGATGTTGCTGTAATTATATGTAAACTGGAAAAAATCATTATGACATATTTCATTGACTCAATGGGAAATCTGATATTAAATTTGCCACATGATACTAAATGTGTAGGATTAGTAAATTTTCGATGGATGTATCCATTTGAGATATGCATGCATGAATTGAATAAAAAAGTCTGTAACAAAGTATTAGATGAAGTCTCAATTGCTGAATCTTATTTACAAGTGGAAATATCTTTTTTCTACTCCCATTATTTTGAATCGGAATATCTCTCAAAACACATTCACATGGGTTGAAATGAGGGGATTGTTAATTATGAAATGGAAAATAAATTATTAGTTTTCAATCATCCAAATATTGCCTTTGGTGGTGTTCACTAATGATGGATTTCAGATAATGAACATCAAAGAGGTCATACATATGTTTTTCTCAACTCTGATGAAATTACATCATTTGTACTGTGAGTGATTATATCAATTATTCTATAATTTATGTTACATTATGTAAACATATTTTATTTGTAGGTTATATGATAATCATATCTATAAGAAACTTTACCAAATTATAGCAGCTATTCTTGAAGAATACAGTCCAAAAAAAATTATCAATGGTTTCAGAAACTAGTAAAATAAATTATTAATGTTTTAATATCAATTATGTTTATCATTTATTATAGAGATAATTGTTTGAAAAAAATTAAGGTGTCACAACATACTGAGAAAATTGATAAGCGGCTATGTATATTGTGTAACCCACCATAAAAAATGGTTAAATCTTATAATTCCTATGTGTTGAATAGGTTTATATTTCATACACATGCATATGGAGAATCAAAAAAAACAATGATCAACCGAGTTTGCTGGAGAGAATCGCATCATATAAGAACTGAAGTTGACTTTAATGGCATTATGGATGAAATTACTGAGTTCGGTTATCTCCGACAGAATTACATAATGATATTTAGATATCGGTGGAAGGATATTGTGAGATGCTTTCATTTTTATTCGACTCATGAAGTCATTGATATTAAATATAAATTTCTTCGTATAGTAAATAGACCATTTTTACTAGTTTAATAATAACATCAAATTTATTACGGAATGTAATATGCTACATCAAGTGACTTGAGTGATTGTTGGAGCATAATAAAAATGAAATTATGGGAAAATCAGTTTACTCAAATAGAATGTGGTTCCTTAGAAGTGGATGGAATTGATGTTTTTCCAGAGACTGCTCAAAATCCATCTTTTTTAACAATGAGATGGGAATATCGATAATGACACGCCACAATTTAGGATCGATGATGAAAAAGATGTTAATGAGGTTAAAAATTAATTTGAAATGACAAGTGATGATTAAATTAGAACTCATATGGATGTTGATCATGCTGACGAGGAAAATAAATACATTGACATAGATAGTTATGGATATGAGAAAGAATATGGGAATTGAAATAGTTAAATGCTAGTTATAATCATATCTAATATGTATCTATATATAATATTTATTTTCAAATATATGATGACAACAATAATTTTTTGTTTCTAATGGATCCTGATCTATTTTTCAAGTTGAAGGAGGCTGAGCGACCTTTAGATGAGAGAGATTTTGGATCATCTAGCCCTCAACCTACTGGTAGTTCAAGGTTACACAGAGGGGGTACGGTCTTGCGCGAATGATGTTTATGGACCCTCTCCCCATGCGACATCCACGTCTTGGATTCGATGAATGAACACAGAGGTATTCCAACTTATATATTTTAGTTAACATATATATATTTATTTATTTATATACAAATTGTTTGAATATTTATTCCATTTTCATAGTTTTCCGCATGTAGATGTTGGAATGGGGACAACTATCTTGAACAATTATTTTTCTTAGCCTTGGATCACATGGGAACCGATTACCATGGATTTGGGGCTTGAAATGTTCAATCATTTGATGGTATGTAAATAAATTATATTTATTTTGGAATTTATTTTATTATTAACTTAATATTATAAATTTTTAATAGGGTTTATGTTTTCCCATTGATGATATCATGAGTGATGTTATACACGCAACATGGAAGGTGACTATGCATGACCATTTCTGTTAGTTTTTGAAATTTTTGAGAAAAATTTCCATTAAGAAAGAAAGAGTGACATAATTTGATGAGTCATATAGAGCCCAATGACCAATGTATATTTTATCTCATGTTTGGGATGGATTATGTTTACACAGGTAGGGTGGTGGATTTTAGAGGAGATCATTAGTGGGTTTGCAGAACTGGGGGAGACAGGAGGTGACACATCAAGTTGGTAGCTGTATATTTAGTACGCATAGAGAGCATCTAGAAATAATCATTTTTAAATATTTTTTTATAATTTAATATAAAGAGTTTATTTTATTTTTCTATAGGAAGTTGATCATCCCTATATTATAGAGTACAAAATTTATCGAATGATGTACAGTGATCCAGCCACTGGAGAGATTAGAGGTGATCTCCAGTGTCAGATTGTGGTTAGTATTATTTTTTTTAGTTTTACTATTAAATACAATTAATATTTTCACAATTTTAATATCAAATTGAAATTGAAGGAGTAATATGGGGCTACGACCTATTAGATATAGGCAGAGAGTCAGGACGAGACGATCAATTAGACCAGTGCCCACCATTTCGATGAGGCGACATATATGCAGGCAACTAAGTATAGCTTTGAGAGGGGATGAGTTGTTGGTGTCGACTCTCCTTTTACTCCTGGAACATATTACAGTTTAGTTGCGATGTTAGTGTCTAGATTGAGAGGAGATCTTGGAGAGGCATAATATCTTACCTCACATTATCAGTAGCAATTGAAAAATAAATCTAGTCTTATAGAGAGTTTACATAAGTACTATGAAGAGATGTGTTAGCTGGAGTAGTAGCAACAATAGCAGCACGAGAAGGAGATGTTTTGACAGTAGCACCAGCATCACGAGCAGATGGAGTACACACGCCATCTGATGAGTAGTTTAGGGATGGAGTTTTCTCTACAATCTCCCATATCTTCTCCACCTACTCTAGAAGACGACACCCATTGATTTTTTTATGATACAAACATTTGAATTCATGATTTGTTGTAATATTAAATATTTACAGTTTCTGTCTTTTATATTGGTGAAAATAATTCATATTTTAATTTTTTTTAATATTTTATTATATATTATTTGTATTATACTTTTTTAAATATTTATTTATTTTAGTAATAACAATAATCATATTTTTTTTAGTAAATATTGAGAATTTAAATAGTTTTTTATTTTATTAATTTTTAATAATATTAATATTAATTTTTCATTAATCATAATTTTTTTAAATATAATTTTTTAAAAATAAATTTTTTAATGTTTGTTTATTTTACTAATAATATTAATAATTGATGATTTTTTTTATTTTTTTACAATACTGAGAAATTTAATATTATGTATTTATTTATTATTTTAATAATATTAATATATTTTTTCTTTAATCATATCTTTATTAAATATATATTTTTAATTTTTTTTGGTTTTTCCGATGGGGCTTTTTGTGAGGGGACCCCGTCACAAATAGTTTTAATATATTTTTTTTTAAAAAGTATTTGCGATGGGATTACAGACCCATCCCAAATAATATTTGTGATGTGCCCTTCACAAAAACGGTTTTATATATAATGTATATAATCAGAGACTTAAAATTTTCGTCGGGCTTATTGAAAAAGGTTTATTTATATATAATGTATATGATCGGAGACTTATTTGCGACTGGAATCTTTCCCCTCAGAAATACTATTTTTTATGACGGGCCCATGGCACAAAATATTATTTGGGACACCGTTTTCTACAACGGGCTAATTGCGACGATGCCCCGTCGCTAAATCCTATTTGTGACGGGATCTCGTTGCAAATATCCCATCACAAATATCCCTTTTTCCACTAGTCCAAATCGTTTGATAAGCTAGAAAACCCAAGGAATAGAAGAGAGTGTGGATTTCATAGGTTCAACAAAAAGGTTGAAAAACCATGATATATATATGGATAAACTACAAAACGCATTCAAAAGGGAAACATGTGTTTAGTTCATGGATATTATAAATCATGGGGCTCTAGACAGTGACATACACGTACTAAGTTTTAAATATGTAAAATTATTTAAATACTCCTACAACACTTTTTTCAAGTGCATGATGGACTACACTCAACCCCTAACACTTTCTTCCTATGAAGTATCATCGAAGAGCCTATTTTGGACTCTAAAAATCCTGCCAGAAACATATTTAAACATGTATAATGTTTTTTAATCCATTCCCATTTATTTTCCTCTTCATAATATCATTCTCCCACACACTCCCTCTTCCTCCATCAAGTTTTTTTTGAAATTCATGTTAATAGAAGACATAATAATAAATTTTTGGATTATACCACACATTTTTATTAGTGGATACTTTTATTCATCATTCTTATATGGGGAATCCCATATCAATTGATTTAGTATCTAAAGGACCCAAGATAGATGGTTATGTTTTTATCATCCAACTCAATTAGCCCTAAATTTCTGTATTAAATTTCAATTGTCTAATTTTAATATAATATCTTCTAATTTATTTCAATTATTTTATTAAACTAACAATTTAATGGAATTTTGATTTTGGATTTTTAAAATTGAATTATTTTCATGAAATTGTGAAGACCCCCAATTCTACTTATTTACAGAGTGTTTGTGAAATTAATGAAAATTGGGGAAATTATAATTGTTTAATTTAATTTATAAAAATGTATAATGTATATTTTTTAATATAAATATAAAAATTGATTTGATGAAATTGATTTAAAATTATTATTTGTGAAAAAATGGACTAAAATGATTTTGATCGAAACATCTGTGTTTTATTTTTCAAAAATTATTTTTTGATTAATTTCCCATTTATCATGAAAACTAAGGAATAAAATATTTTGAAATAGAGAATGGGATAATTATTATTATTATTTGTAGTGTTGATGTAAATTTTAAAAAAACATTATTTTAATAGGGTACATGAATTCCTTAGGATGTCAGTGAGTTATCGGACATTAGTATTTAATTTGAAATAATCTATAACATAAATTATGCACATCAAACCCAATATATAATGGGAATTAATTTACCTTTAGCCAAAAAAATTGATTTTTATATAATAATAATTTAATTTCAACTTCAGAGTTTGGAGTCCTGTTGCCAATTACTATTATACATTTTATGCATATAACCATTTTTGTGTCTTGTTTGTCTTAGAAATGAAAATATTCTATAATTATAAACTATTTCACATTCCTTTTAAATTTAAATAAGATATTTCTCATGAAATAAATTATTATGAAATTTGATTGTATATTTTCCACAAATTTAAAATGTTAGAATCTTTTTAAAATATTTTTTTCGTTCAAAATTTAAAACATGAATTTCTTAAATATTATTTTGAAATACCAAACATGTTTATTTAATATTTAATTAATTATTTGGTAAAGTAAATGTGTTATCTCTTATGGAATACTTGGTGAGAATTTTCTGGGCTTTTAGATAAAAACATACATGTTCCATTGAGTGATTATAGATTGTTTCCTTTTATGTTTGAGGAGGGTTAATATAGCATAAGGATGAAATTCTTGCAATTGATTTGTAGACATGGAGAGTTATGTCAATTGGTATATGTGTTATTTATCCTTTTTGGGTATAAAGTTTTAGTAATTTTGGTTACAAAAAACTATTAGGTTTTTTATATACATATCTTTGTGGTGTTTATCTTTTATTAATAAAATATTTTTTCCATGATTCGACAATATTTGTAGAAAATTAATTACAACGTTCATTTTTATGATTCAAGGTGCTACCCACCAACTAATGTGTATTGGTAACTCCATTAGGGCTATGTCAGTGTCATCATGGTTATTATGTTACTAGGGTACCAAACAAGTTAATGAATGTTTATCAAATTTATATATGGGTTATTGAATGTGTTATCTAAATTATAATTATGAATGTTCACATTCATATATTAATCATCATTCTTAATATTGAATAAAAGATAAAATTTCATAATCTATGATTTTTTACTTGAACATTAGACTCAATATGGGTGAGTAAATAAATAGTGATATATATTAGTAAATAAAAATGATCTAAAAATAATAGATAATAATTTTTAGACGTGAGGATGAATTCATCATATCGTTATTTACATTTCCTACTTTCCAAAAATTAATTCCTATGTTATGGGGGAATTTTTTAGTGTTTAAAAACATCTTCCATGTGGGTCTTAAATTTTTTAGCATGACTATTTCCAAAATCCCACTTTAGGAGTATTAAATATGTTTAGAACATTGTATCATAACATTATAGGGTTAATTTCATAAATTCATAAAAATTTGTTGGCAATTTTTAGTCAAAAACAACAATAATATTTTTTTATCGATATAGTGATTTGATGAAGAAATGGTTAGTATTTAGTGAATCCTCTAGATATTTAGTATAATTAATAGGGATAAAAATAGTATTTTTAAAATTGAAATATATATTGAAAGAAGGTCCCTAATTTATATATTAAATATTGCTACATCACTTATTGTATTTTTAGCATGTAAAGAGAGGTTATCTTTAAACAATATGATAATTTGTGGAATAATAATTTTGTATGTATAGAAATTGATAATATTTCAAATTAAATTTGAATTTTCAAATTACATCAATATCCACGGAAAGTACTACAAATTCACTCTTGATAATCTACAATAAAAAGACGTAACACTATAATAGAAACTAATTATCAATATGAAGTATTATAAATTTAAATTACCTTAAGAGAGAAAAAAATCTCACTGAATTGTTTTAAATAAAACAAAATTTAATATTTTAAAAAAATTATAAATGAATATTATGTAAATGAAACAATTTGTTAATAATTTAAAAATTTAGAAAAACTATATTTTATAATTAAAAAATGGTTTTTAATAAAATAATTTCGTAGGTGAAGAGGGTTCATTAAATAATCATTATTTGGGAAAACATATTATATTAATGACTGGATTATTTAGAAAAAACCAATCATATTATATTAAAATAAATAATTTTATTTCATTTAAATAATTTTATGGTTTAAAATTATTACAATATTTAATTTTAAAAATAAATCCAATGATTTGAATAAAAAAATAATTGTATGTATTGGATATTAAATCCATGGGGAAACAAGGAACATTAAAATTCTTATAGTTCCAAAACATAAAATAGTGGGAAAATTGACTTGATGTTTTGGGTTCACTCACCATCCCTAATAGTCATTTATAATTCCCATGTTTTAAATTTTTATATAAAATTTTTAGAGTTACTATTTGGATAAAAATTAAATTTTAAAAATAAATTTTCAAGACTTTAACATAATTATTTCAAATTTCATCCATATATGAGAATATATAAAAATTAAATCATTCGTAGTAAATTAGAACTCAATAAAATTATACAAAATATTTATAAAATTGAAATATAATATATATATATATATATATATATTGATCATGGGATACTTATAATTCATGGTTGTATATTTTAATTAATCTCGAAAATACAATACCTAAGGAAATTAATTTTCAGAATGAATCATTAGGGTTAGTTAAGAATATACATATAAGGGTTAATATAAATTAATAATTGAATGAAAAATTAGATAACCACTTAATAATATATGGTTTATATGATGGTTGGAAAAAATATATCAGAAAATTATATAATATTTTAATAATAAAATTATTATTTGAATAGTTTTGTTCATGAAATTCATGAAAATATATGAATCTTTCTAATCATTAATATAGAATTTTTTCACCAAATATTACCAAACATTAATTTTTTTTAAAAAATTATTCATTTATTTTTTTCTTTAAAGTATGTATCTGAATATAAAACTAATTTTCTATTGTATCTATCCTAAACAAACATTAAAAAATAAAAATATGTTCTATTAAAAGGAAACTTGTATGAAGTAATTGAATTAACACGTTATTTGAATGTTTTTACTTTTATAATCCACCATAACATCAAATAAAACATGTTATATTATTGTTAATTTTTTCAATGTGTTTATTAAGGGAGAAGAAAAAGAATTATAAATATCTTACGTCAATTCTATTAACGTAGAACAAAAAATAAACATTGATCTGTTAAATTCTGAGATAAATCATTGTGAAATTATTATTCCTACTCATATTATCATCCAAAATTATATCATGATTAATATTTTGGGTCTGTTTCCCCCAATACCAAATGTACATATACCTATAAAATAATACTCACCACACAATATGTGTTATAATGAATAGTAATAACATCTTATGGAATATGTTATAATTTTAATAAATATGCATTGGGTTCCAGAATTTAGTGATGAACATTCATCCATACGTGAATTATGTATGTGTATATATAAATCATTTGGATAATCCCATTAGAGTTATTCATTGGGGTGAAAATGATGTGTATACTCAGTTTAATTCTAAAATACATTTGTTATGAAGTCTATACATAAATCATAATTGTTGTGATGTTTCTTATGGTCAAATAAAATATTGAAGTACGTATTATAAACAATAAAACTTGTGAAAATCATCCAAAAAATCATATTCTTCGTATGAGGTGGAAAATGGTGACTTCCACTTCGTTAATAGGTCAATAATTTATATCATCTCTTCCACATTAAACCCACCATTTTCATGAAGGATTCATTGGATATACATAAATTCACACAGATATATAATTAAATTATAAAAAACAAAAAAATATCGGGAATGATTGAGATATTAATGTTGATGGATTAGAATTATATATAAAGATGGTGACATTACACTATAAAATTTTAACATTAGAGAAATTTTTTTGATGTAAATAATACAAATGGAAATCTGACCCATAATTAATTTTTCATTATTCTCGGAAACTCTTTATATATAAATACATGGTATAAGAAATTATTGAATTTTTTCAGGTATTAATACTCACTCACATCACACCATTATGATCTATGCATTTTCATACTATGCATGCCATGCATACACTTGAGATCCTATTCGATTGCATTCCAATTAATACATTTTAAGTTCCCATATTTTAATTTATTCATGTTTTTGGCCCTTCTCTATGGGTCTTTGTTTGGATGACCACTAATGTGGAAAGATTTTTCTCCACATAGTGTAGGATGGATTCCCAGTTTATAATTATATATATATATATCTTTTATAAAAATACCCTGTTAATATTTATTATATATTTATATATTCACCAATTCAATTTAATTATACTTGTTTTCTAAATGCAAAAGAATCATTTTATTAATTATTTATCATTATTAGAATATATTTATTTACATTAATTAATAAAATTTTATTAATACATATTTGATTTCAAAAAATATTATTTCAGTCAATATTAACTGTAATCAAATATATATATATGCATTAAAACTAATTTTTAATTTTTATTATAATCCTTATTCTCATTTTCAATACCTTAATATATATTATATTTTAATTGAATTTTATATTTCTTGGTACGTATACTTATTACCATTTAACACAATTATATTATAATTCTATTACACACATTCACATGAATGATATTATATGTAACAGCCAAAACCTAGTTAACTAGAGTGGGTGCAATATTACGTAACATTAGACTGATCACAAGAGATCATGTCTCAAAATACTGATTAGTTTAGTATCCACGGAAGTATTAGTTACATATATATGTTTTACAATACATAATGAAATAAAAAACAACATTGTATCCCCTTTGAAGAAACTAATATCCCTTATACAATCAATTTAAGTCAACAATAATATATTTCATCACATATTGGGAAACATAAGGCCTATGAAATTGGTGTGCTCAATTGATCAAAACTGATATAAATATAGAATAACTATATATAATTAAGCATAAACATTTTAAGAAATTTATAAGACTAAAACACATTATTTTTAGACATAAAATTTAGTATAATATGAAAAATATAAATCAAATAATGTCATTTAAATGTTTGCATGTATATTTTAATAGTCGAATAACCACTTGTAATATCAATTACTAATTTTATAATGATGGAATTCATATTTATGGACATCAAAATCACATAGTCAAGGCCTCGTTCCAAGACAACAAATAAGATTTTTTCATTGCCTTATGGAAAGATAATAGTTTGTCTCATTAGACCTACTGATGCATAGATGAGCTATAGAGGGATCAACCCATCACATAAAAAGTGAAATGTATTCCCACTAGGAAATGTTTGAAGCATAATATAAACATTTGTATTAAAAATACATACAAAATGTCAATAATTTATCAAAAAAACACGAATCGTATAAAAATAGCACACACACAGTCAAATGTGACACATTTAATACAATACATAAGATTGTATTATAATAATTCAACCAAAGTCAAGAGAAAAAATACAATGACTAATCTCACCATATATGTAAATAACCATTAAAACTACTTGAGAGAAATATCCCCATTTTCTTGAATACATTTTAAAGTCACACTATTTATCAAAGTAATCATTTATAATAGATTTTTGAATCACAATGTCCCATAAATATTTGAAATTTTGAAATTAATATAAATTTAAAAACACCCATGTCCATATAAATAAATCTTTAAAACCATTTTTTAAAACATGGACATTAATGTGTGGTATTTAGAAGAATAAATATTTAAAGCATTTAAGATGATATTTTAGTTAAAGAGTTCTTAATCAAATTAGAAACGCATTAATACAAATAATTGACGAATAAAATTAATACAAAAATTTATAATATGATGAGAATAAAGGAATTCATGATATAATATGTCCAAGGATAGTATATACACCATATAAAAGTGAATTGGCACATAACTGCCAAGAAGTCTCAATGGAATGAAAATTGAGACGAAATCACTTATAAAAACATTATTATTATATTAATGACTAATAAATGAAATAATAATTTGTAAAAGTATATATACACTCAATATAATTTGATATATAGTTTAAATCAATCATAATACATTCACACATATTCTTGGAAAACCAATACCAATGACTTGGATTATTAACTCAATGAATGGAAATCGAGTTAAGATTGCCCTTACCATGTTCATATTAACGACTTGAAATTATATAAATAGAGTTATTATGTATTTAAAATATATATCCATAAAAAGTTGAGGGTAAATTACAACATATATAAATAAATATTGATTTCAAACAAAATCTTGGAGTAAAATAATCAATGAAGTATGTGTAAAAACCAATGAGTGGAAATTGAAATTATAATTTCCCTTACAGATTATGTATCTTATGAAACATACACCCCATGAAAGAAGGATCATACAATGAAGATATAAATAATATTATATTAAATTATATTAACCAATTAATATAATCATAATTATTATATAAACTACCCCAAAAAATAGTGAAAAATATAACATGAATCTCATGGAAATAAAAAGTGAGATAAAAAACCCCTTAACATGAACATTTACTCAGTCAAGGCTTTGTTAACCTCATGTATAATAGTTAAATAATTGTTATTAATTTATAAAATATACACATTCATTTTTTTGATATCATAAATGATCTTCTAATTATTAATTATAAATAATATTTTACTAGATTCGTTTTATCTGGAGTTAATGGATTCATTTTCCGTTATATGTTTTGTTCCATTTTTCAAGTTAGTTTAAAATAGGATTTATTTGATTCATATGCAGAATTATTTTAATTTATTAATCAGTATTTTAAATCATATAATTAAAATAATTCACAGATGGTTACGATGGAGAATGAATCTCATCATGTTCATGGAGACGGTAATCTGTATGTAAGAATGAGTGAGAATATCATTCAATTTATTACGAAATCATACATAAAAGTATAGTATATCATATATAAATTATAATGAACATGTGATATTTATTATTTAAATCATTTAGACTCATTATTATATCCATCCAAATAATTAATTGTTGATTAATAGACTATACCATGATGTGG
The DNA here is from genome assembly GCA_963277665.1 of Viscum album. Taxonomy (NCBI): domain Eukaryota; kingdom Viridiplantae; phylum Streptophyta; class Magnoliopsida; order Santalales; family Viscaceae; genus Viscum; species Viscum album. The sequence continues at coordinate 1,970,569,502 of OY728132.1, forward strand.
AGACGGTAAGTCGTACATACGCACGTATGGTGACATTGTCATTCATAAGATGGATAAAATAATGAATATGGTGGTACCAAATTTTAAAAAAAACACAGTATGTATAAGGAAATGGAATAATTATTTTGGTAAAGAATCCAAAAAGAAAGTGAAGTGGAAGACAAAAAGAAATTTGGAAGAGGGGGCGAAATTATTACCTCTTCTTCAGGGGATTCCTTTTGATTTGATCAAAAGGGCTCCATAGGATTTCTTTATGATAAATGTAAGGCCAATAGGATTATTTGAAGGTTTTTGGGAGTATATTTTAGAATGTTTTGGATGATCCAAGTGTATTTTGAGGTGTGAAATTAGGAAAATGGAGAAAACCCTTTTACAAGAGAGTTGAGGGTCACTTTAGGAAATGCTTGATATTTGATTTTATTATAAAATCATTTTCATTTTCTAACAGTTTTAAATTAAATTATTTCTAGAAAAATGTGGGGAGGGGTATAAAACCCCAAATAAAAGATGTTTTAGAAAATTTTAGATCACAATATTAACCTTATCTTTTATATTTAACTCTTAGTTAAATTGTTTAACATTTACCATATCTTGTTTTATTATTATAATATATAGTTAATAAATTAACTATAAAATGACAAGAGAACCTAAAGTTCTTCATTAATGAAATATATATCATTATATAAGTACTTTAGAAATATCTTATTTTTTTAGGAATATTATGTCATTAAATAATATAGTATTTTTTAAAAAGTCATTTATGTCTATTTTGACACTATTCAGTATTTAGTTTTTGTGAAAGTAAAAAAAATTGATTACTTCTAAAAATATTAATTTAATCTAACCAAACATTTCATATTATCCTATAAAATTATTTTAATGGATTAAAATTATACATGTATATTTATTTTGATATTTATAATATCAATTATTTTAACCATTCATTAATAGGGTTATTATTGCATCATCATTGTGTCATAAATAAATTTAATTATTTAATTTAAAAAAATTATAAATAAAATACCATAATATATTAATCTTCTAAAATTTGTAGTTAATATTTATGGTCATATTTATTTCACTTTTAACTTTATATTAAAAATGTTATAGTTAATATACTTTGAATTTTACACATTTAACTCTTCATTAAATTAAATATTAAAAATGTCTTAATCATTTCCATGTGGATCAAAAAGGAACATATTTTTATCCTAATGTTGATTTTGGTAGAAATAAACATGTCCAATAGAATTAGGATACGTGGTAAGGTAATTATAATATCATTTGTATAATTAATTAAACTAATTACATTTTACTGTGGAAAATAATATTCCAAATTTACTATTCACCAAAAATTATTTTCATCCTATTTAACACCATTTTACATACTGATTTCAACCATTTTTCATTTTTCTTAATTTCAATTTAAATAAGAGGTAAAATTATGTTTTCTGTATAGTTGCAAATCTGCCTAGAAGGTGGGTAAAAGATAGTATAAATTTCTATAAATTTTATATATCAAATATTATTAAAAAATTACTTCAATGAATTAAATTTAACTAATATAGGTACTATGAATCTATATTGACATTTAGAAAATTAAATTAAAAATAATTAATTATATAAAAATTTGGATTTAAAAAATAAAATCTTGTGTTTAACTATTCCTAAAAAATTGAATTACATATAAAAATACAAAATATTCAACTGAAGGTAATTTTGATATTTCTAAAAATAAAATGATAATTATTTTAACAAATTCAATACAGAAATGTTTTATTATTTAATTTTAAAAAAAATATCCCCAATTTCAAAACTAGAATGCGTGTTTTTGAGATGTAAAAACTATCAAAAGATTGATATGTGTTTGTGTCCAATTTTAATGTAAAATTACATCCAATGACAAAAAAATTTTTAAATGAATAATATATAATCTATTTATACTTCAAAACCATTTGAATTTATAATTTAATTATATATTTTATTTTAATTAAATATTTTGTTTTCAATTAAAATTTTCTATTTTTTAATATTTATAAAAATATAAAAGTTATCACAAAAACACCAAAAAATTTATCAAAACTATGTTTTAATGTCCAAATTCTTAAAAAATAAGTTTATTTTGGAAACTTCTGTATATAAAAGTGTCAAATATTGGATTTAAAAAGTTTTCACCATTAAAAGGATATAAATTTTCAATTTTTAGAAAAATACGTATTTTATCTGAAAAATTGAATTTTTTTTATATTCTGTCAAAGATAACCCTAATTGGATGTTAAAATTATGTGCATTATATAATAATCTAAATTCTTTTAATAATATTAATAATATCTTTTTGAACGAATAGTTTGGAATGTCGTAGTGCACTCAAACACGGTGTTTCCATTACTGAAAGCTATTGAATTACATTAAAGGAAATAACTAAATATGAAATATTGGGGAGGTAAATTCTTCCCCCATTTTGGTAATTGTGTCCCTGAAATTTTAAAACTAGGATTGGGAACTTCTTTGAAAGTCTCAAATCAGAAAAATATTCAATATAACTATAACATTTAAACAAAGAAACAGATGTTCAAAGGTCAGTAGAGATAACCCTAACTAGGATTCCATATAAGAAAAAATAGATATGGAAGATAAAAAAATTTCACGTTTTGATGGAGAGTGATAGAAAACATAATGAGGTGAAAGAGAAAAATAGGAAAACCAAAAACATTTCATGGGTTAAACAGTCATCAGTTTCCTAGTAGGAAAAGTATACAGACAATGTTTTTTTGTTCCTTGTCATAAAGTTGAGGAATTTTTTATTGAAATTAACTATGAACACAAGGTTATATACTTGTTTTTCAAGTAGAGTATGATACATTAATAAATTTCTTACACTAACTCATCTAGTCACCAAATAATGAGTATTTAAGATGACTTGGTGTAACCAAATGTGCTCGAATCAACTTCAAGAGAATCACATAAAGCAAAAAAGAATGAACTATATATTTCCCGTATCTTTAGAGATTAACAAAAACCATTATGGTTAGTAAATGATCAGATTATACCAAAAAATTATAATCCTTTATAGATATAAATTGAAATCATAATTTCCATAATTTAACTAAAAATACACAAATTATAATAAAGACCATTCAATAAAAAATTGTCCTTATAATCCTTCAACATAAACTAAACAAATATTGAAACCCCAAACATAGAATATTTTAATCACATAGTCCTTCATAGTTAATCATTACATTTAACTACAAATAAAACCAACTACACTTAAAATGTAATTATAAAGTGAAATTAACCAAATCACATAATCTCTATGATAGTTTAATCATTTACATTAACAACTTTAATCTCTATAAAATACACACAACGTTCCAAAAATAAAATTCCACCCTTTCTCCTCAAATGAAATCCCATAGTATTCTATTTTCCTTAGGCATATAGTATTCCAAACAGATTTAGCGTCTTCCAAAATAACATTCACAACATATTCCCCAAATCAATTCCTATACTATTTATATCCATTTGATAAAACAAAAGATCCCAAATAAATATATTATTGGTCTACTAAATAATTTAACATAGATGAATTGGTCACACTAATCAAGGACTTCACGTAGTACAATGGTAGGTGATAAAACCCTATTTGATCTTTTGTTGTGGGTTCGATTACCACAACATTGTTCGATGTGATGGGTTTTCACCTAATATGCATCTTGTCCTTTTTAAAAAAAACTATTTTATAAAATTAAAAAATTGAGATAAACTCATCCAAATAATGATAACATTATTTAACCACAAATGTTATCTAATACACCACATTTTAATCACAAAAATTAATAACCAATATTTACCTCCAATTCCAGAATCACATTAAACCAAATGATTCTTTATGATTACATCAACAACTGAAAAGATAATTCTTCATAAAATAGAATTTTCACAAAACAAACTGCAGGGTTACACTAACAATAGAAATGTCTTCCAATGTAATTCCATCAACAAAGAGAATTAATACTTTTAATCATTTCATCATCCATTTTTTTACACAGAGGTCCATCCTTGACCTAGTGGTTATCATATTTAATAGGGAATTGATTTATTTAATGCCAATTTCCCCTACATTAATGACAAATTAATGTAAATGTATTCTTATGATCATTTTTTTTCTTCCAATGTACTCTTTATTTTTCATTGGCAATTCTGCACATTATCTCCTTTCCTATAAATAAATCATTTCTTTGTTCCATTGAGACACATTCTTGGTTGTCCCCTTCCACATTTCCTGCATAATGGATATTTAGCTTTATTTTCTCCATGGTTTCCACTACTAGAGCTCCTATCATACTCCTTAATTCTATTCTTTGATGAGTTTGGGAGTTAGTTAATGTATATGATGTTGATCATATTTTTGGAAACCTGCTTTGAAATGAACACGATATCATTTATGCATATCAACAATCCACTTAGTTGATCAATTCCACCACTATTCCCTCCTTGTACATCATGTTCAATGTAACCATGAATTTTATGGAATCTAGGCATTGAATAAAACTATAAATCATTGTGTGAGTGAAAATAGTCATAAAATCCATTCAGGAATGTCATGACACCTTATTTTCAATCTAAAACTCATTATGATTAACCAAAGTTATTTATTCTCATCTTATATTAAAATAACTCTAATCGTTTTTAAATGAAAATGTGAATTATCATAAGCATATCTCATAGGATTGTCATTACCAAGAGATCATCAAGGCTCGTTGTTTTTCACCCATTCCTATTCGAGTCTAGATCACAACTGTGTTTTTGGGTTTTATCCATAGATACATATTTTCCAGAGCTGGATCTACCTGGTCATATCTAGAGAGGGATGTATTTTTTGGAAAAATTCACAAAATCTCTACATTAACAAAATTATAGGATGTTATTATATAATAATCCTCAAAGTCTATTTTAGGTTAATGTTATATAAACTGAATTTTTCTAAATATAGTTTCCAAGGTTTTTACATAACTTCACTAACACCAACGGTATCGTCATGAACATATTTACCTAGAGTCAGTGCCTTATTACATAACATTGGAATGATCACAAGAGATTATGTCTCGAAAGAAAAATTATTTTAGTATCCTTGGAAGTAATAGATACATAAATAAGTTTTACATTACGCCATGAAATAAAAAAACGACATTTGGTTCCCTTTGAACACACTCATATACCTTATCCTATCCATAGAGGTAAATAATAATTCACATCCTCACATCCTGTGAAAAATAAAACATAATGAAGGGACGAACTCAGATGATTATTAAGGATAACAATATAGTAGTAACATTAATGAATTAGAATTAATATTTAAGGAAATTTATTAGACTAAAACAAAAGTCTTTTAAACTAAAACAACAGTATAATATGGAAAATAAAAAACAAATAATTACATTTACATATTCACATGTATATTCGACTAGTTTAATAATCCCATGTAATATCAATATCTAATTTCATAATTATTGAATGAATATTTTCAAACATCATAACCACATAGTCAAGGCCTTGAAGGTAGACTACAAATAAGATTTTGTCAAGGTCTTATACCGAGACGCTTGTTTGTATCAAAAGACCTACTGATGCACCGAGGAGCAATAAAAGGATCCACCCGTCACATACTATGTCCAACGAATTCCTTAAATGAAAAGTCTGAAATAGAATCGAAACATTCATATTAAAACTAGAAAACAAAATGTCAGTACTTTAACCACAAAACTAGAATGGTATAAAAATAGCACATCCACAGTCAAACATTACTCATTGAATAAAATAAGGAATACTAAATAATAATAAATAAACATAAAAATGAATAATATAAAATAAATGACGTTGAAAATTATGGAAATAATCAGTAATAATGTATGATATAAATATCTTCTTTTTCTTGAAAACACTTAAAAGTCCCACTATTTCTCAAAGAAATCAATTAAAAGATATTTTTGAATTAAAGAGTCTCATAGAAATTTGAAACATTTTAGGAAATTTTATCTTTAAAACATTAATTTCTATATAAATAAACCCATAAAACCATTATTCAAATATGAAAAATAATGACAGAGATTTCGAATAATAAATCATTGAAACATTTGAGATTTTATTTTAGTTAAAGAGTTCTTAATCAAATTAGAGACACATGAAATCAAATAACTGAAGAATAAAATTTATCAAAACATTATAATATCATAAATAAAGTGATTCATAATATAATATGTCATAAGTCAATATATAAACCATAAAAACGTGAATTTCCACATTACAAAAATGAAGTCTAAATAGAATATAAATTGAGACAAAATCCCTTATAAAGACTATATCATTAGATTAAGGATAAATAAATGACATAAATATGTGTTAAATGTATAAATACACTCAATATGATTTTATATTTAGTTTAAATAAATCAAAGGACATTCACACAGATACTTGTAAAAATTATTCCAAAGACTTGGATGATCAACTCAACGAATGGAAATGGAGTTAGATTGCTGTTATCATTTTCATATCAATGACTTGAGAATTTATCAATGTTGTAATTAGGTTTATCAAAAGTAGATCTACAAAATGGGTAGGGGAGAATACTAAAAAATAAATATACAAGTATTTTACACATAATCACAGAGAAAAATAATCATTGAAGTTTTTGTAATACCCAATGTGTGGAAATTAAAATTAGAATTTCCTTTACCAATTTGATATCATATAAAACATACACCCCATTAAAGATGTTTTATAAAATAAAGATGTAAATACCCATTAATTATAGTATATAACACAAATAATACAATCCTGCGTAATATATACACACCACAAAAGGAAATAGTAGAAAATATAGCATGAATATCACAGGAATAAAAAGTGAGATGAAAACTACATGCATGTTACTTTTCATTGGTCAAGGGTACTTTTTCCTCATTTATAATAGTTAAATAATTGTTATTAAATTATAAAATAATCACATACATAAATATGATACTATCTATTATATTTTAATACTTATTTGTTAATAATATTTCAGTAGAATCATTGTTTCAAGTGTTAACAAATATGTTTTATTTTATATGTTTTGATACATAAGTCATATTTGTTATGGATAAGATGTAATAAATACATATACACAATGATATTAAATTCATAATAATTATTTAAAATCATAAAATTAAAATTATTCTTGAATGTTTATGATGGAGAATGAATCTCACCATGTTCATGTAGTTGAAAATCCATACATACACACAAGTGAAAATATCAATCTATTGATGGTGAAATTTTATGTAATTGGATAGTATAAAATTTTTAAAGAATAAATAACATGTTATATTTATAATTTAAATCAATTATACTCATTTTTATACCCATATAAATAATGATGTGTTCAAGAACAATCTACACCACTACGTGGAGACTGTAACCCGTATGTACACACATATGGTAAATTTGTCATTCATAAGATGGATTTAATAATGAATATAGTTGTAACATATTTATAATAACATAAAATTATGTATAAGGTACAAGATTTTTTTTTCTGTTATGGAAACAAAAATTAAAGATGAAGTGGAATAAGAAAACAACTTTGAAAGAGGGGGTGAAATTTATACTACTTCTTCAGATGATTTGTTTAAATTTGATAAAAAATGCCCTATAAGTAGAATATATGATCTAATTAAGGCCTCTAGGTTGAATTGATTGTATATGGGAGGACATTGTATTTTGGTTTTTCCTAGAAAAATATCACTGGTGGTGGGAAATTAAGATAAGGGGAAGTACCATTTTATAAGAGAGGATAGGGTCACTATAGGAAAATTTCGAAATATTATTTTATTATCAAATCAATTTGGGATTATTTTTTTACTAAATTTTTTAATTTTGATAATAAGGTGGGAATGGATTGAAAAACTATCAACTAATAGGTTTTAGAAAAGTTTATTTTGTAATATTAACCATATCATTTAGATTTTAATATTAGTTAAATAGTTTAACTTTTATCATGTCTTCTTGTAATATTATAATACATGGTTTATAATCATACTATAAAATTAAAATACAACCTAGAGTAGTTCATTAATGTCATATATAAAATTATATAAGTCTTTTCAACAAATCGTTTATTTTTAATTATATTATATATTTTAATAATGTAGTATTTTAATAAAAAAATCATTTTTGGGAATTTTGACACTATTTAGTATTTGGTTTTTGTGAAAGTCAGAAAAAAATGATTAAATAAAATAAAATACATTAAGTCATCCCTAATATGTCATTTTAATCTAGAGAAATATTGGAATTCATCAAATGTTTCAATTTAAATGTATTTTTATATTAATTATATCAATTATTTTATTCATTCATTAGTAGGGTAATTAATGCATCATCATTGTGTCTTAAATAAATTAAATTATCTAATGTTTAAAAACTATAAATAAAATATTATTTGTATTAAATATGTTTCTATTTCTATTGAATATTTATAGTCTAATTTTTATATGTGTAACCCTATATTAACAATTTTTTAGTTATAAAACATTAAATTGTACACTATTAACTCTTATTTATATAAAATAAAATACATATCCTTATTTTTTCCAAGTGAAAAAATGATGATATTTTTACGATAAGGTTGATTTTGGTCGAAATATAGTTATCCAATATAATTTGGATAACTGTAAGAGTAATTATTATATCTATTTTTATCTTTAATTACCCTATTTACTTTTAACCGCTATAAATAAAATTTAAAAGTTACTATTCACAAAATTATATTTATCGTATGGAACCAAATATTTCATACTGATGTCAACCATGTCTTTATAATTTTTGAAATTAAATGCATAGAAGCAGTAAAATATTGTTTTATGCAAATTTACAAATTTTCCTCGAAGGGGGGTAAAAGACGTTGAAAACATCAATAAATTATTATATATTTTTTTATAAAATGACATCAATTAATAAAATTCTTCCAATATAGGTATTATATATCTATATTTAATTTTATGAAAAAAATTTAAATTATAAACAATTATTCAAATAAAATTCAGCTTTAAACAATAACACAGTGTTTTCACTATTCATAAAAAATTGAATGTTTTTAGAAAAATACAAAAAATTCACCCAAAAATAATTTTAATATTCCAAATTCAAAAATAAATTATATTTTAACAAATTCAAATCAAAGAAATGGTATTAATTAATTTAAAAAAAATTCCCCCTATCAATACCATAAAGAGTGTTTTTGAGAAGTAATAACTATCAGAAGATTGATATGTGTTTATGCCCAATTTAAATGTGAAATTACATCAAATGACCAATATTTTATTAAATGATATAAATATAATCTAATTATACTTCAAAATCATTCAAATAAAATATTTAAAACAACAATTTATTTTGATTATAAATTTTGTTTTCCATTAAAATTTATCATTTTTTAATATTCTTCATAATATGAAAGTTATCAGAAAATCGATGAAAATTTATCCAAACATAATTTTTATGTCTTGATTCAAAATAATAAGACAATTTATTTCAAATTTAATATATAAAAGTATCAAAATATTGGATATAAAGAGGTCACTCCATTAAAAAGCAGTAAATTATCATTTTTTGAAAAATACTTCTTTTTTCTAAAAAATTGAATTTATAATTATATTATGTATATGAAACACGTAATATGGATGTTAAAATGAAATATTGTATATAAATTTCTAAATGAAGTTAATACTATTAATAACCACTTTCTGAATGGTTAGTTTGGTATGTTGCGGTGCACTCGAACTCAGTGTTGTGTGTAACGCTAGCTATTGAATTAATTAAAATAAAATAACATACTATGAAATTGTGTAAGGTTTCATTATTCCCCTTTTTAGAAGTTTCCAACTCTGATTTTCAAAACTACTCTTGGGGTCTTCATTTAAATTACCACATTGGAAAAATATTCAATAATAATATCACTTTAAAAGAAATAAAGTGAAGTATAAAGGTCAGTCGAGATCACCCATAGACAGATTCAATGTAAGAAAACATGGATATAAAAGATAAAAAAAGTGTCATGTTATGATGGAATGTTATAGAAAACATGATGAGGACAAATTAAATAGCATGAAAACCAAAAACATGTGATTGGTTAAACCGTCATTAGTTTCCAATTTGAAAAAATAAAACGACAACATTTTAGTTTTTAAGATCCATTTCAGAATTTGGATAAATTTATTTATGAGATTGAGTATGAAAATAAATATATATACATACTTTTCAAATATAGCATCATCCTTTAATAAATTTCTGCATCTATCTTGCCTTCTCTCTAAAGAATGTGTATTCAGGATCACTTTTTCACACCAGAAGCGCTAAAATCAACTTCTAGATAAACAAATAAACCAAAAAGGATAACCTAAAAATTACACTTATCTCTTGATATTAAACTATTCTAAAATGGTTAATTCAATATCAGATGATCCCTAAAATAGAAAATCCTTCATATAAAGAAAAACTAATCTTAATTTCTAAAATTAAACAATAATTACCCAACGTTTAATAAAGACAATTCAATAAACAATTTTCCTTAAAATAATTCAATATAATCTAAACTAATATTGAATCCTTGGTCATAGAAGAATTTAATCACAGGGTCATTCAAATAATATCATAAAATTTTTCTCTAAATAACATTAATTATTCATAAATACTCATACTTAAGTGTAATTAACCAAATCACATATTCTCTATTATCAGTTAATCACATAAATTAATAACCTAAATATCTCTAAAAAAGTAGATTCTTCTAAAAAAATCCACCATTAATCCTCAAATTAAATCTCATAGTATTCAATTTTTGTTAGGGAAATAGTGATACCAACAGAGTGACCATATTCCAAAATAACATTTATCATTTAATTACCAAATAATATTCATATAATATGGATATCTATTAGACTAATCTTAAGAACACAAACCCAGTATTATTGAACAATAAAATGATTTATCTATAATGAATTAGTCACACTAACCATATACTTCACGTAGTTCAGTTGTATACGATAAATCCTAGTAACGAATTGGTTGCGGGTTTGATTTCCATTGCTTTGTAAGATGACATGGGTTATCACATGGTTAGTGTATTGACCCTTTTTGAAAACTATATTTTATTTCAATTTTAGAATGAGATAAATTCCATAAATGACCATAACATAATTTAACAACAAATGTTTTCTCATACCACGTATTTTCATCTCAAAAATTAATAACCTGTAATTGCCTCAAATTCCAGGATCATATAAAATCAAATGGTTCTTTATAACAATATCAACAAATAGAAGATAATTAATTCTCAAATAGAATTTTCACATAAAAAACTATAGTGTTACACATACAAGGGAACAATATTCTAACGTAATCCCTTCAACAAATATAACTAAAGCTTTTAAACATTTTCAATCATTTATTTCCACATAGGTTCTTCCTTAACCTAGTGGTTATCATATAGAGTAGGTCATTGACTGAGTAAATTCCCAGGTCCCCTATATTAATGGATAATGCTATAAATGGATTATTAGGATCATTTTTATTTTCTTACATATTACTATTTATTTGTCCTTAGTACTTAATTACATTATATCCTTCTTTCAGAGTCATAAATAATTTATTTGTTCCATTGAGAAACATTCCTGGGTGTCTCTTCCAATTTTTATATATGATAGATTTTGAGATTTCCTTTCGCCAAGGTCTCCACTACTAGAGATGTTATCATTCTCTACCTTTCACTTCATTGTTGAGATTGGAAGTTCGTTAATGTATGTGTTGTTGATCATGTTTTTAGAAAGGTGGTTCGACATTAACATGATAACATTTGAACCTATAAACATTCCTTTTACATTCTAATTTCAACCATCATGCCCACCTTGTACATCAAGATCTATGTTACTATGAATTATATGGAATCTAGCAATTTAATAAAACCAGAAAGGCTAGTGTGAGTAAAAATAGTTAAAATTCAATTATATAATATCATGATATGATACTTTCAATATAAATCACCTTAGTATTTACTGAGTTAATTTATTATAATATTATATTTAAATACTTCAAATATGATTGTATTGGAAATGTGAACTATCATATGTATATCCATTGACAGTTTCGTAACCAAGAGTTTAGTTAGGCCCATTGTTGTGCACCAGTTTCCATTCGAGTCAATATCAATGTGGTGTTTTCGATTTAACCCCATGGTAAATTTGTGATAATGAATCCACTACCTACTTGTATCTAGATAGTGATGCATTTCATGAAAAATTCAAAAAATATCTACATTACAAAAATTCTAGGAATTTTTTTTTCTTCAAATACTATCTTTGGGTAACATTCTATAATTGATGCTTTTCTAAATCTAGTTTCCACGGATTGAACTAAAATTCATTTGATACCAAATCTAAAACCTCGACCCTAGTTACCGAGATTCAGTGAGTTATTACATAAAATTTTCATGATCACAGGAGACCAAGTCTCAAAAAACTGATTAGTTTTGTAGCATAGGATGAACTAGATATATACATTAAATTTACAATACATCATTAAATAAAAAACAATAACATTCAATCCCCATTGAAAACACACATATCCCATAGCCTATCCCTACATGTCTATAATAATATACATCCTTACATCCTAGGAAAAAGACAATATAATTATGCAGTGAGATTATATTCTCAGTAAGGATAATAATATATCAGAATCTTTCATTAATAAGAATAGGCATTTAAGGAAATTCATAAGACTAAAACACAAGAATTTTAATCATAAAATTAAGTATAATACGGAAAATAAAAATCAAATAATTCCATTTAAATATTCACATGGATATTTTACTTGTTGAATAATCACTTGTAATATAAATAGCTAATTTCATCATGATGGAATTTATAATTCCACACATCATAACCACATATTCAAGGCCCCGTTCTAAGACTACAAATATGTTTTTTTCATTTCCTAGTGTCGAGACATATGAGTCTTTCATGATACCTTCTGATGCATAGAAGAGCTATAGCAGGCTACACATGTCACATAGTATGTCTTATTCATTCCTCATATGAAAATTTTAAAACACAATCTAAACATACATTTTAAAACTATCATACGATATGTCAATACTTTAACTACAATCCAGGAATGATATAAAAATATAACACCCACCATCTACCATAATGCATTCAATACAATATGGAAGACAATATTATAATTAATCAAACTCAATCAAGAATAGAATACAATGAATGATATTTACATAGATGAAAATTATCTGAATAAATATTTTAGAGAAGTATTCATTTATTCATGAAAAGATTGAAAAGTAACACTTTTAATCAATGAAACCTTTTAAAATAGATTTTTGAATCAAATTATCCCATTCCAATTTGAATCAATTAAAGGAGTTTTAATTTTAAAACATTCATACATATATAATTAAATCCTTAAAAAAATTTAATACATGTACATTAATGATAGAGATTTATGAAAATAAAAATTAAAAACATTTAAGATGATATTTTAATTAAAAAGTTCATAATCAAATGATTGACGCTTGAATACAATTAATTTGTGGATGTTAATTATTCTAAACATTATAATATAATGACAATAAATGGATTCATGATATAATATCTCAATGGATTTTATATAAACCGTATAAAATTGAATTAGAACATGACAACAAATATGTTTCAATGGATAGTAAATTGAGACGAAATCCCTTATAAAGACTATATCCATAGATTAAGTATTAATAAATGACAACAATATGTGTGACAAGAATAAATACACTAAATATGATTGGATATTAATTTTTAATAAATCAGAGGGAATTCATACATATTCTTTAAAAAAAATACTAATGGCTTGGATGATTAACGCAATGAATGGAATTTGAGTTAAGATTTCCTTTATCATATTCATATCAAGGACAAGATAATTTATTAATGAATTTTTTATTTGTATAAAATTTATATCCACGCTAAGGGGAGGTAAAATTACTACATAGACAAATAAGTTTTGATTTCACACATAATATTGTAGTAAAATAATAAATAATGTATATGTAAAATCCAATGAGTGGAATTTGAAATTAGAATTTCCCTTACTGATTTGGTATCTTACGAAACATACACACCATGAATGAAGGATGAAACAATTAATATTTCTATACCCATGAATTAAATTATATTTCAGAATGAAAATAATCATGGGTATTACATACCATAATCAAAAGGATATAGTGGAAAATAAAGCATGAATCTATCATGAATAAAAATTGATATCGAAACCCCTTACCTTGTACTATTACTTAGTCTAGGGTATGTGAACCTTTTTTTTAATAGATAAATTATTTTTATTAAATTATTCAAGAACCACATACATACATATTATGTCATATATTATCCTCTAATATTTAATTGATAATAATATTTCAATTGAATAATTGTTTTAGGAGTTAACCGAATCTTTTTCCATTATATGTTTAAATTTTTAACACATGTTTTTTAAGGATAATATGTAATTGATTCATATACATAATGATATTAAGTTTATAATCATTATTTTAAATCATAATATTAAAATTATTCTTGAATGGTAATAATGGGGAATGAGTCTCATCGAGTACGTGGAGACAGTAATTCGTACGTACGCATGAGCAACTATATCATTCAATTAATGATGAAATAGTATGTCATTGGATAATATATCGTATATACAGAATCATTAACATGATTTATTTTTTATTTAAATCAATTATACTCATTATTATACCAATTGAAATAATGAGGTTTTGAATAACAATCTACACCATGATGTGGAGACGGTTAGCCGTACGTACACACGTATGGTGACTATGTCATCATAGGATGGATATAATAATGAATATAGTTATACTATATTTATAAGAATTTAAAGGTATTCATAATGTACTATATTTATTATGTTTGTGTGGAATCAACAATGAAAATGAATGTGGTAGAAGAAAAGAACTTTGAAAGAGGTGTTAAATTATTACCTCTTATTTAGGTGTTTCCTCGTGTTTTGATCAAAAGGGATCCTTAGGTTGGATTTATGAACAATGTAGGGTCTATAAGTTGATTTTAGGGTAGTTGGTAGGATATTTTAAAAGGGTTTGACTGAGTCAATTGAATTTGGAGGTGTCAAATTAATATAAAGGAAGTAACCTTTTATAAGGGATGTGAGGGTAACTTTAGAAAAATCATGAAATATTATATAATTATAAATTAATTTTAGGTTTATAGTGGATCCAAATAGATTAATTTCAAGGATTAGGTGTGTATGGGTCAAAAACCACGGAAAAAATAGGATTTAGACAAGGATAGTTTACCAGATTAACCTTATCTTTTAGATTTATCACATAGTAAAATAATTTAATATTAACCATGTCTTCTTGTATTATTATAATACATAGTTAATAAACATACAATATAATTACAAAAGAACCATAAGTTGTTAAATAATTACATTCCAATCATTATATTAGTCCTTTGGCTGAGCCTGATTTTTTTAAGAATATTATATTATTTAATAATATAGTATTTGTTTTAAAAACTCATTTATGTCAATTCTAACACTTTTTAGTATTTGGTTTTTGTGAAAGTAAAAAAAAGTGAATACTTCGTCAAAAATAGATGAAATAAACTATAACATTTCATATTTTCCTATAAAAATTGTTCAACTCATTAAAAGTATCAATTACCATTTATTTTGATATTTATAATATCAATTATTTTAAACATTCATTAATTAGGAAATTAATGCATCATCATTGTATTATAAATAAATTTAATTATCTAATGTATAAAAATTATAAATAAAAGGAAATTATGAATTCAATCTTTTCAGAATTATAATTAATATTTATAGTAAAATTTATCTTATGTGTAACCCAATATTAAAAATTATTTATTTATTAAACATTGAATTTAGTACTTTTAACTCTTCTATAAATAAATGATAATAAATATACTAATCTAATCCATGTGGATCAAAAAGGATCACAATTTTATACTAAGGTTAAATTTGGTAGAAAAACAATCCTCAAATAGAATTAGTACATGAGTTATTTTAATTATAATATCATTTTTACATATATTTACCCTATTTATTTTTAACTATGGTAATATAATTCTAAACATACTATTGAAAAAAAAATTATTTTCATTCCCTTGAACAAAATTTTACTTAATAATGTCAACCAAGTATCTCTTATTTTTGAAATTAAATATATAGAAGTAGTAAAATTATGTTTTAGGTAAATTTTCAAATGTGAATAGAATGTGGGTACAAGAGTGTAATAAAATAAATATATTTTTATATATATCTACTCTTATTATAAAATGAAATAAATGAATTAAATTGTACTAATATAAGAAATATGTATTTGTTTTCTACTTTAAAAAAATTAATAATAAAATATATAATTAATTAAAATGTCAGCTTTAAACAATAACAAAGTGCTCTTTCACAATTCATAAAAAATATAAAGATTTTTTAAAAATACTACAAATTCACCAAAATATGATTTTGATATTCCAAATTGAGAAATGTTTTATATTTTACCAAATTAAAAACATAGATATTGTATTAATTAATTTAAAAAAATATTCTCATTTTCAAAACTAGAAAGAGGGTTTCTGAGAAGTAAAAACTATCAAAAGAATGATTTGTTTTTATGTCCAATTTTAATGTAAAATTAATTATAATGACCAAAATATGATAAAATGATAAAAATGTAATATAATTAAACTTAAAACCCATTAAAATATATAATTTAACACTATAAAATAATTTCATTGAAAAAATATTTTTCGTTTATAATTTAGTATTTTTAACTATACATCAAAATATTAAAGTAATTTCAAAAGCATATGAAATTTGTCCAAACCAAATATTTATCCCTCGCATCAAAATAATATTTTTATTTTTTCCCATTAAATATATAAAAATGAAAAATATTGGATTTAAATGGGGTTCTCCAATAAAAGGTGGTAATTTTTTTATTTTTTTTGAAAAATACTTCTTTTATCTAGAAAACAAAATTTGGTATTATATTATGTCTAAAAAATAAAAAATATGTATACAAATATTATATAAAGTATATAAAATTAAAAATTCCATTAATTATATTTATAATCGTTGTTTGAACGACTAGTTTGGTAAGTCGTGGTGTGCTCGAACTTGGTGTTGCGTATAACACAATCTATTGATTTAATTTAATGAAAATAAAAAACTATGAAATCGTGGGGTGTTACATTATATGTAATAATATTAATATTTTATGGTTTTTATAAAAAAATATTAAATAATTCCTAGATAATATTTTATATTCCATAGTATGTTTTACAATATAATTGTATTAATAACTAACATCAAATAGAATCATTTAAACTATCATGATACACTTATAGTTATTATTATCTAAAATAAATTCTTCTTAAAATTAATATTTCATATTTCATTATAATTTTTTGTTATCATTTTTTGTTATCTTATTATATCATTTATCAACATATATTATATAATATCATTTTATTTAATAGTAATCTTATGAACATATTGCCAACAAATTTATCAATAGAATAAATTCATAAATAGGGAATGTATAAATTTTTTAATGTGAAGATATTAAATGATAAATATTATCTAAAAATTATCTTTTGACATAATATATATATTAATATAGTTAATTTGTTTATTTGTCACATATTTTTTCCTCCATGTGAAAATTTCTATTAATGATCACCCTAAAATTATTAACATTACAGCTTTAGGACCATATATAACCTTAAGATTTTCATTTTTAAATATAAATTATTCATATTTTTTATTGAAATTTCAAGGTTGATTCATACAATTATACACATTTTTTCTCTATATAGTTGTTTTTGATCGAATTATCATCACAGCAAGTCAGGATAGAAAATTCTAATTTTTTTTTTCAGTTTTTCATTAAATTAAATTATTTCTATAAATTTTAGTATAATATATATGATTGTATATTTATTTCCATTTTAATGGTTGACTACTAATTTCCTAATGAGTTCTCTTATTCCCGGATGGTAATATTCCATTAATAAATTATTATATAGTTAAATTTAGTTATGAAAGATGATATTTAAATCATATTTATTTTGAAGTAAAATATATTTATTATAACTTCGATGTTACATTTAATTCCATAAAATAATGAAAAATAAGGTAAGAGGCTATATAAAAGAATGTATATATATCCATATTGTGAATTGAGACTCCCATATAGATATATAATAACTCATGGTTTTGGGCATAAATTTTTTTAATTGGGAAAAAATCAATGGTGATGTGTTAGGAAGTGTTTCATTAAAAATGGTGGAGGGTAATTATTAAAAGTATCATTGAATTATTTTTTAGTAAATAGAGTTTCACATAGTGTTATATTGATTTATTCCGATAATGAAATGATAAAATGAAATTGGATATGATTAAAAAAATTCCTAATTATAATCAAAATGATTTCCAAATTATCATTGTAATGACCAACCATAGTTGGGATGGATGCTGAAAAAATTCTAATAATAGTTTCTTGTGAAATGTGTTTGGTGGAATATTTGATTAGGTAAACTTCTTCAATGTGAAACAAATTATCATGGTTTTTAGTAGGTGTTACTCCTATAAAAAAGTATTGAATAACCCCCATCAATGGTTATTTTTTGGTTTTCATACACCCATTAGTCATATCTATGGAAAATTTATTGTAATGTTTATACTTAATGGAATAATATACATATATGGGATCATAATAATTAAAAGGTAATTATGGGTCTTTTTTGAATAACAAATATTGTAACATAATAAAAATATTATGGTGTCTGAAATGATGTTTGTTTTTTACTGGGTATGGTAGATATGAATTAGATGTAATTGTATGTAATTTAAATTTGTTTGATAGTGACAAAAAAATTTCATTTTATGAACATTATTTTTGACTTTGACATCATTACCTATTTATTAATAATAGGTGTAACAATACACATTTTTGTAGTTTATAGAGAAAATTGATGTCATAAATTATATTTAAATTATGGAAAATAAACATGATGTAAGAAAATATCGAGTGATAACATTATTGATAGATAATTTGGTAATTATAAATTTAATAACATGTACAATCTTGGTAATTTTTGCATCACTAAATATACTATCATAATAGACATTATGGTACAAATTTTTCCTAAAATTTTTTCTTCATTCATTTGACCATTATGATGGATTATATGAAATTATTATTATATTGGTGGGTGCTAGAATAATAACTAATGTGATATTATTTGTTTTTTGTACCCTGGAAATAAAAAATCAGTATATACTTTTTCATGAAAATTGGAAAACCATTCTCTAATATTGTATAAGAAAAAAATAATAGAATATGGTATGAAAGTGTGGTTGCTGTGTTTTACTTAGGATTTGTGAAACATAATAATTATCATATGTCATTCCATATTAAGAATCAATTCACATATATTATACAGTAATATACTGTGGATAGATCTAGATAAGAAGGTTTGATTTATAGAAATATAAAAGGATTTTAGGTCATGACTGGAATACTATCATGAACAATGATTTAAAATTGAAGCCAGATGGGTAATATAAGATGAAAGTAGATTTTTTGGAGGGGTCTGATATAATTAATTGAGGATCACTATGTTCTATTTTGGAATAAGAAAAATTGAATTAGTAGTTCTCATATGCTGGTATAAATTTTCTTTATTTTATTATTTTATAATGGTTCCGAAAAATATATAATAGATTTATATTAATTAAATAATATGTCAATATAAAAATAATGTAATCCTTAATGTTTGATATGTAGATGTTTTTTCAACATATGGGGTTAACCTAAAAGTCATTGAATTTATTATTTTATATTGAAATAATGTTTTATTTAGTATAATTTCATGTGATAATGTTATTCTATTATCATAGATTATTTTCAAGAAAATTATATCATATCATTGTAATTTAATTACATTTTTAATGGATATTATTTATAATATTTAAAATTTATATCGTTCGAATTTATGCATTGTTAATAGGAATGATCCACTATACAACACCAAATCCTATGGAATAAAGATTTCTTCAGAATAACATATCTATGACATATGGTCCAATCCACTACACATAATACATATAGGGATTATTTATATTCATTATTTTCATTTTCAATGCCAATATAGATTCCCCTTAGATAAATTAGTGAATTTTAACATTCATGTAAAATGATAATGTGATGCCGTTATAGTTGTATTTGATTTTAATTAGTGTGTATATTCTTTTCACATCATGTTTATCTAATCAAAAAAATCAGATCTGTAATCATTCATCAGTGGCAGAGTTATTGTAGATGAAATTTTGAATTTAAGGAATGAAAGAAAAAATTTAATGGTTTCTTCACTACATAATACATACAAGAATTGATTAGCTCAAATATTAGTACAGTTTATGGGGATATAATACCACCATATATGAGATTGTATTTATGGTCATTAAATGTTTTCTATATGTTTCATCCTCACTAAACTAATATATACTAAACCGTTGAATTCCAAAAATTAAACATTGATAGTTGAATGATTTCATACTAAGTGATTATTCATAATATGATATTACAATTATAGTTTCATCTCATCAATGGTAATCAAATTGAATTCATATCAATCTAAATATTTAGTATGACTTTGAATATTTTATCAATAATGGAATTAACATCATTGTTGATAACCTAAATCCAAAAAGCATTTATGTCACATTTTCCTTCATCTTTTAAAACTGTATGATATAAAAAATAGAATATATCAACCTATGTTGGTTTATGTAGTGTGTAACTATAACATCATTTACATTTAAAATGAATGGTCATGTGCTTGGAAAAGAAAAATATCAAAATATGTTGGAAAATTTAATTTTCATTGATAAAGTTTAATTTCACATAATGGTTAAATCTATATAATCATGATTTGTTGAGGGCTAGGAATTCTTATATCATAGATCTGGTGGATGATCATGTCCCATACCCCATTATAACCAATGAATTCTTTTTGTCTTTAGGCATAAAATTTTTTGTTCTTTTTACATTAATGACATTATAAAGGATTTTATACAATATTATTTTATAGATTCATATATTAAAATATAGTACTTTATACGCAAAAAATCTATTAACTGATAAATTATTTTCTTCATCTAGTATCTATTTATAGGGATGTTCCTATACAATATTTACACAATTATGGGAGGAAATAAAATTAATACAAAGTTAAACTGATATGGGGGCAGTATATTTGTTGTTTTATTTATAATTATCTTCCTATATTTCCTCCATATATCAATCTATAAAATTACATATATCCATTTTTTTGATATGTGAATCACCATTTATTATTGATATGGATCCCATTACAATGTTGCAACATTATTCAAAAGGATATATTGAAATTGTATGAGAATAAAATATTGGAACATGAATGATAAAATGAAATCAATGTGGAATCTCCTAAAAATAACTTAAATGGGATCTTGATTCATTATTTCAAATTACAGAAACTAAATTTCATTAAATCATTAATGAAATTGAGTCGATATTTAAATTTAAATGTCCATTGATATTTAAGGATCATGTTTTATGAAATTAATGGAAAACTCATATAATATAATATTTTTGAAATACATTTTATTACATGGAAAAAATATTAAATAATTTTTAATTCTTGTAAAATGATCAAAACCCAAATTGATGTATTTTGAATAGTCGATTCTTCCATTATTCTCACATTTTGACATTGAGAAGAATAAATAAATTTTAATTACCATGTTTAAGGAGGTATCTTCGATAGAGAACACCAATTCATTAGCGGTCTCTATGCTTAAGGGTATATTTTCATTGGTATATATGAAATGACTAGATCAAAAACCTATTTTATAATGAAAACATTATGGGATAAGAATTTAATGCTAAAATATGATAAGATTATAAACATTCACCCAAATAAAAAAAACAACTTGGGAACACTATTAAAATATTTGAGTGATTCTACAAGATAAACATGTTTGGATACTTTATTTAGTAAATAATATTTATCCTTCATCACACTAATAATAATTAAAATTTAATGTATTTATATATATTATAATCAATTATAATAATCTATCATTGTTTTTTAATATGTTTGAGAATATTATATTTAAATAAATTTATATTTTTTGAATGTAATGATCCAATTGACCACATCATTGTCAATATTTCGAAGAAGTGAGTTAATTTTTTTATAGGTTTCATCAAGATCACAGTATGTGGATAAAAATCATGAGTTCATCAAAATAATTTTGAATTTTATCATTTCAATGGTTTTACAACTCTATTTTTATCATCATAATCAATAAATATCATTTATCACTACATTTACATGTTTATTAACTAATGTTTTGTAATCATCATTAGAGAAATTTTATCTCTGAAAATATTTTAGGATAAGGGTTATCAATAATTTCAATAGATTTGATGAAGTCAATAAAAATGTAAAAATAACATTCCTAGAAGATATTGAACATCCCAAATCTCACCTAGTCTACAAAATTCTTAAAATTCATTTTCATGGAACAAAGCAGTTCTATTTTGAAAATAAATTCAAAATCCATATTTTATTTAAAATAGTAGTGATATTTGATTACCAAAAAATTTATTGGGAACACAAATGTTATCCCCATGAATGAACATAAAAAATATTACATGAAATTTTGATAAGTAGTTTCAATATTTCTAAATACGTAGAAAATTACATAGTTCTTTTTATTATAATTTTTATTCTTTGATGGAAGTGTATTACTCTTCACTAAGAGAAATTCATATCAGAATGTCATCATTTTTCATTACATGAATAAGGGATCCTCATAATTAGTTGTTTATTCAATTAATTTTTTTCTATTGAATGTTACAACACCAACTAATTTAGCTCTGATCTCATTCCTTTAACAATTATATTAGAATAATATACAAGAATTCACATCCCAATGGATGATCCATTTAGTAATTTTGTTAATATGTTAAAATAAATGGTTCACATATTACATTGAAAATAATAAATTATAAAATAAATATTTTTATATTAATTATATTCCATATAGCCTATCCATACATATATGTCATATTAATTTTCATGAAATCCTAGTAAAAAGAAAAAAATAACGGTGAGATCAATTTATTAGTAAGGGTTTAGTATAATTGAAGAAATATAAAATTAATGTGAAAAATCAACATGAAATGATTAATATCTCAGTATAGTTGCCATCTAAATTACTAGAAAAGGATAAATAAATGTAGAAATGAATATTTTTAATCATATATAGAATTTAAATGACTCGATAAAGAACAATTTTATATGTAATGGTAAATATATGAAATCAAATACCATTTAATCAATGAATTGAAAATGAAATGTATTAAGTGATAATATCATATCAAAATAAACTAGATTGTAATAAATGATTTATGAATGAAGAATTTTTTTGAATATATGATTCTATTATTCAATGGTACAAGACCCTTTAGTACCAATACCCTTGGAAAAGATAGTTTAGCCACATTGGATAATGATTCTTTTAGATAGGGATATTCAACCGATTAATCACATTATATGACTAATTCAGCAAGGGGATTACAATGTTCATTCCCAATCCTATGTCATACATTTCCACCGTATTCATTATATACTGAATATTCAATTTATTTTATAAACAATATGTTGCATCACGTTTCAATATTCATTAAAGTATAAGGATTTATCATAATTTAAACATTTAATAAAATAACAGTAAAAGTGAACACCATGTGTAGAAATCAAATCGGATTTAAGAAATTATCATATCCATGATAAATATTATGGATAATAATGGAAAATATATTGTCTAATGATCTTAGGAATGTTAAAATTTAATCGGAATGTCATTGACTACGAAAAATTAATTAATGAAGTTAATTACAATACCAAATTTATTTAGAATGATCATAAATTATATATAAAAGGAATTAAGATGGTAGTAATACAATATATACCCCTTGGATTGAGAACAAATGAGATTTTTCATGGATGAATGTAATTTTCCTAGTTTTATCTATAAAAAAATTCATTAGGAAAATATCATTTTTGTTTTGATTATTTTATAAAAATCTTCATTTTTGAATGTCAAAACTTAAAACAAGTTTTTTATTAAAATAATCATTTAAAATGTGTAGAGGAATATTAAAACGAAATACATCCATGCCAGTTTTTAATTAAATACATGTTTTTAGGAACATTTATTTTTCATTGTAAAAATGAAAGAATTTTTCTTTTTTTTAATAGATAAGAATATTCCACCGAAATGAATTTTTATAATAACCAAATAAGAATAATTAGTTTCTAATAACTTTTTTTGAAAAGTATAATTTTTTTTGAAAATATTTATAGAAAAAGTAGTAATGTAAGAAAACGATTCAACTAAAGAGAGAAATCATGTAAACTTTTATTAAATTTTGTTTTCAATAATATTTATTACAAATGTATGATAATTGGGTATTATCAATTGAAAAATATAATTAATAAATTATAAAGAAAAAATTTAAATGTATTATTAAAAAATTCTCATAAAATATCATTTAGTATTTATTTTAGAAAAATAATTATCCATTATTAAGATATTTTGAAAACCCCCTACAATGATCATAATGTTTAAGTGAGAATTAATAAATTAAATTATTATGTCTATCAATATAAAATTAATATAAAAAATTGGAAATAAAAAAAGATATATTAAAAATTCAGTGTATCTGAAATCATATAATATCAATGACAACAAAGAAGTAATATAACTAAATGAAAAGAAATTTAGTAATGAAATTCTTTACCAAATAATAACATTTAATTAAACTTGATTATGATTATATAATTAAAATTTACCCATAATATAGCATGATGAATGAATTAATCATTATATAACATGTGAAATGGGATGCATGTACACCATATAATGAAATTATAATCATATAATTATAACATGCCTTAATAATGTGACAATGTGATGAAATCTCTTACCTCACACATTCATCTAGGACATAATTGATTTAACCTCCAATATAGTTGGTTTTAAACATTATATTATATTATTATAGAGAAAGTTTAATATTTATGAGGTAATATATAATTCTTTTATGACATACTATCACCAATTTGTTAATAATATTTAATTATTTTTATTTGTTTCATGTGTTATTTTCCTTGTTTTTCTTGTATTTTGTACATGTTAATTTTTTCCTCTTATATTGGCCAGGATTTCATCATCTCCAAAATTTTATGAATAATGTAAATTTCAAATATATATATATATATATATATATTAGAATAATAAAATTATTTTTCTAATAATAAATAAAATAAATAATTGATGGAAATGGTTAGCTATACATATGCATAAATATTATTCTGATATTCTTGTCATATTGAAATAAAGAAGAGTAAAATATATATATATTTATATTATAGTTTCATAATAATTATTAAGTCATATATATATCATGTCTTTATTAACCCTATCCTTAATATAGTAAATGTATAGAGTTAATGAATCTCCTCGATTCACGAGGTGATAGTCAATTTTAAAAATTAAAATCATTATTGTTTTTCCAAAAAATAAAATCCATGAAGGTATTTGTTGTATAATAATTAATAAAGCATAATAAAATTATAAATACCATTATTTTAATATAAAAACTCTTTATCCATCATTATTACCAACTACAAAAGGTTGTTGCATAGAAATGAATGACATCAGTTTGTGATGCGGTAATCCACTATACATAGAAGCAATGATTTCATAACAGAATTAAATAAATATTTTGATGTTTTTTGTTTCAACATTGATATATAAATATCTCAGTATATTGATGATAAATAGGTTATTATATCACCATTTTATAATAATATTTTAAGGAGGTAGTGTAGGAAATAATATAAAAATTGTTTCATTTGCACATCATCTTTTCATTTGGGATACTCAGTAGGTCAACACTAAAACCCTAAAATATGTGATTTATTACAAGAATTAGGATTCTATTAAGAGTTTATGGTTGTTTTGGAGTGATTTGGATTTTTATTTTTACCCAAAACTTGTTTGAAGGTGATAAGGGGAGGGGAGATGTGGTGGAATTTAATAAATCGATTGAGTGGCACACATGTACTTTTTTAAAGAGTGAATTACATCGTTATTTTTTATGTCAGATGGACCAAATATTGATCCATTATCGTTTATATAGGGTATCATTTTAAAACATATCTATAACATTATTTTTGAAACTATTTGATACATTTTTTATCTTTTTTTATCTATTTAAAAACTATGTAAATTCTACTTAATATTAATAATTATGACTATCATTAACAAATTTCAATAATAAATTTGGTCAAAAAATTAATTTATCCTTATTAGTAATTATAAATAATTAATATTTAAAATATAGAATCAACTTTTCAAAAAACAAATTACATAAGTGCTAGAAATAATTTCTAAATTAATCCAGTAGATCTTACTAGAATTGGGGTATTTAAAATTAAAATTTTCAATTGTTTACAAGTTATATATATATATACATATTATAATATGAAAATAATTAAAATAAATAAAATTAAAATAATAGACATTTAATTGAAATATTTTCACAATAAAATTGTCTCAAAATAAAATTTAACAATGTAAATTATTTAGAATGAAAGGCCATTATTAAATAAAATATAGTGTCTGTCACAATTCATATTGAAGAATAACATCTCAAAAAAATAAAAAATTCCACATAAAGTTATTTTTATATTCATATAACAAAATTGAATTTTATTTTTTCAAATAAAATTTCTAGAATTTATATAATAATTTTTAAAATATGTAAAAAAATATGTATAAAATCATATTTTTGGAAAAGTATAGTTTATTGGAAGGTGATTATTTTTCATTCAACTGGTGCTTATTTTCATTTATAAATAATTGTACACCAAGGAATTAATTATACAAAAATGAGAAAAACGTATTTTGATAATTTTATTAATACTTGTCAAAGAATCTATTCCAATTTATATGTGATGATTATCATAATAAATAATAACTTTAATATTTTATTATTGTTTAGTAAAGCCTTAACATGCATGTAATTCTAGATAAATCAGTATATACTACATTAAAATCTATATAATATATTAATTTTTTTCTAAATTATAATATAAATCATAAATTATTTTTATTATATATTTCCTTATGTGCTTTTTCATTCGTTTGAAGTATGCTATCATATATGATGTTCATATTTTAATATTTGTGGATATTATCTTGAAAATATGAAATCAACATCTTGAAAATGGTGGTATAAATCAAACGTAGTAAATTCAAATTCAAAATTTTATAGAATTTTTTCTAAATTGAAATTAAAATTATAATCCATTTTATGTATTAAAATTCTTAAATTAGATTTTATTGGATCAAAATTTTGTCTTTGGCTTCCACTATGTCATCATAAATTAGATACAATAACCAACATGTATTTTTATAATCTGTAAAGGCTGCAAATTTCAAGGGACCATTTTTTTCGTAAATACTTTTTAATTTTATGAGTTTGTGGCTTATGACGACACTTGATTCAGAGGCCCGGTGTGCCAGGAATCAATTTCCGATGTTTAGCACGGGTACGCTCAGTAAACGAATGAGGAAGTTTTTATATATTTCTTACTGGTGCTTGGAATTGAAATATGAGGGAACCAATGAACTCGTAAGGCCATTAATTACTTAAGGGGACCTTTATCGTAGTTACGTTTGTGCGGGAGGAGAAGTTAATTATTGGGGTTTAATTAAGAAGTAGATAACATTGTTGGAACAATTTTATTTTATATCTAAGGAGGTTAACTCCTCCCATGGTAAGTTGTCGGTGGGGCGCACACCCACCCAACTTCCCGTGTGTGGATATACGATAGGTGGGGCCCACATGATCCCCAACCATTCATATTTACCCAAACTCCATAAACCACATCTTTCATTTGTAAACTACTCTTAAATATGAGACATCTCTCCTCCTCCTCTCTCCAAATTTAACTTTTTCCTACACATTAATATACAGAATTCAACCACATCGATTAATTAATGAAGTTGTTTGACTATGAATTTTAAATTTCATGTGATAATAAAATAATAGGAGAGGCCTATTATTTAATTTCATTAGGGTTTTCATTGTGCTAAGGAAGATTGGGAGAGAACTCTTGTGAAGAAGAAGAGAATTCCTCTCTCGATGAAGAACGCCGTCTCATCCATGAATAATGCCATTTCCATGAATAATGACGATTCTCCAACCATTCTATTCTATGTGACAAGTGAGGAAACACCGCTTCCTCCTCAGACGCACTCCGACATCGCCTATGAAATCTTTCCCCACAATGCCGTCTTTTGCGATGCCTGATGGGAGACATCATCTATCGTGGTAGGGGTTAAGTTCATTTTTAATGGATTATAATTTTGCCTTGGTTCATTGTTGTATAATCTTGTTTGTCCGACCAATTGTTATAGCTTAATGTGGAGGGCGCGATCTGAACAAACATGGCCCGAAGACCCTCTGTTTGATACTGTTTATTGATGGAATTGGTGATCAGAGGTGGAACACAGAAGAGACTGGCGGCGCAAGGGCCACTATCGCATAAGCTTGGAATTTCCATGGAAAAGATGGTCACGGTAGAGGAAGCTGACGCCGTCACACCGGCTATGCAGCAGGAACCGCGGTCCGCTTTGCGGGCTGCTTCGGCGGAAAAGCCAGTCAGCCCGTCGGCCGATTGCGCAAAGGGGATCCGCGGCACCAAGAGGGCGCTGCACTGGATAACCAGCTGACCCGTTCACCGGCTGGGCAAAGAAGACCCGGAGCACCAGGAGGCCCCCACATTGGAAGAGTCACAGCCCGACGTGCGGTATGCATGCGCTAGAAGGCTGGTCGGCCCAGCAGGACTATTTGGGAAGGCTGGCGCCACTTGTTCAGTGAGTCATGGGTCCTCGCCACTCGGACCACACGGACAACTGGCTGAGCTAGCCAGTCCGCGCGCCCTGTCGGGCCCCGCCCACCTGGGTCATGCCTAGCCAAGCTGGGTCGGGCCGGGCTGCACCCCGCATGGCCGGGCCACGCACCTTCAGGCCTGGTCGCGCCACTTTGGGTCGGGCTGCACCCCTCATACCAGGCCGCACGACTCACAGGGGCAGTACGACCCCTTTGTCGGGTCGGATCAGCAAAAACCGAGTCACCCTGACCTATCATCCCATCAGGTCTAATAGTTCGGACCCGTTTTCACTTAAATGTGATTACCATGAAGATCGCGTGTCTGATCGACGTGCTGTCTGCGGCACTGGGACCTTGACGATGAGGCGGTTTTTTTGCATTAATCTAAGTGGGTTTGGATGACTTTGAAAAAATGGTCGGGTTTGGAACGAATGTAATTCCAACCAGGCCGTCAGAGCGGATGCACTTATAACTTAAGGATCAGATGTCTGATTGACGTTTCATCGACTATGCTGGATTCCACTTAATGAGACAGTTCATTTGGCATACTACACATATAGTTTGGACGTAGTTGGAGTATGGCTGGGTTGGATTGTACCCGAAATCCAACCTGGACCCTGGAATGAAAATGCAAATAACTAACAGACCAAGCGTCTAATTAACACGCCGTCTATTGAATTTATACCCCTATGTTGAGGCGGTCTCTTGAGATACATATTTGTGGAAATTCACGACACTTGGAATGTCGACCTGTAGCTCATGGAGCAGATCCTCCCAGAGATGAGCATACGGAGTATGGTGACATTGTAGCTGGCTAAGACCTGATGACTGCTTGTCAGATTCATATCAGAGGGACAAGTGATGGGCAAAAATCCCTCAAGGTAACATTGTAGTATTTTTGGGATGATTGTGTTTGTTGAAAAAGAAGGTTTTCATCGATATTTTCATGTTCCCAAGAAGTTGTTGACAATCCTTGTTGACAAAGAACGATGACAATGGAATGGACGATCTGGAGGCAGTACAAAAGAGCAGTACAAGGTGGCGTCGTTTCCGAGTATTTGCCAAATTTTTGGGGTCCAAAATTTGGAGTTTGGTGATCATCGAAAAAAGAGGATTTCCATGAAGAGCATAATTTAATATGGCAAAGGCATGAATTTCACGAAGATAGGATTCATGGTTTGGAAATCGCGAAGCCCAGAAGAATTGAGGCGGTGATACTTCGCGATTACGTCAAGCTTCACAAATGGTAGAGGCTGAAGCGCATCAGGGCGGTGAAGGGATTTTCGAGGGAGCATCACGGTGAAGGTGCGAAGGAATATTGGGATTCGCAAGGGATATTTGTGGCGAAGTCGCGAAGGTATGTTGACGGTCATTCTTCGCGATTACGACGAGCTCCGCGAACAGAAAAATTCCTGTGGTGCTTCGTGATTTGGACAGAATTCCGGCTGAAACATTGGAGCTTCGCGATTTGAAATGATGTGGCATTGACATCACACGGAAAGGTCGAGGGTCAGTGGAATGGCCTATAAATAGAGGCTGACCCCCTTGAGAGAAGCAGAGAGATTTTTCAGAGAAGATCATTTGCTCTCGTTTTGCGAAGGTAGTTCACAAAGCCAGTGTGCTTCGCGAAAGAGGTGCTTCGCAGGGGCTATTTTAGCTCCGTGAAAGTTGTGTGCTCCGCGTTTCCTCAGTGAGATTCACGAGAGAAGTTGATTTGCAACGAGTTGAGCTTCGCGGGAGTGCTTCGCTAGAGAGCATCGTGATAGAGCTTCGTGAAATGGCAGGAGCTTCGCGAAGGCTTGTTTGAGCTTCGCGAAATTGGGAGCCTAGCGAAGTAGAGTGCTTTGCGAAGGCGTTTCCAATGGATTTTCCCAGTGGTTAAGAGGCAAAGTGGTATTCATCAGTGGATGAAAGTTGGACTATAATATAGCATCCATCAATAGTTAAGGATTCATGTATTCATGCAAATGAAGAGACCTACATGTCTATAAACTGTGAGTGAATCCCTTCCAAGAGCAATGAGATTATGAAGAGGTAGAAGGTGATCCTCTCCACCGACAGAGAGCCAGAGAGAGAGAAACAGGGAGTGACCCTTGGGAAAGCAGTAACCTGACCCTAAACCTTGTATAGGCAGTGAGCCTGGGCATAGAAGTGATCTAGCCCGAACATTGTAATCCACAGCTAGTGAAGTCTAGTGGAATTTTTTACGAACCGGCAACTTATCGGCATATGCTCATTGGCCGTAGCCCTTAGCGGTGAACCAAGTAAAATCTCTGTGTCTGTATGCTTACTTCCATGCATTGCATTCAAAGCATCATCATCAGGTAAAGGAGAAATGTGATCACAGTAACCACACAAGTGAAAACAAAGTGACCCTTGTAACAAAGAGGTCAAGATCCAGTGGGGCAGGAAGAATGTAACGCCCCGACCCCAGCTACCCAGAGTCGGTGCATTACTTCGTAACATTGGCATGATCACAAGAAAGATCAAATCTCGAAAGACCGATTGGTTTAGTAGCCTTGGAAACACTAGATATATTCATAAAGTTTTATATTACATTTAAAAGTGAAAAACTACTACAACAACAAAGTCTTCATATCCACACTATTAACCCCACATAATATCCCTGCAAGTCAATCATAATTTACTTCTTCACTACCTGGGAAAAATAAAACATAGAAAAGGGGTGAGCTCAAATGCCCAGTAAGGATAAAAATATAGCGGAACATTCAAAATAAGCATAAACATTTAAGGCAATGAATTACTAAAACAAAAGCCTTTTAAACATGAACTTCAACATAGTATGGAAAAATTAATATGAAATAATGCCATTTACTTATTCACATGGATATTCTACTAATCGAATAATCACATGCAAAATCAATGACCACTTTCATAATGTTGGAATGCATAATGCCAGACTATCATAACCACATAGCCAAGGCCTCGTGCCAAGACTACAAATAAGATTTTTTCAAGGCCTTGTGCCAAGACACTAGTTTGTCTCATGAGACCTACCGATGCATCAAGGAGCTATAGCGGGCTCCACCCGTCACTTATTAAGTTCAATGCATTCCCATATGAAAAGGTTTAAACATAACATAAAAATTCGTATTAAAACTAGCATACGAAATGTCAATAATTTCACCATAAACTATGAATGGTATAAAAATAGCACATCCATAGTCAAACATATCACAAAACCTTCAATACAATATAGAAGTTTTGTATCATAATAAATCAACTTCAAATAATCTTAAAATCCGTCAAAGGATGTTGACATAGATGAAATCAAAATTCTTTTTAAATAAATATCTCCTTTTATTTTGAAATCATTTAAGATCCATATAAAATAAAACATTATCTTTGAAAATATTCTTATAAGCTTGTAAGGAAAGCTTTGAAGATTTTATAACGGCGTAAAATAACCGCACCCGCCGTATAAGTTAAAAAAACATTCTTACCTCAATTCTGTCAAAAAGGATAAAAAGGACCTTGTTTTGAAAACGACAGAAAGATTCCATTATAAACCTCTTATAAAAAGTCAAACAAGGGTATAAATGACTTTACCCCATATTCTTGTAAATAGTAAAAATGTTTTGAAATACATTTTTAAGAAACATGGATGTGGATGATAAAGATATCCCAGTAGATTATTACGTGTAAACAACCTCGGATAATGAAGAGATTGTGAAATAAACCCTTACCTTGTACTTTTCCTTGGTTGGGGTAGGTTAACCTCTTGTATAATAGTGAAATAATTGTTACTAAATTATACAAGAATCATATACATTAATATGATATCATATATGATCTTTTAATATTGATTTGATAATAATATCTTAGTATTATCGCCGTTTCGGGTGTTAACTTACTCATTTTCTTTATATGTTTTGTTACATAAGTCATGTTTGTTGTATCTTAATAATATCCAGAATGATATAAAGTCCTTAAAAATCATTTTTAAATCATTAAATTATAATTATACTTGAATGGATACGATGGAGAATGAATCTCATCGCGTTCGTGGAGACGGTAGTCCGTACGTACGCACGAACGCTACTTCCATTTAATTTTTATTTTAAAAGAATCGAATCCAAATGATACATAGGTATATTACTATTCCAGTATAATATAATATTTTATATATGTTACTTATGTTCATTAACACCATCCTTTATATGTTCCATGTGTGGTATGAACGAGTCATATCATTTTAAGGGGGCGGTAGTCCGCACTTCCTCAAATGAAATTATCGTATGTATATACAACATGAAACGAATAATGGTATGAAATAAAATGGAATTACAGAAGCATATATATAAAATATATATCATTAATATCATATTTAATTACAGTTCCATCATAATGGCCACCATGAGAGGCGGTAAGATGTATTTGAACAATCATCGTTTCGTGAGGCGTTAGTTTGCCATCCACAGAAACATTATGTTCATAATCCATTAGATGGAGTTGTGTGTATGTGTAGTTTGAATCCTTCTTATAAAAACATCCTAGTATATTGAGGATACTGGTGTTGTTACAAAAGAAAGGAAATAAAAAGATTTTGGGGGTTGAAGAAGCAAAATAAATGAAAATAATTTTAGAGAAATCGTTACCTTTAATTTAGGTAACTCACTTTGGTTGGAACCAAAGGACTTCTTGAAATGCTTTCTGCCTAAGGGTAAGGTTCAAGGAGGAGGAGAGGGATGTGGGGAGCTTAGTTGGGCAGAGTTTGGACGAGCCAAGTGGCTTGAGAGGTGTGAGGAATGAGTAGAAGTGGTCTCCTTTTATAAGGGAGAGGAGGGGCTCTTTAGGAAAGTGTGAAAGTATTACTTTATAATATATTTTTATTCGGTTTATAATGGTCCAAAAATCATTGAGGTAGAATATAAGATGACTCATATTCTAAATAACATCAACCAATAAGAATTGGACAGGTTTTAGATAATATTTTAATCGTTATAATCTTATTTATTTAAATGATTTATTAATGAGGTAAACATTGCATCATTATTGTGTCATTAATAATTTAAATTATATGATGTCTAAAAATTATATATAAAATATCATTATGTAGGAAATATTTTTATATTTCTAATGAATATTTATAATCGAAAATCCAACATGTATAACCCTATGTAAAAATTGTTCTTCT
Organism: Viscum album; assembly: GCA_963277665.1. NCBI lineage: Eukaryota > Viridiplantae > Streptophyta > Magnoliopsida > Santalales > Viscaceae > Viscum > Viscum album. The sequence goes on from OY728132.1 coordinate 1,970,603,845, forward strand.
AAAAGATGTAAGCTTATGCCATTTTTATTTTTATTTTAACTTTATTAATATAATGTGTCATTATCACTTACAAGTGGATCCATGGGGTCCCAAAACAGACCCAAAGATGCCCATGGTCGACCATGTATCAACCAATAGGGTTAAGACACGTTTTAGGGTAATTTAGTATTATTATAATATTATTTTTTTTAACCCTTATTTACCGGATTTACCTTTTAACCATGGTAAATAAAATATTTACCGCAGTAATTATTCAAAATGTGTAAAAATAAAAGTTACCTATTTACATAATTTGGAAATCCTGATTCCAAATATGGAACCCATTTTCCTAAATTCAAAACACAGAAGTGGCAGAAATTAATTTAAAATTAATTCCCGCTGTCAAAACAAAAAGCGTGTTTTTAAGAGGTAATAACTATCAAAAGATTGACACTTGTTTATGTTCGGTTTAATTGTAAAATTATGTCCAATGACCAACATTATATTAAATGGTAAAAATATATTCTAAATATACTTTAAAACCACTCAAATTCACAATTTATCACTATTAATTATTTTGATTAAAAAAGTTGTTTTTAATTAAAATTTAGTAATTTTCACTATTCATCAAAATATGAAAGTTATCCGAAATGTACCAAAATTTCACCCTAGGCTAATTTTGATATTCCGAATCCAAAAATGAAGTCCATTTTCAAATATAAAATATATATAATTTCAAAAAGTAGGTATTAGTATTCACAACGGCTAGTTTAATTAGTTGTGGTGTGTGTTAGAACTCGAGGTTTCGTACAACACACGCTATCGCATTATTCGAAGGGAAACGTACCGTGGAAGCTTGGGGTGTTACATTCTCCCCTCCTTCAAATAATTGCGTCCTCGTAATTTCTAGAATACTTATTACATGAAAAGACTCGGGTGGTTCCTCATCATAAGTTCCTCGGGTTCCCACGTTGGCTCTTCCATCTTATGGTTTCTCCACAAAACTTTTACCAGACGCGTCGTCCGGTTTCTCAGTACTTGTTCTCTTGTATCAAGAATCCTGACGGGATCTTCACAATAGGAAAGATCAGGTTCCAGTTCTAATTCCTCATAGGTGAGTACATGCGTTGGGTCAGACATGTATTTTCTCAACAGAGATACATGGAACACATCGTGAACTTTGGAGAGACTTGGCGGCATTGCCAATCGGTAAGCTACAGCCCCAATTCGTTCTAGAATTTCAAAAGGTCCGATGTACCTGGGACTCAATTTACCTTTCTTACCAAAACGTATGACTCCCTTCCATGGAGATACCTTCAGAAAAACATGATCACCGACTTGAAATTCCAAATCCTTCCTTCGATTATCGGCATAGCTCTTCTGCCTACTTTGAGCTGCTTTGATGTGATTTTGGATTACCTTCACCTTTTCCACCGTTTCCTCCACCAGTTCTGGGCCTACAAGTCTTCTTTCACCAACGTCATCCCAACAGGTTGGTGTACGACATCTCTTTCCGTATAACGCTTCATATGGTGCCATCTGAATACTCGAATGGAAGCTATTGTTATAGGAAAATTCTACTAGTGGTAAATATTGATCCCACATACCCTGAAAATCAAGTGAGCAAGATCTCAACATGTCTTCTAAGGTCTGAATAGTCCGTTCTGATTGTCCGTCTGTCTGAGGGTGGTAAGTAGTGCTCAAATGAAGTTCAGTATCCAGGGATTTCTGAAGACTTTTCCAAAATCTTGAAGTAAAACGGGGATCACGATCAGAAACAATCGATAGGGGAACTCAATGAAGTCTCACAACTTCATTAATATATAGTCTTGCTAGACGTTCCAGGGGTAGATCTTCTCTTATAGTAAGAAAATGTGTTGTCTTGGTAAGACGATCAACAATAACCCATATTGCATCGTTCCTTCTAGGAGTCTTTGGTAGCCCCATGACAAAGTCCATCGTAACATTGTCCCATTTCCACTCCGGTATGGGAAGAGGTTGCACGACTCCTCCAGGCTGTTGCCTTCCAGCTTTCACTTGTTGACAAACCATACATCTTGACACAAAATCAGCAATCTCCCTCTTCATGCTGTCCCACCAAAAATGTTCCTTCAAATCTCTATACATTTTGGTGCTCCCAGGGTGTATAGAGAAATTGGAACTATGAGCGTCATCCAGCAATTCCCTTTTTAGATCAGGTATATTGGGAACACAAAGTCTCTTCCCGAATTTCAAAATTCCATCTTCATACACAAAGTCTCTCAATCTCCCATCATTCACAGCTTTAATCTTCTTCTGAAATTCTTCATCATCGGTCTGGGAACTCTTAATCCTTTCTAGTAAAGATGGTTTGGCAACCATTTGAAAAAGCATTGATGTTTCACCTTCCCTGGTTATTCCCATGTCCATCTTCTCTAGATCCATGAAAATTGGATCCCTTTCAATTCTCATCATGTTCAGAACTCCATGGTCTTTTCTGCTCAAAGCATCTGCTACTTTGTTTGCTTTCCCCGGGTGGTAGTGTATCGTGCAATCATAATCCTTGAGTAATTCAATACATCTCCTTTGCCTCATGTTGAGTTCTTTTTGTGAGAAAATATACTTCAAAGTCTTGTGATCAGTATAAATCTCACATTTTTCACCATAGAGGTAGTGCATCCATATCTTCAAAGCAAAGATCACTGTTGCTAACTCGAGATCGTGAGTAGGATAGTTTTGTTCATGAATTTTCAACTGTCGTGATGCATAGGCAATAACTCTATCATTCTGCATAAGGACACAACCAAGTCCTTTCTTTGATGCATCACTATAAATAACGAACCCATCATTCCCCGATGGTAGAGTCAATATAGGAGCATTGACTAATCTTCTCTTCAGTTCTTCGAAACATTCTTCACACTCTTTTGTCCAAACAAATTTAACCCCTTTACGTGTGAGCTTCGTTAATGGGTTAGCCAATCGGGCAAAATTCTGGACGAAACGTCGATAATAACCTGCCAAGCCAATAAAACTACGTACCTCAGTTATACTCATAGGTGCTGGTCATTCGTGGATTGCTTTGGTCGTAGAAGGATCAACAGAGATTCCATCTTTTGAGACAATATGGCCAAGAAAAGAAATCTCCTGAAGCCAGAATTCACACTTGCTAAACTTCCCATATAATTCATGCCTCCTCAGAGTCTTCAAGATAATGCGCAAGTGATTTTCATGATCTTCGTAGGTTTTGGAGTATACCAAGATATCATCAATAAATACCACCACAAATTAATCGAGATACTCCTTGAAAACTCTATTCATCAGATCCATGAATACAGAGGGTACATTAGTCAATCCAAAAGGCATTACAGTAAACTCGTAATGCTCGTACCTGGTTCGAAATGCTATTTTCGGAATGTCTTCCTTCTTCACACACAACTGATGGTATCCAGATCGAAGGTCAATCTTTGAAAAGTATTGAGCTCTATGCAGTTGGTAAAATAAATCATCAATACGAGGTAGGGGATACTTGTTCTTTATCGTTATAGCATTGATCTCCCTGTAGTCGATACATAACCTCATAGATCCATCTTTCTTTTTAACAAAAAGAACAGGGGCTCCCCATGGAGAAACACTAGGGCGAATAAATCCCTTATTACTCAATTCCTCTTGTTGTTTCTTTAGTTCGACTAACTCTACAGTGGCCATTATATAAGGGGTCTTCGATATAGGTCTTGATCCAGGAATCAAATCAATGGAAAACTCAACTTCTCGTTCTGGAGGATGTCCAGGTAAATCTTCCGGAAATACATCTACAAATTCTTTCACAACAGGTACATCCTCTATTTGAACATTCCTTTCCTCACCGACAGTTATTTCATTCTCTTCCTCCCCAATAATTGAATTTAGTTGAACTACTGGGGGTGGATCTAAATAAGAATTAGGTGGTGACGATTCTGCTCTAAAAATAAGGTGTTCCTTATCATTATCATCAAGAATCGTAACCTCTTTCTTCTTACAATAAATCTTCGCATCATAGTCCGAAAGCCAGTCCATACCGAGGATTATATCAAACTCAATCATAGGTATGACGATGAGATCAACAGATAATGAAAATTTATGTGATCTAATGGGGACTGATTCACAAAACATTGTTGCAACGATACTTCCCTTAGGAGTTTTAACTGACAACTCCCTTATTAAATCAAATTGGAAATATCTAATTTTCTTAGCAAACTGTGAAGATATGAAACAATGTGATGATCCAGAATCAAATAATGCATTTGCTAAACTTGAGGAAACCATTAAATTACCTGCCACCACGTCTTTCGGAGCTTCTACCTCAGCAGTAGTGATAGCATAAGCCTGGCCTTGATCCCTTGGCCTTTTCTGAGGTAAGTTCTCCTGACGCTTAGGACATGAATTTGCATAATGCCCCATCTCGCTGCAATTGTAGCACTGAACGTTGGTAGCTTCCTTCTTCCCCTTGAAATCAGGAGCTTGGTGGCCTTTTTCACCAAACTTGTAACAGACTCCCATTCCCTTCAGGCAAGCACCGGGGTGTTTCTTCCCGCATTTACCACAAGATGGATATTCAACCTTTCCCTTCTTCCCCTTATTTCCATTCCCAGATTGATCAGCAGGTCTCTTCTTCTCTTGCTTCGCTTTAAAGTCATAAGACTTAGAGAATTCCCTTTCGGTCTTGATAGCACATGAGACAATGTCTTCGTACGATGAAAAGGATTGTGAGACTAATGCTCGATGGAGAAATGGTTTTAACCCATCCAAGAAATGATCAATCTTACTTCTTGGGTTGCGTATATAATCTCCAGCATACCTCGCTAACCTTGTAAAGTTAGCCTCATACTTTGTGACATTATCATCCTCCTTTTGTCTCAGACTTAGAAATTGCCTTTCCATATCCGCTCGATGGTCGCGAGGGAAGTATTTTTCTAAAAACAGATCTTTGAACTCCCTCCATTCCATATTTGATACTTCATCATCTTCCTTCATGTTTTGAATCAATGACCACCATTGATCAGCATCTCCAGTGAGGTGGTAAACTGCCATGATAACTTTTTCGCTTTCACTGCTCCCCAAAGCCTGAAGTATTTTCTCTAGGGAAAATATCCATTGCTCAGCTACTAATGGATTTGTATTCCCGTTGAAAGTTGGTGGTTGTTGCCTCATGAATCGATCTAACATTGATCCTCCACGCTACGGATCAGGGTGCTCCATACGGGTAAGGTTATTATTCATAACCTGAGTAAGTTGTCCCAGTATGGTGATTAGCTGATTAGCACCAGTTGCATCACCAGCCCCACTATAATTTTCTTGAGCAGGAGGGCAATCCCTACATGGAGTGCGTGCATTGATACGGTTTCCATTTCTTCCACTAGGCGCCATTTCTAAACAATGGCATAAACTAGATCAGTTTATGAATCAAAATACATAATCCCATACTTATAAAACACTTAACATAAATTGAACTATTTATGGATATAATCCATAATCATAAAAATGTTTTCTTTGAGGAAGTATATACTGATAAACCCTTAATAATGATTTGTAAAGAAAATGAGAGTTATCCTAAGCATATCCCCCTGGAGTGTCGTAACCAAGAGTGCAGCAAGGCCCGTTGTCGTGCACCAGTTCCCGTTCGAGTCTAGCTCAAAGCGGTGTTTTCGGGTTTTACCCCTAGGTACATTTGTGCCAGAGCCGCCTCTACCTGCTCGTATCCAGACAGGGATGTATTGCTCGGAAAACTCACAAAATCTCTACAATACCAAAATTCTAGGAAGTTCTTCTATACTAATCCTCAAAGTTCATCTTAGGTCTACGTGCTCTAATCAGAGTTTATCTAAATCTAGCTTCCAAGGATTGTACTAAACTTCCTCTGATACCAACTGTAACGCCCCGACCCCAGCTACCCAGAGTCGGTGCATTACTTCGTAACATTGGCATGATCACAAGAAAGATCAAATCTCGAAAGACCGATTGGTTTAGTAGCCTTGGAAACACTAGATTTATTCATAAAGTTTTACATTACATTTCAAAGTGAAAAACTACTACAACAACAAAGTCTTCATATCCACACTATTAACCCCACATAATATCCCTGCAAGTCAATCATAATTTACTTCTTCACTACCTGGGAAAAATAAAACATAGAAAAGGGGTGAGCTCAAATGCCCAGTAAGGATAACAATATACCGAAACATTCAAAATAAGCATAAACATTTAAGGAAATGAATTACTAAAATAAAATCCTTTTAAACATGAACTTCAACATAGTATGGCAAAAGTAAAATGAAATAATGCCATTTACTTATTCACATGGATATTCTACTAATCGAATAATCACATGCAAAATCAATAACCACTTTCATAATGTTGGAATGCATAATTCCAGACTATCATAACCACATAGCCAAGGCCTCGTGCCAAGACTACAAATAAGATTTTTTCAAGGCCTTGTGCCAAGACACTAGTTTGTCTCATGAGACCTACCGATGCATCGAGGAGCTATAGCGGGCTCCACCCGTCACTTATTAAGTCCAATGCATTCCCATATGAAAAGGTTTAAACATAACATAAACATTCGTATTAAAACTAGCATACGAAATGTCAATAATTTCACCATAAACTATGAATGGTATAAAAATAGCACATCCATAGTCAAACATATCACAAAACCTTCAATACAATATAGAAGTTTTGTATCATAATAAATCAACTTAAAATAATCTTAAAATCCGTCAAAGGATGTTGACATAGATGAAATCAAAATTCTTTTTAAATAAATATATCCTTTTATTTTGAAATCATTTAAGATCCATATAAAATAAAACATTTTCTTTGAAAATATTCTTATAAGCTTGTAAGGAAAGCTTTGAAGATTTTATAACGGCGTAAAATAACCGCACCCGCTGTATAAGTTAAAAAAAACATCTTACCTCAATTCTGTCAAAAAGGTTAAAAAGGACCTTGTTTTTAAAACGACGGAAAGATTCCTTTATAAACCTCTTATAAAAAGTCAAACAAGGGTATAAATGACTTTAACCCATATTCTTGTAAATAGTAAAAATGTTTTGAAATACATTTTTAAGAAACATGGATGTGGATGATAAAGATATCCCAGTAGATTATTACGTATAAACAACCTCGGATAATGAAGAGATTGTGAAATAAACCCTTACCTTGTACTTTTCCATGGTTGGGGTAGGTTAACCTCCTGTATAATAGTGAAATAATTGTTACTAAATTATACAAGAATCATATACATTAATATGATATCATATATGATCTTTTAATATTGATTTGATAATAATATCTTAGTATTATCGCCGTTTCGGGTGTTAACTTACTCATTTTCTTTATATGTTTTGTTACATAAGTCATGTTTGTTGTATCTTATTCATATCCAGAATGATATGAAGTCCTTAAACATCATTTTTAAATCATTAAATGATAATTATTCTTGAATGGATACGATGGAGAATGAATCTCATCGCGTTCGTGGAGACGGTAGTCCGTACGTACGCACGAACGCTACTTCCATTTAATTTTTATTTTAAAAGAATAGAATCCAAATGATACATAGGTATATTACTATTCCAGTATAATATAATATTTTATATATGTTACTTAAGTTCATTAACACCATCCTTTATACATTCCATGTGTGGTATGAACGAGTCATATCATTTTAAGGGGGCGGTAGTCCGCACTTCCTCAAATGAAATTATCGTATGTATATACAACATGAAACGAATAATGGTATGAAATAAAATGGAATTACAGAAGATTATATATAAAATATATATAATTAATATCATATTTAATTACAGTTCCATCATAATGGCCACCAGAGGAGGCGGTAAGATGTATTTGAACAATCATCGTTTCGTGAGGCGTTAGTTTGCCATCCACAGAAACATTATGTTCATCATCCATTAGATGGAGTTGTGTGTATGTGTAGTTTGAATCCTTCATATAAAAACATCCTAGTATATTGAGGATACTAGTGTTGTTACAAAAGAAAGGAAATAAAAAGAGTTTGGGGGTTGAAGATGCAAAATAAATGAAAATAATTTAAGAGAAATCGTTACCTTTAATTTAGGTAACTCACTTTGGTTGGAACCAAAGGACTTCTTGAAATGCTTTCTGCCTAAGGGTAAGCATCAAGGAGGAGGAGAGGGATGTGGGGAGCTTAGTTGGGCAGAGTTTGGACGAGCCAAGTGGCTTGAGAGGTGTGAGGAATGAGTAGAAGTGGTCTCCTTTTATAAGGGAGAGGAGGGGCTCTTTAGGAATGTGTGAAAGTATTACTTTATAAAATATTTGTATTCGGTTTATAATGGTCAAAAAATCATTGAGGTCGAAGATAAGATGACTCATATTCTAAATAACATCAACCAATAAGAATTGGACAGGTTTTAGATAATATTTTTATCATTATAATCTTATTTATTTAAATGATTTATTAATGAGGTAAACATTGCATCATTATTGTGTCATTAATAATTTAAATTATTTGATGTCTAAAAATTATAAATAAAATATAATTATGTAGGAAATCTTTTTATCTTTCTAATGAATATTTATAATCGAAAATCCAACATGTATAACCCTATGTAAAAATTGTTCTTCTAAAAGATGTAAGCTTATGCCATTTTTATTTTTATTTTAACTTTATTAATATAATGTGTCATTATCACTTACAAGTGGATACATGGGGTCCCAAAACAGACCCAAAGATGCCCATGGTCGACCATGTATCAACCAATAGGGTTAAGACACGTTTTAGGGTAATTTAGTATTATTATAATATTATTTGTTTAACCCTTATTTACCGGATTTACCCTTTAACCATGGTAAATAAAATATTTACCGCAGTAATTATTCAAAATGTGTAAAAATAAAAGTTACCTATTTACATAATTTGGACATCCTGATTCCAAATATGGAATCCATTTTCCTAAATTCAAAACACAGAAGTGGCAGAAATTAATTTAAAATTAATTTCCGCTGTCAAAACAAAAAGCGTGTTTTTAAGAGGTAATAACTATCAAAAGATTGACACTTGTTTATGTTCGGTTTAATTGTAAAATTATGTCCAATGACCAACATTATATTAAATGGTAAAAATATATTCTAAATATACTTTAAAACCACTCAAATTCACAATTTATCATTATTAATTATTTTGATTAAAAAAGTTGTTTTTAATTAAAATTTAGTAATTTTCACTATTCATCAAAATATGAAAGTTATCCGAAATGTACCAAAATTTCACCCTAGGCTAATTTTGATATTCCGAATCCAAAAATGAAGTCCATTTTCAAATATAAAATATATATAATTTCAAAAATTAGGTATTAGTATTCACAACGGCTAGTTTAATTAGTTGTGGTGTGTGTTAGAACTCGAGGTTGCGTACAACACACGCTATCGCATTATTCGAAGGGAAACGTACCGCGGAAGCTTGGGGTGTTACAAAGAACATTGAAAAAGAATATCCATACCCTGATTCACCCCCCCCCCTCTCAGGGTATATAGGCCCCTATTGGCCCTAAAAATTGGTATCAGAGCGATAAGTTGCTTTTATCAGATTTGTTAGCTTCGACTTGGTGTAGTTGATCTGTGTGTATAAAGAATTAGTCTGCTCTAATCTCGTTGAGCCATTGCAAAGGGAAAAACATCCAAGAAGAAGAAAATGTCAGGTGGTATTCCTCAGTGTGGAAGTCTGTATGGAAACGGTGTGATTCAATTAAAAGAATCAAACAGTTTACTGAAGGAAGGTCTGGATGAATCTGATAAGGAAAAGATTGATTCACTTAGTCTTGATGTTGGAATGAGTGAAGTACATGAGCACCAGAGTGATGCTGAAACAGAAGAAGAAATTGAAGGGAGAATAGATATGCGAGCTGAGTTAGAGGTTGCTCTTGAGGAGATAGATGTTTGGAGAGAGAAAACAAAGAAATCCAACAAAGTTGTTCATGATGCCAAACTCTATATGCAGCAGCAGGAAGAAGAGAAGTCTGAGTTTATGGAAGAAATTGAGAAACTCAAGTTATCAACACGAGAGAACTCAGAATCGGTTAGTGAGTATAAGAGTAAGATTGAAGAACAGAAAAGGGAGATCGATGGCTTGAATAGCAAAGTGAAAGATCAAGTCAAGTTCATTGAAGAACCTGATATTCCAATTGACGTTGGAAAAACCGAATAAGTCAAATCTAAATATATCCGGATCAAAGTATTGGAGATTGAGGTCTCCAATCTAAGAGTTTTAAATCAAAGGCTTATTGACATAGTTACTGACCTAACAGAGAAGAATTATTCTCATGCCAATGAACTACAAAAGATGGCTAAAATGAAAGGAAAACAAAAGGCTGATGATTATGAAGAGAATCAAAAGTCAGATGAAGTACAGAATCTGAAAGCTAGAAATAATGATCTAGAGCAAAGTTTTCTGAAGATGTTCATAAGAATCGAAGCCTACAACAAGAGAATGAATCTGTCTCTAAATCTGTTTCTGAGGAAAAATTAAAAATAGTGAAGCAAAGTGCAATGGTGGAAAAGCTCACACAGGAACTAGAAGATGAGGTGAGTAGCATGAAGCTTCTCAGGAAAGAACTGGATTTCTAACTTGAATCAAGGGAGACGAAGATTAAAAAGTTGGAAGAGGATCTAGAATCAGTAAAGAAGGATGTGGAGAAATCAAATGCTCAAGGAATGCCAAAAATGAAGGATGTCGTACAGTTGCTATTTGATCATCCTTCGACGTGTGATGACAAAATGAAGAATAGGTATGTTATTTCTGAAGAGAAACAACAGAATATTTTCTCAGCTCAAAGACCATAATGTTTCGAAAAAACTGGTATTGGATTCGATGAATCCCCTCCTGTGCATGACATAAAGAGAGCCATGAACAGTTCTAGAAATAGAAAAGATCCTGCAGGTGCTGGAGATAGGCCTAAAAGGACAATTACAAAAAGAAGTGATGAAATGTGCTATTTCTGCTGCATTCACGGCCACACATCAAGTTTCTGTTTAGAGGCTCATGAATACATATCAGGCTATGAAAATAGAAACTTTGATGAATCCCAGAATAAGAAAAAACGTCTGGAGAAATCAGCGAGTATAGTCTCTCAAAGGAAAGCATTTATAAAATGATATTATTGTGGAAGAATGGGACACACCATGACTATGTGTCAGGAAGCTCAGGAGATTGATGTCAAAAGAAGAAAACAAGTTTCATCCACATCTCAGCAGAGAAGTGATGAAATGAGATATTCCTTTAATAGAAAATGTTTCATATGTTCGGATCATGGGCATTTGGCTAGACAGTACAATAAGAAGAAACCGGGGAAGGAAAAAGACCCGAGAAAGAGATTACCAACTCAAGTGATACATAATGAGAAATTATACACTGGGAGACAAAGTGGTAAGGTGAAAAATAGGCTCAGAGCCTCAGGGGAATCACATGGAGCTGAACGAAAGGTGTATCAGTCATATCCTCTGTTGTACTCATAACCACTCTAAAGGAGAGAATGTGAAAAAACCTAGAAGATTAAGGGGAGATCTACTCCAGCTGTTATAAAGAAGAATGAACGTTCAATAGAGGACTCACCACCAGTGAAAGAGAGTGTGGTGACTCAAACATCTGATAAAAGAATGATAAACAAAGACTACATTGAAAAATCTGTATATCGCGTTCCTCAACAAGAATTAGAGGAAAGAGAACAATCCTTGCAATGGTGAAAGTGGCAAGGGCAGATGGAAAGAAAAGCGATTCCTACTCAGAGAAAGAATCAAGGGAAGTGGAATTTTGGTGAAACATCAATGGCGGAGATGTTCACTCGTGGTTTTAAACCCCAAATGGTGAGAAAGGCCAGGCCTATAGAATGTTCATATCAGAAAAAGACTCAGCATGCATGTAATGAATTCTTAGTCATATGGCCAGAGCAGTTGAAGTTGGCCAGGCAGCTGGGGGAAGCTCGAAAGGAATGTGATGCGCTCCACAAAAGAATCAAAGGGTTGACCCATCAGGATCAACCACAATAAACGTCTTGAGGATTCAAGAAAATAATATACCCTCTCTCTATGTATATAAATGCTATTAACTGATGATCTCTGTGTTTCAGGTTTTAGGGAGATACAATCCAAGGGGAAGTGGAATCTAAGGATGCGAAGTGGATATGTGATATGCTCTGCAGTTTCAATTGACTCAAATCAGGTAACAGAGTTGAAGAAGAAAGGGAGCAATAGATCACAATAGAATATGATTGTGTTGTTAACTTTGTCTCTTGTTTCCTACACCGAGTTCCAACTCAGTAGGCTTAGTGATTTGGTTAATGGATCGATGCTGAGTGCCAGATTAGTATAAATGTTGCACGTGGAGAAGAATGGTTATGGTTCTCTACCGTTGGGCCTACCAGATTGAAGTGTTTTTTAACACATGGGGAGCATTTAATAACAAAATCAGATGCCAGATCCGCCATGGAAATAATTGGATGACTCAGATCAGGTGTTGTCTATTGAGATAAGACATATTGTGGCAGTAGCAGCAATGATCAATCATTTCATGATTATTTATTTTGATCTAACATTATGGTATCAGCTGACTATTTTCAGGATACCAAGAATATAAGGACCCAGCCTTAAACCTTACTTAATCTTGAGTTATTACAAGATTACACATTGAGGATCTTTTTGGGTTTAGAGTTTTAGATAATTTGATCATAAAACATGCATTACATTCCTCATATAATCACAGTGGTTACAGAAAGATAGTATTCTTCATTCCCATCAATGGAAACACATTTAAAATAAAACATGGATTATTTCTTGACACATCTTTGACTCTATCATCTTATCATGTACCTTTCCCTTGACCTGTGAAAAACATTTCAAAAACTTGGGATGAGCATAAAAACTCCGTATGGGTTATTAAAAAAACATGGAAAGGAAACATGAGTTCATATATACGTAAGAATGAAATCATACTTTACCCATAAATCATAGGCACTTTAACATACCTCATAAAATCATGAATAAATCATAGCAATCATAATACATAAAGGTAACTTGAAGCATTCATAACATTCTTACGTAGGGAGTAACCCTCTTGGTTATGTTTGGAATACCCATCACAGTATATTCCCTAAAATATCTTCAGAGAAACCTTAATGTTTCACTCCTTCGCGTTACCCAATGCATTGGAGAGCTATAACGGGCTCACCCGCCCTTAGTTTATCACGGAACCACCCGTCTTCATAATAATGCCCAAGAACCATAACATAATCATATCACATAAAACATGCATAAAGGAAACATAACATTTCCACATTTCAATCATGAGATATCAATACAACACATTGATATAATAAAAACATTACGAAAGCCATTTTTAATACCAAAGTAAAACATGGTATTTATTTTTCATTTTAAAAAAATGGTATGGCTTGTAGAGGAAGCTGAAACACAAATAACAGTCACGACGGCGGAGAAGTCGTTGTCGCCGCATACATACGACAAAAACATTCCCTTTTGTCATTTAGTAAACGCTTCGTATAAAAAAGATTCCTTTTGAATAAACGTAAAAGTCAAAGGGGTTTATACACCGTATAAAAGAAAGTTGTGTATAAAATAAAATATGCCTCAATGAAAGGAGATTGAGACGAAGTCCCATACCTCGTATCCGACTTGACCCGACCGTTCTTCAATATCCTGAATAATAAACTTGAGTTAATATCTACTTTTTTATGACTCTTTTTCAAGTTCATTATTCCTTTTATACCATGTTATGAACATCATGTAATCAGTTAAGTTAATAATGTTCATTTTGTCGGTATTTGGTTCTTAAGTCAAAAATAGACTTATTACACTTACATGTTGTTAATTTGGTCAAAGGTTCATTATATCCAGAATGGTATTCATGATGTAGATATCATATATGTCATATATATCCAGTACATACATGAATTTATAATATTACATAATCATTTAGAGGTAAGAAACGAAATGCACCGTTCAGGGAGACGGTAATCCGTACGTACACATGAACGCTACTTTCAATTCTATTTCGTATTTTATAGAATGGAATTATAATGATATAAAAGTATATTATAATTCCAGTATAATATCATATATAATATCATAGTTCCATCCTTTATATGTCCCACATATGGTATTTAACGAATCAAATCACTTTGAGGGGGCGGTAGTCCGCACTTCCTAAAATGAAGATATCGTGTTTACCCATAATGGAAACCATAAAGGTATGCCCAAAATGAAAAAAACAGAAGCTTAAGGAAAACATAAACATATTATATATAAAAATATTTACATCATAATGGCCACCTTTGAAGGTGTTAAATGAGTATTGAACAATCATCGTTTCGGGAGGCAGAATTTCGCCATCCATGGAAACCGTATGTTCTTTAACCATTTGATGTAGTTGGGTGAGAGTGTAGCTCAAATAAATCTTATAACAACATCCTAGTATATTGAAGATACTGGTGTTGTTACAAAAGAAGTAAATAAAAATAGTTTAGAGGGTTGGAGAAGCAAAATAAAACAAATAAACAAGAGAGAATGAATTACCTTTAAAAGTGTAACTCCTTTTGATTTGAGCCTAAAGGCTTCCTTTAAAAGGCTTCTGCCCAAAGGGAATCCTCTAGGATGAGTAGAGGGATGTGGAGAGAGCAAATGGGCAGGGGATGGCAGCCAAAGGCTTGAAGAGTGTGTGAAATGAGGTAGAGGTGGGGGCCTTTTATAAGAGGAGAGGAGGGCACTTTTGGAAAGGAAAGAAATATTACTTTATTTGAAAATGTGTTTCGGTTTTAAAAGGTCCCAAATTGATATAATTCGTGGATAAGGTGATAAGGGTTCGAAATCCACTCATCCAATTGGTTTTGGCCATGTGTAGTTCATAGATTTTACATTATCTTTCCATTTTATTTAAATCGTCAAATAATGATGTCATCGCTGCATCATTATTATGTCATAAATAACATAATTTATTTAATGTCTAAAAATTATAAAAAAAATACTATGATGTAGAAAATCGTTTTAGATTTCCAATGACTATTTATAATCAAATATCTTATCTTTATATCCCCATGTAAAAATTGTTTTCGTAAAACATATTATGTTTGTGTCATTTTTACTTTAACATTTAATAAAAAGTTATTTATGTCATTTCCAAACCAAAGTGTCTCCATGGGGTCCCCAAGTTGACACATGGCTTTTCATGGTCGGCCATGACACAACCAATAAGGTTGGGACATGTGTCTAGGTCATTTCCTATTATTAAAGCATTATTTATACCTTAAACTACACTAATTACCACTAATCGCGATTAAAAACTTAATAAGTTACTATTCACCAAAAAATTATTTTAATCCCATTGAACCACATTTTACTTCTTAATGACAACCATGTATGTCGGATTTTCAAAATTCAATACACATTAGTGATAAACTTTCATTTAACTGAAAAATCAGTTTTCTTGATTACCACTTAGTGGTTTCACTATTCATAAAAAATTGAAGTTTTTCAGAAAATTACCAAAAATTCACCCTAAGCTATATTTGATATTTCGAATTCAAAAATGAAGTCTATTTTACAAAATTCAAATCATATAAGTCACATTAATTAATTTAATAATTAATTCCCGCTGCCAGAGCAAATAGCGTGTTTTTACAAAACAATAAGTATCAAAAGATTAACACCAATTTAAGTCTAATTTCAAAGTGAAATTGATTCCAATGACCACCATTGGATAAAATGGTAAAAATCTATTCTAATTTCACTTCAAAACTAATTCAAAACATTATCTAATCATATAAATAAATTAGATTAAAAAAACAGTTTTGATGTAAAATGCAGTATTTTTCACTATTCATTAAAAAATGAACATTGTTAGAAAAATACCAAAAATTCACAGAAGGTAAATTTTGATGTCCCAATCAAAAATAATAAGATTATTTTGACAAACATAGCTTATAAAATTGTCAAAAGATATATTCAAAAATGGTTTGCCATCAAAAGGCAGTAAAACAATCTTTTAAGAATATTAGTGTATTCCATGCATAAGATTGTATTTATTTTCATTTTAAGCCTCTATAACACTATCTTAATTATTAATAGACATAGATAAAAATATCTATTATTCATTACTTACTTGGGATGTTACATCCTTCCCCCCTTTAGAAAATTGCGTCCCCGCAATTTATTTACTTATCGAATAAATGGGGGAACATATCCCTCATTGCATTTTCAGATTCCAATGTTGCCTCTTCAATCATGTGGTTTTTTCACAAAACCTTTACCTGGTGAATCACCTTATTCCGTAACACTTTCTCCCTGTGGTCAAGAATCTGGACCGTTTGTTCCTCATAAGATAGGTTCTCTTCCAGCTGAACTACCTCTGGACTCAAAACATGAGATGGATCTGGCATATACTTTCTCAACATCGAAACGTGAAAAACATTGTGTACCTGCGATAAACTCGGAGGTAAAGCCACTCGGTATGCAACTGATCCAACTCTCTCCAGAATTTCTTATGGTCCAATGAACCTTGGACTCAACTTTCCTTTCTTACCAAATCTCATCACGCTTTTCCAAGGAGAAACCTTGAGAAAAACATGATCACCTACCTCGAAAGAAAGATCCTTCCTCCGGTTATCCGCATAACTCTTCTGCCTGCTCTGAGCTGATCTCATGTGTTTTTGAATCACCTGAACTTTTTCTGCAATCTCTTCTACCAATTCTGGCCCCATCAACTTCCTTTCACCCACTTCATCCCAGAAAGCTGGAGTTCAACACCGCTTCCCATATAATGCCTGAAATGGTGCCATCTGTATACTGGAATGGAAAATGTTATTATATGAAAATTCAACCAAAGAAAGATGTTGGTCCCAACATCCCTGATAATCCATAGAACAAGCTCGTAGCATATCCTCCAATGTCTGAATTGTTCATTCTGACTGCCCGTCTGATTGAGGATGAAAAGCTGTACTAAAATTTAATTCAGTACCCAACGACTTCTGAAGGCCTTTCCAAAATTTAGAAGTAAACCTGGGATCACGATCTGATACAATGGAGAGAGGAACTCCATGTAACCTGACTATCTCTTTAAGATACAAACGGGAAAGTTGATCAAGAGAGAAAGTATCTCGTATAGCAAGGAAATGAGCAGATTTGGTCAAGCGATCAACAATAACCCAGATTGCATTATTACCTCGAGATGTATTCGGTAATCCAACAACAAAGTCCATGGATATATTCTCCCATTTCTACTCTGGCAATGGTAAATGCTGAAGCATCCCTTTCGGTAACTGCCACTCTGCTTTAACCTGTTGACATGTCAAACACTTCACAGTAAAATCAACAATGTCTCTTTTCATTCCATCCCACCAGTAATACTCCCGCAGATCTCTATACATCTTAGTACTGCCCGGATGAACTGAAAACGGAGAACTATGAGCTTCACATAACAACTCTCTCTTCAACTGTGAATCACAAGGCACACACAATCTCTTCCCAAATCTCAAAACACAATCACTATCAATGTTGAATTCAGGCAACTTACCTTTCTGAACCAGCTCTACCTTTTTTTGCAACTCACTGTCTTGCTTCTGTGCTTGCTTGATTCTGTCTGATAGAGATGATCTCACTGATACCTGAAACAAAACAGAAGGACTTCCTGCACCAACAACTTCTATTCCAAAGTTCATCAAATCCTTAACCAAAGGATCACGTTCCAAACGCAACATTGTTAATGAAGCATTACTTTTTCGACTCAAAGCATCAACCACTTTATTTGCTTTTCCCGGATGGTAATGAATTGTACAATCATAATCCTTGATTAATTCCAGCCATCTCCTTTGTCTCATGTTTAACTCATTCTGAGTGAATATATACTTTAAACTTTTGTGATCAGTATATATTTTACACTTTACTCCAAACAAATGATGCCTCCAAATTTTTAAAGCAAAAACAACAGCAGCTAATTCCAAATCATGTGTAGGGTGATTTACCTCATGAGTTTTCAACTGTCGTGAAGCATAAGCAATTACCTGATCATTCTGCATTAGGACGCAACCAAGTCCTTTCAATGAAGCATCACTGTATATAACAGACTCACTATTCCTGGAAGGTAGTGCCAAAACTGGAGCATTCACCAATCTTCTTTTCAATTCCTGAAAACAATCATCACATTCTTTTGTCCAGATAAACTTAACACCCTTCCGAGTTAGCTTAGTCATTGGACTAGATAACCATGAAAAATTTCTAACAATCCTTCGGTAATAGCCCGAAAAACCAAGGAAGCTACGAATCTCGGGCACATTTGTGGGTCTTGGACATTCTTCCACAACTTTTGTTTTTCAGGATCAACAGTTATTCCATCTTTAGAAACAATGTGACCAAGGAAAGAAATTTTTTGCAACCAAAACTCACACTTGCTAAATTTCCCATAAAGTTTCTTTTCTTTTATGGTTTTCAAGATAACCCTTAAATGTTTTTCATGCTCCTCATTGCTTTTAGAAAACACCAAAATATCATCAATGAAAACCACCACAAACTTATCCAAGAACTCATGGAAAATTCTATTCATTAAGTCCATGAATACAGCAGGTGCATTGGTTAGCCCAAAAGGCATTAATACAAATTCATAATGGCCATATCTTGTACGGAATGCGGTCTTCGGAATTTCTGCCTCCTTTACCTTCAGCTGATGGTACCCCGATCTCAAGTCAATATTTGAAAAAAACTGAGCTCCCTGGAGCTGATCAAACAAATCATCGATATGAGGCAAAGTATATTTGTTCTTAACAGTGATATTATTCAAGGCTCTATAATAAATGCAAAGTCTCATAGAACCATCTTTTTTTTAACAAATAAAACAGGAGCACCCCATGGTGATGTGCTAGGTCTAATAAACCTTTCTCTAATAAATCTTACAATTGCTCTTTTAACTCTAAAAGTTCAATTTGTGCCATTCGATAAGGAGGTTTTGAAATTGGCTTAGCATAAGGAACTAAGTCAACAGTAAACTCAACTTCCCGATCTGGTATTATTCCAGGCAACTCATCAGGAAAAACATCAGGATACTCATTTACCACTGGCACATCATTAATCTGAACAGTCCCTTTATTTTCAACGACGTGTGCAAGGTAACATTAATTTCCATCTTTTACAAGTTTCTCGGCCTCGTGATATGTTATCAAAATTAAGGGTTCATTCTTGTAAACAAACTGAAAGTCTTTATGAAAAGAAAATTCTTTAGCTCTACAGTCAATCTTAGCATGGTAAATAGAGAGCCAATCCATACCCAGGATAACATCAAACTCTACTAGAGGTAGAACAATAAGGTTTGCAAGTAGGTTCTTTCCACAGATAAGGATAAGAAGATTCTTATAAATTCTTTTTGCCTCGACACTTCCCCCAGGTGTTTTTACCAAAAGTTCAGGAGTCATTTCTTGAGATGGTATTACCATTTTACTAGAAAAGTTTTCAAAGATGAAAGAATGTGTAGACCCCGAATCAAACAACATACTGGCATAATCTGAAAAAACAAACAAAGTACCTGATACAACTTCATTTGATGGCCCGACATCTGCTGAAGTAGTTGCAAAGGATTTCATCACCCCATTCTGCTTGTAGTCTAACTGCTTCCCATCACTCAAGCTCTCTGTCGGACACTCGTTTGCATAGTGACCCATCTCATTGCACTTATAACATTTCACTAACTGTAAATCAAATTTGTTCTTACCTTCACCTTGATCCTTTTCAGTGCAATCACGAGCCTTATGTCCCATCTTACCACATCGGTAGCACTTCCCAGAATTAATAAGACATTCCCCAGCATGCCTTTTGCCACATTTATCACAAACTGGAAACGTAGTTCTCTTACCATCAGACTTTTTTGAATAATTCTTACCTTTCTCCTGCCACCTCGGTCTCTTCTTCTGCTGGTTGTTATAGAAAACTTGGTCATCGGAAAACTCCATTTCCACCTTCTCAGCACATCGAACAAGCTTTTCACAACTTTTAAACTCACGAGAAGCTAATTCCCTTCGATACTTTGGCTTTAATCCTGAGTAGAAACGATTGATTTTACTATCAAGTTCTTGGATAAAATTTGGAGCATACCTTGCCAATCGATGAACCTTTCTTCATAGGCAGCCACTGAGTCTTCCTCATGCCTCAATTCCAAGAATTGCTTTTCCATCCTAAGTCGAATAGCCTTAGGAAAATACTTCTCAAGAAACATACCTTTGAATTCATCCCAGTCAAGAGCATCAATCTCATCGGCGTCCCTGATATTTTTAACCATAGACCACCACTGATCTGCTTCACCCTCCAAACGGTAAATAGCAAGACAAACCTTTTGATTGTCTGAACACCCCATGACATCAAAAATCTTCTCCAGTGCTTTAATCCACCCTTCAGCTAGCACAGGGTCAGATGATCCTCTGAATGATGGTGGATGTTGCCTCATGAAATGTTCCACCACTGACATGTTCATCTGTGGTTGATCTGGCTGTTCTCGTGCATGGATACCACCGCCATTTATCGCTTGAGTCAACTGCGCCATTACTGCAACAAACTGTTCAGTTACAATTCCGACCATTTCTGGATGCTGATTCGGAAGGTTATTTCCTTCTATATGCCTTCCTAGCACTGCCTCCCTGTTTCCTCTACAGAAAACCATTCTGAACAAACATGTCTAAGATGAAGCAACATGGTAATATTTAAATGCTATATCATTTCAAAAAAAATATTTTTGGATAATAATTTAACATAATTCTAACTCCTAAAGTTATCTAAACCGACCTCTGATACCAACTATAAGGACCCAGCCTTAAACCTTACTTAATCTTGAGTTATTACAAGATTACACATTTAGGATCTTTTTGGGTTTAGAGTTTTAGAGAATTAGATCATAAAACTTGCATTACATTCCTCATATAAACAAAGTGGTTACAGAAAGATAGTATTATTCATTCCCATAAATGGAAACACATTTAAAATAAAACATGGATTATTTCTTGACACATCCTTGAATCTATCATCTTATTATGTACCTTTCCCTTGACCTGTGAAAAACATTTCAAAAACTTGGGATGAGCATAAAAACTCAGTATGGGTTATTAAAAAAACATGGAAAGGAAACATGAGTTCATATATACATAAGAATGAAATCATACATTACCCATAAATCATAGGCACTTTAAAATACCTCATAAATCATGAATAAATCATAGAAATCATAAGACATAAAGGTAACGTGAGGCATTCCTAACATTCTTACGTAGGGAGTAACCCTCTTTGTTACGTTTGGAATACCCATCACAGTATATTCCCTAAAATCTCTTCGGAGAAACCTTAAAGTTTCACTCTTTCGCATTACCCAGTGAATTGTAGAGCTATAACGGGCTCACCCGCCCTTAGTTTATCACGGAACCACCCGTCTTCATAATAATGCCCAAGAACCATAACATAATCATATCACATAAAACATGCATAAAGTAAACATAACATTTCCACATTTCAATCATGAGATATCAATACAACACATTGATATAATAAAAACATTATGAAAGCCATTTTCAATACCAATTTAAAACATGGTATTTATTTTTCGTTTAAAAAAAAGGTATGGCTTGTAGAGGAAGCCGAAACACAAATAACGGTCACGATGGCGGAGAAGTTGTTGTCGCCGCATACGTACGACAAAAACATTACCTTTTGTCGTTTATTAAATGCTTCGTATAAAAAAGATTCCTTTTGAATAAACGTAAAAGTCAAAGGGGTTTATACACCGTATAAAAGAAAGTTGTGTATAAAATAAAATATGCCTCAATGAAAGGAGATTGAGACGAAGTCCCATACCTCGTATCCGACTTGACCTGACCGTTCTTTAATCTCCTAAATAATAAACTTGAGTTAATATCTACTTTCTTACGAATCTTTTTCAAGTTCATTATTCCTTTTATACCATTTTATGAACATCATGTAATCAATTAAGTTAATAATGTTCATTTTGTCAGTATTTGGTTCTTAAGTCAAAAATAAACTTATTACACTTACATGTTGTTAATTTGGTCAATGGTTCATTATATCCAGAATGGTATTCATGATGTAGATATCATATATGTCATATATATCCAGTACATACATGCATTTGTAATATTACATAATCATTTAGAGGTAAGAAATGAAATGCACCGTTCATGGAGACGGTAATCCGTACGTACACATGAACACTACTTTCATTTCTATTTCGTATTTTAAAGAATGGAATCATAATTATATAAAGGTATATTATAATTCCAGTATAATATCATATATAATATCATAGTTCCATCCTTTATTTGTCCCACATATGGTATTTAACGAATCAAATCACTTTGAGGGGGCGGTAGTCCGCACTTCCTAAAATGAAGATATCGTGTTTACCCATAATGGAAACCATAAAGGTATGCCCAAAATGAAAAAAACAGAAGCTTAAGGAAAACATAAACATATTATATATAAAAATAGTGACATCATAATGGCCACCTTTTAAGGTGTTAAATGAGTATTGAACAATCATCGTTTCGGGAGGCAGAATTTCGCCATCCACGGAAACCGTGTGTTCTTTAACCATTTGATGTATTTGGGTGAGAGTGTAGCTCAAATAAATCTTATAACAACATCCTAGTATATTTAAGATACTGGTGTTGTTACAAAAGAAGTAAATAAAAAGAGTTTAGAGGGTTGGAGAAGCAAAATAATACAAATGAACAAGAGAGAATGAATTACCTTTAAAAGTGTAACTCCTTTTGATTTGAGTCTAAAGGCTTCCTTTGAAAGGATTCTGCCCAAAGGGAATCCTCTAGGATTAGGAGAGGGATGTGGAGAGAGCAAATGGGCAGCGGTTGGCCGAGCCAAAGGCTTGAAGAGTGTGTGAAATGAGGTAGAGGTGGGGGCCTTTTATAAGAGGAGAGGAGGGGCACTTTTGGAAAGTAAAGAAATATTACTTTATTTGAAAATGTGTTTCTGTTTTAAAAGGTCCCACATTGATATAATTCGTGGATAAGGTGATAAGGGTTCTAAATCCACTCATCCAATTGGTTTTGGCCATGTGTAGTTCATAGATTTTACATTATCTTTCCATTTTATTTAAATCGTCAAATAATGATGTCATCGCTGCATCATTACTATGTCATAAATAATTTAATTTATTTAATGTATGAAAATTATATAAAATAATACTATGATGTAGGAAAGCTTTTTATATTTCCAATGAATATTTATAATCAAATATCTGATCTTTATAACCCCATGTAAAAATTGTTTTCGTAAAACATATTATGTTTGTGTCATTTTTACTTTAACATTTAATAAAAAGTTATTTATGTCATTTCCAAACCAAACTGTCTCCATGGGGTCCCCAAGTTGACCAATGGCTTGTCTTGGTCGGCCATGACACAACCAATAAGGTTGGGACATGTGTCTAGGTCATTTCCTATTATTAAAGCATTATTTATACCTTAAACTACACTAATTACCACTAATCGCGATTAAAAACTTAATAAGTTACTATTCACCAAAAAATTATTTTAATCCCATTGAACCACATTTTACTTCTTAATGACAACCATGTATGTCGGATTTTCAAAATTCAATACACATTAGTGCTAAACATTCATTTAACTGAAAAATCAGTTTTCTTGATTACCACTTAGTGGTTTCACTATTCATCAAAAATTGAAGTTTTTTAGAAAATTACCAAAAATTCACCCTATGATATATTTGATATTACGAATTCAAAAATGAAGTCTATTTTACCAAATTCAAATCATATAAGTCACATTAATTAATTTAATAATTAATTCCCGCTGCCAGAGCAAATAGCGTGTTTTTATAAAACAATAAGTATCAAAAGATTGACACCAGTTTAAGTCTAATTTCAAAGTGAAATTGATTACAATGACCACCATTGGATAAAATGGAAAATATATATTATAATTTCACTTCAAAACTAATTCAAAACATAATCTAATCATATAAATAAATTAGATTAAAAAAACAGTTTTGATGTAAAATGCAGTATTTTTCACTATTCATTAAAAAATGAACATTGTCAGAAAAATACCAAAAATTCAAACAAGGTAAATTTTGATGTCCCAATCATAAATAATAAGATTATTTTGACAAACATAGCTTATAAAATTGTCAAAAGATAGATTCAAAAATGGTTTGCCATCAAAAGGCAGTAAAACAGTCTTTTAAGAATATTAGTGTATTCCATGCATAAGATTGTATTTATTTTAATTTTAAGCCTCTATAACACTATCTTAATCATTAATAGACATAGATAAAAATATCTATTATTCATTACTTACTTGGGATGTTACAAAGAAACTACTGCAAGGAATGATTCCACTGAACAATGAAGTAGTGAGAAATTTTCTGATAAACGTGATGAGGAGGAAAGAAACAAAGGGGTAGCATAAGTGACTAATTATGATTTAGAAAAGAAAAATCCTCATCTGTACAATAGTCAAAGAGATGAGATGAAATTCTTTTCTGATTCAGCTGGAAATGAAAACTGGATTCAGGCTATGAATGAAGATCTTGATCAGATTGAGAAGAACCAAATGTGGGAGATTGTTTCGTGGCCATCAGACAATAATGTCATCAGGACTAAATGGGTCTATTAAGACAAGATGAATGAATATGGCACATTGATTCGGAACAAATCATTACTGATGTGCAAAGGGGACTCCCAGATAGAGTGAATAGATGGTGATGAGACTTTTTCCCCGATTTCAAGGTAGGAGGCAATCAGATTATTCCTAGACATTGCAGGGAAAAGAAATTTCAAAGAGTTCCAGATGGATGTAATGACTGCATTTCTAAATGGGTTTCTGGAAGAAGAGGTGTATATTGAGCAGCCAGATGGTTTTCTCATTCATGTGGATGAAATCAAAGTATGG
Organism: Viscum album; assembly: GCA_963277665.1. Lineage (NCBI taxonomy): Eukaryota > Viridiplantae > Streptophyta > Magnoliopsida > Santalales > Viscaceae > Viscum > Viscum album. The sequence goes on from OY728132.1 coordinate 1,970,628,798, forward strand.
AGGATGAAGAAGGCGTTATATGGCCTGAAACAAGCACCAAGAGCATTGTACTGAAGGCTATATCAGTATTTGAAGAACCATTGTTTTCAGCGTTACACATGGAAGGAATGACACCTTCATTTCTCTATCCAAATATGACAAGGATGACTTAGAATGATTTGGAATGGAAAATTCCAAGGAGATGAAGACTCCGGTTTCTACCCAGATGAAATCATCAAAAGATGACAGTGGCAGGGAAGTTAATCTCACTGAAAACAGGCAGATTATCATCAGTTTTCTGCACATGACCGCACCAAAGCCAGATATTGTTTTCTCTGCATGTCAAGCAGAGAGATATAAGAGTAATCCCAAGGAAAGTCACATGCTCGCAGTGAAAAGAATACATCGGTATATCAAGGGCACGGTGGACTTCAGCATGACATACAATGACAAATCTCAGACAGAGTTATTGGAATATACAGATGCAGAATCGGCCGGTTCATTGGATGATAGGAACTCAACGTCAGCTGGTGCTTTCTATCTTGGTGGATTGTGTATTTCATGGCTAATCAAGAAGCAAGATTTCATTTCATTGAGAACCACAGAAGATAATTATATTGCGGCCACTCAAGTGTGCACACAATTATTGTGGATGAAGAAGCATCTTGAAGTTATGGGAGTTGAAGTGAAGTCTCCGATCGGAATCCAGTGCGATAACTCAAGTGCTATAAATCACAGAAAAAATCATGTCCGTCAATCTAGGACAAATAAAATTGAGACAAAGTATCATTTTATCAAGGAGAAAGTTGAGCAGGGGATCGTGAAGTTGGAGTATGTGCCTACAGAAGTACAGGTTGCAGACATCCTTACAAAGGCCTTACCCAAGGCAGCAGTTGAGAGACATCGACTGGCTCGGGGAGTTCAGTCGACTCCCCGCACATGAAATAGTGTGGATGTGGGACCCCCCCCTCTCCACAAGGTATGGTGTGTTTTTCTCTAATGTGATGATGTGTTCTCTACTCTGTTACAGACTGCGAAGGAGTGACAATTGGGTTCGTTGACAAAGGGGGAGAAAATAGTGTTTGTTAAAGGGGGAGAAAATAGTGATTGGGAGATAGTGTGGCTATTTGGTAAATCATGATTGATACGGGGAGAAGCTGACAGGTGGAGCAGCCAGATAGGGTGAGAAAGGAGAAAGGGGGAGATTTTTAAATCTGATGATGCAAGAAGTGATCGCTCAAAGCATAGATATCACGAAAGCTAAGGATCGTGATAAAAGTAGAACAGTGTTGTCAGAATGGTGTGAGACGATGTCCAGCTATCACCAATTGGTATCAGGGTGGTTCAACAATTGGTATCATTTTATGAATTGGTATCTGGTTTGAATCGACAATTGGTGTTTGACATGAAGTGATTCATTGATAAACTTTTCATACTACTCTTGTTTCTCATGCCGAGCATTGCTCATGTGGGCTTAGAGTACGTGTTAAGTGAATCCTTTAACGCTATCATAATCGCAAGAGGTGAATGGTGGTAGCGGCTGGAAGAAGACTCAGTGAGGTATCAAAGTTTAGAAAATCATCATGAGCAGAGTTGTGAAAAGTTGTCAACAAACCCAAAGGGGGAGATTGTTGGGCAAAAACCCCTCAAGGTAACATTGCAGTATTTTTGGGTTCATTGTGCTTGTTAACAAAGAAGGTTTTAATGGATATTTTCTATTTCCCAAGAAGTTGTTGACAATCCTTGTTGACAAAGAACGATGACAAAGGAAAGGACGATCTGGATGCGGTACAAAAGAGCAGTACAAGGTGGCTCCATTTCCCAGTATTTGCCAAATTTTTGGGGTCCAAAATTTGGAGATTGGTGAGCATCGCGAAAAGTGGATTTCCATAAAGATCAAAATTTAATATGGAAAAGGAATGAATTTCGTGAAGATAGGATGCATGGGTTGGAAATAGCAAAGACCAGAAGAATGGAGGTGGTGATGCTTCGCGATTACGTCAAGTTTCACGAACGTCAGAGGCTGAAGCGCATCACGGTGGTGAAGGTAATTGCGAGGGAGCATCGCGACGAAGGCGCGAAGGAATGTTGGTATTCTCAAGGGAGATTTGTGGCGAAGTCGCGAAGGTATGTTGACAGTGATTCTTTGCGATTACGTCAAGCTCCGCAAACGGAAAATTGTCGTGGTGCTTCGCGATTTGGAAAGAATTCCAGCTGAAACTTTAGAGCTTCGCGATTTGAAATGATGTTGCGTTGACTTCACGTGGAATGTTCGAGGGTCGGTGGAATCACCTATAAATAGAGGCCGACCCCCTCGAGAGAAGCAGATAGATTTTTCAGAGAAAATCATTTGCTCTCGTTTTGCGAAGGTAGTTCATGGAGCCAGTGTTCTTCGCAAAAGAGGAGCTTCACGGAGGCTATTTTAGCTCCTTGAAAGTTGTGTGCTCCGCGTTGCCTCAGTGAGCTTCTCGAGAGAAGTTGCTTTGCAACGAGTTGAGCTTCGCGGGAGTGATTTGCGAGAGAGCTTCGCGAGAGAGCTTCGTGAAATGGCATGAGCTTCGCGGAGGCTTGTTTGAGCTTCGCGAAATTGGGAGCCTAGCGAAGTAGGGTGCTTTGCGAAGGCGTTTCCAAATGAATTTCCTAGTGTTTAAAAGGCAAAGTGGTATTCATCAGTGGATGAAAGTTGGACTATGACAGAGCATCCACCAACAGTTAAGGATGCATGTATTCATGCAAATGAAGAGACCTACAGGTCTATAAACTGTGAGTGAATCCCTTCCAAGAGCAATGAGCTTAGGGAGAGGTAGAAGGTGATCCTCTCTACTGGCAGTGAGCCAGAGAGTGAGAAACAGGGAGTGACCCTTGGGAAAGCAGTGAGCTGGCCCTAAACCTTGTATAGGCAGTGATCCTGGGAATAGAAGTGATCTTGCCCGAACATTGTAATCCACAGCTAGTGAAGTCTATTGGAATTTTGTATGAACCGGAAACTTGTCGGCATATGCTCCTTGTTCGTAGCCCTTAGCGGGGAACCAAGTAAAATCTCTGTGTCTGCCTTCTTATTTCCATGCATTGCATTCAAAGCATCATCATCACGTAAAGGATACAAGTGATCACAGTAACCACCCAAGTGCAAATAAAGTGACCCTTGTAACAAAGAGTTCAAGATCCAGTGGGGCAGGATGAACTTTGAAAAAGAATATCCATACCCTGATTCACCCCCCTCTCAGGGTATATAGGCCCCTATTGTCCCTAACAATTGGTATCAGAGCGATAAGTTGCTTTTATTAGATTTGTTTGCTCCGACTTGGTGTAGTCGATCTGTGTGTTTAAAGAATTAGTCTGTTCTTATCTCATTGAGCCATGGCAAAGGGAAAAACATCCAAGAAGAAGAAGAAGTTAGGTGGTATTCCTCATTGTGGAAGTATGTATGGAAAAGGTGTGATTCAATTAAAAGAATCAAACTGTTTACTGAAGGAAGGTCTGGATGAATCTGAAAGGGAAAAGATTGATTCACTCAATCTTGATGTTGGAATGAATGAAGTACATGAGCACCAGAGTGATGCTGAAACAGAAGAAGAAATTGAAGGGAGAATAGATATGCGAGCTGAGTTAGAGGCTCCTCTTGAGGAGATAGATGTTTGGAGAGCAAAAACAAAGAAATCCAACAAAGTTGTTCACGATGCCAAACTCTATATGCAGCAGTAGGAAGAAGAGAAGTCTGAGTTGATGGAAGAAATTGAGAATCTAAAGTTATCAACATGAGAGAACTCAGAATCGGTTAGTGAGTATAAGAGTAAGATTGAAGAACAGAAAAGGGAGATCGATGGCTTGAATAGAAAAGTGAAAGATCAAGTCAAGTGCATCGAAGAACCTGATATTTCAATTGACGTTGGAAAAACCGATGAAGTCAAATCTAAATATATCTGGATCGATGTATTGGAGATTGAGGTCTCTAAGCTAAGAGGCTTAAATAAAAGGTATATTGACATAGTTACTGACCTAATAGAGAAGAATTATTCTCATGCCAATGAACTACAAATGATGGCTAAAATGAAAGGAAAAAAAGGCTGATGATTATGAAGAGAATCAAAAAGTCAGATGAAGTACAGAATCTGAAAGCTAGAAATGATGATATAGCAGCACAGTTGTCTGAAGATGTTCAGAAGAATCGAAGCCTACAACAAGAGAATGAATCTGTCTCTAAATCTGTTTCTGAGGAAAAAATTAAAAATAGTGAAGAAAAGTGCAATGGTGGAAAAGCTCACATAGGAAATAGAAGATGAGGTGAGTAGCATGAAGCTTCTAAACAAAGAACTGGATGTCTAACTTGAATCAAGGGAGATGAAGATTAAAATGTTGGAAGAAGATCTACAATCAGTAAAGAAGGATGTGGAGAAATCCAATGCTAAAGGAATGCCAAAAATGAAAGATGCCTTACACTTTCTATTTGATCATCCTTCGATGTGTGATGATAAAATAAATAATAGGTATGTTATTTCTGAAGAGAAAAAACAGAATATTTTATCTCCTCAAAGACCAGAAAGTTTCAGAAAAGCTGGTATTGGATTCGATGAATCCCCTCCTGTGCATGACAGAAAGAGAGCCATGAACAGTTCTAGAAATGGAAGAGATCTTGCAGGTGCTGGAGATAGGCCTAAAAGGACAATTACAAAAATAAGTGATGACATGTGCTATTTATGCGGGATTCACGACCACCCAACAAGCTTCTGTTTAGAGGTTCATGAATACCTATCAGGCTATGAAAATAGAAACTTTGCTGAATCCCAGAATAAGAAGAAGTGTCCGAAGAAATCAGAGAGTAGAGACTCTCAAAGGAAAGAATTTATAAAATGCTATTACTGTGGAAGAATGGGACACACCATGAATATGTGTCAGGAAGCTCAGGAGATCGATGCCAAAAGAAGAAAACAAGTTTCATCCACATCTCAGCAGAGAAATGATGAAATGAGATATGCCTTTAATAGAAAATTTTTCATATGTTCTGATCATGGGAATTTGGCCAGACAGTATAGTAAGAAGAATCTGGGGAAGGAAAAAGACCCGAGAAAGAGATTACCAACTCCAGTGCTACATAATGAGAAATTATACACTGGGAGATAAAGTTGTAATGTGAAAAATAGGCCTAGAGCCTCAGGGGAATCACATGGAGCTGAAAGAATGGTGTATCAGTCATCTCCACTGTTGTACTCATAACCACTCTCAAGGAGAGAATGTGAAAAAACATGGAAGATTAAGGGGAGATCTACTCCAGCTGTGATAAAGAAGAATGAACGTTCAATGGAGGGCTCACCACCAGTGAAAGAGAGTGTGGTGACTCAAACATCTGATAAAAGAAAGATAAACAAAGACTACATTGAAAAATCTATATATTGCGTTCCAGAGCAAGAATTAGAGGAAAGAGAACAATCCTTACAATGGCGAAAGAGGCAAGGGAAGATGGAAATAAAAGAGATTCCTACTCAGAGAAAGAATCAAGGGAAGTGGAATTTTGGTGAAACATCAATGACGGAGATGTGCACTCGTGGTTTTAAACCCCAAATGGTGAGAAAGGCCAGGCCTACAGAATGTTCATATCAGAAAAAGACTCCGCATGCAGGTAATGAATGCTTAGTCAAATGGCCAGAGCAGTTGATGTTGGCCAGGCTGCTGGAGGTAGCTCGAAAAGAATGTGATGCGCTCCACGAAAGAATCAAAGGGTTGACCCATCAGGATCAACCACTATCCATGTCTTGAGGATTCAAGAAAATAATATCCCCTCTCCCTATGTATATAAATGCTATTAACTGATGATCTATGTGTTTCAGGTTTTAGGGAGATACAATCCAAGGGGAAGTGGCATATAAGGATGAGAAGTGGATATGTGATATGCTCTACAGTTTCAATTGATTCAAATCAGGTAACAGTGTTGAAGAAGAAAGGGAGCAACAGAGCACAATAGAATATTATTGTGTTGTTAACATTGTCTCTTGTTTCCTACACCGAGTTCCAACTCAGTAGGCTTAGAGATTTGGTTAATGGCTCGATGCTGAGTGCCAGATTATTATAAATGGTGCACATGGAGAAGAATGGTTATGGGTCTCTACCGTTGGGCCTACCAGATAGAAGTGTTGTGTAACACAGGGGGAGCATTTAATAACAAAATCAGATGCCTAATCCGTCAAGGAAATAATTGGATGACTCGGCTCAGGTGTTATCTATTGAGATAAGACATATTGTGGGAGAAGCAGCAATGATCAAGCATTTCAGGATTATTTATTTTGATCTAACATTATGGTATCAGCTGACTATTTTCAGGATACCATGAAGCTGCTTAATGGGATGATTCCACTGAACAATGAAGTAGTGAGAAATTTTTTGATAAACATGATGAGGAGGAAAGCAACAAAGGGGTAGCATAAGTGACTAATTCTGATTTAGAAAAGAAAAATCCTCTTCTGAACAATAGTCAAAGAGATGAGCTGAAATGATTATCTGATGCAGCTGGAAATGAAAACTGGGTTTAGGCTATGAATGAAGAGCTTGATCAGATTGAGAAGAACCAGATGTGGGAGATTGTTTCGAGGCCATCAGACAATAATGTCATCAGGACTAAATGGGTCTATTAAGACATGATGAATGAATATGGAACATTGATTCAGAATAAAGCACGACTGATGGGCAAAGGAGATTCCCAGATAGAGGGAATAGATAGTGATGAGACTTTTGCCCCGATTGCAAGGCAGGAGACAATCAGATTATTCCTAAACATTAAAGGGAAAATAAAGTTCAAAGAGTTCCAGATGGATGTAAAGAATGAATTTCTAAATGGGTTTCTGGAAAAAGAGGTGTATATTGAGCAGCCAGATGGTTTTCTCATTCATGAGGATGAGAACAAAGTTTGCAGGCTGAAGAAGGCGTTATATGGCCTGAAACAAGCACCAAGAACATTGTACTGAAGGCTATATCAGTGTTTGAAAAAGCTTGGTTTTCAGCGTTACACATGGCAGGAATGACACATTCATTTAACAATCCAAATATGACAAGGATGCCTTGGAATGATTTGTAATGGAAAATTCCAAGGAGATGAAGACTCAGGTTTCTACCCAGATAAAATCATCAAAAGATGACAGTGGCAGGGCAGTTAATCTCACTGAAAACAGGCAGATTATCAGCAGTTTGCTGCACATGACCGCACCAAATCCTGATATTGTTTTCTCCACATGTCAAGCAGAGAGATATAAGAGTAATCCCAAGGAAAGTCACATGCTCGCAGTGAAAAGAATACTTCAGTATATCAAGGGAACAGTGGACATCGGCTTGACATACAATGACAAATATCAGACATAGTTATTGGAATATACTGATGCAGACTAGGTCGGATCAGTGGATGATAGGAAATCAACGTCAGGTGGTTCTTTCTATCTTGGTGGATTGTGTATTTCATGGATAAGCAAGAAGCAAGATTGCATTTCATTGAGCACCACAGAAGCTGAGTATATTGCGGCCACTCAAGTGTTCACACAATTATTGTGGATGAAGAAGCAGCTTGAAGTTATGGGAGTTGAAGTGAAGTCTCCGATCGGAATCCAGTGCGATAACTCAAGTGCTATAAATCTCAGCAAAAATCAGGTCCGTCACTTTTGGACAAAGAACATTGAGATAAAGTATCATTTTATCAAGGAGAAAGTTGAGAAGGGGATCGTGAAGTTGGAGTATGTGCCTATAGAACTACAGGTTGCAGACATCCTGACAAAGGCCTTACCCAAGGAAGCATTTGAGATACATCGACTGGCTCTGGGAGTTCAGTCGACTCCCCGCACTTGAAATAGTGTGGATGTGGGACCCCCCCCCCTCTCCCTGAGGTATGGAGTGTTTTTCCCTAATGTGATGATGTGTTCTCTACCCTGTTACAGACTGCGAAGGAGTGACCTTTGGGTTCGTTGACAAAGGGGGAGAAAATATTGTTTGTTAAAGGGGAGAAAATATTAATTGGGAGACAGTGTGGCTATTTGATAAATCATGATTGATATGGGGAGAAGCTGATAGGTGGAGCATCCAGATAGGGGGAGCAAGGAGAAAGGGGGATATTTTTAAATCTGACGATGCTAGAAGTGATCGCTCAAATCATAGATATCACGACAACTAAGGATCATGATAAAAGCAGAATAGTGATGTCAGAATGGTGTGAGACGGTGCCCAGCTATCACCAATTGGTAACAGTGTGGTTCAACAATTGGTATAAATTTATGAATTGGTATCTGGTTGGAATCGACAATTGGTGTTTGATATGAAGTGATTCATTGATAAACTTTTCATACTACTCTTGTTTCTCACGCCTAGAATTGCTCATGTGGGCTTAGAGTACGTGTTACGTGAATCCTTGAACGCTATCAGAATCGCAAGAGGTGAATGGTGGTAGCGGCTAGAAGAAGACTCATTGAGGTATCAAGGTGCAGAAAATCATCCTGAGCAGAGTTGTGAAGAGTTGTCAACAAACCCAAAGGGGGAGATTGTTGGGAAAAAATCCCTCAAGTTAACATTGCAGTATATTTGGGTTGATTATGATTGTTGGCAAAAAATGTTTTCTTGGATATTTTCGAGTTCCCATGAAGTTGTTGACTATCCTTGTTGAAAAAGAACGATGACAAATAAAAGGACGATCTGGAGGCGGTACAAAAGAGCAGTACAAGGTGGCGCCGTTTCCCAGTATTTGCCAAATTTTTGGGGTCCAAAATTTGGAGTTTGGTGAGCATCGCGAAAAGAGGATTTCCATGAAGATCATAATTTAATATGGCAAAGGCATGAATTTTGTTAAGATAGGATGCATGGTTTGGAAAATCGTGAAGACCAGAAGAATGGAGGTGGTGATGCTTCACGATTACGTCAAGCTTCAGGAACGACAGAGGCTGAAGCGCATCACAGCGGTGAAGGGATTTGCGAGGGAGCATCGCGATGAAGACGCGAAGGAATGTTGGGATTCGAAAGGGAGATTCGCGGCGAAGTCGCGAAGGTATGTTGACGGTGATTCTTTGAGATTACGTCATGCTCCGCGAACGGAAAATTGTCGTGGTGCTTCACAATTTGGACAGAATTCCGGATGAAACTTTGGAGCTTCGCGATTTGAAATGACGTGGAGTTGACATCACACGGAAAGTTCGAGAGTCGGTGGAATCTCCTATAAATAGAGTCCGACCCCCTCGAGAGAAGCAGAGAAATTTTTCAGAGAAGATCATTTACTCCCGTTTTGTAAAGGTAGTTCGCAGAGCCAGTGTGCTTCGAAAAAGAGGAGCTTCGCGGAGGCTATTTTAGCTCCGCGAAAGTTGTGTGCTCCACGTTGCCTCAGTGAGCTTCGCGAGAGAAGTTTCTTTGCAATGAGTTGAGCTTCGCGGGAGTGCTTCGTGAGAGAGCTTCGTGAGAGAGCTTCGCGAAATGGAAGGAGCTTTGCGAAGGCTTGTTTGAGCTTCGTGAAATTGGGAGCCTAGCGAAGTAGGGTGCTTTGCAAAGGCGTTTCCAAAGGAATTTCCTAGTGGTTAAGAGGAAAAGTGGTATTCATCATTGGATGAAAGTTAGAGTATAACAGAGCATCCATCAACAGTTAAGGATGCATGTATTAATGAAAATGAAGAGACCTACAGGTCTATAAACTGTGAGTGAATCCCTTCCAAGAGCAATGAGTTTAGGGAGAGGTAAAAGGTGATCCTCTCCACCGGCAGTGATCTAGAGAGAGAGAAACAGGGAGTGACCCTTGGGAAAGTAGTGAGCTGACCCTAAACCTTGTATAGGCAGTGAGCCTGGGCATAAAAGTGATCTAGCCCGAACATTGTAATCCACAACTAGTGAAGTCTAGTGGAATTTGGTATGAACCGGCAACTTTTCGGCGTATGCTCCTTGGACGTAGCCCTTAGCGGTGAACCAAGTAAAATCTCTGTGCCGGCCTGCTTACTTCCATGCATTGCATTCAAAGCATCATCATCAGGTAAAGGAGACAAGTGATCACAGAAACCACACAAGTGCAAACAAAGTGACCCTTGTAAAAAAGAGGTCAAGATACAGTGGGGAAGGAAGAACATTGAAAAAGAATATCCATACCCTGATTCACCTCCCCCCCTCTCAGGGTATATAGGCCCCTATTGGACCTAACAATTGGTATCATAGTGATAGGTTGCTTTTATCAGATTTTTTTCTCCAAATCGGTGTAGTCGATCTGTGTGTTTAAAGAATTAGTATGCTCTTATCTCGTTGAACCATGGAAAAGGGAAAAACATCCAAGAAGAAGAAGAAGTCAGGTGGTATTTTTCGGTGTGGAAGTATGTATGGAAAAGGTGTGATTCAATTAAAAGAATCAAACCGTTTTCTGAAGGAAGTTATGGATGAATCTGATAGGGAAAAGATTGAATCACTCAATCATGATGTTGGAATGAGTGAAGTACATGAGCACTAGAGTGATGCTGAAACAGAAAAATAAATTGAAGGGAGAATATATATGAGAGCTGAGTTAGAGGCTACTTTTGAGGAGATAGATATTTGGAGAGAAAAAACAAAGAAATCCAACAATGTTTTTCATGATGCCAAACTCGATATGCAGCAGCAGGAAGAAGAGAAGTCTGAGTTGATGGATGAAATTGAGAAACTCATGTTATCAACATGAGAGAACTCAGAATCGGTTAGTGAGTATAAGTGTAAGATTGAAGAACAGAAAAGGGAGATCGATGGCTTGAATAGAAAAGTGAAAGATCAAGTCATGTACAACGAAGAACCTGATATTCCAATTGATGTTGGAAAAACCGAAGAAGTCAAATCTAAAGATATCCGGATCAATGTATTGGAGATTGAGGTCTCCAAGCTAAGAGTCTTAAATCAAAGGCTTATTGACATAGTTACTGACCTAACAGAGAAGAATGATTATCATGCCAATGAACTAAAAAAGATGGCTAAAATGAAAGTAAAACAAAAGGCTGATGATTATGAAGAGATTCAAAAGTCAGATGAAGTACAGAATCTAAAAGCTAGAAATGATGATCTAGCAGCACAGTTTTCTGAAGATGTTCAGAGGAATCAAAGCCTACAACAAGAGAATGAATCTGTATCTAAATCTGTTTTTGAGGAAAAATTAAAAATAGTGAAGCAAAGTGCAATGGTGGAAAAGCTCACACAGGAACTAGAATATGAGGTGAGTAGCATGAATCTTCACAAGAATGAATTGGATGTCTAACTTGAATCAAGGGAGATGAAGATTAAAAAGTTGGAAGAGGATCTAGAATCAGTAAAGAAGGATGTGGAGAAATCCAATGCTAATGGAATGCCAAAAATGAAGGATGCCTTACACTTTCTATTTGATCATCCTTCGACATGTGATCATAAAATGAAGAATAGGTATGCTATTTCTAAAGAGAAACAACAAAATATTTTCTCAGCTCAAAGACAAGAATGTTTCGGAAAAGCTGGTATTGGATTCGATGAATCCCCTCCTGTGCATGACAGAAAGAGAGCCATGAACAGTTCTAGAAATGGAAAAGATCCTGCTGGTGCTGGAGATAGGCCAAAAAGGACAATTACAAAAAGAAGTGATGACATGTGCTATTTCTGCCGGATTCACGGCCACACATCAAGCTTCTTTTAAGAGGCTCATGAATACATATCAGGCTATGAAAATAGAAACTTTGCTGAATCCCAGAATAAGAAGAAGCGTCCAGAGAAACTAGAGAGTAGTGTCTCTCAAAGGAAAGAATTTATAAAATGATATAACTGTGTCAGAATGGGACACACCATGAATATGTGTCAGGAAGCTCAGGAGATCGATTCCAAAAGAATAAAACAAGTTTCATCCACATCTCAGCAGAGAAGTGATGAAAAGAGATATGCCTTTAATATAAAATGTTTCATATGTTCTGATCATTGGAATTTGGCCAGACAGTACAGTAAGAAGAAACCGGGGAAGGAAAAAGCCCCAAGAAAGAGATTACCAACTCCAGTGCTACATAATGAGAAATTATACACTGGGAGACTAAGTGGTAAGGTGAAAAATAGGCTTAGAGCCTCAGGGGAATCACATAGAGCTGAACGAAAGGTGTTTCAGTAATCTCCTTTGTTGTACTCATAACAACTCTCAAGGAGAGAATATGAAAAAACCTGGAAGATTAAGGGGAGATCTACTCCAGCTGTGATAAAGAAGAATGAATGTTCAATGGAGGACTCACCACTAGTGAAAGAGAGTGTGGTGACTCAAAGATCTGATAAAAGAATGATAAACAAAGATTACATTGAAAAATCTGTATATCGCGTTCCTCAGCAAGAATTAGAGGAAAGAGAACAATCCTTGAAATGTCGAAAGAGGCAAGGGAAGATGGAAAGAAAAGAGATTCCTACTTTGAGAAAGAATCTTGGGAAGTTGAATTTTGGTGAAACATCATTGATGGAGATGTGCACTCGTGGTTTTAAACCCCAAATGGTGAGAAAGGCTATGCCTACAGAACGTTCATATTAGAAAAAGACTCAGCATGCAGGTAATGAATGCCTAGTCATATGGCCAGAGTAGTTCAAGTTGGCCAGGCAGCTGGAGGAAGTTCTAAAGGAATGTGATGCGCTCCACGAAGGAATCAAAGGGTTAACCCATCAGGATCAACCACTATCCACGTCTAGAGGTTTCAAGAAAAGAATATCCCCTCTCCCTATGTATATAAATCCTATAAACTGATGATCTGTGTGTTTCAGGTTTTAGGGAGATACAATACATGGGGAAGTGGAATCTAAGGATGCGAAGTGGATATGTGATATTCTCTACAGTTTCAATTGATTCAAATCAGGTACCAGAGTTGAAGAAGAAAGGGAGCAACAGAGCACAATATAATATGATTGTGTTGTTAACTTTGTCTCTTGTTTCCTACACCGAGTTCCAACTCAGTAGGCTTAGATATTTGGTTAATGGCTCGATGCTGAGTGCCAGATTTGTATAAATGGTGCACATGGAGAAGAATGGTTATGGGTATCTACCATTGGGCCTACCAGATTGAGGTGTTGTGTAACACATGGGGAGTATTTAATAACAAAATCAGATGCCAGATCCGTCAAGGAAATAATTGGATGACTCAGCTCAAGTGTTGTCTATTGAGATAAGACATATTGTGGGAGAAGCAGCAATGATCAATAATTTCATGATTATTTATTTTGATCTAACATTATGGTATCAGCTGACTATTTTCAGGATACCAAGAAGCTGCTGAAAGGAATGATTCCACTGAATAATGATGTAGTGAGAAATTTTCTGATAAACGTGATGAGGAGGAAAGCAACAAAGGGGTAGTGTAAGTTACTAATTCTGATTTAGAAAAGAAAAATCCCCATCTGCACAATAGTCAAAGAGATGAGCTGAAATTCTTTTCTGATGCAGCTGGAAATGAAAAATGGGTTCAGGATATGAATGAAGAGCTTGATCAGATTGAGAAGAACCAGATGTGGGAGATTATTTTGAGGCCATCAGACAATAATGTTATCAGGACTAAAAGGGTCTATTAAGAAAAGATCAATGAATATGGCACATTGATTCGGAACAAAGCACGACTGATGTGCAAAGGAGACTACCAGATAGAGGGAATAGATGGTGATAAGACTTTTGCCCCGATTACAAGGCAGGAGACAATCAGATTATTCCTAGACATTGGAGGGAAAAGAAAGTTCTAAGAGTTCCAGATGAATGTAGAGACTGCATTTCTAAATGGGTTTCTGGAATAATAGGTGTATATTGATCAGCCAGATGGTTTTCTCATTCATGAGGATGAGAACAATGTTTTCAGGCTGAAGAAGGCGTTATATGGCCTGAAACTAGCACCAAGAGAATTGTACTGAAGTCTATATCAGTATTTGAAGAAGCTTGGTGTTCAGCATTACACATGGAAGGAATGAAACATTCATTTCTCAATCCAAATATGACAAGGATGCCTTGTAATGATTTGGAATGGAAAATTACAAGGATATGAAGACTTTGGTTTCTACCCAGATGAAATCTTCAAAAGATGACAGTGGCAGTGCAGTTAATCTCACTGAAAACAGGCAGATTATTAGTAGTTTGCTGCACATGACCGCACCAAAGCCTGATATTGTTTTCTCCGCATGTCAAGTAGAAAGATATAAGAGTAATCCCAAGGAAAGTCACATGCTCGCAGTGACAAGAATACTTTGGTATATCAAGGGCACGGTGGACTTCGGCTTGACATACAATGACAAATCTCAGACAGAGTTGTTGGAATATACTGATGCAGACTGGGCCAGTTCAGCGGATGATAGGAAATTAAAGTCAGGCGGTGCTTCCTATCTTGTTCGATTGTGTATTTCATGGCTAAGCAAGAAGCAAGATTGCATTTCATTGAGCACCTCAGAAGCTGAGTATATTGCGGCCACTCAAGTGTGCACACAATTATTGTGGATGAAGAAGCATCTTGAAGTTATGGGAGTTGAAGTAAAGTCTTCGATCCGAATCCAGTGCGATAACTCAAGTGCTATAAATATCAGCAAAAATCCTGTCTGTCACTCTAGGACAAAGAACATTGAGATAAAGTATCATTTTATCAGGGAGAAAGTTGAGCAGGGGATCGTGAAGTTGGAGTATGTGCCTACAGAACTACAGGTTGCAGACATACTAACAAAGGCCTTACCCAAGGCAGCATTTGAGAGACATCGACTGGCTCTGGGTGTTCAGTCAACTCCCCGCACTTGAAATAGTGTGGATGTGGGACCCCCCCTCTCCCCGAGGTATGGTGTGTTTTTACCTAATGTGATGATGTGTTCTCTACTCTGTTACAAACTGCGAAGGAGTGACCTTTGGGTTCATTGACAAAGGGGGAGAAAATAGTGTCTGTTAAAGGGGGAGAAAATAGTGATTGGGAGACAGTGTGGCTATTTGATAAATCATGATTGATACGGGGAGAAGATGACAGGTGGAGCAGCCAGATAGGGGGAGCAAGGAGAAAGGTGGAGATTTTTAAATCTGACGATGCTAGAAGTGATCGCTCAAAGCATAGATATCACGACAACTAAGGATCATGATAAAAGCAGAACAGTGATGTCAGAATGGTGTGAGACGGTGTCCAGCTATCACCAATTGGTATCAGTGTGGTTTAACAATTGGTATCAATTTATGAATTGGTATCTGGTTGGAATCGACAATTGGTGTTTGACATGAAGTGATTCATTGATAAACTTTTCATACTACTCTTGTTTCTCATGTCGAGCATTGCTCATGTGGGCTTAGAGTACGTGTTAAGTGAATCCTTGAATGCTATCAGAATCGCAGGAGGTGAATGGTGGTAGCGGCTGGAAGAAGACTCAGTGAGGTATCAAAGTGCAGAAAATCATCCTGAGCAGAGTTGTGAAGAGTTGTCAACAAACCCAAAGAGGGAGATTGATGGGAAAAAATCCCTCAAGGTAACATTGCAGTATTTTTAGGTTGATTATATTTGATGACAAAGCAGGTTTTCGTGGATATTTTCGAGTTCCCAAGAAGTTGTTGACAGTCCTTGTTGACAAAGAATGATGACAAAGGAAAGGACGATCTGGAGGCGGTACAAAAGAGCAGTACAAGGTGGCGCCGTTTCACAGTATTTGCCAAATTTTTGGGGTCCAAAATTTGGAGTTTGGTGAGCATCGCGAAAAGAGGATTTCCATGAAGAGCATATTTTAATATGGAAAAGGCATGAATTTTGTGAAGATATAATGCATGGTTTGGAAATCACGAAGACCAGATGAATGGAGGCGGTGACGCTTCGCGATTATGTCAAGTTTCACGAACGGCAAAGGCTGAAGCGCATCACGGTGGTGAAGGGATTTGCGTGGGATCATCGCGACGAAGGTGTGAAGGAATGTTGGGATTCTCAAGGTATCTTCGCGGCAAAGTCGCGAAGGTATGTTGACGGTGATTCTTCACGATTACGTCAAGATCCGTGAACAGAAAATTGCCATGGTGCTTCACGATTTGGACAGAATCCCGGCTGAAACTTTGGAGCTTCACGATTGGAAATGATGTGGCATTGACTTCAAGCAGAAAGTTAGAGGGTCGGTGGAATCGCATATAAATAGAGGCCGACCCCCTCGATAGAAGTAGAGAGATTTGTCAGAGAAGATCATTTGCTCTCGTTTTGCGAAGGTAGTTCGTGGAGCCAGTGTGCTTCACAAAAGAGGAGCTTCGCGGAGGCTATTTTAGCTCCGCGAAAGATGTGTTCTCCGCGTTTCCTTAGTGAGCTTCGCGAGAGAAGTTTCTTTGCAACAAGTTGAGCTTTATGGGAGTTCTTTGCGAGAGAGCTTCACGAGAAAGCTTGGAAAAATGGCAGGAGCTTCGCGAAGGCTTGTTTGAGCTTCGCGAAATTGGGAGCCTAGCGAAGTAGGGTGCTTTGAGAAGGCACTTCCAAAGGAATTGCCTAGTGGTTAAGAGGCAAAGTGGTATTCATCAGTGGATGAAAGTTGGACTATAACAGAGCATCCATCAACATTTAAGGATGCATTTATTCATGCAAATGAAGAGACCTACAGGTCTATAAACTGTGAGTGAATCCCTTCCAAGAGCAATGATCTTAGAGAGAGGTAGAAGATGATCCTCTCCACCGGCAGTGAGGCAGAGAGAGAGAAACAGGGAGTGACCCTTGGGAAAGCAGTGAGCAGACCCAAAACCTTGTATAGGCCGTGATCCTGGGCATAAAAGTGATCTAACCCGAACATTGTAATCCACAGCTAGTGAAGTCTAGTGGAATTTGGTATGAACCGGAAACTTGTCGGCGTATGCTCCTTGGACGTAGCCCTTAGCGGTGAACCAAGTAAAATCTATGTGTCGGCCTGCTTACTTCCATGCATTGCATTCAACGCATCATCATCTGGTAAAGGAGACAATTGATCACAGAAACCACACAAGTGAAAACAAAGTGACCCTTGTAACAAAGAGGTTAAGATCCAGTGGGGCAGGAAGAACTTTGAAAATGAATATACATACCCTGAATCACCCCCGCCTCTCAAGGTATATAGGCCCCTATATGACCTAAAAATTGGTATCAGCACGATAGGTTTCTTTTATCAGATTTGTTTTCTCTGACATGGTGTAGTCGATCTGTGTGTTTAAAGAATTAGTCTGCTCTTATCTTGTTGAGCCATGGAAAAGGGAAAAATATCCAAGAAGAAGAATAAGTCAGGTGGTATTCCTCATTGTGGAAGTATGTAAGGAAAAGGTGTGATTCAATTAAAATAATCAAAGAGTTTACTGAAGGAAGGTTTGGATGAATCTGATAGGGAAAATATTGATTCACTCAATCATGATGTTGGAATGAGTGAAGTACATGAGAACCAGAGTGATGCTGAAAAAGAAGAATAAATTGAAGGGAGAATAGATATGCGAGCTGAGTTAGAGGCTGCTCTTGAAGAGATAGATGTTTGGAGAGAAAAAACAAAGAAATCCAACAAAGTTGTTCGCGATGCCAAACTCTATATACAGCAGCAGGAAGAAGAGAAGTCTGAGTTGATGGAATAAATTGAGAAACTCAAGTTATCAACACAAGAGAACTCAGAATCGGTTAGTGATAATAAGAGTAAGATTGAAGAACAGAAAAGGGAGATCGATGGGTTGAATAGAAAAGTGAAAGATCAAGTCAAGTGAATCAAAGTACCAGATATTCAAATTGACGTTGGAAAAACTGAAGAAGTCAAATCTAAAGATATCCAGATCAAAGTATTGGAGATTGAGGTCTCCAAGATAAGAGGATTAAATAAAAGGCTTATTGACATAGTTACTGACCTAACAGAGAAGAATGATTCCCATGCTAATAAACTACAAAAGATGGCTAAAATGAAAGGAAAACAAAAGGCTGATGATTATGAAGAGAATAAAAAGTCAGATTAAGCACAGAATCTGAAAGCTAGAAATGATGATCTAGCAGCACAGTTGTCTGAAGATGTTCAAAAGAATCAAAGCCTACAACAAGAGAATGAATCTGTCTCTAAATCTGTTTCTGAGGAAAAATTAAAAATAGTGATGCAAAGTGAAATGGTGGAAAAGCTCACACAGGAACTAGAAGATTAAGTGAGTAGCAGGAAGGTTCTCAAGAAAGAACTGGATTTCTAACATGAATCAAGGGAGATGAAGATTAAAAAGTTGGAAGAGGATCTAGAATCAGTAAAGAAGGATGTGGAGAAATCCAATGCTAAAGGAATGCCAAAAATGAAGGATGAATTACACTTTCTATTTGATCATCCTTCGATGTGTGATGATAAAATGAAGAATATGTATACTATTTCTGAAGAGAAACAACAGAATATTTTCTCTGCTCAAAGACCAGCAAGTTTCGGAAAAGCTGGTATTGGATTCGTTGAATCCCCTACTGTTCATGACAGAAAGAGAGCCATGAATTGTTATAGAAATGGAAAATATCCTGCAGGTGCTGGAGATAAGCCTAAAATGACAATTACAAAAAGAAGTGATGACATGTTCTATTCTTGCGGGATTCACGGCCATGCATCAAGCTTCTGTTTAGAGGCTCGTGAATACATATCAGGCTATGAAAATAGAAACATTTCTGAATCCCAGAATAAGAAGAAGCGTCTGGAGAAATCAGAGAGTAGAGTCTCTCAAAGGAAAGCATTTATAAAATGCTATTACTGTGGAAGAATGGGACACACCATGAATATGTGTCAGGAAGCTCAGGAGATCGATGCCAAAAGAAGAAAACATGTCGCATCAACATCTCAGCATAGAAGTGATAAAATGAGATATGCCTTTAATAGAAAATGTTTCATATGTTCTGATCATGGGCATTTGGCCAGACAGTACAGTAAGAAGAAACCGGGGAAGGAAAAAGACCCGAGAAAGAGATTACCAACTCAAGTGCTACATAATGAGAAATTATACACTGGGAGACAAAGTGGTAAGGTGAAAAATAGGCTTAGAGCCTCAGGGGAATCACATGGAGCTGAACGAAAGGTGTATCAGTCATCTCCTCTGTGGTACTCATAACCACTCTCAAGGAGAGAATGTGAAAAAAACCTGGAAGAATAAGGGGAGATCTACTCCAGCTGTGATAAAGAAGAATGAACGTTCAATGGAGGACTCACCACCAGTGAAAGAGAGTATGGTGACTCAAACATCTGATAAAAGAAAGATAAACAAAGACTACGTTGAAAAATCTGTATATCACGTTCCTCAACAAGAAGTAAAGGAAAGTGAACAATCCTTGCAATGGAGAAAGTGGCAAGGGAAGATGGAAAGAAAAGAGATTCCTACTCAGAGAAAGAATCAAGGGAAGTGGAATTTTGGTGAAACATCAATGACGGAGATGTGCACTCGTGGTTTTAAACCCCAAATGGTGAGAAAGGACAGGCCTACAGAACGTTTATATCAGAAAAAGACTCAGAATTTAGGTAATGAATGCTTAGTCATATGGCCAGAGCAGTTGAAGTTGGCCAGACATCTAGAGGAAGCTCGAAAGGAATGTGATGCGCTCCACGAAAGAATCAAAGAGTTGACCCATCAGGATAAACCACTATCCACGTCTTGAGGATTCAAGAAAAGAATATCCCCTCTCCCTATATATATAAATTCTATTAACTAATGATCTGTGTGTTTCAGGTTTTAGGGAGATACAATCCAAGGGTAAGTGGCATCTAAGGATGCGAAGTGGATATGCGATGTGATCTACAGTTTCAATTGATTCAAATAAGGTACCAGAGTTGAAGAAGAAAGGGAGAAACATAGCACAATAGAATATGATTGTGTTGTAAACATTGTCTCTTGTTTCCAACACCGAGTTCTAACTCAGTAGCCATAGTGATTTGTTTAATGGCTCGATGCTGAGGGCCAGATTAGTATAAATGGTGCACGTGGAGAAGAATGGTTATGGGTCTCTACCGTTGGGCCTACCAGATAGAAGTGTTGTGTAACACATGGGGAGTATTTAATAACAAAATCAGATGCCAGATCCGTCAAGGAAATAATTGGATGACTCAGCTCAGGTGTTGTCTATTGAGATAAGACATATTGTGGGAGAAGCAACAATGATCAAGCATTTCATGATTATTTATTTTGATCTAAAATTATGGTATCAGCTGACTATTTTCAGGATACCTAGAAGTTGCTGAAAGGAATGATTCCACTGAACAACGAAGTAGTGATAAATTTTCTGATAAACGTGATGAGGAGGAAAGCAACAAAGGGGTAGCATAAGTGACTAATTCTGATTTAGAAAAGAAAAATCATCATCTGCACAATAGTCAAAGAGATGAGCTGAAATTCGTTTCTGATGCAGATTGAAATGAAAACTGGGTTTAGGCTATGAATGGAGAGCTTGATCAGATTGAGAAGAACCAGATGTGGGAGATTGTTTCGAGGCCATCAGAAAATAATGTCATCAGGACTAAATGGGTCTATTAAGACAAGATTAATGAATATGGCACATTGATTCGGAACAACGCATGACTGATGTGCAAAGGATACTCCCAGATAGAGGGAATAGATGGTGATGAGACTTTTGCCCCGATTCCAAGGTAGGAGACAATCAGATTATTCCTAGACATTGCAGGGCAAAGAAAGTTCATAGAGTTCTAGATGGATGTAAAGACTGCATTTCTAAATGGGTTTCTAGAAGAAGAGGTGTATATTGAGAAGCCAGATGGTTTTCTCATTCATGAGGATGAGAACAAAGTTTTCAGGCTGAAGAAGGCTTTATATGGCCTGGAACAAGCACCAAGAGCATTGTACTGAAGGCTATATTAGTATTTGAAGAAGCATGGTTTTCAGCGTTACACATGGTAGGAATGACACATTCATTTCTCAATCCAAATAGGACAAGGATGCCTTGGAATGATTTGGAATGGAAAATTCCAAGGAGATGAAGAATCTGGTTTCTACCAAGATGAATTCATCAATAGATGACAGTGGTAGTGCAGTTAATCTCACTGAAAACAGGCAGATTATCAGCAGTTTGCTGCACATGACCGCACCAAATCCTGATATTGTTTTCTCCACATGTCAAGCAGAGAGGTATAAGAGTAATCCCAAGGAAAGTCACATGCTCGTAGTGAAAAGAATACTTCGGTATATCAAAGTCACGATGGACTTCGTCTTGACATACAATGACAAATCTCAGACAGAGTTATTGGAATATTCTGATGCAGACTGGGCCGGTTTAGCGGATGAGAGGAAATCAACGTCAGGTGGTGCTTTCTATCTTGGTGGATTGTGTATTTCATGGCTAAGCAAGAAGCATGATTTCATTTCATTGAGCACCGTAGAAGCTGAGTATATTGCGGCCACCCTAGTGTGCACACAATTATTGTGGATGAAGAAGCAGCTTGAAGTTATGGGAGTTGAAGTGAAGTCTCCGATCGGAATCCAGTGCGATAACTCAAGTGCTATAAATCTCAGAAAAAATCTCGCCCGTCACTCTAGGACAAAGAACATTGAGATAAAGTATCATTTTATCAAGGAGAAAGTTGAGCTGGGGATCGTGAAGTTGGAGTATGTGCCTACAGAACTACAGGTTGCAGACATCCTGACAAAGACCTTACCCAAGGCAGCATTTGAGAGACATCGACTGGCTCTGGGAGTTCAGTCGACTCCCCGCACTTGAAATAGTGTGGATGTGGGACCCCCCCCTCTCCCCGAGGTATGGTGTGTTTTTCCGTAATGTGCTGATGTGTTCTCTACTCTGTTATAGACTGCGAAGGAGTGACCTTTGGATTCGTTGACAAAGGGGGAGAAAATAGTGTTTGTTAAAGGGGGAGAATATATTGATTGGGAGACAGTTTGGCTATTTGATAAATCATGATTGATACGGGGAGAAGCTGATAGGTGGAGCAGCCAGATAGGGGCAGTAATGAGAAAGGGGGAGATTTTAAAATCTGACGATGCTATAAGTGATCGCTCAAAGAATAGATATCACGACAGCTAAGGATCGTGATAAAAGCAGAACAGTGATGTTGGAATGGTGTGATATGGTGTCCAGCAATCACCAATTGGTATCAGTGTGGTTCAAAAATTGGTATCAATTTATGAATTGGTATCTTGTTGGAATCAACAATTGGTGTTTGACATGAAGTGATTCATTGATAAACTTTCCATACTACTCTTGTTTCTCACGCAGAGCATTGCTCATGTGGGATTAGAGTACGTGTTAAGTAAATCCTTGAACACTATCAGAATCGCAAGAGGCGAATGGTGGTAGCGCCTGTAAGAAGACTCAGTAAGGTATCATATTGCAGAAAATCATCCTGAGCAGAGTTGTGAAGAGTTGTCAACAAACCCAAAGGGGGAGATTGTTGGGAAAAAATCCCTCAAGGTAACATTGCAGTATTTTAAGGGTGATTGTGTTTGTTGACAAAGCAGGTTTTCATGGATATCTTCAAGTTCCCAAGAGGTTGTTGACAATCCTTTTTGAAAAATAACGATGACAAAGAAAAGGACGATCTGGAGGTGGTACAAAAGAGCAGTACAAGGTGGCGTCGTTTCACAGTATTTGCCAAATTTTTGGGGTCCAAAATTTGGAGATTGGTGAGCATTGCTAAAAGGGGATTTCCATGAAGATAATAATTTAATATGGAAAAGGAATGAATTTCAGGAAGATAGGATGCATGGTTTGGAAATCGCGAAGACCAGAAGAATGGAGGTGGTGATGCTTCACGATTGCGTCAAGCTTCACGAACGGCAGAGGTTGAAGCGCATCACAGCGGTGAAGGGATTTGCGAGGGAGCATCACGGTGAAGGCACGAAGGAATGGTGGGATTCACAAGGGAGCTTCGCGGCAAAGTCACGAAGGTATGTTGACGGTGATTCTTCGCTATTATGTCAAGCTCCGTGAACGGAAAATTGCCGTGGTGCTTCACGATTTGGACAGAATTCCGGCTAAAACTTTGGAGCTTCACGATTTGAAATGATGGGGTGTTGACTTTGCACGGAAAGTTTGAGGGTCAGTGGAATCATCAATAAATAGAGGCTGACCCCCTCGGGAGAAGCAGATAGATTTTTCAGAGAAGATCATTTGCTCTTGTTTTGCGAAGGTAGTTTGCGGAGCCAGTGTGCTTCGCGAAAGAGGAGCTTCGCGGAGGCTATTTTAGCTCCACGAAAGTTGTATGCTCCACGTTGCCTCAGTGAGATTCACGAGAGAAGTTTCTTTGCAACGAGTTGAGCTTCGCGGGAGTTCTTCGCAAGAGAGCTTCGCGAGAGAGCTTCTCGAAATGGCAGGAGCTTCATGAAGGCTTGTTTGAGTTTCGCAAAATTGGGAGCCTAGAGAAGTAGGGTGCTTTGCGAAGGCGTTTCCAAATGAATTTTCTAGTGGTTAAGAGGAAAAGTGGTATTCATCAGTGGATGAATGTTGGACTATAACAGAGCATCCATCAACAGTTAAGGATGCATGTATTCATGAAAATGAAGATACCTACAGGTCTATAAACTGTGAGTGAATCCCTTCCAAGAGAAATGAGCTTAGAAAGAGGTAGAAGGTGATCCTCTCCACCGGTAGTGAGCCAGAGAGAGAGAAACAGGGAGTAACCCTTGGGAATATAGTGAGCTGACCCTAAACCTTGTATAGGCAGTGAGCCTGGGCATAGAAGTGATCTACCCCGAACATTGTAATCCACAACTAGTGAAGTCTAGTGGAATTTGGTACGAACCGGAAACTTGTCGGCGTATGCTCCTTGGACGTAGCCCTTAGTGGTGAACCAAGTAAAATCTTTGTGTCTGCCTGCTTACTTCCATGCATTGCATTCAAAGCATCATCATCTGGTAAAGGAGACAAGTGATCAGAGTAACCGCACAAGTGGAAACAAAGTGACCCTTGTAAGAAAGATGTCAAGATCCAGTGGGGCAGGAAGAACTTTGAAAAAGAATATCCATACCCTGATTCACCCCCCTTCTTAGGGTAAATAGGCCTCTATTGGCCCTAACAACAAGACTAGCCCATTGGGGAGCAATACTGTGTTTTCATTGCAGACCCATGGCGGAGGGCTTGGGGTAGTCACGAAACGGGCCCCGAGGACAGGACGTGACAAATTGGTATCATAGGAGTCGGTTCTATCACAAAACTCAGGACTCTGATCCTTCTTTTCTGTGAAGAAATAATGATATGGTTACCGAGTGTGGTCTTCTGTTATAGGAGTCCAGTGTTGGTGTGGCGGCTGACGTATCCATACATGAGGACCTTGACATATGATTTCTGACTCAGTGCACGAAAACACTGATTGCGTGTGTGTTTCCAAAAGTTTTCTTTATGTCACCTCATACCAGGTTATCTCACCAGGTTTAAATCATTTGATCGTGTAGCATCTATTCAGGATGCCTCCACCTAGAGAGTAAGTTGGAGTTCCTAGAGTGTACCCAATGATGGACCACTGAGCAACGAGGTCCGATGTAGAGCCCTCTTTCTATGTTGGAACCTTTGGGTGGTGTACCAGAAGCACCACCACCTGTTGGGCAGCATATTCCACCAGCTATATTAGCGGACGGTTCATGATGACAAAGCATGTTGCACGAGTTCCAGCAATAGGGGCCTCCGAGATTACGAGGCGAGACAAATTCCCAGGATTTAGTGGACTGGATGGAGGTTATTCCTAGAGATCTACACCTAGTTTAGACACTGGTAGAGTAGATGGTGATCTTAGCTACTGGTGTTTCCTAGTGAGTAACAATGAATATGTTCAGAATAGTGATGGTACTTTTATACGTGGACTGATGTTTGAGATAGTACCTTTGGGTTCTGTTCCAACTATATCACTACATTTTGGTTAGCAGTTTCAAATGGTGGTACCGGTAGATGACACATGTAGTTTTAGTGCCTTACACGTGTTTCAGCATCAGATTCCCCTCAGGTTCCGAGGCGTGCCTGACTCATAGGAGGATGAGGACTGGCTTGAGGAGGTGGATGAGAGTTTTCTAGAGCTTACACAGCTTCTTCAGAATGACATGACGGTTGCTGAGTAATAATTGAGGTATTCCGATCATTCCTGGTACTTGATTACTACGATAAAATCAGATTTCTAGGGCTCGGAAATCCAAGAGAGTTGAGTTTAAGGACATAAAAGCAAGCACCATTCTTCTATGCAATCCAACATAGTTAGGGTGTTAGAGATAACCATTTTGGTTTAGAATTATTTGGCGGAGTGGATACATCCTGTAAAGGTCAGCAGTGGTAATGTAGGATACTGGCACCAGTCTCGGTGACTTGGTATTGTAAAATGTTTTAAGAAAAGTAAGTGTTATGTATAGATGAATCTACAATGTAGCAGATGTGGAAGTAGAGCCAGGAGGGCAGGGGAAGAGAGTAGCTGCACTCGGTCAAGGAGTGTGACCCAAGGGCTCTAAGAATGATTCGAGGAACGGTCTGTGTCTACTACTGGCTTCCGTAATAATAGACATTGATATGAATCATTAGTTCCTTCCATGAATCTTTTCCCCGACCTAGAGATTCCATTTAAGCCATTGAATTGACCCTAACGTCTGGAGATAACCTTGGGAGGAGACTCGATAATCATGCTTATGCCGACGGTGTGATCTGGCCTTTGAGGTGAGAGTTTCGGTTGAACCGCTTTGTGGATGCTTCGAGGCCTTACGATGTTAGTTTGGGTATGGATTTGGAAACCACCATTCATACAAATACTGACTGTATAAGGAAAAAATGATGTTTTTACCAACAATGTTGGGATGGGTTTTTCTTTGGTCGGTGATAAAGAAACCATTGAAGAACAAGATAGAATCATGCATAGGTGGGTGCAGTCGATCACTCATGAGTCGGCCAGACCTCGATTCATGACAAACTTATCCAGAGTCACTGCACCGCATTTAGCATTGACGAAGAAGGGGAAACTCTTCATGTGGTCAGAGAGATGCCTGCAAAGCTTAACAGGAGCTGAGGCATAGGTTGACCAGTGCGCTCATCTTGAGGCTATAGGAAAAGGTGCATATCATCCAGGTGCAGATGAAAACTGCACAGAGCAGACATGATTCCTATGCAGATCAGAGACGGAGACAACCGGAGTTCGAGGGTGGCGACCACGTCTTCTTATGGGTATCACCTCAACGAGGTCTATGGAGATTTGTCCTAGGAAGCAAGTAAACTCCACGATTCTTCGGACTATTCCAGCTTCTCAGCAGAGTAAGTGAGGTTGCTTACTACCTAGCCCTTATATCCTCAATTTCACTGGGTGAACAACATCATCCACATATCTTAGCTGAGGAGATACATGCACGGACCTTCACATATCATCGTCCATGGGGAGCTGGATATTGATGACAGGGAAACATTCAAGGAGGTCTCAGTGAAGATCAAGGATCGATAGGAATGGGAGCTATGTGGATGGTTGATTCCTCTAGTGTGTATTCATTGGCTACACGTGAACCTCCAGGAGAGCACATGGAAATGCGAGGCTCAATTGTGTGATCAATACCACTTATGTTTTCCCTAGTTTGTTTTGAAGATTTACGGGGACGTAAAGCCCTGAGGTGGGAGTAATGTAAAGACCAGAGAATTTCAAAGAATTTTTTTTAAATACTTTGGAATTTTACGAGTCTGTGGTTCATGAAGGCACTTGATTTCTAGGCCCGGTGTGACTGGAATCAATTTCCAAAGTTTATCTCGGGTACGTTCTATAAACGAATGAGTGGATTTTTATATCATTTGAACCGTTGCTTGGAATTGAAATCCGAATGCACTGATAAACTCACAACGTCGGTAATTGCTTAAGGGTACCTTTAACGTAGTTGCGTTTGTGGGGGGGGGGGATAAGTTAATTATTTGGGTTTAATTAAGAAGCAAATTAAATTTTTGGATCAATTTTATTTTATATCTAAGGAGGTTAACTCCTCCCATGATAGTTGTTTGTGGGTCCCACACCCATCCAACATCCCATGTGTGGATATATGAGATGTGGGTCCCACATGAGCCCCTACCTTTCATATTTCCGAAAACTCTTTATCCCCCATCTTTAATTTGTAAACTCCCCTTAAATATGAGATGTCTCACCTCCACCTCGAACCCTCTTTAACACGTGACAACACATTAATTTAATGAATTCAACAAAATAAATTAATTAATGAAGTTTATTGAATTTGAATTATAAATTGCATGTGATAATAAAATAAAAAGATAAGCCTATTTTTTTATTTTTTTATGGTTTTTGTTGCGCTAAGGAAAATTGGGAGAGAACTCTTGTGAAGAAGAAGTGAACTACACTCTTGACGAAGAACGACGTCTCATCCACGAAAAACGCCGGTTCCATGATGAATGATGACACACTAACCATTGTATTTTCTGTGACAAGTGAGGAAACAACACTTCCTCCTCGGATTCACTCTGACATTGCCTACGAATTCATTCCTAGCAACGCCATCTTCCGCAATGCCCGGTGTGTGACATAAACTATCAAGGTAGGGGTTAAGTTCAATTTTAATTGATTAAAATTGTGCCTTGGTTCATTGTTGTATAATATTGTTTGTTCGACCAATTTCAATCTCTTAACACGGAGGGTGCGGGCAGAACAAACATGTCTCAACGACCCTCCATTTGATCCTATTTGTTGATGGAATTGGAGATCGGAGGCGGAACATGGAAGAAATCGGCAGCGTAAGGGCCGCCGTCGCATAATCAAGGACAATCAGCCACCAAGCGGGACATGGAGGATGAAGCACAGTGCTATCATGCCATGCATGTGATGCGGAAACACGGATAGCATAGGCTGTGGCGGGGGAAGCCAGCGCTGTTGCGCTGGCTATGCAGCAGGAAACGCGGACCGCTTTGCGGGATGCTTCAGCGGAAGAACCGGTCGGTCCGTCCGCCGGCCGGGAGAAGAGGAGCCGCGACTCCAGGAGGGCGCTGCTCTGGAAGATCTATGGACCATCGTGAGGGACGCTTGTTCCAAAAGGTCGGCCGGTTTGGGAAGGGCGTCCCCACTTGGCATCGCCGGTTCGGACAGCTGAGGGGCCGCACCCCTCGGACCGCTCGGCCCTCGATCCGAGCCCGCCTGGCTGCGTGCCCTGCAATGCAGCACCCCACCTGGCCACGTCGGGCTGTTCCGTGCCCCTCGGGCCAGGACACATGACTCACTAGGCCAGACCGACACCTTTCTGGGTCGGACCTGCCTAAACTGAGTCGACCCGACCCGTCATCCCATCGGGTCTCACAGACCGGACCTGTTTTCACTTGAACATGAATACAATGAAGACCGTGTGTCCGACCGACGCGCCGTCTGTAGTACTGGTATCCTCGCGACGAGGCAGTCCTTTTTCATTACTCTAAGTGAGTTTGTATGAATTTGGAAAAATTTCCATGTTTGGAACGTTTGTAATTCCAACCGGGCCCTCAGAGCGGAAACACTTATAACATAAGGACCGGGCATTTGATGGATGTGTCATAGAATATGTTGGATTATTCTTGATGAGAAATTTTTTATGGAATACTTCACCAAAGGTTTGGACACTATTGGAGAATGTCCGGGTTCGATTGTACCCGAAATCCAACCGGTCCCCTGGAACAGAAATGCTAATAACTCAGAGACGCTATGTATGATTGACGCACCGTCTGTTGCGTTGAGACCCCTATGACGAGGCGGTCCATTGAGATACTTCTTCTTGGATTTTCATAGCACATTGAGTGTCGACTAGTAGCTCATGTAGAGGATCCTCCCAGAGACGAGCATATGGAGTATGGTGACCTTGTAGAAGGATGAGTCATGATGACTGCTTGTCTGATTTGTACCAGAGTGACTTGACTAGCCCAATAGGGAGCACTACTATGTTGGGGTGGAAGACCCATAGTGGAGGAGTGCTACTGTGTTGGGGCGGCAGACCCGTGGTACTCGATAGGAGGAGTACCTCTATTGGCTAGTAGGGGGCCACTACTGTGTTGGGGTAGTAGACCCCTAGTGGGGAGCACTATTGTGTATTGGTGTCATACCCATGGTACTCGACAGTGGAGGAGTACCTCAGCAGTCTATGGTTATTGAGTAGCACCTCGGAGTTGTGACATGACTACTATGCTCGATAGAGGAGGAGTTTTCTAATAGCCATTTTTTCTTCATCGTGAATAAAAATCCTGGTTTGATGTGTGTCAATGACCTTTGTGTTTTATCCATATGATTGAGATGGGTTACTTGATAACATATGTATATGTATGGGAATATACCTATGTAAGGGTTATCTATTGAGATCTTTCATTGTGGTTTATCTTTGTTGGATTTAGTGAGACTATGGGGGTCTCAGGGTCCCTACTGAGTATTGTTATACTCACCCTTGAATGGGATATGCTCACGCCTTATTGCTTTAGATGTAGATGACGGACATCTCTAACGAAGGCCGTGTGTATGAGGACTGGACGATACATGCAGGTTGTCCTCACAACGAGTCAGTACCCGGAGGTGGACCTCACGACGAGTCAGTACCCAGAGGAGGTTGACAGTCATGGGCGCTGAGGAGGCTATCTGTACCTACCGATCAAGTAGGATATGTGGTGGACGATCTTGGAGCTACTCTATTTTTACCAACGCTTACGGAAGGATCTGTGGTGGATGATCGAGGAGCTTCTTGTCACCATCAAGCTATTTTTTCTTCTACCTTGTACTTTATAGATTGGCTTGTATTTCTGACCCCTTTACTTTCACCTCTACTTTTGTTTTCTATTTTACATAGTGTTTTCTTCCACTTGTACTCTTGTTGAATGTGTTTAAATTTTATAAAGGAAATGCATTCCCATTTATAGGGATTAAATACTTCGGTTCTAGTCTCCATCTCATAGCCTATGGAAGGCGGGCTGGGGGTAGTCACGACACGGGCCCTGAGGAAGGGTCGTGACATAATCATAGTGGTTTCGTAATTGAAACGTGTGATGAATGGATACCTTGTATTTCAGTCAAATTACCTATATTTAATTCCATGCATACAAATAAATAATTTATTAAGAATGTTTTTATTTGAAATATTTTTCAAGGGTGATGGAAGCACACAAATTTTTGTTGGTTAGAGTTACCCTTCAGTAACAACATTTACTTATTAGATATCATGGATGTTATTTGGAAGAAAATTTTCAAAACTATCATCAGGATCTCAAGCATTTTTGATAGTAATATTTCAATAATTATTCAATATTTACAATAGTAGATGTGGATTGTAATATATGGTTTATTTTCATTAAAAAAATAAATATAGAAACATGATTTATTTTAAAAAAATTTGTAGAATGAATTAAAGGATTCATTTTTCAATTTATTCCATGGACCAATCCCCTAATAAGATAGGTTATTAATGGTAAAAATATTTATTGTTTTATTTTCCATTAACTTAATACTCTACATTTTTAAGATTTATAAAAAAGGTATAGAGATTCATATAATTTAAAATGGGTTCAGACTATAATGAATACACAAATCTGCCTAAAAATTTAGTTTTTTTTAGAATTTTTGTTGCGGTGATGGAACTATTTTCTATTAATATTTCTAATATTTTATTACATTTGAATAAATTATGTGCCTTAGTAGGAAACCATTATTTTATATTTACATATCCTTTCTCCAAACTAGGTTTAAAAAATTATCCCCATGAGTGACCTATATTAAATATTGTAATTTACATTTATCATCAAATATGAGGGAGAAAAATCTATTCACATTAGCTTAAATAGAAATGGGTTAAGATAAAATTATTTTATCTTGGGGTCATTATTAATATATTATTTTTGAACATCAATGTATTAATTATTTTGAAAAATATACTAGGTTTTGGGGTATCATTATATGGTTGTTTCTCAGTATGATTATTTTTAAAAAATAACCACATGACACTCAACAGAACATATTTGAATTTGGTCTGTCTAAGTTACATCACCACTAACCTCAAACTCAAGAGGGATTTAAAGGGTATTAATATGATCATTCATTCATTATAGGGAGAAATGGAGTTAATCTATAAATAAATGTCTCCATGTTTAGATACAGAGGTGTTTCCACGTATCACATAATTTGAGATGATGTAATTTTCATATGTTACCATTGATAATCCAAAACACAAGGCCAATTGACAATATTTGTTTGCGATTATGATCTCCTTCTATTATTTTTATTAAGGATAACATTTTCCAATTTATCATTAAGTGATTTTTTTAATTTTTATATTTCGAGGATGATTGATGTAGTTTTAGTTTTCTATTTATTTTTTCAATATGATTACATAAGAGAATGTACAAGAGTGCTTAACATTATACTCAAACTATTCTGGGGCCTAGGGTTCACAATGAACTCTCCATAATCATCCTATAGGGACTAGTCAAATATTACTTATGTGTAATTATATAATTTGAAGTTTTTCATGACATAATGGTTATACAAAATTAATTCTATAAATATAATATCATTTTTGTTACTGATCAATGAAAATTAAATTAATTTTGGGTTGTGACCTTCCTTCCATTGATGGGGGTTGGAATTTTAGTTGGTGTTGTAATTACATTGGTAATTCATTAGATTCTATACTGATATTTTTTTACATATTTATGGATACAATGGATCATAAATGATTATAATGATTAAAATATAAACATAGGAGTTTTATATGGAATTTTTTGACTAAATTTATTTTTTCAGTCATTCCATGTGTATGGGATGTGTACTAGTAATTAATAATTATTCTTACCAATTATAAATTCTAAATGAGAATCCCAATTGTCTAAACAAATCATTTTAAATTCTAAATATTATTAAATTAATATTAAAGACATGTAAATTGGATCCAAGACAAAATCATAATGGTTTAGAGTATTTGGAATCATGGAAACATAAATATATGTATAATAAAAGATCAATGTTATTTCCCATCTAGTTCTTCATAACTACCCCCATTATTAGAAATTTCATATATAAAAACATTAGTCATAACCTGGGAAACAGTATCATACTGTATTTTGAGATAAGTTTTCAAATATTGACAATCATAAGTTATATAAATCAATAATCATCATTGAGAGTAACATAGTCAAAGTTGTGTGGGAACACGATCTAAACATTAGTGAATCGTGAAAATTAATTCACTATCCAAGTACATGATTCATGGAATAAGTTATATTCATTAAAAATATATATATATATCTATTTTTATAGGTACTTATAAATATCATGTAATGAGGGAATATATAGTAAGAATAATAAGTAATATTTTTTTAACCCATAATAATTGAAAAAGAAATCCATAATTTAGTTTAACTCTAGTGGAAATATTCCAAGAATAAGTATAATAAAAAAAAATTGAACACAGTTATTTCCCATATTCTCATATTTATAAAATATATCAACTTAAATCTATAATATCTTAGGATCTTATTAACTCCATAAATTCATAGGATTTTCCCAACTTTGTCATCATTTACACATTAATTTGAGGGGTATTATAGACCCACCATAAATTTTTTATAGAATAATCACCCATCACATAATAATAATACATTCATATGTATTCCACCATATCATTTATTCATTTTTACATAATTGAATTATCCAACGAATAGATATAGTTTCTAATTAACATGTCAACATCAAAATCATAAACTACCTAGTGATAAAATTATGAAACAATTATTGATTAATATAGATATTATATAATAAGAATCATCAATGAGTATTTTTAGATATGAATATAATTATAAAATAATCAAGGAACCTTTTTTGAGGAAAAAACAATTTTCATTTGGAATTAAATAATTTAAAATATAACAAATAGATATATAACATGGAAATAATTTTCATTATTTTGTAATATGAAAAAATATAATGAAATATTAAAGGAAGTCAGTCTTTATGTAATGGGGGAATGATTTTATTGTGTTGTAAATTAAATATAATTCCCCTTCTATACATTCAGAAAAAAAAAATAACATCATTCAAAAATTGAAAAAAGATTTCATTTTTAATTATTTTTAAAAAGTAAAACATTTGTCATAATTACCATCAAAAATATTTTAAAAGTATTTAAAAAATAATTATAAATTATAATGAAAATATTTATATTTATTAAAAGGTTCATGAATATAGACTGAAAATATGTCATATTTCCTAATATAATTACTTTATTATGTTGATTACATTAAGAGTGTAATGTGAAAAGAAAATATTTAATCTCGATAAATTAATAAAGGATAATATATGACATAATAATTTAATGATATATAATATACAATTTCATCATTGGAAATTAAGTATAAATAATTGTGTTTTTATAGAGATTTCAATAGAAAACCCGTATTACTTTGGGATAATTTTACTCATATTCCTATATAATAGAAAAACATCAAACGAAGCATTAAAAAACATAAAAATAAGAATATATATTATATAAAATCTCAATGAGGCAGTAGATACACCTCATTAATTAAACATTTTATATGGAATATTATATGACTCATTGAAGATAATTTAAGAGGTTAAAACCTCAACACCATGATAATGTTCTAATCAAAACCCATTTGATAAAAAAATATGAATTATGTCTACATATACCATTAATTAAAAATTACAAATGGTATGAAATTTCAAATAATCATTATATGTAGCTCATATATATGAATGGTTCCATAACATCAAATATTATTCAATGAAATAATATAGAGACAAAGAGGACTTACTAAAGAAATTTTAGAATCATAAGTCTTGGGAATGTTTAAATTCTTATAGTTATGTAAATCTATAAAATTTAATAACATAATAGTCCAAATTATAATTTTTGGATGTATATAAAACATAGAAATGTGATATCAAGGCATAAAATTAAAACAATTCTCATTACAAGAAAATATTAATGCAATCCTTAACATATTTTTGAATAGATTAATTTTTCATCATACCACATGTATAATAAATTTATATTGTCTATAATTATTTCTCGTAACCATTTTTGATGCCATTATATCACATAATATCAAATTATAATTCTTCTCCACCCAATAAAAATTTTATGTCAAAACTCTCATACTTTTCATTAATTGAATAATTTTTCATATATTCATAAATTTAATCATGATAAAATATCAAATATAACATATATATTCATATTTATAACCAGTGATATTATTTGGTGATGAGTAATGAATTCAATCACTTTAAGTAAATTGAAATATGTATAAACATAGTAGTGATGTCGTCACTTTTTGATAGATGAAATCAATGAAATGATAATGTTAATTTAATAATAAAAAATAATTATTATATCATAAATATATTATATTATCTTTTAATATATCCTTATTAAAATAGTTTTAAGATTAAATGATAATGAAGTCAAATTGGGTTAAGAAATGTGTAGTACAAACGTATGCATGAGTGATGTTATTTCTTACCAATTGATTATATGGTATTTTGGGAAATATTATTTTATAATTCCTTTTGAATAATTATACAATAAATGTAAAAAATAACTACTACAAATTTCATTACAACCAAAAAATAATGATCCTGACTAGAAATGTATCATACATACACAATGAGGTAATAGTATGAAAGAAAGATAGTTTAATTTCCATTTGATGGTGATGTGGATGAAAACGATTGTTCAGGCATTATTTTAACATCATTGAATATTTATGATACTAGATAAATATTTTTTTAATGGATAAATATGATAATATAAGTTTAAAAAAAATATAATTGAATTTTATTTTCTAACAATGATACATATTCATTGATAGACCTACACTGGTTATACCTTAATGCTTGAATGATTTTTCTTAAGTAAATAAATGACGAACTGGGATAACTACACTAAATTTATGATTTTTTTGGTAATTTATTTTGTATCATTCAGAAATATTTTATCTTCCACCACATTAAGCCCCATGTTTTTCTTCTGTTTCATCAAGCATTGAGTTCCTTTGATGACTTATGTTACACACATGCCCATGTCTTACTGAAAAAGAAGATCCAATTAAAATTATTATTACCAAGATGATGGAATAGAGGGAATGAATGACATTAAGTAAATTATAGAAACAATAGTTCAAACTTTTTTTATAAAATGAGAAAATTTATTACCAATTAGTTATTAAAAAATAATAAAATAATTTAATATAAAGGATGTTTTTAAGAAAAAAATTGTTATTATATGAATGGATTTTTAACCTACTAAATTAAAATAATAATTGTTTGTGAGTGAAAATAATTAAATTAATATGTTATGTAATTAATAGAATTTCTTGAAACTTATACTACACCTCATTTATTTATGTAACCCTTACTTGATTCATTTTGTTATTATAAAGTGTATGGTTGATAGTTGGAAGCATTGGGGGAACATGAGAAGTGTTTTTTGGGACTAGTGGATGTATAAGGGGTGGTGTATGGTTGGATTAACTATGTCAAAATACCATGAGAAGTATTCCCCATAAGCAAGTAGCTCTAGCATGGTTGTAGCACAGTTTGAGAAACCATGTAAGGGTATGTCGTGCGGGCAGTGGATACCCAACGATTTTCTTAAATGTGTGTAAAAATCATCTGGGAAGCCTGATTTAGATCTTCAAAAATATAATCTCATTCCTTTTTTACAATAACTCCATAACTATTCACCAAAACAATCCCTAACTCGGTATTTTTATTCTCATTATCCTAATGAAGGTCCTCCGATCGATCTGGAGAAGGTCTGAAGGCTTACCTTGGTGAATCATAGTTGGATTCTTGGGGCATGTGATCGTTCATCATCATTATTGATTAGGTTTATTGATCTACAAAGTTTTACTTCTCTTATTCTAGTGGTTTATTAGATCTATTCTAGTTATGGGTCTATCTAGGATTGTGGGTTAATAATATGATGATATTTTGTATTTATCTTGCAAGGATAATATACCTAAGTATGTTTCTCAGAGAATCGACCCAGTTTTCTAAATCATTCTTGGTGCATTGTCTAATTTCATATAAACCATATAGGTAATAGGCTTATTTATCTACACAATTATTAGAACTCATTTTAATTCCTTAAAATTAAATTTCTCGTGTTTAATATATTGTTATTTGATTGTTAAATTATTTTTGGTGTCCTTTGTGAGTGATAGTAGTGAAATCTAAAAAATTGTGGAATTTAAATTAGTTATTTGGTTCATGGTTGTATACATGGGTATTAAAAAGGATTTATTTGGAATTATGGAACATAAATGGGATTATATGATTTCAATAAAAAGAATATATTTTATTGAAATGAAATGTGTCTTGGAAATTTTATGTGCTTTGGTTTTCAATAAAAGTCGAGTTTTATTGTAGTGGATTATTTTGGTAATGTAAATAATTGGCACAAACGGTGTTGGTGTGATTTTATGCTTAGTGGGACCTTAATACGGGATGACTGCCATTTTGCAACAAGGTAGGTGACCCTCTTTTGAGGGAATTTTTCTTTAGGAGACAAAGTAATTGGATGAGAGACTAGTAATGATTATGGAACTGTCAAACGAAGCATGCATGTAGGGGTGTGTGGTGAACTATGGATTGGGTATTCTAAAAGATAATAAGAATTGTTTTTTCAGCTTTCATTAGTGATCTTCCATTGGAAATAACTTCCTATAAATTTGATTCATTTTTTCATATGGTTTTAAATTGTTTTTGTATCTTTTTTATATATGGTTATAAACTATTTGGTAAATTTATTTATATAAACTATTTTATATAAAAGTGGATATATTTTCTGTAATTGTGTCATGTACGGGGAATTAATTGGGGGGAAACCTACTGGGTTTTATACTAAACAAACTTTTTTACATTGCTTCATTTTTATATGGAATCATTCGGGACATGGTTAGAGGTAATGTTCCCCACGTTTTTAGCACTACCTCATGATGATTGGGATGTTTGGTTAATATGAAGCTTGGTGCCCATGGAGCATAGAGTCTTATTGAATTTTGATATTCTGGAGTTGTTTTTCTGTTGTATACATTGATACTTGGTTAGTCTTCCACTATAGCACACTTTGATGTGGTTTTGAGATACCTGTTTTTTTTAGTTGTATTTCATAGATTCATGAATTTTTTAATAAATTTTTTGGTTATGGTTTGATGATTAATTGGTTTATATACTAATGGATAAAATTTCCCCCACTTGTACTTGAATCCATTGTGATTTTATTTCTAGAATTTTTCATCTTTTGGTTGTATTTTTAGTCCAATTAATGAATCAGTGTGCCCTCAAGACAATGTGAATGAGAGGATTATTAGACATGGAATTAGTCTAGTATTTCCCCTGAGGTACAAATGATATAAATATGATAGGTTCTTTCCTAATAATTAGTCATGAATGTTCTTAGTCTTGGAGTTGAAATTTCTTATTTCCTATTTGTTTGGCTGAAATATTTGATAGGAGTAGGACTTTCGAAACATGATATCTATAGAATAAAAGGACATAGAAAATATTTTTAAGCAGAATATCATGATACCAAAGGGTTGGGTACATAAGTTTTTCTAGACAATTACATTATTTAGGAATCTCATTATCAT
This sequence comes from Viscum album, assembly GCA_963277665.1. Classification (NCBI taxonomy): domain Eukaryota; kingdom Viridiplantae; phylum Streptophyta; class Magnoliopsida; order Santalales; family Viscaceae; genus Viscum; species Viscum album. The sequence goes on from OY728132.1 coordinate 1,970,666,231, forward strand.
GGGTTTAGCCAACAAGACAAGCCTGAATTGCATTGTAGAGGATGGAATTACCACTAAGAGTACATACATTTTTAGAGGAATTATTTATGTTATAAAAATATGTTGATTTTTGGAAAAGTATGAAATAGTTTTTCAAATGATAGACTTTGAAAAATATAATGGTTATGGTATTTGGAAAATGGGTAAATTTTCTAAAATCAGGAATGAACGTTTCAAAAATGGTTGATCATGGAAATATTTTGTTTTTTGAAATCAATGTTGTTATTGTTGATGTAATAGAATTTGAAATGATGAACCATCAGTTTCTAGATATTGAGATAGTTATAGTTTTTTGTAGGTTTTGAAAATGGAACAATGTAGCCATCATAAAATGAAACCAAAAATGCTACAGAGAAAGTGGTTATACCTGAACCACGGTTGAACCAAGAACTAGTTCAATGTATTTTATAGTATTTTTAAGCTGTGGATATGGGGAACCAGAGGAATGAATCATTATATATGGATCATACTATCAAATTTATCAATTAGAATGCACCGAACATCCGAGGTGATGCTGACCTCGAGAAGGGGGAGATGTGGTTGAGTATGATGAGTTGTATCATTGATTTCATTTGTATATCTGAGTAGGTAAAGGACTATATAGAAATAAATATGCACGGGGATATTTTCTTCCAGTGGTGGGATTTAGCGTTATAGGATGAATTGGATGAATGAATAATAGTAGAGGATTTCAGGTAATTGTTCAACAAAAAATTCTATCATCACACATTTAAGATCCCGAAAATTATGGACTTCATCAGATTGAAATAAGACAGTTTCTCAGTCCCAAAGTATGATTCTAAATTCATGAAATAATTTCATTTTTGACAAAAATTTGCACAATTTGTGTCCTTGAAGGCCTACATATTCGAATCGGGACTACGTTAAGAGATTCGATAGAAGATTGCAGAGCAATGTATCACGAATTATAATGAGATGGTAAACATAGAGACTGTGGCTGAATTTGATATATTTTGATCTATGGGAGGAGGTTTGATGATACCTATATAAAATGGTGAGAACTGAAACACTGGAAGCAAGTGGGAAATAGACACCTATTTCCAAGGAATAAGTTGAAATCAGAATCAGACTACTAGATCAGTGAACCTTCTTCCTAAACCCCAAAGTAATGCATGTTATTTTCAATGTGGTTCTCTTGACCACTTTAAGTGAGAGTGTACAACAAAACCTAGAGAATTTCAAAATTGAAACAATATCAGATTCGTTCAGTGCTATTATATTATTTCCATAAGGTCTGGTGTGAAGACACTTCACAGGTGTCGCAAACATCATATGCTTCAATAGGGTGGGGACAATATAATCTATCTCATTGTAAATTACACATAGATATATATATATTACAATTATATCATCATTTTTATATGATATATATCAAATATTTTTATTAAATATATCTTTATTATTTATCATGTAATGTCAGAACTATTCACATATCATTGAAAAAATGGTAGTCCACACTACTAGAAATGTTGTTATCCTAGAACCATTAAATGGAAGGCTTAAAATTTTGTGTTATAAAATAATTTATAAGGAAACAAAAAACCTAAATAAAATATATATATTATAATATATTAACTAATTTATTATACTCTTTCATGAAATATGGTAATGGAAAAATAAATGACATCAATTCGTGGGTAGGTAGTCTTTTGTGCACATGAAGGATGATTTCAAATCCCATTGAATCTATTTTTCAATGAATATAGGTCACAAAAATTTAATAAAAAAATATGATTGTTTTTATACTGTTTTTATTATTTAATAATTTAATAAAAATACTTTGTGGGGGAATGAAATAAATAATCTTCATGTTGATGGTTGTTAAATCTTATTGCTTTAATTACTTTTTATTATTACCCAAGGGATTTATTAGATTGATATTGAACCAAGGTGAGTCCTATAGAATGTATGATTTGAATTTTAGAGAATATTTAGGTAGGTTAAAGATGATGCAAATGGATTAATTGGATTGAATAAGAGAGTGGAGGGGGTGAGTGAACTTTTATAATGGAGGAGAAGTTACATTATTATAAATAAATAAAGGTATAAAATAGTTCACGGTTTAACCTATACAATGTGTCAAGAATAATGTTACATATATTATTAAATGGTGTAAAAGCACCATATATTTCCATTTAATTGACTTTTAACACGTTTCTATGTAAATTTGGCCTCTTGATATAATGTTTAACAACTATGTAATCTCTTTTTCACCATATTCATTGTATATAATCTTAATTATATTCACTGGTTGGTTTCAAAATAAAAACAAAATTAAAAATATTAGATAATATATATAAAATTGATTCTAATTATTTAATCCATTTTTAAAAATTTCAAACATAACAATGGAATAAATTAACATAAATATAATCACGTAGATGGAATGTAATAATGAGTATTTAATGTAAAAAAGTTAAGATGTCTGAATTTTTTTTAAATCCAAATGAAATGTGAAATTGATTAACATGTTATATATTAAATTATTCTGTGTATAATTGATTATAATTTGATTTAAAAACAATAAAACATATAATTTTAATATATAAATAAATTATAAGAAAGTATGATTTCAATTAAAATTATTTATTTTCTACTAATCGCCAAAAAATGATGCTTCTCAGAAAAATACCGAAAACCCCACTAAAAATGTTCATATTCCGATTTCCAAAAAAAATGTTTATATTTTACAAAAAAAATGATTCAAAAGTTATTTTTAAATCCTATATTCCATTAAATTGCTGAAGAAACATATTTATAAAAATATACTTTTTATTACTAGAATATTTTATGTTCATACTTTATGTGTATCAAACATATTGGATGAATGTCAAATAATTTAGTTGAATTTAATATATATATATATATATATTTCATTATTATATCTCACTAATAGTGATAAATTCAACTTATTATTATTAAACTCCTTTATGCGTAAAAAAATTTTCCTTTCCCAAAAAAACACATTGATTATAGTCATTTATTTAATATTTTTATTTTAAATGATTGATTCCAATGAATTAATTTTATTAATATGTATAACCATAGTTTAATAAATTAATTAATCCTTTCCATATCCTGAATTAGAATTCCAATATGATTAATATAATAATATTATATTATAGTTAGGAAAAAATCATTCTTCGATGTAACAGAAGTTATTTAAAGAACTCATAATGTTTTTCAAAAAAAGAAAAACAAAGTGTTTTGTGTATAAAAATCTAATTTATGTGTTTTTTATAGTTTAATTACATATATTTTTCCTAAATAATAAAGGAACAATATGGCATAATACACAATGAAATACATCATTGAAATCGATTTTATTCAACCAAATAACTCATAAAAACCCGTGGAGATACATTATACTAGAATTAATATGAACCAGACACCCAAAATTGATATCAGTTATAAATGGATTAATTATTTAATTTAACATTCATAGGAACCCTAATCAAAAAAATGTACATTAGAAATTATATTACGATGGGAATGTATGAATCATAATGTTTACCTCATGTATCTTATAACTAGGTTTCCATGATGGAGAACATTGATGAATATTTAGACAACGAGGAAATGCAAAAATATTTATATAGAGTGAATATTACTCTGAAGACAATAATGTGGGTGATCTAGATAATTATACCAATGCAAAAAACCAAAAAAAACCAAATAGATTTGATAGAGGTCGTTGATATCATAAAAATTATTATAAAATTACAACATTGTTTTTTTGTTATCCAATTCCAAAAAAAAGAATATTTTTAATTTGAATAATAATAGTTGATTTCATTCCATTTTATATAAAAAAATATCACCCTTAGGGTATTTAAGGAAAAATTCCACATTATTTATTGCTCCCAAGAAATAAAGGTGGATTTAGAATCCTTGAGGTACTAATAGATAATAAGATCCATAAATGAAGACATATTATTTAAAATGTAATTATATACCATCACAACATAATGTATACCATAAGGTATCCGATATTCATAAATCCTCATATATTGGTATAATACATTTGTATCTAAAATGTCACCAAATTTTTAACATAAACCAATTCATATATTTTTGTCCCTATAACCATCATGAATGATGGCAGATTAAATCATTAGATTAAAGTATAAAAATATTCTAAAAACCTAATTAACATTAATCAAATATGTTTCATAACTTATATCATTATTATCACAATCCAAACATGGGCATATCATTCTCATGCTTTCTCTTGAAACATATAATGAAATTTATTTACTATAAATCAATTTGAAAAAATATATGCGTTCTTATTCTGATGATTAATAGATATATTATTTACGTCAAAAAAGTTTTAAAAATGATCCATGATCACATAAAATGAATTGTAGAAAATGGGAATGTAGTTCCACAATAATCAATACCGTCCAATTTAATTTTTTAAAAATAAATCATAACATTATCCAAGATAAATAAAATTGCCCCATCACCATGAACACATTAATGGTGGTCTTTCCTTAATTAAAATATCAATGTTGCATTAAATTAATTTTCTGGGATACCGGAACCATTAAATATATTTTTCAACATCATTAATTGAAAACATATATTTCATGATTTATGAAACATAATTATAGTTGTCTAATACAAATAAATATAAATCATGGAATATTATTCTTAAACCTCGAGTCTGGAAATGTCATAAAATTCGATAATTTAAATTTCATACAATATGAAATATAAATCATTTAATAAGCTTCCTAAAACAAAATATTATCATTAGTGTAATTTTTAATAGAAAAAAATATTGTAATAACACCCCATAAATTTCACATGTTAGTCACTGTCTTTTTATCTTCAGTAGTATAAGTAATAATAATTCCTCCATCCTGATTAACTTCTTTATATTTCTACATTGGACATTGATTTTCATAATTACAATAATTTCAAAATATGAAATATTAAATTCTAAAAAGTTATGTCTAGTTCGTTATATTCAGTAAGATCAGAAATCATAGTGTGAGAAACACTTATCATAGCAAAAAACATAATAATTCTGAGAAATTACTTATAGGATGTCAAAATAAATACACAAAAGTATTTTACTTATTTAAATCTATATAAACATCCTTATAATCAACCATACAAATATCACTAAAGTTTTCACATATTAGATTAAAATGATATAACAATGATTATCTATGATATGAACTATAGAGTCATATGCCTAACATACACATATATTACATCATTTTAGATTAATATTCTGCTCATTAAAAATGTAATTGGCCAAGGATCATAATATTTTTGTGTATATCAAAACATGGAACAAAATTTTATAACTTGGTGAATGATATTCATTATTTTTCACTATGATCTTCCTATTTATTACAAATACATAAAACCATTCATCATCACCAGGGGAAAGGAAACATAAAAATGTGTGATCTTATTTGATCGGTATGGGTAAATAATGATAATATAGAATAATAACATGAGTATAAGGGTAATATAACATGATAAAAATATTTTGAGACAATACCCTACATATCAATTAACATGTACATGACTATAGGTATAAATATTGGATAACCATAAGAAATGAATAAAATATGTTATAATTCATCATAATAAACCCAGAAACCATAATCTATTATAATATAAAAATATAACAATCATAAATATATAAGAAATTATCATTTTTCAAGGTTAACTACCAACAATGCCAATATAGTTTATCAAGAAACAATTGTTTTCTGTAGTGGATTTGGATGATCCTATTTCATATAGTGGATTAGGATTCACATGTTTCCAATTATGGACATGACACACTTTTTTCCATTGTGGGTTAGGACACACATGTTTTCCATTATATATCCTAACACACCTATTTCTTATTTTGGATTATGACACACCTAATACCCATTGTGGATCATTCCCATTAAATTTCCTTCACATTGGTATCTTAGGAAGAAAAAAATAATTAATCAATTCATTAGAAGAATATATATTTCTAACCCATCAAATAATAAGATAATATATATGTGTGGCACAATATCATAATTATTCATCATATAATAACCCTTGAAATTAAAGGTGTATCATTAAAACCAAATTATAAATCCGGAAATGGAAATGGTATAATAAACATTAAATCATATCATATCCCTTTTAAATGATTTACGGTTCATAATCATTTCATTAGGTCATAATCCATTAGAAGGACCAAGCATCATAAGAATATAATAAGTCAAAATAAGAGGGTTTCATATGCACATATATATTGAATGTACTGTGGGTTTAATAGAAATTACAACAATAAAACATTAACAATTCATATAAAATATATGAATGATAAACTTACTTCTTATATTCCATAAATCAAAAACAATATCAGAGGATGTCACATTTTATAGTGTAGGATTTACTAGGTTCACATAGATAATTTTTAAAGGAAATAACCATTCATGAACAATTAATTTTTTTATGTTATAATATTTTTAAATTAATTTTAATTGAATGAAACAACAAAAATATAAAAATTAAGCATTATAAATCATCTGAAACATTTATTAATGTAAACATCCTTTCAAATTTGAAAACCGATTTCTAGAACATATACATTAATATTTCTTTTTTTTATAAAAATACCATTGAAATCATAGAAAATAAAAACAAAAATTCATTTAAAAACATTTTCAAGTTAACTATTTTTCTTAATAAATTTATATGATTATAATATTGAAATATCATTTAAACTTATTTTTGAAAACATTTATAGAAAAATATATTTTGTAAAAAGAAGGGTTTCAACTAAAAAATATTGTTTCAAGATAAATGTTTTCTCAATCATAAATACAAAAAAGGGGGAATTTTTTTAAAAAATATACACTGACGACATGAGAATAGGTGATGAAATATCAGTATATTTATTGATAGATAGATCATAACATTTTATCATTAGAATCATTATCATAAACAATCCTGATTAATGATGAGATTCTAACAATAAAATATTACCACATTGGTAAATTTGAATCAAAAAAACCATGATAGAATAAAATTTCATGAGGATTATAATATCAATAAAATGTATATATTTATGAAAATACATTTCAATTAAAATCTTATACACATCATAAAATTGTATAGGTTCAGAACATATCATGTGTCTCGAAGAATGATAATTGAGACTAAGTTACATTACCGATTTGTGACCATTTTAATTGTAATATCTTTGAAATAGATATAATAAATTTTATATGAAAATTACTTTAGATATAAATATAATAATTATTAAATAAATTCATGGGATGTATATATTCCACACTTAAAATAATCTATTGTGAATATGACATACATATCGATGAAATAAAAGCGAGAATATAAATCTGCTTTGTACACGAGTAAAAAATGAATCCAGATATTTTCTAAGATATAAAATAAAATGAATCATTTAATATGAATAATAAAATTAATTAAATGGATATTAAATTTCACTTGGAAGTATATACACCATCATACATGAATAAGTGGTGAAAATAACATATATCACTAAAAAAATAAAAGTGAGGCGAAAAAACCCTTACATTAAATGTTTTCATTATTTGTTCTCATTATAAAATACTATATAGAAAATATGATATTATTTCATAACTAAAAAATAATAAAATTATTACATATTAAACCATATATTGTTTTTTAAATACTTTATTTTACCCATTTTAACAATTTTTTGTTATTGTTACGTTTTAGGTAATAAACAATTTTTTATATGTTCTTGCTTGTTATTCGTGATCCACATACAATGAAAATGTAATAATTATTCAAAGAATTTTATAAATCATTTAAATATCATATATACTTATGATAATATTATTTATAATAATTTATCTAATATATAAATATGTAAATGTGATAAACCATTCATGTATATTGTAAGTCGTAAGTATGCATGAACAATATTTCTGTTTTTTCTATCACGTGGAATTAAATAATATAAATAGAATATATGTATATTATATTTCATGTTGAACTATTATTTCATATTTATAATATAATTTTATTAAAAACATCTGTTGGTCGGAGTGGATACTCAAGAGGGGGATGGATTGAGTTCCAATTAAAATAATCTGTTAAAAATATTTCTATTTAAATCCCCAATTTATAAAACGAGATAAAATGTAGTGAATTTTTATTAAATAAATGGGTTAGTTAGGTTCTCAAAAGATTTATTAGTTCTCAGTTAATTTAATCTTAAGATCAATTAAGTTTTGAATCTAACCTAATACATTATAGTACATTCAAACACCTTCTAGTCTAACTATCAATGTAACTTAAAAATAGATTTGTATTTCAAAGTAATTAGAAACAGAATATAAAATATATAGTAAATTTTAAACTTAATCTAAGAATTCACAGAAGATTTAAAACAAGTGGTTCAATCGCAAGCTGAGACCTAATCCAATCCACTTGGTGGTCACCTTCCGCCAAGCAGTTTATATAAATAAACACTGATCCACACCCTAGATTAGGGTTGAAAATTGTTCATAAACTATCCAGGCCATGTAGGGACCTCTACCACAGTTGTAGTGGGAAAAAAATAATGATTCGGCCACAGAGGGACCACTTCCACGGTTGTCGTGTTAAAAAAAATATAATGATCAGGCCACACAGGGACCTCTTCCACAGTTTCCGTGGGTAAACAGGTCTAAAAGGTTTGGTGTGAGGACTTTGAAATCTTCTAGTTTAGTATATGAGTAATTGTGTGTTCAAAATATATAGAGTACACAAACATCTCAAATGTAAACAAAAGAATCACTTAGAGTAAGTAAAAAATATTTTAGAATTATCTAGTGATTAGCAATGCAGCTCAAGACTCCTTTGATTTAGCAGAAATTCTTCTGAGTCCTTCTTTGGTTCTTCTGTTGAAAAACAGAGTGTCGTGGGTCTGCTTGTGTTCTTCAAGGGTGAAGATATTCTCTTGATTCCAATGTACTTCATGTGTTCTTAAATAGTGTTGTATTTCATTCAAGAGAGTTCTTTTAAGATCATGCAATCTGTTCTTCACAATTGTGCTCAGGTTTGTCTTATTGCTTAGTACAGATCACTCACACTTTTTGCTTTGTTGTATTGTCTCTTGTATATGTTTCTCTTGGGCAGACATCTATTAATCTTCGAATTCTTGAGGTTGATCTGACCGTTTCCATGTATTTTTCACCTCGTACCTCGTACTTTTTCTACAAATAGACATTAATTATGTCAGTGCATTAATGTCGTCGAATATGACCGTTAAAAAGTTTAATAGTAAAATTAAAAAGGTTTTTAAGAAATGGTGTCATAGTAATTATGCAAACGGTTTCTCCTTCACGGTATATACTTCATGGTGTTTGAGTCACGATGTGTCCATCACAGTGTCTGAGTCATGATGTGTCCTTCACGGTGTCTCGCTCATGGTGTCTGGCTTACGGTTTCTAGATGACTGTGTTTGGATATCTGTGTATTTTCATAGTGTCTTGCTTCGCAGTGTCAGGCTTACTGTGTCATGTTGTCTCATGGTCACAGTGTCTCATTGTCATTGTGTTTGAGACTTAGGCTTCACAGATCCTGTGTCTTTCTCATAGTGTCTTGTACTTAGACAAACAACTGCATTCAAACATAAACAGTAATATGCATATAATGAATTGAACTTAACCATTATAAATTATATGAAAACTTGAAACAAAAATACACAAAATTGATAAGATATGTGATATTTGTGATCATGAAGAAGATTTTTAAATATTATTGAGATGTGTAAATAGTAATGAGATTTGTGATCACTAAAACATGATTAATACATGAGGATTCCACCAATATCCCCTCTTTTGATGATCACAAATAATGTTTTGGGAATGTATAAATTAAATTCAACTATAGAGAAGATAACATAGAGAATAACATATTATATAATAACACATTACTTTTTCTCCCCCTTTTGGGATTATAAAAAAGTATAAAGAATAGAGAGAAAAAAGCGAAATTGTCATTAAAAATGGTTAGAAGAGAACATACAGTAAAAATATGAAAAAAAGACACCCCCATCAGAAAAGGTAGGCACTGGTCATCTTCATGGACGTGACTTCTCTTTGGATTTATCATCAACAGAGGAAGAATCCCTAGTGGTAGTTGCTGGTGTGGATGAAGGCACAGAGGTGGTAGACAAAGATGGTAATGGTAGACATTCGAAGATTGAGGGAGCCAAGGTGGGTTCTGTAGAAGATCTATGATGAGGATAATCAAGAAACATTGTCCTAATCTGAGTAATAGAATGGCTAACTTTCATGGAAGTTGTGGTTAAGGAAGACAGTCCAGGACATAGAGGGGCTGCAGTTGGAGAAACTATTGTTGTACTCTGGACATGAAGGTATGGGTTTAGATGAATGATGAATTCTGTAATAATTTATCTACCATACAACATTTCCTTTTCAAAATCATATTTATTTTCCATGAACTTTTCCAACAAATATGGTAAACTCAGTGAGCATCTAAACTTATGTTTTGAAGGCCTGAGTGAGAGGAGGTATTTTCTGATTCTCTACAAGATATTTAAATTTACTTGTCATATCAGTTTTAGAGAACATCCGGTTGAAATAGAAGTCCAATTTCATAGATATTTCCTGATGAGCATCATTGGAAATCTTTGACTGAATTTGCACCAGGTCTAGCACTCTATCACTGTTCGTAACCACTTCAGATAAAGAAGAAATGTTAAAACAACTGAGGGAAATCATATTTTTTCCTTGGTTATGGATCTGAGCAGATAATTTTCCAAATAAGGAATAGACGTTTAACCATAGGAGGGAGAAGCTTTGATAGCTTTGGTCAGAGACTTCAGTTATTTCAATACCTTTTGAAGATAGCCAGTGTATTCATCTGTACGTTTTTTCCTATTTTCAACAAGTTCTCTCATGCATTGCAACATCCTTGTGTGCCTTTATCCAATATTTTTATCAAAATATAATAGGTAGGGATGAATTTGCGACACAACATCTCAAGAAATGTTGGAAACAGTTGGTTCCGGAGAAGCAGCAACAAGTGCAGGCTCTGATCTGGAAATCAATTCTTTCTAGAGGTTTTCAACCATAACTCTTAGGGATGCAACATCAGCACTAAAAAACTTTTTTCCAACTACCACAACTAGATCTTCATTTATCATCCTGGGTTGAATGTGCAAAATAATGTTTTCCAAAAGGAGGGATGCATCTTCCTAACATAGTTGTGTCAAAAGACGATATAGAGAATAAATAATTTTCTTAACTCCAACTAATATAGAATATAAAAACACTTTCAAATCATCCTTGCTGATAGAATATTGCTAATCGATTAAAGGTTCAAGAGCAGGAAGTTGTATAAGGGAAGGTTTAGGGTCTGGTTGAGGTTCAGTTTTAGATTCATATTCAGATTTAGATTCAGTTTCATGTGGAGGTTCAGGGTGAGTGACTAACTTAAATTGAAATAATGAAGAGAGTTCAATTCCAGTTGCAGTATCCTATTGAGATTCAGTCACATCATAGAAGCTAGGTAATTCATACCGAGTGTATACAGAGTATGTCTCAGTTGGTTCAGATGCTTTAACAGACCAAGTATCACCAGTCTTATCTTCATTGGGCTCAAGATTTTGAGGTTCCTCCCCCTCATAATGTGCTTCCTTTTCAGTAACATGAGGCTCAAGTACATGGTCTAGATCCAGAAGATCAGATCTAATTTCCTCATCCATTTCTTTCCTAGCTAGTTGAAAGGCTATTTAAATCCTCTCTTTAGTAGAGGGTATTATTTCCAGAGTAGATTATTCCTCTAGATGATCTTTCAAAAATGGTTCTTGGGTAACATTGATTACTGTTTGAGTTGCTTCTTTCACAGTAGGAGGTTCTTTTAGATTTCCTTCTTCCATTGTAAGGAGTGTTTCTACTACAAGCTCTGTTATGGGTTTCTACTCAGATTCTACGATAGTTAAGTCTCTTGCACCCTCAGGTTGGGTTTTCAAATCAAAAAAATCACTAGGGGTAGGAGGTTCTTTTCCAAGAACAGGAAAAACAATCCTTTCTTTTTCAACAAATTCTTCTCAATGAGGTACTCCAGCAAAAATAACAGCAGGGACAACAGTCCTTTCTTTCTCAATAGGAGTTGTTTCTTTAAGAGGTACTTTTTCTACCACTTCCTCTTCTTCTTCATCTTCTGAATACTCAGACACATCATCTGGTTCCAATCTAGGATTAGTAATATCCTTTGGCCTTGTTGTATAATCAAGAATATTGAACTTCTCATAAATATTTTCATTATATTCAATCCACTCCTTCATCCAAGGGTTCCAGTTTATCTTCATCTTTTTTATGGTAGATTTAGATAGACCAAATTCAAAATCCATAATAACATTTTCATTTGGTTTAACTACTCATTTAGAAACTAGCATGGTTTATATTATCATTGAGTAAAACAAAGAAGTAGACTTGGATGTGACTTAATCAATTCACACATATGGTGAATGATATACTTGCATAGATTTATCTTGTGTCCAGTTTTCATCAGATAAATCATAAAAAATCATGATACTTCAAGACAGCAATGTCACCCTTCCTCGATCTAATCAAATTTGAAACAAATTTGAACAACAGTGTTGTATCCCCATCCAGTTTAGCAGCTATGGGTCTTATCTTGGTTCCATTTCACATTAGTGTTTCCAATGCATTTTCTAGGTCAAAATTATTGGTTGTAGGTGGGGGACATCTATGATAATCATCACTAATCCCTTCACGAGGAATATCAAGGAAAGAAACCCGTAACCTCAAAGATAAATAGAATTTTTGACCATTGACCCAACTTGTCACAACATAGCTCACAACAACATCAAACGAAAATTTTACATACTGATAAAACTAAGATAACAACTTCAGGTAAATAGTTCTATACTTCCTATAGAACTATTCGAGCCATCCTTGTTCTCTTAAAACTTTTATAACCAATGATTTCCTATACAAAATCCACTCATGGAAGATTTAGTTCTCAAGAACTACAGTACAGTTTACCAGGTTTGGATTTAGGGGTCCTTCAGGTGCAAGCTTCGGTGCTATCTTCTTTTTCTCCGAGATTTTCTTCTCTGGGTTGTTGAAGATAGATGCTTAATCCTTGACATCCACTAACGGTTTAGGTAATAGATAATGAGAGAAGGGTTGCAAGGTTGAGAGGGTTTGGAACGAGTTAGTATGAGAGAGTTTGGGTGAAGAATCGAGTGAAACCCTTGTGTTTTATCATTTGGGAATGTCAAACGTCAAAAAAACAGAAAACACGGGAAAAGAAATATTGATGAAATAAAAATTACCATGATATGGGTTGAAATTATAACATAAATAAGTTTCACGGTGATACTGTGAATATTCGATACAGTGTGACGGTGGATGGTCTTCACGGTGATACATTTAGTTTTCATCATGGTGTGACAGTGAGTAAATTGTTCAGTCACAGTGAGACAGTGAGTGATCATCATGGTGAGACTGTGAGCAATATACCATGAACACAATGTGCTAACTGTGATACCGTAAACATGAAACAGTAAATGAGAAACCGTGAACATGAAATAGTAATGTCAAATATAGTAAAATATTAAATAGTAAGACCAGTAACATATCTATTTTTGATTGATAATGCCAAGATCATGTATGATGTAATCTAATATCTCATAATTTAATGGTTTAGTGAATATATTAGCAAGTTGATATTCCGTACCAAAGAATTCCAAATTGATATCACCTTTTTTTTAATGATCCCTCAAAAAATTGATGTATTATATCAATATGTTTTTCCCTAGAATGTGAAAATAGATTTTTTGAAATGTTAGTATCACTTGTCTTATCTCAAGTTATTGGTACATGTCTGAATTGATATCCATAGTTAGTAATGTGAGTTTCATCCAAAAATTATATGCATAAAAACTTCCAGAAGCTATATATTGTGTTTCTATGGTTGATAATGCAACAGAATTTTGTTTCTTACTACACCATGATACTAGTGACATGCCTAAAAGGTGACATGTTCAAGAGGATCTCTATCTATCTAACATAAATCTATAAAATTCATCATTAGAATAACTAGCTAGATCAAATTATTTTCCTTTTTTATAGCAAAGTCATAGATTGGGTGTATGATTGAGTTATTTTAAAATTCTCTTTACAGCATTTAAATGTGGCTCTTTAGGGTTTGCTTGAAAACGTGCACACATACACACACTAAACATAATATTAGGACAACTAGCAGTTAATTATAGTAGACTTCCAATCATTCCTCTATAAGTGGTTTGATCAATAGATTTTCTATCTTCATTAAGATCCAACTTACAGGTGGTACTCCTAGGAGTGTCAGTACTTTAAGTGTTATCCAATCAAAAACGTTTTAAAAGATCTCTATTATATTTTATTTGAGTGAAAACAATTCCATCATTATTTTTAATGATTTGAAATCCATGATTGAATTTCAATTTCACCCATTAAACTCATTACAAATTCAAATAACATCATTTTATAAAAATCAATACATACTGATGTTTTTGAAGATCCGAAAATAATATCATCTACATAAATTTGAACAACAAAAACATCATTAGAAATTCATTTTATAAAAAGGGTAGGATTTGTTATTCCTTTTTTAAAACCTTTAGAAATAAGAAAAGTACTTAATCAGTCAAACAATGATCTTGGATCTTGCTTTAGACCATATAAATCTTTTTAAATTTTAAAAATATGATATGGAAAATGAGGGTTTGTAAATCCATGGGGGTTTTCAACAAAAACATCCTCAACTATATACCCATTTAAAAATGAACTCTTGTCATCCATTTGATATATTTTGAAATTAAGATGTGCTGTATAAGCCAGAAGAATTCTAATGGCTTCAAGTCTTGCTACTGGAGAAAATTCCTCCTCATAGTCAATTCCCTCTTTTTGACTATACATTTGTGGAACTTCTCTAGACTTGTTTTTTAACTATATTTCCATCTACATCTACCTTATTTATAATCCCCCATTTAGTGCCTATGCTGAATGTTTCCTTATGTCTTTCAAAAATTTTAAAAACATTATTTCTTTCAAACTGATTATGTTCTTCTTTCATAGCCATTACACAAAATTCATCATTGATTGCATCATCAATGTTTTTAGGTTCAAGCTATGAAAAAAATTCTTGATGTTCAAACTGATTTCTAAGAGAAGCTCTAGTCTATATACATTTATCAAGATTGCCTACAACGGCATCTAAAGGATGATTCATTAGGATCTTAGTTGATCTATTAAAGGTGGGACTAGAAATTTCAGGTTCTTCTCTAGGTTCGGGTTCAATAGAATCAGATTCTGGTAAATTTCTAGAACTGGTTGTCTTCACAACAGGATCACTGATTTTATCATTAAGGTCCAGAATAGATAAATCTTCTTCATGATTTTCAAGAGAAGGTTTAGGTTCATGTCGATTAGTTTTATCAAATTTGATGTGAACAGATTCTTCAAAAAACTTGGTTCTTTTATTAAACACACTATAGGCTTTGCTAGTTATAGAATATCCTAAAAATATTCCTTCATCACTTTTAGAGTAAAACTTGTGAATATTTTCCGTTGTATTAAGAATATAGACTTTGAAACCAATGACTACAAAGTAACTAACCTTCAGTTTCCTATTGTTCCACAACTCATAAGGGGTCATCATAAGAAGATGTCTAATTAAGATTCTATTTATGATATATCAAGCTGTATTCACAGCTTCATCCTAAATATAAATAGGCACCTCAAACTCATTACGCATTTTTCATGCAATTTCCTGAAGGGTTCTATTTCTTATTTCTACTACACCATTCTATTGAGGTGTTCTAGGTGCAGAAAATTTATGACTATAGTCATTGTGTGAGAAATAAGGCACAACCTCATGATTTTCAAAATCACCACCAGGATCACTTCTCATGGTTGTAATCTTATGTCCACATAGGTTCTCTATTTACTAGGATTATTTATTAATGTTAGAAAAAGTCTTACTTTTGTGAGCTAAAAAATATACCCAAGTATATCTAGAAAAGTCATCTACAATGATACAGAAATAGTGATTCCAATTTATACTAGAAACTAAAGAGGGTCCGTAAAAGTCCATGTGAACCAACTTGAGAGGTTGATATGTTGAAACTTCATTCTTTGATTTAAAAGAAAATTTATATTTCTTTCCCTTTTGATAGAATTTAAAAACTTTTTCATTTGGAATCTCAAGTTTGGGAAGGTCTCTAACTATATTTTTCCTAGTCAATTTTCTATATGAATGTATATTTCGGTGCCCTAACCTTCTGTTCCCAACCCAATAAACTTTATGAAAAGCATTTAAACAAGTAATGTTTTCCATAGATAAATAATTTAATTCAACAACATAAACATTTTCATTACTCAAAGAAGATAATACTAATACATTTTTAGAATTAAAACCATTGCAAGAATCATTTTCAAACACAACATTAACACCATCATCACATAAATGAGAAATACATAACAAGTTATATTTCAATCCATCAACATATTAAACATTACAAATTAAAACAGAGTTAGTGTTACCAATTTTCCCTAGGCCGATGATCTTTCCTTTAGAATTAACCAAGAGGGTGATATAGCCTCCATCAAACATTATTAAAATTTCAAAGCATGAGTAATCAACAGACATGTTCCTTGAACATCCACTATCAAAGAACCATGTTTTCCTATAGAAACTATTTATGGTAGTTTCCTAAAAAACAGATTTAGATGGAAAATGATTTTGGTACCAAGATTTTCTTGGGTCCAGATAGGTTACAAAGTAAATCTTTTGGTACCCAAATTTGTCTTATGGTTCTCATATAATGTATAGAATCAATTGATTATGAAATAGAAACGTTTTTCTTCATATGTTACAATGTGAATAACTAGTTTAGGCATATGAATTTCCATAACTAGAATTAGCAGAATATTGTCCATATTTAGTAATAAATCTATTTTTGGTAAATAGTCTCTGTCTGTGTTGGTATCCTAAACTAGTAGTAAACTTTTGTGCTACTTTTTTACCTAAAATTAGAGTAAGAGTGTTCTTTCAATTTTCGAAATTTTCTAAATCCTTTCTCAGTTTCTCATTAGACATTTTTAGTTCAGTATTTTCTTTTAACAGTTGAGCATTATTTTCATTTTCAATCTCATGGGCAGATTTAACAGTGCTAAATAATGAATTCTGTTAATTTAAGGCTTTTTTACTTGTATTTAAGTTCATTACAGGTTTGTTCTAGAATATTACAATATTCAAATAATTCTTGACTAGAAATGTTTCCAAATTCAGAATCAAGATCAGAATCCACTCCGAAATAGTATGAATTTAAAGAATGAGAGTCTAGTGTTACTTTATATGTGTTTGTCATAAAACACATGTTATATTTTTGAGAATATTCATCCTTAGCAGAATCATAAACACTTGAAGTGTCTTCTGAAGAACTCCAAGTTGCTTTCATTTCTTTCTTATACTTGTTATTCTTATAGTCTGATTTCTTCTTGAACTTAAATTCAGGACAGTCAGCTTTAATGTGACCATTTCTCTTGAATTCATAGAAGATAACTTCAGCACTCTTATCAGATTTCTTCCAATCCTTTTTCCAATGACCTTTTTTGTCATATTTACCTTTGTAGAATGATTTTCTGAATAATTTCTTATTCTTATATAATTTCATAAATCTTCTGGCTATTTGAGCCATCTCAGCTTCACTATCAGAATATGAACATTCACTTGTTGAACTTTCAGTAGGTATGTGAACTTTCTCCTTGTCCTTTATCTTGGAGGAAGTAGACTTAAATGCCACTGACTTCTTTTTAGGTTCATCATATAATTTCTTATTCACCTTGAGTTCTTCCTCATACATAACAAGCTTTACAATTACCTCTTTGATAGACAGATCACCATTGTCGCATGACTCTCTAATTGAAACAGATGTGACTCTCCATCAGTCTGGCAGAAATCTCAGTATTTATATAATTTGTTCCTTTGCTGGAATCACTTTTCCTAGGGAGATCATAGTGTTCACAATCGCAATGAACATGAGGTACATATTAGAAATAGGTTCATCAGTCTTCATTTTAAATTTGTCATATAAAATAGTATAAGTATTCAATCTCATTTCATTAACATTGGTTGTTCCTTCATGATAAATAACCAAAGTATACCATATTTCATAAGAAGTTTTTCAAGAAGATATTATATTAACCTCTTCATCTCCTAGAGCACAATACAGGGCATTCATAGCTTTAAAATTATTGTTGTAAGTTGTTTTAGTAGGTTCATCCCATGTTGTTCTTTCAGTTTCTGGAATCTTATATTGAGTCTCAATAGCAGTCCAGATATCAAATCCCATAATCTCTAAGTGAATTTTAATATTTAGTTTCCACTGGGCATAGTTTGTTCCATTTATGAAAGGTGGAATGTTGGTAGCAACACCTTCTTGTCTATTATCAATATTTAGATTTTTGCATATATATTTAAAGAGATAAAATTTGGAACTAATAGAAATTTAGGATCTTTATGATACATATAAAATCACTGTTGAAAAATTAGAGTGTTTTGAAATCCATTAATAAAAACTAATCCTCTAATACCAATTGTTGGTCAGAGTAAATACTCATGAGGGGGGTGAATTGAGTTCAAATTAAAATTTTCTGTTAAAATTATTTCTATTAAAATCCCCAATTTATAAAACGAGTTAAACTGTAGTGAATTTGTATTATAGTAAAGGTTTAGTTAGGTACTCAACAGATTGATTAGTTCTCAGTTAATTAAATTTGAAGATCAATTATCTTTTAAAGCTAATCTAACGTGTCACAGTACATACAAACACCTTCTAGTCTAACTATCAATGTAACATTAAAATCCAATTTTATTTCGAAGTAATTATCAGTGGAATATAAAATATATAGTAAATTCAAAACATAATATTAGAATGCACAACAGATGTAAAACAAGTGGTTATGTCTCAAGCTGAGACCAAAACCACTCCACATGGTGATCACCTACCACGAAGAAGATTAAATAAATAAACTCTAATCCACACCATGGAACAAGGTTAACAATAGTTCATATACTGTCAAGGCCACGTAGGGAACTCTACCACAATTGTCGTGGGAAAAATATAATGATCAGGCCACACATGGACCACTTACACATTTATCATGGGAAAAATATAACTATTAGGGCACATAGGGACCTCTTCCATAGTTTCTTTGTGTAAATATGAGTAAAAGGTTTAGTGTCAGGACTTTGAAATCCACTAGTTCAGCTCATGAGTCAGTGTGTGTGTGTGTGTAATATATATAGAGTATGCACACTGCTCAATAGTTAACAAAAGAATCACTTATAGTAAGTAGATTAGAGTTCATAATGCTCTAGTGATAAGTAGTGCAGCTCTAGACTCCTTCGATTTTGCAGAAATGCTTCTGAGTCCTTCTCTAGTTCTTCTGTTGAAAAAATGAGTGTCATGGGTCAGCTTGTATTCTTCTCGAGTGAATATATTTTCATAATTCTAATGTACTTCGTGTTTTCTTCAGTAGTGTTGGATTTCATGCAAGAGAGTTCTATTAAAATCATGCAATGTGTTCTTCACAGTTGTGCTCACAATTTACTTGTTACTTAGTACGGAGCACTCACATTTTTTTCATTATTGTAGTGTCTAACATATATGTTTCTCTTGGGAACACTTCTCTTTATCTTCGGATTCATGAGGTTGAACCAACAGGTTCCATGTATTTTCGACCTCGTACCTCATACTATGTCTACAAATAAACATTAATTATGTCAGTGCATTAAAGTCGTCGAATATGACATTTAAAAATTTAAATAGTAAAATGAAAAAAGTGTTTAAGAAACAGTTTCACAGTAGTTATGTAAACGGTGTCTCCTTCATGGTATGTCCTTCACAGTTTCTGAGTCACGGTGTGTCCTTCACGGTGTTTGAGTGACGATGTGTCCTTCACGGTGTCTCTCTCATGGTGTCTGAGTCATGCTGTCTAGCTTATGGTTTCTGGATGACTGTTTCTGGCTAACTGTGTTTGTTCTTAGTGTCTTTCTTCATGGTGTCAGGCTTTCTGTGTCACGGTGTCTCATGGTCACGGAGTCTCATTGTCACTTTGTTTAAGACATAGGCTTAATGGTGTTTGTGCCTTGCTCACAGTGTCTTGTACTTAGACAAACAACTGTATTGAGACTTAAATAGTAATATGCATATACTGAATTGAACTTCACCATTATATTGTATAAGATAACTTGAATCATAAATACACACAATTGATAAGATATGTGAGATTTGTGATCATGAATAAGATTTTTAATTATTATTGAGATGTGTAAATAGTAATTAGATTTGTGATCATTAAAACATGAATAATACATGAGGAGTCCAAAAACATATTTTGAATGTTCTATGTAAATTGTGAATGAATCACATTTCATTGTAGAGGTCGTTGTCAGTACGTCCATAAATTGTGTCGTAATATTACCATAAAATGGATCGCATGATAATATGTGTTGTATAATTATAATATAAAAATAAAAACAACATAAATATAATATATATTATAGAAAATATAATTTACATCATTATACCTATCATTGAGAGGTTCTAATGGAAGAAAAACAACATTGGTTCGTGAGGCGGTACTTAACAATACACACAAACAATGATTGTTAACCAATTTGAAGGATGTTTGTCATAGTTTTGTTCAAAAAACTTCCAAAAAAATCTCAGTAAATTTACGATACATAGAATATTATATAATAAATTAATAAGAAGAATTTATTGGGTCGAGGAAGAAATAAATGAAAATTTCTTATTGAAGGATTTTACCTCTTCTTCAGGTTACTCCATTTGTTTTCACCAAAGGTCTTCCTTGGATTGACTTCGTCCAAAATTGTGGAAAATTTGGTTGAAAAAATGGAGTTTGGGACCATATATTTTTTGGATGAACTAAATGGATTGAGATATGTTAAAATGTGAGTGGAGTTATTTTTGTTTTATAGTGGAGAATGCGTGGCATTCTTTGAATATAAGAAAGAAAAAACTTATGATGTTATAACTAAATGATTTTCATAAAATAACGGTTCATTTATATAAAAATAGTAAATTTTGTCTATATATGTCAATAAAATGGTTTTTTCTCCTGTTTATAGGTCATTCAGGCCCATATGTTGAAGACTAACCATAGAAAAAATAGTTTTCTTCATAATTCATCTAATTAATTATAATTTGTTCATTAATATATTTTGAATTTTTTTGACATAATATAAATAATATTTTATTTTTATTAAAAATATGTAATCTATTTTTCCAAATTTAGTACTTATAATTGGTTGATGATTAATTCAAAATAATAATATAGATGTGATGAAAAATGAGGTTTCATAGTGAAAATGTTCAAAAGATTGAATTGTTTTTCTATCCATTTTCAATGATAAATTTATTAGAATGACCTAAATTGGATTAATATATTTATTATCGATCTAAATTTACTTTAAAAACAAAAAAATAACTATAGAAATAAATAATAATTAATTTCAGTTTTAAATTACATTTTATTATTTTCCAATACTCAACAAAAAATGAAACTTCTGTCAGAAATTCCAAAAATTATCCCAAATAATATAATGATATTATGATTTCTAAAGAGTAATTAACTTTTCCAAATAAATTTTTTAATATTTACAAAAAATTATTTTATAAAAATTTCTCCCATTAAAGGGAATTTAAACTACCATTCCGAAAAATATATATTTTCATGTTAGATATGTTCTTATTTCATGTCTATAAAATTTTTTGTAAGCATGTTAAACAGGATTTTTAAATATAGAATATATAATTATAATTATGATCTCCCACTAATATTTATTAATTAAAATTATGAATACAAAACACATTTTTTTGGTAAAATGGAATTTTTTCATAAATGAAATATTTAATATTAAATTAGTCATTATTTTCATTTCTAAAAAAATGATACTAACAAAATAATTTTACCAATATTTATAATAACATTATTATTATTTAATTAATACCTTACTTAAAGTAAATTATAATAGAATTATGATAACTATAATATTTTTTAATTATGTTATTATATTTTAGTTTTGTATAACTCATTCTTACGTGTAACATAAGAAATCGAAGGAACTTGGAATAGTGGGTAAGATAGAGAATTTTTTTATTATCACAAAATATAATACAAGTGAGGTGTGTAATTTAAGATGAAAATTACATTGCGTATAATGAAATAATATATTGTTGTTGTGTGAAAATAAAACCATTAAAAAGAACTTATTCCAATAAATTAATTCAAAAAATAATGGTGTTACATCAACAAAACCCTAAAAAACACAACAAATATTAATAAGGAAAACAATTAAGGGCCTCAAAATGAAGCATTATGATAATTTATTAGAGACTATGGACATAATAGAATTTTACCATACAAAAATGGACATCCCAATGTCACCAAATGTTGAGAATACAAGCACGCAGCATGTCTTCAAATATACGTATAGCTGATTCCATCTATATTAGTATCTCAATAGGAAATACCATGCCCAAATGTATATAAGATCCCAATTCCTCCATGTGTCCTCTACAAATACAATAAATCTAATGTGGATCTATGTGAGAAACATTATCAAATGGATGAAAATGGAAATGGAGAATCCCATTAATAAAATTCCGAATTCTCAACAATAGTTTTCTCTCAGATGAGTATAACATGATCTGATTTAGTCAGCCTATTGATGATAACTCAAATCACATTCATCCCTTTTTGGTTCTCTGGTATCCCAAAAATAATTTCCATAGATATTTTATCCCACTTCAATGTTGAAATAAGATACGGTTGAAGAAAACCACAATGACTATGGTGATCGACATTCACCAATACAATGGTTCAATAAAAGAAGCAAATCTCATGATATCTTGTATCAAATCTATCTACGAGTATCGTCACCACATATCATAGAATATATTTATATTAACAAGGTTCACTATAATCTATGAATTATTGAAATCCAATATTATGGTATTTCTCATGTAGTAAGGCATCACATAACAGTTATGAAAACATATCGTACCCTCAGAAGAGAGTGACCACAGGCAGATTCCATGACACACAATAAAATTTAAAAAAATGACTTAGAATTAAACATTATGTTTATTATAATGTATCATTATATCAAAAACCGAATAGGTTAGAATATTCAGTATTAATATATCAATCTCATCCCCTCATAATCCAATCTGAAATTGATTAGAGGGGAAGATATATTACACTTTTTTAATGATTCATTCACGTATTGGGTCAATTGCTTCATTATGAATGAATCTGTAATAATATTTCACATTCACATTTAATGGGATATGTTGAAATAAAAATAGTATAGGTTGTCCACCACTTATTTATTTTGGTGATTAGTATAATTTTAGTATAAGGTAAAACTCATATATTTTTCATCAACATAAATGGTAATCCAAATGGAAAAAAATATTTGGCTACCAAAATTAAAGAGAATTCGTCATAGATGAGAGTTTGTGGTCATGGGTTGGTGAATTTGTCTCATGATTCCTATGTTTTCTCAAACCATGGGCTACTATGTGATCTCCCTACAGAAAGACTCAACCCAACCCCGATTTTAATGTGTCATGACAATCAACATAGCCATGACAATCCTTTGTTAGATTTAACACCAACATAGATTTCAAATATCATTCCATCTCAATGTAATTACTAGGATTTTTATTGAGATTAAACATCTATCATTTCCATATGAGAGTAGTAATTACATAAAGAAAACTATTTTAAATCATTATCATTACTATTTCAATTCCATTTCATGCCAACAAATATTTGAATCTCAAAAAAATTATACCATTTATACCTTGCCATAACAGCTTTTATATTCTCAGTATAAGTGAAAATACCATGCTCTGAGACCATGATTCCAAATATCATCAATTTATAATTCAAAAAATTTCATTTTGAAGGCTTCTGTTAATGTTAGATAATTATAATTATTTCTTAAAATATTATTGAATGGTGTACATAATACCCATAAAAATGATAGTAAATTAGTGAACATAAATAATACCACCAATACAATGTTATGGTACAAATGAAATAATAACTTCATCAAAGAAAAAAAGCACTCATAGTATTCAGTAAACAAAATTGCATGGAATGATACTCATAATGGACATTCCTACACCTTAATTTTTTCATCTAAATATCATAATAATTTATTATATCCATTTATGACAACATTACAGATCAATCATAATGAACTACATAACCCCATTCAATAAGTGAAGCATATAAACAATCCATGGAAATAGAAACCTTTTCATCACCACAACCTTGTTGAGTTTTTGATAATCAACATATAGATGATGTGGTCCATCAAAATTATAAAAAAATATATAAATAACCACCCAAGATGGAATACATAGGCAAATAATTAACTTTCATGATGATCATCCAAAATATAATTAACAATTATAAATTTGACAGATTTCAATAGAAAGATGTAATTAAATCTGGGTGATTTTAGGGTACTAATTCAATAAGAATCTCCACCTCACTAAACGGTGGTATGCTAGTGATATTTGAAGGAAGGTAATCCATAAAATTAATGAAAAATAGAGGGAGAAAAACACCAATTGATTTTGGAACAAGTAAACTTAAATTCACTAATATTACCTTGAAAAACTCTTGAATGGATTGTTTAGATCTACTTTACAACTTGTAACATTCTCCCCAAATGACTTGGGACTCCCCATCAGGTATTGTAAATGACACCTGATAAAGACAACATTCAATATAATCCTTATGATAATATATCCAACCAATCAGAAAATTACACTAAGTGTTTTGATATATAAATAAAAAGTAACAACATATAATATCAGTCTCTCACGATGATAAAACACAAGAACCTTACTATTATTTTGACATTTCATTTCATGGGTAGTAGTTGTAACACCCTATGATTCCATTGTTTAGATCTACTTATTGTTTAAACCCAAAATTTTATTTAAATAATTATATATTTTATTTATATTTATTTTAGTTCAATATAGATACATAATATATATATAAGTTGAATGTAATTTATTAGATTAATATTAAATAAAATTTAGATATATATAAAATTTATTGTACTTTTTACCATAATTTACTCACTTCTTAATAGCATTTGGAAATTTTCATAAAACATAATTTTAATTATTCTATGAGGTGAATTTTGAAAATCCATGATACATGTATGATATCAGTAAGTAAAATTTGGTTCAATGAAATTAACATAATTTTTGGTCAATAGTAACTTTTGACATTTATTTACCACGGTTAAAAATAAATAGGGTAATTAATGATAAAAATGATATTATTATTACCCTAACAAATGTACTAATTCTACTCGATTAGTTTAATTCAACCAAAAAAACCATAGGAATAAAATATGATCCATTTGGTCCACATGGATTAGATTAGGACACTTATTATTATTATATTAAAATAAGAGTTAAAAGTGTTCAATTCAATGTTTAATAACTAATCCATTTATAATATGGAGTTAAAAATAAGATAAATTAGACTATAAATATTCATTAGAAAGAGAAAAATATTTCCAACATGATGGTATTTTTTTATATTTTTTAGATATTAAATAATTTAATATATTTATGACACAAATATGACACATTTATTACCTTATTATTGAAATATTAAAATAAATGATATAATTAATATCCAAATAAAAGTAATTTGAGAAATTTAATGAATTAAACTAACTTTATAGGTCTATATGACTTGTTATGGTTGAATACATTATTTTAGTTCGAAGTCATAATGCTGTTAGACATTTAACAAAAACAAAATTGAAAATAGTGTGAAAATTCAAATAAAAGTGTTTTTAAAACAAATATAATATTATTAATTGATATTAATTTCCTACAAATATATGGTTCATCCAATGAAATTAAATAATTTTATATATGTCATTAATGAACCACTTGAGGTTATATTGGATGTTTATATTATGTTTATAAACCATATAATATAAAAATAAAAAGAGACATTGTAAATGTCAAACTAATTAACTAAGAGTTTAATCTAAAAGAAAAGGTTAATATAGTGACCTAAACCTGTCTAAAACCATTTGGATGAGTAGTTTTCAACTCAAACCTTCCTTAATATCAAATAATATCCTTTTTAGGCTTTATAAATGAAAATATATTTTATTTTAAAATAATATTTCTAGCTTTTCCTATGCTGACTCTAACCCCTCTTATAAAAGAGACTCACCCATCCCTCAAATTCGCACCATCAAAGACTTTTGGATATGTAAACCACTCCCCAAATACCCTTTCAAATGTCAACCCTTCTTCCTAGAGTCCTGACATTAGCGTGAAAGCCAACCTAGGGATCCCTGTTGATCAAATCAAAAGGAAGAACCTGAAGAAGAGGTAAATATTTCATCACCTCCTTCAAGTTCCTTTCTTCTTCCTCTTCTCCTTTCATTGTTGTTTTCATTCTAAAAAAAATAAATCTAGTATATAATATATACTGTGATGTTATTAAAAATATGGTACAACCATATTCATTATTCTATTTATTCTTTTAAAGACATGTCACCATACATGCATACGTACGGCTTACCGTCTCCATGTCGTGGTGTTATTGTTATTCAATAAATTTTTATTTGGATGGGAATTAAAATGATGTATAATTTATTTAAAAAATAAATATAACATTATAATTATTAATTATATTTGATATACTATCCAATTATATATTATTTTAATATCAAAAAAATATTGTCGCTCGTGCTTATGTATGGATTATTGTATCCACAAACACGATGAGATTCAATCCCCATCATATCCATTCAAGACTAATTTTCATTTGATGATAAAAAATAATTTTTAAAGACATAATATCATTCTTAATATGATTATGATACATCATATCCACAATAAACATTACTTACGTAACAAATCATATAAATTAAAATGAATAAACTAACACTTGAAATGATGACACTACTCAAATATCATTAACAATGGAATATTAAAAGATAATATATTATATCATAAAAATGTATATGAAATTTTAATAATTTAATAACAATGATTTAACCATTATACAAGAGGATAACCTACGCTCAACCAAGGAATAGAACATTGTAAGGGATAATTTCACAATCTCTTTATTAACTGAGGAAGTTTTTACCTAAGTATCTAGAGGGTCCTCTTAATCATCCACATCCATGTTTTTTTAATGTATTCAAAAAAATTATTAATATTTACTAGACAATGGGTTAAAGTCATTACTATCCTTTTTTTGAATTTTTATAAAAATGTTTGAAAGGAATCATTCCATAGTTTTTCAGAAAATGTATTTTATGACCTTTTCATCAAAAATAACGTAAAAATGTATTTTTAACTTATATGAAGGGTGCGTCTATTTTCTGCCGTTATAACATCCTCGAAGCTTCCCTTAGAAGGTTATAAAAATATTTTCAAAATAAATGTTTTCTTTTATAATTATGTAACTTTAAATGATATCAAAAAAATAATGATATATTTTTCTCAAAAAGTTTGATTTCATCTATGTCAACATCCTTTAATGGATTTTAATCTTGTATGAATTAGATTTATTTTGATACAAATCTTTCATTTTGTATTGAAGGTTTTGTGATATTTTTTACTTTGAATGTGTTATTTTTTTACCATTAATGGTATATAGATAATGTATTGACATTTCATATGCTAATTTTTATACGAATGTTTATGTTATGTTTAAAATTTTTCATATGAGGAATGATTTTGACTTAGTAGTTAGGTGTGTAGAACGCTATAGCTCCTCAATCAAAAGGTAGGTCTCATGAGACAAAATAGTGTCTTGGAATAAAGCCTTAAAAAATCTTATATGTAGTCTTGGCATAAGGCCTTAACTATGTGGTAATGAATGTCTAGAATTATGCATTTCATCATTATGAATGTGGCAATTGATATTTCATGTGATTATTTAACTCGTAGATTATTAATGTGAATATGTAAATGGAATTATTTTGTTTAATATTTTTTATATTATACTAAAGTTCATGTTTAAAATGAATTTGTTTTAGTCATATACATTGCCTATAATGTTTATGCTTATTTATGAATGTTACCACAATATTGTTATCCTTACTATGGATCTGATCTCATATGTTTCTATGTTTTATTTCTACCAGGATGCGAAGAAGTTTATTATGACTAACCTGTAGGGACAGTCTATGGGATCTCAGTGTTTTCCATGGAAACAATGATGTTGTAGTTTTCCATTTTATGATGTAAGGTAAACCTTATTAATGTATCTAGTACTTCATAAGCTATTAAACTAATCGGTTTTTTGGGAAATGATCTTTTGTGATCATGCCAATGATATGTAACAGTGAACTGACTCTGGGTAACTATGATCATGGTGTTGCAGTATTAATATCCATCATAGAAGAAAAAAGAATTATAGTTTGATTTAAAATATTAAAATTATGATATAATATTAATGAGTGAGAAGAAAATGAATAAAATAAAGTATAAGCTATAGAATCAGCTACTATGATCATGCCTCTTGGTGTTTATGTACATAAATCAAATACCTATCGAGGTCCTTACTCAATGTAATTTTCTACATTATGGATGCCTATGTGTGAAACCCTTGGTTCTTGTTGTATTTGATTTTACCATAGTTCATTTTTGGAATTTATAATCACTTTCCACTACATTTAGTAGAAAATATATTGCTGAACCTATTTAGGTTTATTGAGATACCACTCGAACTATACATTTTTTATTCCTAATTACAAACCCAATTTAAATTTCCTAAAATTCCATAGTGAAAAAAAATCACATGGAATCTATCAAGTACATCAATATATCTAGAGGATAACTACAATCATAAACCACCAAAGTAATCATTAAACATTTTTTTCCATGAAATGAACTCACAATAACATTAACTCTGAGAAATAGAAACTCTTTTAGAAAATGAAACTCTATCATGGTCAAACTCAACCATCCATTCCATATCATTTAAAATATCTTAATAATTTTGATTCAGAAAAAATCATGTGATATTATATTATAATGATATCAAATTTGAAATACTTATATTTCTATATTCTCACCAGTCATTACCACAAGAGAAAAAAAAGACTATAAAAACCTATTATATACAGAGTCTTGGTCCGGTGACAATATTAGTGGTAAAAAAATAGTTCTAAAAGAAAATAAATTATAAATTTAATGGTTATGTGAAAAGGGACCTAATGAAATCCCACTATAAACCCTCATAATTCTTTACATTCACTATATAATCCCACAAATTCTTATAAGGACCATCTAGCTTAAATTTATCACACATTCCCATTATCAAATAATGTGTTTCCAAGAACTGAATAAATAGTTTGATATATTTATACAAATAATCATGTTATTGGGGACCATTATATAATTTCAATGATATCAGATTTTTACAAATAGACACTTCATCCTAATATATTTATTTGTCACATTGAGGTTCTAGAATATGATCTAGGCTGAGAACATGTTCAGGTACATATCCCATGTCATAGAAAAAATACACCACTATTTCAATAATATTATTGTCAATTAAATGATTCTATCAATGTATTTTAATAAACAATGTTCCTATTTTTGACTATTAAAACATATCATTAGTGGAAGGATGCTTTAAAAACAAAACAAAAAACACTAAAACATCTACACGATTACTCATATATGGTAAACAGGAATATCAAATTATGTCAGTCCAAAATATAGAATGGGATTATAATAAACCCGAACCATAGGTAGGGGAAACAATAAAATTGGTTCAATACATTCCAAAAAATGTAGTTTTCCCAAACACCCATAGTGTCATATGTCTCATTATGAAGAGGTCAGGTGTGGAACATACATAAAACTACCCCAATTGTTTAATGAATTCCACCTCTTATCTATATAGACAACCCAACTATATATTGACTTTGGGTTAGGATACATATCCATCTCCTTGGATACCACATCCTCCAGAACCATGCAGGATAAATAATTACATTAACTATATAGCCAATCCCAATATCATAGAGTGGAATTTGATAGTCCCGATCTATTCGATACTAGCACCTTGAATCATATAAGAATAAAATAAAATTTATTTGTCCACAAAGAATCAGATGATAAATAAGGCATATTGGTATTTCAACACTCCTCTATGGGATTGTACTATAAATTGATATCAAAAAAACTATACAGAAAAGATACATCATCTCAGAACAAATCATATTTCTAGATAAAGGATCATAGATTTCATATAAATGGGTGTTCATATCACCATATAGAAACTCCATCACAATATTTATTATGGTTGAAGAACATCCACCAACTCTAAGGGGAACTATGAATTTTCTATACATATCATGAGATAAACATCAAATAACTAATGTAAATGGTATGGTGTGAACTATAATTCTTAGTGTTCTCCCACAATGTTTTCCAAAATCAATTCCATACCAATTAAAAAATTATAAATTTATATTGAATAAAAAATCCATATATGTTACATATAATCAAAATTAAATTTGTTCATAATAAAAATGGTTGAAAATATATAATAATAGGATTAATGTAATATTATGTAGAAAACATTTCTATAATGATTTTTTCATAATGAAATCAATTTAGTAGTTACTGACATGAAATCATAAAATCAAACATAAAATATATCAATGTAATAATCCCTGTGATATATTAGATTCTAGTAATAATGTTTTCTCAGGAGTCATTAGGGATATCACCTCAATATGTGCACCTATTCTGTCATAGTAGATACTGATACTCACCTAATAATAGAAGAAAATCATCTAATTATATTTTTATTCCTGTGATTCGATCATTAATACAGTGATAAAAGGTAAATTAGATATTGGTCATCAATGTTATCCACAAAATACCCATTTCCCCATGTTATTAATTCAATCAATTAAACAGTATTTTGACAATCAAATCAATTGAAATTAGTTCAGAATATACATTACCATATTTAGTTTTCCAGATGAAAATCTATTCTTAAAACACTATTTATTCTTTAGTTTAACACATTTTTATAACATATTTTTTGTTTTATTCTATTTATCTCATATTTATTTCCAAATAATGTAATAAATTTCCTATAATCATCCCTATAATTTCTATTACAATGATATTTTTGGTTTCTCACAATATCCATGAACATTCCATAATCATCCTTCAATCATGAAACAACCAGGTTCTTATAGAATTTAATAACTCATTGTCAATAAATCAGCCAATTTGATATTTAAATTGTCTATAAAAATTATATGGACCAACATATCTTTTATTAAGGGATCAAGATATCAACATTAAAATAGATATGATATCTAAAAAATGAAGAATGAAGAAGTATGATTTGATGAAATCAGAATTATAATAAAGATCAATAAAAATTAGATCAATATATAAAATCATTTTTTATATCTCTATATTAAGAAGATATGTGGATAAAAAAATATTTTAAAATAATATAAATATCAATTATCAATGAGGGATCAATTGTATCTACCAGTGTTTTGATCAGATAGCGATGGAGTTCAAATCTTTCAAAATTCATCTTTGGGTCCTTTAAAAAATGAGAAAATTTGGTTCTGGTTGAGGGGATGTTTCAATATAAAATGAAAATAGGAATTTATGTATATATATATATAAATATACCACACTATGAGCCAAAATGTTTAGGACACAATGCTAAAGAATACTACTGATGCATAGAGCACCATCATAGACCACAAAACAACACCATCCATTCAACTTGCCTTCTAAAAACACACCAAATAACATTCCAAGATCTTTTTTACTCATGGTATGAATACACTACAGTAAGAGAACCCCACCATAGTTATTCCTTGTTAGATAATCGATCATAATACCCTCCACACTAAAACCATTTCCCATAATATAGTTATTACAAAAATTGGTGTAACACAGAAATGTGCCAACTAGTAAACCACGAAACATTCATAACTCCACGGAACAACTGATCTAAATTTGGTAATAGACTAGAAAACAGGCATCTAGTGATTGATGGTGTAGCCAACCACCAAGAACATAGTCATGCCCATCCTCATTCTCCCGTGTACCATAACATATTTTTCCACAACTCAACTAGGTATCTCCATGATATAAACCGTACTCCATTGAATAACTCTGAGATAAACCATTTATACCACGACTCCACAAAAAAATATTATACATCCATGAAGTTGTGTTTATTATCTCTGATAAAACATCTCCGTTATAAAAGATCACAAAATACACCAGAAAAATAATAATATAATTATATCATATTCTAGGAAGTACTTTATTGAATGTATCTTGATATTATAAATACATACTTGTTGACTCTTTCTTGAGTAAAATTTATTAATATAATTTTCTCCACCAAAATATTATAGTAATATTGGATAATGTTACTTTTCTCAATGGATAGAATTAAATACAAGTTTGATGATTCAGTAAGGCTTACATGTCTTTTCCTAGCATGTAACTGGTGGTTGATCTATTGGGAATAAAAAGAAAATGATATTAATATTCCACCTCTAGGATGAGAATTTAATTTTTCATTATGTATTTATATTTTATAGAATTCACATATTCTGTTTAAGGAAACTATGTTGGTAAAAACCTCTATCAAGGTTAAGGGGTTAACACTCATTGTGGCAGAGGAAAAAATATATGTTTTTATTTCTATGGAATGAACATGTAATAATGTCAATTTAAAATTTCCCTAAACCTTGGTAGGGAATTTTTGTTTTATTCATATAATGAGATATGGATTAATCATTGCTTTAATTTGATATAATGTAGCATATAATCCAGAAATATGAATCATTGAAATAAAATAGAAAAAATAAAAATTTATATTATATCAATCACTCCTCATTTAATTCATTTAATGTTAGTTTTATTTATTTCAATTCACATATGAAAACATATCATCATTAGTTTTTTGATTAAGTCCCACATTCAAATTATCTTTCTCTAATTTGTGTTACATAAAGAATCATTGAATTTCCTATTTATAATATGAGGGTGTTAAGATGAATCATTCCAGCATGGGTCCTACCTCCATCTCTCAGAAACTCTCTTATATTAAGGGATTATTTATGAAAATATTCAAAAGAAAAATACTAGTATATTTTCAAATGAAGGTGGTTAATCTATAAGACATATCAAAATGATAATTTTTTAATATTTGTGGTTCTTTATATCCCATTGATCCTTTAAAATAATCTAATTTAATTACAAATAGTTGGGTACTATTAAAATTATCTTTAACAAGGGAAGTGGAATGTATGGATGAATTAGGATTGTTTTAATTAAATGAACCTCATACTTATACCAAATTTGGTAATAAAAAACTATGTTGTTCATTTCTTATTATTAAAACATGACATTCTATTTATATTCATGTTTAAATATATATTATGGAGACTTTATGGGTCATGTATACATGACTATATATTCTATTTTTGAGGGAGGGTATCTAGGAACAATGGTATTCCTTTTATGGATATGAAAATAGAACTATAGATGTGTCTTTAGTACACTCAAAAATTATTTCTGAGTATTATAATTTAATCTTTTTAAAACATGATATACTCTAATTTATTAAAGTCATTTAAAATAGTAATCTTTGTGATAGATACCTTGTAATATTTAGAAAGGTGATTATTCATGACAGTCTATATATAATTCAACAAATGTGATTACCCGAGTGAATGTTGGAAGGGAATTACAAAACATTGGATGTAAATTATATGGTATTCATCATTTATTGGAATCCAAATGATGGTTGAATGATTAATCATGTTCCTAAATGATGTTGTATAGGTTAAGAGAATCATTGTCTAGTGAGAAAAGAGGGATGAACTAGAGTAACATCCAACTATCCTAACAAAGAAATTCACCTATTTAAAAAAATGGAATACTTGATTGAATATATCCAATGTGTCTTACTGGTTTTTCTAAAAACCCTTTGTATAGATCTCTTAAAATATACAGAATTTTAATTTTTAATGGAATAAAAGATTTGGACAGAGTTCTTTGTTTGGTGAAACATCATTCAATGATTAAAGAGTTTATAAAGACAACCTATTATAAGATTTATATAAATCAATGTACGGTTCATAGGAAAATAGACAAACTCATTTTGTTATAGAACACAAGGACTAGTTATATGTCTATTTATTATTGAATTCTCTTTCATATGAGACTTCCAATATTCTCATGGGTACTACAATTTATATATTTATTTTTCATGGTATTTTTAAATGTTTTTATTTAGGTGGTATAATTAATTACTGTTACAATAAAAGTAAACAAATACAATTTAATTTAATTATTTTTCAAAAGTTATCCATTTAAAAATAAAAGTTTGTGATTATTTGAATGAGTTTGATTGAATAAAATTATCCTCAAAGAGTGAAATGTTTTCATGATTTCTCCTCCATAATTTTCATGTAGAAATTAAGAATGGGGATCCTCATATAATAATTATATTTAAAAAAAAGAACAAATTTGTTATTTCATTGTAGTATATATTTTTTGGGAGTGATTTATAACTTCCAGCACAAGTTGTAGAGGGAATCCATCATTGGAGATATTAGTATAAGACATGAAACAAGATAATACATTTTGTGAGTAAATAATATCGGTGATAGTTTTTCATTCATGAGTGGGTGATAAATGCATGTCTCTACATCAGACATGAGTATATGACTTTGAAAATCATTTTAGTTATCCAAAAAAAAAATCTCTTTTTCTATAGATAATATATACTTCATCCATTAATCATATTTGAGAAATTGTTAGTCCTATAGAAAACATAAATTAAGTGACTCTCCATCAATATTTCTCATTTTTATGTATTACATTCTACTTTATTCTTTTAAAAACAATATTTTTCTTTTCAACAATAATATTAATATATCTTCTCTAATAAAACTAGGATTTATAATTATATTCTAATTAATGTATTATGAAACTATTATCCTATATTCATACATTATAATGGTAATTCATGAATTCATGAATTATTTATTATATATTGGGATTAAATTATATATTAATACACTTTCATAAATTTTGACAATCTTTTACATTATTTGTACCTCATAAAACTAGTATTCTCCCCATGTAGAATAATTTCTTCCCAATATCCCATTTATATTGATAATAAAATTCTATAGAACGTCTCTTTCTTCTTAATGTAAATATATAATTGTAATCTAACTTCATTTATTATAATTGTCATAATTTTTATTCCAATTATAATATAATCTATTATTATATATTTTATAATGGAATACCAATCAATATTCTATTTTTTATATATAATTATTCTTCGTTGGATAATAACCCAAGTCCCATAAAAACAATGTTATATCAATTTTATCAGAAGATCCTATTTAATTTTCAGGGAAATCAAGAGATCAATAACTGTTTAGAAATTAGGGACATCATAAATAAACATTTTGAAAAATATCATATCATTTTCATTCCATATTTATATCATTCTCCTTGGGAGACAAACAATCATATTACTGCATGAGATTTCAACAGGGCATATATATGAAATTTTAGATATATAATTCCCTTTATGGGGTTTAAAATGGTAAAAATTATATGAGATATCATCCTATAAACTTTGATATAAAATTAAATAAAATGTTATTATGAAATATTACAATTAAATAAGAAATAATAATGAAAATATTTAAAATGTAATGTTAATTAATAAAATAAAAATTTAGAGACAACAAAAGTCACAATATTATAAACACGAGGAAAGGCTCACTAAATAGACAATATAACATCGTAAAAAAATATCCATGCCATTCTAGACAAAAATACAATAGAAAAATATAAATACTTTGTGATGAAAAAAATTAGACAATGATAAGAGTATCATGGATAATTATAATAAAATCAAGTGATTTAATTTAATTCCAAATACATTCTAGGTATATATAATTCGTGACCTACCATTTATCATAATAAATAATGTACTCATATTCCACATACATATGAAAGAAACAAAAATCATCAATATTAAAAAACCCATTACGATGTAATGAATAACATATATGTATATAAAACATGAAACATAATGGTATCATATAGTGCCAGATGATAATCTACGATTATGGAATCATAGAAATTTTTTATCAAACAACATATATATCTTCTTGGAAATAATTCTCAATGTGAATAAAATTACAATTAAAATTTCAAGAAAAATATGTTTTATAAAAACAATTTATTAAACTATTTTAAAAAGGTAAAAAATTATTTTAATTTTTTAAGAAACACACGTGTCAATAAAACCAATATTAGACAAATATATTTTATACCGAAATAATAAGGATTCAATTTGTATATATTATAAGTAAAATAACCTTTATATGTGTGGTGCAATATATATATTTTTATGATAATATAGAGAAAATAGAAATAATTTCTCATATAAGATTCATATTTTATATAGTAATTTGAAAAAAGGGAACCATTATTTCATAAATATATATATAATTGTTAAAAAATGAGGTTGAATAAAAGAAATATGGAATAAGAATTATAATAGAAGAATGATGATGAGATATAATATTAGAATGTTAGAGATTAATTCTTACAATTTTAAATGATAGATAATGTAACCCTAACCCCTGGTCATGTTTTTTTTAAATATCACAAAACACATGAATCCGAAACTTCAAAACATTAATTGAATTCTCCATAAAAAAATTTATATTTATTTTATTTGTAATACTAATTTTATACCTATATGTATTCAATATTTAAATTATTATTGTTTCCAAAATCCATTTTGATGTTCATCAATTATTACATTAATATCTAATTTGATCAGATCATGTGTTTTAAAGAACACTTTTAAAATAATTTTATAAATTCCGTATGTATCAATGTATATGTTCCACATAATTCCAAAATTGATGGGTTCATTAGACACTTATATAGATACAATTCAAATAATTTTCCTCACTGCTCTTTTTTGGAGGCATAAAATAAATTAGAATGTTTCACACAAAATGACATAATTATCATGAATGTTACAAAAACCAAGTATCAATGAAATTATTTTACATTATTAAAATGTTATAGTTTTAACAACAACAATTGTTAAAAATAAGAAATAAATGAAAAAATAAGTTAAATAAGATACAATTGTATCTCTTTATTATTATAGTTAAATATTTTTTTAACAAAAACAATTGTTTTAATAATTGAAAAAACATATATATTCATTCACATAGGTTTAATTTAACTATTACATGTGAAATGATAATTTATATTGATTTTTATAAATTATATATAATGTATAATATATTAGAGTTTTATAAAAACATTAAATTATATAAAAAACTATAAATTTTTCTTAATTTAATTAAACTGATGGTGTTATATATTTATAAAGAGATGAATAAAAAATTAAATATGGGTTCTAAAACCCATATTTTTGAAATTGTAATGTCTTGTAAAAATTCTTATTGAGATAAAAATAAAATACAGGAAAATTATAAATAGTGAACAATCAGAATTATTATTTAAATAAAACCATATATTAAAATTTATTAGTGGGTTTAAATAGTTTATGATAACCAACACTCAATGTTGTTACGAGGAAAGATTCATAGAACCTTTTACGCTGATCTATGTGTCACCTCTATTTGATTGAGTCTAATGGGTTTGATGGGGGTTATTTTAGCCAAAAATTATCAACTGGTATTTTACAAGGGGAATTTAGTGTGTTTTGTGGCTATAAATTTTATGATGGAATGAATTAATACTATGTGTACAAAGGGGTGGAGGAGAAGTTCTTATATTATCTAATAAGAGGGGAATATTATAATAAAGTATTAAATTATATTATTGTTTGTGGTAATGAATTGGTATAACATTGATATATATGAATTATAAATTTTCATGGTAAAATAATAAGTGTTATTCAATAATCTAACCAAATTAATAGAGTCTATAAAATGAATACATAAATATATAATTTCAGAAATATACTATTATTATAATTTAATGTAACAAAGAATTCTGTAACTTGAATTTTGGTAAATAGAATCAACATATAATTTATTTAAATATATCATTGTAATAATTATAAAAAAACATTATGAGTAAATATTTAAAATTAAATTTTATTTATTTATAATAACATTAATTCTATGGTATTTGAAAAAAATCATTATTTTACAAGTCTGTGTAAATTTTTTTTCAGAAAAAATCCAAAAACATTACCCAATGTGATTTTGGAGGTAATGATTCCCAAAATATAGTAATACTTATCAAAAAACATATAAATGTTAGAAATAACATAGCTACATAATATCTTATAAATTTTAGGTCAATAATTAAATTCAAATAAATACTAATTCTATTACTATGAGTCATAAAATTATTATTTTTTAAATAAAAATTATTTCATGTTTTATTTCTAATTCCAACGTAAATTTTTTCTTAAATTAAATTTAAAATTATACCATTTGGGTAAAATTAAAATTTAACATTTCACTAAATTTTTATATCATTATTTGTTATGTAATATATTTATATATTTTATTATTTTATTTGAGAATTAAATTTATTTATTATAAAATTTATCTTTATTTATTTTAAGCTATTTAAATTATGAAATTTACGAATTTAATATTTTTATTGGTATTGTGATTATATAATTATTATGTTTTTGGCTCAAAAAATTACAACATTTTTCAATGTTCACCATAAATCAAATAAATATATCCCAGTTACTTTATTATACATTCAAATTATAATTTTATTACTTAAAAAATTTTATTTAAAAATGTACCTTTTCAATTATATAGATTATATTCATACAACCAATGTAATTTTTTATATTGATGAATGAAACATGATGTTTGTTATTGTAATTATTTTTATAATAATATTATTGGGTGAATATATTCATAGAAAACAGTTATAAGAGATTAATGAATCACCCTTAAGAAAAATCATTCATAAAATATAAACTAATAACCATAAAAATAAATCGAAGTGATAAATTTTTTTATTCGTTCATCAAGATCCCTGGTTTTGTCCACATAGAAATGATTATTCTATAGTAATTTAGAAATATGTATTATCTTTTTTAAGGTCATAATAACATCACAATCCACGATTTCCAACTAGTTTTCTTCCTTGGAATAATAATTCATTTCATGCTGCACCATTGGATTGAGTAATTTCGAAGGATAATGAATTAATATTTTAATGATAGAAACATTGAATATTCACATAATTATGAAAAATATCGGGGAAGTGCGTGATGAGAGTCAAAATGTCCAACACTATCAAGGATATCAATGATAAATTGAAAAAAATATATATCATCTTATTATTTCAGAAACTCATTACTCAATTTCATAGTTATATTATGTAGAACACCATATCGTGAATATTAAAATCATAGTCTCACTAATGATTATCAAAATATATATTCTATAAATTGTCGACGACTATTAATAGTAACAAATATACTGGACATACTCCGTCATATATTTTATAAGATCTCATTGAAATATATTAATTTCACTATTTATAACCCAACATGTGTAATTTATACATTTCTTCCAATAGATTTATTCAAATGGATTAATCTAAATTCCAATTTTTTTGATACTATCATATGAGAAAATTATAAGTTGAATTGTTTTTACAAAAACCATTATAGGATATTATTATGTATTTTATAAAACTATGATCTAATATTTGATTTTTTCTTTTAGATTTTCCATTTGGATACAGATTATAAATGATACAAATGCCTATATCTAATTTCAATAGCTTCAAAATTCTTATTTATAACAATTATTGGAACATTGGAACTTAATCGAAGATAAATGATAATGCTTTAAAATATATCATAACATTTCATTATATATATTTCATGGGAAATTTATCATGTCATTTGCAGTCAAAATGGGGATGATGCTTTTGGACATGGTTTGATGATACATGATATCCAAAAAATAGCGTTTCAATTCGAATTCTATAGAACATATGTGATAACTTTGTAGAAAATGTTTTTCTATTTATTAGTGATTTTATCTACTGGTTTCACTATCCCATTAGATTATTTTGTGTTTCCACCCATTGTTGGAATAACAAGTACATAGACATATATTATTCAACATTATTAATCATATTATCCCAGTGTTGTGCCCTCATTTATTTCAGTAAATCATTGTTCTTCTTAGGAGTATGGATAATTTTCCTATAAGAGCAAGAGATAATATGTCCTTATTTCGCTATAAGTCATATAGTAGAAAAATTGATGTTCATCATTTTCCATTTCCATCATTATCAATGTTAAATATGAATATTTTTTATTTCCTCATCACATCTACAATAGTTATAACTCCATATAATCCTTTTACAACCTCACAATCATGCAATGGATATATGTTTAAGAATGAATTTTTTCAAGGTATACTCTCATACATTCCATTATGAATAACATATTATTATTTAATTTTTATGATGATTTGATCCAATTAAATCAACATCATGGATAATATTCATTGATATATTCATCTTATAGGATGTCACTATTATTTTTTTCAACGATGTTAATAGATTATCAGTTTATAGACATTTATTATCTTTATATATCCTCATTTGTGAATGTTAACCACATTTAATATTTGTGCATTCATTAAAAATTTATTATTATTATTATATTAGATCTTCTTCTTAGTATATATAAAATATATATTAACATTCATGTATTATATTATCCCAACCAATCTAAATAAAATGTGAGATATTTTATCAATTATATATTCAATTTTAGCTAGGGATTATTTTTCAAAAAATAATTTTTCTTAAGTACAATACTGGGGGATTTATTAAATTTATTAACATATATACAAATTTCATCCCCACTTGATTATAATATAGAAATTATTTCCATGAATACACAATTATTAGACTCTTAAAAGTTTTCTACATAGGTTTCTATCAAAAATACCTTACTCTTTTATTGATTTAGTAAAGGTATATTGACTAGAAAATCATTCAAAATCACATGCACAATATATATAGTAACGATATAATTGAAAGAAACTATAGATCTCAATCACAATAGTTTTATATGAAATTAATTAATTGGAATAAAAATTTAATGATACATAAATATCCATTCAAATTTCCTTAAACATGCTATGAAAGATACATTCTCTTTTGTGATGTCACGATTACTATACCTTCCATTTATATTATCATTTTAGAGACTATTGATAACAATTCCAAATTTCTCATCATACATTTATAAGATATTAGAATTTATGGAAATATATTACTTATGAAAAAAATAAAACATTTAAATAAAATATATAATTACACTTTCCATCATGTCTATATATATTTACAAAGTATTGGCTACATTGAATGAAATCACTATAAATATTTTCAATCTATATACTGTTCCATGAGGATTATTCATAATATAAACCATTATCACCATTTACATTATATATAATAGACTAATTCAAATAATTGGGTAATATTGAGAAAAATTTAGCGGACTTATTTGGAATAAAATTCAAGGAAATGTATTCTGAATTATTAAAATGTTATTATGTTTATGAAAATAAATATAACGTTGTATTGATTTTTTTTATTAAAAAATTTATAAAGAACCTCATGTAAAATACCTAGGGGGTATAATAAAATTATAAATATATTTATTATGGTTTATTAATTTTATATTTTAGTTCAACAAGGTCAATTATAATTAGAATTAGTGGTATGCATAGTGCTCTTAGGATATGTTTTTTATATAAGTCAATAAATATATTAGATAAATGGTTGGGAATAAATTTTATTGATCAATCAATATTTTATAATAATAAAGGAATATAATAAAGTTCAATCCTACTTATATCCTCAATAAGGTAACCTAGATTTAACCCTTTGTAAGGATAGTCTATTATTTATTAAGATGTAGTTTCTATAAGAGTTTCATAATTTCATGTGTACCTCTGCATTATTTAGAGACTAGTTTAGGACCATTAATGTTATACACCTCACTTAGAAGATGATATTTACACTATATAAGTTAAAATAATCCATCCTAATGTTGCATCATTTTATTATAAATGGATATTATCTTTGTTTATAATAGGGCTCCATCATCAATAATAATTTGGGATTAGTAACATAATTATGATTCTTGGATTTCACATTATGGATTATGAACAGATAGTTTAACATTAATATCATGACCCGCCTTCACCCAAAGAAGGTAAGGGTCAGCATATTTCTAGGCCCTTCCTTCTTCAAGTTGAAGGAGAGATAATAACCCACGAAACCCACCTTCAAAAGGTCCAAGAGTGGCGACGAGCACCAAGGGTATAGAATCACTCAATAAATGGAAGGCATTACCCTTTTTCATTTTAAAGGATCGGGAGATAAGATAGTAAATCTCACAACACCACAACTAGAAGTGTATATAAAGCCAAAACAACCATTCCCATATGCATTTTCCAAATGTAAATACCACAAAGTACAATGTGATTACAAAGGTAAAGTAAAAAAGAAAGAAAAATAGCAACTGCAACTGTCCCAAAGTTCCTCCACTAGTATTATCCCGCGCGATCCCCGAAGTCCACCTAGAAACCTGAAAACAGTTTTATATACGTTGGGTGAGCAGACATGTATACTCAGTAGGGAAAAAACCTAATGCTCTTGTGCACAAGTGGGGGAGGCATACTAATTCCCTGTGAGGATATAGATAACCAAGAACTTATTAAGGAAACTAACCACCCAAGGCTCACTAAGGAACACTTCCCAAATAACACGAGTCAAGTAAAATATAATAATAGAAAATCGATGTTTGGGTATCCTGCGCCACTTTCCCACTGCTTATTGAAGACATCCTACACATCGAACCGATCCTGCCATTCTCATTGTAGTCCCACTACAACACCCCACCGGCATACACCTATGCCATACCCTCACGTAGTCCCACTACCAAACCCTTCCCAAAAACACCTAAGCCACAACTTCCTCACGTAACCATGCCTGCAAACACCTAGGACAGAATAACCGCTGCCATGCCCGAAGACAGTTGGGCTAAAAGATGCATTGCCATGCCTGAAGACCCTTAGGCCTCATCCTGATGAAACTTGGGAAACCACCTGCCCGCACACACCTGGGACAACCACCACACCACCCTGACCAAACATTCTTGGGATAATAATGGGCTTCAAGCCATCACAACCTGCCTGAAGAAACTTGGGCTATCTGGGTAATGGGGCAGAAAGGAGCTAATAACTATCTATTAATATTAGTGTTGGAAAAAACACCCCCCATGAAATGGGGGTGTTCAGCACTAAGTGCTCAATATAAGTGGGGCATGAATAAGAAACACAGAACTATAAGTATATATATAGGTATAAAGCACTCACCCATAGTTTAGGTTTTTCTTCAGCCAGCCTAAAGAACACAATCAGTACCATGTCCAAGTCACAACTCACATCAAACCAAAACCCATTTCTCCCATCCAGGTTTACATGTTCAATAATAATGTTTAAAAAATTTATCCACCTAATTGGGAAACTAGTAATCATAAGCTAAAGCCAAGGGAAGAGTATGGTCAAACATCAACTTAAACATTCAAACCCGGTTCTCTTGTAAATCAAAACAAAAAAAGGGATAAGGTAGATCCCTCAAAGTATTGGAACCAAAGAAAAACCCCAAGATACAACCCCATGTCCCCATGATATAGGAGCTAATGATTTCTCAACAATAGTGGATCCCTCCCAAATTTGTGATATGAACAAGGTAACCACCCGACCTTAAATTCATAACCACTGAATCTGTAACAACAGGGGATCCCATCCACACCCACATCACCCAACAATTTTCTTGTAAATGAAAACGACCAAACCACCATCATGAACATAGAGCATGCATGTGACAATATTTTCATATTTAAAAGATTTAACACACTCCATGATTCTAACTTTGATGTGCTTTAACTGGGGTAATCACAGAAAGGATTCATCCTTGTGCTTTCAATTTATTTTACCAGATATACGTAACTAACCAATTTCCATTACCCAGAAACGGTTCACGACCACAATAAAATCCATTTAAACATCACCAAAGGTAAGGGTTCATTAGTGCATAGAGAAAGACCACCAACGTCCGTAATTTTCCGTAGGCGTATACCCACACAATTCAGAAATATTTAATCATGGAAGAAGAGAAAAACATAGAAGTATAATCGGTTACACCCCTCTCCATAATTATTTAAAATCCTTTTATTATCTTATTTAAACATTGGTTAATTAAATTATAAAGAATAAATAGAATACGCACCCCGCAAGATACACAGAAAGGAGAGACGAAGGAGAAACCCTAGCTGATTGATCGATGATCGAAGTTTATCTTCCAGGAATAGAGGAGTGCTCATAGTGTTGTGAGGGAG
Organism: Viscum album; assembly: GCA_963277665.1. Taxonomy (NCBI): domain Eukaryota; kingdom Viridiplantae; phylum Streptophyta; class Magnoliopsida; order Santalales; family Viscaceae; genus Viscum; species Viscum album. The sequence continues at coordinate 1,970,710,963 of OY728132.1, forward strand.
CTTCGGGAACTCAAGCACGAGCAGATGAATCAATCAGAGGGTGATCGAGAAAAGAAACCAAGGAGTACCCTTTTTGTTTATAATGGTCGGGGACAGTTGAGATAAGAACGTGAAACCGCGTAAGGAGCAGGGTCGTGGGTTGACCACGTGGACCCACATGTCCTTAAAGGGTCCCTGCACTTTGGGGAGGTTTAAACTGACACACACACCAGGTCACATTAAATAAATATTTAATTAAATGCCATTTACGGCCATTTCTGGGCTTTAAAACAAACTTAGTGTAAAAACAGTGTTTAAAAATCGATTTGCGCAAAAGGAGCGCTACTGGAAAAAAACATGTGGGGTAGGATCTTGGTGGCTGACAGCTACCAGTAGCCGAGCTACTAGTATGGTTCAGCGACCAGTAGGTCGAGAGCTACAGGTGGCTGACAGCAACCGGTAGGGTGCAGCCACCGATAGTCGAGAGGTACCGGTGGCTGATAGCTACCCATAGCCGAGATACCGATAGGCCAGATCCACTGGTAGACCGAGATACCGGAAGGGTATGGCTACTGGTAGACTGAGCTACCGGTATTCTATGGCTACAGGTAGACCGAGCTACCAGTAAGCCTACTACCGGTAGGCTAAGGCTACCGGTAGGCTTACCGTTGGTCAAACTTCAATGAGAAGTTGGGATGGCCACCTAGGCCACCTAGAACACCTCAAGATTCAGATTTTTACCATGTAATGGTTGTCCAACAACCCGGGCCACTACAATTCATGACTCCTAGTGGATGTTGAATTGGTTTATTGAATTATCTGGATATAAAAAAATTCATATATCTATAATAATATTAAATATTTAAATTTTATGACTATATAATAATGATACTGATATATATATGATTATATTACTAATCTTTTAACTAAACGAGATTAAGGATAAGGATATGATAACTTTACTTGTTAATACTATAAATATTTAATTATGATAATTGTTTAAATAAATCAGAAAAAATATGTGAATCCAAATATATTACATTCTTTGTATAAATATATATGTTATTTTCAGTGTATTTTCATTTTGATTATTTTATAAATATTAAAAATCACTAAACCATTCACTAATTGAAATTGTTAAAATAGAAATTTTATAAAGACATTATTATATTATTTACATCATTATTGTAAGATATTTTATATAATAAATAAAGTGGTGTATTATTTTTATGAAATTTGCTACATCATAAAAATATCTATAGTAATAAAACAGTCTATTATTTCTTCATTGAAGACATTCTATAATATCTTACTATACTACAATTACTATATATGATAATATAAGGATATATATAATGTTATGAGGAATCTATAAAATCTAGTATATTTTTAAAATAAAAAAATATGGGTTTTGATTTTAGGTGAGATATTAAATAATTGAATGAGTTTAGAAAGTAACACAACTAGTTATATCTAAAAAAATAAAATGGTCAATAAAATATAATAATGGTTATCAAGAAAATCATTAATATAAATTGAATTAATAAGTAATTTATTCCGGTGAACATGTTATTACATACCAAAAAATTACTGTATCATTATGGAAATGGCTATCCAGGTTAAGCCCATGCATTTTATTAAAGACACCACTAACCAAATCTTTCATATTCTTAAAATTATACCAAAATCTAACTATATAATTAACATTTATAATGATTATAATAGATATAAAGAATAAAATAATAATTTAATATATATATATATATATATCTAGTTCCATTCATAATTATAATTCATCAATCATAGATGATACAAATTTGAAATAAATAATTATATATAAATTTTTTTACTAATAAAATTGATAACAAATTGAGAAAATAATAATTTATCAAATCGTTAACCATAGAGGTATCATTATGGATCTTAATAAAATCATAGATTAAGAAATCCGAGAAATTAATTGAAAAGAAGGGTTATTTAAAATGGTGGTTGATCTTAATGTTTTCAAAAATCATATAAAAATCTATATATAAATTTATAAAATAATTCATTTTTATTGAATTTTTATGAATTGAAAAATATATATATTAAATTTGCGAGTTCATTGTGATTATAAAATTCATCATATAATCTTTTTTATAAAATTTTTTCTACATTGAAGATACTTTATATAAAATATATTTTATACAATAATACAAACATAGGTTGAAGTTTTAAATTTCAACGAGAAACTAAATATGATTCTTGTAGAAGATAATAAGTTTTTACTTAATGGTATAATTATTCCTTAGTAGAATAAATATAATAATAAAAATTATGAATATTTAATATTAAAAAATATATGATAAGAATATAATAATAATTGAAAATGATAAAAGATTTATTATTATACAAAGAAAACATATGTAAAAATTGATAAAACATGAAAAAAGAAACCATATATTTAGTCCTCCCAATATTTGGATTATCCAACAAACTCTAGAATAACAATGATACATTTTTTAATAAAATTATTTACAATATATTCCATATATAATTATCTATCATATTCAAATTTTGTTATAGATTTTTCATTTAATTAATAGACATATATTGAATCAGACATTTCTATATAAGATGGTTAATATTTAAAAAAATATTTAAAATATAGATTAATGTTTCTATTAAATATCAAATTGTTTTTAAAGTTGTGAATGTTTTAGGAAATATTTATTAAATATTATAATCTTTTTTGTCATTTAGTTGACCAATATATATATATATATTATTCAGGTCATATTCTTCAGTATGATTTTTAGAATCAAATTATTTAATATGATTGTTTTCACACATTAATATAGCTATCCTGTTTATTTTTTGTCCTTTAATCAGTGAAATAGTATTATTTTTTATTATTTCGTAATATAAAATTTATAGAAAATACCCATTAGTCATAAAGTAAAATCATAATATCAATTTTCACTTTTGTAATGTAATAATATCAAGGGGGAAATAATGATCTTAATATATATTAAATACTTATAGGAATTTATGTTTATATTAATTAATTAGAAAATAATTAATATAAATAATAATTTCTATTTTAACTACGTCTATTCATTTATTTCATTCATAGAATAGATAATAAATTTAATATTATGAATAATGTGGGTTTGGAAACAATTATTTAATTCATATTAATGATATACAATAATTAGATGTTTCATTGAAGAAAATGTGTTATATATAATTAATTATTATTTAATGTAAATAAATAAGATATAAACAAAAAAATTAAACAATAATTATAGAACCAATAGATTATATGTAAAATTAATCTCAACATTGATGTTATGGTATAGGTTTTGGATATTTTATCTAAATTACTGAGAATAAACCATTTGATTAATACAAATAAATTTAATAGTGTAATATTATTCCAAAAAATGGGATTGGAGATGGATTATGTCGATAATTGATGACTATGTAGGTTTGTAAAGATAAAATTGAGTAATTTTGGTTATCAAAGGAACGTGAGTGAGCATGGGTTTTTATATAACAAAGTGGGAGAGATATATAGTAATAATTTATTGATTCCCATGACATGTATAGTTTTATGTTTAAATTGGTATAGGGTTTTTTAGTGAAAATGTATTGATACATACGATATTTATTATTTTATTATTAAAAATATAAATAATTAGATTTCAAATCAATATAGTTATATCTTGAAAACATATAATTATTGGTAAATAATCAAGAATAAATTTTTATTATTATTAAATGATACTTCATTTTTATTATTTCATTTAAATTTTTGTTAATATACATTAGATGGATATATAAGAATAATGTATCGATTTATAAATCATTCAAAGGTTTATCATAAATGCGATTGTGTTACATTTTAGAATAATATATTTTTTATTAAGGGTTTTAATTATTTATAATAAAAAGCATAATCAATATGTATAAGCATTATTGTATGTATCAGAGCCATGCCTGACAAATAATCATTACCACATGAATCACTGTTCCAATACCAATATATAAGCATTACAATATTAATCACTAAAAATATTCCTCTATATAATAATTAAAACAAAAATCAATCGGCATAACCCACTATATAAACATTTCAACATCTATCAGGTCACACTTAGTATATTCTCATTGCGGCATTTAACACAATGAGTCAAAATAGTATGGATATCGAAATATCACATTAAAAGGCTCAATGGTTTGTCAGGAATATTAAAATTAATGTTTCAATATACCCTTTTGATTATCATTTGTTTGTAACCAAATCATATTCCTTCAATTTCAATAATCAATGAATGAGATGTTGAAACTATATCAGGACATCACCCAAAACGCATTTCATGATAACCACACAATAATCCTTTATTAAAATATTTATAATTAGTGGTTCACACACCTTAATAGTTTCTAAAACCTTGTTCACTGTCATTAGGAACCAAAGGGACAAAAAATTAATAAAATTATTCAATTAATTAATTTTGGCACATGTAATATTGGAAAAAAATTCATCATTCCATGTATTTGAAAAATATCTAAACATAGGGTCATGGTTTAGACACTATTCATTTTACTGATGAAATATAGATTATTCCATGAATATTTTCCAACAAGTGAAAATCCATATTTTATTACAATATGTATCCATGTTCATAGATGTAAAAATCATAACAAAAAAAGAACACAATAAAGAGATTACACCACACTATCAAAGATATATGAAATAAAAATTGAATTGAAAATCCAAATACTCATTAGGTAATTATTTTCTCAAAAGGAAAATATTTAAGGGAGGATGGAACTCCTAAATGATGTATAATACAACCTAGGTTTTCTAGGAGGAGAGGTACAATATGATGGAAAGAAAAATCATCCACACAGAACCCTTAAAATAGTTTCTCAGGAAATAAAATAGAGTGTAACTATTTTACACATAATTTATTTATTTTAGAGAGATACCCAATAAAACTATCAACTCAGGATGATAATTATACTGATAATTATTACATGACATTAATTGATTATGTGGAAAGCAACCATTTTATTCCCTTTACTAGTTGACAACATCTACCTGGTAGAATTTACACATCGTGTAACATGATTACATGACATGTAAATTCCCTACGGATGGATTTTCAACCTATTTTATATACAAGGCCTCAAACAACCTCCAAATCTTTAAACCTCATATAAAATCCTTACAAATCCATTTAACATGTTTATTTCCAAATTCCATTAATTTAACAAGAAATATATCACAAATAATTATGTTATTTTCACTAAAATCTTCTATCAAATCCTAAATAAGACTCATCCACCAAACCTTAACTGAACAAATTGTGCAGAGGTATACATAAAAAAATAATGTATCTTACACCTAATGTTATTAATTTCTTGGATGGTAACAAAAAATTATTATAATTGGAAAATACTTATATATGACCATGAAATGATGGGGCTCAAAATAAAATATTTCGTTCCAACCATCATGGAGGGACGTAATGTACTGAATGTGTTGATTATTACAAATTGAAAATATGGCGGCAAACATATGCAGTTCATTACAAAGAAGATGCACAATAATTATAAATATACCATTAATTCTTAAACAAAATACATATAACAATAATTTTATTGATTTTTTATTTCAAAATTTATATTTTTTATTATGACCTCATATAAATGGAAAATTTTCTCACAAAAAGATCATCAAAAGTGATTATGTTTTTGTGGAAATTAATTTAATATTGAATAATATAACAAAACTATTGAAATGATGGATGTTGTTGAAATTTTTAGAGTTTGATTCATTATTCAGGTTTTCTTAAATGGAAATCTATAGATTGATTAGTGATTTTCGAATAACAATGATGTTGTAAATTATTTTATAATAATAAATGAAATAAAATGAAGATATAACATTAATTTTGGGTTATTTATATGATGGTGCTGCCTAATAAAAAATTTCATAGTGGATATAGAATGAATGTTTGTAAAATGAAGTTAATTGATGTGTATTGTGGTCTTGTAATTTTGGAAAGTAATTTTGGAAAGAATGAAAACTCATATAATGTATGTTGTGTCAACTTTTTAATAATGTATCATACTAAATAATCTCATATCCTAATTAGTATTATTGAATTATAATAATTCACATGAGATAAAATATGATTATTTATTCCCAATTTAGAGGTTTAGGTGTCGAGATATGGTCACCATGTAAATAATATCAATTGTGTTATAATTTTACTAGATAAACACATAATTATATAATTTTTATTCTTTAAAAAATTATCATTATATTTTTATGACTTCAATCCATGTGATAAAAGTGTTTATGATAAATCATATGCAATTATAAATATAAAAACCAATGAAGACTATTAATTATATTCCTGATTTTTTTAAGTCAATTATTCTAAGTAACCATTCCCAATAAATGAGATGGTCTTGGGATAGGTGTAAATATATAATGATAAGATAAGTCCAAATGTTAACCATGGTAACAATAAAATTTCTATGAATTGAGTGGGATTATTGATATTTTACCATATCTCAAAAAATTATTTATGGACTGACTGCTGAATTTTTTTACATATAACGATAATTACTCACTATCTAATATATGGTGAGATATCATAGATATTTCTATGATTTTGTAATGTATTGATTAATTAAACCAATATATTTGGTCTAGAATATATGGAGATAAAAAAATACCCCAATCTCCATAATATTATAATATAATATATGGTATGGGAAAATCCGTCGGATCTTGGATAATAGAAAATGATGAATGGCAATTCTTTTCATTCAGGTCACTATAACTCACCAACAAAAAACATGTTATATTGGACTATGAATAACCTAAATATTTATCTCTTACATTTCCATTAACATGAGATTTGATGTACCAAATTGTATACAACAATCAATGTGATATTTATTACCTCTTTCATATTATCGAAGTAATTTAAAATTGGAAATTATTATTATGTCCCATTTTGGGACATGTATACACTTCTTACTATGTTTTGGTCTATTTACTCTAGCATAGTGGTGTATTTATAGAAATACTATATGGATTGATGGGAATGTGTATTACTTCTTATAAAACTGATATAGGTGTGGAAAATAATTTCCTACAGCTAATTATTAATAATGGATCAAGGTAGAATTATATTTAATAATATCTATGATTTTTATGAGAAATAACAGTAATTTTTTATTAATAATGATTGACATAGAGATATTTGGATTAATGTGTACTATAGACATTTTTATCCAAAATGATTATCTATTTTTACATTGTTTATTTCAGGTGATATGGAGAAGATTTGAAATTAACTATATATTACTAAATGTTTTATAAAAAATGGTTTATGGTTTTAGCTCACTACATGGAATAGCCAAATTTTATATAAATATACTCACCCATAAATGTTTATTTTTTGGATATTCCTTTATTTTTATTCAGAATAGTTGATGTAAAAAATGGATGATCAAAGAGATAAGTTATTTTTGGAATATGTGGATTTCATTTTATGTGGGTATATCCAATCTAAAATCCACTCTTGTGAAAATTGTATTCTTAATGTGTTTTTTACGAAGTGATTGATGTGATTAATGATTCTTATTAATCATTATAAAATCATTCAAAGAAATTTATTTATATATAATTTTATTTAACATTAAGTTAAATTCATGTATTGTGGGTGATAGATTATTGATAGCAAGGTAATAGTATATTAGTTGTATTTCCTCCCTAAATTTGGTTATATGTTATTACCAACCACTATACTCTCACCCAATAGACATGGGATTGAGAAGTTCACATTCCATTTTACTGGGATGTGATATTTTTGTATAATAGCTATATGTCGGATGTCTGAGTTAAAAATTTGGGGATAATTTTGAAAAGTGTATAGGGAGTCTTGATAAGGGTATTTATTACATATAGTTCAAATAGTTAGAATTACCTATATTTTAGAGGCCACTTCAGCCTTAGAATAACTATTATCAATGAAATATGACTTGGATATTAGTATATATTCTTCTATTGTAATGTGTTAATATCTATAAATAGTTACATGAAATGTTTAGTGACTTATTGATTTATTTGATTTCAAATATGGATAGTTTGAATGGCTTGAAAATGAACTCTCAACATCTATGTCATATTCAATGGTTTTAATGTAGTTATTTAATCAATCATATTTTTGTAATTTAATATATGATTGATGTATTTTTTTTGGGAATTATTGGATTTATTGATGATATTGTATAGAGGTAATAAATTTTATATCAGTAATGTCATCAAGATAATTGATTTAAAAGGTCTTATAAAGGCTAAGATAGTTGCCTTTTTTATGGGGGTACTGGTTTCATGTGTATATAAGAGATATTTATTAATGTCATTTATATTTATTTTATGTGTGTTTTCATGAGGATATAATTTTGAAATCATTATTCAATGAGATTTTATGATCTATAAACCCACATGAGAGCTCGAAATCTATATTTTTCAGATTTTAATAATTTGAGTGCATCTATTATAAAATGAAATATTTTAATCCTAGTAATAATAGTAGTGTTGTGGAATACTTCTATGATGTGGTAAATCTATAGTGGTTAGTCATTAATATATGGAAAAGTATTTTTATGGTATGATCTCAATTGCCTAACAGAAACATGAAATATTTGATGAGAGGTAAATAATGTAATTAAATCAAGATTACGTGTAGGGGAAAACACATGAATATGTACTATGATATTTCTAAATCATTAAATTTTAGTTTTTTGATATGTATATATATATCACTAAAATATAGGATATATATTATTTTGAGTATTTTAAAATGATTTATGTTGCGTCCTTTTATAATATCATAAATTTCATTATACACTGTCAAGTGATATTATAGTATAGGATTACACCACATGTGGTGTTATTTGAATGAATATTTCCAACATATATATATAGTTATGGAGAGTATGAATTTTAAAATATATTGTGATATAATTAGGAAATAAGGTGCATATATGAGGCTACCCATATTATTATATTCAAATATATGAAGATGATGAAAATACCGACCATTATTACTGTTATTGTGAAAATCATATATTACATAAGTTTATGATCAATTTAATTAACATAGAGATTTTAATATCTATTATAACAGTTAGACTATAGAAATGAGGTGTTTTTTGACCATAGTAATTCCATGTATAGGTTATGGTAATATTTTATCTACATGTGGGAGACATTTTGGTGAGTCTCATCATTATTCATTGAGTAATTATTTTCTTCGTAACACCTAAAAAAATTAGACTTAAATAATATTATGCCTGATGCCTTCATTAACATGTTTCCTGAAGATGTATTTGAATTTCAAAATACTATATAAATAATAGTATTTACTGGCGGTCTTTATAAACATTTTATAAAAATTAACAATATTAATATTAATAACCACATTATAAAAATATTTATAAATATATTAAATATATAGTATTTATTATTTAATAATCACTATATTTTTTTTAATTAAATTGATGATCCAATATATTGTTTATTCATGAATGTGATTTATTTTATTTTATTCACAATAATTAGTAAAAAAATTAGAAATTTTATATTTTTTAATGACAAAAATAATGAAATTTTTGAATCCAATATGAAAATATTATATTAGGTATAAATATAAGGGATTTAAATTAAGATTTATTTGAACATGAATAGTAAATAATACCAATTGTTTATAAACTGTAATTTATTTTAATCAATTAGATTTTTTTAAATGTCCCTTTATTTTTTTTAATTTTTTCTGAATGAAACAGATGTCTAATTTTATTATATAAACTCTCAAAATTTGTATAATAGAATACATTATATTTTATTATGGTATATGTTTTCTTTTCCCTTTAAAAAATATATTAACAAAACTGTTTTCATTGAGTTTAATGAATTTCTAATAAAATCATTTTTTCTTATTATATATATTTAAATATAATTAATTCATTCAATATTCCAAATTAGTAGGATAAAATTCAGAAATTATTTTCTTGGCTATTTTTTATTATGAAAAGAAACCATTGTAAATACTTCAATGTCAATAAAGGTAAAATGTGTAATACAATATAAAAACTATTCCATAAGATATTAATATTTCCCAAAAAAGAATCTATTTATTATATTTGGTTTTTAAACCCTAAAATTATATTTTCATTAAATGTTTTCATTTTATTTAAAATTTCAAGAAATTAAATATTTTAATTTTTTAATATAGTGTACATATTCAAAATTTATTTTTTTTTCATTTAATATCAGTACTTTTTTAGGGCTCGACCAAATAAGTAATATTCAGTATTCAGTTTTTATTTGATATATTAATTAAATTCCTATTCATGGTATTTTATTTTTATTATTTAGATATGGAAAAATTATATTTAATTTTTAAAGAATACATATAATGAACCAACATTAACATAGTTGGATGTTACATCATTTTAGATGAATATTATCTATATTACAAAAATACATTCCCAAGGACCATAATAGTTTACTGTCATTGGAAACATGGAAAAAATTTGTTGTCATGGTGAATGATATTAAACATATCCTATAATGATCTCCCCATTTAGTCGTCAAACATAAGTCCTTTCTTCAAATCCTTGGGAAAGGAAACACAATATAGGGGTGAGGTCAGATACTTAGTAAGGGTAAATAAGGGAGATATTTAAAAACAATTACGAGAATAACCCTATGAGAATGAGATCATGAAAATAAAATATCATAACCTACATTTCAATGATAATATGCTTGAATCATGGCATGAATAATGGCTATTCATAAGACATTAATCATAAGGAAATAAAAAAAATCCATTAAATAATATCATAGGAATAAAACATGGGATTATGGTGATCACATAAGAATATAATATAATTTTTATAGTATCTGCGACATTGCATCCATGTCAATCATGGTATTTTTGGTTCAATAACCATACCACCTTGGTAGTTATAGTTCACTCCCATGACCATATTAATAGCATGATTTCACTGCTCATACTATCTTAATAGTCATGGTTCACTACTATAGCCATCTTAGTAGTTAATGATTATTTGAAGGACTATATTAATATAGATCAATAGATATAAATCTTTAAATAGTTCATTAGAGTGAGATGTTGGTCTCTTCCCTCTCATTGTGAAATCATACATACATCTACTAAAAGATCACAAATAATCATATTATATCCCAGGAAATAAAATGGGTAATAAAAAAATGTTATTTTTTGATAACCGATGGAAAATGATACAGGTTTCCGAATCATTTTATCAAAATCATAACTCGTGAAATAGAATTGGTGTTAATAAAAAAATAACCCATGAAAGATAAATGGTTTTCTGAAACATAAAACTTGTGAAATAGAAATATTTTTCATTAAGAAAACAAAAATAATAATTACAAGTCCATAGAAAGGATATGAATCAAACCGTTAGATCATTTCCTATAAGGGAATGAATAACATCAATATATTTCATCTTAGATATAAAATAATTTTGAAATATCATTCAAAAACATTTCATAAGTAAAATATTCACTCTTCTTTGAAAAATTATTTTATAACATAAAACCATTTGATAATAATTTTAACATAAAATAAAAATAAAAATTATAACCTAAAATAACAATAAAAATTATAAATTAGTATTTAAATCATTTGAATACAATTTTTCTTGATGACTAGTAAAATTATCTTCAAAAAATTTCAATAAAATGTTCTTCAATAAACATTGAAAATATATAAATAATGTTTCAAAACATTTTTTAAATAATTTCTTTTAAAATACTTCCATAAATAAGAAATAGTGCATAACAAATTTTTAAATACTATTTTCATTTGAAATTTATTTAAAAAATGTATATAATGCGTGAAATCATTTCTAAAACAATTTTTGTTGATATTAATTTTATAAAGTATAAATATCTAGAAAACTTTTTAAAATTATTTCCCTTGAAATCTTATAAAATTAGTTTCAAAATATTTTGAAATCCTTTCATTAAATGTAATTTATAACCATTTTATTAAAAAATAACCTTTAAACATGATAACAAATTTCAATGAATTGATGTTGAATTAATCAGTAAATATCTTATGAGGTAAATTAATATTACTTTGTTACAGTAAAAAGAATATAAAATTGACTCATTATGAAATTTATAAGAATATTCCATAAGAAAAAATGGTATGATTCACAATGACTAAAAATTTATTTGAATGATCATAGTATATTTGAAATATATTAATCTAAAACCTTTCTAGGAAACATGGTTTTGAACAAACATTGATTTCCGACCAAAAAGATGGTAAAGTCGGGCATTCATAGATACACATTCCAAACTACCTTATATACAAAATTGTAACAAATGGAACCACAACATGAATAGAGAATTAATAACCATGGGACAATACAAGTCCAGAATATTTTCACATATGAAACAAAATAATTCATCCAATGAAGCATAAAAATACTCAATATCAAAATGCAATGAGATTGTCTCAACAAACACGTATAACATGGTAACATGGGATCATACTCTCCATGTAAGAAAAGAAAATAACATAAATATTTTAATATCATAAAAATAAGTAAATATGTGATAGAACATGTAAAATTGATGTATATATATCCCGAAAAAAAATTAGCTGCATAACAAAACATGAGCCTCAATATAGGAAATTTGATATAAAATATTTATACTGATTTGGAAGCTTTTGAAACATAAACATGATAAATGAATATAAATTAAAGGATTAGATAATAAAAATACATATAGCTATATTATTCATAGAATAAAATCTTGTCTATTACATACACCACACAAAATGAAATAGTGGAAAACATTTCATGTATCTCACAGTAATAAAACGTGAGATGAATTACCGTTACATTTTGTCTCAAATCTCGTCATATTCCATCAAAAAATCATTATTATAAATATATATTTTTTATAAATCTATTAAATAATCATATTATTACATACAAAGAATATATGGTTTTATTACCATAGTTACACTTTCCTTTTACAGAAATCAATATAGGATTTGAAGAAAAATTATAAATCAAAATAGAAACCATGGTTCATGAAGTCTAGTGTTCTCAAAATATAGGTACATAAAAATAAAAACATTTATCACAAAAACATATCAGTATTTAATATTCATAATTATATCCTAATTTTGTTTTCTCATACATCATTTTTTGATTTTTGGGGATTACATGATCAAATGGATGAGATAAAAATACTAGTAATGGAATAAATATAAGAATAATGATTTAACACATGGGTAAGAAGGCATGACATAATGATATATAATGGAATGGAACATATGGAATAATAAAATAGAAAACATGGGATCATATAAAAATAGAATCATTTTAATTTTTCAGAAATATAAAAAATAAATTTAACATGAGTCAATGCATTGTGCACATAGAGGATCACAATTCAAGGTTAACCATCAAGACTATTGCACTTGGTCGCACGAGTCCAGGCTATCTGCCCAAACCATTGCACATAACATATCATGAGGGTAAACATTACACAATTAATTGGAGTGAAATCTAGGTTCACCAATCTTTATATTTTCATGAATATCCGTTCCACATAATGAATCATACAAAATCATTCTTACATAAACATTTGGGAACCCTTGGAAAGAAATGGGTATCATAATCATGTCATAAAGAATAATGAATTGGTGTTCCATAAAAGAGTCTATTAATGAAAAGTATTAAAATAAACATGGATATTAATAAGAACTAATATACATATATCAATTTATGTGTGGTCAAATAGATGTTACAGAAAGTAAAAAAGAGGATTTCAGAAGCATTAGAATTAATACATTTTTGTGTGGTTTTGACGAATATAACAGAGAGAATTTAAAATAGAAAAGGTAATGATATTTCATAAAAAACATAATTTAACTAAGATGGTTTTTATAATAAAAATCTTGATTTTATAAAAATAATTATAGATTAGAACAGATGATGGAGTGCACTTGAAATTGGTTAAAAATTCTCGATGTTCTCTTAAAATGTGTTGGATTTTTGGGAAGTATTGAGGAGGGATTCTATTTAAAACATGAATATCCACAAAATATACTGATAAAATGGGTATGATAAAAGAATTTTGGGCATATAAAGTACATTTATAATATGTTAATAATAAACATATATAAATTCATTTGGGTAAAAAGAAAATTTGATCAACTAGAAAGAATAAAAGAGGTTCAGATAAAACCCATTACCTTAAGTCTGATGGTGTCCTTTACTCGATCATAATTTCTTGGATAACCAAACTAAATTCATTAATTATTATTTGAGGAACGTATTATTTATCTAAATAATTTATTATAACTTTATTAAGTCCATTAATAACTTTTATGATGGGTTAAGAGATTCAATTTCATTGTTTTTTAATTGGATTTCAAGATTGGTTTACATAATATTATGTATGGATAAACATGTAAGATGAAAATTGTTTTATATAATTCATGTTTTTTTATAAGTGAATATTTAAGAGATTAAATGGTCATATAATTAATTTTAACATTTTTAGTGAAGCAGACTCATTATATAAAACCTTAATGATAACAGTTTTGTTTAATTGGTTGTTTTTTATCACGTAGGACACGTCATAATTTAAAAATTAATATCTTTTGTAAAAAAGATTACAAGACATTAAATTCGATATAATACATATATTATTGTTTGGATCAACAATAAAAATGGTTCAATGATTTGAATTGAATATGGTAATACAAATTTAATTCTCAGCATCATTCAATGTGAGAAATTGTCACATCTAATATATTGTTTTCATTTCTTGGATAAGAGTAGGGGAATTTTTGAATGATGATAAATTATACCATTATCACATTTAAATTATTATAAATTTATAGTCATGGAGTTAACATAACATTTGGGTTAATGAATATGAGGAATGATAAATAAAATAATGGAACTTGAGAGAAAATAGAAGAATTGAAATGTGGAATTTACCTCTTTAAAATTTCATCTTTGAGAACCAACATGGGGAGACGATTTTGGATTTGGAACATACCAATGGATTTTTTATATAGTATTGGATCATAGGGATATATTTGAGCATAATTTGGACTAGGATCCAAGATTGTCATGTGTGAGGAGAATATGGCGTGATGGGTCATTTTTAGTGGAGGGGAAGATGATTTTTCAACATTTTAGTCATTATTTTATTAATTTCCTATAAACAAGAAATAATAATGAATATTGTCACTAAAATAAGTAATAGGTGCATTGTATTTTGAACCTAAGGTGCTTATAACAGCCAAAACTCAATAAATTATGTATTTAACATATAATGTATATATATCAAATAATTGTATTATACTATTCATTAAATCTCAACTATTTAAAAAATTCCAAAAAATTCGACCCAACCATTTTTTGATGTCTATATTTAAAATAATTATTTCAATTTGTTAAAATAAATTTCTAAATTTTTTAAATTTAACAATATATTGAAATCATCATTTACTATAAAAAAACAAATTTTCAAATTAAAATAGATTTTCCAACACATTGAAAACTTAAATAAGGTCCCCTAAAATTATCATACAATCATAATTCATCAATAAACATATTTATGAACACATTTTATGAAAATAAATTTTCTTTTAAAATAACAAAAATATTTTAAAATTGTAATTAAATATAATTGTCCCACAAAAAACCCAACACAATACTATAATTTTATCATATTACCACTTATATGATGGATACATTTTTTTTAAACATTCGCTGGTAAGGGTGATTATTGACATGGAAAGTTTACTATTCGTAAAGGTTGTATTACTATCCATAAGGGTCATTTACTATACACCAACAATTAAGTTTGTCTTATTAGACTCCCAACATCTTACTGATCACTATTGTCTATGTCAGATATTTGAAATTCATATCATAGAATTGACAATAATATGTTTCATTGTCACATAGTACTTAGTAGTTCGTTTTGTTGTGAATTAATGTGATTGTACCGTGTGAAATTTTTATAATAATAAAAATTTAAATGATTAAAATTTTGGTCATGATATTATTCCCCCCTTATGAAATATTTCCATTGAAATTTCATTTTATATTCTAATCCTTAATCAAGTGTGGCTACTCTTCCTTCGTTTCCTCCCCCAATCCCATGTTTCCACTTTGTACTTTTTTTCTGTGATAACACTTTGACTTAGTTTGTAGTCATCTTGTGTAGAATGTTATCTCTATGATCCAAGATCTTTACAGGATTCCCCTTATAAGAAAGATCAATCTCCAATAGTACCACCTCTGAAAAGAGTAGATGTGATGGAAATGGTATGTACTTTCTCAAGAGAGACACCTAGGAGACATCAAGTACAATGGAACTGGTAGGTGGAAGTGCTAGCCGATAGGCCGTATCATCTACACGATAATACATCTTGAAGGGTCCGTTGTATCTGGTACATAGATTTCCATTTTTCAAAAATCTCGTGATTTTTGTCCATGAAGAAATCTGGAGGAATACCATGTCACTATCTTTAATCTTAGTGTCTCTTCAATAAATGTCTTCAGGGAAATATTTTCAAATTTTGGATCCATTGATGTGATGATCAATGGTTTCATCTTCTTCACCATTTCATCGACCATTTTAGGTCATATAATCTTACACTCAACAACATCATCCAAACACACTGGTGATCTAATACTTTTCCCCAGAAGGGCTTCATATAGTGCCATTCAGATGTTGGAGTTGAAACTGTTGTTCTAGGATAATTTATGTAGTGGAATATGTTGGTACCATCCTCCATTATAGTACATAGAACACCCTCTAAACATGTCATCTATTGTAGGAATAGTTAACTTAGATTGTCCATTTTCAGGATGATAAATCGTACAAAATTTTAGTTCAATTATTAGATCATGATGATGAGTTTTCCAGAACATCAAGGTGATTCTCATATATATATTTGATATAATAGATATTAGTACCCCATGCATCCTTACCAACTCATTGATATGTATCTGTGCTATTTGATCGAAATATAAGTCCTATTGAATAAATATAAAGTGATATTTCTTTGTAATAGGATCCACAATGACCCATATAGCATTGTTTCCTCTAGATGTCCTCTGATGTTCGGTCACAATGTCCATGGTGGTGTTCTCCCACTTCACTGTTGGTGTAGGTAATGGTATCATAATATCCATAGTCTTATGAATTTCAGCCTTCACTTGTAGACATAATAGACAAATTGATGTAAATCCTCCAGTTTTTTTCATTATATTGTCCCACAGAAAGTTCCCTCAGAGGTCATGATACATCTTTGTGCCCCCTAGGTGAGAAAATAATTTTGAGATATGTGCATCATTTAGCATTATATTCTGTATATATGGATAATATAGTACAAATAATCATGAACCAAATCGTACAACACCTTCCTCATCATTCTTTAAATTAGAGGAAGTCCCATTTATAATACCATACACCTTTCAGAATTTCAACATATTTTAATTGATAATCATTTATTTTATCCATCATGGATGGTTGGAAAATCATTTAAAAAATTATTGGAAATGTTCCTCCCTTTATTATTCCCATGTCCATCATATGAAAATCTATGTAGATTAGATCATTTTCAATTGACATAATTGGTAAAGTTGCACGATCCTTTCTATTTACTTAATTTTCCACCTTATTTTCCATACAGGGTTTCTAGTTGATTGTGCAACCATAATCCTTGATGGGACAAAACCATTTTCACTTGCACATATTTAGATCTATCTATTTGAATATATATTTGATACTTCTATGAATTTTATATATCTCATAAATCTACCCATAGAGATTTTGTCCTTATATTTTAAATGTAAAGATCACATCTGCTAACTCTAAATCTTTTGTAGGATAGTTTTTCTAATGTATTTTCAACATCCATTAGGCAGAAGAAATGAATTTATCATTTTGCTTCACTATATATCTTAAGAACATATTTTAAGAATCATTCTACACCATAAAGAGATCTCCACTTGATGGGAGTGTGAGTACAGGAATAGTGACAAACCTCTTGTAACGCCCCGACCCCAGTTTCCTAGAGTCAGTGCATTATTGCGTAACATTGGCATTATCAAAAAATATCATGTATCAAAAGACCAATTAATTTAGTAGCCTTGGAAACACTAGATACATTAAAAAATGTTACATTACATAATAAAGTAAAACAAAACTACAACAACATCTTGTCTTCATATCCCCTCATACTATCCATGCAGGTCATTCATAATATACTTCTTCACATCCTAGAAAAATTAAAACATTGTAAGGGTTGAGCTCAGATGCTCAGTAAGGATAAAAATATAGCGGAATCTTTCATAAATAAACATTAACATTTAAGGCAATGTATAACTAAATCAAAAGCCTTTTACACTTGAACATCAGCGTAATATAGCAAAAATAAAATGATATAATTCCCTTTAATTATTCTCATGGATATTCTACTAGAGGAATAATAACATTCAATATCAATAACCACTTTCATAATTATGGAATCTATAATTCCAGACTATCATAACCATGAAGCCAAGTCCTCGTGCCAAGATTACAAATAAGATTTTGTCAAGGCCTCATTCCAAGACACTATTTTGTCTCATGATACCTACAGATTCATCGATGAACAATATCAGGCTCCACCCGTCACTTATTATGTCCAATGCATTCCTCATATGAATAGGTTTAAACATATCATAAACAATAACCTAATCGTATCATATAAAACATGCATAAAGTAAACTAAACATTTCCACATTTCAATCAAAAGATATCAATACAACACATTGATATAATAAAAACATTTTCAATACTATTTTTAATACCAAAATAACGGAAAATTAAAACATGGTATTTATTTTTCATTTAAAAAAAGTTCTGTCATGTAGAGGAAGTCAGAACTCAAATAATGGTCCCAGTGGTGGATAAGTAATTGTTACCGCATACGTATGATAAAAATCATTCACTTTTCCCATTTAGTAAAACACATCGTAAAAAAATTATTCCTTTTGAATAAACATAAATGTCAAAGGGGTTTATACATTGTATAAAAGAAATTTGTGTATACAACAAATAATGAATCAATGAAAGGATATTGAGACGAAGTCCCTTACAAAGATTATTTTTTAAATAAAATATATCTATTATGTGTATTAACTATAAGTTCACATAAATAATCTACAAATACAAGATATGAAATAATAATATCATGACATAATTTGAAAGTAAGAGATTAACCCAATGAAAGGAAATTGGGTTAAGATGTTCCCTTACCTCAGGTCTGACTTGACTCGACCGTTCATTAACCTCCTGAATAATAAAATAGAGTTAATTTATAATTTCTTAATAACATTTTTCAAGTTTATTATTCTTTTTATATCACTTATTACCATGTTATGAATATTATGTAATTATTTATGTTAATAACGGTCGTTTTTTCGATCTTTGGTACTTGAGTCAAAAATAAACTTTTTATAATTTCAAGTTGTTCCTGTGGTAAAATATCCATTATATCCAAAATTATACTCATGATGTTGATATCATATATATCATATATATCCAATATATACATTCATTCATAATATTACAAAACATTTTTAGGTAAGAAATGAAATGCACCGTTCATGGAGATGGTGAGCCATACGTACACATGAACACTACTTTAATTTCTATTTCATATTTAGTGGAATGAAATAATAATGATATAAAATTTTCTTATAATTCCACTATAATATCATATATAATATCACTTACTTCATCATTTATATGTCCCACATATGGCATTAACGATTCAAATCACTTTGAGGGGGCGGTAGTCCGCACTTCCTAAAATGAAATTATCGTGTTTACCCATAATAGAAATCATTAAGGTATTCCATAAATGAAAAATACAGAATCATAAGGAAAAAAAATATATATCATATATAAAAATAGTGTCATCATAATTGCCACCATGAGAGGTGTTAAAGGAAAATTGATCAATCATCGTTTCGTGAGGCAATAATTAGCCACCCACAGAAATATTATGTTCTTTAGCCATTCGAAAAAGGTGTGTGTAACTGTAAATAAAATACTTCTCATAAAAACATACATGTATATTTAGGATACTGGTGTTGTTTGAAAGAGAATTATAAAAAGAATTTAGGGGGTTGGATAAGAAAAATAAAACAAAACAACGTAAGAGAAGACATTACATTTAAATCGGGTAACTCCCCTTAGTTTGAACCAAAATGGGTTATTGAAGAGATTTATGCCTAAGGAAAGGCTTCTAGGATGAAGGGAGGAATGTTGAGAGGGTATTTGGGTAGATATTGGACTTGCAAAATTTCTTGGAAGTTGTGAATAAGGTGGTAGAAGTGGGGGCCATTTATAAGAGGAGAGGAGGGGCACTCTTGGAAATTCATGAAATGTTACATTATTATGAAATTATTTTCGGATTTTAAAGGTCCCAAAATGATATATTTCGAGTATAAGGTGATAAGGGTTCGAAATATACTCATCCAATAGGTTTTTGACAAGTGTATGCATGAGATTTTACATTATCATTTCATTTTATTTAAATCGTTAATTAATGAGGTAATCGCTGCATCATCATTATGTCATAAAAAATTTAATTTATTTAATGTATAAAAATTATTAAAAAACTAACAGGATGTAGGAAATATTTTTATATTTCCAATGAATACTTATTGTCTAATAGTTAACTTATATAACCCCACGTAATAATTGTTTTAGTAAAACAACACATGTTTGTGACATTTTATTTTTACATTAAATAAAAAGATACTAATGTCATTTTCTTACCCAAGTGGCTCCCTGGGGTCCTCATGTTTACCCGTGGATTGGCTTGGTCTTCCATGACTCATCCAATAAAAACAGGACATGTGTAATGGTATTTTAATATTTTTATAATATCATTTTTACCTTAAATTTCACTAATTACCTTTAATCGCGATTAATAAAACATAAAAGTTACTATTCACCAAAACATTATTTTAATCCCATTGAACCAAATTTTACATCCTAATGAAATCCATGTATGTCGGATTATTGAAATACAATTCATTGAAGCTGTAAAGTTTCATTTAAATGAAAAATTAGTTTTTTAACTACCACTTAGTGGTTTCACTATTCATAAAAAATTGATGTTTTTCATAACAATGCCAAAAATTCACCCTAAGCTATAATTGATATTACGAATTCAAGAATGATGTATATTTTACAAAATTCCAAACATATAAGTTCCGTTATTTAATTTTATAAATAATTCTCATTGTCACAAAAAATAGCGTGTTTTTAAGAAACAATATATATCAAAATATTGACAATTGTTTATGTCCAATTTCAAAGTGATATTAATTATAATGACCACCATTGGATAAAATGGTAAAAATATATTCTAATTATACCTTAAAACTAATCAGTAGTATAATTTGTCAGTATAAATTATTTTGATTAAAAAATTCATTTTTAATTATTTTTTAATTTTCAGAAAAATAATGGATGTTCTCCGAAAATTACAAAAAAATAAACTTAGGATAATTTCGATATTCCGAATACAAAAATGAAGTCCATTTTGAAATATAACATTGATATAATTTGAAAAAGTCGGTATTACTATTCATAATGGCTAATTTGATTGGTCGCGGTGTGTTAGAATCTCGAACATGCGTACAATGCATGTTATTGCTTTACTGAAAGAGAAGCGTATCGTGAAATCTTGGTGTTTTACATTCTCCCTGCTTCAATAAATTGCATCCTCGCTATTTAATAATGTTCTTCTAAAATAAAAGGATGAAAATAGAAAATATCTTTGTGGAAAACCCACATCAGAAATAGGGTTAATAAAAATATAATATTAAAAAAAAGAAGTACAAAGGTCACCCGAGGTATCCCATACGAAGATTATATTAAAATATGCATATGGAAGAAAAACAGACCATCAAGGTCTGATGGATGGTTGTAGAAAATAGTGTTAGAATAAAGTTAACTATAAGAAATTCAAAAAACATGTGATTGGTTAAACGATCATTGATTTCCCAGTAGGAAAAGTTAACCGACAATGTTTTTGTTTTATGTTACCTTTTATAAATTTGAGGAATTTATTTAGGAGATTTACTAAGAACATAAGGGAATATAAATACTTGTCATATAGACTTCCATTCTTTAATAAATTTTTACCACAAACCCATCATTCACTCAAAAAGATAATACAACTCAAAAATTTTATATTTATCCTAATTGTACAAGGTTCCAAATATTAACACATACAATTTAGATTAGGAAAACTATTTTGTAATAACCAGGGACTTCTTGAAGGCTAGTGGTAGGAAATAAAGGCTTGTCGCACTAAGGTTATGGGTTCGATTCCTACGACTTTGTCTGATGCGACGGGTAATCCCCCAACCTGTAGGTTGTTCTTTTCCTAAAACTATAGTATTATAATATTCCAAAAATAATCGTCATAAATTTTTTAACCTTATACAATACTATCCAATGATTGACTTAATCCATTCCAACCTTTATAGTTATCCAAAATCACTCTGTCCATACTTTCTCTAAAAGGTCTCTAAATTCCAAAATCTATTTTATCATCAGATTCCTCAAACATAGTAAAGTTTATCTTATTGTCACATACAAAAATATGATTACCTTCACCATATTAAAACCTTAATGAAAACAACAAGTACTTTAGTACAATCCTTATATATATCACATTATTCTTATAACCATAATATTGTTCCTGAGTCCAAAAACTCAAATAAAATAATTATTCCACTTCAACTGTAGTAATATCATAATATTGTCCTTTCTCCATTGGCCTTTTCTATGGTATGTTTCCTTGGCACTTAGGTAATTCCTTTGCATAATTACCCATTTCTCTATAATTGTACCATTCAACTATGACAACCTCTTTCTTTCCCTTGCAATCACGAGTCATGTGACCTTTTTCACCACATTTATAAAAAACTCCAATTCCTTTTAGGAAAGTACTGGGGTGATTATTCCCAAAATTATCACATAATGGAAAACCCTTTTTCCCTTTTTTCCTTTATCAGTCTCTTCTTCCACCATTCTCTTCTTCTCTAGCTTTACTTTATTGTCATATGATTTAGAGAATTCCTTTTCTACCTTGATAGAACAGGCGACTATATCTTCATACATTGAGAAAGATTGTGATACTAATTATCGATGGAGAAATGGTTTTAACGAATCAATGAAACGGCCGATCTTACTTCTTGGGTTACATATATAATCTGCAGAATTCATCGCTAACCGTGTAAAGCTAGACTCGTAATTTGCGACATTTTCATCATCCTTCTGCATCAGGCTCAGAAATTTCATTTCCATATCTGCTCGATGGTCACGAGGAAAGTATTTTGATAAGAAAATATCCTTAAACTCCCTCCATTCCATTCTTGATACTTCTTCATATTCCTTTTGTTTTGAAATAGCGACCGCCATTGATCGGCATCTCCGGTGAGGCAGTAAACTGCCATGACAACCTTCTCCCTTTTGCTACTCCCCAAGGTGTGGAATATATTTTCTAAGGATTTTATCCATTGCTCAGCTAATAGTGGATTTTTACCCCCGTTAAATGTTGGCAGTTCTTGCCTCATGAAGCGGTCTAACATTGATCTTCCACTTTGCAGAACAGGGTGCTCTATATGAGTAAGGCTATTATTCATAACCTGAGTGAGTTGTCCCAGTATGGTGATAAGATGATCAGAACCAGGTGTATCACCAACTCCATTATAATTATCTTGAGCAAGAGGCCAATACCTACATGTAGTGTGTTCATTGATACGGTTTCCATTCCTTCAACTAGGCGCCATTTCTAAACAATTTAATAAACTAGATTAGTTTACGAATCGAAATACAAACTTGAAAAACACTTAACATAAATTGAAATATTTATGGATATAATCCATAATAATAAAAATGTTTTCTTTGAGGAAGTATATACTCATAAGCCCTTCATAATGGTTTATAATGAAAATGATAATTATCCTAAGCATATCCCCGGGGAGTGTCGTAACCAAGAGTGCAGTAAGGGTCATTGTCATGCACCTGTTCCCATTCGAGTCTAGATCAAAGTAGTTTCTTTTGGGTTTTACCCCTAGGTTCATTTGTGTTAGAGCCGCCTCTACCTTCTCGTATCACGACAGGGATGTATTGCTCAGAAAACTCAAAAAATCTCTATAATACCAAAATTCTAGGATGTTTTTCAATACTAATCCTCAAAGTCATTGTTTGGGCTATGTGATCTAATCAGAGTTTATCTAAATCTAGCTTCCAAGGTTAGTACTAAAATTTCTCTGATACCAACTGTAACACCCCGACCCTAGTTACCGAGAGTTGGTGCATTATTGCGTAAAATTGGCATGATCACAAAATATCAAGTCGCGAAAGACTGAATAGTTTAGTAGCCTTGAAAACACTAGATACATTCATAAATGTTAAATTACATCATAAAGTAAAACAAAACTACAAAAAATCTTGTCTTCATATCCCCTCATACTATCCATGCAGGTCATTCATCATATAATTATTAACTTCCTGAAAAAATTAAAACATTGGAATGGGTGAGCTCAGATGCTCAGTAAGGATAACAATATAGTGGAAGCTTTCATAAATAAACACTAAAATTTATGGCAATGTATAACTAAAACAAAAGCCTTTTAAACTTTAACTTCATCATAATATGGAAAAAATAAAATGAAATAATTCCATTTACTTATTCACATGGATATTCTACTAGTCGAATAATCACATGAAATATCAATAACCACTTTCATAATGATGGAATGCATAACGACAGACTATCACAACCACGTAGCTAAGGCCTCGTGCCAAGACTACAAATAAGATTCTGTCAAGGCCTCATTCAAAGACACTAGTTTGTCTCATGATACCTACCGATGCATGAAGGATATATAGTGGGCTCCACCCGTCACTTATTAATTCCAATGCATTCCTCATATGAACATGTTTAAACATATCATAATCTATAACATAATCGTATCACATAAAACATGCATAAAGCAAACATAAAATTTCAACATTTCAATCATAAGATATCAATACAACACATTAATATAATAAAAACATTTCCAATACCATTTTCAATACCAAAATAAAAGAAAATTAAAACATCGTATTTATTTTTCATTTAAAAAATGTTATGGCTTGTAGAGGAAGCCGAAACTCAAATAATGGTCACAACGGCGGTGAAGTTGTTGTCGCCTCATATGTATGATAAAAAAATTTCCCTTTGAACTTTAGTAAAATGATTCATATAAAAATTCTTAATTTTGAATAAACATAAACGTCAAAGGGGTTTATACACCGTATAAAAGAAAGTTGTGTATAAAACAAATAATGCCTCAATGAAAAGAGATTGAGGTGAAGTCCCTTACAAAGATAATTTTTTTAAATAAAATATATCTATAATGTGTATTCACTATAAGTACACATAATGAATGTAAAAATACAAGATATGACATAATAATATCATGACATAATTTGAAAGTAGGAGATTAACCCAATGAATGGAAATTGGGTTAAGAAGTTCCCTTACCTCATGTCCGACTTAACTCGACCATTATTTAACCTCCTGAATAAAAAAATATAGTTAATTTTTAATTTTGTAAGAAACTTTTTATAGTTTATTATTCCTTTTATATCAATTATTACAATGTTATGAACATTATTTAATTATTTATGTTAATAACAGCCATTTTGTTGATCTTTGGTACTTGAGTCAAAAATAATCTTCTTATAATTACATGTTGTTCATGTGGTAAAATATCCATTATATCCAGAATTATATTCATGATATAGATATCATATATATCATATATATCCATTACGTACATTCATTCATAATATTATGTAACATTTAGAGGTACGAAATAAAATCGACTGGTCATGGAGACGGTAAGTCGTGTGTATGCATGAACGCTACTTTCATTTCTATTTCATATTTAATGGAATTAAATCATAATTATATAAAGGTGTACTATAATTCCAGTATAATATCATATATAATATCATTTACTCCATCCTTTGTACGTCCCACATATGGCATTAACGATTGAAATCACTTTGAGGGGTCGGTAGTCCGCACTTCCTAAAATGAAATTATCACGTTTACCCATAATGAAAATCAAAAAGTTATTCCATAAATGAAAAATAAAGAATCATAAGGAAAACAAAAACATAATAAATATCATATATAAAAATATTTTCATCATAATGGCCACTATGATAGGTGTTAAAAGAAGATTGAACAATCATCGTTTCGTGAGGCAGTAATTCTCCACCCACAAAAATAGTATGTTCTTTAACCATTAGATGAAGGTTAGTTTAAGTTTAATTAAAATAATTCTCATAAAAACATACAAGTAAATTGATTATACTGGTTTTGTTACAAAATAAAACAATAAAAAGAGTTTAGGTTGTTGGAGAAGCAAAATAAAACAAAACAACGTAAGAGAAGACATTACCTTTAAATCGGGTAACTCCCCTTAGTTTGAACCAAAATGGTTTCATGAAGAGATTTATTACTAAGGTAAGGCTACTAAGATTAAGGGAGGAATGTTGAGAGGGTATTTGGTGAGATTTTAGCAAATCCAAATATCTTTTAAGGTGTTAATAAGGTGGTAGAGGAGGGGGGCCATTTTTAAGAGGAGAAGAAGAGCACTCTTGGAATGTCATGAAATGTTACATTATTATGAAATTCGTTTCAGATTTTAAAGGTCCGACAATGATATATTTCGAGTATATGGTGATAATTATTCGAAATAAACTCATATAATAGGTTTTTGAAAAGTTTAAGTCTTAGATTTTACATTATTTGTTCATTTTATTTAAATCGTTTATTAATGAGGTAATCGGTGCTTCATCATTGTGTCATAAGAAATTTATTTTAATTAATTTCTAAAAATGATAAAAAAAATTAACATGATGTAGGAAATATTTTTATATTTCCAATGAATATTTTTAGTCTAAATGTTAACTTATATAACCTCATGTAATAATTGTTTTAGTAAAACAACACATGTTTGTGACAATTTTATTTTTACTTTAAATAAAAAGTTATTAATGTCATTTTCTTACCCAAGGGGCTATATGTGGTCCCCAAGATGACCCATGGATTTTCATGGCTGGTAATGACTCATTAAATAAGGGTTGGATAAGTGTAAAGGTATTTTCATATTTTTATAATATCATTTTTACCTTAAATTTCACTAATTACCTTTAATCTCGATTAATAAAACATAAAAGTTACTATTCGCCAAAAAATTATTTTAATCGCATTGAACCACATTTTACAAATTAATTTCTACCATTTATGTAATATTTTTGAAATTAAATTCATATAATCAGTAAATTTTCATTTAAATGAAAAATCAGTTTTTTAACTACCACTTAGTGGTTTCACTATTCATCAAAAAATGAAGTTTTTCAGAACAATGCCAAATTTCCACCCTAAGAGATATTTGATTCCAAATTCAAAAAATATTTCTATTTTAAAAAATTACAAATATATAAGTTGCATTAATTATTTTTATAATTATTTCCCGCTATCACAATAAATAGTGTGTTTTTATGAAACAATATATATCAAAAGATTGACAATTGCTTATGTCAAATATCAAAGTGAAATTAATTATAATGAACACCATTGTATAAAATGGTAAAAATATATTCTAATTATACTTTAAAACCACTAAATAGTATAATTTATCACTATAAAGTATTTTGACTAAAAAAGTTGTTTTATGTATTTTTCACTTTCCATAAAAAATAGGAAGTTCTCAGAAAATTACAAAAAATTTAACTTAGGATAATTTCTATATTCCTAATACAAAAATGAAGTCCATTTTGAAATATAAAATTTATATAATTTCAAAAAGTTGTTATTACTATTCATAACAGCTAATTTGATTAGTCGTAGTGTGTTAGAATCCCGAACATGCGTACAATGCAAGCAATTGCATTACTGAAAGAGAAGTGTATCAGGAAATCATTGGGGGTTACACCTCTTATTGAGATCCTATAATATTTCCACATGTTCTTGAATCCAGAAAAACAGGACCCCCTTCTGTGTAAGATATTTCATTGGATTTCACAATCTTGAAAAGTTTATCAAAAATCATCAATAATACCCATCTAGACACAAAGTGTTACGGATCTCATTAAAATATATTTTACTAGGCCACTCATCAATATCCTTTACCATTGAAGAGTCAATAATTATTCCTTTATTAGTTAGAATATTATGCAAGAATGATACAACATCCAACCAAAGATCCCATAGAGTATACATTAAATAATGTTTCTCCCCTTATATAGTCATCCACAAAGTATTAAAATACTCTTCATGTGAAACACTAGTGTACTGGTATTATGCTTGTTGGAAATGATGATGAAATCATAGTGTGTATAGATTGTTTTAAAGGTAGTCCTTTGAATAACTTCCTTCTTGACCAATAATTGGAGATATCCTGAATAATGGTCCACCATAGAGAAATTACTATCTTTATGTAACTGATCAAAAAATTAAACTATTTATGGTAGGGAATAATTTTTATTTATCATGATTTTATTGAGATAATGATAACCAATACAGAGGCACACTGAACCATCCATATTCATAACAGAGAGGACCACGACCCCCAATTATAAGGCCCCAGCCTTAATCCTTACATAATCTTGAGTTATTACAAGATTACACATTGAGGATCTTTTCGGGTTTAGAGTTTTAGAGAATTAGATCATAAAACTTGCATTACATTCCACATATAAACAAAGTGGTTACATAAAGATAGTATTCTTCATTCCCATCAATGGAAACACATTTAAAATAAAACATGGATTATTTATTGACACATCCTTGACTCTATCATCTTATCATGTACCTTTCCCTTGACCTGTGAAAAACATTTGAAAAACATGGGATGAGCATAAAAACTCAGTATGGGTTATAAGAACATGGAAAGGAAATATGAGTTCATATATACATAAGAATGAAATCTTACTTTACCCATAAAACATAGGCACTTTAACATACCTCATAAAATCATGAATAAATCATAGAAATCATAAGACATAAAGGCAACTTGAGGCATTCATAACATTCTTACGTAGGGAGTAACCCTCTTGGTTACGTTTGGAATACCCATCACAGTATATTCCCTAAAATCTCTTCGGATAAACCTTAATGTTTCACTCCTTCGTGTTACCCAATGCATTGGAGAGCTATAACGGTCTCACCTGCCCTTAGTTTATCACGGAACAACCCGTCTTCATAATAATGCTCAAGAACCATAACATAATCATATCACATAAAACATGCAAAAAGGAAACATAAAATTTCCACATTTCAATCACAAGATATCAATACAACACAAAAACATTGTGAAAACCATTTTCAATACCAAAATAAAAGGAAAGTAAAACATGGTATTTATTTTTCTTTTAAAAAGAAGGTATGGCTTGTAGAGGAAGCCGAAACTCAAATAACGGTCACGACGGCGGAGAAGTCGTTGTCGCCGCATACGTATGACAAAAACATTCCCTTTTGTCATTTAGTAAACGCTTCGTATAAAAAAGATTCCTTTTGAATAAATGTAAAAGTCAAAGGGGTTTATACACCGTAGAAAATAAAGTTGTGTATAAAATAAAATATGCCTCAACGAAAGGAGATTGAGACGAAGTCCCATACCTCGTATCCGACTTGACCCGACCGTTCTTTAATCTCCTGAATAATAAACTTGAGTTAATCTCTACTTTCTTATGAATATTTTTCATGTACATTATTCCTTTTATACCATGTTATGAACATCATGTAATCAGTTAAGTTAATAATGTTCATTTTGTCGGTATCTGGTTCTTAAGTCAAAAATAGACTTCTTACACTTACATGTTGTTAATTTGGTCAAAGGTTAATTATATCCAGAATGGTATTCATGATGTAGATATCATATATGTCATATATATCCATTACATACATGAATTTATAATATTACATAATCATTTAGAGGTAAGAAATGAAATGCACCGTTAATGGAGACGGTAAGCCGTACGTACGCATGAACGCTGCTTCCATTTCTATTTCGTATTCTCTAGAATGGAATCATAATGATATAAGAGTATATTATAATTCCAGTATAATAACATATATAATATCATTAACTTTATCCTTTACACATCCCACATATGGTATTAACGAATCAAATCACTTTCAGGGGGCGGTAGTCCGCACTTCCTAAAATGAAGATATCGTGTTTACCCATAATGGGAACCATAAAGGTATGCCCAAAATGAAAAAAAGAAGCTTAAGGAAAACATAAACATATTATATATCATATATAAAAATAGTGACATCATAATGGCCCCTTTTGAAGGTGTTAAATGAGTATTGAACAATCATTGTTTCGGGAGGCAGAATTTTTCCATCCACAGAAACTGTATGTTCTTTAACTATTTGATGTAGTTTTGTGAGTGTGTAGCTCAAATATATCTTATAACAACATCCTATTATATTGAATATACTGGTTTTGTTTCAAAAGAAGTAAATAAAAAGAGTTTAGGGGGTTAGAGAAGCAAAATAAAACAAATGAACATGAGAGAATGAATTACCTTTAAAAGTGTAACTCCTTTTGAGTTGAGCCTAAAGGCTTCCGTTGAAAGGATTCTGCCCAAAAGGAATCATCTAGGATGAGGATAGGGATGTGTAGAGAGTAAATGGGTAGGGTTTGGCCGATCAAAAGGCTTGAGGAGTGTGTGAAATGAGGTAGAGGTGGGGGCCTTTTATAAGAGGAGAGGAGGGGCACTTTTGGAAAGTAAAGAAATATTACTTTATTTGAAAATGTGTTTCGGTTTTAAAAGGTCCCACAATGATAGAATTCGTGGATAAGGTGATAAGGGTTCTACATCCACTCATCCAATTGGTTTTGGCCATGTTTATTTCATAGAGTTTACATTATCTTTCCATTTTATTTAAATCGTCAAATAATGAATCATCACTGCATCATTATTATGTCATAAATAATTTAATTAATTTAATGTCTAAAAATCATAAAAAAATACTATGATGTAGGAAATCGTTTTATCTTTCCAATGACTATTTATAATCAAAAATCTGATCTTTATAACCCCATGTAAAAATTGTTTTCGTAAAACATCACTTGTTTGTATCATTTTTACTTTAACATTTAATAAAACGTTATTTATGTCATTTCCAAACCAAAGTGTCTCCAGGGGGTCCCCAAGTTGACCCATGGCTTTTCTTGGTCGGCCATGACACAACCAATAAGGTTGGGACATGTGTCTAGGCCATTTCATATTATTAAAGCATTATTTATACCTTAAACTACACTAATTACCACTAATCGCGATTAAGAACTTAATAAGTTACTATTCACCAAAAAATTATTTTAATCTCATTGAACCACATTTTACTTCTTAGTGACAAACATGTATGTAGGATTTTCAAAATTCAGTACACATTAGTGGTAAACTTTCATTTAACTGAAAAATCAGTTTGCTTGATTACCACTTAGTGGTTTCACTATTCATCAAAAATTGATGTTTTTCAGAAAATTACCAAAAATTCACCCTAAGCTATATTTGATATTCCTAATTCAAAAATGAAGTCCATTTTTAAAAAATTCAAATCATATATGTCACATTAATTAATTCAATAATTAATTCCCGCTGCCAGAGAAAATAGCGTGTTTTTACAAAACAATAAGTATCAAAAGATTGACACCAGTTTAAGTCTAATTTCAAAGTGAAATTGATTCCAATGAACACCATTGGATAAAATGGTAAAAATATATTCTAATTTCACTTCAAAACCAATTGAAAACATAATCTAATGATATAAATAAATTAGATTAAAAAGCAGTTTTGATGTAAAATGCAGTATTTTTCACTATTCATTAAAAAAATGAACATTGTCAGAAAAATACCAAAAATTCACACAAGGTAAATTTTGATGTCCCAATCATAAAGAATAAGTTTATTTTGACAAACATATTTTATAAAATTGTCAAAATATAGATTCAAAAATGGTTTTCCATCAAAAGGCAGTAAAACAATCTTTTAAGAATATTAGTGTATTCCATGTATAAGATTGTATTTACTTTCATTTTAAGACTCTATAACACTATCTTAATCATTAATAGACATAGATAAAAATATCTATTATTCATTACTTACTTGGGATGTTACATCCTTCCCCCCGTTAGAAAATTGTGTCCCCGTAATTTATTTACTTATCGAATAAATGGGGGTACTTATCCCTCATTGCATTTTCAGATTTCCATGTTGCCTCTTCAATCATGTGGTTTTTCCACAAAACCTTTACCTGATGAATCACCTTATTCCGTAACACTTGCTCCTTGTGGTCAATAATCTGGACCGGTTGTTCCTCATAAGATAGGTTCTCTTCCAGCTGAACTACCTATGGACTCAAAACATGAGATGGATCTGGCATATACTTTCTCAACATCGAAACGTGAAAAACATTGTGTACCTGAGATAAACTCGGAGGTAAAGCCACTCGGTATGCAACTGATCCAACTCTCTCCAGAATTTCGTATGGTCCAATAAACCTTGGACTTAACTTTCCTTTCTTACCAAATCTCATCACTCTTTTACAAGGAGAAACCTTGAGAAAAACATGATCACATACCTCGAAAGATAGATCCTTCCTCCGGTTATCTGCATAACTCTTCTGCCTGCTCTGAGCTGTTCTCATGTGTTTCTGAATCAGCTGAACTTTTTCTGCCATCTCTTCTACCAATTCTGGTCCCATCAACTTTCTTTCACCCACTTCATCCCAGAAAGCCGGAGTTCGACACCGCTTCCCATATAATGCCTGAAATGGTGCCATCTGTATACTAGAATGGAAACTGTTATTATATGAAAACTCAACCAAAGAAAGATGTTGGTCCCAACTTCCCTGATAATCCATAGAACAAGCTCGTAGCATATCCTCCAATGTCTGAATTGTTCATTCTGACTGCCCATCTGATTGAGGATGAAAAGCTGTACTAATATTTAATTTAGTACCCAATGACTTCTGAAGGACTTTCCAAAAGTTAGAAGTAAACCTGGGATCACAATCCGATACAATGGAGAGAGGAACTCCATGTAACCTGACTATCTCTTTAAGATAAAAACGGGAATGTTGATCAAGAGAGAAAGTATCTCGTATAGCAAGGAAATGAGCAGATTTGGTCAAGCAATCAACAATAACCCAGATTGCATTATTACCTCGAGATGTCTTCGGTAATCCAACAACAAAGTCCATGGATATATTCTCCCATTTCCACTCTGGCACTGGTAATGGCTGAAGCATCCCTTTCGGTAACTGTCGCTCTGCTTTAACCTGATGACAAGTCAAACACTTCACAGTAAAATCAGCAATATCTCTTTTCATTCCATCCCACCAGTAATACTCCCACAGATCTCTATACATCTTAGTACTGCCCGGATGAACTGAAAACGGAGAACTATGAGCTTCACATAACAACTCATTCTTCAACTGTGAATCACAAGGAACACGTAACCTCTTCCCAAACCTCAAAACACAAACACAAACTTATCCAAGAACTCATGGAAAATTTTATTCATAAGGTCCATGAATACAGCAGGTGCATTGGTTAGCCCAAAAGGCATTACTACAAATTCATAATGGCCATATCTCGTACGGAATGCGGTCTTCGGAATATCTGCCTCCTTTACCTTCAGCTGATGGTACCCCGATCTCAAGTCAATCTTTGAAAAAAACTATGCTCCCTGGAGCTGATCAAACAAATCATCGATATGAGGCAAAGGATATTTGTTCTTAACAGTGATATTATTCAAGGCTCTATAATCAATGAAAAGTCTCATATATCCATCTTTCTTTTTAACAAATAAAACAGGAGCACCCCATGGTGATGTGCTAGGTCTAATGAAACCTTTCTCTAATAAATCTTTCAATTGCTCCTTCAACTCTAAAAGTTAAATTTGTGCCATTCGATAAGGGGGTTTTGAAATTGGCTTAGCATCAGGAACTAAGTTAACAGTAAACTCAACTTCCCGATCTGGTATTATTCCAGGCAACTCATCAGGAAAAACATCAGGATACTCATTTACCACTGGCACATCATTAATCTGAACAGTTCCTTTATTTTCAACGACGTGTGCAAGGTAACATTCATTTCCATCTTTTACAAGTTTCTCAGCCTCTTGATATGTTATCAAAAGTAAGGGTTCATTCTTGAAAAAAAACTGAATGTCTTTCTGAAAAGAAACTTTTTTAGCTCTACAGTCAATCTTAGAATGGTAAATAGAGAGCCAATCCATACCCAGGATAACATCAAACTCTACTAGAGGTAGAACAATAAGGTTTGCAAGTAGGTTCTTTCCACAGATAAGGATAGGAAGATTCTTATAAATTCTTTTTGCCTCAACTCTTCCCCCAGGTGTTTTTACCAAAAGTTCAGGAGTCATTTCTTGAGATGGTATTCCCATTTTACTAGAAAATGTTTCAGAGATGAAATAATGTGAAGACCCTGAATCAAACAACACACTGGCATAATCTGAAAAAAAAAAAACAAAGTACCTCATACAACTTCATTTGATGGCCCGACATCTGCTGAAGTAGTTGCAAAGGATTTCACCACCCCTTTCTCCTTGTAGTCTAACTGCTTCCCATCACTCAAGCTCTTTGTCGGACACTCGTTTTCATAGTGAACCATCTCATTTCACTTGTAACATTTCACTAACTGTAAATCAAATTTGTACTTACCTTCACATTGATCCTTTTCAGTGCAATCACGAGCCTTATGTCCCATCTTACCACATCTGTAGCACTTTCCAGAATTCAGAAGACATTCCCCAGCATGCCTTTTGCCACATTTATTACAAACTGGAAACTTAGTTCTCTTACCATCAGACTTTTTTGAAGAATTCTTACCTTTCTCCTGCCACCTCGGTCTCTTCTTCTGCTGGTTGTTATAGAAAACTTGGTCATCGGCAAACTCCATTTCCACCTTCTCAGCACATCGAAAAAGCTTTTCATAACTTTTAACCTCACGAGAAGCTAATGCCCTTCGATATTTTGGCTTTATTCCTGAGTAGAATCTATTGATTTTACTATCAAGGTCCCGGATAAAATTTGGAGCATACCTTGCCAATCGAGTGAACCTTTCTTCATAGGCATCCACTGAGTCTTCATCTTTCCTCAATTCCAAGAATTGCTTTTCCATCCTTAGTCGAACAGCCTTAGGAAAATACTTCTCAATAAAAATACCTTTTAATTCATCCCAATCAAGAGAATCAATCTCATCGGCGTCCCTGATATTTTTAACCATCGACCACCACTGATCAGATTCACCTTCAAAACGGTAAACAGCAAGACTAACCTTTTGATGTTCTGAACACCCCATGACATCAAAAATCTTCTCCAGTGCTTTAATCCACCCTTCAGCTTGCACAGGGTCAGATGATCCTATGAATGATGGGGGATGTTGCCTCATTAAATGTTCCACCACTGACATGTTCCTCTGCGGTTGATCTGGCTGATCTCGTGCATGGATACCACCACCATTTATAGCCTGAGTCAACTATGCCATCACTGCAACAAACTGTTCAGTTCCGATCCCGACCATCTCAGGTTGCTAATTTGGAAGGTTGTCTTCCTCCTGATGTCGTCCCAACATAGGTGCTTTGTTTCCTCTACGGAAAACCATTCTGAACACCGAAATATCTTAGGTGAAGCAACATGGTAATCTTTAAATGCTAAATCATTTCAATCATATCATAAATTAACTTATAATTTAACAATTTTCTAACTCCTAAAGTTGTCTAAACCGACCTTTGATACCAACTATAAGGCCCCAGCCTTAAACCTTATATAATCTTGAGTTATTACAAGATTACACATTGGGGATCTTTTCGGGTTTAGAGTTTTAGATAATTAGATCATAAAACTTGCATTACATTCTACATATAAACAATGTGGTTACATAAAGATAGTATTCTTCATTCCCATCAATGGAAACACATTTAAAATAAAACATGGATTATTTCTTGACACATCCTTGACTCTATCATCTTATCATGTACCTTTCCCTTGACCTGTGAATAACATTTCAAAAACATGGGATGAGCATAAAAACACAGTATGGGTTATAATAACATGAAAAGGAAACATGAGTTCATATATACATAAGAATGAAATCTTACTTTACCCATAAAACATAGGCACTTTAACATACCTCATAAAATCATGAATAAATCATAGAAATCATAAGACATAAAGGTAACTTGAGGCATTCATAACATTCTTACGTAGGGAGTAACCCTCTTGGTTACGTTTGGAATACCCATCACAGTATATTCCCTAAACTCTCTTCGGAGAAACCTTAACGTTTCACTCCTTCGCGTTACCCAATGCATTGGAGAGCTATAACGGGCTCACCCGCCCTTAGTTTATCACGGAACCACCCGTCTTCATAATAATGCCCAAGAACCATAACATAATCATATCACATAAAACATGCATAAAGGAAACATAACATTTCCACATTTCAATCACAAGATATCAATACAACACAAAAAAATTTTGAAAACCATTTTCAATACCAAAATAAAAGAAAAGTAAAACATGGTATTTATTTTTCTTTTAAAAAGAAGGTATGGCTTGTAGAGGAAGCCAAAACTCAAATAACGGTCATGACAGCGGAGAAGTCGTTGTCGCCGCATACGTACGACAAAAACATTCCCTTTTGTCGTTTAGTAAACGCTTCGTATAAAAAAAATTCCTTTTGAATAAACGTAAAAGTCAAAGGGGTTTATACACCGTAGAAAAGAAAGATGTGTATAAAATAAAATATGCCTCAACGAAAGGAGATTGAGACGAAGTCCCATACCTCGTATCCGACTTGACCCGACCATTCTTTAATCTCCTGAATAACAACCTTGAGTTAATCTCTACTTTCTTATGAATCTTTTTCAAGTTCATTATTCCCTTTATACCATGTTATGAACATCATGTAATCAGTTAAGTTAATAATGTTCATTTTGTCGGTATTTGGTTCTTAAGTCAAAAATAGACTTCTTACTCTTACATTTTGTTAATTTGGTCAAAGGTTCATTATATCCAGAATGGTATTCATGATGTAGATATCATATATGTCATATATATCCAGTACATACATGAATTTATAATATTACATAATCATTTAGAGGTATGAAATGAAATGCACCGTTCATGGAGACGGTAAGTCGTACGTACGCATGAACGCTACTTTCATTTCTATTTCGTATTCTCTAGAATGGAATCATAAAGATATAAGAGTATATTATAATTCCAGTATAATAACATATATAATATCATTAACATTATCCTTTACACATCCCACATATGGTATTAACGAATCAAATCACTTTCAGGGGGCGGTAGTCCGCACTTCCTAAAATGAAGATATTGTGTTTACCCATAATGGGAACCATAAAGGTATGCCCAAAATGAAAAAAATAATCTTAAGGAAAACATAAAAATATTATATATCATATATAAAAATAGTGACATCATAATGGCCCCTTTTGAAGGTGTTAAATGAGTATTGAACAATCATCGTTTCGGGAGGGAGAATTTCGCCATCCACAGAAACCGTATGTTCTTTAACCATTTGATGTAGTTGTGTGAGTGTGTAGCTCAAATATATCTTATAAAAACATCCTAGTATATTTAAGATACTGGTTTTTTTACAAAAGAAGTAAATAAAATGAGTTTAGGGGGTTGGAGAAGCAAAATAAAACAAATGAACATGAGAGAATGAATTACCTTTAAAAGTGTAACTCCTTTTGAGTTGAGCCTAAAGGCTTCCTTTGAAAGGATTCTGCCCAAAGGGAATCATCTAGGATGAGTAGAGGGATGTGTAGAGAGTAAATGGGTAGGGTTTGGCCGAGCCAAAGGCTTGAGGAGTGTGTGAAATGAGGTAGAGGTGGGGGCCTTTTATAAGAGGAGAGGAGGGGCACTTTTGGAAAGTAAAGAAATATTACTTTATTTGAAAATGTGTTTCGGTTTTAAAAGGTCCCACATTGATAGAATTCGTGGATAAGGTGATAAGGGTTCTAAATCCACTCATCCAATTGGTTTTGGCCATGTGTAGTTCATAGAGTTTACATTATCTTTCCATTTTATTTAAATCGTCAAATAATGAATCATCACTGCATCATTATTATGTCACAAATAATTTAATTTATTTAATGTCTAAAAATCATAAAAAAATACTATGATGTAGGAAATATTTTTATCTTTCCAATGACTATTTATAATCAAAAATCTTATCTTTATAACCCCATGTAAAATGTTTTTTCGTAAAACATCACTTGTTTGTGTCATTTTTACTTTAACATTTAATAAAAAGTTATTTATGTCATTTCCAAACCAAAGTGTCTCCATGGGGTCCCCAAGTTGACCCATGGCTTGTCTTGGTCGGCCATGACACAACCAATAAGGTTGGGACATGTGTCTAGGTCATTTCATATTATTAAAGCATTATTTATACCTTAAACTACACTAATTACCACTAATCGCGATTAAGAACTTAATAAGTTACTATTCACCAAAAAATTATTTTAATCTCATTGAACCACATTTTACTTCTTAATGACAACCATGTATGTCCGATTTTCAAAATTCAGTACACATTAGTGGTAAACTTTCATTTAACTGAAAAATCAGTTTGCTTGATTACCACTTAGTGGTTTCACTATTCATCAAAAATTGATGTTTTTCAGAAAATTACCAAAAATTCACCCTAAGCAATATTTGATATTCCGAATTCAAAAATGAAGTCCATTTTTAAAAAATTCAAATCATATAAGTCACATTAATTAATTCAATAATTAATTCCCGCTGCCAGAGCAAATAGCGTGTTTTTACAAAACAATAAGTATCAAAAGATTGACACCGGTTTAAGTCTAATTTCAAAGTGAAATTGATTCCAATGACCACCATTGGATAAAATGGTAAAAATATATTCTAATTTCACTTCAAAACCAATTCAAAACATAATCTAATCATATAAATAAATTATATTAAAACGCAGTTTTGATGTAAAATATAGTATTTTTCACTATTCATTAAAAAAATGAACATTGTCAGAAAAATACCAAAAATTCACACAAGGTAAATTTTGATGTCCCAATCATAAAGAATAAGCTTATTTTGACAAACATATTTTATAAAATTGTCAAAATATAGATTCAAAAATGGTTTTCCATCAAAAGGCAGTAAAACAATCTTTTAAGAATATTAGTATATTCCATGCATAAGATTGTATTTACTTTCATTTTAAGCCTCTATAACACTATCTTAATCATTAATAGACATAGATAAAAATATATATTATTCATTACTTACTTGGGATGTTACATCCTTCCCCCCTTTAGAAAATTGTGTCCCCGTAATTTATTTACTTATCGAATAAATGGGGGTACTTATCCCTCATTGCATTTTCAGATTTCCATGTTGCCTCATCAATCATGTGGTTTTTCCACAAAACCTTTACCTGATGAATCACCTTATTCCGTAACACTTGCTCCCTGTGGTCAAGAATCTGGACCGGTTGTTCCTCATAAGATAGGTTCTCTTCCAACTGAACTACCTCTGGACTCAAAACATGAGATGGATCTGGCATATACTTTCTCAACATCGAAACGTGAAAAACATTGTGTACCTGAGATAAACTCGGAGGTAAAGCCACTCGGTATGCAACTGATCCAACTCTCTCCAGAATTTCGTATGGTCCAATAAACCTTGGACTTAACATTCCTTTCTTACCAAATCTCATCACACTTTTCCAAGGAGAAACCTTGAGAAAAACATGATCACCTACCTCGAAAGATAGATCCTTCCTCCGGTTATCTGCATAACTCTTCTGCCTGCTCTGAGCTGTTCTCATGTGTTTCTGAATCAGCTGAACTTTTTCTGCCATCTCTTCTACCAAATCTGATCCCATCAACTTTCTTTCACCCACTTCATCCTAGAAAGCTGGAGTTCGACACCGCTTCCCATATAATGCCTGAAATGGTGCCATCTGTATACTAGAATGGAAACTGTTATTATATGAAAACTCAACCAAAGAAAGATGTTGGTCCCAACTTCCCTGATAATCCATAGAACAAGCTCGTAGCATATCCTCCAATGTATGAATTGTTCGTTCGGACTGCCCATCTGATTGAGGATGAAAAGCTGTACTAAAATTTAATTCAGTACCCAATGACTTCTGAAGGACTTTACAAAAGTTAGAAGTAAACCTGGGATCACGATCCGATACAATGGAGAGAGGAACTCCATGTAACCTGACTATCTCTTTAAGATACAAACGGGAATGTTGATCAAGAGAGAAAGTATCTTGTATAGCAAGGAAATGAGCAGATTTGGTCAAGCGATCAACAATAACCCAGATTGCATTATTACCTCGAGATGTCTTCGGTAATCCAACAACAATGTCCATGGATATATTCTCCCATTTCCACTCTGGCACTGGTAATGGCTGAAGCATCCCTTTTGGTAACTGCCGCTCTGCTTTAACCTGCTGACAAGTCAAACACTTCACAGTAAAATCAGCAATATCTCTTTTCATATCATCCCACCAGTAATACTCCCACAGATCTCTATACATATTAGTACTGCCCGGATGAACAGAAAACGGAGAACTATGATCTTCACATAACAACTCATTCTTCAACTGTGAATCACAAGGCACACATAACCTCTTCCCAAACCTCAAAACACAAACACAAACTTATCCAAGAACTCATGGAAAATTTTATTCATAAGGTCCATGAATACAGCAGGTGCATTGGTTAGCCCAAAAGGCATTACTACAAATTCATAATAGCCATATCTCGTACGGAATGCGGTCTTCGGAATATCTGCCTCCTTTAGCTTCAGCTGATGGTACCCCGATCTCAAGTCAATCTTTGAAAAAAACTATGCTCCCTAGAGCTGATCAAACAAATCATCGATATGAGGCAAAGGATATTTGTTCTTAACAGTGATATTATTCAAGGCTCTATAATGAATGCAAAGTCTCATAGAACCATCTTTCTTTTTAACAAATAAAACAGGAGCACCCCATGGTGATGTTCTAGGTCTAATGAAACCTTTCTCTAATAAATCTTGCAATTGCTCCTTCAACTCTAAAAGTTCAATTTGTTCCATTCGATAAGGTGGTTTTGAAATTGGCTTAGCATCAGGAACTAAGTTAACAGTAAACTCAACTTCCCCATCTGGTATTATTCCAGGCAAATCATCAGGAAAAATATCAGGATACTCATTTACCACTGGCACATCATTAATCTAAATAGTTCCTTTATTTTCAACGATGTGTGCAAGGTAACATTCATTTCCATCTTTTACAAGTTTCTCAGCCTCTTGATATGTTATCAAAGGTAAGGGTTCATTCTTGAAAAAAAACTGAATGTCTTTCTAAAAAGAAACTTTTTTAGCTCTACAGTCAATCTTAGCATGGTAAATAGAGAGCCAATCCATACCCAGGATAACATCAAACTCTACTAGAGGTAGAACAATAAGTATTGCAAGTAGGTTCTTTCCACAGATAAGGATAGGAAGATTCTTATAAATTCTTTTTGCCTCAACTCTTCCCCCAGGTGTTTTTACCAAAAGTTCAGGAGTCATTTCTTGAGATGGTATTCCCATTTTACTAGAAAAGGTTTCAGAGATGAAAGAATGTGAAGACCCTGAATCAAACAACACACTAGCATAATCTGAAAAAACAAACAAAGTACCTGATACAACTTCATTTGATGGCCCGACATCTGCTGAAGTAGTTGCAAAGGATTTCACCACCCCTTTCTCCTTGTAGTCAAACTGCTTCCCATCACTCAAGCTCTTTGTCGGACACTCGTTTTCATAGTGAACCATCTCATTTCACTTGTAACATTTCACTAACTGTAAATCAAATTTGTTCTTACCTTCACATTGATCCTTTTCAGTGAAATCACGAGCCTTATGTCCCATCTTACCACATCGGTAGCACTTTCCAGAATTCAGAAGACATTCCCCAGCATGCCTTTTGCCACATTTATCACAAACTGGAAACTTAGTTCTCTTACCATCAGACTTTTTTGAAGAATTATTACCTTTCTCCTGCCACCTCGGTCTCTTCTTCTGCTGGTTGTTATAGAAAACTTGGCCATCAGCAAACTCCATTTCCACCTTCTCAGCACATCGAACAAGCTTTTCATAACTTTTAAACTCACGAGAAGCTAATGCCCTTCAATATTTTGGCTTTAATCCTGAGTAGAAACTATTGATTTTACTATCAAGGTCCCGGATAAAATTTGGAGCATACCTTTCCAATCGAGTGAACCTTTCTTCATAGGCAGCCACTGAGTCTTCATCTTGCCTCAATTCCAAGAATTGCTTTTCCATCCTACGTCGAACAGCCTTAGGAAAATACTTCTCAAGAAACATACCTTTTAATTCATCCCAATCAAGAGCATCAATCTCATCGGCGTCCCTGATATTTTTAACCATCGACCACCACTGATCAGCTTCACCTTCAAAACGGTAAACAGCAAGACTAACCTTTTGATGTTCTGAACACCCCATGACATCAAAAATCTTCTCCAGTGCTTTAATCCGCCCTTCAGCTTGCACAGGGTCAGATGATCCTCTGAATGATGGGGGATGTTGCCTCATGAAATGTTCCACCACTGACATGTTCCTCTGCGGTTGATCTGGATGATCTCGTGCATGGATACCACCACCATTTATAGCCCGAGTCAACTATTCCATCACTGCAACAAACTGTTCAGTTCCGATTCCGACCATCTCAGGTTGCTGATTTGGAAGGTTGTCTTCCTCCTGATGTCGTCCCAACATAGGTGCTTTGTTTCCTCTACGGAAATCCATTCTAAACATCTAAATATCTTAGGCGAAGCAACATGGTAATCTGTAAATGCTATATCATTTCAATCATATCATTATTTAACTTATAATTTAACAATTTTCTAACTCCTAAATTTGTCTAAACCGACCTTTGATACCAAAAATAAGGCCCCAGCCTTAAGCCTTATATAATCTTGAGTTATTAAAAGATTAAACATTGGGGATCTTTTCGGGTTTAGAGTTTTAGAGAATTAGATCATAAAACTTGCATTACATTCTACATATAAACAAAGTGGTTACATAAAGATAGTATTCTTCATTCCCATCAATGGAAACACATTTAAAATAAAACATGGATTATTTCTTGACACATCCTTGACTCTATCATCTTATCATGTACCTTTCCCTTGACCTGTGAAAAACATTTCAAAAACTTGGGATGAGCATAAAAACTCAGTATGGGTTATAAGAACATGGAAAGGAAACATGAGTTCATATATACATAAGAATGAAATCTTACTTTACCCATAAAACATAGGCACTTTAACATACCTCATAAAATCATGAATAAATCATAGAAATCATAAGACATAAAGGTAACTTGAGGCATTCATAACATTCTTACGTAGGGAGTAACCCTCTTGGTTACGTTTGGAATACCCATCACAGTATATTCCCTAAAATCTCTTCGGAGAAACCTTAACGTTTCACTCCTTCGCATTACCCAATGCATTGGAGAGCTATAACGGGCTCACCCGCCCTTAGTTTATCACAGAACCACCCATCTTCATAATAATGCCCAAGAACCATAACATAATCATATCACATAAAACATGCATAAAGGAAACATAAAATTTCCACATTTCAATCACAAGATATCAATACAACACAAAAACATTTTGAAAACCATTTTCAATACCAAAATAAA
Organism: Viscum album; assembly: GCA_963277665.1. NCBI lineage: Eukaryota > Viridiplantae > Streptophyta > Magnoliopsida > Santalales > Viscaceae > Viscum > Viscum album. The sequence goes on from OY728132.1 coordinate 1,970,754,958, forward strand.
AGAAAAGTAAAACATGGTATTTATTTTTCTTTTAAAAAGAAGGTATGGCTTGTAGAGGAAGCCGAAACTCGAATAACGGTCACGACGGCGGAGAAGTCGTTGTCGCCGCATACGTACGACAAAAACATTCCCTTTTGTCGTTTAGTAAACGCTTCGTATAAAATAGATTCCTTTTGAATAAACGTAAAAGTCAAAGGGGTTTATACACCGTATAAAAGAAAGTTGTGTATAAAATAAAATATGCCTCAACGAAAGGAGATTGAGACGAAGTTCCATACCTCGTATCCGACTTGACCCGACCATTCTTTAATCTCATGAATAATAAACTTGAGTTAATCTCTACTTTCTTATGAATCTTTTTCAAGTTCATTATTCCCTTTATACCATGTTATGAACATCATGTAATCAGTTAAGTTAATAATGTTCATTTTGTCGGTATTTGGTTCTTAAGTCAAAAATAGACTTCTTACACTTACATGTTGTTAATTTGGTCAAAGGTTCATTATATCCAGAATGGTATTCATGATGTAGATATCATATATGTCATATATATCCAGTAAATTCATGCATTTATAATATTACATAATCATTTAGAGGAAAGAAATGAAATGCACCGTTCATGGAGACGGTAAGCCGTACGTACGCATGAACGCTACTTCCATTTCTATTTCGTATTCTATGGAATGGAATCATAATGATATAAGAGTATATTATAATTCCAGTATAATAACATATATAATATCATTAACTTTATCCTTTACACATCCCACATATGGTATTAACGAATCAAATCACTTTCAGGGGGCGGTAGTCCGCACTTCCTAAAATGAAGATATCATGTTTACCCATAATGGGAACCATAAAGGTATGCCCAAAATGAAAAAAAATAAGCTTAAGGAAAACATAAACATATTATATATCATATATAAAAATAGTGACATCATAATGGCCCCTTTTGAAGGTGTTAAATGAGTATTGAACAATCATCGTTTCGGGAGGCAGAATTTCACCATCCACAGAAACTGTATGTTATTTAACCATTTGATGTAGTTGTGTGAGTGTGTAGCTCAAATATATCTTATAACAACATCCTAGTATATTGAATATCCTGGTGTTGTAACACCCCGAGCTTCCACGATACGCTTCTCATTCAATAATGCAATGGCTTGCATTATACGCAACTTCGAGTTCTAAAACACCGCGACTAATCAAAGTAGCCGTTATGAATAGTAATAACCACTTTTTAAAATTATAGAAATTTTATATTTCAAAATGGACTTCATTTTTGGATTCGGAATATCGAAATTAGCCTATGTTGAATTTTTGGTATTTTTCTGAGAACTTCTAATTTTTTATGAATAGTGAAAAATACTTAAAAACAACTTTTTTAATAAAAATAATTAATAGTGATAAATTATAATATTTAGTGGTTTTAAAGTATAATTGGAATATATTTTTATCATTTTATCCAATGGTGGTCATTAGAATTAATTTGACATTGAAATTGGACATAAACAATTGCCAATCTTTTGATATAAATTGTTTCTTAAAAACACGCTATTTGTTGTGACAGCGGGAATTAATTATAAAATTAATTAATGAAACATATATGTTTGGAATTTTGTAAAATAGACATCATTTTTTAATTTGGAATATCAATTATAGCTTAGGGTGAAATTTTGGCATTGTTCTGAAAAACTTCAATTTTTGATGAATAGTGAAACCACTAAGTGGTAGTTAAATAACTGATTTTTCGTTTAAATGAAATATTACCACTTCTGTGATTTTATTTTCAAAAATCCGACATACATGGTTGTCATTAAGAAGTAAAATGTGGTTCAATAAGATTAAAATAATTTTTTGGTGAATAGTAACTTTTATGTTCTTAATCGCGATTAGAGGTAATTAGTGTAGTTTAAGGTAAAAACAATGTTTTAATAATATGATATGAGCTTGACACTTGTCCTACTCCTATTGGATGAGTCATGGCCGACCAAGACAACCCATGGGTCAACTTGGGGACCCCATGGAGCCACTTTAGTAGGAAAATGACATTAATATATATTTATTTAATGTTAAAATTAAATTGACACAAACATGAGATGTTTTACTAAAACAGTTTTTAAGTGGGGTTACACAAGTCCAAATTTTGATTATAAATATTCATTAGAAAGATAAAAATATTTCCTACATCATAGTATTTTTTTTATAATTTTTAGACATTAAATAAATTAAATTATTTATGACATCATGATGATGCAGTGATGACCTCATTATTTATTGATTTAAATAAAATGGGAAGATAATGCAAACTCCAAGGCTTAAACTTGTCCAAAGACAATTGGATGAGGAGATTTCGAACCCTTATCACCTTAGCCTCGAATTATATAAGTGTGGGACCTTTAGAATCCTAAAAGCATTGTGAAATAATGTAACATTTCAATCTTTCCAAAAGTGCCCCTCCTCTCCACTTATAAAAGGCCCCCACCTCTCCCACCTCATTTACACTTTCAAGACATTTGGCTCGGCCAACCTCTGCCCAAATACTCTCCCAACATTCCTCCATTACTCATAGAAGCCTCACTTTGGGCAGAACTCTTCCCAAGGAAGCCTTTGGCTCAAATCAAAAAGAGTTACCCGATTTTGAGGTAATGTCTTTTCTAATGTTGTTTTGTTTTATTTTTCTTCTCCAACCCCCTAAACTCTTTTTATTCATTTATTTTGTAACAACACCAGTATCCTCAATATACTAGGATGTTGTTATAAGAAGTATTAGAGCTACACTTACACACACCTACATCTAATGGTTAATGAACATACGGTTTCTGTGGATGGCGAATTTCTGCCTCACAAAACGATGATTGTTCAACACTCATATAACACCTTCAAAGGTGGCCATTAAGATGTCACTATATTTATATATGATATATAATGTGTTTATGTTTTACTTATGCTTCTGTATTTTTCATTTATGGATTACTTTATGATTTCCATTATGGGTAAAACGCGACAATTTCATTTTAGGAAGTGCGGACTACCGCCCCCTCAAAGTGAATTGAATCGTTAATGCCATATGTGGGATGTATAAAGGATGGAGTAAATGGAATTATACACTATATTATATTGGAATTATATTATACATTTAAATCATTATGATTTAGTTCCATTAAATATGAAATTGAAATGAAAGTAGCGTTCATGCGTACGTACGGCTTACCGTCTCCATGAACGGTGCATTTCATTTCTTACCTCTAAATGTTACGTAATATTATAAATGAATGTATATACTGGATATATAAGATATATATGACATCTAAATCATGAATATAATTCTGGATATAATGGATATTTCACCACATAAACAACTTGTAATTATAAGAAGCTTATTGTTGACTCAAGTACCAAAGATCGACAAAACGACCGTTATTAACATAATGTTCATATCATTGTAATAAGTGATATAATAAGGATAATGAAATTGAAAATGGTTATTAATAAGGTATATATTAACTCTAGTTTATTATTCAGGAGGTTAAAGAACGGTTGAGTCAAGTCAGACACGAGGTAAGGGAACTTCTTAACCCAATTTCCATTATTTGGGTTAATCTCCTACTTTCAAATTATGTCATGATGTTATTATGTCCTATTTTGTATTTTTACTTTCTTTATGTGTACCTATAGTGAATACACATAATATATCTATTTTATTTTAAAAATGATCTTTTTAAGGACTTCGTTTCAATCTCCTTTCATTGAGGAATATTTTGTTTTATACACAAATTTCTTTTATACGGTGTATAAACCCCTTTGACTTTTACGTTTATTCAAAAGGAATCTTTTTTATACGAAGTGTTTTACTAAATGACAAAAAGGGAATGTTGTTCTTTCCGTACATATGCGGCGACAATGACTTCTCTGCCGCCGTGACCATTATTTGAGTTTCGGCTTCCTTTACAAGCCATACCTTTTTTTAAAAGAAAAATAAATACAATGTTTTAACTTTCTTTTATTTTGGTATTGAAAATGGTATTAAATGCATTTTTTTTATATATCAATGTGTTGTATTGAAATCTTGTGATTGAAATGTGGAAATGTTATGTTTCCTTTATGCATGTTTTATGTGATACGATTATGTTATGGTTTATGATATGTTTAAACCTATTCATATGAGGAATGAATTGGACTTAATAAGTGACGGGTGGAGCCCGCTATAGCTCCTTGATGCATCGGCAGGTCTCATGAGACAAACTAGTGTCTTGGCACGAGGCCTTGACAAAATCTTATTTGTGGTCTTGGCACGAGGCCTTGACTACGTGGTTATGATAGTCTGGCATTATGCATTCCATCATTATGAAAGTGGTTATTGATATTGCATGTGATTATTCGACCAGTAGAATATCCATGTGAAGAAGTAAATGGCATTATCTCATTTTACTTTTTCCATATTATGTTGATGTTCAAGTTTAAAAGGCTTTTGTTTTAGTTATACATTGCCTTAAATGTTTATGTTTATTTATGAAAGCTTCCGCAATATTGTTATCCTTACTGAGCATCTGAGCTCACCCCTTTCAATGTTTTAATATTTTCCAGGATGTGAAGAAGTATTTTATGAATGACCTGCAGGGATAGTCAGAAGAGGATATGAGTGTGGACTATGAAGACTTTGTTATTGTAGTTTTTCATTTTATGATGTAATGTAACGTTTATGAATGTATCTAGTGTTTCCAAGGCTACTAAACTAATCGGTCTTTCGAGACTTGATCTTTTGTGATCATTCCAATGTTACGAAGTAATGCACCGACTCTGGGTAGCTGGGGTCGGGGTGTTACAGTTGGTATCAGAGGTAGTTTAGTACTAACCTTGGAAGCTAGATTTAGATAAACTCTGATTAGAGCACATAGCCCAAAGATAGACTTTGAGGATTAGTATAGAAGAACTTCCTAAAATTTTGGTATTATAGAGATGTTATGAGTTTTCCGAGCAATACATCCCTGTCTGGATACGAGCAGGTAGAGGCGGCTCTGGCACAGATGTACCTAGGGGTAAAACCCGAAAACACCGCTTTGAGCTAGACTCGAACGGGAACTGGTGCACGACAACGGGCCTTGCTGCACTCTTGGTTACGACACTCCCAGGGGATATGCTTAGGATAATTTTAATTTTATTTACAAACCACTATGAAGGGTTATGAGTATATACTTACTCAAAGAAAACATTTCTTTTTATGATTATGGATTATATCCATAAATAGTTTAATTTATGTAAAGTGTTTTACAAGTATGGAATTATGTATTTTGATTCATAAACTGATCTAGTTTATGCAATTGTTTAGAAATGGCGCCTAGTGGAAGGAATGGAAACCGTATCAATGCACGAACTCCGTGTAGGGATTGCCCTCCTGATCAAGATAATTATTTTGGATCTGGAGATACAACTGGTGCTGATCAACTTATTACCATACTGGGACAACTCACTCAGGTTATGAATAATAACCTTACTCGTATGGAGCACCCTGATCCGCAACGTGGAGGATCAATGTTAGACCGCTTCATGAGGCAACAACCACCAACCTTAAATGGGAGTACAAATCCTATAGTAGCTGAGCAATGGATAAATTCATTAGAGAAAATATTCCATGCCTTGGGGAGTAGTGAAAGGGAGAAGGTTGTCATGGCAGTTTACAGCCTCACTGGAGATGTCGATCAGTGGTGGTCGCTGATTCAAAACATAAAGGAAGATGATGACGTATCGAATATGGAATGGAGGGAGTTCAAAGATCTTTTCTTAGAAAAATACTTTCCTCGTGACCATCGAGCAGATATGGAAAGGCAATTTCTGAGTCTGAGGCAGAAGGAGGATAAGAATGTCGCAAAGTATGAGGCTAACTTTACAAGGTTAGCGAGGCATGCTGCCGATTATATACGTAACCCAAGGAGTAAGATTGATCGTTTCTTAGATGGGTTAAAACCATTTCTCCGTCGAGATTTGGTATCACAATCCTTCTCATCATACGAAGATATTGTCTCGTGTGCTATCAAGACAGAAAAGGAATTCTCTAAGTCTTATGACAACAAAGTAAAGCAAGAGAAGAAGAGAACGGTGGAACAAGAGACAGATAAAGGGAAAAAGGGAAAGAAGTATTTTCCATTATGTGATAATTGTGGGAAGAATCACCCTGGTACGTGCCTAAAAGGAATGGGAGTTTGTTATAAATGTGGAGAAAAGGGTCACCAGGCTCGTGATTGCAAGGGAAAGAAAGAGGCTATCAAAGTTGAATGCTACAATTGTAGAGAAATGGGTCATTATGCAAATGAATTTCCTAAGCATCAGGGAAACTTACCTCAGAAAAGGCCAAGGGATCAAGGACAATCTTATGCTGTTACTACAGTTGAAGCAGAATAACTAATGTATTGGTGCTTTTGGACTCAAGGATTATATTCTGGTTATAAGAATAATGTAATATATATATATGGATTGTACTGTAGTACTTTTTGATTTCAGTAAGGTTTTAATATGATTATGGTAATCATATTTTTAGTATGTGACAATAAGAGAAACTTTTCTTTGTTTGGGGAATCTGATGTTACAATTGATTGTGGAATTTAGAGACCTTTTAGAGAAAGTCTGGATGAAGGTATTTTGGATAACTATAAAGGTTGGAGTGGATTAAGTTGAACTTTGGATAGTATTGTTTAAGGTTAAAACATTTATGAAGATTATTTTTGGAATAGTATAGTACTATATTTTTAGGAAAAGGACAACCTGCAGGGTGGGGAATAACCCGTCGCGTCGGACAAAGCTGCAGGAATCGAACCCACAACCATAGTGCGACAAGCCTTTATTTCCTACCACTAGCCTACAGGAAGTCCCTGGTTATTACAAAATAGTTTTACTAATCTAAATGGTATGTGTTAACATTTTGAACCTTATACAATTAGGATAAATAGAATATTTTTGAGTTCTGTTACCATTTGGCGTAAAAGTTGGGTTTGTGGTAAAAATTTATTAACGAATGAATGTATACATAACAAGTATGTATATTCCCTTACGTTCTTAGTAAATCTCATAAATAAATTCCTCAACATTATAAAAGGTAACTTAAAACAAAAATGTTGTTGGTTATCTTTTCCAACTGGGGATTCAATGACCGTTTAACCAATCACAAGTTTGCGATTTTCTTATGGTTAAACTTTCTCCTAATCCTGTTTTCTATAACTCTCCATCAGACCTTGATGGTTTGTTTTTCTTCCATATCCATATTTTCATAGAATCCTAGAATGGGCTCTATCGGGTGACCTTTGTACTTATCCTGCTTTCTTTTAATGTTATATATTTATTAACCTTATTTTCGATGTGGGTTTTCCACAAAGGTATTTTCTATTTTCAGCCTTTTATTATCAAAGAAAAATTTCAAATTGCGAGGACGCAATTTATTGAAGGAGGGGAGAATGTAACACCCCGAGCTTCCACGATACGCTTCTCATTCAATAATGCAATGGCCTGCATTATACGCAACTTCGAGTTCTAAAACACAGTGACTAATCAAAGTAGCCGTTATGAATAGTAATAACCACTTTTTAAAATTATAGAAATTTTATATTTCAAAATGGACTTCATTTTTGGATTCGTAATATCGAAATTAGCCTATGTTGAATTTTTGGTACTTTTCTGAGAACTTCTAATTTTTTATGAATAGTGAAAAATACTTAAAAACAACTTTTTAATAAAAATAATTAATAGTGATAAATTATACTATTTAGTGGTTTTAAAGTATAATTGGAATATATTTTTATCATTTTATCCAATGGTGGTCATTAGAATTAATTTGACATTGAAATTGGACATAAACAATTGCCAATCTTTTGATATAAATTGTTTCTTAAAAACACGCTATTTGTTGTGACAGCGGGAATTAATTATAAAATTAATTAATGCAACTTATATGTTTGGAATTTTGTAAAATAGACATCATTTTTGAATTTGGAATATCAATTATAGCTTAGGGTGAAATTTTGGCATTGTTCTGAAAAAATTCAATTTTTGATGAATAGTGAAACCACTAAGTGGTAGTTAAATAACTGATTTTTCGTTTAAATGAAATATTACCACTTCTGTGATTTGATTTTCAAAAATCTGACATACATGGTTTTCATTAAGAAGTAAAATGTGTTTCAATAAGATTAAAATAATTTTTTTTGTGAATAGTAACTTTTAAGTTCTTAATCGCGATTAGAGGTAATTAGTGTAGTTTAAGGTAAAAACAATGTTTTAATAATATGATATGAGCTTGAAACTTGTCCTACTCCTATTGGATGAGTCATGGCCGACCAAGACAACCCATGGGTCAACTTGGGGACCCCATGGATCCACTTTAGTTGGAAAATGACATTAATATATATTTATTTAATGTTAAAATTAAATTGACACAAACATGAGATGTTTTACTAAAACAGTTTTTAAGTGGGTTTACACAAGTCCCAATTTTGATTATAAATATTCATTAGAAAGATAAAAATATTTCCTACATCATAGTATTTTTTTTATAATTTTTAGACATTAAATAAATTAAATTATTTATGACATCATGATGATGCAGTGATAACCTCATTATTTAACGATTTAAATAAAATGGGAAGATAATGCAAAATCCAAGGCTTACACTTGTCCAAAGCCAATTGGATGAGGATATTTAGAACCCTTATCACCTTAGCCTAGAATTATATAAGTGTGGGACCTTTAGAATCCGAAAAGCATTGTGAAATAATGTAACATTTCAATCTTTCCAAAAGTGCCCCTCCTCTCCACTTATAAAAGGCCCCCACCTCTCCCACCTCATTTACACTTTCAAGCCATTTGGCTCAGCCAAACTCTGCCCAAATACTCTCCCAACATTCCTCCCTTACTCATAGAAGCCTCACTTTGGGCAGAACTCTCCCTAAGGAAGCCTTTGGCTCAAATCAAAAAGAGTTACCCGATTTTGAGGTAATGTCTTTTCTAATGTTGTTTTGTTTTATTTTTCTTCTCCAACCCCCTAAACTCTTTTTATTCATTTCTTTTGTAACAACACCAGTATCCTCAATATACTAGGATGTTGTTCTAAGAAGGATTCGAGCTACACTTACACACACCTACATCTAATGGTTAAAGAACATACTGTTTCTGTGGATGGCGAATTTCTGCCTCACGAAACGATGATTGTTCAACACTCATATAACACCTTCAAAGGTGGCCATTAAGATTTCACTATATTTATATATGATATATAATGTATTTATTTTTTACTTATTCTTCTGTATTTCTCATTTATGGCTTACTTTATGATTTCCATTATGGGTAAAACGCGATAATTTCATTTTAGGAAGTGCGGACTACCGCCCCCTCAAAGTGATTTGAATCGTTAATGCCATATGTGGGATGTATAAAGGATGGAGTAAATGGTATTATACACTATATTATACTGGAATTATATTATAAATTTATATCATTATGATTTAGTTCCATTAAATATGAAATTGAAATGAAAGTAGCGTTCATGCGTACGTACGGCTTACCGTCTCCATGAACGGTGCATTTCATTTCTTACCTCTAAATGTTACGTAATATTATAAATGAATGTATATACTGGATATATAAGATATATATGACATCTAAATCATGAATATAATTCTGGATATAATGGATATTTCACCACATAAACAACTTGTAATTATAAGAAGCTTATTGTTGACTCAAGTACCAAAGATCGACAAAATGACCGTTATTAACATAATGTTCATATCATTGTAATAAGTGATATAATAAGGATAATGAAATTGAAAATGGTTCTTAATAAGGTATATATTAACTCTAGTTTATTATTCAGGAGGTTAAAGAACAGTTGAGTCAAGTCAGACACGAGGTAAGGGAACTTCTTAACCCAATTTCCATTCTTTGGGTTAATCTCCTACTTTCAAATTATGTCATGATGTTATTATGTCCTATTTTGTATTTTTACATTATTTATGTGTACCTATAGTGAATACACATAATATATCTATTTTATTTTAAAAATGATCTTTTTAAGGACTTCGTTTCAATCTCCTTTCATTGAGGAATATTTTGTTTTATACACAAATTTCTTTTATACGGTGTATAAACCCCTTTGACTTTTATGTTTATTCAAAAGGAATATTTTTTATACGAATTGTTTTACTAAACGACAAAAAGGGAATGTTGTTCTTTCCATACATATGCGGCGACAATGACTTCTCCACCGCCGTGACCATTATTTGAGTTTCGGCTTCCTTTACAAGCCATACCTTTTTTTAAAAGAAAAATAAATACAATGTTTTAACTTTCTTTTATTTTGGTATTGAAAATGGTATTAAAAGCATTTTTTTTTATATATCAATGTGTTGTATTGAAATCTTGTGATTGAAATGTGGAAATGTTATGTTTCCTTTATGCATGTTTTATGTGATACGATTATGTTATGGTTTATGATATGTTTAAACCTATTCATATGAGGAATGCATTGGACTTAATAAGTGACGGGTGGAGCCCGCTATTGCTCCTCGATGCATCGGCAGGTCTCATGAGACAAACTAGTGTCTTGGCACGAGGCCTTGACAAAATCTTATTTGTGGTCTTGGCACGAGGCCTTGACTACGTGGTTATGATAGTCTGGAATTATGCATTCCATCATTATGAAAGTGGATATTGATATTGCATGTGATTATTCGACAAGTAGAATATCCATGTGAATAAGTAAATGGCATTATCTCATTTTACTTTTGCCATATTATGTTGATGTTCAAGTTTAAAAGGCTTTTGTTTTAGTTATACATTGCCTTAAATGATTATGTTTATTTATGAAAGCTTCCGCAATATTGTTATCCTTACTGAGCATCTGAGCTCACCCCTTTCAATGTTTTAATATTTTCCCGGATGTGAAGAAGTATTTTATGAATGACCTGCAGGGATAGTCAGAAGAGGATATGAGTGTGGACTATGAAGACTTTGTTATTGTAGTTTTTCACTTTATGATGTAATGTAACGTTTATGAATGTATCTAGTGTTTCCAAGGCTACTAAACTAATCCGTCTTTCGAGACTTGATCTTTTGTGATCATGCCAATGTTACGAAGTAATGCACCGACTCTGGGTAGCTGGGGTCGGGGCGTTACATGTGTTGTTACAAAATAAGTAAATAAAAAGAGTTTATGGGGTTGGAGAATCAAAATAAAACAAATGAACATGAGAGAATGAATGACCTTTAAAAGTGTAACTCCTTTTGAGTTGAGCCTAAAGGCTTCCTTTGAAAGGATTCTGCCCAAAGGGAATCCTCTAGGATAAGGAGAGGGATGTGGAGAGAGTAAATGGGCAGGGGTTGGCCGAGCCAAAGGCTTGAGGAGTGTGTGAAATGAGGTAGAGGTGGGGGCCTTTTATAAGAGGAGAGGAGGGGCACTTTTGGAAAGTAAAGAAATATTACTTTATTTTAAAATGTGTTTCGGTTTTAAAAGGTCCCACATTGATAGAATTCGTGGATAAGATGATAAGGGTTCGAAATACACTCATCCAATTGGTTTTTTCCATGTGTAGTTCATAGATTTTACATTATCTATCCATTTTATTTAAATTGTCAAATAATGATGTCATCGGTGCATCATTTTTATGTCATAAATAATTTAATTTATTTAATGTCTAAAAATAATAAAAAAAATACTATGATGTAGGAAATCTTTTTCGCTTTCCAATGACTATTTATAATCAAAAATCTGATCTTTATAACCCCATTTAAAAAATTGTTTTCGTAAAACATCTCTTGTTTGTGTCATTTTTACTTTAACATTTAATAAAAAGTTATTTATGTCATTTCCAAACCAAAGTGTCTTCATGGGGTCCCCAAGTTGACCCATGGCTTGTCTTGGTCTTCCATGACACAACCAATAAGGTTGGGACATTTTTCTAGGTCATTTCATATTATTAAAGCATTATTTATACCTTAAACTACACTAATTACCACTAATCGCGATTAAGAACTTAATAAGTTACTATTCACCAAAAAATTATTTTAATCTCATTGAACCAAATTTTACTTCTTAATGACAACCATGTATGTCGGATATTCAAAATTAAGTACACATTAGTGGTAAACTTTCATTTAACTGAAAAATCAGTTTGCTTGATTACCAGTTAGTGGTTTCACTATTCATCAAAAATTGATGTTTTTCAGAAAATTACCAAAAATTTACCCTAAGCTATATTTGATATTCCGAATTCAAAAATGAAGTCCATTTTTAAAAAATTCAAATCATATAATTCACATTAATTAATTCAATAATTAATTCCCGCTGCCAGAGCAAATAGCGTGTTTTTACAAAACAATAAGTATCAAAAGATTGACAACAGTTTAAGTCTAATTTCAAAGTGAAATTGATTCTAATGACCACCATTGGATAAAATGGTAAAAATATATTCTAATTTCACTTCAAAACAATTCAAAACATAATCTAATCATATAAATAAATTAGATTAAAAAGCAGTTTTGATGTAAAATGCAGTATTTTTCACTATTCATTAAAAAAAATGAACATTGTCAGAAAAATACCAAAAATTCACACAAGGTAAATTTTGATGTCCCAATAATAAAGAATAAGTTTATTTTGACAAACATATTTTATAAAATTTTCAAAAGATAGATTCAAAAATGGTTTTCCATCAAAAGGCAGTAAAACAATCATTTAAGAATATTAGTGTATTTCATGCATAAGATTGTATTTACTTTCATTTTAAGCCTCTATAACACTATATTAATCATTAATAGACATAGATAAAAATATCTATTATTCATTACTTACTTGGGATGTTACACCAATGGTGAATCACATAAGAATATAAAACTCTACATTATATTTCATGTAACTGCTTCTCCATCACTTGTAGCTCTACTGTGACCATTCTATGAGGTTTCTTCGATATAGGAATAGTTCTATTAATAATTAAAATTGTGAACTCAACCACTATATTAAGAGGAAGACCATAATATTATTCAGTGATTACAACAGTTTAATCTCTCATGATGGGCGTATCATAAAGAAGTATCATCTCCATTGTCTCAATCATTTATGATATAAATGATTGATAGTAAGTTAAGAATATCCAAAAAAGAGATAATTATTCTAAAAAATATTTGTCTTTATCCATACATTTGAAAAAAAATAGGATGATGCATTTGGATGTGAAGAGTTATCTCCCTTTCTGGATAGTATATGTTTTAATTGTATAATGATATCCAATCAAAGACCAAAAAAACATCAAACATTACTAATTGATGTATGATGAGATTTTAAGGGAGGTTCGGTCCTCAAATGTTAACAGGTAGGAAGTTATATACATTGGATGTAGTAATATCCCCATTTTCATTTCTCAAAAATAACTCAACCTCTATATTTTGAGGTGGTTTTTGAATAGTTTTACTAAATATGCATGTTATGAATGAATGACTAGAACCAGAATCAAATTGTACATTCTATAATTTAGAATTAATAACTAGTGTACTTATTACCACATCATTGTCCGGATCCACAATAGTAGTAGTGATAACGTAATCCCATCCATGTTTCCATGGAGGTGGTTATTTATTTCTCCTGATAACCCATGTCTTAGGAAAATTATTTTTATAAATCACATGCCCTTTGCAGTTATAAAAATTCACTATAATCTAATAACTGATTTTCACCTTCAATTCTTCATAACTATTTTCGGGATTATTCATATTATTTTGTACGCTCTTAGCAAGATATGCATATATTCTGAATTTGAAGCAATTCACAATTTCTATTAGACTGTTCCCTAGATACTTATTTCCACCATTTTAACACATGGGATGTTCAATCTTCTTTACATAATGGGATTCATTTTCCAAACCACCAATAATAGACTCCATGTTCCACGTTTTGTTACCATTTCCTCATGGCCATTGAGATTCTATGATCTCCATTTATAACTTGACATCAGAATAGACAATCTGTATATAACTATCCATGTCAGGAATCACCAATTTTTTTAGACACATATTTATTATTTTAATGAATTGATCCACCTCTCTTTCAGAGTTCAAGATAATACTTGATGCATATATTTCATGCCTTGCAATATTTTATTCATATGCCCTGATGAACTCATCTTCATTCAATATATGTCTATAGAACCCTATTTTCCATCTGGAGGTGAAGGGTTTGGGATATAATTTTTTAAAACAGTTTTTCATTAATTCCACCTAATCCATGGAATCCTTTTCATATTGGGAATTCTTATTCTTGATTAAATCCCACCACTGATTATATTTCCTCTCAAAATAATATATCCCTATCCCAAATTTATCTTCCTCTATGCACTGGTGACAAAATAATATTTTCTTAATGAATTTAATCACTATTCCATGAGGAGGGGATTAGAAGATAAACTACAGATGGGAGACCATTGCAACATTAAGAATTCAAGGGAAAATTTCTATTTACATAGAGAAGTATGGAGTTTAACATGATTCAAGTTAATATTCATAACATGATTCAGCTAAGAAAGTACTGTCATAATGTTTTGACCACCTTTTACCATCATATTATTCATCTAATTTGAGAAATCTCCATACAACTGATCACATAGATTGGTGGCATTTGTTCACCTATTTTCAACCATTAAATATGAAAAAATATAAAATTTTGGGTCATGAATACATATCTAATAAGCATAAAAGAAATTGTGAACATAAAATGATAAATTTACTATTGTGAAATAAATCTTAACATTTGATTCCCTATATTAAAATCACGGTTATCGTTGATCTATTTATAAACTTATATTATTATGGTATCTTTTTTTATTCCCATAATAATTTTTTATATTATGCTTATGATTGTACTAATGCATATCCCCTAGGAGTGTCAAAATAAGTGTACTATAAGGATCATTGACAAGCACCAGTTCCAATTTAAGTCTATCTCAAAGAAGCTATTTTTTGAATTAACCTCCTGAAACATCCCTACATGAGCCACAACCACTTGTTTGAATCTCGACATTGATCTTCTTAACCCACGTAGTATATAAATGCCATGATTTCATGATGTTTTATTATATTCATTCTCAAACTTAATCTTCTTACTAATGTTCTATAATCCTAATCTCCATAAATAACTTTGACATCTACTAATACCAACTATACAGACTGTAGAAGTATACACATTACAATATATGATCTTAAGAATAATTATTCATATGAAAACAAACCATGGACGGTAAAGTATAGTGTTTATGAATACAAGGTACACATATCTAAAAACATGGGAGTTAATAAAAAACATATTTAGTATTCATATGGATCTCCTAACATCCATTGTTCTCTGACATTTTCATAGGATAACCATGATATTACATGAACAAAGGAATGAGCTCAAAATACATTTAGGGGAACTAACATAAGAAAAAATCTTTAGAATATGTGTTAGAAGGCCTGAAATAATTATATAAAAAGGCACGCACCATATGGAATCATTACATTAAATACATTTGATTATATAAACATAGATTCCTAGTAATGTGGAAGAATCATAAAATATGACATTTACATGAGTCAAGGATCATATAACATTGACGAGAACAAGTCACAGTAAAACATTGATTTCGTTGTACATTGTATCATGAGTCATGGATAACCACCAAAAACTGTTGCACACAATGTCTCATGATACTAATCAATACCCAATGAATTCGAGCACTATTTGGGCACACCCAACATAACATGTTCATGAAAGTTATTTCCACATAATGAATAATACATAATCAGTCATACATAAACATAAGGGTAGCCATGGATATAAATGAGTATCATAATATTTCCATAATGAATAATGAATGGGAGATTCACACAACTATCCAGAAATTAAAAGAATTCAAACATACATTGACATTAAACAGTAAAAAATAAGCATATTTCCTGGTATGTGATGTCAAATAGAAGTTATATATTATAAAAAAGTGTATTTAAGAAACATTATAAATAAATTATTTTAGTGCGGTTTTAGACAAAATACTAAAGTAAATTTAAAATAGAAATGACTATGATTCTAAAGACCCAACCTTTTTTTACCCGAGCTAGTGCCTTAATTCATTACATTTTAGAATTACAATAAATATGTATCCCAATGAAAAGAATAGTTTAGTAGTTTTGTAAAACTCAATACATACATAAGTTCAAAATTTCCACTAAAATAAAAAACAATATTGAAATTCCTTTGTCAAAATCGATAATGCCTAGGTTATCTATGCATGTCATTTATAATAGTTTGCTTCTTGTCCAAGGAAAATGAATCATAAGAATGGGTGAGCATGAATGATCTGTAAGGGTAAAAATATAGTGGCTGACATGATAAGCATAAACATTAGTCCTGGAGATTAACTTAAAACATTCCTTTTAAAAATAAACATGAAAACATTATTTCAGGAATATGAGATGAATAAATAATTCCATAAAAACATTAATCATGTGTATTATGATATTCTAATACCCAAAATATCATTAAATTACTAATTTCGTAATAAGGTAATTCATAATTCTTGACATCATAACAATACCTTTAAGTCCCCATGCCAAGAAAATAATTAACCATTTTGTCTTGGCATGAAGCCAAGACTGTAGTTTGTCTCACTAAACCTATTGATTCATTGAAGGGCTATAATAGGCCCCACTGGTCAATTAATATGTTCAATGCATTAACCATATTTATGGGGATAAATATAAAAAATTTATAAATTCATATTGAATATAATAAATGATATGTAAATAACTTTCGTTGAACATTAAGCATAAGCACTATCTATTCAAAGAAAATTAGTGCATTGTTTTAATATAAAACATCGACAATCATAAAAATCATAAATAATAAAATTAAATATGGTAGATGATATAATTAAAAATTAATCTCAACAATACATAATATTCCAGATCTGTTTTGACATAGAGGAAGACACAATTATAATATCCTTGAGTAAATCATGAGATAAATACTCTTTAACTTCAAAAGGGTTATTTTTTGGAAAAATATTTATTTAAAGGAAGAAGAGAAGTATGATAGTATATTGATTATAAAATGTGCATTTTGGGGAATATAATTGCTTCTAAGAACTTATTATTGTTTTCCCTTGAAAAAATGAAAGATTTTGAGAAATTCCATTGAATATGCTTGTATTTTTGGAAGAATATAGAAAGATAATTTCAAAACATATAACACCCCATAAATAAAAGTAAAAGTTGGTATAGAACACAAATATTGACCATTTAAAATCATTTATTATGATTTCATATGAATAAATAATAATTTCATTGTGGTATATAGAAAATAAGAGTAACCCAAATGATAATGGAGGATCAGGTAGAAAACCCTTATCATAAATCTGAGGGTGTACTGGAATTGTTCATAGTTTCATAGATAACAAAATTTAATTCAATAATTAATATTTTATGAACATATTATTTATTTAATAGATTTATTATATCATTTTTATGATCATTCATGGCCTTTTTAATGGCTATAATAAGTTCAATTTTATTGTTTGGTTGCATTTTCTTCATCGGTATTCATGATTGGTTTACATATATACATGTAAGGATAAACATGTAAGAAAAAAAGGTTTATCTTCAATTGATGTAGTATTTATTTTTTTTATCATCCAGAAGATTACATAGTTATAAAATTCATTTAGCTACTGGGAATGAAGATGAATCATTATATAAATCTTTAATGGAAATTGTTTCGGTTAATTGGCAGTTTTGATCACAACAATCTAATTTGGAATTTAAATTAATATCATTTGTTATAATGATTTCAATACCATTTATAAGTTATAATACATATATTATAGTTTGTTTCAACCATACAATAATTTTCATGACCTAAATTTATTATGTTAATTAAAATTGAAAACCTGGCATCCTAGAATGTGATATATTAACACATCTGAGATGGGGTTTCCATTTCTAGTATAAAATAAGTGAAAATGGGCGATTATGATGAATAATTAAATATTCATAACCAAATATAAGTACATGTAATGAACAAGAGTTAAAATAATATTTAGATTAAATGTATTGAAGAAAGAAAAAATGGAAGGAACTCAGAATAATTAATATGTGTAATTTACCAATTGAAGATCTCTTACTTGGGAGACACATTAGGTTTGTGGTTTTTGTATATTAATGATACCATGGTCTTCTATATATGAGGTAGGATATTGGGATGATATTTTAGAATAATATAGTCAAGGATCACTGATTTATAAGAGTTAATAGAATAGGGGGTGAGGGGGATTATAGTTGAGTAGAGTTCTGATTTTTGAATATCTTATTCATTATTTTATTATTTCCCTCATGAAAACAAATAGTTTTGATTCATGTCACCCATAATATTAATAAATTAATGTTATTTCAAACCTTATGATCTTATATAGTCAATTATTCATGTTTAAGGGGGTTTAACTAATAATTTATATACACGATAAATTGCATTATTTTACTTTTTATAAAACATTTGATTACTTTGTAAAAATAATAACAAATCACTCAAACCTTTATATGGTGTCCATAATATTAAAATGAACTACATTTTAAGAAAATAATTTTCTACATATGATTAATTTAATTTTTAATTAAATTCATAACTTATTTTCAAATGCTTCGGGTGTTACATTCCTTCCTCCTTAGAAAAAATTCATCCTCAAAATAACCAGAATATTAACTCACAAAAAGATTTATGAAGGTCGTCATTAAAATAACCATAGGCTTAGATGTTTCCACTTCAAATCCCGGATTTTTATTTTATATAATTACTAGTCAATTTTTCTAATTCCTCATCACCTTTTCTTTAGTGTCTAGAATCTGGAAAGGCTCTTCACTGTAAGATAGGCCAAGTTCCATTTCAAAACTTTTAGACGTGAGGACATGTGTTGGGTCTAGCTTGTATATTCTAAAAAATGAGGCATGGAACACATTTTTAACATTATATAGGATATAAAACATAGAAAAACGATATGAAACAACTCAAATTCTCTCTGGGATTTCAAAAGGGTGAATGTACATAAAGCATAGTTTCCCTTTCATCCCAAATCAATTAACACCGATCCAAGGTGATACCTTCATGAAAACATGATCTATTAAATTAAATTCCAAATAAATCCATTTATTATCAACATTTATCATTTTCAAACATTAATATTCATTGATATGGGTTGTTATAGTCTTTAACTTTGTGTATTTTACTCCATATGTTCGGGGCCCAGAAGAATCCTTTGACCAACTTTACCACATCACATTAATGTATGACATACCTTTCCAAACAATGATTTATATAGTTTCATTTAAATACTATAATAGAATATATAATTTGAGGAAAACTCTAACAAAGGTAAATTAATAATCCCACATACCATGGAAATCAAGTGAGAATGGACTCAACATGTCTTATAATGTTTGTATCATCCTTTCTGATTTCTCACCAGTTTGAGGGTGATAAGAAGTACTCAATCAATTCTCGGTATCCAATGATTTTTTAAGACATGTAAATAATTTCATTGTTAATCGTATTTCATGATAAGACACAATTTAGATAGGTTCTCAATGAATTCTCCCAAATTCATTAATATTCAGTCATGTATGGAATTATAAGTTAAAACCCTCCTCATAGAGTGGAAATGCACATATTTTGTAAGTTGATCTATAATTATGCATCATTCATCACTCCTTTATATAATTTTGGCTAATCTAGTTACAAAATTCATGGTTATGTATCCAATTTAAATATATAAATACGTCAAGGTTTCTTGAATCCTCTGGTTGTTTTCCTTTTCTTACACATATTGAAAGATTAAATATCATGATACAAAATTAATAATTTCCCTATTCATGTTGTCCCACCAGAAAAATTCTTTATAATATCTAGTTATTTTATCCAATAAAGGTGTATAGTAGAATTCAAGCTATAGGCATCATCCATTATCTACCTTTTTATCTTGGATATTGAAGAAGCACATAGCCTATTTCTGAAATTTCCGAATTCCATCTTTACAGATGATGTTTTCCAACATCTGATATTTTACAACATTAATTTTCATTTGATGGTTATCGTCATCTGGATGAGTTTTTTAATCCATTCAAATGAATATGGTTGGAAAACAAATAGAAAAATTATTGATGTTACACCGTCTTTGATAATACCCACATCCATATTTACTAGATCCCTAAAAATATGATCCCTTTCAATCCTCATTTGGTGTTAGACTCTATGATCATTCTTTTATAGTGCATAATAAACCTTTTTTCAAACATAAAATTGTAGTGTTTTAAAAAATCATATTCCATGAGTAGTTCAAGACATCACCTTTTCCTCATGTTGAGTTCTTTCTATGAGAAGATATATTTCAGAAGATTATGAACTATATAAATCTGTCATCTCTATCCACAGAGAAAAGGTATCTATATATTTAGATTAATTATCACAACTACTTGATAAAGATGATGAGTATTATAGTTTTTATGTTAATTTTTAATAACCTTGATGCCTAGTAAATAAATACATCTTTCTACATAAAGAAACAAACGCATCCATTAATTGATGCATCCCTAAGGATAAAAAACCCACCATTCCCTGATGGAAGATTTAGGATAAGATATTTCACTAACATCATTCTCCATTCATCAAAACCTACCTCAAATTTTTTTATACAAACATAACCACATAACATGTATTCTCGGTAGTTGGGTTTTCTAAACATGAGAAGTTCTGATTGTAATGGCGATAATAACTTATTAATAATATCAAACTACGTACCTTAATTATGTTAATTGGAGTAGGCCATTATTGAATAGGCTTTTTCTTTATTGGAACAATATATAGACCATATTTAAATACATTGTTTCTGTGAATGGAATCTAATGGAATCCACAATTCACAAATTCAAAATATCAAATATAATTCATCTCATATTAGTGTCTTCAAAATAATGAACATGTGATTTTGAAAATCATTGTAGGTTTTGGAGTATAACAAGATACCATCAATAAATACCAAAACAAATTCATCAAGATATTCTTTAAAAATCATGTTCATTAAACCCCTGAAAACATAAGGTTCTTTATTCAATCCAAAATTCATCCCTATAAAATCATAACTCTCATACCTGGTTCGAAAATATAGTCTTTGGAATATCTTCCTACCACACACACAACTGATGAAATTTAGATCACAGTCCAGTCATCGAAAAATCATGGGATCTATGAAGATTATCAAAGAAATCATCAATAAGAGGCTTGGAATAAATGTTCGTTATTTTCATAATATTGATCTTGTTGTAGTCAATGTACAACCTCATAGATTCAACATTATTCTTAACAAAAAGAACATGAGATTTCTATTGATATACACTTGGATGAATTAATCTTTTATCACTCTATACAATTATTTGTTTCTTTAGTTCAACTAATTCTACATTGGCCATTATTCGAGGAATCGTTGATATATTCTATAAAACATGAATTAAATAAAATAGAGAACTTATCTTTTCAATCTGGAGTATGTCTTTGTAAATCTGACGTAAAACATCAATATATTCTGTCACAATATTTTTATACGCAGTTCGAATTTTCCTTTCCTAACTCATAGGTATTGAGTTTTTATCCTCCATAATTACGTATTTACTTAGATATTCTAGGGGTGTATATAGATAATAATTAGATGGTAACATTTCTACACTAAATATAAGGGATTCGACATAGATCAAACAATTTATATCTCCTTCTTATTGCAATAGTTTTTTCCTAATGATTAAAAATCTAATTAATATTGTTGATTATACCAATGTAAATCAGGGTTATAATAATAAAAACAGTAGATTTAGCATGTTTATATGCCATAATGGGGACTGCCTATAACATATTTGTTGCAATGATACTTCCCTTAATAGTTTTAACTAACAAATATATTTTTAAATAAAATTGGAAATATCTAATTTTCCTGGAAAACATGTACGATAGGAAATAATTTAATGATCTATATTCAAATAATCACTAGCTAGGTTTGATAAAATAATTTAACTACCTTCCACCACCTCATTAAGAACATTAATAATGATTTGTGATCGTAAAAGCATCCCCAATGCTCCCTTGGACTTCTCTGTAGAGCATTTCCTTGACCCTTTGGAAAATTATTTTCATAATTTCCACTATCCTTCCAATTATTTCATTGAAAATAGGTACCTTATTTCATCCCTTAAAATACTCAGATCAATGGTTATATTATACAATCATGAAATAAAAACCAATAACCATTAGGCAAGTTATAGGCTATCATTTCTCATAATTATCACTAGGTTGATGGTAAAATCTTCACTTATTCTCCATTAACATATTTCCTTTTCTATAGTTTTTATAAGTCCTATTATTATCATTCATTTAATTAAAATCTTATGACATAGATAATTCCTTTTCCATCTTGATATCACATGAGACTATATCTTTATCTGATTAAAACCATTTGGATACTAGAGACTTTCAGACGAATGATTTTAAACCATCAAGAAAAAAAATCATTCTCCTTGGATTATGAATATAGTATTCAATATTTCTTACTATCTTTGTGACATTAGTTTTATAATTTGCTCCATTCTCATCCACGTTTTCCAATTAATTCATAACTTCCCATTCCATATACGCTCAATGTTCACAAGGTACATATTTTTCTTAGATGATTTCATTATAACACCTCCATTCAATTTATTCTATTTCATCATAATCCATTGTGTTTTAAATTAAATACCACCAATGACCCACATCAATTGATAGATGATAAATAATCATGACAACCTTCAATATTTTAATAAATCTCAATAGGATAAATATATTCTCTAATAAATGTATACATTCTTCCACTACATGTGGGTTTGTAGACCCATTAAACGATGGAGGAAATTGTCAAAAAAAACTATCTAACATAGATATTACTTGTTGTGGATCAGGATAGTCCATATGGGTAATGTTATTGTTCATAAACTAATTTAGTTGTCTTATTAATTTAATAATTTTTCAAACACCATATTCATCTCCAGAGATAACATCATTATCTAGAAATGATTGTAAATCCTTAAATGGGATACATATGCTTATCAAATTTTCATTTCTTCCACTAGACACCATTTATAAATAATGGCGTACAGTAGATTAGGTTATCAATTATAATTCATAATTTAAATAAAGAAAATTACTCACTATAAATTGAAATTCAACACATAGAAAATCTCATATTCAAAGACATGGTTTCATTGAGGAAAAGTTGATGTTTAAATTCATTATAATGAATTGTAATGAAAAATTTAATTATCCTAACTATATCCCCCAAGAATTTCAATACTGGGTAACAATAATTCTTGTTGTTGTGTACTAGGACACCCTTTTTCAAACCCGAATCTCTATGTTGGATTTATTACACCTAGGTACATCTATTACAGAACCACATCTACTTGTAGTATCCAGACAAGGACATATTTTCTAAAAGGATCCACATAATATATTTGTTATCAAAATTTCATGAAGTTATTCTTTTTTTATCCTCAATGTCTATACTAGGGGGTTTTTCCTTAATATACATATTCTAAATCCAGTTTCATTATTTTGTTCAAAAAATAGCATCATACAAACAATAAATATGTGACCCTTATTTCCCAGAGGTGGCGCTTAAATTCACTAAATTGGAACAATTACAAGAATCTTGTATCCAAAAAGAAAAAAATAGTTTAGTATTTTTGGAAAATAATATTTATTCCTAAGTTGAGCATTACAACATGAGTTGAAAAAAATATAGAAATAATTTTTCAACATCTATAACTCATAGATTATCTCAATATTCAATTCATTATATTCCTTTTTAGGTCCTCGAAAAATTAAATATAAGAAAGGAGAGGGATCAAATGCATAGTAAAGGTAAAAAATATAGTGTAAGATAACACAAACATTATCATTAGGTATGATGAATAACTAGAAACACATGCCTTTAAAAATAAATATGAACACATTATGATAAGAATAAGTGCAGAAAAATAATTCCATAATGATGAATAATTAAGGGTATTATACTAGTCAAATACCCACATAAACAATAAATTACCAGTTTCATAATGAGGTATTGTATAATACTAAACATGGTAACAAAAATATAATGGTAACATTAATTGAACATAAACAAAAAAAATTTCAAGGCTTGATGCCATTGTTTTTGTTGGTATCATGAGACATATCGTTGCATAATGGGGCTATAATGGGCTCCACTGTAACATAATAGGTATTTATAGAATAAAAAATTTTAATATTTATTAATTGTTTTTAATTTAATATTAATTTTAGTTTTAATTGGAAATTATGTATGGTAGTATACTCGAACCACAACAATAGGATTCTTCAAAATCTAACGTTGCACAAAACATTGAGTATTCTGAAAAATAATATAACAATTATATTATTTTTTAAATGTTATTTAACGCCTAGAATTTGTATTAGTGGGAATGAACATAATTTACTATATTATTATATTACATACTTTTTAAATGTTTATACATATATACAATCAATTTTAGAGACTTATAATGAGAATGAATCCAAATTTAAGCTTAAAATACTCTATTATTTCTATAATGTCTTTAAAATTCTTTTTAATGATGAACCATTTATTAAACATGTTTTTCTCACTTTTATATATTGTATTTCACAATATGAACCTCTTATTTAGAATATGAACATAAACAATTACTTTTGATGAATTTTTTTGTTTTTTATGAAATCCATATTTTAATGAATACAAAAAAATATAACATTTTAAATCAAAAATAACTTTTCATCTAATTTATTTATAACGTTATATTGTCAGTTTTATGGTATTAAAGTGTAATTAAATTTTTTTTTTATCATTTAATCCAATTATGCTAATAAACAGTAATTTCTCATTTAAATTGGACACAAATACTTGTCAAATTTTTAATAGTTTTTATATCTAAAAAATCTGGTTTCTGGTTTTGACGATGAGGATTAGTTTTAAATTAATTACTAAAATCAATATATTTTGAATTTATAAATATCGATTAATATTTTGGAAAATAAGTTTCAAAAAATGTAAATAGATAATTTTTATTTTTTGTCATTATGAATATGAACATCATTATATATTTCTATTTACCATGGTTAATGGATTAATTAAATAAGTAAGATTGAAAAATAATATAGTAATATTATAAAACCACCCTAAAATGTGACCTAATACTAATAGATGAAATATTTCCGACCATGATCAACATTAAGATTAAAAATTGGCATTTGAGAACCAATTGGGTGTGAAAATGACATTTTATAAGATTTATTATAAAGAAATAATAAATAAAACATAAAAATATATCTCCTAAATAAATAATTTTATGTTGGATTATATAAATGGACACATTGACTTTAAATATTCATTAGAAAACTAAAATTACTTTCAACATCATTTTTTTTTAAATTTTATACATTAAATTAATAAATTTATTTGTGACACAATGATGACGTAGTGATTACTATATTAATGAAATATTCAAGTAAATGATATTATAAATATTAAGATAAAATTTATTTTTATATTATATTTCCATATAATAAATGTGGTTTACATAGAAATTTTTTGGATGAGTTAATGACTTTTTTCTTGAAGAAATAAATTTTTTATAGTGATATAAAAAATAAATTACTAAATAGTGTCAAAATTTTCATTGATGAGTTTATTTGAATATTATTCAATATAATGATATAATATTGATAAATAATTAAAATTATGGAAATTGAATTATATAATTGGGAAAAATTCATTAATTATTCAATTTTGGTTCTAATTTTATTTTATAGTAACTATTGTAACCATATATTATTGAAATACAAGAAGGCATGGTTAGAGTTAATATTTTTAGATAATGATTAAAGCAAAATGTTAAGGATAATTTTGTCACCTAAACATGTATAAAACCTATTTATTGAGAGTATTTATACCAATAATCATCTAATACTTTTAATTAATCACGTTGAAAACATTATAATTATAAAATCATTTTATAATAAAATAATATTTCAATTCTTTTCTAATGTTCCCCTCCTCCCTCTTATAAAAGACTACCACCTCTACAAACTTAATCTCACCCCTAAAGACAATTGGATCATCCCAAATCATCTAAAATAATCTCCAAGCATCACTACCTTTCTTATAGAGGACATATGTTGGGGTGAAATCGAACCTAAGGTGACCTAATTTGAAAATCAAATGGAGAAACTCGAAAACGTAGTCATTGTATTATCAATTCTTACAAAATTCAATTCTTATTCTACATCCAATTATTATTATTTTTCAAAAAAATGTAATAAATCTGTTATATAATACATTCTGATCTATTATTATAATTATGGTAACACCATATACATACTTTTATCCCTCCGTAGAATGAAAATATCACTATGTGTGTATATATACATCTTATCATCTCTACAATGTGGGGAAATTTGTTATTCAACAATAAATAATTTGGATGGTTTTATTGTCGAGTATATTGGATTAAAATAACTAATATAAAATTATAATTAGTTTATATAATTAATATAACAACCCATTCAATATTGTTTAAACATTAATTTAATGATATCGTCACTTACGAGTACATACGACCTACCATCTCCATTATGTTATGTGATTCATTCTGCATGATCACCATTAAACATTGATTATATACCTTATTTTAGAGAATAAATATGATATATATTATATTTATATTTATTATATACTTCTATAAATTATTTTTACAACAAATCACTGCGTTTTCCATAATGTTTAAATACTATAATTTCATATGAGGAAGTGTAGACTATCGCCCAGTCAAAGTGAATTGAATTGTACTTTACATACATAGAATTTATATATGATAGAGTTAATGAAGTTATATAACATATATAATAAAGTTATTATACTATATTATAATATACCTATTTATCGTTTAGTTTTATTTCATTTAAAATGATAAATAAATGATTTATGTGTCTATGCGTACGTACACCAAACCGTCTCAATTAACAGTGCATTTAATTTCCTTTTTACAAATTCTAAAGACTATTATAAATACTTATATTATATATAAATATATATATGATATTTAAATTAGTAATTTTTTTGATGATTCTGTAATTTTTACCACATAAAAAATTTACACAAAACAAGTTCATTTTCGTCTAAAGTGCCAAATATCAATAAAATGACCAATATGAACTTAAATAATAATTTAATTTTTTTTACATTGTATAAAATGATATAAATGGAATAATAGACATGGGTTTTTTTAATGATAGTATAAATTAAAATAATTTCATTACTCAGGTATACAACGAATGACCGAGACAAGTCAGACTCAAGGTAAGAGAAATCAAAACTCAATATCGTTCCATTGAGTTAAATATCCATGTCATTGGTTTTTATTTTACAAGAATATGTGTTAATTACTTTATATCCAATGATGTGATCTTATAAATTACTTCGCCTCAATTTCCATTCATTAGGGAATTTTTTTATTTATAAACAGAATTCATTTATACGGTGTATAATCAAACACTTTTTAATTTATTTTTATTCAATACTTTTCCAAAGGATATTTTTTATGAATCATTTTTGTAAATCAGAAAATTAATGTTTCTTTTTAACGTGCACAGTGATAATGACCTTTTTACTTCTGTAAGCATTATTTGATATCTGGATATCTCTACAAGCAGTAATGTTTTTAAAAGGAAATATAAATACCAAATTTAGGTATTTTGGATTTGAAAAGAATTTTGAGAATTGATTTATTATATCAATATTTTGAAATTATGTATTATGATATAAATGTTTAAATGTTATATTTCTTTTATGATGGATCATGTGTTATTATTATGTTATGGTTCTTAAAAATTTCTCTATGTATACAAAATGTTTTTGATATACCAATTGTGAGTGTGCCTGTGATATCTCTTCAATATATTGGTTAATGTGACATTGATAAACATTATGGATTATTCTAAGGGATTTAGGGAACATAATATGTAGTGTATTCCAAGCATAACCATGAAGGTTACACCATATGTAGTTGGTAAAGCAACATTGCATGTTCTGAATTCTACAAGGTAACATTATGATTTTTTATTTCTATGAGTTATTTTTAAATCATATAATTTCTTAAGATATGTTAATGATATTATGTTTTATGAGTGAAAATTATGATTTCATTGATTTTTATATATCATTGGGATAATGTTTTCTTTTGTTATTCTATAACCCTTACAGAGATTTTTAGGCACATACCATGTTTTTATATTCTTTTTACACATCATAAAGAAAAATTCTTTAAAGGATAGGATCAAGGAAAAGATAATCTATTAAAACAAACAATGACAAATTTATCTTTTAAGAGTTTTTGTTTCATGAATAAATAGAAAGTGAGTTGAAGTGTTTACTTCTAATATTTAAGTTGCTATATATGAGTCATGACCTAATTCCATAATTACCTTGACCTGAAATGTACAACAATGTTATTTAATGTAAAAGTGTCAACAGAAATCATGATTATCTGACGTTTAAGGCGGGGGGATTATAGTTTGAATTAGAGTTCAGTTTAGATATCATTAGAGGATTGGGTGTAATATAATCATAATAGAGAAGTTTAATATCACAAAAATGGTTAGTATATTAGAGTGTTTTAAAGGTATGTTGGATAAGTTGAATTTATTAAAGATGACATGAATGATTATATCTTAGTGTTTAACCTTCTCAATTAGATAGTATATGATGATACAATCACACTATCATTTTTTGGAAAATGTTGTATCTACTAGGTAATAGAGTAACAATGGACGTGAAAGAAAAATTTTGCAGGTCAATGAATAAGAAACCAATTGAAATGGGAGCTAAAATTATACCTCTTGTAGTTTTTCTAAACCATCTTTCTGGGTAATGCTTAACCACAAAAAACTTGGTGAATTTTTGGATGCATCATATATGAGAGAAACAAATCCATGTGGAAGTTAATTTAAAAATCGTAAACGTAGGAAAATTCAATGACACATGTGTCAAGTATGTGGAATGAAGAACATAGAAAAATGTTTTAAAGGGACATAAAGATATTATAGATGTTGTAATGAGGGTTGTAAATAAATAACCATCCATGAAAAATGGAATCTTATTATTGACACATTGAAAGGGAAAGATGTTCTTCTCGATGGATCAATTGAATGATTTAAATATGAGGAGTATGTTCAATATAAAAATAGATGTCCTATGAAGAAAGTACGAGAATGGGAATAGTAGGACCATAAAAATATATATTTATAAATACCTAATTCCATTCCAATTATAGTTGAGGGAATTAAAAATGACAAATAAATTTTATGAATTATTTCATAGCTTACGTTTTCAAATTATTGAATTTTAGTACAAGATTAAATATTTTTTTGGCAATGAAGTATTATAGAATTATTTAGAAAACATTGTTAAGGGATCATCAGGAATGTTTGATGATTAAGATGTCTATATTTTATAAATTAGATGGTTATGTTATATCAATGGGTGATAAAATGTTTAAAAGTATTATTTCTCTTTTGTTGATGGTTTTACTTCAGAATAATTTTCTCTAGGATGTGTAACACTAATGCTTGTTATTTAAAAATTATATTTGAGGAATAATTATATTTTCTTTTGTGGACATAATTATAAATAATTTTCATGGTTTATATGATCAATGATTTTGAGGTTAATATGGTTTATTAAAATTTCACAAGAAAAATTTAGGTCATGAGATAAACATAAGATTAAATTATGTTATTGTTATTGTTGAAGCGTATATGTCATTTTAGGAATGTATTAAGAAATTTATAGTTTAAAAAAACAAAACCCATATGAAGGGTGAAGACTCATCACATCAGACAATTCCATGTGAGTCAAACCCACAATTTATCTTCGACAAGGCCTTATCACCATCCACTGGGCCACATGATGTCCTTAGTCTAGCAGACTTTTACATTTTAGTTTAATGAGATTATAAAATCAGAAAAATTTGATTTGTGGGAAAATATTTTTTTAATAGATATACTTGGTTTTTGGAAAATGATTTTGGGATTAACTGATAAATGTTATTTAAGATAATGATCTCTATTTTGGGATGATTATATGAATAATTTAAATAAAATAATACTGTATTTAATTTAATAACAGTGGTAGAATTATATTTTGAGAATAATCAATTTTTTAATTATAGAATTATGGGGAATTATAATATTTAAGGAGATAATTAACATATCTTTTAGAATATGAGATTAGGTTAATTTATTAATT
This sequence comes from Viscum album, assembly GCA_963277665.1. NCBI lineage: Eukaryota > Viridiplantae > Streptophyta > Magnoliopsida > Santalales > Viscaceae > Viscum > Viscum album. The sequence continues at coordinate 1,970,785,394 of OY728132.1, forward strand.
AAATGTGACATTAAGAGTGATTTATGTTATTTGGAGATAACAATTAAATATTATTTTGGAACATTGAGTGATTAAATCCTTCTAATTTTTTATTTCAATTCTTGTTTGGATTATTTTGAAGAATTTTATGGAAAATATAATATTGAATGGTCTTTTCTAAACATCATGTATTACAATTGAATATTAGATATTAAAAGTATTGTTCAATCTTATAATTGGATATTATTCTTTGTGGATTATATGAAATTTTACCAACTATTTTTTTATAATTAATTCTTCAATATTTCATGCAAAAATTATTAATATTTTTTTAGTTTAACTGATTCTAAAGTTGATGAATCTAGTGATTCAATTGTTTCCAAGTCATCGTGAATACTCATCGTTTAGAGAAATGATGAGTTTGTGGTTGAAATTTATCAAAGGATGAAACTTTACTTCTGAAGTAATTATGTTTCCTTATGTTCTTAGTCAATATCACAATTAAATTACTATCATTTATAACCACAACTATAATACAGAATTGTTTCCCTTTTATATTTCCTAATGTGAAATAAAAGACCGCTTAACCCATAACAAGTTTATGGTTTTCTAATTATTAGTATTCTCTTAATCATGTTTTCAATAACTCTCCATCAGAAAAAGATGATTTGTTTCTCTAGCATATATATGTCTTCCTACATGGAATTATAGTATGTGTTATCTCAATAAACCATTTTATTTCTCTTTCTTTCATTTAAAGAGATTATTTTATTGAATATTTTTCCAAGGTGGGATTTTCAATGAATTTTCCACGCCAAATTTTAACATTGCAAGGACTTAATTTCAAAACGGGGGTAATGATATAACATCTCATGAATTTATATAATAATAATTATTCATATCAATTAATATTGTTGAATTTAATGTTAATTTTATTATAATTTCATCAATATGCAAGATATCATACTAGACACTCAACGACTAGTTTCTCAAAAATCATATGTTGTACACAACACTAAGTTATATCGAAAAATAATACAGTAATATTGTTATTAGTTTAAATGGTAGTTAATTCATTGATGTTTAATTAGATGGAATGAACAAAATTAACTATATTAAGATATTATATATATTTCATATTATTATACATTTATCTATTAAATTTTAGAGACTCATAATGAGAAGGAATCCAATTTTTAGAATAAAATTTTCCAAATTTTTTAAGGGGGTGATTCCTTACCTTTTCACGGGGAGCCTGTTTTAAATGTAGTTCTTTTATTTTATATATTATCCTGAAAAATTTATATTAACTATTTATAATAGGTACATTAAAATTTACTTTGGTTGAAATTATTTTATTTTTCGGATAAAATCCGTATTATAATGAATTGTAAAAAATAAAGTATTTTAATTCAAAATGGACTTTTCAAATTATTTATTTCAATAGTTACATTTTCCATTTTATAAGGATTAATTTTTAATTGGATTATGGTTTTTTTATTTAATCAAATTTTGATAATTAGAAGTAATTATACAATTAAAATGGACATAATTACATGTCTTCCTTTTGATAGTTTTTTCATCTTGAAAATCCGATCTCTAGTTTTTATAATGATAATTAATTTTAAAGGAATTATTTCAATTTTGGTATTTATAATTTATAAAAATTGATAACATATTTTTAATCATAAGGTCAAAAATGTGAAAATAAGTTCATTTTCATTTTTAATATTACGAATGTTATCTTCCTTAATATTTTTTATTTACCATTGTTAAAGGTTAAATCAGTTTTATAAGGGTAATAAATAATATTATGATAATATAAAAATACCCTAAAAAGGTACCTAATCATATTTGATGATACAATTCCGACCAAGATCATCCTTAGGAAAAAATTAAAGCATTTGGGAGCCTCTTGGGTGTGATAATGACATTTTAAAATATTTATTTTTGAGAAGTGGTAAATATAAAGGAAATATATATCTCTAAACTAATAAAATTTTAATTTGGATTATATTACTGATCTCTTTGACTATAAATAATAATTTGAAGGATAAAAATATTTCATAAATCATGTAATTTTATTACGAGTATGTAGTCGTTAAAAAAATAAATTTATTGATGACACAAAGATGATGCAGTGATTACCTTATTATTGAATAATTGAAATAAATGATATTATAAATATAATATAAATTGAACATTTTGATGCCATCCATAAATTTTTTAGATGTCACTAAAAAGTGAGGGATTGGTTAATGCTTTTGGATAGATAGAATAATGTTTTTCTGGCATTAACAAAAATGAATTACTAAATTTTTGCAATATTTGCTATAAAATGTGTTTAAAAAAATATATTTTAATAAATTATATAGTAGTCGTAAATATCTATGATTTTACCAAACAAATTATATAATGTTAAAAGAATAATTAATTACTCATTTATTGTTAGATTGTAATTTATTTGTGTCTATAGTAACCATATATTATGAAAATACAAGAAGGTATGGTAAGAGTTAATATTTTTAACAAAGGGTTAAATCATAATGATAAAAATAAATTTGAAATATATGCAATTCAAAAACCTATTTTTGAAAGGATTTTTACCCATCATCACCATATCCTATATATTTATCACATTGGAACTATTATAATCATCATATAAACTATAATAAAATAAATTTTCAATATTTCATTAATGTGCCCCCCTCAATCTTATAAAATGCCACCAACACTACCCATATACTCCCACATCACAAGCCCGTTGGATCATCCAAATTCTGATAAAATAAGCTCTAAACATCACTCAATTTATTTTAGAGGCCAAAATTTGGGATTAAATCAATAATATCGATACATTCTATTAAAATCAAATAGAGAGACTTGAAAAAGTGTTTTTTTTCATTTCTTTTAAAATTCATTTTTTTTAAAACATTCTTCTTACATTATTTCAAAACAAAAGTTATAAATTATGTATCATATGCATTCTCAGTTTTAATTATAATTATCTAATAACCATATACATTATTTTTTCCATCCTATGAATAAGAATATCACCATGCCTTCGTGCGTATGACTTACCATCTCCACACCGTTGTGTAATATTTTAATCAATAATAATTAATTTGGATGGTTATATTGATGAGTAAAAGGATGTAAAAAATTAATATAACATAATAATTTTTATGTATAATTAATATACTATCCAATTATATAGCTTTTAAATATTAAGTTAAGGATATTTTCGATCATGTGTAAGTACGACCTACAGTCTAAATGACATTATGCGATTAATTCTAAATTATCAGGATTAAACATCAATTATATATCTTAATGGAGATAATAAATATTTTATATATTATTTTTATATTGTATCTATTTAAATTTACATTTTATTTACAATATACATTTATGATTTCCAAAATGTGTAAATATGATACTTTTATTAGATGAATTGTGGATTATCGCCCCCTTAAATAGGTATGACTCTTTTATTTCACACATAGAACGTATAAAAGATGACCATAATAAACATATGTAACTTGTATAACATTATATTATACCATAATTAAAATATACAAATGTATCCTTTATTTTTCATTCTTTTAATCCTAAAAATAAATGAAAGATGCGCTAATGCGTACACACGACATACCGTCTCCATGAAAAGTGCATTTCATTTCTTATATCCAAATGTAATATATTATTCTAAATCCAAATATAAATGATATAAATTATATTTAAATATGTAATTATATTATAGAGATAAGGTGATTTTGACCACATGGACAATTGAAATCAAACAAGTACACTTTCGACCCGAGTACCGAATATTGACCAAAAGACCAAAATAATTTTAAATAATTATGAAATTTTTTAAAAATGATAACAAGTGATATAAAAGGTATAATAAACATGAAAAAGTATCTCATTAATTATGAAATTAACCTATGATAATTACACCAAAATAAAAATAATGAAAGGGACAAGTCATACTCATGGTCAAGGAAATATCAACTCAATCATTTTTTATTTAGATTAAAATCCTTCTCATTGGTTTGGTTTTTCCAGTAATATGTTTGAATGAGTTATGATTGTTTTCAAATGAATATACACATATATTGGGTGTATTTTTATATTTTTAATCATATTTATGTCATTTATTTATCCTTAATCTAATGATGTGATCTTTTTAAGGGACTTCATCTCAATCTCATATCCATGTTGAATAAGTTGATTTATATAAGAAAATATTTTATACTATGTAAAATAAACCACAATGCCTTTTAATTTTATTCCACGATTTTCAAAATTATCCATTTTTTAGAAATATTTTTAAATAATCACTAAAGAAATGTTTCTTTTATTCATACGAGGTTATAATAACCTTTCTGCCTCCATAATAATTATTTGATATCATCCCTCCTCTAAAAGTCATCATGTTTTTAAAAATAAATTTAAAAACCTTATTTAGGAATTTTGGTTTAGGAAATAAATTTGAAAATGAATTGATCATATCAATATACTGAATTTATGTATTACTATTTTAATGATGAAATTTTTGTTTTTAGTATTGTTTTTTAATGCATTATGATTATATTATGGTTCATAGGAATTGTTATTTATATGGGTGGTTCGGTGATAAAATGAGGGCGGGTGAGCCCATGATATATGTCTAATGCATTAGTTAACATGATAGAGTTAAACATTAAGGTTTTTTATGAGATTTAGGGAGTATACTGTGGTGTTTATTCAAAATGAAACTATGAAGGTTACCTTTAATATAGTTGTGAAAGCTTCAATGTAAGTATGTTTTGAATTCTAATTGTAACATTTATAATTTCTGATTTCTATGAGTTATTCATATTTCTTATAAATTCATGAGGTATGTTAAAGAGAATTTGTTTTATGAGTTAAAATTATTGTTTCATTGATTTATTTTATTGATGTACTGATGTTTTCATTTCTCTTTTTATTACACATTCTATGATTTTTATGCTCTTCCTATTTTTTGAATTGTTTCTTCACTAGGGCTAAATATGAATATTGTCAATGATATAATCATGGAATAGTTATGTTGTTAAAAAATACAATAACATGATTCTTTTTATAGGGTGTTAATTTTATGAATAAAATTGATAGTGAATCGAAATGTATACTTGTAATATATATGTTGTTTTATGTGCTTTTTGACATAGTTATCTAATGATCTGGATCTGAAAAGATACCCTATGTGATTCAAAGTCACATTATCAACTTAACTCATTATTGGATAATGTTTAATGTCAGGACATAATACCCACCCTTCACAAATGATCCCTAATTCATTACTCATGTAAATTTGTATAAGCATAAACAATGTAAACATTCATATTTAAACTAACATATGAAATATAAATAATATTTGTCAGACATTAACCATAAACACTAACCATTCAGAGTAAATTAGTGAATGGTTTTAAGACCGCACATCAATAGTAAATCTAATTCTAAACCATAAAATAATATATGATAGATGATTTCCTAAATTATTAAACATAATAAAAAATAATAATCTATAAGTGTGTTGAAATATTTGAAGATAATCTTATAAAATCATAGAGTAATACTTGAGATTAATAATATTATCCATTGAAAAGAATAGTTTTTTTAAAAAAATATTTGTATAAAATAATAAGATATGTATGATTGTTTTTTCATAATAAAATAATTTTCTTTTTATTGATAATGGATTCTAAAAACTGATAATATATAACTTCATAATAGGAAATAATTTTATATATTCAATTCAATTAGACATGTATTTCATGTAAAATTATTGAAATAACTCTCTAAAGTGAATTACTCTCCATAAATGAAAGTATTATTATGGTTGGTACACATATATTGAAAAATAACCAATAGTTTTTGTGGAGTATATATTAATAAATAATAATTTAATTGATGTATGTAGATAATGAGAGTAACTCTAATAAAAAATGAGGTTCCAATAAAAAACCCTTACCTTATGTATGATGGTGTTCTTCATTTGATATTAGTGTCCTGTAGAACCATATTACATTCATTAATTAATATTTTCTGAATTTCTTCGTTATATAATTTAATTATTATATCCTTATTACATTCACTATTGGCATTCTTGATGGGATTAAGAGGGTCTATTATATAGTTTGGGAATGTTTTCATCCTTTGTATTCATGACCAATTTACTTATTTACATGTAGGGATAAACATATAAGATGAAAAAGATTGTCTAGAATAAAATTTATATTATATATTTTATCTACCATAATATTACGTGGATATAATATTAATTTAGTTATTGGGGAAGAAGGTGTATCATTATATAAAACATTAATGATTATTTTTTGGGTTAATTGGTGATTCTGATCACAATGAACATATTTTGATTTAAAAATTAATATCATGTGTACATTAATATTCAAGAACCATAAATAAGATATAATATAATATATATATATTAATTTCATTTTCAACCATTAAAATAGTTTCATAGCCAAAATTCAATACAATATTTGTAATTTAAAAGACGTCATCCTTGAATGTGATAAATTTAAACATCTCATATGGCATTTTAAATTCTAGTATAAAAGATGGGGAATGAAGAGATGATGATGAATTATTCCATTATTATTTAAAAAATTGTACAATTAATGTATTTCCATTATCAAATATTTTGGTTGGAAGGAACTGAATAACAAAAAAAAAAATAATGTAACTCAAAATAAATTAAAATTGTATTTCATCTCTTTCAGTTATCTTTTTTGAGAGCCTTTTTTGGGGAGAGGTTTTGATATTATTATGAGGCCCAGTGATACTAGACCTGGGTGAAGATCATGGGAGGATATTTGAGTTGAATTTAGACAACTCAGAAGGCTTGAGAGGATTGAAGAGAATATGGAGTGAGGAGGAATTTTATAGCGACAGAGATCTTGATTTTTTCTTATATTATTCACTATATTATTTATTCCATCAATACAACAAATATTGTTGATTCATTTGACCCATAATTATAATAATCTAATCCATGTTTGATCAATGTTCACTTACATTAGTCATGATTCTAGGAATAGTGAATTTAACTCATAATGTATATATATGTTAAATTGTTGTATTTTATTAATCATAAAAAAGGCGAGTATTCCAGAAAAATCCCAAAAAATACATCCTACATATTTTTTGTTTCAAATTAGAAAATGAGCTCCATTTTTGAAAAATAATTTTTAAATATGATTTATTTAATTCTTGATATAAACATTTTTATTCCCAAATCCTTGGGGTTTTATAATGATCTTTTATATAAAATCTGAAGTGTTCCAAGAAGGATTTCATAATAAAAATATTTATTATATAAAAACAAATATGGTATAAAATTGATGATATAGTGCACTAGAAATCAGTTTTTAATTTGATATGTTCCATTAAAAAGGGTTTTATTTACGAAAATTTTTGAGGTGGGAAACACATAAAAATGTATATCCACAAGGGGGAATGAGGAATGGATCCTGTACATGGGTTTGGAGCATATATAAATCATTTTTAAGATGATCTTTAAGAGAATAGATAAATTCACTTTGCTAAAAATAATGATAGATCATCATAAAATAATAAGCATAGTTTGGGTAAAATCTTGTACCATATGTTTTATGGCATCCTTCACTTGATCATAATGACTTCGATAACCAACTTATATTTATTAATTAAAATATATAAAACCTATTTATTTTAATATATTTATTATAACCTTATTACATTTAATGATAACCTTTTTGATTGATTAATTGGATCGATTTCATTGTATGTTTAATTGGTTTTCATGATATGTTTAATAATATACATATGAATATAAACATGTAAGATGATAATTTTTCTCCAAATTTGACGATTTTTGTTGTTAGTTAACATCCAAAAGATTACATGGTAATTAAACAAATTTTGTTATTTGGAGTGAATATGAGTCATAATATAAAACATTAATGATTGGTGTTTTGGTTACCTCACAATTTTAATCACATCAAACACGTATTGATTTATAAATTAATATCATGGGTACAAAAGAATCCAGAATTGTTAATTAGTCATAACAAAAATATTATAGTCTAGTTTAACTATAAAAATAGTTTCATGACCAGAATCTAATATGGTAATATGATTTCAAAACACATCATCCTTGAATGTGAGAAATTAACACATCTCAGGTTGTGATTTCAATTCTAGAATTAAAGGAGTGGAAAGGGGAGATGATAGTGAATTACTCCATTATCAGAATAATATTCTAGTATATGTATGATAATATAGTTATCATTTCTTTTGTATAAAATAAGGTGAGGTGAAAAAATTAAATAATGGAACTTAAATAAAATGAAACAAATGAAAAGTGGAATTTACCTCTTTAATTAATCTTCCTTGAGAACGAAATTAGGGGAGAGGATTGTGTCTTTTGATGAGACCAAGGGATCTTGGACGTGTGATAGGAGAGTTGGGAGGTATTTTATAATAAATTACACTTGAAACAATTCTTCAGAAGTTTGAGGAGAAGAGGGGGGAGGGTTTGTTCTTTCGTGGAGGAGAGTATAATTTTCACTATATTTAATTCATTATTTTATTATTTTGCTCAAGATAAGTAATAGTAATTATTATTATGATAAAAAACAATAATACATCCATGTGATTTTGTTACCATTTTATATATATTATCCACAAATAAATAAATTTTGTATCTAACATATAATGTATATATACCACAAATTACCATATTTTATTATTCTCCAAAATTCATGTATTTATGAAGAATCCTAAATATTCCCCCAACCATTTAATGATATTTTTAATTCCACAATGAACTAAATGTTTTGAAATAATTTTCTAAATAAGTGAAATTTAATTTTTATTTAAAATTATAATTTACTAGGATGAACCAAATGATAAATTTAAAACCACTTTACTAACAAATTGAAAAATTAATTTAGGTCTATTCAAATTGTTATAAATTCATTCGTCATGAATATAATAATTTATAAATCTATTTTATGAATGTTAAATATATTTTTAATTATTAAATTTATCATAAAACTCTAATTAAAAATATACCACATGTATAAAAATCCAACACAATGATATGATTATATCATATTGTCACTAATATGATGGATAAATTTATTTATACTTTCAATGTAAGTTTACATATTCAATGGTATGAGTCACTATTCCTAAGTGTTGAATTACTATTCATAATGGTCAGCTACTATTCACCAAAAATTATTTTTTTATTATAAGACTCCAAACATATTACTAATCGCAACCAGGTATGTAAGATTTTCGAAATTCAAATCACAGAAGTGATACTATTTTGTTAAATGGTCAAATAGTATGTAGTAGTTCATTGTGTTGTGATTTAATGTTTCTATAATATATGATATAATTATAAGAATTAATTTTAAATTGACTATAATTTGGGTCATTGTAATTACAATCTTATATTACCCTTTTGTTAACAATTCTTTGTTAAGGGTTCACATCAGGTATTATTTGATTTTTTATTCACATATGCCTATATTTGTTATATCTTTTCTATTTATACATTATATCTGGATTTAAAAAATTTAAACCATGATATAAAGAAAATATATATATTATATATTTGAATTATAATAATCCATTGAATATACAACTATAAATTGAAATACACTGTTCATGGAGATGGTAGGTCGTACATACACATGAATGTTATTTCCATTTAATAGTCACGTTGACAGAATGAATCGTAAATACACACAAAAATAATTATAATTATACCTTTATTAATATAAATTTATCCAATCATATATATATTATATATTATGTAATACAATATATAATATAATATTCCCAGTTTATGAATGAATCGTATCACTTTGATGGGTTAGTAATCTGCACTTCCTCAAATTAAATTATTGTATTCAAACACAATTGAAAGTAAACAAATAATTTTTTTTATAATGAATTAAAACTATTTATGAAATAATAAAATTATTATATTATATATATATATACATATTTTTGGTATAAAGGCTACCATGGTATATGTAATACAAAATAAACAGTCATTATTTCGTGAGGTAGTAGTTCTTCGTACACAAAAATAGCATGTTCATTAACAATTAGTTGGAGGTGTGTGTAAGTGTAGGTGTAACCATTTACATATAAAAATTATATAATATTTCATATATGGTTGTTTTTATATTAGAATATAATATAGTATTTAGAAGTGGAGAAGAAGGAAATAAAAGGAATGGCTAGAGATGAGGGATTATCTTTTAATGAGGTAACTCTTTTTGGTTTGTACAAAAAGGCTTACTTGGATTGCATGATTCCCATGTAAAGTATTATGGGATGAAGGAATTGTTTCTAGGAATAGTATTGTGATATTATTGGATGATAATACTAGTTTTTAGAGTTGTGAATAATTTATAGAGTTGGTGGCCTTTAATAGGGAAGGAGAATGACACACATGTAATTTTTGAAAACATGTTTGGTGTAAAAATTTACTTCACAAAAAAAGGTATAAGAACCAACATAAAACATGAATGGAATTTTTTCCCTATATATGGATAGCCAATGTGTTTTGGAGAAGTGCATAGTTCTTTTGGGCCATTAATTTGAAGGTTTATTCTTTATTTAACCTTAATTTGACCATAATTTCTATGATTAATGTTAGACGCTTTTACAAATATTTTTGGTCAAAATTTATGTTAATTTTATTATAATATAAATATAATACTAATTAAAACGTGGAATGAAAGTTTTTCATAATTAAAATTAATGAATCATAAAAATTAATATTAATTCAAATCCTATAGATGGGACGAAATTACATGCTTTTAATGTAAAAAAATGTCTACAAGTTTTTTAGGTTTTTTATTCAATTAAATAGTGAATGTTATTATAATGAAATAAATATTATTAATAGATGTATAATTTACATAATGCGACCTTAAATAAAATTTATAGAATAATTTAACAAATGGAAAATTTCTATTTAAAATGAAGGACGTTTTCGCTATTCAATAAAAAATGATATTTCCTAGAAAAATTTAAAATATTCAACATTGATAATTTTGACATTATAAATTCAAAAATGAATTTTCTTTTGAAAATATTTTTTTCAAAATTTTCAAAATTTTGTTTTATTAACAAATACATTTCACAGAATAAAATAGTGTCTTTTAACATAAATGGACTTTAACAAAAATCATCTATTTTATTATCAATATGATTTATTTATGTAAAACAATTATAATAAATATTTGAATAGAAGTTTTTACAATGAATATTAATATTTTTTTCTGCTTAGGTTATTACTAACTATATCAAATAATTATAATTGGGAAATGATGATTAATAAAAACTCTCAATTATGTGTAACATATGACATATCAATGATCCATATGAAAGTAATGTTTTACTCAGTGTATTGGAAGACATAAATGGAAATTTATTTTATTAGGTTAAACATTTTTTGAAAATAATAATGCTTACTTTTATATTCAATTAGTTTTCTTATTCCTTTATAATTTATTGGGATCCAGTTAAATTATATAATATTGTATAAAACATATATTTTCATAAATTTTTTAACAATAATCATAACCTCTACTTTGAAATCAAGGATGTGTCTTATTATATTAAAAAATAATATTTTGATAATATTATATTTTATGTTAATCCTCAGTCATTCGTGTTATGAAAGTCATCATGGATAATCTTCATTTTTATAATGCATGTGAACCTCGGTGTTTCGTGTAGAGAATACCGATGTCATTTTTTCATATAGTCCATGCTTAACATGGTGTGCCATATAACAGTTGAAATTCATATTGATTTAATATAGAATAAACTATCTTCAATGTTTCCTAAAATGATAATTATCAAAAATGATAAATCAATTAGAAATAAATGTTCACCAATATCTCTGGGGGTTATATTCTACCCCATAAAAATGATTTTCTACATCAAAATTCATCTGGGTTATCAAAGGATTAATAATTGAATGATTCATTTATATAAAACCACATCATAAATATGAATATAAAATCTTCCTTTATAAATGTAATTTTGGAACAATAGTTATTACCAAATGTATCATATAACTAGGTTTCACATAGGAGAACATTGGTTGGGAGTAAATATCAAACATAGAGGAAAATCAAAAATACATATATGTTGTGATCGATGATATCAATAAAAAAAATTGAATGATCAAAAAAAGGTTGATGGCCTAGATTTAATAAATCATTGAGACTTTAAAAGGCCATCAGTTCTAAAAGAATAATGTATTAGGAGAACTCATTTTACTTTTCGATCTATATCCTTCCATTGAGTAATTATTTTATTAACCAAGAATGCAACAAATAATTTCATACTTTAGTTGTTAATTTTTCTATTTCCAATTCATACATTAAATAAATAAATGTATATAAAGAAGTTAACATTGATACCCCATCCAGTAAAATAATCTTTTAGTATAAATTATGGCCCACAAAAGAATTCAATTTATAATTATTTTTCTATAACTTCTATTAAAATATGAATGGTCAATAAATTTATCTCTAAACAAAAAAAGTAAAAATATAGTTTCATAATTATTCCCTATAAATAATTATACATAAACCTTGACATCATATAGGCCTATGGTAGGTGTGAAACCCTTATTATCCTTACGTCATGTGTTGAAGACTCCTGGCCTTGACAAACATGATTTGTTGTCACCTGAAAAATATGATGTACTATTATAAATCCTCAATAATATAATTTGCAAAACAAACATTATAGACATACAGAAAATAATATTAATGACTACATAAACTTTTATACTATGTTTTTTTTAAAAAACTCAATACATATGTACTTTATACTATGAATAAATTTTAATTTTCAAGAATGAAAAAACATATAACCCTTCTGAAAGATGGTAATCCAATGATTTTGAAATAACGTCATCAAGTCGTCTTATCATTGATCATCCATATATCATAATGTAATATTTTTTCCAAATTAAAATCATTTTAATAACTTTACCATATATTCCATTCAAACATACTAATAACCATAATTACTATAAATCTATTTGGAAATTATAAATTCTTCTTTACTCTGAAGTATAATAGATATATTCCTTAAATCAAAAAATCATGTAAACATCATCAATTATAATATATCTTCATATTAACATGTACTTACATTGTTAAATGGTATTAATATCTTTTAATTTACTTATTTTAAATAGAATTAAGTTATCATAAAGAATATATTAAGAGTTACCATCCATTTATGAAAATACCACCTTGTCATTATATCACTCCATTAATCCATTATGAAAATTTTATATAATCATGTATATAATTAGATAAAAACATATTTAGAACAACCCTTCAATATTTCATCACTCATATAACTTAATTTTTGAATCAACATATATACTAATAATGATCATTCCACTTCATCCTTATTCCAAAGTCAAGAAAAACTAATCATTTTACCCAATACCCATTTCCATTTCCATTTCATTTGAAGCATCTTCTTCATAAAAAATTGAAAACATTACCCACCCCACCTTATTTATCCCCTTAGAGTGATTTAATCTTAGGAAATATATTAGCACAATGACAATTTATTCCATATTTATAACACTTATCCTTCAATGATTTATTAGAGAGACCAATATTCTCATCAATTCCATTTATTGAACTCTTAATTTTCATCTTATAGTGTCTTTCATTGTGTCATTCCATTCCACATTATAAACATATTCTTATTCATATAATACATTCACATTTAGGATTACTTCCACATTATAGACACCATGGAAACAAAATCTTATTATATCAATGGTCTCTACTTCCTGAACTCTTAGAGAACTCCTTTCACTTCTTCAATGAGGATAACAGATTGTAAAGGTACATATTGTTATTAATGTTCTTTGAAAACTGTTTATGCAAGATCACTGCAGATTTTACTCTTTTTATCATATCACATGACTTCTGATTTAAAAATCATCAATCACATTCAACATTTATCCAGTACCTTTTGGTTCCCACCATTGACCAAAACAATAATCATCCATCACATTAAACATTTATAAATCACGACACCTTCATAAATATATAAAAAACTATATTTATCCTAGGATAAGAATAGCTAACTTATATCTAAATACTTAATTATGGTTCATGAATAGTTTTTGAAAAGCCAAAGAATATCCCCTGAGAGTGTCATACCAGATGTGCATCAAGTCTCATTGTTGTATACCAGATTATTATCTATAAAATACTATGACGTAAAAAAACATGTTAAGTATTTTGCTAAATGATTACATGATATAATAATAAATTTTTAAAAATGATATATATATTTTTTATTTTTAGTAAATGAATAATTATCTTTAATTCCAAAATAATTTTGACACCATGATTAATAATGAAAATTAAAAATAATGTAATTAATTTTAAAAAAATAAAAATTTTATAATATAGATGAAGTATTGGTTTACAATACATTATTAGAGAAATATTACATATTATTGATGTGTTAAATGTTTATGTTTTAATTAAATTATTAAGTGTATATTTTGAAATGTAAATTTATTTGTATAATTACAAAAATTTCACATATTATATATATTATAAAATCATATTATATTAAATAATTTTAATGAAAAGAAAGTATTATATTTGGAAAGATGAATTTGATATGTTGTACCACATCAAGAAATATCGAAATATTGTACAATTTTCCATTTAGTGCATCCTTCATTACACGTAATGAGTACAAACCAATTTGATTATGATACTCATTAAAAGGGTTAACAAAAATATACAACTATGAGATAATGTCTATGAAAGACACATAATCATGTCTAATTATAATTTTATTAGAGTATTTATAATTTAATACATCATATATTTATAATATCTCTATTTTTAACTTAAATGAAATGTAAATTTGTTTATATTAATTTAACTGAATCTATAATTGTACGGGTCCCCATATCCTCTCTTATAATTGGACACCACGCCTCAACTTTTCCTCATAGGAAAAGAGACAATTCATACTAGAATCCCCTTCAAAAAATCCCTCTAAACATAATTAGATAAATTATAATTGTTTTGTTCTTGTTACAATACTATATGGAAGGTACTACAAAGAGGCACAAAACATTTTGTTTATAGCAGGGAGAATCGTCACAACCAATCATTTTATTTTTTTCTTATTCTGGTACCTATGTCAGTTTCTCATAATCAATTAATTAATATTAAATAATTATATCTAGATATACATATAGGTTATTATGTTACTATAATAACATTATTAGTATATTTTTTCCATTGAAATTAGAAAGAAAATATTCTCCAAGCATGCATATAGATGACCGCCTCCTTGATGTGATGCTTTTTTCATCTATACCACCCTTCATTGTTATTTGTAATTATGGATTGAAATTATATATATAATAATATTGAAAAAATTTCATTATTGAGAGAAATAAGATCATATTTTTTCATGCCCCATAATCTATTGGAAAATGAGAACATAATTCAGGTTTATATATGATTATCCACCTTACTAATGAGAAGGTATTTTTTATCATGTTAAATTTCCCTGGATGGTTTCAAAATTGTAATTTGTTTTTAAAAATGAATATTATTTCATTATTAGTATTGTAAATGTGATAATGTAACAATGGAACATTTTACCATTTCTAAACATCCAAATTAATTTTTCAATTATGATCCCAGCATCCTTAAAAAACTAATCATAGCCTTATCATATTTGGTAAAAAAATTTGTATAAAAATAAATTAAAAATATATATAATGAAAATTTAATAAAAAATAATTTTTTATAATATTAGTAAATAATAAATATGTGTTTCTTGTACAATATTTAACATTCTTTCATAAAATTGTTGGACTAGTGGAATGGGGTTCCTTAACTCAATTTTCATTCATTGGGTTATACATCTACATTGTTGACTATGTTATGATATTAATAGTTTTTATATGAAATAAGGAAATATTATGATTCATTCAATATTATCCTTAGGGTATTTAAATTATTAAACTTAATAACATAATTTAGGGATTCAATGTTAAATGCACTGATTTTGTATAGATTATTCATCTAATTATTGTTTCTTTGAGATATGTATTGTAGTATAAACATATATATTGTTATAATGTGAATATAATTCCAATTATAATATTATATAATTTATTAATTAGTGATCAAGACATTAAATTATTTTTAAATGTTATTAATTTAATCACATATAGATTCAAATTTAATAATAGTTTTAGGGTACATAATTGTCTCATTTCTAATTCTTTGATAAATATTTGATTATATATATCCTAAATTATTTTATATGGTTTAATTATTTCTCTATGAATTTGTTCTAGAATATAATTTCATGGATATTATTGTTTTTATATAATTATATGTTATTCCTTCATTCATTGTATTTATGATTTAATATTAACCGATTTTCTAATGATCCCTCATCTAAATCATCCTTTAATGAGAGATGTTTTTAATGGGTTCTCCAATATTCATTATGATGTTAAAGTTAATGGTTTTTTATTTTTTATATCATGAATAATTTTATAGTAATTTTTTTTATCCTTCTTATATTAATTTTTTAAATTGTTCAAAATAATAAATGCTTATTATAGATTTTTTTATTAAAAGAATTATTTTAATGTTTATAGATAGATTTAATATTACTCTATTTTGAAATTTTTGAAAAGTATTTTTCTTTTTAACATTAAATACATGCATATATTTACATTATTTAATTACTATTTATTTATTTAATGATTAATTTATATATTTACAAATTATTTTTTAGTTAAATAATATTCAAACTGTTTTATGTATTCATCATTATAATGATGTTTCAAAATGGTTTGATAATTCATGCAATTTTTATAAAAATATGTAAAAAAACAATATGTGTTAAAAAGTGATTATCAAGGGATTTGTCAATAAAATGAGTGATTAAAATACAATTTTTAGTAATTGAGAATTATAAATATGGAAAACTGAGACTAGTAAAATATATAAGATGGGTGAGCCCTAAAATGATTTATATGATGTATGAACCCAAAATATCCCTCAATTTATTTATGTAATGTATGTTTTATTTAAAATAGTTAATGGTATATATAGTTAGGTATTATTATCATATAAATTAAACACGGATCTAGTAAATTATTATAGTAGAGAACATGTGTGATATAGTAATGTTACAAGATACCATAACATTTTATTATATTCTATCTATGATTTTTTAATGGTTCATTAGACCAATATTGATATCACAAGGCTCTTTATTAATGGTTTATTTGAATATTTTATTTATTTAATTGTAACATAATGTAACATATTTAGTTCTTAAGGTTATTATCAATATGAAGTATCTAATTTTCAAGACAGTCATGTTTATAATGTCATAAAACCCTTATTCTCATCTTATACAAAATAATTACATACAATTATAAATGATTATGCTCGTGTATATAGAGAATTATTATCACCCTTATTATGTTTTTCATTTAATTTTATCATAATGAGTTTTAATAAATTAGTAGCATCATGATATTTTTTATGTCTTAATTATTAATTAGATATGAAGAAGGATTTATTGGAAATTAAAAATCATAGTAAAATAGAAGAAACATCATCAAAAGATGTTTAAATTATTATACAGAGAATGAATAATACACCAAAACTCTCTACCTAAATGGTTATTTAGTATATAATTAATCAAATATATTTATTTTATTTTTTATATTTTAGATTTCCTAAATTGAGTCACAGTTCCCAGTATCAAGAAGGTAAATCTATAGATTATTTATTTAGAAAATTATACGAGACTATGGGTTTTGGGAAATTGTCATAATGGTTTGAGTTATAATATTTATTTAATTGAATATTATATATTCACTATGACCATGATATTTTTCCAGTGTTGGTTAGTTCTCTCTAGACGATTGAAAAAACCATTTTGTGATGTGATTCTCCTTTTATTATTGATTTTGTCTCAAGGAATTGATCATGAGTTTTTAAACAATTTCACTCAATAGAGAAATTTTTTATAATATTGTATTTTATATATTTTGGGAACAGAGATAATAAAAGAAGCAACATCTATATTTGTGATATTATTCATAATCACCTCTACATTGGAATAGATATCAATATAATTTTTTTGATCTATTATTGTGATCATGTTAAATTTATAATTTTAGCTGTGTGGTGTATTTTTTCATAATGTAGTTGTGATTCTTGATTTTCTATATAACTCTTGGGATGTAGTTTCTAATTAGATTATTTGCATTTATAGTAGATGCAAATAATTACTCTTATATGTATTTAATAAAACATAATATGTATATTTTTAGGTTTTAATTTGATTAAAACAAAATTATTTTATATCAATAACATATAAATCATAAATTTAGGATCACTTAAAATTAAAATGGTGTAATGGGTTAGAGTTTTGGGGAATTATAGAAAAATTACCAAACATTATTCATGCCATTAAGTTATAATTTTTTCAACTATACCTATATTTGTTTATACCCCATTTTTTCTTTGAGAAGACATTCATAAAAAATTTTAAAATTTATTGAATAAATCATTTATTAATTATATGGTGAAAAGGAATTGAAAGTCGTTAGTGAAGAAAAATGATCAATCAGCATAAATATAGATATTATCAATTAAATATATTTACAAAGAAAAAGATGATTATTATGGTATAGTAACATATTTATGGTGAATGATAATTACATAAAATAATTCATACCCAAAGAAAAAATGGATCAATTATCATGTCAGAATAAACTAATTTTAAAAAAAACTCTATAGTCAAAATAAGAAATAATAACAACCATTTTGATGTAAAAAATGATAAATTTTATAAGTAAATATAATAAAAATCATTAATAATATATGTTGATAACATTTAACATTATATTTATGAGAAGGTTTCACTCATTTTTGATATAAATGGAGACTATATAAAACTAGAAGGGATAAATGGTGTTAACTCTCTCCTTCATTCCTTTTAGAAAATGTTCCATACTCAATGCCTTGGAAATCTATACAGGTATCACCCTTCATATAATCTATTTCAGGATCACTAATAATAATGATATATATAAGTATAATACATCATCTTCATTTATTTCCAATAACAAATTTGAATATTAAAAATGAAATCCTTAATTTTTATCATCTATCTTTCAAAAATAACATTCATTCATTTGTAGCTTTATTTACCCATTGAATAGAATCTTTTACATTAAATATATATATAATATATACTTATTAAATGTAGAAAAAATGATGAATATTAACATATGATCCAAATACTATTGATTGAGAGTAATAATTAATTTATGATAAAATAAATAAAATACCACTAAAATTACATTTTTTTATATTTCATTGAAAATAAAGGTGAATAAAATTTTTATTTTTTAATATTTCATATAAATTCATATAATATTGGAAAAAATATATTCCTTGAATATATAATTGAAAAATTTTATAAGAGTCATCAATGAATTGAATAGGCATAGTTTTAGAAAGTAAGAAAATGTTTTAAATGAAAAAAATAAGCATTCCTTTCAATATTTTTTATAAGGACTGAAAACTGAAAATTGTGAAAACATTTAATAAATTTATTTTCAATCCTATTAAAATAAGTTCAATTATAATGGTAAAATATTTAGGTAGAAATTATATTAAAAAATTACCATTATTTAAATAATATAAATATATTGTGGCATGGGATTTGGGATGTGATTTTAACAACACTAAAATATCATTTTTAAATAAATAAAATTTCAACCCATTAAAATAATAAAACCATTGAAATAAGACACATAATAAGAATATTATTATAAAATTTGTTTAAAAAAATTCATAATACTTCATTTCCCAATTAAATGTATATAGGATATAAATGAATATAGGTGCATCAATAAAAATATTTCTCAATAAAGGATTTTTGAGAAATGAATCCATTAAAACTTGGTAAAGACATGAATAAAAAATCCATTGAATTAATGGACATTTCAATATTCCATAAAACCCATAATGTTTATGAAATAATATTTGAAAATATGATTAGTTATATTATACACAATATGAAATTATACCTTGTGAATATCTTGACTGAGGAATAAATGAACTAAAATTTGAACCATGAAACACCATGAAATTTTTATTGAATTTATATACATTTTTCCTGAATTATAAAACCCAAATTTAAAATTAAATTTAATTTTAAAATACTCATTTAGAATAATATATCCAAAAAGGTACCGTATAATCCATATAAATTGAATTTGGTGGGTATAACATGAAATGTCTCTATGAAAAAATATTGATATAAATAACTCCTTAAATGATCATTTGATTGAAGATAAAATTAATCAATGAATTAATTACATGTAACAATTATAAAATCTCAATAATAATGTGTAAATATATAATTTTATAATCAGATATAATTTAAAAAATATATTTGAACAAGATAGTCAACAAAGTAGAATTATGACATAATGAATGGAACATGATTTGTGTATCTGAATACATGGAGTTTCATCTTGTGATGTATGTAATTTTACTTTATTATAATATAAATATATTAAATATTTATTTTTAAGATCAATTTTATGTTTATTTACTTATTTTTATTTTATTTAATTCATTTACATCGGCGATATATTAAATTACATCATCAATTATGTCCACATAAAATAATTTTTTTGGAAGACTATTTATAACTGGAAAATGATTTTGGTAGGATGATATTGGTCAAATGAGTAAAAATAATTTCCTATATATATTTTTTATCATTATATTGTTATATTAATTAGATATTAGATTATATTTTAGTATCAATCATGAAATGAAAATGTGAAAATGAATGGAATTTCTTCATGGAAGTGGTAGTACATAGGCAGTCGTGGGGGATGTTATAATTATGTTATGTTCTTAATTGTAAGAATATAAGTAATATAATATAATTTTATAATGATAATTATTTAATTAATTCCATATATATAAATTAATCCTATCATTATACATAATCATTTAATGTGATGACTGAAAATGAGACAAATTTTTTCAAGGATGTGGTAGTCCACCCATACATATGTGTGATGCATTCATTCACTAAATGATAAAAATGGGGAAACATGAAATAAAATATGTTTATAGGTGTAATACATTTTTTATTTGTAATATACATATTGATTGACTTCATATATGGTGGTTTTAGTTCAATAATGGTTGGATAATTATTTCTTGAGCCTTTAGAGGTGTAGGATGTGGGTTCAGACTAATGGTTCAAGGCTTCACATATGTATGATGATTTGATATTGTGTTTGGTGTTATATTGAATAATATTTTACAATAAAACTGACAATATGAGTCCCACTGATAATCTGATGAGAACCACCTGCTAGTATATAGAAGAACGATAGTATAACCTTCCTATAAGAATACCACTGACCAACCATTGTGATACCGGGTGAGCCCATGGAAAAATGGATGATGTGGTTTCCCACAATAATTAAACCATCTAATATGTATTTGAAAACATACAAATTTATATGTTTTCCATGGATATAATATTTTTGTTATTTTATATCTTCACATATATTAAACATCGAGTCCATATGAATGATTATGTAGTAAAATATTTAAACCTACCATTTAAATTAGAAAACATGAATATTAATAACCATATTAAAAAAATACTAACAATGGTTTTCATTAATTCATATTCATTTATTAATACATTATATTTAAGTACACAATTTCCAATAATTTTATTTTATGCTTGAAAAATATGTTTGTATAAAAAATAGTATTTGTCAAATTTGTTCACAGAAACAAAATTTATAACACATTATAATTTTTTTATTTAAAATAATATAATTTAATAAAAGAATATTTCAATATTATCTTAGTGTGATTATATATGTTTTTTCTAACAATATTTTTTTTTTCATTGATGAAAATATAATTTTTTCGTAAAAAATACATTTATTTTGAATTAAATTTTCTATTAAGTTTAAAATTATATCAAAAATTAATATAAGAATAAATAAATTACAATAAACAAATGTAATTAAATATTAATAATTATTATAGTTGATTATTGTATAATTTGTTTTTTTCACTCAATTCTGTTAACATATTATAAAATAATTACATATATATATATTAATGGTTTTAATGGCATATATATATATATGTATGAATATATATTAATAATTATAACAAAGAAACATATTTTTCCACTTAATTTTATTAACTATAAGGAATTATTTTGAGTTAGTGAAAAATGACGGCTCGTGATTTCGAAGTCAGGTGTGCCCGGAATGAATTTCTGATCTTTTTTTAGGTACGTTCAGAAAATTCACGAGTGGAATTTTGTATCATCTGAACCATTTTTCATAATTGAAATCTGAGGACTCCATTGAACTCGCAGTGCCGATATTCGATTAAGGAGATCTTTACCTCGATCGAAGTAGGACGAACGTGAAAATTATTTTCCTGAATATTGTTGGATAAAATAAAATAAACATTCATTATTTTTATTTTGAAATTGAAACCTCCCGTTTTGAATTTATTGTTGGGGACCAACCAAGCATGAAATATCCAACGTCAATAAAGTGGTGGGGACCACCGACCCTTGAATTTCTTCTTAAATGGTAGTTAACCCTTACAATTCCTCCCAATTAAATATGCCAACCTTATTTTGATTAATTAACTTTACATATTAAGTTGGCACATCACCTATCATGGGTAAAAAGGGTGGGCAAAAGTGGAGAGTCTTGGAGAGAGATTTTGGTGGATCATCTTCCAACGAAGAACATACCTAACTCAAGATCAAGGACGACGTGTGAGCTCGAATTTGGATCGTGGTGTTGGAGAAATGAACGTCGACGTCCCCATTAATGAATTCATCCACTTCCACATGACACATCCAACATTCAAATGAGGTAGGGGATTTAAATTAAAATATGATTAAATCATTTTTTGGATTCTTTATATTCTGGATTTACAATGATTATGGTCAAACAAACATGGCCATCGTCCTCCACTTATATCTTACCCATTTTTAATTCATTGTCTGCCCATTCCTCATTTATTCTTTGATGCCAAAAAATTAATTATACTGGAAATGTAATGTTTTTTTGAGTGTGTTGAATGGATGTGGGGGCATTGACCCAAGGATTGTGAATATGTGATAGTCATATTTTTCAGGCATAGAACAAACTTGTGAACAACTGTAGAAGGAGACGGTGGCTGACACACTGGCCGGCCGTGTGGAGGTAGGGTGGCGCACATCCACGCTGCCGGACGAGTAGAAGGTTAGGGCCCGTCGACCGCGAAGGACCATGTCCGCGGCTGGAATGTCGGTCTTCCGTAGGGCGGAGCAGCGATGTGCTTCCGCACAGCAAGTAGAACTGGAGTCCACAACCGCTCGTTCGCTACGGAGGACGAACCGTGGTCGTCACCCGACCGATTACAGGGTACAATGGTACCGTCGCAGAGCTAGGAGGAGGAGGACCGACCGTGGCACACTGATCAGGACTTACTCCAGTGGGTTTCGCATCCAAAAAGAAAATGGTCCATTTCATATTTGGGTGGCCTGGGAGGCACCTCCCTCTGAGATGGCGGCCATGGTAGACCCCCCATGCTTGTCCAGCTGACTGCGGGCCCCGAAAAACGGCCGTGCCCAGTGGGATGGGCAAGGACACCCCCTTCGCGGGCCAGGGCGGACAATGGCCCAGTGGGCCGGATCAGCTAACGCCCCGGCCAACAGGGTGGGACCCGAATCGGGTCTTGTCGACCCAAACCTGGTCCAGTCTTGATGTGTCAATCTAATCAGGTCAGAACGGACCTGGGCCAATTCAAACCCAGTTTTGTCATTGTGACCATATCAGGAGAACCGGGCATCTGTTTGATGAACCATCTACAGAAACTGAATCCTTGGATCGGGATAGTACTTTCTGTGTACTCCACATGAGTTTTGGATAATGTTGGAGTACACCCAGGTTGGATCGAGCCCGAATCCAACTAGGCCATCTAAGCATAAATGCTAATAACATACTGATGGGTCATCCAATTGAAATGTTTTATATTGCATTGGGGCCCTTATGACATGACGGTCCTATGGAATATTTATTCGTGGAACTTCATTGTAGTTAAGGTATGACTGATATCTCGAGGGTCAGATTCTACCGTACTCAAGCACACCGGGTGAAAGGAATCCAGTGGATGGAAATGAGGTGGAGGATGGAGATGGATAGTATGGAGGATTGTTACCTATTGACTCTAGGTAGGTTAGATCCTTTATGGGTCATTGTACATGTTAGTACCTATCAATACTATGTGGGTCTACACTCAGGGTTTTTATGTGGGTCAACACATACTGATCTTGTGTGGGCCAGATCATGTGTGGGTCAGCGCTCAACGATCCTATGTGGGTTAGCACATTCTGATCTTGTGTGGGTCAGATCCTTTGTGGCTTAGTGCACATCGATTTTGTGAGGGTCTGTGCATACCGATCCCTTATGGGTCAGATCATTTGTGTGTCACTACAAGAGCTAGTACCTAATGATCCTGTGTGGATCAGACTCCATATAATCCGCAGAAGTGACTCTTGACAGAATAAGATAATATATCCTCGCGTCTAATCATCTTGACTACTATACCTTACTTATAACTATGTGAGATGAGTCTTTACGCTAGTGGTGTACTTGTGTGGTACTTATATTTTTGTGGTGTAACTTGTGTGGTACATTTACCTTTGTTGTATTCTTTCCTCATGCCTGAGATGTGTTTTTATTAATAACAAAGGCATATGTACAGCTGTATACCAAAGTAGTGTGATGACTATTACTTTGTTCTTTGAGATTGAGAGATTTTATTGTGTTTTATAGTTTTTTGATATAGAGAGACCATCAGTGGTCTCAGGGTCCCTACTAAGTATAGTTATACTCTCTCTTGCATAGGCTTCGTCAGCACCTTGTTATGTCATGTGTAGATGATGGACAATGCTAACCGTGGATGAGGGTAACATGGATGGATGTTTCTCAGGGGTGGAACATAGATTAGAAGATTCACGAAGATGACAATTCATGAGTTGTACAATCACTGCTGGTAGGAACCTTGTCGGTTGTTCAGAGGAGCGGTTTCCAGTTTTACTTCTACATTCTAGTTTTACTTGTACATTCCAGTTGAGATTGTATTCTGGACCATTTATTACTATACGCACCATGTTTACTATATAAGTAAACCTTTATCTTGTATCATTATGTGTGATTTGATTGTGTGAGTTTACAGGTTTATAGGAAATGCCTTCCACGTTTTATGGATATGAATTGCTGGTGTAATTCCCCATCCCCTGGTCTACAGAAGGCGGGCTAGGGGTAGTCATGACACAGGCCCTGGGGGACGGGAAAGGAAATACTGGTATAATAGGTTTCAGTTCTACCGAATAACATTGACACTGATCTTTTAATCAGTAAAAGTGTTAAATTTTATTAGTATGGTTATCAGTATGGGGAATCTAGTGTTGCTGTGGAGGTCCACATATCCATACACCAGGACCCTGAAATCTAATTTCCGACTCAGTGCATGAAAATATGGACTCCGTGTGTGTTTTTTGAAATGTTTTCTTTTTGAAATTTTTGAGTCATCTCACTAGGTATAACTTATTGACCATGGAACACCTCTTCTTTCAGGATGAATCCATGCAGACAGCCTTCTAGGTTTCCAGGTAGATTACATGATGACATCCCACTGAACAACGAGGATTCCGTGTAGGACCCCCTTATTGAAGTTGTACCATACTGTATTGTACATTCAGTACATCTACCTGTTGGGTAGTCGATACCAACAGCCTCAGAAGAACTTGGTTTGATCCACTTGAGAACATTTTACTAGTTCCTGCGCCAGAGGTCAGCGTGTTCCAGGGCAAGACAGATCCATTGGTGGCTGAGAAATGGTTAGAGGTCATTGCTAGAATTTTTTGAATGGTAGGGACACCAGCTGATCTCTTGGTGTTCCATGCTGCCAGTCTTCTTCGGGAAGCAATGGGAAGATCGGGGAGCATGATACTATAGGTTCATGACAAGGTGACACTCTTCTAGGCAGACTTTGAGAGACATTTAAGGGCAGAGTTCATCCTAGTGACCCTATGCTCAATGTGTATACAGAAGTTTCTCAACTTGAAGCAGGGTAGCAGGAATCTGGTTTTGTATTCACCAATGTTCACCGACCTCTAATGAAGACCAATAACATTGTGTGAGACCCTTTATGCAGGGCCTGGACCATAGAGCAGGGGCTTTGATGAATTATTAGAGCTCGGATGGTTTCTCTCAGCATCCTGACACAGGCAAAAGTGTTATAGAAGGAACTCATAGTATAGAGATTTCATTCTAAGCTGTCACTGATAGTTAGACCCACCACTAGATGAAACATAGTATAGTAATTGATAGCTAGAGGAAAATATACATCAATGAGGTCCAAGAGGACTAGACCAATAGGTAGAAGACCACACGATACTGGGTTGGTTTTTTGGGTCTCCTGAGACTGAGCAGGACCCGCGAGGAACAAGTTGTGTCATTCGTGAGGTGGGAATGGTCACAGGGCTCGCAACTGCCCGACCAGCCTTACAGACAACTAAGAGATGGTCAAAAGGTATCCTAGGTAGTGGGTAAGATTCGATCAAGGATGTCTGAAGGTAAGAAGTGGACGTGGGAGAGGAGCTGGCTGTGCAATAGGGCGTGGGCGGCGATTTGAGGTTCTACTACCACCACCTCCAGGTGGTCAACCCGAACCATAGGGAGTATGTGGATAGGTACGAGCTTAGATATAGTCAAATAATGCCTATGACGATGTTTCTCTAGTGAAGATATGGTGTACAGTCATTTTATACTCTATCCTAGATGCAGTGCATATAGACATAGGTTCTAGTCACTCATTTATTTCAACGACCCTCATTTAGATATCCGATATTCTGGTGGAGAAGTTGGATCATTCATTATGGCTAGAGACTCCTATAAGAGAATATTAAATGATTAAGCACTGTTGCCGGATGTTTGAACTTACTATAGGAGGAAATATCTTTGGCGAGGATCTCTTATTAATGGTGATGAGGCCTTACAACATCATCTTGGGTATGGACTAGTTATCAACAGTACATGCTCAGATTGACAATATCATGTGAAAAGATTAGTGTTCCCACATGGAATGGACCAGGGTTTCCTTCACCGATTAGAAGGGAACCTTTGCAGTTCCAGATGGACTTAACCAGAGGAGGGTGTAGCTGATCACCCATCTGTTGTCAATCATTACACTCGGAGTAGTTGATGTTGGGAGTCTATAAAATCCTATAGTGATGGAATTGTACGATGATGTTTTCCATAATGATGTTATGGTTCTACCTCCTTGCAGATATGTTGACTTGTTCATTGATTATTACCTCGACAAAACACCGAAATCTATAACTGCACATCAGATGTCTCGCGTGGAGCTTCGAGAGCTACGAGTATAGATGGGGGACTTGCTGAGGAAGGGAATCATTAGGCCTGATGTTTCTCCTTGGGCAGCCCTGATTTTGTTCACCAAGAAGGAGGATTGGAGTTTGAGACTATGTGTGGACAATCAGAATTTGAACCAGGTGACCATGAAGAACATGTCCCACCCCGAAGGATTGAGGATCATTTTGATCAGCTGAAGGGTGAACGATGGTTTTTGATGATAGAAATCATATCGGGCTATCACTAGCACAGGGTATGAGAGGAGGATGTGCAGAAGAAGAACTTCAGATGTCATTATGGCCATTATGAGTTCATGGTTATTCCATTCAGTGTAACCAATGCCCCATTAGTGTTCGTGATACTCATGAAAATGATCTTCTAACCATACCATGATCTCTTTGATGTAGTCTTCGTCAATGAAATCCTGATATACTATGTGATTGAAGAGGAGGATGCCTATCACCTACAGATAGTTCTTGACGCACTCTGAGAGCACTAACATTTTGGTATTCTCTTATAGTGCCAGTTCTGGACTTGATAAATTCACTTCTTGGGTCACATCATCTCGGAGGCTTGTTTTTTGGTGGATCTATCCATGATTGAGACTGTATATGCTCGGGAGCCACCCAAAAGTGTGATGAAAGTGCGGAGTTTATTGGGTATGTCCAGTTATAACCTGATGTTTTTGCTAGACTTTTTTAGAGTTGAGACAACCTTATCATCATTGATAGATATGGGGAAACCCTTCATTTGTTTGGAGAGACTGTAGTGTATTTTCCATGATCTAATGCAGAGACTGATGAGTGACCACATCTTTACGTTCCCTAAGGAGGTTGTGGGGTACGTCATCTAATACGATGGATCATGGACCTAACATGGATGTGTCATACAGAATTATTAAGTATTGATTTTTTATGGTTCTCGACAATTGAGACTACATGGGAAGAACTACAATGCCCATGACCTGAAGTTAGTAGTAGTGGTCTTTTCTTTGAATATGTGGTGACATTACATGATGTGCGAATGTTTTACAGTCTATATTGATCATATGAGTCTCAGATATATCTTCTCTCAGAAGGAATCAGACCTGAGATAAAATTGTTGGGTGGAGATCTTCTAGGACTATGAATTTGAGATAGTGTATACTCTTGGGAATGGGAACATATTACAAGATTCACTCAGTAGGATATCTCGTATACAGTTGCCTAGTGAGGCTACAGAGCAACTAGCCAATTTGATAATATCCTATGTGGATCGAGAAGGAGAAACTTATCTTCAATATCTAAAAGTCACTTCACCAATCATTCAGTGAGTTCGAGAGGTGATGTTAGGGGAAACAGAATGTGAAGCTCAATGTGCTCAGATATCCATAGGATAAGCACCTGATGGATATATTGAAGGTTGGAAGAAAATAATCTTTTTCTGAGGGTGTACTATGGTACCATTCGTTCTTAGAGAATAAGTGTTGAGGTAGTTCCTTACATCCCCTCTAGCGGTACATCCAAGAGTGGTGATGATGTACGAGAATATCCAAAATCAATACTGGTTTCTGGGAATGAAGAAAGTAGAGGAAAATTTTGTTTCCCAGTGGCACACTTGTCAGCAATTAAAGGTAGTGTGTCAGGTTCCAAAAGGCTTAGTTTAGCAAATAAATGTGCCAGAGTGGATGTGTGATTTAATTTCCATGGACTTTGTGAAAGGACTTCCATGCATGTCTATGGATCATGATTATATCTGGGTGATCAATGACTGACTCACCATGTCGGCCGACATCCTACCTATCAGAGAGCAGGGATCAGTAGAGCCATGGGATGCATCGAAGTTCAGCAGATTATATGGCTTCATGGAATTCCATCCACGATTGTCTCCAATAGGGTTTCATGTTTTACATCCTAGCTATGGAAGGGGTTTTAGGAGGCATTGGGGACATTGATTTGGTTTACCTTTCAGATAACCTCTTTGTAGGACTAACCCATGTGAGTCAGCACTTGTAGGACTAGAGATGGTATGGTCTACCACAGAGAAGGGTCATATCATCCTGAAGCGGATGAAGACCTCATAAAGCATGTAGAAATCATCTGCTGACAAGAGAAAGATACCTCTTGAGTTCAAGGATGGTGACCAAATATATCTATGGTCCTCACCTAAGTGAGGTTTGTGAGGATTTGGCCTGGGCGGAAAGTAATCTATGAGGTTCATCGGACCCTTCCATGTCCTCAGCATATTTCACAAGATGGATTAAAACTTATCTATTCCACCTTAGTTGCACCGAGTGCATGACGTTTTCCACTTATCCTGAATCACGAGATACGTACATGATCCTTACCACATCATTGACTGGGTTGAGTTGGATGTCGATGATGTGGTGAGGTTTTTGGAAGTTCTAGTGGAGATTGAGGATCGACATGATCGGGTCCTTCATGGGAGTTCTATGCCTTTCGTGCACGTACATTGGTATTATTGGAACCTCCAAGAGATATCATGGGAGAAGGTGGCTCTGTATCTTGCTCAATACCCCTCACTAGTTTCCATAGTATGTGTTGTGGCTTTGGGGGATGCAAATCCCTAAGGGGGGATAATGTAATAACCCAAATTTTTTCAGGTAATTTTTTACATTATAAAAAATTATTTCAAGTCCAAAAAATTGATGGAGTGTTATTCTGAGGCCCGGTTTTCCTGGAATGAATTACTGAATAATTTTTTTGGTACGTTCAGTAAATGCGAGAGTAACATTTTATTACTTTTTAACTAGTGAATGAAATTCTAATATGAGGACATTGTTGAACTCACAGCACAAAATTTCGCTTAAGGAGACCTTCACCTCGACTACAGTCGGTCGAGGGTGAAAATTAGTTTTCAGACATTTCATGGAAGAAAATAAAATAATCATTCATTATTTTATTTTCTTAATTGAAACCTCCCATTTTGTATATAGTGGTGGGGACCACCTGACCCACGAACTCCAACTTAAATTTTAGTAAACCCTTTGAATTATAATAATTATTTGAGCCTACAATAATTGGTTTAACTAACATAAAATATTAATTTGGAATGTCACTTATATCATGGAAAAATCATTGGAAAAAGATGAGAGCCTTGGAGATATCATTTAGAGTATCATCTTAAAATGAAAAATGTCCCCGAATCTAGATCAAGGATGACTCATGAGCATGGATTCAGAGCGTGGTGAGGGGGAAACGAATTTCAGAGTGCCCTTCACTGAATCCATCCTCTCCCTCACGACACCACCAACAGACGAATGAGGTAAGAGTTTTAAATTAATTTATGATTAAATCTATTTTGTTGATTCTTCATATTATGTATTCACAACAATGATGTCTAAAAAACATGGCCACCCTCTCGTACTTATACCTTGCCGCTTTTTCAGTAATTCTTCGCGCGTTCATCGAGTGGTATTTGATGCCAAATAATTAATGATACTGGAAACAAAACATTTTGTTGAGAATGAAGTATGGACATGGAGCCATCGACCGAAATATCCTGAATATGCGGTCATTGTATTTTTTGGGATTAGAATGAAGTTGCATTGAACCGCAGAAGAGGAGGGTAGCTGGCACACCGGCCTTCCGCGTAGAGGTAAGGCGACAAAAATCCGCCCCGCGGGATGAGCAGGAGGTCGTGGCCCATCGGGCGTGATAGAGCAAGTTCAAGACCAGTATGTCATCCGACCGTGTGGGAGAGAGGCGGAACGCATCTGCGCCCCCAATGATGCAGGAGGGTGCGACCACTTGGTAGTTGTAGAGGTAGATTGGTGGTTAAAACCTATCCATCCACGGATAGAGAAGCACTGTCGCACTGCTGGGAGGAGGAGGACCAACTAGTGAACAAGGCATCCATGGCGCACCGAGTCAAACCTACTACAGCGAGTCACGCTTCTCAAAACCGAACTACTATTTGGTTGTATGGGTGGCCTGAGAGGCCCCTTCCTTCCGGTATCAGCAAGAGAGGACCCTTCCATGATTGTCCACCCAATCAAGGGCCACCCCACCGGGCCACACCACCAGTCCACGCCCTTCGTGGGTCACCCCCTTGGTGGGCTAGGCCAAACCATGTCCTAGTGGTTTGGACCCATTGCAGCCTAGGCCAATCAGGATGGGTCAGCAAGGCTAAGTCTGGCAGGGTCTCTCTGACCTCGTCGGATCAACCTGGGCCAATCTGGACCCAGTTTCACTATTTTGACCATATCTTGAGATTGGGCATCTGTTTGAAGAACCTTCTACAGAACCAGAATCCTTGGATTGAGATAGACCTTTTGGTGTACTCCACTTGAGTTTCAGATAATGTTGGAGTATGGGAGGGTTAGATCGTACTTGAATCCAACTGGGCCCTCAGAGCATAAACACAACTAACAAAAATACCAGGCATCCGATTGACGTGTTTTCTATTGTTTTGGGGGCCTTATGACATGATGGTCCATTGGGATAATTTTTCAGGTAACATTGTGGTGGTTTATGTATGACTGATATCTCGAGGGACATATTTTATGGTCATCGAGTGCACCAGGTGTGATGAATCCAGTGGCATGTAGTGAATCGGAGGTTGGAGACAGATAATACAGATGTTCATTAACAATCGACTCTTGGATGGTCGAATCAAGTGTGGGTTATTTCAAGGGTTAGTACCTATCAATCTTGTGTGGGTCAATCCTTAGTGATCCTATATGGGTCAGTGCATACCGATCATGTGTAGGTCAGATCCTATGTGGGTTAGCCCTCAGTGATCCTATGTGGGTCAGTGCAAGCTGATCATATGTGGGTCAGATATAGGGTCGGTTATTGTGGGGGTTAGAAACTATCGATCGAGTGTGGGTCAGAATCTATATAATCAGTAGTTCTGCCTCTTGATAGAAAAAGATGATTTTGCTTCACAAATAATCATATGTACTTCTATACATCACTTATTCCTGTTTGAGTTGACTCTTTACCATTGTGGCATACCTATGAGGTACTTATATCATCTTGGTGATACCTTTGTGGTACGTCTAACATTGTGGTATTATTTACTCATGTGTGAGGTGTCTTTTTATTGATAACATAGGCATATGTATTGTCTTATACCTAAGTAGTGTGATAACTATTTCATCATGATTTGAGATGAGATCATACATTGTGGATTTTGAATTGTGGATTCTATGAGACCTTTGTTGGTCTTGGAGTCCCTAATAAGTATCGTTATACTCACCCCTACACGGGATACAACCTCAGCTTTCTATGTCATGTGCAGATGATGGATAAAACTGACTGATGATGAGGATACTAGTACTGGAGGTTGCTGGGGTGGGGCGGGGGAGGACATTAGACAAGATTTTCCACGGAGACGACTGTTCGTGCGCTACACCAACCCTTCATGTAGGATCCTTGGTGGATGTTCAGAGGATATGTTTCAAGTCTTACTTTTACATTCATGTTTTACTTATACATTCAAGTTGTATTTGTAATCTAGGCCCTTTACTTACGTTACACACCATGTTTACTATATAAGTATACCTTGTTAATATATCTTTCTTTGTTCTTGGTATGTGTGTGTATATAGGTTTATAGGCAATGTCATCCCTATTTTTGGGATATGCCTTTCTGGTACTAGTCAACAGCCCATGGCCAATGGAAGGCAGGTATGGGATAGTCATGGAACGAGCCCCAGGGGACTGGTCATGATAATTATAGTGTTATAAAATTCATTTTATGGATTTCAAAATCTAATGAATCAATATAAATTAGGTTTTTTTCTTAAAATGTCATTTGTTAAAAAAAGTATCATTGTAGTTTATATGCTTATTTAGATTTAGTTTCACCATCTTGATGATATTTAATCATTTAAAATGTACTATATATTTTTAATAATCAAATTTAATATAATTTAATCTGATAAGAATTGTATTTATAGTGAATATTTAAATGATTAAAATTATGTTAAAACGACTATGGTTAAAATAGATTTACCAAGGGGATTTGTAAAAAAATGTTGTAATAGTAGGATTGCCTCCCATACAAATAAATTTTTTATTATTTTAAAAATATTTATTTTAATATTAAAACAAAATTTAATTTTAAGATATTTTGATCAAATTTCATAGTAATGTGACCATATATAATTGAAATATTTTATGAAAATAATTGTTCCTCCCTCCCCTCCTTAATAAATGGTCACATATCCCCCTCCTTTTTTAAAAAAATTTGTTCCTTTTGGATCATCCAATACCAAATTAAAATAAATATAATTATTCATCGTTATATAATATATCATTCGTTATTCTTCCAATATCAATCATTCAATGCATCAGGATATTGGAAAAGGAAGTATCCCAAACATGATATTAATATCCTTAAAAAGATATTTCAATTTTAATTTATCATCCAACTCTAGTTAAACAATTTACCCTACAAACATGATGAATAATCTATCATAAATATAATTATATGTTATTATTATAACAAACTAACCATTTTTATCCCCTTCCCCGAGAAATGTGAAATATTATAATACCTTTTTTTGCCTCTGGAATACCATCTCCAAATAGTGAAATGATTCATTTAACAACATCATCATTCATTTAAATATAATTTGATGGATTTAAAATTTATAAATTATGGTTTTAATATATTTTTATACATGAATTATAATATATCATATACAATCTAAATATCATATCCATTTTAAAATGATGATGTCATTATTGAATACGCGTAGGTTACCATCTTCAAGATGTGATGTGATTTTTTCCATTTATAGTTAAATTGGATGGGTGTAATGAAATTTTAAATGAATAAATATGATCTTTATGATATAATAAATATTATCTAATTTCTAATTATCATTTACATTTCATTCATTCCATATATCAAAAAGTGTAACGAATTTCCCATACCTGGGTATGGAATACGATGTCTACATTGGGATATAATAACATTATTTTCTAAAATGTAAATTAATAAATATATATATTTAAATAATGATTATATATGATTTTTATGTCAATAATATGATTTTATAGATTACGTAATTATCATCACTGTACAAGGACCATAATCATTGAACAAAAACAACTATGAGTGATGAATAAGTTATCTCTCGGAATGATGATAATAATGAAATATTATTAATGAACATGTGATATGATTTCGGAAGTAATTCATTAATGGTATTAAAGTAATTATGATATTTTTTATATATAATTATAATAAATTTATATTTATATTAAATAATTTTTTTCTTTTACGAACATAGATGGTCATGAAGAAATGATTTTTTGTTATAGTCTCATTGTTAACCAAGATTATTTGTGACTAAAAATTTACAATTATCATATTATATGTTCTATAATTACTAAATGATATGTATTTATTTTAAATCATTATATTTTGAAGGATTTAATTTACAGTATTTCATGATTATTTTCATCAAATTTCTTTTTATTTTCAAATTACATGGTATTTAGGGAAAAACTGATTTTGAAAAGAAAGGATATTTTTCTTTAAGAATTCATTACAAGTGTTTTATCGAAACCAATTTCCATCTATGATGAAATTATTTCATATGTGTATGTTTCAAGTATAATTTATCTATGATTTACATGGTTTTAATTTTCTTATGATGAAATGAATTCGATTTTTTTTATATGAATTTTTTGATGATGGGATGATGTTTATGAAACCCATTTTATTCTATTTGTTATGATGAATGATTTATGTATATTTTTTGGCACAATTAAGAATGAAATCATTATGACATGGGTGAGACCTATATCTCCATCCAATGCATTGGGTAAATATTTATATCTCATGAGAAAGACATGGCTGGATCAGTAAGTTAATCAGGTTCAGTATTACAGGACTGCAATGAGGTGTGAACTCGATTCAGAATGGGACTTTGTCCACTAAGATGGTCTTGGAAGCAGTTCCTTGTCTACTTTGGAAATCATAACATGTGCATAATGAATTCCACAATTACATGTTTTATTACTATGATAGTTTATCATGATTAATGTTTCTTTTATGATCTATGCCTTGTGTACTTCCAAGAATTATGTCGTTGCTCATGATTTTGATGATTAGATTTTATGTTCGGGGTTTGGAATTCAATTGTTTATAGATTGTTTTAAGTTCACTATTCTTAAACTTACTGAGCATTTGAGCTCACCCTTAATATGTTTTCATTTCACCAGGATTTAAATAAAGTTATTAGGTAAGAAAACAATATGGGAATATATTTATGGGAGATGTTGAAGATCTTTCACCATGATTAGAAGTTTATTTTCTGAGATTCCAATGACACTAAACAATTACTGTCCTTGTGTGTATATCTTCTTTATGTATTAAGTATTCATCCAATGTAATGTAATGTCCATGTACGTCAAGATTTGGGTCTCTATAGTTGGCATCTGAGGAAAGGTTTAGTTAACCTTTGAAATCTAGGATGCAAAAACTTTAGTGAGATCTCTAGAGATATTTTATGGTATGTCTAGGGATGTCCCTAAGTTTATTTATACATATAGGTTATAGTCCAAGATGTACCGTAATTATTTTAGAAATAAAAATATATTTTTGATATTAAAGTTACTCCCTCTTGATTATGATTTTTGCCTCTCACACTATTTTTTTTGGGTTTTAGAAAATAACTGGAAACAGGAATATTCATGATAATAGAGGATATGATGGGAAATGGAATGATATTATTTATGAGCAACCAAATAAATAGGATTTGGATGTCCATTCATCATTATTATGCCTAATAAAAAATCTCATAATATGATCAATAATCTCAACTTTGGTAAGTTTCTCGACTCAGCTAATAAGGGAAAGATGAAGTTTCATGATGATCATAGAAGAAATAGTGTTCAATATATATCATGTAAATCATGTTGGAAGAGGCATCAAGGAGAATGTTTCAAAGGAACTGGAAGATTCTATGGGTGTGAAAAAGAAGGAAACAAATCCAGTAAGTACAAAGGAAAAGGTTCAGTTAACACCATGGAGAAGGATAATGGTATTGCTACGACATCAACATTGAATAGATTTTTCAAATGTGGAATGTATGGGCATTATGAAAACAAATTCCATAAGGGAAATCTCATGAAGAGAATCAGCATGGTCATATGGGTAGTATTTATGTGGATGATGATGAGGAGACTAAAAATCATATATGAGATAAAAGAAGTGTTGAAGCTTTCTCAATGGTTTGAGAAGGCAGTGGAATGATTTTATGTTT
Source organism: Viscum album (assembly GCA_963277665.1). Taxonomy (NCBI): domain Eukaryota; kingdom Viridiplantae; phylum Streptophyta; class Magnoliopsida; order Santalales; family Viscaceae; genus Viscum; species Viscum album. The sequence goes on from OY728132.1 coordinate 1,970,822,235, forward strand.
ATTAAAAGTTATGTTCTATAGGTAATTTCATTATAGTATGGAATAAAGAAACATCTAAGGATTGTTACACTATTGTTTTTTTCTAAAGTATTAGAAAGTATATGTTGAATGGTACTGGTAAACATGAAATGTTATTTATATATTTTTGAAAAGAAGATGATATGCGTATAATGAAAGGATAAGGAGAAAATGATATTTTTATAGTATTACTTAGCTCATGACTGACATATGGACTAAGTGATATCATGGTTTGAGTATATAGAATATTTGGGATTTTGGTATGTGGAAATAGTTAACTTTTGATAGCATTTATGTTTTCACTAAAGTTCAATGGGTATTAATTTTCCAACAAAATACATGATTAAGGTATTCACATGTTTGGAATGTGACCAAAAAGATATATCTCAGGATATATGGGGTATAAATGATGGTATTAATGTGCTTGTTATGTGACCTCTGAAATAATTATTTTCTTTACACATGGACAAAAATATTTTTGATAAGCATAAAGGTTGGAATGGATTATGTTGGACATTAGATATAATTGTTTAAGACTAGAATTTTTTTTGATATTTTTTATGGAATGTTATAGTAATGTAGTTTTAGAAAAAATGAAAACCTGCAGGATGGGGGACAACCCATCGCGTCGAACAAGGCTGTGAGAATCGAACCCACAACTGAAGTGCGACAAGCCTTTACTGCCTACCACTAGCCTACAGGAATCCCCTATTTAGTAGAAACCAGTTTTATTATATTAAGAAGTATGATATATGATGCATAAGTCCATTTTATGAACCATATATGATTAATCTCACTATAGATGGACTTATGTATTTTTATAACTTTTTCTAACCTTTTGTTTGAGACAGATGGAATGTCCCATCATTCTATCACATGATCTGCTAACACTTCACCAAAGACAAATTCAACTTCACTTCTTTAAGATATGAAGTGGAAATTGTCCATGTAACGACCAATAGTGAGACTGTACCAAAATCCTGAAAGTATTTCTTGTAATTCCAATTTCATCAACTTTAGGGAAATGATCTTGAAAACCAAAAATGTTGTCTTAGTGCCCTTATATCCAATGAAACAGATGGTACCATATATAATCACAAATCTATGGATTTGTGATTGTTTTATTTTTCATAACAATGTTTCTACCCCTCTCCATCAGAACATGATGGTTAGATTTCTATTCTATATCCATATTTTCACCAATGTTCTCGTATGTGGAAACCCAGTGATTTGTTAATTTGAGTAACCGTTACGTTTTATACTTTCGTTTTTAATGATTATTTTAGGTATTTCTTTTTACGATTAGAGTTTCTATTAAATAAACTTTCGACTAGTAACCATTTAAAACCCTGAATAATTTTGAGGGCGAAATTCATTTTAAGGTGGGCAGAATGTATCACCTCGAGATTTTATGAAAAAAATTCATTATAATTTTATTGATGTATTGTGTGGTACGCTAGACCAAAAGGAGCTTGCACTACACGAATCCCTGACTTGGTTTTCATTTCACGCAATCACGACCTTCCACGATATCTTGTGTTTTACGCAATACCGAGTTTCACTAAACAATGATATGTTATATAAACTAGCTGTGATGAATAGTAATACACACTTTTTAAAATTATATAAATTTTATCGTTCTAAATGGACTTCATTTTTGGATTCGGAATATTGAAATTAGCCTCGGGTAATTTTTTTGTATTTTAATTAAAACATTCAATTTTTAATGAATAGTGAAAACACTGGGTTACTATTTAAAAACCGACTTTTTGTTTAAATTATTATATATTTTATTTAAATTATTTTAGGTAAAAATTGATAAAAAATGCGTATATTATTTCAACATAATTAATTTGAGTAATTTTATAATAATTTTAGATATATAAATTTTTTTGAACTTTTCACCGTATTTTAACCATCTCATAGTAGAATTTGGAAATTCACATAAAACATAATTTTTCCACTTCTAGGAGAGGAATTTTGAAAATACGAGATACACGGTAAATATCAATGACTAAAATGTGGTTCAATGAGTTGAAAATAATTTTTGGTGAATAGTAACTTTTTAGTTTATTTACCACGGTTAAAAGTAAATAGGGTAATTAAGGGTAAAAATAATATTACTATAACCCTATAACATGTCCTAATTCTATTGGATAAGTGTCATTCGACAAAAAACAACCTTAGGAATAAAATATGACCATTTATATCCCGTTGGATTAGATTAGTACAATTATTATTAATTTATTTAAAGAAGGGTTAAAATAGTTAAAATCAAAGATTAATAACTAATTCATTTTTAATATAAGGTTATACATAAGATAAAATCGACTATAAATATTCATTACAAATCTATAAAGATTTAATACCTAATGGTATTTTATTTATAATTTTTAGACATTAAATAGTTTGTGTTAGTTATGACACAATGGTGATGAAGTAATTACTTAAATAATCAAATATTAAAATAATTGATAATATAAATACCCTAATAAATGTAATTAGAGACCTTTTATAAATTCCACTAATTTTATATGTTAATATGAAATGTCATTATTTATTTAATTAAATTTTTTGGAACAAATCATGTTGTCATAAGTTTCAAAAAAATCTTTTACCAAATAGTGTCAAAATTGACATAAAATAGTTTTTAAAACAAATATTATATTATTAATAGTTATGTTATTGATAAAAATCGATGGATTGACAAAATGACATATATAAATATATATATATATTATTAATGAACCGCTTGGGGTTCTTTTGGCTTGTTATAGTATGTTTATTAACCATATCGTGTAAAAAAACAAGAAGATACAGTAAAAGTTAAATTATTTGACTTAGAGTTAAATCTAAATGATAAGGTTAAAATTGTAACCTAAACTTGTCTAAAATCTATTGGTTGACAGGATTTCGACCCATCACAACATTAGATTCAAAATAAATCAAATTTTGAGCTATTATAAACCGAATATTACATTATTATAAAATATTATTTTATGTTTTTTCAAAGGTGCCCCACTCCTCCCCTATAAAAAGGGAACCCCTTCCCTCTTCTATTCACACCCTTTTGAGCCTTGATGCTCGGAAAACCCCGGCCATTTTTTCTTCTCCACTTCTCTAGAAACATTTGTAAGGTTTGGGTCTTCTCAAAATACCATCTCTACTTCTTTAAGAGAAGTCTTAAAGGAGGTGCGTCGAAGAAGAGGTAATCTCTTCTTCCGATTCCCTCAAGTTTCTTTCTTCTTATACTTCTTCTTATTTAGTTTTATCATTATAATGTAATAACATCAGTATTATGTATATACTGATATGTTATTATATATATGAAACAACCCTATTTCACCTTCTATCCATCCTACTGAAAACTAAATCATCGCACGTTCGTACGTACGGAATACCGTCTCCACGCCATGGTGCAATATGTTTTTGACCACCACCTTACATAGATGGGTATAATGGTGTAAATAAATAACTATATCTAATTATTTTAAAGTGATATTGATTATGAAATATTATACATACACATCAATACAATTCCATGATCATGAGAATGATATCATCGCTCGTGCGTACGTACGGACTACCGTCTCCACGACGCGATGAGATTCATTCTCCATGTTAACCATTCATGAACGATTATAAAGTATATATAATAAGTAATCATGAAATATATGACATAATAATGCTACTGGATTTATGTATATATATATTTATTTCATCAACTTAATTCCATTCAATTCAATAAGGAAACGAAAAACAGTGTTCTTGCGTACGTACGGCCTACCGTCTCCATTAACGGTGTATTTATTTCCATTATCGATATATCATATATATATATATAATGAATATATATTATTTATAAATAATTTTTTACATTTTTGAATTATGAAAATCAGTATATAAGTAATAATATCAATAACAAGAAGTCGAAACACGTACAATAAATGAAACGATTTTACCCAATTCTCTGCTCTTACATTGAATTTAAAAAATAACGGGTAATATAAAGTCATAAGTAAACAATATATGATATAATATCAATGAATATGATTCTTTAATATGTCAATGACATTATTTAAATCATTATACAAGAGTTTCTTATACATACGAAGCATATCGGACATAAGGTAAGGGGATAATTTTTCAATCTCATTTTTTATCCAAGATTGCATATATGTAAGTATTTATTGGGGCTATGTTTATAATCCATGTCCATGTTTTCTAAAAATGTTTTCATAAAATTTTTTATACTCTTCCATGTACTTTTATTTTCATTATTACCCTTTTCTGACTTTTACCACATTGTATGGAAGGAATCTTTCCTATATTTACCATATAATGCACTTTTAGAATTTTCCGGAAAAAGTATGAGAGGAATGTTTTTTTAACTTATACGGCTTGAATGGATTTTTATGGTTTCATAACTCCTAATTCTCATAAAGCTTCCTTTACAATATTTCATGATTCTTTTCCTCAAAAGTCCTTTTATTTTAAAATTACATGGCATTTTTGGAAAAAAATGATTTTGAAAAGAAAGGATATTTTACTCAAGAATTCATTTCATGTGTTTTATGAAAAACAATTTCCATCTACAATGACATTATTTTATATGTGTATGTTTCAAGTATAATATATATATGATTTACATGGTTTCACTTTTCTTATGATGAAATGATATCCATTCTTTTTATATGGATTATGTGTTGACGAGATGATTTTTAAGAAATCGATTTTATTCTTTTGGTTATGAGGAATGATTTATATATATTTTGTGGCACAAGTAAGAATGATTTCATTATGCGAAGTGTGGGAGCTATATCTCCCACCAATGCATTGGATAAAGATTTATATCTCATGAGATAGACATGGATGGAATGTTATGTTAATCTGGTTCAATATTACAGGTTTGGAACGAGAAGTGAACTCGATTCAGAATCGGACTTTGTCCACTAAAATGGTCTTGGAAGCAATGCCTAGGCTTCTATAGAAATCATAACATGTGTATAATGGATGCCATAATTACATGTTTTATTACCATGCAATTTTATCATGATGAATTTTCCTTTATGATCTATGCCTTCTGTACTTCTATGATTTATGTCATTTCTCATGATTTTGATGTTTAGATATTATGATCAAGTTTTTGCATTCAAATGTTTATGGATCGTTTTATGTTATCTATGCTTACCCTTACTGATCATTTTAGCTCACCATTTATTTTTTTTTTTACCCAGGATTTAAAGAAAGGTTTTAGGTAAGAAAAAAAAGGAAGTTATTTATGGGAGATGTTGAAGATCTTTCACCATGATTAGAAGATTATTTTCCGTGTTTCCAAAGACACTAAACTATTACGGTCCTTCTGTGTCAGTTTTCATTATGTATTAAGTATTTTGAAAATGTAATGTAATGTCCATGTACGTCAAGATTTGTGTCTCTACAGTTCCCTTACCCAATAAATGAATAATAATTTTTTTATCACATGTCTAAAAATGGCTGGTAGTTTTCATGAATATAATTCAAAATGATACATATCATTTGTATATGATTTTTTATAGATCCTTGTTTCCACTGAAACTATACCTTTACAGTACTCAAAAGAAATTTAATTGAAAAATAAATTAAATATCAATCTAAGATTATGTAATAATATTATTTTATATGTATAGTTCTATTTAGTATTTGTTAGTGGAAAGACATGTATGTTTTGGAAACTAGGATATTGAAGAATAGGTGGGAAATTTTATAATAATACCAATAATTGGAGAATATATTTTGTTATTGTTATCAATGAATGTTTTTCTTAGGATTATTATTCTTTTTCTAGATACTAAATGTGGAAATGGTTTTGGAACATATTCATTTACGGTTGAAAATCCTATAATGTGCGATTCAAGAATATATTGGCTAATATTCGGGTCCATGAAGAATGGGCCATAGCTATGCACCTAGTTTGAAACTCTATGATTATATTCTATGGAAATTTCACATTTTAAGGATATATTATAATGTATTTTAATAGTAATTACCATGAAAGACCTATGTTAAACCTACTTTGTAATATATTAATTATTGTGTTTGGAAATTTAGATATCCAACCAATGAATTACAATATTATAAATTATCCCTACAATTAATGATGTTTGAGGGACATAAAAATCATTTTTGTTTATGAACGTGATTTATGATAGAACAATTATGCTGATGTGATAAATTTTATTCTATAATATTGAAGTGACCCATTTTACCTTATTATTTGAATTCTTATATATCAGGAATAGTATTAAGGAATATTAATTCAAATAATAAATAAATAACTGTTGAATTGTTTTTTAAATACTTTTAATTGTCTAATAGAAAAATATCTATTCTTTGAATCTTACCTAATTGATATTTGTGGGATTTTATCCTTAAAAATGATTTAATTAATCCTATAATTATATATTATTTTAGTGTTGGAAATGAATGTATGTATTTAAATAAATCTCACAAATTTTTTTGAGAAAGTGAAGTGATATATGTTTGATAAAACAATCATATGAACTTATATCATTGTGAGGATGCATTTTAATATCCAATGGAAATTATATATGTTTCATGGATACAATTCAAAATAAAATTTGATTTTAATCTCTTATAGTTGGGTAGAAACTATACAACAAAGATATTTCAATTTAATAAATCTCTATTGATGTGAACAAAAAAATATTATCCTAGTATTCATATTGATTTTGAACAGAGGTAAATTAAACTCATATATTACGTTACACTGATTTCAGTGACTTGATATATAAATTAACACATTGAGTTAATGGAATTGGAGAAAAGGTATTGGTTAAACATAAGAAAGGATAACTATTCCTATGTTATACACCATTGGTAATTCCCTTACAATTTATCAAGAAGATACATGGACACATGAGAGTCAACATTGAATACACTATGTATACATATATGATAATAATGATTAATTTCCATCATTATTGTATTGATGATATTTTTAACCATTATGTCTATATAAACATTTTTAAAATAATTATCCTTAATCTTGATTATATCACATTAGATTAAAATTTGAATACATTCACATGTTATCATTTTATTCAATGTATGAACACCATGACTTCATAGTGACTCAATTTCATATAACCGATAGCCACATTTATTTATATATTTATTGATTTTAGTGTTTATTGATTGATGTGATCAATTTATAATAGTAATAAAATACAATATTCTATATATACTCAAGCGAATGGTAGAGAATAATGAAATCCTGGGGATTGTTATATACAACCGAAGGATTTATAAGTTGTAAGAAAAATTTTACATTTGATAATTTTAAATTAAAAGTGTTTATTTTCTGGATCATATTCTCATGTATGGGTATAATATTATACATATTAAAGGAAGTGGTGTTTAACATTGTCCTATACTAATGATTTTGTATAGAATTCGTAGTTTTGTTATATTTCATCGATATTTTTGAGGGTCTATTATGGATTTATCATGCATAAATAATACAATCATTACGTTAACCAAGAATGTGGTTAGACTCCATTGAATGAAGAATACTGAAAACCATTTCATGGAAATTGAATTAAATATGGTTAGTGAACATGTTAACACAGTACCCTAAAATAGAGAACAATATTTAACTTCAGACGATTCATGAAATAAATTTCATGGAAGTTTTCATAGGAAAATATTATTGGCTAGTAGTTTATTCATTACATCAATTTATGATTCATGATAAAAATTACATCACTAATGATTTGGGGTAATCATTCGTAATAATTGCCTTAATTATATGGATTAATTGTACTAATAGATAATGGTTTGAAATATGTGGTCATTAATAACTATTAAATAAAATATTTGACCATAAATATTTATATATGTGCAAATGAATATTTTGGTAGTTGAATAATTATTATGAATTTTCATTATATTACCACCCTGGGTAAAATTACTAGGTTGTTGGTATATTTAATCGAAAGGATGATACATGTCATTTTTTGAGGATAACAATTAATTAAATATTTATAAATTTTCATCGTATTGAACATTAAATCATGAATGATAATTTAAAATATTTTCATTCTCACTTGATTCCCCATCCATCACTCTATGTTATAATTAATGTGTAACAAATATTGGATGTGGAGATAAAATAAATTTGTAAAATTGTTTCATGTTCAATAATGATTTTGATAAAAAAAATATATTTTTTGAAACATGTATGTTTTAAATTAATACCACACATGAAGATGGAGCTAATTGATGATTATTATATCTCATATTTCACTATCAATCGATGAGGTACGGATATTTATAGATAACTGGAAAACTATTTCTACTAGGATAAAACGATGATAGGTATTATGGAGTATGTTAAACGTGACTAGAATTCAAAAAATTTGAGGCTGATATATATTCACTTATAGGTATGTGATAATGACTATCCATTTGTAAATTTGTACGAGAATACATCAAAATGGATTTCATCATTAGACTCAAAAGAACATCTAAAGGACACAATGTTATTTTGGATATAGTTAATTGTCATACGAAGACATTACACAACATATATATCATCGATGGATTATTTCTTGCAAAAATTTCTAGGATACATGCTAATGTTTTTTAGTTTACATGGGTTATAGTTTTATATTATATCTGATAGTTATTTTTGGCATACCACATTGTGTTGGAGAAGTCTTCAGATACCTTAAGTTATGTATTTTGTTTTAGAAATACATATCATCTTTATACATATAATTATTCATATATGTCACATATATGAATTAATTTTAAGGAAAAGTTTGCCTAATTTTATTTATTTTTTGGGGGGTGGGTGGTGGTTCCCATGCATTTATTAAGGAAAGGGTGAGTTTAAACAATTTGGGCTAAATAGAGATCCCATTTCCAGATTTAAAACCCAATTTTTTTTCTTTTTTAACTCATTCATTTTTCAATATTATGAACCCATTAGAAATCCAACACGGCCTATCCTAACCTATTAACAACACAATATCATTTTTCACCCTTTAGTAATCCATAATAATTGTGGAATTCAGTTTTTATTAAATGAATTGGGATAGTCCGGAATCCCATATCCAGTTTGAAAAAAATAGTTTATTTTATATATTATTCAATTTTTAGGATTGTTTTTGTGATTCTATGTCTCACCTAAGACTATTGATCCCTGGCACGCCCCATTCTCTTTTCCACCTCTTTAGTGCTCATATGCTTCACAAATTAGGGCAGAATCTCTTATGTATTCTCAAATCATCCATATTTGAATAAGTAACACGTTTCTATCATAACTCCTTCATGTATTGCTATTTTTTTCATTTTAATTCTTTACATGACCTTCTCAGCCTTATTAGGACCACAATTTCATTTATAGCAATTTGGGAATTCAAATACTGGTGTATATGGGTAGATTTAATCAAGATCCCTCAAGTAAGTTTGTCTCCTTCCATATTCCTCCAATTTTCAAACAGTTTCATCCATTTGATTAGGGTTTCATCCATTTGTTATTAAATTTTAAAATGTCCCACAAGTGGTTATTCAAACCTAGGGATTTTTCTTATGTTACTTGGTATATTTATCTTGTTTTAGGCTTGATCTAAGTCCCATGGGGTGCGACTGTGGTGCAATTGATCTTTCGCACATTGATTCAAGTGTTTTGGAACTTGTGTTGGGTGATTAAATGGTTAAAAAATTCATAATGAGTTAGCATTGATTAGTTTTTATTTTTATCAGACCTATATTTCATTTCCATTGAATTAGAATCTATATTCGGTGGCGTTTGTTTAGAAAATGTCATTAGGTACCAATTTTGTGTTAAATTGGGTGTTTTAAATTTCTATTTAATTTTATTCCAATTGGGGTTGATCTATAACTCATGTAATGAGTTTATAGAAATTGTTTCGGTGCTTCAGATTATGTTTATGTTAATATGGGTATGCAAATGGTGTTAAAAGAAATATTTTGAAGGGATTTTTAGTGAAAAACATTTTTTAATTTTGTGAAGTTATATTATTGAAATTATAATGGTTTTACATAGTTGTGTAAGTGGTGAAAAGAAATAGAAGATAATATTTTGAGTTGATTATAAACAGAACTGATGTTTTTATGTCATAATGGCTTTTTTCATCATGAGATAATGGTTTTTGTACAATGGGGGAAGCCATGGTATCTAGGAGGGAAGATATGTACAAGTACGCCTCTGATTTGGAGCGGTGCTATCCATGTTTCATAGAGAAAAATGGATGAGGACATCACTATAAAACATTAGTGATGATTATTGGGGACCACTATGTTATGGGAATGTTCAATACTAGGGGCTCATGCACTAAAATGGATTTATCTATAGTTACATTACAATGAGTTAGAAGGTACACAGGGCTAGAGACTAACTAGTGCATATGGGTTTTCACAAGATTAGTCCTCATTGAAACATTTGTAATTATCATTAGAATATGGTTTTTTTAGAAATTAATGTAGCATAAATGTTTTAAATAAAAGTGCTCACTCATGCAATATTTACTTTGAAAACATATTACATTCAATTGTTCCATTATTAGAAAATTATTTCCCCCACTTATTGTATATAAAAAAGGTATTATTATTTACTTTTATTATTTACGCTTTGAAATATATTGGTGTTATACTATTGGTAATAATCTCACACCCTACATACAACTCTTATTTATAGAATACTAATTTTTGACTTTGGTAATGTCTTGGTCATGCTTTGCGGCGGTTTGGGTTTTTGGTTCCCATTAATGGTGAGGCATTGTGGAAAAGACTTGTGGGTGAATTTCCATTTTTATGTGGAGTCATTAGGTATAATTTAATGTTGTTTTTTATTTTTTTTGTGACCACTCGATTTAGGCATGAACCTATTAATTCATTTTATATTTCTGATCAAGTCATATTTCGCATTAATTTTCAGATTCATTTTATTGGTAGGTTTTTATGTTTTAGGTATTTATACTCAGGTAAAACATTTCTAGGAAAAAATATATGATATTCGTGCTCTTTTTCAGCCTGTGGTGACCAGGAACGCACTTTAGGTCGTGTCATGGGCTAGGTTTGGTGTCATTTTTTCGGTCGATCCGATTTGGTTCGTGACAAATTGGTATCAAAGTAGGTAAATGTTTTTAGATTATATTTTTATTTTGGGATGAGTTCTTCTAAATAGAAGCTAGGAATGTAGGGACTCAATGTTTTTGTCATGACTATGTTTCGTGGCCTGCACCTCTCTTGGAAGACTTCATGTAACCATGAGACATGGTAAATGTTTGTTTCACTTCACATCGAGGATAGACGTGTAGGCATTAGAAAACGCGTGGACATCGGGTGGGGGTAGTAGTTTCTTTTATCATTGTTATGAGTTTGGATTATTTATATTTGATCTTTTTGATGAAATTTTCAGAATTGTTTTACTTGTTTTTTCACATGTTATTGTTTCCTTTTTGTTGTAACATGCATCCCCAAAAATCTCCCATTAACCCAGAGGGAATGCCAGAGGAAGTTCTCCTTCACTGCGAGATCAGAGGCTATTAATGGTTGTAGTTCAGGTAGTCCAAGCTCTAGGACATGGATATGCTTCTGTTCTATCACATGTTTGAGAAAATGAGACCAGCCCTAGGAAGAAATAGTCTTAGGAGACCCTAAACGTAAGCCTCCCACTTTCCCTGTAAGCATAGAACCTAAAAAGGCTATGGAATGACTGGAAATGATTGACAACATGGATGAGTTTCTGGAAAAACCTGAGCAGGTCAGGATGAAGTGTTCCTATTTTCTGTAGGAGGGTCGCAATCGTAGGTGGTGGAAATGGGTACATCAAACTGAGAAGAATTAGATGATGAACTGGGGAGATTTCAAGGCCTTATTTATTTAAAAATACTTTAATGATGTCAGGGAATATGGAAAATCCCGTGAGTTCATGGATCATTCTCATTGGGATATTTACATTATGGAGTATGCTAACCATTTCACTGATCTTGTTTTTTATGCTCCTAAAATTTTTTATAATGAGAATTGGATGGCCCATAGAATTGAGAAATGCTTGATACTAGAGATATACTCCCAGGTTTTCTTATTTTTGTCGAGGACTAATTAAGAGTTGGTTGAAAGGGTCTACATGGTAGAGAATGACTGAAAATGGGAGGGATGGTTTCTCTAAGAATGTATCCAAAGTGGACAGTTAAAGATATTTAGGAAAGAAAAGGATGACAGAGAAGCAAGGCAAGAAGGGAGGTGGTAGTTCAGGACATTATTTCACAATAATTTCGCTTGTTTCTTCAAATGCGAGATCTATCACGTGCCACCAGTGTGGGGGTCCAGTGTACATCTGACCAGAATTATCATTTCCTCTAAATTTATGTTATCAATGTGGAGGTATGGGAAACTTACAATGATTTTGAGGGGGCACGTCCACTTCAGAGTGGGGCAGGGTAAGTGGCCTCTAGAGGAGTTCCAAAGCAGTCAGAGTCATCGAGGATGGATGGATATCTATTTGGTATTTTTGGTGGTAGGGTTGTTTTATCTTCTATGTAGAGCCTGTTTAGGGAACAACCATAGGCTAGTGGTTGTCCTCTAGTATAAAACAGAAATCTCCATGGGGTGGATCATGCACCTACAGAATCAGAAGCGGGAACGTCGAATGCTAGAGGTACCCTTTTTGTTTCATCTTTTGTGGTTTCTTCTCTTTTTCAAAATGGGGCATCTGTTTTCTTCATTATTTCCTTTTTTTTGGAAAAACATAATATTTCAACTCATTTTTTTTTATTTTTTGATTTAGTTGGTGATGCCCCTGTGAAAGAAGTATGAGTAGTGTCTTACGTGCCCATTTTGTGTGATTTCAATGTCATGGGTTGAGATGGAGTGTGATATCTTTATCTTATATACATATATATATCATGTAATATTTATAATGGATTTACTAATACACTTCATGGAACATATCAATTTATATAGGGGGTGAGTGAGTTTCACAACACCAAATGGGAGTCTTTATGTTTATCGTGGGGAATGTGATCATCAGTCGAGTCATGCTTGATCTCCACTCATAGATTTGGGAGATGAAGTTATCAATTAATGTTTCTCTTGAAGGAGAAAAATGGTCATGCTTGTGATGGTGGACTACCTCATGTAGTTGATCAGTTTCTTGACATATTTCTAGATGATTTTTTAGGTTTTCCCTAGAGTAGGATGTGGAGTTCTCGATTGATCTAGTACCTAGAACATAGTTGATATCTCTTCCCTCTTATCACATGTCCCCGAATGACTTGAGGGAATTATTAATTCATCTTGAAAACCTATAATCCAAATGATTCCTTCACCCAAGCATCATTCCTCGGGCCGCCCCTCTGCTGTTCTAGAAAACTGCTGACATACCTCTATGGTAGTTATTTTACTACCAAAAGCTAAATAAGGTAACAATAAAGAACAAGAATATATTTCCCCGAATAGATGGCTTGTTCAATTAATTTAAGGAGTAATGGTGGTTTTCAAAAGTCTAAATGTATTTGGTTTGTCATAAACTCTAGGTTATAAATACAGATATCTCAAAGACAGTCTTTCGAACAGGTATAGCCACTTCGAGTACTTGGTCCTGCCATTCAGATTTATCAATGATCCAATAGTTTTATAACACTCACGAATTGACTGGTCTATTAGTATCTCGATTATTTTTTCATTGTATTTTTTAGATGAAATCATATTTTAATTGGGATCTGAGGAGGAAAATGATGATCACATGTAGATCATTATAGGAACCATCTGAGAGCATCTACTTTATGAAAAGTTGTCAAAATTCATTATTCAGATCAGTGATGTGATGTTTCTATTCAATGTGATATCAAATAAGGTGGTTGCAAGGGAACCCTAGAAGATCAATGTTGTTATGTCATGGGAGAATCTAACTAACATGTTTGGGATAATGAGATTCCTTAGCCAGGCTGGTTATTACTGGCAGTTTGTTTGGGAATCCTCTTGTCTTGCTTCACCAATGACAGCACTCACCCCAAAAGGGGTGAAGTTTGTGTGGGGTGCTGAATGCCTGGAATCCTTCAATGTGATGATGAGGCAGTTGACTACCACCCCCTTTTGAATTTTTCCTGAGTCTAGAATGTGGAATGTTGTGTTTTGTGAAGCTCTAGGTTTGGGTCATGGGTGCATGCTTATGCAAGATAATCACGTTGTGGAATATGGCTCTCACTAACTCCAACAACATGAAAATAATTATTCGACCCATGAAATGGAGTTAAAATTTGTGATGAATGCTTCGAATACATGGCACCACTAAAACATTGTGGAGAATATAGTAGTCTACTATGATCACAGTAGCTTATCCTTTATGTTTTTAAAGAAAGTACCTCAACATGAGGCAACGTCGTTGGATATTGTAATTGAAGGGGATATACATTGACATTGTCCATACCCCATGGATGGGGAATGTGGTGGCTGACACCTTGGGATGAAAAGTCCCCATACTAGCTTTTCGGAAGCCCAGTGATGATTGGACTCTGATAGCACTATTTTCTCTAATTCATATGTTGACCAAGGATAAAAATTGTGGTGTGTTATTGTTGATATTTAAGTTGAATCCATCTCTACTGGAGCTAAATCAGTAGGCACAACCTAGTGATGATCTTTTTTAGTGGCTGGGGAATATTATTTCTATCGGGGAGACATCCTATGATTGGTAGTCATCTCATAAGGGCATCTTGTGCTTCACGGTCTTTCAGTAGTGTTGTTTTCTCTACAGAAGGTTGTGATTCAAGAGAGCCACTAGTCCCAGTGGGATTTCCATTTTGGTACACCCAATATTTATTATAATTTCCTTCTATAGTTCTAGTGCCATGGTATGAGATAAGACATCATTGAAATTGTGTCGTGATGCTACACATGCCAGTAGGTGAAATCATAGAATCAGAGGACCTCATGTTGGTTCAGGATATTACCCATTCCTACCTATAAGTGAGATAATGTCACTAAGGACTTCATTTATGGCTATCCTAATACACATTGGGTTTAGAATTCCATTTGGGGTGTGATTGATCACCTGACCAAATCAACACACTTTATTTTAATCATAGATACATCTAATGTGGATGAGATAGTCTGTTTTTCTCATTAGGAGGTGGTAATGCACTATGTTTTGCCTTCAATAGTTTCTTTAGATAGATACCCCTATATCACATATTGGTTTTGGGATGGCTTTCAGAAGGCCTTAGGGTCTCCGATTAAGTTGAGCATGGCATACTATACTAAATAGGATGGTTATATAGAGCAGCTGAATCAGACTTTTGAGGATATGCTCTGTGCATGTGTTCTATACTTTTGAGGTTTATGGGATATCCATATGGGATTGGTTGATTTTTCTTATAATAACATTTACCATTACTCAATTTTAATTTCTCATTTTGAGGCTCTCTATAGTCATCCTTTGTCGGCCCCCCGGTGTTGGCATGTGGTAGGTGAGACCTCACACCTAGGAATGAGTATGGTGTAAGAGATGTCAACGATGGTGAGGTTGATCAGGAAACACATATTTATAGCAGAGAGACACCATAAATTCTCTACTGACTTAAGGCATCAAAACCCATTGTTTCATGTGTGTGACATGGTATTCATGGATGTGGCCCCTCGATTGGTCCATCATCGATTTGGAATGTAATGGAAGCTGACGACTCAATATATAGGACCTTTTCAAATCACTGAGAGTATTGGAATGATCCATATAGGTTATCCATACCATCTCAGTTGAAGATGAATAAATACAACGTGGATCCATCCCATGTATAGAATTGGGAGGAGTTGGATATAGATCCAAATTTTCCAATTTTTTCAGCGGCCAGTGTAAATAGATGATTCTCTAGTGGTGGTTCTACATGGATAGTTTAATCCATCCGTTCGGTTTCTTTGGAAGCATGTGAATGATGACCACTAAACATGCGAGTGGAAGTTGTTGGTTGAGAAGGAGTACCCATTTCGGATTTCTGATGAAGTTTCAAGTTGACTTTCCAGGGAAGAAATTCTTTCAAAGTGGAGATAATTGTAACATACCTGAAAAATTATAATGTTAAATTTTATATAATTTCTTTTCTTGATTTATATTAGGGTTTCCAATAAATTTTTGGAAGAAAGGGTGAGTTTTTAGGATTTGAGCCAAACCTTGAGCCCATTTCCTGATTTAAAAACCAATTTTTTTACATTTATAACACATTAATTTTTCAATATTTTTACCCATTCAACTTTCAACATGGCCTCCCCAGATATATTAACTCCACCATATAAATTTTTAGCCGTTATAAATCCATTATAATAGTGTATTTGGGTTTTTATTTAATGAATTGAGCTATCCCGGAGGTGAATTTCCTGTATAGAAACAATTTTTTATTTTATATCAAATTCATTTATTATGATTTCCAGTGATTCATAGTCTCACCCAAGCTCACTAAAACCATGCACACTCTCATTTTCTTTCCACCCACATTAGAGATCATATGAATCATGAACTATGGAAAAACATCTTATAAATTATCAAATCATCCAAATTGGAATATGTGACTTGTTTTCTTCATAAATCCTTCAATTTCAACACTTTTTGTACTATTTTTGTTCTCACATGACCATCTCAGCCTTATTTGATCCTCAGATTCATTTTTAGCTATTTGGGAATTCATATAATGTTATGTTTGGGGAGATTTCCTCAAGATACCTCACGTAAGAGGGTCTCTTTTCTTCATCTTCCCATTTGATTAAGGTTTCTTTCATTTTATTTGGGTTTTTTCCGATTATTATTGAGTTTTCAAATTTCATCTTATGGGGATTAGAACCTAGGGTTTTATATGGGTTTGTTGAGACTATTCTTGTTGTTTTTGGCTTGATCTATCCCTTGTGGTGCGACATTGGTGCGGTTGACCATTCTCACAATGATTCATTGGT
Organism: Viscum album; assembly: GCA_963277665.1. Taxonomy (NCBI): domain Eukaryota; kingdom Viridiplantae; phylum Streptophyta; class Magnoliopsida; order Santalales; family Viscaceae; genus Viscum; species Viscum album. Next base: position 1,970,839,224 of record OY728132.1, read on the forward strand.
TTTGACACTTGTGGTAGGTGGTTCCATTGGTAATCAATGATATATGAGATATATTTACTTAATTTCTATTTTTATCACACTTTTCTAAAATTTCCAATACTTCATAATATAGTTTTTGTGATGTTTTTTATGAAAAGTATTTTTGGCACCAAATTTGTTTTAAATTTACTGTTTTACAAGTCAATTTTATGTTATACCAATTTGGGTTGTTTAATAACTCATGTAATGGGTTTATAGAAATGTTTTGAGTACTGAAAATTCTGTTTTGGTAATTATGGGTTTGAACAAGGTGTTAAAAGTTGGGTTTTCAAGGGATATTTCATTCAAAATTTTGTTAAATATTGTGATCTTTTTTTTTGAAATTCTAATGATTTTATTGAGTGGTGTATGTGGTATAATGTTAGTGTTGATACTGTTTTAGGTTTATTATTAATATAACTGAATTTAAAATGTATTAATTGATTTTCAAGTTAGTAGATAATTGTTTTAGCACAAAGGAGGAAGACTGGGTATATAGGAGGGTGGATATTTACTAGTATGATAGTGATCCAGAACGGTTTTAAACCCATTTAACTAAGCATAATGAATAATGATAACACTAACAAAACAATATTGATTATTATTGGGGAAACAATGATTATGGGTATGTTGCCTAATATTCGATCATGCATGAGAATGGATTTTTCTAAGGTATCAATTCACAGAGATATGAGGTACATGGGGTCTGAGACTAACTAGTTCCTATGGGTGTTCCCAAGATTAGTGCTCATTGAATATTCTTTAATTTTTTGTTAATATTGTACTTTTTTATGGAAAATAAAGTTTCTTAGAAGATTAAATTAAATTTTTTTTACTCATGGAAAATTCCCTATGAAAACCTCTTACATTCAGATGATTTATTCTATAGAAATTATTTCAACCACTTCTTGTTTATAAAAAATGGAACACTTTTTATCATGTATTTTTTATAATGTGGAATCTCATGGAGGTATCCTATTATTTATTTGGCTCAAACCCAAAGAAAACCGTTTGGGTTTAATTATACTTGATCATTTTTTACTGAGGTAAAGGCGAGGCCTTAGGTAATGGTAGTTCAGGTTTTTAGTTCTCTTCAACGGTGCAGCGTTGTGGAGACGGCTTGTGGGTGATGACCCCTTATAATGTGGAGTCCGTAGGGCAGCTTTGAATCTATTTTTGTGTTTATTTGTATCTCTTGTTATATGTTTTAACCTATATATCGTGGTCTAGATTTTCATCAAGTGGTGTTTGGACAGAACATTTAGATTTAGTTTTTCAATTGTTTTTTATGTTTAATGTCTCCTTACATAGGTAAATGGTTCCAAAACCAAAATCTATGATACCTAGGCACGTATGACAATCCATTGGGATAGAGAACACCCTTCGTTCCTTGTCATATGACATGTTGGGTGCTAGTTTTATTGAAACCAAATTTGGTTCGTGACAATATATGATCACTAGAACCCTATATGACATGTTTATATTATATTATAATAATTTTAAGGGTTTAGTTTATTTAATATTTTTATATTAATGTGTTTTTGACACCAATAGCTTTAACTCCAGCATTCATATCACTACCTATATAATCCATTAATGAAATATGTGAAAATATTTGATATATTATTATAAAGCCATTGAAGTACTCTATTATTAACTAATATAGTTGGTGGAATGACAGGGAATGATATAGACATAGGAAATATAATTATTGAATCAAATAATCAAAAATAGATTTCTTTTGAAAACCATCATTTACATATAGTATTATAATTTGGAAAAATTGTTTTCATAAAAATTTCAACAAAGAATATGGTTGTGTTATTGGGAATCTTTTATTGTTGATCCTTTTGTATATTAGTTCCACTGATATTATTTATTAAGTATGTACTTATTTGTATCTCTTAGAACTCCAACCAAATCTCTGCCTTGTTCACGACATGCTACATGTATATCTGATGAATAAGTACTTGCAAAATTGTTCATATGTACTGAAATATATATTTATACTACATCATGATATTTTTTTAGTAATAACCATAATATAAACTCATGTTTTAAGGAGATAGTGTATATATATAAGTAATACTACCCTATTTAACGTTTTTAGAGTAATTTGAAATTTAATGAAGCTCTATTGGAACCATATGATGTAATAAAGTTGACTTATTTTATTTTTTTCGATCGATATTTTCTTTTTCTCAAACAAAAAAAGATCCATAAATAGAACAAGAGTTCAAGGAGGTCTAATGTGATGACCATTAAAGAATACCTAAGAAAAAAGTAATAGATTACCGAGGTATGGATCCCACTATAGAGAAAACCAAATAGGGTTCATGTTGACTATTCCAATTAGAATGTGCATTTTCAGAAATGTTGGCCTCCATAATAATATGATGAACCTCACATCCATTAGAAATATCCTAGGCAGAGCCCCAAATGAGGAATGTCAAACCCCAAGGGACCTCAACTTTCCCTTTTGGTTCCCAAATCAGAACATTGGAGTCTGATTAAACTTTTGATACCACAAATTCAATCATTTTTAAAAGCACAACACCGATGTGTAATGCTCCTACCTCTGAACAAGACAATCATCTCGGTCCATAAAAGCCTTTATGTGCTAGTAAATGAGTTGAGTTATTCTAAGGGAGAAATAAATTATAATGGGAATTTAAGGAAACACAACATGATTCAATATAAATTTCCATTAAAATTAAACTTTAAGTATGTGATATTATATCATACATGCAACCATATGTTTATATAAACTGTGAAATAGTATACTATTATAACCAAGATATTACATTGTAATATATGAAATGAAGAAACGTATTTCTTTAAATTATATCAATTTTATAATATTTTAAATCTCTTTATTATTTCATAATAAATTGTTACACGATTTTCAAGACAATAATTATATACTTCAATATTATTTTTCCTTTGAAATTTTTTTTATAATAAAATTTCACTTCCTTATTGTAATAAATATATGACATATAATTGAATTAGTTTTATGAAACAAGTATTTTTTTTGAAGTAGAAATTTCAATATTATAATATGAATCATTACGTAATGAAATTGATGAATATTTTCTTGATAAATGATTATATGAATTATTATGGTTTGAAATTGATGAATATTTTAAATCAAATTAAGGAGTTTTGATGAATTCCATTTGATGTAGGATACATATATAAATAAAATTTTTAAAAAACTGAAAACTAGGAGATTTTTTTAATTTTTTTAAATGATTTTATAATTATCCAGATGAATTATAAATCATTGTGTGATTAATTTTCTAGAAGAACATGGGACATTATAATTTTTTACAGTTATTACTACATAATATTAATTTATTATCCTTTCAATGATATGGATTTAGGAACTAAATGCTGACTGAGAATATTTATTACAAGGTTTCATTTTGGTGGTGGATTCGTATTCAAATATTTCTTTACAAATAGGGATGTGTGGAGACCAAAAGTCATATTTTCCCATGATGTGTGGGAATCACAATAGAAACATAACCTCATGAATCTTACCTATGACATTATAATTGTAAATAAATTATACATGCCAATAATTGAGAGAAATAATTATTCATTAATTTTTTTCCCAAATGTTTATTCATTTTAGTTTTGATGGAAATTCGTGATTGAAGTAGTATTATTAAAGCTTTTGAAATGTTTTTCAACCCATGTCTTCACATGAACTGGGAAAATATGTTGATGGAATATTTTATTTATAAGTAATCATATATGTCATTTTATACATTAAATGATTATGTAATGATTTGTGGGACCCCAAATGGATATAATATCTTACATATTAAATTTCTTTTGGGTGTTTTTTGACATATTTTTTATGCTCTAGAGAAATGGAAAGAACCACTCAAAGTTGGTGGGTCTTTTTGAATAGTGGGATGTATAATTATGGTGGAGAATGATGGAGTATATTTTCTTCCTATAAATTTGATATAACATATCTACATTGAATTTGGAAACCTTTATGTTCGATTAGATGAATTTTCATCCTTTATCCATTTTTACTCTTGTGGACCACATTGGATTACAAAATTCTGGAATTCCTTTTATTTCATTGATTATATTTTTTTCTTATAGAAAAGAATTTCCTATTTTTATTACCATTAATAATTCATGATACAATTGGGATATAAAATTCCCTTCATCAAATGTTAGGGCCAATTTTGGTACCATTTAGATGGGATTTCAATCTTGATTTTTGAAAATTTTTTATCAGAGGGATCTACACTGTTTTCAACATGATTAAAATAATGAAACCTCTGTTTATTGCATCATATTGTATGAAAATATCTAAACTAATGTAAATTAATAATTGGATAGATGAAATAATATCCAGAGGACTCACTCAGTGACGTGTACCCCATCTTTATCAACCTATGCTTTTCACAAAAAACGATGAAGGGACCATCACTTATGTGTTGATAAACAAGTGATTAGTATTTTTACAGTCAAGAACAAGTATCAATACATTAGTATCATTTTTTTTTGGAAAATAAAATAGTAAAATATTTGATATAAATGATTGATAATCATTATTGTTATCATCATATTAGGATCAAGGATTTATATATCCTAAATAATGCATTAAGGATTATGTATGGAAATTGTGAGTATCTTGTTATGAAAATTGATCTGAACAACGACTTAAATATTTCATATTACTGATTTTTAAAAATTAAAACCACTATATCTATTAATTTATTGCAGTATTAATTATTTTAATCTTATATTAACATAAAACTCTGTTGGATGACGTTTTCCATTTGATATAAGTTCAATACATCATGAGTAATCTTTGTGAATATATATTGATGTCAAATTTCCAATTCGGAATTTGGGTGGAAAATTTTTATGGAAAATAATCCTAGAACGTATTATTGTAGTATTTCCTAAAAATGATATGTCAATAATGTCTTCATATTAATCATGAAGATCCATTGAAGTTAATATATTATTTATATTAGAAGGGTATTACCATCAATTCGTTAAATTCTTCCAATAGTTAGCTTCTTCATTGACCACTAGAACACATATTGTGTTGATGTTCATGTGGGATTTAAAATTTCATTATTCCGTTGAATAAGTGATGCATTATTTAACATTATATCTTTTGTTTTCACTTTTAGAGGTGAAATAAGACTATGTGGTATTTTGTGAGGAATAAGGATTTGGGTTAGATAGTGTTCTCATACTTGGGGATCATACATTTTCTTATTATTATATTATGCATAATTTTTATAGAAGAACAGTAAAAAAATATGATTTAGAAATTGAGTCATGGATGTATTCTATTTAAATTTTATTAACATTACAATATTATGTAACGTTTTACTATTTATCAAGATTACAAAATCCTGACATTTACCTTATCTCAAAAATATTTGAATCGCTGTCAGATGAGATAGATGGAGTACCTTTAATATTTTAACACTGAAATTTTCTACACCATTAGTAAGGTGAATTATTAATTTATGAATTGAAAAATGAAAATACAATTTCTTGAGATTAAATAATCATTAGGGGATTGGAATCACAAATTTCTCTTTGGTTGGATTAGTTTTGGATTCTAGTAGTTGTAGTCTGATGTTTTTTTTGGAATTTATTATGTTGTTGTATTATCTTCTTAAGATGATCCTCATGGATGAACATATTGTTTTTTATTTTTGATTAATTAGGGATTTTTTATAGAGGTGGGATAAAATTAGAGTTTGTTTTCTATCATCATTGGGTATCCATTGGTTCTAAAACAGATATGTTGATGCATTTCAGACCATAAATGTAGTCAAGTGGGATTATAATCATTCCCATTACGATGAAAAACATGGAATAATATTTATTTTTTATACAAGTTATTTATTCTAGTGTTTAGGTATGAAATTGAAAAACAAGGATATTGTATCTTATTATTATATTGGTTAGTTTATCCTACCTAAACATCAGTGGCGTTCAGGTTTATCTTCCTCTTCCAATGCTGACATGGATGTGGTATGTTATTTTATTGTATTTTTTTGGGATGCTAATTAATATCTGAATAAATAATTTTATTTGGGTTTTCATAGATTGAATTAGAAAAATTTGTAACATTTTAACCATTTATGAAAAAATGATATTTGAGGACATTGTAAATATTTTTCTAAAGGAGATTGTATCATTACATATATTTCAATAAACTATTTTTTCTGAATGGGATGACTTGATCGCATATCTATTACATATACCCATATAGAAAGAGATATGATCCCAATTCATGTTGATTTTAATTTACAATATAAAATAATATTGTCCAATGGAACGTACTAAATACATTTTAGGGGACATGCTTTGTACTTAAGTCCATTTCATTAGACGAGTTTGGGATTTCAACGTGGTTCAAGTTGTGTTTTCCCATAACAATTTTATCCATTAATCCCTTCAATTGGAATGGTCTTTGGGTTATATAGTATCCCATATAAATCTCCATTTTGTTGGTTGATGGTTCATGAATATTCAATTGTGCGACAAAACATGGTACAAGTGGTCATAGTGAAGCTGAAAATGATTATTCAAATAATGTTAATGGAAAAAAGGTAGTATAAATATTATGTTAATATTTATTTACATATTTTAGTGTTCTTGGATAGATACATCGAGGTTTTTATTTTCATCCATCGGTTTGGTAATCATTGACTCGAAAATTACAGAAATCTAACAACATGATACGTTAGAAAATTTATGGTTTTTGAGAATACTAGAAATGCGGAATTATATTTAGATTTTCAAAAACAAATGGGGTCTATCAATTATTTATTACAAATATCTCAACTAAATGTCCATCAATGAGAATAATATCATTTTATTAATTTTTAGGAAATTGATGTTTAACCTGATGTTTCTTGGACCGAGGAATTAGTAGGGATAATAAATTATTATATGAATGTTATTATTGAGAATTTTCTTCCATTGGTACAGTTGATATTGATTCATCATTATGATTATTATAAGTGTTTATAGAATGGGATATTGTTGAATTAGTATTTTCTTAACCTATTTTGTTTGGAATTTTGTGGACATTATTTATATTCTGAGAAGGAATTTATGGTCCGGATAATTATTACATCCTTCTAAAATCAATTAGGTGTAATGCATTTTTTTAATTAATATCTATGTTTTTGTGTTGATTAATAGTTATTTCTTTTTATTTTTGGTTGTTTTATTCTATGACGAGCCTTTAGTGGGTGAAAATATTGAGTTTTGAATCCTGTTTTATTTGTCAAGTGATCTCTCATGACGTACTCTATTGTTTTGATTGAGGGTTAATATGATCCTATTGTGATAAATGACTATAAAATTTCTTTTTTCTAGAAAGTGTGGAAAAATAGAAAATCGTGGTTTGGAAGGGATTGGTGTCTTTTTATAGGAATCCCCCTGGGTAGATTGACTTTCACACTGAGCAGCCGGTGGATGTATTCTATAAGGGGGTTCCAATAAGAATCCCATTGGTCGACATATAGAATATCACCAATAATCAAGTAGGTTATATAGTCTCAAAAGTATTAATGAGGGAGCCAACAGCTTCATAGGGGAATAAAATAGCAATCCAGTGCTTCCATTCATGGTAAGGATCACTGGGGAAGTACAATAATTTTGATTCATCTAATATATATATTAATTCTATATCACATCACAAAAACCCAATTCTATCGTAATGATAATATATAATCTCTTTAGTGATTTATGGAAACAATAAACATTAATTTTTTTTGGATATATGTATAATTTTAATAATTAATTATTTTTTTGTTATATCATTCCAGATATATAGATTAATTACAATCTCCATCATGTTTCTTAATCACCATGGGATGTGAAATCTGGTGATGTTATTGTATTCTTGTTTCTATTTAGGAATAAATATTCTAGGATTCAATCTGAAATCATTCTATCCCTTTTATTTTCTATTTAGGTTTATATGATTCTAATTGACAATATATTTATTGATGAATGTTGTTTTTTAATGAATTATATTTCAATTGAATTATTTAATTCTACTTTATTTTAAATTGGATTTAAAAATCATGTAGTTTTAATATTTTGAGATTCATAATTTTTGTTTTTAAATGGAATAATTTTCAATTCAATTTAACCTCTTTGATATGTAATTTTTACAAAAATAAGGATTTTATTGAAAATTGATTTCAAATTTTTGAATGATTTTTTTAAAATTCAATTATGCTGACTTAATAACAAATAACAAGAAATTATTTATTAATTTAATATAAATTATTTGTTTTTTTAATGAAATAGATTGGTTAAAACCAATGGATATTTGGTTTTTAATTGAAATTGAATGTTCTTTAACCGGATCTTGGTGATGAATTGAAAGTATTGGTCTTAGTGATATTATATTAATTAAAATAAATGATGTCCCATCATGGGAATCACATTGGTTCTGGGATAGTATTGTGGTAGGACAAATGAAAGTCATATATTAATAGTACCATGAAAAGGACATGGAAATGAAAATTATCATTAACCTACTGAGGTAATGGAGTTCATTCCTTAGAATAGATTATTACACTCTATGTCATTAAATATTTTTTCTATTTTGAGGACACCAATGTCTATAGGACATGTATTGGATGGTTGGAAAGGGATTTGGGAATGGACTTCATAATATAGCATGCTTCAAATGACTGAGAAAGATAGGATATCAAGTTCCTCATTATATGTGAGTGAAGGGGAACCCATGAAATTACATAATATAATTAATAAATATAAATTAATTATCATCAATAAGATACCATAAATTGATATGTATATATTGAGAGAATATATAATGATTCTTAGTCAAAATAAAATCAGATAATAATATTTAGACGCATTTTTGGTAGTTTTAACCCTTACAATTGTTTTACCTCATGCTGAATAATTTCATGATTTCTGTGATATATATGTTTTACTTGATAGGTTCAATGAAAGTAACTATAAATGAAGAAATGATATATAATTGTAAAATGGATGATATGATTGAACCTAGTCAAATTACCTATACCAGAAACTATTTTTATGAATTTAAAATAATTTAATATATTATATTTAACATAACGTACCATTAATGATATTTGGAGAAAAAATCACTTTGTTTGAAATTGAAGAAATCAAGACAGTAATGTTAATTGTTAATTGAAATTTAAAACAACAGTAATATATAATACATGCATAAAAATTTCTTTGAACAACAAAATTCTCTTAAAAATATTACATTTATAGTTCTAAAACTATTTATATGAATTTTATAATACTTCTGTAGGCTCCATTCTAGTGTTGCATATGAATTTTTGATAACTACTATATTACAAAATAGTATTAATATATAACCAAGTAATATAAGGTTTCTATATTTTAAATAATAATTAAAAAAATTTACATTACATATTTTTATCATAATGTAAAAATATTATTAATATTGAAATAAAGATTGTGATATATTTTATTGATTCTTTACTTACGAAAATATTCATGATATTATCGATAATATATGAAACCATGATTCCATTTCATAAAATATTTGACAATGATGGTTGATCAAAAACCATCATATATATATATATATATGATAGGTTCATGCCAAATTTATATTTATCTTCTATATTTTGTTAACATTAATTACCCTATTTACCCTTATTGAGGTGAAAAATATGTACACCATTTACCACTAATAATGATAAAAAGAAACTAATTTCCAAATTTGGATATCCTGATTCCAAATATAGAATCCACTTGTTTGGATTTAATTTCTACAGTTATTTGACATCAATTTAATAGAAAGTTGTTACTTTCAATGAAAACCATTTTTTATAGAAAAAAGCTCAAAAATTGAACTTATGAAAAAACTAACGTATTCATATAATTAATTTATAATTAATTATATTTTACCTAAATAAGAAAGATTATTTTATTATTTATAAAATATAATAATACCACGAGAGTTTTTAATTACCAAATTAAATGAATTAAATAAAATATGTATGAAATTTTAATTTTTCAATATTCATAAAAAAATTATCCCATTAAAAAAATCCAAAAATATAATAGAAATGAAATTTTGATGTAATTACTTACATAATAATGTCTTCCTTAGAAAATTCAATTTTATAAAGTGTAAGAAATTAATTATAATATTCCCTCACAAAATAAAAAAACCATTTTATAAAAATGTATTTTGGAAGAAAAAATTGACTTCACTAAAAATGAGTGCTTATTTCCAAATCATTTATATATAAACCTTATTACATTGTTAAATTTTAAATATACTGAATAATTTAAATTTCAATATTTTTCAAATCTAGTTTAGTTACTAATTCATAATGATCATATTTAAAAAAAAATATGTAATGGGTTTTTAAGCTTGTTGTTTAGTGTAACACACACTATCGAAATTAAAATTTCATTATAATCATGGGGGTTTAAAGTCTCTCAGACATTAGTAATTCTCATACTAAATTGTTTAACTTGATATTTGACATTAATGTTTTTACATTTAATTATATCTATTTTGAATACCTATATCATATAAATAATTAATAAAAAATCCTTTTTGAAGAAGGGAAAAGGTATATATAAATTTAATTTAGAACACCAAAAAATTATGTTTCTCAATAGTACATTATTATTTGAATGTAAAAAACATTTCTCTAGGGAGAAACATACTTTTTAAATAATGATGGATGTTGATAGAGAGAATTAATTAGAAGAATGTTAATGATCAAGATAAATCCAATTACTACAATTCCACAAACCAATAATGTGTAATGAAGATTATCAATTTATTAGTTATAAACGTAAAAATAGAATATATTTTATGTTATATTTCATAGAGTTTAAGAATTAAATTTCCATGTAGATTGAGAAACTGAGAAAATACAAATAATTGATTTTAATCAAACCCAAATAGTAATCACAAGGAATGATAATAACATAAATAAATAAAAAATATATAAATAATTATTTCATTATTCTCAAAAAAAAATTCAATATAACCAATAGTGAAATTTAGATTATTGCATACTTGATAAATCATATTTCCCAATTATCCTTAATAACCATAATATTATAATGTTTTAAACCTCAATAGTTCTCTCATTACTTTAAAATTACTTTAATAAAAAATAAATTTTATTCTTACCAAATAACGATTCATATTAAATAACATGATAAAACGATAAGTTACATATACAAAAAACCAAAAAAAAATCTTCCAAAATATCTCTAATCTAATTAAATTCCCAATAATTAGAATATGATAAGGTTGTTTATGCATTTTTACATCTCATCAACCTTAATCATTTAGACTCATTATTGTATACATTACTGTTAAATTAAAATATATTTGAAAGAATAATAATCTCTAAATTTATTTAAAACTAAGTCTAAAACCAAATATAGAATCCCTAAACCCACACTCCAAGATAATGTACAAAAAACCTATCGTATACATTATAGTGTTCATTATAGATAATCATGACACAATTTTTCCCATCGAATACATAAAACATTGAATAAAAATATTTTATTTGATAAAATCGCAATGTTACTTACAGTTTATACATTTATAGAATAGGTAAAACATATTAAATAACATTACCAAGATAATTAAATGATTTTTTAACATTATATTAATTTTCATATTCTATATTGTGACTTCAAGATCTAATAAATGAATCCCTTTTTGACATATTTTACATAACATATTTCATTACAACATAGTGACAATGAAACAAAATAATTGGGTGATATGAAATTATTAGTAAGTCTAATAAATAATTAAAAATTGAATATTTGTTAAGATCAACATAAGTATAATAATATGAGATAATAGTCAAGGATAATAAGCATTATATAAGTGAATATGTTGATATAAAAACAAGGATCATTAATCTAGTTAGACAGAAAAGGTAATTAAAAAATTAAGCATTTTTAAGAAAAAATATTTACAGGAAATGTGATGTCAAAATGTAAAAAATGATCCACTGAATCTCATAGAAATAAAAGAAAACATAATTCGGTGTCATGGATCATTATCATTATTACATGTGTTCAATATTGTAAAATATAACTAGAAAATATCAAAATATAATATAAAATCCCCCCAGTTAACTCCGTCATTATTATTTTAAATGGAAAGGAACATTACCCAATGCATTGGACAACCTTATCAGCCTCAAACATTATATAAATTATATCACGGTCACCCATCTAAACATTCCTTATTAGACTCACCTATTATAAAAAATAATGATCATGCACTTCAATATTGTGTAACATTATAGCCTAGGTGTTAAATTGGAATGTATCAATGGTGATAAATAATTTATTTAAATTTTACAATTTATACATTTATAAATAAATTCGTTGAATTTATATTGATTATAAAAAAATTAATATAATATTAATGAAAATGAAATATTTTCAAAAAACATTTTATTTTCTTAAAAATAATATCATTTTCATTTTTTCATCTATTTTAAAATTAAATTTTATATTATTTATAAATTTATTTTTCATAATTTATATATTTTTCCAAATAAACATTTCATAACTACTTCTAAAATTCTAGTTTAATTTTTTATTTAACTAATTTTTTTTGATAAATCGTGAAAACTACTAATTTTTCTTAAAATATGACTTTTAATTTTATTAACTGAAATAATTTATTATTTTAAAAAATGCTTAATAGGAATAATCATTTCAATATTATTATATTAAATACTATTTTAGTCATAAAAATAAATATTATATTGAATAACTATATTAAAAAAATTTATATTCGAGGACATTATATTTTCGTAAATATGACTTCTCATTGGGTTTGTGAGTTTAGTTTTAAATTAAATTATACCACTTCTATGTGTTTAATTTTGGAAATTTTATTCAATATTGTAATCATAATAATTAATTTTCTATAATGAAGAAATTTCTTTTTAACATTAATTAATATTTATAATTATTAAAAAATTAATTACTAAAGTTAAGATGAGTACAGGTTTATCAGAGGTTAAACTAAAAATATATGAGCAATATTGAAATAAAAATTTTTATAAATCTAATCGAATTCAAATATTTCAATCCTATAATATAAAAAAATATTATATACGGATTTTCTAAATATTTTTTTGTCTATAATGACTTAATAATTTTATATTCATTGTTAAACTATCCAAGGACTTTCTACGTGGATTCCACTCTTTATTGGTAAAAGGACTTCTCCTCACATCTCTACATAAAAACCCAAATCCATTTTTTCAACCAATAATTTCTCATTTAAATTATTTAAATATATCCCCAGGACTAACATTATCTATATTGATTATAAATAATTCTTATATTAAATTTAGGAATAACCCAAAAGAGGTTCTCTGAAGCCGATGTAAAACTTTTATCAAGATATTTTTTATTTATTTATTGTCCCACCTCTATAAAATAAAATTCCATAAAGAATTTCAAATTTCAAAATTACATACCATTTAATGATATTCTCTATTATTATGGAATAACCTATATCTATATCCACTTCTATCAAATGTGAATCTAAACTATCAATCATGTGTTGTAGAGTACCACCTCCTTAATTGATGTAATCATTTTCACCAACAACTTTTTAATGATTTATATAATGATTAATTTAACATATTTATGTTATATTTATGAAATATATAATTATTTGGGATTATAATATCAAATACCCCTTTGTAACTTATAATATGTTCGGAAACAAAAACATTACTATTTTGTATGTGTCGACTACCACCTCCATGAATCGATGTGAGTTTTTTTCAAATAATTTTAAAATGGATGGTAATAGATGTATATTTTCATAATATATATAATATTTATTATGTGAAAATTATTTTGGATTGTTTACATCTTATTTATCTATATTTTCTTCCTCCATTAAATAAATGAAAACTACGTTAATTCATTTTTTGGGCCCACCATCTCCGTGAATGGTTTGAATAATTTTAAAGCCTCTATGTTTTATGGTTTTGTATAAATAAATTAATAATTAGTATAAATGTGGTTTATATCATGGATATTATTATTTAAATTATTAAACCATTAACAAATTAAAAGGACACAGAATACCAAACCCGAACATAAGTTAAAAAAAATGAAAATATTACCCAAAAAGGTTATTTTAACAATGAATTGTAAATAAATTGCTGACAATATGATATATTATAATCATAAATGATATTATATATATATATATATATTAACATATTTATAATAAATTTATATTTATTATAAATGAGTTACAAAATGTATGAATGTTATTAGTCATGAGATAGTGCTTTCTCTTCTAACATTAACTTTTATGAGAAATATGCCATATTCACAAATTATTAATTTTATATGGAAAATATATATTCCATTTTACATGTTATTCCATTAATATATTTTCATTTGTGGTGTATAATTTTTGATTGGATGTTATATATTTCCTAGGGAATATGATTTAATTGTTAACAATGTTGTAAGGGTTTATTTCTCAATGATAGTGTTATTCAGGATTATTTTTTTTGGATCCCATGGGTGAACTACTTTATTATTATATCTCAAACAAAAATTATTATTATAAACTATTTTTTACTAAATATAAATTAAAGTAATATTATAATCATAAAAAAATTACATAAATAGTTTTGTAATTTTTGAAAAAAAGATAATTTTTTCTCGTGTTTTTGAAATAATTTTTTCCACATAAATTTATAATAAAAATGATTTCCAATCTGTATTAAATATGCAAAAAATGAATTATTATATAATTTTTTACACATGATTTAATTTTTTAATTTATTAAGGAATATTCCTAGAATTATTCAATTTTTTTTTAAATTACATAAATATTAATGGAATAAATTTTAATGTACGTGGAATGAATGTAATTTATAACTGTCATGAAAAATCATAGTTTTTGAATCCTAATTTACTTTTTTTAATTTTATTTATCAAAAAATATTAGCTCTCAAATATATATAATA
This sequence comes from Viscum album, assembly GCA_963277665.1. NCBI lineage: Eukaryota > Viridiplantae > Streptophyta > Magnoliopsida > Santalales > Viscaceae > Viscum > Viscum album. Next base: position 1,970,854,310 of record OY728132.1, read on the forward strand.
TATTAATTTTTAAAACTAAATTTTAAAACTGTAACCTTTATTTTTATTAAATAATGTTATTAAAGATATTGTTGTGTAATATCTATTAATGAATTGAAATAACAAATTATATACATAGGATCCATATCAATTATATTGAAATGGTACTATTATAATCATTTGCCTTTAAGATTTTTATTTTTTTAATGGGAATTTACTATTTTATTATTATTCACTATATTATCATAGTTTCATTATGATAATTTTTATGTATTGTCGAATTATTTACCTTTCATATGATTGTTTTTCATTATGAATTATTATATTGATTATAATTCACCCCATTCATATGGGAAATTTATTTGTCTTGTTAGAGGATAGGTGGTGTCTAGAATTACATACCACAATGATGCTTCAATATGTATCATGATCCAAATCATTAGGATAAATTAAATTATTTTTACCAATAGGATGAAATATTTTTGTGAATAGTCATGACAGTATATTTAAAATGTTTCAATTTAAACATTCATTAATTATATGTTTTTTACTAATTCCCATGTGATTATTAGATTTATTAGTATACTCTTTTATTTGTTTGAAGCTCATGTGATTATTTTTATGGAATTATTTGAACATAATTTATTCATGGAATATTATTATATAATTACTAATTAAATGGAATATGTATATATTACTGACTTTGATAAATTTATTATTCTTGATTTATTAATTTTTTATTATACTTTATGCATACACATTCAGTGTATATCATCCCACCCTTTATGATGTCTTATGTTATCAAGGAAAATAGTAATTTGTTTTATGATTGATATAGAGGGATATACTAACGGGAATAATGGAAACCTAAAATATATATTTTTGAGTATTTATAGTCAATATTTGTGTTGATCCCTCTGGAAGATTATTGGATTCTTCATATGATTGTTGTTTTAATAATCACAAATTATTGTTCTATGCTTGCTATTGCTTTACAAGTATTCTGGAAGTCTTCTGGATCAAATAGACACATTGTGACAATGGTCGCACCGATCGATATAAAAAGACAATGGTCGCACCAATCCATATCAAAAGACAACGGTCGTACCGATCAATATCATAAGACAACAGTCGCACGGATCCATATCAAGAGACAACGGTCGCACTGATGCTGATCGACTGACACACCAATGCTGATCAACTGAGACACCGATCATGAGTCACTAATGATGATCAACTGACTCACCGATGTTGATCAACTAACTCACTGATGCTGATCAAACGACTCACTGATGCTGATCAAACGAGTTACTGATTCTGATCAAACGACTCACTAATGCTGATCAAACGAGTCACCGATGGTGATTAAATGAGTCACCGATCATGACACACTGATGCTGATCAAATGTGTCAACGATCCAGACACACTGATCTCTAGCCACCAATGTCGATGCTGATGACCTACCGATCACTTGACTCACTGATAGTCATGAACAACTGTTTGAATTTCTTTATATTTATTTAATCTAACCAACAATCATATTAGGTATATTTTAATACTCTGTCATTTATTTAAAAATGTTGTTGGATGTCAGGGAACCGTACCTCGTACCTGCAAAAAAGAAATCATTTCTTTTGCTGGAGCTCATGCCATAAATACAAGAAGTCCCTGTTGGTGAAAATATATGTGTAATGGTGAAATAGAGATACATCGACACAGAGGAAAGGAGACATAAGAGTGAAAAGTGTGGTGGATGAAATAGTAGTGGAAGACACAGAAGCTCATACACACTCAATCTTACTCAAGAAGAGTTCTGTACATTAACAAGGACATTGAAGAACTTCATTGACTACCTCTTTCACTATCTCTGAACCTAGATGCTAAGTAGAAGACACTCTGTTTTTCAGACAAAAAACATAAGAGGACTCAAAACCATTTCTGATCAAACCCATGAAGTCCAAAGCTTCACTAAAATCACTAGATCCATTTCTAAACTCTACATCTCTGCTCTGTGATTCATTATTTTACATTCCGAGCAGAGTGTGTAATCTGGTGAATTTAACACAGACATTGTCTCCTATACTTTAACTGTAGGATCTGTAAATCCCCACTCTAATCTTTTACATCTTTTAATTCCCACTAGGATAGTGGTAGAGGTCGTGTGTGACCTGGACAGCTGATTGTTTTTGTTTTGTTTCCCACGAATAACAGTGGTAGAGGTGTTGGACCTCGATAGTTGTAAACTGTTGTGAACCCCGATCCAGGGTGTGGATCATTTATATATAAATAGTTGAGAGGACTAAGTATCGTCTTGAGACTGAACCTCTTGGTTATATCATCTATGTTGTTTCCATCAAAGTTATTTCTTTTTTTATTCCGCTGCTATCTTCTTTAAAACCAAAACTGTTTTAAAGTCACTTTGATAATTAAACTCTCAAGTGTTTATATTAGCTGTTAATCAGTATGTTAGTTTCAAAATTTAATCAACTCTTCTGTGTTGATTAACTGGGAAATAATCAATCCTTTGAGAACCTAACAGAACCTTTTTTGTGATATAAATTCACTATAACTTAATTCTGTGTTTTATTTGGGGTATTTTAAGACAATTTTTTTAAAAAAAATTTTAATTGGAACTCAATTCACCCCCCCTCTTGAGTATCCACTCTGTCCAACATTTGGTATCAGAGGTTGATTGAATATTTTCTGAAATACTCTGTTTTTCAACTGTGATTATAGTTGTATTTTAATGTTCATAAAATTTCTGTAATTTCTAAATTTTTATCTCTTTAAAATAATTGTTTTAACTAAGATATCATGGATAACATACATGAAGGAGTTTCCACTAATAGACCACCATTTTTCAATGGAACTAACTATGCTCCGTGGAAAATCAAGATGAAAATTCATTTAGAGAGAATGGGTTTTGATATTTGGACTGCTATAGAATCTGAATATAAAATTCCAACTACTATTAGATCTATTTGGAATAAAGAAACTAAGACAGCCTATAATAATAATTGTAAATCCATGAATGATATGTACTGTTCTTTAGGAGATGAGGAATTTAATAGAATATCTACTTATAAAACTGCTTATGAAATTTGGGATACCTTAGCTGTTTCTCATGAAGGAACAAGAAATGTTAATGAAATGATATTAAATACATATAAAATTAAGTATGATAATTGTAAGATGAAACATGATGAACCCATTTCTGACATGTATCTCATGTTTAATGAAATTGTCAACTCAATGACTTCTCTATGAAAGGATGTTCCATCAAAGGAACAAATTATGAGAATTTTGAGATTTCTACCAGAAATATGGTGAGGAACATCTGTCTCAATTAGGGAATCATGTGATATTGGTGAACTGCCAGTCAAGGAACTAATTGGAAAGTTGATTATGTATGAAGACGAACTCAAGGATAACAATAAGAAGAAGATGAACCTAGAAGAAAGTATGTTGCTTTTAAATCTTCAACTTCAAAGATCAAGGATAAGGAAAAACTCCATGCTATAAATGAAAGTTCAAGCTGTGAAGATAGTGAAAGTGCTTATGATAGTGATTTTGAGATGGCTCAAATTACAAGAAGGTTTAAGAAGTTTTATAGGAAGAAAAAGGTTTTCAGAAAATCAAATTATAAAGGTATGTATGACAGTAAGGGACATTGGGAAAAGGATTGGAAGAAATATGAAAAATCCAATGAAGTTGTCTGCTATGAGTGCAAAAGAAAGGGACACATAAAAGAAGACTATACAAATTTGAAATACAAGAAGAAACATGAATACAAGGACAATAAGTATAAGAAATCCATGAAGGATACTTGGAGTGCTTCTGAGGATAGCTCCACTGAATCTGAAGTTTTTCAAACTGAACACAGAAATAAGGAAAACATGTGTTTCATTACAAACACTTCTGAGGTAACAGCTAAAACTCCTGTTTTAAATTCTTGTTATTCCGAAGATGATACTGAATCTGATAAGATGTCAAAATATGAACTATTTGAATATTGTGATATGTTATAAGAAAATTTTAATGAGCTGAAAGAAAAATATAATGGTTTAAAGAAACAGTATGCTTTAACTATTAAACATAAATCTGATCTTGATATTGAAATGGAAAAGAATCCTCAGTTGCTTAAATAAAACAGTAAACTAAAATTATCTAATGAGCAACACATGAAAGACTTAGAGAAATTTAAAAATGGAAAAAATACTCTTACTCAGATGATAGGTATGAAAATAGTAACTAGATACAGTACTGGTATAGGATACCAACCTGGACAAAGGAATGTCACCAAAACTAGATTCATTCCTAAAACTGGACAGAATGTAGCTAGTTCTGGAATTTCATATGCTTCAACTAGTTATATTCACAGTTATGGATTTAATAAGGTTTATCTTTCGAAATCTGATGATTCTAGAATTCATATGAGACCCATTAGACAAATATGGGCACCTAAAGTTTTACTAGATAACCGGTCTGGACCCAAGAGGATCTGGGTACCAAAATCATTTCCTATCTAAATCTGTTTTGTAGGGAACCTGCTTGAAGAGATACTGTAGAATGAATTGGTTTTTGGACAGTGGATGTTCGAGACATATGTCAGGAGAATTTTCATGCTTCATGAGTTTAGTAAATGGTGATGGAGGCTTTGTCACTTTTTGTGATAACTCAAAAGGAAAAATCATCAGCTTAGGCCAGATTGATAACACTGAGTCAGTATAAATTTATAAAGTTTTATTTGTTGATGGACATAAGTACAATTTGTTATGTATTTCACAGTTATGTGATGATGGTTTTTATGTTAAATTTGAAAAGATTCTAGCAATTTTTTTAATTCAAAAAATGTTTTGGTGTTTTCTGCTTTAAGAAGTGAAAATGTTTATGTTGTTGATTTAAATTATTTAACTAAGAAGAATATTTCTTGTTTAAATTCTTTTCATAAAGATCCATGGCTTTAGAACAGAAGATTAGGACATTACAATGTGCATTCACTTAGAAAACTTTCTAGGATGAACTTAGATAGAGACCTACCCAAAATTGAATTTCCAGTAGAAAATGTTTTTAATCCCTGTCAAAAGGGAAAGAAACATAAAGTTTCTTTCAAATCAAAGAAAGAAGTATCAACTTACCAACCTCTGCAGTTGGTTCACATGGATTTATTTGGACCTTCTAGAGTTTCTAGTTTAAATGGGAAGAACTATGTCTATGTTCTAGTAGATGACTTTTCTAGATATACATGTGTATATTTTCTAGCTCACAAAAGTGAAACTTGATCTTGCTTTGTAAAATATTCCATGTCGGTAGAAAAACTTAATGGACATAAAATTAAAACCATGAGAAGTGATCATGTCTGTGGGTTTGAAAATCATGAGTTTGAATCTTACTCCTCACACAGTGGCTATAGTCACAATTTCTCGACCCCTAGGACACCCCAACAGAGTGGTGTAGTAGATAGAAGAAATAGAACCCTGCATGAAATTTGTAGGACGATGCTTAATGAGTATGACCTACCTTTTTATTTTTGGGCTGAAGCTGTAAATACAGTTTGTTATGTTATTAATAGAGTCTTGAAGAGACTTGTTCTTAAGAGGACCCTTATGAGTTGTGGAACCATAGGAAAACTAAGGTTAACTACTTCAGAGTTTTTGTCTGCGAAGTCTTTATTCTTAATATTAAATACAATCTTGAAAAATTTTCATCCAAGAGTGATGATGTAATTTTCCTAGGTTACTCTATTTCTAGTAAAACCTAGAGAGTTTTCAATAAGATAACCAAAAGTTTGGAAGAATATGTTCACGTCAAATTTGATGAAACTGATCGACATGAACCTAAGACCTCTCTTGAAAATCTTGAATATGATCTCTCTTTTTTGAACCTTAATGATAAAGACAGTGGAACTGTAGTTAAAACATCCAGTTCTAGAAATTTTCTAGAACCTGCTTCTGTTGAACCTCAACGTATATATGAATCTTAAATCTCTAGCCCTATCTTTTCTAGACCAACTAGAATGCTAAAGAACCATCCTTTAGATGTTGTTGTAGGTAATCTAGATAGAGGAACACAGACTAGAGCTTCTCTAAGAAATCAGGTTGAACATCAAGCATTTATTTCACAGTTAGATCCTAATAATATCAATGATTCTATCAATGATGAATTTTGGGTAATGGCTATGCAAGAAGAACTAAATCAATTTGAAAGAAACAATGTCTGGAAATTAGTAGAAATACCTAAAGACACTATAACCACAGGCACAAAATGGGTGTTTAGAAACAAAGTTGATGAATCTGGAAACATCATTAGACAGAATTCTAGGCTAGTTCTACAAGGTTATAATCAATAAGATGCAATTGACTTTGAGGAAACCTTTGCACCTATAGCTAGATTTTAGGCTATTAGGATCTTACTTTCCTATGCATCACATCTGAATTTCAAGTTATATCAAATGGATGTGAAAAGTGAATTTTTAAATGGTTTAATTGTTTAAGATGTTTTTGTAGAACAACAACCTTGTTTTTCAAATCCTAATTTTCAAAATCTTGTTTTTCAACTTTCTAAAGCTTTTTAGGGTTTAAAACATGCTCCTAGAGATTGGTATGAAAAACATTCAAACATTTTTATCTCAAAAGGATTTACAAAAGGAATAGATGATCCCACTCTTTTTATAAAAAGGATTTCAAAAGATGTTTTAATAATACAAATCTATGTTGATGATATTATTTTTGGATCTTCTAAAAATTCATTATGTACTAATTTTTGAAAGGTTATGAAAAATGAATTTGAAATGAGCTTAATGGGAGAGCTTAAGTATTTTCATGGATTTAAAATATTTCAAACTAATTACGATATTATTCTAAATCAGAGTAAATATACTAAGGATTTATTAAAACTTTTTGGGTTGGATAGTATTAAGGAAAGTGATATACCTATGAGAACTACTAGTAAATTGGATGTTGATGAAATTGGGAAACTTGTTGATCAAACCAATTACAGAGGTATGATTGTGAGTATACTTTATCTTACTACTAGTCGACCAGATATTATGTTTATTGTGTGTTTGTGTGCTAGATTTCAAGCTAATCCTAAAGAATCACACTTACTGGTTGTTAAATGGATTTTCAAATATCTTATGTATACTATAAATTTAGATTTGTTTTATCCAAAAGGACAATCATTTGACCTAACTAGATATTCAGATGCTGACTTAGCTGGATGTATGTTAGATAGGAAGAGAACATCTGGAACATGTCATTTACTTGGAAAGTCCCTAGTATCATGGTGTAGTAAGAAACAAAATTCAGTTTCATTGCCTACTGCTGAAGCAGAATATATAGCTGCCAGTAGTTTCTGTACACAGACTCTGTGGATGAAACACCATTGATTGGACTACAGATATGATTATAAACATGTTTCAATTAACTATGAAAACACTAGTGAAATCAACATATCTATGAACCCTTTTTCTCACTCTAGGACTAAGCACATTGACGTCAGACATCACTTTCAAAAGATCATTTTTAGAAAGGTGATATTTCTCTAGAATTTATTAGGTTTGAACATCAATTAGATTATATTTTTACAAAGCCTTTATGCTCTTAATGAATGAATTTTATTAAACAATAGTTTTGTGTGATCGATCAGTGAAACCGATCTGTAAAACCGATCTGTGAAACTGATCTGTGAAACCGATCTGTGAAACCGATCATTTAAATCGATTTGTGAAACCGATATGTGAAACCAATCAGTCAAAATGATTTATCTTTCTACAATTTTTTATTATTGTGTGGTAATTACTTAATTACTTTTTTCTTTATTGGAACCCTAAATGATAAAATATATGATACACATCTATTTCTATTCCCCAAACTGTCGACCTTTCATTTCCCGCCAAGCCTTATATCCTCTCTTCTCCTTTACATCGAACCATTGACCTTCTTCATTCCACAGAATCTTCAAATGGCTAAGAAAAAGAGACTAAGAAAAGGATTAGACAGTCATGTACCTTCAAAGTGTGCTCGAGGAGAGTCGAGTAGTACCACTCAATGAACAGTAAATCCGAACCTGGAAAATCAGATTGTTGCTGTAGAAAAGGAAGTCAGTTCTGCGTGGCTTTTGTCAAGTAAGTCGCTATTGTTACAAGATTTATAATCGCAAGGATGGAGAGCATAATTCTCAGATAACACTCATGTATACTATCTGAATCTAGTGAATGAGTTTTATATTAATTTGACAGTCACTTTAGATGGTGTCGAGGAAGCCGGAATGACTTCTGTTGTAAAAGGCCAGAAAATCTCTTTCTCATCTAAACAATGGGTTGAATGTTTAAATGTACCCCATGAGGGTCGGTATGAGGATTATGCTGGAAACATTCCTCCAACCACTGAATACCTCTCTTACGAGATATCTTTAGAGATTTTGACTGGAAACAGTGACTCTAGGAGAATCACATCCTCAGAGTTGGATTGTGAATTTCAACTTCTCTTTATGTTTATTCAGCACCAAATTTTCCCTTGGAAATGAGTTTTTGCTGCTGTAAAATTCCAGGATGTTTTTCTGTTGTTTTTACTAAAGACCCATGAGAAGATCAATCTTTGTAGATATCTAATGGTGCACATAGCTGGAATGGTGAAACCTTCTAAGAAAGCCACTGCCCAGTTTTATTCCAAAATGATCTCTGCTATGTTATAGAATCTAGAATGTGTTGATGAAGCTGATGAGGTAGTTGAATCTGAAATTACTCTTTGTCTTAACAATGAAAATTTTAAAATTATGAAAATAAATTGGAATCCATGGAAAAAATGATGGGTTGTAGATGAAGACAATCATTATGAATCCTACAATCCCACTGATCATGGAAAGAGGCCGAAGGGTTAGGGAGACCCTGGTTTAAAATTAGATGAAGATCCAATTTCTACTGATGATGAGGAAGAAGTAGATGTTGAAAGGAACAAGGAAACTGATAAGAAAGGGATGGAAGAAGCTAAATCAGATGAAGGAAGTGTGTCACATCCTGATGGTATGAGTGTCCCTGATACAATGTTCCCTAAAAAAGAATATACTTTGGACCTGCCAATCCACCTATAGCCTTACCTGAATCAGAACCAATTCATGGTGATGAAGAAACTACTGACACTGAAGTATCTAACAGTGAAGTTTCTTTCATGAATGGAAATGATAATCGAAATGATGATGACGATGATGATGAAAATGATAATAATGATGATGATGGTGAAAACTGACCAGTGGATGGTCTTGCTGAACCTCCAATAGAATTACATCAAACTGTGCATGAAACCAATACCAGAGGAAAAAGAGATTCTCTAGAAATCAGTGGAAAAGAAAGATATGAAAACTGAAATATACTCTGTGTGCGGTTGTCTGGGATGATTACCCTAGTTTTTCTTTGTTGGGTTTAGAGTATTCTGAAGAAGAAGAGGATGAATCAGAATCTACTGTGGTTGTAAAGACAGGCCAACCAGTTGAGGCAGAGTCTGCCCATATTGTTGATGCTGCAGATGTTAATTTACCTAGTTCTACTGTCTCTCAGTCTGATTTTGATATGTTAAAAATTGAGTTTCTTACTGTAGTGAGAGATACAGTCAGAGAAGAAATTTAAAATGCTCTTACTCAAGCTTCTCTGCAAGTTTTTGAATATTCTTTTGAAGCGTTTTCAACAAGAGTATCAAATGTTCTTAAACTAGACAGGGCCAATACTGGTGATTTTATTAGTAGGCACATATCCTCTCTCAATTAGACCATGAAGGATCTAAAATCTATCTTAGATTCTTTATCAAATGAATTTAGATCAACCATATATGGTATGATGGAAGTATTGAGGAATCTGATTGAACATCTTAAGAAGTCTGATTTGAGGAATTTGAAAGCTAAGATAACTCAGATAGTTGCCCCGGCGAGTACAACCAATGTTACCAAGATAACTACTCATGAGCTAAAATCTCTAAGGCAGATTGTATAGGATGAATTGGATGCCATTAGACATGTTCTTGATTTGTACTCATTGAGGAAGATGAATGAGCACAGTGATCACATTCATAAAATGGTAATGGTTTATTCAGTAGATGCCACTAATGCTCAGAAAGAGACCGAGGAAAAGGTTGATCATTACTTTTCAAAGATTTATACCAAGCATGAGATGACTGAGAATTTCACGGTGTTGGCTGATAATCTGAAACTACCTCCAGTCAGTCAAGCTTTCAATGCTCAAGTTCGTTAGTTGCAAGATTTTACTCTTACCTTTTAACGGTTCATGGACAATAAAGATGATTTTGAGAAGGCTATGCAGTATGGTGAAGAAGTTATTTAGGATTTCATAAATCTATTTATGCCTTATCTGAATGAAAAAGCCACAACCATTGTGCTTCCAACAGATGAACCATTCACTACCTCTGATGTTGCTCCAAATCAAATCTATGTTGCTCAAGCTCTCTCTCAACTACGGCCAGTTATTCAGCAATCTTCTCACCCAGATACTACTTCTCAACAACAAATCTCTGTGGCATCCTCTCCTCCACCTTCAAGAGTCATCTTACCACCTCATCAAATTCGCCCAATTCAACCTGCCTCCAAGCCCTCCAACATACCAACCATTCATCCTTCTGATAAAGGCAAATCCCCATTACATCCCCATAAGTAGTTGTGTATTGTTATTGATAGGGTGAACAATGTTATGTTTGTACTCTGATGTACTTTACAAACATTTTATTTTTCCTCTATTCTCAATGATGCTTTCTTTTAAATCACTTCTTTATATGTTTTCCCTCCTTTTTGAATATCCCAAAGGGGGTGATTTTATAACTATGGGGGAGAAAATATATATTTGAAAAAAATTATATCTATGTGGGAGAACCATACTATGGTAGGGGGAGCAATGTTTACATCAATTTCCTATGGCATAAATTCAGGGGGAGATTTATCTCTTATTGTGTTTTTATTATTATTATGTCTTGTCACTATTATTGATGATATATTAAATTCATTTATGACTATGATTGGTGATGATCGAAAAGGGGGATATTGTTGAGCCCTCTGGATGATTGTTGAATTCTTCCTATGATTGTTGTTTTAATAATCACAAATTATTGTTCTATTCTTGTTAACACTTTAAAATTATTCTGGTAGTCTTCTGGATCAAACAAACACTTTGTGACAACAGTCGCACCGATCCATATCAAAAGACAACGGTCGCACCAATCCATATCAAAAGACAACGGTCACACCGATCCATGTCAAAAGACCACGGTCGCACTGATCCATATCAAAAGACAACGGTCGCACCGATCTATATCAAAAGACAACGGTCTCACCGATCCATATCAAGAGACAATGGTCGTACCAATGCTGGTCAACTGACACACCGATGCTGATCAACTGAGTCACCAATCATGAGTCACCGATGTTGTTCAACTGACTCACCGATGTTGATCAACAGACTCACCAATGCTGATCAAATGACACACCGATGCTGATCAAACGAGTCACCGATGCTGATCAAACGACTCACTGATGCTGATCAAATGAGTCATTGATACTGATCAAATTAGTCACTGATCATGATACACCGATGCTGATCAAATGAGTCACTGATCAGGACACACCGATGTCTATCCACCGATGCTGAGGGTGATAACCTACCGATCACTTGACTCATCGATTGTCATAAACAGCTGTTTGAATTTGTTTATCTTAATTTAATCTAACCAACAATCATATTAGGTATATTTTAATAATCTGTCATTTATTTAATAAAGGTTGGTGGATGGCAGGGAACTGCACCTCTTAACTGCAAAAAAGAAATCATTTCTTTTGCTGGAGCTCGTACCATAAATACATGAAGTCCCTGTTGGTGCAAATATATGTGTATTGGAGAAATAAAGATACATCGACACAGAAGAAAAGAGACATATGAGTGCAAAGAGTGGTGGATGAAATAGTAGTGGAAGACATAGAAGCTCATACACACTCAAGCTTACTCAAGAGGAGTTATGTACATTCACGAGGACATTGAAGAACTTCATCGACTACATCTTTCACTATCTCTGAACCTAGACGCTAAGTAGACGACACATTGTTTTTCAGAAAAAAAACCAGAAGTGGACTCAAAATAATTTCTGATCAAACCCAAGGAGTCCAAAGCATCACTGCAATCACTAGATCCATTTCTAAACTCTACATATCTGCTTTGTGATTCATTATTTTACATTTCGAGTAGTGTGTGTAATCTACATAATTTAATACACACACTGTCTTCTGTACTTTTACTGGAGGATCTATAAATCCTCACTCAAATCTATTTAATCTTTTATTACCCACTGGGATAGTGGTAGAGGTCGTGTATGACCTGGACACCTGGTTGTTGTTGTTTTGATTGCCATGAATAACAGTGGTAGAGGTCTTGGACCTGGACAGTTGTAAACTATTGTGAACCCGATCCAGGGTGTGGATCATTTATATATAAATTGTTGAGAGTACTAAGCCTCTCTTGAGACTCAACCTCTTGGTTATATCTGCTGTCCTATTTCCTTCAATGTTATTTCATTGTTTATTCCGCTGCTAACTTCTTTAAAACAAAAATTGTTTTAAAGTCACTTTGATAATTAAACTCGCAAGTGTTTATATTAGCTATAAATCATAAAGTTAGTTTCAAATGTTAATCAACTCTTCTGTGTTGATTAACTGGGAAATAATCAATCCTTTGAGAACCTAATAGAACCTTTATTATGATATAAATTCACTACAGTTTAATTCTGTGTTATATTTGGGGGAATTTAAGACAATGTTTTTAAACAGAAATTTTAATTGGAACTCAATTCACCACCCTCTTGAGTATCCACTCCGACCAACAATTTGTAATGTTATCTTCAATTATATATATATATATATATTATACCATGAATACTAAAATATCGAGTCAATTATTATTTGATTCCTTATATCTTATGATAAAGTAATAATGTATCCTTAGACCTTTTAATACTTGGGTCGGGGTATTTAATGTTTTAATCAGGGTCATTTTAGTAGCATATTTTGGAAAATTATTTTGAAAATATTATATTATAGAATATAACTATATTTTATAATTTAATGATATTTATAATAGAATATCCAAATGTCATAGATATATCATAGAGTAATAACTCCAAAAATGAACATCATGATTGACACATGCATTATCTAGTACCTAATAGCGGGCCTTATATCACACATTTTCAGACACTCATAGGGGAGAATTTTTAGTGAATTAACGTTTTAATAGAAAATAATTATTAAGGAAATCTGAAAATTTTATGATTTAAAAATATTCCCAATGAATTCATGATTATGATTATAATATCAATTATGAATATATTTTTGTTTTTAAAAATTTTTGGATCTTAAATAATCTTTAATTATATAATGATATATTCTAGTATATTTAATAATTTAGAAATAGTTTTAGTGTGTGGAATATGACCAATATTAATGATCAAATTCCCTACAGGGATTTCCCGACATGGCAGGATAATTAAGTTGGAGGTAGGGACATATATGATAGTCATCAAATTATAATTATATTTGGAAAAAATAATTTAGTTATGAGTTGTAACCTTGTCTATATTGAGCATCATGAGGATACATATTGTGGTGAAACAATGTTAGAATACATTTTTCATTATAACCTGTATCATTAAATGGAACTATAATTCAATTTTCAATTGGTAAAATAATATGTTCCATTGAGAAGATATTTAATAGTCTGGGTAGTAATAAATGTAAAAAATTTGTAATTATTGTTTTTCATCAATCATGATTTACAGATCAGTGGTGGAAACTTGTTTAATATAGTCAAGATGATGAAGACATTTAAATTATTTATTTTATGTTTTTTTGGTACATTTAATGGAATTATATTTTCCCCAGTTGAAATAAAAGAATACAAAGAAAAAATTATAGAGTTTTAATCCAATGGGAAATGAATATGTTTCTTATTATTATTATAATAATACATGGTTAGAAAGGTTTCTATATAAATCACATGTAATTAAACCAATGATTGAAAATTTCATCAGTCGAATTAAGTCAACTTATTGAAGGGATGTAATCTTCTTTAATTTCATATCATATATAGATATTTTATCATATTCTCTCATGAAATAGAATTAATTATCCCTGAGTTATGGATTTAAATGGATTCAAGAGAAATACAGTATGATAAAGAGGAAAATTTATTTGGTGAATAACGAAATGAATGATTTTCCCATATTTAATGTGTTTTGAAAAAATCATAATTTTATTTTTTAAAGGTGAATGGGAGGATTCTTCATGTTTCGACAGTAGGGACATTACGTGCATGACAAAAATATAAATAATGAAACCTATAATTTTTAGTGTTTCAAATATAAAGTGAAAAGAAAAAATAATTCTAATTCCGCAAGTGTCAAGGGAATGTACATTAGATAAAGAAAATTGATCCAATTGATTCTTATTTTATTGAAATAAACTATTTGGAATGAATAAATTGATTGATTATTATGAGTGAAAAATGACATTTTAGATGTATTTTATTAATTATATCTTCAATATATGAATCATGAAAATTATAATTGTTGTACTAATATATTTTTTCTATATTAAATTATAAACATTTTGTTGAATTGTAATGATGAACAATATTTGTGATATAGTGGAATTTTGATCATATTAGAAAACAAAAGATTCCTGTAGTACAAATAAAAATATATTTTCAATTAAAATATAATAATGATAAATATATATTTATGAGATATTATTGTACATCCACTTATATGTGAGTGATTTTATTTTTTTTGGTATCATTTCTTGATATTACTAAATTTGTTGATTTATGGAATTCATTTGACAATCAATTATTTTATTTTTTAGAATAAATCTAGTTTTTATTAATGTTTTATTGTGATTAAAATATTCAAATACTTTTTATGTTATAGTAATGGATACTTTTGATTAATGAGGAATCCATTTTTTACATTATTTTTTAATGTTTGTGAATAAAATAGATTATTTTATAATTCGAATTTAGTAAAAAATATTTTGGAGAAGTTTTAAGGATAACCACTACTGAAAAGGAATATTTTTTGTTTTTTGGAGATATTATTTAGTTATTGTCAAAAAAATGTATAATATTTTATAACGTATGGCAACCAATTTGGTTTTAATAAATATTAAAAGAATAAATTTTTAAAATTTTGATGATTAGTTAATCCACTATAAGCTTTAGTTTTCTATATCAAGAATAAAAAAATACTTCTTAGATACACATTACATAGAAGAAATATGATATTTTCATAGAAAATAGTAATGTGTCTACTCACATGACACTCATATTAAAATTCATAAATTATAAAGGGTATATTATATTAGGAATTTTTATTATTTGTGGTTTCAAGAAAGGTATTTTCATATTCTAAACCCTTAATTCCCAATATCAATTTAAAATTGTGATTACACAATTTATTAATGGTTCTGAAAAGGAAACACCACATTAATTTAAAAGATGAGCACTATGGTTGGTAGTGTATATAAAATAAAAAACCAATGTTATTAGATAATGTCACACCCCAAGACGCTTTGATATATTAATATTTAAACAATTACATTCTTTTTTATGGCATAATAAACATGACTCTCTGATTCTAGATGAACATTAATATAGTGTATTTTTATAAAACAGTTATTAATTATGCGTGATTAAATATGAATAAATAATTTTTTTAATTTTAATATTTTCCACATTTATAGAAAGATTAATTCTTTATATAATGAATTAAAATACAAATGAAATTAATTTTAGAGAAAAAAAGAAAAGTCCTCCAAAATTTGTTTTTGTAACACCAAGAGATTTATGAAATAGTTTTTTCTAATTATTTTAATTTTTTTTATATTTTTTTCATTCACGAGACACTGAATATAGATTTATCTATATTGTAATAGTATTTTTGGATTTTATTATATTAAATACCATGCTATTCTTATGCCACACATGGCCCTATGTTCAGTTGCATTACACATGAGGCCGAGTTTTTCTTCCTTTTGAAGCAGCACCAATTTTGAAACTAAATTTTGAGATTTAGATAAATAAATTGTGTCAAAATTTATTTTCTAGAACTGATATTGTCAATAATATATTATATTTAATATTAATAATTTTATATGTTGTTTTATTTTTTATTAATAGTGACAATTACTGCATTTTAGATTAAAATTGTCAATTTTTAATATAAATATTAATTTTAAATTATATTTTAAATTGGTTTTAAAGTAACAAATTTAAAATTATACATACATTATTCCATTGTATTTAATTTGTGCAATTTTTCTTTTTTATATAGAAATAAAATAAATTGAACATTTAAACATTTTTACATTAATTACTTGAAATCTCACGTCTTTAAGATTAGATTTGAATTTAATATATCAATATATTATAATTGTATTTTGAAAAAAGGTACAAATATTATTGATAAGTGTTATTCTTATATTATAATAATATATATATTTTTTTATAAAAATAGATTTCAAATTATTTTTATTTAATTAAAATGTTCATGTAAAATTAAGATTAATAGGGGAATAAACTAGAGATATAAATGCCAAAATGACTTATAACCTTCTACAAAATCTACTTCATGCCCATATTTAGAATGAATACCTCAATGGTTCTAATTTTATGAGTAATTGGAATTCTATCCATTAATAGTTATTTATATCATATGTTATTTAAGGAATATGAATAATGGATCTTTCCTTATCAATAATTTAAAAAAATATGACATATGGAAGAAAAAATATATTTTTGGATAAAAAGATAATTTTTAAAGATAAGTGATTTGTTTTATTCATTTATATAATTATCATTATATTTTAG
This sequence comes from Viscum album, assembly GCA_963277665.1. Lineage (NCBI taxonomy): Eukaryota > Viridiplantae > Streptophyta > Magnoliopsida > Santalales > Viscaceae > Viscum > Viscum album. The sequence goes on from OY728132.1 coordinate 1,970,871,196, forward strand.
ATACGATTTAGTTACATTAAACACACAAAAACGCAAATTCTATGATTATTTAGATTACAATGAAACAAAATAAATGATTTTAAAAAAATTATGAAATTTATATTTAAGAAATAATTATGTAAAATTATTTTTATTGATGAATATATCCTTTCAAAGAAATTTGAATTTCATATATTTTAATTCAATAAGTTTCTTGATACATTTTAAAATAAAATAAAATTATTAATGTCAATAGAGGCATGATTGTTTTTTATAATAAATTATATTTTGTTAGAAACATCAAAATAAAAATAAACACCAACATTAACCATGTATTTTAAGTGTAAATAAATAAAACATAATTCTTATTAATTTACCAATTGATCCTTTATAATGAATATAGAGATCAAGAAGTATTAAAAACAATTTTTACATGTTTTGTAGTAAAATGGGTTTTTTCCATCTTATGTGAGTTTTTTGAAAATTAATTTTTTACACACATTAGAATTATATTTTGAAAATTAGATATTATATAAATAATTAATTGCGTTATATTGTAATCAATATCGCTTTAATTTTTTGTTATTGGAATAATTATGATGAATATAAAACTAATTACTATAGTGAAAACAAAAATGATTTAAATAATTAAACATAAAGACTAAGGGAATAAATGAATAAAATGTTTTTATATTATTTGGGTCTTTCTAGAACATAAATACAATTAATCCCAATATTTTTATTTTGATATCACATTTGGTAAGGGAAAACTCCCAATAGTGATTTCATTTTAGTATTTAAAAGCAATCCACTCCTCATCCTATATAAAAAAAATCATTATTCCCCTTACCCACTCCTCTAAATCAACATTGGATCATCCATAATATTTCCAAATATCCTTCCAACATCTCAAACTACATAATTTAAGACTCTCATTTGGAAGAAATCTGTAAAGACCCGTAAAAATTCAAGGGAAATTTTTTTATAATTTTCATTGGGATCTTACATGAACGCAGTTTCTGAAGGCGCTTGATTCTGAGGCCCGGTGGCCCTGGAATCCTTTTCCGAAGTTCTGCTAGGGTACGTTCAGTGAACGAACGAGCATGTTTTTCTAACTTCTGAACCAGTGCATAGAATCAAATTCTGAGGGCACCGATGAAATCGCAGCGCTGGTTTTTGCTTAGAAAAGCCTTTTTCAGAGTTACATTTGCTCAGGAGTGGTTTTTAATTTTTGGGCTTTAAGTTAAGAAATAAAATAATGTGGTATGAGAACTTCTTTTTATTTCAATTAAAGCCGCTTAAAACCACTTAAAGCTACTTAAGCTGGGTTGAAGCGGATAGGGTGAAATCCGAAATATCCTACCCTCTTGGTAGGATATTTGTGAGGTGGGGCCCGCATGATCCACACCATTTTTTTCCTCTAAGTAACGCACCCACAACCCCCCTATTTAATGAATGTCAACCGTGCGTTTTTCTGGTTAAGAAATTCCTCATTAATTGGGCGGTTAAATCGTTACAATTAATTCATTGAATTAATTGTTCGTTTCTTTTCTTTTGAATTTCAATTCCTTATCTTGTGTTAATAAAATAATACTTGGGCTTATTTAATTTTTTGGTTAGAGTCTTGTCGCGTTGGGAGGATTTGGGTGGCTTGAAGAAAATCTTCTTCAACGACGAAGAACGTGAAGAACGAATCGGTCTTCGATGAAGAACGTCGTCACGTCCTTCTTCCGAAGAACGATGATGCGCCATCCCTCGTTCTTCTTTCCACGTTAATGGTAGGGAGACGTCGTTCCACCTCGGACAACCTCCGTCTTCGTCTATGAATCCTCTTCCGCAACACCGACCCACGACGTGACATCGACAATCCCCTTCCCGCGACGCTTTCTTCCGCGACGAGAAAATCCGCGACGAACCCAAGCTCAACGACGCACTAGGTAGGGGAATTTATTTTGCTGTTCTTTTATCTTTTGAGAAAATAACGTCGTGCGTGGACCAACAAATTCCATGTTGATCCGCGGATCATTCATTCATGCAGATTGATGTTGAGGATTATTATTTAATTTGTTCGTGATTATTACCAAGACGATCTTCGTGAAATATGACCATTTGCTATCAACTAACGAGAGGGGGCCAGACCTCACAAACACGGCCGACCCTCCTCCTTATCCTTGTGGGTTTCTTTTGTGGATTGAAACGCGGATGGCGCGTTGTCGTCGCACTGCACGGAAACGTGCGGAATGGTATGTGTGGCGCCGTCACGCCGCGTCGTGAAAATGAACAAGGGCGCGACGTCGTCGCGCCGAATTGGAGAAACCCAAAGACATCCACGGATGGAGTCGGGCCATGGCGAAGGGGCGCGACACCATCGCGTCGCGCCGGAGAACCACGAAGAAGGCGTGTTTTGTTAATTGATGTGCGGATCAACAGACGATGATGAAGTAGGCCGCTATGGCGTTTGAATCCCTTCGTAGTGAAGGTCGGGTTCCGGGAGGACCGTTGGCAATGATGGCAGGAGAAACGGACCACCGGAGCGCATCCGGTGGTCCGCGGAAGGCGGTGGCGGCACGCCGCGCCTGCGGTGGTGGCGCGCCCTAGAAGGGCCATCGACGGCGGCTGCCACCGGCTTTAATTAGCGGTGAGGGTGGGAATGCCGCACACCCCACCCGCGGCTTCCGCGCGGCCGCGCTTGCTGAGCCGCGGCGGGCCGGGCGGGCCGGACCGAGCTGGCCGGGCCAGGTCCAGCCGGGTCAGACCTGGGTCGGGTTGCCCCGGTTTGGGTCGACTCGGTTCGGGCCGACCCAGGAAGGGTCGGGTCGGGTCGGTCCAGGCCCAGACCCCCCATTTTCGGACCGTTTTCAGTCTTTTACCCATATCTTGGGCTGCGGACCTCCGATTGACGCACCGTCAGCGGAGATGTGATCCTTGGATCGAGACGGCCATTTCGGTATATCACACTCAAGGTTTTGGAGAACTTGGGGTTAATCCGAGTTGGTTCGTACGCGAAACCAACCGGGCCCTCGGAGCAGAAATAGGTATATCTTGAGCACCGGACGTCCGATTGACGTACCGTCGACTTTATTGGAATACTCTTGATGAGACGAACATTTGGAATGCCCCGAACATGGATTGGATGCAGTTGGTGTATGGCCGGATTGGATTGTACACGAAATCCAACCGGGCCCCTGGAACGGAAAAGCTGATATCTTTCAGACCGGACGTCCGTTTGACGAACCGTTAGTGGCGTTGGTGATCACTTTGAGAAACAGTCCCTATGAGTAAACCCTATGTGAGTTTTTGGTCCATTTGAGATACGGCCGGATTGGTTTGCACACGAAACCAATCGGGCCCCTGGGACGAAAATGCTAATAACTCACAGACAGGGCGTCTGATTGACGCGCCGTCTGTTGCATTGATATCCCTATGACGAGGTGGTCCATTGTGATAATTCATAGTGGGTCTTTGTGATTCTTGGAGTATCGACCTGTAGCTCTTGGAGCGGACCCTCCTAGAGATAAGCGTGCGGAGTACAGAGACCGTGTAGCCGACTGAGACTTGACGACTTCTTGACCGACTCGACTTGGAGTGAGTGGACTAGCCTAGTGGACGGAGTGCTCGGTATATGGCAACTGACCCAAGGCAGACGGAGTGTCCGGTAGTTGGCCACAGACCCGTGGTACTCGATCGGATGAGTACCTCTGTAGGCTATTAGGGGGAGCACCAGGTATTTGGCAACAGAACCACAGGGGACGGAGTGCCCGGTAGTTGGCCGCATACCAGCGGTACTCCACAAGAGAGGTACCTCAGCAGTCTTAGGTTAGTGAGCAGTACCTCGGAGTCATGACAGGACCACAATACACTCCAGAGACGGGGCTCTTCAGCAGTTACGGTTTCGATAAGGAAAATCCTGGTTTGAGCTGAGTCTATGATCTTGTGTTTACCTCATGATTGAGATGAGTTACTTGATAACTTAGGTATATGTATGGGCATATACCTGGGTAGTGGTAATCCGTTGATTTCATAATCCTTGTGCTTCCTCATGATTGAGATGGGTTATTTGATAACTTAGGTATATGTATGGGCATATACCTACGTAGAGGTTATTTATTGAGATCTTCTTTGTGGTTATCCTTGTTGGTTTTAGTGATACCTTGAGGGTGTCGGGGTCCATACTGAGTATTGTTATACTCACCCCTGCACGGGCTATGCCCGCACCTCGTTGTGTTGGTTGCAGACAATGGGCAGTGCTGACAGAGGCTGAGTGTTCGTGGACTGGATGGTACCCGGAGGTGGACTACACGACAAGTCAGTATCTGGTGGTGGACATCACGGCGAGACAACACTCAGAGGAGGTTGACGTGCGAGAGTGTTGTGGAGGCTATCTGTACCTACCCTTCAGGTAGGATCCGAGGTGGACGATCCAGGAGCTGCGCCATCTGTACCTACCCTTTAGGTAGGATCTGAGGTGGACGACCTAGGAGCCGCTTCCGTCTTTCCAGCTGTTGTGTTATTCTGTTGTACTTTGTTCATCTGTAGTTGTACTTTCCTTTGGGTTTGTATTCTGGCCCATTTACATTTCAGTACTTCTCTTTGTACTTAGTGTTTTATTTCCGCTTGTACTATGTGGTGTTTTGTTTACTTTTATAATGGAAATGCCTATTGGGATTTACGCCTTTGGTGCTAGTCGCCAGCCCCTGGCCTATGGAAGGCGGGCTTGGGGTAGTCACGACAAGGGCCCCGAGGACGGGTCGTGGCAAATTGGTATCAAAGGAGTCGGTTCTACCGCAGAACATATAACTCTGATATTTTCTTTCTATGAAGCAATAGTGTTAAGAGTACTGAGTGTGTTTTTCAGTTTAGGGAGTCCAGTGTTGGTGTGGGCGGCCGACGTATCCATACACCAGGACCTTGACAACTGATTTCCGACATTGTGCACGAAGACACTGATTGCATGTGTGTTTCCAGAAGTTTTTAAATGTCAGCTCAAACCTAGTCAGCTTAACAGGTATAAATCGTTTGACTGTGTCACGTTGTTTCATTCAGGATGCCTCCCCGTGGACGTCCAGATAGAGCCCCAAGAGTGATACGTACTGACAGCCCGCCGAGCGACGAGGCCTCAGTACAGGGCCCTATCTCAGTTGAGGGACCAGCGGAGGCACCAGCGGTAATACTACCCGTTGGGACGCCGATTCCACTATCCCCAGCAGCAGAGGGTGCATGTCTCTTTAGCGCAATGCACGAGTTCCACCACCAGAGGCCACCCAGGTTCAAGGGAGGGACGAACCCGAAGGAGGCTGAGGATTGGTTGGAGGCTATGGTGAGAGTCTGCAGGCTAGTGGGGACACCAGAAGACTTCATTGTGATCCTTTCTTCCAGCCTTCTTCAGGCAGCAGTAGGCAGATGGTTGAGCCTGATGCTCCAGATGCATGACAAGGCCACACTTTTTTGGGAAGACTTTGATAGACTGTTCCAAGCAGAGTTTGTATCATCCACTATTCGAGCAGTGCATGTACATGAGCAATTTCAGCTACGGCAGGGCAGCATGACAGTGGCGCAATATTCAGCGATGTTAAAGGACCTCTCGCGCTACTCCATAGATATGGTATGAGACCCGTTCTTCAGGGCCCGAAAATTCGAGCAGGGGCTCAGGTGAGAGATTTGAGCTTCTGTTGTTTCTCACAGCATTCTGATGCAGACATGTGTGTTGAAGAGAGCCCTCTTAGTGGAGAGATTCCTTGATGAGCAGTATCCAGCAGCAGGACCCACCACTAGCCGGCGTGCGACAGAGTCTTTTGCAGCAGGCAGTAGACAGATAGCGTAGAGGTCCAAGAGGACCAGACCTACCGGTGGCCGACTGCACGACTCTGGTTCAGTTGTGTGGGGGAACTGGGGTGGTGAGAGAGCGAGTCGTGACCGGAGTGGACAATGTTACTCCTGCGGCAGAATTGGTCACATGGCACGTGACTGTCTGACCCGCCATGCAGACGACCGACAGTTAAATAAAGAACCTCCCAGGAAGAGGCACTGGTTCGATCTGGGTGGACAACAAGGAGCAGGCGGCCATGGAAGAGGAGATGGCCATGCAGCTGGAGGTGGAAGACGCTCCGAGGTGTTTCCACCACCACCACCAGGATTTCCACCCTGACCTCACGTGACAGGAGGACATGGGAGAGCTCAACTTCAGGCAGGTGAGGCTTGTGGTGATGGAGCTCCGGAAGTAGATGGACAGGAGAGGGACTAGATCCAGACCTGGAGGTTTTTGATCATGTTGCTTCTAGTTTTGTTGATGTTTGTTTGTAGATGCTTCATGTCTTTGTACTATGAGATGAAATAATAAAAATACACATAACTTGTGCTTTTTGTGTTCCTGTCCTTTTTGTTTTGTTGATACTGAGTGGTCCTGGTTATGACTGTTGACTTGACCCTCACTTTTGAGAATCCTACTAGAGGAGACCCAGTGAACTCACATTGATGCCGACAGTGTGACTCAACCCTTGGAGGTGAGAGTAACATTTGGATCTCTTGGTAGTTACGTCGAGGCCTTATGACGTCATCCATGGCATGAATGCATCATTCATGTCAGGATTGACTGTATTAGGAAATGGGAATGGTTCATCCAGGGGATGAGATCGAGTTTCTATTTTTGGAGAAGGAGAAATTTTAGAAGCGCTTTCAGATCGTGGGAAAAGAAGGTGCAGATCATCCAGGAGTGGATAAATACTGCACAGTGCAATATGAAACTGGAAACTTGCGTTAGTCTTAGAAACTCAAGCGCGTTAAATGTTTCAATAAGAGGAAGATTTAAGGAGAGATGAGTCCGCGAAGCTGTTGATGTGGAAGCAGAGCTAGGAGAGAATCATGAGGTGGTGTACATCTTAACATGGTACAACCACCCACCTTAGTTATCCCTGCCAGGATCAGGGTGCTGGAGGGCGGAGGAAGAGTGCGGCTGCATGTGGTCAAAGAGAGTAACCCGATGACTCTATTAAATGATTCGAGGGACAGTCTGTGTCCACTACTAGCTACTGTAGTAACATATGTTGATATGAATCATTCATTTATTTCACAAATATTGTCCCAGACCTAGAGTTTCCAGTATGCCATGGACTTGACCCTCACGTCTGTAGATAACTTGGGAGGAGACTCGATAATCACACTCACGCCGACGGTGTGGTTAGACCCTCGAGGCGAGAGTTTCTGTTGGAATCTCTTGGTGGCAGCGTCGAGGCCTTACGATGTTGGTTTGACTATGGACTAGGCAATCACAGTTCACACACAAATTGACGGTATTAAGCAAAAAGGTTGTGGTTTAACTGCGACATCGGAATGGGTATTCCTTGGTCGGCGAAAAAGGGAACCTCCAGGTGAGCACATGAGAGCGGGAGGCTCTAATGCGTGCTCAGTACCGCTTTTGTGACCCTAGTTTGTGTTAAAGCTTTATGAGGATGAAAAGCCCTAAGGTGGGAGTAATGTAATGACCCGCAAAAAATCAAGGGAATTTTTTTTTTCTAATTTTCTTTGGAATTTTACAAGAACGTGGTTTCGGACGGAGCCTGATTCCGAGGCCCGGTGGGCCCAGAATGATTTTCCGAAGTTTAGCTCAGGTACGTTCATTGAATGAATGAGCGGGTTTTTATAACTTCTGAACCGGTGCTCGGAATCAAATTCTGAGGCCACCGATGAAATCGTAGCGCCGGTTTTTGGTTAGAAACACTTTTTCCGGAGTTGCGTTTGCTCGGGTGTGGTTTTTAATGTTTGGGCTTTAAGTTAAGAAATAAAATAATGTGGTACGACAACTTTATTTTTTTTCACTTAAAGCCGCTTAAAGCCACTAAAAGCTACTTAAGATGGGTTGAAGCGGATAGGGTGCAATCTTAAATATCATACCCACTAGTAAGGATATTTGTGAGGAGGGGCCCGCACGAGCCCCACCATTTCTTTTTTTCTAAGTAACGCACCTGCAACCCCCCTCTTTAATGAAAGTCAACTGTGCATTTTCCTGGTTAAGAAATGCCTCATTAATTGGGCAGTTAAATCGTTACAATTAATTCATTGAATTAATTGTACGTTTCTTTTCTTTTGAATTTAAATTCCTTATCTTTTTTTAATAAAATAAGACTTGGGCTTATTTTATTTTTTGGTTAGAGTCTTGTCACGTTGGGAGGATTTGGGAGGCTTGAAGAACATCTTCTTCAACGACGAAGAATGTGAAGAACGAATCGGTCTCTGACGAAGAACGTCGTCATATCCTTCTTCCGAAGAATGATGATGTGCCATCCCTCATTCTTCTTTCCTCGTCAAAAGAAGGGAGACTCCATTCCACCTCGGACAACCTCCGTCTTTGTCTACGAATCCTCTTCCGCAACACCGACTCTTGACGTGACATCGACGATCCCCTTCCCGCGACACTTTCTTCCGCGAAGTGAAAATCTATAATGAACCCTCTCAAGATGACGCTCGAGGTAGGGGAATTTATTTTGGTGTTCTATTATCTTTTGATAAAAGAACGTCGAGCACGGACCAACCAATTCTAGGTTGATCCATAGATCATTCGTTCATGCGGATTGATGTTGAGGATTATTATTTAATTTGTTCGTGATTATTACCTTGACGATATTCATGAAATATTACCATTTTCAATCAACTAACGAGAGCGGGCCGGACCACACAAACAAGGCCGACCCCCTATTTCCCCTTGTGGGTTCCTTTTGTGGATTGAAATGGGGATGGCGCAGTGCCGTCGCACCGCACGGAAACATGAGGGAAGGAATGTGCGGTGTCGTCGCGCCACGTTGTGAAAACAAACAAAGGAGTGACACTGTCGCGCCACATTACTGAAACCCGAAGACATCCACTGAATGAGTCGGGCCACAGTGAAGGTGCGCATGGCCATCGTGTCGTGCCGGAGAACCCCAAAGACGACGCGTTTTGTTAATTGACGTGCGGATCAACGGACGATGACGAAGCAGGAAGATAAAGAATTTGAATCCCTTCGCAGTGAAGGTTGGGTCCCGGGAGGACTGTTGGCGAAGTAGGCAGGAGAAAAGGACCAGCGAAGTGCGTTCGGTGGTCCCCGGAAAGCGTTGGCAGCGCGCCGTCGGAGGGCCGGTGGTGGCGGTTGCCGCCGGCTTCAATTAGCGGCGAGGGTGGGAATGCCGCGCACCCCGCCCGCGGCTTCCGCTCAGCCATGCTAGATGAGCCGTGGCTGGCCGGGCGGGCCGGGCCCTGCCGGGTCAGAGCCGGGTCGGGTCGACCCAGGGGGGTCGGGCCGGGTCGGTCCGGGCCCAAAGCCCCCGTTTTCGGACCGTTTTCAGTCATTTGCCCATATCATGGGCTGAGTACCTCCGATTGATGATTCGTCAGTGGAGATGTGATCCTTGGATCTAGACGGTTGTTTCGGTATATCACACTCAAGGTTTCGGAGAATGTTGGGTTCAGCCGGGTTGGTTCGTACACGAAACCAATAGGGACCTCGGAGCAAAAACATGTATATCTTGAGCACCGGACGTCCGATTGATGTGCCGTAGACTTTATTGGAATCCTCCTGATGAGATGGAACTTCGGGCATGCCCCGACTGAGGTTTGGATCAAGTTTGAGTATGACCGGATTGAATTGTACCTGAAATCCAACCGGGCCCCTAGAACAGAAAAGCTGATATCTTTCAGACCGGACGTCCATTTGAGGAACCGTCAGCGACGTTGGCGATCATGTTGAGAAACGGTCCCTATGAGTATACCCTATGAGAGTTCGGTGTTCAGTTGAGATACGTCTGTATTGGTTCGCACTCAAAACCCACCGGGCCCCTAAGACGAAAAGTCTAATAACTCACAGACCGGGCATCGGATTGACGCGCCGTATGTTGCGTTGAGACCCCTATGACGAGGTAGTCCATTGTGATACTTATTAATGGGTCTTTGTGATACTTGGAGTATCGACCTGTAGATCGTGGAGCAGACCCTCCCAGAGATGAGCGTGCGGTGTATGGAGACTGTGTAGTTGGCTGAGACCTGACGACTGCTTGACCGAATCGACATGGAGTGAGTCGACTAGCCTAGTGGACAGAGCGCCCGATATTTGGCAACTGACCAATGGCAGACAGAGTTCCCGGTAGTTGGCTGCAGACTCACGGTATTCAACTGGAGGAGTACCTCAACAGTCTTAGGTTAGTGAGCAGTACCTCGGAGTCATGACAGGACCACTGTACACTCCAGAGACGGGGCTCTTCAGCAGTTACAGTTTCGATAATGAAAATCCTGGTTTGAGTTGAGTCTATGATCTTGTGTTTACCTCATGATTGATATGGGTCACTTGATAATGTAGGTATATGTATGGGCATATACCTGGATAGTGTTTATCCGTTGATTTCATAATCCTTGTGCTTCCTCGTGATTGAGATGGGTTACTTGATAACTTAGGTATATGTATGGTCATATACCTAAGTAGAGGTTATCTGTTGAGATCTTCTTTGTGGTTATCCTTGTTGATTTTAGTGAGACATTGAGGGTCTTGGGGTCCCTACTGAGTATTGTTATACTCACCCCTGCACGGGCTATGCCCGCACCTCGTTGTGTTGGTTGCTGACGACAAGCAGTGCTGATGGAGGGCGAGTGTTCATGGACTGGACGGTACCCAGAGGTGTACTACACGACGATTCAGTATTTGGGGGTGGAATTCACGGCGATACGACACTCGGAGGAGGTTGAAGGGAGAGAGCGTTGTGGAGGCTATCTGTACCTACCTTTCAGGTAGGATTTGTGGTGGATGATCCAGGAGCTGCACCATCTGTACCTACCCTTTAGGTAGGATCTGAGGAGGATGACCCAGGAGCCGATTCTGTCCTTCCAGCTGCTATCTTTTTCTGTTGTACTTTTTTCAGTTGTAGTTTTACTTTCATTTGGGGTTGTATTCTGGCCCATTTACCTTTCATTAATTCTCTTTGTACATAGTGTTTTACTTCTTCTTGTACTCTATGGTGTTTTGTTTACTTTTATAAAGGCTATTATTTCCTAGTTATTGGGATTTATTCCTTTGGTGCTAGTCTCCAGCCCCTGGCCTCTGGAAGGCGGGCTTGGGGTAGTCACGACATGGGCCCCAAGGACGGGTCGTGACGAAATCCATCCATGGAAGGATATTGTTTCATACTAAAAGGAGTGACCCATGAAGATGTAACGTAGTTCCTCAATCTCCTTTGTTTTATTTTCAATATTTATCCATTAAAATATTCATATTCTATGGTCGTATATTATAATTAGTTTCCTCCATGCACTGATATTTTTTATTGTCATGGTTCAACCTACACATCCTCACACTTCCATCTGATGGGTTGTGAACTTACAGTTATTATGTACAATGTACTACCTCCTCATGATATGATGTTGTTAATTTAACCATTAAAACCTAACATATAAAATTATGGAATAAATATATAAAATATACCTTCATTATTTCCGTTTTTCTAAATTAAATAATTTCATATTTTGATTTGTAGACTACCGCTTCCTAAAAGCAATGTGATTTGGTAACACATCACATAGTACTTATTAATGATGGGTTTAAAAAATATAAATATATATACACAGTAATAATTTTACTATAATGATAATATATATATATATATTTCACTTACATTATTTCATTCAATATGATAATAAAATGAAAACAACTTTCATTCATACTTATGGTCGACCATATCCATGAAGTATGTATTATATTTCATTTTTATATCGTTTATATATTATAATATATATATATATATATAATGAATATACATTAAATTTATAGCATTTATTAAATTCATGAAATTCGTAATTCATTGTCTTTGAAATCGGACAATGAATAAAAAATCAAAACACTTAGGGAAAATAAAGAGGATATTATCCAAAAATTAACATTAGTAGATAGTTTATAATAACCAGTAAATATAACATCATAACAAAATAATATATTGTATTTGATATAATAATATCTTTATGTGTTAGATTTACAATAATGTTTTGTAACTTATATAATAGTTCGGAATGTGTATGGAGATACTGAAATTATAAGGTAAACGTATTCTCGTCTAACATTTATTTTCTATGAGAATCAAGCCTTGTTCACCAACTATTTCGTATATCTGTTGTGTTTTATTCCATTCATTAATTATTTTATTTATATAGTTTAATTTCTATTTACTTATATATATATATATAAATCAATTTATGATATTCCATTCATTTATTATTTGTTTAAAAATATACCAAATCGGTATAGTAATTTTGTCTCAATTTTCATTCATTGACATGCATGTAATGTTTTTCTATTATATTACATTATGAGGAGTATTAAACACCATTTAACTTGTTATATCAACACCCAAATTCCATTCATGAAAACATAATATTAATATAATTTCATTTTCTTACATGGGTTGTATAACTCATAGATTCCAATTTGCAAGTGTTTATTGAAACAATATCATCGTCTATTAAGATTGTTCATGAATTGGCTTCTATGGTGGTAACCATATGATCTGTATCTCTTAGAACATCATTAATTTTCTTATACTCTTGTTTCTCATGATATATTCATGAATTTCTACAATTTTTCCACTGTTTGGAACTTCTGATATTTAATAATTTATTTTAATTAATGATTACATTATCATTTGGTTTGGTCAGAAATATGATTTATTAAAAATAAATGATAAGAAAATATATTCAAAAATGATTTTAAAATGTTATTTATACATATTTTCAAGAAAAAATTATTCTAAATGAATTTTATGATTTTCAATGATTCATTTATATTTATTCCATTGGTATTTTCAAAATTAATAATTCTAATTTTTCGATGAATTTTTATACGCTATCATTGTAATTTTAATGGATAATATTTAAGAAAATTCATGAAATTTTTAAAATTTTATATGGAGAAATAATTATAAATTTTCTTCAAATAATAATATATATGTTTTCATGTTATTTGAAAGAAAAAAGGTTTTAATTTTTTATGTTTTATATATGATTTTGTAATGTAGAAATGATAATCAACTTGAGAAATTTTTCCAAAAGATCATTAAATATTATTTCCCAACTAAGATGACATACTTATATATATTATTTATCTAATTGATATATGATCCATGAATTCTTCTAATATTATTTTTAATGGGTTTTATGTAATATTTTGTTTATACATGTGTCTCTTTAACCGGTTATATTCTTTTGAAGCCTATGTGTTTTGATGTAATGATCCCTTGACCAATACCTTTTCCATAAGTAATTATATGAAGAAAATTTTATGATACCAATTCCATATTATTGGTTAAGGTATGATGTTTTTTGAAATTATGGAACACATATGTATGATTTCATCTGGAGATGGGTGGGACCTATATATCCCTCTAATAGATTTGGTAAATATTTTTTTATGATGAGACAGTTATGGGAATAATGTTGATAGGCTTGATACATAGTGGGATAAAGTGGAAACCTAATCCACTATGCGAATATGGGGGGGGGGGGAATATCCACTATGGGAACATGGTTAAAACTAATCCAATATGTGAACATGGGGAAACTCGATACATTTAATGAATGGACTATGTCTGGGGATGATACTGTGTCCCACCTAGTAGATGTAGTCCCCATGAAGTTCTTTGAAACTTTTTTTCAATTGAACCTGGCCTATAGAGAATTATATTATATGTTAACTTGTTTTCAACAATTCCATGTCTTATTCCTATGTGATGATTTCTTGTACAATGTTCTCAATTATATAATGATTCATGACTTATGAATTTATAGTCAATATTCGATGATTATTGTTTATGATCATGGATATATAGCGTATGTTCATTAAATTATAGGATAATATTATCATACCTTTATACTTATTTTAATATATATATATATCCTTTTATTACTCGAAATAATTATACGAGAATACCCATTTCATATCATTCCATTCCCCAAGTTTTGAATAAAGGTTTTATGTAGAAGTACTAATGGTCATGATATTTGGGGGAATGTTTTAGGAAAATTCACCATGTTAGATGATTTTGTTCCATGATGCAAATGAAAATAAAATATTATGGTGATCAGGAATATAAATTTGTAACTTTCTGAATATTCATAAAAATGATGCAATATCCTTGAATGTTATGAATGTGTCACTATGTTTGGTATCTAATGGAGTTTTAGTTATCCTTTTTAAGCTATGATGATAAAACATAGTGATATACCAATGAATATTCCATGGATATGTCTAGGTGTGTCTCTAAAGATAATCTTAAGATACTATAGATTTAAATATATATCTCAAGATTCATCAATCCAAAAAAGTAATTATTCATGACTATTTGGATTTTAGATATGATTAGTGATTCTCAAATTAGACATTTTGGTTTTATTAACTAGTTGGAATCATAAGTAACTCGATAACACGTAATATAAAGGACAACTTACTGAATATGATTTTATTTGTGGATAATTCAGTTATCCAAATATATTTTTACTATAATGAATCAGAAATCTTGATATATGTTTATTAATATGATCTTGGGTGATATTAAAAACTCTTTGAATAAGAGATATATAGAATTATATAAATGCTAATAGGATAAGAAGAATATATAAAAGAATATCTATCTTAAAAAATGTAATGTATAAGAGAATAATAACATTATGGAATTCCAAAAATGGAGGTGGAGATGTTTTCATTGTAGAAAAAAATGTTTACAGAGTATTAAATTCACATGGAGTTTAATTCTCTATCAATGGAGAACATAAATAATACCCAAGTCAATACCATATTATATGAATTTACATCTATACCATGGAATTCAATATTTGATCACAATCATTAATTGGGAAGGAATTAAGTGTTTATGTACTTGTATTCAATAAATATGATTGATAAAACATGTAAGGATTATTCAGTTTATGATTTTCTTTAAATAATTAAAAGAATCTTTTGAATCGTTCTGATGGAAAAGAATTGTGATTCTATGGAAAGGTGATCATCATGTTAAATACATGCTTAAGGGTAATATGACCCTTAATATGTTCCTTTTATTTATATAATGATGATTGGAAAATGAAATATTCAATACGATTAAGTAATTTTTATGGTACTTCTTACCTTGGAACTTATTAAAGATTTACTGACATTGTTTTCTATGATACCAAGGATGGAGTTTACATCATATTTATATATAAGTAATGTATCCAAAATAATAATTCGAATATAGAAATATGAATGTATTCAGTACGAATTTATGGTATTCAACTTATTACCTATTTTTTATGGAATACATGATGAAGGAATTCACAAGGTTGGTTGTGAAAACAAAGATCAACATTATGTTATATGGGGGATCAATGTTTAGAATATTTGTTGAACTATATTCCAAGGTTTTCTATTTTTTTCATTCATGATGTATAAAAAGAAAAAAATGTATTGAATGGTATCATGTTAAACATAAAATGAGGTTTTATAGATCAAATTATGAGGATTTATGCATATTGGAATCATGTGGTAATTGTTATTTTCAATGATAACTAAACCTTGATGGAATAATGTATTTCTATATGTATGTATCACATGATTTGTGAGTACTTCATGAATGAAAAATTGATGTTCATATATGGAGGAAGATATGAATTGTAAATCATTTTATGGTTAAATGATGAGTGATATTATAAATTTGAAAAGTGATGAAATCAAGTAAGTATATATCATTTTGTTCAAAGATAGTAAAAAAATTAAAGAACTCAAGGAAAATGATATTTAGAAATATTATCATAATACATTATTTGTGGTTCAGTCAATTTTTTAATATATTAGTATATGTATATAGTTTTGGGGACTTTAAAATTATATTGATCATCCACATGCTGGTGATCAATGATATTTACCACACTCTCTAATTATTTTCACTTGTCCTCTTTGTCCAATGTTCACTCCCAACTATGTTCAACTCTATGGGAACCAAGTAATGGTTTTTGTGTGTAACCATTATGATTTAAAGAATCCATTTTAAATAGGTTTTTAGTAAAAATATTTATGATTTGAGTTTTTATGAAATGAAAATTCATTTGTTAATGCTTTGAAAACCTAATTTTAATTTGAGTTACGAATTCATTTTAACGGTGGTAAATGTAACACATCCTGATTTTTTTATTTAGTTTTTTTTTCTAATTAATATAATATTTTTGATATTTATCATTTCAATAGACAATATATTTTTTTTTTCAGTATAGAATCACTATATTTTTAATTAATTTTACCCAATACCATTTCAATCTTCTTCAACAGACAATACGGAGTTAGTCTACCTTACATGAAAGACCGAGTTTTAATGACATGTGATGGGACAAATATTTAAAAAATGAATATTGACAATTTTGTAAATTTTATTTAAAAAAAACAATTTTTAAATTTCCAATATCAAATTTATATTACTATAATGTTTTAATATTTTTTTTAATATTTCTCATTTTGTGGAGTAGTGAAAAATACAACATCTTAGTTAAAAAATAATTTTTAATTTAAATAATTTTTAATGTTAAATTACATTTCAAATTTGGTTTTAAAGGCACAATAGACAATAAATAAATATATTGATCTAATTTATTTCTGTGGAGTCATTTTTATATTGTATATAGATAAGAAAAAATTATACTTTTAATCATTTTTACTTTAAATCATCGCATACTCATGACAACTCTGGGATAGTTTTAAATATAGTTTATCCCCTTATGTGAATGTAATTTTGAAAATGAAACATATATGGTTTTAATAATTATAAATTTTTTTATCTGAAAAGGTTAACCTAATTTTTGACCAAATATATTAGTGACTGTGATTAAAATTTATTATAATAGTTAATGTAAAATTAAACATTACAACATACTAAACTGTAATATTAAGGTCCAAAATTACCTTTAATTATTTCCAAAATAAATTTTCGTCACGTATTTTGACAATATCAATTCATGGTTCTAATTTTAGAAGTTATTGGGATATTATTCTTTAAAATTTCTATGTTTCATAATATAGATAAGGAAAATGTGAAAAAAGTAACTTTTGTTAACTTTATTATTTGTTAGGTGTGGAAAAAAATTAGTTATACATATCATTTTGAAATATAAATGAGTTATTTTTCTCATAATTATTTCCCATTAATTTTTAAATATGATTTTTTTACATTAAACACTCAATAAATGATAATGCAAAGATTATTTAGATATCAATTATGTAAATTAATTGATTCTAAAAATAATAAATGTAATGAAAATTTAAAAACTATTTTGGAAAATTTAATGTTAGAGATGAATATATCATTTTAATCACATTTTAAATAAATATAATTTAATTACATCATTATATTGATTTTTTTAAATTAAAATTAAATTAATAATGTTGAAATTGACATTAATGTTATTTACATGAAATTATATTTTATTAAATTATTTAATATAGATTAGAAAATTGCCATTATCAAAGTTATTTTTAGTGATAGTAAAATAATATTGGTTCTATTAGAGGACCAAATGATCTTTATATAATAAACATAAAAACCCATAATTAGTAAAAACATTTTTAACATAGTTATTGTTAAAGTAGTGGTTTTCACATTACGTAATCTTGATATAAGGTTAATTTCCAAAATAGATGGGAATTATATTTCATTTTTTATAAATAATATTTTTAATTGAGTGGAATTTTTTTTTTAAAAATTCAATTTAATTTATTCTCAAATATAAAATTACATTGGATAGAAAACTAGTTACTCTTTTAAAAACTAAAATCATAAAAATAATGAATCATAAAAACTAAAGAATGAAATGATAAAGATGATTATATTATTGAATATTGTATGTTTTTATTGAAAATAATTTTAATTTAATCCATCATATATCCATTTTGGAATCACATTAGGTAAGTTGTACCTTTTAATTGTGCATTTTGGTATTACAAAAAATGTCACTCCTCCTACACTATAAAAGTCATTCCATCTTCCCAATCCACACACCTTTCGAGGAAAATTGTATCATATATAATCTACCGAAATATACTCTCAAAATATCTCCCTAAATATAAAAGTACATATTTTCGGTATAAATCTAACCAATATTACCCTTTTATGGAAACCAAAATGATTAACCTAGTGAAGAGGTAACATACATACTCAATATCCTTTGTTTATTTCATTATCCACCCCTAGAATCTTCATTTTCAGTGATTATATAATAAAAAAATTCATAAATATACAAGGATTGATTTATTATCTATTTTATAAAAATAGTTACAGACAAACATATTTAATGGGTATGAACTTATTGTACTTTTATACGATGAACTACTACCTAATAAAATGTTGTTGTTCGTTTTTATATTACCACATCTCATGGTTGGGAATTTTGATGTAAAATCTATTTTTATGTGTTATATATGGTATTTATTATGTATTTATGATTTTTTAATTATTATATTAAAAAAACTTCAGGATTTCCATTTTTAAAATATTATGATATCATTTATCAACATTTGTACTACTATCATTTCAAAATGATGTGATTAAATATCACATTACATTTAACATATTAAGGATGGGTTTGGTTAATTTATATAATACATATAAAATAAAATTTCTAATTGATTGATAATATTTTTATATAAAAATATTTTATTTAATTTATTTCTTTTAATGTGGATAAAATATAGAAATAGTAGTCATACGTACGTACGACCTATCATCTACATGAATGGTGTATACAATTTCATACATATATATTTAATATATTATTACAAATACATATTTAAGGAATATATATAAGATATTTTTACTATTCTCAAAATTTAAGGAATTATTAATCATTATCTAGGTAATAGGATCAAAAATAAAAAGTGAAACCATTTATGAAAAACAAATCATATATTAACATAAACATAACATTAATAGGGAGTTCATACATAATGTGTAATATAAAGACATAAACAAAACATATATTATATTAGATAAAATAATATGGTTACTTTTAATATTTAAATAAAATTATATTTACTATAAATTTTTTTAATGTTTTGGACTAAATTCATGACTAATGGTAGGGTTTTTCACCTCAATCTTTTATTTTCAATGAGAAACAAGACATGTTCACCAACTATATCATATATGTGTTGTTTTTATACCATTGGATGAATTTTATTATTATTATACATAAATTTATGAGTATTTTACTATTCATTTGATGATTGGTATTTTATAGGGTTTTTGTTTCAAATTCTATCAAATATGTAAAATTATTTTGTCTCAATATTCCTTCTTTGAGTCACATTCCATGTTATGCAACTATATTTTTTTACGAGATGTATATAATTCCAATTGACATGTTACATAAAGAACCTGCATATTTTCATGATATTAATTGATTCATGTAATTTCGTTTTTAAACATGGGGAGTATAATTCATTGTTATTATGTAGGTAGAGTTTGTTGAAACAATCACATCAATTATCATGATGCTTATGATTATGATTCCATTGATGAAATAATATGATAAGTCTATCAAATGATATCATAAATTATATTCTCTTATGGTTAGTCATGATATATTCATTTATTAGTACCATTTTCAAATCATGTGTACTTAAGAAAGTTAATAAAATGATTCTAATGAAATATAACCTTATCTATCTGTTCCATTGGAAAATTTTTTATTCAAAAAAACCATGTTTTGAAATTGATTTTAAAATTTTCATTGAAGTAATATTCTAAAACTATTTTTAATTTAAACATATTTATAAAGTTATTTTTGATTTTTATTGCTTCCATTTTATGATTATAAAAGGTAATTTTAATGGTGATAATCCCAATGTTTTGAATCCTTTTTTTATGTTTTCATTGTATATTAATGTAAATCGTTTTGAAAATATTTCAAGACTCATTTATTAATATTTAGGCAAACCGGTTTCAAAATTTGATCAAAACAATATTTACCTATTTGAATGTAATTTAAATTATTTTTTTTCAAAATACATCACATTTTAAAAACAAATTCAACAAAGAATGATTATTTTTCTGAACATATTTTGTCAAAAAATATTTCCATGTTATTTTACATTTAAAATGAAATAATTTTTTATAATTATCCTTTAAGTTGGATATTATCCAATAATACCATTCAAATTCATCCTTTATTGATTCATGATTCCATATTATTATTAAAATGATACTCGCCTCTCTTTCCACAGGTTATATGATGTTTTAACCCATATCATTTCTTGGTTTATTCAATGATGAAAATAAAATGATACCTATCACTTTTCAATAGATAATGATATGTTGAAAGATTTACAATACGCATTAAATTTCATGGCTTATGATGTCAATTTCAATGATCATGTGGCACACATTTTTAGGATTACATAATTAGATGGGTATGATCTATACATCCATACAGCGAATTGTGATAATATTTAAATCAAAACTTATAAGGATGGGAATCATGTCAAGAGGCCTGGTCCACTATAAGAATATAGGGAAACCCGGTTGATAATTGGAATATTGGGAATCCTGATCCACTTTGGGAATATGGTAAAACATGATCACTTACGTGGAAAGGACCACACTTGGGGATTGGGGCGTTTCATACCTTGTAGTTTTAATCCACAAAAAGATCCCTTAATCAATTTGGGAATGCACTTTGACACATTAGTAATGATATTACATGTTTATTTGTTTTCTAATATCTCATTTCCTATTCATAAGTTATTCTTTCAGGTCTAACATTCTTGATTTTATTTTTATTTGTAACTTATGGTATTCTAATCATTATTAAATTATTAATGATTATTATATTGGATATCATGGTTAGGATCATATAATGTTATGATCTTGTTATCATGCCCTACTTCTCATATTTATGCTTACATATATCCCTTATCTACCATTACTATTCTTCTGACCTCACCCCATTATTATTTTTCCTTTCCCTATGTTGTAAAGAAAGGTTATATGTAGTAGTAATAATGAGGAAGATCTTTGTGGGAAAAAATACTGATCAATCACCACATTATAATATTTTGTTTGAAGTTTCCAATCACACGAAACTATTATATACCATGAGAATGTATTATTATAATGTGTTGAATATTAAATTAAACTGATTTAATAACTGTGTATGTCAATCTCATGTCACTATAGAGTTTTCATAAAACAAGTTTGGTTGTGATTAGTTAATCAATATAAATATTATTTTCTAACTCACTTAGAAAATTTTAATTGAAAAATTTCCCCATTATTTTATTTAAAATGAAAAAATATATTATAGTGTTTTATTAAAATTTTTTAAATATATTAATATTTTTTATAAATAGAGATAAAATTCATCTTTATTAAAAAATGTCTTTTTGTAAGAAGTTAAAATATCCAATTTTTTTAAAAAAATTAAAGGTATCATTTTTTCAATATATTTTATTCAAGACAAATTAGGTTATTTTAATCATTTCCATATTTATTTATTTTATTTAAGTATTCTATATTTAGGAAAATTTATTGTTTGTAAAATTGTAACTTTGTCACATATGTGGGACTTATTTTAAATTAAAATCTTCCTCTTTTGGGAGATGACATTAGTAAAATGTATTTCATAATTTGAATCATAATATTCCATATAATTTACTTATATGTACATAAATTATCACCATATTTAATTTTTAAAAGAGTGAAAATTTAATTAGCCCAACTATGGTTAAAACGGGTTTACTGAGTGTTAATGTAAAATTATATAGGTAGGATTACTATTCAAAATCAACTGAATAATTTTTGGTAGACCTTTAAAAATAATATCATATTCCAATAGCTAATAAATGATCATTTAGAATATTTTATATGTTGAGTAAATTTAACAATTTTTATTCTATTAATAAATTTCAATATAGTTTCCAAGTGGTCTTGATTCGCATAAGTCAAATAACCTCAAAAATCCTATACTCTTCATGCTCCCAAATACATTTGGACCATCAAACACATCCCAAAATCACATTTTTAAATTCATCAATACAAAATATATATGTGTCATTGATTTATATATAAGAACAATGTTTTGTTCATATAAGTAATTATATAATGGATATATGTGATATTTTTACAATGTTTATAATTATTTAGAAGATGAAATCATTATCTATGAAAACATACATAAAATATCAAGATAAAACACAGAGAAAAATTAAAGCAGTTATTACAAGAAACAATAGTTGAAAAAATGAAATGTTAATAAGAAGGAGATAAAATTTTGTTATTAGGTAATATTTGATCATATATATTAGTATATTATATTTATATACTTAAAATCAATCAATAATGATTATAAATGATGTATGGACATGTACGGAAGAAATCATTCTTATAATATGATCTACTTGTCTAACTTTTACTTGTGTGAGACATATTCCATACTCACCAATTATTTATTTTTTTTATTTTATTTAATTACCCTTTGAAATTTTATGTTATGAATATATATATATTCATGGTATTTAATTTAACAAATTATTTTATATATTTAATTATATATAATTTTAAAAGTTTACTGATGTTTTATAGGATTATTTCCCAATCAGACTATAATTAGAAATTGATTATGTTTATCTCTCATTTGGTAGATCTATATAATAATTATATATTAAATACTATGTATTTTGATATCATGTAGTAATTCATTAAAGTAGATTATAAATATTACATATTCACTCTATGGTGCTAAAAATGACTATTAAAATGTTTCTAATTAAATATAATGTTATTTATATCTTCGGTTGGAAGAAATTTTTCATCCATATCCTTATTTTTAAATATTGAATTAAAATATTTTTTTAACATTAACCAATTGATTAATTAATTTTATTTATATGTTTGACTAATTAATTAAATATTGTTTTAAAATGTGTGTTCTAATAATTTTTAAACCAATTTACTTTTTTTCTGTTCATACAATAATGTGAAGGGAATAAATTATATAACATACTCACCTTAAACAGAATTTACAGTCCTCAAGACCATTCTTTTTATAGAAATCCCATTTTCATTTTTATGAGTCTGTAAGATCTTGTCCCATAATCCAATTAACTAGTTCACAGAACATGTTTGGCATAATGCCTCTTGTGTGATTTCATGCATGTAATAGGCAACTGACTATCAATAGTGATGAAATTGTTGTAGAATATAAAGAATATATCCTCTTTCAGAGTGGAATAGTGGATGACAATAATAATTATACTATAGTGGAATAATGACATAGAATGATTTTAAATGATCAGACAAGTAACTCACCATAGGGGATTCACATACCAAAGAGATAATAATTAAAAAATAGACCATTTAACAAACCAACTTAATATTATTATAAAAATACACTATGTAGTGTTATATAAATTGATAAATGAAATGAGAGTTAATAAAAAGGGAATAAGATACAAACATATACAATAATTCCATACAAAACTAAAAAAAATAAAAAAATAGTATGAAATATCACCTCTATAATATTCTTGAACCAATACTACTGCAATCTAACTATAGGTAAAAAATATAAAATATCAATAGCATGTCCCATTCAGACATACGTACATGTAGAAAATTAATCTAATAAGATACCAATCGATTCTTGAGCATGTTTTTAGAGAAAAATCTAGTAGTACACCACTAATTATGTCTAAAATTAACACAAGAGGTAAACATAACAACACTAGGGTTCATGTATAAATAAAATAAGACACAGTGTTCAATAAACATTCATCCTTCCCAGATCTCCTAAATGATACAATGCTACTCTACCTACTTTGGCTCATGGCGGGAATTAGTTTCTGATCAGTAACTATACATATTAATCGTATATCTATACATATATAATAGTTATATATTACATCAAAGTATATGGAATAATAATATGGATACATAATTAGACAAATACATAGAAAACTAGGTGATGGATAGACCAGGGAATAACTCATATATCCATAGACATTCCAACAAGCTTATAAGCTAATGAATAAGGATACTTCCCCTAAATTTTATATTGAATGATAAAATAAATGAACATTACTCATTATAGTGGGTGAGTCTTCATATATAATAAAAATACAAGGACTGTCGAACATCTTGTCCACAATCCATATACTGTCAATGGTTTGAGACATTATACTCAACACACATTGTAAGAGAACATTAAAAATCATGCCTAACAGAACCATTTACCATCATTACACTACATATATTAAAGCAATAATCATATTTAGAACAATAACTATTAGGAATTTTCTTTCATTCATTTAGTTCATCAATACCAAATGTAACCAAGTGATGTTTAATTCACATTTCATTAAACTAATACAATAGGCATGACCTTCCCGTCTATCAAAATTATAGTCCATTAAATTCATTTACAAATTTACTACTGTTATAAAGTGACTAATTTGATTTATTAAAATACATGTAGTTAAATAAAATTATGGAAATTTCATATATTGTATCAATAAATCACTTATATAGTTCCTTCATCTATTGATAAATTATCTATGAGGAAAAAACACATATATTAATCTATGCAACCACATATAAGGTGCCCAGGGTTTCATAAAAAATTATATAATAATGGGAAATAACATTTATTATACAGTATGAGAACATACTCTGTGCTTCAAGTATTTAATCATATAATTATAATGTGGTAATTTATATCGGTGCACCCAATGGGTGTCCACGATTGAAGTTGGAATCCAATAATTACTAAAATAAATCCTATGTGTATAAAAATTTGTGTATATATTTTTTGAATGATTTAATCTATTATAAGTCAATGTGATCCAAAATTTAGTATGAGGTACCATGACATGAATATGAAAAAAATCAAAACATAGTGGTAAATTGATGCCAACACCTACAATAGGGGCGTTGACAACTCATCATCCAATATCGACATTAGCTTGTATGTAGTTATGGGGAAATCAATGTAATGTCCCAACAACCAGAAAATAAAAAAAATGATTTCACTTAAATAGTAGAATAGAACAATTGATAAATATATATTTATTTGGAGAGGAATTGAGATCTTTTAGAGATTCATAAGATACTTTTGATGGCATTTGATTTGGAGAAGAGATGAATGATTTATCAATTTCCCTAGTTTCGATAAAATATACATCCAAATGATGATAAGAAGAACTATTCTACTTGATGTGGGATAATAAAAAAAGTAGATAACTAATGATTCATTAAAGGAAAATTGGTCAAATAACCCAAATAAACCAGGAAATATTGATTTGATGTACTATTAGTGGAACAATCCGCCAACAGTGTGAATTCACTCTTTCCAACCACTATATTTTCTTGAAAAAACATGTTCCTGGAGTCACATGGTTTCAGAAAAACCGTGAATCACCTTGTTATCCTATTTCCAACCTCTTATTGTTAGGGGAGACCATGCGATATAGGAATGGAAATGTTTTCTAGCAATGCATCCTATTCTATTTTCAAATTTTTTGGGTTCTAGGATTCAAACAAACCCCAAACACCTTCGTAACATCTATGACACTTTTTGGTAACAATATTTGGTGAGATTAAAAAAAATTAATCCAAAAAATACGATTACTTTCAAGAAAATACATTTCATTATATCCTCCCCAATTTAAATCAACACTTCCCTGAGATGAACTGTAACAACCCAGGTAAAAAAAGAATAATAAATATTAAAATTTATTAATATATTTCAATTAAATATTAATTTTACTTTAAAGGGGTTTTTATGTTCGATAGTGTACCCGATACACAATAACAAGTTTTTTTGAAATCGTACGTTGCACACTAATAAAATTCAATATTATTTTAAATGATAGTTAACACGTAGCCGTATTATTTGCAGGAATGAATATAAATAACTAAAATATGATTATTTTTGTTTGTTAAATGTTTTTACATTTATCCAATAAATGATAAAGGCTTAAAATAACAAAAGAATTCAATCTTAAGCATAATTACTCTAATATTCACATAAAGGACGATTTATCGCCTTTTGATAGTTTTGGTCATGATTATACATTCTCTTGGACCAAATAAAATCTTTCTTTATGATCGGGACATCAAAATTTACATTGTGCATATTTTTGGTATTTTTCCGATAAAGTTCAATTTTTAATGAATAGTGAAAAATGGTGAATTTTAATTCAAAACCCCTTTTTAATCAAATTTATTTATATTATTAGATTATCTTTTGAGATGGTTTTAAAGTGAAATTATAATATATTTTTACCATTTAATCCAATGGTGGTCATTGGAATTAATTTTACATTGAAATTGGACTTAAACTAGTGTCAATCTTGTGAAATATATTGTTTCATAAAAACACGCTCTTTGTTATGACAGCAGGAATTAATTATTAAATTAATTAATGAGACTTATTTGTTTTTAATTATGAAAAATTGTAATCATTTTTGAATTTTTAATATCAAATATATCTTAGGGTGAATTTTTGGTATTTTTCTGAAAAACATCAATTTTTGATGAATAGTGAAACCACAAAGTGGTAGTTAAAAAATTGATTTTTCGTTTAAATGAAACTTTACCACTTTTGTGAATTGAATTTCCGAAATTTGACACACATGGTTTTTTTTAGGAAGTAAAATTGGATTAAATGGGATTAAAATAATTTTTTGGTGAATAGTAACTATTAAATTTTATTAATTGCGATTAAAGGTAATTTGTGCAATTTAGGTTAAACATAATGTTATAATAATATGAAATTACCTTGAAACATGTTCTAACCTTATTGGATTTGTCATGGCTGACCAGAAAAATCCATGGGTCAACTTGGGGACCACAAGGATCAACTTGGGTAAGAAAATGACATTAATAACTTTTTATTTAAAGATAAAATAAAAATGTCACAAACATGTATTGTTTTACTAAAACAATTCTTACATGTGGTCATACAAGTCAAGTTATTGAATATAAAAATAAATTAGAAATATAAAAAGATTTCCTACATCATTATATTTTTTTAATAATTTTTAGACATTAAATAAATGAAAATATTTATGACACCCTGATGATCCAATGATTACCTCATTATTTAAAGATTAAAAAAAATGAAAAGATAATGTAAAATCTAAGACCTACACTTGTCAAAAACCTATTGGATGGCTGGATTTCGAGCCCTTATCATCTTATCCTCGAAATATATAATTGTGGGACCTTTTAAATCTAAAACTCATTATATAATAAAGTGAAACTTCTTGACATTCCAAGACTGCCCCTCCTCTTCTATTATAAAAGGCCCCCACCTCTACCACCTTACCCACACCTCTAAGCATTTGGCTCGACCTAGATCTACTCATTTTATCTCTCCAAATCCTTCTACTCATCCTAGAAGCCTTACCTTGGGGAGAAATCTTTTCAAGAAACCCTTTTGGTTCAATCCAATAGGAGTTACCCGATCTAAAGGAGATTAAAGAGCAATCGAGTCAAGTTGGACACGAGGTAAGGGACTTCATCTCAATCCCCTTTAATTGTGGAATAATTTGATCTAATTCAAGACGTTCTTTTATATGCTGTATAAAACACCTTTAAATTTTACCTTTATTCAAAAGGAATCTTTTTCTACGAACCATTTTTCTAAACGACAAAAAGAAATGATTCTTTTAATGTACGTGGTGACAACGACATTTTCCGCCACCACGAGTATTATTTTATCTTTGGCTTCCTCAACAAGCAATACAGTTTTTTAAAATAAAATAAATACCATATACTCTTTTATGTATTTTGGTATTGAATTTTTTTTATAATGTATTTGTAATGTCAATATAATTAAGTGATATATTGTGATCAAAATGTGTAAATGTTTTCTTTCCATTATATTTGTTTTATGCCTTACGATTTTATAATGGTACTTGGACTTATGTTGTAAGGATACATGATAAAACATATGACAGGTGGGGCCCTGAATACCAGGAAGGGTGGTTACATTATAACCTCAAATTCCTTGGGTGTGGAAGTCGGCCGTACGGTTATTCCATTAAGTGATATGTGTGGAAGTCAACCATATGGTTATTCCGTTTATGTATGTTTATGTCCCAACTTACATTTATATGTTATGTGTAATTTATATGGGTTTTATAGTAATATTGTGGTTACAAATGGGTATGTAATGATATTTTATTCAGTGAAGAGTTTTCACTACTTCATTAAGGTGAAAACTATTACTTTGTTAAAGTATTCATGGTTTACTTGTTGTTTTGAAAAACTAACAGTTTTCTTTTATGTGTATCCCATAATGAGCTTTTTATGCTCATTCCATGTTTTTTTGAAATGTTTTTCATAGGACATAATGTGGAATAGTATCAAGGATGGGATCAAGAAAAAGTAATGCTTTATTAAACATGGAACTAGACATGACAATTTTTTTTTCAAGAGTTCATGTTTTGTAAAAAAAGGGAAACTATGTAGAAGTGACTACTTTATAAACTTCTGATATGTAATAGTTATTTCCTAATTCTATAAAACTCTAAACCTGAAAAGATCCTCAATTTGAATTATTAATTTAATTCAATATTATGTAATGTTTAAGGTTGGGGCCTTATAGTTGGTATCAGAGGTCTGTTTAGACATCTTTAGGAGTTAAAAAATTATTAAATTTATAAATTAATTTATTGTATGATTGAAATGATATAGCATTTAAAGATTACCATGTTGCTTCGCCTAATATATTTCTTTGTTTAGAATGGTTTTCCACAGAGGAAACAAGGCATCTATATTGGGAAAACATCTAGAAGAATAAAACCTTCCAAATTAGCAACCGGAGATGGTCAGAATTGGCACTGAACGGTTTGTTGCAGTGATGGCACAGTTGACTCAGGCTATAAATGGTAGTCGTATCCATGCACAAGACCATCCAGATCAACTACAGAGGAACATGTCAGTGGTTAAAAATTTTATGAGGCAACATCCCCCATCATTCAGATGATCATCTTACCATGTGTTAACAGATGGGAGGATTAAAGTAGTGGAGAATATTTTTGATGTCATGGGGTGTTCATAACATCAATAGGTTAGTCTTATTGTTTACAGTTTTGAAGGTGAATTTGATCAGTGGTGGTCGATGATAAAAAATATCAGGTATAGTGATGAAGTTGATGATCTTCACTTAGATGAATTCAATGGTATGTTTCTTGAGAAATATTTTCCTATGGTGGTTTGTCTTAGGATGGAAAAACAATTCCTAGAAATGAGGTTGGAGGACGACTCAGTGGTTTCTTATGAAGATAATTTCACTCACTGGGAAGTTATGCTCTAAATTTCATATGAGATCATGATAGTAAAATCAATCATTTTTAATCAGGGTTAAATCCAAGGTATCAAAGAGCTTTAGCTTCTCGTGAGTTCAAAAGTTATGAAAAACTTGTTCGATGTGTGGAGAAGGTGTAAATTGAGTTAGCCGATGATCATGTGTTCTTTGACAAGCAACAGAATAAGGGGTCCAGTTAGTAGGAAAAGGGGAATAATTCATCAAAGAAACAAGGAGTAATGAAAACCAAATATACATCCTATGAGAAGTGAGGTAAAATGCATCCTGGAGAATTTTTATCCACTTCTGGAAAGTGATTTAGGTGTGGTAAGTCTGATCATATTGCTCGTAACTGTGAAGAAGATGATCAAGAAGGCAATGAAAAAATAACATTAAGATGTTTTAAGTGTAATGAAATTGGTCATTTTGAAAATGAGTGTCTAATGAAGAACTCAACTAAGGGAAAGAAGCCATACTACAAGATGAAAGGGTTGGTGAAATCCCTTGCAACTACTTCAGCAGATATTGGGCCATCAAATGAAGTAGTATCAGTTATACTGTTTGTTTGTTCAGATTATGCCAATGCGTTGTTTGATTCAGGGTCTACACATTCTTTAATTTCTGATAAGTTTTATAGTCAATTGGGAATTCCATTTCAATATATGAATCCTAAAATTATGGTAAAAACACCCAGAGGGAACATTGAGACAAAAAGAAATTATAAGAACCTTCATGTCCTTGTGTGTAGAAAGAATCTACCTGAAAACCTTATTGTTTTTCCTCGAGTAGAGTTTTATGTTATTTTGGGCATGGATTGGATTTCAATTTATCATTCTATGATTGGATGAAGTGCTAAAGAGGTTTCCTTTTAAAAATATTTTCAGTTTGTGTACAATATTTTACCATTGCTTTTGATAACATATCAGGATGTTGAGAAACTAGTAAAAGAAGGAAATTAATGTTAGCTTTCACATAGTGTTGAAAATAAATGAAATATTTAGATTAATGATATTCTAGTGGTAAATGAGTATGTTGATGTTTTTACTAATGATATTCTTGGTATTATACATGATCGGGAAGTTGAATTTATTGTTGACTTAGTTCTTGATTTTAAGCCAATTTCAAAACCCCCTTATCAAATGGCTCATGTTGAACTTTTAGAGTTAAAGAAGAAATTTCAAGAGTTATTTGATAAAGGTTTTATTTGACCTAGAACATCACCATGGGGTTCTCATGTATTGTTTTTTAAAAAAGAAATACGGTTCAATGAGGTGTGGCATTGATTATAGAGCCTTGAATAACATTAGTGTTAAGAACAAGTATCCTTTTCCTCATATCGAATATTTGTTTGATTTTATACATGGAGCTCAATATTTTTTGAAGATTGACTTGAGTTCGGGGTACCATTAGTTGAAAGTAAAAGAATCAGATGTTCCGAAGACTTTGTTTCGTACTAGATATGGCCATTATGAATTTGTAGTTATGCCTTTTGGGTTAACCAATGCACCTACTGTATTCATAGACCTTATGAATAGAATTTTCCAAGAGTTCTTCGATAAGTTTGTGGTTGTTTTCGTTGATGATATTTTGGTGATTTATAAAAGTAAAGAGGGGAACGAAAGTCATTAAAGGGTTATCTTTCAAACCTTAAAATAAAAGAAACTGTTTGGAAAATTCAGAAAATGTGAGTTTTGGTTACAACAAATTTCGTTCCTTGGTAACATTGTTTCAAAAAATGTTATAACTATTGATCCTGCAAAATCAAAAGTTGTTGAAGAATGGAAAATACCCACAAAGATTTCTCAGAAGGTGTTATGTTTATCTGGAAAGAGAATGTGATGATTGTATTCAGGAGTAGAAAAGAAAATTGGTGAATGCTCAAGTTTTGGAACTTCCTTTCAGGAATGGTGAGTTTGTTATCTACAGTGATGCTTAGTTGAAGGGACTTGGTTGGGTCATTATACAGAATGATCAGGTAACTGCTTATGCTTCACGACAGTTGAAAATTCATGAGGTAAATTACCCTACACATGATTTGGAATTAGCTGATGTTGTTTTTTCTCTAAAAATTTGGAGGCATCATTTGTATTGAGTAAAGTGTGAAATATATTCTGATCACAATAGTATAAAGATTATATTCGCTGAGAAATAATTGAACATGAGACAGAGGAGATGGCTAGAATTAAACAAGAATTATGATTACACAATTCATTACCATTCGGGAAAAGCAAATAAAGTGGATGATGCTTTGAGTCGAAAAATTAATGCGTCATTAACAATGATACGTTTTGAATGAGATCCTTTGGTTTTTGATTTGATGAACATTGGAATAGAAGTTTTGGGTGTAGGAAGTTCTTCTGTTTTGTTTCAGGTGTCAGTGAGATCATCTCTATCAGACAGAATTAAGCAAGCGCAGTAGAAACACAGTGGGTTGCAGAAAAAGGTAGATCTGGTTTAGAAGGGTATGTTGCCTGAATTTTACATTTATAATGATTGTGTTCTGAGGATTGGGAAGAGATTATGTGTGCCCTGTGATTCATATTTGATGAATGAGTTGTTATGTGAGGCTCATAGTTCCCTGTTTTTAGTTTAACCTGGCAGTACTAAGATGTACCGAGATCTACGGGTGTTTTACTGGTGGGATGGAGTGAAAAGAGATATTGATGATTTTACTTTGATGTTTTTGACTTGTCAATAGTTTAATGAAATGTGGTATTTACCGAAAGGTATGCTTCAGTCATTAATGGTTCCAGAGTGGAAATGGTAAGATATATCCATGGACTTTTTTGTGGGATTACTGAATACATATTGAGTTAATAACGCAATCTGGGTTGTTGTTGATTGAATAACTAAATCCACTCATTTCCTTCCTATTGGAGATAATTTTTCTCTAGATTATGTTGCTAGGTTGTATGTTAAAGAGATTTTCCGGATGCATGGAGTTCCCCAATCCATTTTATCTGATCGTGATCCAAGGTTCACTTCTATCTTTTGGAAAGGCCTTCAAAAGTCATTGAGTACTGAATTAAATTTTAGTACAACTTTTCATCCTCAGTCAGTTGGGCAGTCATAATGAACAATTAAGACATCGAAAGATATGCTACGTGCTTACTCGATGGATTGTCAAGGAAGTTGGGACCAACATCTTTCTTTGTTTGAGTTTTCATATAATAATAGTTTTCATTCCAGTATACAGATGGCTTCGTTTGAAGTATTATATGGAAAACAGTCTTGAACTCTAGCTTTTTGCGATGAAGTTCGGGAAAGGAAGCTGATGGGATCAGAAATAGTAGAAGAGATGGCAGAAAAAGATTAGTTGATTCAGAAACACATTAGAACAGCTTATAGTTGGGAGAAAAGTTATACAGATAACCGGAGTAAGGATCTATCTTTCGAGGTCGGTGATCATGTTTATTTCAAAGTTTCACCATGGAAAAGTGTGATTCGATTTGGTAAGAAAGGAAAGCTGATTCCAAGGTTCAATGGACCATATGAAATTCTGGAGAGAGTTGGATCAGTTTCATACTGAGTAGCTTTATCTCCGAGTTTATCTCAGGTACACAATGGTTTTCATGTTTTGATATTGAGAAAAAATATGCCAGATCCATCTCATGTTCTGAGCGCAGTGGTAGTTCAGTTGGAAGGGAATCTCTTTTATGAAGGAAAACCAGTCCGGATTTTTGACCGTAGGGAGAATGTCTTGCGTAATAAGGTAATTCACCAGGTAAAGGTTTTTTGGAAATACCATATGTTTTAAGAGGCAACTTGCGAATCTAAAAATGCTTTGAAAGATAAATACCCCCCATTTATTTTGATAAATGAATAAAATTGTGAGGACGGAATTCCCAAAATTGGGGAAGGATGTAACATACCAGGTAAATAAAGAATAATAAAATTTAAAATTTATTAATATTTGCGAATTAAATATTAATTTTAATATAAATGGGATGATATGTTTGATAGCGTACCTGATACGCAACAAAAAGTTTCTTTGAAATATTACGTTGCATAATAATAATATAATAATATTATTTTAAATGATATTAAGCACGTAACTATTCAATTAGCGGGAATGAATAGAATTAACTAATATATGATTATTTATGTTTGTTAAATGTTTTTACATTTATCCAATAAAAGATAAAGGCTTAAAATAAGAAATGAATTCAATCTTAAGCACAATTGCTCTAATATTCACTAAAAGGTCGATTTATCACCTTTTTATAGTTTTTTTCACTCTTATACAATCTCATGGTCCAAATAAAATCTTTCTTTAGGATAGGGACATCAAACATTACTGTGTGTAAATTTTTGGTATTTTTCTGATAAAGTTCAATTTATAATGAATAGTGAAAAATGTTGTATTTTAATTCAAAACCTCTTTTTAATCTAATTTATTTGTAGGATAAGATTATCTTTTGAATTGTATTTAGTTTTAAATTAGAATATATATTTACCATTTAATCGAATTGTTGTCATTGAAATTAATTTCACTTTGAAATTGGACTTAAACTAGTGTCAATCTTTTGATATATATTGTTTCATAAAAACACCCTATTTGTTTTGAAAGCGGGAATTAATTATTAAATTAATTAATGATACTTATATGTTTCGAATTTTGTAAAACTGTCGTCATTTTTCAATTCGGAGTATCAAATATAGCTTAGGGTGAGTGTTTGGTATTTTTCTGAAAACAACAATTTTTGATGAATAGTGAAACCACCATGTGGTAGTTAAAAAACTGATTTTTTGTTTAAATAATACATTAACATTTTTTTGAATTGAATTTAAAAAATCCGACATACATGGTTGTCATTAAGATTTAATATATGATTCAATGGTATTAAATTAACTTTATGGTTAATTGAAACTTTTATGTTTTATTAATCGTGATTAAAGGTAATTAGTCTGATTTATGTTAAAAATAATGTTATAATAATATGAAATTACCTTGACCCATGTCCTAACCTTATTTGATGTGTCATGGCCGACCAAAACCATCTATGGGTCAACTTTGGGACCCCATGTAAAACCTTGGTTATGAAAATGACATTAATAACTTTTTATTTAAAGTTAAAATAAAAATGTCACAAACATGTATTGTTTTACTAAAATAATTTTTACATGGGGTTATACATGTCATATTTTTTAATATAAATATTATTTATAAATTTAAAAATATTTCCTAAATCATGATATTTTTTCATATTTTTAAGACATTAAATAAATTAAATTATTTATGACACAATGATGATGTAGTGATAACCTCAGTATTTAGAGATTTAAATAAAATGAAATGATAATGTAAATTTTTTGACCTACACATGTCAAAAACCTATTGGATGGGTGGATTGATCCCTTATCACCTTATCCTCAAAATATATAATTGTGGGACCTTTGAAATCCGAAAATGATTATATAATAAAGTAACATTTCTTGAATTTCCAAGAGTGACCCTCCTCTCCTCTTATAAAAGGCCCCCACCTCTACCACCATACCCACACCTCTCAAGAAATTGGATCGACCAAACTCTGCTCATTTTATCTTTCCACATCCCACTCGTCATCCTAGAAGCCTTATCATGGGCAGAATACACTTTGGAAAAAAAATTTGGTTCAAATTCGGAGGAGTTACCCGATTTAAAGGAGATTAAAGAGCAATCGAGTCAAGTCGGACACGAGGTAATGGACTTCATCTCAATATCCTTTCATTTAGGAATATTTAGTTATAATACAAGAATTTATTTTATAGTCTGTATAAAAAACCTTTGACTTTTAGTTTTATTCAAAAGGAATCTTTTTCTACAAAGCATTTTATGAAATGAAAAAAAAGAATGTTTCTTTTAACGTACTTGGTGACAATGACCATTTCCGCCACCACGAGTATTATTTGATCTTTGGCTTCCTAAAAAAGACATACTATTTTTTAAAATAAAATAAATACCATATACTCTTTTTTGTATTTTGGTATTGAATTTTTTTTATAAAGGATTTTATATGTCAATATATTTAAGTGATATATTGTAATTGAAATGTGGAAATGTTTTCATACCATTATATTTGTATTATGTCTTATGATTTTGTAATTGTACATGAAAATTTGATAGGTGGTTACATGATAAACCATATGATGGGTTGTTCTATGATTACTAAGACTGGTGGTTACGTTATAACCTCCAATGCATTGGGTATGGAAGTTGGCCATATGGCTATTCCATTAAGAGATATGTGTGGAAGTTGACCATATGGTTATTCCATTTAAGTATGTTTATGTCCCAAGTTACCTTTATATGTTATGTGTTCATTATATGGGTTTTATGGTAATATTTTGGTTACAAAAGGGTATGTAATGATATTATATTTAGTGAAGAGTGTTTACTACTTCATAAAGGTGAAAAGTATTACATTGATAAAGTATTCATGGTTTATTAGTTGTTTTGAAAAACTAACGGTTTTCCTTCTAGGTGTATCCCTTACTAGGATTTTTTTTCTCATCCCAAGTTTTTTTGAAAAGTTTTTCATAGGACATAATGTGGAATAGTGACATGGATGGGATCATGGAAAAGTAATGATTTCTTAAACATGGAACAATACATTACACTTTTTTTCAAGAGTTCATGTTTTGTTAAAAAAAGGGAAAATATGTTGAAGTGAATACTTTGTAAACTTTTGAGATGTAATAGTTATGTCCTAATTATCTAAAATTATAAACCTGAAAAGATCCTCAATGTGAATTATTTATTTAATTAAATATTAAGTAATGTTTAAGGTCGGGGCCTTACATGGACTTATGAGCATAAAATGATAAAATTTGTAAATAATCTTACCTAATGATCAAGTTTAATAGTTAACTATTCCCATTTCTCTTCATGAACATTTTTATGATACCATAGCATCCATACCGAAGGAACTTGCCTTTCTTGTAGTTTTTAATGCTCTGATCCAAAGTTTATAATTTGTACTCTTCAAATGAATCATCTATGTCCAGTTTAAATTCATTAGGATAAAGAACACATAGTGAGTCTAGATTATATTAGTAAAACAATGAAATGTCTAATACAAAATAACTAGATTGATATTTCTAAGGATGTTCTATATCGTAATAAAATTACCTTATTTGATACAAAAACATGAAATATCCTATGAACCTATTGAGATCATGCCCTATCATTGAATACATATATGGCCCATCCTTGTGGAGCATCAAAATAAACCATTGTCACTAACCAATAACATTAGAGGCCTCTAATGACTGTTGGCATGTTACTACTGTTTATAATGTGTTTCATCAGGCACTTTCACATCAGCTGGACAACCTCTATTGTATTATTTATGATAAGAGGTCCATGTAATATTGCCACCCATACCTCTATCCAACACTGTGGTGAATGAAAATGCATAGAATATTAGTTTTCATAAGTATCCATCTTGATGGTAGCCTGAAATCTATTATGATATATGAATTTGGAAATGGGAATTTGTTTCTCCTAGGAACCTAAAATTTTATGGACATATTATGGAATAATTTTATGTAGCATAGGAGTATTTTTCATTGTTTTTCCATTGGTATGAGGTTGTTATTCCATTATTTGAAGTTTCAATATAACCACAAGATTCGATAAACACTTACAAAACCATGATCTAATTTGAGAGTGCATATAAAAAATGATAGAACAATGAGTTACATGATGATATAAGACCCATATGATGTATTTCGTCCCTATCTTGTATATAGATATGTTCTATTGGATATGTATGAAGTGTGAGACATTAATCATGTGATCAATGGTTCGCCACACTATATTGTATCCATGTGGTGATATTGGTAAACCAGAAATGAAATCCATAGAAACATAATCTTATTTCTTGAAAAAATGGAAAACAGATGCATGAGCCCTTTATAACACTAATTTTTTCCTTCCCCTGATTACATTTTGGACACAATGTAATGAAGCTAAAAATTTCTCATTTCATAGAAGACCACCAAAACTGGTTTTGTTTGGGTTGATATATATTATAGAAATTATGATGTACATCCATTGATGAGATATGTGATTTCAACATCATCTCCACTCACATGTTTGCAGGAACCGACAATCCTCCACAGAATAATCATTTAGAATCCCCATACATGGTCTATCATGATGATTTATCATCCTCTGAGATGATATTCTTTAGTAAAAGGCCTTCAAGATTATATAATTTCATCATTCGTAATAGTTCTAGAAGGGTAAAGGCAATTATATTTGCTGAAGAGAATGTCTAACCATAACCCACCAAGATCTCATGGTATTTATCTGAGAAAAAATCAATGGGATGTCATTATCAACTCTCCTTATAAAAATCTTATGCCTATGTATTTTATCTCAAAGAATCAACCACAACACTAATTTTACTAGGAGTGTGGGAAATACATAAATTAAAAGATTATAGGTACTCAACCCGCCTACGCTACCTAATATTCAATTCATGTAGTGTAACGATGTACAATTGATTTTTTTATCATTTTACCCCACAAAATACCCTCCAAGTATAATGTTTATCCAAAAATGTATTGAATAAACTATATATTCTTACCTGAAGACATGTGCTCTGTAATTCCACTCATTAGGGATCAACTAGAATGACCTGTATGCGAGGAATCCCTTGCACTACATCAGAAAAAACTCCAATACAGATACATTGTGCATCATATTAAACCATATTACACCTTACCGACATCGAAATATTTAGTATTGGGGCTTAATTCAATCTTTCATTCCCTTTTTGAATGGTTGTTTCAAAAAAATTTTGATCTAATGAATTTCACACCCTTTTGTTTCAATTAAGTAAGTGGCACTCCAAGTCATGATAAATCATGAATGATTAATTATTAATACATTTCAAGCCCCCCAAAATACATTATTCGAAATATATTATTGGGATTATCCATGGAAAATATAGATCACCAAAATATTATTCTTTCTAAAACTGTTTATTATGAGATAATATGACTGGAAAAGTCTACATTATTGATATGAAATTGGAATTTATTAATATTATCTTATTGTTGTTTCTCTCACTGTTTATTACACATTATCTCTTGTTTCATGGAATGGAAAATTATGAAGTATGAATACACTAATATATCATGAAGAAATTCCACCTTGAATGAATATTAATATGGGTGGAAAACCGAATTCTTATGATGAAAAAAATTACAGGTCCCTTCATGAGACCAAATAGCTTGATCATCTTCTCATACAGTATATACATACTCCTAAAAGATATGTATGGTATGTATAATGACCTCAAATAAACATTATTATATCCAAATACCAAATAAATTAATGAAGACACTCCCTCCCTTTATAGCAGATTCAAGAGGTCATGAACATAGTTCAATGGATACTGACTATTTACATTGAGATGCTTCAATCAATGGAAATATCCACAATACCTGAGGTTTTCCCTAACATATTGTAAAAAATTACTAAAAGACCCCAGGGGGAAGTGATTCATCATATAAATACTTTGTCTAATAAGTCTAATAATAATTTTTTGATCTTAAAAGAAAACTATGTGTGATCCTATTAGAAGAAAACATCACAAGTTTTGCTCCTGGTACTAGCTCAATAGTGAATTCTACCTCTCGCATAAGGGTTATCCCATAGAAGACATCAAGGAATACATCAACTGAATGCTCCACTATAAGAAGTAAAAAAGTAGTACATGACCACCAATCATCAAAAAAACGACTATCAATATGGACTATCACATTTCATATAATATAATGTTCATGTCCTTAAAGTATTGAATAAACATCTCATCCTCCCATATATACATACCTATTGCACTCTGGTGATTTAATAATCAACCTTGGACCATAGCATTCATTGTTGAATTGATTGGGTACTAACTAGCCAATCTAGTTGATTAAATCAATGCTTGTCTTGCATGGGATTTATATATTTTATATAATGTGTTTTGCACTAATCATAAGGGGGAAATCCTTAAAACAGAGAATTCCATCTAATCAGATACTTTTCAATTGATGTAGTTTCATAAATCAATAGAATTGTTTTTAATAACTATACAAAATCTACATGAATTTCGTTGAAAATAATTATTGAAATTTACCTATGTCAAAATAATGTCAACATAAATGTAGAGGATATTAGATGATTACATCAAACTATACAGGGTTTGATACTCTTCTCCTTGATCATAGGCTAAACTCTATGAAAATTCCATGTTCCATGGACCTAAACCACTACATGGCTTCCCTAAATATGTATAGTCTATTATCATGAGGAATCAGGAGTGTGGATACCTCTAGCTCGACCGCAAAATCGTTATTAGATGCTGGTTTTATTCCAGCTTCATAACCTATTTGATAATATAGGTCACACTTCTAAACATGGTGTAGTAGTCGATCCACACTTAATATGTTCTAATAGAATATACCTATAGAAGAACTCTACATGACTCATAAAATTGTAGAATTTAAATTCCACTACCTATAAACACTGAGGTCTATAATGACCCATCTTTCAGTACTAGTGACATACCAAGAACCATTATGCATTTGATTCCCAGATGCTGGTACCACCATGAGAAACATCAAAGTCATACATGTGTCTACCAGAGGACCCACTAATAGATTTATGTGTTGAAACAACCAAACTCACACTTTTATTATCCATCATATTCCTCTTTGTAATACTGTCTTGGTTTTTGATTTCAAAAATTGCAGTCAACCAGAATACATTGACCAAGGACCAAATGGCATATACTCATCCATTCTCGAAACACATTTTGTTTATATGATAATCACCTTTTAGAGTCAGCATGAACTGATACAACACTATAAAGTCATCCAAATACACCATGATAGACATAGATCTTGATGTATGTTCATGATCTCTCTATATCCCTTGCCCAAAAATTCTAGGGAAATAATTATTGATAAATGATCATTTTATAATATTCATAAAACATATTATTATGATGATCTTCAATAGAATTAACATCTGGCGATAACAAGGAAGAATAAAATATCATATAAGTATTAAAATTTTCCCTCCATCATAGTCACTTCTCTAGATGATCACATATTAAATGAATATCATTTTTCCAAGAGTCAATAGCATGTCAGTCACCATCCCCCAAAAAGGTGCGGGGATTATAATAATGGAACTCCAGATTCAACTCTATGATATTTGACGAAAGTAGAGTAAAAAAGATTATATTTTTCATCATAAAAGTAAAATATACTCTCAGTACTAGGAATCAATGCACTAATTTTGAATATAAAGATGTTCCAATGGTCATACTACAAGGGAAATCACTGGTTGATCATAGACCCCTAGCTCTGGTTGTTGGTCATAACTGCCTTCATGTAGTACAACTAGATGACATTTTACAGAAATGGTAATATAATTATAAATGTATTCCTTACATGATATCATAAAAATGGAAAATATTGAAGATAAAGATCTATGACAAGTGTTTAGAATTTCAATAGTGAGTTCATACCCCATGACTGCTACAAAATATCAAACTGGGTAAGAGGGAAATGTAATAGTTTTCCATTGTAACAAAATAGAAACACCAACAAGACACTAGAATGATCGGTATTGGCTCTAGGTCTCTGGTTTCACATATAGGATGGGTATTCTCATATAAAATTTTTTTATTTAAATTCATCTATAATTAAAATATATAAATTTCATTAAATGGTTGAATTAGATATATCAACATTTTAGTTCCATTGAGAACCATACTCATGAACCAAAATAGGGCATCTAGTTAAACCATATAACAATATGTTTCCGCCCGTGTGACCAAACTCAATATCTTAATGTTCGATAATTAACTTATTAAGGTGACTATTTTAACCTTTACAGAAAAACATTATAAGGCTATGTTATACAATATAAATATCAATTATGTTTTAAAACCCCCTACACTAAATTTAAACACATTTTATCACTTAATCAAGAATCATATAACATGGAAAATGTAGTTTCACAAAAAAAATGTGGTAGAGAGAATCCATCACCTAGTAATATTATTATGCATATAATGATGTCAATAATGAAATACCCTAATTTCATTAGTCCTTGGAAAAATAAATAATCAATTAAATATTACCCTTTTATACAACATCCTATGATATGTGTGTAACCCAATGGTGTTGTTGTATCAAACATAAAAAGAGTAATAAATAATAGCAATTACATATCCATTGTAATTTTGGTTTCCCTTATACATGGGTTTGATACATCAATAAATAATTTAATTTCCAATGTCCAATAACAAATATTACATTTTCTAATACCGAAACAATATGAATAATGGAAAATAATGCTCTAATGAAACATTGTAATGTCTCGAACCATAGACCACTTAATTGTAGCCCTAATCTAGAGGGTCACCTGAACTCCATCATGGCTCGCAATACACTAGAAGCAGCAATCTAGTAGCGTAAGTGATAATTTTGTAGTGCGGGGAGGCTATACCCTCATATCAGAGTGGCACAATGGATAAAAAAAATAAGAATAAAATCGTGGAATCATGATGTTGATAGACACAAAATGATTTGACCAGTAACCCACTATAGTGGATGCACATACTATAGATTTTGTAATTCTTAAATACATTAATATATAACAATGAAAACAAATAGGAGTATCAGAAGGAACTATGTACTTCCATATACAAGTATTTCTGGGATGCTAATGTTTAAAATGGGGACATGTGATAGGAACAAACAATCATGCTATTCAAAACTAAAAAAGGAAAAAATAATGATCCACTAGATTCATAAGCGTATACTCAATCATATGATTTAATTTTCAATATAATTGTAAATCATATAAAATATCTATAGCTGAGACCTTTCCCTTACCCATTTCTATAAAAAAGTAATCTACAATGGTTCCAATGGTTGCTAGATTATTTTGTATGATAAAATCCTAGTGGTCCACCTAATATATTTTCTAGTTTTAATTCATATATTGTAAATAAATATAGTAGTGTCTAGGAATATACAAAACAAGAAAAATGTTGAATAAATAACACATCATGCACAAGATTATCAAGTAAACTAGGTGTATCTACATAATTTTTCTCATGATCGGAATGTGTTTCTAATAAATATCTATATATATATTATTAAAATATATATATAACATATATTTATTTTATCCAACAATATGGACAATGTATTTTTAGATCTATGTTTCCACATACCTAGAATACAAGGTGCTGGATGGATGAGGATGTAACTCATACATCCATAAAAAGATTAAATTATCCTATAATCTCACTAAAATGGAATTTTACCATCATCCTAGGATGAATGAGATATTTCAAGATCTTCACTCAAGATAGAAGGTGAGTTATCATTTAACATCAAAAAACAATGTATTTGATGTTTCATGATCGCCATTTGAATAATGCCAATAGTTTGAGGCATCACCATCAACACCCATTGAATGGGAGAATGATATTTCATGCCCAAAAAACCCCTTAACTATCATTCCACATAAAATATGAACTGTGATATAATTTTTATTATAATAACAATGTGGCATTAGCCCTCATTAATTTTTTCCCCAAGGCCATATATAGCCCATGGAAGTTCAATTCAAATTTGATAAAAACAAAACATGTGGTGTAAAATATTGATCCATTGAAATTTATTCAATATGTCTATTTAATTAATTTAGTTATTTG
Organism: Viscum album; assembly: GCA_963277665.1. Classification (NCBI taxonomy): domain Eukaryota; kingdom Viridiplantae; phylum Streptophyta; class Magnoliopsida; order Santalales; family Viscaceae; genus Viscum; species Viscum album. Next base: position 1,970,914,224 of record OY728132.1, read on the forward strand.
CCACCATCTTGAATTGACACATTCAATTTTATACATTATTGTTAGATAAATTATAACATTGAGATTTAATATCATGGATAAATGAAGAACTAATAAATTTCCTTTTTATTATTAATTTAACAATGATATGAAAGCCCTTCTTCAAATCAGGCCATGCACATATGATGTGCCTTTGGATTTATGAAAAAGTATATAATAGTGGGGGATCACATTTATAAAATAACATGAACACATATATGGTGTTCTGAGTATTTAATAATTTAATTATAAATGGAAAATCCTTGATTTCACACCCAGGATGTGTCCATAATGTGGGTTAGGAACCTCTATTTACTAAAAATCATCATTATTAATATTTAATGTTTGGTAGATATATTCATAATGAATATATCAGTTTTGTAGAAAAGTGTGCAAAAGGCTATTTAGTAGAATAACTATGTGACTATGAAAAAACCACAACTTTTGGGTAAAACTACAATAACTCATACATTAGGACTATTGAAAACTCCTCACCAATGGAGGACATAGTTACTAAGTTGAATTTTAGAAAGTGATGAAATGGTCCAACTCCACAGAAATAGGGAATATGGGATTACACCTAAAAAGATCAATAGATATGAGGATAAAATTAGAACTAGAAGGAGAATAATGATATTCGTTCAGAAAAGAATTTGATTATTTTAAGAGTGATTGATTTAGAGAATGGTTTATAGAGTTTTCAATTTACCTAGGTTAATAAAAATTAAGAGCCACTCATTAAGAATAAGAATGATTTCATAGGAAATAGGAGAGAAGGATAGAAATTTCTGTTTAAATATTCATGAAGTGAAAAATAGAAAATTAATGTTGAAAAACTATGGTGCATTTTTTGGATACATGGTTTTCCAAACCATGAAGTAACCCTAAAAATGGACACTATCTAAACATTACATTCTTCACATAGGTGTACACCTTGGGGAACATAGTTGTGGAAAGTCAATGCAGCCCGATGTTTTTCATTTCCTCACACCACAAGATTAGAAGATACCCAGTGGGCTAGGTTTTAGAGTTCCAACTAACTATGAGGCCTAGTATATTTTCCAAATTCTAGTATTTTCAGGTTCTGAAAAAAACCATTGACACATTGGAATTATTTTTATCTCTTCTTGGTGACATAATAAGGGTCATTTATAGTAATTCAAAAAAATTACTCAAACCATCATAAAAACATGGGTTATTACAGTTTTTACCACATTGATATTGTATTTCCAAATATTCTAGAAATATTTATATATTAGATTTAATTTTCCATTGTGAAATTTTTTTTCATTATGATTTCATTAAAGGTATTTTTATGGTATGTCTACTCAATAATGAAAAATATCCTTATAATACATTTGATCCTCTTGAATTATGATTTAATAACACTATCTTTTTTATTTCAATGGATGGGTTATTATATGATTTAATGGGTTTGTACTATTTTGTTATCTTTCAACATATTACTCTATATGTTTTATGAAAATATTTATTGATTGTTGTACATATTAAAAAAACATTTTTTAGTTTTTCAATATAAATTTTTTTATTGATTAATTTTAACCCTCTCTATATAAGGAATGCAGAAGTCATATAATGTGATGGGTGTGGCCTGAATTATATATCCAATCAATGTATCTATGTGTCTCATGAGGATAAAAATTGGCTATATTAAATGGGGTTTTACCTATTGTTTCAGAATGTATTTTTCTTGTTCTTACAATACTATTATGATGTTATACATTTTAAATTATCTTATTAATTAACCAGTAATCGATGTCCATGAGAATATTCCATTAGATAGAATATTCCTAGATATCTATCAAACTATTGTGATTATTTATATGGAATAATCTGATCATAAATTATTAGGACCATAATATATTCAGGTTATAAATTAAATTTATTGTGTTTCTATTATTTAACTTTCTATATTGATTACATCTGGTTTATTTCTAATAGATCATATTATACACATAGCATTACTAAGAATTTATTCTCCCAACTATTTGTGTAATTTTTTCCCATGATAAAATGAAGGGTTTTGTTCTTAGTATCTAATCTTATGTTAAGGGGAACAATGTTAATATAAAAAAACATAATTTTTTAAATTGTATTGTGATTTTGATGTATGGAAATATTTTACCAATTAAAAAATTTTGTCCTTAGGGATGTGACTCCTTGTATATTATAAAATCATAGTATAGTAACCAGAAACTCTAGCCTTATAGTGAAAATAGTATATACAAAGTCTATAATTGAATATAAATCATGCAATATTATCACTTCAATATCAATATTTCACCCACATGATAGAATCCTTTATAACATGATTTAGGGATCGAAAAGAAATAGGAATCATGGATATCTCTTAAAAATAATAATCATAGTATATATAGTGAAAAAAGATGGATGATATGATAAGGTAATAATCCATGTTAAGTAGATGAATCCTTAAAATATAATGACCCATGGGAAAATTTTATCATAAGAACATTGAAATTTTATTTTGGAATATTATTTAGTATAACCGTAATATTTGTTAATATTTTATTATGTGAAAAATATTATTGGAAAATAATTTCATTGAAAATTAAAATAGAATATTTTAAATTAAAATTAAATTCAAACAATAGTAACAAAGTAATATAAAACTATTCCAGTTTTAGATGTTGAAAATAATCATTAATTTCAAACTTTTTTATGTGTCAAAATTCACTAAATCCCAAAATGAAAATAAATATCACTTTATGAAATTTAAATTTATGTAAGGGATCTTGTAAAATATCATTATGAAATAATATTTTTTATCAAAGGAAATCATTTAAATTCAGTAAATTTTATAGAGGATATTTTTTTTAAATTGGGTTCAAAAACATTAATTAAACATTTTTAATGAAATGCCATTCACAACCCATTAAACCCCAAAATTTCTTCCACAAATGAACCTAAAAATGATATATAAAATTGATCAAGAAAAAAAAATTATGATATTATATTTTATAATTTAATATATATATTCTATGAATGAATATTGATGCATTAATAAAAACATGAGTCAAATAAAAAAATTTGAAATGAGAAACATTTTGAAATTTTGAAATTATTTAATTAGAAATAACCTGAATTATCTACCATAAAATATTTACTTCAAAATAAAAAAATTACACAAACAAATATTTTAAACCTAATTCATGGGTTATTATATACAACATATAAATAAAACTAATGTGCATAGGATCAATTATGTCCCAATGTGTAAATATTATCACAAGAAAACCCCATTAAAATTTTATTACATTTAAATCATTATCAATTGAATAATAGATAAATAAAAGAACAATAATTATCATTATCAAAGAGTTATTTATTTTATATCATTTCAATATGATTCATATAATGGTTATAAAAAATAAAAGGATCATATTAAATGAAGTCTAAATGAAACATTATTGGAAGAAAAATATATATACAAAAACGGTATCATTATGTATGAATTATTCAATGAAGTGATTATCTATAAAAATATTAAAACAATATTATAAAATTATTAATTAAAAAATAATTACATCATATTAAAAAATTTATATAATCCTTTCATGATATAGAAAATGAAGTATATGTATTAACCAATGGAACGATATTGAGTCGTGACACCCACTACCTTGAGCTCCACATGTTATCTATGTTCCTTAACTCTAGTATAACAAAATATGTATTATAAATTTATTTCACTAGTAATGTTTTAATGCATTAATCCATAACTATTAATCCATTTATTTAATTATTTAAAGGTCATATTTAATTACTTAATCCGGTAAGTACGCATTGGTTGTTCATCATTGAAAAAATTCCATTATTAGGCCAACCATCAACAAATGGATTTTATTTTCCATCATATGTAGAACAACAATCCTGAAAAATTATCATATTATACTCTTTAAATAATTTTTTTAATCATCCATGAAATGAATACATAAAAAATGAATCATATCAATTCATGGTATTGGTATTCCACATATACACAAAAGATATATTATCATTTTCTAATAGGTATATGAATAAAAATGATAGTACTGTGTTATATTTCTAAATTGATAATTATTTCATCAATATATTATATGTTCATTAAATATGTGATTGTAAACTTCCATGGTTGGATGTTATTGACAATGAATCATGTCCTTACATTGATGCGGCAATCCACATATAGACGTGAATGATGTTTTCATTCCACGTATGATATAAAAATGAGGAATGTTATCATTCCATTAACATAATGAAATCATAGTTTGACTGATATTCCTATTTATAATGTTTTTAATATTTAGTATAGGATTTGTGGGCGTATTAAGAAATTCAAATTAAAAATATATCTTTTATGTTATAACTCTTCTTCTGAAAACAAAATTTGGATTTCTCTATAAGATTTATATGATATTATTTTTCTGGAACATGATCTTATATATCATGAAAATTAAGGATGTAAAGGAATTTTAGAATGTATTTTCCATTATATTTTCTTATATATTTCGATTAACATAGGACTGTAGCTTCCATTTAGTCGATGAGTAGTGGGGCACCCTTGAAATCACATAAATTAATAAATTAATAAAAAAATTCATTGAGAAGTTTATTTTTTTGTTATAAATTTAGAATAAATGATGATTATTAATTTCAAAACTATAATGAAACAAAATTTATTATTTTTTATGAGATTTTTTTAAATACCATGAATATAAATGTAATTATTTTAATAATAGAGGAATTTTATAAGCCCATGAAAAATAATGACTCATGATTCCGAGGGCCGGTTTTCAAGGAATAAATTTTTTGGTTTTTTTGGGTACTTTCTGTAAACGTATGAGTGAGTTTTTCTAACTTTTGAAACGGTGTTTATAATTGAAATCTGAGGGCACCGTTGAACTCGTTGTGCAGATATTCGTTTAAAGTGTCATTTACATCATTTGTATTTGGTTGAGGGTGAATGTTAGTTTTTGGGTTTTTCGTGGAGTCAATAAAGTAAAATAAACACATGTTTTATTTTATTTTATCAATTGAAACCACACATGTGGAATTTAGAAGTGGGGAACACCATCTTTTAACCTCCCATTAGAGGTTATGGTGGTGGGGACCACCCGACGTTTGTCCCTCATAACGGGGGGGGGGGGGGTGAATCTCTCAACTCCATCAATACATTTTATGTGTCAACATAAAATTAAATTATTTCAATACAATTTTATGTGTCCACATAAAATTAAATGCCTTGAAATGAATTTTATGTGTTAACATAAAATTGAATGTTATCAATTAATTTTATGTGTCATCATAAAATTTAAAGCTATAAATTAATTTTATGTATCAACATAAAATTAAATTAGATGAATTAAAATTATATTTCAAAATCCAATTAATCCTATCAATTGTTTTTATGTTGTCTATTTCTTTTCCTTCAAGGTGGAATTCGGGAAAGGTTTGGCTTTAGAGAATTGGGAGTAGATCTTGGGAGAATGTTTCTCCAACCAAGAATGCGCTCCACCGATGAAGAACGTGGACCCCGACTTCAACCATCTTCCTTCAGACTTCCCCTGACTTAGGAAATCTTTGACTAAGATGAGCCAAAACACCAACCGACGATCGAGGAAAAACACCAATGACACCAACGTCCATCTTTTCCCAACGACCAGTATTCTTCCCTGCGACCCCATCAATGAACAAAGTAGAAGGTAGAGGGTTATTATCCAATTCAAGAACATTTTTGATTATTATCCTCATTCTAGGTTTATTATTAAAGTATATCTGCATGATACCACTCAAAACGCGGAGGGTGTGGGTGAAACTAACATGGACCGACCCCTCCATCTATCTCCTTTGGTGTTTTTCACGATGGAGAAGGATGATAACCTATGTGGAGGAGCACAAGAATGGTGACCGACACCACCACCGGCCGCGACAAAGGCAACGACACATGGAACCGCTCTACGGTAGCACCTCTATGACACACCCACGTGGCAACCCTGGCCGAGTCGCCTGGACCCTCATGAAAGCCCCCAGCCAAGCCACTTGCTGCCCCTGCGCGCCCCACAGCTCCACTGTTCATGCATCCTGCCCGCCCCACACACCCCGCAGCTCAGAGGGTCTCATGTGCCCCATCAACCCCACGACTCCACCATGCACACACCCAGCAAACCGAGCGTCTCCATTGTCAGTGCACCCCACGTTCCATGTGTCGCTGCTGGCCGCACCGGGCCACCGGCCTCTCCGACGCCCGGGCGGCGCTCGCCTGCAGGCCACTTGCGGTGCCCCGGCTGCCTCGGCCATCTTCCTAGCAGCGCCAAGTCTGAACTGGATCGTGCCCTCGTAACACCCCGCCTGAACCATCCCCAGCATCCGGGATGAGCCGCCCCGAGCCACGCCCCCTCGTGTCGCCGTCGGGGCCAAACCACCCTTAGGGAACCCTCCGGGCCGAGATTCTCCATCACGGTGCCCTCTAGGATGAACCGTCCTTACGGCGACCCACAACAGGTTCGTGCCCTCGTGACCGGTTCGTTCCCTCATTTCCCACCACGACCCCTCGCGACCTGCTAGGCTGGACCCAGCGGGCCTGGATGAACCTAACGGGCTTGCCCACCGAAAAGGCTGGTCCAGACCTAATGGGTTAGGTTGGGCAACCCGAACCGGGTTGACCCAAACTAGTGTGGGCTGGGTCGGTCCGACTGGGTTGAATCATACCTGGGCCCACATTTCCCCCTTTAGTACCTTTTTTATATATCTTTGGTACCAGACGTCCATTTGATGAACTGTCAGCGACAATTGTAATTTTGGAGACTGATAGTCCCATTGAGTATACCCCACTGGATTTTGAAGTTTAGTTGATTTATGACCAGGATGGATCGTGCACGCAGTCGGGACCCCAGGACTAAAAGGAAAATAACAAACAGACCGAGCGTCTGATTGACACATCGTCTATTGCATGAAATCACCTATGACGTGGCAGAATATTGAGATAGTTCTTTATGGGACTTCGTGGGAGATGTGATATTGACCAGTAGCCCTTGGAGATGATCCTTCCAATGATGAGCGAGCATAGTGTGGATACCTAGTAGCTGGATGAGACACGAAGACTGCTAACTGTTTGACTTGGAGGTATTCTACTAGCCCAATGGGGAGAACCTAGTTTTGGAGGCAGGACCACAATGGAGGAGTGCCTAGTTGTGGCAGCATACCCACGGTAGTGGACAGGAGGAGTACCTATTCAGGGTACGAGGGGGAGAGCCTGGGTGTGGTTGCCGACTCGCAGTGGGGAGAACCTCTATGTGATGCAGTATACCCAAGGTACTCGACAAGAGAAGTATCTTAGTAGTCCATGGTTAGTGGGAAGCACAATTGGTGTTGCAGAAGGCCCATTGTACTCGATTGAGTAGGAGTTCTCTAGAAGCTGAAGATTCGATAATGTGAATAAAATCATGGTTGACCTAAGTCAGTAATTTTGTGTTTTCCTCAATATTTGGATAGATTACTTAATAACATCGTTAAATGTCTGGGAATATACATATGTATGGTTATTTTTTGATTCCTATCTAATTGTTTTATCCTTGGAAGATTTGTGAGACATTGAGGGTCTCAGGGTCCCTACTGAGTATCGTAATACTCACCCCTTCATGGGCTATGACCGCACCTTTTTGTGTTAGATGCGTAGGACAGAAAATTCTTACTGATGCTGAGAGTACCAGGACATGACTGTACTCGAAAGTAGACCATAGGACGAGTTGATACATGGAGAAGACTGATGGACGTGGATTTCTGAGGAGGCTATCTGTACCTACCCTTCAGGTAGTAATCCTGAAATACAACCCAACAACTGTTTTTCCTTTCTACAGTTGTACTTGTACTTACAGATCCTTTTACTTTACAGTTGGGCTTGTATTTCCTGGCACTTTTACTTTCCAGAACTCTTTTTTTATACATAATACTTAGTGAATTTTATCTAGCTGTGTGGTATTTTTTGAGAGTTTATAGGTTATAATGGAAATGCCTTCACAGTTTTAGGGAATTACACCTTTGATTATTGTCCCGATCCCCTAGCCTATAGAAGTCGAGCTTGGGGTAGTCACAACATGGGCCCCAAGGGACGAGTCGTTACAAATTTTTATCAGAGGATTCGGTTTTATTACAGAACATAGGACTATGATAATTCATTTCTATGATGCAATAGTGTTAAGGGTAGTTAATGTGGTTTTCAATTCAGGGAGTCCAATGTTGGTGAGGTGTCTTACCTAGAAAAACACCAGGACCCTGACTTATGATTTCCGACTCAGTGCACGAAAACACTGCTTGTGTGTGTGTCTTCAAAATATCTCTTTATGTAAGATCAACCAGGTCAGATAACTAGGTATAACATTTAACCGCAATTCACCTAATTATTTTCAGGATGCCTCCTCATAGACAGCCTATAAGAGTTCTATGTTGTGTACGCACAGATAGCCCATCGATTGACGAGGCCTTGGTGGAGGGCCCTTTTCTAGCTGAGGCTCCAGCAGTACCACTCCCTATTGGGCCACCGATGACACCAGTCCCAGCAATAGACGATGCATGCCGCTTGAGTGCATTGCACGTGTTCCAGCACCCTTGGCCACCTAGGTTCAAATGATACATGGACCCACATGAGGTTGAAGACTGGATGGAGGCTGTGGTGATAGTTTTCCAACTGGTAGGGACACAAGCAGACCTCATGGTGATTCTTTCTGCTATCCTACTACAGGAAGAAACAAGCAGATGGTGGAGCTTGATGCTCCATGTTCATGACGCGGTGACACTTCTCCAGGCAGACATCAAGAGGTAGTTTTAGGCAGAGTTTTTTCAAGAGGCTCTCTGTGAAGTGCGCATACAAGAGCTACTTCATTAGCATCAATGCAAATTGACTATAGCTCAGTACTCAACAAGGGTCAAAAACCACTCACGATAATCCACCAATATGGTTCGGGGACCTTTATTCAGGGCCCAGACCTTCATGTAGAGACTCAGTCGGGAGATCAGGGCTTCAGTGATCTCACACAGCATCCCGAAGAAGGCAGTGGTGTTAGAGAGATCACTCTTAGTGGAGAGTTTCCATGATGAGAAGTCTAAAATAGTGAGATCCCCCACAAGTTGACACGTATTGAAGTCTTTTGCATCTAGAAGTAGATAGATGTCGTAAGGGTCAAAAAGGACCAAACCTACAGGTGGACGACATCATGAATCAGGGTCAGTTGTGCGGGGCACCCGAAGTAGAGATAGAAATGTCAGAAGCGGGAATGGTTATACATGCATCTCATAGGGTCACATGGATCATGAATGTCTGGCCCACCATCCGGATGTTCAACAGACGGTCTGATGACTGCTCAGGAAGAGACATAGATTCGATCGAGGCAGACCGCACCGCATTGGTGGACGTGGAAGAGGAGATGGTCGTGCAGTTGGATGTGGGCAATTTTTTGAGGTGTTACCGCCATGACCACCAAGAGGTCCACCCAGACCAAAGGTAGCAGGTGGACCGGGGAGAGACCAGCACCAGGCAGCAGAGGCCTACGATCAGGGTGTTATATAAATGATACAAGGTATGATGTGTGTCTAATCTACCATAGATGTTGTACATATTGACATAAGTTCTTGTCACTCTTTCATTGAAACTGCCATCATTCGTAGATCCAAGATTAGGACGGAGCCGTTGGCTCATTATTAATAGATATAGACTCCTATGGGATCAGATTCGATGATTATGTAAAGGTGGAGGCAGTGTGAGATTACTCTAGGAGGTTAGAGATTCAGCTGGGATATGTTAGTAGCTGCGTCGAGGCCTTACGATGACATCTTGGGTATAGACTGGTTATTAGCAGTCCATTCTCAAATTTACTGTATTAGGTGCAATGTGCGGTTTTTCAACACGTATGGGACTGGGTTTACGTTCACCAGAAAGTAGGGAGCCTTTGCAACATAGGATGGACTAGCTTGGAGGAGTGTGAAGCCAATCACTCATTAGTTGGATTTCCTTACTCTCAGATTAGTTGATGTGGATAGTCCTAGATATCCTATAGTTGTGGACCATTACATATATATCTTCACTAATGATGTTCCAGGTCTACCCACTGGCAGATAGTTAGACTTTTACATTGGCTTGTATCCCAGGATGACACCAATATCTAAAAATGCATATCAGAAAGCTCACACAGAGCATCGTGAGCTGGGGGTACAATTATAGGACTTGGAGGGGAAGGGATTCATCTGGCCCATTGATTCTCCCTGGGAAGCCAAGATTCTATTTTCCAAGTAGGCGGATTGGAGAATGAGGCTTTGTGTTGACTATCGGCACCTGAACCAGGTAACCATGAAGAACAAGTACCCACTCCCGATGATTGGTGTCCTCTTTGATCAGATGAAGGGATAACTGTTGTTCTCGAAGATGGACCTCAGACCAGGCTATCACCAGCTAGATGTTGAGACTAGGATGTTCGGTAGACAGATTTCAGATGTTGGTATATTCACTATGAGTTCTTGGTTATGCATTTCAGTGTAACCAACACTCCAGCAATGTTTATGGGACTCTTGAATAGGATCATCCAGCCATACCCTGATCTCTTTGTCATTGTCTTCATCAATAACAATATGATCTACTCGTCTACTGAGGATGAGCATACCTTTCATTTTTAGGTAGTACTGGACACTCTTTGAGAGCACCACGTTTATGGTAATCTCTTGAAGTTACAGTTTTTGATCTTAGTGGTTCACTTTCTGGGACATGTCATCTTGGATGCTGGAGATGCAGTGGATCCAGCGAAGATTGAGGGGGTTCATACTTGGTATCCACCCATTTCTGTGATAGAGGTACGAAGATTCTTGGGTTTTGCTAGTTATTATCGAAGGTTTGTACCAGTATTCATTTAAATTACAACACCACTATATGCCTTGACGAAGATGGTAAAACCCTTTGTGAGGTCGGAGAGATGCCAGAAGAGCTTTTAGAATCTCAAGCAGAGGCTGGCTAGTGCCACCATCTTGAGGCTTCCAGAGGAAGATGTTGGGTACGTAGTTTACTGCGACACATCAGGGACCGGGCACAGATGAGTCCTGATGTAGGAGTGATCCATGATCGCATATGGTTCTTGACTGCTATGGAAAATTAGCCAAACTATACTACTCATGACCTAGAGTTAGCAGTAGTGTTCTTCACCATGAAGTTATGGCGAAACTACCTGATGGGTGAGCATTTTACAGTGTACTTTGATCATAATAGTCTCAGGTATATTTTCTCTCATAGGGACCTGAACCTGAGATATAGAAGATATATTTAGTTGCTCCAGGACTATTAATTCGGGATAATCTATACACCTATGAAGGGGAACATTGTTATAGATTCACTAAGAAGGATTTCTGGTATACAGGTGTTTGGCAAGGTGACATAAAAACTGTATGCTTTACATATATACTTTTTGGATAGCGATGGAGAATCTTTCCTTCTGTCTTCTATAGTCACTACCCCACATCATCAGCGAGTCATGGAGGTGCAACGTGGGGATTCAAACTACCGGACATGACATGCTCAAATATGTACAGGCCTGGAACCTAATAATTTTTTGAAGGTGCAGAGAATGTCATCCTCTTCGTAAGATGTACTAGGGTACACGTGTCACGTTAGGATAATGTGTTGAGGGAGTTCCACAAATCACCGATAGCGGTATATCCAGGAGTGGCAATGATGTACCAGGATCTCCGATGACAGAACTGGTAGCAGGGAATGAAGAAGGAAGTTGTAGAGTTTCTCTCTTGGTTCCTCACTTTTCAGTATGTGAAGATGGAGCACCAGGTACCAACAAGATTGGTTCAACCATTAAAGGGACCAGATTTAAGTGGGATGGGATATCCATCGAATTTGTGATAGGAATTCCACACACATCCAGGGGACATGAATCGATTTGGGTGATCATTGGCCAACTAACCTAGTCTACCGATTTCTTACCGATCAGGGCACAGGGTTCAGTAGAGTGTGTGGGACTCCTCTAGGTGTAAGAGATTGTCTGGATACATGGAGTACCTTCGATGATTTTCTTTGATCATAATCCATGTTTTACTTCCCAACTATGGAAGGGTTTGCATAAATCGTTCAAGACGCAGCTTCGTTTGAGAACCACCATCCATCCTCAGACGGATGGTCAGACTAAGCACACCATTAAGACCCTTTTGGTCATGTTGTGTGCTTGTTCCCTCGACTTTGGTTGTAGATGGGAGTATCACTTACCATTGGTGGAGTTTTTATACCAAAATACATATCACTCCACCATTGGGATGGAACCTTTTGAGGTATTATACGGGAAACCTTGTAGATCTGTTTTGCGCTGGACTAACCCAAGGGAGTCAGAACTATTGGGAATAGAGATGGTACATGATACCATAGAGAAGGTTCTGATCATCCTAGAGCTGATGAAGGATGCACCAAGCAGATATAATTCGTATTCCTATAGAAGATCGAGACCTATGGAGTTCTTGGATAGTGACCACGTCTTTCTATGTGTCCCACACTAACTAGGTCTATGGAGATTTGGCGGAGGAAAAATGTTATTTCTGAGATTAATCAGACCTTTCAGGTCCTTAGTAGATCTGAAGAGGTGGAATAATGCTTATCACTTCCACCTCAGTCGCACTAGGTGCAAGACATATTCCACGTATCCTAGCTGATGAGATACCTGTAGGACCATTCCCACTTCATCGATCACGGCGAGCTGGAAGTTGACGATGGGGAGAATTTTATGGAGATTCCATTGAAGATTTCGGATCGACATGTGTGAGTCCTTTGTGGGCGGTCAATACCTATGATGCATGTTTGATGGAAGCACGAGAAATTTTAGGAGAGAACATGGGAGAAGAGGGCTCAAATGCGTGTTCAGTACGCCCACTTGCTCCCTTTGTATGAGTTGTGGCTTACAGGGACGTAGAGCCTTGAGGAGGGGAGAATGTAACGACACAGAATTTCAATGTAATCTTTTTAATTAAATGGGATTTTTATGAGTCTGTGGAAATTGAAAGCGCATGATTCTGAGGACCAGCGTTCCCATAAACAAATTCTTGATGTTTTGTTCGGGTGCGTTCAGTAAACGTATGAGCATTTTTTATAACTTTTGAACCGTTGTTAGGAACTGAAATGTAAGGGTATCATTGAACTCACAATGCATGTATTCACATAAAATGGATTTCACAGCGACATTAGTTTTTTAGTGTGAATGTTAGTTTTTGGGGTTTTTTGGAAATAATAATCTAAATTTAATTAATGTTTTATTTTATTTTATCTTCTATAACCACCCATGTAGAAGTTAGAAGTGGTGACCAGCACAAATTGACCTCCCATGATAGGTTATGGTGGTGGATTCCACCACACCTTTACCTCCAATGATTTATGGTGGTGGGTACCACCCAAGGTTTATCCCACATAAAAGCTGGGGAGAAGAAACCTCTCAAATTCTTCAATTAATTTTACCTGTGAACCTAAAATTAAATTCTTTCAATATAATTTTATGTGTCAATGTAAAATTAAATGCTTTCAATTTAATTTTATGTGTAAACATAATATTGAATGCTATAAATTAATTTCAAGTTTCATCATAAAATTAAATTCTATCAATTATGTTTATGTGTGAACATAAAATTAAATGCTCTCGAATAATTTAACGCATCAACAAAAAATTAATCCTCTAAATTGTTTTGATATTGGATATTTCTTTTCAATCGCGATAGAATTGGGGAAATGATTGGATTTAGATAATTGGGGGGTGCTCTTGAGAGAAAGCTTCTATAATGAAGAAGGTGATCCACTGATGGAGAACATCGAGCCCGACTTCGACATTCATCCTTGGGACTTCTTCCGATGTAGGATGTCTTTAACTATAACGAGCTGGTGCACATACCGACAATCGAGGGAAATCGATGATGACACCAACGTCCATATCAAAACATGATTAAATTAGAGCTGCCTACTGCATCTCAAAACATGGAGGGTGCATGCCAAAATAACAAGGCCCAGCCCCTCTGTAGATCTTCTTTGGTGTTATTAATGATGGAGAAGGACGAAAACCAATGGGGAGGATCCCAAGGATGGTGGTCGGCACCGCCGTTGGTCGCAAAAAAGGAAATGTCACACAACACCGCCGCCCCACCGTGACCTCGCAGAAGCCTCGACTGAGCCGCCCACACCCACACGACAGCCCCCAACTAAGACATTAGTGGCCCCCGCGTGCACCGCGACTACACCGTCCCCACGTCACTCGCGCCCCATGAACCCCATGGCTCCTCATGCCCCATAAGACCCACGCCCCCCGGCTCAACCGTCTGCGCGCACCGCGCCACCGCTGGTTGAACTGGCCCACCATCCTCTCCCGCCGCCTCGACCACACCATCCCATCAGCCCATTGTGAGGCCCCGACTTAAAAGTACCACACCCTCGTTGTGCCCCGGCCGAACCGGCCCCAGCCTCCAAGCAGAGCCTCCACTCGCGGCACCCCCTCACGGTGCCCTGCGAGCCGAACCACCCTCGCGGCAACCTTCGGGCCGAGTCTCCCCCTCGCGGCGCCCTTCCGGGACGAACCGCATTTGCACAGACCCACTGTCGGTCCACGCCCTCAAGATCAGTCCATGGCCTTGAGGCCCTCCACAACCCCTCGTGTCCAGCTGGGATGCACACAAAAGGGTGGTCCAGACCCAACGGGTTAGGCCCGGTCAGCCCAAAGTGGGTCGGACCAGACCCGTGCCCACTACGCCCCCTTTACTATCTTTTGGCCATATCTTTGAAACATGACATCCATTTGTCGAACTGTCAGCGGTGCTGGTAATCATGGACATGATGGTTCCTTTTAGTATAACCCAATGGAGTTTAGGGTATATTTGAGTTATGACAAGGTTGGATCGTGCAAAAATCCAATCGGGCCTCCAGGACTAAAAGGATAATAACTCATAGAACGGGTGTCCGATTGACATGTATTCTATTGCGTTGAGACCCCTATGACATGACAAAACATTTAGATACATATTAGTTGGACTTTTTGATAGATAGAGTATCGACCAGTACCATGTGGTGATGATCCTTCTCTTAATGAATGAGCAGAGTGTGGAGACCATGTAGATGGATGAGACCTGACGACTGCAAACCATATTACTCAGAGTTAATATACTAGCCCAGTGGGGAGCTCCTGGTTGTGGATGAAGACCCACAGTGGAGGAGTGCCTGGTTGTGGTGGCAGACCCATGGTACATGACAGGAGGACTTCCAAAGTAGGCTACGAGGTGGAGCGCCTGGGTGTGGCGGTAGACCCGCGGTGGGGAGAGCCTCTGTGTGACATAGCAGACCCATGATACTCGACCAGAGGAGTACCCCAGTAGTCCATGGTTAGTGGGAAGCACACTATGAGTCATTTTAGACCCACTATATTTGATTGATCAGGATTTCGACAGCAACTGAGGTTTTGATAATGTGAATAAAATCCTGGTATATTTGAGTCAATACTATTGTGTTTTCCTAATGATTGAGATGGATTTCTTAATTACATAGGTATATGTATGGTCATATAGCAATGTAGGGTTATATGTTGATTCCATACTTTGTGGTTTATCCTTAGTGGATTTGTGAGACTTTGAGGGTCTCATGGTCCCAACTATGTATTGTAATACTCACCCCTACACGGGCTATGCCCGCACCTTATAGTTTTGTTTGCAGACGACGAATAATGCTTACTGAGGCTGAGAGTACAAGGACTAGACGGTACCCAGAGGTGGACCTTATGATGAGTTGGTGCACAGGGGATGATGACAGACATGGAGTGCTGAGGAATCTATCTATACCTACCATTCATGTAGTAATCTCGGAGGATGAATCAACAACTATTTTTCCCTTTTTCATTTGTACTTGTAATTCCAGATCAATGTACTATAAAGTTGGGCTTATATTTTTGGCCCCTTTTTCTTTTCAGCACTCTTTTTTATACAGTTTAAATAGTGTTTTGTATCCATATGTGTTCTTTTTTGTGTGCGTTTAATGGTTATAAAGGCAATTCCTTCCCAGTTTTAGGCAATTACATCTTTGGTGCTAGTTGCTAGCACCCGGCCTATAGAAGTCATGGTTATGGTAGTCACGAAACGGGCCCCGGGGAGCGGGTCGTGATATTTTTTAACTATTATTGATTATTTTAAAACCTAAAACCCATTTTTTTGTTACTATGATATAAAATATTTTTACAGAATAGAAAAAATAATTATTACTGTAAATTTAATAGATAACCATAATATAAAAATAAATAAATTTAACATTATATAGTAATTTATTTGAAAAATATAAGATTCTCATGAATTTAAAATCCATTATAAATATATTAGTTAATATAATATTCCATTAAAATCATTTTTGAGACTATTAACATAGTTTTAAATTATTGGAATTGAGATTGTAATGGAATTAGAATTTATGATTATTTAACATCAGTAATAAATTATATTTATCTAACGAAATATATCACGTTAAATCCCAGAGAAATTTATTTTAGATTTCTCAAAATCATTTATTATATTTTCATTCTTCATGAACATGAACTATTTATATGTTTCATAGGAATTTTAGGGGAATATTTATTACTAAAAGTTATATTTTTATTACAGGTTAAAAATATCCATTAATCTGTAAAGTAAAAATTTATAAAAAAAATGTCCTTGTTTTTTCCATTAATAAAAATTGAAAAATAATAAAACATATTGGCTATATTTTTATATTATATATATAATTATATTAAGGTCGTTAGTATAAAAAAATTGGAAACACATATATATATATTCTTATATTGGATGCATATGGTTGATGTAACAACATATAATTGAAATAATGTGGAAATATTATTTATTTTTTAATCATTATCATATTACTTTTAACCATAATTACTTAATTTACCATAAATGATATGATAATGAGCTACCACTTTTAATATTCAGAATAAAATGAAACCCAAGGAAAATGTATAACATATGTGAAAATCATGATATAAAATATAGAATGAAATTTTCAAGTTTTATTTTGTTTTGGTGGAAGAAATAAATTTTATTATAAAATTGAATATCCCAATTAATTTTTAGAAAAACGTGACATTATAAAAAAATAATGAATACAAAATTTATGTAAAATTGACAATCAAATTAACATCATTAGTTTAATTTTTAAAATAGAAATTCTAAAGTAAAATATAATAATATTGATAAATAATATAAATTTTCAATAAATTTACTTAATCGAAGAAAATTTATTTTTTACTAAAATATAAAAATAATGACTATTTATTGAAAAATATTTTTAAAAAAATTTAAAAAATACTCACCCGATGATAAATTTAATTGAGTAATTTAATATGAGAAATAATTTTTACTGAATTAAATTTTCTAATTTGGTATAATAAAATTATATTATTCACTAAAAAAATATAAATATTATTTTCCAAGGATAAAAATTTTGGTAACATAAAATGACATTTGATAAAATCACGTACATATTTTATATCAATTTTTAACAAAACTATTTAGAGTGGTACTATATTATATATTTTTCATAATTCAGTTACTCATTTTCTACTCCACCTATTATGTGGAACAACTTTATTGGTCATATATAGATAATAATATTTCATTATTTTATTAAGAACAAATTTTGTGTCATAATCATTGATGAAATGAATATAGTTTTAAAACCGCTTGGAATAAAAAAAATTAATTGTATGTGAAAAAAAATACTCACAATTATAGGCACCATGCTTGTGTTTTTTGTAACAATGAAAAATATTTTTAGAAGAAGTAATGAATGTATTGATTTAAACTCATGATCTAAAATAATGATGTCAAAAAAATAATTAACAATATTGATTGAGTTTTTATCGATATAGATTATTTTGATCAATTTTTTGAAATAAAAAATGGTTTAGTATAATGATGATGTGTAATTGTGTACAATTATCATATTCTTTTCATTATTCTTATGTTATCAATGATAAATGAAATTTGATGAATGGAATCCTTTAAATGTTAGATCGATAGGGAGAAACATTTATATTTTTCATTCTCTTTATCTATGTACTATGAATCCTTTTATAGATGATAGATATGTAATCCTTGATTTTCATTGAGCCTCGCATTGAGTAATATTTTATTTTGTAGGATCCTTATTTGGTGATTAACTAATGATGACTATGTTTTCCATAATATTAAGGTTTGCTTATTTTCATGAATGTAATATATTAATGAGGAATTTTACCACTTGTTTTAATTATTAAAATATTACTAACTTTTGGATGATTTTAATTTCATTATTCATTGAATTTCGTAAAATATATTGGAGATAATTTATAAACAAATTATTTATATGTTTAAGAATCCCATCATCCAATACTATTTCATTTAAAATCATATAATTTTGAATAAGAATGAAACATTTGAGATCAAAAAATGGATTTGAATTCAACAAAAATTTCATTCATTGAATCCATATTGAGGTGACTATCCAGGGGTTGGACTTGTGATTTTTTTTGTTGTCAATGTTTTGTAAATTGTGGAGAATGGTTAATTTATTGAAATGGTAAGCATATATTAAATAATTTAATTATAGCCAAATATCAATTATATAAAAATATTTCTCGTGGAATTTTAAAGGAGATCATTGTTTTATAAAAAGAGGCATCTTCCATGGATATAGAGAAAAATTTGAAAATGATATTTAATCCTCCAATAGTTTCTATAATTAAGAATACTAGAATGGTTCCCAATGGTGTCACGAATTTTAATTTTTTGGAAAACATCCATCTTCAAATTCCATATTTTATCATTTTGAATAATGGGAAAACATTTATTTATGTTTTTTCTCTACTAAGATTAAATTTAGATCCATTATAATATTTAAAGTAATATGAATTTTTATCAATATAAATATGTAACTAAATTGGTATTTTTTTTGAAATTTTATATGAAAATTTCTAGCCTATTTAATTTCTAGTAATAATATTACGAGCTAAAAATTTTAGATTCAAGAGAAAAAAATATCATTGATATCAATATAACCTGATTTATGAAGATAAAATTTTTATAATTATTAATTCCCACATTTTTTACAATTTATTTTAAATTTGGGTACTTCTGTTCTCATTTTATAAAATATTAACCTTTATATTTAATATTTTTTTATATCTACCAACATATAAATTTGTCACACCATTTTTTTGTAAGTGGTATCCTATGACCACAGTTGGTTGTATATGGTATAGGTAAATTGTTTTCCAATGAGATAATATTGATAATATTGAGAGGGAATATAAGACATCAAATATAAATCTGATGAATAGATTAAATCAACATAATGCTCGAGGTTGTTGGAACAATGTTCAAAAGAAAAAAAATTATACCCTTTTGATCATTATGATAAAATGACTGACTCTTCTGTCAGGTTGAGTATAGTGGATGGTAAACATATTCATGTGAAAATTGTATCATTTTAATATAATTAACTAACAAAAAATGGTAATCATGAATTGATGCAGTACAAGGGAGTTTCATGTAAGGGATGTTATTTGGTGGTCTTGTCAACTGTTATAGAAATGGTAAATCACGCCAAGACCCTTTAGTGATCTTTAGAATAATGAAAAATTCTTATCCAAATTCATGGAGGTGTTTTTTGTGTTACGTGATGAATATTACTTGTGTCCCATATAAGTCATTTCTGTTATGAATCCATCTATTTTCCAAATATATATATTCCTTATTATGGAATGTGATGGTTCCAAATTAGATCGTAACAATTGAATCGATCTCTTATTTTCTCTAAAAATCCAAATATAATAGTTTTTAAATACTCTAGAGATCATACGATTGATGAATTATTAGTTATGTGTTTTAAAAATTGATAAATTATATTATTTGATAAAATTAATTTTTCTTCTTCATATCAATGGTTTAACAATAATCTTGGAAATTGATCCCTTAGTATCTTGATGAAATGAGGTATAGACATAGTAAAGATGTAACTTTAATACATGGTTGTTAGTAATTTCATGGAATATTATTTTAATAATGCCACTAAAAAATAATTATAATATATGAATTATAATTATTTAATCGAAGGAATATGTCTTGAATTTTATTATTCAATGTATTAATTATACAATGGTTAGTTTTGATTAATCACTATTAATGACTTGGAGAATGAGTTGTTTTATATGGAAATATAATTTTAAATCATGGACACTATAAAAGAATTTGTTGAGGAATATGTCAAAAAAATTATGTGGATTTATAAAAATCATTTCATGAAAATAAATTTCATTTAATGATATTATATGAAAATAATTTTTGTGAATACAATTTTTAATTTAAGGATTTTTTTCGTGGGTGGAAATAGAATATAATATGAATATATTGACCCACATATTAAATTTATGGATTTTGTGGTAAAAAGAAGTGGTGGATAAGTTAATATTTTATGATCAAAGGAATTTAGGGTATGATGTTAATGAATTAAAATGCGTAGTGTTATTTGATAAAGTTATAATATATTAATGGGATTGCAATCTTGATTAAAAACTAAGGAAGTTGGTTTCTCATTATTGATGTTGTATAATTTAAACAAAGTGTATTTTTAATGAGTAACTATAAAATGAGTATAATGAATAGATATGGTCCTGATCTATTATTCGATACACAAAATAATATAAGTAAAACCCAATATAAGGATAATTTTCCTAGTCACATCTATAATCTTTGGACTGAAAATTTAAACAGAAATATTTATATTATTGAATTACTAGTTATCACATAAGATTAATTTTGACAATGGAAAACCACTAGCGATGTTATAGAAACAAAAAATGATTTTATAGTTTTTCAATCCAGCTATAATTTGGTAGGACTACTAGAAATAACAAACAACTTGTTATCAATTATTATATATTCCTAGTTAGAATTTTATAACATATATTATTTGTAGTATAGTGTAGATGATGCATTTGATCGATATTTTAATATATAAGTATTTTGAGACTAAAAATTGGATATATTTTAATGAGAAGGTGAATTATTTTTTACATACAATCATAGATGAACAATAATGTTTTTGATGTATGATAAAAAACCCTTTACAAAAGGATTAGGGAAAATGAGAAGAATTTTATAAGTTACTTGGAATGGAGAAATTCATTGAACTGGGGACCAAATTTTTTTATTGAATATAGAAACCCCAGTAGAATAGAAAAACTGAATTTAGTGAAAATATGAGAATAATATGATAAATATAGTGAATTACATAATATATGGTATCAAAAGTAGAGATTTCACCTTCATAGTGGAAATAATTTTCATACCAACAATAAAACAAGTGATTAGAATAGTTGGGAAACGATATATCCAAAATGTAATACAATTTATTAATTATAATGACTTTCAGGTTTAAAATGTGATTAAACTACTCATATGGATGATGTTTCAAATTAGTTTTATTAATATGAGGGAAGTCACGACTAGGGACTCTCCACATATATCCCCAAGAATTTGAACGTGGTTTATATTGGTCACCAAGGGGGACATGGTGGCATAATTACCTTTACCATAATTAGTTATAGTGATTGGAAGAGATAGATCGTGAGTGTTCATTCCATTACTACCAAAAGTAATGGTGGCAATTTTCAAAGTAATAAAATTACAACAAAAATCACCATCTCATTATTCACAAGTTGATTAAAGAATAGAATCATTGAGGGATTTCATATCAAGAATAAAATAGCAATTATCGTACTACCAAAGGGAAGAAGGATCTCCTAGATTCACATTTTAATGAACAAATTGTATGTACCAACATCGATAATCATACCAGTGGAACCAGCAAAACCATGATCGTCTATCTTTGTTAGGTGTCAGAAAACAACATTAATAACATTCATCATAAGACCATAATTGACTATGGATGAGGAATATATATCACTAAATGATAATAATTGCCTTATTTTAAATATTATACAACAATTGATATATTAATATTGATGAGAAGATGAAACAATCATGGATTTCCATTCCATACACACTCTCTGTCTTAGGTTGGAGTAGAATGATAGTGGTAATACCCAATATTATAGAGTGAAATTGATTAATTCCCATGGGAAACTAAACACATAACATCCATTAAAAACAAACTTCTATATGATGAGATAAAAATGATATTTTTGGAAGACACGTGATGATTATAAACAATTTAATGACCTGTATTTTTTTTGATAAATAAAGGTAATTCATCTAGTTTCCTCAGTTTATGATCATGAAATATGGGATGGATGGAGATTGGTGATCCCTATATTACCCTAGATACAAATATATGAATGTTATTTATTTAACAAATTAAAGTCACACTTTATTACAAAATGTATTGTGGATGTGGTGGAATGTGATGTAGTATATATTTCTCTAATCCTCTCTCTCATCACAGGGATAACAAGTAATATGTATTTAATATAAACTCAATAAATGTATAATTCCTGCAATATATGTATATACCATTTTAAATCTATAGTGAATTTCCTTTTAATTAAAATCAGGTATACAATACAAGATGTGATGATGAGTAATTAAAGTATTGATGATGTGAATTTTCTTCAATGCATCATTGAAATATAAAGTTGTGTATATATTACTGTATTACAAATATATTTGAAGATATGCATCTCATTGAACATCTATAGATAATTTTATCTTAAGATGATTACTTTGAATGAAATATATTATATGTTATGATTTTTGATTTTGGTTAATTGCTTTTAAATGATACTATTTACTATGTTTAATGAAACTAAATTATATTTATATTTATGACTATAGGTCATGTGAAAATATATGACAATTAAATGTAGTTATGTTGTTATCCAAACGAACTATGTTGTTATTGTTTATTAATATATAAAAAAAAGTTTATATGGTTAGGTTTCATCATTGATTGACAATAATATTTATTATTATACTTTCAAATTCACTATAATATACACTATATTCACCTTGTGTCCATGATAATCAATGGATATTGGGGGTTGATGATCATTCCATTGTATATAGATAAATGAAATAGTTATAAAATGTATTGGTGATCTTCAAGATGAAAACCACTCTCATACCATCATTATTTAAAATATTATATACTCTAGTTGTTAATGTTTTGTCTACACAAAAATATATTATTTTTTATATTTTATCCTACGAATTTTCTATATATGTATATTTTTTGGATTGTTTTTTATTTCATTAAAACCATGTAAAGTTGATGATGGATTCATGATAAATTGTTGAATTTTTTTTACATGTAATGCATCCCATGATGTAAGTATGCATGACCACTGGTATCTTGCTTATTTCATAGTTGATGTAGGATTCAGGAAATAATTTTCTTGTGTTCATGAATATGAGAGATGTGAATCAATGTTATATGTTTGGTTCTAGAGTTTGGTTAATGAGTGTACTAGTTTTTATAGTCCATAGGTCATGTTACTAATGATATATTATAAAGATTTTCACTATCATGGAAATTTTAAATGTTAAAATATAAAAAATATATTTGACTATCGATATTTTTTTAAAACAAATACTATGATCAAATTATGTGACATAAGTTTTTAAGAGGGTGTTACTATATCATATTTATTTAGGATATGGATGTTTTTCACTATTAATTCGCTGATAGATATATAATCTATATAGACAAAACAATATTTCCTAACATCATCATAGATTATATGTGTTTGAAATGAAGATGATTTCATGGGGATAGTTGTTTGGGATTTATAAGTTCAAAGTGTTGTGTTGTGCTCATGTGGTGTGATGGGAAGTTAGGATAAAGATAATATATTATACACTATGATAATTCTTCATACAATCGATATTATTTGACACTATAAGTCTCATAAATTATTCTTTATAACTAGGTTTTAGGACAAACAATATGATTTCATAGATATTCATTGATATTTTTGGAATTTCACGTATTGGGATAATGATTTCATTACAATTTTGAATATTATCTTGAAAAATAACTTTTACTCTATTAAAATTAATCAGAGGCTTATATACATACATATATATCATCATCAATTATAGTTCCACCATATGGATATTAGATTTTGGTAGATCCTTTTAATAATATTAGTGATGCAAAAATATGGTATAATTTTATATTTTTCAAGAATTTATAAATATTATTATGAGAAATAATATTTGTGGTAGAATTTTCTAAGGATAACTATCACATTTAAAATATCAATGGTATTATAAAATGAATAAATTCCATATTATTATCATAGGGGACCCCAAAAGAATATTAATTAAGGTAGTATTCATTTAGATCGAGGTTGAATATATATTTTTCATCTACATGTTTCTTAAATACTGAGTATAATATTAAGATGTTTATGTTAAAAAAGATTTATTTAAATTAATTTAATGGTATCCAAAATATTCATTTTCTATGGTGATGTGATATTTTGGTGTTAGGATAGGACTATTTTAAGTAATATTTAGGGAAAATACTAACATTTATAAATATAGTGTTATGTGACATGATGAATTATTAATAAATCTATCCCATGGTTGGGATTGAATTGATCCATATTTAGGAATAGTTTTATTGTTATCCATCTTAATTATATTACAAGTTTGTCATAAATTCTTATATGAAATAAGGAAATAGTTACTAAAATATTCTAGTATACAACTAATAACAACATGTAATGATGATTAAATTTTCATATGAGACATGAGTAATTACGTGTTCCTATTTCAATATATATGGAAGGAGTGGATAATTTTTTCCCATGAAGTATATGTAGAGGTATTCTTGAACATCATTCAACATTGCCTTTAGGTTATGTGTAGATAATGATTGATTCTCTCATGTTGTGGGTTTCATGATCATCAACATCGAGATTTTCTCTAATGCTAGATGTGATTTATATGGGGATAAAATTATCATACTATTGTTGAGAAGTGATGTATATCTTTATATTCCCCCTTGGATTTGATAATTATATTCATTAAAATAACTTATTTAATATTTAATTATTTCTACTATAAAATGTTTTTAGTTTTGATCGTGAGGTTAAGAGGAAATAGAATAAGAATCAATAAATTATTATCATTTCAATTTTCAAAATGTTGAACTTAGTTTTTTTTCCATTCCATTGTTTATATATAGTGGATATTATATTATATGTCATAATAAAAATTATAAGAAGAAAAATTGATAGTTTTTTGGAAGATCAATTACCCCTTATGTTGTTAACGTTATGAGGCATCATCAAGTCTATTTTACTTGATTGTTAATAAATCATGAGTATAATGATAATCGATGAGAAGTTGTTGATATAATGAATAATTAAATCACGATTTATTAGATTATAAAAAAATAAACAATTATATAAATGGAGGATTAATGATAACCATATTCGTTGTTTATAAAATTTATTGAAGTAGAATGAATCCATTTTTGATAATGGATAACACTGGTGAATACATATATAATAAATATAAATAAATTTTTTTATTATTTAATATTGTAAAATTATTTATTTATTTGTTCATTGATAATTAAGAATTGATATATTATGTTATTGAAAATTCTTTTTAACTGGTTTCTATACATGAGATGTGAATGATTTAAAGGATGTCTGATATTTAATGATGGGAATCCATAAACTTTTTATCTCCCTAAGCGAAGTTATTCACATTTTTATTCTGATCCCCAATGATTTTTCTTGGTTATTCATATAATCAAATTAAATACATTACTACACATGGATTTTAATTATAGGTCACTAGTTATATTATGGATGAATTTTTTTATGTTGGAATATTGATGAATATGTTATGTAGGTTATTTAGTGTTAATTTACATTGATGAACGAAATGGTTTATAGTGAGTTGGAATTAAAAATATATGTCTTAGTAAAATCATAACTTTTATTGAGATAGAAATTATACACTCATAATAGTTTTATTAAAGTTATTATCACTCTTATTACATTAATTATGTAGTTTCATATCATGGATGGATACCCATTGGTGTTTTTTAACAATATTTTTAATCTTATATTAAAAAGGGATAAATAGTAGTTCAATAATAATTTACAATGGGATTGAAAGATGTATGTAAATATTGTTTCTGTATTAAGAGGAGTACCACTAGTTAAAATTTTGTTAATTTTACAACATGGTTATATTTACCAGATGTATGGGAAATTTATTTTTAATTAGTTATTTAAAAAACAATTCAATTTTTTAATTTCAAACTACTATCCATAATTTACATTATAAGATTTTAATTTCATAAGAAGCATCTAATGATCTATGTATGAGAAATCAAATATAGTTTTAATGTGTTAGTATAATTTATATTTCATCACTAATGATTTTTTGAGATTGATATAATGAGTATGGAACATTATGTAGACCCCTTATTTAATTTTTTATATTACCTATTAATGATTAATATCATAACTATTGAATCAAATAATGATATATATCTACATTATAACCTTTTTCATAACAATTCTACTTTCTTTGAATTGATTAAAATTAAAAAAAAGCAATATAACATATATTTGATATAAAATGGCATTTTAAAAATAATTATGAAAGAAATTTATGTTTCATCGGTTCACATTGTGTATTTTACATTGTTTTAATTTTAACAAAATGTGACATATAGACCATTGAAATCATGAAAATAATATTTTGGGATTAAAATAAATCATTTAAGTAGGTACCTTTATATAATAAAAATAAATTTAGTATTCATGTTAATTAGAGTTGAAATTTTTAGATTCATGAATCATATTCAAAACCATGAGGTCAAGATTTAGTAACTTATAAATTATTGTCTAATCTTATGATTGGAGATGGTGGTGTATGAAATCTGAAAATATATAATATTTTATTTTAATGGGTCTATGTAGAGAATATGGTAAAGATATAGTGTGGAATATCAAGTCATCTAATTTGATATCTGATCACCAAATTTTTTCTCTACTGCCCAAATGTTGTTTTTTATAATAACCTAATGTTTTTCACGATCATTATTATTATATTATTTTATCATCCTATGTATATATATTGAATATATATTAATTTCACCATAAAAATTTCCTTGAGATATTTTTTTATTGATATGATTTTCTATGACATTGATATTTCCCATTTGGGTAAATTTACACAATCATCAATGTTATCTGATTTTCATAGATTGAATACATTTTATTTATAAATTAATATTTATTCAGAGAGGAACAATATAATTATATTTAAAATGGGATATCTTATAAGGATATTAAATCAATATAATTCTCTAGAATATTTTGTGTTTCCATGGTTTAGTAAATGTAATTGGATCTGGTGTGGAGGTATGTGGTGAGTAATTTATTCATATTAAATTAAATATAAATTTTTTTTAGTTGACAACAAATAATTTCTGTTTTTTTATATTTGTGGCGTTTTATTTTAATGTTCATCTATCATTGATGTGGTATCTCATTTTTTTATCTAAGAGTATTAATATTGGTTATATAATTTTTGAAAAAATATTTGTGTATGATAAAATATACTTTTATTTTTTTATAAAATACAATCCAGGGACAATTGACCTTGGAATCATCTTTCCTCTCTATTCATATATCCAAAAATACATATAGATATATTTTCATGTCTTATAAGGTAAAAATTGTGTCTCAAATTTTTTCAAATCATCATGTTTTAATCATTTAAATGAAAATATATGAAAAAATATCAGGATACATTGAACACTTCATGTTTACCTTCTCTAAGGAGCTCTCATGAATACTCAAATGATGCCACAACATACTAACCAAGAGTTTGGTTCATAAAATTAGGATCCTTCTCTAATAATCATTGATTTCCACTAGGTTCTCTACAAATATAATACCATCTTTATTGTCCATATCTCCATTGTAAATAATGTATATGGGGTTATGAACATATCTCCTCAGCTGTAACATGTGGTAGATGTCATCGAAACTCTCTAACATCGGGGGTAGGGTGAGGTTGTATGCAACCACCCAAACCCACAAATAATATTTCAAATGACCTGATGATCCTCATAAATAACATGCCTCTCTAGAAGAATCTATGTAATCCCCTTAATTTAGAGACACACATGAATACATTGTGTCTATGATTAAACACAAAGGACATATCATGTTGGTTTTATTAATAATTCAACCCACTTAGTGTTGTTATCATCAAATCATGGATGTCTATGACCTTCAAAATCACCACATGGACCATCTCTTACCAAAAAAAAAATTTATGTACACGGGTCCATCCTAATGGTGGCCTAATGGTTCTCTAATACAGGTCCAAGAATTTTTTTATGATGATACAAGATTTTATGTTATTGTTCTACACAAAATATATATATGGAATGTGATCCTCTGATATCGGAACAAAGCCTAACATGTAATCTATCAGTATATCCACCAATAGAAAAATAGTTCACTATGTATTCCAATTTGTCTGGTGGTGAAGGCCAATACTCATCTTCATATGGGTTTGAAATGCCACCACACACCCATGAAGTGAACTTCTCCACATGTTACGATACATTGGTGGTGGTTAAAAAATTAAGGTGAAGCATCTCCCATAAATACATCTTCCTCAAACTCTACATCAAATACTTTTTGATATTAATATGTTAGTGAGTCAACATCTTATGTTGGTCAACTATCACCCAAATAACATCATGGAATCTCAATTTATATGGTATTACTATCACAAATTCCATTGAAATCTCATCCCATTTCCACTCCAAGATCTCAATAGGCATGAAAACATATTAGCACCATAGTGATCAGCCTTCACCCTATAATAGTTGATACAGAAAGTAATAGAATCATCCAAAATCAATCTTATTCTAGAAAACCAAAACTCCCATTAATGTTATATGTACATATCCCCCAAAAAATATGTTAAACCAATGTAGATCTCAAATACTCCCTCATCACATTCCCCCACATTATGAATAGGTCAATTGTCCATCCCTATGAATTAAGGATGTGATTCCTTCCTTTTGAAAATTCATCTAGTGGAGCTATTAAGATTAAATTATCACTCAAGACCATAGTGTCGATGTAACCCAAAAACGTTTATCTCACATGATGGATTAGTGTAGGAGTTGATAAAATACAATAAATAAAAGTTATATCCTCCTATTAATCAAGGATTACTATTGTGGAATATATCTTCTCAAACTTCTCATCTACATTGAAATCATATAACATCATGATATGATAATTTTACAACACATTTCCATTTCAATTACTTTAAACAATCTCAATTTCTAATTCATATAAGAAATCAAAGTAGAATCAATTTCTTAGGTTCAAATAACCCTATGTGATGAAAATATTGAGGCATAGATCATTTGATTAAACATAAAAGCACTCTCCCAGAATATAGTTCCTCTGAATCATTATAGTGAATACTACTACTACTAACTCTAGTCCCTGAGTCATATTCTTCTTCATGTCGATATTCAACTACCTTGACCCATATAAAAGAACTACTGGTATCTACATCATCACATATCTGATCCCATATCAATAGGAACCCTTATATATAATCCACTCTACTCTCTCATTTGATAGTATTATAATTGGATCAATAATATACATGACCCTCAACTCCATAAACCCTATCTTTGAATTATCATCCCAAGTAAAATATGGAACCCCGTGTCTTATTACCCATTAATTCACGACTTATTACATAATATAATATATAATATAACCCAAAAGATTCAGGATTTATGTGTGTTATGTAATTAGTTTCATTACATAACCACATAAAGTAAGGAAAACATCATACTGGTAGAAATCATCATTAACATTATAATAATATTCTTTCTTACATAAAAAACATGGTATTACCCGTGGACAAACATAACAAAGGGGTGATCAAAAAATACTCATAAGGGAATAAATACAGAATGACACGAATAATGTAATACTTTATAAAAAATATGAATATAAATTATATTTAAAATGTGTGATAGTCATAAACACACACAATGGTGAATGAGATAAATATATAACATAATGGAAACATTGGAAATGAGGAAACAAATTAAAATAGTGAATAATAAACATCATTCATTGCTAACATCCAACACAAAATGATGTAAAATGACACATGGTAGATTAGGTTCACTCTATAATCCCCTGCATGATGTCTCATGAGACTAAAATATCACTAAATGAATTGGAGTGATATTTATTTTTCAGAGAACCTATTACTTTGATTTTGTTCTCTTTCTTAATGTTACCACATAGATCATATAGATAAGAATAATTTATCATAAAATATTATTAATAGCTCAAGGTTTATTTTATTAATACACGAACATTTTCAATGAAATAATTATAAGTTCATATAGGTTAACACCCATGAAAATAGATGGCTATGGGCATTCAATTATCCACTACAGGGCCTGGGAAATCATGGAAAAATATGTTAGCATCATGGGGGAATTTAAATATTCATTGAAAGAAATAATGGGGGTTAAAGGGGACTACCATAATTAATCATTAAATATAAATTAATGGGTTATTTAATAACATATCCCAATAATAGGAAGTGGATATAAATTACATAGGATAAAGAATAAACTTGAATAAAGTGGAGAAGAAGAAGATAGCTTCCCTTGAGAGGGCTCTTCTAAATTATTGGGAGAAGATTATTGTGGGATTAAGTTTCCATGGGATGAATCCAGAGAGGAAATGAAATTTTAAAAATATTATTTGTGGATTTCAGGTTTAGATAATTTGTATAATTTTTGAGTTTATATAGGAAATGAGAGGGGAGATTTATTATTATTTTACAAACACAGGTTTTGAAATCCATATTACTATGTAATCTAACCCAGAAGACCTCCCACGGTAATTTTCAATGGCTTTTACCATAGAGTGGTGAAATTAATTTTTTAATAACAATAATATCATTATTTTTTTAAAAAAATAATACACTTTTTAATTTTCAATTGAGACATTTCTTCATGAAAGTATTTTAAATTTTTAATGTATATAATATGTTTTGGATGAATGATAGAAGGTTATTAAAACAAATAAAATATACCTAAAAAATCATTATATGAATGTGGAAGGATAAATTTGTACATGGATACAATTTAATGTCTTTATCACATCACTATTGGGGTATTACTATTTCATCATACACACCATATATTTATACTGTATTTGATTTTTATCTGAAAATTATACTATCTTTATAAATTAAAAAAATTCACCGTTGGATAATTTTGAAATTCTCACTCAAATTTGTCTTATTTAATAAATATAATTTGATAATATATATTAATTTTTTACTTTTAAAATACGAATAATCATTTATTTTGAAATGCAGGGCTTTTTTTGAGAATTACAGTTTTTGAACACTTATAATAATTAAATTTGCCATTATAAAAAATATATTATCATTTATAATTAATTGGATATATTTCAAAATTTTATAATAATAAAATGTTATTTTTTCCTAAATTGTATTACTTCTTAAAAGAATTACTTACTTGACAATTAGTATGAAACAAAAAAATATTTATGTTATATTATATCAAAATAAATATAATATATAAATTAATAATAATAGGAAAAAATATGTTTATTATAATATAAAAAATAATGTTAATACATGTATAGATATAATCTTTGTTCACATCCCACTAATACACCAGAATATGTTTAGAGCCCTGCCCCTTCTTCATCAGCTTGAGAAAACGATGAGGTGCTATGAGACCTTAATAGAAATTTCCAAGGCACCAAAGGCTATAAATAAATGATGAGGGCTTCATGAATAAATTGGGGAACAATTTTCCATTGACAAAAACAACCAACTAAACATGTCCTTAAAAATAGAACTATAAGATGCATGTTAACACATAAACTTGAACCATATAGTACCAATATACAACCAAACTATTACATAACAATTCCTAGAAAACCATACTTCCAAACCACACCAAACCAAAATCAGAGCTCATAGTGGATGAATATATAAGTGACCCTATGTAAACCAAAAGAAAATCCACTACTCCAAATACAATCTCTATGATCCAAGCACCACCAACACATTGTATCATCATAATGAACTGCTAGCAGAATGAGATGCTTTACTTTTCCAATGCCCTAGAATAAAACACCTGAAAAAGGACCAAATTTATAATATTGGTGTGACTAATAATAATCATTCATATTTCCTCAAATGAATTTCCCACAAACACCATTAGGATAATACCGTTATCACAAATATATGAAAATTTTTATATAAAACAAAAAATAGTTCCACAATTAACGATAAATCTAAGACACCATTTTCAAGCCATACCAAAAAAAGGAAATCCACAACTATGCCATAACAAATATCACCATCAATCCTTAGAACATCCAATTTCCATCTAGAATTGAGCACACCCCAAGGAAAACAACAATGGTAGAACTTCCCTGCCAAACCCATTTATTGCTTTTCCAATCTAGTGGTTATTCTCGACCATTGATCCATAATAGTGGCCCATACATCCACTATCTATGATCTTCTATAGTGATAAATCCCAACCAGTTAACACACAGTAAACACAATCTATAATAAATTACCAACCAACAAGCATAAATAACAAATTGGCTACACCTTATGCACACAACCATTCCCAACATATGCCAATAATTTTAATAAATAATGATTTTTTAAAACACCCTTTAAAAATTAAGCATGCCTAAAAAAATTTCAATTAAAATCATTCTTATTGAAAACCATTTCCTACTCATTTTCATAATCCAAAACATGAAATCGATTTTAAAATCTACATTTGAAAATCTCACAACAAACCCATTTTTACTACAAGATCCCATTTCACCCAAAATACCCAAATCTACCCCCTAATGGGTTTCCACCTATAATTTAACACCATATTCATTATTAATCTCATGTAAAACAAATTAACTGAAAAAATGGAACATGTTCTAACACAGTGGATTCGATAGAGATACCACATACCACTAGGGAACCTATGAGAATGATATATAAGTAACTGCACCATTAATCTTGGAAAACACTCCCTCAAAACCATTCTAGATCTACTTCCCTACCATCAAAACCATTAATATCATCCCATAAGGAAACAACAACTCTTTATATACATGAAATATATTTAGATCTTCAAATCCAAAAGGGAAGGAAGAAAAGATCTTGAGAGAACCAAAATGAAACAAATATATAAGACATACCCAAGATGAACTACCTTCAAACAATAGTGAAAACCATTCTATTTGCTTCCATAATGGGTTGGAGAGCCCCCATTCCCTTGATATCATGAAATACTTTATAGGGATTTCATGGGACAAAAATTACGCGATTTATTGAAAATAAATACTAAACCCATTTAAAAAACCAATTTAAATGGGACACATGGTTTGAAAAACCACGCAGAAACAATGGGGATGCTACTATCTGAATAGTGGAATATCAAATTGTTACTTGTGATTTTCACATTGTTTTTTCTAACCTTTATCAAACCCTAAGACCTTAAAAATGGATACAAATTTTTTAAAACCTTTCCGTACTCTCCCAAATACTCTCATACCATTCCCAACTACATCATGTGCATAAAATATATAAATAAGGTCACATACCTCAAATTAGGGGTTCTTATTCTCCCAAAAATTAGAATTTCCTTCCTCTGAATGTAAATAAACGCCTCTCCCCCAATAGAGCTCACCCCATTGCATGATCATCTCTTTCTCCTGGTCAATGTATCTTCCTGAATATGACCATACTGCCACATAACCCATAATAAAACTATTCTTTTATCATGAAGGTAAATATCAATAATATCCAACATCAACAATGGCACATGGACCAAAGAATCATCTTACAAAATATCATCATTATTCCATCGAGTCACAAGGTCATGATCTGGATGATCCATTTTCAACTGCGAGACAAGAAACACATTGTGCACCATAAAGAACCATAGTAGAAAAGCCAACCTATAAGGAAACAATCCAATCATCTAAAGTTTCTCAAAAGGCCCAATATTCCTTGGATATAAATTACATTTCATTCCGAGCTAACTATGTACCATAATAAGAGATATTTTAAAAAATACCTGATCACAAACCTTAAACGTCCACAACCATTGAAAATGGCCCGAATTCAATTTCTAACAACATTGAGTTGTCCCCTTCTTCTTTATAATCATCTTGATATTCTAAACAGTCTGTTGGAAAAGGCTAGGTCCATTTATCGATGTTTTGAGAGTTTCCACCCAATATAGTGAAAAATTAAATGGAGAAAAATATAATGTCTCAAAAAAATCCAAATGTATTGAAGCTATATTACTATTTTAATAAAATAACCCCACCAATGATATGTGTTCCAAAAATGAAGCACCAAAATTAATCACACAAGAACATAAAATATCCTCCAATATGTGTATCACCCTCTTGGATAGGCCATCAGTCTGAGGATGATAATTAATGATCATAGTCAGTTATGTCCCAAGGGATTGCTGCCTAGAATTCCAAAAAATGAGATGTGCACTGCACTTATATATATGATTACCTCAATACAAGGAGACCATGATTAATTACCACTTCATGTATATAGATTTATGATAGATACTCCACTATATGAGATTCTTGAATCAGGATGAAATGGGTCAAAATTGTGTGCCGATCCACAATAACCTTTATGGAATCATGATTCATGATGATTCTCAAGAGAAGGATAACAAAATCCATCGCTATTTGTTTCAAACTCCTCGTAATAAAATGAAATTTTTTCAAAAATATCATTATCTTATGATGCTAATCCTTGACCTACAGATAATTTAAGTATCTCAAAAAACTAAGCCACTTCCCTTTGCATTCTAGCCAAACCAAATTGTTCTATCAATGCCTTACACATCATATAAATTTCAAGATGGAAAACCCACCTAGAATAATGATTATACTTGAGATGTTACTTCTAAAAAGCCACTGGTACCACCATCTGATTTTTATAACACCATAATTAATTCCTATTTAGTTCACATTACTCATTTATCTCCCCACCATTGAGTTTTGACCTCATCTTAATACACTCTAAATCAGATGATTGTGCCTCTTTAACATAACTAATCTTGCAATGAAATGAAAAAATCATAAAGAAGGAAACATTGTCACCAAAGTCCTCACATTCCAATCGCCTGTGGGCTATGAGTAACATCAATTATCACTGACTTGATGCTGGTTTCACCACCAAAGCATATTATTTTATAATTAATGAATCTTCCCTAGATTTAAAATTATTTGTTGAGAATATTAATTAATAATAAGATATCTATGGATATTATATACATCTAATTTTCCTAAAGTTCAAATCTTACTGTAAGGAAATATTATTTAATATTTCATGATTTGTAAACACTGTGAATTCTCTAAACGAAGATAATGATGCAACATTTTCAAATAATGAACCACTACCTCTATCTCCAAATCAAGTACTGGGTAGTTCATCTCAAGAAACCTCAACAGTTGTGATCATTATTCGATGACATGATTCTCATATATGAGAACACAATACAACCCTTAATTAAATTCATCAAAATAAACTTCATACCATTTCCCGGGATCAGAAAAAATTAGAATCTGTGCTGATGTAAGGAGACCCTTTATCTCTCAAAACAATTATAACACTTCTCGTCTAATTGAAATGGAATATTCTTCATTTATAATGTATTCATTTGTGTGCGAAATCATGATAAATTTTGAAAAAATGTTGATAATATCCATCTATACCATGTAATACCCAAATATCAAAAACATACATTGGTGATTTACAAAAGATAATGACAGCAATATTTTTTTAATCAACAGAAAAACACTTCTTAGAAATATCATGTCCATGGAAATGAACATCATGAAACCAAAAAGTACCCATTAAAAATTTGGAATAAAACTGATTATCCCTCAAGACCCCAAACACTTTTTCAAACTACTACCCATGAACGACCATTTCCATGAATACACTAAAATACATCAAAAAATACAACCACAAAAGAATACATATATCTCTAAAAAACATGATTCATCAATAACATGAACACCTGTGGTGAATTATTTAGAAAAAACGACATATCTACACACTCATAATGGCCATGTGTAGTTCTAAAATATATTTTGGGAATATTATCCCTCCACAATTGAAATTGATGGTATCCTGTCTAAAATTCAATCTTATAGAACCAATGCGCTCCCTTAAACTGGTCAAAAAAATTCAACGAATGGATGTGGATATCTGTTTTTTATCGTATATTGATAATTTCTTTGATAATACACATAGATACATAGAGTTATGTCTTCCTTTTATGTAATAAAATAGGAACAACCCCATAATGTGTTATAGGTGGGATGATACCGATGTTTTCTAACTCCTCTAACTGCACTTTGAATTCCTTTATTTATACTGGTGCCATTCGGTAAGATGAAAGTGAGATAGGACTAGTCCCTGGATGGAGTTTAATCATAAGCTCCACTTCTCTCGTGGGTAAAAACATGATATTTCATTTGTTATGATATCCAAAAACTAATCCAAAACTGCTAGAAAAACCAGTTGCTCCACTTCTTCAACTGATGCCAATTGCAATGCTGCTAATTGATATCAGATCATTCCAACATCTGGATGCAACATGCATGTTGCATCATACTTTTCATTCTTCTTCCCTCAAAAGAAGTGTTCTATTACATCCTCCAATGTAATAATAATCATCCATGCATAACAATATATGTAGGCCTTAAAATTATAAAACCAATCCATTTCTAGGATTATGTCATAAGCATCGAATGCAAGAACTGAGAAATCCCACATTAATTAAATTTCATCCACAGTTAAGAAACAAACTATACATAACATATCTCGAAACTATATTTGAAACAGAATTGTTTGTATTTTAATATTTAAGGCATAATTTACATAGATAATACTACAAAAATAATAACATGAGAAGCCATAAATTAGTGGGAAGAACTTGTATCAAACAATGAATAAATAAATGTGGAATTTAAATGAACCATACATCGCACTGTGGATGGTACCGACTGATCATCCATCACAACCTGTTCTGCTCTGAACCACTATTTTCATTCCAAACTCAGATCTTTATTACCACTATGTGGTGTCATAGTATTCCCTGACTCACAGGGAGTAACATGGCTCAGGTGAAGATAAGAATGTGGTTTCCCCATCCTTGTCTGGAATAGGACATCCACGACCCCTGTGGTGAGTCCGGAACACCCAACCTCGTAGAATTGCTACAATACTATTAATGATACCCCATATTCTTACAATTATAACATGCTCAATGTTGTTTCATACAATCCCACTTGATGTGTCCGAGTGAGCCACATTGAAAACATCTCATCTTACTCATAGGCTTTAATGAAGATTCACCAATCCTGCTGCTAGATTATGAGACGTACTCCCACAATTGAAAAAAGTGTACCTTTTTCACGTGAGCCACACATTTGAGTTCTAACTATTCCCTATAGGTACCAACCTACATCCATCACCTATATCCTCCAGAATATCTTTCTAAATCACAATATTAGTATTCGATGTTTGAGTTTAATCATTCATACAAAGCATCACTCTCATAGAATAAATCTTCTATATTATCCCAGCTTTAAAATTGTGTGACTATATGGAATTTCTACCCACTACTTGGGGAGAAAACAAAAATATGTACGTAATCATATATAAATATTGAATTAAAAAATGGTTCTCATTCTTCAAATTGAATAATTCTATTCTGGGATGAATTCTGAATGTATGAGGGTAGAACTATTTGTTAAACAATTCCTCCGATCCCTCTCATTTCACTTCTTGATTTTTCCTACTTGGACAACCATATACTTGAACTGATGGGAAAGATAATTAAACATGTACATGGCTAACATTACATTCATCTCTAATAGTGTTCCAAATAATTCAAATATCTTATTGATTATATTAATCCACACATTATACCTTTTAAGCATTAAATCACCCATAAAAATTGGTGTTATATTTCTTTGAAACTGAACTACTTGATAAACATTATTAGCTTTATCCCCTTTATTCCAACATTCTACAGCTTGGAAATCAAGGACCATAACCTTCACTATTTACTCGTTCACCTGAGGCTGAGATATAACCATATTTTCTTCATCCTCCTCCTGTTGGTCTCTATGACACATACCTAGTGCCATTTTTATCAACACAAATCAACAATAAGTCCCACACCCACATCAAGAAATGGATTACAATTGAATTTCAATTACATAAAAAATTATAGCCCGGATGACCATGTGTTCGCATTTCAGATGTTTCTGTATTCTGAAAAATCATCCATGTTTTGAAAATCATCCAATTTTCAAAATATTGCAACCATTAACATTTCAAAGCAACACATTTGAATTAATTTACAAATTTTCCACACATCCATATATTCACACCAAAACATAATTCATTATAAGAAATAAAAAATTAATCCCAGAGGTAAGTAATATCTACCATACATGCCATGAAAATTCATTGGATACCCCCTCAACAATGAGCTATCGAATTCCTATAGGT
This sequence comes from Viscum album, assembly GCA_963277665.1. NCBI lineage: Eukaryota > Viridiplantae > Streptophyta > Magnoliopsida > Santalales > Viscaceae > Viscum > Viscum album. The sequence goes on from OY728132.1 coordinate 1,970,952,975, forward strand.
TTATCCAAAACAGTTATGCACCCAACTCCCAGCTAAATTGTGGGTAAAATTTAATGGTCTAACTTCATCCTTTTGTGCAATTCATTAAATTTTCTGAAAATCCCAAGCCTTTCTACCATTTCAAGTCAATGAATCAACAAATAATGAATTTCAATACCAAGACCGACAACTAATGATAAGGGAATGAACAAAATGATGCCAATTTTAATTCTCTACCCATTTTTGATTAGCTTGAGAAGGTGATGTGGTTTTGATAGTCTTCACCTAATGTTCCCAAGGATCAAACATATTTCAATAAATTCCTAGGGATATAATAATAAATTGATGATCAATATTCCTTGAGATAAACTTTCCAACCAAACAAACCATCAGAATAAAAAATACATGATTCATGTTAGCATTTCACCCCAAAACATATAGTACCAAAAGAAAAACAATCTAATGCATAACAATTCCCAATAACCAATACCACAAAAAAATTCCCAAAAATTTAGAATTCGAAGAGGAAGACTAGATAAGAGATATAATTTAAACCAAGACACAGTCCACTGCTCCACAGAAAGTTATGTGCAACAAGCACCGCCAAACCACCCGATCATCATGATGAACCTCTAACAAAATGATATTCTTTACACTTACCTATGTCATAGAATACAACATATAAAGATGCAATAAGATTCCAAAGTAGGGGTGAGTAATAATACTCAGTAAGATTTCCCCTAATGACTTCCCTACTCACTCCACTAGTATTAAACAATTTGTTCAATTATATAATTTTTCAAAAAAACATAAAATTGTTCAAAAATTAATGGTAATACCATCACATCCTAACCATGCCATATAAAATAAGTGAAATCCTAAATTATTCAATAAGTCATATGACCATAATGCATTATAATGACCAAATTCATCTATTATAAGATCAAACACCAAGGTAAACAACCACAATTAAACATCCTATAAAAACACATTTACTAATTTTCCAAACAAGTGGCATATCCCAACAACCTATCATGAGGATGGAAAATCCATCTATTATCCATAACCATTTGTAGTGAGGATTCCAACCCTCTTCACACACAGTCAACACGATCATCAATACAAGACTAAACAAAAAATCATAAGGCACACCAAGGCCACACATTATGTACACTACAATTTCAATCATATGTCAATCACTAAATAAATCACCCATTTAATGAAAAGTCACAATAATGAATTTCCATGTAAAACTATTTTTCAATGAAACAAATTCTTATTGAAATCCATTTTCCCAAACCATTTTCAATAACCAAACCAAGAAACCAATTTCAAAATATACATTTTAAAATCACACAACAATCCCCTTATTGAAACAACATCCCATTTCACCCAAAATCCGTAAATCAATACCCAAGTGGTTTCCACCAAGATTTTCACCTCATAATCACAATTAATATATATCAAAAAAAATTAATTTTAATAAAGATTAATGTTCTAGAACAGTAAAGTCAATAAATATGCTAGCTACATTTAGGGTTCCTGTGAAAATGACCAACAATAAACCCCACCAAAAATCTAGGAAAATGCTCCACCAAAACCACTATAGATCTCATTCCCTATCATAAAAAAGCCTTAAAATCGTCACATATAGAATAAAAAACTCAAGATATTCATGCCACAACTATAGATGTAGAAAACCAAATGGATGAGAAGATAAGAACTATAGAGAACCAAGAAGAAACCATGAGGGAATACATACACGGGATTAAAAACCACTATACCACCAATAAACACCTTCGATTTTATTCCAAAATTGGACGTAGATCCCTTGTAATCCTTTAGAATAAGTAATCCCTTGTACGGTTTGTATTTGAGAAGAAATAGGTGAGTTAGGGAAAATCCCAACTAACATTGTTTAAGAAAACCCACATTAATGGGATGCATGGTAAGCTTACAAGGTTTGAAAAATCATGTGATAACTATAATGATTCTTTTGTCCGAATAGTGTAATATTTCATAGTTAGCTGAGATTCTCGAATGGTTTCCACAAACCATGATCAAACTGTACAACATTTTAAAAGCCTCAAAAATTTTCAAAAACCTTTACAAACTCTCCCAAAATCTCTCAAACCTTTCCCAATCACATATAAAATATATAGGTATAAAATAGGGTCACATACCTCAATATGGGGGTTCTGATGAGATACATATGTGTATGGTTCTGGAATGGAATATATTCATTGGGTGGTTAGACATACATCTTGTGGGTCATGATCTTTTTGATCTTATGAATCTATCCTAAATAGTTTCTCTTAGGATTCAATTGTTGGATCACATCATTGTCTTGGTCTGTAATACATCTAGTGTTCTTTACTACAATATAATCTATGATAAATGGTCTTTATTGGGTATATTTCTAGTAATTATTGATATCACATCCTTTTGTTCTATCCATTAGATTTTTTAAAACCCTATATTTATTGTTATCACATGATCAATGTTCAATGAATAAATTAACAACAAAAATGATAAATAATGTGTTTTTAAATCTGAGATGTTATAATAAAACATTCTATGTGAATTTGTTTTATATATCCATAATATATAATAGGGAATTTAATTAAATGTCAAGGGGTATTTAATTATAAATTTTTATCTTATTACAATGATCCCCTTGTAGAATTATCACAATTGAAATTTTCAATTCAAACACTAAAATGGATGAGGGTAACTCTGTTTTATCACATCTTCCAATTTAAACATCACTTCTTCAAACATGTCATTTCTCTACAAAACATTGACCTTTTCAATGTATTATTTTATAAAACAGTAACTATGTGTATTAATATATTTGTCGAGTACTCCTCATATTAGAGATCATAATCCAATGTTACCACCAATAAATGGAGTAAATGTGGGGGGATATATTATGTACATACTCAATAGTGAAACATCATGTGAATCATGTACTTTTGAAACATTAGGTGAGAGTGGTATTTTATTGGCCACCACTATTATGTGATCAAAATAAATATTTCTTCAACTCGAACACTGTAATGTATTGTGGAATGGTCATGAACTATTAGACCATATCCTCATCCATTTCAAGGTCTTGTATTTTATTGTAACCCATCATCATCAAAACATGATTGTTCTCTTCACCTACACCCATAAAGTAATTTATATGCATCGATTTAGAGTATAGAGTGGTTACATTTATATTATTATAATTAAACTAAAAGAAGTTGTTGATCACATGCTCCTTTGATTTCTATTCATAATTCTATCAATATGACCTTTTGTATCTTGATAGATTTCCCTAATCAACCATCCTTTGGAGGGTGATATGTTTTGTTGATTATCAAGTCAATAACTTCAATATGTTGGAGATTCTTATAGAATGTGTATGCAAATCCGTCATCTTTATTATATATATTATCAAAAATGCTTTTATATGGATTCTAAACACATCTATAATTTATGTCCATACTAGTTGATTATGTGAGAAGTCCAATGGAGTTTTAATGAATTGATTAGTTATGGGTAATGGTTACATAAGACCCTTAGATTTATTTCATTCCACATTCAGTTATAGACATAGAAGACATCTTGATGAATATTCCATTATATAATTATTCATGTCCTCCCACCAATAGTTCTTTAAGAAATATATATATATCATTTTGATTCTTGGATGGATATAGAATGCAAAAATATGTGAATCATCCAAAATCTCCATATTTAACTCATGTTTTTATGTTACACAATGTCATTAAAACCAATATCCAAACTTCTTTCATTATGAGCATTGAACATCGATGATTTACCTCTTATAGGACATCCACATTATTTTTAATTCCCACATAATCTACTTAATACTAATTTAATTTTTTTGAAGGAATTAATCAGAAATAAATTGTTAATGTATTAATGATGTTCATTACTTTATGATTCCCATGTCTATCTGATTCAAATCCAGGTTTATCGGATCCATCCAAGTTCTCATTAATGATAATATTGTTGGATCCTATATATATAGAATTTCTAATACTTTATTTTATTTCCGAATATTTTAATTGATTTATTAGTTATAGTCCATGATAATATATAACCATCTTTGTTAGAACATATTCGTCTATGTATTTATGAACATATACCTCTATCTATTGTGATGTGTATATAGTGCACACTTCATCTGAAATAGATATTGTTTCCATATTTTAAATGTGAATATCACTACATCTAAAATGTTATCATGTGTTGGGTATCTCTATTCATGATCTTTTAATATCATTGAGGCATAGGCTATCACAGTAACATCTTGTATTTTACACTTAACCCAATTATTTCTTAATAATATCATTTAATACCCTGAAAAGATCTAAAATTTATGGTAGTGTGAGTACGTGTCTAGTGATAAGCATCCTTTTCAGACCTATTAATCTACTATCAAATTCACAATTAAAATTATACTATATTTCCATCTGAGTTATCTTGGATGGGTAGTTTTTGAAATCATGATAAATTTCTATCAAATAATTGATATAACCTATTTAATGTAATGAAACTATATATTTATATCTTAGATGTTATTATAGGGTACCATTTAATTGTTTATATCCTTTAAGGAACCAAATATATCTATCTTCAGGGGATAATATTACACATAAATGAGACATCATTCTATTGAAAATCACATTTTTTTACATTGGATAACTCTCCTTATTACGTAAGGTATTTATCATAGTGCCCAGATGGTCTTCATGATACTTAATTCATTTGGAGTGTATTATAATACTGTTTATAAGGACTGTCGAATTATTTTGAGGAAATATAGAAATAATATATTCATAGTATACCAGAATATTCATAAAGAATTATTACATCTAAATGAAATTTATTTGAAATCACAATTCCAATAACTTATTAGATGTGATGTATTGGGGATGTCATCATCCTTCACCATTTCTTAATAATATCATGATTAATGATACATGATAGAGAAGTATAACAATACACATATCTAATAAAAAATCATCAATCCATGACCATGGATAATTCATCTATATATTGATCTAGTTGATATCATGACAGTCACTTAATATGTGTGTTGACCCATCCTCCTTCATGAAAAGGAGGATTGGAACACCACACGGTGAATCACATGGGCGTTTGAAATTTAAATCAAAATTTTCATATAGTTTTTCATACACTCTATAGTTTTCACAGAACCCTTTATACATAGAGTCTGGATAATTTAAACACCCCAGGAATATGATTGATTAAATATTAGACCTGTATGTGTGGAGGAAGACCATATAATTCTTTAGGAAACACATCCAAATATTACATCATAGTGGTAAATTCATCATGGAATATATATCTCATTAGAATAAACCTTTTAATCATTACAATCCTGATCATAGGGAAATAAAATCAATGATCGATATGTTGTTTCTAAAGAAAATTCATCATCTTTCCTGAACTCGTATACAATGAGGGGATAATTCACTATATGTATTGTGATATCATTCTTGTGGATAATTACATCGGATCCATATAAGGAATTCCAATACATAACTATAATTGTAACAAATTCATCCAAATAGTGTATCAGAATGTTTCCTAGAATTTGAGTCCACAAATTTTTACATGGGAAGAGTTATGTACTTGGAAAGCAATAACTGCACCATTTTTCATTTCCAATTACAACTTCTCTTCCTTGATATGTGGTATTGATTGAAGATATCTAGTAAAATTTTTTAAATATAGGATTATTTATAACAAGAATCCATAATTATATACACTATTTTAAAAATATTACATTTCAGCACATCATTTTTGGCATCCATCTTAGTAGTTGTGATGGAATAATATTTACCTTCCTCTCTTGGAGGTTGTAAGTTTTCTCCAAAAATACTGACCTTAGTGAATTTATTTCCCATGTTCCTTAGTTACTTACAGTTGATGAAATTTATAACGAGACAAGGGTTCTCCAAAGCATTCCTTCATTAAATTTTATTTGTGGGTTTCACCCATCTTTAATATTTATCTAGGTTTCTTCATTCCCTTATAAAAAAATTTCCCCATCCACATTATAAATTTTTTTTGTTGCATCTTTTTGCATTGTTGAAAATTAAACTTTTTACATTTAATATCACAATAATATTTCTCCATCATGCACTAGAATTAAATTATTCTTTCTTCTTCTAATCCTAATTATACATGTTTGTTATTTCAATCACCATTTATACATTTATATAATATCCTACAATTTCATCATATTTATCGAAGTCTCATATATGTTGGGATTTTCATATACTAGTATTTAGTACACCATTGAAGAGTTCATCCATGAAATTATGGGTAACCAAAATACCAAAGGTGTAACATTATAATCTAATTATGTTTTCTAAAAAATAATTGATAGATTTATCATTATTTTAATGACAGGCAAGGATATCCAATTCCATTTTAATTCATATAGTCCAAAGAAAATATTTATCAAAAAATATTTTCAGGAATTAATTCCACCCAATCCATATATAAAGTTCAAAGAATTGTATTATTGATAAATTTTAACCATTGATTATATTCTCCTTAAATATAAAAATCACTCATAAAAACCATACCATTCTCATAAAATTTATGGATATGGAAGGTCTTATCAATGGGTTTTAACCATTTTTTTAGTTAATGATGAATTAGATGATCCATTGAAAGTCAGAGGCCTTTTTCCAATGATGATCACAATGTATTGGGTTCATTTGTAGGAGAATTTTTTCTCTCTTATTGATCAAGGTTTCTATTTAGTACCTGAGATGGTTAAGAGAATATCAATACAATATTTTGACACTTTCTCCCACTGGTTTGGGGTCTCATTTTAGAAGTCATAAAATTTACATTCACATTGGATGTCTACCTGATTTCTCATATCACTTGATAATTTATAGAATAATAGTAAAATTTTGGATTATAATTTTTACACTATTAAGCCAATAATTGGTAATCCAAAGACATTAATGGGATAACATATAAATTATATTTCTATCGTAACAGATGAATTTATAATGTTTAATATATGTTATCCCTGACCTATTTATTATCCTTAACATATATGAGATTTGTTTGTCCTTTAATAATTGAACTCAATGAGCTTGTGAATTTATCAAAGAACATCAATTGAGAGTATAAAACCAGGTGTGCATAATGTCCCATTTTCATTCACTAATTGTTTGTTGAGTTTATGTCAACACATTTTTCTTGGGTTTTAACCTTATGTAAAAATGTGACAAATCCACATCCACTTGACGTAACCAGACATGGCTGGGTTTTCCTTATAATCCACTTACATTACAAATAATTAAACATTATGTTATTTTTAATCAACTTAGTTTCATAAAAAATTATTAACTAGTGTTTTTCAATACGATTCCCCAATATGACAAAACCTATCCATTAATACAAAATATGAAACCCCATGTATTTATTTCAATTAATTTATGGCATAACACATATGATAAACCATAAAAAATCTAGGATGATAAAATAGTCTACTGCCTTTAGGAATTAGGTACATTACATATCAACATAAAATTGGCAATAAATATTCTTTTATGGAATTGTCCAAACTTGATTGTAACACTCCATCATACAAAAAACATCACCAGATTACCTAGGGAGATACTGAACAAAGTAGTGGTCTCAAGAACCATAAATGGGAATGAAAATGGAATAATGTGAATATTTTAATAAATTATATACTTTTGAAATATAAATGTTTAATAAAAGGATAGATAATAGTAAACATGAAAATAACATATGATATAACATGCCAACATAAAGAAATCATGGGAAATGTGGAAACAACTTAAAACACTGCATAATCATTGGACAAGATTGACTTCCAAGAAACTAGGATATAAAAAGTATTGTGTTGGATTAATATCACTCTCTAACCCATTTGATGAAAAATCATGATGCTAAAACATTTCCTAATGCAATAGAGCTCTATATAATTTTTTGGCACACCTATCACTTTCATTTAATTGTCATGATTATGTGTGCTAAATTTATCATACTAAATGGTATAATATGGGATCAAATTTTATTCCATGTCCATGTAGTGTGTATTGGATAAATTTATATATCTAATAAATTAAATTTATGTGCATAAAGTTGAACAAATTTTATAGACATTGGGTATAGGTATTCACTACAAATTTGTTTGGCATGGAAAATTGTAGTGAAATTTTGATAGCAAATGATGGGAATATAAATTATCATGTAAGGGATTTATGAGAGTGAATGGGGATCTCATAATTTGGACATAAACTTGAAAATAAGGGGTAATGTTACGAAAATATCCCAAAAATACGAAATTTAGAGAAAATAAATAAGATAAAGAAGATACTTGAATAAATAAGATGAAAGAGGGTACCTTATCTTGAATGGGTTATTCCAAATGCTTGAGAGGATCTTCAAGAGAGATTGGGATAACCATGGGAGTAATAATGATGGGTTAATATTGAGTAATGACCTTTTATATGGTTTATTAGTGATGATAAAGGGGACATCAGGTTTGTTGAAAATGAAAAATATAGATGAGTTCCTCTATTATTTCACAAACATAGGTTTTGAAATAAATATAATAAATTAATAAAAAAAATGAAAACCAACCCATGGGGTTTCCCATTACATAGGCCAAATATTAATTTTTATCATTATTTAATCATTATAAGGTCCAATGGTTTTAAAATAATACCATTTCATTAGGGGAAGCGAATCATTTCCTAAAAGAAATGTTATCAAGTCTTTTAAATATATTATATTTTTAAGAGGATTTGTGGAGGCTATGTAGATATTTTAAAATAATAAACAGACACATTATATTAAAGTGTAAAAATATATTTCATCATGAATACAATTTTAAATATTTATTTAATTAGCTTTATGTAATGATGATGCCCTAAAACACATGTTTTCCTTACACAATATTTAATTTTTACACAAAAACTGAACTGCCTTAGAAAATTATATAAACTTTACCATTTTATAATTTTGAAATTTTTATTGAAAAAAAAATTCTTCATTTTATACTTATAAATTTTTAAGTATGATATTTTTAACTTTTAAAATATGAATCAATTTTTATTGAGAGAAAATTTATTTTTTCTGAAAAACATTTTCAATTCAATTATAAAAATTAATTTTGTCATTGAAAAAATACATTATTATTTATACTTAATAAAATATTGTTTAATAATAATATTTTAATAAAATAATATTAATTAAATAAAACCATTAATAAAGAATTATAAATTTTATAAATTAAAATGTGTATTACACCAAACAACAATTTATTTTTTATTCTTTCAAAATAAAAATCATTTATATTATAATAAAATAGGATTAAAATATATTCATTATATTACACAAAATAATGTAGATAATGGTATTTTTATGGCCTTTACACATATTCCATTTAGTACACAAAATTCATACCTAAGGGTATGGTGTGTGATTGTGAGTCTTTTTTGGCTTGATTTAGTATACACGATTTGGGTTGTGATCTCGATGAGCATGACCATCTTCTATAAAAGGTTTTTCTCCTGATTGAATTATTGGATATCTACTTATACATAGTCAAATTAAAATCACAATAACACTATCTAACGTTGAGTCTCGAATATGTATTCTCCATTGGGTATAATCATATTACATAATGTCATAACTTCCCTTGTTAGTGTCAAAAGGATAAGAGAAAAACATATATTCATAATAATCATATGATCAATGTTCAAAAACTATATAAATATTTTTAGTGAAAATTAATAATATTTTTAATATAATATAATATAATATAACCAAATATAATCATGTTCTTTATATATACGTAATATATAATAATACATTTAATTAAATAACATGGGTAATTTCATTTTTAATAGTTCGAGTTATTACATTAAATCTTATTCTTTTTGTGTTAGTGTTATTAATGCAGCTATAATTTTAGAGAAGTCTTTCACAACCCTCTTATAGTTCCTTTCCAAGACAATTAAACTCCACACACCTAACACCCTCTTGATTTGATCCTAATATTGATCTACATTGATATTCACTATGTCTTCAACTAATACATATATAGTAATGTTATTCCCTAGATGGTAAATCTCATGGAACCATAACATGAATGTAGAGATAATAATATAAAGATGGTGTATAAGAAAATATAGAACCATCTTAAATTGACCTTCATACTCTTCTAGTATCACGTAGTATATTAGTTTTTCATAAATGAAGTCGACAAAAAAATGTTCCTAATATGTCTAGAATATTCATTAAATCAAGGACGTAAACACAATTAGAAAATGAATTAAATAGAAAATAATAATTGATAACTCATATAATCAGTAGTGACATATGAATTATATTGTCATAATATCATCCTCAAAACTATCATCTAGTGGTAGACAAACTTATTATTGATCTTTGTGAACCATCTCCCACATCTAACCTGATCAAAGTGTTCATAAATCTTCAAAAAGGGGTTCCTGATCATTATCATCACCTGTTTTAAGAAATGAAAGTCCAAAAATTTCCCAATCTACCATCCACCATTTTAATGATCAATGCTAGTTCTATCTAGAATAAAACATAATGTCTGATAAAACCCTATTTTTGATGGGTCTCCAACTGTCCCCTCAAATATGAAAGATCATTAGGGGCCAGGCAATATGACACAAAAGATATCAAAGACATTATGGGATGAAAGTCGACAAAAAATCCATCTCCCACTATAGTGGTATTCCTTGGACATCAACGTATATGAATTCCATAAATTCCACTTGTACTGATGAACTATGTATTCCTATAGAACATGACGGGGCAATCAATACAATCACAAACTCATAGATGATGGGTTTCAAATTCAGGTTCATAAAACCCACTCATCCATCCATGGGATCCCCCTCATCCACAATGGTTAATATTTTCATATTAGTCAGAACAATTTTGAATTGTCTATAGTGATAATTTATTTTGTATAAGTGTAACACCCAAATATTTCATTGTACGTTTTCTCATTATTGTAATTCAATAGCTTGCATTACACTAAACTCTGAGTTCCAGCGCACCACAACTTAACAAACTACCCGTTCAAAAAGTGGATACGAATAGTATTATCATAAATTTTAATATTATATAATATATATAATTATAACATCCATATATTTTGTTTCTTTGACATAATAAAAGAAAAAATTCATTTTTTCAGATAAAAGAAATATTTTTCAAAAAAAATATAATTTTACCACCTTTTAATGGATAACCCATTTAAAACCAATATCTCACACTTTTAGATATTCAATTTAGTGAAATTAAATTTTTATTTAGATGAGGAACCTAAAAATTTAGTTTGGATAAATTTTTGGCACTTTTCTGAATACTTTCATATTTCGAAGAATAGTGAAAAATAATGTGTTTTAATTGAAAACAACATTTTTAATCGAATTAATTTATAGTTTTAATTTATGTATATGAATGGTTTGGAATTATAATTATAATATATTGTTATCATTTAATACAATTTAGGTCATTATAAGTAATCTCTCTTTTAAATTAGACATAATCACATGTCAATCTTTTGATAGTTTTTACATTTTCAAAACCCCCTTTTTGGTTTAGACAATGAGAATTAATTTTCAATTAATTAATGAAACATCTATGTTTTTAATTTGGTAAAATAGACTTTATTTTTTAATTTATAATATAAAAATTATCTTATGGTGAATTTTTTATATTTTTTTGAAAACATTCAATTTTTTATGAATAGTGAAAAACACAACATTATTATTTTAAACAGGCCTTTTATTTAAAAAATTATTTATTTTATTTTAATATATTTTCAATTAAAATAGATATAAAATACCTATAAAATTTTAATGTAATTCATTGGAGTAATGTTATAATAAAATTAGATGTATAAAATTTGATTGAGCTTTTTAACATCTTTTACCCACCTTCTTGGCACGTTTGCCAATTTACCTAAAACATAATTTTACCGCCTCTAATAGTTGATTTCAAAAAATCCAAGAGACATGGTTTACATCAGTAAATAAAATGTGATTAAATAAAAGGAAAATAATTTTTTGGGAATAGTAAATTTTGATTTTTTATTTACCACGGTTAAAAATAAATAGGTTAATTGAAGGTAAAAATGATATTATAATTACCCTAACACAATTATTAATTATTTTGTATGAGTTTAATTCGACCAAAAAAAACTTAGGAATAAAATATGATCTTTTAGGTCCACTTTTATTAGATTAATACATTTATTATTATTATATTTATAGAAGAGTTAAAAGTGTTAAATTCAAAGTTTAATAACTAAACAGTTTTTAATATAGTGTTATACAGAAAATAAATTTGACTATAAATATTCATTAGAAAGAGTAAAATATTTCATTTATAAAGGTATTTTATTCATAATTTTTTGAAATTAATAAAATTAATTTATTTATGAAACCATGATAATGAAGTATTTACAATATTAATAAAATATTAAAATAATTTATATTATAAATATCCTAATAATTGTATTTTGAGAGTTTTGAGGAATTAAAATAATTTTCGAGGTTAATATGACATGTAAGGGTAGGTTAAATAAATTTCATTCAATGTGATAATGTTTTTATGGTTTCAGAAAAAATCCAATACTAAATGCTGTCAAAATTGACATAAATGAGTTTTCAAAACAAATACTATATTATTCATTAAAATAATATTCTGAAAAATATAAGTCTTGACAAAAGAAAATAGATAAAGTTGTAGATATTAATAATTAACCACATGGAGTTCTCGTTTCTTATTATAGTATGTCAATTAACCATATAATATAAAAATACAATGAGACATGGTAAATGTCAAATTATTTAACTAAGAGTTAAATCTATAAAATATAGTTAATATAGTATTCTAAACCTATCTAAAACCTATTGGTTAACAGGTTTTTTACCCATATCCACCTTATTCTCTAAATAAATTATTTTGGATCCCTTATAACCCTTAAATGATTTTATTATAAATAATATATTTCAAGCTTTTCGAAAAGTGACCCACACCTCTCTTATAAAAGTGTACATAATTTTCTTTTAAATTCTCAAATCCAAATCCATTTGGCACTGCCAAATCCCACCCAAATATCCTTTAAAATATCCTCTAATCTCTTGGGAGGCCTTTCTTAGATCATAAAGCCAACCTATGGAGCCTTTTTGATCCACTCAAAAGGAAACACCCAAAGTAGATGTAATAATTTCACCACCCTAATCATTCACTTCTTCTTTCTTGGTTGTTTTCATAAAAAAATATTAACTCCAGTACCTCCCACATACTGTGATGTTATTATAAATATTTTACATCCATATTTGTTACTATACCCATCCTATAAATGGCTATGTCACCATACGTGTGTACATACGGATTACCATCTCCATAGCGTTGTGTAGTTTGTTATTCAAACACACCATTATTTGGATGGGTATAATAAGGAGTATAAATGATGTAAATAACAAATTAAACATGTTAATATTTCTGTATATATTATATAAAATCCAATTCCATATGATTTCACCATAAATATAATGATATTATCGCTCGTACGTAAGTACGGATTACCGTCTCCATGAGGCGATGAGATTTGTTCACACGTTCACCACATAATGATGATTATAATAATATATATATTAATAAGTATTTAATATATGATATAATAATTATACTGGATATATATATATGTATGTATGTTTGTACTTACATATATCTATTTCCCTTACTTCCTTTCAAGATGATATGAAAACGGAAACAACGTTTATACTTATATAGAGCCAACTACCTCCATAAACAGTTCATCCAATTTCATATATATATCTATTATAAAAATTTATATTATAAATATATATGATATATAAACAAAGTCTTATATTTAAAATTTATTTAAATCATGATCTATATGGTAAGATCTAGATTAACATGTTAAAACACATAAGATACAGAAAGTGATATTACCCAAAGTGTTAATTTAACATGGAAATAATTATTAAATTGGTAGTATAAAGAAATAAATCAATCATGTATGATATTATAAATTTTAATATGGTTCTATTATAATTTAATAACATACTATGGTCATTATATGTGAGGTTAAACGTACCCTCGACCAAAGAAAATTTGAAGGTATGGGTAAATATCTCAATCGCTTTATTATCTGAGATTGTTTTTACGTACATATCTACTGGGAAATATTCATTATCAATGTCCATGTTTCAACAAAGTATTTTCAAATAGATTAATTTAACATAAATTTACGAAAACATAATTTTATATGTTTTATATATTTATTCTACTAAACCTTTCTCATTAATGTCCATTATGTGAATATGATATTAAGTATTTATTTATATGAACATGAATGTTTTAAATTGTTCTTTAGAGATTCACCCAGGGTATCCTGGTACACGTCAATGGGCCTTGTTTCACTCTTTGTTATGATACTCCCATGTGACATTCTTAAAGAAATTCACATAATCATTACAAGTCGTTATGAAGGATTTAGTAGTAAATACTTCTCAAAGAAAACATTTTATGATTATAGAATATATGTATATTATTTTGAATTTACATGAGTAATTTCACATGTTTTTAATTATCGTTTTTGATTCAAAAACTATCATTGTGTATACCATTACTTAGAATTGGCTCCTAGTATAAAGAACCATAATTCCAGCAGTACGCATGATCAATAGATTAAGAAGGATCATATCGTTTATGGTATTTAGCCATCCTATAAAAAGGAAATATTATCTCGCATATTCTCATCATATGAATAAATATTATCATGTGTTAATAATATAAGTAAATTTTTCTCTGAGTTCTATGGACTTGAAGTGAAGCATGAGATGAAAATGATGGAAGATAGAAAGATGGATAAATAGAAGAAGGGAAAGAAGGATTTTTTATGTGATAACAATAGAAAGAATAAAATTGTTAAATGATTTATGGGAATGGAGTTTGTTATATGTGTGGAGAAAAAGGACACCATGTATGTGATTTCATGTGTAAGAAAAAGGTTTCCAATGTAAAATATTTCATTTTCAAGTAGTTGATACACTACATAAATCAATGTCCAAATCATCAGTGTATACCCCAGATGCTTCTATTAAATAATAATAAATTTATGACACTATCGATGTTGATGAAAAATTATTCTATTTATTATGTTGTTATTAAATTATTGTGTCAAATGAGTATTGTCTTAATTATATAAATCGTATAAGAATTATATAGTATATAATGTTTTTACAGCAGTACTATTTCATTATGGAATGGAGATTTTGTGAAAACAAGAAAACTGACTCAATAGAAATTTAATATTTTTTTGAAAATATATGGTTGAGAAATAGATAAACCATAATGTGGCTCTGATACTGAGGTAGCGATTTTGGAAAAATTTATGATTGATTTGGATAAATTATATTGGATTTTCTTGACTACATTGAAACTGATTAAGGATTTTCATATTCCATAATTATTGGATTTTACAAACATTTTGGATTGAAGTAGTATATCCAATATTCTATAAAGATTAAGAAAGAATGAATGTATTAAATAAGGTTTTACAGTAATTCAGGGTGTTATAGTGTTTTAAAAGAATACATGATGAAGGTATTGATATGTTATTACATGTCAAAAGGGATCATTATTGTGTTTACATTCCATATAAATTTTGGACTTTGGGTTTGGACAGAGGTATTTTTGATAAGTCTAATGGTTCAAATTGATTATGATTCACATTGAATGCTATTATTATGGTTAAATAATTTAATGAAATTATTATTGGATTGTCATAAAAAGGACAACCTAGAGTTCAGGTGACAACTCGTCTTGTATGGGAAGGCTATGAGACATGAACACACACAAAAAGGGAAACAAAGGTGGATAACATACCATTGGGATATGTGATGCCCTTGTTTATATAATTTGGTTTTTTAATAGTCTGAAAAATGGTTTATGAATTAATTATTTTTGGAACATTATATTATTAGGATGAATAGAATATTTTTAAATTCTATTATCTTTTGGATTGAAAGATTATTTTGAGGAAGGAATTAGCTTAATGTTTCAACTATACATATAAAGTATAGGTTTTTTCATCTTATTCTATGAATAAATTATTTCTTAAACTTTTTTGAAGGGATTTTAATACCAAAATTTGTTATCCTAATACCTTATGTTTTGTTGATCTGATGATATTTTAAAACATCATATATTGATGGATTTGAGGCCATCAATTTTACAGTTGTCTGTAATTGAATACCTCATCCACTCCCAATAAATATTTATAATTTTATTCCAATTATGTGACTCTAATTTCCACTAATGTTTTCCTAATAGGGATCATAATTTGTTAGGGACCTTTCCAAACCCTTTTCTCCTATTATGACATAATTTTATTAGACCAATTTCTGATGTGGGTTTTCCACAAAGGCATTTTTCTATTTTTTAACCTCTTATTTATGAAAATTAATTCAAAATGAGAGAAAGGTATTTATTGAAGGAGGGGAGAATGTAACAACAAATTATTTCATAGTAATTTATCCCATTAAAGTAATTCATTTGATTGCGCTACATGCAACACCTTTTTTGAGCATAACACAACTTACAAAACTAAGTTGTCGAAAATTTATTTTTTATTGATATAACAACCCTATTTCATCTCATCTTTGAATTTGGGATAATTTTGAGATTTTTTTGGTTTGATTTTTTAATAAATTAATATTTTTGAGAGTTTCCTAAAGTTCCCCTCTCCTCTCTTATAAATAGACACCACCTCACTCTATTCATTAGTCCATAAGGATTTTTCAATCACAGCAAAACACTGCCCATTTCTCTACTCAACTTCTCAAGTAACATTGTAGAGGTTCTGATCATCATAAAAGTCCAACTCAAGTGTCCTAATAGCAAATTTAAAGGAGACACATCGAGGAAGAGGTAATCTCTTGTACCGATTCTTTCAAATTTCATTCTTCTTATAAATCCTCTTATTTAGTTATATAATTATAAATAATTAACATCTGAATCACTCATATACCGATATGTTATTATAAATATGAAACAACCCTATTTGATCCCCAATCCATATTATGTAAAATGAAATTATTGTGCATGCACTCGTACAACTTATCATCTCTACACTGTGGTGTAATATGTTTTTCACCACCACCTTACATGGATGGTTATAATAGTGAAAATAATACATATATATTATTATTATAAAATGATATTGATAATGAGATTCTATTCACTATCCAATTCATTACCATTTATTAATTATGGGAATAGTATTGTTGCTCGTGCATACGTAATGCCAACCATCTCCACAATGTTATGTGATTCGTTCTACATAATCTTTATTAAAAATGATATTATTAATGAATTTAATCGATAAATATGATATATATTATACTAATAACATAATTTAAATGATATAACTAAAAATGAAAAAGTGGAATACGAACCTATCTGAAAAAACATGCATAAGTACATAAAGTAGTTAATAACTGAATAACGATTAACAATGAAGTGTTTCTAAGAAACGGATTAAAAAATTATTATAAATTTTATCATAAAAAAGATTATGATTTTTTAATTAATTATTAACAGTATTTACTTCAATATAAAGTAGGTTGAGATACATTTTACGGTTATCAGACCTAAGGTAAGGGATAACTTTACAAAATTTTGTTTTTATCAGAGAATGTTTATTAAAAAGTATTACATGGGGTTATTTATCATCCACATCTATGTTACCTTAATAAGTAATAAAAACCATTATTTATATTATTCTATAATTTTTCATAGTCAATTTTACCCATTGGTAATTTTTTACGAAACAGTATGAATGGAATCTTTGGTTGTTTGCAATATGAGGTAATTTTTTATTTTCCAGTAAATGTACGAGAAGAATGTTTTATTACGTGTAATGTATGAATATATTTTTAGTAATTATTATCAATTTAATTACATGAATAATAATATAAAATATTACAAGTTTATTTTCACATAAAATCATTTCTTCTAAAATTGTTTCATATTTTGAGGAAAGAAAACATTTTGAAAAAAGAAAGGATATTTTCATCAGAAATGAAGCCCCACTATTTTATTAAAATTATTTTCCATATAGGAATACATATGTTAATGATTTTATCAATATTATTACATTTATTTTATTGGGTATATTATGGAATTATTTTTATTAAATACATTTATGGATTATGTAATGACTGATTTATTTTTAAGAAACCTATTTTAGTCATGTGTTATACAAGAGTGAATATTTTTATGATTTTTTTCACATGTAATAGTTGGTTTATAATGAGATGGGTGTGATATATATATCCCTCTAATTAATTGGGTAATGATTGATATCTCATGGTATGTTCATGGTTATAATGACAAGTAAAAAATGTTCAGTGATACATGGCAAGAACGAGAATTGTACTCGGTTTAGTAATAGACTTTGTCTACTATGATGGTCTTGGAAATTAGCCTTCACTAATTTAAAATTATTTTATATGATTTAGTGTGTGTGAAAAAATTTACCAAGTATTATGTTATAACAATTTGAATTAAATTTCACTTCAATTATTTATCCCATGACATTAAATTATGATCTTTTATTTGCAGGATAAGATTTTCTAATGTTTTTTTAAGAGTATGATATGGTTGATATTTCCTTTGTTTACCCATTCTGATAATGTTATCACAAAATTGCATATGTTTCATTTCCCATGGCCTCGGAGAAGATTATTAATTAATATAAGGCAAAAAGGTGTCTACTTTTCAAAAAAAAAACATGATAAAATATAGGTGTTTTGTGAAGCATTTGTTTATGTTTCCCTGTTTCTAAAGAAACTATACCTATATGGTCCTATAAATTTTTTTATATGATGTCATGGATTTACATCAATACTGAAGTAATACCAATGTATTAAAAGTATGGTCACTATAGTTAGAATAAGAGTATATTTATAGTTATCCTTTTTAAACTAGGATGAGAAAGCCTTCATGTAATCTCAAAGTATGTGATACAATCTTAGTGTTCTAGAAATGATAATAGATATCATATTATAGAAACGTATGTGAGTTAAATTGAATTTTTTTCCTGATTACGTGGTTTTCCTATTATTATTACTTTTTTTGACACTATTCTTCTTGGATTTATTCCATGAATATAACCCAAAGATACAATGTTAACGTTGAATGGGATGAGAAATGCAATGATTTTCTCCCTGAGCATCCAAATGTTATGGGAGTTGCAATTAATTTTTTTCCATTTTCAAACAACATTATTAATCTATGAATCATGCAGGACTTCTAAACCAGAAAATGAGGGACAAAAATTTTGTTGAGTCATTAATTAGACAAATTCAACCTTAATTCAATGGGTCATATGATCTACTCGTGGAGGGAAAATGGATATGCACCGCTGAAAAGATATTTTCATTTCTAAAATTTTCTAAACATTATAAACTCATCGTAGCAGTATATCAATTTGAAGGTGAAGCTGTTCAATGGTTAAACTTTATAAAGAATACGAGGCAAATAGATGATATTGAGTCCATCGAATGGGAAGATTTAAAGAACATATTTTTTAACATGTTCGATCCTTATATTATTCTAAAAAATATGGAGAAAGAGTTCCTTGAACTTCATCAAAATAATGATGAATACATTGGTACCTACGAAGGATATTTTACAGGGAATTCAAGGTACGCTTCTAGAATTATTATCCAACCTGGGTCTATGATTCATCCATTTTTAGTAGCTTAAAACCATGTCTCATAAATGCATTATCCCTAAGGGACATAAAAACTACAAGGAAATTCTTTTTTGTGATCTCATGGTAGATAGTGAGATTGGAGTAACCTATTAGACATATGGGTTTAATCAGAAGGGGAAAATAGAATTCATGGGGAAAAATAAAGACTACTATGAAAAGATGATGAGTTTTCTCTTATGTTCAACGTGTGGAATGAAACATGGAGGGAATTGTCTTTAAGTGGCTATTATATATTCTAATTATCGAAAAATGGTCCAAGGTTAGTTGAATGCATATGTGAAGGGTAAAATATTCCTTATGATGTTGAAAAATAAAATGATACACAGAATGAACCTCCTACATTTCAATGTTACAAGTGAATGGAAATGGGAAATTAGGACAACTGTTTCACTATTCCAAGGGTTATAGATGATGATCGACATCAAAAACACATTAGGCCAAAAGAAATGGAATTTACCATGTAATGATTATAGTCAACATGATTTACAATAAGGAAGTGATCAATGGTATACTTATCATCAACTCTAATGTAAAAAAAAGATTTATTTGATTTTGGATGCACCCACTCATTTATTTTTGAAGAAAATTCTAACGATATCTCAATATTACATCAAGAATTATATGTAGAGGTAGATATTACAACTCTTAATGGAACACCGGTGTCATCAGATGTTTATAATTCATTTCCATTTGATGTTTGTGGGAAATTTCTTCCTACAAATCCTGGGATCATTCAAATAGAGAAATTTTATGTGATTCATGTCATTTATTGGAATTCATTATATAGAGCTCATAATAATTTACAAATAAGGGAAGTCACATTTCATATTCCATGTCAATTGATGATCAACTATTGATTCAACGATGAATATAACATTCTAGTAAAAATTTATTCCATCTTATATGTCTAGATTCTAATTAATGAAGGATATTCATATCAAATTATGGGGGGAAACTCATGATTAAGTATAATCCCATTGTATGGGATTTTGATGATGTCTTTTGGAAAAATTTCTAGGTATTCAACCAAAGCGTGAAGATGAGTTATAAATAGAAATCATATCAGGTGCCATGAAAATTTTAATGACACCTTATATAATTGAGCCAATTAGTTGACGGAATTGTTGATGTAAATCCATGAAATTATTGACAAGGGATTCATACACCATATTGTGTCACCTTAGGGAGAACATATTCAATTTGTTAAGAAGAAAGATGGATCAATGAGACTCTTCATTTATTATTGAGAACATAAAAACATAACTATCAAGAAATAATATCCTCTTACCTACATTGATGAATTATATGATAAACTACACAGAGCTCAATTCTTTTACAAGATTGATCTTTGTTGAGGATATCATAAATTAAGGGTGAAAAAGGAGGATATACTAATGATGGAATTCAGAATAGGTTATAGACACTATGAATTTTTTATGATTCATTTTGGTCTTACTAATTTTCCTTCTATATTCACGGATCTAATGAATAAAGTATTTAGAAAATATCTTTATCAGTTTTTGTTAGTATTTATAGATGATATATTTGTCTACTCAAATAGAAGGTAAGAACATGAATATCACATGAGAATTGTATTCAAGTCCTTGTGAAAGGAGGTGCTTTATTCCAAATTTACCAAGTTTGAATTTTGTCTTCAAAAAGATTAATTTGTGGGCCATGTAATCTCAATAAAGAGGATATATCTGGATCCAACCAAAATAGAAGATATTGAAAGATGGTCGACACCCACTATAGTAAAAGAGATAAATTATTTTCTAGGTTTGGTGGGATATTATCGAATTTTTGGGAAATTTTTTCACCTATATTTATTCCACTAACTAAGTTGTCTTGAAAAGGAGTTGTGTTCATTTGGATGGAAGAATGTTTAGATAATTTCAAAGTGAAAAAAGTTAGGTAGTGCACCTATGATAACACTTCCTTGTAGTGGAGAAAGGATTGCGATCTACAATGATGCATCCTAGAAGGGGACGAGTTGTGTTCTCATGAATAATGTTATGGGGATATCTTATGCCTCACTACATTTGAAAATCCATGAGAAAAATTACACAACTCATGATTTGGAGTTTTCTGCTGTAATATTTGAATTATAGATATATATGAATTATCATAATGGTGAATGGTGTGATTTTTTTTATGATCATAAACGTTTAAATTATATTTTCACATAAAATTACCTGAAGATGCGCCAAAGAAGATTGTTGGAGATGATTAATGATTAGTATTTCACAACAAATTACAAACTTTGGAAAAAAAATGTGGCAGATGCATTAAGACGAAAAATTACAATGTCGCTTATACATGATGAGGATCATGAATAATCCAATATTTATTGATTTACAAAAGATAGATGTTGAAATTATAATGGAATGGGAGAAATTTTATCATTCTCAAATGAATTTTCAACCATATTTTCAAGTGAATAATAATGAGGAACAAAAGGAATCTGTAGAGTTACAAAACATGGTGTCAAACATTTTAGAATTCTACCATGACTGTGATGAAATATTAAGGATCATGAAAGGGGTTTGTATTCCTCCAACAGAAGAATTAATGGAGATATTGGATGAGCCATTTATTTCATTGTATATATTGTACAAACTAATTATTGTCACACTTTTTAATGAAATTTTAACAACAACCCCATTTATATAATTCTAGGAGGATTCATTTAATAAATATTTTTTAAATAAAATCATGGGTTAAAAATTTATTAATAAATAATATAGAATATTAAAAATATTATTTGAGTTTTTTTAGGGATAATATGGACATTGGAAAAAATATTACCTACAATCGTGGGAAAAAAATCAGTTTTCAATAAAAATATACTTTCAGTCTCTTGAGTAATTTAAGAGAGGAAAATTAGTGCATAAAATTTATTTTCCATAAATAAACAATGGAGAAAAAATAGTTCCTACAATGTAGTGAAAAAAATCAGTTTTCAATAAAAATATACTTTTGGCCTCTTGAGTAATTTAAGAGAGGAAAAGGAGAGTATAAAATTTATTTTCCATAAAAAAAATGGTGAAAAAATAGTTTAGTTTTAAGAGAGAATGATAAAATAATTTACATAATACAGACATAAACAAATATTATTCCAGATAATGATGAGATTGTTAAATAAACACTTACCACATTGGTAACTGTTCAATCATTACCCCATGAGATATTTATTTAAATAAAATTAATTTAATTTATATCATTAAATTTTATATAATTGTTGTATTATATACCCTACATGGAGGAATAAAATATATAAAATTGAATATGTCTCATTGAAACAGAAGTTTGATGAGTATCCCGAACATCAAGTCTGAATTCTATATATGTGTTATAAAATCCAATATATAAAATACATATTTCTTATATATATATATATATATTATGGGAAAATGAAAAAATATAACATCATATATAATTCACTTTTATCCTTTTACCTCCTTTTTTTACATTTCTTTTGTTAAATAACAATTTAGGTGGATAACAACATTGTTCTTCATGTTTGCCTTTTCTCAGTAGTGGTAATAATTTTCCTTTGAGCATGGATCCATCATCTCTAGAATATTATTCATGATATTAATATCATGTGTATTAATTATATATATAGTTATATATTTATATTGATCAAAAAATATATATGAAAATATAGAATTGAATTACACAATTTATTAAGATTGTTAGCTGAATGTACCCTAGAATATTGTTTTTACACTTTGAAGGATAAAATAAAAGAAAAGAAAATAACAATTAATCATTACATAATCATTATCATATCATAAATATCAAATATATTCATAAAATCCATTATTTTCTATCGATATAAAAAAATTGAAAAATGGATCACATCACTTCATGAGGTGGTAGTCCCCACGTACATACGAGAAATATTTTTGTTTTATAATAGTATGGAAGGTAATAATTAATATAAGATATAAATATTAAATATTATTTTTTATATCATAAAAAATAGAATCCTAAACATAACCCACAAAACATGGTGATGAAAACTGAAATTTATCATGACATTAAGATGGAAATCTGTAAGTCACCAATGTGAAACATTCCCTTCCCATTTGATGGGAAAGACCATTGATAATTGAGGTTTTATAATCATAATAAATTTAAGTATCTTTAGGATAATGAACATAGTTTTTAATTATTATTATCATAGATTTATATGTGGTATATTAATATGTAGAAAAAATAATGTGATCGATTAACTAGATTATATCTTCTATTACAGGACACTTTTATGTTTTCTATTAAGGACGCTTCAGTTTCCCTTTTATGAATTGTGGATCCTCAATAGAATGGAAAAGAAATTTAAGATTTTTTCAAAAAAAAATTGATTAATAAAAATGGACAATTATTGATTAAATTAATGATAGGAGGGGTTCCCTTTTATAAGTGGTTGGATAATCACACTAGGATGTTCTTAAAATATAAAAATATTAAAAATAAATTCCCTTATAAATGATTGCAGAGGGATACAGAATTCATTATAATTTATGTATTGGTTGGAATACCATTACTAAATAATTTTTAGACTTTTTTTGGTGGAATATTAATTGTATATACTTTGTTAACCCCTTTATTAATCATTTTCTACCTCAATTATATTCATAACTATTTAAACATTAAATGATTAAAATTGTTACTATAAATGGACGATATACAAATTAAGTGTCCATGAATAGTATAATTATCCATATTCCATTTACATTGTAGAAGATAATATTTTTTATGAATTATAAATAGTTAAATAAAAGATTAATTATTATAAAATATCATTAATGATATAATTTAAATTATTAATTTAGTTTTAGTTTAATCTAATTATGACAAAGAATGAAATGAAATATATTCAATTAACACAACATTGATCGGTTGAATTCATCTACTAAATTACTATGACAATATTACTAGTTGAATTTATTTTATTGTAATTATATTTAAATCGTTTACTTTTTTTATTTATTAAAAACCTGTGTCAGTATTGTGAAAGCATTTAAGTAAAATTAACATTACTAAAAAAATATAAACAAATTAACAACATGAAAATAATTTAATCGTTATCTATAAAAAAATAAATATTAATTCGAAATTTTATATTTCAACATTGTGAAAATATAAGAGGAATTTATAAGTAAGAGGGTGATATTATGTATTTTTTCAAAACATATAATTTTTAATTGATATTTTTAATAGGATAGTGAACCTTTAAAAAATAAATTTAAAAATAGTAATGTTTTAAAAAAGATCTTCCCATAATAATGAATATAAAATATGGATGCATTATCAGTATGTTCTAACCACTTTTAAAACTTTTTACCATTAATCGGGGAGATAAATTATTAAATTTTACTTTTGATTATAACCAAAAAGTAATTTAACATTGTTAAATAAAATAAATTATTCTTTTAAAAAAATATCTATTCCAATTTATTTAATTATTATTATTTAGTTATTTTGAGAATAATTTTATAATTTTACCATAAAATATAATTTAAAGAAGATTTTCAAAAAAACAATATTTTTCTTTATATTATTTATTTATATTAATATATAACATAAAATAAATTCTAATGAAATATATTATATTATTCATAAAATAAGATTAAAAATTATTATTATATACCATTTAAAAACCGGTACATTTCCAATGATTTATACAAAAATACATTTTATAATGAAAATAAGTATTCTTTAACTATTCAATGGGAAATTCAACGTGTCAGAAAAATTAACAAAATATCACCCAATAATAATTTTGATATATTTATTAAAAAATGGGTATAAATTTTATTAAAAAATTATCTTAATGTGGACGAAATTTATTATATTTTCATTCTAAAAAAATTAAATGAAATTAATTTTTGATAAAGTGAATTTTCATAGAAGAAAATTATATTATTTTAAAAAAATTATTATTTAAGAAAAATGAATCGATAAATTTTTATTGAGTAATAATATTAAAAATATTTATAATGTTACAATTACTTATACTCATACTCTCTAATTCAATGACATTTTCATATTTATTTACTAATATATTTTTAATAGGTCAAAAAAATTATAAAAACTGATGTTCGGTATCGAAAAATATATCAAAGAATATAAATTTATTTAAATATAAATATAATCTAAAATCACAATTTGATTTAAGAAATGTACAAGATACTCATTAACAATAATAAAATGAAGGATAATCTTGAAAAATGGAATGGAGGAGTTACGGGAAAAAATTATCAATATTTTACCCAAACTCGATGAAAAAAGGATAAGGAATTCAGAGAGATAAAATAATCAGGATGAATCATTGAGTAACAATGATGATAATTTTTATGGACTAATAAGTTATGCCTATAGTTTAATATGGGACATTATGTTTAAGATCCAAATTAATTTTACTATAAAAAATGTATTAGTATCAAATTATCTATAAGAGACATTTATTGTGATAAAGAGTTCATACAATGTTAAATTAGTGTTTAAAAAGATTTTTAGGGATCTTACATTTTTTAATGGGTGGGTTTGAAGCCTCAATTTATTATTAACCCAATGTAAAGACATCCTTTAACGTGGTAGAGGGAGAACCATTACATAGCTCGAATGCCTAGTGGGCATGTTGCCCATTACATGGCCCATATGCCCAAATTTTTTTCTTAGGTCCCATTCTATAAATATTTATTCTAGAGTACCTGCCTGATATATTAATTCATAGTACCTTCCACTGCTACAGTTTCCATCCACCACTATAGTGCACTATCGCCACTACAATACCCCCTGCGATATAGTTATCAGCACTCCAAGATTACTGCTAAAGTACTACTACAGTACCTATGCCCAATGGGTTTTGAACCCCCATTTTTCATGTAGTGTTACAGGGTTCTAACCACTAATCGAAACATCAACTACATTTTTTAATCTTATTATTTCATAAAAAATAAAGGGAGTGTGGGAATTTTAAAAAATTTAAATGATAAATCCCATGAAAGATAGTATTTCAAATTACATCTATTTAAAAAATGTTATAAGATGATGTTAAGTAATTTCATGAACAAAACATGGAAATGATTGATGCAAGTATGGGGTGGTCTTCATTTTGAATGATTTAGGGATCTGAGCAAGTTGTATATGATTAAATTGAATAAAATAATGTTATCTAAGTCAAATATAAAAAGATGGTGAATTATACCAATTGATGACCTTACACAATGTGTAATTCCCATAGAAGCAAAGAAACACCTCCCAGCTTAACAGAACAGTTATGTATCAATGAAATTCCTACCTAATAATTAGATAATTATATTTACATCATGATTATTCTCTATTGTACAATTTTTTGATGTGTTTTGGGGTTTTTATTCTAGGAAATATAATATATCTAATTAGTCTTATAATATCATTAAATCATCTACCAGATAATTTTATTATCTAATATATAAACATATCATATATTTATTATTTTTCACATTGATTTTTGTAGAAATAAGCCCTATATAAATAAAATTATCATTACTTTACATAAATTTAATGTTATTTTAATCATGGATTTGTTATCTCCCCTAAGAGGAAAAATAATCTATTATAAAGATGTAAAAATTAATCTGTTCATATTTTATTATATCAGTAAATGTTTGATACCAATCCCCTGATAGAATAAATTTATATAATTAGTGAATTGATTATAAATAATAATAGACAATTATCTAAAATGGTTTCTGAAAAAGTCTATATTTTTTAAAATATAAATCTGAGGTAAAGGATATTTTTCCATTGATTATAAATTTGATAAATTAATACATATTATCTCATGGTCCATTTCTATAATATATGTTCACTTTT
This sequence comes from Viscum album, assembly GCA_963277665.1. Lineage (NCBI taxonomy): Eukaryota > Viridiplantae > Streptophyta > Magnoliopsida > Santalales > Viscaceae > Viscum > Viscum album. The sequence goes on from OY728132.1 coordinate 1,970,980,726, forward strand.
ATATTTATATTGACATGATATAAATAAAAATGTGGTGACGCAATTTATTTATGGGGGACATAAAGAGACATTATTTCACTGTATTCATGGTTTAAATAAATATTGTGTTAATCATTTATTTTAAAAAGATCATATATATAAATTGAGTAGGAACATATTTGATATAATTGACAAATATAATTATATAAAAAAATATTATATAAAAGTATTTTAATCAAGTAAATATGATTAAATTTAGGAAATCAAAATAAATGTGATTTGATGTAAATATATCATATAAAATATAGAATTTCCATGTAATCTATAATAATAATTAAATCATTCAATATTATGTGATATTATATAATATTTTAGTTTGTGAACTAATAAAATATTAATCATTAAATAATAAATTTCATTAAAATAACATTAAGAACATTTAATGTTCAGAAATACCATTTCTGTAAAATGTTGTTTAATATTAAATGATGTATTTTAATTATAAAAATAAAGAAAAAATATAATGTTAATAATATATAAGGGAAATATTTATGATTTGAAACAGAAATAATTATCTACGGGTTAATTTTTAGGGTTTTTCTAAATTATTTGAATTTTAGGTAAATGGTGCTATATATTGTTCCTACTAATATAAGAACCATTATTAAATTATTATTACATATTTAAAAAGTGAAATATATTATTCCATTGTTTTGAACAAATACGTATTTTTATTATTTTTATTATACATTTTAATATTTTTAATATATTTTAAAGGCATATTATTTATATATTTGAACAAAGGTAGTATTTTTATAAAGGTTTTTTTCAAAAAAATATAAGTTTACTATATAAAAATTAGACTGAAACACTTGAATAAGTTGAATTATATCTAATAGATCTCATATTCAGAATAATATGTTCACTATTATCTAAAAAAAATTATCATTAATTTTATGTTTCATGTAGTAAATACAAGTTATTGCGGCAATGGATTAAATTGAAATAGTTATAAATCAAGGGTAAATGGTTTTAAATAAGTAAAAATATTTATTGTAAAATTGTGTAGAAAATAAATTTTATATTATATCCCCAAACCCAAAATATATTTTTCATTATGTGTTCATTTATACAGTTTCACTTTTCCTACCTTTATATTGAGATGAAATATTTAGAAAAATTCCATTATCTAAACTTATAAAAGGTTCCACTCGACACCCCACCAAGGAACACATAAAAATTTGGTTTCCTCCAAAATTATTTCCACATACACTTACCCAAAAATCATATTTCACTCTTAATCTATTTTTTGGAGATATTTGTCTATATCATCCACATCCATGGGATCTTGAAATTAATTGTCAATGTACTCAATTTGAGTAATAATTTTAATGTAAATTCATTCTTTTTTTATTCAAATATAATTCAGTTGTTCAGATATATATGTATCTAAATTATTATTGATTATAAAATTATTTTTCTAATGCTATGGTTTTTATCATTAATCCTCATTTTCCCTTTTCCCTTAATAAATGTTAACTGAACATTATTTCTTTTTTATGGGCTACTGCCTATCCAGAGTTTCATATTTTATTTTCTTTATTCAATATATATATATTGAACTAATATGGAATTTAAAATATATTTAATATATTTATAACATGTTGTATCATATGAATAAAGTAATACATTTTTATCTATTATCAAATTCATTTTGGAATGAAATCATCATCAATGAATATGTGTAGATTATCACCTCCTAATAATAATTGATTACTACTCTTTGTTACATCACTGACATACATAACTACTAATGATAATTAGTATAATGGATAACAAATTTAAAGATATCATTAACAATTTTTTTTGAATATTTGATGAATATATTATCAATTGGACAAATAATTAATAATTTTTAATTCAATAATTTAAAACAAGAATACTACGAGTACAATCATTAATTAAAATTTTGTAAATTTTTCATATCAATTTCTTATTGATACACATCATTTAAAATTATACTATATCACCCAAATGAACATAAAATTATCATATTTTTCAATTTTTTAATGATATTTTATATAGATCACATTATTGCCCCCTCTTATTTATTGACTGTTTATGTATAGGCTAGTATGGTTAACAACAAGGAAATTGATATGAATTTATATTATGGATGAATATGTAAAATATATTCTAGTATAATATTATATATATAATGGCTCGGACCACTATGGTCCATTCGTTTGCTGAAATTTGTTTTTTGATGTGTTCTAGGAGTTTAAGATGGATTATCGCCAACACTTTTCCAAGTTTCCAGTTCTGTGATTGTTCATCCAATTTTGCGAACAGTGTCATCAGTGAGATAGATGTGAATAGATACATTAGTGAAACAGATGTGAACAATGTCATTGGTGAGATAGATATGAACATTTTCATCAGTGAGGCATATGTGACCTATGTCGTCTATTAGATAAATGTGAACAGTTTAATAACTCGGATAGAGGTTAATAATGTCATCAGTATGACATATGTGAAATTGCCATCATTGGGATAATTGTTAATAGTTTAATTAGTGAGATTGATGTGAACAATTTCCTCTGTGAGTCATTTATTCTATTGGCATTGGTGAGTCATTTGTATTGTCAGCGTCTATGAGTTATTTTTATTTTTGGATTTGGTGAGTCATTTGTACTGTCGGCCATTGAGAGTAATTGTTATTGTTGGGGTCAGTGATTCACATGTAATTTCATCATCAGTGAGTCTTTTGTAATATCGGTATTGGTGAGTCATTTTTACTGTCATATTTAGTGAGTCATTTTTACTATCACCATCGTTTAGTCATTTTACTATCGGCGTCAGTGAGACATTTTTAGATTCAATGTCAGTGAGTCATTGGTACAGTCGGTATTAGTGAGTCATTTTACTTTTCAATTTCTATTGGTATACAATGTTTCCAACCATCAGTAGGTGTACAGTGGTTCTATGATACAATAGTTTATCCATTTTAACATTATCTTAGACGAAAAACACATTCAAATCATAGTTTTAATGGATTTAATGCTGATTTAAATCCCATGAGTCATATATTATTTTTTCTAATGATCAGGATTCCTTTACATGGTCAAAGTTCATTGTTTAATGCAATCTTCTTTTATTGTAAAATACAACATATCATAATCATCATCTCGGTTAAATCTTCTAAATGGACAAGATATTTTTCTCCCTTGTTCAACATTCTTGTTCCCTTGTGCGAGTCGCTCAAACCTTTTATTATTCCCATTATAGTGGTCTGATTGAATCTCAATCCTCATATCATTTCCCATTGATGATTCTTCTCTCTACATGCAAAACCCCTGTTTTGGGGAAGGCTTCAACTGACAATCATTGATTGAATGTATAATCAATATATGTTCTTGCATTTTATTCAATCATCCTTATCAATTTTCCATTTTCCATGTTATTAACTGTTATATCCATTCATGTAATGTTGTTTTCTTGGGTTTTAGTTTGTGTGGTCATGTCGCAACATCTTTGTTAGGATGTAGCTATCGCGGGGGAGCCAATCATGATCCATTGTATGGATCGTTCTCATGTAAATAAAATCGAGAACATTTTAAGGTAGGGGATTCGATGATTGTACATCCTTTTACATGAATTCATAGAGAAACCATGATTTACCCACTAGATTACAATGGAATTTTAATAATAAATATTTGAACTGGAAAAATAAATTTGTCTCGATCGTGTGTTGTTGAATGTTTTTTTGATTTATAGTATGATTTCTATGTTTTTCTGGTTGTAATGTCTTTCTTGATAGAAATCGGTAATGAACATAAACTGTAATTAATTAATTTTTTTTCAAAGATGAAGAGTCATATTAATGAATCTGATTGTTGTTGTTGTTGTAATTTGTTGTTAAAAAAATTCATCTAGTAAGACTATTTAATTATTTGTGATAGAGTACTATTTAGGTTTCTCGTAGTTGTAACCTAAAATTAAATAATTAGTTAACTGTATACTCAATAATGAACCAAATGTTTTATAAAAATATAATTCTTGGTAGGGTTCTGAGTTTTCCTCTAGTTTTTATGTCAGAGTTCATTATGCTATGGAGGCATGAGTGCTCATTAGGTATGAAGGTTGGATGCCTTGTATAAGGGCAAGGGCCCAGTTGATGTGATGTATGTTTCATACTGCTTGTGTTGGGATGTGATCTTGAATGGCTGTTGTGATATGTGGGAGCAAGGAATCCCATTGGTTGTGGTAGCAGTTGATGCCAAGAGTTGAGAAATGCATTGGATAATGGATGTGGGTGTTGGTGAGGACACCAATGATGATGAAACGAGTCGTATGTAAATTATTTTATTTTTATTGAAAATTGTTGGTTTTTTGCTGAATATTTCTAGATTTTTATTTTGTTAGATTTCCCTACTACTAAAGCTAGACGGTATTTCATTACTTCATTCCAAAAGAGGAAAACAATCAGAGGCCATGCCATGTGATTTCTATGTTTAGATTCTCCAGGGAGGATGTGTCTATGCTCCTGCTATAGTAGGAAATGAATTGATGGGTAGTTCATCCACTTATTGGATTTATCCCCCTCTATTTAGTACCATATAATGATTTTCTAAAATCTCTGGGCATATAGGAATGTAATAATGTAGTTAATAAAAAATTTAAGAAATGATGTTAACCCATGGATTTTGAGCTAACGGGAATGAAATGCTGAGGATATATTTCAAAGAAGTTGGGGACATAGTTTGGTTATGCCTAGAGGGCCTGAAATATTTGTGTGATGCTAATGAAAAATAATGTTCAATTTTTATTGATTAATTAATGTTTATGGAATTAATTAATGTGAAGTGAAAATAATAAAATGGGAATAATGAAATGTAAAAAATCTCTATAAATGGTTGTGTTCTTATTGGTTACCTAGTCTTAATAGTGGAAGTCGAGAGTTAGAGAGATGTTAGCAATGATTGAGTCAAAGACTAGGTTATGACCAGAGTGTGGTTATGAGTCATAATATATTTTGTACTTTTCTAGGCATATATACACAACTGCACCCCTTCAATTATAGAAAATGTCACCCATAGTATTCTGAGCCCTATGAGATGTTTTCCCTAACAATCAAGTGGGAGGATGGATGGATAACTTCCCCCATGGGCCCCACTCACTTCTCTTGTTTGATACTAGTTTTGGTAGAAATTTTAGTTACTTTTCCCTATATTTATGTTTATAGGGCTTTAATGGATTGTGGTTATTCATAATCATATATTCTATATATAGTTTTCTATGGACTACTATAGGTGTAATGTGAATAGGATATGATTTCTTAAGGATCATATCTCGTGTATCGGCTATAATAGCATGCGGTATAAGGCCCAATGTATGATACACGTTATACAGGATGTGATGATTCACAAAAACTACTTGGTTTCATTGGTTACAACGACATGGTAGTGTTTCTTCACAAGGATCAGGTTGTGGTGCTATTCCCATGTGTATGTAGGAAAACCCTTTTGGGAGAGATGGCTTAGGATGTGCGACATTGAGGAAAATAAGAAAACTAGTGGGGACTTAGTAGAGGGGTACCCTTGATATTAATTATTAAATTGAATTCTATTTTATGCGATAATGTGTGAGATTTTCTATGGTGAGGGTGGGAATGTAGTACACCTATTTAGGCGATGAGTAAGTTTCACTAGTGGTTTACTCTTCTTTTAAATGCTTTCCTTACATTTTTATGAGAGGCTCTGGAGTGGATCCTACTGACTATACTATTTTACAAATCCTATGTATATATTAACAATTTTTCATCTCACTTGGAGTAAGTTGGATATTAGGTTGCATACTATTATCAACGGGTTACAAGATTTTTTAGGATTCGTGGTCACCGCCATTTTTACATTCCTATGGTACTTGCATTTTTTCCTTTCAATTTTAGTAGTTCATTCATGAAATTACATTTATATACTTGGGATTTCATTAATATTAAAGTCTATGATGGATCCTATTGGTTAATGTCTTACTCTTCACTTCCTCATGTGTTATCTAAGAGGATAATGGCTCCAATTTGTTTGTTTATATTACCCTAATTTCTAGTCTCCATCTTGTGTCTTACAAGAGGAAGGACTATGTCTTCCCAATCACCATTATAATATTATCTTCCTAGGAGTGGTAAACCTAGTGGAGAAGTGGCCATGATAGAGTGGTATCAGATATCTGGTTAATGGATAGGAGAGAGTTTGGTGTTCCGCACAGATGAGGTTGTATGGGTTGGTAGGGAAACAATATCTGTTATGTTTTTCTAGTTATGCAAGCACTAGAGACCGGCTGAGACAAATGAATTTAGGGACCCATTAGATCTGATGCATGGAACTCTATGATTACAGTGACTACTAAATAATGTGACACTGGGTGGAGTGTAGATACTTATTAATTGATCATGATTCATTCTTCTATGTGACTGTTTTGAATGGGTATATCTTGGTACATTTTAAAATAAACAAAATTTAATAAAATTATTAATTAATTAAGGTCGAGTCTTCCATATTCTGGGTTAGGAGCTCAAACTATATTTTATTTGACATGTATGTATCCAGGTTAACATCCTCGTTAGGATTGGGAAGAAAATGGCATGCAGGTTGTGCAAAAATATCGTTGTAGTGTAAAGTCTGAGAAGGAAAACACTTAGAGGAGAGCACTGCAGGTTTCAGCCCCATAGTCCACAAATGTTTGAGGGATCTGTTTCAGATGTATGAATGAAATACATGTTAGAGTAGGTTGAGATAAGCTTCTATTAGATCTGTTCTTTGAGGGAGAATGAGGTGTCTTTTGTTGGGATGATTTTTCATGGGGCATTGTGGATGTGTCGGTTATTGTTAGTAAGGGATCGTGAGGAGTTGTTGATCTCATTGGATAATTTCTAAGATAAGTTCTATGTTATGTTTCTTACATCAACTACGAAGGCTTCGAGATGATATGAGCTATATACCCTTCGACAGTGGAGATAATTTGAATGAATGTTTGGAATTCATTTCATGAACATTTTATGATAATCTTGGGACCTCTTTCTCAATGATGAAGACATGGTGAGGCATTTCATGAAGGCAACTCTTCTAGTGATCAAGTTTCCGGTCACCCCATTTATGTTAAAGACATATTATGAGGTTCTTAAGTTGGAATAGGTTGTCTAAAGGTAATTGGATACAACCATATAGTCAATAGAGGGGAATCTTCAAGACTAATCAGAATGTAGAGTTGTTGTCTAGGGTTTCCCATTTTTAGGAAAGAAGAGTTTATATTTGTCTAGGGTAGGACCCATCTCTTAGCATCTAGTTTCCATGGGTCCGGCAACTCTCAGGCCTACACCATGGGATTGAGTGCCTGTTTTTTTAAGGAGGCTGAGTTCATCAGAAGATAGAGTGAAAGAATATTAAGAATAATCACCATGCACTATGATTCCCACAATATGTTCCTCGTTTTAGGTAGTTAAAGTCATGGATGTAGCAGTAGATTTGACCAGATTTGGATTTGCAGAGAGAAGATGGGGAATGTAGAGGACAACCCCATGATTCTCAATGTCCCTAGATATCATTGTGTGGCCTTGTTGGTGGTTGTCACCAGTGTAAGTGGGGCCATAGATGAGGTCTTGGTCATCTTTTTTCATTAGTGTTTCCAATACGAGGGGAGGTAGACAACGTTCATGGTACCCATTTTCTATTTTCCACTTGGTTTTATGATTGGTTTGATTCAGGATTAATACACTCATTCATTTCAACTTCTATTTTGGATGCATTGGGACTTGAGGTTGAGAGGCTTACATGTCCCTTGGTGTTGCCTATTTTTTATGGAGGTCGAGATGAGCTATTTTAAGTATATAGAAACAGTGAACATGGAATGGGGAAACAATACTCTTGGGGAGATTTAATATGTTTATGGATACAACCATATGATTTCATCATTGGCATGGATTGGTTGTATTTGGTGCTGTATATCATAGATTATTTCTAGAGGTACATGTTAATCATTGATGCTAGTAGACATGCAACAAATTTTTTTTGGAGCGAGAGACGCTCGAATGGGTTCGAGGCTTGTCCCACCCCTATCATCATTAATGGATAACATATTGTTATGTTTTTTTTAGAGATTAACCATTTGGAATTTCCTAGTGTCATTGAAGATTACACTAATGCATTTCTAGAAGAGGTTGTATCATTACCCCGTCGAGAAGAGATCGAGTTTGGGATTGAGATATGGCCATGAGAATCTCTTTTCTATATGTTTTCATATAATATAGACCCTTATAAGTTACAAGAGATGTGTATATAGATCAATAATATGTTACATTTCAGGATTGATCTTCCGAGTCTATCACCATGGAGTGCACGAGTTTTTTTGGTGAAGAAGGATTATGACAATTTTCAGTTGTGTATTTATTACCGTCACATAAAGAAATTGACTTGAAGAATATCTATAACAATATATGGGTGGATGATATATTCAATCAACTAAAGAGTAATATTTGGTTCTCAAATATTGACTTCCAATCAAGATATCTTCAGATGTGTGTGATGGATGGGGATATCATGAAGGCTTCTTTCAATTGCCTTCATAGTTTTTAAATGTTCATTGTAATGTTGTTCAGTATGACGAATGTGCTAAATGGGTTTATTGGGTTAATAAACTATATGTAACATGTGTTTGTACATATGTTTGTTGTGTTTTTCAGTAATTTTATACTTTTTTAATCAACATCTGAGGAGTAGTATGAAGAGCATCTAAATTTTGTTTAGGGAGTTATTCATTATCATCAGGTATTTGGGAAGTTGATAAGGTGTGAGTTTTGGGCTCAAGAAGTTCATTTCATGGGACATGTTGTATCCTAGCAGGGATTATCAAAGTATCCATCTATGAATGAATCAGTTGGGTCTTGGGATGTCCCCAAGATAGTGGTAGAGGAGAGATGATTCCTTGGAATCCCTTGATACTATAGGAGGTTCATTTTCAATTTCTCTCAAGTTGCAACTCCTATAACTGCATTGACCATAAAGGATCTAGCGTATGTGGGGAATGATAAGTTTTTGGAAGATTTTGAGTATCTTAGGGAGAAGCTGGTAAGTTCTCTTGTTCTTTGCATGCCTGTAGTGGGAGTTCAGTTTGATGTTTTCTATGATGCTTCGAATCTAAGGTTAAGTTGTGTCCTGATGGAAATCATATTAGTTGCCTTTTATGGGTAATGGAATTTTCATCCCCATGAATGTAATTATGCCACCCATGATCATGATTTGGTGGAGGTTGTGTTTTTTCTAATGTTGTGAAGACAATACCTTATTGGGGAGAACATTGTGGTTTTCACCAATCATAAGAGCCTGAGGTATGTTTCCCCCAGGATGACATGAACTTGTGGAAGTGTTCGATGATGAATTTATTATAGATATATGACTATGAAATATCACATACACCTTAATACTGTAATTTTGTAGCGGAAACACTTACCAAAAATTCATATAGTGATGTAGTAGGTGAATTTGGTTGTTCATGGTGAGTAAAGGAAGAAAATTCATCATTGCATCTGGATATGAGATAATTTGGGGGCATAGGTTTTCTATTTCATATTATGGTGCAATAATCTATGGTTATGTAGATGGAAGTGTCCCAATTGGTGTATCTAGATGTGGAGGTTTGTAGAGATCGAGTTGTTTGTGGGGAGTCCCCTAAGAGTAGGTTTTAGGATGAACAACACTAAATGTTGTATCGGGGAAGGCTTTTCATTACATTGGAAAAGCATGAGTTTATTTATAGAGAGTTTTGTAGTTCACCTTTAGTGGTATATTCTACAATGAAAAAATATGCAGTGATTGATAAGGATTCAGTTTTGGTCGCTTGGGATGAAGAATATAGTTTGGTATTTTGTGTCTTGAAGATTGGTATTCTAGAAGGTGAAGGCTGAGAACCATGTCCAAGGAGGATTACTCTAGTAATTATATGTTCCTCCGTGGAGGTGGGAGGATATAACAATGTACATTTTTATTGGTAAACCTTGATATTAGGGAGACCCGGACACTATTTGGGTGATATTGGATCGTTTAATGAAATTTGACGAGTTCATAGAGATCAAGGAGTCGAGTTCAGTAAAGGTTTAGTCAAGTCTATGTATGGATGATGTGGCGAGACACCATAGTGTCCCATGGAGGATCATTACAGTTATAGATACTCATTTTACTTCTATGGTGTTGAGGGGAGTCCATCATGATTTTGGATCATAGATATTCCATAGTAATGATATTAATCCACAAACGAAATTTCAGATAACGTGGACTATCTAGACTATTGAAGATATTTTGTCCTCTTGTTTCCTTGATTTTGGAGGTTCATGGATGAGGAAGTTATCCATTGTGATGTTTTCATTGAAAAATAGTTCTCACCCCACCATCAATTTGGATCTTTTTGAATCCGTGTATATTCAACCATTGTGTTCTTCATTATGCTGGACTGTGGTTGGAGAGTCAGAAATTCTCATACCAGAATTATTGTAGAATATTATAGAGGTGATTTAGTTAATTCTTGAGAGGATGAAGGTATTTCGTGTTCATCAAAAAATATATTTCAATCAAATGAGGAGACCATTGATGTTTGATGTTGGGGATCACATGTTTCTATGGATGAATCCGCAAGATGGGCAGTGAAGGTTTGGTCATGAGAGTATGATGCCACCCTGATTTATTGGGACTTTGTAGTTGTTGGCTTGGGTTGGATTCATAGCATATTGGGTAGAACTTCTCTTGTAGATGAGGTGAATACATAATGTTATTAGTGTGTTTCATCTTGGTCGATATCTTCATGATGACTCGCAGGTCATCACATGGGGTCAGATTAACATTTACGATGATGCGACCTTTGAGGAGTGGCCTCTTGAGATCTAGGACCACAAGGACAATGTTTTTAATGGGCATTTTATCCCATTTTTTTGTGTCTCGTGGGGACAAAGTGGCATGTGAGATAGTACCTGGGTAGATAAGTCATATATACGTTCTCAATACCCCATGTTGTTTGATTTTTAACTCTTTTTATGTAAGGACGTTCACATTTCTTGTTAAAGACCTTTCAAGATAATGACATGTTTTTTATTTGTAGCATCTGGTGGCTTTCTCTATATTGAGTGGTATCTTGATGAGTGGTAGTTCGAACCCATTTTCTATTTCCATTTAGGTTGGTTTTGAATTATCAATAACAAAATCAATTAGAGGTATTTTATGTAATTTCCCATACCTATTCGGTATATTCGTTAGCTGAAATTTCCTGTTTGTGGTGTTCTGGAAGGTTAAGGTGGCTTATCCACAACACTTTTCCAAGCATTATGTTTATTGAATAGTGTTTCCAGTTTTGTGAACAATGTCATTGATGTGGAAAATGTGAATATTTTCCTTGGTGAGATCGATAAATACAGTGTTATCAGTGTGATAGATGTGAAAAATGCCATCAGTGTGAAAGATATGAATAATGTCATTGGTGAGATAGATGTGAATAGTTTCAATAGTGAGATTGATGCGAATAATGTCATCAGTGAGACAGACATGAACAATGTCATCTGTGGGATAGATGTGGGTAACATCATCGATGAGAAACAAATGAAAAGTAACATTAGTGAGACGGATGTGAACCGTTTCATCGGTGAGACAGATGGAGACTGTGTCATCAATGAGTCATTTGTACTATTGACATCAGTGAGAATTTTTTATTTTCTGTGTCGGTGAGTCATTTTTAATGGTGGTTTCATTGACTAATTTGTACATCGATATCCAGGATTCATTTGTATTTTCTGTGTTTTTGAGTCATTTTTACTTTCAGCTTCAGTGATTTATTTTTATTGTTGACATCAGTCAGTCATTTTTACTGTGGTCATTGGTGAGTCATTTATACTATCAGGGTGAGTGAGTAATTTGTACAGTCGACATTGGTGACTCATTTGTACTATGGGATAGGTGAGTCATTTGTAATCTCAGTGCTGGTGAGTCATTTGTGTTGTTGGCATTAGTAAGTGCACAATGGTTCTTTCCACCGATAGGTATACAATTTTTCCTGCTTCATACAGTTTCAACTGTTTAGGATTTTATTTGATGGAAAATGAATTCATGGTGGTTTTTAAAGGATTTAAGGCTGATTCTAACATCATACACCATATATCAATTTTCTAAAGGCTTGGTATTCCATTACATGGTAAAACATCATGGTTTCATGTGATCCTAATTTAATTGAAAATCCAGCTTATCATAAACCGCTGATCTGTTAAAACATTTAATGGGACAAGTTATCCAACACCCTTGATCTACCTTATTATTCCCTTGTGTGAGACACTTGAATATTAACTTCTTTCCATTGAATTGGTTTTATTTAACATAAATCTTTGGATCGTCTCTCCTTGATTTTTCATCCTACTGCATGCTGACAACTATTTTGCAGAAAGAAGAAAGTGTTTAACCATGATTAATAGAAGGTATATTTTACCACCATTATTTTTTTTCCTCAATCCTTCTTCTCCAATTTATCTATGGCATGTTATGGCATGTTATCTCCATGATTCAAATGGATTGTTCATGGGTGTTGGTTGGCGTAGTCATGCTGCAACGTACATGAGTGGATGCAATTATCACAGGGTTGGCGATTGTCATCCATTTATAGGAGTATTCTCATGTAACGAACGTCAAAAAAAATTGTATTCATGGGATTCCTGTATTCTATGTTTTTTATGTCAAATCAAAGAGTTTGAATGATTTAGCCACTGGATCACAATGGAATTTACATAATAAATATTTGAAACGGATAAATAAATTGGTAATGATCATATATTGATTCCTCTTGTTTTTCATGATTACATGGTATCTATTATATTATTGTTAGCGTGTTTTTCTTGATGTAAATTGGAAAATAATGTAAACAAGATATAATTTATATTATTTTCAAAGATAAAGAGGCATGTAAATGAATTTTATTGTTGTTGTGACTTGATGTTAATTAAATTGATGCAGTAAGAATGTTTAATTATTTTTGATAGCTTAGTGTTTAGGTTTCTTATAGATGGAACAAAAAATTAATTAATCCATTAATTTATAGATGGATTAGAGAACCGAATTTTTCCTAAAAAGATAATTCCATATATGGTTTTGAGTTACACTATTGAATGAAAGGTCGTCTGCCTTTCACTTTTGAACCATGAGTTCTCATTTTGTTTGAAGGATGGATTCATTGTTTAAGGGATATGAGTCTAGTTGAAATGATTTATATTTCCTACAGCTTATGTTTTAATTTGAGCCTAGTTGGCTATTGTGATATTTGGGGGTAGAAAGGTCCATTGGTTGTGGTAGGATTTGATGCCTATAATGGCGAGATGTGTCAGTTTATGAATGTGGCTGTTGGGGAGGACACTCGAGATGAAGAAACGAGTTGGATGTAATTGATTTTATGTTTTCTGAATCATGATGGATGTTTATCTTCTTTTCATTCCCCACAGCTCAAGGTAGATGAGCTATATTACCCTCCATCAAAAATGGGAGAATACATATAGGGTATGCCACCTTCCTTCCGTGTTTATATTATCGAGGGTGGATTGATATATGGTCCTTCTCTATGCGGGAAAGAATTGTTGGGTAGTTAATCTACACACTGGGAAGAGCCCTTCTGTTTTTACTAGCATAGAATGTTTTTCTATAATTCTTGGAAATATGGGAATTTAATAATGATATTAATAAATGATTGAATAAATGATGTTATCCCTTGGGGTTTGAGCTTACGAGGATGCAATGCTAAGGTAATATTTATGAAAAGCATTGGAATAGGCTTGGATATGTTTAGAGTGCATGAAAATTTGGTATGAAGATAATCAAATATAATGAGTAATTGTTAATGGTTATTTAATTTTTAGGGAATTAATTAACATGAACTGTAAATTATAAAAAGGGAATCAATTAATGTATTAATTCTCTTTAAATGGTTGTGTTCTTATAGGATACCTAGTCCTAGCTAGGACCACAATGATTCTGAGGGAGGTTATCTACAGTTGAGTTTTTTACTAGGATATTCACATAGTGTGGTTGTGATATGTAGTGTATTATGTAGTTTTTTTGTTTTAACACTTTACTCCACCCCATTAGTTTTGTAAATTAACACCCCTAGTATTCTGACCCTTGGGTGGTGGTGTTTTCCCCAACAGTCATGTGTGATAATAGATGGATGACTTCCCCCTTTGGCCCTGCTCTCTTATCTTTGTAGTTGCTAGTGTTGTTAGGCACATCAGTTAGTTTTAACCATATATGTATGTAGAGGGTTTTAATGGATTTTGTTTTTTCACAAACAAATATTCTAGATATAGTTTCCAATAGATTACTATAGGTTTAACATGTATAGAATATGATGGAATTATGACCCATACTCTATGTATGGAATATAATGGTTTGAGGTTTAATTACCCATGTATGATACATGTTATTCGAGCTGTGTTGTATCTCAGAAACTATCTAGGGAATTCTGTTACATGGACGAGGTGGGGATGTTGCATAAGGGTCAGGTTATGGTTCTATGCCCAGGTGTCTCCGGGATTTCCTTTTCAGAGAGAGATGGCATAAGACATTCAATGTTTTGGAAAAGTTACTAACCAATGGGGCAGTATTATCAGGGTACCCTTGATATTCTTTATTATATAATATATTTTTGTATACGATACTTTTTGAGAGTATCCATTGTGAGGGTAGGATCTTAGTACCACTATTTAGGTGTGGAGTTAGTTTCACAAGATGTCCAATGTGATTTAGCAAGGTTTTATTACTTTTTAAAAAGAGGATATGGGGAGGATCTTAATAAATATACTATTATACTATCCCTAAATATATATATACTACTTTCAGGTCACATGTAGAAGGTTATATATTAGGATTTTTACTACTATCTTGGGGATATATGAGGTGTTCGGGTTTTGTGGTAAATGTTTTTTTAGTTCTCTATGGTACATGATTTTTTCCCTTTCAGTTTTAGCAGTTCATGAATTACCTTACATATGTGTACAAGATATTTGATTTATATTACAGTCTAAGTAAGATTGGGTTAGTGTCTATCATATATCTCTCTTATGTATGTGTTCTCATATAGGGTAATTCCTCCCATTTGTGTATTTACAATATCTTGGGTGCAATTCACCAACTCCGGGTCCACTAGTGCCGGGGCTCTGGGGGCACTATCTCCCTCTTCACATTTCTAGCCAAGGAGTGGTACACCTTCTAGGGAAGGGGTCATGACAATATAATTATGTGAATAATTATTTCATTTTTCATTGGATATATTTTATTAACATTTGAATAATTTGATTACAAAACACCCTCCAATGGTTTAGAATAACATAAATAAGCATATTATTAATAATTACTTCTGAGATTAAAATTGAAACACTTATAAAAGAAAATAAAAATTTCAAAAAGAATTATAATTAATCTTTTATAATAACATAAATTATATAATAATAATAAAAATAAGACTATTAATAAATAATGATGGTGATCCTATGAATCTGGTATAAACCATTGATGTTATAAACTACCTATATGGAAAAAAAATTATAATTTACTAATATATATAATTATTGAACTATAAACAGTGAGGGATATCGATTGTTGTATTTTTCTATAAGGATCTACGATATATAATTAATAAACACAATTTTAATATTCAAGAAAATTTTTATAAGTTACGAATGAATCCTGATCATGTTATCAGTTATTTTCTCAATCATCCTTTGTTAAGTTATCATTTGATATTATTCACCATTCTTCATTTCAATTATGTATCTACTACCCACTAAACTAACAATTTCATAAATTTTTTATCAAATTATATATTTTCCATCGATATATATCATCCATTAAACGTAATTGTTTTTTATAACCGAATCTTTATATTGAGATATAATTTCTCCCCAAGACAGTTTACTTTAATTCTAATTGCACATCAAATTTCTATATTTTGAAATAAATTTTTACTCTAACCATTTCTTTTGATTAATTCTCATAGATCATGAAAATAAAACCATACTAATTATAATTATCACCCACTAAAATAAATATTTCCCCAAATTCCCTATATTTTCATATCATATCCTATGTTATCCTGTATTATTATAAATATAACTACATAATTTCCCATGTGATCAACATAACTATTTTCTCAAACATTAGAATTTATGGTTTCGTTACAGTTTTCTAAATTAGTTTTTCAAAAATATTGATAACAATTCTCAAATTGTTTTCCTTACATTGAAAATAAAATATTTTTTGTTCCACTCCACAATCATTTTCATAAAAATTTATACGATTGAATGATTTATTATAAGATATTAAATTTAAAATGTATTTTTTTCAAAGTGTTTCAAATCCAAATTTTTTAAAACAACATGAAAATTTCATGGATCTATTTGTTGAATATTCATTTTTAATTGAAAAATCATTTCTTTTATACGTCAATGTTTTGATATCATATATACCATTTTCATGTATAAAATATTGGAAGTTAAATTTTTAAAAATTAAATATTATTATAATTTTACATTTATATATCTAAAAACACCCTTTTAATGACATGAAAAATCATGAACATAATAATAAATTAGCTTTCATAATAGAAATAAGAATTCGAAATCTTTTTTATATTTAAATCTTGCGGATTTAATTTTTTGGAAATTATTTTTTATGAATATACTTATAAATTATCTTATAATATACTATATTAAGGTGAATGAATTTTTTTTATCTGTCATTTATATGTATCAAATAAATTTCAATGATTACATCTGTATGTATTGGGAAACTCATTTTTCATTCACCTGGGTTCTCATTAAATATGGAATGAACAATTTATTATGTTTGAAATATGTATTAATTATGATGGTTGGTTTTCTATATAGTCTTAAATTCACATGTTAATGCTTTATACCTAATGAGTTTGATATGTTCTGTGTAAGTTGAATATAGATTAAATATATTTATATAATTAAGTATGAATATAAGAAAAATCCTCATCACTCACTTAATTAATTGTCATAATTATGATGTTTTTATATATTCACATTATTGAGAATAAACATGATGAATAATAGTTCTATTCACAAAAATATTGTTGAATTCAATGCATTTTGATTTGTTAGAAATGTTATAAACATCAATAATTAAGTTTATCTTATAGTCCAATTTTATAAGATTTGTGATTGATTACACCTGATTATTATATCATATTTCTAACCACATTTCCCATGACATGTGCTATTCATTTGAGATTAAATTCCCTTATTTAATGTTCATTGGATGACACTTCATATCCCATTATGATTTTAATAATATATTTATTCATTGTTCATCATTTCGCTCATTTGAATTATCTAATCCTTGATGGAATTTTCATGTGATTATACATTAAAGTTCATTCTATATCACCCATTTCATTGGTTTTTACACTCCCACTATGATGCATATAGGTATAATGTGTGGGAATCCTAAAAGTGAGTATACTGATGTTTGATTATAGAGAAATTAAAAAATGTGAAGATTATGTTGATATACCTTAAAGACTATTATAAATTCAGTTTGCACGACATTAGACTGTTTGGTGGATTTACTATATAAAAATTATACCTAATTAATTATATTTTAATGTAGATATTATATATAAATATAATAAATGTTTTATTTTTGGAAAAATATATTAGAATAAGGAAAAAGATAAAGAATAATTATAACATTATCTTATATTGGGTATTTTTAATCTAACGAAACATGATCCATAAATACTTCTCTTCATAATTTTTTCGATAATACTAATATAATTATCAAACCCCTAATGTCATACTCTTAATTTTTAGATGAATAATGATGGAAATTTGATTGTTTTTAGGACTATAAAGATATTTACATATTAATTAGTTCACATCACGGGTTTTGGCTGGACAATTTATCAAATTGTGCACCAACTGTTCTCATTATTCATTCTATTTTATTTTTCCTCATGTATTAGTCATAGATTTTAAAAAACCCTATGAAAACATTGTGATCTTCTATTAAAAAATATTTGATTATTGGTTTTAATGGAATGAGATAATATTTGGCCAAACAATTCAACCTTAGTTCACATGTATAAAAAAACTCACATAAATTTCAAAGAACATCCAAATAAAGGTTATATATAAAATATTGTAAAAATGTTACAATTTCATCAAAGTTGCATCAGGATATCACTATACACAAAATTTAATATATGATTCATCCATATTCTCCATATTATTAAATAAAACATATTGCTGATAAATATTATGATAAAAACCCATTTAATAAATAAAATTATGTTTTTATTGGTACCCTATTATAAATATTTTGTAAAATTTTATATTTTGAATATATGAAAAAAAATATTAAAGTGAATGTAATGGTCGATAAAATAGCATTGAAACGATAAAAAATTGAACATTTTGATTTTTATTGTAAAATAATGATTTTTTGATGGGAAGGTATTATATTAATTGAATGAATAATTATTTAAAAATTAAATTGACATTTAATGATTATTTTATAATATAAGAATGAATTCCTTTAATTAAAAATGAAATATTAAATATTCTCAACACAAAAATTTATTATAATTATATTATTTTGATTATAATTCATTGAATTATTAATTTTTGAAAATATGTCATTAATATTTTAAAGTAATGGAATATTATAGAAAATGTTCACAAATAAATATTTATTTTAAAATTCAATATCTTTTAAATCTTTATAAAATTACTATAATTGAATGGGTAATTGATTTTTCATTCCTTGTTGATGGATTATTCATGAAACTTATATGTTTTCTATTAATATTAATATCATTACTTATGTTATTAGTTAAGTCGTGGGATTGAAATTCTATGTTCATAAAAAGTTATGAAAGAATTAAAAAAATTAAAAAAATTAAGGATGCTAAAATATTCAGTTGATTGTAAATTATTTTCCAAATATTTTGGAATCAACTCAATAATGTAATATAGTAATCAGTTTTTGTTGGTCCAGATATTCTATCATTCACCATCCTTTGATTATTCATTAATATTTTCATTCTACCATCCATTAAATTTATTATAGTACTATAAATGGTGAATGTCGATGACTAGTGTTCGAGAGCATTATGATGATAATGAGGGGATGTTATTGAAAGGTTTTTTGGAATAATGAAATGACCACAAATGGAAAAAAAATTTGATAAGAAATCACACCATTGTGATGAGATGAAATGATCAAGTTAATTAGTATTGGATAAATATAGAGAACTGAGTGGAGGAGATTGTGGGAGGGGATCCCTTGATGTGACGTTTATTATTTTATCATTCGATGATATTTGATCTACATATTATATAGCTCGTATAAAATTGTTTTTCAATATCCATTTTTAGGTTTTAAGTTGTTTTGTATACAAAATTTCATATATCATTCATATTTTGGTAGTTTGATAGACTATATGACTTTTATTATGTGGAAATCATTTTTAAAATCATTAGCCACATTAATTCTGATCATATTTTTTGTAATGTTAGATCATGTTCATCAATTTACCATTGTTGTTGTATCCCAGTCTAGGAAACATATTACAAATACTATGTACACCACTTCATACTAGTTATATCATTATTTAAGAGGATATAATTGTCTATCAAAATAAAACACATACCCACATAATTCATATATGTAATTAATTCCTCTATGATAATTTGGACTAGGTGAATAGTTTCTATGCCTAGAAAATTATAAGGGATTTTTCAGAAATTAATTTAGAAAGTTATGAAGAACTAACAATCATGTACAATAAGATGAAATGGTGTGAGAAAAATCCTAACAAGATATATATAATGATAAAAAATGACCATCCATGAGGATATTTATTTAAATTTTTGTAATATGTTGCAACCATTATATTTTAGGTCAAATATTATATTTTTCATATTCTGTCATCCAACTGTATGTTTGATACATTCAATCAAAAAATTGACTAAATTTCTAAATAAAATTCCCTGATGGATATATCATCTACCTATTTAGGTTATATTGATTTTTTTCATGTATAATGGTTTTGATAAATATTTATAGATGTTGATAATGTGTGTGGGAGGATAATTAGAGTATGTAAATAGACTATTACAATATTATATCATAACTCTATATAGGTATATGTTGTTAATGTATATTTTATGGTATAAAGGAATATTATAAGGATTGGGTATTGTTACTCCACACATAGAGGTGGTAATCCCCCAATATAATGAACAGTTCAAAAGAATATGTATGGGTCCCACCAATGAGCCAGCTACCAAATCAACTTATGTTTCCTCTAGTGATGTATGATTTCTCTGTTAGTAAAAATTAATATGTTCGATGTTATGTTTATATATGTTATAAATTGGTCGAGAACTTGGTTCCATAGTTTTTTTTCTAAATCATAATTCATTTAATGTTCAATGTAAATATAGGGCTAATCATTGATGATCTAAATAAATTCTTCTTGAAAGTGATTAGCCCATAGTATATTTTTAGTGTGAGGAAATTATTATTATAATATCTTGTTTAAATCGGTGTTTATTGTTTTTTGATGATATTAAATACATAAAAATATAGTGATTATAGAGTGAAAATTACCAGTCATATAAGGATTCTTCTTATTTGCTCTAATCACTGCTAATGTGGTTTCTATATTTTTTATATAATATTTATAAAGAAATTCACAAATCAATGTAAAATTAGAAATATTTATGACCTCATTTCATCATATATTGAATATATTATTGTTTTTCATGAGATTAACTAATATTCTACAATTTCATTAATTGACATACATATCCTGATTTTTCGACACTGTCGAGTTATATATATATTTTTTTTTTGGGGGGGGGCTTCAATCTAACATTATGAATCCTAATTCATTATTATATTATATATTTATACAACATATATTTAAGAATACTAAATAATTATTATTTTTTAATAATGTTTTGAGTATATATAATAATTCAATATTAAATATATTTCATAGAGTTTATATATCTGTGGGTATCTATATGGAGAATAAATATTTCAATTCTCAGTGTTATCTATGATGATTGTATTTAATAATCGATCATACCTAAGAGATATATATTATTTGGTTCCTCGTGATTTCTCTAGAATAGATAACATACAATGAGGATATGATGTTCCATTTTCCATACAAATTATACAGTTTATTAATATCATATATTTTTAACTTATGGGGTATCCCAAAGAGGAAATATATCATATAGTCATCATTAATAAATTCATTGATATAATTTGAAACTTATTATTATTATTATTTTCTAGTTATATGATTTATATTGTGTAAAATATCCATTGTAGTTTTTCGATTATATTTGATCTCCATGAAACATTATTCAATCTTGGTACTAGTCTACAAACGTCAACCAAGTGGAGGTAGGATTTGGGATGTAAACACAAGTCATCAGAAGTAAAGAAGGATTCCATATATGCCATTTTAGTTCAATAATGTATTAGATTAGATGAAGTCTTGGGGTATGTTTTGTGAGTATGTAATTAGTAGGTAATAGATTTATAGTATTGGTAACAATTTATTGGTGTTTTTAGTTTTATTAACACACTAGGGAGAAATATTTTTAATCGTGGATGATATATAAATTAATTAAGTCCTAGATAATTTTTTTACCCCAGAACTATTATTCATTGAATGAAGGTAATATTCATGCGGGTACGTTAATTATATAGTTTTATGGTGAGTTTTTATTTTTGATTTGCGTGTATTCTCACCCATATTTGAAACTAATTGCTTTAATTTTCTCATTTCTCATGAGTGATTAGATTCATAAATAATAGTTTCATAAATAAAAAATGGGTACTGAGAACCTCATCCATTAGATGATCCTTGTTTTTTCAATTAACTAATATATGATCCATTCATTTTATTTCTCCTTTTAAGTGACATCATTTCCCACATGGAGAGGTGTATTATTATAAAATCATTATTTGGTAGATCTAGTTGATGGAGTGGGAGACAATTTTTATTGAGTTATGTGATATTAATAATATTCATTGTACACTTTGGGAGTTCAGTTAGCAGATATTTACTATTTACTATGATAAAACCAATCCACAAACAACACTAGTTTTGATAGACATGATTACTCATGTATAATGTTTCGTAAATATAGTCAATATCAAGATATCCTTCAATGATATGTTATATTGTAAAAATATCCATTGGTAGATGATGTTTCTTTTCGCCTCATGATTACAGAAACCCTAACATAGATATATATCAAGACCCTATTTAGGTACATGTTGTACCCTTCATTTTGATGTATAAAAATATTTATATAAATACTATTTTTATATATTTGTTGTGGTACATCGTAGATATAGTAAATATTATATTTTATAAGATAGTGTATTTATTGTTTTATTTCTAAGGAAATTCATCATAATTAGATTTTATATGAGGAGAGAAAATGTATAGTAGAGTCCTCATGTGATCATTAGTAGATGTGAATTCCCTTTTGGGGATTCTCCTAGATATGGGAGAATTCATGATTATCCATGGGGATATCTGGGGTAGTCCCACAGATAGATCCCCCTATTGAAACTAACAATGTGATTGAAGACACTACTGATGCAAGTATAGTGACCTAAATAAAGGATGTTCTACATGAGGAGTTAGTGATAAAATTTGATTATGTATTAAGAGATCATTAGATCAAATAATTTAAATTGCAAAATAATATATTTTGCTGGAAAACATAGTTTTATTAGGATGAGATATTTATTGACACATAGATTGAATGACTACAAACATATGATGACTTTTGAAATGTGATGTATAGTTCATATCACCACTTTAAGGATCCTAGTGCATATAAATTTAGTCATGTTATATTATTTTCTATTTTTTTCCGATTCATGGGATTTTAATATACCACATTATGGTACCTATGTTAGCTTGAGAGTCTATAGCGATGGAAATGTTATGTAACATGTTTTTTCTGATGTATTGTGTTAGAAAAGGGCGGGGAACAATATAACATGTGGTATTTCATAATTGTGTAGATATGACCCATATGTATCATATATAGAAATGATACACCACACATTAACTAAGTTTTGATTAATAAAATATTATGTATATGAAGTGAATTCCTCAACTGTGTTATGATTGAAAAAATGTGAGAGATGCAGGTTTTACCCTCACAAAATTATAGTAGACAAGACTATTTGTGGTAAACATATAATATTTGTGTAAAAATTATTTTATAGGATTATTTCCAGGGAATAAAATTATTTACATGGATACATACATAATGGATGATCATGGTTGACACATTTTGGGTGACCAATGTAACATCCATCAAACATTATCAAAATAGTCTTCACCTTTTTCTTATATTGATATAATAAAATTTAGACTAATAAATGTGGAAAAAATGTTGAATAGTTGTAATAAACTTTTTTGAATTAATATTTCAATTTTTTTGGAACATTTATTTATATACGTTAAACTATAGAACCAATATTTGATATGTATTTGTGGATCATCATTTTTTTAGAATAATATGGTGAAGAATTATTTTTTAAGATTGTGGTTTAGAGTGATGGTATCAATATAATTATCCACTATGACATGATTTTCACTAGTCATGTACCAATATGGGGTTTTCAAAAGTTGGGGACAACATAACACACTATCTGAAAATGATATTGGATGTTGTATAGTGTATACCAAATTTTGGTTAATGTACAGTTTTTAAATGATATACCCTAGTGTGGTGTGGCCCTTGATAGAGTACAACCTAAAGTCTTTACTTTTAACATTGTATATAATTTCATGATTCATAATGGTGGATGATTCATTATGTTTAGAAATAATATGGATGATATTTATTAAATATCCCATCAGTATGATTCATGAATAATTGAAAGAAACACAACCATGATGTTTTTTACTGTTTATGGGAATATATTAGGAGTTTTGAAATGAATAATTGGAATTATCTATTATATTTATTAGGATTGACCATTTTTTTCAATATTATTATCTCCAGGTAATTATTTTACATAACTTTTGTGTTTAAGATGATTAAAAAATGAGTCCAAAAATAGAGAACATGAAAACATTTTTCACCTTATTTATAGGAGTGGACTAGTATTGTTTCATTTGGGGGTTTATTCATTATAGATTCCATGTATTTATATAACATTTGGCGGGATAATTTCGTAAATTTGGAGACCGTGACACCCTAAAAAGAAATTATTAATAGTAATGAATTAAATTTTTATAGAAATTAGGGGTTCATGTTCCCATTCATTCATAAATAGATAAATAATTATTTAGTATGAATATTTTTAAGGTTGGTAACACATGTTATTATCACATCTAGTGATCTTCTAATTCTAATAAGTACTTATTTAAAAAAGTATTGATTCAATATATAAATTATTTGAAATTAGGGATTTAATTTTTATTGTGTCTGATATGATAAAATATTATATTCAATCCATATTTGGTTGAATCTAGTATATCTTATAGTATAACCCACCGATGATAGATTATGTATATACATAGATGTGTTTTATTCTGCATGATTTTTTAAACCGTCATAGATAGATTTTAATGTTGAAATCTTTTTTAGGTAAAAAATCAATCATCATAGTGAGAGGGATATTTGGATTATTTCTATGTTAATACTAAAATATTTAAGGATTTCCAAAACAAATGTACCTAGAAATATAAAACAGTAATTTCAACATTATAAATGGTTGTTTTAAATCTTTTCGGATTGTTTTGTTGGAAACATAATTTCATGTATACCACAATGAATTTTTTTAGAGATATTCTGTGCTATATGGTTTCTAATTAATACACATTTTAATTAATAAATTGATATATATTTATTGGGAGTGAAAATTATATTCTTTTAAATGTGGGATCATTTAAAATTTTGACACTGTTGATATTCCCAAAAATATTATCATCAATAGGGTAGGGAAATTTTTATATTCATTAGAGTTGACTAATTGAAAGAATGAATTTTTAATAATAAATTAATCTTGTAGGTAATATAAAAATGAAATGATTACATTTATTTAGTAGGAACAGATACTAAATGTTGAAAATTAATTATTATTTTATGATGATAATGATGTAGGTTTTTTAATTAATCTGATGATTAAAAAAATTAAGAGTTAATGATTTGTGATTAGTAGAATTTAATGAAATTTATATAGATTCTCTATTAAGTGCTTAGACATGGAATTTGTAGGGTAAATTAATGAAATTTACCAATGTGGATATAAATTTTCAAATGAAATATTTTTA
Source organism: Viscum album (assembly GCA_963277665.1). Classification (NCBI taxonomy): domain Eukaryota; kingdom Viridiplantae; phylum Streptophyta; class Magnoliopsida; order Santalales; family Viscaceae; genus Viscum; species Viscum album. Next base: position 1,971,006,130 of record OY728132.1, read on the forward strand.
CTACATTATTTGATTCAAAATAATCTATTTTCCATCTCTTACATTGATAGAAGATGATTATATGAAATGAATGAATTTCAAGGTGATACAGTAAATAATGAAACATTATTTACAATAATGTTATAACTAAACAATAAGAAAATTGAATTCACATATAAAAGAATATATTTTTGTAAAACCTTGAAAATATCTGTCGAGTTATGACACATCTCCCTTTCCAAACACCTTATTTTTCATGTGATTCATCCTTCTTCTCCACATGACCTAATACAGAAAATTATATGGTATATCTCGATAAAATGAAGTTAAATGAATCATGTTAAAAATAATTAAATGGATAAATATTTAATATTGAAAGGAGATAAGATTTTTTTAATACCGTTATAAACATTTAGGGACTTAAATAGTGTAATTAGAAGGATAAAAATTGATTGAAAAATAATTATTTTTTATATATTAAGTTGTGGTTTGAAATCTATTTATTTTAATAATTAATTTTCATATAATTTTGATATGTATAATATAATATGTTAATTTACATGAAATAATTAAATTATATTATTAAATATATATTCAATTAATAATATAATTAAAAAATACATATTTAATGAGTTAAAAAACAAAAACATTCTTTAAATTGGTTTGATATTATTTCTTATGAAAATAATTTAAAATTATTAAATTAATATTTTATTTTAAATTGATATTCCATAATAATTTTTATTCCTCTATTGTTAATATCCAAATCATAGTAATATTTATATCTAATGTATCATTATATATATTAGACCACCTAAATTTTAAGTATTGTTTTATGATTACTCATTTGAGTGTTGTGATATTAAATAATTATAGAAATAATTATTTTACTAATAATTTCATCTGGGTGTGTTCATTTTCTCTTGATTAATGATGAATAACTATAAATAATTATGATAAACTATGATGTAGGGAAAATTATTTGTTGTGTTTTAATTATATTGTATGTATTCAACAGTAATTGATGAATCTGGCTAGGAAATAGTAATTCGGAGGTGTGGTTATTATACAAAAAAAATAACAAATATTTATTTCATCTTTTCAATTATTAAATGGATCAATGATGATTTGATACGAATAAAATATAGGAAACCCTGATGCATTTTATAGAGAATACATTGATAATATTATGAAGGATTTTATGATTGGTTCTATGAAATAATGAAAATGAAAAAAATGAATTAATATTAGATCCAAAAAATCATCATAGTTACGTGAAATAACAATCTTAATAGATTACAAATCAGCAAAAATTAGTCGAATGATAGATGTAGTTGTGTTAGTATCATTAAATATTAGAATATAATGTTTTCTGAATTATTGGGTTTCATAAACAATATATAGTTTAGTATCCTGTCATCCATTTTTTGTGTCAACAAAATCAGTTCCTGCATACCAATTAATTTCATAAAATATATTAAACATATGAACCCCCTACCATAGTCTCTATTTGAATAATAATGAGTGAACATTTTATATTAAAAATATCATTTCATTTGACTTTTTTTACACAAAATTATTGAATGGAGAGAATTATAAGTGAATAAACCATGTATACACTCAGTCTATATTGAAAAACATTATTTACTTATACACTAAATTAAAAATTATGTATTATAAGAAATGTGGGTCAGTGGGTAGAGTCTGTATATGCCCTGTATGCACTAATGTCTTACTGATTATCAAATCTGTAGAGATTTTGTATTTTGGATGAATATTAATTATACATTAAATAGTATTTGATCTCTATCTGCAAAATATTAATGAGTTTCTTGTCTTCCAAACACCGCAAATACCTCTAATAGGCACAAAATGAAACAATTAATCCTGCAATTTTTATATATTTATACATAACAATTATACATAATAGAATGTATGCATGTCTATTAATATAAAAATATATTTTATTAATAAGGATTTAGTAATCATATCAACTATTCATTTCTGTGTCAATTCAGAGAATAAAATATTCAATTTTGAATAATTATTCCTTTATATTTTTGATGGAAAAATTTATTCATATCATGTGACTAAAATTTATGAATTTTTAGTGGAAATAGTTTCTTATGATTTTATGTCATATGATAACGTTTCTTGTATTATTTTTAATGAAACCACGAGGAATGTGATACTCCTTGAGAAATAAAATTTCCATGGTATAATTACTCACTACATAGAGTGTCTTAGTTTAACAGACTCATATAATGGGGTATTACTCCTCTCATAATAATTTTTATAAACTACTTGGGTGATGCATTCTACATTCAGTGGTTTATTAGTCCTCTATATAGATGAGAAACATTATTAAATAGGTGGAATCATGCAGGGTAGCTGTCCCCAATTACTACTATTATTAATTTTTTATGAAGAGATGATATGAGCTATAATATTAGAGAAATTTTTGTTCTATAGTTATTGGCTACTTATATATTTTATTATAGTGTAATTCATTTCTAGATACAATATATAGTGATGAATATAAATTTTTATAAAAGACACTGTTCCGCCCTTTAATGTAAAATTCTATAGGAGATGATTAAAATGATTTAGTTATTTTTGAATATGTGGAATCATCTAATTTCTTTGATGTTAACATTAATTAAATCTTTCAATCATTTATCCCAATTTTTTAAATATGAAAAAATAGATCTCTGAATGACTACTGTAATGATGGGTAGTAGGTTAAAGTGTTTTTAATGGATACATTATTATCTATAGTGTTAAATTTCATCTCTATGTTTCTATGATTATTCATATATAATCCATATATTATTTCATTTTTTATTTTGGTAACTCATCTATACATGAGTATTTTAGATTTCATGTATTTTTATTTATTTTATATAATCATCAAAGGTATATATATAATCAATATTATAGGTGGACTCATCTGACATAGGATGGGTATCTGGAAATATTGAAAAATGTATTGATTTTATATATTGAGAGAGATGTTTTTATAAAATATTTCCATGGTGAATTTTGAAGATAGTAAGAAATGTTGGTTATCAATTATAAACAATACCTAGAATCACATGACATAATTTGGTTCATGGAGTCTCTTCTTGGATATTCTTGATAAGGGAAGAAGGTGATTTTTTCAAATCAATCATAAAGAGTACTATTACCCATAGATTTTAGTTACATATCATTGTATCACATGGGGTAGGGTATTGTATAACCAATTTTCATAAATTCATTTATATGACTCTTATTTATATATATATTTATATTCTAGATGATTTTTGTATTATTTATAGTTAATCACATATCGTATGCAAGTATTTTTAAGTTAAGTCCTTAGTTGAATGTTTATTCCAAATATTTTTTTGTTACATACCTCTGGCCTATTAGTGCAGGTCTATGGATGCTTCACCTAACTCACCACATACGTAAGAGAAGCCTTAGTGGGATATGTTATGTAACATGATATGTGATTATATGTAGTAATAAACAATATTTTAGTCACTATGATTTAACAACCTATGCAATTGTACATTTGTCTTATGAGGGAATAGATGTGGCTAAGACTAATTCAAATTATAGTAGTAAAAAATTATTATTTAGAGGATTTTGGTGTCATGAAGTGATGATTATTAAGGGAGTGACATGGAATGCTGGAGAGTTGTTTGATCCTAGAAATTTAATGTGAAATATGGATGTGTTATGTGATTCATATATGACTATCCGATCCATGATTGTTTTTGATCCCAAATATATGAGGGAATATGTGTGAGGTGGGAATTTTTGTTCATGTGATTCATATAACAACCTTTCTCTTTATTACAAAAAAACATGATTTATTACATAAAAATCACATGATACAACATATAAGATCAAGATGTATAGTGTATTTGGGGATTAAGATCATTACATTACAACTTAAAACATGACATACAACTTTTTTATTGAAAACATCCTATTCAAGAAATCTACATTCCCTCTTACTTAGTATTTCATGTAATAACATGGGGACATGTATATGAAAATGGGGAGCTATAAATCCTATTAAAGGAATAATCACATAATAACATGAGTAATAAAATACATTTTAGGAAATAGCAATACCAATGGGGGACATCAAAAATATTCAAATAATGGCATGATAAATCATGATAATCATAACATGGAAATACAACAACAACACTTAACATGTAATTTAGAATGAGGCAAGGCTAATTGCACATGAAGCATGATTAAAGCCTCAATTCACATGAAGAATGTGTAAAACCAAATTGAACACGAATTATCATGAGTCAACACTCATTGCACATCATGTATCATTACACTATATTTTACCAAATGCATTAGAGTGCTATTAGAGAACACCCTTCTTAAACATTTCAATTCATGCTTATGTGTACCACATTACTCATATAACCTAAAATCAATCACATGTTATTGCCTGATTATGTAATATGGAATAAATATATGGAAGAACCATTCAGTATGTATATATTCCCAAATGTGAATACCCTTTATAGAGTAATGGTTACGGTATTCACTACATAATGATCTTGGCATGGAAAAAAGTGGAGCAATTTAGGCAGCATAACAGCATGACATAAGGATTGATGAAATTTATTAATGATAGAAAAATTGATCTCTCATAAAATGTACATGAAATGGAGAGTATGTTTTTCATATAGATACACTTCCCAACAAAAATAATTTAATTTAGATGCATAAAAAAATAGAATTACATAGATGTAATAGAGGTGGTAGAAATCCCTCATAGAATTTAAACATGGTAACAGGTCTACATGGGAGGAATTAATAATAGAGAAAGGGGTCTTCCATCGTCAAAACAGAAAAAGTGAATAATGTTGTAGGTGATAAATCATACCTCAACAATTTTAATTGAAAACAAAAGAGCATATCAACTTATAGATAATCAGACAATATTGAGAAAAGAAAAAAATCCCATAATTAAATTTTTGATCCCAATAGCTTGGGAGAGTCTTGATAAAGGCTTATGGGGAGCTTGGGAAACCATGCTAAATTTTAGAGGGAGGAGGGATGGATTTGGTCTATATCAAAAGGATTTGAGTGAAGTAGAATTTGGAGCTTTGGTGGGATTATATAGGAAAGAAGTGGGAATTCATTATTATTTATGTGTGGGATACAACACTTTAAACTAATCAAAACACCAAACCAGCACATTGTATTTGCCCATGTTTTTATTTAAAGAGGAGTATAAAACAATATTTTATAATTATAATGGCAGAACTTCTTAATATAATAGGGTTTCTCATGTCGGGGTGAGTCCCACTCTCAATGAAAACAATTTAAAAAGACAAAATGTTTTATAATCCTTGAAGTGTCCACTAATGCTTTGTAAAAAAAATCAAACAAACCAAAAATAAAACTTTTATTGGAAAAAATATATTAACAGAACAAAATGATTATATTATTGTATTATATTACTGTTGGATAATTATGATGTCAAAAACACATTGTATATTTAGACAGTATTGAATATGTTCCAAAAAAATTTACTTTCTCAGAAAATTATGATAAATTTACCAAATGATAATTTGGATGTCCTAATTCCAAAATTACATTTTATTTTATCTCTATAATTTTATAAATATTTGAATTATTAATTTTAAAAAGAAAACCACATTTATCAAAAATTCATTGGTTTTGACAAAAACAGCTTTCAAAAGTTAATAAAAATTACTATTACATTCATAAAAGTGTACGATAATTTATATTTAATGAAAATTAATTTAATAATAATAACAATATTTTTATAAAATATTATTTATTTCAATAATCCAATAATTTTAAAAAATATATTTTATATTTGAATATTAACAAAAAATATTATTCATGATATAAAAACAATTTACAGAGTAACTGTAACACCCCAGGTAAATAAAGAATATGACATTTTCATATTTATCCATATTTTTGAATAAAATATTAATATGACTTTAAATGGGACGCTATGCTCGATGGCGTACCCAACACGCAACAACGAGTTTCTTGGAAATCTTACGTTGCACTCTAATAATAAAATAATATTATTTTAAATGGTAGTTAACATGTAGCCGTTGTAATGGCGGGAATGGACAGAAATAACTAAAATATGATTATATATGTTCTTAAATGTTTTTACATTTATACAATAAAAGATAAAGGCTTAAAATACGGAAATAATTCAATTTAAGGCGTATATGCCCTAGTTTTCACTAAAGGTTCACTTATCACCTTTTGATGGTGAACCGTCATTAAATATAGTTTTGTTCACTCTTAAACATTTTTTTGGACCAAATAAAACTCTTATTAAGAATCGGGACATCAAGATTTACTTTGTGTAAATTTTTGTTATCTTTCCGATAAAGTTCATTTTTTTTAATGAATAGTGTAAAATGTAGTATTTTAATTCAAAACCACATTTTAATCTAATTTATTTATATTATTAGATTATATTTTTAATTGGGTTTAAATTGAAATTAGAAAATATTTTTACCATTAAATCCAATAGTGGTCGTTGGAATCAATTTCACTTTGAAATCGGACTTAAACTAGTGTCAATCTTTTGATACTTATTATTTCATAAAAACACGCAATTTGTCATGACAGTGGGAATTAATTATTAAATTAATTAATGTGACTTATATGTTTTGAATTTTGAAAAACGGACTTCATTTTTGAATTCAGAATATCAAATATATCTTAGGGTGAATTTTTGGGATTTTTCAGAAAAACTTCAATTTTTGATGAATAGTGAAACCACTAAGTGGTACTTATAAAAACTGATTTTCCATTTAAATGAAATTTTGACATCATTGTGTTTTGATTTTCAAAAATCCGACATACATGGTTTTCATTAAGAAGTAAAATGTGGTTCAATGAGATTAAAATAATTTTTTGGTGAATAGTAACTTATAAAGTTTTTAATCGCGATTAGTGGTAATTAGTGTACTTTAAGATACAAATAATGCTTTAATAAAATGAGATGAGCTTGACACATGTCTTTCCCTCATTGGTTGTGTCATGGAAGACCAAGACAAGCCATGGGTCAACTTGGGGACCCCATGGATCCACATTGGTTGGGAAATGACATAAATAACTTTTTAATTAATGTAAAAGTAAAAAATGACACAAACATGATATGTTTTACTATAACAATATTTTGTGGGGTTATACAAGTCATATTTTTGATTATAAATATTCATTGGAAAGCTAAAAAGATTTCCTACATCATAGTATTTTTTTTATAATTTTTAGACATTAAATAAATTAAATTATTTATGACATAATAATGATGCAGCGATGACATCATTATTTGACGATTTAAATAAAATGGAAAGATAATGTAAAATCTATGAACTACACATGTCCAAAACATATTGGATGAGTGGATTTCGATGACTTATCACCTTATCCACGAATTATATCAATTTGGGACCTTTTTAAACCGAAACACATTTTCAAATAAAGTAATATTTCTTTACTTTCCAAAAGTTCCCCTCCTCTCCTCTTATAAAAGGCCCCCACCTCTACCTCGTTTCACACACTCCTCAAGCCTTTGGCTCGGCCAAAACCTTCCAATTTACTCTCTCCACATCCCTCTCCTCATCCTAGAGGATCCCATTTGTGCATAATCCTTTCAATGTGAGCCTTTAGGCTCAAATCAAAAGGAGTTACACTTTTAAAGGTAATTCATTCTCTCATGTTCATTTGTTTTATTTGGCTTCTCCAACCCCCTAAACTCTTTTTATTTACTTCTTTTGTAACAATAACATTATCTTCAATATACTATGATGTTGTTATAAGATTTATTCGAGCTACACTCTCACACAACTACATCAAATGGTTAAAGAACATACGGTTTCTGTGGATGGTGAAATTCTGCCTCCCGAAATGATGATTGTTCAATACTCATTTAACACCTTAAAAGGTGGCCATTATGATGTTACTATTTTTATATATGATATATAATATGTTTATGTTTTATTTATGCTTCTGTAATTTTCATTTTTGTCTTAACTTTATGGATTCCATTATGGGTATACGCGATATCTTCATTTAAGGAAGTGCGGACTACCACCCCTCAAAGTGATTTGATTCGTTAAATACCATATGTGGGATGTATAAAGGATGGAAATATGATATTATTTATGATAGTATACTGGAATTATAATATACCTTTATATCATTATTATTCCATTCTATAAAATTCGAAATAGAAATGAAAGTAGCGTTCATGCGTACGTACGGCTTACCGTCTCCATGAACGGTGCATTTCATTTCTTACCTCTAAATGATTATGCAATGTTATAAATGCATGCATGTAATGGATATTTATGACATATATGATATATACATAATGAATAAAATTCTGGGTATAATAAACATTTTTCCACACGAACAACATGTAATTGTAAGAAGTCCACTTTCGACTTAAGAACCAAATATCGACAAAACAAATATAATTAACTTAAATGATTACATAATGTTTATGACATGGTAATAAGTGGTATAATAGTAATTATGAACTTGAAAAAGGTTCTTAAGAAAGTAGAAATTAACTCATGTTTATTATTCAGGAGATTAAATAACGATCGAGTCAAGTCGGACCCGAGGTAAGGGATCCTACTCCTCTCTTTCTTTTTTAAGTACACACTTTAATGTCATTCCTTTTAAATATCTTCTTTCTTGTTATTGTGATGATATTTTATATTATAAATACTGTAATTTTTGTTTTCATGTGATGAGAGACCCTATTCTCTCTCATCAATCCATTTTTGAAGTTTTGAGTGGCGCCGTTAGGCTGCCGAACTTTCGTAAGAGATCTAACCTCTCTCTTTCTTTTTAAGTACTCTCCTTTATGTCACTTCTTTTAAGCTCCTATTTGTAATGTTATGGGATGTTCTTTTATATTCCTCTTTCTGTAAATTTTATTGTAATGTGATGAGATACCCTATTTGATCTCATCAATCCATATTCGGAAGTTTTATGTGGCGTCGTTAGGCTGCCAAGTTTTCGTAAGGGATTTTTCATCTCACTTTTATTCCAGTGAGATTTATGATACATTTGCCACAAATTCCATTGAGTGGTGTATGTACTGCCCATTATTCTACTCTCTGTGTAATAAACTTTAGTTTATGAGTATTTACATCAATGATCTATTGTCCTTCTTTCATGGGGTGTATGTTTTGAAAGATACCCAAGTCGGTAAGGGAACCTTTCACCCTCCTCTTTTTTAAAAGAATTCTTTTGTTGGGTCTTTTAATTTACATATTGTTATGTTGGGATATGTTCTCATATATCCTTATTGATGTAAATTTTATGTCCAAGTGATGAGATACACTTTTTATCTCTCATCAACTCATTTTGATGTGATGCCGTTAGGCTGTCAAGGGAACTTTTTAACCCAATTTCGATTTCTTTGGGTTCAACTTGTAGTCATTGAATATGTCATCCATTGAATATGTGTGAATGAACTTTTATTGTTTTACACTTAATATCCACTTATATTGTGTATATATATATTTTTCACACATATTTTTGAGATTTATTTGTCCTTAATTTAAGGATACCTTCTTTATAAGGGATTTCATCACATTTGACATTTCTATTGAGGATTCATTGTTGTTATGCACCAATTCACTCTTATATGGTGTATATACTGTCCTTTGGAGTATTATATCATGAATCCTTTTATTCTCATGATATTATAAAGTTATGAATAAATGTTATTCCACGATTATTGTATTCAAGTGTCTCTAATTTTGGTAAAACCCCATTAACCAAAATATCGTTTTAAATGTTTTAATTATTTGTTCTTATTAATATCCATGTTTTCAAAATGGTTTTAAGGATTTATTTAAGTTTATATTAATGGTTTAAAATGTTAAAATCTTCAAGGTGGTATGGGACACTTTGATTCAAAAATCTCTTTATTAAATGTTTTAAATGGTTTTGGAAATGGTTTCTTTTTGAATGGATTCATTATTTCAATATCCTAAAATGTTATATTGTGATTGAAATGTGGAAATGTTATGTTTCCTTTATTCATGTTTATGTGATACGATTATGTTATGGTTCTTGGGCATTGTTATGAAGAACGGGTGGTTCTGTGATAAACTAAGGGCGGGTGAGCCCGATATATCTCTCCAATGCATTGGGTAACGGGAAGGAGTGAAACGTTACGGTTTCTCCGAAGAGATTTTAGAGAATATACTGTGATGGGTATTCCAAACATAACCAAGAGGGTTACTCCCTACGTAAGAATGTTATTAATGCCTCAAGTTACCTTTATGTCTTATGATTTCAATGATTTATTCATCATTTGATATGCCTATGTTTTATGGGTAATGTATGATTTCATTCTTATGTATATATGAACTCATGTTTCCTTTCCATATTTTTATAACCCTTACTGAGCTTTTTATGCTCTTCCCAAGTTTTTGAAATGTTTTTCACAGGTCAAGGGAAAGGTACATGATGTGACGATAGTGTCAAGGATGTGTCAAGAAATAATCCGTGTTTTATTTTAAATAGGTTTCCATTGACGGGAAGAATGAATATTGTCTTTTATGTAACCACTTTGTTTAAATGTGGAATGTAATGCAATTTTCACGATCTATTTCTCTAAAAATCTAAACCTGAAAAGATCCTCAATGTGTAATCTTGTAATAACTCAAGTTTAAGTAAGGTTTAAGGCTGGGGCCTTATAGTTGGTATCAAAGGTCGGTTTAGATAACTTTAGAGGTTAGGGTATTCTTTAAGCATAAGTGACAATTACCATAATGGTTAGGATTTCAGAAAGAGTCTTAGTTTTAGATAAAGTGAATGAGTAAGTATATATTATTGTTTATATTACTCATTAGTACGTGATGGTTTTGTTGATATACTCACACTGACCTTTTTGGTTTTAGTAAATGGCTGGAATCAGCAGGCACCAAAGTAATAGTGGATGTGAAGGAAACTGTGATAGTTTTTTGAGCAAGCAACTGAATGATATGGGAGCTGCAATGTGAACTCTTTTGATTATCCTCAACCAACTATCTGGAGTCATGATTGACCACCTAAACCTTGGAGATTTCTCTAAGGAATCATATATGCAAGAAACAAATCCCTACGGAAGTACTGGTAATAATCATAAAGGTAAGTGTGTTCAAAAACCTATGTGTCATATATGTGGAAAGAAACACCTAGGAAAATGTTTCAAAGGGACAGAAATATGATATAGATGTGGAAATGAAGGTCATAAAGCAAGAACCTGCCCTGGAAAAAGGAAGCATCCAGTTGACTCGAGGAAAGGGAAAGAAGTTCTTTCTGAGGTATCAATTGAATGTTTTAAATGTGGTGTGCATGGTCATTATGAAAACACATGTCCTATGAAGAAGTTTCGTGAATGGGGTCACCAAGAGCGTACCAATATTTGTTTACCAATACCTAATGCCATTCTGATTGAGGATGAAGATACTGACAATGACCAATCAAAGGTATGTACTATTTCTTGACTATTGTTTTCTTATTTTGGAATCTTAGGATACGATTCATGATTTTGTTTGTAGGAAAGAGGTATTTCAGAATTAGTTGGAAAGGAATGGATAATGGATCATTAAGAATGTTGAATGAGTAAGATGTCAACATATAAGGGCTTCAAGAGTTAGGGTGAAATTCATAAGAGTATTAAGTATCTTTGGATGATGTGGTTACATTAGAAGACTTTTTATATTATGTGTAACCCTGATGTTTAATATAGGCAAATTTTATTCAAGTAGTAGTTATCTTTTCTTTTGTGGACATAGCTATAAAGAACCATTTGGGTTTATATGATCCTTAGTTTTGAGGTAATTATGGGTTACCATATCTTATGATTGAAGTGAAAGGCATGAGATAAAATTGAGGTTAAATTATGTAATGGTTATTTTTGATGATTTTATCCCTTTTTGGGTAATGATTTGAGAATTATATAGTTTTGGAAAAAGGACAACACGCAGGCCGTGTGACAACCCGTCGTGTCGGACAATGCTGCGGGAATCGAACGCACAACCAAAGTGCGACTGGTATTTATCGCCAACCACTGGACTACGTGAAGTCCCTGGTTAGTTTGACTGATTCTTTTTAGTTATATGATTTTATGAATTAAGAGTAAGTTGATTTTGGAGGATATGTGATGAGGATAATTACTTTTCAATGTGAAACTTTAGGAGCGACTAATGTTGTTTGGAGATAAATGTTACGATTTAACTTGGAAGACTATGTGACTAAATCCTTCAAATATTTGGGTTTCAATCTTATATTGGTTTACTTTGAAGAATATTATGGAAAAATTTTTTATCGGATGGTCCTCGTTGAACTTTGGGTTTTGTTGGACAAATTTTGGAGATTAAGAATAGATTTTCTTTTTATAAGGGGTTATCCTTTTCTGGATTATCTGATCTTGTACTAACCTTTTTGGTTTTGGTTTTGGTTAAAGCCTAAATACATGGGATGTATATAGTTCTCTTTTGGGGATTAGGTGATTCTATAGAAGTTGATTTTAGTACTCTTAATGCGAACAAGTCTCCCTAAATACTCGTCTTTTAGAAAAAATATGAGTTTGCCTAAGGAATCTAGTAAAAGTTGAAAGTCAACATGATAAGTGATTATTCTTCCTTATGAATAAATTCCTCAATAAAAAGTAACTTAAAACAAAAATATTGTCTATTTACTTTCCCTACTGGGGAACCCAAAACCGTTTAACCCATCACAAGTTTGTGATTTTCTTATTGTTAACTTTATCCTAAACTTGTTTTCTATCACTCTCCATCGGAACATGACCCTATGTTTTCTCCTCCATGTCCATATTTTCATACTAAGAATCCTAGTGTGGGTTAACTTGGGTGACCTCTGTGCTTATCTTTCTTTATTTAAAAGTGATTGTTTTACCGACTCTTGTTCCGATGTGGGACGTTCAAGGATGTTTCCAAGCGCAATTTTAAAATTGTGAGGACGCAATTCCGAAAAAGGGGGGAAGGATGTAACACCCCGGGTAAATAAAGAATATGACATTTTCATATTTATCCATATTTGTGAATAAAATATTAATATGACTTTAAAGGGGACGCTATGCTCGATGGCGTACCCAACACGCAACAACGAGTTTCTTGGAAATCTTACGTTGCACTCTAATAATAAAATAATATTATTTTAAATGGTAGTTAACATGTAGCCGTTGTAATGGCGGGAATGGACAGAAATAACTAAAATATGATTATATATGTTCTTAAATGTTTTTACATTTATACAATAAAAGATAAAGGCTTAAAATACGGAAAGAATTCAATCTAAGGCGTATATGCCCTAGTTTTCACTAAAGGTTCACTTATCACCTTTTTATGGTGAAACTTCATTAAATATAGTTTTGTTCACTCTTAAACATTTTTTTGGACCAAATAAAACTCTTATTAAGAATCGAGACATCAAAATTTACTTTGTGTAAATTTTTGGTATCTTTCCGATAAAGTTCATTTTTTTAATGAATAGTGTAAAATGTAGTATTTTAATTCAAAACCACTTTTTAATCTAATTTATTTATATGATTAGATTATATTTTGAATTGGTTTTAAAGTGAAATTAGAAAATATTTTTACCATTAAATCCAATAGTGGTCGTTGGAATCAATTTCACTTTGAAATCGGACATAAACTAGTGTCAATCTTTTGATACTTATTGTTTCATAAAAACACGCTATTTGTCATGACAGCGGGAATTAATTATTAAATTAATTAATGTGACTTATATGTTTTGAATTATGTAAAACTGACTTCATTTTTGAATTCAGAATATCAAATATAGCTTACGGTGAATTTTTGGGATTTTTCTGAAAAACTTCAATTTTTGATGAATAGTGAAACCACTATGTGGTACTTATAAAAACTGATTTTCCGTTTAAATGAAATTTTTCCATCATTGTGTTTTGATTTACAAAAATCTGACATACATGGTTGTCATTAAGAAGTAAAATGTGGTTCAATGAGATTAAAATAATTTTTTGGTGAATAATAACTTATTAAGTTTTTAATCGCGATAAGTGGTAATTAGTGTAGTTTAAGGTAAAAATAATGCTTTAATAAAATGATATGAGCTTGACACATGTCTTACCCTCATTGGTTGTGTCATTGCCGACCAATACAAGCCATGGGTCAACTTGGGTACCCCATGGATCCACTTTGGTTGGGAAATGACATAAATAACTTTTTAATTAATGTAAAAGTAAAAATGACACAAACATGATATGTTTTACTAAAACAATTTTTATGTGGGTTTATACAAGTCATATTTTTTATTATAAATATTAATTGGAAATATAAAAAGATTTCCTACATCATAGTATTTATTTATAATTTTAAGACATTAAATAAAATAAATTATTTATGACATAATAATGATGCAGCGATGACATCATTATTTGACGATTTAAATAAAATGGAAAGATAATGTAAAATCTATGAACTACACATGTCCAAAACTTATTGGATGAGTGGATTTCGAAGCTTTATCACCTTATCCAAGAATTATATTAATGTGGGACCTTTTTAAACCGAAACAAATTTTCAAATAAAGTAATATTTCTTTACATTCCAAAAGTGCCCCTCCTCTCCTCTTATAAAAGGCCCCCACCTCTACCTCATTTCACACACTCCTCAAGCCTTTGGCTCGGCCAAACCCTTCCAATTTACTCTCTCCAAATCCCTCTACTCATACTAGAGGATCCCATTTGGGCATAAGCCTTTCAAAGGAAGCCTTTAGACTCAAATCAAAAGGAGTTACACTTTTAAAGGTAATTCATTCTCTCATGTTCATTTGTTTTATTTTGCTTATCCAACCCCCTAAACACTTTTTATTTACTTCTTTTGTAACAACAACAGTATCTTCAATATACTAGGATGTTGTTATAAGATTTATTCGAGCAACACTCTCACACAACTACATCAAATGGTTAAAGAACATACGGTTTCCGTGGATGGTGAAATTCTGCCTCCCGAAACGATGATTGTTCAATAATCATTTAACACCATAAAAAGTGGCCATTATGATGTCACTATTTTTATATATGATATATAATATTTTTATGTTTTATTTATGCTTCTGTATTTTTCATTTTTGTCTTACCTTTATGGCTTCCATTATGGGTATACGCGATATCTTCATTTAAGGAAGTTCGGACTACCGCCCCCTAAAAGTGATTTGATTCGTTAAATACCATATGTGGGATGTATAAAAGATGGAAATATGATATTATATATGATATTATACTGAATTATAATATACCTTTATATCATTATTATTCCATTCTATAAAATACGAAATAGAAATGAAAGTAGCGTTCATGCGTACGTACGGCTTACCGTCTCTATGAACGGTGCATTTCATTTCATACCACTAAATGATTATGTAATGTTATAAATGCATGCATGTACTGGATATATATGAAATATATTATATCTTCATAATTAATACAATTCTGGATATAATAAACATTTGTCCACATGAACAACATATAATTGTAAGAAGTCCACTTTCGACTTAAGAACCAAATATCGGCAAAACAAATATTATTAACTTAAATGATTACATAATGTTTATGACATGGTAATAAGTGGTATAAAAGTAATAATAAAATTGAAAAAGGTTCTTAAGAAAGTAGAAATTAACTCAAGTTTATTATTCAGGAGATTAAAGAACGATCGAGTCAAGTCGGACCCAAGGTAAGGGATCCTACTCCTCTCTTTCTTTTTTAAGTACACACTTTTATGTCATTCCTTTTAAAGCTCTTCTTTCTTGTTATTGGGATGATATTTTATATTAAACATACTGTAATTTTTATGTTCATGTGATGAGAGACACTATTCTCTCTCATCAATCCATTTTGGAAGTTTTGAGTGGCGCCGTTAGGCTGCCGAACTTTCGTAAGAGATCTAACCTCTCTATTTCTTTTTAAGTACTCTCCTTTATGTCACTTCTTTTAAGCTCCTCTTTGTAATGTTGTGGGATGTTATTTTATATTCCTCTTGCTGTAAATTTTATTGAAATGTGATGAGATACCCTATTTGATCTCATCAATCCATATTCGGAAGTTTTATGTGGCGTCGTTAGGCTGCCGAGTTTTCGTAAGGGATTTTTCATCTCACTTTTATTCCAGTGAGATTTATGATACATTTTCCACAAATTCCATTGAGTGGTGTATGTACTGCCCATTATTCTACTCTTTGTGTAATAAACATTCATTTATGAGTATTTACATCAATGATCTATTGTCCTTCTTTCATGGGGTGTATGTTTTGAAAGATACCCAAGTCGGTAAGGGAACCTTTCACCCTCCTCTTTTTTAAAAGACTTCTTTTGTTGGGTCTTTTAATTTACATATTGTTATGTTGGATATGTTCTCATATATCCTTATTGATGTAAATTTTATGTCTAAGTGATGAGATACACTTTTTATCTCTCATCAACTCATTTTGATGTGATGCCGTTAGGCTTTCAAGGGAACTTTTTAACCCAATTTCGATTTATTTGGGTTCAACTTGTAGTCATTGAATATGTCATCCATTGAATATGTGTGAATGACCTTTTATTGTTTTACACTTATTATCCACTTATATTGGGTGTATATATATTTGTCACACATATTTTTGAGATTTATTTGTCCTTAATTTAAGGATACCTTCTTTATAAGGGATTTCATCACATTTGACATTTCTATTGAGGGTTCATTGTTGTTATGAACCAATTCACTCTTATATGGTGTATATACTGTCCTTTGGAGTATTATATCATGAATCCATTTATTCTCATGATATTATAAAGTTCTTACTAAATTTTATTCCTCGATTATTGTATTCAAGTGTCTCTAATTTTGGTAAAACCCCTTTAACCAAAATATCGTTTTAAATGTTTTAATTATTTGTTCTTATTAATATCCATGTTTTCAAAATGGTTTTAATGATTTATTTATATAGATATTAATGGTTAAAAATGTTAAAATCTTCACGGTGGTATGGGACACTTTGATTCAAAAATCTCTTTATTTAATGTTTTAAATGGTTTTGGAAATGGTTTCTTTTTGAATGGATTCATTATTTCAATATCCTATAATGTTATATTGTGATTGAAATGGGGAAATGTTATGTTTCCTTTATTCAAGTTTATGTGATACGATTATGTTATGGTTCTTGGGAATTGTTATGAAGAACGGGTGGTTCCATGATAAACTAAGGGCGGGTGAGCACGATATAGCTCTCCAATGCATTGGGTAACGCAAAGGAGTGAAACTTTAAGGTTTCTCCGAAGAGATTTTAGGGAATATACTGTGATGGGTATTCCAAACATAACCAAGAGGGTTACTCCCTACGTAAGAATGTTATGAATGCCTCAAGTTACCTCTATGTCTTATGATTTCTATGATTTATTCATCATTTGATATGCCTATGTTTTATGGGTAATGTATGATTTCATTTTTATGTATATATGAACTCATGTTTCCTTTCCATATTTTTATAACCCTTACTGAGATTTTTATTCTCATCCCAAGTTTTTGAAATGTTTTTCACAGGTCAAGGGAAAGGTACATGATGTGACGATAGTGTCAAGGATGTGTCAAGAAAGAATCCGTGTTTTATTTTAAATAGGTTTCCATTGATGGGAAGAATGAATATTGTCTTTTATGTAACCACTTTGTTTAAATGTGGAATGTAATGCAAGTTTCATGATCTAATTCTCTAAAACTCTAAACCTGAAAAGATCCTCAATGTGTAATCTTGTAATAACTCAAGTTTAAGTAAGCTTTAAGGCTGGGGCCTTATAGTAACTTTAAAAATAATGTATATTTTTAATACAAGAATAATGTACATACACTTAGGGCTAGGGTATCATTATGTAACCTCTTATAACACCCATATAAGACTGAAGGGTAATGTGTGTGATGGTGATAGAATCTTTCGGAGGCTCTGATAACATCTCTCAGTTGGTAATATCTATTAAATTTCATATCTCCCGTAGTCAATTCCGCTCAAGCATGATGTTTTCATGAACTGCTTGGTCTTAGTCATTAGTGAAGACCAATGATTCCACATCTTTTTCGATCTCCAACATTTGAGCATCTTATGAGGAATGTCTTATAGATCAGGCTATTACTTCATTTTTCTAAGTAACGATCACAATTCTTAACAGTATTATAAAATCCAAGAAACATAAAACCAAATAAGTCTGTATGATTTACATAACCATAAAAATCTTTTAAATAGACCAAGAAGAATTTTCATTAATTAATTTCTTGGGTTGTTACATTATTCCCCCCATAAGAAAATCACACTAAAAATTTATATTTCCCAAAATAAAATATATGTGGGTAACTCTGCTTCATCACTTCCTCAGATTCCCACATCAAATATTTAAACATTATGTTTTTCCACAACACCATTACTATAAGAATTTTTTTATTTGGTAGAACATTTTCTCTAGGTTCTACGATCATCACTGGTTGCTCCTTGTAAGAAAGATCATCCTCTAGTTGTACTACCTCTGATGAAATTAGATGTGAAGGGTCTATTATGTACTTCTATAAGAGGGATACATGAAATAAATCCAGTACATTGGCCATGGTAGGTTGAAGTTCTAGTGGATAGGCCATATCCCCATCATGATATTCAATCTCGAAGGAGACAATGTACCTAGGTCTTAACATCCCTTTCTTTCCAAACCTCAAGAACATCTTCCATAGAGATATACATAGAAATACCATTTCTCCTACTTTTAACTCAAGGTCTCATCGATGATAATCTGCATAACTCTATTATTGACTCTGGGCTTCCATGATATGATGCATAAAGGTTTTCACCTTCTCCACCTTTTCTTCAACCATTTCTAGTCTTAGAATATTACGCTCATTCACATCAACCCAACATGTTGGTGTCATACACCACTTTACAAACAAGGCATTATAAGGTTTCTTTCAGAATATTGAGTGGAAACTATTATTATAGGATAATTCAACTAGAGAAAATTGTGGATCCCAACCTCCTTTAAATTACATTGAAAATGATCTTAACATATATTCCAATATTGGAATATTTCGCTCAGTTTGGAAATCCTTATGAGGATGATTTTCCGTACTGATGTTCTATTCAGTATATTGTGAATGTTGGATACTCTTCCAAAACATAGATATGAATCTCGGATCTCGATCAGATATAATAGATAGTGGTTATCCATGTAACCTTACCACATACCTGATTTATATATGTTCCAGTTGATCCAGTGATAAATCCTCCCAAATTGCAATGAAGTGTGAAGACATAGTAAGATGTTCCACCAAAACTCAGATTGCATTGTTGTCTTTGGATGTCTTCAGATGTCCAGTGACAATGCCATGGTGATGTTCTCCCATATACATATAGGTATATGTAATGGTTGCATCATCCCCTTAGACTTCTACATCTTTTCAATCACTTACTTACACATTAAGCACATTGATGTATACTCATAAATCTACTTCTTCATATTATCCCACTTATAACGCTCTCAGATATCTCAATACATCTTTTTGATTCCTGGGGGAATAGATAAATTAGAACTATGTGCATTATAGAAAAGTTCCTTCATCGCCTCCAGGCATGATCGAAGACATATAATTTTCCCAAATCTCACAATTATATCTTCATTAACATATAACTCCAAGGATTTACCTTTTTGGATATCCTGCCCTTTCTTCTGAATTCCCACATCATTATTTTCGGAATACTTTAACATTTTCAAAAGAGACAGTTGAGAAATAATTTGTGAAAATATTTGTTATATTTCCTTCATTATGATTCCCATGTCCATATTCATCAAATCATAGAAGATTGAATCTTATTAATTCTTTTTAATGATTGAATCACTGTGACATTTCTACTTAGAGCATCCACCAACCTGTTCATTTTCCCAGGGTGAAAATGAATTGAGCAGTGATAGTATTTCATCAGTTCTAACAATCTTTGTTGGTGCATGTTCAACTCTTTCTATGTAAATATATACTTGAGGTTTTTGTGGTCTATATATATTTCACACATCCCCCCAAAGAGATAATTCCACCAAATTTTTAAAGATATGATAGTCGTAGCCACCTCTAGATCATGTGTTGGATAATTCTTCTCATTATTTTTTAATTATCTTGAATCATAGGAAATTACCTTGTCATTTTGAATCAACACACAGGCCAATACCTTCTTCGAAGAGTCAATGAATACCATAAAAAAGTTCTTCACTTTTTGGTAATGTGAGCATGGGTGTAGTCATAAGCCTCCTTTTCAACTCCATGTAGCTTTCTTCACATTCATCACTCCAAGAAAAAATTATTCCATTTCGAGATATCTTGGAATGAGGGTTGTTTAATTGTGAGACATTTCCCACAAATAAGCGATAATATCCAGCTAATGCCAAGCAGATATAGATATCCATTACCGATTTTGGCCTTGACGATCACTCTATTACATCTATTTTAGACGGATCCATTGATATCCCATGGCATGTGATGATATGTACTAATAAAGAAACCTCAATCAACTTGAACTCGCACATGATGTACATTAAATTGAGCATATCTATTTTCAAGGACTCTAGTATAGTTCTTAGATTAATATCTTGATCAGCCTTTGTCAAGAAGTATATTAGAATATCATCTATAAAGGCTACCTAAATTTTTTTATGATAATCTCTATAGGTACTATTCATTGTGTCCATGAAGATTTTTGGATAATTAGTGAGTCTAAAAGGCATTAATATTATATCATAGTTCTCATATCTTGTTTAAAAATCAGTCTTGGGGTTATCATCCTTCTACACCTTTACTTGATTATATCCTTATCGAAAATCTACCTTGGGTATGTATTGTGTTCCACATAGCTGATTCCACGAGTCATCAATTCATGGGAGATGATACTTTTCCTCTGTTGTGATTTTGTTATGATCATAATAATTGATTCCAAGGGGCATTGACCCATCCTTAGTCATCAAGAAGAGGGTTGGAACACACTATGGGGAATAATTTGGGCATATAAACCTTTTATCTTGATTCTCTTGTAGTGGTTTTTTCAGCTCCTCATGCTCCAAAAAAGACATTCTATATAGAGTCTTGGATATTGGAAATGCCCCGTGTATAAGATAAATTAATAATTAAATATAAATTCTTAGAGGAAGACCAGTCCATTCCTTAGAAAGCACTTCATTGAATTTTCTCCCAATATGCATGTCTTCATGGAGGGTTTCCTCCATAGACTCAATCATCTGAGCCAGATATGCATTCTGATAGGTTAATAATATCTATGTTTGAGATTATGTAGATAAATAGTACTAATCTTCCCACTTTCACTTTACAGAATCCGGGGCCAGTTCTCCACATGGAGAGTGATTCCCCTCTCACGAAAATTTATGTTGCCTCTATATAAGGAAAGCCAATCCAAGCCAAGAATTGCATAAAATTCCACCAGAGGGAGTATGATAAGGTTCTCAGGGATGTTCAATCCACCTATTAAGACATGGGAGTAGATATATTCAAGGGATGCAATGATTTCCCCATTTTTTGTACTTAAAGATATCTTTAATTCCATGATTTGATGTGGTATTTGATTTGTTATACTAATCAATCAGGATATAATGAAATGTGCATAACCTAACTCAAATAGTGAATTTACTATTCTTTAATGAATAACTAGTTTACATGTCACCACTTTGTTTTCAGGGTTCACTTCAGCAGTAGTGATGGAAAAATCACACCCTTGATGCCTTGGAGGTTGTTCATTTCATCTGAAAACCCATGGCTTAGGGCACTAATTTGAATGATTCCCTAGTTCAATGTTGTTATAGAATTTAACTATTTCTTGAGAGTTGAATGGATAATTTCACTCCTCTATCATAAATATTCATTTTTCGTGTCAGCAGTAATTGGCTAGATGCCCTTATCCTCCACACCTAAAAAATTTCCTCATCCTTTTTAGCCAATTTCTGGGGTGATTCTTTCTGTACCATTAGCATGTGAGGTACTGAATTGTTATAGCACCATTGGATTTATCCCTTGGACTACCAAAATTGATGTTCACAATAATCTTCTTATCCCCAATGATACCCATGGGGTTTACGGATATCCATTTCAACCATGAGGGAACATCAAACAATTTCCTCACAACTCTCGAAGTCGTAGATCATTGGGGCCTACCACAGGCTAGTTTTCAGCCCACCAATGAAGCGGTCGACTTTACTTTTGGGGGCAACTATAATGACAGAAGTGTATCATGCAATACATGGGATTTTTTCCATGTACACTATAACAGATTCATCATCTTTTTTCTTGAGGGAAAGGAAGTCCATTTCCATCTTATGCTGGAGGGTGAAAGGAAAATATTTATCAACAAACATCTTCCAAAAATATTTCCATTCCATCATAACAATCTCCTCATCTAGCATCATATTTTTGATCAATTTCCATCATTTATCGGATTCACCCTCTATACGATAAGCATCCAGATGAACCTTCTCTTGTTCGGAACATTGAAAGATGGATAAGATATTTTCAATGGAGTTGATACATTTTTCGGTGATTGAGAGATCGGATAATTCATTAAAAGTAGTATGCCTTTGTCTCATAAATCTCTCAATAGCAAGATGTTAATTTGGGGGGGGGGGGTAGGGGTTGAATGTTCATATTCACCCATGTATCTATTCAATTATAGAGTTAATTAATAGAGTATCGTGGCAAAGATCACGATTACAACTCCCATAATATTAGATATCTCATTAGAATAGTCGTCGCATTGGTCTTCACATCGGTTGTTAGACCGAGTCCTCCTATTACTATCTATTTGATGAAATAAAAGGAATGTTAGGGGTAGCACATAAATGGTAATCCAGGTACATAAGAAATGACTTTTAAATAGATTTTATTTCTTTATCTTATGAATCTATAGGTTTCAATCTATGTTATCCAACATATATTATTAGGAGATTTTTTTAATTCCATAAATATTGGTTCCAGTAAAATTTTGAATTTACCATTGCATATCTCTCAGTAGTGTCCAAACAAAGAGTATACCAAGGCCCGTTGTCTTGTACCAGAACACCCAGGTCAAGCTAAAAAAAATTTGTCAGGGTTTTCATCCCTAGGTACATCTATACCAAACCCACCTCTACTTTCTCGTATCTAGGAATGGATGTATTTTCTTGAAAAAACACATACTCAATACCCACCAATTCATAGGTGTGTTTCTATAATACTTATACTTGTTTTTAAGGCCTTTTAGGGTTTTTTAATCCTGATCCCCAAAAAAACTTATCCTAAACTCTGATACCAACTATAACAACACTACTCTTTATTACACAAAAAATGATTTATTACATAGATTTCACTTGATATGACCTAAATGATTTAGAGTTATAGTTTATTTCGTTCTTTGGATCATTAATTTATAATGTAAAACATGAAATACAACAACGTTACTGAAAACATCCTTTACAGGTCCACTCCATTCCCTCCTACTTATAATCTCATGGGATCACTTGAAGACATGCATAATAAAAGGGTGACCTGTAAAGGCAAGTAACAGAATAAATAAGGAATAACATGAAGAATACAATAAATGTTATACAATATGAATATCAATTGATCACAAGAGAAATGTAAACATAAAGGAATAATAATGCATGATATTTATAACATGGAAATGTGGAAACAACACTTAACATGAAATTTAACCCGAGTCAAGGCTCATTGCACCTGGAGCATGAGTAAATCCACATTGCTCATGAAGAATTTTTATACCCTCATGGTAGTTTAATAAGAATGAGTCAACACTAATTGAAAATGATGTATCATGATATTATACTTTACCCAATCCATTGGAGCGCTATCGTGTAAGACCCTTCTTAAACATTTTATTTAATACATAAGTGTTGCACATGGATCATATAACATGGAAAAATCATAATTTATTCCACGAATAAATAATTTTGAATAAATACATGAATGTAACATTCTATATGTATATGTTCATAAATGTGAATACCCCTGATAGAGACATGGGTATGGTATTCACTACACAATGATCTTGGCTTGAAAAAACATGGTGCAATTTCGGTAGCATAATAGTGTGACTTAATGATTCATGAAAATAGTTTATGTGAGAAACAATTGTGTCTCATCATATGTCCATGAAATGGACAGTATGTGAATGATATAGATACATGCCCCAAAAAACATAATATAATTTAGATTCATAATAAATACTAATTATTTGGACGTAAAAAAGGAGAGAGAAATATATCATGGATTTTCGGCAAGGTAACTGTTGTACATGGGAGGAATTAATGAGAGTGAAATGGGTATCCCATAAAAAGAAATAAAAAGGAATGTATAGGGGAAGTGCATAATCATACCACTACATTTGTAATTTAAAACAAAAGAGCATATCAACTAAAAAAAATTGGACAAAAATGAGAAAGGAAGATACCCATTCTATTGATGTGTGATACAAAATGCTTAGGAGAGGCTTTATATAGGCTTATTGGGATCTTGGGGCACATAGGGGGATTCTAGATAGGGTAGCTCAGGGTTGGGATGAACTCCAAAGGCTTTGAGTGAATAATAACATGGAGCTTCATAGGGTTTATATAGGAAAAGAGATGGAATTTTTTATTATTTAGGATTGGGACACCTCACATAAAAAATATCAAAACCACAAACCGGACCATGGTTATTGCCCATGGTTTTTTCCAAAGGGGTTTGACAAAAAATTATAAGTCTAATGGCTGAGCTTTTTAAAATAATACTGTTGCATATGTGGAGGTGAGTCCAAATCTGAAGGTAAACAATTTAAAAATACAAAATGTTTTATAAGCCTTGATGGGTTCAAAAAATTTTTGTAACGAAAATCAATCAAACAAAAAATCACATTATATAAGTGTTAAAAAATATATTGGTCAATCATAATGTTTATATTATTTTATAACATCACTATTGGGTCAATATAATGTCATAAAACAAATTATATATTTAATCAGTATCTAATTATTACTAAAGAATACGACAATGTTTGAGAATTATGAAAAATTAACCATTGGATAATTTTGAAATTCTGATTCCAAAAATAATATTCAACTTATCTATATAATTTTCAAAATATGTGAAAATTTTACTTTTAAAATGAAAACTAACATTTATTGAAAATTTATGCGTCTTGAGAAGAAAAACTACGTTCAAACCATAATAAAAATTACTATTGCATTCATAAAAGTACAAGATAAATAATATTTAGTATATATAAATTTAATAATAATATTATTATTTTATTAAAATATAATTTAATTCAGAAATCCATAAATTCATAATAATTAATTTCTTAGTTAAATATTAACTAAAAATAAAATATGTGCTTTAAAAACTATTTACAATGTAACTATAAAAAGAATGTATATTCTCTATAAAATAATAATGCACACAATCAAAGAGCTGGGGTCTCATTACATAACCCCTATAACACCCACTTAATAATAAAGGGTATGGTGTGCCTTGGTGGCAGACACTTGGCGTGTCTCCGATAACATTGCTTTGGTGGTAATCTCTATTAACTTCTACTTCTCCCGAAGTCAGTTACACTCAAGCTTAATGTGTTCAAGCTCGGTTTGGGATGGTCAAAAGTGATGCCCAATGATTCCACCATCTTTTTGAGCTCTGTCAAATGGGATTCTTATGGAGTTTATCTTCTGGATGAGGCCATCACTTCATTTGTCAGAGTAAATTGGATTTGTTAAAGCACTATATTTATACAAATCATGTTATCACTGTTCAATTAATATATTAGAAACAGTTATAATTCATAACAATATATTAAAATCCAGAAACAAAAAAACAAATGTGTGCAAAAGTTTTACATTACAATAAAAACAATTTAAATATTCATAGAAGAATTTTCATTAATGAATTTTGGGGATGTTACATTTCTTGGGAGGGGCTGACACATGGACAGATTATATTTGTTGAACTGATATAATGATCTTGAGGATGAAAGGAGATCCAAAATGATCCTGAATGTTTGGTAAGATTCTTATATTACTTCTTTTCCCAATAACACCATGTTTAGAAAAATTTCAGATAATATTTTGTTAAAGTTTAGAGATTAATGGAAAAATTCATAATGAAAATTATTAATATTCAATAATAATAATTTATCTTTGATGAGTCCTCATCAATGAAAAAATTGGGGTAACTAGTTCTAAATTATCATGTGCGTAAACAATATAAAATTAGTGAAATTTGGATTAAATAAATAAGGGATATTACATTCTTGGAGTATTATAAAAATAATATTATTAATGTTTAATAATAATATTTAAGGTGTCATTTTGTAATATAATGAGAATATTATGAATTCAATTTGAGGATGAGATGAAAAAAGAAATGGTGATAATCATTACATATTGATGATGAGGTGGATGACAATTTTTCATTATAAAAAAATTCAAAGAGATTCATTAATGGTATTCAAATATTTATTTTATAATAAGTTGAAAATAAATAATGTATTCATTATAATATTTTTATAAAAGGATGTACAACCTTGTACCTTTTTATGGGGTGAAATATATTCTAAAGTGATTTTTTTAGTTGTTCAATGATTCAATTTTATAAATGACACATGGATATAGAAAATAATATTCTAATAATTTTTAATGGTGTATTTGGTCAGATTTAAGGATTTTATGGTTTCTTAAAAGTACGATAAGATAAAAGGGATAAAAATAGTATTTCAGAAACTAAAAAAAGATATTGTAGTATACTAATGTCATGAAACTTACTAACATGCTGAAATGGTTTCTTGAATATGGGTGAACCAACTACTCCAATTTTACATGAAATAAATTTTAATTTAGGAAATAAATTTTTCGGGGATGTGGATTCATGGTGTGATCTCACTTTTAATTCCCATAATCATGCCCATATATTTTTTAATTTTGGAAGATCAGTTGATTAATAGTATGTCTACTTTTATTTTTAATTCATACCATGTGGTGGGGAGGCCATTATGTTTTGGGATTATCCATCGCATTCATCTAGTTAAATTCTACCTTCATATGGGTGGATTTTATGGTGAATCCATTATGGTTTACGTTGTTTCCCAATTCTTATTATTTTATTTTGGAATAATAATTTTCCTATGATTTTGGTTTGGATATATGATATGATTTTGTAATATCATCATAAAAGTAAATTTAAATGTCATTATATTGTTGGGGTTTTGATATAAAATAGCTTATGGATATGGTAAGATGATTTATACTTGTATATAGACATCATTTTATGGTATCTGCTACTCTATTTAGTATTCTATGTTTTTTAGATAAAATTAAAAGATTTTAGATATTAAACTAGTGGAAACTGTTAGAGATTTTCCCGAGGATAATTATATGAATATGCTCTATGACTACTGTGTTTTGTTGGATTCCATCAATGTGTTATGAGTTTTCCTTGATATAACATAGTCACTCATCCAATGTAAATTATATATATTAATTAATCCAGTCTTTTTATAATTAAATTTTTAGAGATAATTGGTTTTTCATAGATTCATGCATGGATGGATAACTATTGGTTAGACTAAGAAATGATTGGGTAGACATATCATGCATTTAAACAATGAAATTATATTTCTTGATGTGGTGGTTACTCCATATGACATAACATTAAAGTAATTTCTTTCAAATTTAATCTTTTAGGAATTTGATATGTCTTCTATTTACTGAGGTATATTGACCCCATTAATTGAATGTATGCTTTTTAATTAAAATAAAAATTATATTTTTTTTGAAATGTGTATAGTGAAATAATGGAACCTGATGCACTAGATAATAATAATCATATATATGGATGTTCTAGGGTGTTAATTAATTAAATAAAGTAAAATGAACATGAATAAGTTATATTGAATCTAAGATTATATTAATATAGTAATATATATTTAAAATATGTAGTTAGTTATTTTCTTTTGCAAAAAGGCCATGTAAGAGCCTTACGATTCGATATTTCATTAAGCTAGTATGGAGAATCATGATTCATTTGTTCCTCCCATAATGAGAATATTATTAAATTGGTGGGTAGACCCTTTAGATATTTATGGAATGTTGGGGAGTGGGGACCAACCATGTGTTGGCTTAATTAAAAAGATATTGTTTCCCCACCATTCTAGAGGTGTGCATATATGGATTTACTTGAAATGATGGTAGGTTCATATTGAGACAATGACAAGGTTAATGGATGTGGTACCCCAACAAGTTTCATTTGTTAACACGAGTTGTATTTTTTGTTTATATGAAACCAAAGAGTGGAGTTAATGTATAATGGGAACTATAGGACCATAGTGGGTGACACATTGATAAATTAACTGTGTTTGGGTTAATATGGGGAATTCATAGTAATGATCATGAACTTTTTTCATAAAGATATATTTTTGAATGGGGTTTGTGAATATATTGTCAATTTTTATAAAATCCAAAGATAACCCCCATCGGGTGTACATTATGGTTAATAATGATTATGAATGTCTAGTGTCTTACCCTATTTGTTTTTTGATGTTAGATAGTATATAGAGTAATATATATCATTGTATGGATCGTCTAAGAGTATGATATTAGGGGTTTCCAGGGGACATCCCCTTGGAGTTTTTTATGAATCCAAATACTATGTGCACTAGATTATAAGTTGGAAAACCCCAAGTATTGTCTATTGACATATAATCCCAATAAGTGAGACCCATAAGTTCCCAAATAATATAGATTTATATAAGTGTTAACCCTAGAGTTATCAGATGACATGGTTTTCTCATAGGAAACCCCCTAACATTCTAATATGGTAGATATTCATAATAGTGTAACGATATACATTTCTAGATAACATCAATTATATTCAAGGAAAAACCTTTTGTTTTTTACTTAGAATTATTACCAGCTGGGATACCCACTTTGTTTCATGATTATACATATTACTATAATGAATAACCTATTTTATTTGGAGTGATATAGATTAATTACTTGGGAACCTTTTATTTTTTGGATGAAATAAATTTCATACTAGGAAACATATTATGTTACCAAATGACACAAATTCATATCATGTCATGTCCCAGAGTTATTAGTCTATAAGGATTACAGGTAGGGGAGGAACTACCTTGGATAAAGACGATTAGATACCTAGAAGCGGAGAGTCTCTCCTCACGATTTATAGATTATTATTTTATTGAATGACCCACTCCTAAACTAGATGGAGTAGGTTCGGTTTATTTATGGGTTCGTGGTACATCAATAGGGATGATAATAGTCATCTTTTACAATTATTCACCGCTTATATACATTATACTCACAAAACATGGGTTCAACCTATATTTACTATTTATATATTTAATCAGGTTGTTATTTCCTAATTGAATTTTTGTCACACAATTATTTGGTATCCATAATACATTGGTGACCTATTATATATTCAATATTACTATGTTTAGGTTAGGATTAGTCATAAAATTTTCTTTTATAGTGTAATTTTCCAAAGGTATTGTAATTTGATTGTGGTCAGTATGAGAAACATTTTAGATATAATTTTACATTAATTTTGTAATATTGTATTGTTTATACTTTTATGGTCATCCTAGTGGAAAACTAGTGAGGATACATAATTATATGTCTAATTCATTGAAATTATTACAAATGGGTTCATTTATTTTATTCAACATATGATGATTTTTATTTATGTTTATGGATGATGTTTTATAATTTAATGTTATTATTGAATTTTGTTGGGGTTACATTTTATCCATTATGTTATACTTGACCTCTTCTACCTTCCATTAGTATATGTTGCAATGGGAGAATAATGTAATGGTTAATGAGGATTTTTATCATCTGGTCACAAATCAGATCCCATAGACTATTTGTTATCAAAATTTCATACTAGATAATTAAATAAACCAATTAAATTGATTATATTAATCATTAAACTTATATTATTATGTTAGCAGATGGAAGAAATGTGACATGATTAGTTTTCACATCTTATTATTTATATTATACTGGTGTGTCTTGAACTACTTCTCTATTAGAATGTCCATGTTACTTGTGATATGTGATTTCTATTTTTGTATTTTTTAAGGAGATAATCAAATGATTTCACATCATGTCATTTTTTTAAAAATATTTACAACTTATTCATGTTTTTCGAACTCATCCCATTTTCAATATGCAATTGCTCATGTATCATATTTGGTATGAAGGAATCAGAAGATTATTTCATGACTATGTGTTCCTTATGTCATCCCTTAAAAGATTTAGTTTCTAAATTTTTTAGTATGAAAATATATGGTGGTTTTCTCATATAATAATTTTGTATAATTATATTTTGATATCCCATAGATATATTTTATCATATGATTGGTCATGTAGATTTTTGGTGAGATTTGAAACAAAAATTACAAGGACTACCTAATGCAATGAATGGATAGTTACAATTATATATGGGTACATTCATTTTATTTATTACTAATAATTACTATTTGGTTGATTATAATTCTCGTTTAGAATGAAAATGTATTTTTGTATTTGAGGTAACACACACAACTTGAATGGTGATTTTTCATATTGAATCTATGTGAAATTTAACATAATAGAATATTATGGATATGATATATTTGAAAAGGATAATGGTTCCATGGTGCCAACACATAAGTGGATTCTGAGACATGAAAAGTGGAATATCAAGGTGGGTGTCTCTCCTATGTGTAGGCATGATAAGGATCATTTTTAGATAGTAATTCTCAATGGAGTAGTCTTGTATTTGAGTGCCTAGTGAGAATTAGTTACCTATTTGGATGTTGAGTTGGTATGTGACTTTAGATGTCTTTTTTTGAAATGTATTGTGGGTATTTTGGAACATTATTTTTTAAATTTTGTAAATATGAGAACATAGATGTGCTTCTAACCAGTTACGACCAGTATGAGTTATGACTTATGGGTTACATGTGATATCCTAAATAATTTGAGTTATTACTAATGATACAATAGAGCTGAGTATCTTCGTTGATATTCGAGGAAGTGTGTTATATATGTGAGCAGTTCTCTATAGTTTTTCTTCCATTATGGACAAGAAGAATGGGTAGATTCTATGTGTTATATATCGATCCATACAATGTTATAATAAATTTTAGATATAATAACGTTGATGTTATAAATTTTATGAACATTATTGGAATGGTTATGTTCTTTTAATGGGGAAAAGTTATTATGAGATGTTATTCATTGAATTTAATACAAACATGAGATCAGTTGAATTAAAATAATTAAATCACATCAGGTTCTATGGATTTTGGTATCACCATTATGGATATTAGGGTAAAATAAATTGAGTGAAAATACTTGTTGACTTTAGCTTTACATCCTAGAGTGTTTTGAGAGTGAGGGTAAATGTTGGCAGTTTTATAAATGAATCATATTTGTGGTTGGTTATTTCAAAATATCACTAAATTGAGATATTATCGATTTTTACGAGGATAACGGATAAAAACATGTTTATATAAGCATTCCTTAAAGTATTGTATTTTTTTAGGATTAATCTACTAGGTTTCATGAATGGTGAATCATGGTAGGGGTAATAATATAATGTGATTGAAATTTACATGTTCATACACCCATTACATTTGATGATGTTGACATGGTATGTGATCAATAGTTGGGGGATCATTTTTGTTGTGAATCTTAGGGTGGTAATTTGATGATCAAAATTGATGGACATAATGGATAGTTGTGGTCTTTGAAAATGAGATATTAATTGATATGGAAGTTATTTACATGGACTGTTTTGTACATGATATGTGGATTGGATTCAAGGTTTATTGTTATAATGGAGATGGTTGAGAGACATTCATATGAAAAAAACATTGAGGTTGTAAATGTGGAAAATTATATTGATATTAATATTGTTTTGAGTACAACACTATTCGGTTGAGGGTGCATCCCATTTAATAAATAAATTTATGTAGTTTTTTTGGTTTATTTTCCTTTTTGTTCCAGGTAGGAAGTGATTGATGTTTTCTATTGGTCGTCAAGTATTGGACATACATATTTTTCTAGTGATTATGTGTGGTAACAAATGGAGTTTATGTCATGGAATTATAACCATCATGTGGGAAGGGTGTATGGTGACATAGGACCTATCCTTAAATTAAATTGATATATTTGGGATTAGAGTGGGTATTTGAATAGAAATATATTATGTTTTGTTTACAATATCATAATTTAATTTATGTGAGGAATTGAATTGAATATATTAGTTGTGCTTATCATCAGATGAGTTGATAACATACAAACATGATTTGGATTGGTGATTTTCCAATGTTGTTGTGAGATGAATAGAGAATGTTTTTTTGGATTAGGTCTCAACTATTTTATTTCACTATACAGAAGGTTATGACATTAGTGGGAGAAGTTTAGATAGTCTATAGATTATTTCATGAGATAAGGCATTATTATTGGGTAATGTGATATTGGGTCGATGGATAAACATTTTTTTGGAATAATTTTCCAATCAGAAACGTAATGACTTCTGTCATTATATAAGATTGGCTAGAGGGAGATCAAAGCTTCCTGGACATGGGAATTAGGCTATTTATAATTACGATATTAAAGGTTATTATTATGTTAGAGATATCCCTGGATTGAGATCAATTAAAATGATATAATGGTTGTTGATTGTATCTTTATATGTTGGATAATGAATTTTTTGGTGAAACTATGGTGTCTTTAATATAAAGGGTGTTATGGATCATCATCTAGGTGTTTCACAGGTAGTGTATTGTAGATTATTTTTTGAAGAATTCATCATCCTTTGTTGGGTGATATGTTTTTGGAGAACACCAGATATTATAGAGTTAAAAATTTAATGATGATAATGAATTATTAATTATGGAAGGTCAAAATTAATAAATTAAATGTACACATGAAATATATAGGACAAAAAATTTCATGGTGTGAAGGATATAAACCCTAATACCCCATTTGGGGTGAATTCAATATGATATTTTAATTTTTCAAGTTTTGGTCTATTTTTTATTAATAGGAATTGAAAATCAGATTGAAAGAGTTTGAGAGCCATTAACTGGCCATTTTAACTTGATTTACTACATAAGAAGTGACTTATTTGTTCAGAATGAAATAGATGTAGGATAGGAGTGGTCATGATAATCAATTCTACAGATATAAGAAATATCTAATGTGACAACTACTGACAAACGTGGAAATGATTGAGGATAGGAATTCATGGATTAAACCCCCTTATAACAGCTCGAATCCTGCCTAAGTCAATTTCTAGTATGCGTAGACATGTAATTTACTATACAATCCTCACATTGATTTAGGTCAAACCAGGGGAGAAGAGATGCAATTTTTTATTTCAACTACCCATTCCATTCACATCATTCATTTCGCATTGAGATGGATGATGTTTTGGTGAATAAATGGTAATTTTTGTTATGTTTTTCCTATTCATATTATACTATGAGTTCATCACAATTAGTGTAGACTAATTTTTTTAAGCTGTGGACTAGGGTTTATAGCTAATGTCTCCAATGAATAGTGAAATCAATAGAGGATGATGAGTATTTCTTATAAATTAACTAGACAAAATTCTGAGATATTATTTAAATGTTGTCAGTTTTCATTATCTAGGTATCCCACCATAAAAATATTTCAAGATTTTTTTTCATTAAATCAAATAATGTTTCGATTTAATTGGATCCAAATAATAAGTAATGTTACTTGGATGATTTCAATAGTGTGCTACAGATCGTCCATGAGATGTTTTCCATGATTTTGTTTTTTGATGGTATCATGTGAGATTTTAGAAATTATTCTTATGTAAAAAAGGTTGTTAACTATTTAAAATTTATTATAAGTAAATGTTTAGTGATTCCAAATTTTGGAAGGGCCTTATGTTGATGTTTGATGAAAATTTATACCAATATTAGATTATTTTGAGCTATCATGCTATGAAATAAAGTAATTAGATTTCAGAATTTGGTTTTCGTCCCTTTTACATATCATTTTAGTGATTGTATATATATATATAAACATATATATATATTGGTAGGTGATCTGTGGAAATATTATAAAGGGTGATTTACACAATTTTTTTTAATAATATAATATTCCTTGTAGATAAAAGTACCACGTGAAAGGTTGTACCCTAGTTTTGTAGTAACAAACCTTGAGATGGTTAGATATTGAGGGTTTTAGATGATAAGAAATATATAAAATGAAAATGTATGAGGTGTGAAATCCCTACCATTAGGTGTCTTTATTATCCAATTGGTATATTTAGTAATGGAATGCGATCTTTGGTATCTATATTCCATATAAAAATATTCCGATTCTTAATATATTATAAGCTTGTCCTGAAGATTGGCAATTATTATTCCACCCCCACTGATATTTTAGCTACCTGGTTCTGTAGTCCTAGTAATTATTTTGGGATTGGTTGTGTGTATGGACTAACAGTGTGATAACCTATGAGTTGTGAGGGGATTTATGTTTTTTCTTGTTCAGGGATATTAGGACATTTTTGGGAGACTAATTATATTTTATAAGAAAAATGAGTAATTTTTGGATCATGTTTGCACCTTGAGTGATGTTTGTTGATTTCAGAGTTGTGATTGATTTCTAACAAAATAAAATGGATTTTCATGCCTGATATATCTTATAATGACCCGCATTCACCAAAAAGAGTGAAGGGACAAGAGATTTCCAGACCCATCCTTCTTTATGTTGATGGAGAGATAATGACCCCCAAAACCCGCCTTCAATAGCTCCCAGAGTGGTGACCAGTACCAAGGGTATAGATTCTCACACATCATGGAAGTCATTACCCTTTTTATTTTTTTATAGGATCGAGAGATAAGACAGTAACACCAACAATACAAAAGGTGAAATTAAAAGAGAAAGCCAAAAAAACTCATTCCCATATGCATGTTCAATAGTAAATGATACAAGCCACAAAAATCCAATGGTAAAGTACTAAGAAAAGTAAAACGACCACA
Organism: Viscum album; assembly: GCA_963277665.1. NCBI lineage: Eukaryota > Viridiplantae > Streptophyta > Magnoliopsida > Santalales > Viscaceae > Viscum > Viscum album. The sequence continues at coordinate 1,971,041,274 of OY728132.1, forward strand.
ACAACTACCCCAAGGTCTTAGATAGTACGGTCATGCAAGATCCCTGATTTCCTCCTAGAATCATGAAAGACGTTTATATATGTAGGGTGAGAATACAAGTATAATCATTAGGGAAAACCAAAAGCTCTCGTTCACAATTATAGAGGCATTCTAATGCCTTGTGAGAAAAGAGGTAACCTAAACATTTAACAAGGTAAACTATCCATCCAATCCTCACCAAGGCACACTCCCAAAAAAACACAAATCAAGAAAAGTATAGTAATAGCACATCGATATTGGGGTACCCTACACCACCTTCCCACTTGTTATTTAAGACATCCTCCACATCGAACCAATCTCACCATTCTCACCACAGTCCCACTGCCAAACCCCGCCCACACACACCTAGGATATAACCTCAACATAGTCACACTACCAAACCCCACCTACCCACACTTGGGCCATAACCACCACCCCGCTAGAAGACACATGGCCCATAACTACCACGTGTAACTGCACCCGCTAACACCCCGGTCAGAACAACCACTGCCACACCTAAAAACAACTGGGCCTCATCCGGAAGACTCTTGGTAAACAACCTGCCCGCAAACACATGGGCCAACCACCACAACTACCCTCCCCGAATATTCATGGGCTAATAATAGACTTCAGGCTTTCACAACCTTCCTGAAGAGTCTTGGGATATTTGGGAAAGGGAGTTTAAAAGGAGCTAATAACTAGCCACTCGTAGGAGTGTTGGGAAAAACACCCTCCCCCATCAAATGGGGGTGTTGAGAATTATGTGCTCAACTAAGGTGGGGTGAGAATAAGAAACAAAAAAGCTACAGATATATGTATAGGTAACAAGCACTCATTCCAAACTAGGGTTCCAAAATCTAAGCATAAACACCCTCGTTAATATTCCTTCATAAAAGGACAACACAACACACTTGGCCGAGTCGCAACTCATTTCCCAAAACAAATAACCCTTAAAACCATTATTCCTTACATGTTCAAGTGATATAATTTAGGAGGATTCTACACTACTGGGCAACTAAAAGGCATTCCCACATGCTAGTCAAAGAGAAACAACCAAACAAAAATTTAAGCATTCACACCCGGTTCTCTTGTGAAGTCACAATAACAACAAAATGGTAAGTGAGATAACTCTAGGTACTGGAACCAATGAAATACTAGAAAAAATGGATATGTGGGATCTATATAAGTAAGGGAAAAAACAATCCCTGAGAGATAGCTCCATAGCCTCAAAACCAAGAACCAAAGATTTCTCAACAATAGAGGATCCCACCCGTGTTCATGTCACAAAATAGCAACCACACATCTTTAGATTCACAACCAAAATCCGTACTATGGAGAATCCCATCCTCACCCACATCACCTCATAGAAAAACAAACAGAACAACACACCTACAATGAAAAAAGAGCAGGGGAAACATTCCAGTTCAGTACATCATTTATTAGGCTCTTCTTTATATTCATTAGACGGTGGTGGTCACGTAGGGATTCTTGTTTTACTGAACATCTATTTAGACCAAACCGAGTTTAGGTTACTAAAAATTTCCACGTTTTAACCTTTAATCATCATAGAAGTCATGGTTCATTAGTGATCAAGGAAAGGCCACCAATGGCCATTATTTTCAGTGAGCATTGGATCACATATTTCAAAACACATATCAACATAAAACAGTACGACAGAACATCGATTACCCCCTTCGTTCTATCAACATCCATTCATTATCTTCAATAAGTTTGGTTTCATCAATTTCCAATAGAAAAAGGCATACCCACCCCGCATGATACACAAAAAGGAGAGACAAAGGAAAACTCTACATGATTGATCATAGATCAAAGTTCTTCTCCACGAGCCAAGAATAAGAGAATGCACGACTTGTAGGGGAGGGACGTCGGGAACTCCAAACGCACTAAGAAGAAAAGGTATCCAGCCAAGAGGATAATGAAGAAAGAAGATTTCTTCTTGTGAAATATATAGATAATATCCCATTGTTACGGGATACGTTGATTTGATTAGCTTTAAATTTGGATCATGGTTCCCCATGTTGTTTGGTGGTTACGCATGATAGGATTAATTGTTATTTAATATCCCCACAGGGGGGTTCCTCGGGATTCATGGGTATTAATTACGGGATTTTAATTGTTTTGAACCCCTTAAAAAGGGTTAAAATGGCCAAAAAGAGGCATTATGGGAAAATCCATAGGAGAAAAACCCAACAAGGAACGGTGACACCGACCAATCACACCGATCGGTCATGCCGATCCGTCGCACCGATCAGTCACGCTGAGCGGTCGGTTCCACTCTGATCAGTTGAACCGAAAGGTCACACACCAAAATGACGTCCTACCACAAAGACGCCACATTTTGGATCCAAAAATTGGAAACAGGATGGACCATGAGGGTCCGGTTCATCACATCAGATACCACTCAAAGCATTATCACCATCAAGAATTTAAAATCGGACCTTAAGAATGGAGGGTCCAAACAACCACCTAGAATGATACCTCTTAGGATTGAACCTCATTAACATCTAGAACACCTCTCCCTCAAGAAACCAAGCATCATACAAGGGTTAAACTGCCCAATGATATGGGTTGGAGAGTCTCTTCCCCCATGTCAAGATACTATCCGCTATGGGTGGCACTGACTCTCCCTCACGGGTTTAATCGTATCCTTCTTAATGCGTCTTGATTAGGGATCAGGTCCTTCCCTCCCCGTAACTAGTACTTTTCACACACATTCATAGAATAAGGAAAACCACGCATTTCGGAGCCAACATGGTAAAGCATTCCATCACAAACATGTACAAATAGAAAAGTACAAAACTCAAAACAACTCTGGGTTCTAGGTGCGAATATATGATTACCGTTCCTAGGTACCCTCATCAAGCCCACTATTCCTCAACAACACACAAACCAAAGAAATGGTTCATCCACAAAGCACGTTCTCTTAACGTTCCTCCACCCTCACTAGTCTTTCCACAATGGTCATGTTGTCATCGATATCCAGCTCTCCCTAGAAGAGGATGTCTGAATCTTCGTGTAGATACCGACGGTGCTAGGACACATGGAAGCGTCATGTATCCATAGTAGTGGGGGTGGCAACACTTGCAAATAAGTCACTTCTCCGACTCTACGTAACACTTCGATGAGTATGATGAATCTGGGAGAGACCTTTCTCCCCCTACCGAACCTCCATTGTCCACGCTGAGGATAGACATTCAAGAACACATGGTCCACGACCCCGAAATCCAAGGGTCTCCTCCTATTATCGGCATATGACTTCTGTCGGTCCGGTTCCACCTTCATCATTTCTCGTATGAGATGAACATTCCCTGTCATGCTCTGCATTTCTTCCATGCCAAGAACACTTACTTCCCCAAACTCATTCTAGCATAGGGGCGAGCGACATGGCCTCTCGTAAAAGGTTTCTAAAGGAGCCAAGCCAATGGTAGAGTAATATCTATTATTGTATGAATACTCTACCAGAGGCAAGTATTGTACCCACGATCCACCTTAGACCAGAAAAAATTCCCGAAGCATATCCTCCAAGGTATAGATGGTGCACTCTGTCTATCCATCTGTCTGGGGATGGAAAGCAGTGATAAAACATAGATGGGTGCCAAAATCATGTTGTAATCCCTTCCAGACTCGTGAGGTAAACCGTGCATCCCTATCCAAGACTATTTACCTCAGAACTCCATGTTACCGCACCACCTCATTCACATACCTCCGTGCTATATCATCCACTATTCTCGACTCCTTGATTTCAAAAAAGTGGGCCTATTTCATCAAATGGACCACTACTACCTAGAGCGCATCACATCCTCCTTGATCCCTAGGTATCCCAGGGATGAAATCCATCGAGATGTCATCCCACTTCCACTAGGTGATGTCTATAGGTTGCAACAATCCCCCTGGAACATGGTCTTCATCCTTCTGCTACTGAAAAACTCAGAAATTTTATACGAACTCTGTTATAGCCCGTTTCACCCCGTGCCACCACAACTGTCTCCTCAGACCCTGGTACTTCTTTGAAACTCATGGTTGAACCTCTAGGGGTGAGTTGTGGAACTCACTAAGAACTATCTCATGCATCGCCTCTCGAACAAACAACTTTTATCAGAAGACCACCTGATTCGGACCATCCTCCGTCCACCCTTCTGAAGCATCCACCTGGTTAACCTGGTCATGATTCACTTTTCTTTTAGAGTCTCCCCACTATGACTCCTCTACCTTCCATAACAGAGAAGACTGAACATTCATCTGATACATGCATCCTCTACCACCTTCCATCCTTGCATCCAAGTGCAGGGCATCCAACTCTTCTATTGCCTTCCAGGCGACTTCCTACTCTCGAACTGCAACCCTCTGCGACTTAATAATCAAGTCATCTGCCACCATGTTTTCCTTTCCTGAGGTGTAGGAAATCTCGAATTCGTAGTCATGAAGTAATTCCATCAACCTTCACTTTCATAAGTTCTGGTCCCACTGAGAGAATATATAGATCAATCTTTTATGGTCAGTGAGGACCACAAAGTGCTCCCCAACGAGGTAATGAAACAACAATTTTAGTGTGAACACGACCACCGCATGCTCTTGATCATGGGTAGCATAGTTATGTTTGTGGGGAAACAACTGCATGGACCCATAGGAGATCACCCCATGCGGCTGCATCAACAAACATATGAGGCCTTTCCCTGAAGCATCACAGAACACCTCATACGCCACCCCTTCTTCAATCTACCTTAGAACTGGGGAACTAACCAACTTCTTCTTTAGATAAATGAAGGCCGCCTCACAATTTGATTGCAACACAAAAGACTGGTTCTTACTGGTCATGGATGTCAAGGGTTCTACAACTCAAGAGAAGTTGGGCACGAACATCCGATAGTAACCTACCAAAACAAGGAAACTACCAACCTATGCCACGTTCTTTGTTGAGTCCCATGAAACAACGACCTTGACATTCAATGGTTCTAGTTTTATCCCCTGCTCATACACCACGTGCCCAAGGAAACGCACTTCTCACATCCAGAACATGCACTTTCACAGCTTCCCATATTCCTAGTACTGTTAGAGGTCCTCTAAAACCATTCGCAGATGCTCAATGTGACCCTACATTGATCTTGAGTAGATCAGGATGTATTTAATAAACATGAGTATGAACTGGTCCAGATATTCCTTTAATACGGAGTTCATGAGCCCCATGAACACAAATGGTGAATTCATAACGCCGAATGACATGACCACAAACTCAAAGTGCTCATATCTTCACCTGAAGGTTGTCTTTGAGATGTATCCCTCTTTCACCCTAACTTGGTGATATCCAGACCATAGATCGATCTTCGAGAACCAACCTGCTCCCATCCGCTGGTCAAAGAGATCGTCTATCCCTGAGGAAGGGTAGCAATTATTGACCGTTACCTGATTATGTCTCCTGTAATCTATGCATATTCTTAGACCACCACCCTCCTTTTTCAAAAACAAAACATGAGAACCCCACGGTGATACACATGGCCAAATAATACCATTCATCATCAGATCGACAATCTGGATCTGCAACTCCCGCAACTCAAAAGGTTCCATCCGATTGGGAGCTATCGAAACATCACGTCGAGGGGGCAGGGTTTCCAGCACATTAGGGAAGACATCCCTAAACTCAATGATGATTACTGGGAAATCCATAATTTATGCATCCACTGACACCACTGATAGCTCAGCCAGCAATGAGAGGAGGGGTTCCCCATGCTTGTTGCTTCCCTAGAAACTCCGCTCACTGATGAATGTCACCTGTCAGCCGCCCATGTCTGAAAACAAAACCCTTCCTCAGATGCAGTCAATGACGACACATATATAGAACATCTAGTCAATGCCTAGGATGACAGAGTATAGTTGTATCTACAATAGTAGAAGAGACCTGAATGACTGATGTGGCCCTATCATCAGTCTGCATCCTCAACAAACATACTGCAAGTCAGGCTGACCTATGACTGGTGTGATCAGCACCAGGGGCACTAGATGTCCCTCAGAGCCTAAACCCAGTGCATGGTCCAGACTGGGTGTAACAAAGGAGTGAAAATCTCATGTATTGAAAAAATCATAGGTAATGATACTAAACAAGATGATCGTACCTCGAACGACCTCTGGAATTACTGGAACCACTTCCAACGCGGCGTGAAACTGTCCACGCCCACCTCCCCTGCCTCTCAGATGTCATCCACCTCCCTGGCCATGACTTGTTCGATGTCCCTGAGGAGTGCCCAGAGGTCGGCCTCCTCTTGAAATGTATTCCGTTGGAGGGGCGGGAGCTTTCTGCCCCTGCTGCTGTAGAAAGGGACCTACTAGAAACTAATGTTGATGAGGTGGGTACAGAACCTGCCCACCCCCACTGTACTTTACTCTTTCAGGGTACTGGTTTTGATGGTTCCCATTGCTTCCACAGATGAAGAACCTTGGTCATAAGCCCAAAGGGAATGGGCGAGGACCGGTAGATCTGAACTGGAATGGCTGCGGCCTTCTCCTTGCTAGTGGGAACCTAGAGGGCCCTGATGCTGGAGGCCTGCTGATGACAGCCTTCCCCTTTGAAGATCCCAACTAGATTCCATCTCGTGACTCCCCCCATTGTGTTCATCCTCTCTACCACTTCAGCATTCTATTGCACCTCTAAGTATGTCGGTATGGTGAAGGGAGTAACAACGTATGGAAGAGACAGTCGAAGTGCCTCCTCTAAACATCTCGACTGAGATTCCTCATCCGGAAATATGTCCAGGGCAAAGAAAATGATATCCCTTAACTTGATCCCCAACTCTCTCATTGATATTCCCCCTAGCTATAGGGAGAGTAGCTTCTGCCTCTTCTCGGCCTTCATCATGGGAGAGAGTAATTTCGACCGAAACTCCTTCTCAAAGTCAGCCCATGCAACCTTAGTCTCCCTCTTCTCTCCAAGATAAAGCGTCCACCACTAACGCACTTCTCCCCTCATATGTATGACGGCCAGAAGAACCCATAACTCCATCAGAGCCAGGATCAAGCTGAAGGATATCACCTGCTCTTCTAGCTAGCCGTCCATCTCTACGTCTGAGATTCTTCCCTCATTCATCCATATGGTTTTTCGCTTAAAGGCTTGAAGAATCTTATTCCACTGGTCATCATCCTCCTCTCAGTCGGTCCTCTTCCGATCAGCTAGGTTAACCTCCTAGGAATCGATCGCCCACACTACTCGTGGTCGCCTCCTAGGTTCCATAGCTACATGGTAAACAAGGAATGCCTATGCCCGAGTAGTATATATCATTGTTCATAAATTTTATTAGATGTCTTTATTCTTTCTGAATTTCCAAAATTCCCATGAAACACAAGAACACAATTAGTTATAATGAATGTATCTTCCCTAGGGTCACTACCCTGCAATCAGTGTATCCTCACTTAGTCTTTCGATAATTCTAGAGTCCATTCATTGAATCACCGGGGGACCTAAAATCTCTTGTCCTAGACTGACTTCCCTAACCTAATTAATGCACCAAGATCACCCAACACTGTTGCCCAACCATCCCATGCAATTTTCACTGTGCCTAAATCTAGAATCAATCCTGTCCCTCAACCTCTAATTTGATACCATTCTGTCCTGACCCACCTTCACCAAAAGGTGGGAAGGGACCTTATATTTCCATGAACTTCTATATTTATGTTGAACGATAGATAATGAACCTTGAAACACACATTCAATAGTTCCCGGAGTGTCGACCATCACCAAGGGTATAGAATCTCACACATCATGGAAGGCATTACCATATTTATTTTTTTATAAGATCGAGAGATAAGATAACAACCCCAAAAATAGAAAAGCTGAAAGTAAAAGAGAAAGCAAAAACAACCCATTCCCATAAGCAAATTCAAGATTAAATGATACAAGACACAAAAATCCAAAGGCAAAGTACTATGAAAAGAAAAACAACCACAAAAACTACCCCAATGTCTGAGCTATTATGGTCCCGCTTGATCCCTAAAGTCCTCCTAGAAACCTGAAAGAAGTTTATATATGTAGGGTGAGAATACAAGTAAACTCTTTTGGGAAAACCAAAAGCTCTCGTGCACAAGTGGAGAGGTATTCTAATGCCCTGTGAGAAAAGAGGTAACCCAATCATCTAACAGTGTAAACTATCCACCCAAGCCTCACCAATGCACACTCCCAAAATAACACAAATAAAGTAAAGTATAGTAATAGCACATCGATATATGGGTACCCCGCACCACCTTGCCACTGTTTATTGAGGACATCCAACACATGAAACCAATCCCACCATTCTCACTGTAGTCTAACTATCATACCCCGCCCGCACAAACATGGGAAATAACCTCAGCATAGTCCCACTGGTAAACCCCGCCCGCACACACCTAATCCATAGACACCATCCCGCCTACAGACTCTTGGTCCACAACTATCGCGTGTAACTGCACCCGCAACCACCCAGGTCAGAACAACCACTCCCATGCCTGGAATCACATGGGCCTCATCCTGAAGACTCTTGGGAAACCACCTGCCTGCAAACACCTGGGCCAACCACCAAAACTACCCTGCCTGAAGATTATTGGGCTAATAATGGATTTCATGCCATCACATCCTGCTCGAAGAGTCTCAGGCTCTTCAGGAAAGGGAGTAGAAAAGGAGCTAATAACCAGCAACTTGTAGGAGTGTTGGGAAAAACACCCTCCCCCGCGAAATGGGGGTGTTTGGAACAAGGTGCTCATCTTGGGTGGGGTGTGAATAAGAAATTTAAAATATACAGATATATATATAGGTAACAAGAACTCATCCCATCCTAGGGTTCCAAAATCAAAGCAATAACACCCTTGTTACTATTCACTCATAAAAGGAAAACACAACACACACGACTGAGTTGAAACTCATTTCTCAAAACCAATACCCCTTTAAAACCATTCTTGCTTACATGTTCAAGTGTTCTCATTTAGGTGTATTATACACTACTGGGAAACTAAAATGCATGACCACATGCTAGAAAAAGAGAAACAACCAAACAACAATTTAAGCATTCGCACCCGGTTCTCTTGTGAAGTCACAACAACAACAAAGGTGTATGTGATATTTATCAAGGTACTGGAACCAACGAAAACCACACAAAAAAGGGATAAGTGAGATCCCTCAATGTAATGGAAAGAAGAAAACCACAATACATAGCTTCATATCCCCAAAAACAGGAACCAACGATTTCACATCAATAGAGGATCCCACCCGAGTTCGTGTCACAACAGAGAAACCACACCACTTCAAATTCATAACCAACTTCCGTACTACAGAGGATACCATCCTCATGAAATTATCCTCATAGGAAAACAAAGAGAACAACACTCCTACTACCAAAACAGAGAAGGGGAAACATCCAGGTTCAACACATTATTCATTAGGCTCTTCTTTCTATTTGTTAGCTCTGTGTGGTCACACTGTGATTCTTGTTTTACTGAACATCTATTTAGAACGAACCTAGTTTAGGCGACTAACAAATTCAATGTTACAAACCATTAATAATTACAGAATTCATGGTTCATTAGTGCGCTAGGAAAGTCCACAAACGACCATGATTTTCAGTGTGCATAGGCCCCCACAATTCACAACACATGTCGACATAAAAGATTACAACAGAACATCGATCACCCTTACATCATTCATTAATGGTCCTTTCATTATCGTCATTAATTTTGGGTTCATCAATTCCTATAGTGACAAAGGCGTAACCACCCCGTATGATACACATATTGGAGTGATGAAGGAAAACCCTACTTGATTGATCAAAGATCGAAATTCTTAACCATGCGCCAAGAATATTGGAAGGAACGACCTGCAGGGGAGGGATGTCAGGAACTCCAAACGCAGTAAGAAGAAAATGAAGCCAGCCAAGAGGAAGAAAAAGGATAAAAAATTATCATGTGATATATAGATAATATCTCTTTGTTACAAGATATGTGGATTCGATTGGCTTTAAATTCCGATCGTGGTTCCCCACGCGGGTGGGTGGTTATGCATGAAGGTATTAATTGTTATTTAGTATCCCCATTGGGGGGGGGGTTACTCGGGTTTCATGGGTATTAATTATGGTATTTTAATGGTGTTGAACCACGTAAAAATAGTTAAAAATGACTAAAAGATGTGATATAGGAAAAACTGTAGAAGAGATACCTGACATGGATCGGTGACACCGACCGGGCACGCCGATCGGTCGGTCACATGCCGATCGGTTGCACCTATCACTCGCACACAAAAATGACGTCCTACCATCAAGGAAACACCTTTAGGATACCGAAACTACCAAAAGGATGGACCGTGAGGGTCCGGGTCATCAAATATCTGGGGGGTACTCTAGTGGTTTTTTCATAGATTCATTAATAATAGAGAAAGATAATTTAGGTAATGGGTATTGATTATTATTGTTGTCATCATAAAAAACGTATCATCAATTTGATCTTGGGGAGTATTTGAGGACTATTATGACATCCCACTGTCTTCCACCTGGGGTCAACAGTTATAATGTACATATATTATGATGACATTTTATTGTCCTTCTATTAGTATAAAGGCATGATTAATACCGTGGATTATCATGGATTACAGAATTTAATGAAAATGAACAATTATATTATGGACACTCTTAGATAATAAGCCTAAGTGTTGATGATTATAACAACTTATATATCACATGGATTCCTGATAATTAATCCCAAACAATTTCATTATGAAACATATTCCTGGATGTAAAACCCTTAATATTTCAAAATAACCAAGATTCCCCACAATGTAACCCCAAATGATTCTAAACAACCTAGATTCCCAATAAGTAAATAAACTATGTTTATAGTTTGTACACATTCTTCATTTGGAAACTCTAAATGCTTTCAAATGAAATTGATAACTCATAGAGTAACACCTTGAGTTATTGGATGAAACCAATTATTATAAGGGAAACCCTATAAGTGTCAAAAAGGTATATATTCTTAGAAGGAAAAACAAATTCGATTATAGATGAAATAAATTGTACATAGGAAAACCACATGTGTTTTCAAATGAAATATATTCATGATAGAATATATACCTATGTTTATGGATGATATTGATTCAATGTATATATAGAAACACCTTTGAGTTATGGATGATCAGATTCCTACATAGGGGGAGTCACACATCCAACTTTTTGGATGACAATTTTATGGTTAATTATAATTTGGAACTTTCCAATATAGATTTGGATTGATTCATTAATTTTGTTAAAAATAGAGGATAAATAGTTGTTATTTTATTATTTATGCTATAAGAATATTTAATGAAATTTTGATAATATAAAATGTGTATAACTAAAATTTACTATTTATACATCATACCAGATTGGTGGTTCCCTAATATGTTTTTCCCACACCCTTTTAATAATTCATGTTACTTTAGAACATAAGGATACTTAATTTTATATATGTTCAGGCCTGGTACAGTTAAAAAATTTGATTTAGTAGTGGGATAACATATATAGGAATGTATATTGCGATAATTTATTGCTGATGGATGTAGTACATTGTCAACATCATTTAATTTATTCATGTATTAATAATGTATATTCTATCTGCATGAGGGGTATATAGTGAGTCTATGTGACATAATTATATATTATTAACATATATTATAGATTCATATGTTAATTTAATTCTCCATAATATTACAGAAATGTAATATTATTGATTATTCTTGTACATTTTAAATATTTATCACAATAATATGGGGTTATTGATTTAGCATGGTAGTTCTATAGACCAAATTCTCTAGTTGATATCCAATTGGATTATGGGTAGATTGGCCTGATGTCCAATGTAGAATCCTCATATTCATACAATTGTAAATGTAAATGGTCATGGGAAGGGTTTCAAAAAATAAATATTAAATAATATTTAGTAATGATCAGAAGTGGTGTTGGTAATGTAATGAATTAACATTGTTTGGAGAATATTTAAATGAGAGACTGAGTGTATAAATTGTATCATATAATTAATATAAAGAGGTGGTGTAGTTGATCTGTGGTCACTTATTTAATGATGTTTTCAGAAATTGAATTTTTCAGGTGAAGAGATATATTTAGAGAGGGTAATTTTGCGCTATAATGTTATAATATAATAATGTGAATGTAAATGAGATATGATGGAATATTGGTCTCTCCCATATTGAGTGTGGTTGAATTAAAAATAATGTTGATGATGCAAAATGAATGACAGGATAATGATGGGAATATATATTTTTTATAGTGAAGTATATTTTTTTATATTTTATAGAATAAATCTACTTCTATGTATAGAAATTTTGTTCATCTATATTGGGTTGTAATGAAATGAGTAAATAAAAAAATGTGACTTTATTTAATTATTATTTATCATTTGTGACCAGACGGAATTTTGGAACCCCATTAAATATATTATGAATCCTATAGAATGTTATAGAGTAGTAAATATTGATCGAAAATGATATGACTTGATAAATAATTTGATATCTATTATATAATTTTTTGTATTTATCTTTATACATATATGATATTATTCGATAAGAGTCTAATGGGGAACATATAGTAGTAGTGTATTACTTAATTTATGTATAGAGAAACTAAATATAGGATCTATGAATCTGGCAGAGATGATGATTATCTTATGATCACTGACTTGAGATGTGATAAATTATTTCATGAATAGAAATAAATAGTATAAAACAAGGTAGTAGATTCCCCCTCACACTATCCCTCTATATATGGTTGGAAGGGGATGATAATGATTATCCATTGTTTATATCATTGATTATAGAAGATAGTAATAAATACTTATACATATATCTATCAAACCACAAAATCAATTGGAATAAATAATTTGGTTATTCAAAATAGAAAGTATATGATTATTACTTCTTCAGTCATGTCTATATTAGGATATATGGATATGGGTAATTTCCACCAATAACTATAATTGAAATAATAATATTAAATTGTTAAAGATTTTAAATTACACCAATATAATATTAAAGAGGATATAATGCCTGATAATTCACCAATGTTGTGATTAAGTTCATTATAGAGAACATATCGGTCATGGTATACTATGAGACAAATGATATTATATTTAATCGTCGCATACATAACATCTATTGGGAGTGCCATAAATTTATAAAAAAACCATAGATATGTATATATATTCATAAATAATAATACACAATTATAGAAAATAAGTTTAAAATTTTATCCATTTTTGGGATATGTATACACTATTATGACATGAAATTTGTATTTCATAAAAAATTATTTCAACTATTATATCTGAGAAAATTGGGAATGATTATTTAGAAAAATGTCATCGATATTGGTGGATAGATGTATTTCATCCACAATCTCATGATATATATATATATATTGAATCACATATTGGTAAATCTATAATGGTGTTTGACATTTGATTGTAATTATTATTTTTTATAACATTGAATGATGAAGGTTTTCATGATGAGAGATATATGGATTATGTGGATTATAGAAGAGTGTGGGGGGTTTATGTGTTCAAGAATACTAATATTATCTGATTATTTAGAATAAAACATGTATTTGATTGGATGAGTTGATCTAGTGACTCTTAATTCTTATTAAGAATAATTATCGTGAATATTTTTATATATTTAAAAACATTCTATGTTGTTCTTATTTATATTTCATCCATATTGTGTAGATGTTTTTTATTTGGGATCCTGTGGTTGGTTGAATTGAATAAATTTCCCAAATTCTGTATGGAAGACTTATTGTTGATATAAAAAAAATAAGGTTAGTTTATATGAGCATAGGGTTGTCACAATATATTGAACAAAAAATAAAATATTTTACGCAAGAAGACATCATATTGATGTGTCCATAAATATAATTTAATACCACATTACTAGCAAAAAATATTAAATATTAATTATGTGTCTATAATTCTAAAAACCACTATTGTTATGAATACTGGGAGTAATATCCCTATATACTCCTTGATGTTATATATTAAAATTTTCTTAATGAAAAAAATATGTGATTATGTTTCTTTTTATAATGTATTTATTTATAAATGTTATTAAATAAATAAACACTATAACGATTAGAATTTTTGAACTAGAAAAAATAATTCCATATAAAGTTAGACAAATTAATAACATATATAAAATATATCAAAATTAATAGCGATGAATCATTACCAAAATACTATTATTTTTTTCAAGATCTAGGTACATTTTAGAAAATCAAAATTTAACATAAAATAATTTATTAATGTAATACTTCATCTTACTACTATTATAACATGATTGATTTTAACACTATGATATTTTATGAGAATTTTTTTTATGTCTTATGTTATAAGAAACACGAAGGGAATATTTCACTACACACAGCACTAGATTGGCCTGCATTATACGTAAGAGCAACCTACACCGATAGCTTGCGTTGTATGCAATACCGAGTTTCACTAAAAAATGATATATTATTATAATATTATGAACTAGCCATTACGAATAGTATTAACCCAAATTTTAATTTTATAACATTATAATTCATCTTACACATTTTCAGGAATGTGGTTTGAAATCAAAATCAAATTTTCGGATAAAAGATGTATTTTTTTAAAAATGTAGTTTTAGCTTATTTGGATAGTGCACCCATTTAAAATCTAATTTTTTACATATTTATAAATTCAATTATACAATATAAACATCTTCTTTTGAATCAGGATATAAAAATTTATATTGGATAAATATTTGATACTTTTCTGATAACTTTCATATTTTGATGAATAGTAATAATACGGTAAACTTTCCTTAAAAAAACTTTTTCATCAAGATAATTTATATATTTAAATGATAAAATTTAATGGTTTGAAGAATAAATAGAATATATTTTTACCATTTAATATAATTTATGTAATTTCCATTAATTTTACACTGAATTTTTACGTAAAAACATTAAAATCGTTGACAATGTTTTAACTTTAAAAACTCGTTTTTCATAACAATGAGATTAATTTTAAATTAATTACTTCAAATTATTTGTTTTGAATTTCCCAAAAATGGATTCAGTGGGTCCAAATTATGTTAATATGTTACTTATATTTTTTTGACATTGTGAATAGTAACTACGGTAATGATTATTCACTATAGTTAAAGGTAAATTTGGTAATTAAGTGTAAAAATGAGATTATAAAATTACCCTACCAACATCCAAAATTCACTTTGTTGAATAAAAGTCGACCCATATCACCTAAGGGTCAGAATAGATTTGTTTCATGGACTATTGACCATGAAAATGATATAATAATATTTAAAACCAATGAAAATGACAACATGTCACTGTCTTATATCTTATATGTGTAATAATTTTACATTAGTGATAAAATTCATAAAACCTAAAATATAAATATTCTACAAAAATATAATAAAATTATCTATGTCATCTGAATTTATGTTGAATTTTTATGGATTAAATTATTTTCATTAATGATGACACAATAGTGATATAGAATTTTTTTATTGATTGAATTATCAAATAATTATTTTTAAAAAATATTAAAATAAATAATATTTAAACTAATTAATGTTCTATACAAATTTTTTTGATGAATATGACATGTTAGAAATTTATTAAATATATTTTTTGAGTATATCCTCCATGTGTATTTTATTTAAATTCAAATAAATTAATCGTGTCAAAATTGTCATTATTGTTATTTTATAAAAATGACATTTTATAAAATTGTTTAGAAATAACAAAAAATATTTAAATATTATAAATTAAAATTTATAAGATCTAAAATTTCATAAAGTATCAAATTATGGAAAATTCACAACACATAATTAAAAATATTAAATAAGGATAAATCAGGTTGATAAGGTTTAAAATAAATTCCCAAAATGCCTAAATATTATTCAATGATTATATTAAACCACTATCTCATCTAATATTATGATTTGAGTAATTTTTGGAGGTTTTTTTTGAGGGGATTGATTTTATTATAAATTAAGATTTTAGAGGTTTCCAAATGTGCCACTCTCCTATATTATAAAAAAGAACCTCCTCCCTCTCCTCCTCACAACATTTTGAGCCTTCATTCTTGGCCTAACCATTTCAATTTCTATTATAAACTTCCCTAGAAACATACTAGAGGTCCTGCTATTCTTCAAATACCAACATCAGTTCCCTAAGAGGAGGTTTAGAAGAGGCGCGTCAAAGAAGAGGTAATATCCTTTACCAATCATTTTAAATTTATTTCTACTTCAACATTCATTTTTTATTTCTTTCATAATAAAGTAATAACATCATTATAATTCATATAATTATATGTTATTATATATATGAATAAAACATATTTCACCTTCTATCCATCTTATGAAAAATGAAATCCATGTGTCTGCTTAAGTACATAATACCGTCTCCACACTGAGGTATAATTTGTTTTACACCACCACATTACAAGGATGGGTATAATGGTGTAAATAATAACTATATATGATTATTATAACTTGATACTAACTATGATATATTCTATCATCCACTCCAAGACCAATCAATAATTATAGGAAAAAAGTTTGTCGCTTGTACGTACGTACGACTTACTGTCTCCACGATGCGATGTGATTTGTTCTACATGATCTTAATTAATCGTGATTATATAAACGAATTTAATGAATAAATATGATATATATTATACTAAAACTATTCTGTAAATGATGTACCTATAACCTAAAAACGGTAATAAGAATTAATTCGACAAAACACGCATAAGATCATAAAGCAATGAACAACCGAATAAAAAGTAGCAATGAAATATTAACAATAAAAAGATAAGAATATGACCATATATGATATCATAAAAATTATTATGATTCTAGAATAAGTCAATGAAATTATTTAAATCATTTTACATGTGTTTCATATACGTACAATGCATATCGGGCCTATGGTAAGGAAAAATCTTGCAATCTCATTTTTATCCGAGATTGTTTATACTTCAGAATTTACTAGGGTATATTTATCATCCACATCCATTTTTCCAGAATTTGTAATATTATTTCTATCCTCCTAAACTTTTTTAAATCCAATTTCACCAATTTTTAATTTTAAGTAAAATATATGAAAAAATATTCGGTCATTTTCAGTATGAGATACTTTTTGACTTTTCCGGACAAAGTTTGAGAATAATGTTTTTTTAACATATACGACCTGAATGATTTTTATTGATTTAATAAAAAAAATTCCATGAACATTACATTAAAAGTTTTCATGTTTATATTCAACTAACATCTTTTAGTTTAAAATTGTATGACATTTTGAGAAAGAAAAAATGTTTTTGAAGTTG
This sequence comes from Viscum album, assembly GCA_963277665.1. Taxonomy (NCBI): domain Eukaryota; kingdom Viridiplantae; phylum Streptophyta; class Magnoliopsida; order Santalales; family Viscaceae; genus Viscum; species Viscum album. Next base: position 1,971,058,686 of record OY728132.1, read on the forward strand.
AAAGGATATTTTCCTCAAGAATGGAGTACAAGTGTTTTATCAAAATTATTTCTCATCAAAGATAATATAGGGTTATGTTTCTATCCCTATTGTTACTTATATTTGATTATGTTATAATGGAATTAATTTTATGAAGTTCTTTTATCTTATAGGGATAATGTTATGTTGTAATGATGTTTAAGAATTCAATTTTTATTACATGGGTTATGCTATGATGTATGATTTATGATTTTGTGGCACACATAAGAATGGTTTCATTATGAGATGGTTAGTACCTATATCTATATCCAATTAGTTGGGTAAAGATTTATATCTAATGAGATTGACATGACTAGAATGACATGTTAATCTAGTTCAGTGATACATGACTCGAACGAGTAGTGAACTCGGTTCATAAATGGACATTGTCCGCAATGATGGTCTTGGAAATGAGTCTTGAAAAATATGAAATGATTTTATATGATTATGTGTGTATGCCACCATGTTTCATGTTTTCTGTTATGATTATTATAATTACATTTCACTAATATGATTTATACCATGTCATGATATTATGATCTATTTTTCATGTTAAGATTTTCAAAATGTTATGTTCTTATTAATATGATATGATTGATACATCCTTTTTTTAATATTACCGATCATTTGAGCTCACTATTTTCTATGTTTTCTTTACCCCAGGTCAGGAAGAAGGATATAAAGTAGGATATGAAAAAAGGGACTCTAGACATGATGAAATAAGTAGGAGAAAATGTAGATAATTTATGAACCAGTTGTTTTTATTTCTTAGTTTCTAGAGCCACTATACCTAAACGGTCCTATCATGGTTTTTATATATGTTGTAATAAGTATGTTATAAAATATGATGTAATAACAATGTTTGTAATGTGTCTGTCATTATAGTTGGTATCTGAGGAAAGATATAGTCAACCTTTGAAAACTAGGATGTGAAAGCATTAGTAAGAACCATGTGGATATGTATAAGAAAAGAACATATTATTATTATTTTTTAATTGGCCATGAATTACCTATAATAAGACCTAATGTGTGAAATTTTATTATTGATTACATGGTTTTTCTATTATCATTAGTGTTTCTCACATTAAACTTCTAGGTTTTATTCTATGGCTGGAACCCGAAGGAACCATGTTAATTCTGAATGCGACATGCAATGCAAAGATTGTCCCCCTGAGAAACCAAACGTTATGGTAGCTGGAATGAAAAATATTGTAGCCATTCTCTCACAACATTCGTTAGCGATGAATCATACATAGAATCAAAACGAGAAAAGGATGGAGAAACATATAGTTGAACTTGTTGTGAGGTAGTGTCCACATTCATTCAGTAGGTCTTATGTTCTATTAGTGGATGAAAAATAAATTAGTAGCACTGAAAAGATGTTTTTAGTTCTACAATGTTCTGAACATGATAATGTCATCTTAGGGGTATATCGTTTGGAAGGTGAAGCTGATCAATGATGGAATATTATCAAGAATACTTGTTAAATAGATGAAATTGAGTCCATGGAATGTGAATGGTTCAAGAACATATTTTTCAGTAAGTACTTCCATCGTATTCTTCAATCAAAGGTTGGGACGAGGTTTCTTGAACTGATGCAAAAGGATGATGAATATGTTGGTAACTTGGAAGAAAATTTTACAGGGCATGCAATGTATGCTTCTGGGATCATTATCCAACCTGAGAGTAAGATCTATTGATTCTTTAGTGGCTTAAACCAAGTCTCTGAAGGGAATTATCTATAAGGGATATAAATAGATACAAAGAAATTGATTGATGTGAACACCAGGTTGATAAGGACATTGGAGTAACCCATCAGTCTTATTGGTTTGATAAGAAGAGGAAAATGGTATTCAATGGAAAATAAAAAGACCACAATGAAAAGAAAGTATCTATCCCTTTTTCACAATGTGTATAAAGAAATATGCAATGAATTTTATTAAAGGGATAAGTAAATGTTTTCTGTGTGGAGAAGATGGTCATCAGGCTATTGAATTCCTCAATGATGGGAAAAATATGTCTAGTAATGCATACAATGAATAAGATACACAGAATGCACCTCATACCCTTAAATGTTACAAGTGCAAGGAAATGGGGAATTATGACAATCAATGCCTTAATCGAAGGGTTGTTGATGATGATCAACATCAATAAACTCTTAAGTCCAAATAGAAAGGACAATCACATGCAATTTCTATAGGTGATATAGAGTATGATAACAAAGTGGTGAAAGGTACACCTAAAATACACTCTAAAGTATCTAATGTTTTATTCGATTCTAGATCCACCCACTCTTTTATTTATGAAGAATTTTCTAAGGGTATCGTCGTAATAACCCAACAATTAGCTGTTGAGTAATATGTGACAACTCCTAATGGCACAATAGTCTCATCACACGTTTACAAATCTTCTACGATTGATGTTTTTTTGGAAGTGCTTCCTTAAAATCCTGTAATCTTTTCTATAATGGAATTTGATGAGATTCTTTTCATGGACTGGATTTCTTTATATGGATATTATATCAATTTCCAATGAAAGGAAGTCACAATTCATATTATTGATCAATCACCGATCATCTATTTATGAAATGATGAACAAAACCTTCCAATTAAAATTTCATCCATCTTATGGGTATATATTCTAATAAATGAAGGTTATTTATCTCAAATGGTTGGAGAGAAACTCGTGATTATGAATATGTACATTGTACGAGAGTTTGATGATGTCTATCCATAGGAATTTACAAGTCTTCCACAAAATTTTGAAGTCGTGTTTTCAAAAGAACTCATACTGGGTGATATTCCCATTTCAAATACACCTTATAAAAAGGCCCCAGTTGAGTTTCAGTAATTGAAGAAGAAACTCCAATAGAATCTTGATATTGGATTCATACACCCTAGTGCATCACCTTGGGGAGAACATGTTCTATCTGTTAATAAGTAAGATGGATCAGTGAGAATATATATTTATTCTAGAGAACTTATCAAGATCACTATTAAGAAAAAATATCATCTCCCACACATTGATCAATTATTTGAAAAATAATGCGAAGGTCAATACTTTTCCATGATTGATCTTCATTTAGTGTATCATCAATTAAGGGTCAAAATAAGGATATACCAAAGATGGATTTTCGTACAAGGTATAGACTCTATGGATATATAGTGGAGCAATTTGGTCTTACTAATTCCCCTAATATCTTCATGGATCTAATGAATAGAGTTTTTATAGACTATCATGATCAGTTTTTGGTAGTCTTTATAGAAGATATTCTTGTCTATTCGAAGAGCAACAAATAACATGATTATCAATTATAAATGGTATTGAAGACCCTAATAAAGGAGAATCTTTATGCCAAATTTAACAAGCTTGAATTTTGGCTTTAGAAACATTCATTTTTCGGTCACATAATCTAAAAAGAGGAGATATCATTGAATCAAGAAAAAATTGAGATTATCGAAAGACAGTCGAGACCAACAAAAATAACTAAGATCTGATGTTTTCTTGGTTTGGCAGGATATTATAGATAATTTTTGAATGATTTTTCAGGATTATATAATCCACTCACCATGTTGGCTCGAAAAGGAGTTATGTTTTTTTGGACGGAGGAGTGTGATGAGAATTTCAATGAGTTAAAAAGAAAGTTATGTAGTGCACCTGGGCTCACACTGCCTTGTAGTTGAGAAATATTTGTGATTTAAAGTGATGCATCCATGAAGGTATTTGGGTGTGTTCACATGAAAAATGATATGGTGAGAGCCGATTCCTTACGACAATTGAAAATCCATGAGAAAAATTACCCAACTCTTGATTTTGATTTATATGCGGTAATCATTACATTATAGATTTGAAGGCATTATATTTATGGTGAAAGTTGTGATAATTATGATTATCTTAAATGGTAAAAGTATATTTTTACACAAAAGGAACTGAATATGTGCCAATGAAGAAGGTTGTAGCTGATTATAGATTACGACTGCTCAATTCCTTATAACCCTGGGAAAGCAAATAAGGTGGTAGATGCATTAAGTCGACAATTCCATGCAATCTTATTCATGAAGAGGATGAAAAAAGATTCAATATTTATGGATTTAAAAAGGATTTATCTTGGAATTATAATTTAAGGGGAAAATATTATCTTTCTCAAATGAATGTTCAACCATATATACAAGTGAAGATTAATGAGGCACTGAAACATGTTGTAGTGTTAAAAAAGAATGTGAAAATGTTCTTAAATTCCACATTGATTGTGATGAAATAATAATGAGTAGGAATCAGGTTTGTGTTCCTCTCGTGCTAGAATTAATGAAGGAAATATTGGATGAGGCTCATAGTTATTCATTATCTATTCACACTGGAAGTAAAAAGATGTGTATGGACCTGAAAGAGTTCTTATGGTGGGATGACATGAAAAGAGATGTTGTTGAATATGTCTCTCGATGCTCTGTTTGTCAGCATTTTAAATTTGAGATTTAAAAGTAAAAGGGGATGGTAAAACCATTACCCATACCATAATTGAAATGGGAAAAAATCACTATGGAATTTTTCACTGGACATCAATAAACGTCGAATGGAAATTATGTTATTTGGGTTAGAGTTGATCATCTTACAAAGTCGGCACACTTCATTGCTATTAGGGAAGATTTATCTTTTGAATAACTTTGTAAAATATTTGTAAAGTAAGTGGAAAGATTGCATGGTGTACCACATTCCATTATATCTTATCGGGATCTGAGGCTTACCTTGATTTTTTAGCGATGTCTTCAGTATACTGTAGATACAAAATTCTGTTTCAGCACTTCTTATCATCCTCAGAAAGACCGTCTGTCTAAGAGGAAAATTCAATCTTTCGAACACATGTTGATAGCTAGATATATAGATTTAAAATGTGGTTGGGATCAACACATACCTTTGATGTAATTTTCATATAATAATATCTTTCACTCTAGAATTCAGATGGCTTCTTATGAAGCTATCTATGGAAAGAAATGAAGATCTCCACCTTGTTGGGATGAAGTTGGGTAAAGAAAGATATTAGGACCTGATCATGTTGATGAGAAGGTATAAAAGTTCTGATCAATTCAAAAACACATATGAGATACTTAGATTCAAAAGAAAGTTATGCTGACAATCGAAGAAAGGACCAAGAGATAGAAGTTGATGATATTGTGTTCTTATAGATATCTCCTTGGAAGAGAGTTATTCTATTTTGAAAGAAGGTTAAGATGAGCCCTAGGTATATCGGTCTGTTTGAAATACTTGATCGTGTTGGGTAGGTAGCTTACCAATTGTCACTTCCGCCAAATTTCTCTCAAGTTCATGATGTGTTCCATGTATCTCTTTTTAGAAAGTAAATACTTGATCCTTCACATGTACTAAGCTCAGAAGTTTTACTAAAAGAGAAAAATATTTATATGAAGAACAACAGATAGAGATTCTAGATCATAGATAAATTGTTGAAAGAATTAATACCACTCACATGGTTAATGTTTTATGGAGGAACTGCGAATTTGAAAAAACTACATGGTAACTTGAGGATATGATGTGGGAGAGGTATCCTCATCTGTTTGTTACGAAGTGACAAATTTCAAGGGAAAAAGTTATTTTAAGGGGAATATAATGTAACACCCTATGATTTTATGAGAAATATTATATTATTTTAATGTCTTATGTAATATGAAACACTGAGAGAATCTTTCTCTACAGACAACATTGGATTGGATTGCATTACAAGCAACAACAACCTTCCTCAATAGCTTGTGTTATATGCAATATAGTGTTTCACTAATGAAATTATATATTATTATTATAATATGAACTATCCATTTTGAATAGTATTAACCAAATGTATAATTTTATAACATTATCATTTTTCTTACACAATTTATAGAAATAGGTATGAAAAAAAATAAATTTTTCGGATAAAAGAAGTATTTTTTAAAAATTGTAGTTTTACCACCTTTTAATGGTGAACCCATTTTAAATCTAATTTTTGACAAGTTTATAACATAAATTTTAAAAAATAGTATTCTTATATTGAATCTGGATATAAAAATTTACATTGGATAAATTTTTGATACTTTTCTGATAACTATTATATTTTGATGAATAGAAACAATACGCTATATTTTTCTTAAGAACAACATTTTCATGAAGATAATTTATATGGTTAAATGGTAAAATCAAATGGGTTTATTTTATAAATAGAATATATTTTTACCAGTTAATATAATTTATTTCATTTCCATTATTTTTACATTGAATTCATTGGTAAAAACATGTCAATCTTTGAAAAAGATTTATCTTTTAAAACCCGTTTTCATAAAAATGGGATAGATGTTAAATTAATTACTACAACTTCTACGTTTTGAATTTTGAAAAATGGATTTCAAATTTGGATTCAGTGGTTCCAAGTTATGTTAATAGTTTATTTTATTTTTGTGACATTATGAAAACTAACTACGTTAATTCTTATTTACTACATTTATAGGTAAATTTTGTAATTAAGGGTGAAAATAAAATTATAAAAGTACCATTACACCTACCAAAATTTTATTGGATGAATACAAGTAGAACCATATCACCTAATGGTTGGAATAAAATAGTTTCATGGACTATTGAAACTGAATATTTTATAAATATAATTAAAACCAAAGAAAGTGACAACATGTCACTCTATTATACCTTATATGTATAATAATTTTACATTAGTGATAAAATTCATAAAACCTCGGATATAAATATTTTACAGAACAATAATAAAATTATCTACATCATGAGAATTTATTAAGAATTTTTAGGGATTAAATAATTATCATTAATGGTGACACAATAATGATGTAGAAGTTATTTTATTGATTGAAATATCAAATAAATAGTTTTAAAAATATTAAAATATATATTATATGAAATAATAATTTATCTCCTCAAATTTTCTAGATGAACATGACTTTTTAAAAATCTATTAATTCTTTTGGATCTGATATATTTTCTGTTTGGTTATTATACAAATTCAAATAAATGAATATTGTCAAAATTGACAGTATTGTTATTTTATAAAAATATCATATTATAAAATTGATTAAAAATAAAAAAAACATTTAAAAATTATAAATAGAAATTTATTAGTTCTAAAATTTCATAATTTATCCAATTATGGACAATTCACAACACATAAGTAATAAATTACCAAAATTTATAATTAAGAATATTATTACCACAGATAAAATTAAATAGATTAAATAAGGATAAATCATGTGGATAAATTTTAAAATAAATTTCCAACATGTTTATTTTTTTTGATGAGATTACAACCCAATATCATATAATATGCAGAATTGAGTCATTTTTTGATGTTTTTAAGGGGGATTGTGTTTATTATAAATTAATATTTTAATGGTTTTTAAAAATTCCCTTCTCCTCTCTTATAAAAGGGCACCTCCTCCCTCTCCTACTCACAAAATTTTGAGACATCAATCTCAGAAAAACCTTGTCCATATCTCTTCTACACTTCCCTAGAAACATACTAGAGGTCATGGTGTTATTAAATGACCAACTTTATTGCCCTAAGAAGGGGTTTAGAAGAGGCGCGTCGAAGAAGAGGTAATATGCTTTACTGATCCATTAAAATTTATTTCTTCTTCTACATTCCCTTCATTATTTGTTTTAGTTATAAAGTAATAAAATAAGTATCAGTCATTTAATTATATGTTATTATAAATATGAAAAAAACCAATTTCACCGTCTATGCATCCTATGGAAAATGAAATCACCGCGCATGCGTACGTATAGAATACTGTATCCACGCCGTGGTGTAATCTATTTTCCACCATAAAATTACATGGATGGGTAAAATGGTGTAAATAATAACTATATATTATTATTATAACATGATACCAATTCTGATATATTCTATATTCCACTCCAAGACCATTCAACAATTTTGGGAACGATATCGTCGCTCGTGCATATGTACCATTTACCGTCTTGATGATGCGATGTGATTCATTCTACATTATCTTAATTAAACCATGATTATATAAAAAAATTAAATGAAAAAATCTGACATATCTTATACAACAACCATTATTTAAAATATGTAGCTAAAACCTAAAAAAGGATTAAGAATTTATTCGACAAAACACTAGTAAGAACAAAAAGCAATGAACACCAGAATAACAAGTAGAAATGAAATATTACTAGTTAGAAAATAAAAATATTACCATATATGATATAATAACAATGATTAGGATTCTGTAATAAGTCAATTACATTATTTAAATCATTATACAAGAGGTTCTGATACGTACAATGCATATTGGACCTAAGGTAAGTGAAAATCTCGCAATCTCATTTTTATCTGAGATTGTTTATATTTAAGAATTTACTGGGGCATATTTATCGTCCATATCTATGATTCGTAAATATTTAATATTATTCTATCCTCCTATAATTTTTTAAATATAATTTTTCTTAATGGGGAATTTTTAGTAAAAAATATGAAAAGAATATTTTGTTGTTTTCAGTACGACATAATTTTTCACTTTTCCAGACAAAGTACGAGAAGAATGTTTTTTAACGTATACGACATGAATAGATTTTTATGATTTAATAAAACATTATTTCCATGAAGATTCCTTTACAATTTTTAAATTTTATTTTAAATAAACTTCTTTCAGTTTAAAATTTTATGACATGTTGAGAAAGGAAACATGTTTTTGAAGTAGACAAGATATTTTCTTCAAGAATGGAGTTCAAGTGTTTTATCAAAATTATTTCCCATATATGAAAATATAGGGTTTTGTTTCTATCCCATTTATAACATTGATATGATTATGTTATAATGGAATTATTTTTATGATGTCTTTTTATCTTATATAGATTTTGTTAGAATGGCATGATGTTTAAGAATCCCATTTTTATAACATGGTTTATGCTATGATGCATGATTTATGATTTTGTGGAACACATAAGAATGGATTCATTATGACATTGGTGGGACCTATATCTCTATTCAGTTTATTGGGTAAATATTTATTTCCCATGATATAGTCATGGTTGGAATAAAACCCTAATACAGTTCAGTGATACAGGACTAGAACGAGTTGTGTACTCGGTTCAGTAACGAAAATTGTCCGCTATGATAGCCTTGGTATTGAGTCTTGACTAATATAAAATGATTTTATATGATTATATGTGTATGCCAAAAAGTTTCACTTTTATGTTATAATTATTGGGATTACATTTAACTACTAATATTTTTCCCATGTCGTGATATTATCATCTGTTTTTTAGGAAAATATTTTAAAATGTTATGTTCTTATGAATATGATATGATTGATATTTCCTTTTTTTACTCTTACTGAGCATTTTAGCTCACCCTTTTCTATGTTTTCATTTCCCCAGGTTAGGAAGAAGGATATTAATTAGGATATTCCAAAAGGGTCTCTAGATATTATAAAATAATAGGGAGATAATGTAGGTGATTTTTGATCCAATAGTTTATGTTTCCAAGTTTCTAAAGACACTATACCTATATGGTCCTATCATGGGTTTGTTTTATGTTTTAATAAGTATGTATTAAATTTAGACGTAATAACAATGTATGTAAAGTCTAGGTCATTATTTTGATCACAATTTAATACATGTCATAGTATTGGTATATATATCTTGTTAAATATAAATCTAAAAAACATAGTAATTATAATGGTAATTAATCGTATGAATAATGTTAATTAATGTTACCAATATATCATTAAAAAGTCCATGGGATTATAACATTATGTATATATTATGAATAAAATTTTAACATGAATGTAGAATTTTGAATTTCATGAGATCATCGACTGGGACATATGACCATAGGGGCATAATTCTATATGATAATAGAGACTTTATTACAATGTATTTTACAATATTAATGTTTTTCAAATATAATACCAAATATTCTAAACACAAGTAAATTATTCATTCAAAAAAAATTTAAGATAAAATATATTTCAATCCAAATTATCTCAAGTTATATAATATTAGATTAATATACATTCATCATGTCTCTTTATAAAAATATAGGCAATGGTCACCCCATCATGTCCATATATAGTAATATGTTGATATATAATTTTTATTCTTTTACCAAAAAGGTGTTTTCTAGTCCATTTACAACAATAAAATCCTAATATGATTAAAATTATGTATTCCACATAGAATTAAGACATACAAAAAATCAAAACAATATATAATACCTTGGTATGAGGATATCCTTTATAGTAGTGTCATCATGAATACATATATGAATAAAAATTGAAGTACCAAAATGTAAAGGGAATAAAATATTTCTAATAGTAATGGGGATAACAAATAAATAAATATATTATTGAATTTATGATAAGTAGATTTATACTATGAAGAATTGAATTTTTTTTTATTTTAAAATAACATTTTCTTATTTTCATTTGATGTGAACAAGAATTAATCCAATAGATATATATCCTTCAATATCACCTTATAAAGGATTAATATTTTAAAATAATTTAATTTGGTAGGGTTATAATGAAATTATTTATTAGTAGAAACAATCTTATTGCATATACCGTAATGAAAATTGAATGACTGTGGGAGTAACCTTATTAACGATGTTGGATATAAAAGTTTATCTTATATGCAAGGTTTTGAGATACGTAAAACATTGAAAATTAAAAGGAAATTTTATTTTTTAAAATTATATTATTTTAAATATAATTATAAATATGTTATATGAAATGAAAAAATAAGATATGGATACAATATAGATCGACAAGTGTCACCTTATAAAGTAATATTTTTAGACCTGAGTATTAAAGATAATGAATTTTTATATAATTCCAATCAAAAGGATTTTTAAAATATATTGAAGGTAAATTTTGTAAGAAATGTATCCAAATATTTGTAAATATGATTAAACAAGGAATTGTTTCCAAATTTATTAGATGGGTCAATTGAAATCCCAAATCATCAGGCCCGTATATGTTTTTCATGAATACACATCCTACATACCCAATAAAGTGTCCAAAATTTATTATAGATCTAAAAATCAATAATTTTATTAATTTTATTTTACTAACTATGATTTTAGATTATTTAATAAATTTTAATTAATGGTAAACAAGGTATGATGGTATTTCACAATGAATTATTATATTTTACATAGAATTTTTTTATTACTCAATATTATCTGTCTAATAATTTCATTATATCACAATGATTAATATACAAGAATTAAAAATCAAACACACAAAAACACCCAGTCATATATATATATATATATATTTGTATTTGTATCTCTCTGATAATATAATAATCCATAAAGGAAAACATGAATAAATAATTTATCAAAAATAGAGAAATTCGAGATGGAGAGATATATAATATATATAAATATATATTATAAATAATTAATTTCAAATTTATTTTATCATGATTTCATACAGACATATAAATATAAAATTTTAATCAAACATTACTTATATTTAGTGACAATGAATTTTTAACCTCCCCCAAAACTATAAAACCATCCACAAAAATGTGTACATTAGGACACCCGGGGTAATATATAATATATTTTACAAATATACTATAATATATAAAAAGAAACCTCAAAATATTTATTTCATGAATAATAAATATTAAATTATCTAATTGAGAATTAAATAAGGTGATAAAGAAGAATTAAAGCAAATATAATTGAAGTCATGTGAAAAAAATGTTATAGTTTCATTAAAGATTACTCTTAATCACATGTATTAATGAATAGGATGTGTTGGTACCAAAACATATCAAACATGTGTATAGAGTATAAAGAGAAATATGTGGGCATAGTAATTGACTTATTCCATTTTATAATACAATATTATTGGACACATGAGTGTGTTTATTTATAGTTTCAGTGAGGGGTTTTTTGTGATAAAAAATATAATATATTATTATCTGGAAACAATGACATAATATTGTGGGATTAATTAAAGAAATAATTAGTTTTCAATTAAAAAAATTATTCGTTATATTAATTTTATTGTACAATTAAAATTAAATTTATTAATAATTATTGTTGTTGATTGATGAAAAATAAATACTAATATATTTTCAATTTAAAATAATATGATTCATAGAATGTAAAAATATATTTTTTGCTTTAAATATTCATTGCAGAGTTTTTAAATTAATTAATTATTGGTTTATTAAAAATTTAGTTTGATAAATCTTATTTATAATTTATTATGTTATTATTTAAAAAATATGATTTTAGAAAATAAATATTATTTAAAACGATACATTTTTCACTCTTTTATCAAAATTTTATTGAATTTGTGATGTTTTTATGAGAATATATATTTCACAATTATGATTACATTAATAAAAAAGAAAAATATTTTTTTATTGTTTTTTTAAATTATAAATAAGATATTTATATATTAAAAAGCTATTATCATTTTAAAAAATGTTTAACATAAAAAAATAATGATATATACCTTTAATTGTTTTATTATAATAAGACAATTTATTTTATTTTGTTCATATATTTATATTTTTATATTCTATTTTTTGAAAATATTAATTAATATTAATTTACTAATTACAATAGATTTTTTATTTTTCAAATGATCAGGTAATTATTAAGAGGATATAATTACTATTCCAATTTTTTAGAATTATTATAAATTGAATAAATAACTATTAATTTTTTTATTCATTCCTGACATAGTTTTCTCTTGGGGTAATTTTCATTTGTTTTCAAAAATTGATAACATTTCAAATGATTCATTTTATTTTTGAATGATTTTGAATAAAACATATGTATATATTTATGTGAAAATGTATTCTTACCCCATTCCTAAAAGGTGATAAATTTCATGTATAGATATCTAACCCAAATATAATGTGACCTTTTAAAATACTAACAGTCATTAAATAACGATTTTTTTCATTTATTATGGTTAACTATTTTTATCATGATAGTAAATTGGTTTTATTGTTTAGAAGATAAGGGTTTCTTATCATTTTTGACATGCATAAAAATTGATAATAGTAATTATTAGTGAAATTATTAATATTGTATTACTATGATTTATTCAAAAACACCTCACATGTATATGAATGTGAGATGTATATATTAATAATATCCTTTTTAATAGTCTCGAGGATTGATTTTATATAAGTGGTACTGATGATTATTCTTACAAATTTCTATTAGCCATTAAAAATAATTGTTCACTATATGTTTTTAAATTAATTTTGTTTAATGATGAAAATAGTTAATATTAATTTATTAAATTATATTTTATTCCTTTAATGAATTTTATTATTTTATTAATTAGTTTTACAAGAAGCACGTAATCATTATTCAGTGTGTGTTTTTTAGTAAATAATATAATTGAAACTACGAATAATTTTATAAATGACTTATTAAAATGATTTAATTTTTTTAATATGATATTTTATGATTTTTTATATCACTATTATTATATGAAGAATATTTTTTTACGGATAATAAAAATTATTTAGTATTTATGATTTTGATGAACATTTATATTATTATTTAGGTTTCTCATGAACTATTTTGTTTAGTGGGAAATGAATATGAATGGAAAAATGTACTATATTAATAAAAGTTAACCATACTGAAGTGTATATAGTGTCCATTGAAAAAATTTAAATCATAAATTAATGTGCAGAACTATATTTCATAGATATAATACACATGCTAGTGAATTCATAAATTTTTTTTTTATATTCTTGAAATGTTAGTTTGGATTTATAAAAAATGAAGGTATCCCATTTCCATTAATTTACCCTAAATTTTTTTCATAAATTATGACTTCAGTGAGTAATTCAATTAGAATTTACCATAATAATACAATTAATTGGGTTTTATGAAAACAGGGAATCTATTCTGAGTTATTGTAATTGAATAAATGATATATTATTATAAATAATCAATCTTATAGGAATGGGTATTTTGGACATTAAAAAAATATTTTATTAATCTTTTTTAATGATAGAATTATAAATATTTATTGATTTTGTATATATATATCATTTACTTTTTATAACCATATTTTAGAGCCTATTAGATAATAAATGATTAAGATATTGAGATAGTCACAATATTTTTTTTTACACTAGTATTCATGTAGATGTTATTCTTGTTTGCATTATAGGTGACAATATTTAGATATTCAACTACAATAGTTTAATTTGGACTAATTTATGGGTTTTGGTTATAATCATTGTCTCTATTTTAAATTTGGTCCCTTTTTGTTCAATGTAATATTTTTTTAATAAATTTTATTTTTTATTGATTATTAGGTATTCATTTATATTTTCATCATTTTCCTAATATGTAATTTGTCTCTGAAGAGTTTATTAGTTTATTTTCATTATATTCATATATTAGATTGAAATCGGTCAACTAGTGAACATATTAATCTCCCATAACTAGGAAAAATTATATATTTTATTGAGGTTGACTAACATTGGGTTTTAAGAATCATAATTTTTTGGGATAATCTTGTCTTATTATTCATAATGTTACTATTTGTCTATTTTATAAAAAACATGTATAAGATGAAGATGAAATCAATACTAATTGTGGAGTGACTATCAATTTTAAAATTTTGAACATATATTTTAATTACATCAATTTAAATTTAATAGTGACTCTATTTATGAATTTTTTTATTCCCCTTATCTATATTCTTGAAATATAATTAATTGGATATAACTATTAATGGATTGTTGATTTTTCCCCCAAATTTTATTCCAATGACCATGTTATTCATAATATGTTCCATGTCACATTGAATGATTTTGAATCATGAGTAGAATAAAATAATTTTAATTTCATAAAATATTTTACATGTGATTTTCATTCATTATACATATGTCAGTTGTATCTCGATACAATGGGTAATAAAAAACATAATAACCAATTAATAGAAAAAATAGTACATTATCGATACCGAATATTACATAAGTTTAATTTTTACACTCATTAAAATTTTAATGCGTATTACATGATAAAAAAATAATATAAATCAAATTGTTTGAAAATGATGATCCACAAGGTCGTGTTTAGATAAAAATATCACAATCGTAAAGAAAAATATAAAATTGAAAATATAATTTAATATATAATTAAGAATTTCATAAAAAAATTACAGAAAATTGGGAGAAACCCTTATCAATAGCTAATGTAGGAAATAATATGTATATATATTTTTTAAATTCTATATTTGATTTGGAATAGTATCCTGAATAAATAAATTGAAAACTAACCATATAATTATGATTATGATCATTGATGAAATGAATAAAAACATTGAAATTGTAAAATTGAAGGTGAATAATATTTTAAACATATGCAAAAGTATATATATTTTTTATAATGCATAAAAATATTTTATATAATTAGTTATCATATATATTGTATATGTAGAGATTTTTAGTAATGTTTATATTTCTGTATTTTATAAAAGACCCAAAATCATTATAATAATGAATAATATTTTTAATTAAATATATAAATATTATATAATGAATTAAAATAGAAGTGGGAATAGGTCAACATTTACTCTGAGTTAATTTTTTAGAAATTTTAAAAGGATTTGAATTTTTTTTAAATGTTTGAAAATTATATTTTTAGAAAGACTATTTTCTAGAACATATGACTACTATAATGATTACATTAAAATTATAGAAATAATTTCTTTACTAAAAATTATTTTCTTATTATATTTAATAATGTTATATAGAATAAATTCTATTTATATAATAAAATTGTAGTTTATAAATTTTAAAATAACATCTGATTCCATTGAAAAATGTTTTTTATTTTAGAATATGTAAATTTGAAATAAAAATTTTGTTCTTAGTACGATGGTTCTAATAGTAAAAAAACATACATATTAAATAAAATGTTTCTTGGAATTATATTCTTTTTCAGTTTTAACTATGAAATAACCGTGCACATGTTGTTTATTTCTTGATATTATAAAAATAGAAACAAAAATGATAACTTTGTTTATTATTCACATAATCGAATAAAATGTATGGATGTGGAATAAGTTTATAGAAAATGACACAGATTTAGGAAAACATGAGTATAATAGATTAATAATTTTAATTCATTTTTATATAATTACCTCAAGGTAATTATCATCAGATATTGAATGTTGATGAAATATATTTGTGAATATTAATCTTATGAACAATATAAATAGATTAAAATAAATGAGGAATTTAAATTATTTTTTTCCTACATCGCATTCTTATTTGTCTCAATATTCCTCTTTGAAAACACCATTGAGCACTAAAACTCCCCTATATTTCACTTTCTTAATGGTAGTTAATGGAGATGGATTATTTTACCACATCTACGTAACCTGAATCCATTCAATAGGAATAAATTATTATTTTCGTCATAATTACTTAGTAAAAATACTAAATTAACATATCAATCATTAATATATCCATCTCTATTTTCCTAATTCTTGGTAAAATGATATATTCATTCAGTTACTACCATGATAAATTTATAAAACCCACTTAAAAAACAACTAAAACATGCATATATTGCAATTATCTTTTCACCTATCGAACAATTATATTTACATTTATTAAAAACATGTGTCAGCCTGTTATTCAATGTTTACATTCATCCTAGACTCCGATGTCCAATATCAAATCAATGTATGATCCTCACTAGCTTTATCAAATAATAGAAATGTCCCAACATCCCTTATTCCTAAAAACATCAAAATTAATGACATCTAATGTTCCAGTCCCCTACCAATATCCATCCTAAAATGAATGAAATTTAATTAGTTTCATCACAAATTGGAATACTATATATGTTTATAATCCAGTAGAATTGATATACATGAGAACACAAAAATCATCATAAAAATAGATTTATTTAATCTGAAATTCTATTACAAATTTATCTATATCATTCTTCTTTAAACACTAACAAGTAATATCCCTTGTTGATCTCATCAATTTATATAATTTTATTATACATTAATCTATTTAACTAACATAATGTCAAAAAAATTTAATGTTATAATCTCATGAAATTATATCATAAATGTTTTGAAACATGAAGATCTTATAAATTTCATCTAGTTGATATAGAAAATTAAAACCCAGAAGGAACTGACCAATGAATTTATATTCACAGAGAGTTAAATTTCTAGATGGTCTACATTTTTTTCATCATTGCCATTAAACTTCTACGAGAACTACCCATCTCCTGTGAACATCATCATTTTATATATAACATCACTAGAATAATAAAATTTCATATCCTTGTTTAATGAATAAAAAATCATGAATATTAAATTTCTTTCATGATAAAAAATGTAACACTAACACCAAATTTGTATGTTTAACTCTCAAAAATAACTGTTAATTTTTTTTATTCATTCCTGACATAGTTTTCTCTTTGGTTAATTTGCCAATTGTTTTCAACAATTGATAACATTTCAAATGGTTTATTTTATTTTTCACTATTTTGAATAAAACATATGTATATATTTATGTGAAAATGTATTCTTACCCCTTTCCAAAAAGGTGATAAATTTCATGTATAGATATCTAACCCTAAAATAATGTGTCCTTTTCAAATATTAACAGTCATTAAATAATGATTTTTATCATTTATTATAGTGAACTATTATGATCATGATAGTAAATTGGTTTAATTATTTTGATGATAAGGGTTTCTTATCATTTTTGACATGAATAAAAATTGATAATAGTTATTATTAGTGAAATTATTGAAGTTGTATTACTATGATTTATTCAAAAACACCTCACATGTATATGAATTCAAGATGTATATATTAATAATATCCTATTTAATAGTCTTGAGGAATGATTTTATATAAGTGATAATGATGATTATTTTTTCAAATTTCTGTTAGCCATTAAAAAGAATTGTTCACAATATGTTTTAAATTAATTTAGTTTAATGATGAAAAATGTTAATATTGATTTATTAAATTATATTTAATTTCTTTAGTGAATTTTATTATTTTATTTATTAGTTTTACAAGAAACACATAATAATTATTCAGGGTGTGTTTTTTAGTTGATAATATATTTTAAACGATGTATAATTTTCTAAATGACTTATTAAAATGATTTAATTTTTTTAATATGATATTTTATGATTTTTTTATAACACTATTTTTATATGAAGAATATATTTTTATGGATAATAAAAATTATTACGTATTTATGATTTTGACGAACATTTATATTATTATTTAGGTTTCTCATGAACTGTTTTCTTTAGTGGTAAAGGAATATGAATGGAAAAAATTTAATATATTAATAAATGTTAACCATAATGAAGTGTATATAGTGTCCATTGAATAAATTTAATTCATAAATTACTATGCATAACTATATTTCAGAGATATAATACACATTCTAGTGAAATCATAAATTTTATTTTTGATATTATTGACATGTATGTTTGGATTTATAAAAAATGAATGTATCCCATTACCATTAATTTACCCAATTTTTTTTCAGAAATTATGCCTTCAATGAGTAATTCAATTAAAATTTACCATAATATTACAATAAATTGGGTTTTATGAAAAAATGGAATCAATTACGAGTTATTTTAATGGAATAAATGATATATTATTAAAACTAATCATTTTTATAGGAATGGGTGTTTTGGATTAGTTTAAAAAATATCTTTTATTAATCTTTTTTAATGATAGAATTATAATTATATATATATATATATTGTATATATGCATCATTTAATATTTATAACCATATTTTAGAGTGTATTAGGGAATGAATGATTAAGATATTGAGATCGTCAGAATATTTATTTTTACTCTAGTATACACGTAGATGTGATTCTTGTTTGCATTATAGGTGACAATATTTATCTATTCAACTAAAATAATTGAAATTGGACTGATTGATGGGTTTTGGTTATAATCATTGTCTCTATTTTAAATTTAGTCCGTTTTCTAACAATGTAATATTTTTTTTAATTAAGTGTATTATTAATTTATTATTAGGTATTAATTTATATTTTCATCAGTTTGCTTATATGTAATGTTTCTATGAAGATTTTATTAGTTTATTTTCATTATATTCATATATTACATTTAAATCGGTCAACTAGTGAACATATTAATCTCCCAAAACTAGGAGAAATTATATATTGTATTGAGGTTGAGTAACATAGGGTTTTAAGAATCATAATTTTTGGGGATAATCTTGTCTTAGTAGTCATAATGTAACTTTTTATCTATTTTATAAAAAACAAGTATAAGATGCGGATGAAATTAATACTAATTGTGGTGTGACTATCAATATTAAAAATTTTAAAATATATTTTAATTACATCAATTTTAATTTCATAGTTACTCAATTTATGAATTTTGTTTATTCCCCTTATCTATATTCTTGAAATATAATTAATTAGATTTGACTATTCATTGAT
This sequence comes from Viscum album, assembly GCA_963277665.1. NCBI lineage: Eukaryota > Viridiplantae > Streptophyta > Magnoliopsida > Santalales > Viscaceae > Viscum > Viscum album. The sequence goes on from OY728132.1 coordinate 1,971,078,217, forward strand.
TATTGATATTTCCCTCAAATTTTATTCTAATGACCATGTTATTCCTAATATATTCCATGTCATAATGAATGATTTTGAATCACGAAAAGAATAAAATAATTTTAATTTCGTAAAATATTTTATATGTTATTTTCATTCATTATACATATGTCAGTTGTATCTCGATATAATGCATAATAAGAAACATAATAACCAATTACCAGAAAAAATATTACTTTATCGATATTGAATATTACATAAGATTTATTTTTACACTCATTAAACTTTTAATTTCTATAACATGATAATAAAATAATATAAATTAAATAGTTTGAAAATGATGATCCATAAGGCCGTGTTTAGATAAAAATATCACAACCATTACAAAAAATACAAAACTAAACATATAATTTAATATATAATTAAGAATTTAATCAAATAATTACAGACAATTGGGAGAAACCCTTATCAATAATTAATGTATGAAATAATATGTTTATATATATTTCTTAAATGCTATATTTCAAATGGAATACTATCCTGAATAAATAGACAGTAAAATAACATTATGATTATGAAGATGATTGTTGATGAAATGAAAAAATTATTTAAATTCTAAAATTGAATGTGATTAATATTTTAAACTTATGAAAAGTTATATATATTTTTTAAAATGCATAAAAATATATTATATAATTAGTTATCATAGATATTGCATATGTAGTGTTTTTTAGTAATGTTTCTATTTCAATATTTTATAAAAGACCCAAAATCATTATAATAATGAATACTATTTTACATTAAAAATATAAAGAATTATATAATGAATTAATAAAGAAGTGGGAATAGTTAAACATTTTCTCTAAGTTAATTTTTTAGTAATTTCTTAAAGATATTAATTTTTTTATAATGTTTGAAAATTATATTTTTAGAAAGACTTTTTTCTATTACATATGTCTACTATAATGATTACATTAAAATTATAGAAATATTTTCTTTACTCAAAATTATTTTCTTAAAATATTTAATGATTTTATATAGAATAAATTATATTTATATAATAAAATTTTAGTTTATTAATTTTAAAATAATATCCGATTCCATTGAAAAATGTTTTTTATTTTAGAATATGTTAATTTGAAATAAAAATTTTGTTCATCGAATGAAGGGTTTAATTGTAAAAAAACATACATATTAAACAAAATTATATTCATATTCATGAAGGAGGAAGTTATTATGTGTCTTATTCTTGGAATTATATCCTTTTTCAGTTTTAACCATGAAATAACCATGCACATGAGGTTTATTTCTTTCTATTATAAAAATAGAAAAAAAATAATAACTTTTTTTATTATTCCCATAAATGAATAAAATGTATGGATGTGGAATAATTTAATAGACAATGATAAAGATTTAGGAAAACATGAGTATAATAGATTAATAATTGTAATTCATTTTAATATTATTACCTCAAAGTAATTATCATCAGATATTGAGTGTTGAAAAAATATATTAGTGAAAATTAATCTTATGAACAATATATATATAGATTAAAATAAATGAGGAAGGTAAATTATTTTTTTCCTACATCTCTTTCTTCTCTGTCTCGAAATTCCTCTTCAAAAACACCATCGAGCACTAAAACTCCCCTATATTTCTATCTCTTAATTGTAGTTAAGGGAGATGGATTATATTACAACATCTTCATCACCCTGAATCCATTGCATATGAAGATCTTTTTATTTTCGTCATAATTACGTAGTTCAAATACTATACTAACTTATCAATAATTAATATATCCATCTATATTTTCCTAATTCTTTGTAAAATGATATATTCTTTCATTTACTACAATGATAAATTTATAAAACACACTTAAACAATAACTACAACAAGAATATATTACATTAATTTTTTCAACTATCGAACAATTATATTTAGAATTATTAAAAACATGTGTCAGCCTGTTATTCAATGTTTACATTCATACTAGACTCCGAAGTCCAATATCAAATCAATGTGTGCTCCTCACTAGCTTTATCAAATAATAGAAAGGTCCCAACATCTCTTATTCCTAAAAACATCAAAATTAATGACATCTAATGTTCCAATCCCCTACCAACATTCATTCTAAAATGAATGAAATTTAATTAGTTTCATCACAAATTGGAATACTATATATGATTAAAATACAGTAGAATTGATATACTTGAGAACACATAAATCATCATCTAAATATATTTTGTTAATATAAAATTCTATTACAAGTTTATCTATATCCTTCTTCTTTAAACACAAACAAGAAAGATCCCTTGTTGAAGTCATCAATTTATATAATTTAATTATACATAAATCTATTTAACTAACATCCTGTCAAAAAAAATTAATGACAAAATCTCATAACATTAAATCAAGAAATTTTTTAAATATAAAGATCTTATAAATTTCATCAAGTTGATATAGAAAATTAAAACATAGATGGAACTAACCAATGAATTTATATTCACAGAGAGATAAATTTCTAGATGGTCTACATTTTTTTCATCATTGACATTAAACATGTATGAGAACTAACCACCTCCTGAGAACATCCTCATTTTATATATAACATCACTAGAATATTAAAATTCTATAACCATGATTAATGAATTAAAAATCATGAATTATAAATTTTATTTATGATAAAAAAATGTAACACTAACACCAAATTTGTTTGTTTAACCCTCAAAAATATATCAACATCTGTAATTTGGTGCATGATATGTTTGTTCTTGGAAATATTGTTCTCAATTGTAATTTTATGCACCCACATGGTTCTTCTGTTGTCTTATGGTATGATCTTTTTTTGGTTGGATCATGGTCAAATCTGCTGGAGCCTCTCACGGTTATTCGGGCCCTCTGTTTATTGTTCTATTTGTAGTAATCATATTGGAGTGGTCATAGGATTCTTTCAGGGTTTTAAATGTATCTACACCTCAATTAAAGTATATATGATGGCCATTTTCATTTTAGTGTAGAATGTAAATTATTAAGGGATGAACAACATTTTGATCGAATGTGATTCTACAAATGTAATGTCATTGCCATCCGGATGGGATCATCTCATTTTTCTTAGAGGCTCACAAATAGATGGATCAATTTCTTGATTTCTATTCCACAATGGATAATCATTTCACAGATTGAAACATGGAGTCCCATGAAGGTCATTGAAATAATGGTGTTTATATCATATGGTTTTATGAGTTTCATGAATATCTTTTGGCATTATTGCTGGTGGAAAAAGGTAATCCTCCAATTTTTTGAATTATGGAAGTCAAATTATTTTATTTTTCTTAATATACGATCCTTGATATTCTATATATGGTCTCATCATATCATTAAAAATGATTTCACTTTTTAAATAAAGGGTGTACAAGAAGATAAAAATTTATAAATTTGAGAATTTATATCCAATATTGAGAAACATCTCAATTATAACATTATAAAAATAAATAATGAAAAATAGTCACATTGGAAAACTATTTAGGGGATTTTGATGACTATGATAGTGAAATATATCACAACACATTTAAAGGGTCTTCCATGATACATAAAACCCACAATTGACCCCAATAATAAAAATTATTGTTGAAGAAAAAATTTATAGTCATTTATTTAAAAAATAAGTATAGTACATCACAGACATGGTAAATGGAAACAATAAATGTTATTGAAACATGATTCCTCAAATTAAATCCCATTAATAATATATTTAAATGTTTAAATTTTGTATTTATGATGATAGATTCAATGTTTCAATATGAAAAATTAAAAATAGAAAGACTAAACATTGAATCTAGAATGAAAAAATATTTCTAAACGATAAAAACTAAATAAATAAAATATAAATGTTCCATATAATGTATAATGGTTTAAATATTATTTATAACTAATATCCCATGTCTTATATACCATCAATCATGAAATATGACTATAATTTTCGTAATATTATTAAATAAATATATCTGAAAGTAAACATTACGTAACCACAAAAAAATCTGGTAGAAAATGAATTTAAAACAAAATAAATTATTTAAGATCATATCATAATGATAAAATTATGTATTATTAATGATATAACTAAAATATAAAAAATTCACTGAATAGATTTATCCATAATAGTTGGAGCTATGAATGATCACTGGAAAATAAAAAGTAAAACTATATTAAAACAGGTGAATCTCGACCTAACCTCTCACTCATGTATGTTGAAGATAAATATTATTAATACAACAAAAAAAAATTAAATAATTATAAATATAATACTATGTAATAGGAAAGGGTATTCATTGTTTCTATAATGTAATAAGAACAATTTAATAAAACTACTCTTTTAAATAGAATATGTTTTTTTGAAAATAAATATATATTTCAAAATTAAAAAAACATGGAATTCGATTTGATTCATCTAATATAGACATATAATTTATTTATAATGTTGTAATACCTCAGCAAAATTCTAAAACATGATCATCTAGTTTAAATATTTTTTTAAAGCATGGATTAAAATTTTAGTGAAAAAGAATATATTTTTTATTTTACATCATAAAGAAAAAAATAAAAGATAATGAATTTTGACAGCGTAAAAAATAATTATGGATGTGCTTGATTATTTTTCAAGATTATATTTTTATTAAAAATAAAATAATTATATTCCACACCGACCAAACATCTCTGCGATGGAAAAAATTTTATTACGGGGATTCCACATGTAACGCCCGGAACCCAGTTACCCAGTGTCAATGTATTATTATATAACATTAGAATGATCACATGAAATCATGTTTCGAAATAAATATTATTTTAGTATCCTTGGATGTTTTAAAGAAAAAAATTAGTATTAAATTACATAATGAAATAAAAAACAACATCATTTTGGCCCCTTTGAACGAACTCATATCTCTTAGCCTATCCTTATAGGTCAATCATAATATACAACATCACAACATGGAAAAAAGAAAACATAAGAATGTTGTGAACTCAGATTCTCAGTAATGATAACAATATAGTGGAAACTATCATTAATAAGCATGATTATTTATGGCATTGTATAAGACTAAAACACAAGCCTTTTAAACATAAAATAATATATAAAATTGAAAAGATAAATCAAATAATACCATTTAATTATTCACATGGATATTAATATATTAAAATAATCACATGTAATATCAATAACTAATTTTATAATGATAGAATGTAAAATGTCGAACATCATAACCACATAGTCAAGGCATTATTGCAAGACTACAAATAAATATTTTGTCATGGACCTCTGCCAAGTCACTAGTTTGTCTCATGAGACATACCAATGCATCAAGGGGCTATAGTGGGATCCACTCGTCACTAACTAAGTCCAATTCATTCCTTATATGAAATGGATGAAACAGAATCTAAACATTCAGACTAAAACTAGCATATTAAATGTTCATAATTTTTCAACAAACCATGAATGGTATAAAGATAACACATACACAATAAAACATATCACATTATATACAATATGAAATAATTTATTATAATAAATCATCCTTAATAATAAATAAAATAGACTGAATGATACTGACCTAGATGAAAATAATCTGTAAAATTATTTGACAGAAACATCCCCTTTTGTTGAAAACATTTAAAAGTCACACTGTCAATCAAGAAGTAGTTTTAATGATATTTTTGAATCAAATTGTCCCATAAACCAACGAATATTTTAAAAGGAATTTTTATTTTTAAATATCCATTCCGATATAAATAAGTCCATATAATAATTTTTAAAACATTGACATTAATTAGAATGATTTTGAAGAATAAATCTTTAAAACAAATAAAAAAATATTTTAGTTTGAGTTCCTAACAAAATGAGAGATGATTGAATATAAATAATTGAGTCAATAAAAACATTATTATATCATTAGAATATAGTTACACATGATATTAAATGTAGAATGACATTATATACAACATATTAAATTGAATTAGTGCATAACAATAAAGAAGTCTCAGTGGATTTTGAATTGAGTTCAAACCCCTTATAAAGGTTGTATAATTAGTTTAAGGATAAATCAATTACATAATTATATGTAAAAATTTTAAATACAAAAAAATTTATTTGATATTCACTTTAAATCAATGAGAGTACATTCACACATATTCTTTTAAAAACAACATCAATGACATGGTTGTTTAATTCAGGGAATGGAAATTGAGTTATGAATAATCGTACCATGTTCATCTATATGACCTGACAATTTATACATGTAGTGATCATTTATATAAAAATTATATCAACATATAGGGGAGTGTAATTTAATAAATAAATAAATAAATAGTGATTTTTCACATAATCTGGTAGTAAAATAGTTAATGATTTATGTATAAAACCAAATCAGTGGATGTTGAAATAAGAAATTCCCTAACTGATTTGGTAAATTACGAATCATACACCCCATGAAATATGGATAATAAAATGTATATTAAAAGACCCATAAATTAAATTATATTAAAAAAATAATAAAATCATGGTTAGTACATACAATAATCAAAAAGAAAATTGTGGATAATATAACATGAATATCACATGAAAAAAATATAGATTAAAACCTCATGACATGAACTTTTCCAGAGATGATGTAGGATCTAAATAATGATGTAGATGCTCAATATACAAGAGGGGGGGGGGGTTACTTGTACACTTTAAGAATTATTTTGGAACATTTAAAGTTAGTTTCGAATAACTAAGTTTTCCTTAGATAAGGAAAGATCTAAGTTTAACAAAGTTAAACTAGGATAATTCACAACACCTCTAATACCAATTGGAAACATGAAAAAAGGAATGAAGTTATAAACTTAAATTCCTATGAACTTGATTAAAATAAGAAAGAGATTCCAAATGTAGGATCCGGAAATATGGATCTGGAAATTGAACCTTAACTAAAGATTACAATATGAGATTCTACCATAAAGCGTATAGAATCTAAAAAAAAAAAATAACACGTAAGGAAGTATAAGAAAGTTATACTTTCATTACAATACAATATGCAGCAGAAATAAACAAGTAATAAAAACTACACGTAACAAGATATAATTATTTTATCCCTTAGAGAAGGGTATCCAACAACCTTGGATATAGGTCCCATGAATTATATTTTCAATCACGTATGTCTTACCCACACCAGGGTAAGCCCTCGATACGATGATCAGAATATTTGTCTTGCTATCCCCGCAAGCCCTTAACTTCATGGTAGTTGGCAACCTCTGTCTTCCTTAGCAAGGAAGCCCTTGAAATTCAAGGTAGTCGACACCTTTGTCTTCCTATCCCCGGAAGTCCTCGAACGTAATCACCAACATTCGGAGTCGCACGAATCTTTGAGTTTTAATAAGATCCTCTCTCTTTAGAAATCACTTCAACAACATGTGTGAAAAATTTCGAAGAGGTTCTTCTCCATCAGTAATGTGTATCGATCTATTTCAAATGAGCTCCTATTAATAGGTGAGGTCGGCCTCCTTTCCAACGGTCATATTTTCCTTAAAAATCAGAGGGACCTTTTCACGTGTAACATATCCATTGGTTAGTTTATAACAGAATAGACGACATCATTTTATAAAAAAACTAGTGTAACAGAATGTATGACATCGTTTTAAGTCTAACACAAAAGTTCGAAGTGAAGGTTAGGAGTGTAAACAAAATTTCAAAGAGTAGACATATTATAAAAGTATAGACAACATGAATGTTCGGAGTCTAACCAAAAATAATATTCAGAGTCCAAATAAATTTGGAGTGTATAAATCAAAGATAATAAGATTCTGTTTAAATAGGTGAATTCGGAATTAGAATTCGGAATGGGAATTCTTCATCAAAAATCGTAATGAGAATTCGTTATCATAGTTCATAATGAGAATTCGATGTCAAACTTCATGAGAATTCATATCTGGAATTCAGAGTAGAACTTTATCAATGTTTGTATCCAGAATTCCGAATGAAACTTTATTACAGTTCTCTTCTGAAATTCAGAGTCAAACTTTATTATGGTTCTCATCCAGAATTCGAAATCTAAAACAGAATGCTTCACATCAAAGTTTCAAATGATTCCTAGAATATAGAAATGAATTTGAATCTTATACATAAGAAACATATGGAAGAAAATATGATAAGGATAATTTATCTTATAAAAGCGATTTTACTTTTATAAACAATATTCCTTATAAATGAAATTTTCCGTATAAAAACAATTTTCTTTATAAAAGCAATTTTCCTTATAAAAGAAATTTTCTTTATAAAAGCAATTTTACTTATAAAAGAAAATTTCCTAATAGAAGAAATTTTCCTTATAAAATCAATTTTCCTTATAAAAGCAATTTTCCTTATAAAAGCAATTTTCCTTATAAAAGAAATTTTCCTTATAAAAGAAATTTTCCTTATAAATGCAATTTTCTTTATAAAAGCAATTTTCCTTATAAATGGGGTTTGTGATCTTCAAAACAAGAAGGAATGGAATAGTTATAAATAAAACCTTATTGACTCAACAATCTCCCCCTTTTTGGAAAGCACAAACATCCTTAAGAAAAAAAAGTCTAAGAAGAAAGAAAACATTAAGGTTTATCTACCTTTTCTTATGGATGATGACGAATACGACTAACTCCACCTTTGGATTTGAATCTCTAAGGATCGTATTCTAGATTTACGGAATGATATTTTATTACAAATAAGAATGTATTCTTTAATGAAAAACTACCCATTAGATAAACACTATTAGAGTTTTTTTTCTTTCTTAGCCTATGTTAAGATTCTTTTTCCCCCTTTATTAGGTTTCTTTTCCTTCTCCCCCTTGGTGATTTTCAAAAAAAATTCTAGGGAATTGAAAATATAACAAAGTACCTAAAAAATTAATAGAAATATCAAAAGAGACGAGCAAGCACAATTTTCATTAAGTTTGTATATTCAACAACATGGATCTTAAGATACAACAAATGATATAATTTGTCTATTTTGGATCTTTTTCCTTGGATATGAGACCCTTAAGAATAGTCTTTATCTTCTTCAAGTCTTTATTATCTTCCTTAGATTGCTTCTCTAACACAACAATTCTTGCATTTTGAGATTCAATCCTTTCTTCCTGATCTTGAATCTTTTCTTCCCGAGCTTGAAGGTTTTCATCCTGATCCTTCAAGATTTGTTCTGGCTTTAACAACTTCTCTTAAAACTCAATCCGATGATCTCTTTCATACAACCAGTTTTGAGAAACAAAATTCTTCTTCCCATTCAGATCTCTGACTTCTTGAATCTGGAAATTCTTTTCATCTGTCAACTTTTCTTCAAAGGAGGAAGTCCGTTCATTTATCTTCCTATCTTCTGTTTCATAGGCATCCTTCACATTGTCTTGAAATTCCTCAAAGAGTCTCATCTCTTCTATAGTCTTCCTCGACCAAGTAGTCATCCTTTTTCAAGATCTTTTATGGGCTTCATAACCTACAAATAAAGTTTTGAACTGAGCATCAATATCAACTTATTTTTCCATAACGATGGATACAGAGTCTGTTTTCTGATTTAAAGCATGTTTGAGCACCTTGCATCTTGAATCAATACTTGAAAAATTCGGAATATTGCCCACCAACATCTTTAATGACTGAACAACAATGTCATGCCCCAACGAAGAAGACTCTGAATTCGAGACTCTACTTGGAGAATTTCCTTCTTCAATTTGATCATCCTTCTTCATAGAAGAATCACCAACTTCCCTTCTCTTTACAACCACTAAGCTCGGTGTATCAACAACAAGTGGTTTTCCCTTGTCCTTTTTTAGAATGGAGTCCTGTTCCAATGTTCTCTTTTCACTATCGGACACTTGAACAACATTCTCTTCATCATCAACAACTTTTTGAGAACCATCATCTACATTCTCCATTTGAGCAATATCATGTAGAATTTGTTCTTCCTCTGCATGATAAGATACTTCTTCTTCTCCTTTCTCCTCATCCTTCCCTGGAGGGACTAGCTTTGATGATTCATCCTCTGATGTTCGGAGAGACAAATGTACCGAAGGTGTCCCCTTATAATCATCTACCTGCTTTAAAAGATCTCCAGTCTCACCACTACCTTCAGCAACTGCTTGTACTTATTAATATTGCTCTAACTGCTCATCTTCCTGAACTGGCTTAGAAATTGCCTCTTTCAGAGAGATAAAATTTCTTCCTGGAGTCTCAGGTAGAGATTCCAAAGAAAAAGTTCTCGGAACTAGAATGTTTCTAGAAGCCATCTCGGTAAACATTAACAAAGTCTGAACCACTACAGCTTCAGACATCTTTTTCTTGAGCTTCAATTCTTTCAATTTTTTTTCTAGCTCTTCCGTTGTTCTTCCCTTCAGGGTCTTAGCCTCTGCGGGATCCAAGCCAAACTGAGGCTCCCCTAGAACTCTCTTCTCTTTAATTCCTCTCCACCTAGAAACTACCTCATCTGTGTAAGATTTCATCTTCTTAGGTTTTGGAGGTGCGGAATGAACTTCCTTAGATTTGGGATTCTCTGCTTCAACTTCAACTTCTTTCAACTTTCTCGACTTCAATGGCTTAGAGGATTCAGGTTCAGCGACTTTCGGAACCGCTTCTTCTTGATCAGCTAAATCATCAAACTAACTATTCTTCTTGTCAAAGAATATATCCATCCTTTTGAGAGTACCATCACTCACCATCATAATATTGCAAACTCTTGGCAAAGACTTACAAGCCTACTTGAAAGACTCAAGGCACCGAACTATCACAATTGAGAGGATTGTTGGATACATTATGATATGAGCTCTCAAATTCCCATTCTTAACATTCTCAAGAGTAATAAGAATGTGTTTCATCTGATTAAACTTCCTCAGATTTATCAGAAAATATAGAATATAAATCTCACTCTTCTTTAAACTATCTTTGTCACCCTTTCTCATTACAATAAGGCCTTGTACCCATAATTATAGAATCCGAAAATTCGTAGACAGAGAAGAAATCTTCAGAGCCTTTCCATCTTCCAGTCCGAGAGTTTCCATTTCTATTTCCTTGTCGAAGATTACCTTTGAATCTGGTAAAACATGAGAAATAAACTCGACTTCTACTTCATTGTTAATCCCTACCAAGCTGGCTGCCTTGGCATAAGAAAGCTTATAAGTTTTGCCAAAATACTTAATTAATAATTTGTCCCTGCCATCTATCTTATAGAAGGAAACTGTCTCATAGAATTCAATAAGCAAATCCGAATAAACTTCATCTTGATTTTCGGGCTTGGACACAACAACATATTCCTATCCATTAAGCTTAATATTCTTGGATATAAGAGAATCATACTTGATGAAGAAATCAGGATGAACCAACATTTCTCTATATACTAACCACTTGGAGACCGGCTTAGAAGAAGACATGTCTTGAGAAGCTGCTTCCACAGAAATTCGGATTTGAAGACTTCAGAGAAGTTTGGAATGGAGATTACTGATGTTTGGAAAGTACTTAAAATAGAGAGGCAGAGCTTCAGGACGTTGGATCTTGAAAATCAATGTGGGACAACCATTTGGGTACCCTTTATATAGGCAACGAGAAGACGGTTCAACTTCCTTGGTTGATCGAACGGTTGGGACAAGCTGAGATTGGATCTGACGGTTGGAAACCAATTCTCAAGAAATATTGAATCTGATCTTTTAAGGTTTTTATTAAAACAATGATTTAATAAAACTGTATTCTGAAAACAAAATGAAATACCATCAAGTAAAGTATTATTACAAAAACATGTGTATGGAAATCACACCTTTCGGATTGGCTTATGGGGATTATTCGTAATGGGTAATATTCTATTTGAAGAAAGATTAACTACATAAAAAACATTATTACTACAAAATAATGTAGTTCGCAAATATCACTACAAAAAAATAAACAAAGAAAAGGAAAAAACATTACAAGATTTTCAGCATGAGTTTGAAAATGAAAAACTCATTATGAAAGTCTGGGTACAAAAATCTCGTTATGGAAATACCAGTACGAAATTTTCCATTCAGGAAGTTTTCAATAAAAAAAATTCCATTCTATAAATCTTCTATATGAAAATATAAGTTCTGGGAAACTTTAGTTCCAGAAGTTCCCATTCCGGAATTTTTAGTTCTAAATAATTTGACAAACTGTCTTAGAAAAAATTTGTTTTTCTAACAATCAAATGTACTCCCCATATGAAAATGAGTTTATTATTGTAATGAGACTTTTTCAACAAGAAGTTAATGAAGAAAGATTACCTTACTATTATCATTCCTATCTTCTGTTTAATGTATTCAAATCTATCAGAAGGCAAATATTTTGTGAAAATATAAGCAAGTTGATCTTGCATTCCAATAAACTGAAGAATAATATCTTTTTTTGTGTGTGATCCATAAGAACGTGATGCCTAATTTCTATGTGTTTTACACGAAAGTGATGTGCAGGGTTCTTAATTAGGGAAATGGAACTTGTCTTATCACACAAAATTTGTGTTTTAGTAAAACTCAAGCCATAGTCTATGAGTGTGTGTTGCATCCACAACACTTGATCACAATAACTTCTAGGTGCTACATATTTGGCTTCAGTAGTGGAAAGTGCTACAGAATATTGCTTCTTTTATGACCAGGAAACTAATGAATCTCCTAAGAAATGAAAAGTTCCAAATGTACTCTTTCTATCCATTCTACATCCACCAAAGTCAGCATCAGAAATGATTTTTAGAAAAAAATCATTTCTAGAAGTATAAAATAATCCTAGAACCATGGTTACCTTAAGGTAGAAAAAAATTATTTTTACTGCCTTTAAGTGAGATTTCATAGGATTGGACGGATATCTTGCACATAAGCATACTGAAAACATTAAGTCTGGTCGACTAGATGATATGTAAATTAGACTAACTATCATACCTTTGAAAGATGTTTGATCTATTGGTTTCCCATCTTCATCATGTTCTAAAGAGTTTGAGGTACCAATGGGAGTACTTATACTCATAGTGTTTTCATAACCATACTTTTTGAGAAGATCTTTAATATACTTATGTTGAGATATGTAGGTTCCTTCTGGTTTTTGAGAAATTTGATATCCATGGAAAAAATTTAACTCACCCATCATACTCATTTCATACTCGGATTTCATTAGACTTACAAAAGAGTCAGTTAATGATTGCTGAGTTGAACCAAATATGATGTCATCAACATAAATTCGAACAATAAAAACATTTTTCATATCTGTAATTATAAAAAGGGTTGGATCTGCATTTCCCAAAACATAGTTATTTTGAAGGAAAAATCCAGTGAGTCTATCATACCATGCTCGTGGGGCTTGTTTAAGACCATACAGAGCATTGGTAAGTCTAAAAACATGATTAGGATGTTTTGTATCTTCAAAGCCAAGAGGATGTTCAACAATAACTTCCTCTTGAACATAACTGTTTTGAAAAGAACATTTCACATCCATTTGAAAATGTTTAAAGTTAAAGAAAGCTGCAAAGGCAAGTATAATACGGATAGATTCAAGTCTAGCTACTGGAGCATAGGTTTGTTCATAGTCTGTTCCCTTTTGCTGATTATAGCCTTTAGCAACGAGTCTAGCTTTATTTCTTACATTGACTCCATTTTCTTCACATTTATTTCTGAAGACCCACATTACTCCAATAACAGAAGATTCCTTAGGTCTTTCAACCAAGTTCCATACTATATTCCTCTCAAATTCATTTAGTTCATCTAGAATTGCTTTGATCCAATCATCACCACCTAAGGCTTCATTAGTGCTTTTGGGTTTTAATTGGGAAAGAAATGCTATATGTTATACTTAATTTCTTAAGGAACATAAAGTCCTTACAGGTTGATTTACATCACTAATGATACTATCACTGAGATGATTCTTAAGAAACACTTGATTTTGATTTTGTAAAACCTATTCATCAACATAGGGTAGAAAGTCTTCTGGGGTAAATGTTTCAGAAGTATGTTATTGAACATTTTCCTTATCATAAGGTTCTTCTATCAAAGGTTGATAATCAGTTTTTGAAAACACATCCAAATATTTATGTTGGGATATTTTAAAAACAAAAGGATTAGACTCATCAAATTTTACATGTACTGTTTCTTCAACAGTACAAGTATTTTTATTAAAAACTCTGTTAGCCTTAGAAGTTGTGGAGTAGCCTAAGAAAATCGCTTCCTTAGATTTTTGTGCGAATTTATGTAAATTATCTTTAGTATTCAAAATTAATATTTTGTAACCAAAAACCTTAAAGTATGATAGTCTTGGATTTCTACCAATCCATAACTCATAAGGAGTTTTATTAAGAAAAGTTCTAATCAAAACTCAATTTATAGTATAGCAAGCAGTACTTACAACTTCATCCCAGAAATGTATAGTTATAGAATATTCACTCAACATGGTTCTAGTTTTCTCTTGAAGAATTCTATTTCTTCTCTCAACTACACCATTCTGCCGAGGAGTTCTAGGTGATGAAATATTGTTAGTAATACCTTTTCTACTACAAAAAGTTTCAAAATCAGAATTTTGAAATTATCCTCCATGATCACTATGAATAGTTTTCAATGGAAGGTTTTTCTCATTTTTAACTTGATCTCTAAAACATTTGAAATAAGAAAAAGCCTAATATTTATTTTCTAGAAAATAGACCCAAGTAAATCTAGTGTAATCATCAACTAGAAAAAATACAGAGTATTTGCCTCCAATAATTCCAGTTTTTGTTGGACCAAAAAGATCCATGTGCACTTACTTTAATGCATTGGTTGTTGAGACTTCACCAGTTGATTTAAAATTAGATTTAAGTTTCTTGCCATATCGACAAGCATCACAAACTTTAGAAAAATCAAATCTAAGATCAGGTAGATCCATAAATAGTTTCTTTTTAGAGATTTTACATAAGTTTCTAAGGTTACAGTGACCTAGTCTAATATTCCATAACTAGGAATATTCTTCCATTGCACTAAATCAAGGTAAATCTTGGCTACTGATGTCATCAAAATTTAAGGTGTAAACATTCTCATCCCTATTGGCTGAGAGAATAAAATCTTCCTTGGAATTGTGAACTAAGCAATTATCATTCCTAAAATTCACAAGTTATCCTTCATCACATAATTGAATTATGCTAATGAGGTTTTTCTTATGAACCTTAACAAAAAGAACATTTGAAATCAAAGATTTACCTAGAAGAAAAATATTACCAATACCAACAATCTCTCCCTTAGCATTATCTCCAAAAGTTACCTTTCCTGCTTTAGTTTTGATAATCTTTACAAAATAGCTTTTGTTACCAGTCATGGGATGGGAACATCCAATATCCATGTACCATGTGTTTCTGCTGGTACATTCTTTATTTTCCTGAAATCAGAGAAGAGAATTAGACTTTCAGAATCCAAACTTGTTTGGATCCGAGATTTCCAGATTAGAAAATTTTAGGAACCCACATCTTCATAGAAAAGTAAGATTTGTGAAATCCTAGAGATTGGGTTTTTTAAGGAACAATTATTTTACTAGTGACCACCACATTGACACTGTGTACAAAATGGAGAACTTTTAGGAACAAAATAATTGTTACCAAAAATTGGTTTTTCATGGGTATAACCAAATCCTGATTTATTTCTTAAAGTTCGTATTTGAGAATAAATTTTATCAAAATATTCATTACCATAGTTATGTTTGATAAACACTTGTTTAAGGAAAAAATTTCGGACATGAGTTTTATAACCAAGTTTCTATCTTCAAAATAATTAGTTTTTGAACTAGAGCTAGGATCGAAAAAATTTTCTTAGAAATTACTTTTTCTAACTCTTTAGAATGTTTGTTCTTCTCAGAATTTACTTCCTCAAGATTTTTTGAAATACTATCAAAATAACCATTTTTCCTATCAATGTCTTTAGAATGATCTGATATTTCTTTTCTAAGAACATAATACCTAGAGTTTTCATTATCAAGTTTCTTATTAAATTTAGTCTTCTCAATCTCAAGAAGATCAGAAAACCTAGAAACTTCTTCATAAGTAGGTAATGTATTTTCTTCATCAGAAGAGGATTCTTTATCTAAAGAATGATAATACTTACTATCATTAGAATTTAACGAAACATTGGTCAATGATTCAGCATTTCATACCTTATCCATAAAACAATGATTGTCAACAGGTATTCTGGCTATAAGTCCAAGATTCTTCTATCTTGAAGATTCATAATCAGATGATTCATATGAAGAGTCACCACCACTGGCACTCAAGGTGTCATTTGATTTCAAAACATTCTTAGCTTTGGCTTTATAATACTTCTTTCTGTTCCTATCTGAATTCCTTTCTTTCTTTTCTTTCTTTTTGAGTGAAGGGCAATCTGGTCTAATATGTCCAACTCTCTTGCATTCATAACAAGTGACTTCTCCATATATCCTATATTTCCTTTCCTTTTTCTGGTACATGGATTGGAATATTCTTTGGCCAGCTATCTTGTTCATCCTACGAGCAAGATTTGAAAACTCATTTTGAGAGATTTTACTCTCACTAGATTTGGATTTTAAAATAACTTTCTTAGACTTGGATCTGGTTACTCTCTCATGAGTCTTAGCTTTCATTTGATTTGATGATGTTGTAAAAGTGACAGTACCATTTCCATTCTTCTTCTTGATGTTGTCAGCATATCTCTTCATTCTAGTTTTATGTTGAAGCAGATTTCCAAAAAACTCATCAAGAGAAATTTGAGTGACCTTCCTATTCTCATCTGTAGCTGTTCTTTTGGATTCCCACTCATTGGGAATGATATTAATTATCTTATCCGCAAGTGCATCATCATCTAAACCTTTCTCTCCCATAGATTGTAAAATGTTGACAATAGTCATCAATCTCTGTTGATCTTTACAAATTGTTTCACCATAAGGAAAGGCGAATCCATGGTATTCATCTCTAAGAATAGCTCTTCTAGTCTCAATCACTTTAGAAGTTCCAAAGTGTGTAACCTATAACTTCTTCTAGATACAATTAGCTGCTTCACAAGAAGAAATTTGGCTATATATATTACTAGTTATTGAGCATAGTAAAGTATTGTGTACCTTATAATTGAGTTGATACTCTTGCTTTTCCTGGTTAGTGAAAGTTCTAACTTCCTTATCCGGAATTTTATAATCACCAGTAAGCATAACAAATTTGCCACTCCAGTATTGATAACAAAAGTCTTCATTCGATCTCTCCAGTATTCATAGTCATTACCATCAAAGATTGGTGGTCTTGTAGGATTTAGATAATCAATAGAACCAATATTGATTCCTTCCATACTTAAAAAAACCTTCGTCACACAAACATGTTAGTATAAAAAGTTCATAATAACGATGTTCAGGAATGGAAAAAATCTAAATGAGAATTTTTGGAATGGCAAAGATCGGAATAAGAATGTATGAAGGAAAAGAGAAAGAAAAACTTATTCGTGAGTATAAGTATTTTAGAGACCTCCTCTGATACAAATTTTAGGATCGAAATAATGATGTAGATGCTCAATATACAAGAGGGGGGTGAATTGTACACTTTGAAAATTCCTTTGGAACCATTAATGTTAGTTACGAATAACTAAGATTTCCTTAGATAAGGAAAGATATAAGTTTAACAATGATAAACTAGGCTAATTAAAAACAACTCTAATACGAAATGGAAACTTGAAATAAGGAATGAAGTTATAAACTTCACGTCCTATGAACTTGCGTAAAAATACGAAAGAGATTCCGAAAGTAGGCGGAAATATGGATCCAGAAATTGAACCTTAACTAAAGATTAAAATATGAGATTCTACCTTAAAGTGTATAAAATCTAAATGGAACAGAGTACATGTAAGGAAGTATAAGAAAGTTATACATTCCTTACAATACAATATGCAGCGGAAATAAACAAGTAGCAAAAACTACAAGTAACAATATATATGTCTTCTATCTCAAAGAGAAGGGTATCCAACAACCTTGGATAAAGGTCCCTTGATTTATAGTTTCAAGAAAGTCTGTCATACCCACACCAGGGTAAGCCCCAGATACGAAGATCAGAATCTCTATCTTGTTATCCCCGCAAGCCCTCAACATCTAAGGTAGTTGGCAACCTCTGTCTTCCTCAGCAAGGAAGCCCTCGAACTTCAAGGTAGTCGGCACCTCTGTCTTCCTATTCCCGGAATTCCTTGAATGTAATCACCATCATTCAATGTCCCATGAAGCTTTAAGAGTTAATAAGAGCCTCTCTCTCTAGAAATAACATCGACAGCATGTGTGAACAATGTCGAAGATGTTCTTCTCCATCAGTCTTGTGTATTGTGCTCTTTCAAATGAGCTCTTATTTATAGGTGAGGTCGGCCTCCTTTCCAACGGTCATATTTTCCTTAAAAATCACAGGGATCTTTAAATGTGTAACTTAACAAATGGTTAGTTTATAACAGAATAAACGACATAATTTTATAACAAAACTAGTGTATCAGAATGTACGACATCATTTTAAGTCTACCACAAAAGTTCGAAGTGAAGGACTGGAGTGTAAACAAAATGTCAAAGAGTAGACAAATTATAAAAGTGTAGAAAACATGAATGTTCAGAGTCTAAGAAAAAATAATATTCTGAGTCTAAATAAATTTGGAGTGTATAAAGCAATGATAATCAGATTCTGTTTAAATATGAGAATTTGGAATGAGAATTCGGAATGGGAATTCGTCAACAAAATTCGTAATGAGAATTCTTCATCAGAGTTCATAATGAGAATTAGATGTCCAACTTCATGAGAATTCATATCCGGAATTCGGAGTAGAACTTTATCAATGTTTGTATCTGGAATTCGGAATGAAACCTCTTCACAGTTCTCATCTAGAATTCGGAGTCAAACTTCATTACGGTTCTCATCCAGAATTCGGAATCTAAAACAGAATGCTTCAAATCAATGTTTCAAACGATTCCGAGAATATAGAAATGAATCCGAATCTTATACTTAAGAAATATATGGAAGAAAATATAATAAGGATAATTTTTCCTATAAAAGCAATTTTCCTTAAAAAACAATTTTCTTTATAAAAGCTATTTTCCTAATAAAAGAAACTTTCCTTATAAAATCAATTTTCCTTATAAAAGAAATTTTCCTTATAAAAGAAATTTTCCTTATAAAAGAAATTTTCCTTATAAATGAAATTTTCCTTATAAAAGAAATTTTCCTTATATATGAAATTTTCCTTATAAAAGAAATTTTCTTTATAAAAGCAATTTTCCGTATTAAAAAAATTTTTCTTATAAAAGGTGTTTGTGATTTTCAAAACAAGTAGGAATGGAAAAGTCATAAGGAAAACCTTATTGACTCAACAGAAGAGGTTACGCTAACATTATTTATAATATTTAACTCATTTTTACTGAATAATACGAGAACCCATTTCCTATATATGATATGATATTGGATTTTCTAATATTTCATTGTAAATAATATTTCAGTAGTATCATTTCTTTAGGTATTAAGTAATTAGTTTTCCATTCTATATTTTGTTAAGTATGTCCAGTTTTTTATGTATAAGATGCATTTGATTCATGTACAAAATTATATTTTGTTCATAAACATTATTTTTAATCAAAAAATGAAAATTATTCTTGAATGGTTATGACGAGGAATAAATTTCATGGTGTTCATGGATACAGTAAACCGTACATGCGCAGGAGAAACAATATCATTCTATTGATGGTGAAATCGTATGTAATTAGATATTATAATATATATTAAAAATAATTAGAATTATATATATATTATTTACATCAATTATACTTATTATTATACCCATCCAAATAATGAAGTGTTGAATGACAAACTACACCACGACGTGGAGACTGTAAGTCGTACATACCCATGTTTGATGACTTTTTAATTCATAGGATGTATATAAAAACGAATATGGTTGAAAATATTTATAATAACTTCAAAATATATAGAAGGTTTGAGAGTTATAATTTTTTTTATAAAAACAATCGTGAATGAGGACGTGGAAAAAGAAAAGGACTTTGATCGAGGTGATTAATTGTTACCTCTTATTTGCGTGATTCCTTTTGATTTGATCAAAATATATCCTTAGGTTGGATTTATGATCAAATTATTGATTTTATCTTGAATTAATATTATTTTACAGGATATTTTACTAGGGATTGGCCAAAGCAAATGAATTTGGATGTGTGATCAAAATAGAAGGGGATATAGCCTTTTATAAGAGAGATGAGGATCACATTATGAAATGCTTGAAATATTATTTTATTTTAAAATAATTTTCATTTTATAATTTCTCATAAAAGATTTATTTAGAGGGTATGGTTGGTATGGGTCAAAATATTCATAACCAATAGGTTTTAGATATGTTCAGGTCACCATATTAACCATATATTTTATATTTAATTGTTAGTTAAATAGTTTAACTTTTACCATGTTGTCTTGTATTTTTATGTTTAATTACTAGTAAACATACTATTAAATTACATGAGAACCTCATGTTTTACAATAATGACATAAATATAATTATTTATTTCCTTTGGCTGATCCTTATATTTTTAGTAATATTATATCATTTAATAATCTTGCATTTATTTTAAAATCTCATTTATGTTGATTTTGACACTATTTAGTATTTTGTTTTTGTGAAATTATATGAAAATGGATTACAAATAAAAAAATACATTAAATCAACCCTAACATGTCATATTAACATATAATTTTTTTAATGCATCAAAAGACTCAATTTACATATATTGTTATGTTTATAATATTAATTTGATTGATCATTTATTAATATGGTAATTAATGCTTCAACATTTTGTCATAAATAAATATAATTTTTTAATTTATTATAATTATAAATAAAATACCAATATATAAGAAATCATTTTAACTTTATAATTAATATTTATAGTCAAATTTATCTTATGTATAACTTTATATTAAAAATTGTTTAGTTATTAAACATTAAATTTTTCACCTTTAACTATTCTTTAAATAAAATAATAATAAATGACCTAATAAAATACAATTGGATAAATTAGGATTATAATATACACATAAGGTTTTTTTGTTCAGAGAACACTTATCTGAAATAATTGTAACACGTGTTAGGGTAACGATAATATAATTTTCCCTTTAATTACCATGTTTACTTTTAGATGTGGAAAATTAAATTCAATGTTAATATTCACCCAAAATTATTTTCCATCATATTGAACCAAATATCACTTACCGATATCAATAGTGTCACTGAGATTTATAAAATTCAATTAAAAAAAGTAGTAAATTACATTTTATGAAAATTTCCGAATGAGACTAGAAGGTGAGAAAAAGACGTTAAAAAGTTCAACAAAAATTTAAACATATAATCTAATTATAAAATCACACCAATGAATTACATTGAACTAATATAGTTATTTTGTATTTATTTTAACATTAAAAAAATAATTAAATAAAAATAATATTTATTTAAATAAAATTCTGTTTTAAATAATAATGCCGTATTTTTCAGCTTTCATCAAGAATTGAATGTTTCAGAAAAATACCACAAGAGCACCACAAGATAATTTTAAAATTTCAAATTTCCAAATTATTTCTATATTAAAAAATTCACAACATGTAAATTTCAATAAATTATTTAATATTAATTCCAGTTGTGAAAACCTAAAAGAGGGTTTTTATGTAGTATAAACTACCAAAATATTGACATCTGTTTATATAAAATTTAAATTTTCTATTACCTCCAATTACAAAAATTATATAAAGTGATAAAAATATAATCTATATATACTCCAAAACCAATTGAGAGGATAATATAACAATATAATTAAATTGGGTAAAAAGGTAGTTTTTTAAATTAAAACATTGTGAAGTGCCCAGATCAGTGTGAATCACTGAGAGGGGGAGGGGGTGAATCAGTGATCCCTTAAAACTTTTTACTAATTGATTCCTTATCAATTAAACCTCTATGGCTGGTTAAAGCCTCGATCCACTCTTCTTGTATCTCTCAACCTTTCCCGAATGATGCAGTAATGAAAAGGCACAGGACACACGGATTTACAAGGTTCGGCACCAAAGGCCTACATCCTTTCCATGCTCTCCCAGCATGGATTCTCCCATTATAATCAGTTAGTATTACAATGGTCGATACAGCTTCCCACCGTATCTCTCCTGAGTCCCACAGGAGGGTCTTTATACTGCGTCCCACAGTGTTACCAGAGTCCCACTGGCCTGCTCCAGAATCCCACTGAAGACTTCTTCTCCCTGAGTCCCACAGGGTCTTCTCTGGCTCCTCGAGTCGCACGAGTAGCTCTTCTTCACTTTAAGTTCTTCAAGTATCCTCAGCAGCCTGGGATAAAGGCTGCTGGCCTTGCTCTTCTTCTGATCACTTGTGGTGAACAGGTCTTCTCGTCTTGCTCAGGATTTATCTCCTTCTTCTAAGGATGACCTGGCCTCTCTCCAATTACTGAATACTCAGACAATTGATGTCTTTAACTTCAGTCTGGTCCAGTCTCACTTCAATTCAACTTCATGCACTGAGTGCATGGCAGCTCTTCATCTTCATGCACTGATAGCATGGGTTCTCAAATCTCTTCAAGATCTTCAAGTCTTGGACTCCTCAGATGCACACCACTGATTTAACTTTCTTCACATGTGCACGTGCATGCATGCATGCATGCACTCTCCTCTTCCTTTTCTCTTGGTGCAATAAACCCACAAAGGGTGTAGTCAATTATAGCACACACCTTCTAACTTGAACTTCACACTTTGTTCAATGTGTTTACACATTTAAATGTGTGTTATACTTTGTGTGAGTCTTCTTCTTCTTCTAAGTGTGTTCACTCCACTTAGAGCACACACATAGGTTCTACCTTCTTTGTTACTTGTTCATGTACACATAAATTGTTCTTTGTTTTGCACACACTTGACTTTGGCCTCTTCCCTCTTCTTGTTGCACACCCTTAACCCGTAGGTTGTTCTTCAATTTTGCACACACAAAATGTGTTTTCACTTGGTGCACACACTTGGTCACAACCCTCGGCCTCCAACTTTTACTTTGCACACACAAGAGGCAAAGCCACTACCGCGCAAGGATGCTACTTCTTTGGGTCGTGCAAGGGTATCACCCTCGGGCTTCAACCAAGGGCGCGCAAGGGGTGCGGCCTCTTCTTCTTCAACAGCCGCACAAGCCTCGGGTGCAAGGTGTCTCAGCCGCGGGGGCTTCTGTCGCACAGGGTATGGAAACCACGGGCGCGCAAGCCACGGGTGTAAAGTACAACACCACGGGCTGCCTCAGTCGCGCAAGCCTCCGGGTGCGCAAGTGCTACCGCGTAGGGGGCCGCGGTGCACAGAGGGAGCGCGCAAGGTTGCGCAAGCTCCTCTCCTTCCTGTCGCGCAAAGAATTAGCGCGCAGGGGACTCCTTCGGGCCAAGGATGGCACCGAGGACTTCAGCCGCGCAAATATATCGCACGGGGCTTCTTTCTTCGCGAGGCACAAATGCTTCTCATGGGTCTTCAAAACTTCAGCGCATCAGCAAAGCCTTCTCGAGGGCTAGGCCTCATTTATATAGGCAGAGGAGAGGCGGTTCTATCCGCGTGAAATAACTTCAAACGCCCGAGATCTTCGGATCTTCAAAAATATTTCCAAATCTTGTTTTTTATTCTCGGTTTCACGCGGGCTCCATTTATTTTTGTTCCTCTACGTGCATGCGACTCATAACGCATGCACAACCTTCGGTTTAGGCTCATCCCATGCAAAAACACCAACCACGTGGCCTCGGCAGCTTCTCATGCCTCGGCCGAACTCCAATTTCCCATACATCGTGTGCATTCTCCTTTTTTATGCATGGAAATGTTCATACAGCTCAGACGAACTCCATGGACGTCTTAGATCCTTCAGAGGTGGCCGGGAACTCGAAAACCATCTTCGGGAGGCCTCTGGTTCGAAGGAGGCTGCGGGTGGCTTCAGGATGTCCTCGGCTCGAGCTCGAGGAAGGAGACGAGCTCTCGGCCGTCGGATCAGGCGTTTGAGATACATCGGGCGGCCTGGATCTGAAGATCTCGCGCAGGATCAGATGTGCGGCTTAGATCGTCCGCGCGATCAATCGAGCGGCTCTGATTCAATCCCGGTGAAAGATGCACGTCCCACATCGAATTCTCCAGCGGTTTATCCGCACTTTATCAATATGCCTCTCCCTTCCATCGCTCAATTGAATTCTCTCCCTCCACGGTGCCGCCCTGCACTGTGTTCTCCCTGCGGGCGCGCTCTGCGCCCACTCTGCTCCCTGCGGGCGCGCTCCTAGAGCCCACTATGCATCCTCCGGGCGCGCTTTGGCGCCCATGCTGCGTAGGCCTGATCCCCCTGCGTGGCCCGGGGCTTACACACGGCCCCCCTGCCTCTCGGGCTGGCCACATGGGATCCCCCCTTGGGCGTGGCGCCTTAGGCCCACATGTGCCTTGGGGGTTGAACCCTTAAGGCTGGCCCTTGGTGGCTAATTTTTTGCAAGTAATAGAACAAGTACTTTGTTAAAAACAAAGTAACCAAGTTCAAATGCCAAATGCCACAACTTCCTCTAAGCCATTCTTCTTCTACATGTTTCTTCTTCTTCTTAAGAATTCCTTTACTTCTCCTCATATGATCTTCACTTAGGATATGGAATTCAAAAGGTTCATCTTCATCAATCGAACTCCTGAATCACTTATAATCTTCAATGTTCTTTATTGATCTAATCAAGGATCAATTGGATCATCTTCATGTTCACATGCACTAAGTGATAGTGCATGGACTTCATTAATGCACATCATCCACTTAGTAGTTGTGGATGGAACTCCTTTCAACTCCTCATGCATTGTGAAGACAATGCATGGTCTTCAAACATTGTTGTGACTTTGTATCATCATGATACAAGTTCTTTGAACTTAAAGAACAACTCAACAATTGTCAGATTTCCATATAGAATGTTTCAAACATCATCTCCCATGTCACTTAGTGAATCTCCTAAGTGACATGCATCTTAGTACCATGGCCATTCTCCATTCATCACCAACACCATCACAACCTTTGTCATTCACATCTTGACATTCCTTGACTTCCATTCATTCCAAGACAACTTCATGCCTCATTGACAACAAATGCAACACAATGCACTTCAATCTCCCCCTTTGTATTTGTTTTCAATACACTCCTTCAGCACATATGAATGGGTCAATATGTGTGCCAATATTTTCTCCCCCTTATTGGAAATCAAATGCAAAGGTGTGGTGTGGTTCTCTTTCAAAAATATCTTCCTCCCTTTGAATAGCATCTTCTTGAAAATCACTAAGAGAGGGATGATGCCACATGTTCTTCTTTAGCAAAGAACCTTTAGTAAATCAACTCTAAGTCTACTTGGGTTAACCCGGTGTAGAAAACAAGAGTGATGTAACCAAGGAACTCAATGATGTCCACAATTCTCTACACATGTGAGATCATGCTTAGGGGCTTGAAATTTTTCAGATATAACAATGAATTTGCTAAATCCTGCACATGCTTCACAAAACTCATTAGAAAGTTCAGGTGCAAAGATAAAGCTCCCCCTTTCATCCATTTGTCTTCAATCCATACTCCCCCTTAATTGACAAGATAAACTCAATTAAGAAACAAGGGATGAATGTATGATTGGAATACCTTCACTTTTCTCAAGATGGGGTTAATCTAAGAATGCCAGCTTCTTCAGATTGGCTCCCCCTCAAGGGGTGCACTCCATTTTGTCCAAACCATTCTCCAGCTGAGAAATGATCATCATCTTCAATTCCCTGCAATGTTAGCACATGTAAATACCAATGTATAAGGGAATAAGATGGAACCTCCTTGGTTCATCAATGTGAACAACAAGGTTGAGAAGATTCTCTCAACCGAGATGTCCCATTTTCACCAGTCTTCACACTTGCACATTTGATCTTCCTTGATGATTGTGCTGGTGTGGATCTCAATACATATTCATGTGAAATTTTCTTCTTCCCTTTTGCCTTAGAAATTGCCAGAACTTCATCTTCAGCTCTCTGTAGATCTTTGGCAAGTTGCAACTGATTTGGCCATATGACAAACATGTCATTTGGAAGTGAGGCCTCAGTTTTGGAAATTCCACATGGTTCTTTTGATACTGTCAAGCTACCTCTCTTAGGAAACTTGTTTTCAATCAATCCCTTCTTCTTCTTCTGGATTGATTGTCTTTTTGAGTCCAGTTGGCTTCTATTGAATTTCATGGCTTCTTTACAAAGATCCATGGTATGACCATTCCTTCCACAGTAGAAGCACTTCTTCTTGGTGGTCCTTCTGGATGACTCACCCTTCTTGGATTTAGAATCCAAGGACTTATCTTCCTTTTTCATAATCTTCTTGGGAGAATCTTCCAATTTCTTATGCTTGCTTCCCAAGGATTCTTTCTGAGCCAGGTTCTTTGATCATTTCTTCTTTTGAGCTCTGGATACAGTTGGAGATTGACATGTATCTTTTTGACCACTTTTGAAATCATCCCAGATGTTGTCAAGTAATCCAAATCTATTTGCAGTAAACAGATGTCTCTGGACCTGTGGATGCTGCTTCTTTTCCTCTGGCTTGCTCCCCCTAGGCATGGGCTTCCTCTGTGCTTTATCATTCAGTGGATTGTACCAACAATCCTTTGCACAATGCCCATACTTGTTACAACACCAACATTGACCCACAAATCTTGACCTCTTGTGTACTTCTGATTGCTGGGTACTTTTCTTGACAAGTTGTGTTGTTTCAGGAGAGCCCTGCTTCTTCACCTTCCTCATCCAGATGGATGGAACCTTCTTCTTAGAAGATGTTGCACTTTCACTAGAGGATTCCCTTATTTTAGAATCATCCTTCTCAATGCTCACTTGAGTGGCAACATTTCTTCTACCAGCTGACTGGGAGGTTTTGGCTTTGGGTGATTGCTGATTTTTCAATATCACCTCTAGTTCTAGGCATTTCATGTTAAGGGAGTTCTTCTCATCCTCAACAGCTCTTAGATTTCCTTCCCAACATTCTTTCAGCTGATTCATCTGGTCATCATGCACTGTCTTCAATTCAAGCAATGAATTGTCAAGCTCCTTCACCCTTTTTGCTTTGTCTTCAAGTTGAGCATCTTTGACAACCATTGAAACTCTGTGCCTCTTTTCCAGTGCATGGAAAACATATTTGATCATTATCATAAAGATGTCTTTCTCAGAAAGGCTTCTTTTCAATTCTTCAGCAGTGTCTTCATATCTTTCATTGTAAAGGGAAACAGTTTCATCTTTAGCCTTCACCAGCTTTCTGAGATTGTTGGTTATGCCAACCCTTTTTGCCAGCTGATCTTCCATAGCATTGGCTTCTTCTTCTAACTGTGATTTTTCTTCATGAAGATCATGGATGCCTGTAGCTATACACTTTGCCACTTCCATGGGGACAGTCTTCTGAAGATATTTGAGTGCACTCTGAAGATCATTCATTGTTTAAACTTCATCACAGCTAGGGCAGGCTTTCTTCATCTTCTTGGCCTGTTTCTTCTTTCTATTTTTCTGAGTCCTGGAAGATATCTCCATTTGAGGCTGGTCACTCATTTCCTCGAATCTGCACTTCATAAAGACTCCCTTGGTTCTTTTAGAGGCAACCTCCCTCTGATACCAATTGAAGTGCCCAGATCAGTGTGAATCACTGAGAGGGGGAGGGGGTGAATCAGTGATCCCTTAAAACTTTTTACTAATTGATTCCTTATCAATTAAACCTCTATGGCTGGTTAAAGCCTCGATCCACTCTTCTTGTATCTCTCAACCTTTCCCGAATGATGCAGTAATGAAAAGGCACAGGACACAAGGATTTACAAGGTTCGTCACCAAAGGCGTACATCCTTGCCATGCTCTCCCAGCATGGATTCTCCCATTATAATCGGTTAGAATTACAATGGTCGATACAGCTTCCCACCGTATCTCTCCTGAGTCCCACAGGAGGGTCTTTATACTGTGTCCCACAGTGTTACCAGAGTCCCACTGGCCTGCTCCAGAATCCCACTGAAGACTTCTTCTCCCTGAGTCCCACAGGGTCTTCTCTGGCTCCTCGAGTCGCACGAGTAGCTCTTCTTCACTTTAAGTTCTTCAAGTATCCTCAGCAGCCTGGGATAAAGGCTGCTGGCCTTTCTCTTTTTCTGATCACTTGTGGTGAACAGGTCTTCTCATCTTGCTCAGGATTTATCTCCTTCTTCTAAGGATGACCTGGCCACTCTCCAATTACTGAATACTCAGACAATTGATGTCTTTAACTTCAGTCTGGTCCAGTCTCACTTCAATTCAACTTCATGCACTGAGTGCATGGCAGCTCTTCATCTTCATGCACTGATAGCATGGGTTCTCAAATCTCTTCAATATCTTCAAGCCTTGGACTCCTCAGATGCACACCACTGATTTAACTTTCTTCACGTGTGCACGTGCATGCATGCATGCATGAACTCTCCTCTTCCTTTTCTCTTGGTGCAATAAACCCACAAAGGGTGTAGTCAATTATAGCACACACCTTCTCACTTGAACTTCACACTTTGTTCAATGTGTTTACACACTTAAATGTGTGTTATACTTTGTGTGAGTCTTCTTCTTCTTCTAAGTGTGTTCACTCCACTTAGAGCACACACGTAGGTTCGGCCTTCTTTGTTACTTGTTCATGTACACATAAATTGTTCTTTGTTTTGCACACACTTGACTTTGGCCTCTTCCCTCTTCTTGTTGCACACCCTTAACCCGTAGGTTGTTCTTCAATTTTGCACACACAAAATGTGTCTTCACTTGGTGCACACACTTGGTCACAACCCTCGGCCTCCAACTTTTACTTTGCACACACAAGAGGCAAAGCCACTACCGCGCAAGGATGCTACTGCTTTGGGCCGTGCAAGGGTATCACCCGCGGGCTTCAACCAAGGGCGTGCAAGGGGTGCGGGCTCTTCTTCTTCAACAGCCGCACAAGCCTCGGGTGCAAGGCATCTCAGCCGCGGGGGCTTCTGTCGCACAGGGTATGGAAACCACGGGCGCGCAAGCCACGGGTGTAAAGTACAACACCTCGGGCTGCCTCAGTCGCGCAAGCCTCCGAGTGCGCAAGTGCTACCGCGTAGGGGGCCGCGGTGCACAGAGGGAGCGCGCAAGGTTGCGCAAGCTCCTCTCCTTCCTGTCGCGCAAAGAATTAGCGCGCAGGGGACTCCTTCGGGCCAAGGATGGCACCGAGGACTTCAGCCGCGCAAATATATTGCACGGGGCTTCTTTTTTCGCGAGGCACAAAGGCTTCTCACGGGTCTTCAAAACTTCAGCGCATCAGCAAAGCCTTCTCGAGGGCTAGGCCTCATTTATATAGGCAGAGGAGAGGCGGTTCAATCCGCGTGAAATAACTTCAAACACCCGAGATCTTCGGATCTTCAAAAATATTTCCAAATCTTGTTTTTTATTCTCGGTTTCACGCGGGCTCCCTTTATTTTTGTTCCTCTACGTGCATGCGACTCATAACGCATGCACAGCCTTCGGTTTAGGCTCATCCCAAGCAAAAACACCAACCACGTGGCCTCGGCAGCTTATCATGCCTCGGCCGAACTCCAATTTCCCATACATCGTGTGCATTCTCCTTTTTTATGCATGGAAATGTTCATACGGCTCAGACGAACTCCATGGACGTCTTAGATCCTTGATAGGTGGCCGGGAACTCGAAAACCATCTTCGGGAGGCCTCTGGTTCGAAGGAGGCTGCGGGTGGCTACGGGATGTCCTCGGCTCGAGCTCGAGGAAGGAGACGAGCTCTCGGCCGTCGGATCAGGCGTTTGAGATACATCGGGCGGCCTGGATCTGAAGATCTCGCGCGGGATCAGATGTGCGGCTTAGATCGTCCGCGTGATCAATCGAGCGGCTCTGATTCAATCCCGGTGAAAAATGCGCGTCCCACATCGAATTCTCCAGCGGTTTATCCGCGCTTTATCAATATGTCGCTCCCTTCCATCGCTCAATTGAATTCTCTCCCTCCACGGTGACGCCTCGCACCGTGTTCTCCCTGTGGGCGCGCTCTGCGCCCACTCTGCTCCCTGCGGGCGCGCTCCTAGCGCCCACTATGCATCCTCTGGGCGCGCTTTGGCGCCAATGCTGCACAGGCCTGATCCCCCTGCGTGGCCCGGGGCTTACACACGGCCCCCCTACCTCTCGGGCTGGCCACATGGGATCCCCCCTTGGGCAGGGCGCCTTAGGCCCACATGTGCCTTGGGGGTTGAACCCTTAAGGCTGGCCCTTGGTGGCTAATTTTTTGCAAGTAATAGAACAAGTACTTTGTTAAAAACAATGTAACCAAGTTCAAATGCCAAATGCCACAACTTCCTCTAAGCCATTCTTCTTCTACATGTTTCTTCTTCTTCTTAAGAATTCCTTTACTTCTCCTCATATGATCTTCACTTAGGATATGGAATTCAAAAGGTTCATCTTCATCAATCGAACTCTTGAATCACTTATAATCTTCAATGTTCTTTATTGATCTAATCAAGGATCAATTGGATCATCTTCATGTTCACATGCACTAAGTGATAGTGCATGGACTTCATTAATGCACACCATCCACATAGTAGTTGTGGATGGAAATCTTTCAACTCCTCATGCATTGTGAAGACAATGCATGGTCTTCAAACATTGTTGTGACTTTGTATCATCATGATACAAGTTCTTTGAACTTAAAGAACAGCTCAACAATCGTCAGATTTCCATAGAGAATGTTTCAAACATCATCTCCCATGTCACTTAGTGAATCTCCTTAGTGACATGCATTTTAGTACCATGGCCATTCTCCATTCATCACCAACACCATCACAACCTTTTTCATTCACATCTTGACATTCCTTGACTTCCATTCATTCCAAGACAACTTCATGCCTCATTGACAACAAATGCAACACAATGCACTTCACATTGTATTTTCACAATTCATTAAAAATAGAAATTATCATTTGATTAACAAAATTCATACCTAATATAATAATAGTATTATGAATTCTTAAATAAATTCAATTGCACTAAATTGAATTTATAATAGTTTTTAAAATTACATTAATTATGGTTCAGAAAAGAACATATGATGTAGTTCCTTAATTAATATAGTACTAATATTTTAATGAATATTATACATTTTCTTATAAATATTGTTTATTTATGTAATACTATTATAAATGAAATTTAGAATTTTTTTTACTATTCATATTACTATATTTAATTATTTTATAATAAATATATTAGTGTATTAATTAAACTATTTTTTTCATAAACTAAATCTTCCATATAATGTAAGTAAAGTTAGTGTTGCGTACAATATATGATATTTAATTACATTAATTATATACCATACTATGATATGAAGGGGTTTAAAATTACCCCCTCCTTCAAATAATTATGTCGTCGAAATTTAAACTCAGAAAAAAAAACTAGGTGTTTGACATTTTTAATTACCTTTGTTGAAATCTCAAATCGAAAAAGGATTCAATATAATTATCACTTTAAATGAATGAAAGAGAAGTACAAAGGTCACCCGAGATAACCCATAATAGGTTTACATGTAGGAAAACATGGATATAGAAGAGAAAACAAACCATCATGTTGTGATGGACAGTGATAGAAAACAAGATCAAGGGAAAGTTAACTAACATAAAACCATAATCTTTTGATGTGTTAAACGATCATTGATTACCCATTAGGAAGTGTAAAAATGAATTTTTTTGTTTCCAGTTCATTTAAATAATGTTTTGTTATTTATTAATGACATTGTCTATGAACATAAACAGATATACTTACATTTCAGATAGAGTTTAATCTTTTAATATAATTCAACCATTTACACATTTTTTCTCCAAACGATGAGTATTCAAGAGGACTTGGACACAACTAAAGCACTTGAATAAACATATAAAGAATCACATAATAGAAAAAGGATGAACTATATATTTTATTTTTCTTCTGAATTTAAAAAAATCTAAAATGGTTATTATAAGATTATATGATCTACAAAAAGGTTAATCATTTATTGAATGAAATAATACTCTTAATCTCTAAAATAAAAAAAATATCAAAAGTTCAACAAGGACCATTAAAAAACAATTGTCCTTAAAATTCATCCAAGTAATCCAAACTATATTTGAAACCAAAAATTAAGATGGATTTGTTCACATAGTCCTCAATGATAAATCATAACATTTTTCTCCAAATCATATCGACGACGCTTAATGTCGCATTCTTAAAATTAATTAACCTAATAACATTTTCTCTATGATATTAAAGTCATTTCCATATATAATCCAAATCGCTAAAAGTAAAAAATTAAAACCAAACATTATTACAAAATAAAAATTCACCATTACTCCTCAAATGAAATCACATAGTATTCTATTTTCCATAATAATATTGTGTTCCCAAAAGCAAGAGTGTCATCCAAAATATCATTTATCTCTTAATTACCAAATTATTTTCCATTATAAAAGATAAATTATAAGATCCAAAAATCATAATATTCTTGATCCATAAAATCATATAACAAAAAAAAATTATTCATACTGACCAGGGACATCGTATAATCCAATGGTAGGGGATAAATCACAGCCACACATTTGTTGTGGGTTTGATTACTGTAGCATTGTCCGAAGCGATGGATTGTAGCATGGTCCGTTTATTTTCTTTTCTCAATAACTATATTATATTATATAATTCCTCAAAATTAGATAAATGATACCTCATATAATCAATTTTTTTCCCAAAAAGTAATAATCTCTAATTGATTCAAATTCAAAGATCATATAATCCCAAATGGTTCTTCATAACTATATACAGAAAATAAAATATATTTCATCCTCAAATTGAAATTTCACATTAAAAACTACAAGGTTACAAATAAATGAGAAAATTCATCCTATATAATCCAATCAAGAAAGATAATTAATAATTTTAAATATTTTTCCATCCATTTATTTCCACATAGGTTCTTTCATGACTAGGAGGTTATCCTATTGAATAGGGAATTGACTTGAGTAATTATCAGGTCCCCTAAATTTATGGAAAGTTACTATAAATGGATTCTTCGGATAATTTTTATTTTCATCCATATTACTCTTCAATTTTTCTCGACGATTCATTACTTTATATCCCTCTTTCCCACATATAAATCATTTTTTGGTTCAATAGAGCCACTTTCCTGGGTGTCTCCATCCACATTTTTTGAATGATGGAAAATGAAAATTCATTCTCTCTGTTATCCCCACTTCTGGAGCTATTATCATTCATTGGATTTCCATTATTTGTTGTGTTCAGGATTTGATTAATGTATATGTTTTTTATCCTATTTATAGAAAATGGATTTGGCATGAACAAGATGTCTTTTACACCAATCAACATTCAATTTTGTTTCTCATTTCCACCGCTCTTCGAAGTGTATACATCATGTTCAATGTTACTATGTATTCATTGGAATCAAACAATTGACTTAATCCAGAAATGAGAGTGTGAGTAAAAATGGTCCTGAAAATATATAGATAATCTCAGGACAACATTTTTTCAATCTAAGAAAAATTAGAATTAACCAATGCCATTTATTCTCATCTTATATTAAAATCATTCAAATCGGTATGTATGGAAAATGTCAATTATCCTAAGCATATCCCCCAGGAGTTTCATTACCAAGAGTGTTTCAAGTCCTGTTGTCTTGTACCTTGATACCTAGGGTCATGCCTAAAACTTCTTGTCGGAGTATTCACTCTTAGTTATATCCATCCCAGAGTCACCTTTAACTATTTGTATCTATACATGGATGTATTTTCTTCTAAAACCTATATAATATTAACATTTCAATTTTTTTGGATGTTCTTCCTTATTAATACTCAATGTCTATCATAGTGTAGTGTTCATTAATCAGAGTTTATCTAGATATAGTATCAATTGATTTTACTAATCTTACACTGATACCAACTATAATTCCTAGTCCTTAGTTATCTAGAGTTAGTGAATTATTAAATAACATTGGCATGATCACAAGATATCAGGTCTCAAAAGGCCAATTAGTTTATTTTCCTTCAATTTACTAGATACATACATATGTTTTACATTACATCATTAAATTAAAAAAACAGCAACAATGTGTCCCCTTTGAACACACTCAAATCCCTTTTCATATCACTACATATCAACCACAATATACTTCTTCACATACTGTGAAAAAGAAAGCAAATTAAAGGGAAGATCTCGTATTATCAATAAGGAAAACAATATAGTGGAAATAATCATAAATAAGCATAAACATTTAAGGAAATTTATAAGAGTAAAACACAAGCTTTTTAAACTTAATATATAGCATAAAATTTCAATCATAAATCAAATAATTTCATTTTCTTATTCAAATGGTTATTTTACATGTCAAATAAAGACATGTGATATAAATAGCTAATTTCATAATGATCCAATTCATAATGTCAGACATCATAACCACATAGTAAATTTCTCACACCAATAGTAAAAATGAAGATTTATTCAAAGCCTTGTTCCAAGAGACTAGTTTGTCTCTTGAGACATACCAATGCATCATTATTCTATAGTTGAACCTGTACAACACTTACTATGTCCAATGCATTCCTCATATGAATAGTGTGTACATAATCTAAACATTCGTATTAAAACTCGCATACTGAATGCCAATACTTTTACAAAAAACCATTACTGGTATACAAATCGAACATCTACAGTCAAACATAAATCATACAATACAATATGATTTATTTTATAATAATAAATCAACCACAATCTTGAATAAAAACACTGATGTATACTGACATGCATGAAAAAAATCAATAAAACAATTTTTGAAAAATATCTCAATTCCATGAAAACATTCATAAGGCGCACTATTTATCAAGAAGACATTTTAATGATATTTTGGAATAAATGTTTCCATTACCACATTCAATATTATAAAAGAAAATTTAATTATAAATCATTCATTTCCATATAAATAAATCCATAAACCCAGTTTTAAACATGGAAATTAATGAGAATGATTTAGAAGAATAAATCATTAAAAAATTTAAAACAATATTTTAGTTATAGTTCCTAACCTACTGAAGGAAAATTGAATACAAAAAATTGAGGGAATAATAATTGTAAAATATCAGGATAATAAATGTATTTATGATATAAAATGTAAAATTATTGTATATATAAAATATAAAAGTGAATTGCAGCATAACAATAAATAAGATTCAATGGAATGTAAATTGAGAAGAAAGACCTTATTAAGACTGTATCCATAGATTAAAGATTAATCAATGAAATAATTATGTGTGAAAAATATTAATACACTCAATATGATTATATTTTCACTTCAAATCAACAACGGAACACTCAGATATATTTTTAAAAAAACAACCCCCATGACTTGGATGTTTAACTCAATGGATGGAAATTGAGTTAAGATTACACATAACAAGTTCATATCAATGACTTGAGAATTTATAAATGGAGTAATTATGTGTATCAAAAGTATATTCACAAAAAGGGGAGTGGAACGTAAAAAATATATAAATAAATAGTGATTTCACAAATAACTTGGAGTAAAATAGTCAATGAAGTATGCGTAAAACCAAATGAGTGGAAAATGATATTAGATATTCCCTTAATAATTTAGTAACTTAAAAAAACATACACCCCATGAAATAAGGATCATAAAATGAAGATGTAAATACATGTAAATTAAATTATATTATACCATGAATACAATCCCGGGTAGTACAAACACTACTCAAAATCAAATAGTGGAAAATATTGCAGGAATCTCACGAAAATAAAATGTGAGATGAAAACCACTTAACTTGTACTTTTCCATAGTCGATGATATGTCAATATTTTTTATAATTGTTAAATAATTGTTATTAAATTTTAAAATAACCACTTCCCTAAATGTGATATCGTATAAAATCTTCTAATATTTTATTGTTAACAATATTTCTAGAGTATCATTATTTCAGGTGTTAACTAATTCACTTTCCTTTATATGTTTTGGTACATAAATCATGTTCGTTATTGATAATATATAATAGAATCATATACTGAATTATATTGTGTTCTTAAAAATTATTTTTAATCTTAAAATTAATATTATTCTTCAATGGTTACGATGGGGAATGAATTTCACCACGTTCGTAGAGACGATAATATTTACGTTCGTAGAAGTGATAATGTCATTCTATTGATGGTGAAATCGTGTGTCATTGGATGGTATATCATATGTAAAGAATAATTGAAATTATATACTTATTATTTAAATCAATTATACTAATTATTATACCTATCCAAATAATTATGTGTTGAATAAAAATCTAAACAATGATGTGGAGACGATATGTTGTACGTTCACACGTTGGGTGACTTGGTCATTCTTAAGATATATAAAATAATGAATATGGTTGTAAAAAATTTATAATAACATAAATGTATTTATAATGTTTTGGATTTATTATATTGGTTTGAAAAAAACTATGAAATTAAAAGTGGATTAAGAAAATAACATTGAAAGAGGTGATTAAATAATAACCTATTCTTTTGGTGCATCCTTTAGATTTGTTCCAAAGGGATACATAGGTTATCTTTCTGATCAAAGTAAGGACTCTATGATAGAGTTATGGTAGTTGGGAGGATATTTGATCTGTCATTGGATGATACAAATGGCTTTAGGGGTGTTCAATTAAAAGAAGGGGAAGAAAGTAGTTATAATAAAGGTGAGGATCGTATTAGGAACAGATTGAAACACTATTTTATAATAAAATAATTTTTAGATTATAATGTATCCAAATAGATTTATCTATAGGAATAGGTGGGTATTGGTAGAAATATTCTCATCCAAAAATTTTATAAACATTTAGGTTACCATATTAACCATATCACTTGGATTCAATTCATAGTTATGTAGTTTAACTTTTACCATGTATTTTTGTATATTTATATTATATGTCTAATAAACATATTATAAATGCCAAAATAACCTCATCCAGTTAATTAATGACATATATATAAATGTATATGTCCTTTTTCCTAACCATTTGTTATTTTGAATATTATATAATTTAATAATATAGTATTTGTTTTAAAAACTCATATATGTCCATTTTGACAATATTTATTATTATTTTCATTGAAAGTCATCAAAACATGATTAATTAAAAAAAATAACTTGTATCAATGATAAAATTTCATATTAACCATTAAAACCAGTTTAATGCATCAAAAGTCTCGATTTACATTTATTTGATATCAATAATATCAATAATATTAATCAATCCTTAATATAGAAATCGCAACTTCATCATTGTGTCATAAATAATTTTAAATATATTATATATAAAAATTATAAATATAATACCGTGATGTACTAAATAATTTTATATTCCTAATGAATATTTGTATAAATTTTATATTATGTATAACACTTTATAAAAAATAGTTTAGTTATTAAACATGATATTTTACCCTTTTAACTAACATTTAAATAAAATAATAATAAATTTCCCAATCTAATACATGTGGATCAAAGAGGGCCATAATTTATTCCTAAGGTTTACATTGGATGAAAAATAATGTTACCCAATAGAATTATGACCTGCGGTAGGTTCATTATAATATCATTTTTACCTTTAATTATACTATTATTTTAAACTAGGGTAAATAAAATTCAAATGTTACTATTCACAAAAAATAACTATAAATTTATTGAGCAACATTTTACATAATTATTTCAAAAATGTCTCTCAGATTTTTGGAATTCAATTCATAGAAGCAGTAAAATTTCGTTTCATGCAAATTTGAAAATTTGCATAGATAGTGGGTAAGAGACGATAAAAAGATAAATAAAATTTTATAAAACAAATATTATTATATAATTACTCTAAATAATTACATTTAACTAATATAGTTGTTATGTATTTATTTTTAAATTAAATATATGTTTAAGAAAATAAATTGTTTAAATAAATTTCAGTTTTAAACAATAACATAGTGTTTTTCACATAACATCCCAAAATTTATTGTTTTCTAAAAAAATATAAAAAATTAACCCTAAGATAATTGATATATTTTGGATTTAAATATGATTAATATTTTACCAAATTCAATACCTATAAGTTTATTTAATTAATTTAAAATTAATTATTATTCAGAAAACCATAATGCTATTTTTTAACGTTAAAAATATCAAAAGATTGACATGTGTTTATATCCAATTTAAATGTGAAATTACATCAAATGACCAAAATTATATATACTGATAAAAATATAATCTATATATAATCTAAATCCAATTAAGAGGATAATCTAAAAAATATAAACAAAAAAGGGGTAAAATGTAGTTTTGAATAAAAACGCAGGATTTTTTATTATTCATTAAAAAAATGAAACACCTCGTAAAATTACCAAACATCCACTCTAATCAAATAATGCTATTATGAAAAAAAAAATTAATTCAATTTCACCATATTGAATTTATAATAGTGGCTAAAATTTATTTTATTATTGTTCACAAAAGGATATAAAAATTAGTTACTTTATCAAAATAGTATTTATATTTTAATGAAACATATAAATTTCCTTATAAATACGCTTTATTTATGTGATATATTTATAAATAAAATTAAAATTTTATTTTTAACTATTCATAATACTATATTTTATTTTTATGCTATAAATATATCAATTTAAAAATTACCATTTTGTTTTGCAGAAACTCAGTCTTCCATATAATGTTATCTAAGTTAGTTTTGCAATTAGTGTGGGATGTTGAATTATATTAATAATATAAATTACTAGCAAATATTTGTGTGTTACACCACACAAATAAGGCTTTCACACAATCAAAATCAAGTGGAAACATGCTGAAAATCTCTCACAAAAAAATTGTTCATTGATAAAAGTAGTTTTTGAAAATGACAACACCGAAGGGGATCCACACATTGTTTCCATTCCATCACATAAAATATATTATTATAAGTTCACCTGAATAAAATGATTTAAAATTGTCAAGGAGAGGTAGAATATCATTATCTATATCAGAAAACATATTAGGTGAAAATATCTCAGAAACATTACCTGGTGAAATTGATTACTCTCTCGTTATATAGATGTTTTTACCCATAAACTTTTTGTTGTGTTATATACATTAAAATATTTAAACTCAAATGTATTACTCTAACAATAATTGTATGCAAATCACGAAGGATAAATTTTAACACAAACACTGTATTTGGATATATAAAGTGAATTTCATCAGAAACCAATAGTTGTGATGGTGCATTAATTAAAATTGTTATTATATCGTAGACAAATATTTTTCAATATTTATCACATGATTATTAAAAAAAAATATTTTCATAGCATCCTCTCATATATCCCTAGAAATTATTTCCCTTTAATTTATTCAAATTCTATAAAAATAATTGAAAATTAAACTTAATATATTTTTCAATAAATTCCACATTGAATTCATTATTATGAATCCATAAATTATCCTGAAGGACCAAATTTTTTCATATATATATTTATAGATCATGTCATTTATAGTCACCATAAAAACATGATATTCCAATTTATCATCGCTAACATGAATTGTATGATTCCACTTTGAGAAATCTATAATCAACACACCAATTCTATGTATGGGCCATCAATGAACAAAGGAAACCATCTTATCATCCTCCATACCATAGAAATAAACATTTGGAAGAATATTTTCCCAAAATATATGTAACTAAACATATACAAATATAATTGGATGAGAAAATTACCTATAATACTTCTGAATTGAAAATTTTTATGATTTCAACTCCATGATACATATATTATTATAATAAGAGAAAGTAATCATGTTTATATAGGAACATATGTTGAATATGAAATTCAAATTCATGGATTCTCCTATGCACACTAAGATGAAAAACATTATTGAGTATTTAAATATCATAATAATCTTTCTTATTAGGGTAACACTATATGTGTCAATTACTTTTATAGAACAAATCTATTCTAAATAACCATTTTTAATAGAAAATCCTTTTTTATTTTTGAAATATACTGGGATTATGTTTAATGATTTAATATAGCTCATGGCCACAATGATTGTTATAAAACTCTACATGAGTGTAATGTTTTTGAGTATAACATTTTGTTCTTAAAATACTTGTAAAAAATGAATGGAATTGGTATAATAAAAAAACGTTCTTTGTCCTTTTTCTCAAACCCATCCCTCTTCGTACCTCTTTCATTATATCCCAATTCATTTTACATAATTAATAATAATATTCAATTTAATATTTTACATTCAGATATTTTATACCCGTAAATTAAATTTCTTATTTTTTTCTTATTATATTAATACCACTATCAGTTAAATATTTATTTTCATTATCTATAGGTTAAACACTAAAATTTACTTATCATTTCAATTTATATATTTTGGGTACTAAAATAAATCATTCTCTTTGATTATATTATGTTGTGCTAAAAAATTACAATATCTCTCCATCCTACGTCTCTAAAATGTTGGCCCTTCTACAAACCATGATTATTGATTATAGAATTTTTATTACACATATATAAATCAAATAGATCCTTATATGAGTTAGATAAATTAAATCATATTTCATTATACCCCATATATACTCATTGTAATTTGATGATTTAGATATAAATTGGTTTGGAATATATAGTTTTTGTAGTTACAATAATTACTAAGAAAATTTTATAATCCCTCCTCATAAATTTAATGATATATTAAGAATTTTCTTATGTAAATGTTTGTATCTACATGAAAATAAATTATAATTCCTATCATTTCATTCCCAATAATTAACAAAATTGGGAACCCTTATCTTACATAAAAGGAATGTCAATAATAGTATAATTGATTCTGTTGTTCTAGCATATTCTAAATGGAATCCAATATTTCCTAATATAATTTTCCTTAATATAAGAATGAATTACTAATTCATTGGCTACAAAAAAACTTATATGATTCAATCATTTCATCTATCTGTGATTTTTTTAGTTTTATGCCAATTTATCGATGATTTATTTTACCTCATTTTTAGTCATAAAAAAAATATCCAATACAGTATTGATAATCAATTTTGTTATAATAATGAGTGTGAATTTTATTAAATTCTCCCATCAATAAATGATTGTCTATTTAGTGATTTTAAAAATTACAATGACTTGTATTAAACTTTTTTTGTGTCTCATGAAGCTTCATATAATATTCGAGAACATAACTAGTGATTTTATGTCACACCTCAGTGTTAGTATTCAAATGAAAAAAATTTCATGATGAAAAAGTTGAAAATATTGTTCCTGGTTTAGGAAATAAATCAAATCTGCATTTTTGAACATTTCCTATTCAATTATTTTAGACACATTATAAAAACATCGAATTAATCACTTTCTCAACAACCTTATATTAACATTAACATTGAATAATGATTTAAAATTTTTTAATAAATTGGGTTAATTCTCAGTGGCTAGTCTATTTGATAAAGATAACATAGAAATGAATGATTATATCCTTTCATAGTTTCTAGATCTAGAGAAACCTGTATGCATAATAGATTATGTAATGTTGTTTATGGATGAAAAGAAATAATTTAATGTCCCTCATTGATATGATTCATCATATTTTTGGGTCTAGAATTTCATTATCATCTAAGTTAAATATCTACCAACATTGTGGTCATCCATTTCCACATTCTAATTTTTAAATGGTTTTTAGTGGTTATAAATCTATGGAATATTCTGTTAGTCTCATCAGTAGATGTTCTAAATGTCTCTATAATCTTTTATGTTTATTAGAAAAATAGAAAATTTATGTTCAATCTTTGTTCATAAGGTAATTTAATACATTATATTTAAAAAATATCAAATAAAATGTTGTTTATATGAATTGCACATGTTCATTCCCACATAAAACATAATATTTTACAAGATTACAATGAATTGTAGAAATTTATTTAATTTTAATCATACAAAAATTATTTTTTTATGGTATATATGAACCCATATAATGAATAATCGGTTTGACCATATTTGTTTACTAAAAAAACAAATAATAAACATGCATTGAATTATAGTGATGGAGGAGTTGTAATGGAAATTAAAATGAAGAATTCAATGTTTGTAAGCATAAAAGAGATTGTAGGAAAATAATATATGGAGAACAAGGAATGAAATAAAGAGTTCTATTAACTATATTTGAAAAAATTATTTATTCTTTTCCTTTCAGATAAAATAATCATTAAAATGATGTGATGAAATGATATTGAAATGCCTATCAGTCTTTGAAATATCAACATCACTTAGTGAACACACCAATGATGTTACATATTGGAAAAAAAGATAAAATTGATTTTTGTTTCATATAGAAGTGAGAACTTAATCATTATCTAGTATGTATTCATAGACTATGGTCTCAAGATAAGTTATTCCACTAATATCTCATGTCATTTCATATATTAATGTTGTAATTTTTCTCATGAATAAAAAATGATAACATAGAATCAATTGTTCACATTAAAGTTAAACATGAAACAAATACCTCAATGTATTAATTTATTTGTAAGGAAGGAATTATTTTTATCACTATATGAATAAAATAAACCACTAAAGTGAATATTTCAAATAATCATAAGTGTAAATATAATTTATGGTAGTGGAATATTTATAAGGAGAACAATAGTCAATCCTGAATAAATTATAATAACATATAATAGATTAAAAATAATTTTATCTTATTATTTTAATGAAATTAAAAATTAATAATATATTAAAGAATATATTTTGAGATATATATCTGGATAGTAGTAAAAATAAATAAAGGAAAAATATAATATATTCTTTATCATGATTATTTTTCTTATGTTTAATTTTTGTTATAATATGATAATATCATGTACTTCCCCTTGACTATAGTCCCCAAAATCCATTTAAATTAGATGTGTGGAATTAATTTCACAATATCTATGACACAAAATCCTTTTTTAAGAATACAAATTTCATTTCCTCATAATCACTGAAATAAAATTCATGAAGATCATGTTATTAATCTTATCAAAAAATTATTTTCATGAATTTTAGTTTGATTATTATTTTCATATATCATTTCATAATTTGTTTATCAACCTTATTAATCATACATTGTCACAATAGTAGGATTTATTAATTAGTACAACATTAATGTAATTAATTTTTTCCAATAATAAATATTAAATTTTTCATGTAATTCAACCAAAACAAT
This sequence comes from Viscum album, assembly GCA_963277665.1. NCBI lineage: Eukaryota > Viridiplantae > Streptophyta > Magnoliopsida > Santalales > Viscaceae > Viscum > Viscum album. The sequence continues at coordinate 1,971,121,538 of OY728132.1, forward strand.
CTAACTAAATTTATAAAGTCTATTTAAAATTAATAAATATTCACCAATATTTTTAACCACCCATAAAATGGATAACTAGTCCATAGTCCAAAAAACTAAATCATATAATAAATTTAAATTTGTTATATACTTGTAATTATTATCCTATAGCACTCCTAATCAAATATGATTCATTAGTCCACATCATGTTTCATTTCTTACAAGTCAATTAGAATCGATTATCACTAAGACAGAAAAAATAAAATCAAAAAAGGTAAAATTAATAAATATATAAAAAACAAATATCATTTATCGAAAACTATATTTTCCATATTCCCCATTTAATTTATATTAAAAATCACCTAGGTTGTATTCATCATTTAAATCACTTATTTCAAAAAAAATTAACTAAACCCTCATTTAATCAAGCAATTTTAGTGTGATTCTATTCAAAAATAAAACCATAACATTTTATAAATTCCAAGGTTCAATAATTTTCAATATTTATATCTTATTAATGTAAAAACATCCACTTGTGAATGATGAAAATAGCTCCACTCATAGAATAATTATCAATTGTTTTTTATTTGGATTCATATTCATCGTTGAATTAAACTAAGAAGTTCCCTTTCTCATTTGAAATAATCCCTTTGAAATAATGTTCTATAGTTATTTGAATCACAAAATCATGTTCTTATCAACAGAAGCACACCAAATGATTGATCTATGATTTAATCTCATTCATTATGTCAATCAATATCATTTCAAAACATTAGTTCAACTACATTATCATTGAATTAACCTGTAAAAACATCTACTGGGTTCTAAATAAATATCCTGAAACTATTCTAATATCATCATCAATTAAGATAGTCATATCTTGTTAAATATATTCTATATCCTATCACTATTTTTATTAAATTAAAATATCCATGAATTAGACATTGTGAACTTCCGTGTTTGATCATTGAATTTATTTTAATTTTATAAGTTATCGAATGTCAATAAATAAGTTCAACAATAGAATATAACTCTATTTATTCATGTGTAATATCACATGATTAGTGGGCGGTATCCTCATCTGATTGACAATTCAGATCACAGTTTCAATATCATCTAAGAATCACTTGGACAAATTATTATATGTGGGAATTATCTTACGAGCATGGTGGCCAAGGATATTTCCAAAACCATATGAGATTATGTATCCAACGAATAATTATTATAGATATATAAATCATCTACTACCACAATCTTTAATTTTCCATTTTTATAGGCAAATTAAACATTATCATATGAGACTGGTATAGATTATCCAATTATCCAATCCATATTAAAAATTAATATTCTTCCGACAACCAAAACCTCATTCAATAATGTCCTAAAAATAATAAAATCTATAATTTCATATGATTAGATTTAAATAATATCATATGGTAAATAATTTTAAAAAATCATTATAAAAAACCGCAAAATTCAAAAAACAATTACCATAAAAAAATTTATATTTACATTTTAAAACCTAAGAATAAAACATAAGAAAATATAATTTCATATGATCAATGTTAGAAACTTCATGTATATAAAATTTAATAGTGTTAGTCCATCCAAATTATTCGAAGTATAAAATATAGAATAATCAATGCATCATACCCCCAAATTACCACAAGAGTTACCAACACACAGAAAAACCACGAAACAAATGTGAAAACTGAGTTATAACAACCAAAATATGAAAAAGAAACACCTGATGCATTAAAAATAATAATAATTATTATATAATTGTCCAATGAAATTATAGCTCTTTTAAAAACTATGAGAACTCATTTTAGGAGACATAATGACAAGAAATCACTCTAGGATTTAAAACAAATATGTATTATGAAAATGATCTAACAATTTTAATCAATCTTGAAGAGTTTTGATAGTGTAGAAAATAAATCCTTATCCAAAAATCCATATTGAAATAGAAATTACATCTTCAAAAACAATATAGATATTACATAAATCATTCCATTGGAAGATTTATGTTCAACCGATAAGAGGATTCACAATTAGTATTTATCCTTGTATATAGAATATTGTCATTCTCTCTAATCATTTCATAGATGAAAAAAATATAATCCAAAACATGAATCAAACCAATTCATATTAAAAAATTTATAATTAAAATTGGTGTGATTCAAACTGGGGTGGAAAACCATTGAAATAAGAATATTTCAAAATACACTTCATTTAAATCACACCTCATTCTAAAAAGGCCTCCAATATATTTTACAATTAATTAACCATATTTATAAAGATCATCCATTAAAATATTACAAATTATTTTAAAAAAAATCTACTTTAATATAGATATAATAAACATATCTCAAATGTATTTTTAAATTAGTTATAAAATAGTTCACTCTTTGATTTAAAAAATCTATTTTACATATAGGTGAAAATCCCAATGTTGTATTTTCTAACATAGTTTCATTAATTTATGTTTTATTAGAATGAAATTCCCAAAAAACTTAATCATATCATCTATTTCAATATAATTTTACAATTATTAAAAATTATTCTATTAAATAATCCCCAATCACTCCTTACAAAAAGAAAACACATTGTAATTTTTTTTTCAATTTAAATTCAAATCATGGATAAAATGGAATAAAATAATACTATAAAAACTAATTATAAACATAAAAATAATTTTATTATATCTACCAAACTAGGTTTTTGGAGTTTTATTACAATAAATTATTTTTCTTCTATTTAAAATTATATATCCAAAATAGAAAACCAACCATTTAAAATGATGGAAGAAAAACAACATGGATTTATTGATTAAAAAAATGTACCATATTAAGTTAACAAAGTGGATGATAATTTTCTAATGAAACACTTCTCAGACCTATCTTTATAATTATTACTCTGTTATCTCTATATTACATGAAATCCTAAATTAAAATATCTTTTCTAACAAAACTATGAACCAAATAAATGTATGATTTTCACCTTTTATAATAATTGACTTTGGATACCATTAAACCAACTTATGTTTCATATTTACACTATTCCAAAATGAAATTCCCAATCCTTGTAAGACATAAATTCCACCATTACTTTCTTGAATTAATCATTTTGAATGATTAGAGACATAAATTATTTTAGTCAACAAGGATATTATTATAAAAATTCATAAACATCCATCATTATATCATATATCAAACCAAAATGATACAATAATAATGATATAATGATTCAGAGTAACCAAAATTTGTTTATTTTATTCAGAAAAAAATAGATGAAAACAATACATAATAGTAGCGACCCAAACCCTTTTTGCTCATACATTTTTTCATCTTTATTGAAATTCAAAAATATAAAAGGAATTCAATACTTAAGGACCAAATATTTTAGTATCAATGGTATACATGATATATAAATGAGTCTTAAATTACATTTAACAAAACATAGATTAAATTTTTATGATATCATCATTCCATCTCGAGTATCCTTGAATATCAATCATAGTACACTTCATGTATACTAATATAAAGGGAAAAATAAGTGTGAGAAAAATTACATATCAATGTTTAATTAAAATTGAATCTATCATTAATAAATAACTGTTATCAATGATGAATGATAAAATATATTTTACATGTTCTAATTAAATAAATGAATAAGGCATAATCAATATATCGTGGTTAATAACAGAAAACACAATGCATTTAATAAATAAAATAAAAATGAAATGCATAATGGGATAACAATATAGTAAAAATTTCGTGTATAATAATAGTTAAACCCTTAATGAAGTGAATTCATAATTACATGAAACCATGATATTAGGTATCCTTATACTTCTATTGACATGTCCTTTTGAAATAAAGATTAAACTATAGTAAAAATATATATCAAATTCTAGATTAACACGATTAGTATCTCGAGTCCTAAAATGAATCGACATGCTATAATATTTCAAGACCAACCCATTATGGAATGTACAAAGAAATACTCACATATTGAATAATAGATATAATTTAGGAACCAATATACCTTAACATCAGGTATCCTTGTTGTGTAAAGGATACAAATTTGTCAATATTTCCTCATTCAATCAAATAAAAATAAAATAAAGATAATATATTAGAAAATGAGTTACTGATTCATAATAAATAATATCTATGATAAATAATCATAAATGTAAATTTATTAATTTAGTCATATGTCAATTACTAATAAATTATTCATGAATGTGAATATCGATATTATCCTTGTCTAATTAATTATAAAACATATAGTGGAAGAATATGGCTGTTATAAATAATATATATAACCATTATATTAATAATATTGGATATTTGTAATTATTAAATGGATATAATACAAAATTACCATTAAAAATTTATTTTTAAAACTAAAATTCTTATTATTAGTTTTTGATATACTTGTCTTTGATATTCACTTTGGATAATATTATATTTAAAACTACAATAATAAAAATAAATTAAAAGATTCAAATAATTAAAATTCATGATGTTCATTAATTTTTAACCAGTCTTATAAGATAAAAGAACATTCCTTTAATATATTAAAAATGCTAGGATATTTTTTTCAATGAATGATAAGCAGATTCCTTTCACATTTTCAGTAAAATCCGAATATCATTTCTATGAACATAAAATAAGAAAATATTTGAAGAAATAATGATTGAAAATAAGTAATAATTTATTTAATAAATTATTTTAAAAATGGTAAAATTGTTTTAAAAACCATTCTTGAATACATGGGTTTGGATAAAAATGGATTTCTGACCAATTTGAGAAATGATGACCAATCTTATTTAAAACTTTTATCAATATTTTTAGTAAAAAATGGTGGAAAATGTGACTATTATGTTAAAATATCATAAACTCCTTTAGGATAATAAAATAAAATGGTTTATTATAAAGAATATCAAATATTTTCATTCAATTTATATTCACACCTAAATAGTATATCTTAAAACATGATTTGGAATTAAATCCTTGAAAAAAATCATAATACTGAAGAGAGATTCAACCAATGACTTTATTGTGTTTTAAACTATAAATACACATAAAAATGTTGAAATAAAACATAATATAATTATAAATAATTATTCACATAATATTATAATATCAATGAAAATTAATAATTAATAAAACAATAGAAAATTGAGTTATGAATTTCCATACATCATGGTATATTATAATTAAAATTTATATAGATGAAATTAATAAAATTGAATCATAAATAACATTAATAATGAATTATTCATAATATTTCGTATCAAATGGGATGTATATTATATATGTAATCAAAAATATGTTCATTAAATTACAATATTCCTAAATGAAATAAAATTGAGATAATATCCATTAACATACACTTAATTTTGGTTATTCATGATTTAAACTCCTAAAGAGTGGTTTTAATCATGTTATAAAAATATTATATATTGATATTAATATTTATAATATAATATATGATCTTTTTATTACAATTTATCACACATTCTTTAATTTTATTTCATTATGTTCTTTACATTGGTTATTAATTTCATATATTTTTATTTACATTTCCACATAAAATATCTATATATTGATAATATTATATAGAAAAATAATATAAATTAGAATAATATTGATGTTATAATCATATTATTATATAATTATTACATATTAAACCAATTATTAATTATGGTTTTGAAAAATGAAGTCTATTATGATTATGGAGATGGTTGGTTATACATACAATTTAGTAATTCTATTATTTTTCAATTATAATTATATTTAGTGGGTACGTAATATAATAAATTTAAATAATGAAAACAATTACATATAAAAAATATTATATACTTATGTACATTACTCATGTGGGGTGGTGATGAATATCGATTCATATCACTTTATGAAGGTGATAGTCCAGATGTACTTGAACAATGTTATCATCTTTACATTATTCAAAAGGGAAGTAAGAATATAATATATATTATAACTATAAATATAAAAATAACAAGTTAATATAATGTATATTTAATTTATATCACATATAATAACTAATTATTTCTTGGTCTCTTCCCATTAGTAGCATTACTAAAAGTTGATCCACAATTCTTCATGATGTGGTGGTATGTTGAACACACCAGTGACATTGTTTTATATCTTGAAGAATTCAAGGATATATATCTGTATATATATATATATATATTATAATGAGAATGAAGAAGTATATATATTTTATAAATATCATATTTATACATTATATCCATCATCATTCCCAAACATTATAGGTTGAAATGGAAAAACCTAACAATATTTTATTTCAATGCGGTACTCCACCATACTCTTGAATGATAATTTCTTAACATATTTGATAGAAGTATTAATTGTTTATTTAATCAACTTATTATTAAAAAAATTCCATTATATGAAAACAAAATTATTTTATAATTTAATATTTTTTAACAGGAATTGAATGAGGTTGAGAATAAAATAAAATAAAGGCGCTAGTTAGAGAACATTCCCTCTTCTTTTGGTATCCTCCTTATGTTGTAACTAATTTCATATGAGGATGAATTTATTATGAGATTTAAACGACTAGGATTTGGGGATGTTTTTTGGGAATATATTTTGGTAGTTATTGGATGAGAAAAATTTGTTTTATGGTGTGAATAAAATAGCAAGGAAGCTGTTCTTTTATTGGTGTGAAATTACAGATAAATTTAATTTTTCAATTCAATTTAGTTCTCCAGAATTTTTAAATGATAAAAATTGTCTATACTTTACAATTATAGAAAAATAAAAGATATAGGGTAGATAGTTTTCCATCCAAAATATTTTATAAATTTTATACATCATTTTTTCAATTGCCTTTTTATTTTTTATCCCATGATAAACACATTTCTACATTAACTTTGATAGTTTATTTTTAATGCATTCACTGTTAATTTTATTCAGAAATAATTTTTATAAAAAAAATAAATAAATATTATTAAAAATATATAATCAGTTTTAAAATTTTAATTTACAGAAATAGGAAAGAATAATTTAAATTTATTTCCATATTAGTGAAAAGAATTTGGGTTTAATGGGAACATATTAAAATGTTTACAATGTTTTTATATAAAATTTAATTATGAAAATGATTAAAATAAAGAAATTATAGTAATTTATATAATATATAACTAATGTAACAATCAATACAATTTAAAATATAATATATAATTATATATTATTTACATGAAACGGCAGTTTTAAATTAAATCCAATATTTGTCACTATTCATCAAAAAATGAAATATCTTTGAGAAATATCAAATATTGACCCAAAGATAAATTCAATATAAAAATTTCATAAATTTAGTATATATTTCATATCAATTTATAAATTATTTATATATTAATTTTATATTATGTGTTTAAAGAGTGAGTAAAACATTATTTATAGAAAAATTATTATAAAAAAAATATTTCATTATATTTTATAATTATTAAAAAAAATTATTAATCAATAGATTATGGATGAATGTGTGTAAAATATATATTTTATTTTCTTTTTAAATCATATCTATATCCTCTATTTTCCTTTTAAGAACATTTGTTTAATATTAAATATTAATATTAGTAGTTTGTTGTTGTTCAATAAAACTCAATCTTGTATGAGTTGAAAACTCCAGAAGAAACCCATTGTTGTGTATACAGTAATATATTTAAGAAATTATATTTATTCAAAAATAATAACATATTAAATTTGTATGGTGTTAGGTTATATATTATTCAATAGTTTTTAGGTCTTCTACTCTATTTAATAAAATCTTATACATATAGAATTTCTACGTGTTACATTCTCCCCACCATAAATAAATTGCATCCTCAAAAGTTAAAATCTATCATCATAATATGTGTTTTATACATCATGATACTATTGTTTAATATCACACATCGTAAAAGGGCTAAAAAACATCTTCTTAATAGTAGAAGCAATGAACGACTAAATTCCTCTAGAATAAAACCTAAGTTGGAATCAATGTATGAGAACATAGGTGGGAAGTGAAATCATAAACAGGGAAGAAAAGTGTAAAAAAATTAGGGTTGCAATTTAAGTTTATTGATTACTAATATGTAATTGATCAACCTAATTCTGAGATTTATAAAACCAAAAATCTATGATGATTTAAAAATTTTGACACCAATACTTATCATGCATAGAAATTACATAATATTTGTGGAATATTTAATACCTTACATATACTCATAAAGACAATATTTGACTATAGTGCAGGGAAATGTGGAAACATAAACACAAGTCCTTATGTGAGATTCATAACATACCACTATGTTCATAATAACAATCACCCTTCTTTTACACAAATTAAAAAATTCATGTCTTCATAACCTTGGTAACAAAAACATAAAAAAGCATGACCTAATGAGATCAATATGGGAAAACATTATAGATACACAACCCAATGATTTACATAAGGTTATTATAACAAAATTATATCACTTCAATAATACACTCTACATATATAATATCACAATTAGGTGTCTTGGCATAAATATGCGTTGTTCATTAGACATGAATCGTAAGAATATCAATGAACCTGAGCCATGATAGCATAACACTGTCAAAATACATTAATTTTTGACAGTCACATAAACAAATTAAATGAAATCCATATTAGGACATGATTATTTACAAGGATATATTTGTGTATTTTTTCACCCCCATATACAAATTAGTAGTCAAGGTTCACAACCAATAAAACATTCAATGATAAAATCACTTAATAAACCAAGATTAGTTCCCATTTTTGTAATTCTTTTCTCATAAGATATAAATATTTACAAAATGCACTAAAGAGAGATATAGATCCCAACCATTACATAATGAAGTCATAAATAACTATTCTATATAAATAAAAAAAATCTATATATCATAACCCATTAAATAAAATGTGCTTCAAGAACATGATATCATTCCATATCTAATGGAAAAGAAACATGTTTTATAATCATTTCATTATAACATAACACACGATTTTAGGAATTTTTTTCACAGTATAAGTCTTGGATGATAATTGGGTCTCATATACATCATTACATCAATAAGATAAAAATTTATTAGATATAATATTAGTGGTATTCATGGATCTTATCTATAATATAGAATATGTAACCGTAATTGATATTATTTATGATGGAAAAAAATTTCAATGATAATTTACAAACATTTTGTGATAAAAGTATCCATTATACAATAGATAATTATATTTAAAACATAATTAATTTTGAAAATAGTTTAATTTAATAAATACTTTGAAATTATTAAATTAATGTTTCGAATATTTGATCAGTCATAGCAGTATAGAATTATGACCATTCATTACATGTTAAAAAAATATTCCTATTATGTTATCCTTAGTAGTCAAAAAAACCCTGATAAAAAAATGATACAAAGAATCATTTTAAAACCGTCTTGAAAATAGATAATACATGGGTTGAAATGTATTTTTATAATTATTGAGGAATAGTATAATGTAATTGAATTTATTTTTAGAAATCATAGATTAGAGAAAAGTAATATTTATGACTAATGAGAGAAACGAAGTCATATTTTCTAAAAAAAAACCTCAATAAATTAAATTAAAAAATGTGGAAAAATGGAACCATTAAATGAATATATCATTAATATATACTAAAAAAGAAAATTTATTTGTGTTTTTAGATATGGATTATATTATATCATTAATGGAATCCTAATCATAATGAATCCCAAAAAATGGAATTAGTGTAACAGTAATCTTTTACCACATCGGTAACAATGAATAATGATCCCCATGAGACAATAATGTTCATGGAGATTATAATATATTTTCAATAATGATATTACTGGTATAACATGTCCTAGGGATAGTATAATCACATCCTAAATTAATATAGGTACATAATATTACATGTGTCTCGTGATAGGAAAATTGAGGCAAAACATATGTCATCACATTGGTAATTTATTAACCATAGTACCCAAGAAAGATAGATAATAATATGGATGTGTAAATACCATTTTTTAGAATAATTTTAATGTACATTTATTGGATGTGTATACTCAACATAGAAGACATAGGTGGTGAATATTGAATGTGTCTCAAAAATGTACAAACTGAGATGTATATACCTAAGATTAAGAATTGAAACTCCTTATAGTCATTAAATACTCTTGTATAATAAATATCTGTTTATTATAAATATTTTAGATAACCATATTCATATATATAATAACATTTATAATTTTCATATGAATTCCTTTATAGATTTATTAACAATTCCATGTTAAAGATATGTTTTGGGAAATAACCGCCTTCATTTATATATATATTATTTATTATATTATAGATCCTATTAACTGAATAATGATTTAAACATACATATAATTATTACCATTATATAAATATAAAATATAAATTAAAAATATGTATTTATAATAATCTATAAATGATAGAAACGTGGGGTAGAATACTCAATTCATGGAGATGGTAGGTGGTACATATGTATGAATGATGATTCGATTTTCTTAGAAGATAATATAATGATACGTATATGATATATTATAATTATAAATGAATTGTTTACGTAACAACACATCGTACACATGAATTAAATTATCATATTCCAAAAAACAGAAAAACAAAATGTTGTGTGTGAAAAAAAATTATTAAATTGTAATAACATAACCAAAATATTTACTATCATATATAAACTATAAATCCATCATTATTATTATCCTTTAATGGTGGTAATGGGGGGAAAACGACATCTGTTTTCTAGGCAGTAGTCTTCTATAGTCATGAATGATGATTCTGTATTATATTTAATGGAAGTGTGTGATGTTTTAGGTAATTCCATTATCTTAATAATATTTTATTATTTGGAATATATATTTGTTATTATATATCCATGTTAAAAATTAATTTTTTTTAGTAAAAAATTAAATGAAAATGTTCTCGAATGATCATTACCTCCTCTTCATGTATCTATTGTTGGTTTTCACCAAAAAAATACCATGGTTAGATTTCATCTGAATATTTATAATCTTTATTGGGTAGAGGAATGTTGGGATGATATATAGATATTTTTTTATTGAGAATTTTTTTATTATGTTTCAATTAGTGGGGATAGTGAATGACCGTTTATAATTGAGGAAGAGTTGCATTTTTTTATATAAAATTAAACACTATTGGGAGGCCTATGATAAATCATGTTCCTAAAAAATAATTTTTTTCATATCGTATTCGATATGGTCGAAATGTTGGAATAAAATGGGTTTTTTTCTATTGTATATTTCATTTTATATTTATTTTTAATGTTTAGTCGCTTTGTAGACATGTTTATTTCCGAACCATAATGATTAATTATGAATTTTTTCCAAAAAATTTTTCTAAAATATTTGGTTAACCATCTGAGAGATTATAAATTATAATGATTCTAAATATGAAATATATTTTACAAAATTAAAATCATATTAGTTATAGATTTTAATTTAAAACTAATCCTGAAGATGAAATGAGAAAGATTGTTTTAAAGTGAAAAAGTTCATACAATAACATGTTTTGACATAAATATATAATATAAAATTGATTTCAAGTAAATAAATTTGATTAATAAATGAATTATTGGTAATATATAACATTAAAACCAATAAAGTATATAATTTATTTATATTAGTTATTTATAGGAAAATTCAATTTTTTAATAAAATTCTATATTTTTCAATATTCATCCAACAATGAAATATTATAGAAAAATTTCAAATATTAGACCTAGGTTCTTTTGAAAAATATTTATTCAAATATACTGTCAATTATATAAAATTCAAATCATAAAAGTGTGATTTTTTTAATTTATCACAAATGGACATAAACATTAGTTTTTTTTGAAAATAATATTTTCAAAACATATAATATTTAATTAGTGGTACTGTAGTAGTGGCGGTACTGTGCGGGTACTGTAACAGGCGGGTTACTATTCCCAGAATGTGAATTGGGCCATATATTTGGACTTAGGGGCTATGTAATGGGCTACAAGCCCACTGGGACTTCGGGCTATGTAATGGGTTACCCTCTACCCAGTTAAAAGAGGTCTTTTCTTTGATTTAATAATAAAAATAAGGATTCGACCCAAATATGTAAAAAAATATGTTTTCCTTAGATAAAAATATTATATTTAAAATATATTTATTAATTTTCATACTACTATTTTTAAAATATAGGTTATAAAAATTATTTTTAAATTACTATAATAATAAAAGGATATTTTAAATAAGCATAATTTTTATTTTAATGAAATCAATTCTAGTGTTGTAATTATTTAAAAATTAACATGGTGTAGAATATATAAAAATAATACATAATTTATATAATTCAATGAAAATTATCAATGAAATATAAATTAGTAAAAAAAATAACAAAAAATGAAACTATAACATTATACCCCTTATAAAATGAGTTTTTCCATTGAGATTAGTTACTTTGATCCAAAAAATATTAGGATATGTTTTCCTTATCACATACTCAAGTTCTAACATTTCGTCCTAGATCCAGGGTTTCTCTAAAAAACACTGGCCATGTGAGTTGTCTTGTTTTATAGAAATTTGTACATATAAAACATGAATTTTAATCGGTTGATCCTCATATGAATGATTTGTCACCAACAGTGTGACCTTTTATATCAGTACTTATGAAGGTTTAGGTATTCAATTCTTCAAGATATGTACATGAAACACATTTTTGAATTGAGAATGTTATTTTGGGAATTCCATGAGATAGAATACCATCGTAATATTATAAATAATATTAAAAGGATCGATATACCAAAGGATTAATTTCCCTTTTTTCATAAATATCATATCCTTTTATCGAGGATATATTTATAGAAAAATATTTTAAAAAATGAAAATTTCTAGATCACAATGAATTTTATCTGTATAACCTTTCTGTCTAATTTGATATACCTTGATAAGATACATGATTGTTTTATCATTATTGGACATTTTTTAGATACATCAGGTTACAACTACATTCATTCTACGATATCATTCTAGCACAATTGAGCTCTACATTAATTTCTATATATGCCTTCATATTAATAAATATGAATTAATGAATAGATTATGTTGTTTTATGAACACTCAAATAGAGAACGATGTTTATCCCACAAAATAAATATAACAAGAGAAAAATATATCACCATATCCCAAATGGATTGATGTTTTTTTGACTAACCATCCATCTATGGATGATAAGTAGTACTGGAACTCAATTCTATATAAATTTCATGCAAAAGAATTTTCTATAACATTGAGGTAATCCACGAATCCTTATTAGAATAATTGAATTTGGTACACCATGAATCATAACAACTTTATTAATCATATCCCTGTAAGAAAATCTATAGTGATGTATTCTCTAATATAGATGTTTTGGTATTAAATAATAAGGTGATTGGAAACCACCCATATATAATTATTCCCTTTAGTTGATTTTGGGAGTCTATAAAAAAGATCCATACAAATGTTCCACCATTTCCATTATGGTATGGGTAATGGGTGCAACAACACCTCATAATTTATTAATTTACCATTAACATTATTGAGTAACAATAATTGATTTAGGATTTCTACAATATCCACCTTCATTCAATCCCTCCTGATTTATTCATTCAAATTTCTAAATAACATTGAACTTTTAGGATGAATAAGGAATTAGGAACTATGAGAATTTTCTAACAACATATTTTTCAATTATGATATGGACATCGAAAATAGAAGGTCCCTAAACAATATCATCGCATCATGGTCATGGTTAAATTAAGGATAATTTCTTGAACTTCTATTATTTCACTAAATCTCCCAACATGACTATTGTAATATTCCCTTGGAAATATAATTGAACATCTAATTCTTTAAGATAATAATTCACTCATTACTTCTAGTTTTCATGATCCGTAATTTGTAAATAAAGATATATTGGATCTAATAGGATTATCATCATGGTCAAGCTAACCTTATCCTTTCACCTCAATACAATAGTCACCTGGTTTTCTTTCATAGGTTGGTAACGTATTGAGTATTTTTAATTCATTGTTAGATTTAACCATCTTACATGGAACATATTTAACACATTATATGTAAATATATACATCAAACCATTATGATGTGTATTTATATCACAATTTCCTCAATTAAGATAGTTCCCCGATATTATTAATTAAAAAGATTCCCACATATCACTACAAATCATGATTTGGGTAACATTTCTATTTATTCATCAATTATAGTGAGGACTAAGTGATAAACATTTTATTCTTCATAAAAAACATAAAATTACCTCATTAAATGTATCATAACAGATTAGAACCCCTTCTCCTATAAAACATATTGAATGAACTTGTGTACTAAATAACCATATCATCAGTTCCAAAAAATTTCCTCACATTCATATGTCTGAATTAACACGGTACCCTTCCAGTATTAACATGGTGATTAAATTAGAAAAACATAATAAATACTCCAAAAATTGTTGTTAATATCTTGCCAAATTAATGGAAACATCATATCTCATTCCCTGTTGTTATTCAATTCCAATATTCAGTTGCCTCATTCATAGATAGATCTACTACTGTACACCCACACGAGAATATGTTACCCAAAAAGGACTCTATTTGTATAAAAAATACAACCTATTTAAATTTTCATGCATTTACTCATTATTTTGGGTCATTATTGCATTTAAAATGTGGCCTTGAAGATCTACCATTCTCATTGAGTAGATATGAATATCATTAATAATGATAAAAAAATTAATCAAAGAAATTTTTAAGGACTTTAATCATAAAATACATAAAGATAGTATGTGCATTAGTATAACTTCAAGGATTCCATATATATTTATAGTGTTCATACCTTACAATGAATGTTGCCATTGGTACCCCCACCTTCTTAAAAATTAATTCATGATATCCAAAACAATGATCATTATTTAAATAATTTGATATCCATGAAGATGATCAATAAAGAAATAAATATATGTAATATGGAACTTGTTCATGACCATGATATCGTTCAATTAATTATAATCAAAACAAATATTCATTTATCTATATTTATTTTTCAAAATAAGAAATGGTGAACCCCTAGGTGACAATCATGGATAAATGAGTCCCTTTTTATGGATTTCATGGATTTCCTTCCTGAATTCATGAATCTCAACTAGATCCATTATATACAGTGTCATTTACAAAAATGAGGTACTTGTTATTAGTTATCTTAAGAAATAATTGACACATTTTTGTCAAATTATATTCATTTATTCATGAAATATAAAACAATTAACAAAAAGTTGACATATCATCCTTGTCGAGATTATCTCCTACCATTTGAGATAAAAAAATATTCTAAATGTTAATGAAGACCCATAAAATACTTTTAATCTCCATTGGATGTTCATTATTATTGTCACATTCATAATAGATTATAGGATGGTTTGAAATATAAAAAATAAATTACAGTCCTCAACATTTTATGTGGGAATTATACTATGAAACCCAATACATGAGGAAGATTTCATCAAATACACCTTATGGATGAATGAAATTTTTTCAATAATCACATTCTAAAATACATAAACTGGAGAGGACTAATTTATAATAGATTCGATATTTTTTCCATTAATGGTTTTCACTGGCAATTCCACATCTAATTTTTTTGGTAGAATTTAAATATCCATAAATAAATTAGATTCAATATTCTGGGTAGTTACAGATTAAAAAAAATATGTTATTAGTTCTAGAGTGGATTGTATATGTACATTTCACCACATAATTTTCACACCCCTCATGAAAAATAGTGATAACATTAGATTTATCCTTATCCGTCAACTTAAGAGGTTATTGGTTTTAATAATAATCCTTACCCTTTGGGTTAGGGAACTAGTTATCAAAATTACAAATATCATTACACATTGTGAAGTGTAGTGTGTGTGGGAAATTATGTGTCTCTTATTTTTGTTTTATATTTTTAGCTAACGTATTTCCATCACATAAGAAATCAAAATTTCGATGGATTTCCTTTCAGAACATAAATATTTGATTCGACCACTTAAAACAACTAATTTCATAATTCCTACCACACTTTTGTAATAAAAAAATTATTAACATCATGTTTCCATGCTTTTTTTTTATTTCTACTGCATCCTAAATTTTTTGTAAAAACCAGTACTTTTATATTTATATACAACCTTTATTTCCACATCGATATCACAGGAAACTATATCATCATATCTATGCATGTCTCTTACGGATAACTCAATTTGAATACATTGTTTTATGACACTAAAAAATCTTTCAACATTACATTTATAATGGATGATAATACGAGATGTATACCTCAAAATAATTTTAAAATTAAACTCATAGTTAATTATGAATTCATTATTTATTTTCATTGACTCAATTGACTCTTTGTACATAATTATATGAAGAATAATAGTGTCTTATTTATAGATGAAAATGTTCTTCAACCCATGCCAATCAATGGAGTCAACCTCATAATTCTACCTTGTATTCATGATTAGTGTCTACTATTAGTCTACATAACCAACTAAATGATAAACAAAAAATGGAATTTATCAGGTATTGAAAATTAAAAAAACAAAAAATTGTTTTATGTGGTAGTGATCCATTTTTCATGAACTCATGTAATAGAATACCCACTAATAGATAGTGTACATCGACTCATTATTAATACAAATATAATGTCTTCCCTACTTTTATCATTTTAGGGTTTATCTTGATTATTATCTTGATGAAGCACTGGGATCATATCAATGAGGTTTCACATTGTGTATCTGATAACATTTGGACTCTTATAAATAAATTCATTATATTCCATATCATACATATCATTGACATGATTATTTCTGGTATCATCTATTGGAAAGTAAAAATATATATTATTATCATAAACAATAATAATAGAGTGGAAATTTATAATTATAAAAACATACTAATAATACAGCTAAATTATAAAAAATTCGGCAATATATGACCCCATGGGTTTATTTTATGTCATTCATAGTCTAATAATATTTATAACATTCATGATTGTCTATTTTTTGTTTGTGAACATTCAAGGAATATCCCTCAATATTGTTAGACATCCTGTGTATCAAGGAAAAATTTTGTGCCCCATTTCCTAATCAGATCCAGATCATTATGTTTTTTTTATTATTGCTTCCCCTTAAAAAATTCGAGACAGACCCAATACCAATTTAAGATTATAGAAATATATTTATCATCATTTAAATCCCCTCTCAATCCTTTTAAAAAATTCTAGGACACTTTCCTAAAAATTTTCCAATCCATAGATTTATCTATTGATAATCCCTAGAGATGCACATAGAAATATCTTTAGGGATCATCAAAATATTATCTCATCATAGTTTTTAATTTTTATCTTAAATTTTTCACTGATACCAAATATACCGACCCTGGAATCACAAATATAGAAATTACATCACTTTTTTTGAATATTTATTAAACAAAAACAACCCAATACCAAATAACATATTAGTAATGTGCATTTGGAAACATATTAATAGATACATTGTTCCATAAATGAACTACATCATCTCTCATAGTGTTTCTCTTAAATATCATACTTCATAGAGACATCAAACAAAATACATATATTCATAACAAGTGGAAGGAATCATAGAAAACGTAGAACTCAGATTCAAATTAATGGTAAAAATTGGAAATAAATAATAATAACATGAACAGAAGTGTTTGAGAATATAATTACAATATTTTAAGAACAAACTATTCTTATTGAAGATCCTTACCATGAGTCATGGAATCTATATAGGAAGATCATTAAACATGACGCATAAGGTAATAAATGAACATGTTCACTGAGATCATAACATTTGAATAATAAATGAATTTTTTTAACACACATAATCAAATAAAATGATTTCCATAGTAGTCATGTCTCACTACCAATGTAAGATTAGTGGAATGGGTTCACTCCCAAGACCAACATAGTAGCTAAGGTGCACTACCAATACCATCTTAGTGGAAAATTCTCTTTAATCAACCAGGTTCACTCCCTATTTCTACCATGTATTTCTCATATTGTATGTAGAATTTCCCAACACATTGGATGGGGATATAGTCCCACCCATCACATAATTAAACCACAAAAATTTCATCCACAGGATCATATTATATTATCATATCATATGACATGAACAAAAATTGGGTTCATATAAATTCCACCAAATCCAACCCTACAGAAAATAGATATGTTTCAAAAGTATTTCATCATAACATATCCCTATGAAAAGATGTAGTTTCATGACCATTTTATCATGGTTTAACTCATCGAAGAGAAATAGGTTTCATAAACCTCATTCCAAAAAACATGAACCATTCAATGGAATGATGTGAATTTTATCAGTGTACCATATCCCCAATAAGGATTAGGTTACACAAACATATTTCATATTAGATTGAAATTAATATCCAATTTTCTTTTAAATGATGCTCTTGATGGAAATATCATTCATGATTTAAAAAAATTATTTAATTCATAATAAATTCTAGAAATAGTTTTCATTGAAAATTAATATTAAAAAAACTATAGAAAGAATTAAAGTAGTAATTTTTTGTGGTTATGGATCTAAAAACACGTTTTTTAGATAGGTTAATTATTAGAGGTGTTTTTTGAACTTTTGGTGATTAAAAAATGGTTTTTATTTGAAATTGAGAATTGGAACATTTTTTTGAGAGCTGGGACCCTGCAATTTCAGTATTTATTTCAAAAAATAAATTTAAATTAATTTAAAACAAATATGGAAATCAAATTAAATCATAATAATATTTGAAAATAATAATAAATAAATTTTTTAATAAATGAAAAAAATATTGATATTTTTATTATATTATTATTATTACTATTATTTTAATTATTATTATAAGTTTAATTTTTGGTTTTGAGAAAATATAGCCGAATCCTTCCCTTTACTCCGTACAATGAGCAACCCATAGCTCCAACATCACCCCCAAAAGCATGACCCATTCTCCCTAACCCTATCCATAGACACACCCCTCATTGTCATGACATACCTTTTATGCACCCCTCTTGGAAATGCTCTCCAAAAGAGGCACTACACCCCCTTTTTCCAAAACCAAACAACTCACACCCCTCTCTTAATGGATCCATCTCATGTTGGACCCCTTCCCTTTTTTCATCACTATTTATCACCAAAATGATGAGTTTGAGTCCACTATCCCTTCTCCTTCGAAATTATTACTACAATGCGGTTCTCCTCAATTTTGTTCAACGACAGTAGTTTATTTTGATTTTTACATCATTTTTTATACCACTTATATTAAATTCAGTGGGTTTTGTGATATATGAGCCCCTGTGAAACTATTATAAGTGTGTGGGTCCTTACTGCATTAATTTTATGTTCTTACTGTTGTTATAATGGAATTTGATAATGATTGATTGCTCAAATTACTGTACATAAGATATTTACAAATATATATAATATATATGACTTCCCTATAGAAATTTCCTCAGGGAGGGAGGATAACATGAATTGTACTGAGGATGTATAAATAAATCTAGAAGACTGTTCATGTGATTTGATAGTTGTTTGAGTTAGAAAGAATTATTTTGAAATTATTTAAGGTTGGGTCCTTAACCCTACATTTAATTTAAAAAAGAATTATTTTTTTATTTAATTACATTGATAAATTAGAATTTAATTCTGGAATGAATGGATTAATTGTGATAAATGATTATTAGAGTAAAAATAATGTTTCTATAATAATACACATCCATCAAAGGTGTTATACCTTCATGCTAAAAAAATATGTAGGATATTATGTTTTCTTGGATTGTTCATATGTGTTTATCCATCTCTTTTCTAGTTTGAATAAGTAGATTTTACTTATAGGAATGTGTTCTTCTTAGTTAGGTGATGTTTTTCATCAATTTCTTGTTGATGATAATAGGTTAAAAAGATCTATTCAACTTAGATGGCTATAATGGGTGGTTATATCTATGTTAAATAAATAAAATATAATGGTAATATATTTGTAGGTATTACCATGTGATGAGATTTAATTGTATGTGGTCTAAAACGTAATTCCCAAAGTAGTTATTTTTTATGTATATCCAATATAAAATTTCATTATTTGTTTAGAAATTTGTTTTCAAAATAGAATTAATCAATTAGTCAAATTATTTAATGATGGATCATTAGGGAATTATGGGAATTTGGAAATCTTGAACAATATAACTAATATAAGAATAATGTATGATATTTTTGGAATTAATTTCTGAAATTATTATCAAGGATTCAATTGGGGAAATGTGGTTGTGATTGAATTTTTTGATTATAAATTTCTGAAAATTATATGACAATTTAATTACGATAACATGAATGGAACATGGTAATAATTAGTTAGTTGATTATTTATTATAAGATTATTATGTGAATGTTTCTTCAATTTATAAATTTGATAAATGTTATATGACTAATTAATTAATTATAAAATTACTTATTTTTACTGTATTAATAATTTTTTTTTATTTCTTAATGTTTATGATGGATTGGGTGCAAGACATGAAATTATAATCAAGTGTCGATATATATATATATTCTTTATAAAGGGATAGAAATTAAAATTTATGCTACATATTGATCTATTATGTTTTTGTGGTGTTGGACATGACATTTAACACTATAGGTTGTTTGTGAAAAAATGTAATTGTATGTACACAAATGTTTTTTGGCTGTTAGACATGATGTTATAAACTGCTGACTGGGTGTGAAAAAATTTGGCAATGTAGAGGAAAATGATTTTTGGGTTATCTTCAAGATGATTTCAACTGGTGACTATGTGTGATCTAATGTGACTATAAGTGTACAAATGATTTTTGGGAGTTAGACATGGTGTTCAACACCATATATATATATACATTAGTGACTTGGTGCAGAAAAATGGATTTTTGGGCGATGGAAATGATGTTCTACAACAATAATATTCATGTAGAATTTATTTTTGATTGAACATGTTAACCTTGTGAGTTTTTATACTATAGAGTACTCTGATATATAACCTCACATGGGAATAATTTTGAACCCTTGCGTGAGTTTCATCATGTGTTGATATATCATATCACAATTGAATACATTGATCTCTAGCATGAGTTGGAGTAATTATTAAGATAAGATATATCCTATAGAATTATTTAGGCACTGGTATTACAAGAATTTAGTATTTAGGTATGGGTGTCCACGAGATCCATGGATTAAAGAAATGATTACATAAAGAATAAATGAAAATGTTATAACAATTACTTGTTCATATATATATATATGTGTGTGTTGTTCCAATTAAGACTCTTATTCCGAATGGGAATAGAAGAAGGTATCGTTTTCAAGTGTCCCTTTTGAACCTGGATAGTTTGTTGTTTATTTATTCAATTCTGTTACTATTTCACGATCCCACCACACTACTTAATAATGGTTCAATATTCTAGACAATAGTGGGTTTCGTACTATATAAATTTTTTCTCACACCTTGCTCAGGTACCCTTGTTAAATGAGTAGAAATATATATTTTTTGATCTAGGTTGAGTGATTTTTTGGATTTTATTGCGGAATAATGTGTAAGGGAGTGAGGTGGATCTAGAGATGCTCATGTACATCACACATGGGGAATCTCTATCTTCTCTCATTATTTTTTTGTATTATAAAAATGTTTGATTGTATAATACATTCATATATGTATCATCATATCAAATTCATAAATATTAAAAATGACATTTGACTTATTATATATTTTGATGTTATTAGGATTTTCCTTTCCTAATTAGGTACTACTTTATACTGCATCTGATATTTTTGGATATTTATTAACCATTTACAGAAGTGAAATCCAAGATATATGGTATAATCTCCCCACTTAATTAAAATTACACACTCACTACTAGTCAAAATCCATGAGAATACAAGGAGACTGACCTGATTTCATGATGTGATCAGTTTGGCATCATTTTGACTATAAAACCGGTCAGGATGTTATGAAGAGGTACCATACGCCATTGTTTTCCTTTTTCTTATAGTTTGGGTTGGTAGAATAGATATTAATAATTTATCAGCACTTGGTAAATAACCATTATTGGGTCCAACCATCCCAAAAATAGTAAATGACCATGAGTCCAGGGTTGGGTATTGGAGTTTCTACTCTTTGAGGTTATAATTGACATGATTCCACCTTGGGTGACTGTTATATTTTATACTTATTATTGATTATAAAAATTGTGTTAAATTTATCCTTTTCTTTGAATGGAATGGATTTATAATTACATGTATCATATGAGGCACTTTGAAATTCAATTCCATGCATATAACTTTCCATGATGTATCATTAGTAGGATAATTTCTAATTTAGATTTTGTGCCTTGGATGTAATTCCATGTTATTTATTTTCTTTAGTAGGCCACTTGTATAACATGTTTAGATGATTATATTCTCTGACTCTGTGTTATAAAATGTTTCAATTTGACATCTTATAAAAACATGATAGAAATGTTTTGATGTTTAAATATATATATGGGTGTAAATTGATTTTTTGAATTTATGACTGGAGATAGTTTCATTTGTAAGGTGTAAGGGATCTTTATAATTTAGAAAAGGGTGACCTCACTATTTGAAACATTGAAAAAGGGTTTCAAAAGTTAAAATGTTAAAACAAATATTTTTTAATTAAATGACTGCCAAATACCTCCTTTAATGTGTATTGGAACATTATAGAATGGTAGTTGGCCACTCATATAATAAGACCATAATGTACATGAGACTGTTTAATGTAATAACAATTTCATGGCATTTTAATGATTTTGGGGGTTAACAACTGCTAGTTGGTTTTCATTTTAATGAAATCGGGATGATTATTGGGTCCTGCGATGGTCAACTATTTGGTTAAAAAGGAATTTAGATGATGATTTTTTTATCTATGAGGAAATTTCCATTAACATTGAATGTTTAAAAGGGATGTAATATAT
Source organism: Viscum album (assembly GCA_963277665.1). Taxonomy (NCBI): domain Eukaryota; kingdom Viridiplantae; phylum Streptophyta; class Magnoliopsida; order Santalales; family Viscaceae; genus Viscum; species Viscum album. Next base: position 1,971,144,673 of record OY728132.1, read on the forward strand.
TGCATGAATGTTTTTACAATTTTTCATTGATTAAAAATTGTGTTCCTTATTGTGAAATTTTATATGTGGGTTGATAAAATTAATTGAAATCCTTAAAATATTAGATGAATTACTAAAATGGGTTAAAATTAGATACAAAAGTGGTGTTCTCTGATTACACCCTTGTGGAAGGGTAGTTTTAAATGATCTAGGTAATATTCCTTGGAATGGAGTTCTGATCATTTCCCAACATGCTATTTTATTCAGCATTAACTTTAATGAAAAGGGGATATTGTGATTCATACCATGTATTTATTGAATAATAAATTTTCAGATATATTAATATTTAGGAATATGATATTAATTTTATGTTAAATGTGAGACTTTATCTAATTATGTAGTCGACGCGGAACACCAGTGTTCTCCAAAATCATACATCCCACAAAATATTGAGTTATACCGAAAAATAATACAATAATATTATTATTGTTTTAAATTGCAGTTAATTCAAAGCCATTGTATTAGAATGAAATAAATGGAAAAATCAAATTATGATTAAATTAGTTTTTTTAAATGTTTTTATATTTATACAATAAACATTAGCTGTTTAAAAAGAAAATGAATGCAATTTTAAGCACAAAATACTCTAATATTGTAAAATCTGTTTTTATCACCATTTGATGGAAACCCATTTTAAATCATCTTTTGGACACATATATATGTAATATTTATAAAAATAAACATCTTATTTGATGCAGGACATCAGAATTTACATTGGTTTATATTTGTTTTTTTGGATAAAATGTATATTTTAATGAATATTGAAAAATACAGCCTTTTAATTCCAAACAATCTATTCTTATAATATATGTATATAGATAGATTTTCTATTAATGGGAATAAAATTAATTGGTTGTAGTATCTATAATTTTATCAAATGATGTTCATTTGAATTATCACCACATTTAAATTCAATATAAACACATGTCAATTTTTTTATAGTTTTTTCTTCATAAATACTATATTTTTGTTTTGGACAAAGTGGATATATTTTAAATTAATTACTAAAAAATATGTGTTTTGAATTTTGAAAAATGGATTGAATTTTGGAATCGGGATTTCCAATTTGTGTAAATAGATACATTTTATTTTAAGCTAATATGAATAGTAATTTCAGTAATTATTTTTATTTAACATGGTTAAAATGTAATTTTGGTAAATAAGGTTAAAAAATAATATTATAATAATATAAAACTAACATAACATGTGTCCTTCTCCTATTACATGAGAAATATAAGACCATGGGAATCCTTGGGTTTATTATAGGACACCATGTTTACAAATGGGTGTGATAATGAAATTTTATAATATTTTCATTATAGAAAAATTGAAATATTTTAGAAACATATATTTTTTAACTAATTTTTTTACGAATGATTTAAATTATCTGTTGGACTATAAATATTCATTATAAATATAAAAAATTAACACATCATTGTATTTAATTTTTAATTAATATACCATAAATAAAGACATTTATATACGACACATTGATGATCTGGTGATTACCATCTTAATGAATGATTAAAATAAACGATATTATAAAAACTAAAATTAATGTAAATTGAATATTTTTATTCCATGAACGATGTTATTAGATAAAATTGACATGTTAGGGAATATTTAATGATGTTTGATTTAAGGATTCATCAGTTATGAATATAAAAAATGCAATAACTAAATACTGTCAAATTGGACATTAAAGAGTTAAAAAAATACAACTTATATATATATATGATATAATAGTCCTAAAAATCTAATATTCTGAAAAATTACTTATGTAATATTTTAAATGTTATTAATTATCCACTTTTTGTTTGTTTGGAATTTTATATTAACTATTATAAACAAATATCAAGAAAATGCAAGACGGAATGGTAAGAGTTAATATTTTTTAAATAGGTTAATGTAAAAAAGATAAAGATTATTTGGAGACCTAAAATGTTATAAAACATATTGGGAGAGAGAGTATCAAACCATCCTCATCTTATACACTAATAACATCTCTTTGTAGATAATTTAATTTGAAAATAAATATTTAATAAAATAATATTTCAAAACATTTCAAAATTGCCCCTACTACCTTTTAAAAAAGGACACCAACTCTACCCACTTACTGACACCTATAAAGACCCTAGTATCTTCAAAATAATACATAAATATGATCCCCACATCCCTCAATTCTTCATATATACCTTACCTTTGGTATAAAATAATATAAGAAATAATTTTTCTCAAATCAAATGAAGATACCCAATTTTGAGATAACATCTTCTCTCAAGTTCCATTCCCATGTTTTCCTTCTCCACTACCTATTCTATTTTTTAACTTTGATTTAATTAAAACCCCAGTATCATTAATATACATGGATTATGTTGCGATATTAATATCAATTACACTTACATACACCTCTATCTAATAGATATGAACATACTATTTCAGTGTACAGTGAACTACTGCCTCATGAAACGATGATTGATCAATTTTCTCCTACCACGTCTCATGGTGGACATTATCATTGAACTATATGTATATATGAAATATATTATATTTATATTGAATCTATTATTCTTTAATATTTATTTAAAAAGAAAAATTATGATTTCCATAATGTTTATATACGATAATTTCATTTGAGATTGTAAATACTACCACCACCTCTAAGTGATATGACTCGTTCATGACATACATTGACTGTATAATGTATATAGTTAATATAAATATGTAATATATATTAAATATATATTATATAATAATTATAATATACTAATGTATCTATTCTTTCATTATGTTGATTTGATAATGAAATGAAAGTAGCATTCAGGTGTAAATACGACCTATTGTCTACATTAATGGTTCATTTCATTTCATATATACTAATTTTATGGAATATTAATAAAAACATATAGAGTGAATATATATGATATTTAAAAATTTCATAATATTTTGGAGTTAAATTACCTATAACAACATTGGTAATTTTCAACAAAACAAATTCATTATTTACTCTAGTATTGAACATCGACCAAACATCTGATATGAACTCAAAAAATTAAATAAATTGTATAACATGGTAATAAGTTATATAAAATGAATAATAAAACATAAAATGGTTATAAATAATTATTAAATTAAGCTAAAACTATTTTTTAGGAAATAAAATAATGAATTGGACAAGTCAGATACATGGTAAGGGAACATTGTAACCTGATCTCCATCCACTAGGTTAGTATTCTACATCATCGTTTTGAAATTATTTCATTATGTGAGAAATAAATTTTGAAATCCAATATTATATTTATAAATTATTTATGTGTATTTATAATTAATACACATTAGAGGTCAATTTAATTTATAAAATGATATTTGAAAGGGAATTTCTAAACACAATTTCCTCTCATTTGGTTCTACGCATAAATTGATGATTAATTTTTCCATGATTATGAGTTGAATATATGATTATTTATTAATGTTTTAATTTCATAATCCATTTTTATGGATATATTATTGCTACACACAATCACCACGTTGATAAATTCATATGTAATTTATACGAACCTTGTCACAAAGCTTTTTATCCAAATTTTAATTCTATTGGTTAATCTCCCACTTCGTGATTATGTCGTGCTATGATTATATGAGAAATAATTTTTTATATCCTAAATATGTTTTTATAATTTACCTATGTTTGTTTTTTTATAATAAATATAATCAATCTATTTTATCAATATAATAAACATTGTAAGGGAGATCTTCTTTGAAACTCCATTAATTGAGTTAAATATTTATGTCATTGGTTTAATTATAAGAATATGGGTGAATGTGCTATGATTTTTCAAACATAATACCCACCTATATTTTTTTTATTTATATTTTTCCCACATAATTATTTAATTGATTTATCCATAAAAAAATGATATGATCTTTCTAAGTAACTACATCTCAATCTCATTTCATTGAGGCATATCACGATATTATGACCCTTTAATATCATATCAGGTGTATATACAACCAATTTTGACATTTTATATCATAATTTATAATATTCTCATGATATTTAATGTTTCATTTAATTATATTTTTGAATCATTTTTATTAAAGTGTTTCTCAAATGTTAAGGCACTCATTAACTAAAACATCATTTTAATAATTTTAAAGATGTAATTTTATAAGTCATTATCCTTAATGAACATTTTTTCAAAGGGGTTTTAAGGATTTATTTATATAGAAATTAATGTTTTAAATGATAATTACTTTAAATGATTCAATGTGGTATGAGATTATTTTATTCAATAATAATATTTTTAAATTTTTATGTGTTTTTTTGAAATTGGAGTGATTATGTCTACATCATGAAAATATATCTTGTTAATGAAAATGTGGAAATTTATTTTTCCTTCATGTTTGTTTGATGTTTTAGGATAATGTAATTGCACATGGACATTTTACAGGTGGTTACATATTAAAATAAGTACAGGTGGTTCCATGAAATACCTACGATAGGTGATCATGTGCAATCTCTCCAATTAATTTGATAACAAGATATAGGTAAATGTTAAGGTTTCTCTGAATAGATTTAGAGAATATAATATAATGGGTATTACTGATGTAACCATGAAGGTTACTCTCTATGTAGCAGTGAAACCAATGGTTTATGTATGTTTTAGATGCCACATGTTACATTGACGATTTATGATTTCTATGATTTATTCACATATTTTATGATTTCATTATTTAGGTAAAAGAGACTAGGTTTTATGAGTGAAAAGTATGATTTCATTGATTTCAATGTATTCATGGGGTATAGTTTTATTTCCTTATATTATACCCCTTAGTGAGATTTTTATGCTCATCCCATGTTTTTGAAATGATTTTCATGGTGTATAAGGAAGTCTAAGAGAAATGATGAATTCAAAAATATTTATATCAAGAAATGAATTATGGTTTCATTAAAGGAGTTTTATCATTGAGATAATAAATTTGATAGTGTAGAAGTGTCTACATTATAATATTTGAGATTAAATGAAATAAAATTGGCATAATAAACTAATACTATAAACTTGAAAATATCATTGTTGTTATTAAAATTTAAATTATTGACATAACAGATGATCATGTAATGTTAATGCCTGGGCCTTATAGTTGGTATCAAAGGAGTTGTTTTTACAACTTTTGGGATTAAGCGTTTTCGACAACCACATGGTAATTCTCAATGTCTATACATTTAGTTTAATAAATGTTTTATAACTTTTTCAAATTAACGAATGACTGTGACAAAAAGAAAGAGGTGGATATGAAACAATATTTCTAAATCTTCCTGATGAAATTGTTGCAATAATTATTGCAATGTCATCTATAAAAGATTTTGAAACTATTAAAAACATACAACTCAATTGGGAGTAGTTTTTTGAGATATAAAACACCTCCACTATAACATGATACCATCGTGGATCATGGGTTATATTTAATCAAATTCAATTTTTTCAATATTATCATTTTTTATGAATGGAAAATATTATCATGGAATTTTCAGTGTTTTTCCTTATCAAATGTTCTTTAAAATGGTGTTAAATAAGGATAACCATGAGAATCGTATTTTTATTTGATTTTAAAACAAATTATTTCAACACATACCTATTGTACATTAAAATGCCCATTGATTGAAAGTTTCAACTCAAAAATGTTACTACTATTTTTGAAAATCTTATTTTATCAGATGTTTTGAAATTATATGCCATACCTGATTATTTTATAAAAATATTTTTCTGTGAATACCCTTATTCCCCATGTTGTACTAGGTGTATTCATATTAAAGAAAGAATTTTTTTGGATGATCTCTATATCATTGTTGTAACGCATGGACCTCTTATTTATGTGAACAATATGAAGATGAATCCAGGTGGACACCATGATCAGGTTATTAATTTATTTATCTTTGGAGTAATTTTATTTTATCATACAGAGGCGAAAAATATATTTTTCCATATATATAAGACAATATGAATTAATAGGATGAGTTCATTATGAGTTTTGATGAAAAGGAGATGTATAAGACAACCATTGATGTTAAAACATGCAAGGGTTATTTTTTAGTTTTATAAAAAGGATCATATCACATGATTGGTGACACCCCATTGAATCAATAAAGGTTATAAGAATTAAACCCCAATCGATTTGCGATTGGGATTTATCACATAACATTGGCCTTCATGAAGTCATTGGTTAATGTGACTTATGAATTTTATTTAAAAGAAATTATAGATAAATAATATGTTGATTTTAGAAAATTATTTTTTATCAAATGGATATGCTTAGTACAAGTACTAGATTTGATGATACAGTGAAAAATATTCTTTTGGAAGAAGTTTACTCTATTTGGAACACTAAATGACTAAGGAAAATATAATACAATGGGATTTCATTTGAGGAGTAATTATTGATTTTTTTTATAATAAAATACGATTTTAATATGGAGATATGGCGACTTGGGTTATTTATGACAATTATTTAACTATCATGGATAATATTTCATTAGTTTATTTACATTTTAGAATTAGACTTTAACATTTGATGATTTTATTTTGAAATAAATGATATGTTTTATCATGGAAGACTAGGTGATCAAATCCTTCCGAATTATGGGTTTCAATATTAGTTTGGATTACATTGAAGAATTTTAAGGGAAATTGTTTATTGAATGGTCTATGTTGAACATTGGGAATTGTTTTTTGAATTTTTGAGATTAAGAGAAATATTTATTTTTATAATGGTTTATCTTTTTTAGGGATTTTAGGATCTTTAACTAACCATTTTGGTTTCGGTTAATGTATAATTGAAGGTGAAATATATAATTCATTTTTTTTGGATTATGGGATTCTCAATAACTTTATTATTGACCTTCAGGTTTGACCATTTAATCATTATTACTCTTAATTTGAAGAAAATATGAGTGTGTGGTATATATTTATTAAACATTTAAACTCTATTTGACCAGTAAGTTTGTTTATTTATGGTATTAAGGAAGATCATAAATAAATTCCATAACATTATACAATGATATTAAAAAAACTACATTTATTATTCCAACTAGGAATTCAATGACCTTTTATCCTAACAAAAGATTATTATTTTCTGTTTGTTATCTTTATCCTGATCATGTTTTATATCAGTCTCCATAAAAACATGTTTGTTAGTTTTCACTTCCATATCCATGTTTTACTATATAAAACCCCAAATAGTTTTATCTTGAGCGACCTTTGTACTTCACTTTCTACCTATTAATGTGGATGTTTTATTAATGTTTTTTCGATGTTATGTTTTCAATGATGTTATCAATCCCAATTTCAAAATAGTAGGGACACAATTCCCAAAAGGGAGAATGATGTAACATCCAATGTATTTATAGAATAATATATTTTAGCATCTAATAATATGAATGAATATCATATTAATATATTTGTTAATGGGGATAATACTTCCAATAATGTACATGATACGTAGGAAAAAGTTTCTTTGAAATCTAGGTTTGTAAACAACATTGAGTTATTCCCAAAATTAATACAACAACAATATTGTTTTTTTAAATGATAGTTAATGTCTATAAATTTTATTATATATAAATAATAAAACATACTATAATATGATTACCAATGTTTGTTAATTTTTTTCTTTTATCCAACAACATTTAGTGAAATAAAATGAAAATGAATCCAATTTTAAGCATATATTACTCAAGTATTTTCACAAGATAGTTTTACTAGAATTTGATGGAAAACACTTTCTAAATATTGTTTTTGCCACATATATATGCTATATTTGAAAAAATAAACTTCATATTTTGAATAAGGACATTAAAATTTTCTACGGTTAATTTTTTTTTAATGAAAATAATATTTTAATGAATAGGGAAAATTCTTCATTTTAATTAAAATTTGTATTTTCATCTATTTTATTTATATAGTTAGATTATCCTTGTATGAATCCATATCTTCTTTTATGTTATGCCTTACACTTATGGATTTTCATATAAAAATAAGCGTTTTTTTAAATTTCACAATTACACCCCTGTACTTATATGTACACATCATGTACCTAGTTGACACTGGTGACCATGTGCTGGCCATGTAATGGTCAAGCACATGGCCATGTTAGCTGACCTGGAGACCTCTTAAAGTAGGGGATAGTTAAGGAAATTAAATTCCAGGTACGCTTAAAGTGCATCCTAGGTATTTTTATTTTTTTTCATTAATCAGAATGGGGTCACGTATCTTTTACGGAAATATCTTCTTCTCCACTCATCTTTTCGTACAAAAAACGAGATAAATTATTCTTCTCCGATCCCCGACTCTTCCTATTTTTTCAAATCGACGGTCGTCAATTGCATTTTAATCTCCAGATTAATATCTTCTTTCTTCCAAAGCCACATTTCTTGATTTCTCTTCTTTCACGAGATATCCTCATTTGACCATTTTTACCATTTTATAGATCTATGAAATTCTAGGGAGATTCTTGTCTTTAGGATCACATATATATTGTGAACAATGTCGAGGTATGTGTTTTGTGCTCTTCTATAGTTATTCCTTGCGTTATATGTGCAAAAGATCCCAATACCCTTATTTGAGTTATTGTGTGTTTATGCTTTTTTGCCCTGTTATTACCTTTTATGCCTTATTTGATTGAGTAGAGGATTTTTTATTGTTAATAGGGTCATATTTACCATGATATGGATGTTTTTCCCATGTTTTTTTATTGATTATTTTATCTAGCTTCTCTTGTTAGGATACATTGGTTTCCATGCCTAGTATTATTAATATGGAGTTATTTTTATCTAACATGATGTGAAATGATGTATACTATTATCCTAGTAGTTATTTCAGTTTTATTTGGCTGATATATATCGTTTGTACACATGTGACTTACATAGGGTTGTGGAAACATGGTGTAGTATACCATAAGGACAATAAACATTGATTAATTCTCCAGAGTGTCTGTTTACATTTATGATGGGAGACCATAGGGGGGGATGGATGTATGTGCTCCCTCAGAGTGTATGTAGCTCCATTTTGAGAGACCATAGGAAGAATTGGATGTTGACTAATTCTTCATAGAGTTTGTATAATGTAATATGTTACTACATGGGGAATTGATTGTTAGTGATTCCTCAGAGAGTCTTTGATAAAGTTGAACCAGAGGTGTTAGACTATGATTTCTTCTAAAGGGGTTGCTTGTTTTTGTTTTGGAAGAACCAGAGGGCTAGGATGTGAATTTTCCAATAGGGATACCTATATGTGATTGACTATTTACTTGATATAGGAAATTTAATGCATTTGAAACTGTTGGATTGTTTACTTTTGATTATGACCCTGTTTACTAATTCTATTTTCTTATTACATACCATATATATTCACAGATTGGTAATAATATATCATTGGGTGGTTTTTTATGGGGATTAATCTCACACCTTTTTTGGGTCATGCTTTTAGGCCCAAACAAATTTTTTTATTGTAGGTACAAATAAGTGAAATCACCCATAATCTTTAGGAATTTGATTGCTGAGGAGTAGGTGAGCATAGGGCCAAGATGAGGCTTATAATGCTATGGTGGTATGTACTTTATTTTCATTGTACATTGGTTTAGTAATGTATACCAACATTGAGACATGTTTGGATAATTTCGTAGACATATGTATCATGAATCATTTATATATGTGATCATGTTGTTTCATACATTCAGTTTTTCATATTTAATTTTCGCAAGCAATTATTACATGTGATATTGTTATAGGTTTCATTCTTCTCCATTTCTCAACCAATGAGGTAATGGTTTATCCACTATCACACCCAAGGCCATTTCTACTAATGGGAAGCCTTTGAATTTGGGTAAATGTTCTTCAGGCTATGTGACCAACTGGGTATGATGCACCTCAAGGAAGCACCCAGAACGGGGACATTAATATGTGGTATCAGAGAGCCTATATCCTAATATAAGTAGTATTAGATACATGGAAATATGTTTGTCCCAGGAGTAACTAACCCATGTATAGGGAGAATACAATTTACAATGTATATTGTAATTTTTCTGGTTTTGTAATTATTACAGTTGGTTTTATTTCACCGTTTGTGATTCACATTCTTAGTGTGGTTATTTTTTATGTTACTGAGGTTAGATTTCTATTGGAACCCATTGAGATGAGGGTATTCCATCTCATACATCATATAGGAACTTTCTATAAATCCCATGTCATTGATTCTTGTCATGCCATTTATGGTGCATTAGTTATTCCTTGTTGTTGTGATTGATGTTGTGTTAGATATGCATGTCGTTGTGATAGATGCCTTGATAAAATACCTACTTCAAGATAGGTTAGTGGATTGTGTAATGTTCATTTGAATAAAAACAAAAAATTTGATTTTGAAGTTTTATGAGCCATCATGGATCAAAATTTAGTGGATCATTGCCTTGTTATTCCTTGTTTATGACTTGTATATGATGAAAAAAAATTTACAGTCGGGAATACATGCCCTCACGAATCATAATATGGAACATTAATGTTTGTTTCAGAGTTTTAATGGGTTCTAGTGTATTTTATAAGGCTTACTGTCTGGAAAATCCTAGAATACACAGTGTGTGTTTTGGAATACACATCATGCATCCTTCTATTCAGGAAGGAATTGAGTTTCTTGAGTACACGTCATGTACTGTATATACACGTTGTGTAGTCTCTAACTGTGACACTGACTGTGTGGGTAGAGACGCGGGGTTGTTAAATCATTGGAGAAACACAATGTGCACAAGTTGTACGTTTCATTTTGTATAGACCGTTTGTCCGAAAATGTAACTAATGACACATGTGGATAAAAATCAAGAATTACATGATGTGTCCATTTATAACACGCCATGTAGAGTATATTGTGTAACTAGTCTTGTGACTAACAACATGGGTCGGTGAAGTTCATCTAGTACACACTTTGTCTGGGAAAAACATGCTATGTAGTTTTTTTCTAGGGGAACTGTGTGTGTAAGTCATATATAATCACTCAGGTTGGGGAACATGATTCATGTAAACGTTGTGTCATGGGAAACACAGAGTTTATATGGGGTGTTACATGACCAGTTTTGGCATATTTACACACCCAAGTGAAGGCTTATGGGAACATGTCATGTAAGAGACATACATGTCATGCAACCATGTTTTATGAAATGTGAATAATTAATTTATCCTATTACCTTCATTCACTTATTGTTTACTATCCTTGATAATCATGATCTAATGTGTGCAGTTGTCCTTGCAGGGTCATGCCATAGAGTGGTCCTCCAGTTTTATGGAAGTTTCATGGCAATGAAATGACACTGTTCATGGAATATAAGGGACAACAAGTAGAACCTCTTGTAGTTCCAGTCATGGAACCAAAATTCTCCCCAAACATAGGTGTTGACATATAGTTTCGAGAAGGATTTATGAGGCTAATGCAGACCTTCCGTGGAGTACCTCATTCTACCCCCTCTATGTTAGAGGTGACATGAGTTTTCACACAACATCATCCGACCACCTTTACTAGTGAAGGAGGACCTCAGGCTACAGAGACACGGTTAGAAGACATGTTATCTATATTTGACCATTTGGAGACAACTCCAAAAAGGAGGGTGAAGCTCACTGTGTATATGGTTCTGGATTCTTCCAAAAGTTGATGGAGTGTGATTTCAGAGGCAGGATGATAGAACATTATGAAATGGGATGTGTTCTGGAATTCCATCTATGACTACTTCTATCCAGAGATTTTGAAGGATGACGGAGCCCAGGAGTTCATGAACCTGGAGTAGGGTACTCCATCAGTTATGATTTATTCATATTTTTTTACAGAGATACAACACTTTACACCCATTCCAAGAGTGGATGTGTTTTTTTTATAAAGGAAATTTTTAGGATGGGCATAGGCAGGACATTTGATATTAGGTGAAATTTTTTAGGTTGACTTCCATCACCTCTATAGTTAACCAAACATTGACCAAATATCACAATTTGAGGGATTCTGGAGTTGTCAGACAGGGAAGCTCGACATCTGGAGTTGGTATCCCTCAAACTGATAGTAGAAAGCACCGAATTTAGTCCACGCATGGAGATCCCAAGAGATTAGAGACATCTTCTAGAGGCTAGGTGGTCTGCAAACAATTCAGGATGAATATACGTATGATGCCACATTGCTCGAGAGACCCAATGGAGTGCCAATATTTTTGTGAAATGGGACATCATCACCAATTTTTTCAGATCATATCACTCGCTTCTATTTATTGGAGTTCATCATTGACTCCTTATTCATTATCAGAACCACCCGGTTCTAATCAGACAAGGAACTACAATTCTTCCATCCATTTGGGCTGAGGGGGAGGTTGTGGACATGGTAACCAGTCTCTAGTCTTTCATCGACAACATGTGGTATCATCTTAGGGTGGTCAGGTAAAGTCACAGGTAAACACTGCAGGTCAGACTTTTTTTTGTGGAGCAGTCCAAGTTAGAGCAGAATCTGAGGCCCTCTTTGTTCGAGGTACGATCCTCTTTGCCTCAGTTCTAGATTCTTCTCTTTTCAATATAGGGGCTTCCCATTGTTTAATTTCTATTGCTTTTTTTGAGAGTCACAAGATTTATATATTTTCTTCTATTTATATCATGACATTAGGCACTCCATTGTGGAAAATAATGAATATTGGATGTCATTGAATGGAATGATCTCATGAGGTTTTTGGGTGACACTTATTATGGATACTCTTTGTCTTAAAGATAAAAGGCTATGATTTAATTATCAGAATGGACTGGTTGGTTCACTTCTAGTCTTTTCTTAACTTCTATCATCTTAATTTGAGTTTCACATCACCAGAGATTGGATCATTCCTTCTTAAGGGTGAGTGGGATGTCCAAGAGTGTAGAGAAAGAGTCAAGTATCATGGCCTGGGAGGAGTTATATCCCAGATTTCGAGTCAATATTTGGACAACAAGGGGACATCAAAGATAGAGTTTACTCAAGTGGTGGATTTTTTACGGGATGTATTTCTGGAGAAAATTTCTAGTTTAATTCCTTATCCATACGAGAGAAATATCTATTGATCTATTTCTAGGAGTATCACTAGTATCCATTCCTCCATATTGGATGGCTACACTAGAGTAATAGGAGCTGAAGAAGCAGTTGGAGGAGTTGTAGACAAAGGGTATCATCCAAACCATTAACTCTATTTGTGGTTCACCTGTCCTATTTGAGATGAAGGAAGATGGTAACCTCAATATTTTATAGATAATCAGATGATGAACCAGTTGACAGTCAAGAATTGATATCCTATGATGAGGATTTATGATATCTTTGATCAGTATCGTGGATTCTGTGGGTTCTCGAAGATTGACATGAGTTCTGGTTACCATTAGTTGCCTGTTAGAACATCTGATATACCCCTTATAGCCTTTCGGAGAAGGTATGATGTATACAAGTATGTAGTTATGCAGTTCAGTCTCACAAACGCGCATGCCGTCTACATTTCACTGATGAACCGAGTGTTCCATCGAAACATGGATTCTTTTATGGTAGTCTTCATGGATGATATCTTGGTGTACTCTCACACAAGAAATGACCGTGCCACATATCTTAAGATCATTTTGAGTACACTGTGATATCCTCAGTTGTATGCTAAACTGTAAAAATGCTACATTTCGATGGACCATATTCACTTTTTGTGTCATGTTATCGTGAAGAATGGAGTGTCGGTAGTCCAAGAGAATGTTAGAGCCATAGTTTCATGGCATTAGTCAAATAATTACTTTGAGGAACAGAGTTTTCTAGGGATGGCTGGTTACTATAGAAGTTTTATACAAGACTTTTCACACTTAGCAGTGCCATTGAATGGGATGAATAAGAAGGGAGAAAGGTACATATGTTTAGATTCTTGGGAGTCAGCCTTTCAATTTCTAAATAAGATGTTTACTTCACCACTGATACTGGTATTTTTAAAGTTGGTATAGAGCTATAATGTATACTATAATGCATCAGGTATCGGACTAGGATATGAGGTTATGTTGGGGGATGGTGTCGTTGCATACGGGACTCCGCAGTTGAGGCCACATGAGAGGAATTACTCAAAGCATGATCGTGATTTGGCTACTGTTGCTCATTATTTATTCTATTGAAGACATTACTTATTGGTAGATAATTTTTTTGTTTTCACCTACCACAAAAATCTCATGTATATCTTCACTCAACGTTACCTAAACATGAGACAGTGATGGTGGGTAGAGTACCTTTAGTACTTTGATTTTGAGCATCCCAGCATGACTCAGAATGTCAATGATGTGACTGATGCATTGAGAAGTTGGAAACACATGTAGGTAGTTCAGGAGGCCATCAGTGAGTGGATAATTATGGCTCTATTTTCTGACAATAATTTGGTTGTGCATGATAGACATGTGTAGACAATTCATTATTCTATCGCTATTACCTATACTATACATGATCAACTATGAATGAAGCATATATCAGATTCAGAAGACCTAGTCCTATAGGAATGTGTGTTGGGAGAGGTCCATATTCTTCGATGGACCATATGTGAGGATGAGATATTGAGTTTTCATGGGCACGTGTGGGTGTCTGTAGAAATACGTGAAGAGATGATGCAAGATTTTCATTCCGCAGTTTGGAATGATCATCCTGCTGTCACAATGTTGTATTATGATCAATATTGTCAGTATTGATGTCTAGGTATGAAGAAATATGTTATTGGTTTCATCATGAGATGGTCCACCTATTAGTAGGTGAAGCCAGATAATCAGCGGCCAGTAGGAATTTTTTAACAGTTACCCATTCCCATGTGGAAATTGAATGACACCACGATGGACTTCGTGAGAGGTGTGACAAGGTCACCTTGAGATAATTATTTAGATCGTGTTGTCATTGATAGACTCAAGAATGTTTCCCACTTCTTTCCGATCAAAGAGACCTTCAGGATTGATGAGTTGGGGAAGCTTTAAATCCGAGGTATTGTATTTTTACCTGGAGTTCAGCACTCCATTGTTTCAGACACTGATGAATGTTTTACTTCTTGGGTTTGGCAGGGACTATAGATGGTTGTTGGTATATAAGTACTTATGAGTATAACTTACCATCCCCAGACTGATGGCTACTTTGAGAGGATGATTCAGGTGTTGTAGGATATTCATCGAGCTTGTAGCCTAATTATTGGAGGTTTGGGGGAGAAAGACAAACCTCGTGTGGAGTTTTCCTAAAAATATTATTCCTGAAACTATTCATATTTTTCTTTATGAGGCTTTTTACTATAGGACCTACCGATCAACCTTATGTTGGCTAGAGGAAGGAGAGATAGCTATGATGGGACCTTGTCTTGTCCAGGAGACTACATAGCATTTGGAGTTGATTCAGAATAGGATGGATAATGCACATTCATGATATAAATTTTATGTTGATCAATGGATACAACCTCAAGAGTTCTAATTCAGAGATAAATTTTTCATGTGTGTCCCACCATGGATGGGACACAAGAGCATTAGGAGGCAAGGTTAGCTTTCCTCGAGGAACATAGGTCAGTTTGATGTTTTCGAATGGTTAAGGAATGTTTTCAATTGGCTATACTTAACTCAAAGGTATTAGTCTATGAATGATGTCTTCCACATATCTCACCTCCGATGTTACTTCTCAGACCCACCACTTCTTTTCCAACAAAAGGAGGTTGAGTTAGATATGGATGCATTGTTTGAGGAGCATCGTATCAAGATTTTTGATTGTAGTGTGATGGTTCTCTGTCGCTGGTTTGTTCCTCTGGTATGAGTGTTATGACAGCATGAGAAAGAATTGGACGAGACTTGGGAGAGGGAAGTTGAAGTATTATCACAATGGCCAGTGCGGTTCAAAGATTCTTATTCTACGTTTCCGTGAATGGGAAATTCGAAGATGGGTTTATGTAAGGTTGATGATTGTAAGAACCCATGTCTTCTTTCTAGCTATGTATTTCTATTATGGTTTCTGTTTGATAAATATAATAGTTTCCAGAAATGTTAGGAGTACACACCCTATGCTTATATGTACACACCGTGTACTAGGTTTCCACTGGTGACAATGTGCTAGCTGGGTAACAGTCGAAAACTTGACATTGTTGGGAGACCTAGAGACATCATAAAGAAGAATTTGTTTAAGGAAATTACAGTCCATGTACCCTTAAATTACACACAGTGTAATTTCCATTTATATTTCATTAATCATTCCAGGGTCGCATCTTGGTCACAAAAATATCTTCTTCTCTGCTCGTCTCACCCAGGAGTGAACAAGACCACCGATTCTCTTCTGAGCCCCGGACTCTTCATTTATTACTTAGATGGACCATTGTTGATTACATCTGAATCATCAAGATATGATCATCCTTTTTCTAGATCATTGTTTCCTAATATTTCCCCTATTATAAGATATCCTTGGTTGACTATTTTTAGTGTTTATATTGATCTACTTATTTTTATGGAGATTCAAGGCATGAGTTTCATGTATATTGTTCATAAAAATTCATATATAAGTGGTTTTTTTATTTCCTTAGTTAGTCCCTTACTTATATGTACAAGAGTTCGCAATACCCTTATTCGGGGTATCGTGTGTTTATGGTTTGTATCCATATTATTACCTTTTATGCCTTGTGTGAAAAAGTAGATGATTAATGATTGTGAAAAGGGTTATCATTAACCGGCTATAGATTTCTTTCACATGTTTGATGTTATTAAATGTTTTTTCTTGCATCACTTGTTAAGAATCTTCGTTTTCCATTCCTAGTTTTATTAGGACATTTTGATTTTGATATTACATGTTGTGATATGTTGTATAATATTAGCCATGTATTTTTTGAGGTTTACATTGGCATCTATATATAATATTTATACATTTTACTTACACATGGTTGTGGGAACCTGGTTTAGTAAACCATAGGGATAATGGATGTTAAGGTTTTCCCTAGAGTGTCTATTTACTTATAAATTATGAGACCATAGGGTGGATAGATATAAGTGTACCCACAGAGTATCTATAATTCCACATTGCGAGACCATAGGGGGAATTGGGTGATGAGTTCTTCAGTGTCTATACTTACCGATACGAGACTACATGGGCAATTGATTGTGAGGGATTCCTCATAGAGTCTTTGCTAATGCTGAACCAGAGAGATTAGATTGTGGGTAGTTCTCATGGGATTTCTTGTGTTTGTGTTTATTGAACCATTTGTGTTAGGATATGAGTGCTTCCCAATGGTTTACCTAGTTTTGATTCACTTATTACTTGAAATATGAATTTGAATGCATTTGAATCTATATGATTATTTACTTTTGAGTACTTCTATGTTTACTGCTTATTCTTTTTTATTGCATACCTTCTATATTCACTGATTATTAGGCAATGATCATTGGGTGGTTTCCTACTAATATTAGTCTCAAAACCTTTTTTGGGTCATTCTTTTGGGCCCAAACAGATTATATTGTTGAAGTATTTATAAGGGCAAGCACCCTTCTACATTAAGTACATGATTGTGGAGGAGAATGGGAGAACGGGACTACGCTAAGGCTTGCGATGATGTAGATCTATTTACATGATCTTATTTCTTGATTTGGTTTAGTACAGTATTCCAACATTTTTAATTTTTTAGATTCTTTCTTAGTCATATATATCATTCATCATTTATATATGTGCTCTAGTTGTTACTTACATTCACTCTTCTGCTATTTATTTGTTGCATGCTATTACTCCTTCCATTATTATTAACTATTTCTTTCCACTTCATTACTATACCAATGATGGAATAGTTTTCCCACTATCACACCTAAGGCCATCACTACAAGTGGGCATCCAATGGTGTTTGGGGAAATGCGCTTGAGGCTATTTGACCAACACGGTAAGAGGCACCTCTCAGTGGCACTCGGAACTAGGATGTTACAATCCATTTAATTTTTTTAAAGCAATTTGATTATATTTTTATAATTAAATCCAATTAAAGAAATTGGAATAAATTTACCATTTATGTATTATATAAACACACGGTAATCATTTGATGGATTTTACTTCTTAAAAACCTAATTTCTGTTTTCTAAAATATGAATTAGTTATAAATTAATTACTAGAAATTCATTGTTTTCAGTTAGTAAAAATGAATAATTTATTGGTAATCAATATGTCCAAATTGTTTAAATATATACCTTTTTTTTGGATGTTACGAATAACAACATTAGTAATTATTTTAATTTACCATAGTTTACAGGTATATCAAGAAAATAACGGTATAAAATAACATTATAATAATATAAAACAATACTAACAGGTGATATAGTCCAATTGGATTAGTTTTTTCAACCATGGGAATCCATGGGTCGATTTTAGGACCCCATGGCACCACTTGGGTTTGATAATGAACTTTTATAAATTTTATTTTAATGAAAAGATAAATATACAAATAAATAATTTCCTAAATAAAATAATATTAATTTAAATTATTAAAATTATCACATCTGCTATATAATATAATTATTAAAAAACAATATTTACTATATAATTTTATTTATTTATTATTATTTATCATTATGTAAATAAATTAATATATGACACAATGATGATGTGGTGATTATGTTATTAGTGAAATATTATAATAAATAATATTTTAAATATAAAAATAAATTCAATTTGAACATTTTCATTCCATGAAAGAATTTTATGTACAGAATTGACATGTGAGGGATGATTTAAATCCGCTGTTTCAATGGATAAATGTTGATATAACATTAACAAAAAACGAATTAATAAATAATGTCAAAATAGTCAATAATTAGTTTTTAGAACATATAATATTTTATTAAATAATATAATAAATATAAAATATAATATTCATCCAACTGAAATATATAATGGTTCAAATGTCCTTAATGACCGAATTTTGGTTTGATTGGGCTTTTATATTCACTATATAAATCATATATTATGAAAAAACAAGAATACATGATAAGAGTTAATGTTTTTTAGTAAAGGTTAAAGCTAAAAGATAATATTAAATTTTAAGCCTAAAATTTTCTAAAACCTATTAGATGAGATTATTTCGACCCATTCTCATATTATCCTTGAATTATGTCACTTTTTAGTTATTATTATTATATAATCAATTTTTAATAAAATAATATTTCGGGACATTTCTAAAGTGGCCATCCTCCCTCTTATAAAAGGCCACCCTCTCTACCCAAATACTCACACCACTCAAGCCCCATGTATAATAAATATTCTACTTGAATAATAATCCAAAATCCCTAATTTCCTTTTGTAATCCTTAACTTTGGATAAGAAAATTGAACAAATCCTTTTGGATCAAATCAATTGAAGATACCTGATTTAGAGTTAACATTGTCTCTCATGTTCCATTACATTATTTTCATTCTACACACTTTATGCTCTTATTATTATATTATTAAAAAAATCACTTGTTTCCTTAATATAATAAGATATTTTTATGAGAATTATTTTAACTACACTTACTCACAACTCCTTCTAATAGATACGAACATATTGTTTCTGTGTAATGCGAACTATTGCCACATAATATGTTGATTGTTCATTTTTCTTATACCACTGCTAAGGGTGTATATTATGAGGGAAATGAATTTATATATGATATGTATTTTATTTATATTGAATATTTTATTCTGTATCTTTTATTTAAAAAATTACTTTATGCTTTCCATAACGTCTAAATATGATAAATTCATTTGCGGAAGTGTGGAATACTACCCAATCAAAATCAAATGACTTATTCATGGAATACATGGAATGTGTAAAGGATGGTGTTAATAAAATTATATATTATATAGTACCTATATATTATACTATAATTTTAATATAACTATGTATCTTTTAGTTTTCATTCCTTTAATATGAAAATAAATGAATGTACCATTCATGCGTACGTAAATCCTACCATCTTAATTAATGTTGCATTTTATTTCATATCTCTAAATGTTATGGAATATTATAAAAAAATATATACTAGATATATAATAAAATTATGGCTTGAATTATATTCATTGAGATAATAGACATATGAACACATGGATAATTTGCTTCAAAACAAGTTCATTTCTAACTCAAGTACAAAACATTGACGAAACGTCTTATAAGTAGTCAAATAATTTACATATTTCTATAACTAGGTAATAAGTGATAAAAATGAATAGTAATATTTAAAAAAGATATAATTAATGTATAAATTAATGTATGTTTTTTATTCTGTAAATTAACGAACGAACGGGAGAAGTCAGATTGAGTGTTAGGGAACTTCATAAACAAATATCCATTATTTGGGTTACTCTTTTACTTCAATCTTATGACATGATATGATTATGTGAGGAATAAAATTTGATATAATATATTTTATGTATACTTGATTTAATGTTATTTATAGATAATACATATAATTGATCTATTTTATTAAGAAAATGGTCGTTGTATGGGAATTGCCAAAATCAATTTCCTCTCATTTTGTTTTACGCAGACATTATTGATTATATTATTACATGATTAGGTGTGTAATCTCTTTTTATTTATTTATGTTTTAATTTCCACTTCTATTTTTGTGTATATAATATTTCTACGGGTAATCTACAGATTGATAAAATCTTAAGTCGTTTATTCAAACTTTTAAATGGAGATTCTTAAGTCAATTGCTATTATTTTGGTTAATATCACACTTCATGGTTATGTCATGATTTGATTATCTGATAAATTAATTTTTATATCCTATCTTGTATATATACTATCATTACACATTTTTATTATTAATACACATAATCGATATATTTTATTAACCAATTGATCTTTGTAAGGGAAATCAAATCTCAATTTCAATCAATTGAGATAAATATCTACGTCATTAGTTTTGTATTTTCATGAATATTTGTGAATGTTATATTAATATTTTACAGATAATATCCACTTATATTGGGTGTATTTTTATTTTTCACACATAATTACATCATTGATTGATCATTAATCTATTGATACAATTGTTGTAAGGGACTACGTCTCAATATACTTTCATTGAAGAATATTTTAATATTTGTCACCTATAATATCATATAAGATGTAAATTCATCCCCATTTGACATTCCATATCATGAATTTAAATATTATCATTACATTTATTGTATTATTTAATATTATTCTTAATTAATTTTTATTAAAGATTTTCTGAAGTGATTTGGGACAGTTTTACTAAAACATTGTTTTAAATGTTTTGTAGATTTATTCTTCTAAATCATTCTCATTAATTACCATGATTTTAAAGAATTTTAATAGAATTATTTATATGTCAATTAATATATTAAAATTTTAATTACATTGAAATTTATTGATGTTGTATGGTATAGTTTCATTCAAAAATATTCTTTAATGTTTTAAATGGGTTTTTAAAATTTAACTAAATATGTCAATATATTGAATAGATAACTTGTGAATGATAATTTGGTAATGTTATTTTTCCTTTAAGAATATTTTTTTTATGATTATATAATGATACTGGGAAATTTTATGGGTGGTTACGTGATAAAACAGATACAATAGGTTCCATGATAAATCTATGGTGTGTGAGCTCATGATATCTAACCAATGCATTGTTTAATATGATTGTGTGTTTTCTCCAAATATATTAAAGAAAATACAATGATGGGTATTCAAAACATAACCATGAAGGTTACTCACTATGTTGCTATGAAATATACAATGTAACTATGTTGTGTATACTGAAAATTTCCTTCATGATTAATGATTTCAATGACTTATTTATAAATATTATGATGTCATGAGGCATGTCAAATAGATTATGGTTTACTATTATAATGTATGATTTCATTAATTTGCATGTATTCCGGGACTAATGCTTTTATTCTTTATTTTATATCACTTATTATTATTTTTATGCTCATCCCATGTTTTTTACATGTTTTTCACATGGTATAAGAGTGGGTAAGATAAATGAATATTTTAATAATATTTTAATCAAGATAAATTATAGTTTTATTTAAGGCTTTTTTTATTATGAAAACAATTTGATAGAGTAGATGTGTATACTTTGTAATATTTTAGATTTTATTCAATATTTATAGCCTATGTATGTATTACTCTAAACCTAAAAAAAATACTTGATGCGATTAAAATACAAATTATTGACTTAACTCAAGATTTCAAAATGATTACGGTTGGGGCCTTATATATTCAAACCGGAGATTCTATTTTTGCAACCATGTGATTGATTCAATGAATAAGAATTGTAATGAGTTATTGTGTGATAGGTGTCACCTTTAGGTCTTGAGATGCCTTGCTTCCACTGTGACATTTTTGGAGGTTGGTTCCATATGGATGTCATTATCCATAGAAGAACTTTGGGGATTTAAAAAGACAAACATGTTCAAATGGATGGTTTTTCTATCTTGGCCCTCGATATGGGAATATTCAATGAGGAATTTCTGGATAAGCAAGCTATTCATTTATTGATCATGGTTAGCTATTTATGTGGTCATATGAACTTCTTTCTTTCTTCAGGTATAGAAAACTTGGTTTGTCTTTGTTTGAGTTAATTGTTGTATGAGAAGATGTGTTGTAGTTTTTTTTTAACATGAGGATGAATGTGTTGAAATATGTTTTACTTTTCGATTGATTAGTGATATTTCAAACCATTTTAGTCTAGTTTGATCATTGAGTTATGTGATGTTGACGGTGTTCTCAGGTAAACTTTTGAGTGGAGTGAATGGAGAATTATGGTATGTTTGTCCCACTACAAAGGATGAATTTTTCAAACTAGGGTGTTTGGATATGCCATTTAGTTTTAATTACGTCTTTCATGACACATCATTTGACTTTGGTAATTTTATCCATGTAATATCACATGTGTGCTTAAGGTGTTTCTGCAGTAGCACACTTGAAATCAACTGTTCATTTATTTTTATTAAATGGAAACTCTTAATGTGGGGAGCGTCACATCAGTTCTGGTATACATGTTGGTGCATGATTTGAAGCATGAATTTGATTATGATGTAGTATTTAATACCCATTAGAATCTCCATTTCTATAGTAATTCATTCTTAGGTATGGTATGAAAGGGAACATTTGACTTGGGTGGGATTAGAATCTGGGTTTGGTTGAGAATGTGGGGTCAGGTGAAGCCAATATTTTTGTGAGGATTCGACTAGAAATAGTTCGACATATCTTCTAGGCGATACTTGGTTTACTCATAGTGTGAACTTCATAATGTGACAAGAATGTCAGTTATAATTATTTATTCCATGATACACATAGATAGAATGTATCCTTTCCTATTATAATGCTTTAAAATCTTATGGTCTTGATACGTGGTTCTTTGGGTTATGTCTGTAACACCCTGAGATTTTATGAAAATTATTCTTGTTAATTTTATTGATGTCTTGTGTTGTATGCTACAACAAAATGAGCTTGAACTACATGCACCCATAACTTGGATTTCATTAAACGCAATCAAGACCTTCTATGATAGTGTGGGTTGTACGCAATACCGAGTTTCACTAAACAATGATATGTTATATAAACTAGTCGTTGTGAATAAGAATACCAAATTTTTAAAATTTTATAAATTTTATATTTCAAAATGGACTTCATTTTTGTATTTGTAATATAAAATTATCCAAGGTTGATTTTTTTTATTATTCTGGAAACATTCAATTTTTGATTAATAGTGAAATCACTTGGTTACTATTTAAAAACCGAATTTTTATTTAAATAATAATTTATTTTATTTAAATCTATTTGAGCTCAAAATTGATACATAATACCTATATATGTTCAATGTAATTCATTTGTGTCATTTTATAATAATTTCAGATATGTAAAAATTTTATTGAACTTTTCACCGTCTTTTACCAACCTCCTCGGAGAATTTTAAAATTCACATAAAACTTATCATTACCACTTATATGAGTGGAATTTCGAAAATTCGTGAGACACGGTTAACATCAAGGACTAAAATGTGGTTCAATGAGATGAAAATAATTTTTGGAAAATAATAACTTTTTTCTTTTATTTACCATGGTTTAAAGTAAACAGTGTAATTAACGGTAAAAATGATATTATTGTTACCCTAAAACATATCATAATTCTATTTGATAAGTTTAATTCGACCAAAAACATCCTTAGTAATAAAATATGACCATTTGAGTCCACTTGAAATAGATTAGGACAATTATTATTAATTTATTTAAAGATGTGCTAAAATAGTTTAAATCAAAGTTTAATAACTAATTCATTTTTAATATAGGGTTATGCATAAGATAAATTAGACTATAAATATTTATTATAAAACTAAAAATATTTCCTACCTAATATTATTTTATTTATAATATTTAGACATTAAATAATTCAGGTTATTTATGACACCATGGTGAGGCAGTTATTAACTAAATAATAAAATATTAAAATAATTTATATTATGAATACACAAATAAATGTATTTTGAGAATTTTAATCAATTAAACTAACTTTATAGGTTAATATGACATGTTAGTATTGATTTAATTAACTTTTTTCTAACTAATCATGCTGTTATAATTTTCACAAAAACCAGTTACAAAATAGTGTCAAAATTAACATAAAATAGTTTTTTAAAACAAATATTATATTATTAATTGTTATTTTATCCATAGAAATCTAATATTCAGACAAATGAATTATATAGCCATATATATATATATATTATTAATGAACCACTTGAGGTTTGTTTGGCTTGTTATAGTAATTTTATTAACCATATAGTGTTAGAAAACAAGAAGACACGGTAAAAGATAATTTATTTAACATAGAGTTAAATCTAAATGATATGGTTAAAATTGTAACCTAAATTTGTCTAAAATGCATTGGTTGAGAGGATTTCAACAAATACCCAATTTATCTTTTATATAAATCAATTTGGAGCTATTATAAACCAATTATGACATTCTTATAAAATAATACTATATGTTTTTTCAAAGGTGCCCCTCTCCACCCTTATAAAAAGGGCACCCCTTACCTCTTCTCTTCACACCCTTTTGAGCCTTGATGCTCGGCCAACCCATGCCCATTTATCATCTACACTTCCATAGCTAAATTATGGAGGTTATGGTTTCTCAAAATACCAACTCTACTTTTTTAATAGGAATCATAAAAGAGGTGCGTCGAAGAAGAGATAATCTCTTCTTCCGATTTTCCCAAGTTTCTTTCTTCTTATAATTCATCATCTTTAGTTGTCTCATTATAATGTAATAACATAAGTATTAATTATATACTTTTATTTTATTATAAATATTAAACAACCCTATTTCACCTTCTATCGATCCTACGGAAAATGAAATCATCGCGCGTGCGTAGGTACAGAATACCGTCTTCAAGCCGTGCTGTAATCTGTTTCGACCACCACCTTACATGGATGGGTATATTGGTGTAAATAAATAAATATATATGATTATTTTTAAGTGATATTGATTATGAAATATTATACATACACTACAATACAATTCCACGATCATGGGAATGATATCATCGCTCTTGTGTATGTACGGACTACCGTCTCCACAACACGATGAGATTCATTCTCCATGTTAACCATTCAAGAATGATTATAAAGTATATATAAGGAATAATAATGAAATATATGACATAATTAAGATACTGTATTTATATATATATTTATATATCATCTACTAACTTCAATTCATGTTAATAAAGAATGGAAAACAGCATTCATGCATACGTACGGTTTACCGTCTCCATGAACGATGTGTTTCATTTTATTTATCAATCTCTTATATATATATAATTAATATTTAAGATATATAAATCAGGTTTTACATTATGGATGTAAGTAAATCATGATATAATTAATAATAATATCAATAACAACAAGTCCAAACACGTAGGATAAATGAAATAATTTTACCCAAAACGCTACTTTAACATGGAATTGAGAAATAAACGGGTAATATAAATACCTAAGTGAACCATATAAGATATAATAACAATGATTATGATTCAGTAATTAGTAAATTAAATTATTTAAATCATTATAAAAGAGGTTTGGATACACACAAAGCATATCAGATATAAGGTAAGGGATAATTTTGCAATCTCATTTTCATCGGAGATCGCTTATTCGTAAGTATTTACTGGTGTTATATTTTTCATCCATGTCCATAAAAATGTTTCCATATATTGTTTAATATTCTTCCATGTATGATTAAAGTAATTTATACCCATCTTGACTTTTACTTTGTGTTATGGAAGAAATCTATCTTTTGTTTACCATACATGGTACTTTTTGACTTTTCTGACAAAAGTACGAGGAGAATGTTTATTTAACTTATATGGAATGAAATGATTTTTACTATTTCATAAATCCTCCTTTTCATGAAGCTTCTTATATAATATTTCCTTATTATTTTCAACAAAAGCCTTTTCTTTTAAAATTTCATGTCATTTTTTTAATAGAAAATGATTTTAGAGAAGAAAGGATACTTTCCTCAAGATTTCATTTCAGGTGTTTTATCAAAAATATTTTCCATCTATGATGACATTATTTAGTATAATTATGTTTGAAGTATAATGTATCCATTGTTTAAATGGTTTGATTCTACTTATGATGAATGATATCCTTTTTTTGGATTATGTTATGATGGGATGAGGTTTATGAAACCCATTTTATTATTTGGGTAATGATGGATGATTTATGTTTATTTTGTGGCACAAGTAAGAATGATTTAATTATGAGATGGGTGGGACCAATATCTCCCTCCAATTCATTGGGTAATTATTTATATCTCATGAGATAGACATGGCTGGAATGGTATCTTAATCTGGTTCAGTGTTACAGGACTGAAATGAGGAGTGAACTCGATTCAGAAAGGGACTCACTCTACTAAGATGTTCTTGGCAGCAATTCCTGGCTACAATGAAAATCATAACATGTGCTAAATGGTTGCCACAATTACATGTTTTATTCCCATTTTATTTTATCATGGTTGATGTTCCATTATGATATATTCCTTACGTACTTCTACGATTTATGACTTTTCTCAAGATTTTGATGTTTAAATTTCATGTTCATATTTTTTGCTTTAAATGTGTATGGATTGTTTTATGTTCTCTATGCTTTCCCTTACTGATCATTTGAGCTCACCCTTTATATGATATATTTTCCATAGGATTTAATGAAAGGTTATAGGTAAGAAAACAAAACGGGGAAGATCATTATGGGAGATTTTGTAGATATTTCACCACGATTAGAAGATTAAATTCTGAGTTTCCAAAGACACTTAACTATTACGGTCCTTGTATGTCTATGTTATTTAGGTATTAAGTATTCTGAAAATGTAATGTTATGTCCATGTACATCATGATTTGGGTATCTACAGTTTGTATCAGAGGAATGGTTTAGTTAACCATTGGAAACTAGGATGCGAAAACTTTAGTGAGATCCCTAGAGATATTTATAATGTATGTCTAGGGATATCACTAAGGTTAAGTATAAGTATAGTATATAGTACTAGAATTATGGTAATGATATTAGAATTAAACATACTATGTTAGAAATTGATGGTACTCCCCCTTTATTATATTGTTTTCCTAGCATGATTTTTGCCTTACACGCTGTTCTGTTTGTGTTTTTGACGATGGATGGAACATGAAGGAACCATGTTGACCAATGTAATGGAAAATGCAATGATTTTCCTCCTGAGGAACCAAATGTAATGGGAGAAGTATTGAAAAATCTTATTTCTATACTTACACAATATATGAATCATTCTGGATTTCCAAATGATCAGAGAAGGGAACAATATTCTATTGAGTCCTTCATGAGGCAACATCCACCGTCTTTTAATCAGACTTCTGATCAACTAGTTGCTGAACAATGGATCAGTACCATTGAAAAGATATTTTCTATACTCCGCTGTTCAGAATAATAAAAAATCATTTTAGCTGTTTACCGTAATGAAGGTGAAGCAGACCAGTGGTGGACTCTGATTAAGAATACAGGGCCCTAAGATGAAATTGAATCCATGGAATGGGACGAGTTCAAGATCTTGTTTTTCAGTAAGTACTTACATCGTATTATTTGATCAAAGTTGAAAAAGTATTTTCATGATCTTAAGAAGAAGGATGATGAATTTGTTGGTATATACAAAGTTAATATTACACGACATTCAAGGTATGAATCTGTAATTATCATCCAACCAGAAAGTAAATTAGATCGATTTTTCAGTGGCTTAAAACCAAGTATTCGAAGGGAATTATCAATAAGAAACATCAGTAGCTATGAATAAATTGTGCGTTGTGCTATTAAGGTAGAACTGGATGTTGGTGTAACATATCCATCTCATGGTTTTGACAAGAAATAAAAGATGGAGTTCAAGGAGAAATCTCAGAATAATGGTGAAAAGAAAATGAATGATTTTTTATGCTCAAAGTGTGGAATGATGCATGGTGGAGATTGTATTAAAGAGACTAGAAAATGTTTTATGTGTGGAAAAGAAGGGCATCAAGCAGCTGAGTGTCGACGTAATGGAAAAATGGTTGCTAATGATGTGAATAAAGAAAAGAATATAGAGAATGAACCACTAACACTTCAATGCTTCAAGTGCAAGGAAATGGGTCATTATGCTAATCAATTCCCTAATCCAAGGGTTAATGATGATCAACGTGAGAATCCTATTTAGGAAAAGGATAAAGGGACATCACATGCAATCACCATTTGTGAAGTTGATTATGACAATGATGTTGTGTAATGATTATGTGTTTATGTAATGGGATTTCAAAATAGTATCATGGAATCTCATTTATAGTATCGTGAAATTTTGAAATATCTATGTATTGGTCCATTGACATTTTCAATAAGAATATGGTACATTGAAAAGTGATTCAACTATTTTGGAAAACAAATGATATGCACATAATGAAGGGATAAGGAGAAAATAAATTTTTTGATAGTATTCATGATCTCATGATTGATATAAGGACTAAGTGATATCATGGTTTGAGTATATAGAATTTTGGATATTTTGGTATGTGGAAAGTGTTAACTTTTAACTGCATTCATGTTTTCACTAAGGTTCAATGGGTATTAATTTTTCATTAGAATACATGATTAAGGAGTTCGAATGTTTGGAATGTGACCAACAAGATATATCATATGATATATGGGGGATAAATGATGGTATTCATGTACTTGTTATGTGACCTCTCAAGTAATCATTTCTTCACACTATGAGATTGGACAGAATTATTTTCAATAAACGTAAAGGCTGGAATGGATTAAGTTGGACATCAGATAGAATTTTTTTAGGCTAGAATTTTTTTCTTTAGATATTATTTATGGAATTTTATAATGATGTAGTTTTATAAAAAGGACAACCTGCAGGACGGGCAACAACCCGTCGCGTCAGACAAGGCTGTGGGAATCGAACCCACAACTGAAGTGAAATAGGTCTTTATCGCTTACCCCTGGCCTACAAGAAGTCCCTATTTAGTAGAAACTAGTTTTATTATATTAATCAGTATGATATATGAAGTATATGTCCATATTAGGAACTATATATGATTAATCTCACTATAGATAGACTTATGTTTTTTTGATAACTTTTTCTATCCTTTTGTTTGAGACTGATGGAATGACCCATCATTCTATCACATGATATGATAAAACTTCACGAAGGACATATTAAACTTAAATTCATTAAGAGTTGAAGAGGAAATATTACATGGAAAAACCAACAGTGAGACTGTACCAAAATCAAGAATGTATTTCTTCAAATTCCAATTTCTTCAACATTAGGGAAATGATCTTGAAAACAAAAAATTTTGTCCTAGTCTCCTTATATCCGATCAATCAGATGGTACCATAGATCATCAAAAATCAATGGTTTTTTTATTTGGAGCTTTTTCATAGCCATGTTCTTTACCACTCTCTATCATAACATGATGGTTAGATTTCACTTCCATATCCATATTTTAACTTATGTTCTTATATGTGGAAACCCAGTGATTTGTTAATTTGGGTAACTGTTACATTTCATGATTTAGTTTTTAATAATTGGTTTTGGTATTACTTTTTATGATGTGGGTTTCTATTAAATAATCTTTCTAGTAGTAAACCATTTATAACCCCGACGAATTTTGAGTGCGAAATTCATTTTAAGGGGTGTTGAATGCAACCCCCTGTGATTTTATGAAAATTATTCTTTTTAATTTAATTGACGTCTTGTGTTGTACGCTGCACTAAAAAAAGATTCACTACACACATTCATGACTTGGCTTGCATTATAGGAAATGGAAACTTTCCACGATTGTGTCTGTTGTACGTAATATTGAGTTTCACTAAACAACAATATGTTATATAAACTAGCCGTTATGAATAGTAATACCCACATTTTAAAATTTTATAAATTATAACATTCTAAATGGACTTCATTTTTGGATTTGGAATATCAAAATTATCCTAGGGTGATTTTTTGGTATTTTTTTGAAAATTGTCAATTTTTTATGAATAGTGAATACACTAGGTTACTATTTAAAAACCGACTTTTTATTTAAATAATTTTTTATTTTATTTAAATTTATTTAATGTAGAAATTGATACATAATACCTATATAAGTTCAATGTAATTAATTGGAGTCATTTTATAATAATTTTAGATATATAAAAATTTTATTGATCATTTCACCGTCTTTTACCCACCTCCTAGGAGAATTTGTAAATTCACATAAAACCTAATTTTACCACTACTGTGAGTGGAAATTTTGAAAATCCGAGAGACACTGTTAATATAAAGGACTAAAATGTGGTTCAATGAGATGAAAATAATTTTTGGTAAATAGTAACTTTTTACTTTTATTTACCACGTTTAAAAGTAAATAGGGTAATTAGGAGTAAAAATTATATTATTATTACCCCAAAAAATGTCCTAATTCTATTGGGTAATTGTAATTAGACCAAAAACAACCTTAGTAATAATATATAACCATTTGGGTCTACTTGGATTAGATTAGTACATTTATTATTAATTTATTTAAAGAAGGGTTAAAATAGTTAAAATCAATGATTAATAAATAATTCATTTTTAATATAGGGTTATGCATAAGATAAATTCGACTATAAATATTAATCACAAATATAAAATGATTTCCCACCTAATTTTATTTTATTTATAATTTTATACATTAAATAATTCATGTTATTTATGACACAATGGTGATGCAGTAATTAGCTAAATAATGAAATATTAAAATAATTGATATTATAAATACCCAAATAAATGTAATTTGAGACTTTATATTAATTTCACTAATTTTCAAGTTTAATAAAACATGTTAGTATTTATTTAATTAACTTATTTTGAACTAATAATGCTGTTATAATTTTCACAAAAATCAATTACCAAATAGAGTTAAAATTGACATAAAATAGTTTTTAAAACAAATATTATATTATTAATTGTTATTTTATTCCTAAAAATATATGTTTCAGAAAAATGACTTAGATAAGGATATATATATTAATAATTAACCACTTTGGGTTCTTTTGTCTAGTTATAGTAATTTTATTTACCATATAATTTAAGAAAACTAGAAGACATGGTAAAAGTTAAATTATTTAACATAGAGTTAAATCTAAATGATAAGGTAAAAATTGAAACCAAACCTTGTATAAAATCTATTGGATGAGAGTATTTCGACACATCCCCACTTTATCTTCCAAATAAATCAATCTGGAGCTATTATTAAACGAATATGACTTTATTATAAAATAATATTGTAATTTGTTTCCAAATATGCCCCTCTCATCCGTTATAAAAACGGCACCCCTTCCCTTTTCTCTTCACACCATTTTGAGCCTTGATTCTCATCCAAACGCTGACCATTTCCATTCTCCACTTCCATCGATACATTCTGGAGGTTCTAGTCATCTAAAAATACAACTCTACTTTCATTAGTGGAATCTTAAAGGAGGTACGTCGAAGAAGATGTAATCTCTTCTTCCGATTTTCTCAAGTTTCTTTCTTCTTCTACAACTTATTCTTCATTTGTCTCATTAAAAAGTAATAATATAAGTATTAATTATATACTTATATGTTATTATAAATATGAAACAACCCTATTTCACCTTCTATCCATCCTACGGAAAACGAAATCACCGCGCGTGCATACGTACGGAATACTGTCTCAACGGCATGGTGTAATATGTTTTCGACCACCACCTTACAGGGATGAATATAATGGTGTAAATAATTTAGTATATAAATTTATTGTAATGTGATATTGATTCTGAAATATTATACATATACTTAAATACAATTCCACGATCATGTGAATGATATCATCGCTCGTGCGTACGTACGGACTATCGTCTCCACGACGCAATGAGATTCATTCTCCATGTTAACCATTCAAGAATGATTATAATGTATATATAATGAATAACAATAAAATATATGAAATAATTAATCTACTGGATATATATATATATACATTTCATTTACTTACTTCCATTCACGTCAATAAATAAAATAAAACAACGTTCATGCGTACGTACGTCCTACCGTCTCCATGAATGGTGTGTTTCATTTCATTTATCTATATTATATATATATATATATATATACTGAATATATAATATATATAAATAATGTTTTACATTCTATAATTAATTAAATCATGATATAAGTAATAATAATATCATGAGCCACAAGTCCAACACGTACAATAAATAATTATTTTTACCCAAACCGCAACTTTATCATGAAATTGACAAATAAGCTGCAAATATAAATACCTATGTGAACCATAATGGATATAATAACAATTAATATGATTATGTAATATGTCAATTACATTATTTAAATCATTATACAGGATTTTCGGATACACAGTAAGCATATCAGGCGTAAGTTAAGGGATAATTTTGCAATTTCATTTTTATCCCAGATTGCTTATTCGTAAGTATTTACTGGGGTAATATTTTTCATCCATGTCTATAAATTTGTTTTCATAAAGTGTTGAATATTATTCCATTTATTTTTAAATTCATTTATACCCATCTTGACTTTTACTTTGTGTTATGGAAGAATCTTGCTTTTGTTTACCATATGTGGTACTTTTTGTCATTTCTAACAAAAGTACAAGGAGAATGTTTTTTTAAACTTATACAGTGTGAATGGGTTTTTGTGGTTTCATAACACCTAATTTTCATGGAGATTCCTATACATGAATGAATTATTATTTTAAAAAAACCCTTTATTATAAAATTTCAAGGCATTTTGTGAAAATAAAATGATTTTGAAGAATAAAGGATATTTTCCTCATGATTTCATTTTAGGTGTTTTATCAAAAATATTTTCCATAAAAGACGACATTATTTAGTTTGATTATGTTTCAAGTATAATGTCTCCATTATTTAAATTGTTTGATTATTCTTATTATTGATTATATCCATTTGTTTTGTATGGATTATGTTATGATGGGATGATGTTTATGAAACCCATTTTATTATTTGGGTTATGATAAATGATTTATGTTTATTTTGTGGCACAAGTAAGAATGATTTCATTATGAGATGTGTGGGACCTATATCTCCCTCCAATTAATTGGGTGAAGATTTATATCTCATGATATAGACATGGCTGGAATGGTATGTTAATCCAGTTTAGTGTTACAGGACTGAAACGAGGAGTGAACTCGATTCAGAAAGGGACTTTGTCCACTAAGATGGTCTTGGCAGAAATGCCTTTGCTTCTATGGAAATCATAACATGTGTTGAATGGTTGCCACAAATACATGTTTTATTCCCATTATATTTTATCAAGGTTGATGTTCCATTATGATATATGACTTATATACTTCCACGATTTATTTCTTTGCTCATGATTTTGATGTATAAATTTCTTGTTCATATTTTTTCTTTCAAATGTTTTTGGATTGTTTTATGTTTTCTATGCCTACCCTTACTGAGAATTTGAGATCACCCTTTATATGTTTTCTTTTCCCCAAGATTTAAATAAAGGTTTTAGGTAAGAAAACAAAGTGGGGGAGATATTTATGGGAGATGTTGAATATCATTCACCACATTTAGAAGATTAAATTCTGTGTTTCCAAAGACAATAAACTATTACGGTCCTTATGTGTCTGTGTTTATTATGTATTAAGTATTCTTTAAAAGTAATTTAATGTCCATGTAAGTCAATCATTGGGTCTTTACAATGTCTATATTCTTACTAAGGCACAACAATTTTTAAAAATGGACTTGCAATGGATTGGCCTATAAATGACACCAGATGTCAGGTAAAGACTTTAGTGTATGTTTATTCCTTAGTTGATGATATCCTTGGAGAGGTAGGTGTTTTGGTTCTATTCCAGAAGCATCAACCATCTAATCTAGGAATCATTGACAATGGTTATCCTGAAATAACTTGATTTTTTCCCTTTTTTCATGTTTTATAGGATTTGTGATTGATTCATTTTAAAGTACCATCACCAGTTTAAGGGAGAGTGGGGATAATATTTCAAAGATGGCTTTAGATAATAAATTTCGCAGATATTTTTAGATGGTTAATTGAGATTCTGATTTAATTTTGATGAGCTCCCTTTTATGGAATATGAAGTAATTGTGTTCAGTAGTTAAATAATTCAGGTGAGAAGCATCACTAGGATTTTTGTAACAGGACATATTTAGGAGTTCAAATGATTGAATAACCATGGTTTGGAATATTCCATGAAAATAAATCATCATTTTCAGAAAGCACTAACCTGTGTATAGTTAATATGTTTATTTTGAGATCATGTCTCTAGTTTTGTGGTCCTAGTTAAATTAATATACTATGTTTCAGATATATTATTATCTTGGTATAGGGTTTTAATTTACTACTACCTTGGGATTATGAAATTTTCAAGGGTGCGGTTGTTGTTTGGAAACACAAGGGGGCCATTTAAATGAGACTTCATGAACTTTGTAAGTTGTGGGAAGTCTTCGAAGTTCATAAAGGCTTCTCTAGGATGAAATGGCTTATATTGGGTAGATTTTAGAAATCATTTTTTTAGAAAAGGTGAATTTTAATGAGGGTTTTAAAATTTTATAAATTACTGAATATGAAAAATATTAAACAAAGTTTCAAAAAAATTCAAGAGATAGAACAATGTATTGTATGTCTTAATTTAAAAAATTAAATTAATTAAATTGAATGCCATTTTTTAAAAAAAATAATTGATAATTAATAGGTAAAATAATAACAATTAAATGTTTTTACAAATGGTAATAATAATAATATAATAATTATTATACAATTATTATTATTATTAAATTATTATTATATTATTATTATTATATGTGTATTTTTGGGTTTTATGAAATCTTAATGGAATCATTCCCTTTCATTGTTGATTGTATCAATGCCCATCTCTCCCTTATCCCAAAAAGGGCACAACCATATCTCCCCCTCCATATCCATGGACACACCCCTATTGGTCGTGACCTACCTACAATGCACCCCTCCTCACCGAGATCTCATGTAGGTATGATACACCCCTTGACCAAAACCATGTAATGAATGACCCCCTCTCCAGGAACCCCTCTCTAGTTGATATTCATCCAAGTTTTATTAATTATTTTTCACTGAATTGATTAGGTATGGTATTATCTCACTTATCCCAAAAATATTGGACTTCAATTTACTCTCTCTATCACCATATGAAGTATGGAAAAACCAATGGTTTGAGAGGTTCAACCGAGTTTGAGTAATTTTTTGTCCAGGGTTGTGGAAATGGTATTTGAGACTTCTTTTGGTATATTCTATCAACCACCATTGAAAAAGATGTGGTTCAACATGATTTTCTAAACCATCTAAGTTTTAAGATGAGTTTTATCTCTATTATATAATAACTCATTGAATATAGTTATGGGGGTTCATGGTATATGAGTCCCTGATATATTATTCGTGATGTGTTGTTCCTTTCCACATTAATTTAGGGTTCCTATTAATGTTATAGTGGGTTTTCATCAATGACTGATGGTGCACAATAATTTTTTTTGAATGTATATATATATATTATTTCTCTTCTCTATGTACATATTACCTCATCATAAGAGGATTTGTGTATTGGATTAAGGATGCACGCGCGCACACACACACACACACACATATATATATATATGAAAGTGTGTGCATGTTAGAAGGTAGTTGTTTCAGTTATAAAAAACTTGTTTGGACATTCTTTAAGGTATGCCAATCTACATTTTCATTAATTAAAAAATGTAGTAGTTTTTTATTTACTATATTTGAAAAATTAGAATGTAATTATTGAATGAACATCCAATTAGATCAAAAAGATGTTTATTGTAAGAACAAATGTTTTTGAAATATAATCCCACCTTCATATGTGTTCTACCTTTATTCTAAAAACATAGTGACTAGACTGTTATGTTTTCATTGCATGACAGTTTGTAGTTTAAAACACATTCCTAGTTATAGGAAGTTGATTTTAATAAATGGAATGTGGTGTTCTTAGTTTAGAGATGTTTTCCTCCCATTCATGTTTATGCTCTTCAGTTAAATGGATATATTGAATTTTCATGTAAACATTGTTGGGTATACTGATGTAAAATAAATAAAAGTGAATGTTATATAATTGATGATTATAACCATGGGATATGATTTAAATGTATGTGGTATATAACTATATCCCCATAGTCATCATTTGTATTATGTGTATGAAATATATAATTTTTAGATTTATATATCAATGTGTTATCTAAATAGAATTAATTAATTTGATATTTATCTATTAAAGGATCAGTATGGAATTGTGGGACATAGGAAACCCTAAAACAAATAATTAATTTGAGAATTAATTATGGGTTTTAGAAATTGATAATTTTAGAATTAATTGATTAATTTATTACCAAGGCATGAATTGGGTAAATGTGGTTGTGGTTGAATTTTTAGAATTTTGAATTTTGCATAATTACATGAAAATATAATTATCAAAATATAAATTTATATTTGGTAATAAATATTTGGAAGAGTGTTTATTACTTGTAAAATTTGTGAACTGTTAATCAATTTCTAAATTCCTTAAAAGTGATGGGATTAATTAATTAATTTTTCCATTAATTATTCATTATTGATTACAATTTTTTTGATTTAGATTAGGGCTTTAATGGATTGGTTTTTATAAATGATGTTCTAGGTTAGTGATGATATTAATACACGGTAGAATGAGGTCTATAAATAAAGCTATTTCCCATTGATAGATCTTTTAGGTTTTTGTGGTGTTTGAATTGACATTTTATATTAGAGTCTATGTATGACCAAATATGAAAGCATGTGAAAAAATGATTTTTGGGTGTTAGTCATGAAATCTACAGTGGTTACCATGTCTTCAAAAATGAAATTGTGCCTGCCTAAATGATTTTTGGGTTATGAAACAAGGTTTTACACTAGTGACTAAGTGTGAAAAAATGTTATTCCATGAGAAACATTAATTATTTGTGTCAATGAATGGCGCTTTATAAAAAAAAGTTTTCATATAATAGTTACTTCTTTTATAAAAATGGAATTTGGGTTGACGGAAATGACATTATAAACCCATGATTTACATTTCTGATAGATTTATGAAGGGCCATGTGAGAGTTTAGATGTTGTACACCATAGAGTAATTCAGGTTAAGGTATCACATGAGAATCATTTTGAACTCCAGCATGAGTGGAATAATGTGTTAAGATATCATATCTCATTTCAATACATTGAAATATGGAATGAGTGAATGTTGTTATAAAATATTATATTACATAAGGACCTCTACATGACCTAGTACAAGAATAAGTAGGTATTAAGGTATGGGATTCCCTTAGAATCTTGGTGTAATGAAATTATTAAAAAAGGAATAAATAAAAATGTTCTAATAGTTGTTTATAATTTATATATATATATTTCTTGTTCGGACTCTTATTCAAGATACAAGATGAATTAGGTATCGATGTCAATAGTGTCTTAGGAACCTATATGGGTTGTTGTTTATCTATTCATTATGTTATAACATTGCTGTAACTACAAGCTACTTAATTATTGTTCAATGAATATTGTGGGATAGACATCGTTGGGTTCCAACCTAAAACAATAATTTTTGCAACACTTCTCTAGTACCCCTTGTACCCAATAAGACCTTATATTTTCCAGATATATGTGGATTTATACATTAGATTCTATCTGGGAGTTAGGAGGGGGAATGATATAGAGATCTTGATGCTTTTGGAGATCGCACGTCGGTCTTTATTGTATTCTCTTATTTTATTTATTATATTGTAAACCATGTTGTTTTATTACTACATTTAGATATATATATATATATATAATCATTTATCATGAATGAATTATAAAACTAGTGTTGTGTTTTGTCTATATTTTTTTTTCAAATTTTCATATTCTACATTATTTATTACATTATACGGATTCCACTAATTTATGAGTTTCACTATATGTTACCCATATGCACTATGAGATTGGTCGTATAGTCTCCCCAATTAAAAACTTTTACACACTCACTACTAGACACTGGCCTCTAGCATACAAGGATATGCTCTTTAGGTCATGTGGTCAATGGCCCAGTTACCGGTCCAATGGTAACACATGTTAAGATGTTACAGTGGTGATTTCCATTCAGGTTGTACACGATAAGATATATTTCTTTTCTATTATCATTATAGGTCAAATTATAATTGATCTGAAAATAACCATGATATTCATTTTCAAAAAATTATAAAAAATCATAAAACATGGGTTAATATTTATTTTAAAAATAATATAATAATTGGAGAACATTTTTTAATTTTTGTTTAAAAAACATTGGTTTAGAATAAAATATATTTTCGACCGATGAGAGAAATAAATTTAGATATTATTAAAAACAATTACATTAATATATTTAGATAAAAGAGTTCATAAATGGTGAAATTAAATGAATATATCAGGAATAAAAATATTAATATAAATTTCATGATAATTCATTAGATATTTATCATAATATTTTATCAACATGAATATAATTGTAAACAATTTTTTTAAACTATGGTATTAAAATAGTAAACTCATAACATTTTTGTAATATGAAGTCATAAAAACCGTGAGATAATAACATTAAATGAACCATAAAATATCATCTTTTGGGAGATATTATTGATATTAAATTTCAAAGGATTAGTATATATACCACATGAAATAATACATGTGTATAAAATAGAATGTTTCCTTGGGAAGGTAAATTGAGACCAAATTTCCCTTAATTATTTGGTAATTTTTTAGATATTAAACACATGAAAAAAATATCCATAAATACAATATGAAATGAAAAAATTTATTTATATGAATAATTAATTACATCCATAGTTAATATATGCATTACATTTCGGAAAGAGTTGGATATTGTAGCATGTGTCTCAAAAAATTAAAATGTGTGAAATAAACCCCTTACCATAAGTAATAAATTCCTTCATAATAATTAAAACCTAATTTATAAAAAATATATGTTTGGTATAAATCATAAATAAAACCACATTCATATTTATTATTCCATATATTATTTTATTATGAACCTTTATTCCTAGTATATTAAAATTTTCATGTTACTGTAACATTTTGGGTAACAACAATTTTGATTTTTGTATACGTTTTGATTTATTATATTTTTTATCCTATTAATATATTAATTATTTAATCATCTCCATATATATAAAGTTGATATTAATATCATATATATTTACTATATATTAATTGATAATAAACTATGAAATATATAAATATGATTTGAACTATAATGTTCATGGAGATGGTAGATCTTATGTATAAATGAACGTTGATTATAGTGTCTTATGAGATTAGAATAAGAAGATGAATATGATATTTTATTATTATATAAAAATTTATATTTCAAATATATCAAATATTATTATCAATTTCTTAATTCATTTCCTTGAATGTTTGATGGAATTATATTTCACTATGATGCAGTGGTCCGCCTTCCACATGAACAACATTATCAAATTCAAAAAAATTGAAATAGTGGTAGCATGATTCATTTAAAAACTAAAAAAATCATAATTAAATAGTAAAAATATTAATTACTAGATAGAAAATATAAATCCATCATTATTACATATTTTGAAATGTGGTAATGGAAGAACAAACATCATTGATTCGTGAGGCACTAGTCAGTCGTAAAAATGAATGGTGATTAAATACCCCATTTTCTGGATGTTTAAGATTATATAGTTCATTGACATAAAAAATAATATAGGTATAATTAAAATGATTTGGTAATAATGCATTAATGATTTAGAAATTATTTATTGTGTTTTAGGTGGAAATAAATTAAAAACATTCATGTTTGAAGGATTTCTATTCTTCATTTATTTCCAATTGGATTTCACTAAAGGACTACCATGTTTGGATTATTTAGAAAATTGGTGCTTCCAATTAGAGATAAAAAATGCTGGGATTATATTTTTGGTTACTGGATGAGTAAAATAGACTGAATTGTGTGAAAAATATGGGAGAGTGAATTTCTTTTTATAACGGAGGAGGAGTGGCATTTTTTAAAATGCCAATAGGTTTACAATATTTTGAGGTCACCCTTACATTATTTTTCTCCAATAATAATTTATTTAATATAAAATCATATATATTGTTCAAAATATTATAGAGTGTGGGGGTTCAAATTTTTTTTTTCCCATAATATTAATATTTTTCCCCTTTCTAAAATTTTTTTCTCTTAATCATTGTGATTGATTTTAACTGTTTTCAGTAAAAAAAAATTACAAACTTTTTAGTTAAAAATATTATAAATATGAAATTATATTGATTAAAAATATGAAATAAATATTTTAAAATTTAAATAAAATGATAGAATTTTTTAATTAAAAAATTATTCCCATAGATGCTATGACAAAGAGATTTTCCAAAGTGATATTTTTTAAATGTTTTTTATGTTTTTATAACAATAATTAATATAAATATGATTTAAAAGACCTAAACTGTACTAATATATGTTTTATTTAACTTATTTAACTTTCACACTAATTTAATATATAAATTAACATATCTAAATTATATAGACGAAAATATAGGTTCCAATAAAAATTTCTCTATTTCTCACTATTCATCTAAAAAAGTAAAATTTCATAATAATTCAAAAACATCATAATAATATCACAATGAAATATGAATTAAATAATTTAATTTATTTTATCAATTTTAATTTATAAATGTTTATAAAATGTTTTTTTTATTTATCATTGAGGAGAATAAAAAAATTCTTTTGATAATATAATATTTTTAAACATATTTAGAGTTCTAAATATTATTTATTTTATTATAAATAGTTTTTGATATATTTAACCAATATATATAAATAATTCGTTTTCATTGTTCATAATACTATGTATAATGTCTATGTATTAGTTTTCTCATTTAAATAAATATAATAATAATATGGCTTTTTTTGAAACATAGAGTTTCATGAAACAAATGTTATGTCATTATTGCATTTATTTAAAGCATTAATTTGTGTATCATATAATTAAATATTGAATTAGTGTAATTTGAATTTTAATCCATTGAATAAATTTAAAATATTGGAAAAAAAATCATAAAAAATCATGGTGTTACAAAAATAATGTTTGATTCATTTGTTATGAATTTAATTTGATATAATTTTTGTTTCGTAATCATTTTCATAATGTTGAGTAATTTTTTCATTGTAAAAAATCATTATAAAATATTATTACATAATATGTTTCTAATTTATATTAATAATTTCATCCTTTTGTTATAATTATGTTAATTAAAAATTCACTACTTACTACATGAAATTAATACAGAGAAATTTAATTTTAATCTTGAAGAACAAAATATTAATTTTAATATATCAAAATATCCGAAACAGATTTAAAATTATATCCATATATCACATCATAATTTTCAATACCAATTTGGTTATAAAATGCTATCTAATATAAAAATTTCATATATAAACCTCATAAGTGACACAATGAGTAGATCAATAAATTCTATTTTTCAAAATGTTTTACAAAATACCAAAACATACTAAATAGAATATCACATAGGCCAGTGGTAAGAAAGAATACATTATCATCTTTAGTCATAGATTTAGGCCTTATTGGCCTTCCAGATGTTATGTGTTATCACACTATGTATTGTTTGTCCATTTTTTCCAAATATATTAATATATATCTTGTGCCATTCTGAAAACAATATGATCAAAATCATTTAAATAACATTATTAATTAAATAAACTTTTTACATTTGTATTAAAAAGAAATTAACTTTCACAATGTCTATTAATATTTATTATAATTATTACAATTTCATGAATTTTAATATAGGAACTAAAGTCCATCAATAACATTTATATTATTCTTATAAAATTTATTGTAATTATTCAATAATTAACTTTTCTAATAAAACATATAAAACACCAATGTATTTTATTACAATTTTTTCCAAAACAGTCCTTAATCATATTATATTCCCACCACAGAAATATTTGAAAATTATTTTAAAGAAATTGAACATATTATCCACATAAAACTCGAAACCATATATGGTATTTATAAATATTATATTATTGGAGATATATATAGTTTGTAAATTAAATAGATTCCATAGAAATTTAATGATAATCTACCAAAATATCATTCTTAAAAATAATTCAAGAACTTATTTTTTGAATCCTAACACACAAAAACATAATATTTTTTATTCCAATGTTAGTAATTCGTTGTTTTAAGTTTTATCCGAGGACATTAATTTTATTTATCTATTCAAACCCTCTGTAATGGTTTTTTAGGAAAATATAAATTATCTGATGTGTATCCCCTGGGAGGTCCAAACCAGGAATCTAATGAGGATCATTGTCATACTGTAGGAGATAATCTGTTGAAGACTAATATGGAATTTTTTAGGTTATAACCCCTAGGTACATATATCGTAGAACAAAATACAATTTTATTATCAAAAAAATATTATATTTTATAGAAAACCCACATAATATCTACCTTACCAAAACATTAGGATGTTATTTAATACTTATTCTCAATGATTATCATAAGGTTATTGTCTATAATCATTTATTTCCAAAATCTATTTCTGAAGACATATACTAATAATGATCTGATAAAAAATATTGTTTCACCATACCATGTAAAATATAAGGAATTACATATGGATGGACATAATAGTTTAGTATACTTGGTAAACTACATACTTACATGAGATCTTCTTTTACATTCAAAACCCCAAATTAAAGCATATTTTTTTGGATGACATAATTCCAAATAAGATATACCAGGATATAAAATTTCGTACACTTAATTGATTTCATTAAAAGTATACATATTAATGGTGAGATCAAATATTCAGGGTTATTTTCAATAGATTCTTTTATTACCCAATAAGTATAATCAACTAGAATAGTTAAATAACTGTGCATACATTCCATTTTAAATAACCAGTGAAGGAGTAATAAATACGGAACGGTCAAAAAAATCATTCAATAAAATCAAAAAACTAATAATTTAATTCATATAGATATTATATTCATGTGAACATATCATGGATAATAATTATTGAACTCTTA
Source organism: Viscum album (assembly GCA_963277665.1). Classification (NCBI taxonomy): domain Eukaryota; kingdom Viridiplantae; phylum Streptophyta; class Magnoliopsida; order Santalales; family Viscaceae; genus Viscum; species Viscum album. The sequence goes on from OY728132.1 coordinate 1,971,188,454, forward strand.
ATTAAAGAAATACTTAATCATTGGACATCAGGATCTCGGGCATTATGATATATAAAACATAAAGACCATTCCAAAGAATGATTAATATATAGGTAAAACAAAATTCATTTATAGCAATAAAATATTTGTCTCATGAAACCTACAGATGTAATTATGGGGTATATAATGTTAAAAATCACCCATCACTATATGTATAAATCCATCTAAATATGTCAAATAATTTATTTAATTAATCAATTATTATTCCTTACCATCAAATTTCCATATTGATTAAATGATAAATAATAATTAATATTTCTATAGTAAATTAAATAACATTAAATGTCAAACATTAAATGAATATATGTGATATGGATTATATAATAAGAACATTCTTGATAAATAATTTTGATATTTTTGGGAAATTTAAATTATAATGATCAGATGAATGTGATTACTTCAAGAGTAAGTTAATGAATACCAAAATTAATTAATAAAGATAATCTCAACACTATATTTGGTAAAAATAGTCATAATATATCGAAATTTATAATAATAATGGGGTGAATACAATTAAAAATTTATCCAGAAAACATAATGAGAAAAAAGGGGTTTAATAAAAATTAATCAAAACTATAAAAATATGTTTCATCTAAATACAACATATTTTTTATTCAAATTATTTAAATTTTATTAATTTAAATTAAATTAAAATGTAGGTACATTAAACCAATTCATTAGTAATCATATCGTTTGTAATTTTTAAAATGAAAATGTAGTTATCTATTAAAATTCGTCATTTTTATCTATTCATCATGATTATAAACGTCTCATAAAAATACTAAAAGACCCCATAAGATAATTTTGATATCCTACATTAAAAAAAATTATTTTCTAATAAAAAGTTTATAAATTAATTATATATTATATTGATATTAAGTATCCAAACTGTGACAAAATCATATTTTATAAAAACATATTTTTTTCATTTTGAAATGATTTTTATTTTATTAAGAATAATATGATTACTTATAAACATATCTAAACTATATATTTTAATTATTTATACAATCTAATTCATTCCATTAATTCCAACAAATATGAGAAAAAATTCAAGTAAATAAAAATATTAATAATATATTATTGTTCTGTGAAACTCGTCCTTGCATGTAACACTAGATAATGAAGAAAAAATTTGATTCTTGTATAGAATGGTTTCAATGAATTAAAATTTTCTCTAAATGATATATAATTTATAGTATTGGGGTTATATATTTTAATCTATGAAATTTATTCTATTGCATAAAATCTATTAAATGTTAAGTCAATATTTTACAATTTTAGGGTGTTACAATAACTACCAATATGTTGAAGAATGAAAAAGAACCAATTAATATAAAAATAAAATAAATGAATGGTATTGCACTAAAATTATGATCCATATAAATTCCAGAAATAATAAACCACAAATATCAAAATACTACAAACTACATCATGGAATCATCATAGGGTCATGTATTCAGTCACTATGATCTAATATCAACCCTTATTTCTATAAATTGAACGTAATTCCAATAATATATATATATATATATAGGTTCTTGATAGAAAACATTAGATTTTTATTCACTAATTGGTGTATGTAGGGTTAGATAAAAATATTACTAGAAGGATTTAAACTATGTTTTTATTACATTTCATTTCAATATAAAATTGCTTCATTACTATTTTTGAATATAAAAACTTATCGAATTTACATAAAAGTGAGACAAAAGGTTTTTTAATCCACATTTTCCCTTTTAAAATATTTATCCATATTTGAAAATGGATGGGATAAGCTAAAAACACTACATTGGCCATTTTCAAATAAAAAAAGGAATATTTTCAAATATGTTCATGAATATAAAAAAATCCAACATCAACCCCTACAAAATATTCTAAAAACACATTTTGTGAAATATTGAAATTTTCTTAATTTAAATTTTTTTTATATTAATTTTTACATTTCGGTTTGAATATAATGTAAAAGTTATTTGAAAATAAAACAATAATCTACATATGGACCTTGATATAGAAATGTTATAATAAAATAAATCAATCATATTTACCATGTAATAAATCATGTGTCATGGTATACAAGTATATATGGGATAGAATCCCATATATCATCTAAAAGGATATAAGAATCATGGGATACTCCATAGGTCCAAAGTAATAAAAATGACACATAGTTACATGTGTAAGAACCCAAATATTCATTTCATGTATGGATCATAATTTAGGGTTTTCATTCTAGGAAAAAGGAAGAATTGATAATTTTCTAAGTACTCATTGTTTACTTATGACGACACACCATGTACTTATGTTTACAATCCGTGTAATTAGGTACAACATGCATTAAAATATTGGCAATGTACTGGCCAAGTACATGGCTTTTCATGTGACCTAGAAGACTCCTTATTGTGAGGGCTAATTAAAGACACTGCACGGTGTGTACATATAATGAATGCACCATGCAGTTTTAGGTTAATTTGATAAATTAGAGCGAGGTCACGACACATCATCAAAAACATCTTCTTCTTCTATTAGTTTTTAATATAGTTCTATGAAAGGAAAGAAGAACTCTGAAGCCCACCTAATTCTCCATCTGACCATTAATCGAGACATTGTCCGGGTAATTGGAATCCCACCGTTGTGTTCTCAATACCCCAAGAGAATTTTTTATTGATTCCTCCACTATCGTGAGGAAGTATTTGATAAATATATTTCACCTTTGTGTAGATCTAAATAGTTCATTTCCATTCAAGGGATTAAGTTTGTAACAACCCATGTTTCTACGGTACGCTTCTCTTTGAATAATGTGATAGCATGTGTTGTACGCAACACCGAGTTCTAACACACCATAACCAATCAAACTAGCCATTATGAATAGTAATACCTACTTTTTGAAATTATATTTTTAAAATGGACGTCATTTTTGGATTCGTAATAACAAATTTATCCTTAGGTGAAGTTTTGTTACTTTTCGGGTAACTTTAATATTTTGATGAATAGTGAAAATTACTAAATTTTAATTAAAAACAACTTTTTTAATCAAAATAATTAATAGTGATGAATTATGAATTTGATTGGTTTTAAAGTATATTTAGAATATATTTTTACCATTTAATACAATGTAGGTCATTGGACATAATTTCACCATTAAACCGAACATAAATAATTATCAATCTTTTGATAGTTATTATCTCTTAAAAACACGCTTTTTTGTTTTAACAACGGGAATTAATTTTCAATTATTTTCTTCCACTTCTGTATTTTGAATTTGGAAAAATGGATTCCATATTTGTAATTAGGATGTTCAAATTTTGTAAATAGGTAACATTTATTTTTAGACATTTTGAATAATTATTGCGGTAAATATTTTATTTACCATGGTTAAGGGTAAATCTGGTAAAGAAGGGTTAACAAATAATTTTATAATAAGACTAAATTACCCTAATACGTTTCCTAACCATATTGGTAGATACATTTTAAACCATAGGCATCTTTGGGACGATTTTTGGGACCCCATGGAGCCACTTGTATGTGATAGGGACACTTTATTTTATTTAAGTTAAAATGAATACAAAAATGACAGAAGCATATATCTTTTAGAAAAACAATTTTTACATAAGGTTATATATGTTGGATATTAAACTATAAATATTCATTAGAAATATAAAAATATTTCCTACATAATGATATTTTATTTATAATTATAAGACATTAAATAATTTAATTTGATTATGACACCATGATAATGCAGTAATTACCATAATAGTGAACAATTAAAATAATTGATATTATAAATACACAAATAAATATAATTTTAGACTTTTTATGAATTACAATAATTTTATAAGTTAATATGACATGTTAGAAATGATTTAATTAATTTTTTTCGAAGTAATCATTCTGTTATGTTTTTCACAGAAATCAACTTTTGAATAGTGTCAAAATTGACATAAAAGTGTTTTAAAAAAATATGATATTATTAATTGATATTAAATTACTAAAAATGTAAGGTTCGGCTAAGAGACATATATCATGATAGGTGTATCATTAATGGACCACTTTAGGGTCTCTTGGATGTATATAGTATATTTATTAACCATATTATATAAAAATACAAAGAGACATTGTAAAAGTGAAACTAATTAACTAAGAGTAAATACTTAAAGATAAGGTTAATATAATGACCCAAACCAGTCTAAATTCAATTGGTTGAGTGGTTTTCGACCCATAACCACCATAACATTTAAATAATCAACTTTGGAGCCATTATAAGCCGAATATTAATTTATTATAAATTAATATTTCTAGCTTTTCCAAAGGTGCCCCTCACCCCTTTTATAAAGGGCACTCCTCCTTCTCATTTCTTCACACCTTCAAAGCCATTTGGTTCGGCCAAACTCTGCCCAAATACTCTCCCAACATCCCTCACTAAAACCTAGAGGCCTTAGTTTGATCAGAAAGCCATCCTAAGGATCCCTTTTGATCAAATCAAAAGGAAGAACCCGAAGAAGAGGTAAGGATTTCACCACACTTTTCCAAGTTCCTTTCATCTTCCACTTCTTATTCATTTGTTATTACCATTCTAAAATAAAATCTCCAGTATCATATATATACTGTGATGTAATTTTAAATATGGTACAACCATATTCAGTATTCAATCCACCTTTTGAATAACATGTCACCATACGTGCGTACGTACGGCTAACCGTCTCCACGTCTTTGTGTAATTGTTATTCAATATATTATTATTTGGATGGGTATAAAAATGATGTGTAACTCATGTAAATAATAAATATAACATGTTAATTATTCTTTATATATGATATACCATCCATTTATATATTATTTTAATATCAAAAAAATGATATTGTCCCTCGTGCGTACGTACGGACTACCTTCTCCACGAACGCGATGAGATTCATTCTCCATCATATCCATTCAAGTATAATTATCACTTGATGATTTAAAAATGATGTTTAAGGACTTGATATAATTATGGATATGAATAATATACAACCTCTCCATTAAAAATATGGCTTACGTAACAAAACATATAAAAGAAAACGAGTAAGTTAACACACGAAACAACGATAATACTAAGATATCATTAACAAAGAAATCATAAAAGATCATATATGATATCATATGAATGTATATGATTCTTGTATAATTTAATAAAAATTATTTCACTATTATACAGGTGGTTAACCTACCCCAACCAAGGAAAAGTACAAGGTAAGTGTTTATTTCATAATCTCTTCATTATTCGAGGTTGTTTATACATAATAATCTATTGAGATATCTTTATCATCCACATCCATGTTTGTTAAAAATGTATTTCAAAATATTTTTACTATTTACAAGAATATGGGTTAATGTTTTTTATACCCTTGTTTGACTTTTTATAAGTGGTTTATAAAGGAATATTTCCGTCGTTTTCCAAACAAGGTGCTTTTAACCTTTTCGACAAAATTAAGGTAAGAATTTTTTTTTAACTTATTCGGTGGGTGCTGCTATTTTCTGCCGTTATAAAATCGTCGAAGCTTCTCTTACAATCTTATAAGAATATTTTCAAAGAAAATATTTTATTTCATAAATATAATACTGCTAAATGATTCCAAAATAGAAAGAGATATTTCTCTAAAAAGAGTTTTGATTTCATCTATGTCAACATCATTCGATGGATTTTACGATTATTTGAAGTTGATTTATTATGATAAAAATCTTCTATATTGTATTGAAGGTTTTGTGATATGTTTGACTGTAGAGGTGCTATTTTTTATACCGTTCATATTTTATGGTGAATATATTGACATTTCATATGCTAGTTTTAATACGAATGTTTATGTTATGTTAAAACCTTTTCATATGGGAATGCATTGGACTTAATATGTGACGGGAGGAGCCTGCTATATCTCCTCGATTCATCGGTAGTTCTCATGAGACAAACTAGTTTCGTGGCACAAGGCCTTGGAAAAATCTAATTTGTAGTCTTGGCATGAGGCCTTGGCTATGTGGTTATGATAGTCTGGCATTATGCATTCCATCATTATGAAAGTGGTTATTGATATTGCATGTGATTATTCGATTAGTAGAATATCCATGTGAATAAGTAAATGGAATTATTTCATTTTACTTTTTCCATACTATGTTGAAGTTCAATATTAAACGGATTTTTTTTTAGTTATACATTTCCTTAAATGTTTATGCATATTTTTGAAAGTTTTTGCTATATTTTTATCCTTACTGGGAATTTGAGCTCACCCCTTTTCTATGTTTTATTTTTCCAAGGATGTGAATAAGTAAGTTATGAATGACCTGCAGGGATTTTATGAGGGGATAATAGTGTGGACTATGGAGACATTATGTTCATGTAGTAGTTTTTCACATTATGTTGTAATGTAAAACAATAGGAATATATCTAGTGTTTCCAAGGATATTAAACCAATCGGTCTTTCGAGATTTGATCTTTCTTGTGATCATACCAATGTTATGTAAAAATGCACCGACTCTAGGTAACTGGGTTCGGGGCATTACAGTTGGTATCAGAGGACATTTAGTACAAACCTTGGAAGCTAGATTTAGATAAACTCTAATTAGAGCACGTAGACCTTAGATGAACTTTGAGTATTAGTATAGAAGAACTTCCTAGAATATTGGTATTGTAGAGATTTTGTGAGTTTTCTGAGTAATACATCCCTGTCTAGATACGAGCAGGTAGAGGCGGCTCTGGCACAGATGTACCTAGGGGTAAAACCCGAAAACACCGCTTTGATCTAGACTCGAACAGGAACTGGTGCACGGAAACAGGCCTTGCTGCACTCTTGGTTACGACACTCCTGGGGGATATGTTTAGGATAACTCTAATTTTCTTTACAAATCATTATGAAGGGTTTATGAGTATATACTTCCTCAAAGAAAACATTCTTATGATTATGGATTATATCCATAAATAGTTCAATTTATGTTAACTGTTTTATAAGTATGGGATTATGTATTTTGATTTATAAACTGATCTAGTTTATGCCATTGTTTAGAAATGGAGACTAGTGGAAGAAATGGAAACCGTATCAATGCACGCACTCCATGTAGGGATTTCCCTCCTACTCAAGATAATTATAGTGGATCTAGTGATGCAACTGGTGTCGATCATCTAATCACCATACTGGGACAACTTACTCAGGTTATGAATAATAACCTTACCTGTATGGAGCACCCTAATCCGCAGCATGGAGGATCAATGTTAGATCGATTCATGAGGAAACAACCACCAATTTTCAATGAGAGTACAAATCCCTTAGTAGATGAGAAATGGTTAAATTCCCTAGAGAAAATATTTCAAGCATTGGGGAGTTGTGAAAGGGAAAAAGTTATCATGGCAGTTTACCGCCTCACTAGAGATGCTGATCAATGGTCTTCATTAATTCAAAACATGAATGAAGATGATGAATTATCAAATATGGAATGGAGGGAGTTCAATGATTTGTTATTAGAAAAATACTTTCCTCACGACTATCGAGTAGATATGGAAAGGCAATTTTCGAGTCTGAGACAAAAGGAGGATGATAATGTCACAAAGTATGAGGCCGACTTTACAAGGTTAGCAAGGTATGATAGAGATTATATACGTAACACAAGAAGTAATATTGATCATTTCTTTGATGGGTTTAAACCATTTATCTGTCGAGAATTAGTCTCACAATCCTTTTCATCGTACGAAGACATTGTCTCATGTGCTATCAAGACCGAAAAGGAATTCTCTATGTATTATTACTTTAAAGAAAAGAAAGAGAAGAAGAGACCTGCAGATCAATCTAGGAATGGAAATAAGGGGAATAAGGGAAAGGTTGAATATCCATCATGTGGTAAATGTGGGATGAAACACCCCAGTACTTGTTTGAAGTGAACGGGAGTCTGTTACAGGTGTGGTGAAAAAGGCCACCAAGCTCGTGATTGAAAGGGGAAGAAGGAATCCACCAACATTCAGTTCTACAATGGCAGGGAGATGGGGAATTATGAAAATTAATGTCCTAAGAGTCAGGAGAACATATCTCAAAAAAGGCCAAGGGATCAAGGCCAAGCTTTTGTTATCACTACTGCTGAGGTAGAAGGTCCGAAAGATGTTGTGGCAGGTAATTTAATGGTTTTACTCATGTTTAGAAAATGCATTATTTGATTCTGGATCATCGCATTGTTTCATATCATCCCAGTTTTCTAAGAAAATTAGATATTTTCAATTTGATTTAATAAGGGAGTTGTCAGTTAAAACTCCTAAGGGAAGTATCATTGCAACAATGTTTTGTGAATCAGTCCCCATTAGAGAACATAAATGTTCTTTATTTTCTGATCTCATCATCATACCTATGATTGAGTTTGATATAATCCTCGGTATGGACTGGATTTTGGACTATGATGTGAATATTTATTGTATGAAGAAGGAGGTTACAATTTTTGATGATGATTATAAGGAACACCTTATCTTTAGAATAGAATTGTCACCACCTAATTCTTATCTATATCCACCCCCAGTAGCTCAACTAAATACAATTATTAAGGAGGAAGATAATGAAATAACTGTGGGTGAGGAAAGGAATGTCCAAATAGAGGATGTAACTTTTGTGAATGAATTTGTAGATGTATTTCCGGAAGATTTACCTGGACATCCTCCAGAATGAGATGTTGAGTTTTCCAGTGATTTAATTGTTGTATCAAGGCCTATATCGAAGTCCCCTTATACAATGCCCACTGTAGAGTTAGTATAACTAAATAAACAACTAGTAGAATTGAGTAATAAAGGATTTATTCTCCCTATTGTTTCTTTATGGGGAGCCCCTGTTCATTATGTTTAAAAGAAAGATGGATCTATAAGGTTATGTATCGACTATAGAGAGATCAATTCTATAACAATAAAGAAAAAGTATCCCCTACCACGCATTGATGATTTATTTGACCAACTCCATGTAGCTCAATACTTTTCAAAGGCTGACCTTCGATTAGGATACCATCAGTTTTGTGTGAAGAAGGAAGACATTCTGAAGACAGCATTCGAACCAGGTACGGGCATTACGAGTTTACTGTTATGCCTCTTGGTTTGACTAATGCACCCTCTGTATTCATCGATCTGATGAATAGAGTTTTCAAGGAGTATCTTGATGAATTTGTGGTGGTATTTATTTATGATATCATGGTATAATCCAAAAGCTACGAAGATCATGAAAATCACTTGCGCATTATCCTGAAGACACTGAGAAGACATGAATTATATGGGAAGTTTAGCAAGTGTGAATTCTGGCATCGGGAGATTTATTTTCTTTCCCATATTGTCTCTGAAGAAGGAATTTCTATTGATCCTTCTAAGACCAAGGCAATCCAAGAATGGCCAGAACCTACGAGTATAACTGAGGTACATAGTTTTATTGTTTTATCAGGTTATTATCGATATTTCTTCTAGAATTTTGACCGATTGGCTAACCCATTAACGAAGCTCACACGTAAAGGGGTTAAATTTTTTGGGACAAAAGAGTGTGAAGAATGTTTCGAATAACTGAAGAGAAGATTAGTCAATGATCCTATATTGACTCTACCATCGGGGAATGATGGGTTCATTATTTATAGTGATGCATCGAAGAAAGGACTTGGTTGTTTCCTTATACGGAATGATAGGGTTATTGCCTATGCATCACGAAAGTTGAAAATTCATGAACAAAACTATATAACTCATGATCTCAAGTTAGCTGTTGTGATATTTGCTTTGAATATATGGAGGCAGTACCTCTATGGTAAAAAAATGTGAGATTTATACTGATCACAAGAGTTTGAAGTATATTTTCTCACAAAAAGAACTCAACATGAGGCAAAGTAGATGGCTTGAATTAGTCAAGGATTATGATTGTACGATACACTACCACCCGGGGAAAGCAAACAAGGTGGAAGATTCTTTGAGAAAAAAATACCATAGAGTTTTGAACGTGATGAGAATTGAAACGGATCCAATTTTCATGGATCTAGTGATGATGGACATTGGAATAACTATGGAAGGCGAAAAATCAATTATTTTTTAAATGGTTTCCAAACCATCTTTACTAGAAAGGATTAATAGTTCTCATACCGATGATGAAGAATTTTAAAAGAAGATTAAAGCTGTGAATGATGGGAGACATAGAGACTTTGTGTATGAAGATGTAATTTTTCAATTTGGGAAGAGAATTTGTGTTCCCGATATACCTGATCTGAAAAGGGAATTGCTGGATGATGCTCATTATTCCAATTTCTATATACACCCTGGGAGCACCAAAATGTATAGTGATTTGAAGGAACATTTTTTGTGGGAAAACATGAAGAGGGAGATTTCTAGTTTTGTGTCAAGATGTATGGTTTGTCAACAAGTGAAAGATGGAAGGCAACAGCCTGGAGGAGTCATGCAACCTCTTCCCATACCGGAGTGGAAATGGGACAATATTACTATGGACATTGTCATGGGGCAACCAAATACTCCTAGAAAGAACGATTCAATATGGTTTATTGTTGATCGTCTTACCAAGTCAGCACATTTTCCTACTATAATAGATGATCTACCCCTAGAACGTCTATCAAGACTATATATTAATGAAGTTTTGAGACTTCATGGAGTACCCCTATCGATTGTTTCTGATCGTGATACCTGTTTTACATGAAGATTCGGGAAAAGTCTTTAGAAATCCCTGGATACTAAACTTCATTTGAGAACTACTTACCACCATCAGACAGAAGGACAATCAGAACGGTCTATTCAAACCTTAGAATACATGTTGAGATCTTGCTCACTAGACTTTTAGGGCATGTGGGATCAATATTTTACTCTGGTAGAATTTTCCTATAATAATAGCTTCCATTCCAGTATTCAGATGGAACCATATGAAGTGTTATATGGAAAGAGATGTCGTACACCATCCTGTCGGGATGACGTTGGTGAATGAAAACTTGTTGTCCCATAAATAGTGGAGGAACGATGGAAAAGTTGAAGGTAATCCAAAATCACATCAAAGTAGCTCAAAGTATGCAGAAGAGCTATGCCGATAATCAAAGGAAGGATTTGGAATTTCAAGTTGGTGATCATGTTTTTCTGAAGGTATATCCATGGACTGGAGTCATATGTTTTGATAATAAAGGTAAATTGAGTCCCATGTACATCGGACCTTTCAAAATTCTAGAACGAATTGGGGTTGTAGCTTTCCGATTGGCAATGCCTCCAAGTCTTTCCAAAGTTCACGATGTGTTCCACGTATCTCTATTGAGGAAATAAATGTCTGACCCAACGCATGTACTCACCTATGAAGAATTAGAACTGGAACCCGATCTGTCTTATTGCGAAGAGCCCGTTAGGATTCTTGATACAAGAGAACAAGTACTGAGAAACCGGACTACACATCTGGTAAAAGTATTGTGGAGAAACCATAAGATGGAAGTGGAAACGTGGGAACCCAAGGAACTTATGATGAAGAACCACCCGAGCCTTTTCATTTGATAAGTATTCTAGAAATTTTGAGAATTAAATTATTTGAAAGAGGGTAGAATGTAACACCTCAAGCTTCTACGGTATGCTTTTCTTTAAATAATGTGATAGTGTCTGTTGTACGCAACACCGAGTTCTAACACACCATAACCAATCAAACTAGCCATTATGAATAGTAATACCTACTTTTTGAAATTATATTTTTAAAATGGGCGTCATTTTTGGATTCAGAATATCGATTTTAGCCTAAGGTGAAATTTTGTTACTTTTCGGGTAACTTTAATATTTTGATGAATAGTGAAAATTACGAAATTTTAATTAAAAACAACTTTTTTAATCAAAATAATTAATTTAGTTGAATTATGAATTTTAGTGGTTTTAAAATATATTTAAAATATATTTTTACCATTTAATACAATGTTGGTCATTGGGCATAATTTCACAATTAAACCAAACATAAACAATTATCAATCTTTTGATAGTTATTATCTCTTAAAAACACGCTTTTTGTTTTAACTACGAGAATTAATTTTAAATTATTTTCTGCCACTTCTGTGTTTTGAATTTGGAAAAATGGATTCCATATTTGGAATTATGATGTTCAAATTGTGTAAATAGGTAACTTTTACTTTTAGAAATTTTGAATAATTACTGCGGTAAATATTTTATTTACCATGGTTAAGGGTAAATCTGGTAAATAAGGGTTAAAAAATAATATTATAATAAGTCTAAATTACCCTAAAACGTGTCCTAACATTATTGGTAGATACATGTTCAACCATAGTCATCTTTGGGTTGATTTTTGGGACCCCATTGAGCCACTTGTAGGTGATAGGAACACTTTATTTTAATTAAATTAAAATGAATACAAAAATGACACAAGCATATATCTTTTAGAAAAACAATTATTACATAAGGTTATATATGTTGGATATTCAACTATAAATATTCATTAGAAATATAAAAAGATTTCCTACATAATTATATTTTATTTATAATTCTTCGACATTATATAATTTAATTTATTTATGACAGAATGATGATGCAGTAATTACCATAATAGTGAACAATTAAAATAATTGATATTATAAATAGACAAATAAATATAATTTGAGACTTTTTATGAATTACACTAATTTTATAAGTTAATATGACATGTTAGTAATGATTTAATTAATTCTTTTCGAAGTAATCCTTCTGTAATGTGTTTCACAAAAATCAACTATTGAATAGTGTCAAAATTGACATAAAAGAGTTTTAAAACAAATATGATACTATTAATTGATATTAAATTCCTAAAAATCTAAGGATCAGCTTAGAGACATATATCATGATAGTTGTATCATTAATGGACCACTTGGAGGTCTCTTGGATGTATATAGTAAGTTTATTAACCATGTTATATAAAAATACAAAGAGACATTGTAAAAGTAAAACTAATTAACTAAGAGTTAATACTTAAAGATAAGGTTAATATAATGACCGAAACCTGTCTAAATTCTATTGGTTGAGTGGTTTTAGACCCATACACACCTTAAAATTTAAATAATAAACATTGGATCCATCAGAAACCGAATATGAATTTATTATAAATTAATATTTCAAGCTTTTCCAAAGGTGCCCCTCACCCCTCTTATAAAAGGGCACTCCTCCTTCTCATTTCTTCACACCTTCAATGCCTTTTGGTTCGGCCAAACACTGCCCAAATACTCTCCCAACTTCCATCACTAAAACCTGGAGGCCTTAGTTTGATCATAAAGCCATCCAATGGAGCCTTTTTGATCAAATCTAAAGGAAGAACCTGAAGAAGAGGTAATGATTTTACCACCCTTTTCCAAGTTCCTTTCATCTTCCACTTCTTCTTCCTTTTTTATTACCATTCTAAAATAATAACTCCAGTATCATATATATATATTGTGATGTTATTTTAAATATGGTAGAACCATATTCATTATTCTATCCTCCCTTTGAATTACATGTCACCATACGTGCGTACGTACGGCTTACCATCTCCACATCGTGGTGTAATTGTTATTCAATATATTACTATTTGGATGGGTATAAAAATGATGTGTAACTCATGTAAATAATAAATATAACATGTTAATGATTCTGTATATATGATTTTGTATACCCAGATATTATAAACAAAGAAATGATAAAAGATCATATATGATATCATATGAATGTATATGATTCTTTTATAATTTAATAACAATTATCTCACTATTATACAGGAGGTTAACCTACCCCAACCAAGTAAAAGTACAAGGTAAGGGTTTATTTCATAATCTCTTCATTATTATAGGTTGTTTATACGTAATAATCTACTGGGATATATTTATCATACACATCCATGTTTGTTAAAAATGTATTTCAAAACATTTTTACTATTTAAAAGAATATGGGTTAAAGTCGTTTATACCCTTGTTTGACTTTTTATAAGTGGTTTATAAAGGAATCATTCTTTCATTTTGCAAACAAGGTGCTTTTAACCTTTTCGAAAAAATTAAGGTAAGAATGTTTTTTTAATTTATACGGCGGGTGCTGCTATTTTCCACCGTTATGAAATCGTCGAAGCATCCCTTACAAGCTTATAAGAATATTTTCAATGAAAATGTTTTATTTCATTAATATAAGACTCTTAAATGATTCCAAAATAGAAAGAGATATTTCTCTAAAAAGAGTTTTGATTTCATCTATGTCAACATCCTTTGATAAATTTTATGCTTATTTGAAGTTGATTTATTATGATACAAATCTTCTATATTGTATTGATGTTTTTGTGATATGTTTGACTGTGGAGGTGCTATTTTTTATACCGTTAATATTTTATGGTGAATGTATTGACATTTCGTATGTTAGTTTTAATACGAATGTTTATGTTATGTTTAAACCTTTTCATATGGGAATGCATTGGACTTAATATGTGACGGGTGGAGCCCGCTATAGCTCCTCTATTCATCGGTAGTTCTCATGAGACAAACTAGTGTCTTGGCACAAGGCCTTGGCAAATTCATATTTGTAGTCTTGGCACGAGGCCTTGGCTATGTGGTTTTGATAGTCTGGTATTATGCATTCCATCATTATGAAAGTGGTTATTGATATTGCATGTGATTATTCGATTAGTAGAATATCCATGTGAATAAGTAAATGGAATTATTTCATTTTACTTTTGCCATACTGTGTTGAAGTACAAGTTTAAAAGGATTTTGTTTTAGCTATACATTGCCTTAAATGTTTCTGCTTATTTTTGAAAGATTTCGCTATATTGTTATCCTTACTGGGAATTTGATCTCACCCCTTTTCTATGTTTTATTTTTCCCAGAATGTGATGAAGTAAGTTATTAATGACCTCCAGGGATTTTATGAGGGGATAATAGTGTGGACTATGGATACATTATGTTGATGTAGTAGTTTTTCACATTAGGATGTAATGTAAAACATTATGAATATATATAGTGTTTCCAAGGATACTAAACCAATCGGTCTTTCGAGATTTGATCTTTCTTGTGATCATACCAATGTTATGTAATAATGCACCGACTCTGGGTAACTGGGGTCGGGGCTTACAGTTGGTATCAGAGAACATTTAGTACAAACCATAGAAGCAAGATTTATATAAACCCTGATTAGAGCACTTAGACCTAAGATGAACATTGAGGATTAGTATAGAAGAACTTCCTAGAATATTGGTATTGTAGAGATTTTGTGAGTTTTCCGAGCAATAAATCCCTATCTAGATACGAGCAGGTAGAGGCGGCTCTGGCACAGATGAACCTAGGGGTAAAACCCGAAAACACCGCTTTGAGCTAGACTCGAATAGGAACTGGTGCATGAAAACGATCCTTGCTGCACTCTTGGTAACGACACTCCCGGGGGATATGCATAGGATAACTCTCATTTTCTTTACAAGTCATTATGGAGGGTTTATGAGTATATACATCCTCATAGGAAACATTCTTATGATTATGGATTATATCCATAAATAGTTCAATTTATGTTAACAGTTTTATAATATGGGATTATGTATTTTGATTCATAAACTAATCTAGTTAATGCCATTGTTTAGAAATGGCTCCTAGTGGAAGAAATGGAAACAGTATCAAGGCACGCACTCCATGTAGGGATTGCCCACATACTCAAGATAATTATAGTGGAGCTGGTGATGTAACTGGTGCCGATCAGCTAATAACCATACTGGGACAACATACTCAGGTTATGAATAATAACCTTACCTATATTGAGAACCCTAATCCACAGCATGGAGGATAAATGTTAGATCGATTCATGAGGAAACATCCACCAATGTTCAATGGGAGTACAACTCCTTTCGTAACTGAGCAATTGATAAATTCCCTAGAGAAAATATTTCAAGCATTGGGGAGTAGTAAAATGGAAAAAGTTATCATTGCTATTTACCGCCTCACTAGAGATGCTGATCAATGGTGGTCATTGATTCAAAACACAAAGGAAGATGATGAAGTATCAAATATGGAATGGAGGGAGTTCAAAGATCTGTTATTAGAAAAATACTTTCCTTGCGACCATCGAGCAGATATGGAAAGGAAATTTCTGAGTCTGAGACAAAAGGAGGATGAGAATGTCACAAAGTATGAGGATAACTTTACAAGGATAGCTAGGTATGCTATAGATTATATATGTAACCCAAGAAGTAATATTTATCGTTTATTTGATGGGTTAAAACCATTTCTCCACCGAGCATTAGTCTCACAATCCTTTTCATCTTACGAAGACATTGTCTCATGTGCTATCAAGACCGAAAAGGAATTCTCTATGTCTTATGACATTAATGCAAAGCAAGAGAAGAAGAGACCTGCTGATCAATCTGGGAATGGAAATAAGGGGAAGAAGGGAAAGGGTGAATATCCATACTGTGGTAAATGTGGGATGAAACACCCCATTACTAGCTTGAAGTGAATGAGAGTCTGTTAAAAGTGTGGTGAAAATGGCCACCAAGCTCGTGATTGCATGGGGAAGAAGGAAGCCACCAACGTTCAGTGATACAATTGCAGGGAGATGGGGCATTATGAAAATGAATGTCCTATGTGTCAGGAGAACATATCTCAGAAAAGGCCAAGGGATCAAGGCCAAGCTTATGTTATCACTACTACTGAGGTAGAAGCACCGAAAGACGTTGTGGCAGGTAATTTAATGGTTTTCTCAAGTTTAGTAAATGCATTATTTGATTCTGTATCATTGTTTTGTTTCATATCATCCCATTTTTCTATGAAAATTAGATATTTACAATTTGATTTAACAAGGGAGTTGTCAGTTAAAACTCCTAAGGGAAGTATCATTGCAACAATGTTTTGTGAATCAGTCCCCATTAGAGCACATAAATGTTCTTTATTTGTTGATCTCATCGTCATACTTATGATTGAGTTTGATATAATCCTCGGTATGGACTGGATTTCGGAATATAATGTGAATATTTATTGTTAGAAGAAGGAGGTTACGATTTTTGATGATGATTATAAGGAACACCTTATCTTTATAGCAGAATCGTCACCACCTAATTCTTATATAGATCCACCCCCAGTAGCTCAACTAATTTCAATTATTAGGGAGGAAGATAATGAAATAAATGTGGGTGAGGAAAGGAATGTTCAAATAGATGATGTACCTATAGTGAATGAATTTTTAGATGTATTTCCGGAAGATTTACCTTGAAATCCTTCAAAATGAGAAGATGAGTTTTCCAGTGACTTAATTGATGGATCAAGGCCTATATCGAATACCCCTTATAGAATGGCCACAGTAGAGTTAGTCAAACTAAAGAAACAACTAGAATAATTGAGTAATAAAGGATTTATTCTCCCTATTGTTTCTCCATGGGGAGCCCCTGTTCTTTTTGTTAAAAAGAAAGATGGATCTATGAGGTTATGTATCGACTACAGAGAGATCAATGCTATAACAATAAATAAAAAGTATCCCCTACCACGCATTGATGATTTATTTTACCAACTCCATGTAGATCAATACTTTCAAAGATCGACCTTCGATCAGGACACCATCAGTTTTGTGTGAAGAAGGAAGACATTCCGAAGACAACATTTTGAACCAGGTACGGGTATTACGAGTTTACTGTAATGCCTCTTTTTTGATTAATGCACCATCTGTATTCATGGATCTGATGAATAGAGTTATCAAGGAGTATCTTGATGAATTTGTGGTGGTACTAATTATTGATATCATGGTATACTCCAAAATCTACGAAGATCCCGAAAATCACTTGCGCATTATCCTGAAGACTCTGAGAAGACATGAATTATATGGGAAGTTTAGCAAGTGTGAATTATAGCTTCAGGAGATTTCTTTCCTTGGCCATATTGTCTCTAGAGATGGAATTTCTTTTGATCCTTCTAAGACCAAGGCAATCCAAGAATGGCCCGCACCTACGAGTATAACTGAGGTACATAGTTTTATTGGTTTAGCAGGTTATTATCGACATTTCTTCTAGAATTTTGCACGATTGGCTAACCCATTAACGAAGCTCACACGTAAAGGGGATAGATTTGTTTGGACAAAAGACTGTGAAGAATGTTTCGAAGAACTGAATAGATGATTAGTCTATGCTCCTATATTGACTCTACCATCGGGGAATAATGGGTTCATTATTTATAGTGATGCATCGATGAAAGGACTTGGTTGTGTCCTTATGCAGAGTAATAGGGTTATTGCCTATGCATCACGACAGTTGAAAATTCATGAACAAAACTATCTTACTCATGATCTCGAGTTAGCAGTTGTGATCTTTTCTTTGAAGATATGGAGGCACTACCTCTATGGTGAAAAATGTGAGATTTATACTGATCACAAGAGTTTGAAGTATATTTTCTCACAAAAAGAACTCAACATGAGGCAAAGGAGATGGCTTGAATTATTCAAGGATTACGATTGTACGATACACTAACACCAGGGGAAAGCAAACAAGGTGGCAGATGCTTTGAGAAAAAAAGACCATGGAGTTTTGAACGTGATGAAAATTTAAAGGGATCCAATTTTCATGGATCTAGTGAAGATGGACATGGGAATAACTAGGGAAGGCAAAAAATCAATTCGTTTTCAAATGGTTTCCAAACCCACATTCCTAGAAAGGATTAAGAGTTCTCAGACTGATGATGAAGAATTTCAAAAGAAGATTAAAGCTGTGAATGATGGGAGACATAGAGACTTTGTGTATAAAGATGTAATTTTTCAATTTGGGAAGAGACATTGTGTTCCCGATATACCTGATCTAAAAAGGGAATTGCTGGATGATGCTCATTGTTCCAATTTCTCTATACACCCTGGGAGCACCAAAATGTCTAGAGATTTGAAGGAACATTTTTTGTGGGACAACATGAAGAGGGAGATTTTTGATTTTGTGTCAAGATGTATGGTTTTTCAACAAGTGAAAGCTGGAAGGCAACAGCCTGGAGGAGTCATGCAACAACTTCCCATACCGGAGTGGAAATGGGACAATATTACGATGGACTTTTTAATGGGGCTACCAAATACTCCTAGAAGGAACGATGAAATATGGATTATTATTGATCGTCTTACCAAGTCAACACATTTTCTTGCTATAATAGAAGATATACCCCTGGAACGTCTATCAAGACAATATATTAATGATGTATTGAGACTTCATGGAGTACCCCTATCGATTGTTTCTAATTGTGATACCTGTTTTACTTGAAGATTCAGGAAAAGTATTCAGAAATCCCTGGATACTAAACTCCATTTGAGCACTACTTACCACCTTCAGACAGACGGACAATCAGAACAGACTATTCAAAACATATAAGACATGTTGAGATCTTTCTCACATGACTTTCAGGGTATGTGGAATCAATATTTACCTCTGGTAGAATTTTCCTATAACAATAGCTTCCATTCATTTATTCAGATGGCACCATATGAAGCGTTATATGGAAAGTGATGTTGTACACCAACATATTTGGATGACGTTGGTGAAAGAAAACTTGTAGGCCCATAACTAGTGGAGTAAACGATGGAAAAGGTGAAGGTAATCCAAAATCACATCAAAGCAGCTCAAAGTAGGCAGAAGAGCTATGCCGATAATCGAAAGAAGGATTTGGAATTTAAAGTCGGCGATCATGTTTTTCTGAAGGCATATCTATGGAAGGGAGTCATATGTTTTTAGAATAAAGGTAAATTGAGTCCCATGTACATCGGACCTTTCGAAATTCTAGAACGAATTGGGGCTGTAGCTTACCGATTGGAAATGCCGCCAAGTCTCTCCAAAGTTCATGATGTGTTCCACGTATCTCTATTGAGGAAATACATGCCTGACCCAACGCATGTACTCACCTATGAAGAATTAGAACTGGTAAAAGTCTTGTGGAGAAACCATAAGATGGAAGAGGAAACATGGGAACCCGAGAAACTTATGATGAAGAACCATCCGAGTCTTTTAATGAGATATGTATTCTAGAAATTTTTAGGATGAAATTATTTGAATGAGGGGAGAATGTAACAACCCAAGCTTCTACGGAATGCTTCTCATTGAATAATGTGATAGCGTGTGTTGTACGTAACACCGAGTTCTAACCCACCATAACCAATCAAACTAGCCATTATAAATAGTAATACCTACTTTTTGAAATTATATTTTTAAAATGGACATCATTTTTGGATTCGGAATATCTAATTTAGCCTAAGGTGAAATTTTGTTACTTTTCGGGTAACTTTAATATTTTGATGAATAGTAAAAATTAATAAATTTTAATTAAAAACAAATTTTTTAATCAAAATAATTAATAGTGAGGAATTATGAATTTGAGAGGTTTTAAAGTATATATAGAATAAATTTTGACCATTTAATACAATTTTGGTCGTTGGACATAATTTCATAATTAAACCGAAGATAAACAAGTATCAATCATTTGATAGTTATTATCTCTTAAAAACACGCTTTTTGTTTTAACAACTGGAATTAATTTTAAATTATTTTCTTCTACTTCTATGTTTTGAATTTGAAAAAATGGATACCATATTTTGAATCAGGATTTCAAATTGTGTAAATAGGTAACTTTTATTTTTAGACATTTTGAATAATTACTCCGGTAAATATTTTATTTACCATGGTTAAGGGTAAATCCGGTAAATATGGGTTAAAAAATAATATTATAATAATTCTAAATTACAATAAAACGTGTAATAACCTTATTGGTTGATACATTTCCGACCATAGGCATCTTTGGGTAGATTTTGGGGACCCCATGGAGCCACTTGTAGGTGATAGGGACACTTTATTTTAATTAACTTAAAATGAATACAAAAATGAAATAAGCATATATCTTTTAGAAAAATAATTTTTATATAGGGTTATATATGTTATATTTTCAA
The DNA here is from genome assembly GCA_963277665.1 of Viscum album. NCBI lineage: Eukaryota > Viridiplantae > Streptophyta > Magnoliopsida > Santalales > Viscaceae > Viscum > Viscum album. The sequence goes on from OY728132.1 coordinate 1,971,209,356, forward strand.
CTATAAATATTCATTAGAAAGATAAAAAGATTTCCTACATAATTATATTTTATTTATAATTCATAGACATTAAATAATTTAATTTATTTATGGCACAATGATGATGTAGTAATTACCATAATAGTGAACAATTGAAATAATTGATATTATAAATACACAAATAAATATAATTTGAGACTTTTTATGAGTTAAACTAATTTTATAAGTTAATATGAAATTTTAGGAATGATTTAATTAAATTTCTTCGAAGTAAGCATTCTATTATGAGTTTCAAAAAAATCAACTATTGAATTGTGTCAAAATTGACATAAAAGAGTTTTAAAACAAATATGATATTATTAATTGATATTAAATTCTTAAAAATCTATGGTTTGGCTAAGAGACTTATATAATGATATGTGTATCATTAATGGACTACTTAGGGGACGCTTGGTTGTATATAGTAAGTTTATTAACCATATTATATAAAAATACAAAGAGACATTGTAAAAGTGAAACTAATTAACTAAGAGTTAATACTTAAAGATAAGGTTAATATAATGATCCAAACCTTTCAAAATTATATTGGTTGAGTGCTTTTCGACCCATCCCTTCCATAACATTTGAATAATACACTTTTGAGCCTTTAGAAACCGAATATGAATTTATTATAAATTAATATTTCTAGCTTTTCCTAAGGTTCCCCTCACCCCTCTTATAAAAGGGTACTCCTCCTTCTCATTTCTTCACACCTTAAAAGCCTTTTTGATAGGCCAAAATCTACCAAAATACTCTCCCTACATCCCTCACTACAACCTAGAGGCCTTAGTTTGATCATAATGCCAACCTAATAATCCTTTTTGATCAATGCAACCGGAAGAACCCGAAGAAGAGGTAATGATTTCACCACCCTTTTCCAAGTTCCATTCATCTTCCACTTCTTCTTCCTTTGTTATTACCATTATAAAATAATAAATCCATTATTATATATATAATTTGATGTTATTATAAATATTTTACAACCATATTCAGTATTCTATCCACCCTTTGAATAACATGTCACCATACGTGCGTACGTACGGCTTACCGTATCCAAGTCGTGGTGTAATTGTTATTCAATATATTATTATTTGGATGGGTATAAAAATGATGTGTTACTCATGTAAATAGTAAATATAACATGTTAATTATTCTGTATATATGATATAAAATCCATATATATATTATTTTAATATCAAAAGAATGATATTGTCGCTCATGCGTACGTATGGACTACCGTCTCCACGAACGCGATGAGATTCATTCTCCATCATATCCATTCAAGTATAATTATCATTGATGATTTAAAAATGATGTTTAAGGACTTGATATCATTCTGGATATAAATAATATACATCATATACATTACAAACATGGCTTACGTAACAAAACATATAAAATAAAATGAGTAAGTTAACACCCGAAACAACGATAATACTTAGATATTCTTAACTAAGCAATGTTAAAAGATCCTATATGATATCATATGGACGTATATGATTCATGAATAATTTAATAACAATTATTCCACTACTATACAGGAGGATATCCTACCCCAACCATGGAAAAGTACAAGGTAAGGGTTTATTTCCCAATCTTTTCATTATTCGAGGTTTTTTATACGTAATAATCTACTGGGATATCTTTATCATCCACATCCATGTTTCTTAAAAATGTATTTCAGAAAATTTTTACTATTTAAAAGAATATGGGTTAAAGTCATTTATACCCTTGTTTTACTTTTTATAAGTGGTTTCTAAAGGAATCATTCCGTCGTTTTCCAAACAAGGTGCTTTTAATATTTTCGTGAAAATTAAGGTAATAATGTTTTTTTAACTTATACTGCGGGTGTGGATATTTAATGCCGTTATAAAATCATCGAAGCATCCCATACAAGCTTATATGAATATTTTCAAAGAAAATGTTTTATTTCATAAATATAAGACTCTTAAATTATTCAAAAATAGAAAGAGATATTTCTCTAAAAAGAGTTTTGATTTCATCTATATGTCAACATCCTTTGATGGATTTTACGCTTATTTGAAGTTGATTTATTATGATACAAATATTCTATTTTTTATTTAAGGTTTTGTAATATGTTTGACGGTGGATGTGCTATTTTTTATAGCATTCATATTTTATAGTGAAATTATTGACATTCTGTATGCTAGTTTTAATACGAATGTTCATGTAATGTTTAAACCTTTTCATATGGTAATGCATTGGACGTAATATGTGACGGGTGGAGCCCGCTATAGCTCCTCGATGCATAGGTATGTCTCATGAGACAAACTAGTGTCTTGGCATAAGGACTTGGAAAAATCTTATTTGTAGTCTTGGCACGAGGCCTTGGCTAGGTTGTTATGATAGTCCGGCATGATGCATTCCATAATTATGAAAGTGGTTATTGATATTTCATGTGATTATTCTATTAGTAGAATATCCATGTGAATAAGTAAATGGAATTATTTCATTTTACTTTTTCCATACTATATTTATGTTCAAGATTAAAAGGCTTTTGTTTTAGTTATACATTGCCTTAAATGTTTATGCTTATTTTTGTATGTTTTCGCTATATTGTTATCCTTATTGGGCATTTGAGCTCACCCCTTTTCTATGTTTTATTTTTACAAGGATGTGAAGAAGTAAGTTATGAATGACCTGCAGTGATTTTATGACGGGATAATAGTATGGACTATGGAGACATTATGTTGTTGTAGTAGTTTTTCACTTTATGATGTAATGTAAAACTTTATGAATATATCTAGTGCTTCCAAGGATACTAAACCAATCGGTCTTTCAAAATTTTATTTTTCTTGTGATCATGAAAATGTTATGTAATAACGCACCGACTCTGGGTAACTGGGGTCGGGGCGTTACAACATTCATGAGTATTGATCGCACAACATCATAGAAGGTGTTTTTTCCTTTAGTTGTTTGTCTGGGGATTATATATTCTTAAACAATCATATTCTCACATTTGGGTTATTATGTGCTTTTTAATTAAAGCCTATTTATTTCTATTCATGGTTTTGTTGAAGGATAAAGGGTAGTTTCTTATGGATAATGTTACATCCCTAGTTATCAGACACCCTGTGGGTGCATCTTATTTTTGATTGTTATACCTTTGAGGTCTAGAATTCTTTTATGGATTGGTTCATTTTCCATGCCTTGTTTTGATAGGATGGAGTTACTTATTAAATGAGATAATTGTGATACACATTGTGAACTTTTTTTGATTGGTAATTTTATTGTTGCATCTTCCAGAGGTAGGTTCACTTTTGTATGTTTTTTTTTTCTATTTTGACCAAGGGAGAATTTACTATGATAGCTTCTAGGTGGTCATCAACCTAGGGGTTTATACAATGAGAACTACCCAGGTGGTGGTATATAAATTTTTTATTCTATTTTCAAAAATGGAAATTAATAATGTGAGCTACCCCAGTGGTCATATGTAATTTATTACTGCTATGATAAGACCATTGGGGTTAGACCATTAGAGATACACATAGGTTAGTTATTAAATGAATTTTTTTTATGATATACCAGTGGGATTGGACTATGAAAACATTCCCAAAAGGGGATTTATTGAATAGTTGAATAATTGTGACGAGTCTACCAATCAAAATAAAAAACATGTACTTGGTCATATTCGATTGTTTACATGGTCTTCCAAGATGTATATTTGTTACTATTACACAGGGGTTACAAATCATAGGCTACATACCATATTTTACATGAATCAATATATGAATAATGAATGTTAACTGAATTCAATTAATGTTGTAGGATTGTTTACTTTTGAGCTCTCCCTAGTTAATGGCTTCATTTCTAGATATTACCTGCTATACATATATTCACTCATGGATAGGTATATATATTTTTGGAGGTTTCTTTTAATTATTAATCTGACACCCTGTTTGGGACATGTTTTTGGACCCAATCATATTTTTTGGTTTTAGGAATAGATTAGGGCACACACACTACTTAATTATGAACATGATTGTTGTTATTGATGGAGAGCATGAGAACAAGACGAGTCTAGATATGATTTTGGAGTTTATTTATTTTCTGTTTGTTGGTTTTAATATTGAATATCTATCATTGTGACTATTTCGACTACTTTTGAAGACACATGTGGCATGCATCATTCATATGTGCTCCAGTTGTTATATTACTATCAGTATTCTACAATTAATTTTTTGTATGGTATTGATACTTACACTATTATTTACAAATATCCTTGAGTTGTTTATACTTTTCAATGAGTTCATTTTTCCCCATTTATCACATCGTGGTCCTTTAAACTATTTAGAAGTCTCTTTCCATTGAAGAAATGTGCTAAATTTCATATGACCAACAAGGTTCGGGGCACCATTGGGTGGCACCCAGAACTGGGGTGTTACAAATTCAAATCAATGGAATTATCTTTTCTTCATTTCCAAACTATTTGGAGCATATAGAATAAGATAGGAAATAATATTTCATTGGTAATAAGCTATGCCTAGTATTTTCTAACTCGTGTATAGGGAAAATCCATGTTACCTCAAATATTGAAATTTTTCTTCTTTTTCAATTGTTATTGTTGATTTCATATCACCATTTAGTAATTCACTTTTTTCTATCATGATTAAATCATTGTGATAATATTTCTATTGCAACACGGTGATATGTGGGTATGCCATCTCAGGCGTCATATATACACGTGTTATTGGTCACATGTAGTGCATTCTTATCATTCCATTAAGTATGAATTATTGATTGCTTGATGGTCTGATATATGATGTACTAGACATGCATACTGCTTTCATGGATGTCTTGATAATATAACTATAATTGATTTATAGGTACTTCTATATTTAATGTTTCATTTAGATGGATGCCATGATTTGGTCCCTGATGTGTTATGGGTCCTCTCGGATTGGAATTTGGTGGATCAGGTTTGTACTTTAATTTAACTCTGTTATGATATTACATGAATAATGATGCCAAACTTTGATTAGCAATGTGTATGGGCCCTCATGGATCTGAAAATGTAATTCCTCAGAAATAATTTATGTTTTTTGGGGTTCCAAATATGTTTTAGTGCATTATTGTCTGGAAAACTAGACTACATGGCAAGTGATTTAATAAAAACGTTCCATGGATTCATCTATACTGGAAGAAATAACTATTCTTAAGTAAACAATGTGTACCATATGTACACACCGTATAGTGGTTGACCATGTGAATAATTGTGTGAGCAGAGACACGATGTTGATAAATTCATGGTATAACATATCATGTACTTGGAGTAAAAACCATATTGTAAGAGGACATGTATCTGGTCATGTGACAAACAATGTGGGTGAATGAAACATAGGTTGTACACAACATCTGTATCTTTTACACATCATGTGGTAATGGACCATGTATCTAGACATGTGGCTAATGACACAGGTTGTTGGAACATGTGTAGTATATTCCATGTCTAGTGCAAAAACGTCATATAATGTTACACCAGAATAACTGTGTTGTCATATCCATGTTGATGTACCTAGGAAGGATGAAAATTACATTTATATGACGTAATAATGGATGAACACACCATGTGTATGGGGTGTTACATGACCAGGTTGGTAGAGGTACATGACCAGGTTAATGCCTAGGAGAACACTTTGTGTATTAATTCTACACATCGTGTGTCCCCCATTTGTAAAACATTAATTTTTTCCTTATGATATTCTATACATTCACTTTTATGTTTTTTTCATTGATAATTATTTAATGAGGGGTGAACTTTACCATATAGAGTCAGGGCACCAAGAAGTCCTCCTATTATTTACCATATAAAGGGTGATGATCAGACACCAGAAATGGTAGATTAGAGACAACGAGTAGATCCATTTCCATGCTTTTATTTGGAAGAACTATTATTACATAAAAAAGTGATGATTCACGGTTCTGTGAAGGATTTTTTTACTACGATTCTAAAATTTCAGGGAGCACCATATCCTACCCCATCTATGGGAGAGTTGTCTCTTGTGTTCTAGAAACAACATCCTCCCACATTTTCATTTGATGAAGGACCACATGATTCCCAATCATGGTTGGAGGCACTATTTTCTATCTTTGAGAATCTAAAGACACCACCTGAATGGAGGATTACTCTTTCCATGTGAATGCTATGTGACTCTAACAAGTGATGGTGGGATATTATTTCACATGAATTACATCTCCATGATATGGCTTGGGTATATTTTTAGAGGACCTTCATTGATAACATCTACCCTGAGACATTGAGGGACGACTGAGCCTAGGAGTTCTTGAATTTGGAGTAGGTTTCTCTGTCAGTGATGAATTATTCATATTTAATTACATAGATTTAGTGTTTTTCACCTATTTTTGGAGGTGAAAAATTATCTTTGGCTAAGATATTTGAGGATAGTCTCTAGTATAACATCAGATCATATGTGAATTTTTTTTATTCTGACAGTGATGACTGCTATTGTAAATCAGATAATTATTATTGAGCACATTATGAAGTAGTTGGGAGGAGAATGCTAGGGAGGATCAGAATCCAGGACATGTTTTCCTTCGATAGATTATAGGATGCACAACAGGGATCAATCACATGGTGTTTCTTTTTTTGGATAGGTGGTATTATATAGTTTCATGAAGGGTGGCAATATGAGACTACATTCCCCGAAGGACCCAGTTGAGTTCCAATCCTATATAATGAGGGCTCATATTCTAATTTTTTGCTCAATGATTTCACTTGCATAAAGTGTGAGGGGATATGTTATGACTTCATGTTCAAGAGTACGACCACCAGTTTCTCAACAGTTGGTGAAATTGAATTCATTATGTCATTCAGGCTTTGGAGGTGGTTATAACTATTGTACCAAGAAATCATGTCTTCAGCAACAGCTGTGTGGATCAGCTCATTGTAGTATGTATGGGGTATAGGGATATGATATAGGTTAAACATTTCCAGTGGAGCAGACCCAATATGAGTTGGATCCTAGACCATCTACGGTTAGATGTACGATTCTAGTTTCATTGGTTTTAACATAAGCTATTTTGGATATATAGGCTTCCCATAGTTCTATATTTTTTGTCATTGTGGAGAGCCTTGGGCTCAGCATCATTACACATGATTATGTAAAGACACTAGAAACTCTGTTTGAAATTTCACAGCTACTATACATCAGTGTAAGGATTTACCTCTAGAGATAGGTTGGTCTCACATCATATGGGTACTCTATACCATAGAGAAAACAAGATTCGATGTCATTATCATAATGGATTGGTTGGCCTTTTTTCCCTGTCTTTGTTGACTTCTATCACCTAAGGGTGAGTTTCACTTCACTAGAGAGAGGGTCTTTACTACACTAGGGTGAATAGGATGTCCATCCAAAAAAATCTAGTCTCAAGCATCATTTTTTGGGAGGAATTACATGACAGATTTCATGTTTATATTTGGATGAAATAGGGAATTTCCATATGGACTTTCCTCAAGTGGTGGATCAATTTTTATATGTCATTATTTTGGAATTTATAGGTTTACTTCCAAACAGATACATAAATTTCATTATTGTGATTTTTTCAGGAGTAGCACTAGTGTCCATTCCAACTTTTAGAATCTCTACACCAGAGTTACAGATTCTCAACAATTAGGTAGAGGAGTTATATGAAAACTGTTTCTTCTTACCCAAAACTTCTTTTTAGGATTAAACTATCCATTTTTGTGATGAAGGAGGATGATACCCCCCGACCTTGGGTGGATTATCATAATCAAAACCAGTCAATGGTAAAAAACTGATATCCATTACCGATGATTTATTATCTCTTTGATGAGCTTCAAAAAGACCGAGTGTTCTTAAAGATTTAATTGAGATTCGGTTATCATCAGTTGCGTGTTAGAATTTCACATATACATATTACATTCATTAGGAGTAGTTGCAGTTTATAGTATTTGGCTATGGCATTTTGTCATAAAAAATAGTCAGTAGTTTTTGTGGAACTAATGAATGAATTGTTCCATCTATACATGGAATATTTTGTTGTTGTCATTGTGGATGATATCTGGGTGTACTGTCAAATTCGACATGACCATTCCCCCAATCATGAAGACTTATTAAGTACACGATGAGAGCATAAGTTATATGATAAGCTCTAAAAATGACACATTTAGATGGACAAGATTCACTTCTAGGGTTATTTTATCTCAGAGACAATATTACTATTATGCATAGAGAATGTGAGAGAGGTAGTTTTCTAGAAGAAACTAACGAATTTTGTTGACGTTTAGTGTGTTTTGGGGCTGACTGGTTACTAGATACAATTTATACAAGACTTCTCATGTTTTGTAGTGACTCTAATGGGCCTGACTAAGATGGGAGGGATGTACTTGTGGACATATTTCAATGATACAACTTTTCAGTAGATAAATGGGATTTTTAATTTAGCACCGATACTGATTTTCTAGTGTTGGGATTGCGTTTCCCCATTTAATATGATGCATAAGGTATCGAACTGTGAGCAGTGCATATACAGGTTAACAATTTTGTTGCGTATGGGTTTAACCAGTTGAGGTCACATGAGAGGTATTACCTAATGCATGATCATGTGTTAACCGTAGTTGTGAATTCTTTTCTACATTTGAGACATTATCATTACACATAGATTTCTGTAGTATACACTGACAACCAAATCTTAATGTATATCTATTCTCAACAATATATGAATTTAATATAGTAAAGGTTGGTTTATTACCTTCAGCCTTTTGACATTGAACATTCCTATACACCTGGGAAAGGCAACTTAGTGGTTGATGCATTGTGCAGGAGGTCTCAAATATAGAGAGTACAAGGGGCCAGTAGTGTGTGGAAGCTAATGGAACTATTCTCTAAGATTCATTTGGTGGTTACTGACATAAACATGAAGTGTTTTTCATTTATTGGTGTTTCCTATACTATTATAGATTCAGTAACAATATGGTAACTTTCAAATTGCAAAGGCCTAGTCCGATGAGAGAGGGTGTTAGGAGAGGTTCCTACTCATAGATGGACCTTAGGCAATAATGTCATTTTCCTATTACATGGACATGTATGGGATTCACCCGACATACATGAGGAGATTTTTAGAGTTTATTATTTTTTAGTTTGGGTAGTTCATGATGGTGTCACCAAGATGAATCGAGATTTACATTATCAGTATTGGTGGCCACGTATGATGAGGGATGTTGATGGTTTTGCAATGAGATGTTCCACTGTCAATAGGTGAAGGTAGGGAATCAAAAATAGGTAGAGATTTAACTGTATATACCCATTCACATGTGGATGTGGAATGATGTCGTGATTGATATTATGATTGGTTTACCATGTTTTTCTACAGGGAATAATGCAGTATGGGTTGTTATAGAAAGGCTCACAATGGTTTCACAATTCATTCTGATTAAAGAAACAATCGGTGTTGATGATATTGGAAGGTTTTAAAAATGAGTGATTTTATGTTTTAATGGCGTTATGCAATATAAAATTGTAGATAAGGATTAACGATTTACTTATTGTGTCTAGTAGGTTCTACATAAGGCATTGGGTACAAATGTAATTCGGAATATGGATTACTATCCCCATAAAAATGGCTACTCTGAGCATACAATTTAGGAAATGGAGGAAAATCATCAAGATTCCATTTTATATTTTTGGGGAACTTGGGAGAGACCCATACCCCTGGTAGAGGTTTCCTACAATAATTTTTTTAGACCACAATTCAGATGGCATTTTTTGTATCTTTGTACAATTGCAAATGATGATCACCCCTATGTGGGCTAGAGTTATGCAAGGCAGCTATAATGGGACATCATCTTGTCCAAGAGACCACTAATAAGGTGGATGTGATTCAAATGAGGATGGATACTGCACAATTTTGGAATAAAACATTTTCTTATTGAAGGAGATGGCCTCTAGAGTATGAGGATAGAGATGAGGTTTTTTACATATCACACTGACATTGGGATATATGAGTAATAGGAGACAGGGGAAACCTTCACCAAGATATTTCAGGTCATTTAATGATTTGGAGAGAGATATGAGAAGTTCATATCAGTTTTAGTTACTATAGTGGTTTTCGGCTATGCACACTATCATTCAGTTTTCTCAGTTATGACATTAATTTTCAGACTTGTCTCGTGTATTTCAACTTGATGAGGTTGAGTTTGAGGAGGATGCATCCTTTGAGGAGAATGATATTTATATTGTGGATCACAACATGAAAGTTCTCATTTTATGGTTTATTACTCTAGTTTGGGTGTTATGGAAGAAAATGTGAGAGTTGGACGAGACTTGGGAGTGGGACGCCAACGTACAATCACAGTGGGAAGAGTTTTTTTAATGCTTCTTTTTCACTACCCTTAAAATGGAAATTCAGTAATTAATTGCAGTAAGGGAGTTTTTCTGTTAGAACATTGATCATCATTTTAGGTATGGATCTTTATATCTTGTTTTTTCTAAGGGAAAATTAATATATGTTAATTTTATATGTACACCATGTGTACATATGAGTATACGCCATGTACCTGGGTATGACACACAGCCACGTACAAGCAGGGTAATGACCGAGTAAATGGTTATTTATGTTACTAGGTAGACCTTTTATGTCATGGTTCGGTTAAGGTCACTAAATAGCATATAAATTTAATCAAAATTCCATGTAGTATTCTTTTTATTTCATAAATCTAATCAAGGTCTCGTTTCATCCTCCTAAATTTCTTCTTCTCCCCTTGGTTCTTACAGGAGACCAATGGATGGGCTACTAAATTCTGAATGCCTCTAAATTATCCATCTTACCTTTAATTAATGTGTCATTAGGTGCATTAGAATCCCACTATTGATTTCTAAATTACAGAGTAGCCGTTATTCATAATTCTTCCTCTATTGTGAGTAATTCAAGGATAAACTTTTTTGACGTTTTGTAGGTCAATGTTTTTTAGGCCGATTTAGGGGATGATATTCAAGAGTAATGATCACGAGAAATCAGTTTAGGTTGTATTTGAAATTCAATGATTTTCATCGGATTGAATATGCTAAAAGTGTCGTATTACCACATTTAAGGTATTAATAGCTTTGAAATTATACATTTTTTATTGCCAATAATTGTTTTCTTCACGGATAATGGGTACTTTTTATGCATAATGTTATATACATTGTTATTGGACACACTATGGATGCATTTACCAAGTTTTATTTTTATGGATGTTTGTTTTGGAATGCCTGTTAGGATTTCAATGTTTTCCATGAACTTTTTTGTTCGGATGGAGTTACTAAATATATGATATGCATGTGACGCACATTGTGAATGTTTGAGAAAGGGTAATTTTACTCTGAGAGCTTCTTGAGGTAGGTTCATTTATGAATATTTTTTATTGATATGTTGACCAAGGGGGTATTGACTATGATAGATTCCATGTGGTCATAGACATGGGGGTTTATGCAATGAGGGATCCCATCTAGTTATTTATAATATATTGATACTATTAGACTAGGTGGTTAGAAAATGAGTGTTAAACAGAGGTTCATTATTAGATGAATTGTTTTTATGTTACATAATGGGGATTAGACTGTGAAAATAATCTTAAAAGTGATATTTTTGTATAATTGAATGATTTTGACGTGTCTGACAAGACAAAGAACATGATGAGATCTAGTCATTCATCTTTTTTTAGATATTATTTTGAGACGACTATTTTATAATATAACATAGAGGAAATAGATATTATGCAAGATCCTAAGGTTTACATGATTCAACAGAAGAATAATGAATGATAAATGAATGTAATAGAAACTTTAAGGATGTTTACATTTTAGCAGTCCCGAATTTATTTCTTCATTTCGGGTTGTTACCCTATATATATATATATGTATATATAAATATATGTTCTCTAATAGATAGGAACTTGATTTTTCATGGTTTCCTACTAGGATATGTCTCACAAACTATTTCGATCATTTTTTGGGACCAAAATAGATAATATGGTTATAGGTATAGATAAGGTAAAGCTCTCCTCTTCATTTTGTATGTGATTATGGTTGGTGGCCAAGAGAATAAGACCATTCTGGGTTGTGCAGTGTTGTTGGAGTTTACTAAATTTCTCATCCATGGTTTTAGTATTCTATTTCTAAAATTGAGATTTATTTGCATACTTTCTTAGACACATGTTAGATGAATCATTCATTTGTGCTCCAATTGTTATATTAATACCAGTCTTCTGCTGTTTACTTTTGATGTAATGTATTACTATGTCTGCTATTGTTTAATATTTTATATCCAATATTTATACTCTACAAATGACTGAATAGTTTCCCCATTATCCCACCATGTCCCTTTCTTCTAGTCAGGATCCTCTAGCCTTTAAAAATATCTGCTTGGGGTCATGTGACAACATTGGTTTGGGGCACATTGAGGTAGCACCGGGAACTGGGACATTACAACATGGAATATTTTCTAGCACTAACGAACCATTGCACACACCATCTTTTCCTATAAAAAAATATGAGGATTTAAACCCAGGGTAGGGGGTACATTTATACCAGATGAAAAAATTCCATCCATCTACACCATTTTCCTTACTAACTTATAGTTTTCATGCACCATTTCCTCGAATGTGAATTAAATAATATTGGTATTTTAATTGAAAATCTTATTTTTTAATTCATTAAGACTCAGGAGACAATGATCAACAATGGTAAGAAATTAATTCGTTAAAATTTAATCATACCAAATCAATTTAAAACCATTTTGCATATATCTAAACTCACCTCAAACAACATAACACAAAACGTCAAATTTTTATTGGCATAAGAAACCAGAAAAATATATCAATATAAATATAATCCATGGGGTGTCAATGAATAAAAAATAAAAAAAATTCCCTAAGGGTCTCAAAACAATTTATGAGTCTCTATAATGTTATGAATTTGGTACTATAAACATGGTTGGAGATATAAGTTGTCATATTCAATATTTTAAATCCTATTTTCCAGCACCACATTTAAATAATCAATTATTATCATAATAAAAAATATTTTGGTCACTCGCCTTCAATATTTAAATCCATTTATAAATTCTAGTATATATGATTAATCCACAATTAGATATTATTTGAAAAATAAATTAAAAAACCCTTGAGCAGCATGAAATATTTTTTAAAATGTATATTCACTAATAAACATAAATAAAACTTCAATACTAATTCTTTCCTTTGAATTACCTACAATAAGTAATAAAATTCCTTCCACAGACTGAAATTGGTCAAGAAAATTAAGTATTTAATTATAATTAGACATGTGTAATAGGATTAATTTCAAATTGAAAGGAATTAATAAAAAAGTATAGAGTCTATGAAATAAATTATCAATGTTATACGAATTGAATAAAATATTTAAAAAAAATTGAAACCAATTTTTTTTATTTTAAATTAACATTACATTTATTAAAAAATCATTTAATGTAATTAATAAAATAGTGGCATAGATTAATTAATAATAAACCATTCCATGATTCATCAACTATAATGATGATCATTCAAATAGGAAAAGTAATTCCCAACATACCACTTGATTATTAAAACACATGACTATTATGTCACCATAAGACACAAATTAAATCCCCATATTACATTTGGTTAATGAAAAAAAATAAAAATTACATTAAATGGTATTAAAGGATGTTAGATTTGAAAAATAAAATAAAGCAACAACTCAAATTTAATGAACCAAATTTAGTCAAATATGGAAAGAACAATATTTAATGGAATATCTGAATATCAGAACCCCATTTGTTCCCTTTATTATTTAAATGTATGTGAGAGTATAGGATTCAATAATCCAAAATGTAAAAGGTATAAAATCTAATAATTCCATGTAAATCAATAGTTCTTCATCTCTCATTATTATTCTACATATTTGGACAAACTGAATGGAAACCAATTCACCCACACATGAAAAAAACAAAACATTACATTTTTGCACACATTTTAGTAAACAATTAAATAAATTGAATTAGGTACATAATTAAAAAACATTTATCCTAGTTTCTTTGAAAAACAATATATTTGTATTTAACAATGATATAATTTGATGAGAGATAATTATTTTAGGAATGTTAAAATTACCATCCCCAAAATTGATGAAAAAATAGATTAATGCATGTCATAATTTCTTATATTTGAGTATCAATTGAGGATTATAGAAAAAATCATCATCACAATAATATTATCTAAGAATAAAAATAAATGTTCAGATTAACACCCCTTATATAAATAATTCAATCAATTATTTCCACATTTTTACACATAATTCTTTTTAATTAAATTAAAATGTGGTATCTTCTGTAAAAACATAAAAAAAGTTATCCAAGGTCATTTAAACCATACATTTGTAATTTTAGGTGATCTAGGGAGTATCCATGAGTAAAAAGTCATTTTTATGTCTCCTACATGAAGTGGAATGAATTATATTATTAATAGATTCTCATAGTGAAAAGTAAAACAACTATATTGAAATTCTTAACTGAACTCACATTCCAAAAAAAATTTATAATTCTATTATGATCAACTTTTCTTATGTATTAACATATAAAAAAGAAAATAATAATATAAAGACCCGGAAATTTTAATGAATTTTTTTTATAAATTTTTTTAGAATTTCAGGAGTCTACAGTTTTTAATGGTGCCTGCTTTCGAGGACCAGTGTTCCCGGAATCAATTTCCCAAGTTTTGTCTGGGTATGTTCAGTAAACGTACGAGCGGGTTTTTATATATTTTAAACCGGTTCTTTGAATTTAAATCTCAGGGCACCGGTGAACTCAAAACATTGATATTCGCTTAAGGATACCTTTACCACAATTGTGTATGGACTAGAGTAGTAGTTATATTTTGGGACATCGTAGGAAATTAAATAAAATTGTTGTATTGTAAAATTTTATTTATAAGGTGTTTATTTCAACCAAAGGGAAGTTAGGGTGGGGCCCACAACCCACATAACCTCCCATGAGAGGATAATGTGTGGTGCGGCCCACACGAGCACCTAACTCTTCATATTACCTTTAACTCCCAAGAAACCCACTTTTTAACTTATGAACTCCCACTTAATGGTGGAACCCCTCCACCACCCTCCATTAATTGTGCACCCCCAACAATTTAATTAATTAAAAACTGATAATTAAATGGTTCATTTGAATTAATTTGAAATTCATGGCATTACTAAATTGAGTAGCATTTATTTTATTTGTGTTAGAGAATATTCGATTGGGGGAAGCTCGGGAGTATTGAAAGAAAGGTGTTTATCTCTCAATGAAGAACACCATTCTTCAATGAAGACAATATCTGACAAATAACGCGATGAACTTCTCCAATGAAGCTTACTCTTCCGATGCACCCCGATGTCAATGAAATCGACGTCCGTATTCCACGACGCCCAACCTCTACGACGCTCGTCTTTTGCGGCTCGCCGATGTGAAGCATCATATATGAGGTAGGGGTTTTTAATAATTTTAAGTGAATTATTTATCATGTTCTGGTTGAATCATTTGGGATGTCTTCGGACAACTTCTATCGCATAACGTGGAGGGAACATGCCTAACGAATACGGTCTGATGACTCTTCCTTGAACCTTCTTTTTATTCACGATGGAGGCGGTGATGGAAGAGGCAGAGACAACCGAAGGCAGTGGTGGGAACGTCGGCCTCGCTCCAACCCGTTAGAGGACCACGACACTAGGTGCCATGTGGTCAAATGATACTGAGACCTGCAAATGGGACAGTCATCCAAAGAAGAACCGGTCGGCTTTAGCTGGCCGGGATGGAGAACCACGACGTCCCGTTGGCGCCGCGCTGCGGAGCACCACGACCTGTGCTTCATGGGATGCTTTTTCCACATACCAGCCGGCCACCTACTGGACGGACAGAAGGGAGCCGCGACACCCACTGGTGCAACGTGCAGATGAATAGCGGCCCACTTCTGATGGCCGCTCATGATGAATGAGATCAGCCAACTTCGGTCGGCCAGGCAGGAGGGGCGGTGCTGCTCGACGGCGCCGTTTCAGAAAACCGGGGGGGGGGAAGGCACACCCCCACACCGCTCAGCCATCTGGCCAAGCCACAGCCAGCCACGGGCTGGGTAGAACCCCAGCACTCCGAGCATGGGGGTTCGGGCCTATTTCGCTTAAATGTGATTAACTTCATTACCATACATCCAAATGACATGCCGTCTATGGCACTATGACCCTGGCGGAGATGAGGACATTTTTCAATAATCTAAGTGAGTTTTTTACAACTTTGGAGAATAGCTGGGTTTAGAACGAGCATAATTTCAACCGGGCCCTTGGAAGAGAAAATCCTATAACTCTCTGACTGGGCGTCCGATTGACGCGCCATCTATCACGTTGGGTTTATTTTGATAAGATATAACTTTGGGAAACATCAAATCTGATCTTAGTGACAATTTATATATCAATGTATTTGACTCATGGAGTATACCCTCTCAGAATCGAGAGTGTTGTGTGCGAGAACCCCATATCTGGATGCGACTGCGTTGACTACTGTACTCGAATCCTCCTTGGGTTTGACAGCAAAGACTACTGTATTATAATCCTCTGTGGGTTCGAAATTGACGACTACTGTAATGGAATTATCTGTGGGTTCGATAGCGATGACTATTGTTCTTGTTTCCTGTGTGGGTCCGGTATTTTTAACTATGTACTTGTATCATGTGTGGGTCCGAAACAGTAGCTGGTCTTGTATACTGTGTGGGTCTGTCAACATAACTGGTTTTTGTTTATGTGTGGGGTCGATATATTAGGTGAATCAGTGACTACATTTGATCATCTCTTTTACTCTCGATATAACTGGTCTTGTATCCTGTATGGGTTTGACAGCTCAGTTGGTTTTGAATCATGTGTGGGACTGACAGTTTAGATGAACTGGTGGCTACATCTGGTCATATATATCTCTCTACTGTGGTGGAATACCTATGTGAGCTGAGTCATGACTTTCAATCATTATCATTGATGTGATTGAATTTACATCATGTGTGGACTGGGTTGTTCTTGGGGTCGATTGTTGTAGCCGAACTAAGATTGATGACATACGTATATGTATGGTCATATACCTATGTAGGGTTGGTTGATACTTTGTGGTTGTATGTTTCTTCTGTGGATTATCCTTTGTGGATGCTGGGAGACCATCGGGGGTTTCAGGGTCTGTACTGAGTATCGTTATACTCACCCTTGCACGGGCTATGCCCGATCATCATTGTGTTGGATGCAAATGACAGACAACGTTGACGGATGCCGAGAGTGAGCAATGACTAGTCGGTACCTGAAGATAGACCACATGGAGGGACGATACATGGAGCGGACCGATGGGCATGGAGTGCTGAGGTGGACATCTGTACCTACCCATCAGGTAGGATACTCGGGGGGACGTTCCAGGAGCTTCCATTTTTAGCTCTTTTCCATTTCTCAGTTGTACTTGTTTTCCGTAGTACCTGTACTTTAGTGTTGGGATTCTATTTCCATCCCCCTTTAATTTCAGTACTACATTATGTATACATTATTCACATAGTTTTTACTTAATTTTTCTTACTCTGTTGTGTTTGTTTTCTTTCTAAATGTCAATGCCTTTTCAGCTTAGAGATTTACATCTTTGGTGTTTGTCGCCAGCCCCTGCTGTATGGAAGGCGAGATTGGGGTAGTCACGACATGGGCCCCGAGGACGGGTCATGACAAATTGGTATTAGAGGAGTCAGTTCTAATGCAAATCACATGACTCTGATCATTATTTATATGAAGATACATTGTTATAATTATTGAGTGTGGTTTTCCGTCCTGGGAGTCTAGTGTTGGTGTGGCGGCCAGTGTATCTATACATAGGGACCCTGACCTCTGATTTCCGAGTCAGAGCACGAAAACACTCATTGTGTGTGTGTTTCCTTTAAATTGATTCTTTTGTGGTCTCTTTGAGTCAGCTCAGCAAGTATAACTTATTGACCATGGTGCACCTGTTCATTATCAGGACTCCACTACGAAGACAACCAGCTAGGTTTCCAGAGAGAGAGTACATGATGAAGGCCCACTGAGCGACAAGACTTCGGTGCTTGGCACTCATAAAATGTTTGACCCTTCGTGTGGTGTACCAGCATCAACAACACCCGTTGGACAGGAGATACCACCAGCCACACTTGAAGACAATGCATGCTGACTGAGTGCATTGCAAGAGTTTCAGCAGCAGAGGCCTCTAAGGATTTGAGGAGAGATAGATTATCAGGAAGCAGAGGATTGGAGGGAGCTGATTACTGGAGTTTCTTCCTAGTTGAGAAACTTGTAGATCATATTTTGATCATAGCTACTAATATTTTTCTACAATTGACCATGAGGTTGGTCCTCATAATGACGATGTTTCTATTCTTGGACCATTTTCCAAGATGGTACCTTCTGCCACTGTGCCGACTATATCACTACACGTTGGTCAGTAGACATGACCGGTGGTACCGGTAGTGGGAACTTGTAGGATTAGTGCCTTTCATGTGTTTTGGAACTAGATGTCCCTCATGTTCCTAGGTGAGCCCAACCCACAAGAGGCTTATGACTAGCTTGTGGAGGGGGATGAGAGTTTCCTAGAGCTTATACAGCTTCGGCAGGACCACGTGTCAGTAGCTGAATATTCATAGAGGTATACCAATCATTCCTTGCGCTCGATGAATATGATTTGATTAGTGCATTAGATCTCAGACCTCTGAGCGAAGTGAGTTTAAGGATATCCGATTGAGCACTTTTTCCTCAATGCATTCCTACTTATGTTAGGGTCCTAGAGAGAACCTTTATGATTGAATGTTCGTTTGCTGAACGGATACAGCCAGTGAATGATAAATGTTGGAAAGCATTAAAATGGCATTAGTCTTAGAGACTTGAGTGTGGAAAATGTTTCAAGAAGAGGAAGTGTTAATTACAGATGAATATACAGGTCAGCAGATGTGAAAGTAGAGCCAGGAGGGTAGTATGAGGCGGTGAACATTTTGACATGTTACAACCACCTTCCTTTGTATTCCCCTCTAGGCTCATGGAGCTGGAGGGCAGGGGGAGAGAGGAGATTCATATGGTCAAGGAGTGTGACCCAAGGGATCTATTAATGATTTGAGATATGGTCTATGTCTACTACTATCTATCGTATCAATAGACATAGGTTCTAATCATTCCTTACTTCCATGAATCATGTCCCAAACCTAGAGTTTCCGCTTATGCCGCTGACGTAATCCTCATGTCTGGAGATACCTTTGGGAGGAGACTCGATAATCACACATATGCTGACGATGTTATATGACCCTTAAGGTGAGAGTTTCGGTTGGAACCTCTTGGTGGTATCATCGAGGCCTTACGACTTTAGTTTGGGTATCGATTGGGTAACCACAGTTCATACACCGATTGATTGTATTAGGAAAAAATGTTATGGTTTAACTACAATTTTGGGATGAGTATTCCATGGTCTGCAAAAAGGATACCCTAGGCAGTATAGGATGTAATCATGAATAAGTGGGTACAGTCGATCACTCAGGAGTTGTCAAGACTTACCTTTGTTCCATAATTCTCCAGAGATGCAGCACCGCTTTCAGCTTCGACGAAGAAGTGGAAACCCTTCCTGTGGTCAGATAGATGTCATCAAATCTTTGTAGAGCTGAGGTAGAGTTTGACCAATGCGCCCATATTGAGGTTACCGGAGGAGGTCGTATGGTACGTAGTTTACAGCGACACGTAATGGAACAGACTCCGGTGTGTCATCATGCTAGAGCGAGCAGTGATCAGGTTTGGTTCACGGCAGTTGAGACAACCGAAGTAGAACTATTCTACCCATGACCTGGAGTTAGTATTTGTGGTATTCTCCATGAAGATGTGGCAATACTATCTAATTGGTGAGAATTTTACAGTCCACTCTGACCACTAGAGTCTTAGGTAAATCTTCTCGCAGAAGGACCTAAACCTAAGACATCAACGTTGGCTCGTGTTACACTAGGACTTTGACTTTGGGAAAGTATATACTCCTAGGAAGGGGAACATTGTAGTAGATTATCTCATCAGGAGATTGGGAATTTGGCTGTTAGGATAGGCTATATAGCAACTTGCCACGTTGGAGAAATACATTGTTGATAGAGATGGAGAAGCATTTTTGTAGTCACTCACAGTCACCCCTCCACTTCTACAATGGGTCAGAGAGACACAGTTTGGGGATGTTGACTACGAGGCGCAAAATTCTCAGATATCTATAGGGCAGTAACCTGATGGATTTTCTAAAGGTGGTTAGCACGTCATCCTCTTCAATGAACATACCATGGTACCTGTTTCTTTATAGGAGGAGGTGTTGTGGGAGTTTCACACTTCCCCTCTAGCAGTACATCCAAGAGTGGTGAATATGTACCATGTCCTCATACGACAGCACTGGTGGCCAAATATGAAGAAGGTTATAGCATAGTTCATTTCACGATGCCTCACTTTTCAGCAAGTGATGCTGGAGCACCAGGTACTAGCATGCTTGGTACAACCCTTAGAGGTCACAGAGTGGAAGTGGGATGTGAGTTCTATGGATTTAATGATGGAGCTTCCACGTACTTCTAGAGGACATGACTCTATCTGTGTTATTATAGAGCCACTCACCATGTCCGCCCACTTCCTACCGATCTGAGAGAAGGGCTCAGTAGAGAGCTTGGGATGCCTCTACGTTTAGGTGCGGATGAAGACTGCATAGAGAAGAAAATAGTATTATGTTGATAAGAGACGGAGACCACTGGAGTTTGAGGATGGTGACCAAATATTCCTCTAGGTTTCACCTCGATGGGGTATATAGAGATTTGGCTGAGGTGGAAAGTTATCTCTGCGATTCATCGGGACGTTGTAGGGTCTCAGCAAAGTAGGCAAGGTGGCTTACCTCATGGTCCTTCGACCTCAGTTACACCGGGTGCACGACGTCTACCACATATCTCAGCTGTGGAGATACGTGCATGACCCATCCCACATCATAGAACAGAGGGAGCTAGACATCGATGATGGGGAGACATTCATGGTGATCCCTGTGGAGATCAATGATCGATAGGAGAAGGTCCTATGTGGATGGTCTATTCTGATGGTGCGCATTCGCTGGCAGTATGGAAACCTCCACAGGAGCACATAGGAGCGGGAGGCTCATATGCGTGCTCCGTACCCCCTTATGTTTCCATAGTGTGTCTTGTAGCTTTACAAGGACGTAAATCCCTAATTTGGGGGTAATTTAAAGACCTATAAATTTGAAGGAAGTTTTGTTCATCAATTATTTGGAATTTTATGAGTCCACAGTGTAGAGACCCGAAGCTAGACGTACATTGATATTACATTACTTTTGCGGAATACTTAGTACATTACAAAAACACACACACAAGGACCGTAATAGTTTAGTGTCTTTGGAAACTCGGACTATAATCTTCTAATCGTGGTGAAAGATCTTCAAAATCTCCCATAAAGATCTTCCACTTTTTATTTACCTAAAACTGTTCTTTATATCCTGGGGAAAAGAAAACATAAAAGGGTCAGCTCAAATGCTCAGTAAGTGTAAACAAAATAAATATCAATCACATCATATTCATAAGAACATAGCATTTTGGAAATCATAACCTGCAAAAGAGAGCATAATTTCATAATCATGGGATAAATCATGGTAGTGAAATGTAATCACAATAATCATAACTTAAAACATGAAACTTTGTGGCATTCACACATAATCATAGAGAATCATTTCTTGTTAGTCAAGACTCATTGCCAAGACTATCTTAGTGGACAAAGTCCCTTTCTGAATCGAGTAACCCTCGTTTCAGTCCTGTTTCACTAAACCGGTATAACCTACCATTCCCGCCATGTCTATCTCATGAGATATAAAATCTTTACCCAATGCATTGGAGGGAGATATAGGTCCCACCCATCTTATAATGAATCCTTTCTTATGTGTGCCACATAATCATAAATCATACATCATCGCATAACCCATGTAATAAAAATGGGATTCTTAAACAACATGACATCATAAAACAATTCATATAAGATAAAGGAATTCATAAAAATATTTCCATCAAAACATAATCAAATCCATGTAATAATAGGGATAAAAACAGAACCCTTTTATTATCTTAGATGGAAAATAATTTTGATAAAATACTTGAACTTCATTCTTGAGGAAAATATCTTCAAAAACATTTTTCCTTTCATAACATGTCATAAAACTTTAAAATAAAAGAAGTTGATTAAAAATAAACTTGAAAACTTTTAAAGGAAGCTTCTTGGAAATAATGTTTTAAAAATCCATTCATGCTGTATAAGTTAAAAAAAACATTCTTCGTACTTTTGTCGGAAAAGTCAAAAAGTACCTCGTACGAAAAACGACAAAAGATTCCTTTCATACATATTACTAAAAACTCACCAAAGGGTAAAAATGGCTTTAAACAATTTTAGGTGGATGGAAATAATATTACATATTGATGAAACATGGATGTGGATGATAAAATACACCCCAGTAAATACTTACGAATAAACAATCTCGGATAAAAATGAGATTGGGATATTTCCCTTACCTTTGGTCCGACTTGCTTTGTAAGTGTCCAAACCTCCTGTATAATGATTTAAATCAAGTTATTGACATATTACAGAATCATATTCATTGTTATGATATCATATATGGTTCACTTATGACATTATATTACCCGTTCTTTTGTAAATTCCATATTAAAGAAGCGTTTTGGGTAAAATCGTTTCATTTATCGTAGGTGTTTTGACTTGTTGTTCTTGACATCATTATTACTTATATCATGATTTACATACTTCCAGAATATAAAATATGATTTATATATCATATATATTCAGTATATATATATATATAATAGGTAGATAAATAAAATGAAAAACACCGTTCATGGAGACGGTAGTCCGTACGTACGCATGAACACTGTTTTCCTTTCCTTATTGTCTTGAAATGGAAGTAAGTAGATGACATAAATATGTATATATATATATAAATCCAGTAGCATTATAATGTCATATATTTCATTATTATTTCTTATATATACTTTATAATCATTCTTAAATGGTTAACATGGAGAATGAATCTCATCGCGTCGTGGAGACGGTAGTCCGTACGTACGCACGAGCGATGATATCATTTCTATAAATATTGAATTGAATTGGAGTGGATTATAAAATATATCAGAATAAATATTATGTTTTAATAACTATGTATAGTTATTCTTTACACCATTATACCCATCCATGTAAGGTGGTGGTGGAAAATAGATTACACCACAGCGTGGAGACGGTATTCCGTACGTACGCACGCGCGGTGATTTCTTTTTCCTTAGGATGGATAGATGGTGAAATATGGTTGTTTCATACTTATAATAACATATAAGTATATGAGTGATACTGATGTTATTACTTCATAATGAAACAACCTAAGAAGAAGAAGTGGAAGAAGAAATAAAGACGAAAGAATTGGTAATGGTAATTACCTCTTCTTTGAAGCGCCTTTTGGAGACCTCCTCTTAGGGAACTAAAATTGGTCTTTGAGGAAGACCAGAACCTCTAGGATGTTTCTAGGGAAGTGGAGAAGAGATTTTGGCCGGGGTTGTCCGAGCTTGAGTGCTCAAATTGGTGTGAGGAGGAGGGGGAGGAGGTGTCCTTTTATAAGGGAGGAAAGGGGCACCTTAAGAATATCTCCAAATATTATTTTATATTAAAGTCAAAATCGGTTTATAATGGTTCCAAAGGGTCTTATTTCGAAGCTAAAGTGTGGATGGGTCGAAATCCTATCAACCAATAGGATTTAGAGAAGTTTAGGGTATTATTTTAACCTTATCAATTTGATTTAACTCTAAGTTAAATAATTTAACTTTTACCGTGTCTTTTTGTTTTCTTTCACTATATGGTTAATACACTTACTATAAAATGCCAAAAGAACCCCAAATTGTTTATTATTAATATATATATCCTTATATAAGTCATTTGACCGAACCTTAGATTTTTAGGAATAAAATAACAATTAATAATATAATATTTGATTTAAAAACTATTTTGTGTCAATTTTGACACTATTTGATATATGATTTTTTTGAAAGTCATAACAGAATTATATGTTCGAACCAAGTTGATTAGATCAACAATAATATATCATAGTAACCTATAAAATTAGTGGAATTCATAAAAAGTCTCAAATTACATTCATTTGAGCATTTATAACATCAATTATGTTAATATTTCCTTAAAAGGGTAATTACTGCATCATCGTTGTGTCATCAATAAATTAATTTATTTAAAGTCTAAAAATTATAAATAAAATATCATTATGTATGAAATCTTTCTAGCTTTCTAATGAATATTTATAGTCGAATTTATCTTATGTATAACTCCATATTAAAAATGGTTTAGTAAATAAACGTTGATTTTAACTCTTTTAACTCTTCTTTGAATTAAATAATAATAAATGTCCTAATCTAATCCAAGTGGGCCTAAATGGTCATATTATATTCATAAGGTTGTTTTTGGTCGAATTACACTTATCCAATAGAATTA
This sequence comes from Viscum album, assembly GCA_963277665.1. Taxonomy (NCBI): domain Eukaryota; kingdom Viridiplantae; phylum Streptophyta; class Magnoliopsida; order Santalales; family Viscaceae; genus Viscum; species Viscum album. Next base: position 1,971,233,988 of record OY728132.1, read on the forward strand.
GGGCATGTGTTAGGGTAATAGTAATATCATATTTACCCTTAGTTACCCTATTTACTATTAACCGTGGTAAAAAAAGTAAAAAGTTACTATTCACCAAAAATTATTTTGATCTCATTGAACCACATTTTACTTACTGACATCAACCGTGTCTCTCGGATTTTTGAAATTCTATCCACAGAAGCGGTAAAATTAAGATTTATGAAGAAATTAATTTTTTTAACTACCACTTAGTAGTTTCACTATTCATCAAAAATTGATGTTTTTCAGAACAATTCCAAAATTTCATCCTAAGCTATATTTCATATTCTGAATTCAAAAATGAAGTCTATTTTACCATATTCATATCATAGAATTTTCATTAATTAATTTTATAATTAAATCCCGCTGTTAAAACAAATAGCGTGTTTTTAAGAAACAATATCTATCAAAAGATTGACACTTGATTATGTCTGGTTTAAATGTGAAATTACATCCAATGACCAACATTGTATTAAATTGTAAAAATATATTCTAAATATACTTTATAACCACTCAAATTAATAATTTATCACTATTAATTATTTCGACTAAAAAAGTTGTTTTTAATTATAATTTAGTAATTTTCACTATTCATCAGAATATGAAAGTTATCTGAAAAGTACCAAAATTTCACCTTAGGCGAAATTCAATACTCCGAATCCATAAATGAAGTCCATTTTGAGAGCTAAAATTTCTAAAATTTTAAAAAATGGTTATTACTATTCATAACGGCTAGTTTTAATAATATTTTAATAGCATATCGTTGTTTCGTGAAACTCAGTATTGCGTACTACACACGCTATCGAGGAAGGTTGCGATTGCGTGTAATGCAAGGAAAGTCAAGGATGCGTGTTGTGCAAGCTCCTTTTGGGGTAGCATACAACACAAGACATTAGTGAAAAAAAAATATTTTTCATAAAATCTTGGGCTGTTACATTCTACCCCCCTTAAAATGAATTTCGCCCTCGAAATTCGTCGGGGTTATAAATGGTTTACTATTCGAAAGTTTCTTTAATAGAAACCCACATCGTAAAAAGGAATACCAAAACAAGGCTTTAAAAACTAAAGTATGAAATGTAACGATTACCCAAATAAACTAATCAATGGGTTTCCACATAGGTGAGAATATGGATATGGAAGAAAAATCTAACCATCATGTTCTGATGGAGAGTGGTAGAGAACATGGCTATGGAAAAGCCAATAATCACAAATCCAAAGATTTGTGATGATATAAGGTACCATCTGATTCATCAGGTATAAGATCACTAGGACAACATTTTTGGTTTTCAAGATCATTTCCCTAAGGTTGAAAATTTGATTTAGAATAAATACTTACTTTATTTTGGTACAATCTCACTATTTTTCGTGCCTTGAACAATTTCCACTTCATCTCTTAAATAAATGAAGTTGAATTTGTTATTCGTGAAGTGTTAGCAGATCATGTGATAGAATGATGGGTCATTCCATCTGTCTCAAACAAAAGGTTAGCAAAAATTATATACATAAGTCGATCTATAGTGAGAGTAATCACATATGGTTCCTAAAATAGACTTATATATCATACTGCTTAATATAATAAAACTAGTTTCTACTAAACAGGGACTTCCTGTAGGCCAGTGGTAGGCGATAAAGGCCAGTCGCACTTCGGTTGTGGGTTCGATTCCCACAGCCTTGTCCGAAGCGATGGGCTGTCGCCCGTCCTGCAGGTTGTCCTTTTTCTAAAACTACATTACTATAACATCCCATCAATAATATCGAAAATCTTCTATCCTTAAACAATACTAACTTATGTCCAACATAATCAATTCTAATCTTTAGGCTTATCCATAATACTGCAGTCCACTCTCATAATATAGTGAAAACGATAACCAGAGATTTAATACTGTCGTTAATCCCCATATATATGTCTTGTTGGTCACATTCCAAACATTCAAAGACCTTAATCATGTATTCTCTTGAATACCCATTGAACCTTAGTGAAAACTTGAATGCAGTTAAAAGTTAACACTTTCCACATACCAAAAATCCTTAAAATTCTATATACTCAAACCATGATATCACTTAGTCCTTATATCAATCATGAGCTCATGAATACTGGTAAACATTTCATTTTCTCGTTTTCCCTTCATTATGCGCATAATATCTCAATCACTTTGAACACCACATTAGAACAATACATAAATATTCCAATATTCCAAGATAGAACATTATTTTGGAATCCCATTACATAAACACTTAATCATTCCACCACATCATTGTCATATTCAACATTGCCAATAGTGATCGCATGTGACTTCCCTTTGTCCTTTGCCTTAAGCGGTTGCTCATGTCGATCATCACTTACCCTTGGATTAGGGCATTTATTAGCATAATGCCCCATTTCCTTGCACTTGAAGCATTTAAGTGTTGGTTGTACGTTCTCTGCAGTGTTTTCTTTATTCACTTCATTAGAATCCAATTTTCCATTACTTCGACACTCAGCTGCTCGATGACCTTCTTTTCCACACTTAAAACATTTTCTAGTCCCTTTAAGACAATCTCCACCATGCTTCTTTCCACACTTTGTGCATAAGGAAACATTCATCTTCTTTTCACCATTATTCTGAGTTTTCTCCTTGAACTCCATCTTTCGTTTCTTGTCAAACCCATGAGATGGATATGTAACACCAACTTCCATTTCTACCTTGATAGCACAACGCACAATTTCTTCATAGCTACTGAAGTCTCTTATAGCTAATTCGCTTCGAAGACTTGGTTTTAAGCCACTGAAAAATCGATCAACTTTACTTTCAGGTTGGATGATAATACCAGAAGCGTACCTTGCAAGTCTTGTAAAATTTGCTTCATAGGTACTAACAGATTCATCATCCCTTTGCTTCAGTTCAAGGAACTCTTTCTCCATCTTTGTTCGGAGAATACGAGGGATGTACTTATTGAAAAATAAGTTCTTGAACTTGTCCCATTCCATAGACTCAATTTCATCCCTTTGCCTCGTATTCTTAATAAGATTCCACCATTGATCAGCATCTCCTTCCAAACGATACACTACTAGGATGACTTTATCATGTTCAGAACATTGAAGAACTGAAAATATCTTTTCAGTAGTACTAATCCATTGTTCAGCAACTAATGGATCAGTAGTCCCACTGAAAGAAGGCGGACGCTGCCTCATGAAGGATTCAACAGAATGTTGCTCCATCCTTTGCTCGTTTGGAAGTCCTTCATGATTCATAGCTTGAGAAAGTTGTGTGAGCATGGCTACAAGATTTTGCATTCCAGCTCCCATATCGTTGGGTTTCTCAGGGGGACAATCATTGCATTGTCCATTGCATTGATCAACACGGTTCCTTCGGGTTCCAGCCATTGTCTAAAACCCCAAAAGAATAGTATGAGAGGCAAAAATCATGCTAGGGAAAACAACATAATAAAGGGGTAGTACCCTCAATATCTAACAACTTAGGTTAAATTCTAAGATCGTTAGCGCAATTCTAGGACTATAACCTATATGTATACTTAACCTTAGAGACATCCCTAGACATACCTTAGAAATATCTCTAGGGATCTCATTAACGTTTTCGCATCCTAGTTTCCAAAGGTTGACTAAACCTTTCCTCTGATACCAACTGTAGAGACCCGAAGCTAGACGTACATTGACATTACATTACTTTTGTGGAATACTTATTACATTACAAAAACACACACACAAGGACCGTAATAGTTTAGTGTGTTTGGAAACTCGGACTATAATCATCTAATCGTGGTGAAAGATCTTCAAAATCCCCCATAAAGATCTTCATCTTTTTTTTTACCTAAAACCATTCTTTATATCCTGGGGAAAAGAAAACATAAAAGGGTGAGCTCAAATGCTCAGTAAGGGTAAACAAAATAAATATCAATCACATCATATTCATAAGAACATAGCATTTTGGAAATCATAACCTGCAAAAGAGAGCATAATTTCATAATCATGGGATAAATCATGGTAGTGAAATGTAATCACAATAATCATAACTTAAAACATGAAACTTTGTGGCATTCACACATAATCATAGAGAATCATTTCTTGTTAGTCAAGACTCATTGCCAAGACTATCTTAGTGGACAAAGTCCGTTTCTGAATCGAGTAACCCTCGTTTCATTCCTGTTTCACTGAACCGGTATAACCTACCATTCCAGCCATGTCTATCTCATGAGATATAAAATCTTTACCCAATGCATTGGAGGGAGATATAGGTCCCACCCATCTTATAATGAATCCTTTCTTATGTGTGCCACATAATCATAAATCATACATCATCGCATAACCCATGTAATAAAAATGGGATTCTTAAACAACATGACATCATAAAACAATTCATATAAGATAAAGGAATTCATAAAAATATTTCCATCAAAACATAATCAAATCCATGTAATAATAGGGATAAAAACAGAACCCTTTTATTATCTTAGATGGAAAATAATTTTGATAAAATACTTGAACTTCATTCTTGAGGAAAATATCTTCAAAAACATTTTTCCATTCATAACATGTCATAAAACTTTAAAATAAAAGAAGTTGATTAAAAATAAACTTGAAAACTTTTAAAGGAAGCTTCTTGGAAATAATGTTTTAAAAATCCATTCATGCCGTATAAGTTAAAAAAACATTCTTCGTACTTTTGTCAGAAAAGTCAAAAAGTACCTCGTACGAAAAACGAAAAAAGATTCCTTTCATACATATTACTAAAAACTCACCGAAGGGTAAAAATGGATTTAAACAATTTTAGTTGGATGGGAATAATATTACATATTGATGAAACATGGATGTGGATGATAAAATACACCCCAGTAAATACTTACGAATAAACAATCTCGGATAAAAATGAGATTGTGATATTTCCCTTACCTTAGGTCCAAATTGCTTTGTAAGTGTCCAAAACTCCTGTATAATGATTTAAATCATGTTATTGACTTATTACAGAATCATATTCATTGTTATGATATCATATATGGTTCACTTATGACATTATATTACCCGTTCTTTTGTAAATTCCATATTAAAGAAGCATTTTGGGTAAAATCGTTTCATTTATCGTAGGTGTTTTGACTTGTTGTTATTGACATCATTATTACTTATATCATGATTTACTTACTTCCAGAATATAAAATATGATTTATATATCATATATATTCAGTATATTTATATATATAATAGGTAGATAAATAAAATGAAAAACACCGTTCATGGAGACGGTAGTCCGTACGTACGCATGAACGATGTTTTCCGTTCCTTATTGTCTTGAAATGGAAGTAAGTAGATGACATAAATATGTATATATATACATAAATCAAGTAGCTTTATAATTTCATATATTTCATTATTATTTCTTATATATACTTTATAATCATTCTTAAATGGTTAACATGGAGAATGAATCTCATCGCGTCATGGAGACGGTAGTCCGTACGTACGCACGAGCGATGATATCATTTCTATAAATATTGAATTGAATTGGAGTGGATTATAAAATATATCAGAATTAATATGATGTTTTAATAACTATGTATAGTTATTCTTTACACAATTATACCCATCCATGTAAGGTGGTGGTGGAAAATAGATTACAGCACGGCGTGGAGACGGTATTCCGTACGTACGCACGCGCGGTGATTTCTTTTTCCTTAGGATGGATAGATGGTGAAATAGGGTTGTTTCATACTTATAATAACATATCAGTATATGAGTGATACTGATGTTATTACTTCATAATGAAACAACCTAAGAAGAAGAAGTGGAAGAAGAAATAAAGATGAAAGAATTGGTAATGGTAATTACCTCTTCTTTGAAGCGCCTCTTGGAGACCTCCTCTTAGGGAACTAAAATTGGTCTTTGAGGAATACCAGAACCTCTAGAATGTTGCTAGGGAAGTGGAGAAGAGATTTTGTCAGGTGTTGTCCGAGCTTGAGTGCTCAAATTGGTGTGAGGAGGAGGGGGAGGAGGTGTCCTTTTATAAGGGAGGAAAGGGGCACCTTAGGAATATCTCAAAATATTATTTTATATTAAAGTCAAACTCGGTTTATAATGGTTCCAAAGGGTCTTATTTCGAAGCTAAAGTGGGGATGGGTCGAAATACTATCAACCAATAGGATTTAGACAAGTTTAGGGTATTATTTTAACCTTATCAATTTGATTTAACTCTAAGTTAAATAATTTAACTTTTACCGTGTCTTTTTGTTTTCTTTCACTATATGGTTAATACACTTACTATAAAATGCCAAACGAACCCCAAATTGTTTATTATTAATATATATATCCTTATCTAAGTCATTTGGACGAACCTTAGATTTTTAGGAATAAAATAACAATTAATAATATATATTTGATTTAAAAACTATTTTGTGTCAATTTTGACACTATTTGATATATGATTTTTTTGAAAGTCATAACAGAATTATATGTTCTATACAAGTTGATTATATCAACAATAATATATCATAGTAACCTATAAAATTAGTGTAATTCATAAAAAGTCTCAAATTACATTCATTTGAGCATTTATAACATCAATTATGTTAATATTTCCTTAAAAGGGTAATTACTGCATCATCGTTGTGTCATCAATAAATTAATTTATTTAAAGTCTAAAAATTATAAATAAAATATCATTATGTAGGAAATCTTTTTAGCTTTCTAATGAATATTTATAGTCTAATTTATCTTATGTATAACCCCATATTAAAAATGGTTTAGTAAATAAACTTTGATTTTAACTCTTTTAACTCTTCTTTGAATTAAATAATAATAAATGTCCTAATCTAATCCAAGTGGGCCTAAATGGTCATATTATATCCATAAGGTTGTTTTTGGTCGAATTAAACTTATCCAATAGAATTAGGACATGTGTTAGGGTAATAGTAATATCATATTTACCCTTACTTACCCTATTTACTATTAACCGTGGTAAAAAAAGTAAAAAGATACTATTCACCAAAAATTATTTTCATCTCATTGAACAACATTTTACTTACTGACATCAACCGTGTCTCTCGGAGTTTTGAAATTCCATCCACAGAAGCGGTAAAATTAAGATTTATGAAGAAATTAATTTTTTTAACTACCACTTAGTAGTTTCACTATTCATCAAAAATTGATGTTTTTCAGAACAATGCCAAAATTTCATCCTAAGATATATTTCATATTACGAATTCAAAAATTAAGTCTATTTTACCAAATTCATATCATAGAATTTGCATTAATTAATTTTATAATTAAATCCCGTTGTTAAAACAAATAGCGTGTTTTTAAGAAACAATATCTATCAAAAGATTGACACTTGATTATGTCTGGTTTAAATGTGAAATTACATCCAATGACCAACATTGTATTAAATTGTAAAAATATATTCTAAATATACTTTAAAACCACTCAAATTAATAATTTATCACTATTAATTATTTCGACTAAAAAGGTTGTTTTTAATTATAATTTAGTAATTTTCACTATTCATCAGAATATGAAAGTTATCCGAAAAGTACCAAAATATCACCTTAGGCTAAATTCTATACTCCGAATCCATAAATGAAGTCCATTTTGAGAGCTAAAATTTCTAAAATTTTAAAAAGTGGTTATTACTATTCATAACGTCTAGTTTTAATAATATTTTAATATCATATCGTTGTTTCGTGAAACTCAGTATTGCGTACTACACACGCTATCGAGGAAGGTTGCGATTGTGTGTAATGCAAGGAAAGTCAAGGATGCGTGTTGTGCAAGCTCCTTTTGGTGTAGCGTACAACACAAGACATTAGTGAAATAAAAAAAAATAAAAAATATTTTTCATAAAATCTTGGGCTGTTACACACAGTTTCTAATGGCGCCTTCTTCCATTCTAATGTTTTTTTTCAGGTATGTTCATTAAACGTACGTGCAGCTTTTTCTATCTTTTAAACCGGTGCTCAGAATTGAATGTTGAGGGCACTGATGAACTCGCAGTGCTGGTATTCACTTAAAGAGACCTTCACCGCAGTTGTGTTTGGTCCCGAGTATATGTTTTATTTTCTGAGAACGTAGAAAATAAAATAAAACTGTTGTATTGTCCAATTTTTATTTAAGAAGTCATTATTTCCACCAAAGGGATGCTAGGGTGGGGCCCACACCCCAAATAATTTCCCATGAGAGGATAATGTGTGGTGGGGACCACATGATCACCTAACTCTTCATCTTCCCTTTAACTCCCATGAAACCCCATTTTTAACTTTTGAACACCCACTTAATGGAGGAGCCTCTCCACCTCCCTCCATTAATTGTGCAACACAAAAAATTTAATTAATTATGCACCCTTAATTAAATGATTAATTAGAATTAATTTGAAATTCTGGGAATTATTAAATTGGGTAGATTTTATTTTTTTCGTTGGAAAATATTCGATTGGGAGAAGTTCTAGAGAATAGGAAGAAAGGTGTTTCTCTCTTGATGAATAATTGTGTTCTTCAATGATGAACTTATCCGATGAATAATGTGATGAACTTATCTAAATACTCTTTCTCTTTCGATGAACCCCAACATCAATGGAATTGAAATCCGTATTCCGCAATGACCGACCACCACGATTCTTGTCTTTCGTGGCTCGTCGACGTCCAATCTCATATATGACGTAGAGGTTTTGAATATTTTTATGTGAATAAATTATCTTGTTCTTAACAAATCCCGTTGGATGTATTTGGCCATCTTCCATCGCCTAACATGGAGGGCGTAGACCAAACTAATATGTCCCAACGACCCTTCATTGATCCTTGTTTTTATTCTCGATGGAGGCGGTGATGGAAGATGTAGTGATGACCGAAGGTGGTAGTGGCAACGACGGCCCTGTGTCGGCCCATTAGAGGACCACATCACCGAGTTTCGTGCAGGAGGAGGATGTCGCGGCCCGCACCTGGGCCACTCATCCAAAGAAGATCCGGACGGCTTTAGCCAGCCGGGTCGGAGAACCGCAGCGCCCCTTTGGCTGCGCATTGCTGAGAACCACTGCCAATGTTCTGTGTGCCTCTTCGGCGTTGAACTGGTTGGATGCCTTCCATCTGGGATGACTGGAGCCAAAAAAACTGATGGTGTCGCGTGCGGAGGAATAGAGGAAAACCGGTCATAGCCGCTCGCGGAGAAGGATACCGCCCGGCTTCAGCCGGTCAGGCTGGAGGGGAAGTGCTGCTCGGTGATGCTATTTCAGAAAACCTGGGGGCTTCTCCCCCGCACCGCTCGGCCAGATGGCTGTGCTATGGCCGACCACGGGTCGGGACTCTCCCCACGAGGACGAGCTGACTCCCCCGGCCGGGTCAAACCCGCCGTGCCAGGACAGGACAACCCGCCATCCCACCAGGCCTGACGGGACGAGACATATTCGCTTAAATTAAAATAACATCCTGACCGTGTGTCCAGATGACCCATCGTCTACGGCAGGATGACCCTTGAGACGAGGCATTCCTTTTTCAATACTCTAAGTGAGTTTTGGACAACTTTGGAGAATGGTCGTGTTTGGAACGAGCGTAATTCTAAACGGGCCCCTAGAATAGAAAAGCCAAATAACTCTATGATTGGGTGTATGATTGATGCGTCGTCTATTGCATTGGGTTTTTTATGAGAAGAATCTTTGGGAAACCTAAACTCTGGACTTCGTGTCATTTGATGTATCATCCTATTTGACACTAGGATCAGACCCTCCCAGAATTGAGCATGATGTGTGTGGGAACCCTAGTGCAGGTTGTGACTGCAACGACTACTATACTGGAATCCTCCGTGGATGTGACATCGACAAATACTATACTGGAATCCTTAGTGGGTTCAACAATGACGACTAATATACTGGGAACCTCCATGGGATCGATAGAGAAGACCACTGTTCTTGTATCCTGTGTGGGTCCGGTAGTTTGACCTCTGTACTTATATCCTGTGTGGGTAAGACAGAGAAGGTGGTATTTTATCTTATGTGGGTCCAATAGCTTAGATGTTATTATGTCCTGTGTGGATCTGGCATCTTAGATGAATCCGTGACTACATTTGACCATCTCTATTACTCTCGAGATATATGGTCTTGTATCCTGTGTGGGTCTGACAACTTTGCTAGTCTTGTATCCTTTGTGGGTCAAACAGCTTAGACGATCCAGTGGCTACATTTTATCATCAATATCTCTCAACTATGATGGAATACCTATGAGAACGGAGTCTTGACATTAAATAATTATCATTGATGTGATTGAATATAATTCCCGTGTGGACTGAGTTGTGCATGGGCTCGAGAGTAGGAGCCGAACTGAGATTGATAACTTAGGTATATGTATAAACATATACTTAAGTAGGGTTGGTTGATACTTTGTGGTTGTATCTTTCTTCTCTGTTTTATCCTTTGTTGACAATTGGAGACCTTTGGGGGTTTTGGTGTCCCTACTGATTATCCTTATACTCAGCCCTTCATGGTCTATGCCTGCACATAATTGTGTTGGATGCAGACGACGAACAGTATTGACGGAGACTCAGGGAGAAATAGGACAGGACAGTACCCAGAGGTAGACTACATGGGGAGACGGTACACTGAGTGGACTTATGGACGGGGAGTGCTGAGGGGGACATTTGTATCTACCCTTCAGGTATGATACTCGGAGGATGTTTCAGGAGCTGCCCATTTTAGCTTTTGTTAATTTCTCAGTTGTACTTATTTTCTGTTGTACATGTACTTTACTGTTGGGCTTGTATTACCGGCCACATTTACATTCCGCACTACTTTCTGTATACATTATTCACTTAGTATTTACTTCCTATTGCTTACTATTTTGTGTTGGTTTACATTCATAATGGAAATGCCTTTCCAGCTTAGTGATTTGTGCCTTTGGTGGAAGTTGTCCGCCCCTAGCATATGGAAGGCAGGTTTGTGGTAGTCATGGCACGTTCCCCAAGGATGGGTCATGAACAATAAAATAGAATTTATAAAAGGAAAAATATATAAAACCAAATTTTTTAATTTAGGACACCAAACTAGAAGATATATCCATAACAGGATGTGAATTTCATAGATATATAGATAAGGGGTTGATCTATAATTTGATGAAGATTTATACAGTTTGGAAACTAATAAACAATAAAATAATATATAGTTGAATGATATTTTCGACTCTACAAATCATTCCATTATATTGGAGCCAAATTGTGAAATAAAAATATTTTTTATTTTGAGAAGAATTGGATTATAAAAGGATGATCTCAATACGAGGAGTTAGGAAAAGGTTTTAGCCCAATATCTCATCTAGAAGAATATCATGATACAATGATTATTTTTCCCTTAATTTTATAATGATAATGTTTAACTGATGTAATATTTTATTGATTACATAGATGTGTTTTCCATGATATATAGGATATAAATGTTTTTTAATTATAATCAATGAGTGTCACTCCACATTAAAAACCATTTATCAATGATGTGGTTTATATAATGATTTTTTTTATTTTTTAATGGTCAATGACAAAAATGTTATTTTTGAACCAGATAATACCACTCTTTGAGAATATGTTGTTTCATAAATAAGATAATAATGGGGAAAAATTGGTATAATTGTTGTATCCTAGGCTCTTTTCAAAAATATCATTTATATAATAATATATAATATATATTATATTAATTTGTCATGGATTTCATATTTTTTAATACTTATCTCACATGTGAAATTTTATTATAAATTTTATGAAATCATTTATTGAGGCCCATAAGAATTATATATCCCACATGATGGATGAAATTTTATAATTTAATAGTAGTTTCATATGGGGTATTTTATTATTAAATATTTTTGGGTTGTCTATATGGGCGATACATATTACATTTGGAGTGAATGGAGTGAAATAAAGTGGAATTGATCAGAAATTAGAGTGAAAAATAATTGGTTTAATGATGAATTGTTGTAATTAATGGAGGAATTCTCGTGTGATAAGGAAATCTGGGACTTCCAATTAATTATTTTTTAATATCTTTTGTTTAAACTCTATTGTAATATATAATAGATCAATATTATTTCACTGATCAAAAGGATATAAATAATTTTAGGTCGTAATAATTGATTCAATTTTTTATATTTATTATTCTTCATAAGTTAACTAACATATATAAATTTTCAGACATAATTGATTCATATATTATTCAATTACATATTCATGATAGAAAATTCATCCAAAATATCTAATTTCTATAAATATTTCTTGTTATCTAAAAATTTCATGGTTTTTTGTATTTTAGATCTATTTAAATAACATTTTACTCATGTTATTTGAAAAATACTTCATGAAAATGCAATTAATATAATGAAATCATATAACATTTTTCTTGAATAATATGAGAAGTAATATTCCATAATTTTTCTAGAACATATACCAAAAAATCTACATGCATTCTATACTTAAATAATTATATTGTTTAAAAAATTTTCTTATTAAATGAGGAAATAGAACCATAAGAATTTTCTTCACAAATGTAATGAATGTGTAAATTTATTTCAAAAGATATCATGGTTTGGATGTTATAAAAATAATTATTTAGAGTCAAATAATTCTATAAGTATAAATAATATCCTTGAAATAAATATGTTAATTTTTGGATAATGTAACTAACCACATGGACAATAATAACATAATACATACATATGGAATGAACAAATATGATACCATTTACCATCAAGGCCTCAACCAATCATTGTTATTTTCATCAAGGATATATAAAATATTATATTATTTCTACCATGGTCCCAAAAAAATACATCATTATTTAATTGGGTATGAAGTCACTAAATACAAAATCCTTTTATATCGTTAGAATTACAGACACATTTAGGGGGTTTTGAATTTTTGGACCCACCCACATGATTATTATGTCCAATGTATTTAATATATAAAATATATTAATATAAAATCATTTATTAATCAACATTATTTATTAAAAAATAACCATATATATTGATACAGAAAATTTAATTTCGATAAATGTATTATAAGAAAATTTAATATTTTATCTCTAGGGAATAATGTTAATTCCTAAAAATATAATATATAATTATATAGTCAAATAAACATAAATATATGGATAAAAATATTTAAAATTTAATATATTTATGAAATGTATATGTAGAATTGAATTCTATATATGTGTCCTAAAAATACCATTTATAGAGTGTAGCGTATAAATTTATTTTAATTGCATAAAAAAATAAAACCACATACGAAATATATGTGAAACCCACTAAATATATTGATATAAATATTTATTATTTTTTGAGGAACAGACTTGGGATCAAAAAAATTTATAAACATTCATTGATTTGGAATTCAAAAAAAATGATAGTTATTTACTATGACAGAAATTAGAATTTAATTATTTATCTATAAAAATAATTTCGATTGTTTCATTTGAATAATATTATCAATTATGAATAATATACATCGTGAAGAATAATTTAGAGGAAAAGACTTCTTATATTCTCTATGAAAATATAATTGCAAATAAAGAAATATTATTGATAGTTTAAATAAAATTTATACGATGTATTTTATAAAACTATATAATAAACAATATCTTTTTCATACCATGAAAATTTATAAAAAATTTAATTAAAAAATTATATAAATGAAGAATTATATGAACATAGTTGAAAAATATAGTTGGATATTTTGGAAGTTTTTTTTATAACATTTTCTTAAAATTTAATAAATTGAATTCCACTATGAAATGTTATATACAATGTAAAAATATTAAAAATGTAGAAAAAATAGACATTTATTAAAAAAAGAACCATTCATAATGGAACCTAGAAAAATAATTAAAATTATCTCAAGGAATTGTGTAGTTGAGGATACAAAAATTACCATGTAAGGAATTCAATATAAATACATTAAAATATCATAGATTAATTTCCCCATAATAAAAAGTGAAATAAAAAATTCTTTATTAACATAGAAGACTGGAAATGTGAAGGTCTAAAAAAATAACATGTAATCGGGATTCCAAATATAAAGGTGATCATTTTTGGGAAGGAAAACATAGAAAAGGAATGGAATCATTCATTACAGAGGATGTGAACTATTTCTAAAAATGGTATAAAATTTTGAATAACTTTAATCATAGTAAACTATTTCAATTTAAAGGTCATATACTATTATATATGATGTGAATTGTTCATGAAAAAACATATTATGGATTAAAACAATATTTTTATAATGATTTTCACGAAGTAAAATTATAACTCATAAATTGTGGTAATGTCAACAAACAAATAAGATTTATTTACATAAACATTTTGGATTCATTTATTTTAGTATTAATAATGTTTTATAAGAAATTGTAATAAACATTTTTTCTTTTATTAAATGAATTATGATTTCAATACTCCAAGGGAAATGCTTTGAGATGGTGAAAAATCATTATTACATGTTCTCAATATGAAGTACAAGTTGTTCAACCCTTGAGTATGTTATTATGAGGTGAATACTATCATCTTATTCCCAAATAAATTGTTTTAATCATACAAAATAAATGGATCATTATTAAATATAAAAAACTATTTAAATTTAAAACCTAATAAATAATTCATGTAGAGAATTCAAATCATAGCATGAGATCTTCAAAACATAATTATTATAGATGACTACAGATGAAAACCCCACGATGATAAAAAATTTTATGAAATGTATTAGATATGAGGTACATGATCTGAAAACCAATTACACATCAGGAATGTTTAATAGTTGAGTAATGTTAAATCATGTTCATGGATTGAATAATATGCCCATTTTGAACTAATATGGCTGTATATATATTTATGTAGCACCTCTATTATACATGATGTTTGGATATAAAGTCTTAACTAAACCATTCTTACATATTTTTATTCTATTCTAATTTCCATATGTTTTTAAATCATTATTTTTTTATCTCAAGAAATCTATATTTTCTATTTTATTGAAATAAAATTTTTTTCGTTGATATCCCAATATTCTATTATCAATCACAATTTTAGTGAAACATCAATTTTTGCAGATTTTTTCCTTGTTTCCCCATTCATGTTCATTATTATTTAATTCATATAATTCCATTAGTGTATTTAATTAATTTTAATAATTTAATTATTATACTCAGTATGACTCCCCATGTTTCTTGGTTTTCATTGAATAAAACCACGATTATATAATATTAATTCATTTTGGGGTCGAGATAATTGGTATCTTGAAGATAATGAATATCAAAAATCAAAATTGTGTTACCCCATAGCTTGTGAACATGCATAAAAAAGTTAATTTTTATACTTTTTAATTTTCCCTGATCATGATTGGTGAAAATTTAATGAACATTACCTAGTTGGTGATTGATAAAGTTATGACCATTGTCTAGTAATTACTTTTATGTATAAGTCAAGATTCACATTCTTAGGTTATCAATAACTCAGACCAATAGATCCTTTTCTAGATTAGGTTGATGTAGTAGGTTGATCCATGATCAAGTATTGTTTTTTCACCACATTATAGCCTACTCAATTGTTTAATCTAAAGATGGATCATCATTTATAGTTTGACTATAAAATGAAATTTATTATTGAACCTTTTATTTAATATTTTTATTAATATTAATAAACATAGTATAATAAAATACTAACCAACAGAATTTAATGTAAGAAATATTATCCCAATAGGTTTTTACTCATGGGTTTGTTGTTTACAAGATGTCACTGTGTGTTCAATACCATAATGACACTTACATAATCATATTATCTAAGTGTATATTTGGATAAAATTTATAATCTAATAATGCACAAATGAATCAACAAAGACTACTGTGTGCATAAAAATTTGGATATGTTTTTAGGGAGAGTGGTTCTTATGTATGTTGACCTTAAAAAATACCATGGATTATTTTACCCTCCCCCTTTCTTCTTTCTCTTTCCCATTTTATATTTCTAATCTTTTTCATTCATGGATTCAAATTGAATTCCACTTATTATCTACAAGTGAATGCATAAGGGACCACTAACTTGCTAAAGGATCCTTAGGGATCAGGAACTGATTTTTTCAGATTCTGTGATTTATTGATGCTCCGTTACATTCCCTAGCATCCCAATGGATAATATGAAGGATCATGTGTCGCAACACCCACAAAATGTTCAATGTGATCCACATGGACATTCTACTATGTAAACAATGAGGTAAGAGTGCTCCATAATGGATTATAAATTGTAATCCTTAAAAGGTGAATCACCCAGTATTATGCACCCTATTATTTAGTTTTGTCTCTATTGAGATAAAACATCAAATTTTTGATAAAATCCTAAATATGGGGAAATTTAGTGGAAATTGATGTGATAAAACATATAGGAATATTTCATCTTTCCCAATGGATTGTCATACTTTTTCCAAAAAAGGTGTGTCAAAATACACTATCAGACTCTTTGTTTTCACTTTATCCTTTCTTGATATGGTTATAGATTTTATTAATAGCAAATAGGTTGTTTCAATCGATGCTTGGAAGGGATTAGATAAGAAATTCCTCAACAAGTACTAACCACTGATATGAACCAAGATGTTATGAAATGAAATTAAAAAATTTAGTTAGTTTGATAGATAACAGAAATGGGAGGATTGGGATATATTCAAGGATCTTACCCGAATGTTTCTATAAAAAAACTCCATTAGTGGATAAAACATCCACCTTTGTACCAAGGAATCCAACATTATTCCTAAAATGTTTTTAACATCACCACTGAAGGTGTATCATGATCTAGACACCTGATATTTTAAAATCATTGTTAATTAAAATTTCATAGAATATTTTACTATGGTGAAGTGAAATAGGATGAGATCAACACATAATCCATCATGTATACAAGAAGTCCATGTTGACTCCCTTAATTGGAATCAAGATACATTTTAGCTTCCTTCTTCACCACATGAACTACTTCACTCATGCAGATCCAAAATTAAATGATATGTGGAGACTCAAGCCCTCTTTTGAACATTAGGCGTGGATTAGAAGATCCACAAAGCCATGATTGTTATTAGGTTAATTAAAATAATCACAATTCTCTTTACCAACTATCTCATCCTTATTAATAATAATAATTTGTCTAAAACCCTAGATTCAAATATAATCATTATTTATAATTAGGTAATTAAATAATAAAATTACATATCAATGAATAATGAAATATGTGGTATTAATTTAAATTAAGAAATATTTACTAATGGAATAGTAACCTAACCATTAGAATATTAATGACACCCCTAGAAATAGTAATCCATCAATTAAAATAATAAACTCAACTATGAATGTATAAATAAAATTAATGTTTCTTATAAATGAAAATATGATATACTTATATCATGGAATATATAAATGAATGTTTTTATAAATGATAAATGTAGTGTTATTATTTATGTGAAACAAAATTGTTTTACAAAACTATAATCAATATAATGATTAAAATGAATGTTCTTTGTATAAAAAATGGAATTTAAAATATATATTTTATTTTCATATAATTATTAGATAATATTAGGTGACATTAATTAATTAATCAATTGTCAGAAAATAATTTATATAATTTTAATTTTTATTTTTAAAATAAATATTTATTATAAATAATTACATTTAAAATATTTATAAATTTATTTTCCAAAAAACGGAATACATTTTTGAATTTTACACAAGAAAAAATTGTAACGGGGATTTTTTGAAACATATCTTGAATGATTATATTTTTTTGAATATTGAGATATTATAATATAGGGTATATAAAATTATAAGCCAAATATATGAATTTTAGACTCTTGAATGATATAGGAATCCATTATATAGTAAAATCATGATCTATTTACTATACATATTCACTTGAATAAATACAAATGATATTTTTGTGTTAAAATATTGAATAGATGAATAAAAAATTCAAAATCTCCCCTCTCCTCTCCCTATAAATAACATCCATCACAACCTCTTTTTCTCGAACCATGAAGAAAATATTGCATGTATAAAGGTGGCCCAATTCCATTTCCAATCCCTTTAACAACATTTAATACCAACTAGAATCAATTAGATACCAATCCAAAGTTCATTCATATTGTTGTCCAATAAACAAAATTAAAGAGGTAAAATCCTAATTTGTTTCTCTTTTAAATTCCTTCTTTCATTACTTATTTTTACATTATCCACACCTCCCCTATCCAATGAGTCATGATAAATCCATTATAATAAATATATTGGAATTTAAAAAATTTAATACAATATCCATCATTAAAACCTCTTCTATTCACCTCTTATTCTAAAAAATGTAAACATCGTCTTAGAAATATCATTTTACCACCAACATTGATGATTATTTTTCATTTTCTATAACCAAATATCATGATTTATATAAAAAAATTATTATGGTTAAACTATATTTTCCTATTTATATTATAAATTTTTAATTTTATATAACTAATTCGTAACAATAATGTCAAATAAAATAAATCTATTTTTTGATGGTCTAAAAACCCGAAATAAACACAATATTTATCACTAATATATTATCTATTGAATAGTTCTCATTTTAGATAACAAAATTATATATATAATTATTTTAAATTCTGGAGACATATTAATTACAGTTAATTCCAATTTAGTATGTTTCCAATTTTACATGAACTCCCACAATTATATTCATGGGAACTGAACAAATGTCCATGATACTATTGCTTGGGAACGAATACTCTAATATATATAACTCTTCAAAACGAAAATTAATTAACATAACAAAAATGTAATAATTTAAATATTTTTCGAAAAGGGGAAAAATTAATAAATAAATGAATATATTTACTTATTTCGGTCATTAAGTACAATTACAAAACACCTATAGACATTAGTTAGTGGAATTCCATTTAAAAATATCATTTTCAATTTACAACTCATTTTAATTAATTTTTTTACTTACACGGTAGAAGATGATTTAACGGATAACATAAAACCATATTGATTTCATTTTTCCTTTATATTTTTATTTGTTTATTTTCATATATATATTTTTTATTTATATGTTTGGATGCATAAAAATGAAAATTTATTTCAAAATGGGAAATTTACATTCCTCAATAATGTATATTTTCTTCAAAATTTATGTGTTATAATCAGGTTATAGTTCTTTGTAATTGTTATGATAATGGTTGGTTTTCATTTAAATTGAGGTAGGTTGTGCCCTTTACATATCTCTATTTCACGTGGTAAAGTGATGGAGCTGACCGGTTAGGTTTATCCTATTAGATTAACGGTGTATGCAATGATGATTATTCCATGTGTAACCATATTGGTTACTCCCTATATAGCTAGGAAATGTAAATATTATGTAGGAATGATATTAAATTTATTTGAAATGTACAATTTTCTGAATTATTATTTTGTTATATGGTCTTATGGAAACATATTTATTTCATAAGGTAAGATAAAGTGATTATATTTTATCTAAAAAATTTATAAATTTGTGAAAATCATTTCATTCATGGAAAAATAGTAATTTTATTCCAATTTATTTTCCTTATTATGAATTTTCAACTTATTCCATATTATAAAATTTTAGCATAGGGTTTTTAAAAGGATAAAATAATAAAAAAATTCATATTTAATGTCCTGAGGTTTTGTTATAGAATGAAATTATGTTTTGTTAAAAAAGTTTCATTTTATAAAAAAGTATACATTACATTGATGTGAATACCTTGTATAATATAAGTATTTTTATATTATTTTTTGATATAACTCTAAAAAATAGTAAACTGAATAGATCATTAGGAAAGATTTAATGTTACTTATAGATGAATTAATTATATTATGTAATATTTAAGTATCGGTCCTTGGACTAGTAGAAGCATTATGTTCAGAAAAAACATTTAACAAACCAATGTTATTATCATTATAGGAGTTGAAAAGTACCAAAAACGAATCATGGAACACCTATATAACCTCAACTATTTCTATATCATCAGAGAAATAAATATTTTCAATATAATATTTATAGAACCTAATAAATTCCACCATTACACATGTAGGATTCTCCACATGGTCTGTGAAGACAAACAAAACATTCCCTACCTCGTAAATCCAATATTGAAAACTTGGTGACTAACACTATGAAAAAAAACATATCAATGGATAAAAAATAACGAATTTATGATTTATAATGAATCAGGGCCCTCAGAAACCTTGAAAAGAATGTGGAAAAACATCCAAGACCATATGGATTGATTAATAGGCAGTTTTGTAGATAATATCGACCCTCATATAAGGCAGGTGTCTAAGGATACAATTCTAATGAATTGATGGATTATAGGCAGTTACTGTCATTATATGGATGAGAAAAAGCAGTTGAATTAATCTGATAAACATTCATAATATAAAATTCAATTTGTAAAATAAACTGAAAATTGTCCATTTATCGAGATTCCTAAGAAGGATGATTTTTTGGTCGATCCAACATCATAAAAACCACCTCTATAATTTCATAAATGAATTATTCATTTTATTAAATAGTTACAATAATAAATATTCTAGATATTTTAATTTTGATAAAAATCAGTATTTTATTTGATAAATCAACTAATGAACTTCCCTTTTATGGTATTTTATTTAAATAATTTCTTTTAATAAAAAATGAAATGAAATAACTAGGACTAATCTCACTAAGTTAAGTATGATCTATCCTTCTTCAGAAGAGGCTCCCACCAAAAATTAGAGACCCCAAAATTTGATAAATTCATCACACTATAGGGAAATGAAATTTTGAAAAACATTTATGTGGTATTTGCAGAAGTATTAATATAATTCCAATGACTTCATTAAAAAATAAGGGGATTCATGATTTAAAAACCACCATGACTGGTACTCTAACTTGATGACTATTAAATCAAGAACCCTCAGTGACTTATCAATGATATCCTATGGAATTGGGAATATTTAAATTCCCTAGAAATTTCTTCATGGTATATATTGTTGAATAAGTTGATAATATCTAATTTTATGGAGGTCATTTCACACAACCATCACGGCCTCTATACAAGCTAACTGAGGGTGATTAATATTTTATACTCAATAAAGAACACGTTATTTTAAAAAATAGATAAGTAATTTTCTTTTCATGCCATTTCCCATACTGATAATAAATATGATCATATGACCGTTATGGATGAAGATAAAGTAATTAACTCCTATTAAAAATGGACATGGTTCTTATGAAAAAGTGAATTGAACTACACATATGATAGGGAACTTCATCCCACCATTAAACCCCTATATTATGAAGAATAATTCTATAATGTGTGTTTCCTATTATTTAAATTTATTAGAAAGGAAGCATGTCTTGATCTAAATAATAATCAAATGGTTGACTAAGAGGAAACCCATGATAAATTAGATTAGATTTTAAGGATGAAAAATAATTCTAGAGTTTATTTGAAGTCCTTTTTCCTAAATTTATGTATTATAACATAAAAAAATCCTTTCATGTAATGACAATACCAAACAAAAAATATTTTGGGGCTCAAATAAATAAGTGCGCAAGACATGCACAAAATTTAATTAATAAACTACATACCCTATATTGAGACCCCCAAATACCGATCATTGGTATCCCCCTCAACGTGCCTCCACTCAAATAACAGTCCCCTCTTCAATTCATCCTTATGAGCCCTCTATTCTATTCCCCATCTAGTTCCCCACCTCTATTTGTCATAGAACATAGAAAACATAAATGACATGTTGATAATCCTCTACCATTAAAGATACAGTCCATTGTATCATATTCCACACCATAAGATCTCACTCCATCACCATGTTCATCAACTTATACAACCACATTGACCCCCATACAATCCATGGAATCATCCATCTCTTCTCAAGGTCCTACATCATAGGAAAAAATTCATCTCATCATCCATTTATCCACACCTGATAATCAATTATGTCTGGCCCACTTATAGGCCTATTTGAAGAGGTTAGACAATACATTGGACATGGTCATGCTTGATCACATTCATGTGAAGAAGGAGGACCTTATTATAGTGGACATTATTCTCCTATCCACCGTTACCAAAGTGTGTGGGTTGAACAACATGGGTTTTTTATATGAATATATATCCATGTTGGTGCTTGATGAGGCCAACGTAAAATTTTGACTATGTGGTATTCCTTGGGAGCTGAAACCTTAGTGAATATTGAATTAGACTCGGTATGTAAACTGTGTAGTTCATAGCTTTCACAAAATACATGAAAATCAATCTAGGTCCAACCAAATAGAATGTAGATTAGTAGTGTCCATTGATCAATTGGTATCCTCCAAGATTCCACAACCCATCCTTGGAGAACTGCACCCATATACGGGGGTTCCACTTTATAGATTCAGCATCCATATTTGGGATAATCATGGTTGGACAAAGGCTAAGATCAATAGAGAATTAACCAAATTGGAATACTTGTTTTTTCCACTCCCATGACTGGAAAAACAATCATCAAGGGCCAGCATTACGTGTTGTATTATGAGACCGAGGTATGCCAAACTAGGTGTACTCTCTTTAGGGTAGGATCAAAACACAACTTATGATCCATCTTCAAACCTTCCACGTTGGCCAACATATTTTATCACATCGAAAAAATGATTCTACAAAATATGAGTATATTGTGGATGTAACATCCCAGGTAAATAAATAAGATTTCACTCTAATGTTATCAATATTTGTGAATAAAATGTGAATACTCATTTAAAGGGAATTCTATGCTCGATGGAAAACCCAATACACAATAACGAGTTTCTTTGAAATCTTACGTTGCACACTAATAATATTATAATATTATACTAGTTAATTCCTAGCCGTTGTAATGGAGGGAATGAGAAGAAATAAGTAAAAAATGATTACATATTTTTGTCAAATATTTTTACATTTATCCAATAAATGTTAGAGACTTAAAATCTAATTGAATCCAATTTTAAGAATACATACACTAATATTTATAAAATATTGTTTCACCACCTTTTCATGGTGAAGTTTTATTTAAATCTAACATTTGACAATTTTATAAGATCTATTTCTCAAAATAAACTTATTCTTTATGATTGGTATATTGAAATTTAATTTTGTTTAATTTTTCGTATGTTTCTGACAATGTCCATTATTTTTAAATATATGGTTAGATTGTCTTATTAATTGGTTTTAAAGTTTAATTAGAATAGTTTTTTACAATTTAGTTCAATGGAGGTCATTTTAATTAATTTTACTTTGAATATGGACATAAACAAGTCCCAAACGTTTCATATATATTACTTCCAAAAACCCGCTATTTGTTTTGACTGCGGGAATTAACTATATGATTTATTAATTAAACTTATATGTTTTTATTTTCTAAAATGGAAATCATTTCTGAATTTTAAATATCAACTATATCTTTGGGTTAATTTTTGTTATTTTCCTAATAATTCTTTTTTTAATGAATATTGAAAAATACAGTTTTTCATTCAAAACTGCATTTTCATCCAATTTATTTATATATTTAGATTATAATTTTAATTGATATTAAATTATAATTGAATTATGTTTTTATCACTTAATACAATTTTGTTCATTGGAAGTAATTTCACTTTTCAATTGGATGTATAAACAAGTCAATATTTTGATAAATGATACTTCTTAAAAACCTGTATTTTATTTTGACAACGAGATTTATTTTTAAATTAATTACTAAAATTTATGTGTTTTTTTATTTGATGAATTTGACTCCATATTTGGAATAAAAAGGTCCAAATTATGTAATTAATACTCTTTTTTTTGTACATTATGAATAGTAACGAAGGTAATTATCTTTAATTATCGTGTTTAATTAGTAATCAGGTAATTAAGGGTATGAATATAATATCAGAAAAATATAATATGACCACCAAATGTGTCCTAATGCTATTGGTGGTTTCATTTACGACCATGGTATTACTTGTGACATCCTTGGGACCCCATGTAATCACTTTATTGAGATAGTGACATTTTATCATATTTTTTTTAAAGAAAGTAAAATTTAACCAAATTATATAACACCTAAGTAAAATAATTTTATTTTTGTCTACATAAACTATATATTTGACTATAAATATTCATTGGAAAAATAAAAATATTTCCTACATCATGATATATTTTTTATAATTTTTGGAGAGTAAATAAATTATTTTATTAATGTCTCCGTGATGATGCAGTGATTACCTCATAAATGAATGATTTAAATAAAATGATAAGATAGGGTAAAATATAAGTCTTACACTTGCCACAGACCTATTGGATGGGTGGATTTAGAAAAACAATCACCTTATCCTCGAAATATTTTCTTTTATGACTTTTAAAATCAGAATATCATTTTATAATAAGGTAATATTTTATAACATTCCAAGAGTGCCCCTCCTCTTCTATTATAAAAGGCCCCCACATCTACCACCTTACCCACAACTCTCAAGACTTTGGCTTGGCCAAAACATACTCATTTCGTCTCTACACATCCCAATCTTCATCATTGAAGCCTCACCTTTGGAATAATACTCTTCAAGAAACCCTTTTGGTTCAAACTAAAAGGAGTTGCCCGATTGAAAGGTAATGTCTTCACTTGTGTTCTTTTGTTTTATTTTACTTCTCCAAATCCCTAAACTTTTTTATTACATTCATTTTTAACAACACCAGTATCTTCAATATACTAGTATGGTTTTATTTTAAGGACTCCTGATACACTTACACACACTTCCGTCTAATGGTTAAAAAACATACTGTTTCTTTGGATGGAGAATTACTGCCTCAAGAAACGATCATTGTTCATTCTTATCAGAACACCTTTCATGGTGGAATTTAAGTTGTCACTGTATTTTATATATGATATATATGGTATTTATGTTTTCCATAAACTTCTGTATTTTATATTTAAATCGTAACTTTATGTTTTTCATGTTGTAAAAATGCGATAATTTCATATGATATTGTTTGGACTACCGCCCCTCATGTGATGTGACTCATTCATGCAATACATGGGACGTATAAAGAATGAAATTAATGAAATTTTGTGAACTATAAAACATATATATCATACTTGAATTATAATATATATATATCTCTCAATTATTTTTAATTCCATTTATATTTCAAAGATGTGAAAGTAGCGTTGTGCGTACGTACGACATACTGTCCCCATGAACGGTGAATTTAATTTCTTATTATCTACAAGTGTCATGGAATAGTATAAAATGAATATGTACTAGATATATATGATATTTAAATCATTAATACAATTATGGAGATTACTTACTTATAACTACATGGACAATCATTTTCAAACAAGTTCATTTATGACTCATGTACCAAACATCGACAAAAACGTCTGATATAAACTCACATTATTAACCAATTTTTATGACATTATAATATGTGATACTAACTGAATAATAATATTTAAAGTATGACCTTAAGAAATTATATATTGACCAAATTTTATTATTCAGGAATATAATTAAATGAACAAGACAAGTGGGACTTGATGTAAGGGATCTGACCTCTCTCTTTCTTTTCAAGTACAATCATTTATGTCATTTCATTTTTGATCAATGTTATTGTGGTGGAGGATGTTCCTTTATATTCACCATACTTTAATTGTTATTTTCATATGATTATATACCCCCTCTTACTCTCATCAATTCATTTTTTTGAATTTTTAAGTGGCATCGTTAGGCTGTGGAATTTTCATAAGGGATCCTACATCTCTCTTTCTTTTTAAGTACTCTTTATTATGTAAATTATTTTAATCTCCTCTTTATTATGATGGGGGAAGTTATTTCATATTCATCTTTCTGTAAATTTTATGTTAATATTATGAAATACCCTATTTTATCTCATCAATCCATTTTTGGAAGTTTTATGTTGCACTGTTAGGCTGCCGAATTTTCATAAGATGATTTTCATCTCACTTTTTATTCCAGTGAGATTCATTATACATTGAACACTATTTCCTTTTATGTGGTGTATTTAATGCCCATTATTTTACGATTTGTATAATATACTCTCATTTATTAGTAGTAACATCTTCATTGTATGACCCTTCTTTCATGAGGTGTATGTTTCGAAAGTTTCCCAAATCAGTAAGGGAACCTTTCACACTCCTTTTTTAAAAAGACTTATTTTGTAATGACTTTTAATTTACATATTTTTATGTTGGGATATGTTTATATATATCCTTATTGATGTAAATTTTATGACCAAGTGATGAGATACCATTTTCTCTCTCATCAACTATTGTTATGTCTTTCAAAGTGACGTCGTTAGACTGTAGAATTTTACCAAGGGAACATCTTAACACAATTTTGATTTCTTTGGGTTCAATTTGTAGTTATTGAATATGTCATCCTATGAATATGTGTCAATATCCTATGGTTGATTTAAACATAATATCCACTTATATTTGGTGTATTTATATTTGTCACACATAATTATGAGATTTATTTATCCTTAATTTAAGGATACCTTCTTTATAAGGGATTTCATAAAATTTTACAATTCTATTGAGACTTCATTGTTGTTATACACCACTTCACACTTATATGGTGTATATACTATCATTTGTAATAATATATCATGAATCCCTTTAATCTCATTATATTATAATGTTCTGATTAAATGTTATTCATCAATTATTGTATTCATGTGTCTCTCAATTTTTTAAAAACCCTTTAACTAAAATATTGTTTTAATTGTATTAATGATTTATTCTTATAAATTTTTTTCATTAATATCCATGTTTTCAAAATGGTTTTAAGGATTTATTTATTTGGATATTAATGGTTTAAAATGTTAAAAGCATTAATGTGGTATGGGAAATTTTGATTCAAAAATCTCTTTATTAAATGTTTTAAATTGTATTGAAAACGGTTTTTAGAATGGATTCATTATTTCAATATCTAAAAATGTTATATTATTATTACAATGTGGTAATGTTATATGTCCTTTGTGCTTAAGTTATGTTCTACGATTATGTTATGGTTCATGGGAATTTTTTATGAATACGGTTGGTTTCGTGATAAACTAAGGGCGGGTGAGCCCGATATAGGTCTCTAATGCATTGTGTAACACGAAGGGGTTAAACGTTATTGTTTCTCAAAATAGATTTAGGGAATATAATGTGATGGGTATTCTAAACATAACCATGAGGGTTACTCCCTACGTAACAATGTTATGAATGCCTCAAGTTACCTTTTTGCCTTATGATTTATATTGAGTTATGCATAAATCTTATTATTTTGTGAGTATGTTAAATTGATTATGTTTTATGAGTAAAGTATGATTTCATTGATTCTTATGTATACATGGACGAATGTTTTCTTTCCGTACTGTTATAACACTTACTGAGATTTTTATGCTCATCCCAAGTTTTTGAAATGTTTTCACATGACATAAAGTTGAATAGGGTCAAGGATGGGATCAAGGAAATGTCATGTGGTCTAAAACAATGAACTAGACATGACTCTTTTTTTCAAGAGTTTTTATTTATGTGAAAAAAATCTATGCTGAGTAGATGCGTCTACCTTGTAATCGTTGAGATGTAATAGTTATGTCCCAATTATCTAAAACGCTAAACCTGAATTGATCCAAAATGTGAATTATTCATTTAATTCAATAATAATTAATGTTTAAGGTTGGTTCCTTATAGTTGGTATTAGAAGATAGTTTAGATATATTTAAGGGTTAGAGTGTTAATTGAAAAGTTGAGTATAATAACAATGGTTATTATATTATATAGAGTCATTATTATTTTTGAAGGTTTGAATGAGTTTGAGATAATTTGGATAAGTATATCTTATTTTTTATCTTCCTCTTCAGTATATAATGATTTTGTTGACGTACTCATACTATCATTTTTGGTTTTAGTAAATGGATTGATCTAGTAGGCACCAAAGTGAAAATGGCTCTGAAGGAAACTGAGGTGGTTCTCTAATTAAGAGAGTGGAAGAAATGGGGGATTCAATGAGAAATATCGTGGCTATTCTAAACTAACTATCAAGAGGTATGATAAACCACTTGAACCTTGGTGAGTTCTCTAATTCATCATGTATGTTAGAACCAACTCGACATGGATGTTCAGGTAATAATTATAAAGGTAACCATTAGGGTTAATATGATCCTTACTTTTGAGGTAATTATGGGTTACTATACGTTATGATGAAATATAAATGACATGAGATAAAATTGATGTTAAATTATGTTCTGGTAATTTTTGATGATTTTATTTCTTTTTGGGGAATGTTTAATAATTATATAGTTTTGGAAAACGAACAACATGCAGACCATGTGACAACCCATCGCGTCGGACAAAGCTGTGTGAATCGAACCCGCAATCAAAGTGAAACTGGTATTTATCACCAACCACTGGACTACTTGAAGCCCCTGGTTAGTTTGACTAATTATTTTTTAGTTAGCTGATTTTATGAATCAATATTAAGTTTATTTTGGGGTATTTATGGAAATTGTTAACCTATCATGGAGGATATGTGATTAGGTTACGACATTAAGAGTAACTAATGCTATTTGGAGATAAATGTTAATTTCTACTTTGGGAGACTATGTGATTAATTCCTTAAAATATTTGGGTTTCAATTTTAGTTGGGATTACTTTGAATAATTTTATGGATAGATGTTTATGGAATGGTTTTTTTGAACTTTGGGTTTTTCTAACAAATTTTGGTGATTAAGAGTATTTTTTTGTAAAATAATAATAATAATAATAATATCATTTTTGGGTATTATCTGATATCATAATGAACTTTTTGGTTTGGTATTGGTTGAGATCTAAAGAGATTTTAAATATATAGTTCTCTTTTGTAAATTAGGTGATTCTCAAGAAGTTGATTATAGTACTCTTAATGCTAACAAGTCTTCATAAATGCTCGACTTTTGGAGAAAATATGAGTTTGATTAAGGAATCTAGTAAAAGCTGAAAGTCTACGTGACAAGTAAGTACGTTTCATTATGATTGATTTAAGATCAAAATTAAATTCCTCAATTAAGAGTAACTTAAAAAAATGTTTTATGTTAACTTTTCCTACTGGGGAATCGAATACCTTTTAACCCATCACAAGTTTGTGATTTTCTTGTGGTAAACTTTCTCATAGACATGTTTACTATCACTCTCCATCAGAACATGACCCTTTGTTTTCTCCTCCATATCCATATTTTCATACTCAGAATCCTAGTATGGGTTAACTCGGGTGACATTTGTACTTCTCTCCCTTTCTTTTAAAGTGATAGTTTTACTGACTCTCGTTCCGATGTGGGACTTTCAATGATGTTTCCAAGCCCAATTTTGAAATTGTGAGGACACAATTACCAAAAGGGGGAAGGGATGTAACATACTAGGTAAATAAATAATATTACATTATAATTTTTATCAATATTTCTGAATAAAATGTTACTTCTAATTTAAAGGGAATGCTATTGTCGATGGCGTACCCAATACACAACAATGAGTTTCTTGGAAATCTTACATTGCACACTAATAATATAATAATATTATAATAGTTAACTCCTAGCCATTGTAATTGAGGGAATGTACAGAAATAACTAAAAAATGATTAAATATGTTCGTCAAATATTTTTACAGTTATCCAATAAATGTTAGAGGCTTAAAATCCAAATGAATTCAATTTTAAGAATAAATACTCTAATATTTTTAAAAGATTGTGTTACCGCCTTTTGATGGCAGATGATTTTTTAAATATAACATTTGATAATTTTATAAGATATATTTGTCAAAATAAACTTATTCTTCATGATTGGGATATTTAAATTTACTTTTGTTAAATTTTTGGTATGTTTCTAACATTGTCTATTTTTTTAATGAATAGTGATAAATACTGCATTTTACATCAAAACTGCATTTTTATCTAATTTAAATATATGGATAGATTATCTTATTAATTGTTTTTAAAGTATAATTAGAATATATTTTTAAAATTTAATTCAATGGTGGTCATTATAATTAATTTCACATTGAAAATGCAGATAAACAAGTGCCAAACTTTTCATAGATATTGCTTCCAAAAAACCCGCTATGTGTTTTGAAAACATGAATTAACTATATGATTTATTAATTAAACTTATATGTTTTGAATTTTTTAAAATTTACATCATTTATGAATTTGAAATATCAAATATTTCTTCGGGTGAAATTTTTGTATTTTTCTGATAATGGTTTTTTTAATGAATAGTGAAAAATACAGTTTTTAATTCAAAACTGCCTTTTCATCCAATTTATTTATATATTTAGATAGTCATTTTAATTGTTTTTAAAATATAATTGAATTATTTTGTTATCAATTAATACCATTTTGTTCACTGGAAGTAATTTTAATTTTTAATTTGATTTAAAAACAAGTCAAACTTTTGTTAAATTTTACTTCTTAAAAACCCATCTTTTGTTTTGACAACGATATTTAATTTTAAATTAATTACTACAATTTTTGAGTTTTGAATTTGATGAAATGGATTTTATATTTGTAATCAGAAGGTTAAAATTATTTAATTAAGAATCTTTTGTTTTTGGAAATTATGAATTGTAACGGCGGTAATTATCTTCAATTATCGTGTTTAATTAGTAATCGGGTAATTAAGGGTAAGAAAATAATATCATAAAAATATAAAATGACCCCAAAATGTGTCCTAATTCAATTGGTGGTGTCATTTCCGGCCATGGGATTCCTTGTGTCATCCTTGGGACACCATGGAATCACTTTAGTGTTATAGTGACCTTTTATTATATTTTTTTAAAGAAAGGAAAATGTAACCAAAGAATGTAACTCCTAAGTAAAAAAAATTTATTTTTGACTACATAAACTATCTCTTAGACTATTAATATTCATTGGAATGATAAAAATATTTCCTACTTCATGATATTGTTTTTATTATTTTTAGACATTAAATAAATTATTTTATTTATGACACCGTGATGATGTAGTGATTACCTCATAAATGAATGATTTAAATAAAATGATTAGATAGGGTAAAATATAAGTCTTACACTTGTAAAAAACCTATTAGATGGGTGGATTTCAAAACTGTATCACCCTATCCTATAAATTTATCCTTTTGGGACCTTTAAAAACTGAAAATCAGTTTATAATAAATTAATATTTTATAACATTCCAAGAGTGCCCCTCCTCTTCTCTTATAAAAGGCCCCCACATCTGCCACATTACCCACACCTCTCATTCCTTTGGCTTGGACAAACCCTGCCCATTTCATCTATCCAAATCCTATCTTCATCATTGAAGCCTCACCTTTGGCAGAATACTCTTCAAGAAACCCTTTTGGTTCAAACCAAGAGGAGTTATCTGATTTAAAGGTAATGTCTTCACTTGTGTTCTTTTGCATTGTTTTGCTTCTCCAAACCCCTAAACTCTTTTTATTCCTTTATGTTGTAACAACACAATTATCTTAAATATACTAGTATGTTTTTATGTGAATTATTAGAGCTACAATTACACATACCTCTATCTAATGGTTAAAGAACATACTTTTTCTGTGGATGGCGAATTACTGCCTAACGAAACGATGATTGTTCACTCTTCTCTTAAAACCTTTCATGGTTTCCATTATGATGTCACTTTATTTTATATATGATATATATGGTATTTTTGTTTTCCATATTCTTCATTATTTTATATTTAAAACATACCTTTATGCTTTGCATGTTGTGCATATGTGATAATTTCATACGAGGAAGAATGGACTATCGCCCCCTAAAGTGATGTGACTCATTAATGCAATACATAGAATGTATAAAGAATGAAATTAATGAACTTATTTGACCTATAAAACATATATATTATAATTTAATTAAAATATATATATCTTTCAAAAAAAATTTATTATATTAATATGTTAAAGAAATGAAAGTAGTGTTCAAGCGTACATACGAACTACCGTCTCCATGAACGGTCCATTTCATTTCATTTTATATCCAAATGTTATGGAATAGTATAAAATGAATATGTACTAGAAATATATTATATATAAATCTCTAATACTATTCTGGAGATGATTTACTTAAAACTACATGGAAAATCATTTTCAAACATGTTCATTTTTACTCATGTAACAAACATCGACAAAAACGTCTGATATTAACTCACATTATTAACCAATTATTATAAAATTATAATATGTGATATGAACTGAATAATAATATTTAAAGAAGGAACATAAGAAATTATAAATTTTCCAATGTTTATTATTCAGGAATATAAATAAACGAACAAGACAAGCTGGACTTGAGGTAAGGGATCAGACCTCTCTCTTTCTTTTCAAGTACCCTCCTTTCTGTCATTTCATTTATGATCCATGTTATTATGTTAGAGTATGTTATTTTATATTCACCATACTTTAATTTGTATTTTCATATGATGATATACCCCCTATTACTCTCATCAATTCATTTTTTTAAATTTTTATGTGGTGCTGTTAGGCTACCGAATTTTCATAAGGGATCCTACCTCTCTCTTTCTTTTTAAGTACTCAATATTATGTAACTTACTTTAAGCTCATATTTTTTAAGGTTGGGAGATGTTATTTTATAATCCTCTTTCTATAAATTTTATGTTAATATAATGAGAGACCCTATTTTAACTCATAAATCCATTTTTGGAAGTTTTATGGGGCGTTGTTAGGCTGCCGAATTTTCATAAGGTGATTTTCATATCACATTTTATTCCCGTGAGATTCATGCTACATTGGCCACTATTTAATTTTGTGTGGTGTATGCACTGACAATTATTTTACTATTTGTATAATATAATCTCATTTATTGGTAGTAATATCTTCATTTTATGATCCTTATTTCATGGGGAGTACATTTCGAATGTTTCCCAAATCGGAAAGGGAACCTTTCACACTCCTATTTTAAAAAGAAATATTTTTTTTGTCTTTTAATTTATATATTTTTATGTTGGGATATTTTCTTATATATCCTTATTGATGTAAATTTTATTTCCAAGTGATGAGATACCATTTTCTCTCTCATCAACTAATGTTATGAATTTTAAAGTGAAGTTGTTCGACTGTCGAATTTTACCAACGGAACTTCTGAACCCAATCTCGATTTCTTTGGGTTCAACATGAAGTTATTGAATATTTCATCCTATGAGTATGTGTGAATAACCTGTGGTTGTTTTAAAATTAATATCCACTTATATTGGGTGTATATATATTTTTCACACATAATTATGAGATTGATTTATCCTTAATTTAAGGATACCTTCTTTATAAGGGATTTCATCTCATTTTACAATTCTATTAAGGATTCATTGTTGTTATGAACCAATTCACTATTATAGGGTGTATATACTGTAATTTGGAATAATATATCAGGAATTAATTTATTCTCATGATATTATAAATTTCTTATTAAATGTTATTCCTCAATTATTGTTTTCAAGTGACTCTCATTTTGTTAAAAACCATTTAACTAAAATATTGTTTTTAATGTTTTAATGATTCATTCTTATTAATATGTATCACTAATATCCATTTTTTCAAAATGGTTTTAAGGATTTATTTATATGGGTATTAATGGTTTAAAATGTTAAAAGACTCAAAGTGGTATGGGACACTTTGATTCAAAAATCTCTTTATTAAATGTTTTAAATGGATTTGAAAATGTTTTTAATAATGGATTCATTATTTCAATATCTTAAAATTTTATACTGTTAATACAATGTGGGAATTTTATGTGTCCTTTGTGCTTAAGTTATGTTATATGATTATGTTGTGGTTCATGGGAATTTTTTATGAATACGGGTGGTTTCGTGGTAAAATAAGTGCAGGTGAGCCCGATATAGCTCTTCAATTAATTGGGTAACGCAAAGGGGTTAGACATTATTGTTTATCCGAAGCGATTTAGGGAATATATTGTGATGGGTATTCCAAATGTAACCATGAGGTTCCTTTCAACGTAAGAGTGTAATGAATGCCTCAAGTTATCTTTATGAATTATTATTTCTATTGAGTTATGCATAAATATTATGCTTTCATGAGGTATGTTAAATTGCTTATGTTTTATGAGTAAAGTATGATTTTATTTATTCTTATGTATACATGGACTGATGAACTCTTTCCATACTTTTATAACCCTTACTGATCTTTTTATGCTCATACCATGTTTTTGAAATGTTTTCAGAATATATAATGTTGAATAGGGTCATTGATGGGATCAAGGAAATGTCAGGCTATCTAAAACAAGGAACTAGACATGACTCTTTTGTCCAAGAGTTTTTGTTTTTGTGAAAAAAATGGAAGCTGAGTAGATGAGTCTACTTTGTAATATTTGAGATGTAATAGTTATGTCCTAATTCTATAAAACTGTAATCCTATAAATATTCTCAATGTGAATTATTCATTTAATTCCATAATAAGTAATGCTTAAGGTTAGGTCCTTATAGAAGATGGTCTATGGGGAGATATTAGTGGGCTCCATAATACTTAGATGACCTCGGCCTATCCTTCGGCCCCTCTAATGATCCCTAACAACATGTTGATCTATCAACCCCTACATTCACATCCAATACCTTTACACCATATTCTACCACCATTTCAACCACACATATCACTATTTCATTTCTCACTATCCACATTAAAAGAAACATCTCTATTTCTATCAAACCAATTACTGGTTTTTTATTTATTCTAGAAATCCAGACCACATCTGCATCTATCTTAATATTTTTTAATTGCACCATACTTTTTTCCAAACCCCACTACTCCATCTACACCTGCATATTCCCACAAAATGGATCCTATATAAGTCGCTACCTCCTCCATACAAAATGAAACTATCAAACATCCTATGATCACTAATCTGTCCCCTTGTTAGGAATAACATTTTAAATAGTCTAGAAGGGGAAGGCCCTTACCCTTCCATCATCTTCAGATATTCCAATAATTAATATATTTTATAGATGTAATGAACATATCAATTGTTCCCCCTCACCACCAACATATATTCCCAATAGAACCACATGTAAAATGAAATATCTTAAGGTGGTTGATCCTCCAAATCATTCCCCCATATATGATACTAATTTTTTATAGATACTAAGGATTCCCACATTTCTAGTGGTGATATCTGATGTAGAGGATGAAAAAAATTACCCAAATATTTATCATTTTCTTTTTTAACACTCCCTTGTGGTAATATGTCTATGTGTCTATTTTATTATACCACTTTAATCTCAAATTAATTGTTGTGTTTTTTTTAATATGGATGAAATTCATTAATTTTTTTTCATATCTATTAGATTATTTTAATTTCTATTCTATATAGCATTATCGAGGTCTAGTTATTCATCAACCCGTTTGGTCATTAGATCTCGATTAACAACAAAATCTATCCTCTGGCATTTTTTTCATCATACTTTTTATAACTTCCACAGATATATTTATGTTCTACAGCTCAATAATCATCTTCAGTAATAGATACCTCTAAGACAATTGTCAAAACTATTCCTGCCACAAGATATTCCTTGAGAATACCTTCTTGAGGTGTTAAATCCCACCGATAATACATATTACCTCAATGAATGTATCACTTGGTCCTATAAGAGACAAGATAATTCAATGATGATATAGAAAATTTATTGATCATTCTATCCATTCATCTGTATAACGATATTATTCTTATCTATTTATTGGGGGAGAATATATTACTTACATTTTAAATTGTTTTTTTGTTAGGAACTTGCTTTCTAGCATATCAAAGATTTAAATCCCCCCAAACATCATTGTATTCTATAATTTAAAACATATAATCTATTTAATAATATTTTTGACTATGTTCACCTACATATTTTTCAAATTAAAAATTTATTTATCCCTAATGTATAATCTTTAATCTTGTACATGATTTTTGTTTATAACAGTTTTTGTAGGTAAGAACAATCAAGTCAATTTCTAACATGTTTCTTGATAGCATGGAATTCATTAGAGGGATAATTTGATTCCTTCTTTCCAATTCATAAAATTCAATTTCATTTCAATCAGTATGATTATTTCTATCTCTCTCTTGACAAATTCTATAATAGTGCTGACACTATCAAATTTTATATGTGGGAGATTCATCATGAGTTTATCGTCGATAAACATGTATTGTTTCATTCATTCCCTTCTATAAGACTTATTATTCCTTTAAATAATGACTCAAACATGAAATGGAATTCATCCAATTAAAATAAGAGTCAATATCTAGTATACATTATTGAAATACATTAATATTATTTTCAATAATTACTTTAATGGTTTAAGGGATAGGTATATTAATTCTAATTTTATATATTTTTTCAATTTATTCTTCCTGATTTATAACAATATACTATACCTTGAGTGATTTCAAATAATAATATATAGTCCCATTATATGGGGAATTATATACATTCACTATCATATTCTATTCTATTATTATTTATTAAGTGATAGATTAGAGATTTATCCCTAAGAGAACTAGCATTGAGATCATATTGGGGCGGTGAGTCATTAAATACATAATAAAAATGGTTGAACAAATCATTAACGAGAAAATTTTCATGACAACCACCTGTATAAATTTATTTCAATAGCCCATAGTACCCATGAATGGCCGTGTAAGGGTGATGATCTAACATCCATATGATCCCATATTATTTTTATCTAATAATGATGATGAATTTCCTTTTAAAAATAGTGGAAGAATTTCCACTAATGATGGAAATTGGATGTTGATACTGAGGAGAAATATGGGGGAATATTCACTAGATTTATTTGTTGTGGATCACGATTACTTTATCATTTTTCTATAGTTAACCAGCTCTATTTAAAAAAATAAAACACATAAATAAATAAATAAATTTTGGGTTCTGTATTATGAAGCTAAAAAATCACCATTACATGACTGTTGAATATTATGATGGACCAGATGTTGTTAGGAGAGGGAATTGAGATCTATCGTAAATATGTTTATATAAAAATAATTAAATTTAAATGGAAATGAACAATGTATATTCTTGATATTTACATGGTAAATACATGGACCCACTCTAAACTATTTAGATAATGGGAAAACAAATTCAAAGGGGACCTTTCTTTATTTCACTGTGTATAGTTACTATGAATTATAGTGTAGAACCTTATATATTTTTTAAGCTATATTTCTTATATTTACCTACCATTAATTGAAAAAATATATATTACAACCTTATTAAATAATCCCTCATGATTAATTTTCTATTTTTCATTTCAATGATGATATGATAGAACAAATGCATGACTATTCTAAGGAACATGCATTCCAGGAATGATCATAACACCAATTTAATATTAACCTGAGTGATAAGAGAAAATACATTATGAGATAAATTGAAAAAAAGGTTTTAGTTTATTTATTTTTGTTATAAATATTTAATTTAATATAAAAATAATATAAATAAAGAACATGTTTATGATGAATGACATAATTTTTCTATTAGAATGATTTTGGAGGATTTATATTTTCAGATTTACTACGTTATATATTCGTGATTTTAACACATGATTCAAATTAAAATTTATTTTATTTGGAATCCCCATTGATTTTATTTTTTATTTAGGATAATAAATTTTGGACATGTTTGGGTACTTGATAGGTTGAACTTATATACATATATTAGACACATTTATTAATGTATTAATGATGTTTTATTTGATAATTTTGTTTTATTTGGACTTTTCTCATTAATTTGGTATTTAACACCAGGAGTGTAATTTTTGGAAGAAGCTTGTGAATATTCAATACATTTTGTGAACATGAATTAACCAACATGTAATCCTTATAAAGGTAACATGTGAGATGATTGAAAACCCATGAATCCAAAATACAATGGGTGGACCAAGTACATCATGTGTATCAAAATTAAATGTCATGAATGATTTGAATTTCAAACATCATTAATAATACAAATAATGAACATATTTAATGATGTGAGAAAATCAAATCCCAATTGCTTCTATTGATTAATCATAGAAAATCATGTACGATCCAAAATATATGGAGTCTTCATTGGTTCTAAATTAAATTATGTGAGGAATATTTACATGAAATTTTAGTGTTAGAGTAGAATCCACTTAAAATATGTTCTTGATTTGAATTTTTTACACATATTGAACTAGTCAATATATATATATATATATGTGTGTGTGTGTGTAGTTCCTAAATGATTGAAGGTGACATTTTCTTATCATCTTATTCTATGATTTTATTTTATTTTCCTACATGTATTTCTTTATTCATTTAATTTTTTATTTGAAAAAAATTTATTAACTGAATTAGAATTGAATAGATATTCATTATTTTATGTCTTTCTAATGTAATTATTTCAATCCTGAATGCTTTGAAAATTCAATTTCCTCTGTATAAGTACTTTTATATTTATTCAAGTAATTTTTTAAAATTTTCAAATTGTTAAAATTGTGTATTTTTTATTTTTAATTGATTAATCATTTTTCTAAGAATTCTTTTTTTATTTCCCTCTATTTTAACAAAATTTTCATGTGAAGATAATCTACATAGCAGTAGGGGTTGAGTTTATGTTTATTTTGAACCAAATTATTAACTGAAATCAAATATTGGAATCCCTATTGCTATTATACATGTATAATAAAAATCAATATCATATTTAAGAATTTATCTTAACTATAAGATGACAAAATTGAATGACCACAACCTAGTGAGATATTTATCATTCTAGGTGAAATATTATATTATTATATCTACCTATAAACCATGATTCATAAACTTTGGTTGTCAATTACTCATACCTACAATATATTTTTCAAGAATAGGTTGATCCAATTGGTTGTACCAACATCAATTGGTAATTTTTTTAACACATTGCATCCTACTCCATAGGATGATCTTAAGATATATCTTGGATTACCATATTTTTTGTTTTCAAATTGACCCTATACCCTTTTATTACTCTTTTTCAAATCTCAAGAACTTTAGATTAATAAAATTAAAACCAAAGAGATTAAATAATCGAAATCCATATCCAATTGTTATATTCCACTGAATTGATTTTCCATATAACATCTCAATAGTTTAGGGCATGTACTGTCACATACTAAACCTTTTTAGCTATTTTTCTCTTAGTATATAAATTTTTATTCTAATCACACATGGACGAATCAATAATTTCTTCTATGTGCATCATTAAAATCTGGTCCAAATTTTGGTCAAAAGTCATTTGAGGATATAAATAATTATAGACCATCAACCCATATGAATTATATTAATATTGTATAATAAATTCATTAGATAGTAATCACACATTATTATAGATAACATAAATCATAATAATTAATAATTTCCCTAGAAAATTGTAGTTGATTCAAATAAACCCTTACCTCATTTCCATGCATAGTAAAATGCACACTAAAATCAAATAAATCAATGAAAACTATCCTAATATTATATTATATGATTATGTTCATTTAAATATTATATTATATGATTCATTTTATATCATTCATTATAACTTATTAGTATGAAATATCAAAAATTTTATATAAATTCATAGTAACATGAACTATCTCGTTCATGATATATGATGTGAGTAAAAGTACACAGTAATTATTTCTATTTTTAAATTAATATATAATAATTTAAATAGTATAGATATATTTTATTTATTCATAAATCTATTATTTATTTATATAATAAATTTTTCAATTTATCAAAAAAATTGAATCGAAGTTTTATTGTTTTTGTTAATTTTAGTGATCCAATATACTATTTTAATAATAAGTTCAATAAATAAAATTACCTTTCAAGACAACAAAATAAAATAATTAATTGATTATTATATTAATAAAAAATATTATTAATGTTACCATGGTAATCAAAAATAGGGATTTATAGCATTTTACACGTTCAACTGTACACCGACAAAACATGAACCTAAAATAATTAGTGGATAATTATGGTTACGAAAGCTATTTCAATTTACATAAATAATTTTTTAAAATATAAATAAATTTTTTTTATATAGTTTAAATAAATTAAGTCATATTTAAATTTTTATTAACATTATTGAACAAATATATAGGGAAAATAATATATACTATATCTAGGAGGCGTCAGTCCTCACAACACAGGGTTAGCATTTTCATTTTTAAAATAATGGGAGGGAATATTAGTGGATTTTAATGATTCAATTCATAATCATAATTATATCTCATATGTTGGATTTATACTTCAATTACATCTTTATAAAACGTGAAGAGTGGTAGGGGTGAAAAATGTAAAATGACGCTTTGTGGATGTGGTATTGCACACCAACACAAGGTCAACATTCATTTGTTTTTATAAGTGGATGAGAATTAATAGTTAAATTTTTTCCACTAAAATGATAAAAATTCATAGTACTAATGGTAATGAGTTCATTATATTACTTTTTTTTATAATATTAATAGAAAATACTACAAATAAATGGATGTTGGTTAAGTAATACTCAAATTAGAACCATAAACCATCTCTTTAGAGTCGAAGTGGAAATACATTTCAGATGAAAAATTATGGTGACCCAAGGCTCTGGGTTGTTCAGAATAATTCTATGAGGGGAATATTTGGTAGGTGTTCAAGTACATTACAACGGGTATGTTTGTTGATGGTAGGGTAGACTTGATCATGATTTATAAATGGATAAACAAGAAAATTTGTGAAAATATATTATTTTCAATAATGGAAGGAATATATTTAATGTTTAATTGTTCTAAAAGTGTGAAATATTAGAATACTTGTTCTTTTAATATTTCCACGCCGCTACCTCTCTTTTTTAAATTTATTTTAAATGTTTCAATCCCTTTAAAACATTAATTTTTGATATTATCTATTTTGGGTTTCTTATTAGTCATTATTATTCACATGCTTGAAACAAATTTCAATTATTTTAACAAATAAATTTATCAATAAAAACATTATTCTTTTTACCTTGGTCAATAGTATTTAGTCACGTAATTCATTTTTTATGCATTAAAATAAAATGAAACTTATTATTTAATTTTTATTTAAGGATTCCAAATAAGAAATACTTTTTTATGGAACCAAAAAAAAATATACCAGGGTATGAAAATGTAATTTTGAAATTAACATTTATTTTTTATTATAACATTTATTTAGAAAATGTGTACACTAATGAAAAAAAAAGTTTGGGGCCTATTTTTTTGGATAAATTTTATTTCCTTGATACACATTAGTTCATTAAAAATAAACATTTTTTTTGGATATTATGGATATTATTTTGTGAATATTATGAAAAGAAACCAATAAAATGAAATGGCCAAAATTAGTCTCATATTTTGGAAAATTTATAATATCGGACAAAAACTTTTATCCATAAATATTATAAAATAAAAATTTAATTTTAAAGTATATAGATTTAAACTTTAAATAAATATTTGATAAATAAATTTTATTACGAAATAATAAAATTGTATGTTTATAATGAAAAGTACCAAATATTTCAAAAAATTTATGAAAAATATATTTGTTCACTATTAACCATAATTTTTTTTAAGATTCCGAACATTACAAAATATGAAATTTGAAAAATTGATAAATAACGAATGAAATTTTTATATATTCCAAATTAAATTCAAAATTAAAAATACTTTTTAAACATAATGAATTAATATAAAATAATTATTTTTATATAGAAATATTATACATTTGGTCATTATGTATTCAGGATTTAATTCCCTAATAATACATAATATTAATTTTTATATAATTTATTTCATTTATTCATTATCATATAAAATCATAATAATAATTTAAAAATGCTTAATTAATTTTATAAGGACATTAATTTGTTATTTACGAGAGAATAATAAAACTAAATCAATTTTTTATTTTTCCTACTAATTTGTTAGTTTTTAATTGGTTCATATATTTTAATTTACCATTGGTTCTATTATTCTAAATATTTTCATTAATAATATTCTCCTAATACATCACGATTCAGTTTTGTTCGATGGAGAATGTTGATAAATCTACAGATATAATGTTTATCATATGTATACATACATATTAACATCATAGAGTGTTACATCCACCCACCAAAATAAATAAATGATATCCTTGCAATATGAATTGTCACTCGCATGAAATTTTTAGGGTTTCGAGGAATCTATTTTTAATTTCTAATTGGGATTCATAAAAACAGTTTTTTATTCACTAATGATCTCATATATTTCAACATAATATCTACATAAAACCTACTTATTTTTCTATAACCATTTTGAAAAATAGAACAACTATATTTGTGTTGTTTTTCACATGGATTTTGTAATGATTATTTTATTAGTAATTTTTCATGGTGATTATTATAATATTTTATTTTACTCATAAAAATTATCATGACATCTAGATCAATTGATATAATCATCACTAATATCACATAAATTTTGACTAATGTAAAGATAAATTGATTTTATTTAATTAAAATTCCTATAATAGTCTATTAATGTGAAGATATA
Organism: Viscum album; assembly: GCA_963277665.1. Lineage (NCBI taxonomy): Eukaryota > Viridiplantae > Streptophyta > Magnoliopsida > Santalales > Viscaceae > Viscum > Viscum album. The sequence continues at coordinate 1,971,276,631 of OY728132.1, forward strand.
TAGATGGGACACATAAGGGTATTTAAATATAATCAGGAATAATGATATAACATCTAAGATATACAAACCTTCCAATATTAGGAATGTCTAGATTAAATATATTTTCACTCGTAATAGTAATATATCTTTTTTCTCAACCAATTATTCATAATACGTCTGCAAAGCTATATAATAGGACTATCTAGATACATAATATCTATATATTCATTTTCAGTATAATGTTCCAAAAATATAAACAACAAAATAACTTTGATAATATCCAATAAATGATAATAAATTATCAAGATTCTATTATATATGTATTCAATTATTTCTTCGACAATCCAACCTCTATTTCAACCAATGATAATTTCATTTTCAGTGTGTCACACTTGTTTCATATAATAACATAATGGATTTAATGTATGATATATTATGACGTGTTCTATCAAAATTATTATCAAAATTCCATAACATAATAAATCATTCATAATCGATTTAAAAAAAATGTGATTAACAAAATAAAATCCAATGAGATTTTCTGGCTATGTGTTAGTTTTTAGTCTCACTCATTACATACCAGAGTGAATATTGAGTCGATACTCAATCATCCGTTTTTACATTATTTAAAAAATAAATGTTTGTAGAACAATGACTTATACATTATAGTATATTTTGATGTATATAATTTCCATGAAAATCATATAATAATTGCATTACCAAAATTCCATGATGATCTCTTATACTTATAATTTTCCATCAAACATGTCACAAGGGTTTTCATAAATGTGTTCCAATCATAATGAAAAAAATATTGAGCATTATATAAACTGAAAAAAGTATTATATATACCATAGAAATTATATTCTACATTCCCTTATCACCCAGAATGTAATTTAAATCCTTGATTGACAATATATTAATCATCATAATTATTCAAACATTACAATAATGTTAATAATATCAACATAGACATTAATATCCAATAATTACATGACATATAAATAATATTGCATTATATTTCATCCAATAAAACGTTTGTTTTATAGAATTTCAGGATTATGTACACTCATTAACTTATTAATCACATGTCATTCTCCTCTAATGGATATTTTTCCACTAAAAAAATATTTAATCCATATTCAGTCCAAAATATATCACATTAATTCTCCATACATGATACTCTTCTATACATCTCATGTGTAATAAATTTTTTTATAACTACGAGAAAATAAAATAATAAGTGTGAAATAATATTATTTCTATGGGAAATTGAATTATTATATGCTATTATGTAATGAATAAAATGTCTAGAATAAATAATAGTAAAATTATGAAATATAACTGAACAGGTGAGTGAAAAATAAACAAATGTATGATATTAAAATTTTCACAACAATTTTGAAAAAAATATAAATCATGGTGATGGAATAAATAATGCTTTTTGTCTTTAATCCTCAATGCCACAATCTAGATATTATTTTTTATCAATCCCATAGACGAGGAATCATTGTATGTAATGAGGTAGACACCAAGGCATCATTCATAAATGTGATTTGCGTATACTAAATGCATAAACATTTTGTAACAAGATAAAAAATTATTCAATGAATGTTAATATAATATTAACCCTCACCCGTTATTTCTTAATTTTTAATGTATTCACTATTTTTATGATATTACAATCATTTCAAGTGATAATAAATATTCATTAGTAATAATGTAAAATATATATTCTGATAAAAATATACATTATGTCAACATATACCATATCAATATTTTAATATAATCCATATTGAAAATGAAGGCCTATGGTTTAATAATACCAATTCAACATGTTTTGTTAATCAATTAAAATTTGTATCATAAAAAAATTTATACTGATTGTCACTATATCCCCAGTCTATATGTGTAATATCAAATTATATAAGAATCCCCAAATAACTAGATATATTTTAATGGTTATACATCTACATTAAAAATTTTACCAAATAAAGCATCCTATTGAATATAGGTGAACACACTTCAAGGAATAGTACAAAAAATTTATTTTTCATAAAATAATAGAATTTTTATATAAATTATGTCAATAAATGATCACTTATTTGGAAATCTAATTGTAAATGTGTGATACTGATCTTACTAAAACGAACATTTAAAAATACATATAAATATATATATTATATGGTTTCAATTGAATAATTTATTCATTTTGGAAAAATACATATTAAAGGATAATAATTTGGATTACAAAATAATTTAACAATTAAATTAAAAATAACATTGTAAAAAATTAATATCACTGTTCTTTTGAATAAATTTTAAAATAAATATTTCATGAAACTATTAAAAAAGAAAGAATTTTTTAGATATTCTGAAATCATAGTGAGGGATATTCATAGAAGAATCCATAAACAATATAAATTTTTTTCAAAAGGAATAAAACTTATAAATTAATATTTAAGAAAAATTATATTATTATTATCGAAAAAATGATGTTACTCTTTATTTTCAATGGTCATTTTAAAAAATATGGACTAAAAATGATATAATTATATTTTATTATAAAAAACATCCAATAATGGAAAAATAAAAAATTAATAAATAATACCCCAATGATATTTGGAACGAATGATAAAACAATCGATCATTGATGGAATGACATGTTATTATTTTAGTATACCTTTTATAACATCCCACATTATAATAGCAGTAATATAATATTCATATTATAACAGTTGAAGGAAAATGATATGGTTATAAGTAATGTTTCAAAATTGTTCATCCAAATTTAATTCAGAACATAATTGTGAATGAAACTGTGGAAAAGGAGGGGAAACCATGGTTTATGGGGAATGAATTTATTCACATCAATAGTACACTTCTGAGAATATAATTTAGCAATGAAAAATATATTAATTAATACGTATTTTCCAACTAGCTATGAATATAAATTATAATGAAATAAAATATTATGGTTTATGAAACCAATCTCGGATGAAATATCATCTATACGTAGCTATAAAACTCAATGATGGGAGTTGAGTAAACAAAAACCCTTAAAAATTTTGAATTAAAATCTATATTTACATAGATCCCTATTGAAGTAGAAAAATGCCCATAAATTAAATAAAAACCATTAAATTATTTTATTATCCTATAGTAACTCCATGTTAGAGAATCCATAGTGCAAAAAAAATATTTCTCACGGAATTATTTTTTTAAAATAGAACACATCTCATCATTTCCTCATTGAATTGGATTTTGTATAACATTATGTAAAATATTATAACTAAATTAGTATTTAATTTAAAATATTTTTTCATTTAAATTAAATATTATTTAATTAATGTAATATAATTCATTTTGAATTTAATTATTTTTTATATCTTATTAATTCCCTGGATTGGCGATAAACATAAATATTTTGCATCAAGCTATATACTGTCAGTTTTAGTACACATTATCTAATTCAATGTTATTAATTATTATATAATTAAATGTAATATTATTGATAACATATATTTAATTAAAAATAAATTAGATCAGTCTATATGTGTTTTATTTATTTCGAATGAATATTTTTTCCATGTCATTGTATTTTGGAATTTTTTTTACTATTGATGATATGTGAATTATAATCTAAATACCCAATATAAACCTTAATGAAAAATAAAAAAATAATGAATTTTAATTATATTATAATATTAATATAATTTAATTTCCCTTATTCAATAATGATAGTGTTGTATACAATTTTCATATCATTTATTAGTCCAACCCCGACATGAACAATCTAAAATTTATGCATGGTTTTGGTAATAAAAATTGTCTCATTTAACATATTAAAATTTTTAATAGATAATAATTACATTATTAATATATTTTCAGTAGGTGAAATTTTTATATATATTTTAACAAACATAATATTAACTACATGAATAACTATATACATTACATCAAAGAGGATGTAATTTTCATAATGCATGATTGACATTATCATTTTTGACCTAATGAGAGGGAATTAAGGGGGATTATAATTTAAATATTTATACAGATAATTATATAATATATTTCAAATTTATTCTTAAATTACTATAATATAACTAACGGAGAGATAATGGGTTAGAAAAATTAAGACATTACATCATGAAGGTGTTATTCAAAAAAACATAAGATCAACGTTCTTGTTTTCTTTCATATGCAAAATAAGGGAAAAATAATTATTCCATCATTTGTAAGAAATAATAATATTAGAGAGGTAATTAATTCTTTATGTTTAGTGTAATAGTTTATTTTTACATTAATGTATGTCCTTATATAATTTATGTAGGTCTTAGGGTAGTTTAATATTAGTTAATTATTTAATGCTCATGTTTTTTAATAAATACCTTAGGCTCATATTTAGCATCAGATATGTTCTGTCAATTCCAATCCACCATATTATATATATGGGGTGAAAAATGGGTTCTTAACAATTAATGTTGGGGAACACGGAAATTCAAAACCTGTAACATATTAAGCATTTATTTTTAAGGGATTTTTCATTGTTACTACTAATCATATGCACATCTAAGAAAAATATGAGTCTTTTGATAGTGTCATGTACATGATTAGTTCATAGTTTTATAGATAAAATCCTGAACTACATGGGATCATTATACATATATTGTGACGGTTTATGATTGGATCATCATTTGTACAACCATACAGCCAAACTATATGCATCTATAAAGAAGGTGTAATGCATATTTTTTTATCTAAACACTTATTTTATTTATTCAATTATTCATCCTAAACCACACATTAATTCTTTTATATGTTTAGTATATCTCAATTTCCTTCATATGTAGTATTTGAGGTCACTTTATAATTTTATATCTGATTAATGCTTCACTCAATGTGTTGTCTCACCAACAAAATGTCTACAAGTCCCCCTGATTATATTCTTAGTTTCCCAAAACATATTTTTTATTATCTTAGTGTTACATTAGTTAAAAAATAGGGTAATTTTAAAATTATTTTTAATTTTCACATTCGTACATGAATTTAAAACTAATATTAGATAAGGATGCATCTACCTGTATAAAGAAGGTGGCATATTTTATACCCCTAAATACATTTATATATATTTTATGTGTCGTTGTGCCTCATCTCAGACTATCTGTATGTTTCTTCTAAAATTTCAAATAATATAAACAAATTTCTAAATCATAATTTTTTTTATACCCACTTACATGGTTGGCTGTTATTAAACTCAAAGAAAAACAACACTTGGCATTTTATTAACTAAATGCATATGTTTAACGCAAAAAATTGGATGTGTTAATATTTCCATTTTATTCAGAGACACTACAATAATTAATTTAATTGTTAAATGTATTATTACCACTTTTTAAAATATTTATTTAAAGGTTTAAAGGGAAGTGAAATGGAAGAAGTGGGAATTCTCAATTGAGATGGAAAATTCCTTAACTTGTTTTATTTGATAGAATGATCAATATCATGGAATTTACTTTGAAAAGTTTAACACGGATCTAAAATATTATATGTATGATTATGAATATCATAGCTTGGAAGAAACCTTGCTTATTATGGTGTGATGCTGAGCATGGGTATCATAATGTTGCACTAACATTGGTTAACACAGTATTACACAATTGATGGGTATTTTACTATAGATGCAACAAACAACATAGATATTCTAGAAATATATGATAGCATTGAATTTTCTCCAAGGATACATATTAATGTATGGGTTTACACAAGTTATATCTTTGGTATACACTTTATATTTACAGAGATTACCATGACAGAACTCCATGGACGTGTGGGGGACACCTTGGTCAATATCCTTGGGATGTGACCCATGTAGGTATGATACATTATATATCCAACATATTCCATACCTAATGGGTTTTATTCATTATAAAATTATTTAATATTTCTATATGGCTATTAAAATAGATTTCACTAGTTTATCAGGTTATATCACATTACCATTTTAATTTAATACCCATATTATAATTTCCCAATGTTACAGATTATATGAAGTTAAATAATTTTTTTAGACAAATTTCTAGTTATCCAAAGGATTTTTAATCACAAAATATTTGGTTATATGATTAGTACCCTCAACGTCATCATGGATTTAATTTGGTATATAGTGAATCAACCCACTATAGATACATGACATTTTGTACTAAGATGGATTATAGGATTATAGCATAGAGCTAGTGTTGGGGATGAAATGTGGCATAGTATTTTACCTTTATTCTATTGTTATATATGTGTTGTATATATTTTTACATCCATTTACCCTATACACCAACATTTTTATATTATCATAAAATTATCATTTTTTTCAATAATGTGTATTATTTATTTATTAATCTACATAGATGTTTTGTAATTTCAATACTATATGAATATAATTCAATACAATATTGACTGTGCTAGTTTATCCATTATATTACACTATAATACACATTAACAACGATTATATAATATACAAAATATAATATATTAAACCCCTCACTTCAAGTATAAATAATCATGAATGAAGGGAGTCTTGTTAATGTTCATGTGGAAAACCTGGTTCATATACTTATGAGTAACCAGTCCCAATGTTATGAAAAGTGGTATTAGAGTTTTCTATTCATTCCATTCCTAATTTGGGTTTATAGAATGTATTTTTGGTTATTTTAAAATTTCTTATAAATCGTATTCATAGTAGTATTTGAACCATATATGGGTGAAAAGCTATATTTCTAGGGTTATGACATAATTCAATGAATTATTCCTATTATAGTGGTATTGAATTCACCATTGGTTGATTCATATGTAATGTGATTTTATATGCCTTTTATTTTTACCCTTTACCCTCTATGGAATGGAGCTGTTGTTTCATGTATCAATTTCGACACATAATGATTCAGATTCCATGAATATTCCTTTCCATTTAAATTTTATTTCATGACCTATTTATACAAATTGTGTGATTCTTGTAGGGTTTCTATGTATTGTATCCATTGTTTCTATGTGATAAATATGTTAATGTCTTGGTTACATAAGGTGAATGTGTCCCCCAATATATAATTTACCCACATTTCATGATGGTGGAAAAATGGGGAAACAATTACAGTACATTTTTTTATTCCATGATCATCATTTACATAAGATAACGTTTTAGTTAATTGTGATTTAGAGGATTCCTATTTTAATTTATATGCTGTAGGAATATATATATTTATAATAGTGATTCATCTGGTCAAGTTATCAATATAAGTTTATTTCATCCTTGTAAAATGTGTTAAAGAGATTTTGTAGTTATATAAAGTAATAAATAGAAATAGTAAGAAATCTTTCAAAACCATTTTATATATTCCCATAAAAAATAATATTTTCATTTGTAAGGGTAATTTTTCTATTAAATTGGTTTTTCAATTAAACAATAAAAGAAGTATAATTATATAAAATATATTTTTCACCCCATATAAAAAAATTCATGATTTTGAAAATTATATGTCAACCATTGAAATAAATTTTTAGAGGGTATATAGGATTCTATGTTCATGGGAAGTAAGGGATTGTACATGTTTTGTACCAATTAGTAAACCCATTATTTTTACGACATATTTAGGTTTGTACTTATCATTGTAGATATATTCCACCATAATGGCCTCGGGTCAATTTTTTTAAATTTGAGATGACCATACTCATGTTGTGGGGGGGGGGGGGAGGGTGGAGGGAATATCATTCCAGCAGTTCTACCTATGGATCCACTAATATAACTTCCTATGATACCCGATCAAGGAAGTGATGCAATAAAAATATATGGAATTCTACTAAATTTAAAATATGTAGAGATAGTTAAATGTTTACCAATGATTATGAAATAGCCTAATTGGGAATTTTTATAACATTGGAAAGTAAATTTATGGGTAGATAGTGGACCCTAGGATGCTTAGTCAGTGGTAGAGGATATTATTTGTATATTCAGGTTATTAGAGATTACTTAATATAAGTAGACCATGATTGTTCATTAAATAATTTGTGTATACACAATGAAACTATGGGATGTCCCAAATAAGTTAATTTTCATCAAAAAATGGTTTTGAGAGAAAATACAACTTCGTTTTATGGGTACATATTTCAAGATATGGTAATTCATGAATGAGTTAAAGTGTTTTTTTTTCCAACAGTAGTTTACCTTATTTGGGAATGGATATTCTTCTAGATTTACATAACTCAATTACATTGTGGTGACTATTGGTGAAGGAATAAATTATGACAATGATATTTCCTGAGGATAGTATCATACATTCTATCTAATCATAGATAAATGGTTTCAAATTGAAAAACATTTTTCGAATAGTTATCCAACACCTCATCAATTCACATTACCCAAGGAATTTTGTGGGTGTAGGGAATAGTGGTTAAGTTCCCTTATAGGGAAGGAGTTCATCTAGTTGATGGATGTTTCAGAATGAGGGTTCACACCATGATAGTGGTAATCAGATTGTATACATGTTGTGTTATGTGGTAATACATCAATGTGGGAAGAATAGTTATTTTAATCCTAAGTGTGATTGATCCACAATTTATTATAGATCTCATACATTAATGGACTATCTACAAAGATTATTTATGACCTCTCCACTGGTGTTTAGTGGATGAAGATATAAAATTGTACAATGTTATAAAATTGCATTAGTAGTTACACGTCCATATGGGTTTTGACGCACTAATAGACATGCAAGATGATTTAGTGATGATGAATGATGAATCCATACTTACTATATACCGTGTCTATAGATAAGACCGGATCAAAGAGGTTTGATTGTGATAAATGAATCTTGATAAAGTTAATTACATGTATTAAAACATGTACATTATAATAAGAGTGTTAGACCATATATATTAAGAGATACTATTATAGTAGTTTAGACATTTGTAAGTACATTATTAGAAATATGTTCTTAAAATTATCTTTCATTGTTTGGTATAGTAGGTAGAAATGTTGAAAATTTTATTATTTATCTATATTGACGACTCTTTATAGTTCATTGTTAGTTAATTTAAAATTTTTATTATTATTTTGGGGTATACAATCAATATTTTCATTCAAATATTCATATAAAAATTCTATATCCTCAAGATGATGGGTTCTGAAATAATTCCTTTGATGAATTTGTTGTTAACATGTCATGATCATATTGAAAATTTCGTCTTCTGGGTTTCATTAAATCATGATGGTGATAACTAAATTCAAAAATTGGAATGGAATGTTAAAATCATTTATGACGTACATTAGAATCAAGTGTAGAGTATAGTGTTATCTATGAGTTTTATACTTTTTATAATTGATCAAGGAACACGTCAGATCGGTTTTCATTCAGTGGACTATCGATTCATGGACATGTTCCAGTATTATTTTTTTAGGCTACCACCCATGAATGAGTGGTGGAGTTCACCATTAATGTTATTTAAAGAGTAGATATAGTATCTATTACTCCTTAAATATCTCTCAAAATGTGAATTTGGAAATTAAGAGATAATTTGCGGACCCAAAAACCAAATGGTTTATATAACCTTGTATATCTCCATACGGTTCAACCGTAATGTTCACCATGATTGGAAATCTGACCCTTAATCATTTTGGGGACTAAAAATTGTCGAATAAAACTACTATGAAGAACCAATAACCATTAACTTCTTTAAGAGACTTTTTAACCATATTTATGATTTATAGTCCTCATATATATTCATATGAGTTAGAAAAATATTTACATAAGGGTTTGGCCATCAAATATACCTCAAACAACATTCTAATTAACCTACTACCTTTATGAGTACATGGTGAAATATTTTCCTCTCACAAATGTTACATTGTTTTTTATCTCTTAATTTATCTATTTTTTCCACCAATATTAGGAATCCAATATGGTTTATTTCAGGGATGATATTTTACTATATTTTCTAACAGAACACAATCATGCTCAAAAAATTGAGATAATATTATATTTAATACAATAGGATTACTTGTATGATATACCTATGATAATAAATTTTAAAAGATTTAAGGATCACTTGATGGTTCAAACTGCCTCAAAATTAGTTTATATGTGGTTCTAAAAAAGATAGTAGTCTAGTTTAATATTAGTAGACTTAGAGAATTATTGATATTTAGAGTTAATTGGGGATAGATAATTATTATTACCATTTCATATAGTATCTACCATTACATTGAGAATCTATTATGGGATCTATGTAGATTTTTACTAATGTTTCACATTTGAAGGCTTGCGATGAAGACTTAATTGAGCTACAAGGATGGTCGGCCTAAGCACTGATCATGATTTTACATAATAATGTGAGGGTTATATAATTTATTGTATGGAAATAATAATAATTCTTGGAATCATAAAATTCAATGGTATCAAGTCATAACGTATATATCACTCTTGTAAATGCTTCATAAGAAAATTTACCCTACTCACATTCTCAAACTAGTTGTATCTTTTCATGAATTTTTAGAGGCATTACTTATGTGGTGAATGGTTCCTAATATTCATAGATAATGAAAATGTAAAAAATATTCAATTATAATTATTTTAACCTTAGACAGTGAATATGTCTTCATGATCTTCAATCTTTTTTTTAATCACGCTTATTTTCCAACTGAAGGCAATGTAATCGATGGTGTTCAAAGCTAAATGATTTAGACACATGCAATTTAGGATGCCATCAGAGGATGGTATTTGATTGAAATATTTTCTAATATCCACCAAAATAAATGATAGTATCATTATAATATTATTCACAAGGCTATATATGTGACCTTATAACATCAGTTCTGAATTAGTATAAGAGATCATTATGATCAAGAAACATAACTTTTAACAGAAAGTGTCTTATAGGGGGACACAAATCATAGTTTGGTAATTGATGAGAATTAGATGGTGTGTGTTGTTTGATGATTATATGTGACAAGGAATTTTCGAGACGAATTTATGAATGATTATCATGCAATTATATGGGTAGTACATAACAAACATAAAATGAAAATTTTTGACATACATTGCCATTATTGGTTGTCTAGAATTAAATGTGAGATCATGTGATTCATTACTCAATGTTGCACATGACATCTAATGAAGGTTGAACAATATAAAAAGTTATAGATTGTTATTGTCCTTTACAATCCTAGATTAATAAATATGATAAATACATGATGGATTCCAATAACGGGTTTTCAATGTCACCTTGAGATAGTGATTTAATATGGGAGATTATTGACAGACTGATGAAGGTCTCCCTTTTCTTATTTATCAGGGAAACCCGAATAGTTGAAATCAAAGAAAGGATATATGTTTGCGAGATTATATATCATAAAATGGATCCATATTACATTGTATGTTATGGTGAGTGATGGTAGTGGATTTCTGTTGATTTACCCTAATCAATTAAATTTTTATTTTCCTAAGAGTGAAACATAGTGGCACAACCTAGGGTTGATCACAAGGAGGCTGCTTGCAACACACTGTCTTCTTATTGTCACTATTATAAAATAAATAATATAAAACTAACCTATATAATATATATAGGGGTGGATTGAAACGAACTAAACTATGAAATTAAAAATTTATTAATAAATATAAATTATAGAATATAAATCCAAAGAAAACCGAACTGAGAAAACAAACTAGAGAAGGAAGCATTGGACAAGATTAAATCTTCAGACATTCCCTTTATAATTGTCGACAATTTTCATTTAATTAAATTATCCAATTTATAACTCAATCCCTCAATTTATTCACCTATTTTGAATAGAAACTATATAAATTCCTCAAATATTGGTGTTTATCCACTCATTAATGTGAACCAATTGCCCAAATACATCAAAACAATCGAACCCAGTTGAACATGTTGTGCTCAATGGGGAGACCTCGACCATTGAAGTTTAAACAACAAGAATTTTTTTTTACAATAATAAGTTGATAAATAATCATAGAAAAATATATAATAAAATGAAAACAAGATATAAGATACCTCTTTAAATCATGCATAAAAAATCTTGGATTATTTAAATGAAAAGAGTTTACAATAAGAACCACAAACTCAAAAGGGGTAAATGTCCTCCTACCGTCGCTACCGACCACTGCTTGGAGTTTAGCTCATCATTGATTCATTATAAATGGAACTCTTATACTCCAGAATGGAATCTATAACTCAGATCCCTCTGGTACATACGCCCCCAGAATGGGTTTGGGAAATAATGGAATGTCTCGATTGGTAGGAGCTCCTCTCCTTTGATTGATAGATTTCATCATCATAACGTTGTCACATTTTCGACCCAATAATATGTCGATACACACTTGGACCTCTTCATAAATATTGTTCATAAATGTTTTGGCCGTCCACCCTCCAAAATTCAGATTCATTTCACGCATCTTGGAGGAGTTACGATTTTTTTATTGTCGATCACTTTCTCGGGATGAAGCTTCCTAGAAGCTTCCTTCAAAACAATATCAATCAATAAAAACCAAAACTGATTCCAAACAGCATAAAATTAATTTTAGGAACGGTTCTGGGTGTCCACTTTCTTATCCAAGTATAATACTATCATTTGGAGGTTTTTAGGCCGAATTATGTTTCCATTACTGAGGTGGGGTCCACGCAGTCCGCCTAGAAAAAGCTTTCAATTCATTGATTTTTACGGCCTCTAGATGTTCGATTAAGACCCTGGTCCCGAAGACAAGGTTTAAGGAAATAAAATAAGAGTTCAAACAAAATTTTAATCACAAAATTTATAAATATATTTTATATGAAATGACCAAGATACCCCTGTGATAAAAATCTGTTAAAGATCCAGAAATAGGCCATTTTTGTATTTAGGTTCAGAATAACACAGAAACCTGATTATGTAACAATTGCACATTTACTAATACTATGGTGGGTTTATAAACATTAAATTACAGTATAAATTATGTTAAAATATTATTTTCATCAATCCCCCACACTTAAACATTTCACTCTTGAGCAATTATATTAAATTAAAATCAAAATTCACACTACAATCCAAAATGATAAAACATCCACGATCTTATCAAAAATAGAATTTCATCATGTCTCTTATGTGAATAAAAATTTACTTTTACTTTCATTAAAAATATTTAAATTTTTTCAAACTCATAAATCCATCCATGGATCAATCACAACCAACCTCACATTGACTTTTATGTCACTCTTCACTCAAGAGAAATAAATTCTGCAGTTATGCTCATACTTGGAAGTTGCATGTATCACCATAGGCTTGTGACTATTCTCATTTCTCCACATCATGAAACATAAAAATGAATTCAATCGTGAGGGCTTTCATCAATGGTTTAAATGACTTTGTGGATTTGGGTTGGTGGGTAAATTATTTAAAAGTTCAAGGCCAGAAAGAGAAGGTTTGACTCTTAGGTGCAATGCATGAATAATCAAGTGAAAACACAAGAAATTCCTCACTCAACCACCTAGAAATGTATAACAAAACCACACCCCCATTTATTTTACATGGTACATGATCCAATCAATTATTTAAATGAATGATATCATCCATGTTCTCCCCATTTTTTTAGGTCTAGAAAGTCACAAATTTATATTCCCTTTTTGTAAAGCTCCATAAAGGCACACCTTTTATTTTCTTTTTTTATGGAGAACCGAATGATAGAAATGAAGAATAATAAAATTAGGGCTCATGCACAATTATTTTATTGCCCAAAATGTGGATGCCCACCTCACAACACCCTTTAGTGAATCCCATCCCTCAGGATAACATGTGGCTAGCCCATGTAGTGCCTCAATCATATTAAAAAAATTCAATGAAATCCAATGAATCGAAAGAGAAAAATCAAAAATTCTGGTTCTCACAAAAAATCCATGTTTCACTCAATAAAGTTTGGGTATTAGAAATAATATGTCAAAGTGGTATAGAATACCTCACAGGATGGGAAAAATATTTTGAGTCAGTGTTTCAGGGCCATGGATTTCAAAAATCAGTTAAACTCATAAAAATGATTGAAAATCCAATTTAAGGAAAAAATCACATAAAAAATCATTTAAAATCGTTTTTTCAAAAATCATTTAAATTTTATCAAAATCATTTATTTTGTGAAATATGATCAGAATTATCATTAAAGCTCAAGGTTGCTAAAAAATAAAAAAAAATGAAAGCGCACAAAAACAACTAAGCAGGTCGACACTGACCCCCCACATAAAATTCACTACCCTTCATTTTGTCTTGAAAAAATATAAATAAGGGAAGAAAAAACATAATAGATGGATTGAAACAACCTTAAATTAATCTTTTTGCAGCACCATTGAGTTAAGATCCAAGTTGGAACCACTTATTCCTATAAAGAAATACATAAATGCATTAGAAAAATAGATAAATATAAATAGAAAGGGGAAAGGGAAGGGATAATTCTTTGTTTGACCTCCAAGATGGTGCTGGGTTTTTACTGCACCTGTTCTGGCGGTTGCAGCAGGTTAACCCCAATCCGAAGGTGGATGTGGTTTCTTGCTTAGAAACCACAACAAATAATTTTACCCGACATCCATATGTGGATTCCAAAAGTGAGAACCCCAAAAGATAAGAAAAATATCCCTACCCCCTATAAAAATGGAAAATTGAATTTGAGATTAAGAGGGGGAGGGAAAAGGATGTAGGACTGCTCCCTGTTTTAGTAATCTGGAGGAGTGTTGTCCACCGGTGTTGAAAATAAAAGAATAAGAAGTGGCTTCTCTACTGGTTCAAGTTCATAATTTGGTTCTTCAATGAATTCTTCTATTGTGTCATCATCCTCAAATGCACCAATACATAACACGAGAGGCACATCCATTTTCTCTTCAACAAGAATTCATTCTTCTTCTTCTTCATCCAGATCCTGCAGTAGTGATGCTGAATATACAAATTCAGAATAAGGGATATTAGATTTAAATTCAAAATTAACGAAATTTGAATGAAATGAATTCTCATAATTTAAAACTCCCTCAGAAATTTCAGCTTTATAACCATTTTCCTCAAGCAAGGCAGTTGAGAACTCATTTGTGGGTGAGGGAAGTGAGTCCTCATGTTTTTCCTCAACATCATCAACATCTTCATTATATGTAGGTGGAACAATATTTTTATTCTCTTCAGCTTGTCTTTTTTTTCAATCCATCCATATTACTTTAACATCTTCATTTTGGGCGGCCAATGATGTTATCATCTTGCTTGCTATTTCCATCTTTCTGCAATTCTCTTGAATTGTCAAGGCATTTTCTGTCAATTGCTGGGAATTTTCTTCCAATTGATGGTAATTTATAATCATTTGAATATTCAATTCATATACCCTTCTTGGATCATAATAAAAATTATCCACATGCCAATAATTATAATAATTTCCATAAAATCCATATTGGCTGATGAAATGATGATATGTAATAAGGCTCTTTTTTTGTTTTTTTTTGTTTTTTCTGGAAAACAGCGTGAGTAAGCACTTAGCCTCTCCAAAAACGGTGCCAAATATATGTTAGCGGATTTTAGTCACTTTCCCCTAATCAATTAAATTCTCATTTTCCTAAGAGTAAACAATAGTGGCACAACCTAGGGTTAATCACACGGAGGCCGCATACAACACACTGCCTTCCTATTGTCACCATTATAAAAGAAAAAACCTAAAACTAACATATATAATATAGATGGGGGTGGATTGAAATGAACTAAACATAGAAATTCATAATTTATTAATAAATATAAATTATAGATTATAAATCCAATGAAAACGGAAATGAGAAAACAAACTACAGAAGGAAGCCGTGGACAAGCTTAAATATTCAAACATTCCCTTTATCATTGTCGAAAATTTTACTTTTATTATATTATCCAATTTATTACTCTAGACCTCTAGTTATACACCAATTTTGAATATAAACCATATCAAGACCTCAAATATGGGTGTTTATCTGCTCATTAATGTGAAACAATTGCACAAAGACCTCCAAGCAATCGAAACCGGTTGAACATGTGGGGCTCAATGGGGGGACCCTCCCCATAGAAGCTTAAACAACAAGAAAACAGTTTTAAAATCATATGTTGATAAAAATTCATAGAAAAAATAGTAGAAAATGAAAACAATAGAGAATTTTCCTCATTCAATCATGCAAACAAATTCAAGGATTATTTAAATGAAAATAGTTCACAATAAAAACCACAAACTCAAAAGGGGTAAATGTCCTCGGACCGTCGTTGCCCACCACTTCTTGGAGCATAGATCATCATGGATTCATTATCAATGGAACTCCTCTTATCTAGAATGTAATCTCTAACTCATATCCCTTTGGTCCAGACGTCCCTAGAATGGTTCTGGGAAAGAATGGAATGTCTTGAGAGGTAGGATCTCCGTTCCTTTTATAGGCTGATTTCACCATCATAAAGTTGTTTCGTCTTCAAACATTAATTGGTAAATTTATGTGGGGACCTATTCATAAATATTGTTCATAAATATGTTGGACGTCGACCCCCCAAAATTCAGATTCATTGGATGCGTCTTGGATGAGTTATTATTATTTTATTGTCGATCACTTTCTCGAGAGGAAGTTTCATGGAAGCTTCCTTCAAAAATCTAGCAATCAATGGAAACGAAAATGGATTCCAAACGGCTTGAAATTAATTTTGGGAATGCTTATGGGTGTCCTATTTTATATCCAAGTCTAATCCCATCATTTGGAGGATTTTAGTCCGAATAATGTTTCCATTACAGAGGTGGGGTCCACGTAGTCCGCCCAGAAAAAGATTTCACTTCATTGATTTTTTACGCCCTTTAGAAGATTGATTCAGCCCCAGGTCCTAAAGACAAAGTTGAAGGAAATAATATAAGAGTTAAAAAAAATTGAATCACAAAATTTGGAAATATATTTTATATGAAATGACCAAATTTATATTTTATAAGAAATGGCCAAAATACCCTTGTGATAATAATCTGTTAAAAATCCAGAATTAGGCCATTTTTGCATTTCGGTTCAGAATAACACAATAACATAAATATGTAACAATTTCACATTTAATAAAACTATGGTGGGTTTATAAACATTAAATTACAGTATAAATTATGGGAAAATATTAGATTCATCAGTGATGGTTTTTTTAAATTGTTTTTTTTTGTTTAATTTATTTAATTGGAATGGATCATTGGAAAATATGTCTTCAAAATACCACCAAATTATAAATGGTCCATACATGCATATAATACTAGTTTTTGGGGACATTCCTAGGACTTGCATCCATGAAATTGGATGTTCTTGTGAGGAATACATACCTTATAATGATGTATTTTTTGAGACTGTAGAGATAGATACTTATGAGGTGATATATAGTAGGAATTTTTGACAACATCTTTTTTACACAGTGGAAGGACATACAATGTTTCATATACCATGTATCAGGAAGGAAACATCAGATTTTTTATAGCATATAAAAAAGTATGAATATAACCATTTCTCAAAATATGTATTATGTTACAATTCATCTATAAACATAAAAGTTTGTGTTGTAGGGTAATAATTTATTCGTGTTTCATGAAGATTAGGTCACCATTATATTTATCATCAAGGGATGATGGAATGAAAATTTGGTGGGTCATCCATGATATTTAATAGAGTCAAACGAGTATAATGTTGAAGGACCATACTCCGAGGAACTAGGTCATGCATTATGTCTTTCAATTTTCATAGGTAATCAATTATTATTCTGACTGAAGTCATTCTTTTGATCATGAGGATGCTTAGTTAGATATTGGTCATTCAATTGACAAGTATTGTATTTTAATCACCAATTAGTTCTTAAAGGCCCAATGGGGGAAAACATCTCCTCTATTGTGAGTTATATATAAGAGAGGGTGTGTTTTGGAGAAGTCCTTGTAGAGAGAAGTTGATATATGAGCTTGGTGGAAATAGTTAGTTTCCATTACAAATCAATGACCATCCGGGAATCTAGAGGCGAATTGTTTTATGGGGGGAGTTAGTAATGTATTGGATATTCATAGAGGTATATATTAAATTATGTTTAGTAAAGACTTATAATTTTTCACAAATGGAGTATTTTAAGGATGTTAGGGAGTAATTAGGATCATTTTGTCTTGGATTCGATTCAAAAGATTTTATTTTTAAAGAAATATGAGACATGGAAAATTAGAACACGGTCAGGTATAACTACAAAACTCAAATAAATTGGCCATAATGAGTGAACGTTAGTTTTTTATCTATTAAATGAGAGATACATGTATGTAAAATAATTAAAACTTATTTAGTTGATTATTTTATTTTGTTTCACATGGTTAGTAATAACTATGTTCTATTCCATGTATGTTGTGTGTCTAGTGAAAATGTTGAGTATATGGTGTGAGCATGTTCTTTCATAAATGTGTTCATAAATGTTGTTCTGGAATTTGGTATCTATTTTTATATTGAATTTTTGGTTCATTGGTTGGACAACCATGATGTCTAATCATGCACCACTTTAAAGGGGTCTATTTTTAACCTAAAATTTATAACCTATGCTCTTCTGTTCTTCTACCGCATTAATCCACAGTGGACACTCACATGTGAGAGCATTATATTTCTTCCACATGTAGTGTTTTATATCCTTTATTCATATTATTTTAATTGATGTGATTTTTATATTTATTAGATTAATCTTGTTATGTAGTAAATTAATCATTATTCATTTCTGAGTGTCTCTCTCCATCTTCATCATTATAGACATACAAACTGTCTTACCAAAAAAGTATATATCACGTCTATTTAACTTAATTATCCCTTTTAATAATAAATCAACATATATTAATGGATGTTGACTCATCTATTATTATAAGGGATATTCTCTATACAATTTCAATAAATTTAATGATTTCTATATATTATTTTGTTATTCCAAACAATGGACATTCCTTTCATTTATTCTAAAAATATAAAAACTATAAAATTGTTTTTAGATCTTAATCATTATAATTCATAGATATTTTGAAATAGTTAACGGCGTCCAACCATAGACTGAACTACATATTATAGTAGGAAACATTATATTTCTATGTTTAATACACATCTTTTGGTGTGTTGAGGTTTCAATATTTATGATGATTTTGTAAATGAATTAAATGAAATATTAAAATCATGAATACCATATTTTTAATATTTATTTATAAATGTAAAGATAAATAAAATAATATTAATGTAAATTTTTAATTGAAATAAATATTCCCCAGATTATTCATATTTATTAGAATTGGATGTAGAATATAATTGAAATTATCATGCCCTCTGTGAATCTATTTTCTTATATGTATGAGAATGTATATTGTGATTTGGAGTAAATCATGGATATAATTGCGTGGCACCAACCGATGATAACGTGGAATGGATTCAATATTTTTTAATGAATAATGGTTATAACAAGGTGGATTCAGGCGTGGAAATGATAAACCACATACATATTCATGAAATTCGGATGCCTTGTTATTATATCATTTGATTTGTATTGATGTATGGTCCACCTATTATTTGTTCCTTTGAGTCCACTCAAGTCATTACCAATAATACAATGGATTATCTACATATACTTGAGTGGGATGTTATGGTCAATGGCCTTATGTCCTAGACCATATAGGTTTGATACAAGATATATATAAAACATGTTAATGTATAAAGGATTTACATCAGTATACATTTATTCCTCACCAATATAATTCAATATTAAAATCGTATATTTATAGCCAAGGTTTTTTCAAATTAGTAGTATATATATTTACTCATATTATACCTACAAACTATTACAATTTATATTCATATACTATATTTATTATAGACACCATTGGTGGTGGCCTACTGAGTTGTACCTGTATCATATTTCGGTCACTGAATGGTACTATGGAAAATATCATAGATTTACGTATTGATAAAGGTAAGCTTCCCATTTTATATTTTTAACATTTTATACATGGATTGAGTGAGGGAGTAGGGGACCGATTTTCTACCCGTGATGCTATTATAGATTGTTTATGGTGATTTTTTCTCTTATAAAAAATTTATTACATGTATTTATTCATCCATGTATCCCTTAAATCCAATTTTATGTATTATCATTATATCATCAATTTTTATATAATACTTCTTATGGGTTATTTAATGACTTTGATTGATATTTTTTATTTTTCTAGCTCTATGATAATTTTTTTATGTTTTATTTCATCTAGTCATTAATAAATTTTTTCCTTCAGGGCTACTCTGACATGTTTATGTTATAGTCTCCCCTAAGGAACAATCATTGAGCCTCATACTATTCAATACACTCTGATGTTTGGGGATGTGTCCTTGATTCCATTTCACTAACCTAGTTCGATTACACATGAATTAACTAACTCTAGTACATCCTCCATTTACATAATAAAATTTCAATATACTAATGATACTGATTTAAATATATTAACATATTTATGATATGTTTATAAGGGAGAATTATAGAGAAAATAATACGGATTAAGTAATTCTCAACCATGTACCATGAACATTTTCCTAATATTCAACATGTAAATGAATATATTATTCTAGCATATGATGACAATGAGAATTAGTTTATTCAAGGGAAATAATGGATATGAACATTGGGTTGGTGTTTTTAACTAACCATTTATTTATTTCATATATAAACATGATTTATTATAATAAATTTCACATAATAAAACCCCGAAGATATATAGATATGGTGTTTGTGGAATATTAGGTACATTACAAATGAAATTAAAAAATAAAAGAAAACAAATTTTTTGAAAACTTCTCTATCATGACAAAAAAATCCTTAATTCTTATCACTTCATGGAAAAAACCCAAGGAAAAACATACGAAATGGGTGAGATGTGAATCAATATAATGTAATAAAAATGAATAAAATAGGGAAATAAGTACTTGTTTGTATATAGGTATATAAATAGATAATAAAAGTATAATTAATTATAATGTATGATATATAATGAAAACCATAACATGGAAAATCTAGAAACAACATTAAACATAGGATCATAAACATATGTCAACACTATGTTAATTGAATCAATAGTGTAAAAACTCCAATAAATGAATCTCGTAAACCGTTTCTCGAACAATATGTATAATTATACTAAAAATTAACCAATGCACTATACAATTATCAGGGAACACAATTCATAATCATTTCATTTTTATGCTTATTTTTTCTAGTGTGATTGAATTACATGGATTCCTTCAGCAACATAATATATTACCCGATCAAGAAAAAATTGAATACAATCATGTAATACTCAAACTATTATGATGTTTTTATTAAATGTTAATACAATTTAATGAGTAATGGGGATGGAATTCATACCACACTTATTTTGTCAGAGAAATTGTGGTTCAATTTTGGCAGTATAACACCAATATTTATATATCCATAAAATGGGTTGATGAGAGTAAAGTGGGTTTGTCACCATTAAGACATTAAATTAAATGTAATAGGTATATGGATATAAATTTCAAAATATATTTAATTGTAAATTTAATGTGTAACATAATATTTAAATGTGGCGATAGAGGACAAAGGAAAGAATCCTTTCAAAGATTACACATTTTAATAGGTGCTCAAAAAGGTTATGAGGAGTATTAAATGAAATTTAAATGGTATGTCATAAAATTTAAATAAAATTTAATATAAGGGGGATATTTATGAGTATATAAATATTTAGTAAAAATAAAATTAATGGATATAAAATAAAATGAATACCTGATAAAAAAGGATGGTGGAGGATACCGTAGAATATTTCCACAGAGTACCGGTTGTACAAGAAGGTTAATAATAAAGATGAATAAAAGTGAAAGGGGGTCCTATCATTTATAAATCAAATGGAATGTTTGTGGGATAGTTAATAATGTATCTCATCTTATCCAAATGGAAATTTAAATTCTTATCATAAATGAAATGCTTTATAAAATTACGTGGGGGAGAATGATTTAAATGAACTCCTGACTCTATTGTATTCGGAGAGGCCTATTGGGTGATTATGAGAATAGTGGGTGGAATATTGGGTGTATTAGGTAGAGTGTGGTCAATATAAAATATGTTTTAGTGATGAAAGATGTGATCTTTGGGGGTCAATATAAGAAATGAGGGGAATTTCATTATTATTTTTGGGGCATTACATAAGAAAATATTGAAATCCACAAACAATCACATGGTTTCTCTCAATGGTTCATTAAAATGGTATTGGATTATAATATATTCTAATTCCAAGATACAATGATAATAAAATATATCACTTTCTTTTGTGGGGTTGAGTCATACATTTAATTAAATGGATTTAAATTCCAAAAATATTTTATATGATTATGGGGATTGACTAATGTTTTATAAAATATATAAAATTAAAATAAAATATCATTATATTAATGAAAAAAATTCTTCGATGATGATACAAATTATAGTTTTTAATACATCACTGTTGGTTCATTGTGATTTCGGAAAATTAAGAATATATTTATAGGGTATTAAATTATTACCCATAAATTTGAATGTACCAGAAAATTATTAAAAAATTACTAAGGGGTATTTCATGATTCCAAAAAAAAATTCACTTATCTAGATTATTTTACTGAAATTTGAATTTTTTCTCTTAAAATATGAACTGACTTTTACTAAAATATTGGGTTTTTTGTAAAATAATATTTCATGAATCGAGAAAAAAATTTCATTTCACATCATAAAAATTATATAAAATTTAATATTTTTTAAGCTTTATTTATTAATATTATTTCATTATAATTTTATTTATTTCAAAAAGATCTTAAATTCATAAATTCATTAAATATACAAAATATTTTTCTTAATTATATTTTAATATTAACCCGAAAAAATATTTTTAATTAAAAATAAATTAATATGTGACAATAGTAGGAAGTGAATATATTCCTTATTTTATATATAAATTTAATTTAAAAATTATAAATGCTATTTTCTTGATACATATCTCATTATTAAAAAAATCATATACCCAAATATGAAGGTGTGTGTTGGTATTTCATTCATATTCTCGTTTGGTGAACATAGATTGGGTTGTGATATTGATGAGCATGAACATATCCCATAAATTTTCTCAGTCATGATTATAATGTGGGATCCCATTTTGGTCTTAGTATATAGAAAATTTTGGAAATTATATCTCCCTATGATGCTTTGATAGATGGACTTTTGAGAGTACGATCTTACTGGTTGAGGACATCACTTCATTTGTCTATTAAAAAAGGATTTATTAAAACCCTATGGTGATAAGTGTCATGTGATCACTATTAATTGGCTTTATTATCTGGTATATATATACATAATGATAATTTAACTCAAATAATTTATAATAAAACTAAATAACTTCATGTGTTTTCTATATACATAAGACAATTTGCTAAATAAAGAGTGCAATTTGATTCATAGAATTTATGGTCGTTATAATCGTCCCTCCTCCCAAATATAAATTTGTCCTTCAAAATTAAATTATTTCCCACAAAAAGAAATTAGATGTGGTTATCTATTCTTCATCACCTATTTTGGATCCATGTTGCTTCATCAAATAAGTGGTTTCTCCACAAGCCTTTGATGAGTGGAATTTCCTTATTTCCAAGATCTTTTTCACTATGATATGGGGTCATAATAGAGTACTCTTCATTGTATTTATCATTACACTTTTATTTAATTTTAGTAGCTTTCTTGTCGTTGTATATTATTAACATCCTATACCATTTCATCATCCTTTTCTAGACCTAGAAATTTTCATTCCCCAACATCATATCAACATGATAATGTTCTACAAATTATCCCATAATGGGCTTCATATTGATCTATTTTTATGATCAAGTAGAAACTATTTTTGTATGAGAACTGCATCAATGGAAGATGTTGGTCACATCTACCTTTAAAGTCCATTAAGAGAGAACTCAAAATGCACTAAACTGTTTTGATAGTCCTCTCATACTGGAAATCTATTTAAGGGTGGTATGCCTTACTTAGTTTTAACATAGTGTTTATATAATGTTGGAGGCTATTCCAAAATGTAGCGGTGAATCATGGATCTAAATTTGACTCGATCAATAGTGGTTCTAAATCTGTCCTTACCACTTCTCTGGTGAATGTATGGGACTGTTAATCTAGGGATATATACTATCAAATTTCAATTCATTGTGTTGTCGTTCTAGGGAGATCCACATGAAAACAGATACAATAGTTTCTCTTGGATGAATTTTTATGTTCGATTACAACGTTCAAAATGATGTTTTCCAATTTCCATGCTTGTATGGGGAATGTATTAATCATCCACATATATGTCTCTAATTCATCCTTTACAATATAATATTCTAGGAATTGGGATGTATATTTTTAAATCTACTTCTTCATGTTATCCTACTAATAGTTCTCTTAAAGATCTTAGTATATCTTTGTGTTTTCAGGGAGAATGGTGGATTTTGTAATATGTGCATCATCCAATAATTCATTATTTAAATTTGGATTTTATGGATATCATATACTTGATTCAAATCACACAATTCCTTCTGAATTAACAATGTACTCTGTGAATTTCCATTTTAAGATATTTTCCACTTTCTCTAGGATTCTGACATAATATTTTAAGAAACCATTATTATTTCAATGATATGATTATGAAATCATTTAAAAAATTCTTTTTGTTTTGTTTTTATTGATTACCATATAATTTTCTTAAAATAAATTAATATCATATCCCCCTGAATTCTCATGAACAATAGAATTTTTGGTTCTTTTCTACTAAGAGCATCCTCCACCTTGTTATCATTTCCAGGATGAAAGTGGATTGAGATGTCTCAATCAATGATTAGCTCTAAAAATATTCATTGGTGAGTATATATCTCTTTAGGTGGGAATATAAAATATATAATATTTTTATCTATATATATTTCAATCTTCTCCCTAAATAGAAAATTCTTCATAATTTCAGTTAATATATCATAGCCTCCAACACCAAATGAGGTGCAGGATAATTTTGCTTATGAATTTTCAAACTCTATTATGTGTAGGAAATGAATTTTTATTTTTCATCAACACACATCCAAACCCATTATTTGATGAATTTCAAATAATTAATAAAATCACACTCTTGAGGGTAGTGTGAGAACATGGGTATTTATAAGCTTCCTTTTCAAATAAATTATTTTTTCTTCCCATTCTTCATTACATGAATATTTTACTCCCTACATGGGTATATTTGTAAGACAATTTAAAAATTGTGAGAAATTTCTCACAAGTCATCTATAGTATCGTGTTAACCCATAGAAACTATGGATATCAAATACAGATGTTAGCCTCACCAATACTGAATTTATTTTCACATTGAATGATCCAAAAATATCACATTACTTAAGATTATATTCCCTAGTAATTATATATCCTTCAACTGTAACTCACACTTTTTTCAGGTTTCATAGAATTTTTGCATTAACAATTTTATAAGTGTTGTTCCAAGATGATCCTCGTGAGACTCCTTGGTTTTGTATTATATTAGAATATCATTTATAAAGGCTTCCATAAACTTTTTTAGGTAATATAAAATGATTATATTCATCACATACATGAATATTATTGGTCCATTAATGAGTCTGAATAGATTCAATATGAACTCAGACTTCATATACCTTATTGAAAATTAGTATTTGGGATATCCACATTCTTCTCCCTTACATGGTAATATCCCAAATACATATCCACCATTGAAAAGTATTGTGTTCCATGTATCTAATAAAACAAGACATAAATTCAGGTATAAGAGTACTATTTCTTTATCTTGATTTTTTGGGTTCGAGGTAATCATTGAAAGTTGCATTGACCCTTCTTTTTTTATGATGAAGAGGACTAGT
This sequence comes from Viscum album, assembly GCA_963277665.1. Classification (NCBI taxonomy): domain Eukaryota; kingdom Viridiplantae; phylum Streptophyta; class Magnoliopsida; order Santalales; family Viscaceae; genus Viscum; species Viscum album. The sequence continues at coordinate 1,971,302,581 of OY728132.1, forward strand.
GCACCACATGGTGATGAACTAGTGAGTATGAAAAAATTATCCAATCTCTCAAATAATTGTTTCATTAGATCCTCTAGTTCTTCAACCAACATTACATATTGTGTCTTCTATATTGGAAATAACCAAGGTATAATTTTGATCACAAATTCACCTTCATTTTTTTGAAGGAATATTCGAAAAATATTTGCGAAACACATCATAATATTCTCTCAATATTGTCATGTCAGCAAGGATGATTCATTCCGTAGACTAAATCATTTGAGATTGATATTTTTTCTCATATGTAAATAATATCGATGCATGAGATGTTGGTTAATAAGTAGATTCATCCTTATCATTGAACAATTAGAGGATCCACAGTCGATTGTCCATATCTATAGTGATTTCCCTCTAATGGGAATTTATGTTGTATATATATTGAGAAGGCTAATCCATGCCCAAAATTACTTCATATTACACCATGAAATTTATGAAAAATTTATCAAGGAAGATCAATCAAAAATGTTGATAAGGGAGGTCTTATATACAATGGTTGTAATAATTTACCCATTTTACATTCTCACAAAAATCATTACTTCTATGATTTATGGGGGTTTCCAAATACTCTACAATACTTTTGTGATATAAAAAGATGCATAGATCTTGAATCAAAAAGTATGTTTTCTATTCAAGAATAAATAAGAACTTTACCTATCACCACTTCATTTTCTAGATCCAACTCGGTGGTGGTGGTGAAAAAGGATAACCCATTCATTCTTGGAGGATGTTTGTTTCATATGAAAACCCTTGGCTTAGTTCATTGGTTTTCAATATTCCATGGTTTTTTACAATTGATGCACTGATCAAGGGGTTGAGTTTTGGCCGAATCATTTCATTCCACTATTACATTGGTGGGTTTCTTCTATCAGAAATCATTGGCCACACTCCCTTCTCCATCACCCCTAATAATTTCCTTGTTCCCCCTAGGAAATTTCTAAGGTTATTATTTCTTCACCATTGAAAAGTGGAGTCATGGAATTTTATATTACCATTATATTTAACCATTGGTCCATGGGATTTAAAATTAACATTATATTTCTTATCCCTATGATACATAGGAGATTTGATGACCTCCATGTTGACTTTGGGGTAACATCTAACAATTTCCTTAGAGATATTAATGTTATTGATTTAGAAAGATTCTTGTATACTAGTCTTTATCCCACCAATGAAGCGGTTATCGTTGCATTTAGGGGAACAAAATAGATGGAGTCCTATAATTTAAATAACAAGTTTTATTCCTTATATATCCTAACTTATTTGGAATCATTTTTAATGCATGTATGGAAAAATAATTCATTTTTATGACTGAGGGTGTTGGGAAATTAATTTTCAGAAAGAAGTTTCTAAAATTCCTTTGTCTCCGTTTCTTTGATCTCTTCCTCGGGTTTCATTTTCATGATCACTATCCACCACTGATAAGTTTCATCCTCTATATGATAAATATACCAAATAACTTTCTTTTATTTTCAACACTAAATGATGATGAATAATTTTTCAATGGAATTCATTCATATCCCCATGATAAATTTATTTTTTTATCCAATGAATTAATGTGGCCTTTTTAACATGAAGCTCTTAACTATGGGTTTGTCTCTCTCAATGGGGGGGGGTCATGCCGCCCCTGGTCTAAGTTTTTATTCCTTTGCTGAGTTAACATAGAGAGAATAATGAAAATGTTTTTGATTCCTTCTCCAATTTTTTTGGGAATATCATTTGGAAAATCATTACACTAACAATCACATCGGTTGTAAGAAAGATTCCTCCTCATTTGGGCCACTGTCCAGAATTAATGAAAAATAATGGGTGACTTTCTAAAATAATCAAACACATAAATGTGGAATCCAATGACAATAAAGGGATAAATTACATTTATCCCCTTAATATTTGAGTTTCTAAGCTTCAGCCTATGTTATACATGATCTTCAAACTAACACATATTTTAATGGGAATTTTTGGGTCCTTAATAATGGGTAATAATGATCTTATGAACATAGATAAGCATATACCTTGGGATTTTCCAACCAGATGAACATAAGTATTGTTTTAATGAACCAACATTCCCGGAGTTAGGCCTAGAACCCTTTTCAGAGTGGTTACATTGAGTTACATATTTTCTAGAATCATGAAAACATGTAGTATCCATATAGAGATCTATTTTAATTATAATTCACATTCTATATAATAACCTAAAATTTGGAATGTTTTATTAAAAATATTATTTTCACTATGGATTTTAACATGGTATTTCTAATCATAATCAAAAAAATAACTAATCATATCCTATGATTACATTTAAAAAAACCATGCACTTTCTGTCATATTTAATCATGATTTATTACATAAAATTTCAATTAATACCATAAATAAGATTGATTGGTGTGGTGTCTTTTGAAATTTATGTACATTACATAACAACATAAAAATTTAATAAAATAAATCTTTATTGGACACTTGATTGACACGATGAAAACATTTTTTTCGATATTAACAGTACGTGGAATAACCCGAGCACATACCTATGAAAGGTGTGAGATATAAAAAATAATACACTAATAAACACAAAATATTATGAAGAAGGAAATACAATGTTTTACCATATTAAAAACAATGGATCTTGAAAGAAAAATAAATAATAAATCATGATAAATATTGATGATCCTAATATGGAAAATGTGGCTACAACTAAAAACAGCATTCTAGACATTGGTATGGGTAATCCACAAAGACATCATGGTGGAAAAATTTCTATAATGGAACTAGGTAAAAACATTTCCTCAACATCACGTATCATGATACTAAACATTACCCAATGAATTGGAGAGCTAACTTGTTGCACCCTTAATAATCATTTTTATCTCATTCTTAAGTGTACCACATAGATCATATAACATGGATTCTGTATATATCATTATTGATTTAAAAATCAAGGAAATTTGGAATACATAAATGTATATATCCAATAAATATGTATATATTAACAACGGTGAATACCCATTGTAGGGAAATGGTAATGGTGTTCATGAAAAAATAATTTTCTAATGGGAATCATGGTGCAATTTCGGTATCATAATAGTGTAATATAGAAAATCATAAAATTGGTTGATGAGAGAAAAACCATTCTCTCATAATTTAGACCTAAAATGGATAGTAATAGGGATATTGGAAGATATTCCAAAAAATATATAATTATTAATGGAATGAATTACATAATAATTAATCTTGAAGATTGAGGAGAAATGAAACAACCTTTAGAAACTTTCGGCATGGTAATAGGTCTATATAATGGTTCTTAAGAGGGTTAAATAAGAGTGAAAAGGGCTCATATAAACTAGAAATAAGATTTAATGTAAGGGGGACATGTAATAATTAATTCCAACTTAAGAAAATTAAAATTAAAAGTCATATCATTAATTAAATTCATTATAAATATAGAAAATAGTGAATCACTAACTTGAATTTCTAACTCCAATGGATTGGGAGAGGCCTCTTGTGAGTTTGGGGGTGGCTTGGGGTGACTCTATAGAGTAAAGGGATGTGTGTGGTCATTCTTGAAAATGTTTTTAGTGATTGATAATGGTATATTGGGTTGTTATATATAATAATAGAGGTGGATTTATTAATTTTGTTTATTTTTTACACTACATAATAAAATATTCAAAACCACAAATGATCTCATGGGGTTTTCCCATGGTTTCTGGAAAAGGGGAGTTGATTAAATTATTTTATAATAAAATTTTGTAATGTTAATAAAACATTTCCCTTTGTTATGTGTAGGTGAATCACACTTTTAACGATATTATTTTAAACTCTTAAAATATTTTATAACTCTATTAAGAGTAATTATGTGTTTAAGAAATAAAAAAAATAAAAATAAAATGTAATTATTTTTAAGGATATATATTAATATTTCCAATTATACCTTATATTGTATTTATTAAAGAAATATTGGGCCATTATGATATAAAAAACACACATTATATTTATACGTTATTTAGTTTTTACCCAAATATTCGACGGTCCTTGAAAATTATGAAAATTTCACTGTTGGATAATTTACATTTTGGTATTCTAAAAATAATATTCCTATTATTTAAATAATTTTATAAATATGTGATTTTATACATTTTAAATAAAGACTAACATTTATTGAAAGTGAAGAGCTTTGACAAATAACAGTTTTTCAACCCTTATAAAACTAATATTTGACATAATAAAAAATATATGATCATTTTTATTTTATAAACATTATTTAATAATATAATTCCATTAAAATATGATTAATTTCAAAAGATACATTAATTAATCAAAATATATTTTCTTATATAATTTGAACAATAACATATAATACTACTTCTACATTAAAAATCATTTAGAATGTTACAATAATTGTTTGAAAATATATTCATTATTTTATAAAAACTATAATGTACATAGTCCTAGTTCTAGGGCCTTGATACATGAAACATTATCATAATAACATACTCCATATGAGTATAGCACGTGATGGTGGGGTTTTCATGGGTTTGTTTGGTGAACGTGGTAGGTTTCGTGATCCCGATCAGATTTAACATCACCATAAATGAAAACATATTTTGTTGGATCTCAACATCGGCTTTGTCTATAGAAAATCACAGAAATTCTACATCTAATAGAATCTCAAATAGATGGTCTTCATAGGGTATAATTCTACTAGTTCAGTACATCATATCCTTTGATTATTCCAAAAGGAATTATTAAAACCAAATAATTATAATAATCATCACATCACTATTCAACAGTTATATAATCAATGAAAAAGATAATTAATCATCATTTAAATCCAAATGTATATAATAAAACAATAATAACTCAATGTGTTATCAATATCCACAAGGAATTTAGTTAATTAAAATTTAGGATTTTTATTCTTAATTGTCCGCATCATTTTATTGTTCATGTAATCTTCAAAATATATGTTTATCATTGAGAGGGATGTAGTGATCTCTTTAAATAAGTGAAAAAATGAACAATTGTAAACATATATTATTTTTCACTAACGTAATTACACTATTTTTTGTAAAATTAATCCAACATTGATAAATAATATAATGTTTGGAGATTTAAGCTCTGAAAATCCAATTAAACGTTTTTTACACATCTTTTACACATTTTTACATCTATTTACACCATTATATTTACATTTTACTATTTTTATTTTACCATAGTAACATGTATTTACAAAAAAAATCGATTTTTCTTCATAAAAAAATTGGTCAAACTATGAAATTTGAAAATTATTACTCCTAATATTAAAACTATTTTATACAATACAATATTAATTTGAATGAAGAATTAATTTTTAAATTATCTTATTTTAGACGTAAAAATCCATTTTTCAAAAAAGATTAATTTTATGTATAAATTTTATGTTGAGGATAAAATTACTATCATTTTTATTATCATGGTATATATTATTTTATTATAGAAAAAATAATTTGTATTGGTTATCAATGCAATGGAAACTTGTTTTTTTTTTCAAAATAATAATTAATCAAAAGAAAATTCCAAAAATTAGTTCTTCCATTAGAATTTATAACATGTGTAAATAAAATTTCAAACATATTTTTTTATTAATTTATAATATTATCGTTAAATAAAATATATTACACTATTAAAAATATTGATTTCCAAAATGGTTTTATAATCATTTTTCCTTATATAATGATAAGTCACAAAAGATATAGTTCTCATAAAAACAATAATCTTTCTTTATTCATTTATATTTAAATTATATAGAATAATATAAAAAAATCTCCATTGTATAATTTTAAATGTAAAAATTTAATAATAATATTCCTTCTATAATATTAAAATTTTAAATGATATGAATTTATTTTTTAAATGTTACAAACGTTAGACATATATAAATTATTTTCTTTAAAAATGTCATTTTTGAACATTAATTATTCGATATATTATTCAATTTAATTTAGTCATTAATCAATAAGTATGAACAAAAATTTAAAACCCGTAAATTATGTGACTAATAAAAGCCTATAGGATGCCCACTAAAGTATTTGTTTCACGATTTTCCAAGTATAATAATAGTATTCCTAGATATATGTAAATATAAAGGAAACAGTTAATGAACATATTCAAAAAATATCTGTTTTAACAAAAATGACCATGATCCCCAAACATACATTATTCAGCACTTAACCAGAAGTGAATTCGTATTGGATGTCAGAAGATACCAAGATCATCCCATAATGATAGTGAAAATTTCGGTCAATTGTCTCAATGCATCAATCATGACCAAGTTTTAAGATTTATTCTTCCACCTACATCATGGGTTAAACCGCATGATTATCCAACCCCATATATGTTAATCCTCATGACTCATAGACATGGTATACATTTTATGCATTTGGTAAAACCACATGGCTATCATTACCCATTCATCACTTTCAGGGGTATTTAATAATGTAATCATGCCACTACCCTAGGATCAGTTCCTTCATTATCATCATCACATGTCATATTTACACACACTCTAAAGTGATTACATTATCATGATAGTCAACCACTTCCATTAACATACATAAATACCTCCACTATAATTTTGTTTACAAATATAATGACCATGACCATTGTAATCTGGGGATGATCTCTTCATGATTAAAATAGCACCAGATATAAGTGAGATAATACAATTAAAAAAAAGTTTATAAGTCTTTGTATTCAATATACATATATGATTTCCATAATACCTTTGAATACAAAAATTAATTTTTTTATAATTTATCTATTCCTGCTAGAATATAAATTATTCTTAGTCTTAGTATAATTTCATGATTTCTACGAAAGGAATCATTATAAGGATTTCATCAAATAATCATATATTGTTAGGATCATAGTATGTTGTCATAAAACCATAATAATACAAAACTTGAAATTTTAAATATATGAACAAACATAGAATTAAAATTATATGACTATCATGAATAGATAAGTAATAATCAACATGGAATGATAAATAAATATAAATATCATTCCATTTGCTAAATATATGTCAACTAAAGGCATACAAAGGTAATATTGTTATGAAAATATTAATTATAAATATATATAAGTTATTATTTATGGAAATTCAAAATTAGTGATGGTCATGATTTAAATAATCATGATACCTCTAATGTTGAGACCTTTCACGAGAAATTATAATACTAATGGTGAAGAACCATTTAATTCTATCAGAATGATTCCCCCCATGATAAAATAGTTGCATCAACGGGTTAAATTATTTTAGGCCTTACCATTTAATATATCTATAAATCATTCTTTATATATCAAATAATCTCTTTAATTCATGAATAACGTGCATTATCCTTAAATATCCTTATTGAGTAATGAATATAGATTTATAAATTTATCTCCAAATAAAAAAATAAAACTAAATGTTGAATTAAATATCAATAAATGATATATGATTAAAAAAACTATACATAGAAAATAATATGGATATTTGGGGAATAAATAATGTCAAATGATTAGAGGATGGTGAATATTTCAAGATAATGTTAATGTCTACTAAAACTGATCATGAATGTAAATGCCAATAGTTTCATTAGGAAAAATGAACAGAAACAATCTTTTCAAATAATAATTATGGTATAAAAAAAACATATTCTTATTATAGTATAAGTAAAATAAATAGTTTTTATTATTTATGAGTATAATTATGTAAAAAAACCATACCAAATTCATGAAGAAAATATCCTTTTCCATTTTAAAATAACTTATTAAAACTAATGGTTCCGATAATATTTTTAATATATTTTTAATTGGAAATAAATTTTTATTCTCGTAAAATAATATTTAAAACATTGAGTGGTCATTATTGAATGAAATTATTTTCATACAATTCTTGTTTAAACAAATATTCCATTCACTTTTTTAGTTAAAGCGTAACCATCCTTGTTATGAAAATGACATGAGTATTTAATTACAAAAAATATTATTTAAATTATAATAAATAATTTATTTAATTATTAAATTAAAAAATTATTTATATGTTTCATAAAACATGTTTATAAGACATTGATTTTGGTGAATTAATATTTTTTGACCAAATAGAGAAATGAATAAAAATTATATATAAAATAATTCAAATTATTTTTTAGTTAAAAAACTGCATAAATTGTAGAATTAATTGATAAAAAAATGTATAAAATTTTTATATGAAGAATAAATTGGTTAACTATAAATTATCAAAAAAATTATTCGAATAGAAATTCATGGATAAACAATCCTAATTAAGTCAAGACTGTGAAATAATCCCTCACTAAAATCATAATGATAAAGAAACAATTATTCAATGAATCAATTATGTTAATGAGTAGTATATCTAGAAAATAAATATAAATAAAAAATAATATAAAAAATTTATATAACTTATCAAATATTATCATATCATTAACAAAAAAATGAAATATAACTCAATTAATGGAAATTGAAATATGTAATTATTTACCACTTCGTAAATTTAACGTATAATATCCTTGGATGAAATATTTAAAATTGAAAAATAAAATAACATAAACTATTAATGAATCCAGATATTACATCAAAATGTGTATCTATATGCACCATATATAATTAATTAGGTGTATAAAATAGCAATATTCCTCAATGAAGTAAAATTGAGATGAAGTCCATTACCTCACTCTTCCTTTTAGTAGATCACTATTTAAAGTAAATTATAATTTTTTAAACAATTTTTAAATTTCATATGATCCCATATACATATTTATAAGATCATATATTTTTCTATTATACCATATTTTCACACATTAGTTAATAATATTTCATTATTTTTTCATTTTTCTTTTTAATTACCTTATTTTTATCAGGCATGATTTATCTTGGAACTTATATATCATGATAATTATATAGATACATAATTCTAAAAAGATATTAATTTTATTAATAACATTTTTCACAATTTTATCCATTTTTATAGTCATTATTGAAATTAAAAAGTTGATAATGGATCACATATCTTTGTATAGATGGTAGAGTATACGTACACATGAGAAACATTATTATTACCATAATTGGAGTAATGGTAAATAAGTGGGATATAATATTAATTTTACAGATCAATATAATATTATATATGTCTCATATATTAAATAAAAATTTCCTTCTAACAATTCAAGTAATGAATAATTTAAAAACGAATCACATTGCTTTGTGAGATGATAATATGTCATACACTTGAATGATGTTATTGAACATTTAAAATAATTGAACATAAGAATGTATATGAGATATTAAAATTATATAAAAATTATAAATTAAAAAAAATAAATAATCAAACCCATTTTCTTTTCAGAAGTTGTGTATGGAATATCCCGATGGTTTTATTGTATAGAGAGTAATAATTTTTTCAATCATTCAAGTCGCTTACATCGTTATTATCTCCAATTAAAATGTCCATCATATCCCACATTAATAATGGTGTAAAGACCTATATTTATAAAGTACATGGTTATTTCGGGTTATAGAACCATTGTATATTTGGATCTCAGATTTATTTTGAGAGGATGATAGGTTGGTATCATCATACCCATTTGGAGGAAACAGTTTCATATGATGTGAAACTCTTAAAAATTTATGATATGTTGTATAATCTCTTCTTAATCATAATACATGATTACCTGCCCTAAAAAGGATGATTTGTTGAATACATCCATTTGGAAATTGGTATATATTATAGATTTCATCTATAGGTATATGATATCTGTAATGGACCGGGTTTTTGGGGTCTATTACTTTGTGAAATGATCGTGTTGGGTTTTTTGGTCTGGGAATCTCGGTAAAGTTTTCCGTAACGGTAGGCCTGCCCGTATCCTTACCCTACCGGTACCAGGTCTATCGGTCGATAGGTCTACCGGTAGCCGCATCCTACCGGTAGCTATGTCTACCGGTAGCTCGGTCTACCGGTAGCTCGGTCTACCGGTAGATCGGTCTACCAGTAGCTGCTACCTACCAGTAGTTCTTTCAACCAGTCACTGCAGCCTACCGGTATCTCGGTCTACCGGTCGCTGCAGCCTACCAGAAGCTTGGCTACCGGTGGCTCTGGCCTACCCCACGAGTTCTTTCTAGTTGCTCCTTTTTGCGCAAATAAGGTTTTAAACCCTATTTTGACCCCGTTAAACTCGTTTTAAATGCCCAGTAATGCACTAAATGTTTTAATTAAATATTTAATGAATTAATCTTATGTGTGTGCTGGTTTAGACCGCTCGATCATTTTAATAATGTGTGGGGTGTCTCATCTGTGTGGTCAACCCACGACCTCGCACCTTACGTGGTTTCGCTTCCTAATCTCAACTATCCCCGCCCATATAAACCAAAGTGTTCACCTTAGGGTTCTTTTCTCGTTCAACCTGCGCTAGAGTACCCTTCGTTCATACAAGACACTTTTCGTTCAGGTGAGTTGCGTCGCTATATGTAAAGTTATGTGCCCGGCCATAGCATCGATCATTGATCTACATGTAGGGAAATTTCTCCTTCGCCTCTCTCTTTTTGTATCATGATGGGTGGGTGTGCTTCTGTCTCTGTAGAATTGGATAATCCAGACCTAAATAAAGATAATGAACAGGATTCTATAAAGAAAGAATGGGGGGATGTGATCGTTGTGCTTTTTTATGTTATGATCTTCTTTGTTAACTTTACAGGCTTACGCCTTCTAAAAATATTGGACGTTGGTGGTCTTTCTATGTGCACTAATGAACCATTGAATCTGGTGGTGTTTAAATGGATTGTATTGTGGTTTTTAACCCTTGATGTGTAATGGATATCGGTTAATTATGTATATTTGGCTAAATTAATTGGAAGCACCAGGATCAATCCTTTTCTGTGATAACCCTGGTTAAAGAACACAGAAATTGAAATCATGGAGTGTGTTAAATCGTATAAATCTGTAAATACCGGCATGGCCCTGCCTTGTGTTGGTGGTAGTGGTTTGGTTGTTTTCTTTTACAGGCCATTTTTTGGGGATGTCGGGGGTGAGGGGATCCCCTATTTTTATACTCCCAGTGGTTATGAAGTTGTGGATGGGATCCCCTGTTGTTATGGGTTCGGTGGTTGTGAGTTTTAATACCTAGTGGTTACCTTGTTTATATCATGTATTGGGTGGGATCCTCTGTTGTTGAGAAGCCCTTTTTGCTCCCAGATATTGGGCATGGGGCTGTATCTTAGGGTTCTCTTTAGTTGATGAGGCTTTACGAGAGAACTGGGTGTGGGTGTTATGGTTGATGCTTGACTTTTTTCTTTCCTGGACTTGTGCACATGTTTACTAGTTACCCAAGTCGGTACAGAACATATTTAAAATTGCAACTGAACATAAAAACAAGGATGGGATAAATGGTTTTTGTTCTTGCGAGAGTTGTTACATGGAAGTAGTGTTGTTTTTTCTCTTCATGAGGGATGAATAAAAACCTAAACTTTGGGTGAGTGCTTGTTACCTATACATATACTTGTAGTTATGTGTTTCTTGTTCGCGCCCCACCCAAGTTGATCACTTAGTGCCGAACACCCCCATTTTATGGGACATGGTGTTTTTTCCAACACTATTATTAGTGGCTAGTTATTATCTCCTTTTCTTCTCCCTTTCCCAGATAGCCCAAGTATCTTTGGGCAGGCTGTGACGGCCTGAGGTCCATTATTAACCCAATAATCCTCAGGTAGTGTAATGTCGTGGTTGGCCATGATTGTGCGACAGGTGGTTTCCCAAGTGTCTTTGGGATGGGGCCCAAGTGTCTTCGGGCATGGAAGTGGATCTTCTAGCCCTTGTGTCATCGGGAGTGGTGGTGGTTGTTCTGGCCTAGGTGTTTGCAGGTGTGGTTACGTGTGACAGCTGTGGCCTAGGTGTTTGCGGGTGGGATTTGGCAGTGGGACTGCGTGTGGATGTGGCCCAGGTGTGTGCGGGCTGGTGTGGCAGTGGGATTGCGGTGAGAATGACGTGATTGGTTCGATGTGTAGGATGTCTAAATAACCAGTGGGAAAGTGGCATGAGGTACCCAAACATCGATGTTCTCTTATTATATATATTAATGAATTGAGTTATTTGGGGAGTGTGCCTTGGTGAGGCTTCGGTGGATTGTTTACCTTGTTAGGTGTTTGGTTTACACCTTCTTCTCATAGGACTTTAGTACGTTCCCCCACTGGTACACGAGTGTCTTTGGTTTTCCCAACTGAGTGAACTTGTATGTCACCCTATGTATATAAAACTTTATTCACGATTCCAGGAGGACTTTGGGAATCATGTAGGACCTTACTAGCACAGACCTTTGGGGCAGTTGCAGTGGCTGTTTTTCCTTCATTGGTACTTACCCTTGTAGTCACTTTTGTACTTTGTGGCTTTTACTTTTGAAAAATGGATGTGGGAATGGATTACTTTTGGCTTTACTTTTCTTTTAGTTTTGGTGTTGTTGGGTTTCATCCTCTTATATCCTGATACTATAAAACAGAAAAAGGGTAATGCCTTCCTTTTAGAGTGAGATTCTATTCCATTGGTGCTAGTCGCCACTCCGGGACCTAGTGAATGCGGGTTTCGGGGGGGGGGGTCATTATCTCTCCTTAAACTTACTGAAGGAAGGGCCTGCTAGTCTGATAACCCTTCTCTCCTTTTGGTGAAGGCAGGTCACGACAGAATGGTATCAGAGGAGAGGTTGAAAGATAGGATGGAGTCTGGAGTTAGGCACAGTGAGGATTTCATGGGAGGGTAGGGCAATAGTGTTGGGTGATCTTGGTGCACGAATTAGGCCAGGGAATACCAGCTAGGACACTGGATTTTAGTGCCCCCCATGATCCGATGCAAGGACTCTAGACCTACCAAATGACTAAGTAAGGCCACACTGATTGCAGGGTAGAAAGAACCTAGGAAAGTTACATGCATCATAATGACTTGTGTTCTCGTCTTTATGGGGTGATGTTGGAATTAAGAATAAACAAAAAAAGTTGATTAAGATGTAAAGACAATATTCTGCACTATTTGGGCATAGGCATTCCATGTTTACCATGCAACTATGGCACCTGGAAGGAAACCACATGTTGTATAGGCGATCGAGGCCCCGAATACTACCTTGGTCGCTATACAGAGAGCTGATCGATAGGAGTAGGATGACCATTGTCAGAATAAACTTCGTGTCTTCTAGTGATTGACCCTCAATAAGTATGAGGTCAGCACCAATGACATGAAGACGGAGAGCTGGCCTGAGGAGCTGGTGATAGTCTTCGGCTTGATCCAGGCACCAACCTAGTACTAGGTTACTCTAGCCTTTAACAAGATGTGGGGAGCGACGCGTCAGTGGTGGACACTTTACTGGGGTGATAGGAGAGAGGAAGAGGTGGCATGGGCAGATTTCGAGAGGGAGTTCCGGACAGAATTCCTCTCCTCGAATAAGAATGTGGAAAAGAGACAGGAGATACTCTCCATCCCGAAAGGGTGTATTCCATTGAGGGAGATAGGAATCAAATTAAAGGACCTTCTACATTTTTCTCCGGGCCTCTTTCCTGAAGAGGAGTCTCCAGAAAGACATTTAGGGGAGGTGCTCCGACCCTCCCTCATGTATGTTGTTACCCCCTTTACCCTGTCGACGTACATGGAGGTTCAAAAGAAGGATGAAGTGGTGGAGATGATGAATGATCAATGAGGAGTGTCACGAGAGGGGATCCAGCTAGGACCAATGAAATGGAAGGTCATTAGCACTAGGCCTCCAGCGTCAAGGCCCTCCAGGTTCCGACCAGCAGGGAGTAGGCCATAGAATTTTCACTTCTGACCCCCTGGTCCTCTCCCTTTTTCTTCTGGACCATGGATGTGGTGCGTCATCTGTGGGAGCCCTAGAAATCTTCTGATTCAGTGCCCAGACAGGGTACATTGCGGCGGTGGCGGACAGCCCCACCACTCGCTCTAGAAGTAGCTTCCATCCAGGCCTTTCCAGCACCAGCATCAGGGACAGCAACCTCCCACTCCTCTGTGGTCAGACGTATGAGGAGGAGGTCGACCTCAGGGATCTCCTCAAGGGCCTAAACCGGGGCATGGTTGGGGAGGAGGCCGACAGCTGAGGGGCAGAGGAGCTGGGCATGGATAGCTACATGCCATAGAGGTAGCATTTTCAGCAGGGCCTGAAGTTGTTTAAGGTATGATCAGTTTGTTCAGTACCCTTACTGTTGCCTGGTTCGATACCGGAGCTTCTCTCTACTTTGTTTCTCCCAGTCTAGCCCATGCCTTGTGTCTAGATGTCGAGAGACTACTAGTGCCCCTGGTGATGAGCACACCAGTCGGAGTTCAGACCGACTTTTTGTTTGTTTTTCGAGGATGCAGACTAATGATTGGGCCACATCAGTAGGTTAGGTAACTTCTTCTATTATAGATACAACCATATTATATTATCCTAAGCATCGACTGGCTATTCTGTTTGTGTGCCGTCAGTAACTGTTTCTGAGTAAGGGTTGTGTTCTCGGACTTGTGTGGTCGGTGTGTTACCTTCATCGGTGAGCGGAGTAGTTAGAAGGGCAACATGCGAGAGGAACCCCGACTCTCCTTCCTAGCCGAGATATCAGTAGAACCAGTAGATTCTAAGATGGTGGAAGTTCCATCGATCGTCTGTGAGTTTATGGATGTCTTCCCTAAAAAGGTGACGACTCTACCCCCTCGACATGATATCGAGTTTGGGATAGACCTGCAGTTCGCCGCTCGTCCGATATCGATGGCTCTTTAACGAATGGCACCTTCAGAGCCACGAGAGTTGGTGATCAAAATTGAAGATCTGAGGAAGAGGTGTTATGTTTGGCCGAGTGCATCACTGTGGGGTGATTCAGTCTTGTTCTCAAAGATGGCAGATGGTGGTCTTAGGTTGTGCATTGACTACAGGAGGCTGAATCAGGTGATGATAAAAAATTTCTACCCTCTTCCAAAGATAGATGATCTTTTCAACTAGTTAAAAGGGTCAGGATAGTTCTTGAAGATCGAAATGTAGTCTGGGTATCACCAGCTGAGAGTATTGGAAAGTGAAATCCCAAAGACGGCGTTCAGGTGTAGATATAGACACTTCTAGTTCGTGGTCATGACCTTCGGTGTTACAAATTCCCCTGATGTGTTCATGGAGCTTATGAAGTCCATCATCTGAGAGTACCTGGATCGGTTCGTGGTTGTGTTCATCGATGATATCCTGACCTATTCGAGATAAGAGGAGGACCATGTAGAGCACCTGAAGACGGTTTTGGAGGTCCTCCAACAACACCAGCTCTATGGGAAGTTGTCAAAATTCAAATTCTGGACACGAGAAGTGCAATTCCTCGGGAACGTGGTGTCCAAGCAGGGGGTAGCGGTGGACCCATCAATGGTTGAGGCATTTGTTTCTTGGGAGCACCCAAAAATGTGGCAGAGTTCCGTAGCTACCTCGTGGTGGCAGGTTAAAATTGGAGGTTCATACCCATATTCTCCCAAGTTGCAGCCCCTATGATATCCTTGAACAAGATAGACCAGGTTTTTGGGTGGAGTGAGCGGTGTGAGTCAGCCTTCAGCTATCTGAAGGGTAAATTGGTCAGTGCCCCATTGGTGAGATTATCAGAAAAAGGGGTGGCCTTTGAGGTGTTTTAGGATTCTTCAAGACAAGGCCTTGGGTTTGTATTATTTCAGCGACAAGTGGTATCTTTTATGTGTCCTGGAAGCTATGCCCTCATGAGCGTAATTACTCCACCCACGACCTGGTGCTTGTAGTGGTCATTTCTGCACTAAATTTATGGCAGCACTACCTCATCGGAGAACGCTTTATGGTCTTCAAAATAAAAAAATATTGAGTTATATCTTCTCCCAGCGGGACCTAAACTTGAGACAGCGGAGATAGATGGAGTTACTCTTGGATTATGTCTTTGAGATATCTTATACTGAGGGAAATAGAAATTTAGTGGCCGATGCCTTGAGCAGGAGGACATAGTAGGATGTGGTCTGAGAGTCGGCGGATGCCTGGAAGGTGATGGAGGAGTTGGATGCCCTACACCTGGATGTGAGGATGGATTTGAGTAGAGGTTTCCTGTATTAGATGACAATGTAGACATCTCTATTTCAGTAAGTGTAGGAGTCTTAGTGGGGAGACACAGAGTGCGAAGTGATGCGCGTCCGAGCTGACTAGGGAAATTCCCTGGAAGGATGGATGGAGGATGGAAAAAACCAGATTCTTTTCTAGGGAAAGCTGTTTGTTCTGGAGGCGATGCGCAGAAAGGTTATCATTGAGTTCCACAACTCATCCCTGGCGGTACACCCATGAATTTCCAAGATGTTCCTGGGACTGAAGAGACAGTTTTGGTAGCTCGGAGTGAAGTGAGCAGTGGCAGATTTGTGGCCAAGTGATTAGTGGGTCAGTAAGTGAAGGCTGAACACCGAGTTCCAGGCACCCTACTGTAGTCTCTAGATGTCCCCAAGTGGAAGTGAGACAACATCTCGTTGGATTTCGTCACGGGACTACCCAAGGTACAAGGGGGATATGACGTCATCTGGGAGGTAGTGGACCGGTTGATGAAATTGGCTCACATTTTGGCGATCAGGGAGTCGAGTGCAGTGGATACATTGGCGTGAAGGTACATGGATGAGGTGGTGAAATTTCTTAGAGTTACGAGGTCTTTAGTATTGGATAGGGATACACGGTTTACCTCACGAGTCTAGAGAGGATTGCAGCATTCTTTTGGCACCCAGCTGCATCTTAGCACCGCTTTCCACCCCCAAACAGATGGACGGACAGAGGGCACCATCCAGACCATGGAGGATATGTTTCAGGCATGTGTTCTGGACTCAGGGGGATCATGGGGATGATACTTTCCCATGGTGGATATTTTCTACAATAATAGCTACCACCCTTCCATTGGGTATGGCCCCGATTGAAGCCTTGTACGGGAGGCCATGTTGTTCACCTGTGTGTTGGACCGAAGTTGGAGAGGTAGGCATCCTTGGTCTGGAGGTGGTGTAGAGCATAATATAGAATGTTCAGCTCATACGGGAAAGGATGAAGGCAGCCCAGGACCGACAGAAGAAGTATGCTGATACCGGGAGGAGGCCTTTGGAGTTTGAGGTTGGAGACGATAGGTTCTTGAAGGTATCCCCTCGGTGTGGGCAGCAGAGGTTCGATAAAGGGAGTAAGCTTTCTCCCAGGTTCATTGGACCCTTCGAAGTGTTGTGGTGGGTCAGCGAAGTGGCTTATCATCTAGCATTACCACCACTGATACTGAGGATACATGATGTCTTCCATGTGTCCCACCTCCGTCATTATCTGTACGATGATTCACACATCCTTGATTGGGGTGAGCTAGATATTGAGGATGACGTGACTTTTGTGGAGAGACTAGTGATGATTGGGGATCGCAATGAGAAGGTGCTTCATGGGAGAACCATTCCCTTGGTTCGTGTGTTCTGGAGACTTGGTGGGCTTGAAGACAGTACATGGGAGAGGGAAGCACAGATGCGTACCCAGTACCTGGAGTTTTTTTGAGTTTTTTTGTTGTTGTACATGTTGTGGTAGAACTTTTTGCCTTTTTGGCTATGAAATTTATTGGTTTTATTTTCTCTTATTGTGTGTGAAAAGACCTAGCAATGGGGGGGGGATAAAACCTGATCCCTAATCAAGACGCATTAAGGTGGATGAGATTAAACCCGTGCAGGTGAGTTAGTGCCGCCCAAAGAGGATAATATCTTGACATGGGGGAGGAGACTCCCCAACCCACATGCTTGGGCAGTTTGACATTGTATGTAGCTTGGTTCTTGATTGGAATGTGTTTTTAGTTAGCATTGGTTTACTCCTAAGAGGTATCTTTCGAGGTGGTTGTTCGGACCCTATATTTCCTTCTGGTTTGTTTTGATTCTCGATGACCAGAATCGTTTAAGAGGTATCTTATGTAATGACCAAGGTTTTTAGGGTCTATTACATTGTGAAAATCTCGGGTTTGGTTTTCGGGTCTGGGAATCTCAGTGAAGTTTGGAATAATTGTAGGCCTACCGGTAGCCGGCCTACTGGTATCTCAGTCTACTTTTAGCTGCAGCCTACCGGTAGCTCGGTCTACCGGTAGCTTCATCCTACTAGTAGCTCAGTCTACTGGTAGCTACAGCCTAATGAAAGCTTGGTCAACCAGCCGTAGTAGCCTACCGCTAGCTCATCTACCGGTGGCTCTGACCTACACTGTGGGTTCTTTCTAGTCACTCCTTTTTACGCAAATAGGGTTTTAAGCCCTACTTTGACCCTGTTAAACTCATTTTAAAAGCCTGGTAACACACTAAATGTTTAAATAAATATTTAGTGAATTAATCATGTGTGTGCGCCGGTTTAAACTGCCTGATCATTTTAATAACGTCTGGTGTGTCTCAACCACGTGGTCAACCCATGAACTCGCGCCTTACGCGGTTTCACATTCTAATCTCAACCATCCCCGCCTTTATAAACAAAAGGGTTCACCATAGGGTTCTTTTCTCGGTCACCCTGCGCTAGAGTACCCTTAGTTTAGATGAGCCACTTTTCGTTCAGGCAAGCCGCATCACTATACGTAATTTTTCGTGACTGGCCTTAGAATCAATTGTTGATCAACAAGTAGGGAAATTTCTCATTCGTCTCTCTCTTTTGTGTATCATGTGGGGTGGGCATGCTTCTGACTCTCTATAATTGGATAAACTAGACCAATATTAAGATAATGAACTAGATTATATAATGATAGAAGGGGGATGTGATCATTGATTCTTTTTTATGTTATGATCTTCTTTGTGAACTGTGTGGGCTTATGCCTTCTAAAAATCATGTCCATTAGTGGTCTTTCTATGTGAACTAATGAACCCTTGCATCTGGTGATATTTAGATGGCTTGTATTGTGGTTTTGAACCCTTATTGTGTAAAGGAAATGGGTTAATTATTTATATTAGGCTAAATGAATTTGATGCACCAGGATCAATCCTTTTTTTGTGATAACCCCGGTTAAAGCACACGAAAATTGAAATCCTGGAGTGTGTTAAATCTTATAAATATAAATATACCGGCATGGCCCTAACTTGTGTTTGTGGTAGGGGTTTGGTTGTTTTCCTCTACGGGCCGATTTCTAGGGTTGTTGGAGGGGATGTGATCCCCTGTTTTATACTCCCGGTGGTTAAGAAGTTGGGGATGGGATCCCTTGTTGTTATGGGTTCGTTGGTTGTGAGTCTTAAGACCGGGTGGCTACCTTTTTTATATCCCGAATTGGCATGGGATCCTCTGTTGTTGAGAAGCCCTTTTTTCTAATGGATATTGGTCATGGTTCTATAACTTAGGGTTATCTTTAGTTGATGTGGTTTTACGAGAGAACCAGGTGGCAGTGTTATGGTTGATGCTTGACTGCTGGCTTTCCTGGACTTGTTCCTATTTTTACAAGTTTCCCAAGTAGGTGAATTACTTAATTAAATATTTCTACTGAACATAAAAACAATAATGTGATAAATGGGTTTTGGTTTGGCGTGAGTTGTGACTTAGACGTAGTGTTGATTGTGCTCTTTTGAAGGGCCGAAGAAAAACCTAAACTTTGGGTGAGTGCTTGTTAACTATACACATACTTGTAGTTTTTGTTTCTTGTTTGCACCCCACCCAAGTTTAGGACTTATTTTCGAACACCCCCATTTCATGGGAGAGGGTATTATTTCCAACACTATTATTAGTGGCTGGTTATTAGCTCCTCTTCTTCTCCCTATTCTGGATATCCCAAGTATCTTCGGGCAGGCTGTGATGGCCCGAGGTCCGTTATTAGCCCAAGAATCTTCAGGCAGGGTAATGTGGTGGTTGGGAAAGTGTGTGTGGCAGGTGGTTTCACACGTTTCTTCTGGACGAGGCCCATGTGTCTTTGGGAGTGGTAGTGGATCTTCTAGCCTGGGTGTCTTCAGGAGTGGCGGTGGTTGTTGTGACCTTGGTGTTTGCAGGCATGGTTCCGTGTGACAGTTGTGGCCCAGGTGTTTGCCGGTGGGATTCGGCAGTTGTACTGCGTGTGGTTGTGGCCCATGTGTGTGCGGGCAGGTGTGGTAGTGAGACTGCGGTGAGAATGGAAGGATTAGTTCGATGCGCAGGATGTCTAAATAACTAGGGGAAAGTTGCTCGGGGTACCCAAACATCGATGTGCTCTTATTATATATATTAATTACTTGCGTTATTTGGAGAGTGTGCCTTGGTGAGGCTTGGGCGGATAGTCTACCTTGTTATGTGTTTGGTTTACTCCTTCTCATGGGACTTTAGTACGTTCCCCCACCTGTGCACGAGAGTCTTTTGTTTTCCCTACTGAGTGTACATTTATGCTCACCCTACGTATATAAAACTACTTTCAGGATTCCAGGAGGACTTCAGGGATTGTGTAGGACCTTAGTAGCTTGGACCTTTGGGGTAGTTGCAGTTTCTGTTTTTCATTATATGGTACTTAACCTTGTAGTCACTTTTGTACTTAGTGGGTTTTAATTTTGAAACATGCATGTGGGAATGGTTTACTTTTGGAATTACTTTTCTTTTAGTTTTGGTGTTGTTGGGTTTCATCATCTTATCTCCTGATCCTATAAAACAGAAAAAGGGTAATGTCTTCCATTTAGTGTGTGATTATATACCCTTGGTTCTAGTCACCACTTTGGGACCTATTGAAGGGAGTTTCGGGGGTCAATATCTCTCCTTCAACTTAAAGAAGGAAGGGCCTAGCAGTATGTTGTCCCTTCCCTCCTTTTGGAGAAGGCGGGTCGTGACAATATTCTCTGTTAATTATATTAAAAATACATGTATCTAAGAACATTGGATTTTACTTCCATCCAGGGAGTAGATCAACATTATGGGAATGTGATTGAACATTTAAGAGGCATCATACATTTGTTGATTATTATAAGGAAAAAAAATTCAAAATTTCATTGAACCCATGCAATTTTATGTCATGCGGGAAGGACATATTTAGGGAAATATAAAAATCATGTATTAAGATTGAGCCTTATGATACAATCTTACATATATTGGTTGTGGTAGGAATCTGAGTCATCTAAGTTTAGTCAAATCCTTATGACTTAATAGATGTGGCTTCCATTTTTTGGGTGCAATGATATCATACCACTGAACAGAAATTTCATAATAATAATTAATTAGTGTGTTGAGGTTCATGATGTGAATGCTATTATCATATAAATTCCCCAATCCCACTTGATCCAAGATCTATGTCGAAAACAAAGGACATAAATTAATCAATATCATTACTTGTGGATGTGGGAAATATGTGTTGGGGTATCCCATTATTGTTTGATTTAGAGAATGGGCCATACAATAAAAAAAAATATGTATCCTTGTTATAGAAGGATTCATAGTTCTCTAAAATTAGTTTCCTTCTCAATCTACTGATTGATGACAAATAATTTGCATGCCACAAGAGAGATTGGGACATGGTGGTTAGAATGTTAGAGGAATTCAGATAATTAGAATGATGTGGACTCCTAATTGATCTTTGTCTATAAGAAGGTGACCAATTTATATTTATTGTAGTATAAATTTGAGTTCTTGTAGTCTGAATTTTAATGGCAATTACACACTAGTGTTCATATTTCCAAATATTACATGAAAAACTGTCTATAAAATGGAATCTTATATATCCTAGTTTTGGATTAATTATATATCTCATAATTCCATTATGATTAGGTCTTATAAACTAAATTTTAAATACTAATATCATTCCATATAAATGATTCCAATGTATCACTGTTATAGAAGAAATTAGTGTCATCATAGATCAATTCTAAAAAAGTATTACACACTAAGGGTTATCTAACATATCCACTAGACATGGTTATCATATATCAATAATTATGTTTGAACTGTAAAAATTATCTTCCTAAAATAATTTTATCATAAACCTAAAAAGTTTTAGCATTTCATCTCATGTTTTAGTTTCACAGAAGACATGTCTAAAGGTATTCGCCTTATACATTTCACCTGTCCTAGGAAAATTTCAGGATTTGAATTACATGTTTGGAGGACATTACATGATCTAGAATGATGGTTTGACAGATATTGTATATCCATGGATTAATTTAATGGGGAGTATCACATGACAAGGCTGACTTGTCAATAGGGTATCTCATTATCTAGATAACTGTTCCTGGTGTTTCAATGAGACCAAGCTAACCTGTCTTTGTGTCTATGTAGAACAAAATAAATTTTTTTGTAGGTCATTGCAAGATTTGGATAGAAATCCCATTGAACACTACATGACTTCAAAGGATTTACTAGAGGGTTTCATATGAACTTATTTTTCATATCCAATAGACATCACAGGTTCTAACCATCATATTGTGCAAGATTTACATGATTTGAGAATCATTTCATGTTTTTATCACATGATATGAGTTGGTCATGCGAAGCATAAAATGATTAATTTATCTATATTCACATAGGTCTTCAAACATTTATAGTCTAATATTTTAGCGATTATTGGATATGTTTCTCATAGTTTTCCCAATTTATTTTTTTTAGGAATCCCATGACCAATCCAATATGTTGTACATACATCACATGACTTGGATAACATGCCAGAAGTCCATCATATGTTGTATGAGAGGTCATGAAAAGTTCATATACATGTATCCTGATCACTTACATCGTTCCCATGATTCATACCATGTGAAAGTTCTTCTAGTCACAAAACATTCCTCTCTACGAAGTCCTCTCATATGCTTTCATGTGTCATGGGTCATCAAATAATTTTTTTGGTCTATGTGGTAAGAATTTATATGAATTGTATTTCATTGAATCTATCAAATTTGGGATAGAGTCAGGGGGGGATTTGGTTTTATATTCTTCTGATGATCATACCATAGTTCATCCATAAAAAAATATGATATTCAGTTACCACAATAATGATCATCTTTTTTATTTTTTATTGGACCCAGGATGGTCAATGGAATTATTACATAGCGTATGGAAATGTGAAGTATTTTCCTCCTCTATGACCAAAAATGTCTAGGAGAATTATTCTGATGGTGATTTGTATGGAAGGGGATTCCCAAGATTGATTACCAGTTTTATAGGGTCTTCTTTGAGAAAATGGTGGCATTCCAAGGGCCTTTTTATAGATCATGATGATATCTCTATGGGCCTTTAATATATCATGTTTCCTAGTCTAGGGGGAATCACATTATAAATGGTGATCTCCCATGTTTTGTGACCCCATTCATGTGAAGGATAATGTGCCCTCACTGTATGAGAAGGATCAATATTTTCCCTTTTTATTTACTTCATTATTTTTTAATGTTTGGGGAGATAATAATGTTTTATGAGTGTTGTTAAATAAAATCACTCTCTTTTTCTATGATGAATTGCCAATACAATAATGGGATTTATGATGATGTGTAGTAATTGTTATATTAATTAACTTTTCATTTCTATTATGTTGGTGTGGAATCACATAATCGATGTATATATCTCTGACCCACCAAATAATAATGGGGTCATCTCACTAGGCTCTAATGAGATGAGTTTTTCACATTAGAGGATTTTTCGATGTCTTGCAAACCACATGACCACGTCACAAGAATAAAAATGAATTAAAATGTTCCCCTAATTTATAAAACATTAATTTTTTATTTAAGATTCATTTTTATGTTTTTTGGGTTCTCATTGATTGAACGGTCATGTGACATATAGGAACTTACCTAGAAACCATATCAAGATTATTGATTGCCTTATACACCTTCCCAAAAACATAATTTCTATTCAAAGAGGCAATCTATCATCCTTATTCGATCATGCACTACACATGACCCATTCTTTTGACCCTTTAAATATAATGTAATCATGTATCCTTTTAATGGTTAAATTATCCTCAGGTATTTTCTTCCCTCTATTCTTTACCCTTTAATATAAAATACTTCCCATTCATTGGGTATTTCCCCCCTTTTTGACATACTGATGCTCGGTTGACATGCATCAAGAAATGCTCCCACCCATTTAGGGGAGAAATCTATTATGAAAACTTCTTAATTTCAAGGTAGGTAAATTCCAACATGATCCATTGGGGCTATCAACGAATAGTGTCTTGGATTTCTTTTTGACTTACAGGGGACTGTAAGTATTTCATTGATTTCCATATAAATAGAGTAGTAGAGGGAATATCATTTACTAGATACATCAACTCTCCAATGCTCTTGTGATTTCCTTCTCTGTCTGTCTATTTTCATGACCAAGCATAAGAACAAATCCTGACAATTCATTGGAATATTTATTTAAAAGATCCATTTTGTGAGATATTTGTTTTATAGGAAAAATATTATTCCAATAAAATATAAAATATTAGCAATTTCATAACAAATGGATGATGAACGTGGTTATATAACTTCTTTTTGGTTTTCTCATGATCTTTTGTTTTGGTATCATAGTGTCTTGATCGTTTTCGATGTAACAACCCAAAATATTATGAATAAAATTCCTCTTTCTGATTTAATTAAATTTATTATGCCTAAAAAACACAATAATTTTTTTTATTATAACCAGTTATATTTTAAATAACTGTTATATATATTTATCACTAATAATATAGTCGGTGAACACTAATCTCATGACTAGTAAAAATATATGGTTTTAACAAAACCTTTTGAGAGAGGCAATGATTGTTATGGCCTCAACATGTTGGGTAATTTCATATAAATCCGATTTATTAGAGATTTTGAGGGTGATAGAATTTTAAAATTTTTATCAAGTCCAATTTTAATCCATAATTTAATAACATAAAAATGGGGGAGACGATTTATGGGATAATATTATCCTCATTGTGATCATGATCCACACCATCTTCACAGAACCCTATAAAAGTTCCACCACCACACATTGTACTAATAGGGTGTATACTGGTGTAATAAATAGATATGTAACAAGACCCTTTCATTATGATTATGTACATTATTATATTTTAGAATAATTAATATACATTTAATCAATTATTGTTACATTGTAAACCATTTTTAAAAAATGATTATTTGTAGTTGTTTAATATTAAAATTCAATTATCGTATAAATTTTTAATAATTCAATGGATTTTTGAAATAAATAATATTTTAATAATGTATTATTATTAAATTAATTTTTATAAATATAAAATATAACATAATTTAAATTAATTAAATGGTTTTTTTATTAAAGTTTAAAAATTATTTCTATAAAAACCCATCAATTTTAAATAAATTTAAATTTTTATTTCAGAAGTTGAAATTTGTATATATATATATATAATTATTTAGATAAAATTAACTTTATTTTTGAAATCATGATGTTCAAATTATTCCATAGTGAATTTTTTATAATTTTATGAGACATGTGATTTTTTGGGTAAAAAAAATATCCTATAAATATATTTGGGTTTTTATGACACCATAATGGCCCAACAATTATGTAATAAGTACAATAAAAGCTATATTTTCCCAAACATATGTTTTTACATAATATTAATTTAATATTATATTAATATGATATATTTTATAAATATTTATTTTCTCCTCCATAATATATTACTTATTTTATGATTTAGAAATCATTTAGTTGAAAGCATGACTCGCCTCAAACTAAGAATGGGGAATATTTTAATATCCTCATACCATAGACTTATTTAAATATGTAAACCACTCCAAATTTCCATAAACCAAGGTAAAACCTTAGGGAGTTTCGTTGTTATGAATATTTTGTTATATAGTTTAAAAAACCAAAATAATAATGAAACCCCCCTCCTTGAATATATAAACCAACCCATGCTCGCATTTATCTTCACTCAAACTATTTTATGATTGACCAACCTATACCCCCTACTATCTATAGTCCTCCCAATTCACTACATGTTCTTTTAATAATCCTCTCAAAATCCTTTTCAGTTATACATCCAAGTAAGGGACCTTTTAGCCTTCTCTTTTTTCAAGAACTCCTTTTATGATATGCAATTTTATTTCAATTTACACAAGGTAGGATGTGTTCATTCATACTTACATTATGTAAATATTATTTATAAATCATGAGAGTTTCATTTCACAGTCATTAATCTATCCATGATTCATTTATATACACATTTTACCATGCCAAAACTCTTTAATGTATTTCTCTCTCCTCATTCGCATTCAAGAAGTTATATTATATTACGAATCTGAAATTAAATTTCATGAGTTGATTCATTATGTTTCAAGATCACCAAACATTAAATTTAAATTATAAATTATGAGAGGACACCATTTCTCTCATAAACCTATATTTTTAATTTATATTTGACTATGTTATATTGTAGAAATTGCACAATGATTTTCTGTCATGTAGTGAATACCAAACTCATTTCTATACCAATAGTATTCACCTTTATTCTCATATAATTGTTTATTGGGGAATTAAATGTATTTATTATAAATTAATTGATCATGGAATAACTTTTTATGTTGAATGATTCCATTTTATATTTTCTACGTGGAATATTAATGCATGAAATGAAATGTTTTTGATTGGTGCACCCTGATAGCCCTCAAATGCATTGTGAAATGTTTTGTATCCTAATAGATCATGTGAAATGATGAATTAATAATTTTAATTCATGTGAATGGATGGCCCTATCATAATAACCCACTTGCAATGAGGGTATACTAAATCTAATCCATATCCAATGAGTCTTGACGCATGGTCAAATGATGTTGTAAGTTGTTGCCACAATTTGATTTTACGATTATCATGAAATGTCATGCCTTTATGTTCACGTTTCTATTGTGATCCATTGATATGCCTATTTATTAAAATTTATTTTCTTCCTCTTATTAAAATATATTTATTTACATACTAGTATTTATATCTCCCTTTTATTATGTATTTCTTCATGTTATTTATTGTAGTGTGAGGTACGAAGGAATTTTGCTGTAATATTAAAGAAAAATTCAATAAAGGTGTTGTATCTTATTTTTTATGTTGTCTTGTGTTGTTAATAAGCCCCAAATACATTAGAAATCTCAATAAAATATGTTTTATTATATGATAATTTTTATATAAATCATGATTAAAAGTGCAATAATGATCTATGTTTCTACAGTTCGTATCAGAGGATAGTGTAAGTTATTTTTGGGAATAGTATTTGACAAACATTATGAAAAAACTTATGGATGATAGTAATTATGAGGAACATCCCAAAATTTGTGGTAGTATAGTGTTAGTAATTTATCAAGAAAATAAATCCCTTTCTAGATAGGATCATGTGGATGTGTATATAGAGAAGATGCATCTAGTGGTAATACATAAAAACACATCTTTGGACAAGTCTTGAATGGGAACTAGTGTACTCAACAGGTCTTACAAAAATATAATTTGAAACTCCAGGTGGATATGTATTATTAAATTCATAAGATCACTAAAATTCATTATTAAGGTGATACAAAAATTTCCCTTTTAAATATTTGTTAAAACATAGATCATGGATAACATAGACTAGTTCGTAAAAACTCTTAAGTTTAAGAAAATAATGTAATTTATAATTTTTCCAATTAATTTCATTGGATTACATCTATGTGTTTAACTATTTATAATAATAATCCCTAAAATTTCTTATATTATATCCATTGTTTGATAATAGGTGGATTCATGTTACTAACCAATGCAAATGCAGGTTTGAGGATTTCCATAATAAGATTTCCAACATGACGGGGGAAGGAATAGAAAACATTATTACGATCAAATTTTTGTTAAGCCATGTTTTGAATGGAATACTAGATCTACATGATCGCCCGAACACCCCTCACCCCAGAGGGACAAACCCGCAGTTTAGAACATCCTATGACAACGACCTCTTATGTTAAATAGATTATCAGATTCCTTAATTTTGAAAAAATGGATCATTATTTCAAAAAGATATTTCAAAATTTTCAATGTTCCATACAAGATATTCTCCTTCTATTTGTTTATGATTTGGATGGTGAATCTAATTAGTGGTGGATGATGATTATGAATATGAAAACTATGTGGGAGATCAATGAAATGGTGTTGATGGAATTTCAAGAAATGTTTTTTGAGAAATATTTCCCATGAAGACTCACTCTAATGATAGAAATAGAGTTCCTTACACTCATGAAAAAGGATGAAGAATGTGTTAAGGTAGAATAAAGAACATTTACTAGAATTTCATGATACACCGTGGGTTTTGTGTTAAACCTATAATTCTTGGGTGACTGATTCTTTTGTGGGATAAGTCCTAACCTATGAAAAGCCCTAGAAATTTTTGACATTGATAGCTCTGAGTAGTTTTACAAGTGTTCCCTAAAATTCTATATATAGATAATTGAATCCTAGGGGTATACTAAGGATAAAAACTAGAAGTTGGACATTAATTCTGGTGGTCTGATGGAGAAATCCAATGATTCTATGAAATTCGAGAACATGATTTTCAATGGTGTGGAAATTAGCATCTTGAAAAATACCTATGAAGTTCAAGGAAATGATTTAGGTTCAATTGTTAAGGTAACTTGGATAATAGTTTCTGATACGAGATACTCGCCAATTTGAATGAGTAATGGAATTCTCTGGTCTCTGGTTTACCATCAACACAATTTCCATTTCTACAACTCAACGAAACCATGGAACATTACTATCTAGTTCCATATGCCTATAGTTTTTAGAGGAATCCTACAAGCTACGAGGTGGTATGGGTGAGATTTATTCATCAATATCATCGTAGTGAATCCCAAAAATGAAGTGGTAGTAGTTATGATAGATATTAATCCATGAAAATCAAACAAAGTTTTTTATTTAGGTTATACATTTTTTTATTTGTTTTTATTGATTTTGTAGAACAATCCAAACACCACCAAAAAAATTAACGTAGAGATGTCGGTTAAAATTGAAAAATGGGAAATTATTACATATAATGAATATAACTCCTCCCCTATAAAATTTAGTGGATTTTACTTCCTAGTGAATTGTTTCATACTTCCCTAGGTGGAATTTGATTTAATTCTCAGATGTATAGTCATTACCTATATATAGCCACCATAAATTATCACGAGAGTGAAATAGATCTCCATATGGGGAATCAACCCATGATTCTATACAAGTGGAAGGTGGAGGATTAATATTCAATTGAAAATTTATAACAATCATGGATATTACTACCCTGTGATATTGTGTATCATACATAGATGATTGAGTATAAGGAAGGAAATATCCTTGAATACTTGGATATCATGATGGATTTCACTAATGTATTTCTTAAAAAATTTCATAGTCTCACTGTTAATTCCATAAGGTTGAATACCTGAATAGGGGGTGTTGACTTAGTGTATGAAAAATTAAAACATATTCTCCTTTGGATCATGTTTTTTTATTAAATATAAATCTGTTATATCCTCCTTCCAATGTAATATATGAAAATATTTGAAATCATTCACAGGAAACAACCATTTTTACATGGATTACCCAAACATGGCTATGTCCAAGGAGCATACAATGAAGATTTTCCGATGTAAAAATTTACAAGGGATCACTACCAATAATAAATGAAATATTTGGGTTAGATCATCTTTGACTAGGCTCACTGCCTTTACAAAGATTAGGGTATGATCACTTTGTCCCATAGGGCCCTCACTATGCCTCTTTCTATGGCTCACTATAGGTGGAAAGGTCCATCGTCTTACTCTTACAGAGCTCACTGCTTTTATAAATGAATCCACATATAGTTTATAGTATTTTAGGTCAAACATGGCTTATGGACATGTAGATCCATATATGTATATGAATTCATTCATCATCAACTATAGGTAAATGCACTATTGAAGTTTCTTTTTCCCCCATAGTTGACGTACCCCATCCTGAGTACTACTAGGTATGATAGATTACTTTCAAAAAACTGATTAAAAGCTTTCACAAGCTTCCCTGTGAAAATTGGGAACCACCGTACTCTCCCACATACTGAGTAATGGTTTTGGTACAAAGAACACATCATCCATCTATAACATCAACTTCTATGAAACACCCTTTTTTTTACCACCACTACATTCTTTATTGAATACCTCCACTGCGTACCAATCCTATGAACCTTCTTTTTGAAACCCCTCTTGTCTGTGAAATGTACTTTTTTTACGGACTACCTCTTCGAAAGACCCTATGATCATGAAATGTTCTTTGTCCACGTACTACCTTCACCAAACTCCCATGTACCATTCCTTCATCCTCAACGTATCATGTTTTATGTAGGATACATATCATTGAAAACCCTTTGATATAATTTCATCTCTACTATCCACATCATATTTCACAAAATTCTCCATCGTGAACATCATTAAAACATTTATTAAATCCCATATCGAAGGGATTTTCACTATTGATATTCATCCAATATTCTAATCAATTGGATTATCGATTCTTATATTTGATATGATATACAAAATATCTGCTAATGTAATATTTACAAATTCATTAATCCATCCCTCACCACATACAAATCCTTCTATAGTCGCGAACCACAATTCACATGCGAATCATTTTTTCTATTCGGTCTATGTACTATCTTTTTTCCTATGTTGTCAATGTACTGTGTAATTGTCAAACCATCCACGTACCACAATTCCATCTGCTGCAATACAATTTTGGTTTTGTGAACTGCACTAGTGTACCATTCCCACCACTCTGCGTACCATTCATGGCGCTTTGTGTAGCAATATTGGAAACAACTACCATACTCCATTGTGGTGATCTATATTTTTAAACAAACCCAATCACAACCAAATCACACTGATAAGAACCATCAAGGAATTTTTTTCCCGTCAAATGTTCCTAGAATAGATGTTGAATTCGCGGTCAATATTATTACTGGGGAATTTCCGATATCAAAAACTCCATATAGAATGGCTGTTGTGGAATGTGAGGAGCTAAAGAAACAATAATATGGTAATCTGGATAAAGGGATTATACACCCATGAGCCTCAGCATGGGGTGAATGAGTCCACTTCATCATAGAGAAGGATGGGTCAATGCACCTTTTAATTGTTTATTGTGAGTTCAAAAAAATGAGGATAAAGAACATGTATCATTTTCCATGTATTGAGGACTTGATTAATTAGCTATGTGGAGCACAATACATCTCCATGTTGCATTCAAATTCGGTATAAAACAATTTAAGGGTAAACAATGAGTATATCCCCAATACTACTATTTGTGCAATGTATGGGAATTTTGAGTTCATAGTGATACCATTGAGACATGTTAATACATCATAATCATCATGGACATGATGAATAGAGTCTTTAGTGATTACCATGAAAATATAGTGGTATTATTTATAAATATTTTTCTAATATGCTGAAAACCCATGGATTATAATGAAGAGAATCTATGCACTATTCTATGAACCGTGTAAAATAGAATCAATATGAAATGTATAGAATGTGTGAGTTATAGTTGAAGGATATCTCATTACTATGGAATATCATCATAATTATTAGGATATCTGTGGATAATTCCAAGATAATGGAAATTAAGGGATGGATGAGGCCAACATATATGAAGAATATCCATAGCATCCTTGGGGTAACTAGATTTTATCATCCATTTTTGGGAAAATTTTGAGTATTTTCAGACCATGTTACCAAGATAAATCTGAGGGAAGTAAAATTTTATTGAAATGGGGAATGTGAATAAATGTTCAGGGAATTGAAAAGGAGGCTTTCCACTATACCTATGCTCACACAACTCACATGTGGAGAAATTTTTGTAATCATTAATGAGTATTAAAAATAAAGGATTGAGATGTGTGTTTATAGAAAATGAAAAATTCCTTGCCTATGCCTCAATGAATGTTAATAATTCTTGAGAAAATCTATCAAATGAACGATCTATATTTGGAATATGTGATCTTTGCATATAATATCCTCCTGAATTATCCTATTTGGGGGAAGTGTGAAATATATACGGTTCACCAAAGTCATAAATAGATATTCACATGGAAGGAGTGGAATATGAACCAATGAAGATTGTTAGAGCTAATCAAGTATTATGAATGCTCAATCCACTATAATACTAGGAAATCAAAAAAGGTGGAAGATTTTATATGTAGATAGTTCCATAGATTATATCATTTATAATAATTAAAAAGGAGCCAATCTTATTATATTTGATAAATATTGTCATGGTAATTGAAAAGAACGGAACATCATTAATCCATTCATAAATTATTTCTCAACTATATCATTTCGCAAGGTTAATGGGTGATCAAAATGATGATGATGAAATTTAGAAGAAAGTGGAAACTATTTGAAAAACAGATCCTCAGAGTTCAGTGTTAATGAAGAAGGAATTGTGATATTTTGGTCAAGAGAATGTGTTCAATAAAATCCATAGGTTGTTGAGTCAATAAGGTTTTCCTTATGAATTTTCCATTCCTTCTTGTTTTGAAAATCAAAAACACCTTATCTTAAGAAAAATTGCATTCTTAAGGAAAATTGCTTTTATAAGAAAAATTTATTTCTTAAGGAAAATTGATTTTATAAGGAAAATTGATTTCTTAAGGAAAATCGCTTTTATAAGAAAAATGATTTCTTAAGGAAAATCGCTTTTATAAGAAAAATTATCCTTATCATATTTTCATCCATATTTTTCTTTAGTATGAGATTCGGATTCATTTTCTCGGAATCGTTGAAACTTTGATATAAAGCATTCTGTTTTAGGATTCGGATTCTGGATTAGAACTATAAGGACGTTTCATTCCAAATTCCGGAAATGAACTCTGACTAAGTTCTATTCCAGATTCAGGATACGAATTCCAATGAATAATTCTCATTAAGAATTCTAATGAATAAATCTCATTCCGAATTCCCATTACGAATTCTGATGAAGAATTATCATTACGAATTCTGATGATGAATTCTCATTACGAATTCTGACGAGGAATTCTCATTACGAATCCTGATGATGAATTCTCATTACGAATTCTGATGACGAATTCTCATTACGTATTCTGATGAAGAATTCTCATTACGAATCCTAATGACGAATTCTCATTACGATTTCTGATGATGAATTCCTATTCCGAATTCTCATTCTGAATTCACCAATTAAACAGAATTTGAGTATCTTTGTTTTATACACTATGAATTAATTCAGACTCTGAAAAATATCTTTGTTAGACTCCGAACTTCTATATTACTTAAATTTCTATAATTTGTCTACTCTTTATTATTTTTCCTTAAACTCCGAACCTTCACTCCGAAGGTTTCATTCCGAACGTTTATGTTAGAGTTTAAAACGATGTCGTACATTCTGTTACACTTGTTTTGTTATAAAACGATGTCGTCTGTTTTGTTATAAACTAACCGTTGTCTAAGTGACACGTGTACAGGTCCCTCCAATTTTTAAGTAAAATATGACCGTTGGATAAGGAGCCGACCTTACCTATAAATAGGTGCTCATTTGAAAGAGCTCGTTGCTGATGGCTGAAAAAAGTACTGAAAGGCTGACTAATTTTCATGAAGTGATTTCTAGAGAGAGAGACTCTTATTAACTCTCAAAGAATCGTGCGACTCTGAATGTTGGTGATTACATTCGAGGGCTTCCGGGGATAGGAAGACAAAGGTTCCGACTACCTTGAAGATAGAGGGATTCCTTGCTAACGTAGACAGAGGTTGCCAACTACCTTGAAGTTGAGGGCTTGCGGGGATAACAAGACAGAGACTTCGATCTTCGTATCGAGGGCTTACCCTGGTGTGGGTAAGACAGACTTGCTTGAATGTATAAATCAAGGGACCTTTATCCAAGGTTGTTGGATACCCTTCTCTTTGGGTTAAAAGACTTATATCTTGATACTTGTAGTTTTACTACTTGTTTATATTCCGCTGCATTTTGTAATATAAGGAAATTATAACTTTCTTATACTTCCTTACTTGTACTCTGTTTCATTTAGATTCTATACGCTTTAAGGTAGAATCTCATATTGTAATCTTTTGTTAAGTTTCAATTTCCGGAACCATATTTCTGGAACCCTCGTTTGGAATCGCTTTCCTAGTTTGCATTTGGTGTTAGAGGTGTTGTGAATTTTCTTAGTTTAACTTTGTTAAACTTAGCCTTTTCCTTTTCTTAAGTAAAACATAGTTATTCTTACCTAACATTAAAGGTTCCAAAGGAATTTTTAAAATATACAATTCACCCCCCCCCCCTCTTGTATATTGAGCATCTACATCATTATTTTGATCCTACAATTGGTATCAGAGGTTGGAAACCTCTTACTATATACCAATCTTACATTTGGTATCAGAGAAGGTCTCTGAAATACTTGTTCTCACGAATATTATTTTCTTGATCATTTTGTTATTCCGAATTTTTCTCATTCCGAACTATCTTATTCCGAACTTTATCATTCCGAATTTCATTATTACAAACTTTTTCTACTAACAAGGTTGTGTGAAAAGTTATTTCTAGTATGGCAGGAATCAATGTTGGATCAATTGATAATATGAATCCTACAAGACCACCTATCTTTGATGGTAATGACTATGAGTACTGGAGTGATCGTATGAAGACTTTTGTTATCAATACTGGAGTAGACAACTTTGTTATGCTTACTGGTGATTATAAAATTCCTGACAAGGAAGTCAGATCTTTTACTAATCAGGAAAAGCAAGAATATCAACTAAACTATATGGTACGCAACACTTTACTGTGTTTAATGACTAGAAATATATATAGACAAATTTCTTCTTGTGAAGCAGCTAACTGTATATGGAAGAAGTTAGAGGTTACACACTTTGGAACTTCTAAGGAGATTGAGACTAGAAGAGCTATTCTTAGAGCTGAATATCATGGCTTCAACTTTCCTTATGGAGAATCTATCTGTAAATTCCAACAGAGATTTATGACTATCGTCAATAGTCTACAATCTATGGGAGAGAAAGGTTTAGATGATGAAGCTCTTGTGGATAAAATAATTGATATTATACCGAATGAGAGGGAATCCAAGAGAACGGCTATAGATGTGAATAGGAAGGTCACTCAAATTACTCTTGATGAATTATTTGGAACTCTTCTACAACATGAAACAAGAATGAAGAGAGATGCTGACAACATCAAGAAAAAGAATGGAAATGGTACTGTTGCTTTTACTACAACTTCAAATCAGATGAATGCTTAGACTCCTGAAGGAGTAACCAGATCCAAGTCTAAGAAAGTTATTTTCCAATCCGAATCTAGTGAGAGTGAAGTCTAAGAAAATCAATTAGCAAATCTTGCTCGAAGGATGAACAAGATAACTAGACAGAGAAATTTTCAATCTAAGTATAAGAAAAAGGAAAGTAAAGATAAGAAAGGTGGAGAAGTTACTTGTTATAAATGTAAAAGAGCAGGACATATTAGAACAGATTTCCCTATACTCAAAAAGAAAGAAAGAAAAGAAAGGCATTCAGACAGGAACAAGAAGATGTATTATAAAGCTAAAGCTAAGAATGTTCTGAAAGCTAATGACACCTGGAGTGCCAGTGGTGGTGACTCTTCAGATGAATCTTCTGATTAGGAATCTTCAGGACAGAAGAATCTTGGTCTTATAGCCAGATTACCTATTGATAATCATTGTCTTATGGCTAAGGTATGAAATGATGAATCTTTGACCAATGTTTCTTTAAATTCTAATGATAGTATGTATTATAACTCTTATGATGAAGAATCATCTTCTGATTAAGAAAATACTTTACCTACTTATGAAGAAGTCTATAGGTTTGCTGAACTTCTTGAGATTGAGAATTCCAAACTCAATAAGAAACTCGATAAGGCAAACTCTAGTAATTCTATTCTTACAAAAGAGATATCAGATCTTTCTAAAAATCTTAATAAGAAAAATGATGATTTTGAAAATATTTCAAAAAATCTTGAGGAAGTAAGTTCTGAGAAGAACAAACTTTATAAAGAATTAGAAAAAGTAATTTCTAAGAAAAATGTTTTCAAACCTAACTCTAGTTCTAAAACTAATGATTTGGAGGATAAAAAATTGGTTGTAAAACTCAAGTTCGAAATTTTTTCCTTAATGAAGTTTTTATCAAAATTTACCCATGGTAAGGAAAATTTTGATAAGATGTATTCCCAAATACGACCTTTAAAAATAAATCCGGATTTGGTTATACCCATGCAAAACCTATTTTCAGTAACAATTATTTTGTTCCTCAAAGTTCCCCATTTTGTAAAAAGTGTCAATGTGGTTGTCACTGGGAAAAGAATTGTTCCTTAAACAAAACCCAATCTCTAGGATTTCACAAAGCTTACTTTTCTATGAAGACGTGGGTTCATAAAATTCTATTGTCTGGAAATCTCGGATCCAAACAAGTTTGGATTCCGAATGTCTAATTTTCTTCTTGATTACAGGATAATAAAGAAAGTACCAGCAACAATACATGGTACATGGATAGTGGATTTTCCTGGAACATGACTGGTAAAAAAAGTTTTTTTGAAAGGATTATCAAAACTAAAGGAGATATTATTCTTCAGTTTATCGGAACGCAAGATCAACTTGCTGATATTTTCACAAAATCTTTGCCTTCTGATAGATTTGAATATATTAAACAGAAGTTAGGATTGATAACTGTAAGTTAATCTTTACTAATTAACTTTCTATTGAAAAAGTATCCTTACAGTAATAAACTCCTTTCCTAGGGGGAGTACATTTGATTGTTTGTTTAACCAAGTTTTTCAAAATTTGTTTTCAAACTTTTCGGAACGAAAATTTCCGGAATGGAACTTCCGGAACTAAAATTATCCAAAATGAACATTCTTATACAGAATACTTCTAGAATAGAAGTGTTCATATTAAAAATTTCCGGAATGGAAAATTACGTACTCGCAGTTTCATAACCTATTTTTTGTACAGATTTTTTTTCGTACTATTTTTTTTCGTAGTGAGATTGTTTTCCGAAGTAAATTTTTGAGAACTTTGTCTTTTCATAATAATGTTTTTTTTGTAATC
Source organism: Viscum album (assembly GCA_963277665.1). NCBI lineage: Eukaryota > Viridiplantae > Streptophyta > Magnoliopsida > Santalales > Viscaceae > Viscum > Viscum album. The sequence continues at coordinate 1,971,339,616 of OY728132.1, forward strand.
ATCATTTTATATTATCCATTACGAATAATCCTCCTCATCCAATCTGAAAGGTATGATTTCCCTACTCAAATCTTCGTAGTCATACTTTACTTGCTGGAATTTTATTGTATTATGTTTTCGGATAATAGATTTCTTAATTCCTTGTTCTAATAAAACCTCAAAAAGATCAGATTCAAGCTTTCAACCGTCAGATCTGATCTCAGTTTATTCCAACCGTTAGATCAACTATGGAAGGTGAACCGTCCTCTTGTTGCCTATATAAAGGGGACCCAAATACTCATCCCACATCGATTTCAAGCTCTAGCGTCCTGAAGCTCTTCCCCTCTGTTTTAAGACCATTCCGAACCTCAGATTTCTCCGTTCTGAACTTCTCAGAGGATTACAGATCCGAATGTCTACGGAGATAGCGTCTCAAGAAATGTCATCCGCTAATCCTATTTCACAATGGTTAGTTTACAGAGAAAGGGTAGTCCATCCGGATTTCTTCAACAACTATGATTCCCTTATTTCAATGAACCATAAGTTGAATGGCTGGGAAGATGTTGCGGTGTCAAAAATCGGGAACCAAGATGAAGTGTATTCTGACATACTTGTTGAGTTCTATGAATCAGTTTCCTTCTTTAAGGAAGATAATAGGGAGAAGTTCTCTTTTAAGTCTTATGTCAAGACTTACAAACTTTCTTATACCAAGGCAGAAATCTTGGTAGGGTTGTCCTATAAAGGAGAAGCTGAATTTATTTCTCATGTATTGCCGGACTCTAAGGGTAGCTTCGACAAGGAAAAAGCCTTAGAAACTCTCGGACTGGCTGATGACAAGGTTCCGAAGATTTCAAGTCTATCTACAAATTTCCGGATTCTGGAGTTATGGGTACAAGGGCTTATCGTACCGATGAAAGGTGACAAAGACAGTTTGAAGAAAAGTGAGATCTATATCTTAGATTTCCTGATAAATCTAAGGATGTTTAACTTGATGAAGCACATTCATATTACTATTTAAAATTTGAAGAATGGAAATCTGAGAGATCAGATTATTATGTATCCATCAATCCTCTCCTAGTTGATTGTTCGGTGCCTTGAGTCTTTCAAGGAGGCTTGAAAATCTAAGCCAAGAGTTTGCAAGATCATGCTGGTCAGAGATGGTACTCTTAAGAGGATGGATGTGGCTTTCCACAAGGAAACTGGTGAGTTCTTCGATTTTTCAAATCAAGAAGAAGAGGCTCTGAAGGCTGCTGAACCGGAATCATCTAAGACAGTAAGGAAGAGAAAGATGAAAGAAGTGGAAGTACAAGAAAAGAATCCTATGTCTAAGGAAGTCCATTCCGCACCTCCAAAACCAAAGAAGAAGAAAACCTATCCTGATGAGGTTGTTACAAAGTGGAGAGAAGAAAATGAAAAAAGGAAAGAAGGGGATCCGTAGTTCAGATTGGACCCTGCGGAGGCTAACGCCTTGAAGGAGTGAACTGTTGATGAGCTTGAAAAACAAGCAAAGTAAAAGAAGCTCAAGAAGAAGATGTCTGAGGCTGAGGTAGCTCATGAATTGTTGAAATTCAATGATATGGTTTCAGAAACTATTCATGTTCCGAGATCTTTCTCCTTGGAATCTCTACCTGAGACTCCAGGAAGAGATTTTGTTGCTCCAGAAGAAGCTATTGCTTAGAATAATGAGGAAGTAGTGCATGTTGAGCAAGTGGAACAAGTAGAAGATGGTGCTGAAGGATGTGGTGAAACCAGAGATGTGCTGAAACAAGTAGATGATTACAAGGGGACACCTTCGGAAAACTTATCACTCCGAACTTCAGAGGCTGAATCCTCTAAGTTAGTTACTCCAGAGAAGGATAATAATGAGGAAGATGTTGTTCAGAAAGTTGTTTATGATATTGTTCAAGTGTCTACTGGAGAGCAAAAAACTCCTGATCAAGAATCAATTCTGAAAAATGACAAGGGAAAGCAACTCCTTGTTGAAACTCAGAAATCAGTGGCTAGCAAGAAAAGGGAATTTGGTGATTCATCTAAAAGGAAGTTGGAGCTTATTGAGGAAGAAAACCCTGCAAGCAAGATTTCAGATTCAGAGTCATCCTTGTTGGGGCATGAATTTGTTGTTCAGTCCTTAAAGAAGTTGGTGGGAACCATTCCGACCTTCTCTAGTATTGACTCATGATGCCAGATGCTCCAACATGCTCTAAATCAGAAAACTGACTCCGTATCTATGGTTATGGAGAAGTGCGTTGAGATTGAGGCTCAGTTCAAAACGTTTTTTGTTGGTTACGAAGCTCATAGAAAATCCTGTAAGAGGATGAAAAACTGGTCAAAGAAGACTGTGGATGAAATGAGGTTGTTCGATGAGTTTCAAGACAATGATAAAGATGCTTTTGAGACCAAGGAAAATAAGATAAATGAGTTAACTACATCCTTTGAAGAGAAGCTGACAGAAGAAAAGAACATCCGGATTCAAGAAGTGAGAGATCTGAATGGGAAGCTAAATTCCGTTTCTCAAAACTGGAAGTTTTAAAGGGATCATCGTATTGATTTTGAAAAAAGGATGAAGGCTCAGGAAGAAAAGATCAAAGCTCAGGAAGAAAAGCTGAAAGCCCAGGATGAAAAAATTGAAGCTCAATCCGAAAGAATATTTGTCTCAGAGAAGCAAGCTGAAGAAGATCATAAAGACCTGAAGAAGATAAAGACTATTCTATAGGGGCTCATGACGAAGGAAAAAGATCCGAAATAACCAAATCCGATCTTTTTGTTGTATTCTTTTTATTGCTGAGATTTCCAAATTAATGAAAGTCATGCTTGTCGTTTCTATTGTTGTCATTACTAAATTTTCAGGTACTTTGTTATTTTTTTTCCATTCCCTCCAATTATTTTTGAAAATCACAAAGGGGGAGAAGGAAAAGATCTTTAAGAAAAAGAAGAACTCTAATAAGAGTTTATCAAAGGGGGAGATGAAAAAGATCCTTAAGAAAAAGAAAAACTCTAAATAAGAGTTTGTTTAAGGGGGAGCTTTTTCATTAAAGAAGACCTTCTTATGTATCACTCCGGAAATCTGAATACGATCCTTAGAGTTTAAAAGCCTAATGGGGAGTTAGTCGTATTCATCAATATTCTTAAATAAAAGGGAGATAAGCCTTACTGTTTTTCTTTATTCATAGAATTTCATTTTCGTAAGGATGTTTTTTCTTTCCAAAAAGGGGGAGATTATTGAGTCAATAAGGTTTTCCTTATGAATTTTCCATTCCTTCTTGTTTTGAAAATCACAAACACCTTATCTTAAGAAAAATTGCTTTCTTAAGGAAAATTGTTTTTATATGGAAAATTACTTTCTTAAGGAAAATCGCTTTTATAAGAAAAATTTCTTTCTTAAGGAAAATCGCTTTTATAAGAAAAATTATCCTTATCATATTTTCATCCATATTTTTCATAAGTATGAGATTCAGATTCATTTTCTCGGAATCGTTGAAACATTGATATAAAGCATTTTGTTTTAGGATTCGGATACTGGATAAGAAATATGAGGAAGTTTCATTCTGAATTCCAGATATGAACTCTGACTAAGTTCTATTCTAGATTCAGCATATGAATTCCAATGAAGAATTCTCATTACGAATTCTAATGAAGAAATATCATTCCGAATTCCCATTACGAATTCTGATGAAGAATTCTCATTACGAATTCTGATGAAGAATTCTCATTTCAAATTCTGATGACGAATTCTCATTACGAATCCCGATGATGAATTTTAATTACGAATTCTGATGACGAATTCTCATTACGAATTCTGATGAAGAATTCTCATTACTAATCCTCATGATGAATTCTCATTTCAATTTCTGATGACGAATTCCTATTCCGAATTCTCATTCCGAATTCACCTATTAAACCGAATTTGAGTATCTTTGTTTTATACACTTTTTATTTATTCAGACTCTGAAAAATATCTTTGTTAGACTCCGAACTTCTATATTATTTACATTTCTTTAATTTTTCTACTCTTTATTATTGTTCCTTACACTCCGAACCTTCACTCCGAAGGTTTCAGTCCGAATTTTTATGTTAGAGTTTAAAACGATGTCGTACATTCTGTTACACTTATTTTGTTATAAAACATTGTCGTCTATTTTGTTATAAACAAACCGTTGTCTAAGTGACACGTGTACTGGTCCCTCAGAACTTTAAGGAAAATATGACCATTGGAGAAGGAGCCGAACTTACCTATAAATAGGAACTCATTTGAAATAGCTCGTTGCTGATGGCTGAAAAAAAGTACTGAAAGGCTGACTAATTTGCTTGAAGTGATTTATAGATAGAGAGACTCTTATTAACTCTCAAAGATTCATGTGGCTCCGAATGTTGGTGATTACATTCGAGGTCTTTCGGGGATAGGAAGACCGAGGTTCCGACTACCTAGAAGATCGAGGGCTTCCTTACTGAGGAAGACAGAGGTTGCCAACTACCTTGAAGTTGAGGGCTTGCGGGGATAACAAGACAGAGACTCCGATCTTCGTATCGAGGGCATACCCTGGTGTGGGTAAGACAATCTTGCATGAAAGTATAAATCAAGGGACCTTTATCCAAGGTTTTTGGATACCCTTCTCTTTGGGTTAAAAGACTTATATCTTGTTACTTGATGTTTTACTACTTGTTTATATTCCACTGCATTTTGTAATATAAGGAAAGTATAACTTTCTTATACTTCCTTGCTTGTACTCTGTTTCATTTAGATTCTATACACTTTAAGGTATAATCTCATATTGTAACCTTTTGTTAAGTTTCAATTTCCGGAACCATATTTTCGGAACCCTCGTTCAGAATCTTTTTCCTAGTTTGCATTCGGTGTTAGAGGTGTTGTGATTTTTCTTAGTTTAACTTTGTTAAACTTAGCCTTTTCCATTGCTTAAGGAAAACATAGTTATTATTAACTAACATTAAAGGTTCCAAAGGAATTTTTAAAGTATACAATTCACCCCCCCTCTTGTATATTGAGCATCTACATCATTGTTTCGATCCTAAAATTGGTATCAGAGGTTGGAAACCTCTTACTCTATACCAATCATACATAGGTAATGATAGAACATTTGGATGATGATCATAGTTCTAATTTATATTTTCTCCCATGAAACAGAAAGATATATCTGGATCTCCGAGAGTACTATTGGTGGGATAACACGAAGAAGGAGATCAATTAATAAACATCAATATTTATAGTTCATGAGCATGTGAAGTCTGATAGGAAGAAGTCTAAGGGTATAATAGTGCAATGACCCATACCAACACGGGAATGATAAGACATAACCATGTACAATGTCACTAAACACACAAAGACAAACTAAGGAAGAAATTCTCTCTTGGATATTGTGGATCATCATTCAAAGACTGCACACTACATTACATTTTGTAAGGATTTTCAGAGGATAAACTGGCATGAATATACGTCAAAGAATTTTTTTGTTTTTCTTAGAGTACCACAATAAATTGTGTCTGTTATAAATCCAATATTCACCTATTTTTTTTGTAAATATCTCCATCATGATCTAGAGAATGTTCTTAACTTTAATATGGCTTATCACACTCAAAATCATTTCCAATTCGAACGGTCTATTCAAACACATGAGGACATGTTGAGAGAATTCACAATGATCATATAAGGAATATGCGACTAACATCTTCCTTCGGTTTAGTTCTGTTGCATTAATAGTTTCCATTTGAGCAAACAAATGGCTTCATATGAAGCCCTTTAGGGGAAGTGTTGTAGAGCACCATGATGTTGGGATGAATTTATGGAATTCCAACTTCATGGTCTATAAATGGTTGATGAAACTGTGGAAATGGTTAATACCATCTATTAGTATATCATAGATAGTCAGCATTTCCAAATAGCTAAGCAGACAATCATTGACATGACATAGATCTTGATTTTGGTGACATGGTATTACTCTGCATATCATTATGGAAGTTATTCATGATTTTTTGGAAGAATAAAAAAATAGTAAAAGGTACCCAATCCCTTTTATGATCCTTGATCGCATTGGGGTAGTGGCATATTGACTAAAACTCCCATAAAACCTACATCAACAACAAGAAGTATTCCATATTTCCTTATTAGGGATGTATATCCTAGACCCATTACATGTACTAAATCAAAAGGTGGTGCCCTTAGATAATGGACATTCTTATGTAGAGGAGCCGCCGAAGGTCATATATGAAAGATTAAAAGTTCTTCAAAATAAGACAATGCCTCTCACAAAGGTGTTGTGGAGAAACCACAAATTTGATGAAATAATTTCAGAAACAGAGTAAGTGATGAAGCAATGTTACCCTCATATATTTTATTATTGGAAAGAAATATTTTGTTGGAAATATTTTTTAAGGGGGGAAAGTTGTAATGACCTAATAAATTATGAATAAAATTTCCCATTATGATTTAATTTAATTTCTTTTGGATAATTAAAATAAATGCACTTATTTTTTGACACCCAATTAGATTTTAATGATAATTTTTTAACACTACCATTTATAATATATTTTTTTAATAGTGATAACATGAATAGTATAAATATAGGGTTTTAAAAAATCCTTTTGACATAGTCAAAGGAAATAATCGACTAAACCAATTGGATCATTTCCAATGAAACCCTTTTATCAGAGTTCTTAATATAGATAAATTTTTTTTGATTTGTCTTAGACCCTAAACAAGATGAGACAAAAAAAAGTAAGCATGATGAAAATTGTTAATGGGAGATGTTATATCTCATCGAGATCACAACACAAACCATGTTCATTGAATGACCCTAGGAAATGAGCAACCATCTCACACCTTACTCTTATGTAGTATTTTGGTTTAATAATAAGATATATATGAAGAACCTATTTATATTATCTTGTATATTATTTTTATGACAGAATAAGGAATATAAATTCATTCTATTTTTTTTATTTATAATTGACTTTTAATGACCAAAATAGTATTTATGGTGAAAATAAAAATTCAAATAAGTATATGTCCTTAAATAAATTTATCAATTTTTCTAAATAGAATTCTAATAAAATATTATTATTATATTATATTTATTAAATATAAATTATCATATAATCTTTATAAAGTCAAATATATGTTCTATTATAGTTTAAAAAATGTGTGTGAAAACCAATAAATTTTCAAAAAATATCAATTTTAATTTTAAAAGTAGAAATTCTCATATTTAAATAATTATCTTGATAATATTAATATTATTTTTTGAATGAAGAAATTGGTGTTTTCCTATGGTAAATTTTTTGTAATTTTCAAAGACAATCAATTTTATGGGAAAAAATTAAATATCGTATAAATATATAGTGTGTCTTATGACATCTTAATTTCCCAATAATGAAGTAATATAATTTATAAAAGCTATATTAGGCCAAATATTTGTTTTTAGTTTAATATAATGTAATTTTTTGTTTGTTTTATTCATTTTAAGAATCCATAGTCAATCATACAAATCATATAATATATATTATGATTTGAAAATCATATCATTTAAAGTATGACTCACCTATACATTTAAATGAAAATATTTTAATATCATTAGCCCATATCCTTATAAAATAATTTATTACAGCCCATGTTTATAGAAACCATAGTACGATTAGTGTTTTTTTAATATTTATTATATAATGTAATGAACTTACATAATAATTAAATCCCCCATCATTCCTATATAAACTCAACCATTCTCCCCAGTACCTTCACTAGAACTCTTTTACACAGGTCCAAACAATGAATCTAATCAATATAGTCCTCCAAAAGTTCCCCAAATATCCTAATAATCCTCTCCCAAGCCTCTGGAGATAGACATCCTATTATGGGATCTTCCACTCTCCTCATTTATCAATCACTCATTTTTTGTAATGTATTTTAATTTAATTTACATATGTTAGTATTATCACATACTTAATTATATTACTATAAATTATATTTATAAATAATAAAATATTAATTTAACTCCAATTAATTCATCCTTTATCCTTTAAATACAACTGTAACCTTACTGAAATTCCATAAGGGATTTATCTCTTCCCATTCCCTTTTAAGAAATTATTTAATATTATGCATCTAAAATTAAATTAAATATTTTTGGGAATAATGTTCCACGATCCACTTACTATAAATTTCATGTATAGATGATTTTATAAACCTTTTCTCTCATCAATCTGTTTTATAAATTACTTTTTGACATTTTTTGGCTACTGAAATTGCACTATTATTTTCAATAATTTAGTGAATACCAAACCCATTTCACTACATAGGGTATTTATGATTATGCACATATATTTATTGATATGTTAAATAAATGTATTTATTCCACATTCCTTGATCTTTTAATAACATATTATTTTGAATGGTTCATTATTAATTGATCTTTGGGGAACACATATAGAAGAAATTAAATGTTTATGAACGGTGTTCCCTAATAACACTACAATTAATGGGTTAATTTATTGTATCATGATGAAAAATGTGAAACTAGGTTTTATACATGCTAATTACTATGAAATGAGGTTTCACTGTTTCAAATTTATTTGCAATGAGGGTTTAATCATGATAATCCATGTGCAATGAGCCTTTACTCATGCTAATATAATGTTTTATATTGTTTTCACATATCCATGATACGATTATCATACAATTCCATGTATTTTTATTCATGTTTTTTCTTTTCTCCATTGATATGCATATTTGCTAACATCTATTGTCTTTTCTCATGTTTTTCCATGATTAATCCCTATCTATGATTTATAGCTAACATTTGTCTTATATATCTCCTTAGTTTATCGAGTTCATTGTTTTCTAAGAAGGAATGTTTTGGTCATCAAACTGATGTTTTCAATATAGATGTTTTATTTTATGTTTTAATTAGTTATGTAATTTTCCTAAGACCAAAATTAACTATTAATGTCAATATAATGGGTTTTATTAAGTGAAAATTATTTAATAAATGATTTTTAAATGTGAAATAATGATCTGGGTTGCTTTCCTGGAGTTCACATGACCCTGTCAGTGTTACACACTAGAAAGTATTTTAACCGGTCTCATGGTCACAAGATGTTTGGTATGATTCGAGAGATCCCCATGATTTATAAAGTGTAAAATAAATATACTATGTCATTGGATCACGAATCACATTATGGTACATTTGATACCCACAATTCTATAAAGGTCACTTATTACATTTTACAATATTTTTTTTAATTTTAATGAAATAATCAATATAATTCTATATATATGGATTAAAGCTCTTATCGTGGTTCCCAAAAGTCTTCAGTGAAAGATTATAATTAATATAAGCATCAATGAAATACTATCGTAGAAGTTATGGATCCTACTAATCATTGGGGTGATGAGTCATTGCAAATTAATCTGATGAGCCTGATGAGTGTGGGCCTTATGTAAAATATCCATTCATAATTCCAACATTTTTTCTAGTGTTTACATTTAAATGATACTCACATTAAATCATGACATCCATAAATCGTATGATCTTGGAGTATTATAAAAATAAATAACATCTTTCAAGAGAAAATCTATCTGATAGGATATTTGGTTTCCATGGGGGATCATAAAGATATATATATACAGATGTTAATGACCACATAAATTAAGGGTAAAAATTTATAACTTGATTTAACTAACCATATGTACAATTAAATAATGAATAATTCATCTACTAGATTGATGGTTGTGTGTTTTTTTAGCTGGTGCATTTTATCAGGGGTAGTTTTAGAGTGGATTGGGGTAGGACCTTCTATATATAGTATACTGCATCTAAATTTTAGATGGAAATGAAGAATATTGTGATGTATGAGTCCATATAGATCACTTAAACCATTTACTTGTTGAATAACTTTTTGATGTTGTAATTTTTAATTAATTTTAGTTAATAAAAGAAAATATTCAACCTGATGCTTGTCAGGGTGGGAATTAGTCAATGCAATGTTGAAAAAATATGTGGTTCATCCATATTGGGAGTGATCTACAATGGGGGTTTCCCCCATTATATGTGTGGGATAACATATAGATGACTCCTCCTTTGTTACAAATGTTTACTAGGCTAGTTGAGATGTCCCTCAAGATGTACTTAATTCTTTGGGATGATATATCATTCACGAATTTGGAGAAAACTTCATTAATAAAACATTTTATGATTATGAAGCCACGAAGGTAAATTCCTACCTTAGGATGCATTTCCATGATGAATAATGGAGGTTGTTAGACCACTTATGATGAAGGGAAATTTACTCTATATTCAGTGATTATTTAGAAGTATGGTTTCCATTCTATGTACATGTGTGGTTATATACTCTTTTAAAAGTAATAATGTGGTTTTCATGTCTCCATATTCAGGATAGTGACATCTATGGATAAAAATAAATGTAAATTTTTTCCATCACAATGTTTGACAAACAATAAAAACTATAATTCCACATTTATAGAAGAATATCTTTTTATTGTTTATCAGGACACATTTATGAGTTAAGGGGTTGGATGAGAGATCTTCAAGGAAGTTCTTTGTAAAAAATAATTTAAAACATTCCCAATATTCATTTCGAAAAAAATTGTATTTCATCAATTTGGTGATTCTAATTACAAAAAATATTGAGATGTTGTATCATTCATGATCTGTTATGATTGGTAACCCTTCAACCCCTTAGGACAAGTTCCCATTGGTAGTATATTTGATATTTGGGGGTACATCAATGAGTCATTGGAATATATAATGCCTCTTTATTATGGTTATGTTAATTCAAATATTTTTGGGAGTCTCCTTTGTGAATGGTAATAAAATTTCAAGTATATCAATCATTTCCTTTGTGTTTATTGGAGATGTCCTTCCCCTATTAACATTTGATATGGGTATAGTATGAAGGCTGCTTAGACATTCATGATAATGATTTACAGTTAGGAGACTCAATTAAAGATAGACCCCCACCACATGATTTAATGATGTGTTATTCAAAAAAATATTAAGATAGTTGGGACATCCCATATCTCAATGGGAATGTATTCATTGTTGTATGAAATGATACTGATTTTACACAAACTGATGAATCCTATCCATGTAACTACAATTAGTTCATTTCAAATGAAAAAAATCCCTAGATGGATCTTATAAATAAGTTAGGTGTTTTCCATTGTTGTCATTGAACATAGAAGATCCATCAAGCATGGTCATATTGATTGTGGTGATGTTTGGTGATGTTGGGTTTTCAGAATTATTTCTTACAAAACGTTAGTAGTGGATATCTTAGAGAACATTCATACTAAAATTTAGGTGTTGGCCAAGAATCACTAAGAATATTATTCTGTAGATGGATAATCTCGTATTAATAGTCCTCATAGAATTACATTCGAGTACCAACATGTATAAGTCATGGATTCCCTCCAAAACTATAATTTTGTATTTCAAAATGTAATGGTTTAGGTTATTGATTCCCATTTAGTTTATAAATTTTTGTTTTCGGTGTACTGGTTATCTTCATTTAAAAAATAGGCTATCCAATTTTAGGGGAAGCATTCTGGATAATCTTTCATCCATTTTTAAAGTGTTTTAGTTCAATTTATATCATACAGATGTCCTTTGCAATTTTATTTAATTGGTTGGAACCTATTGGAGACCATCCAAACTAGTCATCACCCGTATATTCTAATTATGGTATGTCTATTGATGTTGAATTTTTCTATAATAGGGAGAATAATGATTAGTGATCCCCATGTGAAATGGCATTAAGGAGGATTGAAAATCATATTCCTAAAGTGATTTTATTTTCAATAGTACATCTTGGGTGGAATTTATAATGATATATGTGTCATTACCTTCTGGAAACCTTTCCTTGGAGGTGAAAGGGAAAAGGAAGAAATATAAATTTCTCAAGACCTCTCTCCTAGAAAACTCTATTAAGTGTTTTATGTGAATCTTTTCCTCTGTTGTACTATTCCAATAAAACATCATGATTTTATTAATAAAATGTAATGGTCCCCCCAAAGGCCATTTGTATAAGAATATACCCCCCCTTATTGATTTGGTTGATCATTTATTTAAATTATAAAAACATTCACAATCATGGGGTTTCCCATAAAGAAACTGGGACGAGTGATGCACCCTCCATTTTACGATCATTTACTATTAAAGATGTTCTAAAAGACATTTAAATTTATCTAGCATAGTAAAATTATATTTTTTAAGAGATAGATGTTTGTAGATATGATGCTATAGTGTTATCTATGTTTGAGCTACATTTTAGAGAAGGTGATTACTACTTCTGAAATTAGACACATTGTTCACTTTGATTCATTTCACTTGAAATTGTTTTCTATAAAACCTCAGTGGGGGTGAAGAAGAAATTTATTTATGAAAAAATTGATTGTTTCATTTTTCCATTAGATATAATAGGTTGTTTTATATTCACAAATGGATGGATTCAGGGTTTTAGATGATTCCTATGATACAACCAATATAGGTATTTTTCAAATATTGATCATTTCTATTGGTCACCATGTGATATTAGGTAATTTACTCCCTAACTGAAATCATTTCATCCATTTTTTAGTTCCATAACTCCAAAACTCAGAAGATCATTTCCTTACATCCTTGGGGATTCCACCAATTAATTTCACCAATATTAATTTTTTCTATATATCTACTTCAAAAAAATACTATGACTATGAATCCCTCACTTGGTGACCAATTCTGAGAATCAATTCCTAATACAATTTTGGTCATGGCACAAGGTCTAAAGTCTATTTTTCATTACAATTTGATGTAGGAAAATATATAGTGGGAGATTAGAAATTTATTATTTGAGGCCCTCTTATGTGGGCTGACAAAAAAACTATTTCACCTTCGGTTCCGGATTACCCTCATTAATTATATGGGTTTTTACAGTACCACTCTTCATACTTGTGTGAATGAGGTGATCAATTTGATAGTTAAAAATAGAGTCCCTAAATTAGTGGTAGTATCATATGAGGACTTCTACTGAGTAGATAAAAAGTGGTGTGAGGCCTTCCATGATTCTTATATATTTCTCTATAAGAATACAACCCACTAGGACATGGCTATAGTTTGAGAGGTCTTAAATGTTCATTATATGTCTGAATGATATTTTTTCAAGAATTTTTCTTATAATAAAAAGTTTTAATACACATATCATAAAAACAATACTGGAGTAGTATGTGATCCATAAAATAGTGGATAAGGTAAAGTGTAATATTATAATGGGATGGGGATACTATGGTATATTTTTGAAGAGGAAGGAAAATATCATGATCAATTTCATCAATTCATCACCTCCTCATATAATAGGGTTTCATAGTTCAAGGACACATCTGAATGCATGATGTAGATAAATTATAATTCTATGACCTTTCCTTTAATAGTTTATTAATAGGTGATACTCTACTATGTGGATATTTAGATGTCAATATTTTTTCAATTAAAACATCATCATAATTTTATATGTCATTTCCCAGTTTTCTGTTATTCCCGTTATGAATAAGATTTCATTAATTAATTTTTCAAAGATTTTCTATGATACCCATCCTCCACATAATATATAGTTTCTAATAATTTCTACATTATAATTTTTAAAACATTAAAAATATTCCTCAAGAAATTTTCATTAATTCCCTCCGACAAGAGATTACATAGTGATGTTTCATCTCTGGTAATCATGAAATTTTCTAAATAACAAAATAATAATTTAAATAGAATATATGTCTTTTTGTGAGAATTCTTTTTTATTTTTTAATGTTAGTGGATACAGAGAGCATTTCATTATTTTTACTAAGGCCATATTTTAGTCCCCATATTCATTGTATCTCTTTTATTTTTCATTCAATTACTTATTCCTAAGATTCATATAGATGAATCAATAATGAAAATATATTTTATTTGACTTATACCATCCTCTTATGGTCTTTCCACCTTATATGTTTTTTTCCTTTTTCATTTATGACAGCTCAATATTTCATGGGTCAGACAAAACCTTTTTCCACTAGAGGAAATACTCAATTTTTTCATTATAATATATACTTATCACGATTTCATGTTAATGACTAATATTCCAATTTATATATTGAAAACTACACCATATTTTGTTCTATTTTTTATTTTAATTTAGTGAATAAAATAAATTGTTGTAAATTATGGCTTTTTAGAAAGGACATGTTATCACTGACATTTAAGATCATTCAGTTCAGAACATCAATTGTTTTAGTTGAGGTTCTTTTGTACTTGACTCTATATTTCTGACATTATCCTGGAGGTGTTATACAATTTAAATTCATGGTGAAATAACTTCACATATTGTTCATTTCGATGTCTTTCATCTAGGTAATTATTAATGAATATGGAATAATGAGAAGAGATGATAGGGATGACCAAAATTAACCAATGGTTCTGAGTTCGACCGTAGTGTTTACTAGGATCGTGAAAAATGTAGTTCATTTCCTGCAATGTGGAAATTCTTCTAGTAGGTGGGTCATATCACATATTTTTTCCATCATGGTCAAAATCATGCGTCCTCTCCCTTTTCCTAGGGTCATTACTGTGTTTGATTATGGTATCGATCATTTGAAATAATATGAGGGATGTTGAATCCATTGGGATAGTTGGATTATGTGATATGTAATTCATGTTTCTATGTTTTTTAATTTATGAATCATGGAATGGGGCATATATACCAGACGAAAGTGAAAATATCCTATGTTTTTATGTTCCCCTATATTTTCATTAGAGCTCATGACAGTTGAATTTCCTTTACTATAAGGATGATATTATTCAAATTAGATGATCAAATCCTATATTCATGAGTCCATAATGATTACATTTATGTTAATATGGGATTTATCCCCAATCATTCCTGTAGGCCATGAATGATTTTTGATGAGAAAGAAAATACAGTCAATAAATTGGTTTATATAGAAAAAGACTATCCATTTATAGTTTTACCATTTGGATATTTATATTTTAGTTTTAAAGGATAAATATTTATTTAGTATGGTGTCTATCACTTGGTGTTGGGATTTAGGAGGTTTGGTACTGATGTTCCTCATTCCTAAATCAATAAGGGGTATAATATATTACGACATAACATAAAGGATATCAAATCCACCAAAGTAGCCTCATTATAGGAATCCTAAATATTATACTAGAAATATTTATCTATATAAAGGTGGGAGAAAGAGTTTATATTTATCAAATTGACATGGGGTGATCCTATAATGTACTATTCGGTTATGACAATAACTCAAAGATTTAATATGGACATTAATGGGATCAAATGGTTTGTTCAGAGGAGTAAATCTAGGCTAACATTCAAATAATGGGAAGATACATATTAAAATTATCATAAGGTAAATTGGTCTAAAAAATAAGTATATGAACTTAGGAAACTATTTTTTTCTCAGAATATCATGGCATGATGGTTGTTTATGAAATGTTTATTATTCAACAACATTCTAGGAACTTTAAATGTTGGGTTCCCGTATAGTAAGTATATTATCACAGAGAGGGGATTTGAAAAATCATTACACAATTGTTTCATAAACTAGGGGGTTCAATATGAATAGCATGGATTTTACTATGTTAAAAATATGGGCCCTATGGGCTTCATTACTCATTCATTCATGATCTATATTTTTTCTAAAGACTACATATCAAAAGTTTAATTAGTACATAATACAATTTGTCTCTTGTATAAGTTTTCACGTAATGAAACGTACATTTTGTATGCCTCTTTCTCCAGAATTGTATGGAATTGTAGTCTAAACAAAAAATTTGTATACTTTATGGTCACATTATTTTTATCAATCTTCATGAAATTTTAAGGTTCTAACCCACATGTACCTGGTTTGGGGGGAGTGTTACACAATATACAAAATTCGATACACATGGTCTAGAATAATCCAACATCATACAATGATGGAGATTAAGATGTTGTAATTCATGGCTCATGTCTCCCAGGTCATTCATAGTGAAATTGGAAAGTATATTAGGTATGTTCTAGAACATACTAAATTGATGATTCCTACCATGGTGATGTTACGTTTACATGGATCAGAAACTCATCACATAGAGATATGAATTCATTACTCGGCATGACAAAAAAAAAATTCATCAATAACAATGTCAAACAACGAAAAATATTTAATTTTCCAGGAGAGATGAATGGATTGAGAAAAACTGTGGTCCTTAATCCAGGAAGATAGATTTTTAAACTAATGGGATTTAATGTTGATAGAAGAACATTTTTCACTAGTTAACCGGGGATGGTGCTTGTGTTCCTCGGAAAAAGAATTAAGTTGGTTGATGGCAGGAATATTTTAATATAATTTATTTGGGATGAAATTTTCATGGAGTTTTTATGTCTTGCGACTAGTAAATTTCTCTTATAGTCTACGATTATGAAAAAAATTGTATTTTTTCACATACATATATAAACCATGTGGTATTTAAATTCTTTAAAAATGTCCAGTCCGTATGAATTTATGGGTGGATTTTTATCATGATTGTTGTAGCTATAGCTAGGATTGATGATTTTGGAATCATTATGTGTCATTTGAACACATGAATAAGGACACATATATTTCCTAAAAAATAAAATATAGATACAGTAATTACCCATACATAGAAGGGGAATTGTTCCAAGTGACTACGGTAGCTGGATAAAGGAATGAAAATATAAGAATCACATTATATCATTTGATGACAGGAATCAAGCCAAACATTTTTCAGGTTCTAGAAAATCTCCACACAGTTCTAACCCTATACATATTGGTGGAATTGTTCTCTTTATTTGAGATGTACCTATGATTTTAGATCATATAATCACTATATATCCTTTGATGATATGAATCATCTCAAAAAAATCATCAATGGGAAACACCCTATGTATGTTTGATTCATTTGATGACGGGGTATTGTTCTCAAAGATTGTTGTAGATTTACCCAAAATTAAATACCCATACATAACTATATATTTGGTGGTGATAGTAATGAATCTAAATATTTTCTATAAATTGGAAAGTCTCTATAAAGGTTATACTCAATCATTGATGGGATATTTTTCCCTTTGATTGTTATAAAGATATCCATCATTAAGGATCTAGTTTTCTACATATATCCTATGATTATATGAATCAATCCATGTGTAGATCTGGATAATGAATGCAGTTCAACACCATCCAGCAATGACTTATGATCCACTATTTGAAAAAATGAATACATAAAATTGTCCTTATAATAATGGTATAGGTGTAGCTACATAACATTTTATGTTTGGAATTATGTCACATATAGTTATGTAATAAAATTTTGGTGGGAGAAAAACAGCAAGGATAGTGTCCCTCTAATGTGTGGACCCTGGTAATGCATAGATTTATGTCATGAAAGAGACACAAAAAATCTATATTAACATCATAAGACAATGAATCATGGTGTTCCTTTTATTTTCATGCATCCATGACCATGATAAACCTATCATTAGAAAATATGTTTTGGTAATGTGAGGAATCCATTTCAGAAATTCTAAAGCTCATGTGATCATTCCTCGATGTGATAATCAATTAATTTAATAGGGTCCAGTAACAATGTAGTTTCAATTTAGGAAGTATAGGGAAATTTCAAATACTGTGGTGAATGGGCCATGATTTTAGATCAAGACATCTGTATGCATCTCATTGGAATAAGAATCAAGACATATGATGTTCATGAAAACCGTGGAGTTTAGTGGCATACATAGAGGACATCAT
This sequence comes from Viscum album, assembly GCA_963277665.1. NCBI lineage: Eukaryota > Viridiplantae > Streptophyta > Magnoliopsida > Santalales > Viscaceae > Viscum > Viscum album. Next base: position 1,971,357,401 of record OY728132.1, read on the forward strand.
TCATGCAGTCTAATGTAATGTGGTAAGGAAAAAGATGATTTATGATGAAGTATGAAAAATATTGGGGATTTATACTTCTTTAAAGAATACAGCGAGGATACATTTTTAATTTTTAATATCATTTGACCATTATATATTGTATAATTTTTAATGTGATGTGGCCATGACATGTTACATACATTCTAATTTTATGTGGGCAAGATGTGTTTGTTCATTTTTAATATCATGAATCCATGACAATAGAAACATTAGAATATCTTTAAAAAAAATTCTATTGAAAACTCTCATTATTGGTGGGTATGATATGTTACATCCTTTGAGTAATATCTTATGTGATAGAAAATATTTATTATATAAGTCATCACCATTTAGATTCCATATTAAGAGGTTCTTTTAGTAGTATTATTTGTATCATAAGAACCCATTTCAATTCTCCTAACATTAATGAACAGAGGTGACCTTTTTCAAACAGATCATGTGACCTAATTCTGATAGTCACCCCCTTTTTTCCATTTACCCAAAAGTTTCTAATTGAATTGGTCCAATTAATCCAACATATTCTATAATTTATCATCATCCGAGAGTTTTCCTTATATTCTTATTTAAACCAAGGGAAATTATAATTTTATGTGAAATACTTATTTAGTTTTCTACACTAATGAATATTGAGTTTCTTGTGTAGCAGTACATGTGGTTGTATGAGAGGATCCCAAAATGTGGAGGACCATATATGATAATGAATTTTTTTCCATATACACCATATTTTTTAGGATATTCGGTAGGGTCTTATTGAATCCATTCATTTTTTCCATTTTCACCTATATGATAGCGGGATGATTAACTAGACTCAATGTTGTACTCCTGGTATAATTTTATCAACTCCATTGAACTACAGATTTTTTCATTGTCTTTCATTATCGTATGAGGGACCCATAACATTTAGATGATGTGGGAATTCGGGATGTTTTTTTTATTCATCATCCCAACGTACTTGAGTTGTGTTTACTCAGAAAATTTGGAATAAAAGTTCATGGAATATGTTATGAACTTAAACTACATATTAATAGAAGTGATATGTTTCCAAAAAATATTGATTCCCCATATGAAAAATAATAAATAATATTATAATTTATGTTGAAATTAAATGGAATAATGTATGATGTTTTCCTTGATCTAGAATCCATGAAATTTCTTATTTAATTTCAAATAGTCCTATATCAACTTTTCTTGTAGTAAACCATACTCATAATTTTTTGGGATAAACCTATCCCACATTGATTAGGGCTATAGGATCATGCATAGAATTATTCCATGATAGTTTGAATATCTACTTCTAATATTAATAAGAGTCTAATTAGATCAAAAAATATTTTTTGAGTGATATTTATCATTTGGAAAATCAAAAATTGTAATGATCAATTTTAAATACTAAGTTTATTCATATCTGACTCATTATGCATGGAGTGTTCTATTTTTGAGATAACCAGTTATGGGGTCCATCCATCCATGGGTGTATATTAATTCCTCATTCCCAATTGAGGAGTTGATTAGATTGATTTCTTTTATGTTATAGATGGTGACTATTGAGAACATCCATCATTGTGCGATGAAAAAGATATAATCCTCTTAATTTGGGTTTCCAGTACTGTGTCTACCTTCGAAAATGGGTTAGTACGATAATTTTTTGACAGTGGGAAATGATGCAATGTGGGATTATATTGGATTTCTATCATTAGTCCTCTGATGTATTCAGTTAGAGGGTCCAATAGTTCATTTTTTAATCCATATTCAGCATTTATCTGAATTATAACTATCTTAATATCTCATTTGATATTCATGTAGGCTATATACATCTATAGAGAAATTTCTAGTAAAATGATGATATAATGGAATTTTTCCTAATTATTTTTCCATACTTATAATTGGGGGACTATTTACAGAATATTTACTTTTCTACTAGAAAAAATGCAATCTCTATGCCAACCCAATTTTGTTTTGAGTTTCATCGTCTCATTTAGATTGATCATTGGTATGTGACAACACAAAACATCTACAATTTCCAGGGTAGGGCACGGGCATAAAAATATATATTCATATGGAAGATTGGTGTCTAATATTGTGATTTCTAAAGAGGGGTGTTCAATAATGAAATCATCTATGACCAACCCTTCAAAAACATCTCTAACTGGAACTTTTTTTCATACTATTGTAGAATAACAACCCATAAAACACAAAAACTAGTAGGTATTTCAAGGGAAAGGATGTAATATATAGGGATTATATAATATATCATAGGGAATTTTTGGTGATTAAATTAATGCATCATATTTTTATTGAAAATACTCTTGTGGGACTATTCTTCTTGACATCAAAATATCAGTTCTTAGTTCCTAACAACTTTAGGTTATTGTGTTACTGACTTTTATCACTCCCTATGTAAACTTTCAATGTGAGGTGGGTTCCAAGTGATCATTCCAATTAATCAATTTATTATCTTATTTTCTTTCCTTCTAGAAACAGAACCTAGATGAGTGGGTGTTGTATGAACTGCTCAAGATTATCAAAGGATTCTTATTAGTCCTTCTCCCACAAATGAATGATTCATTTATTCATTATCTGGGTGAAGGGGATAGCTTCATCATCAAGGTGGTATATTAATTTTCTAATGTGACTGGGGATCCCATATATCCCCCTCAATCAATTGTAATTTTGTGAGGGTGGGGGGATTTATAGAATTGCACTAGTCTTTTCTGGGTCATCCTCAATACCATAGTGGCATACCATAGTGAAAATGAATTTCCTATAAATTAAAATAAAAGATCATTTTATCAGATTTATCTTTAGAATGTGATTCCAAAACGAATCATATATTTTTTGAATATATGTAGAGTGATCACCTCGCTATCAAGATATGAACAATAAATCATCAATGTAAAATTCCACTATTCTTCCTAGTTATGGATTAAATATCTAATTCATGGTGAATTGATATATAAAAGGAAAATTATTTAGTCAAAATTACAAGGGACTAACAGAAAAAGATCGCATGAGGAGATATGAAGGTAGTGAAATATTTATATTCATGGTCTATATATTTTTGAATGTACCATTATTATACATCCACGAAGTAAAGAGATTAAAATAATGTATTTTCATCGATCAAGAGTTCTATGATCAGTAATGGGAAATAATCCTTTAATAAGTGCTAACATAGTACTCTAAAATAGATGAAAAAAATAATCTATTGATTATTTTTGATGAAGAGGAATGATTAGGAAATCCATCCTGGGAAATCTACATCTTAGACAAAATTGTATTTGAAATTTGTTTCAAAATTATCTTCTAAACATGTATCAAAAGAGGGGTGTGTCCTCCTAGATTCCTACATAAAACCTTGATGGTTATCTAGTAATATAACATCTTTTGTAGACACATTTGGATTGAGTACGGAAATTTCTATACCATTCTAGAAAATCAAATACGAAATTTTTTTGAAATGCATTGTGTGTCTATTCCTCCTTAGTAGTAATGGAAGAACTAATCAATATCTAAATTTTTTTTTTACATTTTAAGAATAATATTCTTGAGATAATAAATTAATTTTTATGAACCTTCCTCAAATTAGGTATGGGTGTTTATGATGTCATCATCTTCCTCTTCTATCTCATTTTATGTGAATGTATTTTTAGATGATGTTTGAAATATGATGGAATCATGTCCTATAACATGAATTGGTGGGTGGGAGGACAAAATATTATCATCCCCTACAACTATTGTCATTATAAGTTGATTTAGAAACTTATTTTATTTTATTTTTTCACTATAGAAAGAAGGGGCTTGGAAATATTTGTTTATTTATAATACCTCATATAGGATTATGGGAGGATCATAGTCAAAGATGATATTTATTTTGGTATTATTTGGGGAGGCCTCCACACTATTGGGGGTGGATACCTCGATATTTTTAACCGTCATTGGGATTTTTCCATTTTTATGAAATTATTCAACATTTTATGTGTCTTAATAAGTCAAAAAGGGGCTTCATCACTATCTCTGGTGATGAACATCCCATCAAAGGGGATTTTTAATCACAGATGTGATGTTGATGATTCCTCCTTGTTGTTGTGGATATTGGACATTCCTAGTAGAACAATGTATTTAATGTCTTCCTAGATAATCATGAACTAAATGTTAGATGTGAGATCTCCAATCAAGGATATTAGCATGATATTCTATATATTTATTTTATAATGCTTATCATAACATTCGATGTTCATGTTAATAGGAGATATATCCCCTTCCCGATATCAAAAACATTGATGGGAGAAAATTAGGATGTTATTGATCCCATAAACATTATCAATTACAGGCCACTGGATGTCAACATTATCTATTATTCCGGGAATATATAGGGGTCTAATATGTCCTTGGTTATCCTCCTCATGATCCCACAATGTGAACGAGATGGCGTAATGGAATATTGAAGGAAATGCTACCAATCAATATTCCTCAGGTTCATTTACCTCTATCATTAAACCCAATAGTCTCTATAGGGATTCAATGAGTGCCTCTCAAAGTTAATTTGAAATATTGATCACATCATGGATTTATATCATGGCAGGAAAACCCATCATTTATTATAATATGTCATAATTTTTCTCAGGATTAGGGTGCTTCAAGATGTGGGTTGTCACCTTATTATATTGCTCATGATCTTATGAATTTAAGTTATGCATACCTATTTCTCATGAAAAGGTAGAGGGGGAATCCTTTGCAAGTGCGAGATGTCGATATTTCTTTCCTCATTTCATGCGATGATCCAAAAATTGAATCCCTTTTAGGTGGTCATGTAATATGATTTTGCACATATGACTTCTAGAGATTTCTATTATAACTCCAAGTCCCTCTTTGGAATGATGTAGTTCTTTACCATGGGTTTCAGATGCATATATAAACAGTATGTGGATGTGAAAAATATATAATGTCTCAACATGACTACATATTCATTTGTATACCCATCTTATGCACTTATTACCTCTAGTTACATGATCAAGTATTTGGAACCCATACTCAACGGAATACTCATCATTGGATAAAGGTTCTTCCTAATGTATCTTGTTTGTAGAACGAAAAATGAAATATTTTCCCTATATGGTTTTAATTTGGATGGGGTGGTGCCAAATTTTTGAATTATTTAGGGATAAATGCTCCCTGATTCATACCATATGTCAAAAAATGTCATGCTTCTTATTCTATTTCATCCTATTCCTCATGGTCTCATTCACCACTACGAGTAATATCTAATGTCAATAATGTAGGAGATGATACAATTCTGGGTTTTCAAAGATGATATCATATGGTTGAATGAACTCAATCAAGAGTTTTAAAAGTCAACTTATTACTAAAATTATACAGACTCTTGGACGATATTTTTTTACAATCAAACCATCTTCTAAAAGGGGAATGGTTATATATGTCACTTATACTAGGGAGTTGTCCATCATGTACTTTATAGAGTCAAACATTCACTGCATGAAAACATTTTAGATGTTGAAATCTTAGATATTATGAGATAAACTTATCTAAAAAAAGGAATTAGTCAGGATGATCGTTGATGTTTACATAAATGGGATTCCAATGTTGTGTGTTCTTGAAAAGTTTATTGTCAATAGATGTAGAGAAATAACTAGGGACCTTCAGTTTTAGAAGGAGAATAATTTATTCTTCATTTTTCAAAATCATGGATGAAATTGATCAACTTTTTTAAATTCGTGGTAAATTCTATTGTGCTTTAAAATCTGATAGGATGCACCAGACATGCTTGAGAAATATCAAGATTTATATAAGGGCACTATTACTTGCATGTGAATAATAGTTTGAGTATCAACCATGCTAAACCATTTCCCATTTATCAAAGGCATTATATGATATCTATCTTAGGGCCAATGAACATATTAATCCAAACATTGTTTAATTTCAACAAACTCATATAACCCACATAGATATTTCATTATGATCAAAGTATTATATAATTCATCCAAATTTCTTTTAGTATATAATTCTCTAAAATTCTATTAGGAGAGAGGTATTATGAGAAAATATGTAAAATCAATACTTTTTTCTGTAAATATGTACACTATAACAATTTATTTTTTCATGTGGTTTATTAGGATGATACTTGTAATTTTCATTACTATAGACCAAAACATGAAAAATAATTGATCATGAAGGAATTATAATCCTAAAATAGATCATGAAGGAAGTATGTTCTACCAAATAAAAGATGGATCAATCATAGTCTATAAAAAATACATCATATTGGTCACTGATTTCTAATCTTTATGGACCGTCATATGACCTCATCATGACACAATGTGAGTGACATGTTTTTTAGGGTCACCTGCACCATAAAAGGTGGAGATGGAAGGATTGTTTATAATGGATATGGTAATGTTTCATCAACCCAGTCAAAATATAGATTCTTCACAGAATTAACATGTGTGTGCCTCCCTTTTATGGATATTATATGAGTATATTGATGATAAATGGAATTAACCAAATTTGTACTATCTTTCATATGAGTTTCCACACATCTAGTGGGAGAAATAGAGGTCTCGTGAGTTGAAACTATATACAAATCCCACTAATTCTACATCCATGTGAAGAATGAATGGTTTCCCTATATAGAAAGGGTATTCCTCCATGATGGAGGGTATTCATGTACATTTTTTACTTGAACAATTATTTAGATCAGTGGACTAGACTACAGTCAGTCTGATTCTCTAATTACACTCTTGTTGGAGGATCATCAATTTACTATTATATCTGATGACGTATATCCATCTATTTTATAACAATATACTCAATGTAAATGTTTCCCCTAATCATCTATTCATTGAGTTATGTGAGAGTTTTAATATCATTCTCAACATTTTTCAATTATTCCATTATGGAAGTAATTATAGTACTTCTTCCAATAATTGGTATATGACATATTTTGTTTACTATCCTTATATGTGATCTTTTATATATGTAGAATATAAACATTTAGAGGATCTGATATTTTGATCCTCCTCTACTTCCCAGTACATGTCACCATAATTGTTGCATCAAATAATCCACTTTTGGTATAAATTCTATTTTTTCTACCTCCACATCTATGTCTTCATACACCTTATTTGTTATGATAATGGTGTTGACTTTAATAGAGTAATATTAGGAAAGAATATTTCACCCATTACTCTTAATGTGATATGTTGATTATGTATTAATATATTTTTGAAGGTTTCTAAAACCCTTGTACATATTGGAAAATTTAGTCTTACAATCATAGTGGGTATTGATTTATTTAATTTTATTCCCCTCCATTCTCAACCTTTGTGAAACGACCATTATGGTGTTTCTAATATTGATTTCTAAATGGGACTCGAATTGTATAGGTTCTCATATGGAATGAGAATAATAATGGTTATTCACCACCATTATTTACCTCCCAAACTAGAAAAGTTCGATTTACACTATAGTGATGATGACAGTGAAAATGATCTCATCCCTAGGGGATGGGGGATATACAGGGAAACAATTGGAATTGGTTGATCCAATTGTTGAGGATTTAATGATTCTAGTCAATGATTGGATATATTAAATGGTGGAAATTGACATATAAATTCCCTTTATCATTGGATTTGGGTTTTAATGGAACCATTATTGATTTTACCAGGACAATCTCATGTGATGATGAATAGAGAAATTCTAATTAATATCATATTACTCATATACAAGTTGTCTTGGAATGATTATAGAAAATACTGATATGTAATAAATCTTATTGGGAATTAAGGATATTTGTTATTTAGGTGATGGTAGATATTACCTTGACCTGGTGTGCAGGGTTATCTCCTACAAGACTACTATGATATCATATATTACATCATGTATGAGAAGGAGCAATAGTGCTCTAGTATGAGTTTTTCACAATGGTAACCAATGATTGTAGTCAGTTTTTATGGAATGTTTTTGGTCTGATTTCAACATCATAATCTATGGATAAAATTCATTATCATTGATTCAAGGGGGCTAGTTTATATACAATTTGGATGTCCACTCCCATAGTTTGTGATGCATTGACATTGATGAGGTGGGTAAATTACATTATAATGGAAAAATTGCTCACATGTTATCTTATCAAATATATTTTCAAGTGTCTATGACATTAAAAAATTGTGTACATATAATATTATCCAATTCTAGAGTCATAATGTGGTGCAATGATCCATATCATACCACTCCTTCCAATTTTATGTCTAAAAAGTATTAATTGATTTGATGAAGGAAATTTTTAAAGATATGGGATGAAACACTACATAGTTGTTTGTCATGCTCTCTCATTCCTAAGCTCTATCGTATAAAAAAGAAAGACATATATAGTTACAAATAGTATGTATTCATGGTTTAAAAATTATATAACTATCCTGGATGAAGTAGTTGTCTATACATCAGTCACTAATGATATTCAAACATATTTCTATGTAAATAAGTCATGAAAACATTCCCTATTTCATCTAGGATTTCATAGTCGTAAGTGAAATGGGGTCAGAACATGGTGTGGAGGCTTTTTAAACTGAAATTCTTGATATGTCGATGTTTTCATCCTCCCCTTCAGACATACACAAATCCACATTTCATTAAGTATATGTTACATAGTTGGTTCATCTACTGACCATGTTTAATTATTACTTGATGTTTATTAAGAAGAATATATATTTAACCCAAGTCATTTGAGATCCTCTATATAAAACACATATATATATTTAGAAACTCTATTTTTGGAGATATCTAGGAAAAGTTGTGTTTATTTTTCCATTTCATGTATCACTATATGGATGCTGATCATGGAAAATGTCATATGTTTAGGCCCAACAATCCATGTCAACACTACCACGAGGAGGAAAATCAAGGTATGGAGTTCATTATTCGTTATTTTAAGATTAAATGTGGAATTTTGGTGATGAAAATGTTTCATTCATAAACTCAATGATAATGAAATTTAAAAAACATTGAATAAAAGTCTTATTATTTGTCCTGGTCGGAATATACAAACCTACCATTTAGAAATAATCAAAAATATGATCCTACTTTATGAATGTTCATGTAATATGTATATAATTATTTTGTGATGGGAATATCATAACACTTATAAGAAGAAAGTAGAGTTTTCCAAGGAGCTTCTGTATTGTAGGCATGAATATGATCCTACATATACATAGTTGATGGGATAGGAAGATCATCCTTGGATGAGGTAGGGATATGAGATAAGTTCAAATATTCCTTACCCATAATAATATGCCCAAAGGGCACCAAAATTATAGGTTTAATACGATTTTCCTCTTATATATCCTCTAAAGGATGTTGGTTCAATAGTGATTTAGAAAAAGAGGATTTAAGAACGTGGATTTAATGATCTTATAAAATATTCCAAGTAGATTCACAGATTATAATAAGTTAAAATCCGGAGGAAAAATATACATTTATATGGTGTTCCCATCAAGGAATGGGTATATAACCCTGCTTATGAGCCTTTGGACTATTCCACTAGAATTTTGTGATATGAATATGAGTCTTCCCCATGGCATGTTCCACTTTCACTTGGTGAGCCTCGATATGATTTGGGTTAAGTTACTGATGTAGATTCTTATGATTTTGTTACAAGTTTTTTATATAATAACATTATCATGAACAGAGGAATGTGTATCTCTCATTTGGTGAGCCCGAGTCATAATGGGGATATAATCCTGATTCAGAGTCATTAGATTTTTTCATCGATCTTATTCAATAGAAATGTTCTAATATCAGGAGTCATAAGCCTCTACAAATTGTTGAGACCGAGTTGGAAGAGAATAATATCTTGGTCTGGAGCCACTTTCATTAACGGAATATTCTAAAAACCCACATAAACATTAGTATGATTGTGTGTTACTCCAAAATTACTACTCTTTCTTTTAGTTTGGAGTGTTATGCTACCATAGACATATGGATTAGAATAAAGGAGTGTTCATATATCTATGCATATTACAGAATATGAAAATCACATTCATCACAAATTTATATTATGTAATGGGAGTTTTAAAAAATCGTGTGAAAGAATATAACCATTCAAAATTTTTATCTCAATTATATACTGGAAACTATCTTCAATTGTTGTCAGTATATGAGCGCACTTTGTTCTTCCTTCCCCCTTTAGTATAATCCAACGGATACTATTAGTGGGAGTAATAATTTTCATCTCCCCCATGATTGTTGTAGGAATATGAAAAAATATTTTTCTATGTCATCATGGATATAGGCCTAATCGTTGGCTACCGATTTAATATGTTGGAGGACTTCCTTCGTGGAAGTAGGGATATGATCCCACTCTCAGATTCCAATCATTTCATTGCATGGCATGTCTTCCCTATTTCCTCTTTTGGGGTTTCATAGGTGGAAACATGTCTGATAGTACCATTATTATGAATTTACAGGGAACTAATGGGATGATACTAGAAAAATCGATAGATAGTAGCCCTCGCGAATAGATCATGAGCTAGAAGGGAGCATTATTTGAATCCTATTTCCACCATCATAATATTCTATTGGTTGTGATTATCGTTATATAAGGATAAAAATACAACGATGTTAGTGATGAAAACAAGATCCACTTTCTTTTTTGAATCATATTTTAGAAGATGTATCTCATTTGTTTCAATTTATAGGGACCCTCATATGTATCCTTCAGGTTTATGATCATTCCAAGTCAATGGTATTCTTATACCATTGTGTTATCCACAAGACATTTAGTGTGTCAAGTGGGAGGGGAGCTTCCTTGACATACATGTGTATCATCCATAACTAATTTACTATAACAATCACATGATGAATTCATTATATCAGGTAAGGTGTTGTTTGTGAGAGATGAATTTATAACCATGATGTCAATAACATGAAATTTCACTAATCAGTGATTCATCATTCACGTGAAACTTTTTCAATTTGATATTCATTAGAATCACAATTTCTTTTCTTATTAAACATTGTTACATTCTACTCATGGGGAGTGGTCACAATATGGATGGACATATTTCACAAGGGCCCATGTTTCATTTTTTCAACATATCATTTTTGTTATTTTAGAGATTCACATCACGATCAAAAAATAATTTTGTGTACGATATTAAAACAAAATGGTCTTCCTTGTGGTAAACAGATCATTTTCTACTTGAGAGACTCATGTTTGGGTAATAATTTTTCTTAAAATAAATGAAAAATGGCTCAAAAAATCATAAACTAATAATTTATTATATATTATAGATTCACATAAATTTCAACATTTCCATTTTATCTAATGATGTTGATGGATTATCCATATATTTCTACAATTGGGGAGGGTCAATGTCTTGTATAATATACCTTGTGAGGATAATAATTTTTATCTCAAATGAAAATTCCAAACAATTCCCACATTCTAAATTGAGTAGGGACCTAATTTATAAAGGATGGTGTTCATTATGTCTTTCAGTCCCAATGACACTTTGGAATTAAAATTACCCAAGATGATAGGTGGCTAGTCTCATTAAAGCCTTTTGGGAATAAAAATATCTCTAATTCAGGGCTCTCTTATATATTTAATATATTTTTTTTAAAAAATATTATAAATCATGATACATAATCGATTACCGTAAAAATTATCATGTTTTGAACCCTTAAATGTGAAAAGGGAGGTCCATTAATGAGTACTTCTATATGTATATGAGGATTTTCATCCATTTTCTGTAAAATGGATTGTTTTTAAAATTTTCAACCAATGTGTCTAATTACAATATAGTTTAATGTAATCCATGGTGGTGATTAATATTACAATCATGGGATTGTACTTTTATGATCCATCTTATATATCCTTCTAATAATTTTAATCAAAACACACATAGTCCATTTAACCCGTCCTATTTAATGTCATGAGAAAAGGACATGTATAGGGGGAACACAGGCACTTGGTGTTGACCTCAAGACTCATGAATGAATCCAACATATTAATGTTATGGAAGGAATCAGTGTCACATATTTCTATCACACCATAGGAATGTACTGCGAGGTAGATTCTCTTTAATATGGGAAGTCATATCATACAACTAATTAGGGATTACATATCATGGTTTACCTGCTAGTGGATATTCATGAATTGAATGATATGATCATTTTAAATTTTTAATCGCACATGATTCATATGGGTTACGTAACATGTTTCATCAAACCATCTATATCCTCACATTTGGATGTGGGACATACATGCTGGGAAAACCCTTTGGATATTTAATATGAAGCTCAGTCCATCAAAATGAATATTATAAATCATGGATAGAGTATGAATTATAGTTCTCATAGGTCAACAGCCTTCTCAATCTATTGGGGTATGAGGAATAATTAATAAAAATTTTGGGGATTGAGTCAAGAAATATGTAATGTTAGAGACATGGGGAAAATTACACTGAAGTGGATTCACATTTGATCTCAGATACAAGGAATGATTCTTATATATCCTGTATATAGTAGGAAATTGATTGGTTTTATTCAATTATGATTGTTACACACTATATAAAGATTACCATTTGATATTTGATATGGATATTGGGCCATAGAAACGGTTCCTATGTATATGGTAATAGTAGGTATCATTTTTTCATTGTTCAATTCTAAATGGTTATAAGAAAGTGAGTTTTAGCTATTAAACATGGTTATTAGAAAGGAATAATATATATTCTAGATATATTAGGAATAAAATTCATCATAGTCTTGTAATAATTGCTCCTTACAAGCAATGGTTTCCCTATCATATCCAATGGACTAGGTTATAATGTCCCATGATGTTGGACCAACATATAATGATTGTCTTCCTAAAATATTTTGATTGTACACTTGAAAAGTTTGAGGATGTATTTATGTTCCTTTGATTATTAATGGCCATGTCTAAAAACAATCTCATGATAGGGTCTACCAATCCAAGGAATAATGAATAATTTTAGTGGAATGTTGGAAGGGCATCACTTGATCTATATGGATTGTATGGAGGAAATCACATGACAAAGGGAAATAAATCAGTGTCACATGACCTGGATGACTACTCCATAGGGCACTGCAAGATTCAGATGACATGTACTGGTGTCGTTTTATGACCCTATTGAAATTTCCTATCTATTCTGCTGAACATTGGAGATATGTCTATTGGACATTGAAATAAATTTATGTAAATAATAGGGGACACCATTGGACCTGGTTATTTGGAATTCATTGAATCGTGAGACCATAATTGAAAAGTCCAGAGGACATGACATGATCCAAATTTCTTGTCAAAGGACCATCACATGAGTTGATCAACCTTTTCTACTGGTATTGCATGGTCTGATTTAGTCATCCAAGTACATAATGATCAACACATCTATCTTATCATAGTTATCCCGTCATTTAAATTATTTAATTATTTGTTTTATTTCATATGTGGGTCAATTTCTTCTAAATTATAGCTTATTTAAGGATTCACATGACATAGATGACATATGAGATATCCTTAAAAAATCATTTTTGACACATGAATAATATTTCGTGTGATCTATGAGTTATCATGTAAAGATCATATGCATTTATATTTATCATTAGGTCATTCATGATATATTTTGAATGAAGAAGATATTATCATCACATGAATTTTCACTATGAGAATTTCTCTCATACCTTCTTATTTTTTATGGATCATTGATTTGTTTATATAGGGTCAGATTTATAGGAATCAATCCACCAACTATATGACACCTTATGTATCGAAAATCATAGAAAATTAGGCTAGTTTTGGTGGATCGATAATTTGTTATTTGATTCATTATATCCATCCACATGTATTTCATTGAATCATTTGATATTCATATACCACAGGAATGTTCTATCTTTTACTTTTTTATTGGACCCATGTTAGACTCAATGATTTTAACAAACCCTGGAAACATCTTAAGTAGTTTATAAATATTTTGTAACGCATGTATAGGGTCCTTCTTTAGTCCATGATGCATTTGGAAATGCCTTAATTTGATGAAAATTGACTTTTCTTTGGTATTCTATTAGAAAATGGGTTAATTATTATGGTCCATAGTGATAGTAAACTGATATATCTAAGGAACATTGTGAAATATTGCTTGCCTATTGAGTGGATAATTTTTTGTGAAATGGTCATCTCATAGGTCATATGACCCATATTTTTTGAGTTCCTGTGAGCCCTCTCTCCATAAGAAGCATTCTCCTTTCAACTTTTATTTTCCATATTTATATTTACAAGGGATGGGGATCTCGTAAGTTTAGGAGAGTGTTTTCAAAACAAATAAATCTCATTTACAATGATATTTCTTGGGCACAATATTTTTTATTATAGTGTTTCATGAGTATTTTCATATAAAACCTCGTTTCTTTTAATGAATATAGATTGGTAGCCCAATTTTGTAATGGACCTATGAAACACCCTTATCATGATTAAGGGGACATGTCACTAGGATCTTCTATGACGAAGTGGAATGTTTAGGTATATTTAAGGTCTCTCTAACCACTTGAGATCATAAGACCAATATAATTCTCCTCATATTGTCTCCACATTAATTTCATATATTATTTTACTAAGGTTTTGGATGGTTTCCTATAACCTACTTATTGACATGTCAAGTGAGTCCTCAAAACTAATATGGAAACCCTTACATGAACAAAAAGTGTCATGGATGTCTATGATAAAAAATATTTCTTATTAATGGGGATAAAATTGATATCCAATATATCATGCTCAGTTCACGATCCATTGGAATGACCCTTTTAATGTTAAGTGATCATGAGTCCTTTTAAATACTACATGATCTGCATGTAATTGAAAACTACCCAACCGATGCATTTGGGAGAAAATAATACTCACGATTATGGTATTTCATACATTTTATATTTGATGATTCTTGATTATTTGGTTTCAATATCTATCATTGAATTAGTACACGGATTTTAGTCATGGAAAATAAATTACATATCTTCATGATTCCATTGTACAATGTACACATAATAGAGGATTTTATTTCAAATTTGATGTTAGTGGAGACATATATAGATTACTACATTGATATAATAATATATAACTTTATGAAATATAATTATGTATTTATTTAATAATGGACTAATAATATTCAAATGAGTTGAAATAAGAAATAAAATAAAAAACTTTTTTTAAGAATTGTAACTCTTCCACATAAAATTTCATTATGTTGTAAAAATTACTCAATTGGATTCATTTATCATACAAATAGATCTAGAATGTATGGAGGGGACTAAAGAATGTATTTTTTTAGGGACTAGTCGAATCAATATTTCCGGTATTTTTAAATGGGTAATAGATGGGATGGCCTATTATTAGAGGGGGAGAGGACTCATGATGATATTAGTAAATGACTAAATTACATCAATTATTTTTCCATTCCGCAAGAATTCAAAATTGGAATTTTTTTACCAGTATGGTTAATAAGGTCAATAAATGTTCATATATTTTATGTGGGACAATATTTAGGTCATTTTAACATTTATATACTTTATTTGACCTCCCTGTAATTCTGTTATTTCATCAACCATAATATTTATTTATCAATATTTTTACTATTAATAATGGAAAAAAATTATGGGGAACTTATTAGTTAACCAAACATATTATTATTAAAAATATATAATCTATTTTTAATAAATAAATTTCAGATATTTTGTAGAATCCTAATAAAATTTATACCCATAGACATGAAAAAAATGGTGTATCTGATGAAAACAATTTTATAAGTATATATTGTTTTAACATAAAAATTCAATATAATATTTATTAAAATTGAAATAATTATATTCATTATAATATAATAAAAATTAATTTACTTCTAAAATATAATATATTATTATTTATCCATGTAAATTATTAAAATGCAGTGGAAGATTAGGATAAAAATCTGAATTTTTCATATTTCATCAAAAAATTTATTATTTCAAAAAAATCCAAAAAACCACACTATGGTATATTTTATTAATTTTATATTAATATCTATATTATCAATAAAAAATTCAAATGTGGTACAAAATAAGTTTTGTTATGTTCACAAAGCACAAGTAATGTGTACTTTAGAAAAAAATTGGTTTCAAAAAATGAATGTTTTTTTAAATGAATATTTTTTTATCATATGACAATAATTTTTATAATTTATTTATAAAATTTCATTCAACGAAATTTTAAATTCTATATTAAAATAGAATACAATATTATGATTGTTTTAGACTCGATGTTTCCGGCTCTATAAGCTACAAAAAAGTTATATTTCATTTAGAATGATATATATAATTTGGTTTTGAGGTGTTAAATTCTCATATATGCTTAGATTTAAATTTTCTACCCTCCATATCACACTACTATCATTATTTTTAAATTTTTGGGTTTTACATTACCCCCACCTCCAATAAATTGTTTTGTGGCAATTTATATTTGACATAAAAATCATGGCTTTGAAATTTTGGAATACCATTATTGTAAAACCACATAATTAATTTGGTTAATTAGATATCGTATTAGTAAGAGATAAATGGAGTTATATAGTTCATATAGAATAAAACATATTATGTTTTTAAATATGCGATCATTTATTTAATTTAAATTAATTAGAATAGAAGAAAATCATAAATAATTATTTTGATTAATAGAGATCACTTATCGAAAAAAAATAATCATCATTGGAAATTGAATGACCCAAGAAAAAAAATACAAGATTTTTTAAAATTTCATTTCATTCATTAGATATGAATGTAATTAGATATATTTTTTGTTTCATTTTCATTATTCATGATGATGATGAAGTCCAACACAATGTTGACAATAAACATGAAAAAATATACTTATATTATATCATTCTATTTAATAAGATCAATTTCATCCTTTGATTGTGGCTTGATCAATTTATATCATATCTTAATCAATGAAATGAATATGAAGAAAATTTTATTTTTTTATGAATCACTAAAATTATCTTTTAATATATTATAAAATCAATAATAAAGTGACAAGTTCTTCCATAAATGTCAAAATATTTTTTAAAACTTATATGGATAGTAAAAGTTATCTTATATTAAGAAATAATATCTAAACCTAAATTGTGACCCTAGTAATTCAACATTAATTTTCATCAATAAAATTATAAGGCCTTATCCTTAAACCTTACTTAATCTTGAGTTATTAAAAGATGACACATTGAGGATCTTTTCAGGTTTAGAGTTATAGAGAATTAGATCATAAAACTTGCATTACATTCCACATTTAAACAAAGTGGTTACATAAAATATAGTATTCCTTTTTTCCCATCAATAGAAACATATTTAAAAATAAATCATGGATTAATTCTTGACACTTCCTTGACACTATCATCATATCATGTACCTTTCCCTTGACCTATGAAAAAAATTTCAAAAAAACACGGGATGAGCATAAAAATCACAGTAAGGGTTATAAAAATATGGAAAAAAACACGAGTTCATTTAAACATAAGAATGAAATCATACATTACCCATAAAAAATAGACACTTTAACATACCTCATCAATTCATGAATAAATCATATAAATCATAAGACATAAAATGTAACTTGAGGCATTCATAACATTCTTATGTAGGGAGTAACCCTCTTGGTTACGTTTAGAATACCCACCACAGTATATTCCCTAAATCTCTTCAGAGAAACCTTAAAGTTTCACTCATTCACGTTACCCAATGCATTGGAGAGCTATATCGGGCTCACCTGCCCTTAGTTTATCATGGAACCACCCTTCTTCCTAACAATTCCCAAGAACCATAACATAATCTTATCACATAAAACATGCATAAAGGAAACATAACATTTCCAACTTTCAATAACAAGATATAAATACCACAAATTGATATAAAAACATTATGAAAACCTTTTTCAATACCAAAATAAATGAAAAGTAAAACATGGTATTTATTTTTCTTTTAAAAACAAGGTATGGCTTGTAGAGGAAGCCGAAACTCAAATAATGGTCACGGCGGTAGATAAGTCGTTGTCGCTGCATATGTATGACAAAATCATTCCCTTTTTTCATTTAGTAAATGCTTCATAGAAAAAAGATTCATTTTGAATAAAGTTAAATGTCAAAGGGGTTTATACACCGTATAAAAAACGTTGTGTATAAAACAAAATATGCCTCAATGAAAGGAGATTGAGAAGAAGTCCCATACAAAGACGGTATCTGTGGTTTAAGGATAAATCAATTACATAATTATGTGTGACAAACGAATACACAAAATATAAGTGGATATTAAGTGTATAAAAATCATTGGTTATTCACACATATTCATAGAACGATATATTCAAGGAGTACAAGTTAATCCCAAAGAATCAAATTTGGTTTATGAAGTTCCCTTGCTAAAATTTGACAGACTAATGGCGTCACTAAAAAATTCCGAAAATGAGTTGATGACAGATAAAAAGGGTATTTCATCACATGTACATAAAATTTAAATCAATATGGATATAGAATAACATATCCCAACATAATTTTATGTGAATTAAAATACATAAAAAAAGAAGTCTCTTAAAAAGAGGAGGGTGAAAGGTTCCCTTACCGACATGGCTATCTTTCGAAACATACACCCCGTGAAAGAATGACAATAAAACATTGATAAAAATACTCATAAATGAAATTATATTACACAATGAGTAAAATAATGGGTAGTACATACACCACTCAAAGGAAAATGAGGCAAATCTAGCATAAATCTCACGGGAATAAATGTGAGATGAAAAATTCCGTACGAAAACTGGGCAGCCTAACGACGCCACTCGAAACTTACAAAAATGGATTGATGAGATCAAATAGTGTCTCTCATTATATTAATATAAAGTTTACAGAAAGAGGAATATAAAAGAACATCCCCCAACATAACAGAGAGGAGCTTAAAATAAGTGACATAAAGGATAGTACTTAAAAAGAAAGAGAGGGGTTAGATCTCTTACGAAAAATCGGCTTCTAACGATTCCACTCAAAAATTCCAAAATGGATTGATGAGGGAGAATAGGGTCTCTCATCATATGAACATAAAAATTATAGTAAGAGTAATATAAAATAACATCTTAATAACATTAAAGTTGATCTTCAAAAGGAATGACATAAAAGAGTGTACTTAAAAAGAAAGAGAGGAGTAGGATCCCTTACCTCGAGTCCAACTTGACTCGATCATTCTTTAATCTCCTGAATAATAAACTTGAGATAATTTATACTTCCTTAAAAACCTTTTTCAAGTTCATTAATCCTTTTATATCACTTATTACCATGTCATGAACACTATATTATTATTTTATCTAATAACAATAGTTTTAACGATCATTGGTACTTGAGTCAAAAATAAACTCTTTATAATTACAAGTTGCTCATGTGGTAAAATATCCATTATATCCAGAATTGTATTCATGATTTAGATATCATATATATCATATATATCCAGTATATTCATGCATTTATTATATTACATAAAATTTAGTTTTAAGAAATGAAATGCACCGTTCATGGAGACGGTAAGCCGTACGTACGCATGAATGATACTTCCATTTCTATTTCATATTTCATGGAATTAAAACATAATGATACATAATAGTATTTTAAATACAGTATGGTATCATATATAATATTATTAAATATATCCTTTATACGTACCACATATGGTATAAATGAATCAAATCACTTTGAGGGGGTGGTAGTCCGCACTTCCTAAAATAGAGATATCGCGTATACCCATAATGGAATCCCTAAAGGTATGCCATAAATGAAAAATACAAAAGCTTATGGAAAAAATAAACATATTATATATCATATATAAATATAGTGACATCTTAATGGCCACCATGAAAGGTGTTAAGAGAAGATTGAACAATCATCGTTTCGTGAGGCAGTAATTCGCCATCCACAGAAACAGTATGTTCTTCAACCATTAGACGAAGTGTGTGTAAGTGTATCTCTAATAATTAACATAAAAACATACTAGTATATTGAAGATACTGGTTTTGTTTCAAAATAAAGGAATAAAAATAGTTTATAGGGGTGGAGAAGCAAAATAAAACAAAAGGACTCAAGTGAAGACATTAACATAAAATCAGGTAACTCCCTTTGGCTTGAGCTCAATGGATTCCTTGGGAAGACTTATGACCAAAGTGGGTATTCAAGGAGTTATATAGGGATGTGGAAATAAAAAATGTGCAGGGTTTGGCCAAGCCAAAGGCTTTTTATGTGTGGGTAATGAGGTAGAGGTGGGGGCCTTTTATAAGAGGAGAGGAGAGGCAGTATTGGAAAGTAAAGAAATGTTCCTTTATTTTAAAATGCGTTTCATATTTAAAAGATCCAACATTGATGTAATTAGATTATAAGGTGATAATGGTTCTAAATATACCCATACAATATGTTTTTGACATGTTTATGTCATAGATATTACATTATATGTTTATTTTATTTAAATCCTTTATTAATGAGGTAATCGCTGCATCATCATGATGTCATAAATAATTTAATTTATTTAAAGCCTAAAAAAATATCATGATGTAGGAAATATTTTTATCTTTATAATTAATATTTATATTAAAAAATATGACTTTTATAACCCCATGTAAATTTTTTTTAGTAAAACAATCATGTTTGTGTCATTTTTAATTTAACATTAAATAAAAAGTTATTTATATCATTTCCCAAACAAAGTGGATCCATGTGGTCCCCATGATGACCCATGGATTTTCTTGGTCGGCCATGACACATCCAATTAGGGTAGGATATGTTTCAAGATCATCTCGTATTATTAAAACATTATTTTTACCTTAAACTACACAAATTACCTCTAATCGCGATTAAAAACATAATAAGTTACTATTCACCAAAAAATTATTTTAATACCATTGAACCACATTTTACTTATTAATGACAACCATGTATGTCATATTTTTTAAATTAAAAACATAGAGGTGGTAAAATTTCATTTAAACGGAAAATCAGTTTTTATAAGTACCACGTAGTGGTTTCACTATTCATCAAAAATTGAAGTTTTTCAGAAAAATACCAAAACATCACCCTAAGCTATATTTGATATTCTGATTTCAAAAATGATGTCTATTTTTCAAAATTCAAAACATATTAGTTTCATTAATTAATTTTATAATTAATTCCCGCTGTTAGAGCAAATTGCGTGTTTTTATGAAACAATAATTATCAAAATATTGACTCTAGTTTAAGTCAAATTTCAAAGTGAAATTAATTCCAATGACCACTATTGGATTAAATGGTAAAAATATATTGTAATTTTATTTTAAAACCAATTAAATAGATAATCTAATCTTATAAATAAATTAGATTAAGAAAAGGTTTTGAATTAAAATACAACAATTTTCACTATTCATTATAAATTGAACTTTTTTGGAAAAATACCAAAAATTTACACAAAGTAAATTTTGATGTCCCGATTCTAAAGAATAATTTTATTTTTTCAAATATAACACATAAATATTTCAAAAAGTGGTTTTAAAAGAGATTCTCCATCAAAAGGCTCTTAATCGACCTTTTAATGAATATTAGAATGTCTACGCTTAAAATTGAATTCATTCGCATTTTTAATCCTCTAACATTTATTGTAAAAAGTAAAAATATTTGAAAAAAATATTTAATCATTTCAAGTTAGTTCTATTCATTCCCTCCATCACAATATCTAGGCATTAACTACAATTTAATATAATATTATTTTATTATTAGAGTGCAACGTAAGATTCCCAAGAAACTCGTTGTTGCGTGTTGGGTACGTCATCGAGAATAGTGTCCCCTTTAAAGTTATATTAATATTTTATTCACAAATATGGACAAATGTGAAAATGTCATACTATTTATTTACATGGGTTGTTACATCCTTCCCCCCTTTTGAGAATTGTGTCCTCGCAATTTTAAAATTCGGCTTGGAAACTTCATTGATAATCCCACATCAGAACAAGAGTCAGTAAAACAATCAATTTAAAATAAACAAAGATAAGTACAAAGGTCACCCGAGTTAACCCATACTAGGATTCCAAGTATGAAAATATGGGCATGGAGGAAAAAACAAAGGGTCATGTTCTGATGGAGAGTGAGAGTAAACATGTCTAGGAGAAAGTTAACCATAAGAAAATTACAAACTTGTGATGGGTTAACCGGTATTCGATTCCCCAGTAGGAAAAGTTAACAGAAAAATTTTTTGTTTTAAGTTACATTTTGTTGAGGAATTTATTTTTGAGCTTAACTAAATCATAATTAAATATACTTACTTGTCATTTATACTTTCAACTTTTACTAGATTCCAGAATCAAACTCATATTTTTTCCAAAAGACGAGTATTTAGGAAGACTTGTTCACATTAAGAGTACTATAATCAATTTCAAGAGAATCACCTAATACAGAAAAGAGAACAATATAATTCCCATGTCTTTAGACTCTATCCAAAAGCAAAACCAAAAAGGTTAGTACAAGATCAGATAATCCAGAAAAGGATAACCCATTATAAAAAGAAAATATATTCTTAATCTCCAAAACTTGTCCAACAAAACCAAAAGATCCTCGAGGACCATTCGATAAACAATATTTCCATAAAATTCTTCAATGTAATCAAAAATAAGATTGAAACCAAAATATTTGAAGGATTTAGTCACATAGTTATCCATGTTAAATCGTATCATTTATCTCCAAATAACATCAGTTACTCCTAAAGTCTCGTATTGAAATGTATTTAACCTAATCACATATCATCCATGATAGGATAATCATTTTCATAAATAACCCAAAATCAACTTACTCATAATTCATAAAGTCACCTAACTAAAAAGAATAATTCATACTAACCAGGGACTTCACGTAGTCATGTGGTAGGTGATAAATACCAGGTGCACTTTGGTTGTGGGTTTGATCTCTGCAGCTTTGTCCGACACGACGGGCTGTCACACGGACTGTGTGTTGTCCTTTTTCCGAACTATATAATTCTCAAATCATTCACCAAAAAGAGATAAAATCATCAAAATTAACCATAAAAAATTTAACCTCAATTTTATCTCATTCCTTTCACTTCCATCATAACATATAATGACCCATAATTACCTCAAAAGTAAGGATCATATAAACCCAAATGGTTCTTTATAACTATGTCCACAAAAGAACAGATAACTATTCCTTGAATATAATTTTCATATATTAAACATCATGGTTACACATACTATAAAAAGACTTCTAATGTAACCCCATCATCAAAAGATACTTAATACTCTTATGAATTTCACCATAACTCTTGAAGCCCTTATATGTTGACTTCTTACTCATTCAACATTATTCATGATCAATTAACCATTCCTGTATAACTTATTCTGAAATAACTCTTTCTTACAAAAAAAATCATGAATCATATCCTATGATTCCAAAATAGGAAAAAAAAGTTATGAAATAATCCATACCTTTGATTGGTTATTGTCAGTTTCTTCATCCACAAGCAGAATGGCATTAGGTATTGGTAAACGAGTATTTGTACGATCTTAGTGATCCCATTCACGAAACATCTTCATAGGACATGTGATTGCATAATTACCACGCAGACCACATTTAAATCATTCAATTGATCCCTCAGAAAGAACTTCATTCCCTTTCCTCAAGTAAACTGGATGCTTCCTTCTTCCATGGAAGGTTCTTGCTTTATGACCTTCATTTCCACATATATAGCATATTTCTGTCCCATTGAAACATTTTTCTAGGTGTTTCGTTACACATCATTGACACATAGGTTTTTGAACACACTTACCTTTAAGATTGTTACCTGTAGTTACGTAGGGATTTGTTTCTCACATATATGATGCCTTAGAGAAATCATCAAGGTTTAGGTGGTAAATCATGACTCTAGATAGTTGGTTGAGGATAAACTCACAAGTTCTCATTGCCGCTCCCATATCATTCAGTTGCTCGCTCAAAAAACTGTCACAGTTTCCTTCACATCCACATTTACTTTAGTGCCTGCTTGATCCAGCCATTTACTAAAACCAAAAAGGTTAGTGTCAGTATATCAACAAAACCATAATGTAATAATGAGGAAGATTAACACAAATATATGCTTACTCATTCACTTTATCTAAAACTAGGACTCTTTCTGAAATCCTAACCATTATGGTAATGTCACTTATGGTTAAAGAATACCCTAACCTCTAAAGTTTTCTAAACCGACCTCTAATACCAACTACAAGGCCCCATCCTTAAAAATTACTTAATCTTGAGTTATTACATGATTACACATTGAGGATCCTTTCAAGTTTAGAGTTTTAGAGAATTTGATCATAAAACATGCATTACATTCCACATTTAAACAAAGTGGTTACATAAAAGATAGTATTCCTTTTTTCCCATAAAAGAAATAATATTTAAAAATAAATCTTGGATTCTTTCTTGACACATCCTTGAAACTATCATCATATCATGTACCTTTCCCTTGACCTGTGAAAAACATTTCAAAAAAAAGGGATGCGCATAAAAATCTCAGTAAGGGTAATAAAAATATGGAAAGGAAACATGAGTTAATATTTACATAAGTATGAAATCATACTTTACCCATAAAAAATAAGCACTTTAACATACCTCATTAAATCATGAATAAATAATAGAAATCATAAGACATAAATGGTAACTTGAGGCATTCATATCATTCTTACGTAGGGAGTAACCCTCTTGGTTACGTTTGGAATACCCACCACAGTATATTCCCTAAATCACTTCGGAAAAACCTTAACGTTTCACTCCTTCACATTACCCAATGCATTGGAGAGATATATCGGGCTCACCCACCCTTAGTTTATCACAGAACCACCCGTCTTCATAACAATGCCCAAATAACCATAACATAATCTTATCACATAATACATGCATAAAGGAAACAAAACATTTCCACCTTTCAATACCAAGATATCAATACCACACATTGATATAAAAACATTATGAAAACCATTTTAAATACCAAAATAAATGAAAAATAAAACATGGTATTTATTATTCTTTTAAAAAGAAGGTATGGCTTGTAGAGGAATCCGAAATTCAAATAATGGTCACGGCGGTGGAGAAGTCGTTGTCGCCGCATACGTATATCAAAAACATTCCCTTTTGATGTGTAGTAAACACTTCGTATAAAAAATATTCCTTTTGAATAAACATAAAATTCAAAGGGGTTTATACACCATATAAAAGAAAGTTGTGTATAAAAAAAAATATGCCTCAATGAAAGGAGATTGAGAAGAAGTCCCATACAAAGATGATATCCGTGTTTTAAGGATAAATCAATTACATAATTTTGGGTGACAAACGAATACACCAAATATAAGTGGATATTAAGTGTAAAAAAATAAGAGGTTTTTCACACATATTCATAGAATGACATAATCAAGGAGTACAAGTTTATCCCAAAGAATCAAATTTGGGTTAAGAAGTTCCCTTGCAAAAATTTGACAGCCTAACGGGGTCACTACAAAATTCAGAAAATGAGTTGATGAGAGATAAAAAGGGTATCCCATCACATGTACATAAAATTTAAATCAATAAGGATATATAAGAACATATTCAAACATAATAGTATGTGAATTAAAAAACATAAAAAAATAAGTCTCTTAAAAAGAGGAGGGTGAAAGGTTCCCTTACCGACATGGGTATCTTTCGAAACCTACACCCCGTTAAAGAAGGAAAATACATAATTGATGTAAATACTCATAAATGAATGAATATTAAAAAATGAGTAAAATAATGGGCAGTACATACTCCACTCAAAGGAAATTGTGGAAAATGTATCAGAAATCTCGCGGGAATAAATGTGAGATGAAAAATTCATTACGAAAACTCAGCAGCCTAACGGCGCCACGTAAAACATACAAAAATGTATTGATGAGATAAAATAGGACCTCTCATCATATTAACATAATGTTTACAGAAAGAGGAAAATAAAAGAACATCCCCCAACATAACAAAGAGGAGATTAAAATAAGTGACATAAAGGAGAGTACTTAAAAAGAAAGAGAGGGGTTAGATCTCTTACAAAAATTCGGCAGCCTAACGGCGCCACTCAAAACTTCCAAAATGGATTGATGAAAGAGAATAGGGTCTCTAATAATATGAACATAAAAATTACAGTAAAATTAATATCAAAGAACATCCTAATAACAAGAAAGATGATCTTTAAAAGGAATGACATAAAAGAGTGTACTTCAAAAGAAAGAGAGGGGTAGGTTCCCTTACCTCGGGTCTAACTTGACTCGATCATTCTTTAATCTCCTGAATAATAAACATGACATAATTTATACTTCCTTAAAAACTTTTTCAAGTTAATTATTCCTTTTATATCACTTATTACCATTTCATGAACACTATGTTATTATTTAAGCTAATAACGGTCGTTTTAATGATCATTGGTACTTGAGTCAAAAATAAACTCTATAATTACAAGTTGTTCATGTGGTAAAATATGCATTATATCTAGAATTGTATTCATGATGTAGATATCATATATATAATATATATCTAGTATATTCATGCATTTATAATATTACATAACATTTAGAGTTAATAAATGAAATGCACCGTTCATGGAGACGGTAAGTCGTACGTACGCATGAATGCTACTTCCATTTCTATTTCATATTTAATGGAATTAAAACATAATGATACATAATAGTATTTTAATTCTAGTATGTTATCATATATAATATCATTAAATATATCCTTTATACGTACCACATATGGTATTAATAAATCAAATCACACTGAGGGGGCGGTAGTCCGCACTTCCTAAAATGAAGATATCACGTATACCCATAACGGAAGCCATAAATGTATGCGATAAATGAAAAATACCGAATCTTAATGAAAAAATAAACATATTATATATCATATATAAATATAGAGACATCTTAATGTCCACCATGAAAGGTGTTAAGAGAAGATTGAACAATCATCATTTCGTGAGGCAGTAATTTTCCATCCACAGAAACAGTATGTTCATTAACCACTAGACGATGGTGTGTGTAATTATACCTTGAATACATAACATAAAAACATCACAGTATATTGACTATACTGTTTTTGTAACAAAATAATGTACTTAAAATAATTTAGGGGGGTGGAGAAGCAAAATAAAACAAATGGACTCAAGTGAAGATGATACCTTAAAATTAGGTAACTCCCTTTGGTTTCAGCTCAAAGGCTTCCTTGGGAAGACATCTGACCAAATCGATGCTTCAATGAGTTATACAGGGATGTGGAAATACAAAATGGGCAGGGATTGGCCGATCCAAAGGCTTTTTAAGTGTGGGTATGGAGGTAGAGGTGGGGGCCTTTTATAAGAGGACATGAGAGGCACTCTTGGAAAGTAAAGAAATGTTCCTTTATTTTAAAATGAGATTCGGATTTAAAAGGTCCCACATTGATATAATTCGAGTATAAGGTGATAAGGGTTCGAAATATACCCAGACAATAGGTTTTGGACATGTTTAGGTCATAGAGTTTACATTATCTTTTCATTGTATTTAACTCCATTATTAATGAGGTAATCGCTGCATTATCATGATGTCATAAATAATTTAATTTATTTAATGTCTAAAAATTATAAAAAAAATATCACCATGTAGGAAATATTCTTAGATTTTTAATTAATATTTATATTCAAATCTCTGACTTGTATAACCCCATGTAAAAATTGGTTTAGTAAAACATTTCATGTTTGTGTCATTTTTAATTTAACATTAAATAAAAAGTTATTTATGTCATTTCCCAACCAATGTGGCTCCATGGGTTCCCCAAGTTGACCAAGGGATTTTATTGTTCGGCCATGAAACATCCAATGAGGGTAGGACATGTGTAAAGATCATGACATATTATTAATACATTATTTTTACCTTAAACAACACTAATTACCCCTAATCGCGATTAAAAACACAATAAGTTACTATTCACCAAAAAATTATTTAATTACCATTGAACTCCATTTTACTTCCTAATGAAAACCATTTATGTCGGATTTTTAAAATTCAAAACATAGAGGTGGTAAAATTTCATTTAAACGGAGAATCGGTTTTTATAAGTACCACTTAGTGGTTTCACTATTTATCAAAAATTGATGTTTTTCAGAAAATTACCAAAACTTCACCCTAAGCTATATTTGATATTCCAAATTCAAAAATGTTGACTATTTTAAAAAATTAAAATCAAATTATTTGAATTAATTAATTTAATAATTAATTACTGCTATCTGAGCAAATAGCGTGTTTTTAGGAAACAATAAGTATCAAAAGATTGACACTAGTTTAAGTCCAATTTCAAAGTGAAATTAACTCCAATGACCACTATTGGATTAAATGGTAAAAATATATTCTAATTTCCCTTTAAAAACAATTCTAAAGATAATATAATCATATAAATAAATTAGGGTAAAAAAATGATTTAAATTAAAATACAACATTTTTCACTATTCATTAAAAATTTAACTTTTTCGGAAAAATACCAAAAATTTACACAAAGTAAATTATGATGTCCCGATTATAAAGAAGAATTTTATTTTGTCATATATAACACATAAAATTTTGAAAAAGTGGATTTAAAAGAGGTTCTCCATCAAAAGGCGGCTAATCGACCTTTTAAAGAATATTAGAATGTTTACGCTTAAAATTGGATTCATTCACATTTTTAATCCTCTAACATTTATTGTAAAATGTAAAAATATTTGAAAAATATATATAATCATTTTGTAGTTAGTTCTATTAATTCCCGCCATCACCCCAGCTAGGCGTTAACTACCATTTAAGATAATATTATTTTATTATTATAGTGCAACGTAAGATTCCCAAGAAACTTGTTGTTTCCTGTTGGGTACGCCATCGAGGATAGCGTCCCCTTTAAAGTTATATTAATATTTTATTTAAAAATATGGATAAATGTGAAAATTTCATACTCTTTATTTACCTGGGGTGTTACAAAAATAATATTAGTAAATTTAATTTTATATTATGAAAAATATCTCTTATCTAGTGCTAGGCACAACACCTGAGTATCCCATCATATATAGACTCATAACCCATAGCCTTGCCGAATAAAATAGTCTGTCACCCAACATGTGGGTTTTATTGTTTATAAAATTATTTTAATATAATTCCTATAACATTACATTTGTCTAATATCCCATTACTACCTCAATATCAATTATATGATAAACCATATAGGTTTCTGGTACCTTTACGATTATTCCCACAAAATTAATTGAAAATATTATAAATTGGTTTTCACTAAAACATACAATAAAAATGTGTTATATATCAAAAACTTTCTCCCAAAATATCATTCATATAGTTTTAATCCCAACAAATAAAACATAAAAAGGATATATAAGACTTTTAACATTGGATAATTCCTAATCATATAAACCGTGAAGGTATCAATAAATCATATAATGATAAAAAAAATATGCATCTAAATTTCAAAACAATATTTAGTTGTTTCATTATTATTATATCCAAATTACCTATAGTAAAAATATATCTACTTTATTATTCTAAAATAAAAATAAATAAATAATCTAACTATTTTATTTCAACATATGTTAATCCTTGTTCTATGGTCTAACCTTTAGAAGTAGAAATTGACTCATATAATGTCACAGTTTCCCTTATATTAGTCAATCAACTAAAAATACATCATTGGGATGTGTTTTATTATCTTTTTTCATATTATTCATTTTACATCTGAAATTCACTACATTATGACAAATCGTTTTTCACATAATCCATTTTACCATTCCATTAATACACTTTAGTGTCCCTCTTTCAAAATTTTATACATAAAAGAAATCATTCATTCATTTATCTATTGTATTCATCACTTGAGATCTTATTGAACACCATTGTTATCTTCATTTTGCAGAACAAGAGATGGTTAGTTTTGTTTTTGTTAATCACATATTGATATAACTAAGTAGTCATACTCATAATATATGTCACTCATATATTCCTCAAATATTCATTCTCATAGTTACTACATTATCCTTCATATTCAACAATAACACGACTCTTTAAAATTCCAGTCACTAATAAAATTACAAAAATATTTGTATGAGAAAAAATAATCATAATAGAAATATCATAAAATATTATTTTGGATTACTAAACCATAATGAATTATTTTCAATATAATACAAATTTTTTGAAAAATGGTAATTCATATTAATCATCTAAAAATATATTTCATAATGGTTTTTAATGAATATGTGAATTATAAAAGTGCATCATAATGTAATGTGAAATTTGGTTCACATTAAGGATTTTATTCATGTACAAGGTAAGGCCTAATTCATTACTAACAAGCCTTTTCAGTGTTAATACACCAATGTACGTTAATTTCAGAAACATGCTGATATGTTGTATCGAAACAGAGGGATATTTATAGGTAAAACCATAGAATCTATACCATAAAAAAGGATATTATTATATTATTATCCTCAAACTCTATCTTAGAATTATGTTCAGTAAAAACTTATTTCCAAAATTAAGTTCAAACCTATTATATTAATCATCATTTTACACTGAATGTAGTTACCTGAAAACTAGCAGAAGGGGGACTGTATCTACTTCATTACCCTAAAACTTGATACAAGTGATCACATCCTGATATACTAAAAAAAATTAGTGTTGCTAAAGACATACATAAATTATTTCCATATTATATTTTAATACAATAATTCAATCATACTTTTTGTCTATAATATCATTATTCCATCTATAATATCATTGAATATCACTATTTGTACACTTATTTTATTCATGGGATAAGAATAAAAATAAGTTTAAGCTTAAATAAATAGAAATGGTTAAATATATCATGATAAATAATGAATATAAAATCACAATCAACATAAAAATCTAAATAATAGTCTATTTATTTCATTTAAATAATTAAAATATGATTGTTATATAATGAATAATAAAGGTGGGTAGGTAAATAACTAAAAACACTTGTCATTTAATAAATAATTGGGAATTAAAAAATATATATATAATTTATTTGAAAAAAAATCAAGGATAATAATAAAATATTTCATAATTATTAAAATTATTAAATATTTTAATTCAGGATATCAAGAATCATGATACATCTATTATCAAAGGATTTCGAGAGATAGTTTAAATCTATGTGTAATCCCAATTTAATTCATGTCAACTGGTTCACCTAATTAGATAATGATGCACTTTGAGGATATATAATTCAAATATCCAACTCTCATTACTTGTTTAATGAATTCCAAAAAAACCAAATATTACAGATAATTAATAACTAATGTGAATTTTTTTAAAATATTTATATGGATAAATGGAAATTGAATGATCAATATTTCCCCAAATAAACAGATAACAATCAATGTAAAACACCATATGTAGAAATAATATTTTTTTTATGAAATAATCATATCCATGATAAATAATATGTCTATTTAAGTAAAACATAATGTATTGTAAGACTGGGAATGTGAATATTTCATGTGAAAGTTAATAAGTACAAAAAATAAACAGTAATGTGAATGTCAATATACTCATCGATAAAAATGAACATAAACATATGTATAAAGAAATTTTTTTGAATAAATACAATATATTCCCTAATAAATTGTTTATTTCATTGATGAATAGAAATACCATAAAAATATAATTTAATTACATTATGTGGAAAATAACATTTTTATTGGAAATTAAATTTTAAAACTATATGTTGACAATAACTATTGAAATGATTTTTTTTAAACAAAATTTGTTTCTTATATATAAATATTTAATATAATGAGTTCTCTTTGTTTTTTGAAATTATGTTCATTCCATACATATTAAAATAGATATTCATTTCACTTTTTAACTAAAATACCAAATACACATGTTTTAAAAATGAAATGAATATTTACATTAAAATATTTATCGAACAGTCAAAATTGGTAAAATTTTATTTAATAATTCATGTGTAAAATAATTATATCCATTTTTAAAACTTTTTTAGAAAACATTTTATTTTTATAAAAATTGATATTCAACCAATGGCATAAATGATGTCATGTTATAAAAAAATATTTTATTCATACATTTTAGGTACCAAATAGTAGAAAAATGGAACTATTACTTGAAAACATCATGAATAACTATATTATGATTACATTTAATATGTTTTTTTTAATGATAAATCCACTACCTTTAATTAGAATTAATCTAGGAATAATAATAATTAAAATTAGATAGTGAACAAACCCTCGGCTAGATATTAATAAAAATGAGTGAATTCATAAATAAATCAAATTTTGACTAAAATATTAATCCAATATAAAAATTTTAAATACAAAAAAGGAAATAAATATTAACATGACTCAAAATATTCAAATATAAAAGACTACAATGATGTAATAATACCTAATGAAAAAACATTGAGTTATGAAATTATTTAACATTTTGTGAATTTTATCTTTAATATCATGGGTCAAAAAATAATATCTATTAATAAAATATCATAAATTATAAATTAATAATTATATTACAAGCCAGTTAAGATTTATATATTCCATATGAAAGTAATTATAGGAATAAAATTTCATTATTCTTCAATGAAGGGAAATTTAAATGATATAATTTACCTTAGGCTTCCTCTTGGTTTAGCATTCGTTACATTAAAAATTTTCTATTTTAAGAATAATTTTAGTTTTTTAAATAAACAATTTATTATTTATTATAACATATATTTCTCCCTTGTAACATCCTTTCTCTCAGTAATTTTTTTTCTTATTTTCAAAGTTTTATTTTTTAATTGCGTTACATTCTAATGCGAGTTTTGTCATGAATGTTCTAGATATTTTGAATTTTATAGTTATTTAATATATAGAATGATAATAATAATAATCTAATTCATTATTATTAGATACACTATAATTATCATTATAAAAATTTTATAATGGATAATGGAACTCATCACTTTACGGAGAGAGTAGGACACAAGTGTGCAAAAATGATAATATCATTTCAATAATGGGTGAAATGGTAAAAATTTGGGTGATATATACTATTAATTAATTTATATAATTTAATTTATTTCACATATATTTTATTAATATATCTTTATTACGTTCGATGTAAAGAGTTAGTCAATAACAAATCACATCACACTTTGAGGAAATATTTCATTGTTCACAAGAGTGACATAATAATAAATTAAATAGAATTGAAAGTATGAATGCATATGTGAAATTAATTTTATATATGTATAAAAATATCATAAATATAACATACAAGTATCACATACACCATTATATCCATACATGATATATAGTTAGTTAAAAGGAATAACAGTTGTTTTTGAGGTTGTAGTCTGTCGTGCACATAATCAATGATTTTTTCCCCATTTGATGGATGAATAGTTATTTATATGTAATTACATTAGTTTTATATCATGAATGTTTATTTTTTGATACATAAAATATTATATGATAATGGTTTAATAATATTTTAATCTCTTTGAAGATAAAAGCCAATCGTTTATGAATGTTACGATATCTTTGGATAATTTTATTAGGTTATCATTAATAGAATTCCTATGACATATTTATTATATAAGAAATAGAAATTATATTTTGTAATGGGTTAATTAAATTTTTTTTCTTACTTAAATTATCATCCAAATGGATTTTTCTGTGATATGTTTTAAATAGATTGGGTTGCTTTTTGCAAGTCACAGATAGGACATGAACTGAATTTTAGAAGACATTAAATTATATGAAAATTTAGAAAATGAACAAAAATCCAAATTATGTCATTATAAATCTATATAAGATATATGATCTTCATATTTTTATAAAAATGGTTTTGGACAACTTTTACTTCAATTTAACTGTTGTCTTCCTCATTTAACCGCATGTAAATCAACTTTACCTTCAAAAAATTAACTAATTTTTACTACATTTAATATTAATAATGGTAAAAAAATATTTTTTACTTATTACATAATATAAATTGTTCATTTTTAAAATTTCCATGACATTAATCATTATTCAAATAAAAAAGTGTTGGAATCTAATTTAAAATTATTCTCATAGAAATGACGAAAACGAATGATTCTAAATTGAATTTGATCATAATTATGGAATTTAATAATATCTAAAATAAATATTAAATTGACTAAAATTACAGAAATTAGTTATATTTTAATATATTTTATTATTTTTTACAATAAACCCAATTTATTATATAATTTAATCTTACGCAATTTTCAAATTAAAATGATATTTTTTATAAAAATCAATATTTTTCACTATTTACTGAAATAATTTTTGTATTAGAGAATTTCAAAAAATTCAATATTATATGAAATTAAATTTTTGATATAAAAATTAAATGATATTTTATTAAAAAATTCTAATATTGGAAAATTTTACTTTTAAATTATTTTGCGATGTGCTACTATATATTCTTTTAGAACAATAAGGTTTTCCATAAAAACGTATTTTATCATTTAAAATAATTATGTTTATTTTATAATCTATATATGTGAATATATTTGATAATTTATTAATAAATATTTATTATTTACAATATAAAAGGTATTTTTTATCTATTCTATATTTTAGTTCATCTGGACTTAATGTTACATGTCCTGTAAGCTATCTAAAAGAACAATTGTAACATCCTAGGTAAATAAATAATAATAATTTTTCCTTAATTATTCATATTGTGAATTAAATATTAATTTTACTTTAAATGGGTTTCTATCTTCGATGGCATACTCGATACGCAACAACATGTTTCATTGAAATCTCTCGTTGGGCACTAATAATTTAATAATAATATATTATATAGTAGTTAAATCCTAGACATTGTATTGTTGGGAACTAATATAACTAACTAATATATGATTAAACATGTTTGTTAAATGGTTTTACATTTATTCAATAAATGATAGAAGATTAAAATTTGAATAAATCCAATTTTAAGAATAATTTACCTTAAATGGAGGCTTTACCACCTTTTCATGGTGTCCCCTATTTAAATATAGTTATAGTCACATTTATATGTTATATTTGATAAAATAATATTCATCTTTAGAATCAGGAAATCAATCTTTACTGTGCGTAAATTTTTTGAATTTTTCTAATAAATTTCAATTTTTTGAAATACTGTAAAATATTGTATTTTAATTCAAAAGTGACTTTTAATTTTATTTATTTATATAGATAGATTATCTTTTTAATTGGGTTTAAATTATAATTAGATTATTTTTTTACCATTTAATCTAATATTGGTCTTGGAATTAATTTCACTTTGTAATTGGACATAAACAAGTATCAATCTTTTGATAGTTTTGGTTTCATAAAAACTTGATATTTGTATTGATAATGGAAATTAAATTTAAATTAATTAATCCAATTTCCATGTTTTAAATTTCATAATATAGACATAATTTTTGAATTTGCAATATCCAATATTTCTTATGCTGAATTTTTGGTATTTTTTTGAAAAGCTTTAATTTTTGATGAATAGTGAATCCACTAAGTCGTAGTTAAAAAATGGATTTTTATTTTAAATTGAATTTTACGACATATGTGTATTTATTTTTGAAAATATGACATACATGGTTTTTATTAGTATGAAAAAATGTTGTTCAATAAGATAAAAATAATTTTGGATGAATAGTAACTTTTGACTTTTATTTATCGCGGTTAAGGTTAAATATGGTAATTCAATGTAAAAAGAATATCAAAATAATAAAAAATTACTTCAACATGTGTCTTTACCTTATTAGATGAGTAATGACAGAACATTGGAATCCTTTAGTAGATTTTCGGACCCTGTGGTGCCACTTGGGAGTGATAATGACATTTTCAATTAATTAACATTTTGTAAAGGAACAAATGACCTAAAAAATATCTTTTAGTAAATTAATTTTTACAGGGGGTTATATAAATTATATTTTCGACTCTAAATATTAATTGGAAATCTAAAAACAATTAATACATTATTGTATTTTTATATAATTTTTAAAAATCAAATAAATTGAATTATTTATGACATAATAATGATGATATAATAAATCATTAATCAATGATTTAAATAAATAAGATTATAAATATTAAAACAATATCCAAAACATAACCAATTCA
Source organism: Viscum album (assembly GCA_963277665.1). Taxonomy (NCBI): domain Eukaryota; kingdom Viridiplantae; phylum Streptophyta; class Magnoliopsida; order Santalales; family Viscaceae; genus Viscum; species Viscum album. Next base: position 1,971,393,716 of record OY728132.1, read on the forward strand.
TATTGGATTATTTTATATAGACCATTAGAAATATTATCTTTGACTGAAATTAGTTTTTTACATTTAGAAACTGAATATCATCATATAATAAAATAATATTTTCACACATTGCAAATGTGCCCCTCCCCCCTTATAGAAAGCCCTCACTTATAATTCTTTCCTCACACTGCTCAAGCCACATGGATCGTCCAACCCCTATAAAAAAAGCTTTAAAGGTACCTCCAATCCATCTAGAAGCCTTAACTTCAGCGTAATTCTATTCAATATGTCCTTTTGGTTCATACCAATGGGAGTTACCCAAATTAAACGTAACGAGTAATGTGATGAAGGTAAACATGAATGTTTCTCCTAATTGATTTACGGAATATATTGTGATGGGTATTCAACATTTTACTCCCTACGTGGTTGTGATATCTACAATGTATGAATGATATGAATGCCTCTAGTTTCCTTTATGATTTATGTTTTCTATGTGTTATTCATCAACCTTATGATTTCATGAGGTAGGATAAAGAGCTTACGATATGTATGAAATGATGAAATAATGATTTCTATCATTATTTCATAACCCTTACTGAGCATTTCATGCTCACCCCATGTATTTAAATGTTTTTCACAAGACCTAAATATGAATTGTGTCATGGATGGGATCAAGGAAGATCCATGCAACCTAAACCATGGGACTAGACATGACTATTTTTTTCCAGAGTTATTATTTTATGAACAAAATGGAAACTAAGTAGAAGTGTATTCCTTGTAAATTTTGAGATATATTGAATTTGTTGTGGCCAAATTATCTAAAACTGTAATACTGAAAATAACCTTAATATGAAATATTCATTTAATTCAATATTATGTAATGTTTAAGGTCGGGTCCTTATAGTTTGTATCATAGGTCATTTTTCACAACATTAAGAGTTAGAGTATAGTCTAATTAATATACATAAATTTTTTTAGATTATTATAGGATTGAAATGATATAGCATTTATAGATTACCATAATGCTTCGCCTAAGATATTTTTGTGTTCAGAATGGTTTTCCATAGAGGAAACATGGCAGCTATGTTCGGATTACATCTGGAGGAAGACAACATTCCAAATCAGCAACCTGATATGGTCTGAATCATAATAGAATAGTATGTTGCAGTGATGGCATAGTTTAATTGGGCTATAAATGGTGGTGGAATCCATGAATGGGATATTTAGATCTACCACAAAGGAACATGTAAGTAGTGGAGCATTTCATGAGGAAACATCCCCCATCTTTCAGAGGATCATCTGACCCTATATTAGTAGAAAGGTTGATTAAAGAACTGGAATTTTTTTTATGTCATGGGGTGTTCAGAAACTAAAATGGTTAGACTTGTTTTCTACCATTTTGAAGGTGAAGCTGATATAGTGGTGGTCGATTGTTAAAATAATCATGGATAATAAGAGATTGATGCCCCAGATTGGGATGAATTCAATGGAATGTTTCTTTAGAATAATTTTCCTAATGTGTTTGGTCTTAGGAAGGAAAAAAATTTCTAGAATTGAAGTTGGAGGATGACTCAGTGGCTTCTTATAAAACCAAATTCACTCGACTATCAAGGTATGCTCCAAATTTTATACGGGATCTTGATAGTAAAATAAAATATTTTTTCTCAGGATAAAAGCCAACGTATCTAAGGGTTTTAGCTTCTCGTGAGTTTAATAGTTATGAAAAACATTATCATTGTGCAAAGAAGGGGGAAATGGATTTTACCGATTATCGGTAGTTCTTTGAAAAACAATAGAATAAGATGCAGAGGAGGCAAACAAAATGAAACAACTCTTCAAAAAATTTTGATGGTATGAAAAATAAGTTTTTAGTATGTGAAAGTTTTGTTTAAAAGAATGATGTGGAATGTATTTTGAATTCTAGAAAGTGATACCGATATGGTAAAATGGGACATATGGCTTGTAATTTCATTGAAAACGATCAAGGTAATGGTAAGAAAAAATATGATTTACAGTCAGTAAAATGTTTTAACTACAATAAAATGGCTCACTATGAAAATTATTGTGAAATGAAAAACTCAACTGATGGAATGCAATTAGACTACAAGAAGAAATGGGTGGTGAAATAATTTGTGTAACGTCCCAGTTCCGGAAGCAACGCAGAGGATCCTCGTACCTGGTTGGTCACATGGCCTCAAGAGAAATTCCCCAAACTCAGAGCTTTCCAACTAGCAGTGAGGGCCTTGTTTATGAATGTGGGGAATCTTTGACCTCATTGGATGATTACACAGCGGAAGTAAACAATACACACAAGAGATGAAGCATTAACAATTCCATAAAGCAGTAACATCAGAAAAATGAAAGTATAAATTGGAAAACATATATAAAATGATATATAATACAAATGTCTAGGAAAATAGTTAAACAAGTCACAATGTCAAAATAAAACAGTGTTAAAACAAACTGAAAAAGAAAGAAGATAAAATCAACATAATTGCAAGCCATAGCTTGGCCCCATGCTCTCCATCTCCACATCAAATCATGTAGCTGAAGTAGAAGGGTTCCTTCCCTTATCTATACCAACAATAATCTAATAATTCTGGGCCGAATAGCATGTCCCAAAGATGGTGTGAGACTAAATCCTGGTATCCAACCACCAAGAGATCTGTTCCAAATAGTCAATGAGTATACAACAGGTAGAAGTACTGGAAACAGTAAACCTGAAGGCACTCAGTAGTAAACAATCGATAGTTTCAATATCAAGAAACAACAAACCAATAAGATAAACACAAACAAGTAACCCTCTTGGATGTACCCACAACATATCCCCTCTAGACCTACCTAGCAACATAAGCGTGATACTAAACACAAGATAATCTCTTGGGAAGTACTCACAACCTATCCCTTTTGGTCCAACCGAACAATACAAGCAACCCTCTAGACAATACACTCAGTCTAACCCCTATAGTTTAGCTTAAGCATAGACTATCATAGGAAACACTCGCCATAAATTCCTGATATAGTCTCATATCGGTATCTAAAGTCACTCCCAGGAAGAAATTACATCAAATTACCTTTTTGGACCACATCGAGGAACTATAGACACTCCGAAGAAGCACTCAACATCCATTTCCCCTCTGGACTCACCTCGTAAGTAAAAATGAAAATCTGGAGAAGCCCTCAATGTCCATTCTCCCTATGGTTTATATACCATGTTCTCATAGCCCTATGTATGTCATGAAAGTGTACCAGCATGTAATAGCCATGGTAAACCAAAATAACTACTTGTCTTGAAATATGAAACACAACAATACAACAAAACAATAGCCAAACTATCCTACAATACTAGGCATGGGAATGTAAACTGCAGGCTAAAATGAAAACTAGACCCAATGGACAAAAAAATAAAAAACATGCATGGAAAAAATATCCAAAGCAAAAAAATTCACCAAATTCATAGTCAAATATCATCTACTCAAGCATAGCAGCATAGCAGACATTCAAAATGGCTAAAATGATGAAGTCACAAAACCCCATTCATGGGTATTGGGAATCATTGCATATTAAACTCGATGAATTTCAATATAAAGGCACAAACCACCATCCTTGGGGTTCGGAGATCATTATACATGATCCTCAGGCCCCGAATCTCCCATGAACACCACAGATCAACAAAATCTCTCATAACATTCAACCGAATATAACATGGAAAAGAATAGAAATCATGAAACAAGGATCAAGAAAAAGGGAGAACTCACCGATGTGATTACAATGAAACCAACGATGTTTTATTTAAGGGGTGGATGCTCACTCAAAGGTCGTCAAAGATTTGTAGTCGTACAGAGCTCTCAGTCAAACGAGACCTAAAAAGAGATATTTTTGGTGATTAGACACGAACCCGATGCGTTTTAGTAAAAGAAAACAAAATACAAAGCGTATACTTTTGGACTAGATGACATGAAATTTCTGTTTCCATAATCCACTTAAAGTATCCTCTAGGTCACCCCACCACAGCCATGTGCTTGTCCACTACATAGCCAGAACATGGATACCTATTGTAACTGAGTATATGGGTGGTACACATAAATTACACAGCATGAGCTTAAATTTTTTTCATAATTTCTTCTTTTTCTCAAAAACAACCCGAAATGGAAGGACATAACTAAACAGAAAGCCCATGTTCTTATAAACTACCCGATTAATGAAATTTATCCTTGATTTTTCCTAGAAAGGCGGTGTAGTAGAAGAACTCCCAAACAACTCCATCCACTGTAATCATATGTCTACCTCACTCTCCCAATTCTCTTTTGGTACTCACCTATGCTTCCAAAGAACCTATACGAGAGGAAAAGAACAGCCACAGAAAACCATTGTACATTGATCCAAAAACTAGATAGGATGCTCCTCCAAGGACTCATCCACATCCAACTCAACCTCCTCGAGTTGGATGACGTGAGACAAGTCTGAGTAGTAACGTCAATGTTGAGAAACATGGAAGACGATGTGCATAGCCTGAAACCTCTACGGTAATTGCAACCAATAAAAAACTATCCCAACACTCTCCAACACCTAAAATGGCCTGACGTACCTCAGTTAAAGCTTACCATGTCTCCTAATCCACATATGTACCAACCTCGGTGTGACACATAGAAAAACCTAATCCCCGACATCGAACTCCAGAGGTTGTCTCTGCTGATTAGCATAAGACTTCTGTCGAGACTACGCAGTATTCATCCTCTTCCGAATCGAGTCTATCAGCACTATGGACACTTAAAAAAGACGAGGTCCCAATATAGATACCTATCCGGCCTCTAACAAACATAAGGGTGATCAAAATGGCCTACCCTGCAAAGCCTTATATGGGGAAATATTAATAGTTCCTTGAAAAATATTATTATAGAAAAAACATCATAAGGGATATATTCTTCTCCCAAGAACCTCCAAAAACTAGGATTCATGCTTTGATAATGTCCTCATGCAACTGAATCATTTTCTCGAACCGTCCATCTATCCTGGGATGGTATATTGTACTCAAAAGTACATGTGTATCCAAAGCCTTCTGATGGCCCTTCCAGACCTGAGAAGTAAAATGTGCATCCCTATCCAAAAAGATGGTGTGCAGAAGTACATGCCGAAAAACAATCTCACAGATGTACAACCCTCCCAGCTCATAAACAATGAAGGTCTTCTAGATTGGAAAGATGTTGGAAACCATCGCGTGTCTTTCTATGACAACCCAATCTGTATCATTACCTCATGGAGACCTTGGTAAACTTGAAACAAAATCCATCACGACATCACTCCACTTCCACTCGAGAATAGAAAACTGGTGAAAAATCCTTTTTGGTCTCTGTTTCTCCTCCTTCACCTACTGATAGGTGGAACACATCATGATAAAAAAAAAGAAACATCTCTCTTCATACCAGGCCTCCAAAACTGACGGTTTAGATCATGATGCATCTCAATGATACCAGGTTGATCCTCCCAAACAGAGGAATGAAAGTCATGCATCAGCTCCTTGCGTATGTCTGCTGGAAGAATTATGCGCCCTTGGAAATGGAATATCTCATCCCATAATATGGTCCATCTAGGAATAAGTTCCTATCTTGAAACACTTTCTCATGGGACTAAACCTTTTAAATCTGATTGCTTCCTCATTCACACTCAATTAATAAGAGTAGAGGTAATAGCCACAGAAGAAAGAAAAATCCAGCCCCGCCTATCATGAACCTCCAAATGCATCTCAGAGAACAGATCCATGATAATCCATTCACTTCTAGACTCCTGAAATTCCTGTATCTATGTCCTCCTGCTCAATGCATTACCCACTACATTGCCCTTCCATGTCGTGTAGGCAAGCTCAATGTTAAAGGACTGTAGGTACTCATCCCACCTTCACTATCTCAAATTTATATCACACTGAGTTTAGATGTGTTGGAGACTCTTGTTGTTGGTGAAAACAAAAAATTTATCTCCCAGCAAATAATGTATCCAACAACATAAGGTGTGAACAAGAGTAGCCAACTTGAGATCGTGCATCAGGTAATTCCATCCATGTGGTCGCCATTGTTGAGACTTGTACATGATGACTCCACCTCCCTGAATAAGCACAAATCCTAGTTCTATACCTTATTCATCACAGTAAACAATATAGCTCTAGCCTAGATCTAGAAAGAATAGTATTAGTGCTGAATTAAACCTCCCTTTCAGCACCTTAAAGGATAACTCACAAGAATCTTACCACAAGAACATCACACCCTTCTTATTCAGGCTCGTCAAGTGTGATGCTAAATATGAAAAGTCCTGAATGAAGCATATGTAGTATACAACCAGCCCTTGAAAACATTGAACCTCAAATTTGTCCTTCGGCTACACCCAGAAAACTACTACTCTAACTTTCTCTTGGTCTTCTGATACACCGGACTCTGAGATAACATGACCCAAGAAGTGAATATGATCCATCGAAAAGTGAAATTTTGAGAGCATAGCATATAACTGATGTGGTCTGAGTATACTCAAAACGAACTCAAGATGGGTATCATGTTCATGTTTAGTGTGATATTACTCCAATATATCATCCACAAAGACCGCCATGAAGGTATCCAAGTATGTATGGAACACTCATTTCATCATTTCCATGGAAACTGAAGGTGAGTTCATGAGACCGAACGGCATAACCATATACTCATATAGACCATACCTACTTCGGATGGTCGTGGGGTGTATATCTAATGGTCTAACACACAGCTAATGATAATTGAATCTCATGTAAACTTTCAAAATCACCCAGGTGCCTCAAAACTGATCAATGAGATCAACAATCCGAGGAAAGGGATATCATTTATTTCACGTCAACTAGTTCAACTTCCGATATTCCACAAAAATCCTATTGTTATTGTTCACTTTCTTCGCAAAAATAATCGGAGAACCCCATGGTAAAGTACCAGGTCGGATGAAACCCTTATCTTGCAAATCCTCCAACTGCTTCTTGAGCTCCTACATCTCTAGTGTATCCATACTATAAGGTGGAATAGACACTAGTGTAGAACCTGTTATGATCTTAATAGAATATTCTACCTCACACTGCAGAGAAAAACTTGAAAGTCTTCTGAAAGGACATCTCTGAAATGATCCACCACTGGAGGAATGTATAACTGTGATGTCCCATAGTCGTCCAGATATAGACTAGAAATATGGGATATAACCCTTCAAAACCCATGGTGCTATGGTCCCTCACTACTCACATGGACCTCCCATTCTCCAATATGAAGGAAGGATCCACCCTCTGGTGATGGGAAACTCACCCTATGACAATAGAGATCGACAGATTCTTTGAAGGGAACTGGACAATCCATTATGAGATGACCTCATATCATGTCATCTCTAGGAAAAATAGGTCCCATAAAAAGTGAATCCCACCAACATCTAGAGGGAACTCCTCAAAATGATGTGCACTAGCTATGGTAGTCCCCAACAGAGTGTCTAGTGTCTAGATATCAGTATAAGAAGGGATGCATAACCCAAGGATCTCCAAAACCACAATGGATATAAAGCTATGGGAATCCCTTGTATAAAAAAGAGCAAAAGACAAAACTAAGGAAACTAAGATCGTACATCGAATTGTAGATGGTCTGGGATCTGGCTCCTATTAGGTCTACTCCACTACAAAAGTTTGGACTGCTCCATGACCATGTGACCCTACCTAACCACTCTTAGCTAATCTTCCATGATGTCACTAGAAACCGGGAGACTAGCTAACATGGCCATGACCTCCACCTCAGCCTGAATGGATGGAATAACTCATGTTCCTAGACTGGTGAGAAACTGGTGGAGCTACTCCTAAATGAGGAGTCATAGAAGCACCATTTTCACTATCTGGTGAGAATATTTGATAGAAGCACTGAATATGACCTATCTTGCTGCAAAATCGGCACTCCAATGTGTCTCTCGGGTAGTGTGGACTAGTATGCCCACTCTTGCCACACTTGTTTCATATCAATTATCTATCATAAGAAGTGTCTCATCTAATCAGACCACTGAGCGAAGACACCCTACGATGCATTATGTTGTTAGTAGGAGGAATACTAACCCCATATGTCAAGCCGCTCTGGCTTACAACTCTATAATCCCTAAGATAGGGCTCTATGATCAGCACCTGGTTGACTATTGATGTGATTGTAGTGAACCAAAAGAACATCACCAGTGAATGGATGTCATGCCTCAGTCAATCATTGAACATCCTTGCCATGAAAAAATGATCAACTCCTAGAATAGGCATGAAGCGCTAAATCTTGGTAAAGAGCAAGGAATACTCAATAACAGAAAGAGTACCCATCTCCAAACTCGTAATCTACCAGACCTGATCGGCCCTTAGAGTCTCCAGAATGATGTAATCATAGGAGATGTGCTGAAACTCATCCCACACCATAACCTGATGGAGTCACACCTGTTAGATCACATCCAACCACCACTTAGTAGAGTTCCAAAGAATATAGGTAGAAATTATTGCCCTCCTCTCTAAGGGCATCTTTAGATTCCCAATATCCTCTACATGGCCTCTAGCGATGACTATGCAGCCTGAGGTCTTCCATCACCTGAGAAAGTGGGAGGATGTTAATGTTAGAAAACACGCGTCAAATATGCCTTCGATGGGGAAGGAGGTTGTTCTCCCTGGAAAGTCTATATCATCCTCATAATTCCATTCATGAACTATGCATTAGAACTCGAATCAGGTTTAACTATTGGTGCCAAGACTGGAACAACAGGAGGATCTGTGAGAAGTCCCTAATCAGCCATATCTGGTGTCTGATTACTGCCCTATAACTGGAAGACAACTAGAGGACATCACGATGGCATGAATCTGCAAGGTCAAATGCAAAAAATAGATCAGGATTAATAGGGTCTGAAACATAGAAGTGTAATAAGGGAACAAGTGAATGAAAGCACTCTGGTTTTACAAAAAAAACAACACGAGGTGTACAATTCATACATGATGTCTTCCCTTAATTCATTTAAATGAGCATGTACCTCTTCCAAAACTGGTCTTTTTACACCCAAACCACACGGTGTCTCATCCTATCACATGGCGTGTACTTCAATTCTATTCCCCTTCCTGATTCCTTCTACATAGCTAATCCACTCGGCTCTCATAAGACAAGATTACATGACGTGTTCAACATAGATACAACTTGAACAAGACAAGCTTCACATGGCCCATGTTGTTAGTAACACGGCCTAACACATGGCTCACACTACACGATGTGTTCTAGATGGTCAAAACGTGTACGAGAAATGATAACACTATCCCATGCTGTTCATGAAAAGGTCGGGTACCCAGGATAGTCTATATGGCGTGTTTAGATGGCACATGGTATGTATTTGATATAAATCTGCTAGTATGTGTATTTAGTGGCGTGGCTGGGCACATGGTCAACACAACACGGTGTGTATTGAACGATACACAGCGTGTTAACTCCATGTTTTCCATATCCCATGTTACATTCCACATGGCCTAAGACATGGCTACAGACTACATGCAATGTACGAATGGTATACGACATTTACTTAAGAAAAAACTATTTATTATTGAATAGAAGAACACATGGCATGTAGTCAAAAATACAGGGCATTTATTCTAGGTTTTTTCAGAAATTAATCCTCAGAAATTACTCCTTAGACTAAGAAAACACTGAAATGAACATTGAAGTGCCAAATTCTGATTTGTGAGGGACAATACTCCCCTTGAATCAATGTTTGGCATATTATACATGATATAAACAAGATAAACAAGGCAAATTTCTACCAAATTCTAGTCCATGAGTGTCCATAACGCCTCAAGAACCGATGTTTGGCATCCAATGAAATAAACCATTACACAAAATAATACCATATCAAAAAACAGTTATTTTTTCATGTAAACTATCACAACAACATGCATATTGTACATAAAATGAATCACAAAAACATTCAATCTCTAATATATCCTAGAAGGAATGGCCAGAATGCATGACATGTGATTTCTAGCTAGTGCATATATGATGCATGAGATGGAAGACCGTCATCTCCTCGAGTAGCAACAAAAATAGAACCTAAATAACATCAATGATAATAGCATAAAGTAGGGAAAGTAGTTATAATGACATACATCATTAAGTTGGTGTGAAAGTGGGGAAACTATTCCCTCATTGGTAGAGTACACAGTGTAAGTAAACAATACAAAAAAGAGAGGAAGCAACAATAATGACATACAACAGTCATCGTAGAAAACTGATTGTATAAACTGGGGAAAATAAATAAAATTATCAATGATAAATATGTCTAGGAAAACTTACAAACAAGTCACAATGCTAGAATAAAACTGTGCTTAAAAAAATTGCAAAAGATGAAGATAAACAACTCTACATTGCAATCCAAAGCTTGGTCTCATGCTCTCCAGCTCCATAGAAAATCATGTACCTGACATAGAAGGGTTCTTTCGCTTATCAATACCTGCCACAATATAATATTTTTGGGACCAAAATTATGGAACGAATAGTGTGTGAGACTAAATCCTAGTTGGCATTCACCACGAGATCTATGGATAACAGTAAATGAGTTTACAACTGGAAAATGAACATGAAATAGTAAACAAGAAGGTACTCAATAGTAAAAAATCCATAGTTTCAATATCTAGAAACAACTAACCTAGAAGATAAACACAAACCGGTAACCCTTTGGTAAGTACCCACAACATATCCCCTCTAATCAAACCTGCCAACATAAGAAAGATGCTAAAAAAAACGTAACCCTATGGGATGTACTCAATACCTATCTCCTATGTTCCTACCTAGGAAGTACAAGATACCCTGCAGACAATACACTCAGTCTAACCTCTATGGTACCACTTAGTCATAGACTCTCTGAGGAAGTACTCGTCGTCAGTTCCTCCTATAGTCTCATATCTTTATCTAAAGTCTTTCTGGGGAAGAACTTACATCACATTCCATCTATGCCCCGTGTCGAAGAACAACACACACTCAGAGGAAGCACTCAACCTTAAATCATCATGTGGCCTCACATCATAAGTAAAACAGACACTCTGAAAAGGCCTCAACTTATATTCTCCATGTGGTCTATACACAAATTTCTCATAGACCTATGTAAGTCATGAATGTGTAACAACACATAACAGCCAAGGTAAACCTCCAGAACTTCTTGTCTAGCATTCTACAACATAATAATATAACAGGACATTAGTCACACAATCCTATAATACTAGGAATGTGAATGTTAACAACAACCTAACATGAAATCTAGACCCAACAGTCATAAAGAGGAAAACAATTCATGGGGTAAATATCCAAATCACATAAATTCACCCTATTCACATTCAAAAATCATCTACTCAAGCATAACAACATAGCAGATAAACAATAAGGCTAAAACGGTAAATGTGCAGTACCCCATTCAAGTGTGTTGGTCAAATGTTCACATAAAACTCAAGGAATTTAAATAGAAAGGCACATACTACCTACCTTGGGGTTGGTAGACCATTATATGTGAACCTCGAGTTTTGAATCGCCCATGAACACTGTAGATATAAAAAACAATCAAAATGTTCAACCAAATATAACATGGAATAGAATAGAAATCATGAAACATGGCTCAGACAGAAGATTGAAATCACCGATGTGATTACAATGAAAACAATGGTGTTTGATTCGGTGGATGGACATTCCTTTAGGGGTTCATCAAAGATCTGCAGCCGTACGGATTTCTCAGTCAAATGAGACCTAAACATAGAGCGTTCTGGAGACTAGACGTGACCCCGGTGCATTTAATAATAAAAACAAAATACAAGGTGTGTACTTTTGGAGTAATATTCATGTACATTCCATTTCCATACATTGATTTATGTGGCCTCCAGGTCACCCTAACATTTCCGGGTGCATATCCGCTACACGGCTAGTACACGACCACCTGTGGTATCCAATTACACGTAGTGTACTCATGAAGTACATGAATTTTTCTTAGAAAAATTCCATAAATTATTATTTTTCTAATAAATGACCAGAAAAGGAGAAACATAACTAAAAAAGGTCTCATTACTTTCACTATGAAACTAATTTATCAGATTTGGTCCCATCAATTGATGTAGTATTAGGTTCACTATTTTTCTATTCAGATTAGGCCAACATTGTAACACCCCAAGATTTTATGAGGTATATTATTTTTAATTTCATTGATGTCTTCTATTATACATTAAACCATGATTAGCTTTTACTATAAGCAACACCAAATGAATCATTCACTACACGCAGCATTGACATGGCATGCATTACATGCAATCATGACCTTCCTCCATAGTGTGTGTAGTATGCAATACCGAGTTTCACTAAACAATATATTATTATAATATTATTATGAACTAGCCATTATGAATACTAATACCCACTTTTTGAAATTTTATAAATTTTACCTTTCAAAATAGACTTTATTTTTGGATTCGGAATATCAAAATTAGCCTATAGTGATTTTTTGGTATTTTTCTGAAAACATTTAATTTTTGATGAATAATGAAAACACTAGGTTACTATTTAAAAACATACTATTTAATTAAATAATTATTTATTTTATTTAAATTTTTTTAGGTATAAATTGATACATAATACCTATATATGTTCAATTTAATTCATTGGAGTCATTTGATAATAATTCTAGATATATTAAAATTTTATTGAACTTTTCACCGTCTTTTACCCACCTCCTAGGAGAATTTGAAAATTTACATGAAACATAACTTTACTGCTTATATGAGTTGAATTTTGAAAATCCGAGAGACATGGTAAATAACAAGGAGTAAAATGTAGTTCAATAAGATAAAAATAATTTTTGGTGATTAGTAACTTTTTACTTTTATTTTCCACGGTTAAAAGTAAATAGGGTAATTAAGGGTAAAAATGATATAACTATTACCATAACACATGTCCTAATTCTATTGGATATGTGTAATTCGGCCAAAAACAACCTTAGAGACAAAATATTACCCTTTAGGTCCACTTGGATTAGATTATGACATTTATTATTATTTTATTTAAAGAAGAGTTAAAATAGTTAAAATCAAAGTTTAATAACTAGAACATTTTTAATATAGGGTTATACATAAGATAAATTCGACTATAAATATTAATTATAAATTTAATAAGATTTCATACAAAATGGTATTTTATCTATAATATTTAGACATTAAATAATTTTATTTATTTATGATACAGTGATTATGCAATAATTATCTTATTAATGAAATATTAAATAATTGATGTTATAAATACCAACATAAATGAAATTATAGACTTTTTATGAATGAAACCAATTTTAGAGGTCAATATGACATGTTAGTATTGAATTAATTAACTTTTTTTGATCTAACCATGTTGTAATGATTTTTACAAAATTCAAATTCCAAATAGTGTAAAAATTGACATAAAATAGTTTCTAAACAAATATTATATTACTATTTGTTATTTTATTCCTTAAAATCAATGGTTTGGAAAATTTACTTAGATAAGGATATATATATATTAATAATTAACCACTTTGAGTTATTTTGTCTTGTTATATTATGTTTATTAATAATATAGTGTAAGAAAACAAAAAGACTCGGTAAAAGTTAAATTATTTAACATCGAGTTAATGTAAATGATAAGGATAAAATAGACACCTAAACTTGTCTAAAACCTATTGGTTGTGATTATTTAGACCCATACCCACCATAGATTATAAATAAATCAATGTTTAGATATTAAAATCCAAATATAACTTTATTATAAAATAATATATTAAGATTTTCCAAAGGTCCCCCTCTCCTCCCTTATAAAAAGGGAACCCCTTTCGTCTTCCCTTCACACCCTTTTGAGCCTTGAAGCTCGTCCAAACCCCAAAAATATCTCTTCTACACTTCTATAGAAACATTATGGAGGTTCTGGTCTTCTCAAATGACCAACTCTACTTCCTTAAGAGAAGGCATAAAAGAGGTGTGTTGAAGAAGAGGTATTCTCTTCTTCCGATTCTCTCATGTTTCATTCTTCTTCTATTTCATATTCTTTAGTTGTCTCATTATAATGTAATAACAACATTATTACTTATATAATTATATGTTATAATAAATTTGAAACAAACTTATTTCACCTTTTATCCATCCTATGGAAAATCAAATCATCCGGCGTGCGTACGTACGGAATATCGTCTCCACGCTGTGGTGTGATATGTTTTCAACCACCACCTTATTTGGATGGGTATAATGGTGTAAATAAATAACTATATATGAATTTTTTATGTGATATTGATTCTAAAATATTATACATACACTTAAATACAATTCCACGATCTTGGGAATGATACCATCTCTCTTGCGTACGTACGGACTACCTTCTCCACGACCCGATGAGATTCATTCTCCATGTTAACCATTCATGAATGATTATAAAGTATATATAATAAATAATAATGAAATATATGAAATAATAATGGTACTGGATTTATTTATTTATATATATTTATTTCATCTACTTAATTCCATTCAATTCAATAAGGAAATGAAAACAGTGTTCATGTGTACGTACGGCCTACCATCTCCATGAATAGTGTATTTCATTCCATTTATAGATCTATCATAAATATATTTATATTATGAATATATATTATATATAAATCATTTTTTACATTATCTAATTATGTAAATCAGGATAATTGTACTAATATCAGGAACAACAAGTTGAAACACGTACAACAAATATAACTCTTTTTCCCAAATCGCTGCTTTTACATTGAATTTAAAAACGAACCGATAATATAAAGTCAAAAGTAAACCATATATGATATCATAACAATGAATAAGTTCTGTAATAAGTTGAAGAAATTATTTAAATCATTATATAGGAGGTTCAGATACATATGAAGCATATCAAACATAATGTAAGGGGTAATATTGCTATCTCATTTTTATCCGAGATTTTTTATTCGTAAATATTTACTATGGTTATATTTATCATCCATGTCCCTATTTTCTATAAATGGTTTCATGTATGTTTAAATTCCTTTTTACCCATTTTTGTTTTTTACTTCATGGTATGTAATTAATCATTCTTTTGTTTACCATACGATGTTATTTTTGACTTTTCCGACAAAATTATGAGAATAATGTTATTTTTAACTTATACGGTGTGAACCGATTTTTACGGGTTTATAATGAATTATTTTCATGAAGCATACTCTACAAGTTTCCATGGTTATTTTAAATAAAATCCTTTTATTTTAAAATTTTGTGGAATTTGGTGAAAAGAAAATGATTTTTAACGAGAAAGGATATTTTACTCAAGATTTAATTTCTTGTATTTAATCAAAACCACTTTCCATTTAAGATGACATTATTTCTTATGTATAAGTTTTCAAGAATAATTTATCTATGATTTACATGGTTTCACCTTTTTATGATGAAAAGTTATCCATTTGTTATATAGAGATTTTGTTATTATGGGATGATGCTTATAAAACCCGTTTTATTCTTTGGGTTAGGATGAATGATTTATGTTTATGTTGGGGGACATGTAAGAATGGTTTCATTATGAGAAGGGTGTGACCTATAAATCCCTCCAATTAATTGGGTAAATACTTATATATCATGAGATAGACATGGCTGGAACAGTAATTTAATACGGTTCAGTGATATAGGACTGCAACGAGGAGTGAACTCGATTCCGAAACGGACTTTGTCCACTAAGATGGTCTTGGAAGGAATGCATGGGCTACTATGGAAATCATATCATGTCCTTAATGGGTTTCCACAATTACATGTTTTTTATTACCATGCTATTTTATCATGATTGTTGTTCCTTTATGATATATTACATACGTACTTCCTAGATTTATGTCTTTTCTCAAGATTTTGATGTTTAGATTTTATGTTCTAGTTATTTTATTCAAATGTTTATGGATTGTTTTATGTTATCTATGTTTACCATTACATAGCATCTGAGCTCACCATTTTTATGTTTTCTTTTCCCCATGATATAAAGATAGGTTTTAGGTAAGAAAACCAAAACGGGGAAGATCTTTATGTGATATGTTAAAGAGATTACACCATGATTAGAAGATTATGTTTAATGTTTCTAAAGGCACTAAACAAATACGGTCTTGGGGCATCTGTTATTGTCATGTTTTAAGTATTCCACAAAAGTAATGTAATGTCCATGTATGTTAGGATTTGGGTCTCTACAGTTGGTATCAGAGTGAAGGTTTAGTTAACAATTGGAAACTAGTTTGTGAAAACAGTAGTGAAATCCCTAGAGATATTTCTAAGGTATGTCTAGGGATGTCTCTAAAGATAAGTATATGTATAAGTTATTTTCATGGAATTATGATAACAATATTATAATTAAACATAATATGTTATATATTAATGTTACTCCCACTTTATTATGTTGTTTTCCTTGCATGATTTTTTCCTCTCACACTATTCCTTTTGGGTTTTAGAAAATGGCTGGAAAAAGGAAGATTCATGATAACGGAGGATATGATGAACTAAGGAATGATATTCTTCATGAGTAACAAAATGAATTTGGATCTGGAAGGCCACATATCATTATTATACTTAATCAGAAATATCATAATATTATCAATAATATCAACATTGGGATGTTTCCCGACTCAGATAATAAGAGAAAGATGGAGTTTCATGATGATCATATGGGAAAGAAAGATCAATTTCCCTCATGTAAATCATTTAGGAAGACACATCAAGGAGTTTGTTTCAAATGAACAGGAATATGTTTTGGGTGTGGAAAAGAAGGACACAAATCTAGTAAGTGTAAACGAAAAGGTTCAGTTAACACCATGGACAAGGATAATGGTATTTCTGCGACATCAACAATGCTTAAATGTTTTCAATTTGGGATGTATGGGAATAATGAAAACCAATTCCCTAAGGGAAAGTCTCATGAAGAGAATCAACATGGGCCTATGTGTAGTATTTATGTTGATGATGATGAAGAGACTACAAATGATATGTGAGATGATAGAATTGTAGAATAGCATTCAATGGTTTAATAAGGTAGAGGAATGATTTATGTTTATCAAGAATTATATTTTATAGGTAATGGCACTACAGAATAAAGGCACATCTAAGGATTGTTACACTATTGTTTTCCTAGAGTATTTGAAATTATATGTTGAATGGTACGAGTAACCATGAAGGTCATTCAGATATTTTTTAAAGGATAAGGGGACAATGAGATGTTGGATAGTATTCATGAAATCATTATTGATATAAGGACTAAGTGATATAATAGTTTGAGTACATAGAATATTTGGGATTTTGGTATGTGGAAAGTGTTAAATTTTGACAGCACACATGTTTTCACTAAGGTTCTATGGTAATTATTGATTCACGAGAATACATGATTAGGGTATTCACATGATTGGACTGTGACAAACAATATATATCGTATGATAAAAGATGGTATTCACATGCTCGGTAGATGTAATTTCATGTAATATTTATCTTTATACTATGAGATTGGACAGAAGTATTTCAAATAAACCTAAATATTGGAATATATTAAGTTAGATATCATATAGTATTGTTTAAGGCTAGAACTATTGTTATGTTATAATTGTATAGTTTTAGAAAAAGGAAAACACGTAGGACGGGCGACACCCCATCACGTCGGACAAGGTTGAGGGAATCGGACCAACAACCGAAGTGCGACATGCCTTTATCGCCTACCACTGGCCTGCAGGAAGTCCCTGGTTAGTAGAACTAGTTTTACTATGTGTTATGATTAATGAAATATAAGTCCAAATTTTGGAATCATATACGATTAACGTCACCATAGATGGACTTATGTATATTTGATAATTTTTTATAACCTTTTGTTTGAGACATATGGAATGACCCATCATTCTATCACATGATCTTCTAACACTTCACGAATGAAAAATTCAACTTCATTTTATTATGTGATTATGTGGAAATTGTTCAAGGCACGAAAAACATAGATATTATAACAAAATAATGTATGTATTTGTTCTAATTTAAATTCTTCAAATTTTGGGAAATGATCATGAAAAAATAAAATGTTGAACTACTTCCCTTATATCCAATGAATCAGATGGTTCATTATATCATCACAAATTTATGGCTTTGTGATTGTTGGATTTTTCATAGCCATGTCCTCTACCACTCTCCATCAGTACATGATGCTGCGACTTTTCATCCATATCCAAATTTCCACCTATTTTCTACTATGTGGAAACATAGTGATGAGTTAATCTGGGTAACCATTACGTTTCTAACTTTCATTTTTAAAATGAAGTTTTAGTATTCTTTTTTACGATGTTGAATTCTATGAAAGAAACATTCATGTAGTAAACCATTTATAACCCCAACGAATTTCAAGGGAGAAATTCATTTTAAGGGGGGTAGAATGTAACACCCCAAGATTTTATGAGATATATTATTTTTAATTTCATTGATATCTTCTATTATACATTACACCAAGATTAGCTTGTACTATATGCAACACCAAACGGTGATTTCACTATACGCAGCCCTGAATTGGCTTGCATTACACTCAATCAAGACCTTCCTCAATAGCGTGTGTAGTATGCAATACCGAGTTTCACTAAAAAAGATATTATTATAATATTATTATTAACTTGCCGTTATGAATAATATTTCCCACTTTTTAAAATTTTATAAATCTTATCATTCAGAATGGACTTCATTTTTGGATTTGGAATATCGAAATTATCCTGGGGTGAATTTTTGGTATTTTTCTGAAAACATTCAATTTTTGATGAATAGTGAAAACACTAGGTTACTATTTAGAAAACATATTTTTATTTAAATAATTATTTATTTTATTTAAATTTATTTTAGGTAAAAAATGATAAATAATACCTATATAAGTTCAATTTAATTTATTGGACTCATTTTATAATTATTTTAGATATATAAAAATTTTATTGAACTTTTCACCGTGTTTTACCCACCTCCTAGGAGAATTTAAAAATTTACATAAAACATAATTTTACCACTTCTATGAGTAGAATTATGAAAATCCAAGAGACATGGTTAATATCAAAGAGTAAAATGTGGTTCAATATGTTAATAATAATTTTTGGTGAATAGTAATTATTTGTTTTTATTTACCATGGTTAAAAGTAAATAGGGTAATTAAGGGTAAAAATGATATTACTATTACCCTAACACATGTCCTAATTCTATTGGATAATCTTAATTCGACCAAAAACAACCTTAGATATAAAATATTACCCTTTAGGTCCACATGGATTATATTAGGACATTTATTATTATTTTATTTAAAGAAGAGTAAAAATAGTTAAAATCCATGTTTAAAAAATAAAACATATTTAATATAGGGTTATAAATTAGATAAATTAGACTATAAATATTAATTATAAAGATAAAAGTATTTCCTACATAATTGTATTTTATTTATAATTTTTAGACATTATATAATTTGATATATTTATGACACAATGATGATGCATTAATTACCTTAATAATGAAATATTAACATAATTGATGTTATAAATACCCAAATAAATGTAATTTTAGACTTTTAATGAATTGAACTAATTTTATAGGTCAATATTACATGTTATTAATGATTTAATTAACATTTTTCGTACTAACCATGTTGTTATGGTTTTCACAAGAGTCAAATTCCAAATAGTGTCAAAATTGACATAAAATAGTTTTTAAAACCAATATTATATTATTAATTGTTATATTATTCATAAAAAACTAAGGCTAGGACAAATGACTTAGATAAATATATATATATTAATAATTAACCACTTGTGATTCGTTTGGCTTGTTATAGTATATTTATTAACCATATAGTGTATGAAAACAAAAGGATAAGGTAAAAGTTAAATTATTTAACATAGAGTTAAAAATAAATGATAAGGATAAAATAATAACCTAAACTTTTCTAAAACCTATTTGATGAAAGGATTTCGACCCATCCCCACCTTATCTTGTAAATAAATCAATGTAGTTCTATTAATAACTGAATATTACTTTATTATTAAATAATATTTTAAGTTCTTCCAAAGGTTCCCCTCTCCTCCCTTATAAAAAGGGCACCCCTTCCCTCTTCTCTTCACACCCTTTTAAGCCGTGATGCTCAGCCAAAACCCAAACATTTCTCTTCTCCACTTCCCAATAATCATTTTGGATGTTCTGGTCTTCTAAAAAGGCCATCTCTACTTCCTTAAGAGAAGGGTTAAAGTTGGTGCGTCGAAGAAGAGGTAATATCTTCTTCTGATTGTCTCATGTTTCTTTATTATTTTACTAATTCTTCATTATTTGTCTCATTAAAAATTAAAAACATAAATATTACTTATATATTGATATGTTAAAATAAATATTAAATAGCCTTATTTCACCTTCTATCCGTCCTATGGAAAATGAAATCACTGCGCGTGCGTACGTACAGAATACCGTCTCCATGCCGTAGTGTAATCTGTTTCTGAACACCACCATACGTGGATGGGTATAATGGTGTAAATAAATAACTATATATGATTATTTTAATGTGATATTGATTGTGAAATATTATACATACACTTCAATACAATTACACAATCATGGGAATGATATCATCACTCGAGCGTACGTACGGACTACCATCTCCAAGACGCGATGAGATTCATTATCCATGTTAACCATTAATGAATGATTATAAAGTATATATAATAAATAATAAGGAAATATATGACATAATAATGATAATGGATTTATGTATTTATATATATGTATTTCATCTACTTAATTTTATTCAATTTAATAAGGAAACGAAAATAGCGTTCATGCGTACGTACGACCCGCTGTCTCCATGAACGGTGTATTTAATTCCATTTATCGATCAATCAAATATATATGTATACGGTGAATATATATTATATATAAATCATTTTTTATATTTTGGAATTAATTAAATCAGGATATAAGTAATAATACCAAGAAAAACACGTCGAAACACATACAATAAATGAAACGATTTTTCCCAAATCGTTGTTTTTACATCGAATTTAAAAACGAACAGGTAATAAAAAGTCATAAGTAAACCATATATGATATCATAACAATGAATATGATTCTGTAATAATTTAATGACATTATTTAAATCATTATATAGGTGGTTCAGATACATACAAAGAATATCAGACATAAGGTAAAGGATGATCTTGCAATCTCATTTTTATTCGAGATTGTTTATTCGTAAGTATTTACTAAGGTTATATTTATCATCAATTTACCTATTTTATAAAAATTGTTTCATGTATTTTTAATGTCCTTTTTAACTATTTTTGATTTTTACTTCAGTGTATGTAAGGAATCATAATTTTGTTTACCATACGAGGTATTTTTTTACTTTTCTGACAAAAGTACGAGAAGACTGTTTTTTTTTACTTATACGGTGTGAACCAATTTTTACAATTTTATAAAGCCTTATTTTCATGAACCTTAGTCTACATGATTTCCTGGTTATTTTCCATAAAATTGTTTTCCATTAAAATTATGTGGAATTTTGTGAAAAAGAAAATGATTTCTAAGGAGAAGGGATATTTTCCTCAAGAATTCATTTCATGTAATTTATAAAAACCATCTTCTATCTAAGATGAAATTATTTCATATGTATATGTTTTCACATATAATGTCTCTATGATTTACATGGTTTCACATTTCTTATGATGAAAAGACATCCATTTGTTTTAAATGGATTTTGTTATGATGCGATGATGCTTATAAAACCCATTATATTCTTTGGATTGGGATGAATGATTTATCTTTATGTTGTGGCACATGTAAGAATGATTTCATTATGAGATGGCTGGGACCTATATCTCCCTCAAATGCATTGGGTAATGATTTATATCTCATGATATAGACAAGTATGGAATTTTATGTTAATCCGATTCAGTGATACAGGACTGGAACGAGGAGTGAACTCGATTCAGAAAGAGACATTGTCCACTAAGATGGTATTGGCCGTAATGCCTTGTCTACTATGGAAATCATATCATGTGCTTAATGGTTTTCCACAATTACTTGTTTTATTACCAAGATTATTGCCATGATCGATGTTCCTTTATGATATATTCCTTACGTACTTCCAAGATTTATGTCTTCAGTCAAGATTTTGATGTTTAGATTTTATATTCATGTTTTTGTATTCAAATGTTTATGGATTGTTTTATGTTCACTTTGTTTACCCTTATTGAGCATTTGAGCTCACCATTTTTTGGTTTTCTTTTTCCTAGGATATAAATAAAGATTTTAGGTAAGAAAATCAAAAGGGGGAAGATCTTTATGGGAGATGTAAGAAATCTTTCACTATGATTAGAAGATTACGTTCTGAGTTTCAAAAGACACTAAACTAATAAGGTCTTTGGGCATCTGTTTTTGTCATTTTTAATGTATTCCACAAAAGTAATTTAATGGCCATGTATGTGAGGATTTGGTTCTACAAATGGTTTGTTTAATTCAAGGTCTTCACATTTGTTTTTTGATATTATTTCTCGTAAATTGAAAATTCCATATCAAGATATTAATCCTAAACTTATTATAAAAACAACTAGAATAAATTTTTAGAGAAAAAATCATAGGAACATTTATGTCCTTGTGTGCGAGAAGAATCTACCAGCAAACCTTATTTTTATTCCTCCAGTATAGTTTGTTGTTATTTTGTGTATAGGTTGGCATTATTTTTATCATTCTAATATTTGCTACATATCTAAACAGGTTTCTTTTCAGAAAGATTTATAGTTTCTATAGAAGAATGATCTCTTTCTTTTGATAACATATCAACAACAAACAAACTTGTAAAATATAGAAATGAATGTTACCTTGCACATATTTTTGAATTGAAATGAACTATTCAGATTAATGACGTGCCAGTGGTAAATGATAACCTTGATGTTTTATCTAATGAATTGATTAGTATTATACTTGATCAAGATGTGTAATATACTATTTACTTAGTTCCTGATGCTAATCAAATTTCAAAACCCCCTTAACGAATGGATTAAATTGAACATTTAGAGTTAATGAAGCTATTGCAGGAGTTATTCGATAATGGTTTCATTCAACCTAGCACATCACCACGAGGATATCATGTCTTGTTTTTTAAAAAGTAAGATGGTTCAGTGAGATTTTACATTGATTATAGATCATGGAATAACATTACAGTTAAGAACATGTATCATTTTCATTATATCGATGATTTGTGTGATTAGATATAAGGATCTTAATATTTTTCGAAGATTTATTTGAGGTTCCGATAACATAAATTGAACGTAAAGAAAAAAGACATTCTGAAGACCATGTTTTGTACCAGATATGGACATTATAATGTTGTAGTTATGCATTTTTTTAAACCAATGAACTTGTTGTATTCATGGATCTTATAAATAGAATTTTCCATGAGTTCATGGATATGTTTGTGGTTCTTTTCATTGATGATATTTTGGATTATTTTTAATGTAAAGATGACCATGAAATTTATTTTAACATTGTCTTGAAAACCTTAAATGAAAAAAAAACAATTTGGGAAGTTCAGCAAGTTTGAATTTTGGCTACATCTAATTTCATTCCTTGGTCGAATTGTTTCAAAAGGTGTTAAGTTATTTTGGACAATAGAATGTGATAATTATTTTCAAGAATTGAAAAGAAGATTGATGAATGCTATGGTTTTGGAACTGCCTTCCAGAAATGGTGAGTTTTTTATTTACAGTGATGCTTTGTTGAAATCAGTTAGTAGTGTCATTATAATGAATGATCTGGTAATTTCATATGTGTCATGTCATTTAAAACTTCATCAGTTAAATTAACCTACACATGATTTAGAATTAGCTGTTATTTTTTTTATAAAAATTGGGGGCATAATTTGTATGGGGTAAAATTGAAATATATACTGGCCACAAAATTTAGATGTATATATTCACTTAGAAAAAATTGAACATGAGACAGAACAGATGGTTGTAATTAATCAAGGATTGTTTTTCACGATTTTTTACAATCGGTGAAAAGAAAATAATGTGGATGATTATTTGAGTTGAATTAGTAATCCTTCGTTAACCATGCTACGTTTAGAACGTGGTCGTTGGTTTTTGATTTGATGAACATTGGAATTGAAGTTGATGGTGCAGAAAATTTTTCTATTTTGTTTGAGGTGTCAGTGAAATAAACTCTATCAGACAGAACTAATCTAGTGCAGAATAAGGACAATGAGTAACCAAAAAACGTAGAGAAGTTTCAGAATGGTAAACTACTTGAATTTAATTTTGACAATGATTGTGCTTTGAGGTTTTGGAAAAGATTATGGGTGCCTTGTGATTCATTGTTGAAGACTGTGTTGTTATGTGAAGCTAACAGTTCATTGTTATCAGTTCATCATAGTTATACTAAGATGTGCAGAAATCTTCATGTGTATTACTTGTAGTTTGAAATGAAAAGAGATATTTCTGATTTTACTATTAAGTGATTGATTTGTTAGTAGGTTAAAGTAGAGAAGAATTTACCAAAATGGATTCTTTAGTCTTTACAGGTGCTAGAGTGTAAATGGGATGATATATCCATGGACTTCATTATGGGATTATCGAATACATCACGACGTAATAATGCAATCTTGGTTATTATAAATCGATTGACTAATTTTACTCATTTTCTTCCTAATCGAGATACTTTTTCTATAGATCAGCTTTCTTGGTTGTATGTTAAAGAGATAGTCATGTTGCATGTCGTTCCCCTCCCCATTGTATCTGATCAAGATCCCAGGATATCTTATATCTTTTTGAAAGGCCATAAGAAGTCATTGGGTATTGAATTAAATTTTAGTACATGTAACGACCCGAAATTTTGAATAAATATGGTTTCCTAATTGTGTGTGTTATTTTATTTTATTTTTATACTCAACAAAAATGTTTCATTTGATAACATGTGTATATTTAAAATGAGACCGTTGGGCATTGACTTTTATATGACCATTAGTCAATATGACCTCTAGAAACTAAATTTTTTGGTTATTGCCTCTAAATAAAAGTAATCTTGGTTAATTATTATAGAAATAAGATTCGATGGCCTCACCCAGTAGTAATGGACATATCGAATCCCATCTAACAGAACTTGGTAAGGAGGTAGCACCACTGGGCTTTGCTCTAGACCAAACCCAAGCCGAACGTCATCGTGTGAAGCTAGAATGGAATCGCCGTTGCGAGAAGTTCAATCAAATAGAAATTACTACTCGTGCGATGTTAGCCGAGCCTCCCTCAGATTCTCTCACCTTAGCACACCTTACACTTAGGTCCTATGCTGGTGTGATAAGGGGCTATGCAAGGAGACCGTAACTGCCTTGTGTAGTCCTTTTTTTAAATAAAAATGGGGATTTCTTCTTATGATAAAGTTTATAAATTTTCAAATGACTGGATAAATATAGTATGCATATTTTTGATGAATTTTAGAAAAATGGATATTTTAAAAATGGTTATGTAAACCTTAAATAATTAAAAATGTGTAATGATTTTTGAAAAATGGTCTTCTACAATTATGTTCAGTACAAAATTTAGAGTCTAATAAGATCAAATTAATTTTTGATTAATAGTGAATTATGACTAGTGATTTTATGATTAGGATTATTAATGTGTCCTAATGGATTAGTAATCTCACTTAAAGAAAGTATTAATATAATCTAGGCACCTTGATTAAGTAATGTGATTCAATAAAATGGTTAAATAACGGTTTCATAAATTATAATTCAAGTATTAGTTTTTTCGGGTTAATAGTGTTTTTTAATTAAAAATTTAATTAAAAATATTTAGAAAATTATTTTTATAAAACGGATTTCATTTTTGAACTCAGAGCATCGATATTATGTTATGGTAATTTTTGGGGATTTTTCTGGAAAAAAAAACAAATTTTCGATGAATAGTATTTTTATTTATAAATTAAATTAAAATTATTTATAAAATTATTTTTATAAAATGGAGTTCATAAATGTATTTAGAGCATAGATATTTAGTTAAGTTGAAATTTTGGGATTTTTCTGAGTAAGATGAATTTTTCTGTGAATAGTAAAAATGCAGTTTTAGGGTTTCGGTATGTTTAATGAAATCATAACTGTTTCATGATGATTTCATGAGATATTTTAAGGGTTGGACGGCCAAGGTTGATGAATTATTGTTTTGGGGGCCCCATGTGGCCTAACTCAATGGTAAATGGCAAAGGAGAGCACATGGTTCTGAGAAAAGCACTTGTGAGGTGTCCCTTGGCCATTAATGCCTTGTCCCCTCACTTTTCCTATAAATACCAAGCCATCCTCTAATACATTCGACTCCCCACTCTCCCCCAACGAATTTATGGTCTCATTACCTCCCAAGGCGTCCTCCCATGGTGACCTCAATCCCTCAAGGTCCCAAACATTGAGTTTTAAGAGTTATGTTTTAAGGTAAGGGATCTGATCTCTCTCTTTCTTTTCAAGAAATCTCTTTTATGTAATTTATTTTATGCTCCATGTTCTTATGTTAAAGGGTGTTCTTTTATACTCCTACTACTGCCCTTTTCATGTTCACATAATGAGAGATCCCCTCTTACTCTCATTATTTCGTTTTATGAAGTTTTAAGTGGCGCTGTTAGGCTGCCGAATTTTTTTTAACGGATTCTTTCTCCCTTATCATTTTTAAAGTTCTATTTTCGTGTAATGTATTTCAAGTTACTTTTTATTATTTTGGGGTATGATATCTAAATTTATCATACAGATATTTTATGATCATATTATGAGAGACCCCATTTGATCTCTTCAATTCAGTATTTTGATGTTTTAAGTGGTGCCGTTAGGCTGCCGAATTTTTAAGTGGGTTTTCACCCTTCTCGTTTTGAAGTTCTACTTTCATGTCAATTCGTTGAAGTACATTTTTGTTATGTTAAGTTATGATATCTATATCTATAATACTTATATTTTATGATAATATGATGATAGACCCCATTTGATCTCATCAATTTAGTATTTTGAAGTTATAAGTGGCATCGTTAGGCTGCTGAATTTTTAAGTTGTTCTTCACCCTTCTCATTTTGAAGTTATACTTTCATGTCAATTCTTTCAAGTTCCTGTTTGTTATGTTGGGGCATGATTTTATATCTATAATAATGATCTTTTATGATCATATGATGATAGACCCCATTTTATCTCTTCGATTCAGTATTTTGAAGTTTTAAGTGGCGCCATTAGGCTGCCGAATTTTTAAGTGGTTCTTCACCCTTCTCGTTTTGAAGTTATACTTTCATGTCAATTCTTTAAAGTTCCTTTTTGTTATATTGGGGTATAATCTCTATATCTATCATACTTATCATTTATGATCATATTATGAGAGACCCTATTTGATCTCTTCAATTCAGTATTTTGAAGTTTTAAGTGGCGTCGTTAGGCTGCCGAATTTTTAAGTGGTTCTTCACCCTTCTGGTTTTGAAGTTCTACTTTCATGTCTATTCTTTCAAGTTCCTTTTTGTTATGTTGAGGTATGATCTCTATATCTATAATACTGATCTTTTATGTTCATATTATGAGAGACCCTATTTGATCTCATAAATTCATTTTTGGTTGAAGTTTATGTAATGCTGTTAGGCTGCCGAATTTTCATAAGAGAAATCTTATTTTTGTCTTCCTTTCATGTTATTCATTTCAAATGGTATATTTTCAAATTTAATTACCATTTTCTTAAATACATTATATTTTGTCACTCTACTGTTTTATGGGTCATTTATTAATGTTTGACCCATGTCCCCTCTCTTTTCAATGTTTTCTAAAACCATGTGTCATAGACATTATCTTGCATAGTTTTCATCTCAAAATTCCTCCCTCTTTATCTCAAAATTATTTTATGTTATTATGTGAATATTGAAGGCTCTTATTTCTATAGGGTTATTCACATATATATCAAAATTTTCTATTTTAAATTCTGTGATTTACATACATGAAACCCGCTTTCCCTTTTCGTGGGTTTAAAGTGACGTAAATATCATGTCTTTAAAGAAGTTTTTAAAACGTTATGATTATGAAATGAAACCCATTTATTTTATGCTATATGAGCCATTTATGAAATTTTTTATGATGATATATGTGGCTCACATGATAATAAAGGCAAATTTCAGGGTGCGCCCTGATAGCGCTACAATGCATTGGGTAATGATGTAACCACTAGAGATTACAATTTTCACGATACCTTGGTGAATATCATTGGTAATTTTCAAATGATACCTTAGGGATGGACCTTGTTGATAAGTTCATGATTGTCTATGTTAAATTATGTATCCACATCTTCAAGTTATGAAAATGTTATTTTTATTATGATATGCCTCATGATTTCATTCTCATGACTTAAAGTTCTTTTCATGACCTTATTGAAGTATCTCAAGTTCACATGTAAAATGTTTCTCTTGTTTCCCTTACAGGGCTTTTTGCTCACCCTTTATTTTGGGGTATGTCCCCAGGTTATGTGATGCAGTAATGAACCTAGGATGAACATGTGGAGAATCCTTTCAAGTGTTTTAGAATAATGTTTTATGTTTTCATGTTTAAAGTTCCTGGTTTCCAAGACACTAAACCTTAATGATCCTTGGTTTTGTAAAATGTAATGAAAGTTTATGTGATAAAAAGGCGAGATGTTATAGTTAGTATCAAAGGATGGTTTAGTTATTTGTGGAAATTAGGATATGAAAACTCTAGGAAGAACCCTATAGAAAAGTTAAAAATAAGAAATCTTCCTGGTATTTTGGGGAGTATTGAGTAAGGAGTTGCCAAGCAAATACATCCCTGTTTGGATACGAGCAGGTAGAGGTGGCTCTGGCACAGATGTACATAGGGGTAAAACCCGAAAACAACGCTTTGATCTAGACTAGAATGGGAACTGGTACATGACAACGGGCCTTGCTGCACTCTTGGTTACGACACTCCTGGGGGATATGCTTTGGTAAATTCATAAGCTTAGTATGAACCATTGTTAAAGGAACAAAGATACAATAAAATAAAGATTCACATAAGAATATATGATCATGGATAACCAAGATGAGAACCTAGGGGATCTCATGTTACGGTATAATTTTCCTCTACAAGTTATCCTTATTCGCTTTCAGTTCCTTTTCATGATTATTGGCTAAGTACTTAAGCCCCTAATTATGCTTTCTCTTCTTAGTTAATGGTGGGAAATGGGAGAAAATGTTCCAACAACCAATGTGATAGGAAATGCGATGATTGTCATATTAATATGACAGGGATGATTAGGTTATTAAAATATGATTATTATTTTGGAAGACGTTCACTATTTTGGGGACCCTGTATGATCAAGGTAAATAGATTACTACGGTATTTTAATTGAGGAGTAATATTGACTTTTATTTTGATGAATCGATGAATTTAAGGTGGACTTATAGTAATTTAGGTTACTTATGGGAATGATTAACCTATCTTGGGTAAAATATGTTTAGGTTAGATACTTTTGTTTTAAGATGTTAGGTGTGGTTGATGATGAACAATGACATTTATTTTGGAAGACTATGTTATCAAATCCTTCTTGTATTTGGGTTTCAATCTTAGTTTGGTTTATTTTGAGGAATTTTAAGGACCGTCATTTATGGAATGGACTATGATGAACTTTGGGTACTACCATGGAACTTTGAAGATTTAAAAGTAGTTTACATTCCTATGGGATTATTTCTTTTTGAAGAGTTTTTTTTCCTTGCCCTTTCTGTTTTTGGGATAATGATTAAAGATAGAAGAAATAGATAGTTAATCTTTTGTGGATTATGAAGACGATTCTTGTGTTTTGATGAGACCAAGTAGTTTTGAATGCTCATAGTTTGGATAAAAGATTAGTTTTGGGTTGAAACTTATTAAAGGATGAAACACTACATGAAGACAGGTATATTTTCTTATGTTTTTGTTTTATGTTGTAAATGAATTCCTCAAATTTATGAAAAGGAACGTAAAACAAAAATATTGTTGGTTTATGTTTCCTAATAAGTAATCAAAGACCGTTTACACACATCATAAGTTTGGGATTTTCATTTGGTTACCATTCTCCTAATCATGTTCTCTATCAGTCTCCCATAGAACATTACCCTTTTTTTTCTTCCATGTCCATGTTTTCCTCCATGGAATCCTAATATGGGTTAACTCGGGTGACCTTTGTACTTCCCTTTCTTTCTTTTAAAGTAATTGTTTTTCTGACTCCTTTTTCGATGTGGGACATTCAATAAAATATCAAAACCCAATTTTTTTTAAAAAAAAATTGCGAGGACACAATTTCTTAAGGGGGAAGATTATAACGACCCAAAATTTTGAATAAATATTGTTTCCTATTTTTGTGTGTTATTTTATTTTATTTTTATACTCAACATAAATGTTTCATTTGATAACATGAGTATAATTAAAATGAGACTGTTGGGCTTTGACTTTTATATGACCATTGGTCAATATGACCATTGGAAACTAAAGGTTTTGATTATTTCCTCTAAATACAAGTAATCTTGGTTAATTATTATAGAAATAAGATTCGATGGCCTCACCCATTAGTCTTGGACTGATCGAATTCCATCTAACAGAACTTGGGAAGGAGGTAGCACCACTGGGCTTTGCTCTAGACCAAACCCAAGCTGAACTTCATCGTGTGAAGCTAGAAAGGAATCTCCTTTGCGAGAAGTTCAAACTAATAGAAATTACTACTCGTGCGATGTTAGCTGAGCCTCCCTCAGATTCTCTCACCTTAGCACACCTTACACTTAGGTCCTATGCTGGTGTGATAAGGGGCTATGTAACGAGATCGTAACTACCTTGTGTAATCCTTTTTTTATATAAAAATTGGGATTTCTTCTTATGATGAAGTTTACGAATTTTTAAATGACCGGATAAATATAGTATGCATATTTTTGATGAATTTTAGAAAAAAGGATATTTTAAAAATGGTTATGTAAACCTTAAATAATTAAAAATGTGTAATGATTTTCGAAAAATGTTCTTCTAAAATTATGTTCAGTACAAAATTTAGAGTCTAATAAGATCAACATAATTTTTGATGAATAGTAAATTATGAATAGTGATTTTATGATTAGGATTAGTAATATGTCCAAATGTATTAGTAATCTCACTTAAATGAAAGTATTAATATAATATAGGCACCTTGAGTAAGTAATGTGATTCAATAAAATTGTTAAATAACGGTTTCATAAATTATTATTCAAGTATTAGTTTTTTCGGGTGAATAGTGTTTTTTAATTAAGAATTTAATTAAAAATAATTAGAAAGTTATTTTTATAAAACAGATTTCATTTTTGAACTCAGAGCATCGATATTATATTATGGAAATTTTTGGGGATTTTTCTGAAAAAAAATGAATTTTCGATGAATAGTGTTTTTATTTAAAAATTAAATTAAAATTATTTAGAAAATTATTTTTATAAAATGGAGTTCATAAATGTATTTAGAGCATCGATATTTGGTTAATGTTAAATTTTGGGATTTTTCTGAGTAAGATGAATTTTTCAGTGAATAGTAAAAACGCAGTTTTAGGGTTTCGGTATGTTAAATGACATCATAACTGTGTCATGATGATTTCATGAGATATTTTAAGGGTTGTCCGGCCAAGGGTGATGAATTGTTGTTTTGGGTGCCCCATGTGGCCTAACTCCATGGTAAATGGCAAGGGAGAGCACATGGTTTTGAAAAAGCACTTGTGAGGTGTCCCTTGGCCATTAATGTCTTGTCCCCACAAATTCCCTATAAATACCAAGCCATCCTCTCATCCATTCGACTCCCCACTCTCCCCCCAACGAAGTTATGGTCTCATTACCTCCCAATTAGTCCTCCCATGGTTCCCTCAAGCCCTCAAGGTCCCATCCATTGAGTTTTAAGAGTTATGTTTTAAGGTAAGGGATCTGATCTCTCTCTTTCTTTTCAAGAAATCACTTTTTTGTAATTTCTTTTATGCTCCATGTTCTTATGTTAAAGGGTGTTCTTTTATACTCCTCTTAATTCCCTTTTCATTTTCATATAATGAGAGATCCCCTCTTACTCTCATTATTTCGTTTTATGAAGTTTCAAGTGGCGCCGTTAGGCTGCCGAAATTTTTGTAACAGATTCTTTCTCCCTTATCATTTTTCAAGTTCTATTTTCATGTAAAGTATTTCAAGTTCTTTTTTATTATTTTGGGGTATGATCACTAAATTTATCATACTGATATTTTATTATAATATGATGAGAGACCCCATTTTATCTCTTCAATTCATTATTTTGAAGTTTTAAGTGGCGCAGTTAGGCTGCTGAATTTTTAAGTGGTTCTTCACCCTTCTCGTTTTGAAGTTCTACTTTCATGTAAATTCATTCAAGTTAATTTTTGTTATTTTAGGGTATGATATCTATATCTATCATACTAATCTTTTATGATAATATGATGAGAGACCCCATTTTATCTCTTCAATTCAGTATTTTGAAGTTATAAGTGGGGCCGTTAGGCTGCCGAATTTTTAAGTGGTTCTTCACCTTTCTCGTTTTGAAGTTCTACTTTCATGTCAATTATTTCAAGTTCATTTGTGTTATGTTGGGAATGATCTCTATATCTATAATAATTATCTTTTATGAATATATGATTAGATACCCCATTTTATCTCTTCAATTCAGTATTTTGATGTTTTAAGTGGCGCCGTTAGGCTGCCGAATGTTTAAGTGGTTCTTCACCCTTCTCATTTTGAAGATCAACTTTCATGTCAATTCTTTTAAGTTACTTTTTGGTATCTTGGGGTATGATCTCTATATCTATCATACTTATCTTTTATGATCATATTATTAGAGACCCCATTTTATTTCTTCAATTCAGTATTTTTACGTTTTAAGTGGCGCCGTTAGGCTGCTGAATTTTTAAGTGGTTCTTCACCCTTCTCGTTTTGAAGTTCTACTTTCATGTCAATTCTTTCAAGTTCCTTTTTGTTATGTTGAGGTATGATCTCTATATCTATAATACTTATCTTTTATGTTAATATGATGAGATACCCTATTTGATCTCATCAATTCATTTTTGGTTTATGTTTATGTTAAGCTGTTAGGCTGCCGAATTTTCATAAGAGAAATCTTATTTTTATCTTTCTTTCATGTTCTTCATTTCATAGGGTATATTTTCAAATTTAATTACCATGTTATTAAATCCCTTATATTTTGTCCCTATAATATTTTATGGGTCATTTATGAATGTTTGACCCATGTCACCTCTCTTTTCAATGTTTTCTAAAACCATGTATCATAGACATTATCTTGCATAGTTTTCGTCTCAAAATGCCACCCTCTTTATCTCAAAATTATTTTATGTTATTAAGTGAATACTCAAGGCTCTTATTTCTATAAGGTTATTCAAATATATATCAAAATGTTCTATTTTAAATTCTGGGATTTACATACATGAAACCCACTTTCCCTTTTCATGGGTTTAAAGTGACATAAAGATCATGTCTTTAAAGCAGTTTTTAAAACGTTATGATTATGAAATGAAACCCATTTATTTTATGCTATATGGGTCATTATTAAAATTTTTTGATAATGATATATGTGGCTCACATGATAATAAAGAAAAATTTAAGGGTGCGCCTTGATAGCGCTCCAATGCATTGGGTAATGATGTAACCACTAGAGATTATAATTTTCAGGATACCTTGGTGAATAACCTTGGTAATTTTCAAATGACACCTTGGGGATGGACCTTGGTGATATGTTCATGATTGTCTATGTTAAATGATGTAGCCACATATTAATGTTATAAAAATGTTATTTTTTTATTATATGCCTCATTATTTAATTCTCATGACTTAAAGTTCTTTTCATGACCTTATTGATATATCTCAAGTTCACATGTAAAATGTTTCTCTTGTTTCCCTTACTGGGATTTTTTCTCACCCTTTATTTTGGTGTATGTCCCCAGGTTATGTGATGCAGTAATGAACCTAGGATGAACATGAGGAGAAGCCTTTCAAGTGTTTTAGAAGAATGTTTTATGTTTTCATGTTTAAAGTTCCTGGTTTCCAAGACACTAAACCTTAATGATCCTCAGTATTGTAAAATGTAATGAAAGTTTATGTGATAAAAAGGAGGGATGTTATAGTACAACATTTCATCTGCAATCATATGGGTAGTTAGAATGAATAAATCATAAATTGGAAGACATGCTATGTTCTTGTTCACTAGATTATCAGGGACGTTTGGAACAACATATTTATTCGGTTGATTTTTTTTATAATAACAGTTTTCACTCCAGTATTCAGATGGCTTCATTTAAATCATTTTATGGAAATGAGAGTCAAACTCTATATTTTTCTGTTAAATTAGGTGAAAAGAATTTTATGGGACCGAAATTGATAGAAGAGATGGCATAAAAAGTTCTCTTCATTTAGAAGAACATGATACCAACTCAGAATATGCTGACAATTTATGCAGTTAACCAGAGGAATGATCTATCTTTTGAGGTAGGTGGTCATTTTTTTTCTCAATGTTTCTCTATGGAGAAGTGTAATGTGTTTTGGTAAGAAGGGAAACATGAGTATGAGGTCCATTAGACCATATGAAATCCCAGATAATGTTGGATCAGTTGCGTATAGAGTGGCTTTACCTCCCATTTTGTCCCGGGTACACAGTGTTTTTCATGTTTCAATGTTGAGAAAATAGATTCCAGATCCATCTCATGTTTTAAGTCTAGAGGTAGTTCAATTAGAAAAGAATATATCTTATGAGGAACAATAATTATAGATTCTATTTTGTAGAGAGAAAGTGTTGGAGAATAAAATAATTTATTAGGTAATGGTTTTGTGGAAAAACTATACGGTTGATTTAGAAACGTGGGAATCTGAAAATTCTATGATGGATAAATATCCCCATTTATTTGATAGGTGAATAAAATAGTGAGGATGAAATTTTCAAACTGGGGGAAGGATGTTACATCCCATGTAAATAAAGAATAAAACATTTCCATAATTATTCATATTTATAATTAATTATTAATTTTACCTTAAAGTGGTTGCCGTATTCAATGGCGTACCCGATACACAACAACATGTTTCTTTGAAATCCTTCATTTGACACTAATAATATAATAATATTATTTTAAATTATAGTTAAATAATAGCCATTTTATTGATGGGAATGAATATAACTAACTATAATATGATTATACATGTTTTTTAAATGTTTATAAATTTATCCAATAAAAGTTAGTGGCTAAAAATGTGAATGAATCTAATTTTAGGCATAATTTTCCTTAAATGGCTGATTTACCACCTTTTGATATTGAACACCATTAAAATCATGGTATAGTCACTTTTATATGTTATATTTGACCAAATAAAATTCTTATTTATAATCGAGACATCGAAATTTATTTGGGGTAAATTTTTTGTATTTTTCTGATAAAAATCATTTTTTATGAATAGTGAAAATACTGTATTTTAATTCAAATGTGCCTTTTAATATAATATATTTATATTGTTTTATTATATTTTTAATTGGTTTTAAACTATAATTATATAATATTATTTTCACTTAATATAATGTCGGATGTTGAAATTAATTTCACATTTTAATTGGACTTAAACAAGTATCAATCTTTAGATAGTTATTGTTATTTAAACACAGTCTATTTGTTTTTATAATAGGAATTAAATTTAAATTAATTAATCAAACTTTTATGTCTTAAAATTGGTAAAATTGATATCATTTTAGAATTTGGAATATCAAATATAGCTTAGGTGGAATTTTTTATATTTTTCTGAAAAACATCCATTTTTGATGAATAGTGAAACCACTAAGGGGTAGTTAACAAAACCGACTTTATCATTTAAATTAGATTTTACATCTTCTTTGGATTGAGTTTCATAATTCTGACATATATGGTTGTTATTAGTAAGTAAAATGTGGTTCAACAAGATTATAATAATTTTTGGCGAATCATAACATTTGACATTTATTTATCGCAGTTAAATGTAAATTGGGTAATTCAAGGTAAAACGAATATCATAATAATAAAAAATTACCTTAAAACTTGTACTAACATTCTTTTGTGAGTCATGGTGTACCATTGTCATCCTTGGGTTGATTTTTGGACCCCATGGCGCCACATGGGATTGATAATGACACTTTAGATTATTTAACTTAATGTAAAGTAAAAAATGACAGAAACAAATATATTTTTTGTAAATTAATTTTTACAAGGGGTTATATAAATTATCATTTCAACTATAAATATTAATTTTAAATCTAAAAATATTTCCTACATTATTATATTTATTTAATAATTTTTAGACATCATATAAATGATATAATTTATTACACAATAATGTTGCAGTAATTACCACATGAATAAATGATTAAATAATTAACATTATAAATATTAAAACAATATCCAATACCTATCATATTCTTATTGGATGATTTTATTTCAACCATTATTCATCTGATCTTCAACTTTAATTAGCTTTGTATCTATAGAAACCTAATATCTTTATATAATAACACAATATTTTCACACATTCATATAGAGCCCACCTAAAAATCCCTCACTTATAGTTACTTCATCAAGCCTCTCATGCCACTTAAATCATCAAACCCCTGCCAAAATAATCTCTCAATATCCGTCTACTCCTACTTGACGCCTTACCATAGGCCAAAGGCACTTCAAAAAGTCCTTTTGGTTCAATCCAAAGGGAGTTACCCAAATTAAAGGTAACTATTTCTCCTAAATTCATTTCTTTTATTTTGCATCTCCAACCCCTAAACTATTTTTATTATTTTCTATTATAACAACAACATTATCCAATATATTCTATGATGCTGTTATGAGATGGTTTTATGATACAATTACACATAACACTATCTAATTGTTAATGAAAATATTATTTTGGTGAATGTAAAACAAACGCTTCACGAAACGATGATTATTCAATTAGAACAGACATCTTGTCATGGGGGACATTAAGATGGAACTGTGTTTATATATGATATATATTATGTTTATGTTTAATTTATTCTTCTGTATTTTTATTTTATAGAATTATTTTATGGTTTCTATTATGGGTAAAAAAGACAATTTCATAAAAGTAAGTGCAGACTACCGCCCACTCAAAGTGAAATGACTCGTTAATGCCACATATGGGACATATAAATGATGTAATTATTGATATTATATATTATATTATATATTAATATTAATTTAATTATGTATCATTATGTTATAATTCCAATAAAATAATAGATGGAGATGAAACTAGCGTTCAAGCATACGTAAAACTTACCGTCTCCATGGACTGTGCATTTCATTTCGTACCTCCAAATGTTATGTACTATTATAAATACTTGTATATAATGGATGTACATGATATATATGATATAGAAATCTTGAATATCTTTCTGGATATAATGAATGTTTGACCATTAGAACAACATGTAATTATAAGACTTCCATTTTTGACTCAATACCAAATATCGACAAAACGAACGTTATTACCGTAAATGATAAAATAATTTTTATAACATTACAATAAGTGATATAAATGGGATAATAAACTTAAAAAAATATCTTAATCATGTATAAATTAACATTAGTTTTTTATTCAGGAGATTAATGAATTAAAGTGTCAATTCAGACACAACGTAAGGGTCTTCGTCTCAATCTCCTTTCATTGAGCCATATTTTGTTTTAATACATGATTTTTTTATACACTATATAAACACCTTTACCATTTAATTTACTTAAAATATAATATTATTCTACGAATAATTTTAATAAATGACAAAAAATGAATGTTTGTTTTTAACGTATGTGGTGACAATGTCCTTTTCTGCCACAATGAGTATTTTATGTTCTTTTGGATTCCTTAAAAAGCCGTAATGTTTTTAATAGGAAAGTAAATACCATTTAATATTTTTTACATATAATGGTATTGAATATATATTTGATAATGGATTGATAATTTCAATATATTTAAATAATATATTTTGATAGATATATGGAAATTTTATCGTTTCTTTATGTTTGTTTTTTGTGTTATGAATATGTTATGGTTCTTGGGAATTGTTACATATACTAGCGGTTCTATGACAAACCATGGGAATGTAAGACTAAGATAGCTCTCCAATGCATTGGATAACATGATAGAGGTAATGTGAATGTTTTTCCTAAGAGATTTAGGGAATATACCGTGATGGGTATTCCAAATGTAACTCCCTATGTAGCTGATATAACTATAATGAATGCATGGTATAAATGCAACAAGTTTCATTTATGATTTATGTTTTATTTGTGTTATTAATAATTATTATTATTTCATGAGGTGATTTAATGAGCTTATTTTATGTATTCAATGATTAAATAATTTTTTCATTTGTTGTTTTATAACACTTTCTGAGATTTTTATGCTCCTACCATGTTTTGAAATGTATTTCACAGGACCTAAAGATGAAAAGGGTGAAGGATGGGATCTGGAAATTCCATGCTATCAAAAACATGGTACTAGACATGAATATTTTTTCAAGAGTTTATATTTTATGTATTAAATGAAAATTGAGTAGAAGTGTATACCTTGTAATTATTGAAATATAATGCAATAGTTTAGCCTTATTATCTAAAACTCATAACATGAATAGATCCTCAATGTGAATTATTTATTTGATTAAAGATTAAGTAATGTTTAAGGTCAGGTCCTTATATCAAAAATATTTGAAAAAGAGAAATATCATGCGTCATGACAAGTCATATTCTCATATTAGATGTATGTGAAATGAATTATAATCAATAAAACATAGTACATGTATTTTATAATCTATGGATGTGGAATCATAACGAAAGACATATCATTAAAATTTAGAACATAACATGTCATATTGTGAATTAGTATCATCATATAGGATCTAGTGACCAACATAAAACATGGACAAACAAGCTAGACAAGGATACTCATAGAAATAAGAGACATGTGTGGGTCTCATGGGACACAAATACACATCATATAATGAACAATAATGGAAATAATTTAGTTCAATAAATGTACCATATCATGGAAACAATAATATAGAAGGACATAAAAATTATATGGAAAATACTACCTCAAACATATTGATGAAACCCTCAAAAATACATTCACTACAAATATTAAAGTCTTATTGGAGATTTAACTAGATTGATATGACATATTAGGTATCCCAAGTCATAATGGATCTATTTTGGGCACCCTAATAGTTTGGAAATATTTTATATGAAACATTACGTTGTAGCAACTTGATAAAAAGTCAACTATAATAATTCCCCAAACCAGTTGGACACTATTCCTCTAGAAAATATCCCAATATACTAAAGGCTACAAACATGAATGGAGGGTATTTATGAGGTATAATGGATATATAACACCATATGGATTAGTAATAAACACATAATCAACAATAATTCCTAATGGAATTGAAATATAAATATAATTGTCAATCCTTAATATGTTAATAAATAATGATGCTCGAACATTCTATAAAATATAGGTCAACAAAAAACAAGTCCCATGATTGATTATAGGTAATGATACAAATTTATGAATCATAAACCATATAATATAGCATAATAATCCATTGTTCAATCATATAAACGCATACTATATCCTAGACCATGAGGATAAAAATAATAAAAAACAATCCATGAACATGATCTTGCTACCATATGGTATGACTGTGTTCCCTGGTGTAATGGTATCCTGAACATGGTGTATGTGTAAGGAACAAACCTTTCTATGCATGGATCTTGTGTTGTGATAAAATTACATTGGTATATGATAAAATTAATCCATATCCTAAAATACTGAGTTAATCATTAGTATTAGTAAACTACAAACATAAATGGGCCTTTTAATAAAAATGAATACCAAAATTACAACATAATTTGTTTATCTTGATGATAAATTTCTTAATAGTTTTATATCCTTCCAGATATTCCATATAACACATCATGGAATCCTAGGGAAATAAACAAATATGGTGGTCTCAAATTCTTTGTCTCGGTAATGTTTATCGAAATAAATAATGAATGAATGAGAATTTCAAATATTTAAATGTAATGATTGAAGAAACATTCCATGTAATCAATATATTGATAAATATGTTAGTAAATAATAGGGAAATTAGTAACTAAAAACACGTTCTATTTTAATAACTATAAATTTCATAATAAATATGGAATTATGATTATCTAAAAAAACATTCCATTTAATAAATAAATTGATAATGAAATGAATACTTATATTTTTTTCATTGGAAAATATCATGGATAATAAATACTAAATCTGGATGCAATTAATTCTTAATTGTCTTCTGTCATGTTATTTAGTCACGTGAGACATTTTATATAATGATCCTTCACAATATTCTTTAGCATGCTAATGTCATAACAATTCATAAGAATATTTATATATATATGGGTATAAACCCATTAATTAATATTAAAACCAATCTAAAAGGGTTTTTACCATACAAATATAATCATATGATTCTGTAGATGCATCGAGATTGTTACATTAAATGGTCTCCAACCTATATCAGGCATTTCCAAAGTAATCCTTTTATTTGGAATAGTCAATTTAATTGAAAAAACAATGTTCCATATCAAATATTCATATTGTTTAAAGAAAACTTATTTATCAATAATTCCCTATTATGTTTAATAAAATCCTTAGTTAACAACATATGTTAAAAATGTAAAATTTTCACGAAATTAAAATATAATTGATAAATGATATCCACAATTATTATAAATTCAATGTTCAATGGTCATATGGAATTGAATATTATAATGGGGCATTAAAAATGATCTAGAAACTTAATTTCAATATTATCCATGGAAATATAAATAATAAACCATCTTGATGAAGAAAATGTTTGGTAAATACAACATATCTCATGTAGATTTGAATAAAGAGTCCTCATCCTGGAATAATTAAAATACAATATAAATATATTTCTAAAATATTATTTAGTACAATACCCTTTCAAATTAAAACAACATTGAAATTATTTTATTTTAAATTATTTTTTTAAAATGTCACTTTTATAAGGGTGATAATTGATTTTTTAAACAAATTTTATTACGTTTAATAAATTTTTTAATATTTTTCTATAAAACATGGTTTTGAGAGATAACAAATATCAAATTCAAGATAATAAATATATAATGATTTCTTAAAAAAATTCTAAATCATCATGAGTCCGAAAGAATGAAAAATGGATATATTTCTTGAAAATATTAATTAATAAAAATTGGTGAATAAAATTAAATAATGTATTAAATACTAATCCAATAATTTCAATTGATATACGTTTATATTTATGTAATCCTAAATTAGTTGAGATTGTGAAATATATAATTGAAAATAAAAAAAATGTTATGTGAGAGAAAATCAATAAACATATTAGTCATATAGAATTTAAATGGACCTAAATAATTGAAAATACATTAATATATTGTAAAATATTATTACACACAAAATATTATAATATAAATTATAACTAAGAATTAATATAACCCATAAAATAAGATTGGTTATAAAATTATTTTCCATTATGAAATTTTTAATTAAAATCCCCTTAGAATAAATTCATAAAATTAAAACACCAAAATCAATGAAGAAAAAAAAATAATGAAATAATATATTAAATTGTTCTGTATATATATAACACAAAAAATTTAAGTGGTGAATATAATATTTCTCTTTTAGATGTAAAAATTGATATGAAAATATATTTCCTAGTGTCTATTTATTGGTTAACATCCATTAAGATAATATATAAATGTTTTAAGAATGAAAATAACATTTAATATAACCATAATAATATATATAATATCATGTATTATATTATTATAATTTACTAATATGGGTTTTTTTATAATCATTCATTATTGTAACTATTTTGGGTGTTAAATGCCTTGTTTTTCAGGTAGGTTTCAACTTATTAATTTTTTTTTCTATTTCATAGATAATGATTTTATCATCTCTAGCATTGTAAAAAAAATTAAATTGTATATATTTGTTGAATATACATTATTATAGTAATCCATAATATTTTATAACATAAAATTAAATGAACCATTCATAGAGATGCTAGGTCATATGTACGAAACCACATTACTTCACTTTCATTGTAAAATTTAAGTGAATAAAAATTAAATGATATATAGATATATATATTAATTAAATTATCAATTCTATTTCATATATGTCACATATTATTAATAAAATAAACCTTCATATATTCTATGTATATTTTGAACTAATCACATCATTTTGAAGAGGCCGCAGTCCACACATCTACAAATGTTGTTTTGATATCCCCATAAAATAGAGTCGGTGATGTTATGTGTATAACAATTAAATATGTATAGGTACATTATTAATTCTTTATATCAAATATATTGAGTATAAATCCATACCAATATACATCAATGAATAATTGTTTTTGAAAAATGAATAACATCCATTCATACTATGACATTATTCTATACACACGAATTGTGATTGGATATCCCATTTAATGGTTGTGTGTGAAATTGTTGGAGAACTCTTAAAATAACAGAATCAAAGAATGATAATGATATTGAAGTTATTATATAACAATTTTATATGAATTATTTAAGGTCATTAGATGAAAATGGAATAGATGTGACAATTGAAGAATGTTATATCTTATTAGTGTAACACTATTCGGTTTATATAAAAATACTTACTCAATTTTTTTTCTAACCCAATTATAGGAATTGAGAAGAATGAGAGGAATTTTTGTAGCTTATTTGATTATATCATTGGTGATCTATAGTGTAACCCCTAAACCCCAGATTCCCTAAGCCAGTGTATAATTTTCTAATATTAGCAAGATCAAAAGTATTCGAATCATGAAGGAAAAATTAAATTACTAGCCTTCAAAAACTAGATTACAAAATAAAATTTACATTAAATTATAAAATTTAATGTTAAATAGAATTTTCATTGACAACAGTCATATATAATATAATATCCCTGAAAGTTAGTCATACATTACATATTGGCATCCTAGAGAAAACGAAACATAAGAAAGTTGTGTGTTCAAATCCTCAATAAGGATAAACAATATAACAGAAGATATGATAAATTATCATAAACACTTACAAAAGGGTATAAAATTGGAATATATTCCTTTTAAGAATATCCTAGATCATAATATCATATTAATTAATAAAATAATATCATTTAATTATTAACATGTATATTCTACTGGATAAATAATCCAACGTAATATCAACAATAATCTAATAAACAGAGAATGCATAATATCAGACATCATAAGCTTACCGTCAAGGCCTCAAGCCAATACAATACATAAATATGTATAAACCCAAACAAGATTCTCTCATGAGACCTACTAATGAATCCAGGTGCCATATTGGGCCCTCATCGCTCCCTTACTATGTCGTATGCATTCCTCCTATGAAGAGTTAAAACATAACCAATGGAAAATTTTATATTAAAACTAGTATATGAAATCTTAATTCATTATTCATAAAAAATGATTAGTATAGAAATAGAAAATCCACTATCACACTACAGTTAAACTCTTAAAAATAGTATGATAGGATATATAATATTAAATCATCTTCAATTAAACATAATAACTAATAATGGATGTTTAAATAGATGAAAATGATTTAATGAAATCATTAGAAACTTTGTTAGAGAAATACACCTTTTATTGAATATATTATTTAAAATTTGATAAAATTTAAAAAGGAAATTTTTTAAATGAAAATATTATTTTAATATTATAACGGATGCCTCAAAAACATTATGGAATTATTTTAAGGTTAAAATATATTGGGTAATTTTTGATAAAAAAACGTTATTCTTGTACATTATCGAAAATGTAAAAAATTTACCTGGTAAGGAAAATGAAAAAATATTATTATAATGAAATAAAACAAAGATAAAAATGTCATTAATTATTTGTAAATTAAAAAAAATTAATGTTTTGAAAAAATTCGTAAGGCATATGGACATGGATGAATAATTTTCCCTAGCAAAATCTTACATTAAAAAAATCTTGTATAATAAAGAGATTGTGAAATTAACCCTTACTTCATACTATCCACTTCTAAATGGTGAGTAAACATCGTGTATAATTTCTATATATAGTTTTTATTCAATAACCAATTTATATCAATTATTTATGATATAATATAGTATCCTCTTATATTAATTTTTTAATAATATATCATTATAATTATTATTTCTGGCATAAAAATCATCATTTTCTTTGGTTACTTTTTTCATGTATGTATTATAACTTAACAATATGACATATTTTAATCTTATGAATCATTATATTATGTTATTAATTATTATTATAATTCATTATACACATTTCTATAATCATTTTAAAATTGTTGTAGTGGAGGACG
Source organism: Viscum album (assembly GCA_963277665.1). Lineage (NCBI taxonomy): Eukaryota > Viridiplantae > Streptophyta > Magnoliopsida > Santalales > Viscaceae > Viscum > Viscum album. Next base: position 1,971,438,239 of record OY728132.1, read on the forward strand.
AATCGTATCGCGTTGTGGAGACGGCATGCCTAACGTACACAGAAGTGATGGTATCATTCTATAATAATAATGGTTATGGAGAATGATGTAATATTTATTATATAGTGAAAATATAATGTAATTTAAATTACTTACAACATTTTTATTCATTTTTATATAAATTTAAATAATTTATAGATCATTATAGTTTACAACACAATGTGAAGAAGCTAAGCTGTATATACAAACACATTGAAATATTTTTTTTGCAAGATAGATAAATGAAGGAATATGGTTGTACCATTATCCTAAAAACATATTATATTATATTAGAAGATTTATTTTCTTACATTTTTATGGATACAACTTTTTAAAATGTTGAAGTATAAGAAAATTATTTTGAATGATTTGGTAAAACAATTTCCTCTTCTTTGAGTGTCTTATTTTTTTTACATAAGGACTACATATGAAGTATTTTTTTTGAATGTATGTCATCTAGGATAAAGTTAGTGTGTTATTGAGGTTAAATTTAAAGGGTTTATATAAGAAATAGGTATTTATATTTGTGAATAACATAAATGAAGAGGTGCATTTTTATATGAGTGGGGAGGGATACTTTATGAAACTCCAAAAATAATAATTTAATATAAATTGATATGTAATTTCAAAATTTTAAGGTAATTTATTTTATGTATAAGATTCATATAGTTCAAAATCAACTGAACAAATAAAATATAGACATGATTTGATTTTATTTTGAACTTTATCACATTTCTTTATCCTTAACTAGTTTATTAAATTTTAATTGGGATAATAATATTTTTAATATTATAAGGTTATAAATATATAATTATATGTTATAAATAATACATAATTTGACACTTTATTATATTTTCGAACACATAATTAGAACTCTCAATATATTAATAATTTGAGTGATTTTAAAATAATTTAATAAAAAATTATTTATAAAAAATTCAATTATTTTAATTATGACATTAGTCAATAATTTAAAGTAAATATGAATCTAAATAGAAATTTAAATTCTAAAAAAACAATTTAATATATTATTTACATGTTATATACTCCTTGAAAAATGTGGATAGAATTATGTAATTCAAATTATATTTCTTTTAATATCTTGGAAACAATATATTTTATATTTCCATTAATAAAATAAATTATGTCACTATTATAACTTCATTAATGGTAATTATTTAATCTATTAAAATTATTATCAATTACTATTATTTAGTTAATTATTTTATTTTTCTAGAAACTATTTACAATTTATGTTATCTCATGTTTATCTGAATATTAGAATTTTTATATTCATGCAAAATATGAGTATGAAATTATGTCACATACATTTAATTTATAAATATTTAGGTCCTATTGAAGGGAATGTGTCCATTATATGATTCTATTTTGAACCATAGGTTATAAGGGTAAAAATTAATCATATAATTGTATTATATATTTATTTGGTTAATTTTATAATATCATTTGTAACATTATTTTTCGGATTTCCAATTATCAATGGTAAATAAATAAAAATTTACTAAATTTACCATTATCCATGAAAATTATCTTAATCATATTAGGACATAGAATTAATAATAATTACATTAATTTTTTCAATTTTACTTTTTTCTAATTCAACAAAACATGAAAATTATGTTTAATTTTATTCATGATGATGTGACAGGAAAGCGGGTAAAAATATGTTCAAATAATAATCAATTTGTTATATGTAATTCTACTAAAAAAATGATTCTAAATACACACATTTAATTAATATTATTTTTATTTAAATATTATGACACTAAGATAGAATACAAATTAAATAATAATTTAAATGAAAAATTTTGTTTTTAAACATCAATCTAGTATTTTTCAACATTCATGACAACTTTAAACATGTTAAAAAATTCCAAATTTTTTCCATAATATAATTTTGATATTACAAATTCAAAAATGAATAATATTTTGTAAAATAGAATATATAAATTTCATAATATGGTAAATAATACTCTTAATAACTTTTCAAATGTCTAGTTTAATTGATCCTTGTGTGCTCGAACTCAATGTTTCATGAAATAAAAAATATTGAGTTATTTTAATTGAAAAATACTTTAAAAGATTGGGGTGTCACATTCTTCCCTCTTTAGAAAATTTCACCTTAGAAATTTCTAAAATATTACATTATAAAAATAAACAAGTGGATATATATCTTATGTTCATTAAGATCCTATGTCACCTGTGCCATTTTATGGTTTTCTGATAGAACATATGCAAGTTATGTTTCTAATTCAATTTCACATGTTCTCCAATGAAAAGAATCTCGATATTTCCTTCACAGTAGGACAGTTACAAATCCAGTTATACTTATTCATGGATATGTTAATGAATGGGATCTAGCATCTATTTCATTATCTATGATATGTTGAAAACAAATTGAACATCAGATAATCATAGCAAAATTTCATAATGATATTCAACCGATCCAATTAATTCCAAAATTTAAAAATGTACAATATACCAACTATATTACATACCCATATTAAGGAATCGTATAACATTACATTATTAAGATACCTTCAAGAAAACATGATATCCCACTTGAAAATCCAAACTATTCATTCAGTTATCAACAAATATCATTTTCATACTTTGAGCTACTTTGATATAGTTTTGAATATTCTTCACTAATTGTACTATTTCCTCCACATATTCTCATCATATTATTTTTATTTCACCTACATCATCCGAACATGTAGGTTTACAACATCTGTTTCCATATTCTGCTTCATATGGTGAATATTGAATACTTTATTGAATGATATCATTATAGGAAAATTATTCTAGAGGTAAATAGTAGTCCCGCATAACATTAAATACATATGGGAAAGATATCAACATGTATTATAATTATTAAATAGACATTTCTGATTTTCCATTAGTTTGAGGATTGTAGGTTATGCATAAATGAATCATTGTATAATGTGCAATCTCAATAATTTTCTAGAATCAGATGTAAAATAGGGATCATGGTTAGAATCAATCGATTGTAGTAAAATATGATGTATTAGCATCCCATTATCTTAAATTATTTCAAAAATAATACGTGTTATATCTTCACATATGGAATTAAAATGTTGTTCTTTGGTATGATGATACAAAATAACCCTTATCAAATCATTATTCTCAGAGTATTTGGAATCCCCATGATAATTCCAATCATAATAACATCCCATTTCCACGTTGGTATTAGAATAGGTTGTTTGAATCCTTAAGGAAGTTGTATTCTAGAAATTACATATTTAATAACCGAACTACTTGTCATATAATTAGAAACCCCTATTCATGTTGTCCCAATATATATTTTACATCAAATATATATACACCCTAGAGATATAAGGGTGTACAAAGTAATTGTATTAATGAACATTTGTGAATAATTCCATTTCTAGCTCAGTTACAGAGGGAACACATATCCTCTAACTAAATTTCATGATAATATCTTCCTAAAAAAAATCAATGAATCTATGATCACTCGTAGCATTAATGTTCTTTTGAAGATGATCATCTTCAGACTGAAAATTTTATATCTTTTCAAGTAATTATGGTTTTTAAATAAATTTAAAAAGTAGACATGTTTCACTTTTTTTGTTAATTCCCATATCCATTTTTTCTAAATCATTAAATATAAGGTCCCATTAAGCTCTATGTTTTTTCATAAATCCATTATCTTTCATACTCAAAGCATCTTACACAATATTTTCCATCGATGGGTGGTACTGTATTGTGTAATCATAATCATGGAGAAACTCAATTCATCTCCTTTTCCAAATATTGAGATGTTTTTGTGAGAAAATATATTTCATAATATTATGACTAGTGAATATCTCACATCATTCACCATAAAAATATTTTCTCTATGTCTTCTTTGAAAGTATTTCTGCAGCTAACTCAGGATCACAAGATAGGTAGTTTGGTCAAGATTTTAAAATTTCCTTGATGCATAAGCAATAAAACATTCATTCTGCATAAAAAACTGAGTCTCCCTAATGATTCATAACTATAAATAACAATACCATTAATTTAATATTTTAATTTAAATATAGAAACTTTGAAAAATCTCTTTTTAAATTATTTATAAAATAGTTAACACTATTTATTAAAAAAATCCCTTTATGTGTGATCTTGGGTATAGAGTTACCTTATGGTCTAAAAGTGTGGGAAAATTGATTACAGTAAACTATTAAAACAATAAAAATACATACATATATTTTGATCATTGGTGATAGTAATTATCTAATTGCAATTTTATTTCCAATAATAATATAGATTCAATCATTAGAGACAATATTTCCTAGAAAAGAAATTTCATGAAGACATAATTCACACATAATAAATTTACCATATGGACCATTTCTTCTATGTCATGGAAGAACATTCTATATGCGGATCTCATAGTCATCATAGATTTAAGATTATAAAAAGTTATCATCAACAAATACTATGAACAATTCATCAATATATTCTTTGAACACTATATTTATTAGATCCTAGAAGACAAAGGGTGCATTTTTCAGTCCAAATTGCATTATTGTGAACATTAAATGTCTATACATAGGCCATAATTTTGTATTAATAATATATTCCTTCATTAAAGACAATTAATGATATCTAGAATGATGTCCAATCTTTATAAAATATTCAGCTCCATGATGTTGATCAAACAAATCATCAATGCATGGTAGATGATACATGTCATTTAATGAAATATAATTGATTTCTGTGTTTTCAATGAAAAACCTAAATGATCTAAATTTCTTCATAATAAAAATAATTGAGGCTCACCATAGAGAAACACTAAGAATAATAAATACCTTATTAATGATATCTTTTAGTAGTTTATTCAGCTCTAACAATTCCATAGTTTATATTCATTTAGGATTATTTGATATTGGACTTTGATCAGAGGTCATGTAAATAGAAAAATCATCATCCTACTCTAATGTACGTATATGTATGTTCATTTAGAATACAATAATTTATTCTAGAATAATAGGCATATCATTAATTTTATGATTTTTAGGTTTTATATTATCTTATTCCACATTATTTTTATTTAGAAGAGCTGTAAGAGGTGGATCTAGATATGAATCAGATGGTGAAGATTCATGTTTCAATTTAATAGATTTTACTTCTTCCCCAAAAATTAAATCATTATTAATATTACTATAAATATTTTCCACATATTTTTATAGGCATTACATACTTATGATTATATCAAATTCATCCATAATGTCAGAAAAAAAATCATGATTATATTCCAAAATGGGAAATTCCTAACATATATTTTATGCAATGATACATCCCTTAGAAGTTTTGATGGGAAAATACCTTATTAATTTGAATTTGAAATATCTATTTTTTAACTAAAACATTGAATATATAAATGATTGTACTAATCTAGAATGAAATAAATTTGTAGCTAATTTTTTGGTGAAAATTAAAGTATGTACCTCCAAATTATTGAAAACAGAATAATCAACAGTTTTGATTAAAAATTCAGGCCCTTTCACCCTTAGAAATTTCTGTATAATTTTTCCAACATTCTTCGGATATTTATTTTCCAAATATTCCATCCTAATCAATTATGTATAGAAAAATTGGTAGCATCATTCATTCAATCAAAATTTTAGGCATGTTGGATTTTTTCTCCACACATGTAACAAACACTCATCCCCAACAGGGATGTTCCATAATGTTTTTTTAACATTTATTGATTGATGGAAATTAAATTCATCCCTTCATACCCTTTTCTTTTTGTCTTTTCCAAAGTGTTTAACAACCCTACTCTTTTCTTGATTTCATTTAATTTCATAAGATATAATGAATAAATTTTCAATATTCATAACTCTTGACACTATAACATCTTTTTATGAGAATTATTTTTAGACTAGTGATTATAGGTGATATTGTTTTAAAATGTCAAGGAATCAATCAATTATACTTATTTGGTTTCTTATGTATATTCAAACATGATTTTCTAACCTTCTGAAACTAACATCATACTATGAAACAATATGATCCTATCTCTACCGAAAACTCACAAGTTACCTCTCTATATATGTTCCACAATCATAAGTAAATTATTTTTCTAGGAAGAAATTGTTAAATTCCTAATATTACATATTATCTACTTATTCATATTACTTGAGGTTATGATTTAATTACAATAATTAATCAGCATCGCTTAAAAGAATATAAACTACAATGAAAATTTCTTCACTTTAGTTACACTAAAAATAGAAATATTTTATGTAAAAAATGCTTCCATGTCTTAGCTATAAATTTATTAGTTTTCCCATTGAAATTTGGGGGTTTTGAATCATGAAACATTCTAACATTGATCCTATACATTGTGGATTAGGCTGTTACCTAAGGGAATGGTTGTTATACAAATCATGTGTTAGTTATCTCTGCGTATTTATAAGTTTTCCAGTAATAGTTGTATATACCTCTCCCACATCAATGCAATTCATATGATTGAATTTCCAATATAGATTATGTGAATTATTAAAAATATAAATTTATTTTAATATGAAACATTTCTAATCAATGGAATTTAATAAATAAGTTTATGAATCATATTGCATAATTTCAAAAAACATAATATATATTAAAAAATATATGTATATCCCCTGTCACAATAATAAAGAGGATTTTAGTGGAGACATAATTACATTTAAATCTATAATAATGGTTCAAATGAAAATGTGAATTATCCTAAGAATATCCACCAGAAGTGTCAAACGAGCTTCATAGTGAGGCTTATTGTTGTGTACCAGGTAACCCAAAGTACAGCCCAAAACACCATTTCAGAGATATTATTCGTAGGTGCATCTATTCAAGAACTACATCCAGTTGTAGTTTCCAGACATGAATGTATTGTCTAGGAATACCCACATATTCAACAAATTTCCAAAATTATAGGATGTTCCTATATACTTATTCTGATTATATATCTTTGTGTATTGTTACATAATGAATTTCTATTCAAAATCTAGTTTCCATGGTTTATACTAAACTTCCATTGATACCAACAAAAAATCCAGGACATATGATGCTTGGAACATGTGATTTATTTTAGATTATTTTCAGGATCTGTATATACCAAATCATAATGGACCAATATATTTAGTATCCCTAGAGAAAGAACAGTCTAATTATGAGTTATATTACATCATGAAATAAAAAATAATATAACATTCCCATTGAAAAGACCAATATCTCGCAGAATATCCCTATAGGTCAGTCATAATATACCTCTAAACATCTTGGGGAAAATGTATTACCTGAAAGAGGTGAGAACATATGATTAGTAATGATAATAAATAGAGCATAAGTTTTCCTATATAAGTTTAATGATTTAAGGAATGTTATAAAATTGTAACACTATCCTTTTAGAATCCACCTAATCCATAATATGGTAATAATTAATCAAATAATTCAATTTAAATGATCAGATGGATATTCTACTAGTAGTATAATCACATGTAATATCAACAACTAATATCATAAATTGGGAATGCATAATATCGAACAACATATGTGTATCGTCAAGTCCTTCTTCCATGACTATATATAAATGGGAAAAAACAAAGTAGATTGTCTAATGAGACCTACTTATGCATTTAGGGGCTATAGTAAGTCCCATCAATAACATACTATTTCTAATGCTTTTCTCTTAAGAAAGTGGTAATACATAACCATCTTCAATCTTAATTTTAAAACTATCATATAAAATCATAAATAATTATCAATAAATGTTTTGTTGTTATAAAGTAGCACACCATTGTCAAACTATTCATAAGACCATCAATACAAAATGACTTTTTTATCATATGAAATCATGCTCAATTAAACATATGATCCAATAATGTAACTTTATATAGATTATAATGTATAAAGAAAATCATTAGAAAATTATGCAGATAAATAACACTTTTTTAAATTAATTATTCAAAATACCATACCATTAAAAAAGAATTGTTTTCTTTTTATATTTCTTTAATAATGAAATATATTCATTAAAAACATTATGACATCTTGATGGTGGAATGTGATACACATTCCATATATGAAAACAAAACAATCTTCTCATATTTGTCGAAAATATGAAACAATGTACCTCATAATGAAAATGGAAATAATATTTCAATGAAAAAATTGAACATGGGTATATAAATTTAACCAATTGTCTAATAATAATAAGTATTTTTTGAAATAAATTCTTAAGAACCATGTATATGGTTGTAAAATTAGTCCTGGTAATTTCTTATGTAAAATCAATATTGTATATTGAAACAATTGTGATGGTAACCCTTAATTTACACTACCCTTTAGATAGAATTGTGTTAACCTTCTATATAATTGTTAAATAATGTTAAAATGTTTCAAAAGAACTATATCCATTATTTATGATATCATTTATGATCATATTGTATAATTTTTTTAATAATATTTCTCAGTAATCATTATTTTGTCCATGAAGTAGTTCATTTGATTATTTTTATTTCATCGTGTAACTCTTTCTTATAATCCATTGGATATATCTAATTGATATAAAGAAATAAATTAATTTAATAAATATTATATAAATTAATTTTATACATTAAGATAATTATTCACATTCACATTTATTGGATGATGAATCTTATCGCATTTTGGAGATAGTAGGCCATACGTAAGAACGAGCGAAGATATCATTCTTTATTAGTAAAGGGAAATGATTTCGATGGAATAAGAATTAAAAAGTAAAATATCCTGTCATATTATTTATTTACATCTTTTTATTCATCATTATCCCATTCAAATAATATATATATGAAAAACAGTTTAAACCATGATGTGGAGACTATAAGCCATACATAGTCCTACATAGTAATTTTTTCATAGGATTGGTAAATGTAATAATAGTGTTAACCAAAATCATAAATACAAAAAAAATATAGTTTATTATGGCTGTATTAAATTATTATGAAAACAATATTGGAAAAGGATTTAGAAGAAGAAATGAACTTTGAATGAGTTGGTAAGGAAATTACCTCTTCTTCGACAGTCTCATTATGATTTGCACAAAATAATATCGTAGGATGTAATTATGCTCACTTTATGGATTCTAGGTTGATGTGAGGGATGATTGGAGGTGAATAAGGTAGGATTTGGTCGATTCAATAAGATTTAGTGGAGTGAATAATAGATAAGTATGGTGTCCATTTTTTAGTGGGTAGGGGAACTTTGGGATACACCAAAAAAATAATTTAATATAAATTGATTTTCAATTTCAAATAGCTCAAGTGTAAATTATTTAGAGTATAAATAGAGGATATGTATAAATCCATTGAACCATTACTTTTTATGAATTATTTGATTTTATTTTGAAATATATCATTTCGATTTATCCTTAACTTATCAATTAAATTTTTATTTTGGTAATAATATTCAAAATTTAAAACAGATATAAATATTTAAATATATTTTATCTATTATCTATATGAGGAATATTTTTTATATTAAAGACCATATAAAGACAAGTTTTTCTTTTTTAATTATTTTTTATTATTTTTTAATTATTTAATAAAATGAAATTTTCATAGAATAACCATACTACAAATTTTGACACTATTGATTTAATTGACTTAAATTAAAATCCAAAAAGAATTATAACATTGAAAAAACAACATTAAATATAATATTAACATGTCATAATATGATATAAAATTCATGTATAATCTTAATTAATTCAAATTTCATTGCTTTTAATATTTTAAATACCATCTATTTGATATTTTTATTAATGAAATAATTTCGATGTCACTATTAGGTCATCATTAATGGTAATTATTTAGTCACTAAAAATTATAAATAAATATATTCCAATTATGTAACTCAATTATATTTCTAGATACTATTTACAATATAAGTTATCTTTGGGTTATTCCTATATTAAAATTAATATTCTTATATAAAATGAGAGTGATATTTTCTCACATTTGTTGATTTTTATAATATTATGTTATATTCCTGGAGAAGTGTATTTTAAATGATTCTATTTATAACCTCAGGTGATTTGGGTAAAATTTAGTCATCCAATATGTTCTTAACATGTGTTATTGTATTTTTATAACACTATTTTTACTGTTAATTACATGATATATCCATAACCATGGGATACAAATAACCATTTATTGAAGTCCATATTTATAAAAAAGCTGATCTTATTAGATCCAAAATAATAATAATAATTAAAGTCATTTATTTCTATTATTCTATATTCAATTCATAGAAATATGAAATATAATTTTAATGTAAATCATGTAGTTGTGGTAGGAAAGCCGGTAAAATGACGTTCACTAGTTCAATAAAATTTTTATCTAATTCTATTATAAAAATAATTATAAAGTCATATAGTGGATTAATATAAATATTATTTTTTCTATTATCACTTTAACGGCTTTTTAATAAAAAAAATTTTTATTTGAAAATTTCAATATTTATATAATAATACTGAATTTTTCACTATTCATCAAAAAATGAAACTTTTCGAAAAAATAAAAAAAATTCAACCATAAGTTAATATTGATATTCTGAATTCAAAAATGAAGATGATTTTTAATAATAAATTTTATAAATATCAAAATGTGGTTGATGATATTCATATCCTTTTTCTAAATGGATTGTTTTTTTGATTATGGTGTACACGAATTCAGTGTTACATGATACACAACATATTGAATAATTTAAAATAAAATGAACTATGGAAGCATAGGATGTTACAAAAATTTATTGAGAGGTGTGAATAAGTGGTATAGTTTGAGTTCCTTTTTACAGTGGATGGGGAAAATAATTCTAGAATTTTTTTTAATTTAATTCCACATATGTTTTTACCATGGTCATTGGATCCAATACTAAAAAAATTAAATACTAGGTATGAAAATGTTGGAATATTAACATAAAATGGATTTGAGAAATGTTTATGGGATATATTGGGTCGTACTATTAATTAGTCATCCTTTGATATGTTTATTTTTCTCTTCACTAATATAATTAGTTTTTTTCACGTACCAAAATATTTTTGGACAAAAAACAAATTGACCTCATTATACATTATATACTATGATTATTATAAATATAGAAGAAATTTTTTCAAATTTCAATTATATAAGTGGCAGAGGTTATGTTAAATTTAGTATCGCGAATGAGAAAATAAAGTGATGTTTTACTGATAAAATTTTCAAAAGTTTACAATGTTTTTATAACCAAAATAAATTTGAAATTGATTTAATTGACATAAATTGGAATAATTTTTTAAAATTTATATAATAATTCTTTTAATACTTTTTAATATATAATTTATCCACATAAATAAATTTTATTGAAGTTCATTTCATAATTAAAATTTAGTATTTGTCACTATTCTTCAGAAAATGATGTTCTTAGGAAAACAATTATCACTATATCCTAATTTTTATGATTAAATTTCAAAAATTATGTTCAGTTTAATAAATATAAATTATAAAATTTAATATTTTTTTTAATATTTGGTTGCAATTAAAAGGAGGAAAAATTACCATTAAAAAAATATTGTATTCATGGGTTAAATTAGGTCGTTTTTAAATTATTATAATATATATATTTGATTAGAGTAAAAAAATTATTAGATATATTATACATATATTTTCTCATAAGGTAGTTAATACTATTTTAGCCACTACATTAACAACTAGGTTAATTATTACTAATTTAAATAATAATATTTTAATAATTTAATGTTGTTCAATAAAACATAGTAATGTGTGTAATGAAAATCATCAATGATTCTCACTGAAGTGTGAACCACAATCAAACTCATTATCATATGTGTTTCATTCTATATCATAGCTTGATTTAATTTAAAATATTAAAAAGATTTTAAATTGAGATATTATATCCCCTTAAACATTTGGTGTTTTGTGTTACACAAACTATCGAATACAATGTTCATACTTTAGAATTTTTTTTGTGTTTAAGTGAGAAATAGTTATTTGGCGTCCATCAATGAAATCCTAAATAACTCATTCAATTTATATAAATTATTATATCCTACATGTAAATCACATGTAAATACATTCAATAAATGTAAATATAGAATTTGGGCTCGAGTTCTTCAAGGACACATAGCCAACCACACATTCCTTCACTAAATCCATAATATCATAGAATCTATTCAGCCACATATATTATTTAATAAAATATATGATTAAAATGATTTTTTTAAAATTATGATAGTCCCATGTTTTAGTTCCCGTGCATTAAAATAATAATAATAATATTTATACATGTGAATTACTAGTATTACCAGACATGTGACTACAACATCCAAGATAATTCAAAAGAGAACAATACTCTATGTTAGGCGACTTTACTAAATGATATTAATAATTTTAGGGGGACAACCAATCCCACAATATAAGGTGAATAATAAAATATAATAATATAAGTTAATATAATTTCTATTTCATAATCCCAACCATCTGGATAAGGTATACATGAACCATATTTATCACCAAAATCATGTATGTATATCTCATAATAATGAACATAATCAATGGGGAGTGATATTTCAGGACCCCCCTACATAAGAAATATTATGTTATATGTCTATAAAACTTGACATAGGGGGGGTAGAACATCATTCTCGATTACCATGTCTATGATACTATAGTAATAATTCAATATATGATAATCCAACATCAATATTGATCATATATACCAATCATCCATTAAGGGGAATTTTTTGTCCCCCAAGATTTAATGGAACCATCTTTTTATAAATAAGATTATAATTATAATATTATCCATTCTACCATCCATTTCATACCATAAAACACATATATAGAATAAAAACCATCCCACAATTAGAACAGTTTATACAACTAAGGCATTTAATTTATAATTCAAAACAAGGCCATGGAACAAATCATGCCAAAAATAAATAATTCCAAATTTCATCATTAAATTAACGCTATATTACTTTTAAACAAAAAATCCCTAAATATGTGTCTTTTACTATAAATTATGATATATTATCAAAAAAAATTATTTCATTCACATAAAATCTCAATTTACTGGAATAATCATAACACCAAAAGGGGTGACATAAAACACAATCCATGCATGGAAAAATTAAAAAATTCATTAGTATTTTAATTAACACATTATATGGATATTTGGTCATATGGAGGATAATAATAATTATGTATAATTATACAAAAATACACTAAGGGGTGGTTTGGGTTGAGGTCATCATCTAAAACAACATCAAAGGGGGTCAAATACACATCAAAATGTAGAATATCAATTGAATTAAATAAATTTAAAATTTAATTAGAGACACAATGTAAGTATAATACTTGGAACAATGGTAAATTATATAAATAATGAAACATTTAAACGAAACTATATAGTCCACCTACATAATTTTTTGATAGTTTAGTGATCCATCATAAAGATTTTATTAAAACCAAAATTAGTGAAATCCAAAGATTAGAAAAATGCATTGAAAGTATGTGGAATTAAATAATATTTCAATTTCACCAATTATTGATATAAAAATAATTAAATTGGTAAGACAAATAATTACCATACTATTACACATCAAACGAGACATTTAGATATTGATTTTATCACCAAACTCGCAAGATACATCAATTATTATATGAGATTTGGGGTGAGATATCCCACACATTGGGAGGTGATATGAATAATTATAAGAGAAAATTTGACAATCCCCTTTTAAAGAAGGTTGGGGAAATAAATTTTTTTTCCTCTTTAAATTATTGTTTTGTTTAGCCAATATATTTGGAAAATAATTTGACAACAATGTTGTCATGAATTGACCTGAGTAGGCAATGAAACGGTCACCCTGGCAAGCCCATGAGAAGTCCCAGGAGGCATTCCCAATCATCCTATGATGGAGACAATCACTAAGGTAATAAATAGAGTTCACAAGTGAATGATATCGCCCAATTATAATCATCTAAAGAAATATAGGAATGAAATGGACAACCAAAAATACTTTTACAAAGATATTAAACTGAACATTATTTGTACAAGAAACTGAAAGTACATCTAAATGAAAAAATCTATTGACAAATCTGATAACCAACTAACTCTATGTGACCTATCTAGTCACTCTCTAACATAATTATCACTTGTCCATGAATTCGATTGATCCCAAGATAAAACCTGTATAGTGGATAAAAATATACGAAAACTATAGGCATGTGTATTAAAACATAGTAGGTTATACTAATATTTTATTCCAAATTTTGTTCCATTAAAATAAAAGAAACAACAATTTCATGTTTTAAATATCAATATAATAGTCTGTTTTTAAAATGAGGTTCCATTATATAATAATTACCTGAAAAAAATTTCATGTCTTATAAAAAAGAATCTCAGTATCAATTATTCAAAGAGGTTGAATAATAAATTGAAAGTAGTTTTCAATAGAGAATTTTTAAAGACTGTTAATTTTGAAAAAAACACATGCTATTGTCTTTACCAACTATGAAAATAGTTTTCTGATGGTGAGAAAAAAATATCTAATGATAACATGTCTCGAGAACACCCCTATGCACTAGTTCATTGTGGGTACGAGGTACTTCGTATATCTGTGAAAGTAACCATCTAAATATCCTTTATTTTTGACATGAGCCCCTAGTAGATATTATATCCATAACCAAGTGCTTCTCCAGCATCATCATCACAATCATAACCATAGTATAGTTAGTGTTGTCATCATCAAACTTGCTATAGGAAACTGGTGCCAAACCCCACAGGATCACTTGGATACTAGTACACATCCACCCACCTTGATACCAGGTTTTCTTTCTTGCACTTAACCAAGGTCAAAAAGCACTCAAATATAAATTTCATATGAAAATATTAGCTTCACATCACACATCCAGCAAACTTCACACACACAATTAAGACATTTTTTTTCATGGATCAATAAACCACTTAAATTTTCATAAAAAATTCAAGATGTATAATGAGTCCATGCACATAAAATCCAATCATAAATGCTGTTTTTTGGGAAAAACCTTAAATAAAATATAAACCAATAATTTTTATCCAAAAAACCAATTAATATATAAATATCATATTCCATAATGTGGTGCCAAAAAATTGAACAAGAAATAAAAATTGAAAACATTTTTACAAGAAAAAAACAAAACAGGACTTTAAGGTTTTCTCAATACTAAAATTTGAAAAATGTATTGATTTATATTTTACAATGGATGTTAATAAATACCATTTAATTCATAAAAAAATTAATTAATTACTTAAAATACTTGGGTTTTATACTCATAACACAACCATTTTCATAAGGTTGTGAATTTAGCCTTTTTTCTGGCATCTCGGGCCAAAACATGTGGTAAATCAAAACCCATTTGATTCTAAAATAAAATCTACATTAGAGAGCCATATAAGGACCCAAAAATACCATTTTAAAATATTTAAATTTGTTAATTAATCCAGATAAAATATTTTTAAAATCAAACAAAACACATAAAATCTATCCATGCAATTTACCGAACACATGAAATGCCCTTTTAAACAAAGAAATTTATTTTAAGCATACAACAAGGAATAAAACACATATTGCATGCCATATTTTATTCAAGATACTGAAACATGTTCAAAATACCATAATACTAATTATAAAACACAAAAACTAGGTGAAAATTTTAATGGTTAATTAAAACAAACACATGGTGTGCACTTTCATTAAAAACAACAACACCTTTCACAAAACAAGGCCTAAACTACCATTTTGATCACCCAGAAATTTTTCCAAAGGCTGAAATACAATAATATACTTATATTTCAGGTAATAAAAAAATAAAATGATGAAACTTAAATGATAAATTCATGTTCAACGGATTTCCTACCTTCAAATCCTTTGTGTAATGGAAATTCACAACCTATATCACCATCTTATTTTTTATAAATGCTAAAATTGTGAATAAAAGCCCCAAATGAAAAAACACCCCATAAAAATCATGGTATTGCATAAAACTATGTCATGAATGAATATAAAAGAATATAAAAACTAAAAATAATGAAAGGAGGAGTAAGAGGGAGGAGAAATAAGAAAGAATCTCACATTGGAAACAAGAAAACTCTTCATATTCCCTTATATCTACACCCATAGAGGTAAGGGAATGGATTTAATCATCTTGGAGAGTCTTATATGGCCATTAAAAACCATTTAATAAATTTTTTTGGAAAAAAGTGTATAGATTAAATGATTTATGAATTATACAAATTACTATGGAAAAAATTAGCTGATTTGAAAAATATTGAAATGTGTTGCCCTAATCAATAACTAATATGAGCTCTAAATAGGACAAATGAAACATCTCTGGGGTGCCTTGTTTTACTATGCTGGATTTAAAGGTGAAATCATTTTATAATATAAAAAAAATAAAATGATATGAAATAAACAATTTTTTTAAAATGCTAATGGGCCCATGGGCCTGCCCAATACAAAAATAAGTAAAAAAAATTTCCTATCATTATGAATTCATAAGAGGTCCAAAGGAATATGGTGGTTTGATTATGTAATGGTATAAAATATATAATGTGTAATGAGTGAAAAATGTTGAAAAAAGTACTTATACAAGAATGAAATGTTGTTTTCAAATCTCGAAACAGAATCACGGTTGGCCTAAATCAAAAAGTAAAAAATCAATCTGAAAAAATACCCAATCAAGTAATGGGGAACCCAAAGTAAAATAATTTGACATATATGGATGTTCCAAACTCAAAATAAAACTCACCCAACACCCATGAAAATGATCATTATTTTCAATGATCCTGATCAAAACAAATATTTGAAAAGAAAAATAACCGAGTGTGAGAATTTTATTCACCATTATGGCTATCTGCCCCCAGAAATCCAAAACACATTAGAGATGATTGAACCAAAATTAAGTATTATATATCCACATGATATATCCTATTAATCCAACGATAATTTCATTCACCATCTACAAAACGTAATCCTCTTCACCAAATGAAGACATATCCCCCAACCACATTGTGAAAATAATCGAAAAGGTCTAGCCCCCGCCTCCACAACCAAGCCAAGACCAGATTTTTGGGCCTTCTCCCAACAAACACAATGAACACCTAAACCAATGTTCACTCATGGAATACCAATAATTGCGGTGAAATTAGGAATGGGCTCCCAACCATTAATCACATCTACTATCTAAGAAATCTTTAATGGAACGATATCTGAGACCAATAGTGGCACTCCCCACCAATAGAGACCAACTACAAATGAAAATAAAGGAATTAATAATGAACAATAATTGGGGATCAACCATATGGGCACAAAAAAACTATCCCAAAAAAGCGGAGAAACCCATGTTAAATGGGTTACAACATTAACCTCTAAACCACCCACTCCCGATAGGAGGGGATAAGAACTTGGCCAACACTTTTTGCACCAATCCAGACCACCACTACACAGGGAGGGGAGGGGAGGGAACCTAATCATTAGGCCACTTAAACACAAAATGAAACAAAGGAAATACCCAAGACTCTCCACCTATGAATAAGTAAATCCATGACCAGACCCGATATACCAAGGCATCTCACAAGGTCATTAATCAAAAACCTATATCCATTAAATCTTAACCATAGACACTGTGTGAGGGGTAAGTCAACTATCCTCGTTACAAAAAGAGGAAATTCACAGTGAAAAGGTGACACAATAGAGTAGAGACTACCCTATAGAAATTTTTTATGTGATCCAAGTAGATCACTCCACACCTATAGTGATTTTTTGACTACGTGAAAATCATCACTTTGAGTCCTATTGCTAGAACCCAAATTCTTAAAGAATCTACATCACTGTAGTCAAGTGCTATGGATCACACCATTAGAAAAGAAAATATTTGATCAACCATACACCTTCATCTAAATAAGAACTCATATATATATATATAAGAAAATACATTCTCAATCTGAAGGAGGAGAAAAATGGACAAATAATATGATGGATCACATCAACATCACCAAAACACAACTGATATGTTCAAAAGAATTATCACAACCAAAAATTAATTTAAATAAATCCCAAAAAAGATCCCTATTTCAAAAAATGGGAAGAGGAATTATTTTATGCAGTGGATCTAGCCTGTGAAACATGATAAAGAACCATTAGGTTGATCAACTGGAAATGTTTAAGACATAGAAATATCTGTTTCTACATCAAAACATCCAAAACATCATGAGACATCCACTGATTATTACTCCAAAACCAAGCCACCAACAAGATCCCATCTCAATAAACAATTAGATTATGACTTCTAGATCACAAGGAATAATTATTAATAAACAACTCTACAAATATATAGGGAAATTTCAATCCACATAGCCATTGGTTTATAATAAAATGCCATAATTTTTCATCTGTATTTTTTATGATAATCATAGTAAATTGGTAGATTTCCTTATTCACCATTGGTGTTTCATCAAGTCTCACTCACATGAACATCTACATGACACCCTAGACTCCCAACCACCATTCCATAAATACCATCTTTCCAGAAATCAATAAAATCACTATTTTGAGAAGCCATGGAAACCCCAAAGAGAAAAACCAAACAACATAATTCAAAAAATCATGTTTCATGCAATGGAACACTATCCATTAAGTCAAAAAGCCTTTTCATATTTCAAAAAACACACCAAACTTTATCAAGATCCATTTTCATAAAAAACACCCCCATTTAATTATTAACATCTTTTCACACAACCAAGCTACTCCAAACAACCCCTACCCATTTAATAAAATTAAGAAATGTATTTTTTCATAATTTGAAGGCCACTAAGACCAATAACATTTCTATAAAAAAAATCATCCCAAAACCAATTACCAAAACAAATTCAAAATATTCAAACACTTTTCAACATTCCAAAACAACCAATTTAAAACAACGATTTAGAATCACCTTAAAATGATTCACACAATCAAAGCATTTTATTCTGTCAAAACACAAGTTTAGATATGTGATAATCCAATAATGTTAAATAATTTCCACATCCTCCTGAAAAAATATGATTCACAATAAACAAAACCATTAGAACCATTATAATATATAAAATTTAAAAAACACATTTTCCACTTTTCAAAATCCAATCCTTCCTTTAAAACCCATTTCCACAATTCTTGCCTGAGTATTTTCAAAACATGAATTCTGAATTCAGGAATATTATGTGAGTCCCACAAAAGGAAACTAGTGTAGGTGGGTGAAGTGTCCATATGGGTGGCGACCATATACAAACACACCACCAACACAGAGAGTCTTATTTGGACAATGACTTGGGCGCCAAATGGAATTATATGCCCTTTGAGCTCACTGAGCCATTTTGTCCAAATCCCCTTGTTGTATCCCAACATTAAACAATCAACAGAACCAAAGACACTAATAAAACAAGAGATCCCATGTACACCTGAGGATCGAAATGGGAAATAGTTCATGGCTATCTTCCCAAAAAAAACCCTCATGAACCAAAAAATGAAACAAAATCTACCTTAACATACCCTAAATTACAAGGGCACTATAAATATAATGCGCTGATAAAAACCGACCTCCTATAGTACCATTTTTTCTTGCACTGGCCTGTGTTGACCCTGAAATGATCTCCCAAGCCATTCCATGACATATCCCTAGATGAATTCTAGATCCTCTTGGGTTGGAAAGAAGCACTGTGGGAATTAATAGACTGCAAAATGGAATGATTTCTCATAAATATTTTCAATCAAACAAATAGTGGAAGGAAATTTACAGCCTAAAATTAATTTACATCAAAATTAATCTAAGTATTATTGGTCAAAAAATAGAAAGTACAAAAAAACCAACAACTCAACTAACCAAACATAATAACCAACTAACTCCATGTGACCACTCTGGTCACTCTCCAACACAATTATCACTTGTCTCCAAAGGCAATCAAACTGATGTTGAAACCATCCCAGAGGCTAAAAACTGGAGAAGACTATAAGTGTGAGTTTTAAACTCAGTAGGTTAGCCCAATACTATATTCCCAATGAATATCCATTAAAAAAATTAATTTAATTTTTTAAATACAATATATAAAATTATGTTCTTCAAATTTGGATATATGCTATAATAATTATCATTGAAAAAAATGCTTGTTTTAAAAACATGAATGCTAGTAACATTTTTTCAAAGAGGTGCAACATCAAAATGAAAATATTTTTCATGAGGGATACATTAAAGAAGGTAAAATTCTAAATGAAACACACACGTAGCTGAATTTAGCAGATGAGCAAAAAATATGCTGTTGATGAGTACAAAATAGCCAATGATCACAAGTCTCATGAACACCCCTATGAAATAGTTTGATTTAGGTACCAGGTACCTCGTATCTCGATGAATGTTACCATCACAATATCTATTCTCATGCACACAAGCCCCCAGTAGGGAGAATACTCATAACATAGTGTTTTCTTGAATGAATAATCATAATCATCATTATAGTTTATTAATTTTTGTCATCTCCTAAAATGAAACGTGAAACTGGGGCTAAATCCTACAAGATCACTAGAATACTAGCACATGTCCACCTATCTAGATACCCTAGATTCCCAATTATAGTCAAAATAGTAAAAAAATACCGGAACCGGAAATATAATTTTCACATGAAAATGAAACATCCACAACACACACCCCCCACCGATCCAAAACATATTTCATTAATTGATTAATATACCAGATAAATTTTCATAAAAAAAATTCAAAAGATATAATGAGGCCTTTCATATAAAAGCGATTCATAAATGCTATTTTAAGAGAAAAACCCGTAAATATCACATCAAACATAATTTTTTAACCCCAAAACCAATCAACAAATAATTTTAATGGACTATAAAGTGCCCCCAAATGATAGAACATAAAATACACATAGAAACCATTTTTTAAATAAAAACATTCCAAAGATTACTTTAATCATTTCTAAAAAATAAAATTTGAAAACTAAATGCTTTTCACTTTTATTAAGTAGGGGTATCAGCACCATTTACAACATGAAAAAATTATAAAATTTCATAAAACACTCAGGTTACATATTCAAAACACGAGCATTTTCATAAGGTAGTGAAAGAGGCCAATTTCCAACAACTCGGACAAAACATGATGTAAAAAGATTCATTTGTTTGTAAAATAAAATCCACATTGTAATGACATATGAGGGAAAAAAATACCTTTTTAAATAATACCAATTCATTTATAAATCCAAAAAAATAATTTTTAAAATCACATTAAACACATTAAAGCCAACCAGGCAATTTACCGAGCACAAGACAAGCACTTTTAAACAAAAAAAATTATTTTATTCACATGTCATGGAATTTAACACAAATTTCAAGCCATATTATATTCAAGATACAAATTAAATGTTCAAAAAAACATAATCCAGGTTCTAATGCTCAAAAATTATGAAAAATATAATGGAACCTTTAAAAAAATAGGCAGTGTGGACCTTCATTACAAAACCAAAATACCTTTCACAAAATAAGGATTGAAAAATAGTTTTAAAAACCTTAAAATTATAAAAAGGTAGGATAAAAATAATAAAAATATATATCAACTGTAAAAAATAATAAAATGATGAAATTTGAATGATAATGTTATGTGTAGGGGACATTCTTGTTCAAATCCTTTCGGCAATCAAAATGCACACCCGATATCACCATCTGATGGTATATAAACACTAAACCTATAAATAAAATCCACAAAAGAAACAAAAACCCATATGAAATCATGTGATTACAGAACCCATGGTTGACCATGACTACAAGAGAATAAAAATCCAAAAAATAATGAAAGGAGGAGGAAGATGGAGGAGAAATAAGAAGGAATATCACCTTAGAATCTAGAATTACCATCGTATTCCCTTAGATATACACAAATCGAGATAAGGGAATGGATTGATACTTTATGGAGAGTCATATACGGTTTGTAAGTACCTTGTAAATATGATTGGAGGTAAAAAGAGTATGGAATGAATAATATATGAATGATACAAATTACATATGGAAAAGCTGAACGATTTGAGAAACAATGAGAGGTTTTCACTAATACAATACTAATATTACTAACAAATAAGTAAAATGGAACATGGAGGTTCTACTTGTATTCTTATTCTAGAGGTGGAGGTGGAGACAACGAAAAATATGAAAATATAAAAAAATATAAATGATACAAATTATTTTTTTTAAACTGCAAATGGACCCACCGGTTGACACAATACCAAAATAAGTAACCGAAATTAACAATGATTATGAATAATAAAGTGTTCCAACAACATTTGTTTGTTTGAATCTGTCAGAGGAGGAAATGTATTAAGTGGAATGAGGTCAAAATTTTGAAAAACATATTATTTATAAAAGTAACTATTTTTTTAATTCTTGATACGAGATCATGGTTGGCCCAAATCATTAAGTAACCACCCTTAATCAAAAAACACACAAAAAAGAAATAAGGAATCCAATGTACGATGATTAGACATATATGGATATTAAAATATCAAAATTAATGTCACCCAACAACCATGAAAATTATTGGCATTTTCAATGTACCAGATCCAAACCAAGTAAAGAAATGAAAGAAACTGGTTATGACATGTATGGTGGTAATATATAAGGTACATTAACCTCGTATATAATCGAAAAAAAGTTAGAGAAATATTGTCCCTTAATATGTGTATAATTATATTTTAAGTTGTAATTATCATTTGGTTTAGGCCTATTGTATGGGAAAATGGTGTTTAGACTATGTGGATCACCCCTTCATTACTAAATTGGTCAAAAAATTACACCTTAATGGTTTCATAGTTAAAAAACTATACCCCTTACGAAATGGGCTACCATGGTTGATCTATACTTTTTAAATAAGCATGATCCAACAATGAACCTCATTCTTTCTTCTGAAAAAATCATTTCTATACAGAAAAAACTTTTTAGAACTCATCCTTACTATGATGGATCCTCCTGGTCCAAAAACTCAATAAAAATGTCAATTTTATGTAATTAAATCCTTATATTTACATCCCAATTATAAATTTAATATTTATACCATCCAACAAAGGAAAAAATTAAATTCAATTGGATGTTTTAACCAATTCCAAAACATTGGATATTATAATACTCCCGCCATTGAACATATCATCCTCTAGAATCATTGGGGAATAACATTAAAATATAGGTCCTTCTTGGTTCATGATGTCGCATTCAAAAAATTTGAGCCATCAAGGAATTAGAAATACACCTCCAATATTCACATAAATAAAAATTTTCATTAATTTTAATACCCATGTTAATTCCTGGAAACATGTTTAAAGCCACAATAATGATTTTACCCATTCCCATCATACCCCACAAATGATCATGTCATTGTATCTTTTAAAAATAATCCAAATTCACTTACCGCCTTAAGAATTAACCATTTAATGGATATTTAAAATTTATATCACATAAACCATCATAATTCTACACTATATCATGTTTTTATAATTCTAATAATTCCCTTGAAATGATTCCAAAAATATAACACCTACATAATGTTGAGGAAACTACTCTCGATCCTTATTCTAACCACAATGCTCAATTTTGATTGAACTAGTAGAATATGTTCATGTTGGATTTTGTTGAATGTCCCAAAAGACCATTCTAGGGAACATATCTAAAACCACAACTTGCATGATATGATTTCCACAATGATCTTGTACATCCATCAGATAGAGAAACATATAATATACCAATAGCTAATTTCAATAAAAAAATATCCCACTAAGACATTTTTGGCATTTTATAAGCTATCACCATTGCATTTATGAGGACTCATCTGAAGGAATCATCAATCCCAACCATTTATTCATGTAACCTACTAATGGTGATGTATCCTCATCCAACCATTCCTTGTTATTTTTATCATATGGAATATAAGAACCTAAAATTCCATCATAGAAATGGCCAAGAAGATCCAAAACCCTACTTATAATACACTCGGTTTCTAGTATGTATCCATTACTATATTATTTTCATGGTTTTAATTTTAAGGCTGTCGAATGGGGGATTTGGGAGAACATGAAGTGATATTTTGAGGCAAAGGGGAAGTCACACAGGTGGCACACAGTTTGTCTAAACCGTGCATCCAAAACTGTTAGTAGTTGGTCTTGGAGGAAATGGATTTCGCACGGGCGGCACACGGTTAGCACACAGTTTGTCAAAATATACGAACAAACACTGAGGCCACTTAAACAAGATTCTATACAGGTGGATCTCATGTGTTTTTTGCCATATGTAGCTCATTTTTCTCCTATACAACCCTAACTTGGGATTCTGGTTCTCATAAGGTATTGGAGGGATCTCCCATCGTTCTAAAGGAAATCTGAAGGCTTCTATTGGCGAATCGAAGCCGGATTCATGAGGTATGTGATCATCTTTGATTGTTTTCTTAGATATACTTAGATATAATTTTCATCCCCTCTCCTTTTATTATATATATTCTTGTTATTTGTAGATCTAAGTGTGTGGATGACAAATATGATGATATTTGGTCTTGATCTTACTAGGAGAAGATATCTAAGGAGGGTTCTTGAAAAAAACATGATCTTCTTGTGCGTTCTCTGTTTGTTAGGGTTTTTTTCAAAAGCTTTGAGGTAAGAGGTTTCACTATCGACTCCTCTTGTTAGAGTTTATTAGATTATTTTAAAATTGGTGTATTTAAATGGTTTTGATTGTGAAATGAATGGAATAAATCTTCATTAGTGAGGATTTATGGTTTTGATGTGATTGTGAAATCTTGGTGAATTGTTGTGCAATGTAATTTGGCTCCGTGAATTTATAATTTCTATTTAAAAATACAGATTTTCTGAAATTGTACAATGTTTGATGAGAAATGGGTTTTGAATAAAAATGGTGTATTATTGAAATGTTTTGAGATTGAAATGACTTTCATGGAATTGGTTTTCAATAAGTAAGTGTTGTATTAAAAGGGTTTTTTGGCCTGATTTATGGGAAGATGTGGAGTGTGATAATTTTTCATTCGAGACAAATAAGGTTTTGGAGTCTCCCCCATTATTGTTAGGATGGATAAGGGTTAGGGATCTCCCCTGTCAAACATTCATATTGTATTCAGGGAGGATAAGGGTTATAAGCCTCCCCCATCAGTGCTGGGATAGAAAAGGGTTAGGGCTCTCCCCCGTCAAAAATTCAGGTTCATTTGTGTTGGATAAGGGTAATAAGTCTCCCCCATCATGGTTGGGATGTATAAGGGTTAGGTATTCTCCCCTCTTCTAGGTAGCATGCATGGTTGGTTGCATGAGATTATGAAATGGTTGGGTATTCCAGAATAGGATTTTCTGAATTGGTTCTAAATCTAGATTTGATATTTTTCGGGAAAAATAGTATGTTGTAAAACTGGATTCAATTGCACTAGGACAGTTTTGGTTACAAATGGTTTTGGAAACATGTTTATATATAGTTATAAACTTATTTTGTGAAAATTTGTTATACAAATTTTTTTTTATATAATTGATGCTAACTCTTCTATCTTAGTGGCATGAGTAGGGAAGTCATCGAGGGAAACCTACTGGGTTTTATACTCACCTCTACATTGGCATGTTGGTTCTTTTACATATGTCTTATTTAGGGACATATTAAATATTAAAGCATCTTATTCCTAGTAGCTCTTGGTGATGCTTGGGAGATGTTGTGGAGCATGGAGCTTATAGTGCATTGAGTCCTTGTGTCTTTGAGAGTCTTGAGTTGTTTCACTATTGTTCACATTGATACATTGTTTGGTCTTCCAACGTTGTGTAATCTAATATTTTTTGAAATAAATGAAGTTTTTTTAGTTGTCTTTCAATAGTTCATGCACCATATAGTGAATGTTTGGGTGCGTTTGTTTGGTTTACTGTGTTATTTATTTAAGGGTAAATATCCACCTACTTGTATTAGAAACCCTTCGACATTTATTGCTAGCCTTTGGCGTTTTGGGGATGTCTCTAAAGGCCTATTAATAACTATTTGAGCTCTCAATCCATTGGGAATTGGTGGGACATTACAAATGGTGTTAGCATGTTCCGTCCTTTCCTAACAAGTAGTCATCTGTGTTCTTGGTCTTGGATTTGAAATTCATTTTTGTGTATTCCTTGAGAAATCATAGATAAGAGTAGGATTGATAGAACATGAAATGTATGGCATAAAATTACGTATCTAACCCGTTTAGGTTGGACTTCATGTTACTAGGGTGTTGGGTATGTAAGTGTTTTGGATACACTTCTTGAATGTTTGAAATCTCATTGTCATGGGTTTATCCAATGAGATGAGCATGAAATGAATTATATAGGAATGACTTCCCACTATTATGGCATATATCATTGTTAGAATTGAGTAATGATGTTGTGAAAGGTGCGAATTTTAAAAAAAATGAAGAAATTGTTTTCAAGCGAATGACTTTGAAAACAAGGTATTTGGTGTATTTTAAAAATCATTTGATTTTCCAAAACTTTTTTGAATGTTTTAAAAAATGGTTGATCATGGAAAAAAGGTTGTTTTTGGAAATACAATGATGTGGTATATGATTTTATTGAATTTGAAATGCTAAGCCAATAGTTTTAGAGAGTGAGATTGACATAGTTCATGTCCGTTTAGAAAATGGAAATTTTGGAAAGGTGGACAGCATCGTTATGATAGTGTTGTCTAATAAATTTTCAAATGAGAATTATAGATTTCTACAGAACTGAGATTCAAGGTTGGTTGTTCTGTTTATAGATATTAGGTAGGTGTCATAGAGACCAACCAGAAGTGTCCAATGAAAACATGGTTGCACCGAGCCCCAGGTGAACCAGCAGTTAGTCCAGAGGATAGTGCATGCTTTCCAAGCTGTGGGAAGTGTGAATAGAGGGGTATATCCAAAAAATGTTGATTATGCAGATCAGTTCCAAAATCATGATCCACCATTATTTAGGCATGATTCCGACATGGAAAGGGTAGAGACGTGTCCATCCAGAATGAATAGAATTTACAAATTCTTGGGTACACCGGTGGAGTTGAAAGTAAAGCTAGCAACATGTAAGCTAGAGAATCTAGCTCTTCAATTGTGGTAGTTGGTAGTCTTTGTGGGAATGGACTAGGGTATGACATGGGAAGGATTTGAGTAATTTTTTAATTATTAATTCTTCCCACATATGTTCATAATTCAGAAACAACTGATTTCTTCACTCTGAAGAAAGAAAATATGTCTGTGACATAGTATGCAACTATGTTTATGAGCTTAGTGCAGTTTGCACACGAGATGGTGGGTAGCACGTTGTT
Organism: Viscum album; assembly: GCA_963277665.1. Taxonomy (NCBI): domain Eukaryota; kingdom Viridiplantae; phylum Streptophyta; class Magnoliopsida; order Santalales; family Viscaceae; genus Viscum; species Viscum album. Next base: position 1,971,465,702 of record OY728132.1, read on the forward strand.
GAAGGAAATGATATTTAAAGCGGGGTTAAGGTAATAGAGCCACTTCAAAATAGTATTTCTATGTATGTATGATCACACAAAGACGGTGATTCTAGAAATAGTTGCTCAGTGGGATCTATTGGGAGCTTTTGGCCGAGGAAGCATGATGGTACCCATGGGGAATAGTGGGAGCATCGGTTTAAAAACTGAGAACTCCTCTTGTTGAAAGAGAATGTCAAGACTCTGTGGGTAGAGCATGTGCTATAACTATTTATGGATTTGAGATAAAATTAACCTTCTTGTTGTTGTACATTGATTTCAATGATGAAATCCTAGGTATGGATTGGTTGACAATGTTTAAGGCTCACATAGACGGCTATAAGAGAACAGTTAGTTTGATGAATGAGGATGGCATCGACCATCTCTTTAGAGGAGAGAGGATAGTAAAGAAAGATGTAAAGAGATTGTTGGTACCAATGGTGGTAATGATCACTCACCAACTGGCAGTGTTGACTTTGGTATCAGTAGAAGCGATTGAGGAAAATAGTTTTCCATCTTTTGTGGATAAATTTTTCATTGTCTTTCCCAATAAAATGTTCGGGTTACCACCTCTAAGGGAAGTGGATTTTACGATTGATATCTTTCCGGGGACCACTATTACTTCACTTCCGTCTTATTTAATGTCACAACAGAGTCACGTGAATTGAAAGTGCTGCTAGAGGAGCTAGAATGAAAAGGAGATATGTCCGATCAGTTAAAAGGAGATCAGTGGTTCTACAAGATTGGCATGCGACTAGGATATCACCAGTTGCGAGTTTAGAAGGGGTATATTCCAAATATTTCTTTCAAAAGCAGATATGGACACTAAATATATGTAGAAATTCATTTCATTTTAGTTAATTCACCATTAATCTTCAGGGATTTAATGTATCAGATATTTCAGTGATATCTGGATTCTATTCTTATGGTGGGTTTGGATGATATCTTGGTGTAGTCATTGAAAATGGATGATCATGAGGTGCACCTAGAAACAATTTTACAGATCTTGATAGATCAACGTTTGTATGAAAAATTATCAAAGTGTGATTTTTGGATATGGGAAGTACATTTCCTTAGCCATTCCATCCCTGATAAAGTCATTTCTATTGATCCTAAAAAGATATAATCTTTTATCTCTTGGAAACCACCAATGAATGTGTTTGAGATACCAATATTTCTTGGTCTATCTGGTTACTATCGATGCTTTGTGCGTGGTTTATCATGACTAGCATCACCAACGATAGCTCTGAAAATGAAGAATTCTTCATTTTTATGGATAGAAGAATTACATAAATCGTTCCAGGAACTCAAGGTTCGTCTTACATTGGCACACATCATGATCATTCCAGAATTATGATAGGGGTATGTGGTGTACTGTGATGCTTAATGATCAGGGTTGGGTTTTGTTCTCATTCAAAGAGATCACATAGTTTCTTATTGTTCAAGGCAGTTGAGAGTGTATGAGAAAAATTACCAGACACATGATTTGTAGTTGGCTCCAGTCATCCATAAATTGAAATCATGGAGACATTATCTTTTGGTGAGAAATTTACGATGTTTATGGATCACAAAATCATGAAACCCATTTTATCATAGTGATATTTTAATCTAAGGAAATGGATATGGATGCAGTATCTCCAAATGCTTGACTTTGACTTAATATACATACCCAGATAAGGAAATTTTGTGGCGGATGAATTGAGTATAAAATCATATGCTCAGGTGGAGAAAGTATCTTCGGATGAATGGCAGATGACGTTGGTCTTAGCCTACATGCATGTGGAATGTGATAACTGAGGTGATGTTGTTTTTTTATGTTAATGTACACATGTTCCTGATTTAGGAAAGATGATCAATGAAGCAAAAACATCTGATGCAGAATGTCTGATGGTAAGATCAAATCTCAATGGTGGGGAGACCATTGAGGGTTTGAAAATTTATGGGTGTTTGGTTTTGTGTCTCATATAATAGAATGTTGTAATTATGGTTTTTCAGGAACAAATATTTCATTATTATCACTATTCAAGATTTGATGTACACCGAGGTATACAGAATATGTATAAGGTGTGGAAGGAACATTTTTTGTGGAGCGACATGAAAAAGAAGGTGGCCAAGTTCGTCTCACGGTGCATAACTGGCCTCCATGTAAAATCAGAGAATCATAGACTAGTGGGTATGTTACAATAAATACCTACACCAGTGTGGAAATGGGATCAAATAGAATTTGATTTTGTTACAGGTCTTCCAAGAACGGTCTGGAAACACGATGCCAATTGTGGGATAGTGGATCGTCTAACCAAGTCGACCCTTTTCATCCAAATTCGTGAAACTCATATAGTGGATGATCTTTCAAAAATCAATATTTGAGAAGTGGTAAAGAGGAATGGTGTACCAGTGTTTATCATCACAGATAGATATCCAAAGTTCAAATATAATTTCTGAAAATTATTAAAGAAAGCCCTTGGGACTCAGTTGACTATGAGCACGACGTATCATCCTCAAATAGATGGGAAATCTGAGCGTACAATACAAACATTGTAAGATATGTTGTGGGATTTTGTAATAAATTTTGGTGGCACATGGGAGGAGCATATACCCTTAGTGGACTTCTCATACAATAATAGCTATCAAGCCTCGACATGCATGGCTCTGTTTGAAGCATTGTATGGGCTTCCTTATCATTCTCCACTATTCTTGGTGGGAACATGTGAAACATCACTAGGTTGGATGAGCCTTTTACATGAAAAAACAGAAAAGATTCAGTAGATTTGAAGGAGGATAGAGACAGGTCAGAGTCTTAGGAAATCTTCTGAAGATCACCATTGAAGATTGTTGTCGTTCGTTGTGGGTGATCATATCTTCCTGAGAATCTCTCCAAGGCTAGGACATCATCATTTCATGAAGAACTGAAAGACCTCTCAAAGATACATTGGCCATTTTGAGATAATATAATGGGTTGTAGAGGTTACATATCAGATGGAATTACCACCATGGTTTAGATCTGTGCATAATGTGTTCCATGTATCTTAATTGCAAAAAATATCATCCTAATCCTTACCAGGTGATCAGATGGGATCACGTTGACCTTGAGCTGGATGATTTATTGATACATATCCTGGTATGGATTGTGGATAGGAATGAGAATGTCTTGTGTTGAAAAAGCATCGATCTAGTGTGGGTTTTATGGAAAAATGGCTATATTGACGAAGAGACATGGAAACATGAAAAGGAAATGAAAGTGTAATGGCCATAAGTCTTTCAGCTGGGTGATGGTTTTCTACATTCTGAGGATGGATAGTCCAATGGTGGGGAGAATTTTGTACACCTGGTTTTTGGTATGTAATACTTACTTGATGCACTTCATGGTTTAAATGTTAAAGGTGTCGAATGGGAGATTCGTGAGAAAATGGATTGATGTTTTGTGGAAAAGGGGAAGTTGCAGGGGCGGTGCACAGTTTGACTAAACTGTGGTACCAAATCATGCATAGTTGGTATTGGAGGCAATGGAATCTACATGGGCGGTGCATGGCTTCTCTAACCGTGTGTCCAAACTGTGCGAGAAGGGTGGTCAAGGCAGTAGCTAATGCATGGTTAGCGCACGGTTTGTCAAACCGTGTGAACGAACCATGCATCCACATAAATAAGATCCTAATAAGGTGGTTCTCAGGAGTTTTTCCCCCTTATATAGCTCGTTTTTTCTCTTAAATAGACCTAAATCGGGATTTTGGTTCTCCTAAGGTCAAGAAGGGCTCTACCATCATTTTGAAGGTGATCCGAAGGCTTCTCTTGGCGAATTGAAGCAAGATTCTTGAGGAATGTGATCATTCTTGTTTGGTTTCGTTGATATACTTAGATTTAATTCTCATATTCTATCGGTTTCTTAGATATATGCCTGTTTTGGGTATATCTAAGTGTGTGGATGCCAATTATGATGAGATTTGGTCTTGATCTTACTTGGAGAAGAGTTCTATGGTGGGTTCTTGAAAAAGAAACCCGAACATCTTGTGTGTTCTAAATTTGTCAGAATTTTTGTCAAAACCATTGAGGTAATAGGCTTCAATCTCCACTCCTCTTGTTATAATTGATTGGATTAGTTTCAAATTGGTATTTTTGAATGGTTTTTATTGTCAAAAGAATGGAATAAATATTATTTAGTGATGATTTATGGTTTTGATGTAATTGTGACATCCTGATGAATTTTTGTGAAAAGTAATTTGGATCCCTGAATTTAAAATGTTTATTTTATATTACGTATTTGCAGAAATTTAAAAAAGGTTTTATGAAAAAGGGGTTCTCAATAAAAACAGTGTTTTATTGAAATGGCTTGAGATTAAAATGACTTTTATGGAATTGGTTTTCAATATAAAAAAATTTTATTGAAAGGCTATTTTAGAGTGATTGTTGTGAAGATGTGGTGTGTGTTCATATTGAATTCAGAACGGATAAGTGTTAGGAGTCTCCCCCATCAGTGTTGGGATGGATAAGGGTTAGGGGTCACCCCCATCAAACATTCATATTTCATTCAGTATAGATAAGGGTTAGGAGTCTCCACCATTAGTGATAGGATGGATAAGGGTTATGGATTTCCCCCGTCAAGCATTCACATTCATTTGGGTTGGATAAGGGTAAGAAGTATCCCCCATCATGGTTGGGATGTATAAGGGTTAGGGATTCTCCCCACTTCTATGTAGTATACATGGTTGGTTGCATGGGATTGAGAAATTGTTGTGTATGATAAGAAGGGATTTTGTGAAATATTTCTAAAGCTCTATTGGTTATTTTTCTATAAAAATTACATGTTTGAAAATTGGATTCAATTTCTCTTGGATTCTTTTTGTTATGAATGGTTTTGGAAACTTGTTTATATTTAGATATAAACTACTTTTGATAAAATGTTTTATACAAATTATTTTTAAATAATTGATTCTAACTATTCTATCCTAGTGGTGTGAGTGGGAAAGTCATTGTGGGATCCTACTAGGTTTTATACTCACCCCTGCTTTGGCATGTTGGTGAATTTGCAGATGTCATATTTTGGGACACAGATAGAGGTAAATCATCTTATTGCTAGTGGGTCGTGGTGATGCTTGGGAGATGTTGTGGAGCTTGGATCTTGGGGAGCACAAAGTCTTAGTTTCTTGGAGAGTGTTGAGTTGTTTATTCATTGTGCAATTTCATAATTGGTTTGGTCTTCCATTGTTGTGTACTTTGATGTGGTTTGACATAAATAAAGTTCATTTAGTTGTCTTTCGGTTGTTCATGCATCATATAGTAATGTTTGGGTATGGTTTGTTGGTTTACTAGAGTATTTATTAAAGGTCAAATCATCCCCCAGTTGTATTCAAAACCCTTCGGAATTTATTGCCCACCTTTTTCATCCTGGGGATGTTTCTTAAGGCCTAGTAATGATTCATTGAGCTCCCAAGCCATTGGAATTGTTGGGGAATTACACTACTAATTAGAGTGGTTTTCCCTATTTAACATTTTCACACTCACCAAAATATGAGCATCATATTTATCCCATTAATTAATAAAAAACAACACTACATACCCAAGAATTATTCTCACAAGACATTATAACTAAAATGGATAGGGTCCCACAAATTTCAAGCATGAACATAAATTTAATCCTTCACTGAATCCCATATCTGAAGATTTGTTTTCATTGAGGAAGATAAATTTGAATTGTAATGGGGTTAATTATCTCCCAATGACCAATGGCATAATATGATCTAGTTATATTATATCAATACTTCTCCTTTATTTAAACTATCAGAGTGTTCTTCATTGATGAAAAAATGTGTTTTTCAAAAGCACCATGGAAGATATCTGATTTCAGTCAATGTACTTCGGGAAATTTCAAGATAAGGGGGATTATATCCTCTTAATAAGAATATATTTAAATTATTATCGATAGGAATGTATATATCTCTCAAATCCATGATTTTATCTACTATGCTAGACCTATATATTTCAATTCCAAACAACATGTGCCTTGAACATGTGTTTCAAGTTCTATTCTTGTTTATCCATAATCCATTGTAATTTAATCTCACTGTCATTAATCTCTAGTTTACATGGACAACATATTTCACGTTCTGAGGTGCCAATATTGAACCATTACACTATTTTTCATGCTCTCAAGAATCATTATCAAATAATATTCATATAAAAATGAAACCCAACAAAACATTATTTGAATAAATTAAGAGTTCTATATGTAATCCTCTTTAGTTTTAGTCATATCACATGTCTCACTTTTTTAATGTTCTATCACCTCATGAAATCAATGATAAATATTGAGAGCTAATAATATTTGCACTAGTAAATTGAGATAGACGCAAAAAAATTTCTATTCAATGTAGCTATTTTTTAAATAAATAAATCATGGGTTTTTCTAAAATCATTGTAATTACCATAATGAAATAACAAGACTCAATCATTTACCATGAATCTATCATGAAAAGTTACTAAATTAATGCTCACCAAAAAGGAAAAACATATTCATGAAGCATCCACTTATGCAATTTTTATTAAACAGAACAACATCCTTTCCCTACATAGATTTGATACAGGATGAGGTCATCATGGTCTACTCATATATACCAAAAGTATCTAGAATGGAAACCCCAACCCATAAGTGTATCTGTTGCACAACATATATCATTCATACAAACACACTATTAGAAGAGGATTATACTAAATAATGAATAGAAAGCATCTTTCTACTAGGTTAAAAACATAACATAATTCATGTAATGTCTTCCTTTATAAAACTACACCTATTATGACCTGATAATAGATGATCATTCATACTAGGTAAATTGTTCTTAATGGATAAAATTATTATGTAAATAACAAAGAGATGGTAATCAGTGGTTCACAAATAATGCAATAAAATCTTATGGTTTATCATTCCAAAAAACAAACCATATACCCAGGGGCATCTTTTAATTACTTATAAGTCATATATAAGACAATCATCACTTGAACAAATCACTCTTATGAATTTATAAAGAATAATTAAGGACAACATTATATGTGGAAGGGATTATTGTAAATGGGAGTGTGGCTAAAATATAAAAGACATAAATTCTAAAATAAGGACTTGTTTTAAATAATACATGGACATATTACTTTACTAATAGGATCATCAAAAAACATGATACAATGTAAATGTGGTCAATGGGAAAAAGTCACATTCTTACTCTAATAAATTTTATTGAATAACCAAACATGGGGGTTCCTGCTATAATATCCAATACAAGGATTCATTATTATGCAAATTAAATGAATTTATATAAACATTTTTGTAGCTTAAATACAAGTTATTTCATGAACATTTTTTAAAAACAAATTTACTAAGGAAAATATTTTCCACATATCACACCCTATTCATGAAAATTGTCCAATAATTTCTTTTTTATCCAGTAATTGGGTTCAAGTTTATAGAAAAAGGGCGTAGTAAAAAATAATTTATTCATAAAAACTATATAGTAAAACAATTATTATTTTGTTATTTTAATTTAAATCATCTAACACCTCATAATAATAATTCTCCAAAGTTTATAATAAGGGTTTCGGTAATTAAGGGAACTAAATGAGTATGATGCGATAATATTTTTATTTACAATTCCATATAAGACATTGTGGAAAATTTAAATGAGTATAATATTTTCATAATCATACACCCATTGAGTTTATATACTAATCTATAAATGAATAAGGTGGGATATAAATGTTCTATCATGCAAATCTGGGTTTTATTAAATTAATCCTATATTAGTCTATATTATTTAAATTTCAATCAAAACTAAAGGGTATAGAACATAAAAATATCATATATTTTGATGGAAATACTTTTTTAGTGAACACATAACCTTTAAAGAAACATTCCCCAACTATCATAACTGAGCCTTGTTGTTTATTTAATGATTTAGTCATACATGTTGTCATATCCAAACTATGTTCGTATAATACCTCATAAAGGACAAAATTTAATATATGAATTCCAATTCAATAAATATGTAACAGAATCATGTCATATATATATAAACATTCATTACCAAGTTATAATTTTCCATTATTATATAAACTAAAATTTTCATTTATGTAGATAAATATAGGTTTTTAACTTTTTTAATGAATAGACAACTGTATATATAATTGATTAATTATATGATTTTTCAATCTCTAATTTTCAATGTACCATAAACTTTATATGATGGATCATCTGTTTCCATTTAATTTCAATAAAATTACGATGTTAAATCCAAAATATAAAATGTATATATGAGATGATTAGTATATATCAGTAACAATTTCAAATTTATAGGGGTCCAAACCCCTTATAAATTGAATATTAGGGATCTATTTAATCGAAACATTCAATGCTTAATCCCATGAAAATAGGGGTTCATGGATCAAACATGAAGTAGTCAATTTATTAAGTATAATAGAACAATCAATGTATGTAGGATTAAACCATTCAGATTGATATAATAATTTTCCTTAAAAAACAATATATTATGAATACCACAGGCATGCCATCATATGAAATAAATATAAGTATGCATGAAAATAATTGGGAAAATTGTCCAGGTAAGAATGAAATAATCAATCATGGAATATTTATTTAGGTATTCTAATAATGTAAAAAACATGGTATATAAATATTAAAACCTAATAATTTACATTAAGATTATACATATCACTATGAGTGTGTAAAATAATGATAAAATGTAATTAAAAACACCCAAAAAAACATTCCCTCCTTTAGATACAAGATATTTTCCTTGTGAATGGGTTGGATAGACACAAATAATGTTATATACAATTTTCTGACACATTCATAGTCTCATTTATTTCATCCAAATAAAACAAACACTACATAGTAATAGAAACAAGTGATACGATGTGTATCATCCCAACCCAAGATCTACTAAATGATTCCCCAAACTAATAGCCCACTATGTCTCAATCATGGATCAACATATTCCAGAGGGGTCTATGTAGAAGCATACAACAAATATATGTTCAATGATGGGAAAATACCCTCCGAATTAATTATTAATACATCAGATTGAATAATAATTAATGGTATAGAAATATAATAATAAATGAAAATTAATAATGAAGGAATATATGATCATGAATAAACATTCTAAAATGTATGGACATACATACAATTGGTAAAACATATATAGAGAAGGTAAATAAACAAATATTATACATAGAATCTTTATATGAAAGCATCAAGACTACTAGATCAATCATATGATCCCATAAAACATCTTAGTCATTTAATATATTAGAAATCAAGGGAAATACGTAAACTAGATTTTGAAACCATGTGGTTTTTTGGGTTCCCCTAGTGCAATGGAGTCCCAAACTTTTTGTCAGATAGAACAAGCATTCCACCACCAATTGTGTTTAAACCAATTCAGTATGGGTATAAAAAATATTGTATTTTTCATTTATTTCATATGAAATTATTGGAATTCCAAATAAACATAACATGATTGGATCTGGTTTCACAAGGACGCCTTACAAACCAAGCATGCTTCATCCAAATCTATAATATCATGGAACATATATCGACATGTTTTTATTTTCATAGATAAGTTGTTTGAAAAAGATATTGCTTAATTATATGTGGAATAATTTCTAACTTATTGAACAGAAATATTTTAAAATAATATTTTATACATGAATAGTAGTAGTTGGACCCAAGTTCCGACTACAATAATTATGTATAATCTGAAAAGTTAAATACTCTATAAGGGATATCATTTCCATAATATATAAAATAAAAATACGGACATACCATTGAATATTATTAAGTGTGAAATATGTGGTCATAATGTAGGTTGGTATAATTAATAGGTCACAATCCAAATAATTGAAATAAGGGATATAGAAATACTGTCAGTCGTCCAACTCATGGATGTGAATATCCTGATTAACATCCTAATCAAGGGGGTGAAAGATTTCATTACCAACTACTCATGTGATATATGATTTGATGCATGTCATCCTTCACTAGTGAGATCAAGATGTCACACTGTACAACACTAACAATGGTACCTTATCTATTATTCATTAGTGGGTAATCCCATATTACTAAAAATTTCTTATCATTAGGTTTGGTAAAGAGGAAATCCATGTCACTCAAGGAACATTAGACCATTATTATAATTCAATATATCATTAAAATTATGGGAATAATATTATCCATTTCATAATATAAAATAAGGACAAGGAATAAATACATGAAATAATCAATTTAATTTATAAAATTTGTTCATTTTATTTTTATTTTAAAATATTTTATTTAAAAAACATATTCAATTAAAAAAATCATTAAGAACATAATCATTCAATTTTTTATATTTATTTTTAGGTAACAAAACCGCAGAATTAATTTTGATATAATACATGGAATGTTATCCAACTATTCAACATGTTAACTAAAAACAACTCTTTTATGTGGAATGTTATAAAACAAAAATTGATTATTTAGAGTGAAATGAAATTTTGATCAGTTCAATATATGAATAATCATTTATATTTTCACATTCTATATTGGTTCCATTATAATGTAAAAAATAATAATTAGGATTAATTATAAAAACCCTCCCAAATGGATGGTTTGGGTTGTGTTCATAACCTACATCCACATCAAAGGAGGTATAAAAATCGTCACAAGTTAGTGTGTGTATCTTATTTTAATAATTTTACATCCTATTAGTGTTATCCAAAAATTATGGTATACAGGACAACAAAATATTTTGTAAAAAATGTGAATTTTAATGGAAATATTTTAAACCAATAAAATCATTCTAAATATAGTTCTTTCATCCAATATCTCCATTTTATTCAAAATAGAATTGGAGAATTCCTATTATTATAAAGTTCCAAAAAAATGGATATTTATATCATACAAAGATGGAACCATATATAGAAGGACAAATAGTGAATGAACCAAGAGGAAAGAAGATCTTATCAGTACTCATCTATCAAGACCAATGCTTTATGATTAAAACATTTAATAAACGAGATACATCCATACATATAGAATTGTGGAGATATAACATGCGAGGGGAGTTGTTTCCTTCTACAGAGAGGATAAAATTGAGAAAACCTATAATGAACCTCCCTAAACAAAACATATTATAGTGTATTTTAAATAAAATTCACATCCAAGAATCTTTAAATTTTATATTTTTAGTGAAATTGGAAAAAATAATAGAAAATAGAATAATAAATTGTATGTGGAAACATATATATAATTAGTATCAATTTTTTATACCAAAGAAAACACTTTCAAAATAAAACATTACTTATTTTCGAGACACGTCCCCATTTATTTCATCATGAAATCCACATTTTCCATACCGATCATAAAAGTTCTGAAAATATTTTAAAACATAGAATGCGAATAAAAATAATAGTATGAAATATAATATATTGTAAGAAATTATTAGTCCATTAATATTTTAATCTCATGGAAATAGTTTAACGAAATCATAATTTTCATTCACAAAACACAATCTCATTAACATACCTAATGAAATCATTTGAATAATACTAAACAAATTATCAATCATAAAACATAATATAAAATTTTCCCAACCATATCATATTTACATTATATATTTCTCATCTATATTGGGAGTAAACATTATAGTAACATTGGGAATACCCATGCCAGTATATTTCGGAAATTTCTAAGGGGAAACCCAACCAATTAACCCCACCACATAACCCAATAAATTGGATATATTTCATGGGCTGAACTACCATTAGTTTATGACGTAAACAACCATATAAATAAACAGTTCCCAATGAACCATAACATAATCATAACATATAAAACTATATTATATTGAAAATAACATTTCCACTTTTAAATCACATTTTCTTTTATACAATGTAGAACAATCATAATTTATAACAAGTTATTTGAAAATAATCATGTTAAAATATAAAGGAACAAAAAACATCTATGAAACATGGAATTGACAAATTATATTACATGATTATTTTTGAAAAAACATTCCATTGAATTGAAATAACGAATCAATATTTAATACAAAATAAAAACAATTATTTTTTTGAATCAAGGTGTACTATAGTAGTTTGAATCACCTGAAATGAGTTAAAATTGTAAAACACTCATTTATATATAAATATAAACATAATACAATTTTGAAAACATGGAAATTAATGAGAAATAATTATATTAATAATAATTAATTCATTTAGAATGATGTTATTGTTAAAGAGGTCCTTACAAAGATCCCATTATGAAAACATTTTATAAAAATTATAATGTTCTCATTTCATATCATTAATTTCAATATATATAAATTAATAAAATAAATTTTGAGAATATGGACATTATTTTGAATTTTTTATATGAATAAATCTACAAAACACATGAAACAATGTTTTCCTTAAATAGTTCCATACCTTGAGTCCAACTCATCTCGTATGTTATTTATCATCCTGAATAATAATCATTGGTTAATTTACAATAAATTGAGAACCCGTTTCTTGTTTAGTTTTCCTTTTATTTAACTCATTATCATGTAAAAACAATTTCATTTTTATTAAAGTTCGTAACATGCGTTTTGTAGAAATTCATTACATGAGTCGATAGTGATCATAGTTTTACATTAATAGCCAATGTGTTCATTATTACACCATCTTCCAAATAATAATCCTGACAAAATAATAACTATTATATATTAATTACACATATATCGAAGCAATAATGATGGAAATTAAAAATGAATAATGTTATAATCTTAGAGACTGTAGGTCATACATATAGATGAGTAACGTTTCCAGTTTTCATTTATAATTATAGAAATACGGAAATAATTTTTTTATCCTTATAAAATGATCATAATAATATTAACACTATTATAATCATATAAATATACTCATAAATATCATACTTTAGATTTAGTGAATAATAACGATTCACATCGCTTTGTAGAGGTTATAGTCACATGCTCGAATGAATGACGTTTTCATTTTTGTATTCATTGATAATTAGAACATAATTGATATAATATACTCATATAATGATATATTTTTCATGTAATGATATATAATCATAATTTCCATCATTATAACCAGTGTAGATAAATGGTAATGAAAAAATAAATATAATAGTTTTTGAGGCAGTTGGTCGTCGTACAAAAAATATATATTTCCCATTTATTGAAAATAGAGATGGATCTAGGTGATGATATTTACATAATAACATATATTTATATATAGTATATATTAGTTATTATTTAGTCATGTATGTAGAATACTTAACAAATTTTGGATAAGAAATAATATATAAATACTAAAAAAACACTACACTTCTCTGAGATGATTGCATTTATTAACACATAAATAACTCTAAGGAGGGTGTTATACCAAAAGATATTCATTAATAATATGGGTAGGTATTCTAAGAAGGGGTTCATCCACATATTTGTTAATAAAAGGTTTATGATTTGTGAGTAATAGAGATTAATTGGTACCTATTATAGGAGAGGGCTTGGGCCCTCTTGGAAATATTAAATGTATTAAACTAGTATCAATTCATTTTCAATTAAAAATTTCACAAAATCATGTGTTTAAAATATATGATGACTTTGGGTTAATTACCATTTATCTAATTAAAATTATATTTGTTTGGAAGGTTTTGTAATAATTATTATTTTAACTTTATCACATACTATCATTTACCATTTTATCAAGTAAATTGCAATTTCATAGTGAAAATAATTACCATAACATTCCTAAATTTCTATTAAATATTTATTAAAGTCATTTGAATACATAAGTAAACTATTTGGACAAATCATGTATTTTTATAAATTTGATATCATTTCATTAAATATTATATATTTTGAGATATATATTAATTAAATTATTACACAATTCATTACATGATAGTTACAAAAATCCTAAAAGCATGATTCCTTTGAAAAATACATGTTTTACTCATCTATAAAAAGTAACTATAATTCAAAAAATCGTTTCTAGCACGAAATATTTCAAATTAGATTAATTTTAATATTTTTAATATCATTTATTTGAATATTCCTATAATAAATCTATTAATATAGAATCATAGTGTAATAATTAAAATTAATTTTATAATGTTCACAAATTATAAATGAAATTTTATTATATAAATATATATATATATATATATATATATATCAAATTTTAGTTTTAAAATGATTATTTATAGTAAAATTTCTATTTTATATAAAGACATATAAAAATGACTTACTTAATAAACATATGAGCTTGGAATTTTTAACTTATCATTAAATTGAACATAATAAATGTCATATTGTTATCCATGTGGATTAAAATAGTCATTAATTTTAACTATGGTTCATGATGGTTGAGAACCACTAATCTAAAAAATATTATTACAAGTGTTATGGTAATTTTATAATATTATATAATTATTTTTACCCTTATTTAAATTATTTACCCTCTAACTGTGGTTAAAAAAATAAAAATGTGAATATGAACAAAAATTATTTTGATCTTATTAAACAATAATTCTATACTAATTACTAGGGTGTATTACAATTTCTTAAAATTCAATTCCCAGAATCTGTAAAATTATGTTTAATTCTAATCTCAGTGATGTGGACAGAAAGCAGGTTAAAGTGATGTTAATATTTTCAATAAATGTTGATGTATAATTTCAATACAGATATCATTCTAATGAACAAAATTGGATTAAATGATAAAAACATAATCAAAATATTCATTAATTCCAAATAAAAGTATAATTTAATATTTAAAATAATGTAGATGAAAAATAATTTTTTAATTAAAATGTAATATTTTTCACTATTCATTAAATGATGAATCTTATAATAGAATTACAAAAAAATTAACTAAATTATATACTTTTGTTCCATATAAATTTATGATTATTAAATTGTCAAAGAGATCATATAAAATTGGGATAAAATGGATTTAATATTTTTTCTCCATCAAAAGTTGGTATTGCTATCTTTTTTTTAAAACTACTCATTTTATCTATAAAATTGAATTATTCGTATATATAATGTATAAAAAAATATATTATTAATTTTATAAATAATATTGAATTTATATTTCAATAACATAATCCAACTATAGTGATTTTATTATTTTATAAACATATTAAATACAATTAATTTGTTTTATAAAAACACCTCCTTCATATTAAATTTGTTTTTATTATAACTTCTAATTAGTTTTATGAGAAATTAATCGCTATATAATTATTTTAATGTATAATTTCATTATTTAAATAACATTACTCATTCCATTCATTATAAAAGCAATGTGATAACAACATTATTAAATAATATTATATAGTTTTTTATTTAACATCAATGTGGAGTTTTAGGTATGCTATTGAAAAAAGTGTTTCTTACTTGAAACAAGGGATTTTATATTCTTCCCACACACGTTTTAGAAATTGTGAACTCACGGTTTTAATTCAGAGTTAGTTTCAATGGTACGACATTCCCAAATACCATTAATAGAATCCTGTAATTGAAAAAATGATTAATATAATTTCTACAGTAAATAAATGAAGGGGAATTAAGAAGGTTAACTAATAATTCACAATTTAGGGTTACTTGTAGGAAAACATAGACATAGAAGAAAAAATAAATATCATGATCTAATGGATAGTGATAAGAAACATGATCTGGATTATATTAACAATCACAAAACCATATGTTTGTGATTGGTTAAAAGGACATTGATTACATAGTTAGAAAAGGGATAAAGAAAATATTGTTTTAAAATCATTTTCATCATCTTTTGGAAATCATTTACCTCATTCAATAATAAAATAAATAATCATACATACCTAAGATGTATAATTTTATCCTTTAGTGAATTTAATATAAACAATATTATTTTTTCTCTAAACGGTAATTTTTTAAGATGAATTATTCATGCCAGAATAAAATTTTTCTTAATCCCATAATCTGAAAAGTATTTACTACATATTTCACATGATGTGAAAAATTTACCAACAAAATGGTTTGGATAAAATAATAAAAATTCCAAAAGGAAATTATACATTAAATGAAAAAGGTTTTTTTATCTCTAAATTTATATAGTATTATTCAAAGATAAACATATACAATTCAAAAAATAATAATACGTAATGTTTCCCAAAATATACGAAACTAATATAGAAATAAAAAATTCAGAAATATTTGACCACCTAGATTTATAGGATAATTTTATATAATTATCTCCAAATATCATTTATTACATATGATGTTCCAAAATTATAAATTCCTTCCAAAATAGCATTAGTCCCAAAGTCCATGAATCAATTTCCAATAGAAAGGATATACTTATTAATTAACATAATTTTTCAACAAAATATTATTATTCCATCAACTCATTTAACAAAAAATAAAAATTCATACATACCAGGAACATTACATAAGCCATTGGAAAGTGATAAATCATTATTGCCCATCAGATGTGGGTTTTAATCCCACCTCCTTATCTGATGTGATGGTTTTGACACCATTCCTGGGGGTATTCCATTTTTTTAAACAATATAATTCTTATAATATTCCAAAAATGAGAAAATATCTTAAAAAATAACCATAACATATCTTAATCAAATATTTTATATCACGCCTTCCATTTTTCATCAAAAATGTTTTATCCCATAATTACCTTAAAATGAAGGATCTTATAAACACTATTTGTTATTTATAACATTACAAATATTCCCACATATGAAAAGATAATTCATCCATGAATAATATTTTCACATAATAGAATTTATGGTGAAACATTCTAAAAATGAATTTTAATGTAATCCCATCATCAAAAGTAATTTAATAAATTTGAAATTTTCATCGTCCATTGATGTGACATTACTATATTATTCTTAAACTGTAGACAACTTAATCATATATGATTCCTTGTGATTGATTAAACATGAGTTTAAAACATATTCATTATTAATTAAATCCCATAGAAAATATTAATCATGGCCTAATATACAATAATATCAAAATACAAGTCACAATATAATCCATACCATTCATATGTCATTTTTAGTTCCCCATATTCTATTTTAATTTCGTTAGGATTATCTAAAGTATATTTTTTTATCATTTTTGATCCCATTAATGAACATTATTCATAAAAACCAATATTTATAATAACCATCATCCCCACATTTAAATATTTCAATTTATAAATCAGAAATATCTTTTTTACCTTACCTAGAGTCAATTAAACACATCCTTTTTAAATTGGATGGTTATTTCTTTATGACCTTCATTACCACATCCGTAAAATCTTCCCAATAGCTTCAAATTATTTTCATATATTTTTATTTTATCATTATATACACATATTTCTTTTAATATATGTTGATTTATGAAACTATTAATTGAACTTATATATGGATTCATTTCTCTCGTATATGATGCATCAGAAAAAATCCCAATGTTCAAGTAGTCAATAATTAATCTGGATTGTTGGTTTAGAATAATCCCAAGTGTTTTCATTGCAGATCCCATTTTATTTGGTTACATATTATGATAACCTCCACATTTACCATCCCATCCATTTTTACTTGTGTTCTTATTAGATCCATAAATTTAATGAAACAGAAAAGTTTATTGTTAGTAGATCAATAAAATGATCATACACTATCATTTTAATAGGTTAACCATGAAGTCATACTAACTCATGTCTTATCAAAATCATTCAATTAATCTAAAATATATATAAATCTTCCTTTGAATATATCCATTATGGTTATTTACAACTTGTATCCTATTCACAAATATAACTCTATCCTCCAATGTCATTTAATACTCATTTTGATAAAAACTATAAGGACCCATCATCAAACATTACTTATTCCAATGTTTTTGTTCTGGAAATTAATTTCAAGTAGCATTATAGTTAATAGTTTTAAATAAAATGTATAATCTTTTACATATGTAGACCAATACATTACACGTGGACACTTATACTCATTATCCATTTTCCAACAAAGGATCCCCTTTTAAAATAAAACAAGGAATATTTATGAGATAGAGTTTAAATTAATTCAACATTAAATCATTATTTTCTGTAAAAAAATTAAGAACTATGAAACATATTTGAAAGAAACTAATTAGAAAAAAATTATGAATAAGGGATAACAAATAAGGAATTAATCCATTAGTCTATTTATAATTTAGAATAATGAAAAAAATTTCACAAAATCATATTTTTCACCCCTAAAAAATAAGAACATCAACCAACATAATGGACTCATAAGATTCATGATAAACATCTTAGAAATAATATATGATAATGTTAAATTCTGGAATTTATATCATAATTACAATTATAGCTTTCACAATTAAATAGGGATTAACCTTTGTGGCCACATTTGGAATACTTATCAAAATATATTCCCTAATTCTTTTTAGAGAAACCAAACTGGTTCTACCTAAATCATTACCAAACACATTACAGAGCTATCACAGGATCATATGCCCTTATATAATCATAAAACCACCCATATTTCTAACAAATTACCAAGAACAATAACATAATTGAAACACATAAAATGCACATTGAAAAAAAAAATCAACATTGAAATCACATTTCATTTTTACAAATCCGTTAACTCATAAATGAAAAAATATTATTTAAAAATAATATAGTAATATTATAATGTTAGAAACAAAACATCAATGTTATATGAAAACGAAATATTCCATTAATTTAATAAATGTTAAATATATTCAATGTTATAAAAATAATCATTAATTTTTTGAAACATATTTAAAACATATAATAAATATTTTTAATTGAATATTTCACATGCCACATTGAATCAATTGAGAAGAGTCATGTTTTTTAAACATTCAAGTCAATAAAAATAAATCCATAATCCCATTTGGATTACATTTATATTAATGATAAATATTTATAAGAATAAATTGTTAAAACATTTAAAACGATGTTTTAGTTAAATAGGCCCTTATAACGACCCATTTATGAAAAATTATGATATATATTAAAATGATCCCATTTCTAAAAAGTAATTTACATATGTATAATAGCCTAAATAAATTTTTAAAACATGTTAAAAAATTATAATGATTTATAAAAAATATATAAAACACACAAAATGATTTTTTAGTTAATGAGTCACATACCATCTGTTAGAATCATCTCTTAAGTTCATTATCATCCAGAATAATAAACATTTGATTAATTTAAACTTCATTGAGTATGTTTTTTCATATTTATTATTCCTATTCTATCACATATTACCCTATTATATGATTTACATATTTAATTATGTTCATATTAGCAGTTTTATAGTTGTTTGGTACTTGAGTAGAAAATTATCCTGATTTGATGTCAATTTCCCATGTGATCGTAAGTCTGAAATTACTAGTAAAATATTCATGACATAATAATAATTTTTTTATATAAATTATATATTAAATACAATCCATTATATATGGAGATGAAAAATTATCATAATTATAACCATGGAGATACCAGGTCATATGTATGCATGAGTATCAACTCAATTTTTTAATGAGAATTATCACAATTATGTAATTATTATTATATATTTCATGAATTAAAATATTATTATAAAAATTATAATTATAATATAAAAATACATATAAATATATTACAAGTTATATGAAGAAAAACAATTCACATCGCTTCGTGGAAGTGATAATTCACACAAATCTACAAAAAAGTTATAATTTTTTGTTCATTGAAAGTGAGATAAAAAATTATATTATTATATTATAATGATAAATTATTCATAAAAATTATATTTTTAAATTAATTGCATAATTATTACCATTACTAAGATATGGATATGATAAAGGAACTATATCGGTTCACGATGTGGTAGTCGGTTGTACACATGAATAAATTGTTTATCTCTCATTTGATTCAATTGAAGATGGATTCAGGTGACAAAATTAACATAATAACATCAAATTATATTTGGTATACTATAGTTATTCTTTTTCATGGATTAATAAGATATAAATGATGTTGAATAAGAAATAAAAATGAATCACTTATATAAAAATATTACCTTTTCATAGGATGATCTTCTTTCATAGATCCATAAAATTTCTAAGGAGGTTTTTATTCCAAAAATAATGTTTCATAAATGTTTGTATGTTTTTACTTAAGGTATTTGGGTATTTATTTTCTGAACAAACTTGTTTTTGAAATGTGAGTAATACAATTGATTGGGAGTCATTTTATAGGATCAGGAAGGGACACACCTGAAATTAATAAATGTATTAATTTAAAATAAATATATTTTCATTTAAAAATTGTCCAAAAAAGATTTATTTCAATGATATAATATTTTTGGGTCTAATAATAATAATTAAAATAGAATTGGAATGTTTTATTTGAAAATTTAGTAATCCATAAAATTTTGTATTAAAACAATTTAAATCTTCCACTTATATCCAGTAATTTACATTTTGGGAGTTAAAATAATTACTAAAACATTCCAAAAGACCAATGAATTTTTTATTAATAAAATATAGAGACATACCATAACTATTTGGCTAAATCATAGTTGTTTTAATTTAAATCATTTAATTTAATATTTTATATTTATGATATGAATCATATTGATTATGAAAATTTTCATTCTATAAATTTATCAAAAAAAAAAACATAAATTTTTGATTCTAGTAAAAAAATCAATCATATATAAAATTTTAATATAATACAAAAGAATCGTGCGAGGAATAAAATTTTTAAAACTATTTGTATTTTAATAATGTTATTAAAATTTGTTGTATAATACCATTAATAACTATATTTCGGCGTCATCTTTATGTCACAACTAAATTAAATTATTTAATCTCTAAAAATTTTAAAAAAATTACTATGATGTAAATTGTTATTTAATCTTTCAAATTAATTTATATATTATAATTTATATTTTATACTATCATATAATTAATTTTTAATATTATTAAATATATTATGTTGACATTTTTTAATTATCTTGAAATAAAACACAATAAATGTGAAATTCTTACCAAAATTGTTTAAAATTGTTATAATTTAAATCTAATCGTGATTTGGTCTAAAACCACTCTTAAAAAATTTTATCTCTACTGTTAGGCTAAATTTTTTAATTTTGTAAAATTATTATTTCCCCTATTTACCAATTATACACTTTAACCATTGTAAAAAAACTATTGTTATTATTTTTGAAAAATTATTTTTATCATATTAAACAACAATTTTTATAATTATTAAAATATTGTATGTATGTTTTATCAAAATTCAATCCAAAAAAGTGGTTAAATAAAATTTAATTCTAATCCCCTGGATGTGAGTAGAATGTAGGTAAAAGAGATGTTCTATATTTTAAGAAGTGTTTATATCTAACTTCAATAAAAAATTTCATTTCAAAGAACATAATTGGACTAAATTAGAAAAAAAATAATTCATTAAATAATATTAAAATGGTAATCATACAATATAATGAATATAGATGAGAAATTGTTTTTGAGATTAAATGTTGTATTTTTCAATATTCATTAAATATTGAATCTTATAAAAAAATACCATATTTTTATACAAAGTATATTTTCTTATCCCAATTCCAAGGAATAAATATATTGTGTGAATTATATGTAATAAAAGTGGAATAAACTAGAATTAAAATGGGATCTCTGTTAAAATGTGGTAGAACATCCTCTTTTAAAAAATTCTCATTTTATACCAAAATTTATATTGTTTTAATATAATGTAAAAAAAATTATATCTGTACACATTATATTAAATGTTTATGGAATTACTATAATAGAAATATATGAATTTTACTATTTTATAATCATAATTATTCATATTTAAATAGTTTTTTCATAATAACACATCATTTATTTTCAATTAGTTTTTATTTTAATTTATATGTAATTTTTTTAACCATTGAACTATTATATAAACATGTGTAAACCATTTTTTTTATAATTTAGTTAACTATGTTCATTACCTCCATTCTAATGGATTGTACATAACTAATATATTTAATAATATTATTTTGTTGTTTTTTAAGCTAAATGTGGTGAATTATGTATGACATTAAACATATTTTTTCTTTGTTAAAACTCGACATGTTACAAAACCAAATTATGTAATCCAGTGTAATCATCATCATTTCGGACCTGTTAAAATGTTTAATGGTTTCGATACATGGTTTTGAAAAACTTGCACTGAACATTCAGCAGTAATATCTAAGGGACATGAACCTAGCATAGGCTTGCTTAATTTTTTGACAAACTATGGACAGATCCATGTCTAACACCTAGTTAAGTGGTAGTAAGAGTGGTGTTTTGGAACACGGTTTGGTAAACCCATGTGTACCACATGAACACCACCCTTTCATTCCTATGATAGGTCACATGATTATTCTGAGGATGTTTCATTATATAGAATATCTACTCCACATAAGAAGGAAGGATTACCAAGTGATCAATAATATTTAACATAACATGTACCAACTGCGAGACTCGTTAGGAATCATCATAATTTGTTTCCAATGGAGATCAATGATTCAAAAACTCAAATTTACTTCTAATAATATATATAGGGTCTATACTACTATGAAACATTACACCTAAGTGAACCAATTATTGGAGTATCATATTAAGGGTCAATTTATGATTTGGTCTATCTATAAAAAAATTCAAATTCACATCACATTTATAACATAGTACAAACAATGCGTGTTATATACACCTAGAATAATTATGGCCACTAGAAATTATTGTATAGTATCTATGGAGATTATTCATTGTTATAAAAACGATTCACATTAACTGGACCACAACCAATTAGCCTATACCATGACATACTGAGTTTATTTGAGAACCTCCATAGTTTAGTAAAAATATTCATCAAATTTTAACTCTTAAATGCCACTGAAATGATAATAAACCACATATAAACATCTGGAACTCATCCTAAAAAATCATAGATAATACACATGATTAAATGATAAAATTAAATCATAATAACTTTAAAAATCCATGATCAAGGCAATATTTCCCAATAATCATTTCTTATCATAAAGAATCATATATATGTATCTTTCTCAAAAAACTCTTTCCAATAGGCCCTAATATCATTCTACATATTAAATGATTCCACTTCAATATTTCCAAGTCTCTAGAGGTTCTACAATAGTTACAAGGTCTTCACAGAAACACATTAGTTTTCTAGTAGATAATCAAAAATTAGAGTTCTACATACAATGATTCGGGATCCAACTCAACATCCTCATAATCAACTAAATATAAGGATTGAAAATATATGTCTAGTGTTTAGAAATAAGAAACATATTATGTGTGACTCAATATCATATAGGATGGAATGTATAGTAATACCGAGACCAAATATGATCAGATATCTCTAATCGATTGACATATTTGGTTATTGACTTCCTAGATTTTACAACTATTTATTCCATATACTATGGGTCATAGAAAAAATACTCAATTACTAACTGTGAACATCATGGGTTTCATCAGTCTCTTTACATAATATTTCTACATACTCTATGTGGTGGTCAAATTATTTCTGAGAAGCCACACACTCATAGAGGTCTATTATACTACACTCAATCCCAAAACATATACCAACACAACATCATGTCTAAACCATGATTTGGGACATCATTACCCATGATGGTCAAAAATGGATCATTATTAATATAAGAAAAAAATTGAATGCGAATTAAAAATTCGATTACATTCCATGTTCTTATATCAAATAAAATTGAGCCAAACCATAATATAAAATTCATATAGATATGGTCCAAATCTCCTGGATGGTATAATAACCTCCAAAGAAATTTTAAATCTCAAACAAATGTTGTAAAAATGTTTCTTGTTCTCTCTAATGAAAATGACTCAAGTCATGCACTCAAAACCTTATACTGATTAATTAAATGTAATGAAAATTTAATTCCATAAAATAAAAATTTGATAATACCATGTAAGATACATCAAAATAGAATGTTTTAAAACCCACAATACCTCTAACAAGTAGTAGTATATGTTTCGAAACTCTAATTACAAGATGTGTAACTCTGTACCAATGAAGAACAACAGATTAGCTCAACATCCAGTGTAGGATGAAAGTAATGTGGAAATCCTTCTTCATTGTTTCTCCCTCACAATGTTGATAGGGGAGTACATAACATCAAGGATAATGAGGATACTCCAATTCAACACAAAAATGGTAGATATTGGCTCATTTATTAAACATGAAATTGATGTTACCATCGTATATTTTTATAGCCAAAATGGTTCATGGTTTTGGGAACCCTGTTTTTGGGATACCAGTTTGTCTATGGTTTGGAGTAATAATGACATATCATGACATGTAAAATAGGGTTTGGATGGGCCATTATATGGTTGTATTGGAATTATATTCCTAGATATGGGTTGAATCACATGATGTTTGGGAGTGGACAACAAACTCTCAGCCCATATGGATGACCATAATTCTCATAATGTTCAAAATAGAGTAATTATGACCATATGATGACATAAATTTAGGCCCACTTCCTTCTTGATAATATATAGGGCCTCCAAAATAACCTCTTAAAATAGTAAATTCATTAAAAAAGTTACCCTTTTTATTTTTAAAAGGGATAAACTCTAAATAAATTATTCTAAAAAGAAGATAAGTTTTTTATTATTTCTATAATATTAAATACCAAACATCCATACCACATTGGTGAATGAGTGAAAATGAAATAGTGAATCATGTTGTGATCACACCCCAACAAAAATATTTTTTCCCTTCTGGGAAATGTTTTATATTTTAATGTATTCCAAATCATAAATCAAAGGTGATAAAAGTTCCAATAGTATTAAAAAATTAATTTCATATTGTCTTATTTATGAAATAGAATTTCCCATAATTTTTCATCACTCACATTCAATTTTTTTCCACATTATTTGTTCACCCATTAAATATTTCATAGCCTACCTATGACATACCCACCCGGGAGCCACTGAACGGTGCCCCGAATCGGTTGGCCAAATGCCCTCATGCGCCTCCACGAATGCCTGAGGCTGTCGACTAGTAGTAAGGGTATAATAAGTCAGTCATGGGGAGACTATACCCTCTTTTGTCATAATAAAACACCACCATAGGAAAAAACAATAACCAAGTGCATAAGAATATATTAATTAGCAGAAAAAATATATTTCATAAGATAACCAATCATGAAAATACAATACTCAACTAGATGGTAAAGAATTCTATACAAATGAAAATTTCCTATTTCAATAATGGAACTTCATTTAAAGACACAACGACTCCCAAACTGGTCTCGAACTATGCCTAGTTCTTTCTCCCATGTCCCAATTCCGAACATTAACCTATACTAGTTCCTTACCCATTTAGTGTCCTACATCCAAAAATTCTGCTCAGGTGTTAATCAGGCGGCCCAAATAGGGTTTGAGTACAACTCAGTATACCACCACCAAGAGTGTCTAAAACGGGTATAGTTAAAAGATTATGCATGTAGTTTAATTATGAAATAAATACATAAATATTTCAAAAAAAATTCACATTGTCATTTAATCATTAATCATCACAGTCTTCCATGTTCTAGTCATGTTTTAAATTTGAATCATTATTTAGTATAAATAATCATTTGGTGTAGGTCATCATGCCTAACACCCCAATTATTAGTTGAATTATCATTCATTATTATTATTCATTGGGTGTAGGTCATCATTCCTAGAACCCCAAATATTATTAAGTGTAGGTTGTCATGGATAGCCCTTCATTTCCCATTCAGTGTAGGTCGCCATGCCTATCACCCCATAATCTCATGCTTAGATAACAATTGGGGAGGAACGTCATGTCCAAATCCCAGCATCTAACCAGTATAGGATACAATGCCTATTAGCACCACGTCTTAGCCATTTAATCATTCTTTAAATCATAATAATTTTTCACATTAATCATTTACCAATCCAAAAATTAGTTCAACTTTTCAAAATCCAATTGTTAATTTAGAAATTTAATAAGAATATAACTCATTAAATAATCATCAATTAAATAATCAATCTACACAATTATAATTCCATATTTAATTCCCCGTAATTAATTATCAATATTAAAACCCACCAAGTCATTATTAATTCCCCAAATTAATTATCTTAGATCGCATCATGGCACATAATTATTTCTCATATATTTATTTTCTTAAATTTTCAAACATAGTTCCATAATTAATTCCCCCTAATTAAATATCATATCACAATCAAATAAAAATGTAAATTACAATATCTCTAATACAAAATCATATCTCCAAAAGATCTATTTTGGAGACCACTATTGTTCTTTCCCTGATTCAATTATCAATTAAATCAAAACGCAACTCAATTCAATTTCACATTCCTAAATACTCCAATTTAGGTAAATCAATATTAAACTGTATTTATATGGAAAATCATATACTCATAGACATAACTAAAATCCAAACTATGGGAATCTGATTTAGGCCACCTAACATGATTTTTTTGTGGGTGTTTTTCTAACAGAAATACCCAAAATCCGAGTGGATGAATGTTGTCAATCAAGCCCCGAATCACAATCCCAAAAACAAAATATTAAGATCCAAGGCATTCTGATCTTCCCAAAATAGATCTACATCCAAAATCAATGATATAGATGTCAACTTTTAGATTTAAATCCATTGAAATAGTGATGATACTACGTGAAATTATCATGGGATGATAATTGAACGAATAAGAGAAGCAATGGGATGAAATCCACTTATTGAGAAAAGGGAAGATATTAAATCTAGGATTTAAATATCAATGAATGGTGTTTCGATCACCATGGAATATATCTAGGAGGATTTGGAAGCACCAATATTTCCTTACGCCTTATCCAAGGTCTATAATATGGATGCCATGAGAGTTTTAGTGGTTTTAAAAGGGATTTTAGAATTAAAATCCCGCTTGCACTGTTTTTTGGGTAGAGGCACATGGTTAGGAAAACTGTGCGCCAACCATGGAGACTCCACTATCTAGTTTTTCACGGTTGGAAAAATTTATCAATCCATACACAAACTGTGGACATCCTGTTTTCCATTAGTTTTCCATAACAATTTATCGAAACTCACCCCAAGCCACTACTCTAGATAAAAGGTACATAAAACATCAAAATGTTCATGAAAAAATGATCGAGATGACTCTAGAAAAATTCAAGATCTTACAAACTCACTACCCTATAATTTCCCATCATTGAGATACATTATCAAAATACTCTAAGATTCATCGATAGAAATAACAGGTAATCATGACCTCATGTCTTCTCCCTATTCCAATGTTTCCTCTTGAACACTTTCATGTCACCATAACACATGAACAAACATCAATGTCATTCCATGTAACAGTTTATTACTTAGATGCAATAGATATATCAGATGCTCCTAAAAGGATGTATTTATTTTGAGATCAACTTCTTCCACATCTATCACTTGAGTAGGGCCAGGGTGATACCAATATATTTGAGACACATTGAAAACATCACAAATTGTTATAAATGTTTTTTAGAAGTGTTAATCTGTATCCCACCTCCCTGAATCTCTCCATCACCTCAAACGACCACACAATGTTGGACACTAAATTTCCCTAACTATATATCATGTGGTGACCCAATCTTGGTGTAACACAAAGGAAAACATGGCCACCATATGTAAACTCTTGTGGTCATCTCCATCTATCAGCATATGAATTTTTTCTACTCTGAGTAGTATCCATAATATTCAGAATCAACAATACAAAATGTGAAGTCTCATAAACTCAACTCGGCCCAAACTGCTCCTACTCAACTAACTCTAACCAAAATATTTGTGATCTACAAGGTCTAATATAATGTTCTTGAATATTTTAATCTATATAGTATCTTGATGAATTTTATTATATTAATACTTCTCATATTTCAAAGTCATTTTCTCAAGAACCACCAATTTCAAGCACAAATGCTCATAGCATATCATCTAAAACCATTATATGAATATGATACTATAGTATATGGATCCTTCATGAAAATGAACTCTCTATCTAACGTAGTGTTCACCCAACTATTCTACATAAAATTTTCATTAATATGCCAGATTTGTTCTTCCATTGTTTTTCATTCCACAATAACCCTAATAGCATCATTCTTCCTAGGAGACTTTTTATGTCCTACCACAAAATCAATATTCACATAATCCCAATTCAATTTCAGAATAGGTAACGATGACAATAGGCCTCCAGGTAGCTGATGATATTTTATCACCTTCGGATAAGGGATACATTTTGTTATGAACACTTTTTTATCCCTTTTTCATGACTGGACTCCAAAATTGTCATGAAAGTTCATCATAAATTATTTTCACCCTAGGATGCACTGCCCACTTTGATTAATGATATTCTCATATGAGATCCTCTCACATACTTTTAGGCATAGGTACTCTATTTTTATCATAGATGGTCTCATCCCCATCCAATTTTCAGTCTGAACATGTCTCACCAACTTAATGGCTTTTCCTAAAGGCTAAACACTCTAGATTCTCATACTATATGTCCCTAATATATCTCAAAACATTATACACAACTTCTATAAAACCTATCATCCTCACCTAAATATCAGGAACTACTGAATTCATTTCTGCTTGCAATGTCATCATTTTCCACTCTGCCTCAACTCATGTACCGACTAAGTTTGAGTTTAACTAATCAAGGCTTCAGCAACACTATTCCTATTCCTGGTTGTATATTTCAGTTCATAATCAAAGGATTTTATACACTCTACCCATTTTTCAGCCGAATATTCATGTCACGTGGTTATGTTATATAATTCAAGATTTTATGATCAGTAAGAATTGAAATATCTCTCACAAAAGATAGTGTCTCCAAATACTAAGAGAATAAATAGTTCATCCAATTCCTGGTCATGCATAGGGTAATTTTATTCATGTGTCCTGAATGGGTTTGTCCCATAAGAAACAACTATTTATAGTTGCATCAACACAACATCGAGTCCGACCTTAGAGGCATCACAACACATTATGTACTACTAACATGACTTCAGTAAGATCAATATAGTTGTCAAAGTAAAGCTCTTACTCAAATCCTCGAATGCATTCTAAAATGAATCTATGTAACCAAATATTATGCCTTTATTTTTCAGTCCAGTATGTGGTGCCTCCATTTAGGAGAAGTACCGGAAAAACCTATTATAATAAGCATCTAATCCCAAAAAGAATCGAGTATCAAATTTTTTTGGGATTCACCCAATAAATCATTGGTTGTACATTTTTTGGGTCCAATGGCACACCTTCTTCCATTCTGATTTTCACCAAAAAGTTTACCATGTCAATCAAAATTTAATATTTATCTAGCTTGGCATGTTTTGGATTCCCTCTCAATGTAAACAGGTTGATGTCATGTAGTTGAGCATGATCATCATGAGTATTAGATTATAGTAAGATGTCATCCACCTACACAACCACAAAATGATCTATGTATGGATGAAAGAGAATGTTCATCAAGACCATAAATAGTACTATGGTATTAGTCAACCCAAAAGAAATTACTACATACTCATAAAGGCCATACCTACTCTTGAAAGTAGTTTATTGTATATTTGAATTCTGAACTCAAACCTGATGATACTGTGATCACAAATAGATTTTTGTGAACTCACAAGCCCCATTCCAGTGGTCAGATAGAACATTGATATGCGGAAGAGGATATCAGTTCTTCACGGTCATTTTATTCAACTTTTGTTAATCGACACAGAATCGTAAACTCTCATCAGCATTCTTTTTAAAAAAACATTTAATCCCTATGGAGACGTACATGGATGGGTATAACCTATATCCACTAAATCCACCAACTACGTATTGTGCTGTGGAATCTCAGTCGGTGTCATTAGGAATGATGGAATTGATACTGCCTCAACATCAGATATGAGCTCAATCTTGAATTCAACATACATCTCAGGTGAAAACCCTGAAAAGTCTTCTAGAAAGACAACCTAATATAGTTTTATTACTGGTGGAAGGAATTCATGAATTCCACTTCCATCATCCATAAAAAGACTAGAAACATGGTATATTTTATCTCTCAATTTTGGAGTAATTTTCCAATATCTGCCTGCATAGATATCCCATTCTCCGCAAAGGACATATTGGTCAACCTTAGGAGATAGAACAATCACTATGATGAAATAAAAATCCATGTGGGATCAGAATGCGACATCCAGTCCACACAAATAGATATATCAAAGCCCATTATATCATGTATATAGTTATCCCAAAGGAAATGACACTCTCAAAACATTAGAAAACATTCCTCGCGTAAACTGATAACCCTAGACCGTGTTCCCAATGATGTATCGATATTCATCACCCGACTTATAGACTCTACTAGTAGGTTCAATCCTTTAACATGATTTGTATATATTAAGGAATGGGTGCCACCGGTATTATACAACGAAATAGCTAAACCAGAACCAACTAGAATAGTACATCTCAGTTTCAATGGACTAGCCTCTCTCTGCATTAGTATAGGCTGCTTTGTATGTAATTTTCTTTCCCCTCTTCCTTGTCGTGTAATCTGAATTCCCTGAGTAGAACCACTCTGCAGATTTGGGCACCCATTACCTGAATAACCTAGTCCACCGCCTCTACCGCCTATACCATTAGAACTCCATCTGCCAAACCTATACGGTGTAGAAGACCTAATTCTCACACTATGACTCTGAGTAGCAGCTCCCTCAATGCCAATATGTCACTGCTTCCTACAAAACATCTGTAGATGTATAAACTTTACAAAAAATCATCACTCCACTGGTACTTGAGAACAATGTGTATGACAGTTTCCATACCTATCACACTTGTGAAAAATCACAAGTGAAAGATCCAATGCAAATGTTCATCCTGATTGTACATTTGACTTTCCATTGTCCTGACTATGATTATTGTGATAGAGCTTCCCACTTTCGAAAGGCGTACACCCTAATCATCCAGGTACCTTCCAGTTACATGAAGACTCCATAAAGTTACCCACATAAATGATATATTCATTAACCAATTATGAATATTTATCTAGACTAAACATATTCTCCTGGAACATAATATCTCACTTATGTCCTTCATGAAATTGAATTTCGGAAGAGGCCTCATCTACCTCCAATGCTAGAAAAAAATGTTTTAAATTTGTGAAACCTTCAGAATATCCCAATACTAACATGATTCCTTATGTCAGATGCAAAAAACATGAAGACTTCGATTTCTTCAACATGTCTGGATATAAGTGTTCCAAGAACATCTCCAAAAAATTCATCTATAACATCTTTTCGTCTGTCCAGATCATACATTATTTTCACACCAGCGCTTTACTGAACCCCGCAACTTATAAGAATCCAAATTGAATGTCCTTTTTTTAGGAGTCTCTCAATGGTCAAATATCATATCTATGTATTTAAACCAATATTTAGCTAACTAAGATCCACCCTCCCCAGTAATAGTAGGAGTGTGTTGTAGCTGAAATTCCCTTGTAAACTCAGACAAGCTTTTCTGAACCCGACATGGGTTTCTCTCTATTAATTACTTGAAATGTGAAATTTTCTCTAAGAACAATTACACTTCTTCCTCATATTGCACCAATGGGGCCTCATGCTCCAGGTCTGGATGTTTGTTATGGCCAATACCCCTCAATCACTCATTCAACAAACATTGTCATGGAAAATATCAACCAATCCAAAAAAATTGACTTAGGTCTCAAAACACAACCTTATATTGTTTCCATAAGAGGATATTCTAACATTAAATGTTTTAACATTCTATTTTTACTTTTCTCACCACACGGTTAACAATAAGGACATATCACTACCTTTATCCATCCAGCTTCTCGGTCTTGGTTAACAAGGGTATATTCATTATCATTCCTTAATTCAACCATTAATTAGTCATATAGTGTCAAATTAATTAATTCAACAATTAAATAATCTGACAATCTCGTTTCAAAAATTGAGGTTCTCATTAGAAACACATTTATTCTCATTTTTCACTGTTATTTCAATCTCACACATGAAAAATTGACCTAGTTCTATAACATACCCAAAACCCACTTTCAAGAATGTTCCTAGAATGATGCATGTCACAATAACTCTACGTGCCTATAATGATGCATGCGGAAACAACTATCAAGACTCTTTAGACCACAGATAAAAATTCAATAATATTCAAAACAAATATCATATAAGACAACATGTGCAACAAACTAGGTAAAATAATATACAACTGTATCAAAAAAGAAGAATCACAACAATCCCACCCTGAGTACTCAAATTCCCCCATACATTGGTTTTCATCTGACATGCCCCATCCCATTACGAATACATAACTCTTCCTAGTTTCCTATATACTATTTCCCAAACCAGTATGACTAAATAAGAATAATGGAATGCTATTTTTTTTATACCACATTGTGAGGTCCCGACCTAGAAGCCACTATACCATTCCTTAGTGAGTTTCACAAATTCCCTGAAGCACACCAGCTTGTATTCCAGAGGGTGTCGACTAGCAACGAGGGTCTTGTAAGTAAGTATTAGGGATATTATACCCTATTTTTTCATAAAAAATGCCTATAGAAGAAAATTATAGTATCCATGTGTGGAAGTGTATACAAATAACCTGAAAATATCCATTTTATATGATAAATAAATCCTCAAAATATTGTTCTCAACAGAAATGTAAAGAATTTTATTCCAATGAAAATATCAACTGTCAATATTGATAATGATATTAATGATACCGTGATTCCTAAAAAGGTTCCCGATCCACATATGGTTCCCTCTCCCAAGCTCCATTCCCAAACTGCATACTATTAAAGGGAATTTCCCTAATCATGTCATGCAACATCAATGTATGTTCTATTTCTGATCAGGCATCCCGAATAATGTGTATGTACTACTCAGAATTCCACCACCAACGGTGTCTAAAATGAGTCTAGTAAATAGATACTGTATGAAGTTTACTGAATCAGAAAATGAAATGCACAATTTAAACAGTTATCACATTTTCATTTAATCATTAATCATCAAAACATGCCATTTTCATGTCATGTTTCCCATTCTAATAATCATTCATTATCATTAATCTTTTGGTGTAGGTCGTCATGCCTAAAACCCCAATTCCCAGTTGAATCCAGATTCATTATTATCATTTATTGGGTGTAGGTTTTCATGCATAGCACCCCAAATCTCATTGTGTGTATTTCATCATTCCTAGAACTTCTTTTCTTATTCGGTGTAAGTATTCATGCATATCATCCCCATAATCTCAAGCTTGGATAACTATGGAGGAGGAACGAAACATACATGTCCCAACTACTAATCGGTCGAGGACGCAATTCCTAGAACCAAAAATTCTTAGCCATATAATCATTTATTAAATCATATGATTTTTCCACATCAATCATTTACTAATCAATTGAGTAATTAATAATTTTAATGTCCTATAGATAATTCAACAATTAACAATCCTTATAAACCCTAAATTAATTCATCAATTAATTAATTAATCAACCAAATTCTCATCCCATAATTAATTTTTCAGAGTAAATTATCAAAATAAATACCCAACAAGTTATAATTATTTTCCAAAATTAATTATCTTCCATATCCACACATTGTTCCATAATTAATTTCCACCAATTAATTATTTATCATAATCAAATAATTATCACAATTAATATATGTCAAATACAAAATAAAAAATCTTAAAGATATATTTGTAAACCCCACATCATTCATTTCAGGATTCAATATTCAATTAAATCACCAAGGAAACTCTATTAAATTTCACATTCCTAAATACTACAATATTTGAAAATAAACCATCATGCGTATTTATAAGAGAAATCATAAATTAATAGTAATATCTAAAATCAATACTATTATAGTTCAATTTAGATCACCTACCTCAGTTTATTGTCGAAATTTAGCCCAATGGAAACCCCCAAAATCTGAATAGAACAACATCATTGTTCAATATCCGGATCAAAATCCCTGAAAATATTAATTACAGAAAAAGGATTCATGATCGTTCAAAACTAGATCTACATCCACAATCCTATAACTAGATCTCAACTCATAGGTTTAGATCCACAAACACGGTGAAGATTATCCACGAAAAGATCATGGGAAGATAGAGGAAAGAATGTGAGAAGCAACAGGAGTAAATCCACTAATTATGAGGAGAGAGGATCTTAATTCGGGATTTCAATATTTAAGAACTATCTACAGATCACCTTGGAATCTCTCAGAGAGGCTTTGAAAACATCTAGAATTCTTCAACTATGAGCCAATGTCAAAAAATAGAAGTCCTGGGGGTTCAAGTGGTTTTTATAAGGATTTTATGAATTAAATATTAACATCCATAGTTTCCTTGGCATAACAACTTATCTAGAAAATCTGTGCACCAACCGTGAGGTCACCACTATCCAGTGTTGCATGGTTTACATTGTTTGGTCATAGGTTTTTTCATACCATGCACAATCTGTGGAGACCACTCTATATAGTTTTTCACGAATGGCATGGTTTGGTCGCAAGGTTTTTCAAATCAAGTGCAAACTATGAACATCCCATTGTTCATTAGTCTTCCTTAAAAATTCACACAAACTCACCCAAGGCACAACTCTAAATAAAATGTACATAAAAACCTAAGAAAGAAACTAAAAACAGTCCTGTTATGACTCCATAAAAGGCTGAAATCTTACACAACCTCACTTAGAAATGTTTCATATTCACTGAAGGAACATATGAAAGTGGAGTTACACTCTTGTGCCAGAGTTTATGTGATCTTACCATATTCATGCCAGTAATCTGTGTACTCTACCTACAGAAAATAGTGTGCTACTCAAGAGGACATCCAACAAGTTTTCCTATCTATCTTGTGTTGGTATGATTTAATTTATGAATAAGAAGAGAGAGAAGTGGAGTGTTAAATCCATTATGTACAAAACATTTAATGATTTAGAAATTGTTCATAAAGAATTCAAAAACTCATCCTATCACAACATGTATGACATCCAACTCAATATCCCCATTGACCATTTGTGTGATTCACATTTTATTAGTAGATAATAACAAATAAATATCATTTTTTCACTATTATTTGTTTTACATTTTGTTATTTGTTTTTTATTTTACAGAACAAATTTCATTTATAAGAATTTTTATTGGAGATATAGAGGGAAATTTTGTAAAACATTGATAATATATGGCTTCTGAACCCACTACTAATGAGTAATGTGTGAAACGTTTTTATCTAATCATAAAAATGGTTCATTCTGGATTATTCAAATGGAAACAACCTATTCCCCACACTTTTTGAAACTAATAAAGTACATATATACAAGATATGGGTAGTTAATGATATATAATCTTGTAATGTCGCTACCAAATTATAATTTCATGGTCTCTATAGATTAAAACTGGTAAATTTTCAAGGTAGCCAAAAATATATGTTAATTGTACAATGGTATTTTCAATGAATGGTTGACACTATCAATTATGTAACACAATTGAATCTTGTGAATTCAAATAGAATCAAAGCAATTTCTAGTTTCTCTACATGACTTGAGACTCTAATTAATGTGATTAAATGGTTGAATATGCAATAATGGTCTTAGAATGTCTCTTATATAATCGATTTGAATACTGGTTAGTGCAAATGAGGAATTTCATTAAAAATACATTAAACACTAAAGAATTATATTAAAATATAAATTATAGAAAAACAATCATTATCAACATTCACAAGATTTTTTCCCTTAAAAAATTTAATTTTTGAAAAAATCGTCCCAAGACTAAATAATTATTTGGAATTATTTTAAATCATTCATCTTTCTCGAAGATAAATTTATCATTCTATTGAAAAATTGATGTCTATAATATGAGGGAATGTTAAAATAATAATCAACACGTGAGAAAAGGAAAAAATGATGAAAATTCCTAGCTATCCTTGGAATGTACCCTTCCCCCCACACATATAACAAGCAGTGTCTTCAATATAAATAAAATGGGAATGTGGGAATGAAGGATAAAACTAGGTGGGATTCATTCATAGGTTTCTGCATGATCATTGTTTTCCTCCCATGGGGACTCCAGAATTGCTTCATGGTAGTGCTTCGACCGCGGCCCATTGACAATGAATATTTCACTGGTTTCATCATTTTGAACAGGAACATCACCAAACAGAGAGACATTATTAACAGTCTATGGTTATAACTAGCATGAATAAATCTTATCGAGATAAAATTTCATCCTTGTATTTTAGAGGGGGAATTTATTTTTAATTTGGAATTCATGATGAAGGATGTAATAGTCATGGGTATCCTTCGTTCGCTCCTTATAAATATTGGAGTTATCACATGATTCACTTCTCATTTCCATCAACCAATTAATGTGAATCCTTCTATTAGAAACTACACCAAAAATATTAGAAATGAATTTCTTGGATAGACTGATAGGCCCAGTTCTCAATATAATTAGGGAGGGGACAATTGTTTCCCAAAAAAATCCTATTAGGTGACATTCTGTTGGTGTTTCTAATAAATTATGTTATTATGATAATAAGTCATAATGTTTAAGATTTTAATCATTTTATTTGGGTTGAAAATTTTTTCAATTATTTTTTTACCTATCTATTAAATATCTCAGAACAACCATTGGTTTGTGGGTGATATTCAGTAGTAACTTTTTGACCATCTGCATACTAACTCAAATGTGATTTCATTGATCAATTATAGAAATTAGAAACCTTGTCACTGATGATGAACCTAGGTAATAAAATCCTATAGAAGAATTGGGTTCTAAAAAATTCTACCATTTCCATATAACCTTCGATTACTGTAGCTCATGCCTCTACCCATTTTTGGTAATTAATCAACTACCATAAGAATGTATAAGTTGCCAAAAAAATTTAGAAATTGATTCATAATGTCAATACCAAAAACATAATAAATTTAATGAATGATCAGTTGTTGTTGTGTAATTTAATTTCGTTTCAAGACAAGACCCCTTCCATGACAATAAGGACATGATTTACTTTGACCTGACGAAACCTGAAAATGTGTTGGGAAAAAGAGACCTTAATCATTGACATTACAAATGGTCTGTTGGGGATCAATGTGGCCCTAGAAGAATTAGTGTGTCATAATCAAAGGACAAACTGAAAATCACTTTTAGGAATACAATTCCCATGGACTAGATTACTACATGTACGCCAGAGGTAAGGGTTATCCCAAATGAACAAACAAGACGAATTTATTGATATATTATCATTATTTTTGTAGAATCCATTAATAATTCTAGATTCTACCTAATAAATTACAATTTCATCATACTAATGAAATAACATCATGCACGTGGTACAATTTCTCATTCGGAAACACATGTTTTTGCAATACTAGGGGAAGAGTCAATGTTTGAAGATGGGAGAATTCTACTGGTATGGTAAGCTAACCCATTCTCAACACATTTTTAATCTATTATTTTCAGATATAATTCTTTATGGATGACCATACATTAAATGAGATGTGGTTTGGATACATGTTTCTTAAAGGGATTTTAGAGGGCTCCATGGTCTGATAACAGAATCTCTTTAGACCCCAAAATGATTGACCTGAATTTTTCCAAAGAAATATTAATGGAAATGAATTATTTTCGAGTTGTGGTGTAGTATTTTGGGAATGGATTGATGTTTATGAGGCATGTAAAATAACATCGTAATCTCGATCGAACCTTTGTAAAAAGACAACCCCAACTGCATAGTAAGAGGCATCATAATGAGCTAAAATCGTAAAACCCATCGATGTGGTTTGATTATCAGGGGTGACATGATACTCCATTTTACCTTATTAAAGGTTTCTTCACATTAATCAAAAAAACTTCTTTTTCTTTTATGAGTAATCAACAGAGGTGGAGTGTAATTTTTCTAATGTCATGAATGAATCGATAGAAAAATATATCATAAACAAGTAACGAAGGCACATCCCATGCCTTTTTAGGGAATGGTAATGAAAAAATGACATCATATTTTGATTTAAATACTTAGATATCATCCCTTGAAATGAAATTTCCCAATACAATACCTTGTGGAATCATGAAATGGATTTTCTCATAATTTATAAAATGATTATTTTAAATAAAGGAATGTAAGACTAAATGATGACCACTCAAACATTCTTCAAATAAGGATCCAAAAATACTGTATCCATCCATGAAGACATCCAAGAAATTCTACAAGTAATCTTGAAAAATACTAACCATATATCACTAGAATGTGCACAGAGTATTGTACAGATCATATGGAATCATTCTATAAGAAAAAGTTACAAGGGGTTAAGTGAATTTTTTATTTTATTAATCCTCTTTAGAATTATGGATATGAATGTATCTTGAGTACCCATCAATGAATCAATAATGTGAATTTCTAGCTCTCCTCAATAGAATTTTTTCAATGAATGGAAATGGAAGATGGTCTTTCCTAGTGTGTGTTTTCAGTCGGTGATAGTCTATGAAGGAAAGCTAACTATTCTATAAATGAGTTGGAACCAATATATTATTTTCATTTCTGATTACTGTAAGACCGTTTTTATGAACTAATTGAATGGGACAAACCCATTTTTTGTCAGATGTAGGGTAAATTATTCCATCTACTAATAATATTGTTTCTTACTTTTTAACAACAACTATGTGGTTTCGGTACAATTGACATTGTGCATGCCTAAATTTGTTTATCACCTTCAATATACAAAATATAATGTGTATAATTTATTGGATAATACTAGGGTTGTCTGAAAGTGTCATTCTAAATGCATGTTTACACTACCTCAAATTTTCAACCAGTCGCAATTCATAATTATGAGATGGAGAAATAGAAATGATGATATGTAGCTTGTTTCCACTCTCAAAATATGAATATTTCAAATCATGATCCAAATGTTTTAGTTCCAATTTTGAAGGATTTTTGATTGATCAGTGTTGGTGTGAAAGTGAGTGGTCAATAATATCATCTAACTACTCAATGGTATCATCCTTTAATTGGAAATTAGTTTTTAAAAGATTTGTAGTATCATCGGTAGTCATTGGATCTTCAGTGTTCATCAAATTATCGAATAATAATCATGTATCACACTTTCCTAGACCACTACAACAATCAACGAGTGATTCATTTCAATTAAGCTCAATCAAGGATGAATACTCTGAATGTGGATTGGGGGATGGAAATGAAGTGTTTTTAGGAGAAGGGACTACATCAATTGAAATTATAGAGAGAGAAGAATGTTCTTTTAAGGGGTGATTCATTTGATCTAGTATGCTGAAATGGACTATGTCACCCTAAAATTCCATATAAAATATACCAAAATAACATTAATTTTTTTTCATAGATTTCAAAGAGGGCATCCCAAATATAAACAGGGCATGTCCATTCATCATATCATATTCCCTTTTTATCAAATAACAATTAGCAAGAAAAATATTATTTTTCACCAACACAATACCATACTCCAACAAAACATAAGGGTCTGAAGTATTCATATTTTCATTCTAAATGAGAATGGTTATAGTACTTATTTAACTGACCTATATTGATAAGTAAATTAAGTGATGAATCCCATTTATATAAGTAACTAAATAAATCCTATAATAGAATAATTAATACTCCCCTATGGTTAATGGAATCGAGAATATCCTAGGATCATTGCCCGTAGTGGGAAGTAACAACTATATCCATTTGGATACGTTTCTCTCAATGATCAACTATTTCCACTCTATGACTTCGCTTACAGTGTGTACACATATCCTTTAGAAACATTTTGTATCATTTAATATTATTCCTAGCATCAATCAAGGGAATGATGACCAGAATTTTTTTGGACATTTTCATGATTTCCTTATCAAATTATATTTATTTTTATTTTCATGGTTTTATGGACCTTTGGGGAAATATTAGATTAAATATTGGGCTTGATCGTTCATTAATAGTAACACTACTTCCTTTGGTATAAATTCTATCAGGACAAGGATTTTCCTCATTTAAATTTTTTTAGTTTTTTGGATGGTGGTTTTTTAAAGAGGGTATGACTCTAGAGTAGTGTTCATTATGAATTTAAGTTTTGTTCCACTCCAATGGTTGATGACACTAACATTACCAGTATCCATATGGTTTACATTTGGTTGAGAATGTAGTTTACCATACCCATGGATTTGGATTATATCCACTAAGATAGCTAGTGGGAAAATGTTGTTTTCAGGTACTGTTATCTTCCTATGTGGTTTTTTGTAATTTTTGATTATTGGAATATATTTGTTTCATCATATATTCTAGGATAGGCTCGGGGTTTGGAGGTGTTTTTTTGAAATTCTTTTGTTATGGTTGAGGATTTCAATGTGGTTGTGTTTTACTATTCTACCCTGGTTTGTTCCATTGTTTTTTAGGATGGATTGAATACCCCCTTTCTTATAGTCTTGTAATTTTACACCTAGGGTTGGATGGATATTTAGGTTCATAGATAGGGGGTTTCATATAGGGATTGTATAGAAATGTTTCCAAAAAACTCTCATATGTTTCTCTTAATTAAGGACATTTCTTAGAGTTGTGGGTGTTAGAAAGAAATATACCACAATGGATGGGAGGGGATTTTGGGATTTTCCTTGGGGACAAGAAATTTTTTGGAGGGTAATTACCTCTTCAAACTTTGCATCCACATTATTCTTGAATTGATTACTTTTCACCTCATGTACACATGAAACGGTTACACTGGACCATGTATTGAATATTTGAGTGTTTTTTATGTGCTCTAAATTAGTGTTGTTGAATTGATTGGGGTTTTATCCATTAGATCACCACCTACTACAACATCAATCATGTTGTGATCAATTGGAATTTATCCTTATAAAAATTACTATATGATAATTTCATCTCTTATTTAGTGGTGTGGAAAACATGAACATAATATTTCCTAATTTGCAACACCCAGACCCCAACTACCCAGAGTCCATGCTTTATTACATAACATATTATTAATCACAGAGGATCAAATCTCGTAGGACAGATCATTTTAGAAGCCTTGGATGTAATATATGCATTCATATGTTATACATTACATCATGAAATAAAAACATCAACAAAATTTTTTCCCCTTTTGAACACACTTATATCCATATCCTATCCTTTCCGGTAAACCATTAAATACTTCTTCAAATTTGAGGAAAATTATAACTTATAAAATGGTTAACTCAGATGCTAAGTAAAGATAATAATATAAGGAAAATTTTATAAATAAGCATAACAATTTATGGCAATGTATAAGACTAAAACAAAATCCTTATAAATTTAAACATCTCCATAATATGGAGAAGATAAAAATCGTATAATTCCATTTACTTATTCACATGTATATTCTACTAGTTGAATAATCCCATGCAATATCAATATCTACATTCATAATGATGGAATAAATAATGCCAGACTTCATAAACACATAGCCAGGGCATTGTGCGAGGACAACAAATATGATTTTGTCAAGGCCTTATGACAAGAAACTAGTTTTTCTGATGAGACCTAAAAATACATTTATGATCATTAGTGGGATCAACCTGTCACTAAATAAGTCCAATCCTTTCCTCATATGATAAGGATTAAACACAACATAAACATTCGTATTAAAACTAGCATACAATATGTCAATAATTTATCCATAAACCATGAATGGTGTAAAAATAACACATCTATAGTTAAACATATCACAAAACCTTAAATAAAATATAGATGATTTGTATCATAATAAATCAACATCAAACAATTTTAATATCCGTCAAAGGATGTCGACATAGATGTAATGGAAACTGTTTTAGAGAAATATCTCTTTCATTTTTGAAATCTTACCGAAGTAATGTAATTATAGATGATAAATTTTATTGGTAAAATATTCAATAATCTTGTATGAGGTGATTTTATTGTGTTATAATGATATAAAATAGCCACACCTGCTATATTAGTTAAAAAACATTTTTTCCAAAATTTGGTCAAAAAGGTCATAATAGACCTTGTTTGGAAAATGAAAGAAAGATTCCTTTATAAATATTTTAAAAAAATTAAAATAATGGTATAAATGAATTTAACCTACAGTCTAGGAAATATTAATAAATTTTAAGAAATATATTTTTATGAAGCACAGTTGTGGATGATAAAGAGGTCAGAATAGGTACATACTTAAAAACAACCTTGGATAATAAAGAGATTGTAAAATTAACCCTTACCTTGCAATCTCCCTTGGACGAGGGTATGATAGACTCCTTTATAATAGGTAAATAATTTTTACTAAATTTCTAAATAACTATATTCATAAATATTATATCATATATGGCTCACATATATTTTTTCTATGAATATTTTAGTAGTATCATCATTTCGGGTGTTAACTAATTCATTTTCCTTTATATTATTGGTTATGTAATCCATGATTGTTATGGATTGGATGTATTTGATTCATATAAAGAATAATATTATATTTATAAACATTATTTTTATTCACAAAATTAAAATTATTCATGAGTGATTATGATGGTGAAAGAATCTCATTGCGTTTGTAGAGAGCGTATTCCGTACGTACGTACGAGAAACAATATCAATATAAGGATGGTGAAATCATATGTAATTGGATTTTATATCATATATAAATAATCATTAACATGTTTTATTAGATATTTACATTAGTTATTTTAATTATTATAACGATCCAAAATAATTAAGTGTTTGAATATCAAACTACACCACGACGTGGAGACGGCAAGTCGTACGTACGCACGTATGGTGACATTGTGATTTTTAGTATGGATATAAAAACAAATATGGTTGTACCATATTTATAATAAAATCAATTTATATATAAGATAACGGAATATATTATTTTATAATGTAAATAACAATGAAAGTGGAAGTGGAAGAATTTTTTTTGAAAGAGATTTTGAAATACTTATCTCTTCATTAGGATCCTCTTTTTGATTTAATCAAAAGAGTTCATTATGTTGGAATTATAACAAAAGTTAGGCCTCTAGGATGAATGTAGGAATGTTGATAGGATATTTCGGGGGGTTTTTCAGAGCCAAATGGCCATGGTGGTGTTAAATTAAGAGATGGGGAAGTACCCTTTTATAAGAGAGGTGAAGGGCACATTAAGAAAAACTAGATTTTTTTATAAATATAATTTCCGTTTATAATGTCTAAAGATGATTTAATAAGTGTATAATGTAGGTATGGGTCGAAAACATTTCACCCAATAGGTTTTAGATAGGTTTATGTCACTATATAAACCTTATCTTTTAGATTTAACTCTTAGTTAAATAGTTTGTCATTTACCATGCCTCATTGTATTTTTATATTATATGGTTAATAAACAAACTATAAAAAGCCAAGAGAACCCCGAGTGGATAATTATTATTATATATACACTTATCTATGTTATTTGTTCAAAAATTATATTTTAATGAATATTATATCAATTAATAATATAGTATTTGTATTAAAAAATTAATTATGTCAATATTGACAATATTTAGTTTTGTGTTTTTTTGAAAATCATAACAACAAGATTACTTTGAATAAAAATTATTTAATCAACCATAAACTGAAATATTAACATATAAAATTAGTGTAATTTGTCAAAATTCTAAAATTACATTTATTTGGATATTTAAAATATCAATTATTTCAATCATTCATTATTAAGGTAATTACTACATCCTATTTGTGTCATAAATAAATTAAAATATTTTATTTCTAAAAATTATAAATGAAACACCATTACGAATTAAATATTTTTTTCTTTTTAATGAATATTTATAAATGAATTAATCTTATGTATAAACCAATATTAAAAATGTATTAATTTTCATACTTTGCATTTATCTCTTTTAACTCTTCATTAAATAAGATAATAATTATTGTCCAAAA
Source organism: Viscum album (assembly GCA_963277665.1). Taxonomy (NCBI): domain Eukaryota; kingdom Viridiplantae; phylum Streptophyta; class Magnoliopsida; order Santalales; family Viscaceae; genus Viscum; species Viscum album. The sequence continues at coordinate 1,971,509,863 of OY728132.1, forward strand.
ATTATCTTAGTGGAGAAAAGGGGGTCATATCTTATTCCAAAAGTTGTTTTTTGTCTAATTACACTTATCATATAGAATTAGGACACGTGTTAGAGGAATTATGATACCATTTTTACCCTTAATTATCCTATTTATTTTTTAATCGTGGTAAATAAATGTCAAACGTTACTATTTACCAAAAATCATTTTCATCATATTGAACAACATGTTATTTACTGATATCAATAGTGACTCTCAAAATTTTAAAATTCAACTCATATAAGCGGTAAAATTATGTTTTATGAAAATTTTACAATGCTCAAAGAATGTGGGTAAAAGACAGTAAAAAGTTCAATAAAATTTTTATATATCTATACTTATTATAAAATGAATCAAATGAATTGAATTGATCTTATATAAGTAATATATATATATTTTGACAAAAAATAAATATAAATTAAATAAATTACTTTTTAAATAAAAAATTCAGTTTTAACCTATAACACAGTGTTTTTCACTATTCATCCAAAATTTAATGTTTCTAGAAATATACAAAAAAAATCACCATAAGATAATTTTGATATCCTGAATTAAAAATTTAAGTCTATTTTAAAAAATAAATATTATAAAATTTTCAAATGTATGTATTGAAATTTATAACCGCTAGTTTGATTGGTTGTGTTGTGTTAGAATCTTGACGTTGCGTAAAATGCATGTTATTGCATTATTCAATGGGAAACGTATCGTGTAAGCTTGAGGTGTTAAATTCTTCCCTCATTAAAATAATATCGTCCTCAAATTTCTTGAATTTTAATGCATAAAATGATTCGGGTGGTTCTTCATCATAAGTTTGTCGGGTTCCGAAGTTGCCACTTCCATCTTAGGATTTCTCAATAGAAAATTCATCAGTTGAGTCATTCTGTTTCACAAAAATTGTTCTTAGTATCAAGAATATTAATATGATATTCACAATGAGATATATCAGGTTCAAGTTCAATTTCATAATAGGTGAGTACATGTATTTGGTTAGGCATGTATTTTCTGAACAGTGATACATGAAACACATCAATCACATTGGAGATACTTGGAGGCAATGCCATACGGTAAACTACAACTCCAATTAATTATAGAATTATAAAGTTATGATGTACATTGGATTAAATTTCCCCTTATTACAGAAATGTATAACACCCTTCCATAGAGGTGAAATCATGAAATCATGGTCTCCTCCTTCAAATTTCAAATCCTTCCTTCAGTTATTGATATATCCCTTTTTCCTACATTGGGATACATTATTGTGGGTTTTAACAACTTTCTCCTTTTCCATTGTTTCCTCAAAAAGTTCTCGGTCTACTAGTTTTCATTCACCAAAATCATCCCAAAATGTTTGCGTGTGGAATCTCTTTACATATAACGCATCAAATGGTTCCATATAAATACTTTAATAGAATCCATTGTTATATTAAAACTCTAAAAGAGTTAAATATTGATCCCACAAACCATTAATGTCAAGTGAGTAACATCTCATCCAGACATCTAACATTTGAAGGGTCTTCTCTAATCGTCCATCACTCTACTGGTGGTAGGCAGTGCTCAAATAATGATTACTATATAGGGCCTTTTGATGACATTTCCATAATCGTATGGTAATACATGGATCACGATCAAGAAACAATCGATTGGGGTACTCAATGATGTCTTACAACTTCATCAATATATATTTTTTCCAAACATTGATGTGTTAAATGTTCTCTTATAGTAATAAAATTTTCTGACATGGTATAATTATCAACAATGAACTATATTTCATCATTCCATCTAGTAGTATTTTGTAGCCCCATAAAAAAATCATGTTTCATAATATCCCATTTTCACTCTGGTAAGGGAAGAGGTTGCATGACTCCTCCCGGTTGATGTCTTCGAGATTTTACTTGTTTACCTACCAAACATATTGACACAAAATCAGCAATTTACCTCTTCATCTTGTGCCATGAAAAATGTTCCTTCAAATCTCTATACATCTTGGTGATGCTATGGTGTATAAAGAAATTTTAGCTTTGAGCATCATCCAACAATTTCGTTTATAGATCAGGTATATCAGGAACACAAATCCTCTTTCCAAATTTTAAAATTCCATCTTCCTATATTAAGTCACTCTATCTACCATCATTCACAGCTTTAATCTTCTATTGAAACTTTTTATCATCAGTTTGAGAACACTTTAACCGTTGTAAAAATGATTTTTTGGCAACTGTTTGAAAATCTATTGATGTTTCACATTCAATGGTTATTCCCATATCCATCATTACTTGATCCATGAAAATAGGATCCCTTTCAACTATCATCTTGTTCAAAACTCCATGATCCTTTCTAATCAATGAATTTTCCACCTTATTTTCCTTTCCCGGGTGGTAGTGAACAGTGAAATCATAATCCATTAGTTTTTTCTGCAATCGCATTTGCCTCATTTTGAGTTCTTATTGTTAAAAAATATACATTAATGTATTAGGATCAGTATACGTCTCCAATTACTCATAGTATAGATAGTGTCTCCACATTGTTAGAGAGAAGATTACAACTTCTAACTCAAGATCAATAGTAGGATATCTTTTCCCATGAATTTTTAGCTATTGTGATGCATATTCAATGACAATATCATTCTGCATAAGGACACAACCATGTCCTTTCTATGAAAAAAAACTACAAATAACAAACCAATCGTTTTATTATGGTAGTGTCAAGATAAATGCATTTATTAATATTCTATTCAATTATTCAAAACATTATTAACAATATTTTATACATACGAATATAACCCATTTACATGTGAGCTTGTTTAATTGGTTAGCCATCAAGGAAAAATTCTGGACAAAACGATGATAATAATTTTCTAAACCAATAAAACTGCATAACATAGTCATACTAGTCAGTGTTGGAGATTCTTTGATTACCTTCTTCATTGAAGTATAAACATATATTCCATCCTTAGTTACAATATGGTCAACAAAATTAATCTCTTGAAGCAAATATTCAATCATGTTAAACTTCCCATATAATTCATTTCATCTAAGAGTCATTAAAATAGTGCTTAAATGATTTTCTTGATCTTTGTAGCTTTTGGAGTATACCATGATATCGTTAATTAATACCACTAAAAATACACCATGATATTCCTTGAAAACTCTATTCATTGAATCAATGAAGATAGAGGGTGAATTAGGCAACCCAAAAGGCATTACTGTAATCTCGAAATGTCCGAACATGGTTCGAAATGCGATTTTCGGAATGATTATTTTCATCACACACAATTGATGATATCTAGATCGAATGTCAATAATTGAATAATATTGAGCACCAAGGTTTTGGTAGAATAAATCACGAATGAATTGAAGGGGGTAATTGTTATTTATTTTTATATCTTTGATCTCCCTATAGACAATGCCCAACCTCATAGATCTATCTTTCCTCTTAACAAAATGGATAGGGGATCCCCATTGAGAAACTCTATGGAAAATAAATTCCTTGTTACTCAATTCCTCTACTTGTTTCTTTAGTTCCATTAATTACATTAAGGAAATTCTATAAGGTTTCTTCGATATTGTCATTGAACATGGAATTAAATCAATGTAAAACTGAATTTCTCATTTCGGTGGATGTATAGGTAAATGCTCGGGAAACACATGAAAATATTCCTTCACAACAAATTAATTATTTATTTTGATCGTTATTTTCATCACCAATAGTTATTTCATTATCTTACTCCCCAATAATTTAATTTAGTATAGCTTCTGGGAGTGGATGTAGATAAGAATCAAGTGGTGACTTTTCTTTTCTAAAGATATGGTACTTCTTATCGTCATCAAAAGTTGTAGCCTCCTTCTTCTTACAATAATTTTTTTGCATCATGTTCTAAAATACAATCAAATCAATAGATTATATCAAATTCAACAATGGGAATTATGATGATACTAGTAGATAAGGAACATTTAAATTCTTTAATAGGAACTGATTCTCAAAATTTTGTTGCGACGATACTTCCCTTGGGTGTTTTGAATGGAAACTCCCTTGTTATGTAAAATTGAAGGTATATTATTTTCATAGAAAAATATGATGATATGAAACAATGAGATGATCAAGAATTAAATAAGTCATTGGCTAAACATAAGGAATCTATCAAATTACCTACCAACACATCTTTTGGAGCTTCAACCTTAGTAGTCATGATCACATTCGCTTTCCCTTTCTCCATTGGCCTATTCTAAAGTATGTTCCCTCTCCACTTTGGACATTCATTTCCATAATTCCCCTTTTATTTACAATTGTAGAATTAATAATTGTCAAAATCTTTCTTCCCCTTGAAATCACGAGCTTGGTGGACTTTTTCAGCATACTTGTAACAGACTACCAATCCCTTCAGGAAAGTACTGAGGTGTTCCTTACAAAATTTATCGGAGGACAGATATTTAACTTTTCTCTTCTTTCCCTTATTTTCATTTCAAGAGTTTTCTATAGATCTTTTTTTCTATTACATTGCTTTAAAGACACTTGGCATATAGAATTCATTTTGTGTCATGATAACTCATGAGACAATATCATCGTATGATGAGAAGGATTGTGAGAATAATGCTCGATAAGAAATTGATTTTACTCAAAAAAATAATAGATTGATCATTCTCCTTGAGATATGTATATAATATACTACATGAATTTATATCCCCTTATTGTTATCCCTATACATTGTGACACACTCATCCTCCTTTTTCGACAGACTAAGAAATTGTCTTTCCATATCCGCTCGATGGTCAACAAAAATGTATTTTTCTACAAAAATTTCTTCAAACTCACTCCATTCCATGTTCAATACTTTTTAATATTTCTTTTTTGATTTCGATTAATGACCACCATTGATCTTGCATCTTCTATGAGGTGATAAACTGCCATGAAAAAATTTTCCCATTCACTACTCCAAAAAACATGAAAAAATTTCTCTATGAAATTTATCCATTGTTCATCCAAAAATGGATTTGTACTCCCATTGATATTTGGGGTTTGTTTTTCCCTGAAGCGGTCTAACATTGATCCTCCACGTTGAGGATAAGGGTTATACACACCGGTTAGTTTATTATTCATAACCGGTGCGAGTTGACGCAGTATGGTGAAAAGCTAATCAGCACTAGTTTCTTCACCAGATCTTCTATAATTATATTGAGTTGGAGGGAAATCCATAAATGGATTATGCATGTTGTTATAGTTTTCATTCCTTCCACTAGGTTCCATTTCTAAACAATGGAATACACTACATTACTTTATGAATCACAATACAAAATTCCAAACTTGTAAAACATTTAACATAAATCAAACAGTTTATGTATATAATCCATAAACATAAAATTGTTTTATTTGAGGAATTATATACTCATAAACCTTTTATAGTTGTTTCTATAGAAAATGAGAATTTTCCTAAGCATATCCCTCGAGAGTGTCTTTACCAAAACTACTACAAGGCCCATTGTTGTGCATTAGTTACAGTTCGAGTCTAGATCAAAGCTGTGATTTCGGTTTTTACCCCTATGTACATCTATGCCAGAGCCACATCTACCTACTCACAAAATCTCTAGAGTACTAAAAATTTTGGATGTTCTTCTATACTAATCTATAAAGTCTATCTTAGTGTAATGTTCTCTAATCAGAGTTTTTCTAAACCTAGATTCCATGATTCGTAATAATAATTTCTTTGATACAAACTATAATTCCCCGACCGCAGTTACCCAGTGTCGGTGCATTATTAAATAACATTGGAATGATGAAAAGGGATCAAATCCCAAATGGATGACCTGTTTAGTAGCTTCGATGTACTAGATACATTCACAATTTGTACTCAACATCATTATATAAAAACATAAAAATAATTTGGTCCCATTTTGAAAAAACATATATCCATAGACAATACCTGAGGTTCAACCATAAAATAAATTTTTACATCCTGGGAATAAGAAAACATAGAAAGGGGTAAGCTCAGATGCTCGGTAAGGATAACAATATAGCGGAAACTTTTATAAATTATCATAATCATTTATTACAATGTATAAGAAAAAATAAAAAGCCTAATAAACATAAACAACTGCATAATATAGAAAATATAAAATCAAATAATTCCATTACTTATTCACATGGATATTCTACAAGTCAAATAATCACATGCAATATCAATAGACACATTCATAATGATGGAATTCATAACACCAGACTTCCTAAACACATAGTCAAGGACTTGTGCCCAGAATAAAAATAAGTATTCATCATTTCCTTCTAACAAGACACTAGTTTGTCTCATAAGACCAACTGATGCATCATGGAGCTATATCAGGCTCCACCATTCACTAACTAAGTCCAATGCATTCCTCAAATAAAACGGTTTAAACATAACTTAGACATTTTTATTAAAACTAGCATACAAAATGTCAATACATTATCAATAAAACTTGAATGGTGTTAAATTAAGAAATCCATAGTCAAAAATATCAGAAAACCTTCAATACAATATGTAATATTTGTATCGTAATAAATCTACTTCATATAAATTAAAAATCCATCAATGGATGTTGACATAGATGAAATCAGAACCATTTAAGTGAAATATGCCTTTCACTTTTGAAATCATTTAGATGTCTTGTTATTATAAAAGAAAACATTTTATTTGAAAATACTGTTATAATCTTGTAAGGGATGCTTTGAATGTGTTATAATGGTAGAAAATAACACCACTCGTTGTTTTAAGTAAAAAAACATTCATTCCATAATGTGGTTGAAAAGGCTGTAAAAGACCTTGTTTGGAAAATGATGGAAAGATTACATTATAAACACTTAATAAAAATTAAAAAAAGGGTATAAATGACTTTAACCTATATTATATGAAATAGTAAAAAATGTTTTGAAATATATTTTTATGAAACAGTGATGTGGATGATAAAGGGGTCCCAATAAATACTTATGTAAAAACAACCTTAGATAATAAAAAGATCATGAAATTAACCTTTAACATATAGTTTTCCTTGGTCGACGGTATATTAAACTCTTTTAAAATAGTTAAATCATTGTTATTAAATTATATATGAAATATATACAAATTATGATATCATATATAACACTCCAATATAGTTTCGTTTATAATATTTCAGCAGTATCATCATTTTGGATGTTTATTGATTTGTTTTCCTTTGTATGCTGGGTTACGTAGGCCATTTTTATTGTTTATATGATGTATTATATTCATATTCAAAATGATGTTATGTTCATGATCATTATTTTTAAGCATAAAATGAACATTATTCTTGAATTTTTATGATGAGGAATGAATCTCATCGTGTTCGTGGAGACGACAATCCGTACGTACGCACGAGAGACAATATCATTATATTGATGGTGAAATTGTATTTCCTGGGATGGAATATCATATATATAGAATCATTAACATTTTATAAAAATGAGGATCTGAATCATCATTTTATTATTATTGCAAAGAAAATACCTCATTTAATTGGGTAAAGGGAGACCCATTGCATAGCCTGTAGGCCCAATTTTTTGGCCCGAAGCCCAATATGTGAATAAAAACCCGCCTGCTTCAAGACCCACATAGTACCACCACCACTACAGTGCCCTGCCTCCACTACAGTACCCTTCGATATACATTACTCCCACTTCTACAGTACCACTATTGTACTGCTATAGTATCTCGACCCAATGGGATTTGATCCCCAATTTTTCATGTAGGATTACGGGGTGATTACCACTAACTTCAGCACGACATGGAGACGTCAAGCTGTATGTATGCACATATGGTGACTTTTTCTTTTATAGGATGGATATAATAATGAATATGATTCTACCATATTTATAATAACATCACATTATATAGATGATTATAGGGTTTTTATTTTATAATGGAATCTACAATCAAAGAGGAAGTGGAAGAAGAAAAGAATTTGAAAGAGGTGAAGATAAAATTATTTCTTCTTTAACATCTTCATTTTGATTTGATAAAAATACCACCATAGGTTGGCGTTCTAAACAAATTAAGGACTCTAGGATTAATTTAGTAATATTGCTAGGATATTTGGGTAGGTTTTGGACAAGCCAAATGGTTTGAGGTGTGAAATTAAGTGATGGGGAGGTACCCGTTTATAAGAGAGGTGAGTGTCACATTAGAAAAAGCTTGATATATTATTTTATAATAAAATTAATTTTGATATCTAATGGAATAAAATTTATTTATTTAGAGGATAAGGTTGGATGGGTCAATAATATCACATCCAATAGATTCTTGACAGGTTATTGTCACTATATTAACCTTATATTTATTATTTAACTCTTAGTTAAGTAGTTTTCCATTTACCATGTTTCTATGAATTTTTAGATTATATTGTTAATAAACTCACTATAATAAGAAAAGTGGACCCAAGTGGTTAATTACTAATATTTATAACCTTATATAAGTCATTTGATTGAACCTTCGATTTTTAGGAATATTATATCAATAAATTATATAGTTTTTTCTTTTAAAAACTCAATTATGTCAATTTTGTCACTATATAGTATTAGGGTTTCGTGAAAATAATAAATGCATGATTACTTCAGAAACATTATTTCATCGACCCTAACATGTCATATTAACATTTAAAATTATTGGAATTCATCAAAAGTATGAAATTACATTTATTTGGTTATTTGAAGTATCAATTATTTTAATCTTTCATTAATAAGGTAATTACTGCATAATAATTATTTCATAAATAAATTCAATTATTAAATGTCTCAAAATAAGACATAAAATACCATTATATAGGAAATATTTTTACACTTATAATGAATAGTTATAGTGGAATGTATATTATGTATAACCCTATATTAAAGATGGTTTTGTTATTAAACATTGAATTTAACCTGTTTAACTATTCTATAAATAAAAAAATAATTAATGTCTTAATCTAATACAAGTGTACCAAAGGTGATAATATTTAATTATATAGTTGTTTTTGGTCAAATTAATCTTGTCCAATAAAATTATAACAAGTGTTAGGGTAATTATGATCTAATTTTTACCCTTAATTAACTATTTAACTTTTAACCGTAGTAAAAAAAGTCAAAATATACTATTCAACAAATATTATTTTCAACTTATTGTACCACATTTTACAAACTCATATCAACTGTGTCTCTCATAATTTTGAAATTCAACTCACAGAATTAGTAAAATTATGTTTTATTAAAATTATAAAATGTTCTTATAAGGTTGATAAAAGACGGTAAAAAGTTAAATAAAATAAATATATATCTAAACTTATTATAAAATGACACAAATTAGTTACATTTAACATATATATGTATTATTTATATATTTGGACTGAAAATTAATATAAATAAAATAAATATTTATTTTAAATTTAAATTCAGTTTTAACAAATAACACAATGTTTTTTACTATTCATTATAAATTTAATGTTTCTAGAAAAATATAAACAATTCACACTAAGCTAATATCAATATTTAGAATTCAAAAATTATGTCCATTAAAAAAAAAATTTACAAAATTTCAAAAAGATTATATTACTATTCATAAATGCAAGTTTCATTGGCCGTAGTTTGATATAATCTCAAAGTTGTGTACAATGCAAGCTATTTCAATATTCAAAGGGAAACATACCATGGAAGCATGGGATGTTACATAATATTCATTAAGTGTTCCTCCTTTGGACTGTCTTGTAGCCCATATTTCCTTCCTCATTGTTGTAGTTTGAGAGAGTAGGAAATATTTTTCAAGAAAAAGGTGATTCATGTTCGCCCATCCTCTTATTGGGGAATTATCATAATATAACAAAAAATTTGATGTATCTTCTATTGAAAAGTGGAATTCACTATAATTTACTTCTTATTCAACCTCCCTGGATGGGTCTAATGTATAACACACAATATGAAATAAATGTATGTTCTTATGTTGATATTCTCCTAAGATTCCATGGAATATTATAAATAAGTGAATTAGACCAGAATTTATTTCAAAATTATGGGCCTCACCATGTATTTGAATATAGTTGGGTTGGATATAAACATAATGTGAGGATTGTTCTTTTAATGTTCTATAATATTAATCCATATTATGAAATTTATTTCAGTTTTGATGTTGTTTCATGTAGAAGATGTAGAAGGATCAAGAAGGGTGTCGATGTTTTGTGTGTCCTCTATGAAAGGTTCCCCTTTTCTATCTCATTGTCACTAAGATAATATCATATCTATTTAGGGGTTTGAATCGTGGAAGGACTCCTGATTTAGAACACATCATGAACCAAACTTGAAAGAAACAAGAACACAAAAATATATGAAAGGGTATATGATAAAACAAATAAAATCTCACAACATTTAAAAATACCATATAAAATACATGCACTAAAAACTGAATCCCTCCTCGAAATCAACACCAAAATTTGACCTTGTTGTTGTGAAATTTAAAATAAATGGTGATTTAATGCTGATTTTGTAGTCCTGGGAACTCCCTATATCGTCTCCTATAGATCTTTGATATGTTCATGAGTCTATATTTTTAGTAAATAATAATTAACGAGTGGGGGGGTTTTGAAAATAGTTTAATTAAAGAAACATAATATGATGAGTTATAAAGTAAATAGGCCATGTGGATTTTGAAAAAAACAAGATAAAGGGTTGGTTATGATTTCATTACACAACTTTAAACTTCATTATTCTTTGAAATTAATTAGTGTTCAATATAATTCATTGGTTGAAATTAATCAGAATCCCAATAACATGACAAGATTTTACAACAATGAACATTGAGCCAAACCTTAACATAACAATCATATATCTAAGGTCTAGATATTTGAAATGGTATAGTAAATTACATAGGAAATAGAAATTTAAAATATATGGGGATGTAAATGATTTTTGTTCAATCCAATCGAAACGACTGATGTCACGCACTCAAAACCTAACACCAATCGATATAAATTAAAGGGCATTTCATTCGGTTAAATCAAACAATGATAAAAAAAATTAGTATAAAAATGAATAAAATGTTTTAAAACTGGAAATACATCATAACATTTGTAGTAAAAGTGCCAACACTCCCATTACAAGATGTGTATCTCCCTCAGAATGAACTCCCACCTATTAGACCAACATCGTGAAGGGGAGTAATGTCGGGTGGAAATCCATCTTCATCCTTGATCCTCCTAATAAGATATACGCCTCCAAATCTTCTTGGATGATGGGTAGACTCTTCTAAAACATCAAATGTTTAGATCTTTTCTCCTGGTTCAAATACTCAAATGATATTCCCATGGTTCCTTTTTATTGCTAAAACGGGACTTGGTTTTTACCATCCTATTTTTTAAATCTCACTTGTTTATAGTTCTTGGACTAGTATAAAGCCATATCACGACATGGAAAAAAGACAAGAGTTGTTGGAATGCATCTTGAATATCTCCATTTCAATATTGGTGGGAATTACACATATTGATTTTGAGATATAGTAACTTGACCAAACCAAACATTCGAATTCAGGAAGATTCTGACCCCTAGATAGAATTGTTCGGATGGGCCATCAGATGGATGAAGTGGGATGAGGTTCCTTCATAAGGATTGTATAATATGATGATTGGGAGTGGGCAAAATTTTTTAATCCCATTTGTAGGAATTTAATTCTTGTGATTCACAATAAAGTGGGAAGATGTCTATGAGATGCCTTGCAGTTTGGCCAAATTCCTTCGTGATCATCTTCGGGGCCTCCATATCACCTTATCCTATAATGAAGTAATCTAACAAAGTATCATTGACCTATTTTACCATGATAAATAGTAAATAAATTTATCAAATATGATGTTCAATTTTTTATGATTTCGATACATTTCATGAAATAACTAGTTCAACATAGTTTTTTAAGGGCCTAAATAAAAAAGTGAATTTTGGTGCGATCAACTATCTATGATTAAAAAACATTTTCCATGAGAAAAGACCATATTGATGTAGAATGTATACAAAAAATATACCCAATTAATCTCTAGAAGATAGTGAAACCAATGAGATAATATTTATAAATGTATTTTTTAATCATGTAATCAATATATCTATTACCATATATACATAATAATTAACACATCAATTCATACACTGAAACATCAAGATCTATTTCATTAATTGTGATGTTTCACTAATGAGTTTTCTTTTAACATGACACATATAAAACTATTGAATTCCTTTGCATCATCACACCTCATAACCAAATAGATTTGGATTCAAATTACAATGAGTATCAGATCTTAGGGTAAAAAATAATCCAAATTTAATATATTCCTTACAATCTATTTAGATATAGAATTGCCATCTCGAACATACTAGTTTATTCAAACCATAACCCAATCACTGTATTTTGCATTAATGATTCATATAAAATGATAAAATAATAATCAAACCATTGTTAGCATTCAGAAAACACATAAGTATATTGACCTATAAATTATTCTTAGGGGAAAAAAGACTGAAATACTTACATCTTCTTTCAGACTATAAAATTTATAAAATTTAGGATTAAATGATGTAAAAAATATACCTCTTAGATCCAGAAGATACAAAAAACTATAATGGTATAATTTCATTGTGTTTTTATTTCAATCAACATGCTATATTGGTGAATTTTATATAACCCAATAGAGAGAGAATATATGAGGTTATCATCAACAATGACCATGAAGAATGACTATATATTTGTTTTTCACCAATATGAAAGGCATGATGTAGTACTATTGCATGTAATATCTACTCCAAAATATTTTCAAAGTAATATTCGCTATCTAAAAAAATATAGAATTCGAGAGGATGATCAAACATGGAGATTAATTCTTCTTCCTCTAATATATCAAAATGATCATAAATCATGGGTAAATGATATATGTTCATTAAATTAACTTGTTTTAACATCCAATATTCTAAATAGAGTAATAGATGACTATTTACATTCTTATTAAACAACATGTGATAAACCTATATAGATGTTCTTGGACTGATGAATTCCATCATATATAGGTCCTCAAGAGGAATCGTTATCTCTATCAACTAAAATGTTGTCATTCATTTAGCAAGAACAAAAATAGGTTGTACCATGTGAATATGTTATATTAATAAATATTCATCATATCCATGAGTAATTCCTAATAATTAATATATAATTATGATACAATAGAGATATACTATATGATGAAAATAGGATAAAGCAATAATTGGTTCCACTATAAGAGCTATGTCAGAATCCTTTTCTGTGATGGAAAAAATCAACTTAAAATCCAGTGTCACGCTAATGTATTTAACATCCCTTTCACCGATAATCACAATATTATATCCCTTGGATGAAATTATTGATTCCCATCTCTAATAAAAGAAAACCTAATCTTGATAACTAGTATGACTTCCCATGAAAATGATGAAATAAATAGTTTAATATCATCGATAATGAAATTACAAAAATCTGCATATATAGTATCAACTATTGGATAACATGGATGTCTCTCTAGTCTATCCACATTCATCTCTAAAGATATTTCAACAGATATAAATTCAAAATATAACATAATTTGTATGTTGCGACATAAAAGAACATGAGAAGAAATAGATGAATATAATTTAATGGTATCAGAATGAAATGTACTAAAGGAAATAAGATATTTATACCATGACCTAAGAAATCATTAGTTCATCTCCATATTTAGTTGGAACATGGTACAAGGACCTGGACATATCATTATTTCATATTTCATTTAATATGTGAAACAGTAAAAAAATAGAACATGAATACATGGGGAAATTATATTCGATATGTCCCATCTGGAAACATTGTCAATAATTAATCATTGTTTCTTGTTTTAACATCTTGTAATTTAGAACCTCTATATAATTATTAAAATGTGTATACAATCATGAGGGGACAAGTGAATCCATTCTATAAACAACATGATTCTATAACCACACTGAAATACCTTGGTTTTCCACTTCCGACAATTAGAACATTCCATAACCATTGTGTAAGTTGGTCTACCATCTTATGTACTGATGAAAGGAAGAAGTCTAGTTTCTTAATCATCATCCAAGAACGTCCCAATAGTAAATCCATTGTGTTGAAACTATATATATTTAAATAATTTTAAACTATAAAACATTCATTATTTATTTGGGTGAAGACCAATATAAAACATCATGGTATAATTTTTCCTTTTTATGATCCAAGAGGGGATCAAAATGATACTCTTTAGGAAAATGAATGGCATTTGAAAATAAAATAAAAGACAAATATTTAGTATCCACGTATTCTTTTAATGTTTACGTATTTATATGTTTAAAAATTAATTAAAAGAGTATCATGTTCTTGATGTCCTCTCTAGAATAATCTCGATGTAATATTTCATGTCCCATGATCCCCACAATCTCTATGAAAGTGCCTAATGAATCATATTCACTAATAAAACCCCTTGGTCATTTGATCTCTTTTTATAGTATTATATTCCATTAATGATTATTATTTTTTACTTAACATAATATGTTCCTCATGTTTATTAAATGGTTGGTGGATGCTAGAGTTGAAATTCAAGGGTATGGTCAACCATGGTCCTCTATACTACTTCGTGTAACGTAACAATAAAAAATACTATAAACTAGAGTAATTGAAATTAATTAACAAGTAGATCATGTACATGACTTCTCATAAGAGTATCATCCTATATGACATATGATTATAATGGTAAATCACCTATAGTAGGAGTGTTCTGAGCACTCTAGAATGACATTATAATGAAATAAAAAGGTAGAGTTAAGATAACCTATAATAAAATAAGTACTTATATGTTAAATACATGCTAATTTAATTGTTATACCTAACATTCTATAAATATATTTATATGGTATGCATGATCTTCATTTACGGAAGGAAAATTAATTTTACTATGTACTTCATGGTTTTCAAAATCCCTTATTTAAAAAACATTAAAACCTAATCAGGTTCAACTAATTAACACTAGAATTAGTATATTAAAACAGAAAGAACATAAATATATTAATGAAAAAATAACACTTAAATTCATTTAATTAAATAACTACATCAAACACACAATATTAAATTATATACGACACACGATCATACATTCCTACACATGATACATTATTGAACCACATTTATAAATAACTATTAAAAAATTTGCATCACTCATAACTCAGTGGTCTATTTCACATAACCTGTCGAGGAATATAAAAACTCCCATACCTGAGTTCCATTTAGAATAACTCATTTCCCACATTTTTCTATGTAACCTAGAATATAATATATGAACATGAATTTTTATTCCACTCTTAATTCCCAAAATCACTTTTTATCAAGGGATAAAATAATTTGAGATACTATGGAACTCATTCACTTCTTCTTGCAAAAAATCAGTAGTTGACTAGTAGGGTGGGTATAAGGGTAAAATGGGGAGAGTATACCTTTGAAATTTATCACCATGATCTATAATCGTTAAAATAATATATTAACCTTTAATATCATAGTGGAAGATAACGTCAAATAATATAGATTCAAAAGTCACCTATATAAAAAATATAAATAATATTTCCTCCCAAAGTTGTAATCCAATGAAATTATTATAGTGTGTAGGTAATAGAATATAAAATTATAGAATAATCTTCCCCGTAAAATCATGGTATGAATTAAACTCCACTATCATCTTCTCAGCTGTCTAACGTGCTACCCATTCCCTAAAATGGATCAAGAGTCTATATTTATATTCTTTTATCCAAATTCAATTTGTTATCATTGAGTGAGAAAACTTATTATATATAAAAATTAATCATTAATAATAATCCACATGTATAAAGGGTTTTCTCCATTTTAAATATCAATTCACTAGTGAGATTTTAATAACATATGTCATGTGTTTGTGTTTTAGCCAAGATACCATGAGGCCAGGTCTTTCCATCTTCTTCTCTATTCTAGAATTATATTTGTAATAAATGTTATATGTTACCGAGATCTTGATACAGGATTGGTGAACATGTATAATGAATTTTTTAAGGATTCGATTTGGATTGAGCCACAATGTCATCATATCACCAATCCAGCATTAGTTATGCCTCATGAAAATCATACATTGACACAATTATAGGTCATGCCTCACTGATGTCAAAACCTAAATATTACATGTGTCTAGCTATAAGGCCATCATACCCTTGAGTCCACTTCTATAGGTATTTCCTGAAGGTATTCTTGAGGTTATCCTTTAATCTGGTCCATTGCCATCATCATCACCCAATGTTATTCAAAAACCCCTCTAATGGTTAACCATGTCATGATATTCAACTTATGTCAAATAAAATTAAAATACTTATAAAGGCATTGCATTTATACAAAATTAAGTGAAAAAATTAATGATTGGGCATAAATTGACATCATGAGAATTAGACATAAATTACACTTAAATTATACTAATATCATAAATGGTCTAAAACACTCCACTACAGTACCTGTGGAATAATGCATTAAATTTTAGTCTCATTGGATATTCACAAAAAAATTATCACTATCATGAATGTTCAATAAAATAAGAAAAAATAGGATCATATCCAAACAAAAGAAGTAAATTAGGTCTATAAAATATAACTTATCTTCTTATATTATCATTTTATATGACATCATCTCGAACTCAACTAGAAGATATACCCATTTCACCCATAAGAACTAAATTGATCAGTATAACTAACCTATAATAATTTAAAATAATTAAAAGTCATATACATTATGGTTTTATATTATGATTTTGAATGATAATATGTGATATGAATTAATTCGACACCAAAATTCATCACATGATCCACCAATATTTAGAAATCAACTATCATTCATTAAATAGATGTCAATAATATTTATTTTAAATTTTTTGGGGGAATAATATAGTAATTCATTATTAGATGACATCATATTGCATATATCAGTCCATAGAATGACATATCTATGATTTTTCTTGCAGGAAGAGCGAAATATCTTGAAAAAACCTTATAAATATATGTTCAGGGATCATAGTCCTAATTTTTCATTCTTCAACAGAAATTCATCCAAAATAATAATGATATAATGGTATGATATAATCTATGAATGGATTATGTTTTCTTCATATTTAAACATTCTAGATGTATGAGAAAAAACATGTGAAAATTCAAAATAAAGGCCATTAAAATAGAATATATGATAATTATTCAGTAAGAAAGTCTAGGGAAACCACGTAGTTCTGTTTCACAACATGTAAAACCATTCTAGAATCATGAGTTTTTTTTATGGAATGTGTTGGATAGTTTTTAAAATATGTCTTCCCAATTTGATAATTTTTTTCATTAATTGAGAATAACACAAATTGCATCAACCATAGGCCAAATGTTTTCATACTAAATTAGAACAATTGGGGTAAAATGTTCTTCAAATCTTATCCAATAAAAAGTCTTTGAAAATCATTAATCCCAGTAAGAAACCTCTACAACTCATCTTAATTAATCAATAGTTCATAAAAGTGATAAAATAACTATTATAACTCATAATTAACCATAAAATATATGTATATTACAAATATATCATGAGGAATTTATTCATATACATAATTTAGTTAAATTTATTACTATATTTTTCATAGAAATTAGATAGTTAGATTTTTAAATTATTCAATGATATCTTTGAAAAATTCCTGACTAATGCTTATGATTTATAAATATTAAAAATATGTTACAGTGCAATTCTATAAAAAAATTCATCTATATAATTATGATTATGATATAACTCATAAAAATATAATAGAAATATAATGTTCAACATTGAAATCATTTTGATTCATGTATCTTGTTATGTCATTCATTTCCTCCATTCAATGGTCTTTGTTGCACACATATTAATTGGGGTGAGTCCCTAAAATTGTTTTTAAACGGTTTTGAAATTATAACGGGGGACAAAATTTATGTATTTTTTTAAATTGTAATGTTTTTTGTATTTATATATTATTATCATACATTTCCTAAAAAAACTTATAATTTGTTTATTTGTGTAATATGAATGTCTATCTAAATAATTTTGTAAATTATAATTAATGTAATGTATGGGTAACTATAATTGTTATAATAAAAATGTGTTATTGATTTTGGAATTGGATTAGAAAACAAATCCAAAAATGCTAAAATATTATTAATTAAATTGATATAATATTTACATTGATTTTTTATAAGAATAAATTATTATTATTTGTTATATATTGTTAAAAAAATTTATTTTTGATATATTTTGAATCAATATTAATACAAGATAAAACCCATGTGATGGATAATGAATTAAAACCTCAATGATCATTCGTAATAAAATGGGATATAGATAAAAGGCCTGCAAGAGGATATTATACAACATATCACTAGTTTTGAATAATGACTAAAATAATGTAGAGAATCTATCTATATAAAATTCTGGTTATTATATCCATTATTTTATTAATATAGAAATGTGTTCCAAAATTTAATATATATTTCTCAGTTAATTATAAAATATATGTTAAAAAATTGTAAAATTTATTCTATTTACTTCAATGATATTGAATGGAAATGTTCACATAAGAAATTTTATAATCAAATGTATAAGATGAAATGTTTTAGATATTTTTCTATAATGAAAGTAATAATATAATAACTACTCTATAATGTGGAATGAATTTATGAGAAAACTAATTACTCATTATTAAACTCATACACTTCAATATAAGATACATATGGGTTTGTTAGAATGTATGAAAATATGGGTCTTAATCCATGGGAAAAAAATATGAAAACATCATAAGGATATAATGTATGAAAGTAGATTATTTATCAATCATGATATAAAATTAGATATATTCATCTACGGAGAAAAAACACCTTCATAAAATTATAATTTTCGCTAAAAATTTACTTTTTAAGATTTATTATTACTAGATCATATGTTTGTGATAGAGTATTGATATTTGAATCACGGGTATGGGGACATGAAGTGTTGTATGAAGATTTCCAATAGAGGATCAAATTAATAAAAGATATAGAGGTATTTAAACCCAACAACTTATATATTGTAGATGATTAATGAATATCATTGGAAATATTATAAATTATACGATGAATTTAACATGTATTGAAAGTAAAGTCCTCGTTGTAATGATTAAAAAGAGAATTAATAATATAATTACTTTGATAGTGGAATGAAAGGATTTCCCTATAGAATAATACATGGTATGATGAATAAATTATAGGTACATCCTTAATATGACAGCTATTATAGTTAACCATGTTTCATCTATGACCATTAATTTAAATTAAAAATAAAACTAATTTATAATGGAATATTTAATATTACAACGATGTTTGAGGTGAAATAGAAGTATGATGTTCTAGAATATACCTTTAATAGTAACTCACATGTGATGATTAGTATATTTGGTTTAGGTATAACACATTCCACTATATCTTTCATATATTTAAGTAGTATTTAATCAAATCTCTCAAATATTTATCAATTGAATTAGTATTTAATTTATAATATATAATTGAATTATAACATTCATAATTAGAATTTATGGATATATTTCCCCTAAAAATATATGTGTCCATCTTTTTTTTGAATTTATCACTATTTATGAAACAGGATGGATGTCATTATAAAAATATCATATCATCATTGAAAATATAGAAATAGTATTCAATATTTGAAACCACCCTTTTATTTTTTACCAACTACTTTATTATTAAAAAGATAATTTGGGAAACAATTCAATGGTATGGGTATTAATAATAAATTAATAGATACATAATTTATTAATTGGTGTGAAAATGAAACATTTTAATCATTATTACATTACTATTGTAAATAATAAAAAGATATATTTCCTTCTAATTTTCCTTATATTATAATTGATTTTGGGGATTGGTTATAAAAAGAACATATACATACTAATATAATTTTATCAATGATACCGTATATAATAAAAGCAATAAATCAAGGGTAAATATTGATGAAACAAAAAATGGTATCAAAAAATTATTTATAAGAACTAGTGAATCACCAATGGTTAATCCAAAGTCTATTTTAATGATTTGGGATAAACCATCGAAACATTACATCAATTAAAAGGATCTTCACTAAATCATCAAAATGACCTAATATCATCATCAAAAAAGTTATGTGAAATTTTTTGTCAATATTAAGGGTCTAATCATCATCATTAGTGATTATTTGTTATAGAAATCATAAATAAAATTTTATTGGGTTGTTATATAAAATTTACCTTTATATATAAGATATTACCATTATCAGTTCGTAATGAATCAATAGAGTACTATAATTGAGAAATATTATTTCTAGACTTGCTGAATATAATATATATTAAATAACATGATAAATTTATGGGAAATATTTTAAATGATGTTCTTATAAACTAATTGAGAATAGTATAAAATAAATAATATCTATGCATTTTTTAAAATATATAATAGAATCATAAATAGTAATATTTGTTAAAATATGTATCATTTTTATACAAAATCTTATACTCTTAGTTCAACAGATCATGAAATAATTTTTTTTAATATTTTTTTAAGGAAAATGTTCTTCATTAATTTCATTCAGAATATATACCATTAATAGTCATTTTTTACTTATTGATGAGATAATGATGATTTTTTTGATATTACCTATTATTAACAATCCAAATAAATGGGTTATCATGGATGTTATAAAAGAATAAATGGATGAGTTAATCTAAAAAATTAATTTTGATGATTAAAAAAAATTATATAATATGCACTTATACAATCGCTATAAACATGATTAGAGGGGATTTTGTAATATAGTGATGCATAAATGATTTGAATGGGTTGAATGAACATTGAAAATAATAATGTGATTTTCTAATCCACAATATAATATATGATCCACTAATAGAATTACCTAATGAATGATGATTAGTTTGATCCTATAACCTATTAATTGATTACTTTGATGCATTAACAGTATAATAAAATGTTAAGAATATAAATTAATCAAAAAAAATATATCAATATATTCAAAGATAAGAATACTAATAATTTTCAATGATGATTTTTATATTTATAGAGAACAATAAACGATTAATATATTAATATAATGGGAAATAAAATACGATAGAATGATATATTTTTAGAATGGGGCCTAATAACCTATATAGGGAGAGGATTGAGAAATTCCTTGTCATCTCAGATATAAAATCAAAAAATATGGAATTTATAATGTATGGGAATACATCATTCATTCCTAAAGAGATTTATATCTATTAAAAACATAAAGTCAAAAAATGTATGAATTAATGATTGAGATGAATTTAATCACATCTATGTATGTTTTTATTTAAGAATTCAACCCTATAAAAGATAGATTCATCTACTATATAAATAGAATCAACATACAATCAACACCAGAAACAAATATAGTCCTAAAGGATAATTCATATAACTTACCATTACCAATCATCCAATAATATTCCAAGGCATAATATGATCATTCATATTACACTGAGTTAGAGACATGAAAAAATATATTTTTTAGTTTCCATCAATGTATATTATATGTACCATGTAAAATAAATGTGTTAAAAGACATGTTAATGATGAAATGAATACCCATACTTACATGAATGTTTCAAAATATTACAATATACAGTGTCACTATTTAACTAAAGGAACTTATTATAATTTAAAAAATATTGGTTTTATAACCCTGACAACCCATTTAATTATCATGTATAAGGATTTATTTCTAGGATAAGTAATATTGATATATAACATGGAAGTGTAGAGGTTACATGGGGAAGTTCATTCAATCATATAAAATTATGATTAGTGTTTGGCTTCAATTTTTTTCAGTATTTATTTATCTTTTGTTTATCAATGGGTTGACATTCACGAAGTCCAATCACTCATAGACCAAAATATCCCACATCAATATGGTTTTGTTAATGTAGTTGTAATTTGAATTATTTATCCCAATATAAGATAATGTTTTATATATAAAATAATTTTAGAATTTTGAAATTTTGAAAATATAAATGACTTGTTTTTTATGTTTCTAGAGTTCGTGAAGTGTCTCTATTTATCTTGTTAGTGATGGATTAGGGTTGTGGTGGCTATACTATTAAAATCTACTACAAGTGACAGACCATTCTATTTTTTTTCGTGTTAGAATGTGTTTTTGGTCATGCATGATTTTTTTGTATGAGAATAGAGTACCACATTATATGTTAGGGGTAACATTATTTTAATATCAAGAAAAAGATTAAATATCTTTAATTTGTAGATATCACACCATAATATGGATAGTTCATTATTATTGGTGTTTATATAAGAAGTATCATATTTAATGTAGGAGAGGTTTTAACACTTTTTTTCTCATGGATCAAGAATGTGATGTCGTGGGTGCATTATGCCATGAAGGGTTCTGTGGATATTTTACGATCAGAATACTCGATGTTAATTGTCGCATTACCGTACTTGGGGCGTTTGACACAATATATTATTTTGGGTATGTGTTGTACCCTGAAAAAGGGGGTACACGATTATAGTACTATATATGATTATATTTATGTCATGAACCAAAAAGATAACACCATAATAGGGTTACATTGATTTTTTAAAATATATTATAAAATTATTATTTTATGGATCATCTCTACTTAAAATAAAATAGAGATTGGGGCCCAATGGGTGATATTTTTTCTTCATCTATCCCTCCGTCATCACCCTTCAGATGGACCCTCATGAGGATTGGATCATGATTCATCTCTATGAGATTCAATTTTTTGGTTATCTTCATTATCCTTTTATTATTCATCATGATTGTAAAATAAGAATTTTGTTTCTTGATTGTAGTATTTTGGTGAGAATCTCTTTAGTATAATATGTAATATTCTTAAATTATGGGTTGTTATTTAACATCGATAAAGTAGGTGTTTTGAGGATGTGTATATGATAATTTTAGCAATTTATATTATTATTAATTCCTCATTAATTTATATTTTGGTTTTACAACATATGTTTGTAAAATTATGTAATGGTATAATTTTGACCAATATTAAATTTATTTATAGTCATGTTAATAGTTTTTTGATAGTGCTAGAAACCATGTTATATAAGGACTTTGCTATTGGGGAATACCTTATGTGTTGTTCCATTGAAGCATATATAGTATAATAAATAAATTATTTTTATTTTTATTTTAACAATATATATATTTATTTAAATAATAAATAATTTTGATATTTATTTGAGTTACACCATCTTATTGATGGAAAATTTCTTCTTAAAAATGTATCAAATTTATTTTTTATGGTTATTGAAATACATAATACCGTATTTTCTTATGGAATCAATCCCAAAAATATATCCTAATAGATTATGCATTTTTTTCTATCTGGTGATATGTGATATTTTATAACCATGGTATCTATAATATGTTTAAATTCAATTGTTTTATGTTTGTTATTTTTTGTAATTGATATCACTCCATGAGACTATTTATGGTTTTGTAACTATTGGGGAATGATTCCTTGAAAAATGTTTTTAATTATGGTCACCTCAAGAAATATTGATAATGAAAATTTTAACATACTTGATTTTAAATTATAAGTGAAACATAGTATATATTAGGATATGTTCCCCTAGTCCCATCAATGTACGAGAGTGTGATGGATTGTGATTGGTCATATTTTTTTTACAAAATTTTGATCATTTTGTTACCTTATAAAACGTTTATAGTTAATTAGTATGTAGGGTGATTCTTCCTCCTATACTACTAAGTGTGTGACAATGTTGGTATACATAGATATAGTCAGTAGATGGGACCTACTCAAGCACAATACCATGTGGTAATTTTTTAAAATATTTTAATTATTGTATATATACTAATTTTTTTTGATATTTTTAACATATACAATAATAAAATGACTTTATAATGGAATTATATTTAAATAATTATGTTTTATTATCAAATTATTTCCATATCATGGATATGTGATTTCTTTTATCAGATGTACACTATTTTCACATATTTTCTTTTTAAAATGCTTTATTGTATGAATTTATATTTTATTGGTTATTTTATCCCCATGGATTCATCCTAGATAACCCTTTATTAATTCATTACATATCATGTATATGGATAAACAATTTATCTCATGTAGATCTTTGGTATATTTACAAAAAAACTGTAATGAGAAAGGAAATTGTGAAATAATTTGAAGTCCTTGTTTCACTTATATTTCGAATTGGGATAGTTTAGGTAATAAAATATATTGGTTGAAATATGAGATACATGATATAATTATTCATGGAAAACAATGTCATTTTCAATGTTAATATTTCAAGGGATATGGTATTGAAGCTTCTTCAATTTATTATTATAATTTTTTTGATTATTGTTATTTAGGATATTTTGAAATATATTATTATTATCATTAATTTTGACCTGAGGAACTAAAAAAGGGGATTTATATCAATCATATCTAGAATATTAGAACAAATTATATGTGAATGCTAATGTTTTATTAAAATAATGGTTCTGGAAGTGATTTTTTTAATTATTAAAACCATCAACAATAAAATTATTTTTAAAAAAAATTAACATATGGTCTAATATTTTCTAAATTTTACCATATAGTTAGGATTTTCTTAATATTCATTCTCATAGTATTGTTTTTGTTATATGAATGGTAATTTGACATTTATCATCCATAAGATATTCTAGTTTGTAGATTCTAGATATGGATCAGTACCCCAAAGAATGAATTGGTCTTTGTTATGAGATTCATGATACCTATGAAAGAACTATTGTGGTTAAAATAGAATATGGGTTTCCAATTTGTTTTTGGGAAAGAATATTGATTTTTTTCATGGGTTGTGAAATATTAGGGTATAAAATTTAATGTCCAATAGAGGGCCACCTGATATGGATACGAATCTTTGGTTATTGGAGATATGAATTCTATAGTTGGTTATACTCTTGTTTTTCATTATTTTTGTTATGAATGATTATATATATACATAACATGAAAAATATTGCTTATCCAAATAACATAGATCTTTATGGCATGGATGAATAATTATATGAATAGTCTAAATGAAATAATGTTCTTCAAGTGTGTTATCATGTATCTAGTTAGGAATAGGGAACACTATTATGTTGTTAACAAAAAATGATGTGTTGTAATATAATTGAATTTAGTCATATTGATGTTTTTGGGAATATTGTGATGTTAGTAAATCATGGGGACAAAGTATTTTTGGATATTTCTTATTTTATTATGATTTGGGAAGTTTAGTAGTGAAGATATATATTACATTACAAAAATGTGGAGAGATGTGATGTTTTACATGGGATTCTATGAATCATTACATGAGTTAGACATTATATAATCTATGTTATACAAACACATGTATATCATATTTTTAAAATAAGGTAAAATATCATGATGTATGATTATGTCTACTTTACTGTAGATAAAATTAAAAGATTGAAGATAATATTATTTCATGAATTCACGCTCATAAAATAATTTGTTAAAGGATATAATTTGACTCATGAATTGAGTTTATTATAATTTCTAGAAAGATTATCTTAATCTATTTCTCGCCTTAATAGTGCATAGAACATAAAAATATGTAAAAGTTTGATGGAACATAATTTTTTTTGGCTGATCAAATTATATTGCGTGGTTAATGGATGCAGTAGATTATTACAAGAATATTGTGACAGAAAATTATTGGTTATTACAAATAGTGGATTTATATCAATAAAAATATGTAAAAGGTCGATGGAACATAATTTTTTTTGGCTGGTCAAATTATATTTTTTTCATGGTTATCGTAATGTAGGATTGGGTAGTGAAATCTATTTCACTGAAAATTATTACACAATGATACTATGTGTTTATAGGGTTATTTGGAAATAACTAGGTGTTTGGATATTTATGTTCAATTAAAAATGTTTAACTCATATAATATATATGTTGAAAATATTTTCATTAAATATAGGATGAACTGAGACAATTTTTGGGATATATAAAATTATAAGTTTAAAACGTGCTTGGCTTAATGACTATGATGGAAATGTGTGCCATAAATACGCTATGTTAGGAAATAACATATGATTAAGTTGTAATAACGGCTACATGGGGAATATAATAAGCCAAAATATAAAATGATATTTGGTAATGAAAATCATCATGGACCATTATTGGTATCTAATGGGATGGGATATACATTGATGAATTACTTATAAATTTATAAATTTTTATGGGGCTAAGATGTTTTAATTAGAAATTAGAGATGAGAATTGTATATAGACATGTGGAAGGAATCATTTTAGGTCTTCTGAATATAATTTTTTAGTTGTAGTTGAATTTGGGTCATGATCATGATTTTTAATAAATGGCATTTGATGTTCATTTATAGTGGGCACACTATGACTTATTTGAGAATGTGGGGCTCATTTTTAGCTATTTTCCATTGACATTATTTGTGATTTGTTAATGAAGTAGATCTCAGTTTTTTTATTGTTTCTAGTTCAATAATATATGATAATTATTATTTATAGAGAATATAATATATACAAATGTTAGAATTAGTTGTTGAATATTTTAATGCTAAGTATATTTAAAAAAATTGAACAAGATTTTGTTATTAATGTGTAATTATTTGACCATGTATGAGTTCAAGAAATGGATGATATAATGATCGTTACTTTTATAGTTTTCAATATGAGTGTAAATGTTTAGATATGAATAATTAGTTGATTTTATGGTGTTATATGGATTGAGTTATAGGATTATATTGACAAATGTTCCCAACTAATGGTTTATTACGTTAGTTGTATAGAATTAATTATCTTCATAATTACTAGGCTACCAACATGGAGTTTTTGGAATTTTTATGTTTCATGATTCATGTCATATCAATATTTCTATAATTTAATTTGTTATGAAGCACAATACATGTATTTTTTCTTATCACTCAGAAAAAAATTTATGGTAAGGGATTACAAACATTGTTTTGGAAAACTCATGTTCTATGTGGTGAAATGGAGAGAGGCCCTTGTGTTCATTATAAATTGAGATTTATATTGTGAAGTGGTGGTAGAAACATAAATTAAGGGCGATATTATATTTACAACACGATTCAATTATAGTTGATTATGACATTTTAATAATATTTCATGAGGGTACTTGTTAGTGATGACATGCACTACTGTAGAAAATTATTAAAGACCCACATCAAATTGAGTATTTAATTTTAATGATATATAATTACATATTCCACATTACTGAACGAATTTTTAGAGTTTCCCATTAGATAGTAAATTAAAAATTTATACATATCTATGATTCTTTTTAAATTTGATTCATGATATTTTGGTGCCTCATGTTATTGTAAAATTATAAATGCAGGGTTATAATTCCCAACTATAGAAAACTATGATAATTGAAAAAATCAAAACAAATTGGTTTATTATATATAAAATCATATTATAATAAATTGTGATAACTATGATCAATATATAACTATATTTAAGTGTTAAAATTCATGAATCCAATCAAAAATATTGAATTTCTAAAGCCTATGGTGATCACACTAGTGTAACGATGACTGGAAATTGATATTTGTTTTTTAGGAGTAGGATCATATTTTAGTCAAAGGGTCCATTCAATGAAATAATATTTAGGAGGAAGGATCATGGTACTATTGGTGGGGGTGTTTTATAAAGTTACAATAATTAAGTCGATTTGGGATTCATATGGAAATAGTGGTATAATTTTTTTGGGGGCTATTGAGTATCAAATTGATAGAGTTTTATATTGACATGTGATCTAGTGGGTCATTCTACTTTCTGACACTAGACGCGGGGTGTTGTACCATGAACCCATAGAGAATGATATAATCTGGATCTATTAATATTTTCTAAAAAACATAGATTAAATATCAAATCAAATTCATCACCTCCCACTATATAGAAAGGACTGTGTTCTTTAGGGGGTCATTCTGTTATCTCATCCCATATGTCATCATTCTTATGATTCCCTTTTTTGGGTAATTTATTTTTGGGTTTCCCCAACTTTTTTGAAATATTATTTCCTTCATTCATCATATGTTATTATTCATTATTATTATTCCTTTATTTTTTTTTTGTATTTTGGATTTTGTTTGAGTGATTAACTAATAAAATCGTAGTAGAATCATCCTAAATATTATGTTATACTATCAAAGTTTATTTTTTACCAATTTTATTGGGATGGAATTAAATTTTGGGTTATGGATGACAGTTATGAATTTTTTTGGCAGTGTGATTTGTATTGTGTTGGAAGTGATATGTACCTCATTTTATAAGGATTAATTAATGAGATATTGTCCAGTGAGTACATCCTTGATTATAAAAAATATGTAAATTATAAAATTTTTATTGCTTTGATTTATAAATTAATTATCTATTTTTTTATTTATAAGTGTTCAAGAAGTTAATTGATTAATGATGTCTAGTTGATCATGGAAGATAAATGTGTATATACATTTTGAGAGGAAATAAAATATTTCTTAGGAAGATAATTATTAATTAATTTATAATTATTTTTTATTGTTTTTAATTCTTACCATGATTTGTGATAGAAAAAAAAATTATACTTGGTAATTTAAAATATTAAGAGGTTGTTGAATTCCAGTTTTATAATAAATATGCCTCCATTGGACATTATATAACATCATGAATTATTAGAGTTGTTATCATTTTTGATGACGGAAATTCATGTAATATTATTTCAGAATTAAGATGATAAATGGAAGATGGGAGTCTCCTATTTTAAAAAAATACATATGGAACCATAGGATAGGATCACATCATAACATCAATGCATGGGAGTATGATGGATTGGAAATGTTTGGATTAGATATTAGAAATATATTAAATTCACTTACCTTGTATCTACTTTTATAGTTTATTGGAGAACATGATTTTATTCCTCTATCAATGCTTTGTGTATATTATGGTGGGTGTTCCGTGGAATATATCTATATACTCATTGGGTGATGGAGGAATTGGAATAATTTACTAGGAATTTGGTATAATTATTAATAAATACCTTTTAAAATTTATGATATTTTTATTTATTCAGATTATTATTCTATAATGTGATCATGGATCTGTATATTCGACATTAATCCCAATAAGAAATTGTTGTTTAATGAGGTGTTCGGAAATTTACTCCAGGAATTTATCAGGAGTGTCTACAAATCATGAAAAATAGTAAATAATGTATTTAAATATTTCATGTTTATGTAATATAGTTAATAATTAAATGAGGAAATCACTATTGTATCCTAAATGAATTTCAATGTAATAATTGGAGGATATCATGAGATACCAATAAAAATTGTACAACATCCCTGCATTAGGTTACATTTGACTCGGTAATATATGTGTTTTTATTGGAACTTTTTTTGTATTTTGGTTTTATATAGAATATGGTTTATAATATGTAAATTTTACTGATTGATATTCTAAATTGTAATGTAATGTGTAATAATTCGAATTTTCAATCCAACCACAGTTGTGGGATGATATAAAATGTTTTCTAGGGATATATACCAATTAAAAATGTTAATGATATTATGAAATAGATTATATTTTATTGGTTAGGTTACATTTTTAACATAAAGAGCAATTATTATGGGTTGGGTGACCATTTCAACAATTGATATTGGAATATTTGATGATTTTTATCCATGTCAACTATAACTACATGGATGTTTTATTTTGGTTTTTTTTCTAGTCTATATGTTTCTGTATGAATGGAGTGGGAATGTCAGAAATATTTTGAGAACTTATAAACATCATTTATTGTTAGAACTATTATTGAAGGATATTTTGATAGTTTTTATTAGTGAAAGTAGGTTGTAATTAGTGTATAAATTTAATTACCTATTGTATTGATGATATGATATTGTATTGCTGGTGGGGACTATTACACTGCTTAGATATAACTATATGAGATGCTACCAATGGATAAATCCATCATTTCACTTATTATGGATGAGAAGAGTTGGTATCCAATTGTGTTGGTGATTTGACAATGCATTTTGGATAGCCTTCATTCATAAACATTATATGACATTAGGGTCATCTCTCATTATGACAATGATATATAATTATGGTTATGAATAATTCAATCATATGATATAAAACTATTATTGGGATCCATTAAGACCCTTGATATGGTATTAGGTAATATATCCTTCCACATCATTGTACTGATTCATTAAATATTTTGATTTAATGTTAACCCTAATTAATGATGATTTATTCATTCTCATATGTCACTACTAATCCCAAGAAAAGATATTGTTGAAAAAATTATACCTTAATTTAGGTATTGTTACACAGGGTTCGTACACTATAAATTATCGGTTTGTTTTATATATCTGTGTAGGTAGCCAATAGAGTTGTACTTAACCTCCTCTCAGATAGCCTTAGTACTATACTACATGAGAAAATTTCATTATTTTTTTATGTGAAGTAATGAGTCCTAATGATGGATTATAGAGTTATATAACATTGATTGATTTAGGATCTGGATATAATTTCGGTCTCATGATTTGGTTTTTATTATTTTTAATTATGGGTTTTTTATTATTAATATTATCTAACCCTGATTGATTTTAGTGGTCTCTACAGTACTCATCATTATTTTTGTAGAACAATTTTTCATTGGCGGTGATATATTATTTTATTTATTAGATTGTGGTTTTTTTATCCTCTTTATATTATGGTGAATAATTATTTATAAAATCTTGTTATATTAATTATTATATTTATTAGAAGTTATAGTATCTACATTGTATCAGAATTCACCCATGATGCCAGAATAAATCATCTGGAATATATGATTATATTTGTTATCTCAAATGCTACTCTGATCTTATTTTATTATACTATGCTATACTGGTTTATTAGACATATATATATGGTTACACTATGTGGCCGATTTGATATTTTGGAGATATAATAAATTATTTCTCTTGTAACATGATCGAGTTTTCATGTAGCTCTACAACAACCAATCCTTATTCCCATATGTTTTCAGATTGTCCAAAGTGAATCTATATAATGTATATATGATGTGGAACATGATTATTTTTTTAAATTAATTTAGAATAACTACGAAAATGACTATTACATTTTTATCTAATGATATATAACATTGAATCTAATTTCAAACGCATTAGTATTTCACAAATTTAAATATGATAAATATTGAAAATTAATAAATAATTTTAGAAATTAATTTCGTAGATAATTTATTTCATTTTAATATGAACATGAAGTTTTATTATGGATTTAAAACAATGGTAGGATAATTTCAATAAATATTGAATGTATGTATATCATTGAGAGTATGTACATTTTTTCTAATTGGATGGAACATCCACTAATCCTAGTTTATCTACAAAATTTGTTCCCTATATCACACTTGATGATGTAACCAAATAATCTATAGGATGAATTAAATGTTATGGTTGTAAAATTTAAAAATAACTAAAAATATGAGTTATAGTTATAGAAGGTCATAGGACATCGATACATTTCTTATATTGTGATATAATAAAACATTTCAGAGTACTTTTTCAAAACCACATATTTTTTGTTATAGTGTGGGAACTTTAAGAGTAAATAAAATTCATGTACCCTTACTTATTCTTGATTATAAATATAATTTGAAATATAGTGTATGAAATTTGTAATATGGGGATGAATTTAAAAAACTTGAATTTAACATATGATATTTTTTATCTTTACATATATCAGTTTTATATTTGATTATAATGTATTATAAATAATACATGCACTATGTAAAATAAATAAATTAGAAATTATTTAATATGTAAAGAATAAAACATATGGAGGATAACTAAATTTCATAAAATTAAAATTAGTATAAAAGAAATATTTAAAAATATATATATAGAAAAGGAAATCCATAGGGTCTTGGTTATAAATAAATATTAGGGTTTCAAAAAAAACATTGGAATGAGAGAATTACTTAAAAAAATAATTGTAGAAATAATATTTAGTTTTTCAATAAAAAATAGGAATTTTCATTGGATTTTATATGAAAATAATAAAGTTGGACTTATTACGTGACTATTGGAATAGTGATCTAACCATTAGAATAATTCCCTATGATTTAGAATAGTAATATGATCATTGAAATAAGAAAATAACATATAAATAATAATTAAAATAAATATAAATGTAAATGGAATATTATAATTCAATAAAAAAAATTCATATTAGTTATATAAAATATTGCAAATTTATATATTATTAATAATGTATAATTTAAAAAGATTTTATAAAAATTTATTATTTATATTAATTTTAAAAATAGTAAAAATAATTAATTTAGAAAAATATATTTATAAAATTAATATATATTTTGAAATCAAAATTTTGAAATTTTCCTGAGTGATTTAATTAATAATTTCATGAAATACATAATTTTCTTATTGAATAATAAAAATATAATATTTATATTTAATATTTTTTGGGTTTAATGTAGATGTATCCCTAAGTTAATAATAACAAAAATGGTTTTTGTGATCCATAATATGTTTTATAGGATAAATAATATGAGTAGGAACGTTCAATTTAATATTGAAGCCTAATATAATATTTTTGACCAGTAAAGGGACAATGTATTCCACTTGAAAACAATATATTTTCTTCTTCCATGATTTTTTATTAAAAAATAATATTAAATCTTAAATGTTTTTAAATACCATAAAACATTTATTTTTAATCATAGTAGATTCATAATCACTAGGAAGAATTGTATCATTATTAAATGTTTTGAAATAATATTTCATTAAATATGTTAATCCATAATAATTGCCTCGTTTATTTATAAATAAATCATCCCCATGTAAAATAACATATCAAATTCTTTCTATTTAAAAGTAGTTTCTCAATTCATCTTTTTTAGGGTTCATTATGGCATTAAGGATGTTTTATTTTAACATCACAGTACTTCTTAATGGGGTTTTATCCTTAGAAAATGAGTATACATTAATGATATTGTTCTTCAAATGTGATGAAACAAAATTTAAAAAGAGGTAAGAGGAATAAAAAACACATTTCTTAAATTTTTTATATTTTAATACTTATGAATTTTTTCCCCATATGTATTCTAAGAAGTTTTCATTTAATCTATTCTAAGGATAATATATATCACATTTACTTTTTTTATTCATTGAATTCAAATTTAGCACAAATATATGAATTCATTATCAGCTACATTATAGGTGGTATTTTATTTATGGCCAAGATAACTGACTAAATCATTGTATGTTTATCCAATATCTCTCCATTAACTATATTATTTTATTTTATGATGAAAATTAATGTCTATATAAATTATATCCCTTATTATTTTAGTAAATTCTATATTTTTTAATCAATATATTTTGTAAAAAAATTATTTAAAAACCAATATGTTCTCATCAGATAACATTTATAGATATACATTTTATTCTATTGTGAATACATTATTTTTCATTATATTATGATGTCACACGTCATAGATTTATTATATATCACTGTAATGAATGTGTTAAACGATTTTGACTCATGAAATCATTATGTGTAGATATGATTATATTTTCCCTTTTTAAAATTTATTTTGTGGATATTATAACGTATTATTTGTCAACAATGATATGATGACATGTTCGTGTGACATGTCCTACATTTATCATGTACTGTTATTATGAAATTTTCATAAAACCTATATCATTAATATTAATTAATTATTAAAATTATAATTATCTTATAAATATAATTTTATGATAATTACCATTCTCACACGTATACTTAATTTGATTAATTACCCCAGTTCCTTGATATTACTAGTAACCTCACATTGTATTTGAAACCACCAATTAAATAGTATCTATTTACCAAATATCATATATTTTAGGATGATTATGAATTCCAATTGGCTTAATATATAGAATTATTTAAAAAATCTAATTTGAATATTTTATACTCTAGTAAATAAAATATTTTCACTAAAAAATTATTTTATCCTATATGATTATTAGTTTAAAATCATATGATGTTATTGATATTCTCTTAAACAATGAATGATATTTTATAAATAAAGCCTCATTTTCAAATATGTTATGTGGTCATGTATAATTATTCACATGGATTTTTGGAGGTGGTAATCTACATGTACCCATTAAGGACAATATCATTTTTCAAATGATGGAAATTTTAGAAAGGATATAATTTATTATCCCATTAATTTTGTTATATAAACCCAATGTTTCATATATTTATAATAAATACATCATTATATATAGTCATATGAGGTCATTATAGAAAATAAACTTATAGAAATTCACATAACGGTGGACTATCATACAAACGAATGATGAAATAATTTCCCAATTCATTGTAGAAGGAGAATGATATATATTATGAAATTAATATATAAATATATACTAAATTTGAAAAAACATGTAGAATTATATGATCATTCAAAAAATTATTTTATATAGATATAATATGAAATTGAATGGGCACTCTTAATTATGACCCTGACACCTTGTATGGACAACCACTTTAGGCTAATAACTAGATCCTTCCTTGGTTGGTTTTATAATCAACAATGGGACTCTATGATGTGCGGATAGACGGTAAGTGTTAAATTAGGCTAATCAATATCAATTGAAAATTATTTTGAAGTGTGTATAAGAGAGGGAAAGTGGATTCCTTTTAAAAGTAGGGTAGATGATATCGATTGTTTTAACAATAAAAATAAATACTTTGATGACTTAATCAATAAAAATGGATGCAAAATTGAACATTATGAATATTGTAAGGATATAGGTTCAAAATAAAGGCATCCAATTGAATTTTTACATGTTCATACATCCTTTTAACTTACATCACACAATTTAATCACTTTAAAAGCCTATTTTAACCATAAATGTCTAATAGATTTTTACTATATTTTATATTCATTTTGAAAAAAATAAATTTATCTTAAATTGTAAATATAATGTTAATAATTCAACATATGGGATAATTTTTATAAAATTTTCTTCAAATATCTGGCATAACATTATTTAATATTAATCATACAAAAAGAATAAAAATAAATATTTATTCGAGAAAAAATTCCTTTTCAATATTTACACAAGTTTTTTATACCAAATGAATATATAAAATTCCATCAAAAGACCACAATTTTCTTTTTTTAAACATAAATTAATATAATTCTTAAAAAGAATATAAAATAGATTTTTTATGGTACATACATGATAAGAAAATTTAGTTTGAAATAAACAAAATTAATTTTAAATATTCATAATAAAATTAAATCATTTTAAAAAATTAACAATAATTAATAATAAAAAAACTTCAAATTAAAAATTAAAAATTAAAATTAATTTTTATAAATTAAAATTAGTTTATTTCTTAATTTTCCTTCTAAATAAAACCATATAGTGCCTGAAAACCATATTTGGTGTCAAATAATATATCCTTAACTATAACCATAAAGTAACCGAATATTCTTATAATTAATAAGTAATATTGATAAAATAATAAGTAAATGTAAATGAAGAATTAAAATTAATTATATCATTCTAAACTAGGTCATCCATTCAAAATAACTTTTAAAAATTTCATACATATGATTTTATTTAATATTTAAAAAACTGGGGATATATTTCTCTCATATCATTTTATGATACACCTGACACTTTATCAATATATTGGTTTTTCCACCAAAACCAATCCATGTGAATAATATTATTCCATTACAAATAAAATTTATGTTAAATAATTTTAATGGGTTTTCCTTATATGAAATTTTATATCCAACTAAACTTCTTGAAGATTCAAAACTAGGTATAAATCAAAATTTAATTTATTAATAGTGAAACATGGAATATATTTTTTTCATGAGATAATAATAGTGTTAGGTCTAATCAATAAAATTTGAATCTAAATTTATATAGGATTTCATATATTAAAAAGAATATTAATCATATTTTCCCATATTTATTAGAATTAAGAACACCTTTCAATAGAGAAACATTGAAAAAAATCTGATCGCAAACCACACATTTAATAAAATTACTTAACTTATATTTATGTTGTTTCATTCTACATATATCCATAATATTTTTATTTTTAATAATAAAATTTTTCTCAATAATTCATTCTAAATATTATATTCAATGTATTTTAATTCTTCAACTACATCACAAAAATCATGTACCTGACATCATATTCCATGTAATTACATAAATGGGGCCATCTATATATCTAAATGTAATGAACCATCCATGGTACACTTGTAACTTGATAACTAACCATGTCCTGACATAGTTTGAAGGGTATTTTTAATCCCCGAGGGTTGTATACTAGCACCAGGAATCATAAAAATGTATGTGGGAATGAATTTTCCAAAAAAAAAATTGTGGAAGAATGATAAGAATATAAATACAAATATACAATTCCCTATAGTAGGTTTAAAATAACAGAATTCAACATGGAATCAAATCCAAAAGTACTGTAGACCATGTACAGTAACAGGTATGAACAACTAAAGTCCCTATAAAAACAAATCACCTTGTAAACAACATAATAGTTGTACAAACCTCCAAGAGATCCATTTAACTTTCTGGAACATGGAAGGGGATAATCTACTGACAACCAAAGTTAAAAGTATAATGTGAGATAAAAATCCCAGTAGGGTATCACTATATATACCAAAATAGATTATAATAATGTATTAATGAAATTAATTCGTTAAATTTTAATATAAAAAGTTTAGTATTTTAAATACAATTTAAATCAAATCATGTTATAAATATTAAATTGTGGAAAATAAATTAAATAATTTCTTACATGTGTTGGAATATTTCCAAAATAAAATCATAAATAAAATAAATCAGGTAAAAATGTTTATATATATTCATAATTAATGAAATTTTGTTTAAAAAATTTCCATAAATTTATTTCTCAAATATAAGACAAAAAATAATCACAGTATTCATATAAATTTATATGAATATTCTAAACTATAAGACTCTCCACACCCAATGTGATAACTACAGTATTTTTATACATACTTCCCTCTTACACATTCCAAATGTGACTAATCACCATTACTTTAGAAATGCGACCAGCTAAATATATGTTTCATAATGTTGTATAATAGTAGTGTGTGTCCAAATAAACTCCAATCCAACTAAGGATTCCATATGCTCTTACCCATCCAATGATTGGAATATAATTTTATTTCTTTATAATATTAAATTAAATTCCATTATCCTATTTAAAAATCATGTTCTTAATTTAAACCCAAAATAGTTTTTATAAAAAACATTCATTTCAATCAAAAAAATCCATTGGGTTTCTATCCATAATTTTTATGCCATTTGAACAAGATTTAACTCAATTTAATACTAATTTTATCAATTTGAAAATTATTTTCAACAATTATGTTCATAAATTCAATCGGAATAGATTCTATTTATTATGAAATTTAAATTAAAATATATAAACCAACCAATTTCCATAATTGTACCACAAGTATAGGGAAGTAGTGGTTTTCCCAAGTTTATTTCCAAATCTATTTCAAATATCCAAATTCACATCAATTGTGTTTTATTAAATCAATTGAATGAATTAGTGAGAAATTGAATTTAATTCAATATGTAAAAAATTCCATTAATTCAAGGTTAATCAATATGAAAAAATGCTATTGAACAAAATAATTGTTTTCTGAAACTCACAAATCAAAACAAAACCCTCCTACAAGAACAGAGTCATAGAAGAGGTAAATAAAAAACCTAGAAATGTTATCCAATATCATGCATATTTTGTAGGTATGCTGGAGATTAAATATAATTTTACCACTCATTCAATCTCCATTACCCTCTGCTAAAAATTTTCAATATTTTGATTCAGCTAATTAGGACTCTGGTTCTGATTCCCTCATAAAATAGTGTAATTTTCCAAGCATGGTGTGTCATTCACTCTTGATAAGATGGGGGGGGGCCAATATGCTTTCTATATTTAGATATTAATTGGTAAAATCAATATATATTGAACCAACAATATATTTTTTGATTTTAATAATATATATAATTTGAATTTTTATTGAACTAGTAGTATATTTAAACACATTGATTATCTGATATTTGGGGGGCTTATAAAGGTGGAATACAAAAAAATTCTTGAAGTTTATGTGATAATTGAGATCATGAATAGTTATCCCCATATTTAAAAAGTTCATTTTTAAATATTTTATTAATTATAATTTCATAGTTAATTAATTTTTCTTATTTTCTAGATATTAGGTACATAGGACATATATACAATAATGGTTGATCAAAATGATTGATTAAAAGAATAGAAATTCCATTGAAACTGATAATAGCGTAGGGAATTAATATAGAATGATTTTTAATAATATTTATATCTCTGTATATTCCCTATATGATGAATATTTAATTATTAAACATGTAGCTGACTATAACCCAAAATGAGTATGAAGAATATTATCACATTAATTAAATAAAAGTATTAAATACAAATATTTTAAATTTTATATTTTACATTCTTCAATGACATGGATCATGAAAAACCCTTGTGTTCTAGATTGACTCTGTGACATTCAATGGCTATGGTTGAGACCATATAAAATTGAATGGTCTCCATTCCTGTGATGATTTAATGGAACAACAACAACACCCATACCAGGTGATTATGGGTCTGAGACACAACCACAATGGATGCAAGGGTGGTCCTAGCGATCATTTTCCATTTAAGCATATTGGATCATCAATTCAATTTTTTTATTCATGTGGAGAAGGGGATTAATCATGTGTTTTAAATTATTCTATTGTAAGTAGGTATTAGCTGATAGCTATTTGGAAGACTGAGACTTGTTTTTGTGGGATGTCTCACATTCATGGATCCAAATGACCTTGATAATACATTACCCACCTCTTAAAATATTTAATATTAAATACTCATCATTTTTCATATAAAATTGTTCTGCTATTTGTATTATGTAATGGGACCCAAAATCCATGGGAATTGAGAGTTTTCACAAGACCTTGTTTGAAGTTAATGGATTAATTTTGAGTAACAATGTCTAGTTTTACTAGAGAGACCATAGTGTAAATGAGTTGATAAGATGATCTTGAATGGTTATGTATAGATTGGATGTGATGTTATTAGGTAAAAAAATGTACTTGAACAAATGTCAATGACATAGTGGGATAATATACTGATGATAGACATATGCATTCAACTAGACGTATGTTTCTCATTAAATTGGTTTGTGGAACATTGACTTAGGTAAGAAGGAACATGATACAGATTCCATTATTATGGGGCCTGATATGTTGATGGGTTACCAAATTTGCAGAGAACATTATTTTTCATACAAGATATAGATTTGTTTTGGAATTTGGTGACTCTATTGATTTGGGTCTTGGTATATGTTT
The DNA here is from genome assembly GCA_963277665.1 of Viscum album. Taxonomy (NCBI): domain Eukaryota; kingdom Viridiplantae; phylum Streptophyta; class Magnoliopsida; order Santalales; family Viscaceae; genus Viscum; species Viscum album. The sequence continues at coordinate 1,971,549,544 of OY728132.1, forward strand.
TGAGTGATCACTGAGTTAATGATTTTTGTGATAGTCACCAATGGTTTGAGTCCTATCCATATGAGATAGTACATGAAATTGGAGATAAGTAATTAAATTATTTAGTGTTACCTTCATAAATTCATGATGAAATTATTTGATCTAAAAATAATTTTGATCTCATGATATAACTGTTGTGGTAATGTCTCTAATGTCATGGGTATTATTATTGGTGGTTTCGTTGATTAGGATATCAGATTATTGGATAGTAATGGGATTTTACCTTGATCATTGATGAATGTGCGGTTATACCATGGACGTGGATACCATATGATAAACTTGATTCATGGTCATCATGACATGCCATGAGACAACCCAAAGCTAGATCATGTTGTATCGGTCAGTTGGGGTCACAGACATATGGAATGATAATAATTTATTTACATTCAGTTGCTTTTCTATTTCAGAAGATCACATCACATAAAATATAAAATATTATTCTAGTCATTAGTGGATAACAAGTGTGGTTCTGTATTGAGTTATCTACTCACACATTTCTCGAACATCCTTTACACTAGGTTATCCATGAAAAAATACAATTGGTTATATAAATATGTTATGATGAGGCCCGAATCTAATAAAATGTGATGGATCTAACATTTTAATAGATCTTGAAATTTGATTCCATGTAAAGATGTTGTAGAGCCAGTATTTTTATTTAATTTCCACTATTATGGCTTGTATTTTAAAAATTATAATTAGGAGTTAATGTTTGTAGGTTATGGTATTCCATGCCCTTGTGTACTTATTATTTCATCATATTTAAATATAAATATATATATATATATATATATATATTATTTTAGTATCTATAGTTTTATTAATTATTTTATAAGCAATTTTCTATTCTAATATGGATGTATAGTATCCCCACCATACCATCATAGAAACTTTATATCAAGTTGTAATACTTTTATTTAAGTGGAGTGGAGTTGGAGGTCACATGGTAAACTGAATCAGTTATTATTTATAATGTTTTATAGGAATGATGCTACAAATTTATTTCATGGTTATTTTTATTTTTTATATTCTTTATTGTGTTTTGATAAAATGGAAATTTTGGAATGTGTTAGAGCCTATATTGAATATCATGATTTTGCATTGTGGACACCTGATCCAGTTTGATGTATAGTTTACCATTGTTAGGATTGAGTTTATTTGTTTTTGATATTATAGGTCAATACAATTTTAAATTTTATCGATTTATGAATAGTTTAGTATTGAATAATTATTAATGATTTTTGGATCTTTTACCATAAGTAGGAGTTCCGTGTTTTAATTTCACACATCGACTATAGAGGTAAGTGGAACCAATGAATCATGTCAAGAAAATAGGATTAACGTAACTTATACACCTATAATCATGTCAAGCATCAGAGGTGAGGTGTTCCCTAGTTATGGGATGTGATTTTTAATTGTATTTCACTATATGTGAGACCCCTAGAGAGGTTAATTTTTCATGATTATGTATTGTGATGAGATGAGAGCATGTGTGATGCCATATGTGTTTGAATATATTTTTAACTTGAAAATGCTTGGTGATTAGTCCTAGTGAGCTAGATCTAAGAAATAAAATTTATGTCATGGAGGGAGATAAAGATACCCTTAGTTATGAATCATTCCATTAATGGATCAATCATTTTCATTGACCAACGGATATTATTAAAGGGGTTTTTGGGGTTTCTATTTTCTCTACTGAGTATATGAATAATTAATTATTTGGGGGGATGAGATTGATGTACATGAGGGTCAATCAATTATTTGATAAAAACCATTCTTGTTGGTGATTAAGGTATCAAATTGTGGCTTGGATGAGAGGAACAAGGTGATGTGTATCCATGTGTCGTTATATACTAAAATTATATTTTACAAATCATAGATAGATGATATTATTTTTAAAGTCATGGGTGATGAAAAACCATGTCAAATATATTGAGATGAATTTAAAAGATTTTTATTTCCCATAATTTTGAATAATGCATGCCAATATGTGGTTTTTTTAATTCCAAGGGATGGGTTACTGTATTTGAATGGGTGTTCCAAGGGATCTCAGATAGTTTCAGGACTCATACTAGTGAGATTTGGGTGTTATAATATATTATAAACATAATAAATTTAAGGATATTATAAATTTTTGTATTTAACATATATGAGTGTTGTTTTGAATCAACATTGAAAATAAAGGAGGTGCTCTATGTTAATGGTTATTCAGAAAACAAACCACATTTTGTTGGATGGTTGAACTGAGGGTGGTCCGTGAAACACATGGTCAAAGAGATATAGTTTTATGTTATGGTTTGAGGTATGGGCTTCTATGATTATGGGGAGTATATATCATGATTATATTCAGGGGTCTTAAAGTGTAAAATTATGAGAACTGAATCGAATGAGGTGACCCTTGGTTGAAATAAATTTCTATGAATGCAATGAATTACAGTCTAATGGGTATAGAATATGTGATAATTGACCTTTTTCAATTATTAAGAATAATCATGTTTTGGGAATGAGTTTAGTTATATTAGGTGAGTGTTGATGTGTGGGATGTGGTGATCATGTGTTTTTGGTCTAGTGAACAAAATAATTAATCCATAGCTGGAGAGTATGATATTAGTCATGAGAATTTCACCCTTGTGTGAGAATGGTTATAAAAAATATAAATTTTCATAGGATTATATCTTTCAAAATTTATATTGTAATGGATAAATTTATCAAAATACAAATCTATTATTTAGTTTATTCTTGGAAGACATCAAATATAGAATCAGGATGCTTTTAAGAACAGGATCTAGATCATGTTTGATGTGATGATAAGGATGTTATAGATTAAGAGTTTATAAGTGGTTATGTTGGGGGAAAATAACAAAAATGGACAGTAGAAATTTTAGATAGAAAATTTCACCATAATTCAGCTACATAATATGTTGATCAAGCATGAAAAAGATAGGAATTATTATGGGGAATAAGGTATCATTGCAGGGTTTTTACGGAGAGACAATGGGTGAGGACAATTTTTTTCTAGAATGATCATCTATATAAGGAACCTTTATAATTTTAAGTAAGTGATGGTAAATGGACAGTCTGTTACTAAATCAACCATAAAATTTTGAAGATACCAACTGCCTTTAGATGATATTCAAGTGGTCATAATGAAAAAAAATTATTTTGTGGTGCGTCAACAAAGGGACCATTATACTCAATAAAATCGAGAATAAGGGGTTATGATCTCATTTTTGATTCATTGTGGCGATTCAAGAACTATATTGAGTGAATCATTAGCATGTTAAATGACTGTTTCATTTAGATATTCTGGTCATGCGATGTGTCGTACCATGAAATTGGTTATTGAAAACTATAAAATATAGTGCAGAGATACATGTGTTATATAATGAATGAGGTAATTATATGATCAGTTATTCTTTTAGAAGGCCTAAAGAAATTGACATCATGATTATCTAGTACTGGTTCTTAGAATTAAATTGTCTTTTAGTGGCAAAGAAACCACAAGATGGTAGTTGTTATTTAGTATGGAATATGTAATTCATGGATAGAACATTTCTATTTACCTAAGAAAATATGCGCAAGGTAGGAAAATAAGTTTGGTTAGATGAATTTATAGATTTCGTGGTCATGATAAATAATAATGTTGGGAGTTTGTAGTATCATGTTTCCATAGGGGGTTTTTCAGTTCAAAAAATTTTCCAATATATATTCAATGTAGTAGTTAGGTCAAAAGTATAACTGAGTACTTGAATTAGGTATCAATACCTTGAACCAACTGTAATTATTTAAGGATTATAAGGTTGTATTTAGATTAATCATAGGGTATATAGATTTCCCGCACTTGATAGCTATTGGGGGTTTAAATGAAAATAAATTTATTTAATTTCTCTATTTTCATTCTATATGTGCTTACCACTTCACAATTTGTTTGAGATGCATGGACTGGAGGGTATCTCATCCATCCCCTCCATGATTCCCCCTATATATTAATATATTTTGATATTAATATAATTGAATTATTTATTTTCCACCCTCCATAAATATTCATTTTCCCCCATTTATGGCACTTATTTCCTTTTTCTCATTTATTGATATTTTTATGAAATAACTGAATAATGGTCCAATAAAATTATCATTTAGGGCTGATAACTGTACCAAAATGATATGTTTCCCCTTGAATTTATTTTTTGAAATATTTAATAATATAGCTGAAATATTAATTTAATTGGAATCATATTTTATGGAACTCAACAAGTTTGGATTCTCTGTGGGTTGTGTGGGGTCAACATCCCATTTTCCAAAGTAAAAAAGATCCTTGGACGTCGAGTTTGTTTAGTGTATTTATGTAATTTAATTTTAAAAATAATTAATTAATTTTAAATATTTTCATGGATTTATGGATGTTAGATATGGAGAAAATCATGATTTATAGAGGATGATGTTTGACAAGCATGGATGGGTCATTTCAGCTTCATGTAGCACTTAGTGTTTATTTAAAGTCCTCATTAATGTTTTTTTGTCACATTTACTTTCCTTACGGTATCAAATAGTTTTTACATGTAGATTATCAAGAACTCTTTTAAGTGTTACTCCATGAATTAATATAATTATATAAAAATTATTAATTTAATTAATCCCAAATGTATAAATTAAATGGTTGATCTACAGTGGTCAAGAAAACCCCATGATGGATGGCTAACACCACAAGTGATGAATGTTGAGGATATGAAATTGAGACACCATATGGCCTTCTGAACTATTGGGAGGTGATTTCGAAAATATTAGGCATAAATACCACACACATGGGATTGATAATCCCCACATCCAAAGGCTAGGGTGGACCTAGAAATCATTGGATTTATATGCACTAGTGTACACTTAATACTCATTCAAATATTAAGAAATAACAAATGGATGAGTGATCGCTTCTATCTATTATGGTCTGACCAAGGAGGACATACCATAAGTATGATGGGACATGTTTCAGTTAACATACTATTCATGAGTGATCATGAGGATTGATATAGTCCATGATATATCACTTGACTAGTTTTCTATGATGAAGTACAACATATATTTATAATTCTTAGGTAATTATGTTTATGATATCATTTAACCTAACATACAAGTTCATATGGTGATGACCTAATAATATTTTTATATCTATGGATCTACATGGAGTTACATTGGAATTATAGACTAGATAAACCGTACAGGGTGCCAATTCATAGACGTAATATGATCTGTTATGTATATATAGGTAGTTATTAAGGTTTATCTCACATAGAACCTAAATTTTTTTTGTAGCATGATTGGGATGAGATCGAAATGGAAAGAGTGTTCAGTTTTTTTGTAATGTTTTTATATTAATGAATTTTTTATAGAAAATTTCATTGTGAAAAATGACAAGAATATGGGATTCTATAGGTATGGATCTACTTATATGTATGGGATTCAATGTCTTTGAACTTGTATGATTGTGAAACAATGAGTGGATTTAGGGAATATGTTTACATCCACAAATGATTTGGGTCTAAAAATATGATTGGTGGTTTTAGGGATATAGAACATGATGTAGAGTTTTCCATTGATTTGGGGATCAACTATTATGGACATTCCATGGAACAAGAGATTAGTGATTCGGCTACCACATGTTACTTACATGCAGTCATGAGGAGATAATTGGAGATTCAATGTATTAGGATATCCTAATAGTGTAATCATGGGTATTGATTTTATATTCATGATAATTTTGATAAGGGATTACAAGGGAAATATCTTGATGATATGAATGTAATGGGACTCTCCCATATATCATGAGTATTGGTTGGGGAGTCCAAGTATATGGAGCCTACAAGTTATATTGGGGAATGTTCATTACAACATTATCATAGATATCCTTACACTAGATGAAGTAGTTTTGTTTCATATATATCATGGTACTATGGGTTGTAAAAAAATTATTATTGGTAGTTATATTAGATTTTAGTGGATTGATCCACATGAAGATAACACTGCATATGATGGTCAGCTTAAGACCACCGTGGTAGAACCATTTATAATTATGTACTCAGACCATTCTCATACCCTCATGGAATTTATTTTTAAAGGTAGCATTTGACATGTTTTCCAAAATAGGTTAAGTAGAGGCCAATGTTGAATCAAGAATGTTATTTAAAACATATATATAGAGACTATGATGTTATTATGTATAAAGATGTTAGGGTTCCAATGTTTTAATTGAATTTATTTATAAGGGTATATATTAAAAGTTTCCCTATGTTTGGATGATGTAAGTAATATATTGATTTTGTGGACTTACTAAGATTCATATATTTTACATTTGTAATATTTAGTTCTTCTACATTCATTCAACATGTAATGTATGTAGCTCTTTAATTTTTTATTTTATTTACTACTCTAATATAAGGATATAGCCTCTCCTGAGAACTATAAAAACACATATTTCTTTCCGGCATCCTCTTGCATACATAGAGGTATGTGTGAGGTTATGCAACAAACCATTGCCGATAATGGATTTAGAGTTGTTTGGGGATGTTGTGTGTTACAATTTAATAAAAATTATTAAGAAATATAATTGAATTTTATTGTATAAAATTTTAACAGTGGGTTTATATAACATAAGATGATTATTACAATCAATAACCAATAAATAACCAAATAAATCAGTAATATAGTTTATATGTCTCATTAGACATATAACTATAATATTAATTTTCATCATTTTTTCTGGATGTTTTAACCACATATTTGGTTATTGTTTTTGATTGGATGTATTACAATGTAAAGAATGGTGAAAAAGGTATGAGAAAATAAAAAATATGTATTAAAACTAACAATTCATAAATTATTTCATAAATTATTTCAAATTATAAAACATTGTAGGAAAATATGTGCTTTATGGTCTTACCTAATATACTGAGTATAAATTATATCTGGATTGTTATTTATTTTATTGATACACTTACATATGTTTAGTAGTGATATATTATTATATTTAATGAATGAATAATTCATTTAATGGGTAGAATATAACAAACAATGTTTTAATAAAAATTTAATCTTTATAGATTATATATCTCAAGTCTATTAGTTTATTCAATTTTTATCATCATATTTGAATTTATGTTGATTGTAAATCATACATTATAAGAATCAAAATTGAATGGATGTCAAAATGATAAATAAATACCAATTTTTATTTATCAAAATATATTTGGTACAAATAATCTGAATTTATTTGAAAATGTATAAATTTTATATAAATACCTTATTTTATTTGAAAACAATAACTTATTTTAACTATTTTTTCCACCCCTAAATTTACAATGTTTTTATATCATTGAATTATTATTATATGTAATAAAATTTTCATAATGAAACAAAATACCTTGATAGAAATGTACAATTTTATAGGTTAAAAATATATGTTTTAAATGCGGCTATTATAACATAGTTGTTGAATTAATGAGATTAAATATAATTAACCACATAAGAAATTTATAGATAGTTTGAGGATACAAGAATAAAATTTTCAATTTAATAAGTTATTTTTATATCTCATGTAGATTATATATTATTCATTTATATTTTTACTATTTTGAAAATTTATTAGTAATAGTGACTCATTGATTAAATATAATTGATATATATATATGTATATACCAATTCAAACATAATATATGTAACAATACATTTTTTTGAAAATTACCAATATTGTTCATGGGATTTTTATTTGAATAAATAACGTATATTTGATTTATATGATTATGATTTTTTTAATATTTATAAAAAATTACAAATAATTTAGTTATTTATATATATGAAATTAATATAAGAACTGTTATTATTTGAGAAATAATTTTTAATTAAAAAAATTATTATATTTGAATTTTTAATTTATATATGATCGATATAAACTATTAATTAGTTTTTTTGAAAATATATTTTTTTGTACTATTAATGATAATATTATATTTTGGTAAAATTTCTATAATTTTCTTAATTTACTTATTTTGAGGTGAATTGTAAAAAATAATGATTTTCAAATTTTATTACATTTTTTGAAAACATTAGCTTATATTTTTGACATAAAATTTATTAATAAATATATTAATTAAATATTAATTTAATAATTAAAATTACATGCATAAAAATTGTCTCTTCGCATCATTACTCACTTCATATATTTGATGAACAAGTTCCTAATATAACCTCAATCACACCTTCACTTAAACTAGAGTCTTCGGATTAGAGTTGAGGGTGTGCTGAGGAACAAGGGAAGACTATATCATACTTATAATAGTATTTTTTTGAAATATTAAGATTTAATTAAAATTATGTATCCCAACAACACCTTCCAAATTCATAAAAAAATCTGTAACATCCATTAAACAAATTTTATAAATTTGGCTTTTTAAGATAGACTCATGTTCCAAATAGGATCCCATTTTAAATTCACAAACTAAAAATCCTCCAATGGATATTGAAAAATTTAATTATCCCTATATAAATTCTCCTTCCCAGAAATGAAAATCATCCATCTATAATCCAAATATTGAATTTATCTGGATCTAAAACCATGATTACATCCTGAGTACCAAAAATGACATGAGAAAGGAGGGAGTATAATATAATATAACACTGTGAAAGGTGTCTAATGAGATAACAATTACATGTAATAGAGTATTATATAGTAAAATTATATAATAGAAAATGGAATATAATAAAAAAATACCAAAAAATAGAATCCTATTAACTACTTTATACATCAGTTTTTAATGTGGTACCACGGAGAACTAAAATTTATTAATCAAAATTCATTAATCCGCTACATAAATCCTAGTGTAACAAATATAATCTTTAAAATATTTTTTAATTAATTAATTAATTATTTGTATATAGATGTATTTTTCAAGAGGATTCATACCATTTTTTCGTACCATTGGTCAATACAAAGTCAACCTAAAAATTAACCCATGAATAAATTAATATAATTTTGGGGAATAAATAGTTAATATAGTTGATATAACAAAGATTTATGTCATAATTTTGAAATCTATAGTCATAGAGAATAATATCAATGGATTGAGAATCTTCCTAACACCTAAACCATTGTTATAGTGCATGAATCCATCATCATAACTAAAATATAATACTTATAATTACCCATATATACGATACATTGATATTACGTCAAAATTGATGAATATTCAGTAAAAAATATAAAAAATCGATGATTAGACCGTATATCTATACTGTGTATAAAAACAAGGAATCATAAATAACTAGTTCATTTGACATTTTCAAATTTTCCCCACTTATTTCTTCATATCTAGATCCCTTTTTACATATAATACTTAATATCATTATTTGTGACCTATAGAAAAGAATAATATGAAAGGGTAAGATAAAATTTTCAATAAGGTTAAACAAGTGAGATTCTAATCATATCATAATCATAAAACATATGAACATCATATTTGAAAACCATACACTATATATGAATGATCATGATATCATGGTATGAGATTAATCATAAAATTTTAAAATAATCAATGAACGTAATAACTAAAGAGGTCACATGTGAAATGAATTTTTTTTCATACATATAAGAATTGAAAATAATTTCTTATTAATCATGTTTTGTTTCCAAGACCATCATAATAGACGAATTCCATTACAGAAATGAGCTCACTCCTTATTCTAGCTTTATATTATTAAACCAAGATCAATTTTCATTAATGCCAAAAATTTCACATGAAATAAAAATATTTACCCAATGATTGAGAGGGTGACCTAGGTCCCACCCATCTCATAATTAAGTCATTCTAACTGGTTCAAAAAAATATAATCCATTCTTTATTGAAAAACCCAAGTAAAAAATGGGTTTCTTAAATATCATTCCATCATAACATAATCCTTGTAAAAAATGGATTTTATAAATAGAAATCCATATAAACAGAATATTACAATAAGAATAATATGGATATTATACTTTAAACATATCCCAATTAAATAATTCCATATTAGATATAATATTAATTTCATTGAATATGTGTGATTTATTATTTTGGAAAATATCATTTATTATTAAAAAACAATTCTATCAAAATTCAACAATATTTATTGGAAAAGGGATTTCTTTGAATATAAACATTATATATTATAAAAAAAGAATCATTAAAATATAGTGATATAAAAATATAAAAAACCATCATTCAATATATGTTAAATGAAAACATTATTATCATAATATTTTTGAATAATCCAAAATGTATGTCATACAAAAAATGAAAAAACATTCATTTCATACTATTGAATAAAAATTACCCAATGGAAAGAATTAATTGTAATTTTTTTATAATAATAAAAATAATATTAAATTTTTTTCATACATGAAAATTGATGATAAATATACACCAATAAATACTTACTTTTAAACAATCTTGTATAATAATGATATTTTGAAATTAACCCTTACCAAAGGTCTAATTTCTATTGTATGGATCTAAAGCACATGTGTAATAATTTAAATAATATTATTTACTTGTATTAGAATCTGATTTGATTATTATTATATCATATATGGTCATTGTAGAATCAATTTTTTAGTAACATTATAACTCATCCCTGAGGTGTTATGTTTTTTATTTTCTTATTCATGTTTTGTAGAATAATTTATTGTTCAAATTCTAATGTTATAGTTATTTAATTATTTGACTTTTTTAGTATACTATATATTTTATTATTTCATTACATTCATTTATATAATCATTATCAAATTAAGATCTTGTAGAATTAACCACTTCATCTTATATCGAAGGTGGTTGTACATAAGAACAAGTCATAATATCACAAAAATAATTGTTGAACGATATTTAAGTGGATGTTGTATAATATGTAATAATAAATATAATTTCATTAAAATAATATATCATTGATATTTTTTTTATCATTACAGCTATCCATGAATGGTTGTGGTGAAAAAATACGACACCATGACATGGATATGGTAAGATACACATAGCCTCAAGTGGTGATTTCATTTTGTATCGGATTGATAGAAGATGAAATATGGATGCTCCAAAATAACAATAAAATATCAGAATATAACTTATATTTTAGTTATTAAGTAATAATGAATCATATCATGTAGGGATATAAGATGATGAAATATGATTGAATGAATAGGTAGGGGAAATTTATACTTCTTTGATGTGCTCCCTAGAAATATCCTCGAAAAGAGCTAGAGATGTTGTTTGAAGAAGAATAGAGCCTCTAAAATGTTACAAGGGATTATTATAATGTAAATAAGTAGGGTATGGACATGAATGAAAGCTCAGTGTGATGTGTAGAGGTTAGGTAGGGGGTTTACTTTTATAATTGAGGTTAGGGTCACTTTTGAGATGTCAAAAAATATTATTTTTTGATAAAATAATACCCCATCCAAAAACCTCCAAAATACCCCAATTTTAAAAATAAGAATAGATAGGGTTGTAATTTCATGAACCAATAAATTTACGTCATGCTTTTCTTTAAATTTTAAAAATATCAAATTAATTAACAATTAGTTGTTATATTTAATTTTTAACTAGGGAAACACATATTTCAATATTAAAATGGTATATTATTTATTTATTTGATTTTATTTATAACATAAGTAAATACATTATAATATTTTATCCCATATCATAATTATTATATATTTTTAAAATATTTTTAATTATCTATACAAATTTTATAAAACATTATTTCGTTAAATAATCATTAGTGTCAAATTAGATAGTATTAAATTCAATGATTTTTTAAAATAATAAAATAACAAGATAACTTGGAAGAAAATATATATTTATATTACTAAGATTTTAAGGTTGTGAATAAAACCCATTATACATATTAATTATCCATGATTATATTTAATTTAATATTTTAATATCATTATTTTGTTCTATCCATTAATATAACAATTAAACATAAATAATGTGTAATTCTTTAAGACACCTTATTTAACATTAAAATTAAAAATATTATATTATGATAAATATAAATGTACTATTTTTCATAAGATTACTTTTTGTGAAATATTTATTCAAAAAGTATAACATTAAAATTCTTATAATTATTAAAAGAGGAAAGCGACATGTTTATCATAACTTTAAATAAAATAATATAAATTTCATAATAACTTTTATAAGGCTCTTGTTGATCAATAACACAAGCCATTGATGGTTATGGTACTTGTATTATTGACGAATATCAGTTGTTCATGTGTTTATACCTTTTAATGGTTATTTGATCTTTAATAATAATTATTTTATTTATTTATCTTCTAATAAATAATTTTTGCATCATTGACATATATGTCTTTTAGGTAATAATTTATTTCCTAAAAATAAAAAAATATCATGATAAATTAATAAATTTTATTTTTGAATTGAGTATTTATAATCTATTTTATATTATGTATAACATTATATAATAATGGTATAGTTATTAAAATTTCATTAAGTCATAGATATATTTTCTATAAAGAAAATAAATTAAATATGATAATATCAATCTATTAGTTATTAAAGGACACCATTTCTACACCAGGATGATTTAGTTCAAAATAAACTCATCTAATGATATTCAGATATGTTTTAGTATAATTATATAATATTATGTTTAACCTTAATTACATGATTTTTCATTTTAATGTATTCATAAAAATTACAAAATTTACTAATAATAAATCCAAAAAATAATATAATCATATTTACATAATTTGGAATTACTTATTTCAAATATGGAATCAATTTTTAAAAATTAAAAACACAAAAGATTCAGTACATTATTTATAAATAATACCATTGTTTAAATGAGAAAAAGGGTTTTAAAACTTAAAAACTTGAAAAATATTAAAATGCATTTAGATAAAAAATAAACCTAAAATTAATGAAAATTTCCCATAATATATAATCTAATAAATATATAATCTATGTATACTTTAAAACCATTGAATAGTGTATTTATTTATATAAATTATGTCAATGAATATTTTGTTTTCAATTTAAATTTATTGTATTTTAACTATTTAACAAAACAGGAATGTTATTAGAGAAATAAAAAACTATTCAAAAGTAAAATTTTTTATCCGTTTTCCAAATAAGAGTTTTATGTTTTTGATAAAAAATTATTAATGTATAAAAATATTACTTGAAAATGGTATGGCCATTAAATGGTTGTAAAACACCCTTATGAAAAATATATGTATTTATACAAAAAATAATATTTATTATTACCAAATGTAAAATTTATATATCATGTGTATATCAATATTATTTTATTAATTATATTAATATATATTACAATAATTTCATTTAATAATATTATTTCACACAATTAATTAACTATTAAACACTATCATATAAATTATTTATATTTTTAATAAATAAATGATTTCCATTTAATTCACAATACATGTTAAAAATGTAGTTATATTTATTACTGCTAATGTAACTACTAGTTTAAATGGTTCTTTTAAATTAAAGGCATCTGGTGGTTAATTTAAACTCATGACTGCGTATAATGATAACTATAGAATAATTAAAATTATTTAATGAAAATATTTTAAAAAAAATTCACGTGTTACAATAGTATTGGTTCCTAGATAATATTTCCAAAACCAAAACAATCAGCCATTTCAAAACATCTACCAGACACAAATTTTTTTAAATGAATTTAACAATTAATCCAATCATCTACTTATTCATATTTCTTAAATATAATATTTCCATAAACCCCATGAAACCATTTACACATGCAATAAAAACTATTTACCATTATATACTCTAAATATGACAAGTATAAATAAATTCCTTTTATATATAATGATTCACAATAATAATTCTACTAATTTAACAAAAAGATACCACATGGTAATGATTTTAAACAATATAATTAAAAAATTAGAGCCCCATCATTCTAATAAATATAATATGGGATAACATATGTGTGGATATAAGATTACTATCCTTGTTTCTAAAAGATCTAATAGTATCTGCAGATGTTCTAAGACATCAAATAAAGGCCCAATCTATTTTATTTATCAAGGAATAATGTACACAACATGTTGGCGGTATAGCTCTTAGTTCCAAAACATGATTCAAATTATCAGTGTAATGAAAAAATTTATTATATCACCTGCCTTGTTATTGTAGTTTTCTACTCATCCAAACCCATCAATTGATTAAACAAAAATGATCATGATTGAAAAATTGATAAAACATTAGAAATATAGTATATGATATATAAATGATGACTTAAAACGATGATATGAATCATTAAATGAATGGAAGGAATTAAAATCGTAGAATTACTTGGGACTTTTAATAGGAATATATGAACCTCTATATGGACCAAAATCAAAGGAAATTAACAATAGGATGACATATAGATGCAATAGGCACCTCATGGGAAAATTGGAGTAAACTAAGGGTTTAAAATTTATGGGATCATAAAAATCATGGAGGAAATGTTTAAAATTTAATATTTTTAAAGAGTAGTTGGGTCTGTATCCATGATTTTTTAATTTATGATCTAAAAATTTGAGACCCAATATCAATGGAAAACACTTTTGTAAGGGTTTCCTTAGCCACCATAAATACTTAGTTCTACTATATGAAAGCAACAAAAATATGATCTGAATTTTGGTTTCCCTAATTTCATCGTTACTAGGGTATTATTTTCAGGTTTCCAAAACCATGTCCCCAATATTGAGCCACATGGTTATGGGGCATGGTCAGTAATAACCATTCACTAACAATTCACTTTGTTTCATATCGATCACTTTGATAATTTCTGCATCCAAAATCCATAAATCTCTCCAAGTATGTTCTCTGTTCTCAAGAAATAATTAAATATGTTAATTTACATTTTTTGAATGTATTTATTTCATGATCTAGATCCTGAAAACTCCCACTATATAACAACTCATTATCAACATAGTATTTCCAGCATCACTACGACACGAATGAAGAAACTATCAAGACATTGGGCCCACATATTAGCATCTATATCCCATATTTTCTCTTCAAAGGAGATATATATATATATATTAATGGAACACAATCTAAATGCATGGTCATACTATAATGAATTTATCACTACAATATAAATCTAAAATTACGTTCTGCTAAAAATAAAAATCATAAAAAAATCATAAATATAGATCACACAATATGGGTTTTGGTTATAATGATGAATTGATAACATGTGAAAAACATCAATAATAGTAGAATAACTATGTATAAGAACTGATAAATACCAACCTGTACTAATCATCACAATATTATAAAATGAATACACATAATTGGGTGATAAAAAATCATTCCTTTTAATTTAATGGTGACCTAGTATCTGTGATACTTGGATCAATACTTGACAATCCACCATAATGTCTAAAATTCATTGATGCTAATTTGAATATAACATATTCCACAACTATGTGAAAGACACTTGTTTTAAAATAAACTAATCCTACTTTGATATTTTATATATTGGATTCATACACAAACACTACTATTGTCTATCTTTAATATATCACAATGGTGATTTTCAAGTCCTTATGAATAGTCTCTCATAGTGTTCCATCTATATTATCTCTAAATAACATTATTAATGGAAAACATAACTTGCATTATGTGATTGTAATAGGATCCACAAAAATATAGGGTCCTTTATCTCATAAATCATTATACCACCTGGATATTACATTCATATTTATCATTCATCATCTTGAGGTGGCGATTTTTTAAAAACACAAGAGTTTCATGAACCTTATACAAGACTTTCCAGTGGTGCAGAATAAAATAGGGTTATTTATATGAATTGGGAATCATATTCAACCATTAAACACAAAATATATATAAAACATATTAGTTTCCAAAAGAATCTACAATGATGGTCACACAAATTTGTATGAAATGGAGACCATTGTTTTCTAGTCCATAATCACCCATATCACATGACTGTTCTGTGTATTCTTTGGTAAATACAATAAAATTCCGTTGTATAATGGTTCCACTTATATTAAATAATTTAAAAGGGTTGTAATTGAATATTAGTACACTAATCCATGGACTCCAGTTTCTAATAGGTGTAGAATAACAACACAAGCACTTGAATAACCTTCATGATTCATGACTAACAGCACTATATATTAAAATAATAGCCCATTTTTGTAAAAATTGGGTACACCACCAATTTAGTTTCTTAGAACTCATGAATATAATTATCACATATACTATAAACCATGTAATTATGGTGATCAATATAGATAACATCAATATCAATTATGATATAGTATGAAGTTACCACCAACATCAAATGATTATGATAACAATTGGCACAATATATTTTCATCTTGACTCTCATTGAAACTACTTAGAAGAGAGGTAAAACAGTAATAAAACATGGTTTCAACATTTTAAAACACTTTCTATATAGCAACAAATTTATGAAAATATTATTCCTTCAAATTCAATTTACAATTAGACTCTTGAACCATCTAGTTCATTTTATTCCAACATAAAATAGTAGCAATAATGAATCCATTTCCTAATGTATATGTTATCTTAAAATAGAATGATTTAATGTATTTAACTAATAATAATTTTGTTTGATTTGGATCAAAATAAGGAAATATATATGCATGTATCTCATTCACATCATAAATTGATAAACATTCACCTAGTAGATAACTTCATCAATATTCTATATCCCGAACCGCTATGGAGAACTCGAGATCATGTGCGAGAGAATTATTCTCTTATGGAATAAAAATCTATGATCCATAATAAATAAAAACTAATAATTACATTAATAAATCACAAATACCATTATAAAATGAATTATAAATTATATTATATTGAAAGGGTATTTTTTTGTTAGATGGGGCTTTTTTAGGTAAAACAATTCTTTGATTATAGAAAATCATCCTCGTAATCTGCTGAACAAAAGAAAGTCCACACATACATTGTCATCCCATACATCAACACTAATATATGGATGAATTTACATAAATAAAATTGTTAATAACTTTAAAAAAAATGATATAGATGTATCTAGAGGTCTTTTTAAGTTTCCCCTAAGATACGAAGGATTCCCCTTCTCTCAAGGCTCTTGGATATAGTGACCTAATTTGATAATAATTTCTCTCTACAAATTGAATTTAGATGGATTATACTATAGACTATGAAATATCAATATACACATGATGAAGTTATAATATTGGGATTGATCAAATCATTTTAGGCAGAAGACATTTATATCATTTATGAAGGCATCCAAATAATGATACATAGGAGATTATAATATTAATATCATCATGTTTGTGAACGTAGATAGTGTTTTAGTCATCCCATGTTGTTCTAAAATGAAATCATAATAACAATACATGTTTCTAATAGTGGTTTCTATTAAATCATATAGTATCACACTAAATTTATGTTACCATCATTTGAAATCAATTTTAGAAAATACATAGTAAAACCTCAATTACTCAATCAAATTATAAATATGTGCAGGAGGATAATATTTCATAATTTTCATCTAGTGATGGTAATAGTAATAAATGGAACAATACAATATTCTATCATTCTTAGAGGACAACAGAACAAGAGGACAATAATTTGACAGACTCATCTAAACGAACCATAGAGCATCAAATTCCTTCAACTGATTATTATGGAAATGATTTTTCAGTGGTTCTATTATACAAGGAGGAATGGATATAGGCACATCCCCATGAGATTTTTTTTATATTTTAAATGTAGATATCATGTGAGAGACATTAAAACTTCTCATGAAACATGCCCCAAAAACTGAAACAATAAAGGTGAAAAAATGATCATCCTATAGTGTCTAGAATAAGTCCCCCAACCTATGATATGATGTAATCACGCTATAGATGGAATGTCACATCATGGAATTCTAGAATATCCCATTCCTAATGATGAAAAGACAACATATAAATATTATATTTGAATGAAAACATCATAAGTTAATAGACAATCTGAGGTTATTATGAAACTATACATTTTATTCCAAATATCAATTGAAATCCAAATATCATAAGAGGAAAAAATCCTAAAGGAAATGTTACACAAAAAATTCGATGGAAACATATTTAAAATGTTAAAACCTTATGATCTCACACCTAAAAGCTTGGTTAGATGCATTAACCCCTTAAATGATTCCAGAACATTTCCCAAACAATTCATGAATATGGATGATATAATTTTATTCAAATAACAAGTACCAAATAATGCACCAGTAAGAGTAAAATACCTAATAACCATATGATGGAATGTTGATTTCCAAAACGTATTACCTTAACGTGAATGATGAACTGTATATAGCTGAACTTTTCCTCTACCTTAAGCCCATTCCTTTGTCACATGCGCTACAAAACTCTGATGATATTCCCTCTCTTATCTTAGTTTACCACATCATACAACCCATCTAATATGGTTTTTGAATCCAAATACCATAAAAATTCAATTCATAATATTCTTTCCTAAATATACTCATCGGCCTAAATATTTTATCATTATATATTTCCTTAGGGTTCCAAAAAATACCTCTATAAATTCCATATCATAATATAATATTCAAAATACATTGGAGGCCATAAATACTGATGTCACTTGTTACTATTACTACAATACTATTAGTAAAAAAATAGACATCATTTATAATAGGTAAATAAACAACCATGGAGGATATATCCTCCACCACCATATTAGATGATCTCATAATGGATATTTCTATACATGAGGATGTACGACCAGATCTTCTAGTGTAATATTTCATCAACACTAGAGGCCACCATCCTATTGACAATAGTAAATAAGTCATTTATTACCCTATTAGTGGATTTATGAAGGAAAAAAATATATTCAACTTGACATCACATTTGTGTCCAACCTAATATGATTTTTCATACATTCAGCACCTCTTTAAAATGTTGATTCAAAATAGTACATAATTTTTATGTTGATAGAATAATCCGTAACTTCTATATATCATAGTAGAAAAGAATAATCCCTAAATATCTTTTAATTTTAATTTTATCTATGTATAATTTTCTATGAAATTAAATAGTATGTACTACTATGTTATTTCCTCAAGAATCACATCTTGGAACCCGACATTCAACAGGTTTTTCACATTCATCTACACCGTGTATGCCTCTAACTAAAACTTTTGGCATGGAGGAGTGAAAATATTTTCAATTATCATCAATATTGACTCTATATCAAAATCAGTAATGTCACGATAGTCCACTCATTTAAATATATGTGGATACTACAACTAGACATTATAGTAAAATTTAACATGGTTAGTGGCACCCACACTGAATCCATCTCCCAAAACTACCTTAATATTGTGAAATAATTTTCAAACATATCATCCACTATATCAATCATAACGACTGGGTAACTATTTTCTCTACTATAGATGTATCTTCAATAATATTTTCATTTTGACCTATAAAAAAATCCATCTTCAAGCATCACTGAAAAATACCAAAAACACATTTTTGGTCCTAAAAGAAATTATTTACATGTTTTCATGTAATAAATATCATTAAATTATTATTACATCTACTACTCATATATTATATCATGTAATATAAACTCATCGATACCAATACACCCAAAAATCTTATTCATGGCCACTAGGTATCTCGGGGTAAAGATGATTTTCTGAGACCAATCATTTGAATTTAGTTCCATATTAATAACTAGATAGAGAATAATATTATTTAAAAGTTTTAAGATCAATTAATTATGAAATATGTATTTAAATATTAAAAAAATTTATAAATTAATTTTATATTTCAAAACTATCAATTTTATGAAAATATATTTTAAATTTTTTTTACGTTTTTTGATTATATTATTCATGACAGAGTATCCAATGAGTTCCTCAAAATGATTTAGTTATAAAAAAAATCTTTCATACAAGACCATGATTAAAATCTCATTTATCAAAAAAATCACACAACCAATGTTTGAAAGAATGTGAAATCATATTTTAATATTATTAAAAGAACATTTAAGAATTAATTCACATGCCTTGAGACATGGTTTTTACCTAGACATGGGTTAGCTACTCCCATAAAAATGATTATTACAAATCATTTAAATATATAATTTCTTTATCTAACCTATCCAAATTGTAATGAAAAATAAATTTATTGAGCTATAGTACCCAATTGTGACATCCCTTTATAACATACCCAAAATATAAATGAACAATGTTTCCACAAGAACTCATGTGTACCTACCATTATGTGGGACATTGAGGACTAGTTTCATGTGTCAATTAAAAACTATGAATATTGTAAACCACTTTTATGAAAATATAAAATTATGTAATGAATTTTAATTAATTACATTTATTTTACCACATGTCACAAATGTTTATCCCTAATCGTTTTACATTACCACAAACCCGTAAAATAATCATTCCATGGAATGATGGTCTATTGTTCCAAAAAGGATACCAAAAGTAAAGAATAAAATAATCATTCATAGAATGTGTGTGGATTGTTACACTCATTCCCACATCCATACTCCGATCTATAATTCTCAAATATTCATTAATTGCAAGACCAACACTCTTATGTAGACATTCAACTCTGATGTATTCTTTGACACCAACGACCACCTAGGTAAGATGTGAGTATAAGTTACTAGGTCACCACTAAAAGGGTGTAATGAAATAAATAGTCTAGGGGAACGGTGTATGAAAATGTAAAAAGGAATAATATACATTTAGACAAATTATATCACAATTTAATGAAAAATTGTTAATTAGTATCCTTTTAGACCTCAGTTTCTTAAGTAGAACCTAGTACAACCAACCCTAAATTGGACCAAGCATGTCATCTAATCAATAAATCATATGATTATACATAATAAACGTAATATAAATACTCTGAATTCATTAGTGAATAATTATTAATAAGAATCATATTTCCTTGGACCTCATGCCATTTCTATGTAATATTATTGTTTATATAATTGGCTAGTGACCAAAACCAGGAAAAATTAGATATATTATTAGTTCATAGAAGAATAATTCATAGACTTAAACCATGGATAATGAGTGTTATCTATATGTATGAAAATATATTGTATACTATATGTACCAAAAGTCTCAATATGGAAAATAAACCATCAACCAAGAGTGTCATTCCAGCATTCATACAAATATATAATACTATATATTGAATGACCATAATTTTATGGCTAACCCATAAATATTTTACGATGGATTTTCAAAAAGACACATTCAAACTCATTTTTAGAATTAGCCAATTCATTATTTATTCACATATAAATTTTTTTAAATCTTCCTTATATCCATATAGACATTTAAAATTTACACTTTATCAATATAACATCAAATCCTAATAATATTTGAAGTTTAATTTTATTCTAATTCTATTTCAAATAGACCATTAATAATAATATGAAGTCATCAAAGATGACTAACCATTATAAAATTATAAATTACATATTTTTCCTATTAGAACACTACATTACAATTTCCAAATATAATGGACAATTCATGGGTGGTTGTAGTTTTAGTCTCAGAATAACCAAAAAATATACTGAGGATTGCGGTTGGTCATATAAATTAATAAATGTCCAATTCTATTTTATTAATTAGGGAATAAAATTCAGACAATGATAGAAAGTTCATACATATTCTATGTAGTAAATAAGAAAATATAAGTAATCATGGTAAAATGTCAGAGGGATATTAACATAACTTTTTAGATATACACTATTCCCATACAAACCATTGATTATAACTAAAATGTCCAGAGACTAAAATTCTGGAAAAATAACTAGAATTTAAAAATTAGAAATATAATTTTTTTGGGGTAAAAATGAATATAAAAATATATTTAATGTAAGGAAACTAACTCATAGATATTACTCATAGATTATAATTAAAAGTAATTATACTAAAAATGGCCTATAATCAAAGGGGAAGAACCCATAGAACTAAAGGAGAATCATTTTGTTCACCTAGGTAATCCAAGATAAAAATAGTGTAGAAAATAAATTGTGTTCTTAAAATGATCATGATGGTGGGATTTATTATGTTATCCAAATGTTAGTGATATTCATGGTTTAGAATCATGAATTATAATTTTTTCTATTCCATGTGAACCTAAACATCCAAATAATACCATTTTTATGGATTTTATAGCCACCCAAATATTTTGGAAGACAATTTAGATGATGGAGGAATTAGCACAATAATATAAGTGAATAAATGATGTTATTATTTGACAATTAGCTCATTGTTTCAAATAAAATCCCTCTTTCTCAATCGAGATACATTATTTTGGTGAATGGTTATCCCCAAATTTGAGTTAGTCATACATTATGTGTTGAAATCCATTTTTACAAACTTTCAATGCCCATAACCCAAGAAACTCTCTATAGACCATCAAATAACCTATTGGATCATTATAAAATTTTTTCATATATTTTATGGAATAAAAAATAATAATATAATTTTATTGTGTTCTGGATCATCGAACAATAATATAATGTAATAGGAATCTTCAATTTGATCTTTCCAATAATAGCATTATTTTTACCAATTATATTTTTAATGGGATATATACTGATTATTTGGGAATTAATTGTTTTTACACTTGGGTGATCTATATAATAAAATAGATATCATTATTATTATAATAGATTAAAAATTATTTAATGGGGACTACATTATTTTTTGTGTATATATTTAAATTATGTTTCCAATATTTAGTTGTCATCCTAAACTAGAAAATAATTAAATGGTTAAATAAATGGGTTAATGAATTGAAATCCATTAATAATAAATTTAAAACCATGTTTTTAGTCCTTTATTTACATTCTCTCATCCCCTCTACATTAATAACATCATTCGGAGTTTCTGACATTCGATAATACCCTTATCATTTCAAAAATATCATTCCTCTCAATTGTAAAAATCTCTCATAAACTCTAAAATTCTCTTCATAGTTGAATTCCATTAGTATAAATAATTATATCCAATATCTATACTATAAAATAATTTAAATTACATATTGTTTCTTTTCACCTCAAAAAGCCACAACTTGAACCCATAAATCGTATTGTAAAGGATTTATTTCGTATATCATAGTAAAAATTCCATATTCACACATTTTGAATTCATTTTCAAATGGTATTCTACTTCTACCTCATCATCTAAAATATATTACAAAAATAATTACACCATTATAATTATATTACGGATCTTTTATTATCTATATTGAATAATAATTTTCAATAGTCTTCCATTAAAAAAAGTCATCCATGTGTTCGGGAGGATTTCATTCTCTATGATAGATTTATTTTATGTTCTATATCTACATAATATGGATTTAAAATAGATTAATTTAATGATAAATTATTATATATTCAACACGATCATGATTTTATTGGATAAATTATTCATTATTTTCATTCAATTATATGGAATATGAACATGTTCTCTATTTGAATGTCTGGACTACCGCTTCATTGGAATTGCATATTTAATTTATCACCACCACTATAAATGAATGATTATTAGATTATATATTGTATAATAACTTGTTTATTAAATGGTTATTTCTTTAAGAAGGACCCATTTAAATTTAATTTTTTATTACTACTCCAAATTTGTTCATAAATATTTTATAAAACAATCCAATCATAGATTTTTTTCATCATATATTATGTATAATACAGTTATAGAATAAAATTTTCACATTATTAATAAATTTGAATAATATATTAATCCACCTTACATAATATTTTAATGATGAATCTTTATCAATGAATGGTGGTAATTTTTTGTATTATGTAACAAGTTAGAAAAAATATTAATATTAGATAATGAGAATAAAAAATATTAATCAAGTAATGTAAATTTTAATATGTTAATTATTGAATATATATGGTAATTTATATTAATAATTTCATAAAATAATTTAGTTAGATTTATTTATAATATAATGATTCTTAATTAGCTTTAATTGATGGTGACAGTAAGGCTATGTAGTTTTTTTTACTCAACATCTTCTCTTTAGTCATAATGAATCCACTTTTTCTATAGTTTTAAAATACTTTTTATCTATTTATTTTTCTATGTTCCCTTTTGATTTTGTCTTCTATTAAATTTCACTTTATCAACAAATACCTCTTCAATTTATGTATTTCATTCAACTTAAAATATAACAGTGATAAAACTGATTCCAATCCTATCTAATGAAGATCATTCACTTCAATATTAATATTTACTCTTCTCAAAAAATTAGAATTATAATATCTAAATAAAAATATTTATAGTCTTTATAACCTTATAATGATATATTCATCTTATTAGAATAATTTTTATCATTATTCTTATGATCTATGTTTTAATAAAAGAATACTATATGTTTTTATTTATTCACATTTATGGTAATATATTTTATATTATAAAACTCATTTAAATTTGTAAAAAATAAGTTGATTTTGAAAGATGAATTTTTTATATTAATTATAAAATAATGTGTGAAAAAATATTATTTATAACATATCTAAAATAATTCATCTAAATTGACTAATAAGTAATTCCCTTTATGAAAATCATGATAAATGTTTCTAAATACACTTATAATTGTTTACATTTATTTTCCACTTTATTTTTAAAGAAATAATATATTGATGAATTATTATTTAATAATTACTTTATAAACCCATTTATAGTGTACTGCATTTATGAGTATTTTTTTTATTTAACTGATTTAATTTTTTCCTTATTTTATTTGGCACTATTTTGTAAGATTTATTAATTCCATTTCTAATGATGGATTCCAAAAATGGTTTATTATAGAAAAAATTCATATGTATCATGATGTGTGGGGTTCTATAAATCCCTCAAATATATTGGTTAAGGTGTTTTAATACTTGAGATAATTAATGGAATACATTATTTATGCTCACTTCACTATGGGAATCATGATGTGGTATATAGTCCACTTTATAATGATAATTTTATAGTGATTCAATCTCAATTTTGTAATAGAAAAATATCAGTGAAACATATTTCACAATATTTAGATAAACCAATATTTTCTCATGAAACGGTTTTATATTACATTCTTATTGAACACTAAATGGTTCATGATTGTTATATCATGTTTTCTCACACTTATTTTTTTTAATGTATGATCACTATACATTGAATAACTTTTTGATCATTATGAGTATTATATAGTTATTATTAAAGTATAATTTAAGTAAATATATCTTTCCTTCCTTGATTTTACTCACATTATTATGATATAATAGTGGATAACAACTTGAGATGTTCTTCCCATATAAATAATTTGATATCATGTATTATTTTCAATTAAATCAGCTTTAAAGATGAGTAAAATAAATAATATGAATAGAATAATGTATAACTTGTTGAAATTATGGGGAACAATACAAAATTATATTTTATAATATATTTTTATAGCTAATATCCCAATATCATAAAAAAGAATTTTTTTTCATTGTGAGCTTATTTTTTGGATATTACATTCAAATGATTGAAATATTATAAATTATACTCATATAATTTTTTGGTCAAATGAGTTTGTATCAAATATTTCAGAAAATAATTTTTTTCATCACCAAACATGTTTTTGTTGGATATGGGATGCTCAGAATTTATACTTTATGATGTCACGTTAATGTAGAATAATTTCATTGTAAAGGGATAATTATATTAAATGATCAACGAATTTCGTGATTAGAGGCCAAAGAGAAGATATAGAATTCATATCTAGATATAAAATTATTATTTAAAATCAAATGTGGGGGTTAAATAACATGAAATTTTTTTATTTTATATCTATTATATCACCATGTATTTTTAGTAATAAAACATAACATCTTTATTTATATAATTTTAAATGAATCCAATAGAATATAGAAAGGAATATAAAGGTAATAGTATGGAAACCATTTCCTTTCTATTTGACATACAAAGGAATAATAACGATCTTATTAGATCCTTATTTGTTTGGTCTGATGATATAGAATTATAGATAATTATTTTTTATCCCTTACCACACCATTAAGTTGGAAAAAATATCTCATGAATATTTTTTTGAGATAAAATTAAGATAGGATTTGAAACCATTTCATACCCATGTACGATCATGGATCTTCATTAAATGGAAACTAATTTAACACATATAATCAATGGTTTTTTCAAAGAGTTAAACAGAGTATGGATGTGTATATATATAAAGTTAGAAACATTCAATAATTTTAAAACATAGTTCTTAGATAATCCATTGTACAATTATTTAAAAACTAGGGAATTAATTTTTTGATGAACTAGGTTATTTTTAATGTTGAACTATTGTATATAAATTTATAAATTTATGATAATAACCCTTAAATTATATAATATTTTACATAAAGGTGATATTTATATTGAAATAATACATTTTAAAATCATCAAATATATATTATGCTAGGAATGAATATTTATAGGTTTGTGAATTTATTTATATTATTTTATATTATAATTTTTTTATGAATAATTATATTTTTGGACATAAAATCCCTTAAATTAGGTTAACAATATTTTATCATTAAAATAAAATCATAATTACTTCTTTATATATATACCTTATGTTATTGTTTGAATAAAAATGTGACTCTCGGTAAATTATGAAAAATTAATCATTTTTTAATTTTTATCTCATGAATCTAAATATGATGTAATTAAAAAAATATACATATAATATATTTTATTATAAATTAAATCTCTTAATAAATTTTAAAATTATTCATTTCATATAATAAATACACAAACATCAATATAATGGATATGATTATATTTATTATGATTTAATTAATTAATATAAAATATTAATTATTTATTATTATTTTATTATTAAATATATATATCTATTTCATTAGATTCATTTATATATAATAGATTCATAACTATTTCATTCCATAAGTAGATATGTTACAATTTTATTTATATGATTCCAAAAGATCATATTTTTCTACTAAAAATTTAACATTCATAGTACATCATATATTTCACATTGTTCTATCATTGAATCTTTTAGTCATTCTCTTAGATCTTATATTACTTATTTTTTATTTTCAGTTTATTTTTCCCATTATATCAGTTAATATATAACCTAGATTTTGGTAGGTACACCCAATATAAATTAATGGAAGGTATTTTTGATAACTATATCATGTATCCTACAATGTCTCGCCATGTGGTTTTACGGGTCTATTATGTATCAAAATTAGGTTGGGGAGAAACATACCATATATTATTAAGATTATTGTTCATCATTAATTCATGTTTTTTAAAATAATGAGTCTAATTTCATTACACATTATGTTATCATTAAAACACTAGTTACATAATTAAATTTATATTGTTTATGCACATCATGATAAATATATTGTAGTTGAAGTAGAAAAAGTGTAATAATAGTATTATATTTACATTATATGATGATAAGTCAGGGGGTTCCCTTATGTTTGGGTATTTAAAATTGTTTATACTAGAAGAGAATTAATTTTAATTTATATATACACTTATTTTAAAAAGAGAAATATTAAAATTTTATATAAATATTATTAACCGTGAACACCCTTTGTTATTATTATTGATGATGATTATTGACTAGTGTATGTTTGTATTGGATTCTAATTATTACGTTATTTTTATATTATAATTTTATCATATATGAAATTAAATTTTTAATATAATATGATGATATAGAAATCATCTACACCTATATCATTATATTAAATATTTTTTTGGAAATCTATACCTAATGTCACCCACGTACCCTGGTTCACAACAATTTCATATGTTTATTAATTTTGAATGGATAAAGATCCTAATTAGAGAAAATAGTTTAATATGTGATTTAAAATGGATATGAAAATGAAAAATACAAATGAAAGTAGGTAAATCGATAATTGACCTCCTATTATGGTGCAAATATCACCCCATTGGGTTGAGGTTAGTTTACTTAAAATCTATAAATATACTATTAAAAATAACACATAGTAATTTCCCAATGTAAATTTAAATAATCTATAAAAAAATTCACAATAAATGATTTAAAAATTTTATTTATTATATTTCATTAAATTTATCTAAATAATATGCCTGCGTGCCTAATTAATAATGATTTATGGGTATTGAATTTAATTTAATGGTATTGTTAGTTATTCATATATGTTTTCAAATTATTTAATAATGACATATACAAATGATTGAGTAACTGATTTTATATTTTAGGATTAAATAAAATATATTGTAAAATATTATATAAAGAATGATTATTTATTTCTTTTAGGATCGAATAGAATATATTTCATGCATGTGATGAATCAAATAATGTGGAATATGTATAACTTAATAAAAATTCACTATAATTAAATATAATTCATTAGACACCATCCATATAACGAGTTAGATTACAACCATAGTTAAAATTAATTCTATAAAACACCTGAAAGAAAATTTTATTATTAATTTTTATAAGGGAAATTATAGGATTGGAATAAATAAATATAATTTAAGAGAATTTTTTCATAATAGTTCAGCATAATTTGGTTGCTTGTGATTTGGAAATATGAGTATATTAAATTTAAATTTGGATGTCCACTCAATAGATAAATGAATTATGATCTAATGAAGTTTTAATGAGCAAATTCATTCTAATGAAAATCAAACAAAATATTTAATGCATTTTTTGTGATTGTGGATGTTAAATAGTGATCATTTCTACAAAATAACCTTACTGTTAGATATTTGTAATCTAGTAGTGACTGATTTGCGTAATGGAAAAATAGGGTGAGGCTATTGTTAATAAATACATTATTATTCCATAATAAGTAATCAATATATAAAATTATATTATATATAATCGATAATTGAAAACATTCTAATATATTAACTATTATTTCTATAAATTTATTTTAAAAAAAAACTTTTTTGTATTATAGTAATCTTATATAAGCTAATAATTTTTTTAATATGACATAAAATAATGTAATTTATAGTAAAACCCCGTTCATATAAGAAGGTGAGAATAACAATGATTAATTAAAAAAATATTAGACATTAATGGATTAATATAATATTATAGAATAATTATTGTTTTAAGATGTACACAAACAACATTACAAAATGTATCTATTTATAGTGTTTTCAAATCAAAATTAATTTAATATTGATGCAGATAAAAAATAATATGTGGAGATATCAAAAAAATTATAACTAATATTCAATAAAGGAAATATATTCTAGACCTCATCAACTCTAAATGGAAGTGTATAAATATTGTCTAGAATTTTATGAAATTGACCTAGACAATGTAATATTGAAAAGTCAATATCCCACATATTCCTTCAATTTTCATAAGTTATATATTTATTTATATATGAATAATATATAGTTCTCACTTTCAAATAACATGACCATGATTTTATATAACACTATGTGATTTAATATGTAATCACCATTAAAAAAATTGTGACACCCTCGACCCAGTAGGTTGGTGTGAGTGCTTTATTTTATTGGAATAGAAATAAGTATAGAATCCAAAATAATATAATTGTTTAGCATTTTTGGAAAACTAGAATACATAGAGGTAACACATATTAAATTGGAAAAGCAAAATAAGTCATAATAAAAGGAAAAAAATATAAATCCTTGAAAATCATATTAATAATTAATCTTCAAATAATTGGGAGAAGAAAAATAAGGGTGATATAAATTTCACATTATGGATGATTTATAGAGAAGCATGATTTCTAGTTACATAGATATTACCCTGATATGGTTAGAATTTAAAATTCATGTAGACTTCATGGAATCCAATGATTTTTTAGTCAATTAATGTACCACAATTTACACCACATGGTCTCTTAAACACATATTTGTGAGTCTTGAGATATTTTATTCCCTCTACATCCACTATTTTAGGCCCCATTTACTTTTTCAAATTTCTCCTAACCAATAAAAAATTATATGATTGGATGGATGAAATGATCATAATCAATATGAAATATTTAATAATATAATATACCTGAATTTTTTTTGAATAAGGCATAATAAATATATTAATATAAAGAACTGTAATAAATTTCATTTAAACAACTAATTGAGAAATAAATGTATCCATAGAAAATTTCATTAGAAAAATATCATGGAAAATAAATAGTAATTTTAATAATGTTTTTATTTTAATAGAGTGTTAAAATTTTTAAATCAATTAGTGAATGTATAGTAACATCAAACAGACAACAATTTTCAATGAAAATAACATTTCATGAAAAAATTAAATTTAGAAAATAAAATATCATGAAATATGAATCATAATATTAAATTTAAAGTAATATTATATACACCACATAAAAGAAAATTTCGATATAATAACAATAAAGTCTCAATAAAATGTAAAATGAGATGAAATACCATACTTTACACGTTCATTCTCATTATACTAACATTAAACTATATATACTATAATTAAACATAAATTTAAAAAATATCAGATAAATATTAATGTATATTATATAATATATGATTCTTCTTTAACATATTAACAAAAGTTCGTAAATAAACATGAATTATTTTCATTCATGAAGGTGATAATTACCTTGACTTTAGATCATTGTTTGACATGTTATATTTTCTAATTACATATATCATGAGTTAATAATCCACAAAATAAAAATCAGGACATAAATATCATATATATTTATTATATATTTAATTATAGTAATCCAAAAAATTAGGTTATAAAAATGAAATATACTATTTACGGATATAGTAGGTTTTATGTATACATGAACAATAATTCCATTTTATATTTATATTTATTGAAAGAAGTGTAAATAATATATATATGTGTGTGTGTGTGTGTTATAATTATAGTATCATTATTATTAAATATATTTCAGGTATTTTTATCATAACCAACCTTGTTAAAATTCTTTTAACGCATTAATGAATCATGTCGGTTTGTGAGGAGGTAGTATGTGGTGTATAAGAGAGACTATATCGTATTGCTAGAAAATGGAAATCCTGAAATTATGTGTCATATTATAATTAAATAACAAAAACTAAATCATAAATAAAATATATTTTATATATAAAAACTAACTCAAACATTATTCAAGACATTTTATGGTTGAAATAAAAACCGAAGGACATTGATTCATGGTGTGTAGTTCGATGTACCCATAAATAATCATAACATAACATATTAAATCAATATTTTTAATGTTATATCTTATAAAAATAACATCACAATATCTCATTATTTGGAATATAAATATTTCATTATAATATCATGGTTTAAACTAATTTGAATGATTTATATAATGATATAAAATAAATATGGTTGTCGGAGAACATTATCTCTTCTTCAGGTATCCTTCATATGATTAAGATAAAAACATCCAATAAGGAATTCAATCCAAATATATGTCTTATATAATGATTATAGGTATGTTGGTGAGTCATTTTGTTTAGGTTAAGAGGAACCAATGAGGTTTTATGTTGTAAAAATTAGAGGAGAGGGGGTTTCCATTTATAAATGGGTGAGTAGCTCAATTTTGATTTTTTGAAAGAGATAATTCTGTCAAAAAGTTTCATTTCAGTAATAATAAATAATTATATATTATAAATTTTATAATTTATATGGTTTTAATATTTTAAT
The DNA here is from genome assembly GCA_963277665.1 of Viscum album. Classification (NCBI taxonomy): domain Eukaryota; kingdom Viridiplantae; phylum Streptophyta; class Magnoliopsida; order Santalales; family Viscaceae; genus Viscum; species Viscum album. The sequence continues at coordinate 1,971,581,432 of OY728132.1, forward strand.
AAAATTTGATTCAAATAATTTTTGGTCATTTATAACCATAATATTTTATATATAACCCCTAAGTAATCTCATTTTCTCGGGAATCACTGGAATTAATCTTACATTTTGTCTCTAATAAATTTTATAAAAAAATAAATATTAATTAATAAAAATTAAAGAATATTATGATTCCAAATTTGGAATCTATTTCATCATATTCAATCCACGGATCTATAAAAAATTAATGTGAAATTAATCATACGAACTAGATGATAGAGCTGTTTTTTGATGTGGGAATGTTTATAAATATACATTTTTTATGAGTAAATTAAATATAATAAATATTAACATGACTTAAATTAGATTAATTTATTAAAATAATCATTAAAACAAAATTAATAAAGTATTAAAATTATAAAATATTAAAACGAAAAGGTAGTATTCAATTACAATTCAGTATTTTTACCTATTCTTTTAAAAATGAAAAATCACATACTAATCATAAAAAATTTACCCTAATATAATTTGGATTTTATATTTTATAAAACATAGATGATTTTTTGTAATATTCAAAAAAAATTAATTTAGTTTCATTGTGAAAATCATGAATAAATAGTGTTTTTTAACTCTATGTTTTTTTGTATTACAAGCTATCAAAAAATTAAATTCTATTCTATAAGAATTCATTTTATTGTCTATAGGTGTAACATTATTTCCTTACGAAAAAATTTCAACCCTAAATTTTGTGAATATCACTGTACAAATAAATGACAGTAGTAATTCTTCATAATATCCTTTGGTTCTTATGTGGATTCCTAAATTTTTCGATTCATCTGGTGTTCCATTACCAGACATGTCATCTAATTTCTTAGCAAATTCACAATAGTATCTAGAATCTATATGTGTTATTCATAGTAAAATATATCATGTTATAAATCTATTTCATCAATTGTGATCACATTCCTAGGATCTAGAACATATTTCTTTATAATGATATATAGAATACATCAAGTTTTTTTGAGAGGCTTGGAGGCATTACCAAACAATAATAAATGACTCTAATTAGTTTAATAATTTCTATGGTATTGAAAATCCAAGATCTCATATACTCATTTATACAAATCCTTTCAACAATCTTAAATAATGTTATTTTACTTGAAATATGTTACCACCCTTGGAATTCAAAATATTTTAGATTATTATTAGAAAAAAATCATTTCTGTTGTATGATTTACATTAATGTGATCTAGAATAGACATAAACATTTTTATTTTCACGTCAACATGTTCTCACACTATAAGTCTCCATTAACCATATTTATCCCAACATACTTGAGTGTGACACATCTTGCAATATAAGGCTTCATATTAAACCATTTTAACACTTGAGTAGAAACTTTTGTTTTAGAAAATTGATTCCCATGATAAATATTGATCCTCTATACCTCGAATTTCATGTGACAATGACCTCAAAAAGTTATCCATTAATTGAGTAGTCCCCTTGAGATATCTATTAGTTTATGGATTTTAGGTAGTTCTCAAAAAAATATATTTATCAAGAGCCTTCTGACAACACTTCCATTAATTCAATCTAAAACGTAGTTCTCAATTTGAGTATCTTGATAGAATGTTATGATTAAATATCAATATATATATATATATATCATTTTGAAGTTTTCTAGTGTTAGATAATATTATACAGTGATAAAATTTGAATATTTTTAAATGAATCATTGAAAATTTATTTTTCATTACTCATTCTATGAATCTTTTGTATTATCCGGAAAATTAAAATAGTAATATCATCATATTGACACATAATAGAAGGAATTGGTTTGATAACTCTTCTAGGATTCTTCATCAAATATTGTACACATTGAAAGCAGAAACATCAATAAACATTATCAGTAACATCCAACTACATGTTATCCCATAGAAGATGTTTATTTAATCCACATAGATCTTTTTTCTACCATGTTGTGTCGATAAATTTAAGGTATGACCAGCAACCAACAGTTCCCTTTTTTGGTTATATAAGATGTAGTACATAATCTATTTCCAAATTTTAGAACACCATCATTACAGAAGAGGTATTATTATTTAATATCATTAATATATATTATATTCTTATGAAGTTTATCATTATCATGTTGATAAATTAACTTATTCTCTATAAGATATGTTTTTGAAATAATATGAAAATACATTGATGTATCCCCTTCCATAGTAACTCTCATATACATTTTTAATATATCTATGAACATAGGATCCATAAAAAGCATCATTTTTGTCAAATTTCAATGACATATCCCAATCCATTCTTTCAATGCCTTATTTAGTTTTTATGGGTGTTCATGAAAGGACCAATCATAATCCTTGGGAAGAACAAGCTATAAAATTTTCTTTATATTGATATCATTCTATGAAAAGATGTATTTTTGGAATTTTTTATTCATTTTTGAGTCACAACTATCACCGTTGTGATAATTTATCCATACCAATAAGGATGATATAACATATTCCTTCTCAAGATCATGATATATATATTTTGGTTCATAAATATTCAATTTCAATGATGCATATGTGATAATATTTTTTATTTATAATTAGGAAACAACCTAGTCCATTCCTTGATGAATCACTATATATCAGAAATCCATCAAATCTAAATTGTAGAGTTTTTACTAGATTTTTCCTATCCCCACATTAGTTCATCAAATAATTCTTCACAGTCATTTGTCAAAATAAACTAAACCCTTTTCATATAAACATTTCTAACAGTTTATCCAATAATTTAAAATCCTGAAATAATAATTGATTAAAATTTCTCATACCAATGAATCTACATACCGAAATTATGTTTATTGGTGTAAGACATTTTTAGAAAACCTTTTCCTTTATAATATCAATCGAGATTCCATTTTTGGGTACAATATTTCCATGAACTGAAGCATCCTGAATCCATAAATTAGACATAAAAAATATCCCAAATTATCATTACTCATAATAGTTTTATATATGATACTCAATTGATTCCCATTATCCTCTTAGATTTTATAATACTAGAAAATAAAATCAATGTATACTAGAAAAAATATATTCAAGATATTTCAAGAATGCATTGATCATTTGATCTACAAAAATGAATTTTTCATCAGTTGATACAAATTGGATTTCAATAAACTAGAGATGTCCATAACGAATTCATAAAGTTGTATTGAATTTTTTAATTCATTAATCACAATAGAAGATACCTAGAATAAATACCAATCCATTAATTATATTGGGATCTATAAATTTGATCAAGTAGGGAATCAGTGATTGGAATATACATTACATTATCTGATAAAAACTATAAGAACCACGAGCCCAATATATTGAAGTTTGTTCCATACATTATTACATTGAAAAAAAACATATTAGAATATAAAATGGACAATTGTTTAGAGATTTTAAAATCCCATTTTATATGCCCATTTCATACAATACAATGGGAAAAGTAAATTAATCCATAAAAAAATTATATGATCATCATCCATAAAACTCTTTAAATTAATTCATCTCCATATCAAGGGGACCAGAAAAAAATTAGGACGATATCAAAAGAACATTAATAGTTTAATATATCAGAAGCTATAATAAATCAGTAATCATAATCAACATGGAAAGGTAGATAACTAAACACACAAGCCAAATAAATTTCTTAATATCTCAAAATCAATACGGTATGGTAAATAAATGAAACACATACCATTTGATCAATAAATTATGATTGAAATAAATCCATAGATAACTATATAGAATAAATTTGAGGTTTAATAATATTAAATGCATTATAAATGATATTAATTAATTAATAGTGAATGAAATATTTCCTAGGATCATGAATCATTCACCATCATGTACATTCACAATATAGTATAAAACATAGTTAGTGAAAACCCATTGGACTTTGATAAATGATTCATTGAATGGGACTACTGATGAATCAAGGGGAATACATAAATGTAACCAAAAAATAGCCATACTAGTATGAAAAATTAATCATATGTAAAATAGTGGATTTAATTCATTAGAAATGCTAGTTATCGAATATACGTACTGAGTAAAGGATACATATTTTTCAATATTTCCATAATTAATTAATATCAATCAATGTAAATATTGTATATAAATAAATTATACTATTAATGTAATAATTATATTAATTACACAAGAATGTGTATATTTAAGATAAGATCAACTAAAAATGAAATATAATTATAATAAGTTATCGTTTTATGATAAATTTTACCATCACCAAAGAGAACGTGATTGAATCATAACATTTAATGCTTCGTAATTTAAAATTAAAATCACCTTGAATGAAATAATTCAAATTAGATGTTAAAAAAATGTGAATAAGAGTTATTATATTATAATTTAAATTGCAATTATAGGAACCACATAAATTTCAATTGGTATAAAATAAAAAATAAATATCTATGGTTTTTTAATTGAGATAAAATCCATTACCTCACACATTCCTTCTTCCTTACACTCATTAACAACTATTATAGTAGTTCTAAACAATTTATTATGTTATAAAAGAATTTAATATTTATAATATATTATATTATTCTTTAATAACATTTCATCACCCATTTTTTCTTAATATTTCATATTAATAATTACTCTATGTTTTAATTTTATATTTTTTAGTATATTTAGACTTTTTTATTCCTCATACATTGATCATTATTTAACAATATATTGTATATAAAAAATTATTTAATTGTACATTTTCATTATAAATATTTTTCTATTAATCCAGATAGTTATTTGATAGTAAATGAAATACAATATTGGTAGAGACAATATTTCACATATATGCATGAATATTATTTCCATTTCATTGACATGATAAGATAGAGATAACTAAATACAATATATATATATTATAGTTATTTTTTATTATAATATAATATATTACACATATTTTTAATAAAATTATCCTTAATAAATTCATTTTATTATGTGAATGAATGACATCGGTTTGGGAGGTAGTAGGTCGTCGTACAAAGGAGGGTTGATATCGTAATACTAAAAATTGAAAATCATGATGTTATTTGTGTTATATTAATTCTAGAAGAATAAATACATTTTAAATATCATATTTTTCATATATAAACAATAAATCCATCATTATTCCCAATCATGAAATGTGTTAATGGAAAGATGATAGACCCCATTTCATGAGGGGTAGTACTCTGTACACATGAATGATGTTGTCATAACCAAGTTGATGGAAGTGTTTGAAGTCCTAGTATATAATAGTCTTGTGAAAAAATATTATATTTATGTTATTGATGTTATTGTTTATACATGGTTTAAAAAAATTTATTGATGTGTAAAAGGAAACTAAATGAATGTAGTTGTTGAGGAACATTACCTATTCTTTTAGTATACCACTTTGGTTTTATTTTAACCCGTACGTGGATAGATTTATTCCTACCATGAGAAATATAGGATGAGTAGAAGGATGATTTTTTTTGAATATTGAAGGTATTGGTCAAACAAAAGTTGTTTGATGGTGTAAATGAGAGGGGATTGGGGTGGCATTTTAAAAGTGGTTTGAGTGAAACATATATTTTTTTAATGTGAATTTGACCCAAGTTTGCTTCTTGTTATATGTCCTCAATAGAGGTCCATTATAGTTAATATATTTTATGTAATATATTAATAACCATCCAATTGGTTTTTACTTGTTTGGGTCATTTTTACACCGTATATTCAATGTGTAACAACTATGTAAACACATTTTGTCCTTGACCGCTACATTTTTTTTATCAATTTTCCCTAATAAAATGGTATAAAAAATCATTTTTGAATTATTATTACTTATATATTATTATTATTTTCAATATTGAATCCAATTTTTCAAATTAAATTAACGTAAGTGGAAAAAAAATATTTTAAAACTAATATTGTAGACGTGATAAAGGTGTGGGTTTGTTAGGGGAAATTTTAATAACAGTACAAAATTTTTATATTTAAAACTATTATTAAAATAATTACAATTTTGTATAATGTAATAATTTCCATATACTTAATGAAATTTGATACTAAAAAAATAAAATATAACACTATCAATTACATAAATTCAATTAATGTTTTCAATTAAAATATAATTTTTATCACAATTCATCAGAAATTGAAACTTCGTTGAAAAATATCAAAAATTCAACATTTGATTATTTTTGAAAAATGTTATTGAAAATTTATGTTTATTTTATTATATAATGTTTCTAAAAGTGTTAAAATTTAATTTTAAATAATGTTTTCAATATGTGAATAAACAATAATTTTGATAATCCCAGTGTTATGTGCATTAAAAGCTATCAGAAAATAAATTTTAATATAAAAGGAAAATAATATAATTTCGTGGGTGTTATGTGAGTAATATATGTTATAGATGAACCAATTTAAAAAACTAATATCAAATTAATGTCACAATAACATAATAAATACATTATAAAATAATTACACTGAATAAAATTAGTAAAATTATATAAGGAATGAATCCCCAATGTAAATAAAATTACTAGATAGTTAAAATTACGATAATAAAAAAATTACATAAATATATTTCTACGTATGAATTGTATTTAAATGATTTGATATCTTTATTAAAACTATAAACACATTTTCTATGAAATTATAAAGTATGATGAATAAATTTAACGATGCAAGTATGGTTATATATATAAATAAAACAAAAATATATATATGGATATTTATTATATGGTACCCAAAATTATGGATGTTTATATATGATGCTATTATAACTACATTTCTAATAATTGAATTTATACAACATAATTATTAGTGAAAATATATAACAATGCAATTCATGTATGGTAAATTATAATGTCAATATTAAAAAAGATAACAAATTATTATAATATTTTTAATAAATTAATTTAATAATACAAATAAGGAATTATTTTATTACTATATAAAATTCAATGAATTATCTTAAGACCAATGAATTTTTAAAATTGAAGGGATATATGGTAAATAATTCTAACGGGATGTTATGATAATTATTTAATTTGAGAAATGCCTAACTATCATTGAATTAATTTTTCACATGTATTGATAAATTTTAACTTTAATAAAATATAATGATAAATTTTAATTGATTTTTTTTCAATTTTAATGAATATTTATATAAAAAAATATATACACCCATCTAATTATTAATTTAAAAGATATGATCTTTAACACTTAACGATTAAAAAATACATTTTCATGATAATTATTTTCTAATATAATATGAAATTTATTTTTAATGTTAAATTAAACAGAGTATAAAATTGATTTAGATTACATTTTGTCGAAATTAAAAATTATGAATACAATTAATTAATAGTTTTTATTTTAGTTTTTTCTTCAAAATAAAGTTTTATTTGAATTGGTGTGCACCATAGAAAAGTTACCATTTTCTTAAAGTACTTATTTAAGGGGTAATGTAAAATGAAATCATAAAAAATTACTTCAAATTTTTGGGTGAGATAACTATCAACACAAGATCATCTTCTTTTTAATATTCTTCATATTTTTATCTATACACATTGAAAATAAAATTCCACATATATTATGAAATGTTGTATTTACAAAACATATCAATCCTTATAAAATATAAAAAAACCCCTCCAATCACGATATCAACCAAATAATTACCATTAGTTTTTTATTAAATTATATCCCATTTTATAAGCCTATTAAAATTCTATCATATTTGTTAATTTTTTGTCATAATATTGATTCCAAAATTCTTCATTTTAATGAGCCTATATATGAGAAGATTTATGAATTCATCCTAATTATTTTCTTCTCAACAATCATTGACTATGATATTGATAATTTATATCATCTTAAATAGAATTTAAAAATTTATACAATTTGTGATAAAATTAATCCTAAATCAATGTGATATTATACGTATACTATAACATGTTCCTGTACATTTAGGATTTATATTTTCATATTTTATGGGTATGTTTTACAAGTTACATGAATGATGTTATGATGTTTTCGTCAATAATGAGTAATAAAACATAAATAATTTCAATTTTATGAAATAATGTTATATTTACTTATTAATTTAAAAACTCTAGTGTGCTAAGATGAAAACATATATTCACAGAAAAAAAATTGATTGGTAAATTCTTTATTCATTAAAGTTGAATTCTTTTAGTATTCTATTAGTCATCATTGTATGTTCGACGAAAAAATGGGAATCTCGAACTATATATTAAAAATTATTTATAATAATTATATTGGTGATAATCCCAAAATCAATATGTAACAAATAGGACAACCAAATTTACTCATAAATTGAAAAATTAATAATTAATTCCTGAATATTATTTTTTTCAAAAAAATATTTTGGGTAATAAAATAGAGATATCAATATTATTAGGTAAAATTAATATGAATTGGAATGTAATAATTTGAATTATAAATCTAGAATATTAATATAAGGATATTATGCTAGCTTGACCAAGTGAGTATCTATGATTTTAGATTCTCTTCCAATGACACTTCAATATTGAGATTAACTATGTTTAAATTTATATTTGGGTAATATTTAATTATTTATAACTAAAAAATATTTTATCCTCACCATAAATTTTGTAATATTTATATTATTTATGAATAAATTTATCGATACTTTTATAATTTATAAAATTCATTAAAAATATTCTATAAATTAATAGTATAATAGTGAAAAGAATATATTCTTATTGTTTCTCATAAGGTTTTTTTCTCTAGAAATATTTTTAGATTCATTTATATTATTTTTTGTTTTTTTTAATTTTATTCTTATATATTTTTAATTTCTATATATAAAAAAATTATTTTATTTAAAATGAGGATATTTATTCTTATTATATTTCTAATTAAGACAATAATTAATTTATAAAATTTATTTAGGGTATTTAATAATGCTTTAATGTTTCTTATGTATCACTAAAGATATGAAATAATAATAATATCCTTCATTTTTTCATTGGATGAAGTAATATGATTTCTTCAGTATGTTTTCATGCAATATTTTTCATTCAGTTTAGTTAAATAAAATATGATGCTCTTGTTTTTTCGTATGGAATAAATATATATTATTTTTTCTTATGTGAAAAGTGGGACCTGAATTATAAAACCATTTAATTCATTTGGTATATCAATTAAACTGTGGTTTATTTTCCTCTTAGTTTATGAAAATGTGGTGTGAACCCAACATATTATCTGAATATATTTAGTGAATTTATTGGATTGGGTAGTAGCCTCAAAATAATAAATGATTCCTTCTACATTATGATGGGGGTCAAAAATAAGATACTTGACATAAAAAATAATTTCTAATTTTTATAAACATTATGCATTCATAATCAATAAATTTATTTCATCAAACATTTTGTAGTTACATTTTCCTCGATTCTGAATATGGATTTTGTTTTTACACTACTATGATTTATGTTTTATTTTATACCAAAATCAATATGCGATAAATAATGATTTAAGATCTGTGTATTATATAATATGATTATAATATGTTATTTTTAATTAACTAGGATTATGATATCTTACGTATATGTTCATATTATTATCATTTATGACAATAGATTAATTTCTAATATATCCACCCTTTAATGAATTTCTGAAAATATATATTCTTCTATTTCCATTTCTCTATATTATAAATTAATTTTTAATATATGAAATATCTATAATTTCATCACTTATAAGGGATATTTTTTATATGTCTAATAATATAATAAAAATTATTTTTTCTTATATCGATAATTGAAATACATAAAACCTATATATTTTGAGTGTGTTATATATTTTGAGTTGTAAAGGGTAATCATGGACAATTATATGATATATATGTTTGTTTATAGATAATATAATTTTAATATAGTGTGGTGTTTTAATTTTATAACAGATAATGTGCTATATGGGGACAGAATGTAAAACAACCAATGTTGATCCAAAAGTGACGATGGCTGAACTTAAAAAATCAATGTTTGAGTTAAAATTCATTGGATTTTATATATTTTAGGACTGATCATATATTTCATTTAATTATTACATTTTTTATTATTCCATTGATCTTGATGAATGATTTTTGGATTTAGTCAATAGTTGGGATATAGAGGAATTGTTAAAAAAAATAGTGTAAGTGGAAATTCCATGATTGTCAAAATGTAAAATTAAATATTATGGGAGATACAGTGAGAATACTTTGACTATGTTATCCTAACATTTTAAATCAATTAAAAATTACACTAACCATACCTATACTAACTAGAGATAAACATTACATAATAAAAACATTAATTACATGTCTTATATAATTCATCTCTTGAATAAGAACATAATCCAATTCATGAAATGTTTTGTGTCTTAATGATTAAATAAATGTACATCTAACATTATTAAAATTGTGAGAACAGCTCTATATAATTCTATAATAAACCCTTTTCTTGCAATGTCACATTCTATAATTGACAATCTCATCGTGGAAAGAAACAACATAATGGTCAGTTCAAATGATTTTCAAGGTTAATGTATACTAGAATACGTAAAAAGGAAATTACCATAATAAAAATTAAATTTCTATTAAATAAAACAAATTCTATTTAATTATTAACAAGATACTATTATAGAAGGAATAATAATTTATGATATAATTCCCTACAAATAGTTAAGTGATTATTGATCATAAACATGGATATTCTTACTAATCGAATAATCACATGTATTATTAATATATTAATTCATAATGATGGAAAAAATAAAAACGGTTATCTAAATTTGATCTTTGAGGATTACATCCATGATCAAAATATGGTTAACGATTTATGCTAAGATTCTAATTTTGTCATGGGTTTATGCCAAAAATCAAATACTCTTAAGGATTAATGCTAAGAATAAAATAAAAAGGGAATGACTCAGCTAAAACCATATCTAATTTGTATCATAAAACATATCTATGCATATTGGTGATTTTTTTAACCATTCCAAATCACACCTTATACTTTTCTTAATAATTCCTCATATATTGAGTTATCAATTTAATTGATATAATATGAATTACCCTTAATGGGTAATGGAAGCATATTTATCAATATTTGTATAGTTTATAAAATATTATTTAATTTTAAAAAAATTATTCTATAAATTGTATTCAGTCTAGGATAAAATCATATTCATTATAAATAATTTGGAAATTTAGTAAAAATTTAATTTTCAATTGTGTGTAGAATTTGAATGATCAAATGAGAAGTTAATGTCTATGAAAATTTTTAATGTAAAGGATTTTTAATAGTATATTTGGTCTATATAATCATAAACCATACATAAGATGAATAATTAATGTATTTATATGATGGGTTGAAATTATATTAATAAAAAGTTTTTTTCTCGTAAATAAATATAAAAAGAATTAAAAGATCATTGAGGACATTCATGAGGTAAATAATTTATAAACATTCTATATTTTTTAATAAACATTTAATCATTTAAATCATTATCCAATGAAATAAATAACATTAAATGAAAGAAATTAAAAATTATAATAAATAGATTCATGAAATAAATTTTCAAATGGTATTATATACCCTCAAAAAAATGAGTGGTGACTATAGAATAAGTATCCATGAAATAATAGGGAGTCTGGAAACCCCCTTGCAACTATGGTAACATCAGAATCCAAAGCCCAAAAAGTCATAATCAACAAAGGAAAATTTAAAATACCCTAAATTTAATATAAATAATGATAAAATATATGAGAATTTTAATTATTTACACAAAAAAATGAGAAATTGGGTAATATGAAATTTTTCTCACAAAGGTAAGAAATGTGAAATAGAAATCCCTTACCTTAATTTTTTTTATTAGAACAAATTATATTATAGGATATAAATAATTTATTAATTTATTAACTTATAAATGTACCATAATAATATTTATAATCTCATATATTATTTTATTATAATATCATATTATATATTTTTAATAACCATTCACTATTTTATACATTTCATTTGTTAATTGCCTAGTTTTTTTAGAACGTTTTGAATGTTTACATATGATTAATACTACATATATTGTTATTTCATAATATTAATAATGTAAATAAATATTTATATAATATTTATATTAATTTTATATTTTTTTAGAGTAATCCATTTAGTTTTTTATAGTAAATTAATTGCACCATTCAGGGAGATGGTAGGCAGTACATATTCATAAACGTAGTTTCTATTTTGTTGTTTAATTAAAATAATGGAAAGTGAGTAGAAAATATGGATTTTATAATTAATGTATATTATTTTTACCATATATATCTCATAATTTAATTAAATCCATAATTTATTCATTCGATGTAATATTTGAACGAATCATGTCACTTTGAGGAGATGTATGCAAACGATGTTATCACAAACCCAAAAAATGGAATGTATAAGGTTATGTGTAGTGAAATAAAACAAGTATTTCTAAAAACAACATAAATATCCTATATAATATATATTATAAATAAATAATCATTATACACAATAGTTAATGGTTGAAATGAAAGAACAAATGATATAAGTTAGTGTGGTTGTTGTATACAGTACACACGAATGATAATTATGTATCCTATTTGATAGAAATGAGTGATGGTGTAGGTTTTATTATTTATAAAAAAACATATATATTTATATTTTCCTTTAGGATATTATATTGGAATTTTATATTAATAATATATGTGTTGGATTAATGAATAAAACAAATGTTCTCGATGAAGAATATTACCTCTTTTCGGGAAACTCATTATTGTTTATTCATAAAAACTTCCTCAGATGGAATTATATATAAATTTTTTATTATAGGATAAGGATATACGATTTGGGAGATTATTATCAAATTATTTTTATTAGACAAATTGAATAGTGAGGTGAGGAGAAGTGAGGGGTGAGTTCCCTTTTTTATTGTCAGAGTAGCCGCATTCTAGTAAATATATAAATGTAAACTCTATTGAGTGGTCTTTTTTACATCACATGCCTTCACAAATTGAAAAAAAACGCTAGTAGATATATGGACAAAATATAACAATAAAAAAAATTTATATGTTTTAATGTCATTTTCCTCATAAGTATTATAGTTTAACCACTATGTAAACTCTTTTTCAACTTAATCCTTGAAATTAATTTTAATTTATATGACTTATTTTTTGGTAAAAAACTATATTGAAATTAATATTGATTCTAAATTATAAATATTCGTAACATGATATCCATTTTTTAAAATTCTAATCAAGGATGAGGTAGTAATTAATTTAATATTAATCACATATATTGGAAGGAAATTGTATATCTAAATATAAAATGTCCACATGTTTAATGTTTTCCATATAAAAGATCTATAAAAAATAGGTCTAAATAAAATAATTATTATTAAATATTTAAACTTTATATTATTAATATTTATAAAAAAAAATTATATTATTTAATAGTATAAATTATATAAAGTAAAAGTTATGTTTTCAATTAAAATTCGGTAATTATCATTATTCATCAAAAATTGAAACTGCTAAAAATACTACCAAAAATATCTCTACGATAATTATGATGATCCAATTTCCAAAATAAATATTCTTATGAAATTTAAATTTTATAATGTTCTAAAATTTATTTATAAAATATGTGCGCTATAAAACATGAAAAAATTTCCATTATAAAAACAATGTTTTTAGAGTTAAAGTAGGTTTTTTTAATAATATGACAATTAAATCAATTGTATGAATATAAAAATATTTTATCAATTTTTTAATGTATATATTTAATTAATATCATTCAATAAAATTAATTAATTTAATTTATTAAGTGAAAATTCATCTGGGAGTATAAAAATTGTTTTTTTTATAAAAAATCATTATAGATTTTTTTATATCAATATATATTAAACTTGTGAACCATTAATTAAATAATATATTTTTATATGTTTGTTATTAATTTTCATAATCACTGATTTAATGTAAATGTTATATCATATTATATTAAATAATAATTTTTTAATATTTTTTTATTGTTCAGAAAAACTTGATATTGTGTGTAACACAATTATTCTAAAAAAGTTGTTATTCTATGAAATACAAGAAAAAATAGAGTTTTTTTCATTTAATGATATATAATATATTTATTTAAAATAGTAAATTTATTTCCAATTCTATGGTTTTAACATTCTTGTTTACACTTATTGTTTCTTAACCTACACACTATCGAATAAAATGTTCCTATAAAAGAATATCAAGGTGTTACATTCTCCTAATCATAATTAAATTGTATCATAGTAGATTTAAAAATGATGTTGATAATCATAGGATTTGATATTATAAAATGATATTATTGAAATCCCAACATATTAAAATGGTTAGTAGCTCATCATCTTAATAATAAATTAATGAAATTGTGATGGTCACTAAAAATTTAGGATTTTGAATATGAGAACATTATTTGAAACCTTAACATGGAATGGAAATGAAACTATCATGTAATGATGGATATTGGTAGAGAATATATTTATTAAAATTTTGTGAACCAAAAATACATGAAAAATAGGTTAGAATAATGGATATTGATATCTTAAAAAAATGTGGATAATAGTACGTCACATAGTTCCAGGACCATTTTCTTATAGTTGAAATTTTTTTCAGTCTCTATTAATATAAGATAATATAAATTTATATAAACACATTATTAATCAGTGGTTGTAAATTGCACTATCTCATCATCATCTATTATCATAGGATGCCTGATATAGGGATGTAATAAAATAATCACTAAAACCTTTTCCAAAATTAATCTAAAACCATTTCTTAAATGGTAAACCTTATCACACTTCCAAAATATTATGATCCAATAATTTATAAATTAGATCCTAAAATTTATTGAATTATATTGTCATTGTATCCCAAAATAAAATAAAGTAGTTCTTAATTGTCACATACAATCATGTAAATACATTCTGCATGAATGCTCTTGAATCATGAAAATAATATAAATATCCATAAATTCATATTGAAAATGTTCATGCTCATTTATTTAAAAAGTAATACATAGTATATTTTTTATAATTATTAAATAAAAAAATGATTTACTATATCAATGATATCATAAATCCCGATTTTAATAAATAAATAATCATTTCAAGGAAGTATGTACTATCAATTTTATATTATCCACATATATCTTTTCTTTATCTAATCATCCTTATATCATTAAAATGTAACATAATAATGGTTGTATATTCCAAAATAACTTTTTTTCAAGATGTTGAAATTATCACTGAATAGTTTTTCATGGTTAATAATACCACTCTACATATTCTATATAATCGTAAATAAAAAATTATTACAGTACAATCCTTATAGATTCCATTATTCTTATAACCATTACATCACAAATCAAATACTAAAATGAAAAAATTATTGAATAAAAAAATTGAATATTGTTGTTTCATCTACTTCTATGGGTGTATCATAATCTATATAGTGGTCCACTAGCATTTTTTTAGTTATGTTCCTCTTATGATTTATACCTTTATTATAATATTGTCTTATCTCCTTGCAAAAAATCCATTCAAATTAGAAATCCTTTTCTTACACTTTTAATAAAATAATGGTATCTCTTGTCTATAAAAATTATAAAACAGACACTGTTTTTAATCGTATTATATTGTGTTTCAATACACACATATCACATGTGGTAAAATAAGTCTTTATCTTCTTACATGTATTCATATTTTTCCCAAGTTTCCTTCTATTATGATGTCTCCATCAAAAGACATATTACATATAAAATTATATAAGTATACTATTAGTAGTATATAAAATTTCTGCATCTAATGATTGTTCATATGATAGTATTTCCTTTATATATATTCAATTAATAACATAGGAAATATGATCATTCATTGTGACATCCTTCCCCTTCATTATTGCCTTGGGAATGTAGTGAGGTGGTAAATATCATTAAGAGGCATCCCCATGACTCAAAAAGATGGAAATAAATGTATAAATGTATCTAATTTAATTAGAGGAAGATATATCATTTAATAAATAAAATGAATAATCAAAAAATATATAACCAAACAACTCACTATATGATTCATCAATAACAGAAATACAACTCAACAACATAATTTATATTAAGACTACACTAATGTGTTCTATAATAAATGATAAATAAACTATCAATGTAAATATTTAAAATCTATCAATTCAACCTTATGTTGATGAAAATAATCCAATTTACACATCCTCCATTATCTACCACCAAATAGCACAATTATCAATATGTGGTGAAAAATACATGTGATACATTACCATTGTCCATGTTTAAGAAAATAACATCTTCAAAAGAATTAATGGACCAAATAAGGTATGAGTTTAAAACTTATTAGGCCTTCCCTTATGATTTACCTACTCATCAGTAGGATTTAAATTTTACAAACATTTATATTAAACAATTTATATAATTTTGTTTTGAAAATTACCTTATAACACAATATATACTTCTTCCAAAACCATTTTTAACAAAAAGTAAAAAAAATTATTTAAACGAAATATCCATAAATTCACATTTATATAAAATCAACCAAACACATCTTTAAAAACACTTTATTGATATTATTTTTTCATAACCCTTCCATGCTTCACAACACACCCACACATGTATTTTGTTCTACTGTTCCAATCTCAGGAGACGTCTCTCATCCAATTACCTTGTGTCATAGAATCACATGACCACTAACTAGGTTCAAGAATCTTTTATCCAAATGGATCATATACCATATTATAGGGAGCATCAATCATTAACTCACATAACCCCCAATGTATGCCAAAACCATTCAAATAAACCCACTCCAGCTATTTCAAAAAAACTTGTTCGTTTATGGGAAACCATTAAACAATCTTAATCTAATAATCAATTTTATTTCAATGAAACTAGTCCATTTTTTACATCAAATATATAAATCATTTTCCCACAATTCGAGAAAAATATCATTTAAAAATAATTATTTAAAAATAATGAACAAATACATTCATCATGAACACTAATTTACTATATTTACACAAACCAACATTCAAGAAGGTTTATAACAATCAAAAATAGCCAGTTCATCGCCATTCTATCTCGGTTTAATAATTTTCAATGCATACAAATAATTTTTAATATGATGAGTTTAGTGTGAAGACACCTACCTCAAATGTTTTGATGATAACTGAAAATTAATGAATACAAATCAAGATAATAGGTAAGAATTACATGAAACCTCTTTAAATATCATTTATAATGAACATTAAGGCCAAATATCATCACATTTGGAATCCCCAATCTTATATCCTCCCATAACTAGTATAGTTATGAGATACTGAGAAGAGTTTAAAACTAGATCTATATAGATCTATGAAAACGTGATAGGAACATAGAATAAAATTGACACACCTCATGGAATCACCTTTTAAATGATAAGGAATCCCTCAAAATTGAATAAAATTTTCTTAGGATAGGATCACCAATTTGCAATTGTGATTAATCTAGATTTAGGGCACCATATGAGAAACAATGAGTGCATTAGTTTCAATACAATGTAAGATCCACTTTATTAGGAACTCACATTTTCCATGGGAACAATTTTGGTCACATTTTTCGACATCCCATTTACCAATATTATATTATAAAATCCTACCCAAACCCCCAAACAACCTCCTAATATAGCTACCTTAACTGTGTGCCCAACGTGCTGAAGATACTATACAACATCTTAAACTCTTCACGGTTTCTTATAGGATTTCCACATGACTTTGGAAAACAGTACACAGTCCATGGGCATCCCCTTTATCACAAAATCATCACGAAAATATTATAAGCACACCAAAACATTACACTTATAATTAAAATAAACTAAAAACATAAATAATGGGTTTAATACTAGAAGTTGGTGGTACTACATTTCCGCACAATGGGTCTTTCTATCCATAGAAAGTAATAAATAATAGTTTGCCTAAAAGAGATTTTTCTATGGCTCTTCAATTTCTTTTTCATGTTACCAAGTCTGTTCTGGAATCATAAAATCATTCCACAAATAATGAAAAAGATAGATAAAATTTCCATGCAATACATTCACTTTTCAAACAAAAATTTTCGTTAGGATAGGTATCAACGAAGGATCTGGCTCTTGGACTAGATGATCTAATCAGATAACATGGTCATGATCGAGTTCATAATTTTTCAGTTGAGTTACATGCACTACCACAAAAATTGTATTTTGCAGTTCCACCCGTTTATGAGCGATAATGAAAAAGTGCGAATAATGGCGGGTGCCTTTATCGTCGCTTGTTTAGAAGCACTTATAAGGGGGGGGGGCATTATAAGTTCTTTTTTTAAAAGCCCTGATAAAGGGTCGAATTCAAAAAAATATATTTTTTTTAAAAAATATTAATATATTATTATATGAATATGGTTATATTGATATAAATATAATATATAATTTTTAAATATATTTTAGATAAGTATAAATGTACATTTACACTTAATATACATAATATATAATATATTTTGTGAAAATGGCTTCTTAAAAAATAAAAAAAAAATTATTTTTAATTAATATGTTTCTAATTATTATGGATTAATATTCATTTAATAACAATTAGAAGACTAAAAAAATTAAAAAAAAATTAAAAAAAGATACAAAATATGTTGAAAACGCAACTCAAACTTCAAACGACCATAACTTTTGATCCGAGTGTCCGTTTGAGCTATACCACATATCGAATCAAATCCAGAGACGTGTTCTACATCTCTATTATATGAGGAGATCCTGGTCAAGGAATTTTCGAGGCCAAAAGAGGCCCAGAAGGCCACTAAAACTGATTTTTTTTGTCGGGGTACCCCAATGTTTTATCAATTTGTGGATTTTCAGCCTCGTTTAAGGGGGGATTATTGGCTTTTTTTTAGGGACTGAATTTATTCCAAGGTATTACATTCATATTGAGATTTTTTCTTGGAATTTTCATCTTTTTTTATAATTCATGGCTATTTATTATAAAATATATAACAATATATATATATATTATATATTGACACCGAAAAATTTAATTATAAATATAAATAATAAAATATATTTACATATAAAATATAATAGATTTATCTAAATAATAACTAACATCCATTTTTTTAAAAAATACAAATATATGAATATTTATATACCTATATTTTAATCTAACTATATATATATTAATCTAGCTATATATATATATATTAATCTAATATCTATATATATATTAATATAACTATATATATATATATAAGAATTACTATATATATATATATATTAATATCACTATAAATATATATTAATATCACTATATATATTAAAATAACTATATATATATACAGTAATATAACTATATAAATATACATCTTAATATAACTATATATATGTTAATATAACTATATATATATTAATATAAATATATAGTACTATACGAATAAATATAATGATATATATATAGATACATATTAATATAACTATATATATATATTAAAATATAAATATATATATTTTAATATAAATATATCGTACTATAAAAATAAATATAACTAAATATATATATAGAGAGATATATATATTAATATAACTATATATATATATGTTAATATAACTATATATTTATATTAATATAACTATATATATATTAAAATATAACTATATATATTTTAATATAAATATATAGTACTATACGAATAAATATTACTATAAATATATATTAATATATATATATATATATATATAACTATATATATATTAATGTCACTATATATATATATTAAAATATAACTATATATATATTAATATAAATATATATTACTGTACGAATAAATATAACTAAATATCTAAATCTATATATATATATATCATGAATTGGACGTCAAATCAAAATAGAGTAGTGGTAAAGGATTAGGCGGGCAGGGGGGTAGGTCTCGAGTTTAAATCCTGGTGGAGGTAGTGGCGTGCGTGCATGGGGGAATTTGGGAGCAAGCACTGCTAAAGGGTGAAGGGGGTGCGTGGGGGTGCTCTACGGGGGTAGAAAAGCGCTATAAGGGGGGGGGGGTCAAGCTCTATAAAAGCACCCCTATTGGAAGTATTTTTTAATGTTTATAAATATTTTTTTAATTTTATTTAATTTTTTTAAATTTTTCAAATTTTTTTTACTTTTTATCAGTGCTTTTAAATAAGTGAAGATAAAAGGGGTCCTTTATCAGTGCAAAAACGAAAGTGTAGATAAAGGAAGTGCCGATTCTGGGTCTTTTATCAGCTCTATAACAAAGTGCTGATAAAGGACCCTTTTATCAGTGCTTTGTTTTACCGTTGATAAAATACCGCTTTTATCAGCTCTTTTTTTAGCATTGATAAAAGGGGTCATTATCAGTGCTTTTTGGAGCACTGATAAAGGGGACCCCCCCCCCCTTTATCTCCTCCGTCTTTATCAGCAATTTTTCTATCGTTGATAAAGGTCATTTTAGGGCTGATAAAAGTCGTATTTGTTGTATTGATGGAACCAATTATGTACCACATTGAACTATGGTGGTAATTATTACTCACACGAAACCTCTCCAACTTATTCTGATAACTTGAAAGGCCCGGTGTATTGAGAAGTAAGCTTTCCATCCATCCCAAAATAGAGATGTTTGAATAGTAAAGTGATCCTTAAGAATTAATGATACCTCGCCAAAAATGAAAATGGCCCTTAAAAATTTTTTTAATAAGGTTTCCAAGAACACTGAGATATCTACACCCATTTCATGATCCACTAACTCTTTTTCCTTTGTTTGTGGACATGTCTAGGCCAAACTATTGACATATCGCCTATTACTAACCAATATTTGGAGAACGACAAGGATACCCATAAAATTCATCAAACAGAGACATATGTATCGAAGCCTAATAGCTATTACATGAGAACTCCACAAAATTTATATTTTATTCCAATTATCAATAATAATCCATTATGCAAGCCTGAATATGGTCTTACAACATTTGTATTTTCCTCTCGGATAGTCCATCAATCTGAGTCTGATGATTTGTACTCATAGTCAACTGACTTCCAAGGGATTTATGTATGGACTTCTAGAATGGAGGCGTGAACCACATATTTATATCATAAATAATTGAAACATTAATGACATTTATATTAACCACTAATTGGATATTGATTTTGGGCAGATCCACCACCATATGTGTTTCATGAAGAGTGATGAAATGGGATGACATGGTAAGGTGATCTACTATCACCCATATGGAATTGATTTTAGATAATGAGCGTTAGAGACCAGTATCAAAATCCATTCATCAATTCTCCAATTTCAACACTTTAATTGTTAAAAATAGAATCATACCCACTGGTCATTAATGATCTAACTTAACATTCAAAAAAAGTTAGGATGTTTGCAACAAACTCAGTCACCCTCTATTTAATACAAATACAACACTAATGTACCTTTAATTCATTATACATATATTGTATTCTAGGATGTACAACCCATCTGGAATTATGGAAAACAAGATTAAATTATTCCCAACAAGCAATTTGTAAAACCATCTGATCATTGATCCACAAAAATAAACTCCCATCATGTTTCCAGCCCTCGATGGTCTCCCCATATTTTATTTTTGAACTCATGTATGGAATTATCTATGAGATGATCACACTTCATTGAATAAATCTACCATAGAGAGGGTTACAGAAACTAAAAAGAATACTACAAAATCACCTCTATCATTATATTCCACATGCATATCGACTAGGACTGACATCAACTTCAACTAATCTGAAGCTTCTATAGCCAACAGAGCATAATACATTATTCTCAATAAATCTTCCCGTGAATTACCATGTATTGGTGTATAAATCATATCCATGTCTAAAATCAAGAGAAACTCAATCCATATCCTTTTTCATCACATTCAAATCTCAATGTCCGAAAATATTTTTCATTATATTATGATCCGTGAACACAGTAAATTTCTAACCAAATAGAAAATGAAGAAAAGTATTCAAGGCATGGATAATCGTATCCAAAATGAAATCGTGTGTTGGATAATTTGTCTCATTCACTCTCTAAAACTACGAACCATAATAAAAAACATGGTGCGTTTTAATAATATCACATCCCAACCAATATCTAGAAATATCATAGAACAAAAAGTACACCCATATTAATTATAGAATAATTAATATTGTTTCTATAATAACATTAACCTTCAGCTATTAATAAATCATCTGGGATTCACCAATCCATTGGAATCAAACTATATTATTTTTAAAATATGTTATAAGAAAATATATTCATTATAAGTCACATCAAAAGTATTTGAAATAACCATCTTGAAAAATAAAACATTTTTTCTCAAAGACATTCTTCATGGGTTTCCAAGAGATTATGGTCTTTATCCTTTCATGATCCACAATATCAACATTGGAAAAAATTAAATATCTATGAATAATAACCTAATGTATCTAAAATTAATATTTTAACAGTTTGGCATATATATAATGGTATCTCATGATTTCAATCACTATTAATAAGTGTTTCTTTTGATCTACATTTTCCATTGAATACACCAATATGTCATTCAAAAAACCCCTAAAAAGGATCTAGATATATTTCAAATATCTAATTAATCAATTACATAAAGACTATTATTGAAATCATAAGACCAAAAAGAATGACTTTGTATTCAAAATGTCTAAATCTTCTTCTGAAATATGCATTCATTATATCCATCTTTATAACATGAAATAGAATATATATCAATTCGACGTAAATTTTTTCGAAACTCTCATATCGAATAAATTGATCACATATATCATAAATGTGGTGTTGTTGATAATGATTCTTGATCATAACAAGGTTAATATTACGATATTCTGCACACCACCATACAGTTCTATCAGCATTCATCATGAACTGGACTAGAGTTGAAAACTAAGACTTGCTTAGCCAAATGAAACCATTAATTTAATGGTCCTATAATGGATCATTATATTCCCATATCTATAATGAATCCATACTATAAGACAGAATGGATGTTGTACTTGTCCCCACAAGGGGATCAATTGAAAACTCCACTTTCCAAATTGGTGGAATCCCTGAGATGTTTTCAAGAAAGTTTTCTTGACATTGATCCTCAACCACTGGAAAACATATATCATTGAGCTCTTCTATCAATTATAATGTAAAATAATCCAATATTTATGATATTGTGACCCCCACTGGTGATATCTAATCATTGAACTTGCCTTTTAAAAACCAATTTTTTCTAATTAGATGCTCGATGCAATCCTCAGTTGTGAATCCAACTGTTCAAATTTTATAATCATTGTGAGCCTTGAAATTTTTAAACCATTTCATTCATAGTATTAAATCAATGACATCTATATCTATATCTGTGAAATAAATTTTCATCATAAATTTATTAAATGTTATTAAATATTCTATAGACATAAATACTAAACAATATCTTCCACAGAGAGGGGTTGAATATTTTAACAAGAAAGGACTCATCAATAGTTTTAGACATTTAAAATAAAAAATATTAGAATAAATTAATTAATATCATGATATAGTATCATATATAACATAAATAAGAATAAATTTCAAATGATTTTTACCCATCACCATAGATGGTCTGGCATGTTCTTCTATAATCACTTACATATCTCTATTGAATTTCTATATTGCTGGACTCTTCCCCTTATTTCTCTGATATGAATTCCCATGAAGTGGATTCATTATGTTCTTAGAATAACCATGGCCATTCATGCTATACAAAAAGTCTGACATGACTGTCATTGCCTCATCAAATCTTATGATTCTTACGACGCATGAGAAGCATCCCAAGAAAATGAGCTTAGATCAATACAACAATAGTGCTGATGATACCCCATTTTTTCAGATATGGCATGCCCTAGGTTATTACATAAAATCTCACACTATTTGATCAATATAAAAAAATGGAAACAACCTTATTTTCTCTTGGTTCATGGAGAACGGTTCACTGATACATTTAATTATTTTGGAGTCCCACTACTACTTTGAAAATTGGTGTCACTCTTTTGCTTCATTCCATCATTTTAGTTCACACCATTTCTGATTAATATCATTATACTTCCTCCTACTTTATGATCCTGGGATATCTTGTTCCTAAATAATATCTATATTAAAAATTTACGTATAATCTCTAATACAAAGCACAGTAATCTTAAATCGAATCTCATTCCACATCCTTTATTCAAGAAGTTTTCCTTCAGGGATTCACTAATCACAATAATTAGTGGAAAGTGATATAAATTAATTTATTTGGAAACATATTATATGAAAGTTATATTTTCATTATTTACGATGAATAAATCCATCGTTTCCTTAACATTAACATGTGAGGATATATTTTTTTCTACCAATTATTAAAAAACCTCCCAACTTAGGTCTTGATCCAGTTTGGCAGGCAGCAGTAGTTCCCACCACTGGAAAGGATGAAACTCAAAAATATACTTTTAAACAATTACATTAATTTACTCTGTTGTTCCTATGAAATCTAAGATATGATTCATTCTATTCAACCACACATCTTTTACAATTCAGAATCACCCTGTAAAAATTGTAGTTTATGCTTCATAAAGAAAATGGAATGATCCACATGTATTGGATCATCCATCTATGTTCATGTGTCAACGACTAGAATGTTTAGATGATATAGTGAAAAAGCTCTTGGTTCACATGTGGATCGGGTGCAACTACATTCTCCATATCATATTACATTTTGTTCTTACAATGCCTACCATATACCACTCTCTAAACAAACAAAAAACTCCATATGTCTCACTCTCTATGAACTAATGACTTTTTAATCTCACATCAAATGTCACAACATTAAATTTCAAAATAAAGATTTTCAGAATTCAATAATTTTTTAAAAGTCCATTATTTAATTTATGAATCAAACCATTCACAAAATACTTGAACAGTTCTTTTTCAAATTCTTTCATTTGAACGAAAATTCCACATTTTCCCAAAAAATCAACTTTTCACTAAATACAAATGAATTAATCTATATTTTATATGAAATCCGATTAGTAATTAATTATTCTAAAATTCATGTCATGTTCATCTCATTGAACAACCAATGACAATGAGATTCCTTATCATATATGTTTATCCAAAACATACTATTACCCAACTAACAAGAAAATTGATGTTCAGTATAAAAAGTGTAGCTAAGTATTTTTATGACGTACATTACATGTCCTATGAATACAAATAATTTATATGATTACTTCCCATGGAATAGTGAAAAATTTATTTATCTCCAACACCAATAAACTAAATACCACTTGTTTTGAAAGGACGGAACATCCCAACATCATTTGTAAACTCCATCCTATTTCTCATGTCATTATTGGGCGGTGAGGTGCTACATGGATTTAGGTGACATACCCATTATACAAAAATATGAATATAAATGTCAAAGGGTCTTAAATAAAATCAAGGATCATTTAAACTTCAGTAACTAAATTATTTTTTCTCAGTAAACTAAAATACCAAAACACAATATACGATGCACTAATAAATAATCCTAAACTTATCCACTTCATTTATATCAAAACTACAACAATGTTCACCAAAATCGAAGACAATTAAACTAGCAATGTAAATAGTGTAAAAATAACTAATCAAATCAAATATTATGGAAGGACTCCATGCTCCACATTCTCCATGCCTTAATCACAAAAAAACCATTTATCAAGAGTTTGTTCTAAAAAAGTGTGATACATAACCTCTTCCAATGTCTCAGAAGATATCATATTGTAAAGAAACAAATGTCAAATGAAGGAGTGAGAATAGAACTATGTAGCCTTTTTCAATGACTTCCCTAATCACGGAATTAGGATAGAATATTTAGAAAACATATTATAAAATATTTTATTTATTTATTTTGTAATATAGTTTATAACATTATTTTATCATGTTCATAAATAATGTGTAACCAAATGTATATAAGATATATTTAATTTAGTTTCCCATCAAGCTGCATTTCTATAAAGTAGTCCAATAAATGTCTTAAAATCCCTTTCTAATTATTATTTTTCATTACTATTCTATGTTTAAAAACACACTCACTCATGAAAGCTTGTTTGATTGTTCCGCACTCATGAGTAGTCTCTATCCCAATTATATTGTGTCTCACGGACACAGATCCCATATAATGTGTCACACATTGTGAATCCCAATGAAATACATCCCATATTTAGGGGCATGTCGAACATGATCTCTCAAAACCACCACTGTATTCCAAAACCATTCAAATAATCAAATTCTAACCATTTCAATAAAATTGTTCTTTTCTAGAAATATATAAACAAACCAATAACAATATACCATTTAATTTCTATTAAACCATTTCATTTATTTAAACCCATTAATGAAATATAATTTCCATATTCGATATAAAATCCCTTTTCAAATACGTTATTTTAAAATATAGAATGAAATACATTCCTTAATAACACCAATTTTCCCTATTTACTGTAACCGGGAAAAAAAGATTATAACAACAAATAATACCCAATTCATTTTAATTTTATCACAAGGAAATACATTTGAAATCATAATAATTAGGTCATCTAAGAGGAGTAATGAGTGAATCCCTATACTCAATTATGTATATGAAAATAGAAAACAGAAAAATAATTCTATAAAAACTAGTTATGAATTCCATTAAACGACACTAGATATCTTCTGATAACAAAAAATAAAAAATATCACCATATATGGCATCCTAAACCATTGATCCATTCATAACAGGGATAAATCTGAGAACTTGAGAGGAGTAGAGAATTATACTTAAATACATCTATGAAAATCTCACATGAATGAAAGAACAATTATGACATACTTCAAGAAATAAACTTATAAACTCAATGAAAAGGCACCAGATTGATTCCATTATGTTGAAGACAGGTTATCCAAAACATAATGTGGATTAATCCTGATTTGAGGCTGTATAAGAGAAAAAAATTATTTCTAGTCTTTGTTGTTTGAGATCCAATTTTATAGGATCACACATTAAACATATGAATGGTTTAGTCTCACAGTTAGAAAAATCGTGTAATAACCATGTGTTGGATAATTTCTAGAAAAAACAATTTATGAAGTCCTTACATGTCAAATTTAATCATTATCCAACTGTGTTAAAGATACTATCCCAAATCTGCAACTCTTCAGGGTTTCTTATAGTATTTCTGTACTGTTTGTGAAAATCCGGCGCAACCAGTGTACATTCCTTGTAGACCTAAAAACATCTTGAATGTTCTCCAAAATCTCCCAAATATCTTTCGTATTCATTATATACATGAAAAATATAAATAAAGGGTTACATATAGAAATATAGGGGTATCACATTCTTTATCTTAAGATCAATTACATTTTTAAGTACACAATCCATCTTTTTGGTTCCATTTCTAAATTAGATCATAATCAATATTAGATCATATCATTTTTAAATGTATAGTATAATCACAAAAGTTGTGAAATAATACCATAAATCAAATTACTTATGTTTCAATAATCTTATAATCATAATCATGAATTTATTATAATGTTTTTCTAAACATATCATAAATTTCAATCATATGGATATCCTCCCTAATCAATTCATTCCTAAATCTTGTTTACATAGTTTATACTAAACAAACTCTGATACCAACTATAGAATGGGAAATCCTTGATCCCAAATACAGTTTCTGCTAGCATTACATTGGTATACGATACAAGGAAATCAAAACCCAGAAGACCGAATATTTTATTAGTATAATGAAATTAGTTACATACATGAGTATTGAATAAAAAATTAATAAAAAATATACAATATTTTTTTAACAATAACATTATTCAATATAGGTTATCCTAGAATATTTCTCAATGTACATTTCATATAATCCTTTGTCAATGAAACAAAATAAGGGTGGTCTCAAATACATGGTATGGATAATGTAATGTGGAATCAATAATGAATTTTTGGGAATAATCGACATGAAATGATTAAAATCTAAAACAAGTTATATTTAATCCTTAAATGTGCATTATAATATATAAATAAAATATTTTCTAATAATTACATATAAATAATAACATGATAAGGAATCCTAACTATGTATATTATAATAAATAAAATAATCATACCAAATCTGAGTAAATGATTTCTTAATGATGATATTTATAATGACGAACTCTAAATTTTACCATTGAGTATTCATTACAAGAATATAATATTTTCAATGAATCATGTCTTGAATTGTATATTATCATGACTACACCCTATTAATTTATTATATCAACTGTTCATCTGAAGAATCTTATAAATAGTTTTGGCCTTAGCTACAACCATATATTGTTTCTCCCATGAATCCCACTAATGACACAAGGATATTTCATGAATCATTCCCCAAACCATTTCATATTAGTTTAATGAATTCCACTTATATCAAAAATATTATTTAATTAATGAATTGTTGAATAATTTTATTTATTAAATGATAAAATTAATTCAATATTTTTTATGTTAATCAAATAACATTAAATGTAAAAACCACATGTAAAATGGTATATGGTTTTGAAATTAATAATATCCATGAAAAATAGTGTGGTTATCTAAGGAAAAATTAATGTTCAATGGTCACTAAAATGTGAATAAATCAAGTTAGGTTAATGACTATGTAAATGACTCATTGAAATTAATGTAAATATTATCTTATATAAAAATAAAAATAAACCATACATAGGATGAATAAGGATTGTATCAATATAAAATATACCAATTAGAGTACTAAAAAAATTATTTTTCATTGATTAATATAAATACAATTAAATATCACAAAAATTCATTCTTGAGTAAAATAATTTGTAAAGCCCCGACCCCGGTTACCCAGAGTCGGTGCATTATTACATAACATTGTCTTGATCACAAGAAAGATCATGTCTTGAAAGACAGATTAGTATAGTAGTCTTGGAAATGCTAGATATAATCATAAAGTTTACATTACATCATAAATTGAAAACTACAACAACATCTAGACTCCACACTCATAACCCCTTATACTATCCCTGCAGGTTATTCATAAAATACTTCTTCACATCCTAGGAAAAATAAAACCTAGAAAGGGGTGAGATCAACTACTCAGTAAGGATAAAAATATAGTAGAAACCTTCACAAATAACCATAAACATTTAAGGAAATGTATAACTAAAACAAAAGACTTTTAAAACATAAACTTCACCATAATATGGAAGAAATAAAATGAAATAATTTCATATATTTATTCACATGGATATTCTACTAGTCGAATAATCACATGAAATATCAATAACCACTTTCATAATGATGGAATTCATAATGCCATACTATAATAATAACATAGCCAATGCCTCGTGCCAATACTACAAATAAGATTTTGTCAAGGCCTTTTCCCAAGACACTAGTTTGTCTCAAGAGAACTATTGATGAATTTTTTTTCCATGATACATACGTTTAAAATTTCTAAAATATACTTCTGTGTTTTTATGAAAACATTATGCAAGCTTTTGAAAACAAAATAACTAATTCGGAGACTTCTCGACTAATTACAGGACATGATGGGTCCATGCCCAATCCCTTCCTGTCTACCATGCATGACAGTAAAGTTTTCTTAAAACATTTTTAAGATTGTGTTAAATACGTATACATTTCCACTAGAATTTCATATATTTGAGAGAAATATCACTTTTTGAAATAATTTAAAAATAAAATAATTATAAAAGAAAACCATTATTTTGAAAATATCCTTATAAACATGTATGGGAAGCATCAAAGGTGTAATAATGGTGGATAATGACCACACCTACCATATAAGTTAAAAAAATATATTCATAACTTAATTTTATCGAAAAGGTTAAAAAGGAACTTGTTTGTAAAATGATGGAAAGATTCCTTTATAAACTTATTATAAAAAGAAAAACAAGGGTACAAATGAATTTAACCAATATTCTATAAAATAGTAATAATGTTTTGAAATACATTTTTAAGAAACATGTATGTGGATGATAAAGAGGTCCTATTAGATAATTACGTATAAACTACCTCGGATAATTAAGAGATTGTGAAATAAACCCTTACCTTGTACTTTACCTTAGTCGATGGTATGTTAACCTCATTTATTATAGATAAAAAATTGTTATTAATTTATAAAATAAGCGTATATATAATTATGATATCATATTATATCTTTTAACATTGATTAGTTAATAATATCTTAGTATTATCATTGTTTTGGGTGATAACGTACTCGTTTTTTATATGATTTGTTACATAAGTAATATTTTTCCTGGATAGGTTGTATATTTTTCATATACAGAATTATATCATGTCCTTAATGATTATTTTTAACCATTAAATGAGAATTATTCTTGAATGGATACGATGGGGAATGAATCTCATCGCATTCGTGGAGACGGTAGTCCGTACGTACGCATGAGTGACAATATCATTCATTTGATATTAAAATAATATATAATATGATTGTATATCATATATACAAAATAATTATCATGTTATATTTATTATTTACCTGAATTAAACATCATTATTATATCCATCCGAATAATAATATATTGAATAACAATTACACCACGACGTGGAGACGGTATGCCGTACATATGCACGTATGGTGACATGTAATTAAAAGGATAGATAGAACTCTAAATACGGTTGTACCATATTTATAATAATATCACATTATATAGGTGATACTGGTTATATTATTTTATAATTACAAAGAAAGAAGAAGTTGAAGCTGATAGGAACTTGAAAGAGGGTGGTGAAAACATTACATCTTCTTCGGGTTCTTCCTTTTGATTTGATCAAAAGGGTTCTTAAAGTTGGCTTTCTGGTCAAACAATGGCCACTAGGTTGAATTGAGGGAAGTTGAGGGAGTATTTAGTCAGGTGTTGTCCGATCCAAAAGGCTTTCAATGTGTGAATTAGTGATAAGGGGGAGTGCCTTTTTATAAGAGGGGTGAGGGGCACCTTTGGAAAAGCTAGAAATATAATTTTATAATAAATTCATATTCGGTTTATAATGACTCAAAAGTAGATTATTTAAATTTTAAGGTGTTCATGGTACTAAAACCACTCAACCAATAGAATTATACAGGTTTTGGTTATTATATTAACCTTATCTCTTAGTTCTAACTCTTAGTTAATTAGTTTGACACTTACCATGTCACTTTGTATTTTTATATTATATAGTTAATAAACATACTATGTACCACCAAGAGCCCCCCATGTTTTCCATTAATGATACACCTATCATGATATAAGTCTCTTGGCCGATACTTAGATTTTTAGGAATTGAATATAAATTAATAATATAATATTTGTTTTAAAAAGTCTTTTATGTAAATTTTGACACTATTCGGTATTTTGTTTTTGATAAATTCATAAAAGCATTATTAATTAAAAATAAATTTATATAATCAATTATAATTTGTCCTAATAACCTAGAAAATTAGTTGAATTTATAAAAAGTCTTAAATTAAATTTATTTTGATATTTATAATATCAATAAATTTATTATTTCATTAATTAGGTAATTACTGCATCACCATTGTGTCATAAATAAATTAAATTATTTGATGTATAAAAATTATAAATAAAATACAATTATGTGTGAAATCTTTTTATCTTTTTAATTAATAATTACAATCTAATTTATCTTATGTAAAACCCTATATTAAAAATGTATTAGTAAATAACCTTTGATTTTAACTCTTTTAACTCTTCTGTGAATTAAATAATAATAAACGTCCTAATCTAATCCATGTTGACCTAAATGATAATATTTTATTCCTAATGTTTTATTTGGGTGAGATACACTTGTCCAATAGAATTATTACATGTGTTAGGGTAATAATAATGTCATGTTTACCCTTAATTACCCTATTTACTTTTAACCGTGATAAATAAAAGTAAACATTTACGATTCACAAAAAAATATTTTCATCACATTGAACCAAATATTACTCCTTGATATTAACCGTGTCTCTCGGATTTTTTAAATTCCATTCACAGAAGCGTTAAAATTAATTTTTATCTGAGTTTACAAATTCTCTTAGGAGGTTGGTAAAAGACGGTGAAAAGTTCAGTAAATTTTTTATATATCGAAAATTATTCTAAACTAACTCCAATGAATTACATTGAACATAAATAGGTATTATGTATCTAATTTGACCTTAATTAAATTTATATAATATAAATAATTATTTAAAAAAGTTTGGTTTTAGACAATAACTCAGTGTTTTTTCACTATTCATCAAAAATCGAAAGTTTTCAGAAAAATAAAAAAATTTCACCCTAGGATAATTTTGATATTATGAATCCAAAAATGATTTCCATTTTCAAAGAAAAAATTAATAAAATTTAAAAATATGGGTTTTACAGTTCATAATGGCCAGTTTGATTGGTTTTGTTGTGTGTGTTAGAACTCGATGTTTCGTACAACACACACTACTATATTATTCAAAGGATAGCGTACCGTGGAAGCTTGGAGTGTTAAGTTCTCCTCTCCTTCAAATATTTTCTCCCTAAGAAATTTCTAGAATACTACCGCATGAAATGACTCGGGTGGTTCTTCAACATTAGTTCCTTGTGTTCACACGTTGTATTTTCCATCTTATCGTTTCTCCACAAATACATTTACCATACGAGTCGGTTGGTTTCTCAGTAATTTTTCTCTTGTATCAAGAATCCTGACGGGATCTTCGCAATAAGACAGATCAGATTCCTATTATAATTCCTCGTAGGTGAGTACATGCATTGGGTCAGGCATGTATTTCCTCAACAGTGATACGTGGAACACATCATGAACTTTGGAGAGACTTGGTGGCATTTCCAAATGGTAAGCTACAACCCCAATTCGTCCTAGAATTTCGAAAGGTCTGATGTACCTCGGACTCAATTTACCCTTCTTACTGAAATGTATAACTCCCTTCCATGTAGATACCTTCAGGAAAACATGATCTTCTACATGAAATTCCAAATCCTTCATTTGGTTAACGACATAGTTCTTCTGCCTACTTTGAGCTGCTTTGATGTGGCTTTGGATTACCTTTACCTTTTCCATTGATTCATCCACCAGTTCAAGGCCTACATGTTTTAGTTCACCAATGCCATCCCAAAAAAGTTGGTGTGCGACATATCATTCTGTATAACACTTCATATGGTGCCATCTAAATACTCGAATGGAATCTATTGTTATAGGAAAATTAAACTATAGGTAAATATTGATCCCACATACCCTGAAAGTCAAGAGAGTAGTATCTCAACATGTCTTATAATTTTTGAATAGTCCATTCTGATTGTCCATCACTTTGAGGTTGTTAGGAAGTGATCAATTGAAGTTCAGTGTCCACGGATTTCTGAAGACACGTCTAAAAGAATGATGTTAAACGGGGATCACGATTAGAAACAATCGATAGGGGTACTCCATGAAGTCTTTCCACCTCATTAATATATAGTCTTGCTAGACGTGATAGTGGTAGATCTTATCTTATAGAAAGAAAATGTGATGACATGATAAAACGGTCAACAATAACCCATATTGCATCATTCCTTCTAAGATTCTTTATTAGCCCCATGACAAAGTCCATCGTAATATTGTCGCATTTCCACTCCGGTATGGGAAGTGGTTGCATGACTCTTCTAGGATATTGTCTTCCAGCTTTCACTTGTTGAAAACCCCTACATCTTGATACAAAATCAGCAATCTCCCTCTTCATGTTGTCCCACCAAAAATGTTCCTTCAAGTCTCTATACATTTTGGTGCTCCTAGGGTGTATAGAGAAATTTGAACTATGAGAATCGTCTAACAAGTCCCTTTTTAGATCATGTATATTGGGAACACAACGTCTCTTCCCAAATATCAAAATTCCATCTTCATACCCAAAGTCATTCAATCTACCATCATTCACAGCTTTAATCTTATGTTTTAATTCTTCATCATCAGTCTGAGAACACTTAATCCTTTGTAGTAAAGATGATTTGGAAACCATTTGAAATATCACTGATGTTTCACCTTCCATGGTTATTCCCATGTCCATCTTAAATAGATCCATGAAAATTGGACCCCTTTCTATTCCTATATTGTTCAAAACTCTATGATATTTTTTACTCAATGAATCTACCACCTTATTTTCCTTCCCCGAGTGGTAGTGTATCGTACAATCATAATCCTTGAGTAATTCAAGCCATCTCATTTGCCTTATGTTGAGTTATTTTTGTGAGAAAATATACATCAAACTCTAGTGATCAGTATAACTATCACATTTTTCACCATAGAGGCAGTGCCTCCATATCTTCAAAGAAAATATCACATCTGTTAATTCGATATCATGAGTAGGATAGTTTTTATCATTAATTTATAATTGTCAGGACACATAAGAAATAACCCTATCATTCTACATAAGGAAAGAACCAAGTCTTTTCTTCGATGCATCACTATAAATAACGAACCCATCATTTCCCGATGGTAGATTCAATATAAGATAATTGACTAATAATCTATTTGGTTCTTAAAAAAATTATTTACACTCTTTTGTCCAAACCAATTTAACCCCCTTACGTGTGAGCTTTGTTAATGGGTTAGCCAATCGGGCAAAATTTTGGACGAAACATCATTAAAGACCTGCTAAACTAATAAAACCGCATACCACAGTTATACTTGTAGGTTCTGGACATTCTTGGATTGCCTTGGTCTTAGAAGGATCAATAGGGATTCCATATTTAGAGACAATATGGCCAAGAAAATAAATCTCTTGATGATAGAATTCACACTTTCTAAAATTCCCATATAATTCATTTCTTCTCAGAGTCATCAGAATAATGCGCAAGTGATTTTCATGATCTTCGTAGATTTTGGATTATACCATGATAAAATCAATTAATACCACCACAAAATCATCGAGAGATTCCTTGAAAACACTATTAATTTGATCCATGAAGACAGAGGGTGCATTAGTCAGCCTAAAAGGCATTAATGTAAACTCGTAATGCTCGTACCATGTTCAAAATACTCTCTTCGGAATGTCATCCTTCTTCACACACAACTAATGATATCCATATCTAAGTTCAATATTTTAAAATTATTGAGATCCATGGAGTTCTTCAAATAAATCATCAATGCGTGGTTGGGGATACTTGGTTCTTTATTGTTATAGCATTGATCTCCCGGTAGTCGATACATAACCTCATAGATCCATATTTCTTCTAAACAAAAATAATAGGGGCTCACCATGGAGATACACTAGGGAGAATAAATCCCTTATTTATCAATTCCACTAGTTATTTCATTAGTTCAACTAATTCTATAGTGGCCATTCTATTAGGGGTCATCAATATTGGCCTTGATCCAGGAATTAAATCAATGGAAAACTCAACTTCTCGTTCCGGAGGTTGTCCAGGTAAATCTTCCAGAAACACATCTACATATTCTTTCACAATTGGTACATCCTCAATTTGAACATTACATTCCTCACCCATAGTCATTTCGTTATCTTTCTCCCCAATAATTCAATTTAGTTGAGCTACTGGGGGTGGATCTAGATAAGAATTAGGTGGTGATGATTCTGCTCTAAAGATAAGGTGTTCCTTATCATCATCATAAAAAATTGTAACCTCCTTCTTCTTACAATAAATTTTTGCATCATGGTATAAAATCCAATCCATACCGAAGATTATATCAAACTCAATAATAGGTATGATGATGAGATCAGTGGATAAATAACAATTATGTTCTCTAATGGGGATTGATTCACAAAACATTGTTGCAATGATACATCCCTTAGGAGTTTTTACTGACAACTCCCATGTTAAATAAAATTGGAAATATCTAATTTTCTTAGCAAACATGGAAGATATGAAACAATGGGATGATCCAGAATCAAATAATGCATTTTCTAAACTTTAGAAAACCGTTAAATTACCTGCCACCATGTCTTTCGGAGCTTCTACCTCAGCAGTAGTGATAGCATACACTTGTCCTTGATCACTTTGCCTTTTCTGAGGTATGTTTTCCTGACACTTAAGACATTCATTTTTATAATTTCCCATCTCCATAAAATTGTAGCATTGGACATCTGTAGCTTCCTTCTTCCCCTTGCAATCACGAGCATGGTGGCCTTTTTCCCCACACTTGTAACAAACTCCCATTCCTTTTTGGCAAGTACCGGGGTGTTTCTTCACACATTTACCACATGATGGATATTCAACCATTCCCATATTCCCATTATTTCTATTCCTATATTGATCATAAAATATCTTCTTCTATTTCCTTTCATTAAATTCATAAGACTTAGAGAATTCCTTTTCTGTCTTGATTGCACATGAGACAATGTCTTCGTATGACGAGAAGGATTGTGAGACTAATGCTCAACGGAGAAATTGTTTTGACCCATCAAATAAAAAATCAAACTTACTTATTGGGCAACGTATATAATATCTTGCAAACCTTGCTAACCTTGTAAAGTTAGCCTCATACTTTGCGATATTATCATCCTCCTTTTGTCTCAGACTCATAAATTGCCTTTCTATATGCACTCGATGGTCACGTGGAAAGTATTTTTCGAAAAATATATCTTTTAACTCCCTCCATTTTATATTTGATACTTCATCATATTCTTTCTTGTTTTGAATCAATGGCAACCATTGATCATCATCTACAGTGAGGTGATAAATTGCCACTATAATGTTTTCCATTACACTACTCCCAAAAGCCTGAAATATTTCCTCTAGGGAACATATCCATTCCTCACCTACAAATGTATTTGTAATCCCAATGAATGTTTGTTGTTACTGCCTCATGAAGCGATCTATCATTGAACCTCCACGCTGTGGATCAGGGTTCTCCATACGAGTATGTTTATTATTCATAACCTGAGTGAGTTGTCCCAGTATGGTGATTAGTTGATCAGCAGTAGTTGCATCACCAGCTCCACGATAATTATCTGGAGTAGGTGGGAAATCCCTACATAGAGTGCGTGTGTTGATATGGTTTCCATTTCTACCACTAGGTGTCATTTCTACACAATGGCATAAACTAGATCAGTTTATGAATCAAAATACATAATTCCATACATATAAAACAATTAACATAAATTGAACTATTTATAGATCTAATCCGTAATCATAAAAATGTTTTCTTTGAGGACCTATATACTAATAAACCCTTCATAATGATATGTAAGGAAAATGAGAGTTATCCTAATCATATCCTCAAGGAGTGTCGTAACCAAGTGTATGGCATGGCCCATTTTTGTGCACTAGTTCCCATTCGAGTCTAGCTCAAATCAGTGTTTTTGGGTTTTACCCATAGATACATATGTTCCAGAGCCATCTTTACATGCTTGTATCCACACAGGGATGTATTTCTCAGAAAACTCTCAAAATCTCTACAATATCAAAATTCTAGGAAGATATTCTATACTAATCCTCAATGTCCATCTTAAATCTATGTGCTCTAATCAGAGTTATCTAAATCTTGCTTCAAAAGTTTATAGTAAACATCCTCTGATACCAACTGTAACGCCCCGACCCTAGTTACCCTGAGTTGGTGCATTATTACATAACATTGGAATGATCACAAGAAATATCAAGTCTCAAAAGACCGATTAGTTTTGTAGTCTTGGAAACACTAAATACATTCATAAAGTTTACATTACATCATAAATTGAAAACTACAACAAAATATAGAATCCAAATTCATAACCCCTTATACTATCCTTGAAGGTC
Source organism: Viscum album (assembly GCA_963277665.1). Taxonomy (NCBI): domain Eukaryota; kingdom Viridiplantae; phylum Streptophyta; class Magnoliopsida; order Santalales; family Viscaceae; genus Viscum; species Viscum album. Next base: position 1,971,619,386 of record OY728132.1, read on the forward strand.
ATTCATTTAATACTTCTTCGCATCATGGAAAAAATAAAACATAGAAAGGGGTGATCTCAAATGCCCCGTAAGGATAACAATATAGAGGATGCTTTCATAAATAAGCAAAATCATTTAAGGAAATGTATAATCAAAAAAATCATTTTAAAACTTGAACTTCACCATTATATGGTATAAATAAAATGAAATAATTCCATATACTTATTCACATGGATATTCTAATAGTCGAATAATCACATGCAATATCAATAACCACTTTCATAATGATTGAATGCATAATGCCAAACTATCATTACCATATATCCAAGGCCTCATGACAAGACTACAAATATTTTTTTTTCACGGCCTTGTTCCAGACACTATTTTGTCTCAAGAGATCTACCGATGCAATTTTTTTAGAAGATACTTACGTTTCAAATTGCTAAAATATACTCCAGTGTTTTTCTGAAAACATTTTGAAAGAATCTAACAACAAAATAACTAATTCTAAAACTCCTCAACTAATTAAATTCCATGATGGGTCCATGCCCAATCCCTTCTTGTCTACCATGCTTGAGAGTTAGGTTTTCTGAAAACATTTTTAAGCTTGTGTTTAATATGTATACATTTGCACTGTATTTTCAAATATTTGAGAGAAATATCACTTTTTTGAAATCATTTAAAAATCACATAATTAAAAAATAAAACCTTAAATTTGAAAATAACATTATAAGAATTTAAGGGAAGTTTCAAAGGTTTAATAATGGTGGAGAATAATTTCACCTGTCATATAAGTTAAAAAATTACATTCTTAACTTAATTTTGTCGAAAAGGTTAAATATGACCTTATTTGGAAAAAGATGGAAGGATTCCTTTATAAACTTATTATAAAAAGTCAAAAAAGGGTATAAATGACTTTAAACCATTTTTTGTGAAATATCAATAAAGTTTTGAAATAAATTTTTGAGAAACATATATGTGGATGATAAAGAGGTCCTACTAGATAATTACGTATAAACAACCTTGGATAATGAAGATATTGTGAAATAAACCCTTACCTGGAACTTTTCCTTAGTCGATGGTATTTTAACCACTTGTATAATAGTTAAAAAATAGTTATTAAATTATAAAAGAACCATATAAATAATTTTGATATCATATATGATATTTTAACCTTGATTTGTTAATAATATCTTAGTATTAACATTGTTTCGGGTGTTAACTTCCTCGTTTTCTTTTATATGCTTTCTTACATAAGTAGTGTTTGTCATGGATTGTTTGTATATTATACATATACATAATGATATCAAGTCCTTAAAAATTATTTTTAATCATTAAATGTGAATTAGTCTTGAATGGATACGATAGGGAATGAATATCATCGTGTTCGTGGAGACAGTAGTCTGTACGTACACACGAGCGACAATATAATTCTTTTGATATTAAAATAATTTATAATTGGATGGTATATCATATATAAAGAATCATTATCATGTTATATTTAGTATTTACATGAATTACACAACATTATTATATCTATCCAAATAGTAATATATTGACTAACAATTACACCACGATGTGGAGACGGTAAGCCTTACGAACGCACGTATGGTGACATGTCATTCAATGGATGGATAGAATACTGAATATGGATGTACCATGTTTATAATAATATCACAGTATATATTTGATACTTGATTTATTATTTAATAATTACAATGAAAGAAGAAGTTGATGAAGAATGAAACTTGAAAGAGGGTGGTGAAAACATTTCCTCTTTTTTGGGTTCTTCATTTTGATTTTTTATAAATGGCTCCTTAGGTTGGCTTTTTGATCAAACTAAGGCCTCTAGGATGAATTTAGGGATGTTGAGAGAGTATTTGGGTAGGGTTTGGCCGATCCAAAAGGCTTTTAATTTGTTAATTAGGGAGAAGTGGGAGTCCCCTTTTATAAGAGGGGTGATAGGAACCTTTGGAAAAGCTAGAAATATTATTTTATGATATATTTATATTCGGTTTCTAATTGCTCCAAATTTTATTATTTAAAATTTAATGTGGGGATGGGTCTCAAACCACTCAACAAATATAATTTATACAGGTTTGGGTCATTATATTAACCATATCCTTTAGTTTTAACTATTAGTTAATTAGTTTGACACTTACCATGTCACTTTGTATTTTTATATTATATAGTTAATAAACATACTATATTCCTCAAAAAGACCCCCAAGTGGTCCATTAAAGATAAACCTATCATGATTTATATCTCTTGGCCGAACCTTAGATTTTTTAGGAATTGAATATAAATTAATAAAATAATATTTGTTTTAAAAACACTTTTATGTAATATTTGATACTATTGGCTATTTTTTTTTCATAAATTCATAACAGCATTATTACTTGGAAAAAAATTAATATAATAAATCTTCATATGTCATATTAACCTATAAATTAGAGGAAGTCTGAAAAAGTCTCAATGTACATTTATTTTTATATTTATAATATCAAATATTTTAATATTTCATTAATTAGGTAATTACTGCACCACCATTGTGTCATATATAATTTAAATTATTTAAAGTCAAAAAATTATAAATAAAATACCATTATGTAGGAAATCTCTTTATCTTTCAAATTAATATTTACAATTGATTTTATCTTATGTATAACCCTATATTAAAATGTTTTAGTAAATAAACATTGATTTTAACTCATTTAAATGTTCTTTGAATTAAATAATAATAAATGTCTTGATCTAATCCATGTGGACCTAAATGATAATATTTTATTCCTATGGCTGTTTTTGTACGAGATACACTTTCCAATAGAATTAGGACATGTTTTAGGGTAATATTAATATCATTATTACCCTTAATTACCCTATTTACTTTTAACTGTGGTAAATAAAAGTAAAAAGTTAATATTCACCAAAAATTATTTTCATCTCATTGAACCACATCTTACTCATTGATATTAAATATGTCTTTCTGATTTTCTAAATTCCATTCACAAAAGCAGTAAAATTATGTTTTATATGAATTTCAAAATTCTCCTAGGAGGTGGGTAAAAGACGGTGAAAAGTTCAATAAAATATTTAAATATCAAAATATATTCGAAACTAACTCCAATGAGTAACATTGAACTTATATAGGTATTATATATCTATTTTTACCATAATTTAATTCAAATAAAATAAATAATTATTGCAATAAAAATTTGGTTTTAATTTATAAGTCAGTGTTTTTTCACTATTCATCAAAAATTGAATGTTTTCAGAAAAATACCAAAATTTCACCCTAGGATAATTTCGATGTTCTGAATCCAAAAATGAAGTCCATTTTGAATGATGAAATTTATAAAATTTTAAAAAAGTGGGTATTACTATTCATAAAGGCTAGTTTGATTGGTTGTGGTGTGTGTGTCTGAACTCGAAGTTGCGTATAACACACACTACTCTATTTTTCAAAGGAAATCGTACCATGGAAGCTTGGGGTTTTAAATAGTCATTAATTATTTGAAAGTGTCTTTTTGCACTTTAAAACATTTTAATCAAACCATTCCAAAAGATATAACATTAAATGAACCATATAAGATAATGAGAACATGTATATTTATTATATAAAATTATATATGGACATATATAAGAAAACTGAAATTACTGGTTAATATGGTTTAAGTCTCCCAGATATAATTGTAAGACTAAAAACCCCATACAATTGTGGTAACATCTCATTATCAATCCCCAAATGTAATAATCATGAAATGTAACAATTAAGAAATAGTAACAAAATATCATTAATATTGTTATATATCTAAAATGGGTAGTATATACACTAAATAAATTAATAAAGTGGTGAAAATGACATGTTTCACAGATATGTAAAATAATTGAGATGTAATTCCCTTACTCTTCACTTTATTTTTCTAGAAAAATTTTATAACTCATGTATAATTGTTTTAATTATGTTATTAACATATAAAAACATAATAATAATGTTTATAATATATTGTATGATATTTTATATTATATTGTTACATATTTAATGGTAACCTTCAATATTCTCACCATTTTGGGTTTTAATTTAGTAGTTTTTGACAATGTTTTAAAAGTTTACTTTTCATTTCTATTAAATAGATCATGATTTAAATATAAATTAAATGTAATTAATTATTTAAATATAGTAGATTCATTATTTATGTATTTTTCAATATCCATAAATTATCGAGATAGGAAATGAAATGCACCTTTCAGGGATATTGTATCATGTACGTACGCATGAACATTGTTTCAATTTTCATATCCTAATAAAAGAATGAATTTTAAATAAAATATAAGAATTAAATAGTTAAATTATAATTTTTTTTCATATATATCACATATTTTTATTATAACAATTAATTATACATTCCATGTAATTTGGAAATGAATCACATCGCTCTGAAGAGAATGTAGTCCACACATCCAAAAATAATACTATTGTATTACCAAAAATTCTTAAGCAATACGGTATGTGAAATATAATAATTACCAAATCATAAATATATTATAAATATAATATATTTAATATATATTAAATTAATAATGTATTACTCCTAAAAATTAAATGTGGTTATGTATGAATGATTGAAAATGTTTCGCGAGGTGGAAGTTCGCTTTATAAACGAACTATAATTTTTGTATCCCATTTGAAAAAATTGATATAATTTTTATGTCATAATAGAAATTAAAAAACATCTATTAATACTTTTGACACTATGGTTATGATTTATTAAATTTATAACAATAATTTAATTGGTTGATAAATAAGGAAAACTGAAGTGATTTTTTGAAAAATATAACCTCTTTTTTCAATAACGCTTTATGGTTTATACAAAAAAACAAAATTGGATGGCTATTTGACCAAATAAATGATTATAGGGTGATGGGACATATTTTGGTAGCTTAATTATTATGCTTTTGGATGACCCTAAAGGGAATAATATGTATGGAGAAGTTAATAGGTGAGTGCCACTTTATCATAGAGGAGGAGTTTAGATCTTGAAAATATAAGAAGTAAAATGCTATTTAGTGGTATATCATTCATGATGTCCCTAATATAATATAAAAAATTGTTTATAAGTGGGTATAATGTAGATATATTTTTATATAAGGTGTTTTGGAAAAAAATGTATATCATTTGGTCTATTCTGATTAATAGTTAACCACTAGGTAAACTCATTTTCTTCTTAAGATATGAAATAATTTAACAAGTTATTACTTATACTTTTTTATCATAAATATGTATATTTTAAAAAAAATTAATATTCTTAATAATATGTAATAATTTTTTCTACATTATAATAATATAATTATTAAGAATTAATTTTAAACTAATCCCTCTGATGAGAAAGAATTGTGGGGTTTTAAAATGAAAACCTTCAAAATATTGAAGCACTTTTATATCCAAATTCAATACATAATTTATCCAAATTACTTATATTATAGTTTTTAAACGTAAAACTTATCTTATTAGATTATCATAAAAATTATTAATATAGTTTATCAATATAAATTAGGCACATGAAAATTAGGGATTCAGTTAAAATGTGGAAGTTTTCATTATTCATGAAAATAATGAAACAACTCATATAATAATAAAAATCCCTCACTTGAAAAATGTTAGAAATCTATTTCAGTAAATAATTTAATTTTTAAATATAATATTTTTAAAATTATAATATTTCGTAAAAATAGGTGTTTCATTAAATGAAAAAAAAAACTACCCTTCTAATAATATAGTTTTTTTATGCATGTGTTTTCTATTATCATATGACTTTAAAATATATTGGATAAATGTAAAAAATGATTCATTTGAAATATATTTACATTAGTAACATAATTTAATAATCGTAATTAATTTATATTAAAATCCAAAACAAATTTGGAACCATTAAAATTTTTTATTGTAAAAACATTTCAATTATATTGGTTTTTATATCTTTTGCTAAAAAATTGGTAACCAAAGAGTTAAACCAAATTTTTGTATTAGTTAATAATATAAATAACATCGAATTTAATATATATTTTTTATCTTATAATATTAAATAATAATATCTTCATTTTTAGTAAAACACGATCTCATGTGCAATACAAACAAAATAAGAAAATAAATATCAAGTGTAACACAATCTAACAAATTATATCCTGAATTACAAAATATATAATTGATTTATTAAAAATATTAAATATTTATTAATGTATATAGTTGTTATATTTTTGTCTAATATTGTATTTTTACATCATACGCACCATCAAATAACATGATCTTACTTTATGATTTTGTTGTTTTACCAAGGCATTACCTATATAATAAAAGTAGTAAAATAGATATTGATAACTAAAACATAAATTGTATATTCCTATGTAATGAGTTCAACATATAATATATAATATAGTAAAATTTTATCAAGGAATATGATTGTTTAATATGTTACAAACATGGGATGGTGAAAAGTGAGCTTGATTCTCTATGTAGGTAAGATCATGAATAATCATGAATATTGAGGAATAATTGTGACATCATATTATTCAATATATATTTGATAGACCATGAAAAAATATGTAGAGGAGGAAAATATTATTCTTTCCAAAATGAATACTATACCATATTTCCATTATGTAGTCAATTAAGAGAATTAGAAGGAAATAGAGCTGTAGATGATAGTATGGTGTATTTTTATATTAATCATAGGATCAATCGATGTATAAGATTTGGGAAAACTATATATTTATTATAATTTAAAAAATTATACAAGGAGATATCGCATAATTCATATACTATATCATTATCTATCTTAGATGAACAAATATGTATAATGTTTATATGGATAATTTCTAATGGGATAACAAGAATAGGTAAAATATAATTATATTTATTAATGATTTTTTTTCAAGAAATTATATTGCAACAAAATAATCCATAAGGGATAATTAAACCATTACATATTAAGATATAAAAATTGAAAAATATAATCATGGATTTATTCATAGAATCTTCCATGACTTTTACTTTACATAATGTAAATATTTTTATAGTTGTTCATCATATAAAGTTATTAAATTAAATTTCTATTTTAAAAGATTTCTCACTCAATCAAAAATCAACGGTAAAATTAAATAACTTTTTAATTCTACATAGACTTCTATTGTAAATTATATTTGATGGATATCTGAAAATTACACAATTATTTTAATATATCCTATAAAATTTATTGAATATTTAGTTTACATTTAACACCAAAAAACATCCTCAAACTAATGGTTGAAGTTATAAGACATTCATTCCTAGGATGATATGTTGTGATCATGTCACGTTTATCTAAAAGGAAAATATATTAAAACCAACCACTAGTTATGTTCATATATTAATAATGATTCCATTATATCTTAAAAATAGAACCATATGACAATTATTATTGTAGGAGGTTCAGAACACCAATATATAGGCATACAAATTTGGTGAATAATAATTTGTTCCTAGAACAAAGAAATTAAATGTTATGGAAGATAAAAAATCATTAAAAATAATGTTCAAAATATACATCACCAATATTAGAAAACCTATAATAATCCTATACGAGGTTGGTAGTTCGATGATAGAGATAATGTATTACATAAAATTTTTATATGGTAGAAGGTTAAGAGATTTAAAAGAACAATATATTTAGTTATAGTGATTTACCCAATAGAAATACTATTTTGGGTAGTGATACTACCTTATTTCCTTTCTATTCAAATGATCCTTTCCCAGGTTCATGTTGTGTTTCATCTATAACATATTAGGGAACTATATACCTGAATATGCATATCTATTATTCTTGAAGAAAATAAAACTAGAGTATAATATATAATAAGTAGAGAAAGTAATATATATCATTGGTTATAGATTTAAATATTATTAAACACATATAATCCCCTTGTGTAACATCCCTGTCATAGAATCCACTATAACTGGTTGCCTAAGCTAGGTAGTCACATGCCCTCAGGCACACCTCCATATATTCTAAAATCAGCCTACTAGAAATATGAGTATAAAGTGGAACATGGGGAGACTATACCATCTTATAAGTGTGAATCCATAACATAATTAACATAATATGAAAAAATAACCATATAAATAGATCAGGGAAAACATTATAAAAACCAATAAGCAGACATTTACTTATTCTATAAAAAATACAAGGAATAATCAAAATGTTAAGTAGTCGTACACTATGAACCTAAATGTGAAATAGAAAAATACTTTAAACTCAAAATTGAGTCCCAATATGATCCTGAACTCTAAGATCTAACCCATAATCCCACTCTCAATAAAACACCAAGTCCTTATCATGAATTTTTACGTGGTAAAAGTGATATTTATATGGTTACCAACATGCCACAGTGTATTGAGATGGGTGTGTGTACAACACAGTAGGCCACCAACAACTATATTTAAGAAATAGTTGTTTTAAAAAATATATGAATAAGAAATAAGTGAAATTAATAAAAAAAAGAAAATGTGGAGTAATTAAGTGATCACACCCTATTAAATCCAAATTCTCTGTGCAATCAACAAACCGAATAAAATATATTCTGTCACTTCATTTTCTCGGAAAAGACACAATTCTTGACATAGACATATAACATTAAGGTATTAAACTAAACGAAAGACATCACATACCCAAATAAAACAATTTTTTGTAGTCAATTTTCACCATTATGTCCATTTCATCACTTTTTTATTTTCATTAATAAATTAAAATTCAATTCAAGTTACATGGGTTTTAAGATTACGTTATTTAAACCATGGACTAATATGATTGATTACTATGAATTAATGGAAAAAAATGTGCAGATATCACTAGAGATATAAACATCAAAACAACATTTTATCCTCTCCTTAAAACCTCAGTTTTGGTGGTTACAATTATTAGGAGAATAGATCCTCCATCCCCTACTATAAGTCATGAAATTTTGGGTGGTGTTAAGAGCCTCAATCTAAATTGACATATGATAGTAGATCCTCAAGTAAATACATGACAATACCAAGACATTTATATATTGTTATTGATCCATTCTCTGCACATATACCATATAGAAACCTAACTCAACCAATATATGTATAAATCATATTATTCAACAATTATATGGGGAATAAATATTTTTTCCTAACCCATTAAAAAATTCCATTTAATATAACCATGTTTTTAGTCGAATTCCAATTTCATATACCTAACTGATTAAGCATATTCGATAATTCCCATACATTAACCAAATTATAATCTACAACATTTTTGAATGTTAACTCACTTATGCATTTCAAGTAAAATTCCAATCCATTGGAAACATCGAAACTAATACAATTTAAAAAAATTTCAAATCATTTTAATCACCCCTTATTATATGTCATCAACGAATCTCATTCATCTATTAGTTCATTTCATAGTCATACAAATGTTAGAAAGTAGTTTTTAGGAGTTCTATATCATTAACCCTTTCATCCCTTCAATTATAATAGTCTTATCAGACCTTAAAAAATATCACCATGGAAATAAACATATTTCAAAATTCTCATTGAAATCATCACGAATCCATACATTTAAACCCATGTCTTCACCCTTGAAAAACTTAAACATTCTCTAAGGGCATTATTTCAATTTTTAATAATCTTGGAAACCATTAAAACATTTTAACAAAATTTTATGCTCATAATTATTCCAAAACTAAAAATTAATCCATTTAAAACCCCCATTCTTAAATCACTTTTAGATCAACACCTCCATTAAAAATTCAACTCACTTTGAATCATCGTTTTCATCATTTACTCAAAAATCTGGGAAAATCACAAAACATACCATCAAAACCATTTCAAAATGATTTATAATCATGTAAAAATCCAACATAAAATATTTCAATAAACTCAATTAGCCTTACCCACAATCCAAATATATTTTACAACCCATTCACTTACATGATATATCTATCTTATGGTGTACCTATTTATTTCAGCATTTAAAGGGTTTTCACCTATCACATTATTAGTCATATATTTGGTCCCACATTACCAATGAACCCCATATGATCCATAAGGTTTTTTTCACCGCATTCTATGGTCCAAGAATAATTCCATAACCAATTAAATTTAGTAGAATAAAGAAGGACGTTGGTATATCCACAAAAACATATAGAATATCCAGACAATGGGAATAATCTTTTAAACCACCTACCTCGTGTCATTTGAGGAAAGCATGTTTAATCCCTACCCTTAATTAAAAATATAACACCTTCTAAAACTCAAACCAAGAAATTTTTTGGAAAGTGACGGTTATAGAGATTTAGAATAATAGGAATCATTCTACAATCCATAACATGTAAAATAGATCAAAGAGGACTGTTAGACTCACCCATGTATTTGATTCACAGCCGAACATGCTCCATGCCAACATGAATCGTAGAAATATATTCCATGGAGGGATAAGGGGATTATGTTTCATAACCTATTTAAAGGGGGTGAATTGGAGGAAACAAGTGTGGGAATAAAATATTCTAGATAGAGAAATAGTAATTTTTTTAACATTTAAAATTTTGAATGACTTGCATGAATTGTTTTCCAAACAATTCTAAAACCATATGTATGACACATTCTAAGGTATGTTGGGTCATATTGATACCTAAATTTTCCCACATGGAGTTTTAAACCATGTGGTAGCGGCGAAATATCCCTCTCTATGAAATGGTCTCCAAGAAATATAGTTTCTATTTTAGGAAGTACAATTTACACTAGTCATGTTCCAATAGTGCACAATGCACTATTTGACCACTTTTCTCCAGTTTTCGCTTTCTGTACCCCTAGATCAAATCCAAAACTGATAATGCACCCAAAAACCACTTTATTTACCATAAAAGTGAGTTTAAAAAAGAAAATTCACAAGGAAGTAAATCTTGAACGATCAAGATCTTACAACCTCCACCCTTATAACGTCTCTTCCTCAAGCTGAACATCCAAGAATTTACAATACTTCAAGAAGAAAATTTTCATACCAATAACCCATTGATCAACCATCACATTAATATTTTACAATTAAATAGTTCATGATTGGACGATGATCATAAAAATTAGAAAATTCTACCTAGAGACCATTTCCCCCTCCAAGATTCATGGTTAGAAGCTAATTTTCCCCCACTATAATGCTTATTTTTTCTAATGCACCCAAAATTTCATAACCCAAAATGATTAGAGGAATCTCACCCAAGTTCGTTCAAATCACAAATAGTGATCAAATTATATCATCACTAGAGGAAGAAAATAGATTTTTAACCACATGTCATGATGTACACAATATGAAACTCATATCTGAATATTCTGAGTTCATTTATGATTATTAAAAAATAAAAACCCAAATAAAATTTACCAAAACACAATCAATTTTCCAATACCAGAACCAATACCCACCACACAAACCATTTCACAATGATATACTCCACTTCAGTTCATCCATCTTAAACTACTAGTTATGTAATTAACTAACCAATTTTATTCTATGGTACTCACTATCATATAATATAACTTATAACTGCCATTTTACATGTATTGAGCATATTCATTATAGAAAAACATACCAACATAACTTCAACATATCTTTTAGATATTTCCCAATTCATTTTCAAACTCACCACACCCAACATTCATGAGAACACCATGCAACATTAAGGTTTTATTGTAGCATCAAAACCACTTATATTGGAATCATCCAATCTAAATACATATTTAATTGTAATTGGTTCTTCCTCAGTGATGATATCATTATCGAACATGATTGTCCTTCTAATGTTAACTGTTGTTTACTTGAAGCCACCATATTTTTTTCATTGATCCAGACTATGTCGATCCATCTCTGGTGGACCACTTCATTGATTCCCAACCTCCTCTTTTGTTTATCACCACATTACCATACCATGATGCCCAGTTTTCTCAAAAAATACCACCCTCATCTCCATTCACCTAATAAAGTCAACCTTGATATCTGGTAAAACAACACCATCAAAACATTCAGTATTTCTAATGTTGTTCTGATGCTTCATATCATCCCTCAACATATGAAATATGTGACCCCCCTAATTACTTTCAATAATTTTTGGTGCCCTATGAATGTGGTTTGATAGATTGAACAATATACCTATGGAAAACCTGATGATGATTCTCATATGATACCCATTAGAATCTGTATGCCATCACATCCTATTCGAAGCTTGATTCACACATTCATGAATTAATATGACATTCCCCACCATTGTACTATCATTATCACCACAATAATCAAGACCTTTAAACATTTTGGGATCACGCCTCAATCCCAAGATAATAGTTGAAAAAGAAAATGGTTGTTCTGACTATTCCAGAAAAAGAAAACTAATGGTACTATCTACCTGATTTCATATTCTTCAAATGACACACATGGAAGTCATCGACACCCGGTTGATTTTGAGGACCCCTCCCATATCTATTTTATAGTGTTATCCACCACCATATGACACATGTACACATACCGCTAGCTGATCATATCCTTCAATATTTCAACATCCATAAAAAACAAACTCAAGCGTCTAGGAATATAGATAGAGGCTCCCAAAGATAAATGGATGATGTCATGATAGAGGGCATGATCATCAATGGTCAAAAGTACACCAAGAATTTATCTAAGAGAACCACAACATCAATTAATTTCCACCATCACCTCTTACTAAGAGGAAATCTAGACATTATTAATATCTTAGGCAATACAACCTAATTATTATTATACATGCCAGAACACAACAAATAAAATGTATTTTCCATCCAAACTTGGTACCACCAAAAAAATAACTAAAATATTTCCATGACCCATCAATTCATTTTGGCATAATTATTATTACCCTACTAGAGTTCTTCTCTCATAGACCTACTCATCACAATAGATACCCAACAATTCATTCCATATGTCCAAATACAACTAATATCTCTCGATCTAGGACCTCTCTAATTTGGTTTCATTGGAAACATGTATGATTACATCCATCCCTCTTGGGAACATATCCCATTGACATCATGTACACAAACATGTCCAAACCACCTAGAACACATTTGAACCATAATGGTCTCGCACCATCTTGTGAAGAAACTATAAAACCATATCTATTTTATAAGAGCTTTTAATAATACCTAATCAACCATCATCAACACCCCAAAGGCTTTCTCAACAATTCACACAGCAACAACTACTGTGATAAAAAACCCAACCACACAGTTATTACACTTTCATGTTCTTCCAAAAACCAACACATCCTTGCACGTTATACTATAAAAAAACCATAGTGTCATGTATTAGAATGGTATTTTCATTATAAAACACTCTTACAACCAACCATAATAATTCTAATGCTTACACGATGCATGTCAATGGAATAATATTGAACTTTTATCAAGTCTTAATGACACCCATCATGCTCCAAATTCACATTTAATGAATCAAATTAAATATTATATTACAAAAACCTAAGACTTTGGAAAACCCTCCTGGAGGATACCCTCTATAAATAAACATAGTGTACTCATAACAAACAATATAGAAAAATCTCCCAAATCAATTAAATATCACACGCAGCCTTCATGGTTAATCATGAACTAGGAAACACTCTCAATATTCCACAACCCATGTATGATATGATTATCACTACAACACGCACCAATGATCATTGAAAACCTGACCGGCCACTTCAACAAGTTTTCCCCAAATGCCTAACAACATAAATTATGAAAACTAGAGACACAACAACAAAATGTCACTTTCTATCTCTAATCCAGACACAAAAAAATTAGAAAACCAAGTATTAACTGCATTTATCCTACACCCATTACAAACACATTAAGTTAGACACCCAAATATACCATTAAATATATGTTTCACAGCAAAGATACATTCAAAAGTACACTAGAACATCAAACAAAACACCCACTCTTGGGTCCAAAACCCAACTCACAATGTAATAAAACACATGATTCACAACACCAAAACTAATTGAAATCACTACACAATAATATGTTCACTACCTAACCAAAAATTAAACAAGAAATATCCCATATATTAAAACTCTGGAATCATCATGATTTCACATCCCACAACCCACAGTCTGAGGACTAAGGAATAGTTGCTACCCAAAATAACCATACAGAGAGTAAAAAACCACCACAATTGATATCCACCAATATTGAATCTAAAATTTTCATTATTATCTAACATTTAAACTTACATACCCTATAAATTAAACACACCATTTCCCTTCAGAAATATAAAACTTTTTTACCGGAGAATTTAATTTTTTATACCAATTTTTATTAACCTTGAATTTCATACAAACCAAATTTATTCAAATTAAAATATGAACACATTTTTCCTTTTCAAAACCGCATGGTTTTTAAATTTTTTAAAAAAATTATTTAACTAAAATTTATACATTCAAATATTTTATTAAATTCCACTTTCAAAAACATTTGGTTTCTAATTATAAGAACATGGTTCTTATTCTTTAGGTACAGGTTTCTTATTTTCGTTTTTCCTTAAGGGTTTCTGAGAAAATATGAAAAATTAGAAAATATCCAAAATTTTGCAGGTACATTCCATGTACCATTATACATGTTGTGTACTTTGTTCGTGTGGGATTAGTACCTAGGGTGTGTAGGCATTTCAGTGATGAAGTCTGGAAAAACTGACTACATACCGTGTTCTTATTATATAATGTTCGTGTAATCAGTCTAAATGTGAATAGTAAGGCGTTGGAAGTTTCCACCAGTGGAGTGACAATACATGCCATGTATTTAGAAGTACATGTTGTTTAATTCTGTCGATAGATGAACTGTATGCTGGTGAAAAGTAGCCGCCAGAGGAATAGTTAAAAAAATTGAACAATACATGCTGTGTACTTGAGAGTACACACCCTATAGTTTGTTTGTTTTTCCTAAAATGTGAAGTATACTTCTCTTATGAAAGGGGAAGCTTAGAACTTTGGAGTATCACATGGAGAGATGATTAGAGCTTAGAGGAGCTCCCGACCAAATACCGTAACTGGGATTCCTTCGCCGATGGTCTCAATTGAACTGTGCGGGTGTATTCTTTACTCTTACTGAACCCTTCCTTTCAATTCTTTCCTAAGGGGAAGTCCTTGTGATTTAACGTGCTTTAATTTATCCCAAATCAATGTCATTCTCAGAGGTTTTTGGAGTCGCCGATCAAGTATATTGATAAGGGGATATCAAGGTAGGTGGTCTGATGTTTTATACTTACTATCATGTTGTTTTTTACTACTGTTGTGCTACGCGCCCATATTTGGGGTGTCGTACGGCTAAGGCCTTCATTAATTAAGATAACAAGAAGTGCTTATATAATATTTTGATAATTATAAACTCCATTTTGAGATCATTGATTGGATCCAGGGCCACCCAGTGGGTACGTTTCCCTAGTTTATCTGTTTGGCCTGGTTACCTGAGCATATACCGTGATATAGAATGATTGATTTTTCTTGAGTTAAAATGTATATAATTAATTTATATATGTTGGTCTTGGCCTGTTTACTTTCTTTTCCTAAGGGTGTAGTTTTGGTTAGCCATAGGGAAAGTGTTTGTTTAGCCCATGGGCAAGTGTTTCATATTCCTTAGGGCAGTTTCTTCCGTGCCTGAGGGCATTATCATGTCAACTAAGGGAAATATTTGTTATGCATGTGGGAAATCACATGAGTGTTTCAATTTTGATTAACTGAGGGTATGGTTCTTCATGTATAATGACTATCTTTAATTTTCATATTCACTGTGAAGATTTCACATATATAATCTGCAAAGCTAAAGCACATGTTTGGTATTGTTTTACCTTGTACTGGTTAGATAGCATGTTGTAGTTTTTGTTGGGGAAATATATAGGGGATTTTTAGCTAGGGATGAGTCATGGAAACTTATAATTTAATTATATTTAATTGTTAAATAGTAATTATATGAATATGGAACTAGTAAGAGTATCTTTTTCTAAGTACTTCCTACTTTACGTCATTTTCATTTCTGCAGACTAATGTTTCATTAACTCAATGACTGATGGGCAAAAGCCTTTGGTTTTTTCATAGTGGGATTTATTTTTCTCATTCTATTTGGGTCAGGTCTTGGACCCATACATGTTATATTACTATAGGTGTAGATAAGGGAAAGAGTCCCTATTAAGGTACTTGATTGCTGCAGTGGAGTAGGAGAGCATGGGACCCAGCTTAGCTTGCGATGTTGTTGAGTTCTTACAATACTATTTAATTCTGGTTTGATGTATTTTTCCCATGTATAGTATTTTTTCAAATAGTAGTGTATCATTTTTTGGCTTCTTTCATATACTTAGGGACATATTTCATCATTATATATGACTATTGGTCATTTATCAATTTTAGTATCATGTTTATTACGACATTGGTATTTTTTACTGCTTGCACTTTTGTATGCTTGTGTTTTGTCCCGCTGCATTACACATTGACAAATGAGGACATAGTTTCCCCAAAATCAGACCTAGGCCCTCACTTCTAGTCAGCAGCCTCTGGCGTTTAGGGAAATGCGCTTGAGGTCATGTGACCAACTGAGTTCGGGGCACCTATTTAGTGGAACTCAAATCTGGGACATTAAAAAGTGTTATCAGAGGAGTTTTTCATTTCACATAGTCCTTTTATTATTTCGATAGGATAGAAAGATATTGATTTCTATGGGATTCGGTAATAACTATTCCCAGGATTAGCTACCCTGTGTATAAGAAAAGGTCATATTTCCTCAATGGAAATTGGGATTTTCATTTTATGATTATTACAATTGATATTATTTTCACCATTGGGTGACACACATGTTGTTTGTTGTTTGTATTTTTATACCTGGGTTATATTTTGCTGCAATACGATGATATGAAGGTATTCCATCTCATGCTTCATTTAAGAAAATGTTAAAATCACATTCCATTCATAGTTTCCATCCCATTTGGTGTATTTAAAGTGGGATGTTGTTGAGATATATTTCATGCTATAAAATGCATCTGGCCGTGATAGATTCCTTGATAATACGTGTTATTTGATATGGTATTATTATGCAAGGTTTTGTAAATGAACGCCATACTCTGGTATTTGAGGAGTATGAGCCCACATCAACTAAAATTTGGTGGATGATTGACTTGTTTTCTTTTTTATGACACACATAAGATGCTAAGATATTATTTGTTGGGATTATGGGCTTTCATGGATAAGGATTTGGCACATAGTTGTTGGTTTCTGTGTTTTTTAGGGCTTCAGAGTAGTTTCTAAGGCTTAATGTCTGGAAAACCCAGATTACACTCCGTGTAGTTTGGACTACATGCAATGTAGTATTTTTTTGGAAGAAATGAAAAAAAATTATGTACATGTCGTGTACACTTTTTACATGATATTATTATATAAACTGTGTCATTGGCCGTGGGGGACGAAACATCGGATGTGGATGTTCTAGAGGGAACACAACATGTACCGGTTGTACACGACATGCATGTTAACCTTGTGTCCACCCATGTAACTAACAACACAGATGGAGGAAATCATCATTTATACACGCCGTGTCAATAAAAAACATTCCGTGTACTTTAACCTAAGAATTCAGCCATGTAACTAACTACATGGGTCAGTGTTATCCTTCCTAGTACACACGGTGTCTATATGGAACACACCGTGTAGTGTGAGTCGTTTATCCGGCCGTGTAACTGACAGCACGGGTCGACGAAGCTCATATAGTACACACCATGTACCTAAGGGTCACGTTGGGTAGTCTTGACCTACGAAAGACCTTGTTGAGATGGATGTGTGGCTAGATAAATAGGGTGGTGCACACACCATGTGCAGGTGTAACAAGCTGTGTAGTGTATACCGAGAAGCTAGTCGTGTCACTGACAACATAGGAAATTATAATCTATGTAGTACATGTCGTGTCTATCTAGAACATGCCATGTAGTCTGAGTTGTGTACCCATCAATGTAAAATACAATACTGGTTGGTGAATATCACCTAGTACACATAGTGTAGATATTATACACGCCGTGTAGACTCATTCAAAAGTGATATGTGTGGCTATGACATTTAGTAGGACTTGGGTCAGGGAAAAGACTTCAAGTACACTCTGTGTGTGTAGACTACACACCCTGTGTCTGGGGTGTTACATGACCAGTTTTGGCAGAGTTCATGTCCTTGTGAAAGACTAATGGGAACACACCGTGTAGTTATTATACTTGTCATGTAGTCTTGTTTAGTAATACATGAATGTTTTCTTTAACTTTTTCCCTTCATACACAACTTTTTTTCAGTCCATGATGATATTTTTGCTCATCTTAGAGGAGCACAAGTGTTCTCAAATATTTACATGAGATCTGTATATCATCAGTTACACATTAGACAATCAGAAATACTGTTTAGATCATTTCGTAGAAGATATGGTCGATACGAGTACTTGGTCATGACGTTTGGACTCATGAACGTGCTAGAAGTTTTCAAGGCCCGGATAAATCATTTGTTTTACCCTTATCTGGATTCATTTGTGACAGTCGTCATGGGAGATATCTTGTTGTACTCTCACACTGGACACGTCCCAGGTACCCATCTTGTGATCTTTAGAGTACACAGAGAAGGCATCATCTATATGTTAATCTCTCAAAGTGATACTCTTGGATGGAACAGAAACACTCCCTGGGTCATATTATCTCAGAGGAAGGAGGTGCAGTGGACACAGAGAAGATGAGAGCTATAGTTTCCTAGGATTATCCTAAAAACATATTTGAGATACGGAGTTTCTTGGGGCTGGATGGATACTATATGTGATTTATATAGGACATATCCCACTTAGCAGAGTCGTTGATGGGTTTCACTGAGAAGGGTGTGAAGTTCATTTTGTCCGAAGCTTGCGAGACAATGTTTCCAGGGATGAAGGGATGGATGACATATCCACCAGTCTGAATACTTCCAAAGGCAGGGAATAACAATACAGTTTACTGTGATGCATCTAGTATTGTGTTGGGAGCATTGTTGATGAAGGGTGATCGAGTAGTTGCATACGAGTATTGGATGTTGAGTCCACATGAGAGGAATTACACGATGCATGATCTTGAGTTGGCCGTAGTTTTTAATGTGTTAGGTTGTTGGATAAATTATCTATTGGGAGAACATTTTGTGGTGTTCACAATCCAAAAAGTTATAAATATTTTTTCACACATAGTGACATTAATTTGAGAGAACTAAGGTGCGTTGAAAACCTTCAGTCATGAAAATTTGAGCTTACCAATACACCTGGTAATGGTAACGCAGTTACTGATTCACTAAGAAAGAGGATTCAGTTATAATTAGTGAAAGAGGCCAGTGGTGAGTGACAACTCATGGATTATTTCTATGAGATTCCTTTGGTGGAGCACGATAGTCAGGGGAGATCCTCTCTTTCTTCCATATATGTGACTTCTAACCACATTGATAGAGTGAGGAAGTGAATGCTATCTGATTCAGAGGCCCTAATTATATGGGAGTAAGTGTAAAGTGTGGACCCTCCTCATGGTTTGATGATAGTGGATGATGAGGTGTTGCGTTTCCATGGATGAGTGTTGGTTCTAGGGGATATACGTGAGGAACTGATGTGGGAGTTTCATGCTTCAGCATGGGTAGTGCATCCCAGAGTTAACAAAATGTACCATGATTTTAGACATTAGTATTGGTGGTCGGGTATGATACAGGAATTAGCTGGTTTTGTTGCGACATGTTCCCTCTGTCCGAAGGTGAAGGAGGAAAATCAGAGGCCAGCTAGACTGTTATAGTAGCTACTCGTTCTATAGTGGGAATGGGATTATGTCATGATGTATTTCATGATCAGGTTTCTGAGGTCACCTCGAGACGATAATGTGATGTGGGTTAATGTGGACGGACCTACAAAATTAGCTTTCTTTTTTCCAATCAATGAGACCATTGGTGTTGAAGAGGTCAAGAAGTTCTATATCTGAGAGGTAGTACATCTTCATGGAGTCCCTCGTTCTATCAATTTAGATAGGGATGAACTCATTAAGTCTCATTTCACGCCAGGTTTTTAGTGGGAAATGGGTACACAGTTGCTTATGAGAATAGCTTATTATCCTCAGATCAACAGCCAGTCAGAGCGTACGATATAGGTTCTTGAGGACATGGTGCATGCATGCGTCCTAGACTTTGGGGGATCTTGGGAGAAGCACATACCCCGGGTAATGTTTTCTTACAATAATAGTTTTCAAAAAACTATTAAGATGGATCCTTATGAGGCTCTATATGGTGGTTCATGCTGATCAACCTTGTACTGGTTGGAGATAGAAGAGGCAGCTTTTCTAGGACCATGTCTCGTGCCGGAGACTTCAAAGTAGGTCCAGTTGATTCAGAAGTGAATGGCTACTACATAGTCTCCTCGGAAATCTTATGTTGATCACCATAGAAGACCATTGGTTTTTGGGGTCAGGGATTAGGTTATCTATCTTTATTCATCATGGATGGTACACATGAGGATTAGAATACAGGGTAAACATTCACCGAGGTACGTAGGGTCATTATAGATTTTGGAGAGAGTTGGGCTGGTTTTCTTTTCAGTTGCAGTTACAAAAGAGGAATTGGGTCGTGCTTTACATCTTCCATGTATCTTTGCTGTGACATTATCACTCATACTTGTCTCACATCTTTCAGCTGAAAGTGGTTGAGATTCAGGACGATGCATCCATAGAGGATAATCTGATTAGTATTGTTGATTGGAGCATAGGGGTATTCTGAGGCTGATCAGTTCCTCTGGTACAGGTGTTATGGCAGCATGGGCGAGTGCGGTACAAAACATGGGAGTGGGAGACTGACATACGTGATCAGTGTCCAGAGTTGTTCTGAGCATTATCATCACCACCTTGGGAAGGGAAATTTGGGAATGAATTTATTTAATGGGGGAAGTTTAAACGAACCCAGTTCTTATTCGTCATGTATGAGTTTCTTCTATTCATTTTTCCTTAATTTTTTTTGAGAAAATTAGAAAAATGGGGAAATATCCAAAATTTTGTAAGTACACATCGTGTAAATTTCCACATGATATGTACTTTGCCCATGTGTGTGAGTACATGGTGCGTGTAGGCCTTTCAGCGATGAAGTGTGTTAAAACTAACTACACATCATGTACGTAGTATATACACGTTGTGTAATTAGTCGATAGGTGAATAGTAAGGTAGTGGATGTAGATGCAAATAGAGTGACAATACACACAATATATTCGGAAAACACACAGTTTAATCATGTCGACAGATGAACAATTTGGCGGTGAATCGTAGCCACTAGAGGAACAGTTGAAAAATGAAAAGTACACATCGTGTTCTTGAGAGTAGTCGTTGGGTAGTTTTTTTCACTAAAAATTTTCAGTAGCTACCTCTATTGATAGAGGACTATTATAAAGTTGGAGGAAAACTAGGAGAGAAGGTTAGAGATTGGAGGAGCTCCCAACCACACACCATAAATCAGATTCTTTTCCTGATGGTCTCTATTGAACCACACGGGTGAGTTCTTCACTTTCCTTGAACCATTCCTTCCAATTATTTCTCATTAAGATGTTTTTTGGTTTTAATGCATTTTCATTTATCCTAGATCTATGTCATTCTTGGATATTTGGGGAGGCATCGCTCACGGATATTGATCAGAGGAGATCAAGGTAGGTGGTCTGATGATTAATTCCAACTTTTATGAAGTTTTTCTGTACCATTGTACTACGCAACCATGTTTCAGGTGTCATAAGGCTGATTCCATTATTAATTATGATTTCTTGATGTACATAGATAATCTAATGATATTTATAAACTATGGATTGGATACTTTTTTAGATCCAGGGCCACATAATGGGTGTGTTTCCCTTGTTTATCCTTTTGGCCAGGTTACCCATGCGTATACCATTATTTATAATTCTTGAGTTTTCTTGAGAGAAAATTTATATAATTTCTTTTTCGGTGTTTGGCTCAGCCTGAATACAAGATTATCCTAAGGCTGGTGTTTTGTTTACCCTGGATCTGGGACACTACATGAATCAAGTGATTCAAAAGAAAATCTCAGTGAATATAGTGATGTCTAACCTATCAGATGTGCCTAACCCGATACATGATATCACACACACTCACAAACCACACTCTCCAAATAAATGAAACCACATAAAACAACAACATCACATCCATGTGTTCCGCTGATGGTGGAAATACAACCCAGTTGTAAATGAATAGATGTCAACATCATTTACCACAATTAGAAACATGGGAAATACATCATACATGGTGATGTAGGCTCCCCTGACATGAGATTATTTCAAGGTCATAAAAATAACATATTTTTTTTTCTACTTTAAACATGTAGTCAGACAAAATATGACCACTATTGGTACCACAATGAAATTTCCCAGACCTAGAGGCCATTATAACCTATTCCCTGAGCCATGTTATCACATGACCTTAGGCGTGCCTCTATATATTATAGTGTTTACTGACTAGAATTTAATGCCTAAATAGAAACATAGGGAGTCTATACCCACATATCTGAGTGAAACCACAAAATAAGTAACATAATTAGATAAAATAACCACTAAAACATTAAATGGATAGTATACAACCCAACCAATGAGTATCCACAAACACATTCTATAAAAAAATATAGTACATAATCTGCCTTATAAGAAGTCAATAAATATGAATTGATACTACAAAAAAAATTCTATACCTATACCCAAAACCCAACCCTGTCCTATACTCCATGCTCTATCAGTCATCCACCGTACAACCCAACAACAGGTCCATGTGTTGTACTGGTACATGTAATTAGTGACATCTTCTTGGGTACCAAATAGACATGGAAACCTAATTTGTGCGTTAGTAATAAAAAATAGGCCACTACTAATGGTTTCTTATTAATTAACTGTCTTTCCAAATGTGTATGAAGGTAACAAGATAAATAAATAAATAAGTAATAATGTAAACATTTAAGTAATTATATGTTATACATTAAATCACTATGTTATGTAGATCCGTCCAATCAAGAAAACTAACTCATGTCACATGGGGTTAAATTTAAAGACAATAATATTGAATCAATCATTTAACTATTAGGTAATTAACAAATCATAAACCATTGCATACCGAAAATCTAAAAAAATAATTATGGATATTTTCATCATAATTAACATTTGATCACTTATTATACATATAGTAGAAAATTAGTCTTCATATAATATTACATGGGTTTGGATTTTACATTATTTATACAACAGTGGAAGTTGTACAATTTCCATTCATAAGGTAATAAACTAATTCCCCACCTCAGTTGGGATAAAAACATCACAACAAAAGATTATTCTCACCTCGAAGCCTCAGTATGGGTGGATAGAACCTTTAAGGGAATGGATCCTCTATCCCCTTACCTAACCTATTAGTTTTGGGGTGGAATTTAATGTTTTCTTACAACTTTACCCATTCGAATTGAACCACATGTCCATACCCACACTACCAATATACTTTCACATGCTTATTTATCCAATCACCAGACATATACCTTATCAAAACAAAACTCAACCAATACAAATTCTTATCTTAGTATATAAAAATCATCATGTGAATAAATATATTTCTATTAACAATTACCACATTTCCACATTAATTGCATTTCCATTTATCCCAATTTCCATTACTAATTCCTAACACATTAGGAATATTCTCTAATTCCAATAAATTATCTCATTGAATATATTCAACAATTTTTTTTCTAACACACGTAGGAATCTAATGTACACTTTACAATGCATTGGGAACGTACATAATAATCCCATTTAACCCTTTTTTATATCATTTTAATCCCTCCTTATGTTATGTCATCAACTAATCCCACTCATCAATTAGTTAATTTCAAAATCATATCAAAACATCAACATAGTTGTTAAAGGTTATATATCACTAAAACATACATTCCTTCAATTATGATGATCCTATATGAATATTATAAACTAAATCAGATAAATTAAAATATTTAAATATAATCATTGAAAAATCTAGAATCCTCCCTTTAAAACACGGTTCCTACCCTTAGAAAAGATAAAACATTCCCCATGGCTATTATTTCCAATTTCAAACTATCAATTCAACTGTTACAACATATTCAAATTAGTGGAATATATCTGTTAACTAAAAATTCATTTGAAATCCCATTTGAAAATCCATTATTTAAATAAATTTGATGTCAATACCTCCCATCAAAACAAATCTGACATTCAAAAATCATTTTCATCTGTAAATAAAAATTTGAGATACGACCCCAAACATACCATGAAAATCATTTCAAAAACTTTTTTATCTTGTAAAAAGACATCATATAATTGTTAAATTAACCCATTTATCCTTAAACACATACCAAATAAATTTTACTACCAATTTCATCCATAATAACCCTATATCAATGTTTAACAATTAATTTCACCAATTAATAGAGTCTGACCTACCCTATGGTTAACCCAACATTTGGGACGACATTACCATTGAAACAAATTGGGCATGTGAAGGGTTTTCTAAATCTATAAAAGTCCCATAAATTTTCCATATCCCAACACAATGAAAATAATTTTGGAACATGATTCAAAAACCATAAACACATATATAACCACCTACCTTAGGTTCGCTGATAAACTCTTACTTAATCTTCACCCTTTATTTGATCTAAAACACTCAGTTAAACCCCAACAAAGAATATTTTCATAATGTGATGGTTATAGGAATTCAAATGATATAGAGGGTTTGAAAAATTCATTATATAAAAAATAAATCATACAACATATTTAGACCCACCACGATATTTGATTCACAACCAAATGTGGTCCAAACACCCACTAATCGACGTAGAATCATAAATAGATTTACTAGGGTATGGTGTTTCATCACTTATAATAGTGGGGTATGAATGTGGGGGAAATCATATAGAAATATAGATAACCCCTGATTAAATGAGTATATTTTTTTCAACATGTAATGTAGAGTTTTTTCCACACATGGGCCATCAAACCGTGCTGAATCCACATTCTAAGGGTTGTTTGGTCACATGTTTACATATAGTTAACTGCATGGATTTTCAAACCATTCAGTATCCATGCACTAACCCTATGTTTTAAATGGCTAACCCCCTCCCTCCAGATTCATGGTCCTGGTTAATAATTGTCACTCACCATGACCCAACCATACGATATGAAATATTTTACCACTATTAACCATGATTCATGTCATGCACCCTATAACGGTTCCATAAAACCTCATGAACTCATGAAACACCTTATTAATAATAAAATGGTCTTTAGCAAAATAATTATAACAACATAATACCATCATGAATGACTAGGATGATAAACCATTTATTGATTACTAGATGAATCAAATTTTGAGGATTTAATATGTTCACTAGATGGTTTAATGAGGCAAAACTAATCATCTAATTTTCATTAGATTATTTATATTTCATGGAATAAAATATTATGTGTGGGTATAATTTTACTCTTCATAATCGTATAATGTATTTAACATTTAAAAAATAATTGGGTGCCTATTAAACGCATAACTAAATTAAATAATAAAATATTATTAATAAAAATGATTAATTTATTAACAAATTAGAATGAAAAATATAATAAGTAAAAAAACAATGCATTGAAACCACATTCAAATAAAACTGAAGAAGGGGTGATAATATCAACAGAATGATAGACCATTATACCACCAATGATAAATATAAAAATAATAAAATAAGTATAAAATATTTTGAACATCTTATAGAGAGAAATTATAGAATTGGATGAATCATTATATTAATAAATATCAAGCTATATAAATGAATGTAATCTGTGTATTATATATATGGCGATTTATTATATAAATTGTGAAATTATGGTTTTTGGATATAAAATTGATTGTTATTTTTATATTGAAAATAGTACAATTTGTTTTGTAATATTAGAAAATATTAAAATAATATGATTGACATATAATTATTATTTCTCGAATGAAATGAATGATAATAAATAATTAACGTTTTTTGTTATAAAAAAGTATGTATATAGATTTATAGATATTTAATTTAATATTTTATTAATTATTATAAAAATAAATAAAATTCAAAAAAATATTATTATTCTAATTTATTGAGAAAATTTAATTTGTCAATAAATAAATATCATTAATGCAGATTAATATTATTTAATACTATAATTATTATATATTTAGAGAATATTATTACTCCTAATTAATATTATTTTTTTATGTCCGTAAATTTAATTCATCAGTTTTTAAATTTTATTTTAATAAATTTTAATTATTGTATTCAGAAAAATAGAACATGAATAATTTATTTGGTAATTTATATAAACTAATGATACGAATACATAATTTTTCATGTAAATTTTCCATAAAATATGTATATAGATATATTAAATGTTTTCATTTAGAAGATAAATATTTTTTATATCTATTGAATAATATCTTATTCCATTCATTTGTTGATATATCGTGTCAATATTTTGAAATAAGGTATATTTCAATTTTTGAAAGAGAAAGGTTTTTAATGGTAAATATTTGTACCAATGTATATGAAAGTTGATTTAATAATACAATAAATAAAACATATACTAGAATATATATAACAATGGTCTTGTTGAATAGTTGGAATATGTACCCTCTTCTAGATTGATTTTAGCCATTAGGTATACCTCCCATGAGGTTTGGGTATTCAGAGGAATATAATAAACACTTACATGTTTTAAATTATTTTTAAATGTTTACCATTTCATCATAGAAATAAATCTCACAATATTATGAGCCCTGGGTTTAGTGTCTTTTATGATCAATTACCAAAAAAAATTAATTTAAAAACATTTTATTATTTATATATTGTAAAAATATACTAGGACACCCTATAATCATCTCATAATTTATAAATGTCTTCATAAAATGAAAATATGAAATGACATAATATAGTGGCCTGAATTTATTGATATTGGAAAACTATTAATGAACTATAATGGTTAGATCATTAACATTTTAGGAGAAATTTATAAGGAAGAAATATATAATTAAGGGAATATTGGATCATAAGTTGTAATACTAAAAAAATAGGAAGCATTGTAGATTATGTTATAGGAAGATAAAACTATTAAAAAATCTCCCTAGATAAATAACTATAATAAGATGTCTTGTTTGAATATAATAATAATATTTAATCATGGAAGGATGGCCAATGAAATTAGAATATTTAATAAATGTGGCATAATAATAACAAAATGTAATCATTACATTTAGTGAAAACATAACCATACCCACACATTATGTGATGAAGAAAATAATTATGACCACACTTTAGATGTATGAAATAAAAGTATGAATATCTATAATTTTCACATAAAATTTAAATCCATGAAATTTCCTTCCAATATTATATTTTAATGCTTTAATTTTTTTGAAAATATTACATAGTAATTTTTTTGTTGTCAAAACACATTTTTGAAGTGTTTCCTATCAGTTTTAATTCATCGAGGAAAGACTATGTAATATTTCACTGATTTTACTGTTTTTTTAATCTTTCTAATTGGTTTTTTGTGTGATATATTTCTCTATATTATTAAACCATATTAAAAATTCTAAATATTATACATTGAGATAAAATTTATTATGTAGTGAAATATGATATGTTTTTAAAAAATTTTATTTGGAATTTTTAATATTTAATTTGATATATATATATATATATATATGTTTTTTAATATGATTTTAATAATAATTTTTTATACAATAATTAGTAATAAATATAAAATTATAAAGGGCTTTTTTTAATGTATATATATATATATATATATTTTACAGAAAAATAAAAAATTTAAATGTTTGACATTTTTTAGCCTTGTGTAATGAAATAAATATAAATAGGATATGCTATTTGATAATTTTAAATAAAACAGATTTAGAATGATTAATGAAAGATTATGGTTTTACTATTAAAAACAGAAAATGATTATGTGGTTGGAGAGATCATTCAATTTAGATAATTTAGAACTGTCTGGAAAGGGAATTTGAGATTTGAAAAATATTTATTTTTGTTAAATAGATTTGAGAATGGAGAGAAGAAACATAGAGAATGGTTTAAATAGAAGATTAATAAATCATGTTTTAGGAAATAATAAATGAAAATAAGGAAAAAATTAAATATAGAAGGTGTTGATTAAATAAATGGAGAGACATCCGGGTAAACCCACTATAGACATTTAGTATGTGGAATCATTGAATTTTTTCATTGATTAATAGATAATAAATAAATTGTTTCTAACTTATTCATGTGGTTTACCATATTGAAGTCATTTAATAGATCTCTCATACTCAACCTATCATGTAATAATTTTCTTGAAATCATCTTTTCATTTTATTATTATAATTATTAACTCATTATGAGGATGATAAATTAAGTATCCCCAGGGTTCTATAATTTCTATTCATACTCCCACTCAAATTCTTATCCAATGTGAATTGTGTTTCCATGGAATCTCCTAGTGTAGGGATAATCTATATATCTCCTTGATAATGTGAAATTAATAGAATAATATATAATATAGTGTGTTTCAATGAGGCACAATAGAATAAGGGATTAATTTACATTCATTTTTTTTCTATGTATGATTTTTCTAAGTATTATATTCTTCTTGGTTTATAGGCAAGATTTTCAATAAAATGAAATCCAAATAAGGTTATTAGTTGAAGAATAATTACTTAATGCGTAAATAATATTTAAAATAAGAATATCACCTTCTTTTTATATTATAAATCATAATATGTAAATTTCATGTTTCATATATAATATTTTACAATATATAATGTTTTGTTTACATATTGATAATTATTTTAGGATCTATATATAATAATTAAGTCGTACAAATTTTTATAAATACTTTTTTGTTATATATATGGTAAAAATAAATTAAAATAATACTTATTCAAATTGAATATTTTTTATGAAATTAAATTTATTAAATTAAAAAAATTAGAGGGGATTGAATATCATCGAATTTTTTTCTGTTATTATTCGAAATTGTTGAAAATTTTAGAAAAATGTTGAAAAAATATAACTTAAATTTTTTTATTAACAGATAAATATTAACTAGGTCTAAATATAATGTTTAAAATACTTACATGTGTTGTTGAATAATATTATTACATGTTCTATAAATTATAAAACATATGTTGAGGATAAATTATTTCATTCTCAATGATTACAATTATTATTATTAGACATGATAATCAATGTAAAATATTGAATAATAATTTCATAGAAATATAAATAACATTTGGGAGTCTTGAAATTAATTGAGGTAGAAAGATGAAAATCAAATTGTTAATATGAATAATTCATGGTAATCTAGAAATATCATGTTGATGAAAGATATGAATTATTTAATAAATCAATTAATTATATTATCAAGATGATATATTTATCACATTTTTAGATAATTGTAATTTCCTGATTGAGGCTAAAATAATGGTTCAATTTTTTAAGCTTTATATAAATTCATTATGTGAATACATTGACTTTTAATTTTCTAGATAGATAGTTATGATTTGTTATGTATTTCATTCTTTTTATAATGATAAAATTGATTGAAAATGATTAAAAATTGTAATTTTAACTAATGTAATTATTTAAATGAAAGAGGACAATATAAATTAATTATTTTACAGAATGCAATTTATTGAATATTAGCAATATAAATTCTGAATGTTATATTTACACTACTGGAAATATAATATTTCCCAACGGTTCACAATCTTTGGAAAAGCCCCTCTAACCGTTGGTATATGATATACCAACGGTTCTGATAATTGTGGGGAAGTAAGCCATTGGGAAAAGGTTTTCCCAACGGTTTACTGGAAACCGTTGGTATAGGCTCACAAAAGCCACCTTATCCCAACGGCTCTGGAAAACCGTTGGGATAGTTTTTCCCAACGGTTTGGGAGAATCGTTGGGAAATATCAGTTTTGGGATAGTTTTCCCAACGGTTCTCCCCAAACCATTGGGATGTCCCCATGGACGAACACTTTCCCAACGGTTTAGAACCGTTGGGAAAAGAGATATTTACCAACGGTTCAATGAAGTGTTGGTAAAAACTTCTTTAGGATTACATGCCAACGGTTTTAAACCTTTGGCATATCCTATGTTGCAAATTTCAGCAACCTACAATTTGCACAGCCCCTGTCCATCATGCCCCTCTCCACCAGGCCTCATTTTGACCTCATTTTCAATCCAATTATTGTACCTACAATAAAATAAAACATACACATACAATTACGAAAAAATTCTTACACATTTAACATATAATGGATCCTGAAACTATACACATCCATAATTAAATTAGAATTCATAACATAATTATAATCGTACATAATTATTATAGAATTCAATTTATAATTTAGATGACAATTATATGTGGAATCCGAAATTCAATTCATAATTTGATCGGTATTTTCTATACCATATATTTTTACCTCAAATGATGTCCATTTTAAACAAAATACATACACCGGAAGTGATACCGGCCACACCGCACCTCAGATTGAGGTGGGGTTGACTCGTACACATCACATTTCACCCATGGATTGTTGTGCTAAACTATCGACACAATCCGAATGAATTTGGTCAGTTTTCCGTATGCCAGTTGATGTTTTTCACTTAAAATGACGTCCTTTTGAAACAATAGACGGACACTTTGAGTGGTTCCGACCACACCGCGTCTCCAATTGAGGCGGGGTTGATTTTTACACGTCACATATGACCCATGGATCATTCACCAAATGTTTAAATGGAAACCGAATGTGTTTGGTCGGTTTTCCGTATGTACTTAAAATGTTGTCCATTTTATACAAAAGAGTGACACTTAGACTAATCCTGACCACACTGCGACTCAGATTCATCCCGTGTTAGCTCATACATGTCACATATGACCCATGGATCGTTGTGATAAATTATCAAAAGATTCCGAATGCGTTTGGTCAGTTTTGCGTATGCCAGCTGTTCTTTTCATTTATAATCATGTCCATTTTAAACAAAAGAGACAGAGTTAGAGTGGTGTCGGCCACACCGTGTCTCTGATTAATATGGGGTTGACTTTTACACGTCACATATGACCCATGGATCGTTGTGCTTAAGTATCGATAGAATCCGAATGCGTTTGGTCGTTCTTCCGTATGTCAGTTGATGCCTTTCACTTAAAATGACGTCCTTTTGAAACAAAAGACGGACACTTTGAGTGGTGTCAGACACACCGCATGTCGGATTGAGGCGGGGATGATTCGCACACGTCACATATGACCCATGGATCGTTCTCCTAAAGTTTCAATGGAAACCGAATCTGTTTGGTCATTTTTCCGTATGTACTAAAAATGGTGTCCATTTTAAACAAAAGAGAGCCACGTAGACTTATCCTGGACACACCGTGACTCGGATTCATCCCGGGTTGGCTCGTACACATCACATATGACCCATGGATTGTTGGGATAAATTATCAACAGATTCGGAATGCGTTTGGTCGGTTTTCCGTATGTCAGTTGATTCTTTTCACTTAAAATGACGTCCTTTTGAAACAAAATACGGACACTTTGAGTGGTTCCGTCCACACCATGTCTCCGGATTGAGCTGAAACCACCGTGAAACATTCTAATTATTATTCGTGACGTGTACGTGCAGACGGCACGTCAATCAGACGTGAGGTTTGCGCGGTACGACTCAATATTCGTGTTTTAAGTGATGCGCGCGCTGCGTAAATGCACGTGAGGCGGGTAAAAATGGGCCGAACGAAGTCGGAATGTCCTGAAATCAGACGAAAAATACGGGAGAGTGATTTATGAAGTGGTCGAGTAGACGACACGTCAATCGGACGTGTCGTGTGCCCGCGGTGACCGACAATACAGTTCTAGTGTCATAAACGGCCAAAACGGGCGTCCAACAGTCAAATTCATAGCGGACAACCTCAGATTGATTTGAAACCACCGTGGAACGTTTTAATTATTATTCGTGACATGTACGTCCAGACGGCACGTCAATCGGACGTGCGGTTTGCAAGGTACGACTCAATATTCGTATTTTAAGTGATGCTCGCGCTTCGTAAATGCGCGTGACGGGGGTCCAAATGGGCCGAACGAAGTCGGAATGGCCTGAAATCAGAAGACAAATACGGGTGAGTGATTTCTGAAGTGGTTGAGCAGACAGCACGTCAATTGGGTGTGCCATGTGCCCATGGTGACCGACAACACAGTTCTGGTGTCATAAACGGCCAAAACGGGCATCAAACGGTCAAATTCATAGCGGATGACCTCAGATTGAGCTGAAACCACCGTGAAACATTATAATTATTATTCGTGATGTGTACGCATAGACGGCACGTCAATCGGACATGTGGTTTGCGCGGTACGGCTCAATATTCATGTTTTAAGTGATGCGCGCGCTTCGTAAACGCACATGAGGGTGGCCCAAACGGGCCGAACGATTTCGGAATGGCTTGAAATCAGACGAAAAATATGGGTGAGTGATTTATGAAGTGGTTGAGTAGACGGAACGTCAATTGGAAGTGCCGTGTGCCCGCGGTGACCGACAATGCAGTTCTGGTGTCATAAACGGCCAAAACGGGCATCAAACGGTCAAATTCATAGCGGACGACCTCGGATTGACCTGAAACCACCGTGCAACATTATAATTATTATTCGTGACGTGTACGCGCAGACGGCACATCAATCGGACGTGCGGTTTGTGAGGTACTACTCAATATTCATGTTTTAAGTGATGCGCGCGCTTCAGAATCGCGCGTGAGGGGGGTCCAAACGGGCCAAACGAAGTCGGAATGGCCTGAAATCAGAAGAAAATTACGGGAGAGCGCCTTTGGAAGTGGTCGAGCAAACGGCACGTCAATCGGACGTACCACGTGCCCGCGGTGACCAACAACGCATTTCTGGTGTCAAAAACGGCCAAAACGGGCGTCCAACGGTCAAATTCATAGCGAACGACCTCATATTGAGATGAAACCACCGTGAAACATTATAATTATTATTCGTGACATGTACGCGTAGACGGCGCGTCAATCGGATGTGCGGTTTGTGCGGTACGACTCAATATTCGTATTTTATGTGATGCACGCGCTTTGTAAACGCGCGTGAGGGGGGTCCAAACGGGCCGAACGAAGTTGGAATGACCTGAAATCAGACGAAAAATACGGGTGAGTGATTTCTGAAGTGGTCAAGCTGACGGCATGTCAATTGGACGTGCCTTGTGCCCGCGGTGACCGACAACGCAGTTCTGGTGTCAAAAAACGGCCAAAACGGGCATCCAACGGTCCAATTCATAGAGAACGACCTCATATTGAGCTGAAACCACCGTGAAACATTCTAATTATTATTTGTGACATGTACGCGCAGACGGCGCGTCAATCGGATGTGCGGTTTGTGCGGTACGGCTCAATATTTGTATTTTATGTGATGCACGCTCTTCGTAAACGCGCGTGAGGGGGGTCCAAACGGGCCGAACGAAGTCGGAATGACCTGAAATCAGACGACAAATACGGGTGAGTGATTTCTGAAGTAGTCAAGCAGACGGCATGTCAATTGGACGTGCCCTGTGCCCGCAGTGACCGAAAACGCAGTTCTGGTGTCATAAACGGCCAAAACGGGCGTCAAACTGTCAAATTCATAGAGGACGACATCGTATTGCCCTGAAACCACCGTGAAACATTCTAATTATTATTCGTGACGTGTACGCACAGACGGTTTGCACGGTACAGCTCAATATTTGTGTTTTAAGTGATGCGCGCGCTTCGTAAACGCGCGTGAGGGGGGTCCAACCAGGCCGAACAATTTCGGAATGGCCTAAAATCAGACGACAAATACGGGTGAGTGATTTATGAAGTGGTCGAGCAGACGGCACGTCAATCGGACGTGCCATGTGCCGGCGGTGACCGACAACGCAGTTCTGGTGTCAGAAACAGCCAAAACGAGCGTCAAACGGTCAAATTCATAGCGGATGACCTCAGATTAACCTGAAACCAATGTGAAACATTATTATTATTAATCGTGACGTTTACGTGCAGACGGTACGTTAATCGGACGTGCGGTTTGCGCGGTACGGCTCAATATTTGTGTTTTAAGTGATGCGCGCGCTTCGTAAACGCGCGTGAGGGGGTCCAAACGGTCCAAACGAAGTCAGAATGGCCTGAAATCAGACGAAAAATACGGGAGAGTGATTTCAGAAGTGGTCGAGCAGAGGGCACATCAATAGGACGTGCCGTGTGCCCGCGGTGACCGACAACGCAGTTCTGGTGTCATAAACGGCCAAAGGGGGCGTCCAACGGTCAAATTCATAGAGGACGACCTCAGATTGAGCTGAAACCACCTTGAAACATTCTAATTATTATTCGTGGCGTGCATGTGCAGACTACACGTCAATCGGACGTGCGGTGTGCGCGGTACGGCTCAATATTTGTAATTTAAGTGATGCACGAGCTTCGTAAACACGCGTGAGGGTGGTCCCAATGGGCCGAACGATTTCAGAATGACCTGAAATCAGATGACAAATACGGGTGAGTGCTTTATGAAGTTTTCGAGCAGACGGCACATCAATCGGACGTGCCGTGTGCCCGCGGTGACCGACAACGCAGTTCTGGTGTCATAAACTGCCAAAACGGGCGTCAAATGGTCAAATTCATAGAGGACGACCTCATATTGACCTGAAACCACCATTAAACATTCTAATTATTATTTGTGATGTGTACGTGTAGACGGCACGTCAATCGGACGTGCGGTTTGTGCGGTACGGCTCAATATTCAGGTTTTAAGTGATGCGCGCGCTTCGTAAACGCGAGTGAGGGTGGCCCAAACGGGCCGAACAATTTCGGAATGACCTGAAACCAGACGACAAATATGTGTGAGATATTTATGAAGTGGTCGAGCAGACTGCACGTCAATCGGACGTGTCGTGTGCCCGCGATGACCGACAATGCAGTTCTGGTGTCATAAGCTGCCAAAACGGGCGTCAAACGGTCAAATTCCTAGCAGACGACCTCGGATTGACCTGAAACCACTGTGCAACATTCTAATTATTATTCTTGATGTGTACGCGCAGACGGCACGTCAATCGGACGTGCGGTTTGCGCGGTACGGCTCAATATTCGTGTTTTAAGTGATGTGCGCTCTTCGTAAACGCGCGTGAGGGGGTCCAAATGGGCCGAACGATTTCGGAATGGCCTGAAATCAGACGACAAACACGGGTGAGTGATTTATGATGTGTTCGAGCAGACAGAATGTCAATAGGACATGCCTTTTTTCCCGCGGTGACCGACAACGCAGTTCTGGTGTCATAAACGGCCAAAACGGGCATCCAGCGGTCAAATTCATAGCGTACGACCTCAGATTGAGTTGAAACCACAGTGCAACATTGTAATTATTATTCGTGACGTGTATGCATAGACGGCACGTCAATCGGACGTGCGGTTTGCGCGGTACGGCACAATATTCATATTTTAAGTGATGCACGCGCTTCGTAAATGCGCGTGAGGGGGGTCCAAACGGGCCGAACGAAGTCGGAATGACCTGAAATCAGACGACAAAAACTGGTGAGTGATTTCTGAAGTGTTCGAGCAGACGGCACGTCAATTGGACGTGCCATGTGCCCGCGGAGACTGACAACGCAGTTCTGGTGTGATAAACGGCCACAACGGGCGTCAAACGGTCAAATTCATAGAGGACGACCTCGGATAGACCTGAAACCATCGTGCAACATTCTAATTACTATTCGAGACTTGTACACGTAGACGGAACGTGAATCGGACTTGCGGTTTGCACGGTACGGCTCAATATTCGTGTTTTAAGTGATGCGCGCGCTTCGTAAACGCGCGTGAGGGTGGTCCAAACGGGCCGAACAATTTAGAAATGACCTGAAATCAGAAGACAAATACGGGTGAGTGATTTATGAAGTTGTCGAGCAGACGGAACGTCAATCGAACGTGCCGTGTGCCTGCGGTGACCGACAAAGCAGTTCTAGTGTCATAAACGGCCAAAACGGGCGTCAAACGGTCAAATTCATAGAGGACGACCTCGGATTGAACTGAAACCACCGTTCAATATTCTAATTATTATTCGTGATGTGTACGCGCAGACGGCACGTCAATCGGACGTGCGGTTTGCACGGTACGCCTCAA
This sequence comes from Viscum album, assembly GCA_963277665.1. Taxonomy (NCBI): domain Eukaryota; kingdom Viridiplantae; phylum Streptophyta; class Magnoliopsida; order Santalales; family Viscaceae; genus Viscum; species Viscum album. Next base: position 1,971,655,702 of record OY728132.1, read on the forward strand.
TATTCGTGATTTAAGTGATGTGTGCGCTTTGTAAACGCGCGTGAGGGGTGTCTAAATGGGCCAAACGATTTCAGAATGGCCTGAAATCGTAGGAAAAATACGTGTGAGTGATTTATGAAGTGTTCGAGCAGACGACATGTCAATCGAACGTGACGTGTGCCCGCGGTGACCGACAACACAGTTCTGGTGTCATAAACAGCCAAAACGGGTGGCCAATGGTCAAATTCATAGAGGACGACCTCAGATTGAGCTGAAACCACTGTGCAACATTTTAATTATTATTCGTGACATGTACGCGCAGACGACACATCAATCAGACGTGCGGTTTGCGTGGTACGACTCAATATTCGTATTATATGTGATGCACGTGCTTCGTAAACGCGCGTGAGGGGGGTCCAAACAGGACGAACGTAGTCAGAATGACCTGAAATCAGACGACAAATACTGGTGAGTGATTTATGAAGTGGTCCAGCAGACGGTACGTCAATTGGACGTGCCATGTGCTTGCGGTGACTGACAACGCAGTTCTTGTGTCACAAACGGCCAAAACGGGCGTCAAACGGTCAAATTCATAGCGGAAGACCTCGGATTGGCCTGAAACCACCGTGAAACATTCTTATTATTATTCGTGACGTGTACGTGCAGACGGTACGTCAATCGGACGTTCGGTTTGCGTGGTACAGCTCAATATTCGTGTTTTAAGTGATGTGCGCGCTTCGTAAACGCGCGTGAGGGGGGTCCAAACGGTCCGAACGAAGTCATAATGGCCAGAAATTAGACGAAAAATACGAGAGAGTGATTTCAGAAGTGGTCGAGCAGAGGGCACGTCAATAGGACGTTCCGTGTGCCCGCGGTGACCGACAACGCAAATCTGGTGTCAAAAACGGCCAAAACGGGCGTCCAACGGTCAAATTCATAGAGGACGACCTCAGATTGAGCTGAAACCACCTTGCAACATTCTAATTAATATTCGTGGCGTGCACGCGCAGACGGCACGTCAATCGGACGTGCGGTGTGCGCGGTACGGCTCAATATTCGTAATTTAAGTGATGCACGCGCTTCGTAAACACGCGTAAGGGTGGTCCCAATGGGCCGAACGATTTCAGAATGACCTGAAATCAGACGAAAAATACGGGTGAGTGATTTATGAAGTGTTCGAGTAGACGACACGTCAATCGGACGTGCGGTTTCCGCGGTACGGCTCAATATTCGTATTTTATGTGATGCACGCGCTTCGTAAACGCGCGTGAGGGGGGTCCAAAAGGGACGAACGTAGTCGGAATGACCTGAAATCAGAAGACAAATACTGGTGAGTGATCTATGAAATGGTCGAGGAGACGGTACGTCAATTGGACGTGCCATGTGCCTGCGGTGACTGACAACGCAGATCTGGTGTCACAAACGGCCAAAACGGGCGTCAAATGGTCAAATTCATAGCGGACGACCTCAGATTGACCTGAAACCACCGTGAAACATTCTTATTATTATTCGTGACGTGTACGTGCAGACGGTACGTCAATCGGACGTGCGGTTTGCGCGGTACGGCTCAATATTCGTGTTTTAAGTGATGCGCGCTCTTCGTAAACGCGCGTGAGGGGGGTCCAAATGGTCCGAACGAAGTCAGAATGGCCTGAAATTAGACGACAAATACGGGAGAGTGATTTCAGAAGTGGTCGAGCAGAGGGCACATCAATAGGACGTGCCGTGTGCCCGCGGTGACCGACAACGCAGTTCTGGTGTCATAAACGGCCAAAACGGGCATCCAACGGTCAAATTCATAGAGGACGACCTCAGATTGAGCTGAAACCACCTTGCAACATTCTAATTATTATTCTTGGCATGCACGCGCAGACGGCACGTCAATCAGACGTGCGGTGTGCGCGGTACGGCTCAATATTCGTAATTTAAGTGATGCACGCGCTTCGTAAACACGCGTGAGGGTGGTCCCAATGGGCCGAACGATTTCAGAATGACCTGAAATCAGACGACAAATACGGGTGAGTGATTTATGAAGTGTTCGAGTAGACGGCACGTCAATCGGACGTGCCGTGTGCCAGCGGTGACCGACAACGCAGTTCTGGTGTCATAAACTGCCAAAACGGGCGTCAAATGGTCAAATTCATAGAGGACGACCTCAGATTGACCTGAAACCACCATGAAACATTCTAATTATTATTTGTGACGTGTACGTGTAGACGGCACGTCAATCAGACGTGCGGTTTGCGTGGTACGGCTCAATATTCGGGTTTTAAGTGATGCACGCGCTTCGTAAACACGAGTGCGGGTGGCCCAAACGGGCCGAACAATTTAGAAATGACCTGAAACCAGACGACAAATATGTGTGAGCTATTTATGAAGTGGTCGAGCAGACTGCACGTCAATCGGACGTGTCGTGTGCCCGCGGTGACCGACAATGCAGTTCTGGTGTCACAAACGGCCAAAACGGGCGTCAAACGGTCATATTCCTAGCGGACGACCTCGGATTGACCTGAAACCACCGTGAAACATTCTAATTATTATTAGTGATGTGTACGCGCAGACGGCACGTCAATCGGACGTGCGGTTTGCGCGGTACGGCTCAATATTCGTGTTTTAAGTGATGTGCGCGCTTCGTAAACGCGCGTGAGGGGGGTCCAAATGGGCCAAACGATTTCGGAATGGCCTGAAATCAGACGAAAAACACGGGTGAGTGATTTATGATGTTTTCGAATAGACGGCATGTCAATAGGACATGCCTTTTGCCCGCGGTGACCGACAACGCAGTTCTAGTGTCATAAACGGCCAAAACGGGCATCCAGCGGTCCAATTCATAGCGTACGACCTCATATTGAGTTGAAACCACAGTGAAACATTTTAATTATTATTCTTGATGTGTACGCGTAGAGGGCACGTCAATCGGACGTGCGGTTTGCGCGGTACGGCACAATATTCGTATTTTAAGTGATGCACGCGCTTCGTAAACGCCCGTGAGGGGGTTCAAACGGGCCGAACGAAGTCGGAAGGACCGGAAATCAGACGACAAATACGGGTTAGTGATTTCTGAAGTGGTCGAGCAGACGGCACGTCAATTGGACGTGCCATGTGCCCGAGGAGACTGACAACGCAGTTCTGGTGTGATAAACGGCCAAAACGGGCGTCGAACGGTAAAATTCATAGAGGGCGACCTCGGATAGACCTGAAACCATCGTGCAACATTCTAATTACTATTCGAGACGTGTACGCATAGACGGAATGTGAATCGGACTAGCGATTTGCACGGTACGGCTCAATATTCGTGTTTTAAGTGATGCGCGCGCTTCGTAAACGCGCGTGAGGGTGGTCCAAATGGGCCGAACGATTTCGGAATGACCTGAAATTAGACGACAAATACGGGTGAGTGAATTATGAAGTGGTCGAGCAGACGGCACGTCAATCGAACGTGCCGTGTGCCTGCGGTGACCGACAAAGCAGTTCTGGTGTCATAAATGGCCAAAACGGGCGTGAAATGGTCAAATTCATAGAGGACGACCTCAAATTGACCTGAAACCACTGTGCAATATTCTAATTATTATTCGTGATGTGTACGCGCAGACGGCACATCAATCAGACGTGCGGTTTGCGCGGTACGCCTCAATATTCATGATTTAAGTGATGTGTGCGCTTTGTAAACGCGCGTGAGGGGTGTCCAAACGGGCCGAACGATTTCAGAATGGCCTGAAATCAGAGGAAAAATACGTGTGAGTGATTTATGAAGTTTTCGAGCAGACGACATGTCAATCGGACGTGACGTGTTCCCGCGGTGACCGACAACGCAGTTCTGGTGTCACAAACGGCCAAAACGGGTGTCCTGCGGTCAAATTCATAGAGGACGACCTCAGATTGAGCTGAAACCACTGTGCAACATTTTAAATATTATTCGTGACATGTACGCGCAGACGGCATGTCAATCGGACGTGCGGTTTGCGAGGTACGACTCAATATTCGTATTTTAAGTGATGCACGCGCTTCGTAAACGCGTGTGAGGGGGGTCCAAACGGGACGAATGTAGTCGGAATGACCTGAAATCAGACGACAAATACTGGTGAGTTATTTATGAAGTGGTCGAGCAGACGGTACATCAATTGGAGGTGCCATGTGCCTGCGGTGACTGACAACGCAGTTCTGGTGTCACAACCGGCCAAAACGGGCGTCAAACGGTCAAATTCATAGCGGACGACCTCAGATTGACCTGAAACCATCGTGCAACATTATAATTATTATTCTTGACGTGTAAGCGTAGACGTAACATCAATCGGACATGCGTTTTGCGTGGTACGGCTCAATATTCATATTTTAAGTGATGCCCGCGCTTCGTAAACGCGCGTGAGGGGGGTCTAAACGGGCCGAACGAAGTTGTAATGACCAGAAATCAGACGTCAAATATGGGTGAGTGATTTCTGAAGTTTTTGATTAGATGACACGTCAATTGGACATGTCATGTGCCAGCGGTGACCGACAACGCAGTTCTGGTGTCATAAATGGCCAAAATACTGTCCATTTTAAACAAAATAGAGACACTATGAGTGGTGTCGGCCACACCGCCCCTCAGATTGAGGTGGCGTTGACTCGTACACGTCACATATGACCCATGGATTGTTCTACTAAAGTTTAAACAGAAACCTAATGCGTTTGGTTGGTTTTTCGTATGTCATTTTTTGATTTCACTAAAAATGAAGTCCATTTTAATCAAAATAGAGACACTTTGAGTGGTGTCGGCCACACCAGGCCTCGGATTGAGGTGGGGTTGACTCGTACACGTCAAATATTACCCATGGATCATTCTCCTAATGTTTCAACAGAAACCGAATGCGTTTGGTCGGTTTTCCGTATGTACTTAAAATACTGTCCATTTTAAACAAAAGAAAGTCACTTTGTGTTTTCCCGACCACACCGCATCTCGGATTATGGCGGGGTTGACTCGTACACATCTCAAATGACCCATGGATAGTTTTCTTAATGTATCAACACAATCCAAATTAATTTGGCCATTTTTTCGTATGCCAGTTGATGTTTTTCAATTAAAATGATGTCCTTTTGAAACAAAAGACATACACATTGAGTTGTTCTGACCACACCGCGCCTCGGATTGAGGCGGGGTTGATTCGTACACATCACATATGACCCATGGATCGTTTTCCTAAAGCATCAACACATTTCGAATGCATTTGGTCAGTTTTTCATATGTCACTTTTTGTTTTCACATAAAATTTTATGGAAATTCATATAGAATATTTTTATATAAAATTTAGTATGGATTAGATTTTAGTTGATCGTGCTATGAAACATTTCAGAGCTAATGAAATTAAGGAAGGTGGAGGGGCCATCCAGGGGGCTGTCTGGGGGGGCTATCTGGTGGGTGTCTGGGGGGCTGTCTGGGGACCAAGGAGGAGGGTGGGGGGGTTGTGCGGGGTCTGTCCGGAGGGTGTTTGGGGGTTGTTCAGGGGGTTTTCTGGGGTTGTTCAGGGGGTTGTCTGGGGGTTGTTCAGGGGGTGTTCAGGGGTTGTTCAGGGGTTGATCAGGGGGTTGTCCGGGGTTATTCTGGGGGCTGTCCAGGGGGTTTTTGGGGGGTTGTCCGGGGTCCAAGGGGGAGGGGGGTTGTCCGGGGGGCTGTCCGGGGGGCTATCCGGGGTCCAGGGTGGAGGGTTGGGGCTGTACGGGGGGCTATCCAGGGGGCTGTCCGTGGGGCTGTTCGGGGTGTGTTTGGGGGTGTTCGGGGTCCAAGGGGGAGGGGGGGTTGTCCAGGGTCCAAGAATGAGGGGGGTTGTCCAGGGAGTTCTCAAACACACAACCACTAAAATACAACAACATCCATAAAAACAGACAATATATAATAATAACTCAACTCCAATACTATACTACGAGTCTAGATAAAACCAACAACTAGAATAGATTAAACGTCAAATCTCAGTAACATAAGTCAAAAATGTACCCGATCAATATGTCCCACATCAGCATCAGCATCACCATCATCATCATCATCATAACCCTCGTCATCGTCCTCCTCATCGTCCTCACCCTCCACAGCGCCTTCCTCCTCGCCTTCGCCCTCCTCCTCGCCCTCCTCATCTCCCTCCTCTTCCGCATCAGACTCCTCGCCATCATCATCTTCAAGCTGGACATCGGCCTGACCACCACTGGAACTGCCACCTATTGCACCATATATAGAATGTATCGATGACATGTATTCATCAATCGCTGGGCTAGCCTCTGCTGGAAGTGTTGGACGTAGAACTTCAATAAATTTCATAAATGCACTGTTTGCCCTAGCAGACTGTTCTGCCGTCTCTGTGGCCCTTTTCTCATCCTGTTCTGCCTGTTCCCTAACATGCGGTAGCTCTGTGGGACTACAACTCTTACCTGAGGCAGGCCAATACCTCATCGGGGCTATCCTAGGTCGGCAGCGTACTCTGCCAGAATGATCCTCTCCCAACACCTGATATAAGTGATCAGATGGCCCAAAATTGTCTGCTTCTTAGGCATCGAGGGCCTCTAAAGCATCCTGTTACAAATATAAATATATTATTAAGTTACAAAATAGATATTAAAATATAAAATCAACAGATTTAAACTTACAATCTGCTGCTGAGTCGCTTCGGTGACAACACTTCCATCCTTTTTTTGTCTACTCGAGCAAAACAGTTTTGCTCGAGGCACGCGTCCTTCAATATTTTGTACATGCCTCTACACTGACATTGAAAAAAAAATTTATATAAAAACATTATCAAATGATTAAATAATTGAGGAAACAAAATAAATTGTAAGTCGTAATGAAAACTTATAAACAATTGTCATACCTGCTTCCTCTCATGATCCGGCATCGTCGTGCGTCCTAGTGTATAGAGGTAATTTTTTTCATCAATGTTTTTTTTTATTTTTTCCAAATGATTCCTAAATAAAATTCGATAATGAAAAGGATAATATTAATGAAAAAATTGAATGTTATTATTTAAATACCTCAAATGTAATTCATACCATAAATTGGGTACTCGTCCAATGAGTAATCATCTAACGATACTGCCCTATAGGACAATCATCCACGACTGGTACCACCACTAACTCAGTGACAACTCTAGCATGCCAGCCAATATACAGCTCATGCTTTTACGCTCTCCAAAGCTCTCCTAAATCCTTTAGGCGTTCCAGTCGTTCACCCTCACCATCAGGAAAATTAAATCGAAGCTAAAATCAAAATATTAATTCATATAAATACAAAAATAATTCATGGAATTAAATACAACATATTTTTTTACCCATATCTCTGCCCAAGCTCTATCTTTGACCTCATGTGGCAAATGTCTCCACGACAGCGGGATGACGGGAATGATGTCGAAGTATTTGGCATGCTTCGCCAGAAAACTCCGACATGGCTTCCATGTTTTCTCAACCATCTGATTGTCTTCATTATATTCCACCATAACCTGTGTGTGACGATTCCACACCGAACACATGCGTGTACGGCCCTGCCACCACCTACTATCAGTATATGTATCTGTCATGAAAGAAAAACAAATATTTTATCAAAACATGTTATAATGAAAATAAATATTGCTATAAAAATTTGTTAGGGTTTTATAAATATACCTGCGCTAGTCTGATCAATGAGTGGCGCCAGATCCACAGAACCTGATGGAACACCCTCTGGTGGAACAGGAGTTGAAGACGATGGAATATAAAAGCTCGGAGAGACAGAAGTAGAAGGAAAATAAGTTGGAACAGCTGTATGACCTGATGCTGACTGGGGAGTGGGAATCATCATGGGATGTAAAAATGATGGGGCAGAAGATGCAGAAGGTAGCGAAAACATGGGAGGCCTAAATACCCCGTGTGTCCCTAATGACACACCGGGATCAGAATATGGGAAGGCTGAAATGTTAGTGGGAGGGGCAGGGTCTAGTAGGGCACGCGCAGCTCTACGTCCACCTCTAGTACGAACCCTCCTCGTACCACCGGCCTGAGTACTAGGACTAGTACTAGGCTCCTCGTCGAATAACTATCGTCGTAACGGTGCATCCTAAAAAAACTATTACAAAAAAAATTAATCAAATGACATTATATATTCTGTAAATATATATATATATATATATATATATTTGAAATAATGTACTCACTGTAGGCACTAATGGTGGAATGCCTATCTCCTCCATCCGACGATTGTTCTCCGCCATTGTTTTTCTTCGTCTCTCTTCAATTTGCTGCATTTCCTGCATTTGAAAACAAATATGTAATTATTTAGAAAAAGAAAATTAATGTGTAATCCAAAAAACTAAATATATGAGGGAATGAGGGGATTCATTGTTAATTTAGCTATCAATTGTTTTATAATAGCATGCATGAATTTAATAAAACATACAAGTTGTAATGTTCACCAAGTTAGAAATATTGTTTGATTTGGTTTGAATACAGTTCAATTCCAAATTAGAAAATGCAATTCAAATAAAACAGCAACCAAAAAACATTGAAAATTCACATAACGATCAAGTCAGCTAAAACATATTTGTGATCAATACTAAATAAATATGCATATTACCAACCTTAACAACCCAACTCGAGGTAAACCAAAAGAATTGAGAACATGGATGAATGATTCTATATATTTCCAACCACAACATTAGGTTCACAATCAACTCTGACAATTAAGCTATTGGAGTCATCAAAAGAAATAAATGGATTGGTTCCAATGGAAATAGGGACAGTGTCAATTCCATCAGCATCATCAAAAATATGTCTTGGAATTACTTCAATTATGACACCAAATTCAGGTTGAAGTTGATCTTTGACATAAAAAACATATTTAGCCATTGATGCCAAAACATATGGTTCTTCGGTAGCAAGAGTGCGGGTCATATTAATTACTCGAAATCCACAATCATCAATAAATGTGCCATGTCTCGTCATCGAATCAAACCAATGTAATTTCATCATTGTGACTCGTCCATGAGAGTAATAATCCAATATTATTATTTCTCAACGACTCCATAATAACCCACATTTTCAAGTCGCGGTCTACTATCTGATGCACTGGAATAACAATCTGTTGTGGCAGAAACCATAATACCATCATGTTGTGTTCTCATGTTTTTGGCTCGTTCAGTGACAATAAATCTGTACCCATTGATAACAATAGATTTACAGTCACGAACCATGGTATTAGGACCAAAAGCCAAAGCTCTTATTTCCTCAGAGATAGAGTCAGCAGACAAACTCAATACCTGCAATATAAATGACAGTTAAACTTAAGTAAATATTGAAATAATTAATTTAAACAGTAATATTTTTACCTTCAATTTTAACCAAGCAGAAAACTCTTTGCTATGCAAAGTCTCTCTCCTTCTCAAAGATAATGAACGATGCTTCCTATTTATCATTGTTTTATGTTCCCTGTAGATAAAAAAATATGAATAGTTTAACAGATATATATGTAAGATATACATATTCAATTTTGTTACCTGATATAGTCATCGAACAAATCACAGTTGAACAAAACTGTGCGATGTGCCATATCCCTCTCTTCATGGCTTAGTGTCTTCAATTTATATGATCCAGGAATTCCTTCTGTTTGAGGATGTGATGGAAAACTGGGTTCAATTTTCTCATATTGTTCTTCTTCATTTCTCATTGGTCTGTTCATTCTTGTAGTAAGATCAGACAAATACATCGAACAGAAATCCATACATTCTTGAGCTAAGTAACCATTCACGATAGAACCTTCGAGATGATTCTTGTTTCGAACATAAGACTTTAATTTGAACATATTTCATTCAGTTGGATACATCCATCAAAAAGAAACAGGTCCTCCGAGAAGTATTTCAGTTGGAATATGGACAGTCAGATCCAGCATGCATGTGAAAAATGATGGAGGGAATATTTTCTCCAACTCAAACAAAATTAATGGGGCATCTGTCAACATTTTTTGCAAGAAAGACTTGGACAACTACTTAGTACAAAGATCTCTAAAAAAATGTCACAACCGAATAACACCCACCCTTACATTATTGGACAAAAGATGACGGATTGCAATTGGCAGCAACTCATGTAGTAGAACGTGATAATCATGAGTCTTCAAAGATTTAAGATTCAACTCTCTTCTGTTGACCCGTTTAGATATGTTGCTTAAATAGCCATCAGGAAATCTAATAGTATCTAATACTTCCTAAAATTGTTTTTTTCAGTAGGTTTCATCACATAAGTAGCACATGGAAGTTGCCATTTATTTTCACTAATACGCACATGATGCAATTCTGGTCTTATTCCCCAATCCACAAAGTCACGTCGAGATTGTAAATCATCTTTTGTCTTCCCCTTGACATTTAGAAGAACTGAAAGCAACATTTCACATATATTATTTTCAATATGCATTACGTCTAAGCAATGACGTAGAAAATTGGTTGACCAATAAGGAAAATCAAAAAAGACACTCCTCTTCCTCCAATTGTAACAGGTTTCTGTGGAAACATTCTTTCTCTTTCCAGATTTTATTTGACCCTTCCCGAACGAAAAACTGAAATCTTTCAATTCATTAAGCACATCAGTTCCAGACATATGCTGAGGTGGATCATCGGTCTCTATAGTATTATCAAATCTTCGACAATTCATTCTATATGGATGATCCTTTGGCAAAAATCGTCGATGTCCCATAAAACTGAAACTACAATGATGTTTCAGTCTTCTGGATTGTGTATTCTTCATACAAACTGGACATGACAGTTTTCCCTTCGTGCTCCATCCAGACATCATTGCATAAGCCGGAAAATCATTGATCGTCCACATAAGTGCAACAGGCATCTAAAATATGTCTTTCGAACATGCATCATATGTGCGCACACCCACATCCCAAAGAAGTTTCAACTCTTTTACTAAAGGTTGCATGTATACATCAATATCAATGCTGGGATCAGAAGGACTAGATATTAGTATACTCAGGAAAGTGAAAGATTTTTTCATACACAACCATGGGGGAAAATTATAAATGTGTATAAAAACTGGCCATGTGCTGTGCGAAGTAAGAATCTGCCCAAACGGATTAAAACCGTCGCATGAAAGAACCATCCTCACATTACGCACGTCAGCTGCAAAATCAAGATGTCGAGCATCAAATCTCTGCCATGAAAATCCATCTGCAGGATGAACCAACTCATCATTAGTCTTCTTTCTCTCAGTATCATGCCATCTCATTTTTATTGATATGTCATCAGACATAAAAGGATTCTGGAGTCTGTGGATCAATGGAAAGTGCCACATTACTTTCTGGGGAACGCGAGATGGTGTTCAATCAGATTTTGACTTCCAGCGGGATGTGACACATTTTATACATTCATTTCATTCAGCAGTTTCTTCCCAGAATAAACTGCAATCTTCCAGGCAAGCATGAATTTTGTTTCTGGAAAATCCAAGTTCTTCAACTAACTTCCATGCCATATAGTGGTTTCAGGGAATATCTTCATCATCTAGAAGTAAATCCTTCAAGAGGGTAAGAATGTAATCGATTTCTGTATTAGAATTCCCATACATAGTTTTTCCATGAAATAATCGGATTAAAAATTCCAGCTTTTTCATTTTATCGCATTGTCAATATACTGGAGTCGTGGCAGCATCATTCAATTTTTTCACCCTATCAATATCATCATTTTCACTAGATGCATCAGTTTTCCTCATATCGACGTGTTCTTGAGTCGAAATCCTTTCTTTTTCATGATGACGAATAAACGGAAACCAATCATCTAACAAATTCTTCATTCCAGTCCTTTCATTTCGATCATCACCAATTTGAGATTTCATTTTCTCCCCATTGGAATACCACAAAAAGTAGTTTGCTTGAAAACCATTTTTGGTTATGTGGTAGCTGACTTCTTCACGACTCAATCAAGGTCTACCAACACAATTGGAACATTGGCAGTGTATGCAACCACTATCTGAAGAATTGTGAAATGAAAAATCTATAAAGCTCTCCAAATTGTTTCGAAAATCGCATGAGATACGATCGGTTTCATACATCCAACTTCTGTCCCTTCTATAAAAAGAATTCATATAAGTCATTTTGTCATAAACAATTCAATAGGATTGAACATTAATAGAAAATACATTTAAGTAAATGATAAAGGAAGAAAATAATCAGGGTATCAACTATACATGTGAAAAAAACATACTAATGTGTTATTGAAAAAATGTAAAACCAACAAGAACTTAATGTGTTATTACAACAGAGCATTCCTCATCCCATAATCATATTAGTAGGGTACCCTTGTGGACAGCCCCGCCCACCCCCGTGGGCAACCCACCCACCCTCGTGGACACCCCCTACCCCCTAGACAGCCCAACCACCCCTTGGACAGCCCACCCACCCCCCTCGACACCCCTTCTCCCTATGGACAACCCCCCCCCCCTTGGATAGCCCGCCCACCCCCCTGGACACCCCTAACCCCTGTGGCCAGCCCACCCACCCCCCCTGGACAGCCCGCCCACCCCTCCTAGATAGCCCGACCACCCCCGTGGACAGCCCGTCCACCCTTGTGGATAGCCCGCCCACCCCCGTACCCCCCTGGATAGCCCATACCCCCCCCCCGGTATAGCCCCGTCCACCCTCCTAAACAGCCCACACCACCTCCCCTGCAACCCCACCACCACCACCTAGACATACCAACCCCCCTGGACCCCCCACACACCCCTCCCCCACCAGGACACCCCACCCAAACCCCCAGGACAGCCCACACCCCCTGGACAGCCCGGACCACCCCCGTGGACAGCATTTACCACCCCCGTGGATAGCCCCGCCCACCGCCGTGGACAACCCACCCACCCCCGTGGACGTCCCCTACCCCCTAGACAGCCCAACCACCCCCGTGGACAGCCCACCCACCCCCCTCGACACCCCTTCTCCCTATGGACATCCCCCCACCCCCTTGGATAGCCCGCCCAGCCCCCTAGACACCCCTACCCCCTATGGCCAGCCCACCCCCCCCCCCCCCCCTGGACAGCCCGCCCACCCCTCCTTGACAGCCCGACCACCCCCATGGACAGCCCATCCACCCTTGTGGACAGCCCACCAACCCCCGTACTCCCCTGGACACCCTGTACCCCTCCTGGATAGCCCCGCCCACCCTCCCAAACAGCCCACACCCCCCTTCCCTGCAACCCCACCAACACCACCTAGACATACCACCCCACCTGGACACCCCACACACCCCTCCCCCACCAGGACACCCCACCCAGACCCCCAGGACAGCCCACACCCCCTGGACAGCCCTGCCCACCCCCGTGGACACCCCCTACCCCCTAGACAGCCCAACCACCCCCCGTGGACATCCCACCCACCCCCCTCGACACCCCTTCTCCCTATGGACAGCCCCCACCCCCTTGGATAGCCCGCCCACCCCCGTGGACACCCCTACCCCCCATGGACAGCCCACCCACCCCCCTGGACAGCCCGCCCACCCCTCCTTGATAGCCCGGCCACACCCGTGGACAGCCCGCCCACCCTTGTGGACACCCCGCCCACCCCCGTACCCCCTGGAAACCCCGTACCCCCCTGGATAGCCCCGCCCACCCTCCCAAACAGCCCACACCCCCTCCCCTGCAACCCCACCACCACCACCTAGACATACCACCCCCCTGGACACCCCACACACCCCTCCCCCACCAGGACACCCCACCCAGACCCCTAGGACAGCCCACACCCCCTAGACAGCCCCGCCCACCCCCGTGGACAGCCTTTCCCACCCCCGTGGACACCCCTGCCCACCCCCAAGGACAACCCACCCACCCCTGTGGACACCCCCTAACCCCACAATCCATTATCCAAAACATATCAAATTGGTTTGAACACAATCCATAATTCCCACAATCTATTATCCAAAACATGTAAACGTTCACTATAGCCTCCCCCAACTCTGATTTACATGTTTTTGAACAGTCTTCTTCCAAACATTGAATACAAAAACATTAAATAATTCTTCACAAACACAAACAATATCCTATTTAGATATTAATTTCAATAATCAATTAAACCACCAACACCTGGAAAAAATCTATTCATTAAAACAACTACAATAATATGGTTGAGATCAAATTTTACCTATTCTTATGGGGGTGTACCTGTTGGGATGGGGGGTGCTGGTGTTCTGATTCGCGAGAGCAGTGGAGGGATAGGGTTCGCTAGAGCAGCGGAGAGAATAGAATAGGGATCTGTCCAAATGGGGAGAGGAGATGGCGATCTGGAATTTGGGGGAAACCTTTGCCAACGGTTTATAAAAACCGTTGGCGAAGGCACACATTTCCCAACGGTTCCAGTGAACCGTTGGGAAATGTGTCAGTTTAGCACCCTTTCCCAACGGTTCCAGTGAACCATTTGGAAATGGTTCACCGAAATTCCCTTTGCCAACGGTTTTCTTATACCATTGGCAAAGGCTCAGTATACCAACGGTTTAAGTAAACTGTTGGTATACTACCGTTGGGAAAAGACCAAATTCCAGTAGTGTTATTATAATGACCAGAATCCAAGTTTTATATATTTATTTATGTGTAAAACATATTCATAAAAAATAGGTTAATTCATGGTGGAATTAAATTAACTTTTTCAAATAACAATTTTATTTTCCATAATTTTCAATAAATTTACTCTGTGATGCTTGACGTCCTAGATTATACTGGAGTTGATGATTTATAATTTAGTGTAATTAATATATAAAATAAACATTTTTTTATATTATATATGAATTTAGATCCCTGACATGATTTATTTAGAAACTATTATGGTTTGAATGTTTTTATGTGCAGCGTGTTAGAGTCATAGACTATATTGCAGGTAAATTATATATTTTTAATCATAAAAAAATTCTAACATATGGGGACTGGTTCATTGAAAACATAGAGAAAACCTCTTTATCTTGTATCAGTGCATCTATGAGAAAATGAAATACACCACGAAAACCATATCACTCATTAATATATGTAATATAACCATATATTTTCCAAATAGATATTCGATCATTATATAACCATCTCTGATTCCCTTCAACCTTAATGGGCCACACCCAACATGGGTTAACCATATTTCACTACATTGCTTAGGGGTTATTTATATACCCGGATGACTATAATTCAATACATATCCTATGGGGTGTGTTGAACCTATGTTAACTATAATTTATTTAATCAACTGGAGGGTTTTAACATTATGTGAACAACAATAATTATATTTTACCAAGAACATACGTCAAACCAAAAAAAACATTTTTAAAAGAAGTATCATGGTGTATATAACCATTTCAAAAATCATAAATCATTAACAAAAATATTAAAATTTATCAGTACCTCATTTCAAAATTTATTCTAATAGAAACTATCTTTCAAAAGATCTAAAAATATTCAAACCCCCCATTTAAAACCATTTAGAGAATACATTTATAATAATGAACCACACACTATCAACCAATCAAGATTCATTTCAATCAAAAAACAATTAACATTTAACAAATCATATTCAAAATAATACATTTAATCTTTCTATATAAAAAGACAACCCATGTTTTCATTCATGATCTAATTTATTTTCTAACTAAATTCTATTTTGAGGGTAAAAAAGCCATTTCAGAAAGGGTTTCCTGAAATGACAACATTGTTCCCCATTAACATATAATGTATATGGAATGTCCCACTATGGAATAAGAAATTCTAATAATTTAAATTTTAAAAACACAACAGGTCAATTTTTAAGAATACTTAAAAACTGATCAATATATTCACATTGAAATCATAAAATACAATGGATCAAGTATCGAGACATCCTAACTCAATGATGTTATTCCACTTCATCACTAGAACACTAACCCACTTATCGAGCTCATATAAGACTCCAAGACAACAAAAAACCATCCATTTCACTAAATCACATTAACAAAACCAATGATAATTATTTATAATCAAAATTTTATTAAATAACCAATACAAATTAACAATCGCATGAAAATGACCATGGAATAAGAGAAAAGCCACATACCAGATTCTTGAATCACACAAAATCCATGACCAACCAACCCTTTTAAAGAAATTAAAAAATACAATAAAAATACAAAATATTTAGAAATAAATCCATTATTCATGGTAATTATGCTTGACAAAAACCCTTAAAAAATGAAATTTGTATATACATCAATCAAAAATATGTGATATGGTGTTTAAACATAATATTTGTAAATCCCCTTACATGGAAGTGATGATGTTTCATTATTATAGAAGGATTATAGCCTGCTATGATACAAAAATATAAAATACTTGATTAGAATTCCTAAGAAGTTATGGTAAATAGAGAAGAAAATGACAGGGACTCATTTTTTCACCTTATTCTCTCCAAAACTATAGACAAAAATTGTATCAGAAAAGAAAATATATTGAAATAAAAAAGATAACAAGCATGGATGGAGTGAATGTGGGTGGTTGAGGGGATGATAATGGAGGAGAAAATAAAGGGTATGAGTTAAAAGAAACAATGATAATGATATTAACACTCATATTTTTAATAGGTAACACTATTTTTCTTAAAGTTTTATAAATAGCTTGCCAACTATAAAGACAAAACTCTCCCAAAACAACCACCATTAATCAAAAAAGGTAAATAATATTATACTTTTGTTCCATCATTAAATATGTATTCCATACCTTTCGATAATAATGAAAATTTATTTCATTGACTATATGAAGGATTGAAAAATTCTCTATAGCCCTTCCACCATATGTATATCGTATTACTCTTAAACAATTTGTCCTAAATTGTGTTCTAACTATGCAACATAACCTTATGAAAAATTATTTAAATAGAAGACTTCATAATTTAATGGTAACTGGATGGTTTTCTATAAACCATGTGATCCAATATGCACACATTTGGGTGAGTTCCCCAATAATTTAAAAATATTACTCAAAATCACCAATAAATTTATCTATAACATTGTCTAACATATGATCGAAAAATATATATAAAATAATCCACTTAAAAGAGTCAGGGTTTTCAAATTCCATTCCAAAACACTAATTTAAATTTTACCTAGTCATCAGATGAATATAAAAATATCCCTAAAATCCAAAACTATAAATATGTATATAAGGAATTAAAAAAACCCACAAAAGAAATATTCTCAACTATATGAATTGGTGATCATCATACTATAAATCTCAAACATCCACAAACATTAATTCCATGTAAAATGATAATATTCTATATCAATTGGCCAACTATGAATCTAAAATGAATCCTCTATTTTATAGTGTTTATGCCACTCATACACAATACTGTATTCAAAAACAATAGAGAAACATAGTAATGGTATTTACCTATGAACTTTCATTGCAATAAATGGTCTCCTCACCACCAAAATGATTACCCATCATATAGTGAAACCCCTAATAGGGATTATGGTGTAACGACCACGTCCAATTCACTAAAATTACACCCATAGAATGACAGTTTAAATCAAATTTAATTTTTCATATGATGTAAAAGGTATTGTTTTCAACATTATACTTGTAAATAAATGTGAGAATACCAATACCATACTTTTATAAAACATAGTCTTAATTAAAAATGAAATAAATGTATACCTTCCTTTTATTTTGAAGCCAGAACATGCTGTCCATCACGTTAATGCACTTTTAAATGAATAGTACAACCAATAATCCAAATATTATTCACTCTATGTAGTCTATGGATCATTGCATGAAATTATATGTCAATTAACATGTCTAAAAACCATTGACTATTCATTCATGAAAACACTCAGCCACATCCACCAATACATCACCTACCACTCGATTAATGTGATTTCATCCCATGATGCCTTCCATGATTAGCCATAATGTCCCACATTGACACTGATAGACAAGACTTGATTTTATCCCCACCATTATATCATCATATTATTAAACCCACATCATTTTTACCATGATCACTAATGCATTTTTGAATTGATGAAATCTCTGATCATTATAATTTCATTTGTTCCTGATACCCACACTCCATTTCTATACACCATTAAAAAATCATAATGTGTGAACTCACTTTTTCATTTGAACACAAGTGTCATAAAAAAAACCCCCAACCATAATTACAAAACCATTATCCAACTATCATGGGATCCTTGCACCTACAATCGATAAGATAACCCCTGATATTGGAGGGTCCTTTTCTTCACCATACATTAACAAAAACTAGACCATCAGGGACCACAATCCTCCAACTTATGAACATTATGTATGTATTGGGTTGAAACTACTTATAACTAATAAACATTATAAGACACTATTAATTAACCATTACAACCTAATGAATAATAATTTTTGAGGACTATGAAATCATATTCTTATAAAGGGTCACCACACACAGTGGAAACTAGTGTACTCACCACCACAATGTCTCACTAAAACCACTCTATGGACACATTATAAGTGTGTCCCATATATAACATGTTATTTTCTCATATAAACCAAAGTGGATTAAACCATAATAAAACATTCAACCACCTTCTCATTAATTGACTATTCATGATTCATTTCCAAAAATCTTTCATCAATGAAGAAAAACTATTTCATATTATTAATTTTGTTATCACACCGCTAAGAATCCAACCGAAACATTCATCAAAGAATTTCTCACATAGTTCCTCTTAATTATTCTTATTTTAATAACACCACATATAGCGATCTTGTATAACCTTGATAATATTTGAACATTTTGTTCATACCATATATTCCTCCAAAATATTGTGTAATCATAACGATGAACCTTCCATGTGCTTGATACCTCAACATTAATAGATAAAAATTGTGGAATAATCCTATTAAAATATACCATTGACATTAAATCACATTTCTAATAATCACACATAACTCGAACTATGCTTCAATTCGTATAAAATATTTAGCTTCTCCATGCATGTTAGTCCCTGTAGGTAGGAGAACGCATGTAACTCTTATTAAATATCAATAAATTTTCAAATACCATGACTTATCTCACAATCACCTTCTACATTTTATCATACCTATTAAATTGGAATCCATCCAACCCTATAGCCCTATCTGACCCATCCACACACATACTCTGAAATAGGAAATGTTACAACATCATGGGTGTCTACAAAAAATATCACTACATATTGAACTAACCTATAACATTATGGGTGAACAATAGAATAACCACCTTTTATAAACTTCCTCTTTATAAGAGAATTAAATGTGCATCAATGATGATGAACAGTTTTTGACTCACTATGGGTACATATTAGATGAGCATAAACCTCATGTGAACTATTATTATACCTCGAATTACATAATCATATGGTCAATATTTATAAACATCATAACATATCCAAAAACATAACTCAAAATTATATCAACGGAAACTGATAACTAAAATTATATAGTCCAATAAAATCATATACCCTCTTATAATTCCACCAAGTATAATGGCCAAGTCGCATAAGCTTCACACCTCAAGGAAAAAACACAGGGTTTCCATCTAAAAACTTATTGAAATATACATTCTAAAATAAAAACTACATGGACTAAACCAGATGATTCCATAGATTATCATGTCTGTATTTTCCATATAAAATCATGAACCCAACAAAAAAAATAATGGTCTCAACAAAACAACTATAAACACATATTATTTCGTTCATCCACTTATAAGGCCATATAATCTCACCAAGAATTTTCAAATATGACTTCTACTGTTGGAATAAAAACTCCCAATCACTAATAATTTTAAAATTACATAATATATAACGATATATTTGAAGCAAATCATTGAAAAAATTTCAATTATGTACAAAAAAATTCAATTAAATATATGTGAAAATACCATATAAATAATCAATTTCTATATAAATAACTAATCTATGCCAACTGAAACATATGTGGTTTGTCAATACATCGTTGAAATTGCTTACAAAACAATCACAGTCTATACTCTATTAACGAAAGGACCACACCAAAATCATAATAATATAATCTATATGAGATAATTGTAGAATTAGATAGTAATATATAATTTTTCACAAATTATCTAAGTCCAAACTTGTATATATAAAATATGATATATGAGATTTGGAAAAAATATTAAATTCAAAAGACGTAAAATTCCATAAATGAAACTACACTAAGATGCAAATATCTGGAATATTATATGTTCCTAATATAATTAATGAGATGCCACTCTCTTCTATAGTCCATGTGTACCAAATGAACATGTGATCTCCTAGAATCAAATAAGGAGATGATAAGAAATAACTCAATAATAATTAATACCTAACTAAATGTGTTCCACATGAAGTGAAAATAACATCAATGATAAATGTGAAAATCTATAAAATGATTTCCTTACACACGGTATCATGGAATTCCAATAGAAAAATAATTCAAAAAAAACTATAATGGGTTCCATTACATGATTTGACACATTCATATGTATTCAATATATAAAACCACAAAACAAAAAAATAAAATAAAATAATCATATTGGATTGAAAATTGTAATATCCTATAATTCCACACTATATGTAAAGTTAATATTCAGGACAACCACATGAAATCATGCTCAGTGCATTGGATGGTGGTGTATAAAGACTGTATGTAGTGGTCAAGGAAGTAATATCTGGATTCTTTTCCCATAGTATCATATTTAATAAATTCAACTGAAACAACAATCCAAAAATCATACACATCATTGAGTGAATGATTTATAAATAAATTGAATATATGATAATAAAAAAATAATCATATATGACATACAATACACAGAATCTTGGACTACCCTCTAGGGTAATCATTCATGCATAGTAATAAAGCTATATTATAAAAAATAAATTACAATCTAAAACAACTTTAAGTAATTTCTTATCACAAACTTGTGACATCACTCGATCACCCCATTAATCAATACAGAAACTAATCCAACACATTAATCCTACCAGATATTGAAATAACATATGGGAGCATAATAAGTAACAAGTGGCATGGTTCCGGATAAAGTGTCTTAGAATATTATATTTATAACACCACAAATAGATTATATATATATATATATATGTAACCATATCAATAAATAAGTTTATGAAAATATTATGGATTATAATATATTGAAAATACATCCATTTTATAAATTAAGAGTTAAAATGTTAAAAATATCGAACCCATTGTGAAGTTTTACCTTGGAAAACCAAAAAATATACATAGACTAGTGTTATAGTGTACTATAGAAAATCACATAGACCATTCATACTATTTGAATCCAGATATTGGTTAATAAATTGAACCTAAGAAAAAAACAAGATTTAGGTGGTAATATATATATCCTCAGATAAATTCCTTCAGTGGGGGTAATTTTCAACTATGATGAGTATATTTCACCAAATACCTTTATTGTTGTGATTATGATGTGTTTATAACAATTGATTTCATTATTTAAAAGCTATGTTTACCATATTTTTATCGTAATTCACTAGGTCTAGTAGGTGTTTTTTCATCCTATTTTAACCATTCAAATAAAAGGTAACCAAATGAAGACAATAATAAAAATACAATGGAGACAAAACATGTGACAATGGGTTTTCATCATTTTCATATATCTAGAAACATTCTAAAACCACATTAACAAATCTATTCTAAAAAATCTCCAATCCAAGCATAAAAACAATATATAAACTTCCATTTAAAGTATTGTTTTGAATCTAAAATTCTTAACACCATACACACACTATCATTAAATTTCATTTTTAAGATGACCAAAATAGACAATCATTTCCCTTATATTTTTTGAAAAACCATTTCACATCTCTATATCAAAATCAAACCAAAATTACCTTTCAAGAAACATCTTAAATATTTTTGGAAATCCATTATGAATGGAAAAATAAATTCCCATTTATTTTACCAAAACGAATAAATATTATCATTATTACCCATCTTGTCAATTAGAAGTCTAACTGGGAAATAAAGAACTAAATAGATTTGATATTTTAGAAAAAAAATATTCAATCCTTGATTAATCCATCAAAGACAATAAAAAAACCAACATGAAAATCATTGAATATTTATGGTCATAATTAGGGAACACAATCCCAAAATAAGTCACAACATATTAAATCTACATTAAAAACCCATAAATAGATATCATTAACAAAGTAGTCCAATTCCCAAACCATATAATACCCTAAATAACATCTAGAAAAAAATGTAAAAAAATATTGTTAAATTATAATAAATTTATATCTTAAAATCAATTATCCCAAGTAAACCAATAAAATAGTGGTGTCATACCACTCCATAGATGATCATGATGAATCTAAACAAAGTACAACCTCCCATTTATGTTTTGTCATAGTCTTATAATGATATTAAATTCAATTAAACAAACAAATATAATAGAAACCGTAATCCAATTCAAACAAATTAGCTAAAAACCCAGGGAAATTTCACATAATGAATCAACTTTAACAATATGTTTAGTGATTTCATGTATATATAGTATTAAGACACGCAATCATTAGGAAATAAGGACGTTCCATCATCCTAAGATGATATCACCATACTATAGCGGATACATTTCTCAAATACATAATTGGAATGATGAATTTATTATGTATATCTGAGTATAAGTGGAAATAGACTCATAGAATTATGGTATGCTCCCCTATACATCATATAGAAGAATAATGAGTCAGGATAATTGGGAGAAACCACAATGAGCTCAATGAATATTATGAGGGTCCACATGAGGCTATAAGGTCGACAATTGGAGGAGAATTGGAATGATTTTAGTTAGAGATCAAAAATTCATATGTTGTAAAATCAATTTTTTTTCGGATCCTAGAATAACCAATTCATTTTCTAAGTATTTTGGTTAGCATTATTTCATAACATCCATCCCAAAATGTGGTAACTCATTTTTTTTATACCTTGAATCAATTTTGCCCCTCATCTTGGGACCCCTCTTAAACAAGGTGCTTGTTTCTTTGAATCTTTTTGAAATCCATATTCCATGTTTCAAACCACTACCAAAATGCATTAATTCCTATAGTCTCACACAATATACATTATAATATGCACTGTTATTTCACTAGAAAATATGAACATTAATCATTTATTTTTGAGGTTAAAATAATTGTTTTCTCTAAGAGATGCAGCTACAACCATGAATCCCCGATAAAGTTATGTAAGACTAAATAAACAAAACCTATATCTCCAAATACATTACTAATATGTCAAGATTCAATTGAATCCTAAAATGAAATATAAAAAACCCTTTTATGTGGTTCAAAAAATAATTTTTTATTTGAATACACGCACAAATTTTTTCCCACCAATTAATGAAAATATGAATTTCCATGAATTCCAAAAACGTTCTTATACACATGAGTAGTTATAAAATAAATCATTGAGGGGTTTACTAATAGAATATATAGATTAACAGGTGATAAATTTTTTTATTCTAGAATGGAAATGCTCAGAGGAGGTAGATATATCCATTAGTCTAATTCATGCCTGAAAGGGTGACTAAGATTTACTTGTTTTGATGTTGTAGCATGGGGTAGTTCAGAAGTTTGAATTTACATTCCACATGGATTAAATAGATTAATTTATTTTATATGAAATGTTTTTAAATATGATTAATAAATAGTGTATTTTTTTAAATATGATATATTATCTAATGTTTTTCTCCATATTCTTATGTATTTTTGGGTTCCTATATGGATATATTTTATATCATTCAATCATTTTTTATCCATATGACTTATACTTTTTTTATTTATAAATTAATGTGTTTTTATTTCATCATGATTTTTTGAATAATTTCCCAAAAAAATTAATTATTTGAACATTCAACATTCTCTTAAAACAAATCCAACTATATGATTTTTATTATCCAATTTCATATATGAATCTAACACTTGACAACCGACATAAAAAAGATTTTCTATTATAGATATTAAGAATAACTCATTCATTGGGATTGTTTTTGTTATGTTGAATTTATGGGGAATAATTTCTCCAAACTTATTCATTTTATTCCATAACATTATTATCATGATCAGTGTTTTAAATTATTTTTATAGGTTTATGGGTTTGTATTATAATATACATTATATAGATCAACTCGGACACCCTCCATGCTATAGATTTTTTTATGCGGAAGGGGTTATTGTAGATATTCATTTTTTAAATTAAATATACACTTCTCTTGGACTATATTATGTGGTTCCTAGTCCAAGGGATGGGGATATTTTATTTTTTCTTATTTCGTTACAACATTTTTAATATTAGTTAATATGTCATTGTTAGTAAATATTTTATCTATATAATTGTTTTCATTTTTCCAAAATGAGGTTATGTGTCAATAAAATTCTCTATAAAGTAATATAAATCCCCATATATTGTGCGATATACATTTAAATTTACATTTTATTTCACTATTACATTATGTGAATTTTTTTTGGAACCATTTTTATTGTAGAACTAATGTATATTATGGAGTCAATTGTATAGATTTGGGTAAAACAACACCCATCATGATGTTTTAAAAACATGAATCATTTTAAATTATAAAAGGCATGTTAAGGCATCCCATTGTAAAACATATGATGGTTTAGTCTAATGGTTATCATAATTTATAATGTATTAAAAGCACCAATTATTTTCAGAAAAGTTCTTATATTTCATGAGGAATATTATGTTTTCTATATTTAACAATCATGAATATAATGAAATTTAGTTGTTTTCAATCGAAAATAAAATAAATAAAACTTTTGAAATATTATCATGATCATGTTTAGGGATAGAAATAATTTGTCAATAAACATGAAAATAATATTAATTCGAATAAGTGGACAGTTTCATCCTTATGTTTATTATTATACATATTATGTTAAGCACCACTAGTTTAAAGTATACAACCCATTATTTTTGTCTTTATGTATGTAATGTTAATTGGTAATTTTTGAGAGAGATAAGAGAACATTTTGAGGTTTTCTGAATTTTTTATGCCTACACGTTGGTACACGGTTTATTAAAACAGTTAAACACCTATAGGGAACAATGCACAATGATTCATTGGAGAAAGGGAAAGCGCGTGGGTGGTGTAATGTATTCCCAAAATATTTTTCAACCAAGGAAAATTGTTCACTTTGAAAAGGTTTCATCATATTTTTGATACAATGCCTTTAGAATTGTTGGAAGATGGGTTAGAAACTCTGTAATAAAAAATTTTGTTTTTAATCCTTCAGGAGGTGTCAAATTCATGACTATCACATGGTTTTCCTAACCATGGGACAAACCATGCATGCTAATTAAAAGAGATCCTAATGTTATGGATCTAAGTGGGTTTAATTTTTTATTGCATTTCTATTTACCAGATAGTTTCGAACAGTAGATTTTTCAATCTCAATGTATGTATATACTTTCCCCATCAATTTGGAAAAAATTTGGTGTTTTTAATTTGTGGTTCAATGCTAGATAATCTCTGTTTGTTATCGATATTGGTAATTTTAAATTGATAATCATATATATTCTTCTATAAAGCTATTAGTTAATAATTTCAACATTATCTTATAATAGATGTAAGATAGTTTATTCCAAATATGACTTGTTTTTTTGTACTGTAAAAGAGATCTATAGTGGTTTTTTTGCCGATTTAATCAGCTTTCATTGGCTACTCAATGTTGTTCATCGTTTTCACCCTAAAACATGATCTTGGAGGCTTGAATATCAACACGTATTAATATAAATGAATATATTAATTTCATATTTGTAATTTTTTATTCAAATTCATTGTAATTTTTCTATTCATTAATTGTTGCAAACCCCCTTTAGTGACGTATTTGTGAAATACTAGAAATTTGGTTTTTTTGTATCAGGTTATTTTGTTCTTGATTTTAATACATGAGTTTTTTTGATTTTTTTTGTAAATGTATTGTGTAATATTTTTAATTAAAATGATAGTTTTATTAAAATTAATTAAAATAGATATTTAGAATTTTAGGGATGATAGGATACTAAAAAAATAATGGTTTTATACAAATGGTAGAAATCGTTGTTTTGGTAATAGATTTTTTTGGCACACTAGTTATGTGTGTTCAAAAGAATTTGGGAAATATATGGTTAAGGAGTATCACCCATCATTAGTGGGATATTGAGGGATCTAGGTTGTCCCCTATCAAAAAACTTACTATGTGATGTCTTAGTGAAAGGATGACTCACCAATCGCGAGTATATGAAGGTCTATGTTTTCATGCACGGTTGAATTTGTAGATATGTTGTTAATAATTCATTATGAAACTATAGAATTTTTTAAATTATTTTAGAATTTTGATTGGTTACTTTCCTTAGAAATTGATGATTCTTTTTTAAAATGGGATCATTGTATGATTTTTATATTTTGATATAAACTATTGTAGAAATTGTTTACTATAAACTATATTTATATAAATATTTCTAATAATATCACTCCAAGTGGAACCCGTAGAGAAGTCAAAGGGATAAAATATACTATGTTTCGTTATTCATCCCTTCTTTGGATCAAAGGTTCCTTTGAGTATTTTATATACCATTTTATGGAAATTTTAAATGTATCAAAAATCTTTAGGTGTACATAGTGATACATGGGCTATTAGTGGAGTTGAAGCATGGTGGATTTATAGAGTTTGAGGAATTAGGTTACCATTTAATTTTTATGTCTTTTTATGTGGTCTATATTGAAGTTGTTTTCATCCACTAAGGTAACCCTTGAATAATTTTGATATAAATTAAAAAATTTAGTTGTATTTCATTGGTATCATGCATCATGTTGAAGTCTATTATTAAGTGTAATATTTGTTTTTATATATTCCGTGGGAAAATTCATCCCCCACATATATTGAATTACATCGTCATTTATAGACACCATTTACTGTCATGGGTATGTTTCTTATGGCCAATTATCATCCATCCACTTACCAATACATTGATATGGGGTGGGAAATAAAATGTAGTATCAGTTTTGTTCGATCAAAAATCAATTTGGTAAAAGTTGAATTAGCTCGGTCCTTCTTAATATCTTTCTAGAACAAGTGTAAACTAACATGGTATTCTTTATCCTTCTTTGAGATAAACTTAAATCAGATCAATTCATTTGGACAAGATTGTATAATGGAGTCTTATTTTCAAGATATAAAATGATGACTATAAAATTTCATAGCTAATATTTCTATGTTAACATCCAGTAACAAGGGATTAGTGTACATAATGTGATTTGGAGACTCTTATAGGAATTGGAATGTCATTTTCATGGGTTTCTCCAATGAGAAAAAATTACATGAATTACCTGAATGACTTCCCACTATTAATTGTTATTTCATTATTAGTAATGACTTTTGTCTTTGTGAAATTAATTAATTAATTAATTTTTTTAAAATAATTTTCAAATGAATGATCTTGTAAAAGTGAATGATGGTTATTATTTTAAAATGGGTTGATACACAAAATGAATGATTACATTTTTCCCAAATTTTAGTTCATGGAAAATGAGGTTTGGGAAAACACAATTATTATAATAAGAACTTAATGAATTTTAATTGATATGACTCTTATTAATAAATTATGAGACCTGTCAGGTTGTCGTTAGAAAATGGAACCTGATAGGCATCATTGAAACAAACCGAGAGAATCTTCTAAGAATATGGTTGCACCTATGCAACTAGTGAACCAACTTTTACATTTGAGAATAGTATAATCATTTCAAGCCATGGATAGAGAGAATAGTGGGGATAATCCAAGACAATTGGAACAATCCATCCAATTTTAGAGTTAGAATACACCAATATTTGAGGGAGATTATAAACCAGAGAAATTTGAGAAGTAGTAGAAAAGGATGGGTTGTATTGTGGATTTTATCATCACTCAAGGAAACCACAACGTCTACTTGAATAAATATATGATGGAGGATCTTTCACTCCCGTGTTGGGATTTATCGTTTCAGGGTAAATTGGACCAAGGACATTCATGGGAGGATATTAAGGAATTGTTCAATATAAAATTATATCCGTACACATTAATAATTCAAAGTACAACTTCTATACTATTCTTGAATAAGGGAAAACTATTTCACAGAGAATGCTACTATATTTTTTAATTTAGTTCACTTTACACCGAGAGTTACAAATAATGAATCATTAATGGAACTTATCATTAATTAAAGGCTATTAAATGGGTTTCTGTCACAAACCCCTCACCATAATGTTTACCACTCCTAGGTCGGAAATTTGAAAAGGGAGATAATGGCCCTTGAGACCCGCCTCCAGTAGGCCCAAGGTTGGCGTCTAGCACTGAGGGTATAATAAACACACAAATCAGAGGAATTACCCTCTAAGAGAACACATGAGTAAGAGAGATATAAGATAGACCCCAACCAACTCCAACTATGATTTTAAATATAAAAGAAACCAAAGTAGACATATGTAATTCCATGAAAAAGAACTACAACATAAAGGGTAAAAACAACAAGTACCCAAAAGTAAGTAAAAACAACAGCAACCAAAAGCCTGAACTGCTCCTGCAACACCAAGCTAGTAGAAATTGGCTTGATCACCAACCTTCTCCACGTGACATGAGAAACTGTTTATATATACATAGGGTGAGTATAACAGTATACTCAGTAGGATCCTCCCCGAAGCCTCTCGTGAAACAGTAATGAAAGAGTCCTAAAGCATAGTGAACAACAACTGAAACTAACTCGCCACCTAAACTTGTATTCTATGTTATGAACCACACCATGGCTACTCTAACCAAGTAACACCTATAAGAATATATCATACAATAATGAATATCAAGGGTACCCTGCTACTACTTCCCAACTATTTTGCTTCTTTTCCCCAACATCGCACGTCCTGAGCATCTCTCTCCAAAATGACTTGCACTCAGACACCTGGGTGAAGCACCAAAATATGCACCTCATGAAACAATACCACCACGTCCACACACCAAAGTAACCAGGTATTTTCTAAGAGCCACCACATCTCACATAATGTGTATCATACATCGGGTATTATACCTCAAGCCATTAAAAACCATACACCGAGTAAAGATCCTCAAGCCATCACGGCCTATATATGTTACACATATAGTAGTCCATAGAAAACTATATCTAGAATATATTTTTGTGAATATGAACATTCCATTACAGCCCTCTATAAAAAAATATGGGGGAAAACTAACTAATGTGCCTGCCAGGACCAGTAACTACCAAGAGAATAGAGTGGGGTCAAAGGGGGTAGACATCCATCCATCCTCCCACCAGAATGGTGGGGAAAGCACACCCAGGGCTCAAAATTCCTGGGGTGTCAGTTTCCCTTAATGATAGGGTGGAGTAGCGTATAAAATTATAAACAGTACAGAATATAATATAACTCACAACAACAATATGGGCATAGCCTAGTCTTAGACACACTAATGCTAACGTCTCTCAGACTCTGGGCTTCTACTTCTAAGACTATGAATCATATATGCACAGAACCATTTAATGATATTTATTATATTACTTCATTTCCTTTTTTAGTTCCACTATATGTTAATTAATTCATTATACATTAATTAATCGTGAAAAATTCGGCATTAATATTCATTAAAATCACACCAAAAGTCAATTGTTCCTTCAAAATTGTAACCTCATCATTATGTTCCAGAATCTCCATACCCATGAGATAAGAAAATTTATTCAATTATTAATTATAGAATTACTTTCATACATTCCCAAGAATTCTAGAAAAACAATTTGTTCTACTAAACACTAGGGGGCTCAACAGGGTGAGTTGATGTACTACCTGTCATGTCTTTACCGCTTATTGCAAGAGTATATACCAATCATTCCTTGATAAGCTAATCATGGAAAGAACGTGGAATACCCCGCGCGTCATTTCCTCTTTCGGAAGGAAGGTAAGTAGACCAACTACCTTGAGAAGTTGGGAAAAGTAAATTATATAAACAACCTATCAAAAAATAGAAAGCATCCAACAATCACATTCACTCTATTCCATCATCCCTTATGTCCTCCCTGACAACCACATGCATAAAATGATGAATCTCGCCACTCTAGGCGTCATCTTCTACCACAACCAAAAGAGGCCTCAATGCCCCCACATATCACCACAGCCATCCAAGATCACATCACAACACAAGTAGCAGGGAAATAACACCACATTAATTTGGCTCATGGCCCTATAACAATCAAGAGGGTAACTCAGAACCCTTAAATAATTTTGAATCAATCAGTTGTTTAATCCAAATTTAATTAACAGATATGTTATTCGTAGGTTCCAAATTTGGGAAACCTAATTATCAAGCTTTCACACATAAATGAACATGCTTACGACACCAATTTGATTAACATCAAATTACAATAAGGACAATATTCATTTACATGCCACTTTATCGTTATCCAAAAAATAATAAATTAATCACGAATTATGTTCTTTAACGATTTCCATCATGAAAATGCATAAATATCACACAATCTAGCAAAAACAAGATGAAATAACCAATGATCGACATCAATTTATTTATCTTGTGGAATTATTTATTATGTCAATTCCTTCATCATCCAGTGGGATTAATGAATGATAAATATACATTTGCACGAAAAATAAAGAGATGCAATGAATCCCCTATATCAAATAGTTCCTCACGTTCTTTATCAACACAACGGGTCACGATCCTCCTATCGCAACAACTGCATCCATCCAAGGATTCCACGGTATGACAACACCAACCAAACCCCAAGAAAAACCCCATTAGAAGAATGTATATTACATGCTATAATATGGAATGGAGAAATAAGAGGAGACGATACCTAAAGGAATGATGATAAAACATATCTTATATAGAAGATTGACCGATAGATCTCAGTAGCATCAAAATAGAGTAGAACCAATCTGAGGAGTAAATTTTGATTCTGAAACTCTAACGGGAAGGATTGAAATGTTATAGTGTCTCATAGCCGAGAACAACGAGGAATAACAAAGGAGGATTATATCTTGTCCCTTTTGACGATTTAATGGGGTGAATATTTAAAATATGCTTAATTCCCCATTAAAAGAGGATCGCATTAACCAACATAGTTGGACCAAGTAAAAACTTACAGATCCATAGGAATAATTAATATATGATTTATGGCCTTTCAGTCGGCCTTAAGTGTCCTTAAAATAAGGCATTAAATGTATTATACGTCAATGAATACCTCAAAGAGGTTAAACTATAGGAAGCTGGAATCATTGTTCATGAACCTCACTGGTCTGGAAACACTACAGACCTACCATTACTGTACACCTACCGTTACTGTAAACCTATCATTAGAGGTTACCGATATAGGTTACCAATAGACCTCACCGTTCTGGAAACACTATTCATAGAGCCTTACTGATTGAAATGTTCACAAAACATCACTGATGGAACACGGTTCGCTGAGCCTCATTGATAAAACACTGTTCCCTAAATCCTCACTAATAGAAAATTGTTCCCTAAATCCTCTGTAATAGTACGTTGTTCACTAAATCATCACTGATAGAACACTTTTCACTAAAACCTCACTGATCAAAAACTATTCACTAAATAATCACTAATAGAACATTGTTCACTAAATCCTCACAGATTGAACATTGTTCACTGAACATCACTGGTAGAACACTGTTCATTAAATCTTTATTGATGAAAATTTTTTCACCAATTCCTCACTAATAGAACACTATTCACTGAATCCTTACTCATAGAACATTGTTCACTAAATCCTCACCGATTGAACACTGTACATTGAAACTCACTGGTAGAACATTTTTCACTAAATCCTCACTGATAGAACATTATTCACTAAATCCTAATTGATATAAAATTTATCACTAAATCTTAACTGATAGAACAATGTTCAACGAACACCACCGACAGAACACTGTTCACCTACCATTATATTTTACCAATAGAGGTTATAAATAGAGGTTATCGATAGAGGTTACCTAAATAACTGTTCAATGATTGAACAATTCATAGAATTGGAAATTAGGCACATGAAAGAGAGGTTACTGTTAGAGGAAACTGAAAGAACTGTTCACTGATAAAACTATTCATAGAATTAGAAATTGGGAAAAAATTATGGGGATAAGTCACCTTGACCCCCCAGAACACCTCAAACACCATATTTTCACAATGTAATGAACCAGAGAGTCCCGAGCCATTACATCAGATACTTCTCAAAACATTCTCATCCTCGAGAATTCCTAACCAACCTAAAAAAACAAAAAAAACAAAACGGGGTCTGAAAAACGCCCCATCGAGATACCTATCAAAAGTGGGAAAGAAACAAAAGGCACATAAGAAATTCATAAATAAAACATGAAATTTCTAACCACAAAGGGAACATTATTACATGAAAGGAGTTAAACATCAAACAACTTTGGGTACTGAGTAAGTATCTATGAATCAAATTCACAGGTACCCTCCTCCATTCCATCATGTTTCAAAAGGAACATGAACTAATTGGATAGAACGCCCATGCAATAACTTCTACTTGTAGTCTTGGATCACCATAGGTCACTCCTCAATGGTTGCATCATCATCAGCATCAAGCTCTCCCTAATCGCTGATGTGAGAGTCATCATAAAGATAACAACCAAGCTATGATAAATGAATAACATCATGTATCTAACTAATCTGTGGGGGAAGTGCTACTCGACACGCCAAATCTCCAACATGAGATAACACCTCCAAATGCCCAACAAACTAGTGAGAAAGCATACATACACAACCCAACCTTCACTGCCCTTGATGGGGAGTCACCTTTAGAAACACATGATCCC
This sequence comes from Viscum album, assembly GCA_963277665.1. Lineage (NCBI taxonomy): Eukaryota > Viridiplantae > Streptophyta > Magnoliopsida > Santalales > Viscaceae > Viscum > Viscum album. The sequence continues at coordinate 1,971,688,575 of OY728132.1, forward strand.
CAAAATTAAACTCCAAGGGTCTCGTCCTTTGATCAACATATGATTTCTGACAATCTTGTGTTGTCTTCTTCCTCTCACGAGTCTCCTGGACCATCTCAGTTGTATTCTGCACTAGTTGCAGTCCGATAATTGGTGACTCTCCGAACCCAGCCCATCACAACAGAGAATGGAATGGCCGACCATAAAAGGGTTCAAAAGGAGTCATACCTATGGTGGAGTGAATACTATTATTGTAAGAAATCTCCACCAAGGGTAAGTGCTTCATCCATGAACCTCGAAAATCAAGAACACAAGAGAATAACATCACTTCAAGTGTTTGGATGGTTTGCTCTGTCTGACCATCCATTTGAGGATGAAAAGCAATGTTAAGGCATAATTGAGAACCGAAAGAATGTTGGAGACCTCTACACACCGTATATGTAAAACAAGTATCTAGATCAGAAAAGATTGTCCTAGGGACTCCATGAATTCTCACAACCTCCTCTAGATAATGCCTTGATAAATCATTCATTGATCATGACTCAATGATTGTTATGAAGTGGTCCAATTTTGTAAAACGATCTACTACCACACAAATAGAATCACTTCCTCTTAGAGCTTGAGGTAAACTAGTAAAAATTCCTTTGATATGTCCTCCCACTTCCACTGAGTTATCTCTAATGGTTGGAGAAGTCCACCTGGAACATGGTGTTCAACCTTCACATTCTAGAAGACTAAACATTAGGACACAAACTCCACAACCGCACACTTCATCCAAGGGCACCAAAACGGTCTGCTCAAGGCTTGGTACATCTTTGTCATGCCAGGATGCACCGATAAAGGAGAACTATGAAGCTCTCCGAGAACCGTCTCGTGCATCATCAAAGGACAAAAAATACTTCCATGACGCTACACTAAGTGTTGGTCATCCTCTGACCAACCATGAGGGGCCTCACCAAAAAAAACTTGGACTCTCCAAACCTCCACCTCTAGAACTCCAAACTAGAACACTTCCACCTTCTTCATCAAGGATGACTATACCATCTTCTGAAAAAGACAACATCTACCCCCAACTTCTTCCATATCAAGATACAAAGGTGTCAGTTCTTTCATTACTCTTCATGAATCACCAGATTCATGCACAGCATCACTATGTGAATTTCGGATCAGTGCATCAGCTAAAACATTCCCTTTTCCAGGTGTATACTATATTATGATGTTGTATTCCTGCAAGAACTCCATCCACCGACACTATAATATGTTCAAGTAATGCTGGGAGAAAACATTCCTCAAAATCTTATGATCGGTGAAAACCACAAAGTGCTCACCAATGAGGTAATCTCTCCACATCATCAGAGAAAACACCATGGCTTCCAACTCACGAACATGGGTGGAATAGTTGCGTTCATGGGGATGAAACTAACGATACCCATATGAAACAATTGACCTTTACTACATGAGAACACAGAGTAACCCCAGATTTGAGCCTCGCTAAAAACATCAAACTGAACTCCCTCAGCTGGAGGACAAAGGACTGGAGCACTTAATAACTTCCCTTTTTAGATATTCGAAAGCTGCCAAACACTGATGAGTCTATATGAGTGCCTGATCCTTCCTATTCAAAGCCATCAGATAAGTCTCAACTCATGTGAATTTGTCTACGATCCTAATGTAGAAGCCTACGAAACCAAGGAAATTTTGCACCTCTGACACTGTCTTGGGAGATTCCCAAGACCCAACTTCTTCTATATTCGATGGACCCAAAGATTCTCCCTATTAGGACACAACATGACCCAAGAAACAGACTTGTCGAGCCCAAAACTCACACTTTGACAACATCCCAAATGGATAATGTTGGCGATGAACTCCCAAAATAGCTTTTATATTCTCTACATGCTTGTCTTCAGATGTTGAGTACACAAGGATGTCGTAAATTAAAACTACCATAAACTTGTACAAAAACTCACAGAACACAACATTAATCAATACCATGAATATAGCTGGATCATTCGTCACACCAAATGGGATTACAATGAACTAATAATTCCCATGACGAAAATGGAATGCAGTCTATGAGATATCCTCATTCTTCACACGCATATGATGATATCCCAACCACAAGTCGATCTTTGAGAATCAACATGCACATTTCAGTTGATTGAATATGTCATCAATCGGTGGAAGAGGATAGTGATTCATTATTTTCACTTTGTTCAAGTGATGATAATCAGCACACAACAGCAAACTGTCATCTACTTTCTTCATGTGAAAAACTAGTGCACCACCTGGTGACACACTTGACCAAAAAAAAACCTCACTACATCAAAAGGGTCTATCCTATATGAAGACATAGAGATAGGGGACACTCCTGGATGTAGCTCGATCCTAAACATGATCTCTCTTCGATGGGGTAATGCTACAACCTTTTCTGGAAAGACATTAGGGTACTCCTCCATGACCCTATGAAATGAGAACTACTAAAACTCTAAAGAAAACAACATCATCTCATCCATCAAGAATGATAAGGATGTAACATGCCTCGGACCCATATGAGGATCTCTCTCACAAACAAACACCACTTTATCTTCATCTGCACCAATGAAAATGACCATCTTATAGAAGCAATAAACGGTATCCTGCACTGGATAAAACCAATCCATGCTTAGGATGACATCATATGGTTTTTTTCATAAACATTGGAAATCTCCCCAGGAGTGGTGTTTCCCCAACACTAGCTCACAGTCTCTACATACTTCAACCATGTCAGCTTGACATCTAACTGGTGTAGTCAACTCCAAGGGGACGGGAATCCTCCCAACCTAAAGTCAAAATCATGGACAATGGTATGTGATATGAAGAATTATGTTTCTCCTGAATCAAACAATGCATACACAAATATAAAAAACATGAAATGGGTACCTCGAATGATGTCTATCTCACCTGTAGTTGGAATTTCTAGACCATGAAGCTGTCCACGACCTCCACCGTAGTATCTCTTACCCAGATGAAGACCACCACCATGGTCACACTCTTCTATATGAGGATGGGGAGCATCCTGGGGTTTTCCTCTACATGTCCCATCTACCCTCTGCCGATCTAAAGCTGGTGCAAACGGCTGCTGCTGCCTCAGCTAGAACTATCTCAACAGAGGAACCTGGATTGTAGTGCCTGATGCATGATGACTGCACTAAAAGTTTGGGAAATCCCGTTGTTTTTGGCCATTTCCACCACATGAAAAACAAGCGCCTGATCACTTCTCATAGGCATAAGAGTTGCTGCCTCAGGAGAAATGATATGTGAAGGGCTGGGACCTACCCCTGACTGAATGGATACTCTTCTGCCCTGAAAACATAGAACCCCGGACCACATCTCTACTTCGTTAAGACACATACTAATTCCCCTATCATGATGATATGTTCCTATCCAAAGTCCTTTCGACAACCTCTGCCATCTCCCGCACCTTACGATTTGTTTTCATCAAAAAATGGGGTGACCTGGAGCGGGATCTCTGGATGCAAAGCCTCCTCGAAATGCCTCACCTTAGCCTCCTCATCTAGCAGTAGGTCTGAAGCATACTGTAAAAGGTTCCTGAAACGAATTCCAAATTCTCGAACACTGGAGCTCCCCTGTCAAAGGGTTAGATGCTCCCGGGGATTAGACGCCTTCAGAGTCGAAGAAAGAAACATGACTCTAAACCTGTCTCAGAACACCTCCCATGAGATCGTTGACTCCTCACGATCCTCGAGGAACAATAACCACCACTGCCTCACTACTCCACAAAGTATCGTCACAACCAAGGACAATCAGTGCTCTTTATGAGAAAAAATTGAACTGAAGCTGATCTTGACCTCTTATAACCAATCTTCCATGAATGCAACTGAAACGGATCTGTTATACTTTTGCAGACTCTAACGAGGACGTCGACCTGGATCCATAACTATAAAATAACAACCATTAGAGTTCCTAAAACTATAATACAGAAGAATCAACATTAATTAAATAATTGTTTTCTTTTATTCATTTTATGTTAACCTATCCCAAGGTCTACCCATTCAAACATAGGCACAAAGAAGAATGATGCATGATACTTTCCATGTTCACTACCCTACAACTAGTATCACCATGTTTAGTATCCATTTTAAATATATAGGTCCATACATCAGATAATAGGGGGCCCTAAATGCCTATGTCTCACCCAGTCTGTATTGTTTACCTCACATTCCTAACATGAATGACACAGTTTCCCGACCAACCCATGAAACCTCACGAGATCATAACTCCAAACTCCATCCTATCCATCAACTAGACCTTTGATACCCCTCTGTCACGACCATATCACCACACAGTCTACCCCTCCTGGGTCGGTAATGTGAAAAGGAGATAATTTCCACCATGTCTCACCTCTAGTAGGCCCTGGGTTTGTGACTATCACTGAGGGTGTAATAAAAACACCAATGGGAGGCATTACCCTCTTAGAGAACACATGAGGACGAGAGAGATAAGATAAAAACCATCCAAATCCAACTCAGAACTGAAATATAAATGAAACCCAAGTTCACATATGTAATGACATGGAAAAAAACTACAAATGAAAGGGGAATGCCTACAAGTACACTAAAGAATGTAAAAATAGCCGCAACCACAAGCCCAAATAGCTCCTGCTACCCCAAGCTAGTAGAAATCAACTTGATCGCCACCTTGCTCTAAGTGACCTTAAAAACAATTTATATATACATAGGTTGAGTATAATAGTATACTCAGTAAAATCCTCCCTGAATCATATCGTTAAAAATTAGAGAAAGCATGCTAAAGAGTAGTGAAATAGAAGTGAAACCAACTTGTCACCTATGTAGGTATACTAAGTTCCCAACCTCACCATGGAAACTCTCACCAAGTAACGCATACAAGAATATATCATATAATAAATAATATCAAGGGTACCCCACTAATTCCCCCACTAGTTTCCCGCTTTTCCCCAATGTCACATGTTATAAGAATCTCTCTCTAAAAAGGTTTGCATGCAGACACCAGGGTAAAGCACCACAACATGCACCTCGTACAACAAAACCACCCCGTCTACTCACCATAGTAACCAGGTATTTTTTGGAATCCACCACAGATCTCATAATGTGTATCATACGTCAAGTATTATTCTTCAAGTAATTATAGCCAATAAACCATGTAAGGACCCTCAATCCATCACTTCCTATACAGGTTACACATATAGTAGTCCATAGATAACTATATCCAGGATATATGTGTGTGAATAACCACAAGACATTACATCCCTCTACAAACATAGATGTGGAAAACTAACCAATGTTCCTGCCATCACCAGTAACTACATAGTGAAGAGAGCTGGGCCAAAGGGGGTAGTCATCCATCCATCCTCCCACAAAAATGTTGGGGAAAACAACCCTCAGGGTGTCAGTTTCCCTTAATGACATGGTGGAGTAGCATATAGAAACATAAAAGTACAGTATATACTATAACTGGCAACCACAAACTGGTCATAACCTAGAATTAGACACACTGCAGCTAACGTCTCTTACTCTTTGGGCTGCGACATCTAAGACTAGGTATCCTATATGCACACAACCATTTAAAGAGATTTATTAGATTTATTCATTCTATTTTTCAATTCCACATTACGTTAATTAATTATTTGTACTTTAATTAACCATGAACAATTCCACATTAAGTTTCATTAGTATCACACCAAAGTAAATTGTTCCTTCAAAATTAAAACCTCATCATTATGTTCCAGAATCTATATCACCATGGGTTAACACTATTTATTCAATTATTCATTATATAATTACTTTCCCACATTCGTAGGCATTATCGAAAAATATTCTATGCTACCAAACACAAGGGGGATCAACACGTTGTGTAAATGTACTACCTGTTGAGTGTTTCCCACTTATAGAAAGAAAATATACCCATCCTTCCTTGAGAAGATAAACATGGAATTCACATGGCATACCCCATGTGTCTTCACCTCTTTCAGAAGAAGTGTAGGTATACCAGCTGCCATGAGCAGTGGGGAAAAAGTAAAGTAGATAAATAACCAGTTGAAAAACATCAAGCATCCACCAATCACATCCATTCCATTCCATCATCCCTAGTGTCCTCCCTAACACCCACATACATAAATTGATGCATCTCTCCACTCTAGGCGTCATGTTCTACCACAACCAAAAAGGCATCTATGCCCCGTCATATCACAATAGCCATCCTGGATCACATCAAAACACATGCAGTATGAAAAAAACACCACATTAATTGGGCACTTAGACCTACAAGAATCATGAGGGTAAATTATAACCCCTTAATTAATTATTAAGAAATCAGTTCATTAATCCATATTTAATTATAAGATAGTTTATTCGTAGGTTCCAAATTTGGGAAACCTAATCATCAAGTTATCATAAATAAATGAACATGGGTACTGCACCAATTTGATTAATATAAAATTAAAACAAGAACCATATTCATATACATTTCTTGTAATGTTTATCAAAAAATTATCAATTAATACCATTTTACATTCTTTTACAATTTCCATCAAGAACAAGTATAAATATCACACAATCTAGAAAAAACAAGCGACAATAATATATGATCGAAATCAATTTATTTATCCGGTTCATATTTTTTTAATTTCAATTCCATTGTCATACAGTGGGATTAAAAAATTAGAAATATATTATTGCACAAAAAATAAAGAGAAGAAACGAATCCTCTACCACAAATTATTCTCACATTCTTTATCCACACAATGTGTCACGATCCTCCTCTAGCGCAAACTGCATCCACCCGAGGAAGACATAGTACGACAGAACCAATCAAACCCAAAGATAAACCCCATTAGAAGCATGAAGATTGAACTATATAATATGGAATGGAGAAATTGGAGGAGACGATCCTGAAATGAATGACAATCAATCATACATTATATCGAAGATTGACAGATACAACTCAGTTGCATCAAAATAGTATGGAACCAATCCGAGGAGTAAATATTGATTGTGCAACTCCTACGTAAATGATTTAAAGGATATATCATCTCATAGCAGAGAATAAATAGGAAGAACAAGGGGGGTATGATATCTTCTCCATATTGAAGATTTAATGTGGTGCCAGTTTAATATACGCTTAATTCCCCATTAAAAGCGGGTCACGTTAACCCACATGGTTTGAAAAAGTAAAAACTTCCCGAGACATAGGAATAATTAATATAGGATTTATAGTCTTTGAATAGGCCATAAGAGTCCTTAAAATATGGCTTTGAATGTATTTCATATCAAAGAAAACATCAATGGAGAGATACTGTAGGAAGCTAGAAACACTGTTCATGAACTTCACTGGTCTGGAAACAATATAGACCTACCATTACTGTACTCCTACCATTACTGTACACCTACCTTTAGAGGTTACCGATAGACATCAACATTTTGGAAACACTGTTAATGGAACCTCACTAATTGAACTGTTCACAAAACCTCACTGATAGAACACTATTTACTGAACCTCACTAATAGAACATTGTTCACTGAATCCTCACTAATAGAACAATGTTCACTAAATCCTCACTGATAGAACATTGGTCGCTAAATCCTCACTGATAGAAAAATGTTCACTAAATCCTCACTAATAGAACACTGTTATCAAAATCCTCACTGAAAGAACACTTTTCACTAAATCCTAACTGGTCAAACATTGTTCACTAAATCCTCACTGATAGAACAATGTTCACTAAATACTCAATGATAGAAAATTGTTCCCTGAACCTCACTAATAGAACACTATTCACTGAATCCTCACTGATAGAACACTATTCACTGAATCCTCACTGATAGAACATTGTTCACTAAATGATCACTTATAGAACATTGTTCACTAAACATCACTGATAGATCAATGTTCACTAAATCCTCACTGATAGAATTTCGTTCACTAAATTCTCACCGATAGATCACTATTAACTAAATACTCAATGATGGAACACTATTTACTGAAGCTCACCAATAGAACATTGTTCACCTACCATTATAGGTTACATATAGATGTTATAGATAGAGGTTACCAATAGAGGTTACCGATAGAGGTTACTAATAGAACTGTTCCCTGATGGAACTATTCACAAAATTTAAAATTTGGAAAAGGAAAGCGTGGTTTCCAATAGAACTGTTCACTGATGAAACTGTTCAATGAATTGGAATGTTAGAAAAATTATTCGGGATAAGTCATCAGGACCTCCCAGAACATCTCAAAACTTATATTTTCACTATGTAATTGACCGGAGAGGTCTATGTAATTACAGGTTCACTCGATTATTATTGTGCTCACTAATACATAATATAAAGATTTGATCAATAAATAAGTTTGTGATAAAAGGGTCATCACATTAGTAATGAGATGATGATTCATGTTGATACATATGAAAAATCGTGGAATATATAATACTAGAATAAAGTATAATTAGGACACCAATATACTAGGTGAGAGCATGAATTATACTCAAATTTCTTGGCCAGTGAATCTTATTAAAAAACAATGATCCATCATGGATGTTTTTAATGTGGTTCATCCAAAAACATGAAGAGACTATGTATAAACCACCTTGGTTCTTCGACAACTATAATAATATTTTTAATATTCAATAAAATTTTCAAATTAATATGATGTTAGGTTCATGGGACAATTTTTAGGTAACATAAGCATCAAATGATTCAAAGGGGAAAGGGTATAAAAATAAATATCATTAGAAGAACAGAGCTAGAAAATTCTAACTTATTGAATATCATGACTCCATAGTTACTGTAATCTCAATTAGGATAAAAGGAGTAATGAGAAATGACTATGAAATTATATGCAGTGGAGTAGGTAATTAATGTTGATCAACCTTGACCATCTAAAATTTGACGTAAAATTCCTATGAATTAATCTTTTATAAATGTTTTATCATAAATGCATGATTTTCATTCATTTATTTTTTATCGTTCTATTATTTTGTAGTGTACAAAAAATGAGATGATGACTTCTATGATATTATTTAATACTCCTCTTGGTCAAATAGAGTGTCAAGAAATTATGTGTAGATAATGTTCTATAATTTTTGATAGATCTATGATAAAATAGATTTTCACTATGCTTGAGATGGATATTTTTTATAAATTACACATTATAGATTTTTTGAGAACCTTCAAGGATCTCGTCGACTATTAAATGAAAATTAGTGTTTCACAATTGAAGATGGAATAAAGCATATCTTTTGGGGATACCAAAGTGTAATGGTAGATATAATGAGAATTTTTGCATCAAAAGATAGAATTATATCATAATAGTATGATGTTTTTTTCTATCATTATCAAATTAGAACAGGAAAAACACTTTTCCATTTGTAGTGGATATATTTCTGAATATTTTTCATGAAATTTTATATGGGTAACCACATATAATTGATGTGGGGTATAGAATTAATCTACTTGTTGTGACCAGTCATATTTTTATTTTGTATTATATGGTGTATTCATAATAATTAAGGGAGTTGAAATTTTATTTGGAAGAGATGGATGGTGAAGGGATCATTCTGATTAGAACAAATATCTGGGTAGTATCAGTATTGTTTCTAAAAAGGGGGATGGAACACTAAAGTTGTGTAGGTATTATCATAATAATAAAAATGTTTTGACAATGAATAGGTATCAAAATCCATGCATTAATGAATTAGTAAGTCAATTCAGTGCATCTCAATTGTTATATTTGATGAATATGTGATCAAGATATCACTAATTATATGTTCAAAAGAATAATATTCTATATAAATCATTTTCAGAAAATATAACCCTTATGAATATGTCCTAATTACTTTAGGAATTATGAGATCACTAGAATTATTTATTTAATTGATGGATCAGATATTTCGACAATTTCAGTATTCTTTTTTTGGTGGGGTTTTCGAATGACAACTCGATGTATTAATGGGAATTATATGACCCTGAGAAACACATGGATATAGTGTGGGGAATCTTGATAAACCAAAAATTGTATTCCAAATAATCAATGATTTATTTTTGGAATGAATATGTAGTTTTCATTTCTCATGTAATTCATGAAATGAGTGATTCCATTTATATAGTAATGATTAATGTTGTTATATCTAGCAATATTCCAAATAATTTCAACAAGCTATAGTGTATTCTTTGTCTAGATAGTTATTACCATGGATTTTTCTGTGATTTTTCTAGAATATCTTCAACAATGATAGATTTTACAAGGATGAGTGTTTCATTCCAATGAGACAGGAAATGTCCGAAGTCATTCTAGGAGTTGAATGTTTTTCGTACATTAGTACCTATCTTGATATTTCAATAATCAAGACCATTATTCATGGTGTATTGTGGTGCTTATAGATTAGGGTGGGAATGTCCTATCAAGAAGGGATATCATGTAGTTTATTATGAACAATAATGTCTAGAATTCCTGAAAATAACTACCCCAAATAAGATTTGGATTAAGCTAATATAGTCCATGATTTGAATAATTGGCATCATTACCTATTTGGGGAAAAATAATCTATGTTTACAGATCATAAGAGCATGAAAAATATTTAATCACAATAGGATTTAAACCATAGATAAATAATATAGAAGGATTATCTATTAATGTTTGATGTTGACTTGGCGAGTGTACTAAATATTTTCAATTCAGTGGAAGATGAGTTAACCAGAATGTAACATGACCAATTAAGAAAAACAGTTACAAATGAGTTGTAGTTGATGTTAGTCCTAATCGACATGCCTGTGGAATGTTAGTAGGTAGGTGATGTTTGGTTTTCTTTCAATTATCAGTGGTTCCTTATTTGTTAAGTATTGTTAAAGTGAATGATACATCCGCTTCATTTTTTATTGTGATGAGTTAAAAACATAATGGTGGGGTGATGAGTGAGGGATATAGTTTGGAATAATGATTACTATTGTGACTCCAATATAATATGGTCTTAACAAGGTATTATTAGGAACAAAATATTCATGCTTACCACCAATCAGAATGGGATGTTCATTCTATAAAATATTATATGTATAAATCATTGAATGAACAGATCTTGTATAATTCTATGAAAAGTAATGTGGTTGTTTATATTTCAAGATTACTAATTTGATAGCTTGTTAAGGAAGGGAATTATTGACCATCAGGTATGATGAAATCTATACCAATCCTTGTATGAAAAATATAGTAGATATTTATAGATTTTTTAATAGTTATCAAAAAAATATTTTAAGAACATTATCCAATATGGGTAATAGTGGATCACCTCATAATGTAGGCTCATTTCGTCCAATTCCTGAATCAAATTAGGTTAAATAATTTTAAAAAAAATATTTGTGAAGTGATAAGGGACACGGAATAATAGTTTAAATATTCATAGTTAGATATATCAACACTATATATAGTTTCGTGAAATCTATTCTAAAATCCCATTGGACTCATTTGAAAATTACTATGATGTATCACCCATAGACGGGCATTCAATACCAAAGGATGATACAAATGCCAGAATACAAGTTCCTTGATTCTGTAATATATTTTCTTGTCTCATGGAAAGGTCTTATATTGTTGGTGGAGTTATAGTATATCAATATCTATTGGGCCTCAATACATATAGATCCTTTGAATATTTGTATGGGTGTCTATATTGTTATCCACATTATAGAGTATAAATTTGTGGTACCATAATAGTTGGACCAATATTGTTCCAATAAACAATGGATAAGATTTATTTGTTTGGTAAATGGAGGGATGTGGATCAAAGTCCCCAAAAATCATAAGAAGATATTCCCCAACAACCATTTTTATGGTGTCTAGTAATGTATTCTTGAGGATCTCACAGTGGGATGGAAATCATCATTTAGGGTGGCAGGGGATGTTTTATCCTCTTTACATAGGTTATTTTAGGATACTGAAAGAGGTTGTTGAGGTGGTATATGTTTTGTCTTTACCACATTGAATATGTGTTGTAAATAATGTTTTCTATGTATCTTAGTTGAAAAATTATCACCCAAATCCATTCCATGTCATTCTTAGTGGACATGCTAAACAAGGGTTGAAAGGACACAAACATTAATTAATGGGAATTCTTCTTGATCTAAAAAAATAATTATTATGGTTATATAAAATGTTAACTTCAATGGTTTTACATTTTATGAATTTAAAATTCCATTATGAATTGTGATCGTTTCTAATATATTCATTGAACAGTGATCACATGATTAGTATAAATGTAGGGCATTAACAAATCCAATTTAGTCAGATAAAGGAAGTGATGGCCTCATATAGTAGACTTTCTCGATAACAAGCCCATTTTTCAGATCTAGGAAAGGAGTTTGTGTCATTGGGAATCACTTTTGACCAAGACCATGTCGAGCTTGAACACGTTATGCTTTAGCAGAACCGACTAAAGTAGAAGTATTTGTTAATAGAGATTACCACCAGATCAATTTTATCCGAGCCACCCCATGAGTCTGTCACCGTCACACACCTTACCCTTATGTCTTATTCAGGTGTTATAATGGGTTATGTAACAATACCCTAGCACTGTGACTATGTACATTAATTTTTTATAAAAAATGTGTAATCATTTTATTATAGTTATTTGTAAATCGTATTTAAAGTTGAAATAATATTTCTATTTAATATTCAACTACATAATCTATTATGATGAATTAATGGATTTTATAATTATATAACATTTTAATAAATTATTATTTTTATTATTATCAAATAACATTATATTAAATATAAATTATCAGAAAAAAATTATGAATGCAATTGTAATTTTTCTTGAGATTTGAAAGTTTGTTTTGTCAGAACATATGAATTTTAAGTAAATGACTGTTTTTATGTTAAAAGTAAAAATTCACAAATTTATAAAATTATTTACATAAACTTAATATTATTTTTGGAATCATGATGGAGAAATTATCTAATGGTTAATTTTTCTTAATTTTTTTAGATAATCGAATTTTAGGTTAATAATTAAATATCATTTAAATTTATAATTTGGTTTATAACATCATAATGACCATATAGTGATTAAAAAGAATAATAGAAACATTATGTTCGGAAAATATATGCTTACCACAATAATAATGTTATTTTCGTTTTCATTATTTTATTTTACAAAGCATTAGTAGACACTCCAATAAATATAAAACATTTTTCCTTTTTAAATTTTTTTCCTTAAGAGTGTGACTCATCTCAACATAAGCAACCAAATTATTTTAAAAAGTTGGCCCATTTTCCTTATAAAATATTGTTTTGTACTCCCATTTGGAAGAAAACATGGGAAAACCCTGTGATTGTTTGATCTATTGATTAGTTTGATGTGTTTTACCAAAACCTAAATATTAATGAATTCCTTCTCCTTTCCTATATAACCCACCCAAGCTCCCACTTCATCTTCACCCAATTCCCTTTGATTTAGACCAATGCCTGCCTTATTCTCTATATAATCTACCCAAGGAATCCCACTATTACAAAAATCATCTCTCAGGCCTCTCCCAATCCTTTGGGGTCACACATCCATGTAAAATATTCCTACGTTTCTATTTTTATCCAAGTTTCATAATCTTGTAATTCCCTTTTATTTTAAATTATAAAATTTGGGGTATGATTTCACACCTTCCCCATACTTCCCTCTTTAGGTTTAGATAATGGGAGACCACTTTATCTCTCATTAGTTCCTCCAATGTATATCTGTTACCATGCAGAAATTATATAAGGTATTTTATCCTTTCACGTTTATGTCCAATTTTTTTAAGTCATTTTTCACTTTTTTCAATTTAAAGCTTTATTGTATGAATTCACACCTAAACCATACTACATTATTTATGTTTTAAATATTAGAGACCTATTTATGTATCATTAATGCCTCCTATGTACACCTGTTACCATGCCAAAATTCCTTGAGGGATTTCAATCTTCTCTTTTACATCAAAGTAATTATTCTGAATTATAAATCTAAATTCCATTAAATTTATTGGGACATATATCTATATAACCCAATTTCTTTCCATTATATTTAAATTTTATGAGACACACATTTCTCCCTCAAAATCCATTTTTTTGATTTTTTATTTCACGCATTTATGTTGCCGAAATTGAACTATGATTTTCCAAGATAATGGCATTGTATTGGGAATACCATACACATTTCTCTACCAATGGTATTCACCTTTATCAAAAATCACTTATTTATTATAAGGATTCATGTATGTATTCCACATCCCAATGTCATGGAATAAATGATGATGATTGATTCCATGTTGAATGATCAATGTGGCACACTGATGCTTTGAATGATATGTTTATGAAGTGTGCACCGTGATACTGCTCCAATGAATTGGGTAATTTATAGTATCTTGAAATATCATATTCAATGATTGTTTACTCATTCTTATTCAAGTGAACCAAAGGTTTACTATTGATTCATGTACAATGAGGGTTTAATCATGCTCTATGTGCAATGAGCCTTGGCTCATGTTAATTCCATGTTAAGTGTTGCTGCCACATTTCCATGTTATGATTATCATGATTTATCATGAATTTATGTTAATGTTTATCTTTTTCTCAATTCATATACCTATTTTCTAATGTGTATTTCATTCCTCATGTTATAGAATGTTTATTCCATTACTGGGAATTATAGCACACCCATTTCTAATGCATGTACTCAGGTCATCCCATGAAATGCTAAGTATGAGGGAATGTAGTGGTCATGTAAAGGCTGTTTTCTATATAGATGTTAGGTGTTTTATGTTATAAAATGTTATGTAATGATCCTATGACCCAAATACTCAATAAATATCAATCATCAATGTTGAATCAAGTGATTATTTTATGTAATAATTCAGGTTTATGGGTGTAAAAAAAGAAGGGTTGTAATAGTTGGTATCAAAGGATAGGTTTAGGTATTTTTGGGATTAGGATTAGAAAATAATAGTGAAGACTTAGACACAAGAATAAGCATAATAAAAACATAATTATGTATTGGTGAGTATTGAGTAAGTGGTTTATCAATAAAATACATCCTTGTCTGTAAATGAGTGGGTAGAGGCACCTCTATCACAGATGTATCATAAGGGTAAAACCTGAAATCACTGTATTGAGCTAGTATCGAATGTTAATTGATGCCCGAAAGAGGGACTAGTTTCAATCACTATTATGACAGTCCCTGGGTATATGTTTTGATAAGTACACCTTCTTAGTTTGATCCCTTATTAAGGTAATTAAAAAATATTCCCCTAGGAATATAAGTTATATTGTAGATCATGAATATTATAGATTGAATCCAACAGATTCATATGTTAATGAAATAAAAGTTATTTATATGTCATCAGCATTGTCCTTGGATTAACGTTTATGTGGTACCCTTAACATTCCTTTTATTTTATCCCATAGATGATAATAGGAGGACTCCAGTAAACAATCGATTCAGAGATAAATATGATCAGTATGCTAATGAGATACCCTATCGGATGGGAGTGGGAATCGTGATCATTGACACACTTCTCTATATGTTAACTAAATATTATAATTGAAACATGGTTCATGAAAAATGTACACCCCCGACTAATGAAATAAGAAGTCGTTATCGATAGTTTCATGAGATAAAGGCCTCATACTATTAAAGGATCATCTGATCTCTCAATCGACGAACAATGGATCAACTCCATTGAAATGATCTTTTCCATCCTTTAATATTCTAGAAAGTAGAATGTTCTCTTAGTTACAAATAGTTTGGAAGGTGAAGCTAATCAATGGTGCAAGTTGATAAAAAATATGAATCCTGAGGAGGATATCGAAGCATTTGAATGGAAGGATTTCATAATATGTCTTTTGATAATTATTTCCATCACATCCTCTAGCATAAGATAGAATGCAACTTCCTTTCCCTTAAGATAAAAGAAGACGGATCTGTTGCAGAGTACGAGGAAAACATCAAAAGAATTGCATGATACGAATCCAACATTTTATTTAACCTTGACTACATATTTGACCAATTCTTTGGTGGGATGAAACCAAGCCTATGGAATGTGCTGGAGATTCTTGAGTTTGACATCAATGAGGAAATTGTCCTATGTGCCCTCATGGTCAAAATAGAGATTGGAGAATCTCAGGGGTACTGTGGGGGTAATAAACATAAGGTGGAAATCAATGTTGTCAGTCCAATGGATATATCCAATAGTGCTAAGATGATCTAGCACCCCACATGCCAATGGCGCATAAAGAAGTAGCCCGAAAATTTCTTAAATGGGATGAAGAAATGCATTAGGTGTGGAAGAGAAGGGCACCTAGCTGTTAACTTCTATCAAGAATAACCCACTACTGCAATAGAGGATATGAACTCTCCATTATAACCTCAATGAATTTTTCATTGCGACAACTATAGACAACTAGTGCATCTTGCAAATCAGTTCCTTAAGGCATGGGTTTTCAAAAAAAACCATCAACCTTTAAGGAATCAAGGGTGAGCTTTTTTTTCACTACTTCCTAAATGAACCCCGACAACGAAGTGGTGACATGAACACTAGTTATTCATTCAATATTAGAAAACATAATTTTTTATTCAGGTTCTATGCATTGTTTTATATCCCAAAATGTTAGTAGAACAATCCTGGAACCACCACAAATCAGGTATGTAAAGATGTCCTTGACTAAAAAAATGGGGAAATCATTGTATCCCAGGAATATAACTCCTCCCCTATCATAATATGTGGGTTGAATTTCCCACCGAACCATGTCTTACTCACTCTGGAGGAATTTGTTGAAATTATTGGAATGGATTGTGTTTACTTATATAGAGACAACATAAATTTTCATGAGTGGGAAAAAACTCTCAATGTGGAGAATTGACCCCTAATTCTATACAAGTGAAATGAGTAAGATGAATATTCATTAGCTCTATCATCTCAAGCATATATATTAGTTCCATATGGGCAAGTGTATATATCTTAGATGATTGAGGAAAAGGAGTCAACCATCCTTGAATACATTCTTGTTGTGTAGGAATTTGTTGAAGTGATTCCTGTTGAATTTCCTAGTCTTCCTCTTGGAAGAGATATAGAATTATCAATTGATATTATACCTGGGGAATTTCCAATATCCAAGACTCCATATAGAATTGGTTTTTTGGAGCTTGAGGAGCTAAAGAAACAATTACAAGAGTGTCTTGTTAATGGGTTTATAGGCCGAAGTGCATCCCTATGGGGTGAACCAGTCCACTTTGTCCAGAATAAAGAATGGTCAAGTTTCATTTGCATCAATTATCATGAGCATTAAAAAATCTTGATAATGAACATGTATCCTATCACACAAATAGATCACTTATTAGATTAGTTATGTGGAGAACAATTCATCTCTAATGTGGATTTGTGTTTGGGATATTATCATGTAAGGGTGAATAAGGAAGATATCTCCAAGACTGCTTTTCATACACGATATGGGAAATAGGAATTCATATTAATGATGTCCGAACTCACTAATGATCTAGAAAACATAATGTACTTAATGAATATATTATTTAGGGTTTCACTCGACAAATGTTTGGTAGACTTTATTGATTATATTCTAATATACTCCAAAACCACGGAAGATCATTAGGAGAATCTAAGAACTATACTATAGACCTTTCGAAACGAGAATCTATATGAATTGTCCAACAAGTGTGAGTTATGTTTGAAGGAGGTGTCATTCATGGGCTATATCATCCCAGGAAATGGGATATTTTTGGATCCCTCTAAAAAATGATATTTATCAATGGAAAAGGTCAACATCGGTAATGGATATCCATAGATTCTTGCGGTTAACTGGATATTATGGAAGATTTGTAAGATATGTTTTCCTGATTGTCCTACCATCTTACCAAGATAACTCAAAAGGGAGTAATGTATTCTTGGAGTGATGAATGTGAAGAATCCTTAATGGAGTTAAAAGGAGGCTTATCACTATGGCCATTCTCACATTACCCACAAAGTGGAAATTTTTTATTGTATTCAGTGATTCATCAAACAAGGGATTTGGCTGTGTGTTGAAGATAAATGAAAAATTCATTGCCTATGCTTAAAGGAACCATAAAGTTCATGAGATTAACTATCCAACACATTATATTAAGTTATCTGTAGTGATCTTCACATTAAAGATTTGGTGGCATTATATTTTTTGGGAGAAGTGTGAAAAATATATGAACCACAAAGCCTAAAGTATATATTCACACAGAATGAGTTGAACATTTTCCATTGAATATAGTTAGAGATGATCAATGACTATGTCTGCTCAATCCATTACCACCCTAGAAAAGCGATCAAGGTGGCAGATTCTCTATGTAAAGAAGACCCAATGATTATATCATTGATTAGAATTAAAAAGGATCAAATCTTCTTAGATATGATAATGATGGACATGGGAATCATTAAGAAGGTAAAATCATCAATCCTTTCAAAAATTATTTCTCAACCCTCTCTTTTGGAAAAACTAAATGATGCTCAAAACGACTATGTGAGAATTCAGAATAATGTGGAAGCTATCAGAAGAGGGATATCCTCTGAGCTCAATGTCAATGAAAAAAGAAATGTGACATTTGGGATACGAATATGTGATTCTTCATGTTCAGAGCTGATAAAGGAAAATTTAGATGACGCAAATTGTTCAAATTTATCTATTCTCTCAGGAAAAACAATGATGTATCGAGATGTCTGAGAGAATTATTGGTGGGATATTATAAATTAGGATACCATTGAGTTTAAATCAATGTGCCTGGTGTGTCAGTATGTGAAGGTTGAGTGACAGAACTCTAAGGGGAAGATGAAACTGTTGCCCATACCAGCATGGAAATGGGAGAACATCACCATGGACTTTGTCAACGGACATAGGAACACATCCAAAGGAAAAAATGAAATCAGGGTTGTTTTGGATCACCATAAAAATTCTTCACACTTCATTTCAATTCGAGATGATTTCATATTAGATCAGCTAGCACATATATACTTTGAGGAAGTTGTAAGGAAACATGATGCACCACTATCTATTGTATGTGATTGAGATCCATGATTTACCTCTACTTTTCAAAATATTTTTTAAAATGATCTGGATACTGAACTGAACTTTAGTAAGTCCGATCATCCTCAAACTAAGGACCAATCTGAGTGAACTATTCAGAAACTGGATGATATGTTATGATCATGTTCTATGGACTTCAAAGTAGGTTGGGACCATTTTCTTCCACTGGTTAAATTCTCCTTCAATAATAGCTTCCAATCGACTATCCGAATGGAAGCTAATAAAGCCCTATAAGGGAAGAGGTGGAAAAACTGACATATTGGGATGAATTCATCGAGTGTAAGCTGCCAGGACGAGAAATGGTCGAAGAAATGGTTGAGAAGGGGAAATCCATTCCGCAACATATCATGGAATCCTAGAGTCGACAGAAGAGTAATGAAAAATACCATTGAAGAGACCTTGAGTTTAAAGTTGTAGACATGGTATTTCTATGAATATTTATATGGAAGAATGTATTGAGGTTTAGAAAGAAAGGGATGTTATGTCATAGGTACATCAAACCCTTATAGATTCTTTATAATGTTGGGGGTGTGGCCATCAACTAGCACTTACACCAACCATGGCCAAAGTACATGATGTCTTTCATGTATCCCACATAAGGAAGTACATACTAGACCCTATACATGTACTCTTTTCCGAAGTATTATAGTTTGAGGATGATCATTCATATGAGGAGAAACCTGTGAAGATCCTAGATCGTAGAGATAATGTTCTACAAAATAAGGCAATGCCCCTCATAATGTTGTTGCGGCGAAACAAAATGTTCAAATAAGTGACGTGGGAACCAGAGGAAGTGATGAAGCTGATTTTTGAGCATATATTTTAGTGCGGGAAAGGGAAATTAAGAGGGATAAATTTCCTAAGAGGGAATATTGTAACTACCAAAAAATATATTAATTGAAATTCTTATAGATCTAATTAGTTGTTTGTTTTGGTTATATAAAATGTGACCATAATTGGTTTCATGTTTCTGGTGGTTAAAATACCATTATGAATTGTGACAGTTGCTAATAATTTCATTGAATAGCTATCACATGGTTAGTATTAATATAGGTCATTAACAAATCCAATTTACTCAGAAAAAGGAACCGATGTCCTCATCGAGAAGACTAACCCCAAACAAAGCCAATTTTCCAGAGCTCATAAAGGAGGTGGTGTCATTGGGATTCACACTAGACCATGCTGAAGAAAAGCCTTAACACGTTTATGTTGAGAAGAACTAACTATGGGAGAAGTTGAAGTTAATAATGATTACCACCTGAGCGATTTTATCTGAGCCACCCTTAGAGTTTGTTACCATCGCACAGCTCAGCCTTCGGCCTTATGCGGGTGTTATAAGGGGTTATGTTATGATACCCTAAAACAATTACTATGTACATTATTTATGTATAAAAAATGTGCATTAATTTTATTATTCTCTCTTTGTAAATCGTATTTAAAGCACAAATAGTAATTTCAGTTAATATTCAAATACCAAATATATTTTGAAGAATTAATGAAAATTTTAATTAAATAATATTTTAATAAATTATTATTATTATTATTAAATTACATTTTATTAAAAATAAAATATCATATAATTTTATGAATGCAATTATAATTTTTATTATGGTTTGAAAGCTGTTTTTGTCCAAACCCATAAATTTTCTGAAAATGTCGTTTATTATTTTAAAAGAAACAATTCACATATTTATAAAATTATTTAGATAAAAATAATATTATTTATGGAATCAGGATGTGAAAATTATCCAACTATGAATTTTTCTATCTTTTCAAAACAGTTGATTTTTTGGGTAAACATTAAATACAGTTTAAATTTATAATGTGATTTATGACATCATAATGACCCGATAATGATGTAATAAAATAATATAAACATTTTCTTCATCCAATATATGTTTTACCATTAAAATAATTTTATTTTGGGTTTCATTGATTTTATTTTACAATGATTTAGTGGACCCTCTAAGACTTATACCACATTTTGTCTTTTAAAATTGTTTTCCTTAAGAGTGGGACTCACCTCTAAATAATCTACCCTATTATTTTAAGGAGTTCAGCCATGGGAAATATAAAATATTGTTTTCCTCTTCAATTTCAAAAAATCTGTTGGCAAATACCAGGGGATGGTTTTTTGTATTTATTAGTTTAATGTTTGGTGACCCAAACCTAAATAATAAATAATTTCCTCTCTTTTCCTATTTAAAGCCACCAAGGCTCCCACTTCCTCTTCACTGAATGCATTTCTAGTCCATCCAACCCCTGACCTCCACTAACTATAATACTTAAATGGTTCACCATGCTCCCAATAATCCCTACTCAAGCCTCTCCCAAGCTTTTGGGAACACACTTCCAAGTAAGGGATTCCTACCTTTCTCTTTTTATCCATGTTTCATAATATTGTTATTCCCTTTTATTTTCAAATAAAAATAATGGGATATGATTTCACACCCTCCCTATACTACCCTATTTATGTTTTCATAATGGGATTCCCATTTCTATCTCATTAATTCATCCCATATATAACAGTTAATATGATGAAATTCCCAAAGGTTTTTCTTCCTTTCTCAGTTTTGTCTAATTTTCCTTTAGTTGTTATGACCTTTTGTTTTCAATTACAAATGATGGGGTATGATTTTACCACCACACCCTTTGTTCATTATTTAGGTTTGGATGATTGTGGACCCCTTTATCTCTCACTAATTCCTCCCATGTACATCCATTTCCATGATGAAATTTTTTGAGATATTTCCCTCTCTTCTTTTACATCCAAGAATTTCGTTTGAATTATGTATTTAAATTCCATTTTGTTTATTGGTAAATGTATATATATGACACCATTACTGTCAATTTCATGTAAACTCGATGATACAACCCTTCCACTCTCATCATCCAATTTTTATATTACTTTATTTCACGCCATCATGCTGTCGAAATTGCACAACTATTTTACAAGCTTATATCATTGTGTAGTGAATAGAATTCCCATTTCTCTATCAAATGTATTCACCTTTATGAAAATTGTTTTATTTTTTATAATGTGACATGTATGTCTTACAAATCTCTTTTTCATGGAATAAATGATTATGATTGATTCCATGTTGTATGATCCATGTGGCACACTTATGCATGAAATGAAATGTTTAAGAGGGTTGCACTGTGATAACGCTCAAATGTATTGGGTAAGGTATAGTATCATGATATGAAATGTTAAATGAGTGTTGAATCATTCTTATTTATGTTCAATGAGGTTTTACTCATGCATCATGTGAAATGAGGGTTTACTCATCCTCCATGTGCAATGAGCCTTGGCTCATGCTAATTCGATGTTATGTGTTGTTTCCTCATTTCCTTGTTATTATTTTCATGCATTATCATCCCTTTATGTTCATGATTCTTTTTAGATCAATTGATATTCATATTGCCTAACATTTATTTTATTCCTCATGTTATTCCATTTTTATTCTCATTATGGGATTTATAGATCACCCTTCTCTTATTCATGTCCTCAGGTTATCCCATGCAATTCTTTGTACAAGGGAATGCAGTGGTCATGTAAAGAATGTTTTCAATAATGAAGATTTTTGTTTTATGTTCATAGTTGTCATGTAATGTTCTTAAGACCCAATGAAACTATACACCTCAATCTTCTATGTTATATCTATTTATGATATTATGATAATCATGTTTAAGTGTGTAGTAAAAGTGAGGGATGATATAACAGACATAATATTTATTTTTATATATCACAATGGGAATTGTTGGTAGGAATGTAAATGTGTTGGTAGAAAAACATCAGTCAATAATGGTGTTTATTGAAGAATGTACATATTTAGATGGAGAAATTTTAACAGGTGATGTAAATGAAATATATAGGGATGGATATCCTTCAGGTAACTAGTGGTTATCTATACCATAGGGACAAAAAGACCAATGGTGTGGAGAATGTACCACCATGGGTTCATATTTGTAACCATTTATTAATTCAATTTTAGAATGTAAGAATTATGTGTAACATTTAATAGATAGTGGAGAACATTTAATGTGGTTTTTGGGATTCTTTATAGTTGCAATGTTCATGGTATTTTTCGGAAAACCATGAAACAACTACATAAAACCATTCACAAAGATATATGGGGAAAATGACGGAACACCAGCAACGCATGGTTTTTCCAAACCATGAATCCACCATGGAGAAATCGCGCACTTTGAAAAAGTGGATTGGGATTTATGATATAGTGGACTTTGAATGGATTTTTCAAGGTTTGGAAACTACGTGAGACATCCAGGATTGTCTTATCTTTGAGAAACTAGGTATGACATGACTATTACATAGTTCTTATAAATGTTTTACTAACCATGGACATTCATAAATATAGATCCTAAAATACTTTATCTAGGATGGTTTCATATTTTAATTCATTTTTTTACCCCTAAATAGTAATAAATCAGGATTTTACTCTCAAATGTTTGATAACCTCCCCCAATGATTTCGAAGAAATATGGAGGCATTCCTCAGTGCGTAGAAACTCAATTTCCATGGTATGTGATTGTTCTTGTTCCTTTTACATAGATTTTATTAGATATTTTTCTCTATAACTATTTGTTTCTTATATACAAAATAGATGTGGATAAATCTATGATAGTGGAGACCAAATATTATTAGTTTGGATTTTTTTTGTTATGATAAGATATATAAGGCGTTTTTTTGAGGATTTAACAAAATTTCATGGGAATTTTAGCATCATTCTTCATATTCACCATAAAAATCATGGTTGGTGGCCTGAATCTCAACTCCATCTTCTTGAACTGATTTAATTGATTTCAAATTGGTTACTTTTTAATGAAAATTCACTTTTTATAATTGATTGTTCAAAACCCCATTCAATGAAATTTAGTGGAGTTATGGAAAATTCATGTTTTTTTTGAAACTACGTTGATTTTTTTAAATAAGATATTTAAAATATTTATTTTTTAGAATTATTGTATTTGAAGTGAGTAAAATATTTCTTCAAAAGGATAGTTTTATTTAAATTAATGGGAATGGTTGTTTTGAATTGGTTATTTGAATTGTTTTTGATAAAACATTAATTGTACTGAAAGGATTGAAAGGTTTGTTTTGGCATTGGATTCTGTGGAATAACGGTTTTGGGGGTTCATGATCATCTATGATGGATATGTGTATGGAGTGTCCCCCATCATGATTGGGATGGATATGGTTCGGGTTTCTACCATGTCAAATTGGTTCACATTGTGATGACTTATTGAACGGACGACTCACCACTGATGAGTATAGTGTGGTCCATGTATTCATTCATGAATGGATATTTAAATATGTGGATATTTGTCACGACCCCCTCCCACCAAAGATGACCCTCCTAAGATGGAAATGGTGAAAGGGAGATAATGACCCCCGAGTCCCGCCTCCAGTAGGCCCCGGGTTGGCGACTAGCACCAAGGATATGAGTTTTCACAAATATGGGAGGCATTACCCTTTTTATTATTTTGGATCGGGAAATAGGACAAGTCAACCACCAAAAAGGGAAAAGAACAAGTGTATATAAATAAACCCAAACCAAGCCCACATGTATGTTTAAACAATTTTTATAACAAGGTACAAGTACAAGGAAGCTCAAAAGTACAATGCCAAAGAAAACAAGAGAACAACAACTGCAACAACTCCAACTGCCCGACTAGTAGGGTCCCGCACGGACCTGGTAGTCCTCCTGGAAACCTGAAACAACGTAGGGTGAGCATACAAGTATACTCAGTAGAGAACCTAAAGCTCTCGTGCACAAGTGGGGAGACACCATAAGGTCCCTTGAGAAAACAGAAGAACCAGATACTAACAAGGAAAAACTATCCACCCAGCCTCACTGGTCACACTCACCAAGTAACACAAACAAGTTTAGTATATATATAGAACAAAAGTATTGGGTACCCCGCACCATTTCCCACTTAATTAGATGCTGCTCTTCCTAACGGCAAACGTCCTGACGCTACCACACTGTTCCCGCCCGCACACACCTGGGCCAAACAACGCATCCCGCCCGCACACATCTGGGCCTCACAACCATGCATCTCGCCCGCACACACCTGGGCCACAACCACTAACCCGCCCTCAAACACCTGGGCCTCATCCCGAAGGTTCTTAGGAACAGTAAGCCTGCCCGAAGAGTCTTGGGCTAAAGGTCGCCTCAAGCCATCACAGCCTCCGAGACCTACCCGAAGAGTCTTGGGTGTATGGTCACCTCAAGTCATCATAACCTATGGAAGAAGGAGCAGGAAGGAGCTAGTAACTAAGGGGGAACACCCTCTCCCATAAAATGGGAGTGTTCGGCACTAGGTGCTTGACATGGGTGTGGTGCGACAAAACACAAAGATACAATTATATATATACATATACCAAACACACAGCCCAACCTATGGCTTCTTAAAAGAGAAACTGAGCATGTTCCTCGGCACTGCTACCACGAAGCATGCATCAACAACCAAACAATCATCCCCTAACCCCATTTATGTTTTCATGTTTCATGCAATGGTTTAACAAAAATATTACTACTGGGAAACTATCATCCAGACAAAACCTTTCACAAACATATCCCTGCCATCCACAACCAAGGTTAGGTAAAATGCAAGCAACCACATGCAATTTCATTCACAAAATATTATCACAACCATACAACATTCCATCATTCATTTATTTCAAAGTTCCACACATAAAACCCTTTCCACACACAAAACATTTCCACGTTTGAAAACACCTTTTACTTCAAAACACTTTTCATAATCAAAACACTTTTCATAAATAAAGACATTTTCCACAAAACAACCAAACCACCAAGATGTTCATTATTCCAACATTGTACAACCGGGGTGATCACACAATGTTTTCATTCTCATTTAATCAGCCAGTCTTTACGTGCTTATCCATTTTCCATGTTTTAACAAAACCAACCACAACAATTCCGATATCAATTGTGCACGCAAAGGCCACCAACGGCCTTGATTTTCAGTAGGCAAAGGCCTTTCAATCCAAAATCACAATCAGAAGATAATGAAACTGGAAGGAAATAGAAACAGCACAAAACCCCAAACCCTTCTTTATCCGGTTATTATCTTTATTTAAAGGTCAACTGCATCCCATGGAACAAAAGAAAATATCCCACCCCGCATGTTGCACCAAATAGAGAGACGAAGGTAAACCCCTACCTCAAAAGGTCCCGATCACGTCGCTTCCGATGACGTCCTTCAGTGTCCTCCGCCTTCTCCAAACCCGACAAACGCCTTCTAGGATGGAAGCTGTAGAAGGAAGGCCGGAAGGAAAGGTGACAAGTACAGGCTTAGAGGCTTCGTCTCATTGCTACGATCCTGTGGCCGCTGAAGGATCGTAATTCAGAGCTCGGACAAAGAAGTTAGAGGAGGAATACTTCTCGATCGTCCAAGAGCGTCGTCGTGCGAAGAAGAAGCGATTGGTCTGGAAATAATCCATGACCCTTTCTTATATAGGCAACGATTAGGTAAAAAAATATGCAGCGTGTATTGATGAATACATGGTGTGACCGTACACCCGTTACGCGTTTTGACTGGTCAACACACGACACGTCACGCGGTTTCCACGCATTTTAATAATAATGATAATTCTATTAATATGTGGTGTTTCGTTGACCCGAGGCATGAGTCATAAAAAGTAGCTAATTAATGGTCTTAAAATGACCGTCATAATATCAGGGTTACGCTGTCGCTGACGGATCGTCAATCCGATACTGTATGAGGGAGATACGTTGGATACAAGATCCCGTAATAATAACAATATTAAATCTATTAATTCATGAGTGTTTCGGGTACCCAATCCGGAAACCCTAAAAAGACATCCAATATTGGGCTCAAAATTTTAGTATCACAGTTAGGGTCGCATTTCCACTGACGGTTCGTGAAACCGAGGTCGCACGAAGAAGTTATTGTGAAAAAAGTGTTTTATCAACAAAATTAATAATAACAATATTTTATTATTATTATTAATCAATTATTTATTTATTTTCCATAAATCCAAAAGCAATCACGTTTTGGAGTCTTAATGGGTGCTAGAATTAAACACCAATTCCTCCTTTTTCATTTATTTGTCTTTTATTTTATTTCTATTATTATTATTTTTTGTTTCTCTCTCCAATCAATTTTTTTCTTTCATGATTCTCTCCCACCACCAAAAGTGGCGCCTCCCATTTCTTTTACCCCATGTGGAACGCCCCAAACTCCATTCTCACTTCAACTTTATTATTTAATAAAATTAATAATAATAACACCCATAATTAATGTACTAATTTAATCCCATTAAATTAGTTTACCATAGTTATTAAGTTAAAACCATTCCATTTAATTAAATTCAAATAATTTAATTTACTAACCAAAAATTAAACCCATTTAATTTAATTTACCAATCACACACATATTTCTGTCACCTTTATCATTATTATTTAATTCAATAGTAATAAATCCTCTTTCAATTTAATCAACCGGTCCCCATCATTAACATTAATAATTATTATTATTATTGACACCCATTATTTTCATATAATTACTCCATACATCCCATAACATTATATTCACACATGGTTGGGAACCACATTCACGTGCCTCTACATGTTATTATTATTATAACAAATTATAATATAATAATACCATTTTAATGTTATTAACACAATTCCAACTTTAATT
Source organism: Viscum album (assembly GCA_963277665.1). Lineage (NCBI taxonomy): Eukaryota > Viridiplantae > Streptophyta > Magnoliopsida > Santalales > Viscaceae > Viscum > Viscum album. The sequence goes on from OY728132.1 coordinate 1,971,716,391, forward strand.
GTGGAGAACTGTACAACGCCTCCTGTACAAGGTCACACCCATGCACCCATTGCATTTCATTCCTTTATAATTTATTACATAAGCCTCATTTATTGCAATTTATTCCTTTATACCTTATTCCATGCGCCTCCCATCATTTTATTAAATATATTCGATTTTATTTCTTATATTTTACAATGATTAAATTAAAACCATTTTATCTAATTAACACCAAATATTTTCATGCCACAATTATCAATTATTATTATTATTATTACAACACGTGTCGTGTTTAACCACATCAAATTTTTTTTACAAAGAAAAGGACAGGAGAGGTCCGGGACATTACACTAGATACCTCTCAAAACATTCTCGTCCTCGAGAATTAAAACCAACCCATAAAAGAGGGAAAGGTCCGAACAACCACCCCTTAAGATACCTCTCAGGCCTCTTGTCATAACAAGAAACAACCGACAAACCTAATTATGTGAGTTAGGAATTCCCTCTTCTATGTCGAGATATTATCCGCTTTAGGCGGCACTGACTCGCCTGCACAGGTTTAATCGCATCCGCATTAATGCATCTCGGTTAAGGACTGGGCCTTCCCACTTCCATATATTAGGTTTTTTTTTCAACTTACACTACACCCAACAACGTACAACCCACACACTGCTCGGACACATGGCTTGAGGAATTCCTTCTCCCATGTTGAGATATTATCCGCTTTAGGCGGCACTGACTCGCCTGTACTGGTTAAATCGCATCCACATTAATGCGTCTCGATTAGGGATTAGGTCTTCCCCTCCCCACATGATAGGGCTCTTCACGTACATTTAAAGAAAATCAGGAAACAACATAGCATTAATAACTCACAAAAACAAGGTCCAGGCCCAGAGAAAGAGCAAAAGAGTTCCAACAGAGGAGTGTGGTGATCTTGAATTTAAACAAAACATAAGTGAGAGAATTTATGTAAAACCGGAAACATCTCTCTCGATCTCTGGCCTTGCTAGGGTTGCCACTTCTATTGCGTGAAACTGTCTGTGTCCCACTCCTCTGCCGTTCTGTTGACGTCCAGGTGCCATAGTTGTTCAGTAACCAGGGAACTCCTAAGCCCAAGCAGTAAAGAAAAAACTCAAAGTTTTAATTATCATTTTATTTTAATTTCTTTCCCAGAACACCCAAATCAAGTAAAACACAAACATTATGACGTATGTACCTTCCCTAGGGTCTCTACCCTGCAATCAATATAGTCTCACTTGGTCGTTCGGTAGGCTCAGAGTCCTTGCATCAGATCACGGGGGGCCCTAAAATCCCGTGTCCTTGCCGGTCATCCCTGGCCTATGTCACGCACCAAGATTAACAAACACTGTTGCCCTACCATCCCATGCAATCCTCACTGTGCCTAACTCCAGACTCCATACTATCTCTCAACCATCAGCTCTGATACCATTCTGTCACGACCCCATCCCACCAAAGATTCCCCTCCTGAGCTGGCAATGGTGAAAGGGAGATAATGACCCCAGAGTCCCGCCTCCAGTAGGCCCCGGGTTGGCGACTAGCACCAAGGGTATGAGTTTTCACAAATATGGGAGGCATTACCCTTTTTATTATTTTGGATCGGGAAATAGGACATGTCAACCACCAAAAAGGGAAAAGAACAAGTGTATATAAATAAACCCAAACAAAGCCCACATGCATATTTAAATAATTTTTATAACAAGGTACAAGTACAAGGAAGCTCAAAAGTACAATGCCAAAGAAAACAAGAGAACAAAAACTGCAACATCTCCAACTGCCCGACTAGTAGGGTCCCGCACGGCCCTGGTAGTCCTCCTGGAAACCTGAAACAACGTAGGGTGAGCATACAAGTATACTCAGTAGAGAACCTAAAGCTCTCGTGCACTAGTGGGGAGCCACCCTAAGGTCCCGTGAGAAAACAGAAGAACCAGAAACTAACAAGGAAAAACTATCCACCCAGCCTCACTAGTCACACTCACCAAGTAACAGAAACAAGTTTATTATATATATAGAACAAAAGTATTGGGTACCCTGCACCATTTCCCACTTAATTAGATGCTGCTCTTCCTAACAGCAAACGTCCTGACACTACCACACTCTTCCCGCCCGCAGACACCTGGGCCAAACCTGCATCCCGCCCACACACACCTGGGCCTCACAACCACGCATCTCGCCCGCACACACCTGGGCCACAACCACTAACCCACCCGCAGACACCTGGGCCTCATCCCAATGGTTCTTGGGAACGGTAAGCCTGCCCGAAGAGTCTTGGGCTAAAGGTCACCTCAAGCCATCACAGCCTCCGAGACCAACCCAAAGAGTCTTGGGTGTAAGGTCACCTCAAGCCATCATAGCCTATAGAAGAAGGAGGAGGAAGGAGCTACTAACTAAGGGGGAACACCCTCTCCCATAAAATGGGAGTGTTCGGCACTAGGTTCTTGACATGGGTGTGGTGCGACAAAACAAAAATATACAATTATATATATACATATACCAAACACACATCCCAACCTATGGCTTCTTAAAAGAGAAACTGAGCAGGTGCCTTGGCACTGCTACCACGAAGCATGCATCAACAACCAAACAATCATCCCCCATCCCCATTTAGGTTTTCATGTTTCATGCAATGGTTTAACAAAAATATTACTGCTGGACTACTATCATCCAGACAAAACCATTCACAAACATATCCCTGCCATCCACAACCAAGGTTAGGTAAAACGCAAGCAACCACATGCCATTTCATTTACAAAAGATTATCACAACCATACAACATTCCATCATTCATTTACTTCAAAGTTCCACACATAAAACCATTTCCACACACAAAACATTTCCATGTTTGAAAACACCTTTTACTTCAAAACACTTTTCATAATCAAAACACTTTTCATAAATAAAGGCATTTTCCACAAAACAACCAAACCACCAACATGTTCATTATTCCAACTTTGTTCAACCGGGGTGATCACACAAGGTTTTCATTCTCATTTAATCAGCCAGTCTTTACGTGCTAATCCATTTTCCATGTTTTAACAAAACCAACCACAACAATTCAGATATCAATTGCGCACGCAAAGGCCACCAACGACCTTGATTTTTAGTAGGCAAAGGCCTTTCAATCCAAAATCACAATCAGAAGATAAAGAAACTGGAAGGCAATAGAAACAGCACAAAACCCCAAACCCTTCTTTATCCGGTTATTATCTTTATTTAAAGTTCAACTGCATCCCATGGAACATAAGAAAATATCCCACCCCGCATGTTGCACCAAATAGAGAGACGAAGGTAAACCCCTACCTCAAAAGGTCCCAATCACGTCGCTTCCGACGACGTCCTTCGGTGTCCTCCGCCTTCGCCAAACCCGACAAACGCCTCCTAGGATGGAAGCTAGAGAAGGAAGGCCGGAAGGAAAGGTGACAAGTCTGGGCTTAGAATCTTCGTCTCATCGCTACGATCCTGTGGCCGCTGACGGATCGTAATTCGGAGCTCGGACAAAGAAGTTAGAGGAGGAATACTTCTCGATCGTGCAAGAGCGTCGTCATGCGAAGAAGAAGCGATTGGTCTGGAAATAATCTGCGACCCTTTCTTATATAGGCAACGAATATGTAAAATAGTATGCAACGTGTATTGATGAATACACAGTGTGACCGTACACCCGTTATGTGTTTTGACTAGTCAACACACGACACGTCACACGGTTTCCACGCGTTTTAATAATAATGATAATTCTATTAATATGTGGTGTTTCGTTGACCCGAGGCATGAGTCATAAAAAGTATCTCATTAATGGTCTTAAAATGACCGTCATAATTTCAGGGTTACGCTGTCGCTGACGGATCGTCAATCCGATACCGTATGAGGGAGATACGTTGGATACAAGATCCCGTAATAATAATAATATTAAATCTATTAATTCATGATCGTTTCGGGTACCCAATCTGGAAACCCGAAAAAGACATCCAATATTGGACTCAAAATTTTCATCTTGCAGTCAGGGTCGCACTGCCACTGACGGTTCATGAAACCGAGGTCGCACGAAGAAGTTATTGTGAAAAAAGTGTTTTATCAACAAAATTAATAATAACAATATTTTATTATTATTATTAATCAATTATTTATTTATTTTCCATAACACCAAAAGCAATCAGGTTTTGGAGTCTTCATGGGCGCTAGAATTAAACACCAATTCCTCCTTTTTCATTTATTTGTCATTTATTTTATTTCTCTTATTATTATTTTTTGTTTCTCTCTCCAATCTATTTTTTTCTTTCATGATTCTCTCCCACCACCAAAAGTGGCGCCTCTCATTTCTTTTACCCCATGTGGAATGCCCCAAACTCCATTCTCACTTCAACTTTATTATTTAATAAAATTAATAATAATAACACCCATAATTAATGTACTAATTTAATCCCATTAAATTAGTATACCATGGTTATTAAGTTAAAACCATTCAATTTAATTAAATTCAAATAATTTAATTTACTAACCAAAAATTAAACCCATTTAATTTAATTTACCAATCACACACATATTTCTGTCACCTTTATCATTATTATTTAATTCAATAGTAATAAATCCTCTTTCAATTTCATCAATGGGTCCCCATCATTAAAATTAATAATTATTATTATTATTGACACCCATTATTTTCATATAATTACTCCATACATCCCATAACATTATATTCACGCATGGTTGGGGACCACATTCACGTGACTCTACATGTTATTATTATTATAACAAATTATTATATAATAATACCCTTTTAATGTTATTAACACAATTCCAACTTTAATTGTGGAGAACCGAACAACGCCTCCTGTACAAGGTCACACCCATGCACCCCATGCATTTCATTCCTTTATAATTTATTACATGAGCCTCATTTATTGCAATTTAATCCTTTATAACTTATTCCATGCGCCTCCCATCATTTTATTAAATATATTCGATTTTATTTCTTATATTTTACAATGATTAAATTAAAACCATTTTATCTAATTAACACCAAATATTTTCACGCCACCATTATCAATTATTATTATTATGATTACAACACGTGTCGTGTTTGACCACATCAAATTTTTTTTACAAAGAAAAGGACTGGGGAGGTCCGGGCCATTACAATAGTAATAAATTATTACAAAATAGAATTTGAGATATCATTTTATAGAATTAGTTCGTACCTTTTATAAGATATTGATGATGTTCATAGAAAATGGTATCACTGGCACTTGTTTAAAATTTGAAATATACTATTTTAAAAGTTTTTTTGAATGAACATTTGTAATTTAAATGTTTATATAATGTTCATTATTAGTTGTGTGAGATGTTATTTATTGGAAAAATCTACAATGTTTTAGTACTCACCCATTCTTTAGAACATTGGTTATTTTTCTAATGTTCTTACCTGGATACCGGAAAAATTATTTTATCACAAAAATATTGTAATCCAATATGATACTTGGGATATAGGTGGATTTAGGGCATGGATGTTGATGATCATTGGAGTTATTTGGGTATCCTATTGTTTTGATTGTATTTTTCCATAGTGTAATATGATATTGTTATCCATTGTTGTACCCTTTGGCTAGTTGTGATGTAAATGAAATATTTGAGATGTCTTTCATTGATATCATGCATCCTTTTTTATATTATTAGTAATGATATTTTCAGATGGTTTTTTTTATTTTGAATTGGGAAAATCATAACCCTTGTATATTAAAACCATTTGGTATTTATTTCAAGCCCTTGGTGTCTAGGGGATGTCACTTAAGGCCGAGTTGAATCATTCTACCATTGCAACCCAATGATATGGTGGTTGATACATAATATATTAAGAATAATTATATTATTTTTAATTAATGATTTTAAATTTTGATGAAATATTTGGAAATTATTTAAATTATTGTATATGAACAATCCTAATAGTAATGTTTGAACATTCTGAAAATTATCAATAATTTTACCCCAGAAATTGTTAATGTTTTAAATTTATTGTTTGATGGATTATTTTAATTATGTGACACATTATAAACTAAATTATCTTATTTAATGAAATTTATGGTGTATTTTAATTATTAACTAATTTATATTAATTAAATAATTAAACTGATCATGGTTCGTCGTGGAATCTCAACTGGATTAATAGTACACCCATGATAAATAGTTATATGGTAAACTAATTTTATAAATTATATATAATATTCCAACTAGGAAATAAGATTTTTTTATACTAGTGTTGTGTATAAAACAAAATATGTAGTGTATTTAATAAAATAGGATTAAAACATGTAACAAAAATGTTTAAAAAATATCTTATTTAATGTTTTTTTAACGTTCTAAATTTTGAATGAAAATGTTTTAAAGAAAGGACTCTGGAATTATTCACATATATTTTAACAGTTCAAGTGAGAATTTTTTTAAGGAAAATATATATTTTGATTAAATAAATTGAGGAAAAACAATATAAAATAAAATAGTGAGATTGTATGCGTTAAAAAAATGTTTAGTAGCTTGTATGTTGTGACACCCACAAATTAAAAATGATGGAAGCATTATTAGATGAGTTATGAAACATGAAAAGTATATCAAAAACATCCCAAAAAAATTCTTTATATTTAATATCTTCAGTACCTAGCAACACATGTAGCGTCAGGTCTAAAAGAACAACAAAATAGAATATCATGATAAGACATATGTTAATTTTTAATTATGTATAGTTATAAATATATTTTTAATATTATATATAATAATCATTTATCAAATAAAATAAATTATTTAATTTATTAGAAATTATATTAAAATAATTTTTAATAATAACCAATAATCGTGGAGATCTTTTTTTTCTAATAAAATCGTCATAATTATTTTCAATAATATGACAATATTTTGTAGGTAATATTTTTTAATAAATGTTCTAAAATTTTCAAATATAAATATTCAAATTATCGTTGGTTGTATTTATAGAATTTTTCAAAAAAATTTATATTTTCAATGAATAGATAAAATATTGATTTCTATTGAAATGATTCATTTTATTTAAATCATTATCTTAGAAAGTTTATATTTTAAATAGGTTTTAAATAATATTTAGTACAATTATAAGAAAATTTTATTAATTTAGTTCACTTAATTAATTTTAATTTTGATTCACGATAATAAAACCATTTAGAGTTATAAGAAATTTCACTTTGGAGACACACTTTGTCTTCGTGTCTATGTGTATAATGGTCATTTTGAATCTTACACTTCTAATAATTTATGTTTAAAAATTTAGTTCATATTCAAAATAATAATTATATATATTATTTTATAATTTCATCATAATTATTAAAAATAATAAATTTATAAAATATTAAAAATTTATTATAGCACTTAATGTTATAAAACAAGGTTAACAGAGATTAATCTACATTTATATTCATTAAAATCCTATAAAAATAAACCCAAAAAATATTAAGATATACATATACCTTATCATTGCTAATTTTTAAGAAATATCAATTTTAAAAAAAATTTGAATTAAAAAATTTGTGTATAATGATTTATTTCAAAAACTCTGTATGTTTACTCCCCCCCACATTTAAAAGTATGAATCATATTTTCATTTATTCTCACAATCAATGACATTTGGTTTCGATAATTCCTACCAAAATAACGTGATTAATCCCATAATAATATCATAAATCCATTTTTACGATTAGAAATCAATCCTTGGATGGATTTTTTTGTGAAACACTAAATAAGTGTCTATTTAAGAGTTTTGTTCTTAAATGAGAATTGTTATTTTGCATATTATTATAACTCTTTCATATATTACTAAACCATGTGCTTAAAGTAACTAAAATTTCATCTATTTTCAAATATGTCATTCTATTATGGGAATAACCTATATCATACTCCTCTTTTGTTAAATGGGAAATGAACCTGTTGATCCTGTCAAAGGAGGAAAACCACCTCATAATCAGGTGGAATTTGTTTTCTGTCAACACCATTCAATGATGGATATAATTATAAATATAACTAATATACAAGATATTTATTATAAAATCTAAAATATTTATAGGTACCTCACTTTTCAAATTTATGGTTAACACTGTTGTGTTGGGTTTCCCACCATTAAAACTTCTTTTATCAAGATGAGGTCTGGGATTACGTATATGTGGAAGGGGTGGAAGAGTAATATGATGTAATTTATGGTTATAGAAAAATTACTTGTTATGAACCCAATTTAGGGAGGGAATTTTTTCAGTAGATCATATTAATATTAATTATAGACTAAATTAATTTCCTCCATGTAAATTTTACAGTACCTGTAAACAAGTCAGGAAATGTAATATCCCAATAAAAATGTATGAAAAAAAATCATGACACCAAAACATTATAGTATGTGTAATATTTTTTATACTTTTTTAATTCTATGTGATGGATGTTATGGAAATTTAAATAAAAATGGTATGCTATACATTATAAATTGGAAATAAATCTATGTGATATAAAATTCACACCCATTCTTTCTAAAGGACAACCAACTTCAATTTTATTAAACTCCATCACTTTTACTTTTATACCCTCACTAGAATAAATATCAATTATTCAGTCCTCTCATAGAGGAATTATAAGAAAATGATTCAATCTAGAAGAGAAAACACATTGGATCACGGATCTATAGACCATGATTTTTATGGCACACCATCCTTTTGATGGACCACATCTTGATCTGTTACTAATAGAAATTATAGTTCTCATTAAAATGAAATACGAAGTCTATTTCTTAACTATAATTAAGATTTTCACATCTCATTGTATTTTTAAAAGGTGTGTGATCTTGAATATAACCGTTGATTCTTATTTCATTATCCCTAGTATGTGCATAATGTGTGATCATGTCGGCATGTCGTGCACATGAACAATAATATTATATTGTCCCTGGTTAATTATAATTGTTCATTTTGGACCAACTTTTGTATTTTTTATTTGGGACTGTAGGCATGGATACATGATACCAATATCCCCATGATTGGTGTTCTATACTTGAAACTTTTTTGAGACATTGTGTACATGACATTAGAGCTTCATGAAAAATTTGATAAAAATGATTGCCTGTAGGCTTAATCGTATTAATTATAAAATATGTATATTTTATAATTTCATATTGTATTTTAACCATGGATAAATTGGGATAATATATATATAAATTATTGTGGGTTTAATTTATAAATGAAGGATGTTTGAATTAATTATGATGATAATTTTATACTTGAATTAAACAAATATAACTCATGTGGAAAATGATAAATTTATAAATTTATAAATTTATCATTTGGTTGTATATTCAGAATGACGGTTTCTTTCCACTCAGTTACTATCATAGAATTTTTTAATGAGACACAAATATTATTGATCGCTGGGTGTAGTATTATTTGATTATTATTGTTTTTAGGGTAAGAATTGTGATTTTTGTTGTTTCTTGAGGGCATGGTGCTTGTTTTCATATCGACTGAGTCCTAGGTTTAATGGTAAAGAATTCCCAAGGTATGATTATATTATTATATATGATTTTTTGGAAATAATTCACTATCACAAGATTCCCGATGGATGATTATGAATTATCAAGTGTGAGATTCTAGATTGCATTTGGGAAGATGACATTTTGGAATTTCATGTTTGTTTGATTCATCCTCATCGGATGAGTCTTCCACTAATTGGGTGATCCATCTTGACGTAATATGATCCTTCCCCAATCATGGATATTATGAAGGTTACAGAATAATGTTTTTCACTAGTCTCGTGTTTCACCACAGAATCTCAGTGTCATCATGATTTTTTCTTGTGAAATATATGTTTAAGAAATTAAAACCCTATTATATGATATATTAAATCCATTATATTTCTCTAATTGGATATTTTTATATACAGTGCTTTTAACATACTGAGTTATACTCACACCCTATATGATTTTCCAATTTTTACTCAAATAGATTTTATATACTCATATTTGGATAAGGGAAAAGGAATTCATAGATGATTATATATTATTATACGGGATGTAGATTAGAGATTTAAACAAAATGGGGTTCCAGACCACGGTAATATGATTCCTTATTAGATTCTTCTTACTATTTTTTTTAATTGATATCATTATTTAATATAGTTTCATTCATATCATCATTACATTATTCTTTTTATAGTTTTAATTATTCAGTTTTTTGTTTTCTATATAAGGTTTTCCGATTTTATTACTACATATTATTTCTATTATTACTACTACTATTATATTACTTTATTCATTTGTTAGAACAATTTACAATAGGGTATAGTGTCTTTACTATATTATTAAAACCCTCAATTCTAGTAAGAATACATTGGCATACAGGGAGGTGTTCCTGATGTCCCATAGTTGAACATATCAATTTCATGAAGGGGTTGTGGGAATGGAATGTTATAAAGTGTTATCAGTGATAGGTTTTCATTATAATTCGTTAATATTTTGAAAATTTAAAAATAATCCTAGTATGTGCTATTACATGGTAATTAATTTATACATGAGAGTATAATACTCATCTACGGGGGTAAATTTAAGTTGCCATGGATGGTACTGTTATTCCTGATGTTCATTTGATATGGATTGAAGTTATTTCCCTATAGGTGATTCACATGATGTTTTACATTTTTTTACTAATATTTATAGTCATGACATGTATATATTTCTTTCAAGTGATAAATTTTTCATTTTGAACTATGAAATTATATTCATATGACATATGATGAAAACATGAAAAGTTGAACTATAATGTTATTCCAATTCACTTATTAGGTCATGTTTAGAGAAAACCTGATTTGTTGTTTTTATATTGTTTTCAGCTATTGAGGTTAACCATATAGTTATCCAATTTTCTAAGAAGTATCATTATTTTTTAGATAATAAGTTTCCTCATAATATTTGAATTGATCTTTTATAGAGTGAAAATTATTATTATACTAACACAGTGGATAAAAATATACCATTTTCTACTAAGAATATACTGGATGTTTAGGAACATGATAGTTTCTAAAGGGTTCGGTGATCCCTATAAAGAGAGAATCTTCACCCTATTACATCAATTCCTATGTTGATGAGAGAGTTTCAGCTATATCATCAACTATTTTTAACTAGTTTTGGTGGTCCCAAGTCTGCTGAGATATAGATTGAGTCATTTCAGATGATTCGTAAGCACCACATGACACCCACAAATTGTAGGGTGTTTTTACTACGTACACTATTCATAAACCATACATCTATTTGTGGGAAAATATAATTATATTCGGTTAGTAAGTGGAGTTATCCTTGAAGGAAATCAAGTAAATTTTCTTAGTCCACATCTCTATAAATAGGATGAGAAAAACAAGGGTCTTGAGTTCATTCACCATACAAAGGAGAGATTTTAAATGATGAAATACAATAGATTCTTCACCCTCCAATAGCTCTTTGATCCATCCATATTAGATGATTAGTTTCAAGAGAGAGTCATTTTTAGGTAGGGAATTACTAGGAGATCTGGACAAAAGTTAATGTTTATCACTTTTTTTTAGAAATGAAGTTTCATACGAGCGATCTGAGAACACTTATTATAATAGAAATAAGCACCCCCAAAATAGTTTTTCCTTTGTTTGTGGTGGGTAAAGCATTCAACTGAGTGAATAAAGGACCATATACCATCATTGGTATGATTATTGTGTCATCTACCTTAGATTTTATATTAATAGATATATGATAATCATATTCCATGTCATTTTGTTTAAAATGGTATGGTTAAGGATTTGGATAGAATATATGGTTTCATGTCCATTGAATGCCTTTTGGAATGCATTCAGATGGTATCATGCATTTTAATGACTGTTCTCTTAAGACATGTGGCTATCATTTATTTTTGGAGCATGTTGTGGAGGATAAAATTTGATTCAATTTGATTCATATTATTGATTTCACAGTTATATAATAGGATCATATTGATTATTATCATATTGGAGTTACTTTTATATCAATAAATAGAGGCACATATACTCACTATGATGAGTGGGATCTCTAGGATGGTCATGTAGGACCAATTTAGTATAGATTGGATTATCTAATGTCCCATATAGAATTATGTATTCTAGAATATGGGGCGATATAGTAGGATAATATTACCCTTGTGGTAGAAGGGTTTTAGGATGTCTTTCTGATAGAGTTTGTTGTCATACCACCAAAGAGAGATATTTATTTCATGATCAAGATTGTGTCAGTTGCTGAAAAAATTTCAATCTAGACTTATACATTGTCTCCATTAGAGATTATTTATTTAAATTTTTGGATGGATGATATATAAGTATAGGGTTTCATATTTACATACACAACACCATGGGGTTCTCTAGTTCATTTCACCACGAAGGATATTAGTAAATTATGTATATACGACAATTAATAGGGAATTAACTATATCTAAATTTTGTAATGGTATCCAACTCCATGCATTTATGATCTATTCAATATCCTATGTGGTTTTGAGATACTCTAAAATAGGTAACATTATTGTGGATTTAAAAAAAATGGATTCCTTATGAGGATTTATTTCAAGAGGTAGTATTAATGTTTAAGGGGAGGTATTTTGGGAGGAAATTGGAATATATCATGGTATAACCATAGTGGTTTTGAGGTGTGGGGAAGGGGTAGAGTGCTTTTCTTTTAATAGTGGAGGGGGAGGGGCATTCTAGTAAATACTAAAGGATATTAATTAATAGGTGACATACCTGAACAAACAAACCTCGAAAATGGAAAAAATAATGGATTATATGGAATTAATGGTCGGTTCCAACCACCACCACACAAAAATATTCAAATTTTATTATTTTTGAACATTAACTTTTTAGATTCTCTGATTTTATTCATTTGGGTTTTAATAAAAAATTAAATATTTTAATCTATTTAATTTGAAAATTCATAGTAAAATAAAATTAGAGTAATTATAAAATAATTAGACATTAAATAAAAATTTGATATTTAATTTTTAAATTAAAATTCCCATATTTTTTTGTAATTAATTTTAAAACAATTTCATGTGATGCACTAAAACACTTCTTAAACCTAGAGCATGTAATTTTTTTTACAATATATGGTTAAATATGTTAATTATAAAAGAATAATTTAACCATTAAGAAATATGATATAATATTTATTAACAACAAAAAATCACTTCTAATAATAAATGATTTTTATTAGTTTTAAATAGTACAATAAAATTTCATTTTTATGAAATAACAATAATGTCAATTTTCAAATTATAATTTTAATGATAATTTTAAAATTTCAATATAATATGAAATTTAATATATAGTATGTTTATATTTTTTTATCATGATAAATTAATATAAATAATGGTAAAATTCAATCAATTATCTACACAATTAATGTTTTTGGTATCATTTATTTTAGTGAATTAATAACTATATAATCACCACATCTTCATTTCATAAGAATTTTAAATATCCATACCATCTATAAAATTTAATGATAATTTATTATAATAAATAACACAAATATCATTAAAAATTATGTTTATAACCTAATATATGATGCTTTTTACATATCCCAATGTTAAAAAATGTGATCGGATTGGAAAATTCCCCTATTACCCTTTTTCATTACATAACCATTTATATAGAGAAATTCCATTTAAAAATGTAAAAATATCTAATAAAATTAGTTGAATGTGAGGGAAATTCGTTAATTATTATCATGTAATGGATGAAAATATTTTTTCAATCCTTAATATTATGGTTTATTCCCTTATTACGAGTAATATGTCATTAATCACTATAATTAATTTTAATTAATTTCACCAATATTTTTGAACCATTATTATGTTGAGATAATTAGACCAAAAATATCATACAGATTATAAAAATGTATGTTAAAATTTAAAAATTAAGATAAATGATTTTATAAAAAATTATTACACTAATCAAAAAGCTAGGGATAAATAATAGGTTTTTAATATAGAAAAACATTATATAGTATTTATACTTTTTGTTTTAAATTATAATGTTAAATTAGTTAAAATTATGTTTTTTCTATAAAAAGATTAATAATATATCAAATGAGACATTATAAAATATAAAATATGACTTGTAATTAAAAATTATTAAAATTAAAATGTTGTATTTATCTAAATTGTAATAATTTTTGGAATTCATCAAAAAACTTTCAATGAAAATTTAAAAATATTCAACCTAACATTATTTAAAAATTATGAATATAAAAAATATTTTCATTTTAAATAATTTGTTCATAAATGTGAATTTTATTTATTATAATGGTTTTTCTTATAAAATAGTTTATAAAATAATTTTCGTGAAGAAAAATATAATTATGTGTTTTGTGTAACGTATGATTAATAATGTTAATAAATCACACCAAAAGGAATACTATATTTTTGACAAATGGAAAATATTTAAAATTAATGGGGTGTCAGATTCTCCCCATGTTAATAATATTGGGTACTCCCAATTTAAACAAGATCTTTATTGTATAAATATTGAAAATAATATAATATTTAATGAACCATGACATTAAAGGAGTAAATACAACATCTTTTTAATAATAGAAAAATTAATGTTTAATTATTCTGTAATAAGGTTTCCATCTAGGATAACAGAAGTGGATAATCAAAAGATAGATACAAAATAAAATCTCTAACAATCACATTTTGATGGAGAGTTCTATAGAACAAGTCCAAATTAATGTTATTGACCCAAAACCCATAAAAATAGGGGTGTGTTAATGTATTTGGTAATTTTAAAAATGACGATAATAAGGAAAAAAAATTCGAAAAAATTATTTATATTAAAGTAATTATTTTTCTATATATTAAAATATGAAAATATAAATTTCTATATTCATAATATTTTTATTTTATTATATATTTAACTATTTCTACTTCGTCTCATTGAACATGATTCATCACATGGTTATATAACACAAAAACCTCTAAAATCTCATGCAATTATCATCGTAAACTATTTAATATCAGGATATGTTTTCCAATATATCATGGTCAAATCACATTTGAAATAGTGAAATTGAATTTACAAAATGAACTTATCATTATCCTTTAATAAAATGAAGCATCCCAAAAATATTATATTCCAATCATGTGAATAACTTTATCATGTATCCTCTCGAAATATGGTTATTAAATGTACCACCATATAACCATTCTAAAAACATTCATTTTTTCATTATGACTTAATAAAGGCACATGTTATTTGATATATCCATTAAATACATGTGTTTGGTTCACTCAGTCAATGATATCATTGACCACGTGTCATAAAGACAATTATCAATTCCAATATAGTCATCACTTGTCCAAATTAATTATTTTTTCATCATTATTTTAACATCATGAACATATTAAGATTTTCCTTTATCTTAATTCCCAATTTTTTTTTAAATTTTATATTTATACTCAATAATTTTTTTTCATCCCGTTAAACACATCATTTTTAATATTTATTGAAAAAGTATTGTAGTAAAATCATTACATAATTCATAATTCATTTAACATGTACATCACTTATAAAGTATTCAAACATCATAATTCATTAATAGGGATATTAATCATTCATCATTATAGGTTGAAGATTCATAAATTCATCACGATCAAAATACATCATTTGGTTATTCCTTTGATTCATTGAATATTGATTCACATATTGTCTCATTTCCTTACAGTTGATGTATTTAGCATTGGAATCATTTTTCGTACACTTGAAATAATGATCATGGGATTATTTTTTCAACACTTATAAGAAAATCCCATTATCTAAAACATGTAGAAATGTGTTACCTACCACAATTATCTCATGTTGGAAAATATATATTTCCCATGAACTTTTTGGACTTAATCCATTTTCCTTGGTTCTATGATGGCCTCTTCTTATCATGGTTTCCTTCGAATTCATAGGACACATATAATGATTTATCCATATCATTTTCACATGATTTTATATCTTTCTACAATTAAATTTTTTGGCAGACTATTTTCCTTTTAAATATTTTATTATACCAATAAATGTCTTTATCCCTTTTACTGTTTGGATCACATGTATCGGTGAGGTTTAAATTCCATATAATAGGTTCTATTTATAAAAATGGAATTTAATTGATTAAATCATAACATAACGTAGAATTAAATATATGTTATTGAACAAAATTTATGTATCATGAATCCTAGATTCCTAAACATTGGTTACTTTGGGTGAATCATTACTAAAAATCCTTAATAACAGTAGGTAATGAAAATGGGAAATATCCTTACCATATCCCCCATGAGTGTAAAACAAGTGGGAATTAAGGAATGTTGTCATTTAATAGGTCACCTCAAGACATGACCTAAACACCTTGTGGTATTTCTTACTCCTATGTACCATTATACAAAATTATGCCCACTTATTGTATTCAACAGGGATTTATTGCTAATAATACCACCATAATCTATACATTACTAATATTTTAGGATATACCTCTATACTTATCATCAGTTCTCATATTAGGGTTGTTCTGCCTAATCTATGTTTTTTAAATCTACTTTCTGGTGTTCTTTCTAAACTTCATTTTATACCAACTATAACACCCTTACTCCAAACCCTATAATCCCATGAATTACATTATTACATTTTCATGATTACAAGGAATCTAATCAAAATGGACCATTCTATTTAGAAGTCTTGGGGAACTGGATTACATACATTAAAACTATTAAACAGTGTGAAATAGGAATGAAAAACATGATACATAAAAATATGAAATAAAATACCTCCTTGAAAACATATTGAATAATTTATTCATCATACCCTGGTGAAAGAAACATAATATGGGTCATCTGTAATGCTCAGTTAGGGTATAAAAAAGGAATAAACATTGAATCAATTGGAACATATTTACATGGATGATTTATATAAATGATTAATCTATAAATTAAAAGAACAAGATAATGGAATATCAAAAAAATGTTTACAAACTAAAAACACATTACTTTTAATCAATGAGTTGAAAATGAAATTAATCAATATATAAGTCTACTAAAAATATTAGGTATTAATAATAAATGAATTATCAATAAAGTAAATGATTATTTTTTAGAAGTTAATTTATAAGGAATATGTTAAATTTTCCACCAAGAGACATTTTGATAAATTCTTCGCCAATATTCATCTCACGATCCTACTAATACATCAACGATCATCCATTTACCCATCTCTGGCCGATTGAACTTTCATTTACAATTCTCAAACCCATATGGGTTATATTAACTGGTCCCCAACCTGTGTATTTCATGTACAAATAATTCCTGTTATATAAAATAATTAATATTCCTTATAAAATATTCATACTAACTAATGAATATTAATTTATCAATAATACCTTAGATTAGTATATGTAACAACAGATGATTTTGAAATTAAAATATTCTTTAGGAAATATAACATTTAAAAATTCTAATGTGTCACACACCACATTGAAACTTTTAAATAATAATTATGAATGAATTAAATGAAACATATAATAAAATGAGAACAACTAGTTTCATGATATACCATATAAAAGGGAATTATTTACACAAAATTAAATTGAATTGGTGTGTATAGAACTTATGTATCAATTGAATATATGTTGAGACAAAATCCATTACATTATTCTTCTTTTTTTGGGGTATTTACCCTCCTAAATAGTGGAATATAAAATGATAATAACTAATAACAGAACAATAATCATGTTTATAATATCACATATTTATTTATTATAATATATAAATAACTATTTTTCAAAAATAATTCATTCTTTTGACAATTTATAGTGTTAATTTCTTAGTTTTCACAATTGAATTTTGATTAGTTTTTTTATTAAATGTATCCTAGTTTAGTAATCTCAAAAATGTATACCATGGTGTTTATATAATATATATCTTGTAAATATTTATTTTTAATAGTCTATATATTTTTATATTATAAATTAATGAATTTTTCAAGTAGATGGTAGGTCTTACAGACGAATTTTAACACCCCACGATTGCATAGTAAGTTATTTTTATTAATGAATTTCAATAGCTTGCACTTCACGCAACTCCAAGTTCAAGTGCACCACAACATACGAAACTAGCCCTTAAAAATCTGATATTAATAGTATTAATTTCATTTGGAATTTTATATATTACATATAATATGAATATCCACATGCCAAAGACATTGTACCAAAGAGGTACAGGCTCATGGTTGGCATCCAAAATACCTAGGATCGAATCCAAGATGGAAAAAAATCCAGTACTATAATAGATCTGTAGTGGTGGGAACTCTAGTAGTTCTAGAACTATAATGACAATGTAGTGGCAGCAAAACTGTATCTGTTCTGTTACTGTAGCAGTACTATTCACTGAGGGGTCCTTTGGGCCAAAAAAACACCTTGGGACTTCGTGCTATGTAATTAGTCTCCCTCTATGCAATCAAAAAATAAGTCGTTGTTTTAATAATAAAATTAGTCTTTGGCCCTATCCCTTAAAAACATCAACATTATGTGTATCTTATATATAAAATAAGAATATTTTCAATTTTTTTAGATAAGTTAAATATTTAAAAAAATAATTTACCATCTTTTTTAGAGAATTATTTATGAAATCCAATATTTAATACATTTATAAATTAAATTTGACACAATAAACTTATTATTTTTCATTGGGACAAGAAATTTGTGTTTGGATAAATATTTGGTGATTTTATGATAACATTATTATTTTGATGATTAGTGAAAAATATGAAATTTCAATAAAAAACAATTTTTTTTAAAAAAAATTAATTTATATTGTTATCTTATACATTTTAATGGTATTAATGTGTAGTTAGAATATATTTTTATCATTTAATCCAATTTCTATCATTTGATGTAATTTTACATATTCATTGGTCAAAAACACATATAATGTTTTTGATAGTGTTTACATTCAAATACCATCTTTTAGGTTTTGACAATATGATTTTTTTTTAAATTAATTAACACAAACTTATATGTTTTTAATTTTTTAAAATATAAATCATTATTTAGTTTGGAATATCTAAATTTATTTTGGTTGAATATTTTTTATTTTTCAAAAAACGTTCAATTTTTTATGTATATTGAAAAAAGTTGTTTTATTATTTAAAGCCTAATATTTATTTAAACAATTATTTATATTTTAATATTTTTAAAAAGAAAAAATTGTTACATAATACCTATATTACTAAAATTTAATTTATTGAAGTAATTTTATAATAAGATAAGATATATAAATATTTATTGAACTTTTTACAATCCATTACCCACGATTTTATCACATTGGGAAATTTTCCAAAAAAATAATTTTACCACTTCTGTGAATTGAATTTAAAAAATAAGAGAGACACGGTTGATATCAGTATGTAAAATTTGGTTCAATAGGATGAAAATAATTATTGGTGAATAGTAACTTTAGAATTTTATTTACTGTTGTTAAAAGTAAAGAGTGCAATTAAATGTAAAAATGATATTATAATTAAAATAAAATATTTCTTAATTCTATTTGATAAGTTTATTTCAACCAAAATCAATATTTGGAAAAAAATATGATCCTTTTTTATCCAATTTGTTTAGATTCATACATTTATTATTTTTTATATAAAGAAGAGTTCAAAAGGTTATATTCAAAATTTAATAACTAATACATTTTTAATATAGGGTTACACCTAAGATAAACTAATCTATAAATATTCATTAGAAAGATAAAAATATTAAATATATATATTTATTTAATATAAAAATTCTATACATTATATATATAAATTTATTTTTGAAAAAAATGATGATGCAATAACTACAAAATTAACGAATGACTAAAATAATTGATATTATAAATATAAAAATTAACGTAAATTGAGACTTTTGATGAATTAAACTAAATTAATAGGTTAATATGATATCATAGGATTTATTTAATGTATTTTTGGGATGTAATAATGTTTTTTGAATTTTAACAAAAACCAAAAACAAAATAGTGTCAAAATTGACATAATTGAGTTTTTTAAACTAATACTATATTATTAAATGAAATAAAATTTCTAAAAATATAATGATCAAAAAAATAAATTATATAATGATATATAATTCACTATTTACCCACCTCTACTAAGTAAAAGTACATGGTAAATTGTTTTCACCTCACTTTCTATTCCCATGATATTCTTATTGTATTTAACACTATTTTATTTTGTGTGTTGAGGGTAATAAATATTATTATATTAAATTTGTAATATAATTTAATTTATGAGGATTTACATACTCATTTCATGATCCTTATTCTATTGGGTGTATGTTTAGTATGTTACTAAATTGATAAGGGAAATTCTAATTTCAACTTCCACTCATTGGGTTATACATATACTTCATTGAATTATTTTACTTTATGATTGTGTGTGAAATCACTCTATATTTATTTATGTATTAATTTTACCTCCCCTTTTCATGGATATAATTTTGATAAAAAATCACTCTAATGAATAATTCACAATTCATTAATGTGATCTTGATAAGGGAAATCTAAACAAAATTTCCCTTCATTGGGTTAATCATCTGAGTCATTGGTATTGATTTTTCAAGAATATGTGTGAATATACTTGGATTTATTTACACTGAATGTCCAATCATATTGATTGTATTTATTCTTTTCACAAATAATAATGTCATTGATTACTCCTTAATCTATAGACATGTTCTTTATAAGGGATTTTGTCTCAATTTACATTCCATTGAGACATCTTTGTTGTTATGTTCTAATTCACATATTTATGGTCAATATACTATTCTGTGAAATATTATATCATGAATCCCTCATTTCTCTTGATATTATAATGTTTTTATTAATTTTATTCCTCAATTAATTGTATTCAAGAATCACTCATTTGATTAAGACCTATTAAACTAAAATATTGTCCTAAATGTTTTAACGATTTGTTCTTCTAAATCTATCTAGTTAATTTCCTTGTATTAAATTGGGTTATGGATTTATTTATGTGGACAATAATGTTTTAAAATTAAATTTCCATTGGTGGTTTCAAATTGGTAATGGACACTTTGAATCAAAAATATCTTTTCAACATTTTATTTTATAAATAATTCGACTTCTAAATGTTTTCAAGAGATAGGGGATATTTCTCTCAAATAGTTTTAATAATTATTTTCATCTATATAAATATCATTAATTTTATTTCATTCTGGATTGAGGTTATTTTTTATAATACCATCTTCCATATTGTATTTAATGAATTATGTTTGACATTGGTTGTGTTATTTTTATACCATTCATGGTTTGTGGTTAATATATAGATATTTCATATGCTAGTGTTAATAAGAATATTTTTATTATGTTTTATAAATTTCTTATATTGAATGAATGGGACTTAGTAAGTGATGGGTGGATCCCTCTATAACTCTTGGATGCATCGGTAGGTCTCGTGAGATAAACTACTATCTTGGTATAAGGCCTTGGGAAAATATATATTTTAGTCTTGGAACAGGGCCTTAAATATGTTGTTATGGTGTCCAAAATTATTTATTATATCATTATGAAATTTGAAATTGATATTAAAGGAGATTATCCAACTAGTAGAATATCCATGTTAAAATAAAATGGAATTATACGATTTAAATTTTCCATATTATACTGATGATTTTATTTAAAAGGATTGTGTTTTAGTCTTATATATTTCTCTAAATGATAATTCTTATTTATGAATGTTTTGGAAATATTGCTATTCTTACAGAGCATCTGAGCTCACCCCTTTCATATGATTTCCTTATCCTAGGATGTGATGAAGTATATTATTATTGAACTACAAGTACATGCTCAATGATATAATTGTGTTCAAAGGGGACAAAATGTTGTTGATCTTTTCATGATGTAATGAAAAACTTCTGTATGTATCTAGTACTTCCAAGGATGCTAATCTAATATTTCTTTAGATACATGATCTCTTGTGATCTTTCCAATGTTGTGTATTAATAAGCTGACTCCAGGTAACTAGGGTTGGGTCATTATAGTTGTTATCAGAGAATTCTTAGTATAATTATTGGAAACTAGATTTTGAAAATATATAATTATAGATCATTACCCTAAGATAGTCATTGAGGAATAGTATAGGAGAACTTCATAGAATTTTGGTAATGTAGATATTTTGTTGATATTTCATGAAATACATCCATGTCAAGAAACAACCATGTAGAGGTAGCTATGGAAAAAATGTATCTAGTGGTAAACCCCGAAAATAAGGCATTGAGCGAGACTCTAATGGGAACTAGTGCACGACAATAGGGCGGTAGTCCACACTTCATCAAATAAAAATATCATGTTTATACCACATGAAAAGAATAATGGTATGTAAAAAATAAAAACTAAAAAATCATAAAAATTTAATAAATCCAATATATAACATATATAAATAGATTTTCTATCATAATGTCCCATGTGGTAGGTACAATTGGAAAATTAATAAATCATCATTTTATGAGGCAATAGTTCATTATACACAGAAACAGTATGTTCAATACCCATTAGATTGTAGTATGTTTATGTGTAGGTTTATTCATTAGAATAATATTATACTATTATATTTGTGGAACTGCGGTTGTTATGAAATAATATAATAATAATTGTATAGGTTGTGGATAATGTAAATAGAACAATAAAACATGAGAGAATGTGTTACCTATTAATCAGGTAAGTTATTTTGGTTTATATAAAAATTAATCCATGGGGGTATTTCTACAAAAATGGTGGCTACAAAGTCGAGTAGAGGGATGTTTCGTGAATATCAGTTCAAATCTTGTCTTATCCTAAGTGGTTGTGTAGGTGTGATGAAGGGGTATAATGCTTCCTTTTTTAATGGAGGGTTAGTCAGAAACCTTTAAATGCCAAAAAATATTAATTAATGTGTGGTCATCCTTACCTAGTGTTCCTATAAAATGGTAAAATAAGGTATTTAAGGGTATAAACAGCCGATTAAAATCACCCACAAACAATAATATTATTCTTTTTAGTAATTTGGTTCCTTAACATCAATGATTCCACAATTTTATCATTTTGATTTTTATTAATGCATATAGATTACAAATCTAATTAATATAACCATTAAGAGTAAAATATTATTTTATATAAAATAAAATATATATATATATATAATAAATTATTAACGTGATATAATTTTTTTTTAAAAAAATTCACTAGTTTTTTAGAATTTCTATTATAGCTAGCATTGATGCACAAAAACACTCCTTAAACCCAGACCATGATAACAATGTTTTGACAATATATGGGTCAATATATTAATAATAAAAGATAAATTAATCCATTAATATACAATATTTCATATTTAGTAACACTTTAACATAACATATAATAATTTATAATTTAAATTTATTTTAAATCATTTAATAAAAGTTCATTAATTGTAAAATAGAGGTAATGCACATATTGATGTTATTTATTTTAATACAATTATAAAATATCCTATATTATTTTAATTCATGTATTTATATTTTGAAAGATTAGTAACAAGATATAATCGTCATAAACATAAATAAAGAAAATAAGTTAATTAATTATCTTCACATTTTATATTTATAGTGCAATTGGTTCCAGTTAATATTTATATAAATAATTAGAATTTTGGTGTTTCATACACATTTTAAATATCTAAATATTCTCTAAAAAATATATATAAATTATCATGATAAAAATAACTTATATAAAATTAAAAATTCAATATGTAACTATAAATATGTTATTTTTTACAAATCTCTATATTTTCAATATTTTAATAGTAATGAAAGCTCTATTTTTCCCTTTTTGAAACAAAAAATATTACATAAGAAATTATTTTCATAATTTCCCAATAACCCATAAATATAAAAAAATATGACTCTATGCTATAGTTATTTTCAACCAGCAGATTTTTGTAACATTTTTAGGTTATTATGGAATATAATATTAACATTTAGTACCCTATTAATCTTAAATTTTCATTAATTAATGTAATTAATTTTAATATCTTTCACTATATTTTCAGTAAAAATATAGTTGATGTTATTATACTGATAATATCATACGGATTACTACTATGTACATACATTTTTCAAAATTAAAATAAAAGTGGGAAAATCATGATTAGTGTTCATCCTATAGATATTGTTAAATAATCTACTTTAAAAGTAGAAAATGATGACAAGTTTTCTAATTTTTTATATTAAATTTAAAAGATAAAATGATTTTAATGAATGTAATATTATTAATAGTTATATTATTAATATATTTAGACTCTAAAATAATCTACTTTTTTATTTAGAATTATATAATATTTAAATAAAATTGATATTTTTATCTAAATTGAGGAAATTTTTACAATTCATCAAAAAATATGTTTCTTCAAAATGTCAAAAAAATAACCTGAAGCTAATTTCAACATTATTAATTGAATAAAGATGATTATAAAGAAAAATAAAATTCAAAAAATTCAAAAATTTGTGTTTTAATATACGCTATGTAATAAAATGAGATTAAACAAGGTCTTACCTGTAACAAAAGCTAATTCAGTGTTGTTTGTAGCATAAGATTAACAATGTGAGTGTTGCATGAAAACTAAAAAATTATATTTATTATAAAAGGAAAATATTTTAAATTAATGGGGTGTCAAATTCTATATATCTTAATTAAATTTAGTCCTGATAATTTAATCATGGTCTCAATGATATAAGGATTGAAAATATACTACTGTTGAAAGGACCATGTCATGAAATGTGTTAATAACACATCTTGTTAATAAGATATAAATTAAAGTAACAAATTTCATGTAATTAAGTTCCCTACTTGGAGAACCTAGGTGGGAAATAGAATAATGTATATAGGTGAAAAATTCCTACAATCATGTCTTGATGGAGAGTGTTAGAGAACATATTCAGTTTTAAGTTGTTGATTAGAACCCATAAACATTATGTTTGAGTAATGGACTTTTATATCCTATAAAACAATAAAAATAGAAAACATATATTTTCAAAACCATATTTTTTATTTTAGGAATATTTTCACTCAATAAGAAGTAATTAAATATAAATTTCTATAAACATAATCTTCTTATTTTATTATCCCATGAACTTTTTCTACTTTGTCTCCAATATCACGATTCATCAAAAAGTGAATTAATACATCACCATATAAATACTAATATGATTATCATCATATTTAATTTTAGAAATGGACAACTATACAGATTTATCATAATCCATTTTCATCTGAAGGATATTAAATGAATTTACAAAATGAACTTATCATTATCATTTAATAAACCTGAATCATCCCTATATTTTTACATTCCAATCATTTTGAATAACACCAATATGTTTCATATTAAAATATATTTATAACAGCAATTACCATAAAATATTATTTGAAACATTAATTATTTTTATTCCATATTTAAGACAATTATATTGGGATATATCTTTTGAAAACATCATTTTTCAAAATGAGTTCCATGGTAGCATAGAACACTTGTCAAAAATCCACTAATCAATTAAAAGGTTGTCAAAAATTGTTCAAATAAATTATTTCATCATTATTATTATAACATCATTAATATATTATGGTTTGTAATTATTTTCATCATGTGTTTTTTATAAATTTTATCTTAGTTATGATAATCTTTTCATGGTCTCGTTCAACATATGATCTCAAATAATTTTTGAACAAGAAATGAAATACAATCCTTACATTTTTAATAAATTTTATATCTTGTATGTCACTGATTAAATAATAAATGACATATTTTTTCAATAAGAATATTAATAATGCCTCTTCATGTTATTTTGTATAAAAATATCATCACTATAAAATATCATCATTTTGGGTATAATATATTGAATCTTGTGACATTAACTCACATAGTGTCCCATATCCTCGCAGTTGAATCTTTGTAGCTCAGAATCCTTTTACGTAACCATACAATCAAGAAATTGATATTCATTTTTCCTCACAGAAAAACTCCAATTCCCTTTAATAAAGTAATGATTTTTTCCTAATAGAATTATCACAAGTTGGAAAATAGTTATTTCCCTTCATCTTCTATGACTAATTCCATTTTTCATGCTAATCTGATGTCCTGTTATACTATTGGTTTTCTTCTATGGAATGTGACGTGGATAATTATTTGTCCTTCTACTTATCACATAGTACTATTTATTGAAATAATGTGAATTTTTGGGAGACTATTTCCCTTTCAAATATTATATTATGACCATGAATGTTTTAATCATTATTACACTTTTGACCACATGCATTGGTTTGGATGACATTCCTACTAATCGTCTATATTACAATAATATGGTATAAACTGGATTAATTCATAATATAATGTAAAATTACTAATATGTTATTTCAAATAATTTATTCATCATTAATCATTGACTCATAAACATTGGCTACTATAGGGAAATAATTACATATACATCATTCATAATGGTATTAAGGGAAAATGTGCATTGTCTTAAGCATATCCCTTAAGATTGTCAACCCAGATTCATAGAAATCCTTGTTGGAATATACCTGGTAACCCCATGTTAGGCCTAAAACATCTTTTCATTGTCATTACTCTAATGTACATATATTCTACAAAAGTTTCCACTTGTAGTTTAATGATACATATATATTTCTAGAAATACCCATATAATATCTACATTACCAAAATTATACGATGATCTTCTATTATTTTCATCAATATCAATCCTTGCATTGTTCTCCCTAATATAGGATTTCTAAAAATGTTTTTATGATAGTTCATGATCATCCATTGATACATACTATAATGCCCCGACCTAATAATCTTAGTTCTGGTGAATTATTTTGTTATGTTGGTATGACTACAAGGAATAAAATCCCGAAAGACCATTCAGTTTAGTAGTATTGGAAATATAGATTTTGTACATGAAACTGATAAAATAATGCGAAATAGGAAATAATAACATGATACATAATAAACTTAAATAAAATAATATATTTAATTTTTATTAAAGGATATCATCTTCATAACCAACAGTAATAATCACAATAAATTTAATATCAATTTCTCAATAGGGGTTCGTAAAGAGGAATCAATAATGAATCCTTTGAATAAAATTAGTATGGAATGTAAAATAATTGATAACACATTCCATTCAAATAACCAAATATAGAAATATAAATATGAAAATGTATGAAACAAAAAAAATTCTATTAAATCAATGAACATAAAAATAAATTCCTCCAAATGTATGTTGATGCAAAATATCATCGATAAATAATAAACAGATTCTCAAAAAAGGAGATTATTATTGGCCAGACATCAGGTTTCCCAACAACATGATAAATGTACCATCAAGAGAATGTTTAAACTATGTTTCCATCTTTTTAATCTCATGATCATATCGATGAATTGAGAGGCTTTAATTGGCAGGTCCCAAACCAATAGATCATGGATTAAACTATCTTTAAACATTTGCGATTTCATTAACATGTCCCCAACGTGTTTATTTTTTTCCATTGAATTCAATATATATAATATAAATATGTTTCATCATAATATATACAAATTTAATAAAGAATATAGATTTACCAAAAATACATAAATGGAGGATAAGTAACAACATGGGTTGTTGGAATGAAATTATTATTGATGAAAAATAATATTTAAACATTCCAATGTTTCTCATACCACATTGAAACATTCCAATCATAATTACTTGTAAAGTAAAATTAACTTATAAAATAATGGGAATAATTTGATTCATGATATATCATATAAATGGGATATATATACACCAATAAATGAAAATTGGTTCATTATAAGAATAAGTCTCAATAGAATGTAAATTGAGATGAAATACAATACCATATATAGAATAATTATGGTCTGGTCATTATGCTCCTATATAGTGGCTTAAAATATGTTACCAACAAAAAAAATAACTATTTTAATTTTAATAATATCATATAAAAATTTTATTTAATATCTTTTTACCTGTTATTTCTCAATCCTTCTTTATTTTGAATATTTTGGGTGTTAATTTCCATGTTTTCTCAAGTAAATTTTGACTAGTTATTTTTTGTTCTTATTAATTATATCATGGAATCATAATATCCATAATGTAATATGTGGTTTTTATATCATATTTATACTGTATATACATAGTATCAATATCGTATAATATTTGAAGATTAGAAATGACGTTCCCCATTCAAGGTGACGGTATGTTCTATGTATATGCATGAAATCTGCATTAATTTCTATGATGTAATAAATGAAAAAAAAACTAAGTGATACATATGTATATTATAATTACATTATAATTTCTATGTTATATATTTTAAATTGGTTTATTAAATCCATCTTTATATGTTCCATAAATGGAATGGACGAGTCATATCACTTTGGGGGCACGGTAGTCCACAAATTCTCAAACGAAATTTTACCATTTACACAACAAGGAAATCATAAAAAGCTGTCCAAAATAATATTTATTATAGAAAAAAACTTATAAAATATATATATATCAAATATAATGATATATTCTATCATAATGGACACCATAAAGGTTTTTGGGAGAAATGTAACATTCATCATTTCATGCATAAATAGTTCTCTATATAAGGAAATAACATGTTTGTTTACCATTAGATGGAGGAGTGTGTAATTGTTGGTAAAAACCATAGAATAAAATCATGCTAGTATATTACGTATAATTGTTTTGATATTCCATAAAATTATAATAATATTACAGGATGTGGAAAATTAAAATGAATCTCAAAAGATTAAGAGAAGGAGGTACCTCATAATTGGTTAACATTTGTTGGTTTATACAACCTAGCTTCCTTGAGAAAATTTATTCCCAAATAATGGATTCAAGATCCAGGGGATTTATTTTCGGAGGCTATTTGGGTATTTCATTACAGAACAGAAGTGGTTTTTGATTTTTGAGGAAGGTGTATAGTGTGTGCCTTTATATAGTGGAGAGGTAGGGGCACTCTTCAAAATAACAAAAGGTATTCTGTAATGGGTGGTCTAGCTTACCTAAAGATCAAAAAATTGGAAAATAATTGATTTAGTGGATTTAATGGTTTACTAAAACCTCCAAATCATAAAAATAATTTCATTTTATTAATTTGGTTCTTTAAAATATAAGATTACTAAAATGTAATCTTTAGGTTTTTATTAAAGCATCTAGTTTTCTAATATTATTAATTTAACTTCTATGAATAAAATATATTGATATATATTATAAAGTAATGAGATAAATAATTATTAAAATGTTATATATTTTTTAAAATAAAACTCCAAACTCTTTTGGAAATAAATTATAAATGTGGCACAGGTGACGTGCTAAAACACTCTTTAAACCCGAAATGTGTTAATTTTTTTTACAATTTATGGGTCAATATGTTAATTAAAAAAAAATATATTGGTTGATTAATGGACTATATTTAAGATTTATTAACACATAAAAATAACTTTTTAGAATATATTATTTTTATTACTTTTAAATCATTTATTAAATGTTAATTTATTATAAAATAACAATAATGTCGATTTTGAAATTATTTAATTATTGATAATTTTAAAATATCAATATAATATTTGAAATAATATATAGTAGTATTAACAATGTTTAACATGAGATATTACTCTAAATAAACAAATAAATACAATAACTCATTCAATTATTTTCATATTTAATTTTTTTATATCATTTATTATAGTTAATTATTAAATAAATAGTCACTACATTGGCATTTCAGAAATAATTTATATATCTAAATGATATAAAAAAATATTGATAAATTATTATGTAACACCCCATGTGTTCATAGTATGTTAATTTTTTAATGGAATTAAATAGCATGCGCTACACGCAAAACTGAGTTCAAGCGCACCACGAATTACTAAACTAGCAGTTCAAAAAGTAGTTATGAATACTATTAACTACATTTTGAATTTTAGATACTCCATTTAATTTTAACATCTATATTATGTGTTCCATTTACATAATATAATAACAAATTAAAAAATTTATATAAATGATGTACTTTTAACAAGAAATGAAAATTACAGCATTTTAATGGAGAATCCTTTTTTAATTCCAATATATGAAACATGTATTTATTAAATTTGACAATATTAATTTATTCTATTGATTTAGGACATTAAATATTGGTTTGGATAAATTTCTAGTGCTTTTCTGATAACATTCAATTTTTTATGAGTAGTGAAAAATACAAAATGTTAATTAAAATCAAAATTTTTAATCAAAATAATTTATAGTGTTAAATTATACATTTTAATGGTTTGGAAGTATAATTATATTATATTTTTATCATTTATTCTAATGTTGGTGATGGTAAATAATTTTACATTTAAATTGGACATAAACACATATCAATCATCTTGATAGTATTTATTTCTCAATAAAACACTATCTAGTTTGAACAATGATAATATTTTTCAAAAATTAATTAATAAAACATATTTTTTTTAAATTGGTAAAATAGAAATCATTTTTTAATTTGGAATATAAAAATTTGATTTGGTTTTTACACATACTTCATTAATTATTTTACTCTAAGATAAAGTGAGAATCACTATTTTTTTATATATAGTAATTTTCCACCTCCATTTTATGGATATTCCTTTGATACACATAATCAGTCCATTTATATATTCCAATTTCATTGATACAAACTTGATAAGGGAAATCATAACGCAATTTCTATTAATTGGGTTAATCATCCATGTCATTGGAATTAATTTAACAAGAATATCCATGAATGTCCTCTGATTGATTTACACTGAATATCCAATAATATTGAGTGTATTTAAACTTTTAAAACATAATTAGGTCATTGATTAATCTTTAATCTATGTAGGGGGTGTTTATAAAGTATTTAATCTCAATTTACATTTCACAGAGACTTCATTGTAGATAGGGACATATTCACTTTTTATGGTGTATATACTGTCTCGTGACATATTATATCGTGAATCCCTTTATTCACGCGATATTATAAGGTTTTGATTAATGTAATTCAAGAATTATATTTATTCAAGTGTCTCCCATTCGATTAGGAACTATTTAACTATAATATATTCTTAAATGTTTAAAATATTTATTCTTGAAGATCTTTCTCATTAATGTCCATGATTAAAAAATTGTGTTAATGATTTATTTATATGGACATGAATGTTTTATAATTATAATTCCTTTTAAATATGTAATTTTTATGGGATACATTTATTAAAAAATTTAAATGTCTTCTTTAATAAATAGTCCAAATTTTAAATGTTTTCATGAAAATGGGGAATTTCTCTCATATAGATTTACAAGATATTTGAATCTATGTGAATATCCATTATTGTATTTTATTCTTGATTAAGGTTTATATATTATAATACAATAATTCATGTTGTATTGAAAGAGTTATGTGAGGTTATGGATGTTCTTCTTTTATACCATTTGTAGTGTGTGGTCAATTTATTGAAATTTCATTAGCGAGTTTTAATATGAATTTTTAGATTATGATTCAAACATTTCATATGGTGAATGAATTGGATTTTCTCGGTGAAATGTGGAGCATACTATATCTCCTTGAAGAATTCGTAGGGTCTCATAAGAAAAACTAGTGTCTGGACAGAAGGCCATGAAAAAATATTACTTGAAGTCTTGGCATGTGTCCCCGACTATGTGGTTATAATGTCCAACATTATGCATTCCATCATTATGAAATTAGATATTGATATTACATGTGATTATTCTAATGGTATAATATCAATTAAAATATGTAAATGGGATTATTATATTTTTATATATAATATTGAAGTATAATTTTAAAAGGCTTTTGTTTTAGTCTTATAAATTTCTATAATTGTTTATGATTATTTATGAATTTTCTTATTTATTGTTATCCTTATTGCGCATCTAAGATCACCCCTTTATTATGTTTTCTTATTCCGAATATTTGAAGAAGTATATTATTGTTGACCTGTAGGGGTAGGTTATTGTATATAAACGTGTTCATAAGGGACACAATTTTATGGTGTTTTTATTTTGTGATGTAATATAAAACATATGTATGAATCTATTACTTCCAATGCTACTAAACTTCTTGGTATTTTGAGATTTGATATCTTGTGAACATGCCAATGTTATGTAATAATGAACTGAATCTGTGTAAATAGGTTCAGGGTGTGGCCATTTACATTTGAAATAATTTAGTATAATCCTTGGAGACATTATTTAAAAAAAACATCGATTATTGAACATTAACATAAGATATTCATTTAGGATTAGAATATAATAATATCCTAGAATTTTGGTAATGTATAGATTGTGTAAACCTTTTAAGCAATACCTCACTTTCTAGATACAAGCAGGATTACGCGGCTCTGACACAGATGTATAAAATGGTAAAACCCAAAAACACACCATTGAGCTAGACTTGAACAAGAACTAGTACATGAAAATATGCCTTGTTTCACTATTGGTTATAACACTCCTAGGGGATATTCTTATGAATATTCATTTTTATTTACAAAATGGTTTGATGGTTTTTAATATAATATGCGAATAAATAGTATGTTTTCATACAAAGGTGTTTTAGATTTAGAATATTGATTTATTATATTCTCTAGATGATTTTATGCCTAATCTTACTCACACTACGTTTTCTGGTTTTAGTTAATGGATGTATTCCATGAAGTCATAGTAAAATTGAACATGATGTAAAAGGTGTGAATGATTGTAGAAATGAGTAACTAAATTGAATTTTGATAGGTGTAAAAGATATCCTGTTCATATCCAAGTAGGATTCCAATTATATGATCAAAAACATATAAATTAATCAACATTGAAACAAAGCAAATAAAAAAAGGCATAGAATGATAACACCTTCAACAGTAGAGACTGTGTTGAAAAGAAAGATCAATTTCCCTCATTCAGGAAATGTTAGTGGAGACACGTCGGAATGTGTACAAATAGAACAATGTAATTCATTATGTTTGGGATAGAATGAAATAATGTAAATAATTTCGGAGGAAACTAAATTGTACTATGGATGAAAATAAAAATTAACATAAGAATCCATTTATAGTCATTTTTCGTAAGTGTAGAAGACCTGTGCATTAACTGATACAATGCCATAATCTATAGGATAACAAATAGGTCATGGAAGAACATATGTGGAAATAAATAAATATAGAAATGTTTAAAAGTATCAATTCTCTTTGATGATGGGATTATATTGGAAGGAATTTCTCTTAATATGTAACCCTAATGATTGTTCTGGGGAAATGATATTTGAGGAAGACTTATCTTTTTTTTAGATATGGTTATAAAAAAAACATTTGGGTTTATATGATCCTTTAATTTAAGGCAATTATTGGTTATTAATTTTGGTGATGAAAATGCGAGGTATGAGATAATTTTATGGATAAATTATTGTATAGTCAATGTTATGAATTTAGCTCATTTTGTTAATGATTTAAATTATATTTTTTGAAAAAGTAAAACATGCAGACCATGTGACCACCCATCGTGTTGGAAAAAGTTGGGGGAATTGATCCAACAACCAATCTGCGACATAGATTTATCACCTACAACTAGAATATATAAATTCCATGATTTTTGTGACTAATTATTTGAAGTTAAATTATTTAATTGATGAATCATAATTATATCTATGAACATATGATTTATGAAATGAATATCTTTATTTTAGGACAATGATTTGTTGATTAGGTGATAAATGTTATTTTGGAGGGCGTTCTCTCTGTTGGGAACACTATATACCTAAAATATATAATATTAAGGGATGTAATTTGATGAGAAAATGTGAATTTCTATTTTGGAAGACTGTATGTTTTTGTATAGATTCGTGTTATAAATAGAAATGATTAACCTATCATATATATTATGCGATTTGGTAAATTAAAATTTTGTATGATACTTTAAGAGTATTTGGTGTAATTTGGAGATAAATGATAAAATTTACTATGAAATACTATGTGATTAAATTCTTCATAGTTCTGGCTTTCAATAATTGTTTTTATTATATATTAATATTTTAAATACAACTATTTATTGAAGGGTCTTTATTGAACTTTGGGTAATGGTTGTTTAATTTTGGAAATTAAGTTTAGTATTTCTTTCTATAATGAATTATACTTATTGGGGATCATATAATATTGTACTAAATATTTGGGTTTTTGATAATATCTAAATACAATGTAATTATATAGTTCATCATTTGTGTATAATGTGATTCAATATAAGTGGATTCTAAAGCTTCAGGTGCGACCATGCCATCATGAATACACATCGTTTAGAGAAATGATGAGTTAGCAGTAAAAATTTATTAAATTATGAAACTCAACTTGAAAATTAAGTATATCACATTATGTTCTTAGTCAATCTCATAAATAAATTCCTCAACATTATGAAATGCAACTTCAGAGTGAAATGTTGTCTGTTTACTTTTCCAACGGGGAAATAAATGACCATTTGACCCATAAAATGTTTTTGGTTTTCTTGTTGTTAAATTTATCTTGATCGTGTTTTCTATCACTCTCCAAAATAACTTGACACCTTTTTAATCTTCTATATCCATGTATTCCTACATGGAATCCTACTATGGGTTATCTCAGGTGACCTTTGTACTTCTTTTTCATTCTATAAAAGTATTAGTATAATTGAATCATTTTATGGTGTGGGACTTAAAATGATGTTACCAAGACCAATTTTCAAATTGTGAGGACCCAATTTCTAAAATGGGGGTAGAATTTGACACCCCAATATTTAATAGTAAGTTATTTTCATTAAAATAATTCCATAATGTGTGCTAAGTGCAACACCGAGTTCAAGCATGCCATGAATTACTAAAATAGAAGTTCAAAAGGCAGTTATGAATAGTATTTACTAAATTTTGAATTTTATGTCCTCCATATAATTATAACATTAATACATGTTAGTTTTAGAAATAATATATGAAAAAAATAAAATTTTCAAATAAAATAATTTTTTTCATAAAATTAAAATTTACCATATATTAATAGAGAACCCTTTTTCAATCCAATATTTAAAACTTTTATATATTAAATTTGAATATTAATCTTATTCTTTGGAATATGGACATAAAATTTGGATTGGATATATTTTCGAGGTTTTTTTGATAACTTTCAATTTTTGATGAATAGTGAAAATAACTAAATATTAATTGAACATGAAATTTTTAATAAAAACAATTTAGAGTGTCAAATTATACATTGGAATGGTTATTAACCATAATTAGATTTTATTATTATCATTTAATTCAATTTGGGTCATTGAAAGTAATTTTACCATTAAATATAACATAAACACATATAAATCTTTTGATAGTTTTTACTTCTCCAAAACATGGTTTTTGGATTTGACAACCAAATTATTTTTTAAAAAATAATTAATACTACTTCTATTTTTTGAATTTGGTAATAAATATATCATTTTTAAATTTGGAATATCAAAATTATCTTTGGCTGATTTTTTTTTGTATTTTTCTAAAATTTGTAAATTTTTTATGAGTAGTAGAAAGCAATGTGTAGTTGTTTAAAGCCAAATTTTTATTTAGATAATTTTTTTATTTAATTTTTTTTATTTCAAAATCAATATATAATACCTATATATGTCCAGTGTCATTAATTGATTTCATGTTTTAATATGATTGGATATATATAATTTTATTGAACTTTTTATCCACTTTTACCAACCTTCTAGGCAAATTTGTAAATTTTCATAAAATGTAATTTGAACATTTCTGTGAATTTAATTTCAAAATTCCAAGTGACATGGTTGACATAGATAAGTAATATTTGGTTCAATAGGATGAAAATAATTTTTAGTGAATAGTAACTTTTTAATTTTATTTACCAGGGTTAAAATTAATGAGGGTAATTAAAGCTAAATGTGATATTGAAATTACGCTAACCTATGTTCTAATTCTATTTAATAAGTGTATTTTGACCAAAACTAGCATTAGGATAAATATATTATCCTTTATGATCCACATGGATTATATTAGGACATTTATTATATTTTACTTAAAGAATAGATAAAATTGTTAAATTCAATGATTAATAACTAATTTTTTTTAAATAGGTTTAGACATTGGATAAATTTGACTATAATTATTATTTAGAAATATAAACGGATTTACTACATAATTTTATTTTATTTATAATTTTTAGACAATAAATAATTAAATTTAATTATTATTAAATGATGATGCAATAATAACCATATTAATGAATGATTAAAATAATTGATATTATAACTCAAGTACATTTTACATACTATAAGGTTATAATAAATATTATACTTCTTCATTCTTTTTTGTTTCAATAAAAAAATAGTATCCCTAGTACCTTCTACATACTTTGATTTAATTATAAATACGGGAGAACCATATTCATTATTCTATCCATCCTATGAATGAGAATGTCACCATTTATGTGTACGTAAGACATACCGTATCTGTGACACGGTGTAGTTTTAAATTCAACACTTCATTATTTGGATGGGTATAATATTGAGTATAATTGATGTAAAAAATAAATTGAAAACGTTAATGATTCATTATATATGATATACCATCCAATTTCATATGATTTTGCACTAAATAGAATGATATTGTCCCCCGTGTGTATGAACATATTACAATCTTCAGGAACACGATGAGATTCATTCCCCATCGTATCCATTAAAGAATATTTTTCCATTAATGATATAAAATTATGATTAAGAACTCCATATAATTATAGATATCAATCAAATATATCATATACATAACAAACATTACTTACGTAGCAAACCATACAAAGGAAAAAGAACCAGTTAACACCTAGAACATTGATTCTACAGAAATATTATTAACAATGAAAAATTAGAAGATTATATATAATATAATATTTATAAGTGTGGTTCATTTATAATTTAATAAAAATTATTTAACTATTATTAATGAGGTTAACCTACCCTCGATGAAGGAAAAACACACGGTTAGTGGTTTTCATCTCACCTTTTATTCTCGTTACATTCATTATATATTTTACCCTATATCCTTTTGTGTGGTGAATGTAATACCCATGATTATATTATATCTATAATATACAATAATTTATGGTTATTTAAATATTCATTTTATGAAACTTCATTAAGGGGTTGTATGTTTCGTAAGTTACGAAATTGGTTAGGGAGATTCTAATTTCAATTTCCAAACATTGGGTTTTACACCTACATCATTGATTATTTTACTACATGTTAAGGTATGGAATCACAATTTATTTATTTATGTATTAATTTCCCCTCTCATTTGTGTGGATATAATTTTGATACACATAATAATTCCAATTAAGAATTGACTATTCATTTATATAAACTTGATAAGGGAAATCTGAACTGAATATCTAATCATTGTGTTAATCATACAAGCCATTGGTATTTTATTATAAGAATATATGTGAATGTCCTCCTATTTATTTATAGTGAATATCCAAACATATTGACTGTATTTATACTTTTCACACAAAATTATGTAATTGATTAATCCTTAATCAATGGATATAGTCATTATAAGGGATTTCATGAAAATTTACATTCCATTGAGTCATCTTTGTTGTTATGGGTAAATTCAATTTTATTTGGTGTATATACTATCCATTGACATATTATATCATAAACCCCCTTAATATAATGATATTATCATGTTTTGATTAATCTAATTCCTCAATTAATTGTATTCAAGCATCTCTCATTTGATTAGAAACTCTTTAACTAAAATATTTTCTTAAATCATTTAAATATATATTCATCTAAATATCTGTCATTAATGTCCGTGTATTAAAAATTGTTTTAAGGATTTATTTATATGAAGATTAATATTTTAAAATTAAATTTCCATCATTGTTTCAATGTGGTATGGGACTCTTGGATCCAAAAATCAATTTTAAATGATTTCATTGATAAATGGTGTGACTTTTAAATGATTCATAGAAAAAGGTGATATTTCTCTATATTAATTTTACTCATTATTTTCAACTATTTAAATATCCTTAATTCTAATTTATTCTTGATTGATTTTGATTTATTATAATATAATTGTCAATACTTTATTTAAAGAGTTCTGTTTGATTGTGGATGTTCTATTTTTATATCAATTGTGGTTTCTGGTTAATGTATTGAAATTTCGTAATCTAGTTTTCCTACGACTGAATAAATTATGTTTTAAAATTTTCTTACAAGGAATGAAATTTACATACTAAGTTATTGGTGGATCCTTTTATAGATCCTCGAACCATTAATAGGTATCATGAGACAAACTAGTGTCTTGGTAAAAGGCCCTGACAAAATCTTATTTGTAGTCATGGTAGGAGGCCTTGACCATGTAGTTATGAAGTCCGAAATTTGAAATTCTGTCATTATGAAATTAAATATCAATTTTACATGGTATTATAAGACTATTAAAATATCCATGTGAATATGTAAATGGAAAATTTTATTTATGTTATCCATAATTTTCTGATTTTATGTTTAAATGGATTGTGATTTGATCATAAAATTTTTTATAAATTTTTATGCTTATTTATTAAATTTTACATGATATCGATATCCTTATTGAGCATCTGAGATCACCACTTTATTATGTATTAATTTTCCCAGGATGCAAAGAAGTATATTATTATTAAGCTACAATGATAGATTATCAGGTATGTGTGTGTTCAAAGGGGACACAATGTGCTATTTTTCATAATTTAATATAAATTTTATATATGTATCTAGTAGATCCAAGGCTATTTAAAAATCGGTGATTCGAGACTTGATCTCTTTTGATCATTCCAATGTTGTGGAATAATGAACCAACTCTAGATAACTTGGGTTAGGGAGTTACATATTATGATAAAAATAACACATATATTTTTTCAAATAATATATACTACTGAAAATATGATTTTTTACAAATATGATTGTTTTTTAAATGTCAATGGTAATGAAATTTACCTTTTTCCATGGTCCTTAATTAATTTTTTATATAGTAAAATTCCATTTAATAATATCCAAATAAACCATAAATATAGAACCATCTAATAAAATGGTCTAATTGTACCTATGTAATTGATTTTGGACAAGATTCTTTGTCATTTGTTTCCTTAATATTAATTTTTAGTCCCTTATTATGCTAAATTTCAGCTAAATAATCAGAATTTATTTAAATTTCATTAACATATAGTTTTTGTTAAAATTTTAAGTTGGTTATTTTTATCACAAATATCATAATGATTAAATTCTTGCATGTTTTATATTAAAAATTCAAATAATAGAAGTGGGAAAAATAATATTAATACCAATCAAACAAAAGGAGAAAAATTTCATGTTTTATTAGTAGAAGAACATCAATGGTTTGTGGTAATTTTATATTCAATTTCATAGTGAAATTAATAATAATGAAAAAATATTTATAAATAGATGTATAATTGATCTAATTGATATCTAAAAAAAATATAAATATAATTTATGATTAATAATTATTTGATGGAAAAAGGTTTTTAAAACTAAATTGTATAAATTTCAATTATTTAGTAAATAATTATGTTTCATGGAAAAATACAAAAAAAACCACCCTATTCTCATTCAGATTTTATCAACTCATTAAATAATTTTATTTTTAAAAATAATATTAATTTTAATTTTAAAATGTTGTTTTAAAATATGTTCACTAGTTAATGGAAGATAAACACAGTACTGAATTTAATGCTACCTAATTTAGCGTATTCTATAGTTTATGTTTATCATTGTGTATAAATAATGAAAAAGATTTTATTTATTCTAAAAGTAATATATTTTAATTTATTGGGGTTTAAAATTCTAAAAACACAATTAAATTGTATCCTTTTTATATGTTTGTGCCAAAATTTACCCCACTAGTATGCAGTTGTTGTATTACAGGTAGGGGTCGAATCCACAGGGACCGAAGAAGAAACCTAGAGACACTTTTAATTTGGAGAGATTTGGATATGGAGTGGCCAACAAATTGGAATGATTTGATTTGAAACTAGGGATTTAATTAAATGACAATATATATATATATATATAATTACGTTGTATAAATAAATTATTGGAGATGAGTTGATCCTATGTTGTTACTATGGTTAGATTAGATGTATTTATATTCATATAAATTTTCAGTTAACTAATTCAAGACGTATAAAAAAAATGATTTAATTTTTGAACATCATTCAACAATTTTATCCATACAAAATTCGAAGGT
Source organism: Viscum album (assembly GCA_963277665.1). Classification (NCBI taxonomy): domain Eukaryota; kingdom Viridiplantae; phylum Streptophyta; class Magnoliopsida; order Santalales; family Viscaceae; genus Viscum; species Viscum album. Next base: position 1,971,756,845 of record OY728132.1, read on the forward strand.
AAATCACCAATGCACTTAGAGGATAAATTTAATGATCACTCCATGTAATTGGATCGTACTAGCACTCGAAATGTGTCATTGTTAATGTTAGTGAAGATGAAGAAGAAAATAATCATCAAATGGAAATCATAAATTAATGAAATGATTATAGAATTTTAGATTACAAAATAACATCAACCCTGCCCCATGCAACTCCCTAGGACCAACCCATAAGCGTTTAGCCCTCCATTGATTCTATGATCTCAAAGGAAGTGGAAAGCAGACTCATAGGGGAAATTGGAGAAGAAAAAGAAAAAAAAATCACTCCACCGTTGTTTGAAGAGTATCACAAAAGATAATGTGAATAACATCACTCCCTAAGGCAAAGATATAAAAATCATATGGAAAAATATATATGAAATTAATAATAATAATAAGATGATAATATTTTATTAATTAAATGAAGGTGAACGAAGAAACTTACTTGGGATAAAATGATAGCGATTACAAAATGAAAGCATACAATTCAATGAAAATAAAAACATCCATTCCCAAAAAAAATATTCAATCCTCATTCTCTTCAGCTTAACAATCTTATATAGTAATATTTGGAGACATAGATACACCCCACCCCCAAAATTAATTACAACTCAATTAATTTAGAGAGTCAAAATGAGGGTGAGAAAATTAAGGGATTTTGACGTTTTGATGTTGACCTGGAAATTTCGTCTAGATTCATCCACCATTTTGACTTGTGAATTTGGAATTGAAGGCGATAGAATCAAAGGGGTCTTAAGATTTAAATATGTTCCTCCTTCTATCCTCTATGAGCTGAAAAATTTAAGGAAATTTGTAGCATCCATTTAGATGTTGTGGTCGAAATGGTGGGACGACATTATTTGCATTAATGTCGGGCCCACCATTTAAATCTCAACTTCAGATCCCTTTATCATCATGAAACGATCCGAATTATCTCCAGCCACAGTTGAATAAAATGATCCTCATAGTTTTCTCTTTCTAATTTATAAATTTGATCTTCATTGGGCTTAGTTTTTGGGCCCAACATTTGCCTGATGGGCCTTAGCCTATTATGCCTTTTCCAGTAAACTTATGCATTCTTGAGCAAAAATATCCATCTTCCCTTAAGACTCGTCCATTGGACATAAAAAATAAAATGTTCCAAATAGAGTGATAAAGAATATCCCAAAATTTAAAATTCAGAAAATGAATATAATGTTTTCCAAAAACAAATGAATGATTGGGCCCAAATTTGTATTTTAAAACATGAATTGTATATAAGATGACAAATTATGTTCAATTTATCTAATTCAATAAAATCAATGATTATGGACTATGGAACAATGAATATAATGATATTAATGATTAAAATTATACACTTTTAGTGACTACTCACACCCACAACTTGTGTTTTTCTATTCCCGAGCAAAATATGTTACAAATATGAAATTCGGATACCCATTTCCATAAACATTTTAATACACATTCCTCACCCAAAGACCTCATTCCAAAAAAAATTATGAAACCCATCAAAATAATTTAAAACAAGATAGGTCCATAAGCATATCCCAAGCCCATGCCAGTTCCATTGTTCAAATTCATCGCCACAATTCATCCATTTTTAAATAAGCATGACATAGTGTTGTGCATCACAAATGATATGGGGCCCATTTTATTGTTCAAGGGTAAAAATGGAAGCGCTAGGTGGGAATCACATTAAACCTCAAAATGAGTATCCTTTTTGATGAATTATTTTTAACCACAATTGATATTAAAAGACTATCTCTTGGAAAGTCAACTATGGAATCATGATCCCCAAGTGCTGTACACCATGCATATTGTCAATTTAATGCTCTACAATAGAGATATAAAGCCTAACTCTGGGAAGGACAACTATAGAGTCACGATCCCAAAGTGCCAGAGAACATGCCATTGGAAGAAACATATCTCTATGTGGTCATTATTTTTTTGGATACTCAAAATAGACTAAAAGTGACTCCAGAACCCTATGCTATAATGAAAGGGACCCAAGAACTCAGATTTACACCCACTATATAGTAGACGTGAATTGTGGCATTTTTAATAAGTGGATAAAAATGTGAACTTTGAAAAAATCACATCGTACAACCCCACTTTCCAAAAACTATGCTCATGAACATAAACTTGTATTAAAATCAGAATCAAGGCATCCATGTTCTGGATTCCTTGAATATTGTCAATTTCATGCTCTACAATAAGGATATAAAGACTAACATTGGGCAAGACAACTATGGAGTCACTATCCCCAAGTATCAGAAACCATACATTTGGACAAAACATTTTTCTATATGGTCATTATTTTTTTGGTTTTGTATGGTTTTGTTTTTGATACTCAAATTAAACTAAAAGTTACCCCAGAACCTTATGCTATAACTGAACGGACCCAAGAACTCAAATTTATTCCCACGATCCAGTAGACATGAATTGTAGCATTTTTATTTAGATGATGAAAATGTAAACATTGAAAAAATTACATCGGACAACCGAACATTCCAAAAACTATCCTCATGAACATAAACATGCATTAAAATCAGAATCAAGGCATCCATGTTTTTCTATATCCAATTTCATAGTTTTCAATGTGTGTTATCCTGTTCAAGGTTAATTGAATTTTTCATTCCATGCATGTTCTAATAAAAAAATCATTTTTTTATTTCATCTCCCCACAAATTAGAATAACACTGTCCCTAGTGTTTAATGATAAGAAAAGTTAGAAGGGAGTTAGGAGAGGAGTTCAAAGAGGAAATTTAAAATGATAAATATGGAACAAAATCACCTAGTTTTTGAGGTTGAAGTTCATGTTGTTCTATATTACTCTTTTGATCTCTTGGGGGATGTAGGCACCTCTTTTATTGAACATGTATCACCCAAAATAGTTCTTGAACTGTACAAAAAAGAAAAAAGAAGAAAAAACACACATCACAATGTTTATTTAAAACCAGGTATAAAAAAATTTATGATTTTCCTTGTTTTTTTATAATTTTAAAAATCAAATTGATGATACATTGTCTTATTTTTATTTATTGGGTAATGTAATACTCATGGATCACACTACATGACATGGATGAATACGGTGCTCCCCTTTCATACCCATCCATACTCATAAAATAAGAACATGTCAAAAATCTATTTTTTTTTGGTAAATACCTAAAATAATATAAACTTATGATACATTGTCTTCTTTTAAATTTCTGGGTAAGGTATTACTCAGGGATCACACCGCGTGACATAGATGAATATGGTGCTCCCATTTCATACCCATCCTTACTCATAATAGAAGAATATGTCAATAGCCTAGGGTAATTTATTATATGTAAATGAAAATGATTCAAAATGATTGGAAACATTAAAACCATGGGTTTCCTCCCATGCATCTCATTTGTTTAAAGTCATTAGCTCGACTTGAACCCCCCAACTTATCCAATTCCTACATTCAAAATTTTAATGAACCCATTTTTCTCAACTTCAATTTGAATGATATTGAATGTTTTTTATAATATTTTCCTTGTATAAATCCATGTTCTAAAATAAATATAAAGATACAAGGAATGTCAGAAATGGTTGAACTAGTTGCATTTTTTGTCTTGCCTATGACGTCAAGGTTCAATATAACATTATTTCTTTCATGAGAATAATGAATGAATAAAGTATGGTCGTGGGTATCACCTATGATGGAATTTTTGTGTGGGGAAGGACGGATAATGATTTTGATTTCTACTCGATTGCTATTTCATAGTAAATATTGGAAATTTGAATGAAAGTATGTTTCTTCTCCAAAAAATTTAAAAATAATTGGATCCGTTTGAAAACATGATCCATCCCCATTAGTGGCTAGTTGAATTTGAGGAGTGTGTATCTGCTTAATTTTTGGTATTTCTCCCAATTGTTCAGTGATTGGAGTTTTCAAAAAATCATCAATAAAGAAATATTCAGGACTCTCCATCCACAATGTCAAATTTACCTCTTGTGAATACTAAAAACCAGTTTCCTGCTAATTTAATCACCCATCAACAATTCCATGATTATCATCAACTATCCCAAATGAAATTATTGGTTCTTCAATAAATTCATTAGAGGATTATGGGTGAGAAGATTCTTGTATTAGTGATGAGGAATAGACAACCTGAGTGGGAATGGGTTCCACAACCATTTCAATGCTTTGTAGTTCTACTCTTAAGGATGAAACTTTTGAATTCATTTTAACAATTTTTTCACACAAATGTTCTGGAATTTTATCAGAATTTGGATTTATATAAGTTTGGAAATTATGAATTTCATTAATTTTTATCTCTTCAATCATCCTCAAGAGGTGTGGAAATTGATCCTTTAAACAATCTACATCCCATTGATTGTACATCTCATCTGGTGTGGTGTATTCAATTATGGTTTGATCAATGAAATTCCCTCTGTGAGGTTTTTCCCAATATTGATTTCCAACATGACTGCAAAATTTTTTTATGAAGGATTCATTTGGAGGATAATCTATTAGAATTTATTAAAAATTTGTTTTGGGATTTTTTTGTACACAAAGAAACAGAAAAGGGAAAATAGAAGAGAAGTTAGGGTGAGAATAGAGAATTTGGTGTGAGAAAAGAAGATGAGAGTCTAAAGTATATAATTGGGTCCCCAGCAACAATGAAATTTTTTTGGTCTCTCCCATATTTACCCTACTATTATGCGGTTTTTGTAGAACAGTTAGGGGTTGAATCCATAGGGACCGAAGAAGAAACCTGGAGACACTCTGAATTTGGAGAGATTTGGTTATGGAGTGGCAAATTATTTTGAATCATTTGATTTAAAACTAGTGACTTAATTAAAAGAAAAAAATATACAATTATTTAGTCTCAAAAAAATAATAGAGATGAGTTGATCCTAAGTTGTTACTAGGGTTATATTGGATGTAATTATTTTTCTATAATGTTTCAGTTCACTAATTCAAGACGTATCAACAAAATGATATAACTACTCAACATCATTCACCAGTTTAATCATTACAAAATTCCACGACTAATCACCAATGCACATATAGGATCAATTTAATGATCACTCCAAATAATTAGATCGTACTAGCACTCGAAATGTGTCATTGTTAAAGTTAGAGAAAATGAAGAAGAAAATAATCATCAAAGTGAAATCATAAATTAATGAAATTATTATATAATTTTAGATCATAAAATAACATCCAATCTGCCCCATGAAACTCCCTAGGTCCAACCCATAAGGGTTTATCACTCCATTGATTATATGATCTCACAGGAAGAGGAAAGCTGACTCATAGGGGAAAATTAGAGAAGAAAAATAAAAAAACAATCACTCCACCATTGTGTGAAGAGTTTCACAAAAGATAATGTTAATAACCTCACTCTCTAAGGAAAAGGTATCAAAATGAAATGGAAAAATATAAAAAAATTGAGAAGAAGATTATGATGATATATTATTAATTAGATTAAGGTGAATGAAATAACATACTTTGGAGAAATTGACAAGAGATTACCAAATGAAAGCATACAATTCAATGAAAATAAAAACTTCCATTCCAGAAAAAAATATTTTATCCCAATTAACTTCAGCATAAGCTACTTATATAGGCATAATTAGAGACTTCAATACACCCCCGACTATAAAATACATATCAATTAATTTAGAGAGTCAAGAGGAGGGTGAGAAAAATAAGGGATTTTTAGGTTTCATAATTGACCCGGAAATTTCATCCAGATTCGTCCACCATTTTGACGTGGGAATTTGGAATTTAAGGAGGCCAAATCCTAATGGGTAATAACAGAGAAATATGCTCTCCCTTCTGTCCTATATGAGCTGTAAATATTTCAGGAAATATGTAAAATCTGTTTAGAAGTTATGATCGAAATGGTGGGATGACTTTATGTGCATGAATGTTTGTCCCACCATTTAAATATCAACTTCATGTCCTATTATCATCATTAAAAATTAAGAATTATCTCAGGCCACAGTTTAATTAAATGATCCTCATATTTTTCTCTTTTTACTCTAAAAATTTTAGCTTCATTGGGCTTAGTTTGTGGGCCCCACATTTTTTTGATGGGCCTTAGGCCCATTCAAATTTTTTCCAGTAAACTTTCGCATTTTTGAGAAAAAATAACCATATTATCTTAGGATTCATCCATCAGACCTAAAAAATAAAATGTTCCAAATAGAGTGATAAATCGTATACAAAAATATTGAATTCAGAAAATGAATATAATGTTGTCCAAAACCAAATGAATGATTGAGCCCAAATTTTCATTTTAAACATGAATTGCATTTAAGATGAGAAATAATGTTCTATTTATGTAATGCGCTAAAAATAATGTTTATGGACTTTGGAACAATGAATATAATGATATTAAAAATGAAAATTTGAAACTTTTAGTGACTAATATTTATAAAAACAAGATCTAAATAATATAAGGATAGGAACTAAAAAATTGTTGAATGACCCGCATCTTAAAAAGCGATAATACCATATTTTTTTAATAAAATGGAAATGAATGTACTATTTTAACATAAGGAGGTTCCCTATAAAGATAATAGCTGGGAAATGGAATAAATGATACTAAAGATACTGTCCGACTATCATGTTTTGATGGAGAGTACTAGATAACATATTCAGTTGAAAGTGGTTAAAGACAAAACAATAAACAATTGGTGTGAGTAAAGACCTTGGATAACATAAAAAATGATCTTAATATGACAACAATTTTGATTCGAAACCATTATTTTATTGTTAATTAATTCTTTAAATATATATATATACATGTAAAAATATATTTCTATAAACATAATATGTTTATTTTTTGCACCTAGTACTATTCACATTTCATCTCTTAGAACGTGATGCATCATATGCGGATGTAATACATTAAAATGTAAAATCTCATCCAATTATTATAATAGACCATTCTATAAATGAATAACATTTCCAAAATATCATGATCCAATAACTTCTATATGAGATTAATTGGATTTCTAAATTGAACATATCAATAACCTTCAATACCTATAACTCAACATTACATTTTGACATTCCAAACATGTGAATATGTTCATCATGTAACTTCTCAACTTATGGTTATAAATCAGATCACTAAAAAGCTTATTGAAAACATGAATTGGATATTATTCTTTATGTAATGGATATTCTTTTAGATATATCCCATAAATCCTAAAATAATGTAAAATCCTTCAATAATAGCATATTCTACTTTTCGAAAAGCCTATAATCAATTGAAATGTAGTTAGGTGTTTTCAAAATAAATCATTTCTTCATAATTAGCTTAATATACTAAACATGTTAAAAGTTGATTTAACCATAATAATGTGTTTTAAAAAAAATTCAACTATCAAAACAATAACTTTTATTGTCACATTCTGCATATGATATCAATTCATTATAAAAAAAATTAATTTTGTACAATCCTTACATATTTCATTATTTTTTTAACAACTAAAACGTTGATAAAATATTCAAATGAAATAAATCATAAACAAATAATATTAATCAATCCTATTTATCTATGAAAGTATCATAACATTATCACTATCCAATATCATCATCTAGGGAATATTCTTTTAATCCTTGGGACATTTACTCGCATAGTGTATCATATATGTGTAGTGGAATAATTATACATAGGAATCCTTTTTCTTACCCTTTATATCATGAAAAAAGTTTCATTTTTTACCACACTAATAAAAAATGTCATTCCATTCAACAATGTAACAATTTGTTTCTTATAACGATTAAAAAAATTTAGAAAATATTTAATTCCATAGATCATTATTGACTCATTCCATTTTTATGGTGTTAATATTGCCCCTTTTGGTCTTGGTTTCCTTTGAAGGACTATGCCTTAGATAATTCATTATCCATATCAATGTCACATGATTCATTTTATTCATTTGATGATAATTTTTTGGAGACTATTTGATTTTGAAATATTGAATTAAGACAATGAAATGTATGAACATTCTGTCCATTTCGATCACAAGTTTCAATGAGGTTCACATTCCTTATACAAGGAATAATTTCTACAAAATATCAGAGACTTGATTAAATCATAACATAATTTATTATTCCTAATAAAGGGTTTCACATAATTTATTCATCATGAATATTAAAAAAAAGTGTTACCTTGGGGAAAACATTACTTCTAAATACTTCATTATGGCAGATATTGAAAATGTGAACTATCCTAAGATTATCCCCTAGGGTAGTCAATCCGTTGTTCTATAAGGGTTGTTTTGGTATAACAGGTTACCCTGAGTCTGGCATGGAACACCATGTTGGAGTTATTACTCATAGTAAAAATATTCCAAATCTATTTCCACATGTATTATCCATACATGTATGTTTTCATATGAAAACCCAAATAATAAATACATTTTTAAATTTATATTATGTTCATTTATACATATTCCCAATATCTATCAAAGGTTTGTGAACCCAAATATAGGATTTATAAATCTAGTCTCAACACATGTTTCAAAAAATAATTTGATTCAAACTGTAATCCCATGACCCACGAAGCTCGTAGATGATACATTACATTATTACATTACACTAATTACAAGGATACATTATCGAAAGCACCACTGAGTTTAGTAGTATTTTAAATCCACATTACATACATGAAACCGATGAAACATTGGGAAACAGAAAATAAAAACATTATACATAATAAAATAAAATAAATCTCAACCTTTATTAAATATTAAAAATATTTCTTCTAAATACCATGGGGAAAGAAACATAAAAAGGTTGAGATCTAATTCATAGAAAATTTATGTAATGTGGATGAAATAATGAATCAATATGAATAAATTAACATGGAATGGTATACATATAATAAAATGTGGTATTTAAATAACTAGATAAGACAATATCATAGTGGAAACATATGAAACTAAAAACATATTCCAATAAATCAATTAACTATAAATGAGATACATCCATAGATATTTCAACAAAAAATCTCATGTATAAATAATAGCAGAATTATAAATATTGAAAATCCATATTTGTAAGACATCAGGTTTTCCATGAACATGATACCTTTAAAATAACTAGAATTAATATACTAATTAACTATCTATTTAGTCCCATTATACTATTGATGTGTTTTGGAGATTTCCTTTACTAGTCCCCAACGAATTGGCAATTCATTAACTAGAGTACAACTCACAGGCCTTGCATTAACCATTCCACAACCTGTGGATTACATATACAAAGAAATAATAATATATAAAATTATTATCATACCTTCTAAAATATCCAAAATGAATAATTAATATAAATTCATCAATAATACCTCATTGGATGATATGTAATAACAGGGGTTGTGGAAATTAAAATATTGTTGGGGAAAAATAGTATTTAAACATTCCAATGTGTCCCATACCACAAATGAAAAAAATTAAATCATAATTCCCCATAAATTAAATGAATCATAAAATATAATTTGAATAATTAGTTTAATGATATATCTTATCAATGGAAAATATGTACACCAAATAAAATTGAATTGGTGAATAAAAAAAAAGTCTAAAAATAATTTAAATTGAGGCAAAATCTTGGACCTTATGATTAATTTTTATTTGGTTGAATTTAGACTCATTAATAGTGGTCTAAAATATGTTAGAACCTAATACCTACCCCATAGTAATGTTTATAATATCAAATATTAATTTCATATAATATCTTATTACCCATTTGTAAAGAATCCTTCATATTTTTGACAATTTTTTTTGTTAATTTCCTACTATTTTCAAGTAGAATTTGAATTATTATTTTTTATTATTAAATATATAATGATTTAATCATATTTGGGATTTAAAAGTGGGTTTAATATCATGTATATATATATATTATATGTATTTTTATTAGTCCATAAGATTTGGAGATTAGAAATGAAGTGCCCCATTCCTGGTGGTGGAAGATTGTACGTACGCATGATCGCTACTTTCCTTTTTTTGTTATAATAAAATACTGTTAAATAAATAATACATATGAATATAAAAATTATATTATCATATATATGTTATATATGATACACTGTTTTAAACACCATCTATTATACATTCCATGTATGGCATGAATGAGTGATATCGCTGGGAGTGGGTTGTAGTTTACACTTTTCAAAATAAATTATCATATTTAGACAACACGTAAAGAATAAAAGTATATAATAAATAAAAATTAAAGAATAATAAATGCATTATAGACAATATATATAACTTGTATTAATATATTTTCTATCATAATGGCCATCGTGATATGCGGATGGGGAAAATTGAGGAATCATAGTTTCGTTAGGTCTTAGTTCTCCCTACATGGAAACAATATGTTCATAACCAGTTAGATATAAGATTATGTAATTTTAGATCAGACCCCTAAAATAAAAATATAATAATATATTTAAAAAATTAGGGTTTTATGAAATATTATAATTATATGTGTACATGGAGTAGATGTTGGGTATTAAACTATAATGTTTTATAGAAGGTGTTTCCTCTTAATTGGGAAACTTCTTTTTGTTTATAAAAATGCATTCATTCTATGAATTTATCCACAAATAAAGGATTAAATTTAAATTATAGTGATATTGGGAGACTATTTTTATTGATATTGGTTAATCCTATGTTGTTTGGGAGGTGTGAAGAAGATGTAGAGTGCATTTAATTTTATAGTGGAGGGAGAGTGTCACTGTTGTAAATACATAACATTATTCATTAATTGGTGGTCTAACATACCTAATGTGTTTCCAAATTTGATAAAAATGATTAAAGGGAAGTAATATTTGATTAAAACCTAATCCACTCAAAAAAAAATGTTTCTTTTAATGATTTGGATCTTGACCATCTATGATTTATCATTTTTTTACTTTTGGTTGTTATTAAAGATTCATGTTTTGAAATCTAATTAATAGAACCATTATGAATAAAAATAATAAAAATTATTGTACAATATATATCCAATAAATTATTAAAAATATATATTGTATTTAAATTAAAATTTTCCAAGTGTTTTGGGAATTAATTTTAAAAAAAGTGAATGTTACAAGAAAAAAAAATACTTAATCCCAAACCATATTAGCAATGTTTTTACTATATATAGGAAAAATGTTATGTATAAAAGATAAATTTTTCCATTAATATACAATATTTAATATTTATTTACAAATAAAAATAACTTTCCAATATATATGTTTTTAGTTAATTTTAAATCATTTAATATAATTTCATTTATTATAAAAAAATGTCAATTTTGATATTAGTTATTTAATGATAATTTTAAAGTAACAATAAAAATAATAATTCATATATATTAGTTTTTAGGATGTGTAACGTGATATATTCATCTAAATAAATAAATAATGATAATAATTAAATCAATTATCAATACTTTTTGTTTTTATTGTATCATTTATTTTAGTTAATTATTTACAATAAAATCAACTCATTATAATTTCTTAAATAATTTAAGTATATAAAATACATATAATTATAATTGATAAATTATTATAAAAAAATTACCATATATCATTCAAATTTATATCTAAAAATGAAATCATGATGTTTTTTACATATCTCAATGTTTTAAAAATGAAAATAATTAAAAATGTTCCCTTTCTACATTCTCCAATACACACCCATTTTTATTTTGAAAATTCATTTAGTAATATCCTGAAAACATATAAATTTCAATCCTTGTGAGTATATTGTGTTATTATTTTCATCCAATGGCTTGTGTACAAGTTTCCGGGCCATTTTGGTCCTTAATATTATGTTTTAGTCCCTTATTGTGCCTAATTTTACATTAATCAGCTAAATTAATTTTAATTACATTAACTAGTTTTTTTAAAAAAAGTATGTTGTGATTATTAGGAAGAAACCATAATTATTACAACCTTATATTTCAAAATTTCCAAATTCAAATAAAATAAGTGGAAAATTATGATTAACATTCATCCTACCGTGGGGGTGAATTAATGATATTAAAAAAGTAGAAAAACATTGAGTTGTTTGTTATGTTTTTAAATTAAATTTGAATGTTAATTTGATTATAATTAACATAACTAAATTAATATATATATATAATTTCTCTAACAATACAGTTAATTAAATTTAAAATATAATTTGAAATGAACAATTATTTAAAAATAATTAATTTTTACTAAAATTCAGTGTTTATCATAATTCATCAAAAAATGATGTATTACAAAAAAATCACAAACATTCACCCTATTCTAATTTTAACATTCTAACTACACAAAATATATTTATTTATAGATATATATTTAATATTGTTTTCAAAATATGGATTTAAAATTTGTACTCATATAAAATAATGTAATACTCGGTCTTGCATGTAACACTTACTACTTCTAATATGTATGTAGTATAATTATAACGTTGTATATAATGCATGACAAAAAATTACATATTTTATAACAAGATTATATTTTAATTTATTAGTTTGTCAGATTCTCCCCACTATAAAATTTTTTCATTACAATTTAAATATGATCTTGATAATATCATGATTGAAAATAAACTATTATTAAAATAAAAACATCGTATAAAGGATTATTAACACATTTTCTTAATAAGTGACAAATGAATGTAAAACTACCACATAAAGATGTTCACTTGTAGAGGAACAGAGGTGGGAAACATATAAATCGTTATGGATGAAAAGGGCCAAATATCATGTTCTAATAGAGAGTGATAGAGAACATTTTCAGATGATTTTTTTGACAAATAAACCCTAAACAGTAGGTTTTAGTAATGGTATTTCATATCATAAAAAATTAGTATAATATGGCCATTTTTTAAAGAATTTTTTATCGTTATGTAATTAATTCATTGTATAATAATAAATGTAAGTATATGTTTCTATAAATATAATTTCTTTATTAAACATTGAACTATTTCTACTTACTCTCTTAGAAAATGAGGTATCTTATGGTGAATTAATACATGAACCTCTAAAATATCATCATATTATCATCATAATATATTTTATAAATTGATATCATTTCCATTATATCATGATCCAATCACATTAGAAAGATATTCACTAAATTTCAAAATTAGACATATTAGTGGCATTTAATCAACATTAAGCATCCCAAAATTTTCACATTCCAAACATGTGAATAACATCATCATGTATCTTCTTAAAATATGTTTATAACTCAGACCTCAATAAATACTTATTGAAAAAATGAATTCTCCCACATTCCTTATGTTTGAAACATGTTATTGTATATATCCCTTAAATCCAAATTTTTTGTAATCCCCGTCAACAATAGAATAAAAAACCTTTCATAATGTTATTATTAATTTCCAATGTAGTAAGAACATTTATATATAAATCATTTCTTTATAAATATCTTAACAAAATAAAAGTATTAAAGGTTTTGTTTCACCTAATAATATATTTTCCCAAAACCATACATTACTACTGAACATTATTTCTTCATTCCAATCAGCGTATTCTATCAAAAAAAATTCAAAAAAATATAGTAGAATACTACTTACATATTTCATATTTCATATCAAACGTACATATCTGATAAAATATTTAAATTGATTAATTTTTGAACAAACATATTAATAATACTTACTTATCTGTTGATGTATCATAACATCATTACAATCAAATATCATCATTTGGGGCATATTTTATTGACAGTTGGGACATTTATTTACTAGGTGGAACATCTTTTTAGAGTTGAATAATTTTACAATGAAAAAAATTTACATACGATTTCAATCACGAACATGGTTTCCTTTTGCCCAAAATTGTAACAAATTCAAATTCCCTTCAAGCAAGATCTGAAATTATTCTGTTTCAATTATAACTTATTGTAAAATACTTCTTCCCCTAGACCATCTTTGACTCCTTTCATTTTTCATGTGGTTTAGATGGCTTCTTCTTTATATGGTGAAAATCATTGGTCGACTATTTCACTTTTAAATAATATATTAAGACCATGATGGATTTGATCATTCTTACACATTGGATAATGTGTATCAGTTTGGTTCTTATTCTTTCTAATAGGCCCAATATGAAAAAATGGAATATATTGGATTAAATTATAACATAATGTATTATTACAAATATATTATTAGATATAGTTTATGCATCATGAATCCAAGATTCAAAAAAACTGGGTACCATAGAGAAATAATTAACTCTAAATCCTTTGTAATGGTAGGTAATGAAAATGTGAACTATCCATAGCGTATCCCATACAATTTTCATCCCCTATGAGTTGTAATGTAATGTCTTGGATTTGTTGTTTGATTTGTCTTAAATTATATAGAATTATTTTTAGACTGTGAAATTTGATAGCAGGTGATTATGAGACACTATGTGACAAGAATGATCTCTTATAAAATGAATGCTTTAAATAGAACACATAAGAATTTTTCCTGAAAAAGTGGAAGGACTATTAACTGATTTCCTAGATTATAAATCTTAGAACAATGCTGCATTTAGGATGGTGGGTTTACCCAAAGCAAAAATTAAGTTTAATATACACATGAATCCTTTGAGAAACCCCAAAAATCGCATAAACATAAATAAAATAAATTAATAAAAAACATTTTATTTTTAAAAAATTTATAACTCCCTAACGGAGACATTGATTAATAATCGGAGACCACCACTAAACTCTTAAGGGTATGCTTTCCTTCGGCAGATCCCATCATTGGATGACATGGGCCGAAAGTGGAAGAATGTTTTTTGCCATAAATAAAATTATTAAGTAACAATTATTTTTATGTTAAACCCTTATATCACTTAAATAGTAACATAGATTGGAAATCCCAGTGTACTGTTGAGCTCAAAAGGGTGTGTTTAACTTAGGAAGATCCCTACCTTCAATGGCATGAGTTTAGGGGTGGCTATGAATAATTTTTTTACATTTTTAAGATACGTTCAGTTAACTTGAAAGCGGTAATTTCCTTCTTTTGAACATGTACTCAGATTAAAAATCTGATGGCACTGTTGAATTCACTACACTATAATTAACTTAGGTGAAAGATAATATAGACTAGAAATTGTAGGATGGAAAATTAATTTTTTGTCTTTTTGGAAAAAATATTAAAATAACTAAACAATTTATATTATTCTTCCGACTATAGATGAGTGGTGGATGCCGACACCATAGAGTAACATTATTCAATAAATGTGGGTCATTTACTGACGTGAAATAATCATTTTGTAACAGAAATTCTTGTGGATTAATAGGTTCATTTATTATGATTCATTAATTAATCATAATAATAACCCATCATGGGTGGTGTTTTAATTTATTTAATAAAATAATTTGTGTGATATTTGGGAACCCACGAGAGAACTCTTGACTAAGCGATGACGATGTCAACCATCAACAACGAACGATGATTTGAAGACACCATTGAGTAATTGATCCAGAGATTGATGAATGCCAATGAAAACCTTTGAACATGAACCCTTCTTCCTATATAATGTCTTCCAATAATTCAAGGAAGGGGGTTTATTTTTTCATCTGTTTTAAATGATTTCATCATCTCTGTCATGGATTAATATGAAAAACATGGATCAACAGATTAATGAGATGATCTATGATTCATTAATTTTTTGGGATTTTTTGTGGGCATTCTTCTGTGGTTTCTTTTTAATCTTATATTAATTATAATTTTACACCCATGTTTTATGTCTAATAAGGAGGGTCCGGGATGAACTGTATGAGGCATGGGCCCTTCGTAAAACATTCTCTTGGTGATTTTTTTGAGGTGGACTAATGAATGTGGCGACAATGCATTTTCGTGGGCCATGAAGTGAAGGTGGAATTCCCAGTGGCCTGTAGGTTTATAAAAGATGATGAATGGACTACCAGAGCACATCTGGTGGCACCATTAGTGTCCCATGGTGGTGCCGGTCGGACAGCAGCACGCGGCGGTGCTGGAAGTGAGCTGGTCAGAAGGTGGATCTCTACACAAGAGTTGCCTTGGCTCTAGTCTCAATGGTCGGCAGACCTATGAATGCATGTCCTATAATCAACTAGTCCTTGTGTACAAGTCAGGATAAGTGGCACTAGGATGGTGCCTATATTGGAGGAACGGAATGGACAAAGTCCATAAGAGGGAGAGCAGGGAACACCTGGCCAGCCGACAGAGTTTCCTTGGGTGCCGGAGTCGTGAGATGGCTAGACCTGTAGGCTGGGAAGGACCTGGAAACCAGGACATACCAGCGATTTGGGCCCGAACCATAGGCCCAATGGGTCAGCCCTGCAGGATCCCTACCGGACCTGATCGACACTGTTTCCCAAAAACATGAGTATCTTCTAATCCAGCTGATCATTTTATGAATTGTCTATAGAGTTAGGTCCCTTAGGAAAATGTATCCAATTTTCGATATTCCACTTGGGTATTATATAATATTAGAATATGACTGAGTTAGATTAGACCCAAATTCTACTGGGCCCTCGGTATGAAAATTCATGTAACATACAGATCATGCATAAGATTATCACATATTCTGAAGCATTGAAACCCTTATGAAGTGGTAGTTATTAAAGATATTTTTCAAGGGACATTGTGGATGTTGAAATATGATAAGTGGTATGAGAAAAATTTTCTCTAGGAAACAACCATGCTCGGTGCGGGAATCTAGTGTGTAGTTGTGACATTATAAATCTCTTAGTGATTCTTTGTGGGTGAACAATTAACTATCATGTGTGAGTCGACACTGAGAGATCCACTATGTGTCAATAGTTATTGATCAACTATGGGATTGAACATAGCGACCCTCTGTGGGTCAGAATATAGCAATCCTCTTTGGTTCAGCACCTAGCGATCCTCGGTGGGTCAAAAAATAGCAATCCTCTATTGGTTTGTATATATAGATCATCTGTGGGTTGGCACCTAGCAATCTGATGTGGTTCATCCCCCTGTGATCCTCTATATTCTAGACCCTAGTGACCGTGTGCGGTCTAGGAGAAAAATCCTCTCGAAAAAATATGATTATCTAGATTTATGATTAACTATCTTTATTCTTGTTTTTATGTTTTATAACTCGTGTGAAATTTCTTTTACTTTTTCTCCTAATTTAATTTTTTTAATACATTTTTAAGAAAAATGGGAAATCAAAGTTAATAGAGAAGACCACTACGTGCTAAAAGAACTCACAAAATTATATAACATGAGAGGTAGATTACTCGAGTTAGCTACCCTATATAGTTTCCAATGCATCAGACTAACCTGGGTTTTTGGGTCCTCTCTAATTAGCTCTTCAAGGTGGGTAAGCATCCTCTCCATTTTCTAGATGAATTCATCAGAGTTGATTATGCTCTTTTTGAATCCCTGATCCATAATTTGATCTTGTTTGTCTATCCATAGCTCTTTCTCCTCATTGGCATCAACATGAAACCTTCATTCATAAATTCTTTTTATCTTATCTTCTGAGACATTGGGACAAACACCTTGGTCTAGCATTTCTTCCATGGAGTGTGGAATCAAATTCAAACACTCCATAGGCTCTTCACATTCCCCTATCATTATTTCTATGCTCCCATTGTTCTTCTCCTTCTTGTGGGACCTTGTCTCCTTTGGCTTTGGAAAATGGGAGTAATCCTTGTGTCCCTTTGGATTTTTCCCTTTAACCACTGTGGATTTCCCAGAGTCTCAAACTCCTTTTTTCCCATTATTCCTTCGAGGGCTGTGAGGCCCTTTCCCTTGAACACATTCCACGTTGTCCATCGAGATTTCACTGTAGCTTTCATCCCTTGAATATTCATTCTCATGAGACAAGGGGGTTCTTGAACCTACAAACCCTCAAAGTGTTTCCCTACCTTAATCCATGCCCCTTCTTTGATGCCGCTCTACTTGCCATGAGACTCCCTCTTTCATGCTTTGTTCCCCCATCCATTCTTCTTACCCCCATTTCTAGCCTATGGTACCAGGTTATACCCAAGTGTGTTTGGGTCTAATGTCCCAAAAACAGACACTCTATAACGACCAAAATATTCATTAATGGAAAATACCTCTTGATCCAGTTAAATGTCTCTTTATAAAAAATGTTTTCATAAGATTTCAACTTCTTCGGTTTTATGATAAGATTTGTGGCTGTTACTTTTATAGTGGTTGAACATTGATCACATGATTAGTATAAATACAAGGCTTTAACGAACCCAATTTTACTAAGACAAAGGAATCAATGGAATCATCTAGTATAATTGCCCAATTCGAAGCCCATTTATCGGAGATCGGAAAAGAGGTGTCATCCTTGGGCTATTCCCTTGACCAAGCCCAAGCTGAGCTTCATTATGTCAAGCTCTAACATTACCGTCTATGGGAAATGTGGAAGTTGATAGAGATTACCACTCGGGCAATGTTATCCGAGCCACCCCAAGAGTCTCTCACCATCACACCCCTTACCCTTAAGACTTATGCATCTATTTTAAGGGGTTATGTAACAATTATTTAGTACTATGTTCATGTATATTATTTTTGTATATAATAATGATTATAATTTATAGTCATTTTTGATAGATTGTATATAGTTTTTAAAGTACAAATAGTGTTTTTAGTTATTATTTAATTAGGAAATCTAATTTATTAAATTAAGGGATTTTTGAATTAAATAAAATTTTAATAGAAGAATAATAATATTATTATATTAATTTTTTATTAACTATAAATGATCTTATAATTTTATGAATGCAATTAAAATTATATATTAAGGTTTGAATGTCATTTCTGTCAAAACCCATAAATTTTTGATAAAAGACGGTTTTTATTTTTGAAGTTAAAATTCACAAATTTATAAAATTATTTATATAAAATAAATGTTATTTTTGGAATCATGACGTTGAAATTATCCAACGGTTAATTTATCATAATTTTCCGAGACAGTCAAATTTTTGGGTAAAAATTAAATACCGATTAAGCATATAATGTGTTTTATGACATCATAATGACCCAATGGTGATGTAATAGAATACCATAATCCTTATGTTCGGCCAATATATTTTTTATCATTAAAATAATGTTATTTAGGGTTTGTTTGACTTACTTTTCGAAGAATTAATGGACCCCTAAATACATATTCAACACTTTGCCTTTCTAAATTAATTTCCATGGGAGTTTGACTCACCTCCACATTAGAAACCATATTATTTTAAGAAGTTCGGACTTGGGCCTTATAAAATATTGTTTTTCTATTACCTTTGATGAAAAAAATGGGAAAAAACCATAGTATGGTTTGTGGTTTGGATTAATTTAATGTAAGGGGACGCAAACCTAAATAATAAAGAATTCCCTCACCTTTCTTATATAAACCCACCCAGGATCCCACTTCCTCCTCACTAAAATCCCTTGGATTTCTTCCAACCACTTCCCTAGTCTCTCTAGAATCCTCCCAATATTCCCCAATCTCCCAAGAAGCCTCTCACAAGCCTCTCTCTAGCCTTTGGAAGCACACTTCCATGTAAGGGTTTTTTATTCCTTTCTAATTTTTGTCATTTTTTCTTTAAGTTGTATTTCCCTTTTAATTTCATTTATGAATGTTGGGGTATGGTTTCACACCTCCCATTTACTGCTCTCTTATTTTTTTAATTTTGGGAGACCCCTTTCTCTCTCATTAAATGCATCCCATGTACACCCGTTACTATGCTGAAATTCTGAAAGGAACTTCTCTCTCTTCTTTTACATTTAAGCAATACTTTTGTATCCTGAATCTAAATTCATTTTCAATTGTTGGGACATGTATCAATATGTTCTCCTTAATTTCCATTACATGTAAATATTATGAGAACACCCTTTCTCTCTCATCAACCATTTTTATGAATTCTAATGTCACACTGTTACGCTACCAAAATCACACCGATTTTCTAAGCCAATGTCATTGTGTAGTGAATAGCATGCCCATTTCTCCATCAAGGGTATTAACCATTATGAACATTTACATATTTATTGTAATGTTTAATTTATTAATTCCGCATTCCTTTATCATGGAATAAATGATTATGTTTTATGAATCCATGTTTTATGATTCATGTGACACACTTATGCCTTAAATGAAATGTTTAAGAAGGGTGCACCCTTATAGCACTCCAATGCACTGGGTAAAGTATGATATCCTGATAATTCATGTGAAATGAGTGTTTAATCATTCTAATTAAAGTTCAATGAGGGTTTAATCGTGCTTCATGTGCAATGAGGGTTTACTCATGCTCCATGTGCAATGAGCCTTGGCTCATGCTAATTCAACGATAAGTGTTGTTGACACATTTCCATGTTATGATTATCATGAATTATCATGCCTTTATGTTCATAATTATCTAATTCTCTATTAACATGATTATTTCCAAACATTTATTGTACACCTCATGTTATTTCATGTGTACTCCCTTACTGGTCTTTATAGCTCACCATTTTCTTATGCATGTCATCAGGTTATCCCATGAAATGCAAAGTATGAGGAAATATAGTGGTCCTATAAGGATGTTTTCAATAAAGATGTTGTATTTCATGTTTTAAGATTTTATGTGGTGATCCTAATCCCCAAAGACACTAAACCTCTTAATCTTCATTTTTGTATCAAGTGATGTTTTATGTAATAAAGCACATTTAAGTTGTAATAAAAAGCAGGGTTGTCATAGTTGGTATCAGAGGGAGGTTTAGTTATTTTTGGGATTATCAAAACCCTAGTAAAGCCTTAGATACAAGAATAAGTATAATAAAAACATCCCTATGTTTTTTTTAAATACTATGTAAGTGATTTATCAAAAAAATACATCCCTGTCGGGATACGAGCAGGTACAGGCGGCTTTGGCACAGATGTATCCTAAGGGTAAAACCCCAAAACACTGCTTTGAGCTAGACACGAACGGGAACTGGTAAACAACAACGGGCCTTACTGCACTCTTGGTTACGACACTCCTGGGGGATATGTTTTAGTAAATTCACAATATTAGTATGAACCCTTATTAAGGGAAAAATTCCCCTAAGAATATAAGTTAGAAAGTGGATCATTAAAAGCCTAGATTGAAGCCTATAGATTAATGAGTTACGGAAATAAAATTTTATTTTTGAGTCATCAACAATTGTCTTTAGATTACACTTTATGTGTTACCCCTAACATTCCTTTTATTCCATACAATGGCCGGTAATAGGAGGACTCAGGCTAACAACCATTGTGAAGATCAGTGTGATGACTGTTCTAATGAGATGCCAAATCCAATGGGAGCGGGAATCGCGAACTTTCTCATGCTTATATCTCAGATAACTCATGTTTTGAATAGAAACACGGGTAAAGTGGAATGTTCAAACCCCCCTAAGAAAGATAAAGTCGATATCGAGAGCTTCATGAGACAAAGGCCTCCTACTTTTAGTGGATCATCTGATCCCACGATCGCTGAACAATGGATCAACTCCATTGAAAAGATCTTATCCATCCTCTAATTTTCTAAACAAGAGAAGGTTCTTCTGGATGCTTATCGTAAGGAGAGAGAAGCTGATCAATGGTGGACGTTGATCAAAAATACGAAGCCTGAGGAGGAGATCGAGGCTTTGGAATGGAAGGAATTCCAGAAGGTGTTTTTCGATAAATATTTTCCGTGCACCCTTCGGCTTAAGATGGAAACAGACTTCCTTTCCCTCATGAAAAAAGATGAGGAATACGTTGGATCGTATGAGGTAAACATCACAAGGCTTGCACAATACACTTCCATCTTTGTCGTTACCCCGGAATACAAGGTTGACCGCTTCTTGGGTGGGCTGAAGCCTAGCTTGTGGATAGCATTAGCGATCCGTGACTTCAACAACTATAAAGAAATTGTTTGATGCGCCCTCAAGGTCGAAATGGAGATCAGAGAATAACAGGGGTATCCTAGAGATAAGAAGCGTAAAGTGGAATTCAATGTTGTTGGGCCGATGGATAAATCCAATGGCGCTAAGAAGTTCCAACACCCCACTTTCCAAAAGTGCGGAAAAAAGCACCCTAGAAGTTTCCTTAAGGGGAAGAGAAAATTCTTCAGGTGTGGAAGAGAAGGGCACCTAGCTATTAATTGTTAGAAAGAAGGACCTGCGACTATGACAAAGGAGAGGAACACTCCGTTCGAACCTCAACATTTTGTTCAATGCTATAAATACAAATAACCTGGTCATTTTTCAAATCAGTTCCCGAATCCAAGGGTTTTCGGAGGCAACCAACAACCTCCAAGATAGCAAGGAAGAGCCATTGCCATCACTTCCTTAGAAGTGAACCACGACAATGAAGTGGTGACAGGTACTCTAGTTATTCATTCAAGAATAGAGAATGCACTTTTTGATTCAGGTTTAATGCATTCTTTTATATCTCGGAAGTTTAGTAGTAACAGTCCCAACACCACCACAAATCATTGAAGTAAAGATGTCGGTAGGTACAGAAAATGGGGAAATCATTGCATCCCATGAATATAAGTCCTCCCTTATTATAATATGTGGATTTAAATTTACAGAGAACCTCTTCATACTCCCTTTGGTGGAATTTGATGCAATTCTTGGCATGGATTGGTTTTCCTTATATAGATCCAACATATAAATTGTCAGGAGAGGAAAATCACACTCCCTATAGAGAATCGACCCCCGATTCTTTACAACTGTCAAGAGGAAGATGAATCTCTTTTAGCTCCATCATCTCAAGGAATGATATTACTACAATATGAGCACGTGTATCTGGCTCAGATGATTGAGTCCATGGAAGAATCCATCCTTGAAGAAATGCCTATTAAGAGCGAATTCGTGGAAGTGTTTCCCGAGGAACTGCCTGGTCTTCCTCCTAGAAGAGATGTTGAGTTATCAATTGAACTTATACCAGGGGCTTTACCAATATCGAAGACTCCATATAGAATGGCTTTTGTTGAGCTTGAAGAGCTTAAGTAACAACTACAGTAGAATCTGGATAAAGGGTTTATACGCCCAAGTGCTTCACCATGGGGTGCACCAGTACTCTTCGTCAAGAAGAAGGATGGGTCAATGTTGCTTTGCATCAATTATCGTGAAATTCATCACAATAAAGAAAAATTATCCTATCCCCCAAATTGATGACATGTTCTATCAGTTGCATGGAGCACAATACTTCTCCAATGCGGACTTGCGATCAGGATATTATCAAGTAAGGGTGAAGAAGGAAGATATCCCCAAACCTACTTTTCGTACAAGGTACGGGCACTATGAATTCATAGTAATGACTTTCGGACTCACCACTGCTCCAGAAATATTCATGGAATTGATGAATAGAGTATTTAGACATTACCTTGACATATTTGTGGTAGTCATTATAGATGATATTCTAATATACTCCAAAACCAAGGAGGATCATGAGGAGCATTAAAAAACTGTTCTAGATACTTTCTGTAAAGAGAAGCTCTATGAAAAGTACATCAACTGTGAGTTATGGTTGAAGGAGGTCTCATTCTTGGGCCATATACTCACAAGCAATGGGATATCAATTGATCCCTCCAAAATAGATGCAATTGAGGGATGGTCGAGGCCAACATCGGTAACAGATATCTGTAGCTTCTTGGGGTTAGCTGGATATTATCGATGATTTGTGAGAAATTTCACACGATTTTCCGACCCTCTTACCATCATAACTCGAAATTGAGTAATGATTGCTTGGAGTGATGAATGCGAATGAAGATTCAAGGAGTTGAAAAGGAGGCTTATCACTACACTGGTCCTCACTTTACCCACAAGTGGGGTGCTTTTTGTGGTATTCAGTGATGCTTCGAAGATGGGATTAGGATGTTTGCTGATGCAGAATGACAAAGTGATATCCTTTGCCTCAAGGAAGTTGAAAATCCATCAGTGAAACTATCCAACGCATGATCTGGAGTTGGCGGCAATGATCTTTGCCTTGAAAATCTGGAGGCATTATCTCTATGGAGAGAAATGTAAAATATATACCGACCACAAGAGTCTTAAATATATATTCACGCAGAAAGATCTTAATATGCGACAAAGTAGATCGATAGATCTCATCAAGGATTATAACCGTTCAATACATTACCACCATGGGAAAGCGAACAAGGTGGCAGATGCCCTAAGTAGAAATGATCCATCGATTCTATCAATGATGAGAGTTGAGAAGGATCAAATCTTCTTAGTCTTAATAAAGATGGATGTGGGAATCATAATGAGGGGAAAATCATCAATCCTTTAACAAATGATTGTTAAACCATCTCTTTTGGAAAGGTTAAAGGATGCTCAATAGGATGATGTGGGAATTCAGGAAAAAGTGGAAGCTATCAAAAAGGGAAAATCCTCAGAGTTTAATGTTAATAAGGATGGAATTGTGCGGTTTTGGAAAAGAATATGTGTTCCATCAAGTCCGGAGCTGAACAAGGATCTTTTGGATGATGCACATAGTTCAAATTTCTCTATTCACCCAGAGAGAAAAAAGATGTATCGAGATCTCCAAGAAAACTTTGGGTGGGATAATATTAAGAAGGAGATCGCTGAATATACATCAAAGTGCCCGGTGTGTCACCAAGTGAAGGCAGAGAGGTAGAAGAATAAGGGGATGATGCAACCATTTCCCATACCAGAATGGAAATGGGAGAACATCACAATGGACTTTGTCACCGGACTTCCAAGGAAATCCAAAGAAACAATGCAATCTAGGTTGTCGTGGATCATCTTATAAAGTCTGCACACTTCATTGATATTCGAGAGGATTTCTCTTTTGATCAACTAGAACGAATATATATCAGGGAAGTTGTAAGGATGCATGGAGTACCACTATATATTGTGTCTGACTGAGATCCAAGATTCACCTCTAAGTTTTGGAAGAGTAATCAACATGCTTTGAATACTGAACTGAACTTCTGTACGGCCTATCATCCTCAAACTGATGGCCAATCGGAGCAGACTATCCAAGCACTTGAGGATATTTTGAGAGAATTCTCAATGGACTTTAAAGAAGGATTGGATCAACATCTTCCTCTGGATGAGTTCTCTTATAATAACAGTTTCCACTCGAGCATACAAATGCCTCTCTATGAAGCCCTTTTTGGGAAATGGTGAAGAACACCGACATGTTGGGATGAGGTCGGTGAACGTAAGCTGCTTGGACCAGAAATGGTCGATGAAATGGTGGAGAAGGTGAAAACCATTCCGGAGCATATCAAGGCAGCCCAGAGTCGACAGAAGAGTTATGCAGATAATCGTCGATGAGACCTTGGGTTTAAGGACTTTTTGGTCTTTAATATTATGGTTCAGTGCCTAATGAAAATTAATTTTGCCTCAATCCCAGTTACCAATTTTAATTAATTTCACTAAATTTTTTGGTCAAAATATTATGATGATATAATAGGATAAAAAATATCATACTTATTACAACTATGTGTGTAATATTTTGAAATTCCAATAACAGAAATAGAAAATTTATGATTAACAGTAATCTTGTAGGGGAAGTATAAATGGTTTTTAAATTAAAAAAATGTCAAATGTTTATTTTATATTCAATTTTACAGTGAAATTAATTCACATTAAATTATTTGAATAAATATATATATAATTGTTATAATGATAATGCAAAAAAATATAAAATATAATTTATCATGAATAATTATTTAAGATAAAATACAGTTTTTATCTAAATTGCTGTAATTTTAAATATTCATCATAATATGTTGTTTCTCAGAAGAATCCCAAATATTCACCCTAATATAATTTTATCATCATGAATTAAAAAATTAGTTTATTTTCTAAAATAAAATTTATAAAAGTGTAAAAAAAATTAATTTTTTTTGCTAATAAATGTATGTAAATCTCTGTCTTACGTGCAATAGGTAATAATTCAGTGTTGTGTGTTGAGTAAGATTAAATTTGTGTATAATGAATGAAAAAAAATATATTTATTATGAAAGGAAGATAATTTAAATTCACGGGGTGTCACATTCTTCTCACCTTAAATAATTTCTTCCAGCACAATTTAAACTTCTTCTAAATAATAGAAGAATTAAAGTAAAATTATCATGTAAATAGGTTCCATAGTAAGATTACATATGTTTTAAATGGAAATAAGAATACAAGAGAAAAATTACAACATTCGAGTTCTGATGGATAGTGATAGAGAACTTGTTCCGATAAATTTTTTTGACCACAAAACCATATACAATAGGTGTGATTAATCGTCATTGATATCATAAAAATGATAATAATAGGACTAATTTTTTTCATTACTATTTTATTATATTTATGTAACTCTTTAACTAAATAATAATATAAGTAAGTATTCATTTCTATAAATATAGTCCACTTTTTTTACATATTAACCTATTTTTACATCACCTCTTAGAATGTGATGCATCATATGGTGATGTAACACATTAACATTTAAAATCTCTTCCAATAATCATATTTAACCATTTTAGAAGTTTTTATCTTTCCTAACAAATCACAATAAAAACACATATGAATGAGAGGATCTAAATTTAAAAAATAAACTTTTCATTAGCCTTTAATCAACATTTATAATACCTCTATTTTCACATTCCATACATGTGAATATATTCATCTTGTATCTTCTAGAAATATGTTTATACCTCATATATCTATATATACTTATTGAAAACATTCATTTTTATTTAATCTTAATGTAAAATAGTTATTGTTGGATATATCCCTTAAATCCAAATGTTCTGTTATCACCAACAATGATAGCATATATGTATTATTGGATAATAATTAATCAATTCTATGGTAGTCATCACTTTTCCAAATAAATAATTTCTACACCATAATATTAACATCACGAACACATTAACATTTTCCTTTCATGTAATCAGATTTTTTTTAAAAATATCATTATACTGAATAATTTTTTTGGTCCAGTTCAGAATATGATATCAAATATTTATTGAAAAAATACTATAGTATAATCCTTATAAATATAATTATTATTATAATAGATACATATCTAATAAAATATTAAAATAAAATATTACTAGAAGAATCCTTTTAATCATTCATCTTCATACATGGTAGTGTCATTATTTAATAACTCCCAAATTGCATCATATATGGTATATTCAACTCACACTTGGGACACTAATTTGTATAAGTTCTCATCTCCCTGGTGTTTTAGTATTTTACATTGGAATCCCTTATCTTACCTACGCAATCAAAAACTAAGTTCCCTTTTTCCACACTAATAAAAAACTGCAATTCTATTAATTTATAAAACTAGGTGTTTCATTCCTCAATTATCTGATATTGGAATATTCTTTCCCTTAGTATTCTCTGTGTAATTACCCTTTTCATGGTTCTTAGATGACCTCTTCTTTTCTTGGTTTCTGTTGAAGTACCATGACATGGATAACTCTTTATTTATCTCATTGTAACATGATTCAATGTATCAATATATTGTCACTTATTTGGAGAATATTTCCATTTTAAATATTTTAATAAGACCATGAATGGTTTGATCGCACATTCAAATTTGATTATGTGTATCAGTAAGGTTCACTTTCTTATTAATAGGCACCATTTATAATAAATGGAATGTACATGATTAAATCATAACGTAATGTATAATTAAAAATATGATATTTCACATAATTTATGCATATTGAATCATATTATAATAAACATTGGATGATTTGGAGAAATCATAACAATTCAAACCTTCCTAAGGGTAGGTATAGAAGATATGAAATATACTAAGTGTATCCACATTATGTTTCAAAGAGGTGCACTATAAAACCCATTGTCATGTACTTGGTTTCCCAGAGTTAGGCACATAAAAACGTGCAAGATTTTTTAATCCCATTTAAATATATTCTAGAAAAATGTCCACATGTATTATACATAAATGTATTTATTTCTATGAATACCCACATAACAATTAATTTAAAAAAATTCAAGGATGTTATTCTATACATATTCTCAATTTGTATCATAGTGTTTTTCTCCCTAATATTTGTTATATATATGTATGTTCCAAGTTTTTTTAAAAATTACTTGATACAAATTGTAATCCACACACCCATATGCTTAAATATGGTTAATCATATTATTACATTGGCATGATTACGTAGAATGAAATACCGAAGGATTATTCAGTTTTCTATTATGGGAAATACAAATTACATACATGATAACCATAAAACATTCGGAAATAAGGAATAAATACATTATACATAATAAAATAAATAAAATTCATTCGTTACTACTTATTCAATGATTTCATCTATATAAATTTGGGATTGAAACATAATAAGGGTGAGATCCGATTCAATATGGGGTAGTAAAGAAGAACCAATAATGAATAAATAAGAATATGTTTACATTTAAAGGTAATTAAATGCTAAAATATTCAATACAAATATTTATATAAGGAAATATGAATATGGAATGGTATGAAACTAAAATCACATTCCATTATGGAAATGAACATAAATTCAAATGCATCAATACATATGGCAACGAAAAATCTAGTATATAAATAATAACTAATGTCTCAATAAAGGAAATGATTATTATCAAATGTCATGTTTCCCAAGGAACATGATACCTTTATAATCAAAAGATAGCTTAAACTATTTTTGCATCTAATTCATCTCATTAGGCTATTTATGCATTGAGAGGGTTTCATGAACGCATCCAGCAGAAGTTGATCAAGCTTTTAATAGTCTCTAACAAATAAAGAAAGATCAAACTGGTCCCCAAACCTTGTATTACATTTCCAATTAATTATTTATATATTAAATAAATAATACAAATTACATAATATCCACATTGAACGAATAATATGAATTTATCAATAATATATCATAGCATGATAAGTAACAAATTTTTTTGTTGAAATAAAAATATTATTTATGATAAATTATATTGAGACATTCCAAAGTGTCTATTACCACATTGAAAAATTTAAATCAAAAGTCACTGTGAATTAAGTGAAACATTTAATATCATTAGAATAATTATCTAAAAGATATATCATATCAATGGTAGATTGAAACACCAAATAAAATGTAATTGGTGAATAACACAAATAATTGTCATTAGAAAGTAAATTGAGGCAAAATACATTACCATAACCATTCGTATTTTATATTTAACCTAATATATAGATGATTAAAATATGTTAATAACTAAAACCTTATCCATGAACTTGTTTATAATATCATATAATAATTTTTTATAATATCTTATAACCTATTTATTAACAATATATCATTATTTTGACTATTTCTATTGTCAATTTCCTAAAATAACTTGTTACTTATTTTTATAACTATTATATTCAATATATAACGATTTTTAATATTCTATAATATTTTGATATTAGAAATTCAGTTCCATTTTCATAGATATGTTTTTCCATACATACACGAGAACACTAATTTGATTATTGTGTTATATAAATGAATGAAGAGTAATGAATAAATATGTATATTTTAATTATATAATCATATTTATGAAATATATTTTACATAATTTTATTAAAAACATCCTTTATAAATTCCCTGTATGTTATGATCATGTCATATCGCTTTGAGCAGGCGATAGTCCACATTTCCTCAAATAAATTATCATATTTACACAACATAGATGTCATAAAAATATGTAATACATAAAATGTAAATATGAATAAATATAACATAAATGACATATATAACATAAATAAATACATTTTCCATCATAATGTTTACTGTGAGAAGTGGTAATGGAAAATGGAAAAAACATCATTTCATGAGGTGGTAGTTCACCGTATATAGTAACAATATGTTTATTGACCATTAGATAGAGGTTTGTGTATTTTTATGTATAAAAAATAGAATAATAAATACATATATATTTATTAAACTAGTTTTTTTATGTAATCATATAATAATATTTTATTACGAAGTGGATAATGGATGTGAAACTAAAAATCTTGAGAGATGGGGTTATCTCTTAATTTGAAATGATTTCTAGTTTATACAAACATGAATACATAGGTGGATTAATGAACAATTATAAGATTAAATGTAGACTATAGGTATTTTGGGCGTATATTTGGGCATCTCTTGGATGATCCTAATTTTGTTGGGTGATGTGAGTATGAGGTACTGTGTTTTCCTTTTTTAGTGGATGGGGACCGACACTACATTAAATACCAAAAAGAGTTCATTAATGTGTGGTCTACAATATATAATGATCCAAAATATTTAAAAATAATTGAAAAAAGGTAATGTATAGTCTATTAAAAAATTCAACTAAAAAATATCTTTTCATTTTATCATGTTGGTTTCGTAACATCTTTGATTCCATAATTTTATCATTTTGGTTTTTAATAAAGTATCTTGTATTATAATGTCATTAATCATTGAATTAAGTAAAAATAAAGTTACAATAATTATAAAATATATATCTAATGAATTATTAATATGATATCAAATAATTAAATTATATTTCCATTTTATTGTGGGTATTATTTTAAAACAAGTGCATGTCAAGTACTAAAACTGTACTTAAACTCAGACTGTGTTGAAAACATTTTTACAATATATACGTCAATATGTTAAAAATTAAATATCAATTTTTCTATTAATATAAAATATTTAATATTTATTAATACTTAGTAATAACTTGGATTAATTTTGTTTATTATTATTTTAAAATTAATTAATAAAATATTTATTTTAAAATAACAATAATGTAATTTTTGATACTATTTAATTAAAGATAATATTAAAATAACAGTGTAAAATTATAAGCCATATCTATTAGATTAATAGATGATTAACATGAAATATTATTTTATAATAGTAAATAAAGATAGTAATTCAATCAATTAACTTTAGTTTAAATATTTATAGTGTCAATTATTTTATTTAATTATTATATATTTAATATCTCAAATTTATTTTCATAACAATTATTAATATATAAACTTTTTATAAAAACTAATGATAATTTATTATAATAAAAATAAACCAAATATATTTCAAAATGATATCTATAACTAAAAAATATGATGTTTGTTTACATATATCAATGTTTTATTAATGTCAAAGGTAATGAAAGATCCCTTTTTTCCTTTTCCATACATACCCATTTTTATTGGAAAATTAAATTTTATAATATCCAAATAACCCATAAATTTAAAATTAACGTAGGGTATTGTGTACATATTATTATCAAATGTATTTATAGTGGTTTTGAGGTCATTTTGTATTTATTCAAAATGTGTCTTGACTTTCCAAATCAACATATTTTTTGGAAATCATAAATTACATGTTGTTTCTCCTCGTAACCACATATGATATATGTATTTGTAATCACATATTTTGTTTCTCATCGTATTCAGATATTTTTTTCCATCTTATTCTCCTATGTTATTTCTCATTGAAATCACATATGTTGTTTCTAATCGTAATCACATATGTTGTTTCACATCATAATCACATATGTTGTTTCTCAAAGTAATGAAAAATGTTTTTATGCATCATAATCACGTTATGAATTGTATCAATGTTATGAATCATAAACATGTTATACATCATAATAATGATTTTCATCATAAACATGTTATACATCATATTCATGGTATTCATCATAATCATGTAATACAATGTAACCAAGTAATACATCATAATCATGATATAAAATGTAACCATGTTATACATCATAATCATGAAATTCATTGTACTCATGTAATACATCATTACAATGTCAAACATTGTAATATTGATATGCATCATATTCATGTTATACATCGTAACAATGTAACATATCCATGATATATATCATAAATACATTATACAAGGTAATCAGGTTATGCTTCATAACTATGAAATGTTTTGTATCCATGATATGTTTCTTGAAAATGTTATGCATTATAATAATGAATTTCATTGTAATTATGTCTTACTCTAATACTTCATACGTTTGTCACAATATTCCTTTACTCATACCTTACGTATTCATCAGAATAATTATTTAATAATTTTGTACTTATTATTTTCAAAACTAAACATTGTCAGGAGGTAAGTTATATAATAATCAATACGATTTTATGTATTATATATTTTTTACCATTATAATGATTGGTTTAAAAGTCCATAATTGTTTTCTATAGAAATATGATCATCGAAATCAAATATGATTGTTGGATAAGAGGCATGTAAATTGGATGTCATTTGAACAAGAGAAAACATGACATAGATGAATGAATATACCATACACACTATTGTGAATCTAGAGAGAGACATTGGGACCTATATCATTCTTTATGCAAAAATCCTTGAAGAAACAAGATGAGACCATTTTGTTCCATGTTCTTGTATTTGGTATTTTTTTTTATTGTTTTGTGTAACCAATCATAATGGTAATGATTGAGTAATTATGGGGATAGAAAGATGTTGTTTACAGTAGTTGTATCGTGGGCATTCAGGTATATGAAACATTTAGGTGTTGATTTTTTTCATAATCAATGGATTCAATGGATAATAATATAAACGTACCAAAAATCATATAGAGGGATTACTCGAGTGGTGGTAAGAATGGCATTTTATCCTAGGATAAAGGACAACACATTCCTTGGGATAAATTAATTTTAATACCCCATTACTTTTCTTCATAAATTTTTAATATAAAGGGAATATTTTTATTTCATTTTTTATTCGTATTCCGTTCTATTGTAATTTACTTAATAATGATACATTGATTAACATTACATATTGAATTAAATGATTATATATGTAGTACGGTATAATCACGATCATTTGATATACTATAATCATTGAATTCAATTCAAATGAAATAGTTTTTAATAACATGTGGTATCATAATATATCCATCAGATATAAGATATATCTGACCGTTTGTATTTTATTTTAGGGGCCTTATTAATTTTATTAGATTACGATCTATTTAACTCAGTATATTTTTATGAGTTTACAAATATTTTAAACCTACATTTCACCCCCACCCCAATATATTAAGCCATCATATATAAATTTTTGTCTATATATGAATATTACAATTCGAATCAGAGGAAGGTTTCAAGTATTTTGT
The DNA here is from genome assembly GCA_963277665.1 of Viscum album. Taxonomy (NCBI): domain Eukaryota; kingdom Viridiplantae; phylum Streptophyta; class Magnoliopsida; order Santalales; family Viscaceae; genus Viscum; species Viscum album. The sequence goes on from OY728132.1 coordinate 1,971,789,947, forward strand.
TTTACATTATGTATTTAATTATGTAAGAAAACTATATTTTTATAATGCCATTGTTAATAATTACTTAATATACTAACATGTGGAGTGTAAAATTGTTTTTTTATTAAGATGGAAAGAATAAATATTAAATAAATTTATTATATAAAACCAACTAGAAAACATATTTTTTATGTGAATGATTATAAGTAATTGAGATATCAAATGAAAATATTTATTATTAATAATAGAGTTGATAATTTTGTGATACTCACAAGAAATTAAAAAAATCTATTCAAGGAAGTCAAACCATTCACTAACCAAGAGAAACAATAGTATCAAAAAAATTACAAGGTACTCAACACATTGTTATGTTATATGACTTGGAATATATATATTTAGATATCATCATGCATTGAATAAAACATTATATGAATGAAATAATAAGTCATACGTATTTAAATTTAATTTTATGGAAACATGATGTGTACTTATCCTAGATAATTTCATGTTTTTGTTTTTCCCTATGGAGAATTTGTATATAATATTATATAGTGATTTAGGAAAAGCATCAACTGTATTCAATCTATGGGATAAAAATGAATTGATGATGAGATATATGTGGAAAAGATTATAGATATCATGTCCAATATATGGGAATAAAAATGAAATCCTAATGATGAGAATAGTAAACTTACTCAAATTAGTCATTATGAATTATTTTTTACTCTCTTAGAGAACAAGACAAGAAAGAATAAATAGGCATATTTTTATAAATAGAATAATTGTAATATAAGTTTAACATTTAATAATAAATCTAAAGGCATGAAATTTGAATGGGTAAAGAGTTTCAATAATAAGAAATCTATTTTATATTGGAATCCCATGAAATTGATCAATTAGAGGATGAACTAGCCAATATTTTACAATTAATGAAAATGATTGTGGAAAATAAATATATTTATAATAGATTCAAAATGAAATAATGAAAGGACAAGAAAAACCCCAAAGTCTATAGATGTAAATGTCAAAGATCTGTTCATATTTGACCAATATTTATTTTTCTTAAAATGAATGTCAAAAAGGGTAAAAATTCTGAATGAAACAAGAAAAAGAATTAAAATTTTATGTTTAAGAATTTATTGAATGTAAATGATACTTGGAGTGCCATTGGTGGTGATTCTTTCGATGAATCATAATGAATATGAATCTTCCTGTCAATATAATATTTGACTTATAGCCAGAATACCTGTGAAAATCATGGCATCACGGTATGGTACACAATGAAGAATCTTTTAGAAATGTATATTTATGTTCAAATAAACATAATTATAAACATTTATACACTTTGGATGAAGAATCTTCTTCAATAGAGGATACTTTTCCTTTTTTGGTGAAGTATCCAGATATTCTAAAATACTTGATAATAAAAATTTAAAACTAATGAAAAATCATGATAAAGAAAATTCTAGAATATCTGACTGACATAAGAAATATAAAATCATCTAAAAGACCATGATCTGAAAAATATTTATTTAGGAAATATTTCTAAAAAAATTATGTATGTAAATTTTTAAATGGAATAACATTATATGGACATTGAGAATAATTATGAAAAATTATCATTGAAACAAAAACCTATTCCAAAATAAATTTTGGGGTGAATTTTTTTAAATAGACTAAAATTTGAAATTTTTGACATAATGAAAAATTTAACAAATTTCACTTCTGGAAGGAAAGAATTTGATAAAATTTAATAATTTATTTCTCTCAAAAGAATAGTTCTCGTGTTGGTTATAATCATTTAAAACCTGTTTTAGTCATAATTATTTGGTTCCCCCATGCGGCCAATTTTTTCACCAAGTGTCAATGTGGTGGAAATTTGGAAATAAAATATTTCTGTCATATAGCCCAATATTTAAAATTTAATAAAAATCACTTTGAAAATAAAATGTGGATTTCATATAGTTATTTTTTATAACATTTCAAAATCCTAATATGTTATGGATCTAATTTTATTTTTCAGAAAATCAATGTGTACCATCAAAAATAATATTTTCTACATGTATAGTGTATATTTTTGACATATGACATGAAATAAATATTTAGATGAAAATATCATTGATATTGATGAGGGAAGAGTGACCCACATTGATAATGCTCAATGAAAGATCATTGGTATAGGTAATATTATTATTTTAGGAATATGTTTAATATCAAATTTTGTTTCTTTTAATGTTATTATGAACACCCATATATGTATATGAAAATTATGCGATGAAGGTTACATTGAAAATTTTAGGAATGAAAATTGTTTTTTCCCAATTCAAAAGCTGAATACATTCTCTCTACCCATAGGAAAGAGAATGTATACACACTCAACATAGAAGAACATAGTATCCAATACATACATTAATTTATTACAATGAAAGATCAAGATACATTATGGAATTGAATGTTAGGACACTATACCATTTTGAAACATAGTATAAACTTAATGACAATACATATTAGAGACCTACTAGATCTAATGATTGATTCTTCAAAAGTTTGTGATCCTTGTCAATAGGGAAGGAATCAAAAAACTAGAATTAATTCAATTAGTTATATTTCAACTAATAATGCATTACAGTTAGTGCACATGTATATATATGGTCTTACAAAAAATGAAATTATTAGATGAAAATATTTAAAAAAAATTTAGTTTATGACTACAATATATTTACATGGGTTTATTTCCATAAAAATTATATGAAGCCTTTTCCTTTTTCAAAACATTTAGATAAAAATTAAATTTGTGGAAAACAAAACACAGATAATTATTTGATTTAATCTTGGTGTATAATTAAAAAATTGACATTTTAAAACATTTTATAGTCTGAATGAAATTACTCACAACTTTTTTTACTCTAATATCCTCTATATAAACTGGGATTGTTAAAAGAAGAAATCATATTCTACGTGAAATTTCAAGAAAGATGTTGGATGAACACACAATTTCAAAATATTTCTCGGCTGAAGATGTGAGTACTGCATGATATACTATAAATCGAGTTCTTACAATACATTTTCATTATAATACACTCTTTGAATAATGTAAAATATGAAAACATAATGTTCAAACATCAGAGTATTTGGATGAAATGTGTTCATATTTAATACTAATGATAACTAACCTAAATTTTCACCGAAATTCGATGATGGAATATTTCTATGTTATTCCACTACTTCTAAGGATGATAGAGTTTTTAACAAAAACACTTGTACTATTAAGGAAGTTGTGCATATTAATTTTGATGAAACATGCCTTTTATAAATAACCCCTTAAATAATTAACTGATGCATTTTCAATAATATATTATCATCATTATATTGAGAAATCTAATGAAAAAGGGAAATACTTCATAAAATATTTTTGAGATATTTATCATAAAATACATTATACCTTATGTTGATTAACATGTTTTAAAAAAACCCAATTAATTGTTTAATAACAAACATCAATGTGACTGTATCATTGGGGATGTAAATAAACAGATAAATACTGAAAATTCCTAGAGAAATCAAATAGAATATCTTATTTTCTATACCAATTTGCAGCTAAATCTTTAGTTGAGGGATTAGGTGGTTAGTATTCGGTAAAAGAAATGCATGATGAATTAAATTAATTTTAGTGTAACAATGTACAAACCTTGATTGACTGTCCTAAAGAAACAACGGCCATTGGATTAAAATGGGTTTCCAGGAACAAATGCAATGAAAATTGATTCATTATAAGAATTAAAGAATTACTTGTTGTTAAAAGATAAAATAAAAATTATGGAATAGAATATGAAAAATCAATGATCTGTTATCTATACATGAATCTATTCATATTATATTAGCCATTGTACGATTCATTAACATCAAAATAATTCAAATGGATGTGAAATGGAAATTCATAAAAAGATATGTAAACAAGAAATTTTTTTAGAAAAAACTTCTTACATTATAGACACAAACTTCCAGAATATATTTTTAAACAAAATATAGAAATAAGAACACATAGTTTGGAATGGTAGACTCAGATGATTGATTTTTAAAGAAATCATTCTTAGAGAACTAGAAATCCTAAGATTTTTATAAACATGCAAAAAATATTTTGATTTTTCAAATCTATGTTGATGACATTATATTTGGATTTACTCAAAAATCACTAACATATTTATTTATAAATCATAGAAAATCTGAGTTTGAAATGATTATGATGGGTGTGTTAACCTTCAATTTTCATGTTTTTGAATCTTTCAAAAATGAGAAAGAACCTTTATATCCCAACATAAGTATATAAAATATTTAATTAAATTGTATGGATATAACTACATAAAAAGTTCTTGTACAATAATGAAAACCTCAAATTCTCTGGATCTCGATAATACTTGTAAATCAATTGCTCAAACAATTTCTAATCGAATGATAGGTAGAATACTATGCACAAATTATTTTTATCTAGAATTAAATTTTTCTATATGATTATGTGAATGATACCAATAAAATATAAAGGGATCCCATAAAAGAATAGTACATTTTTTATCTATTTAAAAGGAATTATAGATTTGGGACTATATTATTGGTTGGGAAATGATTGTGTATTTAAATGATTTTTACGATGCTGACATTGGTGGTTTTAGAATGGATATAAAAAGTATATCCGAAACATGTCATTTCTTAAGAGATTCATTATTTTCATTTTCATAAAAAACAACATTCATGATAACCATCCACTATTAATACTGAATATGTCCTAGATGGATGTTGTTGTGATCAGGTGTTGTGGATGCAACACACACACACTAACTATAAAATACGTTTTTTCAAAACTCAAATACTATATAATATTACTTGTTCTGGTTCTCTAAGTAATACACTTACACATCACTCACGTTCACAACACATAGATATTAGGAATCACCTTATCAGAGACCATAATCTAAAAAGTGATATTATTTTAAAATTCATCGAAACATAATAAAAACATGGTGAAATTTTCACAACACCATTATCTTCTAATATATTTGAATTTACTAAAACGATGATATGAATGATCACTGTAAATTAAGCATTAACATCTAATATTTGTTTAAACAATATTTATATAGTATGTTACTCCTTTACAATGAGGAAGTATACATGTTTATTATTGGTTTAATATTTTTTTCCAGTTTTATGTTTTATAGTTTTTTCATTTTTTCGGTTTCATGTTTTATCAATTTTATATTTTATAGGTTTCATGTTTTATAGTTTTTACATTTCATTGTTTTCAGGATATATTAGATTTAAATTTTATCGGTATCATGTTTTATAGGTTTTACATTTCATAATTTTCATGACTATCAGTTTCACATTTTTATCAGTATTCTAATTTTATTACTTTTACAATTGTATGAGTATTAGTATTTTTATGGGTACTACATTTTTTTATTTTCCTTATCACAAGAAAAATCTAATGAAACCAATATATCAATCTGTACAATCTGACAGGAATAACCATTTAAATATTGTACTTTCCTTTAAATTTTAAATGTTGGAATTTCAATTCATTATTTTAAAAACTAATTAGATTCACTCTGAATATGATTCTTTTAAAGACCTCAATAGTTCAAATCAACTGTTGGATATATTAGATTTAATCTCGACCATAAAATTATTTTTCTAAAGAACTCATATCTATAACGTATTGAAATAATTATGAATTTCTCTAAAGTCCTGATGATCAATAAATGGCCAACACTGTTACTAATCTGATATTACCTTCGTTTCAGGAATCAAATATTTCCTCAGCATTCATAAATGCGAGAAACAACAGTATTCAAGATGGTTTATCAATAAATTCATATCTTAGTCAACTACATTTTATTTGAAACAAATTTCTCCAAATGAATTATCTTCTATGACCTTTTGAGTAGATAAGATAGTTTCTAATGATTTTTATGAGACTTAGGATTCTTCGTTGAAAAAGATAATAAATTTCCAAGGGTGGGAATCTCTTTGTATTTGACAGACCTAAATCTGATCAAGATTTTTTGTTTTATATGGAATTCATAAAGTTATTCAAAACAAAAGAAACTGATAGTGTACTCATGATCTTGGTTATGATTTATGATTATAAATACACAATATCTATAAAACATGTATCTTTTTTTCAAGGAGTTCCATCTGAGGGAGATTCTCTTTGTCCTTGCCACAAATTACCAGACCTGTAACATCCATGGTGAAATAAGAAGTTGAAATTTTTATAATAAATAATATTTTTAATTAAATATAAATTTTACTTTGAAGAAGATGTTATGTTCAATTTATTACCTGAAACTACATAATGGTTTTCTCTGAACTCTTATCTTTCATATAATACTGAGTCATATTGAAAAAATAATTATATAATGCAATTATATGAAATGGTGGTTAACGCCTAGCCGTTTTATTGGAGGTAATGTGAATAAATAACCATATTATGATTATACATGATTGATAAATGTATTTTCCATTATCAAATAAATGACAGTGTCAAAAAATTTGAATGAATTAAATTTTATCCATAAATACTCTAATATTTTTTAAAAGGATGATTTATAGCCTTTTGATAGAAAAAACTTTTTAAATATAGATTTTTTCACTTGTAAATGTATCATTTCACAAAATAAAATTATTAATTAGAATAGGGACATCAAAATTTACTTTGGGTATATTTTTGTATTTTTCTAATAATGTGTATTTTTTATGAATAGTCAAAATTTCTACATTTTAAAACATAAACTATCTATTCTACTGATTTATTAATATGGATAGACTGTATTATTAAATGGTTTTATAGTTAAATTAGATTATATTTTTACCATTAATACCAATGTTGTTCATTGAAATAAATTTTAATTTGAAATTTTACATAAAAATATGTCAATCAGTTTGTATTTTTAACTTCATAAAAACATGCTTTCAAATTTTGAAAAAGAAAATTAATTTGAAAATAATTAATTAATATTATATGTTTTGAATATGGTAAAATAGACATTAATTTATAATTCAGAATATCCAAACTTTCTTAGGGTTTTTTTGGTATATTATAAATAATGATCAATTTTTGATGAATAGCTAAAAACACTTCATAGTTGTTAAAAACTATCATTTTCATATATATGAAATCTTACCACTTATGAGAAATGAATATTATAAATATGACAAAATTGGTTGCAATTAATAATTAAAATGTTGTTCAATAGGTTGTCGTTTTTTTGTGAATAGTACCTTTTAATTTTTATTTACCGCGATTAAAGGTAAATAAGGTGGTTGAAGGTAAAAATAATATTATAAAATAAATTTAACACTTGTCCTGTCCTTATTTTATGAGTCATGTAAGACCAATAAAATACTTGGGGGAGAAATTTGGTATTTTAATGCCATTTCTGTAAGATAATGACATTAATAACTATTTATTTAAACGAAAAATATAAATATAATAAACATGTATTTTTTTCAAAAAAAAATTAATGTTGGGTTATATAATTTATATTTTTGACTATAAAAATTCATTAAGATTCTAAAAATATTTCCTACATCATTGTATTATATTTACAATTTTTTGACATCATATAAATTAATTTACTTATGACACAGTGATAGTGTAATGATTACCTAATTATTGAATGTTTAAAATATATAATATTACAAATAATAAAATAAATATATTTTAAAAAAATTTATTCCATCCATTAATTATTTTTGATGAGGATGAATTTTTATATATTAATTAATAGTGGTTTTTAGAATGTATCTAGTTAGAATTGATTATTTTTAAAAGTCACAAATTGAATAGTATACAAATTGATATTATGAGTTTTTAAATAAATTATTATTTTATTAAATGATAAAATAGTAATAAAAATCCAGGAATCATCAAAATCATTTATTTATGGTTTAAAATGTCATTAATAAACAACATTATTTCAATGGGCATTTTATGGTGACTATATTAACCATATAGAGTGAATACACAAGAAGACATGGTAAGAATCATATTAGTTAATGAAGGGTGAATGCTAAATGATAATGTTAAATTGGAAACCAAAACCTATATAAAACATATTTTTGGATAGGATGTATAGTATTATTCATTTTATCATTTAGTATATTGAGTTTGGGACCTTTTGAAACTGAAATTCATTTTATAATAAAATAATATTTTCAATAATTTCTGAACCCCCCTATAAAAAGTCATCACTTCTAACCCATTAATTACACCACTCAAGAACATTTGAAAATCTATTATCTATTATAATAAGCTACAATAATATTTACCTTCCTTATCAAATCCTTACCTTATACATAAAGAAATCCAAGAAATCATTTTGGTTCAAACCGAAGGGAGTTACCCAATATAAATGCCATATCTCCTCTCAAGTTCATTTATTTTATTTTCATTCTCCAATACCTATTAGGATATTATTATTTGATTAAATAACAACCCCAGTATCCTCAATATACTATTTTTTTGTTATGAGCTGTATTTAACTACTCTTACACACACCTTTGTATAATGGATAAGAAAATATTGTTTATATGTACGACGAAGAGCTGCCTCACGAAATGATGATTGTTCGATTAAACCTAAAACAACTTATAGTTCCCATTATCATGAAACTATAATTGTATATGACATATATAGTATTTATTTTATCTATATGATTCTGTAATTAACTATTACAACATACCATTAAGCTTTTCATGTTGTATATATATATGATAATTTCATTTGCGAAAATGCAGACTACTGACCCCTAAAAGTCATATGACTCGTTCATAACATAGATGGAGCATATATAGGATGAAATTAATCAACTTATTTAACATATATAACAATTAAATAATACTGGTATTATAATATAACTATGTATTATTTTGTTTTAATTCCTTTAAATATAAAATATAATTGAAAGTAGAATTCCTGAATGGGTATAGCTTACCGTATCCATGAATTGTGTGTTTAATTTCTACCTCAAAATTATATGGAATATCATAAATATAGGTAATATGGATATATATGATATATATTATATCTAAATAATGAATATCATTCTATAGGTAATGGACTTTTAAAAACATGGAAAAATTGTAATTAAAACAAGTTCATTTTTTACTCAACTTCTGAACATCGAAAAATTGTCCTATTTAACTCAAATAATATGCTAATTATTATAGAATGATAATAAGTGAAAAAAATGAATAATAAAATATAAAACGTTTCTTATGTAATTAGAAACTAAATTAAGTTGATTTATTCAAGAAATTAACGAATGAATGAGTCGAGTCAAACAAGAGGTAAGAGACTTTGTATCAATCCCCTATCATTGACCATGTTTTGGTAATATACAACACTTTATTTTTTACAGTGAAAAATAAATCCATTTATTTTTATTATCATTCAAAAGTAATATTTATTCTATGAAGCATTTTACAAAATAATGAAATGATATTTTTAAACATATTTGGTGACAATGAACATTCCACTACTGTGATCATTATTTGGCATCTTTTATAAGCCTTAATGTTTGTAAATGGAAATGAAATTCCTTATTCACTGTTTGGGGGTTTTGGTATTGATAATTGTTTTTGAAATGGATTGATTATTTCAATGATTTTTAATTATTTTAAATGAAAATTAATTAGTTTAATGTGGATATTTGAGATATTTTTGGTATTATGATTATATAATGTTACATGGACATTTTATGAGTGGTTATGTGGTAAACCAAATAATGGGTGGTGCCGCCATAAATCAAGAATGGGTGGTTACATGATAACCTCAAATACATTGGGTATGAAAGTCATCTGTATGGATATTCCATTTGGTGATATGTGTTTAAGTCCAGCATTTATTTATTACATTTATTTATATTTATGTCTCAAGATACCATAATATGGTATTTGTGATTTCAATGGGTTTTATGGTAACATTTTGGTTACTAAAATGTTATGCAATGTGACTTTATTCAGTTATGAGTATTTACTAAATCAGAAAGTTGAAACATATTACATATGATAATGTATTCATTGTTTATCTGTTGTTTCTAAATTCTAATAGTTTTACTTTGTTGTGAATCCATTAATAAGCTTTTTTATGCCTACCCCATGTTTTCAAAATGATTTTCATAGGACATAAATTGTTGTATGGTCATGTATGGTATCATCGAAAAGTTATGATGCTTAAATCAATAAACTGAACATGTTTGTTATCTTTTATGATTTTATAATATATGAAAAAAATGGATACAGTGTGGAAGTGTCAACATGTAATATTCTAATTTTTAACTATATATTATGACATATTTCTCCAAATCTATAAACCTGAAGATATCCTCAATGTGAATTATTTACATTATTCAATATTATAAAATGATTAATGTTAGGGACTTTTAGTTGGTACTAGTGGTCGGTTTAGAAATATTTAGGATATAGGGTAATATTAAATTAATATCTAGAAATTAATTTTTGATAATATTGAAAGATATATCATTAACAGATTAACAGGTTTCTTCGCTTAAAATATTTATGTCTTCAAATTGTATTTCCACAGAAGAAACTACATAGTCATATTTGGAAGGAATACTATGTAGAATAACATTTCAAATCAGCATCCTCAGATGGTTAGAATCGAAACATAATTGTTTTTTCTAGGATGGCTCAGTTAACTCTGATGACAAATGGTCGTTCTAAACATGCACAAGCACAACTGAATCAACCCCAAGAGAACATTTCCATAGTTTTTCATTTTATCAGTCAATGTCCCCCATAATTAAGAGTATTATATAACCCTATTCTAGTTAAATGATTGATTAAATAAGTGTAAATTATTTTCAATGTCATGGGTTGTACAAACAATAAAAATGTGAGTCTGGATATTTATTATTTTGAACAGAATTAGATTAGTGGGGGCCGAAGATTTAAAATATCATGGATATGGAGAAGATTGATGCTCTTTATTGGGAATAATTTAGCTATTTGTTTCATAAGTTATATTTTTCTATGGTGATACGACTTAGGATGGAAAAAATCTTCGAATAAAGGATAGACGATGACTCAATGTATGTATACGAAGAAAAGTTCAGTCAACAATCATGGTATTCTCTAAATTTCATCTGAGATTTTGATATTATGACAAATTGATTTAACTGAAGACTAAATCCGTGACATCAAAATAAAAATATTATCTTGTGAATTAAAAATCATTGAGAATCTTGTTATATGTGCAAATAAGGTAGAAGTGGTGTTTTCTGATGATCAGGTGTTCCAAGAGAGCAAGCAAAATAAGAGGTCCAATTGGATGGAAAAGGGAAATAGTCCACCAATGATTTATGGAGATAAGAAAATAAAACATCCATCTTGTTTGTGATTAATAAAAAGAATCATTTGATATTTTTATCAAAGTCTAGAAAGTGAATATTTTCTGGTAAGTCTGGTCATATTGCAAGTAACATTAAAGAAGATGATCAAGAAGTCATTGAAAAACTAGCTGTAAGATGATTTATGGTAAATGAAATGGGTTATTATGAAAATAATTTTCTGTTAATGAAATAAACTAAAGAAAATCAGTCAAGCAACAATATGACATGGGTGGTGAAATCCATTAAAACTGCTTCGAATGATGTAGGGACATCAAATAAAGTAGTATCAGGTACATTGTTTGTTTATTCATATTATTCCTATGTGCTTTCTGATTCAGGGTCCACAAAATTCATTCATTTCTATAGAATTTTTTAGTAAATTTAGAATTCCTTCTCAAGATATGAATCTTGATCTTATGGTAAAAAACAGGGAGGATATGTTGTGAAAAATAATTAAATTATAACTAGTTTCCTCTAATTTTGTGAGGAAATAATCTTCCCAAACATCTTAATTTTTTTCCTCTATTTGAATTTAACATTATTTTTGCCATGGAATGAATTTAATTTTATCATGAAATGATAGATTGTAGATCAAAAGAGGATTATTTTTAGAAACAATTTAAATTTTTGAACAAGAATGAAACATTAATTTTGATAACATATTAATAAGATCATAAAAAAGTGAAAGATTTAAATGATTATAACCTTTCACATATTGATGAAAAAAATGGAATTGTTCAGATTAATGATTTTCTAGTATTAAAAGAGTTCCTTGATGTTTTTCTTGATGAGTTGCATATTATTATAATTGATTAAGAATTTGAATTTACTATTGACTTAGTTCCTGATGCAAAGTAATTTCAAACCCCCCTTATCCAATGAATCAAATTGAACATTTAGTGCTAAATAAGCAATTTCATGTGTTATAAGATAAATGTTTTATCCAACCTAACACATCACCGTAGGGTGATACGATATTGTTTTTTTAAACAATGGTGGAAAAATGAGAATTTTCATAGATTACAGATCCTTGAATAATATCACTATAAATAATAAGTATCATTTAACTCATATCAATGATTTTTTTAACATATCTAGTGAGATCAATATTTTTTGAAAGATTGACTAGAGGTCGGGGTACCATCAGTTGAATTTAAAGGAAGCAGACATTCCAAAGACCTTGTTTTATACTTGATATAACCATTAGGAATTTTTAGTTAGGCATTTTGTTTAAAAATGAACGTGTTGTATTCTTATATCTTATTAATATATATTTCCATGAGTTCATTTATATGTTTGGGGTTGTGTTTGTTGATGTCATTTTGGTATATTCCAAAAGAAAATATGAACATGATATTCATTTAACGGTTTTCTTTCAAACCATTAAAGAAAACAAAATATGATAAATTCAGTAAGTACGAGTTTTTGTTAAAACAATATCATTCCATGGTCAGATTGTTTTAAAAAATGGATTAAATGTTGATCATGATAAAATAAAAGTTGTTGAAGAATGGCCAATACCTAAAAATGTAACGGTGATTTTTAGTTTTCATGGTTTTGAAGGATATTATAAAAGTTTTATTTTGATTTTTTCATGGTTATTTATCCAACTAACTATGTTTAATGGGAATGGTGTCAAGTTCATGTGGAAAAAAGAATGTGATTATTGATTACAATAATTGAAAATAGGATTAGTGAATGCCCCATTGTTGGAACTGCCTTCTTAAAATGGTGAGTTTTTTATCGACAATGATGATTCCTTGAAAAGAATTGTTTATGTCTGTATACAAAATAATCAGGTAGTTTATAATTCATCATGTCATTTGAAACCTCATCATTTAAATTACCTTACACATGAATTGGATTTAGTTTCTATTTATTTGGAAATAAAAAATTGGGGGCATCATTTGTAAGGAATAGAGTGTGAAATATATACTGATCACAAACGATTGAAATATATAACTCCTCAGAAGGAATTAAACATGAGACAAAGGAGGTGGTTATAATTAATCATGAATTTTGATTTCACTATCCATTACCATACATGAAAAATAAAAAAATTGTAGCTAGCTATTAGAGTTGAAATATTAATGCAACGTTAACCATGCTTCATTTGGAATGAGATCCATTGGTATTTCATGTGACGATGTTTGAACTCGAAGTTGATGGTGCAGGGAATTCCTCTTTTTTGTTATAGGTTCTAGTACAGTCATCCCTAGGAGACAAAATTAATAAATCACCAAAATATATTGATGAGTTACAGAAAATGGATGAATTTGTTCAAAAGGGAATGTTACTAGATATTAATATTGATAGAGATAGTTTTTTGAGGTTTGGAAAGTGATTATGTGTGCCTCATGATTGACAGTTGGAGAAAGAGTTGTTATTTGGAGCTCATTATTCTCCATTTTCATTTCATCATATTATTAATAATATGTACAATGTTCATTAGGAGTAATACATGTAAGATAGAATTAAAAAATATATTACTAAATTTACTATGATGTGTTTTACTTGTTAACAGGTTAATGCAGAGCAAATGTTACAAAAAAAGGAAGATTTTTCCATTACCTATGCCAAATTGGAAAGAGGAAAAAGCATCCTTGGATTTCATCAGGGGATTACCAAAGACATATTGAGGTATCTATGAAATATGGGTTATTGTTGATCATTAACTAAATATGATCATTTTCATCATATTCAAAATACATTCTCTCCAGATCAACAATCTCAGTTGTATGTTAAAGAGATAGTCATGTTGTATGGAGCTCCACTATCCATTAACTCATGATTGGGATACCATGATTACTTATATATTTTGGATTGGACATCAAAAGTCATTGGGTACTAAATAAAATTTTAGTACAGAATTTCATCAGCAATCAGTTGGGGAATCAGAATGAACAATTTGGAAGATGCAGTATATGATACATGGTTTCGATATGGATTACCAGAAAGGTTGGGACCAGAATATTTCCTTGGATGAATTATCTTATAATATCTGTTTTCATTCTAGTATACATATGGCTCCATTTGAGGGATTATTTGGAAAATAGTGTCGAACTACAGTTTTTTGGGATGATGTAGCTGAAAAGAATCTAATGGAACTAGAATTCATATAAGAGTAGGCCTAAAAATTTAGTTGATTTATAAGCACATGAGATCATCTCAGAGTATGCAGAAAAGTAATGTGGTTAACCATATGAAGGAACATTCTTTAGCGGTATGTGATAATTTCATTCTAAATATTTTTGGACAGAAAAGTGTGTTGAATTTCAGTAAGAAGGGAAAGCAGAGTTCGAGGATCATTGGACCCTATGAAATCATAGAGAAAGTTATATAAGTTTCCAACATATTGGATTTTCCCCAAGGTTTATCCTAGGTAAACAATTTGTTACATGTATCAATGTTATGAAAATATTTTTCAAATCCATATCATGTTTGGATGCTTGAGGTAGTTGAGTTGGAAGAGAATCTCTCTAATGAGGAACAACCGGTCCAGATTCTTGATCGAAGATAGAATATGTTGCATAATAAGGTAATTTTTTAGGTAAAAGGTTTGTGAAAAAACCTTATGGTTGAATAGGGAACATGGGAATCTGAAATTGCAATGACAGATAAATTCCTCAATTTATTTGATAAGTGAATAATATTACAATGACAAATTTTCCAAAAGGGGGGAAGGATGTAACATCCCAAGTGAATAAATAATAAGTCATTTTAATATTTATCAGTGTTTGTGAAGTAAATATCAATTTTACTATATAATTTATTCATTATTTGAGGGCGTACCTGACCCAAATTTTTTTTTTCTCCAATGTCTTCGGTTGCACACAATGCTCAATCATTTTGAAATAATAATGATAAAATGTTATTATTTTAAATAGTACATAACACATAGCCATTTTATGATTAGGAATGCACATAACTTATCATATTTGTGTTATATATGTTTATTAAATAACATTAACATTATCAAATAAATTATAGAAGCTTAAAGTATGAATGAATCAAATTTTAAGCACACAACCTCTAATATTCTTTTAAAAGTCAATTTACCGCCTTTTGATTGTGAAACTTTAACAAATCTAGTTTTTGACAGTTTTATATGTTTAATTATGAAAATTAATCTTTTTTGTAATTGGTACATAAAAATTTACTTTACGTTGGGTAAATATATTGAATTTTATTATAATGTTTATTTTGTATGAATAGTGAAAAATACAGCCTTTTATGTCAAAAACTGACTTCTCATATGATTTATTTATATAGATATATTATCTTTTTGAATGTTTTTAATGAATAATTGGATTATATTATTTCCATTTAATCAAATGATAGTAAATGGATGTAATTTTACATTGAAATTGGATATAAACAATTATCAATCATTTTTTAGTTTTTATTTCCTAAAAACATGTTTTCTAATTTGGAAAATAGATATTATTAATTAATTAATTTCTGAAACATTTATTTTATAAATTTGGTAAAGTATAGATAATTTTAGAATTCAAAATATCAAAAAATGGTAATTTTTTGGTATTTTTCTGAAAACTTTCATTTATTTATTAATAGTGAAAAATACAGCATTGTAGTTAAAACCCAACTTTTAAATTGTAATGAAATTTTACTACTTCATTTAATTCAATTTCAAAAATCTGACATACATTGTTTTACACAGAATGTTAAATATGGTTAAATATGAGGAAAATAATTTCATTGTGAATAGAAACTTCTGTTTTTTATTTCGTGCGAGTAAAGGTAAATAGGGTAATTCAATGTAAAAAATTATAAAAATAAAAAAAATTACATTATCAAATGTTATAATATTTTTAATGATTCATGGAAGACCAAAAAATCCTTCTTTGAGTATTTTTGACTTTTATATCAATTTTGGTAAGATAATGACATTAATAACTTTTTATTTAAATTTATAATACCAATATCATAAACAAGTATTGTTTTGATAAAGAAATTTTTATGTGGGGTTATATAATTGATATTGTTTAATATAATAAATAATTATAAAAGATAAAAATATTTCATAAAAAATGCAATTTTATTGATAAATTTTATTCACCATATAAATATTTTTATTTATAACACAATGATGATGTAATGATTACCTCAATATTGACTATTTTAAAAAGATGATATTTTTAATATTAAAATAAATTTATTATATAATTTTTATGAAATCAAATAATTTTAGATACGAGGATGACCTATTATATTTTAATTAAAATATGGTTTTTCAAAATAATAAATTCGGATGTGATTTTGATAAAAAGTCATGATATGAATAGAAAACAAATTGACAGAAATATGTTTTTTAAAAAATTTAATATTTTTTTAAATGAATAAATAGTATTAAAAATATAAGATTCAGCCAAATTACATAGATACGGATGAAAATTTCATTAATTAACGTCTGGAGGTTAGATTGGCATTTTTGGGTAACTATATTAACCATATAGAGTGAATACACATGATGACATGGCAAGAGTCCCATTAGTTGACTACAGGTTTATGCAAAATGAAAAGGATAAATTTGAAAACTAAACATATATAAAAGCTATTGGATGAGAGGATTTATAATAATAACCATTTTATCTTCGAATTTATTTATTTTTTTACTTTTTTTAATTATAATTTATTTTATAATAAAATAATATTTTTTAACATTTATAAACAACCTCTCCTTCCATTAGAAATAGACTTCACTTCTAATTAATTACTCACACCACTCAAGCCCCTTGTCTCATTAAAAACCATCCAAATAATCTCCCAACCTCCATATATTCCTCATGGATGCCTTAAAATAGTTAGATGGCACTCCATGGAATCCTTTTGGCTCAATCCAAAGGGAGTTACCTGATTTATAGGTAACGTCTATTCTCAACGTCTTTTCATTTATTTTCTATCTCTGATACCTATTCTATTCATATTCATTGATTAAATACCAAAACAAGTATCTTGAATATACTAGGTTTCTGTTATATGAAGGATTCTATCCAAACAAACACACACATCTATCTAATGGATATGAACATACTGTTTCTGGGTACGGCGAACAGCTGGTTAACGAAACGATTATTGTTCGATTCTCCCTACCACTTATTATGGTGGCTATTATGATTTCACTGTAATTATATATGATATTGTTGATATTTATTCTATCTATATTCTTCATTAATTGTCTTTTATAACATACCTTTACTCTTTTCATGTTTTAAATATTGGATAATTTCATTTGAGAAAGTGTCGACTATCGCCCTCTCAATGTGAAATGAATTTTTCATGCCAAACACGTAACATATAAAGAATAATATTAATGAATATATGTAACATATGTAACATATATATTATATTTGAATTATAATATATCTATGTATTATAATATTTCCATTTCATTATATATATAAAATTGAAAATAAAGCAGCGTTCTTGTGTACGTATGGCTTACTATCTCCATGAACAGTGTGTTTCATTTATTAACTCCAAATGATATGCAATATTATAAAAAAATATAAAAATTATATATTTGATATCTACAATATCAATATAATGGTTATCATTCTATAGATAATGGAATTTTGACCACATGCACAATTTGTAATTATAAGATGTTTATTATTGACAAAAAAACCGAACAATGACAAAATGTCCGTTATGAACTCAAATAATAATATAATTGTTATATCAAGGTAATAAATTAAATAAATTGAGTAATAAACTTTAAAAAGGGTTTTTAAGAATTTATAAGTTTACATAAGTTTATTATTCAATAAAGTAAAGAATGAACGATTCATGTGATACATGAGGTAATGGACATTGTTTAAATCTCAATTCATTGAGGCATGTTTGGATGATATACAACTCATTCTTTTATACGGTGTATAATAAACCCCTTTGACAATTTTTTTCAACAAAGGGAATGTTTTTTCTCAGATGTTTTTTACTAAATGGATAAATGAATGTTTTTTACAATATGCATTGACAATGACATCTTCGTCACTGTAATCGTTATCCAGCTTCCTCTATAAGCTATAATTATTTTAAATGGAAAATAAATCCCTTATTCCCATTTTTTGTATGTCGGTATTGAAAATTGTTTTCGAAATAGATTGATTATTTCATTAATTTCTTGTTTTTGAAAAATAATTTTAATTAGTGAAATTTTGAAATTTTCATTATTTTATGTATTATGACTATATAATGGAACATGGACTTTTTACTTATGGTTACATAAAAAACCAAATAACGGGTTGGGTCATGATAAAACAAGGAAGGGTGGTTATGTTATTACCTTTAATGGAACCAGTATATATGTCGGCCATGTGGCTATTAAATTTAGTTATATAGGTGGATGTTGACTGTATGGTTATTCATTTAAGTATGATTATGTCCAATGTTACCTTTATATGTTATATGTTCTTTCTATGAGTATTTGGTAATATTTTGGTTATAAAAATGGTATGAAATGAGATTTTATATAGTAATGAGTAATTACTACTTCATAAACCTGACAATTACTAGTTATGACAATGTATTCATTGTTTATTTTTTGTTTTGAAAAACTAATAATCTTCCTTCTTTGTGTATCCCTTATTGAGTTTTTTTATACTCATCCCATGTGTTTGAAATTTTTGCAGAGGATTAATTGAGGAATAATGTCAGGGATGGAATCACAAAAAAGTGATGATAATTAAAACAATTAACTAAACATGTTTATTTTCTTTCAAGAGTTTATATATTATAAAAAAATTATTACTGTCTATGGGTCTCGACATGTAATATTCTAATTGTTTTGAATATGTCATTAACTAATTATCTAATTCTATAAACCTAAAAATATCCTCAATGTGATTATTTACTTAATGTATGATTATGTAATGATTTTTTAGGGGTCCCTATATGAAGAGTACGTGGATTTTTATAAAAGGAATGAATAGGAATCTCTTTTTGAGATTCATGATGATAAGAGGAAAGTAAATCATCTATCAACATACAATCGTCTCATTCTCTATGGATTCCAGGTTTCCTACTACCAAGAAAGTGTGATAAAAAACTCTTTTATTCTTTAGTGTCTATGTTCATGACTAGAAAGTGATTATGAGGATGTTCAATCTTACGGGTTTTATTTCTTGACCATAATTAAATGAGAATCTGGTGTAATCATGCCTCAGCTAATCTTGTGCCCTAATAACAAAAGCATTTTTTTGAATAAATGCCAATGTTTTTGCAATGTCACAATTTTATCAAATCTAAAAACATTCACAGAACCTCCCAAAAGTAATGATACATTCAAAATAATCATGTTACGATACAATCCAAAATCCAAAATGTTTGATAACGATCTGACACACGATGAATCAAAATTAAGTGGTGACGGGTGTGGATAAAATATAAATCCATTCAAAAAAACATCATCAAAAATAATTTTATCTAAAGATACAACTCCCATGAAATCAAATAATGAAAAATAAATATCATATGTCGTTGAAATAGAATGGAGAAATAAGAAGGCATGAAGAAAAGAGGGTGATCCATATTTTAGTGTGGATTCTACTAATGCCCTAGCTAAACGAAAAATAACCAAACAATATTAATAGAAGAAGAAAAGTAGAATGTAATGAGGAAGAGAAATGCTAAAGATATTGATGTTGATATTATTGTTAAAATAGATAAGGAATCTGGATTAGGAATAATTATAAGGGAATGATCTATTAAAACTCAATCAGATTCAATATATAAAAAACTATGAAAAATAGGAAATGTAACAATAGGTTACACAGATTTTCACTCAAGAAAGTGAATAAGAAGAAAAGGAAGATGATGAAGTAGAAGAAGAAGAACAATAAGAAGAAGTGGAAAATAATGAAGCTCCAAAGAAGAAAAAATAATTGAATAGAATCATCAGAAGGCCCATCCATTAAATTTCCATCACCCGATCAACAATTACCAAAAAGAGTTTCTCAAAATAATACTATCAAATATGTTATTCAAATCTCACTAAAATAAGAAAAAGAAGAATCTGATAAGAATCTGAATCAACCAATTGAATTTATTGTCACTAAAACTCGTTTTGGAAATTCAACCTTCATAAAATTAAGATATAGATTATTGAAAATAATCAATGAAAATGGAATTCAATATATTGAACAATCCATCAATATATTGAAAATAATACAGATTTCATTAAAATAAATACAGACCAAATATCATTAATGATTGTCATAACAAAATAACATATTCTCCTAAGTTTTCAATGGGCTTGTTTTTGAATCATGAAGCTAATTTCCAACTATTCAAATATTGTTCTACTAATCATAGAATGTCTTGTAACAATGTTGTTAAATGTTCATACAAAATGGAAGATAATATAAAATATCATTTTGACATGCTAGATGAATTTATGAAGTGTGTAAATGATCCTCATTCAGTCTACCAAATATTGGTCACTATTCTGAATGAAAAATTAGAATTATTTCAACGACTGAGGACCTCAAAGTGTATTTCCTCTAAAGAGATTGAACATTAAAAGGAAAACATGGAAAATAGGTTTAATGAGATCTTTTTTATCTCAAATAGGGTTTTAATCATAGAAAATCTATATATAGTCAATGTGGAGGATTACAATTCCTAGTATGTAAGGATCATAGAATAAAGAAGAAATCAATTGACTTCATAACCAAGGACTCTTGAAGTAAGAAAGGATTATTTTAGAATAAAATGTAAAGATGATGTCTCACCAAGTGTCTCATAATAGATACATGGGTGATAGGAAGGTGTTCCAGAAGATGAATCTCTCTATGTTCAACCGCTTCGAAAAATGAGAATATATAATAATGAATCTTTTAACTCTTATTTTAATAAATATTTATTTCACTCCATGTAATTTTTATTGTTTCATATACATTAATTCACTACCTCCTTGCAAGAATATAATGTTTCCCATTATTATTTATGGATATCAAAATGGTGTAGAATAATTTATAAAATAACAAATTGCATTATATAGAATACTTTTTTCATTAAAATGAAAAAGTGTGAATACGTTATTAATGGGTATAAATCTCAATTAAATGAAAATAGAATACTATCCCTAGTGATATTTTTTTACTACGGTGGATTTAGTCTTATTCAGTAATACTTTCAGAAGAGTTACTTATCTTAGTGGGAGATAAGTCATTATTGTTTTTTTTGTTTTGTGCCTCCCAAAAAGGAGGTCATTTTTGAGGCAAAATGTTTTTAGACTTTCACATTAAACTTTTTTGGAAATAACAAATTACATGCTATCTATCTTCATAATCACATATATTTATTGTCATCAGAACCACATATGTTGTTTCTCATCATAATCAAATATATTTTTTCTCATCATAATCACATATTTTGATTCTCTTCTTAATCACATATGTTCTTTCTCACCATAATCACATATGTTCTTTGACATTGTAATCACATATATTGTTTATCATCATAATAACTAATTTTATTTTGCTTCATAATCATGTTAAGCATCGTATCCATGTTATGTATCATAACTATGTTATACATTGTAACCATGTTATTCATTGTAATCATGATATGAAACATAAACATTTCATACATCATAACCGGGTTATACATATTAATCATGTTTTACATTGTAACCATGTGATACATCATAATCATGTTATGCATCGTAATCATGTTATACATCGTAACCATGTCATACATCATAATCTGGATATGCAACATAATCATGTTATGCATCGTACCCATGTATCATATCCATGATATACATCGTGATTAATTTACTAATCGTAATCGCATTATGCATCGAAACTATGCTATGTTTTGGATTCATGAAAAGTATCATAATCAATGTTATGTATCATAATCATTAATTTCATTATACATATGTCATACACCAATACTTTATACACATATCACATTAAGATTTTACTCATACAATACATATTCATCCTACAAATTCTATCACACTACAGTAAATATTTGTTAATAACCAAAATGATATCATGAAGTTAGTTATATACTATTAAAAATGTTGTCATGTATTTTGCGTTGTTTTTTACCATTATAATGTAATGATTACATTTCCATATGAGTTTTCCATAGATATATGACTATCAAAATCATGTATTACCATTATACTGGAGGCCTATAAATAAGAGGCCATTTGAACAGGAGAAAATAAGGATCGAATTATTGAACATACAAGACGCACTATTGTTAATCTATAGGGGGACAATGTAATCTCTATTTTTATTTTTTAAAAAATCCTTAATGATAAGATATTTGAATGGATGGTAATTGTTATTGTATTTCAATAACTGATTTGTATTTCATTTTGCAACTGATAATTGCGATAATGATCGATGGATTGTAGAGATAAGAAGAAGGTGATGTCAGATATTGTAATGAGGGAATTCAATTATTTGAAAGGAAGTGGTGATGATTACCTTCCAAATTGAGGGATATTATGTGTAGAAAGATAGATGTGCCAATAATCATATTGAGGACTTACCCAGGTGGTGGTAAGAAAGAACATTTATCCTATTTAATGGATACCCTACTATATTGGATAAAATAATTGTAATACCCCTTTAAATTTCTACAATTTTTTAACCAAAACATTATCCTTTTATTTACACTCTATATTCATATTAATTTCTATAGTAATTATTATAATTATGATACTGTCATTTACATTACATCTTTTATTTAATGATTTTATACATCGTATGGTAGAATCTTTTACGTTTTTTACACTCAAATCATTGTATTCAAATTAAATACAATTATTTTTTTTAAAACGTGGAATCACATTACATCCATCAGATCCATGACTAGTATCATTGTTTTTCAATTATATTAGTTTAAGATATCATTATATGTGTTTATTATTATGAGTTTAAAAAAAATTTAAACCTACAATTCACCACCTATTTGATTGTTCCATCTCATATACATATACATATATATATTAGGGTCCTACATTCACCTTCTTAATATTATTATTTATTTTCTTTTTTAGCACCATTTTACATCTATTGGGGTAATTTATTTTAATTACATTGACTAATATTTTTTGTAAAAAATTATTTTTAGAGTATTATTCCAAAAATTTCATAATAATTTCAACCATTTATGATACATTTTAAGAACTCAATTAAAATATGATGGAGAATTATGAATAAAGCTAATCTAACAGTTAGGGTGATGTAACATGTTTTTAATGTAGAAAAACATTCTAATTATTGTTATGATTTTATATTAAATTTAAAATTTAAATTTAATTAAATAAACTTAATTGAATATGTATAATTCTTTTTAATGTAATGAGATTCTAAAAAATTCTAAAATAAAATTTATCATTCATGATATTTAAATTAAAAGTTTGTTTTTAACTAATTTGAAACAAAATTCACTATGTGTTAAAAAATGATGTTTGGTAGAAGGAAAAAATATATTTACTTGAATATAATTTAAAAATATTTAATTCAAAAGTAAGGTTTATTTTTAAAAAT
Organism: Viscum album; assembly: GCA_963277665.1. NCBI lineage: Eukaryota > Viridiplantae > Streptophyta > Magnoliopsida > Santalales > Viscaceae > Viscum > Viscum album. The sequence continues at coordinate 1,971,813,876 of OY728132.1, forward strand.
AAGATTCATAAATGTTTGAAAATATGGTTTTAAAATCACTTCGCTAAAAAAACATGGTAAAACTCAGTCTTGGATATAATGAAAAATTATTCTGTATTGTGTGTTGAATAAATATTTAATTGTGCATAAATCATGGAAAAAACATTATATTTATTCTAAAAGGAAAATATCTTAATAACATGGGGTGTTAAATTCTCTCCACCTTAATTAAATTACATCCTCATATTTTATACATGAAATCGATAATATAGCGATAGAAATCAATCTATTATGCCATGAACCACCATATATAAAGTGTTTATAAAACATATTGATATTAATAGGGAAATGAAATTCCAATTATTAGATAATGAGGACCCCTTATATGTGTACAATTTTGGAAATTAAAAACACAAATATGAATTAAAAAGTCCACCAATCATGTTCTAGTGGAGAGTGCAGTTGAACATGTTTTGATAAAATTTTCATCCCATAAATCAATAAATAATTGGTGTGAGTAAAAGATTTTTATATCATCCAATATAATTAATATAGGAAAAATGTTTTATTCCAAAACCATTTTTTTATTATGGAATTATTTCACATTATAGAAATATAAATAAACATATTTTTATAAATATAATACTTTTTATTAATACTTGAACTTTTTCATCTTTGTATCACATAACATAATGAATCATAAGGTTATGTAATAAAATATCCTCTTTAATATCTTACAATCAACCTCTAAATCAATTTTATAAATAGATATATTTTAAAACAGATTATTATACAATCACTTTTGATGGGGTCACTGAATTTACAAAATGAACATATCATTTTCCAATAATCAAAATGAATCAACCTTAAATATTCACATTGCAAACATCATAATATATTCATCATAATAGTTCTAGAAATGTCATTATAACAAGGATCACCATAAAACCTTGTTTAAAAAATTAATTATTACTTATTCTTTATATATGACCCATGTTATTGAATATATCCCTTAAGTATAATAGTGATGTAATATCCAGAAACGATAGTTCAGACCTCCTACCTCAATGCCATTATTCATTTCCTAGGTATTCATCACATATACAAATAATCCATTTATTTATCCATATCATAATATCAAAAACATATTAAGGGATGTATTTCCCTTGATCATATAGTTATCAAAAATATATATTACTAATCAATATAATTTCGTTGTCCCATTCAGATATGATCTCAATTAATTATTGAAAAAGTACTATATTATAATCCTTACATATTTCATAATTATTATAACCAATACGTCATAGATAAAATATTACAATGAGATAATTCTTATAAAATGATATTAATCATTCACGTCTATGTGTGGTGGTATCATAACATTATCACTATCAAATAGTATCATTAAGGGAGTATTCCATTGAAGCATGGGATATTGGTTCAAAAAGTGTCACATCTCCTTATTGTTGAACTGTTGTACACTGGAATACCATTTCTTGCATTTGGAATCATGATCACAATTCCTTTTTTTCTAAAATTATAATAAACACCCATTCCCTTCCAGAAAGTAATGTTATGTTTCATTCCTCAATTATCACATGATAGAAATTCATTTTTTCCCTTCATCTTTTTGGAATCATTGAAATTTTTATTTTTCATAAATTGAAATTTATTATCATGGTTTACTTCTATGGAATATGCCATGGAGAAATCATTTTCCATCTCATTGCCACATGATACTATGTATTCATTTGATAAAAAGGTATTGGAGAATAAATGACTTTGAAATATTAGATTAAGACCATTAATGATTTTTTCCTTCATACTCTTTAGATCATGTACAATGGTGAGGTTCAAATTACTTCTAATCGGCATACTTCCAAAAAAATGGAATATAATGGATTAAATCATGAAAAAATTTAAAATTCAGACTATATTATTGCATATAATTTATTTATCATGAACCTTGGAATCATATACATTGGATAATTTGGGGAAGACATAACTTCTAAATACCTCATAAGGTAGGTACTAATAACTAAACTATACTAAGGGTATCCCCAGAGAGTGTGAAACCATATATATAATTTGGCCCATTGTTATGTACCTTGTTACCCTGAGTCCAGCCCAAAATATTGTTTCAGAGTTGATAATCTTAGGTGCATCATGGATAGATCCATTTCGACTTTTAGAATCCTGAAAGGGATGAATTTATATGAATACACACATAATCTCTACTTCACCAAAATTATAGCATGATTTTCTATTCTTATCCACAAAGTCTATCTTGGGGTTGTGCTATATAATATTTGTTTTAGAAATATAGATTCCAAGCTTGTTGCCCAGGTTTATTTGATACCAACTATAATGATATGACCCCAAAATCTTAGATATAGTTCATTTCATTATAACATTATCATGATTTTAAGGAATGAAATCACAAAGGAATATTAAATTTATATGTTTTTTAAATCCATATTACATATATGATACCCAAAAAATATTTTCAAATAAAAAATACATATATTATATATAATTAAATGAAATAAACTACATTCGTGAATGATTATTGAATGATTTTTTCGTCAGACCTGGGGGAAAACATAATAATGGTGATCTTAATTTCTTAGCAACGACAAGTAAGGAGGATGCAAAAATAAATCAAAAAGACTAAATTTGAATAGAAAAATAAATTATAATATATGACATTAAAATGATTTGATAAATAAAAATCAATATATAATGGTATTAAATAGAAAGTATAGTCCATTAATCCAATGAACTAATAATTAAATCCATCCATAGATATCTCAATAGAAAATCAAAGTGAAAAATAATTACTAAATTTTTAATAAAGGAAAATCATATTTTTTGGATGGTAATTTTTCCTTGGCTCATCAAACATTTTCAATCAACATATAATTTATAAAATTTGTTGATCTTATTTGTATCATCATCCTACCGATGAATCATGATACTTTCATTAACTGGTCCCAAAACTTTATAACATTCATTAACAACTCTCAAACTAATATGGCTTATATTAACGTATCCCCAACCCATGGATTTCATGTAAATTTTTTTCTCAATTATCAAATAAATATTTATCCTTATAAAATATCCATATTGAATTAATAATTTTTATTCATAAATAATACCTTAAAGCAACATAAAAAAATTCCAGTTTTTTGATATTAAAATGTTCTTGAATAAAAAAATATTTGAATATTCAAATGTGTCATATTACACATTCATACATTAAGATCGTAATTCTTTTAAGAACTCGGATCTTCATTCAGGTATGTTTTTCCTTTTTCTGGTGTTTTTAAGGAAAATAAATTTTCTGGAAAATTCAGAAGTACCAGCCGTGTATTTTTTGAGTACACACCGTGTACTCTATTCTGGATCAAAGCCATATGCTGGCCGTGTCCGGGCCACATACACGGTGTGTGAGGCTGAGGTGGAGGCCCGTTATTTTGGAGTACAGTAAAATTTAAGTACACGCCTTGTACTCTAAAAGTACACGCCATGTAATTGTTTCATTAAAAGGACCTGGGTCACATCTAACCCCTATATCTGTCTTCTTCTTTAGATTTTGTCCACCCGGAAGCGACCGTATGACCAAATCATCTCCAAGATTCCACCCCGTCGTTCGTACACTGATTTAAGCACGGTCGATTGCGTTGGAATCACAGCGGTGAGTTCTTCCTTCTGCCTTAGCCTTCTTTATTGATTCCTCCTTGTTTCCAAGATATCATGGGATGAAATTTTTGTGAGTTTTCTCATATCTACCTTGTTCTAAGGGGAATCTGTCATCGAGGTTCATTTATATCGATCTCCTATGATCGAGGTAGGTGGCTTGTGCCTTTCCGTTGAAAATTGATGAATATTTTGTGCAATTTCCACCAATACACTTGAACGGGGTATTATATGTTCCCTGTTTTTCCCTTGTTAGTTGCCTGATTTTCTTGATTGATTTGGTATAGGTTATTGATTGTGATTAGAGTATTTTATTTGTGCTCAGTTTTCATTGTCATGCTTGTTCTGCCTGTTTGGTGTTTTGCCAGTTTCCATGCCTAGTTGTAGGATAGTGGAACAATTGTTTTATTATTGATTTTGAACCTTAGTTATTAGCCAAGTAGCTCTTGAGGTTTACTTTGGCGATACAAATGCATTGTTCATGCTTAGTTATACTTAGGACTATGAGAAACTATTGTAGTAGACCAAAGGGAGAATTGACAGAAGGGCTTCTCCAGAGTGTCTTTTTAATCACGATGTGAGACCAAGGGGAGAATTGACGGAAGGGATTATCTAGATTATATTACAATTACGACGTGGGCCACCGGGGGAATTGACGTTGACTGCTTCCCCAGAGAGACTTTAACACGTTATGAGACTCTAGGGGGAATTGAAGTTGAGTGCATCCCTAGAGAGTCTGCTAAATTACACTGCTGAAACAGAGGGGGGGGGGACTGTGTGTGCCTCCCAGAGGGTTTCTAGTAATATAGGTTGAACCATAGGGGTTAGACAGTGAGAGCTACATAGAGGATTACCTGTTTTCTTCTTGTTTCTAACTGCTTACTTGTGTGCTTTACTTGTTAGAACTATGGATTTTAGCTTCTTGTGCTTCTCTGTTTACTTCTTATTGTTCTATTACTTCCATGTATTGATCGAATATTAGGAACAAATATTTGGGTGATTTAATACTAGGATTGTACCTCCCACCTTGTTTGGGCCATGCTTTTGGGCCCAAGCAGACTATGTTGCTGCAGGTATTGATAAGGGAAAGCGCCCTTCTACATCATGATCTTGACTGCATCAGGAGCTGGGGAGCATGGGACCGAGCTGTGGCTCGCGATGGGGAGGATATTATTTTGTTTTTCTTTTGCACTTTGTTTCAGTTGTGTTTCAGCACATTGTTGTGTTTGCTGTTTTCCTTAGATACTTATACCTGCTCCATCATTTTCATCATAGTTATATATCTACATTTCTTCTGTTGTTTGGTTTCTGTTGTTATGTGTGGCATTTACTTCTTCTGTTGTTTATTGTTGTTTTCTTACCTTGAATACCTTACCGAATGAGTTCATAGTCTCCCCATCGACTCACCAAGGCCCTCGCTGCTTGTCGGCAGCCTCTGGAGTTCCGGGAAACGCAATTGAGGTCATGTGGCGAACCGGGTAAGGGGCACCAGTGGAGGGGCTCCAGACTCATTTTGTTACAAAGTGGTATCAAAGGAGTTATTTTATCTTTCATTTCTGTTTGGAGACCTTATCCAGGGATAGGACGGATTCGGTACTTGGCATTATGTTGTGCCCGGAAGTAACAATCCCATGTACAGGGAAAATCCATACAACCTTGTTAATTGTAGTTTCTGGTTTTGAGATTTTATGGTGACCTAATTTCACCTAGATTGATTCACATGGCTTGTGCTATTATTTTTTTGATATTTTGGTTCTATTTCTGTCACTACCTGATGAGATGAGGGTATTCCATCTCATGCATCACATAGGAACATGTAGAAATCACATGTCATGCATTATTTCCATGCCATCTATGGTGCATTAGCGATTGCATGTTGTTGTAATAGGCTCTGTGTAGATAAAGAAAGATGTTGTGATAGATTCATGATAGATTCTATGTTGTTATGCTAGAAAACTTTTTGTTTTGTTCCTTGCTTAAAAAAATGAACTCCAAATTTTTGGTTTTTGAGGTGTTATGGGCCCTCACGGATATGAAATTGGCACCCTTTTTGTTTGTTTTTAGTTTTTCTTGAATTCTATGTAGTATCTGAGATACTTCCCAGAAAAACCCAGAATACACGACATGTACTTTTCGGGCACACGTAATGTATTTTTCAGGCCGTGTCACTGACCTTTTGAGAATAACACGGTGTCGTGGGAGTGACATCAGGAACATGCTGTGTACCATTAGTACAGGCCGTGTGAGTTCGGAGCCATGTACCCAGCCATGTCACTAACAACACGGGCTTGGGAAGCTCGAGTAGAACACACCATGTATGTAGGGAACACACCATGTGGTCCGGTCTAGGTACCCGACCGTGTCATGAACATGACGGGCCGGTGTGACATTCTTTTCCACACACCATGTTTGTTCGGAACACGTAGTGTATTCTTTCCCAGGTACCCGGCCATGTCACGAACAACACGGGACGATGTCACCTTCGACTATAGACACCGCGTTTATTTAGAACATGCCGTGTAAGGTTCAGCCGTGTAGACAGTCGTGTGATTAAAAACACGGGCCATCGAATCCTTGTCAAGTGCACTCCGTGTTGGTTTCGAACACGCCGTGTAGTCTTGGGTTGAGTAGGACCATGTAGGTTAGCCGTGTATGGAGACTCGGGTAGGGGAATAGTTTTCAAGTACACTCCATGTGTATGGGTCAACTCACCATGTAGTTTGATGCATAAACGACTTATAGGGCAGGGGTACACGCCCATGTCAGTGGTTTAAGAAGACATTCCATGTACTTTTATACATACCGTGTAGTCGTGTTTTGCAATCTTGTGTGTTATTCTTCCCCTATTCCCGATTTGTACTTTTGTGTTCTCTGTACTTGTTTTCCTGATCTAAGCTTTTCTTTTGATCTTTCAGAGCTATGCCTATGAGACATCCTCTGGTCATACGTCTATCGTCAGTCAGTGATCAGACACCAGACATTGCTGATCAAGGACTTCCTATCGATCCCCCGGCCGAGCCATCCTTGGAACCGGTTGTTGTTCCAGTTGCAGGCGCTGATGTGCAGTTCCGGGAGGGTTTCATGAGGATAATGCAGGCTGTCCTGGGAGCATCGCCTCTTGCCTCATATATAGAAGACTTGACGTGGGTTTTCTAGCACAGCATCATCCCACTTTCTCAGGGGAGGGAGGACCTTAGGCTGTAGAGTCATTGCTGGAAGCCATGCTGACTATCTTCGAGAATTTGTAGACGTCTCCATAGAGGCTGTTCAAGATCGCCACCTACATGCTCCGAGACTCCGCCAAGAGGTGGTGGGACATGATCTCACAAGCGGGTCAGCAGCAGGCTATGGCTTGGGAGGAGTTCTAGCGCGTGTTCTACGACTACTTCTACCCGCAGACCCTAAGGGCCGATCGAGCCCGGTAGTTCATGAGAATAGAGCAGGGTACTCTATCTGTCATGGAGTATTCCTCTCGTTTCACTGAGCTTCAGTTTTTTACACCCCTTCAATATGGGAGTGGGGTGTTCTTGTCGAGGATGCTTGAGGATGGACTCAAGAGGGAGATCCGCTCGGAGGTGAACATCTTCCAGCTGACATCCATTACATCCATCGTCAACCAGGAACTGATTGCGGAGCGAAATATGAGAGACTCTAGAGCTGCGAGCCAGGGCGGTTATGCTTCTAAAGAATGATTTCCTTCAGATGACATCAAAAAGAGTCGTAGGGAGCCTACGCGTAGTGATTCTAGGAAGCAAGATGCAACATCAGGCAGCTATGTGACGTGCTATCAGTGTGGCCAGATAGGGCACACAAGGCCACAATTCCAGAGAGACCCCATGGAATACTGATCATACGGCAATATGGGTCACCTTCAGTAGTTCTTCCAGTTTTTCTCACCAATGGCTGGTGACCGGGGTTCTTCTATGACTCCTCATTTAGGAGCAGCACCACCAACTTCTCACCAGTCGGGGAACTGGAGTTCTTCCGGCCATTCGGGCTGAGGTGGAGGTCGAGGTCGTGGTAGTTAGCTACCAGTTCCTCAGCACCAGCAGGGAGGTTCAGGTCAGAGTGGTTAGCCAGGGGCACAAGGCTGCGGAACGGGCCAGTCATTCGCCATGGAGCAGACTTCTCATAACCAGGATCCTAGCCCTTCTACTATTCGAGGTACGATTTTAGTAGCCTCAGTTTTATCGTTAGCTCTTTTCGATTCTGGTGCTATGCATAGCATTAGCTCTGTTGCTGTTGTGGGGAGCCTTGGACTCTACAGCTTTTCTTCTACCGACTCGTTGACACTAGACACACCTTTTGGAACGAGGACATCTAGTGTACGCCAGTGTAGAGAGTTCCCTCTCAAGAATGAAATGTATCGCTTCTTATGGGATCTCTATGTCCTAGAGATGACCTACTATGATTTCATCCTTGGCATGGACTGGTTGATTCCCTTCTGGGCAGTAGTCGACTGATATACCTATGACAGCCTTCAGGAGCTGTAATGGCCTATACGAGTATACAGTCATGCCGTTTAGTCCCACGAATGCACCTGCAGTTTTCATGGGACTGATGAACCGAGTGTTCCATCCTTACATGGACTCTTTCGTCATGGTCTTCATGGAAGATATCTTGGAGTACTCTCACACCATACATGACCATGAAACACATCTTGAGATCTTTCTGAGTACAATGAGAGTGCATCAACATTATGCTAAACTCTCTAAGTGCCACTTCTGGATGGATAAGATTCACTTCTTGGGTCATGTCTTCTCAGAGGTAGGAGTATGAGTGGACCCAGAGAAAGCGAGATCGGTAGTTTCCTGGGATCCTCCGATGAACGTTTTTGAGTTACAGAGATTTATAGGGCTGGTTGGATAATACATACACTTCATTCAAGACTTTTCACACCTAGCAGCTCCTTTGACAGGTCTGACCAAGAAGGGGGGTAGTACCTATGGTAAGATTCTTGTGAGTCAGCCTTTAAGGATCTGAAGGGGAGGTTGATGTCAGCAACAATACTAGTCTTTCCGGATCAAGGAAAGAGCTACACTGTTTACTGTGATGCTTCAGGTATCGTCCTAGGAGTTGTTCTTATATAGGGATATGGAGTCGTTGCGTACGGGTCTCGGCAGTTGAGGCCACATAAGAGGAACTACCCTACACACGATCTGGAGTTGGCAGCTATTGTTCATGCCTTGAGCTATTGGATACACTATATTGTGGGAGAGAACTATGTGGTTTTCACTGACTACAAGAGTCTCATGTATATCATCACTCTGCGTGATCTAAATCTGAGGAAGCGCAGGTGGGTTGAGTATCTATAGACTTTTGATTTCGAGCATTCCTATACACTGGGAAAGGGAAACGCCGTGGCAGACACGTTGAGCAAGAGAACTCAGATTCAAGCAGTCCAATAGGCCAATAGTCAGTGGAAACTAATGGATCTGTTCTCTGAGATGCATATGGAGGTTCATGATAGATGGGGACAGACTTTTCAATCTTCTGTAGCTGTTACCTCCACGTTGCTTGATCGGGTATGTATGAGGCAGCTATCAGACTCAGAAGGCTATGCCCTGCGGGAGAGTGTGACAGGAGGAGACCCTCTTCCGGGATGGAAAGTGGGCGAGGATGACATCATGTGATTCCAGGGATGCGTATGGGTGCCAGCAGACATATGCGAAGGGTTGATGAGGGATTTTCATTCATCTTTTTGGGAAGTTCATCCTGGCGTCACCAAGATGTATCAGGACCATCATCTCCAGTACTCGTGGCCAGGTATGAAGAGGGAAGTTGCTGGTTTTGTCAAGAGATGTTCTACTTGTCAACAGGTTAAAGAAGAGCATCAACGACTAGCGGGTCTCTTACAGCAGTTACCCATTCTGGAGTGGATGTGGAACGATGTTGAGATGGTCTCCGTGACCGGGTTGTCGAGATCACCTCGAGGGAACGATGTTGTTTGGGTTGTCGTCGACAGACTTATGAAAGATTCTCACTTCATGCTGACCAAGGAGACCTTATGTGTCGATTATCTGGGATGACTTTACATCAGAGAGATCGTTCATCTGCAGGGAGTTCTGCGCTCTATAGTTTCAGATAGAGATGTGCGTTTACCTCTTGGTTCTGGCAGGGACATCAGAAGGCCTGGGGTACGCAGGTAATTTTGAGTACAACATACCATCGCCATACTGATGGCTAGTCCGAGCGCACGATCCAGGTGCTTGAGGACATGCTCTAAGCATGCATCCTTGACTTTGGCAGTTCGTGGGAGATGCATATTCCTCTGGTGGAGTTCGCCTACAACAACATTTTACAAGCGACAATTTAGATGGCCCCATATGAGGATATGTACGGTAGGGCATGCCGATCACCCATATGCCGCCTAGTGGTAGGAGTGGCAGATTTGCTAGGACCTCGTCTTGTTCAGGAGACATCAGAGTTGATAGAGATGATTCAGAAGAGGATGACTACACCGTAGTTTTGATATAAGTCTAATGCTGATCATCGGAGATGACCTCTGGAGTTTGAGGTCAAAGATCATGTTTTCCTGCGTGTGGCACCAAGGTTGGGAAACAAGAGGATTCAGAGATAGGGTATGCTTTCACCAAGGTACGTCGGGTCATTTGAGGTCATGGAGAGAGTTGGGTCAGTCACCTATTGGTTGCAGCTACCTCGGAGGTATCTGGCCATGCACGACATCTTCCACATCTCTCAGCTCTGACGTTACTTTTTAGACTCGTCTCACGCCCTTCAGCCTGAGGAGGTCGAGCATGAAGCAGATGCATCGTTCGAGAATCATCCCATCCGGATTGTCGATCGTAGTACGAAGGTTCTCTATGGGAGGTTTGTTCCTCTGGTACGAGTGCTATGGAAGCACGAGCGAGTACAGGACGAGACCAGGGAGAGGGATGCCAATATATGATCGCAGTGGCCAGAGCAGTTCAGGGATTCTTCTTCTCCACCTCGTTAGGGAAATTTGTATTCGAATTTCATTAAGGGGGGAAGTTTGTAAGAACCTGGATCTTCATTTAGGTATGTTTTCTCTTTTTCTGGAGATTTTAAGGAAAATAAATTTTTTGGAAATTTTAGAAGTACATGCCATAAACTTTTTGAGTACACGTCGTGTACTCTGTTCCTGCTCGAAGTCGTGTGCTGGCCGAGTCCGGGGCACACACACAGTGTCTGAAGCTAAGGTGGAGGTCGTTTATTTCAGAGTACGGAAAAATTGAAGTACACCCCATTTAATCTAAAAGTACATGCTGTATAATTTTTATCATTAAACATATCGGGGTCAATCTAACCCCCAGATCTGTCTTCATATTCAGATTTCATCCACTCGGAAGAGACCATAAGGCCAAATATTCTCTGAGCTTCCACCCTGCCATCCGTTCTCCGATTCAAGAACAGTCGATTGCGTTGGAATAGCAGCGGTGAATTCTTCCTTCTGCCTTAGCCTTTTTTCTTGATTCCTCCTCATTTCCAAGATATTGTGGGATGATCATTTTTTGTGTTTTCTCAGATCTACGTTGTTCTAAGGTGAATATGTCACCGAGGTTCACGTATATCAATCTCCTAGTATCGAGGAAGGTGGTTTGTGCCTTTCCGTAGAATATTGATGAATATTTTGTGCAATTTCCACCAATGTCCTTGAACGGGGTATTGCATGTTCCCTATTTTGCTCTTGTTAGTTTCCTACTTTGCTTGATTTCTTTTGTAAAGGTTATTTCTTATGATTGGAGTATTTTGTTTGTGCTCAGTTTTCTTTTCCATGCTTGTTCTGCCTGTTTAGCATTTTTTAAGTTTCCATGCCTAGTTGTAGGATAGTGGAACTGTTGTTCTATTATTACTGTTGAACCTTAGTTGTTTTCCATTGGTTCTTGAGGTTTACTTGGGCGATACACACGTGTTGAGTATTCTTAGTTATACTCAAGACTGTGAGAACCTAGAGTAGTAGACCAATGGGAGAATTGACGGAAGGGCTTCTCCAGAGTATCTTTTTAATCATGATGCGAGACCAAGGGGAGAATTGATGGATGTGCTTCTCCAGAGAGTCTTTTAATTATGACGTAGGGCACATGGGTAATTGACATTGATTGCATCCCCAGAGAGCCTTTAGCACAATATGAGACTATAGGGGGAATTGGCGGTGAGTGTTTCTCCAAAGAGTCTGCTTAATTATGTAGCTGAACAAGAGGGGTGAGACTGTTCGTGCCTACCAGAGGGTTACTAGTACTATAGGTTAAACCATAGGGGTTAGACTATGAGAGCTACCCTGAGGGTTACCTGTTTTATTCTTATTGCTGACTGCTTACTTCTGTAATTTACTTGTTAGAACTGTGGATTGTAGCTGCTTGTTCTTTTTTGTTTACTACTTCTTATTCTATTACTGCCATGTATTCATTGACTGTTAGGCACAAATCATTGGGTGGTTGCCTACTGGGATTGTATCTCACATCCTGTTTGGGGCATGCTTTTTGGGCCTAAGCAGACTATGTTGCTGTAGGTATAGACAAGGGCAAGCACCCTTCTACTTCAGGATCTTGACTGCATCAGGAGCTGGGGAGCATGGGACCGAGCTGTGGCTCACGATGCTAAGGATATTTTTTTGTTTTTCTTTCACACTTGATTTTAGTTTTATTTCAGCACATTTTTGTGTTTGCTGTTTTCCTTAGATACTTGTACATGCTGCATCATTTTCATTATAGTTATATATCTACATTGCTTCCGTTGATTGGTTTCTATTGTTATACATGTAGTTTACTGCTTTCCTTGTTTATTGTTGTTTTCTTAACTTGTATACCTTACCGAATGAGGTCATAGTTTCCCCACCTACTCACCAAGGCCCTCGCTGCTAGTCGGCAACCTCTGGTGTTTGGGTAAACGTGCTTGTGGTCATGTGGTAAACCAGGTACGGGGCACCAGTGGAGGGGCTCCGGACTCGGGTCGTTACAATTCTCTTTGAAATAATTGATACACATAATATCATGTTAATTATTTAATCCAAGAAATATAATATCAAAGGCTAGTATATATATGAAATAATAATAAATTGATTGATAATAAATATAATTATCAATCGAATGTAAATTGAGATACAATCTTTTACCATATCCTTCCTTTTTGTTGTGTGGTATTTATACTCTTGTTTTGTTTTCTAAAATATATTAATAAATAATAACTAATCACAATTATGTTTATTGTAGTATATATTTATTTTCATATTATCTTATTACCCATTTGGGATATACCATTCCAAATTGTGTCTATTTTGGGTGTTAATTTCATAGTTTTCCAAAGTAAATTTTGTCTTCTTATTTGTTGTTCTTATAAAATATATCATGTTTTCATCAAATAAATAAGTTTATTCTTGATATTTATATCATATATATCGATTATATATGTAGTTTTATTATTATATAATATTTGGAGGTTATAACTGATGTTCACTATTGATTGAGACAGTAGGTTATATGTACGCATAAACACTACATTAATTTCATTATTTTATTAAAATAATGAAAACTAAAATATACATATGGGTATTAACATTCTATTATCATATATATATAAATATATATATTATTTTTGTTACATAGTTTTATTTATTCTATTCTTTATAAATTCCTTGTGTGGAATGAATGAGTCATATCGCTTTGTGGGGGCGGAAGTCCAAACTTTTTCAAACAAAATTATCGTATTTATTAAACATGGAATGATTAAAAGTTTGATCTAAATACAAATTAATGATTCATAATGACATTATAAATAACATTATTATCATATATAAAGATGATTATCCATCAATATTTAAATCTTGAGAGGTGGTAAGGTAAAATTGAACAATCCTAGTTTTGTGAGGTAGTAGTTCCTCATACATTGTAACAATATGTTCATTAAAAAATATTAATGTTTGTGTAAGTGTAATTATGACACACAAAATTAAAATATAATAGAATATTTATGGAACTGGTTAGTTTATACAATAATATAAAAATATGTTTATAGGGAGTGAAGAATAGAAATGAAACAAAAAACCATGAGACAATGTGTCACATCTTAATGAGGAAACATCTTATGGTGTATACCAGAAGTATTATGTTGGTTAAATTCATCACAAATGTAGGATTCATTGTCATGAAGATAGATTTTGGGAGTCTAATTTGGTAGATCATGGATGAACATATGTGGTTTTGGTGGTGTGAGTAAGTGTTTGAGTGATTGAATTTTTATAGTGGAGGGTGTGTGGTACTACTTAATTTCTAAAAAGTACTCATTATTGGGTTATCTACAATAAATATTGCACCTCAAAAATGGATCAATAATGGTTTGAAGGAAGATAATGAAAAAATATAACCTCCACCAATTAAAAATATATTCATTTTAATAATTTTGCTCCAGAATTACTATTATTCCCCAAATTTATCATTTTGGTTTTTTTAAATTAATTTATTTTTCTAATATAATAACTGTAACCATTAACACTAATATAAATTGATATTTATTATAACATATATATCCACTAGAATATTAATATTAAAACTAGTTTTTAAAATTATATTCTTATGTGTTTTGGAAATTAATTTTAAAACTAGCACATGTAACCGGCTAAAACACTACTTAAACTCAGACCAAGTTAACAACAATTTTATATTATATGACTAAAAATATTAATTATAATAGAAAAAAATTTCTAGTAATATAAGATATATTATATTTATTAGCACTAAAATAATATTGGATAAATATAATATTTTTATTAATTTTCTATCATTAAATAAAATTTCATTTATTGTAAAATAAAAATAAAGTTAATTTTGATATTATTTATTAAATGATAATTATAAAATTTAAATATAATATTAGAATTAATATATTGTTTTTTTTGAAGAATTTTATCATGATATATCAATCAATAAAAATTAATTAATATAACGTTTTAAATTATTCACATCTCTTTTAACATTTTTAGTAACATTCATTTTAGTTATTTATGAAAAAATAATAAATATATTTTCATTTCATAACAATTTGTAGTATCAAAATACAATATAACAATTATTGATTAATTATTATGATAAATATAACCGATAAATATTTAACAATGATATTTTTAACTAGAAATATGATATTTAACATATATCATTGTTTTTTAAATGTAAAGGGTATGGAATGTTTACTTTTTTCCTTTTTTTTCTTTACGTACCATTTTATATAGGTTAACTACGTTTAATAATATCCCTATAAACCCAAAATTTCTAGCCAAGTGAGTATATGGTTTAATTACTATAATATAATAGATATTGGACAAGTTTCAAAACCATTTTGGTCACTAATATTGTTTTTTGGTACCTTATTAAGCATAATTTTAACTTAACCATCGTAAATACTATTTTTTTACAATCATTAATAAATTTCTATAAGAATTATTTTTTTCTAATTAGAACTAAAATATCATAAAAAATAAAAACATGATTTTCTTATTTTCATAATTAAAATAAAATATTTGGGAAAAATATCATTAACGGTTATCTCGCAGGCCGGGTGAAAAAAAGGATTTTAGTGTATAAAACGGTTAAAATGACTCTTATGTTTTTATATTAAATTTCAATGTGAAGATTATTGAAATGATGATAATTGTATAATTATATGGATAATTGATCTAATGGGACCCTAAAACAAAAATAGATTATAATTTATCCAAAATGATTCTATACGAAATGGTTTTTTAACATAAATTGAAGAAAGTTTCACTATTCATCATAAAATGATATTTCTTAGAAAAATACTAAAATTTCACCATAATCTACATTCCAAATTATGAATTTAAAATTTATTATTTTTTAATTACATTCTTAAAAGTGTAAATTTTTTGAATTATGATAGGTTCTCTAATAAGATGTTGTAAAACACACTTTTTATGTAATGAAAACTAACATAGTGTTTAGTGTAGCATATGTTTAACATCGTGTATAAATCATGTAATCATGTAAAATATTTTTTATTCTAAAATGATAACATTTTAATGTATTTGGGTGTCACATTATATCCACCTTAATTAAATTTCTTCCTTGTAATTTATAATTGATCTCAATAATATAGTGTGTGATAATAATCTTTTGTAGAAACCCAGAATTCATAAAAAGGGTAAATAAGAATTTATATTTATAAGAGAGAAATGAAGGTAAAATTATCATATAATATGGTAAACTATTCGGAGATCATGGGTGGGAAATGGAAAAATCAAAACAAAGTAAAAAAGTCTAACAACAATTTTCTAATGGGGACTGATAGAGAACATGATTAGATGATAGTTTTTGATGAAAAAAATCATAAACATAGGTTTCAGTAAAGGTCATTAATATCATAAAAATGATAATAATTGGAAAATAATTTTTTCCGAAACAATATTTTCTTATTTTGATTAATTAAATTGGCTTATAAAATATTACAAATTTCTTGTTTTTGTAAAAATATTATTTTTTATTACACCTCAACCTCTTTCGCCTTTATCTCTTGGATCATGATGCATCACATGGGGATGTAATACATTAAACTATAAAATATCATCCAATTATTTTCATAATAATATTTTTAATCGCATAAATTTTCCAACAGATCATGTTCCAATAATTGTTCAAGGAGAATGACAAAACATGTAAAAAATAACTTATCATAATCCTTTAATCAACAACAAAAAACCATAAATTTGTACATTTTAAACATGTGAATATGATAATAATGTATATTCATGAAATATTTCTATAACATAGATCACTATAAAATGTTATTGCAATCAAGAATTATTATTTATTCAAAAAATAAGGTAATTGTTATTGGATATATTACAGAAATAAAAAACTGTTATAAAATAGGAAAATGATAAAAAAGGAAACTTTTTAGATAGCATGATAATCATATTATGTGTTTTAATTCCCATAATCATATTTTTCCAAAAAAGATAACTTATTACTGAATAACTTTTCATGGTCTTGTTAAGCATATGATCCAAAATAATCATTCAAACATTAATACATTTCAATACCTACATATTTTATAATTCATATAACTAGTATATAGATGATAAAATACTAAAATTACATATTTATAGATTAATCATATTAATCATTAATCTTTATATGTGGTCGTATAATAAATTCATCATTATCATAGTGCATCATTCAGACTATATTGTACTGACTCTAGGTACAATTATTCACATCATGTCACATATCTTTATAGTTGATGCATTATATGATGGAATCATTTATCTGTCGCTTCCGAACATGAACATGGTGCCCTTTTTGTCTACACTAATAAAAAATTACCATTACATTAAAGCATGTTCCAACATTTTTCATTCCACAATTTTGACGTGTTTGAAAATAACTCATTCCATTCATTATCATTAATTGATTTTATTTTTCAGTGTTCACTAATGGCCTCTTCATTTATTGGTTCTCTTAAATGTAATCATTAATTGGGAATTTTTTATCTATATCATTGACACATGAAACCATGTTTTCATATGATGAGAATTTTTAGGAGAATCATTCCCCTTGAAATATTAGATTAATACCAAGACTGTTTCGATACTTCTTACCCTATGGATCACTTTCATTAGTGATGTTCAAATTCCATCTATTATTTTATATTTCTAAACAATTTAATATAATATAATAACATAATATATAATTCGAAATAATTTATGGAACATAATTTATCCATCATGAATCACATAATCATAAACATTGGATAGTTTTTAGAAATCATGTATTCTAAATCATTCATAATAGTCGATAAAGAATGTGTAAACTATCATAAGAATATTCTCTGTGATTTTGAAACCAAGAGCCCATTATGTCGCGTTTTCATGTACTGGGTTACCCCAAGTCTGGACCAAGACATCTTGTCAGAGTTTCTACTCTTAGGTTTATATATTCTAGAACCATGTCTACCTGTAGATTCTATACAGGGATGTATTTCTACAAATACCCACCTAATCTCAACATTAAAAAAATTCTAGGATTTTCATATAAATTATCCTCGATTCATATCTTATGGTTTTTCCCTATAATATAGGTTTACTAAATCTAGTTTTAATGTTTTTTATAAACGTCCATAGATACCCACTATAATTCACAGAACCGAAAAGGTTAGTGCACTCACATTACATTATTACATTAACATGATTACATGGAATAAATATTAGAAATAATATTCAATTTATCAGTCTTGGAAATCCATATTACATATATGATGCACATTTAAAATTGGTAAATAGGAAATAAAAAGCTCACACATAATACAAAGAAACAAAACTGCTTCATTTAATTCATATTCAGTGATTTATTCTTCATACAATGGGCTATGAATAATAATAAGGGTAATCTCTAATACCCAGTAAGGATATGTGAAGAGGAAGAAAAAATGAACAAATTAGAATAGACTATCATGGAAAGGTAAATAAATTTTAACACATTCTATTCAAATATATATTTAATAAAATATCAATATGGAATTGTAAGAAACTGAAAACTTTTAACATTAACAGTACTGAAAATTTATGTTATAACAGCGATTTCAAACCATTGATAGAAGCCCAAAAACATGACTATCGGTTATATCCAGGGTTCATTGTACTGTGGATGGTATTGGCATGACAAATTCCATATAACCACAATTTGAAATCATGGATGATGTTTAATCCAAACAGGGACTTTAGAGACAGTTCAAGCTGTGGATACATATTCAATTTAAAGGGAAAACATAAAAATCCTATATAGCCACAACTAGAAATGATTGATATAGAATAATGTTAATTAAAAAATACAGTAGGCCTACATGCTTAACTTCAACCCAGGCTAGTCCCCTTACCTTCTACCCATATGCTAGTCCCCCTACAACCCCATCACACACACATCATGCCTGTATCCCCATATTTTTCATCCATCTCATCCCCATCCTAGTCCCCCTAACTATTTTACCCAGTTACCCAACATACTAGTCCCCCTTGACTAACAATCCCATAGACACACCACCACCGCTTGGACACCGCTCTCTCGTGGACAGACACCCCCCACCCTGGACACAAACCCCTAACAAGACAACACTAGACACCCCCTCTCCTAGAGAGACCCCCCAGACAGACACCCTCCAACCCCCCATGGGACATAGTCCCCTAGACACCCCCTGGATAGACAACCCCCTTGGACATGCCCCCAAGGTATTGACCCCTCATGGATTGGTACACACCCTCCTCTAGAAATAACACTCCCTCTCTGTAGACTAACACCCCCTGGAGTGACACCCCCTAGACACCCCCTCCCCAGGAAAGACATGGCTGGACACCCTCCCCCCTCGGACTGACCACCCACCCCCACCCCCCCCCCCCTCAGGAAAGAACACTATCCCTCTTAGGACAACCATCCTTGGTCAGATACCCCCCTAGACACACACCCCCTCCCTTGGAAAGTCACCCCTTAGAAAGAGACCCCCTAGAGACTTCTCTTCCATTATAGACACATTGTCTGCAAGACAAATACCACACTTTGACCCCCACCCCACCCCTAGCACTCTCCTATGTCCTATACACCCTTCTCCTAGAACAACACTCCCCTAGAACCCCCTAATACCTACCCCACCCCCTCTCACATAAACACCCCATTGAACACCCATTCCCATGTACAGACACCTCCTTGGAAGGATAATACAGTTGGACATGCAATTCGAAATCAATGGAAAACTAAAACCAAACACATTACAAATCCCCCCTCCTCCTGGACACTCCCTTTAGAACATTCCTCCCCCAAAGCCTCCCCTCCCCTAGATAGACACCCTCTGGAGACTCACCCTACCTCCTAGACACCCCTCCCCTAGATTAATATCCCATGGACACCCCTCCCCTAGACACTCCAACTCCCACCTCCCACCTTGAAACCCCCACCCCTGGACAGACAACCCCTAGAAAGATAATACAGTTGGCCATGAAATTTGATATCAACAAAAAAACTATAACACAACAAATTTCATAGACTCCCCTCATGGACACTCCTCCCTCTGAAAATCCCCCCAACCCCTAGACACCCCTCCCTATTCAAATCCCCCTCCACCCCCTCTCCCTCCTCGAAACCCCCTCCCTAGATAGTCCAATACCCATTCAACCCCTCCCTATATGAAATTCCCACCTTCCACCCCCCCCCCCCCCATCCACCCCCTGCCAGCCCCCCTGCATCCCCTCCTGGACACCCCCTATGATACTCATTATATCAATTTTTTAGTATAGAATATTTTTAACAGGTTATTGAATACCTAAAGTTGATTCCCAATGATACTCATCCTCTATATGTTTAAAGAGAATGAATTCATCTCAATTTCTTCAAATTTTTTTATGAAACATTAAATCATGTCCATTACACTAGGATGGTCATTATCATTGTCACACAGGTCTAATTTTTTAATGCAATCAAAATTCCAACCCCGCTATGGACAGACCACCTCCCACCCTCCCCTCTGTGTACCCTCCTGGACACCCTTCCCACATGAATTCACCACCTCCCCCTTGCCTGCCCCTACCACCCCCACCCCTTTCCTTCCGCTGCAGATGGTGTTGGACATCCCCTTAAATTACAAATTATATCATTTTTAGGATGTTAAATTCTTAACAGGTTAATCAATCCTAGAGGTAGATTCCTGATGATACTCATCCACTATATGTTGAAGGATAATGAATCCATCTTAGTTTCATCAATATTTTATGAAACATGGCATCAAGACCATAAAATTACAATGGTCATGATTCTTATCTCAGAAGCCTAATTTTTTTAGGGAAATCAGCTTGTCACCACCTCCTAGGATAGACCCCCCCCCCCCCCCCACAGACCCTCCATGACACCCCCTCCCCCATGCATGCACCCCCACTAACCAGCCCCAGCCACCCACCACCCCCTTCCTGGCCCATGGACAAGCCATCCCCCCAGGCTGACCCCCTGCCAGTCCTCCCTACTAGTAACCCCCCACCACCACAGGTAGACCCTCCTGGACACCCCCCATCTGCGAGTCCCCTACCACCCCCACACATGCGAGCCCCCTGCAGACCACTTGAACACACCCACCTGTATGTCCCCAACCCCCCATGTGGGGTCTATTTTATTGGTTTCTTAAATTTGGAACCATGGATTCTAGATCATCTCTGGCCTTTTTCCTTGTGGGTATGATTTATTTCTACTCAATGTGGTTGACTGTGTAATGATAACCCTTAACTTCATGATCACCGTAAGGGAAAGAAGGTGAGGGTGATTGTAGTAATTTCATTAGAATATGTGTGCGAAATCTCAATGTTTGGGTGATCAGTTGTTTTAGTAGAATTTTGGGAACATATTCTACCCCTACACCTATTTTAAATGGTTGGGAAACTTCACAAATAAAATATATTTCATGAAATTCCATAAGATAATTTGATATAAAATTTGAGTATTTATTACGATTATAATGGCTAATATGCCATGTGTTATTCATTAAATCATTTTTATGGATACATAACACATAATGGGTTCACCAATACCTGATGTTTATTCCCAATGATACGAATTGTCTTTATGTAGAAGGATAATGAATTCATCATAGTTTCATCAATTTTTTTTCTAAATTTTTACTTCAATACCATTATTTTAGACTATTCTAGGATGTTCATCATCCTAGTCTAACATGCCTAATTTTTTTATGGAAATCAACATGTCGACATAAGAGTGATGATTATTGTAACTCCCCAACCCCAGTTACCCAGAGTCAGTGCATTGTTACATAACATTGGCATGATCACAAGAAAGATCAAATCTCGAAAGAATGATTAGTTTAGTAGCATTGGATACACTACATACATTCATAAAGTTTTACATTACATCATAAAAATGAAAACTAAAACAGCATATTATCCATAGTCTACACTCTTATCCCCTCATAGTATCCATTTAGGTCATTCATAATTTTGTTCTTCACATCCTGGGGAAAATAAAACAAAGAAAAGGGGTGATCTCAAATGCCCAGTAATGATAACAATATAGAGGAAACTTTCATAAAGAAGAATAAACATTTAAGGTAATGTATAACTAAAACAAAAGCCTTTTAAACTTGAACTTCAACATATTATGGTAACAATAAAATGAAATAATTACATTTACTTATTCACATGGATATTCTACTAATCGAATATTCACATGCAATATCAATAACCACTTTCACAAGGATTGAATGCATAATGGCAGACTATCATAACAACATAGCCAAGGCCTCGTGATAAGACTACAAATAAGATTTTGTCAAGGCCTCATGCCAAGACACTTGTTTTTCTCATGAGACCTACCGATGCATCGAGGAGCTATAGGGGGATCCACCCATCACATATTAAGTCCAATGTATTCCCATATGAAAAAGTTTAAATATAACATAAACATTCATATTAAAACTAGCATAGAAATGTAAATACTTTCACTATAAACCATGAATGGTATAAAAATAGCACATCCACTATAAAAAATATCAAAAAACCTTCAATACAATATAGAATTTTGGTATCATAATAAATCAACTTCAAATAAGCATAGAATCCATCAAAGGATGTAGACTAGATAAAATCAAAACACTTTTTTGGGAAATATCTCTTTATATTTTAAAATCACATAAGAGAAATATATTTATAAAATAAATCATTTTCATTTAAAATATTCTTATAAGATTGTAAGTGAAGCTTTGAAAATTTTATAACAACAGAAAATAGCCGCACCCGCCGTATAAGTTAAAAAAACATTCTTACCTTTATTCTGTCGAAATGGTTAAAAACCACCTTGTTTGGAAAATGACTAAAAGATTACTTTATAAAACTATTATAAAAATTCAAACAAGGGAATAAATGAAGTTAACCCATATTCTTTTAAATAGTAAAAATGTTTTGAAATTCATTTTTAAGAATCATAGATGTGGATTATAAAGAGATCCCAGTAGATTATTACGTATAAACAACCTCGGATAATGAAGAGATTACAAAATAAACCCATACTTTTTACATTTACTTGGTTAGGGGTAGGTCAACCTCCTGTATAATGGTGAAATAATTGTTATTAACATATAAAAGAATCATATACATTAATATGATATCATATATGATATTTTAACATTGATTTGTTAATAATATCTTAGTATTATTGTTGTTTTGGGTGTTATCTTATCCATTTTCTTTTATATGTTTTGTTACGTAAGTCATGTTTTTCATGGTTAGTTTGTATCTTACTCATATCCAGAATGATATCAAGTTCTTACATACTATTATTAATCATCAAATGAGAATAATACTTGAATTGATACGATGGAGAATGAATCTCATCGCGTTCGTGGTGACGGTAGTCCGTACGTACGCACAAGCGACAATATCATTCTTTTGATAATAAAATAATATGTAATTGGATGGTATATCATATATACAGAATAATTATAATGTTATATTTATTATTTACATGAATTACACACCATTATTATACCCATCCAAGTAATAATTTATTGAATAACAATTACACCACGACGTGGAGACGGTAAGCCGTACCTACACACATATGGTGGCATGTTATTCAAAGGATGTATAAAATACTGAAATACGGTTGTAAAATGATTATAACAGAATCAAAGTATATATTATATACTGGAGTTATTTTTTTATAATTGTAATAAGAAAGAAAGAATAATTGGAATAAGAAAGGAACTTGAAAAAGGGTGGTGAAATCATTATCTCTTCTTCGGGTTCTTTCTTTTGATTTGATCAAATGTGCTCATTAAGATGGCTTTATAACTAATGGAAGTCCTCAAGAATTAAGTGGGGGAAGGTGAGAGATTATTTGGGCAGAGTTTTTCCTATCAAAAAGGCTTTGAAGGTGTGAATTAATGATAAGGGAGTGTTCCCGTTTATAAGAGGGGTGAGGGGCTCCATTGGAAAAGATAGAAGTATTATTTTATAATAAATTCATATTCTGTTTATAATGGATCCAAAGTGGATTATTTAATGGTTAAGGTGGGGATAGGTCTAAAACCATTCAAAAAATATAATTTATACTGGATAGGGTCATTATATTAACCTTATCTTTAAGTTTTAACTCTTAGTTAATTAGTTTGACACTTACCATGTCGCTTTGTATTTTTATATTATATAGTTAATAATATTTCAATATACATCCAAGAGAACCCCAAGTGGTCCATTAATGATACAAATATTATTATTTAATTCTCTTGGCCAAACCAAAGATTTTTATTAATTTAATATCAATTAATAATATAATATTTGTTTTGAAAACACTTTTAAGTCAATTTTGACACTATTCAATAGTTGATATTTGTAAAAATCCTAACAGAATGATTACATCGAAAAAAGTAAATTAAATAAATCATAATATATTTATATTATCCTATAAAATTAGTTTAATTCATTAAAAGTCTCAACTTATATTTATTTGGATATTTATAATATCAATTATTTTAATTTTTCACTATTATAGGAATTACTTCATCATCATTGTGTCATAAATAAATTAAATTATTTAATGACTATAAATTATAAATAAGTAATAATTATGTGGGAAATCTTTTTTTCTTCATAATGAATCTTTATAGTTGAAAATAAAACATATATAACCCTCTGTAAAAATTGTTTTTCTAAAAGATATATGCTTTTGTCATTTCTGTATTTATTTTAACTTAATTAAAATAAAGTGTCCCTATCACCTAGAAGTGGCCTCATGGTGTCCCAAAATAGACCCAAAGATTCCCATGGTCGGTAATTTATCCACCAATATGGTTATGACATGTTTTAGGGTAATTTAGTACTATTATAATATTATTTTGTAACCCTTATTTACCAGATTTACCCTTAATCATGGTAAATAAAATATTTACTGAAGTAAATATTAAAAATGTCTAAAAATAAAAGTTAACTATTTATACAATTAGGACATCTTGATTCAAAATATGGAATGCATTTTTCCAAATTCAAAACACATAAGTGGTAGAAATTAATTTAAAATTAATTCCTGCTTTCAAAACATAAAGCTTGTTTTTAAGATATAATAACTATCAAAAGATTGATATGTCTGGTTTAATTGTGAAATTATGTCCAATGACCAAAATTGTATTAAATGGTACAAATATATTCTAAATATACATTAAAACCACTCAAAATCATAATTTATCACTATTAATTATTTTAATTAAAAAAGTTGTTTTTAATTAAAATTTAGTAATTTTCACTATTCATCAAAATATTATAGTTATCTGAAAAGTTCCAAAATTTCACCTTAGGCTAAATTCGATACTCCGAATCCAAATATGAAGTCCATTTTGAGAGATAAAATTTACAAAATTTCAAAATGTAGGAATTACTATTCATAATAGCTATTTTGATTGGTTGTGGTGTGTTAGAACTCGATGTTGCATACAACACATGCTATCACATTATTCAAAGAGAAGAATACCATAAAAGCTTGGGGTGATACATTATCCACTCCTTAAAATAATTTCATCCTTGAAATTTCTAGAATACTACCACATGAAAATACTTGGGTGGTTCTTCATCATAAGTTCCTCGGGTTCCCACGTTGCCTCTTCCATCTTATGGTTTCTCCATAATACTTTTACCAGACACGTTGTCCAATTTCTCAGCACTTGTTCTTTCGTATCACGAATCTTGATGGGATCTTCACAATAAGACAGATTGGGATGCAGTTCTAATTCATCATAGGTGAGTATATGCGTTGAGTCTGACATGTATTTCTTCAATAGAGATACGTAAAACACATCGTGAACTTTGGAGAGACTTGGCAACATTCCCAATCAGTAAGCTTCATCCCCAATTCATTCTAGAATTTCGAAAGGTCCAATGTACATGGGAATCAATTTAAATTTCTTACCAAAACGTATAAATCCCTTCCTTGGAGATACCATCAGGAAAACATGATCACCAATTTGAAATTCGAAATCCTTCCTTCGATTATCGGTATAGCTCTTCTGCCTACTATGAGATGCTTTGATGTGATTTTGGATTACCTTCACCTTTTCCATCATTTCCTCCATCATTTCTAGACCTATAAGTTTTCTTTCACTAACGTCATCCCAATAGGTTGGTGTGCAACATCTCTTTCTGTATAATGCTTCATATGGTGCCATCTGAACACTTGAATAGAAGATATTGTTATAGGAAAATTCTACCAGAGGTAAATATGGATCCCACATTCCCTGAATGTCATGTTAGAATGATCTCAACGTTTCTTCTAAGGTTTGAATAGTTCATCCTAATTGTCTATCTATTTGAGGGTGGTAGGCAGTTCTCAAATTAAGTTCAGTATCAAAGGCTTTCTGAAGACTTTTCCAAAATCTTGAAGTAAAACGGGGATCACGATTACAAACAATCGATAAGGTTACTCCATGAAGTCTCACAACATCATTAATATATAGTATTTCTAGTAGTTAAAGTGGTAAATATTCCCTTATAGAAAGAAAATGTGCTGACATGGTATGATGATCAACAATGACCCATATTTAATCGATCCTTCTAAGAGTCTTCGGTAGCCCCATGACAAAGTCCATGGTAATATTGTATCATTTACACTCCGGTATGGGAAGAGGTTGCATGACTCTTCCAGGCTGTTGCCTTCTAGCTTTCACTTGTTGAAAAACCATACATCTTGACGCAAAATCGGAAATCTCCCTCTTCATGTTGTCCCACAAAAAATGTTCCTTCAAATCTCTATACATTTTGGTGCTCTCAGGGTGTATAGATAAATTGGAACTATGAGCATCATCCAGCAATTCCATTTTTAGATCCGGTATATCGGGAATACAAAGTGTAATCCCAAATTTCAAAATTTCCTCTTCATACACAAAGTCTCTCAGTCTCCCATCATTAACAGCTTTATTCTTCTTTTTAATATTCTTCATCATCGGTCTGAGAATTTTTAATCCTTTCGTGTAAAAATGGTTTGGAAACCATTTGAAAAAGCATTGATGTTTCACCTTCCCTGGTTATTACCATGTCCATCTTCACTAGTTCCATGAAAATTGGTTCCCTTTCAATTCTAATATTGTTCAAAACTCCATGATCATTTTTTCTCAAAGCATCTTCCACCTTGTTTGGTTTCCCCAGGTGGTATTGTATCGTACAATCATAATCCTAGAGTAATTCAAGCCATCTCCTTTTCCTCATGTTGAGTTCTTTTTGTGATAAAATATATTTCAAACACTTGTGATGAGTATAAATCTCACATTTTTCACCATAGAGGTAGTGCATCCATATCTTCAAAGCAAAGATCACCGATGCTAACTCGAGATCATCAGTAGGATAGTTTTTCTCATGAATTTTCAACTGTCGGTATGCATAGTCAATAACCCTATCATTCTACATAAGGACACAACCATGTCCTTTCTTCGATGTATCACTATAAATTATGAAACCATCATTCCTCGATGGTAGAGTCAATATAGAAGCATTGACTAATATTCCCATCAGTTATTCTAAACCTTCTTCACACTCTTTTGTCCATAAAACTTTAATCCCTTTATGTGTGAGCTTAGTTAATGGGTTAGCCAATCGGGAAAAATTCTGGACGAAACGTCGATAATAACCTGCGAAACCAATAAAACTATGTACCTCAGTTATACTCGTAGGTGCTGGCCATTCATGAATTTCCTTGGTCTTAGAAGGATCAACATAGTTTTCATTTTTAGAGACAATGTGTCCAAGAAAAGAAATCTTCTGAAGCCAGAATTCACACTTTCTAAACATTCCATATAATTCATGTCCACTCAGAGTCTTCATGATAATGCATAGGTGATTTTCATGATCATTGTAGATTTTGGAGTATACCAATATATCATCAATAAATACCACCACAAATTTATCGAGATATTCTTTGAAAACTCTATTCATCAGATCTATAAATACAGAGGGTTTATTAGTCAATCCAAAAGGTATTACTGTAAACTCGTAATGCCAGTACCTAGTTCGAAATGCTGTCTTCGGAATGTCTTCCTTCATCACACACAACTAATGGTATATATATCAAAGTAAAATCTATAAAAAGTATTGATCTAAATACAGTAGGTCAAATAAATCATCAATACGAGTTAGGGGATACTTGTTCTTTATAGTTATAGCATTGATCTCCTAGTAGTCGATACATAACCTCATAGATACATCTTTTTTTTAAAAAAATGAACAGGGGCTACCCATGGAGAAACACCAGGGCGAATAAATACTTTATTACTCAATTCATATAGTAGTTTCTTTAGTTCGACTAATTCCACAGTGGCCATTATATAAGGGGTATTAGATATAGGCTTTGATCCATTAATTAAATCAATGCAAAACTCAACTTCCCGTTCTGGAGGATGTCCAGGTAAATCTTCCAGAAATACATCTACATATTCTTTTACAATAGGTACATCCTATATTTGGACATTCCTTTCCTTACCCGTAGTCATTTCATTCTCCTCCTCCCTAATAATTGAATTCATTTGAGCTATTGGTGGTGGATCAAGATAAGAATAAGGTGGTGACGATTCTACTCTAAAGATACGGTGTTCCTTGTCATCATCATCAAAAATCATAACCTATTTTTTTTTACAATAAATCTTCGCATCATAGTCTGAAATCCAGTCCATACCGAGGATTATATAAATCTCAATCATAGGTATGACGATGAGATCAGCGGATAAATAACATTTATGTGCTCTAATGGGGACTGATTTACAAAACTTTGTTGCAATGATACTTCCCTTAGGAGTTTTAATGGACAACTTCCTTGTTAAATCAAATTGGAAATATCTAATTTTCATAGAAAACTGGGATGATATGAATCAATGTGATGATCCAGAATCAAATAATGCATTTTCTAAACTTGAGGAAACTATAAAATTACCTTCCACCACGTCTTTAGGAGCTTATACCTCAGCAATAGTGATAGTAGAAGCTTGGCCTTGATCCCTTGGCCTTTTCTAAGGTATGTTCCCCCAACGCTTAGGACATTAATTTGAATAATGTCCCAACTCCCTGCAATTGTAGCACTGAACATTGGTATCTTCCTTCTTCCCTTTGCAATCACGATCTTGGTGCCCTTTTTCACCACACTTGTAACAGACACCCATTACCTCCATGAAAGTACCGGGGTGTTTCTTACCACATTTACCACAGGATGGATATTCAACCTTTCCCTTCTCCCACTTATTTCTATTCCCAGATTGATCAGCATATCTCTTCTTCTCTTTTTTTGCTTTAATGTCATAAGACTTAGATAATTTTTTTTCAGTCTTGATTACACATGATACAATGTCTTCGTATGATGAAAAGGATTGTGAGACTAATGCTCGATAGAGAAATGGTTTTAACCCATCAATGAAATGATCAATCATAAATCTTGGGTTACGTATATAATCTCCAGCATATCTTGCTAACCTTGTAATGTTAGCCTCATACTTTGTGACATTCTCATCCTCCTTTTTTCTCAGACTCTGAAATTGATGTTCCATATCTACTCAATGGTCGCGAGGAAAGTATTTTCTTAAAAACAGATCTTTGAACTCTATCCATTTCACATTTGATACTTAATCATATTCCTTCGTGTTTTGAATCAATGACCACCATTGATCATCATCTCCAGTGAGGCGGTAAACTACCATGATAACTTTTTCCCTTTCACTACTCCCCAATGCCTGAAATATTTTCTCTAGGGAATTTATCCATTTATCAGCTACTAAGGGATTTGTACTCCCATTGAACGTTGGTGTTTGTTGCCTCATGAAGCGATCTAAAATTGATCATCCACACTGCAGTTCAGGGGGCTCCACATAGGAATTTTTATTATTCATAACCTAAGTGAGTTGTCTTAGTATGGTGATTAGCTGATCGGTACAAGTAGCGTCACCAGATCCACTATAATTATCTTGATCTGGATGCAAATCCCTACACGTAGTGCGTTCACTGATACGGTTTCAATTTCTTCCTGTAGGTGCCATTTTTAAACAATGGCATAAACTGGATCAGTTTATGAATCAAAATACATAATTTCATACTTATAAAACACTTAATATAAATGAAATATTTATTGATATAATACATAATCATAAAAATGTGTTCTTTGAGGAAGTATATACTCATAAACCCTTAATAATTATTTGTAACTAATATGAGAGTTATCCTAAGCATATCCCCCAGGATTGTCGTAACCAAGAGTGCAACAAGGCCCGTTGTCATGCACCAGTTCCTGTTCGAGTCTAGCTCAAAGCGGTGTATTTGGGTTTTACCCCTAGGTACATTAGTGACAGAGCCGCCTCTACCTGCTCGTATTCAAATAGAGATGTATTGCTTAGAAATCTCACAAAATCTCTTCAATACCAAAATTCTATAATGTTCTTCTATACTAATCCTCAACTCCCATCTTAGGTCAACGTGCTCTAATCAGAGTTTATCTAAATCTCGCATCCATGATTTGTACTAAACTTCCTCTGATACCAACTGTAACACCCAGACCCCAGTTACCCAGTGTCGGTTAATTATTACATAACATTTACATGATCACATGAAAGATCAAATCTCGAAATACCGATTAGTTTATTAGCCTTGTAAACACTAGATACTTTCATAATGTTTTACATTACATCATAAAAATGAAAAATACAACAACATAGTCTCCATAGTCTACACTCGTATCCCCTCATAATATCCCTACAGGTCATTCATAATTTTCATCTTCACATCCTGGGAAAAATAAAACATAGAAAAGGGGTGAGCTCAAATTCTCAGTAAGGATAACAATATAGCGGAAACTTTCATAAATAAGAATAAACAGTTAAGGAAATGTATAACTAAAACAAAAGCCTTTTAAACTTGAACATCAACATAGTATGGCAACAATAAAATGAAATAATGTCATTTACTTATTCACATGGATATTTTACTAATCAAATAATCACATGGAATATCAATAACAACTTTCATAGTGATGGAATGAATAATGCTAGACTATCATAACCACATAGGCAAGGCCTCATGCCAAGACTAAAAATAATATTTTGTCAAGGCCTTGTTCCAAGACACTAGTTTTTCTCATGAGACCTACCGATGCATCAAGGATCTATAGAGGGCTCCACCCATCACATATTAAGCCCAATGCATTCCCATATGAAAAGGATTAAACATAACATAAACATTCGTATTAAAACTAGCATACGAAATGTCAACACATACACCATAAACCATGAATGTTATAAAAATATCATATCCTCCGTCAAACATTTCAAAAAACCTTCAATAAAATATAGATGATTTGTATCATAATAAATCAACTTCAAATAAGCGTAAAATCCATCAAAGGATGTTGACATAGATGAAATCAAAACTCTTTTTAGAGAAATATCTCTTTCTATTTTGAAATCATTTAAGAGTCATATATTTATAAAATAAAACATTTTCATTGAAAATATTCTTATAAAATTCTAAGGGATGCTTCGACGATTTTATAATGGCAGAAAATTGACGCACTTGCCGTATAAGTTAAAAAAACATTCTTTCCTTAATTCTGTCGAAAAGATTAAAAAGCACCTTGTTTGGAAACCAACTAAAAGATTCTTTTATAAACCTCTTATAAAAAGTCAAAAAAGGGTATAAATGACTTTAACCCAAATTATTTTAAATAGTAAAAAAAATTTGAAATAAATTTTTAAGAAACATGGATGTAGATGGTAATGAGATCCCAGTAGATTATTAAGTTTAAACAACATCGGATAATGAAGAGATTGAAAAATAAACCCTTACCTTGTAATTTTCCTTGGTCAGGTGTAGGATAACCTCCTCTATAATGGTGAAATAATTTTTTTTAAATTATACCAGAGTAATATACATTAATATGATATCATATCTGATCTTTTAACATTGATTTGTTAATAATATATTAGTATTATCATTGTTTCATGTGTTAAATTACTCATTTTCAGTTATATGTTTCGTGTTATAAGTAGTGATTATAGTGGATAGGTTGTATCTTAATAATATCTAGAATGATATCAAGTCCTTATATACGATTATAAATCATAAAATGAGAATTATACTTGAATGGATATGATGGAGAATGAATCACATCGCGTTCGTGGAGACGGTAGTCCGTACGTACGCACGGGCGACAATAACATTCTGTTGATAATAAAATAATATGTAATTTGATGGTATATTATATATACATAATAATTATCATGTTATATTTATTATTTAGATGAATTACACATCATTATTATACCCATAAAAATAATAATTTATTGAATAACAATTATACCACGACGTTGAGACGATAAGCCGTACGTACGCACGTATGGTGACATGTTATTCAAAGGATGGATAGAATACTGAAATATGGTTTTAAAAAGTTTATAATAACATTAATGTATATATAATATATCGGTGTTATTATTTTATAATTGTAATAACAATGAAGGAAGATGTGGAAGAAGAAAGGAACTTGAAAAAGGGTGGTGAAATCATTACCTCTTCTTCGGGTTCTTCCTTTTGATTTGATCAAAAGGGCTGCTTATGTTGGATTTATGTCTAAAAAAAGACCTCTAGGATGAAGTTAGGGAAGTTTAGAGAGTATTTGGGTAGATTTTGGCCGAACCAAAAGGCTTTTATGGTGTAATTTAATGAGAAGTGGTAGTTCCCTTTAATAAGAGGGGTGAGAGGCACCTTTGGAAAAGCTAGAAATATTATTTTATAATAAATTCATATTCGGTTTGGAATGGCTCCAAAGTGTATTATTTAAATTATATGTTGGGGATAGGTCAAAAACCATTCATCTAATAGAATTTAGACTGGTTTGGGTCATTATATTAACATTATCTTTAAGTTTTAACTCTTAGTTAATTAGTTTGACACTTACCAAGTCACTTTGTATTTTTATATTATATAGTTAATAAAAATTATATATAAATCTATGCGACCCCAAGTCGTCCATTAATGATACAAATATTATTATATAAGTCTCTTTGACGAATCTTAGATTTTTATGAATTAAATATCAATTAATAATATTGTATTTGTTTTAAAAACTCTTTTATGTCAATTTTGACACTATTCAATAGTTGATTTTTTTAAAAATCATTACATAATTATTACATCAAAAAAGGTCAATTAAATCAATTAAAATATGTCATATTATCCTAGAAAATTATTGTAATTTATTAAAAGTCTCAAATTATATTTATTTGGGTATTTATAATATCAATTATGTTAATTTTTCACTATTATGGTAATTACTGCATCATCATTGTGTAATAAATAAATTAAATTATTTAATGTCTAAAAATTATAAATAAAATATAATTATTTAGGAAATCTTTTTATCTTTCTAATTAATATTTATAGGTAAAAATCCAACATATATAACCCTTTGTAAAAATTGTTTTTCTAAATGATATATGCTTTTGTCATTTTTGTATATATTTTATCTTAATTAAAATAAACTGCCCCTATCATGTAAAAGTGGCTCCATGGGGTCTCTAAATAAACCCAAAGATGCCCAGGTTCGGACATGTATCCACCAATAATGTTAGGACCCTTTTTAGTGTATTTTTTGTTTATTATAATATTATTCTGTAACCCTTCTTTATCAGATTTTCCCTTAACCATGGTAAATAAAATATTTACTGAAGTAATTATTCACAATGTCTAAAATAAAAGATACCTATTTACAAAATTAGGACATCCGAATTCCAAATATGAAATACATTTTTCCAAATTCAAAACACAGAAGTGTCAGAAATTAATTTAAAATTAAATCCCACTGTCAAAACAAAAAGTTTGTTTTTAAGATATAATAACTATCAAAAGATTGATACTTTTTTATGTTTGGTTTAATTGTGAAATTACGTCCAATGACCAAAATTGTATTAAATGATAAAAAAAATATTCTAAATATTCTTTAAAACCACTCAAATTCATAATTTATCACTATTAATTATTTTTATTAAAAAA
Organism: Viscum album; assembly: GCA_963277665.1. NCBI lineage: Eukaryota > Viridiplantae > Streptophyta > Magnoliopsida > Santalales > Viscaceae > Viscum > Viscum album. The sequence goes on from OY728132.1 coordinate 1,971,847,588, forward strand.
GTTGTTTTTAATTAAAATTTAGTAATTTTCAATATTAATCAAAATATTAAAGTTATCCAAAAAGTACCAAAATTTATCCTTAGGCTAAATTCGATACTACGAATCCGAAATTTTTGTCCATTTCGACAGATAAAATTTATAAAATTTTAAAAATTAGGTATTACTGTTCATAACGACTAGTTTGATTGGTTGTGGTGTGTTAGAACTCGATGTTGCGTACCACACACACTATCACATTATTCAAAAAGAAGAATACCATAGAAGCATGGGGTGTTAAAATTATGGAACCATTAATTGAAATGGGAGGATGGTATTTTATAACATATCTTTATGGATTCTATTTCCACGTCCATATTTCAATTATATAATTAACACATGCCCAGGAATTGTGTTGTTCATTCTATCACCACGTGGACATCTGTTAATATTGTCACGTGATTCCTTATCATGGTGACAACCTAAGGATCAAAGTTGCCTATATTTTTAATTAAATTGTATATTTAGACTATCCCATAAATATATTTATCATTTCTAGATGTGAGGGAATCTTATACATACCACATATAAGGATGGATCATTATTTATAAACCGGGTAAGATGGTTGTTGTATCTTTTTTGGTCAATCCATATAGACATATCAGGGTCAAAATATAAGAAATACTATTATAATCACCAATATAATTCTAGCTTTATCACCAAATACATCATAGGATAACACCTATAGTATTTTAGGCTAATTACCTAATGTACTTAAGGCCCATCACATAAGAAATTCCTTGCTGATCACATGAGGAAATATGAGATTATGATGTATTAAAAAAGGTAAATCATCCTATTATTTTCATTCAATATAAATAAACATTTATATTTGAATGGTAGGGTCCTTTTATGCTCATTACATTGTTTTAGTCATGATTTTAGCTCTTGTGGGGACTTGTCCCCTTATGCTCATCACGTAAATCTGGTCACGATTTAAATTCCAGTGGGGACTAATCCTCTTCTACTCCACACATAAGAAATGTAATGGTTTAATGACAGGTGATGACAACTATGAGGTTTAGAGTAGTCATGGAAGATGGTCAGAAAACAGATATATTTCCTCAATAGTGGTTGATGTAATGACGATGATATATGAATGTTGTGAATGTACATTGAAGAGTTCTTATATGTATTCTACTTGAAAAAAAAACAAAAACCACATTTATTTATATACCAAATATATGTTCATATTATTGGATACTCTATATTGATTAACATCAGTGGTAAAGATTCTTTTGTAGTGAAATAAGTCACAATATGTGATGTATTAGGGCTCGCATTAGTGTTTTCTTGTCTGGTTCAACGTGGCACAGACGAAGCATCCATCCATCATGAAACCCATCCTTTAAAAAAATGTATGTGATACCCAAGCGGAGCACTATCGGAGATGCCATAGCGATGATGTCTACTGCTCCGGCCCCCTCCTCCTTAGATGGGGGAGGGGGGAAAGGTATTCTTCCATCCCTATCAGCTCGGTCCTTCTCCCCTTTCCTTCTGTTTCGCTATGCTCTAAGGTCCATGACCTTTTCAATAGATCGCCCCAACTCGTTCATTCTATAAAAGAGTTCAATGAGGCCATCTTCATTCACCGATTGACACTATTGGTTTGATTCAGGGGCCATCGTCCCTCTGTTGATTATTTCGAGCGATTCATTTTTGATTCTTGGGATATCCAGGAGCGCACATTGTTGGGTATATTAGATAGTTGAGACCAGGTTGTTCACTTATCCTCAGAGGATGACCTAATAGATTCATGGTCCTGATCCCCTTTTGAAATCAATGGATCAAATTTATCTCTTCCCCACAAGTTGGATGAACGCATCATGAATCATGATCTCCCCTCCTCCGTTGTTTCAGTATTCTTCCCAAATTTACCTCTTCCTTTCCAGAACCCCTCCATTATTAGGATGTTACACAATATGGTAGGTAGATTAGTTTTCTCTGATATTCAGGTAGTGGTGGTATGTCATCCAATATGTTATATGGGTTGAGTTGAGGATGAAATTTCAAAGCCCCCCATGGAGTGGCTGTGGATTTGGGTTGGTGAGGAGTTTCGTTGGATGCAAAGGGTTGACTTCAAATCATGGCCTGGTTTCATCATAGGATGCCACAAAATAGGGAACTCAGTCTCTGTCTGTCGCCGTGAGAATATGGTTCTGCAATGGGTGAATGGAACAATAGAGGGGAATGTGGTGCTGGCTAAAGCTATGAGAACTAGAGGGTGTGGGATTTAGACAGTAGGCATGAGCATGAAGAGATGCACGAGGGTAATCAAAAGATGGTGAAATGCTCAGGGGAATATGGGGTGAGAAAACTAGACATTGTACCTCTAGTTCCAAGTGTAGCGGCAGTATTCATGAGTCTAAGAGGTGACTTGGCTACTCCCCCCTGCAACAGGACCAGGGCAGGGGCACTAGGTACAGTGAAGCGACTGAAGGTACTTGAGACTCACCTGCTACTCACGCTCAAGCTCCAGGGGAGGTTGCAAGAGCTTCTAAAGAAGATGGATCACCTATTTGGGCTGAGGAAAGACAAATTTCCATCTCTTATGTAGTGGTGGTGAGGGTTGACAGTAACATGGTAACTCGAGGAGTGTCTAATGGAATCAATAAGTCGATGGTTGGGCAAGTGTGGGTGCATATTTAACTGGGATATAGAAGGTCACCAGACTCCAGGATGTACTTCAACCCAAGGGGATGTCTTTCCTGTATTCCCCTAAACAACCGGTTTGGTAACATGAGTAATCAGTGGGCGTCTGAGGGTCACTCCAAGGGATCTTATGTGACTAATTCTAAGAGTGATGGTCATTTTTTGGTGCAAAATGGATTGGGATAAGAAGGGAATGACTTTCACAACCAAAGACGAATGAAAAGATACAAATAGAATAGGGACCCAGAGTGCTGCATTGTTTCTAGGAAGCAGAAACTGAAGGGGTGAAAAAACTACTTTTTTCTACCTAGAGCGACGGAGACCCAGTCAGCTAAAAAAGAGGGGAAACCCATGGAGAACGAGTCTCAATCAGTTGGGATATTGGATGGCTAGCCAGTCTTGGTCACCGAGTCACATGATAATGGACCCTCCCAATAAAGAGATCAGCATGATGAGAGGAAATTACATAGGGAAGAGGTGATAACAAGGATGAAGGAGGATTCATCTCGGGGTATGCAGTGGGAGGAAGGAACCAGGCCAACTGACATGTCATGTGTAGTGGAAGAGGAGGTGCAACTGAGTGAATTGTCCTCACCTATCAATGTGGGAGTGAAAGGGATGTGTGGGAAGCTGGAAGGGGATTCTGTGATTAGGTATGATCCATGGGAGTTTCTTGTTCATTCTGAAGAGGGGATGGCTGAGAAGGTGGTAGACATCCATGCTTCTACTGAGATGTCAGAAAAGATGAAAGAAAGATCGATGCAAGTTGACACAACCAAGGAACAAAGTTAGTGGATTAAAATACAACACCAAATCCTAGTCTGCAGTTTCAACAACAAGAAAATTGACGAGGAGGAGTTCTTACCAACATGGTGGATGTTGGCATCCCATTTCGAAGGCATCATCAGAGATGACCCTGGAAAAGAGATAACATCACTTTTTTGGAAATTGTTTATGGATAGTAGGTCTTCAGGTTTTAAGTTGGTCATTTATAATTTTTTAATGTGTTATAGTGTTTGACAGATGAGGTGTACTTGTTGGTTTCACACTTACTCCATAAAAGTGAATTTATTTATAATAGAAAATATATATTTTGTGTGAAATTTGGCATGTAGCTCACGTGTAGAATGAATGTGGGGTCTACAACTATTATGATTCCCATATGGAGGAATGGGCCATCGATTGGATTAGGTATATAACTCTCAATGTGTACATGGTTTCTCCATACTCAAAAAAGGATTCCAGCAACATTCATGTAAACTATATGGTTACATGTGGGGCATGTACGTTGAGTTTACTTTTCCTTATTTAATACAATAGAATGAAATATAGGATACAATAATTCAAGTCATGCGTATATTGTTTTCATGAAATGTCTAAAATTATGTAAATATGGGACCAATGGTCCATAAAACCTTATGGAAATTGGTTTTGTAGATGATATAATCCCATTAATCAATAATATATGAAATAAACTTGTAATCTATGTCATATGCATCGATATTCATTCTGTTTATGACCTCTTCAAATAGTAATAATATAACTATGAATATATCCAAATTTCCATGGTCTTTTTATTTAGTTATTTGGATGATGATGGATCCAAAAAAAATAAATTTCTTATTCAACATATGACTACATCAAGAAATCATGAAATGAATTATGGGTTTTTTTGTGTTAAAATGTATTGATACCCATACCTATAACACATTGAATTGATAGAAGTTATAGAAGTGTAATATTTATTGTATATGTTCTAAAAAGACAAATATATATTTAGGCCTATTGTGGTAGAAGGATCTCACTAGTTTAAATGAAGATGGATGTCAATCTGAATGAGGGAGAGGAACTGAGATTCCAAAAGAGTAATACCCTATCTGACATTATTTTGAATACCATTGGGTACATCTACGATTCATACTCCAAATTATTAATGCTATTTAGTTGGGAAAGAGTCACTCGAAATAGAATTATGTATTCTTACACATTGAGTCTCTATAGTTTGATATGTTCACACCATTCCTTATGTATTATTTCAATAGGAATATTATTGGTTAGTTCCATGATACTAGAGAATATGTAAGGATGTTCGGTATTGAAACTAATAGATCCTTATATTATGTAGTGGTCTTTTATAATGAATTTAATGGATCTTGAATGAGATCACGAATGTATCTAACTAAGGATGATCAATGTGTGATTTTTTTATCTCATGTTAAAGTATCTAGAAACTACTTGCATTTGAAAACATCATTTAAAAAGGTCTAAAAATAAGTTCAAGGGCTATATTTATACTCATTCTTGACAATCTAATTGGTCATTAGAAACCCATTTTTTTAAAAAAATAAAACAAATATGGAATCAAGGTTTTAAAACATTCATGAAATTATAGAATTCAAATTAAAGGTTTAGGCAGAGGGAATCTACCACAAGATCAAGACTCATTTCTTTTGATGATGAAAACTAAAATTTTCATTTTTCCCACTTTCACACATTTGAAAAAATCATTAGAAAACAGAATAAACCTTTCCTAATTCTGATGTAGAACTCACTACCTTTGAAGGTGGTGGATAGAACAAACCACATCATAAGAAACCACCTATAAGTAAATAATGGGAAAAGAAGTGAGATATAATGACTTCCTATTTATAAAGAAATATGTAATCTGTGTGTCAATTGTACATGACAAATGATACATGACTGGATAACCAACAATGATCGAAAAATATTTATATTGGTATGTTAGTGTAATAGATGATTTTTATTAACAACTGTTTTTGTGAGAAGTTAAAATTGCATTCATTATTCAATATCATAAATTTAAAATGTTGTTATAATAATTTGAAACATTTATATTAATAGAAAAAAGTTGATCCAATAATAATGATAACATATAATGGGAAAAAATCATATATTTGAAAAGAAAAAATCATTATATATTATCAATATTAAGAATTTGGATGTTATATTAACATTATTCATGTAGTCCTAATCAATTAATGTTTTTAATATAATCACAATGAAATAATCATGTAACATTGTAAACATGATTGATTACGTAAATAATGTTAATGGAAAATATATTATAAAATAAAATGGGAAAATCATATTAATTACCCCTTAAAAATCATCACTATATGCAATAAATTCATTATAATCCTAAAAAAAACTCAAAGAGTAATGTTTCAATCTAAAAGTGATATGTTGAATTATTATTAGTCCAAATATATTAATAAGATTATTGGTATTTTACCTATTTGCGATGAATTCACATAAGGATATTATGAAACATATTTAACTTTATAATACCTTGGACATGTTTTTGGTTTATGTTTTCTCAATATGAAATATGGCTTGCTGGATAAGAAGGTAGGAAAGCCACTAAAGTTGTGATTATTTGTTTGTGTTTATGTATTTTTTTTAGTACATGCATAAATTTCCATGTTCATGTAAAAAATGTGACAAATATTGAAAAATAAATTCTATAATACACCAATGAGGTGACTATATAATTGTTAAATATCAATAAATTTACATCCACTCACAATGATGTATATGATGAAATAGAGGAGAGTTAAATTTTATTCTAAATCTGTGGTTATCATTCCAATTACATTGATTATTTTAGAACACAGTGAATGGACATCGATGTGATTCCCATGATTCTAGGATATTTGGGACCATAGAAAGTGTTTCTTGCAGCATGGTTCAGAGGGCTATCCACATGATCACTTATAGAATATTTTCCTTGAATAATATCAACATCTATGATAAGGAAAGAAGACACCAACATATTACTGATACATAGATTCTTTTTGAGTGACCTTGCTATATAGAACTAAAATAATTAAATGGGGGAATTTTATTGTCCGGATTCTGGACACATAGGCTTTTATTTGGAGAACATGGATGGAGGTTCATTGTTAGACATCATTAAATAAATATGAATTTAAAAGAACCAAAACATTCAACAATGTCTAAAAAGATTCTGTATGGATTTAGATACTTGCATAGAGTTAGACAACTTATTTATTTTAAAACCTTAATTTCAATAGGTAATTAAAAAACAAATTCAGCCAATTCTAAAAACAAACAATTCTATGGAAAATTAAGGATATCTCTTGATCATCTAAAATTCTCTTCATTATGTTTCACATTAATTCATCCCTATAATTTAAATTTATCTCATTATAAATATAAACAATGAAAAAAATATGATGTCTAACCACTACTAACATGATCATGTGGTTTGAGAGAACATAGCATACCCACAGAATAATTTATATGAATTGTTGGTATTGTAAATTTGATCATAGATTTGTATATCATTTCATATATACTGACCTCAATAAACATACCCAATCTCGTTTTTCTTCTAAAAACACATCCAGACCCCAATTAAACTAAATATTTGAATATTTGGATCAATACATAATCATCCAAAAATAAAAAAATTGGAATTCAAAAATAAAAAAACACTTCCCATGGTAACAAATGCATAATCATAGTGGGTGGTGATAAGGAACTCACTCATGAACACCCTTCAGAATACCAATAAAATTATAAATTAATATTACTAAGACAACCATGATATTACACGAAAAATAAAAAAATGGGTATAGGTTCATATAGGGTATGGAACCCTTCTACCTCAGATATCATTTTCAATGAACTAGACTGGGATTCCATTTTAAACCACCAACGTCATAGACTTCCATAGTCTCACATACTAGTAATGATATCCATGAGATGGACAACCGTTTTTTTGACATCATAAGAACACTATTGGTTTCTGTTTATCCATAAAAATACATATAATATAGTAGCATAAAACTAACAAAAAAAATAACACGAACATTCCATATATTGGACATCCATACAAAATCAAATATGTTGAAATTAACTATAGAGATGTATATTAATGTAAAAAATACAATCAATCAAACCAAACATAGTCAACCACCCATGTATATGCAATAAAACAAATCTACATCCATTTGAATTTTTCTTCCAGTAGCAGATAACACTACTCTCTATCTATATAAAGTTTTGAAAGGCCAACTGTCCAAATTAAACAATGTAATTGGACACAACTTTTGAATTATATGAATATAAAATAATATCTTTACAAAATAAATAATAGTAACCACTAGCCAAATGTGATAAAATAAGTTTCCACCTCAAACCCCTTATAAACCAATTCTCAAAGAGTGGTCTGAATTATAACTAAGATCATTATATTTAGATAATAAAAGAGTCAGCATTAAAAATCCAAGTATGTCACAACTAAATAGGCAATGTAAATCCCTATGTAAATTATTTTATCAAATATTTTTTGAACATCAGGTACTAAATATGATTTAAAATACATATAAAATATAAAAAGGAAAAACGTCAATCCAATTTTTTTTTTAAATTTCCTCCCATATTAAAAAAAACTCAATAAGGACATTCATTTTTTATGGGGTATTTTCATCCAAGTATTTAAAAGTAATATTTTTAAACAAAATAAATAGTTAATATAAAAAAGTGAGAAATAAATCAAAACTAATTTTTCCTCCTTCTATATATCTCAATAAAATTACATATTCATAAATAATTTCAAGAAGAACCATTTATTTAAGACTTAAAAACATTCTTCCATTCCAAATAACACTTTCAATCCATTTTAAATTAAAACATTTTATAGTTTACTATCATACACATCGTGATGAAATAAACACTCAATGATCCTAATATATTTGATGAAGTATAACCCAAGTAACCAACCAGCTATTCAAATTAAAAAAACATGTTAATACAAAATAAGAATAAAATTAAATTCCCTAAGTCAGAATATAAAGGACCTACATGTCATGTGAAATATCCATCAGAAATAATAATAAATGAAATAAACTAAAGATAAGGAACCCAGATTGATAATACTGAACCTGTCCAAGCCCTAGTAATACAATACAAATAATTAAAATTATACTACCCAATAAATCCTTATACCATGGGATAAAAAAATATATCATTCAAAAATACCTTTTTTCCCTTACAATCTAACAATGTTTGTGTAACTAAAAAATTCTCCCTTGACAATCCATAATCTGTACTAGGGGTTTCCCTCACACAGGTCATATTCTATGACTAGTGTACTCCCGTTGATAAAAAATGGAAGTGGGAACAATCAATTAATAATAATTATAATCCAATTTAAATCATTCAATAAAAAACATGCCTCATCTCCTACACCATCACTAGAAAAATACCCAAACACATATCCATGAATAATAATAACAATTTGAATAACAATACTTAAATAGACCAAGAGGTAATTAAAAACAATAACCACATAAATACATGAATATGGAAATGAGGGTTCCAATAACATATAATTTCATATCAAATAACATGCCAACTAGAATTTCCCAAATGTTCTTAGTAGACCGATCAATTTATAAAACTAATTGAAAGAACATTTTAAAACTCATATGAAAACTAGTTTGAAAATCCATCATGATATTATTTTCTTAAATGAAAATTATAAATCAACCTTTTACACAACCCCCCCCCCCTATAAAATAAGGTAACCTATTTATAATGAAACAAAAAAATGCAATGAATGAATTTCACAATATTTAAAATTACATTTTTAGGCCATTTTATAATCACTATGGAACCCACTTTATCTAAATTCTTTCAAAAGATGCATAACTCCTCATTTTTTATAAAAATATTTTAAAAAATATACTATAATTTAAATAATGGTTTCGGAAGAAAAGAAATGTTGAAAACATTTCAATACCTTTATAAAAGGTAAATGTTAACTTAAAAAATCTCTATGATTCGATATTTAATCCATGAATGGTTTTTAGAACATAAAATATAATTATAACCAAGTATATCATTCCTGTTACATTTAAAAAAATATAAATTATACAATAACTAAATTTATTATATAGTTCTTATTGGGAAATTTAAATCACATGGATTGTGTGCTAAGCCAATCCCAAGTGTGAAATCCATATTAATACTGATATAATAATACTACAGGCATACAATATAATTTAAAACTCTATAACCATGAATTAATAATCCAAAATTTATTTATAATATATAATTTATGGGAAATACGATGAATAACTACCTCAAATCAGTAGTGGAGATATATTTGTTTGAAATGCATCACCCCAATAGTGTATTCTTAGATCGACCACCAATTTCATCTATAATTTATAGAAACACTAAAAAAATATCTAAGGAAACATACCTCATGTGAAATGATGAACTATTTCGTGAAGAGGGGAGCTCAATCGTGAAGCGGTGAAGCACATACCGACACACGAAATAGAGAAGTAATACCTAAAGAATAATATAATGGAGGGAGTGAATATGTGGGGGTGGAGGAACCATGAATAAAGAAGCCAGTGAGGGACAAAAGAACCACGAAGGAGAAGCCAACGAGGATCAGATGAGGGAGAATTGGTCAGGTGATGATCGGCCGATGGTAAGGGTTTGAAGAGAGGAAATATCAAGCTGGGGGTGGGAGAGGAAAGACCGAGCAAGAGCATGGGAGGGGAAAAACTGATTAGGAATAAAATTGGAGATAAATGTAGGCGTATTGGGAAATTAAATTGTGGATTTATCATACATAAATCTACATACTAGTTAAAATATCTCTATTGATCTGTGGCCATAGTTCATTTTTGTAGAAGTGTAAATAAATTTACATGAATGAAAATTAATCCATATATATTTCGACACAAAATTTCACAATCATGTAATAATTAAAATATAAATTAAGGAAAAACATATTTTTAAGACATCATATTTCCTAGGAACATGATAACTGTACCTTCTAGAGATAGTTTAAACTATTTTCCTAGCTAAGTCATATGATGATACTACTGATGCATCGATGGGCTTTCTATAACATGTACATAACCCATAAAAAATGCAGTAACTGTTTTTTAACATGTATGGCTTGCATTAACTGGCCCCAAACCATTTTATTTCATGTCCATAGAATTCATCATTTATAAAATAAATATTGTTTTTATAAAATATTCATATTGAATAATGAATCTAAATTTATCAATCATATCTCACAGGAGGATAAGTAACAACATGGGTTGTTGAAATTATATTATTCTTTATGAAAAATAATATTAAAACATTCCAATGTGTCCCAGACCACATTGCAACATTTAAATCATAAATACCAATGAATTAAAAGATACTAATAATATCTTAAGAGTAAATATATTCATGATATACCATATGAAATCGATGGATATATACAAAAAACATGTGAATTTGTTCATCACAAAAAATAAGTATAAATGGAATGTAAATATAGATGAAATGTATTACCTTATCCGTCCATTTCATTGTGTCCTTTAGCCTCATCTAGAGTGGTTTAAAATATGTTACTAACTAACACGAGAAAAATACTCATGTTTATAATATCATATATTAATTTCTTATAATATCTAATTCTTGATTTGTTAACAATCATTCATTAATTTTTGTATTTTGTGTATTAATTTCTTAGTTTTTTGAAATACATTTTAGTTGTTATTTTATATTTTTATATATGTCATAGTTTAATCACATACAGAATATAAAGCTTTGTTTTTATAACATATACATCTACTGTGTATATATTTTTATTATTCAATAATATTTGAATATTACAAATGATGTTCCATGTTCATGGTGATGGTAGGACACACGTAGGCAGGAACACTACTATCATATATATGTTGCATGAAATGAATGAAAAATAAATTATCATTAGGTATATTATAATCACAGTTTCATTTATATGTTTTATATTGTACTTATTTTTACCAACACAATATTTAATACATTCAATGTATGACATGAATGAGTGACATCACTTTGAGGGAGTAGAAGAACACACTTCTTTAATGGGAAGTATAATATTTACACAACATTGATTTCATAAAGTTATGATATAAATAAAAATTTAATAATAATAAAGACATTATAAATAACATAGATATATTATATAGCCATTTTCCAACATAATGTCAATCATGAGAGGTGGTAGTGTAAAATTGAACAGCCATCATTGCGGGAGGCTGTAGTTTGCTGAAGAAAGAGACAATATGTTAGTTAACCATTAGAGGGAATCTTGTGAAAGTGTAGGTTGAACACTTATTATAAAATTATCATATTATATTTTGGAAAATATATTGGTTATGAAAATATATAATATGAATAGTATTGGGAGTTTATAATGGAAATAATTCTAAAAATATTGAGAGAAGGTGTTACCTCATTATCAAGAAACATCCATTTGTTTATAAAAAAATAATTCCCTAGGGGATTTCCTAACAATGGGTGGATTAAAAGAATACTATATGGATTTTGGTATTATATTTGGGTAGTGCATGTCTTAACCATTATTATTAATTATTTGAGAGTAAGGGGTATAGTGATTTTCTTTTTATAGTGGAGAGGGAGTGTCACACATATAAATACCAAAATGTATTCATTAATGTGTGTCCTACCAAACAAAAAGTGCCTCAAAATTTAAAAATAACTTCTAAAATAAAAATAATAGTTTATTTTAACCTCCAAAATAGAATTTTATTTTCCATTTTCATAATTTGGGTTTTCAATTTCTAAGATTCCACAATTTTATCTTTTTAATTTTCATTATAGAATCTAGTTTTATAATATAAATAAAATTATCATTTAGATTAAAAAAGTGATATATATTAGAAAATATATATCAACTGAATTATTAAAATTATATCTATTTTTTAATAAAAAAATTCCATGTGTTTTGGAAAATAATTTTAAAACAAATGCATCTAATGTTTTAAAACAATGTATAAACCCATACAATGTTATGATGTTTTTATAATAGATGGGTCAATATGATAATTATAAAAGATCAATTTTTATAATAATAGACTATATATAACATTTATTAGCCTTAATTTTTTTATGATTATACAAATTTTATTAATTTTCAATGAGTTAATTAAATTTCATTCATTGTAAAATAACAATAATTTCAATTTTGACATTAGATATTATTTTTAATTTTAAAATTTTTATATAATATTGGAATCATCATATATTAGTATCAAATATTTTTAAAATTGTATATTCATAAAAAATTTAATAATGAAAATACTTCATTCAATTAATTTCAATTTAAATATTTATAGTATCCTTTATTTTAGATAAATACTAATTAAATAAATACTACATTGAATTTTCATAATCATTATAAGTATATAAACCATATATTTTAATTAATAATAAGTTCATAAGATAAAAAATTAACTGTATATATATAATATCTATAAATAAATATGATCTTTTGTACATATATCAATGTTTTATAAATGTTAGATATAAGGAATGATTCCTTTTTGTCTTTTCTTATTAAATAACTTTTATATAATGAAATTGATTTTATGTATATAATAATAACCCATAAATGTCAAAAAAGTTGATAATAAGGCCTAATTATTATCATAAAATGTAATTTCTACAAGTATCTAGGGCTTTTTGGTTTTTAATATTATGGTTTAGTACTTTATTATGATAAATTTTTCTTAAATCACTATAATGATTCTTAATTATTTTATATTATCATTTGAGTAAAAACAGTTGTCTATATTATTAAACAAAAAATATCCTAGTTTTAGGTTTTCAAAATTAGTATTATAGATGCTAGAAAAATTAAGTATAATGCTAATCCCATAGACAATGAGAAATAATGGGTTTTGTAAGTAGAGAACCATTTAATGTTTTGTAATGTTTTTATATATAATTTCAAGGTTAACTTAATTCTAATATATAAAATTTTATAAATTGATAAATTATTTATATAAATATTCTATAATTGAAATATAAAATACAACTTATATTTAATAATTATTTAATTGAAAAATATAAGTTTAACTAAATTGAAAAAATATACACTATTCATAAAAAAATTATGTTTCTCAAAAATATCCAAAAAAAATCAGCATAAGGTAATTTTGGCATTCTGTTTCAAAATTTATTTGGACTTTTAAATATAAAAAATAATAAATGATTAGAAATGTTATATTAAAATATGTTCTCTAATAAATTGACAAAATACATGATCTTTTATTTAACGCATTCTAATTTAGTGATATCTATAGCGTAAGATTGAAATTGTTTATAAAAAATGCAAAAAAAATGTATAGCAATTATGAGAAAAAAATATTGTATATTATTGGGGAATAAAAATTAATTTTCATGTAAAATATTCATGGAAGGTAATAAATATTTATAGTATATATTTTATATATATTATTGTGTATGGATGATGATAATTTATTTATCACCCACCTCATCACCATTATTCCTTTCAATGAAATGTTAATTTTACATCGGCATGAGTACGACCAACCATATCAATGAAACGATGTGATCAATATTCCTTGATAAAAAACACATTATGAATTATTTATTTTAATAAATTTACGTATATTATTTACCTATATTTACAAATGAACCTGAAACGTCTTTAAAAAACTCACATTTTAAATTATAGATGTTAATAAATTAATTATGGAAAAGAATAAAAAATTATTAATTAATTTGGCGATAAGATGTAATAAAAGGATCATAAATGATTTTATATGAATATGCATTGGGTATTAATTAATTACCTTCATAAAAATATGAAACTTTTTGTTAAATAAAGTTTATCCATTCGTAAGTGTAAGGTAATGAATATAATCTTTATTTCTAAATATTGAGGCATATTTTATTATGTTGTGCAAATAAAATTTATGCGGTGTAAATAATTATCCTATGATATGTAATATCATAAATATTTCATAATTAGTTGTATTTTATGTTTAACTTTTTTATTTCTTCTATTGGTATTTTAAATTAATATAATAATGTGGTAAATAATATCATCACACAATATCATTTTGTTGGGATATATTAGTTAACAATTATCATTAATATTGACGGACTCTAAGTGTATAGAATATTAAATGCCATTTTTTTATTAAAACCTATTTTATATGGTTACAAATTTGATAAAATTAAGTGATTCATTTTTTAATTCATATATTAAATTTATAATATTTTGTGGGGATTATATAAAAATCATATTTTAATTGGGATTCTTTATGATTGAATTTCTGTTTATGAAATTTATTAAATCATTGTCTGTTAGACAACATTAATATTATTATCTTATTATTTTTTATTAATCATTCTTGAATTATTACCACTTATTCAACTAATTATATTTAGAAAAATATGAGGAATTTTTTAACAAAATTAGAGGCCATTTAGATCATTAATCAAAAAAAATTCTTCATCAAAAACAATTTTTTCCAAAATGATATTAAAATTATCCAATTTATATATAAAACAATTTCTGTACCAATTTAATAATTTTTAATAAACAATTGAATGGAATATTCCTGTTGTTTTCCAAGAAAAGATCATTTTCATTAACCAAAAATCTCAAATGAAATTTTTAATTTTATGTAATATTTTGAATTTTTTTCTATCCTGAACACTCAATGATTCTAAGATTCCATTATGTGTATAAAATTTCACTTTAAATAAAATTATTTTCAAAAATATATTGTAAACATTCAATTAAAAAACATTTTAAATGTAACAATGAGATATTTTCCTCAAAATTTTATAAATGACACTTTTATTGTATTTATATTCATCACCAATAACAACCATTTATTTTACTTATACTCCACTAGGAATATGTTGTATATAGAACATCTTTATTATTTTAGGGAATGGTTATTGTTCATTTTCATCATATAATCTATTGAAATTTCTGTTAATAATTCATTTATATATATATATTAACCTTGAATTGATATATTCACCATCATGTGATTATTAAAAAAAAATCCAACATACAAATATTTATTATTTATCATAGATTTGTTTATTTCATATAATTTATATCATATTTCAATAAAATGTTATATATTAAAGATTAACATCTTAGATGGGGATATTAATAGAAATATTTACTCATTAGTCAATACAGATATTTATTATAATGATCATTGTCCATTAATTAAATCCTATACTCGATATATAAGGAATTCAACGGACTCTGAGTGATGGGTGGGGATCAAAATAAAATTACCCATAAATGCTTTGGTAATATTTTGAGGTAAAATATTAATCAATAATTAAATGGGTTTTATCCCATTGTTTTATACTATATTTTGAATTGTAATTATAGTAGATATTACTTGGTGCTTATGATTATAACATCCAATAATTGACCACTTACATCTTTTACAATTTAGTTATTATTATTCATTATACTTTATCAATTATAATATCAAATGATTCATTTCATTCAATATTATTTATTAAATAGCATCTGTTTTTAGTTATTTATCATTAATTATAGATTATTCCTTATTTATTCATGATAATGAAATTATTTAAATAGAATTTGTGTTTAGTTATTTAACCTTCAATGTTGACTATTCTATTTGTTACATGAATTAATTTTATGTACAAAACCCTTACATAGAATACGATCTCAACCTTATTTGGAATCAATTTCCTCAATCCATGAACAACAAAATTAATGATATGCAAGATTTTTCGATATGAAATAATAATATTCTAAATAATATTGTAATTTTTGTTATCCAATTTATTATGAATATAATTTATGAATCCAAATTTTAAAATAAAATAATATTTTCTGTCAATTGGGATTAAATCATTCATATTTATTTATAATGTAAGGAATCAATCATTGGTTGCTAGATATTTGTGGTCATTGTTTTTATAGTTGGAATATCGAGAAGTTTAGTAAATACCAAAATAACTACATTAAATAAAACATAAATTATGGAACTTAACCCATTTATTGAATTTGAGGATAATTATAGAAGAATATCTTAATGTTCATTTAAGGTAAATATTATGTCATGTTTTATCATAATATATACTTTTTTGTATACTATATAGTTCAGACATGAATTGTTCATTTCTTGGTATATAATATTGAGCCTTACTTTTCACGTATTTTGAAACTCCTAGGGAATATTAATTGATTACTCGCTTTTAAATCACATACCATTATTATGTATTTGAATAGAGAAGAAAATGGATGACATGGATTACAACTAATGTGTAACTAATTAATAATAAGGGTACATGATTCTGATTTTAAATAAATGATTATATGTGTTTACCAATATGATTCTTATTCCTCACTCTATGCTTTTTAGTATTATTCAGTGAATGATGGAAAATTTAATGACTATGAGGAAAAAATGGATGATGATATGATTTAATGATATCATTGTTGTTCATTGCATTTTTCAAATAGTTTTATTAAAAACCTAGACCATAACCAACACTCGAACTCACTAATTAAGAGAAATACATATATCACCAAGAGATTTAACGGCATAGACCATGAAGAAAAGAAGGGTTTACATTCACCATGACTTAAATATTATAATAAAGACCAATAAAATTTATTAAAAGTAATGGAAAATATTTTTTTTTGGCAAATAAAGTCATAAATAATAAATTTATAAGAACAAATTAATAACACAATTAATTGATATAAATTTCAACTTACTAATCCATTTATAGTTCATTATTATAAATTCATGGATCCTTTGAAAATTTAGACCCATGAATGACCTATGTTAATAAACAATTAGTAGATTATTTATTACAATTCTAAAATTATATTTCAATTTATTTTACTAATGGTATTTATGTAATAAGAATCATGAAATATATATGGATTGTGTTTACTTATTGAAGCATATATGTATTCATTAAATTAATTCTTTAGGATAACATAGTTTTTTATGTGTTTAAGTTGGATCATAATATTAATGTTGAAAAAAAATATTTATATTTTTTTAAGAATAAAACATGATTAATGATATTATTAGAAAATATATTTGGAAGTAAAACTCATTGTATTTGACATATTTAAGTTAAAAAGATATTTTTGGATGATTTTTATTATTATTTATAGAAATAATTGTGAAGGTATAAGTATTATTTTGGTTTTATTATATAATTATTTATAAGGTGATTATGGATTATCTTACTTTTGGAATGTTATAGGAAATATATTAATATGGATTTTTAAAAAAGTACAGCATACATGTTTTCTGAAAACCCATCACACCCATTAAGGTTGTGAAGCATGAACCCAAAACCATTGAACGATAATAGATTAATGCATATCATTGGTATATATAACATTTTAGTTAATATTTTATTTTTTTAGTTAAATGATTTGATGAATAAATATTGATGTTTTAATTGATTTGTTTCTATTTAGGTTTAGTTGTTTGTAATTTATAATAGATTAATTTTTGTAACCATATTGAAATATGAAAATAGATAGAGATAAATGGATGGATATGTCACTATTTTTGGGATATTATGATATTTTAAAAGCTAATATTAGTTCCCCCAGAATAATATATCTTTTTTGGATATACATTTTGTGGAGTAAGAGATGTCTTGGATGTTGCTGGATGTACAAAATATGGATGGAATAGGGACTATGAAATTTAAATTTATCATGTAATGATATTTCCCTATATTTATAGATATTAAATTAATTCTAAAAATTTAAGAATATCATATTAAAAATATTATCTTAATATAGTCATATATGAAAAATCAAATGGTAATTTAAATAATCACAGGTTTAAGATTTTTGGGTCCTCAAATTTCCAATGGTCATGGAATTTCATATGATTGATGATCTATATCACAATCTATAATTATTTAATATTTTATACCATGAACATATTACAATTTGGAACTAATTTTATCATAAGTACAATTTTCTGTTATTCCATTAGACCATTCTACCGCTATCTCTTATTTATATGAAATATTATTAAATCATTTTATGATGTGGGTTTTCAGGAAATATTTTTAAAAATATCACAAACCTAATTTATAAGTGTAATATCAAATAATGAGGATGTAATTTAATTCTGTTGGAAAGAACTAGACACCAAAAAAATTCGAAATGATTAAAATTGTATTAAAAATATTATGTGACCCATAAAAGCCATTGTAAATAACCACTCAAATTTTTTATTTAAATTTAATATTTTTAATTGAAAGAGGAACATGGAACACCATACTTATAAGAATTGTAATATAGTATAATATTATAATATAGAAGTTATATTGGTTTGTATGAATATTATTAACTAAATTCGTTAAATTATGTTTATATATTGAATATAAATAAAATAAATATCATTTAAATTAAATAGATAAATTTTCTATAAAATATTCATTTTTGTAAAAAAATTGTTTAGTTATGCTTTTTGAAAAAAATAAAAATATATTTTTACAGTATTTTCAAAATTTATTTTCAAATTTTAGATAATTTTTCAAATAAAAATTTAATAGTTTTATTATTTTAAATTATTGTAATTTTTTTGAAAAAACTATTTTATGAATACCAAAAAATGGAGATATTTTTTTAAGACATCCTTTTGTATAAAACAATATAAAATGATTATTTATTTTATAAATTGTTTATTATTTAAATATATTTCAATTTTTTTTTAGAATTATCATAATTTATGTTACTGGAATCAATATCATATTTCATATTGACATTAAATCCTTCTATACTTATGGGAATGTATTATTTAGAAAACTACTTTTTCATCGTGTGTGAAGGAATAATTTTAAATTTGATTCTACAACATTTTTAAATTGAATATAGAAAAATGGAATAAATATTTTCAATCATAATAAATTATATCAATTGATAATATAAAAATAATTTATTAGCCGAAAGAATATAAAAAAATAGAAATTATTTTCTACTGATAACGTAAATATAGGTTTATCAGGGGTCAAACTATGAAGGAAATGGATAAAATGACCTAAAAATTTTTCAACTCTCATTTCTGATCAATATTTTAACATTTTAACATTTATTGTTTGAAAATGACCAATTTTGGTTCATTTTAAAATAATTAAAATTTCAATGTAATTAAATCCTATAAAGAATATAATTTCTGACATCTCCCTCTCTTATAAAAGGCTAAACACATTCCAACCCACTTGAAAAAAATTAATTTAATCCAATATTAAAACTACTACTTTTCCGTTGTCCCCATTCAACATTATATAGGAACTTTTTTCACAAGTCAATACAATTAAGGCTTTTGGTGAAAAAATATCAAAGTTCGATAAAAAATAGTTAACAATGTTAAACATGTGATTTTATTTCTGTTATTATTCCACCTCATTAATAAAATAATAAAATATTATTATATAATATCTTAAGTGTATTCCAGATACTCATATGTCATCACTTTCATGTAAGGGCCTATATCCATATCATCGTCCATCAAATGGGAAATAAAACCGTTGATCATGTGTATGTAACATTATGCGTAACAAACTGAAGTAATTAATTTTCTATAACCAATATTAAAGGATCATTAAAATGATGGGTTTGACACATTTTTAAGATATTTATGTTATTTTTGTATTCCTAAAATTTTAATAACACATATAACTTCTTATGTTCCATTCAGATTAATTTATTATAGTGTCACTTGTTTGTGAGGCAGATTACCCCCTTGTAAAGCAATGTGATTTATCTTTTACTTAAGAATTACATGAAAGTTAAAAAGAATAAGATAGTGATTATTGGTGATATATATAAAAATATATATAATATAAAATATTATTATGATACCCACCTCTTTAACCTTTCATCCATTATTTAAATGATAACATCACATATACATATATACAACCTACGATCTCTACAAATAGATGTGATCCATTATCCATGATCGAAATAAAATAATGATTATAAAATTCATTATAAAGAGGAAATTTTATATTCAAAATAATAATATCATTTTTTAAAATAATTATATATATATTAAATGAATGAAGCAGAACATTCACAAAAAAAACACATGAGAAAACTAGGGAATTTAAAACCATAAAAATGAAAATGAAACAAATATTAACAAATTGGCGATATGATGTAATATGTCGAAAAACTACGATAATATTTTCAAATGATTTTATTATAAATTATTAATATTTTAGAAAATATTATATAAGATGATGAAGAATAATAAACAAAAAGAAAACATATGTAAATAGAATTCATATGAATTTCCCTTTATTGTGAAATATTATTTTTTGGAATGAAAAATTTATTTTATATATTTTAAATACTACTAATTTAATTTATAATATAATGAATACATAATAATTCATGGGATTTTGTGTATTAATTTCATAACTATTTTTAAGTAGATTTTACTTTAAAATTGACATGTGGTAACTAATTTTATAACTGAATTTATTTTTATTGTGTTATATTAAAATTTTATTATCATTAACATAAAATAATTATTTATGTAATTTATTTTAAAAATGATATGTAGTATCATAAAATTTTCACTAAATTTAAAAATAGTAAAATATAGGAGGATAATTAGAGGGGTAACACACAAACACAATTAATCATTGAATATAGAGGGTGTTTTAAACACCCTCAAAATTTATTTTCCATAAATAATTGAGTGAATTATTTATAACACTATATAATAAAAAATTATTGAGGGTTTTATATTACCCATATAAATTGATATTAATGGTGAAATGAGAGGGTATTTTAATCCAATCTGATTTAACCACTGTAAATTGAATTTTACCTTACCAATGGTCAAATTAAATATTCCATATAAATCATAAGGTGGATACATTAGTTATTTTTATTCATAAACACAACTAATTTATTATAATGGGGTAATGAAATCATATAATAAAATAAAAAATACATTTTAGTAGGGGAACATTTTTTATTGTTTCTGGGGATTTTCATTTGATACATACAATCATTTCAATGATTAACTCTCACATCTACATTATGAACATTGTCATGGTTTATGTCACATTATAATTTTAAATAATAATTTTCTATGCCAGAATTCCAATTTAAATAAAATTATTTGATCATTGGTTAATTGACCCATTTTATTTTATTTTTCAATGGTTATTCATGATTTATTAATGTAATATTACGGTTTCGTCGACTCATTAGTAATTAGAATTGTCGTTAAAATTCTTTTAATTATGTCCAAATTCATTTCTCCCTTTGATATAAAATCTATCATCATCGGAAACTATGTTTTATTAATAAATTTAGTTTTCTGAGATTATATAATTGATTTAGTAAAAAAGTTACCATTCATATCTTTTTATAAAATATTTCTATATTATGACTCATGTATTTTTCTATCAAGGATTCTAGATATTTTTGGGAAAACAATAATGTAATCATTGTATAAATAAGTATAACATGTACTAAATTTATAATATCAATGAAAAATAAAGATTTAATGATTAATTTTAAATTTTACATCGTTACATAAAAATAAATTAATTTTTAAAAAAATTTACAAAATATTACTTATTAAAATATTTATAAATGAAAAATATTATGTTTGTCAAGAATGATTTTAATGAAATTATTATGGTATTTTTATTTATAAATATATGAAAAACATTATTTAACATATAATCTACATGTGATGTGTTTTATTTATACCATCCTTATTATTTTTTATAGATGGTTAATGATCTATTCGGTCAAGGTATCAATTTATATTAAATTTCTTGAATAAGGTTTTTCATTTACTTTCCAAGAAAATATTTAGTTCCCTATGATAACTAGAATTAAATATCCCCTAAATATATATATATTATTTATCTTGCTTATTTTAGTTTCATAAATAATATATAATGATTAAATATGTTCTTTAAAACATAGCGTTATTTTTTATTTGGAGAAATAATGAAAAATAAATATTTATTAATAAATATATATATTTTATCATAATAAACATGTTCAGTAGTTAAATGGATTATTTTATATGTGGGGATTTATTCGTATATGTAGTGGTCAGTGGGGTAAAAAAATTATATAACCTATGAAGGAATCATTAGTCTTACGAGGACATCATTTAGGTACTCATAAATGGGATATTACCAATAGTTTAAATCAGTATAGTGAAATGTGTTTTTGTAATGTTATGATGATTCCTGAGATCATTACGTCAATAATTGTTCATTTCCTTAAATATAAATTCAATAATTATTATCCATGATATTTTCAAAATGATATTATCTATTGATTCAGTTAATTATCATGTATTGATGAAATTTATCATGTTTTCAATTATTTAACATTCCATATTTGTTATTAATAATATAATCATGATATAATAATTCTTTAAAGTATGTGGTTGTTCTATTATTTACTTTTTTATGCTGAGTATGATTAAAATTTCATGATATATTCCATAGTACTTAACATACATGGAGTGTGTATGGCCAGCCATATTTTGTTTCCATTCCCATTTATCCTGGAAAAGTTCAAAGAATGATTAGAATGAATATTCTAAGATAAAAAATCATATTCAGAAATAAAATATTTTCTACTATTTTATTCAAAATTATTATTGGAATCATGTATGAATATATTACCAATTCTACGAATCTTTGGTCAATTTGGATGTGATCTCTTGTATATCGTGCCAATATAATGAAGAAAACTTCCAATTAAGTATAATAGGGTTATGGACATTATATATATACTTCATATATAATTAATATATTTTTCATTTAAATAATTTCATATTAACAGTTTTTAGGTTCTTATCTATCTGTTTAAAATTCAATTTCTTTCCATAAATTATCTATATTGTTATCTATAACATTGTATGCTATCATTCAAAGTCTATGTCATCTCATTACAATAATTTTCTCATACATATGTCTTATTGTGTGATGTTAAATATGATCTTTGTACTTCCTATTATCAATTATGAATAGAATGGTTTGTGAAAACATTTTAAAATGTGGGTTTCTAATAAAAGGATTTTCATATATATCATCGTTGACATCTATGCACAAGATCTTATTATGATGAAACAATTTATTTATTGTTGGGAGAATTTGACACCCATAAAACCAGGAGAGAAAATTTTTATTTTTCAGGTATGTTATATAAAACATTGAGCACAAGAAAAATATAAAATATAATATATTAAATTTATTGTCATCGATAGCTTGCAACACATGTAATCTTAAGTCCAAGGGAACCATAAAATTGAATATAATTATAACATAAACATTTAATATTTAGATACTAATTATGATAAATAAATTTTCAATATTATATAATTTAAACATGTAAACAGTATTTTAAATGAATTCCAATTAATTATAAATAGAATAAGAATCATTTCCATAAAGTGAAATGTTTAATAGAAAAAATTATATTTCTGAGAAGTGTATTTTTGACATTATGCAGATAATAAAAAAATATTATTACAATTAATAGATAATATATATTAGAAAATAAAAATAATTTATAAACTAATATAAAAAATTATTCTTTGGATAATTTTTTGGTTTTTTCTAAAAAGTTTGTTTTTTAATGATTTATTCAATTAACGATTATTATTTAAAACATCATTTTGGTCTAAATAAAATAGGAGGATAAATTAAAATAAAAATTTTGATTATTATAAAATTTAATCAATTATATGAAAATTTAATTAATATATGGTGTAGAAATTAATTTTTTAATGAATTTAAAAAATATATCTATCAATAGTTTTGTGAATTTTATCTTTTGATACCTGATTTTCATCATATATGCATGTATAATTATAAATTGGATTCTTCCAAATATTTCAATTAAATTTGAAAAATTGATTGTATATTTGGAATAGGAATAATTGAAATAATAAAATCTTGTAATCTTAATTATTTAACACAATAAATTTTTAAAGTAGAGAATTTATTATTATTGTTAACATAAAAAAATGGTTGACCAGGGTATAAGTTGAGACAATTAGTGTTAAAAATGACCACAAACATGTAATAATGAAATTTTAAGGTAATATTTAGACATTATAACTAATAATGGTTGATAATGACCTATTTTTGAGGATATTGACATGATAAAATTGTGTGAATGGTTAATTTATTATAAAAATTCTACAGAGGTCATGTACCCCATTTAAAAATGGAAACCCACTATCCTCTCCTCTTCAAAATAAAAATAATTTGGTCCTTTTATACATAAAAAATCACATTTTAAATTACCAAATTTCATTCTAGATAAAATTTTATTCATAAATCAAACATTTTAATGATTATATTCAAACATTAGAATGTTATCTGAATAGGAAGTAAAATTCATAAAAGATCATTTTATATGTTTTTCTTCTTTTACCCCTTAAAATAATAAAAACTACTTATTATATAATAAACTCCATTTAATTCAAATAATAATTTTTTATTTTGTTATTATAATGTTCTATTTAGCATATCCTCTTCCATAAAAGGGAATTGAAACCTTCAATCATGTGCACAGCGGACAACTGCCTTAGGAACCGATGTAATTCATTTTCCATCACCATCATTCACTGTAGGATACAATTAGGGATTTAATAAATTTATACAATTTTTTTTGATATTATTATACTTCATGAGTTATAAGATAAATTAGACAATTTTTACATTCCATGTTGTTTAAAATAAGATATTTTTTCTCATGTGTATGGTTGACTACCACCTTGCAATGTGATTTGAATCGTTTATCACATACCCATTACATGGAAACTAGTAAGGGTAAATTAAATGACTATTGTTGATATATATTACCTGTAATATATTATTTAATATTAGTTCATCACCCAATTATATACCCTCTAACATTTTAATGGTATAATAGTGTGAATCAGTCGTACGTATGATATAACAGCACCACTGTGCTATGTGATTCATTTTCTATGACCATCCTTAATGAATAATAATATAACTATATATAATTATTAAATGAAATTATATTTCATTATTATTATTATTTATGTGTTATATCTATATTATATAACAAAAAACAAGAACATTCATAATAAAACCCACATTAGAAAACGATGCATTATACACCCAAACTAACGAAAACAATGAAATATTATAAAAAAATATGTTGTAAAATGTTATAATAGTTCAATACAGTATATTACAACCATGTATATGGTTATATTATAAGTTTATAACTTTTATATAACATAAATTTATGTGGTTACTTTATTTCTTATGAAAACTATGTGTGATGTATGGGCCTTTTTCTGAATTTCTCTTCCCTGAGGTATCTTGTAATGTAATGAACAATATTTCTATTATATAGATTATATAATTCTCATTTTACATGTAATATTTTTATCCCATCATACTTATTTTAATTTTATGTTTCAATTTGATTCTTTTTATTACAAGATGATTTGACTGTAATACTTTCATGTGGTAAAAAATTTCATAAATCAATTTATTTTTATTGGGTTATTTTACTTCTTCATTGCCTTTGATATTTACAAATATTTTTTAATTAATTTTATTTATCTAAATTTTTATTAAAATTTTAATTATTTGTATCTTCATTGGATACCCAAAATCAATTAATTGATCAGTATTCATTTCAATGTTATTATCTTTGTGGGAGAAATTTCATTTTCTCATTTTAGTAGAGATTATTTATTCTAGATTAACAATATAAGGAAATTATTTTATCATTAGATATTAAAAAAAATTAATTTAATTATGACCTGTAAATTTATGAAATTTTCAAGTAATAGTTACATTTTTACACTTGTTGGTAGTTAATATTTTTGTGATTTTTTATAAAATCTACTTTATTATTCTCGTTGTTAGATAATTTTTATTCTTCTAATTCCATGTTGTTTGAAAAAGTATTACATTTTTTTATGTTATTCAATTTATTTATTAAATAATTTATTTCCAATGATTGAATATTTAAAAATTGATTTGAATTAAATATTCAATATCCATTCTAGGTATGGTTTTTTAAATTTCTCCAAAAGTTTGAAATTATTTATTTTATAACATTTACAAAATATATAGAAATTCATACCATTATGAACTCTGATTTAATTAAATATGATTTTGAGATATTAAAATATTGTTTTTAGTAATTTTGTTTCTAAAAATCTTGAAAATATATGTTTTGAAACGTTATTTTAAATGTAGAAATGTTGATATCCTCAAGAATGTTTTTTATTATCTATTTATAAATTAAAACTTCAATTAATTTACATATAACTTATTGGGGATTCGTTTTATTAGTAAAATACTTATTCATTATATGTATGTTTAATGACTATTTTAAAAAATCGTAGTATTGACATTCGGTTCCATGATTCATTAAATTATTCATTAACTTTTTCTTCAATCATTAACCTTCTTATGATTTTTGGACATTAAATATTCCCAAAAAACCCCTATTAAGTATAATAAAAATACATATTTTATAAATATTATATCATATATTTAACGGTTTTTTAATTTGAATGTTATTTTACTTACTAGGGGAAAATTAACTATCCATATTCCATACAAAATAGAAAAACATATTGGTAAAGAATATTTTTATTGGATTAAATCAATTATTCGATATAAAAGGCATTCATTGGGATAAAAGTGATATGTGGGGCATGGTTATGGATAACACCATTATGAATTGGTATTCTCATCCAACTCACCAGTTATGTTGTAATGACCCACCAATTCTCATTGGCATGAGAGTACCATGATTTATTATTAAGTATTTGGCGATATCCCCAATGCCCCAAAGGCTAGAAATAAAGGATGAAGGGTTTCAAGTACAAGCGGGTTATGATTTACACTTTAGGAAATAATCCCATAAACCAACCATAGCCTAACATTCACTATATGATGCATGAAAAAATTAAAGACCAATAAACTCTTCATTTATTTCAAACTACATGAACGTACCCAACAACAGAAGAACCAACTAAGCATCCAAGTACACAACAGATGAAGAATTCAATACTCTCAAAAGACACTACAACATCATGCTCCAAAAGCTCCAAGCTCCAATAAATCTCCTTTTAATCACCACAATCCACTAGTAATAATATGCTTTATCTTTACTGGTGTCCCAAAATACGACATCCATAAAGCACCAATGTGCCAATGTAGGGGTGAGTATAAAACTCAGTAGGTTTTCCCCAATGACATACGTAGAAAAGACACTAGGATAGAAGAGTTATCCACATTTATATAAAAAGAGTTTATTAATTTTTTTTTCTCAAAATCAGTTTATAACTAAATATAAACATGTTTATAACACCATTAATAACTAAAGGCATTCCAAGAGTAATTGAAACCAATTTCTAGGTAAGTTATTTTTAGAGAAAAATTACCAAACATGCTTAAGAACCATTTCACAAACATTCACTTCTGCCATACCCAACCATTTCCCATCCCATGCTACCAACCATGCATGATTCTTTATGAGAGTTCTATACTCATGAGTGGTTTCTCATCAATCTACCAAGTCATCACAAGGTAATTTTTTCCCATGTGCCATCAATACTTTAGCACTGTGCACAAGGTCATAGTTCAACCAAGAAATGTATATGTAATTCCCATATGCAATTAAACCATTGGCACTGAGGAGAAGGGCATATTTGATTCAAGCATCATAAATGCAATATTAACACACACCACATATTCCCAACGATAATACCAAAATAATTCTTTAAATAAAAACACATTTTTATTGAAAACTATTACGGTCAAAACCATTTCAATTCCAAACAATTTCAACTCCAAACCATTTCAAGAAAATTGCAATTTTATTGAAATTTTTTTTTGAATACCACATATTCATCAACCATTTAGTAATTCTAGAAAATCCATAATTTCAAATCATCATTTTAAATTTAACCCAATTTTTCACAACTATTCACCAAGATCACACAATTTCACAAAAACATTAAATTATCCCAAATAAATAATTTTCCAGGTATTTCAAAATAAAAAAACAAATTTTAATCCATTATAATCAATTCTATCAAGAGGAGTTCATAGAGAGGTTGCCTGCAACGATGGTCTTGACGAAACATTAACAATAGATGAAGAACGAACCATAAAGAGGGAAAATTCTCTAAGAGTAGCCTTAGATCTCTTATCATAGGAATATCACAACTGAAAATTGAAATAGTTGGCATAAAATACGTAGATCTACCCACTATAGGTTCATATATGAGAACAAATGGAGATATGAGAAGT
The DNA here is from genome assembly GCA_963277665.1 of Viscum album. Classification (NCBI taxonomy): domain Eukaryota; kingdom Viridiplantae; phylum Streptophyta; class Magnoliopsida; order Santalales; family Viscaceae; genus Viscum; species Viscum album. The sequence goes on from OY728132.1 coordinate 1,971,876,475, forward strand.
AGATCTATGAAGATTTCAGAAATCATGAAAAATATGTAATGAATGGTGACATCCTCAAGAATCAGACTCAAAATCACCAAGGGAAGTATCTTAAATGGCTTTAACTATTGTGTAATAGGTTTTATAGCCTTTTAGGGAGATTAATATTGAATTATGGGCGTTTTGAACATGAAACTAAATAAATAGAGAAAACAGAGCAAGATCCTAGAAAATAGAAACTAGATTTTAACTCTTTGCAAGATTTGACAACACATTTTGTGTAAACTGTTTATGAATCGTGAGACCTTAATTATTTTCCCAAAACTCAGTATAATACCCACAAACTCTCCCACCCTCCATCTTTACCTTTTTTTAAACACATTTTTTATGGAAGAATAACACATTATGAAAACACCCAACATTATGGAAACACCATAATTTATGGAAAAACCAACATTATTTAGATATCCAAATTTATGGAAACAACCATCATTATGGAAACATCCAAATTAATGGAAACTGTATATAGTATATAAACTGTCTATTTTATTGAAACTCTATACTTGTTGGAAGCTCTTTATTTTATAGAAACTCTCTATTTTATGGAAACTGTATATTTTAAAGAAACCCTCTATTTATTACAAACCAAATTAAATAAAAACCAGAGTAAAAAGGTTATGTACCCAAAGCCAGGGGTATTAAATTCTCCCCACCATTGGTCTTTCCGACCTCGGAATGTAGACAATCCCTGCTGGCCAAAAATAGTTCCAGCCACTGCTCTTTTATTTCCTTCTCAATTTCCCAAGTCACATCCTGAATCTGACCATGATTCCATAAAACCAGCACTAGACCTATGCTTTTCCCACACAAAACATTATCATTTCTATCCATGATATGCACTAGAATATGTATATGTGATACATCAAGTTCTATCTCAACGTGATCCCATCTGATCACATGGTCAGGATCCGGGTGATATTTTTTTAACTGGGATACATGGAAGAAATTACGCACCAAACTAAACTATGGTGGTAATGCCAACCGATATTCCACCCCTCCAAATAATTCTATTGTCTCAAAAGGGACAATTTATCTATGATATATCCTTCCCTGATTCCAAAAACGTATTTGTCTATGCCTTGGAGTGATCCTCAAGATGGCATGATCATCCAGAACGAACAAAAACGGTCTTTGATGGTGATCTGTATAATATTTCTGATGACTCTGAGATGCCTCCATCCTAATTCTAATCAACTAGTTCTTCCCTTTTGTTTCATTGACAAGTCTTGTCTAGAATATTGAAGTTTCACTTGTTTCCACCTAGCATAGTGTAGAACGACAAGGTCGCCCATACAGTGCTTCAAACAGAGCCATGTGTATTGAGGCTTGATAGCTATTATTGTATGAGAACTCCACTAAGGGTATATGCTCCTCCAATGAGCCACAAAAATCTATTAAAGAAGCCCACAAATTGCCTTCCAATTTTTGTATTGTTCACTTGGATTGGTCATCTGTTTGAGGATGGTACACAATACTCATAGTTAACTGGGTTCCAAGGGCATTTTGTAATGATTTCCTGAAATGAGATTTGAACCTCAGATCTCTATCTGAAACTATTGAAAATGATACCCCATGCTTCATTAACACTTATAGGATATAATGTTTTGAAAGATCCTCCACCATATGAGTTTCAAGAATTATGATAAAATGGGCCAACTTGGTTAGACGATCTACTATCACCGAAATGGAATCATGTATCCAGAATGCTATTAGAAGACCAGTAACAAAATCCATTACAATTTGATCCAATTTCTATACTAGGATGGGAAATGATTGTAACATACCATCTCGTCGCAGATGCTCTACTTAAACCCGCTGACAAGTTAAACACTGTGAGATGATCTCAGCCACCTTATTTTTCATGTCGCTCCAAAAAAACTCCTCCTTCAATGCCTTATACATATTTTGTGTACCGAGATGTATAGCCCCTATTGATTGGTGGTAAGCATGAAGGAGTTTTTCTTGACAAACCATAGGTACCACCGTCTGATCTTTGAAACACAAAATCTGAACCCCCATCATGTTTCCAGCCATCAATGGTCTCCCCACCATTGAGTTTTAAACATACAACTAGACATTATGAATCAGATTTTTGGGTTTTTTGATAATTTTTACTAAATCAATAACAAGCAAAGCTGAATATAAAACCACTGAATCACATCGGTCTTTACATTCAACATGCATGTTAGCTAAAATAGACATCAACTTCCATTCATCTGATGCTTCTTTCATAAATTGAGCATATGACTTTCTACTCATTGCATCCACCATTGTGTTTTATTTCCCTGGTGTGTACATCAAGTCCAAGTCAAACATTTGGAGCTACTCCAGCCACCTATTTTTCCTCAGATTAAAATTTCGCTGTGAGAAAATGTGTTTTGTGATTTTATGATCCGTAAAACATTGTAATTTACTCACCAAATAGATAATGTCTCTATGTTTTTAAAGCATGGAGGACTACAACTAACTAAAAAACATGTGGTGGATAATTATTCTCATGCACCCTCAACTCTCTTTAAACATAAGAAACCACATGATCTCTTTTCATGTGAACACAACCCATACTTGATCCTTAAGCATCAAAATTCACCTAATACCCTTGTCCGGATTCTTGAATGGTCAAGATAGGTGCTGATGTATGATGAACATTTAAATTCTGGAAAGACATCTGACATTCCCCCATCCTTTGGAATGGAGAATTCTACTTTTCAGAGATGTCATTGGTGAATCAAGTCGTGAGAAATCACACAAAAAGCATCTTTAGTTACCATATATACAATGAAAACTTCATATCTCAAACACATTCTTATGTGGTTACCAAGAGATAATGGCTTCAATAATTTCACAATCAATATAAATGCCTATCTTAGAAATGACATGACCAATGAAACGTACATCCTATATCCAAAAATCACACTTTGATAGTTTAGAATACAAATAATGATCTTTTAAGATTTGTAACACTGTTTCCAGGAGCACCTCATGATCAACCCTTGTCTTTGAATACACCAAAATGTCATCCACAAACACTAGAACAAAAAAATCTATATATTGTGGAAATATCTAATTAATAAATTACATGAAGACATCTGATGCATTTGTTATACCGAAAGGAATGAATACATATTCATTGTAGCAATATATACTTTTGAATGCTATCATTGGAATATCCTCTTTTTGAACTCTCAATAGGTAATATCCAAATGACAAGTTAATCTCGGAGAACCACTAGGCTCCCCTTAATTGACCAAATACATAATCAATTTGTGGAAGTGGATAACTATTATTTATAGTGACATGGATTACCTTAGGATAATCAACACACATTCAATGAATTCCATCTTCCTTTTTACGAACAAAATTGTGATGCCCGTGTAGATGTACATGGTCAAATAAAACCCTTATATTCTAGCTCCTCTAACTGCACATATAATTCCCATAACCTTGTTGGTTCTATCCTATAATATAGAAGGTCAATCGGACTAGTCCCCAGAAGAGGATCGATCGTATACTCCACTTCCCTTGGAGGTGGTAGCCCTGAGATGTTCTTGGGAAAGACATCAGGATATTGATCCACAACAGTTGGAAAAATATTTTCCTCAATCTCTTCCATTGATGCCTAAGTTAAAACTGCCATTTGGTAAGATATCATTCCCACCATTATTGCCAACATGCTCTTTTCACCAATCCTTACAATACTCTTGCCTCAAAAATGATTCTCGATCTTTCTTCTGTCATGAAACTAATTGTTCTCCAATAACATGTGATTTGAGCCTTGAATGTTGTCTACAAATCCATACCCATGATTACATCATAGAAATCCCTATCCAACGTCGAGAAGTCCCATTTTAACTCATCTCCATAAACAGTCATATCACATGTTGTACACACAAATGCTTGAGATTCTCTTTCAAAAAGAATATTTTGTAGTTTCAAAACTGAAGGCATGATTTGCAGTTTTCAACATTTAAATTCAATGACAAGAGAAGAAATGAAGGAATGTGATGCTTGAATATCAATAAACACATGCACCAAGGTATAATTCAAAATAATAGTACCTCTCACTATCGATGGTCCAACCTGATCATCAAAAATCATCTTCATAGCACCATAAATTTTCTTCTTCACTATATTTTTATACTTGTTTCCTTACTGACGATTTCCCAGTTATGGAGTCATGATATTTCTAAAATCACCATTTCTAGCTCCACTTTCCTGACAAGACTGATTCTCCTATCCTTGTACAATTAAAGAATACTATTATTGTGATAGCTGAGAAGTGTCTCGAACACCTGACCTTGGAGCACTGCGACAATAGCACTGATGATGTCCCATATTGTTAAAAATATGACAATCTCTAGGTTGTTCCGTACAATCTCGGTATATTTTGTCAATTAAACCACATTGAAAATAACTTTATTTGATATGGGGTTGTGGAGGAAGGTTTACTGATCCATCCGTCAGGTTCTGATTTCCAATTTCACCATGGAAATTGGTTTCCCTCTTCCTCATGTTCCTAGTGGTTGTGTTCCCCCTATTTCTTGTAGATATAATCATGCCTCCTACCTTAGATCCTTATATATCAACTTCAGCCACAGTCAATTTTTTTTCCATCTATATATATTATGTAATACAAAGAACTATAATCATTGATTGAATCTCATGTCGTAGTCATAATTCAAAGATGCGTTCTTTAAAGATGTACATGCCGCAACTTCTGGTGCAAAGCATACTAAGTTCATGAAATTAGCTCCATACTCTGTGATAAAGAAACTCTCTTGTTTCAGGCTGAATAATTCCATCATTTTCTGGATATTGAACATATGAGAATAGAATTGTTTGTTGAAAAATTCTTAAAAATTCTCCCATGTAAGTCCTTCATCCAATTTAGCATACACCACTAAATCCCACCATTTACATGCAAGATCCTCGAGCATATACGTTTCTTATTTTACATTTAGCTCTACTGGTGTTTTGATGACGTCGAAGATACAATTCATCCTACATAAACACACCTCTACCTTCTCAGGTTTGGAATCACCCTATAAATTGGGTGGATTCTGCATCATGAACTGGATGGTATTCTCCACATATCGTGGCTCATTCCTCGGTTTCCTTATGTCCACATCATGAAAATCATGGAAAATACTATGAACCAACTATTTTTTCACATGTGGTTTAGATTAAACCACATTGTTCACATCGTCATCGGGTTGGTTTCGACAATGCCTACCAGGTGCCATTTTATTAACTAAAAACCAAATCATTTAATTTTACTCTCGATAAACTATTGGATTAGCATTTTAAATTCTATCACATCAACTATCACAACATTTTTTTAAACATCCTTTTTCCCCTCTTCAACTATTTTTCAATCCACTTCACATGCTTTTTAAAATTAATCCATTTTCAAAATACCATATTCATTCGCTCTTTCAATAATTTAATTTGAAAACAAATTTCATACTTTTCAAAAATGACCATTTCTAAAAATGATATATGCCCTCTTAGTGGGATGGAATTCCTCTATAATGCATGTGATGCTAATATCATTGGGTGAACCCATGAAAATAAAATTTCAAAATCATAGAAGTGTCTCCAAATATTTATTTACCCAACTCTCTAGTAACGTGATGTTTAGTATAAAAAGAATAACTACATCTTTTTATGATATATATTTAATGTTCTGACAATCCTACCCATTTCTATGATTCTAATCCAATGAACAGACAAAAGGAATTTCATCTCCAAAACTAAGAACATCGATGACTATTTATTAGGAATGGACCGAACAAGAGGATGCCATTTGTAATGACCCACTAATTATCATTGTCTTGAGAGTACCACGAGTCATTCCTATGACTTCTCCAAGGCACCAAAGGCTGGAAATAAATGGAAACAGGTTTCATGTAAAATTGGGGGACGATTTACCCATTCTGAAATAAACCCATTAACCAACAATAACCAACCATTCACTGTATGATGCATGAAAAAAATGAAAGACCAATAAACACTTGATTTATATCGAACTTCATCAATGTATACAACAGCAGAAGACCCAACTAAGCATCAAGGTACACAACGGATGAACAACACAAGACTCTCAAAAGACACTAAAAATCCATGCTCCACAAGTTCCATTCTGCCAAAAATCTCCCAAGAATCAACACAAGATAATATCAAAAATATGATTTACCTTAACTTGTGTCCCGAAATTTGACATCAGAAAAAGCACCAACGTGGAAAAGTAGGGGTGAGTATAAAACAAAGTATGTTTTCCCCAATGACTTCCCTACTCAACACACTAGGATAGATGAGTTAGCCACATTCATATAAAAATAGTTTAGATAAAACATTTTATCAAAATCAGTTTATAACTAAATATAAAAAAGTTTCCAAAACAATTCATAACCAATGGAATTCCAAGAGAAATTATAACCAATTTTCTGGCTAGTTATTTTTCCAGACAAATAACTAAACAAGCTTAAGAACCATTTCACAATCATTTCTTTTTAGGCATACCCAACCATTTCCAAACCCATGCTACCAACCATGAATGCTTCGTTATGACAGTTCCATACTCATGAGTGGTTTCCTATCGATCTACAAAGCCATCACAAGGTAATTGTTTTCCATGTTCCATCAATCCTTTGGCACCGAGCAGAAGGTCATATTTTAATGAAGCCCCGTATATGTAATTCACATATTCCATTAATATTTTGGCACCAAGGACAAGGTCATATTTCATCAAAATCTCATATATGTATAATGAACACAAAACCCATATGCCCAACGATCCAACAAAAATAATACTTTCAATAAAAACATGTTTTTGTTGAATGTTATTTCTATCAAAACCATCACAATGCCAAAACAGTTCAACTCCAAAACATTTCAATAAAACTACATTTTTATAGAAACAAATTTCTATTAAAACCCACTTTTTCATCAAACATTTAGCAATTCTACAAAATCATAAATTTAATATAATCATATTAAATTAAACCCCCTTTTGCACAACTATTCACCAAGATCACACAATTTCACAAAAAGCATAAATCATCAAAAATGATTATTTTTCAATGAATTTTACAGTAAATAAACAAATTTTAATCTAATACAATAAATTCTATCATGATTAGTTGAGAGAGAAGTCGTCAACATCAAATGTATTGATGAAACTTTAACAATAGACGAAGAATGCATAAGAAAATGGGTCGATTCTCCAAGAGCATCGTTATATGTCTTATACTAGCAATATCACGACTCAACATTGATATATTTGGTATCCAAAAACGTAGATCTACCCACTAAAGGTTCATATCTGTGAATGAATGTAGATCATAGATGTAGATCTAAGAAAATTAAACAAATCAAGACAAATCCGCAAAGAATGGTGACATACCTCAAGAATCAGACACGAAATTGCCATTTCAAGGCTCTTGAATGGATTAAAATCATGTGGGAAGTGTTCTACAGCCTTCTAGGAAAATTAATCTCGAGTTAGGGGCATTTTAAAGCCAAAAAATTTAAATTGAGTAAAAAAGAGCATGCTTCTAAAAAATAGGATCTAGGTTTGACCTCTATGAATGATTTGACCATACGGGTTGTGAAAACCGTTTATGGATCGTGAGACCTTACATATTTTCCCAACTCTCCTTATAAAACCCCAAAACTCTCTCATCCTCTAACTTTATTCTTTTTATGGAATTTTTTTTGAAGCATCACAATTTATAGAAACAACATTCATTATGGAAACACCATATTTTATGAAAACAACCAACATTATGGATATATCCAAATTTATAGAAACAAAAAACATTATGGAATCAAAAAAATTATTGGAAACTATATATATTATGGAAACAATATATATTTTTGGATCTCTCTATTTTATGGAAGCTCTCTATTTTATCAAAACTCTCTATTTTATGGAAACTCTCTATTTTATAGAAACTCGCTATTTATTACACAAATAATTAAAAAAAGTGTGAGGAAGTTTTTTTTGTACTTGATTTAGGGGGTACTACATAGGTAGCCTAAGATAAATGGAATTATGGTGTATACCAAGCATTAAGTTATATATTTTATTTTGAATGGTCTCTAAAGTAGATGCATCGCGATGTTTGACATCAGGATGACCAATAATTATTGTGTTCCTTCATTAATTTTTTTATTATTATATATGTGATCTTTTGAATGATATAAATTTTGGATTCATTTTTATTTATAGTTTATCAATTAAATGGTATCTATGTTCAGTTATTCCCTTTTGCATTTTTATTATTCTTTTTCTTTTCATAATAATCAGGTCATTGATTTAGTGGAATGTGTGTTAAATTTTTTACACTTTAAATTTAGATTTATAAATATAATAATGATATCCATGTTATTAAATTGATTCTATATCTAATTATTTACATTTTCATTTTGATTATTCAATATATAATAATTTTAGTCATGTTATTTAAATTCCATGTTTGTTTATATATTTAACATTCAATATTTATTATACATTATTGATCATTCGGACTTTTTCTGAAGATAGCTTCAAATATACATAACACATAATAATCATTTGAGAACAATTTATTTTTTATACTTTAACAAGAATCCAAATAGTATTCTGGTATTAATATGAAATTATATTATAGAGGAATTATGTTAATCTTGGAAAAATTTATCTTATAACTTTCTCTTTCAAATGTAATATTAGAATCTTACATGCACGAAGATTACCATGATGACAAAAAAATTCGGACATTTAAGAATAATGTATTTATTTTATGAATTTATATTTTTGAATGTCAATTTTAGGAATTATATTGGTTAATTAATAAATTATCAATTTCATAATAAATTATTTTTAAATTTATTAAAATGAAAATATTATATTAAGAATGATACTCAAGGATAAATCTTGTGTATATTTAAATTTAAAATAATGTCTAAGTGAAATTATTAATGTGTCTGATGTGATTATTATATCCTATATAGATTTTTTCTTATATGATTTTTAAACATTATTTATGATTTCATGTATTTTATTAGTTGATATATTATTATATAAATTTAAATTTTAAAGAGGTATATCATTAGGTGTCTTTTAATAATTTTTATATTCATCCTATGGGTTGGTTTTTGATCCTAAAGGATTATAATCATTCAAAGGATATCAAATATAAGGATCTGGATGTTCTTAAACACTTCTATTTTCATTTAGTAGATAATAAATGAGAATCCCAATTTTTTCTATTATTTTCAGTGTAATGAAGATGATATATTTTAATTTCATGTAATTCAATTATTTTGTAAATTTATTATAATTATTTAGTTTTGATTAATATTTATATATTAATCAGGATAATAAAATAGAATTATAGATTTATAATATTACATTTTGATTTAAAATATTTCACACAATGAAATATGAATGTATTTTATTTAACATTAAAGAAATTTTTTCATAAAAAAACATTAATATACATGTAATGTTCAAATTAAATGTTAATAGTAATTTTTTCATGTATATATTCTATAACATACTTTTTTTCTTAATTTTTTTTAATTAAAATATATAGAAAAAATGATATTAAAATATAAATATGACACATTATGTTTTTAAAACTTGTATTATAAAATAATGTTTAAATTATATATTTTATTTTAGAAATAAAAATAGAATGGAAACATGGGTATGAGTTTCATTAGGGATTAATTAGAGAAATGAGTAATTTGTTTTAAAAAATTAAAATAACATTATATTTTTTAGCAGATTATTATTAATTTTGTGAATGGATATGCGATTGGAAAGATAATTTGATATTTTCAGAACATAATGGAATTAAAGAGATTATAGAGGAACAAAATATAAATTTATTTAATGGTTAAAATGAATAAAAGATAATTTTTTTTGAAATTATAAAATACCTTCTTGAATAAATATGCAATAGAAATATTTATGAAAATAATTTTTATTGAGACTCAATTATTTTCCAATAATTTTTTTTAATGTGGGGAATCAATAAATTGAATCATTAAATAATATACAATGAACTTTCTCTAATGAAATATTTTGACACACACTAAGTGTACATGTGTCCTACTTGAACCGTAATGTGGATTTTTTCCTAGAATTTCAATTTTTTTTCAAATATGTATTAACTATTAATTTAGAAAATTAATAATGTTTTCATGTCATTCAGTAATTTTTATTCTAATTACCAATGTATTTTTCATTACCTATGCTTTGACTTTCCAATGAATCAACTTGTTTATCGATCTTTTCTATTTAACCACAAGTAGTTGTAGAATATCACAAAAGAAAAATAGCTCTAATTAATCTAATCTTCACATAAAGGTACATGATTCATTCAACACTCTATTATTTGTGAACCTGTGGTTTAATCATGGTTTATATTCTTAATAATGACTAAGTTTTAATAAAACTATAATATTATATATCGTTAATATTTGGAGATTAATAATCGCATGCAACAAAAATAATATTTTAAAATATTGAAATCATGGGAAGATTAAATAATATTAAATAATTGATAAATATCATGAATCATAGATAATATTTAAGAACTTATAAATCACATATTGGATGAATATAATTTGTTGATCATATAGAGAGAATAATCTTGTGTGATAATTTTTCTAATTGTTTTTCTATGATATTGATGTTAAAATAAAATAAATATAAAAGATTATCATGTTGTATTTATAGTGAAGAATAGTAATGGTTTGAAATATTGTGACATTTGTAATTCTGTGAGAATGAAAATATTTTATCTAGATGAGTTCAGTGTAGATATTAATCATTAATATAAATTTATTCTTAGTGTTGTTTTAATTTACCAAATGTGTGGATGATAAATATGTTGTTTCCAAATAATTTATGTTGTTCAATATTAATCCCGACATGTGATAATTTATCTTGGTAGTGTAAGTTCATTTTAGGATTACCCCGATAAATAATGAATTGAATAATGGAAATATTAATTTAATTGGCAGGGTTTATAATGTTTCAAAATGATGATGTAAAATATTAGATTATAAAGATAGGAATTATAGTATCAAATTAAAGGGTAATATTTTATAAATTCATTATCCTAGAAATGGTATTGTAATTATATAAAATAATTTCAAATTATTTAATTACTGTTAAAAAATATCCTTGATTGAATGCTTGATACCTTGATCAGAGTGGTAGAAAACATGTGTCTTGGGCGATAATTACTAAATATTAGTCAAAGTCAAAATAATTTCCCTTAGATTTTATTGTATGTATTTCAATTTAAATTCTATAAATTCATATTCCAAAACTCCCAAGTGTTTAATAAAAACAGAAACCAAAATTTTGTAAGTGACTTCCCTAATATCTTGGTTGGTAACGTAATTAATATCCTTCCATTCCTTCTCTCCCATCCCCTCATTTTCTTTAAAATTGTGTGCAGATACTTGTATTGTGATGGATTTTGTAATAATATATGTTCTCACAGATTTTGTGATGTATTATTGATTCACAATTCACTAAATGTTGGATCTTATTTTCTCATTTTATAAAACAAACTTGTATCTAAAAATTGTTGTTAAAATATATTGTGGGAATACATACATGGATTATGATAGATTAATGTATAATTCATTTACATTGGATTATGTGGATACCTATAAATTTTTTTTATTACCAATGGTTATGATGATGATGAAGATTTGTTGAGTTTTATATGAAGAAACAATGTCTATGATACTTATTCGTTCGAATGAGATATACATTTTTAAGAGAAGAACAATGTATGTTTGGAATTGGTGTGTTAGGTTTGAAAAAGAATGTGGATGTTGAAAGTAGATACATTAAAAAAATATAAGTATATATATTCTTTTATATATAAAAGTTTAAAATTATTCATTACATAATGAGTTATTCTGGGATATGAGGGTAAAATTGTAATACTCACTTATGTTAAATGACAGTTGTATTAGTATATTCATCGAGATTTATTTTGATACATTCTCATTCAAAACACGAGTCTTTGAGTTTGATCTTATATAATATATATGGTACTCAGAACATGTTTATATATAACCTATTTGATAGGTTTATAGGTTATTAATTATTATTTTACTAGAAATTACTAGCTCATATGTGTTTTTATATAGCTGTCAGAGCAATTAATTATTTTGGTCACATCGAAATGAATCTTTTATATTTATTTTATAAATATTTTTTTCTAAAAAAAAATCACGTTTTTGTTCGATTATATATAATTTTTGAAATGTAATTTTTTGTATGTTCTATCATATCTCTTATCCTAAAATTTAAATTTATGGTAATCCATCAAATATATGTGATTTATAAACCCTCAGTGAAATCTGCAAAATCTTGGACTATTAGATGCATTCTTTTGGGAGCATTATATGAATTTTTCATTATCTCAGTGGGATAAGTATCATGGGATGGTAGGTTCAATATATATATAAGACCCCACCCATAAAAATAAATACATATTGATTCGATTATATATAAATAACTCACCATACATGGGAAACCAATGGAAAACATTTTTTTCGTATCATTTGCAAATTATAACGAATAACATGATATGAAATTATGATCGATTGTTAACAATAATGTAATCACATAAAATGAGTGTTTATTAAATTATGTTATAATGGGATTTAATAAAAAATATTTTATTATATGAAAAATAATTTTGGAGTTAAACATTTCATTTTATGTGAATCACAATAGTGTCTTTAGAAAACATTTCATAATATATTATAATGTGGTTATGTTATAAGAAATATCAAAACATGATATCTTCAGACAAATATAATTAATAATAATTCAATCAATATTTTAAAATAAAATTAAGATGTTCATATTTGAATTGAAATAATGATTGTCAATTAGAAATGTGTAGTGGATGATAATATTTGTGATCGGGAAAGGAAAACATTTTTCAATGTTTTAGTATTATGTTTATTGAAATCAACATCATATATAAATTTGTCATAAACTCATTTAAAAAGTGGTAAAGATAACAAATGAGGAAATAATAAAAGATAACTATTTTAAATTAAAAATAAAAATTTAGGATATTTGAATAATGATTATATACAGAAATTAAAGAGATAATAAAAACATAGGTTTGATGTGAATCATTTTTTAAAATGTGATATTTTAATTTTGTTGGAAATCCATAAATAGATAATTAAATTAATTAAATTTATTATTTTCCAAAAACAATTGATGTGATATCATTTTTAAAAGATAAATGCAATTATAATACATTATTAATGGATTCTATTAAATAATGGAAGTTCAGCACTCCGTAAAAGGAAATTTAGTGGTTTAATAACACTTATATTTTCTCTTGACTTCCATGAATTTAATTTAACACACAATATAATAATATATAAAAATATTAGTTACATATTTTAATTTTTTAATCAATCCTATTACCCAATATAAACTTCAATTATAGTCATTTATTATAAATTTATTTATTTGTTATAGTTTATATTCATTCTTAGATTTTAGCAATTTTTACTTTTTCACTCATTATTTTATATTTCAGTCTTTTTCAAAATTTACTAATTCCATTTTCATAATTCCAATATTATAAATGATTCATATATCACATGGTTTTGGAAATCGAAACTTTTTTGAATATAATTGAAAATATTCTATTAGTGTTATAATCTACCAACCATATAAAAAATTTCATCATAAAAATTTCACTACTCAGATAAAAAGAATAATGGATATCATTTTTCCATCACGTCACATAATCCAGTTCCAATGTTTCTTCATTATTGTCAAGATTCGTCTAGAGAAATATAACAAGGTAGGTACACTTATTTCATAGAACTATATCTCTACGATCTAATATTTATAATTTTTATTCCATATAAGAATCATCACGATCTTCAATAGAATCCATTGTATTTTTTAAAAGATAAGGATCATGTTTGTAAATTATCATGATATTTTCAGTGAACACATTGTTGAACACGAGAGAGGATTGGTGTAAGAGTCATGTGACAATATACCATCCATTATCAACCATGAAATATGAATTGGGAAATATTACTAGTTCCCTATTATCCTAATTATCTAAATCAAACAATATATAATATGGATACATTAAATGGAATTATTTTCCCATAACCATTGAAATCCATATTTTTGTAATGAATTTAAACATAAATTCTCTATCGAATATAGGATTCCTTGATGCAATGTTGAATAGTTTTGATTATATTTTTATTTACTCATCTATATCAGGCCCCCTTAGTAATATTTATTTAAATTGATCTAGTCATGATAGAGATATAAAATAATATATATATATATATATTAAGATAAATGCATGTAAATGATTTAATGAAATATATTCTTATATAAAAACCTGACAATATGATGTTGGTAATCCAAATAACCAATGAAATCCATAGGAATTTTTCTCGACATATCCTTTTGGAATTTAATGGTTATATAAAACTAATCATAAATCTATGGATGATAAGTGTAAAATTTAGTCAACTATGATTCAATAATCTAGTGAAGGCTTCATCATAATAATAAGTTAAACCTTTGATCTCAACCAGATACAATATAACATAGATAATATGAATCCATTCAACAATATAACTTTAAATTTTGAAAATCATTTGAATAACTAAATATTCTTAGATAGATGTGATGTAATATGATTTATTAAAGGGATAGTCTATAACCAAAATTTAATTTTGAAACTTATACATTTTTTAGAGTTTTATTAAAATATTTAGGGTGATGCTTTCAAATTTCTATTTTTGAATTGGTAGTGGTTGTAACAGTCCCATAGATCTTTTTCCCACCATTAGTATTATGACATACCATTCATTGAACTACATAATATGAAATATATCAATTCATGAGGTCCATAAAAAATATTATTTCATGTTCCTTTTAATTATCATATATCTAGGATAAATAGAGAGTGATAAACTATAAAATTCCTCCAATACCTCAATCATCAAAACTGGTATAGAAAAAACACCTACATTGTTCTAGAACCATATAATCCTATTACAATAATGTTTGAAGTAATTAACAATTATAATCTTATTTTACAAATATATATCTTCCATATGTTACTTTTTAAACCTCACATTAATATATGGTTGAACAATAATGTAGGATTGAAAACATTTCCCCACATTCCTTAATATATTCAAATCCAGTGATTAGAAAGCAATAAATATTAGATCATTTTTTATTTCCTTTGTAGATAATATTTCATGATAATTTAATCTCAAAGAATTAGGCACATTGTTATTTTTCCAGATTAGTTATCTGTTTATAAATCATAAATATTACTCATTTCCAACTACATTATCTTCCCAAAAATTTCACACATTTTTTGTGAATATATTTTTTAGTCATTTACGATGAGTATATATTTGATTTTTTTCTATAAAGATAATACCTATGTATAAATACTGTAAAAAGTTATTATATAAAACTATAAATCATGAGTGGGAGAGTATAAATCATGAAACATAAATTTTCATGACGCATAGGATATAACTATAAACTCATTTAGAAGGACGCATCCAAATACTATATTCAATGCATCAATATATATAACAAACTATAAGGCCCCAGCCTTAAACCTTACATAATATTGAGTTATCACAAGATTACACGTAGAGGATCTTTTCAGGTTTGGAGTTTTAGAGAATTAGATCATAAAACATGCATTACAACCCACATTTAAACAAAGTGGTTACAATAAAAGGTAGTATTATTTTTCCCATCAACAGAAACATATTGAAAATAAAACATGGATTATTTCTTGACACTTCCTTTACACTATCATCTTATCGTGTACCTTTCCCGTGACCTGTGAAAAACATTTCAAAAACTTGGGATGAGCATAAAAACTCAGTATGGGTTATAAAAAAACATGGAAAGGAAACATGAGTTCATATATACATAAGAATGAAATCATACATTACCTATAAAACATAGGCACATTAACAATCCTCATAAAATCATGAATAAATCATAGAAATCATAAGACATAAAGGTAACATGAGGCATTCATAACATTCTTACGTATGGAGTAACCCTCTTGGTTAGGTTTGGAATACCCATCACAGTATATTCCCTAAATCTCTTCAGAGAAACCTAAAAGTTTCACTCCTTCACGTTACCCAATGCATTGGAGAGCTATATCGGGCTCACCCGCCCTTAGTTTATCATGGAACAATCCGTCTTCATAATAATGCCCAAGAACCTCAACATAATCGTATCACATAAAACATGCATAAAGGAAACATAACATTTCCACCTTTCAATCACAAGATATCAATAAAACACATTGATATAAATACATTATGAAAAACATTTTCAATACCAAAATAAAATAAAATTAAAACATGGTATTTATTTTCCTTTTAAGAAGAAGGTATGGCTTGTAGAGGAAGCCGAAAATGAAATAATGGTCACGGAGGCGGAGAAGTCGTTGTCGCCGCATACGTACGACAAAAACATTCCCTTTTGTCATTTTGTAAAATGCTTCGTATAAAAAAGATTCCTTTTTGATAAACATAAAAGTCAAAGGGGTTTATACACCATATAAAAAAAGTTGTGTATAAAACAAAATATGCCTCAATGAAAGGAGATTGAGACGAAGTCCCATACCTCGTATCCGACTTGAACCGACCGTTCTTTAATCTCCAGAATAATAATCATGAGTTAATCTCTAATTTCATAAGAACCTTTTTAAAGTTCATTATTCTTTTATACCATGTTATGAACATAATGTAATCATTTAAGTTAATAATGTTCATAATATCGGTATTTGGTTCTTAAGTCAAAAATAGACTTCTTACACTTACATGTTGTTAATTTGGTCAAAGGATCGTTATATCCAGAATGATATTAATGAATTGGATAACATATATATCATATATATTCAGCATATACATGTATTTATTATATTACATCACATTCAGAGGTAAGAAATGAAATGCACCGTTCATGGAGACGGTAATCCGTACGTACGCATGAACGCTACTTCCATTTCTATTTCGTATTTTCTGGAATGAAATCATAATTATATAAGAGTATATTATAATTCCAGTGTAATAACATATATAATATCATTGACTTTATCCTTTACACATCCGACATATGGTATTGACGAATCAAATCACTTTCAGGGGGCGGTAGTACGCATTTCCTAAAATGAAGATATCGTGTTTACCAATAATGAAAACAATAATGGTATGCCATAAATAAAAAATGCAGAAGCTTAAGGAAATAATAAAAATATTATATATCATATATAAAAAGAGTGACATCTTAATGGCCACCTTTGAAGGCGTTAAAGGAATGTTGAACAATCATCGTTTTGGGAGGCATAAATTCACCATCCACGGAAACCGTATGTTCTTTAACACTTAGATGTAGGTTTGTGTAAGTTTATCTTGAATATTTCTTATAAAAACATCCTAGTATATTTAGGATACTGTATTTGTTACAAAATAAAAGAATCAAAAGAGTTTAGGGGGTTAGAGAAGCGAAATAAAACAAAAGGACTCAAAAGAAAATATTACCTTAAAATCGGGTAACTTCCTTTGGTTTGAGCTCAATGGCTTCCTTGGGAAGACTTATGCCCAAATTGAGGCTTAAAGGAGTAATAGAGGGAATTGGAGAGAGTAAATGGGCAGGGGATGTCCGAGCCAAAGGCTTGAGGAGTGTGTGAGATGAGGTAGAGGTGGGGGCCTTTTATAAGAGGAGAGGAGGGGCACTCTTGGAAAGTAAAGATAATTTACTTTATTTTAAAAAGAGTTTCGGATTCAAAAGGACCCACATTGATATAATTCTAGGTTAAGGTGATAAGGGTTCGAAATCCACCAATTCAATAGGTTTTGGACACATGTATGTCTTAGATATTACATTATCTTTTCATTTTATTTAAATCCTTTATTAATGAGGTATTCACTACATCATTATGATGTCATAAATACATTTATTTATTTAATTTCAAAAAATTATAAAAAATCTACTATGATGTAGGAAATATATTTATATTTCCAATGAATATTTATAGTCAAAAATATGACTTGTATAACCCCATATAAAAATTGTTTTAGTAAAATAACTCATGTTTGTGTCATTTTTACTTTAACATTAAATAAAAAGTTATTTATGTCATTTCCCAACCAAAGTGGCTCCATGGGGTCCCCAAGTTGTCCCATGGCTTTTCTTGGTCGGCCACGACACATCCCATAAGGTTAGGACATGTTTCTAGGTCATTCCATATTATTAAAGCATTATTTTTACCTTAAACTAACCTAATTACCACTAATCGTGATTAAAAACTTAATAAGTTACTATTCACCAAAAAATTATTTTAATCTCATTGAACCACATTTATTTCTTAATGAAAACCATGTATGTCGGATTTTTGAAATTCAGAACACAAAAGTGGCAAAGTTTCATTTAAATGAAAAATCAGTTTCTTTAACTACCACTTAGTGGTTTCAATATTCATCAAAAATTGATGTTTTTTAGAAAATTACCAAAAAATCACCCTAAACTATATTTGATATTACAAATTCAATAATGAAGTATATTTTAAAAAATTCAAAACATATAAGTCACATTAATTAATTTAATAATTAATTCCCGCTGTTATGACAAATAGCGTGTTTTTATGAAACAATAAGTATCAAAGGATTGACAACAGTTTAAGTCCAATTTCAAATTGAAACTGATTCCAATGACCACCATTGGATTAAATGGTAAAAATATATTCTAATTTCACTTCAAAACCAATTAAAAAGATACTATAATCATATAAATAAATTAGATTAGAAAGCAGTTTTGATGTAAAATGCAGTATTTTCCACTATTCATTAAAAAATGAACATTGTTAGAAAAATACCAAAAATTCACAGAATGTAAATTTTGATGTCCCAATCATAAAGAATAAGTTTATTTTGACAAAAATTGTTTATAAAATTGTCAAAAGATAGATTCAAAAATGTTTTTCCATCAAAGGAAGTAAAACAATCTTTTAAATATATTAGTGTATTTCATGCTTAAGATTGGATTTATTTTCATTATAAGCCTCTAAAAGACTATCTAATTCATTAATAGACATAGATAAAATATCTATTATTCATTACTTACTTGGGATGTTACATCCTTCCGCCCTTTAGAAAATTTCGTCCCCACAATTTATTTTCTTATCGAATAAATGGGGGTACTTATCCCTCATTGCAATTTCAGATTCCCATGTTGCCTCTTCCATCATGTGGTTTTTCCACAAAACCTTTACCTTATTAATCACCTTATTCTGTAACACTTGCTCCCTGTGGTCTAGAATCTATACCGGTTTTTCCTCATATAATAGGTTCTCGTCAAGATGTACTACTTCTGGACTCAAAACATGAGATGGATCTGGCATGTACTTTCTCAACATCAAAACATGAAAAACATTGTGTACCTGAGATAAACTCGGAGGTAAAGCCACTCGGTATGCAACTGATCCAACTGTGTCTTGAATTTCGTATGGTCCAATGAACCTTGGACTCATCTTTCCTTACTTACCAAATCGCATCACACTTTTCCATGGTGATACTTTGAGAAAAACATGATCACCTACCTCAAAAGATATATCCTTCCTCCTGTTGTCTGCATAACTATTCATCCTACTCTGCGCTGTTATCATGTGCTTCTGAATCAGCTGAACTTTTTCTGCCAACTCTTCTACCAATTCTGGTCCCTTCAACTTCCTTTCACCCACTTCATCCCAGAAAGCTGGAGTTCAACACCGCTTCCCATATAACGCCTCAAATGGTGCCATCTGTATACTGGAATGAAAACTGTTATTATATGAAAATTCAACCAAAGAAAGATGATGGTCCCAACTTCCCTGATAATCTATAGAGAAAGAATGTAGCATATCCTCCAAGGTCTGAATTTTTCATTCTGACTGCCCATCTGATTGAGGATTAAAAGTTGTACTAAAATTTAATTCAGTACCCAACGACTTCTGAAGGCCTTTCCAAAAGTTAGAAGTAAACCTGGCATCACGATATGATACAATGGAGAGGGGAACTCCATGCAACCTGACTATCTCTTTAAGATACAAACGGGAAATTTGATCTAGGGAAAAAGTATCTCGTATAGCAAGGAAATGAGAAGATTTGGTCAAGCGATTAACAATAACCCATATTGCATTATTACCTCGAGATGTCTTCGGTAATCCCACTACAAAGTCCATGGATATATTCTCCCATTTCCACTCTGGCACTGGTGAAGGCTGAAGCATCCCTTTCGGTAACTGCCGCTCTGCTTTAACCTATTCATATGTCAAACACTTCATAGTAAAATCAGCAATATCCTTTTTCATTCCATCCCACCAGCAATACTCCCGCAGATCTCTATACATCTTAGTACTGCCCGGATGAACTGAAAACGGAGAACTATGAGCTTCACATAACAAATATCTTTTCAACTGTGAATCACAAGGTACACACAATATCTTCCCAAATCTCAAAACACAATCATTATCAATGTTGAATTCAGGAAACTTACCTTTCTGAACCATCTCTACCTTTTTCTGCAACTCAATTTCTTGCTTCTATGCTTGCTTGATTCTGCCTGATAGAGAAGATATCACTGATACCTAAAACAAAACAGAAGGAATTCTTGCACACAAAACTTCTATGCCAATTATCATCAAATCCTTAACCAAAGATCACGTTCCAAACACAACCTTGCTAATGAAGCATTACTTTTAAGACTCAAAGCATCAGCCACTTTTTTTTCTTTTCCCGGATGGTAATGAATCGTACAATCATAATCCTTGATTAATTCTAGCCATCTCCGTTGTCTCATGTTCAATTATTTCTGAGTGAATATATACTTTAAACTTTTGTGATCAGTATATATTTCACACTTTACTCCATACAAATGATGCCTCCAAATTTTTAAAGTGAAAACAACAGCAGCTAATTCCAAATCATGTGTAGGGTAATTTTCCTCATGAGTTTTCAACTGTCGTGAAGCATAAGCAATTACCTGATCATTCTGCATTAGGATGAAACCAAGTCTTTTCAATGAAGCATCACTGTATATAACAAACTCACCATTCCTGGATGGTAGTTCCAAAACTGGAGCATTCACCAATCTTCTTTTCAATTCCCGAAAACAATAATCACATTCTTTTGTCCAGATAAACTTAACACCCTTCCGAGTTAGCTTAGTCATTGGACTAGATAATCGTGAAAAATTTCTATCAAACCTTCCGTAATAGCCTGCCAAACTAAGGAATCTACGAATCTCGATTACATTTGTGGGTCTTGGCCATTATTCCACAACTTTTGTTATTGCAGGATCAACAGTTATTCCATCTTTAGAAACAATATGACCAAGGAAAGAAATTTGTTGCAACCAAAACTCACACTTGCTGAATTTTCCATATAGTTTCTTTTCTTTTATGGTTTGCAAGATAAACCTTAAATATCTTTCAGTCTCCTATTTACTTTTAGAAAAAACCAAAATATCATCAATTAAAACCACCACAAACTTATCCAAGAACTCATGGAAAATTCGATTCATTAAGTCCATGAATATAGCAGGTGCATTGGTTAGCCCAAAAGGCATTACTAAAAATTCATAATGGCCATATCTCGTATGGAACGCGGTCTTCGGAATATCTTCCTCCATTACCTTCAGCTGATGGTACCCCGATCTCAAGTCAATCTTTGAAAAAAACTGAGCTCCCTGGAGCTGATCAAACAAATCATCAATATGAGGCAAAGGATATTTGTTATTAATAGTGATATTATTCAAGGCTCTATAATCATTGCAATGTCTCATAGAACCATTTTACTTTTTAAAAAATAAAACAAGAGCACCCCATGGTGATGTACTAGATCGAATGAAACCTTTCTCTAATAAATCTTGCAATTTCTCCTTCAACTCTAAAAGTTCAATTTGAGACATTCGATAAGGAGGTTTTGAAATAGGCTTAGCATCTGGAACTACGTCAACAGTAAACTCAACTTCTCGATATGGTATTATTCCAGGCAACTCATCAGGCAAAACATCAGGATACTCATTTACCACTGGCACATCATTAATCTAAACAGTTCCTTTATTTTCAACGATGTGTGCAAGGTAAAATTCATTTCCATATTTTACAAGATTCTCAACCTCTTGATAAGTTATCAATAGTAAGGGTTCATTCTTGTACACAAACTAAAAGTAATTCTGAAAAGAAAATTCTTTAGCTCTACAGTCAATCTTAACACGGTAAATAGAGAGCCAATCCATACCTAGGATAACATCAAACTCTACTAGAGGTAGAATAATAAGGTTTGCAAGTAGGTTCTTTCCACAGATAAGGATAGGAAGATTCTTATAAATTCTTTTTGCCTCAACATTTCCCCGAGGAGTTTCTACCAAATGTTCAGGTGTCATTTCATGAAATGGTATTCCCATTTTACTAGAAAAGGTTTCAGAGATGAAAGAATATGTAGACCAAAAATCAAACAACACACTGGCATAATCTGAAAAAACAAACAATGTACCTGATAAAACTTCATTTGATGGCCCGACATCTGCTGATGTAGTTGCAAAGGATTTCACCACCCCTTTCTGCTTGTAGTCTAACTGCTTCCCATCACTCAAGCTCTTTGTCGGACACTCATTTTCATAGTGACCCATCTCATTGCACTTATAACATTTCACTAACTGTAAATCAAATTTGGTCTTACCTTCACCTTGATCCTTTTCAGTGCAATCACGAGCCTTATGTCCCATCTTAACACATCGGTAGCACTTTCCATAATTCAGAAGACATTCCCAAGCATGCCTTTTGCCACATTTATCACAAACTGGAAACATAGTTTTATTACCATCAGACTTTTTTGAAGAATTCTTACCTTTCTCCTGCCACATCGGTATCTTCTTCTGCTGGTTGTTATTGAACACTTAGTCATCAGAAAACTCCATTTCCACCTTCTCAGTACATCGAACAACCTTTTCATAACTTTTAAACTCACAAGAAGCTAATGCCCTTCGATATTTTGGATTTAATCCTGAGTAAAAATGATTGATTTTACTATCAAGGTCTCAGATAAAATTTGGAGCATACCATGCCAATCGAGTGAACCTTTCTTCATAGGTAGCCACTGAGTCTTAATATTGCCTCAATTTCAAGAATTTCTTTTCCATCCTATGTCGAACAGCCTTAGGAAAATACTTATCAAGAAACATACCTTTGAATTCATCCCAGTCGATATCGTCAACCTCATCAGCGTCCCTGATATTTTTAACTATTGACCACCACTGATCTGCCTCACCCTCCAAACAGTAAATAGCAAGACTAACCTTTTGATTGTCTGAACACCCCATGACATCGAAAATCTTATCCAGTGCTTTAATCCACCCTTCAGCTAACACAGGGTCAGATGATCCTCTGAATTATGGGGGATGTTGCCTCATCAAATGTTCCACCATTGACATGTTCCTCTGTGGTTGATCTGGCTGATCTCGTGCATGGATACCACCACTATTTATAGCCTGATTCAACTGATCCATCACTGCAAAAAACTGTTCAGTTCCAATTCCGACCATCTCAGTATGCTGATTTGGAAGGTTATTTCCTTCTGTATGCCTTCCTAGCACTGCTTCCCTGTTACCTCTGGGGAAAACCATTCTGAACAAACATGTCTTAGATGAAGCAACATGGTAATCTTCAAATGCTATATCATTTCAAAAGAATATTTTTGATAATCATCTAATAAAATTCAAACTCCTAATGTTATCTAAACCGACCTTTGATACCAACTATAAGGACCCAGTCTTAAAGCTTACATAATCTTGGGTTATCACAAGATTACACGTTGAAGATCTTTTCATGTTTAGATTTTTAGAGAATTAGATCTTAAAACATGCATTACAGCCCCCATTTAAACAAAGTGGTTATAATAAAAGGTAGTATTCTTTTCCCATCAACGGAAACTTATTGAAAATAAAACATGGATTCGTTCTTGACACTTCCTTGAAACTGTCATCTTATCATGTACCTTTCCCGTGACCTGTGAAAAACATTTCAAAAACTTGGTATGATCATAAAAACTCAGTATGGGTTATAAAAAAACAAGTAAAGGACACATGAGTTCATATATACATAAGAATGAAATCATACTTTACCCTTAAAACATAGGCACTTTAACATACATCAAAAAATCATGAATAAATCATATAATTAATAAGACATAAAGGTAACTTGATGCATTCATAACATTCTTACGTAGGGAGTAACCCTCTTGGTTACGTTTGGAATACCCATCACAGTATATTCCCTAAATCTCTTCGAAGAAACCTTAATGTTTCACTCCTTCACGTTACCCAATACATTGGAGAGCTATATCGGCTTCACCCACCCTTATTTTATCACAGAACCACCCATATTCATAATAATGCCCATGAACCTCAACATAATCATATCACATAAAACATGCATAAAGGGAACATAACATTTCCACCTTTTAATAACAAGATATCAATACAACACATTGATATAAATACATTATGAAAACCATTTTCAATACAAAAATAAAAGAAAATTAAAACATGGTATTTATTTTTCTTTTAAAATGATGGTATGGCTTGTAGAGGAAGCCGAAACTCAAATAATGGTCACGGCGGCGGAGAATTCGTTGTCACCGCATACGTACGAAAAAAACATTCCCTTGTGTCGTTTTGTAAAATGATTTGTATAAAAAATATTCCTTTTGGATAAATGTAAAATTCAAATGGTTTTATACACCATATAAAAAAAGCTATGTATAAAACAAAATATGCCTCAATGAAAGGAGATTGAGACGAAGTCCCATACCTCGTATCCGACGTGACCCGACCGTTATTTATTCTCCTGAATAATAATCTTGAGTTAATCTCTACTTGATTAAGAACCTTTTTCAAGTTCATTATTCCTTTTATACCATGTTATGAACATCATGTAATCATTTAAGTTAATAATGTTCATTTTGTCAGTATTTGGTTCTTAAGTCAAAAATAGACTTCTTACACTTACATGTTGTTAATTTGGTCAAAGGTTAGTTATATCCAGAATGATATTAATGATTTTGATAACATATATATCATATATATTAAGCATATACATGTATTTATAATATTAAATCACATTCAGAGGTAAGAAATGAAATGCACCATTCATGGAGACGGTAAGCCGTACGTACGCGTGAACGCTACTTCCATTTCTATTTCGAATTTTCTGGAATGGAATCATAATGATATAAGAGTATATTATAATTCCAGTATAATAACATATATAACATCATTAACTTTATCCTTTACTCATCCCACATATGGTATTGACGAATCATATCACTTTCAGGGGGCGGTAGTACGCACTTCCTAAAATGAAGATATCGTGTTTACCCATAATGGAAACAATAATGGTATGCCATAAATGAAAAATACAGAAGCTTTAGGAAATAATAAACATATTATATATCATATATAAAAATATTGGAATCTTAATGGCCACCTTTGAAGGTGTTAAAGGAATGTTGAACAATCATCGTTTCGGGGGGCATAAATTCACCATCCACGGAAACCGTATGTTCTTTAACCCTTAGATGTAGGTGTCTGTAAGTGTAGCTAGAATCATTCTTATAACAACATCCTAGTATATTTAGGATACTGGATTTTTTACAAAATAAGAGAATAAAAAGATTTTAGGGGGTTGGAGAAGCGAAATAAAACAAAAGGACTCAAAAGAAGACATTACCTTAAAATCAGGTAACTTCCTTTGGTTTGAGCTCAAAGACTTCCTTGGGAAGACTTCTGCCAAAAGTGAGGCTTCAAGGAGTAAGATAGGGAAGTGTAGAGAGTAAATGGGCAGGGGATGGCCGAACCAAAGGCTTGAGGAGTGTGTGAAATGAGGTAGAGGAGGGGGACTTTTATAAGAGGAGAGGAGGGGAACTCTTGGAAAGTAAAGATAAGAGACTTTATTTTAAAAAGAGTTTCGGATTCAAAAGGTCCCACATTGATATAATTCGAGGGAAATGTGACAAGGTTAAAAATACACCCATCCAATAGGTTTTGGACATTTGTATGTCTTAGATATTACATTATATTTTCATTTTATTTAGATCCTTTATTAATGAGATAATCGCTACATCATTATGATGACATAAATACATTTATTTATATAATGTAAAAAAATTATAAAAAAAACTATGATCTAGGAATTCTATTTATTTTTCCAATGAATATTTATAGTCAAAAATATGACTTGTATAACCTCATAGAAAAATTGTTTTAGTAAAATAACTCATGTTTGTGTCATTTTTACTTTAACATTGAATAAAAAGTTATTTCTGTCATTTCCCAAACAAAGGGGATCCATGGGGTCCCTAAGTTGACCAATGGCTTGTCTTGGTCGGCCATGACACATCCAATAAGGTTAGGACATGTGTCTAGGCCATTCCATAATATTAAAGAATTTTTTTACCTTAAACTACCCTAATTACCACTAATCGCGATTAAAAACTTAATAAGTTACAATTCACCAAAAAATTATTTTAATCTCATAGAACCACATTTTACTTCTTAATTACAACGATGTATGTCGGATTTTTGAAATTCAGAACACAAAAGTGGAAAAGATTCATTTAAACGAAAAATCAGTTTCTTTATCTACCACTTAGTGGTTTCACTATTCATCAAAAATTAAAGTTTTTCAGAAAATTACCAAAAATTCAGCCTAATCTATATTTGATATTCCGAATTCAAAAATGAAGTCTATTTTACAAAATTAAAAACATAAAAGTCACATTAATTAATTTAATAATTAATTCCCGCTGTTATGACAAATAGCGTGTTTTTATGAAACAATAAGTATCAAAAAAATAACACCAGTTTAAGTCCAATTTCAAATTGAAATTGATTCCAATGACCACAATTGGATTAAATGGTAAAAATATATTCTAATTTCACTTCAAAACCAATTCAAAAGATAAATTAATCATATAAATAAATTACATTAAAAAGCAGTTTTGATGTAAAATGCAGTATTTACCACTATTCATTAAAAAATGAACATTGTCAGAAAAATTCAAAAAATTCACACAAAATAAATTTTGATGTCTCAATTATAAAGAATAAGTTTATTTTGACAAACATAGTTTATAAAATTTTCAAAATATAGATTCAAAAAAATAAATCCATCAAAGGCAGTAAAACAATCTTTTAAAAATATTAGTGAATTTCATGCTTAAGATTGGATTTATTTTCATTTTAAGCCTCTAAAACACTATCTAATTCATTAATAGTCATAGATAAAATATCTATTATTCATTACTTACTTGGGATGTTACACAAACCATTATCTTATTTAGGGTTACATAAACATAGTTTCATTTACAATAATTTTCTTTAGTTCCATGAAATTTTCATTTTATTCATCATCCTAAAGGAATGTCCCTCCATTATAAGTTATCATGGTGAGTGGATTATAGATCTATAAAAAACTCTCTAGAAAATATTGATAATAACCTGATAAACTTAAAAAATAATATATCTCAATCATAATATTTGTAATAGGATAAATTTGAATTAAATAATTATTTAATGGATCCACTGTTATATGATATTTTTTGATTATATATCATGAAAAGGAAACATTTTGTTTCTAAATTTGAAACTTGTTAATATTTAAAACATATTCTCATTGCAAAGGGTCTTTATTAGAAACATCAAGTGGACCCCATTATCATCTATACAATTTTAAAATTTATTAATACAAAATATAAATACTACAAGAAACTGATCAACATAATCGGTACAGAACATTTTCATGAAATCTCTTATCATTATAGATTTATTAGATAGATATATTTAATCATAATGAATTCATAGTTTCTATACCTTATATGAAATACATCATTAGGTATATAATTTTTTCTAATCGTTAATTAATGGTATCAATAATGATGTTAAATCTATGAAAAATTATTTTTCTCTATAACTTTGATAAAATAATTCAAAAAAATTAGTTAAAGGCTACATATTCATGATTTTTATATTGTTTTGTTCTCAATAATTAGTGATGTGTCACAATGATTCTTATATCTTTAGAAAATTATGAATAGTTGAATGCCACAGTGATGTACTTTAATAAATGAATCCTTTATCATTATGGTTCTATATTTTATTATTAAATTCAAAAACTAAATTAGGTTCATTCTATAAGTAGTATTTGAAATTTTTGTAGCACTAGTTATTAGTTCTATTGAAATTCATACTTTATGGTTTAGGAGAAGGTTGGGAAATCGTTATATAAAGGCATTAAAATTTTCCATAAAACAAGAATATCATCGATAATGAGAATCTCTCCAAACTTATGATATAAAGGGACTTTTTCAATATAAATCAACACCCATTAAAAGGATCAAATTTAAATCATATATATATATATATTAATCATAACACTATTATAAAATTATAGGTTTGATCTGAATTTCAACAATGAAATCCATTCCATGGAAATTTATGTTGAATTTTTGTAATGAATGAAAATCCATTCTTATGAGAACAAAAAATTCAACTAGAGGTAGATTAATTTAAATTTCATGAATAAAATTCCAATAAATGGTATTCCTGAAAGACTAATATACATTCTATGTGATCATAATTCCATTACAGGTTTTCACTACTAATTCATCATGTAGTATTTTTTTATTCAACATTCAATGAGACCTTATATAGTTTAAATTAATTCTAACAAATCATCCGAATTTTCGGTAAAATAATATCTAAGAATAACAATTTTCATATAAACTTCATAGTTCAATCTTAAACCCCATAAAACAACCCTAATAGTTAGTGTGACTATCAATTAATATTTATTAGAGTGATAAATATTGTTAAATAATTATTTGTATTTCTAACTCTTGAAAGCATATCAACATATATCACCTTCAGTTTAACCTATTCTATTCCTGGTTATCATCTATTTAAATCCATCATAATGATTCATAATGAAAATTTCAATTATACTATGTATAACCATTGGGAGTGCGAAACTAGGTATATAGTGTGGTCTAGCTCACCATACACCATAATGATGGTCAATATATAGTCAACCAAAACATTTTAATACTATTACATATATACACTTCTACTAAAAATCAACACCATGTTATAGTGTTTTATATGTATTTAGATGGAAATATATAACCATTTAATTATAATTTCATAAAAAAAATATCTTGCAGATTGGATTATAATATGTTTTCACACTAATTTAATATCATTTTAGTTTCCAAATGTAACTGATCTGTACTATGATACCATAAATCAATACATATAATTTTATTATAAATATATTATATCTTGTTATATAAATATTTTGTACATAGAAGTGTGATCCCTTCAAAAACCATAATGTTTTATTATTTTTGGATACATTGATAGATAAACATATGCACATAAATTATCTAAAATATCTCAAACACTGTTCTTTAAAAATAATCCTTCCAAGACAAATCATAAAAAAACCATTATTCATATACTGGGGAAATGAAAACATAACAAATGATGATATCAAATTATCAATGACGATAAATAATAGACACATCAATGATCATAAAAATTTACATGGTCATAAAATGATATGTGAATATAATCATAAAAATTGAACTTAAAAACAAAACATTATTATATTACTAACATTTCACATAGAGTTAATCATTTTGGTTTATAATACATGAATAATAAATGGGAAATAGAATGTGATCTATGAAAAAATAATACAATCAAATAATTTCATTAAAGTGTGATATAAACATTCTAATTACAATAATAACATAAAGATGATGTCATGTCAATCTATTTAGACACTCATAACATGTTATTATTGGGATATCTACTAGTGTACAAACATTAATCTTGATATATCCATCATTGTATTCTCTTTTAGTATTCAAATAAACTCTTATGTACACTCTTTCAGCCATGGGATAACCTCCCATATACATTTTTTTATGATTTGGATAACCACATGTATACCCTTATCTATGCCATGGATCAACCCATTGGTAACATGTTTTCTCATATAAAATTAATTGTAAATTATTTCACATAAACACTATTATATAATGGTCTAACCTATAACATAATCAACAATCCATTAATATAATGTGACCTGATCATAAAAATAGTATGTTGAACATAAACAGTGGAGATGTAAATTTGTTTTGTTAATGTCAATCATCATAAAAATATACTATATAGTGAGATAATAACTATGATGTCATTGGATAATTTCCCAGATTATTCAAAAGTTATATAAATTTTTTTTTTCATAGATGTTGAATTTCATTGAAGGACATGGGTAATATTTCTAAAGGGAAATACAAATTTTGTGTTAAAAATACATATTAAAACCCAATAATTTACCAAAAGATATGGAAATTTTTTTTTCATAGAAATTAAAATTATGTTATTTTAAATTAAATTTCATGAAATTTACTTGTATTGATGTTTTAAAATTATGTTCATTATATGTAAATTAGTAAAAATATTTTTAACTTTTTTAGTTAAAATTTAAAAATAATATTTTTTAAGAAACAAAATGAATATTCTTTTCAAAATAATATTTGGGCATTCAAACATGCATAAAAATAATGTTAAATAATAATAATGAAATATTAAAAATATTCGATAAAACATTTATAGAATACATAGGAATATGTTCAAAAAAAATTTATACCAAATAGAGGACTAATGTTGATTTTCCATTAAAAATTAATTATAATTAATCCAGATAAACCATGATATTTTACCATAAATCCACTACAACGAGTTTTCATTATTCTATATTATTTAACTATATATATAATTATTTAAATTTTTTATAATTAAAAATAATCCTCTATAAAATATTCTTAATATTATTTATGGTTTTATTATTGTATCTCCGGACACATTTATTTCCAATTTCATATTAATATCAATGATTCATTATATTAATTGTTTCAACTTTTCATGATAATATATATTTTGTATTTCTGAACCATGTACATTGATCTTGGTTCTATCATATAAACAATTTGAATAATTATATGAATGTAATATTTAATCATAATATGATTATTTGAAGTCATTGATAAACTATATAGAAAGAAAAATGATTTATTGTTTTTCATATAGATGGTATTCCATATATACACATGATCATTGTTCCACCTTTTTTATGGACGGAAGGAAAGATATTTAAAAATAATTCCACCTTCATGAATCATTATTATGTAATATATATAATATATATGTATTTAAAATATACCCTTACTACATGCTATTTATATAGGAATCGAAAAAAATTCAATTTGCTACATGGAGGTGGCAGTCCACATATACGGATGAAATATGTTATCACATTCCAGTTGTTATGCTGATATGATGGTAGATAAGATTTTATAATTAAATATTTATCGTTATAAAATAAGTATAATATATAAAAACAAAACACATCATAAAAATAATCAATTAATTATGGTGATGAAAAATGAAGTGCATCAATTGGAGTAGGGGTTAGTGCACATATATACACAAATGATACATTCAATACAAATTTGAAAAAATATATTGTGGATATTGGTTGATAAATGATAAAAATAAACTATTAAAATATTTATAATACTAATTATTTAAATTTTTATGAATATAATAAATTTTAATGAACCATGTGAAGTAATTAATTTAAATATGTTAGGTAACAAGATTGCATATTCCTTAGTAGGCCACCTTTATTAAACTTTATAAGGACCCTTGGAATGGTATTTCAATAATTAAATCATCCCTAAATAATGTATATGATATTTTATAAGAAAATTATATAGGGATTAGTTTACCTATATTTCCAAATATAGTGTAAATGAAATATAGAATGGGTATCCATTTATATGGTATTGAAATGAAAAAATAGGAATTATATAACATATTAAAATACAATTAATTAATTATCTATAAAAGTTATCAAAAATGGATAGATATTAGTATAAATATATTATCATATATAAATTTTATTCAAAAATGTAATTCAGATATGTTTCTATTTTTTTATACATTATTGTTTTTATTTAACCATAATAATACTCATTTTTTACATTAAATTTGATCACGACATTTTAATTCCATAAGGGTATCTGTATTCAATAGAAGATAAAAAATAGATCAAAAATGGTGATGGGGTGACATAATAGTCCATATCACATTCTAATTTACCAATTTAAATACTTTTGTATTATTTAAAAATTTTGATTTAAAATAATTTATCATTAAATATCATTAAAATTAATTTTCCTCTTTTCATTTAATTTTATTTAAATGACATAAAGATATTAATATAAAAATTATATAAACCCATCACTCATACCTAATATTATGTTATCATATATAAATTTTTTGGGGAACTATACATCACAAAGTTTGTTAAAAATATTGTTCTAGAAATAATTACAAAATGTTTTAATACATGAACAAGAACTGTGTGAACATGGGTAAAAATTTAAGTTAATTATTACGTCAGTAAAAATAAAAACTAAATTGAAATGATAAATATTTATTATCTATTTAAAAAAAATATTTACAATATATTAAATCATCTTTTTTCATATTTTAAATTAATTTTACATATTAAATTAATGATTTTGTTATTTTTAAATTATCATTCATAATAATAATATAAATTTAATAATCTATGTACAATGGCTCAAGAAATCTATATATTTTTATTTATGATATCTATGGTCATATTTAATACATATAATATATTATAAAAATCTATTTTGTTGATATTGAATCCTTATCACAATTTTTAACATTATTTTATTAATTTTATCTTTACTCTAAAAAATAAAATTTAAAATGGTTACTATTCATATTGATTAAAAATAAAAGGGAAGTTGTTTATTATATTTGATATCTTGATTACAAATATAGATTCCTTTTTTCATGATTAAATTTCTTTATGTGGTACAATTTATATCAATATTGGACCTATAAAATGATATGAGGTGTAGTTATACATGAAATTTTTTACATATGTATAAAATTGTTTTTAAAAATAATCCAACATAAAATGCATCAAGATGACCTTAATGTGATTTTTAAAAAAACAAATAAAACAAATATATATATATATATATATAATTTTTTCAAATACAATATTATTATAAATTAATGATTGTAATGATGATATATCCTTAAAATAAACATTATGTTCATTTATCATTGAAAAATCAATCTTTTATCAAAATTTAAAAAAATCTCAGATATTTTGTAATCTATATTACTTAAATGATGTTAATTTTTTACAATAAAATTTCTATCAGTGGAATAGATGTATTGAAATATATTCACTACAAAAAATAATACCCTTTTATAAATCATTATAATGGTTATGAAGCATATAATGAAATCCTAATAAAATTTGAAAATAATTTTTCATTTAAAATGACCATGAAATTATTTTAAATAATTATTTTAATAATAAAAATATAAAATAAATTGAAAATTTTTTAAAACACTTTTTCATTGAAAATAATTTCAAATAATTTTTTTATATTATGAAATAAAATATGTTTCCAAAAGAGTAGAAATTTTTTATCTTATAAAAGAATTATCAATGGAATGTTGGTCCTAATGGTAGAAAAATACGAACATGCTAGACATTCCTTCTACATCCAAAAATGATTATAATGGTGACTAAAGTAGAAAAAACATGAATATTCTTTATCAATCAATTTTTTAAAAAAAAGATATTATTTGGGTAAAAATTTCAATTATATTTTTTGGTGTACATGATTTTGAATGAATAGAAATTTACTTACAAAGTGATTGGAAATGTTATATTTTATTTAAAATCACATTCATTGATATATAATGTACTAAATTTGGTAAACATGATACCAATACATGAATATATAACTAATAAAAAGAGTAGAAGAATATTCATGAGTGTTCTAGGTATATGGATCATTATAGTTCATTAGTGAAAGCATAATTATTAATAATAACAAAAAGATATGAAATTCTTTCCAAAAAATACAATAACATTGAATCTTTTAACTATAACCTACATTTAATAAAATTATATTAAATGAATCTAGAAATATCATTAGTTTAATGATGTTCAAGACATAACATGTCAATGGTAGTATGTAAAACTGATATAGAACTATAGGTGCCTAACAAGTCATGTGTCTCAAAGAAGGAAAGCTGAGACACAAACTCAATTAACATTTTAATAATGATAGAAACCTAAAACCCATGATATAATAATAATAAAATGATTATTTAATTGAAAATATATTTATATTTATTATTCATATAACTCATTAATAGTTATTATATATACATCACAATATATATGAGCGGTTAAAAAGGCATATATATCTTGAAAATAAAGAGGGGGATGAAATTCCATTACCTTGTGTCTTGAGTCTCATATTACATGTTCAAAAAAATAATAATATAAATATATTATAAATATATCATAGAACCATATAATTTTTTCAAATTCCATTAATTGTTTTATTATTTCTTCATATCACCTTCCTGTTAATAATTATATTCAATGTGTTCACTTCCTGTTATATCTTCTTTGTTTTTCACATGTGTCTTAATTTGTTATATCGTAGGTTATTATATTAATATAATAAATAAAATAATTTAAAACAAGATTTAAATATTATTTATATTCACTATATTTTTATTATAAAAATCTTTAAAATATAAATCTATCAAATATAATAAATCGTTCATGGAGACGGTAAACTCTAATTTTATATGAATGATATTTCCTTTAAAAAGTTTTGATTAATGAATGATAATAAATGAAATATATATATATATATCATTATTAAAAAGTATTTATAACCTAAAATATATAATATATATTATCTAACCACTTCTTTAATACATTCTATGTATTAAATGAAAGAATCCCATCACTTTGAGGGGGCAGATGTCCAGTCATCCTCAAAAAAAATTATTACATAAACCAAAAATGGAATTTCCAGTGATATGTGTTTTAAAAAAACAAATAAGAATAAAAACATGATAACAAAAATATATAAATCATATAAATTGTTCTTCCATTATTATTTCCATCATGATTGGCCTTAAATTAAAATTTAACAGTCATCAATTTGTGAGGTGGTAGTTTGCCGAACATATAAACAGTCTCTTTGTTACCAATTAGCTGGAATTGTTTGTAGGTGTAGATTTAAACCTTATCATAATGAAATAATTGTATATTTAGGATAAATGTTATTTTATTCAACAATGGGATAATAATTTATATGGGAGTGGGGAAAAAATAATAGAAATGAGTTTGGGGGACGGTGTTACCACTAATATCAGGTAACACCTTTTAGATTGAACCGAAGGGATTCCCTCAAAGGAATACTTCTCAATGGGAGATTCAAGGAGTAAGTAATAAATAATTTTTATCTATTTTGGATGAGTTTTTTTGAAAATATTCTTTGAGAGATGTGAGGAAGTTCCAGGGATGTAGGGATTTTATAATGGAGGATGAAAGAAACTCTTGTAATATATTGGAACAGGGAAACCCACCTACATTTCTAACTAAAATTTGATCCAATTATTGTAAAAATTAGATCCAATGTTGTATAATGTCTAAATATTTCCATCTAATGGATTTTTGGCATGTGTATAAGTCGTTTTATGGGACATAAAGTAATGGGTTTGTCCCTCATAGTGATTAATTTAACCAAAATCATTGTAATTAAATTTTATTACATAAATAATATTTTTTGTAAAATAGATGATTAAAATATTATAAATTATCTATTATTTGTATTATAAATATGGAAACCATTTATATAAATTTTAATAATAGAAGTTGTTGAAATTTATTTTAATATCAACTTGTAGTAAGGTCGAAAATGTTGGTTTTTAAAGTTATAATGATCAATATATTTCTATGTTTTTAAACCAATTTGATTTAGAAATTTTGAAATGTCCATGTAGAGACCCAAATCTTGACATACCTCGACTTTACATTACATTTTCTGAATACTTAATATAAAACAAACACAGACACACAAGGACCGTAATAGTTTAGTGTCTTTGAAAACATTTAATTTAATATTATAATCGTGGTGAAAAGATCTTCAACATCTCCCATAATGATCATCCCCTTTTTGTTTTCTTACCTAAAACTTTTCTTGATATCATGGGGAAAATAAATAATATAAAGGGTTATCTCAAATTCTAAGTAAGGTTAAGTATAGAGAACATAAAACAATCTATAAACTTTTGAAAGAAAAAATATGAACATGACATTTAAACATCAAAATAATGAGCAACGACATAAACATGGAAGTACGTAAGGCATATATCATAATGGAACATGATCCATGATAAAATATAATGTGAATAAGAAATGTAATTATTCCAACCATTCAAAATAAGTTATGATTGCCATAGTAGCCAAGGCATTGTCGCAAAGACCATCTTAGAGGACAGAGTCCCTTTCTGAATCGAGTTCACTCCTCGTTTCAGTCATGTAACACGGAACCAGATTAACTTACCGTTCCAGCCATGTCAATATCATGAGATAAAAAATCATTTCCCAATGCATTGGATGGAGATATAAGTCTCAACCATCACATAATTAAATTATTCTTACTTGTTCCACAAAATAAACATAAATCATTCATCATAACCCAAATAATAAAATGGGTTTCATAAACATCATCCCATCATAACTTAATCAATAAAAAAAAATTCATAGATTTCATCATAAGAAGAATAAATCCATTTAAATAATAGAGCCATTATCCTAGAAACATAATCATACTAAATAATTTCACCTTAGATGGAAAATAGTTTTGATAAAACACCTGAAATGAAATCTTGAGGAAATTATCCTTTCTTCTTCAAAATCATTTTCGTTTCACAAAATGCCATGAAATTTGAAAAGAAAATATTTTTTTTTCAAAATAATCATGAAATCTTGAATATTATGCTTCATGAAAATGATGCATTATGAAACTGTAAAAATCCGTTCACGCCGTATAAGTTAAATAAACATTTTCCTCGTACTTTTGTCGGAAGAGTCAAAAAGTACCATGTATGGTAAACAAAATCAAGATTCCTTCCATAACACAAAGTAAAAGTCAATATGGGTATAAAAGAATTTAAACATACATGGAAGAATATTAAAAACTTTATGAAAACATTTTTATGGACATGGATGAAAAATATAACCCTAGTAAATACTTAAACATAAGCAATCTTGGATAAAAATGAGATTACAAAATTATCCCTTAACTTATGTCTGATATGCTTCATGTGTATCTGAACCTCCTGTATAATGATTTAATTAATTTCATTGACTTATTATAGAATCATATTCATTGTTATTATATCCCATATGGTTCACTTATGTATTTATATTACCCCTTTATTTGTCAATTCCATGTTAAATTAGTGTTTTGGGTAAAATTGTTTCATTTATCGTACGTGTTTGGACTTGTTGTTCTTGATATTATTATTACTTATATCATGATTTACTTACTTACAGAATGTAAAACATGATTTATATATCTTATATATTATATATATGTATATATATATAATAGATATTTAAATGAAATGAAACACACTTTTCATGGAGACGGAAGGCCGTACGTACGAATGAACGTTGTTTTTCATTCTTTATTGACTTGAATGCAAGTAAGTAGATGATATATATATATATATATATCTAGTAGCTTAATAATTTCATATATTTAATTATTATTCATTATATATACTTTATAATCATTCTTTATTAGTTAACATGGAGAATGAATCTCATCGCGTCGTGGAGACGGTAGTCCGTACGTATGCACGAGCGATGATATCATTCCCATGATCGTGGAATTGTATTAAAGTGTATGTATTATATTTCAGAATCAATATCAATTTAAAATAATCATATATAATTATTTATTTACACCATTATACCCATCCATGTAAGTTGGTGGTCGAAAATATATTACACCACGGCTTGGAGACGATATTCTGTACGTACGCACGCGCGGTGATTTCGATTTTCCTAGGATAGATAGAAGGTGAAATAGTGTTGTTTAATATTTATAATAACATATAAATATATAATTAATACTTAGTATATTACTTTATAATGATAAAACTAAATAAGAAGAAGTAGAAGAATAAAAATACTAGAGAAAATTCGAAGAAGAGATTACCTCTTCTTCGACGCCCCTCCTTTAAGGTTCCTCTTAAAGAAGTAGAGATGGAATTTTGAGATGACCATAACCTCCAGAATGAAGATATAGAAGTGGAGAAGTGTAATGGGAAGGGTTAGGGCGAGCTTCAAGGTTCAAAATGGTGTGAATAGAAGAGTGAAGGAGTGCCCTTTTTTATAAGGGAGGATAGGGGCATCATTGGAAAAACATAAAATATTATTTTATAATAAAGTCATATTCCGTTTATAATAGCTCCGAATTGATTTATTTCTATGATAAAGTGGGATAGGTCGAATTAATCTCATCCAATATATTTTAGACAATTTTAGGTTACAATTTTAACCTTATCATTTAGATTTAACTCTTAGTTAAATAATTTAACCTTTCCCTCATCTTCTTGTTTTCTTACACTGTATGGTTAATAAACATAATATAACCAGACAAACATACCCCAAGTTGTTAATTATTAATATATATATTATGTAATATGTAATTATGTTGAACCTTAGATTTCTAGGAATAAAATAACAATTAACAATATAATATTTGTTTTAAGAAGAATTTTATTTCAATTTTGATACTATTAGGTAATTGATTTTTTTGAAAATCATAACAGCATTATTAGTTCGAAATAAGTTAATTAAATCCATAATAAATGTCATATTAACCTATAAAATTAGTGTAATTCATAAAAAGTCTCAAATTACTTTTATTTGGGTATTTATAATATCTACTATTATAGTATTTCATTATTTAGGTAATTACTGCATCATCATTGTGTCATAAATAACATGAATCTTTTAATGTCTAAAAATTAAAAATAAAAAACCATTAGGTATGAAATATTATTAGATTTGTAATGAATATTTATAGTTTAATTTATCTTATGCATAACCTTATATTGAAAACGAATTAGTTATTAAACATTGATTTTAACTATTTTAACGCTTCTTTAAATAAATTAATAATAATTGTCCAAATCTAATCCATGTGTACCCAAATGGTAATATGATATTCCTAATGTTGTTTTTGGTCAAATTAATCTTATACAATAGAATTATGAAACGTGTTAGGGTAATAATAATATCATTTATACCCATAATTAACCTATTTACTTTTAACCGTGGTAAATAAAAGTAAAAAGTTACTATTTATCAAAAAGTATTTTCATCCAAATGAACCAAATTTTAGTCCTTGATATTAACCATGTCTCTCATATTTTCAAAATTCCACTTCCAGATGCGGTAAAATTATGTTTTATGTGAATTTCCAAATTCTCCTAGGAGGTGGGTAAAAGATGGTGAAAAGTTCAATAAAATTTTTATATATCTAAAATTATTATAAAATGACTCCAATTAATTACATTGAACTTATATAGGTATTATAAATCAATTTTTAATTAAAATAAATTAAAATAAAATATATAATTTTTTAAATAAAAAGTCGGTTTTTAAATAGTATCCTAGTGTTTTCATTATTCATAAAAAATTTTATGTTTTCAGAAAAATACCAAAAATTCACCGTAGGCTAATTTCGATATTCTGAATCCAAAAATGAAATCCATTTCGAAAGATAAAATATATCAAATGTAAAAAAGTGGGTATTACTATTCATAACAACTAGTTTATAAAAAATATCGTTGTTTAGTGAAACTCGATATTGCGTACAACACATGCAATCGTGGAAGGTCACGATTGCATTTATTGAAAGCCAAGTCAGGGATGCGTGTACTGAAAGATCCATTTGGTGTGGTGTAAAACAAAAGACAACAATAAAATTAAAAAGAATACTTTTCATAAAATTTCAGGGTGTTACATTCTACCCCCCTTAAAATGAATTTTTCTATCGAAATTCGTCGGGGTTATAAATGGTTCACTACTTGAAATTTTATTTTATAGAATCCCACATCATAAATAGGAATACCAAAACCCATCTTTAAAAACTAATGTATGAAACGTAATGGTTACCAAAATTAACAAATCACAGGGTTTCCACATAGAAGAACATTGGTGAAAATATTGATATGGAAGAGAAATCAAACCATCATGTTCTGATGGAGAGTGGTAGAGAACATGGATATGAAAAATCCAACAATCACAAAGCCATATATTTGTGATGATCTACGGTACAATTTGATTCATAGTATATAAGGACACTAGGAAAACATTTTTTTTTTCAAGATCATTTCCCTAAAGTTGAAGAAATTTGAAAGAAATACATTCTTGATTTTGGTATAGTCTCGCTGTTGGTTGTTCCGTGGACAATATCCACTTCATATCTTAAAGAAATGAAGTTGAATTTGTCATTCGTGAAGTGATAGAATATCATGTTATAGAATGATGGGTCATTCCATCTGTCTCAAATTAAAGGTTAGAAAAAGTTATTAAAAATACATAAGTCCATCTATAGTGAGATTAATCATATATGGTTCCTAAAATGGACTTTTTCTTCATATATAATACTGCATAATATAATAAAACTAGTTTATACTAAACATGGACTACTTATAGGCTAGTGGTAGGTGATAAAGGCTCGTCATACTTCAGTTGCGGGTTCGATTCCCACATCCTTGTTCGACGCGACAGTTTGTCGTCCATCCTGTAGGTTTTCTTTTTTTCTAAAACTACATCATTATAAAATTCCATAAATATTATAAAAAGAAAAAAATATAGCCTTAAACAATTCTATCTGATATCCAACATAATCCATTCCAACCTTTAATCTTATTGAAAATAATTTTATCCAATCTCATAGTGTAAAGAAATGATTACATGAGAGGTCACATGACAAGTATGTGAATACCATCATTTAACCCCAAATATCATATGATATATCTTTTTGGTCACATTTCAAACATTCGAAGACCTTAATCATGTATTCTCTTGGAAAATTAATACCGATTTAACCTTAGTGAAAACAAGAATACAGTTAAAAGTTAACACTTTCCACATACAAAAATCCCCAAAATTCTATATACTCAAACCATTATATCACTTAGTCCTTATATGAATAATGATCTCATGAATACTAACAAAAAAGTTATTTTCTCCTTATACCTTCATTATGCACATATAATTTTCATTCCAAAATATTTGAATCACTTTTTATGGTACCATATTTTTATAGAAAACCTCAATGGACCAATACACAGATATTTCAAAATTCCACGATACTATAAATAAGATTCCATGATACTATTTTGAAATATGATTACATAAACACTAAATCATTACACAACATCATTGTCATACTCAACATCGCAAATAATGATCACATGTGACATCCCTTTATCCTTTTCCATAATAGGTTTCTCACTTTGATCATCATTAACCCTTGGATTAGGGAATTGATTAGCATAATGCCACATTTCATTGCACATGAAGCATTGAAGTGTGGGTGGTGTGTTCTCTGCAGCCTTCTCTTTGTTCACATCCTTAGCAACCCTTTTTCCATTACATAGACACTCAGATGTTCGATGACCTTTTTTTCCACACTTAAAACATTTTATAGTCCCTTTAATACAATCTCCTCCATTCATCTTTCCACACTTTGATCATAAAGTAACATTCATCTTCTTTTCCCTATTATTCTAAGATTTCTCCTTGAACTCCATCTTTCGTTTCTTATCAAAACCATGAGATGGATATGTTACACCAACATCCAGTTCTAACTTGATAGCACAATTCACAATATATTCATAGCTACTGAAGTCTCTTATAGCTAATACCCTTCAAGTTTTTGGTTTTAAGCCACTGAAAAATCGATCAAATTTACATTAAGGTTGGATGAAAAAGCCAGACGCAAAACTTTCAAGACTTGTAAAATTCACTTTTTATATACCAGCGGATTAAAAATCCATCTTCTTAATGTTAAGAAACTCCTTTTACATCTTGGTTTGAAGAATACGAGGGGAGAACATACTTAAAAACAAGTTCTTTAACTCGTCCCATTCCATGGATTCAATTTCATCTAGGGGCCTTATATTCATAATTAGATTCCACCACTTGTGTGATTTACCATCTAAATGTTAAACAACTAAAATGACTTGTTCATGTTCTGAATAGCGAAGTATGGAAAATATATTTTCAATGGTACATATCCATTGTTCAGCAACAAATGAATCAGAAGACCCATTGAAAGACAGTGTACGTTGCCTCATGAAGGACTCAATAGTATATTGTTCCCTTCTCTGATCATTTGGAAATCCAGAATGATTCACAGATTGTGTAAGTATAGCAATAAGATTTTTCACTCAATCTACCATCACATTTTGTTGAATGGGAGGATAATCATTGTATTTTCCATTACATTGATCAACATGGTTCCTTCAGGTTCCAGCTATTGTCTAAAACCCAAAAATAAGAGTGTGAGAGGCAAAAATCATGCTATGAAAACAACATAATAAAGGGGGAGTTCCTTAAATATCTAAAATCTTAGGTTTAATTATAATATCATTACCATAATTATAGGACTATAATCTATACTTATACATAACCTTAGGGACATCCATAGACGTACCATAGAAATATCTATACGGATCTCACTAAAGTTTTAGCATCCTAGATTCGAAAGGTTAACTAAACCTTTCCTCTGATACC
Organism: Viscum album; assembly: GCA_963277665.1. Taxonomy (NCBI): domain Eukaryota; kingdom Viridiplantae; phylum Streptophyta; class Magnoliopsida; order Santalales; family Viscaceae; genus Viscum; species Viscum album. Next base: position 1,971,919,458 of record OY728132.1, read on the forward strand.
ATCTGTAGAGACCCAATACTTGACATACATGGACATTACATTACTTTTTCGAAATACCTAATACATAACAAACACAAAAACACCAGGACCATAATAATTTAGTGTCTTTGGAAACTCTGAATTTAATCAACTAATCGTCGTGAAAGAACTTCAACATATCCCATAATGATCTACCCCTTTTTTGATTTCTTACCAAACACATTTCTTTAAATCCAGGGGAAATGACAACATATAAACGGAGATCTCAAATTCTCAGTAAGGGTATGCATAGAGAACATAAACCAATCCATTAATATCTGAAATCAAAAATAAGAACATGAAATTTAAACATCAAAATCTTGATCAAAGACATAAATCGTGGAAGTACGCAAGGCATATATCATAATGAAAATCATCAATGATAAAATATAAAGGTAATAAAACATGTAAATTTTTCAACCATTCAGCACATTTTATTATTTTTATAGTATATAATGCATTGGTGCCAAGACCATCTTAGGGGACAATGTCTCTTTCTGAATCTAGTTTACTCCTCGTTTCAGTCCTATAACACTGAAACAGATTAACATACCATTCCGGCCATGTCTATCACATGAGATATAAATCATTAAACAATTCATTGTAGGGATATATAGGTCCCACCCATCCCATAATTATATCATTGTTACTTGTGACAAAAAATAAACATAAATCATCCATCATTACACAAATAATAAAATGGGTTTCATAAACATTATCCCATCATAACATAATCCATAAAAAAATGGATGTCATTCATCATAAGAAGAATCAAACCATTTAAATAATGGAGGCATTATACTTGAAACATAATCATACTAAATAATTTCATCATAGATGGAATATAGTTTTGATAAAACAACAACAATGAAATCTTGAGGAAAATATCCTTTCTTCTTCAAAATCATTTTATTTTCACAAAATGACATGAAATTTTAAAAGAAAAGGGTTTTGTTGAAAATAATCATTCAATATTTTATTGGTAGCTTCATGAAAATGAGGCATTATGAAACCATAAAAATCCGTTCATTCCGTATAAGTTAAAAAGATATTCTCCCCATACTTTTTTCAGAAAAGTCAAAAAGTACCACGTATGGTAAACAAAAGCATGATTCATTCCATAACACTATGTAAAAGTCAAGATGGGTATAAATGACATTAAAAATACATGGAAGAATATTAAACACTTTATCAAAACATTTTTATGTACATGGATGTAAAATATAACCCTAGTAAATACTTACGAACAAACAATCTAAAATAAAAATGAGAGTGCAAAATTATCTGTTACCATATGTCAAATATGCTTCATGTGTATCCGAACCTCTTGTATAGTGATTTAAATAATTTCATTGACTTATTATAGAATCATATTAATTGTTATTATATCCGATATGGTTCACCTAGTTATATATATTACCCTTTTATTTGTCAATTCCATGTTAAAGTAGCATTATGGGTAAAATTGTTTCATTTATCGTACGTGTTTGGACTTGTTGTTCTTGATATTATTATTACTTATTTCATGATTTACTACATCCGTAATGTAAAACATGATATATATATATATATTATATTCAGTATATATATATATAATAGATATATAAATGAAATGAAACACTCCGTTCATGGAGATGGTAGGACGTACGTATGAATGAACGATGTTTTCCTTTCTTTATTGAATTGAATGAAAGTAAGTGGATGAAATATATATGTATATATATATACATAAATATAGTAGCTTCATTATGGCATATATTTCTTTATTATTCATTATATATACTTTATTATCATTCTTGAATGGTTAACATGGAGAATGAATCTCATCGCGTCGTGGAGACGGTAGTCCATACGTACGCACGAGAAATGATACCGTTCCCATGATCGTAGAATTGTATTGAAGTGTATGTATAATATTTTAGAATCAATATCACTTTAAAATAGTGATATATAGTTATTTTTTACACCATTATACCCATCCAAGTAAGGTGGTGGCCGAAAACAGATTACACCATGGCGTGGAGACGGTATTCCATACGTACGCACACACAGTGATTTCATTTTCTGTAGGATGGATAGAAGATGAAATAGGATTGTTTAATATTTATAATAACATATTATTATATAATTAATACTGATTTTTTTACTTGATAATCTGAAAACTAAATAATAATAAGTAGAAGAAGAAAGAAACTTGAAAAAATCAGAATAAGAGATTACCTCTTCTTCGACGCACCTCCTTTAAGATTCCTCTTAAGGAAGTAGAGTTGGTCTTTTGAGAATAACAGAACCTACAAAATATATCTAGGGAAGTGTAGAACATAAATGGTCAGGGGTTTTCTGAGATTCATGGCTCAACAGGGTGTGAATAGAAAAGGGAAGTGTTTCCCTTTTTATAAGGGAGGAGAGGGGCACCTTTGGAAAAACATAAAATATTATTTTATAATAAAGTTATATTTGGTTTATAATAGCTCAAAGTTAATTTATTTATAAGATAAAGAGGGTATGAGTCTAAATACTCTAAAAAAATAGGTTTTATACATGTTTAGGTTACTGTTTAAACCTTATCATTTTAATTTACTCTATGTTAAATAATTTAACTTTTACTGTGTCTTCTTGTTTTTTACACTATATGGTTAATAAACATACTATAACAAGCCAAAAGAACCCAAAGTGGTTAATTATAAATATAAATATCCTTATATTAGTCATTGTTCCAAACCATAGATTTTTAGGAATAAAATAACATTTAATAATAAATTTTTTTTTAAAAAAACTATTTTATGTCAATTTTGACACTATTTTGTAATTAATTTTTCTGAAAGTCATAACAGCATTATTAGTTCTAAAAAAGTTAATTAAATCTATAATAACATGTCATATTTACCTTTAATATTATTGTAATTAAAAAAAATTCTCAAATTATATTTATTTGGGTATTTATAATATCAATTATTTTAATATTTCATTATTTATGTAATTACTACATCACCATTGTGTCATAAATAACATGAATTATTTAATTTATAAAAATTATAAAAAAATACCATTAGGTAGGAAATATTTTTAGCTTTCTAATGAATACGTATAGTCAAATTTATCTTATTAATAACACTATAATAAAAATTAATTAGTTATTAAACATTGATTTTAACTATTTTTGCTCTTCTTCAAATAAATTAATAATAAATGTACTAATCTAATCCATGTGGACCCAAATGATCAAAATTTATTCCTAAGGTCGTTTTTGGTCGAATTAAACTTTTATAATATAATTAGTACATGTGTTAGGTTAATAATAATATCATTTTTCCCCTTAATTAACCTATTTATTTTTTACCATGGTAAATAAAAGTATAAAGTTACTATTTACCAAAAATCATTTTCATCAGATTGAACAAAATTTTTGTCCTTGATATTAACCGTGTCTCTTAGTATTTTGAAATTCCACTCACAGAAGCGGTAACATTATGTTTTATATGAATTTCCAAATTCTCCTAGGAGGTGGGTAAAAGATGGTGAAAAGTTCAATAAAATTTTTATATATCTAAAAGTATTATAATATGACTCCAATGAATTACATTGAACATATATAGGTATTATGTATCAATTTTTACCTAAAATAAATTTAAATAAAATAAATTATTATTTAAATAAAAAGTCGGTTTTTAAATAGTAACCCAGTGTTTTCAGTATTAATCAAAAATTGAATGTTTTCAGAAAAATACCAAAAAATCACCCTAGGATAATTTTGATATTCCGAATACAAAAATGAAGTCCATTTAGAAAGATAAAATTTATAAAATTTTAAAAAGTGGTTATTACTATTCATAACGGCTAGTTTTTATAACATATATTTGTTTAGTGAAACATGGTATTGCGTACAAAAAACGCTATCGTGGAAGGTCGCGATTGCATGTAATGGAAGCCATGTCAGGGATGTGTGTAGTGAGAGCTCATTTTGGTGTAGCGTATAACACAAGAAATCAATAAAATTAAAAAGAATATTTTTCATAATATCTCAGGGTTTTACAGACATGCTCATCCTCTTTGGCTTGAGATTACAATGAGTCTTTACTAGGCCTTAAGCAGCATCCCCAAGACGCCAAAGGCTGGAAATAAATGCCTAAGTGTTTCAATGTAAGTTGGGGACGATTTACCCTTTGATAAATAAACCATCCAAACCATCACTAACAACCACTATATTATGCACATTAATCCAAAAACCAACTCATGCATTACCAAAAGATAAATACACTGTTCCACCAGAAATACAAACTAACACAAAATCATGGTACTAATCGAAAGACTAAACGAAAGACCCAAAACAAGTCGAGACACTCTCAATGGCACTACAACAAGATCTATGCACCAAGAACCGCAACATATCCAAAGCATCACCAAGAACAACTATCAATAAGATGCTTTTCTTTTACCTGTGTCCCAGAAGATGACATCTGCAAAAGAACCAAAGTACCAAAGCATGGTTGAGTATAAAACTCAGTAGGTTTTCCCCAATGACTTCCCAACAAATTCCACCAGGATTAAAGATATAGCCAACATTTATATAAAAATATTATATAAAACAATTTCTCATAACAGTTTATTACAAGATATAAACAAGCTTCCCCAACAAATCATATCCAAAAACATCAAAGTGTATTTTAAACCAATTTCCATCAATTTATTTTTCAAGAAAAATAACCAAAAAAGTGATCAAACCATTTCACAATATCCCTTTTAGAAACCCAACTTTTTCACAAACCCATGAAATCAACCATGCATGCTTCATTATGACAGGTCCATATTCATGAGCAGTTTCATGTCGATCTATCAAGTAGTCACAAGGAAATTGTTTCCCATGTTCCATTACACCTTTGGCACCAAGCACAAGGTCATATTTCAACCAAGCCTCGTACATAAAAGTCCCATGTGCCATTAAACGTTTGGCACTGAGCACAAGGTCCTATTTCCACCAAGCATTGTATATGAAACATGAACACTAACCACACATTCACAACAATTATGCCAAAAACATGATTTCAATAAAACACCATTTTTTTAAAACAATTTCCATAAAAACCAAGTGTGTTCACCCAATTGAATCCATTTCAATAAAACACCCATTTTTAATGAAACCCAATCATTCAACATAACATTTCCCATTCTAGAAAATTCATAATTTTAAAATCGACATTTTAAATTCAAAAATCCAAATCACTTTACACAACAATTCACCATGATTTCCCAATTCCATCAAAACCATAAATCATCACTAAAGAAGGTTTAATCCATTCTTTTCACAATCAATTCTATTCAAATAATAGAATTTGAAACTATTCCAATAAATTCTAATAAGAGGAGTCACGAGTGAAGACACCTACCTAAACAAAATAGGTGAAACCCACCAACAACCGGGTGAAAACACCACAAAACCTCCTTAAATTCCTTCCCCTATCACCAACAAAACCAAAACCTAACTTTAAAGTTTTCCACTATATTTGACCTAACAATCATTGGTGTAGATCTAACGATCCATCAAGAGGGAAGAAGGAGATCTAAGAAAACTCAAGGAATCAAGAATTACCTTTATCAACCAGCCTCTAAACGCCAAGGAAAACATCTGGATCGCTTCCAAAATGAATGGTAAGTGTTCTCCCCCTTCACCAGAGAGAAATCTCGAGTTAGCGCTGTCTAGGATAAAAAACGAGTGGGTTTAACGATAAAATGATTAAAATATTTAAAAATTGCATCTATGTTGACTTCACTCACTGTTTGTCTGCACGATTAGTCAAATCATGCGTGTAACGCCCCGACCCCAGCTACCCAGAGTCGGTGCATTACTTCGTAACATTGGCATGATCACAAAAGATCAAGTCTCGAAAGACCGATTAGTTTAGTATCCTTGGAAACACTAGATACATTCATAAGTCTTACATTACATCATAAAGTGAAAAACTAATAATAAAGTCTTCATAGTCCACACTCATATCATATTCTGACTATCCCTGCAGGTCATTCATAAAATACTTCTTCACATCCTGGAAAATATTAAAACATTGAAAGGGGTGAGCTCAGATGCTCAGTAAGGATAACAATATTGCAGAATCTTTCATAAATAAAAATAAAAATTTAAGGCAATGTTTAACTAAAACAAAAGCCTTTTAAACTTGAACATCAACATAATATGGCAAAAGTAAAATGAGATAATGTCATTCACTTCTTCACATGGATATTCTACTGGTCGAATAATCACATGCAATATCAATAACCACTTTCATAATGATGGAATTCATAATGCCAGACTATCATAACCACATAGTCAAGGCCTCGTGCCAAGACCACAAATAAGATTTTGTCAAGGCCTCGTGCCAAGACACTAGTTTGTCTCATGAGACCTGCCGATGCATCGAGGAGCTATAGCGGGCTCCACCCGTCACTTATTAAGTCCAATGCATTCCTCATATGAATAGGTTTAAACATATCATAAACCATAACATAATCATATCACATAAAACATGCATAAAGGAAACATAACATTTCCACATTTCAATCACAAGATATAAATACAACACATTGATATAAGAAAATGCTTTCAAAACCATTTTCAATAACAAAATAAAAGAAAGTTAAAACTTTGTATTTATTTTTCATTAAGAAAAATGATAGCTTGTAGAGAAAGCCGAATCTCAAATAATGGTCACGGCAGCGGAGAATTCGTTGTCACCGCATGAGTATGGAAGGAGAACATTCCCTTTTGTAGTTTAGCAAAACGCTTCGTATAAAAAAGATTCCTTTTGAATAAATGTAAAAGTCAATGGGGTTTATACACCGTATAAAATAAAGTTGTGTATAAAACCAAATATGCCTCAATGAAAGGGGATTGAGACGAAGTCCTTAAAATATCATTTTTAAAATAAAATAGATCTATTATGTGTATTCACTATAGGTACAAATAAAGAATGTAAAAATACAAAATAGGACATAATATTATCATGAAATAATTTGAAAGTAAAAGATTAACCCAATGAATGGAAGTTGGGTTAAGAAATTCCCTTACCTTGTGTCCGACTTGACTCAACCATTCTTTAACCTCCTGAGTAATAAACTAGAGTTAATATCTACCTTATTAAGAACCATTTTTAATTTCATTATCCTTTTTATATCACTTATTACAATGTTATGAATATTATGTAATTATTTAAGTTAATAACGGTCATTTTGTCGATCTTTGGTAACTTGAGTCAACAATAAACTTCTTATAATTACAAGTTGTTCATGTGGTAGAATATCCATTATATCCAGAATTATATTCATGATTTAGATTTCATATATATCTTATATATCCATTATATACATTCATTTATAATATTACGTAACATTTAGAGGTAAGAAATGAAATGCACCGTTCATGGAGACGGTAAGCCATACATACGCATGAACGCTACTTTCATTTCAATTTCATATTTAATGGAACTAAATCATAATGATATAAATGTATAATATAATTCCAGTATAATATAGTGTATAATACCATTTACTCCATCCTTTATACATCCCACATATGGCATTAACCATTCAAATCGCTTTGAGGGTGCGGTAGTCCGCATTTCCTAAAATGAAATTATCGCGTTTTACCCATAATGGAAATCATAAAGTATGCCATAAATGAGAAATACAGAAGCATAAGTAAAACATAAACATATTATATATCATATATAAAAATAGTGACATCTTAATGGCCACTTTTGAAGGTGTTATATGAGTGTTGAACAATCATCGTTTCGTGAGGCAGAAATTCGCCATCCACAGAAACCGTATGTTCTTTAACCATTAGATGTAGGTGTGTGTAAGTGTAGCTCGAATAATTCTTATAAAAACATCCTAGTATATTGAGGATACTTGTGTTGTTACAAAAGAAATGAATAAAAAGATTTTAGGGGGTTGGAGAAGAAAAATAAAACAAAACAAAATTAGAGAAGACATTACCTCAAAATCGGGTAACTCTTTTTGATTTGAGCCAAAGGCTTCCTTGGGAAGAGTTCTGCCCAAATTGAGGCTTCTAGGAGTAAGGGAGGAATGTTGGGAGAGTAGTTGGGCAGAGGTTGGCCGAGCAAAATGGCTTGAAAGTGTAAATGAGGTGGGAGAGGTGGGGGCCTTTTATAAGTGGAGAGGAGGGGCACTTTTGGAAAGATTGAAATGTTACATTATTTCACAATGCTTTTCGGATTCTAAAGGTCCCACACTTATATAATTAGAGGCTAAGGTGATAAGGTTTCAATAACTCCTCATCCAATAGGCTTTGGACAAGTGTAAGCCTTGTATTTTGCATTATCTTCTCATTTTATTTAAATCGTTAAATAATGAGGTCATCGCCACATCATAATGATGTCATAAATAATTTAATTTATTTAATGTATAAAAATTATAAAAAAAATACTATGATGTAGGAAATATTTTTATCTTTCTAATGAATATTTATAGTCAAAATTTGGACTTGTGTAACCCCACTTAAAAACTATTTTAGTAAAACAACTCATGTTTGTGTCAATTTAATTCTAACATTAAATAAATATATATTAATGTCATTTTCCAACTAAAGTGGCTCCATGGGGTCCCCAAGTTGACCCATGGGTTGTCTTGGTCGGCCATGACTCATCCAATAGGAGTAGGACAAGTTTCAAGCTCATATCATATTATTAAAACATTGTTTTTACCTTAAACTACACTAATTACCTCTAATCGCGATTAAGAACATAAAAGTTACTATTCACCAAAAAATTATTTTAATCTCATTGAACCACATTTTACTTCTTAATGACAACCATGTATGTCGGATTTTTGAAAATCAAATCACAGAAGTGGTAATATTTCATTTAAACGAAAAATCAGTTATTTAACTACTACTTAGTGGTTTCACTATTCATCAAAAATTGAAGTTTTTCAGAACAATGCCAAAATTTCACCCTAAGCTATAATTGATTTTCCGAATTCAAAAATGATGTCTATTTTACAAAATTCCAAACATATAAGTGGCATTAATTAATTTTATAATTAATTCCCGCTGTTACGACAAATAGCATGTTTTCAAGAAACAATTTATATCAAAAGATTGTTAATTGTTTATGTCCAATTTCAATGTTAAATTAATTCTAATGACCACCATTGGATAAAATGGTAAAAATATATTCTAATTATACCTTAAAACCGCTAAATAGTATAATTTATCACAATAAATTATTTTGATTAAGAATGTTGTTTTAAAGTATTTTTTACTATTCATAAAAATTAGAAGTTCTCAGAAAAATACCAAAAATTCAACATAGGATAATTTCAATATTAGGAATACAAAAATGAAGTCCATTTTGAAATATAAAGTTTCTATAATTTTAAAAAGTGGTTATTACTATTCATAACGGCTACTTTGATTTGTCGCGGTGTTTTAGAACTCGAAGTTGCGTACAATGCAAGCTATTGCATTATTGGATGAGAAGCGTATCGTGGAAGCTCGGGGTGTTACATTCTCCCCTCCTTCAATAAATTGCGTCCTCGCAATTTGAAAATTTTCTTGGAAAATAAAAGGTTGAAAATAGAAAATTCCTTTGTGGAAAACCCACATCGGAAATAAGGTTAATAAAATTTAGTCTTAATAAGTGGGAAATGGAAATGAAAAAGTTACCACCCAATTATGATCTCGATTAGGAGAACATTGGTGGCAATTAGAGACATATAATTGGAGGAAAAACGTAAATATTTGTAGGGAGTGATTGAGGTGATCAATCACAATCAACTGTCAAATTGAGGGCCTCAAAGCCTTCAATCTATGTTGATTTAAAGAATCATCAGTTTAACAAGATATAAGGTATTAGGATAACACATTTTTTGTTTTAATATCCCTTTACTAAAGTTTAAGAATTAATTTATTCATTGAATAAGAGATAGGTATATATATATTTATGCTTGACAATTGGAGTTTCAACCTTCAACTCACCTTTCACTCAAAAAGATAATAGAACCCAAAAATATTATACTTTTCCTAATTGTATAAGGTTCCAAATGTTAACACATACAATTTAGATTAGTAAAATTATTTTGTAATAACCAGGGTCTTCCTGTAGGCTAGTGGTAGGAAATAAAGGCCTGTCGCACTATGGTTGTGGGTTCGATTCCTGCAGCTTTGTCCGACGCGACAAGTTATTCCCCACCCTGCAGGTTGTCCTTTTCTTAAAACTATAGTATCATAATATTCCAAAAATAATCTTCAGAAATGTTTTAACCTTAAACAATACTATCCAAAGTTCAACTTAATCCATTCCAACCTTAATAGTTATCCAAAATACCTCCATCCAGACATTTTCTAAAGGGTCGTTAAATTCCAAAATCAATTGTAACCGCAGATTCCCCAAACAAAGTAAAGTTTCTCTTATTGTCACATACTAAAAATATGATTACCTTAATCATATTAAAACCTTACTGAAATCAACAAGTACTGCAGTACAATCCGTATATATATCACATTATTCTTATAACCATAATCTAGTTCTTGAGTCCAAAAACACAAATAAAATAATTATTCCGCTTCAACTGTAGTCACAGCATAAGATTGGCCTTGATCCCTTGGACTTTTCTGAGGTAAGTTTCCCTGACGCTTAGGACATTCATTTGCATAATGACCCATTTCTCTACAATTGTAGCATTCAACTTTGATAGCATCTTTCTTTCCCTTGCAATCACGAGCCTGGTGACCCTTTTCTCCACATTTATAACAAACTCCCATTCCTTTTAGGCAAGTACCAGGGAGATTCTTCCCACAATTATCACATACTGGAAAATCCTTCTTTCCCTTTTTCCCTTTATCTGTCTCTTGTTCCACCGTTCTCTTCTTCTCTTGCTTTACTTTGTTGTCATAAGACTTAGAGAATTCCTTTTCTGTCTTGATAGCACACGAGACAATATCTTTGTATGATGAGAAGGATTGTGATTCCAAAGCTCGTCGGAGAAATGGTTTTAACCCATCAAAGAAACGATCAATATTACTCCTTGGGTTACATATATAATCGGCAGCATGCCTCGCTAACCTTGTAAAGTTAGCCTCATACTTTGCGACATTCTCATCCTCCTTCTGCCTCAAACTCAGAAATTGCCTTTCCATATCTGCTCGATGGTCATGAGGATAGTATTTTTCTAAAAACAGATCTTTGAAATCCCTCCATTCCATATTTGATACTTCATCATCTTCCTTCATGTTTTGAATCAATGACCACCATTGATCGACATCTCTAGTGAGGCGGTAAACTGCCATGATAACTTTTTCCCTTTCACTGCTCCCCAAAGCCTAAAATATTTTCTCTAGGGAATTTATCCATTTCTCGGCTACTAAGGGATTTGTACTCCCATTGAACGTTGGCGGTTGTTGCCTCATGAATCGATCTAACATTGATCCTCCACGTTGCGGATCAGGGTGCTCCATACGAGTAAGGTTATTATTCATAACCTGAGTGAGTTGTCCCAGTATGGTAATAAGTTGATCACTACCAGTTGTATCTCCAGATCCACAATAATTATCTTGAGCAGGAGGGCAATCCCTACACGGAGTTCGTGCATTGATACGGTTTCCATTCCTTCCACTAGGAACCATTTCTAAACAATGGCATAAACTAGATTAGTTTATGAATCAAAATATATAATTCCATACTTGTAAAACACTTAACATAAATTGAACTATTTATGGATATAATCCATAATCATAAAAATGTTTTCTTTGAGGATGTATGTACTCATAACTCTTCATAGTGGTTTGTATATAAAATGAGAATTATCCTAAGCATATCCCCCGGGAGTGTCGTAACCAAGAGTGCAGCAAGGCCCGTTGTCGTGCACCAGTTCCCGTTCGAGTCTATCTCAAAGCGGTGTTTTCGGGTTTTACCCCTAGGTACATCTGTGCCAGAGCCGCCTCTACCTGCTCGTATCCAGACAGGGATGTATTGCTCGGAAAACTCATAACATCTCTATAATACCAAAATTCTAGGATGTTCTTCTATACTAATCCTCAAAGTCTATCTTTGGGCTATGTGCTCTAATCAGAGTTTATCTAAATCTAGCTTCCAAGGTTATTACTAAACTGCCTCTGATACCAACTGTAACGCCCCGACCCCAGCTACCCAGAGTCGGTGCATTACTTCGTAACATTGGCATGATCACAAAAGATCAAGTCTCGAAAGACCGATTAGTTTAGTAGCCTTGGAAAAGCGAGATACATTCATAAGTCTTACATTACATCATAAAGTGAAAAACTAATAACAAATTCTTCATAGTCCACACTCATATCCTATTCTGACTATCCCTACAGGTCATTCATAAAATACTTCTTCACATCCTGGAAAATATTAAAACATTGAAAGGGGTGAGCTCAGATGCTCAGTAAGGATAACAATATTGCTGAAGCTTTCATAAATAAACATAAAAATTTAAGGCAATGTTTAACTAAAACAAAAGGCTTTTAAACTTGAACATCAACATATTATGGCAAAAGTAAAATGAGATAATGTCATTCACTTCTTCACATGGATATTCTACTGGTCGAATAATCACATGCAATATCAATAACCACTTTCATAATGATGGAATGCATAATGCCAGACTATCATAACCACGTAGTCAAGGCCTCGTGCCAAGACCACAAATAAGATTTTGTCAAGGCCTCGTGCCAAGACACTAGTTTGTCTCATGAGACCTGTCGATGCATCGAGGAGCTATAGCGGGCTCCACCCGTCACTTATTAAGTCCAATGCATTCCTCATATGAATAGGTTTAAACATATCATAAACCATAACATAATCATATCACATAAAACATGCATAAAGGAAACATAACATTTCCACATTTCAATCACAAGATATAAATACAACACATTGATATAATAAAATGCTTTCAAAACCATTTTCAATACCAAAATAAAATAAAGTTAAAACTTTGTATTTATTTTTCATTAAGAAAAATGATGGCTTGTAGAGGAAGCCGAATCTCAAATAATGGTCACGGCGGCGGAGAAGTCATTGTCGCCGCATAAGTATGGAAGGAGAACATTCCCTTTTGTCGTTTAGCAAAACGCTTCGTATAAAAAAGATTCCTTTTGAATAAATGTAAAAGTCAAAGGGGTTTATACACCGTATAAAATAAAGTTGTGTATAAAACCAAATATGCCTCAATGAAAGGGGATTGAGACGAAGTCCTTAAAAGATCATTTTTGAAATAAAATTGATCTATTATGTGTATTCACTATAGGTACAAATAATGAATGTAAAAATACAAAATAGGACATAATATTATCATGACATAATTTGAAAGTAAAAGATTAACCCAAAGAATGGAAGTTGGGTTATGAAATTCCCTTACCTTGTCTCCGACTTAACTCAACCGTTATTTAACCTCCTGAGTAATAAACTAGAGATAATATCTACCTTATTAAGAACCATTTTCAATTTCATTATCCTTTTTATATCACTTATTACAATGTTATGAATATTATGTAATTATTTAAGTTAATAACGGTCGTTTTGTCGATCTTTGGTAACTTGAGTCAACAATAAACTTCTTATAATTACAAGTTGTTCATGTGGTAGAATATCCATTATATCTAGAATTATATTAATTATTTAGATTTCATATATATCTTATATATCCAGTATATACATTCATTTATAATATTACGTAACATTTAGAGGTAAGAAATGAAATGCACCGTTCATGGAGACGGTAAGCCGTACGTACGCATGAACGCAACTTTCATTTCAATTTCATATTTAATGGAAATAAATCATAATGATATAAATGTATAATATAATTCCAGTATAATATAGTGTATAATACCATTTACTCCATCCTTTATACATCCCACATATGGCATTAACGATTCAAATCACTTTGAGGGGGCGGTAGTCCGCACTTCCTAAAATGAAATTATCGCGTTTTACCCATAATGGAAATCATAAAGTATGCCATAAATGAGAAATACAGAAGCATAAGTAAAACATAAACATATTATATATCATATATAAAAATAGTGACATCTTAATGGCCACCTTTGAAGGTGTTATATGAGTGTTGAACAATCATCGTTTCGTGAGGCAGAAATTCGCCATCCACAGAAACCGTATGTTCTTTAACCATTAGATGTAGGTGTGTGTAAGTGTAGCTCGAATAATTATTATAAAAACATCCTAGTATATTGAGTATACTGGTGTTGTTACAAAAGAAATGAATAAAAAGAGTTTAGGGGGTTGGAGAAGAAATATAAAACAAAACAAAATTAGAGAAGAAATTACCTCAAAATCGGGTAAATCTTTTTGATTTGATCCAAAGGCTTCCTTGGGAAGAGTTCTGCCCAAAGTGAGGCTTCTAGGAGTAAGGGAGGAATGTTGGGAGAGTATTTGGGCAGAGGTTGGCCGAGCCAAATGGCTTGAAAGTGTAAATGAGGTGGGAGAGGTGGGGGCCTTTTAAAAGTGGAGAGGAGGGGCACTTTTGGAAAGATTGAAATGTTACATTATTTCACAATGCTTTTCGGATTCTAATGGTCCCACACTTATATAATTAGAGGCTAAGGTGATAAGGTTTCAAAAACTCATCATCCAATAGGCTTTGGACAAGTGTAAGCCTTTTATTTTGCATTATCTTCTCATTTTATTTAAATCGTTAAATAATGAGGTCATCGCCACATCATAATGATGTCATAAATAATTTAATTTATTTAATGTCTAAAAATTATAAAAAAACTACTATGATGTAGGAAATCTTTTTATCTTTCTAATGAATATTTATAGTCAAAATTTGGACTTGTTTAACCCCACTTAAAAACTGTTTTAGTAAAACAACTCATGTTTGTGTCAATTTAATTCTAACATTAAATAAATATATATTAATGTCATTTTCCAACTAAAGTGGCTCCATGGGGTCCCAAAGTTGACCCATGGGTTGTCTTGGTCGGCCATGACTCATCCAATAGGAGTAGGACAAGTGTCAAGCTCATATCATATTATTAAAACATTGTTTTTACCTTAAACTACACTAATTACCTCTAATCGCGATTAAGAACTTAAAAGTTACTATTCACCAAAAAATTATTTTAATCTCATTGAACCACATTTTACTTCTTAATGACAACCATGTATGTCGGATTTTTGAAAATCAAATCACAGAAGTGGTAATATTTCATTTAAACGAAAAATCAGTTATTTAACTACCACTTAGTGGTTTCACTATTCATCAAAAATTGAAGTTTTTCAGAACAATGCCAAAATTTCACCCTAAGCTATAATTGATATTCCGAATTCAAAAATGATGTCTATTTTACAAAATTACAAACATATAAGTTGCATTAATTAATTTTATAATTAATTCCCATAGTTACGACAAATAGCGTGTTTTCAAGAAACAATTTATATCAAAAGATTGGCAATTGTTTATGTCCAATTTCAATGGTAAATTAATTCTAATGACCACCATTGGATAAAATGGTAAAAATATATTCTATTTATACCTTAAAACCACTAAATAGTATAATTTATCACAATAAATTATTTTGATTAAGAAAGTTGTTTTAAAGTATTTTTCACTATTCATAAAAATTAGAAGTTCTCAGAAAAATACCAAAAACTCAACATAGGCTAATTTCAATATTAGGAATACAAAAATGAAGTCCATTTTGAAATATAAAGTTTCTATATTTTTAAAAAGTGGTTATTACTATTCATAACGGCTACTTTGATTTGTCGCGGTGTTTTAGAACTCGAAGTTGCGTACAATGCAAGCTATTGCATTATTGGATGAGAAGCGTATCGTGGAAGCTCGGGGTGTTACAGTGCGCTAACCGTGCAGTAGTCACTATTTGGAAGTGGTGCTCCGCACGGCCTCCTCACATGGTTTACCCAAACCGTGTGAACCCCGTGCATTCTCCACTATCCATTTTGACACCACCTACACGGCTTCTACACGGTTGGGGAAACCCATGTGAACCCTGTGCATCACCAACTTTTTTCCCTTTGACCCCTTAAAAGACTTCAAACTTTCCCAACCATTTCACATATGCTTCATGTACTTAAAAAGACTAAAATAAGGGTTACTTACCAGAAACCAGGGATACTATAAATTTTATATGAAAGAATAAATTAGACTAATAAATATATACAATATGTAATTAATCTATGAATTAAATTTAAAATGTTATTTATCATTATAAGTAAAGTAGATGAAAAAGAAGTATTGCACTAAATTCAATTATTTATCATTATAAATTAAAAAATAAAACATCAATGAAAGATTCCAAAAATTCCCCTTAACCATATTTTTATTATTCTATTACAAATATTAATTCTATTCTATCAAATTAGTTCTATAAAAGTTTTAAATTTATATTTTAAATCGATTCACCATTGAATGGATGTAAAATTGCCCTTAAATAGTCTGTTTTATGAGTAAATATTTCTATTCTTATCAAATTATTATTTAATATATAAAAATAATTTGAAAAATATTTACCTTTATGTTAGTAACTAAATTTAATTAATTTATTTTGTTATGAATAAACAAATCATTTGGGTATTTATATTATTCTATTAAAATTATACATTTATATTTAACTAGATCTTATATTCAATTATACCTAATTTGTAACAAAAAAATAATTTTATTTTTATTGATAACAATATATTTACATAAGCCTGTTAATAATATTAATAAAATATAATTTAATTGGTAGGTTATATTTTATTATATTTTTTAAAATATATTTATAATTGTACAGTAACACTCAGTCTTCAGTGTTATGAAACCTATCAGGGAATGTTAGTCTTGTGTGAATCATAATCTACTGTAGTGTTCGACATAATGGATATAAACCATTGTATTTTTTTGTAATCAATAATTATGTTGTAATTTTCATTAACTATTTATAACTCACTCCATACATAGTTCTTTACTATATATAGAATACAAATTTTTTGTGTATCATAAAATGAAAAATTTAAAAAATATAAAATAAATTATAAAAACATATTCCACATAATCTCAAGATTTTACATGATATCCCCTTTAAAATTATTTCATCCATTGAAATATTTATAAGTAATCAATGTTTTAATACCTTATTTTTAATTTCATTGAATCAAAATTTGTAAAAAACTAATACTAAAAGATCCATTAAAAATGAATGTTGGAAACAAAACTGTTAACAAATGTTGCCCATTAATAGGTTTACACATGGGTGAAAAAAAATGGAATGTAAAATTTTTGACATGATGAAAAATTAAATTAATTTATAGATATTGATTTAATCCATCAGTCACAATAATATTAATGACCAATGAGATGATTAGAGCCACAAATTCATAAATTTTTTATGATTCGGAGGGCCATCAGCTCAATAAAATTTTATGTATTAGGGGATATTTTTTTGATAATTTTATAAACATTGACGAATTATTTTATTAATAGAGAATAAAATGAAATATTAAAATTTTATATATTTTTATAAAAATATTTCATTCATTATATGTGGTATTATTAGATTCTAATTCATCCATCACTTAATAAAATGTATGTTTGGAATTTATCCCTATTGTCAAAGGCAGTAATATACTATTCAAGAGGATCAAAATGAGAATGAACGAATTAAATATTTATCTATTTTTCAATATCTATTCATAAAAATAACTATAGAGTATTCCTGAATCTATAAAAATCAAAATAAACTATCCCAGATCGTCAATCATTATTTTTAAAAATAATTACACATTAACCAGGACAGTGGGTAGGCCAATGGTAGGTATACAACCCTTATCATCCTTCGGTCATAGAATCTTGATGCTTGTACCTTTCAACATGATTGGATGCCAACTGACACACATGATTTACTTTTCTATAACAATTCTAATTTAATTTCAAAATTCAATAAAATAGACATCTTTAAAATAATTATTGTCACAAAATAACCTTTAAACAAAGGTTTTCAATAAAAATGTGTAATGGCCCGGACCCTCCTGGCCCATTACTTTGCCAAAAGTGAGGCTCCACCAAAATAGTGGCACCGTGAGGGTGCCACCGTGACAATGACACCGTGAGGGTGACACCGTGTCCCCTCGCCAAGCCTTTCGTTCTTCTTCCAGTACCTGACTTTTCTGCTCCCGCAACGTATGTTTTGACGTAAATTAATTCGTTTACTCATTTTCAAACCATTTAAAGCCCATAATTAATTCCTAAAAATCTCGAGAGACCTCCGTATGTAACTGCCCAACTGCGTGGTTAACCCACGACCACCGCTCCTTACGCAGTTTCACGTTCTCACCTCAACCGTCCGTAGCTCTTATAAACTAAGGGTTAGCTGTGGTTTCTCCTTTCCTCGATAACGTATTTTCATGAAATAGATTTTCGTGCATCAGGTGCGCCGAATCGTTATCAGTAAAATTCTGCGCCCGGCCTAACCGTCGATCGTCGATCAAACAAGTAGGGAATTTCTCCTTTGCCTCTCTCTTTTGTGTATCATGTGGGGGTGGGTGTGCTTTTGTTTCTGTAGAATTGGATAAACCAGATGTAATTAAAGATAATGAACGAATATTTTAAGGAATGAAAGTGGGGTGTGATCGTTGATGATGTCTTATATTTTGATGATGTTTCTTTTATGACCATCTTATTGAGCGATGCTGGCTATTGCCTTCTGAAAATTGAGGCCGTTGGTGGTCACTGTTTGTGCACTAATAAACCCCTCCTGATGTTTCAAGTGGCTTGTTGTGGTCGTAAACTCCTATTGTGAAAAGTAATTGGATAATCACGTATATCCGGCCAAATAAATTGAAGCACTAGGATTAATCCTTCTGTGATATTCCCGGTTAAAACACACGAAAATTGAAATCATGGAGTGTGTTAAGTCATTTAAATCTGAAAATACCGGCATGGACCTTACTTTTGTTGGTGGTGGTAGTAGGTTTTTTTCATTTACGAGACGATTGCAGGAGATGTGGGAGGGGATGGGATCCCCTGTCTTTTTACTATTGGTGGTTGTGTGAAATTGGGGATGGGCCATGTTGGTATGGATTTTGTGGTTGGGAATTTTAAGACCGGGTGGGTACTTGTTTATATCACATATTGGGGTGGGATCCTCCATTGACAGAACCTGTTTTGAGTATTATGATTGATGATTGACTGGGTACATTCTTTGGTTATGCTTATGGTTTAGTTTCCCAGTAGTGCATAAACTTATTTGAACACTGTTACTGAACATGAAACAAGAATGGGACAAATGGGTTTTGGTTGACGTGAGTTGTGACTCGGACTCGAGTGATGTCATGTTCTTAGGCTGGCTGAAGAAAAACCTGAACATTGGGTGAGTTCTTGGTACCTATATCTATACTTGTAGTTTTTTGTTTCTTATTCGCATCCCACCCAAGTTGAACACTTAGTGCCGAAAACCCCCATTTCATGGGGGAGGGTGTTTTTTCAAACACCTTTCTTGGTGGATGGTTATTAGCTCCTTTTCTGATCCCTTTCCCAGATAGGCCAAGTATCATCGGGTAGGCTGTGGTGGCCTGAGGTCCATTATTATCCCAAGAACCTTCAGGCGGGGTAGTTCGGTGGTTGGCCAGGTGTGTGCGGCAGGTGGTTTCCCAAGTGTCTTCGTGATGAGGCCCAGGTGTCTTTGGGCGTGGCAGTTGATCATCTAGACCAGGTGTTTTCGGGCGTGGTTACGCGAGACAGTTGTGGCCCAGGTGTGTGTTGGCGGGTGTGGCAGTGGGACTGCGTGTGGTTGTGGCCCAGGTGTGTGCGGGCGGGTGTGGCAGTGGGACTGCGGTTAGAATGGCGGGATTGGTCGGATGCGTAGCATGTCTCAATAACCAGTGGGAAAGTGGCGTGTTGTACCCAAACATCGATGTGCTCTTATTATATATATTACTTGATTTGCGTTATTTGGGGAGTGTGCCCTGGTGAGGCTTGGGTGGATATTTTACCTTGATAGGCATTTGGTTTACTCCTTTTCTCATGGGACTTTAGCACGTTCCCCAACATGTGCATGAGAGTCTTGGTTCTCCCTACTGAGTGTACTTGTATGCTCACCCCACGTATATAAAACTGCATTCATGTTTATAGGAGGACTTCGAGGATCATGCAGGACTATACTAGCTCGGACCCTCGGGGCAGTTGCAGCTGCTGTTTTTCTTACTTTGGTACTTTCCCTTGTAGTAACCTTCTATAATTTGTGGTTTTTACTCTTGAAACATGCATGTGGGAATGGTTTACCTTTGGTTTTACATTTCATTTACCTTGGTGTTGTTGGGTTTCATCATCTTATCTCCTGATCCTATAAAAAAAAGGGTTAATGCCTTCCATTTGTGAGAAATTTCTATACCCTTGGTGCTAGTCGCCACTCCGGGACCTATTGAAGGTGGGTCTCAGGGGTCATTATCTCTCCTTCAACTTAAGGATGGAAGGGCCTGGCAATCTGCTGACTCTTCCCTCATTTTGATGAAGGCGGGTCATGACAGAATGGTATAAGAGGCAGAGGTTGAGAGATAAGATAGATTTTGGAGTTTTTCATAGTGAGGATTGCAAGGGATGGTAAGGAAACAGTGTTGGGTGACCTTGGAGCGTGAATTATTCCATGGAAGACCAGCTAGGAAATGGGATTTTAAGGCCCCCCGTGTTCTGATGCAAGGACTCTGGATTTACCGAACGACCAAGTGAGGCCACACTAATTGCAGGGTAGAGACCCTAGGAAAGGTACAGGCATCATAATGACTTTTGTTCTTGTGTTTCTGGGTTGTATTTGGAATTATAAATAAATTATTTTTTTAAAGAATTTAAAGAATGATATTTTGCACTACTAGGGCTTAGGCATTCCTTGTTTACCTTGCAGATATGTCACCTAGAAGGATACCTCGTGGGGTCCAGGCGATCGAGGCCACAGAGACTACTTTGGCCGATCGGTAGAGAGATGATCGAGAGGAAGAGGGCGAACAGTGGCAGAAGACTCATCGGGCCTTCCAGCGATAGGCCCTCGAGAATTATGAGAGCAGCACCTCCGACATGAAGACGGAAGGCTGGCTAGAGGAGCTAGTTATAGGTTTCAACCGGATTTGGGCCCCGGCCGAGTACTGGGTTCCTCTGGCCGTTAGCCAGATGAGGGGAGCGGCCCGTCAGTGGAGGACTCTTTACTTGGGGGAGAGGAAGGAGACTGAGGTGGCTAGGGTGGATTTCGTGAGGGAGTTCCAGGCGGAATTCCTCTACTCGACGAAGGAGGTGGAAAAGAGGCAGGAGATACTCTCCCTCGAACAGGGTAGTATGTCCATGAGGGAGCTAGGGATCATGTTCGAGGGCCTCCGACGTTTTGCTGTGGGCCTCTTTCCCAATGAGGAGTCTCGGGCAAGACGTTTGGAGGAGGCACTCCGACCCTCCCTCCAGTATGCTGTTACCCCCTTTACCCTGCTGACGTGCTTGGATGTCCAGAAGAAGGCTGAAGTGGTGGAGAGGATACATGATCTAGGAGGAGTGTCATGAGAGGGTATCCAGCTGGGACCATCGAAGGGGAAGGCCTTGAGCATGATGCCTCTAGCGTCAGGACCCTCTAGGTTCCGACCTGCAGGGTGCAGGCCGCATCAGTTTTAGTTTCGATCCCCTGGTCCTCTCCCTTTTCCTTCGGGCCCGGGACCGCGCGGCTTCGTCTGTGGGAGCCCTGGACATCTCCGGAGTCAGTGTCCCGACTGGGTGCAGTACAGCAGTGGCAGTCATCCCCAGCACTCGCCCCAGCAGTAGCTTCCAACCAGACCTTTCCAAAAGTAGCAGCAGGGGCAGCGAGCTCCCGATCCTCCGAGGGTAGACGTAGGAGGAGGAGGCCGACCTTAGGGTGCTCCACAGGTGCCTCGACCAGGTCATGGTCGGGGAGGTGGCTGACAGCTGAGGGGCAGGGGAGATGGGCATGGACAGTTACAGGCCGCAGAGGCAACAGTTCCAGCAGGGCCAAAGGTTGTTCGAGGTACTATTAGTCTGTTTAGCACTCTTGCTTATGATTTGTTCGATACTGGTGCTTCACACTCCTTTTTTCCACCCAGTATATCCAGTTCCTTGGGTATAGATATCGAGAGACTCCCAGTGGCCTTGTTGTTAAGAACACCAGTCAGAGGTCAGACCACCTTTTTGTTCGTTTTTTGGGGATGTGGACTGATGATAGGGACACATCAGTCAGTTAAGGATCTTCTTCTTCTACAGATTCAGCCATACGATGTCATCCTAGGCATCGACTGGCTATTTTCTGTGTGTGCCATCATCGACTGTTTCTGAAGAAGGGTGGTGTTCTCAGACATAGACGGACAGCGTGTTACCTTCACCGGCGAGCAGAGTAGTCCGAAGGGAAACAAGAGAGAGGAACCTCTCCTCTCCTAGTTAACTGAGCTGACAGTGGAATCAATTGATGCTGAAATGGTGGAAGTACCAGAGATCGTCCATGAGTTTATGGAAGTCTTCCCTGAGGAGGTAACAACTCTATCCCGTTGACGTGATATCGAGTTTGGGATAGACCTGCAGCCCGACACTCGACCGATCTCGATGGCTCCTTACCGGATGGCGCCTTCAGTGCTACAGGAGTTGCGGATCCAGATCGACGATCTGATGAAGACGGGTTTTGTTCACCCGAGTGCGTCAGCGTGGGGTGCTCCAGTCTTGTTCGCGAAGAAGGCAGATGGTGGTCTCATGTTGTGCATAGTCTACAGAAGTCTGAATCAGTTAACGATCACGAATTGCTGCCCTCTTCCGAGGATAGATAATCTTTTCGACCAGCTGAAAGGGGCAGGATGGTTCTCGAAGATCGACCTGTAGTGTGGGTACCACCATCTAAGGGTGAAAGAGAGAAACATCCCGAAGATGGCCTTCAGGTGCAGGTATGGACACTTCGAGTTATTAGTCATGACTTTTGGTGTTACGAACACACCGGCTGTGTTCATGTGGCTTATGAACTCAATCTTCAGGGAGTACTTGGATCAGTTCGTGGTTGTGTTTATCGATGATATCCTGATCTATTCGAGGTTAGAAGAGGACCATGCAGAGCACCTGAGGATAGTATTGGAGGTCCTCCGACAGCACTAGCTCTATGGGAATTTGTCGAAATGAAAGTTCTGGACACGAGAAGTGAACTTCCTTGGGCACGTAGTGTCTGAGCAGGGGGTAGCGGTCGACCCATCAAAGGTTGAGGCAGTTGATTCTTGGGTAGCACCCAAGAATGTGGTAGAAGTACGAAGTTTCCTCAGGCTGGAAGGTTACTATCGGATGTTCGTACCCAACTTCTCCCGAGTTGCGTCCCCTTTGACAGCCCTGACCATGAAGGTCTTGGTTTTTGTATGGAGTTAGAAGTGCGAGTCAGCCTTCAGCTATCTGAAAGAGAAGTTGGTTAGTTCCCCAGTGCTGAGATTACCAGAAGAAGGGGTGGCTTATGAGTTGTTCTGTGATGCTTCAGGATAGGGCCTGGGATGCGTGTTGATGTAGCGACAAGGGGTGATCTCTTATGGGTCTAGGCAGCTACGCCCCCATGAGCGTAATTACGCCACCCAGGACCTAGAGCTTGCAGCGGTCATTTTTTTCACTAAAGATATGGCGGCACTATCTCATCGGGGAACGCTTTGTGGTTTTCACGGGTCACAAAAGCCTAAGGTATATCTTCACTCAATGGGACCTGAACTTACGACAGCGGAGATGGGTGGAGTTCCTCTAGGATTACGACTTTGAGATCTATTATACTGAGGGAAAGGGAAATGTCGTGGCCGATGCCTAGAGCAGGAGGACGTAGAAGGATGCTGTCCGAGAGTCGGTGGATGCCTGGAAGGCAATGGAGGAGTTGGATACCTTAAACCTCGATTCGAAGATGGATAGCGGCAGAGGCTGCCTATATCCGATGATAGTGCAGTTATCTCTGTTTCGACAAGTGGAGGATTCTTAGTGGGGAGACCCGGAGTGCGAAGTGACGCCTGACCGAGTTGACCAGGGCAATGATCCGGAAGGATGGATAGAGGATGGTGAGAACCAGATGCTTTTCTAGAAAAGGTTGTTAGTTCCAGGTGTGATGTGCGGCAAGGTTCTCTGTGAGTTCCACAACTCACCCCTGGCGGTACACCCTGGAATTTCCAAGCTGTACCGGGGTTTGATGAGGCGGTTTTGGTGGCTCGAAGTTAAGCGAGCGGTGGCAGAGTTTGTGGCCAAGTGCTTAGTATGTCACCAAGTGAAGGCTGAACACCGAGTTCCAGGCGGCCTATTGCAGCCTCTAGTTGTTCCTGAGTGGAAGTGGGACGACATCTCAATGGATTTCGTCACGGGACTACGCAAGGTCAGAGGGGGATACGACGCCATCTAGGTGGTAGTGGAAGTTTGACGAAATCAGCTCACTCTCTGGAAATTAGGGAGTCGAGTACTATGGATGCTTTGGCACGAAAGTATGTGGATGAGGTGGTGCAGTTTCATGGAGTTCCGAGGTCTATAGTCTCGGATAGGGATGCACGGTTTACCTCGCATGTCTAGAGAGTACTGCAACATGCGTTTGACACCCAGTTATGCCTTAGCACTTCTTTCCGTCCCCAGAATGATGGGAAAAAAGAGCGTACCATCCAGTCCTTGGAGGATATGCTACGAGCATGTGTTCTGGACTCAGTTGGATCATGGGTACGACACTTTCCCCTGGTAGAGTTCGCCTACAATAATAGCTACCACTCTACCATCGGTATGGCCCTGTTTGAAGCCTTGTACGGGAGGCCATGCCGTTCACCTATGTGTTGGGCCGAAGTAGGAGAGGCAGGCATCCTTGGCCCGGAGGTGGTGCAGAACACGATAGAGAAGGTTCATCTCATACGAGAAAGGATGAAGGCGGCTCAGGATGGATAGAAGTCGTATGTTTATGCTAGGGGGAGGCCCTTCGAGTTTGAGGTTGGAGACCACGTGTTCTTGGAGGTATCCCCTCAGTGTGGGCAGCAGAGGTTTGGAAAGGGGAGTAAGATTTTTCCCAGGTTCATCGGACCCTTTGAAGTGTTGCTACAGGTCGGCGAAGTGGCTTATCATCTAGCATTACCACTGCTGCTACTAAGGATACATGATGTCTTTCATGTGTCCCAGTTCCGTCGGTATCTGCATGACGATTCACACATCCTTGATTGGGGTGAGCTGGACATTGAGGATGACATGACCTTTGTGGAGAGACCAGTGACGATCGAGGATTGCAAGGAGAAGGTGCTTTGTGGGCAAACCATTCCCTTGGTTCTCTTGTTGTGGAGACATGGTGGTCTTGAGGACAGTACATGGGAGAGGGAAGCACAGATGTGTACCCAGTACCCAGAGTTGTTTTAAGTTTTGTTCCTTATTGCACCTGTTGTGATAGAACGTTTTGTCTTTTGGCTATGAAATGTTCTTGTTTCCATTCCTCTGATTGAGTGTGAAAAGCCTTGGCTATAAGGGAGGAGAGAACCCGACCCCGAATCAAGATGCATTTAGGTGGATGTGATTAAACTCATGCGGGCGAGTCAGTGCCGCCCAAAGTGGATAATATCTTGACATGGGGGAGGGGACCCCCCAACCCACATGCCTGGGTAGTTTGGCATGATATGTTGCATGGTTCTTGATAGAGAAGTGTTTTTTTGGTTAGCATGTGTTCACTTCTAAGAGGAATCTTTCGAGGTGGTTGTTCGGACCCTCTCCTTCCTTATTGGTTTGTTTTGATTCTCGAGGACAAGAATAATTTAAGAGGTAATTAATGTAATGGCTCGGACTATCATGGCCCATTACATTTCAAAAAGTGAGGCTCCACCAAAACAGTGGCACCGTGAAGGTGACACCGTGACGGTGGCACTGTGACGGTGGCACGGTGAGGGTGACACCGTGTCCCCTCACCGAGCCTTTCGTTCTTCATCCAGTACCTGAATTTTTCGCTCCCGTAACATATGTTTTGACATAAATTAATTCTTTTAATCCTTTTAAAACAATTTTAATCCCACAATTAATTCCTAAAAATCCCGAGAGACCTCCGTGTGTAACTGCCCAACCACGTGGTCAACCCACGA
The DNA here is from genome assembly GCA_963277665.1 of Viscum album. NCBI lineage: Eukaryota > Viridiplantae > Streptophyta > Magnoliopsida > Santalales > Viscaceae > Viscum > Viscum album. The sequence goes on from OY728132.1 coordinate 1,971,945,548, forward strand.
CCCCCGCTCCTTACGCGGTTTTGCGTTATCACCTCAAGTATTCACGGCTGTTAAAAACTAAGGGTTAGCCATGGTTTCTCCTCTCCTCAATCGCGGCTTTTCACAAAATAGCTTCTATTGAATCAGGCACCCCTCATCGTTATCCGTAAAATTCCGCGCCCGACCTAAGCGTTGATCGTCGGTTAAACAAGTAGGGAATTTCTCCTTTGCCTCTCTCTTTTGTGTATCGTGTGGGGTGAGCATGCTTTTATTAATGTATAATTGGATAAAGTAGACCTAATTAAAGATAATGAACGAATCCTATAAAGAAGGAAAGGGGGTGTGATCGTTGATGCTGTCTTATATTTTGATGTTGTTTCTTTTATTACCATCTTGTTCAGCTATGTTGGCTTATGCCTTCTAAAAATCGAGGCCGTTGGTGGTCGTTGTTCGTGCACTAATGAACCCCTCCTGATGTTTTAGATGGCTTGTTGCGGTTATAAACTACTTTTGTGAAAAGTAATTGGTTAATCATGTATATCTGGCCAAATAAATTGAAGCACCAGGATTAATCCTTCTGTGATAACCTTGGTTAAAAAACACGAAAATTGAAATCATGGAGTGTGTTATGTCATTTAAATTTGAAATTACTGACATGGACCTGACTTGTGTTTGTGGTCGTAGTTGGTTGTTTTCTTTTACGGGCCGATTACTAGAGATGTGGGAGGGAATGGGATCCCCTGTCTTTTTACTCTTGGTGGTTTTGTGAAATAGGGGATGGGATCCCATGTTGGTATGGATTTAGTGATTTTGAATTTTAAGACCAGGTGGGTACTTCTTTATATCACAAAAATTGAGGTTGGATCCTCCGTTGACAGAACCGGGTGTGGGTGTTATGATTGATGCTTGACTGGTTACATTCATGGGTTATGCTTATGGTTTAATTTCCCAGTAGTGCATAAACATATTTGAACACCGTTACTGAACATGAAATAATAATGGGAAAAATGGGTTTTGGTTGACGTGAGTTGTGACTCGGACTTGAGTGTTGTCGTGTTCTTAGGCTGGATGAAGAAAAACCTGAACTTTGGGGGAGTGCTTGTTACCTATATCTATACTTGTAGTTTTGTGTTTATTATTCACGCCCTACCCTAGTTGAACACTTAGTGCCTAACACCCACATTTCATGGGGGAGAGTGTTTTTTCCAACACCATTCTTGGTGGCTGGTTATTAGCTCCTTTTTTGTTCCCTTTCCCGGATATCCCAAGAATCTTCGGGCTGGCAGTGATGTCCTAAGGTCCATTATTACCCTATGAACCTTTGGGCGGGGTAGTACGGTGGTTGGCCAGGTGTGTGCAGGAGGTGGTTTCCCAAGTGTCTTCGGGATGAGCCCCAGGTGTCTTCGGGCGTTGCAGTTGATCTTCTAGCCCAGGTGTTTTCAGGCATGGTTACGTGAGACAGTTGTGGCCCATGTGTGTGTGGGCGGGTGTGGCAGTGGGACTGCGTGTGTTTGTAGCCCAGGTGTGTGCGCACGAGTGTGGTCGTGGGACTGCGGTGAGAATGAAGGGATTGGTCACATGCATAGGATGTCTCAATAAACAGTGGGAAAGTGGTGTGGGGTACCCAAACATCGATGTGCTCCTATTATATATATTACTTGATTTGTGTTATTAGGGGAGTGTTACCTGGTGGGGATTGGGTGGATATTTTACCTTGATAGGTATTTGGCTTACTCCTTTTCTCACGGGACTTTTGCACGTTCCCCCACATTTGCACAAGAGTCTTGGTTCTCCCTACTGATTGTACTTGTATGCTCACCCCACGTATATAAAACTGCTTTCAGGTTTCCAGGAGGATATCGAGGATCGTGCAGGACTATACTAGCTCGGACCCTGAGGGCAGTTCCAGTTGCTGTTTTTCTTTATTTCGTACATGCCCTTGTATTCACCTTCTGTACTTTGTGGGTTTTACTCTTGAAACATGCATGTGGGAATGGATTACCTTTGGTTTTACTTTTCTTTTACCTTGGTGTTGTTGGGTTTCATCATCATATCTCCCGATCATATAAAACAAAAAGGGGTAATGCATTACATTTGTTAGAAATTTCTATACCCTTGGTGCTAGTCGCCAATCCGGGACCTATTGAAGGCGGGTCTCAGGGGTCATTATCTCTCCTTCAACATAAGGAAGGAAGGGCCTGGCAATCTGCTGACTCTTCCCTCTTTTTGGTGAAGGTGGGTCATGACAAAATTATTTTTCTAAAATACTTCTTATGATGATTATATTAATATTTGGAGGAATGGATAACATTATAACCATTTATATAGTTGAAAATTAAAAACATCTTAATGAAACAAAATCATCTTAACTTTTATTCCCTTATATAACACAAAATAACTTTTGATTGTCACATTCCAATCATTTGAATATCCTAATCATATATTCAATTCAATCATTGTAATAACAAGTATTACAATAAATATATCTAGAATACTTTATAGATTCCTTATTCCTAAGATTAAATTTTATATTACATAAAATCAAGATGACTACATCCTTGAGAGAATGAACATCATTTTTGCATTTCCTTATTTCAAAAAAAATTTCATATATGTGACATATATTTATCCAAAAAATTTATCATAACCAATGTAACATATTAAAGGTTATATTTCAATTAATAATTTTTCCCCATTGACATTACCTTGCCATTAAATTTCTTTTCTATTCTATCAAATCCATTCAACTTCTATTTTTAAAACATTAGAAAAAATTATAAAAATTATAATCCAATAATATTTCACATTTAAAATTACATACTTCATGAATAAATATATATTAAAAAACTTATTATTCCACTTCATCCTTTTTTCATTAACATATCTAGCTCATCGCATTACATGATACCCCTTTCCTTTCACATTTCATCTTCTGTATCAGCATCTTTTATAAGGTAAAAATTACTCACATCACAATACTAATTATCTTTAAGAAAATTCCTCTTATGACGTTGAGTTTCATAATAACTATATATTACACACCCAGAAAATTTATCCTTCCATGAAGACCAAAAATGACAATATATTCATCTATTTTGTTAAAAAAACTCTTCATTTTACCTTCCAATCCCATGATTGGTGTCCTTATTTTCCATAGAAAAACATCTCCTTTTTCATATAAAACATTTACTAAGATGATTATTTCTATATTGTTGTCACAATGGAATCCAAATATTATCTCTTCTATGGTATCCATTAATAAAACTCTTAGATAACCCCTTCTTTAATTTACATGGTGAGTCTAGGATTTTGTTAAGCTTTATGTTGTCAATCATGTTCTAGGATAACATTATTAAGCATGATCACATAATCATTCAATCAAGTAATCATCCCACTTGAAATATCATCAAAAATCAAAAATAACATTCAACAATAATATAATTCCTTCAACTGACTAATATTTTCAAATAATGGAAGCATTGTGTGGTCATTACATATCATTGAATAATATTATGTATTATGGAATTAATATACATAGGATGTATAAATCACGAATCATTACTTAATCTATAAAACCTTTGGTTTATAATATGTTATACCTAACCTTGTTCTATTTAAATCCTTCACAATGTTTCATGAATAAATAATGAATTCTCAAAGAATATCTTCAAGGAGTGTCAACCTAGTTGAGTATCAAGGACTATTTTCATCTACTAGATTAACCCAAGACAGGCCCAGAACATCTTGTTAAAGTTATTAGCCTTAGGAAAATATGTTCTATTGCCACAACCACCTGATGTATCCATAGAAGGATTTATTTCTCAGAAACCACTAACTCTATCCTTAAAAAATTATAAAATATTTTATTATGTTATTCATTATCCTTATACATGAGCATAGATATATCTTTATGGTTTTCACTAAGGTACATCTTCCTATTTTACCTAGGCTACCTAAAAATTTCCCCAATAACAAAAATAATAACCCAGGGTAGTCATACTTTAATATTAAATATGTTTAGTGTAAAATGTAAAACATTATACAAAAATATTCCCAAAGATAGAACAGGTATAGAGCCTTTGGAATCATGGAAACATAATCATTGGTACATTAATGAGAAAAATTTTTTCCCTCTAGGATATTTAATAATAGATCCCTTATTATAAACACAATTCAAAATACATATCTTCACAACATTTATAAGGAAACAAACAACTGGGAGATATCATATGCTCAATAAGAGAAAATAAGGGAGATATGTAAGAATAAATATGATCATATGGGTATGAGAATGTGATAAAAAACACTGGAGATGATACCCATCATATAGAATATCACAAAAATGTATCATATAATAAATAATAACAATTAAAAAGGATTAAATCATAATGAATTAAAAACATAAAAGATGAAATAATAAAATATGAATAATACATGAAATTTTGGAAAACACATAATCTTGTAATATAATTTCTATAGTCTCCAAGGAATATGTATGAAGACCATATTAGTAGTATGTGATCACTACCCATAAAATCCTAGTAGTCTTGGTTCACTCCCATGGAAATCATAGTAGATTTTTTTTCACTCCTCATACCATCTTGTTAGTCATGGATCACTCACATGGCCATTATAGTAGTCAAGTTTCACTACCTAGACCTCCTTAGTCTATCACTTGAGACATAAATCATTACCAAAATAATTGTGGGGAGATATATCTCACAAATAAATAAAAATTTGATTATTCATACATGTGACTCAAAATCATAAACTATCATATCATAGTCCATGAAATGATATAGTATCATAAACATTTAATCATGTCATACCTTAGGGAAAAAGATAGATGATTCATAATCATTTCATAAAAAACATATCCCTTTAAACAAAAAAATATTTCATAAAAATATAAAATGGTATTGATATAATAGTTTAATAATGTACATCATATAATTAATAGACCATTCAGATAAATAATATTAATGTAACTTTTATATCATTTTCATAAATGCAATGAGTATCATTAAAACAAGTCTTTATATATAGAAAATAATTTTAGAATATCTTTCAAAAACATAAATTGAGTAAAATATCATTTGATATTTGACAATGGTTTATATAAAAAATAATACAATTTGGAAACATTTTTAGGGATAAGACTTATAAATAAATAGTGAAAAAATTTGGAGAGCCATTTTACATATAAAATTAGATTAAAAACATTTTAAAAACAATTTTCTATGGAAACTTATAAAATAGATATATAATGTTTTATTTTATTTAAAAAAAAATTGAATATATGAATTCATAGAATAATAGTAAATAATTTTTTAATTTATATAATGAAATTTATTCGTTAAATTGAATCTAAAATGGAATTTATGTCATGATGGTGGATAAATATGAACTTATCAAGCATTAATTTTATATATTAAAAGCTTTAGAAATGTACCTCGACAAGAGAACAACAAGAAAATTCTGTATTAAAACCTTTTATTATAAATGTAAAATCTGGGAAATAATACATATTAATTTTTATAGAAGAATAATAATATATTTCTGGAATTCTTTTGAGATGTAATTATTTTTAATGAACATTTTTTTCCAACCAAATTTAAGGTTAAAGATATAATTTTTAAAAAAATACCTTCATAACTATATTATTTAAAAAAGTGTGCATAAATTGTAACAATACATGAATATATAATGAATTAACACATTATTATTAATCTCATGTGTGTTATTAATATATGGATGACAATATTTCATCAATGAAATCAAAACCATTGACTATTTTGAAAAGCGTTGGGATTATTTTAATAATCTCTTATAATATGGGAACATTGAAAAATACTCACCATGTATGAAATTGAAATGGAAATAATATTTTAATATCAATAACTTTATAATATTCATTATGTAAATGTTAAATGGAATTATATACACCTCATATATAAAAATATTTTCATGAAATTCCTTGTGTCTTATAAAAGTCAATTTGAAAAAAATGCATTGCCGATTTAGTATCTTTTAGAAAAAAACAATGATAGATATATCTTGAAATTTTTATGTAAATTATTATATAATAAATTAGAATATTAATTGATTAAATTTATTTTCATTATAACTAGAACAAAATATATGTAATCGGTGAAAAATGAATGTATCTCACAAAAATTAAGGGTGAGATGAAATTATATTTTCTTATCTCTTGACTCTCACTGCATTCATTAAAAAATCCTTTAAAATAATTATATATTTTTAATAAATCTATAAATCAACAATATTATTAATTATAGTACCATAAATGTATTTATTATTTCTTTATATCACCATTTGGTTAAAAATTATATTTTAATATGTAACATTGGGTAATATCCCTTATGATTTTGCAATATATATTAATTCGTTATATCCTTTTGAACTAATATTTTATAATGTTTTCTAAATTGTAAAATATAATTTAAATATAATTTATAAGCTGTTTTTTTCTATAATAGTCCTTAGAATATATCTGTATCAAAAATAATACACAGTTCATGGAGACGGTATGTAGTATGTAGGCATTAATGATATTTTTATTTAATTTTTGTGTCGAATGAATGAAAGTAAAATTCCCAAACACACGCACATATATATATATATATCATTATCAATTAAACATTATTATATAATATATGTTATATATATTCACTAAAACCATCCTTTATGAATTCATTGTATTGTATGATGAAATCAAATCGCTTTGCGAGGGTGGTTGTCTACACATCTTCAAACGAAATTATCTCATTAACACAAAATAGAATGTTAAAAGTTATGAATTTTGAAAGAATTAAAGTGGTTTTAATTAATAGTAAATATATTATAAAACATATATGAACATAGTTTCCATCATAATTTCCACCTTAGGAGGCGGTAAATGAAAATTGAACTATCGCCATTTAGTGAGGTTGTACTTCGACAAACACTAAAATAGTATGTTCGTTATCCATTAGATGGATGTTTGTGTATGTGTAGAATTATAAATTATATTAAAAAAATTCTATTATATTACTGATAATGGTATATTTATTAAATTATGAAAACATTATAGTTAAGGTGGTGGGGAAATAAAAAAATGAAAGGATTTTAATGGAGGGTGTTATCTCTAAAATAAGATAAATCATTTTACATTGCACCAAGAGTCTTACATAGAAATATCTAGGCCTAATGTCGGCTTCATTGGGAATGTGAGGGTTGTTTTATAGCCATAAAGGATGTATGTTTTCAATCCAATGTATCTTGTGAGGTGTGAGAATGTTGGAGAAGTTGAGGTGTTTTATAATGAAGGATGAGTGGCACTCATGTAATATTTTTGAAAATAGATCCCCCACTACATTTTTTATTTAATGTGTACCCAATAGTTGTCCAATGTCAATCAAATAGAGTATATGTTATATATATAGTCATAAACTGGATTTCTGATAAGTTTATAGGTTTCTTTGGGCCTTAAGGTTAATATTTAATCAATTATTAATCATTATTTAACCATAATAATTGTTATTAATAATAATTAATTCACTCATATTTCTGGATTAAAACATTGTTGAACATTTTATAAATTTTAAAATATTCTTATTCCAAATATTTAATCCATTTTACCAAAATAATATCAAATAAATGAAGAAAATTAATCAAAATTTCATCCTATAGTTTTATGAGCAATTCTTGTTTTTTAATTTAAAATGATCAATATCGTGCGAAATTTCTAAATTCAATTATAATGTCAAATTTGATATAATGACCTAAATTTTTATTAAATGATAAATATATTATCTAATTAATCTTGTAAAAAAATAAAATCTTATTTAAACTTATCAATCCATTAAATGAAAAAAAATTCTGATTAATAATACATTATCTTTCATTATTCATTAAAAATTATTAATTCAAAAGAAATTACCAAATATTAACCATAATATTTTTTGCTTTTATCATTTATATATATTATTAATTATGACTAATAATATTTTTTATATTTCTAAATTTGGATTTCAGATATGTTCTTCATTAAAATGAAGAAAAATTTCTATAAAAATATTTGTCTTTATATTTTAAATTTGTTTCATTTTTATCGTATTCTTATAAAATATATTAAATAAATATACCTGAAAATTAATATAAAATTACATAATAATTTTTGTTAATTAAATTTGTTAATATTACCATATAAAAATTTATCATAATAATTGTTTTTTTATCAAAATGATTGTATTATATTCAGTTAGATATTATATTCATTTCTAAATAATTTGTAACAAATTGATTCATTTTATGTTCTTTGGATACAATATATTTACATACATTTGTTAATAATATTCATAAATTATAAATTTATAAGAGGGTTATATATAAATATAATTTTTAAATAATATACTATTGTTTGATGACACTTGGTCTTCTATGTTTTGAAATCCCTTGAGGAGTGTCGTTAATGCATGAAAAAGAAGCTTTTTTGGTGTCCCTTATATAGTGAAATAACCATTATATTAAATTTAGTCTGTGATTATCTTTTCATTTCAAATAACTACACAACAATTTTGTGCCTTAATATATATAAAATTAATATTTTTCATGTTTCATGAAATGAGAAAAACAATACTGATTTACATGATTTTTTTAAAAAATATTTCACCAAATCTTCGAGTGTCACACATTTTGTTATCATATATTGTTGTAGAAGGCCTTATTGGGAAAAAACCTTGTGCTCATGGCTAGTCTATAATATTGTTCTGTTATATCACCTTGAGATGTCTTGGTGAAGGGAGAAACATTGATCAATAGTATGGAATTATCATTCCTCATGTTTGTTTGTATGTATTTGTAAAACATTGGATGGTATTCCTTGTAGAAGGAAATAATGATCAAGGTGATTAAAGTAAAATTTTATTCTTAAATTATTTTTATTATGGGAATTTATTTAACATTATCACCCATTATTTTTCAAATGACTTAACATCACTATTTTCTAGTCCTAATGGAATTTGTTGTGAAGTATCTAAGAAATATCCTTCTAGGTATTATTAATCAGCCCCATTCATATGAACACTAGTTCTTATTAAGTTCTTGTTATTCATATCATATGTAATGCAATGTTTTATAATTTTTCTATTGTTGTTTCATGATGATATTTTCATATAATAGAGTTTTTAGGGTGATGTTTCAATCATGGAGTTATTCAAGAGATTCCTCATCAGTGTTGCTATATTGATATGTATTTATATTTTCATTATTAATATTTTAATGATTTTTCATTATTACATATACATTTTCATTTAAAATGGGTTTTCTCTTTTGGTTTAACATTTATTTCTGAATACTAATTTTTATTTCTAGTTGACTAAATTTTTTCATGAAATGTTAGGTTTATTTTTAACTTTTAAAATGGGCCCTAATGTCATATTAATTCCATGGAATTTAAAGCGATTGTTAAATGTCATCGAAATTTCATTTAATAATAATTCCACAACCAACACAACCATAAATAAGGGGTTAGTAATGGATATTACAAATTATTCTAATCTTTGTTTTTTGTACCTTTTCATGGAAACACTGAGATATTAAGTGTTTAAACCAGAATCTTATTTCCTTAAAATTCATCGAATATATAATTATATTAAAATTTAATTTACAAGTTTATTATGGTTAGAAATGGAATTTTCTGAAAAATATATGTGTTTTTTGTTCACCATGTAACGAGTTTCATTAATGAGTGTATCAGGTCATCAATAAGAATTTATATATCTAATTAGAAGTGTATATCTCTAACTATAATGAATTATTCTATTAAATTATATATAATGATCATTAATTTTGAATATTTTTAAAATTTAAAGCCTTCTGTTTGAAGAAGGTGATGGACACATTGTGTTTCTTTCTATAGAGAAATGTAATTTTAAAGGTGAACTAAATTCTAGGTTAATTATAATGTGTAGAATTAGATTTTCCATAAACCATATGTCAACCAAAAATATTTCAAAATCATTCTTTAAATTTTACATAATATTGATAAAGTAAATATAAATATAGAACCCATACAATATAAACATTCAATGTAGATTTAGTGACAATATAATTAAATTATTAAAATGGATTTAAATCATGAAATGGATTAATCTGAAGGATATATTAGTAGTCTACATGTGGGATGATAATTCATGACAATGAAAGGATTTAACTAAATAAGATAATGTAATAAAATTCATTACATAGCTTGTATTTGATAAATTCTTCAACAAAAAAATATATCCTCACACATAACATATACAAAAAATGTTATCTTCTGTCAAAAAATATTTTAGTTGTTAAATATACAACTATGCTTATGAACATATATGAAACCATCTCAAAGAATTTTATAATAAATCATTTAAGGAACAAATATTTTTTTCTATAATTCATCAATAAAAAAATTTAATATTGTTTTTCTCTTTATCTATGACTATATAAAATATGATATTTGGTAAATTAGGGGGGAAGGGATATTTTAGAGCTATTATTTTAGAGGAAATTAAATTTTCAACACAATAAAATGTGAAAATTATAATATTGGACACAAATAAAAGAGGTACACATACATAAATTGAAATAGATAATTTTAAAATTATACTATTTGATTAATTAATCATCCTTAAATTCCATGTAAGGGGAAAAATATTTCTTATATGGTTTAATCAAGCATATAATATGGGATTGGATTTCTCAACCATGATCTTTCCACAAAAATAATAATATTGGACAAATATAGCTTTATTTATATAATACCTCAAATTCAGTTTCTCAAAAAACATAATTTGTTTCTAAGAAATATGTTACATCAACTATATGATCAAATTATAAATATTTATCTACCTTTATATCGAGTGGTACTGGTTAAATTCAAAAGCATATCAAGTCATTAAACAATTCAAATAAAATAAGGAATTTATTTATTTGTGGGTTTGAGTAAGCAATTTAATTGGTTATGATTGATAATTTCATATTAATATTTATTTATTTGAAAAATATGGCATACCATTCTTCTAAACATAATTCTTATTTTATTATTTTGATATTGGTGCAACCCACAGTCTTATTTCGATATGGGGGAATTATGAAATGGGGTACCAAATTGAGATGATGCACCACATCATGTGTATCCATACACCTCTAATTCTTTGATAGTGAATGAGATGTAAATGTTTTTTTATTGTTATTTATCAATTAATGAGTCTCTTTAGATATATAATTTTTTATTTTTGAACTGTATTTTTTCATCATCATCATTGGAATTGATATTAATGTTGCTTTTGAGGATTATGTGGATTATTATACATGAATAATAAATATTAAATATCCAAATAAGAAAGTGAATATCATTTAATAAGAATTTGATATAAAGGATGTTCTATAATAAGAATTTTCACCAATTATTGAAAATATATCCTATGAATTAGTAGCGTCCACTTTGGATAATAATGATATAATTGTGACAATAAATTTTCGTACCACTTTGGATCACTTTCCAAATTATTTTTTTGAATATTTTACTAGTTTTCCACATAAATAGGATGTGTGATTTTGTATTGTTCTCATTATAGGGAAAACTATAATTTTGATTCCATCATATAGGATTGAATTAAAAAAATTGAAGGTATTTAATGTAAACTTATATAAATTGGAAATTTACTTTTTTATGTAACCATGTATGTCACCTAGGTCTGGTCCAGATCATTTTTTTCAAGAATGAATATGAATTTTATGACACATTATTGATAATTAGTAATTTACTTAGTTTATTAAAAATAATATAAATTTAATTACTCATATCGATGAAATGTTTTATTATTTTAATGAATCACAATTGTGTTGAATGATTGATTAAGGTTATGGGTATTACCATATATAGAGTAGAAAATTGACAGTGTAATTTCTACCATTATGTGTTTTTACAATCATTATAAATATTTTGTAGATCCAATTTTTTCTACAAATACACAATTGGTATTTAGAAAATGGATGATTTTTATATAATATTTGTACCTATAAGCTTTTTCTTTCAGTATATTCTTAATAAATTATACTATATTCTAGATTATTGAAAAACCTGAAGAAATTTTGTATATTTTATTGAAAATTTTATGTAACCACCAGTTTTGTATAAAATTTTCTAACTGTGATTTCAGGATACAATAAGACCAATTCACTGACAATTAAATTTATATTAATGTTGTATAATTAGACCCCAAATGTATAGAAGTTTTTTTCTCTTGACAACTAAAAAATTTGTTATTTAAAATACATAGAATTATGGAGATACTAGGATACCATAACCACATTGTTCGGTACATCTCATGGATCTCCACTCACATGGAATAAGTCAAACAAAATGGATATTTATTCCACTATACTGAGTTTATCCTAAAATAAATTTTTTTCCAAAGGTGTAAGATCACTTCTTCATCAATTATTATTTTACAAGAAATTCGGTTGCATTATAAGGATCATTTTTATTCATCTGCATCAAGTCTCAACTATTTAACTGTTAATGGAGACCATATGGTATCTCATGTGACATGACAGTTGTGAATAAATGAACATAATTATCTAACACATTTATTAAAAATAGATGTGGTAGTTTTTTCTTTGAAAAATGGTATCATTTTATCAATAGTGATTATATTTTTTTTCATAATCCCTAAAATATTCAAACAAATTTATTAGAAATTATATTTAAACATATGTGATAGTTGAAGTAAATAATGTTTCTATATTTATGACATTAAATATTATTATAAAAAATAAAATATAAATTTTATAAATTATGATTTAATACAGAAGAAATATAATCAATTCCCTTATAATATTATACATTAGGGAAATTAGTGGTGATATTTTATAATATCCATTCAGATTTGACAAAAAAATTAAAGCGACATTTTTAATGGGGTGAAATTCTTACGTAAATTTGTTTAGAAACATAGGGATGCACAAAGATAAAATTAATTTTAACATACTCTTATGTCAAAACATAATGATGGGAATATAATCAGTGAATTTAAAATGATGGGGAATCTGTTGTTTATTTGTGAAATAACTATTATATAATGTTCTAAATAAGAATATATTTTAGAATACCACCACTATAAATCATAGGTCACTATGGAAAATAGAATATGTATAAGGAATTTTTATATAAATTATATGGGGATTAAATTAAATGAAAACTGATAGATTATTCCTCAATATTCCTTAGATATCAGTTGGTCAATGCAGAGAACCAATGAATAGATTTTATGATAAAATCATCACCCACCAATTTCTTGAAATGGGTGAAATTTTCTTTTGATTATATTAAAATTATACAAATAATTTTTTGAAAACATGATTCCAAAGAGGAAATTATGTATTAACTCAACAATTCAAAACACACCATCCATATGTTTGAATCCCATATGAAGTTAGACATAAAAAACACTATAATCAAGATTTCATAATGTTATATATAATATGAGTTTTAATTTTCTTTAGAACAGATATATGTTTTATCTCCCTAATTGGTTGTTAATTATAAAAATATTTGGGTACCATGTACAAAATTTGAAGAGAATACCATTGTCAAAAAAATTGTTAAGCTGAATGGAAGATCTAAATGTTATAATACATGATTTACAAATATTTTATTTATTTTTATGGATCATGGGATGATAATATATCATTATTATAATTACCCTATAATAACAATAATCTAGCATCCAAATTTCTACTTATAATTCATTCAATGAATTTCTTTATTAGCGTCAACATTTTATTAGCCATATACTAAATAAAAATCATGGTTTTTATATATAATTTTTAAAGATATGATTGATAAATTTAACATGACCAAGAAAATGATAATTAAATCTCATAATATTAATTATAATTATATGTATATTCATTTTTTACCATTACCATTTTATGTGGGAGATCATTTTTCATGAATTTCTCTCCATGGATAAGACATCAATGTTGTGTAACGTAACATTAATTGCCTCTATGTGTAATTATTCCATTTGAAATAATAAATTTTTTTAATCTAGTATACCATATTACCTTCTACAACAATTTAACATCATAAACATTTTATTTCCATTATCTTAATTAATGATGTAAAAACATGATCTGGGATATGTGATTCAATAAGAGTAAATTTAGCATTCCCACTATGTTAATTTCCATCATATGTAACAACCTATGTAATTATTGAATAATTATTTTCCTATTTGGTAATATATTGGAATTATATATTAGTTAAAAGAGACAATATGTTTTCCAACATTTACGATATGTCTTGTTTTATAATAAAAAACTCTATTTTTCTAAAAAAGTATTATAATATTTTGATATTGAGCTTATTTTAAAAATTTATTAATACCTTTAAAAAATTATTTCTGAAAAATTTATCTAATTCTTTTAAAAGGTAATATAAAATTTTAATTTGAATGAATTTTTAGTATTTTTCTAATAAGACTATTATTTTTATTAATAGTGAAATTATAATTACTTTTAATTGAATACTGATTTTTATATAATTGATTTATAGCGTAAAAATATATATTTAAATAATATTAATGTACAATTTTATCATTATTATCAATTAATCGAATTATGTTAATGTGAGTAACATTGAATATAAATATGGAATTAAAACTATCTAATTTTGGGATTTTTTTATATTAAAAACATCTATTCCCAATTTGTGAACATGATTAAATTTTAACTAATTGAGGAATTTTTAATAAAATTTATAAAATTAAGAATCCATATTTGGACTTAAAAGATTAAAATTTATTAAATATATTGTTTTTTGAAATTTTGAAAAGTAACGCTATTAATCTTTTTCATTACCACAATTAATGGTAAATCAGTACAAAAAGGTAAAAATAATAGTATAAATATTATAAAAATACCATAAAACATGTTTTAATTTTAAAATCTTGTTTCTTAAAATCAAAATCATTGATATGATGTGGTTTTAACTATTTGATGTAACATGTATGTGAGTATTGCAATTATAATATTATATTCAAAGATAAGTAAAATTTTTCACTATTTGGTTTTTGAAAATTAAATTATTTTTAATATGATGTAATATATTGATATATCCATATAAAAATATTAATTTGGATTTTAAAATTATTGTCCTTATCATGATAATTAATTTTTATTATCACAGAAAAAATGTAATTAAAACCATTTATATGGATGTTTTAGTAATGGTAAAATTTAGTAAAATATAAAAAAGTGATATTAAAAACAATAACAAAAATATAATTTTATATTATTAATGTTATACACGAATTTGGGTAATTATCTTGACTTCTTAGTGATGTTTTAGAGGTATTTCGTCAAATTAAATTTGTGGAAATGATATTTGTAAAAATAAAGGTAATGAATAATGTCAAAATCGACATTATAATTATTTTAATGTAAATAATAAATTATTAAATAATATATAATTTCTCAAAATAAAAATTTCCATAAACTACATTAAATAATTATTAACATTTTAGAAATTACTGAGTTTCTGGACTTTGTTAAATTAATTTTAATTATATCATCCATCAAACATTAAATTACATGACATAATGAAAACAATAAAAAGGTTTAAAACAAAAAGTAATATATTTAATAAATAATCAAACATATATATGTTATAATATATAAATTTATTTCCACCGATTAGATCCAAATATTTGAAATAAATATTTCTGGACTGATTTTAAATAGACTATTAATTTATATTAATTTAACATTTTTAAAATATCCAAGACATAACCTCCCCTATCTTATAAAATTTACCCATTCATCTCATTTTATCACACCTAAGAACCTTTTTGGTCCAGAAAATTTCCAACCAAATCAATTAATAAAATCTAGATCCATATAAAATTGATCTTATTTTAGGAATACCACTTACCATTTAGGTGATAATGTGATAATAAAGGAATATTTATTAATGAAATTGTATTTTTTTAATAAAGCTTATTTGTTGTGTTTTTTGTTAAACATTCGTCCATATTACTCAATTGTTATGAAATAATAACTCTCATGTCCTTATTAAAATGGGATGTTATTATGTTATCATCATTCCCTAAATCAATATCTATTTACTTCAAATGTGAAATGAATTATTCAATCATGTGAACGGTGGACTACCACATCACGAGCCAATATAAGTCATTTATACTAATCGTATATCAATATTTTTTATAATTATACAAATAATGGTTTTATATTATTTTCATTACATGTTTAACACTATTAAATAATTACATGTCATTTATGTTTTTATATTTTCATGAACAAATAAATAACAATGTTGTTTGTGTATATGTTTGAACTATCACCTCTGTGAGGCGATATGATTCAATGTTAATTATTCCATAACATGGTTGAAAAATATATACATATATTTAAAAATTTTAAACGATATTAATGATATAATGATATGTCTGTAAGGATAATATAAAATTTAAATTCGCTCCATAATGATCTTGAAAAAATAGTAATATTTCTCATCCATATATTTTCCAGGCAGTCTCCATGATTCTAATGTTGGCCACTTTTCACATTCGTACATAAATGGTTTTTTTAAAATAATAACTGATTTTTAAAAGTGAATATTATATAATAATTATTATGATTTAGATTATTTAATTTTGACACTGTTGAACATAGACATCTTATGTAATTAATTTTGGAATCACCTATCGGATATCGTCAAAAATTATGATATGAACTTAAATAATTATGTAATATTTAGTACATGAATTTAATTAATAGAAAAGGGAAAATAAAATTGAAAATGATTCTCCAGAATATTAATAATCATCATATTTTTATTTTTTTTGGATGATAAATATTGTACATGATGATTCAGACTATATATAAGGGGAATTCTTTCAAATAACTCTTTTAATGTTACCCTTTTAAATATTTTTTTTTAAAAAAAGAATTTTTTTAATTGATTGCTCATTAACATAATTTTTCAAATCCATTTATGTATTGTGTTTTTATACTTCCTTGAAATGTTTACAAATTTATTTTTAAATAATGTGTATTCATTATTTAATGTTTTGTTTTGTAAATATTAATGTGTCTTCAATGAGGAAAAATTATTTTATTTTATTTGTAGGATTATTTGTTATACATATGATATTGTGTTATAGAATTATTTATGAGAATATATGGTTCCATGATAAAATTATGGTGGGGGAGCCCAATATTGGTATCCAATGCATTAGGTAATAGGAAAAATTTAATCAGTTGAATTTAGTCAAAGATCATTATGTAACATACTATGATGGGTATTACAAATATAACCATGAAGGTTTCTTCAAATATGGACATGATAACTAATGTTAATATAATAGTGATAAGTATTTAATTCCAAAAGTTACCTTTATATTTTCTGTTTTCAATTTCTTTTTAATGTACTTATATGATTTCAACTTTTAATCTAATGAGATTATGTTTTTGTGGGTGAAGTGTAAGTAATGTGGAAATGTTTTCATGGGTTTTATGTGATCATGGATTAATAGCTTCTATCATTATTTTATTTCTTATATAGTGATTTTTTCATATACAATTTTTTAAAATTATTTTCATATTTTATAAGATGGTTATGAAAAAAGATAATGTAAAGAAGAATTTAATAAAAAATTTCCCTGAAAATAAATCATGGTCTCAATTAATAGTTTTATATTTTAGAGAAAATTGATGAATTTTTTGTTTTACCCACATTTTATGATTTTAAAATGTTCATTACATAATAGATAAAACATAAAATTAAAAGGATCCTTAATGTTAAAGAATATTAATTGTTGAATTAAACTCGTGATTTTTTAATGTTTAACAATGGGGACATATAGTTGTATCACATGATACATTAGATAATCATTAGGGTTAAAATATTTATTATAAAAACCTATATATAAATTTTTATTTATTTTTATATTTACTTGATATATCATTAGAATATTACAATGTTGATTTATATAATATATCTATTTAGAATTTTTTTTCAGAGTAAACATGGATGCTTTGGTGGGAAGGCATCATTAAGAAAACAAACATTTTTTTCGGCCTCATCATAACAAGAAATGAACAATTTTTTATTCTGATGTATCAGTAGAAAAAGCTAGAAATTGAGGTAGATTCCATGTATGATAACATCCAGACCAACAATGTTGTAATAAATTTCTGGTGGAGTGTTATAGGAGGAAACAACCTCCAGCTCATAGTGAATCTTCTAACCATGTGGTATCTTAAGGTGGAGGTAAATATCTATAAAAATATTATACATCATGGGTTTATATTACAATCAAGAGGTTTGAATTTATGTTTATAGTTTTGATGGAGAAGTCGATATGTAGACGTATATGGATAATAATATTAGGGAAACTAATGAGATTGATAACTCATATTGTGATTTTTCATAATAATTATTCATCATAAATATAATCTTATGGTTGGATGACTACGGATGTAAGAAAATAGTATAATTGATGAGGGTGGAGGATTATGTGTCCTGATAAAAAGAAACATTCATTCAACTGGAATGATGTTCCCCATATATCATCCATGATCTTTATAGCAGAGTTAACTATTTTAATCAATATTAAATCCAAAATATTAATGGTATTTTGTTAGTAATTAAATCAATTTTTTAAAAACAAAATTCACATCAAGTTCTAGTGTAAATGTATTTTACTAATTATCATGTGTTTTTTGACCACTAGTTGAAAAATATATCGACATGGTAGATAAAGGGGGATAATTAATCAATGATATTATAGGCTGAGAAAATTATATTTAATTATTTTTTAATTGTGGTAAAAACACTATGAAATCCTTGTTGAGTTCTTATAATATTTTTTAATGTATTAAAATGGGGTATAAGGCTTGTAATTACTATTCAAATGATCATGATAGTGGTAAATAAATTTAAATACATTTAGTTGAATACAATTAAATTTCAATTAGATGAGTCATTATTGAAATGAGTGTCCAAAGAGGAACCTGAATGATGGGATGATGCTAGAATTTAAGCAGAATGGAGTGGTCAAATATTCTACGGCTACTTCTATAGTTTTAATTACATCAAATGATGTTATAATTTCTACACATAGCTCAATATTTTTTAAGGTTGATATATTGATGTTGTTTAATGGACCAAAACTATATATTCTATTCATTTTCTAAAATCTGGTATTTTTTGTGGTCTTGGGGGATATGGTGACTTATCCCCAACACGTTTTGAATTTTCAAGATCTATGAACAATGTTACTATAACGAAAATAATTTTGATGGTAGGTTATGCAGTTCTTTTGGAATGGTGAAACATCCATTGGTATGTGATATAGTGTTTCTAGAATAGTGAGAAATATAATAGTAGGTGATATATTGTTTCCATAATGGTTTGATATCTAACATTAGGTGATATAGTGTTTTTAGAATGATAAGACAACTAACTTCAAGACATCGAACAGTAGGAGATGCACTATTTCAAGATATTTGATACATTTAAAAATAAAAACTATAGTGTTTCTTGAATATTGATTCATCTTACATAAGGTTCTACAGTGTTTCCATAATGGGGAGACATTTCCAAATGTATTTTCAATTTACAAATTATTCAATATTTCCTAGTTTTTCAATTTTAACATCTTTATTTGACGCAAAATTATTTGATTAACATATTTATGTGGGATTGAATATGTATCAATAGATATAAATTATATATTTCATTTTTTAATATTTAAGAGGCTCTAAATTTTTCAAACAATGTATTTTAATGTGATCCACATTAATGGAAATTCGAATCCATTTCATATATTATTTGTTTTAGATCTATTCCTTCCAAGTAATGCATAATACCTTCATTCATTACATCTAAGATATCTCAGTGTTCAGCTACCCAATAATTTCTTAACATGGGACAGTTTTGATCGATCTGTAATACATTTATTGTTTTCCCTTGATGTATTTTTCTTATTACTTGTGCATCCCCAGTTTTGGGGCATCCAGGAAGTGTCTATCTAGATTTTATATAAGGTATGTTTTAAATCTATCATATAGGATTATTGGTCAATATACTCTTGGTTCTCAATTACATGTAATGTATAGTGATATAAATCAATCTATTTAATACTTTTTCGGTGTATGTTGAGGTGTCCATGAACCAATGACCTTGAGTGAATGAAGTTGTTGCGAGATCAATGATCATGATCTGTTGTTATTGGTATGTTCTTGTGTAGAGAAAATTGGAACCCTTATGAGGTAAGGGATTCATAGAATATCTATTTTTCTTACAATCAGAAGTTGAGTTAGTATTATTTACCCCAATGTATTATAATTAATTTAATAGAATAAATAATTTATACATATTAACTAATTCATTTTGATCGTATGTTGTTTAATCTTATTTTCTAAATAGTGGGATATATATTATTTTCTTATTATCATGGTGTTCTTGATGGAAATTTATTATGAATGAATTAATGGGATTAATTGTAAATTTATTAACCAAAGAGTAATAAGATGGTAGATGAATATTGTTTTTGATGTAATTTTATGACCATAAAATTGTGTCAGTAAACATATTTTATTAATTTGTGATAGGTATGTCATATTTCTAGTTAGGTTTCACATATTCAGAACCTCTTAATAACATGTCGGTTAATTCAGTATGAATTAAATAAGTAGTTGTTGATAAAGGGTAATTACTCGTAGCATTATGAGATTCTTTCATTCCTGTAATGGCCAAGAGACTTAAGCTTTAGAGTTGTGAGTGTTAGTTCTGTTCAATGGATGAATGCCTTTATTGGGGCCATGATACCAAGTTGATTCTGTTTATTATTTCATGTGATGTTATGGGCACCTAGAAAGTTTTTTTGTTATGTGAGGAATTGATCCTTGTGGTTATGGTATCATATGATTCCAATAGTGGTGAGATATGTCGGTTTATGCAAATGGGTGTTAGGGAGGACACAATAGATGATGAAATGAATTGAAGCTAAGTTTACTAGATGTATTTCTTGATGGATTATTGTAATTTTATCTTCAATTATTTCCAAAAATTTTGATGTAGTTGGTCTTGCTTAACCCATTTCCAAAACATGTGAATATGTTCATGGTTTGCCACATGCTTTCTGTATTTTTCTTCTTGGGGTTGGATGGGTTTACACACCTATTATGGGGGGTAAAGAATCAATCCATAGATAAACTACTATCCATTTAGAGACCCTTATAATTTTTATATTATAATTAATTCATATAATTTCTATAATTATAGACAAATTGTAATTATGTTAATAAATTTTTTTAACACATGTGGTTGGAAAATGATGTGTTGAAATGATGTGGTTTCTTCTGGGGATGAATAGAAATAGTGTCGTTATTCTTGGAGAGAATGGAACATTGTTATAATGCCAATGATTTGTAATTTAGAAATTTAAATGGTTTATTAATGGTTAATAAAATAATTAATTAATTTTATATTGATTAAATGTGAAAAGATGATTTTATAAAGCTCTTTGAATAGTTTTATACTTATAGAAAATCTAGTCTTAGTATTGGCTACATGGAGTCCAAGAGACATTAGCTGCAATTGATTCTAAGACTAGGATATTACCATAGTATGGTTTTGATATATATAATATCTTATACCTTTCATTTCTATATGCTAATACACCATATCATTTAGGAAAACTATCACCCTGGCGATTATAATCCCAGGGGGTGGGGGTTCCCCATCCTTCTGGTGGGATGATGGATGGATGACTTCACCCTTTCTCCCCACTATCTTCTCTAGGTAGTTACTTGTTATGGGATGCATAGTGTTTATCTTCCACCTTATATGTGATTATAGGGTTGTAATGGATTCTGGTTATTTCACTCAAATTTATTTTGGATATATTTTTTTATGAGATACTTTACGTATAATATGTATAGGCTGAGATGGATTGAGGATCATTAAATTGTGTATGTTTTGTAGTTTCTTGTGATGTAATACTTGATGTATAATACATGCTATGTGGGATATGGTGTATCCCAAAAACATTATGGATACTTCTGGTTGTGTGGATGGTGTGGTTATTTTCCTAGGTGTCTGTGGACAAGCCTTTTGTTGCATGAGGTGTATGTTATTGTTCATGTCCATGGGTATTCAATCTTGAATATTAGGAGAGAAATTAATTAGGATGTCTGAAATTGGGGAAAACAATAAAACTGGTTAGGAAATGGTAACATGGTACCTTTGATTATCTATACTAATTTATATATTATTGTATGTGATATTTGGAGTGAGTAGTCATGGTGAGGTTCTAAATTTATTATACATGTTTAGGTGATGAGTTAGTTTCACTTTTTCACTAAATGTGTGACTTCATGATTAATTTATTTATTCTTGAGATGATCTACAGAGTATCCTACTAGGTATATTATTATAATCATCAAATTTTATATCAATATATATTCAGGTTACTTGGAGTATGTTGTTTATTATGTTGGTTACTTCTATCATAGGGTTTACAAGAGCTGTTCAGTATTTGTAGTTTTTGTTTTACTTTATTTTGTTAATTTTAGTTTTCCATTTCAGATAAAGTAGGGAAATCTTGTCATTAAAAACATGTACATAGGATTCATTTATATCATGGTCTAATTTGTAGTCGGTTTCTTTTTGTCTTATATTTTTCTTTCACATGTCTTCCTATAGAAGTTAATGCCTATAATTTTTGTGTTTACTATACCCTTAGTACTAGTCTCCAACCTGAGGCCTACATGAGGCCTGACTCAAGGGTCATTATAACTATTCTCACAATGCAATCCCATGAGGGGTTCAGATTGTGGGAAGGAGGTCTTGACAGAGTGGTATCAGAGGCTTGGATGGGAAATATGAAGAATATTGGAGTTAGGAACATGTGAGGTTGAATGGTTTGGTAGTGTAAAGGTTTCAAATACATTTAGTAAGAACTGTGAACACCAGAGACCATCTAATACATATGTATTTAGGGCCCCCCCATGATCTGAGGTTAAAAAAATAAAGTTTAAAATGGAAACTAAATGTCCTAAACTCATATAAGTTGTTCCAAATGAATACCATTTCTTATAAAGTTTTATATATGTTGAAAAACAGTCATCAAATTATTTTAGTAAAAGAATTATGGTAATTTTAAAATGATATTTTTACCCTAAATTATCTGATTTTCAGTTTTAGTGTATTTAAAAAAATTACAGATGTTACTATTAATGATTCCTAAAACTAAAATAAATAAATTTGAGTAATTTGGACATATGTGTTATAAAATTTATATCCATTTCTCTAAATTCAAAATTAATGATTTTTAGTAAATAAATACTAATTAATCCTATTGTCGAAATGATATAACATGTTTTAAATGTTGTACAATTTCAAAAGATTGATATGTTTTTATATCAAAATGTAACAAAACATTACTGTCAATGATTGAAAATATATTATTAGATAAAAATGTATTCTATTTATAACTTAAATAATTCGATAATATAATTTATCCAAGTAAATTATTTTAATGATAAAAGTTGATTTCAATTATAATTTAGTTAATTTTCATTATTTATCAAAACATGAAAATTATTAAATTGATATAACAAATTCATCCAAGGTAAATTATAATACCTTTCTTCCAAATAAAATATTTTTGTTTTCATATAAACAATTTTATTAGGTTAAAAATTTAATTTATAAAAGGTTTTCATTTAAATGGGGGTATAATTACCTATTTTAAAAATGTTGTTTTTATACATAAAAAAGTATTTATTCATACATAATGAATTAAATATATATTCAAAGAATATAATTGTTTATTAGATTTATGAGATATATAATTTATTTTATTCATTTATTTTATTTACTAATAGTTATTAAATGAATTTATTAATACAATAAAAATATAATTGATTTATATTTTTCATAAATAATTAATAGAAAATGAATTCACCATTTTATTTCATAAGTTTTTTATATTTATTCCATCTATCCAAGCAACTAATGTTATAATAGTCATTTCATATTAAGGGTGTCTTGTGGTTTGATTAAACTAAATATTGTGTAATATTAATTCTATTGAAAAATTAGATTTATTTAATGATAATATTTCATAAAATCATCTGGGTGTTACATAATCGATAACCTTTTTTATAGGTATGTATGTGTAAGGTTTTGTAGTAACTACTAGTTCGAGTTATTAATAGAGTAATAATAAGTGGAATTGAAAAAATTTGTTTTAAATATTTATTTTCCTTTTTTACTACTATCTCTTGATAAACAAGAGAAATTGAGTTTGTCGATGCATGTTTTTTAGAATGTTTCTAGAATTAACCACACCTCATATGATAGAAATCTATGTTTACAAGGATAGAAATGTTTTTCATGCTATTTTCCATTACTCTAGATCAAGTTTCACATCTATTGATTCTCTTTATTTAGGTGGTCAAATTTTTATAGGATTTCTTCTATTGTTATAGAATGGAAAGAGTGGGTGTATTCATGGAATATATAATGAAAATACGACACACAAATGTTTTGCGTGAATACCTATGATTTCATACATGTTTCAGTGGATAATGTAATTAGTTAGATTGTTAATTTGTTAATAGAAATTAATATTATGTTTTATTTTAACATTATATTTTGGAGGCGTACAAAATTGAACAATTGAATCGATTAAATATATAATATGTGACCAACCAGCATGATTTCTATGTCGATTTGGAAAAATAAAATTCCAATTACAATAAAATATCATTCCCCTCTATATAATGTAATTGAAATACTATTTAAATAAGACACGTATTTATAAATTGAATGGTCATATAAAATGGTACTAATTAAATTTTGGGATTATTTTTCATGGTTTTTAAATGGTGTTTGCAAAAGAAAATTTCAAGTATAACAAATTATAAAGTACATTCTAAAACATGTGATTGATATTTAATTAAAAATAAATTTTTATTGAAAATTCATGATAATTTAAATATGTAATGTTGTAAAGTTTTTAAAACTATATATATATATATAATTTGAACCATTTTGGTGTCTAGTTTTCGAACTAATAAAGGTGTAGATGGGGTTGTCTGTTTGCCTATGTTCTATTCTATCCTACGTGACCTTGATACACATAACATGAGGGGGATCTAAATAATATTATGGTTGTTACTATTCCTATAACAGTTAGGATTGGTATGATTAAATCATTTATATAAGAAACATATTTAGTTTTCAGCATAGAGGATGCAAGGTGAAATTTGGATTGACATGAGTGAAAATAATGTTGAGAACTAAACAAGGAATGATTTATGGGATTGATGAGATATCCTAGTGACGATTTTTGGAATTAAAATTTATTTTAGATGGGTTCCTTTATGACCATATAGGTTGAAGCCTATTAGGGTTAAATCATTTCATTGAGTTTTTATAGGTATGTACAGATGGGGTAGTTTCTTTTTATTTTTTTTCCATGCATGATGGTTTATTATGAGTATGAGGTTTATTAATGGTAGATCGAATTTTTTTCATGGGGGATTCATTTGGATATTTATATTTTCAGTCTTAAGGATTGTTTTTGGAAGGAAAAACTGATTTGTATTTCATTCCCAATTAATTCCATTGTTATGATATTGTTGTTTTAATCACATATAATTTTGGGAGATAGATTTCGAACCAATTTTGTGTATTTAAACATGTTATTTATGGGAGAAACATAAAACATTAAATAGAATTTGTATTTAGGAATATTTGGTTCCTGGGGAATTTTAGTACACATAGTATATACATTTTGGTTTTGAAAATCAATGACAGAGAGAAGCTCTTCAAATGAGGAGACCATTGAGTGGTCTGGAATAATACTTGCTAATGTTCTTCATACTCTTGAAATTTAATTCTCCTAGTGTTATTATGTTTTACTATCAAAGATAGACATTAAGGGAATCACCTTGAGTGGATATATTTATTTATCATATTATTACCCTATTTAGTGAATCGTAGAGCATGGTTTATTCTTGGTGTTTGGATTGAATATTAGTCTATGAGTGTCAATGTAAATGTATTTGGATCATTTGTATTCTTATTGATATAATAAATTCAAAGGTTTCTCTTTTATTAGAAACTATATAATGATGGAGAGGCATGGCTACATTCATCGATGTGTAAAATAAAGTTTGGTTAGACATGACATATTAAGTGTACAACTCTGTTCATAACATTTGGGGTTCACAATTGTGTGAAACCATTGACCATGAGTGTGATTGGGGAGATACGTTCATGTTAGGAATGCAATGTTCAATTTGGCTTATGAATTGTTTTATATGGATGCATATTCAAATGATAGATAAATAAGTAGGTATTCATGATTGATGATGATGGATAGATTTGGATTATGTTTGATGCTTATATTCATAGAGAATGAAAATTTAATTTTGGATCATTATTTACTTATTATAAGAAAAAATATTTTTATCTTTTTAAGAAATAATGGAATAGTTAGTATATGATTGATAATTGAAATAAGTTAACATAGTGGATAAGATTGGATTGGGAGGAAAAAATCATATACGATGGTGATGAAGCATATTAAGGGTGCTTTCTGTAGTGATATATATGAGTCCACAAGGTGGCGAGTGTACAATTTTTTGGATGACAATGCCACCTGCATCTTAAATAATGGTTTATTATTAACTAATGATTGGTGATCATGGTTCATGTCATAGATTGTGTTACATGATTTTCATCAGATAAAATTTTTGTATTTAAATTCATCAATTTAATTTGGTAATTGATGTAGTGTGTATTACTGATAGTAGGGTTATTCACCGGTGAAGGAAAGATTATGGTACTTTTTGTGTTTGTAGTGCCAAATCTGCAACAAGAATGTCATTCCATGTGGGTAATAGAATGGATTCAGTGTGAAAAATCAGAAGAATTTCTTGTTGACAATTGAGTGGGTTTTTATATAAGAATATAATTTTATTTTGTATATTGTAAATTAATATATTTACATTATAATCCTATAATTGTAGGAAGTATGAACATTAGCATCCGAATCAATGTTGAGTTTGACGATCTGTGTGGCATTATATTGAGGGATTTTTGGTACCTGTAGTCCCCCACATTATTATTTCTATGTGGTTGAAAATATAAACATTAAATTCATCTAGGATTTGAGGCTATGATATTCGGTGTCCTAGTTTTTTTATATATATGTATCCATGTGCATTTGAGGACGGTCGATCAAAGGATGTTCAATATGTTTTTTATGTAATGATGGATATTATGGGTTAATAACCACATTAGATGGGTCATATTATATATAATGTAAATGTTTCATGAAATTATGATTTCATTTTATAATTAACCGACAGGTTATATTTTGTGGTATAAATTACAAAAATACCACATTTTTGTCCACAATTGAGTATGAGGTGTTGGTATAGTGTTTGATAGAGATTTTATTAATATATTGGGTTTTTTTGACTTAATTCCATGCATATTATGTAAACACATAATGTTATTTCATTGGGAAGTTCCAGTGGTGGTAGGAAATATGCTTTGTAATTCAAAATCATTAGATAATTCCAATTGTGGGTATATCTGTATGACTAATGTTAATTTATTTGAGGATAATGTGGTTTATCATGCTAGATTGGAATTGGATATTAATATATCATTTTTTATATTAGGAGTATTAAATTAAGGTGAAATAGTTTATTCCCCTAAATTTTGTATACATATCAGAATATTGTTCATCATCCGAGTAGAAGTATTTTTAATTTTTTTAATGAAGAATAAATGTGATTCCATAATCAATAAATGATGATCCTGAGGAGTGGATCAGTGATCATATGATTTATCTTCGTGTGGTGACCATAAGGACAGTATGGAGGTAACAATGTCTATTAGACTTTTGTAATCTAGTGTGGAATACCAATATCAATAATTATTGAATTCCATGTGTTATGGTTAATGTTAATAGTTACACAGTTTTTTCTAAAAAATCTATTCAGGTTATAATATAACTTGTTAGGAATCATGAAGTCATCTAGTAATGTTTTATATGGTGTTTTGATAGTTAACAAGTATCACAATGATGATTAAATCATTATCGTAATTTAAAATAATTACCTCTTATTATGTGTATTGGTAAGGTGATGAGTAGTGGAGATAGTTTTGGTGTATAAATTTAATGGACAAAGAATATTAAAGGTTTACGAAATGTTTTTATATTTATTAGATTATTTTAATAGACATGGTGATCATTTTAGATCCTTGATCATGTACTAAGAGCTTGCATTCTATGTTATAGTGGTTTTTTTGTAATCACGTAGATTTAATTAAATTTCATATACAATGTTATGAGGATTGTGAAACACATAGATGAATATGAGTATGATGCAAGATGCCTTATTTCAGTTTAGATGGACAACATATGCTTGGTGACAAGCCATAATAGTTTATTTCAATATTTCGTGGATGTGACCCTATTTCATGTCATTGTTCAAGGGGTGAAACCACGTTTTATTTCATGATTGAATAGGTTAATAATGTTACAATGCAATGTAATTGGTAAATTTTTATAACATCTGTCCACACTATGAAAAAGAAGATTCTATCCAGGATTTCAGTTTTGAGTGGGACCTTATATGTAGGTTGTTAATAAGATTTCAATCCTACAACTATCATGTCCTTTGAGAAGATTCTGGCATGATTAACATTATCATAATAAATGATTCCCATGAATTTATAGATAATATGGTTAATGTTTTGGGATATAATAATGTTTACTAGAGGATACATGAGTTTGGGGGACAATAATATGGTATCAATAGCTGGATTCGGTAGTGGTTGTGGCCTAATGTTTTTTAAGAGAGAGAATTATGAGGAAAAAATGATTTAAGGTGGTTAATTTTTATAAAAATTATATTTATCCATATTTTAGTGATTATTATTTTTTTCTAAAACCGATCAAAATGAAAAGAAATTTGTGTTTCAGATGTTGAATGTTGTTTGGGATGTATCACAGCAAAGGGGCTCATTATAAAGCTGAGATGTTGCATGTTATATCTTTTCACAGAATTAGGGAATATGTCACACTAGGAAGAGTATAGATAAAGAATAGGATCCCATATTATATAATACATATATTATCTACTTTGGAAATTATGTGGAACACTCAATTATGATAATTTTCATTTTCATTATTAATTTTTGGTTCTATTATTGAATTTGGCTCTAGTCCTTGTATCAATAATGGAACATGAAGGTGGCCCTCCATGGGTTCTCATCACCTAATGAGGAATTTGTTCACAATTTACATTGGAATTATGTGACATCATGTGTGATTCAATATATAGAGGTGAATCTATATTCCATCTTAATGTTAGTTTTTGAACACTACAATGTTGATTCACAACATTAATTTGTGTTTTCACCAATTTCAATGTTATTAGTTTGAATCATTAATTTCTACCAGATTATCCTAAATCAAAGGATTATATTAGTTTTTGAATAATTATTATTTTCAGGATGGTGGTTCATATTTTTTCTATTGAATGACACTCCATTAGGTGTGTTCTCATTATGATTCACTTTAACATTCAATTTATGAACCTATGAATTAATTAAATACCCATAAAAAGGTTTTTTTATTGCTACATAAAATCATTAAAATCTACAATATTAAAATAACCAATATATAATGTGGAATTATATTACCTAGAGTTTGTATTCTTATAATGTACTAATATATATGATAATTTGATAGTGTAGACGAAACTTGTAATATGGAACTAGTATTTTTAGATTAGAAATTGTGAGAAATTCATAAAATGGAAATTGGAAATGGGTAAAATTAAAATGAATTTTCAAATTTTACTCCGATTCATTTTTTTATTAATTATGTTATGAAATGTATTTTCTTAATGTGGTTACTTTTTTGCCCAGATCATGGTTTTGATAAAGTGTTCTATTAAAAAACATGAATCTTTTATAGTTTATTATTCCATTTTTGTGAAACCACCCAGAGGTTTGGTTTCATGTATCTAATAATGGTTGAGAAAACAACCTAAGGAGGTGATCTATGGTACATGTGTTTTATGAAATATTCAGAATTTTAATGTTTTTTGTTACATAACTTTTGCGAGAAAACACCCATAGGGGATGGTATGTGCCACTACTTGTTTTTGAGAAAATACCTTTGATGGTTGGTATATACCACTATATATCGGATTTAAAAAATCCATATGGTGTGGTTTTTATATAATTTATAAGAATCCATATATATTGTTACATTATTATGGTTTCAATGGTCTTCCTGTCATGCTAAGAGACACCCCATCAATAGGGAAAGAATGTATGATCAATTATGGTATCCTACTTATGGAGGGATTCATGTATTTATTTATATATTGAAATATTTAATTTAGAATAATAAATTATTAATTAAATCACATATTTATGCTCAAATTTATAGAACTTATTTATTTGTGATCACTATTTTTGGTGTTCAACTCAGTTGTTTTCACATCCTTCTCTTGAAATTATTACACGTAGTTACCCAAGATGTATCTACATGTGGTTGGTATTGGATTGGGATGTAGGGATGGTTCATGGGAGAAATGAATACGCATGGAGTTGGAAACATTTGTGTGGGGGGTTCATGAGTGGTATTTGGTACCTTAGGTACTATGAACATATGTCTTGTGGTCCTGGTTTGATTACCTTTCATGTAGCATACTCAGTTAATCTATTATTGCATATTATTTTATTATTTATCTCGGCCACTTACCTTATTATATTTTAAACATATTTTTTGTATGATAGACATGATTTAATTTCTTTATACTATTTATATAATTCAATATATAGTTATATTATTAGAAAAATACAACTATATAACCATGTTGTTAGTATCGTGACTCGACAATATGGGAAGGAATATTGATGTTAATGCAGTTACCACCAGTTTTGGTGAAAATTACATGATGTTATAGTGTGATGTGTTTTTTACTATATAATATTTGACCATAAATGATAATCATCAACATTATAAAATCTCATGATGTTTTGTTCTATGAAAATACCCATGATAGACATTCCAAAATAGATGAGTGGACAACGAGAATAGTGACCCCCAATCGAATGAAATTTGTCCCCTATGTGTGAGAAAATAGAGAAAATAATATTAAATAAATATTGTAATGTAATATTAGGTGTTCCTTATCATACCAGAAAGTTCAGTCAGAGGCAAACCTCCGACCATTTATTTAAAATAAAAGAAAATGAAAAGTACACCAGACAGGCACAACAAGGCAAGAACAACAATTACATATCATAAAAGTCAGACCCATCACCACATCCTGGATACACCATTTCCCCCGTAGTAGCTGATTCCCACTCCAAACATTCATAATGTTTCAAATTCTTGGCATATATTCTTCTAATATTGAGCTTCTCCAAAGAAAGGAGCTCCTTAGAAGATTGTGCAATCCGTCCAACCTTCCCACTAGAATCTCTAGTAGCCATAGGCATTGGCAAGTTAGAATAGTCGTTATGTGGACTTCTTTATGGTGGGTTAGTCTTCAATTTCTCTTCCATAGACACTATATTGTTGAAACCCTTAACCATATCACTATAGGAGGGCTGAACCATACCACCATCATTTTCTATCACACTATTAGAGCAGTTCCCTCATTAACAAAAAATGTGCACCACCCAATACCCGTCCCTCACAACTTGATCATGTTGAGATTGACTATTTACCTCCATCAAATTAAGGCAAGGGGAGTTATCGATAGAATCACAGCCACAATGCATGCCTTTTTTCACATTAAAATATCCAACTATGCTATCCAACAGTGATCCATTGTCCATATTTGCTTCAGAACCCTTCTCAGAAATATATGTCTTCACGGCCCCCAATTCATGATCACAAGTTCCAACAATAGCTGCCCTGGACTCAACAGCAACACCTAATGAAACAGAATTATGATCCTCATTAGTCTTTTCAGTATCATTCTCATGATCCATGACCAAATAAGAAGCCACCAGGCAAGCAAACCAATTACCGAGCTCAATATTGGTCACCTGCCTCCGAGGTGGTGCCTGTAACCCATCCACTATCATCAAGGCACCCATGTCATTAGCAGTTTCATTGACAGGGGTTTCTTGATTTCTTTCTAGCTTCACAATCCCAAGCTCCATGTGTTAATGATAAAAAAAATAGTTGGTAATAATTATATTTTTAATACCATCAGAATTATATACACATTTTCATAAATAAAATCAATCCCCCATTATATCCTCAATATATTACATTTCTTCATCCTCACCCACATGGATATGTATTAATTATTTTGAATTAATTTCCTTAGTGTATTTTATTTGAGATTTTAAATTTAATTCAATTTAATTAAAATTAATTGTCTTATCATAATAAGAATATCTTATGTAAATGTCTTCATATGGGGCCATTTACTTAATCATAACCACAATGAAATTTAATATAGAAACTGGAAGCGAATATAAAATATTTTATTCATATTACACTTCATAAATTGTCATTTAGTATATATTATGAAATGGGTTTAAGGGAATTGGTTTTTAAATTATATATATATGCGAATATCACAAGTAAATTCATCTTATAGAAATCATATAAATACACATCCAAATCATGTTTCTATCTGACGTGTATCAGCAATAATGTATAATGAAAAACATTTCCTGGAAATTTTGAGAATGGATGGGTAGTTGTATATCATTATAATCATTCAAAACATCATTATGTTATTCGACATGAAATATTAGAGGGAATTATCCTCACTTTTCCTTCATCATATATATGTCATTATTCCATATTGAATTCTATAATTTCATTTTGTGAAGTAGAAGAAACCTCCATATATTTTATGAAAAACAATAGAATTTGGTAATATTGATGTCCATGATTACATAAATATGTATCCAAGTAATTGATATAAATTTGTTGAATATTATGAAATGAATAATAAAAATCATTATAAAATTGAATCATTGTCCAATCATGGTATTAAAATGATATGTGTTATGTTTTTTAATTTTGGAATTAAAAATTTGTAATTTTTTATAAAAATATTTGTGTGTATTATATTGGCCACCATAAGAAATTGTAAATTTCAAAAAGAGTTTTTTATGGATAATTCAACTTATTAAATATGTTCTTTACCTATGAATGGTCTATAGTGAAACCACCATGGATCAATACCTCGGGGATATTTCTCAAACTAATTATTCCATAATTGGCACTATTAATGTCTAAAAAATACTACAAAACAAAATATGACACAATTAGAGCTTTAATAATGTATGTGATATATATATATGCATAAATTTTAAGAAAAATCACAATTTCAGATATAAATAATCACTTATCCTTGGTAATTCATAGAGATTCTATTAATTGTTCATTAAAATTTACACCATGGTATCCTATTGAATATAAATATCATGATTTATTACATAACCTCATTCCATTATAATGGAAATTACAAAACATTATGACTTATAAAAATAGAATAATAAGTATTGAAATGAATACATAATCTAAACTTCACCGTTTGAATGAATTTTTTTAGGGGATTAAAAATAAATTAGTGATTAGAAAAACATATAATATGGGATTTTACAATGACCCAACATTTATTAATGTATAAATATTAACAGAATTTTACTATATAGTCTCTATAGAACATTGAAATGTAATAATATTTAAAGCATCCAGACTTTTAGTCTCAAAAAGATCGGTTATCAATTCACCATAATAATGGAGTTAAAAAACGCAACAATATGGGAAACATAAAAGAAAATATCCAGAGTTTATGGGAAAATGTATACTCGATATTAAAAATAAATGTTTAAAATTATTATAGAAAAAAATATATCTTAAAACACTCATATTTTTCGAAAAATGGATATCCAACACATTAATTGATGTAAAGGTGTATATTTGTAAATGGGGAGACCTATATTACTTCTAACCCTTTCCATCAATGACGAATGAATTTTTTGACTGAAAATAATACTATATATATATATGTATTGAATAATTATGTAGTTAGAATATGTCATATATTTTTGAAAATAAATATTTGTGATATTTTATTTGTATAGAAATCATTAATATAACATTAAAATTTTTATCTTTTATAGTCACTGAATCTATAATATTTCACAAAATTTCATGCATCATGTTACAATTTTAAGGATTTAATATTACTGTTTTATTTTTTGGACACATTTAAAATCAAAATATATGTAATTAATAAATAATATAATATTAATTAGATTCATTTATCCAATTTTAAGACCATATTATTGATGTTTTCAGATGAAAAACCACTAATTTCACCTTTTGGAAGTATTACCGTGATATATAGTAAAATTCATCAATCTATATACATTCATAATCTATGTCTTAATGGGGATAGAGTAATTAAAAGTGGAATTCATTAATTTAATTTAATTTAATATATTTTATAATTAATACATGTAACTGATGTTTCTATACAAAAAATATAAAAATTTAATATTTTCCTTCATTTATCATTATATAATCTATTCAAAATTATGGTTGAATGAAAAAAAAATTTAACAGTCATTAAACATTAATAAATGGTAAATAAAATATTAATCTCTAAAACTATATGATAATTCTTTTTATAACATTAAAATGGTTAAGTTAATATTATTGTTCCATATAAGGTTATATAGAAAATGAACATTTTGTTTGAAATGGGGATTTTCCAACGAATTATGGATAATTAATTAAAAATATGTTTTTAAAAATTTCCCATGAAATCTCTATAAGTATATTCAAATATTAATAGATTTAGTAATGATTATAATAGAAATTGATATATATATATATATACGAAGTGGAATAAATAATAAAAATTTGAGATATTTTAGGAATACCACAATGATGAATATAGTTACCATGGTAGGAAGATAAATAATAATTTCTTAGATATATGTGATGAATACATTTACCATTCACAAATCACATAGTCATGATATGAGTTCTACATGGACCCAGACAGGCCCCAACTTGTAAAATAGTTTTTCAATTACATGTGAGGATATAAACCATGTTGTGGGTTAGTATAACCTCAATATAAAAATTCATATATTAGTTTCTCAATATGAAATGAATAATATAAAAAATGGAGGTAAAATAAATAATGACATTCAGATAACACATGCCATTATAGGAAAATTAGAGTAATACAAATTAATAAAATAAGGTAACTAAATATTCAATGTCAAGGTATAGAATGAGAAAGTAATAATTATAATAGATAAATACATCATTGAATCAAAGTATATTCCATCCACACATCCCATATTAAATCATGATATTCCTAAAATATTTTTCATTGGGCCCTTATAGTTCATGTATCCTTGATAATGAAGTCTACTTAAACATTGATATGAAAATGTAAGTTATGAGTATCATTCATATTGGACACCAAAAATGCGTCATTAACATAAATTATAATTTATAAAAAGTGTATGAAATGACACAAGGAAAATTTGATACAAAATAAATATTCAACATTTTGTAATATATAATGTGTTATCTATGCCTCTATGAACCCCAGTCATAGAAAATGAAACACTATGATGGAAGGACATTACTAGCATAATTCATTATCATAGGTCATCCACAAGTATACATGATAATGTTGGGTATGATGATATACCAAATTTTTTAAAACACTCTATAATGTTTTCTATTATCATTTATATATCTTGTTATTCCATTAGATCATCACAACCTATATCTATCATGAGTTAGGCCACCAATATGTCATATCCCATCTTTTCCATGAATATGGAAAATATGGTTATTATTTCTAAATAATCCAATTGGTTGGGCCACAAAGTCATCACAGAACATCTATGTGTATTCGTACAACCTAATTATCATCATATGTCACACATGGTTCCTCTCTAAGTGTTATCTTAGTGTTAACCAAAATAGATTGCTAAACTAACATTTTATATATAATATAATGATCCAAAGGACACATGATCACACACAATAGTGAATATAACATGTTGATGTATCATATAATATCATGAATGAGATTCAATATCCAAAGAATATAAAATATTTGCAAGTATAATCATTCACGATCTCATGGAAGACACATATAGACACATGCATTTGATATAAAAAATGTGTCTAATGAAAAAACATGCACTCACATGTGATCATTATCAGCGAAAAAATATCATAAATGGGATTAACATGGTAGGGATCATCCTACCAAAATTGTGATATGATATTTTTAATATATGGTATGTTTAAATTCTCAAATCAATATATCATACCATGGATGGAAAAAAACCACAACCTCTAATGGTATTTCATGATTTAGTCCAAAGAACATTCTCCATCCATGAACACACATCCCCTCATTAGTCACTCATCCAACACCACACGATTCAACCATAGT
Source organism: Viscum album (assembly GCA_963277665.1). Taxonomy (NCBI): domain Eukaryota; kingdom Viridiplantae; phylum Streptophyta; class Magnoliopsida; order Santalales; family Viscaceae; genus Viscum; species Viscum album. Next base: position 1,971,982,124 of record OY728132.1, read on the forward strand.
ATATTACCTCATCTTCCTTCAAGAAAAAAATGGGAATAAACATTTTTTATCTGTAGAAAGGAAAAAAAATTAGACATTAACTCAAAAATAATTTTTTTGTGTTGATATTATTATTTAAGTGATTATACTTACTGTTTTTGGAGTGGATGTGTTCATATATATTCTCATGATTCACCCATGGTTTGAGGTGAATGTCTAGAATATCCATAGACCAATATAACTTAGTAAAATTTAATGATATTTGCAAAACATTTGTTATAGTGTTTTATACAATGATATGCTTCAATTGGTCTCAAATCATCACCAACTATGTAAGAAGTAAAATGGTTGGGCCAAATTGGAATTTAGTCAGTAGAGAGTTTATAATATATGTAATGGTAAATGTTTAGAACCTATAAACTTGTGAAAGGGGATATAATCCAATGTAAATCACTAAACTGCTGCATAAAAGAACTCATAAGAACACAATACCACAACCAAAATTTGATGACTCAACTAAAACACATTTAGAAAAACTACATTAACTCCACCTTCAATACCCTCATGCCAGGGAAATTTTTTAATGGTGTAAAATCCATGATATTGGAAGAAAAAAAATTCTCTTGGGCCTTATTGTATCATCTACTCGTCCAAGGGATATCGGAATAACATAATTTTAGTCCATTTAATATCATAATTCTCTAATCTATAAGGCTATATTGTAGATAAAATTTGAACTCAACAGTTCTTCATCATCTTCCATGACTTCTCATGCCTCATCAATCACCAAATAAAATTTGCAAAAAATAAACAATGTATTGCATAACATAAACTAATATACTGATCAAATTTGTAGATTTAATAATTCTACACCACAATTGAATTCATATCACAAAGAATGGCCTCTAACAGTCCGACTCGAAAATAATTTCCACTGAAACTGAATGTTAGACCCCCACCCACACCCCCTTTATTTATGGTTACATAAATTCATTCATAAGACTCGTGATTTTTTCATTGTTCAGCCTTAAAATCCTTTCAACTATAGATTATAATTCATGCTAGGTTTTCCATGAATTATTAATTTTGTTTCCAACACAATTTCCTCCCAGTTAATCACATTTACTTGTTTCATATCATATATCTGATGCTGAGAGACATAGAAAAAGTTAGGAATTCAGAAATTTCAGGGAGGATGGTATATATAGTATTCCACCAGTCAAATATTCATAGAGATCTAAAACGGTATCATAATTCAATGTGATAATATCCCCTACCATTGAATATGATGACCCCCTACCGATGTTACAGTAACAAAAATACATGATAACTAACATTGAACTACATAGTTCATCTCTAATGGCTGACATATCATCAATAACAACTCTGATTAGTAACCAACTTCTTCCTAGTCAAATATTCAATCATAGACATCAACCACACTATTATTGAGCCATAAATAGCTATTAAAACCATCTTTTTCCAACACATTAGTGACTGACATGCTCAATAATAAATTTCCTCAAAATATTCCACTATGATAAAACCCTACGAAATGTTTCTGTTGGTGAACTCCACTAAGTCTGTATGATCATCACATAATCAATAAAATTATAAGATTCATGCCTAAAGCATATCCACCATAATAAGGATTATCTAATGTGTTTTTCTATCAATCAGTATGTATCACACCATAATTAACATTAACCAAGTCCCCATGAAATTTGTAATACTCCATCTAAAGATAATGTAATATGTAAATCCATATACAATAAATTAGAAAAGGAAATCCATTATTTCATTCAATATCATGATCATAAATCATTTTTGTCTCATCCAATAAGTGAATTACATGGATATGCATGGAATCAACACATTTTTCATCAAAAAAACTATAACCCAATAGCAACATGATTTCAATGGGTCTTGGAAAATCCCACCATGATGTTCATTGACACATCATTACACTTCTGCAATGTCATGGGAACTAAATGATTGAAAAAAACATATTATTTTTTTCAGTATCCATAAAAAATCTCTAGTTATGCTAGAGCTAATAACATAATATTTTCATTTTCTATAATTGGTATCATTAAATGTAAGGTAGTAATTGTAAAAAAAATCCAACAACATCAATAAAATCATTTCTTACTCATATTACCATGTAATATTTAGTTCTATAGTGTTAATGAATTATAAAAAATTATTAATTAACATTTCTATTTCCATTTAATGAGTTGAATTTACATTTTACATTGAATTCCTTATTCAATGTTACAGAATAATCATCACCCAAATCAATCCCTTATTAAAGTATCATAATTATCATATTACTTTATATCCTAGGATGAAAATTTCAAAGAAGGGTTAAGTTGATTAGAAAGGTTATACATATGCTTTATTCATTCAATAACATTTGTGGACATAAGATGAGTTTAGCGGTATGAAAACTGTTTCGATCTGATATTTTTAAAAGATTTAATTTAATTTACTAGATTATAAATCCATTATTTATTCATATAAATAATAATTCTCTCTTTTTTGAAAATTTAGTTATTTGTTTAATGATTGGATTTACATATTGGTTTTTATATATTAACTTCTGAAATTAATATATGTAGATATAAAGATTTTGAAAATTGGAATAAAATTATTCATTTTTATTATTGTGTTATAAATAATTAATTTATTATATTTTTTAGTTTTAATATGATAACAATTTTAAATAATTAAAATTCAAATATTTTTAGTTTTTTCTGAAAATGAAATTCTAATTTTATTTTTGAAATGGAAATTTTTTATTTTTATATTTAATATTTATAATTAATAACAAAAATAATGTTTTTTATATCATATTTTAGAATAGTTTATGAAATTGAAATAATATGGAATCTAATTGACATATATTTTGATTTTAATGAAATATTTCTCTTTTAAAACCAACCTGCCAATTCATGATCTATTGCCAAACTACTGATCCCTCAACAAGGGAAAAATAATTTATAATGTTTCTAATTTGATTATATGATGCTAACCTGATCTTTTTATTTAATATTTTTATCGATGAATTCCCTATTCTAGTCTAAAACTATTTTATTTCAACTGGTCTCTATGATGAACAACTATGAGTTACCCAATTAAAACCTCCCCAAAATGGAAATCACCAAGAACATTTAGTGTGTGACAATCCAAATCACCACCACCATGATGGATTAGTGAAATGGATTGACGCTGCTAGTATATGGCTAATGATTCCATAGCGCCACATAAATACTATCGTTGAATCCATAAATTTCCATTCATGTTGCTAGATAACAAATAATTAACCCACTCTCCAATAAGAAAATTAAATTTAATAAATGAGAAATGGTATATTATTATAGATATAGACACACCCTGACCTATTATAGAAGTTGAAAAATAATATTAACATTGCTCAATGATGAAAACCATAGTAGTTGAATCCAAATGAATTCGTAGCTATAACAAAATATTTCAATAGTTTATAGTAGGGGATTACAAAGTAAAAATAATCCTCATATGCCGAATTATGTTAGGAGACTCAATTCATGGACCTACCATGAGACCCACCAAGATGCATCCACTAGGAATGTCATATACATAAATTATTCTTACATAAACTCCTCAATAAATATTGCAATATTGTATGTTATTTTTAATTGTACAAGAGAATTTTGAAGCTGGCATTGTGGTTCCCTCTGCGAAAAAGCACCATTTGGGTTACATTAATCTTTTTAATTACATTTTTCACTATTTGTTAATATATATGTTTCCAAAAAACCTCATGAAACCTAGTTTTTATATCTAATCGCAATGCCATCACATTATCATGTATAATAAATTCATCAAATTATTCCATTGAATAAGAAATATCATCATCTAGGTTTTGAATCACTAAATCAATTCACCTAAAAATTATACAGAGGTAAATTATAGAAGAACATGAATTAGTCATGGATTTATCTTAACTACAAAAATTAACATAACATCCCTCATGATGGACATGTGTCAGTTATTCCTCAAAGATAAAAATATCTACTCAAAACAAATTTTGAAAAAAATTCCAAATTATGATTAATATAATCTAAATACCTATGTTATAAAATAAGATTTATTCCAAACAACCCTGATCATTATTTCTGTTAAATAATTCACTAACGAATATAGTGTAAGGAAAAATGAGAAATTTAATAGATGTGGTTCTGATGATCACCCCCTAATGTTGTTGTTTCTCACCATCATTAACAACTTGTTCTAACATGGAACACAAATACTTTAGTATATGACTTCTAGACACTCTCTATATCCCATATATTAATGAATTATTCATTTTCAATTTTTAATCACATCATTTAATATCTGTTTATATTAAATATATTTATGAAATAAGATAATTATTATTTATTTCAAATTGAATTTATCTTCCCTTCTTCACTTGATCACAAAAAAAGGCTACATGGGTCATCACCATGGCTTGTGATCAAATGTGGCTAATTTATTTACAAGTAATCAAATAATAGTAACAACTTGGATATGAAATATTTAGCGATAGAATGATCTTTTTAAACATTCATTTAATCAAAATATAATGAGAGATAAAGAATGTGAGATCAAACATGAATATAGGGAAAACAATAGATTAGATATGTAATTTGGATTAAACATTGTTGGGAACATGATATCTGTGGTTAAGAAACATCTTATAAACTAATTTTAAAACTAATAAAGTCTAGTATTCCATTATTATATTAGATGATTTTACAAAAAAAATGAAATTGAAACACAACAATAACACATTCATATCTAGAAAAAATCATGAGTCCCACTAATACTTCATTCTTAGGGGGTCAAAATAATTTTTTATACGATCCCCATTATATGGTTCTAATTAAATCATGAAAAATTACCTGAGAATATAGAATTTATATTATTCATTAAAGAAATATCATAAAATGAACAGAATAAATTCATATCAACTCATTGGTTTCAATCCTGATGTTGAGAGAATTTTTATTTTTAAACCTATATCATTATCAATCATAGATGTCATTGAAATATAATTTTCACTATCCAAATAAAAATAATTAATGTTCCTATTTTTATACATGGACTACAGTAAAATTACGAACAAAAAACACTAATGATAATCATGGTCAAATATATAGATCATTATGGGAACTATTTTCTCCCAATATCAATAATAATAATAATCAGCTACAAATGAAAAATCATACATATTGTGAGTATCAATCAAGATTTATATGTTACTTGGATAGATTTCATGAATTCTTTTGAGATGAACTAAAAATTAATATTAGATAATTTAGATAAATATACAATGAATTCAAACTTTGTAGATCAACTATGGAACAAATCAACTAGAATAAAATTTCCAACTCTCTAAGAGGGTCTTCGAGGTTGTGGTTATACAACTACTAGCCTGGAGAGATCACCAACTGGCTTGAACAATATATATCCATTATCTTGAGGTAATTGAATATTACAATTTTTTCCTACCCTGAATGTATATTTTTTAAATTAACAAGAATGTGGTGATACCCTTTAATAATATTGGGATATAAGGGAATTATTAACTTACTATCACCCACACCAACCTGGTGAAGGCAACCATATCATTATATTCTGTTATAATGTATTGATGAATAGTGTATATAACCAATTTGATGATTCCTCTCATATATAAATGATCAATAAAATCACTTGAAGATGAAAAACATCTAATTGAATTAATCTCAATAAAATCTCTACAATTTTCTATGAAAATATCTTATAGTGGATTTCTTCACGTGACTAGTTCTACATATAACTTTTATTATAAAATAAATGAGCTATCCACTCATTTGTATAATTTATTTGGGAAAATATAGATGATACCTCTCCCAAAAAAACTCTTATGGTATTCCATCATTGTTCATTTTAGGATCACGTCACTGTTAGATGTACACAAGTTTATAAAAACTATGAACGCATGTACCATAGGTCATACCAGCAGTATCAATGCTTCAATCCTAGATGGAATGAATTATCCAGCATTCTAAAAATAGATAGAAACCAAAAAACATAAATACCAGTCATTTAATAGGTTCACCAAAATTTTTATTCACCAATACTTGGAAAAAAATTATCAACCTTCTTAAATATTATAATGATGGAAATATCAATATCCCATAATTGAGAAATTATTGAAGGAGATTGTAAATAATTACAGACTAACACTAAAATACATTTGTAAAATAAAAAACAAAACCTCGTGTAATCATCTTACCCAATCAATCTTCATCATCAAAGAATATTTTATCGATATTACATTATGGTGTTTCAATGATCTGGAACTAATTAAAGAATCACCACCTACAAAAATATATGGATGTGGATAACCCACTAAACTATAGAATTTACTCATATGAAATAACCTCAATTATTAACTATGGATAAAAACCCATTGAAAATGACAAATGGAATGAATAAATTGAATATCTACAACAACAACAACCCCCATTTCCTACAAGAGTGAAAGAACCCAAGAAAATTAGTGAAGAGGTTTTGGAACATAATATATTGTAGTCGTAAAAAATAGTATAAATCATCCTACCCCTACTAAATGACATCCGAAAATACCATGCAGTGAAATTTTCATTAATTTAATTTGAAATATATAAAGGTGGTGATGAAGAAATAATAATATTTTTTACTGTACAAATGTTTCATTACATTTCACACAACAAAATTGTGATAAATTCAAAGACCCTTGTATCTTTTCTATACCTAACAGCATAGGTGAGAATAATTATTTCAATGAATTATGTTATTTATGATAATAAATTATTGTTATGATTTATTATTTTCATTCAAATAATTAAATATATTAACTAAAACCAATTGGGGTTGTTGTAAATCCTTCAAATTGATACACTACCTACGTATTAGGACTTTTTGAAGATTTTCTACAATGTTTACTAGGTTATCTAATTCACTATGATTTTTACATAAAAAATATGAATGATGTGAATGGTAAGAATATTACCTCAATCATCTTGGGTATACTATTTCTTAAAATTTCAAAATATTAATTATTTTATATAATTAAATTCTATCAAGTACCATTGGTCAATAAGTAATGAATTTTATCGTTGAGAATCAATGAAACAACATAATGGATGAAAATTTATTTTATTGTGAACCATTTGGATGTTAACTGTTTTTTATTTATTGATATGATGTTTGGAAGATATAATTTTATTAATAAATATTTGAATCATTTTTATTTTAAATTCAAATTATTTTTTGAATATGAGATTAAAATGGGCTCAATTTTATATATTAAACAGCTTGAAGATATTTGTGAGTATAATTTAGAGAATATTCATGATTTTCAATATTCACAACATCTTCTCATATAATGGTGTTAATAAATAATATTGAATCAATTGTTATGTAAGAAACTGAATACTGCATTGTCAAATTTATAAACCATATGTTTAGTGTAGATTGAAGATCGAGGAATCTATATAAGATAAATATGGAGGGACAGAGACTCAAAGTATTCACTATTATTAAACCATTAAATGAGAATTAAAATTCATTCCATAGAATAACTACCTCTATGAGATTATTTTAAATAATATACAATGTGATTTTTCACTCTCCAATAATGATTTTGATTTCTTCTTTGAATTGTTCCACGTATTTTTTCAATATACAATGAGTAACCATTTCCCATATAGTTTAATTTATATTAAACATGCTAACTCACAAAACCCCATTAAATTCAATATCTTGATTTTTAATCATTTCAACAATGATCCATGGAAAGAGATAATGGATGTTCAAAACTACCACATGCTCTCATAAATTGAAGGAGCCCCATTTGTAAAATTCCATTTATTTTATTTTATTTTTTATTGTTTACTTTTCTATAAAAATTACTGTTTTGAATTATTATAATGATATATTAATATAGATTGTGGGAAAGGGGAAAAGTATTTTTTGTATGTAATTATGATTTTATTTGTATATTGTGAAAATAAATGTGAATGAAACAACACAAAATATAAAATATGTATTAATAAAATTTATATTGTTTAGGTAGGTTTATAATAATTGGTTATTAGACTATATATAAATATATATGTGGTAAAACACAGATTGATCATCAATTATATTCTACCTAATTAATGAATCATATTTTGTTGGAGAGACTCATTGATTATAAAATTACTATTTGGGAATGACAATAGTGTGAACAAAAACTATTTTATAATGATAATATATTTTTAATCTTCTGAAATATAGATGAAACTAATAATATCTTTGTGAAATTCGAGTTATAAATAATTTTCTAAATAATTTGAAACATATTCATGAAATAAATAACATTACTAAATTATTAACACCTTTAGGAGAATCCTTAAAATAGATCTATCTTAATATTTTGAACATTTTTTAATATGTAAAATTTTAACACACAATGAATATTTTTGTCAATGTAACTAGGAGTGTGAGTTTTACTATATAAAATATCAATTAGTGAATTCTCATAGTGTATTCAAAATACATGGATTGTAATATTTCTAAAAATTATATAAAAATGTGCACAAATATTAAAAAATGATCTATTTCGGAATGGTGAACACTGAACAAACCATGGGGTAACCTACTTATAAAAATATCATTTATGATATATCAATAAAGTGTGACATTAAAATTCCATTTAGTAATCTTTATAATGAGTGGTTGATGGAGGTATAACATACTTATTTTAATTACACATAAATCTATAAACCAACATCATCATAGATGATTATTAATATAAATGATGAAAAATATGTATGAATGTCACAATTGATGTATGAACATCTACAAGAGGAATTAATTTATTTTAATTTCAATTTTTCAATTGATAAATAAGTTAGCTGGAATGATAATATTTTAATAATTCTCTGAAAAAATATTTCCCAAGAGTTTAATGACATAACTATGGGGGAGTGACATGATCAAAATGATTCGAAATATTGAATTGATTTTTGTTGATAACAACCCGATTGATAATTCCAATACTATGCAATTAATTAATTTATGTAATTTTATAATAATAGTATTAAAATAGATTAGTTAAAATATGTTCCATCACTAGTTGATCGTTGATGAATCTAGACTGTCACACAAGGATAATGGTTAAAGGCATTATTTTCATTCATGTAGATTACTACCACTATATTATATAATTCTTAATTAGAAATATTTATGTCATTACAAGATTTGGGGTTGTATATTAGAGTTAAATCATCATCAATTACCATCGTAGAGGAAGAATAAATATATAATCAATGATTGATTTATAAGACATGAGATGAGCTGGAAAAAATATACAGTCAGGATATGAATTTGGCATTGATGTTCCCTCCACGAAATTCAACCTAAAATTTTCCACAAATAGTTTGAATTATTTTCTTCACTATTTTTTCTATGTGTTTGTTTAATTAAAAAATAATAAATCATAGTTCTGAAGGTCTAATCGTGTATTCATCGCATTCCCATATCCACTTCATTCATCATTTTCATTCATTGAAAATTTAATAACATCAACTATGATGTGATTCCCTAAATCACATCACCTACACATATAAGAGAGATTGAACTTGTAAAATAATAAAATAGTATTGAATGTTTTTTGGCACAATGAAAACTCATCATAACACTCAGGATAGACTTATAACAGTTACCGAAATATAAAATTGGGAAATATTCAAAAGAATTTGGATGATACACATACTACTAACTTGGATTAATTTGAAGCAGTATTTGTAACATAGAGAAATATTTTAAAAAATATTTCACTATTCAAAATAAATAAATGTAGAGTGAGATCATTCCCATATGTGGTTTTAATGATTAACTACCACTATTGTTCTCTCACCCTTTCTTTAAATTATTCATCAAATAATCATTGTTACTGAAAAATAATCCACTAGATGAAGAGGTAATGATACCCCATATCCCATTAATTAATAAATTCAATATATTATCTATTTAATCCCATCTATTATTCCCTATATTTATTAACTCATTTTATGAAATAGGAAATATCTTTTTTCTTTCTTATTGAATTCATCTTATATTGTTCAATTGATCACCCAAAATGGATTTATATGTCCTCAAAATTTCTTATTATGGTGTGTAGTTTGAATATTTAATGTAATCATATATATTTGATTAATGGGATATGGTATATTGTATGTTTAATTGAAAATTGCATCCCTTCTATTAAACTGATAATTTATTGACAGAGTAATGAAATGAAACCATGCATGACTATTGAGATAATAAGTGGTTAGAAAATGAAATTTTTTTTAATCGGTTTGGTAATGGGATAGATGAGGTATTTCCACATATATTAGAATGATTTAAAAACCAATAACGATCAGATCTCCATTATTGTTTATGAAAATTGAACCCACCAAATGAAACAGATAGACACCCATAAAACGATTATCTCTAGAGACATTCTTGAGGACCACTAATAATACATTCTAATGGGGAGAAAATATTTCATTCTGATGTCCAAATTATATATGTTTCATCAACCCTATCAATGATAATTTCATTGAATTATAATTTTTTTAAATAATAAAGAAATATAAATTCAAATGAATATATAAAAATCATCACACAATGTTTTGTTTTATATTGACGTTGTTTGTTTTTTCCTTGACTAAGAAATATGAAAATAATTGTGGAAGAAAAATGTTATATTTTCACAATCACAATAAACAAAAATTCATCCACTACATATTCTTCCAACAAAGTAAAATTTTTAAATGAAAATAATAATATTAATCAAGGTTAAAAAAATAGAACAGTAAGTAAACTATGTGATCATAATATCAATAACAACAATATATGGATTCAAATGAATAATAAATAAAATTATGAGACTAAAAATAGAAATCTATGTAACATGAATATGTTTCTATGGATTTCCAGATAAGATCCCAAATTGAATAAATGAAAATTTAGTGAAATATGTAATGTATTTGGTCTTAGTGGAAAAACAAAGGATTATTTCATCTGAAAGGAATTACCCTTCTATATTGATGGATATTTCAAGGAGTGGTTATATGACATCCAATATAAAATGATCACCAATTGAGATGAACTGTATAAAGCTTTCCACTACATATAATTACCTATAAAAATGAATTTCGTACCATGAAAGTGGATTTATGAAATTCTATATTCATGTTGAGAAACAATATATTAATATTGAAAGAGATGTAACTTTTTCAACGACTCATTCCTGAACCAACCATGTGTATATATTCATTTCATGGTATACTTGTACCAATTATTTATGTATAGTGAAAAATTCCTTCTGAAATATTCCTCAAGTGTATTAATAATCGGAAAAACACGTATTTATTTTTGAAATGTCTTAAAATAGTGTCTCATATATATCATTATTTTAGTATAAGAACTATTATAATTATATTATATGAGAATAATGGTTTTACCTCAAAATTTATATTGATAAATTTGATGATCTATACACATTGATGTCGAATTTAGATACGAATAAAGTGTAAAACACATCACTCATTATAAAAACATTAATATGTAATCATTTATTCTCTAGGGATCACATCACTAATGGATGTACCAAAGTTGAAAGAAAATGTGAATCCATTTTCCATATACAATACTATTAGGACTCATGCAAGAATCAATAAATAAATGAATTATCCAACAATCAAATTAGAGAAAAATACTAAAAAATTAAAATAAACACCTTTTGATGGTTTACCATTGATTTTAATATTCACCATATTTTGGATGACATAATGATCAATAATTTTAAATTATATCAAGAATGTAAAGCTTATGAACCCAAACTAGAAGAGTTTCTAAATAAATTTGTGAACTAATGTGGTTGGATTATATTCCCCTCTGTGAAATTTATAAAAAATTAATGTTATCTTCCTTAAAAAAATATCCCAAAGTCCTAATCATGTGTTGAAAATAATATTGTATGGTTTTTTAATTGGAAACAATTCCCTATATAATAAACACTATTAGAGGAACATAAATGTGGATAGGTACTAAACCCAAATAATTTTCTCCTACCAAATAACATGAATAAGAACATATCAAAACAACCCCATTAAGAAAGAATAAATGGACTGATAAAATTAAAGATCTACATTAACATCAAACATTATCACTATTATAAGGCATGAAATAAATAAGACTACTGATTTTTTTTCAATAGTTGATGTTATAATTGTTAATAAAATGATGAAATAATATTTCCAATTATAGATTACATCCAAAATATACCAATGTATGAAATTTTCAATAATTTCAGGTGAAAATGAAGAATAATATTCTGTGTTAAATAAAACATATTTTAATGTAAATAGGATTCAGTACTTATTACACTCCAACACCCTATGAAATTACATGACCTAGGTATGTTTTTTACCACCAAATCCATTTGAGTGTTTCTCTTTTAAGTAAAATTATTTTATTTTAATAAATAAATTATTATTATGCCTTATATAATTTATTCATCACTTTATATATCAAAACATAGTCCTTATTCTGTGGATGTGCAACTTTAATACAAACCCATAGCCCATACAGTAGTTGGTTAAGAATATTTTCTAGTATATGTGTATGGTTATCTCATCCCTATTGATTTCCACAACCTAATAATGTAAAAAGAATATAGTTACAATATTTCACCAATCATATTATATAATACATTAATATAAGATGAAAATTTTTAAATTATATTAAAGAACACATTTTATGTCCTTTAGGGAAAACAATAATAAAATTATGCATACCAGCCTCAATAATATAGCTTCATCAAGGGAAAAATTATTTTACTCTAGTAAATTATTAATTGAACTTTTTTTGAAGAATAGATTTGCTGATTTAATTTCATTATTTAATAAAAAACATTCAAATATTATGATTTTAGTGATCGATAGTTTTTTATATTATTATAGTATAGATTTTATTTTGTGTAGTGGACAATCAGGAAGATACTGGTGAGAACAATTGATGAAATATTCTTATATTTTATACCATCACTACTTCCCTTATTATCGATACATTAAGAAATAACATTGAATCTATTTACTATAGGAATGAATTAATGGGATGGAAAATTATTAATGGTAATTTTTTGAAAATGTGGAAAATAATAGTATTTTGAGAACATAGATATCAATGAAAAATGACAAGAAGCATGTGATAAAACTACATTTTTCAAGGAGAATGAAAATTACTTCTATCTAAGAAACATCCAAAACTGATGGTTAAAAATTGGATACAACGGGCCGATTCAATCTTCTTGAATTTTACTGATTCCATATAAGAATAATTTCAGATTTTCCAGACCATATACACACTACTTAAAAATCTAGTTCATCCATCACCAATATTTATTAGGGCTAGAAAAAATTGATGACAATTTCCCCTTTAATCAACATTTTTGTAGAACAAATAAATCTGGCCTATATAAGTGATTTTTAATTCTAAAAAGTGGTATTTATCAGTACTAGTAAAATATATGATAAAGAGGCCCATTAGCATTGCTACAAAAATTCATTGATAAAGAGAGAATTTATTTGTCTTAGTAATAATTTACAACTATGGGAGGGGGCCTTTTTTATATATTTCATATATCCCTAATAAGGTGATATTTCTTAAATATGAATAATTTTCATTTAAAATAATATATAAATATATAAATATTGATATTACTATAATATATATATATATATTTAAATATGTTTTATATAAGGTTAAATATTACCTTAAACATATTAAATGTTATATTTAGTAATAATTTATAATAAAATCATTAAAAAATTATATTAGTTAATAATTTAAAAATTATTATCGAGTAAAAGATATGTAATAAAATTTTGATCTTATAAAATTTAATTGAATTAATGAAGGCTAATATATAAATTGAAAACATGAAATGGATTTCAAATAGCCCAAAAAATTATTCAGGTGTATCGGTGTATAATAAAAAATATAGAATTGAATCTTGTGAAAAGAAATATTCAATGGTGACCTCATGAACATATAAATAATATTTAGGCCACGGAAGGCCCAGAATTCCATCAAAACTGTATTTTTAGTTAGGGTATCCTAATATTTTGGCATTTGATGTAATGTTAGCCTCGTCTAAGGGGGAAATTATATCATTTTTTAGTTGGTCATGAATATATTCCCTGAGTTTACATTCACATACATTGTATGAGTTTAAAATTTAATCATTTCTCACAATTTAGATTAATTTATATTTGTAAATATGCATTTTTTCGAATATTTACTTTTAATAAATAAATTTTATGAGTTTACATTTCAACATATTAATATAGAAATTTATTTTTCTATAATAAAAATAAATATTTATTATTAATTTTATTTAAATTACAAATAACCTAACATATTATTTTATAAAAATGCATTAATATATATATACACCTATACTAGTAATTTATATATATAAACATGTGTATTTGAACAATCAAATTTATATTTGTATATTTATATAAATAGATTTTAATAAATACATTTTATGTATATATTTTTGGGTGTATTTGAGTAATAAAAAATTGCACATGTTCATGTTAATGTGTGTGTGTTTTATGCATATATATCTTGTATAATTGATTTCTTATAAATAAATAATTATATTTATAATTAAATATAGTATAAAAACGTAATTTAAAACAAATATTGATAAATAAATTAAAAAATTAATCTATAGTAAGAGAATTTAATGTATATATATATCATAAAATAAACAGAATACAATAGTCCAACTTTAATTCGTTTGAGTTAATGTGGAGATATAGAAGAATCATATAAATGTATAAAAAAGATGATGAAAGTATGTAAATCAATAATACATGGGTTGGCATGGCGCTCGTGTGATTCATTGAAAAACACTTATCATGGGGGTGGGATGTGCTAATAAATGGTGAGGTAAGGAGAGGTTCGAACAAAAATAAAATTTCCCTCCTTCAACAACGGTTAAAAAATTCAATATATAAAGGGGGTCTTCAACATTGTCTTTTTAGTGATGCTATAGGTAGCCGTTAAAATATCTAAAAAATATATAATGAAGGGGCTCTATAACAGTGCTATCATGCATGGATAAAGGTCCCCATTAACATTCAATTCTCTATTACTATTATTGGGTGCCTTTATTATCTCTTCTTGTGATCACTATTAAAGAAAACCCTTTAACCACTATTATATTGTCAGTGCATCTATAATGCTGATAATGACCTTTTCCTGTCACCGTTATTGGCCATATTTGTACTAGTGATGGTGACCAACCTTCTCCCTTTATGTTTAACTAATATCCAAACCTATCATTCTAGGAATCCCTTAGAGGTGATAGGATATATTATGAATTAAGTATATCATGTTCCATTTAATGATCCAATGGAGGTTTAAAAACTCTCCCATGGTTCCCTCCCATTATAGTTCCCTAATAGTCAAAATCCAAAACTTATAATTGACACTCATTATTAATTTTTTTTTTTTTTAAAAAAAATATTAATGTCTAACATTAAATTCATAGTTTCATATATAATTATGGTGACCATTGTCAATGTAGTTGGATGGTGTAAATACTATTTTAATTTTTATGATTGTATAAGAATAAATAAAATGATAAAAATAATACTACATATGAAATTAACAAATTATGAATATTTACAAATTTCCAATAGTATTCTATTTATAAATTTTTGGTTTTCAAATAAATGGAAGAATTTAATTAGAAAAAACACACATTGAACCTCAATGGTCAATTTCTTAATTTAATAAAAATGTTATATTTGAGAGACTTGTCGTTTAAAAAATTTCTAATAGTGATTGATTGTATGGTGAACATAAATTATTTTATAAATAAATTCATTTAGTACAAAATGGAAAAATAGTGGAAACATAAACATCTATTACGTAATAATAGTTGTAACAAAGTTTCACTAGAATTTAGAAATCTATCTTGAGTTACATGATATTAGTAACTTATTAACACCATAGGGTTCCATTCAAATTGAAATTAAACTTTTTTGCTTAATACAAAGAATTCATTTGGAAATTTAGATCTGATAATGAACTATTAAGAAAATAACAATATGTTTTTGTCTATACCATTATAAAAATTTGAATTAGTAATATTTTGTAGTTTATGGCACATAATAAGCATTGAAAATATATAAAAAATGATCAAAATGAAAATATGTCAAAAATTAAATTATTTGGGTGAGGGGAATATTAAAACCATGAAATGAGTAATTGACAAATAAATATATCAGTTAGTATATATTAATTATGTAGGAAAATGAACTTCAGTTTAAGACAGATGGAAATTGGGGGTTTATGGTGGTGATATTCGTAAAATTATTAATACATCTTAAATATATCAATATCACTCCGGGTACTATAATATTTACAAAAATTAAGAGAAAATATTTCTAATTTTATACAGGTTGTGTTCCCATTTACTCTAGAAATTCATGAATTGATTTTTATTTGCTCAATTTTTAATTTATTGAATAAAAATCTTTTAATAATTACTTTATAATGTTCCTAATAGTATAATATTTTATGTTTGGGGGAGTGATGTGGGGATAAATTATTTATACTTTTAATTTATGTTCATTAATAATAATCCAACATCTAATTCCAATAAATTGTAATTAATTATATAATGTTAATTTATGAAAAAAATTCATATTTATTTAAAATTGTATTTAAACATGGTTTTATTGAAATATAAATTCATTAACACAATATTAATGCCATATATTAATTTTTAACTCAAAAATAATGTTGTGGTATGTCGACATTGAAATAAAATTCATTATCAAAATAATTTTTAAAATTTCATTATTTAAACTTGTCATAAGAATTTAAAGTCTCTAATTTTAAATTTTTTTGAAAAATAAATCTATAATTTTTATCGTTGATATTTTTTAACATTTTATTTCATTATTTTAATAAATGACATAAATTATCTTTTTTTGAGTCATATATTAATTTTTTAGTGTAATTTTAAATTAATTTGTAATCATATTGTATTAAATATTTACATTAATTATATTTGAATAATTTTACATTTATATTATAAAAATATAGCCAAAAAATAATTTGATTATTTTTTCAAACTGAAAAAAAATCATATATGGACTATTTGACATCATGATAAAGACATACATTTATATATTACTATTCTTGAAAATACTTCTTGAAAAAAGTTATAGAGAACATCACTAAAAATTCAATAACATCTCTAAGTATAATATCAGGATTAGTGTTGTCACCATAAGAAAGAATATAAATTTGCTACATGAAAACAATATATATGAATATGATCAAGTCCTTGATGTATGTATACATCTCGCAATAAAAATCAAGTGATAAAAAATTCAAAATGTACATCACAACCACTATTCATGTGACTGTACTAAAACCATAGCACACAATGCACCCACATTCATCCAATATTTGGGACATGTGATGGGAATAATGAACCGATCAAAAATAGAACACCAAAACATATTAAATATCTAATTAATTTTACACTAACTAATTATAATTTTTATAATCTATGGAAATCACAATAAAAGAATTAAAAAATATAGTGATTAAACCTATGATTTACTGTCTTTGTTCCTATGGGGACCCACATGTATGTCAAGAGAAGCACCAAACACAGACTATTATGATTGATCAAAATAAAAAGAAATAGTGGTGACATGTTACCGAATGAATCGACTAATAAAATACAAAAAAAAAGTCATTAGTAATGTAAAGTTAACATATTAAGAATTATGGTAAGAACGAAACATACAACACCACACACAATGGTCTTGCCATCATGATCTATGGAATTTTCATCGAAACTGTTGTAACAACTCAATATGGACATGATAAGGAATGATTTATATAGAAATGTTGTCATGGTATTTGGATTTGTGTTTTGAAGGAAATTCATTATATGGATGGGTATCGATGAATAATTCGCAATGTACAACACAACATTAGAAAGGACGGGGTCGACATGCCACATGATTGAATCCTCCATCGAGGATAAAGCCACAATATCTAAGAAAAATTTCATGACAAATATTATTCTTAATTGTGAGAAGGAGACCAAAAAACGTTTTGATATATCTCAAAAGGATTCATTGTAAGGGGTGATGTATTCCCCTTGATAAAAGCCCTAAAAGAATAACTATAAAACCAAGGATACATTTCCACAATTCCATATCTAGTAACGGATACAGTAGTGTGTGAATCCACACAAAAAATGGATTGTGAGGATTGAAAGGGATGTAGAATTGATGAAAAATCACAAGTGAAGCAGAAAAGTATACCCGGATTTTCCATGGGGTAAGAAAACCTTGAAATCCATGGAATCCATCAGTGAGTAGTCTAGAAATAATGCCAATATGTAATTAATAATCCCACAATATAAAAAATGATATTTAGATAATAATTAAAAACAATATTGTTGGAATCAAAATAAATTGAAAACATCAAATTAAAAAAAGACAATTTCAATATGAAAACTAAAAATAATTATATATCTCAAAGTACATTGACTGTTTCCCACACATCTGACATACCAATAGTATACTAAACTAAGAGATATTGCCTCTATCTAGAACCTGCTAAATTTTGTGTGACACCAAACAATTTTAGAATTACTTTTCCAACAACCACTATCAAACCTAACACCCTAGTGCTAATGATTACTATATAATCCTATATCTACAGCCACCCAAGTGTTTTTTGAAAATGATTACCAAATTATATAATGAGTGACTGTTGATGGAGATGATACTAATCAAATATCAATGTTGATGGTATTGATGGTTTAATGCACAACTCTCAATGATACTGAGTAAGACTTCTCCAGACACCAAGAACCTCCACAAGTAACAACTATAAAAAATCACCACAATTAAAATCATTGAGAATTTATTGAAGGGGATAAGATAAATCAACAATACTATGATTTTATGGTGAATCAATATTTCACTACTAGTCGATTTTTGATAAATATCATGTTCCATGGAAGGATGATGGATGGATCTACAGCTTTAACTTTATATAGATGATTTCCACCTCACTAAAATGAGATCATCCCCAATAAAAATTGAAACAATACCATGAGTGAAGAGATTAAAAATTTGAAAATGTTGAGACCCACAACAGTTAATGATGAATGATCTAAACATATCTAGATTACAAAGACTGAACAAGAGTTATCTATATGAATTCCAAATTTCAATAAAAAAATATTGTGTATTCTGTATTTTTCATATGAAAATTGATGAAAAATGATACATCAGTCAACCCCAACACACCGACATGGCCCCTAAAAATGAATACATTGATTTTATTTGATAAAATTACACAATAAGTTCTATGAAAAAATATGTTTCGAATAATCTATTAAATATATCTATTTCCAAATATTTATTTTATGTTTCAATAATATTCAAAATTAATAATTTCTCTATTTGGTTCTATATAGAGGATATATACTCGATGTCACAAAGACACATTTCCAATACCCAATGCTATCGAAATCGAATTACCAAGACCAATGTGTTATTTTTTTTATTCCATCAAACAATACATGAGGTCTATTATTTTTCAATGAAAAAATATTCCCCCAATAATTATACATATAAGCATAATTAAAATTTGAGAATTAGTTTTTGAATATTCATGATTCCATGAAATTAAATCAGAGTATTCATGAAGAACATGTGTCTGTCAAAATTAGAATAGGTAATTTCTCAACAAAGAAATTAATAAAAATTCAAAAAGAAGATGGAGATTCTAAAACTAACCATGATAATAAGTTAAAAGTGCATCAAGAAACCATGGTCATAATATTATATGTATATAAAAAAATCATTAATTGAATAGTGTAAAGAGCATGTTGTAGAATTCTATTTCCATCGTCACTCACTACAACTACTATTTTTTATCTACATTAATTTTTCATGGAATAAACTCTACTGATAGACTAATAACCCCATAGTGTTTGATGTAACAAAACATATTTTCTTAACCATATGGGTCATTTTTATGGTATTAATTCCATCATACGACCCAAATATAAGATTCTAAATTGAGTCAATGTGGTATCAGGTGCTTATGTTGCTCATATTCAGCTCGAGTCCCTAAAGAGTGAAGAAAATATTAGTTCAAAACATTCAACTAACCATGATTCCCATTTCATGTAATTTTCTAAATTCATTGATGTTTAAAACATGAATGAATAGGGTCTCACCCTTTTCATACAACTGTGAGGAAATAGGTTTCTATCTATGTGGTGCTGTAGAAATTTTGGGACTTATAAATTTTTCATAGCATGCACATTGTTAGATAAACCTTGTGGCTAACTATACATGGTGGCTCTTTAAATTAGAGAATTGTGGGTGGTTGGTTTATGGTTTGTCCTACCATGAAGCCATACCATGCACAATTTGTTTAGGGTTAATTGAATATTTTTACTTCATTAATCCTATAAAATATTTTATTCTTTCCTGACATTTAATTTTCAGTAGATGGACTTTTCCCTCTCCGGTTGAGCTCACATTCTTCTCCATTATTGGTTCTCCTCTATATCTAGTCAAATAATTGAGATCAATACCATATAATTTATAGATTAGTATATGATTTAAAATCATATAACTTCTATTTTTTCAATATTTGGATACATTGTTATATTTAGGATCGTTTGGTTTTTCCTGTTTTCAACGAATTTGACAGTTATTTGGATTTTTTCAATATCACTCCAAATCTAATGCTGAAATCATGCGAGGAGTCATCTACAATCTTCAGTTTGCTGGTATCATCATTTTCACCATAATTATTGGTGTCTTGTTGTTTTTCCTTTATGACAGACACAAACCATTTCAATCATTTTTATTATAATTGATTTTTTCATATCAAATTTGTCAATCTCCTTGGTACCCCCCCCATTAATCATTATTTCATTGTTTAATATGTGTTTTTTGTCATATATGGAACCCCTCTGGTTGTTCTATATTGAATTTCCCCTTTTGGTTAATTGTTAAAAAATCATGAAACATCTATTAATCTGATTGTTGGTTTTTTTATTGACTTTTCAATGATATATGAATGTTCAATAGAAACAAGGGTGCCTCTTATGTTATTTTCCAACCAGTAATTGAAATTTCTGTTGTTTTATGTTTCCTTTTTTACAATGTATCCTTATAAATGGATCATTGAGAATTATATATTTTATTTTATCTTAATGAGGAGTCAAATGGATTAATTATTTAGAGTACATAATACTAGATGGTTTCTCACCTTGAAATGAATTTTTTGATTTATATGTAATTAATAAATTTTTGGAGAAGACACACCTATTACATCACATTTAATCAAATGTCATAATTTAATCATAAAGTATTTGTTAAACTGATCATAATAAATGTGATTCATGATAGGTAATTCCAAATTATTAAATTTATATATATGAATATGCATTATTTTAGACTATGATATGATGTTAAGGGTTCTGTTGATATAGGAAGTGTAATTCTCCCTTACAAATGGTGTTGAATATGATGTTTTCCTCCATTAACACTAGTAGAATAGTGGGATTATGAACCATATTCCTTGTTTTGGGTGTTTAGATGATGGCACAGTCACTATCTCAAGAGACGATCCAGACATTAATGAATCAGGCTTATATGAAGGTATGTACCCTATTTCTGGAGCTTAGTGGCATATTTTCATTGTTTATAGTTGTATGAGTTATTCGATATTCTAGCCAGCAACTAGATTCCATATAAATCGAAAATTATGATCTCACATACTATTATCATGTAGGTGGATCCAATATATAACCTTACTATATACTTATATATATACTACCATATTATATATATATATATATTGAATTATCAAACTCTCATTTTGGCCATGATCTTAAAATTGAATATCTGCCAGGTGACCATTAGGAACATGAACATGCAATTATTTATTTATTAAACATTGTTAATTAAATATTTAGTTATAAACATTATTTTGTTATGAGTACTGATTACATTTCTTCAATACATCTTTTTTTTGACCTACTAAGATTTTAACTCACACTATACTTAGGCTACCTCGGGTACATAATAAGATTAATTGTTCAAAGGTTCTGATAAGGGAATTCACCTTTCTACTAGACATTGATATTCATATTTATAGTTGGACCTTATAAATTGGATAATGAGAATATGCTAAATATTCTAGTGGAGTAGTCTTTGGGATTCATGTATATTTTTTACAACATGATTGTATGAATTCCTCTAATTCAATTCTGTTTACCAGAACCTCATGAATAGATGTATATGAAACTTTTTGAGAATTATATAAGTGAAAAAGAGTTAATTTAATTTTGATATTACCATTTTCCTAGACGTAGATATCCCATGTGAAAGGTAAATTCAAATTTTATGTGGTCAAAAAATGCAGTTATTGATTATGTGATTTATTAATGAAAAAATTTCCAAATTGGGTGACCCACTTGTTATAAAGTATTTTTTATTTTTATTGTTGTAATGATTACTTCTATTACCTCAATCAAATTAAATGTTGTTGTTCAGTTACATGAATAATATTATGAACAATAGAACTCATATGAAATATATTATTTTCTATGGCATGACAATTTCCATTGTTCATTTTCATGTAACATATTTGTAGATTATAGATTATGTATTTAAATGTGCTAAAATTTCTTGCAAGGTTTGGAAAACATAATTGATACCAAATGTTTATTTCTTGAATTAATTATTTTTTTATATTGGTTAAAGAAGACCCATTAAGTAGTCAATTATGAAACATTGATACATGGAATATAGGTTAGATGGGCTAAAATGTTTCACGTTGTGGATTGATTACCTGACATATATTTTTTCATAAGGAGTATGATCCCTTATGGATTTGGAATGGTAATCATTCTAATTAAATACTTTTCCTGTGATTTAAATATTTGAACAATTACAATATTAAACGTATAAGTCATCTAATGTAAAATTTTCTATTATTTTTTGCTGAAACAAAGACTTTGCAACCAAACTATAATTATTTGATAGTAGTGGGGTATATCATGTGTTCATATGACATGTTATTGTCCCTTATATGACCTAGACCATGCCTTTTTCATTGACAGAGAGGTGTGATCATCTCTATAGGAAGGCCTCACTCATGTCCTAGTATTATATATGAAGTATCTATAATTATTAAAATCACATGCAAGGTGTTCATTGTACATCTTATAATTAGTCCACTGCAACTTCGTCTAGCTTACCCATTGTAGGTTGTATAGACCATGAACCTAAGGTGGTGGGGATTGATCCTATGGTGATTCCACATATATTTCCAATTGTGTCACATATTCTTGTTCCTGATATGGTAAACAACTCATAGTTTTTAGGGGGATTTCTACTTATGTTATAGAATATTGTGGGTTTTGTTCAACCTACCATCAGTATGGAAAATATGACACATAAATTTCCATTTCATCATCCTACAAACATTTCAGTGGATAGTGGATGACATGCTTTTGAGCCATGGTCCAAATATTCTCTATCCATATTCTAGAATCTTCATACGCCACTAGAGTAAATAGTAAATATAGTTATGTATATACTTTGTGATTCTAAAAAATTTGTTGTTGGATTATATATACTATGAAGATTATAATAATGAAATGGTATGGTTTGATTTCAAGATGATCATCTATGAATACTTCATTCCCATGACTCTGAGGGATGTCATTGTTATAGAATTCATGAACCTCCATGAAGGGATTATGTTGGTTAAGGAATACATGTGTCATTTTACTAAGTTGGTGTGCTTCAATACAACTATAGTAGGTGATGATTATATAACATCCATGAGATTATTAGATGAGATGGTATAAAACCTCAAGTCATAGTTCAATGATATTTGAATAATGACCATATTCAATATCATATACTAGACCCATATTACAGAGTGATTCATGAGGGAAATTGAGGGTGAGAGTCAAGTTGGTTAAGAACCTAGAATTAATATATATTCTTTTTATGAAAGAAAAATATTTTGTTGCTGCTAATCATATAGGTAAAAATAGTTGGGAAGCACATGCATACAACATTCAGATATTTCACCAGTTCAGTAAGTCAGGACACAAGAAAACTATGTGATTGTGTGATCCAGTTGGGTGAAATGTTATACGATGGATGTATAATATGAAAATCTTCTACATGACATTACCTTCAACGTGTATCTTTTGTGGAACTACTTCTACCCCATGATTTGAAGGAGGGACAATAGGAACTTGATAGATAGGAAATTGTAATTCCACCATCTGATCCGGTTGATATGCGGGTTGTGGAAGAAATGATCTGTCTTACGAGTCTTCGAGATATCAATGTGATCATACATAAGGCAATCATGTTGTGGAATAGGGGCCCAATAAAGTCTATTTTCAATAATTAAATACTTTTTAGGGGTTAAGAGTTGAATACCTTCTACATTTCTATTTATTATTATAGTTTGAAATCCATTAGTATCGATTATATTTAACACATGAGTGTATCACTCTTCTATATCCAAGACCATTATGGGATGTCCATGCCTCGAGATTGATTACATATGTGGAATTATTACTCATTGTAACCAATATAGATTCCAATCAAATGGAGTTATCTATTATAAGGATTTTACACAAGAGATAAGTGTATACATTTTATATAGAATCTATACATCCTCAAAGTGAAGGGATTTCATGAAATCATCTGAATAGACATGATGGTTCTATAATTATCTCAAATTGACATCATTCATTATTAGATGAGGATTAAATCACAAAAGGAATTTAGACACATACATAAGGGAGAATGAGATGTGCGAGCTTCCTAATTATGACCCAAGTGGTAGGGTTGGGTAGTGTGACAAATCAGATCACTAGTATTTTCTTTAATGGTTAGGGGTTAAAACACACTATTTTCCCTTATGTAGTGGGGAATTTCAAGGAAATCATACCAGAATAATTCTTTGGTTAACCTATAGTGCATGTTTTATAATTCATCATTGGGGTTGTAATAGGAGAAACTATAATGACCATTCATTATAATCGGATGATAGTCATTGATCATCTAGAAATCAAGTGGTTTTTAGAGGATTTGGACTGTAAATACATTATATTACATAAAACATCTATACTGGGTTCAATGGTACATTATTTCAAGAAAAAGATTTTCCATCTGGATTAATATGATTTATCGTCAATTGAACGAGCTCATGACAGTGAATTGATATCTAATACCAAGAATAGAGGACCACATTGATATGATTAGATAATATGTTGTTCTTTCAAAGATAGAAATGAGTTCAGTATGTCACTATGTTCATGTTAGGTCCATAGACAGACCTCAAAAATTTGACATTAATAGGTATAGTTGATACAAGTACATGGGTTTGAAATTCGAAATCATGAATGTACCTAAAATAATCATGGATCTTATGAATCTTGTTTTCTTATGGTATCTTGATTTATTAATGGTATTAATATTTTAAGAAATAATAGTGTATTATTGATCTATAAAATTCCATTAAACCATATTGATATAATGATAAATACAATTTGTGAGAATATTCTAAATGATATAATTATTGAATGCCACTTCTGGATAGACAGATCCCACTTCCTAGGTAAAATTTTCTCTTAGTCAAGAGTTTCGGTTTACCTAGAGAAATTGAAAGAATTATTTTTCTATTATCATCAAATGAACATCTTTGACATAAAGAGTTTCTTGGGGATAGTCAAATATT
This sequence comes from Viscum album, assembly GCA_963277665.1. NCBI lineage: Eukaryota > Viridiplantae > Streptophyta > Magnoliopsida > Santalales > Viscaceae > Viscum > Viscum album. The sequence continues at coordinate 1,972,008,050 of OY728132.1, forward strand.
AAATATATTATATCTAAAATCACTCCCACCATGAAATTTTATTTACATGATTCACTAGGAATGGTGTGAAATTAATATAGTAAGACACTTTTGATGCATCCATTAAAAAGATTATGGTCAACTTGAAATCATTAGAAATGATTATTATTCTATATTTTCGATGGACAAATAATATTTACTATGAAATATTAGGCATCTTCCATGGAGTAGTTTTGAAATATAATGAGGAACCTATCGCATATCGGTATTATCATAAGGGGCTAGACGAGCCGAATTACCCAACACAGAACCTCATAATCTCTATTATTGTGTTCACCATACACTGTTGGAGACATAAAATTATTTGAGAGAATTTTGTGGTATTCAATGATCACAAAATATTCTATTACATATTTAAACAGAGGGATCTAAATCTAAATTAGTGTATTTGGGTTAAATACATTCTGTGGTTTTATTTTGAGCTTCCCAATATGTCAGGTAAAGGAAATGTGGTGGAAAATTAATTATAATGCTGAAAATTATTTTTTATTTTATTATCAAATCACTTTTAAGGGACTGTGAGCAACCCCAAGTCCATCAAAATAAAAACAACAACAAAAAACTCAAAACTATTATTAGTCTTGCCACTACCCAGCATCTCAGCGTTAAAAGGCCTCCGCTAAAGCATGGGACTCGGCAAACAATCCCTTGCAAGGATGCATGGGCACAATACCTATGGCCAAGTCATACCCTCTCAGTCTTCTGCTCTAAGTGACATGTAGAGGCGACGACCTTGTGCTCTAAACCTCATCTACTGCATGACCATAAAACTTGTTGGGAAAAAAAACCTGAAAACACCACGATACCGACAAACTGAAGAAGCATTTTCACTTATCCAAACATCTCTAAAGAATAGATCACCCCAGCATTAGTCAAATAATGGTAAATCATCTTTGTTGAAAAATAGATTACCTCTACCTGTAACCATATCTCTAAAAATCCTCCAGGATATAGGGGATACCTGGGTGTGCGGGTCTCCCCTTACCAGGGCTTCAAGAAAGGAGGTCAATTGATCCCAGACCTGTATGTACTCCTCCATTCTAATTATCCCCTTATTAAAGCCCCAAACCAGGATCTTCTCCTATTTTTCAACCCAAAAATTTTGTCCTTCATTAAGCTTCACTTCAATTTTTCGACCAATCATCTTGACTGCTTCCTCTTCCAACAAATTGAGAAATAACACCTGCTCTGTCACCACATAATCCGAACATAAAATCAACTCCATGGGAAGTGTAGAATGGCTAGGTGGTTCCAATTGACCCCTGACCTCAATATTCAACTTCTTATCCAATGTCTTTTTTGATGACCGAGTCTTAATGGGAGGTGGTAAATATGGGTGATCCTTCCTAGCCATCCTTCTCCTATTTCTCTTATTTCTCCTCGGACTGGACTCCCCAGCAGATAAACTCTTGTTGTTTGTAATGTGTTCCTCCACCACAATGTCGTCGAGATTCTTCCTGCTAGTCTCCTCTCCCTCAACCACAAACAGTGCTAAATCTTCTGATCCTACCACCGCCAAACCATCAAATATATTACCTTGTGGGATTGTGGTCTAAGTTGAGGATCCCGCACCCCCTTGCCTCCCCTTACTGACATTTACCCCGCCCTTCCATTCTTTCTCAGTATCCAAACAAAGTAACTCCACTTGCTCACTACCAAACGAGCGGACCAAGTATTGTCCCCCATCCAACTCGCCTTCCACCCGGACCTCAATATGCTGGGATTTACCTTTATCATGAATCTTACCGTAGGGAGTTCCTACGCGATCTGCCTTGGAGGATCATAGTTATAAATTACAATTATCCTTAACACTGAATTCTACTCTTCTATTATAGGTAAAAATGAGGCAGCTCTCTGAACATGAAGGCATTCCCAAAATTAAAACTTCTTAGATGAAGATACTATTTCTGGTAAGACCGTGGATTAGGATGATACCTTATTCTTCCATGGGTGGGTATGAGTTCAGCTAACACGAAAAATTAGTTCATATGGAAATTCTGCACCTCAGCATGGGCCGTTATCCATGGTGTTTATGAAATTTATCGGTATCATGGATGTTGTATTGGTGTCCTAGTTTGAAATGGGATATTTCAAAAAAATTTCTCTTGTTGTTTCACATGTATGTAGCTTAAGGTAGAATATCTACATGATATAGTGTTTTCACATTCCTAGTCCATTCATGAGTGTAAATAGGCCTTAGTTTCAATGGAATATATTTTTGTTCTATCCAGGTAACCTTAGTGAAATAATACCATAACATTATTTTATAATTTAATGAATATCAAACTCCTTATATATATGAAAGCGTCCTTCTTAGTAGATGAGATAGTTTTTATGTACATTAGGTAATTTTACATCTTCTTGGAGCTCCTCATTTTTTCATATCATAAAAATAATGTAATTTTATATCAATATTCTTGAAGGGGTTTCATAATGTATTTGCAACATATGTTTTTTGGAGCATGTACTATCAACCACAGATTGATGGAAATTCTCCGTCAATGTGTCATTGACTTCATGGGTTCATTGGAGAAAATTATTCCATCTTATTGTGTGCTATAACAATATCAATATTTTTGATACCATTGAAATGGAACCTTATGAACCCATAAATTATAGGCCCTATAGATCACCTATATAATGGCTAGATGAAGGGGAAGAAACTTTTCATAAAGAAATCCTCATGAAAGGGGCTACTGGGATGGTACAAATGATCAAAAAGTTCATGATGACAGCTCAATCTAGATAGTAGTCATCTATAAAAAAATACTAGAAACCTCTAATGTTTGATGTTAGTGAATGGGAGAGTATCACACTGGCTGGAAAAAATACCTATTTAGAGGTAGAATATTCTTCTTCCTTGGGTTATTTTACATTTATTTATAGTGAAATGTATCATACTATTGGTTTACAAGTTGTAACTTCTTCATTTATATCATTCTATGAATTATATATTTTATGTCTCTTGGCTTCTATGATACTTTCTAGACCAAAAACATTTCATTCATATTGTTGTGGTTGGTATGGATGTAGATAATTCTTTTCAGGAGTATCAGATTCATATATTTTTATCAGAGTGTGAAGGCTCTCAATGAAATTTCATTTCATTTGGAATGAGTGCTATAAAATAACTATTGAGTACCAAATGATACATGTCAATGATAAACTGATATATATACATAGTTCCATTATTTTTGGGTGTTATCTCTTTACCAAATGAAATGAATCTCTGGGATGATTTTCCTTAAGATTGGTGGTTGTAATGATCCATCATTCCATGATGGTACAAATCATTTTTTTAATTCCATTATACGATCTTAATAAATAATTTATAATCAAATTATGGAGGACTTGAGTGTGTTTGGGGATCACTCATATCCTAGAATCTAAAAAAGGAATGAAATGTCAAGTACATGTAGTTAGGAGAATTGGTGTAGCCTAGGCAGCATAGTTTTTCTTAACCTTTTAGTTATATAACGTGAAGACCTGGTGGCCACACTACTTTTATTTAATCAATGAAACCCTCAGAACATTTCCTCTTAGTGCTTCAAAAAAAATTATATAGTGATTTTCATGGTTTATTTGTGTTAAGATACACATTGGACCCACCCATATATGTTTAACAAATCTGGCACTAAATGGAACACAATTCAAGCATAGTTAGGCCATCCATGATTCAAAACAATGTACCCTATTTTTATAGGGTAAAATGACAATTTTACAAAAAATTAATCTATTGAACTATTTTCTCTATTCATTCATCATCATTTCAAGAAGTTGACCTCACATATATCCCATTAATATCCAAATATCCTCTAACCAACAATACCATATAGCATCCTTATCTTGTCATAGTGTCAAGATCAATAGAAGTAATTGGATTAGAAGAGGTATTATTTAAAATTGTCTACCTTCCTATGTAATTTCATCTTCAGATCCATTGAACTATTTAGGTTTAACCACATATTCTCAAAATTTAGTTCATTAGAACATTCCATCAATTTCATTAATTGTTATCTGAATCAGAGGTAGATTTCGAGTAAAGATTCATTTACGTCCTTGAGGATGGTAGAATCAATATTTCCCCTAGATTGTTTGTGTGTCACAGTTAGGATGCACTATGAATCACCGGAATTCAATGAGGTTTTCCTTATAATCTAGTTATTCATATCAGATTGATCAATGATCTTTACTTCACTCCATTTGATCCATTTTTAGTATGTTATATTATATTTACCTCATCCATAGACACCTATTGTGTTATACTAGTTGAATATCCTTTTTTGTTAAATTTTTTATGTTGCATTTCTATATTTAAATAATGAATAGTATTTTTAGATTAATCTTCTTTGATATATAAATTTTTAATTAAATGAAAGTCACCTATTTAGTGCTTATACCACCGAATAATTATAATTTCCCATGTAAGAAATTTCTTTGTTGGCCTTGTATCCTTCTAAATGGTTCCTTGAGCCATAAAAATCGAATTTCATTGTTATGGGGGGGGGGTCGAATGGATTAATTATATAAAATGATAAATAAATAATGGAATCCCTTATTAAAATTAATTTGATATTTTAATTGGAATTAATTGTATGGGAGGTATAACCGTACCTATTACATCGTGTTTATTAAAATATATTAATCAATTCATAATTAATTGTTTTTATTTTTCCTAATATATGATATGAATGGAAGGTAATTTTTGGTGAATATATTTATTAAATTTACATTACCCAATTATGGGTACTGAGATGATGGTTGGTTTTATATTGAGAATGAATGTATCACACTCCATTTCATAACCTTTTGAGGATGACATATCACCACATAGACATCAGTAGGTTGGTGGGACTACACAGCACAACCTTTGTTTCAAGTGTTTATATGATGGAACAGTCAATATCTCAAGCGATGAAGATGAAACCACCAAATTATATTATAATAGGTGTTTTAGCCAATTTGTTTAACTTATAGGCTCATTTAGAAAACTAATGGATGTTTGAGTTATGCTTTGGTCCATCTAGAAACTATTATTCATGGTATATGGAATCCTATGTTCATACTTACTTGGTTCATATAATATAATGAATTATGTAACGAATATATATATATATAAGAAATTAATATATATATATATATATATATTGTTGGATCAGACAACCATTTTGGCCATCAGTCAATATAGGCAGTGCATCTATGTGTCTTTGAAGATCCTTGGCGAGCTTTCATTTATTTATTCATCATTATTAATTAATTAAATTGGCATGAACAATTTTTAGTTATGAGATATACATGGACTACTTTAGGACACCATTAAAGAGGGCTTCATAATATTATATCTCTAACCCAACATGGGATACCTCTTCTTACTAATAATATTATTTTAATATAGGTTCTGATAAGGGAATCTGTCATTCTACTAGATGTTAAATGCTTATTAATATTTTTCATCTTATAATTTGATGAAAAAACATATACTAAAGAATCTAGAGGTTCCATATTTTCCGTTTTGTACTTATTTATCGAATGATTGATTGTCAAACTCCTCCACCCTTTTTGTATACCACTATTCCATAAATTCATGTAAATGAAACTTATATCCATTTATACAATTTCCCTTTGTTTATTTAAGTAGTTATACAGTGCATTATGCTTATAGTTATTTATTTATGGTTCTTCTATTTAATTATGTGGTTATATCCATTCCCTCACTCTAATAATCAATTTCAGTCTCCCCACCGTTCAACCTTTACAATATCATAGTTATTCAACATCCTCTAATATATGGAGAGGCAAGCATGTTTCCATGTGACCCCCTAGCTCAGAGCACCAATTAAAAGGATTCCTGCTGGATTTTATATGTATGGTATTCAAACACCACATATCCCCTTTAATAATTAATTATATATTTTAACATTTTACTAAAACTTTTTAATCCATTGGTATATTCAAAATGAAAAAGAAATAAGTGATTTTTGGTTTATTTAACTTTTAGTTTGTCATCTATTCTTCATTAGATCTCTGATTATTAACACACAACTAATCCCAATTACATGATATATGGGTAATATCTTCACTTAAGTGTAATTATAGAAAATAATTAATTTTCTAGGTGATATTTTCAGTTACAAGGATTATTCCACCCACTAGTAAAATTGATTATTCTTGTAGAGAGTAATTTATAGTGAACATGGTTGATTTGAGAGATAATAGGAGATTAATGATGGATTAATTATTTAACAAGTTTATTAAGGGGGTATACAATTTTAAGAAATGACTTATAAAAGTATTTTCAAACTAACCATATTATATATTCCTTAAAAAAACCAATAAAAATATGAATCATAAACACATTAATACCAATGTCAATTACATATACAAACCAATGTCCCCCAAAGACAACATTTTATCTATGTTTTAGTTTATTTGTTCGCCACCCCGTGAATGGAGGATCCTAGAAAACATATTCATGGTATTTTTGAAATATATATGATAATTCATTAACATCAAATATTTTACCATTAAACATGTGATGATGAAAAAATAAATATCATAAATCAAAGATAAGTAGAAAATCATTTTTAATATAAAAAATAACATTAAAAATTATTTATTATAACTTATAATATGAATTAAAAAACTATGATTGTATCTCAAAACATTAGATCATAATCATGTCCTAAAAAAGAAAAAAAATTATTCATTTATATATGGAATCTAACGCGAACAATGCCAAAAAAGTATGAAATTTCTATTTAAAACCATTTAAATAATTTTAATCATCCCAGAAATTGACATTATAAAACCATTTATGTGTTTTAATCCATATATATGGTAAAAAGGGAGGAATATTTAGTATAATTGAATTTAAAAATATTAGAACCAAATTTAGAACGAAACCCAAATTTTGGATTTTATAACTAAATGGCATTGAAGAGAAACAACATAATAAGAAAAATAAATCACCTTGTTTTTAAAATTGTAAATATATCAAATTTAATGATTCAATGTATAATATATATTAATTATTATTTTATCAGATATCAAACCATATAAAAAATAAATTATTTTTGGTGAGAAAACCTTAAAATATAGGAAATGATATAATAAAACATTCATTGAATGAAGGAACATATCGTTATTTTGAAAAACCACATATATCAATGAAATAATATTATAAATTAAATTAATGGTATAGTAATTGAGTCCTATAAAATAAATATTTGGTTGCACAAGGAATTATGTGTGAAATAAGTGATACCAATAACATATAAACCCTTTGATCATTTTAAAAATTAGATCAAATATTACAACAATAATATAATAGTGAAAGATATTTAACTATCCTAAATCAATATTAATTTTTGGTATAATATATCAAAAAGAATAATATATACGATATTAATGGATATATGAGAATAATAGACAATATTCCTTAATGAAACAATATTGATAAGACTAATATTATCGAAAATATTATCATTGAAGTTAATATTAATCAATAAAGATTCATTTTGTAACCATTGTCAAAATGAAGAAAACATAAAACAATGAAAAATTATATAATAATACATCAATTTAAAAATAATTCATTCATGACAAATTAAATTATTTTGAAGTGTTATTTAATGATTGTAAATTGATTTAATAAATCCATAGCCTCATGTTCTAAATTTCTATGTATGAACAATATATCCAATAGAGTTAACATAAATACATTATTTAGTTCTTTTAGAATATTATTGATTTTTATTTAATCATCACTAAACAAATATATATCCTTTTTTTCAATGAAATGTTTTATAATATAATTGGTCAAGTTCATGTCATATAATTTGAGAAGAATATGTTCATAATTATGAAATGAATTTTGTAAATTTATTTTGGTCAAAGAAGTATTTTTCAATAAAATATATAATTATCAAAATAACATTATAATAATTATATGTGTAAAATAATATTTTATATATTTACATGATATTTTTTAGATAATAATGAAATTCAACATCTTGGGAAGCTGTTGTCTTCTTGTACATATGTGTGATGTTTTTTATGTTTATATTTCATGAAAAATATTGAAATAAAAAAATAATATCATTCCAAAATCATTTTACCTTTATAAAAAGTAGATTTATCTAAAACATCTAACCTCATTACTATCAATGAGAGATATTTTTTGAAAAATTATGTACATCTCAATGTGATGGTTGTTTTTTGTTTCTATGCACATAAGTTGGTTCAACATTTTTTGATTTTAGTAGTGTCCAGATAGCTAAAAATCATCCTAAAAATTAATAATTACATAATTAATATAGAGACTCAGTCTTAACAGACATGGATATTAAATCATTTTACATGGTTATTAATACCATTAAAAACTTACATGCATGAGGACCATAATATTTTAGTGTTTTTGGGAACATGTAAAAACAGTATTCTCCCTTTGTTATAGAGCATCGCCATCTCATGTAACGATCTTCCCCTTTAGTACTCATCACAAAAATACCCTAAATTAAACAATCCATCATAATATGTGAATGAAAAAATAATAAAGGGTGGTCTATAATCTTTAGGAGTGATAAATAATGAAGGTACAAAATCATGACATAATTAGAAGGGTATAATCACCTTACCATATCATTGGATAATAATAAAACCCACATCTATGATAATAATGCTAAATAAAGTAAGAAATATTGGTTTTACAAAATACATGAATCATAATTAAATAATAGTATATGAGTAATTGTAAAATAACATTAGAATAAGAAAAGAAATTGTGGAGTAAAAATAAAAATATTAAAAAAATCCATATAAGTCAAGGGATACAGATAAAAATTATTATGGAACTTCAAGGTAAATACGCCTACATGGAGGAAAGAACAACCATAATTGGTCAAATACCATTCCTTATAGTGGAATGGGTTCACTCCCCAAACCATCATAGTTGTAAAGGCTTACTCCCGACACCATATTTGTAGAAAAATACCATTACTGATCAATGTTCAGTACCCATTTATATCATTCCAGTATCATGAGATATAAATTATTACCTAATTAATTGGGGGGAGATATAGGACCCACTAATACTATAATGAAATAATACATAAATCATATATATGGTATTCAAAATATTGTGATCCATTTAAAGTGACGGGTTTTATAAAAATCATATCATAACCTCTAAAATAAATCAGGTATCCTAAATATTTCCGGATATCACAATATTTTAAAAGGATATAGGTATCATAATAATATCATCATATATAATCCTTTGAATTGAAGTGGGTTTTATTTTTATTTTTTCATGGTATAATAAATGGAAGGGAAAAGGATTTGTAAAAAAGAAGCCATATTAATCATTATCAATTCAAATTACATCTAAGAATGGTGCCCTAGGATGTTATCCCCTAAAAATCATAATCTACATGAAATAATGTAATCAATGTTAAGAAATATTTTTAAAGATTATTTTGATCATTTTTAATGAATATAATGTTTCACTGAATATTATTTATAAGACTTGAAACATTTCAAAAATAATATTTCTGGACACCCTCATTGAAAAAATTTGAATTAATCATTAAATATAATTTAAATTATTTCATGAGAAAAATATCATATTTTCATGGAAAATTTATTTAAAAATAATTAAACATTTTGAGAACCTTTCATTTCAAATATACATATAATCTTAAATGTAATCATTGGAACCAGTTGTATGAATATTTTAAAATATAAAACATCTATTAAATCCTTTTCATTGAAAATTATATAAAATATCACTTAATTTTTTTAATGAAAACTTGGTTTGATTAATTGAAATAGATTTTTGACAAATTATAGAAATAAGGTTAGATATTCTAAAAAAAATTCTTTATTGTCATCATGACAGATGAGTTGGAAAAAAGTACCATTACAAGAATATATCATTAATAAATATGTTATAATAAAATTTATTGGAGATCATGAGATATATAGATTTTTTTATCAATGGATGAATAATCCTAAATAATATCAATAAAAAATGAGATTGTTGCAATAAAATATTTTTATATTTGTAATATTTAATCATATTACCCATGGGATAATTACACATAGTGAAAAATAATATATCATAAGGGTAAAATTATTAATGATAGTACTTGTAATTGGGGATGTAAATACACCTTGTGAAAGATATACATTCATAACGTAACATACATCTCCATGAAGTAATATTGAGGAAAAAATTAAATACAGATTTGTTAAAATATGACTTGTAATCCCCATGAATGAGAGATCATAAATGAGGTTTGTAAAGTGCGTAGATATGTGTGAATCACTGATAGGGTAAGAATTTATTATTGATCCCATTATATTTTTTACTAATTGATTATTTATAATTAAGCTTTTATCGCAGGTTTAGGATTATATCCACTCATATTTTCTCTCTCATCCTTTTAAAGAATGATGTTGTAAAGGCACTAAACACATTAATTTCAAAGGGACAGTTCAAATACCTACCCTTTTCTGTGTTGGTTATTCTCTCTAACATAGATTACACACTAAAATTATATTAGTAATTACAATGGTTGATGCAGATTCCGAGTGCATATCTCCTAAGTCCCATAGAAAGCTCATTATACTGCTGCCCAAATTGTTACTAGATCCCCATCGCCCTTCTTCAGAGTCCCACTGATGACTTCTTCATCCTAGTTATGACCAAAGATTCATCATGATTCTCTACGTATTTATATTCTTATATTCTATCATGAATTTGATGAATCACACATTCTCATGAATCTCTTCATGAATCATCAACATCATTTTGTAAGGTTTTATTTACTTTCTTAATAACCTTGATCACCTTTCTAATCAATCCTCATATTATTAATGCTCGAGAAATTATTTCTTTATCTGATGATGTCCCAGACTTAGAAATTTTTTTTCCAATGGGGAACACATCCTCTTTATGATTATTAATATGCCAGAGTTATCTTTCATAATATAAGAACTATCTCTCTTCTTGATAATCAAACAATGTCATCTCTAAAAAAATTACTTATTTAAATCAGTTAGGATTTAATATCAAAACTCATTCACTTCGTGCATGGATTTCATGGCATCCAAAATTGTTGTTTTGTATATAACAATCAATTATTCTTCATTCATGTGTTTCATGACATTTCATCTTCTTGTTTCCACATGTGCACTAAAAATATTGGTTCTTCATTTACGTGTCTTCACATGAGAATGTGCATGGATTCATTCTGGTACAATCTTTTTCTTCATTTTTTTTGAAAACCCAAATGTGTATATCCATTGGGAACACATTGGCTTGAATGGGTATCTAAAATCATGCACATATATTCATGTGCATCAAGATTTCAATATTCATTTTCCACAATGTATCTTGGGTACCTTATTTTTTTTTATTATAAGTGTATTTGTACACATTCCTATACTTTTTCGCACGAAAAGGGTGTCCTCTTCTACCAACCCGAAGCTGTGCTTTCTTCTCTATTTTTCTTTCATCAGTTATGAACTAACTATCCTCCTTCTTCTCTAATTCTTCATAGATAATAGGAAACACAATTTATCTTCACTAAAACAATAAAAGTTCTTGTCTCTATCTTCGTGAAGGTGCAACAATGGGGAGCATGCAATGGTTGTTTACTAGCATGATCACATTCACGAAACATAATGAGGATTTGTGAGAACCTTTATCATGTTTTATGGATTTCTTTTCATATAGTGTGTGTCATATTTTCTACTTCTAAAGGATGATTCAAGAATGACCAACACCAATGGAACATCAATACATAAGTTATTCATCATTTTATAGAGCTGGGCAGAATCTCATTTTCAGTGCTCTATTTCAATGGAGAAATGAGATCATTATTTCAATATATTAAACATCTAAATGAGTCAATAGACTATTAATTTAATAATAAGACGATGCACATTAAAATCCCTCATAATATTATGAGGGATCAAAAATTTGAATGATAGAGTTTTATGGTGTTTTGAAATATTGAAAGGTGGGATAATTTTTAAACCGATTCTCTCATATAGTTTCCATTCAACACGTTTCCATCTTTCTCAGTGAGTATATTCCCCAATTTCATTTTCGAATGCAATCTAATCACCTTCTTCATGAACATAAAATGAAATATCCTCAGATTAACTACATTGTTTCATCCAAAAGTTTTTCTTCGAGTAGATTAATTCAGGTGAATGTCAATGCAGGAATGTTTTCTTTTATTTCAGATGATCCAATGGAACATAGAATTAACTCAAATGGGGTTCAGAGTGATTAGAACATTATCTAGGATCATCACTAGTTTGCTGATGCATTAAGGGTGTCTAGAGGTTGAATATTACTCAGTGAAGGTTATCGGATGTTCACTGTCCAATTTATGCGACATGGGATGAGATAGAAAGTATCAATTAGATTTCATACCATGGATTAGATGTGTAACTGAGAGTGTATGTGTGATTATATGGATATCATAGATCTCTTCTGGGTCTTTAAAATTTCATCTGACATCAAAACACACCGCAATTTTCAGAATATTTAAATAACAATCCATGGAAATCCCAGAACAAAATTTTCCTTCCCTCTATCTCAGAGGTTCCCCACACTGGTTTTTAGTGGGTTGGATTCTTCTCCCAATATTCATTTTTTTGGGTGCGCTCTTGGTACCCACTATACACATGCTGCACGGGTTCACCACCATGTGTGCACCTGCAGGCTTATACATTTCATATATTCTTTGTGCCTCTTGTAGGGCTGGTCATGAGACTTCCTTTAGTCGTGTTTGACCCTCAGGTCCCACATATGCTTGAGGTTGAGGTCGTCTAATGGCCTCCATGGTTAGCTTATATTTTTAATGTAATTCCCAACTTGTATTAAACCCATTTTTATAAGAGTGCATGGCCACCATATTCAATATAATTCCATGAATGGGATAATGCTCTTATTAGATTATATACTAAGACCGTATTATTATATTATTCACCATAAAAAAACTTCCTTCTTTTTCATTTTGGAATAACAAATTCACAATCTTCAAAATTCCTTTAATCCAATAACAGATGATGCATGGATCATTTCTTCATTCCTCATGCATTAATGTATATTTCATGCCTTCTCCTTGTTGTGAGGAATGTTTTTTCCATTAAGACATATCATGGTCATTGAAGACTACATCAAACAATCATCTAATATAGTTTACCAACTTCATCTGATGGATCTGCTAAAAATAGCATGCAATTAAGTATTGCATTTCCTTCTTCCGGTATTGTAACAACGTATCACCTTGATACATGTCTTGGAACATAATACCAGTTCTACAATCATCATATTTGTTTGCTCAATATTCATCCATTATTAATGTGGGATCTTCAATGAGTTAATAACTTTGATACATATATCATAAGAACAACTTCCATCACCATTTTTGTATTCACATATTGATAATTGACACTTTATTGACCACTTATTTACAAAAAATGAAACATAATTCCCTACAAACTCCCCCTTTTTATTTTGTTCTCAATTTCACTTAAGCAAACAATTCATGGGTCAATATATGGTCCAATATTTTCTCCACCATTTTGTAAAATAAATGCAAAAGAGTTAGTTGGGTCTCTTCAAAAACAAGTCCTCATGTTTTTGAATAATATCTTTTGCAAAAATTCTGCGAGTTGGATTATGTCACATGGTTCACATTGTAGAAAAAATTAATTTAATCAACACTAAGTCTATGTGGGCTAAACCGGTGGGAAAAAAGCGAGATATAACCATGGTAATAAATGTTTTCCATTAAAAAACCATACATGTGAAATTATGCCTAGAATATATCAAGTCTTATCCTAGGGGATATAAATAGTCAGCATTATCAAGGACTTGGTAAATCCTTCACATACATTATCAAACATATTATAACGTTCATTTGAAAATATAAATCTAAACCTTTCATAACATATTTTAAAAAATCATGAATTACCACATAATTGACATAATAAATATAATTAACAAAATGGGGTGAAAGTGTGATTGGAAATACTCATCTTTAACTTATTAAGATGATAAGAATATCCAGGTTTGTTTTATAATAATCTGTGATATCATATCCTTCATTTTTATCCCCCACAAAGGGTCCAACCCCTTTTATTTTCCATGGTGTAAAATAATCATCATATGATCTTCATGAAAATCATATTGATAATCATCCACTATGGAACACTTCATGTAATTATCAAATAATGAATAATGAGTCTAACTTGTAGTTTTCTGCTTTTTTCATTCAATACTCATTTTGAGAATGAAGATAATCTTTAATTCCATGAATTGTAAGAACTCATATACAACAAAAAAATATAAGGTAATAAGATGGAACAGTTGTAATATTCTTAATGAAAGTATAGGGTAGAAATTTTTCTCTCAACCCAATAATTCTTTTCCAAGAAACTCTAATGCTTCTGGTACTCTTCATGCGGGGTTTTCCTCTCCATTAAACATTCTGATTTTTTTTTGTCATCATGGACCATTTACTTTCATTTACCTTCATCTTTTTCGGATTATTTGTCTTTAAATCTTCTTATAGTGAATTAGCTTCCTTTGGTTCATGTTATTTAATTTTTAACATCTCCATTTGGCCTGGTAAAATAGATATACATTTATATTCATGATTTCCAACCTTCTTTCACCTTACTTAATGTAGTTTTTAGACACACGGGTTATCATGTACTGTCAACCTTTCATGAAATTTGATTTTTTTCCTTTATGTGGAATGATCTATTTTACCATTTATTTATATTTAAATAATACGTCATCTATGACTTTTAGTAGTTCTCTATAAATTTTTAATTGATTGGACCAGTGAACTAAACACAATGTATTAACATTTTTTTATTTGGAGAATACATATGGTTTCATCATTGATTTCAACATACATTTCATTTCAAACTTATTATCATTAGGAACATATTATTTCAATCCCATATTATTCTCTATTTATTCTTGTTTTTGTTTCATCTTTCTTTCCTTCGTTTCCATGGATTGTTTTTAGTGTTCCATGGAATGAATTATGGTTCACTAGGAGAATCATTTTTTTAATGTTTACGATTTCAGATCCATAAACCATTAACTTATTTGATTTATAGTCCATGGTATTCATACTCTTACTACCTGAAAACTTCATGGGAGCATTGTTTTTCACCATTCAATGGGTTAATTCCCAAGGATGATTCTTTATTTCATAGCCGACATCTATTATTTTCATTTATAATCATATTTCGAAAAATGTTGACATGTACATTTATTATCCTTGTGACAACATATATTGCATATATCACAAATATTTTAAGGTATTTCAATTTTTTTTGCATAGTACATATGATTTTGGTCAATGGATGTTTCTTCCTTTTCGTTGTCTTGATCTCCCATGAGATGGAATTCATTTGAGATTTTTAATTTAGAGGATTGTAACCAGATTTTATTGAATAATTTCTATAATTGTTTTAGCACCAACATTGTGCAACAAATCAAAATTTCATAATATAATATGAATGATATTGTCATGTCCCATTCTTAATTTTTTCTTTCTCAATGGGGATACATCTTCCAACTTATTCATTATATCCACCCATGTCAAGGTGGTTGGTTTCTTATCACCATTATTTATCCATAATTTTATATAATTAATATTCCAACCCGCACTTTTTGTGGAAGAAAATTTATAAACATTCGTACAAGATGGTATGGTTGGTGCCTTTTCTGTAGGGGATGTTTCCATTGGATTAAATGATGATTTAATAAGTTTTTTAGAATCATTATCCTCATTGAAGACATTAGTAGAAAAATCTCTCCTTCCAGCAAGATGGGATGCATCATATTGAGGAGATTTTTGAATCTTCAATATCACCTCAAATTCAAAACATTTCATGTTTAGAGAGTTCATTATTCCTCAATGGTTCACATTTTTTTTTCAATTCCCCTTCAGCATTAACATTTGTTCTTCATGAATTGTTTTGAATTATTACAAAGAAATGTTAAGCTCTTTTACCCTAATAGCATTGTCTTCCTGTTGAATAGATTTGAAATCCAGAGAAACATTATGAAACATTTCAAATGCATGGAATGATTATACAAACATAATCTCATATAATTCCTGCCAAAAAATAGTTCCCTGAAGTTATCCAGTAGTATAATGATTTATTATTTTTCATTCACATGTATGATGACAGTGATGGTTATTACAAAGCATTAAGACAATGAATCTTCCATGGCATCAACTAATTATTCCAACTATAACTTTTATGCTTGAAGAGAACTAATTCTTTCAGAAATATGTCTTTCTACTTATCTAGTGAATTTATTCACGTTATCATTAAGTACATATTGAAGATCACTTATTGAACTATCATTATCACAGCTTGAATGTTAATCATGATAATAATAATAACTATTATTTATAGTTGTAACATTCATATTTACATCAGTCAAATGTGTCACCCAATTAGTAGTAAGATTCATATTCATATTCCTTACATGTTTCATCTTTTTATTTTTCAGAGTCTTGGTAGAAATCAACATTTAAGGTAGCTCACTAATTTCCTGAAATATAAACTTCATAATGTCTCCCTTGGAACTTTTAGAGGTAAACATTCCTAATATACCATTTGAAGTGCCCAGATATGTGTGAATCACTGAGAGGGAGATAGGGTGAATCTGTGATCACATTTAATATTTTTACTAATTAAATATTTTCAATTTTACCTATGTGTCTTGTTAAAGACATGATCAACACTTCTTGTGTCTCTTAACCTTTCCTAATATGAATCTTTAAAAGTAATGGCACTAAACATATGGTTTTATATTGTTCGGTTTCGATACTTACTCCATGTTATGTTGGTTATTCTCCCCAATACTGATTCTCAACTATAATAAGACTATTAATTACAATTTTCTACACATAGTGAAACTAAATCTCCCATGAGTCCCATAAGAGGTTCATTATACTACTTCCCACATTATTACCGGTGTCCCACAGGCCTGTATCAGAGTCCCACTAAATAATTATTCCTTCAATATTTCACATGAGATGACACTTGTTTTACAATGGATGGATCTTCTGACCTTACTCACGAGATTGTTGAATCACACTTTTTAGTGAATCTACTCAGGAATATTCCATAGCCTATGATATGGTTTGTTGTATTTTCTCAATAACATTTTTTACTTATCTGATCGGTCCTCAATTTCCCAATGCCAGACCAATTATTTCATCTTCAGATGAAGACCTGGCCTCAATTAGTTTTGTTCCAATGGTTTAAAAAACCACTTCTTAAATACTAATATGCAAGAGTGATATTTCACAATATCCTCATTTTCTATCTTCATGGATTCTGAGTCACTGTCAACATAGATAAAATATCATCTTTAATTCTATCTTGATTCAGTTTAAAAATAATTTTCATTATTCATGGATTAAATGGAATTAAAACTTATTATTTTTTATATATCAATAAATTATGCTTTGTGCATAAGATGTATGGATTTTCTTATTATTATTTTGATATGTGAACTATTATTCATTATTCTTACTTAAAGTGTCTTCATGTGTGTATGTGCATGCATGCATGCATTCAGAATCTTTTTCTGCTTTGCGCGAAAACCACAATGATATAACATTACGACTACACACACTTACTCTTTACATTTCTCACATAATATCATAGACAGAGTTTCATGTTTATTTCATTAATGTTTATGTGATATTTTTTTGTTTAAACATGTATATTATTTAGTCACAAATGAGTGTGATCCACTCTTTGGCTTGTTAGGGTTTCTCAAATAATGAACATGTATGCATGTGCATCATACTTGAACTTTTCTATCTTCAAAAATGTGCCTTGGGTCCATTAATCATCTTTAAGGACAGTCTATGTGTACACATTCTTTTACTTGTTTTCATAAAAAAGGTGTGATATTATACAATATTGATGGTGTGTATCCTTATTTCTTTTGATTTCTTCACATGGGCACACAATAGCCTTCTTATTATCTTCATTTTCATGAAAAACAAGAACCATAGTGCTTTTTTCCAAAACCATGACTGTTTCTTGATTCTATTTCTATAAAGGTGATACAAGGATGCATGTGCACCTGTTGTTTACCTAGAAGATCCCTTTCATGAAAGCATGAAGAGGGTTCGTGAGAAACTATCACATGTTTTTATATTTCATTTCACAGAGGGTGAAGATGCTTTCCTCTGTTGTAAGGGTGATTTAAGAGCTCATAACACCCGTTGAACTCCTGCAGATCTCTTTTTCTTTATGTAATAGAGCTGTGTAGAATCTATTATTCAGTGATCTTTTTCTACAAAGAAATGAGATCTTTTTCTCAATATCATCAACAAATAAATGTGTCGAGGGACTCTTTCTTTGATAGGAAAAGTATGAACATTCAAATACATCATGATATGATGTTGTCTCAATTCATTGAATTCCCGAGATATATACAGTTTTGAAATCTTCAAACATGGGATAATTGTTACACTGAGTCTCTCAATATTTTTCCATTTAACACGTGTCCATATTTTTAATCAGTATATTCCTCAAGTACATTAATTTTTTAATGCATGAAATGAACCTTCATCAAGAACCTATAATGGCATGGCCTCAATAGGATTGCATTATCTCATAAAATACATTATTTATTGATTTGATGCATTCAAGTGATTGTTAATGCATTCATGTGCTTCATTTACATGAGAATTATAATATGATATTACAAAGAGTTCAAATAGTATCTAGTGTGATATTATCGGTGTCCGAAATCATCACCAGTTCATGGGTGCATCAGGGGTGGCTGGAGGATGAAGATAACTCTGTGAAAGAGATCAGATGGCCACAGTTCAAATAGTGAGATGCAGAATGAGATGAGGTGTCCTGATTTGATTTCATACTGCTAATTAGATTAGCATATGAGAGGATATGTGGGATTAAACTAACAATAGAGATCACATTTACATTTTTAAAATATCATCCCATATCAAAAGACACTGAGTTTTGTGGATTTGTTAAATAAAATCTCTAAAGACCCGTAAAATTCAAGGAAAATTTTTTCTTAATTTTCTTTGGAATTTTACAAGAGCGCGGTTTCTAACGGCACCTGATTTCGAGGCCCGATGTGCCCAGAATCATTTTCTGAAGTTTGCCTCAGGTATGTTCAGTGAACGAATGAGTGAGAATTTCTAGCTTTTGAACCGGTGCCCAGAATCGAATTCTGAGGGCACCGATAAGCTCACAACGTCGATATTAACTTAAGGAGACCTTTTCTGAGGTCGCGTTTTATGCGGGTTGAGAGTTAGTTTTGGGGGAAATAAAATGAAGTTAAATAAATTTTGGAAACACAATTTATTTTTATCCATGTTGGTTATATCCTCCCAAAGGGAGTTAAAGTTGCGACCCACATCCACAAGACCTCCCTTGAGAGGATTAAGTGTGGTGGGGACCACAGGAACCCTAACTCCTCAACTCCCCTTTAAACTCCCAATAACTCCACTCAATTTAATATTGAAAACTTCAGTTTTAATTAAGATGGGTTATTGTTTTTCAATCTTTTGAAATTCAAAGAGGTTATGTTGTGTAAATAAAATAAGGCTTAAGCTTATTTTATTTTGGTTAGTTTCCTCTTGCCACCTTGAGAGAATTTGGGAAGCATTCTTCATCTTCTTCAACCACGACGAAGAACACGAAGAACACTTAGGCTCTAACGAGGAACGTTGTCACCATAAGATGAGAATGACGTGTTGTCTCTTCTCTTCTTCGCAGCCGGTGTGTTTCAGAAGACTGACGATGCCGCTTCTTTCAATCTTCTTCCCATGTCAACGAAAGGAGACGCCGCTTCCTCCTCGGACATTCTTCGTCAGCTTACGAAGCTTCACCAGTGACGTACCTCTTCGGATGCACCTCGACATCAACAGAATCTACGTATGATTACCGCAACGCCCGAACTCTGCGACGCTTGTCTTCCGCGGCTTGTTGGCATGCTCCGCTCTTGAAACCGAAGTAGGGGTTTTATTTATTTAATTTTTCGTGAATACCAACTTGGTGATGATCGTGGATTAAAACCCTTTTTGTTATCGAATAACGCGAGGGCGTCGGACCGCACAAACATGGCCGACCCTCCGTTTTTTTTTCGTGATGGTTTCTTGAGGTTTGTATGAGAAAACGTGGTGTCGTTGCACCAAACGGTTTATTGCGGAAGAAACGCGCGGCGCCGTTGCGCCGTGCCGTGGAACGAAATTTCAAGGATGCGACGCTGTTGTGCTGCGTTGAAGGAAACAGAGGAAACTGCGGCTAGAGTGGGGCCAGGGCTGAGGGGCGTGGCGATAGAAGTTGACCGGAGGCCAGTCGGACAGCTAGTGTCGGAAGCCGGAAGGGGACCGGCATTTGCCGGTCCCGTTGAGAAGGAACCGACCGGACAGGTCGGGCCAACCGGAAGTGGGAATGTTGGGGGAATTAAATTCCCCCGGCCAGCATAAAAACGGCCCCCCATAATGAGGGGGACGCGGTTTCACAAAAGGGGGGTAGGTGCCCCCCGTTTCTCAATCATCTCGGCCGAAGGCTGAGATGGCAGCGCGCGGGGCCAGGCCACGCTGGGCCGGGCCAAGCCGCACCGGGCCGGGCCGACCCTGTCCGGGACGGGTCGACCCGGTTCAGGCCAGCCGGGGAGGTCTCGGGCCACGTCGGCCCAGGCCCGAAACCCCCGATACCAAACTGCTTAGGTTCAAATGCCCTTAACTCGGGCTACAGACCTCCAAATGATGCGCCGTTAGCGGTGATGCGATCCTTGGATCGAGTCGGTTGTTTCTGTATATCTCACTCAAGGTTTTGGAATACTGTGAGTTCAGTCGGGTTGGTTCGTACCCGAAACCAACCGGGCCCTCGGAGCGGAAACACTCATATCATGAGCTACATACGTCCGATTGATGTGCCGTCAGCATTGTTGAGTTCCTCATAGTGAGACAGATATTTTGGAATACATCGCCCCAGGTTTGGATGCAGGTGGAGTATGGTCAGGTTGTTTTTTCCTTAAAAATCAATCGGGCCCCTGAAACGGAAAAGACAATAACTCTCAGACCAACCGTCTGATTGACGCGCCATCTGTTGCGTTGAGTTCCTGATGACGATACAGAACTTTTGGATACATCAACTCTGGTCTTTGTGACAGTTGATGTGTCAGCCTCTCGGCTCGTGGAGCAGACCCTCCCGAATGAGCTTGCTGTGTGCGGGAACCCTAGAGCTGGCTGCGACTGCTACTGTGACTGCAACGACGACTATGTATAGATCCTCAATGGATTCGACGACGATGACTACAGCACTCAGCAATCCTGTGTGGATTAGTGCTACTGATCCTGTGTGGGTCTGATCCTGTGTGGGTCAGCGATCAGCGGTCCTGTGTGAACCAACACCTACAGATCCTGTGTGGGTCCGATCCTGTGTGGGTCTTTGTGGGGGTTAGTTTCCTACCGATCCTGTGTGGGTCTTTGCGGGGGTTAGTACCTATCGATCCATTGTGGGTCTGATGGCTTAGATGTATCATTGATCATCTCTATTGTCTTTCGAAGAAGTATACATGTGTGAGCTGAATCCTATTTACCTTCCTGTGTGGATTGTGTTGTGCTATCCTGTGTGGGTTACATTTTTTTTCCTGTGTGGAATACGTATACTTTCATGTGTGGACTGAGTTATACTTGGGCTCGGAGGTTGGAGCTTATTGGAATTGATGACTTAGGTATATGTATGGGCATATATCTAAGCAGTGTCAGTTGTTACTTCGTGATTGTATCTTTCTTTTGAGGTTTATCTTTTGTGGATTTTGGGAGACCTTCGGGGGTCTCAGGGTCCCTACTGAGTAGCTTATACTCACCCCTGCACGGGCTATGCCCGCACTACGTTGTGTTGGTTGAAGATGACAGACAACATTGATCGTGGTTGATGATCGTAGAGAAGGACGATACCTGGAGGTGGACCACTGGGTGGGACGTGCTCGGAGCAGACGGCGGGACCCGAGGAGCATTGGAGCTATCTGTACCCACCCAGGTGGGATTTCTAGTAGACAGCTCAGCGTAGTGGCTTTTACTTTATAGTTGTTGTTTTCCCTTTCGAGTTGTACTTTACTTTCATATTTGGTTTGTATACTAGCCCATTTACTTTTCCACACTTTCAGTTGTACTCTGTTTTTACGTAGTGTTTACTTTTCCGCTTGCTTACTCTGTGGTGATTGTTTACTTTACAAAGGCAATGCCTTCCCTTTTTTCCGGGATTTACGCCTTGGTGCTAGTCGCCAGCCCCTGGCCTATAGAAGGCAGGCTTGGGGTAGTCACAGCACGGGCCCCGACGACAGGTCGTGACAAATTGGTATCAGAGGAGTTTGGTTCTACCGCGAACTCTGATCTTTTCTATGTGAAGCAATAGTTTTTAGCATATTGAGTGTGGTAATTAGTCCAGGGAGTCCAGTGTTGGTGCGACGGCCGACGTATACGTACACCTGGACCCTAACTTCTAATTTCCGACATAATGCACGAAAACATTGATTGCCTGTGTGTTTCAATGTTTTCTTTGTGATTACTTTATATCAGATCACCAGGTATACTGTTCTGACCGTGGCGCAGCTGTTTTATTTTCAGGATGGCCCCACGAGGACAGCCATCTAGGGTTCCTAGAGTCGAGCGTGACGACAACCCACCGAGCGACGAGGCCCCGGTGTAGGACACATTGTCAGCAGTGGCACCGGCGGTAACACTACCCGCCGAGCCACCGATACTTCCAACACTGGCCGCTGATGATGCACGTCACCTCAGCGCACTTCATGAGTTTCAGCGCCAGCGACCTCCCAAGTTTCATGGGGAGATAGACCCCCAGGCAGCCGAGGACTGGATGGAGGCAGTCGTACGAGTTTTCAGGCTAGTGAGGACACCAGTAGACCTCATGATGATCCTCGCTGCGAGCCTACTTCACGTAGCAGCGGGCCGATGGTGGATCTTGATGCTCCAGGTGCACGATGAGGCATCTCTACATTGGACGGACTTTGAGAGCCTCTTCTGCTCGGAGTTCATTCCAGCCACCCTCCATGCAGTGCGTATTCAGGAGCTTCTTTAGCGGTGGCAGGGCAGCATGATGGTCACCCAGTACTCGGTTAGATTTACGGATCTCTCGCGCTACTCGACCGACATGGTACAAGACCCATTCTTCTGGGCTCGGACCTTTGAGCAGGGCTTGAGACATGAGATCAGGGAATCGCTGATCTCCCTCAGCATACCGACTCAGACGGGAGTACTGGAGCGGGCCCTTTTGATCAAGAGCTTTCTTGCAGTGTCTACACCAGCACCGAGACCCACCGCAGGGTGGCACGTGGCAGAGAATTCTATAGCAGGCAATTGACAGATGACTCAGGGGTCTAGGCAGACCAGACCATCAGAAAGATGACCTCAGGACACTAGCTCAGTAGTGCGGGGCACACAGCGCGGAGCAAGTCTTTCGAGAGGCAGACAATGTTACTCGTGCGGCGGGCAGGGCCACATGGCTCGTGACTGCCCGACTCGCCGTGCCGAGGAGCAGCAAACAGTGGAAAGACCACCGAGGCAGAGGCAGAGAGTCGACCGTGGTGGTCCGCAGGGACGAGGCGGACGAGGCAGAGGAGTTGGCAGAGCTGCAGGTGGTGGGCGAGGCTTTGAGGCTCTACCACCACCACCACCAAGAAGTCCACCCCGACCACAGGGAGCTGGCGGGCAGAGATAGGCACAGCTCCAGGCAGTAGAGGCCTACGACCACGGCGTGCCCGAGATGATTCGAGGTACTAGCTATGTCTATTCCAAACTTTTTACAGTACTTATAGACACAGGAGTGAGTCACTCTTTCATAGCCACTGCCCTTGTTCGGAGCTCGGAGATTCCGACAGAGCCGTTGGCTCGATCCTTACGGCTATAGACTCCTACGGGAGCAGACTCAACGATTACACACTGGTGCCGGCAGTGTGAGCTTACTCTATGAGGCGAGATCTTTGGCTAGGATCTTCTTGTAGCAGCATCGAGGCCTTACGACGTCATCTTGGGCATTTATTGGTTATCTACGGTCCATGCACAGATTGACTGTTTTAGGTGCAAGGTGCGATGTGTACGCACTGACGGGAGTAGGTTCACCTTCACTGGTGGGAAGGGAGCCTTCACAGAACAGGATGGATTTCCGCGGAGGAGAGGAAATCCCATCACTCATCAGTTGGCTAGCCTCATCCTGGGAGCAGTTGACGTGTGGAGTCCTGGTTTTCCGGCAGTGGTGGATCAGTTTGCAGACGTCTTCCCCGACGACGTTCCAGGGATACCTCCTCGCAGAGAGGTAGACTTTTATATTGACCTCTACCCTAGGACAACCCCAATAATGACTGCAGAATATTGGATGGACCCCGCCGAGCTACAAGAGCTACGGGTACAGTTGGAGGACTTGTAGGGCAAGGGGTTCATCAGACCCAGTGTTTCACCATGGGATTCCCCGATTTTCCTCGCGAAGAAGGCGTATGGGAGCTTGTGACTTTGTGTTGACTATCATCGCCTGAACGAGGTGACAGTGAGGAACAAGTATCCGCTAATGAGGATTGATGACCTCTTTGATCAGCTTTGGAGAGCACGGTGGTTCTCAAAGATAGACCTCAGGACAGGCTATCATCAGCTCAGAGTTAGAGACGAGGACGTGCAGAAGACAGACTTCAGATGTCGGTATGGCCACTATGAGTTCTTAGTTATGAATTTCGACGTGAACAATGCTCCAGCAGTGTTCATGGCCCTCATGAACAAGATCTTTCAGCCATAACTTGATCGATTTTTTGTGGTCTTTATCGACGATATTTTGATTTACTCGATGACTAAGGAGGAGCATGCCTTCCTCTTACAGGTTGTACTAGACACACATCGAGAGCACCAGCTTTATGTTAAGCTCTCGAAGTGTCATTTCTGGATACGTGAGGTCCGCATCTTGGGACACTTCATCTTTGAGGTGGGAGTTACAGTGGATCCTGAAAAGATCGAGGAAGTGTTAGCTTGGGAGCCACCCAGGAGTGTGGCGATGGTTCGGAGTTTCTTGGGACTAGCCAGATACTACCAGAGATTCGTGCTAGACTTATCTAGAGTTGTGGCACCGCTCTCAGCTTGGACGAAGAAGGGGAAACCATTCATGTGGTCAGACATATGTCCGCAGAGCCTCTAGTAGCTGAGACAGAGATTGACCAGCGCACCTATCTTGACGTTTCCTGAGGAGGGAGTAGGATACGTAGTTTACTACGATGCATTAGGGATCGGACTCGGTTGTGTCCTGATGAAAGAGAGGGCAGTGAACACCTATGGATCATGTCAGTTGAGGCCGCATGAGCAGAACTACACTACCCATGACCTGAAGTTTGCAACAGTGGTCTTCGCTCTGAAGACATGGCGACACTATCTGATGGGCGAGCGCTTTACAGTCTTTTCTGATCATCAGAGTCTCAGGTACATCTTCTCACAGATGGTCCTGAACCTGAGACAGCGGCTATGGCTCGAGTTCCTCCAGGACTATGACTTTGTGATAGTCTATACTCCTTGGAAGGGGAACGTAGTGGCTGATGCCCTCAGCAGGAGGACGGGAATTCAGCTACTTGAGGAGGCGACGGAGCAGCTAACCTATTTGCAGATATCCATCGTGGATAGAGGTGGAGAAGCCTTCCTTCAGTCTCTCGCAGTCACTCCTCCACTTCTACAGCGGGTCAGAGAGGCACAGCGTGGGGACGCAGACTGTGAGACGTGACGTGCATAGATATCCTCAAGACAGGAACCTGATGGTTTTTCCTTTGGAGCAGAGTACGACATCCTTTTCAAAGGACGTACCATGGTACCAGTTGCATTACGGGAGGAGGTGCTGAGAGAGTTTCACACTTATCCTTTGGCGGCACATCCTGGAGTGGCGAAGATGTACCAGGACCTCAGACGACAGCACTGGTGGCCGGGCATGAAGAAGGTTGTGGTAGAGTTCATTTCTCGATGCCTCACCTGCCAGGAGGTGAATTCTGAGCACTAGGTACCAGCAGGCTTGGTACAGCCCTTGGAGGGTCCAGAGTGGAAGTAGGACGGAATATCTATGGACATCGTGACTGGACTTCCACGCACTTCCCGAGGTCACGACTCCTTTTGGGTGATTATTGTCCGACTCACCAAGTCTGCACACATCTTACCCATCAGAGAGCAGGGCTCAGTGGAGAGCTTGGGACGTCTT
Organism: Viscum album; assembly: GCA_963277665.1. Taxonomy (NCBI): domain Eukaryota; kingdom Viridiplantae; phylum Streptophyta; class Magnoliopsida; order Santalales; family Viscaceae; genus Viscum; species Viscum album. The sequence continues at coordinate 1,972,034,387 of OY728132.1, forward strand.
TACATTCAGGAGATTGTACTGCTTCACAGTTTTCCGTCATCTATCGTCTCCGATCGAGATTCTCGCTTTACTTCCCGGCTTTGGAAGGGATTACAGGAGGCGTTCGGGATGCAACTATGTCTGAGTAAAGCCTTTCACCCTCAGACAGATAGTCAGACGGAGAGGACCATTCAGACTCTCGAGGACATGCTCCGTGCATGTGTCCTCGACTTTGGTCGTAGCTGGGAGGACCACCTACCATTGGTGGAGTTCGCATACAACAACAATTCCACTCCACCACAGGGATGGAACCATACGAGGTATTGTATGACTGACCATGTAGATATCCATTGTGATGGACCAACCCTTGGGAGTCAGCACTTGTGGGGCCAGAGATGGTCCAGGCCACGAAAGAGAAGGTCCAGGTCATCCAGAGGCAGATGAGGACAGCTCAGAGCTGGCAGAAGTCTTATGCTGACAGGAGCCGGAGGCCACTGGAATTTGAGGATGGCAACGATGTCTTCTTGCGTGTCTCACCTCGACGTGGTCTATGGAGATTTTTCCAAGGCGGAAAGTTATCTACGCACTTCATCGGACCCTTCCAGGTCCTCATCAGGATAGTCAAGGTGGATTATCATCTGAATCTACCACCTCAGTTGCACCGGGTGCACGACATCTTCCACGTGTCTTAGCTGAGGAGATACGTGCAGGACACGACGCACATCATTGACCATGGGGAGCTTGTCGTTGACGATGGGGAGACTTTTACGGAGGTCCCGGTAGAGATCGAGGATCGATATGAGTGGGTCCTACATGGATGGTATATTCCTCTAGTGCGCATCAAATGGCAGCACGAGAATCTCCAGGAGAGCACTTGGGAGCGGGAGGCTCAGATGCATGGTCTGTACCATCATTTGTTTCCCTAGTTCCGATGTATCTTTTACGGGGATGTAATGCCCTGAGGAGGGAGTAATGTAAAGACCCATAAAATTCAATGGAAATTTTTTCTTAATTTTCTTTGGAATTTTATAAGAGCGCGGTTTCTGACGGCACCTGATTCCGAGGCCCGGTGTGCCCGGAATCAATTTCTGAAGTTTGGATCGGGTACGTTCAGTAAACGAATGAGTGGGAATATCTAACATTTGAACTGGTGCCCGGAATTGAATTCCGAGGGCACCGATAAACTCTCATGGTCGATATTATCTTAAGGAGACCTTTTCTGAGGTTGCGTTTTATGCGGGTTGAGAGATAGTTTTGGGGGAAATAAAATGAAGTTAAATAAATTGTGGAAACACAATTTATTTTTATACATGTTGGTTATATCCTACAAAAGGGGGCTAGAGCTGGGACCCATATCCACTTAACCTCCCTTTAGAGGATTAAGTGTGGTGGGGCCCACACGAACCCTAACTCCTCAATTCCCCTTTAAACACCCAATAACTCTACTCAATTTAATTTTGACAAATTGAGTTTTAATTGAGATGAGTTATTGTTTTTCAAACTTTTTAAATTCAAAGAGGTGAAGTTGTGTAAATAAAATAAGGCATAAGCTTATTTTATTTTGTTTAGTTTCCTCTTGCCACCTTGAGAGAATTTGGGAAGCATTCTTCATCTTCTTCAACCACGACGAAGAACACGAAGAACACTTAGGCTCCGACGAAGAATGATGTCACCATAAGAAGAGAAAGGCATGCCGCCTCTTCTCTTCTTCACAGCCGGTGTGTTTCCAAAGATCGACGATGTCGCTTCTTTCGACCTTCTTCCTGTGTCTACGAAATGAGACACTGCTTCCTCCTCGGACTTTCTTCCTCACCTTATGAAGCTTCACCAGCGACGTACCTCTTCGGATGCACCTCAAAGTCAACGGAATCGACGTACGATTACCGCGACTCCCGACCATCGTGATGTTTGTCTTCCAAGGCTTGTTGGCGTGCTCTGCTCTACAAACCGAGGTAGGGGTTTTATTTATTTAATTGTTCGTGAATACCAACTTGGGGATGATGGGGGATTGAAACCTTTTTTGTTATCGAATAACGAGAGGGGGTCGGACTGCACAAACATGGCCGACCCTCCTCCTTTTTTTTCGTGATGGTTTCTTGAGGTTGGTACGAGAAAACATTGTGCCGTCGCACCATGTGGTTTATTGAGGAAGATACGCGCGGCGCCGTCGCGCCGTGCCGTGGAAAGAAATTTCAAGGACGCGCCCCGTCGAACCGCATCTAAGGAAACCGAGGACGTCGCGGACGAAGTGAGGCCGCGCCGGAGGGGCACGGTGTCGTCGCACCGCGCCGGACGTCAAAGGCAGCGACCAGTTCCGAGCCGAGGCGGTAGATAGTGACCGGCAGCTAGCCGGGCCGCCGGTGTCGGAAGCCGGAAGGGGACAGGCCTTTATCGGTCCCGTTGAGAAGGAACCGGCCGGCCAGCATAAAAACGGCCCCCCATAATGAGGGGGGTCGCGGTTTCACAAAAGGGGTGCAGGCGCCCCCCGTTTCTCAATCAGCTCGGCCGAAGGCCGAGCTGGCAGCATGCCCAGCGCGCTGCCTTGAGCCGAACCGGCGCACCTGGCCGGTCTGATAGGTCGGGCCGAGCCCAGCCGGGCCGGGTCGGGCCGCGTCGGGCTGGGCCGACCCTATCTGGGGTGGGTCGACCCAGTTCGGGCCATCGGGGGGGGGGGGGGGGGTCGCGGCCGGGTCAGCCTATGCCCGGAACCCCCGATACCGAACTACTTAGGTTCAAATGCCCCTAACTCGAGCTACGAACCTCCAAACAACGTGCCGTCAGTGGGGATGAGATCCTTGGATCGAGACGGTCTTTTCTTTATATCGCACTCATGGTTTCAGAATACTTTCAGTTCGGCCGGGTTGGTTCATACACAAAACCAATCCTGTGTGGGTCTTTGCGGGGGTTAGTTTTCTACCAATCTTGTGTGGGTATTTACGAGGGTTAGTACCTATCGATCCTTTGTGGGTCCGATGACTTAGATAGATCAGTGATCATCTCTATCGTCTTTCTAAGAAGTATACATGCGTGAGTTGAATCCTGTTTACATTCCTATGTGGATTGTGTTGTGCTATCCTGTGTGGATTACGTTTTTCTTTCCTGTGTGGAATGGGTATACTTTCCTATGTGGATTGAGTTGTACTTGGGCTCAGAGGTTGGAGAGTATTGGAATTGATGACTTAGGTATATGTATGGGAATATACCTAAGCATTGTCGGTTTTTACTTCGTGATTGTATCTTTATTTTGTGGTTTATCCTTTGTGGATTTTGGGAGACCTTCGGGGGTCTCGGGGTCCCTACTGAGTAGCTTATACTCACCCCTACAAAGGCTATGCCCGCACTACGTTGTGTTGGTTGCAGACGACGGAGAACATTGATCGTGGTTGAGGATCGCAGAGCAGGATGGTACCTGGAGGTAGACCACTGGGCGGGACGTGCTCGGAGCGGACGACGGGACCTGAGGAGCAGTGGAGCTATCTGTACCCACCATACAGCTGGGATTTCCAGTGGATAGCTCGGTATAGTGGCTTTTACTTTACAGTTGTTGTTTTCCCTTTTGATTTGTACTTTACTTTCAGATTGGGTTTGTATACTGGCCCATTTACTTTTCCGCACTTTCAGTTGTACTCTGTTTTTACTTAGTGTTTACTTTTCCATTGCTTACTATGTGGTGCTTGTTTACTTTACAAAGGCAATGCCTTCCCTTTTTCCGTGATTTACGCCTTGGTTCTAGTCGCCAGCCCCTGGCCTATGGAAGGCGGGCTTGGGGTAGTCACGGTACAGGCCCCGAGGATGGGTCGTGATAAAATCTGTGGAAATCCAGACTCAGAATTCTCCATCCCCCTCTCTAAGAACCAACCGGCACAAGTGTTTTGTGGGAATGATTTTGTGCCAATCATCCATCCTCATGCATGGTCCTGGAGACCACTATCCCAATGCCACATGGGTTCACCACCGCTTGCGCACTTGTGGTCTTATACATGGCATGAATTATCTGTGCTTCTTGTGGGACTGGCCTTGAGGTTTCCATTAGGTACAGTTGACACTGAAGGTCTCTCTTGTGCTTGATGTTAATGTCATCAACTAACTTCCTTGGATGGCCAATATTTATTATGTAAGGCCCTACATAGATAAAACCAATATGTATAAAAGTTCATCGTCTTCTTCTTCCTACTAATCCCATGAATGGGTTATAAAATTATTATATTCCATTCAAATCCCTTCTATATATCTTCTTCATCATTAAATATCATCATTCATTTCTTTTCAGAATAACAAATCCATGATCTTCAATATTTGTTTGATCCAATCATGGATGATGTATGGATAATTTATTCATTCCACGTGCATTAATTCATAATACATGGCTTGTCTATTTTGTGAGGAGTGTTTTATCTATTAACACATATCATATACTTTTAGGGGTTTCTCAAAAAATTATCTATATTGATTACCCGCATCATCCAATGGATCTTCTAAATTCACCATACTATTATGTAATTCATGACCTTCTTCCAGTGTTGTAAAAATTTATCACATTAATACAATTCTTGGAAAATAAGACCAATTCAATAATCATCATATTTGTTTCATCAATAATCAACCATTATTAAAGAGGTATATTCAATTAATTAATAACCTTTCCTCCAAAATATTAGTCAAAACATCCATCAAATCCTTTAAATGCACATATTGACAATTGAGTCATTATGTCCCTCTTATTGACAACAAATTCTACATCATTCTCTATAGTACCTAAATAAAAAAATTATGTAGTATAATCATATAGTATATACATGGGAAATATATACACCACATAGAAGAAATAATTGAGGAATAAAATAAGTGGCTCACAAAAGTAAAATGTGAGACAATAATCAATTAATTCGTATGTAAATTTTGAACCATGATATACATGAATGAATAATAAGAATTGAGAATTTTAATACCATGAATTAAATGAAATTCATTATAATGTAATAAAAATTGAATTATATATACCACAAAAAATAAATTAATATCCTTTAGAGAATATGACTCACATAAATACCTGTGAGACTAGAATTCCCTTTACCTTATGCATGGAACTTCTTTATACACATTTTAATATATTTATTAATAAACACAATTTTAATATACATATTTCAAAAAAAAAATTATTATATATAATTTTATATTTTTATTTATTTTGAAATTATATTACCTGATTATTATCAATTCCTTATTATGGTAACATTTCTTGTAATAATTATTTTTTCATATTTGTATTGGCATTTTATTTTTTATAGTATTTCTTTTATCATAATTTCATGAATTCGATAATTTAAAACATGATATATATATATCATATATTTTTTTATATATGTAATTATTATAACATGTATATTATATAAAAATTAAACAAAACACAATGTTCATGGAGGTAGTAGGTTGTTCGTAAGCATGAATTATGATACCATTTTCCTGTCATATTCTGAAAGATATAATTATAAATGACATATATATATATATATATATTATTTATAGTGTCATTAGTATTTCATATATATCATAGACATATATTAAACCCATCCTTAATAAATTTATTTTAATGGGTGAATGAATCACATCGCTTTACAAGGTGGTAGTCAGTCACACTCATGAGCGATGTTATCGTATTATGGTAGAATGGAATTCCTAATGGTATGTGATATTTTATTATTATATAAGAATATATAAATAAAAAATATCATATATATCATATATAAACTATAGTTAGATCATCATTCTAAAATATTAATGGTGGAAATAGAAGAGTGGTATATATTAGTTCGCGGGTTTATAGTCTGCCATCAACGTAAATGATTATCAATTATCCAATTTGATCATTGTGTGAGAAATTGTTTTATGTAAACTTAAAAAACACATCATTATATACATGATTATTAGGTAATTATATAATCATTATATAATAATAATTTAATGCTTTGTAGAAGGAATCAAAAAAATGAACACTGATGAACATTAACACTTCTTCGTGTAACTCATTTTTGATCACACAAAGGGGAACTGTTGCTTGGTGTAATGAAAAAAGTGAGAATTAAAGGGGGAGAGGAGGAAATTGGGGGGATTATTCTTGCATTCTCTAAGATCCAATGTGTTTGAGAGGTGTTAATATAGGAGGTGGGTATGTTCCCATTTATAGTGGGGGTGGAGTGACACAATTGTAATTTTCAAAAAGGTAAACACTATTGGAAGGTTTCCCTTAAATTATATACATCCAATAAATCATTTTTTAGTAAAACTGGGAATATGATTAAAATTTGACCTAATAAATTATTTTATGCATTTTTATTTCATTGGACATATATGATAATGTTTAGTCCCTTGGAATGCTATTTTTTCTCATAATCACTATAAATATTTGTAACAATTTTCAATCGTAAATTTGGTAAAAAAAGGTGGACTTATTATACATTATAAATTCTGTTGATTCTAAATATGTAAGACATTATAAAAATTTCCAATAATTTTAGTCGTAGAATTTAATTTAATATTAATCTTATAGGAAGGATTGAACAATGAATTTTTATAGTGAGAATGATCAAATGTTTGAAATGTTATTATATCCAATTTCAATGAAAAAAAGATTCTAATCACCTAACCTATATTTAATGATTTATAATTTTCCAAATATTAATTAGAAATCAATTTATAATATAATTTATATATATTAATAATTTATATGATATGTTATTTTTCAATTAAAATTCAATATATTCATTATTCAAAAAAAAAATGAATATTCAATACAATATATTAAAAATTCAACCTAGGCCAATATTAAAATTTTTATTTTAAAAATATATTTTATTTTTTCCAATAAAATAATGAAATGTGTCAATAATTAGTTTTTTAAAAAGGGAACAATTAAAATATATCAAAACTGCATTTTAGGAAAATACGTCATATTATGCCAAAAATGGATTTATTCTTATATCTTGACTAAAAACACATTATATTGACGTTAAATTATGGATTAAATATTTAATATATACATTGTAACCAAAATAATTCATAAAAAATGGTTGTTTAATTTTTCTAGAAAAATGTTGTTCGTGCATTGAACAATAGTTTTCACTAAAATTATAATTTCAATTTTCAAATAGTTATTAGACTAATTTTTTGTTAATTTGTTTCTAAATTCTAATGTTTGTATATATGAAGAAACCATATTTTCATTATTTTTTAAACACCTTTCATAATATCCTTTACAAGATCTAGCTGATACCTATTATAATAATTGAAAAATGAAATGATTAATATTTTGAATTTTAGTAAAACTTGGTGTTGTGCATAATGAATGAAATCAGATGGTTTATCATATCATGTACCACTAGCTAAAATCGGTTTTTTGGACCATACTTCCATCTTATTGTATATTAAATAATAATATAGAAATTATTTTTTAATTTATTGGAGTAAATAATAATAAATAGAAACCATGGATAGATACTCGACCCCTTAAAATTTATTTATTCCCTAAAAATATGTGAGATCATAATTATTTAAATAATTAAATACTATATTAATATAAAATCAAATTGTAAAACTGAATACTAAAACATCCTTCAAAATGAGAAATACGAAGCATGACAGTTACTCAAAATAACTCCCAATATGGTTTCCAAATTGGAGAACATTGGTGGGATGTTAATTCATGGAAATATAAGAGTAAAATATCAACCAAATAAATATGGAGAGAGATAAAAAATATTTATCAGAATAATTTGATGATCTAGATAAAGATAATAATAAAGAAACAAAAAAAATTTGTGGGAAAAGGATCATCGATTCCAACCAAATTATCATAACATGAAAACATTTTATATCAATATTTTTTAAAATTTTATGAATTATCAATGAGCGATATTCAAAATTATTTTATTCCATTTCATATGCTCAATGTTACACTTTTGTTGTTCCCTGATAAATTTCCACTTCATCTTAAAATCATTGAAATAAATGTGAAAATTATAACCATGAAACCCAAATAAATCATAATATACAAACATAGTACAATAAATCATTCCTAATTTCATCAATTATAATAAATATCTTATTGAAATAGGTTATACAATCTGTATGAATCACCAACTGAGGAAGTAATATATTAATATATAAAACCTTATTCAATGTTGAAAATAAGAAATATATTATATGGATTACCTATTCACCATTCTAAATGTTAAAAATAAATAAATTAGAAATTAGGTAAATAAATTTCATAGAATAAACTTCTAATTGATACGTTAGATATCATTATTTATCACTTGGTTCTCACATACCAAAAATGTTAATACCATTATAAATTATTCTCTTGGAAATTTTTATAAAATAATATTTCATAATTCCTTATTGAAAACATACATTATTCTTCATTTCACTTTAAAATAAATAGTATTGGTTATATTACACATATAAAAAATGTTGTATACCCTATCCATGATAGAATGAACTACTTTTTCACCAAATCATTAGTCTATTTTCAATGTAGTCAGTATATTATTATTCACCCACATCTCATTAAAAAATATATACACCATTTTCTCAAAATCAAGAACACATTAATGGTTACCTTCCCTTAATGTAATCTGTCCATAATATATGTTTTTGAGTTCATCCATATAATTTAAAAAATTCTAACAAATTATAAATATAAACTTAAAAAAACAATAATTATATACTACATGATTCATAAGAAATAATAATTTATATCCAATATATTGATACATATATTGTTTCACATATTACTTATTCTATGAAATAATATTATTTACCTAATATCTTAATACTACATTTCCATCATAAATCATTCTGTGTCTCCTCATTATTAGTGATATAACCACTACTCACACAAACATTATAATTCTCTTCACGTTGTTTCAGTATTTGAAATCAATTTTAAAAATGCATATAGACTATATATTCATGGAATGAAAATATATATGATAAAATATGGAATCTATTATTCTAATCCTTTTAATCAACTAAACATTTCATTTTATATTAATAGATATATCATTTTTCGTTTATTTCCTTTGTAAAAACATCTTATTGTTCCTCTGAGACATCCAATTGTGTGTTTCTACCCGTATTCATAACCAAAAGTAAATTGAATCTTATATACTTCATGGTATTTATATTCTGAATTATCAATGAACTATTTCAATAACTTCTATAGTGTTTCTGAGAGTTTTTTAAGAAATAGGTTGTTAATGATGTTACATGAAAATTGATCATGCATGGTCACAATAGAAATAATTTAAGGGGTCATACCAATTGAATGATCAATATAAAATATATATCCATAATTGAAATTAAACCATTCCTTTTACATAGAATCATTGAGTCAAATTAAAATCATATACTGAGATATATTTTCATAGGAAAAACCCACATAATTAGTTTTAGGATGTCTAAATCCTGACACATTCTATTAAATCATTGAGAAACATTGATTAAACAAGTTTATAGATGAAACTAATCTATTAAAAAATTTAATTATAGATCATAATGTTTTTAAAATCTATAAATATTTTATCTTAGGATTTATAAAATAGGAGTTCATCTAGGACAATTTTTAAGATCCATTTAATGGTCAATTCTATCTCAATACGTTTTTTTGGGCTTGAACACCTATGTATATATTTTCTAGATCCACATGAAAATTTATTATATATTCTTCTATGAAATTTAAAAGAAAAAAATCACTAAATACAATAAAAAATTTATATATAATTTTCATGCCATAGACTCATTCTACAATTTATCATTTTGGAAATAACAAGAAACATACTAAGATATATCCCTAGGGATATGACTATAGTTTTATCAACCATGTTTCATATATATGAATAAACAATTCCATTTATTCATTCTATATTAGCCTAGGATTAATATCAAAAAATATTAAATAATTTATATGAATATTTTGAGCATTAAGAAAGTAAATATATGGGGGTTATAATAAATTCGATTCATTAGAAACATGTAAACAAATTATTGTACTTAGGTGAAATATCTTCAAAATCTAATATATTGATATTATCCTTTAGTAATATTTACATGAATACCCTTCTTAATACCATTCATCACAAAAAAGGGAAATATAACATTACAAAGGGTGTACTGAAATTATTAGTAAGTGTAAATGTAGAGGATACATAAAATTGGCATTAGAATAAAGGTGTGTTAATTTATGAATAAATTTTTTTGAATATACCCTTCTTATCGAAGATCAGAAACATGAATCATGGAATAAATAATGTTTGTTCGAATGAAATCAATCATTGATACATCATAGTACATGATTGATGAGAGCATAAAATATTAATATGAAATTGATTTTTATACACATAATAATAATAATAAATTATTCACTTTATGTTAGAATCATTTACATAAAAATTAATGGAACATCATAAAGGATATTCAAACTGTGTGGAACACACCACCATCTCTATTGCATCACTTTCATTATATCGGAGTGCATTCAATCTCAAAACATTTTTAGTATTCAAGGTGCACATTCAAGGACATCATATTTGAAAAAGTACATTACTGAATGGGTTTGACAAACAAATATTCTAAATTCATTTTCCAGAGATATAAATCATTACCTAATGAATTGGATGAAGATATAGGTCCCACAAATCACAAAAATAAAATCATAAATACATGAGGCAAAAGGTAATAATAAATTAATCATATCATGATCCATAAAATTAGATTGGTTTCATAAACAACATATCATAAAACATGAAATGAAATTGCTATCATAAAAATTTTATCATGTTATTACATATTAAAAAGAGATAGTTATAATAATCTTTTCATCATTGAATAACTAGTGATATGATGTGGGATTCAAAATAATTTTTGTTTAATTAACAAGTCAGCGAGAAATAGGTTTCATTAAAATCAAATAATCTTAAACATGATCAAAAAATAGAATGGATAATAAAGGAATCCATGGATCATATACACAATGAATCATAATCAATATCAAATAACATATCTTATAAGGAGAATGATTTTTATGATCATGTTGAGCGTTTTAGAAGGAAAATAACCATTCATGGAAAATATTTTATTTAAGACATAATCAAATTTCAAAATTATTTTCATTGGAAAACAATTTTAATTCATATAAATAGTGATTTAAGACCCATTTAAAACATTTATTTATGAAAAAAATCATCTTATACAATGAAAAAAATTACATCATACATCATTTTAGAATCTTTTTTCAATAAAAATAAACATGGAAATTTAAAAATGAATATTTTTATAACATTTTGAATTATTATTAAAACCAAAAAAGAAATTAAAATAATTTACCTTGAAAATAAAATTAAAATACCATTTTAAAAAAAGTTGTACACATTTTTTTAGATAAAATGATTTTTTAAATAAAACTAAATTCTGACTTATGAGAAAAATAAAGTCTAATTTTTTGAAAAAATATTTCTTAATTATATTGAAAAAAACAATGATAACCATAGATGATTATATCATCAATAACCATATTAAAATAAAAGTAATGATTGTTATTGAAATATGGATCATAAAATTTCATCAGTTAAACCATAATATTAAACAAACCATATAAAAGATTAAATTATAGTAATAACCCCATATGACTTTGGTGAAAATGAATATAAATGAAATTGAGAGAATAAAATTAAATTGAATATAAAAATTCATTAAAATGAAAACAATAAGATTATAATTTGTCAACGGGGATTTATATACACACTGGGAAATAATATGGGTTCATAACATTACTTACGTCTCAATGATTTAAAATTGACACAATAATCACTTACATTGTTGGTATCATTTCAAGCATAAAACCAAGGACATATATGACAACCCTGCTTTTTATTACAACTTAAACATGCTTTATTACATAAAACTTCACTTGATACAACAAAGAAGATCGAGAGGTTTAGTGTCTTTGGGGCTTAGGATTATTACATATAAACTTTAAACTTGAAATACAACATCCTTATTGAAAACTTCCTTTACATGACCACTACATTCCTTCGTACCTAGCATTGCATGGGATAACCTGAGGACATGCATAAGAAAAGGGTGAGCTATAAAGCCCAGTAAGGGAGTACATAATGAATAACATGAGGAGTACAATACATGTTAGGCAATAGGCATATCAATAGAGCATAAGAGAGACATGAACATAAAGGCATGATAAAGCATGATAATCATAACATGGAAATGTGGCAACAACACTTAACATTGAATTAGCATGAGCCAAGGCTCATTGCACATGGAGCATGAGTAAACCCTCATTGCACTTGAAGCACGAGTAAACCCTCGTTGCACTTGAATTAGCATGAGTCAACACTCATTGCACATGACGTATCATGATACTATACTTTACCCAATGCATTGGAGCGCTATCAGGGCGCACCCTTCTTAAACATTTCATTTCATGCATAAGTGTGCCACATGGATCATAAAACATGGATTCATAAAACATAATCATTTCTTCCACGATAAAGGAATGTGGAATTCATACATGAAACTTTACAATCAATACGTATATGTGAATAAAGGTAAATACCCTTGATGGAGAAATGGGCATGGTATTCACTACACAAAGACATTGGCTTAGAAAATTGGTGCGATTTCGGCAGCGTAACGGCGTGACATAAGAATTCATAAAAAAGGTTGATGAGAGAGAAAGGGGTTCCTCATCATATTTACATGAAATGGACAGTAAGGAGATCATATATATACATGTCCCAACAACAGAAATGGAATTTAGATTCATGATACAAAAGTATTGCTTGAATATAAAAGAAGAGAGAGAAGTTCCTTTCGGAATTTCGGCATAGTAACGGGTGTACATGGGAGGCATTTAATGAGAGAGAAAGGGTTATCCCATCATTCAAACAATAAGAGGGCAGTATGGGGGAGGTGCGAAACCATACCCCAACATTCATAAATTAAATTAAAAGGGAAATACAACTTAAAGAAAATTGACAAAAAAAAAAGAGAAAGGAAGAAAAAACCCTTACTTGGAAGTGTGCTTCCAAAGGCTAGAGAGAGGCTTGTGAGAGGCTTCTTGGGAGATTGGGGCACCTTGAGAGGATTCTAGAGAGAGTAGGGCAGAGGTTGGACGAACTTCAAGGGCTTTGAGTGAGGAGGAAGTGGGAGCTTGGGTGGGTTTATATAGGAAAGGTGAGAGAATTCTTTATTATTTAGGTTTGGGACCCCTTATATTAAAATAATCCAAACCACAAACCATCCCATGGTATTTGCCCATGGTTTCTGGAAAAGGAGAGAGGAAAACAATATTTTACAAGGCCAAGGTCCGAACTTATTAAAAAATTAGGGTTGCTTATGTGGAGGTGAGTCACACTCCCATGGAAATTAATTTAAAAAGGCAAAGTGTTGAATAAGTCTTGAGGGCTCCATTAATGCTTTGAAAAGTGATTCAAACAAACCCAAAACCTCATTATTTTAATGATAAAACATATATTGGCCGAACCTAAGGATTATGGTATTTTATTACATCACCATTGGGTCATTATGATGTCATAAATCACATTATATATTTAAAAGGTATTTAATTTTTACCCAAAAATTGGACTGTCTCAGAAAATTATGAAAAATTCACCGTTGGTTAATTTCGACGTCCTGATTCCAAAAATAATAGTTATTTTATCTAAATAATTTTCTAAATATGTGAATTTTCACTTTTAAAATAAAAACCGACATTTATAAAAAATTCACGGGTTTTGACAGAAATGGCTTTCAAACCTTAATAAAAATTTTAATTGCATTCATAAAATTATAAGATCATTTATATTTAATAAAAATTAATTTAATATTAATAATAATATTTTATTAAAATATTATTTAATTCAAAAATACTTTAATTTAATAAAATATAATTCTTAATTAAATAATAACTAAAAACATCATTTGTACTTTAAAAACTAATTACAATGCATCAAAAATGACTAGAAATTATATTCATTATTATATACAAAAAATAATGTACATGAACATGGTGCTACTTATTTGTTACATAACCCCTTAAAATAGCCGCATAAGACCTAAGGGTAAGGTGTGCGATGGTGACAGACTCTTGGGGTTGCTCGGATAACATCGCTCGAGTGGTGATCTCTATCAACTTCCATTTTTCCCGTAGACGATCACGTTCGAGCTTGACTTGAAGAAGCTTAGCTTGGGCTTGGTCAAGGGAAAAGCCCAAAGACGCCACCTCCTTTCCGAGCTCCGACAAATGGGCTTCGTAAGGGGCAATTCTACTGGATGAGGCCATCACTTCCTTTGTCTGAGTAAAAATGGTTTCGTTAAAGCCTTATATTTAAACTACCCAGATGATCAATGTTCAATGGCTATAAAAGTAACGGTCACAAATCTTAACGTAAAACTAAAGAAGTTGACATCTTATAAAAACATAAAGAAACATTTAACTGGATCAAGAGGGATTTTCCATTAATGAAATTTTGGGTCGTTACAACATTCCCCCCTTAAGAAATTTCGCCCTCGAAATTTTCCTTTTCCCACACTAAAACAAATGTGGGTAACTTAGCTTCATCATATCTTCCGACTCCCAAGTTGCTTCTTCAAACTTGTGGTTTATCCACAACACCTTGACGAGGGGCATTGTCTTATTTCGTAGAACTTTTTCTCTACGATCTAAGATCTTCACTGGTTGCTCCTCATAAGAAAGATCGTCTTCTAATTGTACCACCTCAGAAGAGAGTACATGTGAAGGGTCTGGTATGTACTTCCTTAAGAGGGATACATGGAAGACATCATGCACCTTGGCCATAGTAGGTGGAAGTGCTAGTCGATAGGCCACAGCCCCAACACGATCAAGAATCTCGAAGGGGCCGATGTACCTTGGACTTAACTTCCCTTTCTTTCCAAACCTCATGACCTTCTTCCACGGAGATATGCGTAAAAACACCATGTCTCCGACTTTAAATTCAAGGTCTCGTCGACGATTATCTGCATAACTCTTCTGTCGACTTTGGGCTGCCTTGATATGCTGCTGAATGGTTTTCACCTTCTCCACCATTTCTTCGACCATTTCTGGTCCAAGCAGCTTACGTTCACCGACCTCATCCCAACATGCCGGTGTTCTACACCTTTTCCCATACATGGCTTCATATGGTGCCATTTGGATGCTCGAGTGGAAACTATTATTATAAGAGAACTCAACTAGAGGAAGATGTTGATCCCATCCTCCTTTAAAGTCCATTGAGCACGCTCTCAACATATCCTCAAGTGTTTGGATAGTCCGCTCGGATTGGCCATCAGTTTGAGGATGATAGGCCGTACTGAAGTTCAGTTCAGTATTCAGAGCATGTTGAAGACTCTTACAAAACTTAGAGGTAAATCTCGGATCTCGGTCAGACACAATAGATAGTGGTACTCCATGCAACCGTACCACTTCCCTAATATATATCAGTGCCAGTTGATCCAAAGAGAAGTCCTCTCTAATAGCAATGAAGTGTGCAGTCTTTGTAAGACGATCCACAATAACCCAGATTGCATTGTTTCTTTTGGATGTCCTTGGAAGTCCAGTGACGAAGTCCATGGTGATGTTCTCCCATTTCCATTCTGGTATGGGCAATGGTTGCATCATCCCCTTAGACTTCTGCCTCTCTGCCTTCACTTTCTGACACACCAGGCACTTTGATGTATATTCAGCGATCTCCTTCTTCATATTATCCCACCAAAAGTTTTCTCGGAGATCTCGATACATCTTTGTGCTCCCTGGGTGAATAGAGAAATTTGAACTATGTGCATCATCCAAAAGTTCCTTCTTCAGCTCCGAACTTGATGGGACACATAGTCTTTTCCCAAACCGCACAATTCCTTCTTCATTAACATTAAACTCTGAGGATTTTCCCTTTTTGATAGCTTCCACTTTTTCTTGGATTCTCGCATCATCCTTTTGAGCATCCTTTAACCTTTCCAAAAGAGATGGTTGAGCAATCATTTGTGAACGGATTGATGATTTTCCCTTCTTTATGATTCCCACTTCCATCTTCATCAAGTCTAAGAAGATTGGATCCTTCTCAATTCTCATCATTGATAGAATTGCTGGATCCTTTCTACTTAGGGCATCCGCCTCCTTGTTCGCCTTCCCAGGGTGGTAATGTATTGAACAGTCATAATCCTTTATGAGCTCTATCCATCTTCTCTGGCGCATATTAAGCTCTTTCTGTGTGAATATATATTTAAGACTCTTGTGGTCCGTATATATCTCACATTTCTCTCCATAGAGATAATGCCGCCAGATTTTCAAGGCAAAGATCACCGCCGCCAACTCCAGATCATGCGTTGGATAGTTTCGCTCATGGATTTTCAACTGTCTTGAGGCATAGGATATCACTTTATCATTCTGCATCAGCACACATCCTAAGCCCTTCTTTGAAGCATCACTGAATACCACAAAAAGCTCCCCACTTGTGGGTAAAGTGAGCACAGGTGCAGTGATAAGCCTCCTTTTCAACTCCTTGAAGCTTTCTTCGCATTCATCACTCCAAGTAAACTTTACTCCCTTTCGAGTTAGCTTGGTAAGAGGGTTGGACAATCGTGAGAAGTTTCTCACAAATCGTCGATAATATCCAGCTAACCCCAAGAAGCTACGGATATCAGTTACCGATGTTGGCCTCGGCCATCCCTCAATTGCATCTGTTTTGGAGGGGTCCACAGATATCCCATTGCTTGTGATGATATGGCCCAAGAATGAGACCTCCTTCAACCAGAACTCACACTTGATGTACTTGGCATAGAGCTTCTCCTTGCGCAAAGTCTCCAGTACAGTTCTTAAATGCTCCTCATGGTCCTCCTTGGTTTTGGAGTATATTAGAATATCATCTATAAAGACTACCACAAATTTATCTAGGTAATCTCTAAAGACTCTATTCATCAAGTCCATGAATATTGCTGGAGCATTGGTGAGTCCAAAAGGCATTACTATGAATTCATAGTGCCCGTACCTTGTACGAAAAGCAGTCTTGGGGATATCTTCCTTCTTCACCCTTACTTGATAATATCCCGACCGCAAGTCGACCTTGGAGAAGTATTGTGCTCCACGCAGCTGATCAAACAAGTCATCGATTCTTGGGAGAGGATACTTGTTCTTTATCGTGATTTTGTTAAGTTCACGATAATCGATGCAAAGCCGCATTGACCCATCCTTCTTCTTGACGAAGAGGACTGGTGCACCCCATGGTGATGCACTTGGGCGTATAAACCCTTTATCCAGATTCTCCTGTAGTTGTTTCTTCAGTTCTTCAAGCTCAACCACAGCCATTCTATATGGAGTCTTGGATATTGGTAGCGCCCCAGGTATAAGTTCAATTGAGAACTCAACATATCTTCTTGGAGGAAGACCAGGAAGTTCCTCGGGAAATACTTCAGCGAATTCCCTCACAATAGGCATTTCTTCAAGGGTGGTTTCTTCCTTGGACTCAATCATCTGAGCCAGATATGCGTGCTCATAAGGTAGTAATATCCATGCTTGAGATGATGGAGTTAAAGGAGATTCATCTTCCTCCTGAAACTTGTAAAGAATCGGGGGTCGATTCTTCATATGGAGTGTGATTTCCCTCTCCCGACAATTTATGTTGGCTCTATATAAGTAAAGACAATCCATGCCAAGAATTGCATCAAATTCCACCAAAGGGAGTATGACAAGGTTCGCCGGGAAATTCAATCCACAGATTATAACAGGGGAGGACTTATACTCATGGGATGCAATGATTGCCCCATTTGCCGTACTCACCGACATCTTTACTTCCATGATTTGTGGTGGTGCAGGGATTATTCTACTAAACTTTTGAGATATAAAAGAATGCGTAGAACCTGAATCAAAAAGTACGTTCGCTATTCTTGAATGAATAACTAGCGTACCTGTCACCACTTCGTTGTCGGGGTTCACTTTGGCAGAAGTGATGGCAAAAGCTCTTCCTTGCTGTCTTGGAGGTTGTTGATTGCCTCCGATAACCCTTGGATTAGGGCACTGATTCGCAAAATGACCCGGTTCTTTGCATTTGAAGCATTGAACAACGCGTTGAGGTTCGAACGGAGCGTTCCTCCCCTCCGTCGCAGCCGCGGGTCCTTCTTGCTGACAGTTAATAGCTAGGTGCCCTTCTCTTCCACACTTGAAGCATTTTCTTGTCCCCCTAAGGCAATTCCCAGGGTGCTTCTTTCCACACTTTTGGCAAGTGGGGTGCTGGAATTTCTTAGCGCCGTTGGATTTATCCATCAGACCACCAGCATTGAAGTCCACCTTCCGCTTCTTGTCCCCATGATACCCCTGTGATTCTCCGATCTCCATTTCAACCTTAAGGGCACATCGGACAATCTTCTCATAGCTGTCAAAGTCACGGATCGCTAATGCTTTCCGCAAGCTAGGCTGCAGCCCACCAAAGAAGCGGTCAACTTTGCATTCGGGGGTAACGACAAAGCCGGAAGCGTATCGTGCAAGCCTTGTGAAGTTTGCCTCGTACGCTCCCACAGATTCTTCATCTTTCTGCTTGAGGGAAAGGAAGTCCCTTTCCATCTTAAGACGGAGGGTGCGTGGAAAATATTTATCGAAAAACATCTTCCGGAATACCTTCCATTCCAAAGCCTCGATCTCCTCCTCAGGCTTCGTATTTTTGATCAATGTCCACCATTGATCAGCTTCACCCTCCATACGATAAGCCGCCAGGAGAACCTTCTCTTTTTCAGAGCATTGGAGGATGGAGAATATCTTCTCAATGGAGTTGATCCATTGTTCAGCGATCGTGGGATCAGATGATCCACTAAAAGTAGGAGGCCTTTGTCTCATGAAGCTTTCAATAGCGACTTGTTCTTTCTTAGGGGGGGTTGAACGTTCCTCTTGACCAGTGTTTCTATTCAAAACTTGAGTTAGCTGAGAGAGAAGCGTGACAAAGTTCGCGATTCCCGCTCCCATCGGATTGGGCATCTCATTAGTACAATCATCACACTGATCTTCACAACGGTTGTTAGCCCGAGTTCTCCTATTACCGGCCATTGGCTGGAATAAAAGGAAAGTTAGGGGTAACACATAGAGGGTAATCCAAAGACAAAAGTTGATGACTTATAAATAAACTTTGATCTCATTAACTCATGAGTCTATAGGATTCAATCCATGCTTTTCAAGATCTTCCTTCTAACATATATTCTTAGGGGAATTTTTCCCTTAATAAGGGTTCATACTAAGATTGTGAATTTATCAAAACATATCCCCCGGGAGTGTCGTAACCAAGAGTGCAGCAAGGCCCGTTGTCGTGCACCAGTTCCCATTCGAGTCTAGCTCAAAGCGGTGTTTTCGGGTTTTACCCCTAGGATACATCTGTGCCAGAGCCGCCTCTACCTGCTCGTATCCAGACAGGGATGTATTTGTTTGATAAAACACTTACTTAGTATTTACCAAAACTTAGGGATGTTTTTATTATGCTTAGTCTTGTATCTAAGGCTTTACTAGGGTTTCCTAATCCCAAAAATAACTAAACCTATCCTCTGATACCAACTATGACAACCCTGCTTTTTATTACAACTTAAACATGCTTTATTACATAAAACTTCACTTGATACAACAAAGAAGATCGAGAGGTTTAGTGTCTTTGGGGCTTAGGATTATTACATAAAAACTTTAAACTTGAAATACAACATCCTTATTGAAAACATCCTTTACATGACCACTACATTCCTTCGTACCTAGCATTGCATGGGATAACCTGAGGACATGCATAAGAAAAGGGTGAGCTATAAAGCCCAGTAAGGGAGTACATAATGAATAACATGAGGAGTACAATACATGTTAGGCAATAGGCATATCAATAGAGCATAAGAGAGACATGAACATAAAGGCATGATAAAGCATGATAATCATAACATGGAAATGTGGCAACAACACTTAACATTGAATTAGCATGAGCCAAGGCTCATTGCACATGGAGCATGAGTAAACCCTCATTGCACTTGAAGAACGAGTAAACCCTCGTTGCACTTGAATTAGCATGAGTCAACACTCATTGCACATGACGTATCATGATACTATACTTTACCCAATGCATTGGAGCGCTATCAGGGCGCACCCTTCTTAAACATTTCATTTCATGCATAAGTGTGCCACATGGATCATAAAACATGGATTCATAAAACATAATCATTTCTTCCACGATAAAGGAATGTGGAATTCATACATGAAACTTTACAATCAATACGTATATGTGCATAAAGGTGAATACCCTTGATGGAGAAATGGGCATGGTATTCACTACACAAAGACATTGGCTTAGAAAATTGGTGCGATTTCGGCAGCGTAACGGCGTGACATAAGAATTCATAAAAAAGGTTGATGAGAGAGAAAGGGGTTCCTCATCATATTTACATGAAATGTACAGTAAGGAGATCATATATATACATGTCCCAACAACAGAAATGGAATTTAGATTCATGATACAAAAGTATTGCTTGAATATAAAAGAAGAGAGAGAAGTTCCTTTCGGAATTTCGGCATAGTAACGGGTGTACATGGGAGGCATTTAATGAGAGAGAAAGGGTTCTCCCATCATTCAAACAATAAGAGGGCAGTATGGGGGAGGTGCGAAACCATACCCCAACATTCATAAATTAAATTAAAAGGGAAATACAACTTAAAGAAAATTGACAAAAAAAAAGAGAAAGGAAGAAAAAACCCTTACTTGGAAGTGTGCTTCCAAAGGCTAGAGAGAGGCTTGTGAGAGGCTTCTTGGGAGCTTGGGGCACCTTGAGAGGATTCTAGAGAGAGTAGGGCAGAGGTTGGACGAACTCCAAGGGCTTTGAGTGAGGAGGAAGTGGGAGCTTGGGTGGGTTTATATAGGAAAGGTGAGAGAATTCTTTATTATTTAGGTTTGGGACCCCTTATATTAAAATAATCCAAACCACAAACCATCCCATGGTATTTGCCCATGGTTTCTGGAAAAGGAGAGAGGAAAACAATATTTTACAAGGCCAAGGTCCGAACTTATTAAAAAATTAGGGTTGCTTATGTGGAGGTGAGTCACACTCCCATGGAAATTAATTTAAAAAGGCAAAGTGTTGAATAAGTCTTGAGGGCTCCATTAATGCTTTGAAAAGTGATTCAAACAAACCCAAAACCTCATTATTTTAATGATAAAACATATATTGGCCGAACCTAAGGATTATGGTATTTTATTACATCACCATTGGGTCATTATGATGTCATAAATCACATTATATATTTAAAAGGTATTTAATTTTTACCCAAAAATTGGACTGTCTCAGAAAATTATGAAAAATTCACCGTTGGATAATTTCGACGTCCTGATTCCAAAAATAATATTTATTTTATCTAAATAATTTTCTAAATATGTGAATTTGCACTTTTAAAATAAAAACCGACATTTATAAAAAATTCACGGGTTTTGACAGAAATGGCTTTCAAACCTTAATAAAAATTTTAATTGCATTCATAAAATTATAAGATCATTTATATTTAATAAAAATTAATTTAATATTAATAATAATATTTTATTAAAATATTATTTAATTCAAAAATCCTTTAATTTAATAACATATAATTCTTAATTAAATAATAACTAAAAACATCATTTGTACTTTAAAAACTAATTACAATGCATCAAAAATGACTAGAAATTATATTCATTATTATATACAAAAAATAATGTACATGAACATGGTGCTACATATTTGTTACATAACCCATTAAAATAGCCGCATAAGACCTAAGGGTAAGGTGTGCGATGGTGACAGACTCTTGGGGTTGCTCGGATAACATCGCTCGAGTGGTGATCTCTATCAACTTCCATTTTTCCCGTAGACGATCACGTTCGAGCTTGACTTGAAGAAGCTTAGCTTGGGCTTGGTCAAGGGCAAAGCCCAAAGACGCCACCTCCTTTCCGAGCTCCGACAAATGGGCTTCGTAAGGGGCAATTCTACTGGATGAGGCCATCGCTTCCTTTGTCTGAGTAAAAATGGTTTCGTTAAAGCCTTATATTTAAACTACCCAGATGATCAATGTTCAACGGCTATAAAAGTAACGGTCACAAATCTTAACGTAAAACTAAAGAAGTTGACATCTTATAAAAACATAATGAAACATTTAACTGGATCAAGAGGGATTTTCCATTAATGAAATTTTGGGTCGTTACAACATAGATGCACAATAATGGATATGTAAATAATAAAAAATTTAAGCAGAACAATTTTAATTTATAACTTATGCTAATTATGTAAACAACATAGAGAAAATATGTGTTGAATATTATATGCATCTCCTAAAAGCTAAAAGTGAGACAAATATCCCTTACACCTTGATTAACATTTGAATTGTGATATATGTGAAAGAATAAATTAAATTGAAACATTTATTATCACGAAAACAAATTATTTCATTATATAATATTTCATATGTATTTATATACACATGATAGAAATAAATTAGTGGTTAATATATAATAATTGGATTATTAATAAATGAGACACTAGAAATCCCTTTACATTATGTATTGAACTTCACTATAAATATTTACTCTATATGTATAAAAAATATTATTTACTATAAATCTACCAATTATCTATATTATCATATATAAATCCATTTTTTATTGTAACTTTATGTTACCTATTTTTTAACAATTCAATATTAATGACACATTTTAGGTAATAACTACTTTGTTTTTTCATATATGTTTTGACATGATATTTTTATCAACATTTTTTTATCACTATTTACTATTTCTGTGTATGAGAATAATGATATAAATAAAATAAATTTTAATTAAATATTAATTTATTATAATATAAAAAATTTATTAATTGGAAATTAAATACATTGTTCAAATTGACGGTAGGCTCTACATATATAGGAATGATATTCCCATTTATTATCATATTTTTAATGGGAGAAATGTAATATATATATATATATGTATATATATATATTATATTCTATGTAGAATTATTATTTCATATATATCACATAATTAAATTAAACACATTGTTTATACTTTCATATTAATGTGCTAATCAGTCACACAGCATCACTAGGCGGTAGTCCACTGTAAACACAAATGACATTATCAAATTCTCAAAAATTAGACAACATGAATGAATGTGTTTTATAATAATTTAATAATAATATGTTAATAATTAATTTTTTATATATAATAAATAAATAATAAATTCATAATTATTTAAAACCTTTCATGGTGGTAATGGAAGAACAAATGAAATATATTCACTAGGCGATTGTCCACCATATATATGAATAATAACTATCTATACCATTTCATTGTTTTGTGTGAATTATTAGATAATACGACGAATAGAGAAAAAAATATTATTATATTTAATCTAATTTTTTCTTCAAAGACAATAATAATATAATAATTTATGAAATTGTAGAAAAAAACAAAACCAAAATACATGTCATTGATTGTAGCCTCTTATTCGAGTAACTACTTTTGGATTTAACCAAAGTACTTCTATGGTTGTATATACTCCCAGTGTTGGGATAATATGATTAGAGGATGATATTAAATAGATTATTTTTTAAGGATTTTAATGATAAAATGTTAACGAGAGGTATAATGAAATGAGGGAGATGGAATCCCATAAATATTGGAAGGGGAGTAACATTCATGTAATTTTCAAAAAGGTAAACACTATTGGGTTCTATCCCTTACATAATGCTAATAAAAGGTTAAATACAAATGATGGTATATGATATTAATATTTCATTATTTCGGGTTTTTGAATTATTTATATAAAATTTGGCACAATTAAATAAATTTTATTCCCTTGGTAAACTCAATTTTAACTAAGTCATTGTAATTAATTTTTAATGTTTACACTAATCCTGGGGTTAAAAATATATGTTGAAATTCATATATATTATATATATATTTCTTATTCTAAATATGGATACCAATTTTACAGATTCAAATATTATATGTGTACGAAATTAATTTATAATTAATCGTGGAAATGGGATGAATCAACGTGTTTTCGAGCAATTTTTTTTGAAAGGATTGAAATGTAATTATATAAAATTTCAAAGTGAAAATGATTCTAATAACCTGAATTGGACGAATTTATGTATAACTGATATATTAATAGTTTATAAAAATTTTATATAAAAATATTCTATAAAAATAAATTATACAAAATAAGTGTTTTTAATTTATTTACAACCATTTTCATTATTAATAAAAAAATTAAATTTCTTCAAAATAATATAAAAAGTACTAGAAATAAAATTTAAATTTCCAACTATAAAAAAGTTGTTAAAATATCCATAAAAAATTTATAAAATATAGTATAATTTATTTCATTATATTGGCCTATATAAAAGGTGTTGAAAGTACATTTTATAAAAATACATATTTTTAAGCCTAAAATTATATTTACACTTATCTATTCTCAATATGAATGATAATATATATTATAAATGGTTTATTGAATATATATTATCAATATTTAGTAAATGAAATTATGAAATATAGTTTTTATATATATTGAGATAAATCATTTTTGTGCATAGAGTAATAGTTTTTTAGAAAAGGTATTTAATTATTTTAAAATATTTTTTACATTAATTTATAATTAATTTATTTCTAAATAATTTTATTTATAATCATGGATAATATATAATATTATAATTCCTTTAATCCATTTTATACACTCAATTATGAAGATAATTTGATAAATATATTATTATTATGATAATAACATTAATAATAATATCTTTTTGTAATTTTATACAATGTATTACGTGTAACAGAAGATATAATAATAATCATCATTACATGTAATGCATGATAAACGTGATGTTTTGTTTACTGTAAGTCTGTTATGGTTACCTTTTATTGCAGAGCATCAACTAAATTTGAATATATTCAAATAATTAAATTATAAAATTGAAGTATGTTATAATTAAAAAAACTAAGAGGAGGTTGAATATACATAAAAAAGAAAAAAAAATTTCTTCCCCTTTTGATAGATGATGGGATGAATTTTTTTACATGTACATTGAAAAAATTTAGATATATTTAAGGTAATTATTTTAATTTATCAAAAATTTTATTATATTTTTATAAGGGTTACCCATAAGTAAAACAGAAAATGCATACATAAGGGTTATACGACATCATTAGAAAAAAACCATTTTTTAAACTACATAAGCCAGCTATAATATAATTTTGATGTAGAAATAGCCTCTTATTCATCATAAGGAAGGTTATGAAGCTATTTAGAAATGTATTAGATGATATTTAGTTTGAAAATTTATTCAGTATGAGTGGAGAGAAATATTCTTTTTTTACACAAGGATAAGGGTGGCCTTGGAATAATGGAAAAAACTAAATTAAAATAAATTAATTTTCATATAAAAGCTTGTGAAAACTATAATTTTAATATATAAGATTACCATAATTTCTAATCAACACATTCATTAAAATTTTGAAATATTAAGTCAATGTTTTATCCCAAATCTTATAGTTGTTCCCCTAGTTATCCCATTTTTCAATTACAATGACATCTAATTTTTTTAAATGATGTATAATAAAATATAGGCAATATGTAAAATTGGACAACATTTTGAATATATATTCAAGTATATTATACATTTAATTTTATTTTATAATGATAATATTTTTCCTAATAATACTTCCTTTAAGAAAATATTATTTAAGATAAAATACGATTAACCAGATTCATTCGACAATAAAAATATTTTGAATGTAGAAAATAATGTAATTTAATATGAATATTAACACTAATGAAAATGTTTGTAATTATACTTATGTATTTTTTAACAATGTAATTAATCTATCAAAATTTTTTAGTTTATTTACAATCTTTTACACTATTTTTCTACTAAATCTAGAAGAATTGTTTTTGTTATATGTAAATATTTATGGAAATAATTTAATCAAAAAAATATAAAAATAAATTACAAGGCCGAAAAAGTTCATTCATATTTTATAGGAAAACTTATAATGGAACATATCTCACTTTAATCAGTATTATATATTTAAGAAATAAAATAATGGGAGTAAAATTTAATACCCTTTTTTAAAAAATTTTAATTACATTTTGAATAAATGGACCCATGTCACATTATAATATATTATTGAATGAGAGTTAAGGAAATAAAATAATAAAATTGAAATAATTTTGGGGAGTAATAACTAAAAACGAACCTCATGATTAAAAAATGTATTCAATTTTATCAAATTAATTTACTCTATATACAAGAAATGACATTGAAAATAAATATAACAAATAAAATGTGAAAACTCGTATCCTGGAAAAATTAATTTAATGAATATTTTTATCAAAATAAAATATTATATTTATTATAAAGTAGTTATTTGGATTAAATTTAATGAGAAAAAAATATAAATAATTTAAAAAATTCCATTAAAATGGATTATTGTAGATACAAGAATGCAATATATATTTTTCTATGAAATTAGTATTTTAACTATTTATCGAACTGTTAATCATCTCCAAAAACAAAATAATTAACCCTAATATAATATTTATATTATAATTTTAATGTTGATTTCATGTTTACAAAAAAAAATTCTATTGGTAGTTGTGATTATTTATAATATACATTGAAAAAATAATAATGAATACCATTTATGATGAAAATGTAATTTTGATGAATTAAACAAAATTAGAAACAATAAGTGATTATACCATTAAAATTTATCAAAATATTTTCATTGAGGGGGGGCTATATATATAAAAATCTGGTAACTCATATAAATACCCATCAATTTAATGCCTTTGTTATAATGATCATATAAATATACCAATATTTGACAAACATAAAATATTAGTGTTGTGTGTGGTTTATTTATTGAAAATATGAATCCTTTAAAATATCTTGCTAGTAAATTATCATTCTCCTTAATAAGTATTTCCCTTATAATTTTATACTATAAATTGAAATCCATTGATTAAAATTTAAAAACGTCTTTTTTTTTTGAAAATTATCATCGTCAAAAGGGTTTATAAAAGTTCATTTTTAAAATAGTGAAATAAAAATATAAGGATCAACTAGAAAACCAAGTAATTATGTCTGAAAATATGGTACTAAAAGTGAGAATATAATTATTTGAAATATAAGAGAAAATTATTATCTAATTAAAAATGTATATTTATATAGAAATTTGACCACATTAATTAGAACAACCAATATAACATCAAAAAAAATTGTTAATAAATAAAGAATGAAAAGTCGAATAAAATATTTATAAATAATAGAAATAAGATATCATTTATTAAATATCAATCTCATAGTGTTAATAAATTATTTTACCATATAGGCATAAAACATTATAAAGTATAATTATTTGATTATTTTTAACATCATATATATAACTTCATCTTGGGGTTGTACTTCCATCAATTTGAAGTAATATCACTTATCACATAACATAAAGTGAATATTCAATCAGAATTAATATATGTGAAGAACTAAAATAATATTATAACAAAATCAAATTATCCAAAAATTAATAACAAGTTATCCCCACAATCATTAGACTATATTCAACAATAAAATAGTAGTAAAAGGTTAGATAATATGAAAAATTTAAAAAAATTACTATTATGAAAAAATACATTGATATTTGAAATTAAAAAATTACATCAACGGTTCAATGTAGGTAATTCTTGAAATATATATATCCATGT
The DNA here is from genome assembly GCA_963277665.1 of Viscum album. Taxonomy (NCBI): domain Eukaryota; kingdom Viridiplantae; phylum Streptophyta; class Magnoliopsida; order Santalales; family Viscaceae; genus Viscum; species Viscum album. The sequence continues at coordinate 1,972,062,170 of OY728132.1, forward strand.
TATCATCATTAAACATAATGTTATTGGATTTTTAACCTTAAAGGTTTCTCTTACGAATCAGAAAATGTCCCAAAAAATGTTCTATTATTATTCATAAATTACATATTATGTTATCGATTTGGGTTATAACTACATTAACCAAATAAAACTACTATATAATTATTTCTAATATGTAACAAATATCATCACAAAAAAAATAAAAAACTAGGTTTTTATGCATGTCAATGTATGATTAGTGGTAAATTTATAAACCATTGATGGAATCAAAAACTATACATTTATAATTATATTAAAAAAATAATATTCAATATTAGGCACATAGTACTATAATAATGATTATAATAGCCCCAAACCCACACTCCATGATCAGGTGTTCAAAAGCTAATAATTACATGTAATGGAGTTCAAACTGATTATAATTTCCTAGTTTTAGCTATAAAATAAATATGAATTAAATTTGAAATATTTGATATATTATATAATAAATAACATTGTAGGATTATTATTTTATGGAATTAAGAAAAACACCTATGTAACACGATTACTTTCATTATATGAGCATTTTACCACTATACCCCGTTCTTGTTTATTCACATTATTTCTTCAGAATCCTTCACAAAAAATCATTCTAAAAATATCATTCATAACATCATTATTTTATCCTATTCAAAATATAAATGTGTTGTATGAGCTCAACTATATAGAAAGGATAAAATCAGTGAATTACAAATTTCATTTCATTATTGTGAAAAAGATGTGCTTAATGAAATGGTATCATATTCTAGGAGAATGAATGTTATTTAAGAGAAATAATTCCAATTAAAACATATATCATGTAGTATTTTATATATAAATAATAATAAACATAATATATGAGTCTTATAATGGATCATTTATGAGGCTTGTTAACATAATCCTTGAGAAAATGATCAATTAGAACTCATAACAAGCATTGAAAATCAATGTAGGTATCTTGGAACACAAATATTACACATGGATTCACTTAAATATATAAATTTTATATCTATTAATTATAGCTTAAAATAAGGAAACATCCTTATCTATATGGTTAACTTATAAAAAAATTATAAATTTCATCACCTAGGAGTACTAGAACATTATCATCTTTTTAGAGTATCAATAATCTTGTAAGAATTATGAAATTAACCTTTCCATTAAAGTGTTATAATGGTCCCACCTATCACAGATATGTCAATGAACGTAGAGGATTCTGGTTCACATTTGAAATAAAAACTTATATATAATGTCAATTTACCATATCATGAAAAGACAAATCAATTATTTTATTTCATTAAAACAAATCAAACATGATTTTCCAAGGAAATTTAATCAGGTTTTTTTAAAATATATTTTATTAATTTTCATAATTAATTCACATGAATGAATTTAATGGTATTACAAGAAAATATCCCCAATTAATAAAATTATTCATTACTTTACTTTTATATTGAATAAAACACATTTAAAATAACATTTAAATTAATTCTTGTAAAATAGTGTTATATGCCTATTTTTGTACAATCAAATAGGAAAGACTCATATTATATTGAGAAAAAAAATCATTTTTAATAACCATGAAAACATGAAATGGATCAATGAAGGAAATAAATAGTTATAATTATAGTAAAATGGGTTTTGATAATTATAGGGAAAAAAACATTAAAATAAAAATATTGATGAGAGACTATAGTTATAATGTGAAAAAATTAGATATTTCCAATTAATATCTTTTTAAGAATATAGAATATAATATAATATTATTTATGGAATCATTTATTATTATGAAATTATTTTGTGGAAAAAATAACATATAATCCATTTTGGATATAATTATTTAAAAACATTGAATCAATACTTTTTAACATAAACAGAATATAATTTTTTCTAAACCAAAAATAATTGAAGGAAAAAATAAAATAAGAAGGAAATAATAACATATCAATATAATTATTCATAAAATTATATTTGAAGAGAAAATTTAGAAACCATATAAGTGTATTTAATTTTATCATCGATAAAATTTATTAATAAATGATGTTTGAGAAGAAAAAACTAATTCAACTTGGTTAATGATAAAATTAAAATACATTAAAATAAAGAAGATAAAATGGATCAATAAATATCATAATTTAAGAAAGTAATATTATAATACAAATTAGTTGGTCAGTTTTTAAACCATATATAATAATTCATGCTTCATAAAAAATATGTTGTCTCGCATATTTTCAAGCCAAACAATAAAACTCATTCGAACTATTATAACATTTGTTTCAACAACACACTATTAAGAGAAAAGAAAGAATATTAAATATATTTATAATTGAGTTATTCAAAATGTTATATCTCTATATTAATATATATAACCTATAAAAAAATTTGAATAATAGGTGAAATATAACTGAATGATATAATAATAAGAAGAATTTTTTTTAAAAAAGATATTCTTATTAAAGGTAGGATTTAAAAATTAATGACATTATGAGAAACATTTTTGTGCTGAAATATTTTTTTAAAATATAATATAGAAAAACTAGATATCATTTGACACATAATAAAGGCATAAAAGAGAAAATTAATTAAAATTATTATAAAACATTCTGAAATTGTGTTATGGAAACAATTACGTTGATTCATGAGTTTATATTTCTATCCGTTAAATAATATACAATTAATAAATATTAATAATTACATTATTTTCTAAACCATTATAGGTTTAATAAATTACCCTTAAAAAATTTATTTCATTTATTTCAATGATTCATTTAATTATAAAATCAGTTAATCCATTGTTAAATAATTTGAGGTCATTTAGTTAATAATTGAAAATAGATGACATATGATAAATATGGTCAAAGAGGGAAATATTCCATTAATTAAATTATATTAAGAACTAGATAATGATAATTATTATAATAAAATTTAATTTTTTTAGTCATCCATGAAATTTTTTTATGAGAAACAAAGTTCAACATCTTGCAAGTATGTAGTCAACATAGACACATGAGCGCTGATTTTTTTTAAATAGAACATAATATTAAATTAATATAACAAAATATTGTCCTTTTAAAAATTATATAAATCATATTATAAAAATATCACATTATCAAATCCTTCTCAATGACCTCCAAGGGAGAATAAATTTTATTAACAATGTATATTGTTATATGGAGAGGGTAGCTCATATTTACACATTTTATGTGAAGGTGGTATTACAAACATACACATGAAAGATGCTTTCATTACCCAAATTATGGAAAATGAGTTGAAAAAGGGCCGTGAAATATACATAAAAAAAGAATAAATATTTTGGATATACTTATTATATTATATATTCATGTTTTAGGAAAAAAATTGGATACAGATTATATAAAATGAAATTTATTAATTAATTGTAATAATTATACCTTATAAAAAAACTTTTGGGTGACATGTTTATCTTTATAGGTGGGTATTTAGATAAATCAAAATAACATATAATTGGAATATTATTTTTGTTAAGTGATTTCAATAGGACATGAAAGACATATATTTCTCCAAATGTGAGAGGAAGATAAGGGAAGTGGTTCTCTTCTATAAGTGAATAGAGGGTTATTGTTGGAATAATATAATTCATTAAATAAATATATATTTATTTTCTGTGATTTTTTTTTTCAAATTTATATATTTTAATAATATATTTAGGATGAGATGAAATCTGGAAAAAAATTACTTTTTATATATGTTCATGTAATTTTTTAACACTTAGATCTATGTTTTTAGCACAAGTTAAACATTTTTATGATTATCGCTGATTCAATGTTTTTATCATATTTGGGGTTATGATATTTACAATAAAATGAGAAATGACCATTTATTGAAAATGAAATAAATATCCAACCATTTTTATATATCTAAGACAATTAAAATGATTTTATGAAATTTATATAGTATTATATAATATTAATTATTATAAAATACAAATACAGTTAAATTATATGATATTCACATAATTTGGCTTTATTGAAATTTATACAATAATCTAATTAAAATATTATCCATCAAATATCCACTATTAAAATTTTTTTTCATTATTTTTTCATGTTATGACTTATATCACCCAATAAATATTATATTTTATGTTTTTGAAATCAGTTTCTTCATATTTCATTTTCTTGTAGAAGACTTATGTCTGTGTTTTGTATAAATAAAATGTAGTTATTTCATCAGAGAAAATAAAAAATATATATAATAAAAATACACTCAATATTATAGTAACCTTTTATAATAATTCATAATAAATTATAACCCTATGAAAATATATATTATATTTTAAATTAAGGGGTCAAATTTCTGATTTATTCATTAGATAAAATAATTTTAATGACATTATAATAGAAAATAGCAACATGTTCCAATTCAAATAATTATTTTCTAATAATATACAAAATAAACATATGAAATAATAGTCTATATTGTATTAAATAGATTTTAAATAATTGATCAATTTTATTAATATTAATTACATGAATTTTACATGCTATGGTGGAAAATAAATATCATGGTTTATATTAATATCAACAAAAAATAAAATGGTACAATTACAAAATCATAACATAATAATTATAAATATGGAATATATTTTATGACATTTTTTTTTATTTTATGGGACTAATATTACTTATATAATAAACCTTAATATGTTAAAATTTGGTTTTCTCAAGATAATTACATTTTATGTAAATAATCAAATTTTATAAAAAATAATTATTTTTATAATTGTGATGAAATTTAACTGATATTTTTAGCCAAAATAATGTAGTGATATTTTTTAACAAAATTTAGAATAAAATGATAACTGAAAATAATTTAATGGAATTTTTATTTGACATAAGAACAAATATATTTATTTTTTGACAAAAAAACAACATTTCTAATAAAAACATTAAAATTTCTCATTTTGATACACTTTTTATAATTTAAATATTAATACAATTAAAAATATAATGTTTCAAAAAATTAGAGGAATTATTTATCATAATCTTTCATATAAAAAACAACTTTCAATGAAAAATAATTATTCTTAAACATAGCACATATCATTATTAAAATACATTTGAAGCATCACCTTATTTACAAATACATATTTATATGACCGAGGCACAAAACCCTCAGACTCATGGGATTCCCTTGTTATCTCTTTCATCCTACAAGATAAATCCATAAATACCCATTTAAAAATATTACGTCTTATATAATTTGTCTAATGTTAAACATGTCATAAATAATAATCATAGTTCAAGATTTAAATAAGACATATCTCTATATACGGAAACTTCATATACTTAAAAGATTGGTGTCATATTGAATAGAGACGTAAATAACATATTTTATAATCATTGTAAAATTTAATTCATAATTATTAACCTCTAGACACTTTCTATGAATCACTCAAGAAAAAAAAATCTTTATTACCTACCTATTGGAAATAAAAAACCTGTGACTATAAATACCCATTAATAGAGAATTATTATAACATGAAGGAAAATATTATATGGATATACATAATACAATAAAAGATCCAAATAATTTTTATGAAAATTGTACAACATGTTAAAAGAACAAATATTAAAACAAATAACACTAAGGAAGCAAAAAAATATATGACATTGATCAAAATATATATTTAATCATTTGAAATACAATCCGAACATGAAATCGTGGAACTATAATAATAACATAAATAATATTGAAATGTATTAATTATTTCGTCAAAGGATAATCTATATGAGAAAACTCATCATGAACATTATTCAATAATGACACTCATTATTTACATGTATGTAAATGTGAGGAAACCCGTAATATCCAATTACTATGTGAACATACTAATAATGTCTAGGGATGACTATATGATGATATATAATATCCAGACGTTGAATTATAGTGATATATTAGACCAAACCCATCAAAATCTATACAGATATGTCTAATATAAAACCCATCATCCTCATACTGATAATAAATTATTGATAAATAATTGGATTACTAAAACATCCAAAACAACACATATCATGAAAACAGTATATTATAAATAACTACAATTTTAATTCCATAAAATGAATTATATATCAATATAACATATTGATTTAGGAAACAATATTTCCTGAAGGATAATCCTTGGATTGTAAAATGTTTTTAATGAATAATATTTTCCACATAACATTTTAAAAACATTTAACAAAAAATTAAATTCAAATTTAATTTTTTATAAGAAATATTAGTTAATTTAAGAAATTATTAAAATAAATAACAAATTAAACATCATATAAAATAGAAAATTTTATTAAAAAATATGTATAATGATGACAATGTATTTTATATTGTATTCGATAGAAAAAATCTTATTTTCCATTGAAATTACATTTTTTTTAAAACCCAAATAATTAAAATGGATATTGAAGACGAATCATAAATATTAGTTATGTATTATAACGGATAATCGTGGATTAAAATAATATTAGTTTTAATGTGGAAAAAAGAAAACCTTTTGGGGATGTAAAAAACATGGATTTGTAAAAAAAATCCAATGAAAATAATTGAAAATGTGTGAAGAATTTTATTTTGGTGGGAAATATTATATGCCTATAAATTAATTTTTACATGATACATAAGTTACTTATAAGAATTAATAAATCAATCTTAAATGATAATAATGAATGAAATATGATTACTACTATAGGAAATTATTTGAGTCTCAAAAACCACATTAGAATTTAGTAATATTTGTATAAATATATAAATAGGCTATGACATTAAATAGATAATTTAAAATATTTTAATATAGAAGTCTCATTATTTAAAAAATATAAGAATTAATTTAAATCATTCAAAATAAAACTAGGTACATTTCGTAATCTTCTTTTAGTGGATTCAAATTTGAAAAAAGATAAACTTTCCATTTTTTTGCATGGTTTATGACATTCTAATTTATTTTATAACAAAATTATCTAACACAGAAAGCTATTTATAAAATATAAATATAAATATTACACTTTTATTGTCCTTATTTTAATATTTCTCTCCTAATTCCATTAATTTGTTATGGAATATTATGACAATTGATTATAAATAAAGATAAATGTTGATCTCAGTAAACATAATTTAGCACATTTTTCATTATTGATATATCATTTATGAATACGTGATATATTACATAAAATAAATTAATAATTTATTATATCACTCTAAATATGTTTTAGTTATGCTGAGTGAAAATTTAATCATAGTTTTCTTATTTTTGTGATTTTACTGAATGTATATGATACATTAATGTTATGATATGTCATTTATATAATACATAAATATAAATATAAAAATAAACATTTTCATATTATATGTTATTAATTTTTTTTATATTTCACATTCATATTTGATATATTTATAACGAATATTTCAAGCATATGGTTAAACATACCCAATCGGGAACACTGTTGTACTTGATTGGGGAGTACTGTTATGTTTAATTTTTATATTAAATAATATAATTATAAAATAATATTAATGGTATTATTTTTATGATTTTATATAGTCTATTAATATTTCAATGTGTTTTTATAATTAATTAAAAAATATACATAATATTAAAAAAAATCTTCATAGAGGTTATAGTTTGCGCACACACCTGATTGACTTTTCATTACCTATTATATGAATATAATTCAATATCTATAGGTTTTAACATAAAAATAACAATTTATAATTAACATAATAATAAAAATTAATTTAAAATATTATGGTCGTGTGATATTTGGAATTATATTATAAATAAATAAACATCATAAGGAGATGATACATACATTTGAGAATTGATCTTGTCTTGGATACCTCGATAAAATATATGATCTTATGCTAAATAAGATTGATTGAGGTATTATAATTGTAGGATATGGTTCTATGGAGATTATAATATTATTTTTTAAAGTTGTAATTATTTAATTTATTCTATCTTTGATTTATGGAAGTTTTAGGTTTTTATAATTCAAATGATTAGAACATTTAGAAATACCTTTACATTATTTAATAATTTTGTCACATTAATTAGAGTGCAATAACTGAAAAATTGAAAACCATGTATGAGCAATGTATTGGTTGATATGAAGCGTTAAAATTTAATTCATGTCACTTATAAATAAAATTTAGCACATTCCACTTTTTTAGAATCTATTTTTACCATATACACTTACAATGATAATGATAATTTTACCTTATAAGACAATTTTAATGAAAAATAGTGAAAATAAATATATTTCATAATATTATTACTCATAACTAAATATAAAAATCCATTTTTGAAAATCACTTTTATTTTTTGATGATTTTTTTAAAAAATTAGAACACATAAAATCTTTTATTGATTTTTGTGAAAAGTAAATTTATTATTATTTAAATTTAAAATATAATGTTCAATAATCATTGTTATTAATTATAAAGAAATAAAATTATTTATTGTGATTTTAATAAGTGTAATAAGTCATTCAATTAGTAGAAAAAACAAACCTATAATTTGAAGTAATTTATCTAATGATATGACTAAAATATGGTTTATATTAAAGTACCATTTTATATTAGATCAAATAATGATAACATATTGAAGTACAAGGAATATTATAAAAAACTTAAAAAATATTCCCCTATTTTATATTTTCTAAAAAAATTAAATATTATTTATTTCGTACATAGTTATAAAAGGTAATAAGTTATATTTTTCATAAATCAAACATTTTTTACTAAAATAGTTATTTTGAAAAATTAATAATAATAAATTATCATTAAATATTAATATGATTAATTATAAAATTAATTTCATTTTAAATTATGATAAAATAACTAATATTCATAATTATATTTTAATAGAAATTTAATAAATATAATATAATCAAATTTATATTAAAATTTCTAAAATTAATAATTAACTCATAATAACTATTTATATTTTAAAGTAATTATTTTTAATTGATTACAATAATTTTTTAATTAGTTATTTTATTCAATTATCAATTTGGTCATTTCAAAATGTTTTTTATTATTGAAATGTGATACAATGTTGAATTTATTGTTGGATCTAAAATAACAAGTCATTACAATCTCTATCACTTAATAAATATGATTCATAAAAAATTAATTTTCATTTAATTAGTGAAGAACCTAAGGGATCTGCATGAATTGTATGATAGATAACATAGTCATATATCAACCTCATTATAATTTATTTGAATTGAAATATACTTATCTCAAATATGAGTCACTCGAGACCTCTGTAAAACGCTATTCACATCATTTTTTATATTATTTGTTTCAACAAAATAATAATACAAAAATGGTTGTCATAACATTTAAATTAATTATTCTAAATGAATATAGAAAATATTTCCATGTATTTGTTCTTTAAAGACACATTCTTTTAAACATATGATTCCTTTTTTATCTACTATGTCTAATTTATTTAATCTTATAATTATTTTGGTTCTCCCTATATTTCATTAAGCATGGTTACCATTAATTCAAAACCATATCCCTCAAAAAATTTATATAAATTTTATCATTTGATCGTAAGATAAGTTATCAGCCAAAGAGTGGCACCATGGAGCAGCAATCCATGTCTGTAAATATTCCCCATTGTCTTGAACTAGGTCTTGATCAAGATAATACCCAATCAACCATTTTTTGGAATATTATACATGTGAATATAGGTTTTGGAACCTAAATCTAATTGTGTTATTTATATATAGGTTTTTATTTCTTGTATAATCAAATATATCAGATTTCATGATATTAACCTATACATAAACTCATCTATAAGGAATTCACTATTATTTTCTAACTATAAATATATACAATAGTTTTTTTAGTTAATTTTTTTTATAACTTTTCTTTGATAGGAACTATAATTAACTAAGAAAAACATGGAATAAAGATACATTAATCTCATGATATAAGTAAGAAAACTCACAAACGATATATATTCCTCTAAATGGAAGGTGTAATGAATTTGAGTGTTTCTAGACATATAACTTATTTTACATCTCTTTAAATAATTTATCAACAATAACTTTCCTCTACCCTTTTTCTTGGAATCCATAATGATACTTTCATTTCAATAACATTGGAATTGTAAACATAAGAATGAAGTGATAGATTGAACTTTTAAAGGGAAATATATCAGAACAAGAAGGAAAACATGGATAATACATAATTATATTAATTATGTATGAATACACTTTAGATGATATAATAAACCATGTTAGAAAAACATAGATTATAAAAATATAATAAATTATGAATAAAATATATGACATGGCTCAATACACATATCAATAATCATATAACATGTTTGGATAACAAAAATGAGTGGAATACATTCAAAATAATTTTTATCTCGAAATCATTGAACACATAAAATTGAAATGGATATCCCAAAATTGGAATAACATGATAATGAACCACAAAATCTTGGAATGACTATAAGCATATGAGTACATGTGTCCGGAAACCCATTATACCCCCACTTACGTGAGAAAACTCATTACATACCCAAGTGAGATTGTGGTAAATCCCATCATTCCCAATCTTATATGGAAATAATAATCATGTATATGAATGAAAAATTCATGAGATATTTATCATAAACCAATATGCTAAAAGGATATATAGTACCCTACTCATCATTATATAAAAATATGTATTCCATATAAATTCAGAAACCGTAATATCATTAATAATACAGGAAAATAATGTGTTTCCTAAACCATAAAAAATGAAAACATATACTTATCACAATATATCATAAAATACCTTATAGTCTATTTTTAAAAAATAATCAATAGAGACCCCACTATAATCACAATTCTATCAATTTAATGATACAGAATATAACACTATTACAAATCTATGATCAAAATGTTCAATGTCTTGGTATATAAGGGCCAAAAATAACATTTACGTAATAAAAAAACATTATTTAATTATATCATTTACGCCTTCATAGTATCCCATGTTATCTACTTATTACATATTATCACCTCATGTTATACATAAATGAAAGGGTCGTGCTAAAATCTCATTAAGAACACTATTGTAAATCCCACTTTCAGCAACGCTTATATCCCAATGGTTTAGAAAAACCATTGGGAATGACTTTTTATACCAATGGTTTTCTTAAACCATTGGTATAGGCCTTAGTATAGGAACTTTTACCAACAAATTATGTTAACCATTAGTATAGACTTCACATTTTTCCTCCTTTTACCTATGGTTTATACAAACTATTGGTACATGCCTTACTATACATACATTCCCAACAGTTTTAAAAAACAATTGGGAATTGTTTTCCCCTAAATGCAGATCGGGCATCTAGTTCCCACTCCACTCGCTTTTTGGTCTCCCTCCACATGATTAGTGCCCGAAATCGAATCTCCCTCTTCCCCAGCCTACCAAAATTCTTCTACTGATCGATCCATCTTCAATAAATGAAATTTTTTCTTCTAAACTTCAAATAATTAAGTGATACCCTGGTTTTATTGTTCTACAACTATTTTTTAGTCCTTGGTTAGATTGTTCTGCAACTATTTTTTTCTCTTTTGATCTATCAAAAATGAGATTTGTGTGGACAGTAATCATGGGTTTGGGTTGTCATTTAGGATGTAAGATAGTATGCATTAATTTATTATTATTGATTTATGTTCAATTTGTGTATATTTGACATATTAAGTTATTTAGTAAGTTTTTTATAATGGTTTTAATAATGACAATATGCTATAAGGGTTCAGATGGTTTATATTAGGGTTTACATGGTGTCTAAGATAATCTAGTGTCCTGATAATGTTCAAAGAGTAACAGACATGGTTAGCCATGTAAATATACATGGCCAATCCCTTATGGTGAAAAGAATGTTTGGCAAAATGTGGTGTTGAAAACCTCCCATTTAAACATGCATTTGTTTTACGGGTATGCCCATATGATATGTTGGCCATATAGTAGAGTGGGTAGTAATTAGCTCACAAAAAACACATTCATCCCTGAAATCCATGACTACATGATTAAATGGAAGAACCAATTTTCTAATGACATGCATAACCTGGTTTTTAACTCACCTAACCTAAAAACAAACTAGAACGCTTGTTAAATAAAATAACTCATCCTAAACATACACTATAACATTGGTTATATGGAATAACCCATCCTCATTACTGAATTCCAATGACATATGGGCATAAAACCATAATTCATGAACATCCCTATAATTCATAGGCTTTTCACAAAACACATATCCATTAAATTTCATGAAGTTCCAGTATGAAATGATATATGGTTTTCATGTTTATATGTGGAAGCTTAATAGCTTTAGATAATATATTCTCAGAACTATAGAGTGGAATCCCAATCATTGTTTTGAGTTCAGCCCACCTCCACACATGAAAATGAAGATCATTATCCATCAATAAAAATAATGTAAATATGCAAATAGTTATTCATATCAGTATCAATAATGGATTTCTTAGGAATTATTAATCAATAATGTTGTTCTCTCGATACCTCTCTTATTTTCATTGAAATTCAATTATTCTCGTATAACACAACTTTGTGACATCTATTCATCTAAAATTATTTGTTGGATATAGGATATTATAAAATCATTATCTTGTATTTGAGTTGGAGATATTTAATTATAAATTTCAAAACCCTCCATAAAATACTACTTATAACACTTTAAATTTTTTTTCTAAACCCACCTATATAATTTTAAAACACTTTGAAAATTCTTATTACACAAGAAAGCATGATTTTTTTCATCCTTGAAGGTCTTGAAAAAATCGGGATTGAAAAAAATATCTTATCGTTTTTAGCATTGGGAGTGGGGGCATAATATTTTCCTTTTTTGATGAAAAAAATTCATATATATGGTATTTTTTATTTCAATTTCATGTTTTTAGGGTTGGGAGGGGAAGTGTAGATGTGTAGTGGGGGATGGGGTGGGTGATGGTGTGGGGTGGGGGGCTGTCCAGGTGGGGCGGGGGGCTGCGCTGTCGAATTTGGTTCATGGATGGCCAAGTGTCAGAGACATTATATAATTATGATGTAATTTTTATATTTTTATATTATAATATTTCACCCTTGTATTTACTTTAGTGTTTTTAGAGAAAATATAGTATTTTACCCAACAATATGTGGTTCATGGTTGGCACACAATTCAGTGAAACTATGCCACACAATTCAACCCTGCCTCAATCTGATGCACGATGTGGACGATATGACTCTAAGTGTCTCAATTTTTTTTCAAATGAACCACATTTTAAGTGAAAAAAAACTGATATATGGAAAACTGACCAAAGTTATTTGGATTGTGTTTATACTTTACAAAACGATACATTGACCATTTGTAATGTGTACGAGTCAAAACCACCTCAATCTGAGGCATGAGGTGCTAGAATACTACTCTAATCAATTGATATCACCATACTTGTACCATTTAGTGTTCATATCCATAAGAACATTAATATTATTCACACTATGGTCAATAAACATATAGTTCCATTCTTCTTGACCATCACAAGTTGTACTTATGATCATTTCAGTTCTCCCTGAATTTTAAATCATGTAAAGAGTTCATTAATTTACAGATTTTGTAACGACCATTGAACCATGTGTTAGTATCCATACCCCATTTTCAAATTTTGTTTCATATCATGCATCATCATACATTCTCTTTAGATTTAGGAAGATTAAAACCACTCACAGGTAAAATCCATTTTCAGAATTGTTTTATTTTCTATAAATGTTACTTTTCTTTGAGGTTATATCATATAAAAATGATACATGGGTCATTTGTGATGTGTAAGAGTCAGCCACACCTCAATCTGAGACACGGTGTGGCTGATACCACTCTAAGTGTATCTCTTTTGTTTAAAATGGACATCATTTTAATTGAAAACAACAACTAGTATAAGGTCAACCGAAAAAACACATTATGATTATGTTGATACTTTTGGAAAATGATATGTGAGTCATATGTGATGTGTATGATTCAACCCCTCCCTAATATGATGCATGGTGTGGCTGGTATCATTAAAAGTGTATCTCTTTTGTTTAAAATGGACACCCTTTTAAGTAAAAATAACTTGCATATGGGAAACTGACCAAACGTATTAGTATTATGTTGATACATTAGCACAATGATCCATGGAACATTTTTTATGTGTAGGAGACAACCCCACTTCAATTTGAGGTGCGGTGTGGCTAGTACCACTCAATGTGTCTCACAATTTTTTGTGAAATGAACAACATTATATTTGAAAACAAAAACTAGCATATAGAAAACTGACCAAACACATTCAAAATGTGTTTATACTTTAGGGATACAATCCTTGGGACATTTGTGACGTGTATGAGTCAACCACGAATCAATTCGAGGCACGGTGTGTCTGGTACCAATCAAAATTTCTAAATTTTGTTTAAAATGGACATGATTTTAAGTGAAAAAAACAACTGTTATATGAAAAACCAACCAAACTCATTCTGATTTTGTTGATACTTTAGAAAAATGATCAATGAGTCAAATATGACATTTATGAGTCAACGGTGCCTCAATCTGAGGCATAGTGTGTCCGGTATCACACTAAGTGTCTCAATTTTTTAAAAAAATGGTCATCCTTTAATGTAATATCAACTAGAATACAGATAACTAACCAAACATGTTTGGATTCTTTTGATACTTTCAGATTATTATCTTTGTGTCATTTTTGATGTATAAAAGTCAAACCCACCTCAATCCGAGGAGCGGTATGCCAGGTACCACTCAAAGTGCCACACCATTATTTGAAATGATCAATATTTTAATTGAAAACAACAACTTGCGAACAGAAAACTGACCAAACACATTTCGATTCTGATCATACTTTAGGACAATGATACATGGTTAATTTTTGGTGTGTACAAGTCAACCCTGCCCCATTTAGTGGTGTGGTGTTCCTGGTTCCACTCAAAGTGTCTCACTTTTATTTGAAATGGTCATCATTTTAAATGAAAACATCAACTGGAAAATGGAAAACCAACCAAGTGCATTTGTATTGTGTGGATACATTAGGGAAATGATTCATGGGTCCTTTTTGACATGTATGAGTCAACCTCACCTCAAGCTGAGGTACGGTGTGGACGGTTGCACTCTATGTGTCTCTCTTTTGATTAAAATGGACATTGATTTAATTAAAAAAAATAACTTACGTTAAATTGTTCAAACATATTTGAATTGTGTTGATACATTTTCACAATGATCCATGAATCATTTATGACATGTAAGATCCAACCTAGTCTCAATATGTGGCCATGTGTGGCCAGTACCACCCAAAGTGTCTCACATTATTTGAAATGAACAACATTTTTTGTCAAAACATCAGCTGGCATACGGAAAACCATCCTAATGCATTTTTATTCTATGGAGACTTTACGAAAATGATCCATGAGTCATTTATGATGTGTACGAGTCATCCCCATTTCAATCCAAGGAAAAATGTACCCAATACCACTCATAGTGTCACCCCTTTATTTGAAATGATCAACATTTTAAATAAAAACAACAACTGTCATACAGAAACCAGACCAAATACATTCAGATTCTATTGATACATTAGGAAAATTATATATGGGTCATTTATGACATGGAAGAGTCAACCCCTCCTCAATCCTTGGTACGGTATGCCCGGTACCACAAAAAGTGTCTCATCATTATTTGAAATGATCAACATTTTAAATGAAAAAACCACAATAGGTATACGTAAAACTGACCAAACACATTTGGACTGAGTTGATACATTATAAAAACAATCCATTGGTCATTTCTGACATGTACGAGTCAAATACACCTCAA
This sequence comes from Viscum album, assembly GCA_963277665.1. NCBI lineage: Eukaryota > Viridiplantae > Streptophyta > Magnoliopsida > Santalales > Viscaceae > Viscum > Viscum album. The sequence goes on from OY728132.1 coordinate 1,972,078,089, forward strand.
TCTGAGGCATAGTTTGGCCAATATCACTATAAGTGTCTCTCTTTTGTTTAAAATGTACACTATTTTATGTAAAAGCAACAGACATATGGAAAATCGACCAAACTTATTCGGATTGGGATGATATTTTAGCACAACGGTAAATGGGTATTTTATGATTTGTACAAGTCAATAGAGACTCAATATGAGGACCAAAGTGTTAAGTACCACTCAAAGTGTCTCACATTTATTTGAAACAGATATCATTTTAAGTGAAACAAACAACTAGCATACAGAAAACAAACCAAATGCATTTTGATTATGTTGATGATTTAGGACAACGATCCATGAGAAATTTTTGATGTGTAAGCATCAACCCTGCCACAATTCTGGGTGTGTTGTGCTTGGAACCACTCAATGTTTCACATCATTATTTTAAATGATCAACATTATAAATGAAAACAACAACTAGCATACAGAAAACCGACCAACCACATTCATATTGTGTTGATACTTTAAAACAATGATACATGGGTCATTTGAGAATGTGTACGAGTCAACCCCACCTCAATACGAGGTGTGGTGTGTCCGGTACCACTCAATGTGTCTCACCTTAATTTGAAATGATCAATATTTAAATTGAAAACAACAACTGACATATAGAAAACTGACCAAATGCATTTGGATTGTGTTGATTCATTTAAAAAACAATCCACAGGTCATTTATGATGTGTAAAAATGAACCACACCACAATACATGGTACGATGTGGCTGGTAGCACTCTAAGTGTATCTCTTTTGTTTAAAATGGACATTGTTTTAAGTAAAAACGACTTACATACGGAAACATTGGCCAAACTTATTCATGTTGTGTTGATACATTAGCACAACAAGACATGGGTCGTTTTTGACATGTACGAGTCCACTGAGCCTCAATCTGAGGCACGATGTGGCTGGTACCACTCAAAGTGTCTAAATTTTAATTTAAATGGATAACATTTTATGTTAAAACAATAACTGGCCAATGGAAAACAAACAAAAGGCATTCGGATTGTGCAGATACTTTAGGAAAATGATCTATGGGTCATATGTGACCTTCACGAGTCAACCCTTCCTCAATCTGAGGCATGGTGTGGGTGGTATCACTCTAACTATCTCTCTTTTGTTTAAAATGGACATCATTTTATGCAAAATCAACTAGAATATGGAAAACCAACCAAACATATTCTTATTGTGTTGATACTTTTGCACAACGATCCGTGGTCTAGCCTCACACAATCCACTTTTCATGTGAGGAACTCCTACCCCTATTATTAAAAACATGACATTTAATACGCCAAGGACAACTATATTCCCTAAGTCACACAAGTTCATTGATGCACACCCATTGTCATCATCACTAATTTCAACGACACCTGCCTTAAACCGTGGGACATTATATTTGTGTTTGGTTGAATTAATTTATTCATTTCCTTATTTTGGGTTATTAGATTCTAATTTCTTAATTCAAAAATGTAAGTTTCTAAAAAATTAAATTGTGTATGTGTTATTAATTCAGTATCACATAAAATTACATATTTAGTTTTTAATTTATTTTATTCATAATTTAATATTGAATTATGTATCCTTATTTTGTGATTCAGAATTTACTGTTGTACAATTTACATAGCAGCACACAGAGCAGCATGTTGTTATGTGAGTTATAGTGCTAAACCAATGCCAAAAGTTTTAAACCGTTGGTATAGGTTCTGTATGGACTTTTTTCCAACGGTTCTAATAGAGCAATTATTTTTTGGGATATCTCACCTCTATACAAACTGTTTACATAAAACCATTGGTATAGTGTAGATTTATCCACATATACCAATGTTTTCTTGGAAACTGTTTTTATATGTCAACTATCAAAGCTTACATTGCTACAGTTTTTAAAACTGTTGGTATAATTTATACCAATGGTTTTGTAGCATATACCAATGGTTTTCAACTGTTAGTTTTCCTTTCATTTCTTGTATTGCTGGGTGAATTAGAGAAATGATCCATGGGAGAAAAAAATAAATTTCAATATAAAATATGAAAAATATCAAAATAATAATCATGAGATTAAGAATTTGGAAAATTCATTGAATGTTGAAATGTTTGAAAATGTAACATCATGTCGTAATAGTAAACTACAACACGTTGTTATGAAAAAAGGTATGTAATGTTCTTGTATATCATATGTGAACCATTATGAATTCATCATTGTGAAAAAAATATAGAATCATTTCAACACATATTTCACCATATCAAATAAGACACATCACATTATTGAATGCATTATAGTGCTACAAAATTCTAGGAATTCTTTTCACAGCCATACATATTAAAAAACATTCCTTCCACAAGAAATATATATCAATCATCGAATTAATATTACCCATGGAATTTAAATGGAATTCATTTTTATTTACTAGATAAAATATTCATGAATAAAAATAATGGTTCCTAAAAAAATTAATAATAGAAATTTACAAGAATCATTAATCCTGATTGAATAATAAATAATCTAAAGAAAAAAAGATTTTTTTTTAAAGATTAGTTATTTTGGAAATAATAATCCTAGTTTTCATAAAACTAAATTGAAAATTTTATATCATAGAAAATATAATTTATTGAAATAAAATGATATATATGGAATAATGAATGAACATTCATACTGAAAATGGATTAAGAGAGGGAAAACCCAAAGGAAAAGAGTTGGGATCGAGAATCCCTATACAATTTGATGGAATGATTTCTTAATTTAAACATCCAAGATAATAATGTAAAATTAATTAATTGTAAAAATAAATAATTATACATTTACATTATTTATTATATTTTTTTGATGTTTATTTAAGGCCTTTTTGAGGAGTCATAAAGATAAATTTCATTATTCTAGATAGTTTAATTTTCTAGTATTCATGATTAGATCACATGTTTATAGGTATGGAAGTACATTTATAACATGAATTATTGTCCATAATTGAAATGAAAAGTTTTTGAAGAATATGAAATAAGATTAATTAGTTTTATACATATATATATTCAAATAATAAGATGATTCATTATATAAAATTTTAATGATTAACATTTACATTAAATATTGATGTTTTTGGTAACAATTAATTCATTTTGTTTAATTAAATAATATTTTGAGTATAAATTAGTTTTTCAAAATTAAATATTTATTATTAAATTTTAAAAAAATAAAAATATTAAACTTACATAATGAAAAACATTAAATATAGTAAAATAAAATGTAAATACATTATCCCAGAAGCCTGTAAATTTATAAATCATGAAAAATGATTTGATTTTTAGTATAAAATATATAGAAGAAGAGGATGTATGGTGGATTATTCCATTAAAAAAAAACAATACATTACATTATATATATATATATGATACTAAAGCTACCATTCTTCATAAATAATTGGAGATGAGGAGAGAATAAGAATCTATAGTAAATGTTAAAAAAATAAAATTGGGATTTATCTTTTGAATTATCATCTTGGTGAACCTCGATAGTAAATTGGTTTTGGAATTTATTTGTGACCAAATGATCCTATACATTTTTTGGGTTCTTTGGAAGGGAATTTTTATGAATTTGGTCATGGATCAATGCTTGGAAGGTATGGGGATTAAAGGTGGTGAGTGGTGTTATTTATAGGGGATGATATGGCTATTTTCGCATTATTTTATTCACTAGTTTATTATTTTTTCTCTAGTAAATGAAATGATTGAAAATAATTTCCGAATCTATTATTTAATAAGATTTATGTTGATATTATTATTCGTAGATAATCCATAAATCATGGAATAATGTATTTAATTTATAAAGTATATATACAGTAAATTACCGTATTTTAATATTCAACATAAAATCATGTATTTCAGAACAATAATTAAAATTCAACATAACCATTTTATTATGTGTTGAAATAAAAATAGAACTACATATGATAAAATTAATTTTCCAAATATGAAAATTTAATTTTTCAATAAAAAGATCACTTTCTTGAAAATTAAAGATTTTTAAAAAATTAAAAATTTAATAATTATTTAAGGAATCATAAAATTATCCTATAATAATAAGACAACTAAAAAAATTATTGATTTATTTTATGAATAAGATCCTATTTTAGATAGCTATATTAATTATAAAATTAAAAAAATTGGTTTTTTCAAATACCAACACTCAAAAAATATTATAATATTTAATTACATATACTACGTTATATTTATATCATGTTATCATTTATAATATAGAAAAGTTTTATATATAATCTCATTCATTAGGTTACTATTCAATTAAATGAATTTATTTATTTTATGGTCACAACATTATTCAAAAGGTCAAGTTACTATTTCATTGGTATATGTACTTGAACTCTTATCAAGAACTATTATTTAATTCATTAATAATTTATAATGTTTCTAAAGTTTCCTTTTCTTATTTTACAATATTTATAATATATTAACTAATTAAAAGAAGGGAATTTCCATTTAAAAATTCTGGGGTAATTAAATTCTTCAACCCTTATAAAATTTCTAAAATAATTTTTTTTACATTCTATAATGATATCATGTGAGGGTAATTATCCATCATAACATCCGTGGGATCTCAAGATTCCTCATCACACATATTGTTTCACCATACTACATTGAAAAGGTGATTAGTCTTATTGTGTTGAAATTCATCTCCACAGTCAAAGATCATCACTAGCCATTCCTTATATGAGAGATCATTTTACAACTATACCACCTATGGATTCATTAAATGTGATGGATCTAATATTTACTTATGTAATAGGGATACATGTAATACAACATGTATGTGGGATAAGGTTGGTTGAGGTACACGTGGATATGCCACAACTCCTGAATGATATATAATCTCTATGGGTTCAGTGTGCTTTGGTAATATGTTTTATTCTCCCAAAACCCCATGATCCTCTTCTATATTGATATTTAGAGGAATAAAATTTATCCAACCTCAATATGTAGGTCTCGATAACGATTTTATATATCGATATTATGTCAACTATGGGATACCTTGATGTGAAGATGCATGGTTCTCACCTTATCAAGAATTTATCCTTCCAATATATATACAAGAAGCTAACAATAACTAACTACATCCTAGTAGGCATATGTTCTTTTTAATTTACCATAAAGAGATTCATATGAAACCATATGTATGATAGAGTGAAAACTTATTTTATATGAGAACTCATCCACTGGTATATGTGGTCCCATTATCCTTTAATATCCATTGAACATGTTCTAAACATGTCTCCTAGTGCCTATATTTTCTATTTAGTTTGGATAGGAGTTTGAGGTAGATAAGATGTACTAATGATCTGGTAATTGTTTACAGCATGAAGAATACTTTGCATCAAAAAATGCTGAATCATAAATCTAAATATAATTTAATGAGTCGATGTACTCCATCTAGCCTTAACCAATTCTCTGATGTATATTCACGTAATTTAATATAGTGAGATGTCCTCCCATATTTCGATAAAGTGATATGTCTTTGTATGATGATCCACAATAACCCACATTTATAAGTTTCTTTAGTATTTCTTCAAATGTCATGTAATAATACGCATGTTTTGTATTTCCCATATCCATGTTGGTATGGGTAATGGTCGAATAATCCCATTATATTTTTTTTTTCATCCTTTACTTTCTGACATACCAGACACATTGATGTATATTCAATTATCTCCTTTTTAATATTGTCCTGCCACTAGTTCAAATATAGATCATAATACAAGTTTGATATCCATAAGTGAATTGATATGATTGAGCTATGTGTGGAATTCAGAATCGCATTCATTATCTCTATATTGGATGGTAGACGTAGTCATAACCCTATTATTGCAACTATTTCCCAATATATTTTGACAATTAAATATGTTTCTTTTTTTAGATCTTCCAATATCTTCTAATATTTTCCATCTATTCATGGGTCATCTATTATTTTCTACCTCAGGGAATATTTTTAATTCATCTGAGAAATGATTGGTGATGTTTCTTCATTATTTATTCCTAGTTCAATCCTTTTCAAATCTATTTAAATTCGATCCTTCTAAATTTTAATCATGGATAATGCTGTAGGATGCGCTATACGTGGAGAATCATACAATTTATTTTCTGAATAAGGAGGATAGTTGATATAGAAATCATAATAATACATGATCATTCACTATCCTTTCTATAATATATTATTCTGTTTCTATTGAATAAAAATTTGAGGCTTTGATGATCAAAATATATCTCATACTTCTCCAAACCAAGGATGTTTTTTAATATGTACATTTAATAGATCACTATTGTAGATTCTAGATCTTGTGTGGGATAGTTTCACCCAGGGATTTTCAGATTCCTCATAGATAGGATATCACATTACCATTTTGCATAAGTAAAGATCCTAATCAAATATTTGACGTATTGTTTTATACATAAAATAGAACAACAGTACTCAGATGTGGTATTATTTGTGATGTGAAAAAACCTAATTTTTAACTCGTTGAACTAGTCTTCACATTCAAATTTATAGAAAAACATTCCACCCCAATTTTTCATAACGGATAGTTGGCTTTAAAATCACAGGAAGATCTTCACAAATCGCTTATTAAACCCGTCTAGCCCATGGAAACTATGAGTCTCATTTACAGATGTTGTCTTATGACACTATTTGATTTCCTCTATATTATGTGGGTCCATATATATTCTATTTGTTATGATAAAATTCCTCATGAATGAATATTCCCAAATCTATAAATTATATTGATTTTATTTTTTATATAAATTAACTATTATCAAGGACTGCATCATTATATTAAAATTCACCCCTTGTATTTCCATGATATTTTTGTACATAATATTATTATGTATAATACTAGAACATATATTTGGGGGAGGGGGTAATCTTTAATAAAAAATTTATTAATTCCCTGAATATTTATAGATCATTAGTGATTTCAAAAGGAATTATTGTGAACTCATAATGTCCATACCAAATACAAAATGCAGTCTTGGAAATATCTTCCTTCCTTAACAATAATTCATGATATCCAAACTGAATATCCACTATATCGATATATGTGGCACCACCATTTGATAGGGCATTTAATCAATCCATCAATGGGTATAATTATAGTTTATTGTGAAAATAATGATCTCCTAATAATTAATTAATAAGTACATTGATACATCATTATTCTTGAAAAAAGGACTAGTGCTCCCCCTGTTTATGTACTAGGGCGTACAAATCCATTTTCCATATTATATTGTTACAGAACATTCAGTTCGTACAACACAACGGTGTCCATTATATAATGTGTATTTGATATTGGAAGTGATATACGAATATGGTCAATTGAGAATCCAAACACTTGGTCAGAAGGGAGATCATAAAATCCATTAGGTAACACATCAGTGTAGTCTTATACAATCAGAATGTATTTGATTATGATCCACTCTTTTTTCTCAAATATTGTATATATATATAATTTATCATATCAAAATTACATCTACACATGATACAATGTTTTTTAAGTATATTAATCCTCATTATTAATCATTAATATAATTCTAGTATACCTTTGTATGTGAACAATGATCACTTTCTTAGCAATTGGTGTGGATTTGTATAATGGTAGAAATTTCATGCCCAATATGGCATTAAACACCGCAATGGGAGGTAATATAAGACATTCATAGAGGATTAGTATATATAGATTAATAGTGGAGGAGTTATATACATTATAAATAGTATGTTTATAATGTATTGGTTTCAAAAATAACTCAACCTCTATATTTTTATATTCTGTTTATACTATTATACTAAACCTAAAATATATGAAATAATGTGATCCACAAGAATACACTATTAATTTTTCTATTATTAAATGATTAACTAGATTACCTTCCCTGAAATAATTAGAGGAAGCCACATCAACAGTTGTTAAGGAATAAACATTCCTTTGTTTTTTTGTGTTTGGTGATTGATTATGCTGATTAACCTCTAGGTCTAATGGTTTATTGCACTAACTTTATATATTTCTATTTGTACTTACAATTACTTCTTATAAAAAAGGTTGTTTCTCTCATTTCAACCACACCATATTCTTGCTTCCTTATGACTCCTATTAAATCATGAGAATAGTGGACTTCTCTCCGACAAAGTAATCATTTTCCCATCCAATTAAGAAAATTGGATTAGTTCTTCACCTAAAATTTTTACATTAGAGTCGTTTATTTTTCATTCCACCTTTTACATTATATCATCTAGCTTGAAAATTCATTTTTTTCATATCTTCATATCCATGGGACTATTTTCAAAACTCCATATAAATTTTAAGAACCAGTAATACAGTGTCTTAATTACTCCAAAAGTCATTAATCTCATGTTTCATTCAAGAGTATGAATCTAAACCACTATATGATATATCAATGTTGAAATAATTTTTCACAACAATACCTAATGAATAATATGAAACGGAATGTTTAATTTTATTTGTTGGACTTTATAGGTTCAAATTTCTTTTTCTTTATCCCTATGAATTTTCTCCTCATCATTATATGAAGAGTCTGAAGGAAATATTTATTAATAAACATTAACTTAAATTGTTCCCAATATTTCTATTCAACTCCATCCATCAGAATGCTTATATTTATCAATTTCAACCATTTTTTAACATATCTATTTATATTAAAAAGCATCTAGGGTCAAATTATATCTCTCATAACATCAATGAATATAAATGATATTCGATATTGAGTTTTCCCAGAATTACATGATGAGTAGATTATATGATCCACTAGATGTAAATGTTTATGGTTGCTTCAAACACTCGATAGTCAGTTTCACCCAAATAGGTGTGGGAGGATGTTCAACATTATTTAGATTATTTTTCATTGAATGAGGTATACAGTTAATCATCCACATTATATTTTGATCTCCATCTCCTAAGGAATTTTTAATGTGGTTCATGAAATCACCACATTATCCATAACGGAGGATGATGGGATAGTTTATCTTGGTTATAACTATTTTCATAAACAATTTTTTTAAAAAAAATATATTTCACCTTGTCATGAATAGATAAATTATTATTTTGGGAAATTAACTATAAAAATATATATTGTGGTATTTATATGATTAGAATTTTTTAAAAAGGAAGATTCTTTATATCAAACATTTACGTATTATAAATCGAAGGGTTCCCTATAGGGTTATATAATACTAATTAAAAAATTCACTATATCATGCTCAGATACAAACTATAGCGGCCTTAATTTTATATATATTTCATCATTAAAAAGAGAAACAATACAATAGTGTTACAAAATTAGGATCCAATGTTTTATTTCTAGTGGAAAATTATGTCCAATCATATTATTAACATAATAAAACATACTCATTATTTAATTACATCTTATATAACTTCTAATAGGACATTGTGTTCTCTATTTTATAAGGTTTAAAATAAATATATAAATTATTTGATGAATTTAGCCTAAATCCTAGTAATATGAGGAATAAGAGAAATGAAACACAGGTGATCATAATCATCATCATCATAACATAAGAAAATGATTGAAATCAAAAACATAATAGAATCATTATATAAAGTCAAGGAATTTTAAAATTCAATATAATGAAACATCATGTATTAGTGGTGAACTACCACACATATTTGTGAACAATGCTAGAGTCATGCTCCTGCATAAGAAATGCAAATCATAAAAAATCATCATATTGAACAAATATAGAAACACTTTCATGCATATTTTACCATAAATAATGAGTTAAATAAAATTTCTAAATTCCATTGTGAAACATATTATTTTTTAGGCATCTATCACATCATTAAATGTGCATAATCATTCAATGAAAATAAAACATATATCAATAATGGACATAAAATAAACCATAGAAAAGACAATGGTTTCGTGAGAATTTAATAAATCATATATTCCTGAATATTTATTGGGGATTCGTAAAATATAATGGGAATAATAAAATTTGTATTATAATCATCAATATTGAGTGAATAAGAAAAAATATCTACAGAAGTAAAAGATATGTGTTTTATAATGAAGAGTTCATTTGAAAAAAATGCATGCATTTGTCATAGAGCCTGATTGGAAACATTTATATATGAAAAAAGAAATTGGATACTAAAAAAATGGTTTTTATGGAACAATAATAGAACATTTGAATTGATAATAAATTGATACTGGGAAAACCAAAAAAGAAAGTGACTTACGTTTGAGAATCCCCTTACATTTATTCTGAATTATTTTCTCACAAAAATCTCATGTATAATCAAATAAAACTCATTAGTTAAAAAATAAACAAACTATAATAAATTAAATATATTTATTATAATTTTTTAATTTCATTTATGACCTTTTTTATTAGTGTTACAGATGAATTTCATTGTTTGGGAGTGTTCATTTTTCGGGTTTTCATGATCAGTTATCTTGTTTATAGGTATGGAAGATCAAGTATAATTGAAATGATTGTAAAATATTGAAATTATATGTTATAAAATTTCATATAGAGGGGTAATTGGTTATATATATATATTTTTTTTCCAAATATGAGGATGATTCATTTGATAGAATTTTAATGATGCTTGTGTAGATTAATTTTAAGAGTTTCGATAAAAAAACTAGTTTGGTTTTATTATTTAATATTATGGATATTTGTTTATTATTGATCCTAGGAAATGATAGAAAATAAATATTACAATATCTCTAAACTAATCTAACAGGTTTATGACAACTGATTAATCAAGTAAAATTAAATGAAAATGTATCGTCCAGTATTGATGTTAATCTACATGTCACGAATAATGAAGTCTTTTTTAGCATAAAAGGGATAGAAAAAGTGGTTTGATGAAGGATTATTCCATTTACATAGTAATATTTAAGAATATATATAATATTATAGATCTAAAATTCCAATTGTATATGGGGATATAGTTAAGGAATATGAGAAGAAAATAAAATTAAAAGAAATTAAAAAAATGAATCTGAGTTTGTCCTTTTGAATTCTACTCCTTGAGAACCTTCATAGGGAAATTGGTTTTGGTTTCATGTTTTTGGTTTCATATTAGGAATAAAATATCCAATAATAGGGGGAATGTATAAGATTAGTTATTATAATTTGGCCGAGGATAATATATTGTAAGGTGTGAGGTGAATTGGGGGGTGTGAGTTGGTATTTATAGGGGACGAGAAGACTGTTTTCTCGTTATTTTATTCATTTATACAATGTTTTGGCTCAAAACATCGAATAGTTTTAAAATTTTCACAAAATATATTAAACCATTAATGATAGTTTGATAATATAGTGATTAAATTATTCATGAATCATGGAATAGTGTATTTAAATTTTAATTTATAAATACCTTAAAATACCAAAATTGACTATTCACAAAAAATCACTTTTTTCGAAAAACCATAAAAATTCACCCGAATCATTTTTTGACATGTTTAATTATAAAATTCACTCCATGTTATGAAAATAAATTTACCAAAATTAGAATTAAATTAATAATTAAAATATTTATATAATAAAATAATATAGATTTTAAAATTATAACTACTATAAAAACACTTTAACAAATTAATTAAGGTCTCATAATATTTTCATATAATTATAAGAAAATAAAATTATAATTTATGAATATATTTTATAAAATTAAATTTTATTCTAAATACTTACATTATTAATAAAATTATAAATAATCATTAATGATTTATAAAAATACCAACCCATAAATAATAACTTTAAAAATGATTAATTATTTTTAAACCTATGATATATTTAATTAATATTTTCATTTATATGATGCCTAAATTTTGATTATAATTTTATAGTATAGAATATTACTCTGTCATATGGATTAATATTTCTAATGGTTACATTAGTATTTGAATCGTCTTTTCACTATTCCATTGTATACGATTCATAACTTCTTCAAATACCTATTATAATTTTTTTTTGTTTTCAATATTTATATTATGTCCTCTATGTGATTTTATGTGATATATAATATTTTTTAGAAATTTAAAATTTTATTTTCTATTAATTAAATATTTAATAGTTACAGAATAATTTATAAATAAAATATATATGTTGATCATAACATCACATCATAAAATATTAACAATAGAGGGAAAAATATTTGGAAATATTTTTTTTTCAAAACCATTTTAAAACATTCTTGTAAAAGATACACTCAAAAGTACTTATTTATGATAAATAGAATAATTATGAAAATCTTATTATAAATACATAATAATATAAATATATAAATGATATAAAAAATCTATAAAATATTAATACTCGATGATAAATCAATTTATTTTTTAAGGATAGAAACACATATTATATTATATGAATTACATTTATTGAAAACACTTATAAATAATGATTATAATGAAAACATTTTATAATAAATATTTTTGTGATTAAAATATAATTTCATATATAAATATGTAATGTTACGACTTATAAATAGTGAATGAAGGTGAAATGTAAAAAATATATATATGGATGAAAAATACACAAAAAATAAATTGGAATTTTTTATAACAATACTTTTGTTAACCAAAAACAAAATCACTGAGAATGAAGAGTTTTTTTATAACATGAAATCATCATAAGATAATAGGTAAATAAAATATTAAATTTTTATATGATTTAATCAATCAACCATCAATTATATATAATCGAAGAACAATGATTATGTATTATTGAAAATATTTGAGTCAACAAATCCTCTTGAAAACTGTATATATTTAAATTAAAACCCGTTGAAAGATATATCCTTACATAGAACGTCTAATATAATTAAATATAAACTTATCGTGACAAAAAATAAAAATATTGATGTTCTTATATAATTGAAATTGAACCATCTAGTATATCATAAAGGTATATCATCGGAATAGATTTTATGATGAGAAACCCTTACCTTGATTCCATATTTAATTAACAAAACTCTAACCTCGTGTTAAAACAAAAATAAATAAATAAAAATGTATTTATTAATATTAATAATTATGAATACTGATTTTAATACATCTTATGAAATATATCTTGATTACATTAATTTTCTATAGAATTTAATCTCAATCATGTGATAATAAATTTAACAATTTTTACAATTTAAAATATATTTATAACAATACATATCATTTTATTATTATTAAATTATTGAAATATCAATTATGTATCATTTATATTCAAATAAAATTTATTAAAAAATAAATTATAATATTCAATGTATCACTCAGTTACATTACGTGAAAAAAATATTAATGGTGGCCTATTTTTCGGATTTCAACGAATGATAATGATAATTTAATAATAAGTTGAACATATAATATATTATTTATTAAATGATATTAAAATTATTACATACATATATTTTTATTATAAATATTTTATTTTATTCCTATAGTCATCCTTGAAATATATTTACAACTAAATCTTTTTTTTGTGGTTAAACACAGCTAAACAAGAACACATGTTAACATGAAAGGCAAAAAGGTCTAAAGAAACGTTTATTTTGAAATAATTTTTTTTAAATATCATGATGACATTATTAAATTTCTTTAATGATATTTAAATATATGTTATGTTATTTATATAAATAATTAAAAATTATAAAAAGGAAATAATGATTCTTTATGGTAGATGTTCTATTCACACATTCATGTTTGACCCTACCTTTTTTTAATTATAGATGGAAATGAAGAATAATGGGATGACCATTAATATATCCTATAAAATTATAAAAATAATGTCGCATAAATTATAGTTTTTTTCAAATTATGTTTAAAATAGCATGATTAAGATAAAATACATATGTAAGAGGTAATACTTATGTTAGAGACAAGATCATTCCGTGGATGTCACCTCAAAATTTAAGTACATTGAATAAAAATGACTAATAAGGGGATTGTTTTCATAGAATAATCCTAGAGATAAAGTAAAATTTATTATTTAATTGGAAGTATTTTAATGGGGAATTTAACATTGAAGTGTTAAACTGGTATGTTTTTACATGTAAATAGTTTTGTACCATTGAAAACACTATTTTATATTTCAGAAAAGACATGAATCTATTAAATAACTAATGGTTAAAAATAGAGTTAAAAGTTATATTTTAATATGTCATTATCTATCAAATTCAAAAATATTCAATTAATGTAAATATTTAGATGGTTTTATAACTTTTATGTTTTATTAAAAATTGTTTACCCTTATTACTTATAATGGGATGATTAATCCCTACCCGTAGTAACATAATTTCAAGAAATAATTAAAATTAAAATCACATATATTTTTATTTATCAAATTTAATTTTTTGAAAATCATTTTATCAAATAAATGATCCATATTCAAAAAATTATATTTTTTATATATAATAACATTAATAGAAAAAAACCATTATTTTGTAAAATAATTTTTTATGTTGTTGAATTTATATATAATATAAAATTATCCTGGATACTTATTTTTTATGAATAAAATGGTTTTTTAGGAATTGAATACAATAAATTGTGCTTTTAAGGCTATAAAAAGAAACACCTCTATGAAAATAAGTGAGATAATGAGAGGGACAAAAACCATTTTTATTTTGAACTAACATATAACAGTAGTTATAAACATGATTTTCTTAGTTTTAATATTTAAAAAAGTATTTCAAAATGATTAATTAAATAAAATAGTGTTATATATAATGACATTAATTTTTTTTGTTTTTTAGTTTTTTTAAATATATTAATAAAATTATGGATAGAATAAATTTTGTAATCTATATAACATTTACATAAAATAATCTTTTAAAAAAGAATTAAAAAATTAAAAGTTTTGAAAAAATTATATATACTAAATGAAATAAATGAAATTTATTTTATCTAAATAAAAGTATAAAATTGTAAATTTTTATTTTAATTTAAGAATGAACCTCAATTTTAAATTTATAATATCAAAATTTATCTTCTAAAGATAATGATTTGAAATTGATTACAATATATTATCAATTACTAATGTTATTATTATATGATACAGCTAATTTATATCAGGTGTGGTGATAAAAGAAATATTTAACACTATTTTATTTTTTTACTATAAATAAATTATGGGGACATTACATTTTCATTGTGTGTCAATGACACTATAACTATGTAACATCCTACCAACTAATCTCACATCACTATGCATTCAATAGTTGACACATGAATTGTCTTTAGTTATTCCCCAAACATCTATTTGATAACCAGTGGGGCACATTTCATAACCCCTATTTCCAAAAAAATGCATCAACCAATAAATAACACAATAATTTCATCATCTGTTATTCCTCATTTAAAGGTCACACCCCAATGTCTTATATTTTGTGAATGATTGATTCTATAATGAATATTACATTCACTATAAAATTTTACCTCTCAGTCTTATCTATTTATAGATAATCCACCAAAATTCTCTACATCATTTCTGAATCCCACTAAGAGATGATATAACTGAAGATCTTATTGTCCCTGAATAAGAAAAATAGATATATGATGTGATAATGGAACCAAATAATTATGGGATACATGAAATCTTCCAACTCCAAGACATAGATTGGGTGGTTCCTCTCATGGGGTTTTAGCTATAAAGACCTAAAATCTATAAAATAATGAAACTAAATATTCATGGAATCTATATAATAATATCATCAACAAATTAAAATGTATATAAAATATCATGCCCATGAAATATCAAGATTAAATCTATTTTATATCTTATTTCATCTCATTAAAGGACACATTACACTCATATATAATCTTAAAATTTAGTCCCTTAATTGTAAGAATCTATAAATGTTATACCAAATATGACATGTCATTAATTAATAATATATAGTGTCTCAATATACTAAAAAATAAATTAGTTTTGAAAATATTTCTCTAGCATTACCAAAACATCACAACCTTATCCTTCACTAGGTCAACTAAAATTCCCCCATAGTGAGGAAATGCTTAAAAATTAACATCATTGATCTAGAAGTGACCTATCATTATAATTTAAACCAATGATCATTTTGTGTGTTGAACACAATATTTTGGTGTTAAGAATGCATCATTGACATCTATATGTATATAAGGATGCCATCCTTAAAACAGAAAAATGAATTAGTCAGGATATCGAATGAATATATTTTTAATTATATATATCTACATATCATGTAAATTTTTCAAATGAAAAGTCATTGCATTATACTTATCCAATAGTTATATACTCTATAATTTTCTTTTTTGAATATCCTCCTCTCTGTACCAAATAAAAATGCATCTTAATAGTTGACTAATCTTATAGACTCATTGGAAATCCCTAAAGAGATCACTGAATAATCTGTAAATAATAATGGTTATCTATTATTAATGTAAATAATAGGTCAAACTCCAATATTACACAAATAAATGAATATTTTCATCCTTTTTTATGAAAAATATCATATCATCTAAGAAATATTTCTCCATATATTTAATCATTTTCCATCTAAATCATCATTATTCAAGTTATGTTCCTTAAAAAAGTTAAAAACAACTTTATATGTTTGTATTTACATACTTTAAAAACTTATAAAGAGTTGCATATTAATATTTACTCAATTATAAGATTAAGTCTAGAGAACTCATCTCAAAAGTCATTAAAATATAATCCCTCTATAAGGGGAAAAGTGGATAGAGCTATTCCCTAGTATACTAATGAAACCATTAGGACTACTATACATTAATAAATGAAAAATGGATCACCTCATGGAAAATTAATCCTTATCCATCCTTCAATTCAATGATAATAATTTACTACACTCCCTTAGGTGTAGTAGAGGATCCACCTCTCTTATAGTAGTTGATATGGGCTCAATTTCGATTCAATAAGTCAATGAGGAGAATCAATATAATACTTGTCATCTTAATTATCAGAAATTGAATCATATGTAGATATATTGTAACCACTAATGGCAATTCTTGCAATCCTTATTGGTTATACTCACTCTTTTTCAAGGGTGTGTAAAAGGATAAACATATGAATATAACATGACCAAAAAGACAATGACAAAAAGAGAAACATATGATTTTATTCTATGGGATGGTCCAATATAATGAAATATTGAATATAGTATATATGTGATTAATATAATATATTTTATATACGATATTGTCTCTCTTACATTATGTTAAACCAATTTCAATGCACAAACTCTAAATACCAATGCTCCATGGGCATAATCATAAGGTATGTAACTCGACATGGTCACTAATGAAAGTGGGGTAGGAGTTCGATAATGAGGTACTTGTATAGTCCCCTAGGATATTTTCAATGTATTTTATTTACACATATAATTATCTATTTGAAATTACCTTAAAAACATAAAAATTTTCATATCCAAAACATAGATGAAACTTTTTCTATGTTGTATGTAATTTATTTTTGATAATTTCCTCAAATTTTATAGTACAGACACTATAGACTACCAACTCTCAATGTGGGTTTTTGGGAACACTAAATTTACATTTTTTTCTTCCATATCCCTAATTAAACATGTCATCGTTTATTATTTTATGATAATTAAAAGACCTTAGTATAAAATTTGACTATATTTGAGAAAATAAACACTGACTTATAAATATTCTTTTAGTTTTAGACTCCTATATTGATTTAAAATTTGTAAAGGACATGAAAAGAAAATCAATATATGTTCTTAGGTAGAATATCCTTACCGGAAACCATCATTCATATTTGTTTCTAGCATTGTATTTCTATGTCTTCAACATCTCATCACCACCAATGAGAGTTGAAAAAAGATGAAACACCATGAAATTTGTAAACATAAAATAGACTTACATTTGTTGCAATTAATGTTCCAAAAACATTATTGAATTATAAATATTTTGTTTATATATATAACCATATGTCAAGATGAGTAAAATGTTGTTATCCTCAGTAATAGTTTAACAACCTCCCCCATGTTCATGGCACCACTCTACCTGCTGGTGAGTCCATAAATCTTGAAATAATCAACATTACACATTTATCCTCCATGTATCCAGTTGATAAAAAAATTCCTCGAGGAAATATAACCAATACATAGTTTCATATGAGTCTTCACTCACCTATAAGGCATGGTGATGCAGATACTAGGTCATCTTGATTATGTTACCAATGTACCATTATATCATCTTCATTAAAGAATCACTACTCATAACACATCAATTTGTATATTTTTTCCTTCATGCATAACTCTTGTGTGTGTATGAGAATACTCTATTGTATCCTCATGTACCTCTAGTTTGGGAACATGGTAAATCTCCCCAATGGGATCATTCATGATTGACTTTCTATGTAGTAAAATTATCCATCATCTAGATGGTATATTTTATATAGAAATGTATATGTAAAATCCATATAACAATTTTTATAAGATAATAACAAATGTTGTTAATATGTTGGAATAAAATATTTATATAGGAAATATATACAGGAATGATAAAAATAATTATATGTTATGACTCTCATTAAAAATCCCATTAGTCTTCCCTTTTTATCTATACATACACACTAGTAAAAATCATATTCAAGGAAAGACTACAATGATCAATTTCAAATAATCAAAATTTCCGCACAATATATCATAATAAAAAAATGTGTATATCATTTAATCTATATAAAAATACTATAAATAATAGAATTAATGTAGTATACTAAAAAAAATTCCAACATGCCTATTCCAAAATCATGAAAGCACCCATTAATCATAAACAATAACTACCCGACACCCTCAGGATCAGAATGAAATCATAATGGAAATAATGTAATAATTTTCCCAATAGTGATAAAAATTGATCCATTATATATGACCATTTCGTGATCTAACATGACTTCCATAATAAATTTCCATAATATAGAAATGCATATCTATAAAAAAATTATTTCATAATTATATATATCAGGTAATTAAAACCTCATGATTTATAGGACAAATTTATTTAAGAGACTTGGTTCATAATAAATAAATTTTTAAAAAATAAAATAATTTCATTTTAATCTCTATAATGAGATATAAAAACTTTTTTATCTCATAAAAATATATAGGATAATATTTGGAATATATAAAATAAAATGTTTTCTATATATCACTTTAGAGTAATAAGAACTAAAACAATGGATATCATATAATATGAATGGACTTACAAGATATCATAATTGAAATATCACTTGAATAATCACATGTTATGAAGAATTATTTAATATTGAGTTAAAATATCATCAAAACAATTTAATTCGGAAACAATATGATAAATGACATTACCATAAGTAATTTCAATCTTCTATGATAAGATAAAAAATTGTATAGAGTCGCATCAATGATTAGGTTTATTCCATATTTCTATACATAAACTCATATGGGAAAGAAATAGTTCCAAAGGAATTTTAGTGCTATAAGGATACTTCCATTATAACTTGTACATGAATACGTGTTCTACAAAAAGAAATTAGTCTAATGTAATAAAAAATGATATTAAAATAAGGCTAAAATGGGTTGTATAATTTATTCTTATTGAATAACCTAATAGAATATTATATTTAATTCCAATAATTATGGGATTAAATAAATCATGGATGTTCATATGTAAAAAATATTCAGTAGACATGTTTAATGTTGTCTATACCATATATATATTTAATGACAGACTAGATAAATGACATCAAAAATATAGAATTCATGTGTAGTTTAAGTGAAATGATTAAATATCATCAAATGTGAAGAAATATATTAATAATAACTTCTAAAAAAATTAAACAAATTTTTTTATCCATAATAATATAATATATTTTATAAAAAATGGATTGTTTAAAACATTTTATAGAGTGGTTCATGAAATGGGGAAAGAAACTCAGATGCTTTTTATTGTCATATTATAATAATGGATAAATTATAAAAGGTAACATTAGAGCATATATATTGTCATCAATTAAACAAGAATTAAACATTATATATTTTGGTTAGAAATATAAGTTTAATATATAAGATATTATTAATAAGGTGAGAGAGATAATGTGTGGTTGATAGAGAAATAAAAACCTCAATAAAATTGTTGTGGTTTTTGGATATCCTTTACTATAGGACCATTATCATTCTGAAAATCCACATAACTTAACTAATAAAAAAATTATATTTAATAATTACCTAATTAAAACCCATTTTGATCTATATTTTTATAATAATTATTATATAATGTACTTTTACAACCATTTCATTAAAGCATAATTTTAATTTTTACATTCAGATAAATTTTTTTCTATGTCTCATGGTTTAATATCATGTGAGTAATTACTTAATTCCATATCAACTTTGATGAAAACACTACAAGTAAAATATTACAACTCAAATATCCTTAAAATTATTTATTTTCAGAAAAATATCTATACATGCTAATTCAAATGGTTTATTGATTTAGTAAAAATAGAAATTTTATATAGTTAGTTGATTTATATGGTAATACATAAAATCTTTTACAAGATTTATAATATATAATATTATATTTTATTCTATAAAATCAAACAATTTTCAAATAAATATTTACATCGATTCAATCCATATTAGATAAATGAAATTCTTTCTGTGAAAGAGTTAAAGGAAAAAAATCATCACCCATGAAGGATGTGTACCGACAAAATATAGATGATGCTTTTTGCAGAATAAGATGAAGGCATGGTAGAGGATGTATATTCATATATAATAATAACATTTCAGTATATTTGGGAATCTTATTATAATATTTCATGGTTTATAGATGAAATATGGTGTTGGTAGAAGAAGAATATGAATGAAAGAGTTATAGTTGAAATTTTAAATCAATGGTTTGTTATCTCCTGTTATGATAAAACATAAGGATAGTTTGTAAGATATATGATGAGACGACGGATTATAGTGGCATAGGGAAGATAATTGGAGAGATTTGGGATGATTTTAGTTAATCTCAGTAGCTTTCTAACCTTGTGGATAAATGTTTGTTAGTAATAGTATCTATAATTGGAGGGGATGGTTTTCAATATTATATTCATAAGTTTATTATCAAATATTATACAAAAATATAATTGATTTATGGGAATATGTTAAATAATTATAGAATTCTAATTTAAATATATCGTTTCTTAAACCATGCATCATGAATTGACCATTTATATTACTTATAATTTTAAATATTTTATTTTACCGTATTTAACTATTAACAACAAATAAAATATATTATAAATTTTTTAAAAATAATCATGCACAATTTTTAACATTTATAATAAAAATATATAATCAATTTATTTATTTTCATTACAAATATTGAAAATTTAACTATTAAATAAATTCTTTATTTATATGGAAGATACATATTTATATATTATAACTAATTTTGAGACCCTTGGAAAAATTCTTTACGGATTCATAAAATTAAACTATTATTTTATTAAAATATGATATTATTTTATTAAAATTTATGATAACCTATTTTTTATCATAACATTATATTTTATAAAAAGCAGATAAGAGATATATATTTTACAAAAACGAAAACCATTATTTTATAAATATTATAAAATTTATTTTCTTGGATCATGATATACATTTATATGTTTTAATTTCAGAAATTACCTAAATATTATTTTACAATTTCATAGGTCAGTACAATATTCTATTTACTGGGTTACAATTCTCCACAATCATATTGCATATTCAACACACAATGATTATATTCTAATGTTAATATTTATATCTTTCCTATGGTTTCCCTATATTCTATATATACATGATATTTCAATCATTTTTGTGTGTAATTATAATATATACCAATGTTATATTTATATTGATTTATGAAATTTAAATTATATTACATAAATTATCCTTCTATATTAGTGAAATTTTCGTGAGTGTAATCTTTCATAATGCTATTTCTAAATTTTTATCACATTTAAAAAAATTTATTTCTTATAGAAACATTTATTCTCAAATTATAATTTACAATTAAATATAAACCAATATTTCTTGTCTTCAATATTTCATTAATGTGATAATTATAATAAAGAATTACAAAATTTTAGTCATTTCTATAATTATAGTGTAACCTTAATTTAAAAAAATTATGGGTCATTATTTTCTTCCCAACTGAAATATGTATATCGTAAAATTTTAGGTTTTACTACTAAGGTGGAAATTTTTTACGTTAATTTAGTTTAATTTCATCATCTAGTTCCAATGTTTTATCCTCATATTTATAGTTCCCATATAATACATTTATTAGGGTAGTTTAAATTCATTATAACACATCATATCTATGGTCAATGATCATCAACAGTTTCTCACCATAAGAGAGATAATTTTTTTAATATAAGACCTCTAAATGTTGTACATGGGAGATATCAAGGATTTAATTCCCCTATATAAACACATGGAGTTCATCGTAAATGTGATACATGTTTAGAAGTAGTACTTATAGATATTCCTTAACTCTGATCCAATCAACAATCATAATGGTTCGGATGTACATGTTATATAGAAGTCTTTTATTCCTATATATGAAGACTCTCTTCTAGAGAGATATATGGAATATGTATTTATCTTCAACCGTAAACTCTATGTCTCATAGATGATTTTTATCATGTTAATTCTCTTAATTTCAAAATCCCCAATGTGATCCTAAATTCTCATGAATTTTTTATCTATATCTTATTTATTTGGATGTCATAACTACTGATAGAAAAATAAATCAACAAATACATGTGTTTTATAAAAATTCCATTAAATATATTCATATGAATAATTTTAATGTTATACTAAAATATATTATTGTATGATAACTAAACAATAAAAATATTTTGATCAAATTATAATTTAAATTTTATTCACCATGATATAATCATGTGATTATGTTTATAGATAGGATTCTCCGATTGACCATCAAATTGGTAGTGATAAGAAAATATATATTTTCCAACTAGTTTTAAGATATTTTTAGATAATTTTTCATCTTAGTGAGGTAATACTTATATCTTCAGTGGATGATATTGATAAGGATTTTCGGTGAAACATCACTTATTTTATAAAGTATATGCCAAAAATTTGATAAACTATAATTTCATATTAAATATAAATAATAGATATTTATTTTAAAGACAATCTACTATAACCCATATAGAATCATCTCCATTTTTTACATATAATGATGAGTGAAAATGTCCATTATGATGTTTTCCCATTTCCATGCATGATGGCTAATGGATTTGTCATCCCCATGGATTTTTTCTTTTCTACATTAACTTTCTTATATTATAAAAACATTGAATTATATTTTCATAAACATTCTTAAAATTTTCCCCTTTATAGTTTTTTAGGTATATTGATAAATATTCATGAATCAATGGATGATTTATAATGTCATTTTATGTTCATTATTCACCCACTACATCTCCTTCATTCGACATTAATGTTATCATAATCATGACATATATCCAAAAATAATACCTCCATAAAATTAGAAATATATTGAATTAACATTTCATATAGATTCCTCATTCTTCTAATTTTACATGTAATTTATTTGAACTACATTTACCTTTTATAGAGGCTATTTTAGACAATAATTTGATAAAATTATGTTGATGTTTCTTCTATCTTGATTCTCATGTCCATCCTCTAAATGAACAAGTTTATCAGATCCCTCCCAATCTTCATCATGGATATGGTTGTAGTATCTTACCAATGCAAATAATCTACCACAATATCATTGTTATTATAAAGGTAATCGATTGACCAATAATAGGCCCAAATGATCTCTAACAATCATAACCACAACATTGTATCATCTTTCAATGGTAATATATATTTTATGATCTTATAATGTGTATATATTTCTTAATTATCCCAACAAAAATAATTCCATCTTATTCTCTATTAAATTATTACTATAACAATCACTGGTTCATGAATTGTATAATAATGTTTATAAGAATTCAAGTTCCTTGAAAAATAGGCAATCAAATTATTATTTTTCATTAATATACACCCTAATGAATTAATTTATGTATCAATGTTTACTAAAAATTGTCCCTAATTGAGGGTAGTGTAGAAATACGTACTGTGATATTCATCTTCTTCAATTCATTAATACAATCATATGATTCTTTAGACAAGAAAAAATCTCGCCAAAATGAGGGGTATAGTTTTGTGAGTATGATAATAATGACATTTTTCCCACACACATAAATTATTACCTATTGGATATAAGGAAAATGTGGATATTTACTATAGATTCTAATATATGACATTACATGCTAACATTTTTCATTGAATGGTCCATTGATAGCCATTTAATTATAATAACTTGCACTGGAAAGGTACATTATCCATAATTACATTAATTTTATTACATTTCATATAGATTCACATTTAATAATCTATATATCAAAATATTCATATGTTCTACATGATTTTACATTATATTATTTTTTATCTAATGTTCATCTTTAAATTCTACCCCAAATTTTTATGGGGATATATACATAATAATTTCATTAAATCAATAAATATAGTATAATCATTAGTGAGAAGAAATAAAATAATTATGAACTCGTGGTTTCCAATAATTTTTTGAAATCTAGTATGAGTAAAACAACTATTCTTAACATTTAATTAGTGACATCCCTACTGATATTTCACCATAAATAGTTATTGAACCCCACATTTCTTATTGAATAATCCATCAATACATTGTTGGGTATAAATTTTCATTTTCTTAATATATTTATAGTTTATAATAGTTAAATATTATTGATAATTACCCTTCCATGTTCATGAATTAAAGGACAAACGCCCTCAATTGTGTTTAACATGGGTGTATAAATCCATTTTCATGATTATATTTTTACATCATATTTAGATATTACATTAAAATTGTTTCCATTATAATAATAGTTATTAAAAAAGAATAGTATCAAGGTATTTAATAAATTGAGGACCTAACATCTCGATCATGAGGAAGATAAAGAAAATACTCATGGAATTGATTTGTATTATTCTTATGAATTGGAATCTATAAGATAATGATTCTCTAATTTTTTTAAATAATTTTAGATTGTTATTCCTACTTCAAAGAAAAAAATATCCCAAATTGGGGAGTGTATTCCAATGTAAATTCATTCCAATCCTTATATGTGTATATAATTTTAGTATTTTATTAGACATGAAGACTAATATCCCTCTCCATGTAGTTCGTGTTGTATTAAAAAATTTTAAACTAATCAAATTCCTAATATAGAATCAAAGTATACTAAAGGATGTATGAATCTAAATTATAGTATATTTATGATACAAACACTGACCTGCAGGGAACATTATACTTATGATGCATCTACTTCCCCATTAAATATTTTGACATATAATATATCATTCACTTTTTTATAATGTGTTTAATTTTTCATCAAAAAATTTTTATATAACAAATTAAAAAATATATATAATACTATAGAACATTCTATATTGTTAAGAGAATAGTAATCATACAAATAACCATATCATTTTGGGGATCCATCTCAATTGTAGTTATAGTTTATACCCATCCATATTATCAAGTCCATAGACATTAATATAATTTATTAACTCCATTAACACTTTTATTGGTACATTTTATAGAATAATTTCTTTACTCATTTAGTTATAAATACTTTACAAAATATTTTGTTTTTATTAGATCAATTTATTCTTCCATTTCACTTTTTGGATTCTTCATATTCCCTAAAATTTATTAGATATAATGTTGGTAATTTTCTTAAATAATAAATAAGAGAAACAAACTGATAAAAGTGAGAATCATAATCAAGGGGGCCTAAAAATTGAGAACCTAGGACGTCTGCTCAAACAAAATATGAACAAATTCTCTATTTATTAGAATAATATTCTTTTTTAAACACAAAAAGACTCTCCCTGACCCCTTAAGATAGATTAAATTATTTCATTTCTCACATATTTTATAGAAGGGTATTTAGGTTTTCATTCCCCTATGGTATTTATATATTGAGCCTCCAATATAAAACACTTGTTATAATTTTATTTTGTAGCCTAATCAAAATATTGAGTGTCACTAATACCCATCACAATCATAAGGTAAAATTGACAAATTTCTTTATTTTTTCGATTGTTAAAAAGATAAAATGAATTTTCAAGACATAAGATAAACACAATAAATAAATGATCTTTATTATTTATTATGTTGGTGGAAACATTTTTGGAGTACCGTGCATCCCTTGTGATGTTTGCCTCATATCCCTAGATGTACTTGTCTTACATTTTCTCCATGATATTAAAACTATTTACATTTTAGGAAAGAATTTTTGGGGAAATTGTTTTTTCAAAATTATTTTCTTTAATCCTTCCGATTCGATGGATTAGATTTCATATTTGGGAATCATGTTCACTATTAGATTACCAAAATAATTTTATTCCCATCTTTTAGAAAAAAACATAAAATATGACTTAATGTACTTCTATGTATTAGAATACATATAATATCTTTTTTGGGGGTTAATCCATTTTTGAACACTCTGTTGATTTGACAATCCACTAATAGAGATAAGCCTTTGTTAAATATAGTACTTTTTTATATATTTACCTGCTATTGGAGGAGGTAATTATTTATGATTAAATTTTTTTCATTACATTAGATTATTATACTGGAACTACCATTATGTTCTAATCATTGACACCCATTATGATAGATATATCATATGGTAAATCATGACATTTCAAGAAACATTAGTTTTATGAATGGTTTCTCAT
This sequence comes from Viscum album, assembly GCA_963277665.1. Taxonomy (NCBI): domain Eukaryota; kingdom Viridiplantae; phylum Streptophyta; class Magnoliopsida; order Santalales; family Viscaceae; genus Viscum; species Viscum album. The sequence goes on from OY728132.1 coordinate 1,972,105,000, forward strand.
ATATACAACAATTAACTAAAATAAAGGAAATAAAATTACATTTTTGAATACTCAATATATAAATCATATAAAATGGAATCTTTGAAAATATGATGAATAATGTATAAATTATTTAATTATCCTAACATAAAATTCTATATATTTCAATATAAAATTATTAGTTCTAATTTTTATATCATATTTTCCAAGATAACAATCTCCTTTTGTCAATTTTTATTATTTATATAGATTTTAATAAATAACTAAATAAAATTTCTAGATAGTGTCAGAACATGTGTATATATAATAAAACTTTTAAGCATCTAGCGTACATCATGAATATACCCAAAAATCCATTTTGTAGAAATTATAACACGATACTTCTTTTCAAGAACAAAACAAATGTTTTACATCCACACATGGAAAATGTATAATGGAAACCAATAACTATATATGTATAAAATAATTAAGAAGTTTCCCAATAAATAGATATATCTCAACTATTTATTGGAAAAATATTCATATCATAATCCCCCAATATAATAACATTATATGACTCCAAAAATACAGGATAATGTCAATGGAATATAATATTATGTGTTTTTGACATAAGTATAACATAAACAAAACCACTTGAAGACAATTAATAGCGTATTAAAAAGAATAATTTCATAATACATCAATGTGAATCTAACATAATAATAATCATTTAATCCTCCATAATTACTTCCAATAAACCATTCACGTTCTAATTCATCATTAGATATAGTACGGAATATTAATACTCATGGTGTGGTTTATAAATCCTAGTAGGAGAATCATATTGGCCATAAAGAATAATAATTTAGTGAAAATATAATGCATGATATCATATAAGAAATGAATCATGAATAATTAGAATTGAAAATGTGAAAAGTAATGTTGATCCAATCATCCATGGAAATATAGAAATGTGGAAACAATATAAATGATTTCATAAGAAAAATTCATAGATTACTACTTTAAATATTTCACATACAAGAAGTACTACATCTGGTAATGAGTTTACTATAGAATCCCATATATATATTATTACGAAAATGAAATTTTTCCCTAAAAATTGGACTTCTATGTGGATGAACACATCATAACATGTTCATTAATATGTGTTCCAAATAAAGAAATTTATTAGAATTCATAGTCATAATTATTAACAATGGAGTGAAATGAGTTGTGTAATCATATATAATAACTCAATCTAATGTCATATCATATTGGTTTCTATGAAATAGGGGATTAATAATTATTTGAATTTAATAGGTGGTTTATAATCATTGTAAATGAAAAAAATTTCCATGTTAACAAAATACGTTAAAATAGAGTGTGAAAATAACCATGAAAATGTAACTCTTATACATGTTCTTTGAAAAAATTGTCATGATTCATTAATGCAGGAATTTTCATATTAATATCAATAAAAAAGTAATAAATAATTTATTTTCTATAATATATTATGAAATTTAATTTAAAATTATATTTACAACATTTTATGTGGTGGTTATCTAATGGGAGTAAGAATGAAGTATGTTCTGTTTAATCTACTTGTTAAAACAAATGTAATTGAGAATGGACCATAAAAAATGTATATCCATGTCAAATAAATGTGAACTAAAACGTATATATATGTTATATATATATATATATAATATTTTGGATGTATATAAGAAACATAGATATATAATGGGAGGTAATGAGCAAGAAAATAGAACACATTTAAAATAGATTTCTTTTGAGATATCCCTTAACATATGTCAGGATTCATATTGAACATGTACAATACAACATAAATAGAAAATTTACATTCTCTAATTAAATATTTAATTGACATTCCATATATAATTTATTTTATATAATTTTATTATATACATTTAAAAAATTTAATGAGATATAATATATAAATTCCTACTTCTTTGGGTGTAATTTCATGGTTTCAATGTTTGGACACTTTTGGATAATAATACAATTCCATTCAAAAAGGGACAAAAATTTTAGAAGATAAGTGAAATAATAATTTTGTTTTTATATAAATTCTAATTCAACTAATTAGTAATATGTGTTCCAAAATAAGGATAATTTGTTTAGTGACAAGGTAAACATAAAATAGTTACATTATTTTGGCCGATTTGCTGACCATGACAGAGAATATAAGTTTTTTATGAAATTAAGGATATATAGTCAGATTTTAATTTGAAAAAATATGTAATATGAATATTTATGTAATATAAAACAATGATAATATAATTAGAATCATAATTGATTATCTTAATGGAAATTCAAAACTCAATATCCATGGAGGTGGAGAATTATCCAAATATTTATGATTTTTAAATTTTTAGAATAAAATAAAGGGTGTGTTGATGAAATATATCCCATCATAATAGTAACATATTAAAACTTTTGAAGACTATATTTATTAGTTTTATATATTTTTTCTAGTCTATTGATATTGTTCTTTATGCAACTATATTCTAAAAATTGTTGATGTGAGTTCATACAATTTTTTTCTTACACAACCTATTATGAAATAAATCTTGTATTTCACATGTACTAGTAATGTTCTATTTTACAGTATTTCACAATTCAAGAAATATTTCAAAACCGAAATATATTGTAAATTTTCACCTCAATTATACTTCTAATATTAATTTATAATTATTTTATTAATTTAATGAAATTAATTTTCTAAATATGATTATATTATCTTTTAATAAATATTTAATTTTTTGGAAAATATAAATTTCAACATTTAGAGAAAATTTTTAACTTATTAATAAATTATTTATTTTCGCATAATATAATAATATTATTATTTAATAAAAGTAAAAATATCAAACTTTTAAATTTAAAAAAAAATCCTTTCCCCTATTATATATATTTTTTATAAAAATGTAAATAAAATAGATATATATTACATATATATAATATCATAATTTATAATTGTAGAATAATTTGTGTACATGTATCATGATATGGATGTACAATATTTTGTTATATGATATGTTATTACTATTTTGAACTCTCATTGGTATGGATAATATAATAATTGTTAAGATACTATTCCTAACAGTTGGATTACAATTTTAGCATTAGATTATAATTCCCATGACCAGATTTTTAATGTTCATATGGGTTCCATACAGTGTATAAAAACCTCATATTTTATTCATTTATCATTAACTTGTATTTTATATCCATTTTACATGTAATTTTTATTTATAAATTAATATATTCTTATGATTATCCTACATTATCTCAATTATAATACTTATGAGATTGATATTTTTATGGGATCGAGAAATCAATATTTTCATATTTCAGTTATCTTATTATTTCCATTATAATAAATTATATAGTCACTGGTATATTTATTATATAAATGTGGACTTCAATACAATATAATAAAACATATCCTGTTTTAGTTATATTTTTCATTCTATTTACATAATCCTATATTAATTAATATGACACGTCAATTTAATGAAAAGTAAAAACAAATTGATAAAATTTCGGGTCATTGCAAAAAACATAAATCTTTTAAATATTTATAAAAACATACATTAGATGAAATGAAAAGGTATACCTGCATTGAAACATTATTTTTACACTATGACCAAAATCAGTTAGTTTGGGCTATAATGTGACATGGGATCTTATTCGCCTCACAACATTCAGAAGGCAACTGACTAGAATTATGTGTCCAGATTCACTAGTACCAAATAAATTTTTAACATAGTTTTTTAATGTCATTTTTCTATAATTGACATGAAAATATCATAAAATTGAATTTTCATATACTTTATTATATAAAAGACATAAAAATTAATTACCATGGATTTTTCACTTCAGTTATATATAAACCAACATGAAAAATCCAATTCAGTTGATTTTATGTATCAATTATATATGAACTATTATGAAAAAACTATTTTCTTGATTTCTTCACAATGGTCATTAATAACTAAAGTGTAATTTTGTTTATTTAATAACAAACATGATAAATTTTTACAAACATGAAGTTGATTTCCAATTCATTGATTTTAAAGGTCACACAGATTATACGAAGTTAGAGATTAAATGAAATGGCCATCGGATGTTGATCATCTCTAAACAAAGTCTTAGGGAAGCCCAATTTCTGAATGCTATAAAATTTAATCGATAACCCTATTTGAGCTCTCTGACCTATGAAATCAAATCTTGAGAAATGTGATACATTTTAAAAATATTTTTCACATAATTTAAAAAATGATGTGAAAAATGACTTTTAATAAAGGTTAATAAATATTCGATATCAAATAGCCATGAAAAATTATTTTTCACGTTTTTTATTTAATAAAAACATAAAAAAATTGGTGAAAATTTTAATATATTTTCATTATGGTTATCATAAATTTGACGTGACCAATAATTTCAATATCTCACCAACATAAAATTCTATTTTTTTAAATCGCGATCCTCAAAATTTCCAATTAATGCCTAAAATTTTTAATATTTCGCTTTATATTATCATCCGAATAATATTTTTTCTTTATAATCATATACTATTTTAATGAACATATCATTCAACCAGCATCGATCCCCTAACACGACTCATTTGATCTTCAATGCGAATCAATTGTTTATTATTTTCACGATGTCATTAATGTATTTGTAATTATTTATGGATGATTTATGTTTTTTATGATCTATTTTCATAATTGATATAACATTTAATGATCATTTAGTTCAACCATCATCATTCCACTGAATTGTCTTGTTTGATCTTCCATCTGAATCCATTATTTCTTATTTCTGCAATCTTGTCAAGGCATTTCAATTATTTTCCAAGATTTATATTTTTTATGAGTAGTATTTAAAATAATTGTAAAATTTAATGATAAATATTTGATTATAATGATGGATAATTCATTATATCAAGGTAAAAATACAAATACTCCATTGGACAAAAAATTTCCGTCCACTACAATGCAATGGATGGTTAATTCTATCATTCCTCAAAACAATATACCCATCATCTGAGGGTCAGAAATTTTGATCCGTAACTCTAGTTGAGCTCCATGACCTATCAAATTAAATCATAAAAAAAGATATTTATTATAATAAAAACAATTACATCATTTATTTTATAATCTATGTTAAAAATGAATTATAATGTCGGTTTTAAAAAAAAAAGATGTAAAAAATAAACGTTTACCTTGATTTTTTAAAAACCGACCTAAAAAATAGATTTTTAAAATCATTCCCATCTCTTATTTGATGTGATATTTTTTAAAAAAATAACATAAAAAACCCTATATCCCCATTTTTAACAACATTTATTAAATAACTGACTTAAAAAATAATATTTTTATCATAGATAACAATAACATCACATCAAAATGGATGTTAAAAAGATAAAAACCCAATGAAAAAAATATTCCATACTCATGATGGAGATGTATTGAAAATATACTCAAACAATAAATATATATATCATATTAGCATTATGAAAATATTTTAATATCAAAACTGAAAAACATAATTGAATTATTACAATTATATTAAAATCACACCTTTAATATAATAGAATAAAACCAATATATAAACCAAGGAATCACAATAAGTTAAGATATGCTAGTGTAAAATAAATCAATAAGAAAATAAATATATAAATTTCAAATATCACCAAAATATTTTGTCACGGGATGGTTTTGGATAACTATTCTTCATCTCCCCATCTATATTTTACTAGGCCCATTCCATTTACCAGATTCTGGAACCTGATTTTTCACTTGAAATGTGATAGCTATGCATTTTGGGCTTACATAAATTGTAGGAGAAAAAAATGAGTCATGAAAATAATTTCACATATATATTGTATTTTTTCAAATACAATAAATTAACTAGTAATAAAAATACTTATCATAGTTCATGTTATCTTGTGAAAATAATGAGTCTAGAAACATCAATCATACCTTCTACCATCTTTGAAAAATGTATAGTCATAATTCTTCTTAGGATAGAGGGTTATCCCAAAGCCCACATAATATCTTTTATAAAACAAGTGTGCAATGAGATAGGGGTTAGAATACAAGGATTTAATTAAAATAGTCTATCATGTACCAGACAGCAATTACATTGTTCCCAGCCTCTCTTACAAACCAGGTCATAATAAAATTATACACCATCGATTCCCTAGGTTGGTGTAAAAGGTTATAACAACTCTATTCTACAATGGATCAATACATCATTATATATCACCCAATACCTACTTCTCTATCTACCTTCTTCATTTTTTGACATATCCTCCCCCTTAGAGAGCTAATAATTCCATGATTGTAATCAGTAATGTTACTAAAAGAATAAATAACTCAAAAGATTAAAAAATTATCACCAAACCAGTTATTGATCATATAGGTAAAACATAGAATATCATGAATGTCTCTCAATAACCATAGATAAAACATACAATCAATTATTATTTTTAATGAAATTGCAGGGTATGCATGAACACATATGAAATAAATTTGAAACATGGTTATCTGAACCACACCCACACACATGTGATCAATGTCATAGAATCATATTTATAGGATGGATATACATTTTATGGAACATTCTAACCTAATAATGGTATTTCATAATAATTATTTTCCTATAGTTTGAATAAAAATTACACATGTACACAATGATTCAACACAACCACAAACCTATTAAATATATCTAGATCTGCAAGAAGGAAATGCCACCAACATAGATCACATATACCTTTATCTATTGAGAAATATATCCCACATGGAATAACTATATTCTATGACTATATCCCCTTCTCTGGAGATGGATAGAGATCATGCCAAAGGAGAAAAGAAGGAAAACCAGAAATAATGGAAGAGTAAATTACACTCAATCACCATGTGTAGATCTTATACTATCAGAGATGAAGACAATAGTTGTTGGAAAAGGTAATCCTGAATATGTACGAATGAAAAATAGTGATATAGCTAATTTTTCTAAATTATATAGATCTATGGGCCTCTGGAATATACAGACAGTTTATAAAATAGTCTTCATGGTGCAACACATGGCGAAACAACAGAATTGGGCCCAAATCATTATGAACGGTGGATAATTTTAAATAGATACATGAAAAAGGATCCAATTAAATAAAATTTTAGGAATATATATCATAGTAAATATTGGGAACCTATGAACCAAATAATGTTACAGTGGTTTAATATTCATTACCAGGAAAACCCCACCTTAACCTAAAATTTAAACTATATTACAATCAATTCTAAATTAGACAAAAATACCATATTTTGAAAGAACATATTGAACACCACCTTTGAATCCAAAATTTTTCTACCAATGATTCATGTGATAAAAATATTGTGATAAATATATTTAGTACATCCAATCATCTAGAACTGTCATGGTGAAACTCACTATCATTGGTGAAACCACATCTTCCTGTAGGACTCCATTTCATTCCATAATCCTCTAGTTTATAAGTATACAATTCAGTTAAAATTTCAACTCAAATATTTTCCTTCCACCTCTGAGCCTTCTCACAATAGCCTAACAAATGAAATATGTCTAGAAAACCATTATGGTATACGTAAACATAAATTAAACAACCAGGTAAATTAATGGATATCACAGATAAATCAATAACAATTATTTCATTTATTATATAAATGATTCTATAATATTATTTTTACACTGTCACCTTATAAATAATAGTGAAACAATGTTAGTATATATTAGAATTAAATTTTGATAGATACGGTGAGATATATGAACTGACATAAAAATATTCAATCATCAATATTTATATACTTCAAAATCAATGGAATTCCATATAAATTGACAAAAATGTACTGTGAAGAATAGTATCCCAAATTTTTTATGATATCGTAAGTACCCTATTAGTTTAAAAATGAATGTATTATGTATGGAATTTCTTATAAGGACAATCTTGGAAAAGAAATTCATAATGAGTAATAGAATGTATCATTTTAAAATATCGGAAAGCTAAACTAGGAAATTATATATATGATTTTCTAGATAAAAATTCATCACCATAAATACAATAAAAATATATTGAAATAGACCATATATCAAAATTATATAGTTGGATAAATATATAAATCAATTATTTTTAGACATAATATATACATGAGTACTCCTAGAATGAAATTATATTTAATAAATTTGAAGAATTATTTTTTTCAAAAACATATATATTAAATAGGATGACAATAGAAATTTGGAAACCACATATATCCAATTTTTTTATCATAGAGGATGGATGAATATTAATATTTATAATTAATAAACCCATTAACATATAATAGGAGGAAAATAACTCATCAATAACTATATATATAGACATTAAGAATAAATAAATTTTTTATATATATAAAAAATATATATTATTTTAGAAAACCCTATTGTTGTGTTAAAATATATTTTGTTTAAATGGGCACTAAATATGTTATTGGATGAGGGTTCTAACATTGGTACTAATATATTATGTTTGAATGATTATGGTGATAAGAAACATCCAGATATTGATTATGATGAAACATATTAACTAATTGTAATGTAAAAAATCCAATTAAAATATTCAATCATTAAAAATGTGTTATTAATATATATTTTTCTAGATGATATACATGATCAAATTCATAAATTTGAGTGATGTGAACTATTTCATTATAAAAAACAGAGATGTGTAATGGGCTCTAGTGGAATCCAATATAATATTAATTTCATTATGTTATATTTTTAGGATAAGGAGATATTCATTATGATCAAAAATTCCATTTTTTAGGGTATAAGTGAATAATTAATTTGATACATGTTTTTGTAATAATTTTTGTGGTTCTCAACACCATTTCCTGATGATCTATGTGCATGAAATATTATTAATTTTTAATTAGATAATAGGTGGCCCACACAACACCTCTGATATGAAATCATAGGTCAGAAAACCCTTATGCAGGACTCATATGCCGAGAACCTAAATTAGTGACGTATGCTAGAAACCTCATTTAGCTAGGGTACCATATTTTCATATACATAGAACCATTGGAATCCATATTTGAACAACATGAAACATTAAAATAATCCCAAATATCTCATCCCACATACCCCTCAAACATGCGTCCAAATATTATTTATTTACAACTCAATACTGAGAGAAGAATCTATTATGGGGGTAAGTGAGAATAATGTCTCTTCATGGTCTGAAACACAAGACACTTTTTTGAGGATCCAATATCCCCGAGTGATAAAGGTCCTTAGTTCACTCTATTTCATTAATTAAGAGGCCTATGTGAGAGTCATACTAGCATGACATAGGAGATCCATGGTTCTTATAGTAATTACTCACCAAAGAGTTGATTCCATGGTGGCCCACTACTCATGGAATGTCTACTTCATTTAATCCTATAACCCTTGCACGATGTTTATCTAGTTCCTTATAAGACCTCCGAGAGGCACCTATTCACCATTTGTTCATGAACATAATGGTCCCTATTTTTTATTCCACAATAAAAACCACTCCTTGAACTCTTATACCATTGGTTACCATATCCAATGGAGACTATGTTCAAACATTCACTAAGGACTCCATACATGAACTACCCTATAAATGGTCACACCATCATGCCTCATATTAGGAATTGTATTCAGTCTACAATGGGTTTCCTACACTTTTCCAACCACAATGTTAGGATAATTATAGTCAGTGTGGATTTTTTACCTTCATTCATGAGGACCATGACCCAAGAGAAAGTGCTAGGGTGTTCTCAATCTCAGCTACATTCGATAGGACCCTGTCCATATAATTTAGCCTATAAGACCCAGATCTTCCACATCCTAGTTGGTAGGATGTGGATTGTTATTACTTTTCCAATCTATATAGAATGATATCCTCCCATACTACAGGAAAAATTTCAGGTTATCACCCTGGGATTAATATCTTATGATTATTTGTAGGAGGCTACACATTTTCTCATCTCGGCCTCCAAGACATTTGGTTAGAGACTAGATGAGAAACATAGTCTTATTATCTCTATCTTTATTACTCCAATGGCCAGTATGAATAGCCTAGAACAATTCAAGTGTAAAGAGAAGAGTGGTTATTGTCGGCACCTTGGACACTTAGACCATTAGTTGAACATAAGTCCTTTATTTTCCTGGTCATTTTCATCCACTTTTCAGTAACATTTAGGAATGACTCATTCATGATATGTGGGAACATCGAATATTAATGATCATATTTTCCACACCATCAGTTTCAAGAATAAAGAGAAGAGTGGGTATTCTCTCATAAAATGCATGCCTCAGGTGGACATAGAGGTTTTTGGCATTGATGAAATCTATATGATCACCAAAAATCATGGAATCATCTTCATGATTAATCCCTAATTGGGAATATCAATGAAAACATCAAAATGTAAGTCAAATATTAACTAACCTATGAAATAATTGACTGTTTCAATAATCAAGATATGTTATACACCTATAAAATTACATAGCTCAATTGGAGGCATAATCAACAGTAATCACCAATCATAACCTCCTTACACAAGGTAACCCTCTTTATGTGTAAGCCCCCTCTTAACGTCATACAATTTTGGAGTTCTCCTTATGAGGAATCCCCTAAAATCCAATAGAATATCATTGATTCTACCTTGTATTCATGGACATAAATTTATTTATTCTCTTATCTTAATAAAGAACAAGTACAAACATAATCCTCATAATGTGGAACACTTAACAACGATACCAACCAAACAAAATGGGATTTTATTACCATAAAATGAGATATTTAGGATATTTCACAAGGTCCAAACCCTACACCATCAAATCAAATAATTTCACTCATGACTAAATTCCAAATTTGTTCTAATTCAGGATGGAAAGTCACACCTCGTCTTGGTTACTTGTACACCATCTGTATATGTCCTATAATGAATGTTTATTATGAACCTTATTCATAGTAATCCTAGATATAAGAAGATAATAATTATAGTTTGGTCCTCATCCCATGACCATAAAAGTTTTTATGTGACCCATTACGAGGCACCGATATACATAGATTATGATTCTTTTTATATTGGTAAATAGGAAGATCGTACATCGGTTCAATCCCGACATCAAATTAAAAATCATATTTCAAGATGAAGACACACTTTTGACCACCTCATTGCATGGATAAAAACCCATCATATTCATAATAATGATCAATTAATATATAATTATTACATAAGGGTATACGATTAATGGATAACCCTATATATCTATACATATGTTTCCAATGATGAATAAAGTTGGTTATTTAAATATTATTCTAATTTTCTTACATGATAATAATTTATTGTTCACTATTGAGTGAATAACATTATACTTGTGATTTAATGCATGATTCATGAATATATCAATAATTTATAAGAGTGTCTTAGAGTATGAAATAATAACCACCCCCCAAAATAGTGTCATGAGACTGACATCCCATCCTTTCGTCCAAAGTGAGTTATTATGTATAATTTCGCCAAACCTCCCATTGAGTATATGCATTTGGAAATAGGGTCCCTCATTCATAAAAAATATAGTACAATTTCATATTTATGTTTTTGCGGATAGTTCTAGTTTGGTACCATTCAAAGATTGAAACTAGTGTTTTAATTGAAAAAAATGGTTAACCTTACCTGAATCATTAACCAATATAATTGTTTAATGCATATGTCGGGCCAATTTTTCCTACCAAAAGATAGTATTATAGGATAATCATTTACGCAGTTGTTCTTTATAATGATATACTGATCTAATGTTTTTTATAGTCTATGTTATATATATACATATTTTTGAACATACAATCAGAGGTCCCTTCAATCCAATGGTCTCATTATGGATTTAACAAATTAATTCCTTTTATATTTATCAAGTAGGATATTCATCTATGCTGAGGATTCCATCAAAACCATAGAAATTTCAACACTGGTTCCCAAACATGATGGTATGGGTTTACCGTAAAAAATATTCAATCACAGAACTAGAGCCTACCCAATTTGAACTCTAGCTCACAAATCACACAGATCTAATGAGTGTGGATCGATGTTCCTAAGGAATAATGTGAATACTACTGTCTTCATCCATTTCGGCTACTTATCAATGGAATGTGAAAATCATTCCCACCTATATTGTACGGAGGTTTATCAAGAGGCCACATAAGACCTCATACATAATTCCAATGGTTATTTATTACGGTTTCATTCTTGAAATCAATATTACAAATGCCTTGTAGAATTAACTCCTCAACATGTTTAGGGTGATATAAACATTTATTTGGCCTAGGTCTTTCATACCTGAACATGTCAAACATCCTGATAGAGAAACAACCAGAATATAGGGTGTATCATTACACTCTATCACCCCGATAATCCCACAAAATAAATTTGGTGGAAAATTTGAAATGGTAATACACACACACCCACTAAAATAAATATATCCAAATTAATTACTTGATATCCTTTATGGAAGTTATACACTCAAATATGGTGAAATATTATTGGTTTGAACATACGCTTCTCCACACTAATCAATGTTGTTAGTAGACAACTCTTCAAAAACTCAATGTATCCCACCAAGTATGTTTCACTAAAGGCCGTGAGCATGCCCACACTTATAACTGAATTTTTCATTACTTCTAAAAGACTAGTTTTATATCACTTAGAAAAGTTAACATGAATGTACCAATGATAAGCATTAGGAATATAATTCTCATCCCCCAAAAAATGAGTATTGTCAGTATCCACAAATATTAATGTAACGAAATGTAAAAATATATATTGATACTCCAGATATGGAATGTTCCTATATCATTGTTCTTACCAATGATGTCTTGAGGCATGTACTGTACCCACATCCAAAAAACAATCAAGACCATCATATAGGAGAAGGAAACCATTTTCGACGGACATACAATCAAATCTATTGTTAGAGATGGTGTGGCTCATCAGAATGTCACCCAGAGCATGCACACACTTCTACTCCCATGAAATAGGGTCATTGGGAAAACTCCCTATATTATTCAAATGACCAATCAATATCATACACTTAATCAAAATATTGTAAATTGGAAAATCATAATTTTCACTCCATATCTGAAAAAAAAACAATCCCATGAAAACCACATCCCCTAAAAATTTTCCCCAGACTCTCTACTGAAGGAATATAAGATGAATACTCTCTAAAGTCAACTGGAAAAAATGAGCAAACCAATGAACCGATTTATTAAATATAGTTATTGAAGTTGTCAAATTATTAACTAGGGATGCTCAAGATAATTTATTCCCAATACCAAATTACAGTAAAAATTGTAATAATTATGAAGGTCCATTAGAGAAACATCTCTATGAAGGTTTTCATAATGACTTATACCTAATCAATAATGAGATCATATCATTTGATGAGGGATATGTAAGCCCTCCAAGTGAAAATAGGATCAAGGAGAAGTATAACTATCCCCTTTCTATAATACACCTTGGTTTTCCTCCACAAGACGTTTCTCATTATGAAAGATCTTTTAACAGTAGTATTTCATGTTTTTAAGATAATAATCTATATGGGAATGCAATGATGGGAATGTTATCCAATCATGAGGTACATGTAAAAAATGGAATGTAGTGATTGGCTATATGTCATAATCATTTCAAAACCTTATAAAACTGATCATACCCCAAGTATATGGTCCTAATATGAAACAACATCTCAAAAATTAACCACTTGTAAATAGAGGAAGTCATAAAAAATATTTTTGCATATGACAATGGGGCAAGGAAGAATCCACTCCAGTCTGACCATGAATAAGAGACCCTAGAAAAAGATGATGATGTGTTATGTATAAGGAATAAGCCATCTTTAAATGATATTACATTAATTTTCATTCCTTTATTCACCCATTAGTACATCATTTTAGAAGCATTCTCAAAAGATTGTGTGAAAAACATTAACTTCAATATATATAAAAAATTTCATCACATGAGATATAAACTATTTCACTATAATGAGTATAATAATGACATAAAGGTAATAGATTGGATGCAATGTCAAAATAAATTTTATTACCACCTATATAGTCAATATCCAGAGAAACATCAAGGATCCCTTCAACGCATGTTCCAAAACATGTAAATATGATTTTTAAAACAGACCACATGTTCCCAATATGGATTCTATAATAGAGGATTAGTTAAAAATGGTGTACTAAATATCACCAGACTAAAAATATATCAATTCCTAGAAATTTTGGTTTCCTTCCTTATCATATCCCAAGTATGGCTCTACTAAATAGACCCTACTCATAGATGCAAATATGCAGAAGTAATAGTCATTGAACCACTATCAATGATTTTGGTAGAAAATAGATCATGACATTGAAAAATAATATCATTAGAAATCATAAAATATTGAGATATACTTCGGTTTAGGCAAACACAACCATCTGATAAAACAGATTTCAAAAAAAATCCATTAATATTTAGAAATGGATGATCCACTGCACACTAAATGATGCGACCAACTAATTTCAGGAATGAAATCCATAATTTAATATTGTTTGATGAATTAGAAGCATCCATGACAGATTAGAAACACTTCTAACATGATATTCTTGGGTATTGTTTATCACGGCCTTCAAGGCCATTCAACCAGACCTAATGTCTTGTGAATGAAGAAAATGAAAATCCCCATCCCTCTGAGATGAGAGATTTTTCACCTCAAAATCCACCACCGTAGAAGGAATCATTATTCTCTCATTTAGTGATATTGACGCTGAATGAATCCTTCAAGATTGTCTCATCAAATGATTCTATAAGAACACATTGAACAAAGAAGACTAAAATTTCTAGAAATTCCATTTAGATTACTATCTACCATGAATATCCCCTCAATTTTGTGAATGAGAGGACAATTCCTCATTATGATTTTAGAAGAATAATGTCTCCTAATAGAATTTTAATAATGACTACAATACATTTTTCATTATGGAATGTAATAAATACCTCCCTAACAGATTTTTTAGAGCATGATGACAATTCAAAAGAGTCAAAATATTATGATCATGTTTATATTGTGCTTCATACTGAATATTTTGAAGCAGTTGTAGTAAACCAGATCAATGGATTTCTTTTAATTTTAGAAATTCCACGAACAATACATCATTACATCCATGAATTAACTAAAATGGTAAAGGTCAGATGATTCATCACCATCCTCAAAATAGGATAATCCTCATTCACTTTAATAAGTGTGAACTCATTTAGAGACATTGATTAATGAATTTATTAGACACAATGAATAACTACTCAAGGGAATCCTTCTTGCAATATACCTTCTACTAGATGATCCACAATTCACACTTCTAGTTGGTGCACTTTAGTAAAGTTGGTTTACTATAACAACTAAATCATGATCAGTGTGACTACTAAATGTGGAATACCACCCACTAAAATACTTGGATACCAAAATATTCTATTGATATATCCCCCCATTGAGTGAAAATCCAGACCATGGTGAAGCACAGATTTATTATCCTTCCTATATAAGTTAAACATGGAAGGTACTAGTAGTACAACCACCGATGAACTTAACATTCACTACACCAATTTAGGTACTAACACTTCCACATATTCCATGAATGTGGATCAACACTATTGAGTCACTAATATATCTATTTGAATCCATTAAGGAATGAGGAGGATTGATGCAGTTATAAACGAAGCATGACACAATATATGTTGATATGACTGTTGCCCTACTATTTTTTTGGAAGACCACATTTCCCATTTTCCATAGATCATGAGTCCCTCAGTACAATTTGATGTATTTCATCTCTTATTTGTATCCCATGATGGGGACTCCAGAAAAATTGGGTGTGCTAAAACATAGGTGCTTCATGAAATAATTATGGGATATAACCATTTCATGGTACACGAGATTTTATTCAGGGTCAATAAATAGATGTAAAGACATCCCATAAAAGTTATTCCTCTTTAATAGTTCAATTTAGTTGAGGAAAACAATTTTTAATATCACAAACTACAAACAATAGAAGAATTAAATAGTCTAGGGTCCAATTTTTAGTCTAAAGGATTGAAAAACACATTAAAGATACCCCTATCTCAAGAATAATAATTTATAATTTAATATATAATTTGGGTGATGATTTGAGAAGACCACTGATTCCTATTAAATACACTTGATTCTTTTGAGAAAATTCCACGATTGATCAAATGGTCAAGAAATTTATTTTTGAGACTAAGGAGATGTCAAGAGTAATTTTGTCAACTCAGGGATGAAGAATAATAAAATTATATGTTTCTATTATTACACTTCAAGAATATATTGTACATTTTTCAACTTCAATTCCTGCACCATATCATGTGGCACTAAATACAATGTGTCATTAACAATGTATGCCTCATCAAGATGATCCCAGAGATGAAAGGCCGAAATAGTTATGGGAGTTGAAAACCAATATCTATTCATTCTTAAATAACTATATCCATAGCTACATCATGTTGGTTTCATAAAATAGCTTATTCATGTTCCCAAATCCGAGAAATCGTCGTCAATATGGTGATAAAGTTGTCTAAAACTATTTCCCCTTCCAGTAAGTACATAGTTATCAAATCATGGATTTTTTTTAATTACCTCATGTAGAAGATTGTGGACTATGGGACATTGAAGATGATAAATTTAAATGAAATGGTATCACATATTTCTAAAAATATTATAGAAGAAAAAAATGAATAAAAATATTTTAGGATAAATATTTCTCAGATGTTCGGTTATGAGTCGGTTAGAAAAACTATCAGTCAAACACATTCTATCCTTTGTGAATAGTTTAAAATGATGATTATTTTTTTATCTTCTTCCCCTAAAATACTAAACAACATCTTTAGTAGACCATTTCTTGTAAATCTATTCATCCAATAATTGTTATTTTTATAATGATAAGATTAAAATATATGAAAATGCGTTTTTTCATAGGAAAATTTTTCCTTCACCTTAGTGGAATTCATTCTAACAATCCCAAAATCATGGGTACATCCCCATCAGACTACACAACATAAGTCTAATATTTAGATGTAATATTTTACATATAAGGATTAGATCATCAGTTATTTTAATATAATCCACATAGTGCCTCCATTCAGATATGATGAGGATGGTTATGAACCCAAATTCCCCATGATTGATTGGTGAACTGGGGAAAGAGGTCATTCGAGTCGACGGTACATTGGAATACATGGCCGTGATTGGAGTCTATTCTTCATGCACACCCATGATCAAACCATTAAATAATTCGAATCTCTTGGAAGGATCTTCGGATAGATTAGTATGAATATGGGAATTCAACCCTTTAGGACAATGTATTACCTAAGAAATCACTTAAGAATATCGATTAAATGATATTCCACCACTTAATCATCTGAGACATGTGTGTAGACCCATCCAGCCTAACCCAAATAGAGTGTATGTACATTCAACTCCCATTATGAGGTAATATCCATCTACATCAGGAAAATATCCTCCCATAGATCATGCAAATTAACATCACCAAGATTGGAAGTGAAGTCCTCTAGATCGAAAGTATGATATTTGGAAACTATTTGACACTATAAATGAATGGTTTTAAATCCTAGATGCATTGTGTCTCTAAAAATTCAACCTATAATCACTCAAAGAGGTGTTTTTAATCCTCCATGAGTTTGATATGGCATTTTCTGCTTTTGATATATATTCTATAGATAATGATTTTATAGAATTTCATGAATATATCTATTTCATAGTCTATAAAAAAAAGAAAATGATTGTACAATAACATTCCATATTATTGTCTATATATTGTAGGAAGAATGACATTGAAGTCTAATGGGATTTTCTAAAAATGGATCAAGAGTCAACCACATAATATTTTGGACAAAATGTAAAATGGGGTTACATGAAAATCACGTATCCCCCTAATCTATTATGCTACAGGGTTATGAAATTAATGGGAAGCAACCACATTTATAGAACACACTACGAATTTAATTTAGGGATCTCATGTCTAACTCATATATCATTTTCGTTCAATAGTATAGATCTTGAAATGTCAGGATGTGAAGACCCTAGCTTCATCGACATGATGTCATTCAATCATTATACCACCAATGTGTTGAATATTTTATCAATTGTGAAATTGGAACATTTC
The DNA here is from genome assembly GCA_963277665.1 of Viscum album. Taxonomy (NCBI): domain Eukaryota; kingdom Viridiplantae; phylum Streptophyta; class Magnoliopsida; order Santalales; family Viscaceae; genus Viscum; species Viscum album. The sequence continues at coordinate 1,972,123,265 of OY728132.1, forward strand.
ATGGTGGAAAGGGCCAATTCAAATTATGTGATTCATTATAAATAAACACGAGGTTCTATCATAATGAAAGGATACAATCCATGGATGAAATATTTCATTAAATTATTTACATAGATGATATGGATATGATTATAGAAAATACTATAAAAAATATATAAAAAAAGATTTTACATTTAAAAAATTAAATCTATGGTGTGGGCCCAAATTCAAACACACATATCTCATGCATTATATTATGTTGCAAACACACACAATATAATGTAACATTCCATCAATACATGATCATGTCATACTAATCATTGATTTCCACTAGGTACTCTAGAACAATAGATGCGTCCTAAATTTTCTTCACAACCCTGTTAACAATTTCTATAGTTTCATGCTTATATATCCTCCTCCAGGACACAAGGAATATGTCATTGACTTAGTACAACTATGGAGGAGTGGATAAATGGAATGCAACCTCCCCAAACCTATATAGGATCTCAAATGGCTCAAATAACATATGAGATATCTAGATTCTATAACCATATCATTATAATCATCATCAAGGATAAATATTAATGATTACATTATCTCCATTTTCAAACTACAATGTCTTATAATACCGATCTTTAAATATTTAATAGATTATTTGATGTATACATACTCTCACAGATCACCTGATTCTTTTCTATCTTGACTCACCAATCATTGTCATAATAGGATATGTCATTCCATTCCCATTCCAACAACATGATGAATTTTAGAGTCTCTTATTAAAATAATAAAAAGATATCATGATGATAGTTTTGTGATTTCTTTGATTATATGTAATCTATAGCTATGGATTTTGATCCTCCCACCATCATCAAAAGTTGCCCCTCAGCCCTCAACATAATCTCCAACAGCTGGTAGTCATATTTTAGTAGCCCAACTTTTTGGTGGTGAAATTACATGATATTTTGTAAATAGGTCCCATAAAACACTATAAGGACCCTCCAAAATAATGATTTAAATTTTCTATTAATTTCCAAGATGATTTTCATGGGAACCACAAGATTCCCAATGATCTATCACACATAGAAAATCTCTAAAATCTCAATACACCATTAATATCATATGCGTAACAAGTGCACTAACATCATAGTTTTCTCAACATAAATTCTTATTCTATTCTATCCTCTCATTTCCGACATTGACTATGTCATACATTCTATAGATATTCCCCCTAATTTCTACTCGATTATATCAAGATGGAATAAAAAAACATTCTTAACCCGGTGCTCACCATTTACCAATTAGCATGTGAGAATTCGATGTACAAACATTATGATGGACTTCCACATTCTAACCTACAAAAACTACTATTGAATTTCCTTGTATATATTATCCATTTGACAATGTGAATTTATGTATGAAGTGTTACACATTCTCATTACATCATCTCACAACATGACTGAAACCACTACTCATCACTAGAATAAGATGGCATGCTACCATCTATTGTCAAATCCATTTTTTCTTCTCCTATGGATATCTAGTCACATAAAACCTCATAATAAATATCTTCCAACTTACTACCTCTAACACACAGTTGATGTGAAAGAGTAACCACTATAGACTAAATAAAAACCACACCCTCCCCTCCACTATAGTTATCTCCATGAAACCCTTCTACTTGAAGACCCCCAACCGACATTCATGTGACTTCCGACTAATGTAAATTACCACCATGATTACATCACCACTAAAATAGTTTAAAATGTATACATATCCTAGAAATAACACTAACCAATTCCTATGTCTCTATTAAATATCTCTGTGACTAAATATTTAATTGATACTCTAGTGGTTTGATTATAAAAAGTAATCACCACCCAAGAAGATACTACATCCATGTATTCATAGATATGACTACCACTATATTCTCTATTACATGTGATTCATATATCAGAAAACGGTGTCTCAAATTACTTGAACCATAGTCAATTGAAACATACCTCTATATCAATAAACAATCGAGTACATATCTGGAGGAATCACAAAACACTATTTCATGGATTCTATCCAATGTTAGTCTCGATATATAGTCACTATTCTACAATCTCCTTATATATTCAAGGACTCATTAACGTCTCTTGAATCTAGTTAAATGGATACCCTTTCCATGTCAAGGATGCCAATGTGGTTTTATTCGTAGAGAGTTCATCAAATAAACTCTTAAATTATTATGTAAATCCAAGAGTTTTATGCACCTCTAACATGATCGTATGTGTATCTAATCAAAAAAATCAAATCAATAGTTTTTTGGTAAAGAGATAAATAATTCATACATGTGATATACCATTGAATATGAACCTTATAAAGAAGAATATGGATCTTGATGAGATTATAATGAATTTTATGCTTTTAAAGTATGAATAAGATCAGCCTCAAATGATCTGAATTTTCATCCTATAATATAGAGTAATTGATCATGTCATCAATGTGGAAAACCACCAATATAACTAATTTGGGATGTAAGATCTTATTAATAATATTTATATTACTCATTATAGAATTTGACACCAAAAAAGGAATCACAATAAAATCCTAATTTCGATATGTACATCATAATTTATTCTACAGAATATCAATGTTTAGAACCTCCAAACTTGTAGTAGTATAACCAGATATTGATAATTGATAACCAACTCACACTTATTAAATATATGAAACATTCCTCAGTCTTGATCATGGGGTACATGATCATTATCATTATAAAATTAAAGTAATGATAATCAATAAAAATAGTCCATATCCCATAAACCACATTCATGATAAAAACTAAATTTTCCATGGGTGTCACAATAGTTCTAATAAAATCCTTAATTGGAAAGCCCCCAACATTTAGCGTCATATCCTAATGATCTATAGTGGCCATTTTATATTCCTCATAAGAGATCTTTGTGGTCCCGAGGTTTATGATAATTATGAAGTTGATTCCATCTTCTAAGGTATTCAACATCAGGGAAGATTCCTGTATAATCCACTATAGAAAAAGGATGATAGATTCTAGAATAACATTCTTCCCCATTGGCTAAAATCACTGACAAATGTGTGATAGGATATATATTATTACTCATATGACCAAATTTTCATTCCTTGAGTTCTTTTGGACATAAAAAATAGACTATTCTCCCATACATGGGAAAGATTATAACATGAATATGATGTTATTAAATCTAGGAAAAATCATTTATAAATAGATAATATATATATTTGTGTTATATGATCTCATCATGTTCTCCAATTGGTTGCTTGAGAAATTCAATCCTCCTAACTCATACCTGAACCTCCAACATATATGTGATATAGAATAATCATTCCATGTTCAACCAAATATCAATAGTAGTAGGGAGAATTTATTAATGTGATGTAATATAAATATCTCAAGGGATACTGAGATGATGTAATGAATTATGTATTTTTTTAAATTACTAGAGAAGGATGAAAATTCAAAATATAATATATCTAATCATCACATGAGATTCATGTGAATAAAATTAATACAGTGTATATAATTACATCATTGACCTACATCACCCTATGCCTTGATTGGTCCACGTGGTGTTGGTGATGGGAGTATATCATTGTTTTATTAACTATAAATTTGTCCACCCTCATATTTTCACATAATTATATTCTGGGACTACTTATAAGGGGTACCCAGATCGAGCATAGGGTTCCCTAATCACAACACATCCTATTTCATGTTGGAACTACTACTATTTATGTGCCCATAATATTAAATCATGTCATGAAAACACAATCAATATGACCTCTCTCATCAGAATCATAACCTTTTCCATTTCATGGGTGATTGTATCTTCGATGTGATCATTGGTCTATAGATAAATCTGTCTGAGTCCAATCGTTATTTTTCATCATATGCTGAGAATATAACACCAACCTCATAAAAGATTCTATGAATTAATATTATCAATTTTAGTCCCAACCATATTTAGAAACCCTAATTAAATATACATTGAATATCTAGGTCTCTATAACCCACTCTATCACTCCAAATTTTTTATGAATACATAAAGAGATTATGATGGAATTATTTTCTCTACATATATACTTCTCAATTATCCAAGCATTGAAGAATACATATATTACTACATCAATTAAAAACACTGTAAGGCCAGTCAAACGAATTGAACACTCTATAACATTCATATATATCTCTAAACTAATTCTCAAGTGCCTTATGAATCTATATAGAGTTGAAGAATAAAGGGAAATATTCATAGTGCAATAGAAACTAGAATTATTCCCATTTGATCATCACCACATCATATTTATATGTAATTATACTCTTCAAGGTTCATTATTCTCAAAAATGAATATAATACACAAGGAAAACCTTCTGATCAATTAGCTTTCAAAATTTAGGAATCCCCACACAACTGACTGAAGAATACTCTCAAACACCTTCATGTTTGCCTCATTGTATAACCTTAGTGGTCTATACATCCATAACATACATAGCACAATAATCCAACCTTAATTGTCATAATTTAATTCATGGAATATGTTGATATTGGTATTAGGTGGAAATTCACTCATCTCACATGAGGGAGACACCATATTAGTAGTTCCACGAAATGTGGACTCTTTACTCAATCGACCATCACTTAATAAATACTGTAAAAAGACTCAATATTATATTATTCATTAATGATTTATTTTATGATACCAATATATCATTATATAAAGTTGAAATAATTATTAAGAGTCATTAAATATGGTAATTTCATCCACCTCACTATCAATAGGTTACTAAAACTGATATCTATCCATGATACACTTCCATAATACTTCTTTATGTTCCCAAAAAATCCTCTTCGTGGGTCTAATTGTTCACTAGCCTGATAATATAACTCATATGATACCAATAAACCATGATCTAAAAAACAGGGTCCCCCTGACCAGTTTCATTCTAGGTGTGACACCCCAAAACCTGCATCAATTTCACTAGGTCTACAGAAAAACAACATGAATGAATATAATGAAATGGGAGGCCATACCATGTATACTCATAACTATGAACACAAACATATCCATGATATTTTTAGAGGATAAACAAAACAATAAAAAATAAATTGAATAAATATTTCTAAAGTAACAACTAGGTGGTGCATAAATGTATAATAATATAAAACAAATCATAAATGGTAATATATAATCCCAATTAGAAATGAGGTCCCAAACTATAATCAATTGGATATAAGGGAAAATGTAAGAGTTCCCTGCTGTTGATATCCTTATATGATAACTAAACTTGGCCAATGCATCCCCAATACTACTATGATCTACCAATGACATCACTGGTATTCATATCAACATTATAAGAAATGAAATTTTTATGAACGTCCCATGTAGTGGTGAGTATATACATAACTAATATGACTACCATAAATCCACAAGGATTGAAAAAGAAATATATAATAGAAGTCATATCAACCCAAACCTATAGGGAAAAGTTACCCAACATATAAGTTATCATAAATTAACCCATATGAGAGATAAAAGAAGATCTCCCCATCTATATGGAGGTCAAGGATTATTATATACTTCATAACTATTATAGTGAAACTCATATTACATACATCAAATACAATCTTAAAAGATAAATAGTGGAGGGGCCTATACTTTTTTACTACTCTCCATGTATTAGGGATCCCTAACTCTTATAGAGAACATTATCACTGCTAGAACATTAATATAGGGTAATAACACATCATATATAGATTAAATGTGACCTTATATAGTATGTAGGAGTACCAAATATTACAATGAAATGAGTATTGGCGACCCACACCAAGGATCCATTTCGGACTACCAACCGTAAATTCTATATGACAATCTTTCATTATCATAGCCATCCTTCTTGTGACACTAAAAGAAGAATCAAGCATGTATTACCTCTAAATATATCATGTTATTATCAATAAGGGATACCATCACATCATATGTTGAAAAAAATGTCAATGGATGCTCAAATGAAAAAATCATACTCTTGAATAATGAGGTCTTCATAGTGGGAGTTTCTAGGAGAAGTACCCAATGTGTATGTGTGGCCACAAAGAATGTGATCACACTTCATCATCTAGGAATGTTCCCCTTTGAAATTTAAGCAGAATATATGTTATATTATAATTATTATAAATGGTACCCATTATGTATCTACCAAATATGACCCATACTTTTCCTTATGGTTAGTTCACATTTACACTATTCATGATCATGACCTATTACCTTATCAGAGTATGACATAGTTCCCATGTGATTGGTCATTCACATACCTATGGTCTCATAATGTTAATTAAAATAAACCAAAATTTTATAATAATATATTTATATCACCATACAAAGAATGGGATATTTATCTCTTGCTGAAACCACATCCTCCATGCCCAGGGGGTAAATAGTGTGGTTTTTTATAGAATAAATACCTTATATTTATGATATTATAAGAATCCTAGTTTCTTATCATTTATTACCTATCCTCTATCTCAGTAGTCAATATTTATCTCATTCCACCAAAAATATATGAAGTCATCTCATAATGATGTTTCCCAAACTGCAATACAAATGTATTAGAAATCAAATCAAATGTATAAGAAAAAATCCATCAATCAATGTAATCCAGGGTTCAAAAACTAGAATATATCTTCCAAAACTATTAATACATCACAATATATGCATATTAAATCAAAACATAAGTAATTAAAATAAATATCATATATCATTGAATTTGATATTCCGCAAATCCAACCTACTAATGTAAAATGATTACTATATTAGACAATGAAGAATAAAATAAAGAATAATGTGGGAATATAACATGAAAAAGGATATTTGAGTGATTCGATGATGCAATACCTAAAATCAGTCACATTTCCTACAAATAAGGGTGATATCATGGAATAAAAAATATTAACTATTTCAAAAAATAAATTTTCATTAAGACATATTAAATAAAAGGATAAATTTAGATAAAGATGAAGACAATAACAAACTCCATTATTATCAAAAAAAATAATGGAAATTATTAATAACATTCCCTATGTTAATTAATTTATTATCTTAATTGAAGAATATTTCTCATATCATTGTGGAAAAATGTGTTCTATATTCCTTATAAGTGTAACAATTGACATTGATATGATCATAAATGTTATTTAATTCCAATATAGAAAGGAAGAATGGTTCCATACTCTCTAATATATTTGTGTTAATTGCATAACAATGAAGATTTTCCATAACAAGGTATTTATATGGGACCATATGATAGTAACAAAAAAAATTATTTATTTATGTATTTTTCCAAATGCACCACCAATAACTACATTCTATAAAAAGTATAATGTTGATGATCATTGTGTCATGCATTAGAAAATATTCTAATTTTGGGGAAATAATTGTAATAAATTTATCATCACAACTCCATATCAATTGGAAAATAATATGAATTAATATTACACGTAGGCTATTGTTGAAATATACTAATATTTATAAAAAATTGATTCGTATGTCCTGAGATACCTAAACACCATGCCAAATCTGATAAAAATTTCATACTTGTACATAGAATTATTCAATGGAATGATCCAACTAACCAAGTTTCATTAAAATTATTATATATAAAATGAATATATATAGAGTTATAATGAAATAATATGACTAGGAAAAATGAAGGGGATATTAGAGAATATGTACCTAAAATCCTGGTATTTAGAGAAATTATAAATGAATGATATAGATTATGTGCATGAAAAAATCATGCTCATTACAGTATAAATATGATAAAACACAAGGATAGAATTTTTTGAAATAATTATAAGGATATAGAAAGTCCATAATTTTGTCTTTGTTGTATTTATTCAAATTATAATTCCAAATTATTTAAAATAAATATCCCCCCATGATCTACTCAAAATGATATTCATAAAGTTATGGATGAGTATTATGGATTACCACAATATATTTTATCTGATTGAGATCAGATATATACCTCTAGTTCCCTAATAATTCCTCATAAAAAATTTGAGATAATGAAAATATTTAAAATAGACTAGTACATGTAGATTGATTGTGTTTCTAGGAATACCAATCATTAACCTGATTGTATACATAGATCATATAACATAAATTTATATGTATATGGGGATTGTGACCTCACCTAGGTAATGTTATCATATTTGAAGTGTTTCTGTATTGATATTATTGTGTCTTAATATGAAGATTCATATTTCATGATATTAAATAATATATCATGGTGGGATGGAGTTCGGGATTGAATGTTCATAACACCAAACCATGTCGATGACATGATATGTGTGGATAGAATGGCATAGTTTTATATGGATATATCATGGTCTTGATAAAAGAGTTTCAAAATATCCAACAATGAGTTTTATTAATTTAATTTATTTAAAATGTTTATCTCATGATAAATAATATGAAACATGTTATGTGATATTGAAATAAAGGGAAGAAAATACCTATTCTTATCATTCTATTATATAATAGTGATCATTTTAGTGATGTAAATTTTTTGTTGTCCCTCTATCTAGACCTCTATCAAGTACGCGATTCACTCAAAAAATGATTCTGAATAATTACATAAACAACCTTACAATATATATTATCGTAATCTATTTATATTGAACCCAAATTTTATTTGTGAAAAAAATATATATCATGTGTTATAGAAATGAGGTTATATACATGATACCACTGATATAATCAACGTTCTACAGTGAAATAAAATCATTGGAGAGTCTATGAAAGACCCAGATGCTATAAATATAATAATGCACCCCCACATTCATCAATTATAGTATAAAAAATTTTAGGATTAAATTCAATTGATAGTGGTGTTATGTAATGATTATGATTCCAGTTATGATTCCCCTTTATAATAAAAAATGTGTAAAATTTTTCATATTACATATAACACCACCCAAAAATGAACTATGATATTTTTTATTTTGTAAAATATAATAGTTGAAAAATAGTGCATGAAATAGATGGTATATATAATGATAATATGAAGATGAAATGTGCTTAAATATTAAAATAATTGTAACTCTCCATACATATTCGAAAATGAAATTATACTTCTATAGAAAAAATATGCATTTTTTTTAAACATCATTAAAAAGAATTGAATATATGATTTTATGTATATTTTTTCTTATAAATTTTTTTTTGGTTAAATAATGATAAAATATATTATTAATCTTTCTAATTTGTTAATATTAATTTCATTATCTATATATATATAATAAAAATAAAAATTATAATTATTGGAAGAAATTGTTCTCTTGTACAATTATTTTTCATTATATTATATTGATCAATATGGATGTTAAATTATTACTTTTAGAATTTTATATTTAAAAAATTATCATAATTTTTTGGATTTTTCTTGAAAATATTATCTTTTGATTTTTTTCCTTTTTCTAGAAAATTCTAATTTTTTGTTGAGGAGAGAAAAATAAAATATTATTAAATAGTGTGTCTTTTATCAAAATGTTTGTATAAAAGAATAAATATAATGTTTCAAATAATTTTCAATTTCCTAGGATTTATTTAATAAATAAAAATATACTTTAATGAAATTTATTTTTATTTTTAAAAATTATATTTCAAATTAAATAATTTAATAATTTATTTCCCTAAAACTCCATTTCACAAATATTTATTTAAAATTAGTTTATAATATTATTAGGAATAATTTTTAATTTTAATTTTAAAAAATGGATGTTAATGGTATCTTTTTAATAATGATTTTTTATTTGTATTTATCATTTTAAATTACAATGTTAAAAATTTGTTATTATTATGAATATTAAAGCGATTAAAGTGTTAAATTTCTAGGGTAGAACACCACATATTATATCCAAAAGGGGTTTTTTGGAATTTATCAGCCTCACATCATCCATTATCAATTATTATTTATTTTTGGAGAAAAATCCACTGAATATTCCACCTCTTATTAATCAAATTTTACTCCTCTCAATTCTAAATGGTGCCCATCACCACAACATCAAAATTCACTTTATGAAACAGTATATACCATAGTCCATCACCAATACTACTATATATATAGTACAAGTATTTTATCCTAAAATAACTATCATTATATAGTAAAATCATATTTTTAAAGAAGTTATTATAATTTAATATGTTTTTTCTACTACATTAATTTTTAATATACCATAATATACTAATAAAATCTATATAATACGCATTATTACTTGTAATTATATTTATAGAACAATAATTATAATCCCCCTTCATTTATCCATTGAATAATGAATATTTTTACCATGTATATGCGTAGACTACATCAACCAAAAATGATGAGTATTAATTTTCATCAATGAGATAAATTAATATATTTAATGTTTTACTTGATAAATAAATATATTATTTAAGAAATTATGTTAATCCATAATAGATAACCTAATTTCTTTGAAATGACCATGTTTATACCAGAAATTATTTTTAAGGGGAATTATAATATTGGAAATCATATTGGGGCAGGACATTGAACTATGTTTTGGATATATATTCAAAACCTAGGAAACCACCGATGGAACATTATTATAAGTGGAAAAATGTTTTGTTGGATAATATATTCTATTAGGTTATCCATAGAAGACTTATTGCCATATAAATTCCATTATAATACAACTAGATAGATAGTAAAGTGACACTGGCTAGCTAGTGGGATGACTGTTGGGACAATAGGCCTACAAGACCAACTAAATAGTTGGATGGAGGATACCAGAATGATGAATGCATTTTAGGAATAGTTTTATTCCGAAATACTTCTAATTTTTCTTTCAAAAATCCCTCTATATTATCACAATGTTTTATCCCCCAACCATGTTTATTTGTGTTCCAAAGAGGGGATTTCATCCCCATCACACACCACAGTGGATCCCCAACATCTGGCATCTATTTCAACATACCTTTATAAAATTGTTGATGTAGTCATAAGGTTATAATTCCATCACATAATATTATTATTTTATTTTATTATTATTTGTTCCCCCACCATTTTTCCCTAATATGCCTTTTTTGTATTTGGAATTCTTCATTATATAATTAGGCATAACTAAAATTAAATCCTAATATTTTACTGGGGGAAAATTTAAATGAAAACATTGGTGGACCATATAGTTACCATGAGTAAATAATATTATATAAAATAATTTGTTGGTTGTCTCATTGGTTCTATAAATAGGGATAATAGAAATTAAATACATTAACTCATTATAAAATTTTTATATTATAATTCTTTATATAATTTTTAATGGTCATTTATTCAGGGTGATTGAAATATTGAAATCTCAATTAGATAAAATGATCCCTAAAGTGTTTAATATATTTTTAATTTACTTATGGTTTCTTTTTTATGCATGAGTGAATCAAGTGGATTTTTTAAATATGATTGAACATGTAACTAACTAAGTGACCCAAAAAAATTGATTTTTTGAATTGATTAGTAATCTCATAAATTTTTTTGATATGTAATTTGAATTGAAAAATATTTTCCAAAAATGACCATAATTTTCCTATAGTTTTGAAGTTGTTTTAAAAATGTAAGTTATGATTTTTTATTAGTTGATCTATTAATAGATATAGGTAAAAATGATCATATGTTTGAAATCATTATTATTAATCTTGTGTTTATTAATGATAGTAATGGCTACACTTATTTTCAGATTTAAATAGTCCAATATAAAATGATTAATTCATACTTATTTAATGTATAATGAGTATGACGTAATGTGGAGTTATTATTAAAATGATAAATATATAATACATGATATTTAATTTTGTATGTTTTAATGTGTGAAAATGTCAATGAGAAACATTTAGTTGTATGGAAATAACCTTAATGTTATGGTATGTAATGATTCATTTTGGAACACCACTTATAGGTGGTAATGATTACTTATATATATAAGATCACTATGTGAAAGTTTTTTATTTTTAAGAAAACACTAATAGGGGAAGTTCAGAATAACTATTAAAAACACATTCAAGTGTCACATAGTATCTATGAAATTTTGAATTATTGTAGTCCAACATATCTATAATGAAATTACCATTGAGTATGTGTTTACTGCTAATAATAGAAAACTAACCTTGTGGTAATTTTTCTTGATTACACTAAATAAAGATACAATCGAAACAAATTTTTTGGTAACTAAGATAACAAAATTAGGGGGTAGTCCAAATGACTATAGAAAACTCCCAATGCATTAATTTTTATGAAAATAATATAAAAAAACATGAATGGTTATTATAATTATGTGATTGTATTAGCATGTGACATGTGTAGTGAATTTAATACACTATATGAAGTCATTAAAATGAAGAATACTCGTATGAGTAATGATTTAAAATTGTAATGAAATCATAGGCTGTATTGTGTAGTATAATGTTTTGTGGTTATTTTTTTGACTTGAAAATAAAATTTTCTAAATAATGAAATTATTTAATTTATAAATTTCTTATTCACATTTATTTTTATTGGATAATTTATGAATGCCATTAGCAGTACCAACTAATATGTTCTGAAACCCTACTCAAACTATAATAAAATATCAGATGCTAGTTAATTGTTATTTATGGGATTATGTTGTAACACCCCGACCCCAGTCATCCAGAGCTTCTGAATTATTTTACTACATTTGCATTATTTCTATTAATCACATCCAGATGGACAGATTAGCTTAGCAGTCATGTAAAATATGTTACGTACATGAACATTAAATTACAATTTCAAACAAAAAATATTGCATAGATAATCCATTTAAAATTTCAGTATTCTTATAGAGTAAACCTAAAAATTATCATAAAATATAAATTGAAATCCTTATAAAAATAATTAGATAGGGGTCAGATTAGATGATTTGTATGGATAAACAACCTAGTAGAAGCTATCCCAAATAAGTATAAACATTTAAAGAAAGGAACAAAACTAAAACAGAAGACATTTAAACATTATCTTCCAAATAATATGACAATAATAAATCAAATAATTCCATTTAAACATTTTCATGTATATTTTACTAGTTGAATAATAACATGTAAAATCAATAACTAATCTCCAAATGAGAAAATGCGTAATGTTCGACATCAAAACCTCTACATCGAGGCTTCGTACCCAAACCATACTAGAATATATTTAATAATATCCTTTATCTAATACATTGGTTTGTCTCATTAGACCTATTGATGCATCGAGGGGCTATAATGGGCCTCAATCGTCACAAACTATAATCAATGAATTCCTCTTACATGATGGTTGAAACATAACATAATCATTCAGATTTAAAAATCATACGAAATGTTAAATCTTTAACCATAATCCATGAATTGAATAAAAATATCACATCCTCTATCAACCATATCATAAACCGTCAATTCAAAATGGAATATTGTATCATAAAAAATCAAACTCAAAAAAGCTTCAAATCCAAAAAAAGATTCAGAATTAGATGAAAATAATTTATATATTAATTAAAAATCATTAAAGGAAAAAACAATTTTTTCTTTAAATGATTGAAAATTAATTAAATTATTATAATTAGACCTTTATTTTGAATATAACCTCATATAATTGTAAGACAATATTAAAATCGATAAGCATACATAATGGGGGAAAGTATCTTCTTATGTCGAATAACATAAAAGAATTCATTCCTTTATTTGTTGAAAATGTTATAAATTACAACAATTAGAAAATGATAAAAATATTCCAATAAATTTTTTTAAAAAAAGTAAAACATCATTAAAATTAACATTAAAGAATTTTCAATAATTATTTGAATTACATATTAATTAAATGGATATGGATGATATGTATTTCCCGGTAGATACTTATATATACACAATTTTGGATTATAAAGTTATAGTGAACATAACCCTTACAATCTACATTACATGATTTAATGTTATATTTATAATGATTAAAGCATGTTATTAAACTATAATGCATCCATATATATATTTATGATATCTTATATTATCTTTTTATGAAATATTTTCTATAAAATTTCGGTAATACAATTGTTTCGGGTGTTAACTGCTTCGTTTCCCTATGTGTGTTTTGATGTGAATGTCATGTTTTTTTGAATATGATATCTTTAATTAATATCGATATATATATTACGTTTTTATATATTTTATATTACATATCAAATTAATTTTATAATCATTCTTCAATGATCAATGTGGAGAATGAATATAATCACATCGTGGAGACAATAGGTCGTACAGACACATGAGCTAGGATATAATTCGTTTAATGGTTAAATGGAATGTAACAAGATATTATATTAATTATAAATAATCATTATAATTTTGTATAATTTAGGTATTTCTATTACAATATTCATTATATCCATATGAATAATGTAATATTGAATAAAAAATTACACCACGACATGGAGATGATAAGCTGCAAATATAAACGTATGGTGATATTATTATTTTTAGGATGCATAAAATGATTAATATTTTTACCCATATTTATAATAACATCTCATTATATATAGTATCATGGATTTATTTCATTCTATTGAAAAAGAAATATAATGAATATGTATAAGAATAAAATATTGTTGAAAGTGGTGAAAAAACAATTATATTTTCTTTAGTTGCCTCAATTTGTTTTTTACAAAAGGACTCCATAAGTTTTTTTCATCAAAAATTGTGGAATCTATGATAATTTTAGGTACGTTTCGAATATATTTTATTAGGGTTCGCCCAAGACAATGAGTTTTGGAGTTGTGAATAAAACATAAGAAAAAGTTGCCTTTTATAAGGGATGTGAGGGGCACTTTAAGAATGTTTGGAAATATTATTTTATTAAAAATTAAATTTTAAATTATAGTATCTCAAAAGTGATAAATTACTAATATAATATGGTTATTGTTATAAAACCTGTCCACAAATAGGTTTTATATATATATATTTTATTAAAAATAAATTATCGTTTAGATTTAGTCCGTAGTAAAATCAGTCCACTCATACCATGCCTTCTTTTATTTTTATACAATATGGTTAATATATTTAGTATAAAATTACAATATAACCTAAATATTATATTTAATGAAAATTTTAGCACTATATATGTCATTTGGAATAATTTCATATTTTATGACTATTATTTCATTTAATAAAATATTTTTACTTCTAAAAACTCATTTACATGAATTCTTTCTCTGTTTTGTAATTGATTGTTTTTACTGTCATAAAAACATGATTACTTTGAAAAAAAATCATTAAAACATCACTAACCTATCATAGTAATATGAAATATTATTTGATGTAATAAATATTGTATATAATATTTATTTTAATATTTATAATATAATTTATTAGCATCTTTTATTTATAAGGTAATCAATGCATCATTATTATGTGATAAATAAATTTATTAATTTAATATCTAAAATTTATGAATAAAATACAGACATGTTAATATTTTTTTTATTTATAATGACTAGTTATAGTAAAATAAATTATATATACTAACATGTATTAAAATTGGTTTATGAAAATCTTACATGTTTTTGTTATATATTTCTTTACTTTAAATTAATTACTATAACATGACATTATCACCCCCAACTGCCTCCATAATTATAAAAATTTCTTATAAAGGTTGTTCTTTTCACCCATGAATCATTTTATAATATTATTTCTGGTGTTAATGTAGTTTTAAATTATTATAATATTATATTAACCCTTATTTAAAAATTTTACCATTTACCGTTTCAAATAAAAACAATTTCAAATGATTTTATTCATTATTCCAAAAATTAAAATATACATATTTAAATAATATAGGCATTATGATTCCAAATATAGAATCATTTATTCCAAACTCAAAAAAATATCTCTTTGCAATTAACTTATAATTAATTTGTACAGTAAAAATCATGAAGATGGGTTTTAATAAGTAAAAACAATCAAAATATTGACATGTGTTTATATTCCATTTATATGTAAAATATCTTACAATGGTAAAATATTTATAAAATTATAAAAACATAATGAAATTAATCTTTAAAACCAATTAATAAAATATTATATCTATATAAATTTTTTTTATTAAAAAGATGTTCTGAATTAAAATCAATTATTTCTAATATTCAATAAAATATGATAGTAACTATAAAAACATCAAAAATATATCCAAATTTTTTTTGTCACAATTCTATTGAAGATGTTTATTCTTTAAATATTAATATATAAAAGTTTAGAATATTTTAATTTAAATGAGTTCACCCTTATAAGGTGGTAAAACTGCATTTTAGGGAAACATATCTTTTATCTAAAAAATTGAAGTTGTTCATATATTATATCTCTGAAACACATGATATAATTTTAAAAATTATATGGATATATAAAATTAAAAATGAGTTTATTTCTATTCATATCAGCTAAGAAAATGGATAGTTTGATATTTCATGGTGTTCTCGAACTCGGCCTTGCATGAATAACAAGCTATTAAATTATTTAAAAAGTAAAATATTGTGGAAGACTGGGTTGTCACATTATACCTTCCCCAAAAAAATTTATCCATTCAATTTTCACATATGTGTTCAGTAACTAAGGCTTGATTATTCTAAATCCATTTATTGCAATCCCACATTGGAAAAATGGTCGATAGACACACTCATTCAAATAAAGAAATAAATTTAAGAAGGTTACCAGAGACAACACATACAAGGGTCATTGTATGAAATCATGGGCAGGAATGAAAATGTAATTATAACTTTCAGATGTAGAGTGATATAAAACACTATCAAGAGTTAGTTAGTAACAAGAAAGCTATGAATTAGAGATTATTAGAGAGACCATTTGATTCATCTCAAAATAATGTATAGGGAAATAATTTTTGGCATTATGATCCTTTACCTTGTCTTAAATAATTAATTTAATCCATCGAATAATAACACAAAGAATCCATTTTAATTGACATGTATAATTTTGTCCATTATCTAAATCTAATAAAAAACTCATCATTATATTCAAAAGATAATAAGACTCAAATAAATTTTATTTCTACATATCATGTAAAGTTCCAAATATAAACATATACATTTTAAATAATGAAATCCACTTCATAATAACAAGGTATTAATTGTGTTCCTTTGGTGTGTGATAAAGCCTCGTCACATTTCATTTATTGGTTAGAATCCCTGAGACTTCTCTGACATGATGGGTGGTCTACTAACTTACAGGTTGTCCTTTTTCAATAACAATATTATAATAAAATTACAAATAAACCTATTAAAACAAAAAACAAACTATCAAACATTCTATATAATTCATTCCATCCTTTAGAGTTATCCAAAATACATTTTCCCAAACTCTTTATAAAATGGTATCTAAAATTTCAAAATCAATTGTAACATTAGGTACTCCAAAAAATATAATGTTGATCTTATTGTCACGTACTGAATATATGAAAACCTTCATCATATTATAAACACAATGATAAAAAATAATATAAACACAATCCTTATATATATAAAATTTTTATTTAATCTACAACATAATTATTGAATATAACGACATGAATATACTAATAATTCCACTTTGATCGTATTAACATCTTATTCTTGACCACGACCCATTATATTCTTCTAGGAAATTATTTATTGATTATTTGAATAATCATTTTTATAATGTACCAATTTTTATAATTACATTATTTCACATCATATTTATTTCCCTTAAAATCACGCTAATTGTTACCATTATCTTCACATTTATAACGATCACCCATTCCTTTTAGGAAAGTACCAGAGTTTTTCTTCCCAAAATTATCACATAAGTTAAAATCATTCATTTCATTTTTTGTCACATTCTCCATTCTAATATTCTTCCTTGGTTTTACGTTAATTTTTTTAGAAAATGAGATTTTTTTCCCATCTTGATAATACATGAGACTAAATCTTCTTACAATAAGATAGATAGTGAGATTAGTGACCACTAGAGGAATGTTTTAGACCCATAAATTAATATTTTAATGTCACTTATTTAGTAACATATGTAGTCTAGAGAATTGATTGATAATCAAATGATGTTAGCCTCATAGTATTCAACATTATCATCCTTATTTCATGTCAGAAATTGAAATTACCATTCCATATCAGCTCATTGTTCATGAGGAAATTAATTATCTATGAAAAGTTTATTAAACTCCCTTTAATCCATATTTTCAAAATCATCATCCACCTTCATGTTTTTAATTAAATACCACCACATATATTAATCTATTGAGAGTTGATAAAATTCAATGAAAAAATCATCTCATTCTTTCCATCCAAATCCAATAAACATCTTCTTTAAAAAACATACTCATTGCTCAGCTGCAAATTATTTCTTAGTCCCATGGAATGTTGATGGTTGTTGACTCATGAAGCAGTCTATCATTGATCCTCTGTGTTATAGATCTGGGTGCTCTAGATTGGTATGTTTTTTATTCGCAAACAAATTTATTTTTCCATGTATGGTTATTAGTAGTCTTGAACAAGTTATAGCACTAATACCGTTATAACAATCTTTTATACGATGGAAATCCATACATAGATTACATGTTTTGGTTTGGTTTCCAATTCTTCCTATAGATACCATTTCTATATAATGGCATACACCAGATTATGTTATTTACCGTAATTCATAGTTTGAAACTACTTTAATACTAATAAAAAATAAAAAATACATATCTAATCACTAAAAAGAAATATGTGTACCATGAGTATATATTCACTCATAAATCTCTCATATTTTTTGGTAATGAAAATATAAACTATCCTATCCATATCATTGAAGCGTATCAAACCTAAGGTGAAGTAAGGTCTATTTTAATATACCAGGTTACACCAAGTCAATCCTGGGTCACCTTGTCAGAGTCTTTAACCATAGGTACATATGTGCCAGAACAATGTTGAAATATAGTACCAAGTTAGGGATGTATTGCTTAGAATATCCAGGTAATCTCTAATTTAAAAAATACATTGGGTTATTCTATACATTCCCTCAACGTATATCATAGGTTTATGATCCCTAATATATTTTTTAACATCTATTTCCATGGGTGTTTCTAAATTTCCTTTGATATAAACTACAATACCCCGACCCCAATCACCTAGAGTCGA
Organism: Viscum album; assembly: GCA_963277665.1. NCBI lineage: Eukaryota > Viridiplantae > Streptophyta > Magnoliopsida > Santalales > Viscaceae > Viscum > Viscum album. Next base: position 1,972,142,500 of record OY728132.1, read on the forward strand.
TGTATTATTTTAATATTATTTCATTATAATAAATAATAATATCCTGAACGACCGATCAATTTAGCATTGTTAGAAAATAGATAAAAAGATTAATATTACATTTTAATTTATGACGTAAAATAAATTATAGATAATAGCTATAGAAAAAAACCATTATTCTCAATAATAAATCCTTCATATCAATCATAAAATAATTATTAGAGTACATGAAAAAAATAAAAATGGGCTGAGCTCAGATGCTTAGTACGGATAAACAATATAGCATTAGGTGTCATAAATATTCATAAACATTTAAGGAAGGCAACTAAACAAAAAAACAAGCCTCGTTAATACAATATATTTTTCTTAATTTCGAATGAATTAATCAAAAAATGACATTTAATCATTCAAATATATATTTTACATGTCAAATAGTCACATATAAAGTCAATAAAGTTTCTCATAATAAGGGAAAGCATAATTCCAACAATCATAAACACTACGTCAAAGACTCATACCAATAATATGGACAAATATTCTATCATTTCCTTTAACCAAGACCCATGTTTGGTTAATTAGTCCTACTGATGTTGACATATAAGAAATTTATTAAAACTCATAGAGGAAAATAACACTGTTTAATTTTAATCATTTAAAATACGGGAAAATTTTATAATTAAAATTTTCATTTCAAATTAACCTATTAAGCTTATATGGTAATCTTCCAAATTTTATGGTGATATAACTATGTAAAATTACTACTCGCTCAGAATAAGTTAAAAAAAATTAACTTATTTTTTCAAACAGTTTATAAAGTACCTCATTTCCAAAACAACAGAAATATTCCTTTAATAACATTTTTTAAAAAGATAACTTGCATAAAAATGACATTAAATAATTGTTGATAATATTTGGAAATAAATTTTAATAAAAAATGACATGGATAATAAGGATGTCCCAATACATACATATGTATAAGAAACCTCAAATAATAAAGAGATTTAGAAAAAGACCATCACCGTGTAAATTATTTTACTATAATGTGTGTCAACCTATTTTATAATGTATATTGTTTGTTATTAAATTATAAAACAACCATATTAATAATTAGGATATCATATATGACCCTGTTATATTTTTTTTGTCAATAATATTACAATATAACCATTTTCTCAGGTGTAAACTGCTTCATTTCCTAATGCATGTTATGTCATCTAAGATATGTTTCTTAATCATAGGTTATAATTTATTAATATCTATTATAAAATTTTTATCATAAATATTATATTTTCACAAAAATTTTATTTTATAATCATTCTTCAATGGTTAATGTAGATAATGGCTGTCATTGTGTGGTGAAGACGGAAGGCCATGCATATGAATGAGGGATGATATCATTCATTTAATTGTTAAATGGAATGGAAATAGATATTATATTCATTATACAGTATAATAATAATTAAATTTTCATTATTTATGTCTTTTATACTCACCATTGTACAGATCCATGAAATGTAATGTTGAATAACAAATTTCACCAAGGCTTGGAGAATGTATGTTTTATGTACGCATTATTGGTGATATTATTATTCATTGGATAGATAAAATCATAAATATTATTGTACCAGGATTATAATGAAATCTTAATATATATTTGATACTGCATTAATTTCTTCAGTATGGAAACAACATAAAATGAGGAAATATAAAATGGAAAGATCTTCGTATGTGGTGATAAAATGATTATATTTTCATCAGGTGTGCACTTTTTATTTTCCAAAAAAAATCCATAAGATGGTTCTAATCCCATAGTGTGTCAGAATGATGAATTTATAGATATTGTGAGGAGTATTGGGTAGGTTATGTCCACGATAATGAGTTTTGAGGTGTTAAGAAAAGAGAAGTAGATGTTCCCTTTTATAGGATCAGTGAAGGGAACATTAGGGATGTATAGAAATGTAATTTTATTATAAATTAATATTAGAGAAATAATATATTCTAATTGTTATATTTGTAAGATAATATGACGATTTATATAAATCCTCCCAAAAAATAGTTCTGTGACATGTTTAGGGTATATAATTAACCATATCTTTATGACTTCACCCTTTGTAAAATAAGATTAATCTTACAATGTCTTCAAGTACTTTTTAATATATGTTTATTATAGTTACTAAAATATTCCAAGTTAACTTAATGATTTTAATTAATGATATTTTTAACACTATCTATGTCAGTTTTGGTAATATAATATTTCTATTACTATAGTATCATTTAATTAAATATTGAGTTTTTTAAATACTAATTTATGTAAATGATGGAACATTTACTAATTGACAGTTTTTAAAGTCATAAAAACTTGATTCGTAACTACCTTGACTTTAAAGAATTTTTTTTAAATTAAATTGGAATTTTACGAGTCCATGGATATTTACGGTGCATGAATCCGAGGCCCGGTGTCCTAGAAATCAATTTCTAAAGATTTCATCAGGTACGTTCAGAAAATGTACGATTGGGTTTTTATAAATTTTGAACCGATGCTCGAAATTGAAATCTGAGAGAACCGTTGACCTCGTTGTGCCATTTTTTCCTAAGGATAATTTCACCTCGACGGTAGTGGGTCGAGAGTGAAATATTGTTTTTGGGTTTTTAGTGAATGAATAAATAAAAATAATTATGTGATGATTAATTTATATTTCTTGGTTTAAAGCCATAATTTGGAAGATAGAGGTGGGGACCACAACACCTTAACCTCACAAGAGAGGTTATGGTGTTGGGGCCCACCCATGGTCTAAACCCCCTCTTCTTGCTCATTGTTGTGGGGACCCCCTAGGGTTAAACCCCATTGAAACTCCCCTTTAATGAAGATAAACCATCGAACTTCCATTAAGTGTAGGAGAACCTCTTCAACTCCCCAACACATAGTTTTTGCCGAATCCTCCATGGTAATTATGTTGAGCCAGCCTAATTTAATTCACACAATTCAAATATTAAGCCAACGATTTAATAGTATATTATAATTATTCTGTGGAATTTGTTTCTGGGTGAAACTTTGGAGAAGAGAGATCTTGGAAAGAAAAGATCTCACTAATGGAGGACTCTCCCAATGAATAATGCCTTCAATGATGAAGAATGATATCCTTCAACCATCATCCATGGACTCTTACTAATGTTGGACGTCTTAGATTGACCTTCCCTCATCATTGTCTTCAACGAACCGACGCATGAGCTAAGGATTGGATGTGTGAGGCGGATACGACAAACGAAGACAACATTGTCATCTTCCCCGTGACTCTGTCAACGAACAACGAGAAAAGGTAATAGTTTAAATTTGTTTTTGTTTCTTATTCTTTATTTTACATCGAAGATTACTATTTGAAGACACATGATATCACTCTAACACAGAGGGTGAAGGCTGAATGAACACAGCCCAACCCCTATTCCATACATTGTGGAATTTGATGCTAAACATGGCTCAATAAAGGGAAGAGAAATTTTCATCAACAATGGTTGTGGATCTAAGGAGACATCCTGAGGAGTGCGCGAATACTTCTGGAATGATAATCGGGCCACCGGAACATGTACGGTGACCCACATAAGGTTTTCCAGTGGTCGGAACCGACGATTGTCATCGGTGGGATGAAGGGAAGGGAGGTCGACACTTTGGTCAGTCGTGTGGACAGTGGTGGTTCAACCATGCCCCACGAGGAGCAGACAACGGTAGACAGGGTGTGGTAGAGTAGCGGTGGCCGAAAAAATGCTGGTCGCGAGATGAACCAGCTGCACGGGCCGCCGGGTTGCCAGGGATGGTGCGGTGCAGAGTGCGTCATGCGGTGGAGGAGCCATTTACAGCCTTTTCCGCAGAGGCGTGGGATGGGAGGCAGGCTCCGCCATGCACCGAAAGAGGCATGGTGAAACTGCACCGCGCTGGAGGCAGCTAGTTGGTCGGACAACTGAAAGGAGTAGGACATGCCACGTGGATCTCGTGTGAAACAAACCGGCACCACGTGGCACCGGTTTTGAACCCCCCCCCCCTCGAATGACTATGATGTTCGAGATTTCAGGTGGCGTGACCTGCCCCTTCAACGCAGATAGGGTGGACCCCACTGGCCACCAGGAATGGGCCCAAATTGGGTGGGGCCACCACTGCATCCCAGGTCAGACCCCACATAGGCCGGGCCTGCCTCCCGGGCCTGGCCAACCCCATGGGCTGGGTCGGACCCACAGACTGGGTCGGACTGACTTGGCTGGACCGGTCCCAGACCCACTCAAGGATTGGACATAGTTGGAGTATAGCCGGGTTGGATCGAAAGTAAATCCAACCGGGCCCTCATAACAAAAATGCTAATAACTCTCAGACAGAACGTCCGATTGTTGCACCGTTTGTCACATTGGGTTTCTATTGTAAAGAAGAATATTTTGGATACATCAGCATGGGAATTTGGGTTATTATATGTATAAAAACTTTTCTTGAGGAGCAGACCCTCCCAGAATCAAGCATGCTTTGCACGGAACCCTGGGGATGGCTGCATTCTGACTATTATTCCTAGATCCTATGTGGGTTCGATAGCTCTGAATATTGTTTTTGGATCCTACATGGGTTTGATAGATCTGATTATAGTTCCTAGATCATACGTTGGTTTGGCAGCTCTAACTACTGTTCGTGGGTCCAATGTGGGTTTGATAGAGTATATAATTTAGTTGCTACATATAATCATCTCTAACTCTATATATAAGTTGTATACCTATGTGATATGAGTCTGAAATTTTTGAGTTTTCTTCATGATTGAGATGGATTACTATATATCTTATATATATATATGTATGGACAGATACCGATGTTGGGTTATCTGTTGAGTTCATACTTTTTGGATTATCATTGTCTAATTTTGTAAGACCTTGAGGGTACCAGGGTCCCTACTGAGTATCGTTATATTCACCCATGCACGATTTATGACTGAACCTCATTGTGTTAGATAAAGATGAAAACCGTTATGACTTAGGATGAGGGTACTAGGACTGGACGATATCTGGAGGTGGATCTTACGACGTGTTTGTACATGATGGAGACCAGCAGATGTGGAGTAATGAGGAGTCTATATGTACCCACGCTTCTGGTAAGAATTCTGTATGATGTCCTAGCATCTATTTTTCAATTCATTAGATGTTTTTGTACTACCAGTTCCTTTTACATTACAGTTAGGCTTGTATTTTCGGCCCCTTTTACATTTTAGAACACATTTATTTAATAATTTACATAGTGTTTTGTATCCATTTGGGTGCTCTATTGTTTGTGTTACAAGTTATAAATACAATGCCTTCTAGGTTTTAGGTAATTACGCCTCTAGTTCTAGTCGCCATCCCCTGTCCTATGGACGGTGGGTTTGGGGTCATCACATCATGGGACCCATGGGACGGGTCATGACAAATTGGTATCAGAGGAGTTGGTCCTACCACAAAACATATGACTCCGATCATTTCTATTCAGCAATAGTGTTTAGTGTAGTGAGTTTGGTTTTCAGTTTAGGGAGTCCAATGTTGATGCGGCGGCCGACGTATCCATACATCAGGACCCTAACATCTGTTTTCGGACTCTGTGCACAAAAACGCTGATTGCATGTGTGTTTTCAAGAGTATTCATTGTGAATTATTTGAGTCATCTCACCATGTATAAAATTTTGACCGTGGTGCACCTGTTTTGATTAGGATGGCCCCATAGAGATAGCCATCCAGGGTTCCAGGATTTGTACAAGATGGAATCCTACTATGCGACGAGGTCTCGGTGCAGGGCCCTATCACAGTAGAGGAACCAGTGGAACCACTACCCATTGAGACACTGATGCCACTATCTGCAACAACATAGAGTGCATGCCGAAGGAGTGTGTTGTGTTGAGTCAATAAGGTTTTCCTTATGACTTTTCCATTCCTTCTTGTTTTGAAAATCACAAACACCTTATCTTTAAGGAAAATTGCTTTTGTAAGGAAAATTGCTTTTATAAGGAAAAATGTTTTCTTAAGGAAAAACGCTTTTATAAGAAAAATTTATCCTTATCATATTTTCATTAATATTTTTCTTAAGTATGAAATTCGGATTCACTTTCTCGGAATCATTAAAACTGATAAAAAGCATTCTGTTTTAGGGTTCGGATTCTGGACAAGAACTATAAGGAAGTTTCACTCCGAATTCCGGTTATGAATTCTGACTAAGTTCTATTCCAGATTCAGGATACGAATTCTGAAGAAGAATTCCCATTACGAATTCTAATGAAGAATTCTCATTACGAATTCTCATTACGAATTCTGAAGAAGAATTCTCATTACGAATTCTAATGAAGAAATCCCATTTCGAATTCTCATTACGAATTCTGAAGAAGAATTCTCATTACGAATTCCAATGAAGAATTCTCATTACGAATTCTAATGAAGAAATCTCATTCCGAATTCTCATTACGAATTCTGATGACGATTTCTCATTACGATTTCTGATGAAGAATTCCTATTCCGAATTCCTATTCCGAATTCTCATTCCGAATTCACTCATTAAACAGAATCTGGATATCATTGTTTTATACACTCTGAATTTGTTCACTCCGAACTTTCACTCCGAAATTTCTATTCCGAACCTTTATGTTAGTTTTTAAAACGATGTCGTACTTTCTGTTACACTTACTTTGTTATAAAACGATGTCGTCCATTTTGTTATAAACTAACCGTTGTCTAAGTGACACGTGTACAGGTCCCTCCGAACTTTAAGGGAAATATGACCGTTGGAGAAGGAGCCGACCTCACCTATAAATAGGAGCTCATTTGAAAAAGCTCACAACGGACGGATGGATGAACATTTGGACTTTGTGCATACATGCTGTTGAAGTGATTTCTAGAGAGAGAGTCTCTTATTAACTCTCAAAGCTTCGTGCGACTCCGAATGTTGGTGATTACATTCGAGGGCTTCCGGGGATAGGAAGACAGAGGTGCCGACTACCTTAAAGATCGAGGGCTTTCTTGCTGAGAAAGACAGAGGTTGCCAACTACCTTGAAGTTGAGGGCTTGCGGGGATAGCAAGACAGAGACACCGATCTTCGTATCGAGGGCTTACCCTGGTGTGGGTAAGACAGACTTGCTTGAAAGTATAAATCAAGGGACCTTTATCCAAGGTTGTTGGATACCCTTCTCTTTGGGTTAAAAGACTATTATCTTGTTGCTAGTAGTTTTACTACTCGTTTCTATTCCGCTGTAATTTGTATCTTAAGGAAAGTATAACATTCTTATACTTCCTTACTTACTCTGATTCATTCAGATTCTATACGCTTTAAGGTAGAATCTTATATTGTAACTTTTGTTAAGTTTCAAATTCCGGAACCATATTTCCGGAACTTACTTTTGGAATCTCTTTCCAAGTTTAGTTCGGTGTTAGAGGTGTTGTGAATTTACTTAGTTTAACTTTGTTAAACTTAGTTCTTTCCTTTTCTTAAGGAAACTCTAGTTATTCATAACTAACTTTAAAGGTTCCTAAGGAATTTTTAAAGTATACAATTCACCCCCCCTCTTGTATTTTGAGCATCTCATATTCTATTTCGATCCTACAATTGGTATCAGAGGTTGGAAACCTCTTACTCTATACCATTCTTACATTTGGTATCAGAGCCAAGGTTACTGAAATACTTGTACTCACGTTCAAGTTTTTCTTGCTCACTTTTCAATTCCGAACTTTTTCATTCCGGATTATCCATTCCGAACCTTTCCTATTCCGAACTTTTTAATTCCGAATTTTTGTTATTAACAAGTTTGTCTCCAAGTTATTTTCAAGTATGGCAGGAATGAATGTTGGTTCGATAGACAATTTGAATCCTACAAGGCCACCAATATTTGATGGTAATGATTATGAATACTGGAGAGATCGTATGAAGACATTCGTTATCAATACTGGAGTAGATAACTTTGTCATGCTTACTGGTGATTACAAAATTCCTGACAAGGAAGTCAGAACCTTTACTAACCAGGAGAAGCAAGAATATCAACTGAACTACAAGGTACGCAACACTTTATTATGTTCAATGACCAGAAATATATATAGCCAAATTTCTTCTTGTGAAGCAGCTAATTGTATATGGAAGAAGTTAGAGGTTACTCATTTTGGGACTTCTAAAGTGATTGAGACTAGGAGAGCTATGCTTAGAGCTGAATATCATGGCTTTAATTTTCCTTATGGAGAACCTATCTGTAAAGTACAACAAAGATTTATGACAATCGTCAATAGTCTACAGTCTATGGGAGAGAAAGGTTTAGATGATGAAGCTCTTATGGACAAGATAATTGACATTATGCCCAATGAGTGGGAATCCAAGAGAACAGCTATAGATGAGAACAGGAAGGTTACTCAAATAACTCTTGATGAATTATTTGGAACTCTTCTACAACATGAGACCAGAATGAAGAGAGATGCTGACAACATCAAGAAGAAGAATGGAAATGGTATTGTTGCTTTTACTACAACTTCGAATCAGATGAAAGCTAAGACTCCTGAGAGAGTAACCAGATCCAAATCGAAGAAAGTCATTTTCCAATCCGAATCTAGTGAAAGTGAAGTTTCAGAAAATGAATTAGCCAATCTTGCTCGAAGGATGAACAAGATAGCTGGACAAAGAAACTTTCAATCCAAGTATAAGAAGAAGGATAGGAAAGATAAGAAAGATGGAGAAGTTACTTGTTATGAATGTAAGAGAGCAGGACATATTAGACCAGATTGCCCTATGCTCAGAAAGAAAGAAAGAAAGGAAAGGCATTCAGACAGGAACAGGAAGAAATATTACAAAGCTAAAGCTAAGAAAGTTTTGAAAGCTAATGACACCTGGAGTGCCAGTGGTGGTGACTCTTCAGATGAATCTTCTGAATATGAATCTTCAGGACAGAAGAATCTTGGTCTTATAGCCAGATTACCTATTGATAATCATTGTCTTATGGCTAAGGTACGAAATGCTGAATCATTGACCAATGTTTCTTTAAATCCTAATGATAGTAAGTATTATAACTCTTCTTATGAAGAATCAACTTCTGATGAGGAAAATACTTTACCTACTTTTGAAGAAGTCTCTAGATTTGCTGAACTTCTTGAGATTGAGAATTCCAAACTCAACAAGAAACTTGATAAGGCAAATTCTAGGAATTCTATTCTTACTAAAGAGATATCAGATCTTTCTAAAGATCTTGATAAGAAAAATGCTGATTTTGAAAGTATTTCAAAAAATCTTGAGGAAGTAAGTTCTGAGAAGAATAAACTTTCTAAAGAGTTAGAAAAAGTAATTTCTAATAAAAATGTTTTCGAGCCTAACTCTAGTTCCAAAACTAATGATTTTGAAGATAAAAACTTGGTTGTAAAACTCAAGTCCGAAATTTTTTCCTTAAAGAAGTGCTTATCAAACTTTACCCATGGTAAGGAAAATTTTGATAAGATGTATTCTCAAATACGACCTTTAAGAAATAAATCCGGATTTGGTTATACCCATGCAAAACCTGTTTTCAGCAACAATTATTTTGTTCCTCAAAGTGCCCCATTTTGTACTAAGTGTCAATGTGGTGGTCACTGGGCAAGAAATTGTTCCTTAAACAAAACCCAATCCTTAGGTTTTCATAAAGCTTATTTTTCCAAGAAAATGTGGGTACCTAAGATTTTATTGTCTAGAAATCTCGGATCCAAACAAGTTTGGATTCCGAAAGTCTAACTTTGTTCTTAATTTCAGGAAAATAAAGAAAGTTCCAGCAACAATGTTTGGTACATGGATAGTGGATGTTCCCGGCACATGACTGGTAACAAAAGCTTCTTTGAAAAAATTATCAAGACGAAAGGAGGAAAGGTAACTTTCGGAGACAATGCTAAGGGAGAGATTGTTGGTATTGGTAATATTGTTCTTTTAGGTAAAACTTTGATTTCAAATGTTCTTTTTGTTAAAGGTCTTAAGCACAACCTCATTAGCATAAGTCAGTTATGTGATGAAGGTTACCTTGTGAATTTTAGGAATGATAAATGCTTAGTTCACAATTCCAAGGAAGAATTTATTCTCTCAGCCAACAGGCAAGAGAATGTTTACACCTTAAACTTAGAAGACCTAAGAAGCCAAGATTTACCTTGCCTAAGTGCAATGGAAGATCATTCTTGGTTATGGCATAGAAGACTAGGACACTGTAATCTTAGAAACCTATGTAAACTCTCTAAGAAGAAACTAGTTAAGGATCTACCGGAGCTTAGATTTGATTCTTCTAAAGTTTGTGATCCTTGTCAATATGGCAAGCAACATAAATCTAGTTTTAAGTCAATCGGTGAAGTCTCAACAACCGATGCATTACAGTTGGTGCACATGGATCTTTTTGGTCCTACACAAACTGGAAGCATTGGAGGCAAATACTATGTGTTTGTTCTAGTTGATGATTACACTAGATTTACTTGGGTCTATTTTCTAGCAAGGAAATCTGAAGCTTTTTCTTATTTCAAAAGTTTTAGAGCTCAAGTTAAAAATGAAAAAAACCTTCCATTGAAAACTATTCATAGTGATCATGGAGGAGAATTTCAAAATTCTGATTTTGAAACTTTTTGTAGTAAGAAAGGTATTACTCACAACTTTTCAGCACCTAGAACTCCTCAACAGAATGGTGTAGTTGAAAGAAGAAATCGAATTCTTCAAGAAATAACTAGAACCATGTTGAGTGAATATTCTATTGCTAGACATTTCTGGGCTGAAGCTGTAAGTACTGCTTGTTATACTATAAATCGAGTTTTGATTAGACCTTTTCTTAATAAAACTCCTTATGAGTTATGGAATGGTAGAAAACCAAGGCTTTCCTACTTCAAGGTTTTTGGTTGCAAAGTATTCATTTTGAATACTAAAGATAACTTACATAAATTCGCACCAAAATCAGACGAAGGAATTTTCTTAGGATATTCCACAACCTCTAAGGCTTATAGAGTTTTTAATAAAAATACTTGTACTGTTGAGGAAACAGTACATGTGAAATTTGATGAGTCAGATCCTTTTGTTTTTAAAACTTCCCAACTTACATCTTCGGATGTGTTTTCAAAAACTGATTGTCAACCTTTGTTAGAAGAACCTTCTGATAAGGAAATTGTTCTAGAAGATACTTCTGAAACATTTACCCCAGAAGACTTTCTACCTTATGTTGATGAACAGGTTTTACAAAACCCAAATCAGATGTTTCTTAAGAATCATCCCAGTGATAGTATTATTGGTGATGTAAATCAACCTGTAAGGACTAGAAGTTCCTTAAGAAATGAAGTAGAACATCTAGCATTTCTTTCCCAACTAGAACCTAAAAGCACTGATGAAGCTTTAGGTGATGATGATTGGATCAAAGCAATGCAAGATGAGCTAAATGAATTCGAAAGGAATAAAGTCTGGACCTTGGTTGAAAGACCTAAGGAAACTTCTGTTATTGGAGTAAAATGGGTCTTCAGAAACAAATGTGATGAAAATGGAGTCATTGTTAGAAATAAAGCTAGACTTGTTTCTAAAGGCTATAATCAGCAAGAAGGAATAGACTATGAAGAAACCTATGCTCCAGTAGCTAGACTTGAATCTATCCGTATTCTACTTGCCTTTGCAGCATTCTTTAATTTCAAACTATTTCAAATGGATGTGAAATGTGCTTTTCTTAACGGTTATGTTCAAGAGGAAGTTTTTGTTGAACAACCTCCTGGCTTTGAAGATACAAAACATCCTGATCATGTTTTTAGACTTACCAAAGCTTTGTATGGCCTTAAACAAGCCCCAAGAGCATGGTATGATAGACTCACTGGATTTTTGCTTCAAAATAACTATGTTAAGGGAAATGCAGATCCAACCCTTTTTATAAAGAAAGATAAGAAAAATGTTTTGATTGTACAAATTTATGTTGATGACATTATATTTGGTTCAACTCAGCAATCTTTGACTGATTCTTTTGCTAGTCTAATGAAATCTGAGTTTGAAATGAGTATGATGGGTGAGTTAACATTTTTCCTTGGTTTTCAAATTTCTCAAAAACCAGAAGGAACCTACATTTCTCAACATAAGTATATTAAAGATCTTCTTAAAAAGTATGGTTATGACAACACGAAGAGTATAAGTACTCCTATTGGTACCTCAAACTCTTTAGATCTTGATGAAGCTGGGAAACCAGTAGATCAAACATCTTTTAGAGGTATGATTGGAAGTCTACTTTACTTAACTGCTAGTCGACCAGACTTAATGTTTTCAGTATGCTTATGTGCAAGATATCAATCCAATCCTAAGGAATCTCACTTAAAGGCAGTTAAAAGAATTTTTCGCTACCTTAAGGGAACCATGGATCTAGGATTATATTATACTTCTGGAAATGATTTTGTTCTAAAAAGCTTTTCTGATGCTGACTTTGGTGGTTGTAGAATGGATAGAAAAAGTACATCCGGAACTTGTCATTTCTTAGGAGATTCATTAGTTTCTTGGTCATGCAAGAAGCAACATTCTGTTGCACTCTCCACTGCTGAAGCTGAATATGTAGCAGCTGGAAGTTGTTGTGCACAAGTGTTGTGGATGCAACACACACTCACAGACTATGGCTTGAGTTTTACTAAAACTCAAATTTTGTGTGATAACACAAGTGCCATTGCTCTAAGTAAAAACCCTGCACATCACTCCCGTGCAAAACACATAGATATTAGGCATCACTTTCTTAGGGATCACACACTTAAAGGAGATATTATTCTTCAGTTTATCGGAACGCAAGATCAACTTGCTGATATTTTCACAAAATCTTTACCTTCTGATAGATTTGAATATATTAAACAGAAGTTAGGAATGATAACCGTAAGGTAATCTTCCTTAATTAACTTTCTGTTGGAAAAATCTTCTCACAGTAATAAACTCCTTTTCATAGGGGGAGTACATTTGTTTGTTTATTTAACAAAGTTTTTTTCAAAATTTGTTTTCAAATTTTTCGGAACGAAATTTTCCGGAATGGAACTTCCGGAACTACAATTTTCCAGAATGGATATTTCCATACAAAATACTTCTGGAATAAAAGTATTCGTATTGAAAATTTCCGGAATGGAAAATTTTCGTACTGGTATTTTCATAATGGAAAAACTTTCGTATTGAATCTTCCATATCAAGTTTTTCGTATCAAGTTTTTCGTATTGAGTTTTTTTTCGTAGTCGTCTTTACATTACCCATTACGAATAACTTTCCTAAGCTAATCCGAAAGGTATGGCTTCCTTACTGAAGTTTTCGTAATCATATTTTACTTGCTGGCAGTTTCTTATAGTTTGTTTTCGGTTTTTTTTTAATTTCTTGAATTTTGTTTTAATAAAACCTCAAAAAGATCGGATTCAACCTCTCAACCGTCAGATCTGATCTCAGATCATTCTAAACCGTTAGATCAACCGAGGAAGTTGAACCGTCATTCCAAAGCCTATATAAAGGGGACCCTATTTTCTCGTCCCACATCGATCTCAAGCTCTTGCGTGCTGAAGCTCTGTCTCTCTGATTTAAGGCTGTTCCGAACTACAGTTTTCCAGTTCCGAACTTCAGTCTTCTCAGTTCCGAACTTCTCAGAGACTTCTAATCCGAATGTCTGCAGAGTTAGCTTCTCAAGAGATGTCTTCAACAAAGCCCATTTCACAGTGGTTAGTCTACAGAGAGCGGTTAGTGCATCCGAATTTCTTCAGCAACTATGATTCTATTATATCAAAGAATATCAAGCTCAATGGCTGGGAAGATGTTGCGATATCAAAAACTGGCAACCAAGATGAAGTTTACCCAGACTTGCTTGTTGAGTTTTATGAGTCGGTTGCTTTCTTCGTGGAAGACAATAGAGAAAAATTTTCCTTCAAATCGTATGGCAAGACTTATAAGCTATCTTACACCAAGGCTGCAAGCTTGGTAGGGTTGAATTATGAAGGGGAAGCTGAGTTTATCTCGCATGTTCTACCAGACTCCTTGGGTAGTTTCAACAAGGAGAAAGCCTTAGAAATTCTCGGACTGGATGATGATAAGGCTTCGAAAATTGCAACCCTATCTACAAACTTCCGGATTCTGGAGTTATGGGTGCAAGGGCTTATTGTACCGAGAAAAGGAGACAAGGACAGCTTGAAGAAGAGTGAGATATACATCTTAGATTTCTTGATAAATCAAAGGAAGTTCAACCTGATGAAGCATATCCTTCTTAATCTTGAGAATTTAAAGAAAGGGAATCTGAGAGCTCAGATAGTAATGTATCCGGCAATATTGTCGAAGCTGATAGTTCGGTGCCTTGAGTCCTTCAAGGTTGCTTGCAGTTCTAAACCGAAAGTTTGCAAGATCATGTTGCTCAGTGATGCAACTCTTAAAAGGATGAATATAGCTTTTGACAAGAAGTCTGGCATGTTTATTGATCTTCCTCCTCAAGAAGAAGTGACTCCGAAAGTGGCTGATCCGGAATCGCCTAAGCCGGTAAGGAAGAGGAAGCTGAAAGAAGTGGTAGGTGAAGCTGAAGAACCTAAGTCTAAGGAAGTCCATTCCGCACCTCCTAAGCCTAAGAAGAAGAAGACATATACTGATGAGGTTGCAGCGAAGTGGAGAGCTGACAAGGAAAAGAGGAAGGAAGGAGATCCGCAGTTCGGATTGGATCCCGCAGAGGCTAAAGCTCTGAAAGAAAAGGCTGCTGATGAGCTCGAGAAGCAAGCTAAGGAAAAGAAGCTGAAGAAGAAGTTGTCAGAAGCTGAGGCTGTGCAAGCCTTGTTGAAGTTTAATGAAATGGTTTCAGCAACCATTCCCGTTCCGAGAACTTTTTCTTTGGACTCTCTACCTGAGACTCCAGGAAGAAATCTCGATGATCCAAAAGAGGCTGCTGCTAAGAATGCTGAGGAAGTAGAGCTAGTGGAAGAAGTGGAAGAAGCTGCTGAAGGAAGTGGTGAGACAGGAGATGTGCTCAAACAAGTAGATGAATACAAGGGAACTCCTTCGGAACACCTGTCGCTCCGAACTTCTGAAGCCGAATCTTCAAAACTAGTTACTCCAGTAATAGAAGGAAAGGAAGGAGAGGAAGAAGTTTCTTATCATGGAGAAGAAGAACATCTTTCACTTGATGCTGCTCAGAAAGAAAATATAGAAGTTGTTGATGAGGAAGATTTGGTTGTTCAAGTTTCTGACAGTGAGAAGAAATCTCCGGAACAGGTTTCTATTCCGAAAAAAGATAAGGGGAAACAAGTTATTGCTGATACCCCGAGTTCAGAAAAGAGTATGAGGAAGGAAGCTGGTAGTTCTTCAAAGAGGAAGTTGGAGCTTATTGAAGAAGAAAATTCTCCTAGCAAGATGTCAGATTCGGAATCATCTTCGTTGGGGCACGATTTTGTTGTTCAATCCTTGAAGATGTTGGTGGGAACCATTCCGACTTTCTCCAGTATTGATTCTCGGTGCCAGATGCTCCAACATACGCTGAATCAGAAAACCGATTCCGTATCCATGGTAATGGATAAGTGTGTTGGGATAGAAGCCCAGTTCAAAAATTTCTTCATTGGTTACGAAGCCCATAAAAGATCTTGCAAAAGGATGACTAGCTGGTCGAAGAAAAATGTGGAAGAGATGAGGTTGCTGGATGAGTTTCAGGAGAATGTTAAGGATGCTTTTCAAACCGAGGATAAGAAGTTTCATGAGATGACTGCATCATTCGATGAGAAATTGGCAGAGGAAAAGAACATTCGGAGTCAGGAAGTAAGAGATCTGAATGGAAAGCTCAACTCTGTTAATCAAAGTTGGAAATTTGAAAGGGATCATCGGATAAATTTTCTAGAAAGGATAAAGTCTCAGGAAGAGAAAATGGAAGCTCAGGAAGAAAAGTTGAAGGCTCAGGAAGAAATCATTCAAGCTCAGTCAGCAAGAATAGTTGCCTTAGAAAAGCAAGCAGAGGAAGATCATAAGGACCTCAAAAAGATCAAGACTATTCTCAAGGGGCTTATGTCAAAGGAGAAAGATCCGAAATAATCAATCCGATCTTTTTGTTGTAATCTGTTTTTGTTGCTGACATTTCAAATTTAATGAGAATCGTGCTTGTTGTTCTGTTTTGTTGTTGTTACTAATCTTTCAGGTACTTTGTTATTTTTTTTTCCATTCCCTCGAAATTCTTTTTGAAAATCACAAAGGGGGAGAAGGAAAAGATCCTTAAGAAAAAGAGGAAATCTAATAAGTGCTTATCAAAGGGGGAGAAAGAAAAATACCCAATGAGATAGAACTCTAATAAGAGTTTGTTTAAGGGGGAGTTTTTATCTTAAAGAAATATCACTCCGGAAATATGAATACGATCCTTAGAGATTCAAAGCCTAAGGGGGAGTTAGTCGTATTCATCTATATTCTTAAACCAAGGGAGATAAGCTTTATTGTGTTTCTTTCTTCCTAGAAATAGCTTTTTCGTAAGGATGTTTGTGCTTTCCAAAAAGGGGGAGATTGTTGAGTCAATAAGGTTTTCCTTATGACTTTTCCATTCCTTCTTGTTTTGAAAATCACAAACACCTTATCTTTAAGGAAAATTGCTTTTGTAAGGAAAATTGCTTTTATAAGGAAAAATGTTTTCTTAAGGAAAAACGCTTTTATAAGAAAAATTTATCCTTATCATATTTTCATTAATATTTTTCTTAAGTATGAAATTCGGATTCACTTTCTCGGAATCATTAAAACTGATAAAAAGCATTCTGTTTTAGGGTTCGGATTCTGGACAAGAACTATAAGGAAGTTTCACTCCGAATTCCGGTTATGAATTCTGACTAAGTTCTATTCCAGATTCAGGATACGAATTCTGAAGAAGAATTCCCATTACGAATTCTAATGAAGAATTATCATTACGAATTCTCATTACGAATTCTGAAGAAGAATTCTCATTACGAATTCTAATGAAGAAATCCCATTTCGAATTCTCATTACGAATTCTGAAGAAGAATTCTCATTACGAATTCCAATGAAGAATTCTCATTACGAATTCTAATGAAGAAATCTCATTCCGAATTCTCATTACGAATTCTGATGACGATTTCTCATTACGATTTCTGATGAAGAATTCCTATTCCGAATTCCTATTCCGAATTCTCATTCCGAATTCACTCATTAAACAGAATCTGGATATCATTGTTTTATACACTCTGAATTTGTTCACTCCGAACTTTCACTCCGAAATTTCTATTCCGAACCTTTATGTTAGTTTTTAAAACGATGTCGTACTTTCTGTTACACTTACTTTGTTATAAAACGATGTCGTCCATTTTGTTATAAACTAACCGTTGTCTAAGTGACACGTGTACAGGTCCCTCCGAACTTTAAGGGAAATATGACCGTTGGAGAAGGAGCCGACCTCACCTATAAATAGGAGCTCATTTGAAAAAGCTCACAACGGACGGATGGATGAACATTTGGACTTTGTGCATACATGCTGTTGAAGTGATTTCTAGAGAGAGAGTCTCTTATTAACTCTCAAAGCTTCGTGCGACTCCGAATGTTGGTGATTACATTCGAGGGCTTCCGGGGATAGGAAGACAGAGGTGCCGACTACCTTAAAGATCGAGGGCTTTCTTGCTGAGAAAGACAGAGGTTGCCAACTACCTTGAAGTTGAGGGCTTGCGGGGATAGCAAGACAGAGACACCGATCTTCGTATCGAGGGCTTACCCTGGTGTGGGTAAGACAGACTTGCTTGAAAGTATAAATCAAGGGACCTTTATCCAAGGTTGTTGGATACCCTTCTCTTTGGGTTAAAAGACTATTATCTTGTTGCTAGTAGTTTTACTACTCGTTTCTATTCCGCTGTAATTTGTATCTTAAGGAAAGTATAACATTCTTATACTTCCTTACTTACTCTGATTCATTCAGATTCTATACGCTTTAAGGTAGAATCTTATATTGTAACTTTTGTTAAGTTTCAAATTCCGGAACCATATTTCCGGAACTTACTTTTGGAATCTCTTTCCAAGTTTAGTTCGGTGTTAGAGGTGTTGTGAATTTACTTAGTTTAACTTTGTTAAAATTAGTTCTTTCCTTTTCTTAAGGAAACTCTAGTTATTCATAACTAACTTTAAAGGTTCCTAAGGAATTTTTAAAGTATACAATTCACCCCCCCTCTTGTATTTTGAGCATCTCGTATTCTATTTCGATCCTACATGTTGGACGAGCTCTAGCACTAGAGGATGCCCATGTTTAGTGGTGAGATTGACCGAAAAGTAGCTAAGGATTGGCTGGAGGCTGTGGTGAGAGTCTTCAGATTGGTAGGGATATCAGCCGACCATATGGTGATCCTTTCCATGATTCTCCTTTAAGAAGTAGTTAGAAGATGGTGGAGACTAATGGTCCAGGTTCATGATGAGGCAACACTTCTTTGGGTAGACTTTGAGAGCCTGTTTCTGGAATAGTTTTTTCTAGCCTCCCTTCATGCAGTGCAGAAACATGAGCTACATCATCTTTAGAAAGGAAACATGACGGTGGCACAGTACTCAGTGAGGTTCACTGACCTCTCACACTACTCTACAAATATCGTGCGAGACCTATTATGAACATCCCGGACCATTGAGCAGGGGCTCAAACAAGATATAAGGGATTCAATGATCTACCACAGCTTCCCAATGCAGGAGGTGGTGTTGGAGAAAGCTCTCTTAGTGGTGAGTATCCTTACTGTAAAGTCACCAGCAGTGAGACCTGCCACCGGATGTCACATAAAAATGTGTTCTGCAGCTGGCATTAGACAATGTCGTATATATCCAAGCAGACTAGACCATTCAGTTGACGACCTATGGACATAGGTTTGGTTGTGCGAGGAATAAGAGATAGGGACCATCATAGGAGGATCAAGCGGTGTTTTACATGTGGCAGGCAGGGTCACATGGCTCGTGACTTTCTGACCCACCATTTGAATGACCAATAAAAGTTCAAAGGAACGACCAGACAGAGACAAAAATTCGATCGAGGGGGTCCACAGGGCGTAAGAAAACATAGAAGATGAGGTGGTTGAGCAGCTGATGGTGGGTGACGTTTCGAGGTATTACCAGCAACACCACTAAGAGGTCCACCCTGATTAGAGGCAGTCAGTTGACATGGGAGAGCTCACCTCTAGGCAGCTAAGGCATACAATCATGGCGCTCAAGAGCTGATTCGAGGTATGGTCTTTGTCTACTCCACCTTAGTTGGAGTTCTCATAGACACTGGTTCCAGTTACTCTTTCATTGCAATTTCCCTCATTTAGAGATTAAAGATTCTAACAGATCCATTTTCCCGATCCTTACGGATATAGACTCCTATAGATGCAGACTTGATGATTATGCACTGCTTTCAGTAGAGTAATCATACTCTAGAAGGTGAGAGCATTAGCTGGGATATACAAGTAGTTGCATCGAGGCCTTAGGACGTCATATTGGTTACAGACTGGTTATCTAATGTCAATGACAAGATTAACAATATTTGACGCAAAGTGCCGTGTGTCTGCACGGATGGGACCAGGTTCACCTTCACTAGTGAGAAGGGAGCATTTGCTGCGTAGGATGGACTTGCATGGAATAGATTACAACTGATCACTCATCAGTTTTCTTTCCTTACCCTCTAAGTAGTTGACGTGAAGAGTCTGACATATCCTGTAGTGGTGAACCTGTACACGAATGTTTTTCTTTGATGATTTCCTAGGTCTACATCTTCAAATAGAGGTGTATTTTAACATTGAATTGTACCCTGGGACGTCATCGATATCTACCAATGTGTATCAGATGGGTATCAGGGAGCTTCATGAGATGTAGGTACAACTAGAGAACTTGCAAGGGAATAGATTCATCCGACTCAATGTTTCTCCCCGGGCAGCCCCGATTCTATTTGCCAAGAAGGAGAATGGGAGATTGAGGCTTCTTGTCATTTACTATCACCTGAAACAGGTGACCGTGAAGAACAAGTTCCCACTCCCGAGGACTGATTACCTCTTTGATCAGCTGAGGGAAGCACGGTGGTTCTCCAAGATAGACCTCTGATCATGTTATCACTAGCTCAGTGTTCGAGGCACAGATGTATAGAAGACGACCTCCAGATGTTGGTACGAACAGTACAAGTTTCATGGTTATTCCATTCGGAAAAACTAATGATCCAGTAATGTTCCTGGGACTCATGAAGAGGATTTTCCATCAATACCTCGATCTCTTTTTCATATTATTAATTGACGAAATTATGATCTACCCAACTACTGAAGAGGATCATGCATACAATTTGCAGGTATTACTGGACACACTCTGAGAGAAACAGATTAATGGTAAGCACTCAAAATCTTATTTTTGGATCTGAGAGGTTTAATTTTTGGGAAATGTCATCTCAGAGGTTGGAGTTGTATTATATCCAGTGATTTTTGAGGAGGTACATTCTTGGGAGCCACCCTATAGTGTGACATAGGTACTATCTTTCCAAGGATTGGCTGGTTATTACCGATGGTTTGTTCCAGATTTTTCTGGAGTTACAACAGAAAAATCATCCTTGACGAAGAAGGGGAAACCATTTATGTAGTGGGATTGATTCTAGTAGAGCTTTCAAGAGCTGATGAAGAGGTTGACTTGTTCTCCCATATTGAGGAATCCATAGGAAGGCGTTGGGTACATAGTCTACTGCGATGCATCAGAGACCATACTCAGATGTGTCTTGATGTAGGAGTGATTAGTGATCAATTATTTTTCATGATAGATGAGACAACATGTGAATAACTATGCTACCCAGAACCTGGAGTTTGCAGTAGTGGTCTTTATCTTAATGACGTGTCTACACTTTATGATGGGAGAGTGTTTTACTATGTACTATGATTACAAGAGTCTCAAGTATATCATCTCTCAGAAGGACCTGAACCAGAGAAAGCGGTGTCATATTGAGTTCTTCCTGGGCTATGATGTAAAGATAGTATATATTGTTGTTAATGGGAATGTTGTTTCAGATGCACTCAGCAAAAGAACTGGGTTACAACTGCTAGGCGAGGCAACAGAAAAGCTGGATGCTTTACAGATAACCCTTGTGTATAGAGATGGAGTAGTCATCGTTCAATCTTATAAAATCACTCCTCCACGTCTTCATAATGTCAAGGAGGCATAGAATGGGGATGTTGACTACAATATAGGACGTGCTTATATATCCAAAAGTCAAGCACCTGATGGATTTTCTATATGTGGGGAGCACGTTATCCTCTTCAGAGGACTTATCATGGTACCAGGTTTACTTCAGGATGAAGTGTGAAGGGAGTTCTACACATCCTCTCTATATTCACATCCATGTGTGGCAATGATATAACAAGATCTCCTTAGATAGCAATGGTGGTCGGGAATGAATAAAACTATAGCAGGGTTCATCTCATGATGCCTCCCTTATCAGCAAGTGAAGGGAGAGAACGACATACAAGTATGATTAGTTCATCCTTTAGAGGTCTTAGAGTGGATGTGTGATAAGATATATATGGATTTTAGTACATGACTTCCACGTAAATCAAGAGGTCCTGACTCGATTTGGGTGATCGTTGACCAACTCACCATGTCATATGACTTCCTACTGAATAGATAGAAGGCATTGGTAGAGAGCTTTATGACACCTCTATGTGAAGGAGATTGTGCGGATACATTGAGTAACTTCTTTTATTGTCTCTGATCATTATGCATGGTTTACGTTCTGGATATAGAAGGGGTTGCAGGAGGATTTTGGGATGTAGCTTCATTAGTGCACCACCCTCCATCCTCAGATGGATGGACATACTGAGTGAAGCATTCAGACACTTGAGGACCGGCTCTGTGCTTGTGTCCTTGACTTCAGTCACAGCTAGGAGAATCAATAACCTTTAGAGGAGTTTTCATACAACAAAAACAGTAACTCAACCATAGGTATGTCACCATTTAATTCATTATATGGGAGACCATGCATATCGCCATTGTGCTGGACTGACCGATGGGAGTTAGCACTAGGGGGACCAGAGTTGGAACGAGCTACCATGGAGTAGGGGAAGATCATCCATGAGCAGATGAAGACAACACAAAGTAGGAAGGATTCCTATACTGACAGAATAAGGAGACATCTAGAGTTTGAAGATGGAGACCACATATTTCTACGAGTCTCACCTCAACGTGGTTTATATTAATTTAACTGAGGCAGTAAGTTATCTATGAGATTAATTGGACCATTTTAAGTCCTCAACAGATTTGGAGAGGTGGAATACCACTTAGCTCTTCCACCTCAGTTTAAATGGATGCATGTCATGTTCCATTTATCCAAGATGAGGAGATACATGCACGACCCCTCTCACATCATTGACCATGGGGAGATGGAATTCGATGATGGCATGACTTTTACAGAGGTTCCAGTGGAGATTGATGATAGACAAGAGCAGGTCCTACGTGGACCGTCGATACATCTTGTGTGCCTTCTCTAGCAGTGCAAGAATCACTAGAAGAGCACATGGAAGCGGGAGCCTCAGATGCATGCTCAACAAGCCCACATTTCCCTTAGTTTTAGTTTTAGATTACGGGGATGTAACTCTATGAGCTGGAGAGAATGTAAATACCAAAAATTTCTATGTAAATTTTTATTATTAGATTAGAATTTTACGAGTCCTCAAAAATTTATAGCCCATGATTCTGTGGCCAAGTGTGCCTGGAATCAACTTCTAAACTACTGTTCAGGTAAGTTCAGTAAACAAATGAGTGGGCTTTTATTTTTTTTAATCAGTGCTCAGAATTGAAATCTGAGGGCCCCATCGAACTCGCTTTAATAGTTTTCTCTTATGGTTACGTTCACCACGACGGAAGTGGGTCCAGGTTGAATGATTTTTTTTGGGATTTTTGTGAATGAATAAATAAAAAACTCCCCTTTAATTGGGAGAAACCCTCCACCATCGAACTCTCATTACTTGTGGATGTGGGAGGTGTGGACCACCACACCTTAACCTCACGTGAGAGGTTATGGTGGTGGGGCCCACCCGTGGTCTAAATCTCCTTTTCTTGTTTATTGTGTTGTGGACAACCTAGTGGTTAATCCCCCTTGAAACTCCCCTTTAATTGGGAGAGACCTTCCACCTTCCATTATGTGTATGGGAGCCTCTTCAACTCCCCAACACATAATATGTTCAGAATCCACCACATTAATAATGTGGGGCCTGCCAAATTAAATTCACACATTTTGAATATTATTCCAACAATTTAAAAGGATATTATAATATTTCCATGGCATTTGTTTCTGCGTGAATCATCGAATAATAGAGAGAATAGGAAGAAAAGCTCTCCCAACGAAGGACGCTCCCTACGAAGAATTACTTTGACTAAGAAGAATGATCTCCTTCAGCATTCGTCCACTAATTCCTACCTATGTGGGATATCTTCGAATCACTCTCCCTCCTCATTTTCATCAATTAACTGACACAAGAACTCAGGATTAGAAGTTTTTTGCGGACACAAAAAATGAAGACAACATCATCATCTACCCCATGACTCTGTCAATGAACAACGAACAATGGTAGGTGTTCAAAAATTGTTTGTGTTTCTAGTTATTTGTTTTACGTCGAGGATTATTATTCGAAGTTGCATGAAATCACTCTAATGTGGATGTTTTGGGCCGAATGAACAAGGCCCGACCCCTCCACCTTACTTGGGGGAATTTTACGCTTGACGTGGAACGACTCTGGGATGAGCGATTTATGTCAAAAATGGTGGTGGATCAAAGGAGACATCCAGAAAAAAGTGAGGCTACTTTCAGAATGAGAATTGGGACACATGAACTTGTCATGTGACCAGAAGAAGGTTTCTCGAAGGGAGGAACTAATGAGTGTCACTGGTGGGATGGAGGTAAGGGTGGTCGACACTCCGGCCACCCGCATGGATAGTGGTGGCACAACCGCACAACCAGAGGAGCAGATCGAGGCTGAAAGGGCGTGGTGGAGCAGCGGCGGCTGGCGCAAGGCCAGCGACGAGAAGAACTAGCGGCACTTGTCGTGGGGTTGTCGGGGAAGGTGTGGAGTCGTGTGAATCGCGCGACATAGGATCAGGTCACGATGGTGTGGGATGGACAGCCGCCTCGGCCGGTCGTGGTAGGAGGCACGGAGCAATTACACTGCATGGGAGGCGGCTGGTAGCTCCGCTAACCGAGATGAGGGGGACCGAACTCATGTTTCCTACCTGACAGGGACCAGTGACATGTGGTGCTGGTTTTGAACCCCCCCCCCCACCGAATAGCTAAGCAATTCGGGATTGTAGGGGGTGCGACCACCCCATGAATGCGGCTTGGGTGGACCCCACAGGCTGCCAGCCATGGGCCCAGTGTGGGCCGGACCCAGCGAGGGTCGGGCCACCGCTTAGGCCTGGGTCGGACCGGCATACCGGGTCGGACCCTAGTCCGGACTCGGATCGTGATGGATTGGGCCAGGGAGGTCTGACTAGGCTAGACATGACCTAGAATCACATTGACCTGTTTCCACTCATTTACACACAACTTTTGCAACATGCATTAAATTTAAGAACCGTCTTCGGTGATGGAAACATAGAGCGATAGAGTTCATTTAGAATACCCACTCTTGGTTTGGACAATGTTGGGGTATGACCGGGTTGGATCGAACTTAAATCCAACTGGTCCCTCAGAACGGAATTACCAATAACTCTCAGACCGTGTGTCTGATTGATGCATTGTCTATCACGTTGGGTTTCGTTTGGCAAGATGGATATTTTGGATACATAAAGTTGAGACTCCATGGAAGTTTCTGTATAGACACTTGGCTTGAGGAGTTGAAACTCAATAAATAAAACATTATTTATGTTGATCTGTGTGGCTATCTGGATTCTAACTATTGTTCCTAGATCATACCTGTGTTCGACAGCTCGGAAAACTATTACTGTATCCTACAAGGGTTTGATAGCTCTGAAAATTGTTCATGGATCCTATGAGGGTTCCAAAGATCTAACTACTGTTCCTGGATATTATGTGGGTTCGACCACTCTGACAACTGTTCCTGGATCCAATGTGGGTTTAACAGAATAGATGATTTAGGGGAAACATCAAATCATCTCTAAATCTCTACATATGTTGTATACCTGTGTTAGTTGAGTTAGTAAAATTTGTGTTTTCCTAGTGATTGAGATGGATTACTAGATAACATAGGTATGTGTATGGGTATATACCTAAGTGGGGTTATCTTTTGATTTCATAATTTTTGGATTATCCTTGTTGGATTTTGTGAGTGCATGAGGGTCACTGGGTCCCAAATGGGTATCGTTATACTCACCTATGCACCAGATACGCCTGCACCACATTGTGTTGCCTGAAGTAGACGAACAGTGCTTACTAAGGATGAGAGCACCTGGACTAGACGGTATCTGGAGATGGACCTTACGATGAGTCCGTAAATGGGGGAGACCAACGGACTTGCAGTGTTGAGGAGGCTATATGTTCCTACCATTCTGGAAAAAATTCTGGAGTATGACCTAGCAGTTGTTTTCCCTTTCATCAGTTGTTTTTTTCCATCCAGTTCCTTATATGTTACTCATGGGCATGTATTTCAAGCCCCATTTAATTTTCATCACTCTTTTTTCATACAATTTAGATAGTGTTTTGTATCCAGATGTGTGCTCATTTGTGTGTGTTATTGGTTATAAAGACAATGCCTTCCTGGTTTTAGGGAATTACGCCTTTGGTGCTAGTTGCCATCTCATGGACTATAAAAGGAGGGTTGGGGTACATTAGGAATGGGCCTCTGGAGACGGTCATGACATGAATCCTTAAAAAACCATAATAGATAGAAAATTTTATATAGTCTACCATAAAATTCTTGGATGGCCTGACATATTCAAATATTTGTTTAAATATTTATAATATTAGAATTTTTTTTTATTATTACGGTGATCATTGAACCATAATTTTGTCATTGGTAATTTTATTTATTTAATGTATATTAATTATAAATAAAAAAATGATGATTTAATAAATATATATATCTATTTAATTAATAAATATATTCAAAATGATCAGTTATATAACCCAATATAAATAAATTATTAAAAAACATATGTTTACGTTATATGCTTGTTTACATTACATTAATTATTAATACATGCAATTATCATAGAAAAGTGGATCCCAAATTCCAAAAAATAGACCTAAGGATTTTTTGGATCACTCAGGAATAATCTAATAATATTAAGACACGTGGTAGGGTAGTTTTAAATTATTATAATATTATTTTTACCCTTATTTATATAATTTTCCCAATAACTGTGGTAACTTAAAATAAATACTCAAGTTAATATACAAAATTCTCACAAATAAAAGATAAATATTTATAAAATTTTGACCTTATGATTCATAATGTGGAATACATTTTTATAAATTCAATGCACAAAAGTTTTATGAAATAAGTTAATATTAATTCTCATTGTCAACACCATAAAGTGCATTTTGGAGAAGTAAAAACTATCAAAAGAATAAAATGTAAATATATGTCCAATTTAAAAGTTAAATTTCTTCCAATTATCAACATTGTTTTTAAATGATTGTTACATTAGACAAATACACTTTAAAACATAATAAAAACACAATATTACTATATATAGAATTATGATGAAAAAGTAGTTTTGAATTATATTGTAGTAATATTCACTATTAATTTAAATATCATTGTTGTAACACCCCTGCCACCAAATCCCAGAGTCAACGCATTGTAATGTATCATTAGCATGATCACAAAAGATCATGTCTCGAATGGTCAATTAGTTTAGTATCCCTAGAATTATTAGATACATTCATATGGTTTACATTATATCATAAAATTGAAAAATACAAAAACATTGTGTCCATAGACAACATTGAGATCCCATAGGCTACCCCTGTAGGTCAGTCATAATATACTATTTAACATCTTGGAAAAATAAATCAATGAAAGGGGTGAGGTCAGATACTCATTAAGGATAAAAATATTGTGAAAACATTCATAAATAAGAATAAACATTTAAGGCAATGTACAAGAATAACACAAAAAGTCATTTAAACATAAACATCACTATTATATGGAAACGATAAAAATAAAATAATTTCATTTCCTTATTCACATAGATATTAAAATACTTGAAAATCACATTCAATATTAATTTCCACATTCATAATGATGGAATTCATAATGCCAGACGTTCATAACCACATAGTCAAGGCCTTGTGCCAAGACTACAAATTTGATATTTCAAGTCATTGTGCCAAGACAGATGGCTGTCTAATGAGACCTAACACAACATCGAGGAGATATAGTGGGCTCCACCCATCACTCACTATGTCCAATTCATTCCTCATATGAAAAGGTTTAAAAATAATACGAGCATTCATATTAAAACTTGCATAAAAATTGTCAATACATTATCCATAAACCATGAACAGTGTAAAAATAACTAATCCATAGTCAAAAATATCACAAAACCTTCAATAAAATTTGGAAGTTTGGTATCATAACAAATCAACTTCAAATAATATTAAAATATATCAAAGGATGTTGACATAGATGAAATAAAAACATTTTTTA
Organism: Viscum album; assembly: GCA_963277665.1. Taxonomy (NCBI): domain Eukaryota; kingdom Viridiplantae; phylum Streptophyta; class Magnoliopsida; order Santalales; family Viscaceae; genus Viscum; species Viscum album. The sequence continues at coordinate 1,972,170,002 of OY728132.1, forward strand.
GAGAAATATCTCTTTCTATTTTGAAATAATTTAAGAGTCACATAATTATAATGAAGACATTTATTTTGAAAATATTTTCATAAACTTTTAAGGGAAGATTATACGATGATATAATGATAGAAAATAGCTACACCCTCCGTATAAGTTAAAATAACATTCACACTTTAATTTTGTCGAAAAGGTCATAAAGAACAATGTTTGGAAAATGACAGAAATATTCCTATCAAAACATATAAATCCAAATAAGGGTATAAAATAATTTACCACATTGAATAGTAAATAGTAAAAAAAATCAAATACATTTTTTAGAAACATGGATGTGGATGATAAATATGTTTTAGTAGATACTTATGTGAGAACAACCTTGGAAAATAAAGAGATTGTGAAATTATCATTTACCTAGTAATTTTCATTGGACGATTGTAGCTTAAAATCATGAATAATGGATAAATAATAGTTATTAAATTATAGAAAGATCATATACATTAATATGATATCATGAGTGATCTATTAACATTTATTTGTTAATAATATCTCACTATTATCTTTGTTTCGGGTGTCAACTGATTCGTTTTCCATTATATGATTTGTCATGTAAGTAATGTTTGTAATGGATTGGACGTATCGTAATCATATTCTGAATGATATTATGTATTTAATCATTATTTTTAATCATATAATGAAAATTACTCTTGAATCGGTTATGATGGGGAATTAATCTCATCGCGTTCGTGGAGACGGTAATCCTTACTAATGCACGAGCGACCATATCATTCTTTTGATATAATAATAATATATAATTGGATGATATATCATATATACATAAGAATAATAATGTTATATATATTATTTAAATCCATTACACAACTTTATTATACCCATCCAAATCATATTGTATGGAAAAACAATTACACCACGACGTGGAGACGGTATGTCGTACGTACGCACGTATGGTTCCATTTCATTCAATGTATGGGTAGAATAATGAATACGGTTTTACCATATTTATAATAACATCAATGTATATTTAATATATTGGAGTTATTATTTTATAAACGAATAAAGAAATAAAGAGTGAGTAGAAGATAAAGCAACTTGAAAGAGGGGATTAAATATTTATCTCTTCTTCATGTTGTTCCATTTGATTTGATCAAAATAGCCAAATAGGTCGGCTTTTTGACTAATGTAAGGCCTGTATAATGAAGTTAGGATAGTTTAGAGGGTATTTGGGATGATTTTGGCCAATAAAAAACGCTTTTAAGTTGTGAATTAGTGATAAGGGAGATTGTCCTTTTATAATAGGGTTGAGGGGAACCTTAGGAAAAGCTAGAAATATTATTATATAATAAAAACTTTTTTGGGTTTAAATGTATAAAAATGAATTATTTAAAGGATAATGTGGGTTTTTTTCTATAAACACTCATCCAATAGGTTGTATATAGGTTTGGGTTACAATATTAACATTATCATTTAGATTTATCTATTAGATAAATAATTTGACATTTACCTTGTCTCTTTGTATTTTTATATTATATGGTTAATAAAAGTACTATAAACATTAAAACAATCCCAAAGGGGTTCATTAATGACATATATAATATTATCTAAGACCTTTGTATGATCTTTATATTTTTAGGAATAGAATATCTATTAATAATAAAATATTTGTTTTAAAAACTCTTTTATGCCAATTTTGACACTATTTAGTATTTTGTTTTTTCAAAATTCATAAAATCATTATTACTTAAATAAATTAATACAACCAACAAAAACAAGTTATATTAACCTAAAGAATAAGTTTAATTCATAAAATGTCTAAAATTACATTTATTTTAATATTAATAATATCAATTATTATAATATATTATCAATTAGGTAATTACGACATCATCATTGTGTCATTAATAAATTATATTAATTAATGTATAAATAATATAACTAAAATAACATTATGTGGTAAATAATATTAGCTTATAATGAATGTTTATAGTTGAATTTATCTTATGTATATCCCTATATAAAAAAAATAGTTATTAAACATTAAATTTAACACTTTTAACTCTTCTTTGAATTAAATAATAATAAATATCCTAATCTAATCCAAGTGGACCTAAAGGATATTTTTTTATACCTAAGGTTCTTTTTGGTCGAATTACACTTATCCAATATAATTATAACATCTATTAGGGAAATAATAATTTCTTGTATACCTTTAATTATAGTATTTACTTATAACCGTGGTAAATAAAAGTCATAAGTTACTATTCACCAAAAATTATTTTCATCTCATTGATACAAATTTTATTTACTGATATCAATTTTGTCTATCATATATATCATATTAAACTGAAAGAAGTAGTAAAATTATGTTTTATGTGTATTTTCAAATACAGCTCTGAGGTTGGTAATAGATGGTAAAAAGATCAACAGAATTTTTATATATCTAAAATTATTATAAACTAACTCCAATGAATTAAATTGAACTTATATAGGTATTATGAATCTATATTGACCTAAAATAAATATTAAAAAATAATAATTATTTAAATAAAAAGTCATTTTTAAATAACAACTCAGTGTTTTCACTATTCATAAAAAATGAAAAGTTTTCAAAAATATACAAAAAAATCACACTAATCTTATTTCAATATTAAAAACCCAAAAATTAAGTCCATTTGAAAATCTAAAATTTATAAAATTTCTAAATGTTAATATTATTATTCTTAATATCATGTTTGAATGGTCGTGATGTGTTATAATCTTGAAGTTGCGTACAACACAAGCTATTTTATTATTCAAAGGGAAACGTACCATCGATGCTTCAGGTGTTACATTCAACCCTCCATCAAATAATATTGAACTCACAATTTCTCGAATATTGATGCATAAAAATACTCAGGTGCTTCATCATCATAACTTCCTCGGGATCCCACATTGCATCTTCTATCTTATGGTTTCTCCATAGAACTTTTACTAGACGAGTCGTCCAGTTCCTCATCACTTATTCTCTTGTATAAAAAACATTGACATGTTCTTCTCAATAAAAAAGATCAGGTTCCAGTTCTAATTCGTCAATGGTATGTACATGTGTTGGGTCATACATGTATTTTTTCAACAGTGATACATGGAAATCATCATGAACATTGGAGATACTTGGCGACATTTTCAAACAGTAAGCTACAACTCTAATTCATTCTAGAATTTCGAAAGGTCTGATGTACTTGGGTCTCAATATACAATTTTTATCAAGATGTATAACACCCTTCCGTGGAGATACCTTCATGAAAATTTGATCAAATACAATAAATTCCAAATTCTTCCGTCGGTTATCAATATATCAATTCTACCTACATTGAGCAGATACGATGTTATTTTGGATTGCCTTCACATATTCAATCATTTCCTCTACCAGTTCTGGGCCTATGAGTTTTCTTTCACCATCTTCATCCAAACATGTTGGTGTCGGACATCTTTTTCCGTATAACACTTCATATGGTGCTGTCTGAATACTTGAATGGAAGCTACTGTTACAAGAAATTTCTACCTGATGTAAATATTGATACCACATAACTTGAATGTCAAGTGAACATGATCTCAACATGACATCTATGGTTTTATTAGCCCGTTCTGATTTCCCATCATTTTGGGTATGGTTAGTAGTGCACAAATGAAGTTCTGTATTGAGGGACTTCTGAACACTTTTCCAAAATCATGATGTAAAATGTAGATCATGATCAGAAACAACCAATAGGGGTACTGCATGAAATCTCAAAAATTCATTAATATATAATATTTCAAGACATTCACGTTTTAAATCATCTCTTATAGCATGAAAATGAGAAACATGGGAAGACAATCAATAATTACCCATATTACATCATTCATTCTAGGAGTATTTGGATGTACCAAGACAAAATCCATTGTTATATTATCCCATTTCAAATCAGTTATGGGAAGAGGTTACTAGAATCATCCAGGTCGTTTCCTTCTAGCTTTCACTTGTTTAAAACAATTAATCATGACACAAAATCAGCAAATTCCCTCTTCATGTTGTCCTGCCAAAAATGATCCTTCAAATCACTATACATTTTTGTGCTCCCTGTGTGTATAGACAAATTGGAACTATGAGCATCATCCAACAATTCTATTTTTAGATCAGGTATATCGGGAACACAAGGTCTCTTCCCAAATTTCCAAATTCAATATTCATATACAAAGGCACTCAATCTCCCATCATTTAAAGCATTAATATTTTTTTGAAACTCCACATAATCAAGGTGAGAGATTTTTATCATTTATAGTAATGATGGTTTGGAAACTATTGGAAAAAGAATTAATGTTTCACCTTCCATGGTTATTCCCATATCCATCATTACTATATCCATGAAAATACGATCCCTTTAAACTCTCATCTTTTTCAAAAACCCATTATATTTTCTCCTCAAAGTATCTTCCAACATATTTTCCTTCCTCGGGTGGTATTTTATAGTGAAAAAATAATTCTCGAGTAGTTCAAGCCATCTATTTTTCCTCATGATGAGTTCTTTCTGTGAGAAAATATACTTCAAACTCTTGTGATTAGTATAAATCTCAAATTTTTTCACCATAGAGATAGTGTCTCAAAATATTCAAAGAAAATATTATAGCTGTTATCTCAAGATCCTGAGTAGGATAGTTTTGCTCATGAATTTTCAACTGTCTTGATGCATAGGAAACAACTCTATCATTCTGCATATGGATACAACCATGTCCTTTAATCAATCCATCACTATAAATTAAAAACCCATAATTCCATGATGGTAGAGTCAATATAGGATCATTGGATAATATTCTCTTCAATTCATTAAAAGATTCTTCACAATATTTTGTCAGACAAACATTTAATCCATTTTCATGTGATATTTGTTAATGGGTTATCCAATCGGGAATAATTCTGGAGGAAATGCCAATAATAACCTTCTATACCAATAAAATTGCATACCTCAGTTATACTCATCGGTGTTGGCCATTTGTGGATTGCTATTATCTTAGAAGGATCAATAGATATTTCATCCTTAGATATGATATCGACATGAAAAGAAATATTTTGAATCCAGAATTGAATCATGATAAACTTCCTGTATAATTCATTTCTTCTAAGAGTCATCAACAAAATTCAAAAGTGATTTTCTTGAACTTTATAGATTTTTATGTATACTAGGATATCATCAATAAATACCACCAAAAAGTCATCAAAATATTCCTTGAAATCTTTATTCATTAGATCCATGAAGACAGATAGTGTATTAGTCAATCCAAAAAGCATTATTCTAAACTCGTAATACACGTACCTGGATAGAAATGTTGTTTTCGGAATGTCTTCTTTCTTCACACACAATTGAGGATATCCAGATTGAAGTTAAATATTTGAAATGTATTGAGCTCCATGGAGTTGGTTGAATAAATAATCAATGTGAGGTAGGGGATACTTGTTCTATATTTATATACCATTGATCTCCCTGTATTTAATGCACAACCTCATAGATCAATCTTTATTCTTAACAAAAAGCACATCGGCTCTCCATAGTGAAATAGTAGGGAAAATGAATCTTTTATTACTTAATTCCTTTACATGTTTCTTTAATTTCACTAATTCTAAAATTGACATTCTATAAGGTGTCTTCGATATGTTCCTTGAACTATGAATTAAATCAATGGAAAAATTATTTTCTCATTCTGGAGGATGTACATGTAAATCTATTAGAAATAAATCAACATACTCTTTCACAATAGGTATATACTCTATTTGAACATTATTTTCCTCACCCAAAGATATTTCATTCTCTTCCTCCCCAATAATTGAATTTTGTTGGAATGTTACTCCATAAAAACATTATATCAAATTCAATCATGGTTATGACGATACGATCAACAGATTAAGAACAATTATATTCCCAATTGGGGATTGATTCAAAAAACATTGTTGCAATGATACGTCCCTTAAGAGTTTTGGCAGAAAAATCCCTTGTTAAATTAAATTGGAAATATATAATTTTTTTAGAAAACTGGGAAGATAATATAAAATGATATGATCCAGATCAAACTAATCATTTTATAAACATGACAAAACCATTAAATTACCTGACACTACCTCATTCAGAGCTTCACACTCAGGAGTAGTGGTAGGATAATCTTGGCCTTGATCCCTTGGCATTTTCTGGAGTAATTTCCTCTAACGCTTAGGAAATTCATTCACATAATTCCCCTTTTCTCTATAAATGTTGCAATAAACAGTGAAAACCTCTTTATTCCCCTTGCAATCATGATCTTGGTGGCCTTTTTCACCACACATGTAACAGACACCCATTCCCTTCAAGAAAGTACAAGAGTGTTTATTCACACATTCACAACATGATTGATATTCAACTTTTCCCTCCTTACCCTTATTTTCATTTCAATAGTTTTCAGTAGATATCTTCTTCTATTTATTTTCTTTAAAGTTGAAAGAATTAGAGAAATATTTTTTCATGATATCCCATTAGACAATATCTCCATATGATGAGAAGGATTGTGAGACTAATTATCGATGGTGAAATGGTTTTAACCCTTCAATGAAATCAACAATATTATTTCCTAGGTTACATATATAATCTGCAGTATGTCTCACTAACCTTGTAATGTTAGCTTCATACATTGCGACATTCTCTTCTTCCTTTTTTCTCAGACTAAGAAATTGACTTTAAAGATCCACTCAATGGTCATGCGGAATGTATTATTCTAAGAAAATACATTTAAACACCCTATATTCCATATTATATACTTCACCGTCTTCCATTGTGTTTTAAATTAATGAACATCATTGATCAATATCTCTATTGAGGTGGAAAAATACCATGACAACCTTTTCCCTTTCACTACTCCCGAAGGTGTTGAATATTTTTACTAAAGAATTTTTCCATTTCATAGCTACTAATGGATTTGTATTTTCAATGAATTTTGTTGGGTTATTCCTCATGAAGAGATCATATATTGATCCTCCATGATGTGGATTGGGGTGATTCATACGGGTAAGGTTATTATTCATAAACTGAGTGATTTGTCCCAGTATGGTGATTAGCTGATTAGCACTAGTTTCTTCACCAGCTCCACAATAATTATCATGAGTAGGATGGAAATCCTTACATGGATTACGTGTGTTGATAAATTTTCCATTCATTCCACTAGGTTCCATTTCTAAACAATGGCATAAACTAGATTAGTTTATGAATCGAAATACATAATTCCAAACATGTAAAACTCTTAATATAAACTGAACAGTTTATGGATATAAATGATAATTATAAAAAAAAATTTCCTTGAGATATGATCTCTATATACTTATATAATTACAATTTATGTCCATCCAATAAGAGGCCATTTTCTCTCTTATTAAATCGTTTTCATAATTTTCAAGTGACTTTGTTAGGATGTCGAGATTCTATAGGAGAAATTCTTCACCCAATTTCAATTATTTGGGTTAAACATAGACTTCTAGATTTTTTCATGCGATGAATATGTGTGAATGTTCACTGATTATTTACAGTTAATATCAAAATATATTTGGTGTATTCTTATTTGTCACACATAATTAGGTTATTTATTTTTCCTTAATCTAAGGATACGATATTTGTTAGGGGATTTGTCTCAATTTATATTCCATTGAGGCTTATTTGATGTTATAAAAATAATAAATTTTATATGGTGTATATAATACCCTTTTACATATTATACCACAAATATTCTTATTCTCATGATATTATAATTCCTGTAAAATTTTATTTTTTAATTATTTTTATTCACGTATTTTCTCAAATGGTAAGGGACTCTTTAAATAGAACATTGTATTACATGATTTTATGATTTATTCTTATAAATATTTCTACTAAAAATTATTTTTTCAAAATGGTTTTAAGGATTTATATGAATATTAAGTTTATAAAATGTTAATTCCATTAGAAAATTTGAAGTTGTTTGGGACACTTTGATTAAAAAATATCATTATTAAATGTTTTATATTGTTTAGAAAATAGATTGATAAGGTATTGATTATATCAATATCTTGAAATGATATATTTTGATGGAAATTTGGAAATGTTATCATTCTTTTATTCTTTTTTAATATGTTATAAGTATATTTTGGTTCTTTCACATTGTCAATGCATAAGGATGGTTCCATGATAAACATATAGTGGGTTAGTCAGAGATAGATCTCTGATGCATTGGGTAACATGATTGAGGTAAATGGTAATGTTTCTCCATAGATAATTTTGGAATATATTGGGATGGGTAATCCAAATATTTCTCTCTATGTATTTGTGAATGCTACAATGTATATATTTTATTGATTCCCTTACTGAACTTTTTATTTTCATCCAATGTTTTTGAAATTTCTTTTACGTGATTTAAATATTAAAAAGGGCATGGATGGGTTCAAGGAAAATCCATTCTTTCTATAACATGGATCTATAAATGTTTATTTTTTATGAGTTTTTATGTTATGAAAAAAATGGAAACTAAGTAGATGTGCCTACTTTGATAATTTCGAGATATAATATAATAGCTATAGAATAATTCTATAAAAAACAAAACCTAAGAAGATTGTCAATGTAAATTCATGAAATAACTCAAATTATGTAATATTTATTTTTGAGTCCTTATATTTTGAATTAGAGTTTAGTTTAGACAAAGTTAGGGGTTAATAGTTTTCTTTAAAAATATGGTCAGTCGATATGGTAATTATTTCAGTCAAATCCTTTTTGTATTATTTTTTAGATAAAGTAAATTCGGTTATAAATGGAAAGAAGAGGATCTCAAACAATATTCATATCTCTTCTTGATTACATTCTTGCAATAATTATTTCGTAAAATTGTTCAGAAAACTGTTAAACATATTGTAGCTTATAACTCACTGGCAAGCATTTGTTTTTGAGATATAAAAAACCACCGCTATACCTTGACATCATCATGGATCATGGGTTGTATTTAATCAAATAATATTAATAAAATATTATCATATTCTCAAGAATGTTGAATATTATCATGTCATATTAAAATATTTTACCTTATCATAATATTTAGAATCATTTTATGATTTTGAAAATGGATCTGAAGAAGGAGACCCTTGTGCAGCCTATTTATATTTTCTTTTACAATATAGTTGCTCATCACATACATATGTTTTTTTTAAAAAACCATTGATTGAATGGTTAAACAGAAACATGATCTGAATTCTCTATAAAAATCATGTTTTATCAGATTATTTTTAATTATTTGTCGTACATGATTATTTTCGGAAACTATTTTTTTGAGGAAAACCTTATTACTCTTGTTGTACAAGGTGTACATTGATTTAGGGATCAATTGAATTTGAAGGATCTTTAAATCATTATTCCATTGCATGATCCTTCTACCTACCTGGAAAATATATTGATGAAACTATATGTACAATGTAATCAAGGTATATTGTACTTTTTATTATGAATGGTTTTATTTTATCATATTGAGGTAAAAAATGCCATTATATATGATGTTGAAGTCTTAATGTATTTGGATGAAAATTAAACGTATAAGGAAAAAATTGTTGTTAAATCATGATAGTGTTACTATAGAGTTTTATAAAAAGGGCATCCCATAAGATGGGTGAAAAACCGTCGCACCTAGTAAGGCCACGGGAATTGAACCCACAACCAAATGGAGACAAATTGCGCATCACCAACCACTGTCCTACATGAAGTCCCTGGTTAGTATGAATTAATATTTTTAGTTAAATGATTTTATGGATCAAGAATATATTAATTTTATGATCTTATGTTTTATCAAATGGGTATCCTAAATATAAGGAAATGATTTGGGGATTAAGAGATAATGGTTATTTTTGAAGACATTCTCTATTTAGGGGATCATTATTTGATTATGGGAAATAAAATACTTTGTGATCTAATTTGGGGAGTAATGGTATAAATTTTATATTGTATAAATCTATGTTTATTAGGGAAATATAGAGATTCATGTTTTTTGTGGAAATGATTAACCTATTAAAGTGAATATGTGATTAGGTTAATTACAAATTATTTTGAGATATTAATAGTATTCAATGTTGTTTGGAGATAAATGTTATGATTTTTCATGGAATACTACTAGATAAAACTCTTTTGAGTTTTGGGATTCAATCAAAGTTTTTATTATGTTAAATATTATAAAAGAAAAATTGTATATTGAATGGAATTTTATGAACTTTGGGTATTATTTTATGAATTATATAGATTAAGAGTTGTATTTCTTTTTTTAAAGGATTACCATTTTGGTGAATATCTGATCTCGTACCAACCATTTTTTTGTTTTGGTTAATGTCTAATGACTGGGGAAATATGTATTTTTTCGTTTGAGGATTACGTGAGTCTCTAGAAGTTGATTCAATCACTTCAGGTGTGACCATGACTTCATAAATACATGTTATTTTTAGAAAAGATATGTTTTTGGGAGAAATCTATTAAGGGATGAAACACTACTTGATATATAAGTATATTTCCTTCTGTTATAATTAAATATCATTAATAAATTACTAAACATTATGAAAGGTAACATAAAAAAACATTGTCTATTTAATTTTCCAATTATGAACCCAAAGACTATTAAACCTATCACATCATTGTCATTTTCTTGTGGGTATCTTTAGTTTAATCATGTTTTCTATCATTCTTCACAAGAACATGACACTTATTTTCTCTTCCATATCCATTTTTTCTAACATAGAATCATAGTATGACTTTTCTCAGTTTACCATTGGGGTAACATCTGAAGTAAATATAAAACATGAATATTTTTAGATTTATTAATTTTTTTGAATTAAATATTAATTCTACTATAATTTGGATTTTATGTTTGATGGAGTACTGGATATGCAATAACGGTTTTCTTTGAAATCATACGTTTCACATTAATAAAATAATATTATTATTTTAAATGGTAGTTAAAGCGTTGTCATTGTACTGGAAGGGGATGAATAGAACAAACCAAAATATGATGATACATGTTTCTTGAATATTTGATCATTTTTTTAATAAATGTTAGAAGCATAAAATAAGTAAATAATTCAATTTTATGCATAAATTCTCTAATATTCACTAAATAGCCAATTTACAAACTTATAATAGTGAACCCTCTATAAATATATTTTTTTCACTTTTGTATGTTCTATTTGACAATGTAAAATTCTTATTTAAGATCAGGAAAACAAAATTTAATTTGGATGAAATTTTCGTATTTTTCTAATAATGATCATTTTTTTAATAAATAGTGAAAAATACAGTATTATAATTCAAAACTAAATTTTAATATAATTTATTTAAATGGATACAATTTATATTTCATTGTTTTTAAAGTGAAATTAAAATATATTTTTATCATTTAATATAATTTTGGTCATTGGAAGTAATTTTATTTTGAAATAGGATAAAACAAGTGTCAATATTTTGATAGTTATTATTTTCTAAAAACACTCTATTTGTTAAAACAGTGGGAATTAAATTTAAATTAATTTATGACACTTGTATGATTTGTATTTGGAAAAATGGATTCCATATTTAGAATCATTAGTTCTAATTTTTGTAAGATGTAAACATTTATTTTTAAACATTTTCAATATTTACATCCGTAAATATTTTATTTAACATGATTAATGAGTGAATATTGTAAATAAGGGTAAAAATTAATATTATAAAAATATTAAATTACATTAACATTTGCCTTAATCATATTTTCTAAAACATATCTGACAATGAGCATCCTTGGGTCTAATTTGGGACTCCATGGAGCCACATGTGAGTAATAATGACAATTGATATTAATTAATTTAATGTAATGAAAAAAATGACATAAACAAATATCTTTTAGTAAATAAATATTTACCTGAGGTAGAATAAGTTATATTTTAAACAATTAATTTTGTTTGGAAATCTAAAAATATTTCCAATATCATGTAGTTTTTATTATAATTTTTGGACATCAAATAAATTAAATTATTTATGACAAAATAATGATGAAATATTTATGTCATTAATAAATTTTTTAAATAAATAAAATTATAAATATTAAAAAATATCCCAAAACTATCCAATTATTATTGGATTATTTTATTTCTTACATTATTCATTATAAAATTTATTTTAATGAATATTTTTCCTTCCCAAACGGATGATGTGGTTATAATAAAATAATTCTTATAAACATTTCTAATGTGCCCCACCACTCCCGTATAAGAATCCCTAACATCTAACCCATTTATCACACTTCTAAATACTTTGGATCATGCAAAATATACTCCAATAAGCTCCCAAGATCCATATATTTGTTCTTTAAAACATAAATTATGTATAAAACACTTCAAGAAACCCTTTTGGTTCAAACCGAAGGGAGTTACCTATTTCAAAAGTTAACGTCTTCTCTTAAGTTCTTCTGTTACATTTTATATCTCTAACAACTAAAATAATTTTAATGCTTTATTTTATAATAAAACCAGTATCATAAATATAATAGTATGTATTTATGGGAATATCCAAAATACACTTACGCACATATTCATCTAATGGTTTAAGAATAAAATGTTTAGTAGATGACAAACTAAAGCATCATAAAATGATGATTATTAAATTGACTCTTACTGCCTCCCATGGTGATTGTTATGATGGATCTGTATTTATATATGCTATATACAATGTCTATGTTTTCTTAATTTTTCATTATTTTTTATTTATATCATACCTTTATGGTTTTCATAATGGGTAAACACAATAATTTTATTTTAGGAAGTGCGGACTATCGCCCCCTCAAAGTGATAGGACTCGTTAATGCCTTATGTGGGGTGTATAAATGATGAATTTAATGATATTATAAATTATATTATACTTTAATTATAATATACATATGTATCATTACGTTTTCATTCCATTAATTATCAACTAAAAATAAAAGTAGTGTTCATGCGTATGTATGGCATACCGTCTCAAATAATGGTGCATTTCATTTATTATCTCCAAATGTTATGTACTAATATAAATACATTTATATAATAAATATATATGATATATATGATATCTACACCATCAATTGAATTATAATATAAAGTAGTATGACCACATGGACAAATTTTAAATATAACATGTTCATTTTTTACTCAAATTCTAAAAATCGGACAAATTTCAGATATGATCTAAAATAATTAACTTATTGTTTTTTCTAGGAAATAAGAGATATAAAATTATTAATAATCATTAAAAAGTATATGTAGAATTTATAAATTATCTTAATTTAATTATTCAGGAAGAAAATGGAACATACGATCATATTGGAAACAAGGTAAGATATTTCTTATCTCACTTTTAATTCTGTGAGATTTCCATTATTCACCACTTATTTATTTCATTTAGTATATTGTGTAATGAAATTTGATATATATTATCATGATTATATTTATATTCATGGTACTATTTGATTCATTTTGTAGTTATTAACTTTTTCTCATATGACTCGATTTATTACAATATTATAGGTGTTTTAATCTCAATTTTTAGTCCCATGAGATTCATGCAATATTAGCCACTATTTCCATACATTTGGTGGATGTACTGCACAATACTGTATTATTTGTGTTATATAATTTAATTTACGGGTATTTACATATTCATTGTGTGATCTTCCTTTCATGGGGTGTATGTTTTGTAAGTTACCAAATCGGTAAGGGAACCTTTCACCCTACTCTTTTAAAAATATTTTTTTGTTATGTCTTTTAATTTACATCTTATTATGTTGGGATATGTTCTTATATATCCTTATTGATGTAAATTTTATGTCAATGTGATGATATATCCATTTCTTTTACATCAATTAGTATTTTTAATTTTAATGTTATGTCATTAGGCTGTCGAATTTCTATAAGAATACTTCTTAACCCAATTGCAATTTATGGGTTAAACATCTAATTCCTGATTATGTCGTGATAAAAATATATGTGAATAACCTATGATTGTTTAACAGTTAATATCCAATTATATTTTGTGTATTTATATTTTTCACACATAATTATTTAATTTATTTATCCTTAATCTAAGGATACAGTTCTTTATAAGGGATTTCATCTCAGTTTACATTTCTATTGAGACATCATTGTTGATATGCACCAATTCACTCTTATATAGTTTATATAATGTAAATTGGCATATTCTATCATGAATAGCTTCATTTTAATGATATTATTAAGTTCTGATTAATTTTTCTTCCTTAATTAATTTTATTATAGGGTCTCTCATTTTTATACAATAATATCTTTATTTAATATTTTTAATGGTTTTGAAAATGGTTTGATAAATTCATTGATTTGGTCAATATATTGAAATTATATCTTGTGATTTCAATGTGAAAATGTTATATTGCCGTTATGTTTTTTAGGGTTTATGAATATGATATTGATATTGGGCATTGTTTACATATACAGGTGGTTTTGCGATAAACCTAGGGCGGGTGAGCCTGAGATATATCTCCAATGCATCGGGTGACGTGATAGAGGTAAATGTTATTATTTATCCTATGGTATTTAGGGAATAAACTGTGATTGGTATTAAAAATCTGACTCCCTCTATATATGTAAAAGATACAATGTAGTAATGTTATTTATGTTGTTAGTTACATTTATGATTTATGGTTTCTATGTATTGTTCATGAATCTTATAATTTCATGAGGTATGTTATGATTTAAAATTATGGTTTCATTGTTTTGTACTTATTTATTGGATAATGTTTTCATTGCTTATTTTATATACCTTTCAGATCATTTTATGCACATCCCATATTTCTGAAATGTTTTCCACATGACCTAACGATGATTAAGGGTCAATAATGGGATCAGGGAAATGTCATGTTGTCTAAAACCTGGAACCAGACATGGCTATTTTTTCTAGAGTTTTTATTTTATGACGAAATGTATACATAGTAGAATTGTTTATATGTAATATTAATGTTGTTATGTAAATGTTATGACCTAATTATCTAAAACTCTATACCTGAAAGGATCCACAAGGTAAATTATCCATTTAATTCATGATTATGTAATTTTTATGGTCTTGTCCTTATTGTTTGTATCAGAGGTCGGTTTAGATAAAATTATTAGTAGGGGCGTTATTTTAGCATTAATGACAATACCATAATGGTTAGGATTTTAGAAAGAGTCATAGTTATTTTAGATAAAGTGAATGAGTTTAAAATAAAATGAATAAGAATATATTTTTATCTACCCTCCTCATAAGATATTATATGATGATTACACTAATATAATCACACTTACATTTGTTGATTTAGTAAATGGTTGAATCGTGTAGGCACCAAAGTAACGATGGATATGGATAAATATATGATGGTTTTATGAATGAGAAACAAAATGAAATGGGAGATACAATGAGAAATATTGTGGTCATTCTCAACCAACTATTTAGAGTCATGATTCACCACCTGAACCTTGGTGATATTTATAAGGCTTCATATATGGGAGAAACAAATCCCCAAGGATGTTTCGATAATAATCATAAAGGTAAGTATATTCAAAAACATATTTGTCTAGGATGTGGAATGAAACACATAGGAAAATCTTTCAAAGGTACATGAAGATTCTATAGATGTGGAGGTGAAGGTCATAATGTAAGAACCATCCAAGGAAAAAAGGAATCATCCAGTTGACTCAAGGAAAGGGAAAGATGTTCTTTCTGAGGGATCCAATGAATTTTTGAAATGTGGTGTGAATAGTCATTATAGAAATTGTGGTCCAACAAAGAAGATTCGGGAATGGGATCACCAGGATCGTAAATATTTTTGTTTAAAAATACCTAATTCCATTCTAATTAAGGATGAAGAAACTAACAATGAACAATGAAAGGTATGGATTATTTCTTAACATATTATTTGACACTATTGAATCTTAGAATATGCTTAATGATATTTATTGTAGGAAAGATGATTTTCATTATATGATGGTAAAAATGGTTAATGTATCAAGAAGATCATTGAATGAGTTAGAAGTTAACATATAATAGATTCAAGAGTTTTGGTAGAATTAAGGATTGTAAAATGATTAAATGTATTGAGGGTCTTTTGATGATGATATTACATTGGAAGGATTTTTATAGTATGTGTATCCTTGAAATTAGATAAATGAAAATGTTATTCAAGGAATAATTATATTTTCTTATGATGAGTAATGGTGGAATTATATTTTGGGAGAATATATGTTTTTATTATGGACATATGATGATTTGGGTTTTTATAGAAATGATTTTCATATCATAGAAAATATTTGTTTTAATTAATTATACATCAGTATGAGACATTAAGTGTAGTCGATTATATTTGGAGACAAATGTTGAGATTTAATGTGGATGACTATGTGATAAAATATTTCAGAGTGTTGGGTTTCAATATTATTCTGGATAATTTTGAATAATTTTAGGACAATTGTATATTTAATGGTCTTTCTTGAACATTGGGTACTTATGGTTGAATTTTTCGATTAAGTGTAGTAATTATATTTATAAAAGATTATCCTTTTGGGGATTATCTAATCACATACAACCCAATTTTATTTTTATTTGATGTCTAAGGACAAAGGAAATATATATTTCTTCTTTCGTGAATTATATTATTGCATTGAATAAGATTCTTGTTCTTTTGATGTTACCAAGTCTTTTTAAAATATCATTTTTTGGAGAAAAGATTATTTTTTTCTTGAATCATATTAAAGGATGATACGATTATTTATGGTAAGTATATTTCCTTATGTTCTTATTCTATGGTGTAAATGAATTCCTCAAAATTATGAAAAGGAACATAAAACAAAACTATTTTTGGTTTATGTTTACTACTGGGCAATCAATGACTGTTTAACACATCATATGTTTGTGATTTTCTGGTGGTTAACTTTCTCCTAAACATGTTTCTATCACTCTCCATCAGAACATGACCATTTTTTCACTCTTATATATCTATGTTTTCCTACATGGAATCCGAGTATGGGTTATCTCGGGTGACCTTTGTACTTCTCTTTCATTCTATTAAAGTGATAGTTTTACTGACTCTTTTTCCAATGATGTATTTTTAATGAAGTTTCCATGCCCAGTTTTAAAATTGCAATGAAGAAATTCCCAAAATGGGGGAAGGATGTAACATCCTAGGTAAATAAAGAACATGAAATTTAAAGGGGACACTATGAACAAGAAATTTTTCATAATTACCAATATCTGTGAATTAAATATTAATTCCACTTTAAAGGGGACACTATGATCGAAAATGTACCTGATACACAATAATTGGTTTCATTGAAATCTTACATTGCATACTAATAAAAAAAATTTATTATATTAAATGGTAGTTAACGACTAGCCTTTTATTTGGGAATGAATAAAACTGTCTAAAATATGATGATACAGGGTTTTTGAATATTTTTACATTTATCTATTAAATGTTAGAGGTAGAAAAAAAGTAATGAATTTGATTTTAAGAATAAATACTATAATATTCACTAAAAGGTTTATTTACCACCATTTAATATTAGATCCATAATTAAATCTAGTTTATCTGACATTTAAATGTTATATTTTATTATATAAAATTCTTCATTAGAATTGTTGCACAAAAATTTACTTTGGATGAAATTTTGGTATATTTCTGTTAATGTTCATTTTTTAATTAATAGTGAAAAATACTGTATTTTAATTCAAAACTGCATTTTAATCTAATTTATTTATATGGTTATATTATATTTATAATTGGTTTTAAAGTGAAATTATAATATAATTTTAGAATTTAATATAATTTTGTTCTTTGAAGTAATTTCAATTTAATATTGGACATAAAAAAGTGTCAATCTATTGATACTTATTGTTTATTAAAAGCACGATATTTGTTTTAACAATGGATATTAATATTAAATTATTTACTGACACATTTGTTATTTGAATTTTTTAAAATGTATTCCATATTTGGAATCAATAGTACCAAATTTTGTAAACAAGTAACTTTTATGTTTATACATTTTATATATTTACCTCAGTAAAAATATAATTTACCCTGATTAAAGGGTAAATATAGTAATTAGGGTAAAATATAATACTATAATAATATCAAATTACCCTATTATGTGTCATAATCCTATTTTCTGATACATATCTGACTATGGTCATCCTTGGGACAATTTTGGGATTCCATAAAGCCACATTGGAGTAATAATGACACGTTATATTAATTTATTTAATGTAAAGGGAAAAATTAAATAAACAAATATCTTTTAGTATATAAATTTTTACATGGGGTTATATAAGTTATAATTTTGAATATAATTATTCTTTTGAATTATTTAAAAATTTCCTAAAACATGGAATTTTTTTATAGTTTTTTTAAATCCAATATATTAAATTAATTATGACACAATAATGATTAAATATTTATCTCATTAATTAATAACTTAAATTAAAAATAATATAAATATAAAAAGAATATCCAAAACATATCCAATTATTATTAGATTTTATTAGTTCAATGATGAGTCAATGTATATTTTTTTAACGAATAGTTTACCTTTTCAAACTAAATATGAGGATATCATAAAATAATTATTTCAAACATTCCTAAAGAGACCCTCATATCCCTTATAATAAGCCCTCACTTATAACCCAGTTCCCACATATCTCAAGCCTTTGGATAGTGAAACCTCTGCTCAAATAAGCTCTCAATATCCCTCGATTAATCCCAGAAGCCTTAACATAAGAAGACAAAACTTTAAGAAACCATTTTGGTTCAAACCAAACGGATTTAACCGTTTTAAAGGTAATATATTCTATTCTGTTATTTTGTTTTATTTTAATATCCAACCCCCTAAACTCATTTTATTACTTTATTTGATGACAAAAACAGTATACTAAATAAACTAAGATGTTTATATAAAAATTATTAGAACTATACTTACACACTACCCCTTTTAATGGGTTAGAATCATAATGTTTCTTTGGATCATAAAATAACACCTCATGAAATGATGATTGTTCAATTAACTCCTACCACCTCTCATGGTGGCCACTATGATAGAAATATATTTATATAATATATATATTATTTTAATGGTTTCTTTATGCTTGTGTATTTTTTATTTATACCATACCGTTATGGTTTCCAAAATGGGTAAACGTGATAATTTTATTTTAGGATGTCCGGACTACTGCCCCCTCAAAATGATATGAATCGTTAATGCCTTATGTGGTATGTATAATGGATGGATTTAATGATACTATACATTATATATTACTTTAATTATCATATAATTTTGTATAATTATGTTTTCATTCCATTTAATATTAAATAGAAATGAAAGAAGCGTTCATGCGTACGTAAGTCTTACCGTCTCAATGAACGGTGTGTTTCATTTCAAAAATCCAAATGTAATGTAATAATTTAAATACATGTATAAATAGGATATATATGATATATATGTTATTGAAATAATTAATATAATTATGGAGATTATGTAGTATTGACTACATGGACAAATTTTAATTATAACAAGTTCTTTTTTAACTCAAATTCTAAACATGGAAAAAATGTCTGATAAGAAATCAAATAATTAACTAACTGTTATTGAAAAGTAATAAGTGAGATAAAATTAATAATTAGAATTAAAAAAGTTATTATGAAATTATAAATTAACTTATTCTTTTTATATTCAGAAAGGACAATGAACATGATAGTCATGTTGGAAACGAGGTAAGGGATTTCGTATCTCACTTTTAATTCTATGAGATTTCTTTTCTTCACCACTTATTTGTTGCATGTGGTGTATTGTGTACTAAAATTAGTTATATATTATCATTATTCTATTTATATTCATGGTATTATTTTATTAATTTGGTTGTTATTGACTTTTTCTCATATGACTTGATTGATTACAATGTGGTATGGGGTTTTCATTTCACTTTTTATTCCCATGATATTCATCCTTTATTAGTTACTATTTTCATTTATTGTGGTGGGTATAACGCCAATGATTTTATTCTTTGTGTAATATAATTTAATTTATGGGTATTTACTTATTAAATGTGTGATATTTCTTTCATGGGGTGTATGTTTCCTATGTTACCAAATCGGTACGAGAACCTTTCACCCTCCTCTTTTTAAAAAGCTTATTTTTCTGATGACTTTTAATTTACATATAATTAAGTTAGGAAATGTTATTTTATATCCTCATTGATGTTAAATTAATGTCCAAGGGATGAGATATCGTTTTCTCTCTCATCAAATTATTTTCTGAATTTTAATTTGACGTCATTAGGCTGTGGATTTTTTTTAAGAAAACAACTTAACCAAATTTCAATTTTGGGTTAAACATCTACTTCTTGGTTATGTCATTATATTAATATGTGTGAATAAACATTGATTATTTTACACTTAATATCAACTTATATTGGGTGTATTTATTTTTGTCATAAATATTTATGTAATTGATTTATCCTTAACATAAGGATGCCATTTTTATAAGGGATTTCGTCTCAATTTACATTTCAATTGAGACTTCATTGTTGATATGGACCAATTCACAATTATTTGGAGTATATACTATACTTTGGAATATTATATCATGAATACCTTTATTCCTATGATATTATTAAGTTCTGATTAAATTTTATTCATCAATTATTTGTTTTTAGGGTCTCTCATTTTTTTAAAAACTCTTTAACTAAAATATCAGTTAAAATGATTTAATAGTTTATTCTTCTAAATATTTCTCATTAATTTCGATGTTTTTAAAAATGGTTTTAAAGATATATTCATATTTACATTAATGTTTTTAAATTTAAATTTCATTCAAAATCATTACAGTTGTATGGGAAATTTTGACTCAATAATCTCATTATTTAGTATTTTAAATGGTTTTGAAAATGGTTTGATAAAAGTTTTGATTTTGGAAATATTTTTAAATGATATATTTTTATTGAAATTTATTAATTTTATCTTTCCATTTTATATGTTTTATGGGTAATTAATATGTTATGGAAATTGGGCACTATTTATGTATACGGGTGGTTCCGTGACACACCTTGTGCAGGTTAGCCTAAGATAGCTCTCTAATGCAATGGGTAACATGATAGTGGGAAACATTAATGTTTCACATAATAGATTTAGGAAATATAGTGTGATGCATATTCCAAATGAGACTCCCCAAATATATGTGATACCTACAATATACATATGTAATTTATGTTGTAAGTTACGTTAATAATTAATGACATTTATGTGTCATTCATAATTCATATAATTTCATGAGATATATTATTATTGAAAAGTATGGTATCATTGTTTTGTATTTATTTATGGGATAATGTTTTCATTACTTATTTAATATCCCTTGGTGAGCTTTTTATTCTCTTCCCACATTTTTGAAATGTTTTCCATAAGACTTAAAGGTGAATAATTGTCAAGGATGGGATCAATGAAAAGTAATTTGGTCTAATACATGTAACTAGACATGTATTTTTTTTTCATGAGTTTTTATTTAATGAAAAAATGGATACTGAGTATAATTTTCTACATGAAATATTTATGTTATTATGTAAATGTTATGACCAAATCCCCCATAACTCTATACCTGAAAAAATCATCAATGCAAATTATCCATTTAATTCAAGATTATTTATTACTTAAGACATTGTCTTTATATTTGGACTTATCATTAATTCATTTAAAGTGATTGTTCTATTGAATATTTCTATGATTTGGGACTTTCATAGATGTTTTCAACCCCAATTTTAAAATTGAGAGGACCTAATTCGTAAAACGGGGGAAGGATGTCACATCCCAGGTAAAAAACAGTTTGAAATTTTAATATTTATTAATATTTGAGAACTAAATATTAATTTCAAATTAACTAAAATGCTATGCTGGATGGTGAACTTGATACACAACAATTGGTTTCTATGAAATATCATGTCGCACACATCGTTGAGTTATACTGAAAAATAATAATATAATATTATTATTTAAAATGTTAGTTAACACATAACCATTATATTGGAGGGATTGAATAGAACTAAAAAACATATTATTATACATGTATCTTAACTGTCTTTACATTTATACAATAAATTTTAGAGGCCCAAAATGAGAATAAATCCAATATTAAGCATGATATACTATAGAATTCTTTACAATGTTGTTTAACTTCTTTTGATGAAGAAATATTTTTAAAACATTTTTTTTCACTATTATAAGTGCTATTTGAAAAAATAAAATTATTAATTTAGAATATGGACATCAAAATTTACTTTTGGTAAATTTTAGGTATTTTTTTGATAATGCTAATTTTTTAATGAAGGGTGAAAAATACCACATTTTAATTCAAGACTCCCTTTTTATCTAATTTATTTAAATTTTTATATTGTTCTCTTTAATGGTTTTAAAGTGTAATTGGATGAAATTTTGACCATTTAATCCAATGTTTGTCATTTGATGTAATTTCACCTTGAAATTGGACAAAAACTAATATAATCTCTTGATAGTTATTATTTCTTTAAAACAACGTTTTTAGTTTTGAAAAATCAAAATTAATTTTAAATTAATTTCTACCACTTCTATTTTTAGAATTTTATATAAATAGATTTAATATTTCGAATAAAGAGGTAAAATTATGTAAATAGGTAACAATTATTTATTTACATTATATATATTTACTTTAGTAAATATTTTATTTACAATGGTTAAAGGGTTAATATAATGAATAACAGAAAAAAAATTATAATAATATAAATATATCTTTACACTGGTATTAACCTTATCGGATGAGGTATTTTACACCAAATGCATCATTCGGTAAATTTTGGGACCCCATGGAGCCCCTTGAGAGTGATAATTAAACACTATAATAATTATTTTAATGTAAAGACAATTGTAACATAAAGAAATATGGTTTAGTAAACCAATATTTTATAGGGTCAAAATATTGATCTCTTAAACTATAAATATTAATATAAAATATAAAAATATTTCTTATATTTTTTTATTTTATTTATAAATTTTAGACATTAAATAAATAATATTATTTTTGACACAATGATGATGTAATAATTAGCTCATTAATGAATATTTTATTTAAATGAGATTATAAATATTAAAATAAATTTATTCGGAAAATGTTTCATTACATAAAAGAATTTTCGGGATAATAATGACTTGTAATCATTGAATTAATGATGATTTTTTGAAATAATTAATTTGATATAGACTTTTTAAAATGTACTCATTTGAATATGTTATAAATTGACACAAATAAGTTTTTAAACAGTTAATATTTTATTAAATAATAAAATATTCCAAAAAATATATCATTCGAAAAAATGAAATATATAATATTAAAAAAGTCAGTAATGAACTTATTTGGTTCATTTGATTTTTTATAGTAATTATATTAGACATATAGTATGAATAAATATGTGTATATAGTAAAGGTTAAATAAGATAACACATGGTTAAATAAAATATATATAGATTAATAAATTTCGAAAACAGGTACAATTATTTTTGAATAATTTTATTTTTACATATATACACCTTATAGTTTAGGTAAATATGTTTTGGACCTTTTGAATCTGAAAATCATTATATAATAAAATAACACATTTAAACATTCTTAAAGACCCTCTCCTCCACCTTATAATGGACACCAACTCTAACACATTAATCATAACACTCAAGCACATTGGCTCATCAAAAATATTCCTGAATAAACTCCAAACATCCCTCTCTTCCTCCTAGAATACTTAACATGTTTATAAAGCACTTCAATAAACCCTTTTGATTCAATCCAAAGGGTGTTACTTGATATAAATGAAATGTCTTCTCTCAAGTTCTTTTATTTTATTTTCCATCTCCAACCACCTAAAATCTACTTATTCCATCATATTAAATCAAAAAAAGTTTACTAAATATAATAATATATCTGATGATATCTATTATAACTACACTTCCAAACACCCTTATCTAATGGATACAAACAAATTGTTTCTGTGGATGGAATCCTTTTGACTCATGAAACGATGATTATTCCAATATCTCCTATCACCAATCATGGGGGTTGTTACGATGAAACCGTATTTATATAATATATATACATTGTCTCTATTCTAATTTATATTTAATTTATATCATACCTTTCTGGTCTCCATAAAGGACCAATATGATAATTTCATTTGAGCAGGTGTGGACTATCGCCCGGTCAAATTGATATGATTCATTCATGCAATACATAGACCTTATAAAGGATAGAATTAATGATCCTATGTAACATATATTACATATATATTATATTATAATTATAATATATCTATGTATCATTTTTTTATTCAAGTAAATTCGAAATAGAAATGAAAGCAGTGTTCATGCTTATGTACGACTTACCATCTATACGAATGGTGCATTTCATTTCATACATCGAAATGTTATGTACTATTAAATATAAAAAAAATATATATTTGATATATTTTATATATCTAATATCTAAATAAATAATATTTCTCCAGAGATAATGAAATTTAAACCAACTGGAAAATTTTTAATTTTAACAAGTAAATTTTGACTCATGTACCAAATATCGAAAAAAATATTATTGATTTAAATGATTATATAAATTCTATAACATGATAATAAGTTATATAAAAGAGATAATAATCAAGAAAAAGGATCTAAATCAATTATAAATTTACCTTAGTTTATTATTCATGATATTAAAGAATGAATGAGTCATGTCGTACATGAGGAAACATATTTTCATCTAATTTGTTATTCCCATGAGATTCATGACATATTTTACAATATTTTGTTTTTGTGTGGTGTATTTAATGCCAATTATTGTATTAGTTTTGTAAGATACATGAATATATGGGTATTTAAATCTACTTTTCTTATTCTTCCTTCATGGGTTTATGTTTGTTTTGTTTCCAAATATGTAAGGGAACCTTTCACCCTCTTCATTTATTCAAATTCTATTTTATATAATGTCTTTGAATTTCTATTTTAATATGTTGGTATATGTACTTAAATATCCTTATTGATGTAAATTTCATTTCCATGTGATGTGAGACCCTTTTCTCTCTCATCCACCAATTTATTGAATTTTCATGTGACACCATCAGGATGTCAAAATTCTTTAGGAGAACTTCTTAACCCAATTTCCATTATTTGAATTTAGCCTCTATTTATTTATTTTTTCGTGATATAAATATGTCTGAATGACATATGATTATTTTACAGTAAATATTCACAAATATTGGATCTATTATTATTTTCTACACATATTTATGTCATTTATTTATCCTTAATCTACATATATAATAATTTTAGAGTACTTTGTCACAATTTATATTCCATTGAGACTTGTTTTTTGTTATAAAAAAATTAACGTTTATATGGTATATATACTTTCCTTTGATAGATTATATCATGATTATCTTTATTCTCATAATATTATATGGTTTCAATAATGTTAATATTTAATTATTTTTATTCATGTATTTTATCAAGTGGTAAGGGACTCATTAAAGAAAATATATCTTTTCAGTTTTTTATGATTTATTCATCCAAATAATTCTCATTATTAACCATGTAAAAATTTTTTTAAGGATTTATATGGAAATTAGTGTTCTAAACTATTAATTCATTTAAAATCTTTATTGTGGAATGAGACAGTTTGATTAAAAATGCGTTTATTAAATCATTTAAATGATTTTAAAATTTTTACAATAAAGAATTTATTGTGTCAATATCTTGATATAAATTATTATGATTGCATTGCAGAAATTTTATCATTATATTATGTTTTGTTGTTGTTATGAATATATTATGGTAATTGCGAATTGTTTACAAATATAGGTGTTTCCGTGATAAACCTATGGCAGGTGAGACTGAGATAGCTCTCCAATGCACTGGTTAACATGATATTGGTAAATGTTTTTCTCTTATATGTGATTTAGGTAATATATTTTTATGGGTATTCCAAATGTAACACCCCATGTAGTTGTGAAAGAAATAATGTAAATATTTTATGAATCCCCAAAGATACCTTTATGATTCTGTATTTCTATGTGAGATTCATAAATAGTTTGACTTTTTTAGGTATGATAAAGAGATTACATTTTGAGATTGAAAAGAATGATTTCATTGATTTGTATATATTCATTGTCTAATTTTTTCTTTACTGTATATCAATTGATGATCTGTTTATTATCATCCAATGTTTTTTAAAGTTTTTTTCATAGGACTTAATGATTAATAGGGTCAAGGATGGAATCTAGGAAAAGCTATGCTATCTAAAACACAGAAATAGATATGAATCTTTTTTTTGAGTTCATATTTATTGATAAAAAACAGAAACTGATTAAAAGTGTTGACTTTTTAATTTTTGATATATAATATAATAGTTATGACCTAATTCTCAAAAACTCTAATCCTAAAAATATCATCTAGGAAAATTATTTACATATACTAAATTATGTAATGTTTATGGTTGTGACCTTATAATATGTCTCATATACGCCTCAGTTACAAAATTCTATTTCAATATGGGACATGGGTGTTACTCTATATTCAGGTTTTTTCTCAAAACCAACATTAATTGAGAATGAATTTCTATTAAGATATGGATTCGTCACATCATCATGATGAGAATCTCTTTTGTGCAGTCATCCTGTTTCCACACATTGGTTATCATGTTTGTTACTCTTCTTTCCAACCGTTGAGTAGAATAAATGGAACACAAAGATGATTATTTTCAATTTACTAAACACACAACTGGTAATCAATGAATAAAAATGTGATAAGTCATAAAATGAATATATATGATATTAATACAGAACTTTTTATACAATATATGTTATCCATTGTATGTTTTTAAAATGAAATTATGAGAATTTTTTCCTCATAAACAATTCATATTTGTTTTGTGAATATTCCAAATCACATTTCCTACTACTATCAAATTAAGTGTCGATCATGGATCATCATCTAGCACATGGTGATTCTTGATTCCATCTACACCTCTCATGGATAGATATAATGATATATAAAATGATTAAATATATTATATCAAAGATATTATCAAACCTATTGGATTTTTATATCACATATAAAATTTTACTTTTCATTATATGGTAATATAATAATGTCTCTCTTTTGTATGGAGGACTACCACCTGGAGTGGTGATATGATTATTTCACACCATAGGAATAAAATAACCATTTGAGTATCTATATTTAATGGGTTTTACAATTTAATAGTTACTAAAGATGTAATTGATTTTTTGTTTCAGAATTTGATTTCACGGAGGTGTATGTTATCTTATTCCCCAATATTTATTAATGATTTTTTTATAAAAAATAATTGACATTTTATATAATGAAAATGTTTATTATCATGATATATTAGATTTAGATTAATTTTATTCCTTCTTAGGGACTATAATAAAACATTAACAAGTTTATAATTGTTTTATGATACAATATCATAGTTTATAGATATTTTTTATCTTTATTTTGATGATAATAAAATCATATTAATTATTTATCAAGAAACAAATTAATTTTGTTCTGTTATAATTATTTTTAGAATAAAAAATTTCCATTCCTTTTCCTCTCATTATTTACTAATGATTCAAAACATGGAATGTTTTACTTTCCAAAAAGTTGAATGCAACATTTTTTATCATGTTCTGAATTTCCCACCATTATGACCACTAAATTATTTAATGCCTATTTTTATTATTCAAGGATCACTTTCAATGAGAGTGATTACAAAAACCCATTAAAAACATTATAATAATTATATTTAATTATTGTAAAAAAAATTCAATAAGACATTTCATTTATTTAGAACGATCCCTAATTAATTTTTAAGTTATTTTGAATTAAATTTTTTCCAAATAATTTAATTAATTTATAAAATAAAAATCATTATTTCAAATATTTTTCATTTTCTTGATAAAATGTTTTAAATGATTTTTAAAACTACTAAGAAAGGATTTCAAGGTTATTTTCAAAGTAATGTATTTCCGTTATATTTTCCAATTACTAGTTTAAAAAAATCTATTTAAAAGAAAATTTTATTTTCTTCAATTAAATTTGGAAGTGATTTTCATTTAAAATCAATTTCTATATAAGATGAAATTAATTAAAGCTATATAATATTTAGCACGAATATAATTCAATGTTATAAAATCATATTCATCCATTAGATGGGTAATCGTTATTATAAATGGATGTTAATGTAACCAATTACTATTCTGAATGCTATTATAAGATGAAATTATTAGATTAATTTGAGACAAATTTATTTAAATGGGTTATTAAAAGATAACTAATTTATGAAACCCATTTTAATTTTTGTGTTCTTATATGAGGAATTTTACATGATCATATTGCTCACAAAATTTTGGATTATGTGAGGTGTGGGACATATATATATCTCAAATTAATTTTGTAATAATTTATATCACATGAGATAAATTCGACTATAAGGGGGGTAAAACCATGTTCATTAATAGTTTCTACAATATATCATTGCAATGGGAGTGAACATTCTCTACTATGATGGATTGGTGAGTGAAACCATTCTACTATGAATGTCATGGTAATAGTCCTTAGATGACTAAATAAATGATTTTATATGTTTTTGTGAAGGCCATAAACTTGTGCCTTATGGAATTCTTAGGTTCCCATAGTCCATATCCATTGATGTTATTATGATATATGTCTTATGAACTGAAATTTTTACAGCATGACTCATGTTTATGATCCATGATATGAGTAGTATAATTTTTCAAATTTTATAATTATTTTCCCAAATGATTATTCTCTTGATATGTTGATATATACTTTTTCTACCTTTATAGAGCATCGATGTTGTGCATTTCTTATATCTCCCATCCCCATGTTATGATGATTGGTATTATGAATGATATTTCTAAAAAGGGTTCTAGAAATTAAGAACCTAGTTTGATATGATATACCTCAATTGTGGAACAATTATTTCGGTGCTCTTGTTTCCAAATATAATAGACTGATTTTTTCTGCATGGGTCAGTATATTAGTTATTTTAATTTTGACTATTAATACATAAACGGTAAATATGACAGATTTAGATCATTTCAATTAGTAGCAGTGAAATGTGTAGTAAAACATTGGAATCATGGATACAAAAATATATGTGATATCATTGTTTGGATTCTACATATGGATGGAGAATTTTTAAAAAGGTACCTATGGTTGATAAATTTTCAAATGGTGTATTCAGCTGGAATGTATTTTCAACAAGTGAAAAACAATGGGGATTAATACACAACTATATAGAAACACTTGTGAGATATTATTTGGAAATTAAAAAACACATTATGAACTATCTAGAATTATTTAAATCATTGAAAACCATGAATATCCAAGGATTTATATATGTATTCGATGTTAAAAAATGATTTATTGTGATTTATACATCATATAAGTTATTTTTCATGATCATGTGGTTCATTAATCTTATTATTATTGATTATGATATGTTTTTACTTTTCTAAATGGATATACCTTTAAGGGTTCATGTTAACATTGAATATGATGGTAAATATTATGATTATGAAAAAGAAAATTAGATGATGATTGGATATAACAATATTATTATTATACCTAAACAACTATCATTACTTATTATTGACAACATGAACTCTTTTGAGATTCATAATATGACAAATAAGAGAGAAATTTACATTTATGAATGTTTGTGGGGTAACTAACATAGGGGAAATGAGATTCGTAATCATACATCTCACGAATGTGGGAATAAGTAAATAATAGAATATCTCAATTGGATGGAAACAATTTATTATACATGGAAAATATGATCAATGAGAAATTATTTTCTTATGATTTCAATTTCTTAAGTGTGGGGAACATAGGAATAAAAGATTCATTTCCATAATCAATGGGTTATTCCCAAGACCATGGGTATACTTATTATATTAAAATAATTTATGTTAAAGGATAGATATATCTATATAATTGTATTCATGAATTATATTGTTGAATTATTTCAATAATCATATTTCTTTTATAATTATTATTTTATATTTAAATATTTTGTAACTTTTTGAAACATATATGTCCAAAGGATTGATTAGAATAAGAGTTACAGATACCTTTATTGGATTTTGAGTTTATGGTTGATCATATGTTCAAATTCCCAGACACTCTTTTTGAGGTTTTATGAAATGAGTGTTTATCAATATTATCATAGATATTTAGAGAAATCGACCCCTTTTGATTTTTTATACATTCTAGTAAAAATGTAATTTGAAGATGTATTCCTTTACAATTTATGGAAATATGATTGATGTTATTGGTAACCCTAAGGGATTATCATATCATTTATGATATGGAAATTTTTGTTAATTTATATTTTTTAAATTTTTTATTAATATAGTTTTCCAAGAAGGATAATGAAGAATTAGAGAGACCACCTATTGAATTTGGAATGGATATGGGGGTTTAACCCACAACCAACGGCAAAATGATTTTAGTTCATACCCCTAGCCTTTGTGAAATATTTTTTATAGTTGTAAAAATAAATATGAATATTATTGAATATTTAGGGCCAATCATACTATGTCATCATGTTAATGCATATATACAATGGCAAAATATGATTCTACAACCATTATCCTTACAAAAAAAATGAAATTGGAATTCATCACCATTGTTTTGGATTTTGGTCTCCCAAAAACATCAAAAGTTATTATTATATATGGGTTTCATTTATTCACCTATAGATGTCACACACTTCATCTATATTAGATAGAATCTCTCTCTACATTATATTTCTAGAATACACATTAGGAAAGTGGTAAGGATTTATGGTGTACCGAATCTAATAAGACTGATAGCATTTTGAGGTTTACGTCAATGAAATTTTTATGTATTCAATAGTCATAGATATAGGGATATTTTATATAACTACAAAAAAAAATTAGATTGGTTGTTAGTTTTATATAAAATTTAAAACACATGATTATATACTGAGATATTTTTTTATTTACATTATTTTTTTTGGATCAACACTATCCACTTGTTAAATATTTATATCATAATATCTTCAAATTGAGTTTTCATAGGGCTCCTAATAAAACCAACTAATGAAATATCATTATAAATTCAATGTAACATAATGATATTTTATATATAATTAATTTTAGAACATGTTTTTCTGATTATATGGAAGATAGTGTGTGTAAAACAATGCGAATTTTTTATTTTTTTCAAATTAATTTAACCATTTTCATATTTTTCATTTTAATAAACACTGATGATAGATCATTTTATATAAATTAAGTAAGTTTTCATTTCATTATATGATGAACCAACCAAATCATGCACTACCCGTAACATAAACTTTGTCATTCTCTATATGGTACAATATGGTTCTATTGCATTAAAATAAATAATGTCCTTTCTTGATGAATTGCATAACACACCAGACTGATGTTTATAAAAAAAATATTATTAAAAAAATATTATATTATATATTAATATAAAAAAATGGTTTTAAATTAGAGGTTTTTAATATTATTAACTAAACAATGAAAATATTTGGTTTATAAAATATAATATGAATTCATAAGTTACCAATTAATTATAAATGTATATGATGACTGATTCATATGAATATTAATATGATCAAAAGTTGTTTTACCTTAGAAAATCAGATTTTCATTCAATTCATCTAGTGCACTAAGTCAAACATTCATTTCAAAAATAACATTTTATTAGATTTTGTTACAGGAAATATTGAATTTCATTGAAACCACAATTTATTTATATAACTAATTACATAATATATCTAAAAACATGCCATTTCAACATAGTAATATGAATAGTATTATGTATTTTTCAAATGTTTTTTATGTTTTTTTTATGAAAATAAATAATATTTATAATTAATGATATGATTTTTGGTAATTTCCTATTATGTTTAAAGATATTATTTCTTAAATAAACTAATTTTAATAATAAAACCAATTTTTAAATCATTTAGAATTTTTTTTTTGAAAAAATAAAATAATTTTTATTGCAAAGCATAGAAATTATCTTAGTTTGTATTTCTAGAATTTTTATCATATATATTACTTTTTTATGAATAATGAAAACAATTATATTAGAGAAAAAAACGACATTTTAGTGAAATAATACTTGAAATTTGTTTTATGGTCACATTGGATCAACTATTAATATATAAACCCAATTTTATTCAATATAAAAAAATACATTTTTAATTTAATATAAAAACATAACAATATTTTTAATATTATCTCTAATTTTAAACCACTTAATTTCATCTTGTTTGCCAGAGTAGCATTAATCTTAATTTTCCTGCTTTTTTTAATTGAATTTTGAAAAACTGACAATCATCATTGTAATCAGTATAATATTCATAGTCTAATATGTTTAATATAATTTATTACCAAAATTATTTGTATAATTGATTTAAAATAATCTTTGTTATTATGATCAAATTAAGATTACTTATGTACTAAATCTAATAGTTAAGGGACCAAATGTCCTATAATCTTGTCCAACAAGCAATTGATGTCAATATTTTGGAAAAATCCATCCATTACCTATTTATTTTTTTGGTTTGGTAATAATTTTTTTATCTAATGAAGTTTTTATGCCAAAC
The DNA here is from genome assembly GCA_963277665.1 of Viscum album. Classification (NCBI taxonomy): domain Eukaryota; kingdom Viridiplantae; phylum Streptophyta; class Magnoliopsida; order Santalales; family Viscaceae; genus Viscum; species Viscum album. The sequence continues at coordinate 1,972,202,805 of OY728132.1, forward strand.
GTGTTTTTGATATTTTCTACTAAGTACTTTTATGTCAATATAAAAGGACTCTTCTTCTCTTTCTTCTTCACAAATATCTAAACATTTATGTTAATAAAATCCTTCTACAATCCACATTTTATTAATACATCTTTCTTGATAGGATAATTCCATTGGTAATATGAAAATCCTTGTATGCTTATGGGAACAGACCGAATAATGTTACATGATTAAGAAGTATCATCTTCTATCATGTCCTTTATTTTATTTTACTTCTCCTTCTTCTTCGACACCATTAATTCTAGGATTATATAAAAACATGAGTATCCTGAATATTCTAGGATGTTTTTATGTAAATGGTTTACCTACACATACACACACCTATATCTAATGGTTAACATACTTATTGTTTATTTGTTGGTCGAGCTACTATGGAAATGATGATTGTTCATTTTTTCAATAACCACATACCATGGTTTCCATTATGATAGATATTTTTATATGTCATAAATTAAATTTATTATGTATTTAATATTTATTATTCCTTTCTACAACACTTATATTTTTACTTTTAATTTTTTAATATTTAAAATAATATCATTTGAAGATGTGTGGACTATTACCCAAAATTGCGATATAATTTTATTATAAAACACATTGAGTGTATTATGGATGGGTTTAGTGAATATATAATATGTATATTATATAATTCATATACTTTAAAATATATTGATATGTGTACATATATGTACATATATCATTTGTATATTCATTCAATAAAAATGACAATATAATGGAAATAGCGTTCATCTGTACGTACGGTCTACCATCTCCATGAATGGTTTATTCTGTTTTGTACATATATATTCTATATATTATTATAATAAACAATAACCAAATATACTTGTAATTTATATCATGTTTTAAATTAGAAAAATAATGATAGAGACTATAAATTCCAAAGATATAACAAATTAAGACAAATTAAAATAATAAAAAAATATTACCCGAAGTGAAACCATAACATATGATTGATAAAAAGAATATAATATAAGGTTTTTATAATACCATATATGGTATTATATGGCTCTGTAAAAAAATTTAATCATTTTCTATTTATTATATTGGTGTTTTTAATGCATAATGTATGAGTCAAGATATAAGTTGAGGGGATTTCATCTCTGTTTGTATTCCCATTAGATAAAACCTATATTCACCACTCAATCATTTTTTGGTGTATTTACTACTCAGGATTGTATTCAATTAATATTTTACCGAAATTTATTTGTATTGGTATATTATCAAAAAAAAATTCATTCATGGGGTTTATGTTTCAGATGATAAAAATTCGGTAAAAATGTTTTCAATCTATTTTCTTTCATTGAGAATCATTTTTTGTTGTGCAACGAACATATTTTTTGGGGTGTATATACTTTAATTTTATTGGATCAATTATAAATATACATATTTTATTAGTATTTAAGGATTTATGCAATTTCCTTTTCATACATGGAGTGTATGATCCCATACTACCATGTTATAAGATATTATTAAGACAATCTCATCACATTTTGAGATGATTTATTATTATGCTTTTCAATAAATAATAATGTCCCATATCTCAATAAATTCATTAATTTTTATTTAATATGTTAATTCATGATATATTCACTTACTTTTACAATTTTTTACTCATTTGTATATAGGATAGTTATTAAATTGTTTTCTATAATGCCCTACATTACCATTTATTCATTCATAAATCATTTTTATTTAAAACACTATTTTTATAAAATGTATTTCCATGAATATTAAACTAATATAATATCATCATTAAATGAAAACTATATCCATTTTGTATTTTAAATTATTTCTCAAAGTAATCATCTTATCACATTTTGAATGTGGAAATTTTCTAAACACTTTACCAAGATTTTTTTTTTACCGTAGATGACATGTACAGATTTATCTGCCATCAATAATTTGAAGCTCTATTATCATGTATAATGTATTTTTTATAAAATAAAGATATATTCATGATAAAATTTATTCAAAATTTGTTCAAACTTATTATTTATTTTTTTGTGAAATTTTTTTCAAAATGCATTCAGTATTCTTTTATATGTTCTATAGGAAAATGGATTTTAAAAGTTTTTCATGGATTATTTATTATGTTTAAAAATATGTTCTCTTAAAATGGGTTTTAAAATTTATTAATGTTTTATTTAAATATTTACAATGAAATTTTAAAGTAAATTGTTTTAAAAAATAAATCATGATATATTTATAATTTTTTAATTTATTTTCATTGAAATTATTTTTAAAATGTTTTCAAAAATTCATTTTAAATATTAGAGTTGCTTTCGATGAAAGTGGATATTTAGATATTCATTAAATTTTATTTTATAAGTTTTAAATATAAGAAGGTTTTCAAATGAATGAAATTATTATTCATATGGTTCAATATAATTTTCTAGGAAAATTATTATCAAATAGATTTTTGTATTTAAAACCATTTTCAAAGAAGAATGGGTATTTTCCTTCAGAAATAATTTTGAAATGTTTATAAAAAATATTTTCCATCTATGATGACATCCATTGATGTTAGTCTTGTCATTATATGAAATAATATAAATGTTATATTTATATTATTTCTATGAATGAGTTATGATTAATGTCATGGACTTTATGAAACTCGTATCTTTGTCATGAGTTTTATGTTTTTGATATCGGTTTATCTTTCATGGGTTATATTTTTATGAAATCCATTTTATTTTTACATGTAATTATTTTGATGTAATTCATATGAAACCTATTTCATTTTATATCGGTTATTACAAGATTACATGTTTATAATACCAATTTCATTGAATGGGTTACGATGCGATTATTTATGATGTTTTGATATATTATTGGATTATTTTATAATAAGAAAGGTGGGATCTATATATCCCTCCAATGCATTTGGTAATGATTTATATCTCATGATATATACTATGTTGATCTTTAGAATAATCCATGAGTACTAATATGGTCATTAGAGTGAACCATGACATCTATGATGGTATGAAGAGGAAACTAATGCTAGTAAGATTGTTACAAATGGAATCTGGTCTCCCTCAAAATTAGTTCCAAACACATATAGTGGAAAGACCTAAAGGGAGTTCCCGATACATACGTGCTGGCACATGTTCTTGAGTATCCTGAAATGAGATTTCAGAATAATTTTCTTTATTTGGTAGACATAAAAAAATAAATCCAATATAAAGAATCTGGACATTTCAAAACAACCCATCTATAAAAAAATAATCGATTACATAATTTAAAAAAGTTCTCAATGACTATAACAAATGAAGAAACCCAAATTGGACACCCCAAGAACCACTTAATTGAATGACGCACAACCATCATGCCATCTCCAAAACACTACATCATCAAGGATAACTAGAGTCTAGAAGCATTAGTACAAAAATATTTAACCAAACCCGTGACAAATTAACCAAGTCTATAATAAAACAAATGTGTTTGTATGGTTTCAGCAGAAAACCCAGTTGGATGCCACCACTAAAGGATTCCCTATGATAAACTTTCATATATGAAAATCATTCCAATTTTCATAAACATTAAAGAATTTTATGAATTTTAAAGTGATGCAACATTTAATATTATATGTTTTCAAGAGGGGTATATAAAAGAATCAAGACATTTAAATGAAATATCAAATATAATGGATTTTCTATCCAAACATACCATATTTCAAAGATAATTGTTATGTATCTAATGATAATATGAAATAGGAAACAACTTTTGATGCACATCGTTCATGCATTATCTCTTAATTGGGGAATAACATATCGAATTATAGAACCCATATACTGAACCAAGATGGTTCATTTCTCAAAACGGGTCACAAAATAGAACAGAACTGATAACAGGAAGCCGCATAATGGCGTACCGAATCATTTCTCATAATGAGAAGATGAACCATCAACTTAACATAACTATCTAACCAAATGCAACCACAAAACACCATTCCACAATAGGTGTTATTGGACTCAAGTATCCCACAAAAATAAAATTTCAAAAAACATATAAGGAAAACCACCCAAACCGGTCTTCATGACATCATGTTTTCCTTTAAAATCATCTCTTTGAAAATAAATTGTTTAGTTGTTAGTGTATCGGCCAATGGTACCCCTTGGTCCTCACCCGAGTATGTTTTCATGCCACACCAGGCACCCTCCTCATATACATTCCGAAACACATCTAGACATTCCATTAACCATCCATCGTCCCATGTAATCTCAGGACCCGTCCTCGGGGCCCGTGCAGTGACTACCCCAAGCTAGCTTTCCATAGACAAGGGGATGGCGAATAGCACCAAAAGCGTAAATCACAGAGAAAGGGGAGCCATCCTTTATAAAAGTAAAAAACACAATAGAGTACACATGTGTAGTATGCACTTAGTAAAACTGAGTACCAGATTAAGTGTTGGAAAGTAAATGGGCCAGCATAAAAACCCAACTAAAAGTAGAGTACAACTGAGAATGAAAGTAAAACAGCTTTAATGTAAAGAAGGAACCACTAAGTCATCCTCTGAGAATCCCACGTGAAGGGTGGGTACAGATAGTCTCGTCGGTACATCAGGTCTTTCCGTCCGCTCTGTGTACGTTCCACCAGGTGGTCCAACTCCGGATATCATCCAGCTCCACAAGACAAAATCTCGATCAGTGTTGTCCATCATCTGAAAAATAACACAATGTAGTGCGGGCATTTCCCATGATGGGGTTTTTCATAACGATACTCAGTAGGGACCCTGAGAACCCCGAAGGTATCCCAGAATCCACGATGGATAATCCACAATGGAAAAATACAAACACGAATATCAACCAATGCTACTTAGGTATATGCCCATTCATATACCTAATTCATCATTCTCATTTCGACTCCAACTTTCGAGCCCAAGCACAATAAAATCCACACAGGAAAGAATTCAATCACATCAATGATAAAGATTTAAAGACAAGACTCAACTCACACATGTATACTACTAATGAATAGGGTTGGTGATGATTAGATGTAGCCTCTGAATCATATCCTCTGATGAACCCATGTAGGATCCAAGTAAAAAAGTAATCACTTCCAAACCCACTTAGGATCCAAGTACTGTAACCATCATTATTGAACACAGGTTGGATTAATGTACAGTCATCATCGTTGCCGAACCCACGACGGATCCATGTACTGTCATCCTCACAGCCAAACCCAGGTATGATCCAAGTACATTCATCATCGTCGTCGAAACCACATAGGATCCCACCATAGAAGTCGTCGTAGTCACATCCAGATCTAGGGTTCTGACACATGATTGCTCAATTCTGGGAGGATCTACTATGCGAATTAAAGGGGGTTGAAACATCAACTGTCATGAATTCTAGTGTGGGTGTACTGAAATTTTTCGTCTCATCAAAAGAAACACAACGCGATAAACGGTGCGTCAATCAAACGCCCGGTCTGAGAGATATTGGCTTTTTCGTTCCAGGGACCCGATTGGAAATATGCTCGTTCCAAACCTGGACATTTACCAATTTTTTCCCAAACAAACATAGAGTATTTCAAAATGTCTTCCTCATCGATAGGGTCCTAGTGTCGTAGACGGCGGGTCTTTTGGAAGCGCGATCTTCAAGATATTCACCTTTAAGTGAAAATGGGTCCGACTCGTTAAACCTAGTGGGCTGGCGGGTCGGGTTAACCCATTTTTTACGTGTTGGAACTAGTAGGGGTGTCGGACTAGCCTAATGAAATGCACGGCTCAGTCCGAGGGTTGAGGCCCGACCATAGGGGGTGCGGCCCGATGCGGCCCTTCCAGCCCCGCTGGTTCGTCCAGTTGGCCGAGTGGTCCGAGGTGGGGGTGGGGGGGGGGGGTCGGCTTCCCAAATCGGCGGTGTCAAGTGGGTGCCGCACTCCCTAACCGGCCAGCCTTCTGGATCAAGCAACCCGCATAGGCGGGATGTGGATCATCTGTCACCACGCCCACCTTGCGCCACAGCTTCCCTCCACCCAGTCGGTCGGTCCTTCTGCCGAAGCGGTCGTCGAAGGGGTACCCGGTTTCTTCCGCACAGCTTGAGCAACGAATCTATTTTCCTCCATCGTGGCATTCCCTGGCCATAGATCCATGTTCCGAACATGAGGAGACAGTGTCGTACTTCATCCACCATGGCCCGCATGTCCGCGAAATTCTTTGCGTGTGCAACGGCGGCCCTTGCACCGCCGGCCTCTTCCACATTCCCCTTCCGGTCGCCGATTCCAAAAAAACAAGATCAAATGGAGGGTCATCGGTCCATGTTTGTTTGTCCCACGCCCTCCGCGATAAGATATAGAAACAAGCTGAGACAATCACAGTTATACAACAATGATCAATGCACAATTTTAAACCATTAAAAATTGAACATAATCCCCTACCTCAATAATTGACGTCGCACATCGGGAGTCGTGGAAGACGGCGTCACGGGCAGAGGATTCCTAGACAACATCAGAGTGCATCCGAGGAGGAAGCGGTGTCTACTCACTTGTAATGGAGAATAGAATTAAAAGTATTTTGTTGTTCTTTGTGGAACCAGCATCCTTCGTCGAATAATACATCGTTCTTCGTCCGAGGGTCAGTGTTCTTCTGAAACATAAGAGCTCTCCCAATTCTCCATAACACAACCATTTCTCCAAAAATAAAATAATAGATTAATCCTATTATTTTATTAACACAATAAATTTAAAATTCAAAATTTAAACCACTTCATTAATTAATTTAAGAGGTTAAATTCATTAAATAAATGAGTTGGCAATTAATAAATAGAGGGAGAGGAGGAGAAGAGATCTCAAAATTTTTGGGAGAGTTGTCAACAATAAAAAAGGGTGTTTAATGGGGATTTATGAGAGTTAAGGGATGTTCAAGGGTTTAGGTCATGTGTGGGCCCCACCCCATAAATATCCTTTCATGGGAGGGTATGTGGGTGTGGGCCCCACCTCTAACTCCCCATATGAAGAAAATAACCACCATCATTATAATAAAATTGTGCGATACCAATTTTATTTATTTTAATCTAATTCACTAAATATTATTTTTCAACTCGCATAAAATGCAACAGCGGTAAAGGTCTACTTATGCAATTATTAGTGCTGTGATTTCATCAGTTCCCTCAGATTAAATTCCAAACATCAGTTCAAGGGATAGAAAAATCCGCTCATTCGTTCACTGAACGTACCCGAGAAAAACATCAGAAATTGATCTGGGCTCACCGGGCCTCGGAATCAAGTGTCGTCAGAATACAAAGACTTGTAAAATTTCAAAGTATTTAAGAAAAAAAATTTCTTTATATTTTAGGGTCATTAAATTACTCCCACATTAGGGCTTTACGTACCCATAATGATACAACCCAAACTAGGGAAACAAATGAGGGTAATGAGCATGCAACTGTGACTCCTGCTCTCATGTGGTCTCTTGGAGATTCTTGTGTTGCCAACGAATGCATACCAGAGGAATCAACCATCCACGTAGGACCTGCACTAGTTGATCCTCGATCTTCACTAGGACCTCCGTGAATGTCACCCAATCATTGTTTTTCTAGATCCCTGTGATCGATGATGTGTGGTGGGTTGTGCACATATCTCCTCAGCTGAGATTAGTGGAAGACGTTGTGCACCCAGTGAACTGAGGTAGAAGGGCCAGGCGTAAGGCACCTAGCCTACCCTGTTGAGGGCCTGTAATGCTTCGATGAAGTGTGGAGATAAATTGACACTCCGACCAAATCATTGTAATCCACGTCAAGGTGAGACCTGTAAAAAACATGGTCTCCATCCTCGAACTCATGTGGTCTCTGTCTCTAATCAGCATAAGACTTCTGTCTGCTCTGTGAAGTCCTCATCCATTTCTGAATGATATGCACCCTCTCTGTCATATCCTGAACCATCTCAGGTCCTACAAGTGATGACTCCACAAGGATAGTCCAACACAGTGGTGATCTGCAAGGTCGTCCATACAGTGCCTCGTATGGTGCTATCCCGATGGTGGATTGGTAGTTGTTGTTGTTTGCAAACTACACCAAGGGTAGGTGATCCACCCATATGTGACTGAAGTCAAGGACACATGCACAGAGCATGTCGTCAAGAGTGTGTACGGTCCTCTGTGTCTGGCTATCCGTCTGGGGATGAAAGGTGGTGCTCAAGAATATTTGTGTCCCAAATTCCTTCTGAAACCCCTTCCAAATACGGTACGTAAATAGAGTGTCTTCATCAGAGACGATATATGATGGCACACCCTGAAGTCATACGATCTTCTGAATGTAGAGGCGTCTCATGCTCTCTACATAGCCTTTCACTCTGATCGGAAAGAAGTAGGCCGACTCGGTGAGTTGGTTGATGATCACCCAGATAGAGTCATTTCCCATGGATGTACGTGGAAGCCCAATCACAAAATCAATGGATATCACATCCACATCCACTCCAGAACCTCTAAGGGTTGTCCCAAGCCTGCTGGTACCTGGTTCTCCACCTTCAATTAATGGCAGTTGAGGCATCGTGAAACGAAATCATCTATAGCCTTTTTCATTCTCGGCTACTAGTGTTGTCATATAATGTCCTGGTATATCTTCGCCACTCCATGATGTACCGCTAAAGGGGAAGTTTGAAACTCTCTCAGAACTTCCTCCTACAGTGTAATTGGTACCATTTTACGTTCCCTGTAAAGAACGATGTGATCTAATCCTTCAGAAAATCCATCAGGCGCCTACCCCATGGAAATCTAAGCACATTGCATCCCACAGTTAACATCCCCACGTTGTTCCTCTCTGACCCACAGATATAGTGGTGGAGTAGCTATGGGGGAGTGTAGAAAAGATGCCCCATCTCTATCCACGATGGATATCAGCAAAGCGGCTGACTGTTATGTCGCCTCTCCAAGTTGTTGAATGCCTTATCTTCTAATGAGAGCATCAGCTACTACATTCCCCTTTCCTGGTGTATAGTATATCTAAAATTAATAGTCATGTAAGAACTCAAGCCATCACCGCTATATCAGGTTCAATTCCTTCTGCCCGAAAATGTACCTAAGAAAATGTTGGTTAGAGTAGACTGTAAGCGCTCGCCCATTAGATAGTGCCACCACATCTTCAAGTAGAATACCACTGAGTCTAACTCTAGTTCATTGGTATCATAGTTCTAATCATGTTGCCTCAACTATCAAGAACAATAGTCAATCACTACCCACTCCTACATTGGGACACACCCGAGTCCGATCCCTGATGTTTTATAGCAAACCATGTACCCAACACTCTCCTCCGGCAACCTCAAGATGGGCGAACTGGTCATTCACTGTCTCAGCTCCTGGAAGCTCTACCGGATTCTATCTAACCACATGAAGAGTTTCTCCTTCTTATTAAAAGCTAAATGTGGTGTTGCAACTCTAGATAAGTCTGGAACAAATCAACTATAATACCCATCCAGTCCCAGAAAACTCCAAACCTTCATCACGCTCTTGGGTGGCTCCCAAGAAAGTATTGACTCGACCTTTGTAGTATCCACCGCATCTCCCGCCTCCGAGATGACGTGCCATAAGAATTAATCCTCTAGAAAACAGAACTGACACATAGATAGCTTACCATAATGCTGGTGGCCTCAGAGTGTATCCAGTACAACCCACAAATGGAGGGAATTATCCTCTTCAGGGGTCGAGTAGATCAATATGTCGTCGATAAAGACTACGAAAAAATGATTGTGGTAATGCTAGAAAATCCTATCCATGAGACTCATGAACACTGATGGTGCATTGGTTACACTAAAAGTCATAACAAAGTACTTGTAGTTGCCATACCAACACTCGAAGGCCATCTTCTTCACATCCTCATCTCGAACATTGAGTTGATGATAGCCTGCCCTGAGGTTTATCATTGAGAACCATCGTTATCCCTTGAGATAATCAAAGAGGTCGTCAATCCTCAAGAGTGGATAATTTTTCTTCATGGTCACCTGATTCAGGCGACAGTAGTTGACACCTAGTCATAAGCTTCCATCCGCCTTTTGGGAGAAAAAAATCAGAGATGCCCATAGTGAAACACTAGTTCGGATGAATCCCTTTCCCTATAAGTCCACCAGCTATACCTGCAACTCATGATGCTCAGTGGGAGCAATCTGATATGCTCGAGTAGATATTGGTTCTATCCTAGGGTACATGTCAATGTAAAAATCTGCCTCTCTATGAAGAGATAGTCTTGGAATGTTTTCCAGAAAAATGCCCGCATACTGATCCACCACAACAAGAAAACTCAGACTCCAAACATCAACTGCTCCTAAGACGAGACAAGACAACTGACGTGTGATCGGCTTCCCTCTCCACTGCGTAAGTCCATCCTACCCTGCAAAGGATCCATCTCGCTGGTAAAGGTGAACCTGCTCACATGTGTGCGGACACACCACACTTTTCACTTAATACAGTCAATCTGGGCATGGACCGTAGATAACAAATCCATACGCAAGATGATGTCGTAAGGCATCGACGCCAATACAGGAAGATCACAACTGGATCTCTCACCTCCTAGAGTAATTTCACACAACTGGAACTTGTGTTTAATCGTCGAGTCCGCTCCCGTAGGAGTCTCTATTAGTATAGATCGAGCAATCATCTCCATCAGAATCTCTGAGCTCCATACAAGGGCAGGGAAAATTAAACAACGACTCGTCTATGTGTCTATAAGAACTGCAACAAAGGTGGACTAGACACCTATAGTACCTCGAATCAGAAGAGGTGCGATGTGGTCGTAGGCCTAGACTTCCTAGATATTAGTCTGCCCTTATCTTCCAGCACCCTATGGTCGAGGTGACCCTCTTGGTGGTGGTGGTGGTAGAGCCTCGTAGCGTCGTCCACCACCTACTACTCGGCCAGCTCCTCTACCTCATCCGCCTACTCCCTACGAACTGCCACAGTCGAACCTCTGCCTCTGCCTGGGAAGTCCTTCTACTGTCTTCTGCATGTCTGCAGGGTGGGTCAGGCAGTCACGTGCGATGTGGCCATTCCCACCACAAGCATAGCATTGCATGCCCCTCATATGGTTGTCTCTGCTTCGTGTTCCCCACACATCCGGACCAGTTTCCTAAGGTCGCCCACCAGATGGTCTGGTCTGCTTGGACCAATGTGTCAACTGTCTATTGTCGGCTGCAAATGACTCTACTAAGTGTCTCCCCGCAGTGTGTCTCGTGGCTGGCGTCGGCTAGTCAAGAAATCTCTCCCAAAGAAGGGCTTTCTCCACCACTCCTGCTTACGTCAGAATGCTGAGGGAGATCATCGATGTCCTAATCTCATGACTCAGTCTCTGCTCAGAGGTCTAGGCCTAGAATAATGGGTCACATACCATGTCCGTATAATAGTGTGATAGGATAGTAAATCTCACAGATTACTAGGAAAATGTAATGATGAAATTCCGCAGATGTATTAACATATGGATGCGCAGCGCATGGAGGGTGGTTGTAACAAACTCCGAGAAAAAGTGGATGTTGAAGTCCATCCAATGTAGTAATTCCTCATCATGCTCTTGGAGCATCAGGATCCACTATCTTTCTACTACTTCATAAAGAAGACTCGCGGTAAGGATCACTATAAGGTCTGCTAGTCTCCCTACTAATATAAAGACTCAGACCATAACTTTTAGCCAATCCTTGACTGCCTGCAGTTCCATCTCTCCATGGAACCGGGGTGGCCTCTATCGCTAAAACTCGTGCAATACACTCAGGTAGCGTGCACTCTCTGCTGCTGGGACTGGTGGCATCAGTGGATCAATGGGTAGTGGTACCGTTGGCGCCTCCACTGTAATGGGACCCTGCACCGAGGCCTCGTTGCTCGGTGGGATGCTATCTCGCACGTAGATCGTAACCCTAGATGGTTGCCTTCGTGTTGCCATCCTGAATAGAAAAAGGTGTTCCACAGTTAAAACATTATATCCGGTGAGCTAACAAAATGAAATCAGAATGAAATCTTTTTAAACACACATGCAATCAATGTTTTCATGCATTGAGTCGGAAATCATAAGTCTGGGTCCTGGTGTATTGATACGTCGGCCGCCGCACCAACACCGGACTCCCTATACTATTAACCACACTCAATACTCTAAACACTATTGTATCACAAAATGAAATTATCAGTGTCATGAGTTCTGTGGTAGAACCGACTCCTCTATTACCAATTAGTCATGACCCGTCTTCTAGGCCGGTGCTGTGACTACCCCAAGCCCGCCTTCCATAGGAAAGGGGCTGGATACTATCACCAAAGGTGTAAATCCTGGAAAAAGTGAAAGAATTACCTTTATATAAGTAAACAAACACAACAGAGTATGCAAGTGTAGTATTCCCTACATAAAACTGAGTACAAAAGTAGGTTCTAGAAAGTTAATGGGCCGTTATACAAACCCAAATGAATGTACAATAAAACTGTGAAAGATAGTAAAAAATTGTAAATTAAATCATCATACATAGAGTCATCCTTCGGGATTCCCTACTGAAGAATGGGTACAGATAGTCTTTTCGGTACCTCTTGTCTGTCTGTCCGCTACGTGTACATTCAGCCAGATGGTCCACCTAAGGATATCATCCAGCTCCACAAGCCTCAATCACGATCAGTAATGTCCGTATTCTGTAACCAAAACAACGTATTGTGGGCCTTTCCCATGCAGGGGTGAGTATAACGATACTTCGTAGAGACCCCCATACCCTCGATGGTCTCCCAGAATCCACGAAGGATAAACCACAATGGAAAAAAACAAACATGGGTATCAACCAACTCTACTTGGGTATATTCCCATACATATAACTAATTCATCAATCATTGTTCGTCTCCAGCATTCAAGCCCATGAACAATCCGATCCACATAGAAATGTTGTCAATCAAATCAATGATAAATATTGAAAGACAAGACTCAGCTCACACATGTATACTAATCTTGAAGAGGGGTGGAGATGATTAGATGAAGCCTCTGAATCATCTCCTCTGTCAAACCCACATAGGATCCATGTACAGAAGTCGTCGTTGCCGAACCCATATAGGATCCAAGTACAGTTACCATCGCTGCCGAAACCATGTTAGATCCATGTATAGTCGTTTTCCCTGCCGAACCCACGGAGGATCCATGTAAAGTCGTTCTCGCTGCTGAACCCACATAGGATCCAAGTACAGTCATCATCGTCATCGATCCCACGAAGGATCCTAGCCCAGAATTCATCATAGTGGCGGGTTGCTTTGTGGTTCCCGCACACTGGGTGTTTGAATCCGGGTTGGTATGCCCCACGAGTAAAAGGGGGTCGATACATCAACTATCACGAAGTCTAGATTTGGTTTATCCTGATGTTCCGTATTGACAAAAGGAACTCAACGTGACAGATGGCGCATCATTCGAACACCTGGTCTGAGAGATATTGGCCTTTTCATTCCAGGGGCCCAGTTGGAAATATGCTCATTCCAAAGCCGTTTGCTTAAAAGAGTTGTACATAAGTCCCTTATATTAACGGAAAAGTAAATCCTCATCGATAGGGTCCCAGTTCCGTAGACGGCACATCGTTCGGATGCGTGGTTTTCAAGATATTCACCTTTTAGTTAAAACCGGCCTGGCCTGTTAAGCCCAATCGGCTGGAGGGTTGGGTTAACCAAGTTTTGACGGGTCCGACCTGGAAGGGGTGTCAGACTAGATAAAATAAATTCACATCTAGGACATAGGGAGAATGGCCAGGCCCAGATCGGCGAGGCGCGACGCGACTGGGCGCAGCCTACCCGACTCCACCAGTGGGATGAGATTTGGGGAGGGGGGTTGCCCAAACCGGCGGCGCCAAGCGGCGCAGCCCTCCCTAACCAGTTGGCTGGTGTCAGCCGGCCATCTGGTGCAAGTGGCCTGCATGGGCGAGCCTCGACTCATCCGGGTTGGAGCCATCCTGGCATCGCAGCCGGTCGGTCCTCCGCCGAATCGGCCCGCGAAGCGGGCTGCAGTTTTTTCCACATAGTCTGCACGACGTCGCAGGATTCATCCGCCATGGGCTGCCCTGGACGTTGATCTTTATTCCCGACATGGCGCGATGACGCTGTTCTTCCTCTGACATGGCCCACTTAGCTGCAGATTTCTTTGTGTGTGCGACAGCAGCCATTGAACCACTGACCTCTTTCGTGATCCGCCTCCGGTCGCCGATTCCAAAAATAAACAAGATCAAACAGAGGGTTGTCGTGCCATGTTCATTCGGCCCTCTCCCTCTGTATTAAGTGATAGAAATAGGCTTAGAAAATCAATTTTATAAAATGATGAATGTGGAAAATTTTTAATCCATTAAAATTTGAACATAATCCAATACCTCGATAAATGACATCACACGTCGGGCGTCGCGGAAGACGGTGTCATGCGAAGAGTATTCATAGATGATGTTGGAGTGCATCCAAGGAGGAAGCAGAATCTACTAACTTGTTGCATAGAAGAGAAAGAAAAGCGCATCTTCGTTCATTGTGGAACCAATTTACTTCGTCAAAGAAGATTCTGTTCTGCGTCGGAGGGTCGGTATTCTTAAAAAACACCAGAGCTCTCCCAATTCTCTTTATCCCAAAAATTTCCACAAAAATAAAATAATAGACTAATCCTATTATTTTATTAGCATATGAAATATAAAATTCAAACATCAAACCACTTCATCAATTAATTGATGAGGTTGAATTCCTTAAATTAATGTGCTGGAAATTAATAATGAGAGGGAGAGGAAGTGAAGATATCTCAAAAATATTGGGAGAGATGTCAACATTAAATAAAGGAGTTTAATAGGGGTTTATGAGTCTTAAGGGACGTTAAAGGGTTTAGGTCACGTGTTTGCCCCCCCACAAATATCCTCTCATGGGAGGATATGTGGTTGTGGGCGCCACCTCTAACTCCCATTAGGGTGAATATAACAACCATCGTTAAAATAAAATTGAGGCACACATATTTTATTTATTTTAATCTAATTAGCCAAATATTAATTCTCAACCCGCATAAAATGCAACTGCGATAAAGATCCACATAATCAATTACTAGCTCCGTGATTTCATCGGTGCCTTCAGATTTCATTTCCAAACACTTGTTCAAGAGATAGAAAAACCCACTTGTTAGTTTACTGAACGTACCTGATCTAAACATCAGAAATTGATTCTAGGGTCACTGGTCCTTGGAATCATGTTCCATCAGAATCCACAGACTCTTAAAATTCCAAAGTATTTACGAAAAAAATTAACTTGAAATATTTGGGTATTTACATGTAACCCCATGCATTTGTTCTCCCATGGAAATACCTAAGGTAAAAAAATTTCATTCCACTTTTTCTAAACCAAAATATTCAACCCATTAAAACTTTTTTCAAAAACGCTAACCAAAAAATTAAAATCCCAATATTATTCATACAAATAATTTTTTATTTGAATGGAAAAATAATTCAAATAAGAACTCACTTTCAATTCATACGTGTTAATTTTAAAAAACCACCTCTCATTTCAAAACACTCAATGTTTTATGAAAACTACATTTCATAATCTTGAATTCCATTGAAAAATAATCTCTTCTTATTTAAAATGGGGTTACAATTATTCATAACACTTTTGAAAATATCACCAATCACTCTGTAAAAACTCTCCTTCACTTCATGTACATTACTATTAAAACATTTCATCACATTAGAAAACACATCTAATTTCATGAAAAACCACATTTCATGAATCCATATTAAATTGGATACTTAAATAATTTAATTTAAAAAAATTATTCACAAATTTCACAAATCATTTCAACTTTTCTCTAGTTACACAATGAAAATCCATTCAAAACTCCACAGAAGTCCTCCAAACAATTCCATCCCTTAAAAAAGCATTCAATAGTTTATAGAACTCTAATGAAAAATATATTTCAAAACATATTATATATAGTTCCATATTTCAAAAGGATTGTAAAAAAGAAAATTTTCCATTTCAATAAAATTCTGAAAATTTAGTTCCACCTTTTCACAAATTAAACAATTCCCTCATTATAAGAATATATTTTCACAACAAATTAATGATTCTAAAAACCAAGAATTTTTTTTCTTTAAAACCAAATTTCCAATGTTTTAAAACTAAACGACACAAGGAAATGTGATAAGAAAATAGTTTTTGTGGATTACATGGACATATGGTTGGCGACCACGGTTTAATTAATTCACTACCATAGAGAATGTTAAAGGGATATATCTCGGACACCACATGTCTTGATAGGCCATAACATCTCACTAACCCCATTATCCCAACAGACTTTTCATTTCTTGTAATCATCATCAAACAAAGAAAACCAAAGGAATTAAGTGAATCCAGACTTTTCCTAGAGACATGAACTCATTCATGAGGTCTTCTGGCCAGACACACTAACCATAAATGGATTGACATGTCCTGAAAATCCTAGCTCCAAAATATCATGAATATTCCCCAAATAACATGACCTAAAATGAGATATCCTCCCTTGATACCATTTTACCACGGTTCCAGTTTTTTACTTGTTTTGATGGCGACCAAATTTGGTTTGTGAAAAACATATTCATGGGAGTGACCTGCGACTACCATAATGGTATGGTTATTGAACTCTTACTACCGATATATTCTTGGATACAATTCATTTCCAACTATGAAAATCGTATTATAAGCATATCGGTCTACCACAATCCTATGTTTTCATTATATTTTATTAATTTAGGGATCATGTTCTTCATTCCCTTATATTTTTGCTATTGTGAATTTCCATTATTTATGCAATGATTCAGGTATATTATTTTTTATATTTATTTTATTATCTTCATATTTCTTGATCATTTTCTAATACCCATATTCTCATAATTATGATTACATATCTCCATTATTTACCACTGTGGGTCATTTGAGCTAACCCATTTCTTATGTTTCATTTCCCTAAGTTATGATGAATGGTTTTATGTAGAAGTACTAAAGTTGGAGATATTAATGGGATATTTTGATGATATTTCTCTAAGATGGAATATTTAATTTATATGTATCCAAATATAATAAACTATTATATTCCTCAGGCATGTATTTTTATAATGTAAAGAATATTTATATAAAATGACATAATATCTATATATGTTGTTAATAAGTTGATATATATGATATCAAATGAAAGGTTTTGTTAAACATTGGAATCTTGGATAAGAATTTATTTTTGATATCCCTATGTATAATTCTAATGATATGACTTCGTATTTTTTTTTACTATAAGGATGAGTCCAAATTTAGGAATCTAACCTATAATTTGGGTAAAAGGATCAATTATTAGTTTCTAAGAAATATATACCTATCTTGATAATACAAGTGAATGTTTCTTTCAAAAATATGTAACTGGGGATAACAACTTGAACAAGACGTTTCAGTCCTTACTTGAGGTAATACAGTACAATAAAATGGGTCTTTCTCCACACCTGGTTTTTCAAACTAATGAGATATGATTCTAAAATTCACAAACCCTACATGAATTATCATGAATAATATATATGTAACATAGCTATGACTAACATCTAATGAATGAAATGTTTTATATATTATGGATGGATTGATGACATATAAATCATATAATTAAATCTTTTCGTGACTACATAGTTTTCAAATACGATAAGCAATGACCATGTTATGCTTCTTGTTTTAGATAATGCTGAGAACTTGAAAGAATTGGATTAATGTTGAATGTTATGGATGATTTATTAATGAGATGTCAAGTTTGGTGATCATTGGATTAAGTATTTTGTGATAATGGATAATAAAGTTTCATGTAACATGATTACTAATTGGTACCATAATTGACTCTCAGACATACCATGGAAGGGAGAGGAGTTACCTGAAGGATAGGGTAATAGAGACCTAAGAGGAACAAATATTAGGATTCCATGTTTCCAAGAATATGGAAAGAATCACCTATGTGAATGTATTAGAGGAACATGAAGAAGTTTAGATTATGTAAAATATGAACTAAAATTAGGTCACTGAATGGGAAATTTGAAGTGTTTGTTTAAAGCAATGGATGAGAATATTGGAATCCCAATGAAATAAATGAATGTTTTGTTTTTTAAATGAATAATAAATCGTCATTATGCAACTAAATGTTCGAATAGGAACACACCTAAAGTAGACCATTAATTTGTAGTGAGCAATGGATACATTGTTAATGACGACGAGACTATAGATGAAATTATAAAGGATATAGGTATTGTGTAATAGGATTATTTATTCTTGTTATATGCTTGATAATAAAGTTGAATAATGAATATTTATATGTATTTGGATTAAATAATTAAGTTATATGAAAGGCGAAATTTACAAAACATGTTATACGACTTAATTTCACTCAATATTTACATGTTTATGTTTTATGCACAGGATGGAGAAGTGAAGTAATTAAATGAAAATAATATGTTTTGTATATGGATAGGAAACCCTAAATATGTTCTTTATGTTAAGATAAATCTATTATGAATTTGTAAATAATATGGTACTGATTACCATGGAACTGAGTATTATGTTTTTAATAAGTTGGTTATTAAATCATTGATGAATATTAATGGATTTATGGATTTATGGACTATTTAAACTATACTTCACATTAAAGAAGAAATAAATTTTTTCAAAAGTGTTTATGGTAAATAAGGATACTAAAATTTCTGAAGGGAATATAAGACAAGGGTATTCACTTTTTTGTGATGTGAAAAAATATGATATTTGAGATATATTGGGGATCTAGTTAAAGCTAATTTCTGAAATTCATTCTGAGTTTTTGTATTTTTATAATAATGATGGTTTGTAAGATTAAACATTCCTGAAAATGTTAAGTTAATTTTTGTTAGATGTTTTTATGTATGGAGTTGGTATTACAAAACGTGTATAAAATGTATTTTTAGTAAGAAATCTTATTTCAAGGATATCGATAATATTTATTATGAAAAATATATTAGTGTTGTTTTATAGTTCTAATTCACATATTTTGTGTTATAAATAATCAAGCCTGGAAAGGCCGCATGTCTTAACCCATGACCAAAAGTCGAAAAGTGTTTCACACTTACCACTGGCCTACATTATGTACTAGATTATGTATAATTATTTTTTATTAATAATTATTAAATGTAAGTGTATAATTTTATGTTTATAAATTAATATAATAACCATATTTAATTCAAATAATTTTCGTTGATTAATAGCTATATTGTCTTTCTTTTAGGGTCCTTAATATCCTTTGAATGTGTATTTTAGTGCTTCGATCATCAATGTTAATTTATGGACATATATTTCACGATGTAATAAATTAATTTGATATTGATTAATGAAAAACTTATAAATGAATTTTTTTACAATCACAGTCAATAAATGAATTACTCAATTATAGGATAATGATAGAAATGAAGAATGTGATATCTTAATACCTCAATTTTTGATGAACCTGAGGCTTTAAAATTATTTAAAATTTCTGGAAATTGAGGCCCTCAACTTTTATTTGATCATTCACATGTTTTTGATTGATGACCTCAATCAGTCCCTATAAATATTTTATCTTTTCCTCCATATCCAATAAGCACTCCCAACGTATGATTTTCTATATTGAAACCTATGTATATGCTAAATTTAGTAATGATTATGGTTACAACGGTCCATTTTGAAGGAATAGTTATTATTGAATTTTAGAATGAGGGTTTAAATGGAAGAAATGTTCAACTACTAAATCCTTGATAACTCATATGAATATCGAAGGAGAAATTAATTTTATGGGGTAGAGTGTAACACCTTGAGATTTTCTGATTTTTTTCCCTAATTAATTTAATCATTTTGATATTTTTCATATCATAAAACACTAATTATAGTTTATTTTATATTTATGCACTATGTCTGGCTTCTGTTATAAGAAACACCATGTTAATCAGTGATAACTCGGAAATTAAAATGGTAATACCCTACACAAAACACTGAGGTTTGCTTATGTTATACGCGATAGTGACATTCCTCGATGAATTTCATAACAAGGAAGAATGAGAATCACAAAACAGAAATCTAAATATGATTATTTAAAAATATAAGTCACAAATATGTAAATTAATTATAGGTTATTAATAATATTAATAAATTTATTAATATATAGGGTGTATCTAATAAAATATGAATTCATAGGTTACCGATAAATTATAAACAACTATGAAGTCTAAATAAATAAAAAATAAAATATTATTATGAACACAAATACTTTTCAACCAAATAAATTAAATATTCATTTACGCACTGTAAGTCACTTTTTCAATCTTTCATTTTACATTTAACATTAACATGGTGTACATTACAAAAAATACTAATTTTCTATGAAACATTGTTTTATTTTTTTTATTAATTTAAATAAGTTAGTTATTCCATAAACGTTAAAACATGAAAATGAAAAAATTAATTATCACAATTTATATATTTTTTATAATTGTTTTATATAAATATATCATTTTGATTTTGAAAGATATGATTTTCTCTAATGTCCATTTATGTTTAAAAATACTGTTTTCACGAATAACATGATTTTAAAAATAAAATTAATATTTATTTATTTATTTAATGTAATTTGATAAAATTAAAATCATTTGGAATTCAAAATGTTGAAATTATCCTTGGGTGAATTTTTGTGATTTTTCTGAGATACTTCATTTTATGATGAATAGTGAGAACTACTACATTTCATTTAAGAACAATTTTTTTGTATATTTTTTGAATAAATTTGATTTAATGTCCCATTATATAAATTATTAATCTATTTATATAATTTAGATAATTAGAAAAATAAATTGTAATTTATTATAAATACATAAAAATGTTTTGAACATTTTTTGAACATTAAAAACACTTACTTTCATCATATCTAATGGACTAACACTATTATTAATTTTCCTCCTTCTATGAAATGAATTTTGAAAAACTAACATACATCATTTTAATCATAATAATTTTTAGATTTGGATATGATCAAAATAATTGAGCAAAAATATTGGTAAATGTGATTAAAAGTAATCCAACTGATTTGGGTTAAATTATGTTTAATTTGGAACTAAACATTAAAATTAAGGGTTCATATGACTAGCCACTTATCCAAAAAAAAATTATATAACCATAGTTCGACTAAAAACCATATATTAAATATTTAAATTTGTATTAAATGTCTTTTTTATGGTAATGATATAGGTACAACACAATTCTTTTAAAAAATTCAATATTAGTGTTCTTTCATCCATGTAAAAGGCCACCACCTCTACCTATTCATTCCAACTCTCTAAACTCTTTTGATCAGCTAATACATACTAAATAAAAATAACAAAAATTCACCCTTTTTCTTATTATCATTTCCTTTGGATGATGGAAATATATGATATATTTTTTTCACCAATCAAAATAAGTTACCCGATTAAAAGTTAATGTCTACACTCAAGCCCATTATATTATAGTCCCTATCCACCCACTACATCTCCATTTATTTTATGATTATATAAAAACACCAGCATTTTACATATACTATTATGTTGATATGTAAATTTTTTAACGTACATATACACACACCTTAATCTATTTGGTAATGAACATATTATTTCTGTGTCAAGAAAACTACGGCCTCCTGAAATGATGATTGTTTTTTTTCTATTACCATCTACCATGGTGGCCATTATGGTGAAAATTACACTTATATATGTATTATTTTAATTTATTTTTTTCCCATAATATTTATTAATTTAAAAAAATATCTATTTATATTCTATGTTCTTTTAATTAAAATTTTTTTATTGAGGAATTGCTGACTACAACCCCCTAAAAGATATATAATTCATTCATAAAACATATTGATTATATTTATGATTGATTAATTGAATATATAAGATATATTTGATTACAAAAATCTAACTCATTAATTACATATTTTTAAATTTATTATCATATTTTATTTATTTCATTCTATAAACACGACAATTAAACCGAAATAGCAATCTTGTGTACGTTCATCTTATCATCTCCAAGAACAATGAATTTTGATTCATACATATATATATAATGTATTATTATAATCAAAATATAATATATATAAATTATATATAAATAATTTCTTACATTATAAAATTTATAAATAAATTATAAATACCAAATACATAACAAATTAGGACACATGAAAATAATAAAGGGAATATTGCAAAAACTGAAACCTTAACATAAGATTTATAAAAAGATGATAATATGAGGTAGTAATAAAACAATATATTGTATTAAATATAATAATATGGATTTATAAATGAATAATAATAAATTTATATTTATTATATTTTTGGTTTGAATGCATAAATGAGAGTAAATATAAAAGATAAGATGATTTCATCTCACTTTTTATTCCCATGTGATACATGCTACGTTCAACAGTCATTCCTTTTGTGTGGTGTATGTAATAGCTATAATATTATTGTATATAGATTATAAATAAATTTAAGGGTATTAAAATATTATATTTATAACAATTCATTAATGGGGTTTATATTTCAAATGTTGGCAAGTTGATAAATATGTTTTGTCTCCATTTCCCTTCATAGAGACTCTTGTTTTGTTATTGACCTAAACTATTTGTTGGGGTGTATATACATTTATTTTACATGATATTTTAGAAATCTACATTATTGTATGATATTTTATGGTTCATGTAATTTATTTGGTACCTGGAGATTATGATACCATCAAAACATTTTACAATATTTTATTTAGAAAATCTCAATGATGTTCAATATTGTTTTCATTTATGAATCTATTAATGAATTCTATTGTCGTGTAACTCAAGAAATTTGTTAATTTTCTTCTAATATAGTTATTCATTATATAATAATTATGTGGTAAATTTTTTTACTCTTTTGTAGTCAATATTTTTAAGAATGCATAATATCACCATCTCTTAAGTCTGCAATATAGGTTCCTTCAAAACATTGTTTTCTAAAAAGGGTTTTGATGAATATTCTTCTAATATACAATGATCAGTAAAATACCATTTCAATTTTTTCTGAATTTTTTCAACATATTATTCTTCATAATTTTCAAATGTGGAAATTTTATATCTATTTTACCATGTAAAAGGAATATTATTTTTAACTCATATGATTGGTACAGATTTATCATTCATCAATCCTTTTAATATTTAATTTCATTTTTAAATGTTTTTTAAGAAAATTTTCTTTTTTATTTTTCCTAGAAAATGGTTTCAAAAAAATATTTAATCTTATTTTTTATGTTTTCAAGAATAATTGGTTCTCAAAACATTTTCAATATTATTTTATAGGTATTCATTGAAAATGATTTCCAAAACGATATCAAGCTTTATTTATTAGTTTATAATTTTTTCAAGGAAAATTGTTTTCAAAACATATAATGGGTTTATTTATAATCATTAAATTTATTTGAAAGGAAAATATTGTCCAAAAAGTATTCAATAAGTTTTTATATGTATTCAAATTTTTTTCAATGAAATTATTTTCTTAGGCTCTTTTTATGATTTATAAGTGTTTATGAAGAAAACCGTTTCCAAATTATTTTAATGACTAGTTTTTTTGTTTTCAAGGTGAATGTTATTCAAATGATTTCTAGTCTTCTTTGTGATTATTAAATTTCTTTTCTATTAAATTTATAATTAAACGGTTATTAGTATTAAGAATTTTTTTTTAAAAATGAAATTATATTTTCCTCAAAGAACTGTTTTTGTTTAATATTTCAAAATTATTTTCCATCTATGATTTCATCCATTGATGTTACTCATTCTATTTTAATAAATTATTTATGGTTTTGTTAATATCTTTTATGTGGATTTGTTATTCTTAATATCATGGTCACTGTTTAACATTTTTCTCTTTCACAGGATTTCTGTTTATAAAATATGTTTTCCATCCATGAGTTATATATTTATAAAATCTGATCCTATTGCATGATTTATGAATTTGAAGAAATTATTATAAAACCTATATAGTTTTACACATGTTATGATAATATATCATGTTTATAAAACCTATTTTAAATCAACTGTTATGATGAATTTTTTATGATCTTTTGTAACTTGTTTTTATTTGTAAACTATGATAGAGGTGGGTCCGATATGTCTTTCTAATGCATTTGGTAATGATTTATATCTCATGAGATAGACTAAGATGTTATTTGGAGAAACAAATGATTGCAAATATGGGTATGTGAGTGGAAAATGACTACCCAAATTTTATGAGGAGTAATGTAATGCTAGGAAGATTGACAAGGGAGTGAACCAAGTCGACCAATATGGTATAATGAGTGAAAGAATAATACCAAGATAGTCTTGGAAGTAATTCCTTGGATACTATAGAATTCATATTATATGATTATGAATCTCCCAAAATCCAATTATTTATTCCAATGTTATGCATTCATGAAAAAATTACTTTTTTTCATTATGATTCCATTTTTACTAACTACCATCCTATATGACATGATTCAAGTGTATGATATTTGAAAAGAAAAGTGTGATCATATTTATTCATGATCATTTTCTTTTACACTAATGATCATAATTAATCTAAAATATCTCAATTATTTTCCCTTACTCAGCTTTTGATCTCAACCCTTTTTTATTTTTTCTTTCAATAGGTTATAAATAAAGGTTTTATATTGGTGTACTAAATGAGGATATCATTATGGGTGGTTATGAAGATATTTCACTATAATGGATAAATTGTGTCTATTTTTCCTAATAAATTAAAATATTATAGTCCATGGGCTTGAATTTATTTTATGGAATGAATATTCATCTAAAATGATGTAATATCATTGTTTGTCATGACTATATCAATATAATGTTATAGGCATTAATCAATACATTATGGAATAAAAAATCAATAGAATGGTTTTATTGATAATATTTTAAAATATCCAGAATATGAATTTTGAAAAAATATGTGTTATGATATTAAAAATGGAATAATGAAGTGAAAACTAATCACTTATTGTATTTGATCAGTTCTAATTTATTAGCATAACATGTTGGTAGGTTATAAATAGTTTCTTCATTTGAATCTCTTTGAGGTTAAAAATGTGTTCCATGTATCTCTATTAAAGAATTATATAGTTGAACCATCAAATGTACTGAACATAGAATTCATACTAGTATAAATTTTTTTAATTATAATGAAAATTCTATTTAGAATTTTTGTTAAAAAAAAATGTTATCTGAAAAATTACCTCTCACTTGGTTAATCCTTTTTGGAGAAACCACCATGTTTATGAAGCCATATAGGATCTGGAAATGTAATGAGAAACTATTATCCTTCATTTCTAAAACCACTGTGAAAATATATTCGGAAAAATTCTTTATAAGGGGAGTAGAATCTGACACACTGATATTTTATAAAATATTATTTTCCAAAGAAATATATTTTCTGAAATAACATGTACTACATGAAATATTATATTAAAAAATCATGAACAAATATTAATAAATTTATTTAAATTTGGGAATTGATACCATGATGTAAATAATATCGACATGAACATCAATAAACACATTTAAATGTTGTTTTTAATTGTTTTATATAAATAAATCTGGTTGATAAAAATAATTTCTGTTTCAATAAAATATTAATATGTTTTTAATGTAATTTCTTTAAACAAATGTTATTTAATTATTTCTAGGAATAAAATGATATAATTGTTTGAAACATTTATAATTTTTATAAGGTAAAATAAATGTATTTTTCTAAAACATCATTGAAAAGATATATTAGGGTGATTTTTCCTTCTTTCCAAAAAATAATTAATTAATGAATATTATTTTTTTGGGAAATGATCATTTTAATTTAATGTAAAAATTATTTATGATTTTATATTAAAATATTATTAGAATAAAAAAATATCAGTCATATATTTATGAATCCATTTTTTTCATTTAATTATAATTCATATTGAATTTCAATATATATTGGTTATAATATTAGACATTTCTTCTTTAGAAACCACCTTTCTCGTTAAGATTGCATGTATAATTTTAATTTAATTATTTCTTCTAATGTTAATTGAATTTTAAAATATGTATAACTAAATTGGAATATGAATAATATAATTTATATATTAATTTAATATTATATAATTTTCCTTAGTTATTATAAAAATTAGTAAAAAAATAATTATAGCGGTTATGTTGAAAATATGTTTACCAGAGAGAAAAACTAAAAATGATAAATATTAACATCACCTAAGAACATTCCAAACACCAATAATTTTTAAATATGTTGACATTATCACCACTATTGTTTAATAATAATAATTTTTCCATGTTTCAAGTAAAAATATGTGTACACAATATTCTTTCCCAAAATATTGTGTTTTCCATCTTGCATAGTAACATATAAACACCCCTTGTCCTCTCCTCTTTATGATTATAAACCCCTTTTTAATGGCATAAACCTGATAAATATATTCTTTAAATCCCTCCCCAATCCATATATGGAACGTTGAGGACATGAATTCCTTATATAAATGATTAATGAAAACCCTAAATAGGTTTTATGAAGTTGAGGTAATATTTATAACTATGGATTTTTGTTTTATTTCTTCATCTAAATACATCATGAATCATAAAATTTTGGTCATATTTAACATAATTATCTCTCATAGACTGTGAATTTATTTTGAAACATTCAAATTGTGCATCCATCTTTACCACAATCAATAGGAAAATGACATTGTTTATCAATTGTATGCAATACAACATCCTCAAAATCCAAATATATTTAACTCAAAAAATCTTCTCATAGTGGCATAAATTGATGGATTATATGTTTATATACTATATTGATGATATTATTATAATTATTTAATTTTTATATCTCATCTAACTTCTTACATTCCATCATGTGCGAATACAATAACGTTACAGATGGGTACAGTAAATAAAGAGCTCACAAAGAAATGCAATTCACACACACGTTACATAGAAGGTATTGTAGATAGTAATAATGAAAATATTATTATTATATATGTATATAATAAAAAATCTTATTTAATTATAATATTTTATTTACCAGTATTTCTATCATTCTTTCAAGAAAATGAATTGAAGATTCATGCATATATTTGACCAAGAGTCTCTATGAATGATATTTTTAATACTATCTCTATTGTTTATTAGTAAATATAAATAATAAATTTACTAGATATAAATATAATTGTTATTAAATTATATTATGTTACCATTATCAGTGTAAGAGGGAAAAATTTACAACTAAAATCATTCAAGAAAAACACCACAGTCATCGCCCGAAACATGACATTAACAATGAACTGTTAATAAAAACATAATAAATGATCATAATTATATCATAAATGATATTACATATATATTTACGTATATTTATATAATATATTTATAATATAAATTTATTAAATATTTATTAGGGTGTAATGTGAATGATGTAAGTCCACAGATAATGTAATTCATTTCTATCTCCCATATTACATATATGAGAGATATTTTGTATTGACCATAAATTTTATTTATGTGGTGTATATATTGAAAATAATTTATTTATGATTCATTGAATTAATATTACATTCATTTAAATACAATTTTTAATATATCTTTTTCATGAGGTTTATAGTTAAAATATTTACCAATATGTTAAGGGATTTTTGTCTCAGTTAGACTTCATTTTCCATACACAATGTTATGAACTTATCATATTTTATGAGGTGTATATACATATCCAATGACATGTAATTTAATGATTATATTTATTATCAGAAAATCTTATTTTTTATTTAATAACATTCCTTGATGGTTCTTATGTTTTAATGTAACTAATGTGGTAATATTTTTATGATATAGCCTAATACTTAATCCAAATTAATTATGATTAAGCATCTTATGATGATATATTATGATCAATACCACAATAAGCACTATAATATTATTATAATTTAGTTATTTATCTATATAAAATTTTTCACCATCATTTTTCAATATTTATATATTCATTTTTCATAAAGATTTCATTCAAAAAAAACATATTTTTTTATTTTCAATCGGAACCCCTTTTTCAATTCATAACTATGTTTACTAGAAATGTTTTAAAAAAAGTTATATTGTTCTTATATGAATTATTGAACTCATTTTTAAGGTTTTTTGTGAATTCTAATAAATAAATTTAAAGGAATATTTAAGTCAATATAAATAATCATCTTATCTGAGTTTCACTAAAAATGATAAATTAGTTTTTATATGGACATGCATGAAATTTCTCACCATCATGAACAATTAGTGAATTATACATTCCCTTATATTTTGTAAATATTATTCTTACTGAAAAATAATTCGATGTCATTTATGAATTTTCATTTCTAAAATGATATTTTTAATGAATGGTTAATTTTATCAAAAAATTATTAATGTGATGACAAATTATTATGTTATATGTTTTAATGGTTATATAATATAAACTCATATCCCTAATATAACATGAATTTTTAGTTTAAAAATCATTTAATAAATTATATGAATTGATTCTAGAAATGTTTGAAATGGTTCCTAAAGACTATTTTCGAGGTTATCACTACTATTTTCAGGGAAAGAAATTTTCAATTTATTTTGTGAAAATAATTTTTTAAAAAGATGATTTAAATTTTCCCCAAAAATATTTCAAAATGATTTTTATTTCATAATGATTTTACCTATATGATAATATCATTTGATGTTACTGAATTTTTAATGGGGATATGTTCCAATTATACAATTATATTCTTTTTCTTGACTTTTATTCATTTGATGATGAAATATTCATAAAACCATTTCATTTTGAATAGGTTAAGTAATGATACATTGATGCGAAAATTATGAGACCAATTATCATTCTATGAGTTATAATATGATGAAATTATTTTCAAATCCCACTTCATTTACTCATTTTTTATGCAACAGATGTCTTACGATATAAAGGATAATTAATTTCTGGTAATTGTGATGGGTGTAACCTATTTTCCCACCAATTTATTGGATAAAGATTTATTCACCTAGAGAATAAAATAGATTTAATATTGTTTAAACCCAGTTCAGTAAGGGAATATTCTACTATTGTAGTCATGGCAGTGAACATTGAGTACCACAACAGTTTGAGGAGTAAACAGATTCTACAATTATAGTCTGGGAAATGATCAATGAATTACTATTAAAAAGATTTTATAGTAATTTTTTTATACCACAAATTTATGAAGTATTCCATTGTTACATTCTCATGATTCGTGATATTTGATTTCCTTATTTTTAATGAATTATGAAATGATATTATTTATTACATTACTCATTTTTATAAACTATTATATGATCAGTATGGTTTAAAAATGTTATTATGAGGTTATTATAACATTATCTACATGATATTTTGATATATATATATATATATATATACATTGTCTTCTATTACTAAGCCTCTGAGCTCCCCATTCCATATGTTTCCTCATCCCAGGTTATGATGAAATTTATTATGTATGATTTCTCTAACAAGGGATATAGTAGTGAAGATCATTGTTGGAGATAAATCATCTCATTTATGGAGTAGTTGTTTATGTGTCCATATTTCCAAAGGGAATAAGACTACATTATTCTTGAAATGATATTTTGGTTTTTTATGGAATATTTATATATTAAATAATTAAATATATCTATTTTATTTTTAGTTCTCAACAATCATATAAATATTTCATTAGGATAACATTAAGTTCTTCACATGTCTTCATACAGAAGTGGGAAAGTGACATTTGAATTACTAGAATGGGATCCTTCTTATGATAATAAATTTCCTTTTCTAGTGAATTTATACTTCCTAAAAATACATATTTGTATGTTGTATACTTATCACCCTACCCCAATTATTGGAATCTAGAAAATTGTTTATCAACTCAATCATATTTTAATAATCCCACCTATATATTATTCCATATAATATAAAAAAATAAAATCATTTTAATTGAAATGATGAAGATTATTAGAAAATGAGGTTTTCACTTATAGTCATTTATTATTAATATATGGAGAATATTAGTTGATTATACACCTGATGATAACCTATTTATTACGATCTATTAGGGTAAGGAGGGTCAATTTAGGTTTCCGAACATAGTATATAAGTATGAATATTGAAACATAACATTAATGAATATATATTTAGTGCATTTATGTTGCTAAAAAACATATTTCATCTAACACAACATAATGAATATGAAATGGAATAGGTTACTGGACAAAAATTGATGGGTCAAAATGATTGAAATTTGTTTTAGAGAAGGGTTCAGTGTCATTAAGGATTCTTATAAAACTATATACTCTACATTAAATTCTATTAGAGACACACTTTTTATCAAACTAGGTGAACTGAAACCCAATGAATCCTAGGTCAAGAATGATATGCTTAGATTAAAAGGGATATGAACTCTTTTATTCAATATATAAAATTAATAATTCATCCCTTACATCATTTTCTTTCAAAAATGGTATTCGTGTCACCCCAAAAACATGTGAGTGTCCTAGGGATTATTTAATATAATGAGTGACAATGATTTACTATTTAACAAATATCACAACATAATTATTTATTAAACCTTGTAAATAAAGACTAATAAAATGGTACATTGACTCATATATATTCAAAATACAAATAATAACTACACTTCAACCAATTCCATAAATAAAATTCAAATTTGATAGTTTGTAAGATATAAATTAATAGGGAAATCCATAAGTAGCTGATGATAAAATATTTCAGTAGTCTCTATCCTTTTATATATTCAAAAATAAAAAAAATTGTAAATTACATTAAATATAATTATGGAGATAAATAATAATATCTTGGAAACCAACAATAAATAAATACAAATAAATAAGTGAATTATTAAACTGGATTAAATAAGTCATTTTAGTCAAATGTATAATGGGGATGAACCAAAATATATTTAATATAATTGATCATGGAACATATGATCATAATACAAGAATTTTTTTAAATATATTTTAATGTCGTATTAACATTCCGCTATGTTAATGGTTATGGAGAACCAAATTAGTGGCTGATGTTATGCCTAAATAATTGTGTGATTCCAACAAATCCACTTTCTGACCTGTCGATGGATCACATTGGTTCATTTAATGCACAAAATATGAGTCATCAACTAGAGTTTATAACTTCAATACATCCATGAATATCCTAGTAATTAGGTATTTTAATCGATTTCATGAGATCTAGATACATCTAGATGATGAATGAATGGAATATCTAAATGAGGTGAAAACTAAAAAAATTAATGTAAATTAGTGTACAAGGGAGTTTGGGGATTATTCCATTGGTTGGAAATGGATTAATAATCTGTAGCAACATCTAATGTGAACCTAAGAGGATAATACTTCATAATAAACATAGGAAATCCTCAATCAAAGGGTCGTTTTTATAGGTAGATGTTTCCTTGACCTACAAAAAATCATTAAGACGTACACCCTGAATATTTCATTACATGTCTTCATTTACTAAATCCAAAAATCGATGTAATCATGACCGAAAGAGAGATTCTTCATATGGACACAATTAAGTGGATTCAAATCTCAATTATGATGTTGGATTAGATTCCATTACTCATGAAAAACTTCTATGAATTATCTTTATGGGTGGAACAAGAAAAAAATGAAAAATAAAATATAAAACATGATGGTAGGTTATTGAATCAAAGGATTCGTATATAAGAATCTTGATTGGTATATAAGAGGAAGAATAAATTTCAATCCATATTCAAGTCACCATTTTGTGGGCCATGTATAGAAGATTTTATTTTTAAAAGAGGATATGGCCAAAGGGATTCCCATAATGTTTTGGAACATTCATATTCTAAAATAAAAGGGTGATCAAGAGACATTTTAGCTACAAAATTGACGAATAACATTCATCACCATGATGAGCATCATATTTCAATTACAAAATTAGAAAAAATTAATGATATAAGGATTAATTTTAACAATTTTAATACCATTTTTATGGATTTTATGTTTATTAAATTTTAATCCCAAATCAATGATGTGTAGTTAAAAATATTTTATTTCCCTTGAGTGAAAATAGATAAGGGTATTTATAATAGAACTGTTTGGCATGATAAACAATAGATAATTTATGATAAATAATTGGTGTTTTTAATGGTTATTAAATGTGGTTTGTTAGAGATAATTGGTATTTATTTACATGTGAATAAAAATTATAATATTAACTATGTGAAATGACATATGGAAAAATTATCAATTGGAAATGAAATGAGTTTACATAAAGAATGTTCTTTAATAAAGAGTAGATGAGGATGGTCGCTTAGCTTGAGCAGGAAATACTCACAGCATGGGAATAACATAATAAGAGATTAGAGGAACCATGGGTGGGATTTATAAATTAATTGTTAGAGTAAAATTAGTACCCAAGGGATTTTATTGAGGTTGAATAAAAGGGTGAGTCAGTTTATATTTTTAATGAGAGGGAAATTATTTATTAATTTTCAAACATACATTTTAGACATTATATCATTAAATAATATAAACAAAAATAATACAATGGGATTTATTATTTTTTTCAACCAATAACATATTATATAATTTCTTTATAAGGCTATGAAACAAAATCGTTATTATAATACCATTGGTACATTGGAACTGAGTAATGAATATGAAAAATCTATTATAAACCCTTAAAATATAATAGGTCTTTTAGAGAATTCATTAGGACTTTATATTTTTTATAAAACAATTAAAAGAATTTTATTTAAATGGAAATAAATTCATAATTATTTATTATAAATATATTATATATTACACCACTTTTTGTACTTTTATGACACCATCATATAAACTATATATTTATTCCCTATATAATTTATATAAAAAAATATGATTTTCTCATGATATTTTTAAATATCACCATTGGATAATATCTATTTCACAATTTAAAAAATATTATTATATTTATAAAAATAATTATCTAGATATTATAATGTAGTTTTTTTGAATGGTAAATATTGATATGGTGGGGATTTAATCATTTGAGATGATGGAATTATTCACAATAATGATGTAATTTTGGTGGAATATATTCTTAAATTTAAAATATTGTGATTAAATTTTCATTAAAAACTCAATGAATGATAATTTAAATTTAAATAAAATAAAATTGTGTATGTGTAATGTATCAGAATGAGGAAGCTCATGTAGAATCATTAATACCTAATAATGGGATTTGAGTTAATAAAACTGGATTCCCATTTAGTATCTTATTAAATGAAGCTTATTTTATGAAATAAAATAGTATGGATCTCCAAATCCTATAATTATTATGGGTATAGAAAATTAAATTCACTTGGAATTAATCTAATATTAATAATGTCATTATTTACAATATAAAATATTCAGCATGAATATATATTTGAAACAATAACCCAATTATTTTTATATCTATGTGATTATGAATTGGGAGGACACATATGAAACATATAAACACATTAATTCATATTTAGAGAATGTGTGGGAAGGTAAATTCTTGACCAATCCCCATGGGGTGGGGTGGGATGTTATAATGACTGCCTGTAAGAAAAATTTATTGGTCGAAAATAGGTCATTTCACATAAAATTTAATGTTAAATAATTGGGATTATTAATATATTGTTTGGATTTTGTTGGGTTTATGAGTTATGTAAATTATGATGAAGAAATCTGAGGAGAAATTTATGTTTTAATTCCCATTCCTAATAAAAGAAGGTCTATGTGTAAAAATGAATTACTAATATTATCGAAACTCTAGATTACCAATTTTAAAACCCATTGACCGTGATTGGTTATTATTTAGGATCATTATAGTATCACTAAAAAATAAAATTACCCTATATATAAGATGTAATCATGATGAATATGATTTTAACCCCATTTTATTCTACTTCAATACTAAAAGTGTCAATAAAATTATAAAATTGATTTTTTTATAATAGATAAATATCTAAAATTAAAAATGTTTTGTTTCCTTTATATCATTTTACATTAATTGTAATTCAAATGTGTGTTAGTTTATTTATATATATATTTAAAACATCATATTTTTGTCCATATATAAAATAAAAATATTTATAAAATAAAAAATATTTATACAAGTTTATATTGTTTATATATATATATATATTTTATCACAGTAATAATATTGATCTTCATTTCAAAATATTCTATCAAAAATGCTATATTTCTTTTATTTTTAAATTTAAAAATATTAAAAATATAATATAATTTATATGATTTTTTCTTAGTATAAATTCTTCAACACCATAATAAAATTACTTCCTTAAAAATATAACATATGTATTTAAAATTAATAAATTATCTAAAAAAAATTATTCCAAAAGATAAATTTTATTAATCCATTAATATTACATTCATTCTATGAATTTTATAAATACATGGAATAAAAAAATGAATCTTATAATTATATTAATAAAACATAATAAAAATATATAAGTGTGTACATATATAATTTTAATATAGAAATATATTCAATTATTTATAAATCATATATTATATTATTAATCATCTATAACAATTAATATAATGCTCTATGTACTTATAACAAATTTATATATCCAATGACCATATTTCCAATGACTATATTTGAAATTTCTTGTATTTAAATCTTATATATATAATTTTTAATAAGATATTATTTGATTAATTATTCTTAAGTCACACTTCTTATATCCAGAGTTTTGTTTTACATCTCGCAAAATACTATGTCATTTAATTATATTGCTCATAATAATGGGTAATTTTTTTATAAACAAAACGTACAATAGAAAATTATTCTGACGACTATTTTTTATTGAAATTATTTTTATATAGTAATTTACAAATTTTATTTTTTTCATCTTTATTCAGTAGTTATCCCTGGTGGTGATACATAGTGTTTGTTGATTTTAGTTAATTTATATACATAATAACCACCCCCGTGGCTTTCACCGAGAGGCCAAGAGCTGTCGACTAGAATCATGTATTCATATCCCACAAATGGGAGTCATTTTCCAAAGTATGTGTACACACGTACATAACTCTTAGTAAAAAGTACTGGAATGTAAAATAATGAAGGAAGATATTCTTGGAAACCAATATATATAACACAACCATAGTGCACCAAAATCAATGTACATGGTTGAAAACCTTTCTCGTATACATGCCCACTAAATGCATTGTATTACACAAGTTAAACACCAAGTCCCCAAATCTCATTCATTGAAAACCTTACCTAAAGGGTATGTGATGGGTAACTACATGTAGCTATTGTTGTATACCTTGCATGTTTGATCTCACTACGAACAACATGGTCTTTCTCCTCACTATACTTCATCAAAGTGTTGATCGTCAGTATAAGACACCACATGTGTAGGCAAAGCCCCTGCAGGGGTGAGTTAAACCTTACTTAGTCGGATACCCCTAAACAAAAATGATAATACACATGGGAAAACCCACATAAAAATAATAGCCACCTTTAAACCATTATATTCCTATACATATATTGAGATCATCCAGATATACTCAATTTAGTTGGTATGAATCATACGGTTCTAACCTCTTATCAATCTACGTGATTCTCATCACAGGTTTGAAAATCAACGAATAAATCTTGGAGAATCACACTCCACGATCTCTTCCATCCACGATGGTACCTGTTCGAGAGGTATACTCCATCAAAAACAAATCTAGAATTCCTAATGGTATGCCTGAGGGAACATGCTCCATCAACAGCATTGTATATGGTCTATCTATAGTTCCCAGCACTGGATGTTTATTCATCATTATCATGTACCCAAAACAAAACTATGGAATCCCTAATGATTAGTCTGACTCATTGCCATTGAAATTAGTTAAGGAAATAGACCATAATACTAGGGTAGTACTACTAAGTGACTAGTGGACAAGAACCTTAATACTAGGGGAGTAATTAATCTGTTAGTTTATTCGCTATGGGGGCAACAACCTAATAGGTTTGGGGAGTACTAACCCTATGCAAGAGGAACCACTCCATAGGATGATAGGAGACTATCGATTATTATATAATAATGTATAAGGAGGACACACACCCTATAACAATATGGGATTAATGACTCCAAAGATAGGGAACATGATCAATTTTATGATTGGTTAGTATCTACTATTCTTTAATGAACTTCTTCAATAACTCACACCCTAGTCCTTCAAGAAAGCAACACCCATGGAGGAAACAACCCAATGAAAATGAACCCACATCCATGATTCGGGGAGTAATGTATCTACATAATAATAAAGATAAATAGTATGCACCCCATAATTCGTAAAGTGAGTAACAAACCAGGTGTCTATTTAAGAGAATTATCCCAACTCTGCTCAAATTATGCTTCTATTTTGAGGGCCTCCTCATCAAATAAATATTTCATCCTTAAAATTCCTGCAAAACACATTTAGAGTATCTAAAAAGGAGATTCTCATCACGAGGGTCCCAATTCTTTAGGCAGATCATCAAATGGATGATCTGTTTGAATGTTACAGGCATTGTAGTGAAAAAGAGGTCGGTGGGTTCTGGGCCCATCCTTACCCGATTGGATAGACCCACCCAGACCCATTCTATGGTGCACTGACCCATCCTGAGTCTGGCCTGGGATCTAACTGGACCATTAGAATTGGTTTGGACTAGCTGGGCCACTGTTCATTTTAATTTCCATCTCGGCCCGCTAGCACCATCCCTGCCTGCTGTAGCGTGCTGGTTTCTCTATCACATTTGAATCTTTGACGCAATAGTATAGCACCATAGAGTGAAAGCTAGTGTTGCATCCCATTTTAACATATGGGTTGAGGTCACACTATGTCTAGAGTTTCATATCTTCCACATGGGTAGCCACATCATATGACTACTACAACGGCCCCCTCTGTGATGCACCACCCCTCTATCCGGCACATGGCCGCAGCTGCATGTCGTTGCAAGCCACTGTATTAGCAGATACCTCTACAGTCCACCAGACACACTTTGGTGGTATGATCATTGATTTGGAGGGTGTTTTGGACTCCTCGACCCATTTTCCTCTTTTCGTGGGGTTTAAATATCCATTTCGATACATTCACCTTGAAACCCCTCAACCGATGGAATCTCACGCGCCGCTTCGATCCTCCTGTTTTTGTCATAATTGGAGCACCTTTGTGCCATGTCTATTCTAGATCCATGATGTTGTATCATAGTATTATGAATAGTTTCACAATAATCTATTGTTATTAAATCCATGTAGAATGTGATGAATGGATAACAAATTAAGGGGGAGTATAGAACAACCAATTTGAGGAACGAACATCTACCATCATTCTTCCTAGTGTTAATCATCTCACATTAGAGGGGTTTAGAAAATCAATAAAGCAAAATTCATATCCCCAAACCATCCTATAGTCATGATACTCCTGTATGAATGATCGAACTACATGTCAACCTATTCAGGGGTTGTTCGACATTTGTCATTCAAACCCATGAACATGGAAGAAAAAACCAAATAAAAAAACTACATTAAATTGGATTGATCATTTATGAAGAATGAGTTTTTGGCCATCATTCATTGATCTATCGATGCCTAATCCAAACTATTATTGTTGATCTTACATCATGTTGTTGTTTCACATTCTCCAACAACAGGTTTCTATAACACTATTATTCTCTAGAGATCCCAGGTATTTCTCCCCGGATTTTAAATCTAATCTCATTCCTCTTCAAAGATATTAAATAATGAAACACATTTTGGAATTTCCATGAGCTGTAATTTATTAAAGGAAATAATCAACCCTATAATGGAATTGTAACATCCCTGTGTGGCATTATTTTTGGAAATAAATATATGTATCAATTGTCCATTGTAGAGAAATAATTTATAGAAAAATTATGTTTTCATGTTTATTTTATTTTTCATTAAAACACAAGAAAATTATCATTTTACCTCTACCCTTTCTGGTTGATGTTAGGCCATTCATAATGAGAACATATTATTATGAACACAATAGTGGTATCAAATTGTTTTTCAGAGTAACCATTTTTGTGTTCTTTGGATTTGAAAATAAAATAATTCAATTTATTTAAATTATTTATTTATGGTTACATCCCAAAAAAAACATTCACAACCAGCCCACATTGGATTATCTTAGGCTTCCCCTAAGGTAAGAACACCATTATTATTTTAATGGTACATTTATTTTTTAAATCAGAGTCACCATTCATTAGATAAATGGATTTTAAAATAAAATAATCTTTGATAAATGTTTTTATTTACATCCAAAAACTACATTCCATTGTTTTCATGCAACATAGAATGTTTTCCTTTTAATAATGAAATAAAACCCTCTCAATCCCAATAGTGTTCTCGTATATTTAATTCAATAAATTTTTTTAGTTATAAGGATTATAAAAATAAAATAATATTATTTATTTATTTTATTTGTGGATATTCAATTTCTGGGTTTTCACAATGGAGGCACATGCTAACTAAACATAACTCTTGCCTATGGTATACCCACCATTCTAAATGAAATAGTGCCCCCAAATTTCTTGTCTGGATAAAAATTTAATAGTTATAGCACATTTTCTATATAACCTCTGACACGTTCTACTTAAAACATAACATTTTTCAATCATCCATTCTGGGAACACCGATCTTCATAATCACAAAACCATCTCCACTCCTAGTATTGAAATAATCCAATATAATTTAATAAAATTACAAGGAATTTTATGAAATTACATGACTCTCCCCTTTAGGGATTTACATCCTAGTAAGCCGAAATAATATCAAAATAAACAAATAGGAGTAATGAGCATGAATAGGAGCCTCTCACTCCCACATGCTCTCCAGGTAATTTTTATGCTTCAAACAAACATGAAATGGAATAATAAACCATCCATTAAGGATCCTATCATATCAATCATCTATATCAACCAGGTACTATATAAATTTTTCCATGTCATCAATCTGTAGCTCAAAGTGGTTGATGACATCTGATGGATGATGAATGTATCTTTACAAAAGGGATTGATTGAAGACACTATGCACCCTCCCTAACTACAGCTGTAGATCCATGAAGAACTCCAAATCCCCCACTCTACACAATTACATGAATAGTCATATAAACCTCCGATATAATTTTTCACACTGACTAAATAAATGTACCCCTCATGGAGGAGAGACCCATAAGAATATGTGGTCCCCTTCCTTGATCTCCAATGGTATATATCACCTAGTAATATATGACTTTTATCAGCTCTTTGTATACTAAATCCACCCTCATATGACCTTCACCATCTCAGTGGTATCCTTTACTATCTCTGTCCGGGTGGCCTATACATTGTTTCAAAGTATACATGATGGGATGGACAATCACTAGTGAGATTTCCCCATCATCTCTTGAAAATAATTACCTCTTTTTTAGGCTGAGTATAATCACCATATGAGCATTGATTTTTGATCCCATGTCCTGGGACCTCTTCTCGAATTGTCTCATGTGCTCAAGTCTCTTAGATGTCCGAATAAAATCTCACTTGTAGTTCTGAGCCATAAATCATTGGACATTCAATATTTATCAAGTTCCTAGAAAGGTCGGTATTCCTCAATGAATAATCAGCTTCAAACATGTCATCCTAAAAAATATGTAGAATCTCTCGGGGAGGAATATGTATTACCATTAATGTAATGACCTATGTTTTTAGAGAATGGTTCTCAAGATCTGACCACAAAAATAACATCTCATCATATGATTGTGTAATCTAAACATTACTATCAACCTATTGAGCCATGTAGAAGGCCCTTTTCTATGACCTCCATCTTTTCAATGGTGCCCTGAGTATATGTAAATCCCACTCACCACCTCAACATAGTCATTTTCAACCAGTGAGTTGGGCATGCCTCAGATCATGAGGGGTCTCTGTCACTAAAAATCGTGTAAGTAACTTTGCCTATGTGAATCCTCTAACGGTATCACATATATTAATTGCTAAAAAAGTATAGTGGCATCACATAGACACCTCCCAAAGGTATCATCTCAGTAAATAGTCCCAATAACAAAGAATTATCACTCTGTGTACCATCCTCATGGTCTCTCGCTAGAATCCCATTTGAGTATCTGTGTGGAATAATCTTAAAGGGTATCATGATGAATCATGATTAATAGAGCATAACTTGAGATTTGACTCATGAAGGACATGGAAAACAGAATCATTCCTAAATGAAACATATACCAAATTTTCACGATGACCTTTGTATTAATGTAATGAGTCAAAAAGTTTGTTATCAAAGTCCCAGTATATGGATATGTCAGCTGCTCCACTGACACTACATCCTCTAGACTAATAGGAAAACCCAAAACAATCTAATTTTGGGGCTATGAAACCCAAAACAAGCTAATGATACATCAGTCCTAACATAGAACCAACAGGCACTGATACCACTTTTTCATGACCCGTCCCCTAGGGGACCGTCCTGGGACTACCCCATAACTAGCTTTGAAATCCCAGGGTCTTGAGGCGAGCTTCTAGTTAGAATATTCCACCAATTGTAGGAATTTAACTAATTAAATTCACCCACACACACAACAATATTAATGTATGGGAATGTAAAAAAATGAAAGGATTCTATACAAAAAAACTATTAAGTATCATCCAACAAGGGTGAAAAAATGTAAAGTATATGGTGGAAAATTGTGCTAGTATTCAGATACATCATGAGAAAGATATAAAACAAGTAAAACACCAAGACCCTTAAGATCATTCATTATAAAAAACTACCTGAATTGTAGGTGATAGATAGATGTTAATGTTGTAGGAGTACACCTTGTCTATCTGATCTCACTAAGCACAACCTAGCCCTAGTCCTCAGTAGACTTCATCTAACTATTGATCGTCTTCATAAGACATGACATGTGTGAGAAAATATCATATAAGGGTGAGTAAAACAAGTCATAATTGGACACCATTAATCCAAAAAGTTTATAAATAAGGGAAATCACACAATAAAATAACAATAATATCCACACATGAATATACCCATTCATATACTGAGAACATCTGGATATACTCGTTTCAATCACTAGAAATCATAAGTTTCCATCCTAATAGCCACCAATATAATTCCCAAAAAAAAGATCGAAAGGAAACAAATTATACCATGAGAAACAAGAAATATGTGTTCATCCACAAATGAAAGTTCCTATCCGAGAGGCACAATCCATCTGGAACAACCCTATCATTCTGATAGGTACGTCTGAGAGAAAGTTCTCCATTAGAAACATTATACTAGGTCCGGCTCTAGTGACCAACATTATAGTTTCATTCATCGATGTCTTTCTTGAAACACAATACTACTGAATACCATGTGATGTGGCCTTTCCTCACCACTATGCTCAGTTGTAGGAGCACTAATCCAGAAAAACCAGTGATACCTCAGTCACTCTTGTTGGGAGTGACTTATACATAATTCTCATGAGGTAGAACTATATATTTCTTTGTTATTGATATCTCCAAGTAGATGGGACCACTCCTTGTAGTTGTATCATTATGTTTATGGATTTAAAACTCCTATGAAAGACCCACTCCACATTAGTACTCGGAGACTGGGGAGTACTACTCCATTACTGAGGACCCATATCCTGATATTGATATGGGAGTACAAATCATGAACGACCTGCACCTTGTTATGAAAGAGGAGTGGTACTTTGTCTACAAAGGACCCACACCCTTCCCATTATGGGAGTAATACTCAATGACTAGAGGTCATGCACACTAGTGCTAGTTTAGTACAGACTATGTTAGTTTATCTGCTATGGGGGACCCACAAACTAGTATTTTGGGGGAGTAATGTCCATTAGATTGAGTTCCTGCTATCTGGAACGATATGGGACTACCAAATCTATTGAAACAATACAGAATCAGGACCTGCACCCTGGAAATGTAGGGTATTAGAAACTGAAAATATTTTCAAACTACTCCCTCTTATTAGAGGTGAGTATCTACTCATACTTCATTAAAATCACTGAGAACCCATGCCCAAGTCCTTCAGGGGAGTAACACCCCCCTCGGAGGAAGATACCCCTTGAAATAGAACCATAATCCATGATGTGGGGAGTCCCATTGTTACATAGGTAGAGGGATAAGAGTACTCGTACACTTAGTGTCAATGGAGTAACCGTCATAGAATCTTTTCAAAAGAACAACCCTCGCTCTGACTAAAGTATATTTGTATTTGGTAGTAAATCTCTTAAAAACAGTATTCCATCCTCTAAATTTCTTAAAAACTCACACAGATTATCTCAAAATGACTTTCTCGTCAAAAGGGTCCCAACGGTGTAGAAAACTGGTCATAAACGGTTCTCTGTTTGAATGGTAAAAGAATTTTTGCGAAACAAGGGATGATGTGATCCTTTTCTACTGTGTCCCGGCTAAATTGACCCAGCCCATCCCATCCTAGGGTCCAAATTCCCATCCCTAGTCCGACCCAATCCTTTGGGTCTGGCCCAAACTGGTTGGGCCTAATCCTACACGAAATGGATTGGCCCGACACAACATGCTGGTCTCGGCCCACTAGGCCACAGGTCCATGCTTTTGGGCACAGCATGGAAGGCCAAGAGACCTACCCACTATTCTCCCAACCCTCATGGATTGGAATGACCCACTAGTTCTATCCCAGATGCGGCTTTGTCGTGTCATTATCAAAACACATGATGCCGGCTGGCACCATCTCCCTAGACAACTGGTCCACTCAGATAAACTAGGCATCCTGCATGAACTAGGAATTTTTGTGGGTATATTAGTCAATGTGAATAAAGTTATTGCTCCTCCACATGGTCCACCTCATGATGCGGTAGCTTCCATAACCACCTCCACTACACGCCACCCCTCTGTCTACCATGTTTTCGTCCCTGCATGATGCTGAAAGCTGCCGAAAAAGGCATATTCGACTTCAAACCACCAGACGAGCTCTATTTGTCCATTCATCGATTTAGATGGTGTTGTAGAATCCTTAGGTTGTGTTATTTATCTCCTTGGATTGAAGATT
This sequence comes from Viscum album, assembly GCA_963277665.1. NCBI lineage: Eukaryota > Viridiplantae > Streptophyta > Magnoliopsida > Santalales > Viscaceae > Viscum > Viscum album. Next base: position 1,972,245,994 of record OY728132.1, read on the forward strand.
ACATTGAGATGTATTCCACCAAATAGTGGTTGATTGACAGAACCTCGCGTGCTGCTTCGATCCACCGATCATCATCATTGTCACCCAACTTTCGTTATAGGTTTATTACAGATCTAGGCTGTCGGATTGCTACACCAATAACAATTTGGAAACGATCAACCATTCTTTAAATAGTGAAGAACATGAAAAATTCACATCAATGGAATGTAGAATCCAGACATGAAAATTGTGGAACGAATATCTATTGTCATTCCTGACAACATTAATCTACTCCCGTTATTGGGGTTTTGCAGAACAATCAATCGAAATTATTTTCCACAAACCATCTCGTAGTAAAGAACCTCCCCCAAGAATGATTGAATCTTCGGTCAACCTATATGTGGTTTTATTTGTGTTAATTGTCCAAAACCAAGAAAGGGGAAAAAAGAATTAAATAACTACCCCTAACTGAAATTTGATCGATCGATAACGAAGAAGGTGCTTTTGCTCATTTTTTGTTGATCCATTGATGCCAAGTCCAATCTATGATTGTTGATTTTCCATCTCTTCATTGTTTTCCATTCTAAAATGAGAGGATTTTTAAACACTTTTCTTATCTATAGATATTATAGAATTTCTCCAGGATTCCAAATCTAATCTTGTACCCCTATAAAACCATTAAATGAAGAAACACATTCCAGTGTTTCCATGTTGTTTCATTTAATAATGGTAACAGGATGCCCCATCGTGTCATTACCACATCATTATGAATAATTTTTTATTGAAAGGAACAATCCACTACTCATAGCATTGTATAGAAACAATTTATAAGAAAAATAAACATTGTATTTTTATTTTAATAATTCTTAAACGTCTTAAAATTCAATTTTTTCCCTCAAATATAGCCAGTTGAGGTTAGGCCATGCTTTAGAATTACATCTAATTATAAACTCAATAATGGTATCATATTTTTAATCTGATTTACAGTTTGGGAATTATGATTATTCACAAATAAAGTAATTTTTTTAAATAAATTATTTTATTTACTTATAAATCCCAAAACCAACATTCACAGTCAGCTTGCATCGGCCGATCATAGGCTCTTACATATATAAGAAGTACCTCATGAGCTCAATGATACTCTATATTTTTCAATCTGAGTCACCATTCATGAGTTATAAGTATTTGAATAAAAAAAATAATTATTTAGTTATTTTATTTATGCCAAAAAACAACATTTCATTGTTGGCCCGCACCAAACATTATTAAGATTTTACTAATTATAGAAAACCCTCATGAACTCAATAGTGGGATTAGATTTTGAATATGAGTAACTATTCATGAGTAATAAGGATTTCAAAAATAATAATTTTATTTGCGGTTACACCATTTTGGGTTTTCTCAATAGAAGCTCACAATTACTAAAAAAAAGTAGCTCCAACGATAAAACCACCATCTTGAACACAATGGTGCCATCAAATTTTTGATCTGGTCACTCATATCAAATTTCTTCCACTATATAAAAAAAACTTATGACACATGCTATTAAAATTCTGTAATTTATCATAATACCATTCCTGGAACACCGAGCCTCAGAATCACACATCGTCTCTACTCTTAGTATCGAAATGATCCAATATAATTAAAATGAATTTCATGGAATTCAAAGACAATGAAATTTATATGATTGAATAATGTATATTTAGTTTAATTCTTATCTTCTATGAATTATTTTCAACACAATTGAATTCCATTAATCAAATGAGAAAAAGTAAGTAATTTTTAAATTATAATCATATAAATTATTCAAATAATTTACCTCATAAAAACAAAATTAATTAAAAAAATCCGTCCATATTAGGGATGACCAGGTAATGTATCAATTCCAAAAAATAATAATATTTTAATATTTTTAAAAAAATTTACCAAAATTTATTTATAGTTATGTATTATGTATTTATAGAGACCTATATTCCATGGAATCATTTTCGTGATTCCATTTCAAAAAAAATATTAAAACTAATATAAAAAATATCATATGTTATAAAAGTAAAATTAATAATCCTATGAATACAAATACACATTCATAAGACGAATTTTATAATGAAACATTTTTATCAATATTTGATTTTATGACTTCTCTTCATCACCAAATAACGGTCTTTGTTCAACATAGGTTTATTTATAATGTGCACTCTAATTCTTATTAACCTATTACGTCAATATTATTTGAAAATAATCTATATAATTTATTCTATAGAGAATGTGATTATCCCAGGTTTTTCAAATGGGAGTATCTAACTAGGTATATGGTATTAGTGAAACACATTAAGCACCCAAGTGAAGATTCAGTTGATTCCCACCTATTAATTTTCATATTAATTAACCTTGGATGCCTTGGTCCCACGTATTCAGAGACATGCAAGTATCTGGGCTATGATGTAATTTATAGGGAAACCATATAATCAATACTTTTTCCAAAACTATGTAATATTATCCTTAACATAGAATCATAATCATCGGGTTCAGTTACGTTCTCGAATAATTATTCCATATAATATTTTAACTAATCACATTGAAAAAAAAACTATTATCTAATTCCAATCGAAGATAACAATGTTAAAAATTAATATTATATCAATTATTTCTATCAATTAGAGATTATATGTAACAAAATAATATCACAAACCTTAATATAGATTGATTACATAACATAACGACCATCTATATATGATTATATTTATAATAATGTTGAAATTTTTCTAATAATAGATCCATCGTAGCCTCTTTCTAGACTTCTCTTATATTAATTTTTTTTGTGGTATGAGGATTTGAAAGAAATACATGTATTGACCTTAAATGTTCATTATGGGTAATAATAATATAAAAAAAATCAGATATCATATGAAGGAAAAATATAAAAATATGAATATTATCAATATTCGAAAAAAATCATCCACAAAAATATAGATCCTAAATCATGGAATGGGGCTTTGATTATCATACTCAATTAATAAAATGGTTGTGGGAATAGGTGTAAATTACTATTATGCCTATGGGAATAATATTGTCATTATAATATGTATAATTCTATAATATCATTCTTCTATTTAATAATACTTGGCCTAAAGAAAAAATATATTCTTGAGAAACAACACAAGTTACCGCACCTAAGAGAAACAGAAATGGTATAATGTATAATTTTTTAAATAGATATAATTCTTTATTAAACATAATATAAAAAATATAAGAACCTAAATATTATTATTCCATTATTATGAATTCAACTTAAAAATCATACACTTATGATACTATAAATAACCTATAGAAATAAAATGGGATTCAAAATCCTTTATAATGAAAACCATTAAATAATTATATCATAAATAACTGATATGTTGAAAATAGAAATAAAAATAATTTTCAAATGAAATAATATAAAATATAATTAACAATAATTATATGATAAATCCGTTGAAAATAATTTTTTTATCTAAATAGTATTTTTTACAATATTCGTAAATACCATTCATTTAGAATAATAAACAATATTAAATTATAATAAAATATAGAATGTTTATTCATTTATGTTAATAATTTTCCTAATTAATCATTTTATAGAATCTAATTGAACACCATCAAATTAGAGAAATAAAATTAAAGTGCCCTTATAAGAAGAAAATTGGACAAAATATCATATATATATATATATATACATAATTGATAAATAAAAAGATAAAGTCAATGATAGTTAATTACACCATATGTGAATCAAAATATGTATGATATAGAGGTAAATAAAGTGTTTGATTTCATTTGGAAACATATATCAAAAAAGTAATAAGTTATGTCATAAAATAGTGAAATCAATTAAAAATTGTCGAATTTTGAGAAAATCACATTAGAAACTAAAAATATCATTGATACAATAAATTTAATCATTAAATAAATTTTACAATAAATTGATAAAAATAACATAATATATAAACAAAAAAATCATATTGATAATTTTTTGAAAAAAATGGATGATTTTGTGGATATAATAGTTCATATTTTTAAAATCAGATTCTTATCACACATTGAAGATAATAATTGAAAACAAATTTATTTATTTCATAAAAACATTTTGCAAAGAAGGTAAATTAGTATAAAATAGAAATAATAAATTACTGATAAATATATACAAATATTTTTAATTCCTCCAAATTAATGAAAAATTAGAAAAGGGTAGGTTCCCAATCAGGAAGAGTAGATAGGGTCAGATACACTAAAAATAAACCCATATTTTAAAATATGAGTCAAGAAGAATTGTAATTATGTCGGGACATATAAAACAACATGTATAATAAATTATTATAATTATATGTTTTTAAGTAATTAAAATTCTTTACATGTATTAAATTTAAATTAATCGATTTTAAAATTTCACAAGATTCTAAAACATTATGATTGTTTTTGTTTTTATAAAAGATCCTTTAAATATTGTAATCATTTTTATTGAAAGACATGTAAATTTAATCATGATATATATCATCGATAAATCTTTAATATAGTAAAATAAATTCATTATTATGAATCCCCAATATATTATATTTATCATGTAGTTAATTAAGAAACATTCCATATAAAAATAAATAAGGGTAACGACCACCATGTCTTAATACCTGAAATACAATATTGAAATTGAAAATAGAATATAAAAAAACTATCTTATAGTTATAAAATATAAACATAATATATATATATATATTAATACACACCAGTTCTGATTATGTTTAAATCTATATTAGTTTTCATTATCTATTTTCCATATCATATGTGAATAAGAAGGTTCATTTTGAAAAATATTTAAAAAATGTAGTTCTAAACTATTATAGAATATATATTATCATTGTTATATAAATAAGGTAATTTAAATGGTCTATTTTATTATTTAAAATTTTTTAATTTCATTTTATTAATGATTTGGTTATGTTTCTGGTAGATGAAATTGGCATCAAACATGTTTTAATTCCATATAACAAGGGAATGGTGTCATAGTTATTAATGAGTTTAATCAAAATTTATTCTTTAAAAACAAATATTATATTTATTTAATTTTATATATTATATATTATTACATAATTATATTTTATTTTCACTCATTATAATATTTTATTCAATGGTTCAAGTATGATGTTGATCCAACTTATTCAAGAGCATTTCACAATTAACAGATGATTATTATTTTGAATGATGTTTATTTTTGGAGAAAAAAATTATTATATAATCATAATGATATTATTTATGTAATATTATTTGGGTGAATCAAACATGAATATGGTTTAATAAATTATTATGAAAATTCATGAAATGGGGAATATGGTATTTCATTGGTCCGAGTATTCTTTTAAATCTTCATAAAAATTAAATTTCAAAATGAATGAGAGAGATTGAAGATTGATTATAATATATATTTAGAATTATTAAAAAACTATGCATTTAAAATATATTTTTTATTGTATAATTTTTACCATTGAAGAGTGGTGGCATGGAATAATATTATAAGTCACATTTTAGAGGTATTAGTCTGCAAAATACGTGAATATAGATTTTTTTTTAAATAGAGGGAAAATATAGTTGTGAGTTAATATTTTATAATAATAAATTTAAGAATAAAGATAATAATGTTTTCATTAAATTCGTACTAAATAATTATATTTATGAAGATATAATATAATTGAATAGCTATTAGGAAAAAATGAAGTCACAAATATATATTAGTATTTCCTTTAGAATTTTCAATGGAAATGGATGAATTCTTATTTTAACATGGGACCATATGAAAAAGTAATAAAATTACTATTCTATATTAAGGAATATATATTGAGTTTTTTTTGAAGAAAAATTATGTGGCAAAATATAGTGGAATGATACTTGACTATTTTATAAGATATAAGTATAGAAATATTTATTATATTTCATCATAATATAAAGAGGGAACATGTTTCCCATTTTTGGGTGACACCGTAATATATTAAAATGTTGTCAATTATCTGATAAGTACATCATTTCCTTATCAATTTATTTTCAATGACTTACTAAGAATGTTTATATTTACATTACTCATAATATTTTTAATTTTATCATTTTGTTATTTTCTGCGGTAACTAACTTCTACCAAAGAAATTTAATTTTAATACATAAAAAATCCCTTACTAAGTAATTTGGAATGTTTTTTTCAAAAAAAATTATCCATTTTAGTTTATGAAAATTTTCAAAATCCCAAATCCAACACATGTAGACATAATTCTTTATAAACACATACATAAAAAAATTGATTCAAGCCAAACTAATGATTCACAAAAGTAAAAATCATACAATTAAAATCATTAATAAAATAGTAAATTAAATCATTTCATAATTAGTTTTTTTGTATAGATATTTATCAAATTAGGATATATCTTAATGAGTAATCTCATGTATTTCTTAACTAATTTACAGTTTATCTACTATATAAATAACTATATGATTAATAATTTTTTCATCAATACTACAAAATACTATACAAAGCACAAATCCTATTGGAAATAACATGTATAATAATTTTCTTAATAATATTTATTAATAGAATCCTAAGAAGTGGTATGATCAAACACTCTGAATGGTCAAACATAAAATTGATGGAATTATGGAATTAATATAGAATAATCATTCTGATAAAATAATGTAATCCACATAACGCCCAAATCTCCTAAATTTGAGTGGAGTAAATATAGAAAATGATATCAAAATAAATATTACAATTGGGTAAAAATCATAAAATATATGTGAAAAAAATATTAAAAACTAATTCTATATAATAAGGAAATAAATCCTAATCTTTGACATCATGATCATGACATCAATGCAATATATCATTCTATAGGGGCACCAACCCAAATAAAAAAACATTTTTTTCACATTATAACAAATGATGACTATGTGTCTATATAATCATTATCCCCAACCAATATATATTTATGTAAATTAAATTCCTCTTATGAAAAAATTAATAATCAATTGATATTCAAATTTTCTATTAATCATAAACATAAGAATATAATTTATTATATAACTAATAGTTTTCTCTACTTCAATAATATATGTAACAAGATAATTACCCATATATAGAAACAAGGTAGATGATAAAACAACACATGATAAATAAAATAATTATTATATATACTAGAATAAAAAGATATGTAATGATATTACTTTTCCCCATGTTCATAAAAGTGTAATATTATAATACCCATCAAGAGAATAATAGTTTATGGTTAAATAAGCTAATTGAAGTGATTAATTTATTTTTATTGAAATAAACATTTCATAAGCCATTCTAATAATTATGGTGGATGGTTTCAAGTCATTATTTCCTTTATAGTAGTTCATGCAGTCATGTCCTGTTACATTTTTATTTTGTGAGTTTTTTTGGATGACAGATGAAGATGTTTATTAGTGCTTGTAGTTGCAGCACAACTTCTACATCTTTTCATATCATGAAAGTAATATATAATATTAGTTAGTAATTAATCGATTATGAGGTAGGAAAACTGACAGACTATACACAGTTATGGTTGGTCCATGTAACAACTGCGTGTAATTAAATGATAATTCACAACATGTATTATATTCAGGATAAGAAACCTTGAATTTTAGTAGATTTTTTAGATTTGTGATATTCACCACCTATAACAGTTTCATGGCTAATAATCCATATTCCTATAAAAATTAATGGTGTTAATTTCTAATTTCTACCATGAATAAGGATACATAAAAATTTTTTATAGGGTTTAAATTCATCCAAACCCCATTATTTTTTTATTTATCCTGCTTGATTTTGAGTAAACCCTTTATAGTATTTGAATTATATCTATTATAATTCACCTTGTTATTATCTAGGGATAAGGTTGGTTGGTCAAACCAGATCAATAGTAATTTCTTTTATTTCTTCCTTTATTTTACATTTTTCTTTTTTAGTATCTTTTGTTTTACATGATTTCGTGGGGGAATATTTTGGATATGTTTTGATAATAACATAGTGTGGTTTATATTTTTATTGGGTTCCTATCTACAATGGTGGTTCTCTGGTGTTTTCATCTTCACAAAATGTTGTACTGTTGAATTTTTTTTCATTATATAGTGGTACATGTTTTCTCCCATTTTATGGGTTATATTTTTCTATTAATGGTTTTTTCATTCATTAGGGTGGATATAATATGCCATGTTAATAAATGTAATGAATTGTAATAATATTAAATAGAAGGGTAATAAAATAAACCAAAAGATTTTACTAATGAGTGGGTATTTCTATTCTACATTAATGATTTCATTTCAATGATATGAATCATATATGTTAAGAGATTTTTGTAAGAAGAGGTTTATATGTTGTTATGAACCTTGTTGTATTTATTTCAATTTACCCATGAATAATTAGGAAAAAGAATTTATATATTACTAATTAAATTTTCCCCCGTGAAATATGTATGTATAGTAACAAATACAGTAAATAAAGAATAAATCTGATGAAATACCTTGAATGATATTTGGATGATGAGATGCATTTATGTTTGTGGCTATTCTTGTATTTTTTTTTCTTTTGTGATCTTAGATCATGTTAGGTATCTAGATATGGTGGATTCAATTTTTTGACCAACATTGTTGTAAATTTTTTATTTGGATGTAATGTTTGGTGATGAATGTTTTTTTTCTGTGAGATGTTTTTTTATTGAAATTTAACTTGGTTGATTATATGTGGTGTTAAAGAAATAGTTGGTATAATATGGGATAGTTTTTTTATTGTATGTTTTGTGATTGTTTACCTATTTTAAATGGAAACAATATATTTTCTATAATAAAGTTACATTAGGGAGTAAATAAATGAATAATATGATGGTAATTGATTTTGGATAATTTGATTAGGTATTGAGATATAGTTTAATATTGTTAAATATAGAATCCGGTGAAACCTTTAACTAAACATAGAATCATGTGGCAGTATGTGGTGGTTGTTTGGTGAGTTTCATAATGGGGTGTCACTAGTTGTGATATTTTTGATCTGCTGTGATGGGGTTATGGTTTGTGAAAATTGAGTTCTTATTGACCCATTGGTTGAGAATTTTGTGTTATATTTATATAATGTATTGTTTATTGTTTTGACAAACACTCTACTAAATTATGATAATCACCCATACACATTGAGATTCATGGTTTTGGATGTTTTCCATAACATCCATGATGATTGTTACATGGATGAGTTTATACCCCTTTTTCTAGTCTCTTCAATAAAATGTGATGGACTATATCTTTTTCAGGTAGGATGGGATGGGATGTGGATGTGGTGGGATATGATGTGTGGATATGATGTAGAGATGTGATATGTGATGGGTTTAGTGCATTCTATATAGAGGGAATATGGTTTATGTAGTTCATGTTAATGGTTCCCAAATTCCTGTATTAATTGAATGGATTTGATGTGATGGTCCATCTACCATTAGAAAAGAATCTATATGATGATGAATATTGATAACCCTAGATTCATTTTATTAGAAGAATTGGAATTTTCTATTTACATGAATACATTTACTATATCTATTTAAATTTTTCATGAATTATTGGATGGATTTTGGGTAATATATTTATTATATAATATTTTTTTAATTTAAAAATAAAACATCCAATTGTAAATTTTGTAGTAGTTAATATCCACATCCGTAATAATTTGTTACCAAATGTGATTTTCACCATCAAGGGAGATACCAGAGGTAGGAATCTGGAAACACTATTTTATATCCATAATTACCATCCTAAGAGGTATATGCATTGATGGAGGTCATTGTGACACAGTTGTAGAAAAAAATTTCCTGGACAAATAATTTGGAGCTTGGAGTTTTTCATTATAGAAATTCCGTGGATGAGTAGGGAAATAATTCCACTTGACCTATGTGTTTGATAAAGTCCTAGAAGAAATTCTTTAACATAAAATTTCATGCCTTGATTTGATCATGTTAACATATTCTATTATTATTGAAAAACCATGTTAGGCTGAACAAATTAATGTTTAGAGACCTTAGAGGGATAAATTTATCACTATTCATTTTTTTAATTTCTGAAATGGGTGTTTGTTGGAAAATAAAAAATATATGCCTTTATATTAATCTGTGATATTTATATTATGATATTATCATGTATTTCAATTAATGGTTTCAAGTCAATATTTATTAATATCATAAAAAGTTGAGGTGATTATAGCAGATCTAGTTAGTCATTTGAGGATAAATCTAACAATTTGATGCAAGGGGAAAAAATTTCATGCCTTTCAATAGTATTTTTTAGTAGTGTGAGGGGAGAATTTTTGATATATAGATAGAGTAATACATAGAGGATTTCATGGTATATTTCATTAAAAATCTATATTTGGCTGAATTATTGGTGTTTTTGTAGTTTACTAGCTATGGGTAGCGATGGATGATTAGTTGAAACATTATATTAGTTATCGAAATTAATAATATGGATATTATAAAGTCTTATAGAATGAATTGTTTATAATTTCTATCATTATTTATGTGGATAAAAAATATATATGATTTTATATCCCGTTAGTTGTAGATCATAGGATCATGTTCAAGGACCCCCTAATCTTCTCTCTATTTTTTTCTTATTGTGGATTCTAGGGTGGGTATTATAGAGGATTATTTTTTTCTAAAAATCTGTTATGCATTCAACCATATAATGCATTATATGAAATTTTAAAACTATAAAAATTTGGTGGCCTTTGAGGGTATTATTTCTATGATAGTTAATTATTGAACAAGTGGACATAATGATTTCTCGATGAGTATTGCTTCAGGAAGCTGATTGTAGAAATTCATGTATTTTTGTTATAGGCCATAAGAGAAACTGCTAAATTTGATCCTTCCCCACCCTTCTAGAGAGGATAATTTTTTAGTACATGTTTGGGGTTTGGCATTTTTCTATTATTTATATGAGTGAAATGGTAAGTATAAAGGAAAATGTTCATTCACCAAGAGAGGTGAGTGTTAAACGATGGTTTGGATCCTTTTTTATAGTAGAAACTACTACCTCTAATATAGTTTTGATTGTACCTAATTCCAAATATTGTTTATAAAGAAAGAGTAGATAGATTTATAAGAGTTTATCTATATGATGATCATTATCCACTGGTTCATAGGATAAATAATGTTCATGGATGCCAAATTGTTAGATTTATAAAAACATTTTCAATTACAATTATGCTATTGTCCTGTTTTTAGTCACGTTGTTTGGTGTAATGAACATAGAAAATTCGTTTATGAGGATCATGAACTCTATGTTCCAAGATTTTTTAAACTAATGTGTATTCATGTTCATCCATACTATGTTGATTTACATAAATTCATAAGATGATAATGTTGATTGTCTTAATAATTTTTTTTCATTTATACCATATCATTTGTGAATTTTTAAATATTATGTTCCTGAATAATTATGCAATTTTCGTTGGACAAGTGTAGTATTAGAATGGTGTGGTCTTTAACTCATTGATGATCATGGAAAAGGTTTTATGGATAGCACCAATGAATGTAATTTGGTTTCACATTTTCCATCGAATTAATGTGCATAAAAATAGTTTTTTATAATATTTCTCTCAATTTTTATCCCCACTAAAAAAATTAATTATATTAATCTGGTTAAAATGTGGGTATATTTAAATAAAAAAACATCTAGAAAACAGATAAATGTGGTGAGAAGGGATAATGTGATTCTATTATCTAAACAGAATATTATTTTTATGGTTTTATAATATTCTTCACATAAGGTCTACAAGTAGGTATTGATATTGTTGTGATTATATACTCTTAGGGGTCTATATATTTATTTCCCCTTGACTGTAACTACTCAACCCATGATTTTGAGATAGAAAAAGTCATTTTTGGCTAATATTATAGAGACAGTACAATATAAGCATGATCTTTTTTGGTTATCAAAGACCAAAAAGTGATTGAAATACTTATTATATTGTTCTTATTTGAATTTACTCTTGCTATTTTGGATTATGTTTCTTTAGGAATATTATAATTAGATATATTCCTCCATTTTTAAACTTAATGTTGTTAACTATTAAATGAGTCATAGAAACAATGGATATGTGGTTATAGGGTTTGTGAATTTTTAGAGGTTGATGAAGGAAATTTTAGTGATTCATAATGAAATTGGGGAATAAATTTTTTTTTATCCTTGATACTGAAGGCCCTAGAATATATGTGCTGACAGATAATGGAAGAGGTGATATATTAATGTGTTTTCTATGGTGATGCTTTGGATGGATAGTTGGAGGAATATCCGAACTAGAAAATATTTCATGGGAGGATCTTTGTCCAATTGACACATCATGTTTGGGTTATCTATTTTCCTTATTGAAAACATTTTGAAGTCCATTATTTGTGTAATGAATATATGACATGAAATTAGTAAGTATATTTAGTGTCTTAAGATGAAAATATATTTGGAAAAGGATGGGTCTGTGTTTTTGTTTGATCAACTGGTAAACATAGGGAACTATGTTCCTAGATTTTTTATTCATTTCTTAATTATAATGAGCCAAATTGGGAATATATATATATATATTTATATTTAATGATCTACCAATGGATCAAAGCGATTGTGAAGTTGTTTGGGTGATAGTGTAATGGCTAAAGAAGTCATCTCATTTTACGGAAATCCTTGTATTGAGTTACTATAATGTAATAGTAATGCATTATGTGTATTATATGGTTTTGATTCTCTGGGTACCATGACCATAATCATTGACAAGGTAAATCATTTAACATCATATTTGTATATTATGTCCCATCAGGATTATAGCTCTGAATTATTCATTTGATATTAATTCCACCCTCAATAGATTGGAAAATAAACGAACCATATAGATTATGTGGGATATGATCGGGTATTCCATATCATAATTTAGTATCTCACAAAAAAACAACATATGGTCATTTTATAATAATAATTAATTATAACTCATCCATTTTAATGATACCATATGGTCAATTTTTTCGGAGGTCATTTCATTGGTTTTTGTGAAAAGATGATGCTTGGGAGGCAGTTGTTCTAGCTACTAATCTGATGAATAGCAAGTTAGAGTAGATATAGTAAGTTAAAGTGTTTATGAAGGATTTATAGGACCATAATAATAAATTTTTGGTTTATATGTTGAGGCACATGGGGTTTATGGATAAAGACAATGAGTTGTTGGAGGCATCCACTTGATATTAAAAGTGGTGGTTCAGAATGGTAATAAGTTTTCTCAGTAGTTAATTGGGACCTTTTAGGTGTTACTGTGTGTTTCCAATTTCATCATATCAATATTCATTTCTAGCATGGCTTTAAAATACCAATATAATTTTCCTTTTTCCAATCCATTGTTTTTTTAATCAGGATGACTAAAATTTAAATTATTGGTGACATATGAATATTGGGATTGATGTACCCTTCATGGAGTGGTCAATAGAGATTAAAACGCATCAATATATTGTTTTAACACTAATCAATTCAAATGGATCAGGTTTTGTTGATTCTTGGTGGCATATAATATTGTAAAAGGGAGTGAGATACATAGATTTGTTCCCATATCCCATATTTGTTTTAAATTATATATTTATGTTTATTAATATCATGTAAGGTGTCGACAACATTAATTTTTTAAAAGATTTGTTTCATGGTTGATGTGTTTTGTGATAAATAATACTAACATGGGAATTGGGGAATCCAATATTTTTAATAATTATTTTTGATAATATTACATAATTAAAACCATGTGGGCATGTATGTGCAACCCAATGTAGATAATATCGTTATGTGGGAACAATAATCTATATTTTTTTTTGAGTAGTCATGTTTCATTGTTTTTTGGATCATATTTTAGGAGTAATGGAGGTTGATAATACAAACCAATGGTTTTCATACTATGATATTAAATATTTTGTGGTTTAATATTCATTATATATTATAATGGTCCACTGTAGAATTTTACATGTCTAGTATATTTGAAAACATGCACACATAAGTAACTTATTTATAAGAAATATAAATAAAATATATTTATGTTACTCATAACCATATCCCTTTAATTTAAAATCATACCTAACATATTTTAGTACAACATGTGAAAATGAAACATTATAAAGTGGGTGCTCTAATACATAATGGTAAAAATAGATATACCCAGATAAACTTGCGAGAATATGAGAACCACATTTTATAACCATCTCCTTCATATCATTGATCATATTCACGGTAATGGAATAAATCATTTAATTTCACAATAAATGAATTATAATGGAATCTCATAAATATAAGGCATGAAATAATAATGTTTGAAAAAGACATAGTTTTTTCAGATACATAAGAATGGAAGATAATTTCATTACAGTTGAATTATTACAATTGAAACTATTTGTATGAACCCTGTTCACTCTTTGAGTTAGATATATTTCCTTTTCAATTTATACATAATAAATGGGTAAAATATTTCAATGACTTTCTTCACGCCATTAAAACAATGTGATTCAGGACTACATGTAGTGTAATTTTTTGTAACATTCCAGTTATGGACGGTTACACGCAATGTAATCCCAATACACATCCAAGTAATGGTTGGTCTAGGAGTTTTATAGACATGATATGTAGTTTTATGTACACACTATATACTTCTATTTCATTCATTAATTTAGTAAGTAGTATAATTTTTATACAAATATACAAAACTCACCCATTCATTCAACTAATAGTGTGCCCAGGCGATCCTATGACAGGTTGGCCTTCTAATTCACCATCTAATATTTGTTTTGAACACCATAAGATGGGTTGTATTCCAATAGATGAGCTCTAGATTTATATTAATCATTTCTTATTAAATCATTCTCTCGACCTTGTTGTTGGTTCTAGATAATTTATCCTCATTTTTTAGATATACTATTTTTTAGGTAGAATTTGAAGCAAACACTGGATGAGGAGAGTCATATGAAAATAAGGTAGGTGGTATTTTACACTTCCTTTATTTTCAAGGGGATTATATATTCTAGAGTGACATGCAATGAAATTTTGGTTGTCTCTTTATTGATTGACAAAAAGTTTTATTTCATATTGCTGATTGTGTAACTAATTAGTTGATTTTGAAAGCCTGTTTACAGTTGTGAACATTAATGTAGGTCTACCCCATTGGAAAGTTTCCCATGGATGGTCATTTGGCTGAGAATTTCTGTTATCCATGATTGAATTCCAATTCATGGTTTATAAAAAAGGTATTTACCATTATATGAATTTCCAACATGAGACACTTTTTTTGTTAAGCCTTGTAAATCATTAAATTGCATAATAAGAATGTTATATTTTTTCCAATGTACCCGTGATTGGAAATTTAATATTTTAATTTACATTTGTTGTTTGTTATGTAAAATATTCCACATGAGTTTATTATGTTAAATCCATGTGATATACTAATTTACACATGTTTCTATTATAATGGATTGTGTAATTGAAAAGACTGATTAAAAGTACTGAGAGATCCACTTTCTCAGTTAAAATACAAGGTTAGGATAATGTGACTAATTTAATCTTATATAACATAGGTGACCAATAATGAATATTAAAATATAATGGACATTCTCAGGATGATAATAAAATAAACATCGTGAGTATTCCATGGATAGGGTTGTCTGGCCCAATGAGTCTTATTTAAAATGCAGAGTGATCCTAGGATCCATTAAGGAATACCCAGGTTGGGATCTATTGGAAAATGAATAAATGGAAATTGTGTCACTTGGTTTCTATTACCCTTATATGGAGGGTCATCTGGCCTATTCCAGACCACAAGACAATTAAGTAAGTCATTAAACTATAATAATGAATTAGAAGAATTATGACGCATCTTCATATAAAAATAACAATCATAGATTCTGTCATTACTTATATTTGATCACATTGACTTCAATGACATTTGTTATGCTTACTTTTGAGTACTCATAGTTTCAACATTCACTACTTTATGCATCCTGTTATATATATTAACTAATAGATTGACCCATACCTTCGGTGGCTACCTATTGTGATCTATTCTCACACCATATTTTGGTTATTCTTTTTGGACTAAAAATATTATATGATTTTCTGGGAGGATCTGGTAAAGGGTCCCACTACAGGTGCATGATGTATTTCATAAGAGGTGGAGAGCACGGGACATAGCTGTGGATTGAAATGGTTCTTAGATTCTTTTGGTTTCATTTTTTATTTTGAGACATATATTGTGTATTATTATAGTGTACCCTATTTGGATTTATTATTATAACATAAAACATTTTGTAAAATCTTTTTTATGGAACGATGAATGTATTTTTATATTATTAGTCTTATGCTATTTATTTTAGTTGTATGTTGTTTACATCATCTAATTTGGTAGTTTTAATTATTATATTTTTTATACTCTACAAATGTGGGAATTGTTTCCCCATTATCACAGCATTGGCCCTTGCTGCAAGTCAACAGCTTCTAGAATTTGGGGAAATGCATTTGAGGCCATGTGGCCAACTTGGTACATGGCACAAGGTGAGTGGTATCTATATCTAAGATATTATAATGTGGTATCAATGGATTTATTTTCCAATTTTCTATATTTTTTAGTGGTGATATAATTATATTGAAATCCATGGGATTGGGTACTATATATTTCCCAAGAGTAGCCACCCCGAATAACGTGTAATGCAAGATTTCCTCAAATTAAATTATAATTTTTGTATTTTGAGAAATTATAATTGATTAGATATAACTTTTGTGTGGAAAACATGTTTTGTGATATTATTATTGATATTTTCATGGTTTTATATTTTATACAACCCAATGAGATCTGGTTATTCAATCTCATGAATCATATAGCCACATTTCAGAAATCACATGTCATTCATTCATTCCATTACATTTAGAGAGCAATAATGATTTAATAATGTTTTTTAGATGTCTTTTAGAAATGAATGTTGTTGAGATTGGTACCATGATATATATACATGAGTGATAAGTTTATTGATACCTGATATGGTTCAAATTTGAAGGATGTCAAGAATTGACCCACAAGTTGTACGGGCCCACATTGATCATAATTCAGTTGATCATGTATTTACCCTGAGCGGATTTTTTTATTATCTATTATATTTTATGCCAATCATTGATTAGATTGGCCTATGGGACCCCAATGTTCTGAATTTGGATCTCCATGGATTTTTTTAAAATAGTGGTTCTGAAGATTTTTATAATGTTTACAATCTCGAAACCCCAAAAACACATCATGTGGTTTAGTGAACACATGCCATGTGTTATTTTGTTCTCGAAGAAAAAATCATATTTATGAACACACAATTTACTTTGAGAAATTTCTTTGTGGTAGCTGACTGGGTGTCCAGCAATGTGTGGAAGAAAATTGTATGTTAGATTTTGAGCAGAAATTTTTTTGTTCCATGACTTACACAGACACCGTGTGGATTTCACCATGTAATGGTACATGGCCCAGTGAAGAAACAGGTTTACACACTATCTATCAGTCTTACACATTGCGTACCGAATATGATTACACACTGAAGACAGAAGAGGTACAAACCCATGTAAGATGTTGAGTGTACACATTGTGTGTGGTATATAAATTTTAGGTACTATTATTTCTCAATACATTATGGGTTTTCATCTAATGTTTATTTTTGGTGCTTTGTAATAGCAAACCTTGATGATCATGAAATGATGAGTGTTCTTGAAATTGTAGGGACATTTCCCCATGATTACCTCTAGTTGTTCACTAAATAAATTTAATATAATCATACCTATGAGGAGGTAGTACATGGAATACCAGTGGAACCTAGAGTTTGGTAAGGTGAGGCATCAACAAATTATTTAAGATGTAGTTGTAGATGAACTTTTCTATGAAGACTTTAAGATGATCATGTAAACATTTCATGTAGAAGCACAACCTGCCACAACTATGGAAGAACTGAAATGAGTGTTTCAGCCAGAGTACCCACCCATGTTTTCTATGGAATGGGGGCTACAATATGAAGAGTCATATATTGTGGTCATGTTTTCAATTATTAGGCATCTTGAGATGAATATTATAATAATGTTCAAGCTACTGACTTATAAGCTACGTGATTATTTCATGAGGTGGCGGGATGTTACCAAAACTATTTAGTGTTAAAGGGACTAAGAATGGGATGATTTTTAGATAGTCTTTTATGAATAATTTAATACCAAGACACTGAGGGCTAACAAAGCCCATGTGTGTATGTGTCTAGAGTAGGACACTCTATAATTTATTGATTAATTTTCTCATATTACTGAGATCCATCACTTTTCACCAATTTAGATGGGAGTTAATATGTCAATGGATAGATGATTTGAGGATGGACTCATTTATAACATCTCCTCATTGGAAAATATCATCTTGATGACTACTATCTACTATTGTGAACCGGAAACTAATTACATTTAAGAATTATATAGAATCTATTGGGGTATTCTTGTATGTTTCAGAATGAATATCTTGTTAAATTTCGACCGGTTACAAGAAGGTTAGTTTGGAGATTACAGGTGAAGAATCTAGCACTCAGAACCAATATTCTGGTAGAAATGTACAGAAAATTTTTGTGAAAAAGAATTTTGGAATAAAAAGTCATAGTTCCTAATGTACCTAGTCAGCGCCGATCTAGCTGTAATAAGGGACATTTATAGAACTTCTGCAACACATTTATACTAACATCTATTAAGAGAGGATCCACAGAAACTCCCCATTCTGGAGTAGGGTCAAAAGCATCTCATCGGTTAGGAAGTAGAATATGTTAGGCCAAATAGTTGAGGTGGTGGTCATGGATTTCATATCCATACCATAGTTTATCAATAAAATAGGTGTGGTAAACTCTTGGTATCCAGGTAGAGTCTATGGGATGCGGTACAAGATAGAATTATGGGATGCAATAGAACTAGCTGGAGCAATATCCCAAACCTTTTACTATAAAAGATACTATTCTAGTCACATTTGTTTTATCTTCTAAACATTTAGATACAAGGGATTCTCATAGATTCATATATGTTCCCATTGTCGATAGAAATGGGATCATTGTTTTTAATTCTGATTATGTTACCAAACAGGACAATCCATTATGGATTAGAATTGTTTTTGTGTAAAAATTCAAGGAGTTCACCCTTGAAATTTGTGGGTGTCAACTTGTTGGGGATCCTTATATCGTAGGGATGATAGTCTTTTAATTCATAATCGAATTGGAATGGTTAGTATCCTTCCAATACTTGGTCAATTTCTTTCATCGCTGGGTGATTTTTATGTCACCAGAGAGAAGATCGTTTATAAAAATGGGTGAATGTGATGTCCATCTATATTGAGATAGACCCGAGAATAGTTGAATGGGTGGGATGACAACATAGATTTGTATATTATATTTGGAAGACCAGGTGACATATCAGATGGATGATCTTTTAGTGGTTGATTTATTTAGGGATGTCTATATGGATGACTTTTCACATATACCACATGTATGAGATGTATATTTCTCTATCAATATAGTACTAGGAGTTACAACGATATCCATTCCAACATAAGGGATGACTACGTAAGAGTTTCATGATCTAAAAAGGTAGATTAAGGATTCAGATGCTAGGGGTTTCATCCAAATCAGTACATCGCTTTGGGGTTCGATAGTGCTTATTATGGAAAAGGCATACTATACCCTCAAACTATGAGTAGATTATCCAAAATTTAACTATTTGAGGATTAAGAACCGGTATCCTCAACTATAAATATATGATCTCTTCGAATATATTAGAAGATCTTGTGTATTATCTATGATTGATTTGAGATCAGGTGCCATCAAGTTCTTTTTAGTTCATCATACATACATCACGAAGACATTCAGGGTCTGTATGGTGCGGATGAGTATTTTTTTATGATGTTAGAACTCACAATCGTTCATGAAGACTTTATGTCATAAATGTTACATGTGTGTCATCCTAGTCATGAATCGTTCATTGTGGTTTTCATGGATGATATCTTGGTGCATTCTAATAATCGACATAACCATTCCGCTAATATAGATATCAATTTGAGTAGACTAAGAGGTCATTAGTTAAATTTTATCATAACAATGATCCACATCTAGATGGATTATATTAACATTCAGGTTCTTGTCCTATAAAAGATAGAAGTATTTGTAGGCCCAATGAAGGTGAGAGTAGGAGTTACATGGGGGAATCACTAGATCTTCATTGAGGTGCAGAGTTTTCTTGGGATTTTGGTTACTACTGTCATTTCATATATGAATTTTCATGATTAGATGCACCAATGATAGGATTGAAAAGGAAGGGTGTGATGAAAAAATGGTCAGATTCTTACAATACGACCTTCTATGAATGAAAGGAAGATTATCCTCACCAACGATGAAAATTTTTCCAGAGCCAGGTAAGTGTTTCACTGTGTAGTGTGAGGCACTAGTTATAGGACAAGGAGAAGTGCATAGGGTAGGGGATTGAGTCATTGCGTATGGGTCTTTGTATTTGATGAAAAATGAGAGGAAACACCTCATGCACAGTCCTTAGTTAGCTATTGTTATTCATTAATTATGATGTTTAAGACATTAGAATTTTGGGGATAAATTTTTATGTGAACATAGACTAGAAATGTATCATGTAAATCATTACTTGTCGTGATCTGAATTTGAGGTAGTGTGGTGGGTCAATTATTTTTTGTATTTTGAATGTGAGATTCTCTACACACATTCTATGTGAAATGTATTGGATGATTCACTGAGCAGGAGGACTCATACATAAGCTGCACAATAGGCCAATAGAATGTGTAAACTGATGTCCAAGTTCTCTAGGATGAGTTAGGAGTTGCACAACAGACCGAGGCATACTTTTCTTACATCTTTAGTAGTTACCAATACCTTACTATATAGAGTGATAAAAAAATCTATAAGATTATGAAGGCCTAGTTCTATAGGATATTATGTCAGGTTAGTAGCCTCCTCCAGATTGGATCGTAGGTGAGGATGAGGTTTTTCAGTTACAAGGTCGTGTTTGGGTCTCAATAGACATGCATGAAAAGCTGAGACATGATTTACATGCTTTAGTTTTGGTAGTGCATCTTATTTTCACCAAGATGTATCATGATTTATATCATCAATACTAGTGCCTAGGTATAAAGGGATATATATATGGGTTTTTCAAGAGATGTGCCACCTTTCTGTAGGTGAATGCAGAACACCAAAAACCCGCATGACTTTTGCAGTATTTACCCATTCTTATTTGAAAATGGACTGACATCGTCATGGTTTTTTGGACTGGTTTATCAAGGATTCCCCAAGCTAATGATGTAGTATGGTATGTGGTTGACAAGACTACATAGGTTTCATATATCTTGTTGATCATGGAAACCATCAATGGTGATATAATTTATTAGTAATTCTATATTTATAGAAATTGTAATTTCTAAAATAGTTATTATTGGAAAATATTATTTAATTCATCAAAGAGAATATCAAAATCATTCTAATTGTTAAAATAAATTATTTTAAATTTTTAGTTTTTGTTATTTTAATATTATTCGATTAATAATGATTACAATGTTCTATGTCTTTCATATTTAATTATAAATTTATGGTTTCCCTAAAAATAAAATTTCCCACTATTCTGTTAAAATATTTCTATTTTAAATGATTCTCAAATAATAATATTAAAGTAATGTTATTATTCAATACTCATAAAATTAATTCAATTATTTCAAAGTTAAATTATAATATTTTTATGTATTTATTTTAATTGAAAATATATAAAATATGTTTTATTAAGAAAATTTCGTTTTTAAAAAATAATTTTTATCCCTATTTTTTCATATTTATTTATAATTTAAAATATATTAATATTATATATCATTTGTGACAAAAAAATTAAATTTTATCAATTTAATTTATTGGTTTAAAATATTCAGCAAAAAATAATTTTATTTCATGAATAAAATTGTAATATTATTGTAAGAATAAAATAAATAATAATTATTTGTACTCATGTATTTAATATTATAATTAAATTGATATTAGAAATATTGTTTTTATTTATTAAATCTGTGGTAAAATATTTTAATGAAATGTATTTTTATTATAACGTGAATCACTAATAAATATATAAAAATATATATTTATAGAATTTTAAAATTAATATATATTCTATTTTGAGTTATCTTTTTATAAATTTACTATTTGAAAATAATATCAAATATATAAATATTGGATACATGTATATCCAAAATACATATTTTTAGTGACCTCATTTAAAAGAAATAAAGTTAGAATATCCTGTTTTCAAACCTATATATTGTTGTGCTATAATGATGAATATTATTTTTACATCTCAACTCACACATCTCATTTTAATTATTATCATTTTAGATATCAATATATTATTTCTATTTTCTTGATGTTTTCATCATTATAAATTTCATCTTTTATATTGTAGATACTCAATGATGAAGATGAGCATGAAGATATCCAACTATTGAGGAATTTATTATCTCTATTTAGGTATTAATTTTAATTTTTACACTATTAAAGTTTGTTATAATCAATGATGACTAATACTACATGGTGTGAAATACCTTATTTCACGTGTTTATGTGAAATCATTTTAATATCAATGAATAAATCATTTTTATATTTGTTTTTAACACATAGGGCATAATAATTAATCAATTGAAATTCCTTTGAATAAATAATTTTTTTACAGTAATGAACTAATTTTTTATAGAACTAATTTATTTAATAAATACATAAGGAGTTATTGAAATTGATTAGATGTGATTCTCAACCACTATCATATAAATAGGTTTCTAGATACTTATTAAATCATAATCTATTTTCTCATTTATACCAAAAAATGATAACTCTTATTATGGTCTAACAATAATTCAAAATTAGAATCTCATATCACCACCCATAAAATCAATTAGATGACTATTAATAGTAGAAATATAATGTCAAGTATATTGACCAACTGACTCTAGATAAAATAACAATAGAAATCATGTACCAGTTCCTCCAAATCTATTTTATGATTTTCTGAATTATAACAACTTGTATGGCTAAGTGGGTACCTCACAACTACCACCATTTAAAAGATTCATACACTATAAAAAACAAAAAAGGGGGAAAACATCATATTACACCAAAAAATTGAAATTCATGAAATCATTTCAAATTAAAAAACATAATAATAATCACAGGTTGCAGCCCTCCATGAACTGCACACCTTATGCTAAAGTCACCATCATCATTGAAGCAATCCAATCTCCAGCATGGACCAAGAATATTATAAACTACATAACTAGTTTAATCAATAACATATAATATAATCCATTTCATACTATCAACACCATTATAACTTCCATTTGAACACTTCATACTGTAGATTCATTTACTATTACACATTCCATGAAAATTTAATGGTGAGGTCGCATTCTATATAACATAGAACCTATCATACCTAGTGTTTCTATAAAATTAAAAGGTCCTTTAAAACCCCGTCATCAATAAGATAAATCTTTATTTATCTTCACACTGAGAGATGAAAAAATACCTCTCATTTATTTCCAGTCTCCTAAGAAATAATGTCACTACCCTCTCACCCATGGTTGGTCCCCCCACAAATCCCAAAACACATACATCTCAATAATGATAGGATTATCATATAATAACCTTTCCTTTAATCCCATAAGTAATTATATTTCAAATAATTAATATTAAAAATGTTGACATTAACTGAATTTTGGACTCTCAAAACAAACCTTCACTCAATATGTACACTATGGGTGAAGTGTTCTGGTCATACCTGTTGGCTACCTCCTCATTTCATCTATATGATGAATCCTATCAAATGACTTTGAATAAGATCCATATATATATATATAAATTAATATTAATTTTATCATTGAAGTAGAATCAAATTTTACATTAACTAAGAAAACATGAACATTTACCTATAACTCTTTGGCCTAAATCGCATTCCAAGATGTTATATTAATGAATTAACGAGGCTCCTCAAAAAAAGGCCCAATCCCGAACAATCGATAAAAATCATGTATTTATACCCATAGTGACCCCAAAAAATGTAATCATATATGATAGAGACCTTAGGTATCCTATGAAAATCATATTTCAGTTTTAAATTAAAATCAGATGGTCCTTTATAATCTATCTTTCCCAAGTGAAGTTTAACAATGAATAGAATGAATCATAGATTTTAATGTTAACAATGAGAATAATAAAATAATATATGTGGCTTATAGTCACATAGATCCAAATAAAAGCATCCATCATGTCACCTGAATGCTTCCATCATGGTCAGGATATAGTAATATTTTTTGGTTTTAATCTACTAAACACATTTGAAAAGGATACATCCAACTCTCATGGGATTAATTGTTATTATACTTGAGATCTATGGTCATTCCAAGATTAACTGTATTATCTATGAAACATATTCATTCAGAATAGATCTATAATGAAGTATTTATTTTGATATGCATATCATTATGGACACCAAGACAAATATAAATCCAAACATGATCTCAATCAACATTATCTACACCTTATATTTAAGACATAAGGTGCACTATATCAATGAATATGAATAAAATCAATTACATTGAGCCTAAGAGGATGTAATACAGATAAAATCCAAAAAAATATTCTATCATTAACATTACTCTTAACCAATAAAAAATTATAGTATTCGAATGTATAAACTTGAATAACAATATTGTTATGTGTTATTGGGACCTCAAATATCTATAAATTAGTTACTATCAATTATCTATTCCCACTACGCCCTTAATAGGGATTTACAATTAAACATCATCATTATAATAACATCTACCAATGTATAACTCTGAAAAGTATATACTAACAACTGATATCTAGTCATACTGTTTAATCTGATTATAAATTATCCCAAATAAATTATCACTTAATGAAAAATCATCAAAATGCAATCCATTCAGATAATATATCAACCCTAGTATCCCATAGTCAATGGTTAATTCAATACATTAGAATAATATATAAGGAATCACATCCCAAAAGACCATATAGACTAAAAACATTTGAAAATGAAATACATTATTGATATAATAATTCAATATTAAAAAATAAATACATAATCTTTTTCTTTTGTTAACAACACTATTCCCTTTATAATGTCCTTGCATAAAAATTAATATACAATTCAAGTTATCTTGGAAAAATAAATCATATGGGGTGATCTTAGATGATCAAGGAGGATATTAATACTAGTAAAGATCTCTCAATTATAAGAATAATCAATATGGAATGTTAAATAACATACATACAGTATATATAAACACTAAGATGATCAAAACATGGCTAGAATAAATGATAATCAAATAAATACATATAACTAATCACATAAGATTAAAACATATCAATGGATATGATTACTAAAAATATAAGAAATAGACATAATAAAATGATTTTATAATGTCGGTATATATAATTATAGGCATCTAAAATATAATATTAAGAACATTCACATGATATTTTAAATATATGGGTAAACCAATTAAATTTGGCCCAATGATTTGTCTCGTGGAACTTGTTGATGCATCAAGGGTTTATTTATAACAAATTCACAACAAAAACATACCATTTCTAATTCTTTCCACACATAAAAGGCGTGAAATGCAATTAACATAAATATTCATAATTAAAGACTAAAATATGAAATGTTAATAAAAACCCTAATCAAACAAACATTATAAAAAACAATCCATGGTAAATCATTTAATTGTAATAAAATATTACATCCCAATTCATACTAATCATTAAACACCTGGTGAAATAATAATTATTTTAATAGGATAATATCTCCCCATTTGATCATATATAATCTAAGGGTGGTTGTGTTTTATGAATAGAAATTCTGTGAAAAGATCATTTAAAATATTATTGAGGATTATGAAATTTTCACCTGGAAAATAACCTTTTATAATAATAAGTCCACAATAAATTCTTGGAATTATTAACATTAAAAAATACAACAAATAAAATATTATTTCAAACATTTAGTTTTCGTGACTATAAGATATTAAATTCTTATTATACACAATAAAATGGATTCCATTCACATTTTTAGGGAAATATAAATGATCCATATTTTGAAAAAGACATTAAGATTCAATTAATAACATTTTAATGATGAAATAACATGTATAAATTTATTTAATAAATTATTCTAAAAATGATAAAATCATTTTTGAATTTTTTTTTGAAAACAAGTATTTTGATGAAAATTGTTTTCAATAAAATACAGAAAACTAAATCCGAGTTTATTAAAAAATATTTATCAATTATTTTAAAATCAGAAAATGTGAAAAATTTTATATCACTATACAAATATCATAAATAATCATTGTAAAATAAATAATTTTATTTTCATTATAGAAATATCAAATAATTCTATGAATGGATTAGTAAATAAAAATAATTGTTGAATAATATTTATATTTTGAAATACACCCATACCACTTTGTTAAATTTTATTCATAATCTAAATGAAGGAAATAACAAAAAATTAAATGTTAAATTACCTGAAAAAATTATATTCATGATATAACATATAAATAGTGTTAGTATATAACATATACAAAGTTATACATGATTAATATGGTCTTTGTCTTATAAAAGTAACTATGAGATGAGAAACCACTCCATCAGGATTGACACCCTTCATTTTACTAAAAATATCCTATATAATAATTAATATATAATTATAAATAAATTATATAACCATATTCATTTTCATCTATCCTTATAGTATTTAAATATTTTATTTAATGAATTTTTATAACTATTTGTTAAAATTGTAATTAGCTGTGTTAATTGCTTTAATTTTTTAGTATTTTTATTGAGAAATTTTTTCCCTTCATAATGATCATGGTTGAATTATTTAAATATATTTAAACATGATATTAAAATCATATATATTCATTAAATATTCATATAATTTAATTAATCATATTTATATATATTGGAAATGGATTACCTCATTTATAGAGACTGTTGGACATATGTCTGCATAAATGTTATTTCCAATTTTCATAATGGAAGGAATGAAATGATAAAATAGTATTTAAACCATGATAAATGATTATAATTTCATATATATCATGTATATTAATCAAATACATACATATTATTATCCATGTAAAAATAAAATGATAAACATTTCAAATCCGACATGGATACTATAGTTCACCTATTCACATGATCAATATTGGTTTTTTCCAGTGTGATGAATGATAAACAATTAAATGATATATTATATTTACAGATTAATATTTAGTCAATAAATATGAAATATATTCCTTATCATTCACCTAACTTACTTCCACAAAATCCATAATGAAAAAATGAATCACATCTCTTCATGAGGTGGTAGTTTGCCCTACACAAAAGAGACCTTATTGTATCTCTCATGAAATGGAAAATAATAAGGTATAAATAAGTGTAAAATTTTAATTACTATCATATAAAAATGTTTAATCAGTCATTATACACATCCATTGAGGGTGATGAGGGAAAAAATTACCTTATATCGTAGGTCGCTGGCCCCCCATACTAACATTCAACAGTTTAATATCAAATTTTAATAGAAGTGTGGATATGTCTGATTTTGTAAAACTATTTAATAACATGTCAATATATGTAACACCCCCACCCAAGCTACCTAGAGTCGGTTCATTATTAAAAATCATTGGCATGATCAATAGGGATCAAATCCTGAAATACTGATATGTTTAATAGCATTGGATATACTAGATACATTAATAAGTTTTACATTACATCATGAAATAAAAAAAATAAACCGCATTTTGTATCCTATTGAATACACTTATATCCTTAAACTATCCCTGATGTTCAACCATAAAAATAAATCTTCACATCCTAGTAATAATAAAACATAGAAAGAGGTGAACTCATATTATTAGTAAGGATAACAATTCGGTATAATATTTTGTAAATAAGCATAAACATTTAAGGCACTGTAGAAGTCCAAAAAAAATCTTTTTGAACATATATTTAAGCATAATATGTAAGTGATAAAAACATATAATTCCATTCACATATTCAAATTTACATTCAATTAGTTGAATAATCACATGGAATACCAATAGCCACTTTCATAATGATTGAATGCATAATGCCAGACAAAATAACAACATAATCATGGCCTTATTCCATCACTACAAATAATATTTTGTCAAGTCCTTGTTTCAAAACACTAGTTTGTCTATTGATACTTAATGATGCATCAAGGAGCTATAGCAGGCTCTACTTGTCACATACTATGTCAAATGCATTCTTCATATGAAAATTATAAACATAACATAAACATTCTAATTAAAACTAGCATACAAAATGTAAATTATTTATCCATAAACCATGAATGGTGTAAAATTACACATCCACAATAAAAAATATTATAAAAACATCAATACAATATGGATGATTTGTACCATAATAAATCAAATTCAATCAAGATTATAATCTATCAAAAAATGATGAAATAAATTAAATCCAACCTTTTTGATAAAAATCTCTCATTCTATTTTGAAATCTATTATAAGTCATATAATTTTAAAAGAAATAATTTATTGTGAAAATATTCTTATAATCTTGTTAGGGATTCTTAAAATGTGTTATAATAGTAGAAAATATCCTCACCCCCTGTATAAGTTATAAAATATTCTATTCTTAATTTTTTCAAAAAGTTCGTAATGAACCTTGTTTGGAAAAAAATAATAGATTCCCTTATAAATATTTTATAAAAATAAAAAAGGATATAAATTAAATTAATATATAGTCTAGGAAATAGAAAAATATTTTTGAAAAATATTTTTATGAAACACGAATGTGGATTATTAAGAGACCCATGTAGATATTTACGTTAAAACAACCTCATATAATAAAATGACTGTGAAATTAACCATTACCTTGATCTTTTCCTTGGTTGAGGGTACATTATCCTCCTGTATAATAGTTAAATAATTGTTATAAAATTATTCATTAACTATATACATTAATATGATATCATATATGACCCTCTAATATTGCTTTGTTAATAATATTTCAATAGAATCATCATTTCGGGTGTTAACTAGTTTGTTTTCCATTATATGCATGCTTATGTAAGAGATGTTTTTCATCGATATAATATTTTTAATTCATATAATGAATGATATTTTGTTCATAAACATTATTTATAATCATAATAGGAAAATTTTTCTGGAATGATTATGATAGGAAATCAATATCATCGCGTTCGTGGAGACGTTAATCCATACGTACGCACGAGTGACAATATCATTACATTGATAGTGAAATCATATGTAATTGGATAGTATATCATATATACAGAATAATTAACATGTTATACATATTATTTACTTTTTTATATTCAATATTATACCCACCCAAAATAATTATGTTTTTCATTAACAAACTACACAACGATGTGGAGACGTTAAGCCATACGTTCACACATATGGTGACTTTGTCATAGATATGATGGATAGAATAATAAATTTGGTTGTAAGATATTTATAATGACATCATAATATATTTAATATAATACTATTATTATTTTAGAAAATAAGTAACAATGAATGAGGAAGTCGAAGAAGAAAAGTACTTGAATGAGGAGATTAAAAATTTACCTCTTTTTTAGGTTATTCCTTTTCATTTGATCAAAAGGGCTCCTTAGGTTTTCATTCTGACCAATATAATGCTTCTAGGATGAAGTGAGGATTTTTGGAGGATTTTTTTGTAGGGTTGTCTGATCCAAATGGCTTTAGAATTGTAAAATTATGAGAAGGGAAGTACACATAAATAAGGGAGGTGAGGGTAACTATTAGATAATCATGAAATGCTATTTTATAATAAAATCATTTTAAGTTTATAATAGATCCAAAATTATTTATTTAAAAGATAAGGTGGGGATGGGTCTAAAATCACTATACCAATAGGTTTTATATATTTTTAGTTCACCATATTAACCATATCATTTATATTTAACTCTTTGTTGAATTGTTTTTCATTTACCATATCTCTTTGTAATTTTATATTATATGGTTAATAAACTAACTATACCAATCCAAGAGAACCCCGAATGTTTCATTAATAATATATATAACCTTTTCTATGTTATTTTTCAGAACCTTATATTTTTATAAATATTATATTAGTTAATAATATAGTACATTTTAAAAAAAACTCAATTATGTCAATTTAGACTCTATTTAGTCATTTGGTTTTTGTGAAAATCATAAAGGCAAGATTAATTCAAAACAAATTTATTTTATCAACCCTAACATGTCATATTAACCTATAAAGTTTGTGTATTTCCTCAAAATTCTAAAATTAGATTTATTTGGATATTTATAATATCCTTTATTTTAATCATTCATTAATAAGGTAATTACTTCATCATCATTGTGTGATACATAAATTAAATTATATAATGTGTAAAAATTATTAAAAAATACCATTATGTAGGAAATAAAATAATCATTATAATTTATTTTTATAGTCTATTATATCTTATGTTTATCCCTATATAAAAAATGGTTCAGTTATTAAACATCGAATATTACACTTTTAACACTTCTTTAAATAATAAAAATAATTAATGTCCTAATCTTATCCAATTGTACAAAATGGGGTCAAATTTTCATTATAAGGATGATTTTCGTCAAATTACACTTATCCAATAGAATTGGTACCTGTGTTAGAGTAATTAAGATTTCATTTTTACCCTTAATTACCCTATTTACTTTTAACTGTGCTAAATAGATGTAAAAAAGATACTATTCACTAAAAATTATATCCATCTTATTCAACTACATTTTACATAATAATATCATATGTGTCTCTTAGGTTTTTGAAATTCAACTCATAGAAGTAGTAGAATTATGTTTTATACTAATTTTTAAATTCTACAAGGAGACGGTATAAGATTATAAAAAGTTCAATAAATTTTTTAGATATCTAAACATATTATAAAATTACTCTAATGAATTAGATATAACATATTATGGTATTATGTATCTATATTTACATAAAATAAATTTAAATAAAATATATAATTATTTAAATAATTTTTTTTGTTTTAACTAATAACACAGTATTTTTCACTATTCATAAAAAATTGAATGTTTTTAGAAAAAATAAAATATTATCCCAATGTTAGTTGCGATATTACAATTTAAAAAATTAAGTCCATTTTGAATATTAAAATTTATAAAATTTAAAAAATTTGGTATCAAAATCCCTAATAGCTAGTTTGATTTGATGCACTGTGTTAGAATCTTGAAGTTGTATACATTGCAAGCTATTGCATTATTCAAAGGGAAATGTACTGTGGAAGCATGGGGTGTTACATTTTCACCTCCTTTAAATAATTCCTTCATTTAAATTTCTATAATATTACTGTATAAAATGGTTCGAGGGGTTCTTCCTCATATGTTCATCATATTCCCAAGTTGCATCTTCCATCTAAAGATTTGTCCATAGAACTTTTACCAGAAGAGTCGTCCGATTTTTAACACTTGTTCTCTGGTATCATGAATTTTGACAGACACTTTAAAATAAGATATGAAAGGTTCCAGATCAATTTTTTCATTGGAGAGTACATGTGTTGGTTCAGTCATGTATTTTTTCAACAGTGATACATAGAACACATCATGAACATTGGAGAGGCATGGCGTCATTATTAAACAATAACCAACAACTCCAATTAGTTATAAAATTTCAAAAGGACTGATATACCTAGGACTCAATTTACCATTTAATGGAAACATATAACACCATTAAATGGATATAATTTCATTAATAGATGGTATCCTGCTTGAAATCCAAATCATTCCTTCACTTATCGGCATAACACTTTTTCCTACATTCGGCTTCTTTGATGTGGGTTTGGATTTCTGTCACATTTTATATTATTTATTCATCAAGTTCTAGTCCAACAAGGTTTCATTCACCATAATAATTCCATCAAGTTGGTGTGTAACATATCTTTCCATATAATGCTTCATATGGTGCTAAATGAATACTTGAATGGAAGCTATTTTTATAGAAAAATTTGACATAGGTTAATATTGATCCCACATACCTTTAATGTCATGTTAGATTAATATTAACATGCATTCTAATGTTTTAATAGTCTGTTATGATTTTACATCAGTTTGAGGGTGGTAGGCAGTGCTCCAATGATGTTCAGTATCCAAGGCCTTCTGAAGACTTTTCAGAATCTTTATTTGAAATAGGGATCACAATAAAAAAAATCAATAGGGGTACTCCATGAATACTAACAACTTCATTAATATATAGTCCTTCCAAACATCAATGTGGTAAATATTCTCTTATAGAATGAGAATTTATTGACATATTAAGATGATCAAAAATGAACCATATATCATTATTCATTATTTGAGTCTTTGGTTCCGCATGAAAAATTTTATCAAAATTGTATACCATTTCCACTCTTGTCTGTGAAGAGGTTGCATGAATCCTCCTGGTTGTTGCCTTGCAGCATTCACTTGTTGAAAAACCATACATCTTGACACAAAATCAGCAATCTCCCTCTTCATGTAGTCCCATCTAAAATGTTCGTTAAAATATCTATACATCATTGTACTCCCAGAGTGTATAGAAAAGATGGAGCAATTAGAATCATCCAAAAATTCTCTTTTTATACTAGGTATATTGGGAACACAAATTCGCTTTCCAAATTTCAAAAATCTGTCATTAAACATGAAGTCACTCAATATACCATCATTCATAGCTTTAATCTTCTTTTGAAACACCTTATCATCAGTTTTAGAACACTTTAACCTTTCTAATAATTATTGTTTGGAAACCATTTAAAAATGTTTTGATGTTTCAACTTCCATGGTAATTCCTATATCCCTATCTACTAGATCCACAAAATGGTATCCCTTCCAACTCTCATCTTGCTCAAACCTCCATGATCATTTCTAATAAATGTTTTTTCAACCTTATTTTCCTTTCATGGGTTTTATTGTATAGTGAAATCATAATCTTTGTGTAGTTCAATACGTCTCTTTTCCCTCATGTTGAGTTTTATTTGTGAGAAAGAATAATTAAAATGCATGTGATCAGTATAAATCTCAAAAAAATTCACCATAATGATAGTGTCACCATATTTTCATATCAATGATTATAACTACTAACTCAAGATAATTAGAAGGATAGTATTATTGTGGAATTTTTAGATGTCATAACACATAGGCAAAAACTCTATCATTCTGCATAAGGACACCACCATGTCCATTCCATGAAGCATCACTATAAATAACAAACTCATCATTCATTGATGATAGAGTCAAGATAAGAGTATTGAATAATCTTTCATTCAGTTCATCAATCCATTATTCACATTATTTTGCCCAAACAAATTTAACTCATTTACGTGTGAGCTTGGTTAATGGGTTAGAAAATAGGAAAAAATTATTAATGAAACGTCAATAATAAACTGATAAACCAATAAAACTGTGAACCTCATTTATAGGCATTTGTGCAGGCCATTCTTGGATTTCCTTGGTGTTTGAATGATCAATAGAGATTTCATTCATAGAGACAATATGTCCAAGAAAATAAATCTCTTGAATCCAGAATTCACACATTCTAAAAATTCCATATAATTCAT
Source organism: Viscum album (assembly GCA_963277665.1). Taxonomy (NCBI): domain Eukaryota; kingdom Viridiplantae; phylum Streptophyta; class Magnoliopsida; order Santalales; family Viscaceae; genus Viscum; species Viscum album. The sequence continues at coordinate 1,972,279,837 of OY728132.1, forward strand.
TTATTATAAGAGACTTTAGAATAATACACAAGTGAATTTCATGATATACGTATATTTTAGAATATAACAAGATATCATCAATAAATACCAACACATAGTCATCAAGATATTACCTGAAAAACCTATTCATTTGATCCATGAAGACACTGGGTGCATTAAACAATCCAAAACAAATTACTATAAACTCGTAATGCCCATACCTTGTTCAAAATGTTGTTTTCATAATGTCATCCTTCTTCCCCCACAACTGATGATATTGAGATTAAAGTTCAATCTTCAGAAAATATAGAGCTCCATATAGTTGGATGAATAAACCATCAAAGAATGGAAGAATATACTTGTTCTTTATTTTTATAACATTGATCTCACTATAGTCAATACACAACATCAGAGATCCTTATTTCTTCATATCAAAAAGGATAGAGGATTTCCATGGAGAAACACTTGGGAGTATAAATCCATTTTCACTAAATTCCTTTAGTTGTTTCTTTTGTTACACAAATTCCAGAGTGGCCTTTCTATAAGTGGTATTTGATATAATCCTTGATCTAGGAATTAAATCAATGGAAAACTCAATTTCACATTCTCAGAGGATGTCTATGTTTATCTTTTAGAAGCACGTCAACATATTCTTTCACAATAGGTACATCTAATATTACAAAATACTTTTCCTCACTCATAGTGTTTTAATTTTCTTCTCCCCAAATAATTTAATTTTGTTGAGCTATTGGGGGTGGATCTAGATAATATTTGGGTGGTGAAATTTTTTCTCTGATGATTAGTTACTCATTATCATTATCGAAAATTTTATCATCCTTCTTCTTACAAAAAATTTTCACATCATCGTCTGAAATCCCATCCATTCCGATGATTATAAAAAATTCAACCATGGGTATGACAATGATATCAGTAGATAAAGAGCATTTATATGCCCTAATGAGAACGGATTCCCGAAACATTGTTGCGATGATACTTCCCCTAGGTGTATTGGTTGGAAACACCCTTGTTAATTACAATTGAAAATATATAAATTTCATAGAAAACTGGGATGATATGAAACAATGCGATGATCCTGAATCAAATAAAGAAATGTATAATCTTGAGGTTACAATTAAATTACATGCCACCATATCTTTGGGATTTTCAACCTCAGTATTTGTGATCATATATACATGGACATACTCCATTGGTATTTTCTGAGGTATGTTCTCATGGTTCTTATGAAATTAATTTTCCTAATGCCCATTTTCTCTACAATTGTATCATTCAACAATGACAACCTCTTTCTTCCCCATGAAATCAAGAGCTTGGAGGCCTTTTTAAAAACACTTTTAATTGACTCCCCATCCCTTTATAAAACTATCAGGGTGTTTGTTCTAACATCTTTCACATGATGGATATTCAACATTTCCCTTCTTCCACTTATTTCCCTTTCTAGAGTGTTAAGTATATCACTTTTTCTACTTCTTTGATTTAATTTCTTAAGACATAGGGAATTCATTTTATACCATGATAGTTCATGAGACTATATATTTAAATGATGAGAAGGATTTGAGACTAATTCTTGATAGAGAAATGGTTTTAACCCAACAATGAATTCATAAATCTCACTCTAAAGTTATGTAAATAATCTATAGAAAGCCTTATTATCCTTTTAATGTTATCCCCATAATTTGTGACATTCTCATTCTCCTTTTTCCTTAGAATAAAAAATGGTGTTTCTATATCATCTCGATGGTTAAGTAGAAATTATTTTTCCAAGAAAATATCTTTACACTCTATATATTCCATATTAGACACTTCTTTAAATTTCATTCTGTTTTGGATTAATGACCACCAATGATCTGCATCTCTGATGAGCGATAAACTACCATGAATTTTTTTCCCTTTAACTACTTCCCAAAGCATGAAATGTTTTCACTATGAATTTATCCATTATTCAGATACTAATGGATTTGTACTCCCATTGAATATTGTTGTTTTCTGCATTATCAAGGAGTGAAACATTGACCCTCCATGTTGTGGATCAGGGTGCTCCATACAGGAAAGGTTATTATTCATAACAAGAGTTTGTTGTCCCAGTATGGTGATAAGATGATCAGAACCAGTTTCTTCACCATCTCCACAATAATTATTTTGAGTAGGAGGGAAATACCTACATGGATTACGTGCATTGATATGGATTCTATTCCATAAACTTGGTGTCATTTATATGAAATGGCATACAATAGATTAGTTTATGAATTTCAATACAAAATTCCCAGCTTGTAAAACAATAAAAATTAATTGAACACATTATCAATATAATCTATAATCCTAAAAAATAATTGTGCATGTATATACTCATAAACACTTCTTATTGCTTTGAAAATAAAATTGGAATTATCATTAGCATATCCTCCAAGAGTGTTTTAACCCAGAGTGCAGCAAGGCCCATTGTTGAGCACTAGTTCCCGTTCGAGTCAAGATCAAAGCGATGTTTTATGTTTTACCTCTATGTACATCTTTTGCAGTTCCAACTATACATGTGCATATCTATATAAGGATGTATTTCATAGAAAACACATAAAATCTCTACAATGGAAAAATTTAGCAACGATCATCTATACTAATCCTCAAAGTCTATCTTTGGGTAAATTTTATCTAATCATAGTTTTTCTAAATATAGCTTCCAAGGATTGTACTAAAAATCCTATGTTACCATCGTTAATGACCCTACCCCAGTTACGAATAGTCAGTGCATTATTACCTAACATTGGAATGTTCACAAGGGATCAAATCACACAATACCTATCAGTTTAGTAGCCTTGGAAGTACTAGATACATTAAAAGAATTTATATTACATCTTGAAATAAATAAATCAACAACATTTTTTCCTTTTTTGAACTCAAATATATTGATATCCTATCCTTGTAGGTCAACCATAAAATAGTTCTTCCCATTATAGGAAAAATAAAACATAGAAAGGGTTGTTATGAGATGCTCAGTAAGGATAACAATATAGTAGAAACCTTTATAAATATGCATAAAAATTTAATGAAATGAATCTGACTAAAACAGAACCCTTTTAAACATAAACTCTATTATAATGTGTCCATGATAAAATAAAATAATTCCATTTACATATTGATATGTATATTCTACATGTCAAATAAACACCTGAAATTTCAATAGCCACTTTTATAAGGCTAACATGCATAATTCCAGACATTACAACCACATAGTCATGGCCTTATTCCAAGACTACAAATAAGATTTTGTTATGGACATATTCCAAGTCAATAGTTTGTATCATGATAACTATTGATGCATCGATGAGCTATATAGGGAACCACCCATTACATATTATGTCCAATGAATACATAATTTGAAAAGGATCAAATATAACATAAACATTTGTATTAAAACTAGTATAAGAAATGTAAATACATTATCCATAAACAATTAATGGTTTAAAATTAACAAATCTATAGTCAAACATATCACAAAACATTAAAAACAATATGTATGATTTGTATCATAATAAATCAACATAAAACATGTTTAAAATCCATCAAATGAAGTTGACAGAGAAGAAATCACTACATTTTGAGAGAAATAACTCTTTCTATTTTGGAATCATTTAAAATTCATGTAATTTTAAATGAAAAAATTTATTCATAAAATATTCTTATAATATTGTAAGGGATGCTTCAAAACTATTATGTTGGTCATACATTTTCAAACCCCCCATATAAGTGTAGAAAGGCATTATTTTCATAATTTTTTCGAAAACATCATAAAAGACCTTGTTCGGAAAACGACATCATAATTACTTTATTAAAATTTTATAAAAAGTGAAAAAGGATATAAATCACTTTAACCTATAGTTTATGAAATATTTAAAAAAAAATTAATTTTTTTAACGAAACACGGATGTGGATGATAAAGATGTTCTAATAGATACTTATGTAAAAAAAACCTCCGAAAATAGAGTGATTGTGAAATTAAGACTTACCTTGTATGTTTACGTGTTATAGGGAACATTAACCTCTTGTATAATAGTAAAATAATTTTTATTAATTTGTATAAGAACTATATACATAAATATGATATCATATATGAACCTCTAATATTACTTTGTTAATAATATTTCAGTAGTATAATTGTTTCAGGTGTTAAATAATTCTTTTTCCATTATATGCTTGGTTACGTAAGACTTGTTTGTTATGGAAAGAATGTATTTGATTAATATAAAGAATGATAGTATTTTACTAAACATATATTTTTAATCATAAAATAATAATTATTCTTGAATGATTACAATCGGTATTGAATTTCATCGCTTTTGTGGAGATTGTAATTCGTACGTACGCACAACAAACAATATAATTATATTGATGGTGAAATCATATGTAATTGGATTTTATATCATATATATAGAGTAATTAACATGTTTTAAGTATTTTTTAAATCATTTATATTCATTTAATACCCATCCAAAATAATTAAGTGTTTGAATAACATACAACCCCACGACGTGGAGATGGTAAGCCAAACATACGCACATATGGTGACTTTGTCATTTATAGGATGGATATGATAAAGAATATGGTTTTACCAAATTTATAATGAATAAAACTATATATAAGATAATAGACTTTTTATTTGTAATGGAAAAAACAAATAATGAAGAAGTGGATTATGAAAAGTACATGAAAGAAATGATGAAATATTTACATCTTCTTCGGGTTCTTCCTTTTTATTTGTTCAAAAAGGGCTATTTATGATGGATTTATGACCAAAGAAATTAATCTAGGATAAAGGGAGAATTTTTTTTTGACATTTGAGATGGGTTTATCTGAGTTAAATGGCATTGGAGACGTGAAATTAAAAGAAGGTGAAGTACCACTGTATAAGTGTGGTGACGGTCACATTTGGAAATGATTGAAATTTTATTTTATAATAAAATATTTTTCAGTTTCTAATGGCTCAAAAATGAATTATTTAGACTCTAAGGTGTGGATGGGTATATATCCTCTCAAATAAATAGGTTTTAAATAGTTTTATGTCACCATATTAACCTTATATTTTAGATATAAATCTTAGTTAAATAGTTTGTCATTTACAATGTCTCGTTATATTTTTTTATTATATTGTTAATAAACATACTATAAAAATTCATGAAAACACCATGGGGTTCATTATTAGTATATATAACCTTATTTATGTACTTTTTATAATCCTTAGATTTAAAAAAAATATTATATCTATTAATAATATAATATTTGTTTTAAAAACACGATTATGTCAATTATGAAACTATTTTGTATTTGGTTTTTATGAAAATCATAACTCCGTTATTACTTTAGAAAAAAATTATTCAATCAACCGTAACATGTAATATTAATCAATAAAATTAGTGGAATTCATCAAAAGTCTCAAATTACATTTATTTGTATATTTATAATATAAATTATATTAATCATTCATTAATATTGTAATTATAGTATCATCATAGTGTCATAAGTAAATTAAATTATTTTATGTCTAAAAATTATAAATAAAATATGATTATGTAGGAAACCATTTGGTATTTATAGTTATTATTTATAGTCAAATTTATCTTATGTATAAACTTATATTAAAAATGGTTTAGTTATTTAACATTGAATCTAACTCTTTTAAAACTTCATTAAAGAAAATAATAATTAATGTCTTCATCTAATCCATGAGAACCAAATGGGATTATATTTTATTCAAAAGGCTGTTTTTGGTCGAATTACGCTTATCTTATAGAATTAAGTCATTTGTAAGGATAAATATTATATAAATTTGACCCTTAATTACCCAAATTACTTTTAATTGTGGTAAATAGAAGTCAAAATTTAGTATTAACAAAAAATTATTTTCATCTTATTGAACCACATTTCACATAATGTTATCAACTATGTCTCTCTGATTTTTGAAATTCAACTTAGAGAAGTAGTAAAATCATGATTAATACGAATTTGAAAATCTTCTTAGAAGGTGGGTAAAAAACTGTAAATAGTTAAATAAATTCTTTTATATATAAACATATAATAAAACTCCTATAATAAATTACATTAAACTGTTATAGGTATTATGTATTTATTTTTACCTAAAATACATATAAATAAAATAAATAAATATTCAAATAAAAATTCCGATTTTAACCAATTACGTAGTGTTTTTCACTATTAATAAAAAACTGAAATTTTTCATAAAAATACCAAAAATTCACCCTGATCTAATTTCGATAATCTGAATTCCAAAATTATGACCATTTTGAAAAATAAAATTTATTAAATTTTAAATTTTTGGTATTACTATTAATAATGGATTTTTTTATATGTCATAGTGTTTTAGGATCATGAAGTTGCGTATAATTCAAGCTATTCCATTATTCGAAGAGAAACTATCCTTTAAAGCATGGGGTGTTATATTATATATGATACACTGGTGTTAGTATATTATCATATATTAATAAGTATTTTTGTATGTTTATGGGAAAATAAAAACAATATGCATGTTCATGAATTTTAACTCTTCTTTATATAGCCTCTTGTGGAAAAAAGTCCCAACATTGGGGGGAAATCGTTTTAAAATTTATTCTCTGTGATTGGGTGAGTGAATTAATGGATGGATTCAGGTAGTTATTTTTGGAAATGAAAAGTGATTTCCGGAATTATTTTCCAGAAAAAAATAAAAATAAATTGGACTTTATAAAACCATAGAGGTAATATGGTCTTAATAAATTAATAAGTTTTTTTTATTTATTAGGATATTTTGGACAACTAAATTTTTAGAATGTTGTTATGCAATGTTTTTACCTTAATAACATCGTTTAATTTTTAATATTTTCCCAATTAAATTTGGTCTTAAAATAATAATAAATAATTAATATTTTATCTTATTTTAATTTTTAATACGGAATCCATTTTTACAATATCAATTCAAAAATGTGATTGATTTAAATTTAAAATTATACCATAGAGGCATTTAAATAAGGGGTTTCCAAAGTTAATATTATAAAATTTATGGAATATTAAATTATAAAACATTAATATTAAATTAATTAAAATCATAAATTTAATTTCAAAATGAATATTATTTACTTAATGAAAAATTAAAATTTATTATAACTACAACATATCTTAATACATAATATAATAGAAAAATTAATTTCATTTAAAAATTAGTATTTTTAACTATTAATAAAATAATTATATACTTCAAATTATTTTTAACTAAATTGCTCAATGTTAATAATGATATGTCAATTTCAAAAACTATTAATATTTTTAAATTTTTATTTTTTAGAAATTTTTTAAAAAAATATTTTAATCATTTTGTGTGATACACAACTATCCAAACATTTAGAAATATAAAATTTTGTTTAAAATATTAATTTTTTATTAAAATGGTTATAATTATATTTATAATGAATATGTGACCACTGAGTTAATATAATAAAATTTAAAAATATTTAATATTGATAATTTATTTAATAATATTCATAACATTCAACCAAATGGCTTGGTTATAATGTTAATGTCTATATTATTATTTTTTGTTTGAGTATCTTGTTTCATTAAAACACGAATTTATAGGAATCACCCGATATAGAAGATATTTATCCTTTAGGAAAAAAATATATCTTTTATAGTATTTTTGGGATATAATATTTTATTATATTGGTGTTGAATTTCCTGTGTTATATTGAACATGATATCCATCTCTTTTATTCTTCAGGTGTTTCATACAAAATCTCTTTAATAAATTGTTTTCTCAAATTACTATATTTATGTCAATAAAAATGGATTATACATTTAAAAGAGAGATCATTAAATCCCATGTAATGATATGGGATGACACAAAAACATATGGATAATAGATAATTTGATTTACATGGGACATTTGTGAAAAAACAATCTAGATTGTAAAAAAGTAATCTTTGGTTGAATGTTATAACATGGGCATAGAAGAGAAGTATAAATATATATAGATTGTGGTAAAGATCATTGGTAAAATGAATGTTAATGGTAAATGGAATGTTAGTTATCTCCAAACCAAAAATATATATTGAGTAAAATTTCAATTTGATTAATCATATATGAGGATTATTGCATATCATTTTTTTCAAGATGCATTTCTTAATGTTGAGGAATTTATTTACTCTATTGATAGATAATTTCAGAAAAAATACATAATAAATTATTAAGAATAATTTCATTCTTTTGATGAAAAAAATTTCTTAGTCTAAATGGTTTATATCAATTATCATTTTCAAATCCTTATATACTAAAATTATGTTTCAACTAATCATGAGATCATTAAATGTGTAACAATATATTTATTATATCATTAATAAAAAAAGTGGATATAAATGGTTATCAAATTCAATAAGAAAATATCAATTACCAAAATTGTATCTATATAAATTCAACATAATCCTTTTTATATATATTTATCCTCAACATTCACCAATGATATTCCAGACCAAATATAGTGTCAAAATATTTTTATTAAAGTCATTAATTTAAGTTCCCCATAAAATATAATATTTCTCTTAATGTCACATTATAAAAATTATAATACATTTATCACCATAAAACCATAATAAAAACGAATATTCCTAGATAACTGAAATCCCATAACAAAATATATATTCATTAAATCAAATCAGTAACTAAACTGCACATAAGAAAATATAAGCCAAAAAATTAGTAATAAAATTATATATCTAAAATATTATCCCATAATATTGTATTTATAATTTTTTTATCAACATCTTTCACATATAATTGTTAAAATTCACTCAAATATCTGTTGTAAAAAAAATCCATATTTACGTTGTATTTATTTTTTAGATCAACAGTACCACTTAGGATTTACTCTCAAATCCTTTATGAAAATGTTATATTGTACAATGATTTTACATTTCATAATTATTAAATTGATAATATCAGTGTTAAAACACACCTTTAACAAAATTATATAATCCATACAAAATAAAATTAAAAATCATCATCGTTAATAATCCTTTAACTAGGATTGAACATCATATTCATTAATAGCTCTTTCTTTTTATATATAATTTGTAGTATCTTCATCATAAGAAATATAACGATTACTTATACAACCATTTAGATAATCTAAATGAGAATTGTCCCTATATTTTATTTTGTATAATTCCCAAATATTGTATATATAAAACATTGGACAATTGGTAATACCATGGGATATCATTATTATCATACATTGTGTAACCAAATATTCCACTTCCCTAGGAAATTACATGCATTGTTTCCTTTGTTTCCACACTTAAATCCTTTTCATATTTTTCTGGGACACTATATAGGATGACATTTTCCCCATTTATTACATTATGGAAATCATACATCCTTTCCTCTATAGTATCAACTATTCAATTACATAATGGACTCCATCATTCTATTCTATTGTGAGTTTGATGGTTTTATAAGTTGAATATAGTTAATCATATATTATGATAAATTATTATGTATAATCAACATTTCATTCATCCAATTAAATATATTATTTTGATTATGATCAACATGTTTTATCACGGAACCACCCGTTCTTCATAACAATGCCCAAGAACCATAACATAATCATATCACATAAACATAAATAACGGAAACATAATATTTCCACATTTCAATCTCAATATAACATTTCAGGATATTGAAATAATGAATCCATTCAAAAAGAAACCATTTCTAAAACCATTTAAAACATTTAATAAAGTGATTTTGGAATCAAAGTGTCCCATACCACCGTGAAGCTTTTAACATTTTAAACCATTAATATCCATATAAATAAATCCTTAAAACCATTTTGAAAACATGGATATTAATAAGAACAAATAATTAAAACATTTAAAACGATATTTTGGTTAAAGGGGTTTTACCAAAATTAGAGACACTTGAATACAATAATCGAGGAATAACACATAGTCAGAACTTTATAATATCATGAGAATAAAAGGATTAATGATATAATACTCCAAAGGAAAGTATATACACCATATAAGAGTGAATTGGTGCATAACAACAATAAACCCTCAATAGAAATGTCAAATGTGATGAAATCCTTTATAAAGAAGGTATCCTTAAATTAAGGACAAATAAATCTCAAAAATATGTGTGACAAATATATATACACCCAATATAAGTGGATATTAAGTTTAAAACAATAAAATTTCATTCACACATATTCAATGGATGACATATTCAATGACTACAAGTTGAACCCAATGAAATCGAAATTGGGTTAAAAAGTTCCCTTGACAGCCTAACGACATCACATCAAAATGAGTTGATGAGAGATAAAAAGTGTATCTCATCACTTGGACATATAATTTACATCAATAAGGATGTATGAGAACATATCCCAACATAAAAATATGTAAATTAAAAGACCCAATAAAAGAAGTCTTTTAAAAAGGAGGAGGGTGAAAGGTTCCCTTACCGACTTGGGTATCTTTCAAAACATACACCCCATGAAAGAAATTCAATAGGTCATTGATGTAAATACTCATAAACGAAAGAATATTACACAAAGTGTATAATAATGTGCCGTACATACACCACTCAATGGAATTTGTGGCAAATGTAGCATAAATATCACGAGAATAAAAGTGAGATGAAAAATCCCTTACGAAAACTCGGAAGCCTAACGACGCCACATAAAACTTCCGAATATGGATTGATGAGATCAAATAGAGTATCCCATAATTTTACAATAGAATTTACAGCAAGTGGAATATAAAATAAAATCCCCCAACATTTCAAGGAGGAGTTTAAAATAAGTGACATAAAGGAGAATACTTAAAAAGAAAGAGAGAGGTTAGATCTCTTACGAAAGTTCGGCAGCCTCACGGCGCCACTCAAAGCTTCCAAAATGGATTGATGAGAGAGCATAGGGTCTATCATCACATGAAATTTAAAATTACAGTAAATGTAATATAAAAGAACATCCCAATCATAAGAAATATGAGCTTAAAATAAATGACATAAAAGAGTGTACTTAAAAAGAAAGAGAGTTGTAGGATCCCTTACCTCGGGTCCGACTTGACTCGATCATTCTTTAATCTCCTGAATAATACACATGAGTTAATTTCTAATTCCTTAAGAATCTTTTCAAGTTCATTATTACTTTTATACCACTTATTACCATGTCATAAACATTATGTAATCATTTAAGTTAATAATATTCGTTTTGGCGATAAATGGTTCTTAAGTCGAAAGTGGACTTCTTACAATTACATGTTGTTCGTGTGGCCAAATGTTTATTATATCCAGAATTGTATTCATTATTTAGATATCATATATGTCATATATATCCAGTACAATCATGCATTTATAACATTACATAATCATTTAGAGGTAAGAAATGAAATGCACCGTTCATGGAGACGGTAAGCCGTACGTACACATTAATGCTACTTTCATTTCTATTTCGTATTTTATAGAATGGAATAATAATGATATAAAGGTATATTATAATTCCAGTATATTATCAAATATAATATCATATTTCCATCCTTTATACATCCCACATATGGTATTTAACGAATCAAATCACTTTGAGGGGGCGGTAGTCCGCACTTCCTTAAATGAAGATATCGCGTATACTCATAATGGAAGCCATAAAGGTAAGAAAAAAAATGAAAAATACAGAAGCATAAATAAAACATAAACATATTATATATCATATATAAAAATAGTGACATCATAATGGCCACCATTGAAGGTGTTAAATGAGTATTGAACAATCATCGTTTCGGGAGGCAGAATTTCACCATCCACGGAAACCGTATGTTCTTTAACCATTTGATATAGTTGTGTGAGCGTTTAGCTCGAATATATCTTATAAAAACATCCTAGTATATTTAATATACTGGTGTTGTTACAAAAGATGTAAATAAAAAGAGTTTAGGGGTTGGAGAAGCAAAATAAAACAAATGAACATGAGAGAATGAATTACCTTTAAAAGTGTAACTCCTTTTGATTTGAGACTAAAGGCTTCCTTTGAAAGGATTATGCCCAAAGGGAACCCTCTAGGATGAGGATAGGGATGTGGAGAGAGTAAATGGGCAGGGGTTGGCCGAGACAAAGTCTTGAGGTGTGTGTTAAATGAGGTAGAGGAGGGGGCCTTTTATAAGAGGAGAGGAGGGGCACTTTTGGAAAGTAAAGAAATATTACTTTATTTGAAAATGTGTTTCGGTTTCAAAAGGTCCCACATTGATATAATTTGTGGATAGGGTGATAAGGCTTCGAAATCTTCTCATACAATAAGTTTAGAACAGGTGTAGTTCATAGATTTTACATTATCTTTCCATTTTATTAAAATTGTCAAATAATGATGTCATCGCTACATCATTATTATGTCATAAATAATTTAATTTATTTAATGTCTAAAAATTATAAAAAAATACTATGATGTAGGAAATCTTTTTAGCTTTCCAATGAATATTTATAATCAAAACGATGACTTGTATAACCCAACTTAAAAATTGTTTTAGTAAAACATATCATGTTTGTGTCAATTTTACTTTTACATTAAATAAAATATTATTAATGTCATTTCCCAACCAAAGTGGATCCATGGGGTCCCCAAGTTGACCCATGGCTTGTATTGGTCAGCCATGATACAACCAATGAGTGTAAGACATGCGTCAAGCTCATCTCATTTTATTAAAGCATTATTTTTACCTTAAACTACACTAATTACTACTAATCGCGATTAAAAACTTAATAAGTTACTATTCACCAAAAAATTATTTTAATCTCATTGAACCACATTTTACGTCTTAATGACAACCATGTATGTCGGATTTTTGAAAATCAAAACACAATGATGACAAAATTACATTTAAACGGAAAATCAGTTTTTATAAGTACCACTTAGTGGTTTCACTATTCATCAAAAATTGAAGTTTTTCAGAAAAATCCCAAAAATTCACCCTAAGCTATATTTGATATTTTGAATTCAAAAATGAAGTCCGTTTTTCAAAATTCAAAACATATAAGTCACATTAATTAATTTAATAATTAATTCCCGCTGTCATGACAAATAGCGTGTTTTATGAAACAATAAGTATCAAAAGATTGACACTAGTTTAGGTCTGATTTCAAAGTGAAATTGATTCCAACGACCACTATTGGATTTAATGGTAAAAATATTTTCTAATTTCACTTTAAAACCAATTCAAAATATAATCTAATTATATAAATAAATTAGATTAAAAAGTGGTTTTGAATTAAAATACAACATTTTACACTATTCATTAAAAAATGAACATTATCGGAAAGATACCAAAAATTTACACAAAATACATTTTGATGTCCCGATTTTTAATAAGAGTTTTATTTGGTCCAAAAGAATGTTTAAGAGTGAAAAAAACTATATTTAATGACGGTTCTCCATCAAAAGGGGATAAGTGAACCTTTAGTGAAAACTAGTGCATATACGCCTAAAATTGAATTCTTTCTGTATTTTAAGACTTTATCTATTATTGTATAAATGTTAAAATATTTAAGAACATATATAATAATATTTTAGTTATGTCTATCCATTCCCGCCATTACAACGGCTACATGTTAACTACCATTTAAAATAATATTATTTTATTATTAGAGTGCAACGTAAGATTCCCAAGAAACTCATTGTTGCGTGTTGGGTACGCCATCGAACATAGCGTCCCCTTTAAAGTCATATTAATATTTTATTCACAAATATGGATAAATATGAAAATGTCATATTCCTTATTTACCTGGGGTGTTACATCCTTCCCCCCTTTTGGGAATTGCGTCCTCGCAATTTTAAAATTGCGCTTGGAAACATCCTTGAACGTCCCACATCAGAACAAGAGTCGGTAAAACAATCACTTTAAAATAAAGAAAGATAAGCACAAAGGTCACCCGAGTTAACCCATACTAGGATTCTAAGTATGAAAATATGGACATGGAGGAGAAAACATAGGGTCATGTTCCGATGGAGAGTGATAGAAAACATGTTTAGGAGAAAGTTAACAATAAGAAAATCACAAACTTGTGATGGGTTAAACGGTGTTGGGTTCCCCAGTAGGAAAAGTTAATAGAAATCATTTTCGTTTTATGTTACTTTATATTGAGAAATTTATTCATAAGGAAGCATAATCACTTATCATGTTGACTTTCATCTTTTACTAGATTCCTTAGTCAAACTCATATTTTTTCCAAAAGACGAGTATTTAGGGAGACTTGTTCGCATTAAGAGTACTATAATCAACTTCTAGAGAATCACCTAATCCCCAAAAGAGAACTATATACATCCCATGTATTTAGGCTTTAACCAAAACCAAAACCAAAAAGGTTAGTACAAGATCAGATAATCCAGAAAAGGATAACCCCTTATAAAAAGAAAATCTATTCTTAATCTCCAAAATTTGTCCAACAAAACCCAAAGTTCAACGAGGACCATCCGATAAACAATTTGTCCATAAAATTATTCAAAGTAAACCAATATAAGATTGAAACCCAAATATTTGAAGGATTTAGTCACATAGTCTTCCAAGTTAAATCGTAACATTTATCTCCAAACAACATCAGTTGCTCCTAAATTCTCACATTGAATAGTAATTATCCTAATCACATATCCTCCAAAATCAACTTACTCTTAATTCATAAAATCATATAACTAAAAATAATCATTCAAACTAACCAAGGACTTCACGTAGTCCAGTGGTAGGCGATAAATACCAGTCGCACTTTGGTTGTGGTTCGATTCCCGCAGCATTGTCCGACACGACGTGTTGTCACACGGTCTGCGTGTTGTCCTTTTTCAAAAACTATATAATTCTCAAATCATTACCCCAAAAGGGATAAAATCATAAAAAATAACCATAACATAATTTAACCTCAATTTTATCTCATGCCTTTCACTTCAATCATAACATAAGGTAACCCATAATTACCTCAAAAGTAAGGATCATATAAACCCAAATGGTTCTTTATAACTATGTCCACAAAAGAAAAGATAACTATTACTTGAATAGAATTTTCCTATATTAATCATCAGGGTTACACATAATATAAAAAGTCTTCAAATGTAACCCAATCATCAAAAGAGACTTAATACTCTTAAGAATTTCACCCTAACTCTTGAAGCCCTTATATGTTGACATCTTACTCATTCAACATTCTTCATGATCCATTATCCATTCCTTTCAAACTTATTCCGAAATACCTCTTTCCTACAAACAAAATCATGAATCATATCCTAAGATTCCAAAATAAGAAAACAATAGTCATGAAATAGTACATACCTTTGATTGGTCATTGTCAGTTTCTTCATCCTCAATCGGAATGGAATTAGGTATTGGTAAATGAATATTGGTACGCTCTTGGTGACCCCATTCACGAAACTTCTTCATAGTACATGTGTTTTCATAATGACCATGCACACCACATTTAAAACATTCAATTGAACCCTCAGAAAGAACTTCTTTCCCTTTCCTCGAGTCAACTGGATGCTTCCTTTTTTCATGGCAGGTTCTTGCTTTATGACCTTCATTTCCACATCTATAGCATATTTCTGTCCCTTTGAAACATTTTCCTAGGTGTTTATTTCCACATCATTGACACATAGGTTTTTGAACACACTTACCTTTATGATTATTACCTATACTTCCGTAGGGATTTTTTTCTTGCATATATGATTCCTTAGAGAAATCTCCAAGGTTTAGGTGGTCAATCGTGACTCCAGATAGTTGGTTGAGGATAATCAAATGAGTTCTCATTGCAGCTCCCATATCATTCAGTTGCTTGCTCAAAAAACTGTCACAGTTTCCTTCACATCCACTGTTACTTTGGTGCCTGCTAGATCCAGCCATTTGCTAAAACCAAAAAGGTCAGTGTGAGTATATCAAAAAAACCATCATGTACAAATAAGTAAGATAGACAATAATATATACTTACTCATTCAATTTATCTAAAACTAAGACTCTTTCTGAAATCCTAACCATTATGGTAATTGTCAATTACGCTTAAAGAATAACCTAACCTCTAAAGTTATCGAAACCGACCTTTGATACCAACTATAAGGCCCCAGCCTTAAACCTTACTTAAACTTGAGTTATTAGAATATTACACATTGAGGATCTTTTCAGGTTTAGAGTTTTAGAGAATTAGATCATGAAACATTCATTACATTCCACATTTAAACAAGGTGGTTACATAAAAGACAATATTCATTCTTCCCATCAATGGAAACCTTTTTAAAATAAAACACATATTCTTTCTTGACACATCCTTTACACTATCGTCACATCATGTACCATTCCCTTGACCTGTGAAAAGCATTTCAAAAACTTGGGATGAGCATAAAAAGGTCAGTAAGGGTTATAAAAATATTGAAAGGAAACATGAGTTCATATATACATAAGAATGAAATCATACTTTACCCATAAAACATAGGCATATCAAATCATGAATAAATCATAGAAAACATATGACATAAAGGTAACTTGAGGAATTCATAACATTCTTACGTAGGGAGTAACCCTCTTGGTTACGTTTGGAATACCCATCACTGTATATTCCCTAAATCTCTTCGGAGAAACCTTAACGTTTCACTCCTTCGCGTTACCCAATGCATTGGAGAGCTATATCGGGCTCACCCGCCCTTAGTTTATCACGGAACCACCCGTTCATCATAACAATGCCCAAGAACCATAACATAATCGTATCACATAAACATGAATAAAGGAAACATAACATTTCCACATTTCAATCACAATATAACATTTTAGGATATTTAAATAATGAATCCATTCAAAAAGAAACCATTTCCAAAACCATATAAAACATTTAATAAAGAGATTTTTGAATCAAAGTGTCCCATACCACCTTGAAGATTTTAACATTTTAAAACATTAATATCCATATAAATAAATCCTTAAACCATTTTTAAAACATGGATATTAATAAGAACAAATAAATAAAACATTTAAAACGATATTTTGGTTAAAGGGGTTTTACCAAAATTAGAGACATTTGAATACAATAATCGAGGAATAACATTTAGTCAGAACTTTATAATATCATGAGAATAAAAGGATTCATGATATAATACTCCAAAGGATAGTATATACACCATATAAGAGTGAATTGGTGCATAACAACAATGAACCCTCAAAAGAAATGTCAAATGTGATGAAATCCCTTATAAAGAAGGTATCCTTAAATTCAGGACAAATAAATCTCAAAAATATGTGTGACAAATATATATACACCCAATATAAGTGGATATTAAGTGTAAAACAATAAAAGGTCATTCACATATATTTAATGGATGACATATTCAATGACTGCAAGTTGAACCCAAAGAAATCGAAATTGGGTTAAAAAGTTCCCTTGACAGCCTAACGGCATCACATCAAAATGAGTTGATGAGAGATAAAAAGTGTATCTCATCACTTGGACATAAAATTTACATCAATAAGGATGTATTAGAACATATCCCAGCATAAAAATATGTAAATTAAAAGACCCAATAAAATAATTCTTTTAAAAAGGAGGAGGGTGAAAGGTTCCCTTACCGACTTGGGTATCTTTCAAAACATACACCCCATGAAAGAAAGACAATAGGTCATTGATGTAAATAATCATAAACGAAAGTATATTACACAAAGAGTATAATAATGGGCAGTACATACACCACTCAATGGAATTTGTGGCAAATGTAACATAAATCTCACGGGAATAAAAGTGAGATGAAAAATCCCTTACGAAAACTCGGCAGCCTAACGGCGCCACATAAAACATCCGAATATGGATTGATGAGTTCAAATAGAGTATCCCATCATATTACAATAGAATTTACAGAAAGTGGAATATAAAATAAAATCCCCCAACATTGCAAGGAGGAGTTTAAAAGAAGTGACATAAAGGAGAGTAATTAAAAAGAAAGAGAGAGGTTAGATCTCTTATGAAAGTTTGGCAGCCTAACGACACCACTCAAATCTTCTAAAATGGATTGATGAGAGAGCATAGGGTCACTCATCACATGAAAAAAAAATTAAAGTAAATTTAATATAAAAAAACATCCCAATCATAAGAAAGATGAGCTTAAAATAAATGACATAAAAGAGTGTACTTAAAATGAAAGAGAGTTGTAGGATCCCTTACCTCGGGTCCGACTTGACTCGATCGTTCTTTAATCTCCTGAATAATAAACATGAGTTAATTTCTAATTCCTTAAGAACCATTTTCAAGTTCATTATTACTTTTATACCACTTATTACAATGTCATAAACATTATGTAATCATTTAATTTAATAATATTCGTTTTGCCGATATTTGGTTCTTAAGTCGAAAGTGGACTTCTTACAATTACATGTTGTTCGTGTGGCCAAATGTTTATTATATCCATAATTGTATTCATTATGTAGATATCATATATGTCATATATATCCAGTACATGCATGCATTTATAACATTACATAATCATTTAAAGGTAAGAAATGAAATGCACCGTTCATGGAGACGGTAAGCCGTACGTACGCATGAACGCTACTTTCATTTCTATTTCGTATTTTATAGAATGGAATAATAATGATATAAAGGTATATTATAATTCCAGTATAATATCATATATAATATCATATTTCCATCCTTTATACATCCCACATATGGTATTTAACGAATCAAATCACTTTGAGGGGGCGGTAGTCCACACTATCTTAAATGAAGATATCGCGTATACCCATAATGGAAGTCATAAAGGTAAGACAAAAATGAAAAATACAGAAGCATAAATAAAACATAAACATATTATATATCATATATAAAAATAGTGACATCATAATGGCCACCTTTGAAGGTGTTAAATGAGTATTGAACAATCATCATTTCGGGAGGCAGAATTTCACCATCCACGGAAACCGTATGTTCTTTAACCATTAGATGTAGTTGTGTGAGTGTTTAGCTCGAATAAATCTTATAACAACATCCTAGTATATTTAAGATACTGTTGTTGTTACAAAAGAAGTAAATAAAAAGAGTTTAGGGGGTTGGAGAAGCAAAATAAAACAAATGAACATGATAGAATGAATTACCATTAAAAGTGTAACTCCTTTTGATTTGAGCCTAAAGGCTTCCTTTGAAAGGATTCGGCCCAAAGGGAATCCTCTAGGATGAGTAGAGGGATTTGGAGAGAGTAAATGGGCAGGGTTTGGCCGAGCCAAAGGCTTGAGGAGTGTGTTAAATGAGGTAGAGGTGGGGGCCTTTTATAAGAGGAGAGGAGGGGGACTTTTGGAAAGTAAAGAAATATTACTTTATTTGAAAATGTGTTTTGGTTTAAAAAGGACCCACATTGATATAATTCGTGGATAAGGTGATAAGGCTTCTAAATCCACTCATCCAATAAGTTTAGGACAGGTGTAGTTCATAGATTTTACATTATCTTTCCATTTTATTTAAATCGTCAAATAATGATGTCATCGCTGCATCATTATTATGTCATAAATAATTTAATTTATTTAATGTCTAAAAATTATAAATAAATACTATGATGTAGGAAATATTTTTAGATTTCCAATGAATATTTATAATAAAAAATATGACTTGTATAACCCCACTTAAAAATTGTTTTAGTAAAACATATCATTTTGTGTCAATTTTACTTTTACATTAAATAAAATGTTATTTATGTCATTTCCCAACCAAAGTGGATCCATGGGGTCCCCAAGTTGTCCAATGGCTTTTCATGGTCAGCCGTGATACAACCAATGATGGTAAGACATGTTTCAAGCTCATATCATTTTATTAAAGCATTATTTTTACCTTAAACTACACTAATTACCACTAATCGCGATTAAAAACTTAATAAGTTACTATTCACCAAAAAATTATTTTAATCTCACTGAACCAAATTTTACTTCTTAATGAAAACCATGTATGTCAGATTTTTGAAAATCAAAACACAATGATGGAAAAATTTCATTTAAATGGAAAATCAGTTTTTATAAGTACCACTTAGTGGTTTCACTATTCATCAGAAATTGAAGTTTTTCAGAAAAATCCCAAATATTCACCATATGCTATATTTGATATTCTGAATTCAAAAATGAAGTCCGTTTTAAAAAATTCAAAACATATAAGTCACATTAATTAATTTAATAATTAATTCCCGCTGTCATGACAAATAGCGTGTTTTATGAAACAATAAGTATCAAAAGATTGACACTAGTTTAAGTCTGATTTCAAAGTGAAATTGATTGCAAAGACCACTATTGGATTTTATGGTAAAAATATTTTCTAATTTCACATTAAAACCAATTAAAAATATAATCTATTCATATAAATAAATTATATTAAAAAGTGGTTTTGAATTAAAATATAACATTTTACACTATTCATTAAAAAATGAACTTTATCAGAAAGATACCAAAAATTTACACAAAGTAAATTTTGATGTCCCGATTCTTAATAAGAGTTTTATTTGGTCCAAAAGAATGTTTAAGAGTGAAGAAAACTATATTTAATGACGGTTCTCCATCAAAAGGTGATAAGTGAACCTTTAGTGAAAACTAGGGCATATACGCCTAAAATTGAATTCTTTCCGTATTTTAAGCCTTTATCTTTTACTGTATAAATGTAAAAATATTTAAGAACATATATAATCATATTTTAGTTATTTCTATCCATTCCCGCCATTACCATGGCTATATGTTAACAACCATTTAAAATAATATTATTTCATTATTAGAGTGCAACGTATGATTCCCAAGAAACTCGTTGTTGCGTGTTGGGTACGCCATCGAGCATAGCGTCACCTTTAAAGTCATATTAATATTTTATTCACAAATATGGATAAATATGAAAATGTCATATTCCTTATTTACCTGGGGTGTTACAACATCATAAATGTAACACAATTTCATTTTTGTATATTTTTCTTTGGAAAGAAGGTATTTTCAGATAAATCTAATCATCTTGTAATTACATAGTCATACTTACAACTTTTTATCAACATATATCCCATAACCTTTTAGAATTAATTATATTTATAATAATAAATGAGTTTAACTAAATAATCATAATATTTTTAACAAATGGGAATCATTCATATAATATAATGAACATATTAATCCATATATAGTCATTAACATAACCCATATATTCATTATATAAAATATCATTATAGAAAATTAATAGATGAAATATCTTCATAACATTGTTAAATGGATCATAGGATGATGTGACATAATATTTATAGTATTTATAAACATATGCGACAAAAATAAAATATCATATGTGATCATAGTTTGAGAATATAAGTATAATCAATATACTTATAAAATCCTTGACAACAATTACTAGGACATAATCATGGTGTAAATCTATATAAAAAATCTAACATGTTTTAAAAAATTGATTTTAAAAAAATTACACATGAGATAATAAAATAGCCATGGGAATAAAAAAATAGAATGAAATATATTTTAAATTTGGTCTAATCACAATTATATAAATCATTACACTTATTTGGACTACTATCCGTTTCACACACATTTGAGAATAAAAAGTATTCACATGAACACTTTATCTCTGGAGATAATGGATTTTAAGAAATAACCTAGAAAATGATAAGGGATCCCACCCATCAATAATCCATATATACTTTATCATTCTGTAATAAATGACTTTTAAAATCATAGTGAAACTATGTAAATATATTTTTTGTAATATTACATCTATATGAAAATAATTCAATTTTTAAAAACCCATGTATTTAATAATTAGATAGGTAAAATATTAAAAACAAAAAATATATATTTTATATAATAATAAATCAATTTAAAGAAAAATACCATCCATTAATTTATAATAAAAACACATATAAATAAAATGGGTTCCATTAATAAAATCATATAGAACCAAGGGAAGGAAATTTTGGTACAATGAAATAAATTAACAATCATGGTACATACCATTAAAAAATATAATAAACAATATAGTATTTACATTTCATACATAATGGATAAATTGTTAAACTAAATATAATTCATAATTATTCGATGTATATCATCATAGTGAATAAAAATAAATTAAACATCTTTGAGATAATGTGTTTATCATAGAAAGGATTTAGAAGAATAATTATTGTTTAAATACAAAAAAATCATTAAATGAAAAGTTAGTGACATACAACATATCTAAAAGGGAATAAAATTACCTAATAAATCTAGAAAATGATGATGGTTGCTTAAAGAATATATTATCCAATGATTAATAAAGTAGTCTGAAATGGTTTTTGTCATAGATGAAAACAATATTTTTAAATGAATGATTCAAATGGTATGATATATAAAAGGACTAATAAATTAATAGTTTTATATTATGAGTATAATACAGAAAAATAAATATATATATATATTAAATAGATATTAAATCATGAATCATGAATCCAAAAACTATAATTCCTTTTTATTATGAATTTAAAATTGGAGAAAAAAATAGGACATTGTTAAAACAACATCATAAAATATTTAAAAGACATATAAACATGTTATTTTAATAATTAATCATAGATATAATGAAGAGAAAAATTTATAAAAACATATTTTTTAAATAATTCATCACGTATAATGGACCCTTGAAATTGGTATAGGGATTTTTCTTATAAATTATAATGTAATGATAGGAAATTAAGTAATTACTACAAAGGATGATTTTTTAATGCTTAATATTTTTTAAAAATGTTCTAAAATGTTTAATAAACCAATTATTATGGATACCCATGACTTTAAATCATAATAAAATAAAATTTTTTACATTAATTAAAATTAAATAAAAACAATAGTTCAGGATGCACTACTTATTTGTGAGACAATGTATAGAAAACATCATCAAAAAATTAAAACAAGGATTCACTGTTTTAATCTTTATAATGACATAATAAATCCCTTTTAGATCCTAAAAATATAGAGGATAACCTATGGAATAAATAAACTAAATGGTTGTATAAACAATCCATATTAATTCAAAAAACAAAATCACAGAGTATAAAATGTGATTCTAAAGGAATAAAATGGTATCATGAATGTAAAGGACCAGGAATTATATTTTTTGATCATATCATAATGAAAATGTAATTATAATTTTATATAAACATGGGAATATGGAAAAAACCTAAATATTTATGTAAAAATGTTTAATTTATAGAATCAAATACAATAGCATATAGTTGAAAGTGTCCCATTTTGGATTAGGATAACTCTCAAATCCAATAGATATCATATAATTTGACAATAATGTGACACAATTCATTGCAATTCTATGTGGGCACACTTATCATAACAAGAGCAAGAAAATGTTATTCATTCATGGAATAAATCGTTAGTCTTAATCCTAAATATTACCCCTATACAGAAATGGGTTGGATAATCTTATCATATATCACATATATGTGAAATATCATCATGGATTATACACAATATGATAATGAATCATTATTTTATGATCGTATAATAAATATAACCATTTTAAGGAATCTATATTCCAAAAAGTGATGATAAAATAATGAGTGGATAGTTTAGCTTGAAAATTTACAACATGTGTTGGGTTTTAATGATTATGTAAAAGACTATTTAAAAATTTAAAATAATAATTATTTAATATAATACAAGAAATTTAAAAGTATAATAAATGTATTTTTTAGATAACAAATGTTTTTTAGGAAAAAAATTATTGAATGGTATGTGGAATGGGGTAGGTGATACAGATGTTCCCTTTCTTCAAGTTTACATAATTAATGAAAATGATATTGTATCCTTTATTAAATTTATATATAAATCATTGAATGGTGAAATAAAATAGTTTTATATTTTGGAATGCAATATAAATAATATATAAGAAAAAATTATGTATAATTTGTCGAAAAAAATTATTAAAGAGAGACAGAAATCAACCAAAAAAAATACAGTGGGTTTCAAACACCCCAACATTATATTCTATAATTCTTAGGAGCATATAATTTATAACATTAATATTCAAATAAACATAAATATTTACACAATTAACAAAAATTAACTCATATATATGACTTAATAAAATAAATTTTTTCCATATTTTATATCATTTGAACTACATACATCCTTTAGTTTCAATATTACATGGGATCTCATTCCATGGTACTGGGATTTTATCACATGAGAATAAATATTTATATACATAGAAAATAGATATTAAACCTATAATTTTAATAATTTTTAATTAATTTCATTCCAAAAATTACAATTCCCTTAAAATATAAGTATGTGTTCTGATATTGGGATAGTTATTTTGGTAAAAACCATATTGTTTTATATTTAGTTTTATGGTAGCTTTACCAAACATCATTATCTTGTCTTGTTTTATTTAGTAGTATGGGAATATACTCATTATTTAATGTTAATATATAAAATATATAAATAATTATTACATTTTTAACAATTGTATGTATATTAAAATAGAAACTAATTCTGATAATTAGAAACAAAATATCACAATCCACAGAGGCAGTGAGTCATCATAATAATTAAAGTTATTTTAATATATAGTTTAAGAGTATATGATAAGGGTAATTATAGTAGATATTCCATTGTAAATATAATATTATAATTTTTATATGATGTTATATTTATTTCTCAATGATGGATGGGTGAGTGGAGGAGAAATAAGAAGAACAATACAATAAAAAATATATAGTTTTTGAATAATTCCTCTTGAATATTGTTTCATTGAAGTATAAATTAATCCATATGGAATTTTTTATTTTGTTATACTAGAAACACTTTTACATGGGGGAGAGGTTTAAAATATATTTTGGTAGATATATATGTAATGATACGAGGCATAGACAATTTGTGGAGAAGGGGATGTGGTGGATGATATTTATCAAGGTGGGGAGGGGTATGTTTTGAATCAAATAATCATTAGAATATTACTTTTCTACAAGAATATAAATAGTGTTGATTGCAAGGACAATATATAGTATATTCTTTTTGTCATTTTAAACTAATAAGGGATTAATTAACCCCTTATAAAATTAATCATTTATTGGACCTATAATTTCAAAAACATTATTTTGTCATATTAGACAATTCAAAAAATATTTTACCAATTTAAAAAGATAAAAATAATTTACAATCATATTTTTTCAATAATTTTTATTCAAAAAATAAAATAATTCATAAGGTAGAAAATTTTTATTAATGAAGAATATAATTTTAATAAAAGTATACATTATTTGATGAATATGAATTTCTATTTTATGATCTGTGATCAAACCCATTGAAAAAGTTATTATGGTGTAATAATCATATATTATCATTAAAATTCATTTTAATATTAATTTATCTATATTTTTTTTATTAAAATAAAATTAAATTTCTTTAGGTTTATGTTTTTTAATTACAAAATAACATATATCTTATTCAAAAATTAAAAAAAAATTAAATAATTTTTTATTAATTTATTTACTAGTTTTAGTAAAACAATATGTCAAATATTAATTTTATAATAAAAAAAATATTATAATAAACTTTTATGTTATGAATCTTTTATAATATTCTGATTACTTTTATTAACATTTAGATTACTATTTAAATGCTTCAATTAGTGTTATAATGGTCCACATGGAAACATTCATTGGGGGTACCTATGAGCTATATATAAAACAAATTTCATTAATTATACATTCAATTATAGTTTCACTAAGGGTTATATATATATATATTATTTTTAAATATTAAAATTATATATATAATATTTTTTGTTGTTCTATTATGTGGTTATTTATGTAGTTATTCTAGTGGATCATGAAAAAATGAATTTTCATATTTTAGTTATATTAATATAAAAATTTATCTTATTATAATATGTTTAGATATAATGGGCATGTTTATTAACAAAATTTAATATTAATTATAATATAATAAAATGTTTTTTCATCTAATAGTTTTTGACTTTTGATAGTATTACTCCATTTTCAACATTTTGAATCACTGATGTATAGATGAAATCATCATGAAATTTTATAATATTTCATCAACTATTTTAGTCCTTGAAAACAAATATTTTAAAACATCATCATATCACACATGTGATTTAAATATCATCCAAAAAATTTATTCATATGGTGATATTTGTATTCATATTTGAAAGATAATATTATATGCTAACATAACTAGAGAAAGATATTTTTTCTATAATCCATTGAAGGGCATTGAGAATTCTATCAAAATATTTTATAGGGTATGGATATTATACATAGATTGGCCCTTATTTATTTGATGATAATCAATACAGATGTTCAAATTATATTTTAGATAACATAGAATAATCTACTAAAATATGGGGGTAATAAATAGATCCAAATGTAATAAAATTGATACTAGTGTTCAATGTAGCCTTACAAAAACTATATTTTATATGATAACATGTTTATTGAGTAATATGCCATGTGGAATTGAAATTATGTGAGCATTATATGTAATATGTTACATGCTAACACATATGTAATTAATAACTTTGGATGTCATTCAAATACTTTTGAAAACCCATTTATAATGATATTAAATTTCAATGTAGGTATAGTTTATAGTTATATAATTCATTTAAGAGTTTTACACTTCACATTAATGAGATGAAATTTTATGAAAATTTATATTTATTCTCTAATATACATCATTATTCTATTCCCACCAAAATTTCACTTATTGATCTATATACAAATCCATTTTCCCTATGTATATGGGGATGGTAGATTTTTTTCAACATTGAATTGCTACTTATTCAATGAATTTTGTAATGGTACTCATAATAATGACCAAAATATTATAAATCCTTCATCATCTAATATAAACTTCTAATATTTTAATTTTCTTATAGATTCATCTTTCTTATATATTTTCATATCCTATCAATGTGGACCCTTTATATTATATATTAGAGTTGGTTGGGAATTCATTTCCACATTTAATGATGAAATCCATTCATTTATTACCGTAATGTACATTTTATTAATGTTATTGAAGATCATATAAATTTAAATTCATATCATTTATATAGTCACATCATACTTTCTTCCCTAAGCATATTCAACATCATTTTTCCCCAATGTGTATGTTTTTTAAGAAGTTATAGTATTTGACCAGCTTTAATAATATTCACTTTTTTATATAAACCATTGTCTATGTAAATATATATTTTAGGATCATATAATTAGAATATATTTTACACTTCTCCCATATAGATAATTTTACCAAATCATAAATTCGGTATTACTACAAACATCTCTACATCATGCATCAGATAGTTTCCCTCATGAATATTCAACGGACTTGATGCATTGGATAATACAATCACATTCTATACCAATATAAAACCCATGATCCACTTCTTATAATTGTTTTATATCAACAAAAGTTACTTGGTTTGGTTAGTCTAAGTACATGTAAATTAATAAACAATTTTTTCAATTCCTTGAATATCTATTGATAATATTTATAGTAGATAAATTTTACCCAAAATTGAGTTATCTCGTATAGGGGATTTTATAATCATGAGGTGCTTCCATAATTATTCATCATTACCATCCATGGGTAAGGAAACTATGAATCATCATTAAAAATTATGGTCTTGGAAACATATGAATTTCAACAATCTTCGTTGAGTCCACATATATCCCTTTAAAGTGATTTTTTCTCTGAAAATGATACATAATCTCACTCTCTCAGTAAATTATACATCACATAACATATTACATATAATTTCATAGTGCCTTTAGAAAATTATATAATTTTTCACGATGAGCCCATATTGATTTAGAATAAGTCAGAATACCGTCAATAAATACTACCATCAAATGCATTGGTAATGATTAATATTTGTATTCATTTAGTCTAGAATTTATTATGGGAAACAATTATTATTATGTTATCCACATTGAACACATATTTTTAATGCAACTGTAAGATAGATTTTTTGTGAATATATTCCTTAGTCATATTCAATTGGATTTATGTCAATTAATAATCTACTATAGAGATATACTGGGACTCACATAATTTATTAAATAGGTCTTCAATATATAGAAGAGGATACATTTTCTTATTATTATTTTTCTGAATTCATGGTAATCAATGATGTGGCACATTTACCAATCATTATTCTTGATGAAGAGTATGTGAACACCACATATTGAAGACCATGGGTGAATAAAATAATTTTACATATTAAAAAACCTTTATAGTTATTTGTTTTAGAAATTTTTATTTTTTTTTGAAAACTAACCCTCTATGTAAAAGAATTTTTTTCAAGGAATCATATTTAGATTCATTGTAATGAGGTTTTTGTAAATAATGGTGAGTGATCAGATCTAAAAAAAGAGATAATTTTTCTTTTCTTATTCAGAAAAATTAGTCATATATTTACAAGACGTAGATAATCATATTCGGGTCCATCAGCATTACACTGAAATTAATTTAATTCAAATGAATCAGTGAAATAATGAATTTTCTAATTTGTTTTTAAAAAATAATGGTAATCCATGAGTAATAAGGTTTTCATACATTCAAAAAAAAATTCGATAATTCATTTATGATCTAGTTGTTCACATAAAAAAAGATAAATTTATTTATTAATTCATTTCACAAATTATTGAAGAGGTTTTTTTAATTTCAAATTCAAACTGTAATGATTTCAATAATAATAGGAAAAACATCATAATGAGAATTCCATAATTATAGGAATTTCATAATAATTTTAATTACATCGTAATGGTAATATCATCATTTTGATAATTCAATTATAATATAAATTTTATCATAATGAGAATTCCATAATAATGGAAATTTCATCTTAGTGATAATTCCATCATAATGAAAAATTTAAAACAATGAGAATTTCACCATAATGAGAATTCTATAATAATGGGATTCAAGTCATTTTGAGAATTATAGACATCAGGTACTATAGAATTAAATTATCCATTGGAAGCATAATAATCATTTTCTACTCTAAATGATCATACTCCGACAAAGGGGGAATATGATCATGCACAGATTAATCCAACCCCAGTTGAAAGAGGATGGGATATTGAAAATTATATTTGGGCCAATGAAAGGATTGAAATTAGTTGATAAATAAACATATTTTAATGGGAAGAGAAATAAATAGATTGAAATGATTTGAGAATGGTACGATGAATTAAAGCGTTAATCAGGAATTTTAATTTTTAGTAAATCTTGTTGATATCAAATGAGGTTTGAAGAAGTATATTTTGACATTTTAATTGTGTGAAATTTGAATAGAATTGTATATTTATGGAAGCATATATGGTTTCAAAATTTCCATCATTTTTACTCTGATTCTCAAATAAATACTTCTTCGGATCATTTATCCATTCAGAATATTCAAAAACATGAAAAAGGTGAAGTGAATTATATTTAATATGTAAACGTTTCCATATAATTAACTAATAATTGAATTGATCATTCAATAAATGATTATGTTTTTTATATTGAGTGTGAGATTATTATATTCAAACAATAAATTCCATCATTATCTTATTTTAAAGGACTGGATCCAGTGTTATTATATTCATAGAATCAGATCCAGAATAATCATATATAAAAACTCAGATTATGAATCTTGAATAATTGTATTCATAAAATCGAATCTTGATTCTGGCATCATTCTATTTAAAAAATTGAATATAGAATCTAGAATCCAAATATTGAGAAAATTCGATCCTGGTAAACAATATTGTGGATTTTAACTATGAAATTGTTGTGATGATTATGACTACGCTATTTTTATTACAAACATAGACATGATTTATTACATAAAACATCACATGATACAATAAATAATATCAACAGTTTTAGTGTCTTGGGTATTAGGATCATTACATAAAAACATGAAACAGAAATACCACATCTTTATTGAAAACATCCTTTACATGACCACGACATTCACTCGTATATAGCATTTCATGGGATAAACTAAGGACATGCATATGAAAAGGGGGATCTATAGAGCCCAGTAACAGAGTACACATGGAATAACATGAGGAGTACAATACATGTTAGAAAATAGGCATGTCAATAGAGCATAAAAGAAACATGAACATATAGTCATGATAAAGCATGATAATAATAACATGGAAATGTGGCAACAACACCTAACATGGAATTATAATGATCCAAGTCTCATTGCACATAGAGCATGAGTAAATCCTCATTTCACATGATGTATCATGACACAATACTTTAACCAATGCATTGGAGTGCTATAAGGG
This sequence comes from Viscum album, assembly GCA_963277665.1. NCBI lineage: Eukaryota > Viridiplantae > Streptophyta > Magnoliopsida > Santalales > Viscaceae > Viscum > Viscum album. The sequence goes on from OY728132.1 coordinate 1,972,310,198, forward strand.
CGCACCCTTCTTAAATTTTTTTTTTCATGCATAAGTGTGCCACATGGATCATAAAATAAGGATTCATAAAACATAGTCATTTATTATATGATGAAAGAATGTGGAATTAAAAAATTATACTTTATAATCAATAAGTAAATGTTATTAATGGTAAATACCCTTGATTGAGAAATGGGCATGGTATTCACTGCACAATGGCATTGGCATAGAAAATAGGTGCAATTTCATGAGCGTAACGGCATGACATAAGAATTCATAAATATGGTTGATGAGATAGAATGACGTTACTCATCATATTAAAATGTAATGGACATTAAGGAGGTCATATAGATACATGTCCCAACAATTGTAATGTAATTTAGATTCATGATACAAAAGTATTTCTAGAATGTAAAAGAGGAGAGAGAAGTTCCTTTCGGAATTTCGGCAAAGTAACAGGTGTACATGGGAGGCATTTAATGCAAGAGAAATGGTCTCCCATCATTCAAACATAAAGAGGTCAGTATGAGGGAGGTGTGAAACCACACCCCAACATTTATAATTAAAATTAAAAGGGAAAAACAGCTTAAAGAAAATTGGACAAAATGATAAAGGAAGAAAAAACCCTTACTTGGAAGTGTGCGTCCAAAGGCTAGAGAGATGATTTTGAGAGGCTTCATGGAAAATAGGGTCACCTTGGGAGGATTCTAGATAGAGTAGGGTAGTGGTTGGATGAACTCCAAAGGAAATGAGTGGGGAGAAGTGGGAGCATGGGTGGGTTTATATAGGAATGGTGAGGGAATTCTTTATTATTTAGGTTTGGGTCCCCTTACATTAAATTAATCTAAACCACACACCATACCATGGTTTTTGCCCATGTTTTTTTGCAAGGGGAAGAGAAAAATAAATATTTTATAAGGCAAAAATCATAACTTCATAAAGTATTATTGTTTCTTATGTGGAGGTGAGTCACACTCCCATGGAAATTATTTTAAAAAGGCATGGTGTTCAATAAGTCTTGAGGGGTCCATTAATGCATTGAAAAGTAAGTAAAACAAACCCAAAATCACATTATTTTAATGGTAAAACATATTTTTCCCGAATAAAAGGATTATATTATTTTATTACATAACTGTTGGGTCATTATGATGTCATAAAAGACATTATATATTTAAACGGTATTTAATTTTTACCAAAAAATTTTACAGTCTCAAAAAATTACGAAAAATTCACTGTTGGATAATTTCGATGTCATGATTCCAAAAATAACATTTATTGTATCTAAATAATTTTCTAAATATGTTAATTTTCACTTTTAAAATAAAAACTGACATTTATCGAAAATTCACAGGTTTTGAAAAAAGTGGCTTTCAAACCTTAATAAAATTTTTAATTGCATTCATAAAATTATAAGATAATTTATATTTAATGAAAATTAATTTAATAATAAAATTAATATTTTATTAAAATATTATTTAATTCAAAAATCCATTAATTTACTAAAATATATTTCTTAATTAAATAATAAAAAAACACCATTTGTACTTTAAAAACTATTTACAATGTATCAAAAATGACTAGAAATTATATTCATTATTATTTAAAAGAATAATGTACATGAACATCGTACTACTTAGTTGTTACAAAAACCCTTAAAATAGCCGCATAAGCCCTAACGGTAAGGTGTGCGATGGTGAAGAACTCTTGGGGTGGCTCAGATAACATCGCTCGAGTGGTAATCTCTATCAACTTCCACTATTCTCGTAGATGGTCCCGTTCGAGCATGACATCATATAACTCTGCTTGGGATTGGTCACAAGAGAATCCCAAGGATGCCACCTCTTTTATGAGCTCTGAAAAATGGGCTTCATATGGGGCAATTCAAATGGATGAGGCCATCGCTTCTTTTGACTGTGTAAATTGGATTTGTTAAAGACCTATATTTATACTAATCATGGGATCACTGTTCAACGGCTATATTAGAAACAGTCAAAATTCATAACATAAAACAAATGAAGATGGAATTTTATATAAACATAAATATAAATTTAATTAGATCAAGAGGGATTTACATTAATGAAACTTTGGGTCATTACAATATTCCCCCCTTAAGAAATTTTTCCCTCAAAATTTTCCTTTTCCCACACTAAAAAAATGTGGGTAACTCAGCATCATCATATCCTTTGATTCCCAAGTCACATCTTCAAACTTGTGGTTTCTCCACAACACCTTGAAAAGGGGAATTGCCTTATTTTGTAGAACTTTTTCTCTACGATCTAGGATCTTTGCCCATTGTTCTTCATAAGAAAGATCATCTTCCAATTGTACCACCTCGGAAAAGAGTACATGTGAAGGGTCAGGTATGTACTAAATTAAGAGGGATACATGATAGATATCATGTAATTTGGCCATGGTAGGTGGAAGTTCTGGTCAATAGGCCACAACCCCGACACGATCAAGAATCTCTAAGGTGTTGATGTACCTTAGACATAACATCTCTTTCCTTCCAAACCTCATGAACTTATTCCATAGAGATATGCATAGAAACACCAAGTCTCCATCTTTAAACACAAGGTCTCATCGACGATTATCTGCATAACTCTTCTATCGACTCTAAGATTCCTTGATATGATGCTGAATGGTTTTCACCTTCTCCACCATTACTTCAACCATTTCTGGTCCATGTAGCTTATGTTCACTGGCCTCATCCCAACATGCTGGTGTTCTGCACCTTTTCCTATATAGGTCTTCATAGGGTGCCATTTGGATGCTCGAGTGGAAACTGTTATTACAAGAGAACTCAACCGGAGGAAGATATTAATACCATCCACCATTAAAGTCCATTGAGCACGCTCACAACATATCCTCATTTCTTTGGATAGTCCACTCATACTGTCCATCTGTTTGAGGATGATAGGCCGTACTGATGTTCAGTTCAGTATTCTGATCATGTTGAAGACTCTTCCAAAACATAGAGGTGAATATTGGATCTCAGTCAGACAAAATAGATAGTCGTACTCCATGTAACCTTACCACTTCCCTGATATATATTGGTGCCAGTTGATCCAAAGAGAAATCATCCTGAATAGCAATAAAGTGTGTAGTATTTATAAAACAATCCACAACAACACAGATTACATTGTTGCCTATGGATGTCCATGGAAGTCTTGGGACAAAGTCCATGGTGATGTTCTCCCACTTCCATTTTGGTATGGGCAATGGTTGCATCATCCCCTTAGACTTCTGCATCTCTGCCTTCACTTTCTGACACCCCAAGAACATTGATTTATATTCATAGATCTCCCTCTTCATATTATCCCACCAAAAGTTCTTTTGGATATCTTGATACATATTTGTGATCCCTGGGTGAATAGAGAAATTTAAACTATGTACATCATTCCAAAGTTCTTTCATCATCTCTAGACATGATGGAACACATAGTCTATTCCCAAACCACACAATTCCTTCTTCATTAACATTAAAATTTTAGGATTTACCTTTTTTGATAACTTCCACTTTTTCCTGAATTCCCACATCATCCTTTTGAGAATCCTTTAACCTTTCCATAAGAGATGGTTGTGCAATAATTTGTGAAAGGATTGATGATGTTCCCTTCTTTATGATTCCCACGTCTATCTTCATCAATCCTAAGAAGATTTGATCCTTCTAAATTCACATCATTGATAGAATTGTTATGTATTTTCTACTTAGGGCATCTACCACCTTGTTCGCTTTCCCATGGTGGTAATGTATTGAACAGTCATAATCCCCGATGAGCTTTATCCATATTATCTGGAGCATATTAAGCTCTTTCTGTGTGAATATATATTTAAGGCTATTGTGGTCATTATATATCTCACATTTATCTCCATAGAGATAATGCCGCCAGATTTTCAAGGCAAAGATTACTGCCACCAACTCCAGATCATGCGTTGGATAGTTTCGCTCATTGATTTTAATCTTCTTTGAGGCATATGATATAACTTTATAATTCCGCATCAGCAAACATCCTAAGCCCTTCTGTGAAGCATCACTGAAAACAACAAAAAGTTCCCCAATTGTGGGTAAGGTGAGAACAGGCGCAATGATAAGACTCCGATTCAACTCCTTGAAGATTTCTTCACATTCATCACTCAAAGAAAACTTTACCCTCATTCGAGTTATCGTGGTATGAGGATTGGACAATCGTGAGAGGTTTCTCACAAATCGTCAATAATATCTAGCTAACCACAAGAATCTACGGGTATCTGTTACCGATGTTCCTCGGCCATCCCTCAATTGCATCTTTTTTGGAGGGGTCCACAGATATCCCATTGCTTGTGATGATATGGCCCAATAATGAGACCTACTTCAACTAGAAATCACACTTGCCGTACTTTTCATAGAGATTATCCTTGTGCAATGTCTCTAGTACAGTTTTTAAATGCTCCTTAGGATCCTCCTTGGTTTTGGATTATATTATAATATCATCTATAAAGACTACCACAAATTTGTCTAGGTAATCTCTAAAGACTCTATTCATCAAGTCCATGAATATTGGTGGTATATTGGTGAGTCCTAAAGGCATTACTATGAATTCATAGTGCCCGTACCTTGTACAAAATCTAGTCTTTGGGACATCTTCCTTCTTCACCCTTACTTGATAATATCCCGACAGCAAATCCAACTGGGAGAATTATTGTGCTCCACGTAGATGATCAAACAATTCATCGATTATCGGGAGATGATTATTTTTCTTTATCATGATTTTGTTATGTTCATGATAATCGATGCAAATCCGCATTGACCCATCCTTCTTCTTGATAAAGAGGACTGGTGCACCCCATGGTAATGCACTTGGGCGTATATACCGATTATCAAAATTCTCCTGTATTTGTTTCTTCAGCTCTTCATTCTCTACAATAACCATTCTATATGGAGTCTTGGATATTGGTAACACCCGAGGTTTAAGTTCAATTTAGAACTCAACATCTCTTCTTGGAGGAAGACCAGGAAGTTCCTCGAGAAACACTTTAGTGAATTCCCTCACAATAGGAATTTCTTCAAAGTATGTTTCTTCCATGGACTCAATCATTTGTTCCATATACACGTTCTAATAAGGTAGTAATATCCATGCATGAGATGATGGATCTAATGAAGATTCATCTTCCTCCTAACACTTGTAAAGAATCGGGGGTCGATTCTCCATATGGAGTGTAATTTCCCTCTCTCGACAATTTATGTTAGCTCTATATAAGTAAACCCAATCCATGCCAAGAAATGCATCAAATTACACTAGAGGGAGTATGACCAGGTTCTCCGGGAAATTCAATCCACATACTATAACATGGGAGGACTTATATTCATGGAATGAAATTATTACACCATTTTTCGTACTCACCAACATCTTTATTTCCATGATTTGTGGTGGTTCTGGGATTTTCTACTAAACTATCGAGATATAAACGAATTTGTAAAACCTGAATAAAAAAGTATGTTCGCTATTATTGAATGAATAACTAGAATACCATTCACCACGTCGTTGTTGGGGTTCACTTCGGAAGAAGTGAAAGAAAAATTTCTTCCTTGCTGCCTTGGAGTTTGTTGGTTGTCTCCGAAAACCCATGAATTAGGGAACTGATTTTCAAAATGACCTAGTTCTTTGCATTTGTAGCATTGAACAATGTGTTGAGGTTCGAACGGAGCGTTTCTCTCCTCTATCGTAGCCGTGGGTCTTTCTTGCCAAAAGTTAATAGCTAGGTGCCCTTCTCATCCACACCTAAAGAATTTTCTCGTCCGCTTAAGTCAATTTCTAGGGTTCTTCTTTTCGCACTTTTGTCAAGTGGGGTGGTTGATCTTCTTAGCACTGTTGGATTTATCCATTGGACCACCAGCATTGAAGTCCACCTTATGCTTCATTTCCCTAGGATACCATTGTGATTCCCTGATCTCCTTTTCAACCTTGAGGGAACATCAGACAATTTTCTCATAGATGTCGAAGTCACGGATCTCTAATGCTTTTCTCAAGCTAGGAATCAGCCCACCAAAAAAGCGGTCAACCTTGCATTCGGGGGTAATGACAAATCTAGAAGCTTATCTTGAAATCCTTGTGTAGTTTTCCTAGTACGCTCCAATAGATTCTTCATCTTTTTTCTTGAGGTAAATGAAATCTCATTCCATCTTAAGCTAGAGGTTGCGTAGAAAATATTTATCTAAAAACATCTTCTGGAAATTATTCCATTCTAACGACTTGATCTCCTCATCAGGCTTCATATTTTTGATCAACACCCATCATTGATTAGTTTCACCCTCCATACGATAATCCTCTAGGAGGACCTTCTCTTGGTTAGGACATTGAAGGAAGGAGAAGATCATTTCTATAGTGTTGATCCATTGTTCAGTGATCGTGGGATCGACTGATCCAGCAAAAGTAGGAGGCCTTTGCCACATGAAGCTCTCGATAGAGACTTGTTCTTTCTTGGGGGGGGGGGGGTTAAACATTCCTATTGACCCGTGTTTCTATCAAAAACTTGGGTTAGATGGGAGAGAATCGTGAAAAAGTTCGCAATTTCTACCCCATTAGATTGGGAATCTCATTAGTGCAGTCATCACACTGATCTTCAAAACGGTTGTTAGCCCGAGTCCTTATATTACCGGCCATTGGCTGGAATAAAAGGAGAGTTGGTGGTAACACATAAAGGGTAATCCAAAGAAAAAAGTTGATGACATATAAATAAACTTTTATTTCTTTACTCTAGAGTCTATAGGTTTCAATCTAGTCTTTTCATGATATACTTTCTAACATATATTCGTAGTGGCCTTTTTTAATTCGCTTAATAAGGGTACATATAATGATTTTGAATTTATCAAAACATATCCCCTAGGAGTGTCGTAACCAAGAGTGCAGCAAGCCCCATTGTCATGCACCTGTTCCCGTTCGAGTCTAGCTCAAAGTTGTGTTTTCAGGTTTTACCACTAGGATACATATGTGCCCAAGTCGCCTCTACCTGCTCGTATCCGGACAAAGATGTATTTGTTTGATAAAACACTTACTTAGTACTTACCAAAACTTAGGTATGTTTTTATTATACATAGTATTGTATCTAAGGCTTTACTAGGGTTTCTGAATCCCAAAAATAACTAAACCTGTCATCTGATACCAACTAGGACACCTCTGCTTTTATTACATACTTAAACATGATTTATTACATAAAACATCACTTGATACAATAATGAATATGGATAGGTTCAGTTTATTTGGGGATTAGGATAATTACATAAAATCTTGAAACATGAAATACAACATATTTATTGAAAACATCCTTTACATGACCACTACATTTCCTCGTACTTAGCATTGCATGGGATAACCTAAGGATATGCATAAGAAAAGTGTGATTTATAAAGACCTGTAAGGGAGTACACATGGAATAACCTGAGGAGTACAATACATGATAGACAATAGGAATATCAATAGATCATAAAATAAACATGAAAATATAGGTATGATATAGCATGATAATCATAACATGGAATTGCTGCAACAACACTTAACATGGAATTAGCATGAGCCAAGGCTCATTGCACATAGAGCATGAGTAAATTCTCATCGCACAAAAAGCACGAGTAAACCCTATTTTCACTTGAATTAGAATGTGTCAACACTCATTGCACATGACGTATCATGATACAATACTTTACCCCATGCATTGGAGCACCATAAGGGGTCACCCTTATTAAACATTTCATTTCATGCATAAGTGTTCCACATGGATCATAAAACATGGATTCATAAAACATAGTCATTTATTCCACAATAAAATAATGTGAAATTTAAACATGAAACTTTATATTCAATAAGTAAATGTGCATAAATTAGAATACCCATGATGGATAAATGGGCATGGTATTTACTATAGAATGGCATTGGCTTAGAAAATCAGTGCAATTTCGGCAGTGTAACAGCGTGACATAAGAATTCATAAAAATAGTTAATGAGAGAGAAATGGGATTCTCAAAATATTTACAGTTAATGGACATAAGTTGGTCATATAGATACATGTCCCAAAAATTCTAATGGAATTTATATTCATGATACAAAAGTATTTCTTGAATGTAAAAGAGGGGAGAGAAGTTCCTTTCATAATTTTGGCTTAGTAACGGGTGTACATGGGAGACAATTAATGAGAGATAAAGGGTATCCCATTATTAAAAAAATAATAGGGAAGTATTAGGGAGGTGAAAAACCAAACCCCAACATTTACAATTAAAATTAAAAGGGAAAAACCACTTAAAGAGAATGAGACAAAAATGAGAAAGGAAGAAAAAACCCTTACTTGGAAGTGTGCTTCCCAAGGCTAGATAGTGGCTTGTGAGAGGCTTCATGTGAGCTTGGGGCACCTTGGGAGGATTCTAGAGAGAGTAGGGAAGAGTTTGGAATAACTCCAAAGGCTTTGAGTGGGGAGAAAGTGGGATATTTGGTGGGTTTATATAGGAAAGGTGAGGGAATTATTTATTATTTAGGTTTTGGTCGCCTTATATTAAATTAATCCAAACCACAAACAATCCCATGTTATTTGCACATGGTTTTTGGTAATGTGAAGAGTAAAATAACTATTTTATAAGGCCAATGTCCGAACTTCTTAAAATATTAGTGTTTCTTATGTGGATGTGAGTCACACTCCCATGGTAATTAATTTGAAAAGGCAAGGTGTTGAATAAGTCTTTAGGGGTCCATTAATGCTTGGAAAAGTAAGTCAAACAAACCCAAAATAAAATTATTTTAATGGAAAAGCATATATTGTCTGAAAATAAGGATTATATTATTTTATGAAATCACTATTGGGTCAATGTGATATCATAAAACACATTATATATTTAAACGGTATTTAATTTTTACCCAAAAAATTGACTATCTAAGAAAATTATGAAAAATTCACAATTGGATAATTTTGACATCCTGATTCCATAAATAACATTTATTTTACCTAAATAATTATTTAAATATTTTAATTTTCACTTTTTATATAAAAACCGACAGTTATCAAAAATTCACGTGTTTTGACAAAAATGGCTTTGAAACCTTAATAAAAATTTTAATTGCATTCATAAAATCATAAGATCATTTATATTTAAAAAAAATTATTTTATTATTATTATTATTAATTTATTAAAATATTATTTAAATCAAAAATCACGTAATTTAATAAATTATTTTTCTTAAATAAATAATAACTAAAAACACAATTTGTTCTTTAAAAACTATTTACAATGTATCAAAAATGACTTGAAATTTTATTCATTATTATATACAGAAAAAAGGTACATGAACATAGTACTACTTCTTTGTTACATTACCCCTTAAAATAGATGCATAAATCCTAAGGGTAAGGTGTCTGATGGTGACAGACTCTTGGGGTGGCTCGGATAACATCACTCGAGTGGTAATCTCTATCAACTTCCATGTTTCCCCTAAATGGTCTCGTTCAAGCTTGACATGGTGATGCTCAGCTTGGTCTTGTTCAAGAGTAAAGTGAAATAATTCCACCACAATTTAGATCTCTGACAAATGGGCTTCGAATGGAGCAATTCTACTGGATGAAGCCATCAGTTCTTTTGTCTGAGTAAATTGGATTTTTTAAATTACTATATTTATACTAATCATGTGATCATAGTTCTAAAGCTATATTAGTAACGGTCAATATTCATAACATAAAACCAAAGAAGTTGGTATTTTATATAAACGTAAAGTGACATTTAATTAGATCAAGAGGGATTTCCCTTAATGAACATTGGGTCGTTAAAAACATTAATAAAAGTATATACTTTTTTAAATAAATTTTTTATATGAAATGATATTAAACTAAATGGAGTAATCATAATCATTCCTCTCAGATAATAGTAGGGATCTAATCGGATATGACACATGTTTTATTTGGTTCTTTTTAGTAGTGGACCTCAATATCAAGAAAGGGGTGGTTATGGAAAGGTTGTAGGTTCTCACAATAAGGTCAAACCCTAAAAAATAATGTTTGATTTCATACTTTCCTACGTTCGAATATATGATTTATTACCTAAAATTGATTATAATATTTATTTTAATAGGTTTTAGGTTTTATGTTTATTAATGAATTAAAAAATATAAATGGTAATATATTAATCAAACCCCCTTCTTAGTTGTAATAAAATCCTTTTGAACATCAATTGGTATTAGAGGGAATGTTCCCTTGTATAGTCCATATCATGGTTATTATTAATTAATTCAATAGTATAAGAATTACTACATTTGATAGAAACAATTAGTAAATATGGAAAAGTATGATGATACCTTATCTTCTCTCTATTTTCTTATAATTCATTGATGCTGCTATTATTGGTTTTCCACCTACTTAGAAAGATTGTCCAATGAAAAATGATGATAAGATAAAAATAGATGTTGATGGAATTTCCTCAAATTAAATCCTTATTTCTTAATGAAGGAATTTTTATAAAAAGTCCATTGACCTCAAAACTTTAGGAAGTATGTGGGACAAGATAGAAAGTGTTTTTGAAGGTAATAATAATGTAAAGGAATCCAATATACTAAATTTTCATAGTATTTCTGAATAAATCAGAATGAAGGATAATGAAACAATAGATTACAACTTCACTAGAATTAATGATTTAGTTTAGAACATTATAGGATTCATATATTTCATCTTAGATTCTACAATTTGGATGGAAAATATGAAAAACATTCGAAATATATTTTATTTTAAAATTTATTTGAAGGATATTATGATGACATGTCTCTTAATGAATTGAATAATTTTCTTATTGATATGTAATTAGGAAATCTTAAATATTTAAAAATAACATTAAAGAAGAAATTTATTTTCAATCCATGAGAAGAAAATCCAGGATATTGATGACATCGATACTTATGAGTCTTATGTGACAAAATATGACGACCAGAATGAAAAAATTCATGTCACTCATTTCCAATAAATCTCAATGAGGAAGCAGAAATTATGGTTGTTAAATTCATTTACATTGTTTTGAATATGGTGGAATCAAAGACAATTCAATGGATTTACCCAATAAGAATGTTGTAGAAAATAAATATGTTTCAAATTAAAACAATGTTTGAAAATTCATAAAAAATGATGTAGATGAAAATTCTTACAACATATACTAGAAGTCGTTTATAGGAAAAGAATGTTTTATGTTGTGTATGAATGATGAATCAGACTCAACTAAAAATAATTCATGTAATGTCTCGGATTTTCCATGTTTTATTTTTATATATTATATGGAATTATTATGAGACTGGTTGTGGATACGGAACATCATTCTGAGGCCTAGTGAAACTGGAATGGTGGTTTGAAATTTTTTTAAGTTATGTTGGTAGGCATATGTGTGCTTTTGTGACAGTTTACAAAGAGATACCAAAATTAAAAATATGAGGCCATCGTTGTGTCTGATAAGATAACATTACCTAAGAACGGGATTTACCTCGTCTAGCAGAGGTAAAAGAAAAAATATAATTTTCATAGTTTTTTAGTAAAATAAAATAAAATTTGCAATGTTTAATTTTATTTTATTTGGAAATATTTGTTGTAGTGCAACAATGGGGTAGCTATTATGATAATTTATTCCATGCCATAATCAATATGAAATAGAAACACTGACTCATTAATGTCACATCATAACAACAATGACTCAGAGTAATATAATGCAAAACGGTGTTCCCTATTTTTAAGGGGTTTATTAAAAGTTTCTTGTAGGCAGAAGGTAGAAAAAAACTCTGTTGAATCTGTGGAGATTTTGTGAAAAATATCATTGATGAAAGATGATGAATCAATGTTTTGAATCACAACACCAAAGATGTTGAAGGATCTCTACGATGACAATAGTGTGACACATTCATTAGTGATCGTTCCCTTCTTGAGGTAGGGGTTTTCATTTCAATTCTTATTCCATGTTCGTGGATTAAACGTCGAACACGAACCTACCCACGAATAGGTTGATATGCAGATTTGTTTTTTCATGCAGGGGGTTTATTGGGATAATCTGTTGGAATTAATCCATGATAGTTATTTGTTTGATTATACTCTATTTTATCCTATTAACAGGAGAGGATCAACGTAGTGACGAACGACTGTGGAGGTTCGATCATTATTTTTCATTTTGTTTTCTTTCCATTTTTCGTTCCCTCATTCATTCTTCTCATTCACTATGTGGCGATAAAAAATGGATCATTATGAATCCATTTTGATTGAAACAATCCCATATTTGGAGATCTGTCATTGTGATGACCTAGTAGAGGTGCGATGACAATGGTGGTAGACGAATCGATAGGGTTTGAGAGTTCCCACCCTCCGAGCATTCTTCATGCAAGTGAATTAGAACACATCATTGAGGTCGATCGGAGGTGCGAAACTGAAATAATCTGCTCCATAGGTTTGGGGGGACCTAAACTCTGAGTTACATGGAGATTGTATCATCAAAATGGAGATCGGAGCATCACATGATGTGCACTAGTGAAAAGCATCATTTCTAAAAATTTCCTCAATACATGGCATGAATATCGATGGAAACACCATGTGGTATAAAAAAAATGGCTAGGGTTTTGGGTGTCAGATAGGTATCACATGGGTTGTGACCATGATCAGATGGCGTTTTTCACTTTCCCTGAAGCTCAGAATTTATTCTTGAATGTAAATGGACATGAGATGAACTACATGACTTCAGAAAAAATCGTGTAGACCATACACGACACAACATATTTGACTACCTGGGACTTGGTGTGTATCCAGAGGATACGATGACACGAGGTGGATTATGTGGCCATGTACTCCACCACACGGCACATCGAGGCCTATAACACGGGTCACCCCGTGTTTCGGTTACAAGGATTGGAATACATGTTTTAAAGCTGTGTATGGACACACACCCGCGTAAACGTAGTCGACCCCAGTTACTCAAACACGACATGTGATATATAATACACACCAAATACTATCATTTATACATGAATAGACTTACAACAAGGGTCATTGTACACGAGCTGTACCCAGGGCCAGAAGACACGACGTGTGATTTTTGTACATGACATATACTTTTCAGTACATTTTATGATTTTCTTTTCAAACATATAATGGACATATTTCAATTGTGTTAGTGCCCCTTTTTCCTATTTCTCTGAAGGTATGAAATCATTTCCATGTATAGAAGTATGATCTCTTCAGCAGGGCTTTCCAAGATAGAGTTAGGAATCACTGAGAGATGCATGAAGCGAGATCCTCTATTCATTCTTGGCACAATGTAGAGTCAGGTATCAACATGACTATTCCCACAAGGCGTAGATCATATAAATATAAGGAGAATAAAAATGAGTCACGATATCCCCCTAAGCATTGGCAGTTTTACTCATCTGTGTATTTATGTCTTCCCCCACTCAAGAGTGTGTTCTCCATGAATGAGTGTATCTATATCTCATGTAATTTCCCAACGGACAGAACTTCTCAGACAAACATCATACGAGCTTTCAAAATCATGGAGTGAGTTCTCCCAGACAAGTGCTTCGTGGAATTGTCAAATTGAATCCCTAGCGTGGGTATGCGGTTGTGTGACAAGCCTCTATACTACGGGTCTGGGTTTCGAGTATATATGGATTGTGATTCTAATTATATATATATATTTAAAATATACTCCGTAGAGCTGTCTGTATCATTATGTCATGTATTTATTTTTGGTTATCAGGGTCCTCTACTGATTATTGTTATACTCACACTTGCTCGAGATTTTCCTACACGTGTAATGTCTTATGCTGACGATCAACATTTTGATATAGTCCAGGGTGAACCAGGACATGACCGAGCGTTCTATGTTCCCTATAAGAAGAGGTGTTCTACCAGTTATGAGAAATAGTTCTAGTACCTCTTTATTTTTATAGGTTGGAAATATTTTTTTTCAAACTTTTGTTTATGGTGGGATTTTATTATAGCCTAGTTTACTTTTAGTAAATTACCTTTCGTCGTACTCTGTTGGTTGGATTTGATTTTATGCATGACTTTTCTTTCATCATGGGTTTTACATTTTAGAATTGGGGGTTTGGGGATATCTTCATATGAAAATGTACTTTGTCATTGCCTCCCAGGTAAGTAATGTTCCAACATGGTGCTAGTCACCAACCCCTGGCCTATTAGATATGGGCTTGGGGAGTTGGACTGTGGGCCCCACAGAGATGGGTCGGGTCTAAGTGGTATCAGAGGGGTATTTTATACATTAGGACCAAGTGTCTGTGGGATTTCTTTGGGGAAATAGTGTTTAGTGTTTTGATTTAAGCTATCTGGCTAGAGACTCAAGTGTTGGTGTGGGAAACAGACGTATCCTTTAACCATGACTCTGATAACCAGGTTTTTCGACTCGTTACATGAAAACAATAGTTGTGGTGAAGTAAATGTTTGGTAAATAGATCATATAATAATGTGATGTGTTTTCCATGTCCATTGTGTTTGATATCCATGTATACTCGTTGACTATGGTACATTTTGTTTCCTTACAGGATGCCTATGTGATACATACTAGCTAGGATTCCGCAATGAGATCATGAGGATGACCCCCTCAATTATGAGGCGTCGAAATGGGGACTATTTACATAGGCATTTCCACTAGGTGGTGCACTTTCTATACCATCACCAGTGGAGAAGACTGTGGTACCTGAAGTATAGATCGACAAGGGGTGTCAGATTAGCGCACTCCATGAGTTCCAGAGACAGAGAACCCCTAGGTACCGAGTTGAGCCCAAACATCTTGGGATGAGGACTTGATTTCGGTGGTGAAAAGAGTTATCTGCCTAGTGAGGACACCAGCAGACCTGATGGTGATCCCAGTAGAGAGATTTAATTAGGGTTCGATGATATTATGGTGGAGTATGACCACACAGAATCATGTTGAGAAGACTCTTTCGTGGATAGAGTTTGAGAGAATCTTTAGGGAGGATTTCTCTCTGATTACAGTGAGAGAAGGGTGAATTAAGGAGTTTCTTCAGCTCTAGAGGGGAAGTTTGATGGTATTTGACCTTTCATCGAGTTTCACTAACCTCTCCTGGTACATGATGGATGTGGTCATGGATTTCTACTTCAGTGGTAACACCATAGAGTGAGGTCTACGATGGGACATCTGAGCTAGTTTCGTGCCACTATGCATTTGATCATATGATGGATGGATTTAGCGATCCTTGGTGATAGGGAGCACCTTTGAAGATCATAGATAACCGAAAACTGTAAGCATTAGGTAGACAGGTGTGGAGACCTCTGATGCAGGGAGCCGATGTCAGGCACAAGGATCAGGATGTGGGAGACATCATAGGAGGACCCAGTACAGAGGATCTATAATCCAAGGATCTCAGGCTGGATCTAGTCATTATAGGGAGAAGCTATGTTATGTGTGAGATGTTAGGGGACATCTCTCTGGAGCTTGTTCGACCCATCAAGTTGCTGATAGGGTGGTAGTGGATGGAAAACTGAGGAAGAGGTAGATAATGGAAGAGATAGACCTGCCAAGAGCCGAACGTGGAAGAGGAGCTGGGAGAGCGATATGGGGTGGCCGGAGCATCGATTTACATCGGCCACAACACCCAGGACGTCATCGCCAGACTCAGGGAGTTGGGGGACATGGGTGAGGAAAACTATATGTAGTCAAGGCATATGACCCTTGGACTCCATGTATGATCTGAGGTATGATCGGTATCTTCTCTACCGTAGCTGCTCTACTTATAGAAAAATGTTTCATTCATTCCTTCCACGCCTCATGTCTTGTCTGTAACCTTTAGATTCCGGAAGAGCCGTTGACTCAATCCTTACGCATGGAGACACATATAGTGGGAGAATCAATGATCACACACCAATGAAGACAGTGTGATTATACCCATGGAGGTGAGAGTTTCTATTGGAACCTCTTGGTGGTAGCGTTGAGTCCTTACGACGTCATTCTCGGTATGGATTGGATATCTTCGGTCCATACAATGATTGACTATTTCAGGTACAGAATTTTGTGTTCCTGTGATTATGGGACACATTTTTCCTTTGTTGGAGAAAAGAAGACCCAGGAAGCACATAACGGGATCATGCAAATAATGGTACAGTCAATCACTCATGAATTGTCTAGCCTTTCCTTCAGAGAAGTAGATGTTATGAGCTCGAAATTCATAGAATTAGTGGTAGAGTACAAGGAAGTATTTCCCGAAAATGTTACAGGACTACCTCTGCATTAGGAAATCAACTTATGCATCAACATAATACCCAGGATGGCAATAATTTCTTTATCAACATATTTGATGGCTCCTGTATAGCTTCGCTAGTTGAGTGTGTAGTTGGAGGAATTGATGAGCAAATGTTTCGTAAGACTGAGCATTTCACCAATGGAATCTACGATTTTGTTTGCCAAAAAGGAATATAAGTGTTGGAGGATGCATGTGGATTATCAGTGCCTAAAACAGGTGATATTGAATAATAAGTATCCACTGCCCATGTTCGATGACCTCTTCGACCGGCTGAGATTGGAACAGTGGTTCTATAAAGTTTACCTCTGATCAGGTTATCATCAGTTATGAATACGGGATGAGGAAATATTGAAGATGAGATTTAGATGTCATTATAGTCACAATGAGTACATGGTTATTCCTTTCAGTGTGACAAAACCCCCGCAGTGTACATGGGACTGATGAACTGGTTCTTCCAGCCATACTTAGACCGAGTCATTGTTGTCTTCATCTAAAACATCCTTGTTTACTCGGCATCAGATGTGGAGCATGGGAGACACCTGTGGATGGTTGTAAACGTACATTGAGAGCACTATTATTATAGTAATCTCTTGAAGTTTCAGTTATAGATTTAGGAGGACCATGTTGTAGGACATGTCATCTCAGTAGATGGTGTATATATAGACCTAGCCAAGGTATAGGTAGTGTTAGCATCGTAGCCACCTCATAGCGTGACAGAGGTGCGGAGCATCCTCGGGTTGGCAGGATATTACGAGAGATTTATTCCGGATTTCTCACGTATATCAGCACTGATGATGGCCCTGACCCAGAAGGGGAATCCCTTCATATTTATAGAGATGTTCTAGTTGGCATTCAGGAAGTTGAGATATAGTTTAACAAGAACCCTGATTTTTAGTTTGTCGGAGGAGGGTGTTGAGTACATAAGTTTTAAGCAATACATCATGGAGTGGGATTGGTTGTGTCCTGATGCAGAGGCAGGCAATGATTGCTTATTATTCGCGCCAGCTTAGACCACATGAGAAGAACTATGTAACCCATGATCTCGAGTTAATAGCAATTGACTTGGAATTTAATATTCGGTGACAAAACCTTTTGGGCGAGTGGTTTATCATCTACTCTATCCATAATTGCCTCAACTACATCTTCTTATTGAAAGATTTTAACCTGATATAGAAGAGTTGGCTAGAGTTACTCTAGGATTATGATTTCATAAATGTATAAACATTAATATTTAGTCTCATTTAAAAAAATTAATTATTAATGTTTTAGTAGTTTATTTTAAATTATTCCCCCTTACAATGTGGGAAAAACGAATTTTTGAAGTAAAATCTATCAAAATATTAACAAGTGTTTATATCTAATTTCAATATACAATTTTTAACAATTTTTAAAATTTTATCAAATTAAATAAAATATTGTAATTATTAATTTAAAACAATTAAAAAGAGAATATAATAATAAGAAAAAAACCGAAGGAAAAAAGCTGTTTTGTAGTATTTTTTTACTATTCATTGAAATATGAATTTTAACAGAAAAATACCAAAACATTATCCCAACTAAATTTTGATTTCCAACATATATATTAGAATATTTTTTTAAATAGATTATAATAATTCATCAAAAAATATATTTAAAATGTGTTCACCAACATAAGTCATTGAAACTACATTTTAAAAATATTAGAACATTTATTCCTAAAATTGGATTTATTCTTATTTTTGTACCAAAAAATCATTAGAGGATAATTAAAGAATTTAATAAATTTGTGTAATATAATATACTAATATCTATAAATTTGATAAAATAAAATGGGTATGTGAATACAAGGATTTAAAATAATAATATTAATAATATAAATTTTTTTCGTATAACTTGGTTATCTGTGCGATGTAAGAAATGGGAGAAATCCATTGTTGCGTGTTGAATAGACTATTAGATATAGAATCCCCTTTAATGTAAAATTAATATCTAATTCATAAAGATTAATATAATTTATAATATATTATTCTATAATTATCTGGGATGTTACATCCCTCCCCCCTTTTGTAAATTATGTCCTTCAATGTTATTCACACATAATAAAAATGGTGTGTATTTTTTCCATCATATAATTTTTATATTTTCATGTTTCCTCTTCATGAATATGTGGTTTTCACAAATCTATATCCTTTTAAATCACATTATTCTACAAAAAATTCATTCAACAGTGATAAATTTGGGCTCATTGGTCTTCACAAAAATGATCATATTAAAAATAAACTACATTTGGAATCAAAACATGATATGGATCTCGATAATACATTAATAAAATTGTAATTTTAAAAATATTGTATACCTAGGATAATCATGAAGTTAAATCCAAATGATAGTTCTCTTATACAACATTATCTAGGATATAATTGGGTCTAATGAACATTGGATCCTTCTTCCCATTAATAATAAAACACATCACATATTTCCATGGTGAAATATTAAAAAACATATGACCACCTACATCAAACAAAATATATAGCCTATGCTTACCATTAAAATTATTTTTCCTACTAAATGATGTCCTCATGATTCTATTAACTAGTTGAACATTCTATCAGATTTCCTCTACCAATTCACATCCAATAAACTTTCATTCATTCACTTTGTCAAAAAAAGATAGTGTTCGACAACACTTTACATATATTCCCTTAAATGGTACTATCTTATACTAGAATGGAAACTGTTATTATATGAAAATGAAACCAATGAATGATGTTGATCCCAAATTCCTTGGTAATTGATTAAACATCCACAAATAATATCCTCCATGGTATGAATTGTTAATTCTATTATCCCATCTGATTGATGAGGAAAAGAATTACAAAAGTTTAATTTCGTACCCCACTACATCTAAAGGCCTCTACAAAAGATTGAAGTAAAATTGGAATCATGAACAGATATAATGAAAAGTTCAAATCTATGTAACCATAGTATCACTTAAAATATAATCTAGAAAGTTTATCTAGAGGAAGAATATCTCTAATAGGAATAAGGTGATCTCAGTTAGTCAATAAATCAATATAACACATAACACATTGTTACCTTAGGAATTATATGGTAATGCCACTATGAAATCCATGGATATATATACCCATTTCCACTCTATTATTATAATATGATGTAGCATGTAACGCCCCAACCCCAGTTACCCATATTTGGTGCATTATTACATAACATTGGCATGATCACAAGAAAGATCAAGTCTACAATGACTGATTAGTTTAGTAGAATTAGAAAAACTATATACATTAATAAAGTTTACATTACGTCATAAAATGAAAACTATAACAATATAGTCTCCATAGTCCACACAATTATCCCCCCATACTATCCCTCCAGGTCATTCATAAATTACATCTTCACATCCTGGAAAAAATATATCATAGAAAAGGGGTGAGCTCAAATGCCCAGTAAGGATAATAATATAGAGGAAACTTTCCTAAATAAGAATAAAAATTTAAGTCAATGTATAGCTAAAAAAGGCTTTTAAACATGAACTTCAACATAGTATGGAAAAAATAAAATGAAATAATTCCATTTTACTATTTCCATCGATATTCTACTAATCGAATAATCACATTCAATATCAATAACCACTTTCATTATTATGGAATACATAATGCCATACTATCATAACCACATAGCCAAAGCCTTGTGCCAAGGCTACAAATAAGATTTTGTCAAGGCCGTATGCCAAGACACAAGTTTGTCTAATGAGACCTATTGATGCATCGAGGAGCTATATTGAGGTCCACCTGTCACTTATTAAGTCCAATTCATTCCACATATGAACAGGTTTAAACATAACATAAACATTCTTATTAAAACTAGCATACGAAAAGTCAAAACTTTCTCCAAAAAGCATAAATGGTATAAAAATAACACATCCACAGTCAAACATATCACAAAACCTTTAATACAATATGGAAGTTTCGTGTCATTATAAATAACTTCAAATAACCTTAAAATCAATCAAAGGATGTTGACATATATGAAATCTAAACTATTTGAGAGAAATATCACTTTTTTTAAATCATTTAAAAGTCACATATTTATAAAATAAAACATTTAATTTTAAAATATTCTTATAAGATTGTAATGGAATCATTGAAGATTATATAATGACAGAAAACAACCACACCCGCTGTATAAGTTAAAAATCATTCTTACCTTAATTTTTCTGAAAAGGTTAAAAAACATCTTGTTTGGAAAACGACATAAATATGCTTTTATAAACTTCTTATAAAAGTCAAACAAGGGTATAAATGGCTTTAACCCATATTCTGTTAAATATTATTAATGATTGGAAATACATTTTTAAGAAACATGGAAGTGGATGATTAAGAGATCCCAGTATATTATTATATATAAACAACATCGAATAATGAGGAGATTGTGAAATAAACCCTTACCTTGTACTTTTCCTTTGTTGGGGGTAGGTTAAGCTCATGTATAATGGTTAAATAATTGTTATTAAATTATACAAGAATCATATATATTAATATGATGTCATATATAATCCTTTAACATTGATTTTTTAAAAATATCTTTGTATTATAGTTGGTTCAGGTGCTAACTTACTCGTTTTCTTTTATATGTTTTTTTATGTAAGCCATGTTTTTTATGGATAGGTTGTATCGTAATCATATAAATAAATATATAAACTCCTTAGATAATATTATTAATCATCAAATGAGAATTATACTTGAATGGATACAATGGAGAATGAATCTAATCACGTTCGTGGAGACGGTAGTCCGTACGCACGCACGCACGACAATATAATTCTTTTGATATTAAAATAAAATATAATTGGATGGTATATCATATATAAAGAATCATTGTCATGTTATATTTATTATTTACATGAATTACACATCATTATTATACCCATCCAAATAATAATATATTGAATAACAATTACACCATGACGTGGAGGCGGTAAGCCGTACGTACGCACGTATAGTGACATGTCATTAAAAGGATGGATAGAATACTAAATATGGTTTTACCATATTTATAATAATATTACAGTGTATAGGAGATACTGTATTCATTATTTTAGAATGGGAATAACAAATAACGGAGAAGTTGAAAAAGAAATGATTCTGAAAAAGGGTGGTGAAAACATTACCTCTTCATCAGGTTCTTCCATTTCATTTGATCAAAAGGACTTAATAGGTTGGCTTTATGACTAAAGGAAGGCACTTATGATAAATTGAGGAAGGTTTAGAGATTATTTGGGCAGAGTTTGGTGGATCCAAAAGGCTTTGATGGTGTGAATTAATGAGAAGGAGGAGTGCCCTTTTATAAGAGAGGTGAGGGGAACCTTTGGAAAAGCTAGAAATATTATTTTATAATAAATTCATATTCAGATTATAAAGGCTCTAAAGTGAAATATTTAAATATTAAGGTGGGTATGGGTCGAAAAAAACTCAACAAATAGAATTTATAGTGGTTTGGGTTACAATATTAACCTTATCTTTAAGTATTAACTATTAGTTAATTATTTTCAATTTTACAATGTCTCATTGTATTTTTATATTTTATGGTTAATGAACATACTATATACTTCAAAGAGACCCCCAAGGGATAAATTAATGATACAAATATAATGATATATGTCTCTTGGAAAAAAAATATATTTTTAGGAATTTAATATCAATTAATAATATAATATTTGTTTTAAAAACTCTTTTATGTCATTTTTGACAGTATTCAATAATGGATTTTTGTAAAATTTCTAAAAGAATGATTACTTCGAAAAAAGTAGATTAAATCAATCCTAACATGTATTATTATACTATAATATTATTTGTATTTATAAGAAGTCTCAAATTACATTTATTGGGGTATTTATAATATCAATTATTCTATTTTTCATCAATTTAGTAATTACTGCATCACCATTATGTCGTAAATAAATTAAATTATATAATGTCTAAAGATTATAAATAAAATATCATTATTTAGGAAATAATTTAATATTTCTAATGATAATTTATATAAGAATCTCCAACATATATTACATTATGTAAAAATTGATTTTCTAAAAGATAAATGCTTAAGTAATTTTGTATTTATTTTAACTTAATTAAAATAAAGTGTCCCTATCACCTACAAGTGGCTCCATGGGGTCCCAAAATAGACCCAAAGATGCCCATGGTCGGAAATGTATCAACCAATAAGTTTAAGACATGTTTTAGGTTAATTTAGTATTATTATAATATTATTTTTTAACCCTTATTTACCGGATTTACCCTTAACCATGGTAAATAAAATATTTACCAAAGTAATTATTCAAAATGTCTAAAAACAAAAGTTACCTATTTACAAAATATGAACATCCTGATTCTAAATATGGAATCCATTTTTTCAAATTCATAACACATAAGTGTCAGAAATTAATTTGAAATTAATTCTCGTTGTTAAACAAAAAAGCGTGTTTTTAATAATTAATAACTATCAAAAGATTGACACTTTTTTATGTACGGTTTAATTGGAAAATTTTGTAAATTGACCAAAATTGTATTAAATGGTAATAATATATTCTAAATATACTTTTAAACCACAAAAATCCTTAATTTATCAATATAAATTATTTCAATTTAAAAAATAGTTTTTAATAAAAATTTAGTAATTTTCACTATTCATCAAAATATAAATGTTATCTGAAAAGTTCCAAAATTTCACCCTAGCCTAAATTTGATATTATTAACCCAAAAATGAAGTCCATTTTAAGAGTTAAAATTTATAAAATTTCAAAAATCAGGTATTCCTATTCATAATGGCTACTTTGATTGGTCGTGGTGTGTGTTAGAACTCGAAGTTGCGTACATCACACGCCGTTGTATTATTCAAAGGAAAGCGTATCATGGATGTTTGGGATGTTTCATTGTAAATTTTTGATGTCCCCATTCTAAAATGTAAATTTATTTAGTCAATTTGAATATATAAAAGTTTAAAATATTGGATTTAAAAAGGGTTCACTATTAAAATTTGGTAAAAGTGCAATACTGAAAATAAATTTTTTCTTACATTATATATAATAAACTCATAATATGGATTCTAAAATTATAAGGATTATATAAAGTTTAAAATTTTGTTAATAATATTCATACCCTATTTTGAACGGCTTGTTTGGTAAGTCATGGTGTGCTTGAACTCGGTGTTGTGTGTAGGGAAAGTTATTGAATTATTTTGAAGAAATAACACACTATGAAATCTTGGGGTGTTATATTCTTCCCTCATTCAAATAATTGTGTCCTCACAATTTCAAGAGTATTACTACATAAAAAGATTTTGGTTGTTCTTCATCATAAGTTCCTCGGGTTCCCACTTTTCCTCTTCCATCTTATGGTTTCTCCACAAGACTTTTACCAGACGAGTCGTCTGGTTTCTCAGTACTGGTTCTCTTGTATCAAAAATCCTGACGGGCTCTTCACAATAAGACAGATCGAGTTCAAGTTCTAATTCCTCATAGGTGAGTACATGCGTTGGGTCAGGCATGTATTTCATCAATATAGATATGTGGAACACATCATGAACTTTGGAAAGACTTGGTGGCATTGCCAATCGGTTACCTATAGCCCCAATTCGTTCTAGAATTTCGAAAGGTCTGTTGTACCAAGGACTCAATTTACCTTTCTTACAAAAACGTATGTCTCCCTTCTATGGAGATACCTTCTGGAAAATATGATCACCGAATTGAAATTCCAATCCATCCTTCGATTATCAGCATAGCTCTTCTGCCTTCTTTGAGCTGCTTTGATATGGTTTTGGATTACCTTAACCTTTTCCATCGTTTCTTCCACCAGTTCTGGGCCTACAAGTTTTCTTTCACCAACGTCATCCCTACAAGTTGGTGTGCGGAATCTCTTTCTGTATAACGCTTCATATGGTGTCATCTGAATACTTGAATTGAAGCTATTGTTAAAGGTAAAATTCTATAGAGACAGATATTGATCCCACGTGCCCTCGAAAGTCATGTGAGCAGGATATCAACATGTCTTATAAGGTTTGAATTGTTCGTTCTGATTGTCCCTCTGTTTGAGGGTGGTAGGAAGAACTCAAATGAAGTTTAGTATCCAAGGATTTATTAATAATTTTCCATAATCTTAAAGTAAAATGGCGATCGCGATAAAAAAAATTGATAGGGGTACTCCATGAAGTCTCACAACTTCATCAATATATAGTCCTTCTAGAAGTTCTAGTGGTAGATCTTCTCTTATAGAAATAAAATGTACTGACTTGGTAATACAATCAACAATAACCCATATTGCATCATTTCTTCTATGAGTCTTTGGTAGTCCCATGACAATGTCTAACATGATATTATCCCATTTCCACTCAGGTATGGGAAGAGGTTGCAATACTCCACCAGGCTATTGCCTTCCAGCATTCACTTGTTGACAAACCATACATCATGACACAATATCAGCAATCTCCATATTCATGTTGTCCCACCAAAAATGTTCCTTCAAATCTCTATACCTTTTTGTGCTCCTAGGGTGTAAAGAGAAATTGGAACTGTGAGAATCATCCAGCAATTCCCTTTTTAGGTCAGGTATATCGGGAACACAATGTCTCTTCCCACATTTCAAATTTCAATCTTCATACACAAAGTCTCTCAATATCCCATCATTCATAGCTTTAATCTTCTTTTGAAATTATTCATCATCGGTCTGAGAACTCTTAATCCATTCTTGTATAGATGGTTTGGAAACAATTTGAAAAAGCATTGTTGTTTCACCTTCCTTGGTTATTCCCACGTTAATATTCACTAGATTCAAGAAAATTGGATCTCATTCAATTCTCATATTGTTCAAAACTCAATGATATTTTCTTCTCAAAGCATCTTCCACCTTGTTTTCTTTCCTCGGGTGGTAGTGTATCGTACAATCATAATCCTTGAGTAATTCAAGCCATCTCCTTTTCATCATGTTGAGTTCTTTATGTGAGAAAATATACTTCAAACTCTTGTGATCAGTATAAATCTCACATTTTTCACAATAGAGGTAGTTCCTCCATATCATCAAAGAAAAGATCACAGATTCTAACATGAGATCATGAGTAGGATAGTTTTTCTCATGAATTTTCAACTATCGTGATGCATAGCCAATAACCCTGTCATTCGACATAAGGACACAACCAAGTCCTTTCGTTGTGGCATCACTATAAATAACGAGTCAATCATTCTCTGATGGTAGATTCTATATAAAAACAATGACTAATATTTTCAATAGTTTTTTGAAACATTATTCATACTCTTTTGTACAAACAAATTTATCCCCTTTACGTGTGAGCTTTGTTAATGGGTTAGCCAATCAGGAAAATTTTTGGACGAAATGTCGATAATAACTTGCTAAACCAATAAAACTGTGTACCTCAGTTATAATCATAGGTTATGTCCATTCATGGATTTCCTTGGTCATAGAAGGATCAACAATGATTCCATATTTATAGACAATATGGCCAAGAAAAGAAATATCCTGAATACAGAATTCACACTTGATAAACTTCCCATATAATTCATGACATCTCAGAGTCATCAGGATAATGCACAAGTGATTTTTATGATCTTCGTAGCTTTTGGAGTATACCAAGATATCATCAATAAATACCACCACAAATTTATTGAGATATTCCTTGAATAATATATTCATCGAATCCATGAATACAGAGGGTGCATTAGTCAATCCAAAAGGAATTACTGTAAACTCGTAATGCCTGTACCTAGTTCGAAATGATGTCTTCTGAATGTATTCCTTCTCCACACACAACTGATGGTATCTAGATCGAAGTTCAATCGTTGAAAGGTATTGAGCTCCAGGAATTTGGTCAAATAAATCATAAATTCAAGGTAGGGGATACATGTTCTATATTGTTATAGCATTGATCTCCATGTAGTCGATACATAACCTCATAGATCCCTCTTTCTTTTTAACAAAAAGAACAGGGGCTCCCCATGGGGAAACACTAGGGAGAATAAATCCCTTATTACACAATTCCTCTAGTTGTTTCTTTAGTTCAACTAATTATATAGTGGTCGTTCTATAAGGGGTGTTCGATATAGTCCTTGATCCATGAATTAAATCAATGGAAAACTCAACTTCTAGTTTTGGAGGACGTCCAGGTAAATCTTCTGGAAACACATCTACATATTCTTTCAGAATAGGTAAATCCTGTATTTTAACATTCCATTCCTCGCCCACTGTAATTTCATCCTCTTCCTCCCCAATAATTGAATTTAGTTGAGATACTAGTGGTGGATCTAGATAAGAATTAGGTGGTGATGATTCTTCTCTAAAGATAAGGTGTTCCTTATCATCATCATCATTTATCGAAACCTCCTTCTTCTTATAATAAATATTCACATCATGGTCCAAAATCCAATCCATACCGAGGATTATATCAATATCAATCATAGGTATGAGGATGGGGTCAGTGGATAAAGAACATTTATGAGCTCTAATGGGGACTGATTTAAAAAACATTGTTGCAATGATACTTCCCTTTGGAGTTTTAACTGACAACTACCATGTTAAATCAAATGGTAATTATCTAATTTTCTAAGAAAACTTGAAAAATATGAAACAATGTAATGATCTAGAATCAAATAATTCATTTTCTAAACTTGAAGAAACCATTAAATTACCTGCCACCACGTCTTTTGAAGCTTCTACCTCAGCAGTTGTGATAGAATAATCGTGGCCTTGATCCCTTTTCCTTTTCTGAGGTAAGTTACCCTAATGATTAGGACATTCATTTGTATAATATCCCATCTCCATGAAATTGTACCACGGAACATTGGTAGCTTCCTTCTTCCCTTTGAAATCACGAGCTTGGTGGCCTTTTTCACCACACTTGTAACAGACACCCATTCCCTTGAAGCAAGTATCTGGGTGTTTATTCCCACATTTACCACAAGATTGATATTCAACCATTCCCTTCTTCCACTTATTTCCATTCCCAGATTGATCAGTAGATCTCTTCTTCTTTTTCTCTACTTTAATGTCATAAGACATAGAGAATTCCTTTTCTGTCTTGATAGCACATGAGACAATGTCTTCGTATGACGAGAAGGATTTTGAGACTAATGCTCGATGGAGAAATGGTTTTAAGACATCCAAGAAACGATCAATCATTCTTCTTGGGTTACGTATATAATCACTAAGATACCTTGCTATCCTTGGAATGTTAGCCTCATACTTTGTGACATTATCATCCTCTTTTGTCTTAGACTCAGAAATTTCCTTTCCATATATGCTCGATGGTCACGAAGAAAGTATTTTTCTAAAAAAAATATCATTAAACTCCCTCCATTGCATATTTGATACTTCATCATCTTCTTTCATGTTATGAATCAATGACCACCATTGATTAGCATCTTCAGTGAGGTGGTAAACTGCCATGATAACTTTTTCCCTTTCACTACTCCCTAAAGCTTGAAATATTTTATATAGGGAATTTATCCATTTCTCATCTACTAAGGGATTTGTACTCCAATTGAACATTGGTGGTTGTTGCCTCTGGAAGAGATCTAACATTGATCCTCCACGCTGCAGATCAGGGTACTCCATACGGGTAAGGTTATTATTAATAATTTGAGTGAGTTGTCCTAGTATGGTGATTATCTGATCGACAGCAGTTGCATCACCAGCTCCACTCTTATTATCTTGAGCAGGAGGGAAATCCCTACATGGAGTGTGTGCATTGATACAGTTTCCATTTCATCAACTAGGCACCATTTCTAAACAATGTCATAAACTAGATTAGTTTATTAATTAAAATACATAATTCCATACTTATAAAACTTTTAACAGAAAATAAACTATTTATGGATATAATCCATAATCATAAAAATGTGTTTTTTGATAAAGTATATACTCATAAACTATTCATAATGATTTTTAAAGAAAATGAGTGTTATCCTAGCATATCCCTCCGAGAGTGTCATAACCAAAAATGCAGCAAGGCCCGTTGTCGTACACCTGATCCCATTCGAGTCTAGCTCAAATTGGTGTTTTCGGGTTTTACCCCTAGGTATAACTGTTCCTGAGATTCCTCTACCTGCTCGTATCCACACAGGGATGTATTGCTCGGAAAACTCACAAAATCGCTACAATACCAAAATTCTAGAAAGTGCTTCTATACTAATCCTCAAAGTCCATCTTAGATCTATGTGATCTAATCAGAGTTTATCTAAATCAAGCTTCCAAGGTTTGTACTAAACTTCCACTAATACCATCTGTAATGCCCCAACACCAGTTACCCAGAGTCGGTGCATTATTACATAACATTGGCATGATCACATGAAATATCATGTCAAGAAAGGCCGATTAGTTTAGTAGACTTGAAAAAACTATATACATTAATAAAGTTTATATTACATCATAAAATGAAAACTACAACAATATAGTATCCAAAGTCCACACTCTTATCACCTCATACTATCCCTGCAGGTCATTCATAAATTACATCATCACATCTTGGGAAAACTACAACATAAAAAAGGGGTGAGCTCAAATTCCCAGTAAGGATAACAATATAACGGAAACTTTAATAAATAAGAATAAACATTTAAGGCAATGTATAGCTAAAATAAAAGCCTTTTAGACATGAAATTCAACATAGTATGGCAAAAATAAAATGAAATAATTCCATTTACTTATTCACATGAATATTCTACTAATCGAATAATCATATTCAATATCAATAACCACTTTCATAATGTTGGAATGCATAATTCCATACTATCATACCCACATATCCAAGGTCTCGTGCCAAGAATAAAAATAATATTTTTTCAAGGCCTTATTCCAAGACTCTAGTTTGTCTCATGAGACCTACCGACACATCGAGGAGCTATAGTGGGCTCCACTCGTCACTTATTAAGTCCAATGCATTCTTCATATGAATAGGTTTAAATATAACATAAACATTCGTATAAAAACTAGCATACGAAATGTCAATACATTCTCCATAAACCATGAATTGTTTAAAAAAAAACACATCCACAGTCAAACATATCACTAATCCTTCAATACAATATGGATGTTTTGTATCATAATAAATAAACTTCTAATAAGCTTAAAATCCATCAAAGGATATTGACATAGATGAAATCAAAACTATTTGCGAGAAATATCTCTTTTTTTTAAATAATTTAAAAGTCACATAATTATAAAATAAAACATTTAATTTGAAAATATTCTTATAATCTTGTAATGGAAGCTTTTATGATTATATAACGATGGAAAATATCCGCCCCTAGTGTATAAGTTACAAAAAACTGTTACCTGAATTTTGTCAAAAGGTTAAAAAGCACCTTGTTTGGAAAACGATAGAAATATTACTTTATAAACTTCATAAAAAAGTAAAATAAGGTTATAAATGGCTTTAAAGCATATTCTGTAAAATATTAAAAATGTTTTGAAATACATTTTTAAGAAACATGGATGTGGATGATAAAGAGATCCCAGTAGATTGTTACGTATAAACAACCTCGAATAATGAAGAGATTGAGAAATAAACCCTTAACTTATACTTTTCATTGGTTGGGGGTAGGATAAAATCCATTATAATGGTGATATAATTTTTATTAAATTATAAAAGATTGATATATATTAATTTGATATCATATATGATCTTATAACATTGATTTTCTAATAATATCGTAGTATTATCGTTGTTTCGGGTGTTAACTTACTCGTTTTCTTTTATATGTTTTGTTATGTAAGACATGTTTGTCATGGATAGGTTTTATCATTATCATATACATAATTATATCAAGTCCTTATATACTATTATTAATCATCAAATGAGAATTATACTTGAATGGATACAATGGATAATGAATCTCATCGCGTTCGTGGAGACGGTAGTCCGTACGTACACACGTGCTACAATATCATTCTTTTGATATTAAAATAATATATAATTATATGGTATATAATATATACAGAATAATTATCATGTTATATTTATTATTTACATGAACTAAACTTCATTAATATACCCATGAAAATAATAATTTATTAAATAACAATTACACCACGACGTGGAGATGGTAAGCCATACGTACGCACATATGGTGACATGTCATTAAGAGGATGGAGAGAATACTGAATATGGTTGTACCATATTTATAATAATGTTACAGTATATAGGAGATACTGGAGTCATTATTTTAGAATGGTAATAACAAATAAAGATGAAGTTGAGAAGAAATGAATTTGAAAATGGGTGGTAAAAACATTACCTCTTCTTCGGGTTCTTCCTTTTGATTTGATGAAAAAGACTCCATAGGTTGGATTTATGACTAAATGATGGCCTTTAGGATTAATTTAGGGAAGTTTAGAGAGTATTTGGGTAGAGTTTGTCCAATCC
The DNA here is from genome assembly GCA_963277665.1 of Viscum album. Lineage (NCBI taxonomy): Eukaryota > Viridiplantae > Streptophyta > Magnoliopsida > Santalales > Viscaceae > Viscum > Viscum album. Next base: position 1,972,340,847 of record OY728132.1, read on the forward strand.
AATATTCTTTGAAGGTCTGAATTAATGAGAAGGATGAGTGCCCTTTTATAAGAGGGGTGAGGGGCACCTTTGGAAAAGCTAGAAATATTATTTTATAATAAATTCATATTCGTTTTCTAATGCATCCAAAGTGGATTATTTAAGTTTTAAGGTGGGTATGGGTCAAAAAAAACTCAAACAATAGAATTTATACAGGTTTGGGTTACTATATTATCCTTATCTTTAAGTATTAACTCTTAGTTAATTAGTTTCACTTTTAAAATGTCTCTTTGTATTTTTTTTATTATATGGTTAATAAAATTACTATATATATCCAAGAGCCCCCCAAGTTGTCCTTTAATGATAAGACTATCATGATATAAGTCTCTTTTCCAAACCTGATATTTTTAGAAATTTAATATAAATTAATAATATAATATTTTTTTAAAAAACTCTTTTATGTAAATTTTGACACTATTCAATAATGGATTTTTGTAAAATTAATAAAAGAATGATTACATCTAAAAAAGTTAATTTAATCCATCCTAACATGTCATATTATACAATAAAATTATTTTAATTTATAAAAAGATTCAAATTACATTTATTGGTTTATTTAAAATATCATTTATTGTCATTTTTCATTAATTTAGTAATTAATGCATCACCATTAATTCATAAATAAATAAAAATATATAACGTCTAAAAATTATAAATAAAATATCATTATGTAGGAAATATATTTATATTTTTAAGTAATATTTATAGTCTAATATCTAACTTATATAACCCCATGTAAAAAATTTTTATTCAAAAAGATATACGCTTATGTCATTTATTATTTATTTTAACTTCATTAAAATAAAGTGTCCCTATCACCTACAAGTGGCTCCATGTGGTCCCAAAATAGACCCAATGATTCCAATGGTAGGACATGTATCAACCAATAAAGTTAGGACACATTTTAGGGTAATTATTATTATTATTATATTATTTTTAACCCTTATTTACCGGATTTACCCTTAACCATTGTAAATAAAATATTTACCGAAGTTATTATTCAAAATGTCTAAAAATAAAATTTACCTATATATACAATATTAACATCCTAATTCCAAATATGGAAAATATTTTTCCAAATTCAAAACCCATAAGTTTCATAAATTAATTTACAATTTATTCTCGTTGTTAAAACAAAAAGCGTGTTTTTAAGAATTAATAACTATCAAAAGATTTACATTTGTTTATGTCTGATTTACTTTTAAAATTATGTAAAATGATCAAAATTGTATTAACTGGTAAAAATATATTCTAAATATACTTTAAAACCACTCAAATTCATAATTTATCAATATGAGATATTACGATTAACAAAGTTGTTTTTAATTAAAATTTAGTAATTTTCACTATTCATAAAAAGATAAATGTTATTCGAAAAGATCCAAAATTTTACCCTAGGCTAAATTTGATATTCCGAATCCAAAAATTAATTCCAGTTTTAGAGATAAAATTTATAAAATTTCAAAAAATAGGTATTGCTATCCATAACGACTACTTTGATTGGTCGTGTTGTGTGTTAGAACTCGAAGTTGCGTACAACACACGCCACTGTATTATTCAAAGGAATGCATACTATGGAAGCTTGGGATGTTTCATTGTAAATTTTTGATTTCCCCATTCTAAAAAGTAAATTTATTTACTCAAATTGAATATATAAAAGTTAAAAATATTTGATTTAAAAAGGGTTCACTATTAAATGTTGGTAAAAGTGAAATACTGAAAATGAATTTGTTCTTAAATTATGATTAACAAACTCATAATATGGACTCTACAATTATAATGATTATATAAAGTTTAAAATTTAGATAATACTATTCATAACCTCTTTTGAATGGATTTTTTGGTATGTCATGGTGCTCTTGAACTTGGTGTTGCGTGTAGTGTAAGTTATTGAATTATTTTGAAGAAATTACACACTGTGAAATCTTGGGGTGTTACATAGAATCCCTTTTTGTAGAATCCAATCATAATTTACCAATTGAAAAAACAATCATCTCATGGTAAGGTCAATACTATCTCTTTTCAGTCCATCACCCTAATTGTAATCTTAATTGTTTCATTATATCATAGTTGTTCCTTGTGGTACATAAAATAATGAACTACTAGATTTTCAAAAACAATATTTCTCAAAATGTCAGTCAGATGGCACACATAATCCCTTTTTAATCCTCCTAACAAAATATCTGTCAATGTTATATTTAATTAGATTATCTATCTGAATGAATTATAATTTTTAAAAAACACACTACTTTCTTATGTGCATTCATAATTATGATTTACAGAGAATATTTCAATACGTCCTATAAATAATAGATTATTTCCCACCACCAACAACTTGAATTATAAAATTCATCGACTCATTAACCAAAGGATCTTTTTTAAAACATATCATAGTTATCATATCATTACATTTTTCAATTCAAATCATCTACCACTTAATTGTCTTTTTTTGGATGGTTATGGATTGTTCAATAATTATCCTTGATTAATTACTTCCATATAATATATATCAGGTTTAATACATGATGAGGGAACATTTACTTAAATATTTTTTTATATGTATATATTTCAAATTTTACGCCATAAAAATAATTTCCCCAATTTTTAATGAATAAAACTACATATAATAATTCAAAATCATGTATTGAATAATTTAACTCATGAATTTTTAAATGATGTCTATAATAAAAAATTACCTAATAATTTTTCATTAGTACACGACTAAATCATTTAAATAAATCATAACCAATGATAAAAAATTCACCATTGCTCAATGGTAGGTCAAAAACTAGAGAATTTTCTGATATTCAATTCAGTTCATAAATAAACATCACATTATTTTATATAGAATAAAATAACACCATTATCAGTTAAATTAGATTGTGGTATAGATAACTGATAAAAACATTCAACAAACCATTGGTAAGAACCAACTAATCCAAGAAAACATGGAATCTCTATGATAATTGTACATATTGGCCACACATCAATCCATTTTTAATATGGTTAAATAGATATTCAATCTTTATAAATAGTGTGACAAATAAATGAAAATATTAAATAAAAATTCACTTTTATTAAATAATCCATATAGTTTTTTCATTTATGAATTCGAACAAAATCATTAATTTTCATTCATATTCCTCATAAATGTTATAATATAAGAAAATATCATCCATAACAGAACCACTTTTTGATATAAAAACCAATGTAAGTATACATTCATTATATTCATAAAAATAGTCGGGTAATTGGATAACCCAATTTACGTTTCATGGTTTGAATAACAACTGAGAAGGGGGGGGGGGTGAATCAGTTCTTTAACATTTTATATGTTTCAAAACATTATGAAACATAACACATGAAACCGGTTAAGATTTATTTCCTTATCAAACATTAGTAAGAAAATAATTAATTAATGAAATGTAAAGAATGAATGGAACACATGATTCACAATGTTTAGCAACAATAAGAGAACATAGGTCCTTGACATTGCCACTATAGTGGGTCTATAGAAATCCACTATAATAAATAAATGAATACCAGTTGTGTTATATTTCATTAGACATCATTTATAACCTTATATGAATAATTACATTTTATCCCATAATTTTGAATTTTTTTGTAAAATAACAAACGAGACAAACACGAGAATAAGATCATTGTTGAAGAAACTCTAAAAATGCTCACTCTGATTCGTCCGTTCAATTTTCTTGAATCCTATTTTTTTAAACTGGTCTTCTCAATATGGTAATGATGGATCTGATTTCCTTATAATAAAAACTCACAAATAATTCTTCATGATAATTCTAATCTTCTTATAAAGGTAAGATTATTTTGATTATATTCCTCATAAACACTCAAGAAATATTCATCAAGATGGTAGGAAAATTTTACATTATATTCTATAGTGCTCTGCCTTTTCCACATGTGTAATATTTTATTATGAGCGAATGATATGAGAACATATTTATAGGCAACTCAGAAAACAAGTTTGGTATTCATGAGAATCTTTCATACTTCCTCAAATCTAAATAACTCCTCAATTATATCACATTTAATCTTCAATCATTGACTTCTTAAAGTCTCTTTAAATTTCTCCATGATTTACACAATTTTGAAATTCACGTTTTCCTTCTGGAACTCTTCATATCATTCTAAACATGATAAAAGTGGATATTAGTTCAAATTTTCTCATAATCATGAATAGAAATTAGGTTCTGATTTTTGTAGAAATCTTGTTTCGATGTAATGCCAAAATCATGTTTTGAATTTTTCAGATATCAAGTTCAGAATAACAATGAAATCAGGTTGAGAATTGTGAAGAAATCAGGTTCTGAATTATACTAAATTCAGGATCCGAATTTTTTAGTAATCAAGTGCCAAATTACTCGGAAATTATGTTCTTAATTGTGCCGAAATCGGGTTCTAAATTATGTATAATGTTGTTTTTGAATAGTTTACAAATAAGGATAAAAATTACTAAAAAATGAGGTAATGAATTAATTAGAAATATGGTTCTAAGTGACATAGAAATCATGTTTTGGGTTTTTCAGAATCATGTTTAGAAATCAGGTTCTGGTTTTTCCAGTAATCAGGATCATAAATCATATTTTTGTTCTCGTGTTTGGAAATTAGGTTATGGTATTTCCGGAATCAGGTTTAGAAATCAGGTTCTTGTTTTCTTTGGTATTCGGTTTCAAAATTATGTTCGGGTTTTCAGGTTTTGAAATCTGGTTCTGTTTTTTTATGAATTAGGATTAGAAATTAGGATTTGGTTTTTATGTTCATGAATCATGATATAGTTTTTTAGGAATCTGGTATACAAATCTTGTTCTGGTTTTCTCTGAAATCATTTTCTGAAATCAGGTTCTAGTTTTCATGATCATAAATTAGGTTTGGTTTTTTTCATGAATCATGTTCTAAAATCTGGTTTTTGATTCCTAGTTTAGAAAACACGTTCCTAAGTTTCATAGAATTTTTCTTCATGAAATTTTTTTATAATCATCAACATTTCTCTATTAGCTTTTATCATGAATCTTTTAAAGATTTTTTAGAACATAAAAATTAGAAAAACGTCATCTGATTTGGATAAGAATGTTTGAGACACATTCTTAACTTCTATATTCTTATTGTTCAACAACATACTCTTTACGTAAATAATCAGAAAAAAGAAACATCAACATTCTGTAACTACAAAACATTATTCCACAAAATGATTTGTTGTCAAAAAATATTAAACATTGTCAAAAAAACCACAAAGTTTATTCAATCCTCCCATTTGGACTTGTTCGCTACCCTAGTTAAAAAATTATCACCCTCAAAAATTTTTAAAATCTACAGTTCTTGAACATTAACAAAACTTTGCCTTTCTCATATAGAGAGTGTCCCGACACCACAGTACTGGATAAAGTAATTTTTTTGATGTATTTTCATCCCTCGGTGATACGAAAATATTTCGACCATTTAAGGATAATCATCACTTTACTCAAACTCTCCCTCAACTTTTATCTTGTTTTTTTCCAATTTTCATTCCCTCTCTAATTTTTCCTTCATTCTCCCCCATTATATGATAAACACAGCTTCATATTCATAAAATAAATCCTAGTTAACAATGTTACTCACTATACTCCTTTGTCAATATAATCCAAAGAACAGTGGGGGATCTTCATTATGTGTTTTATGAAGTTATGGGAGGAGGCTAAACATGGGTTCAGTGACTCAGTTTATCAAACCATTCTTTGACATTGCTTTTGTAAAAATATCAGCAATCTGATACATTGTTTTAATATATTCCATAAATACTTCTCCAAAAACAACTTATTCTTTTAAAAAGTGAAAAATTATATCAATGTTTTTTATTGTGAATGTTGTATAATATTATTACAAATATCAATGGTTTATTGATTATCACAGAGTTTATTTAATGCTATAGAAACACTCACATTCAAATATTCCAGCTAAACCGTTATCCACATCATTTGAGTACAATCATGAGTAGGTGAAACATATTTATATTCAGCTGTGAATAATGTAATTGAACATTGTTTCATACTATGCCAAATCACACTGCATTCCCCTATAAAAAATTGTCCTCCAAATGTTGATTATCTATCATTAATATCACAATCCCAATCATCATCGGTACAAACATGAATCCGCTTCTCATTGTTTATCATGAATAATAAACCAGGTGAAGTTGTTCCTTTATCATATAATAGAATCCTCTTAGCAACCAACATGTGTTATTTGTTAGGATTACATTGATATTTCAAAAATTGAGTCACATCATAAGAAATATCAGGTATTGAAATTGTATGATAAAGAATACTACCTACAAGATTTCAAAAGTCATTATGATTCACAATTTTACCTAAATTATCTTTTCTCATCTATGAGCTCACTGAGAGAGTAGTTGAAACATCTTTTTATTACTCCATATATATGGTAATTTAAAATTACATGGAATACCTTTCATGGGATATGAAAATTTTGTTTTCTTGTTGTTGAACTTGTAATCCAAGGAATAAAGTTAATTATCCAGTCAATGAAATTTCAAAATTATTCTTCATCTCATCATCAAACTTTTCACAAAACGTATCAAAAACTCCATCAAAAATTATATCATCCACATAAACAATTACAATTAACATTCCTATGTCAAAATATATATCATACAAATTGATATTAGCATTTCCTTTAGAAATGTTAATAATTTCATAGAATTATCATGCATTTAATACCATGATCATGGAGCTTATTTTCGGCCATACAAGGATTTCTTCAATTTACAAAATATTTTTTCATCATCATCAGGTAAAACCCCATAGGTTTTATCAATATAAACATCAACCTCAATATCACTATTTTCGAAACCAGACTTTACATTTATATGATAAACATTTAAATTTTAATGAGAATCTAAAAAAAGAAAAATTCAAATAGTTTCCAACCTTTCAATAGGGGAAAGGTTTTATCAAAATCCCCATCTTCCACGTGTGAATATCCTATACATGGAATCCATTTATTGTTTCTTGTAACTTCTCTATGATAATTCAATTTATTTATTTAAACCAACTTGGTTCATATGAAATTTATTTACATCCTTGGAAAGAGTTCCCGTGTTTCATTCTTCTAAATCTGATCTAGTTCATCATTCATATAATCTACCGATTCTTAATGTTGAATAGATTCTAAAACTGATTCTATTATATCTTTTGAGATAAGTGAATTCTGATTTTATAATCTCAACATCCTTCTTGTTTGAACTAGAGCCTTCAAATTAAAAATAATATTTTTTGATTCAACATGTTTTCAAAATGAATGAAAACATAAATTCCCATTCCCATCTTCACATTATTTCCCATGTGACTCATCTAAGTAACTTTATCTTTTTTGGTGATTTTCTGATTCATCTTTCTCAGTTTTCGTGATATATTTTTGGATGAATCATGGATTTTCAATTACCATCACATCATATGAGTCCAAATATATCATTAAACATTTGTTCTAGCATTTTTAATTTCTTCAATTTTTTGAATAAACCATAAATATTCCTTCCTCATCATTCTCATAATAAGTTCTTAGGTCAAGATTTTTTATTTTGAGGTATCATGGAATTCCAAAAAAAATTGAGGTATTTCAAGGAAATGTTTTTGTTATACCACATTTCATAATGAGTCAAGTTGGTTTTTGGTCTTAAAAATTATCATATTGAACCATATATAGTAGAAATAAAAGCTTCCCACCAATTAAATTTTTAAATTTTGTATTTTGATAACATACTTCTTCCCATTTCCACAAGGCTTCTATTCTTCCTTTCAATTAATCCATTTTGTTATGGAGTATAAGGAGCACTATAATGATGTTTTATATCATTCATTCTTAGAATGGTTTTAAAATAATTTCTTGGGAATTCGGTTCCATTGTCATTTCTCAGATTCATAATGGAAAACCCAAATTATTTATCAACATATTTTCAAAAGAATGTTAAACATTTCAATAGCCTATAACTTAAGGTTCATGGACCTGATGTCTATCATATTAGTGAAATAATCAATAAAAGTGATAAATTATAAATCTCATTTTATTGAATTATGTATCATTTTCCACAAATATTATAATGAATATGTTCAACTGGTTTGATATATTTAATATCAACTCTTTTAAGACTATTTTTAGTCCAATTTCATTTATGGAAAGTAATAAAAAAATATCCATATCTTCTAATAAAGTATGGAAAATTCTAATAGGCATCAACTATAGAATGCTTACTCTTGATCTTTTTCCCAAAGGTGGCCCAGTTTTCGGTGCCACAACATGATTTTGTCCTTATCACAAAAATAAAAATAGTTACTGGATTATCCAATTTGAAAGAGATTATCACTTGTTCTTTTTTCCTTTGGTAATAGATTTTCTATTTTCACACATATGATGATACAAGAATATTTTCGGAAGAAAAAATCATTTCAATAATAAAAAATTTAACATATAGAAATTATATTATTTTTTATCTACTCAACAAGATATACATCCTTATATTTGATTTTCTCTTCTTTAATCTCTATCGTTCTGATTAACTAAATTTTTAAGGAACTGACATTTCCAAATGTTACCGCTCCTCCATCACAACTATCAACATGTTCTATGATTTTTATTTCACCTGTAATTTGGGAGGAACAATTAATATCGATAATCTATGTTTTTTTTCTCTTACATGATTTAAAAGGTGTCTCAACGACAATATATCTCTCATCAACATTATTATTTTCAATATTATTTTCTTTATTATCATAAAAATATTGTTCTGGAATTAGTAACATACTTATTTAGACATGATGAATAGACTAATCCAAACTTTCGCAATCATCTTCAAAACATTCAAAAAGATTATTTCTTGGACTATTTATGACATCTTGAGAATTCATATTTTTATATTTATGTGAGTATGAAAAGATAATCATTATTCAGTCATTTTTTATTCAACTTTCCTTAAACCTTCTTTCCAAGTAGAAATAAATTATGCTCACAATTATAATCTATATGACGACATATTCTATAACACTAGAAATATCCCAAAAATATTGATTTTATATTAAAAATGATCTTTATATATAGGAACATTGTAAAGTATGGTTACATCGTACAACTAAAGAAACAATCGTATGTAGGACATCTCTACTTTTGAGGGATTTTTCTAATTTTGTAGGATTTAACGATTTCTCACATTATTTCACCACCCAAGCATTAATAATACTTTTTACATAACCTGAAAGGATATAATAATCATATAAAACATAATTTTTGATAGGATATGATTTAACCCAATTCTTGTTGTAAGCCTTATTAACAATCATTAAAATATTAGCTTTTAATTCAGGTACAATGTTGATGATTTGTTTCATCTTCTATAGGGTATTATCAGACTCAATAGCTTTTGATTGAAACTTTTTGACCTTTTATTCTTTAGTATCTAGATTCTTTCTACTATTTTCAACAATATTTCCTTGATATTCAATTATATGAGTGTAACATAAAATTTCATTAATGTATTAATCTTCATTCATGGTTCAATCTTTACTTCAATAATGAACTGCTTCATGATTCTTATTCATCACACGCAATTCTTTCTTGAGATATTTGTTTTGCTCAAGACATGCATGAAGTTTAGATCTCATCAGATTATCACTATAAGATTCTTCACCAACTTCTTCACTCTAATAGGAATCCTTCCATTTATAGTATTTTGAAATAAAGGTTCTGAATCATTCGTTACATCAATCTTCTAAGGAATCATTTTTATATTATTTTGATTCTACTTTGATTATCAACATACTTCTTTTACTTCCAGAAAACAATATCTGTAATTTTATTTAAATTATTCACTTTTTTTCATTCTTGTTATAATTAATCCATCAAGGATTCTCATTAGTGACATATTTATATTATCTAACATTCTTCTTAGGGAAATTCATAGCAAAGAGTCCAATTATGCCACACAAAAAAACAATTGATAGGAATTTTCCCTCCATACTATTCTCTTCCTCTTCGATAGTTCAGGGTTATAAGAGAAGTGATTTTTTCATTAAAGTATTTATCTTTCTTATCATCAGACTCACAAGGATCATCTTTATTATCACCATGGATTATCAACATTTTCATAGCTTCAAAATCAATTTCATCTTTTAACTTCTTCTTAATGATATGTAGTTTCTCATTTTATAAAAAAACAAGATTGTTATGGAGTTAATCAAGAGATTAATCATCATTATCTTATAAATCTTTAATTTTTTAATCCAACCTATCTGGAACGTTTCTCATGAGATTTTCCCCAATTTTTTAGTCCCTGAAAACATCTCCAGGTCCCCTAATGTTGCAAAAAATTTAATACACTCTGGTTATGTATTCATCATCTGTTTCGTCATCTATCATTCTAATATCTTCATACATACTATGTGAGATCTATTTCCTTCTTTCTAAAACTTTAGAATTCCCTTTAAAAACACTCTCATGCTTGTCCCACAATATTTTTGCAGATTTAAGACCCAAAAGCTTTTGATTAACAATCTTTAATATGGACATAATGATTTCATTTCCTTCCGTAACATAAACTTCTATGGTATTTTTATTAGTAGGTTTCATGGTGGAATCTTTTTCAATATGGGGAAAAATAATAGTGGAAGCATCAACTGCATTCATGTCAAGAAATATGAGATTAGGAATCATCCTATTTTTCAATCCATAATAGTTATTCCTATATAATATTGTAACTCCAATACTATTGATTTAGTTGATATTATCCATGATAAAGATTAAATAGGGGAACCTACCTTTGATATCACCAGATGTTCTAAGAATAGAATAATAACTGAGAAGGGGGTGTTGAATCAGTTGTTTAACTCTTAATAAGTTTCAAAACATTAAGAAACAAAAACCTTGGAACCTATTAAGATATATTTTATTATCAACCATTAGTATGAAACTCAAACATGAAAGAAAGATAAAGTAGAAATGGATCCAAAGATTTACTAGGTTCAACCTTAATAAATGAACATAAGTTATTCCCATAAACACACTTGTGGGTCTATGGAAATCCACTCTAATAAAGATATAAATAAAACTTATTCCAAATCCTGTTAGACACCTTATATATCTTCATAGAATTTATTACACTAAACCTCAACAATATATAATGTTTTATTAAAATAAATGAGCCAAACAGAAGAATAAGAAATGTGTTGATGATGCTTCAGAAATGATCAATCTGAATCATCGGTCCGGTTTCCATGAATCTAATTATCTTAAACATATTTTCTCACCAAGGTAATGATGGTTCCAATTTCCTTTTGCTAAAAACTAATGAATACATCTCCATGATACTTCAAATATTCATATCAAGGTAACATAATTATGATTCTCTTCTTCTAAAACACTCAATAAAAATTCTTCACGATCGTAGGAAAATTTCACATTGAATTCTTTAGTGCTCCACCTTTTCCAAGTATGTGAATGTTAATTATGAGTGAATGGTATGAGCACATATTTATTATAAAATCAGAAAATAGTGTCAAGAATCTTCAAAATCAGTCTTGTTTCCTCATGTCAAAGACTCCAAAAATCTATCACATTTAATCTTCAATATTTGACTTATTAAAATATCCATAATTTTCTCTGAGATTTATGAAATGTTTAAATTTAGGTTCTCCTTATTAAATTTTTTTATATTTCTTTGAATGATTAAGCTGAAGCATGGTAATTATTGTCTTAAAAATATGCACAGAAATTAGATTCTGAATTGTGTAGAAATCATGTTCGTAATTATGTAGAAATTAGGTTCTAAATTGTTCATAAATTATGTTCCAAATTACTCAGAATTAAGGTTCTGAATTCTGTAGAAACAAGGTTCAAAATTATGTCAATTGTAGGTTCTGAATAGGTCATAATTCAGGTTCTGAATTACTAATAAATCCGGTAATGTATTGTACAGAAATAAGGTTCTAAATTATACAGAAATCAGGTTCCAATTTTTTTAGAAATAAGATTCCAAATTACTCAAAAGTCATTTCCCAAATTGTTAAAAATATAGGTTCCAAATTACTCAGAAATCATGTTCAGTTTTATAAGGAATCAGGTTCTGAAATCAGGTTCAGGTTTTCTCAGCAATGAGTTCTATAAATCAGGTTCTGGTTTTTAGGATCAGAAATATTGTTCTGGATTATTAGGAGTATGGTTCATAAAATAGGTTCAGGTTTTCTTAGAAAATAGGCTCTAAAATTAGTTATCAATTTTCTTGTTCAGAAACAATATTTTTTTTAATCGGGTTCAAAATTTAATCTATGGTTTTGATAGCAATGTGGTTCAGAAATCGAGTTCTGTTTTTCATAGGATTAAGGTTCTGAAATCGGGTTCTTTTTTTTATATACAGTAATAAGGTTCTGGTTTTTTCATGAATTGGGTTCAAAAATCAGGTTCATATTTTTAGGTTTAAAAAACAGGTTCCGATTTCTTCCAGAATTTTTCTTAGTGAATAACATCAATACTATTTCTCATTTATTCAACAATATTTATCAAATAATATTTCAGGATTTTTTATAACATTATGATCAGAAAAACATCATATTATTTGGATATGAATGCTTGAGACACTCTCTTTACATATGGCTTCTTATTCTTCAGTCACTTATCCTTTATTAAAATCTTTAGCAACTATCAACTTCATCTTTCTATAAATCAAAAACATTCTTCAATAAATAGATTAGTTCCCAAAAAATACAAAACATTTTTAAAACAATACAACACATATGTTCTTCATCAATGAGAATACCTACATAATTATAATGCCCATATCGTAATCATAATTTTGTCTTTAGAATTTCATATTCTTTCACCATCAGCTGACAGTACCAGTACCAAAATAAATATTTAAAAAATATTGATCTCCCAAGAGCTGATCAGAAAAAGCATCGATATAAGGAACCAAATATATCTTCTTAATTTTAATGTTAATCAAGGATCTGTAATAATGAAAAGTCACATAGAACAATCATTCAATTTGAAAAATAAAACAACTAGATTCTATCATGATGTATTATGTCAAAATAAACATTTTTCAACAAACTATTTTAATAATTTTTTTCAATTCCACCAACTATACAAGAGTCATTCGATCAGGGGAATATAAATTGGCTTTGAATCAGGCATTAAATCATTAGTAAATTCAACCTCTTAATGAAGTGAAATACTAGGAAATTAATCCAAAATAACATCATTAAATTCATTCACTACTTGAATATCACTAATAAAAAAATATTCTATATTTTTAACAAATATATCTATATAAAATTCACTGACATATATAATGAATCTCTCAACAGCATGGTATTTTATCAAATGTATAAATTCATTGAGTAAAACATTTGTGGTTCGGAAATCTATTTTAGCCTAATAAACCAAAATAAAATCATTAATGAAAATGTTATTGATTTTAACTATTGGAACATAAAAAATATACTCAAAAGAAAACTTCTCACTATTGATAATAGAATTATTTCCATAAATCATTTTTTTACATCCACCTAGTGTATTTACGAAAATAACTGTATCACAATGATGACGCGATATTTCAAATTTACATCCAATTCTCTTAAAATGAGTGAATGTATTGTTCTAGTGTTAATTAGGGTATTGGAGTAATTCGAAAAAACATGTTACATACATACCTATCAACACTTCACATAATGGTCCCACATCAATCGTAGTATTCAAAATTTCTTTCCCCATTTCTTTTATCTTCTTAAAATAATAGTTTACTACTATATAAAACCATCTTTGGAAACGCATGGGCATAATGCCCTAGCACATTGCAAAAAAATCTATAACAAACCAATATTTTATGAGAATTATTATTTTTAATTTCATTAATGTCTTGTGTTGTATGCAACACTGAAAGGATATTGCACTACATCCATCCCTGACTTGGCCTGCATTACACATAATCGCGACCTTCCTCGATAGCGGGAGTAGTATGCAATACCGGGTTTCACTAAACAACAATATATTGTTATAATATTATTATGATCTAGCTGTTTTTAATAGTATTAACTACATTTAGAATTATATAACAATATTATTCAAATTACACACTTCCTAGAACATGTTATGCGAACAAAATAATTGTTTCAAGTAAAATAAGTATTTTTAAAAAAAATGTAGTTTTGTCACCTTTTGATGGCACAACCAAATTAAATATAGTTTTTAACATGTTTATATGTTAAATATGAAAGAAAATATTATTCTTTGGAATTATGATATAAATATTTACTTTGGATAAATTTGTTATATTATTCTGATAACATTCATATTTTAATGAATAGTAAAAACACACAATATTTTAATTAAAAACAATAATTTCATCGCAATAATTTATATGGTCAAATTATAATATTGAAGGATTTAAATTATAAATAGAATATATATAATATAATTAATTTATTTACCTTTAATTTTATATTGAATTCATAGTTAAAAATATTTCAATCCTTGACAATATTTTAACTTTTAAAACCTATTTTCTTAACAACGAGATTAATTTTATATTAATTCCGGATTTTTTTTTGAAATTTGAAATATTGATTCCATATTTGAATTTAGTGGGTCCAAATTAATTTAATAGGTTACTTTAATATTTTTATTATGAATAGAAACTATGGTAATTTTTATGTACTGTAGTTAAAGGTAAATCAGGTAATTAAGGTGAAAAATAAGATTATAAAATTACCCTAACACCTGAAAAAATTAAATTTTATAAATAAAAGTTGACCCATATCACCTAAGGGTCGTAATAAATTAATTTCATGGTCTTTTTACCATGAAAATACTTTAATTACTATTAAAACCAAAGAATGTGACAACATGTCACTTTCTTAAATTTTATAAGTATAATAATTTTAATTTGGTGATTAACATTATGAAACATCAAAACTGAATGGTCTTAAGAAATCTAATATAATTATATACATCATGTGAATTTATCTATAATTTTTAGGGATTAAATAATTGTCATTAATGGTGACACAATACTGATGCAGAAATTGTTTATTCGGTGAAAAATAAAAAATATTTTTTTCATTAAAGTAATAATAACTATAAAAACGTTCATAAACATGAAAAAACCTTATTGATTGAGTATATATATACCATAATCATACAAGGGTCGATTTTTAGACAATTTTGAGCCTTATAAAACTGATTAGAACAATTATATTATATTATTTTAAATGATGTCAATGATGTCACCTTCATAATTTTATAAATATAACAATTCACATGATGTGATTTTAAGATGATAAATTAGAGTAAAACTATTATTATGGAATATATAATATTTATCTTCATCATAAGAGTTTATTTTATTTTTTATGCAACTAATAAGTATATTAAATTCTTATAATAAAATTAATATTGTAATTGTTTTATTAAGAGAAGTATAAAATAAATGGTTTTATAAATATTAAAATAAATAATATATAAACTAATTAATGATCTCCAAATATTTTATAGAAGAATATGATATGTTAGGAATCTATCAATAATTTTTATTGAATATATCCTCTCTGTAGATTTTATTTAAATTCAAATAATTTAATAGTGTCAAAATGAACACTCTTGTTATTTTATAAAAATAACATATTATTAAATTGATTACAAATTACAAAAATATTTAAAAATTATAAATTGGAATTTTTATGGTCTAAAATGTCATAAATTATCTAATTATGGATAATTCACCACACATAATTAATTATTTATAACAATTTAATATCTAGAATATTATTACCACAAATAAGATTAAATTAATTAAATAAAGATAAATCAAAATGATAGGGTTTAAAATAAAATCAAAACATGTTTAAATTTAATTTTTTCTTGATATTAAAACCCTATATTATCTAATATCATAATTTGAGCCACTTTGGATGTTTTTATGTGGGATTAGGTTTTGTTATTAATTAATATTTTATAGGTTTCAAAAAGTTCCCCTCTCCTCCATTATAAAAGGGAACTGCCTCCCTTTTCTCTTTACACAATTTTGATCTTTCATGATCGGCCAAACCCTGCCCATTTCCCTTCTCAACTTCACTATAAACATTATAGAGGTTCTTGTCTCCATAAAAGACAAACTCTAGTGCCTTAAGAGGAATCTTAAAAGAGGTGTGTCGAAGAAGAGTTAATATTTTCTAACAAATCTAACAAATTTTATTTCTTCTTCACCTTCTTATTATTTAGTCATTTCATTATAAATTAATTACATAAGTATCAATAATATAATGATATGTAATTATAAATATTAATCATCATCATTCCACCTTCTATCCAACCTACAGAAAATTAAATCACCACGAGTGAGTATATACGGAATACCGTCTTCATGCCATGGTGTAATCTTTTTTTCCTCCACCAACATACGTGGATGGGTATAAAGCTATGAAGAAGAACTATATATAGTAATTATAACATCATACTGATTCTAATTATATTATATCATCCACCCCAATTCAATTCAAATGTTATGTGAACGATATCATCACTCATGCATACGTACGGATTACCGTCTCCACGACACGATGATATTCATTCTCCACGTTAAACATTCAAAAAAATGATTATAATATATATATATATATATAATGAATAGTAATGAATTATATGAAATTATAATGAGAATATACAACAATAAGTATTGAAATAATTTCCAAAATATTTTTTCAATTTACAAAATAAGTTTTCATCATCATTATGTAAAACCCCATAGGTTTTATCAATTTAAACACCATCCTCAATATCACTATTTTAGAAACCTAACTTTACATTTATCTAATAAACATTGAAATTATTATGTGAATCTACTACAAGAAACTGTCAAATAGTTTCCAAACGTGCAATTGGGGAAAGGTATTATCAAAATCCACACCTTCCACAACTGCATATCCTATACACGGAATACATTCATTTTTTCTTGTAACTTCTCCATAGTAATTCAATTTATTTTTGTAAACACACTTGGTTCTGATAAAATTAATTTACAACCATGGAAAAAGATCCTATGTTTCATTCATCTATATTTGATCTAGTTTATCATTCATATAATCCTCCCATAAATAATGTTGAATAGATTCTAAAACTATTTCTAGTATATCTTTTGAGATAAGTGAATTCTGATTTTATAATCTCAACATCCTTCTTGTTTGAACTATAGCCTACAAATTATGAATAATATTTTCAGATTCAACATGATTTCATCATGTATGAAAGCATAAATTTAGATTCCCATCTTCACATTATTTCCCATGTGACTTATCTAAATAATATTAACTTTTTTGGTGATTTTTTAATTCATCTTCCTCAGTTTCCGTGATACATTTTATGATGAATCATGGATTTTCAATTACCATCACATCATATGAGTACACATAGATCATTAAAAATTTGTTACAGCATTTTTCATTTCTTCCATTTGTTGAATAAACCATAAATATTCCTTCCCAATAATTCCCATAAAATGTTATTAGTCCTAGATTTATTATTTTGAGGAATAATGGAATTCCAAAAAAATTGAGGAATTTCTATGAAATATTTTTGTTATAACACATTTGATAATGATTAATGTTCGTTTTCTGTCTCAAAAATCATCATATTGGAACATATATAGTAGTAATAATAGCTTCCCACCAAATAAATTTTAATATTTTTCATTTTGATAACATACTTTTTCCCATTTCCACCAGGCTTCTATTCTTCCTTTCAATTAATCCATTTTGTTATGGAGTATAAGGAGGACTATAATGATGTTTTATGTCATTCATTCTTAGAGAAGATTTAAAATAATTTCTTGTGAATTCGGATCCATTGTATGTTCTCAGCTTCTTAATGGGACCCCCCAGTTTTCTTATCAACATATTTTCTAAAGAATGATAAATATTTTAATAGCCTCTAACTTAAGGTTCATGAACCTGATGTCTATCATCATAGTGAAATCATCAATAAAAGTGAAAAATTATAAATCTCATTTTTTTAAATGATGTATCATTTTTTCATGAAAATTATAATCAATTTGTTCAATTGGTATGATAGATTTAATCTCAACTCGTTTATGTCTATTTTTAGTCAAATTTCATTTATGGAATGTAATAAAAATATCTCCATCTCTTATAATAAGTTATAAAATATTTTGAAAGGAATCAACTATAGAATGCTTACTCTTGATCTTTTTCCCAAGGTGGCCCAGTCTTCGGTGCTAGAAATTGATTTCATCTTCATCACATAAACAACAATTATTACTGGATTATCCAATTTGAATGAGATTCTCACTTGTTCATTTTTCCTTTGGTAATAAATTTTCTATTTTCACACTTAGGAAGATACAAGAATATTTTCAGAAGAAAACATATTTTCAATAATCAAAAGGTTGACATACAAAAAGTATATTATTTTTTAACTCATCAACAAGATAGACATCCTTATATTTAATTTTCTCTTCTTTAATCTCTTTCGATCTAATTAACAAAATTTTTATGGAACTGACATTTCCAAATGTTACCGCTCCTCCATCACAACTATCAACATGTTCTATGAATTTTATTTCACCTGTCATGTGTGAAGAACAATTACTATAAATAATCTAAGGTTTTTTCCACTTATATGATTTTAAATGTGTCTCAACAATAATATATCTCTCATCAAAAATTTTATTTTCAGTATTCTTTTCTTTCTTATCATAAAAATATTGTTCTACAATTAGTATCATACATATTTAGACATGATGAATAGACTGATCAAAAATTTCACAATCATATTCCAAAAATTAAAAAATATTATTTTTTGGAATGTTTATGAAATCTTGAGAATTCAGATTTTCATATTTCTATGAGTATGAAAAGTTAATCATTCTTCTTTCATTATTTATTCCACTTTCCTCAAACCCTCTTTCCAGGTAGAAATAAATTGTTCTTACAATTATAATCTATATGAACACATATTCTGTAGCACTAGAAATAGCCATAAAATATTGATTTTATATTAAATAATGATATTTCTATATAGGAACATTTTTGAAGATGGTAACATCGTACAACTCTAGAAAAAATTAGATGTAGGTCATCTATTCTTTTGAGAGAGTTTTCTACTTTTATAGGATTTATAGATTTCTCACATCCTTTCACCACCCAAGTATTACTAATACTTTTTACATAACCTGAAATGATAGAAGAATCAAATAAAACATAATTTTTGATAGGATATGATTAAACCCAATTCTCATGGTAATCCTTATTAGCAATCATGAAAATATTAGATTTTACATCAGGTACATTATTGACGATTTTGTTCATATTTTACAGGGTATTATCAGACTCAATAGCTTTTGATTGGAACTTTTTGAACTCTTCTTCTTTACTTTCCAGCTTATTTCTACAATTTTCAACCATATTTTCTTTGATATTCAATTCAATAGTTTTAACATAAAATTTCATTAATGTATTTGTCTTCTTTAATGTTTCGATATTTAATTCAATAATGAACTGCTTCGTGATTCATCTTCATCACAATAGATTCTTTCTTGACATATTTGTTGTTCTCAAGACATGTAAGAAGTTTAGATCTCAGTAGATTATCACTATAAGAATCTTCAACAACTTCTTCACTCTCTTAGGAAGCATTTATTTTCTAGTATTTTGAAATAAAGGTTCTGAATTATTCTTTACATCCATATTCTAAGGAAACATTTTTAGATGAATTCGATTCATCTTTGATTCTCAACATTCTTCTATTCATTCCAGAAAACATCATCTTCAATTTTTTAAAATTATTCACTTTTTTTCATTCTTGTTATACTTAATCCAACAATGATTCTCATCAGTAACTTATTTATATTATCTAACATTATTCATAGGTAAATTCATAACAAAGAGTACAATTCTACCACAAACAAAAAAATTGAGAGGAATTTTCCCTCCATACTATTCTCTTCCTCTTCGATAGTTCATGGTTATAGGAGACATGATTTTTTCATTAAAGACATTATCTTTATTATCATCGGACTCACAAGGATCAGCTTTATTGTCATCATAGACTATCAACATTCTCAGAGCTTTGAAATATATTTCATCATTCAACTTCTTCTTAAAGATCTGCAGTTTCTCATTTTATAGAGAACAAGATTGTTATGTAGTTCATCAAGAGATTAATCATCCTTATCTTATAAATCTGTATTTTTTTAACACAACCTATTTGGAACATTTATCATGATTTTTTTCACAATTTTTTAGTCCCAGAAAACATCTTCATGCCCCCTAATATAGAAAATAATTTAAT
This sequence comes from Viscum album, assembly GCA_963277665.1. Taxonomy (NCBI): domain Eukaryota; kingdom Viridiplantae; phylum Streptophyta; class Magnoliopsida; order Santalales; family Viscaceae; genus Viscum; species Viscum album. Next base: position 1,972,361,253 of record OY728132.1, read on the forward strand.
TCACCCTGGTGATGTATTCATCAATTATTTCTTCATCTGTTATTCTAATATCTTCGTACTTACTATGTGATATCTATTGCTTTCCTTATGTAACATTAACATTCCCTTCAAAAACACTCTAATACTCGTCGCACAATATTTTTGCAGATTTAAGACCCATAACCTTTTGATAAAAAATCTCAGATATGGACATAATTATTTTATTTACTTCTTTAACATAAACTTCTATGGTCTTTTTTTTAGTAGCTTTCACATGGGAATCTTTTTCAATAGGGAAAAACAAATAGCGGCAGCATCAACTGCATTCATGTCAAGAAATATGAGTTTTGGAATCATCCAATTTTTTCAATCCATAATAGTTCTTCCTATCTAATATTGGAACTCCTCTACTATTGATTAAGTTGATATTATCCATTATAAGGATTCAATAGGGGAACCTAACTTTGATGCTACATGATGTTCCAAGAATCGAATAACAACCGAGAAGGGGGGTGTTGAATCAGTTGATTAACTTTTAATATGTATGAAAACATTAAGAAACCTAATCCTTGAAACCTCTTAAGATATATTTTCTTATTAACCATTAGTATGAAACTCAACCATGCAAGAATGTTAAAGTTGAAAAGGATGCAATCATTTACCAGGTTTGACCTTAATAAATGAATATATGTTATTATCATGGACACTACTGTGGGTCTATGGAAATCCAATCTAATAAAGATGTAAATAAAACATATTCCAAATCCTGTTAGACAATTTATATATATTAATAGGAATTATTAAACTAAACCTTGTTAGTTTAAAATGATTTATTAGAAAAATGATCCAAACACAAGACTAAGAAATGTGTTGAAGATGCTTCAGAAATGATCAATCCGAATCAACTGTCTGGTTTTCATGAATCTGTGTTTCATAAACTGATTTTCTCAGTAAGGTAATGATGGTTCCGATTTCCTTATGCTAAAAACTCATGAATACATCTTCACGATACTTATAATATTTTTAGAAAGGTATCACAATTATGATTCTCATCTTCTAAAACACTCAATAATAATTCATCATGATCATATGAACTTTTCACAGTGAATTATTTATTTCTCCACCTTTTCTAAGTGTGTTAATGTTAATTATGAGTGAATGGTCTGAGCACATATTTATTGGAAAATCAGAAAACAATTTCTGGAATATTCAAAATCATTCCTCCTTCCTCAAGTCACAAACTCCACAAATCTCTCACATTTAGTCTTCAATATTTTACTTATTCAAATATCCTTAAATATCTCTGAGATTTATGCATAGTTTAAATTTAGGTTATCCTTCTTGAAGGTTTCCTATATTTCATAGAATGATTAAGATAGAGCATGGTATTGATTGTCTAAAAAACATGCAAAGAAATTATATTTCTAATTGTGTAGAAATAAAATTTGCAATTATGTAGAAATTATGTTCTTAATTGTTCATAAATTATGTTCCAAATTACTCAGAAATAAGGTTCTTAATTCTGTATAAAAAAGTTTCCAAATTATGCCGATGTAGGTTCTGAATTGTTCATAAATCAGGTTCTGAATTTTGAAAAGATCAGGTAATGAATTGTGTAGAAATAAAGTTCTAAATTTTACAGAAATGAGGATCCAAATTTTTTAGAAATAAGATTCTGAATTACTCAGAAATCATGTTCCAAATAGTTCAAAAAACATGTTCCAAATTACTCAGAAATCATGTTCAGTTTTTTAAGGAATCTGGATCCGAAATCTGGTTCAGTTTTTCCCAGCAACTAGTTCCATAAATCAGGTTCTGGTTTTTAGTATCAGAAATCTTGTGATGGATTTTTATGAATCTGGTTCATAAAATAGGTTCATGTTTTCTAAGAAATATGGTTCCAAAATTAGGTTTTGATTTTCTGGTTCAGAAACAAGTTTTTTTAATCAGGCACAAAATTCAATATCTGGTTTTGTTAGAAATGAGGTTCAAAAATTAGGTTATTTTTTCATAGGATTAAGTTACTGAAATCAGGATCATATTATTATATATAGTAATCTTGTTCTGGTTTTTTCATCAATTAGGTTCTGAAATTAGGATCATATTTTTAAGTTCAATAAACAGGTTCTGAATTTTTCCAGAATTTTTCTTAGTGAAAAACATCAATCCTCTTCTTCATTTATTCAACAACATTTCTAAAAAGATATTTCAGGATTTGTGATAACATTATGATAGGAAAAACATCATATTATTTGGATATGAAAGCTTGAGACACTATATTTACTTCTGGATTCTTATTCTTCAGTCACTTATTCTTTATAAAAATCTTTAGCAACCATCAACTTCAACATTATATAACTCAAAAACATTCATCAATAAACGGATTAGTTTTCAACAAATACAAAACATTTTCAAAAAAACAACACATATGTTCTTCACCAATGAGAATAACTACATAATCATAATGCCCATATCTTAATCATAATTTTTTCTTTGGAATTTCATCTTCTTTCACCATCAACTGACGGTACCTGTACCAAAATAAATCATTAAAAAATGTTGATCTCCCAAGAGCTAATTAGAAAAATCACCGATATAAAGAACCAAATATATCTTCTTAATTTTAATGTTATTCAAGGATCTGCAATCAGAAAAAAGTCACAAAGAACAATCATTCTATTTGAAAAATAAAACAATTGGACCCTCTCATGATGTGTAATGTCAAATTAAAAATTTTTCAACAAACTATTTTAACAATTTTTTTCAATTCCACCAACTATAAACGAGTCATTCGATAAGGGGAATATAAATTGGCATTGAATCAGGCATTAATTCATTAGAAAATTCATCCTCTTAATGAAGATAAATACTAGGAAATTCATCCAGAATAAAATCTATAAATTCATTCACTACTTGAATATCACTAATAAAAAAATATTCTATATTTTCAACAACTAGATCTACATAAAATTCACTGACATATATAATGAATCTCTCAACATCATGGTATTTTATCAAATGAATAAATTCATTGAGTAAAACATTTTTGGTTCTGCAATCTATTTTAACCTAATAAACTGAAATAAAATCATTAATGAAAATGTTATTGGTTTTCACTATTGGATCATAAAAAATATATTCAAGAGAATACTTATCAATATTGATAATAGAATGATTTACATAAATAATTTTTTTTCATCCACCTATTGTATTTATGAAAATACCTATATCACAATGATGAAGTGATATTTCAAATTTACATCCAATTCTTTTAAAATGAATGAATGTAATGTTCTAGAGTTAATTCGGGAATTTTAGTAATTTGAAAAAAACATCTTACATAAATACCTATCAACACTTCACATAATGTTCCCACATCAATCGTAGTATTGAAAAATTATTTCCCCATTTCCTTTATCTTCTTAAAATAATAGCTTACTACCATATAAAACCATCTTCGAAAACTCATGGGCATAATGCCCTAACACATTGCCACAGAAACTCTAACAAGCCAATATTTTATGAGAATTATTATTTTAAATTTAATTGATGTCTTGTGTTGTATGAAACACCGAAAGGAGCTTGCACTACATGCATCCCAGACATGGATTTCATTACACGCAATCAAGACCTTCCTCGATAGAGTATGTAGTACACAATACAGAGTTTCACTAAAAAACGATATATTTTTATAATATTATTATGGATTAGCTTTTATGAATAGTATTAACTACATTTGGAATTTTATAACAATATTATTCATCTTACACACTTTCTAGAACATTTTATGATAACAAAATTATTTATTTGAGTAAAATAATTATTGTTAAAAAAATGCAGTTTTGTCACCTTTTGATGGCACACCCACATTAAATCTAGTTTTTAACATTTTTATAAGTTCATTTTTAATGAAAATATTCTTCTTTTAAATTAAGATATAAAGATTTACTTTGGATAAATTTGTTATATTATTTTGATTACATTCATATTTTAATGGATAGTAAAAACACACAATACTTTAATTAAAAACAACATTTTCATCGTAATAATTTATATGGCTAAATTATAAAATTGAATAATTTTAATGTATAAATAGAATATATATTTATAATATAATTAGTTTTATTACCTTTAATTTTATATTGAATTCATATGTAAAAACATTTCAATCATTGACAATATTTTAACTTTAAAAACCTGTTTTCTTAACAACGGGATTAATTTTATATTAATTACTACAACTTATAAATTTTTTTAAATTTTGAAATCTTGATTCCAAATTTGAATTCAGTGGGTCCAAATTATGTTAATAGGTTACTTTAATTTTATTATATTATGAATAGTAACAACAGTAATTTTAATTTACTGCAGTTAAAGGTAAATCAGGTAATTAAGGGGAAAAATATGATTATAAAATAATCCTAGCACCTACCAAAATTCAATTGGATGAATAAAATTGGACCCATATCACCTAAGGGTCGTAATAAATTAATTTTATGGTCTTTTGAAGATGAAAATTCTATAATAATTTTTAAAAACAAAGAAAGTGACAACATGTCACTCTCTTAAATCTTATAAGTATAATTAATTTAATTTAGTGATAAACTTAATGAAGCTTCGAAACTGAATGGTCTCTAGTAAGATAATAAAATTATCTACATCATGCGAATTTATCTAGAATTTTTAGGGATTAAAGAATTGTCATTAATGGTGACCAATATTGATGCAGAAATTTTTAATTTACTGAAAAAAAAAGTTTTTATTAAAGTAATAATACCTATAAAAAGAATCCTAAACATGACAAAACCTTATTGGTCCAGTATATATATATCATAATCATACAAGGGTCGATTTGTGGACCATTTTGTGCCTTATCAAATAGATTAAAACATTTATATTAAATTATTTTAAATGATGTTAAGGATGTCACCTTAATAATTTAATAAATATAACAATTCACATGATGTGATTTTAAGATGATAAATTTGAGTAAAACTAATATTACGAAATCTATAATATTTATCGTCATCATAGGAGTTTATTTTAAAATTTTATGCAACAAAAATGTATATTAAATCATTATACAAAAATGATATTGTAATTGTTTTATTAAGTGAAATATCAATTAAATGGTTTTAAAAATATTAAAATAAACATTATATAAACTAATTCTCCAAAAATTTTATTGATTAATATGATATGTTAGGAATGTAGTAAAAGGTTTTTTGAATATATCATCTCTTTAGATTTTATTTAAATTCAAATAATTGAATCATTTCAAAATGAACACCATTGTTATTTAATAAAAATATCATATTTTTAAATTGATTAAAATTTACAAAAATATTTAAAAATTATAAATTGAGATTTTTATGGTCTAAAATATCATAAATTATCCAATTATGGATAATTCACAACACATAATTAATTGATAATAACAATTTATTATCTATAATATTATTACCACAAATAAGATTAAATAAATTAAATTAAGATAAATCAAATTGATAAGGTTTAAAATAAAATCAAAACATCTTTAAATTTAATTTGTTCTTGATATTAAAACCCTATATTATCTAATATCTTAATTTGAGCGAATTTGGATGTTTTTATGTGGGGTTCGGGTTTATTATAAATAAATATTTTAGAGGTTTCCAAAAGTGCCCCTGTCCTCCCTTATAAAAGGGAACCTCCTCCCTATTCTCTTTACACAATTTTGACCCTTCAAGCTCGTACAACACCTGCAAATTTCCCTTCTCAACTTCCCTATAAACATTATAGAGGTTTTTTTCTCCTCAAAAGACCAACTCTAGTTCCTTAAGATAAATCTTAAAAGAGGTGCGTCGAAGAAGAGGTAATCTCTTCCAACAATTCTAACATATTTTATTTCTTATTCACCTTCTTATTATTTATTCGTTTCATTATAAATTAACAACATCAGTATCACTAATATAATGAAATGTCATTATAAATATTAAACAACCACATTTTATCTTCTATCCATCCTATGGAAAATGAAATCACCACGCGTGAGTATGTACGGAATACCATATCCATGTCGTGGTGTAATCTATTTTTCCACCACCAACAAACTTGGATGGGTATAATTGTGTAAAGAATAACTATATATAGTAACTATAAAATCATACTGATTATAATTATATTATATCATCCACCCCAATTCAATTCAATAATTATGTGAACGATATCATCACACGTGCGTACGTACAGATTACCGTCTCCACGACGCGATGATATTCATTCTCCATGTTAACCATTCAAAAATGATTATAAATTATATATAATGAATAGTCATGAAATATATGAAATTATAATCCTACAGTATTTAAGTATAAATATATATGTATTTCATCTACTTACATCCATTCAAGCCAATAAGGAAAGAAAAACAATATTCATGCATACGTATGGCCTACCGTCTCGATGAACGGTGTATTTCATTTTATTTATCTATCTCTTATAGATATATATATATACTGAATATAAATGATATATAAAACATTATTTAAATAATGTAAGTAATTAAATCATGATATAAGTAATAATAATATCAATAACAACAAGTCCAAACATATACGATAAATAAAATGATTTCACCCAAAACGCGACTTAAACATGGAATTTACAAAAGGCTGGGTAATATAAAGTCATAAGTGAACCAAATATGATATAATAACAATGAATATGATTCTATAATAAGTAAATGACATTATTAAAATTGTTTTATAGGAGGATCGGATACATAAGAATTATATTGGATCAATGGTAAGGGTTAACTTTTCCAATCTCATTTGATCCAAGATTGTTTATTCGTAAATGTTTACTAGGTTAATATTTATCATCCATTTCCCAGTTTTCTAAAAATTATTTCATGTATTTTTAAAGACCTTTTTACACATTTTTTACTTTTACTACATCGTATGTCAGTAATATTTCTTATTTTTTACCATACAAGGTACTTTTTGACTTTTCCAGCAAAAGTACGTGAAGAATGTTATTTTTAACTTATACGGCAAGAATTGATTTTTATGGTTTCATAACGCCAAAATTTCTTTAAGATTACTCTACAATATTTCATTATTATTTTCAAAATAATCCTTTTCTTTTAAAACTTCATGGAATTTTGTGAAAAGAAAATGATTTTGAAGAAGAAATGATATTTTCCACAAGAATTCATTTCATGTGTATTGTCAAATCTCTTTTCCATCAAAGATGATATTATTTAGTATGATTACATTTCAAGTATATTGTATCTGTTATTTTCATGGATTCATTCTTCTTTGGATGGAATTATATACATTTGGTTTATATGGATTACGTTATGATGGGATGATTTTTATGAAACCCATTTTATTCTTTGGGTTATGAGGAATGATTTATGTTTAATTTGTGTCACACGTAAAAATGATTTCAATAAGAGATGGATGGGACCTATATCTACATCCAATGAATTGGTAAATGATTTATATCTCATGAGATATAAATGTATGGAATGGTATGTTAATACGGATCAGTGATATAGGACTGGAATGAGGATTGAACTCGATTCAGAAAGGGACTTTGTCAACTAAGATGTTCATGGCAGCAATGCCTTGGCTAATATGGAAATCATATCATGTGAATAATGGTTTTACATAATTAAATGTTTTATTCCAATTCTATTTTATCATGATTTATGTTCCTTTATGATCTATGCCATACGTAGTGCCAAGATTTATTTCACAACTCAATATTTTGTTGTTTAAACATTATATTCATGTTTTGATGTTCAAATGTATATGGTTAGTTTTATTTTCTCCATGCTCACCCTTACTGAGCATTTTCTCTCACCCATTATATGTTTTCTTATCCCCAGGATATAAAGACTAGTTTTAGGTAAGAAAAATATGTTAGGTCTTTATGGGAGATGTTGAATATCTTTCACCATGATTCGAGGATTATGTTCCAAGTTTCCAAAGGCACTAAACTATTACGATCCTTATTCGTTGGTTCTTATTATGTATTAATTATTCTGAAATAGTAATGTAATTTCCATGTTTTTCAATATTGTTTATATAGAAAAACATTATACCATATACAATTAATTACATTTAGGATTATATCCCTTATAATAATGAGAAATATTACTTGTCTGGTCACATCAGTAGCACTTACTATGATTGAGGATACATTCTCCCTGGTGATTTTAACCACACATCTCAAAAGTTGAAAATTTTGTTTTCTTACCTCCAAATGACAGTTATGAATGATTTTACATTTCATGCAAAATGGATTTATTCTTAATCTTTCTCTCTTGAAATACAATATACTCAGATACCCCATTTCTACATTTATTGAACATCCTACACTTTTCTCATAGATTTTGAAAACACGGGAAGCCAATTCCTTATGAAATTTTATCTCCAATCCTAAGTAAAATTGATTTATAAAAATTATTGAAAGTAACATTAAAAATGTGTGAAATTTTATTTATATGAAGCCAAAAATTCATTATAATTTTTTATGAATAATTTTTTTTTCATTTTCAGCCTATGTAGAATATCCTTAAGAAAATATTTCACATTAATGATATTCATAAATTGATCATATTTTTTGGATTCAGTCAAACCAGTTCCTCTGATATTTGTAATCATTTTCCAACAATGATCAACATCACCTTTAAAATTAATAATAAAGAGACATTACATGTGACTGTTTGAAAAACCCATTACATAAAACATACATTATTGTTCTTTAATCCATCCTTCAGTTACCACAGAAGAAAATGATCCCCTGAACAATAGGGGACATTTCCCCATGAGAATCTCTACCACCGACATTTTACACTACAGTTATTCTGGCTAATCTCATGCATATAAAATAACACCATTTATCTCATGAGTGAATAGATGCATCACTACATCAACTATTTAGTTCATATTTTGACAATCTCAGGATACTGCATTGGAAGGCTATTTTCCTCCACTTGCATTCCCAACATAGCTACCCTCCTTCTTCTAAAAAAATCATTCTGAACAGACATATAATAGACGAATCAGCATGTTAATATTCAAATGATATATGACTTCAATTTTTCCATAAGAAGAAAAACAATTTTTGTGTATTATGTTAACAGTATTATAATTCATAATTTTATATAAACCAGCCTCAGATACAAAATAAAATGACATATACTTAATCATTAAATAATCATCAGTTATGTCTAAAATTTTACTTTCACTATAATTGAAGATCATTTTATGTTATCAATTATAGAAAATTAGGACATATAAAACACATAACATCTTAAATATTATAATATAGAAACATCTACTAACAATCCATTTTTTCATATAACAAAACAATTCAAAAAGAAACATGGTATTGCTTCATGTTTTATCATCATAACTTTCTAGGATCCCATCCATGAGTCTATTATTCCTAAAATCATGCGATAAATATTTCATAAATTTAGATGATCATAAAAACATCAGTTAGTGGTTGACAAGGAAGAAAAAATATTCACCCTGAGAAAGTATGTAATCCATGAATACATTATCATAATGTAATACTTTTCATCTTTATGAAGAAGTAAATAGACTACAATAAAATTAATCTCATTGTATACAATTTTTGTAATAAAAATATTACCATACAACCCATTGAAATAAAATATATAACCTAATGGTAACATGGGACAAAATCATAATTAAATTGAATGACCATACGTATGACATCCAATAAAATCACTAAATGAGGTATCTATATGGTCTACTACCCTACCAAATGAATTGTTGGTAATTATGTAACCAACCCTCATGGGTTTATCACAAACCACCCGTCTTCAGCTTATCACATAACCACCAATAATTGGAAAATTGAATAAAAAACCATCTATATTTTATCACAGAACCACTCCTAAAATGTTCATATAAAATTATATTATTATAAAACCAAAAACATTATTCACCAACATTATACTCAATAAATTTTATTTATAATCATAAGAAATCATTTTAATTCCATGAAATATTCAATCCAAATTCAATAACATTTTCAATACTAAAACAACCAAAAAGGGGATAAGGGATTTTACTTCCTTTCAAGAAAACATTTAGGAATATATAGGAATAAATATATCAGAAAAATATAGTGGCAGATACATCGTTGTTGTTGTTGATGTTAAAAACATATTCCTTTTGTTGTTTTGTAATGAATATAAAATTCTACATATAAAAATATTCATTTTGATTATCTACTAATGAATTAAAATTTAAAGGGCTTTATAACACACCATATAATTTTAGGTGGCATATAACTTCAAAATATTCCATAATGATAAGATGTTGGGATGATGTCTCTTACGATGAGTTCGATTCATCTAGTACTATCATTTTTTCCTCTTCTTCGGAAGATCACCACTGAAGAACACCGTAACACCAAAAAGGATGGTGTTCTACATTAAATATGGCCTAGATAATATGGAGTGAAATTATAGAATGGTTCTTGATATGATCTTGTTCAAGAAAAAAGGTTTTAAAAGTGTTATTAATAGATAATATTGGGAACATTTTTATAGGAGATGGTTGGGGAACCCTTTTGAAATTCTTCAAATATTAAATTAATATAAATTATTTATTATATAAAATTGGATTTATATTGAGTTATGATGAATTGAATATGATTATAGTTCAATATTTTCTCATAAAATAATTTGTAGACATGATTTTATTTTATTTTTATCACTATCATTTCTTTTTTTGCCTTAATTAATCAATTTTATATTTAATTGCAGTAACTATGTTTTAAATATTGAAAACCTATAAATTTTACTTATCTGGGGATGTTTTTTTAAAAAATGTACACTTTATTAAAATTTCGACCATATCATAGCCAATATTGTATTTTTTAATATTTTATTTTTTTTAATTATTTAATATTGTATTGTTTTTATAAAATATCAATAATGCCAATTTTGAAAATTTTCATTTTATTGAATATAAATAAAATTCAAAAATATAGATAACATAAAAAATACAATTAATAGACTTATAATTTTTAATAGTATCCTAGAAAATTAATGGAGTTCCAAAAAAATTATTTTTAATCTAATATTATTGATATCTTTTAATAAATATTATAATTAATAAATTATTTACTAAATCACTATTGTGTTAGTATTTATTGTAATTATTTAATATATAAATTTTTTAAATAATATATAATGATTTATATAATTTCACTAGATTTCTGGTAACTATTTATGATTGATGTTTTATCATGTTGATTCCAATATGAATAGTAATATACTTATATGAAATAAATGGGTGACATTTTTTTAGTAGATGTTTTTTTAATAGTATATATATCACTTTATTGGGAAACTTTCCCTAAAATGAGTCGATTCATATCCTTAAGTGATTAGTTTAAACATGTATTCGTTGAATATGATTATTTTATGGTGATTGAGTAATTTTATTATCCATAACATATTATTTATTACCCAAATATACTTTATTTACCTTTCACCATACTAAATAAAAATTACCAAAGTTACTATTCAAAAAATTTAAAACATAGAAAGATGATTTCAAATAATATGGTCGCAGTAATTTGAAATTTTCAATATTTTTTTAAATTAAAGAAATATATTTTGTAGTAATTAATTTAAAATTAACCCCTATTATAAAAACATGAAAGAGATGTTTTAAAAGTAAAAACCATGAAATGATTGACATGAGTTTTTATCTATTTTCAATGTGAAATTACTTCCAATTTACAAAATTTAAATAAATTATAATAACATAAATTAATTATACATTACAAAAATTAAAAATATAATCTAACAATATGAATAATGATGACCAAGAACTAGTTTTGTAATATTTTTACTATTCATTAAAAAATTAATTTAAATAAAAATAACAATACATTATCCAAACTAAATTATAATGACACTTTTTTAAGAATTATGTATATTTTTTAAAAATATATATTATTTATGTGTCAAAAACTAGAATTAAAATTGTTTCCTCATCCAATGGTAGTAAAATTATCTTCTAAAAATATTCGACGTTTTATGCCAAATATTGAATTTATTCTTATTTTATCACATAAACATTATTGGAAAAAAATAAAAACACATCCTAAACATGTGAAAGCATAAAATAATTTGTTTTTTAGTCCTTATATACAAATAGCGAGGTAATAAAGATCATTTAATATAAAAAAAATTATTAATGTATTATTAAATTTGGGTATTAAGTAGTCTTTTGTGCAACATAGGATTTAGGAAAAAACCCGTTGTTGCGGGTTGAACATGGTATAAAAAATATTATCCCCACCAATATAAAATTAAAAATATACATTATACACATTAATAGATATTAAAATTTATTATTGTATAATAAACATGGATGCTAAAATATAATTTATAATAATGACTTGAAGTTCACTGTTACATTTTGGAAATTTAAATATTTATTACTAATTAACATGATATAGTAATTTAACCATAGTCATTATATTTTTAAAATGTATGCTCAGGTCGATCGAAAAAAATTTTCAAAACCAGTTCAGTGCTCATCTCATGTACTTTCACAGTATATTTTTTATGGGACACACCTTTTGTTTTTTGTCATGAAATTAAAACATTCATGAAAAGTATTTTTGGGCCTCACATGATCCTTATTGAAAAAGTTAATGTTATCTATGAATGTATAACTCATAGAACTATATTTAATGAAAATAATTCATATTGATGTGGCACTCGAACATCATGTGGAAAAGTTACATTGAATGAAGGGGGTAACTGTATATTTATAGATATGGATGACAATAGGTACAAGTTCATTATGAAACATTCATTGTTTCTGTAAAATTTCTCCTATGAATAAATAATCAATATGACTATTATTTTAGAGTAAAAATTCATATATATTTTTTGGATTCATGAAACTTCTATAGTGTTTCAAAATTCTAACATTAAAAACATTTCAAAAAAATGTGTTTCTGAAAGGTTTTTTTATTTTTATGTGATGGTCCCAAAAAATTATTTATTCACAATGTTGAAATGAATATTCATCCTTGTTGAAATAATAATTAATTTATTAAAACAATTCCATTTCTAAAAACAAAATTATACATGTTGAATCTTTTGGACTCCAAATATATTGAAATTATTGGAAAGAATGCCCCCTTCAACACTGAAGTTATATGAATTTTAGATAAACATATCTTACAAACCCATTGAACAATCCTAGTACTGATTAAAAATAATCACACATAAAATGTTCAATTTTATCTTATAGAAACCATTGGATTCAAAAATAAAACTCATTGGCTTTGTTGGTAATCAATAGTTAAATTCAACAGAGGCAACCTTGGAAAAACCCGCATAAGAATTAAATATCTCATACATAAGTGTAAATCTTAATAATAAAATTCTTATGTAAAAAATTGTTTTAAACGGTAATTTAATTCCACAATGGGACACTTTGGAAATGTACAAACATATACATTATTTAATATCACTTATATCCCCCTTTGGAAATAAATTTTTAGGACTAGTATTCTAGTTCTAAAAAATATCATCTGATCAAATTTCCCCCATATACCTATATCACGTAAATAAATATATTAATAAATTTAACACAACTTGTGATATGGGTTTATCAATAACTACCTCATGTATTAGTAGGTGGCTGAACACCGATGTGCAACAAATATTTCTTGAACATATATGCTAACAAAGGTTTAGTCAAAAATCCAACCACATCATCATTAGTTCAAACATGTTTCATTTTAATCACACCCTATTCAACTTTATCTATGATTATGTTACATATGATCCCATTATGCATTGTATGAAAATATTGAACTACATTTTTTCATTGTTATATTTCATTCTAGTTATCGCGATGTCTCACCGTTGGTAGTTTTACCTCATCTCCTATATTTTTCGGTTGCTTTTTAATCTAGAATAGTTGAATTAATTTTATTTTAACATAAATATACTATTCATTAATAATTCTAATTTATGTTCTTTATTTATTCTTGCTCATCCATCCCATAAATTTATTTCCATTTACGAATTCTCCCCCACATGTGGAATTTCAATATGTAACATCCCAGTTCTGAGAGCCTCCCTGAGGTGCCCCATACCCGGTTGGTCACATGGCCTCAAGCGCATTTCCCCAAACACAAAGGGATCCCGACGAGTAGTGAGGGACTTGGGTGTTATAGTGGGGGAACTATTCCCTCATTGGCAGAGTAACACAATAGAAAAGTAAATAAATAACAATAGCATAAGCAGTAATAATCAACACACATTGAAAAATTTACGACTAAATGAGATTAAAAATATAAGTACATAGATATAAGATCCATGATACATTTTTATAGGAAAGAATCCAAACAATTCACAATGTTGGAAATAAAACCACACTAAACAATTACAAAGGAAAATATTAACATCTCCTCAGCATCACAAGCCTTAGCCTGGTCTCATGCTCTCTAATACCACAACAAGTCAAATACCTGAAGTCTAAGGGTGCATTCCCTTATCTATACCTACAACAATATAATGTGTTTGGGAATTGAAGCATGAACCAAACAGGGTGTGAGACTAAATCCCGAGTAGGTAACCATGCGAAGATCTATGCCTACAATTAATGAATATATAGCAGGTAAAAACTACAGAAAGTAGTATCAGGAACATACTACATAGTAAAAAATCCATTGTTCCAATATCAAGCACCAAATATCTAGAAACTATACAAAAACAGGTAACCCTCTAGGAAGTACTCACAACCATCCCTTCTGGTCCTACCTAACAAGTACCAAGAACACTCTGGACTGTACACTATGCCTGGCCCTTCTAGTTTTATCATTAAAAAATAATAAGAATCTATGAGGAAGCTCACTCATTCAATTCCACTTTTAGTCTAATTTAGTCAAGGACTCTCTGAGGAAGATCACATAGTCAATTCACCTTATAGCCCCAAAGTCACAGACTCTCTGAGGAAGCACACTCGGTCAATTCCCCTTATTGTGCAGGTCGTACAAAGACTCTCTGAGGAAGCTCACAAATTCCATACCTCATATAGTCTAGGGTATCATGGTGACTCAAAGTAAAACAAAGACACTATGAGGAAGCTCACATAGTATATCCCTGTATAGTCTAATGCAGTCACATAATCTCTGAGGAATATCACATAGTCAATCATCGTATAGCCTACTATAATCCTAGGCTCATTGAGGTATCTCACACAGTCTATCCCCTTATATCCAAAAGAAATCCTACGGTCTATGAGGAATCTCACATAGTCTAACCCCTGTAGCATAATTCTTAAAGACACTATGAGGAATTTCACCCGTTCTATACCCTTATAGTCTACTACACTAAGTTCTCATGACCATGTATAGCATAACATCATAGTAATTCAATATGAAAAATGTAGACCTATATAACTACTTGGATAACCAATTTAAAGCATAACATGCATGTGAGGATTCAAATACTCCATCCTACCGCAACTGGATTTAAATATAGGAAATGTATCCAAACTGTCTAACGTAACAAAATGGTCGTAAATAGAAGAAGCATGGGAAAAACATCCAAAGCACATAAATTCAACCATATTCATATTCAAACTTCCTCTACACAAGCATTCAAACAAGGCAGGTATAACACAAGGGTAAAATGGTAAACCCACAAAACCCCATTCAAGTGTATTGGTGGAATTTGAACATAATATTCAATGACTTTCAAGGGAAAGGCACAAACCACTTACCTTGGTGCTAGAAGATTAATATACATGAACCACGATTCATGAATTTCCTTAGAACATTGAATATCTACCAAAAAATCTAAAACTTTCAACCCAATATAACTTGAGAAAGAGGATGAATCATGGAATGATACACAAGAACAATTAAGATATTACCAACGTAGTTACAACACAATCGACGATAGTCGATTATGAGAATAGACAGAGACTTGGGGGTTCAGAAAAGTTTTTGCACCATTCGGTTTCTTTCGGACTAATGGGACCCAGAAGAAAATGCTATTGATAGTTAAACGCGACCTCTGTCCTTTTAATGAAAAAAAGAAAGTACACGACGTGTACTGATGAAGTACACTGTTTGTACCTTCCTTTTATCTAATCACATATAAGAAGCATCCATGTTACCACTACATGGATGTGTGTGTTGCCATCACAAGACCAGCACACAGCTTCCAATGGCATCGTAGTACATGGCATGTACTCATAAAGTATATGGCGTGTACTTCGAAAATTTCCATATTTTCCACTTTTTTCTAAAAAATGACAAGAAATGGAAAATCATACATGAAAATATGATCTGTGTTCTTACAAACTCCCACCCCCCCTAAATGAATATGTCCCCGAATATCCATAGAGTAACGTAGATGAAGAAACCCTGAATAAATCCGGCCACTGCGTTCTTACATCGGCCTACCTCTCCCAAGTCTCGTCATGTACCTGTCTGTGATTCCATAGTACTCGTACCATAGGAAAAGACCAACCATAGAGAACATTTGTAATGTGATCAGCAACCCAGATGGGATGCTCTTCAAATGAGGCATCCACCTCAAGCTCAACAAACTCGGGTTGAAGGACATGAGATGTGTCTAAAAAGTAACATTGGAGCTGAGAAACGTGAGAAATGTCGTGCATGGATCGGTACCTCTATGTTAACTGCAACTGATAGGCAACATGAGAAAATATACCCAACACTTCAAATGGCCTAACATACCTTGGTGAAAGCTTACAATGTCTCTTAATCCATTTGTACCCCAACCCCAGTGTGACATGCTGGACAACCTGATCTCTGACCACAAACTCCAGAGGTCATCTCCACTGATTAGCATAAGACTTATTTTGAGACTGTGCAGTTAACATCCTTTTCTGAATCCACTCTATCTGCTATGTGGTCTCCTGGACAAGACGAGGTCCCAACAAAGCTGCCTCTACTGCCTCAAGCCAACACAAAGGTGATCAGCATGGCATACCGTAAAATGCCTCATAAGGTCTCATCTGAATAGTTTATTGATATATATTGTTGTAGGAAAACTCCACGAGTGGTATATTCTTCTCCGAAGAACATCCAAAATTCAGAATGCATGCCCGGAGAATGTCCTCAAGCGCCTGAATCAAATTCTCGAACTGACCATCTCTCATGGGATGTTAAGATGTACTCAAAAGTTCTTGGGTTCCCAAAGCCTTCGAAATCCCCTGCCAGACCTGAGATGTAAAATGAGGATCCCTTTCTAAAAAATAGAGTGTTGAACCCCATGTAAACATACGATCTCTCGGATGTTCAACTGTCCCAGCTGGTCAACACTAATGGTCTCCTAGATCTGCAAGAAGTGAGCAACCATCGTGAGTCTATCAATGGCAACCCATATAGCATTCTTCCCTTGATGTGACCTCGACAAACTGGTCACTAAATCCATTACGACATCATTCCACTTCCACTCGAGAAAGGGTAACTACATTAGAAGCCCTGTCGGTACCTAGTTCTCTACCTTCACCTGCAACCAAATAGAATACCTCATGATAAACCCACAACCTATATCTTCATGCATGGACACCAATACTAATGGTGAAGATCATGATAAATTTGGTGATTCCCAAATGAACTGCCCAAACTAATGAATTAAAGTCTCGCATCAGCTCCTCATTTATATCTGCTAGAACCCTTACGTGACCCTAGAAACCCAGGGTCTCATCTTCCCCTATTGTCCATCTAGGAAGAGGGTCCTCCCCTGACACACTCTCCCACAGATCTAAGCCCTTTGAGTCTGATAGCTGCCTCATTCACAACCGATCAAGAAGGGTAGTGGTGACCTCCACGTAAGATAGAAACATGTACCCTTTTCTTTTGTGCACCCACAAATGCATCACAGAGAAAAGATCCATAAGCTGCCACTCATTGCTGGGCTCATGAACTGCATGAATCTGAGTCCTCCTACTTAGTGCATCAACCACTGCATTTACTTTCCCTAGTGTATAGGCAAGCTCAATGTCAAAGGACTGAAGATACTCAACCCACCTCTGCTGTCTCAACTTCAAATCATGCTGAGTGAAAATATAATTAAGACACGTGTGGATAGTGAAAACCAGAAAATGCTCTCCCAGAAGATAGTGTCTCCAACAGTGCAAGTCATGAACAACAACTGCTAAATCCAGATCGTGCGTCAGGTAATTTCCCTCATTTGGACTCAACTTCCGAGACCCATACGCAATATCTCTATCTACCTACATAATCATATCTCCCCACTCGATACTTGAAGAATCATAGTAAACAGTATAACTCATTCCCAGCTCTAGCAAGACTAGTATCAGTGTTGAAGTCAACCTTTATTTCAGCTCTTGAAAGGCTGACTCACATGAATCTGACTGGATGATATTTTCACCCTTCTTAGGCAGGGCCGTCAGTGGTGCAAATAAGCATGAAAATTCATTTATAAAGAATTTGTTGTATACAGCCAGCCCTCGAAAACACTGCACCTCAATGAATATTTTCGGCTGCTCCCAGAAAACTACTACTATGACTTTATCTGAGTCTACATACACTCATGTCTCCGAGATAACATGACCCAAGAATTGAATCTGATCCATCCAAAAGTGTCATTTTCAGATATTATCATATAACTAATTCTCTATCAGTGTTCACATAATTATATCAAGATAGGTAGAATGATCGCGTCGAGTTTTTGAGTACACTAAGATATCATCCACGAAAACAACCATGAAGGAATCCATGTAAGGATGGAACACTCGGTTCATCAGCACCATGAAAAGTTTTGTTTTGTTCGTGAGAATGATCAACATAACCATATACTGGTATAGAAAATAACCTATATTCAAGGCTATTAGAGGTATATCTGATGTTCTAATGTGAAAATGATGATAACCGGACCTCATGTAAATCATAGAGAACACCCATGATTCTCGAAGCTGATAACAATGATCACCAATCCTTGTAAAAGGATATCGATTCTTTACCGTCATCTGATTATGCTTCCTATAATCTACACAAATCTTAAGGGTACTATCCTCCATCATTGCAAACAAAAAAATTTGAACCCCAAGGCGAAGTGTTGGGTCAGATGAAACCATTCGCTTGTAACTCCTCCAACTGGTTCATGAGCCCCTATAACTCAGTTGTAGCCATCCAATGAAGAGGAATGATCACTAGTGCAGCTCCTATCAAAAGATAAATAGAAAATTCCACCTCATGCTCCGGAGGAAAACTGGAAAAGTCCTCTAGAAAAATATCTCTTAAATGAACCCCCACTAGAGGAATGTCTAACTACGAAGTCCACTGATCATCCAGATATAGACTGGAAATCAGGGTTGTAACTCCCACTAGCCCATGATGCTCTGGTGCTGCACTGCTCTCCTGGACAACACACTTGCCTCTATGATGAAATGATCCTCCCTGTGATGATATGAAACTCATCCTATGGTGATAACGGTCTACGACTACCAGAAAGGGAACTAACCAGTCCATCTAGAGAATGACATCATAGAATGCCATCTCTTGGACATAGATGTACCATATAAAGTGACACCCACCACTCTCAAGAGGGAACTCTTTGAACTAACGTATGCTAGATGTCCTCATTCCCAATAGTGTCTATTGTGTCAACATGTCTATAGAAGAAAAAATACTGAGCCCAAGGATCTACACAATAGAAAAAAAGATAAAGCTATGGTAATCCCCTTTATTGAATAGAGAAAAAGATAAAACTAAGTCTAATACGATCGTACCCCGGACATTGGAGGGTATGGGATCCTTCTCCTAATGGGACTGCTCAATTGAAAAAGTTTGGTAGGCACCACGGCCCTGTGACCCTACCAGGCCACTCTGAGCCAATCCACTCTATTGTCAATGATAGCCTGGAAACTGACCTCCACATCCATGAACTCCACCTCTACCTGAATGGCCGGAAGAACTCCAGTTCCCGTATATGTGTGGAAATAACGATGAAGCTGATGAATGTGGGGTTATAAAAGAGCCCATTTCACCAGCTGCTGGTTATAAAAAATGACAGAAATGATGCATATGGCCCATCTTTTTGCATGATCGGCACTCCATCAGTTCTCTCAGACAATGTGGCCTTGTATGATTTCTCCTCCCACAATGGTAGCACACTACCTGGCTACCAGATAGTGCATCCTGTATACTCTGATCTCCTCGTGCAGTCTCCCTTTGTCGCATCCTACTATCTGAAGAAGGAACCCTCACTCTGGATGTCGAACCGCCCTGGATCACTGCTCCAGAATCCCTCATATTTCCCTTGGTGATCAATGCCTAGTTGATGATAGAGGACACCAATGTAAACCTGAAGATATTCATCTAGGAACAGATCTCATGCGTGAGACCGTCCTCTCACTTCTATGCAAAAAAAAACTCATCCCCTCCTAGAATAGGATTGAAATGATGCATCTCCGTGAAACACAAGGAATACTCCATAATAGAAAGATTACCCTTCTCCAAGATCCTTAAATCTCAGGCTTGATCAGCCCTCAAGGTATCCGGGTAGAAGTAGTTTTTAAAGATACGTTAGTACTCTTCTGAAGACATATTATGATGGAGTCCCACCTGGGAGATGACATCTGACCACATCATGGAAGAGTCTTGGAGTATATATGTCACAAGATTCACTCTCCTCCCTGGTGGTACATCAAGATTCTTGATGATAGTTAGTGTAGCTTCTAGCCCCAAATCTGCAGCCAGTGGTCCTCCTTCCCTTGAGAAGGACAGAGGATGCTCATGGTAGAAAACCCACATCAATTCAACCATCAACATGGCCGGAGGCGGTGCTCCATTTAAGTAACATATCATCCTCAGAAAACATTCCCTGAACTGTGCATTGGCGCCTGCAACTGGTATAACTATTGGTGCCAAGGCTGGCATAACAGGAGGATCTGCAGGAAGTCCATGATCAGCCATATCTGGCATCTGATCACTCCCTATGGGATTGGTGGTCAACTGGAGGACCTCTATGTGGCATGATTCTGCAGATTCAAATTCACACCTTAGATCCAGGATTATCATGGACTGAAAAACTGGAGGCACAAGAAGGAACGGGGATACGAAAGCATTAATGTTATGAAAAACATGACTACACAATCTGTTCTTTCCCTACACAGTGTGTTCCCTTATGTCATTTACATGGGAATGTACTTGCCTGTAATGGGTGTGTAACACCCCAAATACACGGTGTGTTTACCTGACACACGAATTGTACTAAAATCATCCTTCCCAATTCGATTCCTGCGACACGGTTATGCCACACAGATATTCTACGAAAACACTACATGTCGTGTTCAATACAGACACAGCGTGTACTAGTCATGGCTTACCTAGCCAGTGTTGTTAGAATCACGACCTGACACACAAATGACACTACACGGCATGTTCCATATGTACACGGTGTGAGCAAAAAAGGGTAACATCGACCCGTGTTCCCTACTACACGGTTCACTATACACAACGAGTTCCACGGAGACACAGCATGCACTTGAAGAATTTCCCCAACCTATGTTGTTCATGACATGGTCGGGTACATATGTTACACTTCACAACGTGAGAAAGAAAATAGTACATGGCGTGTAAAGCTTTTGTTTCATCCATCGGTGTCGTTAGTCACACGGGTAGACACACAGTCACTACAAGACGACGTGTACGTAATATACACGACATGTTCCTGCAAGATTTTTCACAACCTCGTGTCCATGACCACACAATCAGTGACATTTATATATACTATAAAATTTGTATTCATATGGTACACATCGTGTATTCTTGGTTTTTCCAGATAGTATCCTTACAACTTCACCATAGTCCTGAAAAAATAGAAAACAAGCATTAAGGTGCCAAATTCCGACCAGTGAGGGCCCATAATCCCAAAAAATCAATGCTTGGAATATTATAAATGTCACATATAGGGGAAACAAGTCAATGTTCCAACAATTGCCTATACATGAGGGCCCATAACCCCTCAAGAACAAAAAATTTTCATTTATTCAAACAAGTCCTTACACAAGCAGTACCTATTGAATGTAGGTATTCTATCAAAGCATCTATCACAATAACCTGAAAATTCTTCACAACACCTATCCAAACATCATGCAGAAGCTAATTCACCCTAAATGGAGTGGAAATAATGCATGTCATATGAATTATAGAAAGTGTCTATATGAAGCATGATATGGAATAACCTCATCTCATTGGGTTGGAATAGAAATACAACCTCCATAATGTCAATAGTAACAATACGAAACATGTGAGTCACATAAGATAAAATCATATTAATTGTAAAATTAAAAAACCCGAAAACTACAATAAATGAGGTAAATTGGATTTTCCCTATACATGGGTTAGCTACTCCCTGGATAATCTTATTACCAAGTACTGATTCTTTCTTATACCTAACCAAGGCTCTGAATTGTTTGTCAACAGAAAATAACTCCTCTGATACCACATTGTATCGTCCCGGTTTCGAGATCCACCCAGAGGTTCCCCATAAACGGTTGGTCACAAGGCCTCAAGTGCATTTCCCAAAATCCAGAGCATGCTGACTAGTAGTGAAGGCCTTGGCTGTGATAGTGGGGAGACTATTCCCTCATTAACAGAGTAACACAACGAACGAGTAAATAAATAACAATAGTGAAGTAGTAATAATCTATAAAAAATTGAACAATGAATGAATAAAGGAGATCAACAACAGGGGCACATTGATATATGATTCATGATACATATGTATAAGAAATTATCCATACTAGTAACAATGATGGAAATACAACAAAACTAAACAAGTACAAATGAATAGAAAGATAGCTCCACAACATCGCAAGCCTAAGAATGGTCCCATTATCTCCAACCCCACAACAATTCTTGTACCTGAAGTCGAAGGGTTCATGCCATTATCTATACATGAAAAAAATAAACTTATTTGGTCCCAAGAGCATGACCCAAATAGGGTATGAGACTAAATCCCAGAAAGCAACTACCAAAGATCTGTGCCAAATAGTCAGTGAATATATGGCAGGAAAGAAGTACTGAAAGAAGTAACAGGAACCTAATAAACAACAATCAATCCAAAATTCTAGTATCAAGCAATAACTATCAAGTAGATAAGCACAAACATGTAACTCTTTGGGATGTACTCACAACCATCACCGCTGGTCCTACATAACAAGTACCAATAACCCTCTGGGTTGTACAGTCAGCCCGACAACTCTGGTTTGGTCATACGGAAATTATAATACTCTGAGGAATATCACTTGGTCAATTCCCCTTATAGTATAAAGTATTAATAGACTCTTTGAGAAATATCACATAGTCAATTCCCCTTATTAGCCCAAGGTAACAGACTGTTTGAGGAAGCACACTCTGTCAATTCCCCTTATATCCCAGGTCGTACAAACAATATCAATGGAAGCTCACAGATTCAATCCATCATATAGTCTAAGATATCAATGTGATTCAAAGTAAAACAATGAATCTCTGAGAAATCTCACACATTCTATCCCTATATAGTGTAAAGTAGTCACATAAACTCTGATGAATCTCACTCAGTTAATCCCCGTATAGCCCAATGTAATCCTAGTCTCTCTGAGGTAGCACAAACAATCTATCCCCTTATATCCCTAAGTAATCCTAAGCTCTCTAAGGATGCTCACATGGTCTTCCCCATGTAGAAAAATGCTCAAAGACTCTCTGAGGATGATCTCTCAGTCTATCCCCTTATAGTCTACTACACCAGGTTTTCATGGCCCTGTGTAGGATAATGGCATAGTAATGAAACATTGCCATAGTAGTCCTATAAAACTACATAGATAACCAATATAAATCATAACATGGATGTCAGGATTCAAACCCTCCATCCTGCAATAACTAGTATAGAAATCATGAAAACTAGCCAAACTGGATAACGTGACCAAATGGTCGTAAACAAAACATGCATGGGAAAAACATTCAATGCACAACTATTCTACCAGATTCATAATCATACTTACTCTATAAAAGCATACCTGAAAGGCAGGTATATCTGAGTGGTAAAATGGCAATCTTGGAATACCTCGTTCAAGGGTATTGGTAGAATTTTCACATAATATACAAGGACATTCCATATAAAGGCACGAACCACCTAACTTGGTTCTAGGAAATCGATACACTTGAACAATGATGATTTAATCACCTTATAACATCGACGATCTACAGAAACATATAAAATATTCAACGGAATACAAATTGATAAAGATGAGGAATCATGAAATGAAACTCAAGAATAATGAAGAGTTTATTGATGCGGTTCCAACGCATTTGACGATAGTAAATATAGAGAAGGGAACTAGGATCGGGGGATTGGAGAAGATTCATCACCGTACAGTTTCTCTCAGCCGAACGAGACCTAGAAGAAGACACTTCTGGGGGTTAGATGCGACCCCGATCCGTTTAATGAAAAAAAAAGTACACGGCCTGTACTTTCGAAGTACATGGTGTGTACTTTCCTTTTCTGTCTTCTTCTATAGGAGGCCTCCATTTCACCCCTACATGGTCATGTGTTTCCCCATAACACAGACAACACATGACTTCCAGCGACATCGTAGTACATGGCGTATATTCATATTGTACACGACGTTTACCTTGAAAATTTCTATATTTTACACATTTTCTCAAAAAATGGCCTAAAATGGAAAAACATACCTGAATAAAAGATCTTGGTTCTTACACAATCCACCATATCTCAAGCCAGTTCTAAATACTAAAATCCTAAAAATTAATTATTCATTACATGTGAAAATAATAAGAATTAATTAAAAATTCATTGAAAATACACCAATTTTCATTTAATTACTAATAAATTCTCCTAATTCAGAAATCCATGGAATAGACCAGATACAAAATTTTCAATGATTATATTTGTCCAATTTAAAATCAAGTAGAAAAAAAATCCATTGATTCTCCTATACAAGGTGGGATCCCTATATTTCCCGTCACTACTCCTACCACAATTTTCTATCCCAAACTGGAATTTACATTTGATTAAAGTCATTTAAGTTGAATTTATTTAGTAGATATCTGGCATTGTATTCCTGATAAATGATGGTACAATCCTTATTTTGATCCATCATGATTCAAAAAATTAATTTTATTTAACAAATCATAGTCATTTATATTTATTATTTCATGTGATTATAATGTTAATCTACTAATCCCCCCCCCAAATCACAATAAAATAATAATCCTTATATGAAAAAATCACAAATTAATCATTCTATAAATTCAACACATTAAAATTATAGTCAAAACATCATAATTTAATTTATATCATTTTTAGATAAGAATACAATCGATAATAACATTCTCATTATCACTAAATTAGACCCTAAAGATCCATATTATATATAAAACCTTCACCACTCATTTTAATTTAGAAATCCCTATGGACATCCAAAATAAACATATACTACCTGAAATCCATTAATAATAAATGTTTTGACCTATAGATGATAAAATTTAAAACAACTAGGAATTTACATTGAAATTAAGAGCATATTCAATTGTTGTATAGCTACTATATAAAACGTTTATTGAACATCAATTCCATCAATCTATGCATGGAGATTATATGAGTATCATTCCTTGTTTATAAAAACATTTCAATTACCATAATATTTTTTTGAACATACAATTTCATTCAATCACATTGTTATTTTTTCTCTTTAAAAAGATCCTTTGTATGGTTATTTTAAATTTGAACTATTCATTCATTCATTTTAGGTAACCAAGATTCATCCCTTAAAGATTCTTCAAATGAAATTTTCACCACAATTGATATTAATTTAATTTTTGCGTCATTACCTATTCTCATTGATTGTGTAGGTGCAATTTAATTACCAATGCTCTTTAATTGAATAATTTATTCACTAAAATTTTTCTATTAATGTTATCATTTTGTTTTTATATGAATTATTTCATATATCAATTTTTCTTGTAAATCATCATCATTTTGTGATCCCCAAATGTTATGAAAGAGTTCCAATATATATTAATTTTAATTTTTCACATGACTAATTTCTTATTTATAATAAATTAAATAATTATATGTTCTAATCATGTTATTGATGGTTTTATTCTGGATGAAAGTTTTATAATTTAATTAAAAAGTCTCTCTAATATGATAATTGTAACATTTGTAGGATTTAGACATCATTTATTATCATTGAAATATTCCATCACCTATGTCATCACCATACCTGGCATGATTTTCTTCCTATTATTAGATGAAATATTTACTTCTTAAAATGACAAAATACATTACAGAAGGATTAATTTCATATCATATGTCATATGGTGCCCTATTATCTACTTAAACAATCCATGTTTGATTTTTTGTATGCAAAGATCTCTAAATAACATATTTCTTAATATTATGATAATTATGACTCTCAATAAGAATATTTATAACCAAATTATTCACCTAGATATTTCCTAATTTAAAAAACTCCATTTTTGGGGTGGGGGTATCACTATATAAAAATCATTATTAATCCCATGTCTTTGGATGTGTTATTCTAATTCAATGGGTGTTTATTCCCCTATATTATCATATCATAAAATATTGATTGTGTCGTTAGAATCATTTTCATATCTTCAACAATAAAACTTCATGAAATAAATCTCTTGTTATCTACTATACAGAAAAATCACATAATCTATTATACTTTAATCAGGAACCAAAATAAATGTATAACCCTCTCCTATATGACCTCCACATACATTATACAACATCGGACTGTGTGGATAAGATCATGTATATTTGAGAACTTATTGTTCACTGGTATGTACGACTCTTGAACATATTTCGTCACATGAATACATACCATTTATTTTCTCAATCATGATTCATATTGGAAATTTCTAAAATATTATTATTATAACATATGTATTTCATGATTTTTTATCAATATTTCCCAACCTACGATTCAACTAATTGAATTCTACAATACAAGTTAATTCTATGATATCCTTTTATTATTGAAAAAAATATGTTTCCATCAATTCTACATCGATTCATGAAAGAATTACATATATTTCATTAGATATTTCACCCATTAAAATAAAATG
The DNA here is from genome assembly GCA_963277665.1 of Viscum album. Lineage (NCBI taxonomy): Eukaryota > Viridiplantae > Streptophyta > Magnoliopsida > Santalales > Viscaceae > Viscum > Viscum album. The sequence goes on from OY728132.1 coordinate 1,972,388,406, forward strand.
TAACTACCAGTCCAGAGACATAAACTCTTATAACACATAGTGGATTGTGACTCAAAAAATCTATATTAAGAACATAATATTTCCATATCCAATTATTTTCATTGTATGTATTTCAAAAACCTTTGATCTATATACCACAGTTGTGTAAAAATATTACTATTACACATAAACATTTGTTTACATTATTCACCAAATATATAGTTCCATTCATGTGGGATGTGAATAAACACTCAATAATTTCGGTGGTACTATTCCTTGTATATTGGAGGACATTTTCTAAAAGATTTTATTTCTCAATACTGTTTTTTACATCCATGGGATACCTAATTATGTTGAGTAAAAATGATTGAGTTAAAAATATAATTGACAAATTATTGTGTTCGTCACACTAATATTTCTATTCTAGAAAAAAATGCATTTTTTCAAGGGTAACTATGCTTTATTGATGAGTATTGACCTCTTAAATAGTTATTTAATAATTTTTACCACATTTACTTAGCCTAAAATAAATAAATTTATAGGCATTGTTATAATAGTGAAAATAATATCCATATAAAATATTTAAACTTTATGATGAAGGACAATGCTTCATTCTATATAGTTGAATTCTAGTAACATCCATATTCATGAATTTAATTTTTTTATCACAATACGATATATTTTTTCTGAGAAAACAATAGAATAAAAATATTTTAATGAAAATAAATCTTGTCACATATATTCTTACATATTTTTCCTTCTTTGGTTAATGTTTTTGACCCGAGATCTTCTCAAAATTCATGAGGATTATTTTTATCTAAAGTTTTTCTGAAAAAATTAATTTTTCTTGATATATGCTACCATCTTTATATGTCAAATTATCCTTATCCCATTATATAGGATCACCCCATTTATATCCAATAATTTTATTTCGAGAAATAAAATTAATAATTTACCCACGTATATGCATCTATTATAAATAAATCCTTTATATACTCCTTCAAAAGTCATTTAGATCACCCAAATAACATTTAAACTGAAAAATATACGCTATATAATTTCTTAATTTTTTCACACGAATCTGATTTTTATTTCTAGTTTACTCATTATATTGAAAACATCTTCGTGATCTCCTTGAACTATAACTTATTTTTCATCTCGATAAAATGTATGTTCATTTATTTATATTTCAAACGGTAAATTTTTTTGTTTAAAATCCAAAACCACATTTTAACATTCATGGGATGTTAATTTTCCATATGCATATAATTCCAGGTAATCAATTTCTACTTCAGCTGGATCAAAATTCTGTGATGACTATTTTAGAACACCTATCATCTTTATGTTTTTATTTCTTTGAATCCCATTATCATTTGGAGAACCCCGATCTTCCAAAATGATATCAAAATCACCATTAATCTAATTATATTCTTTTTTTTAGGTTCTAAATTTTCAACTATATCCATCATGGATGAATCATGTTTTTATTTAAAATCTGGTTAAACATCCTCAGAAAATTCATTAGTTTCCTGTAAAAAAGTATAGATGAATTTATTTCTCTATAATATATATTCTAATTTAACTTATCCTTTATTAGGTAACATGATATATGGATTATAAATTATTTAATTTTTAATTTAATCATAATATATTTTCCATTGTCATCAATAGAGCACAATATATACGTTACCACACCAAAAAAGGGAAGGAAAGAATTCCTTTAATTGTCCCTTTTAATCATTTCAATTTTATAGAAATAATTAAGTGAAATTAATCACCCACATCATCTCCATCAACATTAATTTATGAAATGTAAATATTTTCCATGTATTTGAATTTCATATCATTTCTTGATCAAATTGATGTCTTGTTTGTCATTTACTCTAATTTCACAGACCTCTAGATCACATAACATATCATCAAGAGAATGATTACGTAGATCAATTTCATCAAGGGATATTTCTTAAATAATATATAAATGTGGAATCGTTATTATGATTTTATTTACATTGTCAATATCTATAATTTCATAAAAAATTCATTGAATTTCTCTAACATCATCACTAAATTAGTTAAAAAGTTATCTCCATAGTCAGATGGATGAGTTTTCATATCATCAATCATGATATCAAACACTTGAAATATGGACTCCTACACACTGTTATTACATACACACATATGTTCTTGCTTCTCCCATGAAATATTGGAAAATTGGTATCCAATTAACTTCATGGATTTTGATCCTATATTAAAATAGTAAAGACATTTTGTGATTTGGAATCTATATCATTCATTTTCTTGTATGATTTATTTATATAATGACATGTTCCATTAGTGATGTTGGGATCTTCTAGGGGTATATTGTCATTATCCCACATTGAAGAAGTGGAGTAGGAAGCACCACTTAATATGGTGGGGGTGGATACTGATCCCATTCAAAAGATTATTCCTAGGGATGCCTAACAGCTAGAGCCTAGGGAAATAAAACAATGTTGTCTAATCCCATAACAAAAAATATCATTATAATAGGATGGATGGGAATTCAAAAATAGTATTAGATCTTGGTTTTATTTGATGTTCCAAGGAGGATGTTGGGCCTTTCTAGGGGTAGATTATCGATATCCCTTGAGATGTGGAAATGAAAAAATCCCTCATAAATTACTTTATATGATATTTTATCATATACCTCCAAATAATTATATTGATTCCATCAAATAATATTACTCCTAAAATATTCACGATATTTCACAAAAAAATGGAGGACATATTTTAATTGTAAGGGAATATATACTCTGATAACACTTAGAGGGACCTAAAAATCCTCTAAATGGAATGAGTGAACTGGGGCGTAAAATTTTTATTTTCAGGTGAACTATCTTATTCCCAAATAGGTAAAAACACATAAATACTATTTTATGTAATTTTGATGATATTAAGAATTCATTTTGAGATATAATAAAAATAATTTTTACATTGTTCAAAACATTGTTCTTTCCTAAGGAGAATATACAAATTCTGTAGCATTCGTAGAGAAATACAATATTATTCTCTAGTTATTGTTGAGTATAGAAGATCTGTTATAGTCACTATGTTCGTGGAATGGTATATTTATTGTAATTAGGGATAAAAAACGTCCACACTCAAACAACATCCTTCAGCACCCCACAACTCACATCTTAGGGGGATGTATAATTATGTTTAATGACATGATGTTTGCTTTAAGAATTTCAGCATTCAAGTCATTGTACCTGATAATCATGAGACACTATTTTTACAAAAGTTCTATGTTGATGTACTTGTTTTCACCAGTCAATCAAACCAGATATTCCAAACCTAATGGTTGTGAAATTTTTTCACATATTCACATCTTTGTACTAGTGTGTATCTTTTTTGGTTTTTTCACAACAATAATTATTCACTGACTATTATTGAAGCTCACATTGAATTTATATAAAAAATGAATGTTTTGTGCCCAATTATACTTCATGAAACTGTATTCCATGAAAATATTTAAAAGAGAAATTGAAAAAAATTATATTTAATATTTTACTTACAATGAAGTTGATCAAAATTTATTTTTAGACACAACTTACCCTATATGATGGTTTCCTGATTTCCTTCCACTTTGTTCATAATGTTTTTTATGTTTAGAATGAACAGTTTTGACATATTATATAGTATTTATATTCCATATCCAATTCACATGTATGAAATACTAATGTGTTGGGGAACAATGACATTCATGATATATCAAAAATTTTGTCGTTCTATTTTTTAATCTATTTTATTTTGATGTTCTAGAAACATCACTTGAGTGAAAATATTCAAAGCAACTTCCTCCTTGAGCACATATTGTTTCATTAATTGAAAAAAAATTCCATCTCCAAAAATTAAATTTCTCCTTCATCTAAATTTTTTATCCAAAAATATAGACCACATTGGGAGACAAAAACAACATCAACCTTGAATCCGTTTTCCCCATATAAACATTTTTTTCAATGATTACTTGTTCAATAATTATTTAGATTCACAAAAAAAACATATATCCTTATGATTCTTTCTTCTAAAAAACCTATCATCCAACAATGAAAAATATATAACGAATTTATTTAATGAACAATAATATTTCAAGGATGTCTAAAATATTATTGGCAACCATATATTAATCAATTTTAAAAATAATAATACCAAAATATTAGGTAAAAAACCCTTACACCTAGAAGGAAGATTGGGCTTGTATGTAAGACTAAAGGATTATATGGAATTAACATCTAACACTAGCCTATGTGATGTTTTAGTTAATATATCATTTTTTTAGTTAAAAATGAAGAATACACATTAACTATCAAACTACATTTATACATTCAAATTTATATATTTATTTTTCACAAAAACTGGTTTTAGAAAATATTTAGAGGGGGACTCAAATACATTTCACTCTATTATGGATACTATGATCAGCTAATAGTGAATTACATATAATTAGGCCTAAAATATTATTTGGTGTGTATTCAATTCTATAATTAATGAAATAAATTTGAATATGATAGAATCACTAACAAATGATGAAATTGTTCAGATGAAACAAAATTTTATTAAATAATTATATATTCATATATTAGTAGATTGTAAAAAAATTTCTCAACATCATCAAAATGATCATAAAATTAAAATATTCCTTATTACCATAATTTTTAATGATATCCATAAACCGTAAAAACCTATTAGATTTAGGTATTTCATGCCCTAAACATTATATTTATCATTAACTTTTTTACTATCAATTAACTCAATAACTTTCTATAATTAATTAATATTTACCTCCATTTCTAATCATTACATTCATCAAATGTTTTACTAAAAAGAAAAACAAATTAATGTTGTAACATATTATATATTTATATCCTTTTATCTCTTATTAAGATTATATTTAATAAATACTATTATGATGTGTGTTTTTCAATAGTGGTACTTCCTATTTTCAAAACCTATAATAGCGAGATGAATAATAAATGGTTAGGGACAAAATTATTTATTGTGGGGAGAATTAAATTCCCCAAAAAATATAAAATATTGTCCATTTATTCATTACATTGAATGAAACAAAACACCATGTAATAATTTGAATACAATATCCCAATAATTTAATTTAATTTAATTTTAAATAAATTCAATCATTGATATAGATTAAAATGCATGGAATACTATCATATATTTTTTATATGCAACAACGACTTTAATGGATAGCTTATTTTAGGTACATGACTTGTTTGCAAGAAAAACTATTATTGTTATTATTTAAAATGAAAATTGTCTCATAGTAATATAATATTTAGTTATAAATATTATTGAATAAATAATTGAAATACATTCTTGAATTTTTTTTCTTTCCAATTAGTGTAAATGAAAATAAAATTCAATACAATTTAAATTTATTGTTTTCATAAAACATATTTATGCCTATAATAGAATATTTTTGTAATAGATTAAATTAATTATTGTTATTTATTGATATAAATGAACATTACGTATTATATGTTCAATAATTTTCTACAATCACACAATATATTTTACTAACATAATATAAGAACAAATAAAATTTAATTAATAAAAAGCCATCTTTTATTTATAAGGAAACTTGGGAAATATATAATTGATTAGTTGTTTTAAAACTAAATTTGCAACCTTTTCCATATTTATTTTAAAATATAGAACTCATTTTTTATATTGAGAACAAAAAATTAATTAGGTTGATTTTAATATATTTTTCTCTGATGTTTATTTTTTTGGATGGGGAATAATACTGAATTTTTAACGGAAACTAACATTCCAAATAAAATATTTATAATGGATAATAAAATTCAAAACTGATTATCAATTAAAATTAGACAATTTTTAAATATATTAATCCAGTTTTGATCATTGGATTCATTTTAATATTTAATTTATATATAAATATAATCTAAATGTTTTAATATGTTCACATCAAAACCCACCTATTTGTTGTGTCTCCACAATAAATTTTAATTTTAAATTTGGAATTTTTTTATTGTTAATTAAAAAAAGGATTCTATATTCAAAAATATAATTATTAATATTTCATAATATGGTTGCATAATTTTATAACAATTTTATTATAGTAGTTTGTTAATGATTAATTCAAAGAAAATAGTAAAAATGAGATTACTTAATAATTAAAAATTGAATACATGTTGTCAAAATCTCCCAACACTTGGAAACCACGAAATATCATTCCATATATTTTCCATTCCACCTTGAGGGTCTAATTTTTTATATGATGGAATAATTTTGTTTGGTAAAAGGATGTGTAAAAAATTTCCTTTAAAAAATGAAATGGGTGTCATCTATTCCACTTATGAAAGTCTACCACTATCCTTCCCACATCACAAATTCAACAGTTTTTTTCATCCATGAACTAAAAAAATAAACTCCAAAAACCCATACCAATTTCCTAGAGTAATTAACAAGGGTAGAAATCCAACTAAGGATTTCATTAATGCAATGATAATGATGATACCTAAAGAAGAGGTAATATTCTTATAAAAATATATTTATTATATTACCATTTCCAACTATTTAAGATCATATTTTATCATGATTAATGAATAAAATAATTATTTTAAATATAATATATTCTTTTTATGCTACATTTTTTACACTAATATATAATTATATCTATATAATGGGTCACAAAATCATTTTTAATGTCTTCATATAATGACCACATCGCGTATCGAGGTTGTAGTTTTTTATTAGCTCATATCAAGTTCAAGAATAACTATGTGAATAATATTTATAAATTATAACTATGATATATATGATTTTATGATTTTAGTTTAACTTCATTGTAACAAATAACTTTATTCCTTCCAAATTGTAGTAATATGATAATGTAATTCATGTGTCTGGCATATTACACGCTCATGAAGTAATGTGATCCGCTAACCATTTAAAAGTAATGTATTATGGGTGTATTCAATAAACATATGACATATATGTGAAAAAAAATTGATAAAGGTATTTTAAAATATATATAAATTATTTTCCTTTCATCTTTAAATATTACATGAATTTTGAAGCAGTGTTCATTCTTTCGTGCGACCTACTATCTCCAAAAATAGAAAAAAAAATTATTGTCAAAAAAATTTATGGACTGAAATAAAATCATATTTTGAAAATATATATGATATGTGAATCTTGTTTTACATTTTTTATATTATGAAATCCTGATCAAAGAAATAGAAAAAAATCATGTCAAAATGTGCTAAAAAACAAGGCAATTAACAAACTATATAATGGAAAAACTGAAATATTATTAATGAATAGATAAAAATATGCTATAATAGATTCATATATGACATCATAAATATTAATATTTTTATAATATTAGTTTGATACATTCATAAAACCATTATAAATTTTCTTTAATTCTATTTAACCAACATTGATTCTTAATGTATGTGATTCCATAAAAATTTAATTTCATTATGTCTTACTATAATATTATACACTTATATTATTTTATATGAAGTGTATATTGATCCTCATATAGTTAATATATTGGAAAATTTATTAATAATGGTATTTTGTGTTTCAATTTTAATTATTTAATATAAGTCTATTCGAACATAATGTGAAAAAGTGGAAATGCAATTTGATTACTCAATTCATTTTCAAGGGATTAAATTACTTCCAAGTTATCTTTAGTAAAATATGATTATGTTTATAATGATTTTTAATCTATATTGGTTCATTTAAACCTGATATATATGTACTTTTATATGCTAAAAATAATTGAATAGTTAACTAATTATCGCATCAATGTTATGTACATTAAATGGGTTAGTTTAACCATCACATTCAAATAGAGAATTATTATAATTGGAATGACATCAAAAGAAAATTATATGATAACTGATTAATAAAATAATTAATTTTCCTATACATTGGTTATTCTTTATCATTTTGGAGTAATAGTCCCATTTTTCTACTATTTGTCGCAAAATATTACTTTGAAAATGATTTAATATTATGTCACATAATTTCTCTCTTTGGTCTGAAATCTGTTTTCATAACAAATAAACATTTTAAAAATTATTTCAAAAATGATTTCTTAATCCGTTTCATAATTATATATTAAAATTTATTTTTACATATTTTTTCATTATACCAAATTATTTCAAAGAAACAACTTTTTAACCATAGGAACAAGAAACATTTATATAATTTTTACAAGAAACTATGCATGTTCTTTTCAACTTGTTCAACATGTATGAAATTAACCAAAATAATTTCATGAGACATATTATAAAATTTTTGAAGATATTTAAAAAGAAAATGTTATTATAAGTTATTATCATGGAAAAATATTTCCAATTTTTTTCAAAATGAAGAGGTTATTTTCTTCAAGAATCTTCAAAATAATTTATTATTTTATAAATAACAACTACACTTATTGTCTCTTTAATGGTTATATATCATATTTAAATACTGTTTTTCTTCTAATGTGTTACTTATGATTAATTTTAATAATGTTATTATTTAAATTCAATTCATTTAAGAATTTTAATATTCATTTAAATCTCATTGATTTATTCACATTATTTTTAACATTTAACATAATTTTTTTTCTATATATATAAATTATTTATAATAGATAAGAATATTTCATAAACTGTAACAGAAATTCAATATACTGTTTAATTTGATAATTATTTTACTATCAATTAAAATGTCTCTATACCACTATTATTTAGTCAATATCAAATTTTTGTTAGGCTCATTGTTTATGAATTAAAAATTATTTAATATTATAGGAATGATTTGGTCTTTTAAGAAATGGATTTGGGAACATCTAAAGTAATACCTTTGATTCAATGGTACTCTTAGGGTTCTATTTTTTTGGGTATCCTTATATAAATGAGTTTCTACCATTCACATTAAATATATTATATGAATGATTTTTATGGTTATGATTCCATGCAGTAGAGAATCATGGAGGCCAATAATTAGGCATTTCCTTCATGTGGGTATTGTGTTCGTTCACCTTGATATTTTTAATATAAAATTAAATTTATATGAATTTGATTATAAGATTATCGACTAAATAGAACAAGTTTAATTATTTCACATTTGATATTGAATAGTCATTATCCATTTAATTGTATATAATTTTTTTATTTTATTAAACATTATATATTGTTTTTTCTCAATGAAATTATTTAAATGAAATTTACAATCATTTGTTTACCCTACCATATTGATTTTTCCATTTATTCCTTATTTATACCATTTTACTATACCTTTAATATGAATTTGATATCACCCTTTTCCCACATTCCCATGGATTCCATGAAGTGGATGAAGGACAATATGAAAGGATATATAATATGGAGTATATTTATTATAGAAAAGATATGTTTTAATAAATGTATTCCAAATTTAATATAAGACATATTATTGTATCATGTTAACAAATATTAGTAAAAAAATATAGACCATATGACTGATTTATCCTTGTATATTATTACGATGCAATGGTAGCTTGAACTGGGTCCATGTTTATAGGGGACAAGCCTCTATATGTTTCGGATAGATTTGTTTGCCATTTTTGGATTTTGGTTAGCGTAATTGATTAGAAGAGTGTACAATTTTTTAGTGAAGAGTAGGGTCATTATTTTAAATACTCTAAAAATTAATAATGTAATGCCACCCATAATTAATGAGGATCCAACATTGGAACAAATGTATTGATGAAGATATATGGCCCAACCTCACAAAAAATATGAAATTCAAAACATAATTAATTTTTTTTGTCTATTTAATGACTAGTATGCTAATTATTAACATTTTAGTTTTCACCGTGTCGACTATTTCTATCATTGTAGTATGTCAATGATTAACAAAAATAATATTATACATAATATATAATATAGACCTAATGATAACTAATTTAACCCCAATTTAATTTTTATCATAATTTTAATGTGATAAATGTGAAATATAAAATAATAAATGATTATTGTTTTTATTGTTTTTAAAAAAGTATATTTTTTTTTAAATTTAATATATGGGATTGTCAATTAAATATATATTTATAAAATTATAAATGCCGATACAAAATATATATTTTCTCTTATAATAATTTATCATAAATTTATAATTGATACTTGTATATTATTTATATCATAAAATTGTTGATATTTATTAAATTTAATTTTCCATTATTCACATAAAAATATATATTTGTATAAAATCAAAAAAAAATTATCATAATATAATATCAAAATATTTTAAAAAATACATTCATTTTTATTAACATACAATTATAAAATTACAAAACATTTAATATAAAATAAAATATATTATAAAAACTACATTTATTAATACTATATTTTATTAAACATGTAGTGTTTTTAATAAAATATATATATATTTATTAATAGAATAGTTATTTTATTTTCATACATATAAATATTAAAAACTATGAAAATATTTTAAATTGAATCTCATTAGTTTATAATGGAAATTTCAAAAATCATATTTTCTATTTGGATACCCAAATTGAATTATATCTTATTTAATTTTAATAAAATAAAATAATTAATATGTAATTTTTTTTCATTATTTATTATATATAAATTTAATAATGGATATGTTATTCATTTAATTTAATCTTGTAATGTTTAATTTTAGTATTGTATTGTGCTAAATCTGGGTTCATGTGACTGATGAAATCAAAGATAATACCAATTTAAAGGATTCAAAATCAATATTCCTTACATTACAATGCTAGTAAGTATATTGCATCCTATAAATTTTAAATATACCTAACTGATATAAAAATTGATGGTATACATGATATTCCAATCATTCAAAATTATACATATTACGTTAAGTTATCATTAATTGATTAATGTAATCATTATGGGTGGGATCATAGAGATTGGATCACCAACATGGTTTATTGACCTTTTCTAAACCCGTATCCATGAAATTAGTTATGGTACCAAATAGTGTCTACTCAAGGGTATAAGTGCTACTTTATTGGTCGACACCACCAGGTCCAGAAAAATCTATTTTGAGACATATAGTGTGTTCCATATTACTAATAAAATGGTATTAATTTATTCAAATTATACTTAATTTGATATTAATACACAAACCATTGAGCTATTGGTTAACACCTATGGTCACCCACTACTATCATTAAAACCAAAAAAGATATCTCATAGAATGTCACATGTCCATTCTAGCAATATCCAAAACCCATAATGTCTATGTCCATAATTAATTATTGGAGAACCATGTGAATCACAACTAGGATTATAATATATCCCAAAAATACCATATATTTATTATAGCATCCCTGGAAAGAAATATTAGCAATAATATATCATGGAAAATAAATATAAGAATTTCATTATTCAGTACCTAGATTAAAATCATTATATTATCATTTGAATGAACTAAACGAATTAAAACTCCAAAAAGTTTTCATAATGTATTTTTTTCAATTCATGAGATTACCATTAATATAGTTAATTACATTAAATATTGAAAAAATCCCTTATCATCATAATTAAATAAATTCTATTCTCAATCATTTAAAAAATCCCATGGTTATCATTATATAAATAATTCAACTATAATTATATGTAATTTTATATCAAGTATTCACCCCAATTTCACATGTCAATACAAATCACATTATTATACAAAAAATGAAAACATCATTGGGAATAATGAAAAATATATCCATATTTTAAGGTGGGTAAAATTATAACAATCCCATTGGTTGGGTTCATGTCTCAGTATCAACACCAAGTGTCCTAATGAGATCTAATGAAACAATTATAAATTTTTTAATCAATATTAATTTTTTAATTCAATTATTTATGCTTTGTGCACATTTTTATGATAAGATCAATCATAAATTACAGAGTAAAATTTATTGATGCAATCAAAAAAGAATAATTTATATACCTGAACCACAAAAGGGTCATAATGTTAAAAAACAACCTATATTAAAGCCGGATCGTGGAGCATCCTCATTCAATATATTATTTTATGATAATAAAAACGAGTCAACCCTATTTCATCAAAAGAAAACAAAATATTTTAATCAAAAATAATGCCTTCCATTCACATTATACCCTTTTAATCCTATGTATAGAAGGAATAAATAACTATATATTTATCCCTAGATGTTGGGGATTAATCTAATGTTAAGGTGGTCCAAATGACTCAAAACATTTCCTATATTCTTTAATGTTTAATGGTGAAAGTTGAATAAAATTGAGTTTAATAGTATCATTGGTATTTGTATCTAGTATTCTATAAATAAGACAATGATATTGACCACTTGACACACAATAGATACAACTAACATTACGAATTCGATGACTTATTCCATGAACTGAGACTATATGATAACCTAGATCAAATTGTATCTGATGTCCACATAGATTATTATTCCATAAATTCTAAACCAATGGGTAAATTATTTGGATTAGGCTAATCCACCACTCCATAGTATGAAAAATTCATTAGGTATAGAAAATCCATAGAAAACATCAATTGTGAACCTATGACACAAATGGTAGTGGCATGAATTTCCTCTTAATAGTACCCCACACTACAACACTATCAACACACTATATCCCCACCCTTCCATTACAGGGAATGCTCCATTGAAATATCTACGGTGTAGATTTAACATATTTTGATTAATCCTTAAAAACCCAATCATAAGGACCTAAATTATAGTCTAGATCAATATGCCACTACGAATTATATTCTATAGCATCCTAGAGTTATATGATTTATTCTACAATATAGTAAGGTAAAATAACTCAAATAACATCCTCATTGATTACATTGGTCAAATTAATAAATTAATTTTAGAAAAGATTTTTCAAAAAAAATATTTAAAATAGGTTTAAAATTGAAAAAAAAATAAAGTGATTGACCTCAAATAAGATAGGATCATATAGCCACCCCTCCCATATAACCTAACATCATTATAATGCTCAATTTATAACTATGGGGTATCAACGATCATATCATGGCCCTATATCAGTATATCATATTATATGTCATGTGTCACATCCTTGATATATCCATGATAAAACTATGATCATGATTGAGCTATGGACTTTTTGGGGAGATTAATCTCTATATATTCCATAATAAAAATAATATTCTTCTAATAGGATGCATAAAAATACATTATGATGTCATCCATTTATATCATTTGGTAATGGTAATGAAGCTATATATAAATATGAGAAACATTAATCACATTTTTTCTCATGTTTTGTCATGGATATTATATTATAGTATGCCACTAGATAGACTGTTTCCACTATATCAAAATTCATGTGAATCATATTGGAAATAGTTTTTAATTTAATAATATAGAAACTGCACAACATAGGTTACACATGAATGAAGAAAAAAAGTATAAATTTAAAAATATAGAGGATATCTCAACGGGTTAGAGTAAGAATTTTAGTATCTCTACATGGTAAAAAAATAATTTTTGATCTACTCAACCCTATTAGATTCCTCATATATGGGACTAGGTCCAATGAGCCCTAACTAACATACGTATAACAACAAATTAGATGAACAAAATGGTAATATATACAAGGGTATTAGATTATCTATTTAAATCAATTAATGAAAAATGGTATTGAGTTATAACTCTTTACATTCCAAATTTTAGTACAAAGAACAACTAAAACAAATTACACTTTCTAACTACATATCATAAAAAATATGAACCATCTAATCATATTGAAAAACAATTCGAGGATGATAGACTCTACTCTAAAGTACCTAAAATACCATAACCTTCTTTAGACCAATATAGAAACATGATTTTAAAAGAGCATCTGGATCACATATGATACTCCAAGGAACACCATGTGGTAGAATTTTTGACAAATGATGATACTATATAGATATTTCATTATGATGATCTAACATATACCTAATATGTTACATACCATAGATAGATGGCACATGTTCACTCTTAAAAAATTCCTTTTATGAATTTTCCAAGGTAACACTTTCATGATTTCTATAGTGACATCATTCCACATCCATTTTCCGATATGTAGTGAATGAAATAATAAATCATACCTCTAATGCTCTATGTATATTTTGTGACAAGTGAAACATTAACCCATTAATCCATAAATTTTCTTCTTTCTCAAATTCCTCCATAATTACCTATGAAGACCACATTATATATTTTCTAGAACTGTTTTGAACTTCCATTTTGTATATTGAAACTCCCTCAATATCTCCATTTATAATCTCATAGTGAATAACAATTTTTCATGTAACGAACTTAATTTATACAGGAATGAGACCCTCGTGATATAATATCCTTGTAATATATTTTTTCCCTCAGATTGATGCCCTTCAGATCAGATTACTATGCCTTATTTATTCCTTCATTATGTTAAATAATAACTGATATCGATTTTAGATATACTAGAATATGGGATTGCCTAATAATCAACAAGAATGTCTTCAAAGAGTGTCATTAATGTCCACTCATTGAAATAATCACACACTACATCCCTATGCATTGTGTGGCACAATATATCAATATTTATTTTTCCATTTCCTAGATTTTAATACAAATCTATGTCAAAAATATATATAAACTCAACCCATTCCCTCAACATAAGATTTAGGTATTATAGGGAAAATATATACTTCTAGTACATATATTAAATGTACAAAAATATCCTGTAAAAAAAATTTAATTGTTTCCAATATTTAAGGATATGTACAACTGCATCGCAATCCATATCATGTTCAGGGAATTCAACTCAAGAAGTATTATATGATAAGATACTGATGTAACCACTAATTATTCAAGAATTAGAACGTATCCATGTATGATTCTAGATGAATCCGAGTTCATAATATAATATCTCCCCAAAATAGGAAATGTTGTGATTAATGATATGGTAGTATTTAAATTACACTCATGTAAATAATTATAATGTAAATATTACTCAAAAACAACACCACATTATTGGTCGACCGATTAATTGGTTATGAAAAGTATGATATGTCCTGGATAATGTGTTGAAAATAGTATACAATTCCTTAAAAACAAGGAATATTTATGATATTAGAGTGTATGTTTAATGATATGATTGTAACAACTTACTATGGTCAACAAACACTCAAATATTTGGGATTTAATACCCTAAATAGTTATCTCATCAATTCTAAATATCTCAAATTAATATATTGGTGTAAAGTTGATTCTCTCTTAGTGTACTCAAGAAGATGTAAATATTTAGGGAATCAATGTATTCTAAAAGGCAGTACACTAAGAATTCATAAAAAAACTACAAAAAATAGATCAAATAAAATATGTAATATTTTATTTACTTATTCCAGAAATACATAGATATTATTTTCTAGTCCCAAAAAAAATTCACTGATACATACAAACCAAACATACTCCTAAATTAAGAATGATGAAATCTAGAAAATTTTACCATTAACTTTTTATATTAAAAACATATTTTATCATAGAAAACATTATAGATTGAAAAAATCGATTGAATAGATCATCTATGTTTATAAGGATACTGGTTTTTTACCATTACATGTTCTAGTCCCTAATATTCCACACCTAAGAACATTATCCCATTTTTCTTCGTACAAAAAATTACAATACAAGCTCACTGAGACGTATTGGTGTCATGAAGCATCCTCCGGGGCTAGTTACATGACTACCCTATGCCCGCCTTCCATTGGCCAGGGGCTATAGACTATCACCAAAGGCTTAATATCCTAAATTTGGGAAGGAATTGACTTTATAACCTCTAAACACACACACACTAGCAATCAAACAGTGGGATATAAAACACTAAGTAAAGCTTATATCAAAATAGTACTGAATGTAAAAGGGGCCAGAATATAAGCCCAACTAGAATGTACAAGTACATTTGTGATACAATACAACTGATGAAATAGAAAGTAAGCAGCTTGGACATCCTCTGAGGATCCTACATGATGGGTAGATACAAATAACCTCCTCATCACTCCTCATTTGTCTCTCTCCTCTAAGTATCAATTCATCGTAAGGTCCACCTCTAGGTACCATCTGGTCCTAGTACACTCGACCTCATTCACCATTGTCTGTCTTCTTCATCGAACACAACATGATTCAAGCATAGCCCATGCAGGGGTGCGTATAATGATACTTATAAGGGACCCCAAGACCCTCTAGGTCTCAAAAATTTAAACAAGTACAAAACAAAAATTATGAAATCAACAGATAACCTTACTTAGGTATATTCCCATACATATACCTAATTTATCATGTAATCAATCTAAATCATGATGAAAAAATAGATGATCATACTCAACACAAAGAAGTATTTATTCTAGGAGTATTATCTAGAAACATTCTGAACACAACGTTGATCACCTTGGGAGCTAGATAAATCCTCCTCTATCGAGTACATCGGGCATGTCGGGTCACACAGAGGCCTTTCCCACTAACCTAGGACTCTTGAGGTACTACTCCTATCAAATATCATGGGTCTATTCTGTCACATAGATGAGATCCCTATAGTGGGTCTGCTGCACCACATAGAGGAACTCCCCATAAAGGCATGTTGAGGTAATCCTACTATCAAGTATCATGGGTCTGCATCATCACAAAGGTGCTCCCCACCATGGGTTTACCACTCCACCAAGGCACACCCCACTGGGCATGTCAAGTCACTCCGACTCGAAACGGTCAGCTATCATCAAGTCTCATCCAGCCACTAGGTCTCTGCACTATGATCGCTCGTCCCTGGGAGGATCCTCTCTACAATATAGTTGTTGATAATCCAATTGTCACTAATTCCCACAAATAAGTATCGCAAAGGTCTTCCAAATCATTGGTGTCATAATGTAATAGGCATCGCATCAATTGGACGCACGATCTGTGAGTTATTATCTTTTTAGTCTTGGGTTCCCGGATAGATTCGTGCTCGATCCAACCTGACCATTCCCAATCTCAATCCAAAACATAGTGGAATATACTCAATGGGACCATCATTCTCCATGATTTTCATCGATTTTGACGGTTTGTAAAATGGATGACCGATGACAATGTTATGGCCAAGATAAGGTAAATGGGTTTTAGTGGGCCCTGGTCTATCTGACCCGGTCTGACAGACCCGGACAGACCCGACCTAGGCCGACCTGGTTTTAGTCAACCCAGCTCGACCCTCTGTGTCTAGCCTGGACCGTAATGCATCCCAGCTCGTTGGGTCTGGACCAACTGTTAGGGGTCGCAAGGGTACCGTGGGGACAGATCGACCAAGGGGTAATGCGAGTGCGGTGGACCCAGCTACAAGAGAACTGACCAGCCGCGAGGGCACAGATCGACGGCAAGGGCACAGAACAGCCACGAAAGGCATGGAACAACCAAAAGGAGTGAATAACGGCCACAGGATGGCAGACCAGTCATGGTTCGACGACGGGGCAGTCAAGAGGGTGAAGCGGCTCGGCTCAACAGCACGGATCGGCTTAGTTGCAATGCTGCTCGGCTAGAACGGTGACACGACTCAACAGACAGCGTCGCAGATCAACTCAGATGTCGAAGCAACTTAGTGGATGGCAGCGTGACTCGTAGAGTACGCGGGTCAGCCAGTTTTCTTGGTCAAGGTTGCGGGTTGGCCGAGGTGGCACGACCATGCCACAGGTGGTGGCATAGTTGCCTCTGTCATTTTCATCACCTTCCTTTATTTTGAAGAATACTCCAAAGAATATATGCCGAAGGGTGTGGTCTTGTTTTTTTGGATGACTACCACCATGTTTAGAGTTCAAGAAAGTGGTTCCTAATGAATGAATCAATAAGGTGAAACCATAATCTTCTGAAATGTATGTTCCCAACCCGCACAAGAAATGAAGGGAGTACATGGATAGTGATAAATAATTAGGAATAAACCCCTACCTCATTCACTTATTGATGTTGGCGTAAGGAGGTAGTACAATCATCGATTCAACGTATATGAGGATGTCCCACATCAAAAGAACTTCAGAGGAAGAGGGTCGATGGAGGTCAGTGTTCTTTGTTGGCAGAGCTTTTTTTGTTGGAGAGCTTTCTACCAAGTGCTCCCAATCCTCCTTTTCCTAAAAATGAATAGGTAGTCCAAAGTAATTGATTTTTATATCTATTAAATCGTTGGTATAATATTCAAAAATTAAATAAATAAATAAAGGAGTGTTGGCTTAAGGAAGATATTTGCATTGGAACAATTAATGTGGATGATGTCAAGAGCCTCCTCCGCATTAATGGTGGGGGGGGGGGGGTGGTTGAGAGGGTTTCCTACATTTATCAGGGAGTTGATATTATTCTCCCTATTAAATTGGGGTTTCAAGGGGGTTTATTCTCAGGTGGTCCCCACCACCATAACCTATCTTGGGAGGTTAGGTTCGGATGGTCCCCACCACCATAATCTCTCACTGGATGTTATGGTTTTCTGGTCCCCCCTACCAACTTCCACATAAAGGGTGGTTACAAAAAAATAAAATAAAATGTATGTTTTATTTATTTTATTATTTCCACGGAAAATCCAAAATTAATTTTTCACCCACCTCCAATTTCCTTCGAGGTGAAAGTCTTCTTAAGTGATTATTGGTGATGCGAGTTCAATGGCACCCGCAGATTTCAATTCCGAGCACCGGGTCAAAATACTGAAAATCCGGCTAGCACGTTTACTGAATGCACCCGAAAAAATGTTCATAAATTAATTCAATTCGCTTCGGGCCTAAGAATCATGCAACGCCAAATTTCGAAGACTTGTAAATTTCTCAATTATTAAAAAAATTAAATAAAAAATATTGGTCTTTACATTCTCCCTACCTCAGGGCTTTATGTCCCTGTATGAAACAACTCAAACTAGGTAAAAAAGTGGGGGTACTGTTGAGGCATCTGGGCCTCCCACTCCTATGTGCTCTCCTAGAGGTTCTCATTCATCTAGCGAATGCGAACTAGAGGTATCGACCATCCATGAAGGACCCACTCCTGTTGATCCTCAATCACTAATGGATCCTCCGTAAAAGTCAACCCATCATCAACGTCCTGTGTGCCATGGTTGATGATGTGAGAGTGGTCCTGCATGTATATCCTCTACTCGAATACATGGAAGACGTCATGCACCAGATACAACTATTGTGGAAGAGCTAACCATTACGCCATGACTCCAACTCTGTTGGGAATCTGAAATGATCCAATGAACCCAAAATATAACTTCCCACCACGACCAAATATCCATGGACCTGTTTGGGATGGGACCTGTTTAAATACGTGGTCTCCATCCTCAAATTACAAAGGTATCTACTTCCTCACAACATATGTCTTATGCCAGCTCTGTGCAGTCTTCATCCACTCTTGGATGATCTGTACCATCTCTGTGGAAGCTCGAACCATCTCTGGTCCCACGAGTGCTAACTCCCCTGGGTCAGTCCGGCACAAGGTTGATCTGCAATATTGCCCATACAACACCTCAAAAGGTTCCATCACAACGGTAGAGTGAAAACCGTTTTTCTATGAAAACTCCACCATAGGAAAATGATCATCCCAGCTGCGACTGAAGTCGAGAACACAAGAATAGAACATTTAATCGAGGGTCTGAATAGTCTTCTCAGTATAGCCATCCATCGGATGATGGAAGGTGGTTCTCTAATGAAGCTGCATCCCTAAAGCCTCCTGCAACATGTTCCATAGCTGGGAAGTAAAACATGAATTACAATCAGAGAAAATAATTGAGGTTACTCCATGTAGCCGCACAATCTCCTACACCTAGAGGTGTCCCAAGCTCTCTACTGAACCCTACTCTCAGCTCGGTAGGAACTGGGATAACGTGGTGAGTTGGTCAACGATCACCTCGATAGAGTCATGTCTCCTGGATGTACGTGGATTCCATGTCATGATGTCAAAATATATCCCATCCCACATCCACTCTTGTTCCACTAATGGCTGATGTATGCCTGCTGGTTCCCGATGCTTCACCTTCACTTACTGACAAGTGAGTCTCCGAGAGAAAAACTCTGCTACTGAATTATTCATTCCCCATCACTAGTGTAGTCTTTTGAGATCCCAGTACATCCTCATCACTACTAGATGTACCACTAGATGGGATGTGTGGAACTCCCCCAACACTTATTACTGAAGTGACACTGGTACCATGGTACGTCCTCTAAAGAGGATGACATGCTCCACACCATTACAAAATCCATTGGGTTCCCATCATATGGATATATAAGCACGTAGAGCCTCACAATTAACATCTCCAGATAAGGCTTCCCCGACTCAATCAAGAAGTTAGGAGTGACTATAAGATACTTAAGTTAGGATACTCCATCTATATCCACAAAGGATATCTGTATAACGGTTAGCTTCTCTATTTCCACTCCTAGTCGATATATACAAGAACTATTGCTGAGTGCATCTGCTACAATGATCCCCATCTGATGTGTATATTATATCTTGATGTAATAGTCCTAGAGGAACTCATGAAAACATCGTGGTCTCATGTTTATGCCATTATGAGAGAAGATATTCCTTAGACTCTTATGATCATAGTATACAATAAGAAAACACCCATCAGATAGTGTTGCAACATCTTCAAGGTGAATACCACTGCTTTTACCTATTGATCATTGGTTGTGTAGTTCTATCGTGATGTATCAGCTATCGAGAACATTATTCGATCACTGATCGCTCCTGTATTAGGACACCTTTGAGTCCAGTCACTGATGCGTCACAATAGACTAAGTACCCAACACCCTCCCCTAGAAGCCTCAAGATAGGGGCAGTATTCAGCCTCTTCCTCAGCTCCTGAAAACATTGTTGTCATTTCTCCATCCAAACGAATGGTTTCCCTTTATTCATCAAGGATGATAGTTGTGTTGTATCTCTGGATAATTATATAAAAAAATTCTTATAATATCAAGCTAAACAGAAGAAACATTGTACCTCCAACACACTCTTGGGTGGCTCCCAAGAAAGTTCTGACTCATTCTTTGTAGGATCTACCACCACTCCAGCCTTTGATATAACATGTACCAAAAATTGAACCTCTAGAATTCAGAACATTAACTTCAAGAGTTTAGCATAATTGTGGTGCTCTTAGAGTGTGTCTAGTACCAACTTCAAATGAATGGCATGCTCCTCCTCAGTAGTCAGGTAGATCAGAATGTCGTCGATGAAGACTACTAGAAAGCGATCAAGGTATGACTTAATGATCATGTTTATCTGACTGAGTGTTTCTTCACTATCATCTGTTTCAAGAGCCAATAGTCAAAAAAATATTCATGATCCCATTAGCCTTCTTGACGAATGGCATCGGGGCTGCCCATGGAGAAACACTAGCTCAGATTTATCCCTTTGGCCGCAAGTCCTCTAGCAGTACTCACAGCTCACTATGCTCTCTGGGAGCCATCCTATATGAAGGTGTAGATATCAGTGTTGTCTCGGGGTACAATTCGAGGTTAAAGTCAAACCCTATGTGAGAAGGTAGACCTGAAACATCATCAGGGAAAACATCTATGTATCGGTCCACCACTATAGGATATCATAGACTCTCCACATCGACGTATCTGAGAGTAAGGCTATCCAATGGATGTGTAATTGGCTCTGCCCTTCTCTAGTAAATCCATCCTGCACTGCAATGGATCCCTTCCCTCCGATGATGTTAAAAATCATCCCATCCTTGTGTACACACCGCACTTTGCGCCTAATACATTCATTCTGAGCATTGACTGTAGATAACATGTCCATACCAAATATGATGTTTTATGGCCTTGACGCTACTACTAATAGATCACAACTAAATATCTCACCTTCTATAGTAAGCTTTCCCTACCGGAACTAGCTTGTAATTGTCAAATCTACTCTCGTATGAATATATATCTATAAAGATCGAGCCAACAGCTCCATCGGAATCTCTGAGCTCTGAACGAGTGAAGTTGAAAAAAAAAATTAATAAAACATGTGTCTATATGTACTGCAGCTATGGTAGAGTAGTCATATATCTTACCTCATATCTCATGTTACATGCCATGATCATATGCCTCAGCTACCTTGAGCTTAGATCTCCCATTCCCACCTGCTCTATACGGTCGGGGGGGACCTCCTGAAGGTGGTGGTGGTGACATCACAAATCATCCACCACCTCTAGATACACGACTAGATACACATCCATGCTCCCCTTGTCACTACGGACCTCCTCGGTCGAACCTCTAATTCTTCCAGGGTGGTCCTTCGACTATCTTTTAATCTTCCGTATGATGGGTCAGATAGTCACAATCCATGTGACCCTTCCTGCCGCATGCGTAACACTGCCTGCTCCTGGCAAGACTATCTCTGTTTCAGGTATTCCACACAACTGATCATGACTCATGCAGTTTCCCACCTGTATGTATGATCCTCTTGGACCTCTGTGACATTTTTTTGATGACATCTATAAAAGACTCTTCTATTCGATGTCTAGTAGTGGGTCTCACTTTTGGTTACTACTCAGTGAGAAAACTCTCCACCAAGAGGGATCTCTCTAACACCACTTCCTGAATTGGGATGCTAAGTGAGATAATCAAATATTTTATATCCTTCCTGATCCCCTATTAGAAGGTTTGATCCCTGAAGAATGGGTCCCACAAAATATCTATAGAGTATAATGATAGGTCAGTGAATCTCACTGAGTACTGAACTACAATCAAGGTTACCTTCTGCAGATGAAGTATCTCTTTTATGTGCACTATGCGAAGAGTCCCTGGGACAAAATCTTCCCAATACAGGCTCTTGAAGTCTACCTAGAAAAGTATCACCTTGCTGTGAATGTAGAGCATAAAGATCCACCATCTACTTGTTTCTTCCTATAAAAGGATGACTATAATAATCACCATGAGATCGGTTGGTGTCTCTACAAATCAGAAAACTCTCACCACAGCCTCCTGCCAATCCTCAACAGCGTACGAATATGTCTGTCCCCTGAACCTGTGTGGCCTCTAGTGATGGAAATTGTTCAATGCACTCAAGCGGTGTGCACCACCTTTTACTAGGTTTGGTGGCATCGGTGGCCCAACAGGGAGTGGTACCCAATGTTCCTCCACTAATGCCTTCACTATAAAGGTAACCTTCACTAAGACCTCTTCACATGGTGGGATATAAGTGCGTTCAACTCTAAAACTATAGCTGGCTATCTGCATTGAGGCATCCTGAAAAAGAACAGGTGCACCACGGTCAAAAAGGTTATACCTGGTGAGCTAAAAGTTATAACTGGTGAGATAAATCAATGAATTCACAAAAAATACTCTTAAAAACCCATACACAATAAATGTTTTCTTTCACTTAGTCAGATGTCATATGTCAGGGTCCTGGTGTATAGATACGTCAACCGCCGCACCATCACTGGACACCCTGACCTGAAAACCACACTCATTACCATTAACATAAATTCTTCATAGAAAATAATGATCAGAGTCCAATGTTCTACGGTATAACCGACTCCTCTATTACAATTAGTCATGACCCTTCTCCCGAGGCCCATGTCATGGCTACCCCAAGCCCACTTCTAGCGGGTATGGGCGAGAGACTAATACGAAAGGCATAATTCCCTATAACTGGGAAGGCGTTTCCATTATTACAAGTAAACACACAGATAAGAAAGCACACATCAAGATACAAAACACAAAGTAAATTGTATAACAAAAGAGTAGAGAAAGTAAAAGAGTCCAGAATACAAGCCCAACTAGAAAGTACAATTAAAAATGTGATAAAATAAAACAGAAAAAGAGAAAGTTAGATGTTGGGTCATCCTCCGTGGATCCAACTTGAATGGTAGGTACACATCTCCTCGTCAGCAATGCTCATCTGTCTATCTCATCCGTTTACCGACTCATCATACGGTCCACCTCTATGTATCGTCCAATCCTAGTACTCTTGGCCTCAGTCAGCTCTGTCTTTCATCTTCATCCAACACAAAAAGGTGTGGGAATACCCGGTGCAGGGGTGAGTATAAAGACACTTAGTAGGGAACCCGAGACCCTCTAGGTCTCAGAAAATCCCACAAGGATAAAACAGAAAAATTTAAATCAACAGAGAATCTTACATAGGTATACGCCCATACATATACCTATGTTTTTTGGTAATCTATCTCAATCATGAGGAAAACACATAGGAACTGACTCGGATCAAACCATGATTCATATTAGGGGTAGTATCAAGAAACATTTCAAACATAACGTCAAACCCCTCAGCTATGGGAGAAATCCTCCTCTACCGAGTACAGAGGGCCTGCCGCATCACACAAAGGCACTTCCCACAAACCATGGACTGCTGAGGTACTCTTTAGGTCGAGTACCATGGGTCTTCTGTATCACATAAAGGTGCACCCCACCGTGGTTCTATCGCATCACACAGAGGCGCTTCCCCTCAAAGCCCACTAAGGTTATCCATCTATTGCGTAGCGTGGGTCTCCCTCGTCACCAAGGTGCTCCCCACTGTGGGTCTTCTACATCACCAAGGCACTCCCCACTAGGCCTGTATAGTCACTCCATGTCAAATGGACATCAGTCTTCAAGTCATAGCCAGCCACTAGGTCTCTGCATTATCCTCGCTCGTCTGTGGGTGTATTTTCTCCACCAGCAACTTTTTGTTACTTCAACTACCATTAAATCCCATGAATATGTATCTCAATGATCTGCCACATCATTGGGGTCTCAATGAAATAGATGGTGCATCAATTGGATGCCTGGTCTATGAGTTATTTTACTTCTGTCCTGGGGGCCCAGTTTGATTCATGCTCGATCCAACCAGACTGTTCCCCATCTCAATCCAAAACTCAGTGAAATATACTCAGAGGTACTTTCTCACTTCAAGATTTCTAGCGCTACTTACGGTTCGTCAAACAGAATATCAATGCCAATGTAATGGCCAAGAGAAGGTAAATGGGTTGTATTGGGCCTGGGGCCAGTCTGACCGGGTCGAACTGACCCCGACCGACTTGGCCTGGACTGACCCGGTTTGGGTCGACCCAGCTCAAACCATTGTGTTCTGCCCACAAGAAATGTGGCCTGAACTATTGGGTCAGACCCAACCCGTGTGATCAGCAAGGTTACCATAGGGGTAGCTCAGGAAAACGGTACCTCATGGAAGGCAGACCTACATTGAGGGTGCAGACCGACCGCTAGGTCATGGACCATTTGCAAGGGATGTGTATTGGACATGAAGAGCATGGGCTGGCCACGAGGAGCAGAGACTGGTCGAAGGTCCACAGAATATTTTTTGTTTAGTGTCAGTTCAATCAGGAGGCCGAAGTGGTATAGCTCTTCACAGCGGCGGCATCGCTGGTCTCGGACAGTGGCACAGATCGGCGGACGATGGTGTAGCTTGACTCAGACGGCGGCATGGCTCGGTAGAGGGTGGCCCAAATCCACTCGAACGGTGTCCCGACTTGCCTCAGACTACGGCGCGACTAGAAGGATGGCAGCATGGGTCAACAGATGGCGGAGTGGCTCGGCCAGGCCACAGGAAACTAGGGCGGTGCAGCGAGGCAACATGGCAGCCGGGGTGGCGTAGCAAGGACGAGGGCGGTGGCGTCGTTTCCTCTTTCGGATACATCAACATCCTCCATTTAAAAGAATACAAAAAATAAGAACGAAGGAGTGGTCAGGTTGTGTTTGTTTGACCCTCACCCTCTGTCATTATAGTTGTATAACGTGTTTCACAATGAACGAATCATGAACATTAAACCATAATCATCTGTATTATTTGTTCCTATCCCACACAAGAAAATAAGGGAGTTCATGGAGAGGGATAAACATTTAGGAATAAACCCCTGCCTCATTCTGATGTTGACATTGGGTAAATGACGTAGTACATTTGTAGATTCACCATAGATGAGGATGTCTCACGTTGGAAGATTTTCTAAGGAAGAGGGTCGAAGGAGGTCGGTGTTTTCAATGGAAGAGTGTTCATCATTAGAGAGATTTATCCAATGTTCTCCCAATCCACTTTTACCAAAAAAATGAATAGGTATCCCAATGTAATAGATTTTAATATATTTAATGTCATGGTCATAATATTAAAAAATTAATTAATTAATGAAAGAATAGTTTTCATAATAATGATATGTGTGTTGGCATAATTAATGTAGAGTATGTCAAGAGGCTCCTTCGCATTAAAGGGGGGGGGGACTGAGCTGTTTTCCTACATTTATGATAGAGATGAGATTTTTCTCACAATTAATGGGTGGGGGTTCAAGGAGGATTAATCCTGGGTGGTCCCCACTTCCATAACCTATAATAGGAGGTTAATGTTTGGAGGTCCCCATCACCAACTTCCTCATGGCGGGTGGTTACAACACAATAAAATAAAAGGTGTGTTTATTTTATTTTATTATTTCGACGAAAAAAGAAAAACATTTCACTCACAGTCGTCCAACTATCGTCGTGGTAAAAGTATTATTAAGTGAATACTGGTTCTGCGAGTTCAACGGTTCCCTCAGATTACAATTTCAAGCACTAGTTTAAATGTTAAGAAAACCCGCATGCACATTTACTGAACGTACCCGAAAAAAAGTAACAAAATTCATTCTGGCCATTCCCGGACTCAGAATCATAAACCGTTAATTTTCACGTACTCATAAAATTTACAAATATTTTTAAAAAAATTACATTGAAATTTCAGGTCTTTACAATTGGTCTATACAAATTATTTTCCTTCCAGGAAATCAAATATCTAATTCAACTAATGATGCTCAACTAATTCAATTCTTTAAGTAAGACTGATAATGGTTAATCCATAAATTGGAACCTAAATGTGGAATTGATTAAATAGTTGGTTGGTAAGATGAATAAAAATTTGGAAAATAACTATTACAAATGGTTATCCACCTCGTGAAATAAATCCAATTTTATATCATTACACTCTTGAGTAAGTCTTACTATCGATAACATGAGATAAACAATCTAAGCAGAACTGTTACTAAACATCTACCCTAAAATCCACATTTACCTTGGTTAGAAATGAGAACGTATTTTGGAGACATATTTTAAACTCTATGTTGATAATATTTAATGTGATCGAGATATAGAACAAGAAAATCCAAGAATATATTCATAAAAAATAAATCTATTTAGATCATAATAACTATAAAGGTAACATGAGTCATCAAATTTATAAATAACATGCCTTGATTTATTTGATATGCTCTTACTGTAATTGAAATGGATTTTTTTGGTCATAATTCTATTTGAACACATCACAAAAAAACCAAAATAGTTATTTATTTGGGTAAATCAAAATTAATGTGATGCTTATAAATTAAAAAATGAATGAAGTGATATATGATACAATAATCATACCACTAATGGTAGAGGATCCTATATTAGTTATTTACATAGTAGACTATATAACATATAGTGGACTCACCCCTCTACCATAGGCTCCATTATGACTCCACTATTCTATTCCATTTTATGAGTACGTTCAATGATCTTTATGGGTCACATATCCCCTCTATTGTTTATAATACATGGCAGAACACTAATACAAGTATTTAGTGGGGAAGAAGATTCCTTGATCGACATAGGTTCTTAAAAAATAACATTTCATTTCTGTACATTTTTATGGATTTAAAAAACAATAGAATATGAAAATACATTTCCCATGAAAAAACACTCTTCAGATGGTTAAGGGCAATGAGGCAACTTTTTTCCCTCCAAGAAAAATGAATTCACTAAAATGGTCCATTGTCTAGAGATTACATCATTTATTTATCTTCCACTATCACTATTATGATTATTTTCATAGATTTAATCCATACTAAGAGAAAAGTTCTCTAATATTTTCGTTCTAAAATGGACTATCCACCACAGTTTGATTCATTTGTATTACTCTCATGATGAGATATCAATTCATAACAACCTCAAAAATAATTTTTTTAAAATAAAATGACCAATATACATTCCTCAAAATGAACCCTGTACTGAAAACATCATCCCCTAATTACATAATTAGTTACCAATGATGTGGAAGAGAGTTTTCATTTTATGAATCCTCCATAATTGTTCATCATTAACAAAAAAGTGTTTTATTTTCCTGAAAACATTATCCTTTTCATCCCTCAATATATGTGCACATATTTGTCTTATAATATTAAATTCAAAATAAATCTACGATAACTTCCCCTACTTTATATTATTCTACAAGATGTACCACATTTACACAGATTGTCCTCAAACAATTTAAGAATAGTGTTTCGCTCACATATTAGTGGGTGTCTCATATTACTTTTAGATTTTCTGGATGAACTGAATCATAAATATTAATATCTAAGTGTCTAAAAATATATATAACAATGTGTTTTTTATAACTATGACTCCCTCATCAGACATGACATTGTTTTTTTTGTTCAAATAATCTCCATCTCCATGTATAGAATGACCCACATGATTTTTTTCATGGAGATGTTCTCCCATTATATTCACTAGAGACATAGGATGATCCCGCAACACTATGTTCTAAATATCCTACTAAACATTTCATTATTCTCATATTTTAGATAATATGGATTCATTTTCCCTACAATGTATTACAAACTCATTATTACAAAAGTAATCAATATGACCAGATGAAGCGTGCAATGTCAAAATAGATGAAATGTATGGATCTCCCTCCACACTTGGCTTAACTAGATTTTTTCATCATAATATATTTCTTATAATCATTCATATCTGGTGTATCATGGGATTTTTATTCATAGATCAAATGTTTATTTATGTCACATACAGTAAATATATCGCATAATAAACAATTCATGACTATATATTTCTATATGTTCATATCACGAGGAATGTGTAATTATCTCATTCCAAAGTAGACATTGTGTAAAAATATCAATAAAAAATCACCTCACAAAACAGAAGAATCACCAATGATGAAATAACATCAATTCTATAATCGGAGATCAACGTAAACCACAATACCATCTCCAGTAACTCATAATCACCTTCATATATTAGTCAACTAAACATATGAAGAAGAAAATTACCATGTACTAAAACATCATGATCTCTAATATTCCATTTAATAATTTTATATAAATTTAAAATAAAAAAATCCCAAACCACACTATAACATCCCCAACCCATCCTGTTACTCACTTAATAGACTCATCTCTGGTAAATTATTTGACCTCAGTCAAGACTCATATTAAATTTGTGGTTGTTGAACATTAGGGATTCTATAAATGATATACTGTGGAGATTATATCCCATATTGAAACATAAAAGAAATATAGCTCAGATAATATCAATGTATCATAAATAAAATAATTAGAACCAAAAATTCCTAAAAAAATAATTAAGAGTACATAATAAAATATCCACGTAATTATATAATGATATGTAACTAATGACATGATGTTTGTCAGGAAAAGGTAGATTATGTTGATTAAAAAATTTATTATATGATATTTATCATGAAACCCATTTTTATCATCTCCCTATGCTGAAACGCATCATTCAAGGAATAATACTTAATTGGGTCCCATTACATTGCAAGAAACATATGTTTCATAAAACATGATCTACCCTAGTGTAGATTGAATATAAATCCACAAATAATCTCTATTTATATCATATAAGAATCCTTTTCTTAATAAATATCTTTCATTGGAATTGTTGCTAACGAGTTGTTAAATTCCACAATGATACATCCTTGATAAAAAACTAGATAGGAATGAAATATGCCATCAATCTGTTCAAGTATTTATGATCATATCGGGATGTATAATAAAGAGTGGTAAAAGATAATTTAACACCTCAATGGAACATTGACCAACCCTGCTAAATTAAAATTTTATTAATTTCACTTATATACCCCTTTGGAAATAAACCTAGTGGACCAGTATTCTAGTTCTAAAAAACCATGTCAACTAGATCATATTTCCATTATATACCTAAATTTTATCCATATATATACTAAAAATTTGACATTACTGGAGACAGGGGAGTATTTATAACTACCTTATGCACTAGGAGGAGGCTGGACACCGAGATGCATAAAATGTTTCTCAAACATATATGCTAACAATTTCTTAGTCATCATGTCACCCACTTCATCATTAGTTTCAAGATGTTCCATTTTTATCACACAATATATATTTTTTTTACGATGAAGTAATATATGATCTCAATATGCTTCGTATGAAAATATTGAAACATAATTTTTATAAAATTGATCAAATTCTGGTTATAAAGATTTATCATAGTTGGTAGTTTTACTTCTTCACCAATATATTATTGTTGTTTCTTAATAACGAATACTTGAATAAATTCCCTTTTTAGAAATATATATTCTTCTTTATCGATACACATATATGTTCTTTCATTCTTAAATCTCAAAAATCTCACATATTTATTTCCAATTACAAATTCCCCCCCCCCCACATGAGGAATTTCAACCCCCCACTTCTCTGTCCAATTTTGTCTCATAATATTCTAATAATTTATTATACCTTCATTGTGAAAATTATAATAACAAATAAGCAATTCATTGAAAATACCGCATGATTACTTTAGAAAATAAAATATTATCCTCATTCAAATTCATTGGAAGGGATAATATACAAATATTTAACAATTATATCTATCCATGTTTCACACATGTAGAACAAACATCCAATGATTCCCATATACATGGTTGGATCCACATATATTACATCCCCAATTCATCCATGTTTTTCCAAAACAAAACTAAGGTCTATAATTATTTAGATTCATTTATTTCAAATTTATTAATTATCTTTCTTATAAATTCGTCCAGATAAATGAAGATGTAATCCTTATTTTGATCCACATTGATTCCCAAAATGAATTTGAGTTCATAAATAATAGTAATTTTAATTCAAATTTCATCTAATTAAAATGTTAATAAAATAATTATTTTCTACAATTAGAAATAAAAATATAATCCTCATTCACAAATATTATAAATTAATCATTATAATAATTCATCAGATAAAAATTATAGACAAAAGGTCAAATTTATTTATATAATTTTTAGATAAACATCAAATCAATAATACCATCATTATGATCCCAACGTTCGAGCACAAAAATACATATTATATATAAAAACCTACACCATGAATTTTCTAGTATAAATACCTCTTGTCATTCAATATAAGATTTTACCTGGTGTAATTCATTAAAGTACTATATTTTTACCACAATCAGATAAAATTTGTAACCTATATGAAATTCCATGTAAATAAAGATTACATTCAATTATTAAATATCTACTAGAGAAAATGATACTTTAAATTAAATTTTTGTCAATCTATGCATAAGCACTATTTAAGAAGAATTACTTGTTTCTAAACAAATTTCTATGACAAACATATTTTTTTTGAACATCCAGTGTATTTAAATCACATTTATTTTTACAGTCTCTTAATATGATCACATTTCTTGTTATTTTCAATATGAACTATATATTAATTTTTTCCATAACACATTATTCTACCATTTATGATTCATTATATGATATTACTCCCACAACTGAGATGAATTCAAAATGTTATTAATTACCCATTCTCCTTGTTCGTGTAGGTGTAGTATAATTGCCAATCATGTTTAATTGAAAAATTTATTCCCTTCAATTTCTTTATTAAGGTTATCATTATTTTTATAAGAATGTTTTCATATTTCAATTATTCTTATATATCATTATAATTTTTTGATCCCTAGGTGACATGTAATGTGAAAATAATAATAAATTTGAATATCATACTTATCGAATTTCTTATTTGTAATCAGTAAAAACATCATCTCAACTCATCAAGTTATTTATGGTTTTATCTTCATTAAAATTGACATAATTCATTTAAAAAATAATTAACATATCATAATTGTAACATTTTTAGGCCATAAAAATCATTTATAATATATTAAAAACTCCCTCATATGTAGAATTACCATACATGACATGATTTATTTCATTTATAGATGTAATATATACTCCCTAAAATGAAAAAATACATTAAAGAGGGATTAATATCATATCATATCTCATATGGTGTCCTATTATCTCCTATAAAATTCCATGTTCATTTTTATGTTTACCAAGCTACCCAAAGAACCCATTTCCTATTTTTATGATAAATAAGACCCTCAATCAGAATAGTAATAACCATTTTATTCAACCATAGATTTTACCGTTTAAACCCCCCATTTTGTGTGGTCGGGGTCTCACAATATACATGTAATGATTAATACTATCTATTTTGTTGTATTATTCAAATAATATGTGCAATTATTCCCCTATATTGTCATATCATAGAATATTGATTGTGTGGTTCACATTATTCTCATATCATTGAAACTAAACCTTCATTAAATAAATCACTTTCTATTTACTCTATAAAAACATCACCAAATCTATTATATAATAATAAATAACCAAAATAATTATATACCTCTCTCTTATGTGACCTATGACCTCCATATTCATTAGACATCATAGGACTATGTGGATGAGATCACATAGATTCTATAACCTCTTGTTCATTCATATATATGAACTAGTGACCATCCTTCCTCAAATTCATGGGTCAAATTTTCTTTCATAATCATGATTTGGATTAGAAATATATAAAATGATATTATTTTAAAAAAATAATTTCATTATTTTTTTATCGATGTTTCACAACATTTGGTGCCACTTGTTGTTTTCTTCTTCACTTGTTACTTAAATGTTTTACCTTTTCTATGGACATTGTATTTGTTTCCATCTATTCTATATCATTTCATAGGATATTTACTTATATTTAATTTGGTATTTCACCCCTTCTAATAAAATGCGACTACCAAGCCTGAGTCATGGATTAAAGTAACACATTGAGGATTTTCACTTATACAATCTACATTGAAAACATTATATTTCAATTGCGCATTATTTTCATGGTTTGTATTTCCACAACCTTTGATCATTATAACCGAGTTGTGTAAAAATATCACTATTAATCAGATCCATTTATTGAAATTATTCACCAAATCATCATTTCTTTTCATGTGGGATTTCCATCCGCAATTATTAATATAGGTTATATTATTCATTGTATTTTGGAGAAAATTATCTTCAATATTGTAATTATAGATCGTTATTTTTTCATTCATGGGATACATAATGTTGTAGATGAAAAAGATGTAATTTTTAATACCAATTAAAAATTCATTTTTTCATCATAGTAATATTTTTATTCTAGATGAAAATCCACATTTTCATAGATAAGTATGATTGGTTTATGGGTATTGACGATCCACATTGTTGTGCTGCAATTTGTTATGCCTTGACTATACAAACAATGAATATATTTTTTTGTAGTAGTTATAATAGTGAAAACAAATATCCTATAAAGATATTTATTCTATATAATAAATGATATGGACTCATTATACATTGTGAAATTCATGCAACATCCCCTTTCATGAATTTACATTCGATGTCATAGTAATATAAGTTATGGTTGATAAATATATATAATTAATTTTTTTAAAGGGAATAAATCCTCTCACAGACATTCCCATATATTTTCCCTTCTATTGTAATTTATTTGACCCATGATCCTCTCAGAGTACTAGAGGATTATTTTTATCTATCTTTTTTTTGTCTGAATTCTATTTTTGTTATAACATTAGGATCCTCTATGCTATTTCTAAAAATAATCTTCCAATTAGTTTGTGAAATCAAATTTCTATACATTGATGTATTTTCAATACATCCAATAACATTTTCCCCATATATGTGTATCTAAAATCACTCAATCCCTTCTATACTATTTTAGAAAACATTAAGATCACCCAAATAACATATCATATGAGAAATAAACCAACTATGATTTATTATTTGTTTCACATTAATCTGATTATATTTCTAGATTACACATTTGGGTGAAAAAGTATTCATAAACTCCATCAAATATCATTTCCCATTCTTCCAATCTAAATTTAAGGTCATTGATGTATATTTCATACTATTCAATCATATTTCTGAACTCCGAAACCTATTTTGCCATTGATTTGTTGTTAATTTTTATTTGTTCCTACCATTAAAATGAACAATTTCTACTTCAGAAAAATAAAAATACATTGATAAATCTTTTAGAACTCCTATAATCATTACGATTTTATTTCATTGAATCACATTATCATCAAGAGAAACCACAACATCTGTAATGACATTAAAACAACCATTCATCTGATTATCTTTGTCTTTTTTTCAGTTATACTTTTTCAAGTATATCTTCACGGACGCATGAGGTTCATATTTAATCTCCACTTAATCATCCTCAACATATTATTTACAATATTTTACATAATTATAGATGATGCCATTTCTCTTTAATGTTTATCTAAATTTGAACAGAATCTGAGGACTGTAATTTATTTCATTTTTAATTTATACATGTTAAAATTTCCATGGACTTAAATAGCAAAAATTCATACTTCACCACACCAAAAAATGGAAGGAAGGAATTCCATCAAAACTACCTTTTTTCACAATAATTTTCCAAAAATAATTGATGTAAAATAATCATTCACATCATGTCCATCATAACTACGTTATGAAATGTTTATATTAATCATTGATTTGAATTATATTTCCATTTATAATCAATTTGATGTATTTTCTTTGACTCTCATTTCATAATCATATAGATCAGATATCATATAATCCAGATAAAGTTCAGGTAAATCAACTTCATCAAGGGATGAAGCTTTTGGATTATATAGATGTGTAAAACTTCTAAAAAATTTC
The DNA here is from genome assembly GCA_963277665.1 of Viscum album. Classification (NCBI taxonomy): domain Eukaryota; kingdom Viridiplantae; phylum Streptophyta; class Magnoliopsida; order Santalales; family Viscaceae; genus Viscum; species Viscum album. Next base: position 1,972,423,273 of record OY728132.1, read on the forward strand.
ATCACATTGTCAATATCATTAACATGTTCTACAATTCATAGAATTTTTCCAAAACATTAGTAATTCATTTAAAAATATATTTGCATTATAATTTGGATTTATATATAGATCAACCATCATATTATGAAACAGAAGAAATAATGACTCTTTCACATTGTTATTATATACACATATATTATTTACTTTCTTTCATCCAATATTGGAATATGTGTAACAAATTAACTTCATTAAATTTGATAATATATTGCAATAGTACTGGAATTTTGTGCTTTGGCATCTACATCAATCATTTTCGTATATATTTTTATTATAAAATAACATATTTCATTAGTGACGTTAGGCTCTTATAAGAAGATGAAATATCACTATCACATATTAAAGGAGGAGCTGAATGGATAACCCCTTTAAATGGTGATTTGGATACATATCCCATCAGGAGGACATTTCTTATGGATTTCTGATAGCTACAACATTAGGAACGAAAAATATTTTAGGTATGACACACATCATACAATATCAAGTTCTTGAAATGATATGTGCTATCAAAAATGGTATCAAAGCCATGTTCTATTTCATGTGCCAGTGGGGATGTTGGGTCGTTATAGGGGGTTCAATATAGCTACAACATGAGATGTGGAATAGAAAAACTCTCTTATAAGATACCATATATGTGATCTTCTACTATTCTTCCAATTCATGATTTTGATTACATAAGGTTGTGTGAATCCTCAAATATTCAATAAATTGAAAATGAAAAATTCATAGGATATTTTGTATTCCAATATACTATATACTCTGATAACACTTGGAGGGACCTAGAACACCTTGAGAATGGAGGGGTTTACTCTGGTGTGAAATTTTTATTTTATGGATAATGATATTATTCCCAAATTAGTAAGAATAATTAAATCATATCTTATGGAATTGTGATCCTGTTAGATATTCTAATGTAGAGAGAAAAATTAGTTTTTACATAGTTCACAACTATGTTCTTGTCTAAGGATCATATATTAATTTTGTGTCATTCAATCATATATCCAAAATGATTCACTAATTATTTCTAAGAATTGATGTTCAATCATAGTCACGATATTCAAGGAACATAACCATTAAATTATTTAGGGGGAGAATTCTTCCTCTATTATAAAACATTCTTTGTCTCCCCACAACTCACTTCCCTGAGATATTTATAACAATGTTAGATTGAAAGAAGGACATTTCAACAATTTAATCATTCAAGACTTTGTCCCTTATTATCATGAGACATTAATTTTTCTATAGTAATGAATTGAGGTACACATATGCACTGATAAATTAAACCATATATTCCAAAATAATAGTGTTAGAAAAAATTTCACTTATGTGCTTCTTTTGAACATGTTTGGATTTTTTTGGTTTTTTCACAACAATAATTTTTTCAAAAATTATAATGGAACATCACATCGACTTTGTATATAAAATTATTGATTTTTGACCAATATTACTTCATGACACTGTATGATATGTCAATATTTAATGTAGGAAATGAAAAAAAATTGCATGAAAATGTAAATTTGAATGAAGGGGGTAGAAGATACTTTATAGACTAAACTAACCCTATATGAAAGATTCCATATTCTTTTCTATATTGTGAATAATTTACCTCATGTGCCTAACATATGGCTATGACACATCATTTAGTGTACATATCCCATATCAATTTTGCAAGTGTTCAAAAATAATGTGTTGAGAAACATTGACATTCATAAAATCTCAATACATTTGTTTTTATATTTCCTTTACACAATTTTTTTTTGATGTTCTAGAAACATCACTTTAGTTAAACACTTCAACAGAGATTCATCCATGGGCATATCTTGTTGTATTCACACAAATAAATTTATTTTAAAAAATTGAATATTCTCCACCCTGTAAAAATTTTATCCAAAAATATGAACCACACTATGAGACAACACCTAAAACATAAATGAATCCCTTTTCACCATGAAAACATTTTTTAATAATTTCTTGTTCAATCAATGTGTGGATACACCAAAAACACAAAAATAATTTTTATTCTTTCTTATGAAATTTCATTAATCCAACACTGAAAAAATAGTAAACATTTTAGTTAATACATTACTATATTTCAAGGATACCAATAAGATTTCTGCGAAAATTATAAAAATCTATTTTATGAATATGAAAACAAAAATATTGGGTGAAAACCAATTACAGCTATTAGGGAAATGAGGCATGAACCTAGGACTGAAGGATAAAAAAGGATTCATAACAATTGTAGGCCAATGTGATATCCTAGAGAAAATTTCATGGTTTTTTGTTAAAAATTAAGAATTAAAAATAACTATCAAAAATAGTAATACATTCTAGTTTAGATATAAATTTTTCAACATTAATTGTTTAAAAAAACACTTAGAGAGAGGCTAAAATACATTTCTCACATTAATGTTTATTATAATCTATTAAAAGTGAATTCAATGTCTTTACGAATAAGATTTTATTTTTCTGGAATTCATTTCTGGGATTAATGTGGTAAATTGGAAACTAATTTAATCACTACCATAAGGAGAAATTGTTCTACTGAAATGAAAAACTATTATGTATATATATATATATATTATTATATTGTAAAATAATTTCTCAAAATCGTGAAAATGATCTTGAAATGAAAATATATCTTATTACCATAATTTAAAGTGATATCAATAAACATTAAAAATATATTAAATTTATGGATTTCTATCCATAAACATTATATTAATAATTAATTTTTCTAAATTATCAATGAACTCAATCACTTTTATTAGTAGTTCTGATTTTACTCCATTTCCATATCATTACATTCAAACAATGATTTATTACAAAGAAACTTATTTTAATGTTTATAAAAATCATATTTGTACATCATTTTATCCAATATTAAGATGGTATTTTATTAACACTTTTATTATGTGGGATTTTCATCAATGCTAATTCATATTTTCAAAACCTAGAATAGCAAAAATAATCATAAACTATAAAGACACAATTTATTTAATATGTGGAGAATATAAATCCCCACAACATCTAAAATAATATCAATTTATTTATAATTGTGTATGACACACAATACCATATAAAAAATTTAACATAGTATCCAAATAATTTATTATTATTTTTGTATTTTAAATAAATTAAATCAATGATATTGATTTAAATGAATTCAACATTGAGTTAGGTTTTATTATAAGAAAAAATGACTTTATTTGGTAGATTATGTTATCTACATGATTCAGTTTAAAAAACATTATTTTTATTATTTATAATTAAAATTATCTCTAAAAAATTTAAAATATAGTTATAAATATTATTAAATTAATTATTAATATATATGGTTGAATTCATTGGTTACTATTTATTATAAATGAAAATAAAAAAAAATATAAAGTAAATTTTTTCTTAAAAAAATGTATTTATGATCCCAAAAGAATTTGATAGTAATAAATTAAATAAATTACTATTATTGAATGATATAAATTAAATTTATATATTATTTATTCAATAATTTTTTTACATTAATACATTATGTTTTATTCACATAATATGAGAACAAATCTAATTATATGTATAAATATATTTATTTTTTCTCAAGGAAATTTGGGTAGGTTTTAATTGAGCTGTTTTTTTAACACAATATTTTGTAACATTAATAGATATTATTTTCTGAAATAAACATCATTTTTTATATAAAAATAAAAAAATATATTTTTATGATATTTTTATATGTTTCTTAGATGTTTCTATTTTTTATTTCATAAGAAATAATACTGAATTTTTATTAGAAACTGAAAATGCAAATAAATAATTTATAATGATAAATTATATATTATATTGGATAATAATTTATATTAGATCATTTATGAATATATTAATCTAGTTTTTGTCTTCCAAATTATTTTTATAATGACATTATACATATAAAAATTTTTTGGTTTGAATATTTTCAGTTCAAAAACCTCCTTATTGTTGTGTCTTCATGATAAATTTTAATTTACATTTTTCCATTTATTGAATGAATTCCAAAATATGTATTCCATATTCGGAATTATAAAATTGAATAATTCGTAATTGTAAATTATAATTTTCTACAAATTTAATTGTTATAATTGGTTATGAATATTTACAATGATAAGGGTAAAAAATATATTACTTAATTATTAAAATTTAAAAATAAGTTGACAAAATTCCCCAACACTTGTAAAACAAAACATTTATGGCCATATATTAACCATACCATATCTATCGTATAATTTTTTATATGATATAATCATATTTTTTGTAATTAAATGGGTATGTAAATATTCCTTAAGAAATTGAAAAGTGTGTCATCTCCCCTAATTATAAAAGGTCACACCTCTCATGCCCACATCCCACCTTCAACACTATTTTTCATCCATGGAAAACAAAAATAAATTTCCCACTCCCATACAATCATCCTAGAGTAATTATCTTGGGTTAATGTACCGCATAGTAAATCATTAATTCAATCATAATGAGGACACTTTAAAGGAAAGGTAATGCTCTAAAAATTTTATTTTTATTATATTACCTTTACCACTATCATCATTTCTTATTATATTAAAATTATTGAATAAAATAATTATCTTAAACATACTATGATGTTATTATTAAATGTTTAAGACATAAACCTACACAAAATTTTATAGAATGGGTTACAAAATTATTTTTCATGTGTATGGCAGACTACCACATAGGGTGCCAATGTTGTGTTTTATCATTACCTCAATTTAGTTACAATAATAATGATAGAAATAATATTTATATATCATAATTAGGATATCAGTCATTTAATTATTCTCATTTAATTCATATATAAAAAATAACTTCATTCCATGTACTTTTTAGGTATATGATAATGTAATTCGGGTGTACGAAATACTACCGCCTCGTGCAGCGATGTGATCCCCTCACTATTTACAAGGAATGTATTACAGATGATTTATATAAACAAATGAGATATATGTGAAAAAGATATGATAAAGTAATTAAGAAACACAAATACGTTATTTACTTTTTATTCTTTCAATAAGAAAATAAAATTTAAGTAGCGTTCATGGTTACATACGACCTACCTCTACATGAATGGTGTATTAAATTTACCCTCTATAAAATTTATGGATTGGAAAAAATATACATTTAATAAATATAATTCATATTTGTATTGTGTTTCACATTTTTTATAGTTTGAAATTTTTATCAATGATGTCTAAAAAAACCATAACTCAAAACATTCTCGAAAACAAGGAAATTAACAAATCGTCCAATTGAAATAATTCAGGATTATTAATGAAATGGTAATAAGATGTTATTAAAAAATCATATATGATATCATGAAAATTAATATTTTTATAATATAATTTATATACATTTATTAAACCATTATATATTTGGTTGAAGACTCTCCAAACAAATGGAATATTATTGTAAGGGATTCCATCTAAATTTTATTTCATTTTGGCATACTATAATGGTATGAATTTATTTAATTTTATAAATTGTGTTTATTTTTCCTCTTATAGTTATTAAATTAGAAAAGTAATTCAACAACGTAATTTGTGTTTAATTTTTAATTAATTAATATAAGGTTATTTGAACATAATGTTAATAAAGGGTAATAAAATTTGATAACTCAATTCCACTTCATTAGGTTATATTAATTCTTAGTTATCATTTATATATTATGATTTTATTTATAATTAATTTGAATCTATATTGATTCATTTTAACTTGTTATATGTGTACTGTAAGATCATAAAAAAAATTTAATTCCTAATTATTTCTTACATAACTGTTTTGACCATTTAAATTCATAAATTAACTATCACATTCTAATTGAGATTGAATTTTATTTTAATTATAGTTAGAGAAATTAATTGATTAATTTTTTTAATAATACCTCAAATTTTACTATACTCATGTTACTCTATATCTTTTACAATTTATAGTACCATTTTTATACTGTTTAATACATAATATTTTTTGTAAAATCATTCGATAATATCTAACTTTATTTCACTATTTAGTTAAGAATCTGTTTCGATAAAAAATAATTTTTTATAAAAATTATTTCCAAAAATATATCATTATATTTTTCAAATATAAATGTAAAAATAAATTTTACCTATTTTCCATTAATCAAAATTATTTTCAAGGAATATTTTTATCACCATATGAATAAGAAACGTTTAAATCCTTTTTAAATTAAAAAATGAATGCTAATTTTACCTTGTTTGACACATATGAAATTATCCAAAATAATTTCTTTGAAACATACATTTTATTTATTTGATGATGTTTTTAATGATAATTTTTTTATATGCAATTTTCAGGGAAAATTATTTCCATTTTTTTCAAAAGGAATTGGAAATTTTCTTAAACAGTTATTTAAATAATTGTTTATCAATTAAAATAACACATTTTATCTCTATAATATTAGTATATCATATTGATATCATCCTTTTTCTTCCAATGAATTTCTTATGATTATATTGAACAAGGATAGTATTTAAATTCAATTCCTTGAATCATTTTTTTTCATTAATATATCATTGATTTATTCACTTTAATATTATCATTATACATAATTGTTTTTAATTATACAAATTATTTATAAGGAAAACGATTATTTATTAAAATTAGGAAATGTTTTCTTTATGGTGTTTTCATTTACAGTTATTTGATTATAAAATACAATATTTATAAACCTTTTTTTATTTACACAATATCAAAATTTTATAAGGAACATATTCTATGAATTAAATAAATTATTGTATATATGAGGATTTATTTGGGTTGGTATGAAAAAGATTGGGGAATATCTAATGTAATCCCATTGATGCATCGTTTCTCTCAGGGTATGATTTTCTACCTTGTCTTATATTAATGTCATACTACTATTAGCCATTAATTTGTCTTATAAATGGGTTCCATGGTAAAGGATCTTTATAGTAGGGAATCCTAGAGTCAAATAATTATGTATTTCCTTAATATACATGTCGTTATTATTAGACATGATATTTTTTAAATAAAAATATATTTGGACGTGTTTAATTATCATTTGATTTAATTAGTTGGATGGTTTTTAGTTATTTAACAATTTTATATTGAATATTAATTATCCAGTTAAATATATATAATGTGTCATCTGTTATTGACCTTTCAATATTGATTTTTCTTTATCCATTTATTTAAAATTAAATTCAAACTTTCTTATGTTCCCTATCAAATTCATTTTTTCATTGATTCATTATTGCTTCTTTTGTACATTTCTATTTCTATGAATTTGATCTTACACTTTTTCACAATTTCCCATGTATTCTGTGAAGTGTACGAATGAATATATGAAAGGATGCACTAGATGAAATAAAGTTATTTATAAATAATATGTTTTAATCTATGTAGTCAAAATGTAATGTAATAATTATGAATATAAATAATTAACAAATATAACAAAAATATTGTGACCATATATAATATATATCCTTGTATCTTATTCTAGAGTAATGGTAGCCTCAAACAGCTCCTATATTTTAGTGTTCGTTCTCCTACAGTATTTGGATTAATTTTTTTTGACCATTTTGCTTTTTGGGTTAGAGTAATTGATGAAAAGAGTGTACCATATATAAGTGAAGAGGAGTGTCATTATTGTAAATACCCCAAAAATTAATAGTTAGATGTCAATCTAAATTAATTTGGATCTAGAATTTGAAAAAAAAAATGTATTGAAGAAGATATATGATCCAACCACACAAAAACAACTAAATTTAAATTATATTTAAAACATGTAAGTCTATATAATGATATGATTACTCATTGATACTATTTTAGTTTCCACCATGTCAACTGTTTTTATCATGGTAGTATATCGATAATAAAAAAAATTAATTTGATCATTATAATATAATATATACCACATGATTACTAATTTAACATCCATTTAGTTTTTATCATATTTTTAATTTTATAAAAATGAAATTTGAAACACACAAACATATTTTATTTATTGTTTTTAAAAACTATAATATACATTTCTTAATTTCATATATTTTATTATAAATTTAAAAAATTATTCATAAAATTAGAAATTAATTTAGAAAAATTTATTTTCTTATATTATAATATATCATTAATTTCTAATTGAAAAATATATTCACTATATACAATAAAATTGACGTTATTTATAAAATTATTTTTTAATTAATCACCTAAAAATATATCTTTTTTTAAAAAAAATTTAAAAAATATCTAAATATTATTTGAAATATAAAAAAATTATTTTTCTAAGCATAAAATTATAAAATTATAAACAAAACATTACAAAAAATAATATATATTATAAAAAATACTTTAATTAATATTATTTATTTTTAAACATCTATTTCGTTTAATATTATATATATATATATATATATCTCTTTATAGAATATATTTTTTATTTTCCACACATATAAATATAAAATACTATGACAATATTTTACGTATGATCACATTAGTTTATGAATGAAATATAAAATATGTACTTCTCTATTTAGTTCTTCAAAAAGTTTTATATCTTTTCTAATTATAAATATATAGAATTAGTAATATGTAATTTTTTCAATTATTATTATATTTTTATTAAATAATTTCTATGTTCTTAATTTAATTAATTCATATAATGGTTATTTGTATTATTATCTTATGTTAATTTGGATTTTCATGCGAATGATGGAATCAAATATCCTACCTATTTAAATGATCAAAAATCATGGTTCATTAAATTACACTACCAGGTAGTATATTACATCCTAGAAATTTTAATTATTAATAACTGATTAAAAATGTGATTTTAGAAATAATATTCCAATCATTCGAAATAAAACATATAATGTGAAATCTTAATTAAAATATTACCGAAATATTGATGGGCGGGATCATGGTGATGTGATCACTAACATGTTTTATTGACCTCGTCAATACCTATATACATGAAATTATATTTGGTACCAAATGTTGTCTAATTAAGGGTGTGTTTACCAATCTATTGGTCGATACCACCATGTCCAAAAAAGTCCATTTTGATACACATAGTGCATTCCATAATACAAATAAAATGATATTAATTTAATCAAATAATACTAAATAGGACATTAATATAAAAAAATCTCGAGCTATCTATTAACACCTATGGTCAACCACAACTGTCATTATCGCTAAAAAATATATCTATAAGAATTTTACATAACCATTCATGTCATTTCCTTATCCGTAAGGGAATAGCTGTAAATAACTATAGGATAACACTACAATGCACTACATGAAATATAATGTAACCATGAAATTATATATAATTATTATAACATCCGAGCCATGAAATATTATCATTACAGTTTTAGATAAAATACTTTTATGATTTTCATTATACCAGACCTATCCTCTTATCAATATAGTATCAATTGAAATACATAATAGTATGACAACTTATAAAATTTATCGTAATGTATTTTTTTTCAATTCATGACATTACCATATATATAGATAATTACATTACATATGGAAAAAATCCCAATTCATCATTATTAGGTAAATTATATTAAAATTCTATTTAAAACTTCCAAGGTCATTTCTATATAAAAAATGAAACTATTAGTTTATTTAATTTCATATCAAGTCTTCACCCAAATTAGAAATTTCAATTCAAATAACGTTATTGTAAAAAAAAATTAGTCAAAATGAAAACATCATTTGGAATAAGGAAAAATATAAACACACTATCAATAATATTAATATAATAACACTGCCATTGGGTGGCCTCATTTATCATTATCAACAAAAAGAGTCCCAATGAGATCTAATTAGATGTTTATAAATGCATTTCTTAACATAAATTGGTTAATTCAATTATTTAGGTTTTGTGCACAATGTTATGTTATGATCAAAAAAAAAATAACATAGTAGAATTAATTGACGCATTAAAAAATAAATTAGTTCTAGACCACTTATAATGTGGGGTTAAATCCAATGGTAAGGTGGTCCAAAATCCTTAAAACATTTCCATTATTATTATATTTTGAATGTTGAAATTTGAATAAAATTTAGTTGAGAGGGATTGATGTTATTTATATCAAGTATTCTAAAAATAAGATAATGTTAGGGCCCACATGACCACCCCATAAAACCCTCTATCAATGGGAATTCTATGTCCCAATCCAAGTATTAACACTATATTCTATCATTGATCAGATTATATTTGTTATCCATATAGACTAATTTTCAATATATCCTATAAAATGGGTTAATTATATGGATAATCCTAATACACCATTACACAGTACCCAATATACCATAGGTATAGAAAATCCATAGCCAACATCAATTGTCCACCTACACCACAATGAGTTGTGGCATGGATTTCCAACTATTTGTACTCTGTTCCGAAACACATTTTACACATAGTAGCACCAAAATTCCATTATAGAGACAACACTATTGAAAAATATGTGGTGTATATAAGAAATATTATTATGTATCCATGAAAACCAACTCATAGAAGCCAACACTATAGTCTAGAGCTCTATTTCACTACAACCAATATTCTTGTGCAATATATATATCTATATTGTATTCTAAAATATTGTAATGTAAAATAACTGAAATCCCATCTTCCTTCATTCCATTGGTCAACCACAGAAAACTACTCATCAAAATGTTTATAAATAAAAAACTAGTGAAAAAATGTCTAAAAAGTTAAAAAACAAGGGATTGACCCCGAATAATATATGATCTTACAACCACCCCCACCGTATAATAGATCATCCATATGATTCTCAATATATGTCTATGGGGAATCAAATATCATGTTTCAGTCCTCTGTCAACATATCATACTACCTCTTTCAAACCTTATCTTTCACAAATCCATGTTGAATCTATCTTGATTGATGCGGTATGGTCTTTCTAGGGCGATTCATCTCACAACATTGCATAATATAGATAACATTTCTCTAAATTTATGCTTAAATATCAATTATAATTCCATCCATTTTTATAATGTGATAATTATTTGCATCATATATATTAAAATGATACACATCAATCACATAGTTCTTGATGTTTTATCACACAAAAGGAAAATATAGTATGTGACTAGACTGAGCATTTCCACTATCGAAAATCACATGCGAACCCAATGTGAAATATGTATTAATTAAATAATATTTTATTTCCACAACCTAGGTGACACATGAATGAATAAAAAAGAATCAATATCAAAATATGTTGGCCATCTCAAATGGAATGATTAAGATTTATACTAGTTATACATTGTAACAAAATACAATCTGATTTACTCTACCTTGTAAGATGCCTTATATATGGGACTACATCCAATGATCATTGACTAACCTACTCTGATAATAAATTAAGTGATCAAAATGTTCTTCTATACATGTCCTTTATATGATACATTAAGATGAATTCATGAATGATGATATTGTACTATAACTCATTGAGCTGCAAATTATATATCCAAGAACCAATAATATCGAAGACACATGATCACAACATATCATCAAAAATATGAAAAATATACACATAATGGACATCAATTTGAGGATAACACACACTAATTTAAAGTACCTTTGATACCAGAGCCCTCTTTAGATCCTTCATGAAACGTGATTTTAAATTATTATCTCAATCATTGATGATAATCTGTGGAACACCATGCGATAGAATTATTTAACAAATAAAGGCACTACATTGATGATTAATTTTTATTTTCTCACTTATACGTAATATTTGAGATACCTTCGATTGTTGACACATGATCACTCATACAAAATTTTTCATATGAGTTTTCCTGGGTATCCCTATAATGATTTCTATAGTGACATCGTCCCTATTTCATATTCAAATATATAGATGCTCCAATAATATAGAAGTCCTCTAATTATAGACCATAATTTGGTGACTATAGAAACTTTTATCCATAAAGCCATCAATATCCTTCTTTTTAAATTTCCTCCATATTTTCCTAATATTATCACAATACATATTTTTCAAAACTATATTTAACATCTATTTATTACTTGAAAATCCCTCAGATTCTCCATTATGAAACTCATAGAGAAGCATAAAATTCCCTGTAAATATTGTAATTTTCACCTGAAAGAGGAAGTCATGATGGAATATCCCCATAATATATTTTTCTATCCTATTAATTCCCAACAAATCAGATTATTATGCCTTCTTGATCAAGTTAAAATGTTTAATTTTAACTGATATCAATTTTAGAGCTACTATTATCTTGGATTCTTAAACATCAACAAAAATTTCTACAAATTGTTTCATTGAAATCCATTCATCACAATAATCATGAACTACCTTCCTACACATTTTATTGCTCAATATATCATCATTTGCATCCATTTCATATAAAATATTACAAATCTAGGTCATAAATATCAAGAAACACAACCCATGTACCCCACTGATGCTTCATGACTTTGAGGGAATATATATACGTGGGGTAATTATATTCAATATACAAAAAAATCCTATAACAAAATAGGTTTTGATTCTAATATCTTATTTTATGTACAACTACATCTAAATCCATATTAAGTTTAGGGTAATTCATCTAAAGCAGTACTATACGATTCGATCCAAAAGTAACCCGTAAATCATCATACATTAGAACTTATTCGAGTATGATTCTAGATGAATTAGAGTTCAGAATTATATACTTAATTGAAATGGGTAACATGAGGATTAGAGATGATGTAAGCCTTCAAATCCCCCCATTTTAAGAATCGTAAAAGTAAAATTATTAAAAAACATCACCACATTCTTGGTCGACCTATTAATTGGTACTGAAAACATGGTGATGTCTTGGATGATGTGCCTATAATAGACTACTAAACACAAATAACGTGAAATATTGAGGAAATGATATAGTATATCTAATGATATGATGGTACCAACATTTTATGGTCCACAAACACAACAAAATTTGAGATGAAATTTCCCAAAAAGTGAACTAAAAAATTCAAGTTATTTCAATTTTATAGATTGGAATAATGTTAATTCACTCTTAGTGTACTCAAGATGATTTCATTATTTTGGGAATCACAATCTACTAAATATGATTACACTATAGATTCTCAAAAAACTAAAAAATTTGATCTAATTAGAGATGTAATATTTCATTCACTGAATCCATAAATACATCATGTTCATTTTCATGGACAATTTTTTTTTTCAAAAACACATACCAACCATACATACCCAAAATATATGTATAAATTTATATAGAAAATTTCACCCTAATATAATGATATTATAAGCCCAGATTTTTCATATACTTTTTCTGAGAATGAAAATGTAGATCGAAGAGATCAAGTCTATGTAAGAGGATACTGGTTGTTTACTATTACATATTCTAGCCAGATATAATCCACTCATAATCACATTATCCCAATAACATTTTTATGGAAAATCATGAGAAAATTTCATTGATAAGTACCAGTCTATATAAATTAGATTTCTTCAAGTTTTTCCAACTAAAAATTCAACTAATGAAGCTATATTGATTGCATTATATTAGGTGGAACAATAATGGTTTATGTAAAAAACCAAAAATTTCAAGGAAATTTTTTTCATAAATTCTTTGGAATTTTACGAGTTCGTGGATTTTAACGGCACGTGATTCCAAGCCCCGGAGTGCCCGAAACGATCCTACTATATTTTGGTAAGCTTAAATTTATGTGTGTATGCTGTTTTCCTAAAAAAAGTTGAATAACTGTAAAACAGTTACATAGATAGAAAATATGAGTCCATTTTTGCTCTCAGTATGGTTAGTTAACCCTGGGCGTGACTTAGGATTAGTCGTTGTGGGCCTCCTGTTAGAAAAAACAAAAATGGCATAACCGTAAATAAAATAATTAAATAAAGTTATTTTAATCTTAAAATTATTATAACTCCCAAATGGTAACTAAGGATAAAAATCTAAGACCACTGCTAAACTCGTGAGGGTAAGATTTCTTTATGCATATACTAACATGGGTTGGTGAAGGCCACCATAGAATGTTATTTTTTTGGCTAGAAATAAAATAATAAAGTTACAATTATTTTATAATAAAATATATAACTTTTATATGGTAACTCGGAATAGAAATCATAGTGTATCGTTGGGTTAATTGGGCCATGTTTCACATAGGCAGAGCCAAACCTCGACCGTAGTGGGTCTAGGGTGGCAGTTAATAATTTTCTAAACTTTATTTCAGGTATGTTCAATAAATGCATGTTTGGGGTTTTATATCTTCTAAATAGGTGCTCAGAATTGAAATCTGAGGGAACCGATGAATTTGAAGCGCTAGTATCCCCTTAAGGGGACATTTACTGCAGTTGCGTTTAGTCAGGAGGGGAAGTTAAATATTGTTTTTTTATTAAACTAAATAAAAATTATGTGTTACATAATTTTTATTTCAGGTGGTGGTTATTATCATTAAAAGTAATTTGGAGGTACGGCCCACATGGCACATAACCACTCATGAGAGGGTTTAGTATGGTGAGACCCACATGAACCCAAACTCTTCAACTCCCTTTGAAACCCCTGTTAACTCCTAAACGTATCACCTTCCTTCTTTTGAATTTTTAAACTTTGACCTCCTCTCATTATAGTTCCACCACAATTTAATTAATAACATAATTAATTTATTTGTGTGTTTGAAATATTTTAAACATAATTTTCCAACATTAAAAGAATAGATTACATTCTCTTATTTTGGTTTGCATAATTTTTATTGGTAGAACAAAGGAGAGGAGTAGAGTTCTTGGGAGGATATCACCCTCTGCAGCAAAGAACACCCCTTTCTTTTCATCTTCCTCCCCGTTAATGGAGTAGTAGCCGCTGCGAGGAACTTCATCTTTTTCCTCCTTCGACCCAGACAAGGAAGGGAGGTGATTCCCACGATGAACATTACCAACGACTAACGACTATTACCTTATACTTTGACGGAACAATATATGTCTTACACTATGTCTTCTTTCGAGATAACTGACTACCGAGACACTCGTCTTTCACATCTCATTGATGTGAAAAGTTCATGAAATCGAGATAGGGAGATATGATTAATTTTAATTGAATAAAATCGTACCACATTTTTTGTTGAATACCTTGGTTAGTCATTAGACAAATGTTATCATCTAATACAGAGGGAGCAAGCCAAATCAACATAGCCAGGTGTTCCTCTATTACTTACTGGTTTATTTGGAGATGGATGTGGAGTAGGAAGGGTGCAGTTTCGTTGCACCATGCCGGAGGAACTGGCCATGACCATGTGGTGGCAGCGACTGAAGAGGCGGTGACCAAAGGCTGCAGCTAGGCCAGGCCACAGCGGTGGAAGACCAGGGCCATCATGCCGGCCGTGTGGATGAGGCTTAGAGCGCCACGATTGGACAGTACCTAGAGTTGGACCTTGTGACAAGTTGGACCACGGAGGAGACAGAAGGACGTGAGTGCTGAGTTGGCCATCTATACCTACCCTTCAGTTAGGAACCCCATAAGAAGATTCTGGATCATCCCTTTACATTCAGCTATTTTTCCATTTTTTACATGTAACTGTTGTTCAGTTGGGTTTGTATACTGGCCCATTCACTTTCCAGTAGACACATTTATATTCAGTATTAATTTGTTTACATCCTTTTTCATACTCTGTTTTGTTTGTAATTTTTATAAAGACAAAGCCTTTCGAGTTTATGGAGTTGCACCATTGGTGATTGTCTCTAGCCCCTGGCCCATGGAAGGCGGTCATGAGGTTGTCATGGCACAGTCCCCGTGGATGGGTCATGACAAATTGGTATCAATGGAGTTGGGTCTACCGCAGAACATAGGACACTAATATTTCTTTTTTTTTTGTGATGAAATAGTTTTAAGAGTATCTGTTATGGTTTTCAGTCCAGGGAGTCCATTGTTGTTGCAGTGGCTGACGTATCCATTCACCATGAACCTGACCTATTATTTCTAACTTAGTGCATAGAAACACTAATTGCATGTGTGTTTCAAGATATTCCTTTGTGGTATCTTTGAGTAATCTCACCATGTATAACTTATTAACTGTGGCACACCTATTCCTTATCAGGAAGCCACTACGAAGACAGCCAGCTAGGGTACCTAAGAGAGAGTACACGATGACATCCCACCAAGCGACGAGGATCTAGTGCACGACCCTCTTGCTATGTTGGCAACTTTGGGTGGTGTTCCAGCAGAATCCCAACCTGTTGGGTGGAAGATTCCACTATCCGCACTGGCGGATGGTTCACACCGACTGAGTGAATTGCACGAGTTCCAGCGGCAGAGGCCTCTGAGGATTCGAGGTGAGACAAATTCCTAGGCAGCAGAGGACTGTATGGAGGTGATTACTGGAGTTTTTTCCCTAGTTTATAAATTATTAGAGAAGATGTTGCTCATAGAAACTAATCATTTTTGGTGAGTGACCATGAATATGGTCCACTTAATGATGAATTATCAGTAATTGGACCATTTTTCGAGATGGTGCATTCAGGCAGTGTGCCAACTATATCACTGATCGTTGGTCATCAAACACTACCGGTGGTACCGGTAGAGGAAACTTGTAGGGTTAGTTCCATACATGTGTTTTAGAAACATATATCCCTCATGTTCTAAGGAAAGACTTACCCACATGTGGATAAGGACTAGCTTGAGGAGGTGTATGAGTGTTTTCTAGAGATTATACAGCTTTGGCAGGACTACATGTCAGTAGATTAGTATTCATAGATATATATCGATCATTCCGGGTACTCGATTAATATGATTTGATTAGTGCATTTGTGGTTGGACCTCTGAGAATTTTGTTCTTTACGTATTCAAGCCCACACTTTTTCCACTACTTATTTGTACTTATGTAAGGGTGATAGAGGGAACCTTTGTGGTTGAATGTATAGTGGATGAGTGGATACAGCCATTGAATTTTAGTTGTTGGAAAGCATGATACTTGCATCAGTCATAAATACTTGAGTGTGTAAAATGTTTTGGAAAGATGAATTTTTAGAGACAGATGAATCTGCAGGGTAGCAGATGTGGAAACAGATCTAATAGAGCAGCATGAGGTGGTGAACATTTCGACATGTTTAAACCACCAGAATTTGTAGTCCCTGCTAGGCTCATAGATCTAGAGTGCAGGGGAAGAGAGTAGTTTCATGCGTTCAAAGAGTGTGAATCGAGGGCTCTATGAATGATTTTAGGTTCAGTCTGTGTCTACTACTCACTACCTCATCAATGGATATAGGTACCAATTAGTCCTTCCATTGAAAAATCTTTTTCAAGACCTTGAGTTTTTGGTTAAGCTGTTGACTTGACCCTCACGTCTTGAGAAAACATTTGGAGGAGAATCAATAATCACACTTATACCGACGGTGTGATCTAACCCTTGAGGTGAGAGTTTTGGTTGGAACCTCTTGGTGACAGCATCGAGGCCTTACAAAGTTAATTTTGGTATGGACTCAACAAGAACAGTTCATAAATATATTGACTGTATTAGAAAAAGAAGGTTGTGTTTTATCTGCAAAGTTGGGATGGTGTTTTACTTGTTTGGTGAACAGGAAAACCCACAAACCACAAGATGGAATCATGCATAATATAGTGCAGTCGATCAGTTAGGAGTCACCCAAACTCACCTTTGTGCCAGAATTCTCTAGAGTTTCAACACCACTATCAACATTGATGAAGAAGGGGCAAACCTTCATATATTCTGAGAGATGTCAGCCGAGATTTCAAGAGCTGAGGCAGTGGTTGACTATTTATCCCATCTTGAGGCTACCATAGGAGGGAGTTGGGTACGTGGTTTACTGTGATGCATCCGAGACAGGACTCGAATGTGTCTTGATGCATGAGTGAGCAGTGATCGTTTATGGTTCATTGCAGGTGAGACAACGACGATGGCTTGCGTTCCTCGAGGACTATGACATCGAGATGTTCTATACACCTGGGAAGGGGAACATTGTGGCAGATGCTCACAACAAGAGATTAGTCATTCAGCTTCTAGGATAGGTGATATAGAAGCTTTCCACATTATTGATATCCTTTGTGGATAGGGATAGGTCCGCCTTTATGCAGTCTTTCACAGTCACTCCTCCACTTATTCAGCTAGTCAGGGAGGCACAAGATGGCGACGTTGACTATGAGATAATATGTGCTCAGATATCCAAAGGGAATGCACCTAATAGATTTTTTGAAGGTGAGGATCACATCATTCTCTTGATAGTACTTACGATGGTACCATTTGATCTTCAGGAGGATGTGTTAAGGGGGTTCCACTCATCTACATTTGTTGTACATCATGTAGTGGGGAAGATGTAACATGACCTACGATGACAGCACGGGTGGCCAGGAATGAAGAAAGAAATGGCAGAGTTTCTGTCACAATGGATCACTTTTCAGTAAGTGAAGGAGGAACAACAGGTACCAGTAGGCTTGGTTCCATCATTGGAGGTCCCAAAGTGGATGTAAGATCAGATATCCATGGAATTCGTGACGGATCATCCACATACATCAAGGATATGGATAATATTGGATTTCGATGATGGAGAACTCGTTTTCCTATGGGTCTCACCTTGACAAGTCTACGGAGATTTGGCCAAGGTGGAACGTTATCTCCACAACTCATCAAACCATTCCAGGTCCACAACCGGGAATACCAGGTGGCATACCGCTTGGCCCTTCCACCTAAGTTGCACCAGGTGCATGATGTCTTCAACGTATCTTAGTTGAGGAGATACATGCATGACATGTCCCCCATCATCAACCACAGGGAGTAAGATATCGATGATTGGAAACATTCACGGAGGTTTCAATGGATATTGAGGATCTATAAGAGAGGGTCCTACATTGACAGTCGATTCCTCTGGTTCATGTTTGTTGGTAGCATGAGAACCTTCAGGAAAGCACATTGGTGTGAGAGGCTCAGATGCGTGCTCAGTAACTCTATTTGTTTCCCTAGTGTTAGTTGTAAGTTACGGGATGTAAAGACCTGAGGTGGGGGTAATGTAAAGACCCAAAAATTTCATGAAATGTTTTTACATAAATACATTTTAATTTTACGAGTCCGCAATATCTAACACCGCGCTATTCCGAGGCATAGAGTGCCCAGAACGATCCATCGATGTTTAGTTACATTTAAATTAATGGGTGTATGTAGTATTCTTGAAAAAGAGAAATAACTATCAAACGGTTACATAGATCAGAAATCTGAGGCCATTGTTGCACTCAGGATGGTAGGTTTACCATAGGCGTGACTTATGTTTAGTAGGCGCGGGCCTCCTGTGAGAAAACCCGAAAATGGAAAAACCATATATAAAATAAATAAATACAGTTATTTTACTCTTCAAATGATATAACTCATAAAAAGTAACTCAGATTAAAAATACGAGACCACCACTGAACTCATGAGGGTAAGATTTCTTTATAAATACTCTAACTAGGGTTGGTGAGGGCAAACAAAGAATGTTAGTTTTTGGCCTCAAATATAATAATTAAGTGAAAATTATTTTATTGTAATATTCAGAACATTTAAATGGTAACTTAGATTTGAAATATGAGGATACCATTAGGATCTATAGATCATGATTCACCTTTGCAGAGCCAAACCTCAACTGTAGTGGGTCTAGGGTGGCTGTTAATAATTTTCTGAACATTTATTCAGGTACGATCAGTAAACGTACATTGGGATTCTAAATCTTTTGAACCGGTCATTGGAATTGAAATCTGAGGGCACAGATGAACTCACAACACTAGTATTCACCCAAGGGGACCTTTAACGTAGTTGCATTTGGTTGGGAGGAGAAGTTAATTTTTGTGTTTATTTTTAAACTAAATAAAAAGTATGTGTTACAGAATTTTTATTTTAGGTGATGGTTATTATCTACAAAAACATGTTGTTGGTGGGGCCCACACCCCACATAACCACCCAAGAGAGGATTCAGTGTGTTGGGTACCAAAAGAACCCATACTTTTCAGCTCCCCTTGAAACCACCTTTAACTCCTAAAAACATTCACCTTCCTTCTTTTGAATTTAAAAAATTTTCACCTTTTTTCATTAAGGTGTCACCCCAATTTAATTAATAACATAATTAATTAATTTTTGTGTTTGAAATATTTTAAAATTATTTTTACAATATTAAAATAAGAGATTAAGTTCTCCTATTTGGTTTGGCATAATTTTGGTTGGGAGAACAAAGGAGAGGAGAAGAATTCATGTAAGGATATCACCCTTTCCAGTGAAGAACGCCCATTTCATTTCTTCTCCCTTCGTGTTAAAGCAGAAGGATCCAATGTGAGGAACATTATTTTCTTCCTCCTTCATCCTAGGCAAGGAAGGGAGGTGACAACCGAGAAGAAAATCGCCAACAACTAACGACTTATTCTTCTGATTTTGACGGAACGATATCCGTCTTATGGGACGTCATCTTCCGTGACGCCCGACTACCGCGACGCACACCTTTTGCAGCTCGTTGATGTGCAACGTTCTTGAAATCAAGGTAGGGGATATGATTAATTTTAATTGAATAATATTTTCCCTCGTTCATTGTTGAATACCTTGGTTCGTCATTGGCCAAATGTTATCATCTAATACGGAGGGTGTGGGCCGAACCAACACAGCCCGACGTTCCTCCGTTGCTTGTTTGTTTATTTGGTGACGAAGGAGGAGTCGGAAGGGTGCAGTGTCGTTGCACCATGCCAAAGGTAGTGGCCAAGACCATGAGGCGGCAGTGAACAAAGGATGTGACAATCGAAGGCTGTGTCGAGGCTGGGTTTCGGTGGTGGAGGACCAGAACCGTCGCACCGTCCGTGTGGAAGAAACTGCGGCCCACGGTGAGAGATGATCGGACGAAGTAAACAGGTCGGTTGGGCTAGAAGACCATAGTGCCTCCTTGGTGTCTCACTGTGGGAAGATCATGGCCAGCTGTGCATGCCGCTTTATAAGGCAAACATGTTGGTCTCCAGCCGACTGGACTGGGATGACCGCGGCGCCTCATGGCGCCCCCTGCAGAGGATCCGCAGGCCGCAACTGCGGGCCCCTTGAGCCGGAAAAAATCAGCCGGCTTCAGCCGGCCGAGAAGAATGAAGTGGTGGCAATGCTCTGCTCCACTAGGCGAGAATAACTAGTCTGCAATCGCGTGCCAGGACCGTTGGTGGGCCTGCCACACCGGGCCGACCCCCCAAACTGGTCGGTCCTGACGGGCTGGTTTCTTGGGTGGACCGTGCTCTTCTGGGTAGGGCCTACCACCAGCGAGGTTAGACCTACCGAACCAGGTCGGGCTGACCCGCCAGCCCACTAGGATTGACGGGCCCAACCCATTTCACTTAAACATGAATAATTTCGTGACCGCACATCCGATCGAGACACTGTCAACAACAAAAGGATCCTCGAGACGAGGCAGTCCTTTTTTAATACTCTAAGTGAGTTTTGGACAAATTTGGAAGGCGTCTGGGTTTGGAATGACCATAAATCCACCTAGGACCCTAGAACAGAAACTCTAATAACTCTTAGATCGGGCGTCTGATTGACGCATCATATATCGCGTTGGGTTCCGTTTTATGAGATACAAATATGGGATACATGAAATCTAGAAATAATGATAGTTTATGTATTGAACCCTTTACTCGAGGAGCGGACCCTCCTGGAATCGAACGTGCTGTGTGCGGGAACCCTAGAGCTAGCTTCGATAGTGATGACTTTTGTACTTGGATCCTACGTGGGTTCGACGGTCATGACTTCTATACATGGATCCTACGTGGGTTTGACAATGAGGAATTATATACGTGGATCCAATCTGGGTTAGACAGTGACGACTTCTGTACTTTGATCCTACATGGGTTCCACAGTGACGACTTCTGTACTTGTATCCTACGTGGGTTCGACAGTGATGACTTCTGTACATGGATCATACATGGGTTCGATAGTGAAGACATTTATACTTGGATCCTACGTGGGTTAGACAGTGACGACTTATGTAGTTGGATCCTCTGTGGGTTCTACAGTGACGACTTCTCTACTTGGATCCTACTTGGGTTCGACAGTGATAACTTTTGTACTATGACCCTACGTGGGCTCGACAACATATATGTATCTGTGACTACAACTGATCATCTATATTGCTATAAAAAATATGTATACCCATGTGATCTGAGTCATATCTTTCAAACATTATCATCGTGTGATTAGATTTAATTCCTATGTGTATTGTGTTGCGATTGGGATCGAGATTTTGAGTCGGGATGAGGTTGATAACTTAGGTATATATATTGGAATATAACTAAGTAGGGTTGGTTGATACTTCATGTTTGTATATTTCTACTGTGGTTTATACTTTGTGGATTTATTGAGACATTTTGGGTGTCGGGGTCCCTATTGAGTATCTTTATACTCACCACTATACAAGATATGCCTACACCACTCTGTGTTGGATACAGACGACGGATAACACTGACAGAGGCTGAGATCACCACGACTGGACGGTACCCGGAGGTGGACCTTGCGACAATTTGGCCCATGGAGGAGACATGCGAACATGAGTGATGAGGTGTCCATATGTACATACCCTTTAGGTAGGAACCCCAGAGGTCAATTTAGGAGCTTCTCTTTACTTTCAGTTCTTTGTCCCTTTTCAACTTGTACTTGTTGTTCAGTTGGGTTTGTATACTGGCCCATTTACTTTCCAGCACACTACTTTGTATTCAGTTTTACTTAGTGTTTACATCCTGTTGCATACTCTATTTTTCTTGTTTACTTTTATAATTGAAATCCATTTCCATATTAGGGATTTACGCCTTCGGTGCTTGTTTCCATCCCATGGACTATGGAAATCAAGCTTGGGGAAGTCATGGAATGTGCCTCGAGGATGGGTCATGATAGTTAATCACAAAAAAAACTCAATTATGTAATTGATCAATTAATTGGGTGGTAAGATGGACAATTCTTCAGGAAATACATATTATAAAATGTTAACCACATTTGGAAATAAATATTATTGTATATCATTACCATATAGAATAATTCATTCTATATGATCAATGATATAATACAATCAACACAAAATTGTTCCTACACTTCTATCGAAAACATAACATTAACCGTGGATAGAAATGAACCACTATTTTAGAGACAAAATTCAAACACTCAATTGATAATAAATTATGGGATCTTGGTATAGAACTAGAAAATCCAAGAAAATATTCATATAAAATCATTCCATATACAACAAAAAAACTATTAAGGAAAGAGGAATAATCAAATTTATTAATAACATGCCTTGAATTATTTGATATTCTCTAACTATAAATGTAATGGATTTTTAGTGGTTATAATTATATCGAAACACATCACAACCAAACCATAATAGTTATCGAGATGAGTAACTAAAATGTAATGTGAATCTCATATATAAAAAAAGTATTAAATTGTAGAGGATACAAGAGTCTTATCACTAATGGAAGGGTTCCAATATTCAGTCTAACCATAGTATACTATATAACATCGAAATAACACACACCTCTACTAAATAATCAAGTGTGGATCCCCTATTCCATTCCCATTGATGTGTATATTAATTCATATTTAGCTGTACACATCCCCTACATTGTTCATAATACCCTGTGTAACTCTAGCTATCATTCAATATTTGAGTTTCAGAGTCCCTGATCGACATAGGTTCCTAAAAATAACATGTCACAATTCTACAATAGAATTTATTTCAAAAATATAGTATATTTATATATATTACCCAAGAAAAACACTCTATAGGTGTTCAAGGATAAAGAGGGACCTTGTGGACTTCTTGGAAAAAATAAATTCAATAAAAATGGTCATGGTTTAGAGATTTCATCTCTTTATAATCTTCCACTATCACCATTATGATAATTTTCATAGGTGAGATCCTTACTAAGAGATGATGACCTCCTAGATTTCCATTCTAAAACTGACTAGTCACCAAATGTGGATTTATTTGGATTATGTTTCATGATGATATATCAGTTCATCGCTATCTTATAAATTCATCAATAAAGTACATTCACCTACAACCATTTCTAATAATTAATACCATACTAAAAACAAAATCCCTTAATTATTTTATTATCTTCTAATGATGGAAAAAAGAGTTTACAGTTTAAGAAGCATCCATAATCATCCATCATTACCAAAAAAAGTGTTTTATGATAATGAAATAATGATCCTTTTAATTTCTATATATATGTGAACATATTTTTCTTATAATATTATCTTCAAATTAATTATATGATTACTCATCCGACATTATATTATTCTATAGGATGTACAACCATTACATAGATTTTCCTCAAATAATTTATAATATTGATTAACTCATATATTAGTGGTTGTCTCGTAGTTGTTTTAGATCTTCTCGATGGAGTGAATGATATATATTTATATCTAGGGTCATCCAACATTTTTTAACATAGTGGGTAATAACTATTACTCCCACATCATATCATAAATTATTTTTGTTGTGAAAAAATTTGTCCTCTTCATGGATAGAATTACCCCCAATATGTTTTCATGGAGACGATATCACAACATATTATATAGATCCATAAGATGTTCCAACACTAATATTTTCCGAATATCATGATTAAAATATCATGATGATCATCTCTACGAATATATAGATGCATTTTCACACAAATTAATTACAAACTCCTTGTAAAACAAGTACTCATCATGACCAAACTAAACTTGTTATATAAAAAGAGACGAAATGGATGTATCTCCTTCCACACTTGGCTTAACATGTGTTTTTTAGTCATAATATAGTTGCTTTAATAATTTATATCAGGTGTATAAAGGATTTTTGTATCATATTTTTTATTTATTATTTATTTTACAAACAGTAAATATGTCAATATAAAAAACTACACATGTCTATTTATTTCTATATATGAATGTAATGATTCATGTGTACCAATCTCATTCCATAATATACATTGAGTAATAATATCTATAAGAAATCACATCACCCAATTGAAGAAAATCATAATATGAAATAACATAAATACTATAATCATATATCAACATGAACTACCATACCTACTCAGGAAACTCATTTTATTCCCAATATATAGGTCATCTACTCAAAAGAAGAAGAAAATTACCTTGTCTTAAAACATCATTGTCTATTATCTATCTTTCCCAAATTGTATATAAATTTTAACTAGAAACCCCAACCTCTCATGCCACATTGTAACATCCCCTCCGCATCCTGCTACTCCTTCAATTAACTCATATAGGGTAGACTATCTATCATGGGGCATGACTCCCATTAAAATAGAAGTTGTCGACCAATACTGAGACTGGAAATGATATAGTATGGAGATGATACCCTATTGAAAAAGTTAAAAAATACTAATTAAGTAATATCATAGTATCAAAATTAGAAAATTTAGAAGCCAAAATCCAATTGAAAATAGGGAAAATATAAATAATAATAGATCCATGTAATGATATGATGATTTGTAACTAATGACATGATGATTGTGGAAAAAAAATATTATGTAAACTCAAATAAAATCCTATATGATTTTGATCATGAAAATCATTTTAATCATGTCATTATTCTCTAACCCATCATTTATGAAACTATCATGTATTGGGTCTCATTCCATTTTCATATGATTCATCAATGAAATCCTTCTAAGTACCAAACAGTGTCCTATATAGGGTGTCGAAAAAAACAATTTATGAGGACACAACAATGACAATGAAATCTAGTATGATGCATATATTTCACATGAATTTTTTAAGAATATATTAATTTAACAAAATGATATTCTATCTGAATTTAAACAACTAACCCTAAATCTAGGGGTTGACAACTAGGGTAAGCACCAACATTCTTTAGCATCATGACATATATCTTTAAACATATCAAATCACAATTCGAAAATTTTACCTAACACTCACTGGATGTTGACATAAATAGTCAATATAGAATATTTGAAATGATTTTTAAAAAATATAATATAATCATTTATATCCCTATATGAATCACAAAATTCACAAGTCATCAAAATCATTTTTATTTACTTCATCATGCTACAATTTATAATGATAATATGATGTCTGAAGACCATTATCTAAAAAATAAATAACTATATCAATTCTATTATTAATATATTTTATAACTTATGGTCATTATCATTTAAATTATCTAGTTATTAGGTAATATTATTATCATATTGAATTTACAATAGATTAACATGCTATAAAAATTACCATTACTAATCCACAAAATTGAGTAGAAATCATTTTCTATAAGGATAAATATATACATTTACGATAGAATTGTCAAAGGGTGGATATCCAATATTGTGGTAACATGTCTGTGTTTCAATAATAAAAGTCTCAATGTGATCCAATGGGATGTCCATATATGTGTAACTCCTCAAACATGGAATTATTAATTTTTTTCAATAATTATCATGAACTGTTAGTGTGATCAGAAATATTTCCCTTACATGATCGATTCATGACCGAAATAAAAATTATTTTTCTATACCAAAAAACTAAAAATGATGAAGAAATTGAAAAAATTTTGATGATAAATGTGGATCATCGATAATCCTCCTTTAATCCAATCATTTATGTTAAGAAAATTCTATCATCTAGGTTTACCTAAGATGAAACCAATGAATGTAAAGAAAAAAATAATTAAAAAGGATTAAATTAAATTTTTAGGTCAAGATCACCATGGATATAACACTAAGATCACTAATGAGTGTTAAAAATATGTGGGGTTGAATCATGTGGAAATTAGATCCAAAATTATTATAAAATCACTTATGGATTTCTACTTGTCAAGAGGAAATGTTGAATAATATTATTTTTGAGTGATCCGGGTGTATTTATAGATTAGATGTTTAAAATAGTACCATACCAAACCCATTTTGGATCCCCATAGAACATTCTTACACTGAGTAAGGAAGGGAACAACCTATGAAACAAATATATATCGCCACATTGTTAAACTATGTCTGAGATCCATGAAAACCAATACAATGCGGACACTATAAAACTGGGGACATACTATGGTGTATCATAAGACACTATATTGTATATTTATAAATTCATTACAGATGTATAAGATGAATAAAGACAATCTACTACAACTATGAAAAAACAATATTGGATTACCTTCTGTCCCGACCCTATGCCAGAACCACTAGGAACAGTTCATAATTCTACACTTCCTAGTCATGGACTACACCACTAAAAACTCCATATATTAGAGATTCTATATTTTGACGTATCTATAAAACCTTCTATTTGAATACTATTCCATATATTGTTTTTCCACATCATAGCCACCAACATTATATCATTTCATAGAACACTACATAGTAGTCTTCCCTATATTTGTTCAAAATAGCACAAATCCTCTCCTTCATCCATTTTTTTATCAACTAAACAAATACATGAAATAGTTTGTTTAACAAAAATAAGAGGACTAAATAGGTTCACAAAATCCAAAAAATTACCATAGTACATTAATAATAAATTTTATCTTATCCAATGATTTCCAAGAATTATTTTATCTTATCATATCATCCACATTGCCTTTTGTATATCAAGAGAACTCAATGACTCCATCAGAACAAGAATATAAAAATATATTTACCCATTTATTAATTATTACGTATTCTATTATAAAACATATTACTTTTTAAATACATACCATTTTTCGATTCATTTCAATGAGATTTTATCAATTAAATAAAAAATAATTATTATTATAATATCTAATAAGTAAAATTTCATGAATATGAACTCTCAGTATTATTTTATAATCTCTAATGATTCCATAATTTCAACCCATGGTACATTTATTTCAATGGTATTCTACTCTGATAATTTGATAAAACTTATAGTTATACATTTATAAAATTATGTCGTGTTATCAAATATTTATTTATAAAATCGCATTATTTTATTATGAATGTAATCTATCATTATAGATTGTAATGTAAATGTTATTGAATAATAAATTTCCCCTAAAAGTGTCAATGTATCCTTTAAATAAATTATTTTTCCATAAATCATGTAATGGTTGAGTTAATAATCAATCTGACCAATTCAAGGTTAAGACCGATAGTTTCATTTTTGAAAAAACCTGCATCCATTAATAGTATCCATACATGGATTTTATTTCTATGAATACAACAAAATATCATCATTTCAAATATTTTAGGATGTTATAATATTTATTGAAATATCATGTGTAGTTTTACATTGGTATTTTATAAAATTTATTTTTTCCAATGCACAAAATGTTACCTCCATTGCCTTAATGGGTTACTTACACCATTGAAATTATAGTAATCATTTAATTTTCATGATTTGATGAAATTTCAATCTATGGGTTTATCTTTGAATTATATCAATTAAATCATGAAAATTATCTATTCCCATCTCTAATATCATACATATCTTCCAATACCAAATCATATATAAATCACAAGTCATATAAAAAATATCATTTAAAAATAATTTTAATTATACATTTTGGGTTTAATGTTTTCAAGAAATAAGAAAGGATTAATGACTAATAAAACATGTTTGTTTTAATATAATTGAAATATTTTACACTATATATAAAACTACATAATATATAAGAATACATTTTCATACCCAGAAAATTCATTATATAAGTTATTTTTAAAGTGATTTAAATTTTTTTTAATCATTTATAAGCCTATGAAATAGAATAAAAAATGGTGAGATGGGATTATCTATTCAGTTAAAATATGTGATAAAAGTTGAAAATATTAATTTGGATTGTGATGGGAATTTGGTTATAATCAGGATAAATAAGGAAAAAATACTCAAAAAATTTAATGATATAATCATAGAATATTTCATGACTTTAAATTAGACCTTAATAAAAATAGTGAGTCAATAAACATGATATTAAAGGCCATAATATATTAATGATAATAATAATTATTTTTTAAATATATGTCATCTATGGAATAAAAAATAGTTTAGTGAACATTGCATTCATGAGTAGCACCATCAATTCCCATGTTTATGAGAAAAAAAAGCACACCGTTTAATCCATTATCTCAACATATGTGTAAATATAACCGTTTCATTTGAGTGTTATATAGGTCTGATCCCATAAATAATCCATACATATGTGTGACATATATTATAAATCACCTTTAATATTAATTATTACCCATGGAAATTTAATGGTTTTTATAAAATTTATAAAATAGAATTGATATATTTAAAAAATGAAAATGAGAAAATAAATATATGTTTTGGAAATCATTAAAAATGAAAATATTCCACGTTTATAGAATAAAAACCCACATAATAAACATTTTTTTCATTAGAAACATAAAAAAGAACCCTAGGATTGAAAATGGAGTTTATTAAATAAATCAAAAAGATCCCATCCTTATATAATGTGTTTTAATTAAATATTGGAACATTGTAGGTAAATATCATTCAATGAAGTTAAAAAATAATATATTATTTACATCATATAAATGTAAGATATATGTAAGATTCAATAATTCACCATGGTCAATTGATTTAAGGAATCACTGTGTGATCTATTAAGTTAATGGAACTAGGAATATGGTATTAATATAAGTTTTGTAAGGGGAGTGAAGCTATTTTTATACATAGATAATTTTGTGAATGTCATTAGTAGTGAATGGTGATTTATTATAAAGTTATTGTTATTAGATTATCTATATAGGAAAATATAGTGGAATGTTGAAAATTAATATTTATATAATGTAAAAAATTAAACTCTAACAGATGTTATAATAAATGAAAAACATCTTTGTAAAAGAATGCATCAAATAGTATCAACAAATAATGGAAAAGTAAAAAACTAAATGATACAATGAGGATGGTCCTGAAAATAATATTAATATATTTTCAATATTTAATAAATCATACAGCTTGAACCCCATTAGGGATATGACTTTTGTATATGAATATGAAAATAGAGCTATAACAAAAATATTATAAGGAATTTTTTAACATCACATAAATTAAATTACATAGATTATATGTTCAAATGTAAATTTTCAAAAGGGGAAGTACAATATTTTTATATAATTAAATATTACACAAATATTATAAAATCTATCCATGAAAATGATATAATGTTTTCTATAGAAGATTTAAATTTATTTATAATTTATTTATTGAATGGAAATGAACAATTTTAAAAAATAAAAAATTCACTATAGAATTAAATATAATAGAATATGAGTATTGCATAACCCAATAATGGAATAATAAACATTATGATGAAATAATAAAAAGAATGAATAATTGATTTATAAATATCCCTTATAGTAATCATATTATATCATTCATGAAGTATTTTAAATGAAACCTATATAGTAAAATGTAAAAATATGAAACAATAATAGATTAAAAAATACAAATTATATGATTTTACATGATATATGAAATATGTTCACATAATAATCATAACTCAAGGAACTAAAATTGAAATTCCAAAAACTATTATTACTAGGTTAACATAAGAGTCAAATTTTATATTGATAAAAATAACACGAGTTGGATTAGTATATAAATATATTTAAAATTAAATAATCAATAGATAATTAATCGGATAATAAAGAATAATAACATTATTCCAATATAACATGGTCCATAAAATGTAACATGAAATAAATAACAATTATTGAGACAAAAAAACCTAGGGCTTTTTTAACACTGTAATCAAAACCTAATGAATGGGAAATATTGTAATTTAATATTAATTATCATTAATAATTCATAATTAAGTATTTTAATTAAAAAATAGTTAGTTTCTATACAATTTGTTTTAATAATGCACAGAATACAAAACATCTCTATTAAAGATGAATTTTGGATAAACACCCCTACATTGTATCCCTGTATAGTAAAATGCACTCTAAGATCATTCATAAAAAATTATTATAATATAATATTTTATAAAATTTTATTATACATATAGTTTATTAACATCAGTTATAATTGTTCACTACTCTTATATTACAGAATAATTATCTTTCTTAGTTGTTGGGTGTGGGTAATCTTGATTATTTTAAAATTATTTCATATTAAATTTCACAATATTAATTCTTCATTCAATGTCCATCCTTCATAAATAATTAATTTTATTTATTTGTATGAATTATAATTATCTATTTTTTCTATTACTTCATTCATGAATGTATTCATACTAAAACCTAGAATATGAAATCGAAAGAATATATTTCGATTTTTTTTCTAAAAAAAGTGAAATTTTATATTTACAAAGTTAAAAATTAATTTATCAATTATATAAGCAAAAAATATTACATCAATATTTATATCATATTATACTAGTAATTATGTGTTAATAACCATCCACGATATAATTTTAGAGAATTGTTCATGTATGTGTCCCAATATACACATTAATGAACACATCCCAATGAATTTATGATTATGAGGTGATTATTGTAAAATATCACTATAATATTACAATAATGATGTAATTTAGTTGTTATTACAGTTAAATATGATAATTATAAATAATTATGGGAATAATTATTTCATAAAAACTATTTCAATGAATAAATAAATGGGTTTCTCCCTATTTAGCTTGTTCAAGAAGGTTGATTTTATATTATTTCTACAATTCATTTCATTAATAGGATAATAATGTTTTAATTTTAGAT
Organism: Viscum album; assembly: GCA_963277665.1. NCBI lineage: Eukaryota > Viridiplantae > Streptophyta > Magnoliopsida > Santalales > Viscaceae > Viscum > Viscum album. The sequence goes on from OY728132.1 coordinate 1,972,455,085, forward strand.
AATTATTAATATAATCAAAATTATATTAAAAAACAATTCCCATGGAAAACATTTTTTGGAAGTGGTGTAATTAAAAAATGAAATTGATTATTTCATCGTTGATGTTTTTCACACTTATGCATTGATCATCATCAAATTTTATATAAAATTTGATGATAGTGAAATATGTAATATCATTTTTGAATATAAATTTTTTCATAAATAAAATAATTATATATTCAATATATTTTTTAACATTCCCTGAATGGTGGTTTTGGAAAATGATATTGTTGTATAATAGATGTGATAGTTCACAAAACACATGATTTACATCCACATTTTTCATAATGGTAAATAAGATAATGGAAAATTATTGTACCATAATTATAATAACGTATTGGTAAAATAATTATTTTTATTTTTTCATTATGACATGGTAATAAAGCATTTATATTTGAATAATAAAAATATTCAAATAAAAAAAGTCATAATTGTTAGGATATTCTATCCTACATCATGGATTATATCCATTGTAAATGGAATTAATCTATTGAGATATGAAATTGTTATATGTAAAACCCATATTATGGTTGATGTGGGTATTTATGTAAGGTAAAATTATAATTTTTACCGACCATTATGGGTTTCCCTATGACGGAATGTGAGGAGTAGAGGGATGATTTTTTAAGTGAAAATGAGTGGAATTTTATAAATAACATAGAAAATTCAATAATTAGTTGAAAATATCAAGGAATGTAACAGATAAATCAACATATAATTGATTAGATATGATAAATTTTTTTCCACACTTACGACATTTAATTATAAACATGTTTTAAATATTTTAGCGGTTTTATCTCAAATGATGTTCATTTTTACAATTCTCTTTATCACTTGGTCAACTAGAATTAACCTAGGTATTATATCAGTTATAAATAAATATAAAATTCATATTACTATATAATATGGACATACTGATTAAAAATATAAAATATATTTTGTTCGATTGTACTTTTTAAAATTTAATAAATTAATTTTTAAATAATAATATCTATTATACTAAGAACAATATTATTTAAAATAAGAACATAAATATTAAATGTCAAATATGTGGTTATACATTTAAAAAACTATTTAAAAGATCCATATTCACTTATTATATATATATATAAATTTCTTAACTTTTTTTTCGAAAATTATAACATTTTCACTTACATTATAATAATTTCATGAAAAACATTTTACTTGTAAAATAGTATTATACAAAATTCACTGAAAATAATCCTTTTTAAAATTTTACGTAAATAATATTAAGCTAATAATAACATGTGTGAATATTTTTCCCTAATATATATTGATTATGTTATATTATAAATTTAAATGATAATGTAATATATTATGTAATGATGTATTTATTAAAAAAATATGACACAATTAAACATAAATTCATTTCATCATATATCATATATATTTACTAAGACATGTATATTGATATTTTAGTATAGAATTTTAATATTAATTATTATAATAAGTTTATAAAAAAATTCAATTTAATTAATGATTTTCACATTCTATAATGCATTTTTTATATATTTCCTCCAACGGATATTTATATTTAAAAATATTAATCAATTAATAATAGTATTATGATATTATTTTCAAAGAATATTATATTTTAATTCAATAATTGTTATATTTTTCAATAAATTAGAATATATAGATGGTATTTTGAGTAGTTTTTTGAAATAAATTCGTATTTTATGTTATATAATCTATCAAAGAGAGTGTCAATTTAACGTATAAAAATTATAGTTTTGGTGAAACAAGTTTCTCCCATTTTTTTCAAATATATAAGAATATTTTACAAAATTGATGTTGATTCCACACAAAACACCATTATACAAATATTATTTTCTCTTCAAAATAATGAATATTGTTAAATATAACATAAATAAAGGGTATTGGAAAGTTTTCATCATCATTATAGATCCATAGTCATATCTGTTGTTAAAACCTAATATTAAGATTCCTAAATTCTCATCATCATTATTTTATTTATTATATCAATGATTGTAATATTTTAAGGGGAGCGTACTAAAGTATATCCTATCCTAAATTTTTAGATAAATGACTTTCATGATATGTTGAATGTTAATAAATATATGCAACATGGATATTATTAGACCTAAATAAATTAAATCTAAAAAAATTTACACTATAATAATATAAAATGTTGTTGGGAGACATTTTATTTTGATGAAATTGTTCATGGACAGGTCGTCTAAATTTATTATGTTCTTATCTACATAGGTCATTTATTTTAAAAGGATCATAGTGATCTATTTTTAAATCGTGGTCATAAAACAATAACTAAAATTGGAAAATAAAGTAACCCCATTAAATTTGTGAATTATGAAGGTATAATTGTTAGAAATTATTGATATGAAATGTTCTTTTTTACATGTGTTCAATTATTCTACAAAATTACTTATATAAATTAAACTATAAATATTTTCCATACATTATATAATAATGTTTAATCAAAAAATTTATCTTTGAGGATCGAAATATATAAATTTATTACCTATGATACATATATCATTGAAATAAAACTTGAAGAATGTTATAGTTGATGTTGATTAATTAATCAAATATTTTAAACCCTTAATAGTGTAAAAGTAATCCACATGTAAACAATAACTAAATAAGTGATGTCTTAATACGCATACCAATATAGTTCGTTATTTTTTTTAAAATGCTATAAATACTCATATTAGATGAAAACACATTTCTTATGTTCTTATTTATACATAAATAATCATTACATGGATTGTAATTCATTAAAATTTATATAAAGCAGTCATGTTTTTCAAAATGATTACATCTAATATTATCATTCATAAAATTATACATATAATCATTATCTTCAATTATCATTGAATGTATTGATAATTTTAATAATTTTTATATTTTTTTGGTGAATTTTTTTTGAAACATCCTTTTCACAACATATCTACTTAAAAAAAATATATTTTCAGAATTTTGAAAATTAAGACATCAACATACAAAAATATTCTATATGTTTTACATTCTATATAATCTGAAATATTATTTATTTTTTTATAAATAATTCATGTTGTTATTGAAATCATATTAATTTATCTAATTATATACATAACACTACAACAATTTTAAAAATATTGACAATCAATTTAAGGAAAATTATGATATCCTAGAAAAAAATATTCAATTTTCATAAATGTTTTACCATGTAAATGTTATCAGATAATATAATTATGTAATAAATATTGGTTACTAAAAAAATTTCGTTATATTTTATTAAAATGAAAATTTTTTATCAGATATATAATGGTTCTAATGAAATTCAATTATATGAATCCATTTACTAGTCAAATTTCAAATAATGAAAATGATTTAAATGATTCTTGTATAGATTCTTTTCAATTCCAAATATTTATGACATGTTATTTATAAAATCATAAACATAATATTTCAAATCATATTGTATAAATTATTAATAAAATAAATCTATTCATCTTCACTAACTTGAAAAAACATATTATACAATGAATATCCTTTTAAAATAGTTAGTTATGTTTTTGATCAACAGATAAAAACTAAATGATACAAATAAAATGACTAAGTGAACATAGTATTTGAAAAATATTGAACCAATGAAGATATATTGATTATTGTGATATAAGAATTATATAAAATATAGTTATTAGTAACTAAATAATTTTTAGGGAAAAATATATATTTATTTGTTAAATATTCCATAGAACGTTAAAATATAGGAACAATGTTCATTATCCAATTTAAACTTCACATTAATCAAATCATATTTTAAAATTAATATATGAAGTTAAATAATTTTTTTAATTAAGTTAAAAAAATTATTATGAAATAAATTTTAAATATATTAGTACGACTCATAATTATCTAAATTATTTATCACATTGAAATGGATCTAAAATTAAATATTTTTTTGAATGGTATTGTAATTAATTTTGTAAATAAATCTTTTTTAAAAACATTCTTTGTCGAAAAATGCACAATATACAAATTCATCGATTCTCATGGAATCTATTAATATTATTATTGTTCATTGTCGATTTACTCAGGAATTATGTAACTGGACAGACCATTATTTCAACAAATAATGGTTTATAGGGGAAATTATAAATTACTTTAATCAATAATTATTAAAATGTAATTTTTATAATCTATATCATTATATATAATAAGATATTATTAATATGCTACAAAATATCTTATAGCTGGGATTAGTTATCATATAAAAATAAAATTTAGGCAATAATAATTCAATGATAATCAAAATTTTTTGGATTTGATAATTTTTTAAAATTTTAATGTTTTTATTTCATTGTTATAATATTATAATATATACTTATTTAAATGGTTTGGATATTTATATTAATAGAATAATTTTATTTTACTGATAGTACGACATTCCATTAAGTTATTACAACAATAGGGTTAAATTATTATATATTTATTATTATTATATGGATTTCTTAACTGTACTTGTAAAAATAAACACTATTTCCCAAAACAAATCCATTCATATCGAAAACCTTACAATTTCACATTCCACATATATTAAAACTCTTATATTAGTTATTGCGATCAAAAATTTATCTTATCAATTTACTAAAATCTCATTTAAACTTTATAAATGTGTCACCAAGTATAGGTGATATGAAAATTTTCCAAATAAGTTTTATCACATTCTATTATATTTCGTATTTAATTATTTTTTTAATTCATCTTCATAATATAAATTATTAATTTCATGTCTTGTCAATGATAATCATCACATAAAACTAATAATAAATTTTCAATATAAAAAATCTTTAATATTTAAATTGACGTGTTGTACATTTCACAAAATATAGAACATGTGAATACAGATAATTTTTTATATATTTTTATAACTACATCAATATTAAATCAATATCTTTTAAAAGTTATGATCATAGGAATAATTTTATCTTCGAAAAATCTATTTATTTTAATGTTTTGTATGTTCTTTTCTATTACATTCCAAGATAAATTGAAGGAATCACAAATTTAATCCTTTGATAATATATCATAGAATATGAATGAAAAATTATTTAATGGGTTTTTATTCCTTAATATCTAATTAAAAAAACTATTCTTACAATTATTTTGAAGTATTATAATTTATTGAAATATTAAATATGAAATAATATAATATACATGACAATATATAGTTATGTTTCTTTTAAAATATAAATAATATATAACTCTCTATTATATATAAATAATTTAGAAATGTATGTAGTTATTGTGTCTACTATTTTTTCTGAAAAAATTAACATGAAATAATTTAGGAGTTACATTACAACACTATATACATATATGTTTTAAAAATAATTCTATTACAATTTTGATAAATTTAAATCATCCTTATTAAATAAAATAAGATATTTTACATAATAATTTCATGGATTTTAAATAACAATATATCGATATCATTCTAGAATATACTAAAATATAATGATATCATAATAATATTTTCTCAACGATTCAATATTCCAAGTTATTAAAATTGTAAGAATCAATAAGGGAGAACTAATATATAAATGTCAATTTTTTTATTTACCTCTTTATATTAAAAATCTATATAGGGATATGGATTTCATTTTTTTAAGTGGTTATTCTTGATAAAACTTCATGAATTCACTTATTGAATTGAAATAAAATAAAATTAATATTTTATAAATGGATTTATCATCCACTATTATTAAGAAATGAATTACTAAAATGATGACATATCTAGTACATGGAAATTTTAATCATCATTTGAGATATAATTTTTTAGAATTATTTTGTAGAATTCATAAATAATAAATAACATCAATGAATATCATTTATTTTTTTTATATAATTTACATCAATGATTTAAAAACATTATATGTGAAAATATAATTACAACTCTCACACATTAAACTAATATAATGAAATGTAATTTCATATTTTTTCAAATCATCTAACACATTATACTTCTATTAAATCTATTAAGATTCATTTATCACTAATAGATATTTTATTCTAAATTCATATTAATGTGTGTATTTTATAATATAAATGGAATGAAAAAAAGAGTATTTGGAATATCTCAAAACTTTCATATAATTTTTTTAATTAACAAAAATTATTTTGAGACCACAAAATCTGACGACACCTGATTCTAAGGCCCAGAGTTTCTTGAATGATCCGTTGAAGATTTTTTAAACATTAAATCGTGCATGTAAATAGCTGTCCATTATATGAGGAATAACTATAATGTAGTTCCTTATTCAAAAAGCTGAGAACACCATTGTGCATAGGATGACTAGATTACCATAGGTGAGAATGAAGATAAGTCGACATGGGCCTCCAGTGAGAAAACCTGAAAATGGAATAACTATAAGTAAAATAACAAATTAATATTATTTTATTATTCAAATGATTATAACTCATGAATGGTAACTTCGATTTAAAATATGAGATCACCGCTATACTCTTGTGGCTATGCTCTCTTTAGTTAGAGACTGACATTGGTCGACACAGGCTACTAGTTATGGTAAGTTTTATCCTGTAAATAAAATAATTATGTGACAATTATTTTCTTATAAAACTAAATAAAATTTAAATGGTAACTCATATTGAAAATTAGAGATTAATGTTGGGTTCGATGGGGTGCGTTTCACCTAGTTAGAGCCTATCCTCAACCGGCGTGAGTCGAGGGTAACTGTTAATAGTTTAATGATATTTTTTTCAGGTACATTCAGTAAAGGCAGAAGCTACTTTTTCTAACATTTGAACCATTGATTGTATTAAAAATATGAGGGAACCGTTGAATCCACAATTCCATAATTCACTTAAGGGAGGCTTCACATCTTCCATAGTTGGTCCATAAAAAAAGCTAGTTTTGGGTAGTTTTAATTGAATAAATAAAATAACAATATTATGTTACTTTAATTCTTTTCCTCTAATAGACAATCGGTAAGGTGGCATCAGCGACATGTCAATATAATAAATTGCATGACCCTATAATTTAAGTAACAACAATGTTAGCGGAAACTATGAATCATCCTAATTAATGAGCCACCATTATATTCCAATGTCATTACTTACCCTCCCCCTGTCATACATATATGAAGTAAGGGGGAGGTACCAGCACAACTTCGCCAATAAATGAAGTGATAAAGTAGCACCATGCCACTTGAACGTTAGAAGATGGAGCCAACCTAGCAGGAGGTGACATGTGACACCTAACCACGTACCCGAAGGGGACGTATGAGTGGCGTCAGTGGGAACCCATTGTGCTGACGAAGAATGTCGACCCACCTTCAAGCACGAATACTCTCGATCAGGTTTTCAAGTAATGGCTTTTTTTTGTGCATTTTATTTTATTACCTCTTCCATGTTATTGAAATTATATGAAGAATGCGAGTCAACCGACTAACGGGTTGACCTGTGATTCATTTGTCTTTGCGGGAGATTGTTGCAGGGAGACTTGTCGGGTTTAACTTGTTTTTTAATTCAATTACATATTAATACCCTTTAAATTTATCCCCCTTGTATAGAATATAACGTGGAGGGTATCGGCCTAATGAACAAGGCCCATTCCTTCCACCAATTTGCTACATTCTTCTGCCTCCATGGTAGACCAAAGGTATGACAATAACGATTGGAAACGTGGTGGGAAGAATGTGGACACACGCCACAAAAGATTGTCATAGAAGAAGGCCGTTATAGTCATCGGGGAATCCGACACTTGCGGGACACAAAGGAGGTGCGGCCCGCTGTCTTGTGCCACTAGCGGAAAAAGGCTGCTGCTCTTTAGCCATGGCCGTTGGAGAAGGCGGCCGGCTCGTCGGCTGGATGAGGAAGGGATGGTCGGTGCGCCGTCGCACAATGTCAGTGTTCAGGAGACCACGACCAAAGACGCAGGGAAGGAGGAGGAACCCACACCTCTGATGGGTTCCACGTTGACCTGGCAGAGCCCATGTGGCTCCTCCGATTCAATGACCAGATAACCTTTCTCTGTTCAAGATCTCAGGTGGAGCGGCTTCCCTGACCCATCATGCAGAAGCACCAAGGGTCACTCCCTTCATGGTCGTATCGCCTTTCGTGGCTGAATCACCCTCTAGTGGGCCACCACCTGCGGGCTTGACCGCCCAATTGTGGGAACCGCCCTACACGACCTGGGCGACTGTTGTAGGTCGCCCTTTTTTGCGAGTCGGGCTGGACCTCGGCACAGCGGGCCGAGTCTACCATGGCCCAACCCAAAAAAAGTTAAAGGGCCTAATCTTGAAAACCAAATTTTTGTTTGATGAACCATCTGTAGAGTTGGGATACTTAGATTGAGTGGTCCCTTTTGACCTATCAATTAGAGTTTTTGAGAAACATAATGTACGGCTAGGTTGGATCACACCTGAATCCAACTAGGCCCACAGTACTGAATTGGTAATAAAGCACATACCGAGTGTCTGATTGATGCACCATATATTGCATTGGAGCCCTTATGACATGTAAGATAATCGATTTAAATACATGTGATAATTTTTACCAATTCAAATATTACCATGGGCTTCAAGAGAAGATCTCAAAATCATGCTATGTATGGAACTCTACAGTTGGATAAGACCTGAAGGCAGCTTGACGATGTCCAGGGAGGGAAGCGACACTATGTTACCCAACATGCCCACACTGGGAAGCAGTTATGGGTGAATTGACATACCCATGGTACCCATCAGGGATGAGTACCATAACATTTCATGGTTAGTGGGAAGCGACTTTGTGTGACTAGGCATTCCCACTTTACTTGATCGAGGTGGATTTCTCTAACATATGAGAATTTTGTTGTTATTGAATGACTATTCAATGGTTTCTACCCTATAATATACATTGTTTTGACTATTATGTATATCAAGGTGAAGAGAGTGGAGTGAGGAGAAATTCTACCAAGATGACTGCGTATGGAACCTTGCAGTTGGGTGAGACTTGAAGACTGCATGACGATTGGCCTAGTGGGAAGCAACTCTATGTGAACCAGCAATCCCATAGTGTGGAATGATTCTGTGTGTCCCAGCAGACCCACAATGTTAGATAGGATGAGTACCTCTATTAGGCCATGGTGGTAAGTGGCATTGTATGAATCGACAAGACCATAGTGAGAAATGACTCTATGTCACCCCACATTCCCATGGTACCCATCAGGGATGTGTAACACATTAGTTCATAGTTATTGGGAAGTGGCTCTGTGTGACCTGGAAGGCCCACTATACATGATAGATGAGGTGTTATCCTGCAGCCGAGGATATTGATGATGTTATAACCCTACCAACCCAGACCTAATGTGATATCTAGTGTGAGCTAACTTGTGTTGTATAATTTCTTAGTGATTTGTGTTTTTTCATTTTTGGAACTCTAAAAATCCTATGGGGGTCTTGAGGATCCAATAGAGTATCATTATACTCATCCCTACATGGGATTCACCTGCACATTGTTGTGTCTTGTGAAGATGACTGACAACATTTATTGAGGCTGAGGGATCTACGAGTGGTAGGTTCATGGAGCTAGACCTTGTTTGAGTGATGTGACTCATGGACATCAGATCATGTGATGTACCTACCATTCAGGTACAATCCATGATGGATGATATAGAGATACCTTTCACCTTTCAGTTGTTTTCTACAAATTTAGTTGAACTTGTAATATGACAACCCTGCTTTTTATTACAACTTAAACATGCTTTATTACATAAAACTTCACTTGATACAACAAAGAAGATCGAGAGGTTTAGTGTCTTTGGGGCTTAGGATTATTACATAAAAACTTTAAACTTGAAATAAAACATCCTTATTGAAAACTTCCTTTACATGACCACTACATTCCTTCGTACCTAGCATTGCATGGGATAACCTGAGGACATGCATAAGAAAAGGGTGAGCTATAAAGCCCAGTAATGGAGTACATAATGAATAACATGAGGAGTACAATACATGTTAGGCAATAGGCATATCAATAGAGCATAAGAGAGACATGAACATAAAGGAATGATAAAGCATGATAATCATAACATGGAAATGTGGCAACAACACTTAACATTGAATTAGCATGAGCCAAGGCTCATTGCACATGGAGCATGAGTAAACCCTCATTGCACTTGAAGCACGAGTAAACCCTCGTTGCACTTGAATTATCATGAGTCAATACTCATTGCACATGACGTATCATGATACTATACTTTACCCAATGCATTGGAGCGCTATCAGGGCGCACCCTTCTTAAACATTTCATTTCATGCATAAGTGTGCCCCATGGATCATAAAACATGGATTCATAAAACATAATCATTTCTTCCACGATAAAGGAATGTGGAATTCATACATGAAACTTTACAATCAATACGTATATGTGCATAAAGGTGAATACCCTTGATGGAGAAATGGGCATGGTATTCACTACACAAAGACATTGGCTTAGAAAATTGGTGCGATTTCGGCAGCGTAACGGCGTGACATAAGAATTCATAAAAAAGGTTGATGAGAGAGAAAGGGGTTCCTCATCATATTTACATGAAATGGACAGTAAGGAGATCATATATATACATGTCCCAACAACAGAAATGGAATTTAGATTCATGATACAAAAGTATTGCTTGAATATAAAAGAAGAGAGAGAAGTTCCTTTCGGAATTTCGGCATAGTAACGGGTGTACATGGGAGGCATTTAATGAGAGAGAAAGGGTTCTCCCATAATTCAAACAATAAGAGGGCAGTATGGGGGAGGTGTGAAACCATACCCCAACATTCATAAATTAAATTAAAAGGGCAATACAACTTAAAGAAAATTGACAAAAAAAAGAGAAAGGAAGAAAAAACCCTTACTTGGAAGTGTGCTTCCAAAGGCTAGAGAGAGGCTTGTGAGAGGCTTCTTGGGAGCTTGGGGCACCTTGAGAGGATTCTAGAGAGAGTAGGGCAGAGGTTGGACGAACTTCAAGGGCTTTGAGTGAGGAGGAAGTGGGAGCTTGGGTGGGTTTATATAGGAAAGGTGAGAGAATTCTTTATTATTTAGGTTTGGGACCCCTTATATTAAAATAATCCAAACCACAAACCATCCCATGGTATTTGCCCATGGTTTCTGGAAAAGGAGAGAGGAAAACAATATTTTACAAGGCCAAGGTCCGAACTTATTAAAAAATTAGGGTTGCTTATGTGGAGGTGAGTCACACTCCCATGGAAATTAATTTAAAAAGGCAAAGTGTTGAATAAGTCTTGAGGGCTCCATTAATGCTTTGAAAAGTGATTCAAACAAACCCAAAACCTCATTATTTTAATGATAAAACATATATTGGCCGAACCTAAGGATTATGGTATTTTATTACATCACCATTGGGTCATTATGATGTCATAAATCACATTATATATTTAAAAGGTATTTAATTTTTACCCAAAAATTGGACTGTCTCAGAAAATTATGAAAAATTCACCGTTGGATAATTTCGACGTCCTGATTCCAAAAATAATATTTATTTTATCTAAATAATTTTCTAAATATGTGAATTTGCACTTTTAAAATAAAAACCGACATTTATAAAAAATTCACGGGTTTTGACAGAAATGGCTTTCAAACCTTAATAAAAATTTTAATTGCATTCATAAAATTATAAGATCATTTATATTTAATAAAAATTAATTTAATATTAATAATAATATTTTATTAAAATATTATTTAATTCAAAAATCCTTTAATTTAATAAAATATAATTCTTAATTAAATAATAACTAAAAACATCATTTGTACTTTAAAAACTAATTACAATGCATCAAAAATGACTAGAAATTATATTCATTATTATATACAAAAAATAATGTACATGAACATGGTGCTACTTATTTGTTACATAACCCCTTAAGGGTAAGGTGTGCGATGGTGACAGACTCTTGGGGTTGCTCGGATAACATCGCTCGAGTGGTGATCTCTATCAACTTCCATTTTTCCCGTAGACGATCACGTTCGAGCTTGACTTGAAGAAGCTTAGCTTGGGCTTGGTCAAGGGCAAAGCCCAAAGACGCCACCTCCTTTCCGAGCTCCAAAAAATGGGCTTCGTAAGGGGCAATTCTACTGGATGAGGCCATCGCTTCCTTTGTCTGAGTAAAAAGGGTTTCGTTAAAGCCTTATATTTAAACTACCCAGATGATCATTGTTCAACGGCTATAAAAGTAACGGTCACAAATCTTAACGTTAAACTAAAGAAGTTGACATCATATAAAAACATAACGAAACATTTAACTGGATCAAGAGGGATTTTCCATTAATGAAATTTTGGGTCGTTACAACATTCCCCCCTTAAGAAATTTCGCCCTCGAAATTTTCCTTTTCCCACACTAAAACAAATGTGGGTAACTTAGCTTCATCATATCCTCCGACTCCCAAGTTGCTTCTTCAAACTTGTGGTTTCTCCACAACACCTTGACGAGGGGCATTGTCTTATTTCGTAGAACTTTTTCTCTACGATCCAAGATCTTCACTGGTTGCTCCTCATAAGAAAGATCGTCTTCTAATTGTACCACCTCAGAAGAGAGTACATGTGAAGGGTCTGGTATGTACTTCCTTAAGAGGGATACATGGAAGACATCATGCACCTTGGCCATAGTAGGTGGAAGTGCTAGTCGATAGGCCACAGCCCCAACACGATCAAGAATCTCGAAGGGGCCGATGTACCTTGGACTTAACTTCCCTTTCTTTCCAAACCTCATGACATTCTTCCACGGAGATATGCGTAAAAACACCATGTCACCGACTTTAAATTCAAGGTCTCGTCGACGATTATCTGCATAACTCTTCTGTCGACTTTGGGCTGCCTTGATATGCTGCTGAATGGTTTTCACCTTCTCCACCATTTCTTCGACCATTTCTGGTCCAAGCAGCTTACGTTCACCGACCTCATCCCAACATGCCGGTGTTCTACACCTTTTCCCATACAGGGCTTCATATGGTGCCATTTGGATGATCGAGTGGAAACTATTATTATAAGAGAACTCAACTAGAGGAAGATGTTGATCCCATCCTCCTTTAAAGTCCATTGAGCATGCTCTCAACATATCCTCAAGTGTTTGGATAGTCCGCTCGGATTGGCCATCAGTTTGAGGATGATAGGCCGTACTGAAGTTCAGTTCAGTATTCAGAGCATGTTGAAGACTCTTCCAAAACTTAGAGGTAAATCTCGGATCTCGGTCAGACACAATAGATAGTGGTACTCCATGCAACCGTACCACTTCCCTGATGTATATCCGTGCCAGTTGATCCAAAGAGAAATCCTCTCGAATAGCAATGAAGTGTGCAGTCTTTGTAAGACGATCCACAACAACCCAGATTGCATTGTTGCCTTTGGATGTCCTTGGAAGTCCAGTGACGAAGTCCATGGTGATGTTCTCCCATTTCCATTCAGGTATGGGCAATGGTTGCATCATCCCCTTATACTTCTGCCTCTCTGCCTTCACTTGCTGACACACAAGGCACTTTGATGTATATTCGGCGATCTCCTTCTTCATATTATCCCACCAAAAGTTTTCTCGGAGATCTCGATACATCTTTGTGCTCCCTGGGTGAATAGAGAAATTTGAACTATGTGCATCATCCAAAAGTTCCTTCTTCAGCTCCGAACTTGATGGGACACATAGTCTTTTCCCAAACCGCACAATTCCTTCTTCATTAACATTAAACTCTGAGGATTTTCCCTTTTTGATAGCATCCACTTTTTCTTGGATTCTCGCATCATCCTTTTGAGCATCCTTTAACCTTTCCAAAAGAGATGTTTGAGCAATCATTTGTGAAAGGATTGATGATGTTCCCTTCTTTATGATTCCCACTTCCATCTTCATCAAGTCTAAGAAGAATGGATCCTTCTCAATTCTCATCATTGATAGAATTGCTGGATCCTTTCTACTTAGGGCATCCGCCACCTTGTTCGCCTTCCCAGGGTGGTAATGTATTGAACAGTCATAATCCTTTATGAGCTCTATCCATCTTCTCTGGCGCATATTAAGCTCTTTCTGTGTGAATATATATTTAAGACTCTTGTGGTCCGTATATATCTCACATTTCTCTCCATAGAGATAATGCCGCCAGATTTTCAAGGCAAAGATCACCGCCGCCAACTCCAGATCATGTGTTGGATAGTTTCGCTCATGGATTTTCAACTGTCTTGAGGAATAGGATATCACTTTATCATTCTGCATCAGCACACATCCTAAGCCCTTCTTCGAAGCATCACTGAATACCACAAAAAGCTCCCCACTTGTGGGTAAAGTGAGCACAGTTGCAGTGATAAGCCTCCTTTTCAACTCCTTGAAGCTTTCTTCGCATTCATCACTCCAAGCAAACTCTACTCCCTTTCGAGTTAGCTTGGTAAGAGGGTTGGACAATCGTGAGAAGTTTCTCACAAATCGTCGATAATATCCAGCTAACCCCAAGAAGCTACGGATATCAGTTACCGATGTTGGCCTCGGCCATCCCTCAATTGCATCTGTTTTGGAGGGGTCCACAGATATCCCATTGCTTGTGATGATATGGCCCAAGAATGAGACCTCCTTCAACCAGAACTCACACTTGCTGTACTTGGCATAGATCTTCTCCTTGCGCAAAGTCTCCAGTACAGTTCTTAAATGCTCCTCATGGTCCTCCTTGGTTTTGGAGTATATTAGAATATCATCTATAAAGACTACCACAAATTTATCTAGGTAATCTCTAAAGACTCTATTCATCAAGTCCATGAATATTGCTGGAGCATTGGTGAGTCCAAAAGGCATTACTATGAATTCATAGTGCCCGTACCTTGTACGAAAAGCAGTCTTGGGGGTATCTTCCTTCTTCACCCTTACTTGATAATATCCCGACCGCAAGTCGACCTTGGAGAAGTATTGTGCTCCACGCAGCTGATCAAACAAGTCATCGATTCTTGGGAGAGGATACTTGTTCTTTATCGTGATTTTGTTAAGTTCACGATAATCGATGCAAGGCCGCATTGACCCATCCTTCTTCTTGACGAAGAGGACTGGTGCACCCCATGGTGATGCACTTGGGCGTATAAACCCTTTATCCAGATTCTCCTGTAGTTGTTTCTTCAGTTCTTCAAGCTCAACCACATCCATTCTATATGGAGTCTTGGATATTGGTAGCGCCCCAGGTATAAGTTCAATTGAGAACTCAATATCTCTTCTTGGAGGAAGACCAGGAAGTTCCTCGGGAAATACTTCAGCGAATTCCCTCACAATAGGCATTTCTTCAAGGGTGGTTTCTTCCTTGGACTCAATCATCTGAGCCAGATATGCGTGCTCATAAGGCAGTAATATCCATGCTTGAGATGATGGAGTTAAAGGAGATTCATCTTCCTCCTGACACTTGTAAAGAATCGGGGGTCGATTCTCCATATGGAGTGTGATTTCCCTCTCCCGACAATTTATGTTGGCTCTATATAAGGAAAGCCAATCCATGCCAAGAATTGCATCAAATTCCACCAAAGGGAGTATGACGAGGTTCGCCGGGAATTCAATCCACAGATTATAACAGGGGAGGACTTATACTCATGGGATGCAATGATTGCCCCATTTGCCGTACTCACCGACATCTTTACTTCCATGATTTGTGGTGGTGCAGGGATTATTCTACTAAACTTTTGAGATATAAAAGAATGCGTAGAACCTGAATCAAAAAGTACGTTCGCTATTCTTGAATGAATAACTAGCGTACCTGTCACCACTTCGTTGTCGGGGTTCACTTCGGCAGAAGTGATGGCAAAAGCTCTTCCTTGCTGTTTTGGGGGTTGTTGATTGCCTCCGATAACCCTTGGATTAGGGCACTGATTCGCAAAATGACCCGGTTCTTTGCATTTGAAGCATTGAACAACGCGTTGAGGTTCGAACGGAGAATTCCTCCCCTCCGTCGCAGCCGCGGGTCCTTCTTGCTGACAGTTAATATCTAGGTGCCCTTCTCTTCCACACTTGAAGCATTTTCTTGTCCCCCTAAGGCAATTCCCAGGGTGCTTCTTTCCACACTTTTGGCAAGTGGGGTGCTGGAATTTCTTAGCGCCGTTGGATTTATCCATCGGACCACCAGCATTGAAGTCCACCTTCCGCTTCTTGTCCCCATGATACCCCTGTGATTCTCCGATCTCCATTTCAACCTTAAGGGCACATCGGACAATCTCCTCATAGCTGTCAAAGTCACGGATCGCTAATGCTTTCCGCAAGCTAGGCTTCAGCCCACCAAAGAAGCGGTCAACTTTGCATTCGGGGGTAACGACAAAGCCAAAAGCGTATCGTGCAAGCCTTGTGAAGTTTTCCTCGTACGCTCCCACAGATTCTTCATCTTTCTGCTTGAGGGAAAGGAAGTCCCTTTCCATCTTAAGACGGAGGGTGCGTGGAAAATATTTATCGAAAAACATCTTCCGGAATACCTTCCATTCCAAAGCCTCGATCTCCTCCTCAGGCTTCGTATTTTTGATCAATGTCCACCATTGATCAGCTTCACCCTCCATACGATAAGTCTCCAGGAGAACCTTCTCTTTTTCAGAGCATTGGAGGATGGAGAATATCTTCTCAATGGAGTTGATCCATTGTTCAGCGATCGTGGGATCAGATGATCCACTAAAAGTAGGAGGCCTTTGTCTCATGAAGCTTTCAATAGCGACTTGTTCTTTCTTAGGGGGGGTTGAACGTTCCTCTTGACCAGTGTTTCTATTCAAAACTTGAGTTAGCTGAGAGAGAAGCGTGACAAAGTTCGCGATTCCCGCTCCCATCGGATTGGGCATCTCATTAGTACAATCATCACACTGATCTTCACAACGGTTGTTAGCCCGAGTTCTCCTATTACCGGCCATTGGCTGGAATAAAAGGAAAGTTAGGGGTAACACATAGAGGGTAATCCAAAGACAAAAGTTGATGACTTATAAATAAACTTTGATCTCTTTAACTCATGAGTCTATAGGATTCAATCCAGGCTTTTCATGATCTTCCTTCTAACATATATTCTTAGGGGCATTTTTCCCTTAATAAGGGTTCATACTAAGATTGTGAATTTATCAAAACATATCCCCCGGGAGTGTCGTAACCAAGAGTGCAGCAAGGCCCGTTGTCGTGCACCAGTTCCCGTTCGAGTCTAGCTCAAAGCGGTGTTTTCGGGTTTTACCCCTAGGATACATCTGTGCCAGAGCCGCCTCTACCTGCTCGTATCCAGACAGGGATGTATTTGTTTGATAAAACACTTACATAGTATTTACCAAAACTTAGGGATGTTTTAATTATGATTAGTCTTGTATCTAAGGATTTACTAGGGTTTCCTAATCCCAAAAATAACTAAACCTATCCTCTGATACCAACTATGACAACCCTGCTTTTTATTACAACTTAAACATGCTTTATTACATAAAACTTCACTTGATACAACAAAGAAGATCGAGAGGTTTAGTGTCTTTGGGGCTTAGGATTATTACATAAAAACTTTAAACTTGAAATACAACATCCTTATTGAAAACTTCCTTTACATGACCACAACATTCCTTCGTACCTAGCATTGCATGGGATAACCTGAGGACATGCATAAGAAAAGGGTGAGCTATAAAGCCCAGTAAGGGAGTACATAATGAATAACATGAGGAGTACAATACATGTTAGGCAATAGGCATATCAATAGAGCATAAGAGAGACATGAACATAAAGGCATGATAAAGCATGATAATCATAACATGGAAATGTGGCAACAACACTTAACATTGAATTAGCATGAGCCAAGGCTCATTGCACATGGAGCATGAGTAAACCCTCATTGCACTTGAAGCACGAGTAAACCCTCGTTGCACTTGAATTAGCATGAGTCAACACTCATTGCACATGACGTATCATGATACTATACTTTACCCAATGCATTGGAGCGCTATCAGGGCGCACCCTTCTTAAACATTTCATTTCATGCATAAGTGTGCCACATGGATCATAAAACATGGATTCATAAAACATAATCATTTCTTCCACGATAAAGGAATGTGGAATTCATACATGAAACTTTACAATCAATACGTATATGTGCATAAAGGTGAATACCCTTGATGGAGAAATGGGCATGGTATTCACTACACAAAGACATTGGCTTAGAAAATTGGTGCGATTTCGGCAGCGTAACGGCGTGACATAAGAATTCATAAAAAAGGTTGATGAGAGAGAAAGGGGTTCCTCATCATATTTACATGAAATGGACAGTAAGGAGATCATATATATACATGTCCCAACAACAGAAATGGAATTTAGATTCATGATACAAAAGTATTGCTTGAATATAAAAGAAGAGAGAGAAGTTCCTTTCGGAATTTCGGCATAGTAACGGGTGTACATGGGAGGCATTTAATGAGAGGGAAAGGGTTCTCCCATCATTCAAACAATAAGAGGGCAGTATGGGGGAGGTGCGAAACCATACCCCAACATTCATAAATTAAATTAAAAGGGCAATACAACTTAAAGAAAATTGACAAAAAAAAAGAGAAAGGAAGAAAAAACCCTTACTTGGAAGTGTGCTTCCAAAGGCTAGAGAGAGGCTTGTGAGAGGCTTCTTGGGAGCTTGGGGCACCTTGAGAGGATTCTAGAGAGAGTAGGGCAGAGGTTGGACGAACTTCAAGGGCTTTGAGTGAGGAGGAAGTGGGAGCTTGGGTGGGTTTATATAGGAAAGGTGAGAGAATTCTTTATTATTTAGGTTTGGGACCCCTTATATTAAAATAATCCAAACCACAAACCATCCCATGGTATTTGCCCATGGTTTCTGGAAAAGGAGAGAGGAAAAAAATATTTTACAAGGCCAAGGTCCGAACTTATTAAAAAATTAGGGTTGCTTATGTGGAGGTGAGTCACACTCCCATGGAAATTAATTTAAAAAGGCAAAGTGTTGAATAAGTCTTGAGGGCTCCATTAATGCTTTGAAAAGTGATTCAACCAAACCCAAAACCTCATTATTTTAATGATAAAACATATATTGGCCGAACCTAAGGATTATGGTATTTTATTACATCACCATTGGGTCATTATGATGTCATAAATCACATTATATATTTAAAAGGTATTTAATTTTTACCCAAAAATTGGACTGTCTCAGAAAATTATGAAAAATTCACCGTTGGATAATTTCGACGTCCTGATTCCAAAAATAATATTTATTTTATCTAAATAATTTTCTAAATATGTGAATTTGCACTTTTAAAATAAAAACCGACATTTATAAAAAATTCACGGGTTTTGACAGAAATGGCTTTCAAACCTTAATAAAAATTTTAATTGCATTCATAAAATTATAAGATCATTTATATTTAATAAAAATTAATTTAATATTAATAATAATATTTTATTAAAATATTATTTAATTCAAAAATCCTTTAATTTAATAAAATATAATTCTTAATTAAATAATAACTAAAAACATCATTTGTACTTTAAAAACTAATTACAATGCATCAAAAATAACTAGAAATTATATTCATTATTATATACAAAAAATAATGTACATGAACATGGTGCTACTTATTTGTTACATAACCCCTTAAAATAGCCGCATAAGACCTAAGGGTAAGGTGTGCGATGGTGACAGACTCTTGGGGTTGCTCGATAACATCGCTCGAGTGGTGATCTCTATCAACTTCCATTTTTCCCGTAGACGATCACGTTCGAGCTTGACTTGAAAAAGCTTAGCTTGGGCTTGGTCAAGGGCAAAGCCCAATGACGCCACCTCCTTTCCGAGCTCCGACAAATGGGCTTCGTAAGGGGCAATTCTACTGGATGAGGCCATCGCTTCCTTTGTCTGAGTAAAAAGGGTTTCGTTAAAGCCTTATATTTAAACTACCCAGATGATCACTGTTCAACGGCTATAAAAGTAACGGTCACAAATCTTAACGTTAAACTAAAGAAGTTGACATCATATAAAAACATAACGAAACATTTAACTGGATCAAGAGGGATTTTCCATTAATGAAATTTTGGGTCGTTACATGTAATTTTCCAGTTTGGCATGTATTCCAGCCCTCTTTTCATTCTGCAATCATTACTATAATAGTTTACTTCATTTTTGATTTTTTTTCGTTCTAGTCTATGAGGATTCCCCTTATTTCACTCTAAAATGTGAGTTTGTATATGTTTAAGGGTAATTACTTACCATTTTTATGGACACACATTTCCGATTCTAGTCTCCATCCCCTGACCTGTGGAAGGCGGGATTGGGGTAGTCACGACACGAGTCTCAGGGGGCGAGTCATGATAATGTGGTATCAAAGGTGGTCGATTCTATCGATGAACTATGACACACATATTATTAATGAAGAAATATTGTTCTGTGTTATGAGTGTTGTTTACAGTTTGGGGTGTCCAGTGTTGGTGTGGTGGCTGACGTATCCAAAAAATAGGACAATGATTTCTGATTTCCGACTCTATACATAGAAACACTGATTTCTTGTGTTTTTATGTGTTTCTATGGAGATTCCTTGGTGGCATCTTTGTAGGTATAATTTAATAATTGTGCACACCTATTCCTTATTAGGATTCCTCTGTGTAGAATACCAGGTAGGATTCTTGAATGAGTACGTGATGACATCCAACAGAGCAATGATGCCTCGGTGTAGGGTCCTCTTATGGTGTTCGAAACATCTGGGGGTGAACCAGAAGCACCACCACTCATTGGGAAGCAGATGCAACCATCTCCACATGTATATGGTGACTGAAGACTGAGCGTGTTGCATGATTTTTAGTGGTAGAGAGCTCTGGGGTACCGAGGAGAGAAATCTCCCCAGGAAACTGAGGACGAGATGGAGGCTATGGCTACAATTTTCCTCCTAGTTGGGACACTAGCAGATCATATGGTGATCCTAGATGCTAGTATTTATCAGTTCATAGCCATGAGGATGGTCCACATGGTGAAAAGGCATCTGTACATGGACCATTTCCCGAGATGGTACCTTTGGGTAGTGTTCCAACTATAACACTACCCATGGTCCAATGGTTACAACAGAGAGTACCGTTATAGGACACATTTAGTATTTTTTCCTTAAACATGTTTTAGCATCATATGTCCCTCAGTTTCTGAGATGAGCCCAACTCATAGGTGTTAAGGACTTGGTTGAGAAGGTGAGTGAGAGTTCCTTAGAGCTTCTAAAGCTTCAACTGGATGACTTGTTGTCATCTGAGTATTCATTGAGGCATACCGACCATCCTTTCTAATTGTTTAATATAGTATGATTATTGTTTTAGGGATGGGACCACCGAGAATGGTGTGTTTATGGACATCCAATCCACCTGTAATCCTATATGCATTCCAACTTATATTAGTGTGCAAGAGATAAGTTTTTTGTTTTTTTATGTTCTTTGGCATAGAAAATATAGCGAGTGAATGTTAGTAGTATGAATGTTGGAAACCAAGCCAGTCTTAGAGACATGGGCATGTAAAATTTTTTGGGATGATGATGTTAAAGGGATGTATAATTCATTATGGTAGCTGGCCTGGATGTGGATCTAGGAGAGTAGCATGAGGTTTAATACATTTTGACATGTTACAACCACCAAATCAACCAGGTCCGCCATAGGATCGTGTAGCTGGAGGATAGGGGAAGGGAGTAGCTATATATGGTCAAGGAGAGTGACAAAAATACACTAGGAAGGATTAGAAGTCTGTTATGTGTCCAATACTAGTAGTCCTATCAATATTGATATATCCCAATAATTCTTTCCTTCAAAAAATCATTTCCATGACCTAGAGTTTTCAGTTAAACCGTTGACTTGACCCTCGCTTCTGGAGATACCATTGAAAGGAGACTCGATAATCACACATACACTGACAGTGTGATATAACACTTTAGGTGAGAGTACCGGTTGGAACCCCTTGGTGGCAGCATCGGAGACATACGATGTTAGTATGATTCTGGACTGGGCATCCACAGTTCATACTCAGATTGACCATATTAGGAAAAATGTTTGTGGCTTATCAACAATGTGGAAATGGGTTTTTCCTTGGGTGGTGAAAAAAAGGAATCCTAGGAAATACTGGGTAAACTCACGCTTAGTAGGGTGTATCTGATCCCTCTTGAGTTGGCCAGACGTACCCTTATGGTGGCAACAGATTTGAGTTTTCAGTTCCAAACAGGTGTGGTAGAGCATGGGAACATCTTTTCAAAAGTTGTTACCAGGATTACCTCCTTGAAGGAAGAGGTACGTCTACATTGGCTAGGTAATACCAGATATTTGTACCCACCTTCTCTAGGGTGGCATCACCCTTTTAATGTTTGACCAAAAGGGGATCATTTCTTATGGATGGAGAAGTGTTAGAAATGAATTTAGGAGATGATAAAGTGAATAAAAGTAGAACCACACTACCCATGACTTGGAGTTAGATGTAGTGGTCTATGCACTCATGATGTGGTGGCATGACATGATGGGTGAATGATATACTGTTTACACAGATCACATGAGTTTTAGGTGTATCTTCAAAAAGAAGAACCTGAACCTGAGTTAGATACTATTGGTAGAGTTCTCCAAGACTATGACTGAGATATTCTATACTCATGGGATGAGGAACATGGTAGCTGATGCACTCAGTAAGAGATTTGGTATGTAGTTGCAGAGTGTAGCGATAGAGAAGATAGCTATGATACAGGTATCCTTTTTGGATTGATAAAGAGACGAATGCCTGTAATCTATTACATTCACACCCCCACTTCATCAGCAAAAATTTTGGTGGGGTGGGAGAACAACTTCAGACATTGACTGCGAGGCCCGACATGCTAAAAATCATCAGGACAGACACCTGAAATATTTTCTAACGGTGGGGATCATGCCATACTCTTCAGAGGACACACCATGGTACTAGTTATACTTTTGAATGAGGTCTTATGTGTGATCCATATATCCCATTTAACGGTACTTCCTGGAGAGGAGAAGATGTAACGGGACCTATAGAATCAATATTAAGGGCCCGAGATGAATGAAATAGTGGAATAGTTTATATCACGTTGCCTCAATTGTTAGTAAGTGAAAACTTGTCAGATCTGACCAAAGTCTTATATTAAAATGAGGAGGGAGACCATTTCTTCCAAAGAGTCTCATCTCGACGTGGTTTGGGGTGATTTGGATGTGGTAGAACGTTATCTTTGAGGTTAATCCGGCCTTTCTATATTCTCAGCAGATCGGGAGAGGTGGTGTACTATCTATTTCATTCCCCATAGATATGTCAGGTGCATAATGTTTTCCATGGGTCGTAAAATGGAGATGCATGCATAATCCATCACATGTTATCAACTAGGGATAGTTGGACATTGATGATGGGTATACTTTTACAGTGTTAACAGTGGAGTTTGAGAATCAGCAGGATCAGGTCCTCTATGGCCAGTCGATACCTTTGGTGTGCATTTGCTAGTAGCACGAGAACCTCTAGTATAGAACATGGGATTGGGAGGCCTAGATTCATGCTTACTTCTCCCATTTTTTTTTCCATAGTCTATGTTTTGGCTTTCATGGAGGTAAATCCCTAAGGTGGGGATAATGTAATGTCCCAGAATTCCCATATATTTTTTTAATTATCTGGAAATATTTCGAGTCCGCAAAATCTAACGGTGCCTATTTTTGAGGCCCGACGTTCCCAGAATGATCCATCAAAGTTATTTATGCTTTAAATTTTATATGTATGTAGTTTTCCTGAAAAATAGGATTTACTATTAAACAATTTCCTGGATCATAAATCTGAGTGCCTCATTTCACATAGTATGGCATGTTAACCCTAGGCGCGATTTATGTTTAGTCGGTGCAAGACTCCTGTGAGAAAACCCAAAAATGGCACAATCGTAAATAAAATAATTAATTAAAATTAATTTATTTTTCAAATTCATATATCTCAAAAATGGTAACTTGGATTAAAAATAAGAGACGACCGCAGAACATGTGAGGGTATGCACTCATTACAAAGATACAATCATATGTCTGTGCGGTCCACCCGTGAATTTTAGTTTTGGACATAAATAAATAAATTTAGTTACAATTGTTTTTTATAAAAATAAATGACATAATAATGGTAACTCATATTGGAAATCTGAGAGTATCATTGGGTTCGTTGATGAATTTTTTACCTGGGATAATCCTATTCTCGACTGGCGCAGGTTGAGGGTGACTGTTAATAATTTACTAAACACTTTTTAGGTACGTTCAGTAAATGCATGAGCATTGTTTTTTGACATTTAAACAATTACTCGGATTGAAAATACAAGGGCACCATTGAACTCATAGCACTAGATTTCACTGAAGGCATTCATCACATTGATCTTAGTAGGTCCAGAGAAAAGATTAGTTTTTGGTACATTTAATTGAATAAATAAAATAACATTATTATTTTATTTTTATTCTTTTCCACCAACAGACAAGAAGTAAGGTTGGAATTGCTACAAATCAAGCTAATAAATGGATTGACCCTCCAATTTATGTAACAAATAACATTGGGGGAAATTGGGATGATTCCAAATTAATGAGCCACATTAAATTCCAAAGTCATTACTTACCCTCCCCATCTCATATATATATAGAGAATATGGGGAGGTACCAAACCAAGTACACCACGATAAAAGAACCTTAAAATATGGATCTGACCCAGTAAGAGGGGATGGGAGATACCAAACCACGAAATTAAAGGAGACATATGATAGGCGTCATTGGGAACTTGTTTCTTGAATGAAGAACATCGACCCACCATCATGTGCAGATTATATCCAAAATGTTTTCAAGGAAGGGGGTTATTTTCATTCATGAAATTTTTTGATTCCCACTTCCACATTCTTAAAATTATACAAATTACATTGGTAAACTAACTAATAGGTTGACCCACAATTCATTCATCTTTATGGGTGGTTGACATAGGGATTCTTTTTGAATTTATCTTGTTGTTTAATTCAATTTCTTATTCAACATCTTTAATTTTATCCCCCTTTTAACAAGCATACGTAGAAGGTGAAAGCATAACAATCATGTCTCGAACCATACGCCACTTTGATACATCCTTGTACCTCCAAAATAGTCTGACAGCGTGATAAAATGGACTGTGTACATGGTGGGAAGTGTGTTGACGAACTCTGCAAGTGGATGTCGTGGTAGAAGTCCGCGATGGTAATCAGAGCAAGTAGCACCAGATGGCCACAGAGGAGGTTTGTCACACCATCGCATGCCGTTAGTGGGTAATGAGGATATGGCTCATCAGCCACGAAAGGCGAATAATTTGGTCAGCTCATCCGATGGATGTTGAAGGGAAGGGTGGTGTGCTATCGCGTTCCCCCAGATAGCAAGAGACTGCGACCGATGTCGCAATAGAGAAGGTGAATCACGTGCCTCTTGTGGGTTTGCCACTGATCGTGAGTTGCCTTTGTGGCGCCACTGCTTCAAAGATAAAATGTCCTTCGGCTGTTCGAGATCCTGGTGTAACAGCTGTCGCGAGCTGCCTGCTAGAATCATTGTGATCCGTACCCATCGCGGCTGGACGACCCTCCATTGGGCCACTACCAACGGGTCATGCCTAGTAGGGGTCCGAGCATCCTATTTATGGGCCCCAAATTATATGACCTTGGACGCCCATGCAGGATTCCCATTTTTGAGGCCCAGGACGGACCTCGACCCAGCGGGCCAAGTTCGCCGCAACCCACCCTAGACCAGGTCATGTTGCTTCTGTCCAACCAGGTCGGACTGAACCCTAGTTCAAAAACAATTAAACCGAATTATTGTTGGAACCAGACATCCATTTGAAAAACCATCTATAGGATTGGGGTCCTTAGAGTGAGATGGTACTTCTGACTGACTCCATTAGGGTTTTGTATAGACTTGGGGTACGTCTATTTTGGATCGCACTAGAATCCAACTGGGCCCACTACACTGAAATCCCAATAACACACAGACCGAGTGTCCAATTTATAATCCATATATTGCATTAGAACCCTAATGACATAGTTCATCATCATGTTACTACCTTGTGAGATATCGTACCCGTAGTAATGCGACTAATATCATTAGAAGTGGTTCTCCAATCCATGCTACGTACAGAACCCTATAACGTGATGAGACCTGAAGAATACATGAAGATAGCCATGGTTGGAAGCATGTATGTATGACCCTGCGACCCCCCATAGGGAAGAGGCTATGTGTGACCCAACATGCCTATGGTACCTATCAGGGATGCGTACCATAGAAGTTAATGGTTAGTGGGAACCGGATCTAGGTGACCCGGTAGACCCATTATACTCGATAGAGGAGGAGTTCACCTACAGTTGAGGAGTTTTAGGTTTTTTACTGACAATGTTACATTTACTACCCACGAATATACATTTTGGAGACTCCCATACATATCAAGATGCATCGAGTTGATTGAGGATAGGGTCTCCCAAAAAAACTATATATGGAACCCTACAGTAGGCTGAGACCTGATGATTGTCTGACAAAAGGCCCAGTGGAAAGAAGACCTATGTGACCATGCAAGCCAATGGTGGGGAGATGCTTTGTGTGACTCGGCAGACCCATGGTACTCGACAGAAAGAGTATCGTTGTTCAGACAAGGTGGGAAGCGGCTCTCTATGATGCAACATGCCCCTGATGGGAAGCAGCTCTATGTGACCAAGCATACGCACGGTACCCATCAGGGATATGTACCAAACCCGTCCATGGATAGTGTGAATTGGATTTGTGTGACCGAGAAGGCCCACTATACTTGATAGAGGATGAGTTCTCCAAAAATGGAGAGTTTATTGATGTGATAACCATTCTAACCTTGACCTAATGTGATACCTGGTGTGAGGTGACTTGTGTTATGTGATTTTACATCATGAATTGTGGTTTTTCCTCTTTGTAACTCTAGGAGTCTTATGGGGTTCTCGTGGTCCCTACTGAGTATTTTTATACTCATCCTTGCACGGGCTTCACCCACACCTTGTTGTGTCAGGTGAAGATGAAATACAACATTGATTGGGTCTGAGGGAGCATGGACCGGGTGGTTCTTGGAGTTAGACCTTGTTGGTGTGATGTGACACATGGACTTCCGATCATTACTTATACCTACCCTTCAGTTAGGATCTGTGGTGGACGATCCAGATCTATCTGTCATTTTTCATTAGTTTGGTACTTTTTCTATTGTACTGGTACATTCTTGGTTGGGATTGTATTCTGGCCCCCCTTACATTTAGCACCCATTAATATAGGATGTTACCTCACATTTTCTTTTGTTGGCTTCTCGTCTTTTTGGTTTCTCATATTTGGGTTCTACTCTTTGAGTTTATATAGGTTTAAAGGAATTGCCTTTCCATTTTAGGGATACGTCTTTTCAGTGCTAGTCGCCATCCCCTATCATATGGATGGCAGGTTTTGGGAAGTCACGACACAAGCCCCGTGGTATGGGTCGTGACATTAGTAACCCTATATTACAAAAACCATTATAAAATAAAGTTTGATATAGTTAAATTTTTAACCCCAAATTCATTATAGAAATTTGAAATTCAATTAAAAAAATTGAACCAAAATACTCTTATACGTAGGAATTAATTTAATATATACACATATATCATTGATTATTTTTAAAAATTAATTAATTATGATATAGTTATAGTAAATAAATTTTTTAAAGTTAAAATAGATGTTCATTATTTATCTATAATAATAATAAAATTTCAAATGTGGGAGGTGTCCAAATATTGAAAAAATGGTCGATAGTAGCACACAAATATATTAAAAAATTAATATTTATAATATATAAGTTACTCCTATTAATAATTACTTATTTAAATATATGTTTTACAAGATTGTAGAAATTGGAGGAAAATAAAATAAATATGTCAGTTAATGATTTTTTTTCCCTTTGATTGAAATTTAATACTATTTCATTTAATGTAATAGAAATTTATTATACTTATTTTCTTCAGTACATGTTTTGATTTACTAATGAAAAAATTAATATAGAATTATGATTGATAGTCATGTTCTAGAGTATTAAAAATATAATATTTTACATAGGTAATTCATCAATAGATTGAATATAATAAAAATTTCAAAGTAGAAAACATATCCACGTGATGGAATGTAACAATTGATAAAACACATTATATTTGAATATAGATATTAAAATTTATTATAAATAAAATGTTATCAAAAAATGTTTATTCAACTAATGAATAATGTACTACTAAATAATGAATAAAAATTTTGTAACAAATAATTATAAATTGAATTTATTATAAACCCAAAAGATTATGATTATAATAAATTATCTGATATACATGAAGAAGAAACAATACTTTACACTAATTAAAAATTGAAGAAATAATGTATGGATAAAAGTTTATAATATATGGATTAATTAAATTTAAATAATATTATAAATGTGTAACATGGATATGAAAATATATGATTGAATGGTTTTCCAATACTATATCATTATATTAGAAGAATGATTATATTGGGGAACATAAAAACAAAAAACCTAAAAGATTAAAATTCATTCCATATGGTTATTAAAATTAATGATGAGTATAATGAAAAACAATATGTTAGAAGAACATCTATAATTAAAGGGGGAAGGGATGTTATTTAAAAAATTAATCTACTATAAAAATATAAACCTGTGTTAATTTATATTTAATTATTGAATAATATTATATGGTTTTCCTATATTAATATTGTATTGGAAAATTAATTTTTATATAAATTAGTGAATGTTCATAATCAAATATATCATTCCTAATTACACATTTCAATGACAATAAATTTACAACACCTATGGAATTATTTAAATATAGAAAAGTAATACAATTCAATGATAAAAAATAAATATCAATTCTATAATATATATTTATGGTTATACACTAGTAATAATGTTTTTATAACAAATTTATATTTTAAAATTATAATTACCTTATAAAAATTAAAATTCATCTTCTAAATTTCAATGACAAAAACACTTTTTCAGTGATTTTAACATCCCTCATTATCATTTTCAAAATAATAATATAAATAATCATATAAAATTGTTTTAAGGGATTCAAATTTTAGGATATAAAAATATTACATAATATTGTAATGTGAAAAAATTAATATAATGAATATTTAAATGTATAAAATATTATATTATATATTCTACCACAGAGATTCTAATTACATGTATTGGTAACTACAAATAACAATGATATTATGCTAGTAAAACCTCAATATCATCTTTATCATGTAATATGAATTTTTTTTAATAGTATATAGTTTGTCAGAAATAAAATAAGTAGTGAATAATTTTCCAAAATAGAATTATAAAACATTTTATATTTTTAAATTTTTTTCAGTATTTTAACCAATCCAATGTCTATTTTGATTTAAAAAAAGAGGATAATATTTTTCCTTTTGCTGATAGAATTACCAAAACAAATAAATCAATTCTTTTAAATGACACATCAAATATATAATTTTAGGTGGGATAGAAATCAGGGTTTTGTAATTGTAATTAATTTTTTGGAATACATGAAAAAAATATGGCAGATCTTATGGTACGGGAAAAAATTTGGTCACTAAAATTAGAATGAGAATCATTAATTGAATAAGTACCCTAACAAAATATTAATTACATTCACTCTAATAAAACAATTAAAATATAATTACCCATTTTAAAATATTTTTAATATTTATTTACTCATTTTTTATTATTTATATTATATTAATTAAAATGATTTTTCAATATTTTATCAAAAAAATAGAGGATAATAGTGTATAAGATATGTGATTTTGATGAAAAATAATTTTCCAAGGTTAATATATTTAATGATTATATCGTATGGAAAATAACTCATATATTATTTCAATTTATTCATTTTATAAATCAAAATATAATGTTTTTATCCTGTCCTATCTATTGACATTAGAATTTATGATTACATATACTTTTTTATCATGTGTTATTGTTATAAAAACGGTATCTCTATTCAATAGTTACCTAAAT
Organism: Viscum album; assembly: GCA_963277665.1. Lineage (NCBI taxonomy): Eukaryota > Viridiplantae > Streptophyta > Magnoliopsida > Santalales > Viscaceae > Viscum > Viscum album. The sequence continues at coordinate 1,972,485,139 of OY728132.1, forward strand.
AGAAAAAATATCATAGTTTTTGTTATTGATCAACATATATCTATACATTTTACTAATGTTTTCAATTATATGTTATTTATTTATTAAGGAATCATATCAAATAAATAATTGAATAAAAGTAATGTAAAAAATTCATAGCCGCATGAAATTATATATTTTATTCTAATTTGTGATATTATATAATATTAAAATGGTACTGAATTTTAATATTACTGTACTATTAGAAAAATACAATGATCTATAATTTTCAATGATGTAATTATAGTATTCAGTTTTATAATTCACTAAAATATTGTACAGAAAAATGATGTAAATTGAATGGTTCATCTATATTCTTTTTATTTTTAATGATTGTATTTTATATTAATTTTTTTTATTTTCTGTATTACATGGAATATTCATTTTCGATATATGGAATAATATATTCTCCAAAACTTTTTTATTTTCTTCATCTAGATAGTATTAGGAGAATTTATTATATTGATTTAAATACTAAGTATCATTTATCTAGTAAATCATTTCATATATATGTGAAATATTAGTACATTATTTTAATATTACTATATCAATGGATAAAACATCAAATATTAATATATTAAAAAAAGATATGTCCTTTAGACTTGGATTATATATATTAAATAATTGTAAAATTATATATTTCATTGATACAAACCAAAAAAATGTAAAATTACATGTATTATTTGTTCATCGTTTTATTTAATTCCATTAAACATTACCATTATACATGTTAATCATATTATATCATTAAAAACTATACATATTAAAAACTATATAAAAAATATTTAGAAAATATTTTAGGAATCATTTCATATGTAATATTAATATTATATTATATTATTGTATTTTATAATTCGATCAATGAAAATACAATAATAAAAAATTACCAAAAGCTGTTATACTATGACAACAAGAAATTTTTTGATTTAAAAAATGCTTTAAAATTTAACTTCTATGTTAAAATGCAAAATTATTTCTACTTATATAGGTGTACAATATTCACTCCATTGATAATTGTTCCTCTTGTTGATCAATAAAAAGAAATTTATTTGGAAAACCCGAATGATTTTATCTTGGTGATTTTGTTGTGATTCTCTTTGTTGAAAAATCTATATTTCAATGATTCAATATTGTTAGAGTTTTCAATGTATATATTTTTTGGGGTTCAGTTTCCTAGTTTTTTTATAAATTTTATTGACAAAAAAATGGTTTTATATTGAATAAGAGTATTTTTCACATAGTTTTTCATGGAACATTGTTCGCATAACATGAAGCATAGTTCATAGGCCTCGAATAATACTGTTCTCAGAACAATGTTCACATAACGTGAAGAACAATTAAATTAATGTGATCCATGGATTTGATGGATCATATTTTTTAGACCACTAAACAAGGATATAATGGACTACAATTCATGGACTCTGAATCATATAGTTTTTATATTATAGTTCATGGCCCTTAAAAGATGGATTTATCATTATTTTTTTTCAGACCATGAAACATGGTAACATGAACCTCTTCATTTTCATAATTGTGTTTTTATTTAAGAATATGAATTTTGTTATTTACGAATTACATCATTTACATTTGGGGAAAAATTTAATATATAGACTGCAAAACAGTTCATAGTGAATTCTCTATACCATTTTTATGGGTATTCGAGATTATTTGGTTTTCACAATTTATTTTTCTATAACGAGAACTTAATCAAATAATGGTGTATAGATATTTTCAATATTAAGGATCACCAATAAAATAACTAATGTATTTAATGAGTATTTTGTGAGGGTGGATTTAGTAAAGGATGATGCATTTCACAAGGATCAATTTTTTAAAGTTTATAATTCATTATTATTTTCTATAATGGTGTTTTTCAGGGATCAGTAGCTCTCATATGATCGGGGACCATGATGTAGAGGCATCCTAATATGGAAAAGGTATACTATGGTGAAGTTTCATTCCATGAAGTATAAGATTACTACAAATCACTCAAGCCATATGGTTCAATACGGTTCATAATGGATTCAATGTAGATTACAAAGGATTTAAGGAATTTCATTGAAGGAATAAAAAATATTTCAGAATAATTTTATAAGAACTAACCATACATAGAATATGGTATTTCTTATACTATGAAATTATAAGGAATCAAAAAATATTTTACCTACATTTATGATGAATTCAATATTTATAAAATGGGGACAAACATGTTTATTAACTCTTTGTGGATCAATTATTGTGCAGTGGGAAAAGGAACGTAAATAATGTGAACATTTTCACCAACACTGATCCATTAGATGAGATCCAGGGAGTGCCATATCTGAAAGAAATGAGATTCCCCTAAAATAGTGAACCCAGTAATCATGGGCATTTAAATGATCTGCAGTTAACATTTTATATTAGAATTGAGCCATATTTGATTTTGTATATTGACACATAACTGTTGTATGCTATATGGGGATATCCTCGTATGGGTGAACCATGTAGAATCTTTTTGTCAAGTGAATTATTTCATGTATATCCATACATGAAATGAGAAATAGTGAGAAGGGTTTTTTTTAATAATAATGAATCTTGATTTGAAGGGTATGTTATTTTAATCACTCATACCTTATTTCACCCCCATCTTAGTTTATTTAACCTAAATGGTATAATAGATTGTATCAAAGGTAATTGTTTGATGTCAATGGTTCTCTATTAGTTGAAAACAAAGACACTGTTAATTATAAAGGTATTGTTATCATTTATGGAGATAATTTTCTTTTATGTGAGAATATAATTAAAAACTTATTTCAATCACTATTTATGGATGTATTTATAGTTACAATTCATGGAATTGTTTCTAATAATGATAATAATGTTTTATCAGAATTATAGCTTCGATAATTGGTAGTTGATTCATCATGAATCAATTATTTATGGGGATAAATATCCAATTAATTCAACAAAAATGTTATATAATGTAAATCATCTAATGTGATGTGGGAATAGTTGAAAAATATTTTTGAGGAAGACTAAATATTGGAGATAAGAAACAATGTATATTCTATTGATCAAGTATGGGGATTTTAGATGGAACCCTATTAAATATATCGATTGATTATTTTATAGGGTTAAGATTTTTTTGGAAGAGATGCATGGTCTCATAGATATTATTGAAGCTATAAATATTGTTAAGGGTATATTTATAAATATACCACCTTCATTTCATTTCAATGTTTCCGAATTGGATGATAATGATCCCATTTCGGTGATTCTATTAAGCTTACATGGTATTCATTTCCCACACATAGGAGATATGATGATAATGATGTTGTAGAAAAGGGGAAGTCCGAGGAGGTGTGGTTTAAGGCCATGAAGAAGATAAATATTGAAGATAGTCATGATGAATGAAAATTGGATAATATAATTTCACATATCACATTAATTCTTCTTATCGGAAGAGTAATGTTCAATGGAAAATAGCTTCTACATGTTTTTTATTTTGAAAGAATTGATATCTTGTTGTAATGTATTCAATATTGTTTCGATATGACAATAATGATAATGTATATGTTCATGTAATAAGCATTCATTCAGTGTGAAATGTTTTAGCATAAAAAAGATAAATTTATTTAAAAAGAATAATGTAGTTTAAAAATATTATTATAGTTTAGAATAAATTTAGGCAAATTATTTGGAGTACTCCAATGATAATTACATAAATTATAATGCATTAATTGTTAGAAATTATCAAATAATATTAGATAATGAAAATGATTATGGATAATTCAAATGAATAGGTTACATTTAGATCGAATTATAAGATATCCATGAAGACATTTATATTTGGATATAAAAAAATTCAAGAAAAAATTTTATATAATGATTCCATACTCTATATGAAACTATAGGAAGAATATATTTATGACCTAGAGGATGAAATTGTTGGAACTCAATCTTCAATGCCAGTGAAATCAATTAATGATTTTGAGGAAGAACTCCAAATTGAAGAATAAAAAATTGAGACCAATTGTTTGAATAAAACTAGATGAGGTCAAATAAACTATTTTGAATAACTCAAACAAGATGTTTTCAGTATAAGGGGAAACTTGAAAGATTATGAGAAACTATTAACTATGAAAAAGATGATATAATAGAAAAAAATTAAATGTAGAATTCATAATTCTCGTCAAATAGAAAAAATAATTTTAGATAACGAGAATAATTAATCAAAACAATATTTCATGCATGGGGAATTATAAAAAATAGAACAAATTAATAGTTAAATTTTGACCACAATTTCTAACTCCATGGATAATTAATGATTTGGGTATGAATCCTAACAAGAAGATTATGATAACCCAATATTCATTTTTGTGGAGTTGTAATGATACACAAGAATTCTCAAGGCATTTTATGTTATTATTATCGATATATGAGAAACACAATATATTACAATCACATATCAATGATTTATTAATGGGATGAATTCCAAAATATGAGACCATATAGAGCTAAATTATATTTGACATCATTAAAAGGTCTATTTTTCGAGTGTATATGATTCATATTGATGGAAATATATTATTCAATATAAAAACATGTGCTGAAGTTGACTAAATAAAGTCATAAGTGGAAACTCAATTTCAAATCAAATAAGATGAAAAATAAAATCTATTTTCAAAATTATATGATAAAAGTGGTACATTGTGCCCTAAACATCATCAATAATAATATTCAAATAAGTTTATGAGAATGAAAATAGATTAACATGCTATGGTAGTAGATATTTCATTCAAAGTATCAAATCACGTTATAATATTGATAAATAAATATGGATTCCCCAATCATATGACTAGAAAATAGTAACTAGTCACCAAAATCAAATACATCAAGGAATTTATTGATAAACTTGCAAATTATAAAGGATTAATAATTATTAGCCATGGAAATGCAATATCTTGTAGGAAAAAACATTGAAGTTCATATTTCATGGTTGTATAATCCCTCCTCCACAACTTGTATATTACAAGCCCACAACGTGACTTGAGACACACCATATTCTTTTAATGATATTATATATCATTTTCTATAAATATTAAGAACACTTTTTTAGTGAAATATTATTAATGGGATTCTCTATCTTGTATGCATAGAAATATATATGTGTCTTTCTACCCAAGAAGAAGAAAAAATTTAGCGGTATAACTGTATCGGTCATTTAATGTGATCTTCATAGTGGGATCTAATGAAATGTGACACTACTCAAGACCAAACTAGGTTTTTATTTTATCAAACAAGTATTTGTGATTCTTGTCAACAAGGGTAGATCGTTTTAATGAAATGCATGACTGAATTGAAAATGAAAAAAATAAGTGCATCATTTGGTGTATATTAATTCATATAGAACTATTTCACTAATGGATATTCATGAGTTGATATATAATGATCTATTTAATGATGATTTTAATATAATTTCATGGGTTTCAATTATCTCACACTGGTATGTGGTTTTCACTTAAGTAATAACTATTTGAAAGTAATTTGATGACACTATAAGTCAATAAATCTTGAATATTTAAATAGATAATGGAAAGAAGTACAAAATAATATCGATGTTATGGATTCTAAAGATATTCATCGAATAAAGAACTGTTTGTTAGTAGTAAACCCTCCATACAAAAATTTAATATCAAAGATAAGAAATTAAATATTCAATAATATGGCTAGAATAATGCTCATTGAGATAGTCCTTCATGAATTGTTTTGAAAAGAATTATTAATGACATAATTCTACAGATAAAATATATAAATATTTAGTCTGAAAGAATATAATACATCATATAATATATAGTATTGATGATATAAAATGTTGAATTACATTATAGTGTTGAGAAGTAAGTGGTTCATTGTCAATAAGGATAAACTTATGATGATTGAATCCTATAGAGATTAAGAGATTTTTTTTGGAAATTCAAATAATTGGGAAACTTGTAAAATCATTAATAAGAGGATGTGAATCATGGTAGAATGATATAATGTAACTATTGTAGTTATTGATTTGATTATTTCAAAAATATATAATATTGCTCCAGATGTTAGTGAAAAATACATAAGAAGGTCATGGGATTTTATTGTACAAGGGGGTGATTTAGTAGAATATTCTGATAATGAAAAAAATGAGAACAAAGCAGTAAGTTCAAAATGAACTGGGAGAGGTTCCAAAATTGATAGACATACCGAAATCAGTGAAAAAAATAACCAATGAATAAAATTATAATGATTAATCATTAGAAAAATTCATTATTATCATATGTTGGGAAAACGTTAACTAAGGAATTGAAGATAAACACTAGGTGCAATATATAAATGAAGTCCGTGACAAATGTATGAATAATTGGACATTGTAGATTGTTTATAGACAAACAGAATGATCACTGTGGAAAAATGGATCATTCACAATAATATGAATGAATATAGAATAAATATTACAAATAATGAATAGTTAGTGTGTAAAGGGTAATACCATATATTCGGTATTGACGTTGATGAAAAAATTTCAAAAATTTTGTGAAAGAAACAACAAAATTATTCTTGTCTGTAGTAGTGCAAAGAACGCTCAAGGTTTTCTAGATTGATGAAAATCCATTTTTTCTGAATGGGATATTAAAAGGGGATGTTAGTATTTATCATCTACATGTTTTTCTCTTTCATGAAGATGATAAAATACATTTTCTAGATCAAGGAGGCACTATATGAGCTGAAACAAGTGATGATATAATGGTATTTAAGACATGATTAGTTATTTTAGAAAATTATTTTTCAACATAGTGGATTTTATTACATTATAATTGTCAACAATGAATTTCATAAAAGGAATATGGTGATGATATTTGTCATTGAAATAATATTTTTTGCATCAAATAATGTACACTTCAAAAAGTTCACATAATTCAAGAAAAGTGAATTCAAAATGTTAATACACGGTGAACTCTAAATTTTTCTTAGGTTAACTAGTTACCTAATGGTAGAATCCAACATTAATTTCAAAATATAAATAATAAAAGTATTTTTTGGGTATATTTGGAATGAATTACTCCAAGGAGATGATGAATCTTGTCGCTGCCCGAATGAAACATTCATGGGATGATTAATAAAATGCGGTTAATGTCTTAGAATATAGGAAAATCAATAGAATTTTATTATACATGACAATAAAGGACATATTTTTTTCTGAATTCTATGTAGAATAATATATATTAAATACCCAAATAATCCCAATTGTAGTAAAAATAAAACATTAGTATATCAAGGGAATGGGGGGTTTTGGATTAATGTACAATTAGAATTATCTAAAATAGTTTTTGGTCTATAAAATTTTTTATTGGTCGAATTATGTAGTGAATAAAAAACTATATATGGATGTCCATTCTATCATGGAATATCATGGATTTATTTTATATGAGAAAACATGATTTTGTAACATTAAGATGCACAAAACATGAATATATTATAGGTACTCAATATTTCTTATAGTTATTATTGGTGAAGGGGAATTTTGATTATATGGGATTCTAGTGAGGTCAGTGACCATAATCTATTTTCATAATTCACGAGATATTGATTGAAGAAAAAATATAGACAGCCAGTCATGGAAAAATAACATTAAAATTATGAATGATTTCATCATGGAATAAGGTGGATTAATTTCTTCTGACATTGGTATATATGCATAAAGAACATTATTTTGTGGACATTATGATGAATTCTTGTCACAAAGAATCATTTTAGTTACATTGATAGGCTTTGGAAGCTTATTTGACTATCCTCACCTAAAGAAGGGTAGATATGAGAATCCCTCACCCATAGGAATGATTTTTTCCCTAATGTTCTAATTTGTGTTCTTCACATTATTACATTCCACATATATGTATCCTTCATTCATCTAGTTCATGTTGTATGAAAATATTCTAGTTTTCTTGTAAGTTAACATGGGATGACATTGGAACCCTGACGGTGATCCTAACATACTGCACTAAAGATATTAATGATGTTATGATGCTTGGAGGACCCTCTAGAACTATGAAATCCATTAATGGGAAATAGAATTTATTGAAAAGTCTGTCAAAGCTTAGCAAAAAGAATTTACAATTTTTATGATGAATGTCAATCCAAAATATTATAAGGACTTGTTGATGTTTTCCAATGTGCTTAGAATGACTCAACTAAGGAGGGGGATCGAGAAGATCCTAGTGGTTGTCCTAAATCCTAAATGGATGATCATAATATAGATCCAACTGAGTCACTCTAAGTGGATTAGGATCAAACATGTCATTTTTTGAAATAATTCTTTAAATCACAATATAGGAAAGGAAAAAACCGACGGTGGATGTTGTTGGGATGATTACCCCAAACCCCCCCCCCATAACCTAAGAAATGTAGGGACTACAACAATCTTGAATGGACTATAGTTACATGGTATTTTGATGGATCTAGAAAGGTCAAACCACTAAAAACCCAATAGGTAGAGGACCATTCGAATGTGGTCATGGTGGTTGAGGAGGAGGACAATGAAAGAAACATGTATCATGTTTTCATAGAAGTTTAGTTGATTGAAGTGCCTCCGGGAGAGTAAGTTGATTCATGGATTAATGAGAAAGATAAAATTTCACACCTAGAATATTGTAATAATGAAATTTCAAAGGAGAAATATATTGAAATCAATAAATGAATGTTCAAGATAATGATGAAAGAATACAAGAAAAATCATGACTTCAATTTTATGGATATTCCCTGGGAATGATATTTTCCGTTACTTTTTTTCTCTATTTTAGGTAGTTTGGAATTTTTGTTGTTTCTTTTGATCGATCAATGAGATAAGTAATGTTTTTCCAGCTTGGATCCCCTTGGTTTTATTCCCATAGACCCTCAGTGTTCTTATATGATGGATCAGTTACATTGGAATGTCTTCCTATATTGATCTCTTGGGATGTATAGGATCTTCATTAAAGATCAAAAAAGGTGGCTACATGACTCAACACAAGAATGGGAGTCTTGGGCTTCTTACAACTACATAGACTACTCTTGAATCACTGATGACGTTGTTCTTTTTCTAGTATCATTTCTCTATATGTTGGATTTTATCACCCAAAATATATACTGGTGGAAGCTATTTATACATTGTGTATGCATTTTTTATTTTAACATTAATAAATCCCCTCTGGGGCTTTAATTGGGAGACCAATTCATGTCACTGCTTTTATAAAAAACCATGGCTATACAAAATACATGATCATATTATATTATATTTTATTATATTTTTTTAAATACCATTATGTATCATTTAGATTGATAATATACTCATTGAATAGTCGCCATATGAATAGTATAAATTTACAAATTTCACATTTCAAATTGACAAAAAAATATTAAGTGATGACCTCAACTAGAAGGATTATACCTTATGAATCCCATTTATTAGAGCTTATGTGTGAGATAGAATCTTTGATATTTTCCCTTGACCACGACTAATATTTTCTCTTATAATGTAACAAAGTGAAAAATAATTTTCTAAAAATGTTCAAGCCTATTGAGATAATGGTCCCAACTATTCTAACTGAACCACCAAATGAATGAACCTACATCACGCACAGTGGTCTAATTGGTTATGTGAGTATATTAAAGGGATATCTATCAAGAACCATTAAATATGATTATAAGATTTTTTTAAAGAATAATGAATATAATATAATCACAGTTTTGTTACATTTTAAATGATATTATGTTTGATACAATTAAAAACAAATATTAAATTTTTGTAATATTCAAATTCAATTAAAAAGTTAATTTTGATTAAATAATTGGAATTTGATTTATATAATATTTTTATAAAATAGTATTATCAAAACAAATAATCAATGTAAATGATCATATAATGATTATTAAGTAAAATGTTATTTTTATAATGTTTCATAAAAAATTACAATAATATCATTATTTATAAATATATTTCAATATTATTACAGAAAATAAAATAAAAATATTTTAAAAAATATTTTTTATGAATATATTATTTTTAGAATCATAAAATAAAAAATATCCAACGTTAAATTTTCAAAAAGATCCAGAGATAGTAGACTGTTCGTGTAAAAATATAATACCATATAAATATACCGTATGTTTTATGATATCATAATAACAAAAAAGTGATATTATAAATACAATAATTGGTATCCACAACAAAATATATGTTTTGGATTTAATATAATGTTATTTTCAATTTATTTAATAAATTTTATAATTCTATTTTGAATCATCCAAAACCAGTATTATATTTAAATGTTTTAAAATTATTTATGTAATAGAATGACTCACCATTTCTTTATAAAGAGTCTTTTTTTAATATGTTATGAAATTGTAAATATGTAACAATGATAACCACTCCCATTTGGCATTATCGATTTTCAAAAACCATTGGATGGTTTTTTGTTTTTGTTAATTTATAACCTAGATCCCAAAACCAAAATAAAAATGAATTCCCCCAGTTTCCCAATATATTCTAATATAGTACCAATTTATCTCCACTCAATTTCTTTTTAGAACATACATTCCCTTCCATACATTCTCTAGAGTCTTCCAATAATTCCCCAAGATCTCAGTAACCCCCTACCAAGCATTTTAAGTCACATACTAATGATAGGGATCAATTTCTCTATCCTCATTATTCATGTATCTTCTTTACCATATATCATTTATCTAAAATTACATATTATTGGATATACTATTCTATATCTCCCATACATAAAATTTTATTTCTAAATGATGAGATAACCCTTTCCCTCTCACCAAATCATTTTATGAATTATTATGTAATGTAATTATATTACTGAAATTTATCTGTGATTTTTTGTGCATAAACATTTATGTAGTGAATACCATTCCCATTCCAAATCAATGTAATTCAACGTTATAGAGCTATATACATTTCAACTATTTTGTATGTGTATTTATTCTATGATGATTGTTCTTGGAATAAAATATGATGATATATAAATCAGTGATGTATGATCTATGTGGTACACATATATATGAGCTTGAAATTACAATGATAGGTGAACCCAAAACTATATATTGATCATATAGATCATGAAATTATAAGATTCATTCGATTTCATATTGTTTCATGGAGTGAATATATTTCTATTATGTAAATTTTTCCACAATTATTTCTTGTTGTTTTAGCAATGACATATGTTTATGATGTATCTTTTTAAGTTTCTTCCTTATTATTCATGTTATGATTATCAATAAATATCAAGTGTCTTTGTTATTATTTATAATCCTTAATTATCTATGTCTTATTTATTATATTATTGTTGATCATGTATTTTCATATTCTATTTTTATACCATTACTGGGCTTTATAGTTCCCCCTTTATTATTTTTGTCCCTAGGTTATCCTGTCCAGTTTTATGTTCGATAACATTAAGGATGTCGTCAATAAATATATTGTTTCTCATATTAAAATTCTTTTGTAATGTTAAAACGTAAAAAATAATGTACACATATAGATATTCCAGGATTTACTACTTTTAATTTAATGCAATAAATAAATTATGAAAGTTTAATTAAGAAAATATTCTTTTCGGTATTTATTAGAGTATTTTTTTGGATTAGGATTAGAAATCATTCGTAATTTCTTAGGGTAAGACTATAACTATGAAATAACACCTTAATTTTTATAATTATATATTAATTTTTTATAAATAAAATATATCTATAATTGCATACAATAAATGGGAGTGTTTCTATAACATACATACTGAGGTTTAACTACTCTGATAAGGGTTGTTTGGCATAACTCGGTGAAACCTAGTACACGAGAATGAGAATTAATATTTACCTACATTGAAAATGTTGATATATATTATTTAGTGAAATAATGAGATCGTTTAGATCCATTATAAAGCTAAAAACACCAATAATATTATATGATATAAAATAGATCAAGGATATGTTATAATAAATCATCGCAATTCGAATGTAATAAATTTCTTGTAATTTATATGTTATCCCTTTAAATTTATGGGATTCCTCATTGTGTCCATAATAGTTTAAAAATAATCATCCTTAATATTCCTTTTATTATGTCTAATGGTTGAAAATTAGAGAAAATATGTATAAAATCAATGCGACGTGCAAAGTGATGACAGTCCCAAAGAGATGACTAACCCAATCGTTGAAGGAATCACAAAATTTTTTATGATGTAATATTAAATAACATAGATTATAAATAGAATACTAAATTAATGGAAGTGACCAAATCCATATAATATAAAAAATGTGATAATTGAGATTATTATGTGGGAAATGCATCTAAATTTCAATAGATAATTTGATGCAATAATCATAGAACTATGGATCAGCTCCATTGAGATGTTATTTGTCATCCCTAAATGTTACAAACAAAATAAGGTTATACTAAGTGACTATTTTATAGAGGGATAATCTTATTAGGGGTTGACATTAATCATAAAAACAAATCCTACTAATAAGATCAAAGTAATTTAATGTATGTAATTTCAAATAATGGGTTTTGATAATTATATCCCTTTCAGTCTCGACATTAAATTAGAAATTGGTTTCATTATCCTCATCCATAAAGAAAAAAATTAAATCAGGGAATAAGATGTACAATACATGATAATTGGAATGTATTACTATAACTTTTTTATGAATTTCTTATATATGGTTGAACAATTCTTCCTTTGGATAAAACTTATTTTATGAAAATACCATGAAATTAGTGGTATTAATGATTATAAAGAAATTTTACAATGTGACCCCAAATTAAAAATGGAGGTCAGAATGTATCAATGGTATCATGTGGATAACAAGATTAAATTGGTTCTTTATTATGAATATGTTATAGAAAAATCTAATGGTTCATTGAAATTTCAGAATCACACATTTCAATGGCTTAGAAAGAACCTACATAGATGTTATCTAAGGGTACTATAGAAATGATTTATGTGAGGGAAAGAGGGGAACATATATAGGGTCTGCTGATATTAGAAACCCATATTTGGTTGTAGAAATTGAATTCATATTCCAGACCACCTTTCATTGTTCATTGAATCAATTTAAAGGAACCATTGATCTTTTCAAACCAATTCACAATGAAAAAGGGGTTTTAGGACAACCGACAACCACCAGAGAATAAAGGGAGTGATTTTCCCATAACAACCACTAAGGTTGATCCTAAAACTGAATTTATAATAGGTACTTTTGTTATTTATACAAGTATATTGAAAAATATATTATTTATGTGTATTTTAATTCCTTCGTATATTGAATGTTTAGTGGAACTATTCAAACACCACCAAAATGCATAGAATTTAATTAATCATTGACAATGGTAAATGAGTAAATTATTACATCCTGAGTATATAACTCCCACTATCACAATTTTAGGGATTAACATTTCCAGGATCCTTATCATACTCTATTTTTATAAATTAGTAGAATTTATGTGTATGGGTTTTATTTCCCTATATAGAGCCGTTATAAATTAAAATAGTAAGGAAATCATTATCCGTATCGTGAATCGTCCCCTGATTCTATACAATATCAAATAAAATGAATAATTTTATTTAGAACGAACATTACAATAAAATATAATATTTCATTATGAGAAGGTGTGTCTAGATAAAATTGCTGTGTTTATAAAAAGATTCACCCTTGAATTCATACCTACTGTGAGGTAATGTGATGATTTGATTTCTAAGAGATTCTCAGGTCTTCTTCCTAGTTGATAGGATTAATTTTTAATCAATTTTTTACCTAGAGAACATATATTATATTAGATTCTATATTGAATTTTTATTAAGGAACATGTGGAGGTAATGAAACAACTACATGAGAATTAGGATAATGGGTTTATAAGCCCATGTACATCAGTATGGGGCACCCCAGTACTATTTTTCCAGATTAATGACGGGTCAATTCACCTTTTAATTCATTATAAATTGTTCAATAGTTTCATAATAAAAAAGGTATATTATTATATAGATTGATCATTTGTTCAATTAGCTATATTGGACTCAATACTTCTCCTATGTAGATCTATTGTATGTATTTTATCAAAGCAGTGTGAAGAAGGAGGACATCCAAAATATTTATTTTTTCAAATGGTATGAGCACAATGAGTTCATAGTGAATCTTTTTGGGTTCATTGATTCTCCAAAATCATTATGTAATTGGTGGATAAGGTCTTAAGATATTACCTTAAAAAATAATATTTATCATATATAGATGATATTCATATATAATCAAAAACCAAGGAAGAGAATAAGGTCAATCTGAGAACTGGTCTAAAAACCCTGTGAAAAGGGAAGAATTATGGAATGAACCACATATGCGTGTTTTGGTTGAAGGTAGTTATATTATTGGAGATTATCATCACAAGTAATGGGATATTTTTTGGAACATTTAAATATAACATTAATTGATGGATTCTTGGGGAAAAAATATATAGTTCATATCCATAGACTCCATGGGTTGGATTGGAACGATATCTAATTTTTGAGAAATTTTTCACAATTTTCAAACACTCTTACCCAGATAACAGAGAGGAGAAAAATGATTTATTTGTATAATAAATCTAAATAAAGAATCATGGACTTGAATATGAGTCTTATGAAATCACTTGAGATCACAATGCCTACATGTGGAGATAATTTTCTGTTATTCATTGAAGCATTGAATAACGTATTGGATTGTTTCTAAAAATAGATTACAATGATGAGATATGCATCATGGATGATGAATGTTCCATAAAATAACTAACCATCATATAATCTAGATATAGTTGATGTGATATTTTATTTGAGAATATTATTCTAGTTTTTCATTAGATATATGTGTGAAAGATATATAGATCAAAAAAGAACCATGTATATATTAACACACAAAAAGAAAAATATGAACCAAAAAAATTTGTTAGAGAAGATCATGGAAAAATAACTAATCAACTCACTACCATAAAAAAATTATAATAGTGTGTAAATAACTATATGTAAAATTGATATAATAATTCTATCATTGATGATAATTGAGAGGTATATAGTCTAGTTAAATTTGGAAAGGATGGTCAAAGGAATCATAAAGGAAGGAATATTATTAGTCCTTTCACAAATGATTTCTCAACAATCACATCTTGATAGTATAATGAATTCACAATTAGATGCGGTGTGAATTACAAAGATAGTGGAAACTATAAGAAAATGGCAATCCTTTGATTTACATGTTATTTAAGATGTTGTTGTAATAATTGGTTTAAGACTATCTGTACCATCAAATACCAATTTAAAAGTAGTTTTTTTTGTATAATGCACATAAATCAACCATTTATATCCATACTAGAAGTACAAATATGTATCGAGATATCCAAGAACACTATTGATGGGAAAATATAATGATAGAGAACATAGAATATATATCAATGTGTATTATGGGATATTCAGTGATGGAGAAAGGGAAAATTATTTGGGGTGAGGCTACCATTACCCATAACTAAATGGAAATGGGAATACATGATTGTGGACAATGCGATAGTACTTCCGATGACATCCATAAGAAAAAAAATTAAATCTCTGTTTTGGGGGATCATCATAAAAATAATTCACACATCATTGAAATATGATGGAATTTCCCACAAGTTCAACTGGAATGGATATACATCAAAGAGGTAGTAAGGCTGCAAAAAACTACCTATATTTATCATAATATATTGAGATAAAAATAATAATCTATATGTTCTAAAAAACTCTCCAACATGTTCAAAACACTAAGATAATAATAAATATAACTTATCATCCTCAAACTGATGTCCAGTATAACTGGACTATTTCCGCACTAGAATATATGTTTATAGAACATTCTATGAAATTAAAAAGATGATGTGAAAAAAATATTCCAGTGATTGAGTAATTATACAAAAATAGTTTCCAATTATGAATCTTAATGGACCTATATGTATCCATTTATCTGAAGAGGATTATAATAACAGCATGTTGAGATGATGTTGGGTAATGAAAATTGATAGGTACTAAAATTTTTGGGGAATTGGAGGAAATTGTTAAGACCATTAAACATCAAATAATTTCTTCTCAAATTTGAGATAAAAACATATTTTCTAGTCATCAATGAGATATAGAGTTTGATGCTAGAGACATATATTTCCTCTATATATCTGAATGGGAAAATGTGCTAATATTTTAGAATAAGGTAAATATTATTCCAAGAAACTGAGGCCCCTTTTTAGACTTATAATCTCATCAATGTAGTGACCGAGAAACATAATATTCCCTCTCACGTGACCTATATCAAGAACATGATGTATTAAATTTATCCATATTTATAATCTACAAAATAGACCCCTCACATGTACTTCATCTAGGGCTGTTAACATTTTATTATAATCTTTTCATTTAGGAGAATCTAGTTATTATATTAGAACACAGATCCAATGTTCTATGAAATAAGTAAATGCCCCATATAAATGTGAGGTTTTGAAACCGAAATATTGATGATGTCATATGGAAATTATAGAAGGTTATGAAAAGGTTTTTCCATCATTTATTTTACAATAATAAATCAATTTTTTGAAATATATATTTTTTAAGGGGTGACAATTTTTTTGACTAGAACTGTTATAAATAAAATTTCACTTTTCATTTAACAAAATTTCATATTATGTAATGTGGATATATAAATATCATTCATTTATTTTACTTTATCATATTAATATGGAATTAAAATAATATTACATATCATTACAGTTCATAATATATCCAATAAAGGGTGATCACATGATTAGTACTAATATAGGTTTTTACCAAATCCAATTGAAATAGAAAAATGAAGTGATGGACTCTCCCATAAGGATCTTGCCCTATGGAGCCCATTTATTAGATATTATTAGGGATATATCATCACTAATTGTATACCATTACCAATCCCAAGATGATATCCAATAACATATTCATAATATAAACAATTCATAATAGATGTTAAAGGTCATCAAAATCACAACCAAAACAATGTATGCCAAACCATCCATTGAATGTTCCACCACCCTACACCTTACTCATAGGTAGTATATGGGTGTATTGATGTGATATGTATGAAGACCCATGAAATATTATAATGTACATTAATTTTTATATAATAATGAATATATTTTCATCCATTTATTGTAACATTATAAATGTTTTTTTGATACAAAAAAATACAACTACTATTTTTGGGTATTATTCAAATTAAATTAATGAATTTATTATATTGAATAAATCAATATTTGAAATAAATTATATTTTAATATAATAATATTTTATAATTTTTTTTATTAAATATATATTATCATATAACTGTTATGATGTAAAATGTAATTTTTTATAGGGGTTTAAAAAATCATATAGTCAAAAAACAAAGATTTTATTAATTTGAATAGATATTTATTGAAAGTTAGAATTCCAATTTCTAAAAATTGAATTTTATTAAATGATTATTTATTGTATTTATACCATCAAAATTAAACAACCCTTAATTTTTCTTAATTTTCTGACTTAATGTGATTATTGGGTGAAAATTAAATGTCACATAAGTATACATTGTGTTTTATAAAATCCAAATGAAATGAAAGTGATATAATAAATACAATAATGTGTATCCAAAAAGAAAAAAAAGTTTTTCCATTAAAATAACATAAATTTATAAATATTTTATTAATTTTACATAGCCCTTGGGAATCCTCCAAAAACATTATTATATTTTATGCTTTAAATATCATTTAATTTTTAGTATATCTCACCTAAACATAGGAAAGGGAAATACTTTTTTTATGTTTGAACATTGTCCTTATAAAATAATGAGAACCAATCTCATTTTGAAGAATCCAAGGCCAAAAAAATAGCATGTCTTTTTTTGATAATTTTATAATGTATATACCAAAATCAAAATAATAAATAAATCTCCCACTTTTCACATATAATCCCAATATTGATCTCTTTTCACTTCAATAAAACTCATTTGAGAAAGCCCTAAATATTTCCTCCACTAAATACATTACCCCAATGGCACCCCGACTTCTGAATACTCCCCTTCAAAACATTTGGTGTCTCGCACTCATGTAATAGATCTTCTCTAATTTCCCCATTATTCAAGCTTCTAGTTTACATTTTTTATTTTATCATAATTTACTTATGATGGGATATTTTATTCCATATCTCTGTTAAAGAAAATTTTATCCCAAAATAATGAGATACCCCTTTCTGTGTCATCAAATGTTTTATGATGTTTTATTTAATGCCCTATTGCTATATAAATTTCACCAAGAATTTCCATGCCTTATCAATAGATTACTGAATACTATACCCATTTCCTATAAAAGGAATTCTACATTATTAACTAATATTTATATTACATGGTACATACAAGTATTTATTCCAAAATCCTTGAACATGTAATTAAATATATGGATGATGAAATCCATGGATTAAGATCTATGTGGAATAGTTATGAATCATAACGAATTGAATGTGATAGGTGCACCCAAAATTATATAGCGCTCCAACAGATTTCGACTAATTTGTCTCATGTGAATTAATTTTGTATATGTAGTGATCTGGATTCATTATTTGGATTTTTTCCACATTGATTTCATTGTGGTTTGTCCTAAATCTTTGCTTATGATATAGTGTTTTAAGTTGCTTCCACATTTCCCATGTTATGATTATAATTGTATATCACGTCTCATTGTGCATGTTAATGATTCCAACGAATAATTTTCCACATTGATATTCCAATTATAAAAACAATATCATCATATTCCATTTTTATTCTCATACTTATCTTTTTATCTCATTCCATTTTTATGTTCCCCTCAATGTTATCCTGTGTAGTTTTACATATGAGCATTTTATGGATTCTTTAAATGATGATCTTTTTCTTATTAAATTGATATTTAATGTGCCTAATTAAAAAATAAAATATAAATCATGATCTTCAGGCTTGTATGATGTGTAATATGTGTAATATTTCAGTAATTAATGTGTAATAATGAGACTGTTTGTAATAGAATTTGTAATATAAAGAAGATGTTTTAATTTGATATTGAAATGTGAATAGTTTTCAACATATCCAATACGAGATATAATTGTGAAAATCCTTATAGATGTATTATAATTGATTTAGGGGTGAAATTTTTGTCAAAAATAAACATTACCTAGATTAATTATAATTTGTTATATAGAAACATATATTTTTATTATAATAATTTTCCCTTGATTTTAAAATTTATGGATTCAAAATAGGGGTTTTGTATTATTGGGAAAACTATTTTCAGAAAAAGAAGTTTGTAGAACGTAGTTCATAGTCCACAAATTATGGATAAAATATAATAAAATTATATAGTTCTTAGAATGTAGTTTGTAGACGGTGAAACATAGTTCATTGACAATTATCCAGGAATTTTTGGATTTTCATCCGTCGAATGAGAAGCAAGGAGATCAAAAACCGTAGTTCACTGACCGTGAAACATGGAGTTCAGAAGACATATTTTTTCACTATGAATCAAGTAGTTTTCTTATTGTAGTTCTTAAATAATTATGCATTGTTGTAGAAGGATAATCGGTTATGGAATTTCATGTGATGATGTATGAAGACACAAAGGGTTTTTGTTTATGGGTGTCACCAAAAACTACAAAGGACTAATGTTCTTTGAGGACCGCATAATAGTTCATAGTTATAGATATATAGCATCAATATAAGGGGTACTTAAGATTAAATGGTTTTTCCATGATTATTTTCTAATATAAATGAACTTATTCACATCATTGTGTAGATAAGAATTCATCAGAGAAGATAATTAATAAAAGAATTTGGGGAATTCAGATGTACTTCACAAGGGATGAATAAATGAAATAGGAATTAGTTCAGGATAATCAATTACATGAATGATAATTTATGTGAAAATATATTCAAAATGGTTATTATATAGTTTGGTAACACACAATGGTAGTGGTGCAATGATGTAGAGGTGGTCCATGAAGAAATTTGTGTCTGTATAGAAGGGGTGGTTTGCAGTAAAAAAGGAGACAAAAATCACTAGATCCTTGGGCTGAAATATGTTCATAAAGGAATTAATGATGTTCACAGAGGAATAAATGATGTTTGTGGAAGGACTAAAATATTTTGGATATTAAATTTGGGCAATATAAAAGTCAATGGAAAAATGTATTTATTCTACCACGTAAAAACACGACTTCAAAATAGAATCTATATACAATTGAGGATTGATTCAATATTGATAATTAGGGGACACAAATGAACATATTTTTTTGGAACCTTTCTAGATTAGTGAGACAAGGAAGAGGAATAATGTTATCCATTCCACTGATAGTGACCCAATTGGATGAATGTTATGGAGAAACCCAAGGAAATGTAGTGATCTGATGCTAAAGATTTTAAAGTCATTGATCCTGGGAATATGTGTGGTATATCCCAAACATTTTATTTTTTATGTGATGCATAGTCTATTTGATACATATGCACATTGGAATTCTATGATCCTTCGTCATGACCCAATGAGGGTGAACCATGTCAAATCAATATTTCATAGGCATAATATCATTTCATTCTATACATAACAACAAGAAATAGTAAAAATAGTTTTTAGTTTAACTACGAATCATGATCTAGGGGGATTGTTTTAATTTTTCATGCGCTAATTCACTCCCCTCATAGAGTATTTATCCCTATTATTCTAAATAAATCCATTTTCATTTTATCAATTTTTTTTCAAACCATTTCTGTTATATTAATAACCCACTTATGGAAAAATAATTCCCTATAAATATAATTTTTTATTTATTTATCTCTTATTATTTTTTCCATTGAAAATAATATCATAGTATGAATTATTCTTCAACCATATTAATATATACAATAAAACAACCTAGACGTACATATATTGAATTTTACTATATAAATAATATACTGTAGTATTGGTTAATGAATTTTATTATTAAACTCAGGATCCACATAATGAAATCCAATAACAATACATTATGTTAATTTAAAATATTATATCTCGAGAATAAATATTCCAAATTAAAATTATTATAGTGTTATTGGATAAAATGAGAAATAAAATATTGAATATAAAAACATTTGTCGTCTTGGTATCTAAGATTAATCAAATTCAATAATATAAATTTTGAAAATAATAAATACAGAAGTACATTAATCACTATATTTTATTATAATGAATATAACCTTAGAATAAATTAAACCAAATAAATAATGGGGTATATAAGTGATGTTAATATAGTTTTTTTGGCATATATGACATTAAGAAATATGAACAATGGAATACCAAAATTGATTTTAAGAAGATTAACTTCTATATTTCTATAATAATAAGAATGATTAATTAGTAAAATTTTCATATGACATGTAATTAAATTTTATTTTAATGAATTCATGTCAAAATAATATTAAAATAAATTTAATGAATATATTGTGTTATATATTTAAAACAAATAATTTAGAAATGTATATTTTAAAAACATGTATGATATATTTAAATTAAATGGAATTTTTTGATACATTTAATGTATTTAAAATATTATTTTATTTACTTAATAGTTATTTAAGAATTTTTAGTTATCATTATTTATAAAGTTCACTATTTTTAAGTATTTATATAATATTATTTGGATGGTAGAGACATTATTTAATCAAAAAAATTGTTAACTGTAAATAAGTAATAAATTTTTTATGAAATTATATTTTATAAATTTATAAATTTATATAGGTAATATTATTTTTATTTTCCATCAACATAGTAATTTTAAATAATAATATTTTTATATTTTAATAAAAAAATGTTTCAAATTAATAAATATGAAAAAATTTAATTATACCATTGATGTTATATAAATGATTAATTATCAATGTGATAATATAAAAAGCATTTACTAAAACTCAATAGAATAAGTTATTATCAATATTATATATAATAATTTTTTTAGTGTATGAAAAAACTAGTGTTATTAATAATTTATACAATAACACCCCACTTTTCACAATATAAATACCACTCTTCAATACCACATTTATTGTTAACCTTAAAGAATATTTTAGAAAAAAACATCCCAAATTATACCCGAACTACCATCAAAATGTGAAAGAGAATATATTAGAATAAAAATAACCTTAATATAAATAAAATCTATATAGGAAAGGATATCTCAAAATGCATAATCTGAGAAATCATAATCTCTCTTTTTCATTGTTATTCTTTAAAAACTTTATATTTTACCACCCAAAAAATATTTCATCCAAAATGATATAATGATGTCAGTATATACATAATATTAAAAAATATTATATTATTTAAATAATAATTATATAAAATTTTCTCAATTATTATAAATAAAAAAAATATATCTTAATTTTGTTTGCTTTTTATATTAAAGAATGTCATATTTTGTTCCTCATTGATTCATTTTTTGTATACTAGTTAGAAAAATTTGACAAGATAAAAATATTAAAATAATATTGTTTGATTCCATAATGTATAATAGAATTTCTATAAAAAATCAATGTGACTTTTCAGTATACATATTCTTTTTATCTCATTATCTTCTATCACGAATAAATTTGTAGTAGTTATGTGTTATATTTGTGAACAATTAGAGTAATCAAGTCCTCTTCCCCATTGTGAATAAATATTTGGAATAACTACCACAAGGTTTCATTTCATTGAATAAGTTTTTTCCTTATTTTATTTTATTGATTTTTCCATGGTTATGTTATTTTATGAATTAATTGGGAGGATACATTTTTTTGTGAATTCATATATTTTTTGGAATTTTTATCATAAAAAAACATGTATTTTATGGTCATGGGGAACTTAAAAACAGTTCAAGTTAATTACACACAATGAAATATATTCCATGATTAATATATAAATAATATACATTTAATGAATGGTTTATAGTTTTTTAATAGTTATACACCATGTAATGGAAAAAATCAAGTTTTATAAAAATATGTGATGTCTTTTTAGAATTTATGATATTTTTTAATTTCCTAAAATGTAATGGAATTAAATGTAAGGAAAAAAGTAACATTTTATGATTTTAGGTGTCTTTATTGAATTTTTTACAATTCATTCATCTTTCATAAAACCTGTCTCAAAAAATATTTAACCCTAGGTGATTTTGTGTGGCTTCTATCCATCCTAATTACATTGTTCAAAGATTCGACGATGTTTTTGTTGGATTGATTCTCTATGGATGTTTTATACATTTGGGTTTTATTAGTTTTAATTTTTTTATTCCTTTATTAGATATTTATTTTTTATCTTATTGGGATTTCTATTGATATTTTTTAGTTTCATAGCATGTTTTGTCTTCTAAAGGCTCTTCTTTTGGATTTCAATCACCTTTATTGAATGTAGATAGATTTTTACTATGTTGAAGTAGGTGTTTCAATATGATGTTGTAATTATAAGATTTGAAATGATTTAATGCCACATTGTATTGGGGTATTTATTGATTTCAATAGATAAATTGGTTAATTTTATTTCATAGAATATAATTTTTTAATAAAAACTAAAATTATTTGAAAATAGATTTTCTTAATTAAGAATGGTGTTTTCAAACTACATAGAACATTATAATTTATTTTAGAAATTATTATAATAATTGTGATCATGGATTTGAATTTAATTTTGTAAAATCAATATTGGGAAACTGAGGGTGCATTGAGATAGATGAATGAGTGTCCTTAATATATTTCTCACCCATATGAGGTAACTATATCTATTATCAACTTATAGGTATCATTATATTTTATTTCAAATGTATTCTAATTTAGGATTTTGAGTTCCTATTAATCCTTGTATCCAACATTATATCAAAATATTTGGTGGTGTTTTAATCATAAATATTTTTTATTTGTCACATTAATGATTTATCATGGGTTGTTTCTTAGTGGGTTTTATATATGATGTATTATCACATAACATCACGTGACATATAGTTTAAAGATATGGGTTAACATATTTAAATCATGATGAATGGATAAGATTTCCTCAATTTTTATCACTTATATCAACAATATTAATGATATGAGAATATGATAGGCTGTAATGAAATCTAAAGAGGAAATGATTTATTATTTAATTTGTTTTAATATAATGCATTCATTCATTTTTAGATATTTCATTACATCATCTATGTATTGGGAGTATCATAGTGTAGTATGTCGGATTCTATTATTTCATTAAATTTTTATTAGATTTGGTTTATAAGTGATTTAGGGTTATATAGATTCTTTTCATAATATACTAATTATGAAATTTTTTATTTGGATTGTATGTTTATGTGTCATCATGTCCAAATACACATCATTATGTTGTTGTTTTTATTTTAAATAATATATTCCGGATGGGTTTTTGAAATCTAGTATTTAACCATATCATGAGATGGTTAGGGACTGGTGCATTTTCTTGTTGACTCAGACTAGTTCATTAAAATATTGTATTAGAGGCGTTTCTCAACATGAATTGAGTTATCACATGTTGTGTTTTTTATTGGGTTGATATTATTTAAGACCATCAAAATTCGAATAGTTGGTTCGAAAGTGGATCATATCCTTCTCACCTCTATATCTAAAACTGAGTTACCATGTAGGGTAAGGGTCTTATTATTTGTAAGATACATAGAATATGAATTTATTTAAATTAAATAAATGGGATGTTCATTTTAACTAAATAATATTTTTTTATGAAAGTTAATTTTTGGTTTCATTAAATTCTAAATGTTATAATGATATTTTATCAATATATGAGGCTGGTCTATAATTATTTAATTTTTTAATGATCGAATGGTTTTTCATTTTGTTATATAATTCCTCATAGAATATATTTTCTAAATCTGAGAGAGGATTCTATGAGATAGGTTACTTATGATATCCCTAAATTTGACTCCTAAATGGTATAAGAATTTACCAACACTATTTACACATTAGGTCATGTTGGTGTTGTGACCCTAGGATGCATAGTTGATCATGGACTTGTTGTTACTACATAAAATCATCCCATATATCATTGGTAGTATTTGATAACAAGAATCCATATAGACGATTGATATTATTGGAATGGAATTTTACATCATAAATATACATAGACTATGTGGTCTATTTTCTATATATATGATTTTAGGGATGTGATGGTGATTGTAGGACTCTATTATGAAAAATAATTTGTATAAGCATCTTACCTATGATTTATTCAAGCGAATATTATCCTAAAACTATATATCGAATGTTTCATGTGGCGAGGATCCTAATATTACAATCCGTAGAGGAGTGGAATATTCTATTCTAGATTATTAATCAATTTTTATGAGTTTTTGTGTCAATCACCATAGTTTTCCACTAATGAGTTCAAGAAGGATCAGGGGTCAGAGTTAGTGCTGAGGAATGATATATTGTCGATGTAGAAACTGATTTTCAATTTTATAGATATTGATGTAGTTGAAAATGAGTAATTTTTATTGAAATACTTATCAATTGTAAAATAATCTTAAAAGATAGTTTTGGGTGTATATTTAATTGGATCAGTGGTTGGATTGGGTGTATCTTTTGGATATAGATTGAAGCTTAAGAGTATTCGGTTATCTTTAAGAAATGTATTAGGGTGGTGATAGGTTATTTGTAGGTACATTTATTACATTATTGAATGAAATGTCATTCCATGTGTAATATTGAAAATAGTGATCTGAATTTTCATCTTTTTGGACAATCTTCAATTTATAACTCGTTCTTTAAAATATTTCTCAGGGTCGTATGTGACGATCCACACTTAAAAAGGGTTTTCAGATTCGTATAAATGGTTTCATTGGTGGGGGGCCTAATCATTAGTCAATGGGACATGTTCTTGGTTATGAGACATAATTAATTTAGGTAGTATAGTATATGGAAGAATAATTTAACGTAGAGATAGTGACTGTTATAGGTAGTTGTTTATTTCATCTTATATAGTGCTAGTTTTTTTTGATTTCAGTATTACACATTAATTTATATCCTAAATTTCATTTGACATTTTGTACATTAATTAATAACATATGTATTTCTTATATTATATTTTTACACCTTTGGTAATGTTTTCTAAATTGTGGTCAAAATACCACACATATAATGCAATGATAACAAACGTTGAGGTGGAGTGTGACTTATTAATTATTAATTGTGACATATTCAACATAATTATTATAATGGAATGGATTCTCAGTGTTAAGCATCAAATATATATTTATTGAAAAACCCTAAACCCAAAATCTTGGAGTTGGTGCATTACTTTCTTACATTAGAATGATTAAAAGGATACAAATCCCAAATGACTGATCAGTTGAGTAGCTTTGGCAAATAAATTACATACATGAACATTACAGTAAAATTTCTATAATAAATTACCCTATAGACAATCCATTTAAAAATCCATTATTCCCCAAGAGTAACCATGCATATCATTCATAAAACCCTTATTTTTATACTAAAAAAATTAAACATAAGAAAAGGGTGAGTAAATATGTTTAGTAAGGATAAACACTATAGATGATTCTATCACAAATAAGAAAAAACATTAATTTCAATGTAAATAAATACAAGACTTTTAAAAAACAATGTTTTTAATAATATTAAAATAATAATTCAAATAATTTCATAAAACATTGACAGAGATGTTATACATATTGAATAATTACATGTAAAATCAATAGCAAATTTCATAACATGGTAGTTTATAATGTCGGACATCATAACCAATACGTAACATCTTAACACAAAAGACCATACATAAATATTCTATCTAGGTCTCGTAGAAAGACACTAGATTGACTCTTCAGACATACCCATGCATCGAGGGGCTACTGTGGGCTCACCCATCACTCACTAAGTCCAATATGTTCCTCATTCTAAATGGATGATCTATAACATAGACATTCATTAGTAAACTATCATAGAGCGGTTAATAATTATCCATACACTTTGAATGATATAAAAATAGCACATCCACTGTCATGAATATAAGAAAACCTTCAATACAATATGGAACATTATATAATAATAAATTAAACACAATCATGCATAAAATCTATCAAATGATGTTGAAATAGATAGACATTATTTTTTTAATTCATTAAAACACTTTGACAGAAATACCCATTTCTATTATACCATTTAAAATCCATTAAGTTATTAAAATAAAAAATTTATTTTTAAAATAACCTTGAAATCATGTATGATATTCTTTAAAATGTTAAGGTGATAGAACGATGTAAAATAGATTTTCATG
The DNA here is from genome assembly GCA_963277665.1 of Viscum album. Taxonomy (NCBI): domain Eukaryota; kingdom Viridiplantae; phylum Streptophyta; class Magnoliopsida; order Santalales; family Viscaceae; genus Viscum; species Viscum album. Next base: position 1,972,512,566 of record OY728132.1, read on the forward strand.
GAGTATAAGTTATGAAAAACATTATTTCCAAAAATTTTCCAAAAATGTTATAATGTTCCCCATCTAATAAATGATAGAAATATTCCATTCAAAATGATTTATAAAAATTAAAGCATGTGTAAAAATTTCATCAAACAAATATCAATAAGTTTATTAAATAAATTTTAAAAAACATGGTTGTGTATGATATGAATGTTAGAGTAAGTACTTATATATAATCAATATCAGATAATAAAGAGACTGCAAATGTATCCCTTACATTTACATTAGTAGAGGGTGTGTTTACCACTAGATTACTGGTTAAATGTTGAAATAAATTTATAATATGACCATATACTTATTTATGATGTCATATATGATCATCATATATCATTTTGTTAGTAATATTTCATTATTACCTTTATTTTGGTTGTTGGACTTTTTTGTTTCCTCTGAATGTTTTGTTAAGTAAGTCATATTTCATATGCATATGACATATTTTATTAAAATAAATAATTATATAATGTTCATAAATATTATATTTACAAATCATATGATGGTTATAATCATTCAAGAATGGTTAATGTGGAGAATGAATCGCATCGTGTCCTAGAGACTTTAGGTCGTACATAAGTATGAGCCACGATGACATTCCTCTAATAGTTAAATTCTATAGAACAAGATGTTATAATAATTTTAGAAAATAATAATCATTTCATATTAATTATTTATGTATATTATACTAATAATTATACCAATACAACGAAATTATTGTTGAATTACAAATTACACAACAGAGTGGACATGTTCTGTCATACAAACACATGCATGCTGATATTATTATTCGTGGGATGGGTAAAATATCAAATAATATTGTACCATAATTATAATAACATCTCAGTATATTTATGATACATTATTTTTTTATGTAAATAACATAGAAATAGGATGTAGAAAAATAAAATAACATTGAAGAAGTGGTAAAATGATATCCTCTTCTTCAGGTGTCTCATTTTTATTTTTAAAAATGACTCCTTATGATGGTTTAAATAAAATAGTGTGGACTCTATGATTAATTGAGTGTTTTTGGGAGGATATTTTTGAATGGGTTGTACGTGCCAAAGGGCCTTGGAGTTGTGAATAATAGGGAAGGAGAAATTCCCAATTATAGATGAGGTGATGAGAACTTTAGAAATGACATGAAATATTAATTCTTTATAAATATATTTTTGGATTATAATGGAAATAATGTAATTTATTAAGATTATTAGATTATTATCTGTCTAAATCCTCATAACCAATTATTTTTAGGAATGTTTATGTCATAAAATTAACCTTATCATTTAGATTCAACCCCCAGTAAAATAAGTTAACTATAACAATGCATTCTTGTTTTTTTATAATATATGGTATATATATTTACTATAATATAAAAATATAACATAATGAGGATGAATAATTGATTTTTTAACACTACATAAGTTAAATGGTCTGTAACACCCCAAGATTTCATAGTGTGTCATTTCTTCAAAATAATTCAATAACTTTAACTACACACCACACCGAGTTCAAGCACACCATGACTTACCAAACAAGCCGTTCAAAAGAGGTTATGAATAGTATTAAAAAAATTAAACTTTAAATAATCCGTATAATTTTAGAATCCATATAATGAGTTTCTGAGATATAATGTAAGAAAAAATTCATTTTACGTATTGCACTTTTACCAACTTTTTATAGTAAACCCTTTTCAAATCCAATATTTTAAATGTTTATATATTCAATTTGACAAAAAAAATTAATTTTTAGAATGAGGACATCAAAAATTTACAATGAAACATCCCATGCTTCCACGGTACGCTTTCCTTTGAATAATATAATAGCGTGTGTTGTACGCAACTTTGAGTTCTAACACACACCACAATCAATCAAACTAGCCATTATGAATAGTAATACCTACTTTTTGAAATTATATATATATATATATATATATTATATTTCAAAATGGACTTCATTTTTGGATATGAAATATCGAAATTATCAAAAGATGAATTTTTGGTATTTTTCGGACAACTTCCAATTTTTATGAGTAGTGAAAAATACTTAAAAACAACTTTTTTAATCAAAATAATTAATAGTGATAAATTATACTATTGAGTGGTTTTAAAGAAAAATTAGAATATATTTTTACTATTTTATCCAATGGTGTTCATTATAATTAATTTCACATTGAAATTGGAAATAAACAATTGTCAATCTTTTGATATATATTGTTTCTTAAAAACACGCTATTTGTTGTGACAGCAGGAATTAATTATAAAATTAACTAATGAAACTTATATGTTTGGAATTTTTAAAAATATACAACATTTTTTAATTCGGAATATAAATTATAGCTTTGGGTGATATTTTGGCATTATTCTGAAAAACATCAATTTTTGATAAATAGTGAAATTACTAAGTGGTAGTTAAAAAACATAATATTTCAAAAAACATAATTTTACCGCTTCTGTGATTGGAATTTAGAAAATCCGAGAGACTTGGTTAATATCAAAGAGTAAAATTTGGTTCAATGAGATGAAAATAATTTTTGGTTAATAGTAACTTATTACTTTTATTTACCACGGTTAAAAGTAAATAGGGTATTTAAGGGTAAAAATTGTATTAATATTACCCTAACACATGTCCTAATTCTATTGGACAAGTTTATATCAACAAAAAACAACCTTAGTAATAAAATATTATCATTTAGGTCCACTTGGATTAGAATAGGAGATTTATTATTATTTAATTCAAAGAAGACTTAAAAGAGTTAAAATCAAAGTTTATTTACTAAAATTTTTTTAATATAGGGTTATACATAATATAAATTTAATTGTAAATATTAATTATAAAGATAATAAGATTTCATACTTAATGATATTTTATTTATAATAATTATACATTAAATATTTAATTTCATTATGGAACAATGATGATGCAATAATTACCATAATAGTGAAAAATTAAAATAATTTATATTATAAATACCCAAATAAATATAATTTGATACTTTTAATGAATTAAACTAATTTCATATGATAGTATGACAAATTAGGATTTATATAATTGACTTTATTAGAAGTAATTATTTTTTATTGAGTTTCACAAAAATCAACTATCGAATAGTGTCAAATTTGACATAAAAGAGGTTTTAAAACAAATAGTATATTATTAATTGATATTAAATTCATAAAAATCTAAGATTTAGACAAGAGACTTATATCATGATATATGAATCATTAATTGAAAACATGGGGGGTTTCTTGGATGTATATAGTATGTTTATTAACTATATAATATAAAAATTCAAAGTGACATGGTAAATGTCAAACTAATTAACTAAGAGTTAAAAAAAAGTTAATGTTAATATAATGACCCAAACCTACCTAAATTCTATTGGTTGAATTTTTTTCGACTTATCCCCACATTCAATGTCAAATAATAAACTTTGGAGATATTAGAAATCAAATATGAATTTATTATAAATTAATATTTCTAGCTTTTCCAAAGGTTCCCCTCACCCCTCTTATAAATGGGCACTACTCCTTATCATTACATCACACATTAAAATCCTTTTGGATCGGCCAAACCCTGACCAAATACTCTCTAAAAATCACTCACTACAACCTATAGGCCTTATTTTGATTAGAAATCCTACCTAGGTGGTCCTTTTGATCAAATTAAAAGGAAGAACCCGAAGAAGAGGTAATGTTTTCACCACCCCTTTTCATGTTCCTTTCTTCTTCCACTTCTTCATTATTTTTTATAACCATTCTAAAATAATAACTCCAGTATATTATATATACTGTGATGTTATTATAATTATGGTACAACAATATTCATTATTCTATCCACCCATTGAATAACATGTCACCATATGTGCGTACGTACGACTTGCCGTCTCCACGTCGTGGTGTAATTGTTATTAAAAATATTATTATTTGGATGGGTATAATAATGATGTGTAATTCATGTAAACAATAAATATATCATGATAATGATTCATTATATATAATATACCATCGAATTATATATTATTTTAATATCAAAAGAATGATATTGTCGCTCGTGAGTACGTACGGACTACCGTCACCACAAACGCGATGAGATTCATTATCCATCGTATCCATTCAAGTATAATTATCATTTTATGATTTAAAAATAATGTTTAAGGACTTGATATCATTATTGATCTGAATAAGATACAAAATATACATGAAAAACATGGATTATGTAACAAAACATATAAAAGAAAATGAGTAAGTTAACACCTTAAACAACGACAATTCTAAGATATTATTAAAAAAGAAATGTTAAAAGATCATATATGATATCATATGAATGTATATGATTCACGTATAATTTAATAACATTTATTTTAAAATTATACAGGAGGTTAACCTACCCCCAACCAAGGAAAAGTACAATGTAAGGGTTTATTTCGCAATCTCTTCATTATCCGAGGTTGTTTATACATAATAATCTACAGGGATTTCATTATCATCCACATCCATGTTTCTTAAAAATGTATTTCAAAACATTTTTACTATTTAAAAGAATATGGGTTAAAGTAATTTATACCCTTATATGTTTTGAATGGAATCTTTCCATAATTTTCCAAACATGTAACTTTTAACCTTTTCGACAAATTTAAGGTAAGAATATCATTTTTTAACTTATACGGAAGCTGCAGCTATTTACCGCCATTATAAAATCATCAAGGCTTCCCATACTAGATTATAAAAATATTTTCAAAGTAAATGTTTTATTTTATTATTATGTTACTTTTAAATGATTTCAAAATTAATATTTTAAGAATTTGTGAAAGGTACACTTTATCAAGATCATAATTTTAAATGTTTTAAAGATTTATCTTTATAAATCTTTTTTATTAATGTCCATGTTTTCAAAATTATTTTAAGGATTTATTTATATGGAAATGAATGATTTGAAAAGATATTTCTTTTTAAAAGTTTCAAAGTGGTATGGCACACTTTGATTCAAAAATATCTTTTAAATTACTTCCTTTATAAATGTGTGACTTTTAAATAATTTCGAGAAAAGTGATATTTCTCTCCAATTGTTTTGATTTCATCTATTTCTATATCCTTTGATGGATTTTAAGCTTATTTGAAGTTGATTTACTATGATACAAAACTTTTGTATTGTATTGAAGGATTTGTGATATGTTTTACAGTGGATGTGTTGTTTTTATACCATTCATGGTTTATAGAAAAATTATTGACATTTTGTATGCTAGTTTTAATAAGAATGTTTATGTTATGTTTAAACCTTTCCATATGGGAATGCATTGGACATAGTAAGTGATGGGTGGATCCCACTATTGCTCCTCGATGCATCGGTAGATCTCATGAGACAAACTAGTGTCTTGGCACAAGGCCTTGGAAAAATCATATTTGTAGTCTTGGAACGAGGCCTTGGCTATGTGGTTATGATAGTCTGAAATTATGCATTCCATCATTATGAAAGTGGTTATTGATATTTAATGTTATTATTCGATTTGTAGAATATCCATGTGAATAAGTAAATGGCATTATTTCATATTATTTTTTCCATACTATATTAAAGTTCAAGTTTAAAAGGCTTTTGTTTTAGTTATACATTTCTTTAAATGTTTATGCTTATTTATGAAAGTTTCCGATGTATTGCTTACCCTTACAGAGAATTTGAGATCACCCCTTTCAATGTTTTATTTTTCCTAGGATTACAAGAAGTATATTGTGATTGATAAGAAGGGTTAAGACAATGGAATAATGGCATTCATAAAGGATTATTTATGTTGGTTTGTATGTTATGAAGTGTAATGTAACATTCATGTATGTAATCTATTATCCAAGACTGCTAAACTAATCGGTCCACTGGGACTTGATTCCTTGTAATCATGCCAATGTATTAAAATAATGCACCGACTCAGGGTAACTGGGGTCGGGGCATTATAGTTGGTATCAGAGGAAGTTTAGCAATAACCTTGGAAACTAGATTTATATAAACTCTGATTAGAGCGCATATCCCTAAGAAAGACTTTGTGGATTAGTATAGACAAACTTCCTAGAATTTTGTTATTGTAGAGATTTTGTGAGTTTTCCGAGCAACATATCCCTATCTGGATACGAGCAAGTAGAGGAGGCTCCAGCAAAGATGTACCTAGGGGTAAAACCTGATAACACGGGTTTGATATAGACTCGAATGGGAACTGGTGCATAAAAACGGGCCTTGCTGCACTCTTGGTTATGACACTCCTGGGGTATATGCTTAAGATAACTCTCATTTTCTCTACAAATCATTATAAAGGGTTTATGATCATATACTTCCTCAAATAATATTTATTATGAATATGAATTATATCCATAAATAGTTCAATTTATGTTAAGTGTTTTACAACTATGGAAATATTTATTTTGATTCATAAACTGATCTAGTTTATGACAGTGTTTTGAAATGGTTCCCAATAGAAGGAATGAGAACTCCAGCAATTCAAATGATACAAAGAGAAATAAGGATCATATATTTCACCATCTTGAGAAAGAATTTATAAGAGAAATAGTCTCCCATTTATTATCATCATATGAATAAATAGTATCATGTGTTGATAAGATAAGTAATGAATTATCAGAGTCCTATGGCTTTGAAGGGAAGCCAAAGAAGGAAAGGATGGTAGAGAGAAGGATAGATAATAGGAAAAAGGTAAAGAAGGATTTTCCGATATGTGATAAATGTGGGAAGAAACACCCTGGAACTTGATTGAAAGGAAAGAGAGTTTGTTATATGTGTGGAGAAAAAGGGCACAAATTACGTGACTGCAAGGGTAAGAAAATGGTTTCAAATGTACAATGCTTCATTTGTATGGAGTTTGGACACTACTCGAACCTATGTCCTAGTCATCAGACTATGCCTCAAATGATGCTATTGGATAATAATCAAGTTATGATACTACCACAGATGAAGAGGAATTATTAGAGTTCTTATGTTGATTATGTTATTTGAGTGTTGTATCAACAATGTACGTGTTATAATAATTATGGAGTATATAAGGATTGTACTACAGTACTATTTCATTAAGGACTTGAGATTGTGTGGAACAATGAAAAGTGACTCAATAAATGGATAAATTTTTGGAAAATATATGGTTGAGAGAATGATAAACCATAATATAGTTCGGATACCGAGGTAGTGATTTTGGATTAATACATGATTTATTTGGATAAATTATATTGGATATTCTAGACTTACTTGAAACTAATTTATGATTTGTATATTCCATCATTGTTGGGGTTTACAACATTTTTGGATTGAAGGAGTATATCTATTATTATTTAAGGAATAAGGTATCATGAATGTAATCAATAAGGTTTTATGGTAATTCAGGATGTTGCAGTGTTTTAAAAAATACATGATGAAGGTGTTCACATGTTATTACGCAGAAAAAAGGATCTTCATTTTCGGACTGAAGCATTTTGGATAGTTCAAGTTTGTATTATTTTTGGTTTTCCATAAAAGGACAACCCGGAGGTTGGGCGGCAACCTGTCGCGTCCGGCAAGGCTACGATACTTGAGCCCACAACCGATGGGCGACTAGGGTGTATCACCTACCACTGACCCACATGATGTCCTGGTTTGAAAAATGTCATTTTTAATGGTTCATCTAGATGAATTATATATTCATTTTTTTAACCCTATATGAATAGGATAAATAGAATATTATTTCTAATTTATATTATCTTTTAGAGTAAAAGATGAGTTTGTGGTACAACTATGTTAAAGGTTGAGAATCTACTTGTAAAGTATATATTTTTCTTCTTCTCTTATTCAATGAAGAAATTAATTCTATTACTTTAGTGAAGGGATCTAAAAAAATGTGTTATCTTCAAACCATATGTTTTGTTGAATCGAAGGTATTTTAAATCATCATAGATTGTTGAATTTAAGGCCCTAAATTTTACACTTGTTTGTGATTGATGACTTCAATCACTACCTATAAATGTTTATGTTTTTCCTCTAATTATATGTCTCTAATTACCACAAATATTCTCCGAATAGATATCATAATTTGGTGGTGACCCTTTCGTTTCTCTTTTCCTCATATTAAGACTAAGCATTATCAACCCAATTTTCAATGTGGGTTTTCCCACAAAGATATTTTCTATATTCAACGGTTTATTTTTGAAGAACAATTTCAAATTGTGAGGATGTAATTGATTGAAGGAGGGGAGAATGTAAAACCCCAAGATTTCATAGTGTGTTATTTCTTCAAAATAATTCAATAACTTGCACTACACACCACATCAAGTTCAAGCACACCATGACTTACAAAACAAGCTGTTCAAAAGAGGTGATGAATAGTATTAAAAATATTTTAAACTTTATATAATCCTTATAATTTTAAAATCCATATTATGAGTTTCATAGACATAATGTATGAACAAATTCATTTTTAGTATTTCACTTTTACCAACATTTAATAGTGAACCCTTTTTAAATCCAATATTTTAAAATTTTATATATTCAATTTGACTAAAAAATTTACTTTTTAGAATGGGGACATCAAAAATTTACAATGAATCATCCCAAAATTCCACAGTACGCTTTCCTTTGAATAATATAGTAGCGTGTGTTGTATGCAACTTCAACTTCTAACAGACACCACAACAAATCAAACAAGCCTTTAGGAGTAGTAATACCTACTTTTTGAAATTATATATATATTCAATTTCAAAATGGACTTAATTTTTTGATACGGAATATCTATGTTATCATAAGTTGAATTATTTGTATTTTTATGAAAACATCCAATTTTTATGAATAGTGAAAAATACTTAAAAACAACTTTTTTAATCAAAATAATTTATAGTGATAAATTATACTATTGAGTGGTTTTAAATCATAATTAGAATTTATTTTTACCATCTTATCCAATGGTGTTCATTATAATTAATTTAACTTTGAAATTGGAAATAAACAATTGTCAATCTTTTGATATATATTATTTCTTAAAAACACGCTATTTGTTGTCACAGCGGAAATTAATTATAAAATTAACTAATGAAACTTATTTGTTGTGAACTTTAAAAGTAGACATCATTTTTGAATTCGGAATATCAATTATAGCTTAGGCTAAAATTTTGACATTCTTATGAAGAACTTCATTTTTTTTATGTATAGTGAAACTACTAAGTGGTAGTTAAAAAACATAATTTTTCATAAAACTTTATTTTACCGCTTCTGTGATTGGAATTTAGAAAGTCTAAGAGACATGGTTAATATCAAGGAGTAAAACTTTCTTCAATGAGATGAGAATAATTTTTGGTGAATATTAACTTTTTACTTTTATTTACCATGGTTAAAAGTAAATAGGATAGTTAAGGGTAAAAATGATATTAATATTACCCTCACATGTGTCCTAATTCTATTGGACATGTGTATCTCGACCAAAAACAACCTTAGGAATAAAATATTATCATTTACGTCCACTTGGACTAGATTGGGACTTTTATTATTATTTAATTCAAAGAAGAGTTAAAAGAGTTAAAAATAAAGTGTATTTACTAAAAAAATTTAATATAGGGTTATACATAATATAAATTCGATTGTAATATTTCATTAGAAATCTAATAAAATTTCCAACATAATAATATTTTATTTATAATTTTTATACATTAAATATTTAATTTATTTATGATGCAAATATGATGTAGTAATTACAATAATAGTGAAAAATTAAAAAAATTGATATTATAAATACCCAAATAAATATAATTTGAGACTATTAATGAATTAAAATAATTTTATAGGATAATAAAACATATTATGATTGATTTAATTTACTTTCTTCGAAGTAATCATTCTGTTATAAGTTTCACAATAATCAACTATTGAATACTGTCAAAATTGATATAAAAGTGTTTTTTAAAAAAATATTATATTATTAATTGATATTAAATTCCTAAAAATATAAGGATCTTCCAAGAGACTTATATCATGATAGGTGTATCATTAATGAACTACTTGGTGGTATCTTGAATATATATAGTATGTTTTTTATCTATATATTATAAAAATACAAAGTGACATGGTTAATGTCAAACTAATTAACTAAGAGTTAAAACAAAAAAATTAGTTTAATATAAATTCCCAAACCAGTCCAAAATCTATTGGTTGAATGGTTTTAGACCTATACCCACCTTAAATTTTAAATAATCAACTTTTGAGCCATTAGAAACCGAATATGAATTTATTATAAATTAATATTTCTAGCTTTTCCAAAGGTGCCCCTCACCCCTCTTATAAAAGGGCACTCCTCCTTCTCATTTCTTCACACCTTAAAAGACTTTTGGTTCTTCCAAACCCTGCCCAAATACTCTCCCAACATCACTCACTACAACATAGAGGCCTTATATTGATCATTAATCCATCCCAGGGATCCCTTTTGATCAAATCAAAAGAAATAACCCGAAGAAGGGGTAATGTTTTCACCACCACTTTTCAAGTTCCTTTCTTCTTCCACTTCTTCTTTATCTGTTATTACCATTATAAAATAATAACTCCAGTATAATATATATACTGTTCTGTTAGTATAATTATGGTACAACCATATTCATTATTCAATCCACACTTTTAATAACACGTCACCATACGTGCGTACGTACGGCTTACCGTCTCCACGTCGTGGTGTAATTGTTATTCAAATTATTATTATTTGGATGGGTATAATAATGATGTATAATTCATTAAAAAATAAATATTACAGGATAATTATTATGTATATATAATATACCATCCAATTATATATTATTTTAATATAAAAAAATGATATTGTCGCTCGTGCGTTTGTACGGACTACCGTCTCCACGAACGCGATGGGATTCATTCTCCATCGTATCCATTCAAGTATAATTATCATTTTATGATTTAAAAATAATGATTATGGACTTTATATCATTATGGATATGAATAATATACAACCTATACATGAAAAACATGTATTACGTAACGAAACATATAAAATAAAACGAGTAAGTTAACACCCGAAACAACGATTATTCTAAGATATTAGTAACAAAGCAATGTTAAAAGATCATATATGATATCATATGAATGTATATGATTCATGTATAATTTAATAAAAATTATTTCACCATTATACAGGAGCCTAACCTACCCCCAACCAAGTAAAAGTACAAGGTAAGCGTTTATTTCGCAATCTCTTCATTATCCGAGGTTGTTTATAAGTAATAATCTACCGAGATATCTTTATCATCCACATCCATGTTCCTTAAAAATGTATTTCAAAACATTATTAACTATTTACAAGAATACGGGTTAAATTCATTTATAACCTTGTGTGTTTTGAAAGTAATCTTTCCGTCGTTTTCTAAATAAGGCACTTTTATCATTTTTGACAAATTTAAGGTAAGAATATCTTTTTTTAACTTATACGGCAGGTGCAACTATTAACCGCCTTTATAAAATCGTCAAAGCTTACCTTACATGCTTATAAAAATATTTTCAAAGTAAATTTTTTTATTTTATAATTATGTGACTTTTAAATGATTTCAAAATTAATATTTTAAGAATTTTTGAATGGTACTCTTTATCAACATCATAATTTTAATTGTTTTAAATATTTATCTTTCTAAATAATTTTAATTAATGTCCATGTTTTCAAAATCATTTTAAGGATTTATTTATATGTACATGAATGTCTTGAAATGATATTTATTTTCAAAATATTGAATGTGTTATGGGACACTTTGATTCAAAAATCTCTTTTAAATTACTTGTTTTATAAATGTGTGACTTTTCAATAATTTCGAGAAAAGAGATATTTCTCTCAAATGGTTTTGATTTCATCTATGTCAATATCCTTTGACGGATTTTAAACCTATTTGACGTTTATTTATTATGATATAAAAAAATTATATTGTATTGAAGGTTTTGTGATATGTTTTACTTTGGATGTGTTATTTTTCTACCATTAATGATTTATGGATAAATTATTGACATTTTGTATGCCAGTTTTAATATGAACGTTTATGTTATGTTTAAACCTTTTCATATGGGAATGCATTGGACTTAGTAAGTAATGGGTGGATCCCGCTATAGATCCTCGATACATCGGTAGGTCTCATGAGACAAACTAGTGTCTTGGTATAAGGCCTTGGCAAAATATTATTTGTAGTCTAGGCACGAGGCTTGGGCTATGTGGTTATGATAGTCTGGAAATATGCATTCCATCATTATGAAAGTGGTTATTGATATTGAATGTGATTATTTGATTAGTAGAATATCCATGTGAATTAGTAAATGGAATTATTTCATTTTATTTTTTCCATACTATGTTAAAGTTCTTGTTTAAAAGGATTTTGTTTTAGTTATACATTGCCTTAAATGTTTATGCTTATTTATGAAAGTTTCCGTTGTATTGATTACACTTACGGAGCATTTGAGCTCACCCCTCTCTATGTTTTATTTTTCCCAGGATTCCAATAAGTATATTGTGATTGATAAGAAGGGTTAAGACAAGGGAATAATGGCATTCATAAAGGATTATTTATGTTGTTTTCTATGTTATGAAGTGTAATGTAACATTCATGTATGTAATATATTTTCCAAGACTGCTAAACTAATTGGTCCTTTGGGACTTGATTCCTTGTAATCATGCCAATGTATTAAATAAAGAACTGACTCTGGGTAACTGGGGTCGGGGTGTTACATGGTCGATTATTATATTTTTATGACTATAATATAAATTAATTAATGTTTTACAATTTTAAAAACGCATTTTTTTCAATTTTTATAGTTTTTAGGAATTGATTTATGAAAATTTCATAACCACATGATTCCATTGAAAAAAAGCATTTACTAATCCATGAAATGTAACAGTCAATAATAATATTCATGTATAGAAAGATATATTTCTGGTAATTTTTATTTTAAAATATATAATATCATTTATTTGATCCGTTTTTAATAAGGTAGTCACTACATCATCATTTTTTCATAAATGAATTTATTTATCTAAGGTATAAAAAGTATAAATAAATTAACATGATGTAGTAAATATGTTTATATACAATAATTATTTATAGTTAAAGATATCACTTATATAAAAAGGTATTAAATTTTTTTTAATAAAAATATAAATTTTTATGTTTTATTTTTCACTACGTAAAATTAATTTTTATAAAATGTTATTATCAGAACCAAGTAGCACTCAAATGAAAAAAAATCAACTTAAGGTTTTTATTGGTCTCCCAAGACCAAAAATTAAAATTAGGACATGATTTATTGTGGTTTTATATTATTATAATATTATTTTCACCCATATTTATCAATTTTACCCTTTAACAGTGATAAATAAAAAAGCATCTGAAGATAAAATTCATAATTACTAAAAATAAAATATACATATTTTCAAAATTTTGACCTTTTGATTCCAAATATGAATTCCATTATTAATAATTCAAAACACATTATTTTCATTAATTAATTTATAATTAATTCCCATTATAAAACCTAGAACATGGTTTTAAGGAACTAAAAACAATCAAATGATTGACAAGTGATTATGTCCCATTTAAATGTGAAATTACTTCCAATAAAAAAATTGGATAAAATGATAAAAAATACAATTTAACATTAAAATAAATTAAAAATCTAATATTACAATATATAAAATTAAAATGAAATTTTTTTTATAAATAATGCTATATTTTTAACTATTCATTACAATATGAATGTTATTAGAAAAACACAAAAAATTTATCTAAAATAAATTTTTATGTCCGGATTTTGAATAATAATTTCATTTTTTGAAATTGAATACAAAATTTAGTCATTAAATGTATTAAAAATATGGTTTCTATTAAAAGGGTGAAAACTACATTCTTTGAAAAATACATATTTTATTTTAAAAATAGAATTTGTTCTTATATTTTGTCTAATCAAACAGAAAATGTGAATGTGAAAATTATATGGAATATATTAAAAAAATGATCTTAATACACTTCATAACCACTTTTCAAATGGCTAGTTTGATTTGTTGTGTTGTGGTCAAACTCGGTGTTGCGTGTTGTGAATGATAATTGATTATTTAAAATTAAGATTACCATGGAATCATAGTTATTAAAATTCTCACCTAAATTAATAAATTGCATCATATCAATTTTCAATTTTTTGTTTCGGTGACTAATGTTTGATTATTTGATATACCTCAATTACAAATCCATGTCAAAAAATGGCTGATAAAACAGGCAAATTGAAATAAATAAAGTGAATAAAAATAGTTTACAGAGAAAAAACATACAATAGATATATGTAGGAAATATTGTAGATGAAATTAAATGAATCCATCATGCAATGATTGAGATTAATAGAGAAAATTATTTGGAGAAAATTAACAACCAGAAAACTATAAATCAGTGAAGATCTATGAAACATTTAATTCATCACAATATATAGTTCTATAAATACATGTTTGGTTTTATGATCATTTAAAAGTGGTTAAGTATTAAATATCATCATATAATTAAAAAAAGGAAGCATACATAATTTACATTTAGTGTTTCATTAATTAACTAATTCCCACCCCAAACTCATATTTGTCATCAATAGATAATAAAATATAAAAATATACTATTTATATTAATCATATATACATAAAAATGTAATAATATACCATTTAAATAATAAAAACTATGTTGTAATAAAAATTTAAATCATGTAGGATATTAGTAGGTGATAAATCCTTATAACACTTCAGTTGTGGGTTCGATTCCCATCTCCTTGTCTCACGCGATGGGTTGTCACCTACCTTGTGGGTTTTCCTGTTTGTAATAAATATTTATTATAAAATTCATAATATTATATTAATAAACCTTAAATAATAGTATCCATTGTTCAAAATAATCCATTCCAACCATTACAGTGATCCAAAACACTTATATCCAAACATTGTCTAAATGGTCACAAAATTTTCAAAATCAATTGAATCATCACATTCACCATACCAAATAATGTTTCTCTTATTGACAAATACTGAATATATGATATCATTCCTAACATTAAATCCTTAATTAATGGAAAATGTACTACAGTAAAATCTATATAGATATATATCACAATATTTTTTACAAACAGAATATAATTCCTGTGTCCAAAAATAAAAATACATTAATTAATCCACATAGACCGTAGTAATAGGTTAAGCACGACATTGATACATTTTCTTCTTATGATATATATTTGATTGAATATTTGAATAATCATTTTCTAAATTTACCATCTTCTATAAATTTTACCATTGTACATTTACAACTTCTTTTATTCCCTTACAATCACGAGCGTGATGACCTTTTTCTCCATATTTGTAACAAACTCCCATTCCGTCCATGAATGTACCGGGGTGTTTCATTCCAAAATTATCAAATAAGGGATAATTAATATTTCAATTTATTCTTTTATCTATATCATTCTCCAAAGTTCTTATCTTTTATTGCTTCTATCTTGAAAGCACACGAGACTATAACATCATACAATGAAGAAAATTGTGAGACCAATGTTGTAACATCCCAGGTAAATAAAGAATATGACACTTTCTTATTCATTAATATTATTGAGTAAAATATTTATTTTAATTTATATTGGAGGCTATGTTCGATGTCGTACCTTACAAGAAACAATGTGTTTCTCTGATGTCTAATGTTGCACACAAGGATTAGTCATACATAATAATAATAATAATACAATATTATAATTATAAATGGTATTTTACACCAAGACATTTTATTAAAAGGAATGAATAGACAGAAACATATTTTGATTAAACATTTTTGTTAAATGTTTTTACATTTAATAAAAAATTTAGATGCTTAAAATGATAATAAATCTAATTTTACGCAAAAATAATCTAATATTTTAAAAAAAGTTTATTTTACATCCTTTTGATGGGGAACCCATCTTAAATATAGTTTTTTTCATTTCTATACATTTCATATAACACAATAATTTTTTTAGAAACAAGATATCCATATATACTTTGGGTAATGTTTTAATATTTTTATGATGAAATACATTTTTAATGAATAGTTAAAAACAATGCATTTTATACAAAAATTACTTTTCATATGATTTATTTATAGTGTAAGATTGTACATAAATTTTATTAATGTTTAATTAAATTATATTTTTATCATTTAATCTACTGTTCATCATAGGAAGTAATTTTTCTTTCAAATTTGACTTAAACACATGTTAATATTTTTGTAGTTTTTACTTCTTAAAACACACATTCTATTTTTGACAATGAAAATTAATTTTAATTTAATTAATGAAACATATATATTTTAAATTTGGTAAAAAAATATCCTTTTTTTAATTTGGAATACCTAAATTATATTTGGGTGATTTTTCTGTATTTTTCTAAAAACATTCAATTTTTTATGAATATTAAAAACACTACATATAATTTAAAAAACAGAAATTTTAATTTAAATGATATTTTACCTCTTCTATGAATTTAATTTCAAAGTTTCAAAATATATTGTTGAAATAATTATATAAAATTTGGTTCAATAGGATAAAAATAAATTTTAGTGATTAGTAAATTTTTTTTTATTTATAGTAGATTAAGGAAAATTGGGAAATTCAAGATAAAAATTATATTATAATAATATAAAATTACCTTAAAACTTTTCCTAGCCATATTGTAAAATTCATTTCCAATCGATAGAATCCTTGGGTAGAAAATTTGGCCTTGTGATTCCACTTTGGTAAGATAATTACATTTCTAACATTTTATTTAAACGAAAAATAAAAATATCATAAACATGTATTACTTTCCAAAAACAAATTCAATATTCAGATATATAGTTGATATAATAGAATATAAATAGTCATTATAAATCTAAAAATATTTCATTCATCATGTTATTCAATTTATAATTTCTATACAAAAAATAATTAAATTTATTTATGACATAAGGATGGTTTAATGATTACCTAATTAATGAATGTTTTTAAAAAATGAGAGTATAAATATTAAAATAAATTTATTATGAATCATTTTATAACATACATAAATTTTATGGATTATTATGACTTGTTATATTATAATTAATGTAGATAGTTTAAATTGACCAAGTTATTATAGTTTTAAAAAAATTTATGATAGCAATTGTATAAAATATGATATAAATGAGTGTTTAAATCAATAAATATTTTATTAAATCATAAAATAGTCCTCAAAATATACGATTCATCCAAATGAAATATATGATTTTAAAAATTAAATTAATGTATCATTTGGAGTCATATGGTATTTTATAGTAAATATATTAAAAACATATTATTAATATATAAGAAGTCAGGGTAAAAAATAAATAAGTTAATAAATTGTTTAATAAAAATGAAATGGACTTAAAAAATATCAAAAAATTTAAAATTCATCTTATTTGATTTTAATTCAACTTATATTCATATTATATTCGAATTTAATGAGTTGTGGCCCTTTCGAAACCTGAAATCATTTTATAATAAAATAACACATTCAAAATAAAGAGCCCCATCTTTCTATTATAAAATGAAACCAACTCTAACCCATTACATACACCACTCAAAACCCATAGATCATCTAAAATCTCCCCAAAAAATATCCAAACATTCTTATCTTCTATCTATAAGACTTATTTTATAATTAATGCAATTCAAGAGAGCCATTTTGTTGAAATACAATAAAGTCACCCGATTTGAGGTAACATCTTCTCTCAAGTTTCATTCCGTTATTTTATATTCTCTATTACCTATTCTCTACATATTTTTTGTTTAGATAAAAACAACAGTATACTCAATATACTATGTGGTAGTTATTTGATGAATTACAACTACACTTACACACACCTCTGTCTAATGAATACAAACATACTGTTTCTGTGTACGGTGAACTACTACATCACAAAATGTTGATTGTTTGATTTCTACTAACACCTCTCATGGAGGACATTATGGTGGAAATGAAATTATATATTATATATATGATATTTATTTTATCTCTATTATTTTTAAATTATTATTTATAACATATGTTTATGCATTTCATGTTCAATATAGACAATACTTTGATATGAGGATGTGCAGACTACTGACCCTTGAAAGTGATATGACTCGTTAATTTCATACATGGAACATGTAAAAGATGGTGTTAATGACCATATTAAACATATATGAAATATGAAATTATACTGGATTTATAATGTACCTATCAATCATTATGTTTTAATTTGGTTAAATATGAAATAGAAATGAATGTAATGTTCATGCGTACATACGGCTTACCACCTCCTTGAA
This sequence comes from Viscum album, assembly GCA_963277665.1. Classification (NCBI taxonomy): domain Eukaryota; kingdom Viridiplantae; phylum Streptophyta; class Magnoliopsida; order Santalales; family Viscaceae; genus Viscum; species Viscum album. The sequence continues at coordinate 1,972,530,947 of OY728132.1, forward strand.
CTGTTTCTTTCTATTATTATCTCCAAATGATATAAACTATTCTAAAAGATATATAATGGTTATATATGATATATATATATATGATATCTATATCATTAATATCATTCCAGAGATAATTTAATTTAGACTACATGGACATATTATAATTATAACAAGTACATTTTCTACTCATGTTTCAAAATCAAAAAAATGTCTAATATGAACTAAAATTATTAAATAATTGTTATAGAAATGTAATAAGTTATATTAAATTACTATATATTTGATAAAGGATTTTAATAAAGTAGAAATTAAGTTATTTTTATTAATCAGTGATATAACGAACTAACATGATATGTCAAACACAAGGTAAGAAACCCTTCAACATACTCTTTTAGTCAAAGACTTTTTTAATGACATTTATTTAATTTTTCATTTTCATTTTTTATGGATATTTTATTATATATCCTTATTTCTATAAAATTTATATACTTGTGATTATATACGATTTTCTCTACCATAAACTAGTTTTCCATGTTTTAATGTAATGTCATTTATGGTGTCAAATTTACATAAGGGGAATTATCTCAATCTCCTTTCATGGAAGATTATCTTGATAATGTGCTCTTTTATTATCTTATAAGGTGTATATCCTATCCATTAAAATATTATATCATGAATCTAATTATTTTATTGATAATATTGGATTGTTTTAATATTATTTTTTAATATTTGTATTCATGTATTTCCTCATGTGGTAACCGTATCATTAAACAAAACATTGTTTGAAATGTTTTAATGATATAATCATATAATTATTTCTCATTAATTTTCGTGTTTTCAAAATGGTTTAATGAATTTATTAATATTGACATTAATGTTTTATGTAGTTAATTATATGAATTTTTTCAATGTGGTGTGGATTTTTTTAAAAAAAATATATTTATTAAATGATTTAATTATTTTTGTAAATGGATTGATTATTTAAGAATATTGAAATGTAATATTGTAATTGTAATGTGGATATGTTATCTTTAAATTATGAATGTTTTATATTTTATAAATATTTTATCATTCATGGAAATTTTTTATTTATATGAGTTGTTCAATTATAAACCTAGGGTGGGTGAGCCTGATATAGCTCTCCAACGCATTGGGTAATAGGACAGTGGTAAAAGTGAATGTTTCTCCTAAGATATTTAAGGAATATGGTTTATGGGTTTTCCAAATGTGACATCTCTATAGCTGTGAAATCTACAATGTCTATATGAAATGGATTCCACATGTTACCTTTAGGATTTATTATTTCTATGTCTTATTCAAAAATATTATGATTTCACGAGGTATGTTAAAGAGTTTATATTTTATGATTGAAAAATATGGTTTCATTTATTGTATGTATAGATAAAAAAGTTATGTCTTTCGTTATTTTATAACACTTACTATGATTTTTATGCTCATCCAATGTATATGAATTTTTTTTCACAGTTTATATAGAAGGATAATTGAAATGAATTATTCAAGAAGATTAATATCAAGAAAATAAATCTTGTTTTATTAAAGGATTTTGTTATTGTGAAAAATATGGATAGAATAGAAGTCACTACTTTTTAATTTTTGAGATGTAGTATAACAGTCAAAGCCTAATTTACTAAATCTCTTATCCTTAAAAATCATTAATGTGATATATTAACTTAATTTAATTCTATTTAATGTTTAATGATGGTGTCTTATTGTTGGTATCAGATGTCTGTTTAGATAACATTTTAGGTTATAGTGTTATTTAATCATATGTGACCAAACCTTAATGGTTAGAAAAATGGTAAGATTCAATGTTATTTCATATAAATTGAATAAGTTTAAGATGATATGAATAATTATATCTTTGTATTTACCCGCATTATATGATATTATATGATGGTTTTACAGATATACTGACAATGACCATTTGGTTTTAGTAAATGGATAGATCTATCAGGAACCAATGTAACAACGAATGTGAAGGAAACTGTGACTATTTTTTGAATGAATAACCAAATGAAATGGGAGCTTCAATGATAACTCTTTTGGTTATTCTAAACATACTATGTGGAGTCATTATTTAAAACATGAACAATACTAATTTGTATATGGCGTTTTATATGTGAGAAACGCATCCCAAAGGGAGTTCAGGTAATAAAAATAAAGGGAATAATATTCAAAAACATATTCTTGAGATATGTAGATGAAACAAATAGAAATATTCATAAAAATTATGTGAATATTCTATAGATGTGGTAATGATGTTCATAATGAAAGAACCATCCATGAAAAAAAGAAGTGTCTAGTATACTTCGGGAAAGGGAAATATGTTCATTAGGAGGGATCAATTGAATGTTTTAAATGTGTTCTATATGGTCATTATACAGATAGATGTTTTATGAAGAAGGATAAAGATTGGGATTAGCAGGATTATACAAATAGATATTTACATATTCTTAATTTAATTCCTATCAAGGATGAGGATACTGATAATGAAAAACGAAAGGTATGGATTATTTCATAGCTCATGTTTTGAAATTATTTAATATTAAGATATGCATCATGTTTCTTGTAGGAAAGTAGATTTGTAGAATCAGTTATAATAGAATGGTTACTGGTTCATGATGAACATTTTATGAGTAAAAAGTCTACATATAAGGAATTCAAGAGTTATAGTACATATTAAGATGATTAAATTCTAAAAATTATTAATAAACTTTTGATGATTAATTTACTATGGAAGTATTTTTCTAGTATGTGAAACCCCAATATTTGATATGTAAAAAGTTTATTCGAGGAAAAATTGTCTTTAATTTTGTGGACATAGTTATAAATAACAATATGGGTGTTTATGGTCCTTCAATCTAAGTAAATTCTATTCTATTAATTTTTCGGACGAAAATGTGAGGCATGAGATAACATTTGCGGTTAAAAAATGTAATTGTTATTATCGAGTAATTTATCTCACTTATTTTAATGTTATAGAATTATATAGTTTTTTAAAATGTAAAACACGAAAATTATGTTACAAGTCAATGCAGTGGACAAAGTTGTGCGAATCAAACCCATAACCAAATTGCAACTGATATTTATCACGTACTAGTGGACTACACGAAGTTTTTGGTTAGTATAACCTTTTCATTTTAGTTAAATTTTTTTATTGATCAAGACTAATATGATTTCAGGAACCTATGTTTTATCAAATGGATATCTACATTATAAGAACATGATTAATTTCTTATGTGATAATGGATATTTGGGAATATGTTATCCTTTTTGGGTAACACTATATGCTTAAAGAAAATTAATTACCCTGGGATTTTATTTGTTGAGTAATGGTTGAAATATTGTTTTTGAAGAATCTATGTTTTATTGTGGACATATGGATATTTGAGTTATTTATAAAAATGAATATCATTTTAATAAATAATATTTTATTCAGTTAATTGCTTTTCAGAATGAGTCTTTATGACAATCGATATTATTTGGTGATTAATGTTAGGATTTACTATGGAAAAATATGATATTCGTTTTTGATGTTTTGGGTTTCAATGCTTTTTTTGGATTATCTTGAATATTTATAAGGAAGTTTTCGTTTTAAATGGAATTTGTTGAACTTTGGGTACAATTTTTTTGATTTCTAGATAATAAGAGTAGTATTTATTTTTATAATGGTTTATCCTTTTTGGAATTATATACTCGTTCAATAACCATTTTTGTTTTGGATTATGTATAAAGAAAGGGGAAATATATAGTTCATATTTTATGTATTATTTAATTCTCTAGAAATTGATTCTATTAATTTTGATGTGACCAAGTCATCATGAATACTCATCGTTAGAAAAAATGAATAGTTTGTGATAGAAATTTAGTAAAGGGTGATAGTCTACATGACTACTAAGTTTGATTCCTTATATTCTTAGTCATGATAATAAATAAATTCATAAATATTATGAAAATTAAACTAAACATAAAAAATTAGTTCATTTAATATTCCTACTGGGGAATCAAATAACATTTAACCTATCACACGTTTGAGATTTTCAGGTGGTTAACTATCTCCTAATCTAGTTTTCAATCACTCTTCATCAGATCTTGTCACATTGTTTCTTCTTCGTATACATGATTCCAGGGAATCCTAGTATAGGTTATCATGGGTGACCTATGGACTTCTCTATCATTTTTATTAAAGTGAAAGTTTTTTTGACTCTTTTTCTGATGTGGGACTTAGAATGATGTTTCCATGCTCAATTTTAAAATTGTGAGAGCACAATTTCCAAAATGTGGGAAGGAAGTGATATACTAGGTAAATAAGGAAATATGAAATTTCTATATTAAAATATATTTTTTAATTAAAAATTAAATTAACTTTAATGTAAATTTTATTTATGATCGCGTACCCGGCATGAAACAATGGGTTTCTTCCGATGTGTTATGTTGCACACAATGAGGAGTCAAACTTAAAAATAATAATAACATAATATTATTGTTTTAGATGGTAGTTAACACTACCTATTTTATTGTTTGAAATGAACATATCAATCCATATTATGATTAAATAGGTTTGTTAAATGTTTTTACATTTATCCAATAAAATTTAGAGGCCTAAAATGAAAACAAATCCAACTTTAAAAATAAATTCTCTAGCATTTTAAAAGGGTAGTTTATCAACTTTTTGATGGATATCCACTTTAAAATCCTGTTTTGTTAACTTTTATATGTTTAATTTGACCAAATAATGTTCTTATTTATAAGTGGGATATAAATATTTATTTGGAAAATTATTTGTATTTTTCTAATAATGTTCCTTCTTAACGAATAGTGAAAATTATTTTATCTTATGTCAAAACTGTATTTTTATCTAATTTATTTTTATTGATAGAATATATTTTTAAATGTTTTTAAAGTGTTATTTTATTTTATATTTACAATTTAATACAATGTTGGTAATTTGATGTAATATTACTTTGAAATTGGACATAAACACCTGTTAATCTTTTGGTAGTTTTTACATCTTAAAAACATGTTTTCTAGTTATGACAATAGTAATTGATTTGGAATTAAATAATGAATTTTCTATTTTTCAAATTTGGTAAAATAGATATCATTTTCTTATTCTGAATATCAAAATTATCTTTGGTGGATTTTATGGTATTTTATGGAAAATGTACATTTGTTTTAGAAAAGTGAAAAACACTGCATAGAATTTAATAAAACCAAATGTTTTCTGTAAATGAAACTTTTTCACTTCTACGAATTGAATATAAAATATATGACATACATGGTTTTCATTATAATGTAAAATTTGGTTCAATAGGATGAAAATAATTTTTGGTAAATATTATCTTCACCTTTTTATTTAAAATTGTTAGAGGTAAATAGGGTAGTTTAATTTAAAAATAATATAATAATAAAATAAAATTACCTTAACATTTGTCCTAACATTATTTAATGAGTCATTTATGACCAATAAAATTCTTGGGTAGAACTATTGTCCTTTGGAATCCACATGGGAAAGATAATTACATTAATAACATTTTATTTAATGAAAGAAAAAAATACCATAAACATGTATTGTTTTGATAAAACAATTTTATTATTGATATATATATGATATTTTTGAATATAAATAGTCATTATAAATATAAAAATGTTTCTTACATCATGGTATATAAATTTTTTCAGATATCAAATAAATAAATATATTTATGACACAATGATGATGTAATGATTACATTATTAATGAATGTTTTAAATAGATGATATTATAAATGTTCAAAAAAAATTAATTTTGAATATTTTTAAGACATCCAATAATTTTATGTAAAATTATTACTTGTTATATTTTAATCGGTGATGTTTTTTTAATTGACCAAGTTGTTATGGTTTTCTAAAAACCTCATGATACAAATAGTACACAAATTGATATAAATGACTTCTTAAATCAATTAATATTTTATTAAATGATAAAATAGTCCTAAAAATATATGATTCATGTGAATGAAATATATGATATTAGAATATTAATAAATGAACAATTTTGGGACGCTTTAAATTTTATAGTAAAATATATTTACCATATAGTATTAATATACATGAAGGCAATTTAAAAGTTAAATAAGTTATCAAAGGGTTAATTACAAAAATAAGGATTAAAAAATATCCAAAACATTAAAAATTCTTATTGGATGATTTTATTTATACTTATAATCATCTTATGTTTTTATTTAATGAGTTTTAGAACTTTTAAATTCAAAAATCTATTATAATAAAATAATACTTTCAAACATTCCTAAAGTGATACTTCACCCTTTTATAAAAGGACACAACCTATAACTCATTATTCACACATATCAAGCCCCTTGGGTCATCCAAAATTTACACAAATAATCTCAAAACATACATATATTCCTTCTAAAAGCCTTACCCTTTGTAGAAGGAAATTTAATAGATTCCTTTGGCTCAAATCAAAAAAAGTTACCTGATTTGAGGTATAGTATTTTCTCACATTTCATTCCATTATTTTTCAATATCCACTCACTATGATCTTCTTATTATACAATGTTATAAAAACACCACTTTCCTAAATGTACTTGGTTATTTTTTGGAGAATAATTACATCTATAATTACACACACCTCAATCTAATGCATTTAAATATAGTATTTCTGTGTACGATGAACAGCTGCCTCACAAAATGACGATTGTTCAATTTTCCCCTACCACCTCTCCTGGGGGACATTATGATGGCACTAAAAATATATGTGATATATATGATATTTATTTTATCTGTATTATTAATTAATTTTCATTTTTAATATTACATTATTCTTTTTAGGATGTATATATATATGGTAGTTTCATTTTATGAAGTGTGGACAACTGCCTCCTCAATATCATATGACACATTCATTACATACATAGAATATATATAAGAAATCATTAATGAGGATATTTACCATATATAAAATATAATATTTTACTGTCATTTTAATATACCTATGTATCATTATTTTTTCATTCTTTTATATGTGAAATATAAATGAAAGTAGCATTGTTGTGTACGCATGACTTACTGTCTCCATGAACGGTGTGTTTAATTACTTTTCTCCATATGATGTGGACTATTTAAAATACATATATAATGGATATATATGTCATATATTTGATATATAAATCATGAATATAATTTATGGAAATAACGTAATTAAGATGACATGGTCAATTTATAATTATAAAATGTTTAATTTTTACACAAGTTCAGATGATCGAAAAATATATTCTATGACATAAAATAATTAACTAATGGGCATAGCAAGGAAAAATGTGATATAAAAGGAGTAAAACAAATGATATTTTTTCTCATGAAATTATAAATTTCATCTGTTTAGTATTCAACAAGAAAAATAAATATCAAGACAAGTTTGACACATGGTAAAGGAAGCATTCACCGTACACATTTTTTCAAATACATCTTTTTTGACATGTCTCTTAATTTTTAATTTATTTTGAGGATTTTTTTTAATATATCCTTTAAATTGTAAATTTTATGTCCATTTGTTGAGATACCATTTTCCCTCCCATCAAATATTTTTCTGAATTTTAATGTGATGCCATTAGGCTATTGAATTTTCAAAAGGTACTTCATCTAAATCTTCTTTCATTGTGGAAAATCATGATATTGTGCACCTTTATTTTTATATATGGTGTATATCCTATTATTTGAAATATTATATACTTAATCTCCTCATTCTTAGAATATTATATATTTCTTTAATTTTATCCTTTAATTATTTTTATTAAAGTGTTTTCTCATGTGGTATGGAACTCTTTAACTAAATCATTGTTTTAAATGTTATTAATGATTTAATATTCAAAGTATTTTTCAGTAATGTCCTTGTTTTCAAAATTGATTTATGAAATTATATATAAGAACATTAATGCTATAAATATCTAATTTTTTTATTGGTTTCAAATTTGAATGGGACACCTTGATCTACAAATATATTTATTAAAATGTTAAAATGGTTTTTAATGTATATTTACTATTTCGGTTTCTTGAATTGTTATATTGTGAATTTATTGTGGAAATGTTATCTATAATTTATGCTTGTTTTATATGTTATTTATATCTAATGGTTCTTGCCCATTGTTCATGTAAAAATGGTGGTTCCTTGATATAGCTAGGGCGAGTGAGGTCGTGATACCTCTTCAAATCATTTTGTAACGTGGATGTTGTAAATGTTATTGTTTCTCGAGTGTGATTTGGGTAATATAATGAAATAGCAATTACAAATGTAACTCCCTATGTATTAGTGAATGTTACTATGTATGTTTGATATGGATTCCACAATTTACCATTATGATTTATGATTTATATGTGTTATTCATAAATCTTTTGATTTTAATGAGGCATGTTTAAGAAAATATGTTTTATGACAGAAAAGTATGATTTCAAAGATTATATGTACTAATGGAATAATTTTTTCATTCCTTATTTTATAAAAATGACTACATTTTTATCCTCATCCCATGTTTTTGAAATGTTTTTCACATTGTATAAGGAATGATAAAAGAAAGAATGTATTCAATAATATTTATATCATTAAAATAACTTTTTTTTAAAAAGAAATTTTATTGGGAAAATTTTGGAAAGTGTAGTAGTGTTTATATTATTATTATTATGATTAAATGTAATAGGTACCACCTAATTATATAAATATCTAATCCTAAAAATATCCTCAATGTAAATAATAAATTAATTTTAAGAATATGTTATGTTTAATGTTGGGGTATTATAATTTCTTGTTAATGATATTGTTTTAAATCATCAAAAAATTATTCAATATTAATTTTTGGGTTACGTATGTAGTTTTAAGGTTTCCATGATAACCTTGTGATGTTAGATTTTTACTATGCAACATTCTCATTATCATATTCCACCATACATAGAAATTTACATTCTATATAAACTTGTGTTTCATAAGGAAAGATTTTTTCTTGGAATGGTTATTTAAACTCTCTCATATTTATATTTTCTACATATTAATCCTATATTTTGTTTTGAATTAATGACCACCATTTATCTATATCTCATTAGAGATGGTAAAATACAATGACATGGTTAACACCATTCATTACTCCCCAAATAATGAAATAATTTCCAAAAGGAACGTATCCTTTAATCAGCTACCAATTAATTTATAATATATTTTTAAGCATGGAGGGTTATGTATTATTAATTAGTCTATCATTGAAACTCCATGTGGTCAATAAGGGTTCCCCATATTTTTATGGTATTTATTCTCAACCGAATTTAGCTATCATAGAACTCTTATAAGCTGTTCAACAATAGATAAATCACCAACTCCACTCTAATTTTATTTTATAAGAGTGAAACCATTATATAGATTATGTACAATGATGCAATTTCTATTTCAACCAATTGGTTCAATTTACAAAAAATTTATTTAAATAGATTAAGTTATTAATCATAATTCTTAATTCCAAACTAGTAATATTCAAAACATAAAGTGAAAAATTTATACATACAAAATCACTAATCATAAACATTATTTAAATGAGGAAATAGATAATCATAAATTTTTCATAATGGGATATAAATAAAATTGGAATTATCATATGAATTTCCAATTGAAGTGTTAAACCAAGTTTTGTAGTTAGTCTCATTGCCTTTTACCAGGTTACCCCACGTCATGCAAGGAACACCTTGATAGAGTTTCTACCCGTATGTACATATGTTCCAGAACCATGTCCTCTTGTAGTGTACGGATAAGGATGTTTTTTCTTGGAATATCAATGTAATATCTATATTAACAGAATTTAATGTGATTCTTCTATATATATATCATGAATGTCTATCTTAGGGTAATGTTCCTTAAATATTTTTTGTGTAAATATGCATCAATAGTTTTTACAAAACATCCATTGATACCAACTATAATGCCCCAACCCTAGATTCCAAGACCCGGTTCATGGTCTAATACATTGATATGATTAAAAGAAATAAAATATAAATGGAATGATCATTTTATTAGTCTTAGAAAAAAATTATTATAACAAACATTACATTAAAATTTCTATAATAAAATACAGTATAAATAATTCATTGAGAATTATATTATTAGTTTATATTAACTATACATATCATTAATAAAACACATCATGGAATCCTTGTTAAATAGAACAAATGAAAGGGGTGAGCTCAGATGCTCAGTAAGGATAATTAATATAGAAGAAGCTATATCAAAAACTCATAAACTATAAAGTCAAGGTACAAAACTAAAACACAGTTCATTTAATACAATATCTCCCACATAATATGGTAATAAAAAATAAAATAATTCAATATAAAAATTCAAATGTATATTAAAATATTTAAATATTGGCATGTAAAACCAATAAATAATATCATAATGTTGGAATGGATAATGTTGAAAATCATAACCACTTATTCAAGGCCTCGTTCCAAGCACATACACAAATATTCAATCATGTAATTGTTCGATGACACAAGTTTTTCCAATGAGGCCTAATGACGCATCATGGGTCTATAACAGGCCTAACCTGTCACTTACTAAGTCTAATTAATTCCTCATATCAAATGATTGAAGAATAACATAAACATTTCTATTAAAAAAACATACGGAATGTTGATACTTTAACCGTAAACCATGAATGATTTAAAAATATTACATACATATTTAAAACATATCAAAAATCCTTTAATGAAATATATAATATTGTTCAATAATAAATAATCCTCAATCAAGGATTATGTATAACAATGGATGTTGACATTGATGCAAATAATTTAATTTTTTTTTTATTAAAACTCATTGAAGGAAATATCACTTTTATAGTTTAAATATTTAAAAATCCATGAAAATTTTAAAATAAAAAATAACTTTTGAAAATAACTTTTTAATATTTTAGGGAATGCTTAAAAATGGTAAAATTACATAACTTATGAAAATTTTAACTCGCACAATATAAGTTAAAAACATTAATTCAATAATTTGTCAAAAAGGATATCAGGTAATTCATTTGGAAAATTACTGAATGTTTATTTTCACAAAAAATAAAAATATTAAAACATGGGTATAAATGTATTTATACAAATTTCGATATTATTTTCAAATAAATTTTAATAAACATGGATGGGAATTATAAGAATTTTGTAGTAGAAAATTATATATAAGCAATCTCAAATAATTAAGAAATTGGGATTTTAACCATTACCTTCTACATTATATTAGGGTGAATTAAACTCATTTATAATTGGTAATGATTGTTAATAAATTATACCAGGACCATATACAGATATATTTTATCATATACAAACCACTTATATTGTTTTCTAATAACATTCATCATTACCATTATTTCAAGTGTAAACTTGTTTTTCTCCTACATATGTTTTGTTATGTAATTCCAATCTCATATTAATATGATATATTATATTCAAATGTTGGAAGATATTAAGTTCAAAAATACTATATTTACTTATAATATTATGTTTATAATCAATTTTTAATGGTAACTGTGTATAAAAAATCTCAACATGTCATGAACACGATAAGTTGTACGTACAGACAAGTTATAATATCATTATTTAATAATTAAATGGTATGGAACTAAATGTTATATTATTTATATAGAATCATATTATTTCCATATTAATTATTTATTTCTATTAAACTCGTAATTATACCCATCAAAATAATATAATGTTGAGTACTAAATTACACTATGGCGTGATGACGGTAATAAATACGTACACTCGCATTGTGATATTTTTCATTGTAGGTTGGTTAAAATGATGAATATTACTAAACCATGATTATAATAACATCTTAATTTATGCATTATACATTATTTATTTCTATGGTAATAAACAACATAGAATGCGGACATAGAATAAGAAATGAACTTATAATTATGTGATAAAATGGTTAACTGTTTTCGGGTGTCTCGTTTTGATTTTCAGAAAAGGAATCCAGATGTTGGTTGTATGCCCAAATTATGGACATTATGATGATGTTCGATAAGTTTGGACGGTATTTGGGTAGTTTTTGGAAAATACATATTGAATTGGAGGTGTTAATAAAAGAGAAGTATAAGTTCACATTTGTAGGCGAGGTGAGGGGCACATTAGTAATGTCCTGTAATATTAATTTATTATAAAATGAATTTCAGTTACTAATATCATAAAAGTATTTTATTTATATGATAAGATGAAAATGGGATTAAATCTATTCAACCAATAGGTAATGGACATATCTAGGTCATTAAATTAACCTTATCCTTTATATTTAACCGTAAGTAAAATAAGATAACCTTTACAATGTCTTCTTGTAATTTTACATTGAATGTTTAATATACTCACTATAAAATTATTATAGAAACAAAATTGGATAACTAAGGAATTACATAACACTATATTAGTCTGTTTTTTGATTTTTTTATTTTTATGTAAATTACATCATTTAAAAAAATATTATTTTTTAAAAAAACTCATTTCTATTAATTTTGAAACTATTTAGTAATTGATTTTTCATTAAGTCATCACAACTAGATTTTTCAAAAAAACCATTAACCCATCCATCACATGTAATATGAATATATATAAATCTTTTATTTCATGAAATACATCCTATAATATTTATTTTAATTTTTATAATATCATTTATTTGATCATATTTTGAATATTGTAATCATTGCATCATCATTGTGTCATAAATAAATTTATTAACATAATGACAAAAAATTATAAATAAAATGCCATGAAATATTACACCATTTTAAATTTCTAATTTCTATTTGTAGTTAAATAGATCATATATATAACCCTATATTAATTTTTTTAAAAGATATATGTTTATGTAATATTTTATTCAAATTAAATTATTTATTATAACATGCCATCAATGCACCCAAGTTGCTCCCAAATTAAAAAAATTTGGCCTAAGGATTGTACTTGTCTCATATGTGTCAATTAATAATATTATGACTCATTTTATATGTGTTTTAGTTTATTATAATAATATTATTTCCTTTTTAAAGCAATTTTACCCATTAAACATGCAAAATAAAAATTATTACTGATGTTCTATTTATATTTCCAAAAAATAAAAGATACAAATTTATATAATTCGGAACATATGATTTCAAATATGGAATCCATTTTCCCAATTAAAAACCATGAATTTTCATTAATTAATTTGTAATTAGTTCTTTTTGACAAAAATTGAAAGCTTGTTTTTTTGATATAAAATATATCAAATGATTGACATGTGTTTGTGTCACATTTTAAAGTGACATTGAATCGAATGATCAATATTTTATCAAATGATAAAAACATAATTAAAATAAACTTTAAATCTATTTTAATATAAAATATTACAGTAGAAATAATTTATATGAAAAATAAGTTTTAAATTTAAATGCTGTATTTATCACAATTAATTAAAATATAAATGTCCATAGAAAAACTAAAAATAATTTATAATAACTATATTATTATGTCCCAATTACAATGAAAAATTTCAACTTGACATATTAAATATATAATTGTATGAAATATTAGATATGAAAAGTTTTTTCAATTAAAAGGTTGAAAAAAAACATTATTTATAAAATATTTATTTTAACAGAAAAATTGGTTTTTTATATATTATGTCAATGAAACACAAAATATGAATATAAAAATTATATGGAATATATAAAATTCAAAACATGGTTAATAAATTTAACAACTTATTTTCAAATAGATATTTCAATAGGTCGTGCTATGCATGAACTCGGTGTTCTTTGTAGCTAAATCTATCGAATTATTTGAAAAGAAACCTATCATGGATTCATGGGGTATAAAAAATATAATCATTGAGGACTATTATTATCTATCTATGTTGTGACCCATGTTTTATAGGGTGATTGGGACTCTTGTTCAGGAATGCAATTGATCATTTCTCTATATGATTGGGTAATCAGGTGTATGTTGTTAATGATTTTTCATGAAGAACTTGAACCTATCATGGGTGGTTAGACTACAGTACTTGAATGTGAGTAACTTGAGGTATTTATGGATTATTATTCTAGTTTTCCACCATTGATGTAGTTCATTTTAACTATTTATGTAGTCCCTAGTACGTTTCATGGTTCAATGTCATTTTTACTATAAGGATCCTACTAGGTTAGTGGAACATAAGGTCCTTCATTAGGACATACAAGATAAATTATTTATTAATACTATCAGGACATAACGAGATTAACCTATATTCTTTTATAAAAAGGAATATGAGACTATTAAATAATTTTTAAATTTATGAAAGTTGAATCAGATTAAAATTAAGAAAAAATATCCCTGGACAATGAATTTTATCTCTTTAATTAGCTTAGAGTGACACTTGGGTTATCTACAAATCAATTACTGTCTGAGAATCACCCATTGAGTGGTTGATGAAATTATTTACCAAATATAAAGTTTATGATTTTATATGCTCATTTAATGTTTTTGGTTATTCCATTTAGTCTTGACAGAGATAATATTTTACACATTTTATGTATGAATTTCAATAGTTTTAATAGTCCAAAATAATAAATTTGAGCTTATAGGAATTAATTTTGGATTTAATATATATTTTGAGGAAAATCGTTAAAAACGCATAATTTTGAATTTTTGACATATTTTTAAATCAAGGGTATTTTAGTCAATTCATGAAAAATATACCTACAAATTTTTTAATTCTAATTTTTAAGATTCATGATATTATTTCCTTCAATTTTTTCATATGGACCAAGAGATTATTTTTCCTTCTATATGGTCTAAAAATTTATTAATGATGGACATTTTTCCTGGTGGACAGCTTGGACCCCACCACTATAATGGAACACAAACACAGCCTACAGATATCAAAATCAGGTTTTTCCGCCTGGGATAAAATGATGACATCTTGCTTCAACACTAAAAAAACATTGGTGGATTTTTGAAGTCATTATGTGGCCATTAAATGACTATCTTTTGGTGGAACCTTCCTGGAAGCTTCATCCAAAAACCAAAACCTCCAATGAAAAATCTATATCACCTTTATCTGGTGTCTAAAAGAGCAGTACATTGGAGGGTGAACAGAAAACATATTTATTAACAATTTTGAAGAATGAATCCATGGGTGAAACTACCATTTAATGGTTCAACAACGTGAAACCTTTCAGAGTACAGATTTATACCTATAAAATGAGGCCCTCAACTCCATCCCAAATTATCCCATTTTCCATTCCATTATTTGAAGGCACCAATTAGGAGATCTATACTAATGGAGTCTGGACAAAAATCTTTCCCATTTCATTTTTTATTTATTTATTGTCATTATTTTTTTTAGTTTTCAATTGTAATTTAGATTTGTAATAAAATTCACGCATTATTATTATTTCTATATCCACTCATCGACCCTATTTTCTCCTTAATCTCTTCTATTTATTTTGTTATTTTATTTTTTTCATATTATCCACTGTTACCACTTTCCATATAAGACTAGGGGTTAACCCGAGACATGGACCGAGGGAGGTGTTTTGAAATTTAATTTATTTTGTGTATAAATTCAGATGTTTTTTAGTTTATGATGAGCCAGAGTGATATTAATGGGTGTGGAGATCTTCCACCACAAAAATAATCTAAAACTAATTTCTATTCTTTTATTAAATATTTTCTGTCAATTTTAATTGATACAAGCATTTCATACAATTTAGTTGATCCATTCAGTGGTTGAATTGACCTACGATAGAGCCAGGTCTTGTAAGATGTCATACTCTCGATTGAGGTGTGCCATCAACCTTGATTATAGAAGGAGGTGATGTTAAGATTTCAAATGAATTCAATATTTCACCGTAATAAATCAAAAATAGTAATTCATGAATTAGATTTCATAATTGAATTATGAAAAATAATTTTAATACAAACATGAAGAATGATGGAACCCACAAACCAACCCATAAAGGAGAAGTTCATTCTTCATTAATTGCATTTTGTCATTGCATTTTAGTTTTATCATTTATTTAAAGTAAACTGCATTAAATTCCCAGATTAAATAATAATCACAAAAACGAATTAGTTTAGGTGAATTAGATTAAGTGAGTGAACAATAGATAATGCTCCTCAAGTGAGACGACCCTAGTCAGCCACTGTGTTGCATTAGGAAAATAAATTTCTTTTTCTATGCTCTATGATAGGCGTGTGTCAAAACCAGTGTCATTGACTGGGATCTAATTGGTTGTTTACATTAATTTTTCTATTTTAAAATTTTATATTGTTTCCATTTAAAAAAAATTCCAAAAAAAAGTTTTTGATGATGCATTCAAATACAAATTATTCTTCATGGTAAAATTACTCACAATTGTAGGTGTAAGAAATAGACTACGTTGAGGAGGCCATCCAATGAATAGATGATGCCATGATGATAATTGTAAAGTAGGTAGAAAGAGTCATAACAACATGGATCTCACTAGAATATTTGATATCCATGGTCGATGAAATCCAAATATACAAAGAAAGATTCAAGTTTAAGAAGGAAGTGCCTCTAGTAATTTCGAATTTCACTAAATATATCCATGAAATGAAATCCAAACTCGATGTGGAAGAGCCCGACTACCTACCTACATCTATTGAAGATCAATTCAGGAGTCACTTTCAACTCAAGATGAGATTGAAGTTTATCCCACTCAGGGAGTTAAACCATTAATTGACTCTATCACTTCATTTTTTATTGAATATAAAATTTACGTCACCCCCTCATGTTTTACAGAATTATATAGTCATTTCTCTACCTTGGAGGAAAAAGAATAAACTGCACCTGTTGAGGAACACCTGGAGCTGGCTAATGGTATTGAACATATGCTTGAGGAAGCCCCTAAAAATATAACAGTTGCTCTCCACGAAGAACCAAATCTCTGCGATTCTTACCATAAATTGGATTATTTTGAAACTAATACTTCAAAATTATATTTTGAATACCCCTTTAATTATTATTTTCATTCATCACATCTGGAGAAACTACTGAATTTTTAAGATGATGTTGTAGAAGTAGAAACAGAAGGGGAGGAGGTTCTGTACTTCATATAACCCCCACCATTCAAGTGGTACCTAGTTGTGAAGGGGGTGGATCTGGTGTACTATATCCATATAATACTCCTCATTGAGAAAAATTAACTGGAAGCTAGTATGATCCACATGTGTTGGTTCAAATAAAAGAAGCATCATCCACCGACAGATTGTGGATGAAAGCTGGTAATGCCCTCTGGAGGAAGTAAATGATTTCAGGGCCCAATTGGGTTATCATACCAAGATATATCATTTAAATGATTTATATTAATTTAATTTTCAATATTAAGATTATATATTTTGAATTCAGTATTAGTAATTCTTCAATCATGTTGTCCCCTCCCTCCAATTATTTCGAGATTTAATGATAGGATCCTTGTTCTTAATTGAGTAAAAATATTTTATAAGATCATGATTGCAGAAAGAACCCCAAAAATTAGTGGAAGAGGGACATCACTTTATTTCAAAAGGGGTTTCATTTTTATTATATATACATTTAAAATCCTTACATTTTATTTTGTCCAATACTTGATTTGATCATTAAAGGTGAGAATTGCATACCAAACTCAAATTAGTGCTTTAAGTGACATATCATGGGGACATGTGTTTATTAGGAATACAATTTTGCTATGATTTATATTTCAATGATGATATGATTAAATTATTGAAATTACAAAATTAATTTTTAAAATTATCAATGAATATTGAAACAATGACTCATGATTTGATGGAATCAACTGATTCATGTAAATGAAATTTCCCTACCATCTTTCATGCTTTGAATTTCAGTAGGTCATGTTTAATGATTTGTTATTATTAGTCATGTAATGATTGATTTCCCAATGTAATATTTCACATGCCCAAGAGGATTTCGAGACTATGTACTTCCTATTTAATCTTGAGAATATTTATTGAGTGATCTTGGGACATGTCACCGACCAGAACCTTCAATTGAACATGTCGAAGATATGACTATGCCAAAACACATTTAAAATGATTGATTCATCCTTTTAAAAGTAATTATCCATAAAATACCACATTTAAATCAACCCTTATTTTATCCCATATATACCATGAATATCCTTTATAGGGATGAGGCATGTTTCATGCCATTTTTATCCATTCCAACCCTACTCTTAATATCTGAATGATATTCTAAAGATGAAGTGTGGGGGTAAAGGGAATCATGGTGGGTAGGATGATACAAATTGTAAGGAAAAAGTGTGGAAGTGTTATTGTGTGAAATATAAAATTTTGTGGAATCATTAATTATAATCTATTTTTCCCCTCTTGAATTGGAAAAATTTTAAAAAAACGATATGATACATAAAAAATGAAAAATGGGATTATATTTGGGAGAAACAAAAAACAACATTTTCTAGATTGACAATATTAATATCATATGTTTTTTTGTGATGTATTTGATGTTTGATCTAATAATAACCTTCAAAAAACTAATTAAAAGTATAAAATTAAAAAAATATTCAAGAGGGTGCACAAATCAATCATTATTCATAATTTGATCAAGACCTTACATTGTGTTATTGGAAGTCGTTGTTGCTAATTTGAAGGGGATAATTTCATTAAACTTTGACTTTTGAAATCATGCATTATACAAAAGATATTGGACTCCTCCTTGAGTCATAATTTTTAAAACATCAAATAGTACTAACCATAAGTCTCGAAGTCATTTGAACATTTATTGAAAATTCCTGATGATTTTATGTGCCTTTTGTCTTTACAAAGTGAAGTAATTAGTTCTTTTACAAGAATATGGATAAAGTGAATGTTCTCATGATATGAGAATAACTATACTTGTATTTTATCATGACAGATGAGAGGAAAAATCAATGTTGAGTTAAATCATGACGTGTCATGGTTAATAATAATCATTTGAGAAGAATGAATGAATGAAAGAAGAGGTTCCTTTTTTCAAAGGGGAAAAGTAAAATACACGAATTTATTGTTTATTTGAAAAATGGGAAATTAATTTATATTTTATGTTGATTTTTGAATGTTTTATTTGAAATTGAAAATTTTGAAATTTTATTACTTTGGAATTTGAATATTAGTAACATTTGTGTCCTTGGAATTACATGATGAGATTTTATGCATGAGGAAAAGCATAGTTAAAGTGTGGGGGAATTGATAGAGCTAATATTTTACCCCTTTATTTATGAATATTAATTTTTTTAATCATTCCATATAATAAATTTTAGATTATATGATCCAATTTTTGATTTATGATGTATTTTGTTCAAGATATTGAAAAAGGCATTATTTTCAATTTTAGATATATTTTTAGTTCAACAGTATTTTAGTAAAATCATGAAAAATATAAATCCAAATTTTAGGATTCAATTTTTTTAAGAATCTTGATTTTATTTCCTTCAACTTTGTCTCTGGGACTAAGAGCATATTCTTCTATATAAAGGGCTTAAAAATTCATTGAATTTAGACATTTTATCCGGGAAAAGAGTGTGGACCCCACCCTTGTAAAGGAACACAAAATAGGCCTACACATATCCAAATGAGGTGTTTTTACATGGGATATAACGATGGAATATTTAAACAACTCTAAAAAAAATTAGCGGATTTTTGAAGTCATTAAGGCAACCATTAAATGACATTCATTTGGAGAAACTATCCTCGAAGCTTTGTCTAGAAACATATACAAACAACAAAAAATTCATATATCCTTTATCTGATGTCTAAAAAAGCATAAATTTGGATGGTTAATGGAAAAAATATTTATGAAAAACGTTGTAGTAGGACTCCATGCGTGAAACTGCCATTTAATGGGCCAATACCACACAAGAATTTAGAGTAAATATTTCAACCTATTAAAGGTGGCCGTAACCTCGATCCCAAATCATCTCATTCTCCATTATATTCCTTCAATTAATAAAGGAAGAGATCTCCACTAAGGGAGGCCAGCCAATAATATTCCCCATTTCATTTTATTTAATTATTTCTTTTCTTTATTTTTGTTTTAGTTTTCAATTGTAATTTAGATTTTTAATAAAAATTATACATTATTTTTATTTCTATGTCGACCCATTCTCCATGTTTTTATTCAGATTTTATCCTTATTTTATTCTTCTAATATTATCCACCATGACCTCATACCCTAAAAAATGAGTTGTTAACCTGAGACTTGTCTCAGGGAGATATGTGGAAATTTGATTTATTTTTGGCTTAAATTAAGATGTTTTATTAAGTTTGTGATGACTAAGAGTGATGTGCATGGGTGTGGAGATCGTACACCACAAAACTGATATCAAACTCATAGATATTATTTTATTAAATATTTTCCCACCCTTCTACTGGATACAAGCTCTTCATAGGATGCAGTTGAGCCATTCAGTGGTTGAAATGACATACAATGGAGCCAGGTCTTAGAAGATGTCATAATCTCGATCGAGGTGTGCCATAAAACATGATTATAGGAGAAGGTGAAGTTATGATTTCAAAATTCATTCAATATATCACACTAATATATAAAATAATAGTAATTCATTCATGAGATATCATAATTAAATTATCAAACTAAATTTAAATACCAACAAGGCGAATGATGGAACCCTCAATCCAACCAATAAAGGCAAAGTTCATTCTTCATTATTTAAATTTTGTCGTTGCATTTTAGTTTTATCTTTTATTTTAATTTAATTGCATTACATTCCAAGATTAAAAAAAAATCACCAAATATAAGTGGTGTAATTGAATTAGATTAAGTGAGTGAACATCTGAAAAAGATTCTTATGTGAGACGACCCTAGTCAGCCACTATGTTGTATTATGAAAATAAATTTCTTTTGTGATGCCCTACGATTGGCATGCATTATGTTTCAATAATTCCCTTATAATGTCTATGGATTTTTATGACAAATTGGAATAATTTCTTCCTGGACTCAATTTTTTGTAATAGATATAATTTTAGTTTACACCAACTCTGATGAAGGGAAAGTTAACAATTTTGATATCATTCTACAACCCTTAATTTAAACATTTATATATTGAAATCTAAGAACGTGTGATTTTTTAGATAAGAGAGTTTAATTTTTTGTGGTTTTGATATGTATGATGGGAATCCCATTAGATCCTGAATTAGTACCCCTAATTATATTTGTGGAGTATCTAAATATCTGTGTTTGTGATCAATAGCTTCTACGGTTTGTTTGGTTACTGTAGGTGGTTTTTTTGACATATCGCTGATGACATCTTCGATGAAGTATTTAGCCTATAATAATTCAAATATTGAATGGAAGTATAGTTTTTAGAGATATTTTGTGGAATTAAATATGTGATTTATGTTAAACCAATTTTTATTCCTCTAGAATCAGGTACAGGTTATGATGTTTTCTTATAATACTTTTGTAATATGTTTTTTATGATTTTGTATGATCATAAAATAGGTTGTGGCTTCTGGAATTATCCAGTTATTACATCATAAGAAGAACTATAAAACCAGTGATCATTATTAGGATGTTGTTATACATACACTCAAAATATGGCTTCACTATCTCTTTGGGGGTCAATTTACAATATGTTCATATCCTAAAATATTAAAAAATATTTTTACTAAGAAGGATATGATATTATGACATAGATTTTGGATAGATTTTCTTGATACAATTTTTATACTACTTATACCCATTGGAATAAAAATATGGATTATGATGTGTTCTGAATAAAATTTTAAACACCAAACCAGATGGAATCAGTGGAGCATTGGATTCTAATGAGTTTGTTTACATAGTTATGGATTTAAGTGGAAGAGTTTGGTGGACATGTGTTCCTAGATTTAATGAAATATAAATCTTCTTTTGATTAAGTATTAAGCTCTTTTATGTTGAAAATAATTTATTTCCAATGAAATAGGTAAATTCATTATGGTGGGGAGACCACGGGTGATTAGTCTTAGTGTTTTAGTGAATATTTGTTATTTTTTCATAGGATGGTTGTTATGTTTACCATGATACATGATGTATTGGATAATGTCATCTATTGTTGGTGATTCTTTATCCCTAGCGATACCATGATGCGTCACAATTTGAGATGTGATTATTGGTTGAATGTTACGAGATGATTGATAGAGGATTTTATTTAATGAGGCATTACTTTTAAGGGGTTACGAATTAGTGTTAGTGACTTGTAGTTATTTTTTACATTTATGAATTATGATATTGAAGTTGTTTTATATTTATATTTATTTGATTTATTGTTTTTCAATTGAATATTTCTGGTAATGATTCAATTTTGTTGACTATTGATAAATACATGACATCTGTGGATTCCCTACCAACATGAGAGGTTATGAAGTAAAAAAAAGGGGAATTGTATGTCTAAGAGATTATGATATATCATGGGGATTCCTCTATTTGGCTAAGGATATGGATCCAAGGGTTAAAACATTGGTTTTCAATGGTTTTCCAGAGGAAATGTGTCCCCATATTGAATTAAACATGTCCTATCATCCATAAATGGATGAACTAAGTGGGAGGGTTATTTAGGTAAAAGATTGAAATATGTAGGATTTAACCCTATATGTATTTATATCAGAGGCCTGGTAGATCTCTCATGTTATTGGGAGAGTTGTGACAATGTTTTTTTGTTCTGCCTAGTGTTGTTAAGAATATAATGGATATTGTGTAGTCAAACCAGATTCATTTGATCAATCCATAGCATCATCATCAATACAATTAAAACCATTAGAATCAACCACTAGAGATTGAGGTTGGTGATAGAGTCAATTTCAATGTTTCAACTCACATGGGACTTCATTGGATTGGTATGAAGGGTATATTTTATCCTAGGATTGAGGACCCATTATTATATTTGGATTATTAGGGAAGATGTACTATAGGTTTCACATGCCATATGGTTTGAAAGTTATCCATGAAATAATTTATGTATCCCATTTGCAGAGGTATATACCATATTATGACCATGTGATTTTATGTGAGGAGGTTTATCATGATCCCGATTCAAAATTGGTTGGGAGGCTAGTTCATATTACTGATTAATAAGATAATGTATCATTCAGTAAAATTTCAAACGTGGTTTGGAAACTGTAGATGTTTTAGCTGGATAACAATAGGATGTTATAGTGGTTGTCATTAGTGAGGCACAACTACACTTCTCTTTATGGTGGGGTGATAGTAAGGCACTATTATTTTATGTTCTGGTATGTTCATACCATTTTTTGGAGTTCATTTTCATAGTACTAAAAATTCCAAGATGGAATTGGTTGCATACACATAAGGGATACTTGAAGGAATTTTCAAAATTTTCTTCATTAATCATACATGTTTTCTAATAGATGGAAACTTACACATTGTGTAATTGAATTATACAATCTGTAATGGATTCGAATAATAATTTGTGAAAAATATCTGTGGAATGAATGGATTACATTTAGGGTTAAAGGTTAATATTTCTTAATGGGAAAAATATAATTCTGAATTAAAAGAAAATTGTTTTTTGGATGATATGTTTTCCTGAATTATGAGTCCTGTAATGGAGTTACATGACATGAAATTTTTGTAAGATGTGGTCTCATGTAGTTAGCCTTGATTATATTCATTTCAGTTAACCTATATATTACCTATCATACCCATCTTCGTACAATTAGTGATATTGTGTGAATTATTTCTATATGGAAAAATTTGGTTAGTGATTTATAACTATTGGGGATGAATCTATTTTTTTGGTATGTGATCCACATGGATTGTATTTAGATTTTTTAAGTTGTATATTCAATAGGTATTATTTATTTAATAGTGTTTTCTATCGATCCTTTCTTGTAACATGGCATTCCTTTCATTTCAATGGCCACTCTCTTGACATCTGGTCACCTTTGAAGAAATCAACTATATTTTTACTATACTATGGTAGGATTTTCTATGTGAAATTTTTAAATTTTTTCCATTTCTATTTTTTTGTGAAAAATTCCTTGGTTTTTTATTGATTTCATGTAAAAATTAGATTCAACATATTTAATGGAATGGAAAATGTCTTCAAAAATGGGGTTTTCATTGAATTTTTTTCCATGATTTGTAAAAGGGTTTTATAACATCGAATTGGGCCATGTTGGATTTGAATTACTTTTATAAAAACTATGAAAATGGGTTTTAATTGAATCGGGAAAATTTCACATTAGGAAACATGGGAATGCTAGGATATAGACCCGAATAGATTTAGTTTTTGTTTCACTATGAAGAGTTTACTTTTTTATGATATATCCTAGAAGAAGATGATAAATTTCTATCTAATGAATGCCTCTATGATATTAGTTATTTAGTATGTGGTTCCTCATAGGTTAGGTCCCTATATTATGTTCTTTTTCGTTTGACATCATATTTTATTTACAGTGGTATTTTTTATCAGGGTGTGTGTCTCATAGTATTTTATAGAAGAATGTGTACCACATATCATTACTAGATAGATTGATTATAGATATCAGTTTACATATTTTTCTCTTATTTCATGGCTATAATTTCTCTCTATTTATCATATCTATATGTCATATTTCTTGTTTGTGAATACAAAATGGTTCTATTAAAACTAAAGGGAAAAGGTCTTTAAATTATATTTATTTTATTAAAATTTATTATAATATACTTTTTATATAAAAAATATAATTATTTATTTCTTTATTATAGAAAATGGGTAGAAACTATGTTGGTACCCTTGGACCACATTATAATATTGTCAGTAGACATTAGTAAACGTTATATTGTGGGATCATGGTAAAGGAAACAAATTATTTTAACAAATTTACATTTATTGTTGATGTTTCTTTCTGTTCGAGTTTTTATGGATATAGCTATTGTACACATGGGATATTAACATACATTGTAGTGTAGAATAATCTGGATTGGGAATATAAGTATATATGGTAAGATTTATGTTTTTGATTCAAATAATGTATTTTCATGTTTGTCATTCCTATATTTAGGATGAGTTTTTGTCATGTTTTACCCTTATCCTGTGATAGTCTAGGTTGGGGGGCATGTCTAATCCAAACATGGTGGTTCATTACTCATGGTAAAATATTAAAATTCTGGTGGTTTGGGAGAGTGGGTTTTCCCATTTTTGGATTATTATTTTTCCAATCATGTTGCTAAATTTTTTCACTACCATAATTGATAGAAATGTTTCCATTGTTAGAAAATAGTTTGATAAACAATGTAGAAAATCCACGTCGGTTAAAATAATTATTCAAAAATTAATTTTATAATCATGAAATTCTCCCATATTACATCATTTTTTACTAATAATCAAGTTCTATATACTCCAAGTGTCCAATTTAAAAAAAATATCCCAAAACATCTTAAAGGTGATTATGATTGACGTTATCATGCTTGATGTTAGAAAAATGACATAATATCCAGTTCATTGTTTTTCATTACCTTTCATTAACAGAACCACTAATTAATATGGATTAATCCAAATATATGTTATCTAAATTCTATATATTTTTGTTTTCAGAACACTAATTATTTTCATATTCATCTATATTTATAAAGGATGGTGGAGAACAGATCTACCAAGACATAAATGATAATCTTCATATATTGTCTTATTCATTAATTTCTATTATGTAAGTTGATCTAGAGATAATTTCTATTATTTTATTTATTTGTGTTACACTATTTTGGTATATCCTTTTTATGATATATTATTCAAACTTTATTGTGGAATAACTTTATATTTAATAAATATGAAGTGGTTGAAATAGTTGTGTTTATGAAAATCCATTATCAATAAAAAATTATTTAATGATCATTATAAATATGTTATTATAAAGTTATTAATATAATGAAATATTATTCATTATAGGATATCAATTCTTATTCTACATAAAATTATATTTCTCCCTTAGTATAGAAAATGTAATTGGATTAAAAATATTTTAATACGATGAAATTGGTAGTTTGGTTGTTATTATGGAATATGACCTAGAAATAATTTGGGTTTGGAAAATAAAATCCACCATTATATCATCAACCATCCACTCCTTAATCTATAACATAAATCATAAAAATTAAATTTTATCAATTATATTGGTGTTGGAGACCAAATTATCAAATTCCAAATCATACTACATCAATATGAAATATTAGATCACCGAAACACCTGGGGGACTGTTTAGGTTTTGAGTTATGTTTTTTTAAGGTTGGCGCAAAAGCCTCATTTTTTATTAATGCAAAGAAATTACCACTTTTCACTTGGAAGGGGGAGACCCATTACATATCCTATAGGCCTAGTGGGCATTTATCCCATTACATAGCCCGTTGGACCAAATTTTTGGCCCATGGCCGATTCTATAAATAGTACTATTACAGTACCCACCTGCTACAGTACAACACATTAACTGCCACTGCCACCGTACCCTCCCTCCGCAACATTTCCAGTCGTTGCTATTGTACAACTACAGTAAATGTTCCCAATGGGGTTTGAACACCCATTTTTCAGGTAGGATTATAAGGTGTATACCACTAAGACAAACCCCAAATATATTTTTATTTATATATAATTAGGTGCAACACATACATAAACAATTCCAATGTTCTCAAGGGTGTATTTTTCTAATTATACCCAGCAATCCATTTTCATTTTTATGTCATCGACTTCTAAAAAAACATTCTCTTATTATAATACCTTATTGATAAAAATAATTTTATAACCATTCATTTTAAAATGGTGAATCTAAATCATAAAAGTGTGATCTAAAATGATCGGTATTGGTAATAAAACTAAATTTCTAATTAAATTTCATCAATTTGTTTAATAAACTAATAATGGTATGATGACATAATCAAACTATTTGAGTTTAAAATAAGAATATTTATACCCCTCAATACCTAGGTCATCATTCATGAAAAATAGTGTAAATATTTTTCATATAATATAGTAAATAGATTCAATAATCACAAGCCTTGGGTTTTATATATTGACCATAGGTTACATTTACAACCTAATGGAGCCATATTGAGTACATTTTTGTATCAATGGTCATTTACTTTATAACTGATTTTATAAATAATTTTGAAATACATAGATCCCAATAAAAACTACAAGATAATCCATTTTATAACATCTTTATTATCATTTATAATTACATGGATCATTATCCAATGAAATAAGGAAATATTAGGTTCTCCCATCGTATAAAATGTATCAGCTTCACCAATATCTATCAAGGTGTATCTATTGTATAATATCTATTAGGATACCTAAGATAAATAATCGGTCTTCACAGTTCATATATGATTTATTAACCATACATATTATCATAAATAAAATTTCTATATCATTCATAAATAAAACCATTATAATCATCCACTTTTTGATATGATAATAATCATTGTTATTTTATTTTTTTTCTTAACTAGTTAAAATGAAGCTTGTTCCATTACAATCTCATAATCCATCAGAAGAATGAATATGTATGGAATTAATAAAACATATCCCAAACAAAATTTAGCTAATAACAATGGTTTTTGATGTTTTTGAATGGAAATGTCATAAATAATCAATAAAAAAATTATTGATAAAAACAACCTATTTTATTTTTATAATTACATTTAAAAAATCACAATTCAAAAAATATTATGTATATACTCATCATTAAAATTTTCATTGGATTCATATAATGAGAAAACTTAATAAATTATTGTTCATTATGGTGGGAAAATATTTTGATGTCATATATTTAATAATAAATATTATATTTAAGTCATTTATAAAAGGATATGAATGTGACCCATTTAAAACAATACAATAATTTTCATTTCATGAAATATTAATAGAAGATAAAATATAATATAGAAATGTTTTATGAAATAAATAATTTTTCTAAATAATTTTTCTTAAAAAATATTATAAAACACATTTAAAGAAGATAATTATACATAGTCTAATAATAAAATTCAAAATCACTGGCATTTTCAAATGACTTTATTGACTTTTTAATTCATAAATAAGTAATGAAATAAAACTAAAACAAGCTTAAAACATTCATAACAATTTGATAAGTTAGATATATTTTTTAAAATAATATAATGATAATATTTTTTCAAAACTAACTTCATACATAAAAAATCATGAAAGAATGAACATTGTATCATAAACCCATGTCCACTTTGTTAACTATTTAATCAAAATCCCTATGATAGAGAAAAATAAAATTATATATTTAATATCCTTAAAATAAGTTGATTCATCATATAACATGGAAATTCTTATTATATACAGCTTATAAAATATGATATGTGAGTATAATATAAACATATGTTCCATAGAATGGGAATTTTATATGAATGTCCCTTATAATGATTCTATCTTGGAATTAAGAGAAAATGAAGGGAAATATTATGTATAAAAAATGTACATAAAAAATAAAGTGTTATTATATAATGACCCATTTCATCATCAATTATAATATAATTTATTCATAATAGATATAATATAGAAAATTTATAACCAAACAAATGTAAATTGAGTTAAGACACCCCATCCCACTAAGTAACATTAATGTAAAATCAACTTGTATAAAACAACTCAAATTAAAAAATATAACAACTTGAATTATGTAATATGAATTATATAACATCAATAAGAGGAGGAATATATAAACCACATATAGTATTAGTTTCATAATAATTAAATATTCCACAAATAGAGAAAATTCAAGTCGATGTCCCTTTTCCAGAATCCAACTCGTCATATACCTTCTTTGTAGTCCTAAATAACAAGAATATATTAATTATTTTCTATATTAATAAGTTTTTAAATATTATTAATAATTTTCATTCATTTATTAACATGTTATATATTATTACTTAATTAATTATTTTTATAAAAAACATTTTTTCATGATATTCAGTTAATGTGACCAAAATTACTTCATTATATTATATATTGTCATAGTGGTATTTATTTATTCATCTAATTAATAATAATAATAATGAAATATTTTTCATATATATAAATCAATTATAATTTTATGAATAATAATGATTTAATTTTTTAGAAAATGAACTCAGATACCATAATTGATGACATAGAACACACAAATGATATGGAAGAGTTTTAATTTATCAAAAACCATTATCGAAAAAAGATAGGTAATATTTAATATTTATATAATTATTATCATATATGAAATACCATATAAAATTTTAAAATATAATTATATATATTACGAAATGTGATATGGTGATGAAAAAAATCAAATCGCTTTGTATAGACGATAATGTAGAGGAATTCCCGAACAAATTTATCATTTTTTAGTTTGTGGGAAGGTATGATATTAAATAATAATATATGTTATAAAATTTGAAAAATATTTCATTAAATTAATAATTATCTTATATATTTCACATATATTAATTGAACTAATCCTTATTATTTTCTCTATAACGAATTAGAGCAAACAATAGCATAAATTCGTGAGGTTATAGTTTTTCGTACTCAGTAGTGATATTATATTATCCCCCAATGGATAAATTATAATTAATATGCATCAATATAATTTAATAACAATAATTATGTTAAAAAAATAAAATATATAATTCAAATCAACCATTACAACAACCCTGGAGAGGCACCGATGAAAAATTAATTAAAACGGTTCACAAGGGGAAAATTAGACGTACACCCGAATGGTTATTTAATTTACCATTACACTGTAGTGGAATTATATTAAGGTTATTACAATAACATAATAAATTTTATTTATTTTTAATTTTTGTTTAATTTTTTCCAAAAACATAAAATGTTTTGTAGGAGGTATATGAAGAATAAAAAAATAGTGGTCGGTTAATCATGGTATCTATTCCTCATGAAATCACACTTTCTTAGCAGAACTTTCCCCCACAAGATAGAAATATGATTAAAAATATGGATCTATGATGTGTTTAGGTTGTTAAAAAGTTATTTGGGTTGTTATATGTGAGAAAAACTATTTTATCATGTGAATATGAGAGGATAGGTGGTGATATTTTTTAAGTGAGACGAGTGGTACAGCTGTAATGTATAAATAAATTTATACCCACATTATAAAAATTAAAAAAATATAAAAATAGACCATTTTAGATCCATGTCAAATTTTAGTTCAACATATTTCCAAAAAATATATATTTTAAACTATTTTATATGTCATTTTCACACTTAACTTTTATGATTAGCATCATGTAAAGCAGTATTCAACATAACCGTGTTTTTTTATATTTTTCACTAATAATTATGAACAAAGTTACGTTTCATATATTATGTATTATAAATTATGAGGATTAAGAATATATATTTTAGTATTATAATTTTTTTTATCAAAGGTATAAATATGTAAATTAATATAAAACCTATAGAAATAATGAAAACGCTTTTTAAAAAAAATCTATCGATAAAAAATGATTATATTTTAACTCTAAAACATTAAAAAACATTTATGAAAATAATTTTATATTTATATAAATTATATATATGAATTTAATTTAAATCATTTAATATTATAGAATACATTAATTAATTAAAATTGATAGACAACATGCACATTATAAAATATTAAAAAATTGTACTTAAACCCAAAAGTATACTTATAGAAATTTATTATAAGATGATTATTAAAATTAAATTAATAAATTAAATATAACTAAATATTAAATATGTTAATTTGAATCATATTTAAAATATAATAATGATTTGTCATTACATTATTTTTTTTAAAATAAATGATATTTATTAAAAAATTTGTATTATTTATAAATCACTGAAAAAACTATATTTTAATGAAAAATACGAAACATTAAACAAGATAAAATTTTTAAATTATTACTTAAAAAATTATTTTAGTTTTACCAAATACTGTTTTTAAATTTTATAGAAATTAATTATAAATGTTTCAAAAAAAATCCATAAAACCATTTTAAAGTAAATCCTTTTCGAAGAATAAAATTTCATTAATAAAAATTAATTGATTATTTACTTATAATTTATTTATAAACATATATTTAGTAGTATATATATATATTAATTAATTAATTAAATACTATTGATACTCTCCAATTTAATTTCATGTATATAATTGTCATATATCTCACAGGTTGTCTAATCTCGGTGTTGCGTTTTGATCCTTTTATCGACATCGATTCAATTTAAAAATAATAATATATTGGTGTTACAATATAACCATTCAATAAATGGATACCTAATAAAAAATCTCTTGATAATAGGGAATGAGAAATAATAAATTCATCTTAAATAAATCATAAGTATGATTCCCTATAAAAAACATCTGTGAATGTTAAGATATATAAATAGAATAAATTTTTTATTCCCATATAATGTTGTAGTGTTACAAATATCATTTATGATACGAAAGTTAATGATCATGAGGAAAAAACATCAAAACCCCAAAAAATTATTGTTAACAAACGATCAATTTCATCAAATATAATAATTATAGGAAAAAAAATTATATCAAGATCATTTTTTGGAGATGTGTATTTAATAAGAATTTTATATATAAACATAAGAAAAATATACTTACTTATATAGTGAAACATTTTCCATCAATAAAGTTTCACCGCAATATCATATAATCCTAACAATGATGAGTATTAAAGATGCATTTCTCTAAAATAATGCACCATGATCATATTTTTAATGTTTAAATTACCTTAAAAGATGAAATAAATATATTCCCCTCGTTTATAGACAATTAAAAATTGTTTAACCCAACCCAAGATATTGCAAAATATAATTAAATCATTACATGATGAAATAACACATTTATCCCCAAAGTTCAATAGTAATACCCAATATAAAAAATAATTCATTAAAAATATAATAAACCCCTATATAGAAAATAACCTCAGTAACATTAACATTAATCAATGTTATAACCTATATTCACTTTGTCATCAATACGATTTTTTATACCATAGATATCAATATGATAAACATTTTTTCCCTAAAACATACTCAATATCCAAGATTATATAACATGAATGGTTCTCAATTTGATAATACAATTAACTAAAAAAATGTAATGATATACATTATATTAATTAAAATATTAATATAAATCTTATCCCAAAAAAATTATGCCAAAAATCTCTAAACATTTTATAAAATCATCTCTAAAAAATGAAAAAAGGATATATATATATATATATATGACATTAAATTTTTTATCATACTTTTTATCCTTATCTCATGATTGTATCCATATATAATTATAAAAACTCTTTAGAAAACATAATAATCTGCATATTTATCCCAACTGGGATTTAATAACAGCTATGGAAACCCTAAACATTCCCTATTGTATCATGTTCTCAAATTATAAAATTTGCATTTTTATTTTACACTGTAAATGATGACCCAATATTTTAACTCATGAATATACTACATCAAAAGGAAATATTTTATCTCTTAACAACCTGAGGACCTATTAAGGTAAATATTATAGATAATTATAAAAAAATTTATCCTAAACTTATGAAATTATTTAAATGGATTATTATTTCAACTATCCCAAACTTTTAATATTCCATATTATGATTTCTTTATCTCCCAAATAATTAATAATGTTAAAACAATTCTAGAAACAAATCCATTAATAATCACTTTAATATAGAGAATAGTAATAATTAATGGTGAAACAAAATTCATTATATGTGTACTCATAATAATTGACAATTGAATGAACTCTTAGAGTGTAAGAAGAGCATTAGAAACTTATAAGGGAATTATGAAATAACTATAGTGAATGTGAATAAAATTAGAATATTAATACCGAAAATTACATAGATCATCAATCATGAAACATGGAATAAATAATTTTCAATTACTAGAAGAATAATAATAAGTATTCATGATCCCTAATAATACAATCTTGATTCATGGAAACATTTATAACACATAACATGAATATCAAAAATGTGTTGGTATCTTGGAGAGTTACCTTTATAATGCTTTCAAAACCATTTTAAAAATAACTAGACCCCATATAAATCCATACGAGATACCATCTAAAAACTCCCTACTTCTTTTATCTATATTGATGTGACATTAACAAATGCATTTGAGGGATATCTGGGAATAACATTCATATAATAAATAAGGTCTCACTTACCATTATCATGTTCCACCCATTATATGAGAAATATTTGGATACCACCTAAGAAATAATAAGCATCAACCGTTTTTATTAATCAATATTATTGTGACATCTGATCATCTATAATGTCTCAAATACATTTCATGATTTTTTAATTCATTCACTTTTCAATATAATAGTAATCATTGTTATTTCATTATACTATTCAGTAGTGGAAATGATACTAAATAAATTTCAAACTCATAATACATCGAGAGAACATTTATCTAAGGTGCCAACAACTAATATCCCTAGTAGTGTTTATGTAATATCAAGGGTTTCATTTACTGATGAAAGTAAATTCCAATTAAATTCATTGTAACCATTATTGAGTAAGAAACACATTTTATTTTTGAAATCACTTTTAAAATCTAATAAAAAAATGTTTACAAATATTTTTGTTTAAAAATAATCATTAGAAAAAATATATTAAAATTCAAAACTATTATTTTTTATTATATTGAACAATTTAGTTATTTCCATAGATATAAAAATACTAATTCATTTCATACATTATAAAAAATGAGTAAAATTTAACACATTTGTAAACATTAATGAAATATCATTCCAAATACTCATAAATGAAGATAATATGTCATGTAAAATAGAATTATATAATATTTGTGGGGTGAAATGAGTTTTTGGTTAAAAAATTTTAGAAAATAATGATATTGAAGGGAAAGATATAAAATCAAAATTAACTCACGATCATTATCACTTGAAAATAACTTTTAAATGGTTTATTTAATGAATAGGGGTTGATATTAATGGATATAACAAAATAAATATAAATTATATATTTAAGAGATATTTATCAATAAAATAATATCATATTATTTCTTCTAATGAAACATTGAAAAAAACTATAAAATGATACTATAACAAATAGCCTTTTGTACAATGGTTACTCTTCAATAATAATCTATATTAATTAATAACATAAAAATGATTAACTAAATATTATAAAAATCAGAACATTTATCATAAAAAATGTATAATGGAATTATATAGAAAATAATATATTATATAGGGGCATATAACAAAAAAATATTCCCAAAAAATAGTTATTTTTGGATAAATAACCTTTAAAAAATTTACATTGAATTAATATTAAATACATGGAGTAATTAGGTTTAAAAATTCAAAGCTGAAAATTTTAAATAAATAATACAAAAAATTCAGATCAATTTAATCATAATCATGTCCTCACTATGTCTCTAAAAATTCATTATAATCAAATTATAGGAAATTATGTTAGGAAACCATTTACTGCACAATAACATTCAAGTCAAATCAGCATGGCAGAAATAATTGAAAAAAAGATAAAGTTATATTAAGAATTAAGGATTATTTATGTAACCAGAAACTAGGATGGGTATATATATAGATCATAATAAATTAGGTTCATAAAATTTAAATATTCCTCAATGGGGGAAAATCGACACGAACTCCCATTATTTAAGTGTAACACATCTCATACATTCACTATCATACTAACTAAAAATATAATTGTAATTATTTACTTTCTAGAAAATCATTTTATAGTATAATAATCTTTTTATTCCACTTATTACCTTGTAATATATAATTAATTAGTCAATTAATTTCATGCTGTTGGTTTTAAGGATATTCGGATTCCATGTCCAAAATAAATTTCTTAGGATCGATAGGTCATTATATCTATAGATAAATTATAATAATCCTCTCATATCTATTATATTTATACATAAAATATAATATTAAAACCAATAATTTATGATGGATATGATAAATGAAATATGATACAATCCTGGAGACCATAGGCCTCACATACTCATGATAATTGTATTAACTTTTCAATGAAAATAATGGAATTAATGTATGTATTAAACTAACATTTTAGATTTATATTCATATAATATATAGAGTATGATTTTATTAAACATAATTATATATTTCATCCATATAATGTTGTGATAAAAAATTAACTATATCATTTTATGGAGGACGTAGTCCACACATAAACATGAATTATGATTTCATTTTTAATAGACTGTAAATTTAAGAAACATGATTATGAAGGTTTATGTGATATTTTAAATAAAAATAAGCTATATGAGATTTTATAACTTAAAACAATTATTATGTTAAATCTATCATATATATATATATATTTGAATTAAATCATTTTAACATTCTATTAGAGGTGATAATGAAAAATGAATGACATTATATTTCAAGGCTGTGGTTTGTTGTACACTAGAATGTCGGTTTAATTTATCATTTTATAATACATGAGAAGGATTGATGTTATTAAATTAACATAATAACCCGAAAGTATATGGTATGAAAATTTTCATAATATCAGTATAATTGAAGATTATTTTACGGTGTTTGATGATGAAATAAAATACAAACTGTCTGTTAATCACAAAAACTATTATATAGAGAATTGTAAGAACCCATATATTTTTCAATGTATGTATTTCTTCTATGGTTGTTTTTGAAGAATAACAGAGTGTCTATAAATTTAATGAGATCATATCGTGTACCCTGCTACATTGGGTAGCCATGTGATGGTCGTGTAACGGGGGATCCCATTGTCAAATGTGTTGACCTAGAGACTGCCTTAAGTGGAAGCCAGTTATGGAAAGTACACCTCATGTAGTATTAATGAACACATTGTACACATTACATTTTCTTCCATTGATCAGACATGGGTCATGCCTGATTCACTAAAACACATTCTTCAAGGTATGTTTCATCCTGGAGAAAATGAGATAATTCTTCTTTGAGCCTCAGACTAGCCATATGTTCTCTGATTCAACCGTTTTTGATTGCGTTGGAATTTCATATTTGAGTTATTACATATTCCTGAACCTCATTTATGGATTTTTCCTCCTTTACGAGATATCCTTAGATGTATGTTTCTAGATTTTTGATGATACAAGACGTTTTAGGTTGAAACAAGGACAAAGGTTCATGTATATTGTTCATACAATGACATGGTAGGTGGTTTGTGCCGTTTTGTAATTATTATTTGAGTTATATGTGCAGAATTACCCAATACCGTAGAATAAGGTATTGTGTGTTTAAAGATTTCAACCATGTTAATTCCTGATAGGCCTTGTGTTCTTGAGTAGATTATTTATGCATGTAAATATGGTTATTTACCTTATTATGGATGTGTTTCCCATTTTTGAATAATATTTACCATTTAGACTAGCCATTCCTATTCGGCTGCCTTGTATTCCATCCCATGTATTCTAAGGATGGAGTGATTCTATCTAAATTGATGTGATATGTGGTAGACTATTTAGAAAATTAGTTTATGAGGATTACATTGTGCACAATATATTGTTGTTCACAATTGACTTACACAATGATTTGAGAAACAAGTGAAGTAGACCATATGGTGAATGGAATTTGAGGGATTCTCTAGATTGTATATTTACATTACGTTGTGAGACATTACAGTGGATGGAATTTTTGGTCTATCAGTGTGTCTGTAGTTTCCATGTTACGAGACCATATGGGGAATTGGACGTTGAGTGGTTCCTTATAGTGTTAATAGTTACTCATACAAGACCACATGAGTAAGTGATAATGAGTGCTTCTTCTGATAGACTTTTCTAAAGGTGTACCAGAGGGGTTAGACTATGGTAACATCCTATGTGTTTCTTGTGTTTGATTTTTTTTATCCAGAGGGGATATACTGTGTGTAATTTCTAAGGGGTTACTTTGTTTTGATTAGTTGCATACTCGATATATTAAATAGAAAGAATTAGAAACTATAGAATTATTTACTTTTGATTACTTACTTGTTTACTACTTCTTTTTTTTATTTCAACCATATACATTAGATGACTATTAGGCACATATCATTTGGTGTTTTCTTATTGGTATTAGTCTAAATCCATATTTGGGTCATGCTTTTGGGCCCAAACAGACTATTCTATTGCATCTATTGATAAGGGAAAGCTCCCTTCTAAGTCTGGAACTTGACAAATCTGGATCTGGAGATCATTGGACCATGCTGAGTCTTGTGATGCTGCTTGAGTTTATTTGATTTGATTGTACCTTGGTTTAGTATTGTATTCCAGCATTGTTACATGTTTGTCTTCTTTCTGAGTCACTGTATCAGGCATCATTTATATATGTTATCCAGTTGTTTATTACTTTCAGTCTACTACTATTTACTTATTGAAT
The DNA here is from genome assembly GCA_963277665.1 of Viscum album. NCBI lineage: Eukaryota > Viridiplantae > Streptophyta > Magnoliopsida > Santalales > Viscaceae > Viscum > Viscum album. The sequence goes on from OY728132.1 coordinate 1,972,568,423, forward strand.
GTTATTACTCCTTCTGCTATCATTATCTATTTATTTCTGATGCATACTCCTCCAATGAGGCAATAGATTCACCACTATCACACCCAAGGACCTCGCTGCTTGTTGGATACATCTGGTATTTGGTGAAATGAGCATGAGGCCATGCGACCGACTGATTATGGGCCACCTCTGAGCTGCACTCAAAACCATGATGTTTCAAAGTGGTAATAGAGGAATTAGTTTCTTCTTGACTTACTGTTTGGAGCCTACATCTAGGTATTAGAAGAATTATGAACATGGTAATGAGATGTTCCCGAAGTAGCTAACCCGTGTATAGGGAAAATCCAATTTACCTCCATTATTGAATTTTTTTGTGGTTTTGCAATTTCATAGTAGATTTTATTTTAGCATTGGGTGATTCACATGTTTTATGATATTTGTTTTTGATATTATATAGGTTCATTCCCACAATCAATGGATTACCAAATCATTCCCCATCTATGGATGAGTTGTCCTGGGTTTTCCAGTCGCAGCATCCACACTCCATCACATAGGATAGAGGACCTCAGGCATTACTGTCATGGTTAGAAGACTTCCTATCTAACATCGACAGATTAGAGAAAAATCCAGAGATGAGTTTGGGGATTGTTACATATATATTTCGGTATTCCTCCAAGAGGTATTGGGATGTAATCTCAGTGGTGGGATGCCAGCATGTTATGGCTTGGGATGAGTTCCAGCAAGCCATCCATTACTACTTTTTCCTAGAGACATTTAGGGCCAACTAAGCACATGATTTGATGACACTAGAGTAGGGTAAAATTTCTGTTATGGTGTATTCTTATCGCTTCACAGAGCATCATTTATTCTCACCCATTCCAAGCAGTGATGAGTTATTTTTGGCATGAATGTCTGAGGATAGTCTCAAGCCCAACAATAGATCTCAGGTGAATATCTTTAGGATGACATCCATCACTTCTATCATTAATTTGGCGCTATTCACTGAGCAAAATCAGAGGGATTCTAGAGATGTTAGCTAGGGGGGCTCATCATCAAGAGTTGGTATCCCTCTTATTAAAATAATAATGCACAATAGGGATTCTACATGCAGATATCCATGGAAATGATACACATTTCACTGTTTCTAGTTGGTGTACTAACAGTGCGTTATGAGTGGATATACAATTACTCAATTCTTGAGAGACCCAGAAGAGTGCCGATATTGTGGAAAGATGGGTCACCATTAGCGCTTTTGTGAGTTTTTCTCCCATACAGCAGGTGATAGGGATTCTTCTATGAATTTTTGTTTGGTAGCAGCACCACTAGTTACTTATCAGTCATGTAACTGGAGTTATTCCATCCATTAAGGCCAAGGTGGAGGTCGTGGACATGGTATCCATTTAGAAGGCTTTCATTGACAATGGGGTGGATCAGCTTAGGGTCGATCAACTTAGGCTTTTCAGGCAGGGTCACAGGTCCATCGTGTAGGTCACACTATTGCGGTGGAGTAGACCCAGTAAGACCCAATTATTGGACCCTCTACTATTCTAGGTATGATCCTAGTGGCCTCAGTTTTAGATACTTTTTTTGATGATGGGTCTTCCCATAGTTTCATAAATTTTAATGTTGTGGAGAGCCTCAAGATTTGTACGTTATATTATAATGATATCATGACACTAGACACTCCTTTTAGGACTTATATGACAGGCGTATGTCAGTTCAATGTTTGACCTCTTGAGGTTGGTGGGTGTAACTTTTTAGGGGACCTCTATGTTCTAGAGATGACCAGATATGATTTCATTCATGGAATAGACTGCTCAGTTCCTTTCAAGGATGTGGCTGATTTCAATCATCGCAGGGTGAGTTTTACGTTACTAGATGGTGGATTGTTTCAACATTAGGGAAAGATGGATGTACTGGTGTGCAGAGTAGGTCCAAAGAATCATGGGTTGAAATGAGTAATAACGTGGATTTCTAGTCCATATATGGATGACTATGTAACTTCACAGATGTACATTCCTCTAATGGTGGGTCATTTTATAGATGTCTAACTATAAAAATTTTCAGGTTTTCCTCTATTGATATAGTTAGACCTTTCTACTGAGATCCGGCCAAGAGCTATACTAGTGTCCATTCCTCCTTATATGATGTATACATTAGAGTCACATCTGCTCAAAAAAATATGGAGGAGTTGCAGTCTAAGGGTTTAATCCTACACAGTATATCTCGTTGGGGATCGTCGTTCCTACTTTTGATGAAGACAGACGGTACCCTCCATCTTTGTAAAGATTATTAGATGAAAAAAATAGTTTATGATCAATTAATTATATCCCTTATCGATGATTGAAAATATTATTGATTAGATTCGAGTATCCTGAGTGTTCCGGAAGTTTGACTTGGGATCCGGTTATCTTCAGTTGTGTGTTAGACCATCAGATATACCTCTTACGACATTTGAGAGCATAAATTGTCAATATATTTATGTGGTTATGCCGTTAGGTCTCTTGAACACACCTACATTATTCATTGAAATGATGAACCAAGTGTTCAATCCCCACATGCATTTAATTTTGTTAGTCTTCGTGGAGGATATATTGGTATACTCTCACAGTCGACAAGACCATGCTACCCATTTTGAGATTGTTTTGAGTACCCTGAGAGAGCATAAGTTATTTTCTAAGCTCTCAAAATTCCACTTTTAGATGGACCAATTTCACTTCTTGTGTCTTGTTATCTCAGAGACAAGAGTATCTGTAGGCCTCGAGAATGTGAGATCAGTTTTTTCTTGGGTGCCGGTGAAGAATGACATGAGTTATAGAATATTAAAGGGTTGGATAGTTACTAAATGTGTTTTATACTCGACTATTCACGCCTAACAACACCAATGACAGGTCTAACTAAGAAGGGTGTGATGTAATTATGGTCATATTCTTTTGATTCATCCTATCAGAAGATAAAATTGATGATGAATTAAGAACTGATACTCGATTTTCTAGTGCCTTGATATAGCTATTCTATTTACTTTGTTGTTTTAGGTATCGATCTAGGAGTTGTGCATATGCAGGGGGAGAGTTTGTTGCATTCGTGTCTCGGATGTTGAGCCCACATGAGAGTAATTACCCAAGTGACGATCTCATGTTAACTGCAATATTTCATGACATACGATATTTATGACATTATTTGTTTGGAGAGCAATTTTTTTTGTTTTCACTGACCACAATGGTTTCAAATAAATCTTCAGTCAATGCGATATGATTATGAGACTGTGATGGTGGGTCGAGTACCTTCATTCCATAAACATTGAGCTCTGATACTTTCCTAGGAATTGAAACACAATAGATGATGCATTGAGTAGGGGGATTTAGTTATAGGCAGTTCAACATTCCAACATTCCATGCGAGATTATGCCTCTATTCTATATGATGCATTTGGAGGTTTATAATAGAAAGGGGAAATCATTTCACTCTTCTTTAACCATTACCTCTAAACTACATGATATAGTTTTAATTAGGCAACAATCATATTCTGCAGACCATGTTTTATGAGAGAGTGTGTGGGGAAATGACCATATTCAAGGATGGACCGTTGGTGAGGATGAGATCTTTCATTTCTAGGGGAACGTATGGGGGTCAAAAAAAATACATGAATATCATATATAGATAATTAATTCCTAGGATTTGGTAGTTAATTCTAGTGTTACCAATATGTATCATTATCTAACCCATTAGTATTGGTGGCTATGTACGAAGAGAGATGTTTCTGGTATTATAATGAGGTTTCCCACTTGTTAGTAGGTAAAGGTTGAGCACCAGTGACAAGCATGGCTTTTGTAGTAGCTATCTGTTCCCAAATGGAAGTGGAATGATGTCATGATGGATTTTTTGACATTTCTTCCATGTTCGCCTCAGTGGAATGATGTTGTATGGGTTTTCCATGACAGACTCATGAATGTTTCTTAGTTCTTGCAGATTAAGGAGTCCATCAGTTTTGATAAACTAGGAAGTTTTACATCTGATACATTATATATCCACAAGGGGTTCTACACTCTATTGTTTGATATAGGGAAACACGTTTTACTTCTGGGATCTCAAAGGGGTAATAGTGGGCATTGGGAACTCAGGTAATTCTGAGTACACGATACCATACCCTGTCAAATAGCTTATCCGAGTGTATGATATAGGTGTTAGATGAAATTTTTCAGGTATGCATCATGGATTTTGAATGGTCAAGGGAGATTCAAATAACTCTTGTGGATTTTGACTACAACAATAGTTCTCATGAAACTATTTAGATGGAACCTTATGAGGATTTGTATAGTAGGAAATATAGACACCTTTATGCTGGCTTACGGCAGGAGAGGCAGTTATGCTAACACCTCATCATGAGACCCACCTTCAATAGATCCCGGAGTGGCGACTGGCACCACAGGTATAGAAATTTCACACAAATGGAAGGCATTACCCCTGTTTTTATATAAGATCGATAGGTAAGATGATGAAACTCACCAACACCATGGTAAAAGAGAATTAATTCCCAAAGTTAACCAATCCCACATGCATGTTCCAAAAGTAAATCCACAAAGTACAAATGGTGACTACGAAGGTAAGTACTAATTAATAAAAGCAGTAACTGAAACTGGCTCAATGGTTTGAGCTAGTACGGTCTCGCATGATCCCTGAAGTCCTCCTGGAAACCTGAAAGATGTTTTATATACGTAGGGTGAGAATACAAGTACACTCAGTAGAGAAATCCAAATACTCTCGTGCACAAGTGGGGGATCGTGCTAAAGTCCCGTGAGAAGGGAGTAAAACAAATGCCTATCAAGGTAAAATATCCACCCAAGCCTCACCAGGGCACACTCCCCAAATAACGCAAGTCATGTAATATATATAAAAGGAGCACATCGATGTTTCGGAAACCCACGCCACTTTCCCACTGGTTATTGAGACATCCTACGCATCGGACCAATCCCGCCATTCTCACCGCAGTCCCACTGCAACACCCACCCGCACACACCTGGGCCATAACCACATGTAGTCCCACTTCCAAAATACGACCCGCACACACCTGGGCCACAACTGTAACATGTAACAACGCCTGCAAACACCTAGGCCAGAACAACCACCACCATTCCTGAAGACACATGGGCTATAAAATCCACTGCCACACCCGAAGACACCTGGGCCTCATCCCGAAGACACTTGGGAAACCACCTGCCACAAACACCTGGCCAACCACCACACTACCACGCCCGATGGTTCTTGGACTAATAATGGAACTCAGGCCATCACAACCTTCCAGAAGATACATGGTCTATCTGGGAAAGGGATCAGAAAAGGAGCTAATAACCATCCACCAAGAATAGTGTTGGGAAAAACACCCTCCTCCATGAAATCGGGGTGTTTAGCACTAAGTGCACTACTTGGGTGGGGCGTGAATAAGAAACAAAAAACTACAAGTATATATATATGTAACAAGCACTCACCCAAATTCTAGGTTATTCTAACTATCCTACAGAACACAATACCACTACATCCAAGTCACAAGTCAAGACTTTCGCCAACAAAACCCATTTGTCCCATTCTTGTTTCTTGTTTAGTAGAAATGTTTATGTTTAAGAACTACTGCGCAACTAGTAGGAATAGGCATAAGTCCAGGAAAGTAAGCAGTCAAACATCAATTTAAAACATTTTCTTGTAATGTTACAACAACAAAGAAAAAGTGAGATCCCTGATGTACTGGAACCAAAGACAACCCAGGACACTACCCTTTGTCACCTTCCAAAATATTTTTCATCAACAGAGGATCCCACCCGAAGGTATAAAGACAGTGGATCCCATCCCCTCCCACGCCTCCAGCAATCAGCCCGAAAGGAAAACAACCAACTACCACCACCAACACAAGTCAGAGCCATGCGGGTATTTTCAGATTTAAACGAACTAACACACTCCATGATTTCAATTTTCCGGTGTTTTAACGGGGGTTATCACAGAAGGATTGATCCTGGTGCCTCAATTTATTTGGCCGGATACATGTGATTAACCAATTACTTTTTACAGTAGGAGTATACAAATACAACAAGTCATTTAAAACATTAGTAGGGTTTCATTAGTGCACAGAAAATGACCACCAACGGCCTCGATTTTCAGAATGCGTAAGCCAGCACAACTCAAAAAGATTATTTTAATATAACATCATCAACGATCACATCCCCCCTTCTTTCTTTACAAGATTCATTAATTATAGTTAATTAGGTCTGGTTTATTCAATTCGAAAGAATCAAAAGCACGCCCACCCCGCATGATACACAAAAGAGAGAGGGAAAGGAGAAATTCCCTACTTCTTGATAGATGATCGACATTTTGGCTACGTGTGGATCATTACAGATAACGATGTGGCGTGCCCAATGCACCAGAAGCTGTTTGTAAAAAGCCACAATCGAGGAAAGAGAAACCACGGATAACCCTTTTTTATAAGAACGGGGGACGGTTGAGGTGAAAACACGAAACCACTTAAGGTGCGCGGGGGGTCGTGGGTTGACCACGCGGATCCACTCGTCATTAAAGGGGGTTGGGTGGTTTACACCGACTCATGAATTGATTAAGTATTTAATTAAAACTCTTATGCGCGTTACAAGTCTTTAAAACATGCTTATAAAGAGTCATAATAGGGTTAAAAACCCTATGTTTTTCTATAGAGATGACCTCTAGAGTTCGATATCAGAGATCAGGTTTTCTTGCTCATCACACCACGGTTGGGACACAAGAGGATTAGGAGACCTGGTATGGTATAACCGAGATACATTAGGCCATTTTGAGATTTTGGAGATAGTATATAAATTTGTATATCGGTTTCAGTTAACATAGTTGTACCAATATATGAATGACATCATCCACATTTCTCAACTCTGGTAGAACTTCTCAGACTAGTCTCATGTTTTTCTATCCCATGGAGGTGTAGTTTGAGGTGGGTGAATTTTTCAAGGAGCATCTTATCCAGATTTTGATCACATTATGAAGGTTATGTATGGTCGGTCTGTTCCTTGAGTATGATTTCTAGGGTAGCATGGTCGAGTACAAGATGATACATGGAAGAGGGATGCAGAATTACGATCATAGTGGCCAGATCTATTTGAGGTTTCTTCTTCTACGCTGCCATTCCTCAGAAATTCAGTGAAGAATTTATTTATGGGGGGAAATATTTAAGAACCTATAACTTCCTTTCAGTTATTTATTAATTTTAAGGGTTTTTTGAGGAGAAGAGGAGTTTATGTATATTTCATAAATACACATCATGTACTTATAAGTACACACAGTACACCCAGTTACCAGGGGAATCCATGTGCTGGTCATGTAATGGACGAGCACATGGCCGTGTTGGGTGACTTGGAGAATGCCTAATGTGGAGGTTGGTAAGGAAAAATACAGGTCATGAATGTTTAATGAGAAAACCATATACTTTTGTTTTTATTTCATTATTTGGACTCGTGTCACATCTTGTTCATAAAAAGTCTTACTTCTCAATCTGTCTCATCATGGAGAAAACGAGACCAATGATTCTTCCCCAAGCATCCAACATTCAATCTATTCTCAGATATGACGTCTAATGATTGTTTTTGAATCACAATGTTGAGCTCTTCATTCTTCTTGATTCTTATTTCCCGATTTCTCTACCTTTACTAGATATCCTTAGTTAAATGTATTTATAATATTAAAGATATATGAAGCTATAGGGAGATTCAAGACCCAAGGTTCACGTATATCATCTGTACAATGTTGAGGTCGGTGTTTTGTGCCTTTTTGTACTTAGTCTTCGAGTTATATGTGGAAAAGAGCCAAATATACTAGAATGGGTTATTGTATGTTTAATAATTTCAACAATTTTAATGCCAACTATGCCTTTTTTCATTAGTAGATGATTTATGATTGAAAATAGGGTTATTTACCTTGATATGTATAGGACTACCCATGTTTTCTTGATATTGGCTATTTGGTATAGCCTTTCATGTTATTCTTCTTTGTTTTACATGCCTAGTATTGTAAGGATGGGGTGATTTTATCTCACATGTTGTTATATGTTATTGATTTTTTGAAAAGTTGCTAACAAGGTTTGCTTTTGAGGTTGTATGTCGTTGTGCACTGTTGACTTAAATAGGTCTATGTGAACCTAATGTAGTAGACCATAGGGAGAATATATGTTGATAGCTTATCTAGAGTTTCTATTTACATAATGTTGCGAGACCATAGGGGGATAGACTTTATGCTCCCTTTGATTTTCTATAGTTTCCATGTTATACGACCCTTGATGGAATTGGATGTTGAGTGCATCCCTAGAGTGTCTGTCGATACAAGTCTGAGACCACATGGGGAATTGACATAGAGTGCTTCTTTAGAGAGTCATTGTAAAAGCTGAACCAGAGGGGTGCCAGTGTTTCATTTTGTTGAACCAGACGGAATAGTCTTCAAGAAATTCCTTTATGGTGACATGGTTTTGATAAGATTCTTACTAAATATATGAAATGGAATGAATTTGAAACTGTAGAATTGTTCACTTTTGAGTGCATTCTTGTTTACTGTCTCTTTTTATTATTGCCTACCATATATATTCACTGAATGTTAGGCATATAGCTTTGGGTGGTTGTATACTTGGATTAGTCTCACACCCTATTTAGGTCTTGCTTCTTGGCCTGAATAGATTATATCATTCTAGATATAGATAAGGAAAATCACCCTTTTACGTCAGCTACTTGACTACTGTGGAGCTAGAGAGCATGAGACCAAGCTAATTATTATGATGCTGCTGGAGTTTATTTATTTTCTTTGACACTTGGTTTTGTATTGTATTCCTACATTGTTACTTGTTTGGATGATTTCATAGTCATATGTATCATTTATCATTTATAGGTGGGCTCTAGTTGTTTATTACTTTCAGTCTTTCATTATTTACTTATTACATGTAATTACATCTTTCTCTATTCTTATTTATTTATTTTCAAAGATTACTCTACCAATGTGGGAATATTTTACACACTCTCACACACACAGGGAACTCGCTACATGTCAGAAGGCTCTGGTGTTTGGGGAAAGGCGCAGGAGGCCATGTGACCATCCGTGCATGGGGCACCTCTTGGAAGCTCGTGGAACCAAGACATTACAAGAACCCGCATAGGTTGACATGAAAATTTATAATATGATGAATTTATTATAAAATAAGGTGATATAGGTAATTAAGGGGGAAATATTATTTTTTGGGTTATGGATGACCCAACTACATTTTATGGTGTATAGAGTAGGAGAAATTGGATGTCCTTTTATATGTAAGGTGTGTGGCACAATAGTAATTTTTAAAAGAAAAACTGATAGAAATATTTTTTCACAAGAAAAAAGGCACCATAATTGATTGTTATAGACTAATAGAATTTAATATAAAGAAATATTTTATAAAATATATTTTAGACCTATTTTTAGGTAATTTTAAAAATTATATTTTATTTCTAGCACTACTAAAACTATTTTAACCTTAAACGTGGTAAATGATTTTAATTTTTTTCACTATAAATTTATATAAAAACATAAGAATAGATTATTATAAAATAATAATTATTCAAATAAAATAAATTCAATGAATTCTACCAAATTAAATACATCAATGAGTATGAATTTAATTTGAAATAAGACCCACAGACATGATTGGAAGTTGTTAATAATTAAATGTAATTTTCTAGAATAATGCAATTTTATGTTAAATATATTTATAGTAAAAATAGTAATATAAATATAAATTAATATATATATATATAATATAAATTTAATACAAATAAATCTTCATTAAATATTATTTTAATTTATTTATATAGGGAAACTTTATACACATTAATATAGTTCTGTGAAAAAACTATTTCTTAAATAAAAAATAAAATTATATTAATATAATAAATAAATAAAATGCAAATTTAATTAATTATTTAGTTACCTCTAAATAATAGACATAAATATGTAAATTACATTCCTAACATAATATGAAATTTTATGTTACACTATTTCTTGATTGGAAATTATATTTTTACAAAATCAATAATTTTGTAATATGTATTGACAAATTAAAATATTACAGAAATACAAACAATTCATCAAAAGTTATTTTTTATATTTATTTATGAATTATTTTTTTAATTATTTCAAATAAAACTTTTAATATCACAAAAATTTACTTATAATGTATTCTCACAGAATAAAATGTAGTTATTATTTGAATAATTGATTTGAAGAGTAAAATAACATCACTAAATATTATAATTCTTATTTAATATAGGTTTATAAATAAATTTATATCAATAATAATATACATATATTTATATATAATTCATAAATTAGATATCATTATTAATTATCTATACCTTAAATGATAGGGTTTAATGATCATATATCACATGGATTGTTTATGATCGATTTTGCATGCCGGATATGCTCTTGATCATAACATCCATTTTTAAAATATGAATACAAAACAACTAATAGTTGGGTGATTTTGGTTATATTGAATTATATAACTGTAAATATGAATCTTAAGTTAATTCGGTATATATGTGAGTAATATTTTGGGAAAATAAATCTAGTATTTTTTGTGACAGTCATGCCTATATTTATTATACAACAATAACTATTCTATTTATATTGGTTGTTTATTAATTGGTATATTATATCATATAAAGGTAATTTTTTTATGGATATTTTCATTCGTATTCATTTGATCATTATTCTATAATGTTTCTAGATGACTGTTAACTAATCTTTTCAAGGACTAGTTTCCATAGTACCCCTTTTTAAATTGGATATTTATATATGAATTGAAAAATAATTTATTTATATAACCCATGATTATGAAATTTTACTTAATGTATTATAGAATATTCTAAAAATGGAGTAAATATATTTTTTATTGAATAATATATATATATATATATATTATACCACTCATTTCCTTATATAAACAAAAAATAGTTCTTTAATGAATAATTATAAATCTATAGGTGAGATCAAATTGGGAATGTATATATTAAGCATTCCACATAAATATTAAATTGTGTAGATATTCATTTATATAATGTAGGATTCAATAAAGAGATATGCGGTTTCTGTGGGTAACCATGTTTTTGGGGTCTTGTAGTTCGGTAGTGAAATGTTGGTAAATCATCCCCCATATGAAATTGAGACTGGTTTAATATATTTTTATATACACCATGTTACTTAATTTTTTTTAGAAGTTATAATGCCCTATTAAATAAATTAATGTATATACCATAATTTCTAAATACATGTAATATTTATTATTTATATTGGTATTTAAACTATTCGAATTGTTTTTGAAAAACAATTCCCATAGGTAGTTCATGATGTTAGTGAAAATGTCTATGTCCAATGTGTAATAGGAATGCTCTTAGGTCCTTTAAATTATCAATGTTTATTGTCGAGATCTAGGATGACTACTATTAGTTTTCACAAAATTGGTACGTAAGGTAGGGTTTTAATGGTATTTTCTACTATTTATGTTCTATAATATTTAAATATTATTATTTAGATATATTGTATATTTTATCAGTGTGATCCTAGAAAATTATAATTTTAGATATACTGATAAAACCAATTAATGTTAGGGAGTGGACATGTCACGACCCCCTCCCCACAAAGTGTACCCCTCCTGGGCCGGCAATGTGAGAAGGGAGATAATGACCCCCGAGTCCCGCCTCCAGTAGGCCCCGGGTTGGCGACTAGCACCGAGGGTATAATACACACACAAATGGGAGGCATTACCCTCTAAGAGAACACATGCAGAAGAGAGAGATAGAATAGACTTCAATCAACTCCAACTTAGAACTGAGATATAAAAGGAAACCAAGTACATATATGAAATGTCATGCAAAAGTACTACAACTGAATGGGGGAAAACTCAAAGTACCCAAAAGAAAGTAAAACGACAGCAACCACAAGCCCGAACAGCTCCTCCTCCAACCGCAAGCTAGTAGTAGCCAGCTTGATCTCCAACCTGCTCCAAGTGGCCTGAAAAAACTGTTTATATGTACATAGGGTGAGTATAACAGTATACTCAGTAGGATCCTCCCCAAGCCTCTCTTGAAAAAGTAAAGAATGTATGCTAAAGCCCAGTGAACCATAAGTGAAACTAACTCGTCACCTAAACAGGTATACTAAGTTCCCAACCTCACCATGGCTACTCTCACCAAGTAACGCATACAAGAATAAAGCATATAGTAATGAATATCAAGGGTACCCCACTACTACTTCCCTACTGGTTTGATGCTTTGCCCCAATGACATACGTCCTGTGCATCTCTCTCCAAAGGCTTGCCCGCAGACAGCTGGGCTAAGCTCCACAATTTGCACCTCGTGCACCACATAGGCTTGCCCGCAGACACCTGGGCGAAGCACCACACCGTCCTCACAACCAAAAGTAACCAGGTAGTTTCCGAGAGCCACCACAGCTCGCATAACGTGTATCATACGTCGGGTATAATACCTCAAGCCATTACATCCCATACTCCGAGTAAGAATCATCAAGCCATTATAGCCTATACACGTTATACCTATAGTAGTCCATAGGATACTATATCCAGAATATATGTGTGTGAAATAACCACAAGTCATTACAGCCCTCTACACACATATATGGGTAAAACTAACCACTGTGCATACCAGCACAAAGATCTACCAAGAGAAGAGAGCGGGGCCAAAGGGGGTAGTCATCCATTCAACCTCCCATCAGAATGTTGGGGAAAACACCCCCCCAGGGCTCAGAATCCCCAGAGTGTTAGTTTCCCTTACCGATAGGGTGGAGTAGCATATAGAAACACAAAAAAAGTACAGAATATATATAACTCACAACCACACTATGGGCATTACCTAATTATAGGAACAATTGTATCTAACGTATCTCAGACTCCAGGATGCTACTTCTAAGACTAGGCATCCTATAAGCACACAACCATTTGAAGAGCTTTATTAGATTACTCCATTCACATTTTATCAGTTCCACTGTACGTTAATTAATTCTTTAAACATTAATTAACCATGAAAAATTTACTACATTAAACTAAATTGGCATCACATTCAAAAACTGCTCCTTTTTAGGATTCACATAACTATTAAATTCCACTTTCTCCATCCCCGTCGATTATCACCATTTAAACAAACTTTCATTATGGAATTACCTTCCCCATATTCCCAGGAATTCTAGAGAAGAATCCTATGCTACTAAACAAAAAGGGCTCAACACGGTGAGTAGATATACTACCCGTCGAGTCTTTGCCGCCTATAGCAAGAGCATAGACCCATCCTCCACCGAGAGGATAAACACCGAAAGCACGTGGCATACCCCGCGTGTCGTCGCCTCCTTCAGAAATAGGGTAAGCAAAACCAGCTGCCTTGAGCAGTGGGGAAAAGTAAAGCAGATAAACAACCAAACCAAACCACCAACATCAAACCATCACATTCATCTCATACCATCATCCTTGGTGTCCTCCCCGACAACCACATGCATAAACCGATGCATCTCGCCACACTAGGCGTCATCCGCTGCCACAACCACAAGTCCACATGGCTCCACATATCACAACATCCATCCAGGCTCACATCAAATCACAAGCAGCAGGAAATCAAAGATCACAAAATGGGCTCTCGGCCCTTTAACAAGGCATTCAGCCTTCATACAAGAAGAGCACTCAGAACTCCAAACCACAAGGCATTCAGCCTTACAAGCAAGCAGGTAACTCAGAACCCTTTAGAAATTATCGAACTAATAGTTCTTTAATCCATCTTGAATTAAAAGATTCATTAACATGCCTCTTTATCTTTAGCCAATTATTTAACAAATAATTCCGGCTTTACGTTCTTTATCAATTTCCATCATGAACGAGCAACAAATTAAAGAAAATCATAGATATCACTCTATCTAGGAAAAAATGAGGCAAACCGTTATCACGGTACGAAGCAACAACATGCGATCAACCACTTCTTTTAATCCGGTTCAAGTATTTAATTAGGTCAATTTAATTGTGATCCAAATGACTAAATCATGCTAATTATACGATTGCACATACACAATAAGAGAAGCCATGAATCCCCTACCTCGAAGAGTTCTTGACGTCCTTTATCCACACAACAGGTCACAATCCTCTTCTCCTCACAACAGCTGCATCCACAGGAGGATGCCACGGTACGACAGTACCAACCAACCCCAAGAAAACCCATTAGAACCATGGAGATTACATGCTAATATGGAAGGATGAACAAGAGAAGGTGATCCCCGAAGTAACGATGATAAAACATACCTTATATGGTAGAACGATCGACACAACTTAGTTGCATCAACAGAGCGGAACTGATCTGAGTAACGTTTGATTGTGAAACACCTACGAGAATGATTTCATGGTTCTAGCGTCTCGTAGATGAGAACCAGGAGGAAGAACAACGAAGAATGATATCTCGTTCCTTAAAAAAATTAGAGAGGCGACAGTTTAAGATCCGATTTATTCTCCATTAAAAACGGATCGCATTAACCCACGCGGTTTGACCAAGTAAAAACATCACGACCTTAGGAATAATTAATATAGAATTTATTGCCTTTGAATCAGCCTTAAAGTCCTTAAAATAAGGTTATTAAAGTATTTTACGTTAAAGAAAACGTCAAATTTATGATGCTGGAAACACTGTTCACATACTCAAAATTTGGCAAAGTATGGAATCGGTAGCTCTCATGAAGTCTGGAAACATTGTTCATTCGTGAAATTTGGCAAAGTATGGAATCGGTAGCTCTTAGGATTCTGGAAACACTGTACAAGTCTACCGATAGAAGTCCACCGATAGAACCTCACCGATAGAAACACTGTTCAAGTCTACCGATAGAAGTCCACCGATAGAACCTCACCGATAGAAAACACTGTTCAAGTCTACCGATAGAAGTCCACCGATAGAACCTCACCGATAGAAACACTGTTCAAGTCTACTAATAGAAGTCCACCGATAGAACCTCACCGATAGAAACACTGTTCAAATCTACCGATAGAAGTCCACCGATAGAACCTCACCGATAGAAAACACTATTCAAGTCTACCGATAGAAGTCCAACGATAGAACCTCACCGATAGAAACACTGTTCACTGAACCTCACCGATTGAAAAACTGTTCACTGAACCTCACTGATAGAAACACAGTTCACAGAACAAAAAATTTGGTAAAGTGTTAGCTGAGCTACTGCTGGACTGCGGCTACCGGTATACCGAGCTATCAGTACGCCGTGGCTACCAGTAAACCCAGCTTCCGGTAAGCAGCGGCTACCGGTAGGCAGCAACTACTAGTAGACCGAGCTACCGGTAATCAGCAGCCACCGGTAGACCGAGCTACCGGTAATCAGCAGCTACTGGTAGACCGAGCTACCGGTAATCAGCAGCTACCGGTAGACCGAGCTACCTGTAATCAGCAGCTACCGGTAGATTGAGCTACCGGTAGACCGAGCTACCCGTAATCAGCAGCTACCGGTAGACCGAGCTACCGGTAATCATCAGCTACCTGTAGACCGAGCTACCAGTAATTAGCAGCTACCGGTAGACGGAGCTACCGGTAATCAGCAGCTACCGGTAGACCGAGCTACCGGTAATCAGCAGCTACCGGTAGACCGAGCTACCGGTAGGCAGCAGCTGGGGGATAAGTCACCTTCACCTCCCAGATCACCTCCAACACCACATTTTCACAAAGTAATGGACCAGGGAGGTCCGAGCCATTACATTAGATACCTCTCAAAACATTCCAGTCCTCGATAATTAAAAACCAACCCAGAAGAAAAGAGGGGTCCGAACAACCACCCCATAAGATACCTCTTAGGGGAAAACCACCATGAGTTGTTAAAAAGCTAGAACAAAACTAAGATATCCGAGAGTATGGAAACAAATAATCCATAACCAAACAATTCAAACATAACATCACATCAAAGGTACATAAATAAAACATGAAAGGTCTAACCATAAAGGAAACATCATTACATGGAAAGAGTTAAACATTAAACAACTCTGGGCACTGAGAACGTATCTGTGACTCACGCTCCTAGGTACTCTCCTCCTTGCCTCCGTGTCACCACAGGAAAAGAACTAAGGGGATAGAACGCCCGAGAAACACCTTCTCCTTGTGGTCTTGGATCTCCACAGGTCGCTCCTCGAAGGTTTCATCATCGTCAATATCGATTTCTCCCCAATCGATAACATTAGATTCATCATGATGATAACGACGGAGGTGTGAAACATGGAAAACATCATTTATCCAACTCATCTGAGGGGGAAGTGCTACTCGATACACCACAGCTCCAACACGAGCTAACACCTCGAAAGGCCCAACAAACCGGGGAGAAAGCTTACTTCCACGACCAAACCTTCGCTGCCCACGACGGGGAGTCACCTTTAGAAACACATGATCCCCAACATTAAACTCTAACAGTCTCCTTCTTTGATTAACATATGATTTCTGACGATCATGTGTTGTCTTCATCCTCCCACAAATCACCTGAACCATCTCTTTTGTATTCTTCACTAGTTCTGGTCCGAGAATTGCTGACTCTCCGACCCCAGTCCAGCACAACGGAGAACGGCATGGCCGGCCATACAAGGCTTCAAACGGCACCATACCGATGGTAGAGTGAAAACTATTATTGTAAGAGAACTCTACCAAGGGTTAGTTCTTCACCCATGAGCCTCCAAAATCAAGAACACAAGAGTGCAAAATGTCTTCAAGAGTCTGGATGGTTCGCTCTGTCTGACCATCCGTTTGAGGATGAAAAGCAGTGCTAAGGCATAATTGAGAACCAAAAGCATGCTGGAGACCTCTCCACACCCTGGAGGTAAAACGAGGATCTCGATCAGAAATGATTGTCCTAGGTACTCCATGGAGTCTCACCACCTCATCTAGATACTGCCTCGACAAAACTTCCACTGAGCTCGACTCCTTGATCGCTATGAAGTGGGATGATTTTTTTAAACGATCCACTACCACCCATATAGCATCATGTCCTCCCGGAGCTCAAGGTAAACCTGTAACAAAGTCCATTGAGATGTCCTCCAACTTCCACTGAGGAATCTCTAAGTGCTGGAGAAGACCACCAAGAACACGGTGTTCGGCCTTCACCTTCTGGCAGACTAAACATCGAGACACACATTCTGCAACTGTACGCTTCAGCCCAGGCCACTAAAACTGACTCCTCAAGGATCGGTAAATCTTCATCACACCAGGATGTACCGCCATGGGTGAACTATGGAACTCTCGGAGAACCGTCTCGCGCATCGCCAAGGGAACAAAAAGCCTGCCATGATACAACACTCGGTGTTGTTCATCCTCTAACCAACCATCATGTGCCTCACCACATACAACTCTGTCTCTCCAAACTTCCACCTCTAGGTCACCCAACTGAGACTCTTCCACCTTCTGCATCAGGGATGAATGCACCGTCATCAGGAAAAGACATCCTCTACCCCCAACTTCTCCCATATCAAGATTCAAAGATGACAGTTCCTCCATTACTCTCCAAGATTCATCGGATTCACGCACAACATTATTACGTGACTTTCGGCTTAGTGCATCAGCTACAACGTTCCCTTTTCCAGGTGTATACGTTATTTCAAAGTCGTATTCCTGCAAGAACTCCACACACCGACGCTGCCTCAAGTTCAAGTCACGTTTGGAGAAAACATACCTCAAACTCTTATGATCGGTGAAAACCACAAAGTGCTCACCAATGAGGTAATGTCTCCATAACATTAGAGCAATCACCACGGCTGCCAACTCAGGATCATGGGTGGCGTAGTTGCATTCATGTGGACGTAACTACTGAGACCCATAAGAAACAACTGACCTCTGCTGCATGAGAACACATCCTAGCCCCAGATGTGAAGCATCACAGAAAACATCCAACTGGACTCCCTTCGCTGGAAGACAAAGGACGGGAGCACTTACCAACATCTCCTTTAGATACTCGAAAGCTGTCTGACACTGATCAGTCCATATGAAAGCTTGATCCTTCCTGGTCAAAGCTGTCAGAGGAGTTGCAACTCGGGAGAAATTAGCTACAAACATCCTATAATAGCCTGCGAGACCAAGGAAACATCGCACCTCTGACACGGTTTTGGGGGCTGGCCAAGACACCACTGCTTCTATCTTCGAAGGATCCACAGCTACTCCCTGTTGGGACACAACATGTCCCATGAAACGAACTTCTCGAGCCCAGAACTCACACTTGGACAACTTCTCAAACAACAGATGTTGGTGAAGAACTCCCAAAATGGCTCGTAGATGCTTTGCATGCTCCTCTTCAGATGTGGAGTACACAAGGATGTCGTCGATTAAAACCACAACAAACATGTCCATGAATTCATGGAACACATCATTCATCAACCCCATGAAAACAGCTGGAGCATTCGTCACACCGAATGGCCTTACAACAAACTCATAATGCCCATGACGACAGCGGAAAGCAGTCTTCATGATATCCTCATCCTTTACACACATCTGATGATATCCTGACCGTAATTCTATCTTTGAGAACCAACTTGCACCCTTCAGTTGATCGAATAGGTCATCAATCCACAGGAGAGGATAACGGTTCTTTATTGTCACTTTGTTTAACCGACGATAATCTATGCACAACCGCAAACTGCCATCAGCATTTTTCACAAACAAAACTGGTGCACCCCACGGTGACACACTTGGATGAACAAAACCACACTGCAACAGACCGTCGAGCTAAATACGTAGCTCTCATAACTCAGAAGGGGCCATCCTATACGGAGACATAGAGATAGGAGATGCTCCAGGCTGTAGCTCGATCCCAAACTCGATCTCTTGTCGAGGGGGTAAGGATACAACATCTTCTGGAAAGACGTCAGGGTACTCCTCTAAGACCCAAGGAAACGCCAACTGTTGAACCTCTGAAGAACTCATCGTCATCCCATCCATCATGGATGATAAGGATGGAACTCGTCTATGACTCATTCGAGGATCTCTATCACCAACAAACACCACTTTTTCTTCATCTTCATCAAAGAAAACGACCTTCTTACTATATCAATCCACAACAGCCTACACCGAATTCCACCAATCCATGCCAAGTATGACATCATATGGTTGTATTCGCAAACATAGGAAATCTCCCAAAGAGCGGTGTTTCCCCAACACTAGCTCGCAGTCTCTACATAATTCAAACAAGTCAGCTCGACCTCCAACTGGCGTAGTCAACGCCAAGGGCACTGGATTCCTCTCTACCTCAAGTCCCAAATCATGGACAAGGGTATGTGATATGAAGGAGTGTGTTGCTCCTGAATCAAACAAGGCATACACCAAGGTCGAAAAAAAGAAAAGGGTACCTCGAAAAACATCTGGCCCACCTGGGGATGGTAACGCTAGAGCATGAAGCTGACCATGACCTCCTCCATGGCCTCTCTGACCCTGATGACGACCACCACCACGGCCGCGCTCTGCTCTCTGAGGACGGGGAGCGTCAGGGGGCTGTCCTCTGCCTACTCCATCTACCCTTTGGTGATCTAAAACCGGTGCAACCTGCTGCTGCTGCCTCGGCTGGAACTGCCTCAACGGAGGAACCTGGAGTGGAGCGCACTGTGCACGATGACTGCTTTGAAAATTCGGGCACTCCCGCTGCTGATGACCACGACCACCACAAGAAAAACAAGCGCCTGATCCCTTGGCATAGGTCTGAGAGTTGCTGCCTCCGGAGAAACGAGATGGGAATGGCTGGGACCTACCCCCAAGTGAACAGAAACTCTTCTGTCCTGAAAACTGGTAACTCCGGACCACAACTCTGCTTCGTGAGGAATCTTGACGATTCCCCTCTCGTGACGATCCATTCCAGGCCAAAGTCCTCTCAACAACCTCTGCCCTCGCCAGCACCTCATGATATGTCTTCAGCATAAATGGGGTGACCTGGCGCTGGATCTCTGGGCGCAATGCCTCCTCGAAATGCCTCGCCCTGGCCTCATCATCTGGTAATAGGTCTGAAGCATATCGTAGAAGGTTCTTGAAATGGATTCCAAACTCTCGAACACTGGTGCTCCCCTGTCGAAGGGTGAGAAGCTCCTGGCGACTGGACACCTTCGCAGTCGATGAAAGAAACTCGACTCTAAACCTATCTCAAAACTCTTCCCATGAGATTGCTAACTCCTCACGATCACCTTGGAACAAGAACCACCACTGCCTCGCTGCTCCACGCAGCTTCGTCACAACCAAGGACACCCACTGTTACTTCCGAGCACGAATCGAACTGAATCCTATCTCGATCTCCTCCAACCAGTCTTCTGTGACTGCATCTGAAACGGATCCCTCGTTCTTCTGTATACTCTGGCGCTGAAACTCTCGAAGTGTCTTCCTCCAAGTGTCATCGTCGTCAACCTCTACTCAGCAGCGATCTGCTGGAACAGCCTGATGGGCATCTTCTGCACAAACCTGACGAGGACGTCGACCTGGAGCCATACCTGCAAAATAACAACTGTTAGAGCTCCTAAGCCTGGGATATGGAAGACTCAACATTAATTAATTAATTATTTTGTTTTATTTATTTTAGGTTACCTATCCCAAGGTCTACCCATTAAAACACAAGCGCAAAGAATAATGATGCATGATCCTTTAATAGGTATCTACCCTGCAACCGGTATCACTTTTTTTAGTAGCCATCGTAAGCTTAATGGTCCGTGCAACAGATCATAGGGGTCCCTAAACGCCTATGTCTCTACCGGTATCCTGTGTTTACCCCACTTTCTAAACATGAATGACACTGTTGCCCTACCATCCCATGCATCCTCACCTGTGCCTAACTCCAAACTCCATCCTATCACTCAACATGACCTCTGATACCACTCTGTCACGACCCCCTCCCCACAAAGTGTACCCCTCCTGGGCCGGCAATGTGAGAAGGGAGATAATGACCCCCGAGTCCCACCTCCAGTAGGACCCAGGTTGGCGAATAGCACCGAGGGTATAATACACACACAAATGAGAGGTATTGCCCTCTAAGAGAACACATGCAGAAGAGAGAGATAGAATAGACTCCAATCAACTCCAACTTAGAACTGAGATATAAAAGGAAACCATGTACATATATGAAATGTCATGCAAAAGTACTACAACTGAAAGGGGGAAAACTCAAAGTACCCAAAAGAAAGTTAAACTACAGCGACCACAAGCCCGAACAGCTCCTCCTCCAACCGCAAGCTAGTAGTAACCAGATTGATCTCCAACCAGCTACAAGTGGCCTGAAAAAACAGTTTATATGTATATAGGGTGAGTATAACAGTATACTCAGTAGGATCCTCCCCAAGACTCTCGTGGAAAAGTAAAGAAAGCATGCTAAAGCCCAGTGAACCATAAGTGAAACTAACTCGTCACCTAAATAGGTATACTATGTTCCCAACCTCACCATGGCTACTCTCACCAAGTAATGCATACAAGAACATAGCATATAGTAAAGAATATCAAGGGTACCCCGCTACTACTTCCCCACTGGTTTGCCAATTTTACCCAACGACATACGTCCTGTGCATCTCTATCCAAAGGCTTGCCCGCAGACACCTGGGCTATGCTCCACAATCTGCACCTCGTGCACCACATAGGCTTGCCCGCAGACACCTGGGTGAAGCACCACACCGTCCTCACAACCAAAAGTAACCAAGTAGTTTCCGAGTGCCACCATAGCTCGCATAACGTGTATCATACGTCGGGTATAATACCTCAAGCCATTACAACCCATACTCCGAGTAAGAATCCTCAAGCCATTATAGCCTATACACGTTATACCTATAGTAGTCCATAGGATACTATATCCAGAATATATGTGTGTGAAATAACCACAAGCCATTACAGCCCTCTACACACATATATGGGTAAAACTAACCACTGTGCCTACCAGCACAAAGATCTACCAAGAGAAGAGAGCGGGGCCAAAGGGGGTAGTCAGCCATTCAACCCCCCATCAGAATGATAGGGAAAACACCCCCCAGGGCTCAGAATCCCCGGGGTGTTAGTTTCCCTTACCGACAGGGTGTAGTAACGTATAGAAACACAAAAAAAGTACAGAATATATATAACTCACAACTACACTATGGGCATTACCTAGTCATAGGCACAACTGTAGCTAATGTCACTCAGACTCCAGGCTTCTACTTCTAAGACTAGGCATCCTATAAGCACACAACCATTTTAAGAGCTTTATTAGATTACTCCATTCTCATTTTATCAGTTCCACTGTACGTTAATTAATTCTTTAAACATTAATTAACCATGAACAATTTACTACATTAAACTAAATTGGTATCACATTCAAAAACTGCTCCTTTTTAGGATTCACATCACTATTAAATTCCAGTTTCTCCATCCCCATGTATTATCTCCATTTAAACAAACTTTCATTATAGAATTACCTTCCCCATATTCCCAGGCATTCTAGAAAAGCATCCTATGCTACTAAACACAAAGGGCTCAACACGGTGAGTAGATATACTACCCGTCGATTCTTTGCCGCCTATAGCAAGAGCATAGACCCATCCTCCATCGAGAGGCTAAACACGGAAAGCACGTAGCATACCCCGCGTGTCTTCGCCTCCTTCGGAAAGAGGGTAAGCAAAACCAGCTGACTTGAGAATTGGGGAAAAGTAAAGCAGATAAACAACCAAACCAAACCACCAACATCAAACCATCACATTCATCTCATACGATCATCCTTGGTGTCCTCCCCAACACCCACATGCATAAACAGATGCATCTCGCCACACTAGGCGTCATCCTCTGCCACAACCACAAGTCCACATGGCTCCACATATCACAACATCCATCCAGGCTCACATCAAATCACAAGCAGCCAGAAATCAAAGATCACAAAATGGGCTCTTGGCCCTTTAACAAGGCATTCGGCCTTCATACAAGATGAGCACTCAGAGCTCCAAACCACAAGGCATTCATCCTTACAAGCAAGCGGGTAACTCAGAACCCTTTTGAAATTATCAAACTAATAGTTCTTTAATCCATCTAGAATTAACAGATTCATTAACATGTCTCTTTATCTTTAGCCAATTAGTTAACAAATAATTCTGGCTTTACGTTCTTTATCAATTTCCATCATGAACGAGCACCAAATTAATGAAAATCATAGATATCACTCTATCTAGGAAAACATGAGGCAAACCGTTATCACGATACGAAGCAACAACATGCGATCAACCAATACTTTTAATCCGGTTCAAGTATTTAATTAGGTCAATTTCATTGTGATCCAATGGACTAAATCATGCTAATTATATGATTGCACCTACACAATAAGAGAAGCCATGAATCCCCTACCTCGAAGAGTTCTTGACATCCTTTATCCACACAACGGGTCACAGTCCTCTTCTCCTCACGATAGATGCATCCACCGGAGGATGCCACGGTACGACAGTACCAACCAACCCCAAGAAAACCCATTAGAACCATGGAGATTACATGCTAATATGGAAGGAAGAACAAGAGAAGGTGATCCCCGATGGAACGATGATAAAACATACCTTATATGGTAGAACGATCGACACAACTTGGTTGCATCAACAGAGCGGAACTGATCAGAGTAACGTTTGATTGTGAAACTCCTACGAGAATGATTGAAAGGTTCTAGAGTCTCGTAGATGAGAACCAGGAGGAAGAACAACGAAGAATTATATCTCGTTCCTTAAAAAATTAGAGAGGCAACGGTTTAAGATCCGATTTATTCTCTGTTAAAAACGGATCGCATTAACCCACGCGGTTTGACCAAGTAAAAACATCCCGGCCTTAGAAATAATTAATATAGAATTTATGGCCTTTGAATCAGCCTTAAAGTCCTTAAAATAAGGTTTTAAAACTATTTTACGTCAATGAAAACGTCAAATTTATGAAGCTGGAAACACTGTTCACATACTCAAAATTTGGCAAATTATGGAATCGGTAGCTCTCATGAAGTCTGGAAACACTGTTCATTCTTGAAATTTGGCAAAGTATTGAATCAGTAGCTCTTAGGATTCTGGAAACACTGTACAAGTCTACCGATAGAAGTCCACCGATAGAACCTCACCGATAGAAACACTGTTCAAGTCTACCGATAGAAGTCCACCGATAGAACCTCACCGATAGAAAACACTGTTCAAGTCTACCGATAGAAGTCCACCGATAGAACCTCACTGATAGAAACACTGTTCATGTCTACAGATAGAAGTCCACCAATAGAACCTCACCGATAGAAACAATGTTCAAGTCTACTGATAGAAGTCCACTGATAGAACCTCACCAATCGAAAACACTGTTCAAGTCTATCGATAGAAGTCCACCGATAGAACCTCACCGATAGAAAAACTGTTCACCGAACCTCACTGATAGAAACATTGTTCACAGAACTAGAAATTTGGAAAAGTGTTAGCCGATCTACTGCTGGACTGCGGCTACAAGTATACCGAGCTATCAGTACGCCGTGGCTAAACCCAGCTTCCGGTAAGCGGCAGCTACTGGTAGGCAGCAGCTACCGGTAGACCGAGCTACCAGTAATCAGCAGCTACAGGTAGACCGAGCTACCGGTAATCAGCAGCTACTGGTAGACCGAGCTACCGGTAATCAGCAGCTACCGGTAGACCGAGCTACCGGTAATCAGTAGCTACCGGTAGACCGAGCTACCGGTAATCAGCAGCTACCGGTAGACCGAGCTACCGGTAGACCGAGCTACCGGTAGGCAGTAGCTGGGGGATAAGTCAACTTGACCTCTCGGATCACCTCCAACACCACATTTTCACAAAGTAATGGACCAGGGAGGTCCGGGCCATTACAGGACATATTTTGTTGTCCTATAATCTAATAGTTGTTCTTTTATTATGTTATTCATGTTTCAAATATGGATTGTTCACTATTTTTATGGTCCCTTTGATTTTTTTAATAATGCACCAGACCCCCAAAAATTCATAAAAGATGAAAATAATAGGGTTCCATGGATGACGTTATACATGGAAACCTTACAATAAATCAAAATTTTAGGGTTGATTTACTGTGATCATCGTTAACAAGGATTACGGTGTTTCGCGTACCCCAAATGAAGATAAGGAATACAAATGTGGGATTAGATAATATTAAGATTGATTCCATGTTTCTATGGACTAGAAACCACAATCTATATAAGGAAAAAATGACCCATATTTTGTTGAATAATTGGGTGGGAAGATTGAATTATTTTATAACCTTTTTTAAACATTATAATTAAAAAATGTGATTCCTTCCACATTTATTCTTAACTATACTAAATATAGATGCTGAGAGATATTATTCATGTAAAATTGTTTTGAATAATTGGAATTAAAATATTTCAAGAACGTATTATAATTGTATCTTTTATTTTAATAATTGATTATTGGAAATTACATGCAGTTAGTCAATATTAAGTAATGAAATTAGAATAAAATATAATATGACAAATACTTATTTGATCATTTTTATTTATCTAAATAGAATTTAAAAATTGAAAGATTGATTAGTCAATGGTTTTAGAATGGTATGTGATCACATATTCGATATAAGTTTATATTACAAATTATAACACATATGTAATTTTTTAGGATTAATACTTGATTGAAATGATAATTAGTGATGTGTGGTATGAGATATTTAGGAACCATTTTCTACATAGTGATGGTTTAAATGTAATTATTAAAATAATTGTATTTTGAATGAGGGTCCTAATGGTTCAGGTCGGGATACCAGTAATTGGCATATAAAATAAAACTAGAATCAACATATAGTTTACTATCTAAAATTTTATTAGATTATTAATAAAGTGAAAATCATATATTATTACACCCCACATCCAAAAATTAGTACACATGTCAATGTCCAAGCACATTTTTGATCTCTTTGTAATATAATATTGACATCAGATCATAAAAAATATGTTTCTTAGTAATATTCTAACAACGAATAAGGGTATAAACCAAATTATGTAGGATTTAGGTATTTGGATGTTGTAAACCTATATTTGGTGGGGGATGATGTTGGGAAAACAATAGTGGGTTGAACTATTTTTTCGTCTTCTTATTCATTATTCCATACTTTATTTAATAGCAGTGCCTCTCAATATTTTATATTAATGATATCATAATGATTTTAATAATTAAAATGTAACTCATTCAATAATTAAAATGATGAAAATGGCTAGTATAATGAATAACTAGATGTATATTAATCTTTATTTATGTTCTATTTTGAATGAATAAGTTGAGATATATTAGATTTTTTTATGTATCTACTTGGATAACATTGGTGATATCTGCATGATGGAAAGTTTTGATACATATACTATAGGGAATTTTTTTAACACATTTATTGGTGTTCCCTATCATCATCAACGGGAAAACCCAAGAAATTCTATTACAGTGGGATCCTAGATCAATAAAAAATGGTCCCACATTACCAAAACATGTAATGTTTATATCCAAATCCGTAGTGGAATATGAGGTTGCTTTACTAGGTTACGATCATTCATTCACGGTTATGGAATTTCGTAAACAGTTTCAACATAATTTCATTGTCTACCATTATGGATTTACTTTCAGTTTTAGATCAAATTAGTTAATATAACTCAATTGATAACCATTCTTTAATAAAATCATTCTCTGATAGAATCACTATAATAATTCAATAATTCAACTATTTTATAAGTAAAGGAACCATCCATAATAGTGTACCTCTTTTGGAATCAATAATGATTTTTATGAAAAATGGAATATTGAAAACTTTATTATTAAATTAATAGAACCTCCCTCAGTTAATAACTATTAATAAGTATCAATTTCATTGCCTTGATTTTTTTGATCAAAATTCTATATTTAACGTGTTCTTGAAAATAAATATTATTTTTTTCGGAATTTCATGTATATATATTTAATGATTCAGTTATTCGGATAACATTCTTCTAGATTAGTTATGGAAACATTGATTATGTTTTATTGTTTTTTATTTTACTTATTCTCCAGTTATTTTAGTGACCTTAATGAAAAAATATGTCCCCCTAATAAATATGATTCAATTATATTTGTTATCAAATATGATATTTTGTATTATAAATAAGTATGTATATGAATGAGTGTGAACCAAATTTACTTTTACAAATCGTGAGTGTTCAAATCCATTTATATTTTACAAAAAATTTATTTTTGATTTCGTAATTTTTTGCTACTAGGATAAGTGGTTTCAGAACATTAAATATTTGTAGATACGTATAATATCAAAATTTTATATTCAGGTGATGATACCGAGATTATAATTAAGATTTTATTTTTATTTATATTGTAATGATAACATCAGAGGGGTTGAGATGGGCATATCAAAAAACAAATCACCGAAGATTTCTCTTTCCTAAAAATTGATAGATTGAATATATAATTCAATTACCTTGAATTTACTTTTTTAATATAATTGAGGATTGACCTTAACTAACATTATTATTTTACCACAATAAAGATAGTCCCATGGGGTTTGTTGTTATGATTCGTAAGTTTTTTCTTGATGCATTCTTACACATTATATTCATATTGTATAATTTAAATCTCTTTAAATTCTTCCAAATAAGAAGAATACCTCATTAATTATTTAAAAAATTAATTATTTATATATTATCTAAATAGTTGGTGAAATTATATATTTTTTTAAATTTTAATTATTTATTTTTGATTATATTAATTTTTTTTACATACTTTCTCTAAAGGACCATAACGAGATTATAGTGGAAATGTGTGAATTATCTTCGGTCAGTTGACATCCGAATTTCTTATACAAAATGAAATATTTTTTTAAAAACTCTTTGAAGAATGATTCTATCTCAATAAGTGATGTAATAGAATCATGAATATGTTTTCATGGAAAAAATTTCATTGATGATAATTAATTTGATAGATGAAGGGACAAGTATTGTTCAAGATAGTGATATTTTAAAATTATATCTACTTATTTTTTTGTGTGATTGTTGGATTTTGTTTTTAAGATAATAAATAATATTTTTCATAGAAGGGTTAAAATTTTCATGTTATTGTTTTCATTAGAATGATTTCATTATGAGAAATAGGTTTGTAATTCCATTGTATCTGAGGAAGTAGGTGATGGAAATTAGTTACTTTTGTCTATGAGATGATAATCCATGTATATTAAATATGCATAGTGAAATATTTTGTTATTTATTGAGGTAAGGTTTGAAATGAGATGAATCATATGTTTAAAATATTATTAGGCATGTCACTAGATTAAGCTGACTCCAAAAATAATTTTTGGTTGTTTTTACAACCTATTCACCTATCTAAAAATGATATGAGGTGTCTATGGATCTCATAGATTTGTTAACATGGAATTCATTGGTATAAAACTCTAAATATGAGAGTATTTTTTCACTAACGAATTATTCATAAATCAGTCAATTGAAACACTAAAAATGGAGTGGATTTTAAAAACCCATATGTTTAAGAGATAACAAGGTGAAGTGGGTTGATATGTTTTATCATTTTAGATAGGGATCCATTTTTTAACACTCATTTATGTACATTTCTATCCGAGGTGATGGGGGTAAAATGTAATATTTAGAAACATATAAATTCGTAAAATAGAGGGGAAAATAGAGAGAGAATTTCAGATTTTGTATGATAATTTATTTTATTGTTTTATGTAAATTGGAGACACATAGGATTTACATTAGGGACTGGAAGGGTTTAATTACAATAAAAATTAACAGTCATTTAGAAGAATAAATCCATTAAATATATTTTTGAATAAATGTTCACATCAACAATTTTTGGTTTAAGGGGGTTGTAATTTCAATTATTAGATAAATACTTGTTCAAAAATGATTGGGGAAGTTCAAATTATTTTTCAACTACATTCTTTTGATAAATTTCTATAGAAATATTATATTGATATTAAAAACTGTCATTCATAATTTATAGTTTGGGAACATTCATTCATGATTGTTTTATAATGATAATATCACTTGTGAAATTGAAAGAAATAGATATTTTTTGGGAAAAATGAACCCATTTAAAATTAATAAAATGATAGTAAAAAAATTATTACATATATTTTTTCACTTATGTTTACTTATATAAATGATGTTTTCCAAGTGCCTCATCTTATGATTTTTCCCCTTTAACGATAGTCATTTTTATCATTGAAAATAATGATTAACAGTCATAAATTTCAATTATAAAAAGAAATATTCATATTAAGTATTTTTATGATATTAATCCTATTGGGATGTATTATTAATCATGATGAAAATATAGTACAATTAATCACTCATCATATTTTTACACAAGAAAAGAATTACCCAAGCCATGATTTATATCCATTAGAATAAATTTTTTATCTTAGTAGTAGAGGAAATTACAACTTTTGGATTTGGTTACTATTTATTCTAACCTAAAAAATTTTTGTTGAATATTTTCTAAAGAGGAAATTTTCTTTAGATAGTGATAATGGGTAGATTATCATCATACATTATACATTGATAATTAATGTACACCATGAAAGGTGGGTATTATTTAGGATGATCTATGTAGAATGTTTCATTAATAATTTGGGATGTATCCAATTGATGAATGGATAAACATTGGAATATATGATCAAATAATCCTAAATGATATAGATAAATAGTCATATATTTGATCATATACATATACTTATATATGTCTTCCATAAATGAGACATATGTGTAAGATAATTTACTTTACGCACATGGAACAACTAAAAAGAAACCATATAATATTTATTTAAACATATAAATATAATTAATAACCGTTAAAAACCATAAAATTGAATTAGTTGATGTGAAAAATGCTACCCTTATGACAAATAAATATTAAAATAAAATAAATTCTACATTTAGAAATCAATTTTAGAGTTAAAATGGCCAATACCATCACCTTATACCTATAAATATAACCGTAATATTTCATTTGACAGCAATAATAATATATATTTAATGTAATCTGTAACTAATAATTATAAAATAAATTATTTGAAAGATTGTATTCTTCTATTTTTGAATTAAATAATTAGAAATACATATGATAATTGATAATGTTACAAAGAATATGCATTCTGAAAAAAATATTATTTCAATATATTAATTATAATTATTCGAAAGATAAAATTTATATGATTTATAATATATATTCAACAATTATATAATTATATTAGGATTCAAAATTTCAAAATTTAATTATTATTATCTTATTATTTTTTAAATTAGATAATATATTTGAATAGTATAAAATAACATATCTAAATTCTAAAATGACTTTGATAACATTATTTCTAAATAAGTATGAACATAAAATCAATGATAAAATTATATAATTTAATATATGTATCTTTTATGTGAATTTATTATATTATGGTATATTTGATTTAATTTACAAACCGAAATTAGATATTTTAGGATATAATTAATGAATACATTGAAATTGTATATAATGCATTATAGATTTTACATTCAATGTTTATTATTATCATTTATATTAAATTGATAAAATTAAATAAATAGATAATATGTAAAAATTATGCAAATACTACCAAATATGATTCATTTTAATTTTTATCATAAAGGAGTTTATAATTTAGGTAAAAACATGATACTACAGTAATATGTAAAATGGAAAAAGTAATGAATATTTTAGTAAAAGTGAGAAAAATGATGAAAAAAATTAGGTGAATGGTTTGTTGATTAATTTTGAAAACATATAAAGTTAATTCAATGTTATTTATAATTTATTTATAAAAATACATTGAGGTTTACTTCTCTTTATTAGAATGTGTTGGGGAATATAAAAATCTGTTCACATTAATCTTTTATAACACGTTGTCCTCTCCTCACATTCACTCAAAAAAACTGAAAATTATTTTAGCCCAAAACATACCCAATAATCTCTTTTGTAAACCTAGACACTATAATGTGGTTTCTTCTTCTAAAACATTCATCCCTCATGTGATTGACCACCTTTTTAATTAAGATAATCTATGAAGTGAGGAATAATTTTTTAACCATTAATTTTTTTTTATTTGTAATTATATGAGCATTTTATTCCTAACATATATGTTCACCACATGAAAATAATTATATTGTAATAATTATTAATCATGTATATTATTATATAAATGGTAGTATAATTAATCACAAACAACATTTCAGTTATGTAAAATGATAATGAGAATCATGTGTTGTGAAGACCAACACCACCAAAATGGAACTTGTTTTTTCCATCACCAGATTAATAATATTTTAGGAATAATTATAATAATATATAATTATAAATTATATTTAATTTTTATATTCATAACTAATAATAAAAGAGAACCATTTTATAGATTCAAGGAATATGAAACAAAAATCCATTCAAATGTGTAAAATACAACCTCTATGGAATGGTGTATTGTGGTTTTCAATAAATCCATTAATTTTTGGATATAATTATTTGATTGAAAGACAAATGATATAAATATTATATCATAGATGTAATTATATGAATCATTTGAAATATTATTATTCATTTTATTAAAAAAGTATAATTTTAAATACAATTATTTAAAAAGGAGATTCAAAGAGGAAAACGATATATTTGTTCTCTATAATGACATTATAGATATTATATCCAATTTTTAGTTTTCTTAAAAACTTTTATGTAACAAAAATATTTATAAATTATATAATAATTATTTTTCTATAATAATATTACAAGAAACCCCAAAATAATACCCCCTTAATAATGATTGGTTAATGTTTGATTCGGTTTTGTAACCCACATGAACAATACAATACATTTTTTTAAAGGTTTATTATGAGAAAATATTTACTATATTAATATTATGAAAATATATAATTTTTTTTTTATTTTTCAATAATGGTTATATGAAAATTTGATGCATTAATTACTAAATAACTATTCATTAATTAAGAATAACATAAACAATTTTGTTGCTGATTTCAAAATATTGTATCGTAGAATAAATTAACCTGAAATGAGATTATAACTTCATTAAAAATTTAAAAACATATAACAAATTATCTATTATGATAAAAAAATCATTTAATTTTTTAAAATTAAATATACAGAAATTTTTTGAAAACAAGTCCAATTCAATAAAAGTAATATACAATCAATATTGAAAATATAAAAACCATGTATATATATAATTATCTATGAATTATAAATGATGATTGAAAGAGGCCATAAATATAAATAAATATATTTTTTAATTATTAAATTACTTTCAATTAATTATTTAATAAATTTTAGTGGAAGTGAAAATCTTATCATCGTTATCTTAAGGGTTTTCATCACAAGTTCCTATTTGTGAGACATGCTTGTAATTATCCACCTAATTTAACAAATTTAATTTATATACATACTATTTGATATCTCATTTCATTTTTTTTTTATTTTAATAATTATATTTAATGTCTTGTTAAATTACCATTTTGTCATGGATTTTTAATTAAAATCTTATTCTAATAACTATTGTTAATTGTCTAAATCATAGGTTTCTTAAGGAATGTATATGTTTTAAAACATTTATTCCTTTGAATAGTTTATCAATTACCATAGTTTTGATATTATCATATATTTTTGTTATTCATTTGAAAAAACATTACAAATCAATAAAACTTCGTCAAAAAAAGTTACCCAATTTTTACATTTCTTATCATAACATTTGGTATCTCGTTTTTCATTTTCTGAATTATGATGTTCTGAAATGAATCATAAATTTAAAACACAATAATAGTTAGTTATATTGTTTTTAATAATTATCTTTTGTAATGAATTTAAATTTTTAAAATAGATTAATTTTTTTAAAAAATTTTATTATTTATGGACTTTGATTATCGTAAATAAATATTTTAACTCAATTATCCTTTCTATGTGTTATATTTTTTCTCTTTAAACTTATACATTCCACCCTTTTATTTTACGTTATTTTTTATCATATTTTATTTCACAAAACACATTTGTAAATTTTTTATAATCATATGAGTATTATATATATATTTTAAATATGATGGGTTTTAAAAATAATTCATTCATTGTTTTTAAAAAAATATCATTTTATAATTAAATGTTTCATATCTAGATCCATGTTCCCTATATAAATCATATAGTAATTATCATTTATTTATTAATTGGAGAATATTTTTAAAAGTATTTTTATTCAAAATATTTCACATCATCTTGTCAAAATATTTTTTCTAATAAAATCAAATACATTATGTTATGACTGTGATTCATATTTTTGATACCAGTTTTACCCTATATTTTAATGACTATAACAATATTTATTTACACTCATGGGATTTATGATACATTAATTTTTAAGTAATAATCAAAATTACATATTTATATGTATATATTTTAATTTTTATATTAATCTTATTATATAAAATTGTTTAATTATTGATCCCTTTATATGTGGAAGAATTCAAATCATTGTTCTATATAGATGTTTCAAATTATTAACAAAATCTTTATGGGTTTTCTTTTATTATATATGAGATATTTTCTATTAAAGTCATGAATGTTAATTCTCTTTATGGATTGTGATTTTTAAATCCTAGTAATGACTTCATCTTATACTCATTTAAGTATACATTAAGGTCACTTAATTTTACATAATTTATATAGAAGGATATTCATCATAAACCAATAATATATAATTGACGGGGTAAAATATATTTGTGTTTTTTTAATGTAAATCTAATATGAATGATTTTTGCAATGTTGATTACATATTTCTGGAAAGCCCAAATTATTTATATAGAAGTTACCTAATCTTATTATTAATTTTATTTCCATAGGGAGATGTATTGACATTTTTCATTCATATTTACTACTAGTACATGATAAATTCTGAATTGGAATTCCATGTTATTTGTTAAATGGGTAGTGTGTTTGTCTTTATCCACTGGTTCCTTTAGGAATGGTATGAAATGTGTTGTTGATTCTAATAGGAAATTAATTTGAAATATTAATGTGACATGTGGGAATCAAAATTATATGTCCCTAAAATGAATCTATTGGTATAATGAGATAAAACACATTTGTATTTGGTATATACATATCCACATATCTATATATTATCTTGTAAGAAGGTATTTTCATCATGCTTAAAATATTTTCAATGTGTTATAATCAAATACACCTTCTTCTACAAAACAATGTGACGGGTATGAGTAAAAGTGTCTGTTATATTTTTAATATTAGTATTTAAGTTGAAAATGAGTTTGTCACTGAAATCAATGAAAACCATCTTTGTTTGTCTTGGTAATTTAGAAAATTTATTAAAAACTCATTTTTAATGTGTATGAAGTATTCTCACATCAATATGATGCACAATGATACCAATGCGACTCAAAATGAATGTTTTTAGTTTCAAATTCCATTTTAGTATAGAATTCACAACTAGTGTATTGAAAAAAAATGAATTTTTTTGATACATTTAGAAAACTATATATATGATATTTTTTATATGTATAAATCATACACACCTATATATGATGAACAATGTTACTGGAATAACTCAACATGTTTCTTTTTTTGTATAACATTATTATTAATAAAAACAACAATCAACATATTGAAAATTATGAAAAAGCATTCAGACTATATTGATCAATTATTAAAATTCTCATTGGGTAATTTGTAATGTGTATGAGTAAACGTCAACACAATATGATTCATGATGTGATTGATCTGACTCCAAGTATATATTTTTATATATCATTGACATAAATTTAAAAAAAACAGAAGACATAAAATTCTAAAAATAGAGAAATAACATTTGTATTGTTTTTTACATTAGGAAAATGAACCATGAGTTTTTTCTCTTGTAGGAGTCAACCACACCATACTCTGATACACAGTTTGTCCTTTTTGACATATTTTTATGGTATCTATTTAAAATTTATATTTTATTTACAAAAATTAGTCAATAAAACTATAGGATACATGTTCCTTTTTTTCAATAAATTATATTGTGATTCCATAGTCACATGTGACAGGCATGATGTAGTCTCGTGCCAAATAGAATCATGATATGATCAATATAACTCGAAATTTGATTATTCTAGATTGAAGTTACATTTTATATAAAAAACCGGACATACAAAAATCTTAGAAAACTGATTCAAACTATTTTCAAACATTAGAAAACCTATCCATCAATATTTTCCAACATTTAGGAATCATCCACACCTCAATCAAATGAATAGAGTGACCAATATTACTTAAAATGTGTCATTAATTAATGTGTAAATAATTTTTTGTAAAATATAATGTGACATACTCAAAACATAAAAATTTCATTTAGATTTTTTGGATATTCTTTGAGATGATCCATAAAGCATTTATGACATGTAAGAATCAGACGATCTCAATATTTTGAATAGTGTGACACGTATAACCCTAAGTTTGTCTTTTTAATTAAAATATAAATTTTATTTTTTTATTAATTCCTAGTAATAATAAATTTATATAACTACGATATTACTAACATAATATTTTTGTTCATATATAATATGAATCGTTAGTTCAGGTTGTGATGATTTTTTTGGTAATTGATACCATGGATGGACATTGTTATGAGTGGATCACGAGAGTAAATAGATGATTCAATAATATTTATAAATGTTTTTATATAATTGTATATATAATGATATAAAATTTTTTCTAAAAAGTAAATTGAAATTTTTTTTATATACCATGGGTGGACATTTTTTTATTCCAAATATAAATTATATCAATATATCATTATATGAAATTACATTTTTTTATGGTTGTGGTTTTATATAATAGTGCATCGTAGATATCTACGACATTATTAGTGATATTTCAAGCGCTGATTAAAGGCACCACATTATCATTTATTCTTAATGAGGTGATATTGGATGGACTTTATCAGTGATATAAATATTGCTCAAAAGGGGTGGCAATTTACAATTGTAAAATAGCACTGACAATACAGGGCCTCTATTAGTGCTTTTTGAGCATGGATAATAGACCCCATTTATAATCACATTTTTAGCACTGATAAAGTATCCCCCTATTTTTGTTGTGACTAAAAAATATTTTTTGGGTATTTAAAATCTATTATGATTTATCTTAATGGGAATATGTGTAGTGGTTATGAGGTGGTAGTATTCCACACACATGAGCGACGTAATCATTACTCCATTGGAATCGAAGGTAAAATGATATATATCATATAATTAATCCGTATATATAATTATTTTATAAATTTAATATATATATACACACAAATATATTATTTCTATCATCGTAATCTACTGTGAATGGTCTAATGGAAGAAAAAATGACCAGAGTTTGCAAGGTGGTAGTCTGCCATACACACAATCAACGATTTTGCAACCAATTCTATGGACATGGAGCTGTTTGTAGGCCACTACAAAAATATTCAGAATCACTACTATTTGTATTGTATAAGTATTATTATATCCAAATTTTTTAAACATAGTAGAAGGAGGTTTTGATCGATAAAAAATAAAATATATTATTCATGAACATTACAAATTCCATAGTAGACTCCGTAGGATTCCACTAAAGGATTCCTAATATGTATTTATTAAAAAAATGCTTTTAGGATAAAGGATGTAATATCGTGAAGTTACATGGACTAGGATTTTCTAAAACACAGTTTTATGGTGTAAAGTGGATAAGAAGTGGAGGATTTTTTATTTAATTTGAGTGAGAAACCTATAATTATATGGGCTAATATGTTCATGATAATATTCTATTCATTAAAAAAACATATAATATGGGACTCTTGAGAAGAGATATTGTTTGAGGTAATAATATTCACATCCAATGGGTACATAAGAAGTTTTTAGATCATTTTATCCATTATCTTATTAGTTTAAACCATTTTCATTGAATTTTAACCTTAACTGTGGTAATGAATTTTAAAATTTTCAAAATATTGATTGCAAAAAAAAGATGAAAATAATAAAAAATATAAATTAATGAGGTTCCAAATATTGAAATTTATTTTTTTAAATTAAATGAAATTATTTGTAATGTTTTTTGTTTAAACTTTTTCCCATGGTAATGTATAGAAGGAAAAGTTTTAAATGAAAAATTTTCAAAAGTATTAAAAGAAATATCTAAAATCTATATAAGATTAATCCTGGCTCCCTAAATTATATTAATGGATATAAACGTTTACTCAATTTTCATCAAATTTTATTCAAAATAAAATTTTAAATTATGAGTTTTTTAAATGAATTTCATGATTTTAAATAAATCTGTTTAATTTTTTACTATTCACAAAAATGAAACATTTCAAAAAAATCCTAAATAATATACTGAAGACAAATTTGTAATGCTAATTTCTATACATTTTTATGGTATTAAAATAAATTTTATAAAATTGGTAAAACATAATTTTATATTATGAGTTCAATTAATGAGTAATACATCATGTAGTGATGCACTATTTTCTTAGAAAACAATTCATTTTTTCTTTTTATTGATTATTATTTTATTTTTAATAAATAGATAATCATGGTATTAATTATTTTTTATTACTATAGTTAATTATAATTGCAAGGGATATTTCATGACAAGAATATTAAATAGTTTTATTTTCAAATCATTATAATAAAAGAAATTACATATTAACCAAGTCATTTTGTAGGCCAGTAGTCGGTACTAGACCAATATAATCATTTAGTCATGAGTTCATTTCCAACAACCCTTCTGGATATGAGTGATTGTCACCTTGTACATGGGTTTCCTTTTTTGAAATTATTTTAATATAATTACAATAACATTCCCTAATAAATTGGATTAATGTACTTGAAAAAAATAATCCTCAAATTACCATTTTACTATGTTTTTAAATACAGAATTTTTTTCCACATTTTCCAATAATATTATTTGATTATTCTTAAAATGTCATGAATTATCATATTAAGATAATATTTTATCCACACCATTGAATTTATTTCAATATAATGTAATAAAATAATTTTTTCAAATAATTTTTTTTCCAAAAAAATATACTAAACTAAATTTTTTATTAATATAGTTTTATCCAAAAATATTTTTATTATTTGTATATTACCTTAAAATATTTCGTAAAAAAGTTTCTTAAGACATTGATATAACAATAAATCCTAAACTTAAATAAAAACATTGGTTGTTTCTATAACAATAAAGTAAATGAATACACATATACTTTTAGAATATAACATAATCATACTAAGTTTCATAATTATTATAACTGAAATAGAGTTGGTACAAAAATTATTCAATAATTTAATTTTTTAACCTAAAAAATAAATAATTATTCCAATTTATTTCGCAAAATTTACATACATGTTCTATGTTTTTCCATTTAGTATTTATCATTGAAGAAGATAAATCTATATCTACACAAATTTAAGACAATTATATATAAATGGATCCCTAGGATGATATTTATTTCCTCCCAATCATACAAATTGTTATTCATTACAAATTAAATATGTTTTTTCAATCATTTCAATACAAAAAATTTTAACTTTAAATTGATAAAACTTATTTTCAATCGAATACATCATTGTATTAACCTAGGTTATTAATTTTTTTTCATATATTCAAATAAATAGTACTATTTTTTTTAAAAAAAATATGAAATTTATAAGGAATATACAATGGGAGTGTGAACTATGGTTTGGCACATATAATCTTTTTGTATAACAAGTGATAATTATTGGAAGACCAATCCGTCCTTTTTAGAGATACTACCCCTAGTAACATCTATTATAGATTTTCATCCACTTTTAGTATCTAGGGAAGGATATATTGTAAGGAAAAACCCCATAACCTATACCATACAAAAAAATTAAAATTTTCATTAATATATATCGTTAATTATTATTATTTGGTAATGTTCCCTAATACTTCTCTTAAAAAATAAAAAACCAAATGTTTTAGAAAACATCCATTGATTTCTATTTT
This sequence comes from Viscum album, assembly GCA_963277665.1. NCBI lineage: Eukaryota > Viridiplantae > Streptophyta > Magnoliopsida > Santalales > Viscaceae > Viscum > Viscum album. Next base: position 1,972,607,489 of record OY728132.1, read on the forward strand.
AATGACCCGAAACCCAGAATCCCATATCTGGTGCCGCATTTATTATATTATCATAAAATAAATTGATTCATATCCTTGAAAACTGAATAATTTACTATTATTGTTAAAATTGATACATACATTATTCCTATATTACACATGAATTTTTTTATATACTGGCATGATACCTTTTATAATGTACATGAATATAAAATATAGTACATTACATGGATTCATGGGAATGGAAAAAAATAAGGGGGAACATAAATAATCATTAAAGGATAAATATATTAAAAGTAGTTATTCATAAATATGAATAATCAACATGGACATGTGAATGGATATGTAAAAATTCCGTTAAAATAACTTCCTAATGTATAATTTATATGAATCGGTATATAAATGAAAATAAAACTCACATTTATAAAATTAACTGAAATTACAATGCATCAATTGATAATATCATTTTGACAATATCATGGATTATAAATAGCCAGATGGTCTGAGAGACAGGAAAAATCCTACTCCCTACAAATTATTTTAAGAAAAAGTAAACAGTACAATGAAACTCAAAAACAAGGATTCTTACAAAGCCGAGTATGTAAAACACCATCCCTGTCACTGCAGACAAAATCATCATAATAGGGGGGTAAGGTGAAGGACCAACTTGAGGTAGCTTCCATAATGGACCTTTTAGAAAGAGCATCTGCAAATTGGTGTACTTCCCAATAGACATGGGAGACATCCAAACATAGTTTTTCAACAAGCTTAAGGCATGAAATCAATGGAGACATCATTCTCCAGGGAATATTCTGGGATAGATCTTTCAAAATATTCATAGCAACAATGGAATCTGACTATATCCAAACACAATGACAACCATTATAGACTGAAAACCTGATTTCTTTAATCATGGATTATAAATATAGAACTCTTAATGAAGGATAACCACAATTATAGGATTTCATGCCATGTGAACATGATACCTATGTTGTCGTGAACATTCAAAAGGTTTTTAATCTATACATAATTTTTTTTTATAGAATCATAACATTTTTGACTCATTAGAACTATCGATACATCAAGGTGCTATATAATACATAGACCCTTAAATCCATAAACATCACAAAAAATAATGATATAAAAAATAAACATTTTAATTCATGATTTCATATGACTTAACATAATATATTAGTATCTAGTAAAGGATTGAAACATAATAATATTACCGTAGTTAACCACATAACATCTGACGTAGTCGCCATATGTATAAGTATAATATGGTATAATTTATAATCAATTATATAAAAATTTAATATTTCTATTAAATATAAATATATTCGAAATCTAAAAATTATCATCACAATTTGATTATTTAAATAGATGGTTTTAAATCACAAAAGAAATCGAGATTGAAAAATAAAATTATACCCTTGGTAATTTTAGTTGACAAAACAAAATTTATGAAATTTTTTAAATTCAATCATAAAATATAAAAAATAAGAATGAATCAGGATATTACATTTCAAAAATAAAATTTATACACCAAAAAATGTTATTTTCGTTAATGTTGATTATAATCCTCAATTGAATATAAATTGAGAAGAAATCTCACACATCAGGCATTCTTTTGATTGAATGTTCATTAACATAATTTATAGAGGAATTATGATTTCATTATCATATAAAAACATAATATTATTTATAATTTTAGATATGATATTTTCTTAAATTTATTAATCATTCACGAATAATTTTTCATTTTTTTCATTATTTCATCTGTAAATTTCCATGTTTTATCATGTGTGGTTCATCCTGGAAAATAAAATACATGCAAATATGATATAATTTTATAATCTCAATAATAATAATAATTACATGTATATCATATTTTTGTATAATTTTCAATTTTAAAAACAATCATGGAAGGTTGTAGTAAAAAATATACTATGTTATGATCATAGAGACATTATATTTTAAAAAGGCAAGAGTAACGTATATATTTTTCACCAACCACTATGGATATGGTAATTAATGTTTTATATTTTAAAAATTATGATAATATAAAATTTTTAATATTATATAATTATAAATATAATATATTTGTTTTGATTATGAAAATATATTCACATCGCTCGGTGAAGGTAGTTTTTCGATGCATTAATGAATGATGTTATCATATTTATGATAGTGAAAAGGTAAGATATAAACTGTTATAATTTCATTAAATTTTTGTTAAATATTTCATTAATATTTTTATTATTTAATTTTTATCACATTTTATATTTTAATTTTATCAGTATCACATTCTATGTAAATCATATGTGAAAAGAGTATCACATCGCTTCACGGGACAATAATCCTCTTTAAACAACCATAGTTTTACCATGTCTCGTTGAGAATGTATGTTAGTGAGATATATATAATAAATATTTACTCCATAGGTATAAATATGTTATGAATATAATATTTATACATTAGACCTATTATCATAACCAGATGTGAAGGTTGTAATGGATGAACAAATGACATCAGTTCGCAAGAAAGTTATTTTCCATACACAAGGAATGTAGTTTTATAACCTCTTTCAATTAAGCGGAGAAGGTGTTTGGTAATGTACGTATTATGAAAAAATCATTATTTATGATACATACAATGGATATTATTTCATCATGTTTTATTAATAATTGATGTATGTGGATAAATAAATAAAATAAATGTTCTCATTGGAGAATGTTACGTAATATTAAGGTTTACACCTTAAAATTGCACAGTAAAATTCCTATAAAGATATTCATTCCACACATCTAATTATAAGATTATGACATGTATGTTTTTTTGTGATATGTTTAGGACCTGTACGAACAAAATGTTTTTGATTTTGTGAAGTTGATAGTGGATGGGGAGACCGTCTATATGTGAATTTACTCCATACATATAATCATTTGGAAAATATTCAATCACAATAAGGCATTTATCATCGAACAATATTCAAAATTGATCCATTATAGAGCCTATAAAATATTATTTCAATATATGTACATACATCAATTGTTGTACTCATTTTGGGTAATCATAATCACTTATCATCATTGTATAACCCCTAATAATTCCATTTTTACATTAACTGTTGAAATTATGTATTAATTTATTCATTATTCATTTTGTTCCGATATTATGTTGGCCTTATTATGAATTATAAAATATTATGATTCCAAATATGGAATCTATTTTTCCAAATTAAATTCACATAACGATAAAATTTTAAATTTATATTAATGAAAAAGATATGATGAGAGTGTGTGTCTCTGATGTGAAAATGCTCAATTGATTACAATTATTTTATATTGAAAATCAATATAAAAATAAATAAGAAAAATTAAATTGGATTAAATAATATTTTTATAACAAATTTATTCCAAAATTTCTGTTAAATATTAATTTATGAATGTAATTATATTGAAAAAATTATGTTTTCAATTAATATTTCATATTTATCAGTATACATACTAATGTATAAAATCCACTATATATATAATTTATAAATAAAATCCACTATATATATGATTTATAAATAAAATTTTTCCATTGTATTCAGTGTGTTATTCATTGTGTATATCTGTTTACTTCACTTAGTACAATTAGTTGTAAAATTAATATTGTGTTAACATTGTATATATAAGGATAATAATATTTTTCATATGATTAAAATGCATTCAATAATCTATATAAATACATGATCATGTCGCCGTGTATAGCTAATTATGAGACCCTTAATTATATGACAATGATTTTAGTTATGATTTTTTTTGGACAGGATTAATGTTTGTAAGAAGAAGAGTATGAGACACAAGAATATTTTGATATATAAAATATATTAATGAGAGAATTGTTTTTTATAAATTTATCATCATATAGAACCATTATAAAATGTTATAACTGTATAAATAAATAAAATTAAATATATAATTTTCGTTTTTAGAATCCTAAATATTTAATTACTGTGAATGAATATGAGTAACTTATTTATGAAGTATTTAAATATTTTAATTAAATATAAATTTTGAATCTCAGTTAATGTAGATTAAATATTATTTTTGATCAATTTATATATATAATTATTTTTATAAATATTTAATTTTAAGGTGATGGGAATTTGTATTTCCAGTAACATTTTACTAAAAATAAAAAATATTTATATATATTTATTTACTCTATTTTATAACTAAATAAATCAAATATCAATAAGACTGGTTAGTATTCTAAAAATATATGTTAATATAGGAAAAATAATTATTATATCTCACATGTTATTTTTAATGTAATTTTTTTTTCATTTTAAAATTTTTTAAAAATTGTGTTTATTTTAGATTCATTATTAAAATATTTTATATGATTAATTTTTTGAATTTTTTTAAATTGAATATCTTTTATGTGAAAAGATCAAAATACCATTTTTAAAAATAACAGGTGTTTTTATAAAATTTTTATAATAGAATTATAAGTTTGAAATCCAGGAAAATTTTTCTAATACTAAATATTTATTTTATATGTAAATAATTAATTAAACAAATTAATTTAAATTTACAAACACATAATGAATATTACTTAACATAAATTATAATTTGTAAAATATATATTTAAATATAATAAATATTTATACATTAAAGTTAAATTTAATACTATTAAAAAACTAAAACAAATTAAATTTATTAAGAAATTCGATTTTGTAGGCTTAAATATATAATTACAGGTTTTTACTGTGGAAAAAGGAAACATAACCTTATATAAAAACTAGTAACCTTGAAAAAAGATAAAATAAATATAGTTTCATATTTTAGAGTAAAATACTGAAACATGTTTAAAACATGTGTGTGAATTGGTGGTCGAGGCCTCAAACAATGTTATCTATTCCCATCAATATTTTTATTAATTTTAAATACACTTTATTTGGGAGTGAATATAAATACATAGGGATATGAATCCATAAAAATATATACCATGCTATCTAACATGAATCAAATGGTCTATGAGATATAAAAAACACAACATATTATGAAGAAATTGTTAATAATCATATAATAAATACATTGATAGAAAATAATTAATAGTTATTTTCATTTAGAAGGATAATAATTTATATTAAATAATATTAAAATATATATTTTCAATAAAACAAATTTTATTTACATTTTTTATTTCCAGTTAAATTGTTAAATTTATAAATATATTAATTACAATATTATTAAATTAAATTCACTGTTCAATTATTTAAAAAAATTATCATAAGATGTATTATTTTGACTTTCTTGAATCAATTTATTTATTTTGGGGAATTTTATAAAATTAATAAATCTAATTGTTCCATCAAATTTATATAAAATAAAATATTTTTATATAATTTATAAAAATATATAAATATTCTTAATTTTATGAATGTATTAAAAAGTATTTTTTGAATTTATGAATCCTAGGAATATCAATTTATTAAATAATGTTAAAAAGGTGTATTATATAAAATAGTCGTTTTTTATATTATTAAATTTACTAATAAAATCAAGATTTGAAAGTTTGAAATTTTTAATTAATAAATATAGTATTTATTTTATAATTTAGAATTTTTTAATTAACTATTATGAATAATTTTCATTTTATAAACAACAATTATTTTTATTATTCAAATGTGGGATTTTAATAAATTATAATTTCTTTGATGTAATCACAATATAGGCAAAAAATATATTATGTAAAAACAGTGTTGAAATTATTTGTGATATTAATAAAAAATGATGTGTTTTGAAATAATGACTATACATATAAAACATGTGATATGCATTATAAAGGTAATGAAAAATTAAATTTTAATATGAGAACATGATTTGTCATTTTAAATTAATATTATTGTATTCTATGTAAAAATTTAAAGAATAATTTTTTTTCATGTTATATAAAAATATATTTGGTTCAATAAATTTTAATATATTCCCAAAAAAATACCTACACTAGGAATTTTTACTATCTAAAAAATCATGCTTAATAATAATTTGTTTCTATAAACACTGACTACATGTTGTGTACATTTATTTTGTTTTAAAAAATACTAAAGCCATATAAATTTTATATGGTTTAATTATTTTCTAATTTACTAAAATAAATATAAACATAGATTTTAATGGGAAATTAAATTTTTTCAATTTAGAAGTTCACCGAGGGGAAAAGGTTACCTTTATAATAGTATAATAGAAAAAGATACTTTTAAAGGACAAAATCCATTTATGACACATAGATAAACAGAAAATTACATTATTTGAGGAATTTTTGATGTTAACATATCCAAGAATCAATGTTTTTGAATAATTTAATTGTCTTACGGTTTATATTGTAGATTTATAGGTAAATATATACTCAATGACTCTAAAATTATCTTTCAATTCACATAGCAAATTGGATAATTCCCACCATTCATTTTAAATCCCTTAATATTTCATTGAAAATATTAAATATTTTATTCTCTAGAACCACATATCACTGAAATTAACCAATTATCATTCAGTTTAATCATATAGAATGTAGTTTCAATAGGAATTAAAGGGAATTAATAAAGTCCAAAACGTAACTATTATCCCCTTCTTCTGTTTTTCATCTTAATATTAAACATCTATATTTCTATCCACCAAAATAGAATTATGAATGTAGTATAATTATTATTCTGACGTGTTTATATAATAATTATAAAAACTTTTTATATATGTTTCCACCAATCATGGAATAAAGGAACATCCATCATGTATTCATCTACACTACCAACACCATTAATGATCAAATTTAACATATAGTTTTTATTTATTTAGGGAAAAAATAAAAATATGGATGAAAATAATAATGAAAAACTATAACAGTCTCATTATTATGTATTAATCATATAATTTTAAAAAACTGTCTTTTCCATAGTAACCATCCATGTTTTTTCCTCTTAATTTTATGATCTATTTTGATACATTCCTTCATAATGGTTTAAAATCCAATCAAAGATGACAATAAGAAACATAATACTGAAATTAGTATACGGTAATAAGAGGATATTTATAATTTTGGATTTTTTGGATTTGTTTTATAGAATATAAAATTGCATTATGATAAATATAATTCCAAAAAAAAGATATATTTTATCAATTCGGCATTCAAATATCATAATTAAACACATATGAAATGTATTATAATTTTAGAAAATTACGTTATATATAAAAAATATCAAATTATATGTCAATATTTATCTTCGATTCAAATTTTTTCTATTGATATCAAAATTGCTAAATGTTTACCAATTAATTAGTTTTATTAACACAACATGGTATTAATATGTTGTAACTTATTAATATACACATGATAAATAACTATCAGAAGTGTTATAGAATAATAGTATTTTTTATAAGGTACATTAAATTGATAATATTTATGTTATTTTATTGTAGGATGTTAGAGTGTCAATGATTTATCATGGAAGCAATTTAAGAGATTTTTTTTTATCAAAATTACTCTCTTTAAGAAATGTTTTGTATTTTTTACATAATTAAATTTATGTGGGGTTTATACTTCAAATTTGAGACAATATTACATGAATTATTAGTAAATAATAATATTTTATTTTTAATCACAACACCTAATTTTCAAGAGGGTTTGATTTTAATTTTTCAAAAGTGGTAGTTATTTTCTTCTCAGACACATTTTATAAAGACATGTGTATATTAGACACTGATCTAATTTCAATAATGTAAAAAAATTCAATTTTTTTATTTTTATAAATATTATGTTATTTATAAGGATATTAATGGTTATATTCAATGTTCAAAATATAGCATCACATGGTTTAAATAAATAAATATTATAATATATTATATTAATATTCAACCTACTTCACTACAATATTTTCCTAGGCACTGTAGAAGATGATTGATTTTTTTATGAATGTATGCTGAAATTTTTTTATATAAGTTTTTTACTTAATTTCATAAAATGTTCATACCAAAATGTACACTACTATAATATATCATGCACAAAACATATATTCTCCCCCTGGGGAATGGAGATATAATAATGAGTGAGTTCTATTATTCAGTAGCATAAATCAGTATATATATCATTAAATGATAATAAGTGAGAATAATATTTGAATATGGATATGGGAAAATGTTATAAATAATTGAATCTGACACCCAAAAATTTCCTATATAGTAATCATCATGAAATCATTTTATATCAATAAAAATACATATTATATAAGATTATTTAATTGTCAATATCCAATACATATTCAAGGATATATATAATAATAATAAAACTTATATTCATATCCTACAGAAATGGAATATAAAATAATTTTACATTTCCCGTCCTGCATAATAGTTTATCATTATTTTTTAGGTTTGAACCCATTTCTAGGATTTCCTTATTAAATATTCACTCCCAAAAATATCCTAATATAAAATGTGGTTTTTTAAAATCAGTTCACTCCATATTCCAATAATTATCATATGATTAGATATACATCGACACTTAATGAATTGAAGGGATATAACAAACTCACACTACAATGGTTTATAATGTAATCTATCATCCTTTGATTATAAAATGTCCACCCAACACATAATGAAATAAATAAATTTTTGAGCCATCAAATCATTAATAAACCATCATTACTGATGTCATAAACCATGTAATAGATGAGGGTTTCATAAAAACATCATAATGATAAAAATAATAAAATAAATATAAATAATATCTATCATAAAATTGGTCAAAATACCAAGTAAATCATAAGGAAAATATGAGGATTTTTTAATATATTAAATGAACATAAAAAGATCTCAAATTTTTTTAGGAGACTAGCATTTTAATTGGAAATAACATACTTATAATCAAAATTTTAGTAAATATATGTTATAATTTGATTTAAAAGTAAAAGTGATATTTTAAATTAATTAATAATGAATACATTATTTATTATAGAGTGGAAGTCAATTAATATGTTTTCTTTTAAAACTTTGATTCCTTTTTCAAATTCATCAACAATTAAAATGTGGCGTGTCATTAAAATGAAATTTAAATTTAATTAAAATATCTATAAATAATCTACACTAATGTTAACCATTACCTTATATAATATTTTAGAAATATTTGATTCATTATTGATAATTTATGAAAAAAATATGGAAATTGATAAAATAATTCCCATAAAAAGAAAAAAAATGATATCTGATTTCCCTAAAACCATCGATTTTAAATTATGATATTTATTGACTATAAAATAAAATTAAATCTCTAAATAATAATATATAACCATATTTTATAAAAAATATATATTATTTTTGATATATGTTGCATATAATTTCTTCACAATATATTAAATCATAAATATATATTTTATAAATGGGACTGTAAGAGAAAATCCTTATCTATTTATTTACCGTTGAATAAAAATACATTTACTTATTGAAAAACATATCGATATATAAATAAAATTACATATATAATATTTTATTCCAATATAAAATAATGGATTTCGTATTTACTATAGAGATAATATATTGGTGTATAACATTATAACATTTCTTAATAAAGGGAAATTGCTAAAAACAATATGTACAACACTAGTATCATTTGAAAAAAAATTCATAAAAATAAACAATAAGAAAAATATATTAATAAAACCATTAGTTATGGTAAATTTGAATATAAATTAAATTTTATATTGTTAAACAAAAAAAATTATGTTACACAATATCAAACATGTATTATTATTTTTAAAATGATAAAATGAAACCCTTTCCATATTTCTAACATGATATGTATGAAATATGGGAACATGTATTACTTATTTATACATATTATATTTAACAAAAAAAATAGTATAAATACATGAAAATGAATATGTTATCAACTAATATCATTTAAAAATAACCATATTATTATCACTACATTAAATTCTTCATTATAGGTATTACTTGTTATTGTTTTCTTGTATTTCGTAGTTTAGTTATTATGGTCCTTAGACAATTATCATATTTCAAAAAAAACAAATATTAATTATTATATATTTATTATTTAAAATACTTTATTATATATTTTTAACCCTTCACATAATATGGTGACTAAAATGAATTGTATAATTAATTTGAGAAAATAGTTTATATGTAGACACAAATGAAGATTCCATTTTTCCTTGGATGGAATGAAAGAAAAGTAAATATTAAATAACAAATTTAATAATAATTAAAATAATAAATTTAATATATATAGTTTATCTTATTTAACCACTATGAATGATTGTTGTGGAAAATACGTCTTGTCACTATGTGGAGTTGGCAGTATAGACGTATTCCCAAGAAATACTTTCATCTCCCATTCCACTGAGAAGAGATGGTAAATGGTTTTGAAATCATCATTAAAATTAATTTTATATTTATAATAATTGGGATATATATTTTTGGGAGAAATTTTTTTTTGAATGAAGAAGAATAAATAAAATAAAATGGGCTTGGTAGTGATATAAACCTCTGTTATGACAAAGAAATCCCATGGATTTTTTTCTTTACATTCATGAGAATATTACGAGTCTGTAGTTTCTTAAGGTGCTTGATTCTGAGGCAAGGTGTGCCTAGAATCAATTTTTGATGTTTGGTTCAGGTATGTTTAGTAAACGTACAAACGAGATTTTTTATCTTTTGAACCGGTGCTCAGAATTGAAATCCAAGGACACTGATGAACTCGCAGCGCCGATATTCTATTAAGGAGGCATTTATCGCAGTTCTGTTTTATCAAGAGTAGAAGTTATTTTTTGGGGTTTTCTAAATAAATAAATAAAATCTATGTGGGGCATATTTTTATTTGGTGCCGGTTAAATCCTCCAAGGGAAGGTTGGAGGTGGGGCCCACTGATGCATAACCCCCCTTTGGAGGATATTATGTGGTGGGGCCCACACGATCTCAAACCCTCCATAACCCCCTTTCAACCCATGGAACTACCAATTTATTGGGGAGCCTTTTTACCATCCCTCATAAAGGTTACAACACACCTAAGAATTAATTAAATCCAATTAATTAATTTGAAGTGATTTGAATTCTTTTGAATCCATTTTGATTTCAGGAAAATAATAAAATAATATTGGAGCTATTATTTTATTTTTCCGTTGGCGATTCTCTTTGGAAGAGCTTTGGGAGAATTCTTGGAGAGAGCATTCTTCCCACGAAGGACATGAATAACATATCTTCTGCCACCAAAGCATGACGGCGCGATCTTCTTCCTACTTCATCATTCTTCATCCAATGCAAGGAAAGGGATGTGACTCCCATGACATCTCCCACAATCGTAATCTGCGTCAAAGGAGAAGACTTCACCTACGAAGAACGTCTCCAATGACGAGTACCCATCTTCCGTTCCCACGAATGAGCGTGATAATTGGGAGTGCGAGACGAAAGCAGAAATCGACGAATCAGCATCCACCCTTTTTCCCAAGATCTTCAATGAATGAAAAAAATGTGGTAGTGGTTTGAGATAAATTATTTTCTTGTTCATCATCATTCAAACTCAGTTTATTTGTTGGACAATTTTTATCACCTTACATGGAGGGCGCATTCCAGAGAAAAATGGCATGACATCCCTCTGTTGGATCTTGATTGGATGATGATGGCGGTGGCACAACGTCTCCAGCAAAAGAGAGAACCGTGGTGGGGAATAGGCGGCCGGAGTAGGGCCGACCGCGAGGAATCTGGCAGTTCAAGGCCACCTGAAAAAGGGGCGACACCATCAGGCCCCACGGAGGAGCCGCAAGCCACAGCCAAACCGGGCCGCAGTGGAGGAGGCGCGGCACCGTCCAGTCACACGGTGGAGCTAAAGGCCACTGCCAGGTCAGGCCGCAGCGGTGGAGGTGTGGCTATGTCGCACCGTGTCGGGGAGACCGCTATTTTGTCGGACGGGTGAAAATAGCCGGGTCCCACGACCCCGGAACCGGTGGAGTGCGCTGGTTCTGTTTCACAAAACGGGGAGGGTCGAGGTACCCTTCTCCTTCTCGTGGTCAGCTGAGCCACAACTGGTCGGGTCGCTACGGTCGTGCCGCACTCGGCCAGGCCTCCCAAGGCCAGGCCCCCAAGGCGGGGCCGCCCCTCGGCTGGGCTGTCCGCGTCGGGCCGCTCGAGGCTAGGCTTCCCTCAGGTCGGGCTGTCCCATCGGCTCGGGTCTCTTCCTCAGAGTAGGTCAGACCATTGGACTGGGTCAAACCCCAATTCAAACTGTGTCTGGCCAGGTGGGCCCACTGGGTCGGACCAGACCCGGACCCGCTATGGCCGTTTACTCCTTTTAACCCACATCTTGGGCTACAGGTGTCTGATTGACGTACCTCCAATGGTGATGGAATTATTGTAGTGAGAAAATTCATTTGACATACTCCACATGTGGTTTGGTTGTAGTTGGGGTACGACCGGGTTGGTTTGAGCCTCAAAACAAATTGTTCCCCTATAACAGAAATGCCCATATCTCTCAGACCAGGCATCCAATTGACGCGTCGTCTGTCCCAATGGGATCCTTATGATGAGATAGAACAACTTGATAAATCAACTCAGTACTTCGTTATAGTTTATGTATCATCACTTGTCGTGAGGAGCGGACCTTCCTGAAATCGAGTGTGTTATGTGTGGGAACCCTTGGGCTGACTATGACGATACTTTACCACAATCCTCTGTCAGTTCGAAAGCGATGACTATTTTACCAGGATCCTCTGTGGGGCCGACAGATCTTTCTTATGTTGTTTTATCCTGTGTTGGTGTGACAAAATAGTCGGTCATGTATACTATGGGGGTCTGATAGCTTAGCTGGTCTTGTATCCGCTTTGGGTCTGAAAGCTTAGATGAATGACTTTTGTTCCTGTATCTTGTGTGGGTCCGACATAATAGCTAGTCTTGTATCATGTGTGGGTCTGACATCTTAGATTAATCACTGACTACATTGTATTTTCTATATCACTCTACAAAAGATGTATACCTGTGTGATCTGAGAGATCTCTTTCAACCATTAACATCATGGTGGTTGATTTTACTTTCTTTGTGGAATGGTTTGTGCTTGGGCTCAAGAGATGAAGCATGATGGTGATTTACAACTTATTTATACGTATGGGCATATATATAAGTAGGGTTGGTTGATACTTCATGATTGTATCTTTCTACATTGATTTATCCTTTATAGATTCTGGGAGACTTCGGGGGTCTTGGGTTCCCCTACTGAGTATTGTTATACTCACTCCTGCACGGGCTTTGCCTGCAGCTTGTTCTGTTCTGGGAAATCGACGGACTGTAGTGATTGAGGATGAGGGTGATGGATGGGAGGCTCTTCAGAGTTGGACTAGATGGGACATACCTCAGGCACGAGTGTTCCAGTTATATACCTACCCTTCATGTAGGATTCCCCGATGGACGATCCAGGAGATGATTTCCATTTTACCTATACTTGTGCTTGTTGTTTAGTTGGGTTTGTATCCTAGCCCATTTACTTTCAGTGCAATACTTTTTTCTATTTTAGAACATGTTTCATATATTTCATGTGTTCATACTGCGTGAGTTACATGTTAAAAGGTACTGTCTTCCCTTTTTATCAGGGATTAACCTTTCATGCTAGTCTCCAACCCATGTCCTATGGAAGGTAGGCTAGGCGTAGTCACGGCACGGGCCCCGAGGATGAGTCATGAAAAATTGGTATTAGAGGAGTCATTTCTGCCGTATAACTAGGACTCTGATCTGTCTTATTGTGACACAACAGTGTTAATATTAATGATTGTGGTTTTTAGTCCAGGATGTCCAGTTTTGGTTCGACGGCTGAAGTATCCATACACCAAGACCCTGACCACTAATTTCTGACTCAGTGGATGAAATAACAGATTGTGTTTGTGTATCAATAGTATCCTTTGTGTTCTACTTGAATTATATCACCATCTATAACTTATTGAAAATGGCACACCTGTTCCATATAAGGATTCTTATGAGAATACCACTATCTTGGTTTCTTGAGAAAGTACACGATGACGGCACACTAAGAGACGAGGCTCTGATGCAGGACACTTTTTCTATGTGGGCACCTTCGAGAGGTGTACCAGCAGAACCACCGCCCGTTGGGTAGGAGATGCCACCAGCCACATTAGAGGACAGTCCACACTGACTGAGTGTGTTTCATGAGTTCGAGTGGTAGAGGCCTCTAAGGATTCGAGGTGAGACAGATTCCCAGGAAGTAGAGGACTGGATGGGGGAAATTACTAGATTTTTTCGCCTAGTTGAGACAATAGTAGTCTAGACATTGATCATAGCCACTATACTTTTTCAGTGAGTAACCAAGCGGATGGTACGCATAGTGATGATGATTCGGTACTTGGACCCTTTTCTGATATGGTACCATCAGGCAGTGTGCCAACTATATCACTACCAGTTAGTCAGCATAAACTGCTGGTAGTATCGGAAGAGGAGACGTGTAGGCTAAGTGCCTAATATGTGTTTCAACACTAGATATACCTCTTGTTCTGAGGCGAGCCCAACCCACTGGTGGCCAAGTACTGGCATGAAAAGGTGGATGGGTGTTTTCTAGAGCTTATACAGTTTCGGTAGGTCGACATGTCAGTCTATGAGTATTCATCGAGGCATACCGATCATTCATGGAACTCGATGAATATGATATGATCCGTGCTTTAGAGATTGGACCTCTGAAGGAGATGAGTTTAAGGATATCTGAGCCATCTCATTTTCCTCTATACATTCCTACTTATGTTAGGTTTCTAGATATAACATTTTTTGTTGAAAGTTCATTGGTTGATCAGATACATATAGTGAATGTAATCAGTTGGAAAGAATTAAACTATAGCCCGTCTCAGAGACTTGAGTGTTTAAAATGTTTCTGGAAGTGGAAGTTTTAAGGGCAAGTGAATCTGTAGAGCCGTAGACGTGGATGCAGAGCTAGGAGAGCAGCATGAGGAGGAAATCATTTTTACATGTTTCAACCACCAAGCTTTGTAGTCCCCTCTAGGCTCAGGGAGTTGTAGTGCTGAGGGAAGGGAGTAGATTCATGCAGGCAAGTAATGTGACCCAAGGGATATATGAATGATTTATGGTATGGTCTATGTCTACTATTAGAAGTTATATAAATAGATATTAGTACTGATCATTCCTTCCTTCCAGAAATCTTGTCGTAGACCTAGAGTTTTTGGTTAAACGATTGACTTGAAACTCATGTTTGGAGATATCTTTTTGTTGGAGACTCGATAATCACATATACACCGATGGTGTGATCTGACCCTTGATGCGAGTGTTTCAGTTGGAACCACTTGGTGGTAGCGTTGAGGCCTTACGACGTAAGGCCTGGGTATGGACTGGGAAACCACAGTTCATACACAGATTGATAGTATTTTGAAAAAATTATTGGGGTTTATCTACAACATTGGTATGGTTTTTTCCATTTTTGGCGAAAAAGAAAAACCCAGGCAGTGTAGGATGGAATCATGTATTAGAGGGTGCAGTCGATCAGCCATGAGTCAGCCAAAGATACCTTTGTTCCAGAAATTTCCATAGTTGCAACACCTCAATCATCATTTATGAAGATTGGGCATCCAAACATATGGAAAGAGAGATTCCAATAGAGCTTTCAGGAGATGAGGCAGATGATGACTATTATGCCAATCCTGAGGATAAAGGAGGAGGGTGTTGGGTACTTAGTTTACAGTGACACATCAGGGACTAGACTCGGTTGTGTACATATGTAGGTGAAAACCGTGATCACGTATGGTTCTTGGTAGTTGAGATAGTACGAGCAGAACTACACTACCCATAATATGGAGTTATTATTAGTGCTATTTTCCATGAAGATCTGGCGACACTATCTTATTGGTGAATTCTTTACAATCTACTATGACTACCAGAGTTTTAGGTATATATTCTCACAGATAGACCAGAACCTGAGACAACCCTGATGGCTTGAGTTCCTCCCAGACAATGTCTTTGAGATAGTATATACTCTTGGGAATGGTAACATGGTAGCAGATGCTCTGAGTAGGAGATTATGAATTTAGCTAATGGGAGATGTTATAGAGCAGCTGGTCTTATTGTAGATATCCTTTGTGGATAGAGTTGGATTAGTCATTCTACATTCTTTCACAGTCACTTCTCCAATTCTTTAACATGTTAGAGAGGCACAGTGTGGGGACTTTGACTATGAGATTTGACATGCTCAGGTATCCAAAGGGTAGGCAACTGATTTCTTTTTGGAAGGTGTGGATCACGCCATTCTATTCAGAGAACATACCATGGTACCAGTTGCACTTCAGGAGGATTTTTTATAAGAGTTCCATGCATCTCTTTTAGCGGTATATCCTGGAGTGGAAAAGATGTATCAGGACATCTGACGATGGCACTGGTGGCCAGGTATGACGATGCGTTACTTGTCACCAAGAGAAGGTGGGGCACTTTGTTTCATCAGGCTTGGTATATCCCATAGAGGTCCTAGATTGGATGTGGGAAGGGGTATCCATGGATTTCTTGATGATAATTCCATGTACATATAGAGGACATAACTCTATCTATGTCATTGTCGACTGACTCAACATGTTTTACCACTTCCTTCCAATCATAGATCAGGGCTTAGTAGAGATCTTGGGACACCTCTATGTGAAGAAGATTGTATGGATTCGTCATGTGACATCAACGATCATCTATGATCGAGATGCATGATTCACTTCCCAGCTATGGAAGGGATTACATGAGGCTTTCAGGACACAACTTCTCTAGAACACCATCTTCCATCCTCAGAAGGATTGTCAGACTTAGAGGATCATTAAGAATCTCGAGGACATGCTCAGTGCATGCATACTCAACTTCATTCATAGCTGGGAGGATCAGTTATCCTTGGTAGAGATAGCGTATAAAAACATCTACCACTCCACCATCAGGATGAAATCCTACGTGGAACATTACGGCAGACCTTACAGATCGCCTCTGTGATGGACTGTCCTAGGGGAGCCTTCAATTGTAGGACCGGAGACGGTGCCATCTACAATGAATAAGTTATAGATCATCCAGGAGCAGATTAATACTGCACATAGATGGAAGAATTCCTATGCTGATAGGAGACGGAGACCACTGGTGTTCGAGGATGGTGACCACGTCTTTATACGGGTCTCACCTCGATGAGGCCTATGGAGAATTGGTCGAGGTGGAAAGATTCCTCAACAATTCATCATGAATTTCTAGGTCCTCAGCAGGGTAGGAGAGGTAGAGTACCTCTAGTCCCTTGCACCTCAGTTGCACCGGGTTCACAACGTCTTCCCGGAATCATAGCTGAGGAGATACGTGCACGACCCATCTCACATCGTCGATCACGGGGATCTGAATATCGATGATGGCCTGACATTCAGGGGTGTTCCAAAAGAGGTGAAGGATTGTAAGGATCAGGTCCTACTTGGATGGTCAATTCCTCTGGTTTGAATTTGCTGGCAGCATGGGAACCTCCAGGATAGCACATGGGAGCGGGGGGCTCATATGCGTGCTCAGTACCCCCATTTGTTTCACTAGGGTTTATTGTATCTTATGAGGACGTAAAGCCCTATGGTGGGGATAATTAAAAGACCCATAAATCATGTGGAAATTTTTTTAAACACATGGGAATTTTACGAGTCTGTAGTTTCTGATGGTGATTGATTCCAAGACCCGGTGTGCCCGGAAAAAATTTCTGATGTTTTGTTCGGGTACGTTCAACAAACATACGAGCGAGATTTTATATATTTTGAACCGGTGCTGGGAATTAAAATACTAGGACCCTGTTGAACTCAGATCACCATTATTTTCTTAAGGATACCTTCACCATAGTTTTGTTTTATCAAGAGCAGAAGTAAATTTGGGGGGGTTTCGAAATAAAATAAATAGTATTATGTGCCACATATTTTTTTGGTGGCGGCTAAATCCTCCAAGAGAGGGTCGGAGGTGGGTCCCACCCATGCATAACCTACTTTGGTACAATATTATATGGTGGGTCCCACAGGAGCTCAATCACTCCTTAAAACCCCTTTAACCCTTGGAACTCCCAATTTATTTTATAGCCTTTCCACCTTCCCTCTTAATGGTGCCAACACACCAATGAATTAATAAATGCTAATTAATTAATTCATACTGATTTGAATTCTATTGAATTCTTTTGGATTTCATGGAAAAAATAATATAATTCTGTAAGTATTATATTATTTTGGCATTGGCGATTCCCATTGGGAGATAATAGGGAGAATTATTGGAAAGATCATTTTTTCCACGAAGAACACGAAGAACATCTCTTCTGCCACCAAAGCACGATGATTCTATCTTCTTACTTCTTCATCATTAATCAACCGAAGCATGGAAATGGAAGTGACTCCCACGACATATCCATCGACCTTCATCTACATCAAATGTGTAGAATTCGTCATGAAGAACGTCGATAATGATGAGTACCCTTTTTCCTTTCCAACGCATGAGTGTGAGAATTGGGAGTGCGTAATGAACGCGACAATTGACGAATCCACATATTCCCTTTTTCCCGAGAACGTCAATGAATTAAAAATATGAGGTTGGGTTTTGAGTTGAATTCTTGTCTTGTACTTTGTCATTCTACCTCATTTTATATGCTGGCCAATTGTTTTCACCAAATGTTGAGGGCACAGTCTGAACAAACATCGCCTGACGTCCCTCCTTCGGTTCTTGATTAGAAGATGATGGAAGTAGTGCAACATCTCCATCGCAAGAGAGAACCGTGGAGGAGCATCGGTGGTAGGCAATAGGATGGCTGCGAGGAAAATGGAAGTGCTAGGAAGCCTGAAAAAGTCATGGGGCCATCGTGTCGCACGGAGGAGACGCAGGCTGCGACCAAACCTAGCAACAGCGAAGGAGGCGGGGCACTGTAGCACCGCACGGTGGAGCAGAATGTCATGGATAGGTCGGTTGTGCAGGAGGATGATCAGCGTCGTCACATCATGTGGAGAGAAGGAGGAGCGTGGTGCCATCACGCCGCGGTGGAAGAGTGGTTGTGGTCCGCCGTCGTGGAGCCAGAAGAGTGCGACAAACCGGGTACCACAACCCCTAAACCAGCGTAGAGCGCCTATTATTTTTGATAAACTCGGGAGGGGTGTGACACCTCGTCCCTTGCGTGGAAGGCCAGACCGCCATGGTCTGGGCTGCCCCTCTGCCCGGCCGCCCAAGGCCACACCGTCCTCAGTCGGACCGCGCAAGGCAGCACCGCCCTCCGTCAGGCCTTCAACTGTCAGGCCCCATTCGGCCGGGCCACCCCCGGCCGGGCCCCCTACAGCCAGGTCACCCTCACCCAGGACGCCCTCGGTCCGGGCCATCTCTTCGGGTCGGGTCCTCCCCTTTGATCAGGTCACTTCTTCATCCCATGTCAGACCCATGTATCGGGTCAAACCCGGGTTCAGACAGGGTCAGGCCGGGATAGTCTGACTAGGTCGAAATGGACCCAGACTCACTATGGCCATTTACACGTTTTAGCCTGCATCTCAGGCTACATGGGTTAGATTGATGTTACGCCTACGATGCTAGAATTTTTAGAGAGATGCAATTTTTTTGGCATACTCCACATGAGTTTTGGACACAGTTGGGGTTCGACCGGGTTGGTTTGATACTAAAAATCTACGGGGCCCCTAGAACGGAAATGCCAATAACACTCAGACCGGGCGTCCAATTGATGCACCGTCTATCATGTTGGGTTCCTTATTATTAGATGTAACTACGTAATATATAAACTCCGGACATTGTTATAGTATATGTAGCGACATTTGGATCTAGGAGCGGACCTTTCTGAAATCGAGCGAGCTGTGTGCCGGAACCCTAGGGATGACTGCAACGATACTGTACCAGTATCCTGCATTGGTTCGACTATGATTATTACTATACCGGGATGCTCTATGGGTCTGACAAATCTGAATTATGTTCAGGTATCCTATGTTGGTCCGACAGAATAGTTGGTCCTATATCCTATGTGTGTCTGACCGTTTAGCTAGTCATGTATCCTGTGTGGGTCTTACAGCCTAGAGGATTGACTTTTGTTCCTGTATCCTATGTTGGTCCAACAGAATAGAAGGTCATGTATCATATGTGGGTGCGACTACATAGCTAGTCCTGTATATTGTGTGGGTCTGATAGCTTAGATGAATCAGTGACTACATTTGATCATTTCTATCACTCTACAAAAAAATTATACCTTTAAGAACTGAGGTAGGATTTTATCCATTATCATTGTGGTGATTAATTTTATTTCTTTTATGTAATTGTTAGTTCTTAGGCTCGAGAGTCGGAGGCACTTCGTGATTGATAACTTAGATATATGTAAGGGCATATACCTAAGTAGGGTTGGTTGATACATCGTGATTGTATCTTTCTACTGTGGTTAATCCTTTGGATATTCTGGGAAACTTCGGGGGTCTTAGTGTACCCTACTGAGTATTGATATACTCAACCCTACATGGGATTCACCCGCACCTTGTTGTGTTGTGTGAAGATGACTAAAAACAGTTATCGAGGCTGAGGGTGACAGATGGGAGGCTGCTCGGAGATGGACTAGACGTGATGAACCTCAAGGACGAGTGTTCGAGTTCTATACCTACCCTACACGTAGGATTAACCAGTTGATGATCCAGGATCTCTTTTCCTTTTTTGCTTGTACTTGTACTTGTTGTTCAGTTGGGATTGTATTTTGGACAACTTTCTTTCAGAACACTTTTCTTTTCTATTCTAGTACTTCTTACTTGTATTTCATGTGTTCGGACTGTTATCAGGGATTCTCCTATGATGCTAGTCGCTAGCCCCTGGACTATGGATGGCAAGCTTTGGGTAGTCACGACATGGGCCCCGAGGATGGGTCGTGAGAACCTCTTATTTGAGGGGCCAACTTTGGGATACACATTAATCAATGATGTATTTGGTTATAATAGAATAATAGAATCCCAATGATTATTATATGGATTCTTGGGTGGATATGTAGTAGGTATTGGCGAAGAGAGAAGGATAAAATTGTGTATATAAGGGAGGAATGAAGGATCCCATATATAAACAAGTTGAGGAAACATATAGAATTTACCAAAGGATTTCCATTATTGGGGTCACTACTATAGAAAAGTGTCTTAAATTTATAAATAGTAGATGTTATAATAACATTAGATTGATATATATTCTACCAATAAATTATTTATAGTTATGGCTGTCCAACCAACTATTAAATGTTTGTTTCACCCATACTATACAAATTTTCATATTAGAATAGTAATAAAATTTTACTCCATTTTTAGTTCACTATGGAAAAAAATAATTTAATCCTATAAAATTAAATTTAGTTTAATGATTCCAAATATGAAATATATTTTACATGATGTATTGTTTATTATTAGAATAATATTATTAAATTTATGTCTTCTTAAATTCTCAAAATACGTTATAATAAATTATATTTTTAAGTTAAAATCAAATTTCCATCCTAATAAATTCAATGTAAAAACCATAAAATAAAATTTTAAATGATTAATTTAATATATAATATGTAATTTTTTATCCATTAGAAAAAAATATCAAAATAATTTCTTATGATAAAAAGACATTACATGATAAAAATAAAAACTAAATTTATTAAATACATAGAGACTACCATATTTGAAAATAAATTATAATGATTATTTCAATGTAATAATAAGATTTTATATATTTAAATGACTCATAATTTAATAAATTATAAAATTAAAAATATAATTTAATATATACTTGAAAATAATAGATAATTTTCATTATAATAGAAATTTATAACAATTCATTGAAAAAATTAATTTAATAAATATTAAAAAAAAATCCCCTAATTATAATATTTACATCGTACTTTTAAAATGATTCTAATTCAATCCAATAAAATTTATATATTTATTATGATTATTTATAATTTAATCATTAAAAAATTATTAAAACCCTTTTGGATGGTAAAATATTTTATATGCGTAAAATAAATTTATTGAAATTTGTTAACATATTTATTATATGTTATTCAATAAATTTGATTATTAAAAAGTTATTTAAGAATAATTATTATAAGGTAGTTACCAATATTTCGATATTCCAATTTTACAACTTGTTTTTTAAGGTTTATTATTTCATTGTTCATATAGACTCGTCGTTATATATATAATATATACTAATGAAATGCAAAAAAATTTGAATGTAAATAAATATAAAATGTACCTGTATAAAATTTAAAACCATTTTTAATAAACCTATTACAAAAAATTGTATTATTATTTTACTGAAAAATTATGATATTTCAATTCAATATAATACACATATTCTCATTTAGCTTCCTCTATTTTGTAATCCTTCTAATTAACTTTTACACACATAGTATTATTGTTCCATTGAATATAATCGATATAATAAAATATTTATTATAGATTTCTTTAATAGGAAATAACATTCTCTTTTTTTATAAACTATGTTTTCAGTATGCATGATTGATAATGTAAAGACATCATTAATAAATATACATTGATCACATAATGCACATAACATATGATTGGTGGGAGTTCCCAATGATATGAAATAGTCTATACTCAATCAAAAATCTCATAGGGACCAATATACACTGGGAACAACATTAAATTATTTAAATAACACGTAATGTTATTAAATAGAAATATTCACTAGAAAGCATTCTCATCAACATTGAATAGTATATCATTCTAATGAATGTAATAATAAAACTTCTGTGAAATCTAATCTTCCTTGATGTGTTATTAATTGTCTAAAAAACCCTCTTCCATATTATAATCATTCTTTAATAACAATTTATTTTTTTCTCTATAGTTATCCAAATACGTTATAATTCTTTCTTTTTTCATTAGTCATCCTAAAAAATACCAATAGAAATCATTTAGGGAAAGATATTGTTGTATTAAATCGTTAATAGAGGGTTTTTTTGATCCCAATCACCCATGAAATCTATTAATATATATATTAACACATCCCATAGGGTTTTATTTGTCGACTATAATACAACATCAGTCTATAGATGATAACAAGCATTGAAAACAACATAGTATCTAATGCCCATAGATGATATATCCAAAATATTGAGGTTATCCATGATTTGTGGACCAAAAACACTTATATAAGGTACCCCAGTATTTCTGAACACATCCATAAAATAAACCATATTATGAAAAATCCTTATAAATTTTACTCATAAACATAAAAGTATGTCATACTAAAAAAATGATATATACTCCACAATATATTTCTTTATTTCTTCCTGAGACAAATACACATTCTTATGTATATACATATTCATAAATCCTGAATAAATAGATAATATAATGATATGAGATGTTTATTGTTGCTCATTCTTGGATTTGAGTATTGTAATGACATATGCATAGTTCCAAAACATTATCATTCAATAAAAATAAAGTATGAACTCCCTCATTATTTTATAGGTCAACAATATATTTTGTTGGAATGATAGAAAATATAATGACACATGGTTGTACACTCATTTGAGAAATATAATATTTCTCCCTTACCATAAGCACCTCATGGTTCATCATTTCAATGTACATAATTATTTGATATCATTTATTTCCCATTTTTTATTAAATATATTTATACATTTAAATAAATACCTAAAAATTCATGGTAGGATTCCCATGTAATAAATATATTTAGAATTAATAATATGTAACCAACTCAAACATTATTCATTGGTGTATTTTCAACTTTTAATAATGAATATATAATTTGTAATATTTAAAACTAGTATAGATATTTCACATTTATCTGTAATGGTATTTATTCCTTCTATATAATGAATGGATAATTTCTACTAACTCTAAATAATGAGTATTGTAATATATCTCATTAAACATTAATCAATAAGATGCATAATATACAAAAACGTCATTCTAAATGGAAATATATCCCAAATATGATTTTCAATTCAACATTATATACAACAAACCATTTCATATTAAAGGGTAATGTGAGAACATGTTAACTAACCAACCCTTCCCTAAATTCCTTAAAAATTTCCTATCATTTCATAATCCAAACAATCATTTAATTATTTAATGTTAAATTGTTTAGAGGGTTATATATGGTTGAAAAATCTATCTTATAACATTGATAATAACCAATGATTCCAAAAAAATACATATTTCATTCATGGGGGGTCATTTTGTGAAATGCTTAATAATTTCAATCTTTTATGGATCCAGTGATATTTCCACACATTAAAAATATATGACCCAAAAATGAAACATTATACAGCCATAATTAATACATGGTGTATTTTTCATACATATTGTACTTCTATATGTTCAATGGTACAATCATCACGCAATCCTCAGAATATGAAATTATAATTTAATATATAATAATAAATTTAAAAAATAAAACATGAATTTGATCAACATTATCTATAAATACTCAATACATTTGAATCATTATGATGTAGTGGTAAATAGTATGACCAAATGGCATCACTAAAAATAATTGTGTCCAAAACACATTTGGAATGCTGTTTTATGTATGTCATCAATTTTTATAATCTAATAATAGTATCTAGAAAAAAAATTAATCATTAATAACTATTGAGATCCACATAAATGATCAAACAATTAATCCATTCATAGAGGATGACAATTAGTCTTGGCCATGATCATGTTAATCATCACATATCAATGTAGAGTGGTATTAATACATATATTATATTAATAAAATTTATTTTTTCATCACATGTATTTTCAATTGGGCATTATAATTAATTATTAAGATACTCAAAGAGTATCTTCATCAATTATTAAATCTAAAATAAGGAAATTATATAAGGATTTTTTGAAATAGTTATAGAACATTGTAATATTTATATACAAAAAATTAATTAATCAATCAAAATACATGACATAACTCATTCATAAATAAAATATAACTCCCATAAAATATGATTATATATTTTTATTTTTAATTTCCCATCAATTTATGATAAATTACCTATTTGAATATGAATTGTGACCCCTTAAATAAAATTAATATATTATGTATGTCCATATTTATCGTTCGACTTATTGAATACCATATATTGTTTTGAAATTTAAATTTTGGCTACCCTTTCTTATAATTTTATATTAAAATTGAAAAAATAAATAAAATCCAAAAATATATAAAATAAAATAAAATATAGGATGTATAAAAAACATTGTAGTATTAAAATTACCCTAAACATAATTTGGGAAACAATGTTACAGTTTTTTTTCCATTATTAAATTATAATTAATTACTAATAATTTGTCATCTAATCATTGATAATGTGAATAAATAATACATTATACTTATCACGATATAAACCAATTAATATGAAAAATATCATGAAAAAAACTTCAATATTTATGTGTACCTGTAACCACATAAAATTAGTTTTTATATCTTTTATCATGTAATAATACAAAAATGATTATCGAAAACATCATTTATCATTATATAGTGTTATTAATCATGGACAATATTTAATATGATTTCTAAATTATAATATTTCTTTCCTACCTATGGAACCATCTGTTTATCCTTTATCACATATCGTAAATATGAAATTCAAAAACATTATTTTGGATCTTGATGAAAATGTGACATGACATAATTATAATCCTTAAAACTGTCGAACATGTATCGCAGTAAGGGTCAAATCACCATGTAGTATATGGATGAGTGATATATAATCATCCAGTCCTATTAGGCATATAACCCATAGAATATTATGTATATAAAACATGGTTACATATATTACTCATCTAGTGATATATTCTTATAGTGTTACAACTGATCATTTATTACATTAACTTATGATTTTTGCATATAATTATTTTTATTTAAAGGGTTCTCACATATGTGTCCTCTTCATATTTTAAATACTTAATTCAACATTCTTATGAATCCAAATATATAATCTGATTCATTTTATATATAAATATTATATAATTATTCAAAATAGTAAATAAATTTAAAAAATACATGTTGAGGAACATAGAGGTCTACTTTCATTGGAAACATGGATACATAAAAATATTGTACAAAAAATATCTTCAACATTTATTATAATTTTTTTCATAACTATAAATGTAAAATTACATGTAAATAATAATACATTTTCATATCTATGTCTATTTATGAAATAGATATTTTTTAGAGGCTTAAAATGAAAATAAATCCAATCTTATGCATAGAATACTCTAATATTTTTTAAAAAATTATTTTACATCCTTTGGATGGAAACCAATTTATTAAATCAAACCATTGACAATTTTATAAGATATATTTGTCAAAATAAATGTATTTTTTAGAATTGGGACATTGAAATTTAATTTTTATAAAATTTTTGAATTTTTCTGACAATGTTTATTTTTAATGAATAGTAAATATTACTGCATTTTACATCAAAACTGTTTTTTCATCTAATTTAATTATATGGATAGATTATCTTCTTAATTGGTTTTAAAGTGTAATTAGAATATATTTTTAACATTTAATCCAATGGGTGTCGTTATAATTAATTTCACTTTTAAATTGGATATAAACAATTTTCAATCTTTTGATAGATGTTTTTTCATAAAAACACAATATTTGTTTTGACAATGGAAATTATTGTTAAATTAATTAATAAAATTTCTATGTTTTTAATTTTGTAAAATGGATTCAATATTTGGAATAATATGTTACAAATTATATAATTAGGACACTTTTTTTCTATACATTATGAATACTAACGATGGAAATTATCTTTAATTATCGTGATGAATTAGATATCTGGTAGTTAAGGGTAATACTATAATATAAAAATGATATAAAATGACCCCAAAATGTGTCCAAATATTCTATTTTGAGTCATGTCCAACCATGGGAAGACTTTTACCGATCTCGAGGGCCCAGAGTGTAACATGGGTGTGATAGTGTCATTTATGACATTAATTTTAAAAAGAACAAAAATATAACAAAGGTTTGTATATCCTAAGTAAATAAATTTTTATTTTGATTCAATAAATGATATCTTAGACTAAAAATAGTCATTGGAAAGCTAAAATTATTTCCCATATCAGGTTATATTTTTTATAATTTTTAGACATTAAATAAATAAATTTATTTATGAAACCATGATGATGCAGTGATTACCTCATTAATGAATGATTTAAATAAAATGAAATGATAAGGTAAAATAGAAGACCTACCCAAGTCTAAAACCTATTATATTGGTTTATTTTGAACCATAATCAAATTATACTCAAAATATATCATTTTGGTACATTTAATATACGAATATCATTTGATAATAAAGTAACATTTCAAGACTTCCCAAAAGTGACCCTACTCCTTCTTATAAAAGGCCCCCACATCTACCCCTTAACCATAACACTCAAGAACTTATCTCGGACAAAAGCATCTCATATTGTCTCTCCACATCTCTCTTTTACTCCTAGAAGCCTCACATTGGGCATAAGTCTTTTCATGGAAGCATTTGGCTAAAATCAAGAAGAGTTACCTGATTTATAGGTAATGTCTTCTCTTGAGTTTTTTACTTTTATATTCCTTCTTCACTAACCACTATCTTTTAATTATTTTATCCAATAATAAGACCAGTATCCTAAATATATTAGGATTTTTTTATGATAAAGATGTTACCTAAACTTACACACACCTCCATCTAATTTTTAAATAACATATTGCTTCTGTGGTTGGAAAATTATAGCCTCACGAAATGATGATTGTTCATATTCATTTAACACCTTTCAGGGTGGGCATTATGATGCCACTATATCTATTTATGATATATATGGTATTTATATTTTTTATATGCATCTGGATTTTATTTTTAAATCACATCATTATGGTTTTCATTTTGTTGAACTTTGATGATTTCATCTGAGGATGTCTAGACTACCGCCCCCTCAAGTGATGTGACGCATTCATGCCAATCATGAAATTTATAATATTATAATTAATGAAAATATGTTACTTATATAACATATATATTATAATGGAATTATTATATATATATTTATCATGTAGTTTTAATTCATTTAATATGACAAAAAAATTAAAGTAGCATTCATGCGTACGTACGACCTACCATCTCCATGAACGGTGAATTTCAATTTTTATCTCCAAATGTAATGTAATAGAATAAAATGAATATATACATGATATATATGATTTTTTAATCATTAATACTATTCTGGAGATTATGTAGTTATAACTACATGGGCAGTTCTTTTCAAACATGTTCATTGTTTTCTGATGAACCAATGATCGACAAAACGTATGATATGAACTAAAACAATTAACCAATTATTATAACAAGATAATATGTGATATTAAATAAATAATAATCTTTAAAGTATGTCCTTATGAAATTATAAATTGACCTAATTATATTATTCAGGAATATAGAGAATGAATTAGAACAAGTCGGACATGAGGTAAGGGACTTCGTCTCAATATCCTTTAATTGAGGCATAATTCAATTTATATATGACCTTATTTTATTACTTGTATAATAAACTCTTTTGACTTTTAATTTTATTAAAAAGGAATATTTTCCTAGGAATATTTTTACTAAACAACAAAAGGAAGTTTTTTTGTCTTACGTATACAGCGACAACGACTTCACCATTGTCGTGACCATTATTTGAGTTTCAGATTTCTCTACAAGCCATAACATTTTTATATGTAAGATAAATACCATGTTTTAATTTTATATTATTTTGGTATTGGCAATGGTTTTCATAATTCATTGATTATATCAATCTGTTTTATTGAAATCTTGTTATTGAAATGTAGAAATGTTATGTTTCTTTTATGCATGTTTTATATGATACGATTATGTTATAGTTTTTGGCCATTGTTTATGAATTCAGGTGGTTCCGTGATAATATAAGGACCGGTGAGCCCGAGATAGCTCTTCAATGAATTGGATAACTCAATGGAGTTAAACGCTAATGTTTCTCCAATGATATTTAGGGAATATATTTTGATGGGTATTCTGAACGTAACTATGAGGGTTACTCCCTACGTTAGAATGTTATGAATGAATCTTGTTACCTTTATGTCTTATGATTTCTATTAGTTATTCATAAATGATATTTTTTCTTGAGGTTTTTTAAGGTGCTTATTTTTTATGAGTAAAGTGTGATTTCATTGATTCTTATGTATACATGGACTAATGTTTTTTCCGTATTTTTATATACCTCACTATGCTTTTTATGCGAATCTCATGTTTTTTAAATGTTTTTCATAGGTAAAGGTAAAGGTAACTAATGTGATGATAGTATTGAGGTAGTATTAAGAAAGAATCCATGTTTTTTATCAATATGTTTCCATAGATGGAAAAGATTGAATACATTCATTGATGTAACCACCTTGTTTAAATGTGGAATGTAATGCCTGATTTATGATCTAATTCTCAAAAACTCTAAACCTAAAAATACAGTCGATGTGAATTCTTGAAATAACCTAAGATAAAGTAATGTTTAAGGCTGTGGCCTTATAGTTGGTATAAAAGGTTGGTTTATATAACTTTAGGAGTTAGAATTCTATTACATGATTATCCAAAAAATATTTTTCTTACACATAATGGTCAAATTGAAATGATATAGATTTCGAAGATGACCATTTTGATACATCTAATAAATGTTTGTTAATAATGGTTTTCCATAGGGGAAATAATGAATCAGTTCTAGGAAGGAATACAGAAGGAAATGACCTTCCAAATCAGCAACCTGAGATGGTCAGAATTAGAACCGAACAATTTGTTGCAGTAATGGGGAAGTTGACTCAAGCAATAAACGGTGGTGGTTTCAATGCACGAGATCAAATAGATCAAATGAATATGAACATGTTAGTGGTGGAACATTTCATGAGGCAACGCCACCCTTAATTTAGAGGATTATCTGACCATGTTCTAATAGAAGGGTGGATTAAATCACTGGATAAGATTTTCGATGTCATTGGGTGTTTAAACAATCAAAAGTATAGTCTTGATGTCTACCATTTGGAGGTTGAAGAAGATCAGTTGTGGTCGATGGTTAAAAATATCAAGGAAACTAATGAGATTGATGCTCTTGACTAGGATGAATTCAAAGGTATGTTTCTTGAGAAATATTTTCCTATGGATTTTTGACTTATGATGGAAAAAATATTCTTGGAATTTAGTCAAGAGGACGACTTAGTTCCTTCTTATGAAGAAATGTTCACTCGATTGGCAGGGGACACTCCAAATATTATACGAGACCTTGATAGTAAAATCAATCATTTTTTACTTAGGATTAAATCCAAAATATCAATGGGAATTAGCTTCTCGTGAGTTCAAATTGAATGGAAATATTGTTCGACGTGCTAAGAAGGTGGAGATTGAGTTTATTGAGGATCGAGTGTTCTATGAAAACCAATATATGAAGAGACTGAGGTGGCAGGAGAAAGGGTATAATCCTTCAAAAAGGATAGAAGGTAAGGAAACTATGTTTTCAATATGTGATAAATGTGGTAAAAAAGTTTGTTGGCGGATGCCTTTTGAGTTATTGAATGTGCTTCCAATATAGAAAGATGGGACATAAGGCATGTTAGTGCACTGGAATATAATAGGGTAATGGTAAGACTAGATTTTATTTACAGTTAATGAATTGTTTCAAGTTCAATGAGATGGTTCATTATGAAAATGAGTGTTTGACAAAGATCTTTTATTATGGAAAGTTTTCATACTACAAGTAAAAAGGTGTGGTAAAATCTATTAAGACTACACCAACAGATGTTGGGCCATTAAATTAATTGGTATCAGGTACTTTTTTGTTTTTTCATATTATTCCAATGTGTTGTTTGATTTGTGGTCTACACATTCTTTCATCTCTGATAACTTTTCTAGTAAATTTGCAATTTCATCTCAAGAAATGACTCCTAAACATGTGTTAAAAAATGGGAGAAATGTTGAGGGAAATAGAATTTATAAGAATCGTACTATCCTTATCCATGGATTGAATCTACTTTCAAACCTTATTGTTTTACCTCTAGTAGAGTTTGATGTTATTATGGGTATGTATTGGCTCTCTATTTACCATACTATGATTTACTATAGAGCTAAAGAAGTTCCTTTTCAGAAATACATTCAGTTAGTGTACCATAATGAACCCTTACTGTTGATAACATATCAAGAGGCTGATAAACATGTAAAAGATGGAAATGAATGTTACCTTGCACATATTGTTGAAAACAATTGAACCGTTCAGATTAATGATGTGCCAGTGGTAAATGAGTATCTTGATGTTTTTCATGATTTGTTTCCATGAATAATATCAGATCGGGAAGTTGAATTTATTACTGACATAGTTCTTGATGCTAAGCCAATTTCAAAACCCCATTATCGAATGGTTCAAATTGAACTTTTAGAGTTGTTGGAGCAATTGCACGATTTATTAGATAAATGATTTATTCTACCTAGCACATCAACATGGGGTGCTCGAATATTTTTTTTAAAAATAACGATTGTTCAATGGGACTTTTCATTGATTATAGATCCTTAATTATCATCTCTGTTAAGAACAAATATACTTTTCCTCATATCGATGATTTGTTTGATCAGCTCCAGGGAGATAAATAATTTTCAATGATTGACATTAGATCAGGGTACCATCAGTTGAAGGTAAAGGAAGATGATATTCTAAAGATGATGTTTCAAAAAAGACATGGCCATTATGAATTTGTAGTTATGCCTTTTGGGTTAACCAATGAACCTGCTATATTCATAGACCATATGACTAAAATTTTCCATGAGTTCTTGGATAAGTTTGTGGTTATTTTCATTTGAAGATATTTTGGTATTTTTGAAAAGTAAAGAGGATCATGAAATTCATTTAAGGGTTATTTTGAAAACCATAAAAAAACCGAAATTGTATCTGAAATTCAGTATGCTTAAGTTTTTTTTTGAAAAAAATTCTTTCTTTGGTGACATTGTTTATAATGATGAAAAAACTGTTGATCCACAAAAAAAAGGTTGATGATGAATGTACAAGACCCACAAATATAACTGAGATTTGTAGTTTTCTTGGTTTGGCATGCTATTACCAATGGTTTTTTTTTTAAAAATTTCACGGTAATCTAGCCCATTGACTAATCTAACTCGGATGGGTTTTAAGTTTATCTAGATAAAATAATGTAATGATTAGTTTTAGGAATTGAATAGAAGAGTGGTGAATGCACCAGTATTGGAATAATCTTACAGGAATTGTGAGTTTGTTATCTATAATGATGCTTCTTTAAAAGGATTTGGTTTTATACTAATGATGAATGATAAGGTAATTTCTTATACTTCATGTCAGTTGAAAACTCATGAGATAAATTACCATACACTGGATTTGGAATTAGATTTTTTTGTTTTCTATTTAAAAATTTGGAGGCATCATTTGTACTGTTTAAAGTGTGAAATATATACTGATCACAAAAGTTATAGGTATATATTCACTCAGAAATAATTAAACATTATATAGAGGAGATTGAATGAAATAATCAAGGATTATTATTGCATGATTCACTATCAACTAGGATAATAAAACCAAGTGGTAGATGCTTTGAGTCGAAAATGTAATGCTTCATTAAAAATATTACATTTGATACATGATCATTTGGTTATGGATTTGATGATTTTTGTTTCAGATGTTGATTTGGAAATAAATTATTCTGTTTTGTTTCAGGTATCGGTGAAATCATATCTATCAGATAGAATTAAGAAAGCATAGATGCAAGAAAGTGTGTTGCATAATATGGTAGAGTTGGTTCAGGAGGGTATGTTACTAGAATTCAACATTGATAAATATTTTTTTTGAGATTTGTGAACAGGTTGTGTATGCCTTGTGATTCACAGTTGAAGAGAGAGTAGTTATGTGATGCTCACAGTTATTGATTTTCAGTTCATCCAGGCAGTACTAAGATGTACAGAGATCTTCGGGGGTATTACTAGTGTTATGCAATAAAAAGAGATATTGCTGATTTTACTGTGAAGTATTTGACTAGTCAACATGTTAATGAAGAATGGTAGTTACCAAAATGGATTCTTCAACCATTACCAGTGCCAGAGTGGAAATGGGAGAATATATCCAGGGACTTCGTTGTGGGATTACCAAAGTCACCTCGAGGTAATAATGTAATCTTGGTTATTGTTGATCGATTTACTAAATCTGCTCATGTCCTTTTAATAAGAGATAATTTTTTCCTAGATCAACATTCTCTATTGTATCTTAAAGATATTGTTAATTACATAGAGTTATCCTCTCCATTGTATTTGATCGTGATCCCAGTTTCACTTCTTACTTTTGGAAAGGCCTTTAGAAGTCTTTGGGTACTGAAATAAATTTTAGTACAGCTTTTCATCCTCAATTAGATGGGTAGTATGAATGAATAACTCAGAACAAAAGTTTATGCTACATGATTGTTCTATGGATTTTTAGGGAATTCGGGAACAACATCATTCATTAGTCGAGTTTTCTTATAGTAATAGTTTTCATTCCGGTATACATATGGCACCATTTGAGTCATTATATGGGAAGCAGTGTCAAACTCTAGCTTTTTGGGATGATGTAGGTGAAAGGAAGTTTATGGGAGAATATTTGCTAGAAGAGATGGTAGAAAAGGTTTAATAGATAACGAAACACATGAGAACATCTTTGGGCAAGAAGAAAATTTATGCGGACACCATAAGGAAGAATCTCTCTTTTGAGGTAGGTGATCATGTCTTCCTCAATGTTACACCATGGAAAAGTGTGATGTGATTTGTTAATAAAGGAATGCAGAGTCCAAGGATCATTGGACCGTAGGAAATATTGGATAGAGTTTGATTAGTTTCACAATGAGTGTCTTTACCTCTGAGTTTATCTTAGTTACATTAGGTTTTTCTTGTTTCATTGTTATGTAAGTTCATTCCAGATCCATCTCATGTTTTCAGTCAATATTTCGTTCAATTGGAAGAGAATCTATCTTATGAGAAAAACCCATCTAGATTCTTGACAACATGGAGGAAGTGTTGCAGAATAAGTTGATTCATCGTGTAAAGTTTCTATGGAAAAATGATATAGTTGAAGGGGCATCATGGGAATCTGAAAATGCAATGATGGATAAATACACCCACTTATTTGATATGTAAATACATTGGGGGATGCAATTTCATAAATGGGGGAAGGATTTTACATCCCAAGTAACTAATAATAGATTTTCTTATATATGTCTATTTATAAACTTCATATTGTTTTAGAGGCTTAAAATGATAATAAATTCAATCGTATGAATAGAATTCTCTAATTTTTTTAAAGATTATTTTACCACATTTTGATGGAAAAACAGTTATTAAATCTAACTTTTGACAATTTTAAAAGCACTATTTGTCAAAATTAACATATTTTATAGAAACGTGACATATAATTTTACTTTGGATAAATTTTTGGTATTTTTCTAACAATGTTTATTTTTAAGGAATAGTGAACAATACTGCATTTTACTTCAAAATTATTTTTTCATATAATTTAATTATATGGATTGATTATAATTGTAATTGGATTTAAAGTTTAATTTTAATTAGAATATATTTTTCCATTTAATCCAGTAGTGGTCTTTATAATTGATTTCAATTTGAAATTTTACATATATAATTGTCAATCTTTTCATAGATATTGTTTCATAAAAACACGCTAATTTTTTTAACAATGAGAATTATTTTTAAATTAATTTCTGAAATTTCTGAGTATGTTATTTGCTAAAATGGATGCCATATTTGGAATCATAATGTCCATGTTATGCAATTAAGACTCTTATTTTGGATATTATGAATTGTAACGATGGTAATTATCCTTAATTATCGTGATTAATTTTTAATCGGGTAGTTAAGGGTAATAAAAATATATCAGAATAAGATAAAATGACCCCAAAATGTGTCCAAATCCTTTTTTGAGTCATGTCTGACCATGGTAAGCTTGTTACCAAACATTTTGTCCCATGTAGTAACATGTGTTTGATAGTGACATTTATGGAATTATTTTTAAAAAGAAGGGAATATAACAATGGTTTGTATATCCTAAGTAAAACAATATTAATTTTGTTTACAGAAATGATCTATTATACTACAAAAATTCATTGGAAAGATAAAATTATTTTATACATCATGGTAATTGTTTTATAATTTTTATACATTAAATAAATAAATTTATTTATGTCAACATGATGATGCAATGATTACCTCATTAATGAATGATTTAAATTATGTGAAATGATAAGGCAAAACTCTAAGACATAAACTGGTCAAAAACCTATTATATGGGTGTATTATGAACCCTTATCACCATCTACTCAATATATATAATTTTTTGACCTTTAAAATATGAAAATAATTTAATAATAAAGTAACATTTAAAGACTTTCCAAAAGTGACCAATTTCCCCCTTTTAAAAGGCACCCACTTCTACCCCCTTAACCACACCTCTAAAGCCCTTGGCTCATCCAAAATCTACACATATAATATCTAAACATCCCCCTATTACTCCTAGAATACTCACATTGGGTAAAAGTATTTCCAAGGAAGCCTTTGGCTCAAATCAAAAAAAGTTACCCTATTTTGAGGTAACGTCTTCTCTCGAGTTTATTTCATTTATTTTCCTTCTTCACTCACCAATATATTCTTATTATTTGATCCCATAATAACACCAGTATCCTTAATATAATTGTATGTTGTTATTATAAAGATTCTACCTAAACTTACACACACATCCAACTGATTGTTAAAGAACATATTGTTTCTGTGGGTGGCGAATTACTACCTCACGAAACGATGATTGTTCAATGTTCATTTAACACATTTCATGGAGGCCATTATGAAGTCACTTTATTTATATATGATATATATGGTATTTATTTTTTAAAAATTATTTGGAATTTAATTTTTAAATCACATCTTTATGCTTTTCATGTTGTGGTACTGTGATAATTTCATCTGAGGTAGTGTGGACTACTGCCCACTCAAGTGATGTAACTCATTCATGTCATACATGGAATTTACAAAGAATGTAATTAATGAAATTATGTTAACTATATAACCTATATATTATTTTGGAATTATAATATATATGTGTCTCATTTATTTTTAATTTCTTTAATATGACAAAGAAATGAAAGTAGTATTCATGCGTACTTACGGACTTCCGTCTCCATGAACGGTGCATTTCATTTATTATATCTGAATGTTATGGAATAGTATAAAATGAAAATATACTAGATATATAGGATAATTAAATCATTAATACCCTTAGAGAGATTATGTACTTATAACTATAAGGGAAATTATTTTCAAACAAGTTCATTTTTGACTCATGTACTGAACATCGACAAAACGTATGATATGAACTCACATAATTAAAAAATGATTATAACATGATAATATGTTATATGGGTTCAATAATAATCATTAAATTATTTACTTATGTAATTATAAATTTACCTATGTTTATTATTCAGGAATGTGAAGAACGAACGAGATCAAGTCAGAATAGAGGTAAGTGAATTCGTCTCAATCTCTTTTTGTTGAGGCATACTTCAATTTATATATGACTATATTTTATTAGTTGTTTAATAATTTCTGTTGACTTTTAATGTAATTCAAAAGGAATATTTTTTCAAGAAGCGTTTTACTAAATGACAAATGGAATGTTTTTGTCTTATGTATGCGGTAATAAAGTCTTCTCCGCCGCCATGACCATTATTTGAGTTTCAGCTTCCTCTACAAGCCCTAAATTTTTTAAATGAAAAATAAAAACCAGGTTTTAATTTTCTTTTATTTTGGTATTGAAAATGGTTTTGATAGTGTTTTTATTATATCAATGTGTTGTATTGATATCTTCTGATTGAAATGTAGAAATGTTATGTTTCCTTTATGCATGTTTTATGTGATACTATTATATTATGGTTCTTGGAAATTGTTTATGAAGTCATGTGGTTCCTTGATAAAATAAGGTCGGGTGAGCCCAAGATGGATCTTCAATGCATTGGGTAATGAGAAGATGTTAAATGCTAAGGTTTATCCAAAGAGATTTATGGAATATACTATGATAGGTATTCCAAATGTAACCATGTGGGTTACACCATACATAAGAATGTTATGAATGCCACATGTTACCCTTATGTCTTATGATTTCTACGAGTTCTTCATAAATCTTATTATTTCATGAGGAATGTTAAGGTGCATATGTTTTATGAGTAAACTATGATTTCTTTGATTCTTATGTATACATGGAATAATGTTTTCATTACGTATTTTTATATCCCTTACTGTGATTTTTATGCTCATCCCATGTTTCTGAAATGTTTTTCAAAGGTCAAGGGAATGGTATATGATGGGATGATAGGATCGAGGAAGTGTTATAAAAGAATCCATTTTTTGTTTTAAATTTGTTTTCTTTTATGGAAAAAATGAATTCTATCTTTAATGTAACCACCTTGTTTAAATGTGGAATGTAATGCATGATTTATTATCTAATTATTTAAAACTCTAAACTTAAAATCATCCTAAATGTGAATTCTTGAAATAACCCAGGACTAAGTAATGTTTATGGCTGGGGCCTTATAATAAATCATGTCATAATTTTTATTATTAAACCATTTATTCATAAAATGTCGAATTGAAACAAATGAAAAAGTTATCATAGATGAAAATTAAATATAAATATACGAAATATGATTCAATTATTACATACGAAGATAATTTATGTATATGGTTTTACAAAAATTATTTAAATATTATTAATTCATGCACATATGTTTATATATCCTAAAAATAAACCTTGTAATAATTTTTTACCATTTGAAAACAATAATGTGGTATTTGAAATCATCAAAATTCACTCATGATCCATTAAATAATATACTAAGTATAATATATAAATTTATTGTATAAACATAATCATAATAATTAATTAAATTTTTAGGTCTAATTAATAAAATGATCACAATGGATTTGTTTTAATCACCATTATGTTGTTTCCTTATCCAATGTTCACTCTCAATACTACATTATTTGATAAAGTCCTTTAATAAACTACGTTCACACCCCAATCTAGTCGATATTATCACATGAGATATTTTAGATTAACTAATCTAGTATATGGATATAATGAAACCACAATTCCATAATATTCAATTATACCACCTACCCTTGTTTCTTAATAGAAACAACAACCACATATTGAAAGGACTTATTAAGTCACAATCAATATCATAAATCATCAATCTTAACATATTGTCGAAATCCATTAAAATGATAGGTCATTAATAAATAGATAATAACAATAATCCCCAAAAATACACAGAAATAATAATTAGGGAAATATTGATCATAACAAAAATTAATCTTAAGAAACATCAATTGATTTTTTTTATTGATACAAATATATAAATATATGATCTATCAGAAATTTCATGACAAAAATAACCTTAAAATTATTTTAAAGTATATCAAATCTAAAAATTTTCAATGATATAAAGGAACTAATGTAAAATAAATATATAAAAAGAAATATTATATAATATTATACATTCAAACTGTAGTAATAATTGTAGTGAATGATGTTCATGGATTATAGGATAAAATAATTCTTTTAACATTATTGGTACAAGTTAGAAGTGCCATGTTTTGAAAATAAAAATACAATTCCTTTGAATAATATGATAAAGAAAGTGAAATATTCATAATATTTAATCAAAAAAAATTATATATTAGTAATGAACCCTTAGAAACATTTTAAATAAACCATTAACATGAATGAAATGATTCCCAAATAAAGAGATAAATTTATTGAGTTTTCCATTAAAATAATCATTACAGTATTTAAGTAGTTATTGAGATGAAAAAAATGTAAAACATATAATATAATAAATTTAAAATATGGGAATAAATTAATTATCATATTGTAGAGATTAACAATATAATTTTATTATTGTAGTTATAAATATAAATAATCCTGATAAAATTGTAATTGTAACCTTCAAACCATACAACTTTATTAACATCAGAATGATGGGAAATTGGATATGAGAAAATAATATTAATATATAAATATAGTTAGTTATGACATGTATTATATTAAAATATATTATTTGGATTTATATAGTTTATATAAATTAAAAATTATGGAATAACAATATTACATTTCTAAATAAAGCAAAATTATAATGAAAACATGTTATATGTTTTATCTCCTATAAATCAAATGAATTTTACTAAATTAAAATTTAATAGGTCATAAATCCAAAAAATTTATTTTATTTATCAAAATATATTTTTATTCAAATGTAGTAAAAAATAAAGTAAATGATTATTCAAAATTTCAAACATGTCTTGTGAATATAGAAATGAGGAAAAGAAACCCTTACCATATATCAAACATTATTCCTATCAATTCTAACCACATGTATTATAAATTTTAATTTACTATAATTTTATATGAATATAAAGTTGAAACATATTATATCATATATAATTTACTTATAAAATTTTATCACTATTTTATAACAATATTAATATTATAGACTTTATTTTTTGTGTAAATTGCATGTTTTTTTCATGTATGTTTTAGTTTGGATGTCATTGTATGTAAATATCGATCAATGTCAATATAAACATATAATTTTAATAATTATATATATAACTATTTATATAAAAAGTGTTGAAAATTGTATCACAACACTAAGTGTTGATGGTCGTCTTTATGTATGCATGAGTTAGATTTCTGTGTTTCGATTGATAGAATGAAATAA
This sequence comes from Viscum album, assembly GCA_963277665.1. Classification (NCBI taxonomy): domain Eukaryota; kingdom Viridiplantae; phylum Streptophyta; class Magnoliopsida; order Santalales; family Viscaceae; genus Viscum; species Viscum album. The sequence continues at coordinate 1,972,647,373 of OY728132.1, forward strand.
AGGGGGATATAAATTAAAAATTCAAGAATTATTATTATATATATATATATATATATATATTAGATCTATCATAGTTACCATCCTTTAATGATGTTGTTGGTAAATGAGTTTCATATATACTTTGAGGTGGTAACCACATGTATCCATAAGTGATAAAATCATCTCCCATTCAATTAAGATGAAATGTGATATAGTTGATACAATATCATAATATTTTGTTCTTATAATTATGAAAAATTATTTATATTTTATTATTAATAAAATTGTTTTTGTGGAGTTCGGTGATGTAATTAAATTGAAAGGGCTTGGTTATGATCCTTAATGCTTCTTGAAGATGCCTTCAAAATCCTAATACTGATATATTTATGGATTATTTTTATGATATGAAAAGAAGGTATATGAGTAATGGAAGGATTATATATATTCATTTGAGTATGTATTTAATGAGATATAATGGTCAAATTATGTGAATAGTGTAAGATAAGAGGTACCCTTTTATATGTGAGGGGATAAACACACATGGAATTTAATAATGAATTTCAACGATTTAGGTTACATTGATTGGAATGTTTCTCTAAATTCAATGATATTTTATAGTTGAATAAAATAACTATTTACTGTATTAATAAAGTAATAAATTTAAATTATATTGTGGGAATCTTACCCTTATTTAATTGTATAACATCACCTTAAAACTGTTTATCCTTTATCATGAAAAAATAATAATAATATTTTTTTATAAATCACATTAATCAGGAATTAACTGAAAACCAATAAATAATATTGATTTATAGAATTTATATATGGAATCCATTTATCTTCACTGATATTAAATACTGGAAGAATGTAATTTTAATTAAGATTGTAACCCAGAATGAAATCGTGTTTTCAATGTATGAATTTTTAAGCGTCAAAGATAACATTTTTCCCTTAATATAAATGTAAAAACAGAGTAGAATATTATCCTAAAATATAAACCTATTATAATATTTAAATAATTATATATAAAATTATATTCATTTCATAAATTATAATTTAAAAAATGTAATAATATAATTAATTAGATCATTATTTTATGTTCATTGGAAAACATTATTTGTGGTTTTTTTTGAAGTATAAAATGACAACACAAAAATATGATTACCTATTTATAATTTAAAAATCAATAAATATTAATTCATAAAATAATATACCAATTTTATATATTCTGTATGTTACTAATTATACATACCAATCTAATGGATAGCTTATAATGGTTTATTATATCAACGTTCATAATGAAAAAGGGTTGTTTGTAATTAAATATATAGATTATACAGGATTTTATTTAAAAGGAAAAAATATAAAATCATGGGTTGATACATTACATATCATGGGGATTGGATTGAAAAGTTATGGAGCATGTAAGTGTTTTTCTACCAAAAAATATATTTATTTTGACATGTTTTATTATTTTGATAAAATTTCATATTTCAATGGTTTGTATACTTCATCAAAATCTAATATGTAGTAACCCTTTTTTAATTCAATGTATTTATAGAAACAAATGATTTCTAATATGCAGATAATTTATTTTTTTAGATATATCTACATCTATATAGATTTTTCATCACCTAATACCCTTTTATACAACCTAATAACAAATTTTCCTACATTATTTCAACAATGTTCTATTTAATAAAATGATGATATTATAAACTATTTACACTTTATTCAAAATGAATAAAAAGTTTCCAACCAATTTAGTCATCCTATATTTTTTTATTTTTATTTAATCCGATTATATTTTTGATTAATTTTCATTAAAATTATTATATTTTTCTTCCTTGATAATGGTTTTACTACAACCCATTACATTACATTACCTAACAAGAACTCCAATATTTTATTTCTCAAGTAATCTTTATATTAAGCTTTATTCATATAAAAATAGATGATTTGTCTTCCTTTTAGTGATGTTGGTTTTCAATTAGGTTATTTTGTAATAATAATGTTTTTCCTCATCCATTCCAAATAAATGAAACTACAATCCACTAAAATAATTCCTTTTTAGTACATCATTTCATTTTAAAGGCCCCATTTTTTTATATTCATTTTAAATGTTTGATTTAGCTGTGGTTCTTGACATCCCGTTAAGAAAACATAACTTTTATCAATTATTCCTTATTAAATATTTTATAATAAGGGATAGTTTCTATTATATTTTACCAAAAAAATTTCTCTAAAGTTTATATATTGTGATGTTATGATTTTATAAAGAATCATATGTTTTAATATTTTTATTAAATTTTAAAATAATTACATATAATGAATTATTATGTAATAGTTATTTGATATACAATAAGAAACTCAATTTCTTTCAATGGGATATTCATGATATAGTAAGGAATAATTTAATATATAAATTTCTATATTTGATACATGTATATTATATCATATAATAGAACTATTCATTTCATTTTTCAAATACAATCATTAGATCCACAACCATTTTCTGTCTTTATAGACTATTTATATAATTTTTTAATTTCATGAATGGTCATCAATATCTTTAATAAATACTTTCCCATAAATTACTATTCTTAATAAAAACTAACATAGAACCTTTTTTATATGCAATGAAAAGGAAACATAAGATAAGGTAGGGTTAGATGCATTTAAGGGTAAAATAGGGTGATATTGAGAATAAAATATTAATCAAATGGGTAAAATTTTATGAGAAAATGTATATTCACTTGTCAAAACCAAACATGGTAAAACACAGATCATAATCCTAGGTCAAAAATTAAATCATAAAAATTTATAAGTAATGACAAATAAAAATTTCAAAAAACATAAACGATGAATTAAAAACGTAGACATAGAAATGTGAAATGAATAAGCTTATAAACATTTGAATTTATATAAATAGAATATGTTTACTCATTAATTAATTACGTGAGCATAGGCTTAGACATAAACTAGTAGATATAAAAACTAGGTCCCCACATATTCTAATTAACTTGAATACTAGGTCTATACATGAACATATAAACACGAAAAATAGTTTAACAAATTCTATTATAGACATGAAAACCATGTCAATGTGGAAATATGTGAACATGAAATTTTGTTCAAACATAAAATACTCACAAATTAGTAATCCATATTTTCTTAATGAATTCACGGTTTATATAATTATGGTCCCCTAGTTAAATAATGACAATTAAATAGACTTGTTTCAAAATATCATAATTAATTCCTTAAATAAGAAACAATAAAAATGAAATTAGATTCATAAATATTTCATTATGGTAGAAAATGTGGAATATTATATGGATTCTATAACCACATTCATCAATATATTTTTTAATTGAAAAAATGATATTCATAATGATCATTCCATAACAATCAAACATTATCCAAAGAATGAATAAGGATAGTATCATTTGATATTATCCCCTATGATATATTATGTAATATCGATACATGTCAGCTAGGATGGAAAATAATTTTAAAATACCACTTAAAAATTCATTTTGGAAAATATTCATTTCAATATAAAATAAAATATTTAAAATATAATAATTTCCACACAAAAAAATCCTTGAGTTTAAAATTTGTAACTTGTAATGGATTCTTTATGTCATTGATTGTTTGTTATAGTGGTATGTAACGTTCATTCCAAACATGATCAAACTTTATTTATATCACAATTATTGTAAAAATTCAAATCTAATAATTTTATATACATGCTCACTTTATTCCATTTATATAATTTTTTATAATGTCAGTAATTGGTAAAAATTACGTTTCAAAATCATTGGTTAAATTTTTAAAAAAAATTATATACATTTTATTAAATAAATAGATAAAATTTAAAGGAATTTTTTCTGAAGTTTTAAATTGAATGTATTTGTCCATAAAAAAATATTTTATTATATTTAGTAGTTGATGATAATAAAATTAAATATAAACAATTAATTTGTATAAATCACCTGAGTGGATGAAAATGTATGATCTTATTAAGAGATAATTTATATAATTTCTTCAAGATAGGTATAATCCTGAGTAATATGTGTAAATGAAAAATAGTTACATTGAACCTTTTCATCATTGGAATCTTATGAATCATATGCCACATGAATGAAAAAAATTAGAAATATAATTTTATATCTTATAATTTTAAGGATGATAATTCCAAAATAATTTTTCTGGTAGTATATACACAATATAGTATAAAAAACCCCATGAAATAAATAACATTCTTTATATAACCTCTTTATGTTTATATATAATTACATAAAAGAATGATTTACTAATAAAACTATAAGATATTGGTTTTGGGGATGATGGTAGTAATCATTTTTGGTAGTTTATGTACAAACCAAAAGGATAATTTAGTGTGGGGATGGTTTAATAGAATGTTTCAATTTATATATGAGGGAGAAGACACATATGAAGACCACATGGAAATTTGATATTACAATAAAATGTGATAATGTAATTCCCACGATAAATTATTTAAAATAACCATAAATTATATAATGGGAATTTAAATTTAGTTCTTACGGTAATCCAATATAATCATATATGGTTAAATTATCGAAGATAATAGTTTCTTTTAAATTACCCCCAGATAAACTAGTTTTAACCCTAAATATTAAAATTAACATATATATATATATATGTATATTTTAAAATATATAATAAAAAATATAATTTTACCATATTACCTAATTTTTAGTATTTTTATTTAACATATTTTATCTATTTTACCAAATTTAGTTCACATTAGTTATGGAATTCAATTTAATACCAATACAACAAGTGCGATTAAAAAAAGGTTCTCCAAAGATAATATTTTCATATGTATACAAATATTTTAATTAAATTTCAAAAATAATATTGGCTCAATTGAAATATCTTAGATGAACCATAATATTATTTAAATTATTATAAAACTAAAATTTTAAAATAAATTAGAACATCTATAATTCTTTAAATGAAATGGATTTTTCTATCAAAATATTTAATTTTCATAGTTCAACTAAAAATAATTAATTATTGGATGCTGTAAAATTTTCAATGTAAATTAAAATTAATATTTTGAATTAAAAAATAAGTTTAATTATTTATGTTTTTAAGATGATAAAATGAATTTAAAAATATATATGAAATTCGAAATAAAATAACTTATGCTAATATTGCAATTTTTAAGAATTCAAAAATATTTATTCCTAACCTATGTATATGGAAAATAATAGATCAATAATAATTTTTATAATAAAAATTATATATACATTTCATCAATGTATTTCAATAATATTGTTAAAGATAATTTATTAGGAAAACAATATATTACACACAAAAAAAATATTATTTTTAGTGAATCATTTCTATTAATATAATATGATTTTATTTTCATTTTGAATCATTTTTTGAAAAATTTAATATATTTTTTGGGTATCCTTTTCTAGGAGCAACTGAAATGATTCTATGAGCTATTTTGAAGCTTCACCAAAAATATTCCTCTAGTGAAATATCATAATATTTTAAGAATAATAAAAATTGTCATCAAAAATAATTTATGATTATGTAAATTTAAAAGGGATTTTATTCAACAAAAAAATTTAATATTGATTAAAAGGATTTAAGTAAGGGTAAAATTTATTTTAGCAACTTCAAATACAATATATTTTTTTACATTTAATTAATTGGATAGGGTGCGATTCTGGGGACTATAGATCCTCAATGAAAATAAAATTAAAATATATAAAAATATATTGAGTAAAATTGATTTGTCCAAAAATATTGAATATAACCAATATAGGTCACCGTAAGAGATATTTTAAAACACTAATATGTCTAGGATGAGGGGTATACATTTTTTACGTCAATAAATTGTGCATATTTGGACTTTTCCTATATCAGATGAAAGGAGACATTATATTATATTTTAATTATACTATATTTAAAATAATCTATTATATCCAAAATGTTGTTTAATATGAGAAATATAAAAGCAATATTAAGATCATGATGATAGTTCTACATGTGGTGTGATATAAATTTTTTCACATTATGAATTTACTCAGATCACATGTAAGGATAGATTATTATACATTTGTAATTATATTATAGTTAATATATAAAATAAATTAAATTTTTATACTCCATCTTCTTCCATTTTTACAATATTTCCAAATAAAATAGATTGGTATTTCAATAATTTTGAATTAATGAATTTGGAAAAATTTCTATATTTGGAATTAATCAATCAATTATCAATTTTTTGATTGAATCGTGGATTAATTGAAACTATTTTATTTTTTATTAGGAACATTGTGCTTTTATCATCTAAAATAATAGAAAATCAAATATTCATCATGTTCTGAATACATTGAATTTGGTATTTCAAAAATATACAATCAATGTGATTTGTGAAGCTTAATCGTAGTGTTATTATTCTCATTATGACATATAATATACCTCTAATTCCTCTCTCTATTGAACATCGCACACTACAAACATTGTATTTAATTTTTTAAATTTATATAACATTATTAAAACTGAAATATTTATTAATATAATGACTGTTTGATTTAATGCATTATAAACACATCATTATCTTTTGATAATTACTCAAATTCTCAAGAATAATTCAAAATATTTTAATGGATATACTATGCCAATTTTTATCAAAAGATAATAATAATAACGTATATTATAATATGTATCATATATTATAAGTTGAAAATCATTAGAAATTATCAAATAATTATATTATCATTATTACATGATAAACTATTATATATTTATCAATTAATAATTAAAGAAAAGTAATGAATAAAAATTATAATGAATTATTAAATGAAAATTATATCATATAATTAATAGAAATTCGAATGTGTAATAAAATGATAATACCATTGAACTAGAAATTGATATTTTCTAAAAAATTAAAATGGGAAAATTATAAAGTATAAAATTATAATACATTAGCGATATATTATTATAAAATGATACTTTATTATAAATAAATAAAAATTATTTATAAAACTATAATTTAAAATATATTATAAATTGATAACTATAATGCGTAATTTATAAAAAATTTACAAAATATAATTATAAAAATGACAGTGGATAATAATATATCAAAAGATAATTATAATGTATAATTTATAATTAATTATCAAAAGATAATTATAATGGATTACTTAGGAAATATTAACAATATATAATTAAAAAATGATAATTTGTAATAATTTATCATGAGATAATTGTAAAGTGATAATTTATAAATAATTAATAAAATATAGATTGGTAGTGATAACTTATGACAAGTTCTAATGTCATGATTATAAAATGATATTTATTGAAAAAATATCAATATATAATTCCTCTTAAAGTAAATATTGTGGTTGAATGTGCTGTATAGAATTAAAATTCTAAACTATTCAAAGATAGAGAATGTATTATAGAATGTTATATATTATTTCAATTTGAAATATAATAATTTGTAATTGTTTTTGTGACCCCTGACAATTAATGTGCGTTCATGTGTTGATCAATATGATAAAAAGGCCATAGTGAAATATTCATGAGTATTGAGGTTTTCAATCTAACTATTAAACAACATGGTGTTGTTTAAAATACATACTAACATTGAAAACACTATTAAATAAAGTTTATTATAATTTTATCCCATATATATGATATTATAATAATATGTGATATATTTTTTACTATCCTATTCATATTATATAATGCATGTGTGTTCATATTTATCATTGAAGTTTTCTTGATTTAAATTTCCTCATTATTCATTTTGATTATTTTTATACATTGTCACGTTTTTGGCATCTGTGTGTGCATATATTTACTTATAGTCATGAAATGTTTTGTACGATGCCACCACATCTTTCTAATAAACATTGTATATTCAATGTTGTTATGTTATCCATGGTACCAATGTGATAAGTGGGCCCATCATGGATCTGTAGACCATAAGGGGGATAAATTTTAATCCCTTTAACTAACATTAGGATGAGACTGACATGGACAATAGATCTTGATTGTATTTTCTGGATTGACCAAGGGGCCTGAAAGTCAGGACTAATAATTCCTCTATGTGATGATTTAGGGGCGTAATGATGATGCGTAATTAGACCAACAAGGACATAATTGGGTATGATTGTCTATGTGGCCTGGCATCGATATGTCCCCATGTAATGATCCCCTAGTATGGTTTAACCTAAGGGATTGGGGTCTATACAACTATTATGAATATTGAGGTTTCTTCTAATATTGTGATGTTTTTCAGATTATTCTGATGCTTTATGTTATGGTGTTGTTGTAGTTATAACCTATGTTGAATTATGATCTTCTCAAAAATACATTTGCATAATTTTTCTTATGTCCATGTTCATTTTTTAATATGTTATATATTCTTATGAATGAGAACACTAGTTAAGGACTAATCGGTTTCATCCAAATGATACATCTACTCAAACCATACATGGATATTTTAGTTCATTTGTAGATTTCATGACCTAATATTTGGAAACAATAAATTTTACCACAGTTGATGATTGATTTTTTGTGCATGTGCCCATTGATGATTAACAAAAAACTAGAGTACAAATCATTTGTTTGTTTATTTAATTTTATTTTCTTCAGTTACTACATATACTCTGTACAAACATACCACCTTGGGAGCTATATTTTTATGTATGTCAATTATTCAGGATCTTAATTTTACTATGATTATATACTCATTAGTTTATTACAATTCATTATATCATATAGGATAACTATATACAAAGGGTATAGTCTCCCCGCACTCAGAATTATAAACTTACTACTAGTTAAAGAGTTCATGTATATGGGGAGCCACATATTTGGTTAGGTATAATACCAACACGAACATGTTGGTTTGAGCCAGGGTGTTACGAAATAGCATTAGAGGATCATAATTCATGAGTTGTTACATCTAATGAAAATTTGATATTATTTGGTATACATGAGGTATGATGGGATGGACTCAGTCTAGAGAACTGTGATTGTTTATTACCTACACATTATAGAGGACCTCTGAGGTAAGATGAAATTGGAATGTTTTTTTCTATTATAGTTGATTAAAATAACAATAGGTTATGAACATGATGTTAATATTATATTTATTAGTAATTTATTATTTTCATTCATCAGGACTGGGAACATAAGATTATATTCCATATATCTTAGTCTTGTTATGATAAATTATATTGATTTAATTAATTCCCTTGATTTTTATTATTTTATTACTATAGTTTCCTTCCGTGATATGTTAGATTAAGTGATTTTGATATTTCATTATTTGATTTAATATGTAGAATAAATCATTTCATTTTTTAATATATATATATAAATGATGATAGTGGAAAATATGTAGGGGAAAATAACAAAATTAGAGATAAAAGTATTATATTTTGGATGATGGTAGACTCCCAGAGTTTCCTTTGTGTTGTCCCTTATAATGGTTATGATATGATTATAATACAAATTCTCATTATAGTATAACATATTATTCCATAAAAAATTCAATGTTGGATCCAACTGAGGTATTCATAATATCATAGTGTCACTATATATGGTGCCATAGTATTCCCCCATAAGACACTCTAATAACAAAATGGATAATACAGTTTCATGTTCCCATTTAGGCAAAAATATTTTGGATTGATCTTCCTTATGATGGAGCCATTCAGTGGATCTTGAATCAACATGATCATGATTTCTAGCTCTACCCTCCTTAGCAATTATAGGGTACTAGTGGACCATAAGATTTTGTGGAATGGATAGACAATGTAGAGAGCATTCATATCCTATTAATGAACCCTTTGGAAGGATAAGATATTATATAATCCCCTATTTTAAAAAATAAATTTCACAATATGGTAGACTATAATGAATCATGTTCAGTGTAAGGACCCAACCTTAAACATTATATAATATTGAATGAAATTAATAATTCACATTGAGGATCTATTCATATTTACAGTTTTAAAGAATTATGCCAGAACCATTACATTATATATCAGAAATAAAATGTAGAAACTTGTACTCAGTTTCCATTCATTCACAAAATTAAATCTCGTTAATTTTTTTTGCCATGTCTAGTTCTATGTTTCAGACAGCATGACATTTCTGAGATCAAATCCTTCACCCTATTCATCTTTAAGTCTTGTGAATATCATCTCAAAACATGAGAAGATCATAAAAATCATAGTAAGGGTCCTAAAATAAATAAATAACTCATTTGTCCATAAATATATACAAAACATAAACTCTTATACATACCTCATTAAAACATAATATTTTTGAATAACACCTAGTTATCAGAAATCATAAAGGTAACTCGTGGAAACCATAACATACTTACGTTGTAGCATTCCAAGCTATGTGTGGAGTCCTATTTAGAATACCCATCATAGTATATTCATGAAATCTATTAGGATAATTATTAACGTTTACCTCTGCCACGTTACCCAATTCATTGAAGAGCTACCTCAAGCTCACTCTTCATAGGTTTCTCACAGAAAAACCAATAAATGTAAACAATTTCCATGAACCATAACATATTCATAACACATAACATAAGCATAAAGAAAAGATATCATTTCCAAATTTCATTCACAATATATCTTTTAAATATATTTACATAACGAATACTTTATCAAAAATCATTTTCAGTACCAAAATACATAAAAAGAATAGGATATTTATTTTCCTTTTAAAAACTATTCTTCTTGTTATGAAAGCCAAAGAACAAATAATATGCACTGTGCCAGAAGGGACATTGTCACTACTTACATTAAAAATAAACATTCCTTTTTTTAGTAAAATTCTTGGTAGAAAAATATTCCCTTTGAATTAAATGAAAAATCAATGGTGTTTATATAGTCTATAAATGAAAGTCGTGTATTAAAACAATATATGCCTCAATGAAAAGAGATTGAGAAGATGTCCATTACAAATTTCATTTAAAAAAAATTTAATATTTTTATTAACTATATGCACAAAAAAATAAATTATAAATACATGATAATTTATAAAAATTCATTTGTCACATAATAAAATAATTATATAAATAAGAAAGATAAGTTCAACCTAATGAATCGATATTGGGTAAAGAAGTTCTCTTACCTCATACTTGACTTGTCTCTTTCATTATTTAATCTCTTGAATAATAAACTAAAGATAATTTATACATTCTTAATATCCATTTACAAGTTTATTATTACTTTTATATAAATTATTACCATGTTATTAAAATTATGTAATCATTTAAGTTATTAATGGTCGTTTTGTCGATATTTGATACATGAGTCAAAAATGAACTTCTTATATTTAGAAGTTCTCAATGTGGTCAAATATCTATTATATCGTGAATAATATTCTTGATTTATAAATGATATATATCATATATATCCCATATACATATGTATTTATAAAAGTACATATCATTTGGAGATAAGAATTGAAATCCACTGTTCATGGAGTCGGTAAGCCATACGTACGCATGAACGTTAAATTAATTTCTAATTCGTTTTTAAATACAATGATAAAATAATTATACATAGGTATATTATAATTAAATTATAATACAATATATATTATCAATAAATCCATATTTTATTTGTCCCACATATGGCTTTAATAAGTCATATCACATTGAGGGGGCGGTAGTCCGCATTTTCTCAAATGAAATTATAGCTTTTACCAATAATGGAAACCATAAAGGAAAGCTAAAATTGAAAATACAGAATAATAAAGATAACCTAAATATTATATATATCATATATAAGTAAATTTACATCATAATGGCCACCTTGAGAGGCGTTAATAGGTAATTGAACAATCATCATTTTGTAAAGAGTAAGTTTTCCATCCATAGAAACGATATGTACTTTACCCATTATATGGATGTGTATGTATGTTTATTTAGAATACATCACATAAAAATATCATGTACATTGATGATACATGATTTTTTATAAAATAAATAAATAAAAATGGTTTTGGGGGCTGTAGATGTAGAAAAATGAAATGAATTTAAGAGAAACAATTACAATTAATTTGGTAAAGTATCTTGGGTTTGTACCAAAAGGACTTCTTGAAGATCCTTATGAATAATTTAAGGCTTCTAGAAGGAATATAGGGATTTAAGATGCTTATTTTTGTATAGGTTGGACGATCCAAAAGGCTGGAGAGGAGTGTGGAATTGGTTATAAGTGAAGGTTTTTTATAAGGGGGAGGAGGATCTATTTAGAAACATTTGAAACAATTATTTTGTTATAAATTAATATTCAGTTTGAAAAGGTCCAATAATAATTAATGTATATTATTATATGAATCATATTCTAAATAATATCATACAATAAAAATTGTACATGTTTTGGATTTTTTTAGTCATTTTATTATTATTTATTTTAATCATTTATTTATGATGTAAACACAACATTATTATTGTGTCATTAATAATTTTATTTATATGAAGTTTAAAAATGATAAAAAAATATCACGATGAAGGAAATATTTTTATATTTCAATATAATATTTTTACTTGATAATATAACTTATATAAAACAATATAAAAGTTTATTTAATAAAAGATATATGTATATGTCATTTTTGTGATTACTTTTAATTAATAAAAATAAATGTGTTATTATCAGCGTTAAGTGGCTATATACGGTCCCAAAATCTATCCAAATATGACCATGGACGGATATATATCAACTAATTGTGTTAGGACACATGTTGTTTTAATTATACATTATTATTATAATAATTTTTTACCCTTATTTACCAGATATACCCTTTAACCATGGTAAATAAAATATTTACTGAAATAAATATTCATAATGTCTAAAAATAAAAGTTTTTAATTGATACAATTTGGACCTCTTTATTCCAAAAATGGAATCAATTTTTCCAAAGTCAAAACAATGAAGTGGAATAAATTAATTTAAAATTAATTCTCGTTGTCAAAACAAAAAGTGTGTTCTTTATGAAAGAATAACTATCCATAGATTGACAGTTGTTTTTTTCAATTTCAAAGGGAAATTACTTCCAATTTCACAAATTGGATTAAATGGAAAAAATATAATCTAATTAAAAATTAAAACTAGTGAAAAAATAAAATTTATCCATGTTAATAAATTTGATTAAAAATCACTTTTGAATTAAAATACAGTTTTATTCACAATTTATTAAAATTAAACTTTATCAGAAAAATACCAAAAATTTACACAAAGTAAAATTTTAATTCCTGATTCTAAATAAATATTTTATTTTTTAAATAGAACATATAAAATTGTACAAAACTATATTTAAATTGTGTTCTCCGTCAAAAGGCAGTTTATCATATTTTTGAAGTAAATTATGCATAAAATTAGATTGGTTCACATTTTAAGCATATAACTTTTATGGATAAATGTAAATACATTTAACAAACAGGTATTATTATCTTGTAGTATTTTCAATTCATTACCTCCAATACAATGACTAGGATGTACCTACAATATGAAATAATAATATTATATTAATGTAAAATTAATATTTAATTCACAAAATATTAATATAAAAGAAAATTTATTATTTCTTTCTTTACATAGGATGTAACATTTATTGACAAAAAGAACATACATAAAATAAATTCTAGGAGTTATTTCATTAACTATACTTCTCTTACATGATTAAACTAGACCATACAAAAGGGTTCATGGTGTTATAAAATGGTTCTATTTATATCACTGCATGATCTATTATTTTTAGGGATTTTCATCTATTTTCTCAAATTTTATCTATGAATGTGTCATATTAATCATGTATATATGATATAGGTTTACCACTAGAGTAATGAATCAGGGTTAGTTCTTGTAAAATTATTATTTATTGTCAAAATCATTAAAAGTATCTAACCATGGAGAAGGTACAAAAAACGGATAGTTTTGTTGGTTTACATTTAGGTAACTATTATCCAGTGAATGAGTGTTATCATACAAGATTAATTCCCCTTTATTGTTGAAACATGATGTAATATGACTCAATTCATTGAATCAGTATAAATTTATAGAGTTTAAGATACTCACCATCACAAACTATAGAAAAGGGATGTCCTCATAGAATAAACTAAGTGAAATGGGGGAATCATCACACTACTTTCACAAAACTAGACAGACAATTACACCATTTAGGAATGGTTGAACATATAAAAAAATTCATTACAATGGAAAAAAAATATAGAGGTATCATGGGGATTTAATAATATCTCAATAAAAAAATAATTCAATAATATGGGGCCATGAGAAGTTGGTCCAGATGATAGGGACATGTGAAATTCACAGTCCTGGTAACCGTGTTTGTGAAGGTTGTGTCTATGTAGTGGATAAAAATGACATATGTTGAATAAGAAATTGTAATTTTATTATGTATGGTCCTAAACATGACATTTTTTATTCAAACTTTTTCACATGTTATTTACATATATCATTTATCAATTTCTAGACACAACAAACTAGTAGAGTTAGGTTTTCCTTACTTTACAGTCCCTAAAATCTCTTTGAATGATGAGGCTAAATCATTGTATACGAGAGTGAAATTTTTAGTACTTACATTACCGAGATACTAATGATGGATTAACATATCACTATATTAAATGGTTACATGATTGAACTTGTGAGGGGATTACCCAGATTCCTGAGGATCAGTGATATAATTTTACTGATAATTGATTGACTGACAAGAAATGTTATACAATATTTTTGAGTAATGATAATTAAACAAGAGTCAAAATAAATAATATTGGAAGAAATTTATAGTTTTATAATGTGTAATTATATTCATGATTTTCAATAAAATGATAAAGATTTATATTTATGTTTGTGTTGGTCATGTAGAAGTCCCTGAGATATCAACAATGTTTTAGCATAATATATGATCCACTGAACATCAAAAAATTCATGTGTTTTATTAGAAAATTGAAGGCTATTATTTGATCTTGTGTGGAAGTCTTCTATGGATAAAATAATTATCAACTATTATTATTTTTACATAAAATAAATTATACAAGGAATATATTCAAATGGAATCTTATAAGGATCATTACAAGAAGTTCTGTAACTCATCATTATGTTGGATTTTGGTAGATGTGGATTTGTTTGTTTAATCACAAAATAGTTTAAGAGAACTTCATGAGATAATATTTTATAGAATATAGGTTGATCACCCCTCTTATTCAACCTGAATCATATGTCTGTTTTGTGAAGAGATTCATTTTAGTTTACTTGGGAAAATAAGGTTTTTCATATATTTGATTTCATCAGTTGGGGAATAAAATTATGTAGTTTCATGAGAAGATAGAACTTGGTTTCATAATGAAATAGAGACAAATTAATTGGTGCGAATAATGGTATACAATCCGGTCTTATATCCATGTAATTTAAGCATGCATGAGGTACTCCATGTTCCTTATATTCGAATGTGGATTCCTAATCAAGAAAAATTTATTGATAGTGAGGGAATTGATTTAGAATGATACTCATCAAATAAGGATAAGAAAGTGTAGATAATAGATCATAAATTGAATCTACATCAATGTTAAATGATGCCAATTTAAAATTTTTTATGTCATTATGGATGGATCTTGAGGGAGAATTGGGAGGATGACATTGTTGCCTGATCTCGGTGGTCCGAGTTGATTGAACAAGAATTCTAAAGATACATATAGTGGATGAGATGAATATGGAGGGAGGTAGTATTAATATCCAAAAAATATAATGATGGTAAAAACCCTCATTTAAATTAATTAATGATGATTCTTTGTATTAATGTAGTCTAAAAAAATGAATTGATGATTAATGGATTTTCATTACGTAACGACCTTGTAAATACATTCTGATATTATTTTTTATAATAGCGTATTTTTGCATAGAGAAATCATCAATTACCAGATATAGTACATCGTTGATGTTGAATGAATAAAAATATTGAATAAATTTTATTTCAAAAGATTTATTTTTAAAAAAATTGTTGAATATCTCAAAAATGATGTGTCGTGTGTGAAATCCATGGACACAATTAGGTCTGGTTTAAGGGGTTTACCATATGCATGAAATAACATATGTCTGAGTCAGGAATTTTTCTTCATCACACATGAGGAAACCCTATTTAATATTTTTATTATATATTCGTAATGAAATAAAATAATATATCTTTAATGATGTGTTGTTTTGAGAAATTTACGTCTAGTGATAATTATATAGCGAGGGGTTTAACCTAGTAAGAATGAAATATTTGATAATGTGAGGTGAATAATAAAATATCATTTATGGTTATGTTATTTAAATTTTTTATTTATATTATTAAATATTTATAAATTATTTTAGTGTTTTTATATTTTATCTTCATCCATGAATTTTCTTACATTGTCACGCGTGTCCCAATGTTTTTTTAATTTCAAAAATTTTGACCCATTTAAAATTGTAATGCCTTAAATGTATAGAATTAAAGAACCCATCATTCATTTTATGATTAATAACATATTTTAACTATTGATTTAATTTGGGTTTTTGAATTCCATAATTTTCTGTCATAAATAGAATAAACAACTGAATTTTCATCCTGTTCTGATTCTATTGGTTCTAGATGATCCCAGAAAACCATTCTGTGCAATCTATCATGCTTCTTATAGTGGTTATATTTTCTATCCTAGAGTGGGATTCACCACTTTTGTGACTTTATGTGGAATATCCCACACCTCCATATTAGTTTTTTTAATTTAAATTTTTTCAATTTATGTAAATGATCACATTTATTCTACCAATTTTGATTTTGTAAAAATTATTGATTCAAAACATATACAAAACCCTAATTGTTATAGGGATAATTCCTCCAATTATTGATTGATTAATTACATTTTATATTATATAATATAATAATCATATGTTATTCTAAGATATGTAGAAAAATCAATTATGCTTTAATATTAATAAATTATCAAATGATGACTGTTATACAAATCATGGGATATTTAAAAAAAATCATGGAATATTTATATAAATGGATAGAATGAAAATTGTACCAATCATGGGATTTTTTTAATGAAAAAATGAAACAAAACCATAAATTATGATGTATTGAATGTGTTTCCTCTGAAAACTATTACCTACCATGGAATTATACACTATAAAGTGTTCATGATTTAACCCCATCTATAAACCATACAATACTCAATTATGAAATCATACAAAATATGTGTAATTAAATGGTTGAAACCATGAATCATGTCAAATATACCCTTCAAAACACCATATCCACCAATACTAGCCTCATAATGATTCTATATCACATCAAAACTCAATTTCATAAGAATACTAAGATTGGATGAGCTATAAAAAATGAAATCCTTGTGAGAATATTTCCAAAAACATATATTCTGTTGTAAGAGATCTCTATATGTTGTGACCTACATCTGTACATTGCAACTATACTATGGATTGAGTATACACAATTTTAAACCTCTAGAATTCAATTCCATATATATATATATATATCCATATCATAAGAACAGATATATTAAATCCCTGTTATGTATTGAGACAACTACATGAATCCCAAATCACTCAAATATATGTCCCCAATAGTTAAAATAAAGCCTCTACAATGAATTCTACATCAAGAGATAAAATTTTATCTCCAAAGGTATATACTTTAAATCATTTATTTTCATAAAAAATCAATTATATAAAAATAACAATGTAATGGGAATGGAAAATTCATGACATTACATTCAAAATCAAGTTAAATTAATAATATTTGAGGTATATTATGATTACCCTTTTATCTCCCCTTATCATTGATTAAATAATCAAAATTGTAAGTATTTTGTTATAAAAAATAATATGAATCATACTGCAGAATTTGATGTTTCTAAAAGTGAATTCTGACACCTCTAAAGTTAATTTAATATTTCTATTAAAAAAATAAAACACTTATTTTCATAAATAATATTTAAGAAACAATGTTTTTGTAGAAAATATTTCTTTTCACAGGTTATGTAATTTTTTAGTTCTATTTTTTAATAAATATCTATTTAAATTATAGTTAATAAATATTTTTATATGATAAAAAATAATATTAATAACGTCTTTTAGGTGTTATCAATTTAGAATATTTAGATAAAAATTATTTAATTTTATCGTAACATTTTTTTATGAAATTATCCATTTTAAAAATACCATGGTAATATAATATAACTTAGGTCACATATTTTTAAGCCTAAAAATAAATTTACATTGTTAAACAATTTGAGAAATTTTATTCATAATTTGAAAATGATTTAATGAGTATAAATTTTTGTAGGGGATAAAAATTTATTTCAAGAAATATGCACCTTGAAAATAAAAATAATTTATGAAAAATATATATAACACTGAAAAAATTAATTTATTTTTATATATTCTTATTAATTAATATTATATGGATTTTAAATAAATAAAAAATTCAAATTTCATATAAATATAATTAATCTGTTATTTTAATTGAGGTTCATTGAAAATAAACAAAACCTAAAAAGTTAGGATATATGCATAGTTTTTACTTTTATATTAAATATTCTTCAACAATACCATTATTGCAAATATTTATACCCAATGAATTAAATTTTATAAATCAATTGAAAATAAAATATTTAATTTCATTATATAAATAAATCTTATTATACTTCAAAAATAATAATAAATTTTTAATATATATAAATACTTTTAGAAATAACTATTTTATTTATATATTTTATTTGTTTCTATATTTTTTATTTCCACATAATAATATTATTAATTTTTTACTAAAAATAAAACAATAAAATCTACTTATCAGATACATTTTATATCATTTAAATATAGTTCCAGTGATAATACAAACATTTATAACAGCTATATTACTTCTATTACCTTATATAAATTTATTCTATTCATATACACTATATTACATTTCTCAATCCCTTTCATTATTGATATCCTAACTTGGTTTCCCATTTTTTTCATACTCATCTTTTTATAGGTTTATTTATATTCATTTTCATTATTAAGGATGATTATTTTATTTAAAGTATCCTATATTTAATGATTTAATTATTTTAAATTAATTTTTTATTTTTTATATATAAAGATTTAATAGATGTAATCCTCCATGTAATATATTATTTTGTGGCATGTAATTTTTTTTTCATGTACCTATGTATTAATGATTTTTTAATAATGAAAAATGATTTTATAGTATTTTTAATATATTTTGTAATATATGTTTCACTTAAGATAAAATATTTTAATTGAGAAGGATTGTAACGCCCCGACCCCATTTACCCAGAGTTGGTGCATTATTACATAACATTGGCATGATCACAAGAAAGATCAATTCTCGAAAGACCTATTGGTTTATTATCCTTGGAAGCAAGAGATATATTCATAATGTTTTACATTACATCAGAAACTGATAAAATACTACAACAACATAAGTTCTCCATAGTCCACACTATTATCCCCTCATAAAATCCCTACAGGTAATTCATTACTTACTTCATCACATCCTGGGAAAAATAAAACATAGAAAAGGGGTGAGCTCAAATTCCCAGTAAGGATAACAATATAGTGAAAACATTCAAAAATAAGCATAAACATTTAAGGCAATGTATAACTAAAACAAAAGCCTTTTAAACTTGAACTTCAACATAGTATGGAAAAAGTAAGATGAAATAATTCCATTTACTTATTCACATGGATATTCTGCTAATCGAATAATCACATGCACTATCAATAATGACTTTTATAATGATGGAATGCATAATGCCAGACTATCATAACCACATATCCAAGGCCTTGTGCCAAGACTACAAAAAAGATTTTGCCAAGGCCTTGTTCTAAGACACTAGTATGTCTCATGAGACCTACTGATTCATCGAGGAGATATAGCGGGCTCCACCCGTAACATATTAAGTCTAATGCATTCCCATATGAAAAGGTTTAAACATAACATAAACATTAGTATTAATAATATCATACAAAATGTCAATACTTTCACCATAAAATATAAATGGTATAAAAAATAGCACATCCACAGCCAAACATATCACAAAACCTTCAATACAATATAAAAGAATTGTATCATAATAAATCAACTTCAAATAAGCGTAAAATATATCAAAGGATGTCGACATAGATGAAATCAAAACTCTTTTTAGAGAAATATCTTTTTCTATTTTGGAATCATTTAAGAGTCTTTTATTTATGAAATAAAACATTTTCTTTGAAAATATTCTTATATGCTTATAAGGGGAGATTCAAAGATTTTATAATGGTGGAAAATAGCCGCACCCACTATATAAGTTAAAAAAACATTCTTACCTTAATTTTGTCAAAAGGGATAAAAGCACCATGTTTGGAAAAAGACAGAAAGCTTCCTTTATAAACCACTTATAAAAAGTCAAATAAGGGTATCAATGAATTTTACCCATATTCTTGTAAATAGTAAAAATATTTTGAAATACATTTTTATGAAACATGGATGTGGATGATAAAGAGATCCCAGTAGATTATTACGTATAAACAACCATGAATAATGAAGAGATTGTGAAATAAACCCTTACCTAGTACTTTTCCTTGGTTGGGGTAGGTTAACCTCTGTAGATTCTTGGGGTGTTACATTCTCCCCTCCTTCAAATAATTTCATCCTCGATATTTCTAGAATATTATCATATGAAAAGACTCGGGGGGTTATTCATCATAAGTTCCTCATGATCCAATGTTGCCTCTTCCATCGTATGGTTTCTACACAAAAAATTTACCTGATGCGTTGTCCAGTTTCTCAGTACTTGTTCTCTCATATCAATAATCCTGAGGGTCTCTTCGCAATAAGACAGATCAGGTTCCAGTTCTAATTCTTCATAGGTGAGTACATGCATTGGGTCATGCATGTATTTCCTCAACAGAGATATGTGGAACACATAGTGAACGTTGGGGAGACTTGGCAGCATTTCCAATCGGTAAGCTACATCGACAATTCGTTCTAGAATATCGAAAGGACCTATGTACCTGGGACTCAATTTACCTTTCTTACCAAAACGTATGACTCCCTTCCATGGAGATACCTTCAGGAAAACATGATCACTGACTTGAAATTCCAAATCCTTCCTTCGATTATCAACATATCTCTTCTGCCTACATTGAGCTGCTTTGATGTGATTTAAGGTTACCTTCACCTTTTCCATAATTTCCTCCACTAGTTCTGGACCTACATGTTTCCTTTCACCAACGTCATCCCAACAGGTTGGTGTAAGACATCTCTTTCTATATAACGCTTCATATGGTGCCATCTGAATACTCGAATGGAAGCTATTATTATAGGAAAATTCTACCAAAGGTAAATATTGATACCACAACTCCTGAAAGTCAAGTGAGCAATATCTCAACATTACTTCTAAGGTTTGAATAGTTCGTTCTGATTGTCCAATTGTCTGAGGGTGGTAAGCAGTGCTCAAAAGATGTTCAGTATCTAGGGATTTCGGAAGACTTTTACAGAATCCTGAGGTTAAACTGGGATCATGATCAGAAAAAATCGATAGGGGTTCTCCATGAAGTCTCACAACTTCATTAATATATAGTCATTCTAGACGTTCCAGGGGTAGATCTTCTCTTATAGAAAGAAAATGTGATGACATGCTAAGACAATCAATAATAACCCATATTGCATCGTTCCTTCTTGGATTCTTTGGTAGTCCCATGACAAAGTCCATCGTAATATTATCCCATTTCTACTCTAGTATGGGAAGAGGTTGAATGTCTCCTCTAGGGTGTTGCCTTCCAGATTTCACTTGTTTGAAAACCATAAATCTTGACACAATATCAGCAATCTCCCTCTTCTTATTGTCCCACCAAAAATGTTCCTTCAAATCTCTATACATTTTGGTTCTCCCAGGGTGTATAGGGAAATTGGAACTATGAGCATCATCCAGCAATTCCCTTTTTAGATCAGGTATATTGGGAACACAATGTCTCTTCCCGAATTTCAAAATTCCATCTTCATACACAAAGTCTTTCAATCTCCCATAATTCACAGCTTTAATCTTCTTTTGAAATTCTTCATCGTCGGTCTGAGAACTCTAAATCTTTTCTAGTAAAGATGGTTTGGAAACCATTTGAAAAAGAATTGATGTTTCACCTTCCCTGGTTATTCCCATGTCCATCATCACTA
This sequence comes from Viscum album, assembly GCA_963277665.1. Taxonomy (NCBI): domain Eukaryota; kingdom Viridiplantae; phylum Streptophyta; class Magnoliopsida; order Santalales; family Viscaceae; genus Viscum; species Viscum album. The sequence goes on from OY728132.1 coordinate 1,972,669,648, forward strand.
GATCCATGAAAATTGGATCCCTTTCAATTCTCATATTGTTCAAAAATCCATGGTCTTTTCTGCTCAAAGAATCTTCCACCTTTACTGGCCTTTCTCGGGTGGTAGTGTATCGTACAATCATAATCCTTGAGTAATTGAAGCCATCTCCTCTACCTCATGTTGTGTTCTTTTTGTGAGAAAATATAATTGAAACTCTTGTGATTATTATAAATCTCACATTTTTCACCATAGAGGTAGTGCCTCCATATCTTCAAAGTAATGATCATAGCTGCTAACTCGAGATCATGAGTAGGAAAGTTTTTTTCATGAATTTTCAACTGCCGTGATGCATAGGCAATAACCCTATCATTCTGCATAAGGACACAACCAAGTCCTTTCTTTGATGCATCACTATAAATAACGAACCCATCATTCCCCGATGGTAGAGTCAATATAGTAGCATTGATTAATCTTCTCTTCAGTTATTCGAAACATTCTTCACACTATTTTGTCCAAACAAATTTAACCCCTTTACGTGTGGGCTTCATTAATGGGTTATCCAATCGGGAAAAATTCTGGACGAAATATTGATTATAACATGCTAAAAAAATAAAACTACGTACCTCAGTTATACTCATCGGTGCTGGCCATTCTTGGATTGCCTTGGTCTTAGAAGGATCAATAGAGATTCAATATTTAGAGACAATATGGCCAAGAAAAGAAATCTCTTGAAGCCACAATTCACACTTGCTAAACTTCCCATATAATTCATGTCATCTCAGAGTCTTCAGGATAATGCGCAAGTGATTTTCATGATCTTCGTAGGTTTTGGATTATACCAAGATATCATCAAAAAAACCACAACAAATTTATCGAGATACTCCTTGAAAACTCTATTCATAAGATCCATGAATACAGAGGGTGCATTAGTCAATCCAAAAGGCATTAGAGTAAACTCGTAATGCCAGTACCTGGTTCGAAATGCTGTCTTCGGAATGTATTCCTTCTTCACACACAACTGATGTTATCCAGATCGAAGGTCAATCTTTTAAAAGTATTGAGCTCCATGCAGTTGGTCAAATAAATCATCAATTTGCGGTAGGGGATACTTGATCTTTATTGTTATAGCATTGATCTCCCTGTAGTCGATACATATCCTCATAGATCCATCTGTCTTTTTTGCAAAAAGAACAGGTGCTCCCCATGGAGAAACACTAGGGCGAATAAATCCCTTATTACTTAATTCCTCTAGTTGTTTCTTTAGTTCAACTAATTCTATAGTGGCCATTCTATAAGGGGTCTTCGTTATAGTCCTTGATCCATGAAATAAATCAATGGAAAACTCAACTTCTCGTTCTGGAGGATGTCCAGGTAAATCTTCTGGAAATACATCTACAAATTCATTCATAATAGGTACATACTCTATTTGAACATTCCTTTCTCACCCATAGTCATTTCATTATCTTCCTCCCCAATAATTGAATTTAGTTGAGCTACTGGGGGTGGATCTAGGTAAGAATTAGGTGGTGACGATTCTTCTCTAAAGATAATGTGTTCCTTATCATCATCATCATGAACCGTAGATTCTTTCTTCTTACAATAAATCATCGCATCATAGTTCGAATTCCAGTCCATACTGACGATTATATCAAACTAAATCATAGGTATGACGATGATATCATCAGATAAAGAACATTTATGTGTTCTAATGGGGACTTATTCACAAAACATTGTTGCAATGATACTTCCCTTAGAAGTTTTAACTGACAACTCCCTTATTAAATCAAATTGGAAATATATAATTTTCTAATCAAAATGGAATGATATGAAACAATGCGATGATCCAGAATCAAAAAATACATTTTCTAAACATGAGGAAACCATTAAATTACATTCCACCATGTCTTTCGGAGCTTCTACCTCAGCAGTAGTGATAGCATATGCTTGGACTTGATACCTTGGACTTTTCTGAGGTATGTTATCCTGACGCCTAGGACATTCATTTCCATAATGACCCATCTCACTGCAATTGTAGCACTAGAAATTGGTAGTTTCCTTCTTTCCCTTGAAATCACAAGCTTGGTGGCCTTTTTCACCACACTTGTAACAGACTACTATTACCTTCAAGCAAGTACCGGGGTATTTCTTACCACATTTACCACAGGATGGATGTTAAACCTTTCCCTTATTCCCTTTATTTCCATTCCCATATTGATAAGCAGGTATCTTCTTCTATTGCTTTAATTTAAAGTCATATGACTTATAGAATTCCTTTTCGATCTTGATAGCACATGAGACAATGTCTTCGTACGACGAGAAGGATTGTGATACTAATGCTCGACGGAGAAATGGTTTTAACCCATCAATGAAACAATCAATATTACTTCTTGGGTTATGTATATAATCTCCATCATACCTTGTTATCCTTGTAAATTTAGCCTCATACTTTGCGACATTCTCATCCTCCTTCTATCTTAAACTCAGAAATTACCTTTCCATATCTTCTCGATGGTCGCGAGGAAAGTATTTTTCTAAAAACAGATCATTGAAGTCCCTCCATTCCTTATTTGATACTTCATCATCTTCCTTCTAGTTTTGAATCAATTACCACCATTGATCAGCATCTTTAGTGAGTCGGTAAACTGCCATGATAACTTTTTCCCTTTCACTACTCCCAAAAGCCTGAAATATTTTCTCAAGGGAATTTATCCATTGCTCAGCTACCAAGGGATTTGTACTCCCATTGAACGTTGGTGGCTGTTTCCTCATGAATCGATCTAACATTGATCATCCACATTGTGGATCAGGGTGCTCCAAACGGGTAAGGATATTATTCATAACCTGAGTAAGATGTCCCAGTGTGGTGATTAGCTGACCGACACCAATTGCATTACCAGCTCCACTATAATAATCTTGAGCAAAAGGGAAATCCCTACATGGAGTGCGTCCATTGATACAGTTTCCGTTTCTTCCACTTGGTGCCATTTCTAAACAATGGAATAAACTAGATCATTTTATGAATCAAAATACATAATCCCATAATTATAAAACACTTAACATAAATTGAACTATTTATGGATATAATCCATAATCATAAAAATGTTTTCTTTGAGGAAGTATATACTGATAAACCCTTCATAATTATTTGTAATGAAAATGAGAGTTATCCTAAGCACATCCCCCAGGAGTGTCTTAACCAAGAGTGCAGCAAGGCCTGATGTCGTGCACCAGTTCCCGTTCGAGTCTAGATCAAAGCGGTGTTTTTGTGTTTTACCCCTAGGTACATCTGTGCCAGATCCGCCTCTACCTGCTCGTATCTAGATGTGGATGTATTGCTCATAAAACTCACAAAATCACTACAATACCAAAATTATAGGATGTTCTTCTATACTAATCCTCAATGTTCATCATAGGTCTACGTGCTCTAACCAGAGTTTATCTAAATCTAGCTTCCAAGGTTTGTACTAAACTTCCCCTGATACCAACTGTAACACCCCGACCCCAGTTACCTAGAGTTGGTGCACTATTACATAACATTGTCATGATCACAAGAAAGATCAAATCTCAAAAGACCGGTTGGTTTAGTAGCCTTGGAAACACTAGATATATTCATAAAGTTTGAGATTATATCATAAAGTGAAAAACTACTACAAAAACATAATGTCTCCATAGTCAACACTATTATCCCCTCATAAAATCCATGCAGGTCATTCATAACTTACTTCTTCATATCCTGGGAAAAATAAAACATAGAAAAGGGGTGATCTCAAATGCCCAGTAAGGATAACAATATTGTGAAAACTTTCAAAAATAAGAATAAACATTTAAGGCAATGTATAACTAAAACAAAATCATTTTAAACTTGATCTTCAACATAGTATGGCAAAATTAAAATGAAATAATGCCATTTACTTATTCACATGGATATTTTACTAATCGAATAATCACATGAAATATCAATAACCACTTTCATAATGATGTAATACATAATTCCAGACTATCATAACCACATAGCCAAGGCCACGTACCAAGACTACAAATAAGATTTTGCCAAGGTCTTGTGCCAAGACACTTGTTTGTCTCATGAGACCTACCGATACATAGAGGAGCTATAGCGGGCTCCACCCGTCACATATTAAGTCCAATTCATTCCCATATGAAAAGGTTTAAACATAACATAAGCATTCGTATTAAAACTATCATATGAAATGTCAATACATTAACCATAAAATATGAATGGTATAAAAAATAGCACATCCACAGTCAAACATATCAAAAAACCTTCAATACAATATAGAAGATATGTATCATAATAAATCAACTTAAAATAAGCGTAAAATCAATCAAACGATGTTGACATATATGAAATCAATACTCTTTTTAGAGAAATATCTCTTTCTATTATGGAATAATTTAAGAGTCTTATATTTATGAAATAAAACATTTTCTTTGAAAATATTCTTATAAGCTTGTAAGTGAAGCTTCGACGATTTTATAACGGCGGAAAATAGCCGCACCCGCTGTATAATTTAAAAAAAACATTCTTACCTTAATTTTGTTGAAAAGGTTAAAAGCACCTTGTTTGGAAAATGATGGAAATATTCCTTTATAAACCAATTATAAAAATTCAAACAAGGGAACAAATTTCATTAACCCATATTCTTTTAAATAGTAAAAATGTTTTGAAATACATTTTTAAGAAACATGGATGTGGATGATAAAGAGATCCCAGTATATTATTAAGTATAAACAACCTCGAATAATGAAGAGATTGTGAAATAAACCCTTACCTTGTATTATTACTTGGTTGGGGTAGGTTAACCTCCGTTGAAGCTTGGGGTGTTACAAGGAAAATTATATTTGTGAATTTATACAAAATATTTAATTAAATAAAATTATTCCTAAAATATATTGATTCATAAAATTTTTTATTTACACTTAATGATGTAAAATGGATATGGGTATGAATTGTGATATACTTTTGAACTCAACATCATCAATAATACTAAAACACACAATTTATCTTTAAAATTACTAATATATTTGGATGAAACAAGATTTACTCAAAACAAATTTCCTTATATATCGAGATTTATTATGTGTTTCTGGGTATATAACCATAATAAATTTGTTTTCATAATCTCATTTCTAGTGAAATACTAATACCAAACATGTTATTATAATATCATAAAAAACCATATTATGATATGAATAGAAAATTTAATCCTTAGACGTCTTCTCCTATGAAAACATAATTTCAATGTATAATACATTCATAAATATGAAATTGATGGACCAAAAGATAACTCCATTAGTTTATCAAAGGTTAAACACAGTTTATCCATCTTATGTTCTCTCATAAGTATTATTTTATTAAATATTTATATTCAATTTTAATCTTTTTTAATAGATCATAACTATCATTTGAAACATCCAAAACATATAACTCTTGAGTTTGAAACCTAGTGTGTATTTTGGAAAAAAAAAATTTCCAATAAGTGAAGATTGAGATAATACCAAAATACTATTTTTCTTGTATAATTACATCTATGTTCAAATTTTATTTTTCCTACATCCATTTTCATTAATCCAAATTTTTATTGTCTTTTTATAAATTCTCAAACATTATACATGTCTATAATTATAATATGTTATTCTTATATTTTGTGAAATCTATATGATTTTTAATAATCTACTACAGTCTTAACTTATAATAATTATTAAATCATCATCATTTATACATTATTTTGAACAAAAAATTCAAGAAAAACTATATGATAATAATTCCAGATAGATTTTACCCCGTATATACCATAAAATCTCTTTATAATAAATATATATGTAATGATATCCACTTTTATTTGATGTTATCATATTCAGAAAAAATATCTCAATTTTTTTGATATGAAATAATGTACTAGACCATTGAAATTCATATATGATAATCATGTATTCATCAAACCCATTAATTTAATATATAATATGTATTTATATTAATTAGAATTCCATAGACACTAAATCTCATATCAAATTCTAATAAACACATTCATTACATAATTTTAATTCATACTACAAAATAAATAACAAATTATCCTACCAAAATTATAATATCAATAGTAAATATCATGTTTAATTTGAAATCATAACCATCATGGTGTAGAGTATTAAATTATTTAAGGAATATATATAAAATCAAAATCAATACTCAGTCCCATATTATAGGAATTTTCCCTCTAAAACAAGAATTTTTTTTATTTGAGAATGTGTCTTAAAAATTTCCCATTGAAATTCACCTCACATCCTACCCATATTGTAACATCATACTAGATAATATTACATATAATTGGATAAAAAACATGTATTAAGAATATTGAGACAAAATATTATGAAAGGGGCAGTGTATCACATAATCCATAGTTGATTAATTTAATGAATCTAACCCATGTATACCATAGATGGTTTCTCGTTAATTACATTAACAATCGATATCAATGATTGAATATCAATTTAATAAAAGTTACATTACTCTTGGTGAATTAATTATATACATCATTACCATATCGAACATGAACACACTAATAAAACATTATTATTTTTAAATAAAATCATTATTTCCTCTACAATGTCAATTTATATCATTCGTAGTAAATTACATTGATTTATGAAAAAGAAACAAAAATAAGGGTTACCAAAAATTATTACTATGATCCATCGACAATATAATCTATCATTAATCCTTATGAATAAAAACCATTTACATTTAAATAATAGAACATAATTACAATTTAGATAATTTGAATATCATGATTTGATAAAGAATTTTCTACATTGAAGGTAAATAACATAACACACATATTATTTAGTCAATTACATGAATCTCTTTAATATATAAGAAATTATCTTTACGTGAAAGTAAATAATGGAACACAAATTCCATTTAATAAAAAACATGAACAACATGAATATATAATGAATTATTAATATTAAATGTTTAATAATTGAATATAAAATCCATGGAATCATTACCTTGACTATATTGAATATATAAGCCATAATAAATATGGAATTATAAATATATAAACACACTAAAAATTTAACCAATATCGACACCATCATTAATAGATATGGTATAATTAGTATGGAATGGTGAAATATAGAAAAGTTGTTCCATTTATAAAATTATTAAGAAACAAATGCATATATATATGATATAATTTGAAAAAATTATAAATGATAATAAAACCTAAATTCATACTGATGTAAATTCTAAATTATTTGATAAAATTATCTCATGAATCCTTATACAACTATTTCCCAGACCGTTTACTAGATAGTTTAAAAAAATTAGTAAAATACAATTTTATTCTTGCTCATTGACCCACCTTGGGAGACCACTGATACATTTAGGGGGATATAAAATTTTAGGCCACATGGTTCAATGCAGATTTAAATCATTCCACTTATATTATAAAATAAATATAATTCGTGAATAATATGGCTTATTTGAAAATATATTTTTTTTAAATAAATAATTCACATTTATCAAAAGTTACGAAGATAAAAACACCAAATTCTATAAAGAATACTATATTTAGAAAATATATATATTTTATTATATATAAGTAAAAATGATCAATAATAGTTATATTTATGTGAATATTTCCAACACCCATATAAAATTTAATATTTCAGGGGAAGGTTAATGAACAAAATAGAAATCAAGAAATAGAATTTCGAAAAGTTTGTATTTTGAAAATTCAGAAACCATCCTTATATTGGAAAAGGATAATATTAATACAACATTTCACTTGTTGATAGTTTATGTAAAATAAAGTGCTGATGTCATTGATGAATAAAAATTACCTAAAAATAACATTAAAAAATATTCACAAAAATTTAATTTTCACATATATTATCTTAAAATATAAGTTTATAAAATATTATATTTTTTTTCATATTCAAATAATATTTTAATTATGTAATTTAATATTTTAAAATTTTATTTACTAGGAATGGTGGATATTTTTTAGGTCATTTACAATAAAATTTTAATTTAATTTATATTTTTTAGAAATACAAAGGAGTTTGGTGGGGAATATTAGAAGAATATTCTATTTATTTGTTTAGGAAATATAACATCAGTAGTAGTTCTATAAATAATTAATACATACAATATGAAAATAAATGAATAATTATTTGAAAAAAAATGGGAATATAAACGATATTATACCAATGACAGAAATGAATTAGTATTTTTTAAATACAAAATTTCAATTAATTTAACAACAATGAAGTGGAATCGTTATACTATTATAGGAAAAACGTAATGAACAAAAATTGTTGTATAAATATAAGGTGTTTGTTAGCCACATATTTAATTGTTTCCTTCATTGTAAATTATAGAACTAACAATCTAGATTTAATAGATATTGTGAAAAAACCTGTTACAATAATCATAACATTGATGTGATAAAAAAAAATTTATTAATAATTTCAATTTAATATATATCCACAAAAAAATTAATATAAATCCTAATATATTAGTAAAAAAATTCACACAAAATTTGAGAGTGTCATATGCAATGAAAAAGTAATATATCCCATAGAAAAAATTCAGTTATGAAATTCATTAACACTTGTGAATTTTCATTTCATAATCCATTAGATGATTTAATTAAAAATTAAAATTAAAATTACATGAATTATAAATGAATCATGATACTAAATGTAAAATGTGTAGTATTTATAGCAATTAAAAGATGTTTGTTTAATGACATTTAAATATGGCTAAATGATTTGAATTTGGAACAATGTTTCTAACCATACAAATATTTTTGGTAGAATATTTTTTAACCTCAGGTATAATGGTTTTAGGATGATATTAATTTATAGTAGATAATTATTAATATAAAATAATATTTATTCCACATATAATATCTTATCACATGTTCATTAATAATATTTCACTATATTAATTTTTTTATGTTTTAATATCATTTTTTTCAAATGTGTGTTTTTTCATTAATGATCAAATTATTTCAAAAATTATAATGTTCCAAAATTTCAAAAAAATATATTAATTTTAAAAATTTAATTTTTTATTGTATATATTTCAAGATTCATTTCTAAAATCTGAATATGGATAATTGATCAAGCTACCACAAGGATATTGTAGGGCGTATAAACAAATAACTGGAATTATAATTTCTATAATGGTTTAATGGGTAAGGTGGTAGGTTATATATTAATTTTAAAAATTCAATATAATTCAATATATAAAAAATCATTTAACTAAATTTATCCTTATTAACTTCTATATAAATTTTATTTCAATAATGAATCACATCGCTCTATGAGGGTGTGGTCCACTTTACACACACGCAATGCGATATTAATTTAAAAGAAAGAAATTTAAGATGTTATATGTGATATAAAATATATATAAGTATAATAATATCATATATATATATATATATAATCAATCATTATATCCATCCTTGATTGGTGGTAATGGAAAATGAATTACCTCAGTTTTTTAGGAATGATATCGTCATAAAAACGATCGATAGTTTCATTTACCATTAGATTTAAGGGGATATTAATATAAGAAATTCACATTAAATAATTATGTAATATTAAATATAATATTACTATGATATTAATTATTTATTTTTTATTAATATTTTATTGAGTTTGATGATTTTACATAATAAATAAATGAGTTTATAAATGTAACCTCTTCTACATACTACTCTTTAGGTTTTCAGATAAATAATTTCAAGGATGATTTTATAATAAAACATTGCCCTAGGATTTGCATAAGTGATTAAATATGATATTTTTTTAGTTCTGTGTATGATAAAAATGAAATTATAATGTACTGGAAGTGTAATGATGGGAGGATAGGTGTGTCCTTTTATATGAGGGAAATATGAAAAACATGGAATTTTTTTTAACAATTCAATTACAGAGATGTTTCTATAATTCTATATAAACCCAAAAATTTTCATTGTAGACCTATACAGGATCTTAGGTTATAAATTTCAAAAAAATTGGTTTTGTTGAAGTTTTATGTCATTTTATACATTTTCCATCATAGTTCATCCTCTCGGTAAACCAAATTTTACCTTTACCGCTATAATTATTTTTTCTTTATTTTTATTATTTATTATGGAGAATAATTATTTAGATAATATAAATTAATTTTATTCCAAATATGTAATCCATTTTTTTAAACATATTTCACATAATTGGTAGAATCAGATTTAATAGTATACCCATAAACATGATAAAAAATATGGTTTCTGGAGAGATTATTCTAAAATTTATTGAAGGTTTTAATATCCAAATTTAGTATTAAATTCATTAAAATGACCTAAATTAGTTAATGTTTATTATAATTCAATAAATTTTACATTTAATCTAGTTTAATATATAATTTATCATTGTAAATAATTTATACATAAGACAGTTCCCAATAATGATCCGTATGTTTCACTATTAATTATATTATGAAATGTTTTTAAAAAAACATAGAACATTTATCGTAAAAATAATTATAAAATATTACAAGATTAAATTTTTTTTATAAACTAATAAATCTAAATGGGGTAATGATTAATATTATTTAATGAAGGAAATGTGTGACTAAATAGTTTTTCATTAAAATATAGTTTTTTAGAAATATTTAAACACTCTTTTAATAATTATTATTTTATTTTTAATAAATATATAATCAATATTTTCATAAAATGGTAATGAAATTAATTAACACTATGTAATATTAAATTCAAATCCCAATGGGTGAAATATTTCAAATGGAAAATTATGATTTCTTAAATTATTACTTATTAAACTAATTGTTTATCCTTGGGTCAGTATTTTAACCATATAAAAGAATCATATTGCATACAATATTAATATTACTCAGTGATTGGAAATTGATATGGCATCCCTTACATTGTTCTTTATTTGGGTTGATATTTATTTTATCACCTATCTAATTGTTTAAATAATGTTATTAATTTATTCCATATCTATATTCATATAATATCATATATGGCGCTCTAATGACTTTTTATCATAGGTTTGATAAACTTATTTTACTATTTTTGTTGTTTCACGTGTTAATCGATTTGTTTTATAATTTATTGTTTTTTCATGAAGCTCGTGTTCATGAATTAATTATATAAAAAAAATATCTACATAATTATATTACTGTATTAAATTTTATTTTTGATTTCATTTTTTGAAAAATTATTTATATTTTATCTTGGTGATTGGATCACATTACATCCTGGAGATGGTATATAGTACTTTCAATTAATTGAAATTATCATATCATTAATGGATGAATGTGAGAGGTGGTGCGTTATATATAATTTTTTCAAAATAAATATAATTTCACATTTATACAACATATATTCACTAATTTATCGGTATTACCCTATATATAAATCTTTTGTGAAAAATTAATCTCATTGCTTCCTGAGGTGGTCGTCCCCAATACACTTGAGCGACTTTATCATTTGATAAATGGAATTTACTATAAGATGGTTTTTATGTTATTAAAATTAATGAAGCATAAAAATATAATTAATATAATATAAATATAAAAAATATCTCATTACATCAATCAATTAAAAGTGGTGATGGATGAAAATTTTCATCGGTTAGTGACGTGGTAGTCCACCATACACACAACTGATGGGTTTTTTCCCCATGTGACTAAATAGAAGAAGGATATAGGTCATGAGAACAACACAATAACATCTATGTGTAGATATGATAATTCATATATAATATAATCATTCATTATTATAACAAATGAAATTCAAATAATAAAAAATAATAGAATGTGTGTTTATGAATGTTACCTCTTATTCTGACAACTTTTTAATGATTTCCCAATAATCCTTCCTAAGATGACATTATATTAAAAAAATTGATTTTGGATTACTTAATCAGAGTAAGATTTTAATTTTCAATTTATTGACATATATAAATGGATTTTAATATTTTAAGTGTGAAGTGAAATGGTGGATATTTAGGAATAGGGGATAGATAACACATGGAATTTTGGAAAAGATTCAATTCATCACATGTTGTTAATATAAAAAATTACTAAAAATATTACATTATCAACCATTTAATGTTTCATGATTAAAATGTATCCATAAAATGGGTTTTGGTCATTTTTTGAATCATTAAAACCATTATATATCTAGTTTAACAAACAAAAACCCTATTCTTACATCAATCATGGTATATAAATTTTATTGTTGTTAGATTTAGTTATTATGAAAAGGTAAGATTTAAATATTAGATAATATAAATATTGATTTTTAAAAATATGTAATCCATTTGAAAAAATTCAATTAAATGAATTGGATTAATCTCACTCAAAATAAAACATAGAGACATGAAGAGAATGTGTGTATTCAAAGTGAAAAATATTAAAAATATATAATATTTTAATAATGAAATTTAATAGTGAAATTATTCAAATTGCTTAAATTATTTATATTATAATCTAATTTTATTTATTTTAATTGAGATCCATTTAATAATTTAATTTATTCTTATATATTATATAAATTTATAGTTACTTTTAAATAAATATTATTATTATTCATTATTCATTGATAATTGGAAATTTTCAGATAAACTACAAAAAATTAAATAACGGTAGTTTTTATATGATTATATTGAAATTTTAATTCAATTTCTATAATAAAAAATTTAATATTGGATAAAATTAATTTTTATAATTTTTTGGAAAAGTACTACTCGACAATTTTTTATAAGAATACATTTTTTAGAAAACCATAATTTTCATTTAAATGATTCCTAATCCATTTTAAATAAATTGAAACTATAAATTTAATAATTATTGTATATAATTCATAAAGATAAATTTAATTCCTTGTTTATAATGTTATTAAATATTACTGTTGATTAAAGCTCAGAGTTTCATGTTCCTAAATCTATATAATAGGATATAATTATAGTAAAAAATAAATAAATACCAACGAACCTCCTTCAACCCTCAGTTGGTGCTTGAAAATGTAATCAGTTCATTAATTATTTAATTACCATTTATTGATAATAGGTCAGATGAGGTATATCCAGAACTGATGTCACCTCAGGATAGTATATGTTTTGATGTTCCCATGACGTAACAAGGAAACTTGTAAATGATATCTGTCAAGGGTGTTCTTGGGTAATAATCAATGTAACGTAGAACATGTGGAATGAAAACATCATATTATCTAAGTCTATATAATGGTTAAGAGTGTAATCCAAAGAGTATAAGCCTTGTGATTCCACAATAAGGAATCTATTGAGTACAATGGGATCGACCAAGGTAAAAAAAATTAAGAAAAGACTAGGACCTATGGGATTTCACCGCGACACATATTAGTCCATGCTACATCAAAAGAGTGCATCTGATGTATCCTGTAATAATGTATAGTATAATAATACACATAGAATCTGATGAATTGACAAGAACCAGAGTCTAGTTGGGTGTATGCCTAAGAAAACAGCATCCTTGAATAGAAATGGGGTTCATAATACCATAGGTACTCTCCTCTCAGAATCCAAGGTTTACTAGAGTCAGATAATTTTTATTTGATTATATAATCATGGGATCATTCATTTGGTTCAAGCCATGTCTACTATTAGTGTGGACATGACAATTTGTGTTGTATCCATTAGTTAATTCTTAATTAATCATTAATTCATATTCAATTATAGAGGTTCAATCCACTTCCTTCTATCACTATATAAAGGGGTTCTATGGACATTAAAATATTATTCAATTTCATTTGATAAGGCTAAGTTATATACAATGTATACATTCCACAACAGATTTCAAAGTAAATAATCAATATTAAGACCTCGCGTTAGGAGGGTCAAGTGGAATGAATAAATAGTATATGCTATTTGAACATTTTCATTTATAACAAACCATTTATTATATGAAGACTCTCCTTAAAGAAGGAAATGAAAATGAACACCAAAACGACAGCTTAAATGTTCCAAAACTAAAAAAAACACAGATATGGCATAAACATCATCACGAGGAAGATTGAGTTATAGGTGTTACTATTAACAACTAATCACATATTTGGAAATAGAAAAACCATACAATTAAACAAATCATAATCCCGACATATAATCCTAATAAATTTCTCCCAATGAATTCAGTGGATCCCACAAAAATATTTCCAAATCAATAAACATTACATATGAGTTATAGGCCACCACCTTAGAATTTAAGGACTCTCCTACTCTAGTATTGGCCCATGATTTAGATTAGATTTGAGTACATCAACGAAAAGGAATGAAACACTCACATAATGATATCTTGGTCGAGATCAAGAGACAAGAATAACAACTAAAAAGGACAATATTACCTGTTATTGTGCATCCAACGTGATGAAAAAAAACTTGATAGGATGTTGGAAGAAAGAGATCTCTTGTTCCATTTATTTTTCCTTAAAGAAGATCCAAAATGTGAGTAAAGGGGAATAATTCCAATAGATCTTAGATTAGTTAGGAAGAGGGGGTTAAATTGATCCTTAATGGCTTTTAAAAGAATTTGCCAGGAATTTTTTCTTACACATGGTTTCATCACATTATTTGTCAAACTGTGCACATACTGTGTGAGATGGTTCATCCAAAAAAACATCCTTTATATGGTTTGACCTAACTATGCACAACCCATGCATTGGTACATGCGTCGTGCCTAATTTCCCAAATATATTGGATTTTGGATCCAAACAATCCCCTTACACCCTCAGAATCTTTACTAACTCACTAGTGATCCATATTGAGTCCAATATAATGATTTAGACTTATAATTAATGGATCCACACCTGAGTGGGAAAAAATTTTGTTCTTATAGTCTTCCACCATAAAAGAGATCACCCCCATTTTCTCCCCAATGTTATAGAAACAATGTCAAAGGTCAACCCAGTCCATTTAGAACATTCATCATCTTTCTACTCCTGAGTCCCATCTTGTTCTAGGTTGCACAACAATAGAACCTGTACAACAGGGATAAAATTTCATAGGGGAGCCTTTGTTCTCTGGTTGATGATTCATACTTGATACACCTTAAATTTAAATTTATCATCTAAATAAACTTCCTTAGGATAAAGAGTACGAGAGAAGTCAGCATTATATTGGAGAAGCTATAAGACATGAAATATGTAGTTCATGGCATAGTATATATGATGTAGAAGTAAGTGATAGGCTATCGACCGGACTCTCTCTAGAATTTCAAACTGCCCAATGTAATGGGGTGACTGATTTCCCTACTTCATTAACCATATTTTCTCTATCTTGGGTGATACCTGAAAATTAATGACCCCCAAACTCAAACATAATAGGTTGTTGATAGAGATCTCTATAATATAGCGGTCCTGATTGAGCAGTAGTAATATGCTTCCTGATTAGATTAACATGTTCTAAAACATCCTAAACAAGATGAGGAACTATTAGAGAAGCCTCACATTCCTCTATCCATTATAAGGGATAATAACATGTTCAACCATATATGTCCTCAAAAGGATCTATCTGGATGATCGCTTGAATATGGTTATTTTAAGCAAACTCGATGAGAGGGATATGATTCTCTAAAAAAATGTCGAAATCAAGTACATTTACTCAGATTATATCCTCAAAAACATGTATTGATAATTCCATTTATCATTTAAAGGGTGAAAAAATATTATTATAAGAACTTGAGTCCCCATATATTTCTACATTCCTTTCCAAAACCATGAATTGAAACGATAATCCCTATTTTAAAAGATAGTACATGGAACATCGTATAGATGTATGATCTTAAAGACATACATTCATCCTAACTCATCATCTGTGATATTATCTTTTATAGAAATTATGTGGAGTGATTTCATTTCTGGTTCAATGAGTACCTTGATTGCATCACAACCCCTCAAAGACCTAGGTAATCCGTCAATGAAATCCACAGAAGCATCATCTCATTTCCATTTTCGGATTGGAAGTGCCAGCAAAAAGCATGAATCAATTTGGTGCACCACCATCACCTGCTGATAGGTGGAACACCTAGTGATAAAGCATTAAATTTTTCATTTAATTCCTGGTCAACAACACTAGAATCATATATATTGATACATATTCGAGATTCCAGGATGAACTACCCACTATGGAGTGTGGTACTCATTCATAAACACTTCTCTCATATCTGTATGAACCAAGATACGTCCAGATAGATGCAAGGAGTCATCTCTATCTGAAAGCCATTCCGGAGGTGGGTTATCTTCTTATATACAATAATGGAGAACCAAACCATCAGTATATGAAAACTGTTTAAACTTCACCTTATCAATGATAGAATAGGTAACATTTTTTAGATAAGAGGCAATAATACTCGTGAATGTCATGGGACTCAAAATGATATTCATAAACTAGGTCCATTAACATCTATTCATCTCTGGCTTCGTGTACATCATGTGTTTGAGTTTTCCAACTCAGTGCATATATGACAACATTTCCCTTTCTATGAATATATGAAAACAAAAAATAAAAGTAATTCATTTATTTCACTCATCTCCACTGTATGATATTCATTACTTGCTGTGAAAAGGAATTCTTGAGGCTATTGTGATCTGTATACTCCAAAATGAACTCCCTCATTAGATAATTTCTCCTACAAAATAAATAATGTACAACTGTTGCTAGCTCAAGGCCATGTGTCGAGTAATTTTACTCGTGAGGCCTAAACTTCTGAGATCCTTATGTAACCACATTGTCTATGTGCAACATCACTTTTTTTAGGGGAATTCATAATGCATTTCAGAAGATCACCTAACTATTATAGGGATTGGGAATAATCAAAATTGGTGTTAAGACAAGCATCCCTTTTAGTTTTTGATATGATTTATCACATGGTTTTGACCATGCGATCTTGACAGCATTCATTTTAATGCCAGTCAAAGGTGATGTAATATTTGATATTTCTTGTATGAATGGAATTTAATATATATCCGACACAATGTAACTCATGATATCAAACACATTCTTCGGATACTCTTATAAAACTACAACACTAACTTTTTCAAGGTCATCATATTTTGTTAATAATGAGATAAAATGACCCATCATGTGGTCTATGTAAATAAATAAGTCACATGTATAATGAATGGTTTAAATCTAATTATCTATCATGGTACTCAGAATGATCTGAAGATGTTTGAAATGGTCCTTACATGTGATACAATACACCATGATTTTGTCTACAAAGACAACAAAAATGAGTCCAAATAGTGCTGGAAACCCTTATTCATCAAAGATGAGAAATGTTATGGCATTTTAGTAAGACTTAATGGCATAATCATATAATTATACATGTCATTCATCATATGAAAATCTATATGAGGTATGTCTGATGGTCTAACTCGCACATGATGATAACCCGATCTTAATTAAATCTTATAGAACACTATTACTCCTCAAATTTAGTTAATGAGATCATCTATTCAAGAATGAGGATGTTAATTTCTAACCTTAAGTGGGTTCAACCTTTGGTAATCCATGCATACACATACGGTTCCAGCTTTATTCTTAGGGAAAATAATGAGTGAACCCCAAGAAGATGTACTATACCATATAATGCATTTGGTATCTCGGTCCTATATCTTCTACTTGAGCTCCTAAAGCTTTATAGATTCCATCCGGTATAGATGAATTTACACTAGTGATTATCCTCGACCAAGATCTATTGTATATCTATCTATTTATTAAGAGGTAAGAAAAAAAATTAATAGGGAATGTCGTTCCTAAAATGATCTACTACCAGATGGAAATTAATATTATGTAAACCCAAACCCTACATGAAATTATTTAAAATCTGGTGGGTCACATCACCTATCCCCGGATGCTTCTATCCATCTCTCCCATCTTGGACATCATGTGATCCATGGAAAAGGAAAATAATGCCTTCTGGTAATGTAAATAAGACCACGATGTGATATTAGTCTAAAAAGGACTGATAGTGGACTAACCAGTCCATCATGATAATTCCATCGAATCCCATATTCTCAAAAAATGATATTCCACAAGAAAGGGAAACATCATACCTCATGTAGATAGTCACTAAAAAATTCTATTCCCTTCTTCAGTATTCCCAATGGTGTATCACAAAACAACTCACTTCTATTTGTGGAGCATATATTGATTGTTTTCAACTCGAAGCTGGTGTAGAAAATCCTGTATAGACACTGAAGATGATCTATTCATATTCAAGATCGATATTCCATAGGGTATCAATCATAATATGGATACTTATACCATTTATCCAACACTAATGACACACCACAAAGCTATCAAACTAGATACTCTGGATTCCATTTCCCTGATGAGAAAAATCAAAGAAATGTTCTTTCCACCGGAAGAACTACTAGCTTTATGTGGCACTAATCTTTTTAACCTGGAACTGATGTCGTCCCTCCATATATATGAAGGGATAAGGTTATGATAAACTATTGAAGAAAATGTATAATGGTGATGGACATTCACCTATGATTGGATGGGGTACTGGAGCCTATCCTCAAATCGTCTAACATAGAATAGCTCACCAATAGCTACTAGCAGTACAAAGTGAAATAAATTAGTTAAATGTTCCCAATATTGGAAAACTGATATAGAACACTACTGAAGATGAATGAACTCTCTGTCCCTATCATCTATCAGTTCTTGAGGAACAAACTGATCATATATGGTAGTCTATTAATCAACCCATAACATTACATAGTGATGACCAACCTAGTTAACCACATCCCACTAATGATTTGATGAATCACAAAGCATGTATATATAATTAATGAATCTCCTCTCTGGAGGCATTTAATGATACTCAAAGATAGAGATCATGGCCTCTATTGAATACTCGATATTCAGAGAGATGTAATCTGTTGAAAATTTAAGAGGATGCTACTACTAGAACACTCAGGTCAGATCATCCATCATAGGTGCAACACATATATAACTAATCCTAGACTATAACCAATTTAAGAAATATAAATGGATGGGGCATCAGCACCTCGATCAGGTATAGAAGGTTGTGCCTCATGTGGAACTCATAGATGTAGGATTGGAAGATCAGGGCCCCCCATGTGTGGATCATGGTCGCCACCACCCTCATGGATAATGAATTGAAGATTTCCTAGTAGCATTGATCTAAAAATTACATAAACCCACCTTAAAACAATATTAGTATCATAAGTTAATATCATAAGAACACTCTGAAGGTATGAAAACTCACTACCCAAGGCATACCTTCCAAAACTAACTGCATAGGAAACTGAGTATTGGTAAGTTCTCCAATATATGTTTCGTGTCATTTTTCAGATAATTTCAACATTAACTCCTTTAATATTCATAAAAATGATAATGCTTGATAATTATGTGCATACAATTCATTTTAAATGATAGGGTTCAAATTATAATGTATTTCTATTTCCAAAGAATTAGGGACTATACACTTATAACCATAGATGAAACCCATTAATTTATAGCATAATGGGTCATCTCAGTAAATTACTCATCCCAATCTATGAGTGCATATACAGCTCTTAAATTGATAATAAAAATCACTCAATAGTAGCCTATGTAATACCACTATATGTAAACTATCACAACATCAGTCAATAATTACAATCCTGTCAAGAAATGCAATGCAGTGAAATAAAAATATATGGTGTGGAAATATGCATAACATGTGAGCGACAAAGGTCAATAATGATTCATTTAACAATGCTCCTTAACATCATATCATCAGGCTATGGATGAAATAAATAATCAAAAAAGGTAATAATCAACAACACCACACACAACATGTGTGTCACCTATAGCGAAATAATTTCATCTATAGTTTGAAAAAGTAGAAAAAAAAATTAATATTTTGGTAACATGGAATTTTGCCTCAACCATGGATTCACATCGCCCAAGAAATGTTTCTAACCAATTACTAAGTATTCTAATTCTCCAATATTTTATCACAAAATTGTAATGAATGAAAATATTCCACCTTTGATACCACATTGTGATATCATGGACTCAGTTCCAACACAACTGATGCCCTAAGCGTAGTGGCCCACATGGCCTCAAACGCATCTCCCCAAATGCCAGAGGATGTTGACTAGTAGTGGGAGCCTAGATTCTATCTGTGTGGATACTATCCCTTTAGTTGTAGAGTGTAGTGATGTTGAAGGATATAAAAAATAGTAAAATGAGTATGAAATATAAATAATTGGAATAATCTTACTGATGAAATATATAAACAAGAATAATAATAATTGTATCCATTTGAACAATGATGATATAATGTCATGTCACTAGAAATTTGGAAAACATGGATACACGACAATAGGAATAATGTGTTCCACTAAGAAGAAAAAAACAAATGCTACTCCAACAATCCTGAGATCCAAATCAGTATTTTGCTATCAACCTCCACCTTAAACTATAATAAATCTAGTGTTTGAATCAATATGCTTCCATTTCCAACAGCTGGATGTAATGTACATTGGGTTAAAAATGGAACTTTAGGGGGGTTTGAGATAAATTTTAGTGGTCCACCAATAATGGTTTCTATAAGATACAAAACATGTAATGTAATATAGAATTGTGAAAGCATGAATATATAATGTAAATCATGTAGTAGAATATAATTAAATACTCATCCACCTGTTTAAACACTTGGATGGTGTCTAACCATATAACGAGTTCGTTAATTAAGTAATTACTATTTAGGGTTAATAGGTGACGTGGGGAAAATCCAGCACTTACATCACCTCAAGTAAGTATAAGTACTGAAGGTCCCAAGATGTAATGAGACAACCTAAAAATGATATCTGATGAGGGAGTACGATAGTAAAAAAAGAAAATTCAGACCTCATTGAATGCTAACTCAGTAATGTCTTAGTCTAGATAAAGTGAAATAGAGTTATCTAATGAGTGTAAACCATGGAATTCTACCATATGGCACCTACCTCAATTATAGTGATAGACCATAGTAAAATGCGGATATGAAAAGATACGGCCATACGAGCATTCACCATGGCACCTAATAGTAAATGATTTATCCAAGGACTGTGTCCGAGTTATCATGTAATATTGTAAAGGACCGTACAATAGTATACTCAGAAACTACAGAATAGACAATAACTGGAGTCTAGGTTGGTGTCAATCTAAAAAAACTATATCCTTGAGTCACAATGGGGTTATCGATACCCTAGGAAATCTATTCTAAGAATTCAAGTTGAGATCAAGACAGTGCATCCCTTTTCGATATAGAAAGCATATAATAATTCATTAAGTTCAATCCAATTCTTTTGTTAGCGTAGATGGGCTAAGAATCATTGTAACTATTAATAATGTCTTAATTAATCATTAAACCAAATTCAATTATAGAGTTTCACTGGGTACCTCCCGTCAATATTGAAGGGGGTGATACAGACATGTAACCTTTATTCAATCTCATATGATATGTCAAACTTTTATACATTTTATAATTTCCATTTACAATTTTCATATAAAAATCTATTTGATGAACTTACCATAGGTGGTTCTAGTGGATAGAATAAATGGTACAAGAAATTATAAATTCTCATTAATAAAAATACATTTATTATATGAAGAATATTTTTTAGGAATGAGAATAAATAAACACCCAAACAGTTGAATAAAAATGCCAAAATACCAAAAACAAAAAGATAAAAGATCCTTCAACAGGAGGAGGATTTGATTGTTTGTGTAATTTCAAACAACTAATCCTATTTTTGGAAAAATAAAAACTATATTATTGTAATAAGGATAATCAAAGAATGTAAATTTTATAAATGGCTCCCAATGAATTCTGCGGGCCCTAGAAAAATATTCCAAAATCAACAAATTTTATGGATGTGTTATATACCACCTACTTTAGGGTTGTATGTACCTCCTCCTTTGGTATTGTCAAATGATGTGACTTGTAACGGGGATGATCTAATAAAAGGAAAAACACTCACATTATGATAACTTGGCCGAGAGAATGAGAGAAGAAGAACAGCTAAAGGAGACTCGATTACATAACATTGTACATCGAATGTGATGAAAAAAAATGCTCGATTGATTGTTGGAAGAAAGAGATCTCTTGATCCCAAACATTGGCATTCATAAAGATAAAAAATGGGAGGAAATTGTCTTAATCCTACTGGTTCTTATTTTATGGAGGAATAGTGGGGAAATATATCATTATGGAAATTTTGGACATCATACCAAGAAATTTAGCCTGTACATTGTTTTTCCCCATGGCTTTTCAAATTGTGGGAAAACTGTGTGACATGGATCAACCTGAAATAACATTCTCTACATGGTTCAATCAAACCACGTGTATGCCATGAATGAGTAACTAGGAGAAAGGGGCCTCCACATGGTAAAGTCTCACAACTTTGTACTAACATTTTGAGGTGGCTCTGTCTGAAAAAACACAATTTGCACGGTTTTCTATATCATGTAGAATTCGAACATAGTTTCCTCTAAACCGTGCTCCAACCCTATTTTTTTAAAAAAAATATGGGTTTTGGGCTCATAATAAACCCCATACACCCTCGAAACCATTTCTAACTCTTTAATAATACATATTATGTCCAATGTAAATATTTAGAATGATGATTAAAGGATCTATATTCAGATAAAAAAATCATGATGTTACAATTGAAAATATAATGTCTTTTCATGGAATGAATTCAAATGTTGAAATTCACATATATATTGTGAGTCTCTATATAATATTTGTGTCTCAAGGTACTCTAGGATATTATTTTGTCAATCCATTGAACCACTTTGATGTAGATAAGATATGGTCATTGTGATTATAGAAAATATTAATCAATGAGAGGTAGAAATATTGATAAAGTGTGACACTCAATTTAGTTGTGGGAAACAACACCAATATTAATAATAATTATATTATATTAGATTATAATTTATTGTGGAAAAAAATACACACTAGTGAATATGTATTTATGAAAAAATTTCTAATTCCTCTGCGTTGTTTTTTACTTTACATATTACACTTCATAATTGTCTAGATTTCATGGTTAAATGTTTAATATTACTATTTTCAAAATATAGTCATTGATTTTTTAAAAAAAATTATTTATAATGTTTTAATGAATATTTCAAATTAGTAATAAATAATCTATAAAAATATTCACACACCATATAAATATTCTCTATAGATCATATTATGACTTTCATCTTGAATCATTGCATAGTTTATCTTTTGATTCGATATATTTTTAAGACAAAAAATGTTTTTTTATTTAAAATTTTCATATTTAGTATTCTTTAAAGGACATATATATAATCATTATAATGTACTCTTATTTTTACTAATGTGTAACTCTATCCCAAGACAAATAGAAAAAGTGAGATATAAACTAGTTACCATACTACGAATACCTATTGGATGGAACGAAGAATAGTCTCTATATGAAAGATGTAAAAGTGGGGTTAATAGTTCAATATATTAATAATTTGAATAAATTTAAAATGATAAATAATTTTGTATTTAAAATTAAGAAATTAATTATTATCATGAAATGGTCCTTATTGATGTTGTTACATAAATATTTTATCATTTCAAGGGATTACTGGATGTCAAGTACTAAATGTTATATGACTCTAATTAAATTGAATATAAATTATCTGAATGATTAATAAAATATAAGATAATTTAATGGATTATTATAAAATAATAATAACTAGTTACGCATATAAAGGAAATACTATCTATGGTAGTTTATTATTTGTTAGGAGATACATGTTATAATTCTGTTTACTTATGTTGTGATCAGATCATGTGATTTATTTAATTATATTTTAATGATTGTAAAATAATAAAATAGTGATAAGGATGATTGGAAATTAAAAAATCATCGTTGGGGGAAAAAGATGACTAATGATAATACGTATAAGTTGATGACTGAATGGGATGTGGGATTCTAAATTGTCGAGGATGAAATGAGAACTCCTATCATAAAGATTCCTAACCATCAGATTAAAATATAATATTTATAATTTATTAATGATTTTACTTCTCAATGATTTCAAATGATGTTTTTTTAATTAACGTTTTGAAGAATAATTATCCAAAAAATATATTGTGTTTAGTATAAAAGAGTTTTTTGGTCTTTTTAAAAGTATCCACATCAAGTACATAGCGAGAAATAACCCACATACCAACAAGGGATACATATATTTAATCTATTTCATCACTGAGGGATGGGAAATAAATAAATTTAACATACTTGGAAGTGACAAAAAAATCATTGAATCCAAACTGAATTTTATAAGTAGATTTTGGAAATTATAGGATGAGTTGGACAGTAAATTGTTTTCAAAAAACTAACCTCAATCAATCCCAAAACAATTATAAAAAATTTCATGTGTATTGTTTCTATATGAATAAAAATGTCATTTATTGTGTATTTTTTGAGTTAATTGAAGTTTTAGAATATTTATATTGACTATTTATACCAAAAATTCATTTTATTCATAATATAACATTATTCAAAAAATGGTCAGAAATTTTTTTAGGATAGGTAATTTTAAAATAATATAATTTGAATACAAAAATTCATACTACATAGTCTTATAATAATATTTATGATTATAATCATAACATATTGGAATATTGAATAAATTTTGGATACACAGATGATGAAAGATGATATATTCAAAGAAACGACATCATGTTTATTTATTTAATGAATAGATTTTAATAAAATAAGAATAATAAAAAATGATATTCTAATAAGTATGACATGAAAAATAATTATCATAAGAAATCATTTAATAATTAAAATAACAAAATATATTTATGAAATATGCACTCTGGTATGTTAAAATATATATAATTTTTTTCAACTATATATAGTGTGGCAAAGACATGCAATTTTGTATGTAATGAAATAATATTACAGCCTGAATGTTATATCTAAAATATAATTACATAAACTCAAGGAGATTTAGATGAATATTTTATTTGATCTATTCATATTTTAGAAATAGTGTGATATGATATCTAATAAATTCAGGTAAAATTACCCTGAAATATTTTTTGTTAACGTGAAATCTTGTAGGAATCATATAAATATTTTTACCTAGATTCTCAATCAAATGTAGAGTATTATTGTTTGTCCAATGTTAATGGAAGTAGAAATGATTTATTTAAAAGGTTAACATAGTATATTTTTTCTACATCATCTGATGAAAATTATATTGCCTGATAGGTGTGATTTTTTAATCAAGAATTTTTCTATAAATATGAATGGGTAACAAATTATATATTCTTATTAGATAGTAAAACAATATATAGATTTTTAAAAATGGATGTGTGTTAAAATTCCACTCTGAACATATTTTAATCAATATAAATGTTATTTTAGTGTACATTGTTTAATAATAAATAATTACTATATATAAAAACAAGGGATTGAAGGTATATCTTGAATGAGTGTTTCTTTGAAGATACATCATAGTATAATTAAAAATATGTTGGGGTTAAAATTTAAATAATTATTAAATTTTTCGTGGAATCATTTTCATCTGATATAGAAATATTAGGTAGAATTTTTTTAATGTAACCAATTATTGAAAAGAGAATATGATATAGATCATGAGTGGGTGAAACATAGTAGTCAATACATAGAAATAAATATATTCTAAAAACATTAAATTCTTAATTACCCATCACTAATTATGTTTGGTGTACACATTTCAATGTTTATTAATTTTATATTGTAAATATTTATTATTTATTATGGGGTGTTTTTTCAAAAATACAGATAGTAAAATTATTCAAATAAACATTCAATTATATTTGAGGATGAGTTTACCTTTATGTAATATCTAGAATATGAACTTGTAAAACACATATGTGGTAAAATCATTTTTGGTATCATATTGATATATTTTTTGGGTTAACCATTATTTTTTTGTATAATAAATCTTAATTTCTATACCTTGTTATCCCATATAGACATAAATATGACCTATACATTGTAATTTCCAAAGTACACTATATTTCATTATATTCTATGAATAGTGGATGATCAAGGGGAGAAATTGTTTTTATAACATGTGGAAAAAAGTTCAATTATATTAACATAGATAAATTATTTCCATATATTTACTATAATAATAGAATTTGAGAGTAAAAATCGAGACAATGGATAAATTGGGTGTCAATAATGAATACAACAGTTGATATTGATGTGAAATTATTTTTTAATAATTTTTATATTTTATTTTTTTATATCAATGACTACTTTGTAATTCAATGCATTTTTATATATTGGTAGTCTCATTGATGGTTTATATTATCCAACTAAAACATTTATATTGAATGTTCTTATAATTTGGTTTTTTAAAATAATAATTTATATATTTTATTTAGAAATAAATATTGATTTTTATACGTTAAAAAATGAGGCATTGGATTTTTTTCCATTAAAACAATTGGTTTTATATGTTATTATATGATCATTAACATTAAAATATTTAAATAGTTTATCTTCATATATAATGATGATAAGTTATAATAAAAATTTTCATTTCTCTCTAAAATAATTGGAAATTGATTAATGGTTGTATATAGTGAATATCTTGAGGTGATTGTAGAAACAATATAAAAAGAATAAATGATTCGAGAGTTTTAAGACCAGTGTTGTAGGATAGGAGTAGCCTTGAATGTTTTGGAAGATTTATATAGAAATCATTATTGAATAACATTAAGATGAACATCCATTGATGATATATATTATAATCAGTTCTTTTTATGATAAAACACTTTATATAGGGTATATTTTATTTCATGTTTTTTACAAATTAAGTATCAATTTTTGTAAATTTTGAAATAAATTTATAGATGATTTTGGATATCTATATAGGATTTATCATTGTTATATTTATTTTAAAAATACAAGAATATTAAATATGGAATTTTGGATTTAATCTATGTCTTGATGTTTCCTATGTATCAACTCTCTGGGGTCAAACCACTATATCTTTGTTATCTCAAAACATGTACATGTAGTCGATAAACGATGCATATAGTTATTCATTTGATATGTTTTTCTTGTGGTCGATATTTTACGTCAAGTGGATTATCCATCATCATAGATTTGATTGAAATGGTATGTTTATTATTTATAAATTTTATGTAGATAATTTTTCCTTTGGATATGTTTGACACTACGATGATAGCTGATCCACCCACTATGGGATTTTGTCATTTTATTAATCCATAATCACATGATGTATCAACTAAATTTTTGATATGTAAATTAAAAATTGATTGTTTATTTCAGTTTCTAAACATTGAATAATTGGGGTAATCAATAGGAAGGTCATTAATGATCTATAACAACAAAACAAGTTTGAAAAAATCATTGAATTTGGGTGAAATTATTTTCAATATGATTTTATGATGATCAAATAATGATTAGTTATATAACATTTAAATTTAATTTATCAAATAAATTCTGTAATGGACGAATATTATTTATAATGATTATATAATTTTTCTATCATTATTCAAATATAATGATGAATAAAATACCTAGGATCTAGATCAGAGTTGATGAAGATGAGTTAAGATAAATGTTTATATATCATTAGTGAAGATGATTGATGATCCTAAAATGAATATTTGAATATCTTAAATAGATGAGTGAAGAAGAATATAATGTTGTTCTTATGGTAATTTTACGCCAATGAGTGAGATCAAGACTAAAATAAAGGAATGTGAAATATTTATTATATTGTGAGAGGAGGAATAAGAAGTTACCAATTTGTTCTATTGAGAAATAATGAGACTATATATTTTTAATGAGAAGAATAATTGAGAATATATTAGTGATATATAGTAGAATTTAGAAGCATCTAAAATTTTTTAATTCACAATCAGAAAAATATGAAATTAAATATTAATATAAACTGACGGAACTCTTTGAATATCATAATAGTTAATGGGTTGATAAGTAAAAATGAAGTTTATATTGGGTTCGGGGATAGAATATATAGAATATTAAGAGGGAATTTAAATGTGATACTTGAATGAAAATTATATTGGAATATTTGATATAAAAAATTCAAAATTCAAAATTCCTAGTGACTTATTAATATATTAAACATGAATTTAAGAGATGTAATGTTAAATATTTTTAGAATCTGATATACAATATGATGTGCAACATTTTATTACACTATAAAAGGTTAAGAAGAATAATGTACATTATATAATATGATAATGATATTAGTATTCTAGTTATCTAATATGATGATTTGTGAATAAATAATCCATCAATTTGTAGGTAGATGAGTGGTCTGTACTTGGAGGATATATTAGGGGAAAAGAAAGAGTGATTTCAACCAATATTTTTTATCTTCATTTATTTATTTTGATATTTCAATAAATGTGAATATAATAAAATATAACATCTTAATTAATTAGGAAATAGAAAAACTATCATAATTGAATTTTTGGACTTTTCAAGATGATATTATTATAGTGACTGAGCTACAATGTATTTTTATAGGTCCCTTTAAAATTCAAAAAATATAAATTTCTATTAAAAGAGATTAATATTACTAATTATAGTGGCTCCTTTGTAGACATATTAAAATAATTAAATGGATGATTTTATATACTAAAATAAAATTTTAAAAAACATGAAACAAAGTCATATTCTTAAACATGGTTAACGATTCAATGATGTACATTGAATTTTAACAATCAATTCAACACTAGATTCACCCCCACTCTAGTGTCTTTATAGAATCTATATGGAATTTCACTTTTTAAATATAATAACAATAAATTATTGTTTTTAACAACCCAATTGATCATTATTTATTAATTTAACATAAATGGTTGGTTGATCATTAATTATAATGGTTTAATTTTATTAAAAAAATTACTTTTGAAAAATAACCCTGACAATGGGAATGATATATTTTGGCAATTTGTTATGAAAAAAATTATATATAAAAATAACGTGTAATACATTAT
The DNA here is from genome assembly GCA_963277665.1 of Viscum album. Classification (NCBI taxonomy): domain Eukaryota; kingdom Viridiplantae; phylum Streptophyta; class Magnoliopsida; order Santalales; family Viscaceae; genus Viscum; species Viscum album. Next base: position 1,972,698,740 of record OY728132.1, read on the forward strand.
TTGATGTGATAATTTGTCTTTTATTATTTCATAACATTATATATATTTATATATCATTTATATTCATTAAATATTGATGTGCCTTCTGGTAGATTATTTTATTTTTTCACCTATTAATTTCATCTTGTATGTCGAAAATCTAGGTTTTAGATTGAATATTCAAAAAAATTTATACAGAATATGATTCCACCGTGAACTATTGGTAATGTAGAAGAAATATTTTGATGCCCTTGAATACCATGCTGGATAGATTCATGTATGAAGCCCCGACCATTGAAGATAATTATATGATATAGTCCTTATGATTATGAAATTTGAGGAACGTGGATAGTTCATCTTTTTAATATTATGTGAATACATTGGTGTTGCATTTATTAATAAATGTTGACAAATTATATATTGTGGTTAAGATAGAAAGAAGCCGAGAAACCACCAATTCCGAAAAAAAAAAGTTTTCAAAATCTATAAGAATTTATAAACTCAAATATTAAGGGTGAATGATTATAGATTAAATAATATATTTTGAGTATGAGCAGAACTAGATCATATTGATGAAATCCAAAAAATACAAATAATTTTATGCAATTTTTTAAAACAACTCAAAAATTCATATCATAGATTTTGAATTATTCTATAAAATAAAAACAATTAATTTATAGTTATTTTGAAATGAATTTTTTTAATGAAGACCTTAAATAAATTAAATGTTAATTTGATTAAAAAATAAGAAATTTATTTATAGGAGTTTCCGTGAAAAAATATAATAAATGTTTTTTAGAAATTTTAAACTAATTTTAAGATTTCTCTTTGAAAGTGTCGAGTTATGTGTCAAACATACTATATTGTAGTGATAATAATAAATTGATATTTATCATATGACCCCATCTATCATAAGAATTATCCTATAATTTAAAATCATTGTATTGCATTCAGTTTTGTTGTAGATTATATAAGTTAATGATTGTATGTATTCATCCATAATGTAGGTATACTTCATCAGATATCACCATAGTTATTTTATAATTTCATTATAATCTGAGGAATATTATCTATCCATAATGATTTAAATTATGTATTTGAAATACTGTGTTTCTATCTACATCACAAGTCTTAATGAACATATGCAACTTTTTTCCAACCAAAATGATTTAACTATATGGAAGGATTAAAAAAAGATTATATTTAAAAATATATATATTAAATTATGTTACTTGAGAATAATATAATTAATATTCATAAGTCTTTAAAACATAATATATTGTTGTCCCAAATTTAATAAATACTTATTTTGAGAATTTTTACTTGATATATTGGGTGAAATTAATTTATCCTGATTTTTATTATGATTATTCTTAAATTATTTGAGATATTAATTAAAATATTGTTCATAATATTATCAATATAAAAACCATGTAATAGTTTTGATACAAGAATTACAGTATAGAGATTTACACATTAAACCTTAGAATGTCCATATCAATGAATTCAAGAAATATGAAATTTCTAGAAGTATTTAGTTATATTGTAATTAAAATTGGATAATGGATGATTTTTATGTGTGTAAAATATTATGAAATATAGTTTATCCATTTTTCAAGGATGCTTTTGACATGTATTGAATTAGAGGATCCAGTATATGTTCTTATCATGAATTAAATGAAATCTTATATTTTGAAGAATAAATCTAATAATATTCCATTGAAACTAAAACCAAATTTCGACTACTGTAATGTTATTTTAATTTTATGTGTTTTTGAATATTCATATGAGATGATATTAAATTAAAATAATATTCCATGGAGTAGAAAATTATAATAATAACTATGAATTAACAATAGTTATGAAAATTTCTACCAATTAGAGTTTTTATGTAATGTATAACATTTATAATGATGTAAAATATTTGTTGAATATTTAATTATAGGTATAATGGGAATAATTATGTGTTAACAACTAAATATAACATATAAAGATCAAATTGGTTATGTTACAATATTGGAATAAATTGATAGGAGTAATTTTGAAATATTCTATGAGAGTAAATAATAGTGCACTAAAATATATAAAACAAGAAAGCAATATTTTATTGTAGTTATTTCGTAAGGTTTATGTGTAGTTTAATTTATTTTTATTTAATGGTTCATTCTAAATTAGTGGTTCTTTTAAATTTTTTCCCTAGGGACGCAAAATATTGAGATGGTCATGGATAAAATGAAGGGAAAATAATGTAAATTTCTTATTTCTTATAGATTGAAATAATGACAATAACATCTATTTTAATCTAAGGAATAAAAAATCTAAATAAAGAGAGAATTAAATATATATAATTCTATATTGATGAAGTTGAAAATGAATTACAAGATTACATCAACACATGGATTTGTTTGGTTGTTACAATGTTTTGAAAAAAATGAGACTCCATAATATTCATTCTTTGAGAAATTTGCTAGGATCTTCTAGAAATATAAATCATTGAGTGTAATCATTTGAGATAGCTGGATGAATAGATTATGAAATTCCATAATGGAGAGTACTGAAAATGGAATGTTTCCAAAATCATCCATGATGTCATTTGGACATTATATAAAAACTCATTTCCGGTGAATGAGATAAGTTGTAAATATATAATAACATTATATTTGGATCAGTTGGTATATATTCAAAATATATCATTAAAATATGATATGTTATATATATTTATTGTTTAACTCTATAGAACATATGTGGTTCATGGTGCCAAATAAATCAACTAGGTCGCTCAGTGACTATAGTTTAGTCTATTCAATATGACCATTAGAAAGATATTTTGTGAGGTAATGTGAGGTGTGGGAATGCGAGTGTGATAGTTAAGATGAGAGAATGTAAATGGAACTCTAAAAGGATTACAGTGTATAAGATATCACATTTATGTTCTTCAAGGATGTTTATTATTGTGGGGTATCATTTTTTAGGGAACATAATCAATCAAATAAAGGTTATCATCTTATAAAATATGATTTAAAAGTATTTAATATTTGATAACATTATTTACCATGATATCTGGTTTAGGTTATGATATATAAGTTGTTTATCTAGAACAATATTCTATGTGATGATAAATTTAAAATAATAAAATTACAAAATGTTTTATTCTATAAATTAACAACCACTCCAATCTCATTGTTCAATCGGAATCCTGGGAACTATTTGTGGTGTTAATGATGGTGATACCTTCAAAAATATTTTGATCATGTGTAGATATTTTATTCATAAATAATAATTTCTAAACATTATTTATATCACTATAGCTATTGAAAAAGAAAAATTAAGATTTTTTGATGATAATGAAGGACATGCAAAAGAATTCATACGAATTAAATAATATTATTTTTTTTATGATGGAAGGAAATAAAATGAATATATTAGAATAGAGGAATATTTTTACAAACATTTCATATTTTATCTAAATTAGTTCATTTTTAGTTTTTTATCACATATGTAATTTATTCACGACTAATTTATACAAAAATAACAACTAAATAAAATAGATATTGGTGAGGAAGTTCTATTTGAGAAATAATTTGGATCAAGTGTAATAGAACCCCATAAACATGACCATATCAATTTCATATATTATCAATGATATAGAATTCCAAAAGTATTATCACTTCTTTTAATAAATTTTTTTAATAACTTTAAAACCACATTTACTAATAATAAACTTATCTTCACCATATAATGGATCTCTTTTCAATTATATAAAATTAAAAGAATCCATAATTATTATTTAATATTTCCCACTAATTATACAAAAATATATAATATTTTACACATTTAGGTATTTTCATTGCATCATTAGGTTGGGAAAAATACACATTGAAGGGTTAAGCACAAAAAATTAATAAAGCTAACTATAAGATATCATAATATTAACTGATGGGTATTAATATGATAACTATGAAAATTCATAATCAAAATATAATAATTCCTAAAACATTTGTAATGGAATAATATATTTACTACAATTTGAATCAAATCAAGGTAATATTGGATAGTGTTTATGGAAACATGATCCATGACATTATAACATAGTATTAATAATAGGTATAATTATTTAGAATAAACATATGGATAAGTAATCTTAGTAATATTAAAAATCCAAGAAGGCACAATATTTTGATAGCTATAAGTTATCATAATTTTAACAGATGGGTATTAATATGATACCTATGAAAATTCATAATCAAAATATAATAATTCATAAAACATTAGTAATGGAATAATATATTTACTAACATTTGAATCAAATCAAGGTAATATTGGATAATGTTTATGGAAACATGATCCATGACATTATAACATAGTATTAATAATAGGTATAATTATTCAGAATAAACATATGGATAAGTAATCTTAGTAATATTAAAAATCCAAGAAAGCACAAAATTTAGTGTATCGAAAAATACTTTAGGTCAACCCATTTTATTTGTGAGCATATCCATGATTTTGTACATTACATAATCTCAAGATAAGTCAAACACTAAATTTTTCATTTTACAGAGACAAATAACCCCACCAATAATTATTATTGCATATTAGTTCAATATGAAATATATTATTCCATAATATAAATAAAAAACGACTATAATGTGTTTTATAAACATTGAAAATGGAATCAAGAATGTAATTCATTCATAATAGTAAATTTACATATTTGTTGAATATAAAAATATATCAAATGATATTGATTATCATTCTATGTAATTAATCTTCAGTAATTTATTGATATTTTATTGTAGTTACCCCATATTATTATATCCTATATTGTTATTTCAATAAATTATTTAAATAATTGATAGACTGTATATTGGTGGTCACCTTTATATCAATTGAATAAATATCTATTTTCCACATAGTATTATTAATTTTTTAAAAAATTACAAGAACTATATTCCTAAAAAGAAAAATTATTGAATGGAATTCGACGAGTTTATTACAAATATATATTAAAATTGAATTCAAAGGTTAATTATTTTCAGGAATATTCATGCAAATAAATCATTTTCAGATAATGAGTTTCATTAAAGTGATTCCTTATAATATATTCTTGATAAAATTAATATTATTATCACTAAATAATAAGTTTCAAATAATTTTTTAAATTAGTATTTGAAATGGGGAATTGAATAGCTTTTTAAAAAACCGAATTTCTAAAAGAATCCTAAAAACAGATTGTTATAACAATATTATATTAATAAAAAGTGGTCTTCGGGTGGATAATAAATCATTTTATTTTTAATGGATTAAAAATATATAGAAAAATTTACATACCTTAATTTAATACGTACCTAATAAAAAAGATAACAAAAACCCTTTATACATGATAAAGGAAAATGTAATGTCACCTGATGTAAATCATTATTGTGGTTTTGCAAATATAAATTGGAATATTGGTGTAATGTAAAATGTCAATGAGGATGGGAAACATTTGAAAAATATAATAGGGATTATTCTAAAAATTATAATAATTCATGAGAATGAAAATTTTCATTGTTAAGCGTTTGAATTAAAAATTCATTTCATTGAATTGATGATTAAAAATACAATGAAATAATTTATAATGGTGTATTAAACTATTCTTAATAAAAATTAGTTAATTAATAATCATTTTAACTCAATTATGAGTGTTCCGTTATTAAAAATTATTTTTATTTTTTAATGGAAATATTATTCAAGAAATAATATATTTTGAATATTAAAATCCAATAAATAATATAAATATAAAAAAAGGAATAATTTTTTTATTATCACCATATTAATGATATCCTCCTTGAAAATAAGAATTATGTCTCAATATATAAAATATTTGATAAATAGATGATTATATCATTAAAATAATTTAAATTAAAACCATTTGATTGATATGATTCAAATAAGACATACAATGTTATGAATAATGTGGTTATTTTTATAAATACTATTAAATTGGTGGTAGATTCCAAACTCTATTCAAAATATGATGTATAATGAAAATTATGTCTATAGGAGTTAATATTTGAGAAGTGAAATGCTGAACTTGTTTCGTATTCATTCATGGAATTACAATATCTTATAGAATACATATATTTTTATTATTTGACTTATTGAAAAACATAGTCATATTTATTAAATTTATATTTATCCATTTATTGAGAAATTATATAAATTTATTATTTAGATTATTATTATTTCTATATGAGTATTTGGTCTATGCTGAATTATTTTAAAAATATAAGTTATTAAATATAATATTTTAATAATATTTTTAATACATACTATAAACATTTTAGGACAATAATATTTTAATATTTTTTATTATATTTTAATAACATCAATTATTATGTTCAGATCATCATTAATAATAAATATTTATTGTGTTTTTCAGGTTTGTGGTGAAACTACCCCAAACATGAACACAATGTGTCAAGATGGGTGAGTGTTGTTATGGAGGTGTATAATATAATTTTACCACAATCATTATCATTTAATTTATATATGATTACGATCGTGGTTAATACTTTATGCATTCTTGATAGGTAATTAAAAATAATTATGAATATAATTAAACATTACACTGTGGGGTTGTTGGTCTGCATAACACATAGATTATATTTTTTCTACATGTTGAATAAATGAAAAATAAGTGTTTTAACAATTATCATATTAAATATTCATTATAGAATTGATAATGTTTTCAATATATTATTATGTTAAGTGTAGGTTTGTAATATATGGATTATGAATAATTTTTTTTGTTTTAATAATAGTTTGGTCGAGACCTTTAACATCCATTTGATGAAATTGTAATATTTTAATCACATATTGTAAATTTTAGTGACTATGGGCATTGATAAATGAATATTTTTTCAAATATAGGAAACATAGTTATGTTTTAATGGATTCTGTTAAGTGAATATATAGATTTCAATGGGAGGAATTCATTATCATTATATGAGAGGAAACAAACATCTTTTTTGAATACCAATTAATTCTGAATTGCGGAATGATTCTATTAAATTTTCAATATCACGAAATGATAGATACTATAAACAGTGACTTGATTTTTTTCCATGATAACATCCACCAACAAATTTCAAAACTATTTTAAACATGTTTCATTCTTTTTACCACTTGTGATTTACATTTTACCAATTTGGTTTTCCCATGGATACTACATCATATCGTGGTTGTCTATGTATTATTAAAAATATAAGGCTACCCTTAAAAAAATAATGTTTTTTAAAATCCTAACATATATAACCATATATAATATTTAAATTTTAAAATATTATATTATTTAAATTAATATTAATTCATTTAAAATATAGAAAATATTTTTTTAAAAAAATGTCTTCTTACTATTAATATTTTCGAATCAAATATTTTATTGATTACCAGGTGAATTCTTTTAATTCATTTATATATCATTTGAATTTTATTTTCTTTTTCCAATAGATGAAACTATTTGAATATATAAATTGCCACACAAAATTAATAATTTTATTAATTAAAAACTAATGATATATCAAAATACTATAATATAAATCTATTAACTGTGTCCATATTTTTATAAATTAATATGGAAATTGAATGTATTAATTAATATGACCATTTCTGTATAAAATAATAAAATAATTTTATTATATTCAATTTGTACATGTTATTATTTTTTTAATATAATTGAATAAATACATTTTTCATATTAAAATATTACATATGTTCTCAAATAATTCATCAGGCTATTCATAAATTCAATCTAATTTATATTAATATAATATAATTTATATTATAATAAATTATATATATATATAGAGGTTTCATGGAAATTAATTTCTTCCAATATAATGATAATTTAATTTACTTGAATATTATATTTAAGATCAATTGTTGTCACTATACAATAGAAGTTAATTAATAAAAAACTATTATAGTCATCTAATGAAAATGTTAACGTAATTAAAAAATGAGATTAAATTTTTCTAAATAAAAATATTATTTTTTTAAATCAATATATTAAAATAATATTCAATAAATAATGAAATATTATATATCATTTATTTATTTTAATTTTTATTAATATAAGTGTTCTTCTAAAAAAATTTAAAAAAAATTTAATTAATTACAATAATTTTACTTATTGTGGATTACAAACATCATGATATTTTTATATTACAAGGTTCATTTTTTAGTGTTTCATTAGATATGCATTGTGTGTGACTCATGAAATAATATAATGTATGGATTTAAAAAATTTAATATCTCATGACATTAAATCTTACCGCTATTATATAAGTTGTATCCTTCCTATTTTTAATATTAATCAATAATTAATGTAGTTTATGTTATTAGTAACATTTATATCATTTAGGATATATCATAAAATATGATACAAACCTTACTATATTACACTTTATATATAAACATATCTTCTATCACAAAACATTCTTCTTTTATTCAAACATATACTAACGTATATATATTCTGTAATCATGTATTCACAAAAAATCACCTTTTAAGACACACATAAATCTTAAATGCATTAAAATAAAAGTATTTAATATTCTATGGTAAAAATTAATAATCACTTCAACATTCAAATAAGAAAAATTTTAATGTTATAAATACACACACAAAAAAAAATATAATAATATAGAAAAATATAAAAATGATGAAAATGATTGTTAAGTTATTAATCACATTTTGATGATTATCTGCTATAAAAAACCCAAATTTTCATTCTATACATCAAGAGTTTCATAAATCTAAGAATTATCCATTGGTTAATCATGTACAATTAAATATTTCCCTTAAAAATATAAAATTTTAATTCAATCAGTTTTTTATATTATATATTGAGGTTATTATGAATTTCTAATCATTTAAAAAAACTAGTGAAGGAGTGTCCATAGACACATCATACTATTATATAAAAATTAGAATAAATGAGATTATCATTGATATATATATAATGAATAAAAATATATATGAGTTAATTATTTAATTTCTAATAAAATATATTCCTAACAACCATAGGTAAAATTTTAAAACTCAATACTTCCCAAATAAAATTCAGATTAGAATGTTCATAAAAATTATTGTATAATCTCATATTAGGTAATAATTCATTGTGCATTCAAAGAACATTACATTCTATGCATTAATTTTTTATCCTATTTCAATGAAATATTAAATCCTATCTAGTTTTTATAATAACAAATTTATAAATGTGAAAACAACAGTATGAACATGTCTTCCCATTGAGACATTTATTTTAATAATATGATATTTTTATATCTACATTTGACACATTTAATTCCATCATTAGTTATCGATGGCCATATAAAATTTAGGTTCTCTAAGAAATTTTTTGAATGAAAATTAAAAAAAATAATGGATTTTAAATGTTCTGTTATATGGATAAAGAAAATTCCATGATACTATCTAGCTAGGTGTATTTTTAGAGGAAAACTAATTGTATACTATAGTGAGAATTGAGTTAAAAAAACATATTTATTTTCCATTATGATTAACCTTATGTGAATATCTTCTAAGACCAACAAAACAATCAATTGTTGATAATGAGATATAATTTCATAGTGAATTGGAAAATATCTACTTACTAAAATTTATTGATATTATTATTTACCAAGATATATCAATTAGACTTATAAATGTTCGCATATCTATTAAACTAAAAATTTTAAATATCTTATATCTCCAAAAAAACATTTAAAGCTATTTTTTTAATGAAATTAATGTCAAATATATGATATAAAACCATAAAATACCCTTAAACAAAATCTAATACTTTATTGTTTTTGTGACACTAGATTTTACTTCAACTATGGTGCCCATCAGGCATGTATATCTTAATTTCTGGATAGAAATAAAATATTTGATTATAATATATTCTGACAGTTTGTATGTTTTAGAGTTTTTTATTATTATAAAAATTCCTTAAATAAAAGTATTCATTACAACTTTTAATGGAAATTTTATTTTCAATATAAACTACTGCTAACTCTAAATAAGTTAATTATCCTCCCCTACTAATTCTTCATATAAGATATTATTCTTGATATTTCATTCATTTGTTTATTTTCATAACCACACGGATTTATAACATATGTAATGGGAGATCATAAAAAATCTATGTGGGATAATATAAGAAATACTAATGAATGATCACAAGTCAAAATAAAATAAATATATAGTTATAATTAAGATTTATAAGAAAATTATTCCCTAATAATTCATATATCATAAACACTGATTCATGTAATATAATATGTTATACATTAAGTAATTAATAATTTTTCTGTTAAAATCAATGTAAATAAATATGTTACATGGGTGAATAATGTATTCATTCGTATTTCCATAAGACTATGGAAAAATAAATGACTTGGTACTATCTTATTATAGTAATATCCAAGGTGGGTAATGTTTTATTTGGTAGGTTTTCTTTGAAGGATCACTATGTACTCTTTGTGAATGACCATTGTTACTCAACCATTATATTTCAAACAAAGACAATAAAGCACATTCAACTTTATCTCATTATATTTAAAATAATAACTGTATCAGTAAGGAGGGACATATGACCCAAATTCTAATTATCCTAATTTATGAGTTCCCATTACAATCAATTCATTCATAATATCACAAATATCCCTTGAAAATAATAATTTTTTTACATAGAATTAAAATGAATTCAAATTAGGAAAAAATTAATTATTTGATGAATAATCATTCTAATAAACTAGTTCATCGGTCATAATATATTATCTTTATTAACCTAACATACTACATAATCAAAATAATTGACATAGATGACATGTAGTAGAATACATTTATCTATTATTTAATTAATAATGATCTATTATTATAATTATTATTGACAAGAAAATATAATATTTCATAAATAAAATTTGTTTTTTTAATCCATAATCCAATCATTTTATCATATTTATTTATAATAACAACATAATTTATGTTCATTCAGTGGCATTATACTAAAATAATTTTTTTTTCATTACCAATATTGGATGCTTAATTTTATTTATATTTCTGATTTACAATAATATATATAATTATTAGGAAGATACAAATATTTTTTTGTTCATAAAATACATAAACAATTATTAAAAAATATCTTTAAGAATAATATTTTTTATATTATTTTAATCATTAACATTATTCCGAGTAATAATATTTTTTTACCAAATGAAAAAAGATAGTAATAATTTTAACTAACATGAAAGTTTTTATATATAATAATAACACTATTTTGTCTAATTTTTTATATACCTCATGTTAAATAAATTTAAATATATATGAAATAAAATAGATTTCTGATAAAATTATTACTAGTAGCATGAAAATTAAATATGATGATTTTATAAATTAATCTTAGTATAATTTAATGATTTCTTTTACAATATAGATATTCTTAATATTAAAAAAATTATAAAAATATTTGTTATTCATTTATTATATTGATGACAAAAATGCGGAAATAATTAATTTTTTTTTTCAATTTACCTAAAAATTTTTATTTTAAGAAGAAACTGATAAATATATACTACTCTACTATTAAATAAATAAATCAAAAAATAATATATACAAATTTCCAATACAATATTGTAAAAATAATAAATTGTTATTTTAAATTAATATCTAACATATAAATGAAACAAAGTTTTTTAAAAGGGACCATTTTATTATTTTCTGTGTCATTAATACTATTTTAATTGTATTAATATTTTTTTACAAAAGTTATTATATAGTAATTATTATATTATTTGAATAAATTTAATATCTCACAATTCTTTGTAGTTCGTAATTTCAATCGTTTGGTGGTGTGTCTGACACTTGTAATCAAAGTCAATATTAATTTATGTATTTAAAATATCTTTTCAATACAAAATGAACTCCCCATAATATTCTTCAATAGAACATAAAATAGGATCATTTTTCTAGTGAAATTTTTTCCTTCAAAGATGATTAATTATGAATATTTATTTCTAAGAAATGTGTTCATAATGTTTACTAGGAACTAGTGTAGATATTAATCTAATATGTGAATATCCCATCAAAATAATATTTATACCAAATGAAGTAAATAAGAATATTAAGGTTTCCAAACATTATGGATATCCTAAATTAATCAAATTTAATGCTAATACAACCAAACAATTTGATCTAAGAACAAATTCATAGATAGATCAAACTGGAGGCCTAATGAAATTTAGTTAATGTGTTGATTCTTATACCTATAGTTTATGGAAAACGAATCCCAAGGTGTATATAATGTGGTTTTAATTCATATTATAATTTCTAGATGTATTGAAACAATTTAAAATCTAAACAAATATAAATGAATAGAAATTTAATGACATCCCATAACATTGAAAATTAAAAAATAGGGTTTTCCAAATAATGATGTTCCCCAATAATTTCCCTAAATATTTTCGATCTACAACAAAAATGGAAACAATTTCATGATAAAAAGCATATAAGTGATGTGAAATGAAAATTATTAATAAAAATTTCTTTTTGATATTAAAGTTTTTGGGAATAGAACCACATATTCCAGGAACAACATGTTATTATTCACATATTCCACAAGGCATGAAAATACTAGAAAAAATATGATAGAATGTGAAAATAAACTATAATGAATAAGAGAACATGTAAGATAAATAATATATCATCCATGTTATGATCTGATGTCAATAAAAACATCTAATATATTAAAAATATTTTTGGTAATTTTAATTATGTATATATTTAAAATGTATTTATATATCAGTATCTTACTGATGTTATTAAATAACCCCATTAAGCAATGATGATGGTAAATATTGTATGTGAATCAACAATTGGAGGAAAATATGGGTTGGGAAATTTAATAAAGACACATTTATAACTCCTAAGAATTGGTTTCCTAATTATTCCAAAGAAACATTAAGAATATGCTTCCACTATTATAGAGGATTCCTTTCCATAGTTTATTATTGATAAGTCACCGAATGAAACTCTTGATAATATAATCTGAATGAAAAATAATGACAATAAATTGATGTATTAAATTTTTATAAAGTGTAATCAAAGTGTTTACAATGATATATATATTCATCTATTGAAGGGAATGTAAATTTTTAAAATGGTTTGTGTAAAATGGAAAAAATGAAGGCCATAGTTTTGAGGTATGTATTACAATATATCCTCAAAAGGAAATATAACATTTTAATAAATATAATGACTGCATGATATTATGTTCATAAATAGTTTTTAATGAGGATAAATACCTTCCTGACAGTTCCGATACCATTATACTCAAAGGTAAAAACAATATGAAATCTAATGTTTGATGAATATAGAGACATGGGGATGAATATCATGGGTTGAGAAAGATATATCAACCCTTATTCTAATTATATGGATATTTTTTTGACGTACTGAACCTAGATGCAATATAATGGGTGCCCTGAGCCTAGGGGATACATGGACTCAATCACACCTACCTCTATTCATGAGTCTTCCAACTACATGTGACGGCCTAGGGTGTGACCATAATGATATTATTCCCTCATTATCAAAGTTTAGCACAATAGATAAATATAAATATAGGTAAATAGTATAAGAGATATATGTTAGTAGATGATAAAATGAATGAGTGAGACAAAAATAAGAAGAATGGAAATAACTCAAATTATGTAAAAGTATAAAAAAATTGATGATAATATATCATATAACTAGAAAACATGAAACCATAGATACAAGATATTTCTCATAACATGATTCTCCAAAGTATAAAAAAATAAACAGCTTATCTCAAGCATCTCGAGAATCAGATCAGTGTTCATTATCATGAAACATCCAACATAATAATAAATATAGTATTGAATCTATATTCTAACCTTTATCAACACCCACAATCGTGTAATATAGATCAGGTACCAAAAAAGTACCAGAGAGGGTGTGAGAAAAATTTCAATTGTACACCACTGATGGTTCCTATAACCTTTGTCACATGTAATTGAATCATAATAGTGTGAGAGAATGAATATATAATTTAATGAATTAACAAGTAACTAAATATACAAGTACCCAATTCTTCCCTCATCTAGTCTCTCCAAATGTTACGAGGTCATTAATTGATTATTACTTATTTAGAAGTAAGAATCACCTTATCTATGTTTATGGTGAAATCATATGTAATTGGATTTTATATCATATATAATGAATCATCAAAAAGTTATATTTATTATTCACAATAGTTATTCTCATTATTATACCCATACAAATAATGAAGTGTTTGAATGAAAAATGACACCATGACGTGGAAACAAAAATTTGTACGTACACACGTATGGTCACTTTGTATTTTATAGGATGGATAGAATAATTAATATGGGTGTACCATTTTTATAATAAAATCATATTATATAGAAGATACTAATTTATTAATTTTATAATAGAAAAAACAAAGAAAGATGAAGTGGATGAAGAAAAGATCGTGAAAGATGAGTTGAAATATTTACCACTTCTTCGGGATCATCCTTTTGATTTGATCAAGAGAGATTATATGGATTACATTATGACCAAAGGATATCCTCGTGGATAAAGGGCGTAATTTTGGGAGGATATTTGGGAAGTGTATGGCCGAGTCAAATCACTATGGGGTTGTGAAATTAAGAGAAGGGAATGTACCATTTTTAAGAGAGTTGAGGGTCACATTACGAAAATATTAAAATATTATTTTATAATAAAATCATTTTCTGTTTATAATTTCTCAAAAGGATTAATTTCAAGGATAAGGTGGGTATTGGTTGAAAATATATCAACCAATTGGTTTTAGATAGGTTTAGGTCACCATATTAACCCTATCTGTTAGATGTAACAGTTATTTAAAAAGTTTGACATTTACCATATATCATTGTATTTTTATATTATATGGTTAATAAACATAATATAACAATCCAAGTAAACACCAATTGGATCATTATATATATATATATATATATAATTATCTATGTCCTAGATAAAATCCATATATTTTTAAGGATATTATATCAATTAAGATTTTAGTATTTGTTTTAACAACTCAATTTTGTCAATTTTGAAATTATTTATTATTTGGATTTGTGAAAAATATTACTACAAGATTACTTCAACAAAATTTATTTAATCAAACCTAACATATCATATTATCAAAGATAATTATTTCAATTCATCAATAATAACAAATTAAATTTATTTGGTTATTTATAATATCAATTATTATAATCATTCCTCAATATGTTAATTACAGCATGATCATTGTGTCATAAATAAATTAATTATATATAAAGTCTAAAAATTATATATATAATTCTATGATGTAGAAAATATTGTTAGTTTTCTAATGAATATTTATATTTTAATTTAACTTATGTATATTCATATATTAAAAATAATTTAGTTATTAAACTTTGAATTTATCTCTTTTAACTATTTTAAATAAAATAATAATAAATGTCTAATCTTATCCAAGTGGTTTAACGGGTGTCATATATTATTCCTATTGTTGTTTTTTTTTCAAATTTCACTAATCCAAAATATTTAAAACCTATGATAGTGTATTTATTATATTATTTTTACCTTTAATTCCATTATTGATTTTTAACCGTGGTAAATAAAATGAAAAAGTTACACTTCACAAAAAATTAATTTCATCTTATTGAACCATATTTTACTTACTGATATAAATCATGTCTCTTGAATTTTTTAATTTCAATTCATAGAAGTTGTAAAATTATGTCTGATACTAATTTGAAAATGCTTCTATAAGATGGGTAAAAGATGGTAAAAAATTCAATAAAAATTTATACATCTAATTTTATTATAATATGACTCCAATGAATTAAATTGAACTTATATAGGTATGAAATATATATTTTGACGTAAAATATATTTAATTATAATTAATAATTATTTAAATAGAAAGTCAGTTTTAAACAATTTCGTATTATTTTTCACTATTCATAAAAAAATTAATGTTTTCAGAAAAATAATAAAATTTCAGCATATGATAATTTTGATATTCCAAATCCAATAATAATGTATATTTTACCAAATTCAAAACCAATATGTTCATTAATTAATTTAAAATTAATTCCCGTTTTCAAAACCAAAATGCGGGGTTTTAAAATGTAAAAACTATCAAAATATTGTCATGTGTTCATGTAAAATATAATTTTGAAATTTCTTATAATGTCCAACATAGTATTAAATGATAAAAATATAATCTATTCATACATCAAAACTATCCAAATGTATAAATTAAAAATACAAATTATTGCGATTAAAAAAAGTTTCTTTAAATATAAGAAGTAGTATTTTTTACTATTCATAAAAATATTATAGTAATAAAAAATTTCCCAAAATTTTATCCAGAAAAAATTATTATGTCCTTATTCTAAAAAATAATTTAATTTCATTAAAATTAATATATTACGCATTAAAATATTAGTTTTAAAAATTGTTCTCCATTAAATGGAGGTAAAATTTCATTATTTTGGAGAATAATTTTTTATCTAAAAATATTAATTTGTTCTTTTATTATCTCTAAGAAACAATTAATATGGATGAGAAATTTATATAGAGTATATAAGATTCAAAATTCAGTTAATAATATTCTTAACCGTCTTTTGAACGAATTGTTTGGTAAATTGTGTGGCGCTCAAACTCGATGATCCGTGTTCCGCAAGATATTGAATTACATTGAAGAGAAAACATACTATGAAATCATGGTGTGATACATTCTACCCTCCATCAATAAACTACTTCCTCAAAATTTGAAACTATTTTTCAAAAATAAGAGTATAATAATAAAAAAATACCTTTGTGGAAAACCCACATCAGAAATTCGGTTAATGAAATTTAGTCTTAATAGGAAAGGGAAGTGAAAAAAGTCACCACCAAATTATGATATTGGTTAAGAGAACATTGGTGGAAATTTGAGAAACAAAATTGGTTACAAAACATAAATATTTACAGAATGTGATTGAGGTTATCAATCACAAACATCTGTAAAATTGAGGGCCTCATAGCCATCATACAAGATGATGTAAAATATCATCTGTTCAAAAAATCATTTCTTATTAGGATAACTCATTTTTTGTTTTATGATCCCTTTACTAATTTTTAAGAATTATGTTATTCCTAGAATAGTATTAAATATATATATATATATACTTGACATGTAGAGTTTCATCCTTCAACTAATTTCAACCACAAACTCATCTTTCACTACAAAATATAATATAATTCAAAAATATTATATTTTTATTTATTGTGTATGGTTGAAAAAATGATTTTATATTCATTTTTAATAAAATTAAAAAAAAACTACATTATATAATCCAGGACATCACGTAGGACAGTGGTAGGTGGTGCACCCTTGTTGCCCTTCGGTAGCGGGTTCATGTCTTACGACTTTTCTGGATGCGACAGGTTGTTGCTCGACCTCCGGGTTGTCCTTTTTATGAAAATCCAAAAAATATCTCAAAAAATTATTTAACATTATTAATAGTTTCCAATGTAAAACATAATCGGTTCCATCCTTTAGACATATCCATAATACTTATATCCAAACTCATAGTCCAAATTTTTTGAGGAAGATTAATTTAGTGAAGATTATTTTTTACACATAATAACATGTGAATACCGTTATCATTTATTTTTTAAAAAATGGTAATAAAATTAATTATCATATAACTATATTTATTACATTCATGATCCATTATTCCTTATAGAATACAAGATATACTCCTTATATCAAAAAATATTTTAATCTCCAACGATGGTGGAATATAGAAATCATTAATCAGTTCCAAGGATGTCCATAATTTCAAATATCATGGTTCCAAATCAATCATCTATAATTACAAAATCAATACCTCAGTATCCAGACCATATTAAATTTTTTTTCTTTCATTCAACTATGTATTTAAAAAAAATCTTGCCATTGACACACTTTTCATGGTACCACACAATATCCAATCCTTATTGAAATAGTACTGCATTACTATCTTTATAAACTCTAATTATTTGGACATTGATTCCCATAGTGTACACTTGTTGTAGATGATGAAATTTAAATTTTAATCCTTTTTCAAACCCTTTAAATCACTTACTTGTTGTCATTTTTCTCCACACTTAAAACAAACATTCATTCCCATCAAGTATTTACCAAGATGATTCATTCCATAATTATCACATATGGGAAATTTTTCTTTCCCCTCTTACCATTATACATATTTATTGTAACATCCCAAGTAAGTAATGAATAATAGATATTTTTATCTATGTCTATTTATGAATTAGATAGTGTTTTAGAGGCTTAAAATGAGAATTAACCCAATCTTAAGCATGAAATACACTAATATTTTTAAAAGAATATTTTTCTACCTTTTAATGGAAAACAATTTTTATATCAAACATTTGAAAATTTTATAAGATCTATTTGTCCAAATAAACATATTATTTATAATTTGGACATTGAAATTTTAATTGGATAAATTTTTTGTATTTTTCTGACAATGTTCATTTTTTAATGAATAGTGAAAAATACTGCATTTTACATCAAAATTTTTGTTTCATCTAATTTTATTATATGGTTAGATTATCTTTTTAATTGATCTTAAAGTGTAATTAGATTATTTTTTTACCATTTAATCCAATGGTGGTAATTAGGATTAATTTCACTTTGGAATTGGGCATAAATAAGTGCCAATCTTTTCATAGATATTGTTTCTAAAAAACCCGCTATTTGTTTTAACAATGAGAATTATTTTTAAATTAATTATTGAAATTTATATGTTTGGTATTTGGTAAAATTGATTGAATATTTGGAATCATAAGGTCCAAATTATGTAATCAAGACTCTTTTTTGGACATTATGAATAGTAACGACGGTACTTATCTTTAATTATCTTGAATAATTAGTAATCTAGTTTTTAAGGATTATAAAATAATATCATAATAATAACAAATGACCCCAAAATGTGTCTTAATGCTACTGGTTGTGTCATTTCTGGCCATGGTATTTCATGTATCAATCATGGGGACCCAATGTATTCAATTTTGTTTGACAATGTCTTTTTATCATTTTATTTTTTTAAAAAGTTAAATATAACAAAGAATGTATCACCTGAGTAAAACATTTTTAAGATTGTCTCCATAAATTTCCTATTGGACTATAAATATTCATTGGAAAGATAAAAATATTTCCAACATTATATTATTTTTTATAGTTTTTATAAATTAAATTAATTAATTATATATGACATCATGATGATTCAGCGATTACCTCATTAATGAATGATATAAATAAAAGTAAAAGATAATGTAAATTATAAGACTTAAACATGTCAAAGACCTATTGGATGAGTATTTTCCGAACCCTTATCACCTTATCCTTTAAATAAAACAATGTGGGACCTTTAAAATCCTAATCTCATTTGAAAATATAGTAACATTTTATACATTTCAAAGAGTGCCCCTCCTATCCTCTTATAAAAGGCCCCCACCTCTACCTCCTTACCCACACTTCGCAAGCCATTGGATTGGCCAAGCTCTACTCATTTTATCTGTCCAAATCTCTATCTTCATCCTACAAGCCTTAACTTAGGCAGAAAGCTCTTCAAGAAACCATTTTGGTTCTAACCAAGAGGAGTTACCCGATTTAAAGGTAAAGACTTCTCTAATGTTCTTTTGTTTTATTTTGCTTCTCCAACCACAGAAACTATTTTTATTCATTTATTTTTTAACAACACATATATGTTATATATAATAGGATGTTGTTATACAAATTATTCGAGAAAAACAAAAACACACCTACATCTAAGGGTTAAAGAACATACTGTTTCCATGGATGGAGAATTTCTGCCTCACGAAACGATGAGTGTTCAATATTCTTATAAAACATTCAAAGGTGGCCATTAATATGTCACTATATTTATATATGATATATTATATTTTTCATTTATGGAATACCTTTATGGATTCCATTATGGGTATACACGATATCTTCATTTTAGGAAGTGCAGACTACCACCCCGTAAAAGTTAGTTGATTTGTTAATTCCATATGTGGGATGTATAATGGATGAAATTAATGATATTATATATTATATTATACTGTAATTATAATATACCTTTATATCATTATGATTACATTCCATAAAATATGAAATAGAAATGAAAGTAGCGTTCATGTGTACGTACGACTTACCATCTCCATGAATGGTGCAATTCATTTATTACCTCTAAATGTTATGTAATATTGTAAATTCATGTATATATTGGATATATATGACATATATTACATATAAATCATGAATATAATTCTAGATATAATGGATTTTTTACCACATGAACAACATGTAATTATAAATAGTTTATTGTTGACACAAGTACCAATGACCTACAAAACGACCATTATTACCTTAAATAATTACATAGTGTTCATAACATGGTAATAATCGATATAAAAGGAATAATTAACTTGAAAAAGGTTCTTAACCAAGTACAAATTAGATCATGTTTATTATTCAGCACGTTAATGAACGATCGAGTCAAGTCGGACCTGAGGTAAGGGACTTCGTCTCAATCTTCTTTCATTGAGGCATATTATGTTTTGTACACAACATTCTTTTATATGGTGTATAAAACCCTCTTAATTTTATGTTTACTAAAAAAAGTGTTTTTATATGAATCATTTAATAATCGACAAAAGGGAATGTTTATTTTTGTCGTATGTATGCGCCGACAACAACTTCTCTGCCGCCTTGACCATTATTTGAGCTTTGGTATCCTCTATGGGCCATAAAATTTTTTAAAAAATGAAAAATAAATACCATAATTTACTTTTCTTTTATTTTGGTATTGAAAATGGTTATCATAATGTTTTTTATCAATGTGTTGTATAGATATCTTGTGATTGAAATGTGGAAATGTTATGTTGCCTTTATGTATGTTTTATGTGATATGATTACGATATGCTTCTTTGGCATTATTTTGAAGATGGGTGGTTCTGTGACAAACTAAGGGCAGGTGTGCCCGATATAGCTCTCCAATGTATTGGGTAATGTGAAGGGGTTAAATGTTAAGGTTTATCCAAAGAGATTTAGGTAATATACTATGATGGGTATTCAAAACGTAACCATGAGGGTTACTCCCTACGTAAAAATGTTCTGAATGCCTCAAGTTACCTTTATGTTTTATGATTTCTATGATTTATTCATTATTTGACGACGTATGTTAAAAGGCTTATGTTTTATGAGTAAATTATTATTTCATACATGGACTAATGTTTTCATGTTGTACTTTTATATCCCTTACAGATCTTTTTATGCACATCCCATGTTTATGAAATGTTTTTCACAGGTCAAGGGAAACGTACATGATGTGATGATAGGGTCAAGGAAGTGTCATGAATGAATCCATGTTTTTTATATATGCTTCTGTTGATGGGAAAAAATGAATACTATCTTTTATGTAACCACTTTGTTTAAATGTGGAATGTAATGCAAGATTTATGATCTAATTCTCTAAAACTCTAAACCTAAAAAGATCCTCAATGTGTAATCTTGTAATAACTCATTATTAAGTTATGTTTAAGGTTTGGGCCTTATAGTTGGTATTAAATAGAGGTTTAGATATCAATTGGAGTTATAATTCTATTAATTGAATATCTAAATTTTTTTATGGTCAAATTGAATTGATTTATCATTTGAAGATTACCATGTTGCTTTATCTAAGACATGTTTGTTCAGAATGATTTTTGCAGAGGAAATAGGGATGTACAGCTAGAAAGGCATACAGAAAGAAATAACCCTCCGAATCAGCATCCTGATATAGTCGGAATTGGAAATGAACAGTTTGTTGCAGTAATGGTGAACTTGACTCAATATATAAATGGTGGTGGTATCCATGGATGAGATTAGCCAAATCAACCGCAGAGGAACATGTCAGTGGTGGAATATTTCCTGACGCAACATCCCCCATAATTCAGAGGATCATCTGACCCTGTGCTTGTAGAAGGGTGGATTAAAGCAATGGAGAAGATTTTCGATGTCATGGGGTGTTCATACAATCAAAAGGTTAGTCTTGCTATTTACTTATTGAAGGGTGATGCAGATCAGTGGGGGTCGATGGTTAAAAATATCATGGATGTTGATGAGATTGATGCTCTGGACTGGGATGAATTCAAAGGAATATTTCTTGATAAGTATTTTCCTATGGATGTTCGACTTAGGATGGATAGACAATTCTTGGAATTGAGGCAAGAGGAAGACTCAGTGGCTACCTACGAAGAAAGTTTGACTCGATTGGCAACGAAGGCTCCAAATTTTATTCGAGACCTTGATAGTAAAATCAATCGTTTTTAATTAGGATTAAAGACAAAATATTGAAGGGCTTTAGCTTATCCTGAGTTCAAGAGTTATGAAATGCTTGTTTGATGTGCTGAGAAGGTGGAAATGGAGTTTTTCGATGATCAAGTGTTCTGTAACAACAAGCAGAAGAAGAGACCGAGGTGGAAAGAGAAAGGAAAGAATTCTTCAAAACATTCTGACAGTAAGAAAACTAAATTCCTAGTATGTGATAAATGTGGTAAAATACATGCTGGGGAATGTCTTCTGGATTATGGAAAGTGCTAACGATAAGGTAAGATGTGACATAAGGCTCTTGATTGCACTAAAAAAGATCAGGGTGATGGTAAGACCAAATTTGATTTATAGTTAGTGAAATGTTTTAAGTGCAATGAGATGGGTTAATATGAAAACGAGTGTCTGAAAAAGATCTCGAGTGATGGGAAGCAGTTAGAATACAAGAAAAAAGAGGTGGTGAAATCCTTTGCAACTACTTCCGCAGATGTCAGGAAATAAAATGAATTGGTATCAGGTACTTTGTTAGTTTTTTCAGATTATGATAGTGTGTGGTTTGATTCGGGGTCTACACATTATTTCATCTCTGAAAACTATTCTAGTAAAATGCGAAAACAATCTTAGGAAATGACTCATGACCTTGTGGTAAAAACACCTGAATGAAATGTTGAGGAAAAAAGAATTTATAAGAATCTTCCTATCCTTATCCGTGGAAAGAACCTACTTGAAAACCTTATTTTTTTACCTCTAGTAGAGTTTGATGTTATCCTGGGTATGGATTGACTCTCTATTAACCATGATAAGATTGACTGTATGGATAAAGAAGATTCTTTTCAGAAAGTCTTTCAGTTTGTGTTGAATAATGAACCCTTACAGTTGATAACATATCAAGAGGCCGAGAAACTTGTAAAAGATGGAAGTCAATGTTACCATGCACATATTGTTGAAAACATGGGAACTATTCATATTAATGATGTGCTAGTGGTAAATGAGTATCCTGATGTTTCAACTCATGAGTTTCCTGGAAGAATAACAGATCGGGATGTTGAATTTACTATTGACTTAGTTCCTGATGCTAAGACATTTTCAAAACCCCCTTATCTAATGGCTCAAATTGAACATTTAAATTTGAAGGAGCAATTGCAAGATTTATTAGAGAAAGGATTCATTCAACCTAGCACATCATTATGGGGTGCTACTGTTTTATTTTCTAAAAATAAAGATGGTTCAATGAATCATTTCATTGATTATAGAGCCTTGAATAACATCACTATAAAGAACAAATATCTTTTTCTTCAAATCGATCATTTGTTTGATCACCTCCAGAGAGCTCAGTATTATTCAATGATTGACCTGATATAGGGGTACCATTAGTTGAAGGTAAAGGAAGCAGAGATTCCAAAGACCACATTCCGTACACGTTATGGCCATTATGAATTTTAGTTATGCCTTTTGGGATAACCAATGCACCTGCTGTATTTATGGACCTTATGAATAGAATTTTCCATGAGTTCTTGGATAAGTTTTTGGTTGTTTTCATTGATGATCTTTTGGTGTTTTCGAAAAGTAAAGAGGATAATGAAATACATTTAAGTGTTATTTTACAAAACTTAAAAGAAAATAAATTGTATGGGAAATTTATCAAGTGTGAGTTTTGGTTGCAACAAATTTCTTTCCTTGGTCACATTGTTTCTAATGATGGTATAACTATTGATCCTGCAAAAAAAAGGTTGTTGAAGAATGTCCAAGACCCACAAATGTAACTGATATTCGTAGCATCCTTGGTTTGGCACGCTATTACTGATGGTTTGTTATAATTTTTTCACAGTTATCTAGTCCAATGACTAAGCTAACTCAAAAGGGTGTTAAGTTTATCTGGACAAAATAATGTGATGATTTTTTTCAGGAATTGAAAAGAAGATTAGTTAATGGTCTAGTTTTGGAACCACCTTACAGGAATGGTGAGTTTTTTATCTACAGTGATGATTCATTGAAATGAAATGGTTGCGTCCTAATGAATAATGATCAGGTAATTGCTTATGCTTCACGACAGTTGAAAACTAATGAGGTAAATTACCCTACGCATGATTTGGAAGTTGCTGCTATTGTTTTCGCTTTAAAATTTTGGAGGCCTCATTTGTATGCACTAAGGTGTGAAATATATACCAATCAGAAAATTTTAAAGTATATATTCACTCAGAAATAATTGAACATGAGACAGAGGAGATGGATACAATTAATCCAGGATTATGATTGTACAATTCATTTCTATCCGGGAAAAGAAAATAAAGTGGTTGATGCTTTGAGTCGAAAAAGAAATGATTCATTAACAATGTTGCGTTTGGAACGTGATCCTTGGGTATTGATTTGATGAAATTTTTCATAGAAGTGGTTTGGGAAGGATGTTTTTCTATTCTGTTTCAGGAATCAGTGAAATCTTCTCTATCATACAGAATTAAGCAAGCACAGAAGCAAGACAATGAGTTGCAAAAAAAGGTAGAGCTGGTTGAGAAGGGTAAGTTTCCTGAATTCAACATTGATAATTATTTTTTTTTTGAGATTTTGAAAGATATTGTGTGTTTCGTGTGATTTACAGTGGAAGGGTGAGTTATTATGTGAATCTCATAGTTCTCTGTTTTCAGTTCATCCGGGCAGTACTAAGATATATAGAGATCTTCAAGAGTATTACTAGTGAGACGGAATAAAAAGAGACATTGATGATTTAACTGTGAAGTGTTTGACTTGTCAATAGGTTAAAGAAGAATGGAAATTACAGAAAGTGATTCTTCAACCTTTACCAGTTGCAAAGTATAAATGGTAGAATATATCCATGGACTTTGTTGTGGGATTGCCGAAGACACGTCGATGTATTAATGCTATCTGGGTTATTATTGATCACTTGACGAAATATACTAATTTCCTTGATATACGATATAATTTTTCCCAAGATCAACTATCCTGTTTTCATCATAAAGAGATAGTCATGTTACATAATGTTCTTCTCTCCATTGTACATGACCATGATCCCAGGTTTACTTCTATGTTTAGGAATGGCAATAAGAAGTCGTTGGGTACTGAATTAAATTTTAGTAAAACAATTCATCATCAATCATATGGGAAGTTAGAATGAACAATTATGACTTTGGAGGATATTCTACGTGCTTGTTCGATGGATTGTCAGGGAAGTTGGGACCAACATCTTTCTTTGGTTGAGATTTCTTATAATAACAGTTTTCATTCCAGTATACAGACGGCACCATTAGAGGCATTATATGGGAAGCAGTGTCGAACTCCAGCTTTTTGGGATGAAGAAGGTGAAAGGAAGTTTATGGGACCATAATTGGAAGAAGATTTGGCATAAAAGGTTCAGATGATACAGAAACACAAGAGAACAGCTCAGAGTAGGCAGAAGAGTTATGCAGACAATAGGAGGATCTCTCTTTGGAGGTAGGTGATCATGTTTTTCTCAAAGTTTCACCATTGAATAGTGTAATGTAATGTGGTAAGAAATGAAACCTGAGTGTAAGGTTAATTGGACCATATGAAATTCTGGAGGGAGTTGGATTGGTTGCATACCGAGTGTCTTTACCTATGAGTTTATCTCACTTACACAATGTTTTTCATGATTCATTGTTGAGGATGTACATGCCACATCCATCTCATGTTTTGATTCCAGAGATAGTTCAGTTGGAAGAGAATCTATCATATGAGGACCAACCAGTCCAGATTCTTGACCATAGGGAGCATTTGTTGCAGAATAAGGTTATTCATCAAGTAATGGTTTTGTGTAAAACCCACATGAGTGAAGAGGCAACATGGGAATCTGATAATGCAAAGACGAATAATTACCCCCACTTATTCGTTATATAAATAAATTACGGGGATGAAAAATTCTAATGGGAGAAGTATGTAACATACCAAATAAATAATTACTAATAGATATTTTTATCTATGTCTATTTATGAATTAGATAGTGTTTTAGAGGCTTAGAAATGAGAATAAACCCAATCTTAAGCATGGAATACACAAATATTTTTAAAAGATTGTTTTATTGCCTTTTGATGGCCGTCCGTTTTTAAATCAAACTATTGACAATTTTATATGCTCTATTTCACAATATAAACATATTGTTTATTATTGTAACATTGAAATTTAAATTTGATATTTTTTTTGTATTTTTCTAACAATGATAATTTTTTAATGAATAGTGAAAAATATTGCATTTTACATCAAAATGGATGTTTCATCTAATTTAATTATAGGGTTAGATTATCTTTTTAATTGTTCATAATTTTTAATTAGAATATATTTTTTACCATTAAATATAATAGTGTTCATCAGGATTAATTTCATTTTGGAATTGGGCATAAACAAGTGCCAATCTTTTCATAGAAATTATTCTAAAAAACTGGCTATTTGTTTTGACGACGAGAATGATTTTTAAATTAATTATTGCAATATTTGTGATTGGAATTTGGTAAAATGGATTACATATTTGTAATCAGAAGTTCCAAATTATTTTATCATGACTCTTTTGTTTTTGGACATTATGAATAGTAACCATGGCACTTATCTTTAATTATCTTAATTAATTAGTAATCGGGTAGTAAAGGATAATAAAATAATATCATAATAATAATAAATGACCCCAACATGTGTCCAAATTCTACTGGTTGTGTCATGGGTGACCTTGTTATTACTTGATCCAATCTTGGGGACCCCATGGAATCACTTTTGTGTGATAATGACTTATTATCTTTTTATTTTTAAAGAAAGTAAATTATAACAAAGAAAGAATCACCTGAGTAAAACATTTTTAATTTTGTCTACATAAATCATATATTATACTATAAATTTTAATTGGAAATATGAAAAGATTTCCTACATCATAGTATTTGTTTTATAGTTTTTAGACATTAAATAAATTATTTATTTATGACATCATGATGATTATGCAATTACCTCATTAATAAATGATTTTAATAAAATGAAAATATAATTTAAAATCTAAGACATACACGTGTAAAGGAACTATTTTATGAGTATATTTCGAACCCCTATAACATTAAAATCTAAATAAATCAATGTTGGACCTTAAATATCGTAAAATCATTTGAAAATAAAGTAACATTTTATACCTTTCCAAGAGTTCCCCTTCTCTCCTCTTATAAAAGGCCTCCACCTCTACCTCTTTACCAACACATCTCAAGACATTGGATCGGCCAAGCTCTGCTCATTTTATATCTCCACATCCCTCTATTCTTCCTAGAAGATTTAACTTAGGCATAATGCTCTTCAAGAAATCCTTTTGGTTCTAATGAAGAGGAGTTACACGATTTAGAGGTAAAGACTTCTCTAATGTTCTTTTGTTTTATTTTGCTTCTCCAACAACCTAAACTCTTTTTATTAATTTTTTTAACAACACACGTATGTACAATATACTAGGATGTTATTATAAGAATTATCCGAGCTACACTTACACACACCTACATATTAGGGTTAATGAACATACTGTTTCTGTGGATGGAAAATTTCTTCCTCACAAAACGATGAGTGTTCAATATTCTTATAACACCTTAAATGGTGGAAATTAAGATGTCACTATATATATATATATATGATATATAATATTTTTATTTTTTTCCTTAAGCTTCTGTATTTTTCATTTATGGAATACCATTATAGCTTCCATTAGGGGTATACGTGAAATCTTGATTTTAGGAAGTGCGGACTACCGCCCCCTCAATGTGATTTGATTCGTTAATGCCATATATGGGATGCATAAAGGATGTAATTAATGATATTATATAAGATATTATACTGGAATTATAATATAATTTTATATCATTATGATTCAATTACATAAAATACTAAATATAAATGAAAGTAGCGTTAATGTGTACGTACGACTTACCGTCTCCATGAACGGTGCATTTCATTTCTGACCCCTAAATGTTACGTAATATTTTAAATTCATGTATATAATGGATATATATGCCATATATGATATCTAAATCATGAATATAATTCTAGATATAATGGATATTTTATCACATGAACAACTTGTAATTATAAAGAATTTATTTTTGACTCATGTACCAATGATCGACAAAACGACCATTATTAACTTAAAAAATCACATAGTGTTCATAACATGGTAATAAGTGATATAAAAGGAATAATGAACTTGATAAAGGTTAATAATAAAGTAAAAATTAACTCATGTTTATTATTCAGGACGTTAAAGAATGATCGAGTCATGTTGGACCCGATGTTAGGGATTTCGTCTCAATCATCTTTCATTGAGGCATATTATGTTTTATACACAACATTATTTTATACGGGGTATAAAACCCATTGACATTTATGTTTACTCAAAAGGAATCTTTTTTATACGAAGCGTTTACAAAAGGACAAAAGGGAATGTTTTTTCTGTTGTACGTATGTGGTGACAACGACTTCTCCACCGCTATGAACATTATTTTAGCTTCAGCTTCCTCTATAAACCATTACCTTTTTATAAATGAAAAATAAATACAATGTTTTAATTTTCATTTATTTTTGTAATGAAAATTATTTTCATAATGTTTTTATATCAATGTGTTGTATTGATATCTTGTGAATGAAAATTGGATGTGTTTTGTTTCCTTTATCCATGTTTTATGTGATACGATTATGTTATTGTTCTTGGGAATTGTTATGAAGATGGGTGGTTCCGTGATAAACTAAGGGAAGGTGAGCCCGATATAGCTCACTAATGCATTAGGTAACGCGAAGGGGTTAATCCTTATGGTTTCTCCGAAGCGATTTTGGTAATATACTGTAATGGGTATTCCAAACGTAACCATGAGGTTTTCTCCCTACCTAAGAATGTTATGAATGCCTCAAGTTACCTTTATGTCTTATGATTTATATGATTTATTACTGATTTGATGAGGTATATAAAAATGAATATGTTTTATGAGTAATGTATGATTTCATACATGGACTAGTGTATTCATTTCATACTTGTATATCCCTTACTGAGCTTTTTATGCTCATCCCATGTTTTTGAAATGTTTTTCATGGGTCAAGGGAAAGGTACATGATGTGATGATTTTGTCAAGGAAGTGTCATGAAATAATCAATGTTTTTTTATAAATATGATTCCGTTGGTGGGAAAAAATGATTATTATATTTTATGTAACCACTTTGTTTAAATGTGGAATGTAATGCATGATTTAGGATCTAATTTTCAAAAACACTAAACCTGAAGAGATCCTAACTTTGTAATATTGTAATAACTCATGATTAAGTAATGTTTAAGGATGGGGCTTATATTTCTCTATTCAATCCTTCTCTTCTTTTGCTTCCCTTCAAATCCTTTAGACTCAATAAATTCTTTAAATATATTATTAACATGTGATACTATTTCTTCATATGATGAGAATATGTTAGAGAATATTTCCATTTTATAGGTTGGCTTAATTCCATGAAAGATATGATACTTCTATATATTTCGAGCATGCGTATTACTGGAATATTCATTCATTCTAATAGGCACCCTTTTTAAATAATGGAATATACTAGGATAATTTAGGAAATTCGATGCATAATTAAAAACATTTAAAATACCTAAAATAAATTGAAATATTATGCATATAATCTATGATCATAAAATTTTTACTTTGTGAATGTATTTACTAATAAATCATTCATAATGTCTTGTAATGAAAATTTGAATTTTAAAATGAATATCCTCTTGGAGTGACGTAACCAAGAGTACAGCAAGGCCTGACGTCATGTACCAAGATACCCAGGTCAATCTAAAAACTATTTTTCAAGGTTTTCAATATCACTTATATCATTTCCAGAGCCGACTCTACGTGCTAGTATCCAGACAGGGATGTATTTTTGGAAAATACAGAAAATCTCTACATTACCGAAATTCTAGGAAGTTCATCTATATTAATATTCAATGTTTATATTATGATAATTTTCTCTAATCAATTTTTATCAAAATATATTTCCAAAGTTGTTGCTAAAATTTCTATGATACCAACTGTAATAGCCCGCCCCTAGAAGCCCAGTGTCGGTGCATTATTTTAAAACATTGGCATGATTACAAGGAATAAAGTCCTGAAAGACTGATCAGTTTAGCGGTTTTTAAAAATAAATTACATAATGAAAGTTAAATTACACATTATAATATAAAACACAATATAAATGGTCCTTTGAAAATGCAAATAATACTCTAGCATAAAATTTCTAATCAATTATAATACACATCTTTGAATTCTGCGAAAATAAAACCGAAGAAAGTGGTGATCTAAAATGCACAGTAAGGATAACAATATCGCAGAAACATTTAAAAATAACAATAATCATTTAAGGGAATGTTTAAAACCTAAACACAAGCCTTTTAAACATAAAATTAAACATAATATGAAAAACATAAATCAAATAATTTAATTTAATTATTCACATTAATATTCCACTAGTCGAATAATCACAAGTAATATCAATATCCAATATAAAAATATCAAAATTCATAAATATAGACTTCATAACCACATAGTCAGGGACTTTTTCCAGGACTACAAATTAGAATTTGTCAAGGCATTGTTCCAAACACTAGTTTGTCTCATGAGATTTATCGATACATCAAGAATCTATTGCGGGCCCCACCCATCACTTACTAAGTCCAATGCATTCCTCATATGAAAAGGTATAAAGATAATATAAACATTTTTATTACAACCAGAATACAAAATTTCTAAACTTTATCTATATACCACTACTAGTTTAAAAATAAAAATCCATGGTCAAACCTATCACAAAACCTTCAAAACAAACGTGGAATATTTTTATCATAATAAATCAACCTCGATTAAGAATAACATCCTGTAAACGGTGTTGACATAGTTAAAAATGAACAGTTAAATGTTTTGAGAGAAATATCAATTTTTAATGAAATCATATATAAGTAACATAATTTATAAATATTATCATTTAAATTATTGTTTTGAATCAATGTGTATCATTCCACTGAGAAACTATTGAAAGGAATTAACATTTTAATACAATAAAGTTCATATAACTAAATCCTTGAATCCATTTTGAAAACATGGACATTAATGAAAATGGTTTAGAATAATAAATCATTAAAATGGTTAATATAATGTTTTAGTAAAAAATTCCCTTCAAAAAAATACCTTTTAAAATTAATATATAATTAGTAGACATGGATAATAAATATGTCCCAGCAGATACTTACTTAAAAAAACTAGGATAATAAAGTGATTGTAAAATTAACCCTTACCTTGCACTTTTTTTTGGTCGAGGGTGAATTTAACCTACTATATAATTACAATGTTATGTTATTAAATTATTACATAACCATATTAATATTTATTATATCATACATGATTGTTTTATGACATTATACTACCCATTCAATAATGATTTCCATGATAAATTAACATTTTGGGTAACAATCACTTTCTTTATCATATGTGTTTTAACTTGTAATTCATGATTGTATCATTTAGATCCTGATTTACGTACTTCTAGAATATAACAGATTATTTATATATCATATATATTTAGAATATATTTATTTATAATATATAGATATATGAAATGGAAAATAATGTTTATGTAGATGGTAGGCCATACGTACGCATAAATGTTGTTTCCATTTTTTTATCGTATTGAACAGAACTAAGTGAATAAGATATAAATATATATATATATTTGATTCATTAGAATTATTATGTCATATATATCATACTTATTAATAATAAATATTTTTATCATGATTGTTGAATGGTGAATGTTGAAATCAATCTAATCGCATCGTGGTGTCAGTAATATGTATGTACACATGAGAGACAATATAATTATATTTTTGGTGGAATCATATGTAAATGGAAGGTATATAATATATAAAGAATAATTAAAATGTTATATTGTTTATTTACATTAGTTATAATCCTTATTATTCCCATCCCAATAATGTAGTGTTTGAAAAACAAACTACACCACGATGTGGAGACGGTAAGTCGTACGTATGCACATATGGTGAATTAGTCATTTATATGATGGATGGAATAATTAATATCCTTGCACCATTTTTATAATAACATAAAATTATATAGAAGATAATGGTTTTATTATTTTATAATGGAAACAAAAAAGAGTGAAGATGTGGAAGATGAAAAGAACATGACACATGTGATGAAATATTTACCTCTTCTTCGGGTTCTTACCTTTAAATTCATCAAAGGCCAACCTATGATGGATTTATGACAAAAGGAAGTCCTCTGGGAAGTAGGGACGGAATTTGGGAGGATATTTGGCCCTAGGATGATAGAGCAAAATGGAATTGGAGGTGTGAAATTAATATAAGGGGAAGTACCTTTTTATAAAAGAGGTGACGGTCACTTTATGGAAAGTGTGAAATGTTATTGTATAATAAAATCATATTCGGTTTCTAATGGATCGAAAATGATTTTTTTCGATGATAAGGTGGATATGGGTCGAAACAGGCTCTTCAAATTGTTTTTAGACTGGTTTAGGTCCCTATATTAACCTTAAATTTTATATTTAACTCTAAGTAAAAAAGATTGACATTTACAATGTCTCTTTGTATTTTTATATTATATGGTTAATCAACTTTCTAAAACAAGCCAATAAAACCCCATGTGGATCATTATTAATATATATAACCTTATATAATACCATTGGACAATCCATAAATATTTAGTAATATTATATCAATTAATCGTATAGTATATGTCTTAACAACTCAATTAAGTCAATTTGGGCACTATTTAGTATTTGGTTTTTGTAAAAATCATAACAGCGTGATTACATCAAAAATAAATTAATCAAACCTAACATTCCATATTAACATACAAAACTATTTTTATTCATCAAAAGTAAAAAAATTCATTTAATATAATATTTATAATAGCAATTATTTTAATCATTTATTAATAAGTTAATTACTGCATCATCATTGTGTTATAAATAAATTTAATTATTTAATGACTAAAAATTATAAATAAAATTCAAATTTGTTGGAAATTTTTTTAGTTTTATAATGAATATTTAGATTCTAATTTATCTTATGTATAACCCTATATTAAAACTGGTTCAATTATTAAACATTGAATTTGACTCATTCAACTCTTCATTAAAAAAAATAATAAATGTCCTAATCTTATCCAAGTGGACCTACGAGGGTCATATTATATTACTAAGTTTTTCTTGTTCTAATTAAACTTATATAGTAGAATTAGTAAATTTTTTAGGGTAATTACAATATTATTTTTATATTTAATTACCCTATTTACTTATAACAGTGGTAAATAAAAGTCAATAATTACTATTAAAAAAATTCATCTTATTGAACCTCATTTTAATTAATGATATCAATAATGTCTCTCGGTTTTTTAAAATTCATTTTATAGAAGTGGTAAAATTATGTTGTTTGGAAATTTTCAAATGCTTTTATAAGGTGGGTACAATACAGTAAAAAGTACAATAAAAATATATACATCTAATTTTATTATAAAATAACACAAATGAATTACATTAAACATATATATTCCTTATATATATATTTTTCATAAAATAAAATTTTAAAAGAATTTTTTATTTAAAAAATGTTGGTTTTAAACAATTTCTCAGTGTTTTTCAAAATTCACCAAAAATTGAATATTTTCAGAAAAATACCTAAAATTCACCGTAAGATAATATTGATATTCCAAATACTAAAATGATTTTTAGTTTACCAAATTAATAACCTAGATGTTTCATAAATAAATTTAATATTAATTCTTGTTTTGAAAACCAAGAAGTGGGTTTTTAAAAACTAAAAAATATCTATATATTGACATGTATTAATGTCAAATATAATTGTGAAATTATGGATAATGGCCTAAATTGTATTAAAAGATAAAAATATAATCTAATTATACTTCAAAATCATTAAAATTAATAATTTGACAGTATAAATTATTTCAATTCATTTTATTTCAATTAAAACATAGTATTTTTCACTATTTATGAACATATGAAAGTTATCAAAAAAGTACCAAAAATTTACACAAACTAAATTTTTATGTGCCTCATAATTGGAAAGGGAAATGAAAAATCCTCCATCAAATTATGATATAGTTTAAGAAAACATTGGTTGAAATTAGTGACACATAATTGGAGGGAAAATGCTTATATTTATACAGAGTGATTTACGTCATTAATCATAAAAATTTGTAAAATTGAGGGCCTCAAAGCCGTAAATGAAAGATGATGTAAAATATCATATGTTCAAAAAACATATGGTATTAGGATAACACATTTCTTGTTTTATGATCTCTTCCCAAATGATTAAAAATTAATTTATTCATAGAATAATTGGATATATATATATACTATGCATGTAGAGTTTATTACTTCAACTAATTCCTACCACAAACTCATCTCTTAAAACAAAAGATAATAGAATTCAAAAATATTCTATTTAGCATATTCATATAGGGTGAAAAAATGAATTTATATTAAATTGTCAGAATATTTAAAATACTACATTATATAAACCAAGATATCACGTTGGACAATGGAATGCGATACACAGTTGTCGCCCTTTAGTTTTGGGTTCATGTCACGTGGCCTTGCCGGACGCGACAGGTTGTCGCCCGACCTCCAGGTTGTCCTTTTTATGACAATCCAAAAATAATCTCATGAAATTATTTAACCTTAATAATAGTATTAAATGTCAAACATAATCGATTCCAACATTTAGACATATCCAAAATACTGAAATCCAAACTCACACTCCAAAATTTATAAGGAATGTAAACACAATGAAGATCGTTTTTTCCACGTAATAACATGTGAATACCTCATCATGTATTTTTTTAAAACACGGTAACACCCTGAATTATCATATAATCTTATTGATTACATTCATGCTCCCTTATTCATAACAGAATACTCAGTATACTATTTATATCCAAAAATGTTGTAAACTCCAACAATAATGGAATTTACAAATCATTAATCAGTTCCAAGGATGACAATAATATCCAATATAATTTATCCATATCAATCATCTATTAGTCCAAAATCAATATCTCAGAATCAAGACAATATTAAGTTTATATATTTCCTTCAACCATGTATTTTACAAAACATTTAACTTAACATTTTGTCACATTTCAAGGTACCACAAAATATTATATCCTTAATGAAATAGTATTGTTGTACAATCCATAAAAACTCTATAATTCTTATAACATGTACACTAATAATACAATACTCCATTGACATAATAAATTAATAAAAATATAATAACACTTATAATTCCACTTCATCATTGGTAGTATGATAACACTATTATTATCCAATTTCAAATTTGGGGAATACTCTAATGATTTTGACATTGATTCACGAAGTGTCCCAACTCCTTTCTAATGAAGCATTGTACAACTGAAATAATTTTCATACCCTTCAAATCACATACATGGTGTCATTTTTCTCCACACATAAAAATACACTCATTCCCTTATTACAATTACCAATATGATTCTTTTAAAAATTATCACATATGGGAAAATCCTTCATTCCACTATTCCTTTATCAATCATTCTCCCTAACATCCTTTTATTCTATTTATTCCATAAAATATATAGGACTCACTGAATTATATACATATCTTATTAACACATGATTCTATTTCTATATATGATGAGAATACGTGGGAGACTATTTGAATTTTAAATTTATACTTAATACCATGAATGATATAATAATTCTTAATCATTCTATCATGATTACTTCCAGAATTCACATTTCTTCTACAAGGTTCCATTTATAAACAATGGCATACCCTAGGGATGTTTGTGAATCACAATGCATAATTCCAAACATGAAAAATACCAAACATAAATTGAAATGATTATGCATATAATAAATAATATTAAAATGTTTTCTTTGAGAATGTATTTACTTATAAATCTTTCATAATTTATTTTAATGAAAATGTGAATTATCCTAAGCATATCCCCTAAGAGTGTCATAACCAAGAGTGTTGCAAGTCCCATTTTCTTGTACTCAGATACCCAGACCAATCCTTAAACTCTTTGTCTGAGTTTTCACTGTTAGGTATATCAATGCTAGAGCCGCCATCACCTGCTCGTATCAAGACAGATATGTACTTCTTAGTAAATACACAAAACATCTAAATTGATAAATTTATATGAAGTTCTTCAATACAAATACTCAATGTTTATCTTAGAGTAATGTTCAGTAATCAATGTTAATCTAAATCTATTTCCCTGGTTTTTAATAATCTTCCTCTGATAACAATTATCACCCCCAACCCCAGAAGCCTAGAGTCGGTGCATTATTTTAATTCATTGGCATGATTACAAGGAATCATGTCCTGATAGACCGATTAGTTTAACAATCATGGAAAATAGATTTCAAACATTAATGATCCATTACACATTATTAAATAAAACACAACATAAATGATCCTTTGAGAAGGACATTAATACCCTAGTTTAACCCTTCTTATCAATCATAATAAACTTCTTAGAATCTTGGAAAAATAAAACATAATAATGGGGTGAGCTCAAACTCTCTGTATGGATAAAAATATAAAAGAAACATTCAAAAATAAGCATAAACATTTAAGGAAATGTATAAGACTGAAACATAGGAATTTTGAACAAAAGCTTTATCAATATATGGAAAAGATAAATCACATAATTACATTTACTTATTCACATCAATATTCTACAAGTCAAATAATAACATTTCATATCAACATCCAAATTCATAATTATAGAATGCATAATGCAAGACTCCATAACCACATAGTCAAGACCTTGTGCGAAGACTAGAAATAAGATTTTTTGAAGGCCTTGTGCCAAGACCGTAGTCTATCACTTTAGTCTTAAAGATGCATCAGGGAGCTATTGCATGCTCAACTCGTCACTTACTATGTCCAATGCATTTCTTATATGAAAAGGTTTAAATATAACATAAACATTCATATTAAAACTACCCAACAAAATGTCAACACCTTTTCCATAAACAATGAATGGTATAAAAACGCCACATCCATAGACAAACATATCAAAAAAACCATTAATATAATATAAAATATTTGTATCATAATAAATCAACCTCGCTCAGGAACAATATCCTATAAAGGATGTTGTCATTGTTGAAAATGATATATGTAAATCATTGAGAGAAATATCCCTTTTTCATGGAATCATTTAAAAGTAACATAATTTATAATGAAATTCATTTAAAATATAGTATTAAATCAATGTGTCCCATACCATGTTGAAACTTTTGAAATGAATTATCATTTTAAAACATTCATGTCGATAAAAATAAATTCTAAAAACCATTTTGAAAACATACACATTAATGATAAAGGATTAGAAGATTAAATATTTAAAACATTTAAAATAATGTTTTAGTAAAAAGGTGTATTAAAAATAATACCTTTGAAAACTCTTTTATGAAAAAAGGAAATGGATAATTAATATTTCCCAGTAGAAACTTATGTAAAAACAACCTCAGATAATAAATAGATTGTGAAATTAACCCTTACCTTGCACTTTACTTTTGTTAAGTGTATGTTTAACCTTTTGTATAATGACCATAGTTTCTAATTAAATTATTCTGAAACCATATTCAAATTTATTATATCATATATGATTAATTTATGACTTTTTAATACCCTTTTAATAATGATTTCCATGTTTAATTAACATTTTGGGTAATAATCTCTTTCTTTATCGTAATTTTTTTAACTTGTCATTCGTGTTCATGTCATATAGATCTTGATTTACATACATCCATAATATAACACATGATTTATATTTCATATATAATGATAATAGAAATATTTATAATATATAAATATGTGAAAAGGAAAACAATGTTTTTGGAGACGGGAGGCCGTACGTACGCATAAATGTAGTTTTTGTTTTCATATCATATTGAATGGATCTATGTGAATAAGATATATTTAAATACGCACACAGACACACACACACACATATATATATATATATATATATATCTGTGTGTGTGTGTGTGTGTTTTCAAAAGAATTATTATGTCATATATTTCATACTTATTAATAATATATATTTTCATAATCATCGTTGAATGGTGAATGTGGAAATGATTCTCACCATGTTGTGGAGACGGTAATCTGTACGTTTGCAAGAGTGACAATGTAATTATATTGATGGTGAAATAATATGTAATTGGATGGTATATCATATATACTGAATCATTAAAAAAAATTATTTTTTATTTACATTAGTTATTTTCATTATTATACCCATCCAAATAATGATGTGTATGAATAAAGAAATACACCACCACGTGGAAACTGTAATTCCTACATATGCAAGTATGTTGACTTTGTCATTTATAGGATGGATAGAATAATTAATATGGTTGTACCATTTTTATAATTACATCACAATAAATATAATATACTGCATTTATTAGTTTAGAATATCAACAACAAATAAATATGATGTGGAAGAAGAAATGAACTTGAAAGGTGGGATGAAATATTTACCACTTCTTCTGGTTCATCATTTTTGAATTGATAAAACGGGAACCTTAGGATGAAATTATGTCAAATGGAAGGACTATAGGATAAAGGGAGAAATTTTTTTAAGACATTTTGGTAGGGTTTGGTCGAGTCAAATGTTTTTGGAGGTGTGATATTATGAGAATGGAAAGTACCATTTTAAAAGAGAGGCGAGGGTCACTTTATGAAAAGCTTGACATATTATTTTATAATAAAATAATTTTCAGTTTCTAATGGCTCCAAAATAATTTATGTCTAGGATAAGATGGGGATTGGTCGAAAACCTATCATAAAAAATGTTTTAGATAGGTTTAGGTGACATTATTAACATTATCTTTATGATTTAATTCTTAGTTAAAATGATTGACATTTCCCTGGTCCCTATATTTTTATATTATGTTGTCAATAAAAATGCAATGACAAGATATGGGAACCCCAAGTGGCTCATTATTAATATATATAACATTATCTTTGTACATTATAAAAACCTTAGATATTTAAGAATACTATATCAATTAATAATATTGTATTTGTTTTAAAAACTAATTTATGTCTATATTGACATTATTTAGTATTTTGGTTTTGTGAAAATCAAAACAGAATTATTTCATTGAAAAAAAATTATTTCATCAACATTGAGATGTCATATTAAGCCAGAAAATTTGTTTAATTCATCAAAAGATTCAAATTACATTTATTTGGAAATTTATAATATCAATAATTGTAGTCTTAGATTAACATAGTTATTATTGAATCATCATTGTGTCATAAATAAATTAAAGTATATAATCTATAAAATTAAAAAAAATTACATTTATGTTGGAAATTATTTTAGTTTTCTAATGAATATTCATTGTATAATTTATCTTATGTATGATCCTATATTAAAAATGGGTTAGTAATTAATCAATGAATTTAACTCTTGTATATCTTCTTTAAATAAAATAATAATAAATATCCTAATTTAATTCATGTGGACCAAATGGGGTCATATTTTATTCCCAAGGATGTTTCTAGTAAAATTAAACTTATCCCAAAGAATTAGGACATGTGTTAGGGTAATTATAATATCACTTTTAGATTTAATTACCCAATTTACTTTGAACCATGGTAAATAAAAATAAAATGTTCCTATTAAAAAAAATATTTTTTCATCTTATTTAAACACATTTCACTTACGGATATCAACCTTGTCTCCTAGATTTTTGAAATTCAATTCACAGAAGATGTTAAATTATATTTTATGTAAATATTCAAATTCACCTAGAAAGTGGGTAAAAGATGGTAAAAAGTACAATAAAAACTTATACATCTAATTTTTTTAAAAATGACTTAAACAAATTACAATGAACATATATTTGTATTATATTTGTATTTATACATAAAATAAATTTAAATAAAATAAATATTTATTTAAATAAAAATATAGTATTAAACAACATCGAAGTGTTTTTCACTATTCATCAAATATTGAGTGTTTTTAGAAAAATACCAAAAATTTACCATAAGCTAATTTTGATATTTCAATTCCAAAATTTTTTTTTAGTTTATAAATTTCAAAACCTAGAAGTTTCATTTTATAATTTAAAAATAATTCCCATTTTAAAATCCAAAAAGCAGGTTTTTAAGAAGAAAACTCTATCAAAATATTCACTTGTGTTTATGGAAAATATAAATATGAAATTCATTATAGTGACCTACATTGTATTAAATTATAAAAATACAATATATTTATAATTAAAATAAATTTTAATTATTACTTTATCACTACAAATTACTTCCACTGAGAAAGTTGTTTGCATTTAAAATATATTATTTATCAATATTCATCAAAATTGGAAAGTTATCAGAAAAGTACAAAAACAAATTTCAAACAAATATTATTCCCTCTTATAAATAAGAATTTAATTTCATTAAATTTAATATATAAAACTGTCAAATACTTGTTTTAAGAAGGTTTCACCCTAAAAAGGCAGTAAAATTGCATTTTTTTTAAAAAATATTTAATTTATCTAAAAATAATAATTTATAATTATATTATTTATAATATTCACATAATATAGATAATAATATTATATAATGTATGTAATATTCTAAATTCCTTTAATACTATTTATAACTGCTTTTTAAATGTCTAGATTGGTAAGTTGTGGTGCAATCGAACACATTATTGTGTGCAGCACAAGCTAATGAATTACTTTGTAGTGATAACATACTATGATATCTTGGGGTCTTACATTTTCCCCTCTTTAAATAAATTTCATCCTCACAATTTGAAAATTTTCATCAAAAATAAAATGTTAAAAATGGAATAATATATTTTTGAAAAACCGACAACAGAAATTTGGTTAGGGAAATTTAGTCTTAATGGGAATGGGAAATGAAAAAGTCACCACCAATTTATTATCTCAGTTAGGAGAAAAATTAGTGGTAATTAGAGAAACATAATTGGAGGTAAAACAAAAATATTTATATGGAGGGATTGTGGTCATCAATAACAAACAAGTGTAAAATTGGGGGCCTCAAAGTCATCAATCTATAATGATGTAAAATATCATTGGTTAAAAAAACATATTTTATTTGGATAATACAATTTTGTTTTTACGATCTCTTCCTGAATGTTTAAGAATTAATATATTAAAATAATAAAAGGAAATATATATATATATATATATATATATAATTGACAAGTAGAGTTTCATCTATCAACTAATTTCTACCAAAAACTCAGCTCTTACTCCAAAAGATAATATAATTCAAAAATATTCTATTTATTATAATCTTATAGGGTTAAAAACTTTATATTCATTTTTCAGATTAGTTAAAAAAAATAAATTATAAAAACCAAGACATCACGTAGGCCAATGGTATGTGATACACCCTTATCACCCTTCGGTTGCGGGTTCAAGTCACATGACCATGCCTGACACGACGGGTTGTCACCCTACCTCGAGGTTTTACTTTTTATGATAATCCAAAAATAATCTCAACAAATGATTTATCATCAACAATAGTTTCCAATGTCAAACATAATTTATTCCAACCATTAGAATTATCCATAATATTTCTGTCCAAACTCAAATTTCAAAATTTATAAAGAAGGTAAACATAATGGAGATCCTTTTTTCCACGTAATAACATGTGTATACATTCATCATGTATTCTTTTAAAACTCAGAAACAACTTAAATTATTATATAGCTTTTTTATTACATTCATGCACCTATATTCTTTATAGAATACTTAATATACTCCATATATCAAAAAATGATGTAATCTCCAACAATGATTGAATATACAAATCAATAATTACTTCCAAAG
This sequence comes from Viscum album, assembly GCA_963277665.1. Classification (NCBI taxonomy): domain Eukaryota; kingdom Viridiplantae; phylum Streptophyta; class Magnoliopsida; order Santalales; family Viscaceae; genus Viscum; species Viscum album. Next base: position 1,972,741,137 of record OY728132.1, read on the forward strand.
ATATAAATTATATCTAATATTATTTATAAAAATCAATAATCTCTTAATAATAAATAAATACCTCAGTATCAGGACCATTTCAAATTTTTATCTTTCATTGAACCATGTATTTTACAAAAATATTATCTTTCCATTGAGTCACATTTCATGGTACCACACTACCAGAAATCCTTAATGAAAAAGTACTACAGTACAATCTTTATATACTCTATAATTCTTATGACATGTACATCATGAATACAATAATATTATTACCCAAAATATTAATAACAACAAAAGAACTCTAATTATTCCGCTTCATCTTTGGTAGTATCATAACTTCATTATTATCCAATAGCAGCATTTGAGGTATACTCTATTGATTTGGACATTGATTCGTGTAGTGTCCCAACTCATTTTAGATAAAGCATTGTACATTTGAATCATTTTTCTTACCATTAAAATCCCATACATGGTTTTCTATTTCTCCATACATAAAACAAAATCTCATTCACTTCAAACATTTACCAAGGTGATTTTTTCCACATTTATAACATATGGAAAAATCTTTGTTTCCCAAAATCCATTTATTTATCTTTCTCTCTTCCATCCCTTTATTTATTTTATTCCTTCAAATCCTTTGGACTCAGAGAATTCATTGCATATCTTATTAACAAATGATATTTTTTTTTCATATGATGAGAATTTTTGGGAAAAAATTTCCATTTTAAAAGTTGGTTTAATACCTTGAAAGATAAGATCCTTCTTAATATTTTGATCATATGCATTACTTGAATTCTCATTCCTTATACTATGATCCATTTCTAAAAAAATTCATACACTATGATAGTTTATGAATCAAAATGCATAATTCCAAGAATTTAAAATACATAACATAAATTGAAAAGATTATGCATATAATCTATAATCATAAATTTTTTTCATTGAAGTAGTATTTACTACAAAATCATTCATAATGGCTTGCATGGAAAATTTGAATTATCCTAAGCATATTCACCTAGAGTGTCATAACTAAGAGTGGATCAAGGCCCGTTGTCGTGTACGATGATACCTAGGTCAAACTCAAATATTCTTGTCAGAGTTTTCACTCCTAGGTATATATTTTCAAGATCAACCTCTACGTGGTAATATTCAGAAATGGATGTATTGATGGAAAAATAAAAAAAATCTCTACATTACCAAAATTCTAAAAAGTTCTTCTATTAAAACATAAAAATTTTATCTTAGGATAATGTTCTATTATCAGATTTAATCTAAATCTATTTCCAAGGTTGTTGCTAAACTTTCTATGATGGCAACTGTAACAGCCCGACCCTAAAACCCCATAGTTGGTGCATTATTTTAATACATTACAATGCTTATAAGGAATCAAGTCCCAAAAGACCGATCAATTTAGTAGTCATGGAATATAGATTACATATATGAAAATTACATTAAAAATTATAATATAATACACAACATAAATGATTCTTTGAGAAAGCAACTAATCCACCATATTAACCCTTCTTATCAATCATTATACACCTATTGGAATCCTGGAAAAATAAATCATATGAAAGTGGTGAACTCAAATGGTTATTAATGATAACAATATAGTTTAAACATTCAAGAATATACATATTAATATAAGGCAATGTATAATATTAAATCACAAAGTTTTTAAACATAAAAATTGTCATAAGATTGAAATGAAATATCAAATAATGCAATTTATTATTCACATGAGTATTCTACTAGTTGAATAATCACATTTAATATCAATAGACAATTTCATAATGATGGAACACATAACTCCAGAATTTATAAACACAAAGTAAATGCCTTGTTCCAAGACTACAAATAAGATTTTTTCAAGGAATTATGTTGAGACACTAGTTTCTCTCATTATACCTACCAATGAATCATGTAGCTATATCATTCTCCACCCGTCACATACTAGGTCCAATTAATTCCACATATAAAATTTTTTAATCATTACATAATCATTCATATTAAAACTAGCATTTGAAATGTAAAAATATATCCACATACCATGAATGGTATAATAATAAAACATCCACATTGAAACATATCACAAAACCATAAATACAATATGGATTATTTGTATCATTAAAAAACATCTTCGGTCAAGAATAATATATTGTAAAGGATGTCAACATAGTTGAAAATGATTAGAAATTTTTTCTAGAGAAATATCCCTTTTTCATTAAATCATTTAAAAGTCACATAAATTATATATAATTTTATCTAAAATATATTTTTGTATAAATGTTTACAATACCACTTTGAAATTTTTGAATGTAATTAACATTTTAGAACAATCATGTTCATGTAAAGAAATCCCTGAAACCATTTTGAAAACAAGGACATTAATGAGAATGGTTTAGAAGAATAAATGATTAAAGCATTTAAATTTATGTTTTAGTAAAAAAGTCCCTTAAAAAAGTCCCTTTTAAAACTCTTTAATAAAACATGGACATGGATAAAAAAATATGTCCCAATAGATACTTATATAATAACAACCTCAGATAATAAAGTTATTGTGAAATTAACCCTTACCTTGCACATTCCACTGGTCGAGGGTAAACTTAACCTCAAATATAATGACCATAGAATGTCATTAAATTATTCCAGAAACATATTAATATTTATTATATCATACATGAATCGTTTTTTACATTATACTACCCATTTAATAAATATTTCTATGTTAAAATAACATTTCAATTAATAATCGTTGTCTTTATCATATGTGTTTTAACTTTTTATTCATGATCGTATCATCTAGATCATGATTTAAATAATTATAGACTTTAACACATGATTTATATATCATATATATTTGGAATATAAATAAGTATAATAAATAGATATATGATATGGAAAACAATGTTTATCGAGATGGTAGGTCGTACGTAAGCATAAATGCTATTTCCATTTTCGTATCGTATTGAACAGAACTAAGTGGATAAGATATATTTAAATACATACATTATATATATGTGTGTGTGTGTTTCTAGTATCATTATTATGTCATATATTTAATAATTATTAATAATATATATTTTTATAATTATTGTTTAATAGTGAATGTGGAAATGAATCTCATCACATCGTCGAGACGGTAATCCATCCGTACGCACGAGAAACAGTATAATTATATTAATGGTAAAATCATATTTAATTGGATGTAATATCATATATACTGAATCATTAAAATTATATGTTTATTATTTAAATTAGTTATAATCATTATTATACCCTTCCAAATTAGGATGTGTTTGAATAACAAACTACACCAAGACGTGCAGACAATAAGTCCTACGTACGCACGTATGGTGACTTTGTCATTTATAGGATGTATAGAATAATGAATATGATTTTACCATTTTTATAATATCATCACAATATATATAACATAATTTAGTTTTTATTTTAGAATGGAAATAACAATGAAACAGGATGTTTAAGAAGAATAGAACTTGAAAGAGGTGATGAAATATTTACCTCCTCTTCGAGTTCTTCATTTTAATTTGATCAAAGGTATCCTTATGATGGATATATGACCAAGAAAATTCATCTAAGATGAAGGGGGTAATTTTGGGAGTATATTTTGGCTGGTTTTGATAGAGCCAAATGGCTTTGGAGTTTTCAAATTAAGAGAAGGTGAATTACCCTTTTATAAGAGAGGATATGGTCACATAGAGAAAAGCTTCAAATATTATTGTATAATAAAATCATTTTATGTTTCTAATGGCTCCAAAATAATTTATTTCAAGTATATGATAAGGAGGGGTCTAAAAGGTTGACATTTACAATGTATCTTTGTATTTTTATATTATATGGTTAATCAGCTTACTATAACAAGCCAATAAAACCCCAAGCGGTTAATTGTTAATATATATGACCTTATATTTCCTTTGGACAAAAATTACATTTTTAGGAATATTATATCAATTAATAATATTGTTTTTGATTTATAACTCTAATATGTCAAGAATGAACCTATTTAGTATTTGGTATTTGTAAAAATCTTAACAGCATGATTACTTCAAAAAAAATTCTTTAATCAACCCTAACATGTAATATTAACCTATATAATTACTGTAATTCATCAAAATACTCAAATTACTTTTATTTGAATATTTATAATACCAATAATTTAAATCATTCATTAATAAGTTAATTATTGCATCATCATAATGTAGTAAATAAATTAAATTATTTAAGATCAAAAAATTATAAATAAAATACCACGATGTATGAAATTCTGTTTGTTTTCTAATTAATATTTTTATTCTAATTTATCGTATGTATAACCCAATATTAAAAATGATTCAGTTATTAAACATTGAATTTAAATATTTTAACTCTTATTTAAATAAAATAATAGTAAAATTCCCAATCTTATCCTACTAGACCAAATGGGGGTCATTTATATTTTTAAAGGGTTTTTGGTTGAATTACACTTATCCAATATAATTAAGACATGTGTTAGTGTAATAATAATATCATTTAACTTCAATTACCCTATTAACATTTAACTGTGCTAAATAAAATTAATAGTTACTATTCACCATAAAATATTTTCATCTTATTGAACCACATTTTACATATTGACAGTAACTGTGTCTCTTATATTTTTTTAATTAAATTCATAATGGATATAAAATAATATTTTAGGAAAATTTGAAAAGGCTCCTAGAAGGTTTGTACAAGACGATAAAATGTTTAATAAATATATATACGACTAATTTTATTATAAAATTACTCATATGAAATACATTGAAATTATATAGGTTTTATATATCTATTTTTCCTTAAAATAAATTTAAATAAAATATATAAATATTCAATTAATATGTTGGTTTTAAACAATATCGCATTGTTTTTCACTATTCATAAAAAATCAGCTGTTTTCAGAAAATACCAAAAATTCACCATAGTATAATTTTGATATTCCAAATCCCGAAATAACTATTAATTTAACATATTCAAAACATCGAAGTTTCAATAATTAATTTAAAATTAATTTCTGTTTTCAAAATCAAAAAGTTTCTTTTTTAAAAGGAAAAACTATCAAAAGATTTACATGTGTTTATGTGAAATATAAATGTAAAATTAATTATAATGACCTAAATTGTATTAAATTAAAAAAATATAATCTAATTATACTTCAAAACTATTAAAATTAAAATCATAGAACTATAAATTATTTTGATTAAAAAATTAATTTTCAATTAAAACATAGTATTTTTCAACATTCATCAAAATAAGAAAGTTATAAGAAAAGAACCAATAATTTATTTAAACAAATTATTTATGTACCTCTTATATATAAGTATTTAATTTCATGAAATTTAATATATATAATTTTCAACTATTGGTTTTAAAAAGGGTTCGCCGAAAAAGGCTGTCAAATTTCATTTTTTAAAAAAATTACTTTTTTGTCTAAAAATTTTCACTTTTTCTAATATTATGTCTAATAAACACATAATATGGATGTTAAAATTATATCGAGTATATTATTTTAAAAAATCATTTAATCATAGACATGGCTCCTTTTTAAAGGGCTAGTTTGTATGTTGTGGTGCGCTCGAACTCGGTGTCAAGTGTAGCCCAAACTATTGAATTACATTGAAGAGATATCATACTATGAGATATCGTGGCCTTACATTTTACACTCCTTCAAAAAAATTTGGCCTCACAATATAAAATTTTTATTTGAAAATAAATGGTTAAAAATATAAAAATACCTTTGTTGAAAACCCACATTGCAAATTGGGTTAATGAAATTTTGTCTTAATGTGAATGGGAAATGAAAAAGTCCCCGCCAAATTATGGTCTTTGTTAGGAGAACATTAGTGGAAATTAGAGACACCTAATTGGAGGGAAAATTTATATATTTATACGGAGTGATTGATGTCATAAATCACAAATAAGTGTAAAATTGAGGGCCTCAAAATTCTTCAATCTAACATGATGTAAAATATCATCAGTTCAAAAAAACCATATGGTATTAGGATATCACATTTTGGGTTTTACAATATCTTCCAAAAATTCTAAGAATTAATTTATTCATATAATAATAGTATATATATATATACTTGACACGTATAGTTTCATCCTGAATAAGAATGAATTATGATACATTTATCTATTTAACAATTATAACCCAAACATCCTTGATCACTTTAGGAGACCTAGTATTATTGACTATAAAGTCCATGGACACTTCATCCAATTTTGATTCTGGGACATTATGTGTCTTTGACTATCATATAGGTATTTTGTGGTCTATATTCACCTACCCACAGGTGGAACACCTTTTGAAAAATTAATCTATCCTACATTTTATCTGATGCGAACAATATTTTTATTGCATGTCTCGATACAACTTTTAAATGTATGTTTGAACTATCCACTGAGATCATGGGACCCCTGCATTAAATCCTTTGTAATACTTATAGGAACCCAAAAACAACCTTGTATGTCCATGAAGTCATCGTTGTTCATATACCAATCATAGAATATGTTATCTATTGATGTACTCTTATGGTGAACCAATCCTTTTTGGATCAGAATAATGTCTACTCGTTACATTCTCTTATTGGGAATAAGTAATTGTCAAATATGTGAGGTCTGTCTTCTCATGACTATCATGAATCTACAGATTATATCAAAAAATAGGGCCATAAACATCCATTTTTCATTGGATTATCAGAAAACTTTTTTTTATCTTTCTAACATATTGAATATGCTATAATGTTTCCCATCCCAGTCATACACAAAAGATTAAAATTAGAGGATTTTAGAAATTTGAACTATCTCTTATTTCCAAGGTTAATGTCACATAGAGTGAATATATATTTAATTATATTATTTTCCTTTTATTCCAAAAAGTTCTCACCTTACATATATTTTCCTCGTAATATTATGTATTGGACAACAGGTGTTATCTCAAGGTCGTTGGTGGGATAATTTATCTCATTATGCCTTAATTACTGAGATCTATTTGTAATGACCCTATCCTACCACATCATCACTGATCCTAGGATTATGGAAGATTCATCATTGAAGATGTAATAAAATAAAAATGTATCTAGAATAATTTTAATAGGTGCTGAATTAATCCTTCCTTTCATCTCTATAAACAAATTTTCACTAGTTTCTGATCAAAAGTACTTCACACCATTCTTTGTAAGGCCAGTTTGAGGTGAATAGTGTTATGTGATGTCTTGTATGAAGAAAATATAACATCCACCCAACCCCAAGAACCGGTTTATATCAAAAATAAATTTGGGATACTCTTAGGATACTACAACACTAACCTTTTCTTGTTCAACAGATACAATTGTTTCTTAGATAATATGACCCAAAAAGTGAACATTGTTGATCCAAAAGTGGAACATAGAATGTTTGGTGTAAATATGATGCTCTATAAGTGTAATCATAAATATAAAAAGTTTTTTTACAATTTTTATGATTATGGGAATAAATCATTATGTTTTCCATAATTCCAACAACAAAAGAGTCGAGATAGGGGAACATCAAGGACTTTGGGCCACATAATGGCCTTTGGGCCAGATGTATTTGCCTATGATAAACTCTACAAAAAAGGAACATCACCAAAAGATGATTCAGATTAGGTTCACTCACTAGTGTAGATCCAAATGGATTTTATATAATTCTAGGTTATGCCTATGCCATCAGTAGTAGCCTATCCTTGCATTGGAAACCTAGATAGATGGCTATGCAAAGGTAGATAGCTAATATCATGATGTCGAATCTGGGGAGGGAAGGTTCCTTATAGATAGTCTGGATGAATTTCCTAAGTCCATAAGGTCATGTAATCCTACAATCCTACAATCCATGTAATCATTGAGTCTACGGGACTTGTAAGGGTTCTCCATCATCCCATGAAGGGGGCATTATCAAAAATCATTAAAAATGATAGCCTTCTGGCCGTTTGGGAAATGATTGGATATTAGGATTGAAAAACCAATTCAGTAGATCCCATGAACTTTCAAGATCATTTTTAAGAATTAAAGACATAAAAAGATACTCCTAATGACTATACCATCTATGAAAACATGTATGTGGTATGTGTGATTGCCTATCTAACACTTGATAATAACCAAATTTTAGGTTTATCTTAGAGCAGAGAATATCTCCTCAAATTTGGTTGAGGAGATAATATCTTAAGGTAATATGAAATCAATTTTCCGCATAATCGAGGTCATAATTATATAATCCATCAATATATGTAATGATCCCCCACTTCATGTAAAATATCACGGGTGCACCCCACGAAGATATAGTTGGTCTCATAAAACCTTCCAAAAATAAATCATCTAACTCTCGCTTGTGCTCCTGATGTTCTGTATGTGCCATCCTGTAGAGAGAAATGGAATATAGAGATTATTCTAAAACAATAATGATTGCATGATATACCACTTTCTAGAGAGGTATTCTAGAAATATTATTACGGAAATACATTCATAAAATGATCCACTACTGGAGGTAAATCAGCTTTTCATAAACCCTAATGCTCTATGTAGATATTTTCAATCTCGGTAGTCACTCCACATATCCCATGATTTTGAAGTCCTCCTTTACCAGATTGAACATCCCATGAACCCTAATATAGATTACAACTTTTCTTTTGGTAATAAAAACAATACCCAATGGTGATAGTAGTCTACACAATCATGGCACCCAACTATGTAGTTGATCTTCAATATAATATCAATGCCCATCATCTGAATAATAGTTTAGTTCCATATGAATGGGTAAATCCCAATCTTTATAGATAATTCACCACAATGGAATAAGTTTCTAGGACGTTGTGGAAGAATTAGTCTACAAATTCCTTGAATACACCTCAGAAAAAACATATGAAAAAAGATATCATCATTGACAAATGCTAAACATAATAAAACTCACAACCCAATGCATACTACCCCGACTACCCTCTTAGATTACCATGTATCTTTATGTTTGAATATATATATATAATTTCATTATACACTTCATTTCCATGTTCAAATATTCAGATTTCATGTACATGATAATGTGGGATAAATATGTAATAACATTTAGTTTTTGATGTCATGTCTCAAATAATAATTGATATTCTTTCCCGTTGAATAAGTTCCCATAACCCTTTCCAATGAAAATGAACCCCATTTATTTATATAATAATAGCATTACATGCTAAATTATTCATCCCAACCGCTAATGTCCATAATAACACATGAATTGAGATAGGATATCACTCAGCCAAAACCATTTATAATACAATAATAAGATAACTACCACATCATCACCCAAAAATCACAAGTATATAATGTAATGAAATGTGTTTAAGCACAACTATATGGTATAGATATATGAAATAAATTCAAATTCTAGGTGCCTATAATGATGTATGTAACATTTCTCATTTCCCTCATATCATCAAAAAATGGATACAAATAAAATAATAGTGTAACAATAATCAACTACACCACACAACATGTGTTTCAACCAAAAGTGAAATAATTTCATGTATAATAGTAAAAATAGAACCACAATTATATATTGGGTAATTTTTATTTTACCCCGAACCTTGGTTTGTGATGTCAAAGAATGAATTATGTCCATGTCCTAAGTCTCCCAAATCCACTGACTACTGTATTTATGAAGTAAAAAAATTAGATAAAACTCAATTGATGCCACATTCTAACACTACAGACCAATATTCCACATCAAGGGTGCCTCGTGTGCTAGGTGGTACACATGGACTCATATGCATCCCCCTAAACATTTATGGATGCTAACTAGAGACGATGTACTAAGCTGTGACCATCGGGAGACTATTACCTCATTACTGAAGTGCGTCACAAAAGATAAATATTAAAATACGTAAATAGGGAATTGAATATATATAATCATAATTAAAAATAGAAAATAGATAAAACATCATCAGTAATGAAAAAACTGTTATAAAATAAATGAATATGATAATTGATAATGATATGTCCTTTCACTAGAAAACTAGAAAACATGGATATAATAAAAGAATGTATAACATGTTCTTCCAATGTATAATAGAAATTGAAAGACTATCCCAATAATCTTGAGCATTTACTCATTTATCAACTATAATGACCTATCCTTAATGTCTGGAAATCATGTGTTCGATGATGTATTATTCCCATTACCAACACATTTATCCATGAAATCTTTTCAAGTTACCAAAACAGCACCTAAAGAGGGTGTGAGATAATTATTAGTGGGACACAACCAATGGTATCTATAATCATCATCCCATGTAATGGAATAGTTATAGTGATAAAAAATTAATATAAAATGAAAATTAGTAAAATGTAACTAAATACCCATATACAGACTTTATCACTTAGAAGGTGTCTTCTCATGTTACAAATTCTTTAATTGATTATAACTAGTTTTAAAATTTGTTACAGATTATCAAAGGGAAAGGTTACCAGATGTAACAAGGAAACCATAATTAATAGTTAACAATATGTGGCTTCAAGGTATTCACCAAGGAAACCTTGAGCTTATTTGTCACTATCATAGAAGTAGCTGGGTCAAGATCAGAGTAAGAGCGCAATATAAGAGGAATAGTCCTTGGAATTACACAAGAAGATTCCTACTGAATCAAAGGTGATAATACAATGTAAAATAATGCTACAAAGTTATTGGGCCCTATTTGATTTTACCAATGAATCCACATGTCTTTGCATGATCTATAGATTGTATCCACTGAATTATTTTAAAACTATTTCAGGGATCATACAAAGACATATCTGGCATCCTTGAATAGAAATAGACCACAGTGTATGTGGATTTCAACCCAAAAATTATGCATCCTGGTAACATAATTGGATTCCGAAATGTCTAATCGAATTCCACAATATGATTAATGGTGACCTTGAGTCAGGATAGTTTTACTTAATAATTATTTCATATATAATTTCAAATTGTTGAGTCTTTGAAATTAATTAGTGTTCATAGGATGAGTTTCATGCAACCTTTATCGAATCCATATAAATACTTTTCGTTAATTTTAGTCTATTATATAATCCTGCATTGATGTGGTAAGGGTTGATACCTACATGACACCAATTAGTAATTTAAATTTAATATGGATAAGTAACATATTTTGTATATTTTAATATTTCCATTTCATAGTTAATTATCAATTGAAGTACATAACATAGGAAGGTAATATGGTGAGAAGACATGGGACCTTCCATTTTTAAATTCACCATATAAATTACGCTAGAAAATACAGAAAGTCATACCCTTAAGAGGATCATTACATTTCACACCCGAATGGTGGCTTGAACGTGTTAAATACATAAAACCCAATTATGAAATGACATCCTACATTGGATGTATGGGGTTATGGAAATAACACCCAAAAATTATTCAAATATTTTGTATGAGAATATCCATTCTGTTCTTATGAATATATTCATGGTATATAAATTCAGTAAATGAAACATAATTAATTTGGTAGGGCCTACATGACAATTCAAAAATCATCGAACTTGGGGGATGAATTATAGACCATACAGAATAGGGTTTATGACACTCCTCCATTGATATAAGAATTTTATTTGTATTATAATGGTATATATTATAGAATAAGTAAAAACATTTCCCACCTCAATAACTAGATCAAGAGCTTGAGAGGATAAGAACATCTTTAAAAGACTTCTATGACTATTATTGCACATACATCATGATGAACAGAAGCTAGATCGAATCCTAAAATTATAAATGTTTCAACTCATACCATAGAACATAAAGGATATTGAAATGATAGATAAATGTATAATACCATAATAATTGTTATTAGGAGTAAGGAGGAAGCTTAATTTGATCAATAATGAATAAATAGTAAAATTAACCAAAATTACGATTTCACATGGTTTTCCTGCACGATTTGAAAAACTGTGTGAAAACCATGAACGTGTACATGGGGAAGAGGGGAACGAGAATGGTTAGGCCCTAATTTTATAGAAACAATGCACCAACCATTTGTTTAGTCTCTATCCAAAAAAGAACCATCCACAAGGTTTGATCAGACTATGTGTTTTTTCCAAAAATATTACTATAAATTGTGCACCAAGCATAGTATTTCTAATATGATGTGTTATGATATCTAAACAATCCCTGGAAACCTTCAAAATCATTATTAACTCATTATAAATATAAATTATTTCCAAAATGATGAATTAAACCATAATTTAATGTTTCTACATGTGAAAGAAAAACTAGGTTCATAAAAATTTAGAAGATCAATAAATTCCATATATATGTTTCATGTTTTTTAAATGATATCCTAAAAATATAATGATAGTTGGAGATTTATATGATTAAATAATATGAAAAATGAATATTTATCATGGAATTTTAATTTTTTCAGAATTCATGAAATTGTGACAACCCCATAAAATTCAGAATGACGTAGTTTGATTTCAATCTAAATTATTGTTAAATCATTTAAATATTATATCTATCATTCTAACCAATTATTCTAATTAAATGTAGATGTAATAACAGTATAAAACATCTCATGTATTTTTTAATTTGTTATTGGACCCTGATTCTTTCTTATGAATTTTTAATGAACCCCCCACCAATTATTGAATAAATATTGATTAACAAAAAAGAATATGGATAAAAATATTTTAGAGAAATTTATAAATTTTTCTATTTAATGATTTATCTCACATATTAATAGAGCATATTTTCAAATTTCTCATTTCTATGAGAAATGTTAATTTTTTTATTTCTGAAAATGTTATGTTTTAATTTATTTAATTCAATAATTTGAAATGGATGCTATGTGATTGATTCAAATTTAATATTCTCATACCATAATTGATTTTATTATTAAATTGTGTTCAAATATTATTTAGAGTGTTGATAAATTTTTTAAAACAACTTAATGGTATCAAAAATGGGATGACAAATTTATTATTGATGAAGGGACACCGAGAGTATTTCAATTATTATTGGTTATAACATAGATGATTTAAAATTTCCTGGTGGTCCATATCTCATGTGGCATAAAATAGTAATTTCGGAGAATAAGTTGAATATTTATGATTTAATCAAAAAATACCACATTGATATTTATATATATAAAAATGTATCCATTACACTGTGGTGGTGGAGAATTTTCAACCCTTTACATTAATCATTAATTTGTTTGAGGTGATGAATATTGTATTGAAGTTTCCACATAATAAATTAACAATAGATTCTTATTATTAATTATTTGTCAAAAAGAATAAATATTTTGATTCCCATTATTACATTGTTATTAATATTAATTTGGGATTCTATTACTACAGTTGATACTAATATGGTATTATGTTCATTTTCATGAAATATTGAATATGTGAACATGCCATTTATTCAACATGTTGGGATGATGATACTATTTTTCATAGATATTTAGTATGATACATCTATTGTAACGGAAATGATATCATGAATAATATAACATGTCCATTGAGAAATAATAATGCCAAATATTTTAATTAGTTCATATTCACTCGTATATAACGGTTTATGTGAAAAATGATGACCCCGCATATTTTGATCAAGATTCAAAGCAGAGTATCAAGATGATCACAATTAAATATGTTTATTTAGGTATTTTACATGTTTAAACACAATAATAATTCATTTGAAGGAGTTTATAAATAATTGAATAATGTTATTGATGATGTTTGAAGATTATATTAAGATTTCAGATATTAGTAAAAATCAATTAGAAATAAATATGAAACTAACATAAAATCAATTAGGGAATCCATTTATAATACAGTTTTTAACACTAATATATATTCTTTTAGAAAAAAACAAATTATTTGGAATGTAGACATGAAAATATACATATATTGAGTTAATTTTTATGATAAAATTTATATTCTAATGAATAAGGTAAAATACTATATTTTAATTCAAACCCACCATTTCAACTCATTTATTTTTATTGTTAGATTATATTTTAATTGGTTTTACAGGGTAATTGGATTATTTTATTTTTATTTAATCAATTTTTTTCATTGAAGTGTTTTCACCCAGAAATTAGATATATTATTTCCAAAATTCCAATTTTTTTTGGTCATGTAAAATTTTATGATAAATACATTAATAAAAAATGTGTAAATAACAAGATATCAAAGTATGATTAAAATAATAAAATAAGGGTTAAACCTACATGATAACAATAAAAAATTCTTAAAAATATATATATAATTTATTTGATGAATTTTTTTCAATGTAAAATAATTTTATTTTCCAACTAAATCAGTATGGGTCCCTTTGAATTCATGAATTTAAAATAAATTATTATCTCAAAATATTCTTGAAATTCCCCTCACCTCTCCTATAAAAGGGCACATATTCATCTCTTTTAAAAACATCTAAAAAACACTTTTTCTCAACCTAAACCTTCTTTTTTTATCCCCCAACATCCCTTAATTCATCTAAGAGGCCACAATTTTGAAATAAATCAATTCTATGGAGGCATTTATTCCCAATAAAAAAGAGATATTTGAAAATGAGGTATTTGTTTTGTCACCACTTTTAAAATTCATTTACTCTTCTAACTAATATTATTATGTTTTTTCATTATTAATTTAATAAAAAATATATCTTATTAATTATAATATGTTATTATATTTTTTCCCAACCTTATATATCCTTTTATCAATTCTACAAAAAACAATATCAACTTTAGTGTGTGCATAAAACTTACAGTCTCCACACCGTAGTGTAATTTCTGTTTCAACAATACTATATTTTGATCCATACAATGATCTATATAATGGATATCTATAATGAATATAAGATTAAAATTATTTTTTATAATTAATATAAGATATATTTCCATTCCAATTAACCATTAATTTAATGATATCATCACTCGTGCATACGTATGACCTACCGTCCCCATGGTGCGAGGGGATTCATTCAACATGATATTCATTAATCCAAATTAATATACATGAATTTTATTAATAAATAAGATATATAATTTCATAATATAATATTTTAAATTATATAACTATAACATTATAAATGGAATATGAACATATGAGACAAAATATGTTTTAGATCACAAAGCTGATAATATACAAAAAATGAATGATAATGAAATTTTACTAACAAAAAGATTGTAATATAATCATATATGATATCATAACAATGATTATAGTCTTTCAATAACTCAATAAAATTATTTAAGACATTATACATGAGGTTCAAATACATAAATTTTATATCAGAAATATGGTATGTGATAATTTTGCAATCTCATTTTTATTTCAGATTGATTATGCATAAGTATTTACTATTGTACATTAATCATCCACATCCATGATTCATAATTATTCAATATTCTTTGTGTCATTATAAAATTTCAGAAAGTTATTTTAAAACATTGGTGAATTTTTATTAAATGACAAGTATATTTACTTTTGTCGTTATACAATTTGAGGTACTTTTTCACTTTTCTATAAAAATAAACAATAATATTTGAGCTACATATATGTTATGTATGTATTATTTTAGTTTCATTATACCGTATTTACAATAATATTACCATAAATATATTCATGATTATTTCCATAACAATCCATTTCATTTAAATTTTCTTTTAATTTTGAAAAAATAAAATGTTTTTAAATTTAAAAGGATATTCATCCCAAGAATGATGTTCAATTGTTTTATCAAAATTATTTTCCATATTATATGTTGATATTTAAATATCATTATGACTCTATAAATATTATTTCTGAAATTTTATTAATGATGGAATGATAATTTATATCGATTTTGATATGATTTAATAATGTATATGAAAATAATTTTATCATATGGGTTATTTTATGAGGAATGATTTTTTTTGGAACATAAAATAATTTCCTCATTATGTGATTGGTGGGAACTATATTTCCATCTAATTCATCAGGAAATGATTTATATCTTATTAGATAGAAATGAATGGAATGACTAGTAAATTACGTTTTGTAATAAGGGTTGGAATGGCATGTAAACTGGATTCTGCAATGGAATTTGTCTCCTATGATGGGATTTGTCTTGAGACATGGCTAAAATTGTAATGATTTTATATGCTTATGGGTTTTACAAAAGATAATGTTTTATTCCAATGATATGTTATTATGGTTAATGTTCATTTATTATTTATTCTTTATGTACTGCAACTATATATTTTGGGACTCAATATATTTTATATTCAAAATATATGATCATGTTTTTATATAATTCTTTTTATGATTTCCTTGTTTACCTTTACTGAGAATTTGAGATCACCCTTCGTATATATTATTTCCCCCATGATAAAAAATAATTCTTTTTCTAGGAAATATAAATTGTAAGATCTTCATAGGAGATGATGATGTTCATCAACCAATCTAGAATTATGTGTTCCATGTTTACAATTTCACTAAAAAGATATGGTCTCTAGGAAACTATTTTTGTAATATATTATGTATTCTTCAAATGAAATGAAATTTTCATCTACATCAAGCATTAGTCGTTAGAGTTTGTATCCGAGTTACTGGTTAGTCACCCTTTGTAAAGTAGGATGTGAAAAAATTAATGATATACCTTGAGATATTTTGAGGATATTTCAGATATTTCATAATGATATTTCTAAGCATATGATATCATCCTAATGTTTTTTGATATTCATGAGTAACCTAGGGTAAAACTGAAGATATCAATGATTGAAATATTATACATAATTGACCATACTTATGTGTTAATAATCATTAATAATTATTTCTCAAAAATTTCATTCTTATAATAGTCATTAGCCTAAAATAATTTAAACATAATTAACAAATGAATATTTCAGAATAAGTAATTATGGTCATTATATATTTAAATTTACACAGTGAAAATATCATGATGAGAATCATGCTTGTTGTATGAGTATTTGTTATATTACATAGGGTATAGAAATTGAAAAAATGACAATTGAAAGTTATGTCATTTCTTATAGTATATTTTATATTAATAATAAAAATACTGATGTTGAGAAACCGTAATAGATGATTCATATTTAATAAAATATGAACATGATTGATAATGAGTAATGGATTATGAATAATATTGTATGATTAAGGTGTAAATGTTTCATAATTCAATGATTATGTTATATGAATCCTAAAATATATAATAGTTTTAAGTAAATTATTTTATTTATGTATTGGAAATGATATGTTTAATATTTATAAGGAGAAAAAAATGTTATTTAATGGTAATGTGGTTTACTTGGTGAACACTTCATTAAGGGAAAAAACCATTAATATTTCTATTATGTTAAGATATAGATATATTGGATTTGAATTAGTAAATTTAGTGTTGATAGTTTCTCAGGGACTAATTATAGATTTTTTGATATGGGGGTTATGCAATCAGGGATCAATTATAAAACAGTTTTGGACTTATGTAATATATCTAAAATTTTTTGGAATAAGGAAACATTCATTTTTTCAATAACGATATCTGTTAATTCAGTTTATAACTGTTACTTAATAAGTTTCATTTGAATACATCTCATAACAACATAATAGTATATCGAGGGTAATGGTGGTGTTATAAAAGAAATGAAAAAATAGAATTTAGAGGTTGGAGAAGTAAAAAAATAGAAAATAAGTTAAGAGAAACTGTTACCTTTATTTTGGGTATCTATCTTTGGTTTGAACGAAAATGATTTGTTGAAATGCCTTCTGCCTAAGGTAAGTCTTCTAGGTTGAATCTAGGGATGTATGGAGAATAATTGGGTAGATGTTGTATGATACAAAATCTGATAGAGTTTTGAGAAATTGTTCATAAATTGTTTCCTATTGGGGGGAGGGGCTCTTTAGGAAACTGTGAAAATATTATTTTATTATATAACGATATATGGTTTCTAAAGGTCCAAAAATAATTATAGTCAAAGATAGGATGAATAATAGTAGAAATAATGTCATAAAATAAAAATTGGATTGGTTTTGGATAATATTATTATCATTATAATCTTATTTATTTCAATCATTTATTAATGAGGTAAATACTACATCATTATTGTGTCATAAATAATTTAATTTATTTGATGTCGAAAATTTATACCTAAAAACCATGATATAGGAAATCATTTAATATTTTTAAATAATATTTATAGATGAATTATATACTGATATAACCCCATTTATAAATTTATTTACTAAAATATTTTTGTTTATTTCATATTTGTCTTTTCTTTATGTTAATTAATCTATAGTGTCATTATCACTCCCATGTGGATCCATGGGGTCCCAAAATCGGTCAAAAGATTCGCATTGTCGTAAATGTCTCAACCAATTATGTTTGGACTTGTGTTAAGGTAATTTTGAACTATTATAATATTCATTTTACCTTGATTTAGCCTATTTACCTTTAACCGTGGTAAATAAAATTCAAAAGTTACTATTCAACAAAAAATTTTATCATCTTATTGAACAACATTTTACTTATGAATAACAACCATGTATTTCAGATTTTATAAATTCAATTCACATAAGTTGTACAATTTCATTTAAATGAAAAACTATGTTTTTTAACTAATACTATATTGATTCACTATTCATCAAAAATTGATGTTTTTCAGATAAGTACAAAAATTTTTGATAGTGATTTATTGGATAATCTAAATTCTCAAATGATGATTATTTTTCCAAATTCATAACATAATTGTGTTATTAAATAATTTAAAATTAATTCCCATTGTCAAAACAAATACCTTGTTTTTAAGAAATAATAGATATCAAAATATTTTCACGTGTTTATGTCCAATTTCAAAGTGAAATTAATTCCAATGAATAGCATTGGATTAAATGGTAAAAATATATTCTAATTAAAATTTAAAAACTATTAAAAATATAATCAGACCAAATAAAAGAATTTGATTAAATCACTGTTTTGAATTAAAATACAATTATTTCACAATTCATTAAAAAATGAACTTTATCGGAAAAAATCGGAAAATTTAGACATAATAAATTTTGATGTCCCCGTTATAAAGAAATATTTTATTTTTTTCAGATAGAATATATTTAAGTGACCAAAACTATATTTAAAGAGGGTTCTCTATTAAAAGGTGGTAAATTAACCTTTTAATCTAAATTATGCTTTAAATTAGATTCATTCACACTTTAATCCTTTAACTTTTATTAGATAAATGTAAATACATTAAAAAAACTTGTATAATCATATTATAGTTAGTTTCGTTTATTTCCGCAAATACAACAACAAGGAGTTAACTTATATTTTAAATAATAATAATATATTATTATTGTGTGCAATGTAAGAGTTCACTGTAACTCGTTGTTGCGTATTGGGTACACTATCGAACATAGAAACCCTTTTAAAGTATAATTAAAATTTAATTAAAAAATATTAATAATTAAGAAAATCTCTTATTCTTTATTTACTTGGGATGTTACATACATCCCCCTATTTGAAATTGCATCCTCTCCATTTTTATTGAATTATCAAAATAAGTGGGGGTATTTAGTTCTAATAGCATTTTCCGATTCCAAAGATCACTATTCAATCATATGGTTTATCCACAAAACCATTTCCTGGAAAATTACCTTATTCCGAAACACTTTATCTCTATAGTCAACAATCTAGACTGGTTATTCTTCATAAGAGAGATTCTCTTCCAACTGAACTACTTATGGAATCAGAACATGAGATGAATCAAACATATACTTTCTCAACATCGAAACACGAAAAACATTGTGTACGTGGGATAAAATTAGAGGTAGATCCACTCTGAATGCAATTCATCCAACTTTCTCCAGGATTTCATTGGTTCCAATGAAACAGAGACTCAACTTTCCCTTATTAACAAAATGCATCACACTTTTCCATTGATATAATTTTAGAAATACATGATCACCTACCTTAAAAGAAGTATCCTTCCTCCGGATATCAAGATACCTTTTCAGTCTTTTATGAGTTGTTATCATGTGCTTCTGATTTAACTGAACTTTCTCTGCCATCTCTTCTACCAATTCTGGTCACATCATCTTCATTTAACATACTTCATCCCAAAAAGATGGAGTATTACAATTCTTTCTATATAATGCCCCAAATGGAGCCATCTGTATACTAGATTGAAAACTTTTATTATAAGAAAATTCAACCAAAGAAATATGTTGTTCCCAACTTCCCTAGTAATCCAATGAACAAAAAACGTAGAATATCATCCAAGGTCTGAAATGATTGTTTTGACTACCCATCTGATTGAGGATGAAAAGCAGTACTAAAATTTAATTGAGTACCAAATGACTTTTGAAGGCCTTTACAAAAGTTAGAAGTAAACTAGGGATCATGATCAGATACAATTGAGAGGGGAACTCTATACAACATGAATATATCTTTAACATATAACTGAGCATGTTGATCTATAGACAAAGTATCTCGAATAGGAAAAAAATGAGTAGATTTCGTAAATCAATCAACAATAACTGAAATTGTAATATTACCTCGATATGTCTTCAGTAATCCCACAATAAAGTCCATGGATATATTTTCTCATTTCCTCTCTGGCACCGGTAAAGGAAGAAGCATCCCATTTGGTAACTACCTAACATATATAACCTACGGACAAGTCAAACACCTCACAGTGAAATCAGAAATACATGTTTTCATTTAATCTCACCATTAATACACCCAAAAACCTCGATACATCTTAGTGCTACCAACATGAATGGAAAACAGAGATCTATGAGCTTCACATAACTACACATTCTTCAACATTAAATTACAAGGACTACTTAATCTATTCCCAAACCTCAAAACACAATCATTATCAATGTTTAAATCATGAAACATACCCTCTTGAACCAACTCGACCTTTTTTAGAAACTTACTATATTATTTTTACAGTTGTTTTATTCTATCTAATATAGATGATTTCACTGACACCTGAAACAAAATAGAATAATTTCTTGCACCAAAACATCTATTCCAAATTTCATCAAATCAAAAAACAAAGGATCTCATTCAAAACATAGAATGGTAAACGAGGCATTACTTTTTCAACTCAATTCATCAACCACTTTTTTCCCCAAATAGAAATGGATCATTCGATCATAATCATTGATTACTTTCAACCATATCCTTTGTCTCATATTCAATTCATTATGATTGAATATATACTTTTAACTTTTGTGGTCAGTATATATTTAACAATTTACTCCATAAAAATGATGACTCTAAATTTTTAAACCAAATACAACAGCAGCTAATTACAAATCACGTGTAGGGTAATTTAACTCATGTGGTTTCAACAGATGTGATTCATAATAAATTACCTAATCATACTGCATTAAGACACAACCATGAACTTTAAATAAAGCATCATTGTAGACAACAAACTCAACATTTTTTTATGGATGTTCCAAAACTAGAGCATTCACTATACTTCTTTTCAATTCTTGAAAACAATCATCACATTATTTTGACAAATTAAACTTAACCCCTTTTCGAGTTAACATAGTCTATAGATTAGATAACCATGCAAAATTTTCAACAAACCTCCTTTAATAACCATTAAAACAATGTCAAATATGAATCTCAGTTATATTTGTGGGTCTTGGGAATTCGTCAACAACTTTTGATTTAGCATGATCAATAGTTATGACATTTTTAAAAACAATGTGGCAATGGAATGAAATTTTTTTAACCAAAAATGAAACATGATGAATTTCCCAAACAATTTCGTCTCCTTAATGGATTGCAAAACAACCCTTAAATGACTTTCATTTTCCACATTAATTTTGGAATAAACAAAAATATCATCAAAGAACTCAACCACAAACTTATCAATGTACTCCTGGAAAGTTCAATTAATAAGATACGTAAATATAATAGGTGCATTGGTTAACACAAAAGTCACAACTAGAAATTCATAATGGCCATATCTAGTGTGAAACATAGCCTTTGCAATTCATGCTTCATTCACTTTTAACTTATGGTACCCCATATCACATCAATATTTGAAAAATACTTTTCTCCCTAGATCTGATCAAACAAATAATTGATATGAGGGAAAGGATACATGTTCTTAACAGTGATGTTATTAAATTCTCTACAATCAATTCAAAGTCTAATTAGACCATATTCTTTTAACAAACAATACCGGAGAACCCCATGGTGATGTGCAATGTTGAATGAAACCTATATCTAATAGCTCTTACAATTGCTTATTTAACTCCAAAAGTTCAATTTTATCCGTTTGATAAGGTGGTTTGGAAATGGGCATAACATCAAGAAATAAGTCAATATTAAATTCAACATCACGATCTTGTTTAATACCTGGAAACTAATGAAGAAAAACATTAATATACTCATATAACACTGACACATCATTATAATGAATAGTTCCTTTATTTTTAAAAATATTTGCAAGGTAACATCAATTTCAATATTTTACTATTTTCCCAGCTTCTTGATATGTTATCTAAATTAAGGGTTCATTATTGTATACAGACTGTAAATATTTATAAAATGAAACCTCTTTAGATCTTCAGTTAATCATATCATGATAAACACACAACCAATCAATTCCCAAAATAATATCAATCTCTACAAGTGAAAAAACAATCAGGTTTTCAGGTAGATTCTTCCTGCACACAATGACAGGATTGTTTTTATGTTTTATTTTTGTCTCAACATTTCCTCCAAGTGTTTTTACAACATGTTCTGTATTCATATCTTGAGATGGAATTCACAATTTATTTGATAACTTCTCAGAAATGAAATAGTACATAAAACCTGAATCAAACAACACATTATCATAATCTGAACAAAGAAAGAGTGTACCTTATACTACATCATTTGACGGCCCAAAATTAGCTGAAGTAGTTGCAATGGATTTCACCACCCCTTTCTGCTTGTAGTTTGGATGCTTTCCCTCATCTGAGTTCTTTTCTGGACCGTCATTTGCATAATAACCCATTTTATTACACTTAAAACTTTGAACTGATGTCTTTTCATTGCTTACTTGATCAACTTCTTTACAGTTACAAGAAATATGAACAAAATTACCACACCGGAAGCACATTACAAACATTGATAATCATTCTCCAAGTTTCTTTTTTCAACACTTCTCTCAAGTTTTATATTTAATTTTCATACCTCTAACATTCTTTGATAAATTATTTCCCTTTTCCTTCCAACTAGACCACATATTATGGGGTTTTTCAACAAACACCTGATCATTCGTAAACTCTATTTCCACATTCTTTGCACATCAAACAAGTTTTTCATAACTTTTAAACTCATGATAGGCTAATGCTCTTCAATATTGTGTATTCATTCCTAATTAAAATCGATTCATCTCACTATCAAGATCTTTGGTTGAAATTTGGAGCATGCCTTAACAGTCATGTGATCATTTCATCATAAGTATCCACTGATTTATAATCGTGCCTTAATTCAAGGAATTTGTTTTCCATCCTATTAACAAACAGCATAGGAAAAATATTTCTCAAGAAACATAACATTGAATTCATACAAATCAAGAGAATCAATCTTCTCAATATCCCTAATATATTTCACGATCAACCACCACTGATTAGATTCACCATTAAAATGGTAAACAATGATACTATCCTTTTGATGTTCTGAAAACCCCATGACATCAAAAAAAATCTGTTGCTTTAATCCACCCTTCAGCTAGCACATGTTCAGATGATCCTCCAAATTATGGGGGATGTTCCCTCAGGAAATGCTACACTTCTGAAATGTTCCTCTTCAATATATCTGGATGATATCTTCAGTGGATACCACCACCATTTATAGCCTACGTAAATTGTTCCATCACTACAATAAACTGTACAATTCCAATTCTGAGCATCTCTGGTTGCTGATTATGAAGGTTGTCTTCTCCTGATGTCGTCCCTACATAGCTGTGATGTTTCCTCTATGAAAAACCATTCTGATCACAGAAATATATTAGTAGAATCTCTATGGTAATATGTAAATGCAATATCATTCCAATATTACTGTAAATTAATTTATTGAGATTCATTTAACAGTACCTTAACTCGTAATGTTTTTTATACCGACCTATGATAGAAATTATAAACTCCCATCCTTGAAACAGTAAATAATATTGAAATAAGTAAATAATTCACATTGTTGATATTTTTAGGATTAGATATTTAGATAATTAGGTTATAACTATTACATTTCCATTCAAAAATTACAAAGTAGAAAGTTCTACTCGGTTTCCTTTTTTACAAAAGAGAAACTATTGAAAAAAAGAGTCATGTCTAGTTCTTTGTTTAAGATAGAATAACATTTCCTGGATCCCATCCATGACTATAATCATTTTTATGTTATGTGAATACCATTTTAAAACATGGTATGTGCATAAAAATCTCAGTAAGGGATAGAAAAAGAAGAAAAACAGTTAGTTTTTAAAAACATAAAATAACGCATGGATACTTTATCATAAGTAATACTGTTTAGCTTAATGATGTAGTAAATACCCTTCACTGAATGAAAGATCATTACATACCATTTTGAAACCAAAGTGTTACCATAAAACCCATATAAAGAACACATAACATAAAATGGTAACTTGGGACATAAAAATACCTAAATATGAAAATCATACGGTCGACTTCCACACATATCACAAAATGGAATAGCCATATGGCCGACTTCCATACCCAATGAATTGGAAGATATAACATAACAACCCATCCGGATTAATCATGACACCACCCGTCATTTGGTTTATCACATAACCACCCGTCAAATGTCCAAGTACAATTATAAAATCATAACACATAAAGAAGATAAAAAGAAAATAAAACATTTCCACCTTTCAATCATAATATATCTCTTAAATATATTGACAGCACAAATCCATTATCAAAACCATATTCAATACCAAATTAATAAAAGAGTATTTGGTATTTTTTTAATAAAAACATTATGGCTTGTTAAGGAAGAAAAAGAACAAATAATACTCGTGATGGTGGAAAGTTCGTTGACACTACTTACATTAAAAGAAACATTCCTTTTTTGTAGTTCAGTAAAAAAATTCATAGAAAATTATTCCTTTTGAAAATTCAATGGTTTTTATACATCATAAAAAATCAATTTGTGTATAAAAACAAAATATTCCTAAATGAAATAAGATTGAGATGAAGTCCCTTACCTTATTTCTGACTTGACACTTTCGTTCTTTAATATACTGAATTATAAACTAAAAATAATTTCTACTTTCATAAAAACCTTTTACATGTTTATTATTCATTTTATATCACTTATAACCATGTTATAAACATTATGTAATCATTCAAGTTAATAATGTTTGTTTTGTCGATATTTGGTACTTCAGTCATAAATGAACACCATATAGTTACATGTTGATCGTTGTTAAAATGTTAATTATATCTAGAATGATATTAATGATTTAGATATCATATATATCATATAAATCTAGTATATACATGTATTTATAATCAGTATATATCATTTGGAGGTATGAAATGAAATGAGCTGTTCTTGGAGACGATAAGTCGTACGTATGGATGAACGCTACTTTCATTCCAATTTCCTATTTTATTGGAGTTAAAACATAATGATTCATATTTATATTATAATTATAGTATAATATAATATATAATACCATTAAATATTTCCTTTCCGCATCCCACATATGGCTTTAACAATTCATATCACTTTGAGTGGGCGGTCGTACAAAATTCCTCAAATGAAATTATCATGATTACCCATAATAGAAAATATAAATGTATACATTAAAAGGAAAATAAAGAATCATAAATAAAACATAAATATAATATATATCATATAAAAATATAGTTCCATCTTAATGGACACCATGATAGGTTGTAGGAGATAATTGAACAATCATTGTTTAGTGAGGCGTTAGTTTTCCATCCACTGAAACAGTATGTTATCCACCCATTATATAGATGTGTGTCTAAGTGTAGTTACATTAATTCTCATAAAAACATCCTATTATACTGAGTGTAATAGTATTTTTATAAAATAATATAATAAAAAGAGTTTAGGGTTTGGAGAAGTAAAATAAAATAAAATAAGTTAATAGAAATTGTTACCTTTAATTTGGGCATCTCCCTATGGTTTGAACCAAACTAATTTGTTGATGTTCTGTCTGCCTATGTAAAGGAATCTAGGTGGAAGATAGGGATGTAGGGAGATTAATTGGGAAGTGTTTGGACAAAACAAAAGGCTTTAGAGGTGTGATTAATTGGTTAGAAATGGTCTCCTTTTATAAGGGGGAGGAGGGGATCATTACACATGTGTGAAACTATTATTTTAATAAATAATGATATTCGGTTTCTAAAGGTCCAAAAATCATTAATGTAAAATATAATAAGACTCATAGACGAAATAATATCATCCAATAGTAATTAGATAGGTTTTGGATATTATTTTTATCATTATAATCTTATTTATTGAAATCATTTATTAATGAGGTAAATACTGCATCATTATTGTGTCATAAATAAATTAATTTAATCAATGTCTAAAAATGATACCATGATGTATTAAATCATTTTATATTTCATTATAATATTTATAGTCTAATATATGACTTATATAACCCCATGTAATAAATGATTTATTAAATGATTTTTGTATATGTCATTTTCATCATTTCTTTTAGTTAATTAATCTGAAGTGTCACTATCACTCCCAAGTAGATCAATGGTGTCCCAAAATCGACCCAAAGATACCCATTGTAATAAAATACTCATCCAATATGGTTTGGATAAGTGTTAATGTAGTTTTGAATTATTATAATATTTTTTTTACATTGAATTACCCTATTTACCTTTAACAGCGGTAAATAAGAGTCTAATGTTACTATTCACCAAAAAATATTTTCATGCTATTGAGCCAAAATTTTCTTACTAATAACAATAATGTAAGTAATATATTCAAAATTCAAATTACAAAAGTTGTAAAATTTCATTTAAATGAAAAAGCCAGTTTTTTTAAATATTACAAAGTGGTTTCACTATTCACCAATAATTCCGCCTAATATTTATTGGATATTCCTAATTCAAAAATGAAGTGTACTTTTCCTAATTCGAAAAATAAATGTGGAATTGATTAATTTAAAATTTATTCCGGTTGTTAAAATAAATATCACATTTTTAAGAAACATTTATATCAAATGATTGACACTTATTTTCGTCCAATTTCAATGTGAAATTAATTCCAATGAACAACGTTAGATTAAATGATGAAAATATATACTAATTATATTTAAAATATATTTAAAAAGATGATCTAACCATATAAATAAATTAGATTAAAACATAGTTCTGAATTAAAGAACAGTATTTTTCACCATTCCTTAAAAAATGATCTTCATCAGAAAAATTCAATAAATTTACACAAAGTAAATATTTATGTCCCTGTTATAAATAATAATTTTATTTGGTCAAATAGAATGTATTAAAGTGAAAAAAACTATATTTAAATCAGGTTTTCCATTAAAATGTATTAAACTGACCTTTTAATGAAAATTATGCTTAAAATTAGATTTATTCAAATTTCAAGCCAATAAAAATTATTTGATAAATGTATATACATTAAACAAACTTGTATAATCATATTTTAATTTTTTTTCATTATTTCAAATACAATGGCTAGGAGTTATCAACCATTTAAAATAATAAAATTATATTATTAGTGTGCCATGTCAGATGTCAAAGAAATCTATTTCTGCGTATCGGGTACGCTATTGAACACAGAAAACCTTTTGAAGTAAAATTAATATTTAATTAACGAATATTAATATGTATTAAAATATCTTATTCTTCATTTACCCCAGATTTTAAAATTAATGATTCTATCATAAATAAATTTCAATGTTAATTTAAAGGATACTAAAATAATAAATGGATAGAAATAAAAAAAATAGACTAATGTATTTAATGTATTTCATATAATTTCTTGTGTGATTATATGATATCTTGTCTTAGAATTGAAAGGATAGAGTCCATGAAATGAATGTTTTAGTTGAGTCTAATACAAGGTTATTCGAACAAATTGGTTCTGAGAAATATTATATCAATCAAAATGTTTTATTTCATTTTCTGAAACACCAATGTAGATTATGGTATCCTTAACTTAGTGGAATCTAGAAAGGTGTTTCCCCAATATCTCTAACAGATGATGGATAATTGACTACCCCCTATGGCCCCACTCTCTACTGTTAATAGTCATTCTTGCTAGAATGCATGATGGTTAGATTTTCTATATTTTTGTGTTTAGGGTTGATATTGAACATGGTTAGTTCAGATAAAAGTATTAATTTATATAAAATACAAATCATTATTATATAAATTAAATTTATTGAATGTAATGTATTCATTACTAGAAAAACAGGTATTTGCGACGGGGCATTTGCGACGGGATCCCGTCGCAACTACACTTATTTGCGACGGGCCCGTCGCTAAAGCCTTTTTTTGCGACGGTCATTCTTCCCGTCGCAAATAGTATTCCGTATTTTTGTAAAAAACTTTTAAAATACCTTTTGCGACAGGACCCGTCGAAAATACCTTTTGCGACGGTACCGTCGCAAAAACTATTTTTTAAAAAAAATAAAAAACTATTAATTATACTAGTATTTGCGACGGGCATAGTATCCCGTCGCAAATACTATTTACAGTATTTGCGACGGGACCCGTCGCAAATACTATTTTTTTTAAAAAAAATAAAAAACTATTAATAATACTAGTATTTGCGACGGGTATAGTATCCCGTCGCAAATAATATAAAAAAATAAAAAAATAAATTATTAATAAATTATTTTAATTAATATAATAATAGAATTATAATTTACAAATGAAAATAATAAATTATTTTAATTACTATAATAATAGTAAAATTATAATTCAAAAATAAAAAATAATAGAATATTAATAAATGATTTAATTAATATAATAATATTACAATTATAATTCATAAATAAAAAAATATTAATAAGTTATTTTAATTAATATAAAAATAATAGAATTATTTTACATTCAAATATTAAAATAATTCAAGTATTACAAAAAATATAATTAAATTATAATATTATAAAATTTTAATATATATATAAAATTTAATATTATAAAATTTAAATAATATTATTATTCATATTAATATTGTTATTTAAAAATATAATATTATTAATATTTTATAATGAGACAGAAACTACGAATAGAAAAAAAAATATTTTGATTTCACAAATTTTATAACAGAAATACAGACTCTAATCTGAAGGAGGGGGGAGGTGGGGGATCTGCAGATGGTGGTGGAGGAAACTCCATCCCTAAAGAATGAGTTAGTCGGCGCATGTACTCCATCTGCTCCTGATGCTGCTGCTGCCACCGACTCGCCTGCTCCTCGTACAGCTGTTGCTGGCGTCGACGCTCCTCCTCATGTTGCTGACGCATCTACTCCTGCTCCTGTCGGAGACTCTCTATCTGTGCAGTCTGAGATCACAACTGATCCTAATACTGTGTAGAAGAAGATGCACGAGCTCCTCTCGAGCTGGACGCCGACATCGCAGCACTGCCATAATAATCTCCGGGAGTCAGTCGAGAGCTGATACCAACTACCCGGCCCTTCTCGATGGCATACTGGGTGGCCTGCATCCATGCCGCCTCATCAAACTGACGGGCAGTGGTCTGATCTGAAGACTCGGCCTGACTCTCAGGTCAGGCCTGTGCCGCTGCGGCCTCATCTGACTCCTATAGTTGCAATTTAAAATTAAAATTGTGAATATATTATAGGCAGTTAATTTTTTTACTTGAAAACAAATAATACTGCCCACGATGTGATGCTGACGATCACCTCTGAGCTCCCCAGTAGCAGGATCACTATACATCCTCTGATATACGTCGTACTCTGTAATATCGGGGTGCTCGACATCCTATAAGAATAAAAAATAAAATGTTAATATTTATAGTTATATAAAATATTTATAAATAATGTACGTACTAGATGTTGTCAATGGGAATCTACTCCCATGTGGTCCACGACTGAGAGAAATAGTTGCGCAAAATAGCGCTGCCCTGTCTGACTACTATATGCGGAAAACTGAAAAAATAATAAACATTTATTATGTGAATAGATTAATGAAATCTTAGTCAAATCCACAGGTTATCACACAGGTTATCACACCTCCATGTGCGTGGATCAAACCCAAGACGTGGACGTCGCTCGGGGACGGGGTCAGGAATCATCAATCGTGCAAGACCGCGCCCCCTCCCCGTACTCCCTGGAGCGCCTGCAGGCTGAGGGTCATCTGTCAGCAACTCATCTACATCAAAAGTCAGGTCAGCATCCGCCAACTCACGAAATGTGGCGTCGTCCATCTGAAACATAAAATTTTAATGTTAGCAAATAATTGATAATTAATATTATATATACATATATACATATTATGATTGTATATAAATACCATGGAATGCTATCAGTTTTCATCTTCATCATCATCTTCATATATGTCAATGTCATCTTCATATTCCTCCTCAACATCATCGATATCCATTCGAGTTACAGTTGCTTCACCTCTTACCGTTTCAAATTCATATGTGACATCATTAACATCATCGTCATCACCGACTCTTAAATGTGGGGTGTTGTCATCGATACTCATTTATCTTTGTAAAAAAGATTGATTTTGAGTACCATCTTGAAAAACTTCAATTCTTTGCACATCAGTGAAAGCAAATTCACTTTGACTAAACTGATTGTCTCGAATTTTGATTTTTATTACACTCCACCAATTAGTCAAGTCTCTTGATGTTGCATAGTACTTTGCATAATAAACTTGATATGCCTGTTGAGCCAATAAGAATGGTTCATTTACTGCGAGAACACTTTTACATTTAATATCGATGATTCCATGAGTCGGATGAACACGCACGCCTCTCTCTGTATCCAACCACTGACATTTGAACATGGTTATGTAATGTTGTCCAAGATAACAGAGTACAATGATTTCATCAAGTATGCCATAAAAGTCAACTTCATTTTCTCGATGATGAGATCCTGTCAAGCTAACTCCACTGTTCATTGTTTTTTTCGATTCCCCATATGCATGTGTGTGGAATCGATATCCATTCACCACATATGCATTATAAGTTTTAACAAGTTTGGAAGGTGGATTACTCAATACACACAGCCGTTTGTCAATTTTATCAGTATGTCGAGACACCTGAAAATTTGTGAAATAATTATCAATATAGTAAACTATACATTGAATGAGTTTCTAAAAGATAATGAATTTATGTTACCAGTTTTTGAAACCACTAAGAGAAATTTTTCAGTCGACGTTCTTCGAGAGCAGCTGCTGTAATTTGTGGAATTTGTTTCTTGATATGATTATCATACAACCTATAAAAACCAATGTTATTTATTGTAACATAAATGATATAATAAGTGATATAAACACTTACAGTACAACTGATGTCATCTCTTTACAGTTGAGCAGAACATACGTATGAGCTATCTGATGTTTATCATCTGAAAGCCAGCGTTCATAAACTCCACCAAAACCAAGCTCTGACTGGTTGAAAATAGATAATTGATTGTCGATTTCATCAATATTCCTCTCGTTCCGTCCCATTTGGTTGTGTTTTGAAGGATACTCAGAATCAAAATAATGGGAGCAGAAAAAAGATATTTCCTCTTGCAAATAAGCTTCTGTAATAGATCCTTCAACAGATGCTTTGTTACGTACTTTTCTTTTCAATTTTTGCATGCATCTTTCAAATGGGTACATCCATAGAAAAAGTACCAGACCTCCACATTTGGCTTCATATGGAAAATGTAACATCAAATGTTCCATTGAGTCGAAGAAAGACGGCGGAAATATTTTTTCCAGTTTACATATAATTACAACAACATCTTTTTCAAGTTTTCCAAGAGCATCATAATCTGCCGTAGCAGCACAAATTTCCAGAAAAAAATGAGACATGTCTGTTATGGAATCCCAAATCACAGAATTCAACAGACCTCTTAATCCAATGGGTATAATTTTCTCCATTATAACATGACAATCATGACTTTTTAATCCTGTAATATGACCATTCATTACACATCTACCCAAATTGGAAGCACAACCATCTGGAAGTCTCAAATCTGCAATCCACTGACAAAATAATAAACGGTTTTCTTTAGACAGTGTATAAGCTGCTTTTGGTTTCATTAACCTTTCTGTTCTGACATTCTCAAATAGTTCCAATTCTGGACGCCTGCAAATTTGGGCAAGATCTAAACGTGCATTTACATTGTCTTTGCTATTTCCTGACGTATCCAAAACTTTATGAAACAAATTATCAAAACAGTTCATCACAATATGCATGACATCTAACATGTGGCGGACCAACAAATCAGACCAATATGGAAAATCCAAAAATATTCTATGTTTATTCCAATTGTGTTCTTTCCCAAAACCAGAAATTTTCTGTTGGTTTATTTTGACACCAAAAGTGATGGGAGGTAATGAAAATACAACTGATTTTAACTCCGAACCTAATAGCATTTTTGGAGGTCCATCCATTTCAACTGTTCCTTTTCTGAAATGAGATCTGTTTCTGCGAAAAGGATGATCAGCTGGAAGAAATCTGCGATGACAGTCAAAATAAAAAGGTTTCTTTCCATGAATGAGCATAAATGCTTTGTTCTCTCCCATACAGTAAGGACATGATTTCTGACCATGTGTACTTCAGCCAGATAACATCCCATAAGCCGGGAAGTCACTTATTGTCCACATCAATGCTGCTCTCAGTATGAAATTCTGTTTCATTGCAACATCATATGTACTGACACCAGTACTCCACAATAAATTTAATTCATCAATCAATGGCTTCAAATAAACATCAATATTTTTCTTCGGATGTCCTGGAATTAGTAAAGTCAAAAAGATATATGGCTCCTTCATCAACATCCATGGAGGTAAATTGTATGGAGTTAAAAAAACAGGCCAATATGAATATTGACTACCATAAGATCCAAACGGATAGAAACCATCAGTGGAAAGGCCCAGTCGAACATTTCTAGCATCTAAAGCAAAGGATGGATGCACTCTATCAAAATGTTTCCATGAATCACCATCGGCTGGATGATTCAAGCTTTTATCGGTTGAAATATTCTCTTTATGCCATGACATCATTGTCGCTGTATTATTAGACATGAATAAACGCTGAAGTCTGGATGTAAGTGGAAAATATCTCAACTGTTTTACAGGAATCAAACCAGACTTCCCGTGTTGTCCTTCATTATATCTCAGTTGCCCACATGTGGGACAACTATCCAACGACTCATTTTCCCCAGAATATAAAATGCAGTCATTTGAACATGCATGAATCTTCTGACAAGTAAGTCCCAAATTTCGAACCAACCTCTTCCATTCATAGTAATTTGCATGTAAGACATTTCCTTCAGGTAACAGTGTTTTCAGCAAAGAAAATATCTGTTCGAAGTAGGTGTTTGACATTCCGTTATCTGATTTGATAGCCATAAATTTTTCAACTGCTTCTAATTTGCTCATCTTGCAGCCAGGTAATATTGCATCCTCAGCAGACTTCAATAACTCATAAAATTCAGACGGTCCCAACTCAGGATTTGAAGCTATATCAGCCAGAGTTTCTGTATGTTGAACAGATGAACCTGCAACATCATGTACTAAATCTTGAAACTGGGATGGATCCGGAATCAAGTTGGTATCACCTGCTCTGGAACTGTGTTCACAGTGTTGATACCAAAAAACATAATCTGCTTGAAAATCAAAACGCAAGAGATGTTCCCCCACTTTGTCAAACGTGTCAAACGTTCTCAATGCACATTTTCTACAAGGGCATTTTATCTTTCCTTCTGAAACAAATTCTGGATTTGATGCCGCAAATGATAAAAAAATCTCCAAACCCTCTATATATTCTGGATTTAAACCAGAACCATTTGGATTTCTACGTTGATTTATCCATATGCGGTCATCTAATAATGACTGTTGACGACCTCGTTGTTCCATATTTTTCTATAAAATATAAAAGCATTATTGGTTTTGAATAATTTGTTTGAAAAAACACTCAAGCAAGAATTGAATATATTGAGAATAATGCAAAACCAGTTACAAATATTGGTAATTTTAATATTTTATTGATTTTTTATTTTTTTTAATAATACTAATATAATTTTTTTCATAAATATTAATTATATAATAATAACATCATTACATTATTAGTATATTTTATTATTAATATTAAAATAATATAATTTTCTATATTATATACAATTCTCCTTTCATCTGTGTGTTTCAAATTCTGTCTCCACATGTAATATTGGAATTCACTTTCACCTCTCCATTGGCGAGTAGGTTGATAATTTTGAAAAAGAATGCCAATATTACATGTGGAGACAGAAAAAACACAGAAAAAAAGAGAATTGTATATAATATCGAATATTATATTATTTTAATATTAATAATAAAATATACAAATAATGTAATAAGGTAATTATTCCTAATTATTGGTAATTATTTCAAATTATTGGTAATTATTCCAAATTATTGGTAATTATTCCAAATTATTGGTAATTATTCCAAATTATTGGTAGTTATTCATAATTTTTGATAGTTATTCCTAATTATTGGTAATTATTGGTAATAATTGGTAAATATTGATAATTATTGGAAAATATTGGTAATTATTGGTAATTGATGGAAAATATTGGTAATTATTAGTAATTATTGGAAAATATTGGAAAATATTGGTAATTATTGGTAATTATTGGTGATTATTGGTGATTATTGGTGATTATTGGTAATTATTGGTAATTATTGGTAATTATTACTAATTATTGGTCATTATTACTAATTATTGGTAATTAATACTAATTATTGGTAATTAATACAAATTATTGGTAATTAATACTAATTATTGGTAATTAATACTAATTATTGGTAATTAATACTAATAATTGGTAATTAATAATAATTATTACTAATTATTGGTAATAATTACTAATTATTCCTAATTAATACTAATTATTCCTAATTATTGTTAATTATTACTAATTATTACTAATTATTCCTAATTATTACTATTTATTACTAATTATTACTAATTATTAGTAATTATTGCTAATTATTACTAATTATTGCTAATTATTATTAATTATTACTAATTATTAGTAATTATTGATAATTATTTGTAATTATTGATAATTATTAGTAATTATTACTAATTATTGGTAATTATTAATAATTATTGGTAATTATTACTAATTATTGGTAATTATTACTAATTATTAGTAATTATTACTACTTATTCGTAATTATTAGTAATTATTCGTAATTATTACTAATTATTCGTAATTATTACTAATTATTGGTAATTATTTCTAATTATTGGTAATTATTGGCAATTATTGGTAATTATTGGCAATTAATGGTAATTATTTTCAATTATTGTTAATTATTACTAAATATTGGTAATTATTGGTAATTATTACTAATTATTGCTAATTATTACTAATTATTGTTAATTATTGGTAATTATTACTAATTATTGGTAATTATTCCTAATTATTACTAATTATTTGTAATTAATACTAATTATTGGTAATTAATACTAATTATAGGTAATTATTACTAATTATTGGTAATTATTGCTAATTATTGCTAATTATTGGTAATTATTGCTAATTATTGGTAATTATTGGTAATTATTGGTAATTGTTGGTAATTATTGGTAATTATTGGTAATTATTGGAAATTATTGGTAATTATTGGTAATTATTGGTAATTATTGGTAATTATTGGTAATTATTGGTAATTATTGGTAATTATTGGTAATTATTCCTAATTATTGGTAATTATTCCTAATTATTGGTAATTATTCTTAATTAATCCTAATTATTCCTAATTATTACTAATTAAAAATAATTATTAGTAATTATTACTAATTATTCCTAATTATTCCTAATTATTACTAATTATTACTAATTATTACTAATTATTCCTAATTATTCCTAATTATTCCTAATTATTACTAATTATTCCTAATTATTCCTAATTATTACTAATTATTCTAATTATTCCTAATTATTCCTAATTATTCCTAATTATTCCTAATTATTCCTAATTATTCCTAATTATTCCTAATTATTTGTAATTATTGGTAATTATTGGCAATTATTAGTAATTATTACTAATTATTACTAATTATTGGTAATTATTACAAATTATTACAAATTATTAAAAATTATTGTTAATTATTGGTAATTATTCCAAATTATTTGTAAGTATTACTAATTATTGGTAATTATTACTACTTATTGTTAATTATTAATAATTATTACTAATTATTCTTAATTATGGGTAATTATTACTAATTATTCCTAATTAATACTAATTAATACTAATTATTACTAATTATTGATAATTATTGATAATTATTGATAATTGTTCCTAATTATTCCTAATTATTCCTAATTATTCCTAATTATTCTGAATTATTCCTAATTATTCCTAATTATATCTAATTATTCCTAATTATTCCTAATTATTCCTAATTATTCCTAATTATTCCTAATTATTCCTAATTATTCCTAATTATTCCTAATTATTCCTAATTATTCCTAATTATTCCTAATTATTTGTAATTATTGGTAATTATTGGCAATTATTGGCAATTATTACTCATTATTACTAATTATTGGTAATTATTGGTAATTATTACTAATTATTACTAATTATTGTTAATTATTGTTAATTCTTCCAAATTATAGATAATTATTACTACTTATTGGTAATTATTACTACTTATTTGTAATTATTACTAATTATTACTAATTATTGATAATTATTACTAATTATTACTAATTATTGGTAATTATTACTAATTATTACTAAATATTCTTAATTATTGATAATTATTGATAATTGTTCCTAATTATTAGTAATTAAATGAATAATTACCAATAATTAGGAATAATTACCAATAATTACAAATAATAACATTATTAGTATATTTTATTATAAATATTAAAATAATATAATTTTCTGATTTATATACAATTCTCCTTTAATCTGTGCGTTTTCTATCTCCACATACAAATAATACATGTGAAGACAGTAAACACACAGATGAAAAGAGAATTGTATATATATAAAAAATTATATTATTTTAATATTAATAATAAAATATACTAATAATGTAATAATGTTATTATTCCTAATTATTGGTATTTATTACTAATTATTAATATTTATTTATATTATTAAAAATTATTACTAATTATTCTTAATTACCATTAACTATGATCAATACTAATAATTTAAATTTATTAAGTAAGAAAACAATGTAAACATAATTAAATTACAATTAATTAAGAATAATTGAAACTAATAAAAAATTAAAAATAAATATTAAATTATAATGAACATAAATACCTTGAAAATTGATCTGCTCTGATCGTTCTTCAAAACATTAATATCAGCTCCGAAGAAAAAAATTAAACTGAAGAAAAAATCAACTTTAGAAACACAAGTTTGAGAGCAGGAGAAGATAGAGAATGAGAATGATTTGAAAAAACTGATGGGGGTATTTATAGGTTAGATTATTTGTGACGGGTTTATTTGCGACGGGATTCCCGTCGCAAATAGTATTATTTGCGACACCGTCGCAAATACATTAGCCCGCATTAATTACGGTCAACAAGTAAATAGTTATTTGCGACGGGTCCCGTCGCAAATAACATACTATTAGCGACGGGAATATTTTCCCGTGGCAAATACCTTTTACCGCCACCGGTTATTTGCGACGGGAAAATTTTCCCGTCGCAAAAGCCTATTTATTTGCGACGGGTAAATACCCTCGTCGCAAATAAGTTTTTAACGGGACTATTTGCGATAGGATTTATTCCCGTCGCAAATAACCCGTCGCAAATACCCATTTTTCCCGTAGTGATTGTGGTACATTGTTGTTTCGTTTGTAATGGGGTGATGGATTAAAAAATATTCATGATACATGTCATAGGGGATTTGGTGTCTCATAATGTTGTCATGGTTAATACATATGTTTATGTGATATTGGATATTGTGATGATATGTTTCATTAGGATCATGTAGTGATGTATTTCCTTGTTGAATTCAGGAAGGATTACTTGTTTAGATAGAAGGATTATAGGGAGTGATGTTGGGTTTAAGAGGAAAACATTTGGTGTAGTAGGAGTGCAGTATCGATAACAATTAATTGTTACACTATACTCTTTTTTATGTGATACTCAGTGAGAGACAACCATGGTGAGGCTGAAAACCTTGTATATCTATTTATGAGAGGAGTTAGTTTCTACTTTTCAACTATGATTTACAATAAATTTTTCTCTCTTATTCGTAAGATGATCTTGGAAGAATCCTACTGAGTATACTATTATGATCAACCTATTTATATAAAATATTCTATTATTGTACATATAGAGTTGGATTTAAATTAGACAGGATATTACAAGATCATGGTACATTATGAGTTTTTTGGGACACTGTGAAGCTACCATATTTTCCTTTATTGTAAATTTTGACTTTTTTAGTTGTTACAGTAATGTATTTCATTTTGTTATAACACATGTGATTTCAATAAATATAATATGATATTTTTATGATTAGTTTACCAATCATATATCTCTTATATATGTTATTTTATAGATTGTAATTATTCCCATATGTACTCTTATTATGACCTTTGTTCTTGTCACCAACAAGGGGCTAACAAGAGATGATTCTCAAGTATTCATCATTTTCCTTTTCTCATTAATAGCCTTGGTGGGAAACACATTGTGGGGATGGATAACAAAAGAGGGTTATTAGAGGTTTTTTAAGGATATGATATAGTTAGGAGCAAGGAATATGAGATATTTTTTTGGTTGGTCGGAAAATGGTTTCATATATTTTTATTAATTGATGTAAACATAATAAAATTTCTGATTACATTTTATTTAGGGTTCCATGTGATCTCATGAATAGAAAATTAAGTTTACTAAGACTTCTAAAGGAATTTATAATGGTTGGAGGATAGAGACCTAGGATAGAATCAATCATCATTCTTATTTTTTATTTTTTCAAATGTCCAGTGATAGAGATATGATAAAACCGTAAAAATGATTATTAAATATTTATTTTAATCTATTTAAATATTCCACATTATTGGTTTGGGATTTCTAACAAATTTCTATTTTTTTAGGAATGGGTCTAGGTCAGTGTCCTTCTAAGATTCACATTGATGATGTTCACTATGATGTTATTGCATATTTAGATGCCTTTAAATTTGATCCATTCGTGGAATAAGCACTAGGTCTCATTGGTTGAGAGAATAAAAAGAGTAATAGGTAAGTCGTGTTGGTTCATATTCCATAAGGATCCCAAAGAGTTTTTAGTTATATAAAGAAAATTTATGAGACCATTTTTGAGATTATTTGTGTCCTTAAATTATGATGGAAGTCTATCCCTAGGATATTCTTACCCTTGGATTTTTGAGTTATGGAATGAAATATTTTTTGATAGCATTAAAGACCTATCTAAAATATGCCTAAAACATATTTCTATATTAGGAGTTGAGGGAATGTAATTTTGAAGAGGCATTCTATGTAGATATCTGGTTATCCATCATCCATTTTATGATAATGATGTGTATCGATGTTCTTGTGATGTATTAGTTTATTTAGAGGACTCATTATAAAACCTTATAACCACCAGAGGGAATTTAGTTGGATTTTATATGTTGCAGATCTGTTGTTATTGGATATTATTTTTCATGAAAAATGAGTATTCATTTATATTGGGGTAGATCCAAACCCTCTTAATATTAATTCGTTTGGGATATAGGTTATTAGACCTAACCAATGTTGAAAAATTATATTCCAATTGGATTATATGGCCAATAGTGGTTAGATCTCTTAACAATTTTTATTAGTCATCTTGTGCTATGTTTTCCACTTCAGGTTCCCCCATTGAAGGTTATTTAATTCTGGTAGCGGTAGCAGTGTGATCAAGTTTGGGATCAGAAGAGTGGTGATGGGAAAAGAAGATTATATTTTCGAGACACATATTTCACATAGAAAAAATATTATATCCTTGGACATGGTATTTAATAGTTTCATAGAGGATAAGGATATGATTGTTTCTATATTCATGATTTTTCATTACAATTTCATGAAGTTCCAAACATCGTTGGAGGTATCATTTTCATTTTTTTATAAGGGAAAATTATTTTATTGATTCATTATATAGATAATCATTTATATCCTCTATCATATTCCATGATTTGGTACATTATATATATAGGATTATTGTTACCTTGGTGTTGAATTCACTAGTTAGAGGATGAGTTATCTTGTTTGATATATGTAGAGACTATGAGCTAGTCCTGAGTAATAACCACAAATACGGTGATTTTTATGATTATGGATACACATATTTCTAATCATCCTTAGTAGGGATGGTTTTTATATAGTTAAGGATATCATATATTTCATTTGGTTGTGGGATCTATTTGATGATGACTATGGATATCAAATGATTTTTTCTTGAGGAATGAGACCATAAAATTGGTCATAAGAGTTGTTTATCCATGTATTATCAAATGGTTGAGTTTCTTGTAATCTATTAATATGTTATGTAGTATGTGTTTTAGATGGTTATGGATAAATATATAGATGGCATTATATTTATGGTGTTATAATTCCCACCATGATGAGACATAAATTTTTGCATCGACAAACATAAGGTGTGTCCAATATCGTGATAACTCTATATAAGATATCTCCTTCTGAGTTGAGTGTGATGTTATTACTACTCGATGATAGGTTTCTATGTGGATTTGTATGCACGATGGTGTCACGTGTGGTTATCTAATTTTGTTTTTTTTAATAATCTTGATTGTAGTTTGTGTCTTTTGGACAATAATCATATCTTGAACAAATTATGGTTATAAACCAATGTTCCCTTTCATGGATTGATTACTTTTTTGATAAACTAATTGATAAATGTCTTCATTAAAGACTTATTTTTGTTAGATATATAATCATTTAATCTAGAATGATGAGGACATACTGAATACATAATTACATTATACTTATTTTAATTATGAGATCATTTTCAATCCATTTAGCGTGATGAATTATCTATTTGTAATTATTTGGATGATAGTTGTAGAGTTCAGACAGTTCCAATATAATTTAATGGACCTTTTCATCAACAAGTTTCTTGTGTAGATGACATATGAGTATGAACATGTAGGAAAACTGTGTGTTATATTTCAATTTCTTTATCATGAGAAGATTATTCATATTTCATATGTGTTTTTGTTTTTTGATAATGAAATTTATTTCATGGGGAATGATATATCTTAGCAGGTAGTACATATAGATCCTTCAATGATATAAGAATTTCTATCATGGTAATTCACCAAGATATTAGAGAGGATAGTAGTTTCCTTAGATTTTCATGCTATTAATGGAGGAATGAAGAATATTTTTTTTGTTGAAACTCTTTTTATAGCCTTTACTATCATGTATTAATAATTCATGAGGAATGACAAGTGATAGGATGATTCTGAGAACTTAATAGAGAATTTATCCAATTCTCCAGTCCAATATTTTCCATTATAGGGAAATCAGATTGTGGTTTTATGTGATACATTATTTCATGGATTATGATGTGTTCTCATGAAACTAAGAAAAATTGTATGTTCTAGGTTTATATGTGTTCATCCACCTAATTTTAATTATTCTACCCATGATATTGACTTGATGGTAATTGTGTTTGATATTTTCTTGTGGAAACATAACATCATCAGTTATCATTTAGGGTTTTTTACAAACAATAATAGCCTAAGGTATTTATTCACCAATCCAAATATGAATTTGAATTTATATCAATGGATGAAATTATTCTTGGATTATTCAAAGGAAAATACATATATGTCATTAATGATAGATGTTTTAGTCGATGCATTGAGAATAAATTCACACACATATACTATTAATGAATATGTATCATCATAAAGAGTGGGGGATTAACTCTCCCAAATGAATCTCAATATATGAGTGGTTTGAGGCAGATGTTTTATTATACAGATGATATAGCATTTATTTTTGGTTAAGTTGTTGGAGGAGTCCCAATCAAGGGATTCTGAGTTATTTTTCTGAAGGGTGAGAGTTGTTTATTTTGATTCCCCTAATGGTTGTTCTAGGTAAAGACAACAAGGGTTGTTATTCCAAGGAGGTATTTTCATTCCTTGTAGAATCCTGATATTCTTCTGTTTGTGTCCCATAGTTTCGATTTATTTTTATATCCCAATGTGTGAAAGATTTAATGAACTTTTTTAGGTCGTTTATTATATCCTTGGTTGATGCATGATGTTTATTTTTTATTTCATGGAGTTTGGTTCACCAAAAGGTGATTATTGTTTATTGTGTTTCTGAGTGATTTTCACTAGCCATTTGATGTTCCCCAATGGTTGTGGAGGAAAAACATGAGGAATTTAATTACTATTTTATCTTAATATTTGGTAGGATAAGGTTCTATATGGGTGATATTTGATCATTTAATATGTCCGCTCAATTGTTAGTGATGCAAGAGTTGATATTAGTGTATGTTTTAAGAATGTTTATGGTAATGTTTTCCTCGCCCCATGGAGTCTTATAGACAATAAACCCTTATTGAAATCATTATTTTACCTCTAAGGTTTGTGGATGTATCATTATTAATTTTTCATCATAGTTATTCCTTATAACTACATGTAATCTAATATATGGATGATTAGATAGTGGTTTACATCTAGAATCATGGAGTTATGTAATGCTATTATGTCCTGCATTTTTTAGGTATGATGACATGGCTCCTTCCCTTGATCATGTTTTTTTATAAAAATTACTTTTTCTCTTCCCCTGGCATAGAATTGATTGAATATTTGTATGAATTAAATTTCCATTATCCTTTGTGAATTATTGGGGTCATAGAATAAGAAATTGATATTCCCAAACAGGTAGAACATATGATAGATAGGGTTGAAGTAATTCATGATATAATGAAGAAGGTGAAGGATCATAAGAAATCATATGTCAATCAAAAGAGTATAACTTTGGAGTTTGATTTTTGTTGTCACATGTTCTTGAAATTAAATTTTCATTATGGGGACTAAATTTTTTCATTGGAGTAATATCAATCTATAGTTAGTTGGGGTCTTTGAGGTGTTTTCTTCTGTTATAGTCAGGGCTAATAAGATAAAACATCCAATGTAATTGATCATAATACATGATTTTTTCTTTTATTTATGTCTCTAGAATTATCCACTTGAAGAATATAATATAAATAATTTTGGTGATCATTATGTTTATAAGGATTTTTTCTTCCAAGGGTAACTTATAGTGATCTATGACTACTAGGGGAAAGGGTTTCATGTGTGTTCTATTCACTTGGTCTGTAACATGTGGAAGAATTGTTGCATTGACGATATTACCAATGAATGATTTCCACATATGCACGCATAATACCCTTAAAAGATTTATTATTATAAATTTTTTGTAATTTTGTTTTTATGTTGAAGTTAACCATTCTGGTTTATGATAGGGTTTCCTTTTATTTCTTATTATAGCATTATGCTTATTTGAGATAAATCTAAAATAAGGGATGATTTTAGATGAATTTTTTGTTTTATCATGGATTCATGTTGTTATTTTAATGTGGTGGTTATGCTCATAAGATAACAAGTTATGTTAGATGTATTTCATGTTGTGGATTTTCATATGACCATTTTTTTTATTTTATCCCTCTAGG
Source organism: Viscum album (assembly GCA_963277665.1). Classification (NCBI taxonomy): domain Eukaryota; kingdom Viridiplantae; phylum Streptophyta; class Magnoliopsida; order Santalales; family Viscaceae; genus Viscum; species Viscum album. The sequence goes on from OY728132.1 coordinate 1,972,785,079, forward strand.
TTATGTTTTTGATTCATTAAGATGATAATTATTTGAGAGGTATTTAATGTAAGGAATCACACCTATGTACTCCATCCCAACATCTATTAATCATGATACTGGTTATAGGGGAAGATATTGAAAGTGTTTGGAGGGTTTTGGATTCAAAAATATGGACACTGAGTGAAAAAAATACATGAAAATTATATTTACTTTAATATTTGTAATATCATTTTTTTGACTCATCCAATAATGAAGCACTTATTGAATCATAATTATTTCACCATTAAAATTAATTATTTCATTCATAGAAAATAAAAATAAATTAGCATTATGTAGTCAAATATATTTTATTTTTAATGAATATTTATACTGAAACATATCCCTTATAAAACTTCATATTAATAATATTTTTCTTATTAAAAAATGAATATTTTTACTTCCCTTCAAATATAATATTAAAAATTTATTATTGTATCTCAAGTGGCCTCAATAACTGTAAAAATTGTTCAAGTGATTATTTACATTGAAAATAACATATAAAATAAAACATTTTATTTAAATAGGGTATTTTTTATATTTTCTAATATTTTTTTCCCATTGTAACCAGATTCACCCAAAACTGTGGTAATAATATTAATTACTAAATAGAGGGTTCATAATTTCCAAATCTAAAAGGGTGCTATTTAAAAAATTTGGACATTGCAATTCCAAATTTGGAATAAAGTTTAAAAATTTCTTGTAGCAGAGGTAGATAAATTTAATTTCAAATTTATCCCATTTACTGAGGGAGAAAACATATTTTTAATGTTTAAACATTCAAAAGCTCACAATGCCTTTATATCAAATTTCAATGTGAAATTCATTATAATGATCTAAATTTAACTAATTTATAAGAACATGATGTAAATAGAATTTAAATCCATTGAATTAATTAGTTTATTAGAATAAATAAAATAAATGAAATGTAGTTTTCTATTTAAATGTTGTAATTTTTTTTAAATATTCATAAAAATAGAATATTATTATAAAATTACCAAAAATGAAACTGAAATAAATTTTGATAGAAAAAATTGAATTAGTTTATTTATTTATTTTAAATATAATTAATAAATATGTCAATAAATAAATATAAAATAGGTGTTCTATAAAAAGATTGAAAATTGGGTTTTTAGAAAAATATTCCCTCAATCCATAAAATTGATTTCATTCTTATATCTCGTCTCAAAAACATATAAGATGAATTTTAAATAGCAATTTTGTTATATTATACTTATATTTCAACAATATAATCCAACTAGTGTGATGTTTTTATACTAAAATCACAATTATTTGAATTTAAATCGTTTTTTCAAAATAATTACCTTTTGTTATAAAGAGGGTTTCAAATTAACTTATAATTTCTTTTTTACCAAAAAATTAAATATATATTGATATTAAAAGAATATCTTCATAATTTAGTCAATAATATACATTCCTACCATTCTAACGACTTTGAGAGAATTACCATATTAAATAATATTATTAACTTTTCATATTTAGCACTATTGTCATATAATGTAAGCTATAAAATATACTGTTTCCTTTTAAAAAATTGGGATGTTACATTCTCCAATCCCGAAATAAATTTTTTCCTCTCACTTTGAAATTGTGATCGAAAATTTGGGTTTTTATTTTTAAAATACCTTTATTGAAACCCCACATCAAAAAAAGGATTAATATAAAATCCACTTTATATGAATGAAAATGACGTACAATGGTCACCTATGATAACACATATTATGGTTCCATGTATGACAACGTCGATATGGAAGAGAAAAGTAATTATAGTGTTCTGATATAGATTGGATTAAAAATTTCTCATGAGAATGTTAACAATCAAAAATCAATAAACATGGTATGAGTTAAAAGGAAATTTACTCCTTATTACAAAATAAAAATGAATATAACTTTTCAATATTATTTTAATAGTGTTTAGAAATTAATTTTTTTCATTTAATATGAGGAAAATTAAATATTATTTATTGAAAATATGTGTTTCATACTATAGTAATTTTCTACCATAAACTTGTTCTTCTCTCCAAATGTTGAGAAATTACAATTAACTTTCCCCACTAGAGGAACTAGATATGACTTCTAGAAAATCATATAATCCAAAAAACATGTACTTATTATTTTTCCATTATCTAGACATTAACCAAAACCAAAATTTTTAGTCTATGATAAGATAAATCTTCAAAAATAATAAGCCACTATTTGATGAAAAACTACTTTTAATCTCAAAAATTCAATTGAAATACCCAAATATCAACAAATACCATTAAAAACATAATTTTACTTACAATTCATCAACATAATCCAATTAATGATTGAATCTCAAAATTCATAAGTATTTGATAATATCATATTCGAATAAAAAATATTATATTTATGTCCATATAACAATCAATTATTCTTAATGTTTTATACAAAAATATAATTTCCCAAATCACTTAATCCATAGATATTCTTATAAGGTTATGGATTAATGTGGATTAATCCTTTTCATGCCTTTGAATTCCATGTTTCTCAAAGGTGGAGCAGATGATACCTAGAGGTTCTTAAATTCTAAGGGCTGGAAAAAGACAAGATTTCAAACATGTAGTCTCACATGACGTGGAATAATATTTCACAACCTGTATGACATTAAAATTATAAAAATAAATAAATGGAAGAGGAAACATGTTTTCTATAGTAAAATCATCCTTAGGATTACAAAATGTTAAAGGGAAATATTTGTCATATAATTCCCCATTGTACTGATGTTTTAATAATTTTTAATTGCATAGGTTATTAATAACCCTTTGGATTTAATAGGTATCCCTCTCATTTAATGAAACCCAGCAACCCCCTCTTCGATGTTTTTGGGACACCATAGAAATAGACTGATTCATATATTCTCTCCAATTTTTGTAGTTATAGTTCTTTGATCTATGGTATGTTCTACCTGTATTATTCTAGTTCAATCGATCTATTTCTTAATTATCTTCATTTCCATGTGATTGATGTTGATATCCATGATTCTAATGAGGTTTTTTATATAGTTCTTTTTTGGTTTGGTTGTGGTGTAGTGCCTGCAGGTGGATGTAGATCTGGCAGGATAGATGATAATTACCTGTTGTGTTTGTCCATTCTGTGGTGATGTATTTTGACAAAATTTTTATGTTGGTGATTCATTTCATCTCAATATATTTACATGTAATTTTTGTTTCATCATAATTTATCCTTCAGATCAAAATGAAATTAATGTAAATAATTAATTGAAGTGAATTAAATAATTTTCATTGATGTATTGGTGATTTTGTTGTTTGTGTTGTGATAATGGGTTTCCTTTTTATTTTCATGATAGTATGATAAATATTCAATACTTAGTTTAGTGTTTTTTTTCATGATGGAAATTACTAAAGAAGAGAAATATTTAATTAATTGATAATTAATTGGATCAAATTATAATGAATCGTGTTTAATGAATCTTATTACTATAGTGGTTGTAATTTGATAATAATCCTATTGATGTAATTAAGGATGTTTAAGTTAATTTTTTAATGAACATGAGAGTTTTGATGATTCATGTTAACTAAATTAATGTAATGATAAATATATTTTTGAATTAATTTTTGATATCTTGAGGTAGATTCTTTCTTAGGATTCTAATGGTTGGGAAATTTATGTGATGATTATGTAAATTCAATATGGAATAAAAGTCATTTTTTTGAAAAAGTATAATTTCATTGTAGGGAATGAGTATCCCTTTTTTTTGCAAAGGAAGAGTGCCTTGTGTTTTGGACCCATTGAAGCAACTTGTCTGTGAAGGATGAATGCCTCATTTAAGGTAATGAGATATCTTTCTCCATTTTTATCTGGCTGATTGTAATCTGACTTGAGCATTGGATGGTTGATCCACAATTGTTTTTGTGGTATGAGGGGTAGGCATGGACATTTGTTGCAGAAGATTTGATGACTGGTGGTGCTAGATAAATCAGTATATGCATTTGGATATTGAATAGAAAACCAGATATGATTTAACGGGTTGATGTTTTTATACCAATTGATATTAAATATAGATACTTTTTGGTATTTCTTATTTGGATAATGTCCATGTGGTTTGTTTATATTCTTTTCATTCCTAACTACATGATGCAGATATATCTTATTAGTTGTATGATTTTTTTGTATATTTTGATTTCATCCAAGAATACCATGATATATTGAATTTAATGACGTAAATAAATGAATACATGTTTCCCCATGGTGTTGGATCTTGCTAGGATACAATGTTGATGTTATAATAATGAGAATCCATGAAATCTGTTATATTATTAATGGAGGGAATATATCATATTTTTAATTCTAATTTAATGTAATGTGGATATTTTAGGGGTTAAATAATTATTGATGAAATAATTAATGTAAAATGAATTTTATGAAATCGACTAAAGTATTTCAATGTAACTCTTTAAACAGTTTTTTTATTATAGGATACATGGTTTTATGAATGGTAGGTAGGAGTCCATGAGAAGTTTTCATTTTTTTATTCTGATATTATGTTTTAAAAATAGTGTGGTTGTGATCTATGTTATATCATGTAATTACGGTGATTCTAAATGATACTCCACGCAATAATTTATTTAAACTAGAACCTTGGGATATATTTTTCCAGGGGGTACATTCAACAACATCTTAGTTGGATGATGGATGGTGGAATACCCCTTTTTTCACAAAAATATTTTCTTTCACATTAATGTTCATGTATGAACTATGGTTAGTTCTCCCAATATTTGTGTTTAGAAGGTTCTTATGGGTTGATGTTAATTCACAAACAAGTATGAAGATATATTTTCCTATGGGCTGTTATAGGTAAAACATGTATAAGATTTGATGGCTTCAGGACCATTATGTAGTGTATGGAATGTTATGGCTTGAGTTATAATACTCGATGTATGATACATGTTATATGATCTATATTGGAGTCCCGAAACTGCTTGGTTGATTTTTTATGTACATGTGTCTTTGTGATCCATGAGGTTCATATTGTGGTGCTTCGCCCAGGTGTCAACAACATGGCCTTTTTTGAGAGAGATCCTCAGGATGTGGGATGTTTTGGAAGAGAATAAATCAAATGGAAAAGCAGTATTAGGTTACCATTTATATTCATTGTTATATTATATGATTTTGTAAGAGATACATAAAGAGAGTGGACATGGTTACCATGTGATTATATTAGTCATATTTAGGTGAAGAGTTAGTTTCAAATATTGTTCCATATGCGTTAGAATTATTTGTTTACCATTATTTCAATATAGGGTTCATGGAAGAGCCTACTAAGTATATTTTTTTACTATCCCAACTCATATATATTCTATATTAAGGATTATATCAATATGTTATAGATCTAGCTAGTTACTACTATCTTTGGGTTTACCATGTGTAGTTTACTCTTCGTGGTTTCTACAAACCTTACTTTTCTTTTTTAACTTATTGTTTTCTTTTCAGATGTAGTATTTAGTTCATGACATTAAAAAAATTTACTCATGTTTTCCTTTTATATTAGAGTCGGAGAAGAATTTTATTGTTTTCTAACTTTATTATCTCTTATAGATGAGTTCTTTTAGAGTTCAATTCCTCCCATCATTGTGTTTACTATACAATCAGTGCTAGTCAACAATTTGTGGCCAACATTATGTAAGAAATGGGTGAAACTTTCTGTCTCTTCCCATTTTTGACATAGGAGGGATACAATTTGTCATGGGGGGTTGTTAAAATGCGATACTAGAGGTGTCATTGAGGGATAGAATAGAGATTGAAGATAGGTTCATGTGCAGTTTTTTTGGCTTATAGTGAAACAATATCAGCTATTTTCAATAAGCACTATAAACATGGGAGATCAGCTTACAAAAGGAAATTTAGGGCCCCATTGTTCTGATGCATGAACCATTATTCATACAGTGGATAACAAATGATATGATACTAGTAGAAGGGTTGAGACATATGAATGAATCACTCATCATTCTTCATTAAACTACTGTTTGAATGTTCAGATCTTAGAAGAGTTTAATATAATTAGAATAAGACAAAATAATTACATAATTTAAACGTCTTATATATTGATGGTTTAGGATAAATAATTATTTCTACTTTTGGAGTCATGGTTCTAGGTCAATGTTGTTTTTTGGTTTGGGAAAATGTAGTTCCTAAGGTTTTTCTAGTATATCATTCTAATGTATATGAGGATAATGACAACACATGGTAGAGGAAGCATTGATAGTTTAACTGCAAATGTTTGCTGAGGTATGAGTTTTTTATTTCGGAAAGAGTCTTTGATGAATAGTTATAGAAGGTTGATAATGGATTCATTTCAATTATAGCATAGAATAAGATCTAGGGATCTTTGGTTGTGAGGATTTTGTGACGGGAAGTGAATCTATAGTTGTTCTTGTTACTTTGGGATGACGAGGAGTTATAATTATCATGGGAGAATTTTTCAGAAAAGATCATATATGAGTCTCTTTCTTCAACCTTGTAGGCAGACAATTTTATATAAATTCTTACCCATTTTCCGTGGATTTCATTTGAACATTATTTTGGGATCCATTTCAGGAACCTTTTGTGATATTGTTTTAAAATATTTCTACAAGAGGAAACCATGGTGAGAAATTTCAAGAAAGATTTTTATACCGAGATCAACCTCTACATCAAACCATTTATAATGAAGGTGTTTCATGATGATCTAGAGAGTGTATAGGACATCTATGAGGATGTTATCTAGAGAATGATTATTACAATAAGGGGTTATTCAGGATTCTTCATGACGTAGTGTTATGGTTTGTGTTTCCCATTTTCATGGATAGAGGAGATTCTGATCATTCAGGGGTAGGTACCATTCCCCAATGTATTATTTCAATGGGGAAGTGTCTCTAAATACTATTATAAGGGAATATATGAATTAATTTATTTAGTATGATGAGTTCATCAGTTTTTTGGGTTCTTTACCATCATGAGTAGTCGTTTTGCACCCATTTTTTCGCATGAGGTTCCTCCAATGATGCAGATCAAGTCGAGATAATAGTAGGACTAATAGTCAGTTATAGATTAACTAAGAGTATATAGTGAAGGAAGAGGACAAACAAGGGACCTATCTGTCATTATATATAATATAAAAACAGTAGTGGTGTTCATAATCATGGCCAGAGAGGCTGTGGAGCATTGTGTGGTTAGATTTTTGCTTTATCGTTGCTAGCTCCTGGAGAGCCAAATATTGTTTGAGGAAACCCTCTTTTTTTTATATTTTGGTTTATTATTTTTTGATTGTAGGGATATTCAATCCTTTCTAACACTTACCCTTTTTCATTTTTTGGACTTGAGGTAGAGATACTTCTTTTTCCCTTGGTTTCGACTATGATCACGAGTGGTCGAGCTTCCCCAAATTGACAAATGTTGAGACTATGAGCTAGAGATGGTGTTTACCCACTCATGGATATATTTCCTATGTTTGAATAAACAAAAATAAATCATCATCCGTATTGTGGATTAGTAATATTTTGTTTGTTAGACCCATAGATGGATAAGATACACATTCAATTTCTATCATCCAATATTGATAGGATGATGTTGAGTGTGTCTGAAGATCAGCTATCTGTATTTTTCAAGGATGTAAATTTAAACCACGTCTTATTTTAAAAGGAGGTTTTAGTATTACCCCATCGATGAGATATCATGTTTTGGATCATAATATATCTAGTAATGTATCCAATATTGATTTCTCTATATTGGACTAAACATTCTATGTTTTAAGAGCTATGTATACAAATCGATCATCTATTACAGTGATGTTTTTATCAATCAAGGGTGTCACCATTGTGTGTACATGTTTTTGTAAATAATATTGATTGTAGTTTGCAGTTTTGTATCTATTATCATTTCTTGAATCAAATTTAAGTAACGAAGTACCATCATTTTCAAAGGATTGGTTATTTATTCAACCAACTAAAGGGTTCATGTTAGCTATTTATGTTAAATATTAGTTTGGGATAACATCACATGCATGTGAAATATGAGGATATCCACCAAAAAAAAATTTCTTTTATCATCATTGGAATTACATGTTTTTCTAATTTTATTAGGTGTGAAAAATTCACTAGATGTGTTCATGGGGTTATCAAACACTGAGTTTTGTGAATTCCATGTTATTTACATACTGATTTTCCTCAAATAAATCCTTGTGTACTTCACATCTAAGTAGAATCATTAAGATAATAAGCATTCCATTTTATTATTTTTTCTCTAGGAACTGTTGGATGTGATTTTTCTAATGTGGGAAGTTTGTGCATCATAAATCATTTTCATGGGGAACATTGTATTCTAGTAGAGTGTATAATTAGATTTATCATAGATCGAATTATTTTCATATTTGGAATCCCCCAAGATAATCGATGAGTTTTATGGTTTCTATTTACAATCATGCTATTATCGGATGTTCAAAGATGATTTGTCTCATGTTGAAAATAATTTGAAAAATTTGACCAGAAAGTATCATGAATTCATATTGTCATAGATGGTTTAAATATATTTTGATTATCTTAATGATATGTCAGTCAGTGATCCAGTTATTTGTCTCCTAGTAGAAGGAGTTAATTTTGATGATTAATTTGATACTACATGTCTAGGGTTTGGTTTTTGTTCTGATGCAGCATAGATTTGTCATTCCTTTTGGGTCTCGAAAGCTACTCCACCATTTGTATAACTATGTTACCTACTATCTCGGGTATTCAGTGACAGTTTTTTCCTTTAATATGGTAATACATAGCATCATCGATGATCATTTTGTGGTCTTCAATGATCACAAAATCCTGAGGTATTTTTTCAACAAACATGATATGACATTATTCCGATGATAATGGGTGGAGTTATTTCATTATTAGTTATTGAGATTTCATATACACAAAAAAATTTTAATTTTGTGAAGATGATTACAGTAGGTAGTGGTGCAATGTTGTGGATTGTGAATTAGATGCTTCCTAGAGAGTGATGGAAGAACATTCATTGTTACATATATATATGGGACAAGTTGGAGGAAGTGGTTATATATTTTTAAATAATGCTTAAATCATCACTTTTCATGTAGCTGGAGGAGTAATAGTTGGGGTATCTTGAGGTAGATGTCTGGAAATACCTAGTTGTTTGTGTCGAGACCCTCCTAGTTGGCTTGATAATGAAAAAAATAGTTTTCCTTCTAGGAGAGATTTTTTGTTTTTTTATGTGTAATATGGTCTTAGAGAATTCTATATCTTTCCTTTTTAGAACATACAAGTCAGAAAAATGACGTAAAATGCTCTGGGAGTTTAGTTTTGATGGACGTTGAGGAAGTGTGTCGTTATAGAATGTGCTTCTCGATGAATGATCTTTTAGAAGTTGAATTATGAGAACAATGTTCACAATGGTTTTCTGCATTCCTTATATGTTCCTCGGTTTATGTGGGAGTAAATATAGATGGAATTTATTACTGGATGACCTCCATCATAGAGAGTCTATAATTATATATGTGTTTTATAATAACATTTGATAAGGAAAAGCCACTTTATAATGATATTAGAGTGGGGATTAGTTGATGTTTTTTGAGGTAGTATCTTTAAGAGGTGGTGATAATCCATAGAGTCTAGAAGAAGCATAATTTTATTTAGTTTCTCATTCAACCTAATGTATGTAGAGATATTTCAACATGCTCTTGATTCTCAGTTATACATTATCATGACATTTCAAATATATACGGATGGTGAGATAGAGTACACCATCCAGACTCTGGATGACATGTTGTGCTCATGTTTCTTGTATTTATGAGGCCAAGGGATAAAGCGAATTCCCTTGGTAGATTTGTCATACACAAAAAAAATTCATTACACCATTAGTATGGTAACATTTGAAGCCTTTTATAGATGAAATTTTTTGTCTCTATTGTGATGGAATGGTGTCATAGAGTCTGCAATTATTGGTTATGGACTAGTAGGGAACATGACATAGATATTTAATGTGATTCATGAGTGGATAATGGAATCCGTAGATCATCATAAATTCTATGCTGGTCATAGGGGGAGACTTATGGAGTCCAATATTGGAGAACATGGCTTCATGAAGATGACTCCACAACATGTATAATAAAGGCTTGTTCATGTGAGTATGTTTTCTTACCATTTTTATGCATTTCATGTTGTTGGATTTCATTTGAGAAATGATGTATCTAATAGTACTTTCCCCTCCAAAGAGATAGATACACTATGTTTTTCACATGTCCAATTCTATAGTTATATTCATGATTCCCCTAAAAAATTTGTTAGGTCGAGATAATTGTTAATGATGATGAAATCATCGAGTATATTCCTATAAAGATCTATAAACTCTAGAATAAAGTATTTGAAGAGAATGATATCCCCTCAGTTCATGTATTGTGCTGGCATAGTGGGGTGGATGAGATTACATATGAACATGTGTCAGTGATATGAGATCATTTCCCCAAGAAGAATTATTTTTATCTCTTCTTATGTAATGATGATTATTTTTGTGGTTTTGAACCATTTAATTTATTTGATACAGTTATATCACTTGTTATATGTTTCAGATTACTCTCTTTACACTGGATGTGATGAGGTGCATGGTATCCCACACACTTTCTGTGTCTAGATTCTTGAGGCTAGATGGGTTTAATCTGCCTATATTTTTTGTGAAGACTCAATGAGTAGTACAAATAATCCCTGTGTTAATCCAATTATGATTGGATTATGGTGGTTGTGATCCTGTGGTAGAAATTCTATTTTAGAGGCTAGTCATGGGATGGTTGTTCGAATGATCCCTTTTATATTTACTCAATGTGATGGGTTAATATTATTGAGGATTCTAATTTTTTAGTGGTATATACTATAAAGTGAATTTCCATGTAGATAAACCAATTTCTCACAAATGAAGACCAAGGTGATTGGAGGAGGATTTAGAGATGTTTGGAGGGGCTTCGCTAATATGTGTTGGAAGAAGAGTAGACTTTCCATCATTTACATTTACCCAATGTGAAATAAATTTTCATGATGTGTATGTATTCTGGAATTGAAAAATAAAAAAATGAATAGTCAATGTATTTTCCATTGGAACCCAAACTTAAACTTTACAAAATGTGAACGGGGATTACATGTTTTGTAGTTCCTTGTTAGAGTTATGTATTAATGGTTTTTAGAATCTCCATTAGTTAATAATTCTATGACTGTAGAAAATCTCCCACTATTGATAAGTAACCCATAAGCCACCACATTGATGTTTTGGGGAATCTTTCATTATGGATCGATTCTTAGCTTCACTCATTTGATCTGTAGTGATCCTTCTTCAATCAGTGTAATATTCTACCTTAGTTCTTGTGAATTAATAGATCTATTTTCTCTTGATCCTATTTTCCCTATGTTTTCAATAAATCTAAATAATTCTAATAGTCTTTTGATGAATGGGTGTTGGAGTGGTCGTAGAACGGTTCCCATGGGTAGATGAAGTTTATGAGTGAGGGTGGATTGAGATCTGGTGTATTGTTCTGTTCCCATATAAATAATTATAACTCTCAATTGTGGATGTTTATTCATTGATTTTCAATTTATTTATGTGAAGTAATTGACTTTTCTAGATTAAGAATTTAGATCACAATAAAATGAACCTAAATAGTAACTCGAACCGGATTAATGAATTGGTTTCAATCACATTGTGTTTTTTCAGTAATGTGATAAAGGATTGCATAATGGTTTTCAAGATAATATGATATATACACCATGCATTGGTTTTTATATGGTTATTAATTGAAATTATCATAAAATGAAAATCTGGTTGTATTTTATAATTAATTCTAAAATATATTAAATAGGCATGTTAAATGAATTAGGACATTTTAAAGTAATTTCATAATAATAAAATAAAGTTTCCGTGATTAAATAAATATGTTAAGTATCATGAACCATTATCATTATGGTTGATAAAAAATTAAGGCATGTTGAAATAAATGATTAATTTTTATTTGATTTATTGATAAAAAAATATAATCAGGATGACCAAATTTAGATCTTGTTAAGAATGATTTAGTTGATTCATGATGGAATAAGAATTGGTCGTGTCACAAAAGTTAATTAAAATATACGGCATGATCTTTTAATTTTTTCATGTTATCGGTTTTCATTGTAATTTGGAGCCGTGAAAACTCATTTTTTTGAATGATTAATGACGTTTTATGTGAATAGATCCATGTTAATATGTTAGTTTTATGATCCATTTATTGTGAAAAATATCTTTTGATGGATGATCCTAGAGGGCTGTTTGAGTGTAAGGGGTAGTGACTCCTTTATGGGACATGATCTTGGAATGGATAATTCTGGAAGGATTCTTTATTCCACATGGAAGTAAGGGATTATATTTGTGGAAATAGTAGATGCATAATGTTTCAATATGCTTTAGTATAGTCATTTGGTGGTCAAGGAGATAATCTAATATTATGGAACATGTTTATGTTACACATACCTGTTGATATGAAAGATGGATTTTTTTGAATAATGTGTTTTGTTGATAGCCAGGTTGATTATTATCTACTTTTCAATCCCCACATCTTTAGTTATATATATGTACGAGGTTTTATCTTTTATTAGTAAGAATAATATGTTTTTCATGTGTACATTGTAATATGAAAAGAAATGATATTAATAAATGTATAAATATTTACCCATGGGGTTTTATCTTGTTGGGATGCAATGTAGTGGTTAATATTCTTAGAATCCACGGACTCAATTTTCCATTGCTTGGAGGGAATGAATATTTGTTATAATTAAAATTTAATATAATGTAGAAATGTTAATGATTAATTAATAGTTAAATAATTTATTAACATTTAGTGAAACATATGATAAGGAATAATGAAAATTGGTGTATCCCTTTTAATGTTTTTCTAATTTTAGGATATCTAGTCATTGGAGTGGCATTTGGGAGTCCACAATATGTATTCCTATAGTGATTCTGATACTCGGTTATTACAATAGTATTGTTTTGATCTATATTATATAATGTATATTTTTCTATATGTTACTCCATAATGTATGTTTTGGAATGTGACACCCATTGGATTTTATGCCATGGGTGTGTGTTTTCTGCTTCATCGCTTTAGGAGGATGAATGTCTAACATCCCCATTTATCCCTGCTCTCGTATATACCTAGTTAATTTTTATAGTACACAAAATGGTTATTTTTTCCCTTATATGTTTGTTGAGGTATCTACTGGATTGATCTTATTTCACACACATGTATTCATGATAGCGTTTTTGATGGACTATTATAGGTATAATATGTATAGGTTGGGATGGCTTGAGGATCCTTACTCAGAGTAAGGTTTATCATGTCTTGAGGTACAATAGCCATTGTATGCTACATGTGTAATGGGTTGTTGTGGATCTTGGATTGTACCTTGTTAATTTTTTTATATGGATGTGGTGGTGTTATGCATGATCTTCTTATTGTAGTGCTACCCCCAGTTGATAGTGAATATCATTTTTTGAGAGAGATACGCAAGACATGAATCTTTAGGAAAGAGTTTTGAACTATGGAGTGAATCAGCTCTGTAATAATCTTTATATTAATTATTATATAATATTTTATTAAATATTTTAATTTGTTATAGTATCTATTTTAATGTTGAAAAAAGATTATACATGTTTAGAGTATCTGTTAGTTTTAAATATTATTTATTGTTCTTTATCATTTCATATTCACCATTTTTTCCAATATCGGATCTGATAATGAACCTATTAATTATAATAGTTTACTCACCCTACATATATAAAATCAATTTTTAGGTTAGTTGGATGATGTTGGAGATTAGTCCAGTTACATCTACCTTGGGGTTTAAAAGGATCTATTTGTAATTCATGGAAACTATCATCTTTTCATTAAAAATAGTACTAATTTTTTATATTTCATTGTAGATGTTGATCCATTAAAATAGACATGTTTACTGTAGTTTTAATTTTATATTGGATTTTGAGTTGGATTTGGTCATTTAATATCTTAACTCTCTCTTAATAATCTATTATCTTATAGGGAAATAATAATTTTATATTTATTTACAATACCCTTGGTGATTATATCCTACCTAGGGCCCACTAGTTGTGGAACTCTGGTGTCATGATCACTCTTCTACAATTTATAGCAAGGGAGGGGTACACATTGTTGGGATGGGATCATGATTGAGTTGATTTAGAGGTCTTGTAGAGGTAATGAATGGGGTACAAATCTTATAATTTGTTAGGTTTTGTTGGATGGTAGATTAACGTTGTCATTTATCCATTTAATGCCCAATAAAAATTGGATTATTTCACATTGAAGGTCATTTAGGAGCCCATATGGTCTACTGTATCATAGTTTAATTATATAGTAGATACTACATGGTTTGACATTGGTTATAGGGAAGAGAGATGGAAATGGACCATGAGTCATTCTTCTTTGAGCCCTTCGTTCAATGAGGATATTTTAAGATATGATAACCAAACAGAAATGAAATTAAATAATTAAATATTGTTAAATAATTCCATATTATACATTTTGGAGTAATAATTTTTTTATGTTATATGGATGGATCTATCTGGATATCATCACTGGGTTCACACAAAATATGTTCAGTTGGTTATGCAGTAAATCGCAGCAGAGTAGTGATGATTATAAAAATTAGAGGAGGACACTTCCTGTGCTTTAGTGACATAATCCAGAGAGGCATCAAGTAACCATTTCAGATACAATCACATAATACTAGTTAGATGAGGGTGATAAAGCCTCCAGTAAGATCTGTACATAGAAGAGGTAATTGGTATCATTGGTTGTGATGATACAACATGGGGAAGCGATACTGTGGTGGTTTTGGTTCCATATATATCCCAAGCATTTTTTAGTATCATGTTGGGAGTTATGATACTTGTTCATGGCCATGGGTATTTCATTAGACATAATGGAAGCAAGTCTCCTGTCGCTACTTCCTCATTTTTATGGAAGCTCATGATTATGATATTTCGTGATATATTTCACTAAACGTCTATTAAATTCATCAAAACTGTGTCTGGATGAAGAATCTTGGTTGAAATTTTACAAGGAATCATTTTTTCTGTTGATCCACTGCCACATCACCCTGTTTGTAATGAAGATGTATATTTAGGTGGTGTTGATAGTTAATGTCATCATGATAACATTAGCCTGAATTAGATCATTGTGATAGTGGAGTTGTAGGGAATCCTCACAGTGAAGATAAGTGATATGAGGTTCTCATTTTTCATGAAGTAAGTGTATTCGATTTATTTGGGGTAGGTCTCATTCCACAATTTTTCATTTTCACCTCAGGCAGTATCTCCAAGGCCTATACCAAGGGATCATATGAATGTTTTTATTTTGGAGGATGAGTTCATCAATGGTGTGACTGAATGACCTTTTTGAATAGTAAACAAAAAACCAATGTCCAGTTCAAGTTCGTTAACATAGGCGGTTCGAGCCAAGGTAACAACATCTTGATTCCCTAGTATGAGATCCCCAAAGAGTAGATTTGTTTCATAGAGTACACAATGGGATTGTTCCAATCATTAGAGTGCATAGCACCACTGTGGAAGTGGTCATCATCATGGTTTATATGTCATAGGTAAATTCAAGGTTGGCTTCATGATATAGTGTTTGTAGTTCCATGTGATATATACATCATTTGGGGTTCATTTTCTTGTTTTGAACCTGATTTCATTCTTGTTTGAACCAGGAGTGATGCCCACCATCAAATAACTTGCCCCTATCCATAATATGGGATTTTTGGTAGAAAGAATTCCATTTCTTAGGGAATTGACAATGCTGGTTGGAGGTAACAATTACATGTTTATTTTTAAAGAGATAATGATATTTTGTTGGGTTAAAACCACATTTGGTGGAGTTTCTTATGATTACAGATACAACCATATGACATCATCAGGAGCAAGGATTGGTTATATTATGTGTAGGATACCATGGATTTATTTTGGGGTGATGTTGTGTTATTTGATGATGATATAAAGTAAATATTAATTTTTGTATGTTGAGACCATGGGGGGGGGGTCAGAGGCATGTTAAATATTTATCATCCATGATGTATGGGTTGATTCTAATTGTATTGGATGTTTAGTAGTCATTGTTTCCTATTGCTAAAATAGAGTACCATGATTTCATTTTGTAGGAGTTTGTAACATTATGAACTAAATGAGAGAATGAGTTCAGAATCAATATAATGGTTGGGATGTATCCTATATTAACATCCATATATAGGATGGTTACATCTATGTTTCTATATTTTTGTGTATATATATATTTTCTATTGTATTAGGGGTTTTTTCGTCATAGGGTGTTACCTTGGGGTGCACCTATTTTAATTATAAATATGGTTGATGGTATTTTTATATTGTGTATCAATTATTTTCATAAAAACCATGTGACAATGAATAACCACTATCATATTCAATATAATTAATATTACCTTGATCAAAATATAGTGGAATGTTGTTTCTTGAAGATCAGTTTTCTGTCAAGATGTCATCAGACTTGTCCGAAGGATGAGGATATATCGAAGACTACTTATCATTATTTTTATGGGAATTATGTTTTATTTATATTCCATTAAATGAAAGAAATTCTCTATCAATGTTCATGGGGATATAGAATGCTACATAACTAAATTTCATAGATATATTCATAGATGTTTTACTCACATAAAACCTTTTGTACTCCACATCTGATAATGAACATGCAGAGTATCTACATGTAATTTTGGGAGTTCTATTCCGTGATATGTTTTTAGGATGTTTATGAAGAGTATTTTTTGTGCACATGAAATCTGATTTTTGGGGAAGGATGTATCCTAGATGGGTATAGCTATGGATCCATTGATAATATAATTCATTGTGTCTTGGGAAACCCCCCAAACAGTAAAAGATGTGGGAAGATTCATTTTTCTTGTAGGATATTATAGGATTTTCATAGCCAATTTATCTTGTGTTTTGACTTCTCTGTCATCAATGACAAGAAATGATCATGAATTCATCACTGCTGAATAGTTTTAGATTTCTTTTTATTGTTTATTGGAGAATCTATTTTGTGTTCCAATTTTCTGTCTTCCAGTAGAAGGTGTTCAGATTGTGGTTTTCTATGAATCTTTGATATGGGGATGTTTTGGGTTCTGATGCACCAGATATTGTACATTTTTTTGTGTCTCAGTTGTTATGTACCCATGAGTGCAAATATACAACCACCATTTCATGTTGTAATTTTTTGTGTTTTTCTTGATGATTTAGAGACACTACCTTATCTGTGAGCATTTTTTTGTCTTCATCGATGAAAATTGCATGAGGTATGGTTTCTCCAATGATGACATGATCAAGCACTATTTTTAATGGATGGATTTATTATTGGTTTTCACATTTTTTATTCCTTATAAACATTGAATAGGAATTTTTTTGTCATATGCATTGATATGGAATATAGTTAACTATTTAGGGTGTAAATTGGGTATTTTCTAGAGATTGATGTAAGATATTTCATAGTAGTGTCTATATATGATGGAATATCGGGGAAGAAGTTGACTTTTTTAAATGGAGGTGGAGTCATCTCTGGGGAAAAATGTGGGTGATTCTTAGTTGGGAGATCCGGAGGTGGAGTTATGGAGAGACTATATAGTGTGTTTAAAGGCCACTAATGGTTGTCCTAAAGATGGAAACCATCAAGTGTTATTCCATGGAATAATTTTTGTTCCATTTTAGATCCATGAGAAGGACTAAAAAGGTATAATATTTTTCCATTTCAAGTACATATAGATATTACAATGATGTACTATTCATTGATATGTCCATTTTGGCTGTATAGATTGAATCATGTACATTTAGAATTTGTGTCTCGATGATTTCCGTACGAGATGGTTATGTCCAATCATTTTCTTCCCAGTGGTTTCTCCCAGTCATTGGTTGTTCCTCAATAGAAGTACATTGAAATATATAATTATTTTTTATTAGTAAACTCATGATTATGGAATTTATGATGGTATATGTGGGGTAGTCGATTTATCGACAAAGTCCACAAAAATGATAATAATCAAGGAGTTGATAATAGTGGAGGTATTTCTTGAGTATTATCTTAATGGGGTGGTGAGATGCCACTTATTCCTAAGGAAGACCATTTCTAATCCATATATACATTTTACCACAATGATGTGGATACGTCTTCAGAATATATTAGTACAAAACTATTTGATAAAACTGCATTATTTCTGCATATGGATGGTCAGATAGAGAGAACCATCCAGACTCTTGATGTCGTGCTTTAATCCTATGTCCTGGATTTTTCTGGTCTATGGATGAAACACCTTCCATTAGTAGTGTTCTCTTACAACCACAACTTTGAATCGACTATTGGTATGGTTCTATTTGATGCCTCATATGGATGAACATTTTATTCTCCATTATGAAGGATCAGGGTCGAATAGTCATCAATTCATAAATTAAAAATTGTACAAAATATCACATATAGGGATCAAGTGAATCTCTATAGGTTGAAGGATGCATTGAATCATAAAAATCATATGTCAATCATAAAAGGATACCTCTAATATTTAACACTATGGACCATGTGTTCTTTATGTTGACTCCCCACCATATAAGGAGTAAGTTTGGTCATATTGATATGATTTCTCTATAGTTTTGTTAAAAATTGTAGGAAACTAGATCACATTGGAGGTGTGGCATATTATATAGCACATCGCCCAGAGATGATTCAAATAAATTTTGATTTAGCATTTTGTATCTTTGTATTTATCTTCATGAAATCTCTCACGACATCGATTATGAAGATATCAATGATCGTGATGATGATACTATTGAGGAGAAAACTATTAAGATTCAAGAACAAATAGATAACGTGTTTGAATGGAATTAAATCTCCTTGGTTCATGTCTTGTGGGGGAGCATTGTCAATGAATATATTACTTTGGAATATGGGCCATAGATATAGTCTATATACCCTGAGCTATTTTAGGTTTAGCTATTCTCTTTTAATGGTGTTCTTTTTGCAGTTCCTATCCTTTTTTGATTTATGATATTGTTCTATATATTGTTATATGTTATGTCTTACTCTCTATCCTTGATAGGCGAAGAAAAACTGAGAATTCCATGTTCATTATATGTTTAGATTCAGGAGACTAGATGGTTCTACTATACCACATGTAGTGGTGGATAATAAAAAATTTGTTCATATACTCACCAAAGTAATTCCATCATTATAGGATGGGGGTGGTTGATCTCATGTGGTTAAAAGTGATTTTGAGATATATCTCATATAGTGTCTATTAAGATGACACATTTTCTATTTCTTCCATGGGTTAGTTTTGTTTACATAAAGATGATATTTTTTCACAGTTATCTAATGTATGTTTATGGATCTACCTGGATTGACCCATTATTCTCCATTAAAGAATGATGTTCTCAAATTAATCTTCCAGGGGATTGGATTCTATGGGATAGTATAATAAATTATTTCATTCCATGTAATGATACACATCATGAAATAAGGTTTCATGGAGTGTAAATTTTCTGGGTTAGAAAAATAAATACATTTAATAGGTGATGTTTTTTCCAATAGAACTGAATAATGAGTATTACATGATGTGAAAAGGGATTACATTTTATGTAATTCCCCAATGGAGTTATGTATTATGCATTAATATTTACTTTGGTTATTCATAATCTTCCTACTACATGGCCTCTCCCTCTAATCATCGGTTACCCGACAACCCCATCTTCAATGTTTTATATATTCTTATATTAATGATTTATTCCAATATTTTTAACGTTGTTCTATAGAAATAAATTTGCAATATATAGTATGATATACCTAAGTTCATGTTGTTTCATCGACATGATTCCACCTTCTCTCCTTTTAGATGTGAAGTAAGATAATCTATATGATTAATATGTAGTTTTTTTGGCTTTTTCTTTGTGCGATTGTGGCACAATGTCTTCAGGTGGATGTAGTTCTTATGGAGGAGGTGATCGGAATCCATTATATTAGACCGTTATCATGAAAATAACATTGAACCCATTTTGAGGTAGGGATTTAATTTATTCTATATTAATTTACATGATATCATAGAGGTAACATTATTTCTACTTTTGATAAAAATTAAATTAACCAAAATAATTAGTCAAACCAAATTAATGAATATGGATTTATTACTTGGAGATATATTTTTTTGTAATGTGAATATGGGCTGCCTCTTGATTTTTTATATACTATTATATCTATTAATTTCTTCATTTTTCATATTTTTTGTGATGAAAATTGGTGAGGAATGCAAATCAAGAATTAATTGATTACTAATTCTCATAAATATTAAAGAGGTATTCTTAATGAATGATGTTATTGTTGTGGTAATTTAATGATAATCAAATTGATAAAGTATGAATCATTAATTTAATTGGTTATGGAACTTGATGTGTGTTTATGCTACTGATTATGTAATTAAAGGAATGTTAAATTAATTGTATAATTTATTTTAGATAGATTGAGATTTCTTGTTTCTTAGGATTCCTACTGTTGGAACCTATGAATATTTATTATGTTATTTAAATGTGGAATAAGTATCTATTATGTTATAAAATATAATATACCTTTAGGTTTTGAGTTTCCTTATTTCATATAATGGTTGATTGCCTTGTGTTTTGAGTCCATGATTACACATTGTGTGTGAAGGTATAATTTTTTATTTAGGGCTATGATCCTGGTTTCTATATTTGATTCCTAATAAATGTGATGTGTTCTGATCCTGGGATAGATGATCATAGAGGGTTGCTGGTGTAAATGGTTTGGGGAGGCCCATATGTGGTTTGACCCTAGGATGGGTGAACCTTGAAGGCTATTGTGGGGTGAAGGGCAGGGAGGCCCAGTTACTGCTGCAGTATTTTATGCATGAACTACATGATGCATCAATATATGCATGTCACATTTATAGGGGTAACATTAGATGATGAAATGGTTTGATTCTAGGAAAATATATTTATATAAAAACTATATGCTTTTTTAAAAAAAAGTCTTGGCTAAAGGACATGGTGTTTGTTTATCTCATTTCCATTACCCACTACGTTTGGTAGATAGATATACATGGTTTTATTCCCTATTTCGTATCTTATGATGTTTTCCCAGAGTACCAGGTAATATGTAATTAAATTTTGTTAATAAATTTATAAATGTTTATCCCATGATAGTGGATCTTGCTTTGAAACAATATTGTTGTTATAATTCTGTGAAGTGATATACTTAGGTTTCTTATGATATGGGGCATGGGTATTTGATTCAATGCTAATGTAATGTAATTTGGAGATATTAATAATTAGTTAGCTCTTAACAAATTATTTAACATAACATGAAACTGATTAAAATTAATAAATTACATTTATATTGCTCTTTAAATGGTTGTTTTTTTATAGGATACCATGTCTTAGCTGTGGTGGGTGAGAGTCTGGGAGATGATAGATGTAGTTGAGTCTGAGTCTAGTTTGTGCCCATATTCGGTTTTTGGGAAATATTATATCATTTACTTATTGTATTTATATATGTAACTCCACTATATATGTTACGGTAACTAACAACCCATGGATTTTGATCCCTTAGGGGGGTGTTTTCCCCAACATCCTCATAGGTGGAAGGATAGTGGACATCCCCCATTATTCATACTCTCTCTTATTATTAATTACTTGATAATGTATTTACAATGGTAATTATAACCCATATATGTGTGAATATGTGTCTAATGTTTTCTATCTATTTTACACATACATATTTTAGATAGAGACTCATAAGGAAAACTATAGGTATAACGCGTATTTGTTTCAATGGGTTGGGGATAACGACATAGTGTATGTGTTGTGATGGCATGAGTTATAATACATGATGTTTGATTAATGTTATACGTGATATGTTTGCTCCCTAAAACATCCTTGTAACTTTTGTAATGTGTACCTCTTTGGATGATTCATTTGTTTCATGTTGCGGTGACTCACCAAGGTGTCATCAGAATGAACTTTTTGGAATGATATGCTCCCAACATGTGTCATTGCAGTAGGGAAGGAAATCAGTTTAGAAGATCATAATGGGTATACTTTTATACTCCTCCTATATATATATAATCAATTATTAGGTTTGTTAGAGTCAGTTCGATATATGGATGATTACAATGAGCATGGGGTTTTTTAGGATTGGTTTAAGCATCATGGTCACAGTTGTGTTTACATTTTATTGGGTACTACATGTTTTTTCATTTAGTTGTAGTAGTTCATGGCTAACATTATGTATATGTCCTTTGGTAATCTTATATATTTGAGTTTGAGAAATTGTTAGTTGGTGTTTTTCATATCTCTCTCGTCCGTATGTGTTCTATTTGAGGGTAATGTATACTATATAGGACTCTACGTTACACTCGATGCCAGTATCCAACTCGATGCTGGCTCGAGGTGGTACTCGGGACTCACTATCTTAATTCTTCCATTTCTACCCCAGGAGGGGTACACTTTTTTGAAAGGGTTCATGAATATTATATAAATCCACATAAATAGCACTAATAAGCATCAATTAATATTTTTTATCTTAATATAACTCAGATTTTATTACTAAAATTTAATCCAACAATATTTAATTTACATTAATCATAAAAAGATCATATAACAGCAAATTCCTTCAAAAATAATATTATTCTCTAAATAAATAGAGTATTTTCCAATCCAAAGTAAATCTCTTTGATAATAAATATGTACCTAATATAAACTTATTATCAATCTATATATTTATTTATCCCAAAAAACCATACTAATTGAGACATTAGATGATCTATAGGTTGGTGATGCACCCTTATCTTCATTAGGATGTGTGTTCAAAACATGATGCCTTTCAAGACATGAAGCATTGTCTCCCATCATGTGAGAATCATTTCTTTCAAAAACAATATAATTATTATATCTTTCCCTAAATATGAATATGTCAAAAAAATTACTAAAACATATTTTAACCTTAAATTTTAACTCATAGCATTCATTATGCATTCCAAAAATTCATATAAAATAATTACCAAAAAAATAAATCCTTCAAAAAATAACATTAGTAACCATAAAATTTAATCACAATTCATTGGAAAAGGTTATCTAATAATTTAATCATATTATTAACATTAAAATTATAAACCCGTTATGATATCCTTCACTCTTACAAAATCCTAATAATTTTCAATTTTTCTTAAACATTTTATCTGATACAAACTGTAATGACCAGACCTAAAAGATAACATATTATACTGTTTATTAACAAATATTCATATTCTATGATATGTGAAATATAGAGTTTTATAAGTATAGGAGAAACTTTTATAATGTTGACCCATTAATTATATATGGAAACATATACATTGTATTCATTTTTTAACTAAATGGATAACCATTAAAAAAGACATCTTTTCATGACACATCCCCAATTAACTCATCATGAAATTTTTTTTCACATACCAATCATAAGACCTTTGAAAATATTTTAAAACCTGGGATGGGAAAAAGAAGATCAGCATGGAATAAGAATAAATATAACCACTAGTCAAGTGAATGTACATAAAATATTTCCATAATAACATACAATTTTCCATGACTAAAGTATCATCGTTACTAAAATCTCATTATCTTACATTTCTAAAATATGTAAGTTTTCCAGAATGATCATAATATAGAATATAAAACATATGTAGGTAACATCATCAATAATTATACTAATATTGGATAAACATATGGTAGACATAAATTTATCTCACTATTTTAAATGTAATATCCATACGACCGACATCAATATGTGTCTATTTTACAAATGGAATAGTCATATATTCGACTTTCTAACCAATGGAATTAGTGGTCATGAACTAACAACCAGTAAATTTTTTATGACAAAAAACATCCTTGATTTATCAAACAATCCCATATGATATTTTCATACTCCATTAACACATAAAATCATTAAATTTTGAATAAGATACTATTAAAATTTAATTTACACTCATAACAATACACTTAATTTTATTTAAATAACCCCATTAAATAATTTTTTGTAGTGGTTTTTGAATCAAAGTGTTTGATACAATATTAAATCATCTTAATGAAATTTTAGAAGTATCATTTTAAAACATTAATTCACATAAAAAATAATTCCACAAAACCCTTTTTAAATCATGTTCATGAATGATAATTTTTTTGAATAACAAGTCTCTAAAACACATAAAATAATGTTTAGTTAAAATGTATCATACCTTAATTATGAATCTATACATTCATTCAATATATTACTGAATAATAAAAATACTTAAATAATATAATATCATGAAATCCTTTTTAATTTTTATTATTTCTTTTAAATCACATGTTACCATGTTATATAAAGTTGGTAATTATTTAATTTCATCTCGCTTATTTTCACGTTATACAGTACTTGAGTGAAAAATGACTCTGATATGTTGTCAATAGTAAAATTTCTCATTATTCCCACATATCCATAATAATATTCATGGAATTATAATAATATTTATTAAAAAATAATTCCGTTAAATCAAACCATTCTTTTATGGTTATGAAAATTTAATATCAACGTTATCACGGAGAGGTTAGGCCATATGTACACATGAGTAACATTTCCATATTTCAATGATCTTCCTAGAAATATGGTATGTATTATTTTATCTATAAATTACTATAATAATCTAATAAATATAATATTAATCATATCAATATGGTTATATATATATATATTATTCATGTGATGTGGTTTTAAAAATGAATCACATTGCTTCATAAAGGTGATAGTTCGCACATAATCACGAACAACATTATCATTTTTATGTTCATTGAATGGAATGAAGGAAAAATATATATTATTTTTTAAACATGATAAGTATTTATTGAATATACCATTTAAATGATAAATTCGTAATTATAACAATTCTTGATAGATGATGATGCAAAATGAATTATATCGATTCATGGTGGTCATAGTTTACAAATACACAAAATCAATTTATTCATTTATTATTTTATATAAGTGGATATTGATTTAGTTGATGAAATTAAAATAATAAATTATTAATATATTTACGATATTATAGTTTTTATTTAATTTTTTTCTATAATATTTTAATTTAGTTAAAGAATAAATAAAATAGAAACATTATATTAAAAACAATACCTCTTCCTCATGTAGTCTCTATTGATTAACACCTTAGAACCGCTAATGAGGGTGTTAGTCATAAAATAAGACCATTAATATATGATGATGGAATCCAAGAATAGATAATGGTAGATAACATTAATTTTTTTTTTATGTTTGGAGAAGTGGTATGAAATAGTTCTCAATTATAAGAGAATTGAGCTGCACTCTTTGATTTTTTTTCAACGTACTAATTAATGATAAATTATCATTATATTAAATATCGAACAAAATTTAGTTATGAGGAATATAGGATTAGATTGGATCAGAATAAATTAATCCAATTAAAATTATATAGGTTTAAATTTTAATTTCAATCCATATTTATTTATTGTATCCCTTGTTTTACAATTTTAACTCTTAACATGTTATGATGTAATTTACAAATCGAGGGATAATATAATATCCATGAAATGAAAAATGAACAATAAATGAATAATTTAATATTTTTTAGGACTTGTACCAATTATTTGGATCCATATTATATTTTTATAACTATTATATCATTTAATACAATATTATTTATTTTGTAATTTCATTAATGTATAGTTTGATAGTATTCACTATTTGAATTTCTCCAAAATATCATAAAAATTGATATATTAAAAAGTAATATTTTAGATAATTGAATGAAATTAAAATTAATCTTGAAAATTAATATATGACATCAATTATATTAAAATGAATTCATTTTAATCTTTTAATATAATTTATTTGATTCATCCATAAATGAAGAAATTTATATGTTATCAATATGAAAATATTTAATTTAATTTTTTATATCCTAAATATTATAAAAAATTATCATGATGTATGTAAGAATATTATCATCTTAAACAACATTTATATTTAAAAATAATCCCAATATTAACCCATTATTAAAATATTTCACTTCATAAGAAATAAACATATGCCAAAACTAAATTTCCTTATTATATAATATTATAAATGTCTTCATGTCATCATTGTGAATCCAACGGCTCAAAAAATATCCACATGCACTATATAGATTGAAATTAACTCTAAAAATAAAATTTCAAAAAGTGTTATGTTGATGTTCTATTATTTTATAAAATTATTTTTACTCTTAAGAACATTATTTACCCATAAACTGTGTAATAAAATTAATTAGAAATGTTAATATTCATATCTTAAAAAAATGGAAGGGAACTATTTACTAAATTTGGAACATAAGATTCCAAATATGGAATCAATTTAATAGTATTCAATAAATATATGAGGTTTAAATTAATTTTAAATCGACACCATTGATGGATGGAGAAAAAATGTTCTTAATGTAAAAATGATGTAATGTTTACAATATCTTTACGTTAAATTTCAATTTGAAATGGATTAAAATGAACTAAATTATAAAAAAATTATATTAAGTTACCTAATTATAATTTAAAACCCTTCCAATTATTTTTTAGAATACTAATATATTTAATCAAAATTTATTTATCAGTTGAAATGTATTATTTTGATAACTATTTGTTGTGAATGAATATTATCATGAAAATAAGAAAAATGAATCCTACATAATTTTTGAATAAAAAATTTCTATTTAAAATCATATTTATTAAAATATAATTAATAAATATCATCAACTCAATTTAAAATTGATGCTAAATTAAAATGGTGTAAAACTCTATATTTAGAAAAATACATTTCTTATTTGTAAAAATGAATTTCTTCATATATGATGTTCAAAAAACATATAAGATGAATTTTAAGCATAATATTTGTTATTTTAATATATATATCATAAATAGAATCTAAATAGTTTGATTTTTTTTATAATCTCACTTATTTTTAATTTAATTATTCTTGAGAAACCATTATATTTATTTAATAAATGGTTATATATTAATTCAGAAGTAGTTTTTTATCGAATAATTGTTTATATATAAATGATAAAATATTTTTTTCATAATTAAATTAATTAATTTCATTACCAATATTAATATTATTATGTGATAATTTACATATTAAATAATAGTATTTCACTACTTTCTTATGCTCAATGTGGAGAATCACGTGCACTGTCCAACATAGTGTTTCCTTTTAGAAAATCATAATGATACATGGTTACTATCCCCATAACAGGGTAAAATAAAAGATTCTATGTATATTTTATTACACAAAGATATAGTGTATCATTGGAGAAAACCATTTTCCCTATTGTTCATTGCCAAAAATTGAAATTTCTTACGCCAACACCCCTCTCCCTCCATGGAATAGTATAGATGATGAATAAAAAGTTTCCCTATGAATTTATTATTTATTTAGGTTTAGGAAATTATAAAAACATTTATTTTTACAATAACTTATTTTATTTGTTTTATTAATGGAACATTACGTATGTTTGTATATAATTAGACATATATTGCTTAATTTTATTCTAGTGCTACTTTTCTACTTAGTCCCACATAGTTTATCTCAAGACTAATTAAATATTATAATATATGAAAATTGGTTTCATACTCATAAAATAAGATTCAAAATTTCATAATTCCTAATAAATTTGATTTTTGAATCGAATTCTCCATGATTATTTTTTACAAATTGCACAGAATTTTGAATCAAATTCCCTGTGTATCTCAATTCAGAATCGCTCAGATTATAGAAGGCCCCACCCTTAAACCTTGCTTAATCTTGAGTTATTACAAGATTACACATTGAGGATCTTTTCGGGTTTAGAGTTTAAGAGAATTAGATCATAAAACTTGCATTACATTCCACATATAAACAAAGTGGTTACATAAAGATAGTATTCTTCATTCCCATCAATGGAAACACATTTAAAATA
Organism: Viscum album; assembly: GCA_963277665.1. Classification (NCBI taxonomy): domain Eukaryota; kingdom Viridiplantae; phylum Streptophyta; class Magnoliopsida; order Santalales; family Viscaceae; genus Viscum; species Viscum album. Next base: position 1,972,813,230 of record OY728132.1, read on the forward strand.
AAACATGGATTATTTCTTGACACATCCTTGACTCTATCATCTTATCATGTACCTTTCCCTTGACATGTGAAAAACATTTCAAAAACTTAGGATGAGAATAAAAACTCAGTATGGGTTATAAAAAAAAACATGGAAAGGAAACATGAGTTCATATATACATAAGAATGAAATCATACTTTACCCATAAAACATAGGCACTATAACATACCTCATAAAATCATGAATAAATCATAGAAATCATAAGACATAAAGGTAACTTGAGGCATTCATAACATTCTAACGTAGGGAGTAACCCTCTTGGTTACGTTTGGAATACCCATCACAGCATATTCCCTAAAATCTCTTCAGATAATCCTTAACGTTTCACTCCTTCGCGTTACCCAATGCATTGGAGAGCTATAACGGGCTCACTCTCCCTTAGTTTATCACGGAACCACCCGTCTTCATAATAATGCCCAAGAACCATAACATAATCATATCACATAAAACATGCATAAAGGAAACATAAAATTTCCACATTTCAATCAAGAGATAACAATACAACACATTGATATAATAAAAACATAATGAAAACCATTTTCAATACCAAAGTAAAACATGGAATTTATTTTTTTCATTTTTAAAAAAATTTATGGCTTGTAGAGGAAGCCGAAACTCAAATAACGGTCACGACGGCGGAGAAGTCATTGTCGCCGCATACGTACGACAAAAACATTCCCTTTTTTCGTTTAGTAAACGCTTCGTATAAAAAAGATTCCTTTTGAATAAACGTAAAAGTCAAAGGGGTTTATACACCGTATAAAAGAAAGTTGTGTATAAAATAAAATATTCCTCAATGAAAGGAGATTGAGACGAAGTCCCATACCTCGTATCCGACTTGACCCGACCGTTCTTTAATTTCCTGAATAATAAACTTGAGTTAATCTCTACTTGCTTATGAACCTTTTTCAAGTTCATTATTCCTTTTATACCATGTTATGAACATCATGTAATCATTTAAGTTAATAATGTTCATTTTGTCGGTATTTGGTTCTTAAGTCAAAAATAGACTTCTTATACTTACATGTTGTTAATTTGTTCAAAGGTTCGTTATATCCAGAATGATATTAATGATTTGGATAACATATACATAATATATACTCAGCATATACATGTATTTATAATATTACATCACATTTAGAGGTAAGAAATGAAATGCACTGTTCATGGAGACGGTAAGTCGTACGTACGCATGAACGCTACTTCCATTTCTATTTCGTATATTTTTTGGAATGGAATCATAATTATATAAGAGTATATTATAATTCCAGTATAATAACATATATAATATCATTAACTTTATACTTTACACATCCCACATATGGTATTAACGAATCAAATAACTTTCAGGGGGCGGTAGTCCGCACTTCCTAAAATGAAGATATTGTGTTTACCCATAATGGAAACCAAAAAGGTATGACCAAAATGAAAAAAACAGAAGCTTAAAGAAAACATAAACATATTATATATCATATATAAAAATAGTTACATCATAATGTCCACCTTTGAAGGTGTTAAATGAGTATTGAACAATAATCGTTTCGGGAGGCATAGTTTCTCCATCCACGGAAACCGTATGTTCTTTAACCATTTGATGTAGTTGTGTCAGAGTGTAGCTCAAATAAATCTTATAACAACATCCTAGTATATTGAAGATACTGTTGTTTTTACAAAAGAAGTAAATAAAATGAGTTTAGGGGGTTGGAGAAGCAAAATAAAACAAATGAACACGAGAGAATGAATTACCATTAAAAGTGTAACTCCTTTTGTGTTGAGCCTAAAGGCTTCCTTTGAAAGGATTCTGCCCAATGGTAATCCTCTAGGATGAGTATAGGGATGTGGAGAGAGTAAATGGGCAGGGTTTGGCCAAGCCAAAGGCTTGAAGAGTGTGTGAAATGAGGTAGAGGTGGGGGCCTTTTATAAGAGGAGAGGAGGGGCACTTTTGGAAAGTAATGAAATATTACTTTATTTGAAAATGTGTTTCGGTTTCAAAAGGTCCCACATTGATATAATTCGTGGATATGTTGATAAGGGTTCTAAATCCACTCATCCAATTGGTTTTGGCCATGTTTAGTTCATAGATTTTACATTGTCTTTCCATTTATTTAAATCGTCAAATAATGATTTCATCGTTGCATCATTATTATGTCATAAATAATTTAATTTATTTAATGTCTAAAAATCATAAAACAAATACTATGATGTATGAAATCTTTTTATCTTTCCAATTACTATTTATAATCAAATATCTGAGCTCTATAACCCCTTTTAAAAATTGTTTTCGTAAAACATATTATTTTTGTGTCATTTTTACTTTTACATTAAATAAAAAGTTATTTATGTCATTTCCCAACTAAAATGTCTCCATGGGGTCTCCAAGTTGACCCATGGCTTGTATTGGTCGGCCATGACACAACCAATATGGTTGGGACATGTGTCTAGGTCATTTCATATTATTAAAGCATTATTTATACCTTAAACTACACTAATTACCATTAATCGCGATTAAAAACTTAATAAGTTACTATTCACCAAAAAATTATTTTAATCTCATTGAACCACATTTTACTTATTAATAACAACCATGTATGTCAGATTTTTAAAATTCAATACACATTAGTGGTAAACTTTAATTTAACTGAAAAATCAGTTTCCTTGATTACCACTTAGTGGTTTCACTATTCATCAAAAATTGAAGTTTTTCAGAAAATTACCAAAAATTCACCCTAAGATATATTTGATATTCCGAAATCAAAAATGAAGTCTATTTTACAAAATTCAAATCATATAAGTCACATTAATTAATTTAATAATAAATTCCCACTGCCAGAGCAAATAGCGTGTTTTTACAAAACATTAAGTATCAAAAGATTGACACCAGTTTAAGTCTAATTTCAAAGTGAAATTGATTCCAATGACCACCATTGGATAAAATGGTAAAAATATATTCTAATTTCACTTCAAAACCAATTCAAAACATAATCTAATCATATAAATAAATTATATTTCAAAGCACTTTTGATTTAAAATGTAGTATTTTTCACTATTCATTAAAAAATGAACATTGTCAGAAAAATACCAAAAATTCACACAAGGTAAATTTTGATGTCCCAATCATAGAGAATAAGTTTATTTTTACAAACATATTTTATAAAATTTTCAAAAGATAGATTCAAAAATGGTTTTCCATCAAAAGGCAGTAAAACAATCTTTTATGAATATTAGTGTATTCCATGCATAAGATTGTATTTACTTTCATTTTAAGCCTCTATAACACTATCTTAATCATTAATAGACATAGATAAAAATATCTATTATTAATTACTTACTTGGGATGTTACATCCTTCCCCCCTTTAGAAAATTGTGTCCCTGCAATTTATTTACTTATCGAATAAATGGGGGTACTTATCCCTCATTGCATTTTCAGATTCACATGGTGCCTCTTCAATCATGTGTTTTTTCCACAAAACCTTTACCTGCTTAATCAACTTATTCCATAACAATTGCTCCTTGTGGTCAAGATTCTGGACCGGTTGTTCCTCATAAGATGGGTTCTCTTCCAGCTGAACTACCTCTGGACTCAAAACATGAGATGGATCTGGCATATACTTTCTCAACATCGAAACGTGAAAAACATTGTGTACCTGAGATTAACTCGGAGGTAAAGCCACTCGGTATGCAACTGATCCAACTCTTTCCAGAATTTCGTATGGTCCAATGAACCTTGGACTCAACATTCCTTTCTTAACAAATCTCATCACACTTTTCCAAGGAGAAACCTTGAGAAAAACATGATCACCTACCTCGAAAGATAGATCCTTCCTCCGGTTATCCGCATAACTCTTCTGCCTGTTCTGAGCTATTCTCATGTGTTTCTGAATTAGCTGAACTTTTTCTGCCATCTCTTCTACCAATTCTGGTCCCATCAACTTTCTTTCACCCACTTCATCCCAGAAAGCTTGAGTTCAACACCGCTTCCCATATAATGCCTGAAATGGTGCCATCTGTATACTAGAATGGAAACTGTTATTATATGAAAACTCAACCAAAGAAAGATGTTGGTCCCAACTTTCCTGATAATCCATAGAACAAGCTCGTAGCATATCCTCCAATGTCTGAATTGTTCGTTCTGACTGCCCATCTGATTGAGGATGAAAAGCTGTACTAAAATTTAATTCAGTACCCAACGACATCTGAAGGCCTTTCCAAAAGTTAGAAGTAAACCTGGGATCAAGATTCGATACAATGGAGAGTGGAACTCCATGTAACCTGACTATCTCTTTAAGATACAAACGGGAAAGTTGATCAAGAGAGAAAGTATCTCGTATAGCAAGGAAATGAGCAGATTTGGTCAAGCGATCAACAATAACCCAGATTGCATTATTACCTCGAGATGTCTTCAGTAATCCAACAACAAAGTCCATGGATATATTCTCCCATTTCCACTCTGGCACTGGTAATGGCTGAAGCATCCCTTTTAGTAACTGCCGCTCTGCTTTAACCTACTGACAAGTCAAACACTTCACAGTAAAATCAGCAATATCTCTTTTCATTCCATCCCACCAGTAATACTCCCACAGATCTCTATACATCTTAGTACTGCACGGATGAACTGAATACGGAGAACTATGAGCTTCACATAACAACTCATTCTTCAACTGTGAATCACAAGGCACACATAACCTCTTCCCAAACCTCAAAAGACAAACACAAACTTATCCAAGAACTCATGGAAAATTCTATTCATTAAATCCATGAATACAGCAGGTGCATTGGTTAGCCCAAAAGGCATTACTACAAATTCATAATGGCCATAACTCGTACGGAACGCGGTCTTCGGAATATCTGCCTCCTTTACCTTCAGCTGATGGTACCCCGATCTCAAGTCAATCTTTGAAAAAAACTGAGCTCCCTGGAGCTGATCAAACAAATCATCGATATGAGGCAAAGGATATTTGTTCTTAATAGTGATATTATTCAAGGCTCTATAATCAATGAAAAGTCTCATAGAACCATTTTTCTTTTTAACAAATAAAACAGGAGCACCCCATGGTGATGTGCTAGGTCTAATGAAACCTTTCTCTAATAAATCTTGCAATTGCTCCTTCAACTCTATAAGTTCAATTTGTGTCATTCGATAAGGGGGTTTTGAAATTGGCTTAGCATCAGGAACTATGTCAACAGTAAACTCAACTTCCCGATCTGGTATTATTCTAGGCAACTCATCAGGAAAAACATCAGGATACTCATTTACCACTGGCACATCATTAATCTGAATAGTTCCTTTATTTTCAACGACGTGTGCAAGGTAACATTCATTTCCATCTTTTACAAGTTTCTCGGCCTCTTGAAATGTTATCAAAAGTAAGGGTTCATTCTTGTAAACAAACTAAAAGTCTTTTTTAAAAGAAACTTCTTTAGCTCTACAGTCAATCTTAGCATGGTAAATAGAGATCCAATCCATACCCAGGATAACGTCAAACTCTACTAGAGGTAGAACAATAAGGTTTTCAAGTAGGTTCTTTCCACAGATAAGGATAGGAAGATTCTTATAAATTCTTTTTGCCTCGACACTTCCCCCAAGTGTTTTTACCAAAAATTCAGGAGTCATTTCTTGAGATGGTATTCCCATTTTACTAGAAAAGGTTTCAGAGATGAAAGAATGTGTAGACCCCGAATAAAACAACACACTGGAATAATATGAAAAAACAAAGAAAGTACCTGATACAACTTCATTTGATGGCCCAACATCTGCTAAAGTTGTTGCAAAGGATTTTACCACCCCTTTCAGCTTGTAGTCTGGCTGCATTCTCCCAGTTGAGTTCTTCGTTGGACACTCGTTTGCATAATGACCCATTTCATTACACTTAAAACATCTTACCGTTGGCTTTTCATTTCCTGCTTGATCATCTTCCTTACAGTTACGAGCAATATGACCAGAATTACCACACCGAAAGCACTTACCAGACTTGGATAAACATTCTCCAGGATGCATTTTACCACACTTCTCACAAGATGGATATTTGGTTTTCTTACCTCCTTGCTTCTTTGATGAATTATTCCCCTTTGCCTGCAAACAGGACCTCTTATTCTGTTGTTTGTCATAGAACACCTGATCATCGGAAAACTCCATTTCCACCTTCTCCGCACATCTAACAAGTTTTTCATATCCTTTGAACTCAAGAGAAGCTAAATCCCTTCGATAAATTGGCTTTAACCCTGAGTAAAAATGGTTTATTTTACTATCAAGATCTCGTATGAAGTTTGGAGCATACCTTGCCAATCGAGTGAACTATTCTTCATAAGCAGACACTGAATCATCCTCCTACCTCAATTCTAGGAACTGGTTTTCCATCCTAAGACGAACCACCTTAGGAAAATATTTCTCAAGAAACATACCTTTGAATTCGTCCCAGTGAAGATCCTCAATCTCATCATTATCCCTTATATTTTTCACCATCGACCACCACTGATCAGCTTCACCTTCAAAACGGTAAACAACAAGACTAACCTTTTGATGTTCTGAACACCCCATGACATCAAAAATCTTCTCCAGTTCTTTAATCCACCCTTCAGCTTGCACAGGGTCAGATGATACTCTGAATGATGGGGGATGTTGCCTCATGAAATGTTCCACCACTGACATGTTCCTCTGCGGTTGATCTGGCTGATCTCGTGCATGGATACCACCACCATTTATAGCCTGAGTCAACTGTGCCATCACTGCAACAACCTGTTCAGTTCCGATTCCGACCATCTCAGGTTGCTGATTTGGAAGTTTTTCTTCCTCCTGATGTCGTCCCAACATAGCAGCTTTGTTTCCTCTACGGAAAACCATTCTGAACACAGAAATATCTTAGGCGAAGCAACATGGTAATCTGTAAATGCTATATCATTTCAATCATATCATAAATTAACTTATAATTTAACAATTTTCTAACTCCTAAAGTTGTCTAAACCGACCTCTGATACAAACTATAAGGCCCCAGCCTTAAACCTTGCTTAATCTTGAGTTTTTACATGATTACACATTGAGGATCTTTTCGGGTTTAGAGTTTTAGAGAATTAGATCATAAAACATGCATTACATTCCACATATAAACAAAGTGGTTACATAAAGATAGTATTCTTCATTCCCATCAATGGAAACACATTTAAAATAAAACAGGGATTATTTCTTGACACATCCTTGACTCTATCATCTTATCAGGTACCTTTCCCTTGACCTGTGAAAAACTTTTCCAAAACATGGGATGAGCATAAAAACTCAGTATGGGTTATAAAAAAACATGGAAAGGAAACATGAGTTCATATATATATAAGAATGAAATCATACTTTACCCATAAAACATAGGCACTATAACATACCTCATAAAATCATGAATAAATCATAGAAATCATAAGACATAAAGGTAACTTGAGGCATTCATATCATTCTTACGTAGGGAGTAACCCTCTTGGTTACGTTTGGAATACCCATCACAGTAGAGAAACCTTAACGTTTCACCCCTTCGCGTTACCCAATGCATTGGAGAGCTATAACGGGCTCACCCGCCCTTAGTTTATCACGGAACCACCCGTCTTCATAATAATGCCCAAGAACCATGACATAATCATATCACCTAAAACATGCATAAAGGAAACATAACATTTCCACATTTCAATCACGAGATATCAATACAACACATTGATATAATAAAAACATTATGAAAACAATTTTCAATACCAAAGTAAAACATGGTATTTATTTTTTTCGTTTTTAAACAAAGGTATGGCTTGTAGAGGAAGCCGAAACTCAAATAACGGTCACGACGGCGGAGAAGTCATTGTCGCCGCATACGTACGACAAAAACATTCCCTTTTTTCGTTTAGTAAAGGCTTCGTATAAAAAAGATTCCTTTTGAATAAACGTAAAAGTCAAAGGGGTTTATACACCGTATAAAAGAAAGTTGTGTATAAAATAAAATATGCCTCAATGAAAGGAGATTGAGACGAAGTCCCATACCTTGTATCCGACATGACCCGACCGTTCTTTAATTTCCTGAATAATAAACTTGAGTTAATCTCTACTTGCTTATGAACCTTCTTCAAGTTCATTATTCCTTTTATACCATGTTATGAACATCATGTAATCATTTAAGTTAATAATGTTCATTTTGTCGGTATTTGGTTCTTAAGTCAAAAATAGACTTCTTACACTTACATGTTGTTAATTTGGTCAAAGGTTCGTTATATCGAGAATGATACTAATTATTTAGATAATATATACCTCATATATATTCAGCATATACATGTATTTATAATATTACATCACATTTATAGGTAAGAAATGAAATGCACCGTTCATGGAGACAGTAAGCCGTACGTACGCATGAACGCTACTTCCATTTATATTTCGTATATTTTTTGGAATGGAATCATAATTATATAAGAGTATATTATAATTCCATTATAATAACATATATAATATCAATAACATTATCCTTTACACATCCCACATATGGTATTAACGAATCAAATCACTTTCAGGGGGCGGTAGTCCGCACTTCCTAAAATGAAGATATCGTGTTTACCCATAATGGAAACCATAAAGGTATGCCCAAAATGAAAAAAACAGAAGCTTAAGGAAAACATAAACAAATTATATATCATATATAAAAATATTTACATCATAATGGCCACCTTTTAAGGTGTTAAATGATTATTGAACAATCATCGTTTCGGGAGGCAGAATATCGCCATCCATGGAAACCGTATGTTCATTAACCATTTGATGTAGTTTTGTGAGAGTGTAGCTCAAATAAATCTTATAACAACATCATAGTATGTTGAAGATACTGGTGTTGTTACAAAAGAAGTAAATAAAAAGAGTTTTGGGGGTTGGAGAGGCAAAATAAAACAAATGAACATGAGAGAATGAATTACCTTTAAATGTGTAACTCCTTTTGAGTTGAGCCTAAAGGATTCCTTTGAAAGGATTCTGCCCAATGGGAATCCTCTAGGATGAGGAGAGGGATGTGTAGAGAGTAAATGGGCAGGGTTTGGCCGAGCCAAAGGCTTGAGGAGTATGTGAAATGAGGTAGAGGTGGGGGCCTTTTATAAGAGGAGAGGAGGGGCACTTTAAGAAAGTAAAGCAATATTACTTTATTTGAAAATGTGTTTCAGTTTCAAAAGGTCCCACATTGATATAATTCGTGGATAATGTGATAAGGGTTCGAACTCCACTCATCCAATTGGTTTTTGCCATGTGTAGTTCATATATTTTACATTGTCTTTCCATTTTATTTAAATTGTCAAATAATGATGTCATCGTTGCATCATTATTATGTCATAAATAATATAAATTATTTAATGTCTAAAAATCATAACAAAAATACTATGATGTAGGAAATCATTTTATCTTTCTAATGACTATTTATAATCAAATATCGGAGCTTAATAACCCCATGTAAAAATTGTTTTTGTAAAACATTTTATGTTTGTGTCATTTTTACTTTTACATTAAATAAAAAGTTATTTATGTCATTTCCCAACCAAAATGTCTCCATGGGGTCCCCAAGTTGACCCATGGCTTGTATTGGTCGGTCATGACACAACCAATAAGTTTGAGACATGTGTCTTGGTCATTTCATATTATTAAAGCATTATTTATACCTTAAACTACACTAATTACCATTAATCGCGATTAAAAACTTCATAAGTTACTATTCACCAAAAAATTATTTTAATCTCATTGAACCACATTTTACTTCTTAATGACAACCATGTATGTCGGATTTTCAAAATTCAATACACATTAGTGGTAAACTTTCATTTAACTGAAAAATCAGTTTGCTTGATTACCACTTAGTGGTTTCACTATTCATCAAAAATTGAGTTTTTTTAGAAAATTACCAAAAATTCACCCTAAGATATATTTGATATTCCGAATTCAAAAATGAAGTCTATTTTACAAAATTCAAATCATATAAGTCACATTAATTAATTTAATAATTAATTCCCACTGCCAGAGAAAATAGAGTGTTTTTACAAAATAATAAGTATCAAAAGATTGACACCAGTTTAAGTCTAATTTCAAAGTGAAATTGATTCCAATGACCATCATTGGATAAAATGGTAAAAATATATTCAAATTTCACTTCAAAAACAATTCAAAACATAATCTAATCATATAAATAACTTCGATTAAAAATCAGTTTTGATGTAAAATGCAGTATTTTTCAGTATTCATTAAAAAAAATGAACATTGTCAGAAAAATACCAAAAATTCAAACAAGGTAAATTTTGATGTCCCAATCATAAAGAATAAGTTTATTTTGACAAACATATTTTATAAAATTGTCAAAAGATAGATTCAAAAATGGTGTGCCATCAAAAGGCAGTAAAACAATCTTTTAAGAATATTAGTGTATTCCATGCATAAGATTGTATTTACTTTCATTTTAAGCCTCTATAACACTATCTTAATCATTAATAGACATAAATAAAAATATCTATTATTCATTACTTACATGGGATGTTACAGATTATTTAATTTGATTCCCCACATCTCAATTCCAATTTTATCAAAATCATGAATCCAATGTTCAAAATTCAATAATTTTATTTCAATTATAATTTTCAATACAATTATATCATAGTCTGGAATTTTATTCCAATATTCTACAAATTCGATTCATACAAATTCTCAATTTTGATTCTAAATATTTTTTGATTCAAATTAACAATTTTAATAGAATAGAATTTTTCATTATCCAAAGAATTTTATTTCTCGTACATCATATTATATACACTATTTTTTATTATAAATTTAATTGGATTCAAAATATTGTTGTTATGATAATTCTTCATGTAATATTTTTTTAATTCTGAATGATGTCGTCTAATTAGTTATTTTAGGTCCATTGTATGTGAGAGGTGTACTATCCCTAGAAGAGTTAAGGGAAAATATGATTGTTTGATGAAATTGTTTCCATTGGAGATATAACCTATGAATACCTATAAATTTGGATGAGTATAAAAATAAAACGTAGAAAATTTTGGATTTTTGAGACATGGGAGAACTTTGGAAAAATTGGCATGTGTGAAAACCTAGAATTGATTACGTTTCGAACATCTTGTTCAATATACATGATATCTTCAAAACTATTTTCCTCCGTAAGTTACACCAATCTTTAGTGATTAAAATTGATGAAATACCAGATGAATGAATAAATAGGTTCCTATTACCTGTATATTCTTGGGCTTCTAGTTGAAGGAAGATAAATGTTCTACTTACCTTCCTAATAAAGGGACTGTAGCGATACCATTATATATATTGAATCTAACCATTCATGGATCGATGGATTTACCTTTTCAGTGTAAGAAGACCATTCATTATTTTATAAATTTATAGTTTTTATCCAATTTTATTTTATAACAAATTCATCGGTTAAAATAATATCACCTATTTACAAGTAATATAAATTTTCAATGAAACATAATACAAATAAAAAAATTCTTATAATTTCATTTTTTTAGTAAATATTTTAGAAGATTATATATGCTTTAGGGTATTATATTCTTTGTTTAAACCATTGAGCTTATTTCATTATTATTCTTTAATAATACAAAATGGTTTTTATTATCCTTACAGAATAGGGTTTGCTGAATCCAATTTGACTAACATTGTTAAAAAATGATTTCCTTATGGTAAAAAATGAATGTTCTTGAACATAGAATTCATCCCTTCTTATATATGATCATAATAATATAAAATTTTTTCTGAAAATTGGTATTTTAGGAGTTAATTATTATTTTGATATCTACACTAAGTATCAATAGAAATTGAAAATTATTTTTTATATACTCATTCAATACTTCTCTAAGTATCTTTTATAATATTTTATAGAATTTTTGTTTATAAATATTATCTACACTAACATGTGTTGTGGAAAAATATTTTATTTATTACTATAAGGATTTAAATAATAAAAAATCAAATAAATAAATAATATGAACCATTCAAGACCACATATCTTTGATATGAATGATTATGAATACCATAGAGACCTAATGAGCACTATTATTATGAATATTAGGGTGGATATCATTGTGATTCTCATTAGATATTTCAAATTACATGAAATGAATGTTAGAAATATTATTATTCCTGATAAGAATGAATACCTGCTAAAATATATGGTACACTATACTTTCCATTTTTCTAGGATCTAGAATATATAAAGCTTGATATATTCTTGTAAAAATCTATCAACATTTAGAATAAACTGCGGATACACATTTTGGAACTACTAATGAAATTGAATCATGAAGATCCTTCATGGGAGAAGATTATCAAGGTTTTGGTTATCCTTATAAAAAAATATGATTATTGTTTAATAAGGATTATGACTATCGTAAGTAGTCCATTTTCAAGGGAAGGAAATAACATATTTGATGTGAATATTTTAGATAAGATTATAGATAACATGCCTAATGAATGGAAATCGAAGAGAACATCTTTAATGAGTTAAGGAAAGTCCAAACAGTAATGATCGATTAATTATTCGAAACTCTTAAACAACATGAGAATTGATTATAGTGAGATACTGAGAAAATAAAATAAAGATTGAGAATGTTGGTTTTAACACTACTACAAAGCTGATGAAATCCCAAACTCTTGATCGAATTTTCATTCCAACAAAGCCTAAGAATGTTGTTATTTAGTCACATTCATGTGATACTGATCACTCATGGAATGGTTTATCTAATATTTCTACAAGGATTAAAAATATTTTCATTAAACAATATTTCTAGTAAAACTTTAATAAAAAACAATTGACATATATGAAAAAAGACATGAAATATAAGAAAGACTCTAACATAATATTTTATGACTGTATGAAATGGAACAACAGAACTAATTGAAAAAGGCATAAAATAAAAGGAAAGAAAGATGGAAATTCTAAGGGGAATCCGAAATTATATTACATGCCTTATAGAAAGAATGTCATTAACAAAAAATGAATCTTGTAGTTCATTTTTGGAGAATCATTAGATTAATCTTCATATAATGACTATTCTGGACAATGAATATCGGTCTTATTAACCAAAAACCCTTTAATAATTATTGTTCATTACTACAATACACACTACTGAATCATTAAATATATGTCTCTAATTTATCACTATCTTAATGAAATTTGATATATATTTTTTCATTGATAATATTCCATTATAGAAGTAATGTTACCATCTTTGGAGGAAGTTTCTTGATTTTTAATGTTTCATGAAATTGAAAATAATAAGATAAAAAACAAACTAGAAAAGAGAAATTATATAATCAATGTTATAAAAAAAGATGTATCAGATATTTTTAATGATCTTAATGAATAATATTTCTAAATTCTTTATAATTCAGAAAAAGCGGAGGAATTATATTCTGAAAAGGATTAACATTCCATGAATAATGATAAATTGGATTCTGAGATAAATTACTAACAGGGTAAATATATTTATCAAAGATATTCTATTGAGGATAATAATTTAGTCATTATAACAAAATATAAAATCTCTTATATTAATAAACACTTCTCAATTGTTACTTCTGGTAAATATAATTTTGATAAGATATATTCAAAATATATTCCACTATGGAAGAATTCTGGAATGGGTTACTCTAATTTAAAACTAGTTTTCAATCACAAATATTTGGACCCTAAAAGTGACCCATTCTGTAGTATATTCCATTGCGGTTGGCACTTAGAGTATCATTGTTATTAAAAAAATATCCAATCCACTGGATTTCATAAATAAAATTTTTCAAAGCCAAATTGGATTCTTAAGATTTTATTTTCATAAATTTATAGATCCAAGAATATTTGGATTCCAAATACCTAATTGTTATATTTTAAAGGAAATAAATTTTTTACCATCAACATTACATGGTACATGGATGGTGGTTTTTCCCATAACAAGAAGAGTAGCAACCTTTTTTGAAAAAAATTTATGATTTAATGAAGAAGATTATCTTTTGAGGATAATTCTTAAAGGTTGGTTGATAGCAAATGTGACATCGTTCTTATTGGAAAAACATTAATTAAACCTTTTTATTTATTAATAATCATAATAACGCCCTTATAAGCACAATTCAATTATGTGATCAGGGTTACCGTATTAATTTTAGTAATGATATGTTCTTAGTAAATAATTTCCTGGTGGAATTAATTCATTCATACCATATGAAAGAGAATGTTTATACAATTAACTTATAAGTCCATAAAATACAAGACATACATTGACATAGTTTAATTGAAGTTAAATGATGGATATGGAATAGAAGATTAGGAAAATGTAACAATAGAAACTAGTGAATACTAACTTTTTTTTGTTAAGAAAATATATCATTAATGACCAAGATAAACAGAAGTACATATACGAAACCATATATTGAATTATTAAAATGTCTTTGACCCTTGGAAATATTTAATGAAACCAATTTCAATCATTATGTCTATATGTGATGTATTAATGTCTGATGAATTACGTCTAATGCACATGGAATTTTCATAACTATAAAAACTATAAGTATTTATGGATCATAACACATATTTATTGTAGATGATGAATACTCATTATTTATATCGAACTATATTATAGTAATGAAATATGATTCCTTTTTTTATTTCAAATCTTTTTTTGAAATTTATTCGAAGGACAAAACATTCAATTGGTATCTATTTGAAGTGATCATCACGAAGAACTTGAAAATTGAGATATTGAATATTTTTCTTGTAATAAATGAATTACTCATAATATCTCATGGTTACAAAATCCTCAAAAAATTTGTTATTATAAGAAGAAACTGAATTATTTAAGATAGAAAAAAACCATTTTGAGTGAATACTAAATTTCTACACATTTTTGTGGTCATGATGTGGGTACTTGTTGTTATACATTAAATTGAGTGTTAAACAATACATTTCATAATTAAAAACATTATTAGTTATGGACTGGAAAAAGCTGAAATAATTACAATTCAAAGTATTTGAATGAATTGTATTAATATTTAATACAAAATAAATTTTACACAAATTCACACAGAAATATTATAACTTTATATTTTTAGGTTATTCTACCACCTATAAGGATTATATATTTCCAAATAATATTTCGTGTAATTTAGGAAAAACATTATATGTTAAATATCATGAAACTAAAACCTATTGTTTTAAACAACCCCATCATATATATTTGGTTGTTTTTTAAATAACGTAATATCCAACATTTATAAAATTTTCTTCTTAAAATGATAATACTTATGAAAATGTTTCTAATGTATTCACTGTATGATATTTGATACATTATGTTGTTGGACATGATTCCCAAAACCCAAGTTATTTTATTCTAATAAATAATCATGGTGATAGTATAATTACTGAATAAAATAAATTTATAATGAATATATGTTATTTAGGAAATGATATAGATCATCATTCATTTCATTCCCCATTAGAACTCAAAAATTCAAAATGAGGCATTGAGTGATGAATATTAGATTACTTATACATGATGAATTCAATGAATGTGAAATGGAAAAATTCCAGATGTTGGTTAGATGACCTAAAGACACATCATTAATTATAGTAAAAAGGGACTTCCAACTAAATATGATGGAAATGGAATCATTTAATCAAATAAATAAATATTAGCTACAAGAGTATATAATCAACAATATGGAATAGAATATGAAAAAACGTATTCTTTATTAGATATACATTAATTTATTAGAAATCTATAATTCGTTGTAGAATTATTCAACATCATACTTTTTCAAATGAATGTGAAGTGTGATTTAATAAATTCATATGTTCAGTAGGATGTTTCTGTAGAAAAGGCTCATTTTTTTATTAAAAAAACATCATGAATATGTTGTTAAAATTTACGATGCATTATATGGACTTAAAAACACCAAGAGCCTAATATGATAGACATTCGTGAATTTAGTTACAAAATTATTCTGTTAAGAGAATAGGTTATTCTAAACATTTAATAATGAAAGAAAATAATGTATTGGTTGTTAAAATTAATATTGATGAAATTATATTCATATCAACACATCAATTCATAACAGATTCATTTACAAATTATATGTAATATGAGTTTCAATTTAGTATGATGGGTGAGTTATCATTTTTACTTGGTATTCGAATTTCCCAAAAACTAGATGCAACCTATATATATGAAAATAATTATTATAATGATCTTATTAAAATGTTTTTATACAAAAACAGTAACTATATATGTACTCTAATTAGTACCTCGAATACCCTAGATCATGATGAAACTGGGAAACCAGTGGATCGAACAACATTTAGAGGAATCAAATAAAGACTACTATACATAATATATATTTATATAGAATTAATGTTTTTATTATGCTTATCTGATAGATAAAATGAAAATCCAAAATAATTCCTTATAAATGATGTAAAATTAATTTCTCGTCATATAAAGTTAAATATGTATTTGGGACTTTTTTTCTTCTGAAAACATTATCATACTAAAAAGTTTTTTTGTTGCAGACATTGGAGGTTTTAGAAAGGATATAACGAGTACAAAGAGAACATCTCAATTTATAGGATATTCTTTTGTATCATAGTCATACAATAATAATCATTATATAGAACATTGCTATGATGAAGTTGAATATAGAGTAGCTGGATGTTGTTGTGCTCATGTGCTGTGTATGAAACCCACACTAACTGATTATGGAATGATTTTTACTAAAACTCAAGCAATATGTGATAAAACAAGTGAAATATACATACGAAAATCAACTATACATCACTCTCGTGAAAAGCATATAGATATTAAGAATCACTTCATTAGAGCTCAAACACTTAAATGAAATATTTTTTTAAAATTTATCAGAACGAAATAACAACTTTCATATATTATAAAAAAATCATTACCTTGTGATACATTTAAATTAATTAAAAAAGATGATAATGATAACTATATGGTATTAATTTGTATCCACTTTTTGTTCTAACTATCTCTTAATAATAATATACATTTTTCAAAGGGGGAATACAATTGATTTCTGTATATAAATTTTTTAAACACACCTAATTTTTTTCAAAACATATAAAATTATTTTAAACTCAAATGAAAATTTTCATTACTTATAATTTCTAAAAATAATATTATGTTATTCAAAATAATCATTATGGAACTCTGAAAGGTTTATTTTATTAGAAATTCATTATTATATTTCAATTATGTATGTTGGAATTATAAATTTATTAAAATGAAGATCCAATTCATCTTTATTTAAATATGATTTGTTTTTTGAAACCTCAAATGATCAAAACCAATAAAACATTCATTAGTTTAATCTCTACTTTCAGATCAGATTAGTTTGTTTTAAATTGTTGGATTAAAATAGGATGTTGAAATTTCATCTTGATGTTTATATAAATGTGGGGACCAATTGTTCCCACATCAATTTACAGGGTTTTCTTCCGAATATTATTCCACCGTTCAATGTCTCCATTCTAATTTATAGTAATATTTATTAATGTTCTAAATGAATATGCCTATACCTTGTCAGACTTCAATGCCTACACAAAAGGAGTGTAAATATAGGTATATTTTTTTGAAAAATTATAGTTAATGAAATTTTCATTATTATGTATTATTCATTTACAAGAAATATCATAAAATTACAAGTATATGGAAATTATTTCATTTCTACGAACTTGGTATAACAAGATTTATTATATGAATATCATATAATTAAAATCTATTTATTATTCATGTTTTTTGTTGATGGTGGAAAAAACTATAGTGTATGTTTCAGTCTGAATCCTTATCTTTGTATTATTCTAACATGAATATTTGAATATTAATGTGACCATTATGAATAGAAACCCATGCTGTTTTTTAAATACCTCTCCTATGAATTTTTAAACAATTTTTATATATTTTATTATATAATAAATAATACATTGATATCATAGAGGATGTATATTATTTATTTAAAAATAATAAATTTAGAATTTCTATTTCCTTAAAAGGTATATTGTTTTAAAAAATTTCATAATTAATATAATTTTTTAATAGAATATTAATATTCATAAAAATATATTAATTTATTTTTGTTATGGATATTATTAATTTTATGATACCCTAGTTTTTATTTCAATGTGTTATAAATACTATAATAATATTAAAATATGTATAATTTTAGTAAATTTTGATATTAAATAAAAATATTATTATATATTGAAAATTATATTCTCTAAATGGAGAATTTGTTTTATTTTTACATGTAATAAAATGGTAAAGGTGGGTTTTTTTGGTAGTTTTCTAAAATATATTCTTTTTTTATGAATAAAGAAGCTTGATAATGTACTATATAAGATAATTCAAAGAATTTCTATGTCACAGATGATGTATGGATTATATAACTTAATAAACTTGATATCCCCTTCATTATCTAATGTATTTAATCATATGGATCAACAACATTGATAGTATTAGTAAAAAATAATAAAATTATGAATCCAATAAAAAAATATAACCCACATCATAAAAAATACCATCCATCACTACCTCTTCTCCTCACACATTCCCAACATAGAATATTATGAAAATTATTTCCCATCCTAATACCATGTATCTCACCCACATAATGGAGTCCTTTTTCATTGCAAAATAACAAACCCAATTTTCCAAAGGAAATTTTCAAGGAAAAAAAGTTCATGTGGTAAAATCCTCTATTGTTTTCCATTAATTTAAATTCAATTTCATTAGATTCATTTTCTTATCTCCAAATCCATATCCCAAATTGGAATTATAAAACCATTAAATTTTATATATTATAATGTTATTGTGTTAATGGAATAATCCATCGCCAAATCTCTTCCCCCATTTTTCTATTCATAAAGAGAAACAACATATGTGATTTTTCTATTTACCACAATCAGGGATGAGGTATTTTTATTTTCAATTACCTTATTAATTTACATTTAGAAAAACATTATTATTGTTAAATAATTTTTTATTATACATATTATAATTCATATAATGTTACAAAACCAATATAATAATATTATATTAAATAAAATGATATAACTTTGTGATGGCCATGAAACGCGCAAAATTAAATTAAATTATTTTCATTAAAATTTGGTATAATAAATTATCATGATACCATATAACTAAATGATATATATCACTATTTAAAACTATATATGTTCATTAATTACACATAATTTTAATTCTGGTTAATTCATTTCATTATAAATGAACCTCCATTCTTTTATTCAAGAGAACCGATCACGAAAACAATAAAAAAAAACACTCCAAGAAATCATGTAATTTAACTCTATAACTCAATGTAATCATGAGAAAATTATATATAAAAATTATATTATATAAAATACATGTATAATACATAATTAATTAATTTATTAATGTATTTAATTTTAGTATCCAAGTAATTATATACAAGGTCCTTACAATTTTATACATAAGGGAAGGGATTATCTTTGAACCTCCTAATTACAATTAGGTTATGTTTTATCTCTATTTAAAAAAATCTAAAACTAAATTATTTGTATATGATTCTTCAGTTTTATTTTTATAAGTTCCAAACTCATTTACTTAGATCAAATCATCTTACTTTGATGGGTAAATTAATTTTTTATAATTTTTGTTTACCGATTCATCATGATAAGTTTTCATAATTAATGCAAGCATCCAAATTTCATAACCATTTTCTTGTACACTAAATAATTTGTTTTAAGACAAAATAAATTATATTTTTTTTTCATGAAAAAAAATCAATGTTTATTTAATGTTTTAATAAAACAATTCTACCTCTCCCCCATTAATGACTATTTCATAGTTTATCATAAAACACTATAAAGAGGTTTTTTTTATATTGATTATTAAACACTATTAATTTTTAGGTTATCAATTTACATGAACAATATATTTCAGAATATATGACTATTATATCGTATATATGTCCATGTATGATTTAAAGAAACTCATTCATGGGAAAATTTATTTCTAGGTCCATTTGATATTCTCTATAAGATGATTATGATACCCATTTCATTGTATAAATAAAACTTATGTTTATGTATGATTACTAATTGGAAAACATATGCATGAACATGTTATAATGGGTGTTCCTACATTTCAAAATAATAATTTGGGTAATATTCTCTCTCATTATAAATATTGTATGCACAGTGATTAAACATGATTCTTTATGGTAGTTTGTCAACCAATTTATATAGTATTTTGAGTTAGACATGACTCACTTTTTAATATATCTTACATTTCTATAAAATTTCAATTATTCCATTAATATATGATACCATTTTCTATATGATTTATATTTTTTTAATCCTCATGTTTCATTCATTTTTATTTCATGATGTTATAACTTATAACAAAATTTCTATGATTTATTTATTTCTTTACTCACATACTTGAATTTTCACCTCATCTCCATGGTACATGTATTTACCCAGGTTATCATGTGAAAATTTATGATCTATATGGATGTTAAAAGAAAATTAAAGAGATTAAATAATATAAATTTTAAATTTATATCATTCGTTCTGTATATGTACCAAATCATCCCAGTACACTATAATTTATGATCCTTGGTTTTCATTTCTTTTTTTTAATCTTAAAATCAATGAGATATATGTGTAACAGGATAGTATTGTTGTTGATTGTTCTATATTTTGTTTTAGTTATTTTTGTGGATTATGAGTAGACAATATTACTACGAACCATTGGGATATTTCTATCAGTATGGAAAACCAATGTATTATCTTAGGGAATCACATGTTATGTTGTAATTTCCATTTTTATGTTTATAATTTGATGTTAAATGTTTTACATTTAATATTTTTATTATATATTTATATAATCCCCCTTAATTGTTCTTTATTTTTTGTTTTTAATGGATTTAAAATGGAGAATATATGCCAATAACTAGTTTTATAGGAAATATTATGGCATCCCTAATGAAATGGTAAATATGAGGGTAATGTGAATAAAAATCATCATGGTTGTATATGTTCATCTATAAAACGTTATGGATAATAACATTAATCTTGCGGAACACCCTTCTTATCCTTATAAAGTTCATGTTTTGGATAAATCTGTCAGTTTATATGGTTTCCAATTTTTATGGGGACATTTTTACCCCATATTCAGAGAAAGATTAATTAACTAAATTGGGAATATATTATCATTAAATCAATGATCAGTTGATGAGAAATTTAAAAGCATGGTCAATCATTTTGACTGTAAAAATTATAATAAGGGGAAATTGAACGTACCACCAAATTTTGTGGGGGAAATTGATTTCATGGAATTAGAATCTTTGAAGATTATTGTTTCGAATAAATTTTCCCCAGATATCTCAATATGAATATGGATAGTGAGTTCCTCAGACCAACATAGAAGAAAGAAAATTAAATTGAAGAATATTAGTAAAACATTATTATTTTTTCATTATTCACCTATTTATTTTTCATGAACAATGATTTTAAATTAGATTTATTCATTAGTGTATATTAGAGGAATAATCAAAAATCCTTTGGGATTCAATACATTGAAATCTATGATATGATTTTCCATTATGACCTTATGGTTGAATTTTATATTAGAGATTCTCATTGGTGACACAAGGATAAATAAAAAAATGAAAATAGATGTCAATTTTTGGGGATCAATAGAAACATAAAATTATGAAATTAAAATCCAAAATCAATAATTTCAAAAGTGTGTAAATAAGAATGATAGTAAATATCATAGGTGAACCGGGAGATACTCAATTGTGAAAGAGTAAGGAATTTGGGTAATAAATGATGAAGGGAATTAATGAATCCAAAAAATATGGACAATAAAATAAAGGTATATATTAATAATCATCTTATAATAATGTGTTTCAACTAAATGGAACATTGGAATTACGGGATCCATTTCTCTATGCTATGAGTATTTGGAGGAATGAAAATTAACAACCTATGAGGTTGCAAGAAATTGAATACATAATCCATAATACTGAGTTGGACCCTTATAATGAAGCTTTGATAAGTACACAAATTATTATTTTATGATTAGAGAATGTAGTATTTGATACAGGTTATATGCATTCATTTCTAACATGTTTGTCTTGTTGAGCTATTCAAACACCACATAAAAATTTTGATCTTTTTGGTATATATGATTAGAAAAATTTTTGAAATTATAGCATCCAATGTGTACAAATCCTCCCCATATATTGTCAATAGACATAACATATAAGATAAATTCTTCATTCTTTTTTTGGTGGAGTTTTATTTTTTATTGGGAATATTTTGGCAATATTTATACAATGGAAACATAAAATATTGAGAAATATAGATCACTCTTCACACCATGAAGAATCCATTAATTGTTTACATCATTAAAATGGATGATAAATCATATTTTGTTTCATCCTTTAAAATATGTATATATTTTAATTATGATTAAGAATGTCATGGTTAAATGATTGAGACAAAGGAGAGTATCATGATCGAATACATGACCATTATGAGGGATTTCACTGATGTATTCCCTGAAGTGTTATATAGTCTACCAGCTAACAGAGTGGTTTTATTTTTAATTGAATTTATTCATGGAACTCTATCAATATTATATAATCATTATGATATTTTTACCGTTATATTGGAGAATATAAAGAAGAACATACAATAGAATATGGACAAGGTTTTTGTACACATGATTTCTTCACCATGGGGTGATAA
Source organism: Viscum album (assembly GCA_963277665.1). Classification (NCBI taxonomy): domain Eukaryota; kingdom Viridiplantae; phylum Streptophyta; class Magnoliopsida; order Santalales; family Viscaceae; genus Viscum; species Viscum album. The sequence continues at coordinate 1,972,836,081 of OY728132.1, forward strand.
AGTTTTCTTCACCAAAAATAAGGATATATTGATGTGCCTCTTTGTTTGTTATCATAATATCAAAAAAATAATTTTAATGAACTAGTATCACCTACCACAGAATTATGAGTTGTTGAATGAGCATTATTAGGTGATGTATTTCTCTATGGTGGAATATCAGTCTGGAAATCACATATTAGTGATGGAGATAGTTGATATTCCTAGGAATGTCATTTGAATGAGGTATCAAAACAATGAGTTCTTAGTGATTCTTGTAAGACTCGGTAATTCTCTGAAGAAACAATCATGTGTTTAATAAACATGGTCTTTAATGATTACATTAACAAATTTTGGGTTGACTGTGATAGTGATATTCTGATATATTCCACGAGAAATGAGGAACACATGGGGACTTTGAGTTATATGCTTAAGACTTTGAAAGGGAGAAATAATATTAAATGTATTGTAATTGGGAGATTAGGATGGAATATATATCATTCTTGGGGAATGATACCACCATTAAATGAATGGATTTTAACCCTTATATAATAAAGGCAATCATTCAATATCCCAAGACAACATCTATAACAGAAATCCATACTTTCCTTTGTCCAGCTGGGTATTAACTATTATTTTTTAAGAACACATCTAGATATTAAAACTCATTAATCAAGATTACATGGAAATTGATAATGTTTTTTTGGAGTATTGAATGTGAAAACTTATTTATAGAGTGGAAAAAGAGGATCATCGTTAAACTGGTACTCACACATCAGAAATGTGGGGAACACATTGAGGTAAAAAGGTATAATTCAATGAATGTATTAGGATATTAACTGATGAGAAATTATAATGTGATGGATTCCACATAAATTTTGAAGAAAATTCACGAGAATAATAATTTCATTCAGGATCTAGAGTTGATAGCACTGGTATTTTTACTAAAATTGTAGTGGAATTATATTTATGGGCAGTAGTGTGATATAAAAAGTAGCATAATAACCTAAAATATATATTAACATAGGATAAACATAATAAGTACTAGCAATGGTGGGTAGATTTCATCATGTAATATAAAGGCTAAATCCACTACCATCATATAAAAGAAGATAATGTGTATTATCTATATGTATAAGCAATCTTATAAAGTTATCAATGATGATAACAGAGAATCATATAATCTTCATAGATTTTAAAATGATGAAAATATGAATCCTTATATGAGGATTCATGTAGAACTATTATCGATTATATCTCATTGAGATATGATATTTACCTCCACATTCTGGATAACTATACAATAGTCTATAAACATTGAGAAGAGCATTATTATGGATAATCATCCTATAATGGATTGTAGTATGAGGTGATAATTCGAATAGTGGAAGACACATTGAGTTCATGTTATATGGATTCCAAATGATTATGGGACCAATATATACCCTTGTTAATGTTCACATACAACAATATATTCCTCTAAAGTATCCAAATGGATTTATCTGAAACACTTTGTGGGAAATGATTTATAACATTGGCCTGCTACATTGAAATATGATATCATATGATGGTTGTACCTGATATGGTTAATAGAAATTCTAAAAATTTGAAATCCATCAATGATCACATTCAGTATTCAAAATGATGATAGAAGTGATATATAGGTAGTAATTCATTTAACATAGAGTTTAATGTTGGAGACTTGGTATTCATTTGGATTCCTCCTTGGAATAGGATGTTGAGGTTTGGTAAGAAATGAATGTTGGATCCTAGTTATAGCATCCCATTTGATATTCATCATCATGATTAACTTTCGGACTATCCACTAGCACGTCCACCTATAATATCTCTTGTACATAATTTATTCCTTGTATCCCACTTGAGGATGTATATACCAGATCTATACCATGTATTAAATTTGGAGGTGGTACAAAGGGAGAAAGATATCGCATATAAATGAAATCCATTGATAATCATTGACCGTAGTGTTAATGTATTAAAAAAAGAAAACTAACGTAGTCAAAGTTCTATGTTAGAACCAAGATAAATGAATAGAAAATATGGAAACTGGAATAATTGATCAAGGAGAAGTACCAACACTGGTTTTTAATATTTTGTTTTAATGAAAATTTTGTGTGTGAAATTCTCTAATGGGGAAAAATGCAACAACCCACAACATTATCATTGATGTTCCCATTAGTATAATTATCATATATATAAAAAATGCATACATCACAAATAAAACCTAATGAAAACCTTATTTTAATAAATAAAGAATGAAATGTGAGATTTTAAATGAAATTAAGGGGAATATACCAATGGAATATTAACATGACTATTGGAATTGTAATGTATCTGTTAAACCCTCTATGAGATGGTTATTTTAATAATGACAAATCATTGTTATTTTTGTTTGTATGTCCATTTACTATATTATTCATTGGGTTCTAAATTTTTTTATATGTGTGTAATCATGTTTACATATGTTGATCTATTATTATTTATGGTTTACTATTAACATGTGAGTGTTCTGGATTAAACAGACACATTGTTTGAATTTCATGTTTTTGACCCACCATTAGTTATTATCATAAGTCATATATGAGAACGGTCACACCGATGGGAATAGTTGCACCGATTAGAATGGTCGCACTGATGAAGAACAGTTGCACCGATGGGAATGGTCACGCACATGAACACTGATGAGAACAGTCAGACCAATGAGAATGCTCGCACTGATGAAAATGGTCGCACTGATGAGAATGGTTGCACCGATGAGAATGGCCTCACCGATGAAGAACAATCACATCAATGAGAACGGTTGCATCGATGGGAACCAATGAGAATGGTCACACCGATGAGAACCAATGGAAACAATCGCACTAATGAGCTACCGAAGTCGATGCTAGTCACATGATAGCTACCGAAGACGATGCTGATCAAATGAGCTACCGAAGAGGGTGATGATAATGAGATATTGAAGCCAATGCTTATCAAATGAGCAACCAAAGTCATTAATGATCAAATTTGCAACTGAAGATGATGTTGATAAAATGAGCTACTGAATCCTATTGTGATCACATGATAGAAACTGAATCCGATGTTGATCAAATGAGATATAGTAGTTGATGTTGATCATGTGATAACTATCAACGCCGATTTTGATTACATGACCTACCGATCTCATGACTCACCGATAGTCATGAAACATATCTGAATTTATATTGAATCTTCTTTAAATCCAACTATCATATTTTCTTAGTTTATTGCACTTGCTATTAATTAATGTTGTTTGTTGGATGTCAGGAAAACGTACCTTGTACCTGTAAAAAGGTAATCATTCCTTTTCAAGATCTTAAGGAATAAAAAAAGATCTATAATGATAAAGGGAGAGATAAAAAAAGAATATAATAGAGAAAAACCGAAAGAAAAAGGTCACTTGGGTGAAGACTCACCAAAAAAGGAAGAACTTCAAGAAAACCTGTGAAAACTAGAGAGCTTCAAGTTGATCATCAAACTGGAATGTATACTCAATAAATATATAAGCCATACTAAACATCATAAGCACATGTTTGAATAATTGTTGTTGAGAAGAAAAATGATACTCTGTTTCGTGTCATCCTCATTAGAAAGGACTTGACATCAATCTGCAACATCAAAACGAGTGCAGAGCTCATCTACAATTACACAGAGCATTCTAAAACGTTTATTTCCTCTGTTGTATTTTTGGCTCAACATTCTGAGTAGTGTGTTAGCATCTTTCTAGTTTAGATACATACTATCTTTGTAGCTAAAATAGAGGATGATAAATCCTCCCACAAAAAATTCTACCCCTTATTGTATCCCATATAGAGTTTTGGAAGAGGTCTAGTGTGACCAGGACAACATGAGAGTTGTTTCTTTGGTTATTCCAACATAGGACTGTGGTAGAGGTTTGATGACTGGTATAGTCGTAATACTAATTTGAAACCTCAATCCAGGGTGTGGATCATAGTTATTATAAAATTTTTGGGAGGCCTAAGTCTTGTCTTGAGACTGATCATCTTGTTTAATTTGCGTTGATTTTTACCTTTCCTAAATCCTATTTTGAATATTCCACTGATGTGTACATTAAATATAAATCTGTTTAATGTAACTCAGATAGTTGAACAAGAAAGTGTTTATACTTATTGCGAAATAGTAAGTTACATTAAAAATATAACAAAATGATTAGATTAAGTTCATTGAGAATTAATCAATATTTGATAGATTAATTGAACATTTACAATCATTATAAAATCACTACAGTTTTTCATGTTTTATGAATTAAGGGATTTAAAATAAAAATATTTTCAACAGAAAGTTTAATTGGTACTCAATTAACCCCACCCCCTCTTGAGTATCCACTATGACCAACATTCAGTATCAGATGAAGTTTTTCTGATTACCAAATACTATATTTTTCAACTCTGGTTTTGTTGTATCTTAAAGGTCATAAATTTCTGTTATTTCTAAATATATCTATTTAAATATATTTTCTAAAATATAATTATGTATAATATACTAGATGGTTCTTCTACCAACAAGCCTCCTTTCTTTAATGGTGTTAATTATGCCCAATGGAAACTGAAAATGAAAATTAACCTTGATAGTATGGGATTTGACATTTCATCTGCTATAGAAACATAGTATAATATTACAGAAGCTGAAAGAAATACATGGGATAAACCTTCAAAAACTGCTTACATTAATAATTGTCAAGCAATGAATGTCAGGTATTGTGCTTTAGTTGAAGAATTATTTAATAGAATATCTACTTGCAAAAATGATTTTGAAATCTGGGATACTTTGGCTATTTCCCATGAGTGAATACGAATGTTAAAGAAATGAGATTGAATACCAACAAAAATAAGTATGATAATTATAAAATGAAGGCTGATGAACTAATTTGTGACAAGTCTATCATGTTCAACAAAATTGTTAATACATTGACCTCACTGGAAAAGGTTGTTCCTATTAAACATCAAATAATGAGAATACTAATACGCCTACCAAAAATATGGAGAGGCACATCATTCTCAATAAGTGAATCGTGTGGTATAAGATCACTACCGGTTAAAGAGCTGATTGGTATGTTAATGATGTATGAAGAAGAGCTGAATGTAAACAACGAGGAAGAAGATGAACCAAACAGGAAGTCTGTGGCATTTAAGTCTACTACATCAATGAGAAAGGACATTGAAAAAGTTAACATACCTAATAAAATATCAACAAGTGAAGGTTCATATTCTTATAGTGATGAAGAGATGGATCAAATAGCCATGATATTCAGAAATTATACAGGAAAATGAACTTCTTCATAAAATCAAACTATAATGGAATATATGACAACAAAGGTCATTGGAAGAAAGATTGGAAATAGTCAGATAGGAGTGATGAAATTGTCTGCTAGAATGCAAAATAAAAGGACATGTAAAAGTAAACTGTACAAAGTTAAAATTCAAGAATAAATATAACTACAAAGACAATAAGTACAATAAAGCCATGAAAGAAACATGGAGTGCTTTATAATACAACACAAGCAAATATGAGGTTTCAGAATCTAAAACAAATCATGCCAAAATGTGTTTCATGAAAAACACATCTTATGTAACATTGTATACTCCTACATTAAATTCTTATTATTATGGAGAAGATTTTGACTCTGATAACATTTCTAGTGAAATTTTATTTGAATATTGTAATATGCTAGAGGAAACTTGAAATGATATGAAAGACAAGTATAAGACCTTGAAGAAATAACATGTTTTGGCTCGTTCTGTTAAATATGAATTAGAAGTTGAAAAGTAAAATAATGGTCAATTACTTAAGGAAAATACTGAACTGAAAGTATCTAATGAGAAACATAGGAATGACATAGAGATGTTCACAAATGGAAAGAATATTATCACTCAAATTCTAGGAAATCAAGTGGAACCAAAGTACACTACTGGTTTGGGATACCAACCTGGATAGAGACAGATTACAGAAAGAAATTTATTCCAAAAACTGGACAGTATGCTGCTAGTTCTAGCTCTGAAAATTCTTTTGTCTCAACCAACTATTCACAATGTTATAGATCAAAAAAAATTTATCTTTCAAAATCTATTGATTCTTTCAATTATATGAGAACCAGACAAATCTGGTTACATAACTTCTTACATGATAACATGTCTAGACCCAAGAAAATATGGGTACCAAAATCATTTTCTATCAAAAACTATATTGTAGGATACTTGAATGAAGTGTTCATGTAAGATTACTTGGTATTTGGACAATGGATTTTCAAGGCACATGACAGGAGACTCTTCATTCTTCAAATATTTAATCAAATTTGATGGAGGACATGTTACCTTTGGTGATAATTCAAAATGAAAAATCATCGGCCTTGTCCATATTGGTAACTCTAATTCAGTTTTAATTTCTGAATTTTTATATGACGATGAATTAAAATACAATCTGTTATGTATTTATCATTTGTTTGATTATGGTTTCAATGTCATATTTGAAAATGGTTCTTGTAATACTTTTAATTCTAAAAATGTTTTACTATCTTATCATTATGAAATGAAAATGTATATGTTGTATATTTAAATTCATTAGTGAAAAAAATGTTACTTGTTTAAATGATTTTCATAAAGAATCTTGGCATTGGGATAAAAGATTAGGACATTGTAACATTGATTCACTTAGAAAACAAAAAAGAAGGAACTTGGTTAAAGAACAACCAAAACATTAATTCCCAGCTAATAAAGTTTGTAATCCATTTCAAAAGGGAAAGCAACATAAATTTATTTTAAATCAATGAAAGAAGTTTCAACTTCTCAACTAATAAAGTTGGTTCTCATGGACATGATTGGACCTTCTAGATTTTCTTGTTTAAATGTGAATCACTTTTTTTATGTTCTAGTAGATGAATTTTCTAGATATACATGGGTATACTTTATATCTCACCAAAGTGAATATTTCTTTAACTTTATTAAATACAACAAGTTATTAGAGAGCCATATTGGACTTAAGATTAAAAATATGATATGTGAACATGGTAATGAGTTTGAAAATCATGATTTTGAATCATACTGCTCAGACAATGGCTATAGTCATAGCATTTCTGCCCCTAGGAAACCTCAAAAGAATGGTGTAGTATAAGGAAGAAATATAACCCTTCAAAAAATTTCAATAACTATTCAAAATGAGTATGACCAACCTGTTTATTTTTGGGCTGAAACTGTAAATAAATATTGTTTCATTATAAATAGAGTATTGGTTAGACATGTTCTTAAGAATACCCCTTTCTGAATTGTGAAATAATAAGAACCCGAAATTTAGTTAATTCAATGTTTTTGGTTGCAATGTTTTTATTCTGAATACTAATGATAATAATGACAAGTTTTCTTCTAAAATTGATGAGGGAATCTTTTAAGGTTATTATTAAACTAGAAAAGCCTATAGAGCTTTCAATAAAATTACCAAATAATAATCTGTTCACATCAAATTTGATGAAACTGATCAACCTGATCATAGACCTGTTGTTGAAAATACTAAATTATATTTTTCTATTCTAAATTTCAATGATAAAGATAGTGAGACTTTTGTAAAGACAACCATCTCTGGATATACCACAGAACCAACTTTTGTCGAATCCGATTCTAGATAAGAACCTGATATTTCTAGTCCTACCATTACTAGATCAACATGTATTTTGAAGAATCATTCATTAGATGTTGTTGTAGGAATCCTTGATAGAGGGACACAGAATAGAGCTTATCTAAGAAATATGTTTGATCATCAAGCCTTTATTTTAAAGCTAGAACCTAAAAATATCAATGATGCAATCAATGATGAATTTTTGGTAATGGATATGCAAGAAGCGTTAAATGAATTTGAATGAAAAAAAGTCTATGAATTAGTAGAAAGACCTAAGGACACCCTAACCATAGGTACTAAATGGGTTTTCAGCTATAAATTTTATGAATTTGGAAACATCATTAGAAACAATGCTATATTAGTTTCACAAGGTTACAACCAAGAAGAAGGAATAGACTATGAAGAAACCATTACACTTGTAGCTAGATTAGAAGCCATTAGTATCTTACTTTCTTATGCACCTCATTATAATTTCAAGATATATCAAATGGATGTCAAAATTACTTTTCTAAATGGATTTATAATTGAAATTGTTCTTGTTGAACAACCACCTATATTTTCAAACCCTCATTTTGAAAATCATATTTTTAATCATTTTAATGCTTTATATGGTTTAAAAAATTCTCTAATAACTTGGTATGATAGAAAAACAAATTTTCTTATTTATAAAGGTTTTACTAAAGGAATTTGAGATCCCACTCTTTTTATTAAAATAATTTCTAATGACATATTTTTTGTATAAATCTATGTTGATAATATTATCTTTGGATCTTCTAAAAACTCATTATGTACATATTTTTTAAAGATTTTGCAAGATGATTTTGAAATGATTTTAATGGGAGAACTCATGTATTATATAGGATTTTAAAATTTTCAAGAGAAAGATAATATTATTTTAAAACAAAGTAAATATAAAAATTATCTTTTGAAACATTTTGGTTTGGATAGTAATAAAGGATGTGATACACAGATGAGTACCACCTTTAAGATTGATGCTGATGAAACTGGGAAATTAGTTGGTCAAACCAATTATAGAGGTATGATTGGAAGCTTACATTACTTTACTACTAGTCGACCGGATATCATTTTTAATGTATTCACGTGTTCAAGATTTAAAGCTAATCCTAAAGAATCTAATTTAATTGATGTAAAACCAATTTTCAAATATCTTAAACATACCACCAATTTAGGTTTCTTTTATCCAAAAGGAAAATCCTTGGACTTAGTGAGTTATTCAGTTGATGACTTTACGGTTGAATGATAGATAGAAAGAGCACATCTGGAACATGTCATCTTTTGAGAAATTCCGTGGCATCATGGTGTCCAATAAAACAGAACTCTGTTGCATTTCCTACTGATAATACAGAATACATTGCTGCTCATAGCAGTTTTTCATAGATTCTATGGATGAAGCACACTTTATTGGTCTATGGATATCAATTTAGACACGTGTCAATAAAATATGACCACACAATTAAAATTATCATCTCTAAGAATCCAATGAATCAATCAACGAAAAAACACATTGATGTGAGACATCACTTCATGAGATACCATTATCAAAAATTTGATATTTCTCCCAGATTTATTAACTACAAACATCAGTTGGATGATATTTCCACAAAGACCATTAGCTCTTAAATGTTAGATTTTATTAAACAAGAGTTGGTTATGATAGATCTATGAAACCGATCTGTGAAACCAATATGTGAAGTTGATCTTTTAAACTGATATGTAAAACTGTTATGTGAAACTGATCTATGGAATAGATCAATGAAACTGATTTTTGCTACCATTTGAGTTTTACAGTATCTGAAACCAGTAGTATATATCAAAACGATTTTTTTACTTAATCGATATTATATCTAATTTTTTTACAACAAATGATAAAATTAATGACCTGCGACTATTTCATTTCCAAGAACTATGACACTTCATCTCCCGACGGACATCACTTTTTTTCAAACATGAACCTTTTGAACCTCATGAAACTATTTAAATATTTCAAACCATTCAAACCTCTAGAACATTCAAATGGAGAAGAAAAAGAAACAGAAGTTCCTTTAATCCTACTGACAACTCTACGAGACCAAAGGGGATGAGAATTGTTTGTATGATTCCTTTAATCATACTGACAACTCTATGAGACCAAAGGGGATGAGAGATCTTGGTTTAGAACCTGATGATGATGATGTATATTATGTTGAGGAAGAAGAAATAGAAGTTCTTGAGGAAACTGGAGAGCCTAGTAAGAAGGGAACATAGGAGGCTGATGATGATGTGGATACTGAAAAGGAACCGGAGTCACCGCCTGATGATAGGAGTGACCCAGATATAGTATTTCCTATCTAGACAATGGATTTTGGACTATCAATTACACCTATTGAGTTACCTAATAATGGACCACTTCTATGTGATGTAGAAGAAGCTGACACTAAAGTATAAAAATCTGATCAGTATGCATCCAGTATCAAATATAGTTCCAATAATACTTATGTAAAAAATAATGGAAATGGAAATGATCATGATGGTGTTGGTAATGATTATGGTGTTGATGATGATGATGCTGATACACAACTAGTAAATGGTAAAGATGTGATCTGAGCTGATCCACAACCTCAACTAGTTGAAGAGAAAACTGTTCCTCAGGCTGAAAGAACAGTACAATTACTGATTGATGTAGATCGTGATGGTTCTCATGAAAATTCTAGTAAAGATGATTTTATAAAGCCTAAGTACACCTTCTGTAAATATGAATGGGAATAATCTCCTGATCATTCAATTCTAGGTATGTATTGTTCATAATAAGAAGAAGAAGAAGGGTTGTAAAAAGAAAGGGCAAGCCTTTCTGTTAAGGCTAGACTTGCTGCTAAGTCTGTGAAAATGGAAACAGAAATACCGGGTCCTTCATTTTCCCGATCTGATTTGGACGGATTTAATGGTGAGTTGATCCATGAAATTAGAGAGAAAATGAAAGTGGAATAATCTCATGCTCCAGCTCCAGCTCCTGGGAATTTATCTGAGGCTTCTATGGATGCAATAACTGAAAGAGTAGTAAGTATTATCAAGCACGACCTGTGAAATACTAGTGAGATGATTGGCAGGAACATTACCTCTCTAAATCAAGCACTCAAGGATTTAGGAAATGACAAAGTTTCTCTGTCAGGTGAGTTTAGATCAACCATCACTGGTATGATGGATGTGGTGAGAAATCTGATTGAACATCATAATATTTCTTAATTGAGAATGATGAATGCTATGATAACTCAGGGTGTTTCTCAAGCTAGCTCCTCCAAAGTGACCAAAATTTCTGGACATGAGATCAATGCCTAGAAAGATGTTATAAAAGAATAGTTATCAGCCCTTGGACAGATTCTTGACATGGACTCTTTGAAATACATAAAATAAAAATGTGATCATATTCACAAGATGGTGAAGCTTTATTTGGATGATGCTACTCAGGCTTAGAGAGAGATCCAGGAAATGGTAGATCACTATTTCTCTAAAATCTATACATAGAATGAGTTTAACAATAAGTTTAATGTATTGGATTAGAATTTGAGGCTTCCTCCAGTCACACAAGCCTTTATGGCTCAAGTCCAGTAGTTGAATGATTATAGTCCTACTCTAGAGAGATTCGTGATGAATAATGATGATTTTGAGAAGGACATAAAATATTGTTTTGATGTTATTCAAGATTTTATCTATATACTAAAACCATATCATCATGTGCAAGCTAAAGCCATTTTTTTTCTTACTACTGACCCTCTCAGTCCGTCATTTGTTGCTTCTGGTCAGTTGTCAGTTTCATAGGCTCTCTCCAATATTCGGCCAGTCATTCAGTATCATCCTTCAACTAGTCGTCCAGTCTTCAACAAGTCACTTTAGCACCCACTCTACTTCTAGCCAGAGTTTCTTGCCTCTGCTCTCTATATGACGAGACAAACCTTCCACTAATCCAACCTCTAGCCCATCCATTACTCCATATCCTAATAGAAAAGATCCTTGGAATCCCAAGAAGTAGTTTAGCCTATCACTCCTGATAGGGTGTCTTATCAATATTTCTCTTCATTGTATATTTTTCCATGGTTATTTAAATGGAATTTTCTTCAGATTTCTCTTTCCGCTCTATTTTTCTTTCTCATTTTGATCAACCACAAGGGGGACAAATAAATGATGACTACATATCTAAACAAGTACATAGTTAAAGGGGAGAACATGATATATATAAAAATGGTGAGAAAATAGACTATATATATAAAGGGGAGAAATTAATACTTATATAAATGAATACATATATAAAATGATTTATATATAAAGAATAAATCTCGGTAATCTGATGATATATTGATATAATCTCACTTTATTTATGATATGATGCATTCTCTGATGACCTGTTTATCTTTGGTTATATATTTTGTTAACATAGGGGGAGTATACTGAATGTTATATCTTCTCATCCCTCTTCATTTATGCCAGAGATTTGTGATTATCAAAAAGGGGGAGATTGTTTAACCCTATTTGAGATGGTTATTTTAATAATAAAAAATCATTGTTATTTTTGTTTATAAGTCAATTTAGTCAATTATTCATTCTTCTCTAAATGTGTTTATATATGTTTAATCATGTTTACATATGTTAATCTATGAATATTTATGGTTTACTGTTGACCTGTGAGTGTTCTGGATTGAATATACTCTTTGTGAGAATTTCATTTTTTGACTCACTGTTAGTTATTTTTATCAGTCACAGATGAGAACAGTTGCACTAATGTGAATGGTCACACAGATGAGAACGATCACATCGATGAGAACAATCACACTGATGAAGAACGGTAAAACTGATGAGAAATTTGTCACTGATGAGAACTGATGAGAACAGTCACACCAATGAGAATGTTCTCACCGATGAGAACGGTAGCACCGATTAGAAAGGTCAAAAAGATGAAAACATTCGCACCGATGAAGAATGGTTTCACTAATGAGAATGGTCACACCGATGAAAACCAATGAGAATGGTCACATCGATGAGAAGTGAAGGAAATGGTTGCACCAATGAGGTACCGAAGCTGATGCTGATCACATGATAGCTACCAAAGATGATGCAAATAAAATGAGATACAAAATCCAATGCTGATCACATGATTGCTACTGAAGCTGATGCGGATCAAATGAGATATGAAGCCGATCCTGATCATGTGAGCTACCGAAGATGATGCTGATCAAATGAGCTACCGAAGCCGATGATGATTAAATGAGCTACCGAAGACAATGTTGATCACAAGATAGACACTAAAGTTGATGCTGATCAAATGAGATACTGAAGCCGATGTTGATCTCATGATATCTATGTACCCTGAGGTTGATCACATGACCTACAAATCTCATGACTCATAAATGGTAATGATTTTTTTTAATTTATATTAACTCTTATTTAAATACAATAGTAATATCTTCTTAGTTTAATGAACTTTCTATTAATTAATGTTGGTTGTTGGGTGTTATAAAAACGTACCTCGCACCAATAAAAAGTTAATCATTCCTCTTCCAGATATGATGGAATAAAAATTAAGATCTACATTGATTAAGGGATATCTAAAAATAGAAAGGAATAGAGAAAAACAAAAACAAAAAGCGCTCATGTGTGAAGAATCACGAAAAAATGAAGAACTTTATAAACCCCTGTGACAAATAGGGTGCTTCAAGCTGGTCATCAACCTATAACATATACTCAAGAAGTTGTTGAGCCTTACTGAACATCATAAGAAAAATAATGAATACCTATAGTTGAGAATAACAAGGATACTCTGTTTTGTTTCATTCTTACTTAAAAGGACTTGACTTCTATCTGCAACATCAAAACGAGTCTAAAGCCCATTTGCAATTACACAGTACATTCTAAACTATTTTATTTCCTCTGTTGTATCTCTTTTCTCAACATTCTGAGCAGTGTGTGTGCATCTGTCTACTTTAGAAAAAAACTGACTATTCAGCTGAACTAGAGGATACTAAATTCTCACACCAAACTTTATACAACGTATTGTATCCCACTATGAGTTGTGGAAGTGGTCTAGTGTGACCTGGATAGCCTGAGAGCTGTTGTTATTGTTTTTCCTATGTAGAATTGTGGTAGAGGTCTATGGACCTAGAAAGTCTTAATACTGTTTTGAAACCTCGATCCAGGGTATGGATCATAGTTTATATAATTTGATTGAGATGACTATGTCTCATCTTGATACATTCCCTCTTGTTTTATTTGCTGTTTTTTTACCTTTTCTAAAACCAATTTTGAATATTCCTCTACTAAGTAGTTTAAATATAAATTTGTTTTAATATAACTATGATAGCTGAACTAGGATGTTTTTATACATATTGTGAACTAGTAAGTTAGTTTCAAAAGCTAACATAATATTTATATTATGTTAATAGAGAAGTAATAAATCATTGATAGATTAATTGAAAATTTAAAATATTTTTAAGTTCACTACAATTTAACTTGTTTTTTGAATTGGGGTATTTAAAATACAAATCTTTTAAACAAAAATTTTAATTGGTACTCAATTTACCCCATATTGAGTATCCACTCTGACCAATAGTATCTATTATGAATAGTGAATCATACAATAGAATAACAATTTCATAATTTCAAATATAAATAATTTTTTGGAATCTTATTAATGAAAATATAAATGTTTTATATCATGTATTATGTAAATTAATTTTTTAAAAAGGAAAAAATATTCATTCTTACTCTTGGGAAATGTAAATGTTTATTTCAAATTATATAAATTATATAATGATTTTAAAATGTTATTTGAATAAAATAAAATAATAAATTGATATTTTATTTGTATTATGATTATTTAATAAATTTATTACATTGTAATTATTATTTTGTAAGTGTGATAAATTCATTGATAATATTACATTCATTATTTATCAAATAAATGATGATTTTAATTAAAATTTTAATTTTTCAAATTTATAAAAATATTTTCATAAAAATGATACCATTTTTTATTTCCACATGTTGAAAAACTATTAGTGGGATTTTTTTGGTGAGAGGTAAAATATGAAAATTTATTATCAAAGCCATGTGTAAGTTGTTTATTTTTCTATGATTATGTATGGATAATGTAATGACCAAATATAGAACTTTAAATCTTTGGATAATGATTTTCGTGATATGGATTAACAATATTGATATTCTTGAGCCAAAATAATAAAATAATGAACATGATAATTAAAATTACCCATATCCTCCCATTGTAAATGCCATCTATCAACACCTATTCTTCTCAAACCATACACCCCAATACTGTAGTAAATGTTGTTCCCAATCCTCTTTCTAAGTTCCATCCTACATCTAGGATTAGTTTTTCTCAAAAAAAATTTAATCCCAATTACCCAATGTAGGTTCTCAATGACAATAATATCATGATGTAAAATCAACATTCATTTTCATTTAATTTAGTTACAATATAATTTGTATTCTTTTCCTCTCCTAAAATACCTTTAAAAAAGATTTTACATAATTCCAATATCATTTATAAAATTTAATTTATTTATGATAATAGAATTATACATCTTTATATAAATTCCATCTTCCTTTTTTCTAAATTTGAAAACATTGTTAATGATGTGTTTATTTACCACCATCATTGAAAATGTGTAATCATTTTCGATTACCACCTTCCTGGCTTGTCATATAACTATAATATTGATAAATTAGGAAATATTATAAATAGTATAAGTAATATTAATTTTTGGAACAAATATACAAAAATATTAAATAAAAAGTTACATGTTCATGGAGGTAAAAACTACAAAAAAATTAAATTATTTTCATTTAACATTTAATATGATGAATAATCATCGTATGATATAAAAATTTATATATATGACCTTTTAGAATTATGTATCATCTTTAATGAAATATAATCTAAATTATTCAGAAATAATATCATTTTACATGAACATCCATTCCTGTATACATGAAAAATGTTCTTGAAATCCATTAAAACAAACTCTCCCATAACGATGGAATTGAACTTCATAACTCATCATATTATCCAGAACAAACATAAAAAGTTATAATAAAAAAAATACATATATAGGATGTTATTAATTAATTTATTAATTAATAAACTGATTTATTTTTCTTATCCCTGGCATTATGTATATGTTCAAAACACATGTAGACATATGGTAAGGGATTTACTCTGAACCACCCAATTACAATTTTAATATAAATTCTCTTTATTGACACCTATGTAAATATCATTTCCTCTTATATACATATTCCATATTCTATTTATATGTTCCGAAATTATATATCCAGATATATTCATCATTAATTTATGTTGAGATACATGTTTTATAATGTCCCATTATCAAATAATCATAATTAGAATTTCTGTTTAAAGGGAACATACAAATTTCTTACCCATTCTCATGTACTCTCTAGAATTTATATTAAGCGTCAATGAATTTTCTAAAAACACTCGATTTATCAAGAAAATTTATTAATGTGATTTATAGTGTTATAAAAATAAGAAGTCCTTGTCCCTCTTTAAATTCTCTTTAATATTTTCCCTTAAACCACACTAAAGAGGCTATTTTGTAAAGGTTCATAAACACAATTTTTTATGCTTTCACTTAATTTGATATTCATTTACAATTATATATTACTAATTAATTTTATAAAGGCAAATTTCTAATTGAAATTCATTCATTCATGGTAATTTTTGGAGTTAACCCTTTTTTATGCTCCAAGACACGATTACGATAACAATTTTTTCCTAATTAACACTTATGTCCATGTTTGATTCCCCACATGGAACACATATTAATAAACATGTTATAATGGGTTCTACCAAATAGCTATAAAATCAATATGGTAATGTTCAGCCTCTTGAGACATCCTACTGGGACATGGAGTAAACCAAGTTCCTCTACGACACATTGTTCCTAATGTGATATAGTTTTGAATACTAGACATAACTCAGGTTTATGTCATGTTGAATGTTGATTCCACATTACTGTGATTGAATTATAATTTGATACCATATTCTACATGTTAAATATTCATTTGATAACTATTGTTTCTTTTCAATTGATGTCATTAATTTGTTCCTTTTATTCCAGGTGATATGATTTATTCCATTGTTTACTCACACAACATCAGTTTTTAGCACAACCTATTTGATCTAATATTTCCCAAGGTTATCCAATGAAGGCATAATATCTAAAAGTATGTTTTTAGATATTTATGGATAATAAATAATATATATTTTTTATTTATATTTAATTATTTCTAATTATGTACCTAATCCTTCAAATAAACTAGTCATTAAGACCATTAGTTTGTATTTCATTGTTAATTTTTAATAAAATTATGTACATATATGGGTATATTGATATGGCCATTATAACTGATAGTTGTGCATATGTTATTTAATTGGTGGTCGAAATATTTATCAATCCATGATCTAACCATTAATTATATAATTTTTTAGGATTCATAGTTTTGTGTGGAAGCCCATGATGTTTGTACAAACCATGTTCCCCTTCTTGATTCTCACAATAGGTTTTACTATGTCCTTAGCCGAAACCACAACATTTTTTGTAATCATGCTAAAACATCAAAAAACCCTTAGGATTCAAAAATTCTAGTAATTTCAATAAAAAACCCTAATACATGAAATAATCTAAATGAAATTGAATGAATAGTCAATTTATTCTATATAGAAGGTAATTTGGTATAAAAACCTCCCACCATAATAACATTTTTTCAATATATAACATTGTAGGAACAGAAAAAAATATGTGATTCCACTAGTCCCCCATCATTTGATCCAACTGAAATGTCTCCAGTGAATAAAACACATATTCATATAGAACCTGGACTATATGTACTTAGTTCCCATGAAGAACCTTTATCTCGGGAACAACAATGCTGACTAGATTCTCTTTCATTGATATACCTAGACTAATATAAAGGTCTTCACAACTTATCAAATGTCATGGGTTAAAAAAATAATTCAATTATATGAAACATGATAAATTTTGTGTATAATAGTCAATCATGGTGGATGTTCCAAACAAAATGACACATTCTTGAGTTTATCACAAATCTCACAAGGACAATCCATCCATGAAAGAATATTAATCTATTTACCAGGATATTGGGGAAATATCCTTTGTGAATATCTCTTGTAAACATAGTCAAAAATTATAAAATCATTGAATTTATATATCATCATAGGACTTATACTAGCTCTATTTCATAGACATTTTATATTGATTTATCAGAATATTCCCTATTATCTCTTGAAACAAACTTGGTTCAATGAAGGAATATTCAGAAAAAATTGACCAACATAATATATAATTACCTATAGATCAATTAAATTCCTTAAAATGATACATATAAAATATATAATAGTAACTTTTAAGGTGATCTATCTCATCCAGGAAAAAATGGATGTCCCATGATCCACCAAATTCATGAAACGAAGGACATTACACATATATATGGACTTTTATCGCCCGCTCAATTTGACCATTTGTTTGAGGATGATATGAATTGCACTAACAAACATATGAATGTAGTTCCAAATGTAGAAATCTAAAAAATAGAGTAGTAGAAATGGGATAATAATCAATGATTTTAGTAGAAGTGACTCTGTTCAATCTAAAATTCTATTTCACATAGTGAAGTCACATGTTCTCAACATTGCTTTTATCTATAATGTGAATAAGGAGATCCAATTTTGGACAACATATTAATCAATACCAATATAAAATTAATTACCCAATGGGTTAATTACAACCAAACACTGATGTCCATAGAGATCATGTCCAACTTCTACGATGCCACTTGAAGTGGCTGAAGAAAATGAAACGGTCTATATTGATCAAATATTAACAAATAAAAGGAATTTGAATTTTGAATAATTGTCATTGATGCATTATATCATACCTATCCACCTGATATTATTTTTATACTATAAAAAATTATCATATTTCAATGGTGTACATTCATCAATGAATTATATAAATCCACAATTAAGAACATTCTAATGTATATAGGTAAATAAACTAAATCTGAAATAATACAATTCCCATAGAATATTTTATCCTTTTTTAGGTGGCATTCGACCAAAAAACATAGTGTCCAACACTAAGGAATTAATTATCAACCTACATCTCATAAATAACCATCTCAATAATTGTATTGGTCAACTAAATGCATTCCATGATAACCACAACATCTTCTTCTTGAAACCAGAATGAAAATTCAGTAATAAGTTCAATCAGTATCATCTATACTAAAAAATGCATCAAAACCTATGTAACAACATTTCTACCAATTGAGTTAACCATAAAATTCACCTTCCCATTGGTGTAGGTAATGTTAGAATTATTAGACTACAAGTATTCCACCCAATTCCTCAACCATTGGACATAATATATTTTAATGTAGATATGACTGATGTAATTGTGGTCAAAATAAATAGAAAACATTAATTCAAAAGGTTAACATAAACAGTTGAATAGTGAATAAATCAAAGTATTTAGTTTGAGATAATGGGATGGGTAATTTTATTGTGTGTCATATTCTATTTAGATCCATAGGTTAACATGTGATCATCGTGATATTGAACATAGCCCAACCTAAACATATTGCATCATATAAGTTGAAATATCACTAATAGCCTCTAGAATTTTCACCACATGGTAAAATTCATAATATGTTTGAAATAATAAAATTAATTATGAATGTTTTCATTATAAAAGTGCTTCACCCATTACCATGAGAGGGTGATCAATAGAGAATCTATCTATGAAAAATCCTTATCAAACTAGTAAATAAAATCATTACAATGAATGTCAGTATATCAAAAACCAAATTTTTTTAAACCCATTTGATATCAGCTTTCACCTTATCAAGATTTAAGAAGATTATATTCCTCAAGAAAATGGGTCCCCAAGACCCCACCTCTAAAATCTAAAAAATACATTTTCAACAAATCACAAAAATTCTGTAATATCAGATGATTCTATCGTGTTCTTTTAGATTTTTCACATTATACAACTTATTTTTAGATTATACCAATATTTCAACAAAAATATAACCAATAATTAATCTTAGTAGTCATTGAATATTATTTTCATCACCAAAATAAAAACTGTATGAGAATTGGTTATAAAAATGAAAAATATAATAGACATAAAAACAATACCAAATCATGAATGAGGTTTTGAGAATGATAGGTTATTTAAATATGAAAGGGATATAACTTGACCAATGGCCAATAATAAAGAACCAATTTTCCCCATTCAGCATATCAACTATTTATTCTATAAAAGGAAATAATTCTTTTATTCAACAAATCATGACTAATAATTTAATAATCCATATAGAGACAAAACACACCTATAGAATTATTTGTAATGTTATTATTCTTTTACCATAGTGTCACACCCAGGTGTATAAATTGTTTCTCTAAAAAATCATCTAACTGGGTTTTTAACTCTTTCAATTTAGCTTGTACCATGTGGTAATAAGTAAAAATTTATAACTGATTACATTATACTAAACCAATAGAAAACTATAAATATTATACAAATGGAAGACCATGAAAATCAAAAGGAAGGTCATTAAGAAACATGATGTTGAGTAGGGGAAGATCATAAATCAATGAAACTCTCCCCATTCCAATAAATAATGATATTACCATACCCAACAGTTGTAAATATTCTCCAACTCTAATTATCATCTAGATTAATTCTCCCATGAGGAAACGACACACACCATCTGGGATAATAATATAGATCTATCAAATAAAACAATAAATAACCTCATTATTAGAAATTATAATATCTATAATGAGGATGAATTATAGTGTTTTTTCTAGAGAACCATAAAATAACGAGAAATACTAATCTTTGAAAAAGAGTGAACACATGTTGGATAAGAATGTATATAGTCTCTCATTATTCTGCGGGGTGTTTTCTTATCAATAAGATAAAACAAAATATCTAGATTAAAGGTCTACAAAAAATAACATGACATTATATGAATGAGTGAGGTATAGATTCATCATATATATCAATCACAATTTATGAAGATATAGTGATGATACCTCTCTCTATAATTTAACCCAAATCAATTCCATGAGATACTCTTCCACAATATGAAGGTGGTTCATTTTTGTGACCTTTGGATAGAACATCATTGACATCATGTCATATGATTCCACTATAGTACATTTAGGTATTGTTGATCACATATAACTATATAGGGTCGAAATTTTGTAACAAAACATATTCATGTAATATGAGATTTGAAATGACCATAATATACCTGTTTTCTTCAATAAAAATTATTTTGAATACTATATAATGTAAATCTAGAACCAATTCATTTCTCTCTAATAGTTACTACATGTGTTTTCAATGACTAAATCTATCATAATCCACCATGTGACTCATCACAATTCATTTATTTCATTGAAGTAACTCATTTAACATACACAAATAAATGATCCCATATAAACCACGACATTTCGGCTAGTCCAAGATAATTCAACAATTATATATTATTCACGTAATATAAATAATTAAAATATATCATGAAAACCTGGGATCCAATATCATCTCATAGTCCCATATCAAATATATATTCCTTCACCTTCTAATTATTAAAAACACCATTATAAATATAAATAGTTTTATATATGAGGATATCATAATGTGTTATAGACTTATCATCATGATGGAGATTGAGAATATCGATTAACATTGATAAAAACATTGATTATGGATACAACTGATTTGATGATATATCGATAATGTATTTCTAGTCGAATTCTTCATTATGCATTTCTATAACCCCAGAATCCCACCATCTCCTTGTAGTTCCATCTAGAATGGATGTAGATAAATTTTAATAAAATAATCTCTCATTTCATTGAAATCAAACATAAATTTCTATCAATTTCTACCAATCCCCTCCCTTTTGGGGATTAATAGATACATTGAATGTCTGTGGATTATAGAAAAGAATATTTTAATTATGTTATTGAATTTTTTCCATTGAGTTCCCAAAACTGGTCCCTAAACGAGAAACATTATGAGTGCCTACCATATATCCAACACATTACACACTACTGACTCAAAAATATTCATCTCCAATGTAATACACATTATTAAATATTCATAAGAAAATTCCTATACAGAAAACATTAAATGTATTTTAGGATGAATTTTTATAAAAAATAAGTATGTACCAGTGAAATTACAAGTATTATTTCATGTATTAGGGATATATGGATTAAGGATATATAGATATCGATTCCATTAAATATTAAAAATTGGGAAATAAAAGAACTACAAAAAAATTACAAAATATGATAGAATAAGTAAAAAATATACCTATAAAATATTCTTGCAAACATCAATAGTTACATAATGATTTTTATAATGAAATATGGAAGGAATCATTATTATAATATCATTTTAAGTGACAAAATTCATATCTCTAATATACCTTGACATCCCAACTACATATTAACCTCACATAAATAATATAACCTTATAAACCTTGCTACCAATTAATAATAAACCATTATAGATACATTGGTACCCTAAAACCAAATATTGATATGATATTCCATGAATCATTTTCCTGAAACCTATGGATTAGATATTGGATATGGAATCATACATGATGAAGACAGAAGTATTTTTATCAGTAAATATGTTAAGGATAATGATATATGAAGAAATAATTATAATTATAAATTGGATTATATTCCAAAATAAAAAAGTTAAAAACCCAAAAATATTATGTCATTAATATAATAATAAACTATAAAGGTAAAATATTATAAATTTCATGAAACAAGTTGATAACATCTCTAATAATCACCTATATGACTCAGGATCCCAATGATTAAGAATATACTAAACCTATATGTGATTATTTCTCCATTATAAGATCGATCATAAAAAATTATTAATTATTTTATGGAAAAATATTTGTGTGAGATATATTCTTCAACAGGGTATTACCTAGTGCTCCGTAATAAATTCCACAAAATCTAATATTTATAACGTTAAGTTTGATATAAAATAATGAATTTAAAATTACCTTCATTAATTAAGGAGAAAATCATTTCTTTTCAATGGATGCTAAAAATATCAATACACGAATTAAATATTCATTTCAAACAGATGAATTTATATAAACATTCTTTCATGAATAAAATATTCCTACAAACAATGATATAATATATAATCAATAAAATGTATCACAATCCATGGTCACATTTCTTTATGTAAATTTTTTTCTACTTATAGGAACCTGATACTCCTATAATCTAGGATTATACTATAATATAAGTTCACGCATCCCTTAGATTTAGGTAGAATAAGACTATTCAACATCCCATCAGGGATAATCATTCCTAAGTATATTTTGGTTATAATTGTTATCCTATAACCATTATTTTGGTAAGATCCTATATTGATGTTCATTAATAGAAAAATAACTACTTGATATTTAATGTCCTAAATTATTAAATTAGTTAGGGTGAAATCAATTAAATTCTTATATAATAATAATTTTATTTTCACATTCTTGTTTTACCTTTAAATATGATATTTATTATTTCAAAACGAATTAGAAATTATAAATCATTAGAGGAAAATTAAATTCAAAACAAAAAAAATTATTTTAACCAATATAATTTAAAATATCAATTCTCAAAATAAGCCCCAATTCATTCCATCAAATCCATTATAAAATAATTTTTTGGAAAACAATCCACCATTTTAAAATTATATCCCAAAACTAAAATTAAATTGAAATTTATGATTTCTCATAAATCCCATTCAATTTTATATATTATATCAATTAATATTAAAGAAATATTTAATAGATAAATTATTATATAAATCAAAATAATTATGAAATTTGATTTTGGTGGGTTCGATTAATTTCCTCGTACATGAAATGTACTGGGATGTGACCTGGGGGTGATTATATTTTTAGGTTGAATTCTGAATCGCGAAATTTGATTGTGTTACTTTTTGGCTACATATGGGTTAGTTTATTTTTTTTGTTTCCCAATTAGCGGAAAATTGGCTATTCAAAATAATAAAAAAATGATTCAAGAAACAATTATAGGGTGAAGACATATAGGAACACCTACCGTTAATCATGGAATCAATAACAACAAAAGCAATCAAAACTCCAATTAAGAATGATGTAGAGATGATAAAAAAATAAAGATTCAAGATTCAATTTTTTTTATATTCATTAATATTAAGAAAATATATGAAGCCCCCTAAATTTGATAAGTTATTATTTTATGAATTTCAAAGTGTAAAGATGCACTTTTTGGTGAGCGATCAGATCTCCCAATAGCTCATTGATTCAAAATAGAATGGGTTTGGCGGAAGGAAAATAACATCATCTGTGCCTCCATGGATGAAAGAGACATTTTTTTATATTTGTGGTGGTTAGAAATACATACATGTTGTTTTGGATATTTAATTACATTATCATAGGATTTAATTTTCACAAGCATGGTTTCATGCGAAGTGTATTAGGGTTATAAAATATTTGTCACCATGTAGGTGAGTTCAATGTTTCACCAATGATGGAATATAGTATATCAAAAATAATATAACAACCATGATAAGCCTCACTATTTTAGTTTTCCAAACATGGATTAGAGAGAATCTAGGTTGGGACAAACCATACGCCCACTGCCAATTTCTCACAACTGAATTCGTAGTTTTCTATGAAAAACCGTATGGTTTTCATGTACAATGAACCAATCATGAACAACAAAATTGGATTACAAATTACACCAAATTCCATCTAAAGGACCTTTATGAAGATATTAAAAAAGTAAATAAAAATTGAGTAATTAAATACATTAATGAAGGTAACTCGATATGAATAATATTCACCCCTCCCACTATTACTGTTGTATATGAACATGATAAATGAAATATAAATGAGTAAGAAATTAATTAACTAAATAATATTTAATTTTTTTTTTATCATAAAAAAAATTGAATCAGTATACATGTCAATTATATTTAATAAAAAACCTAATAACAATCATTCTAGTCGGCCCATCATCTCACTTCCACTTGGTACACAAATTTATTCAAATACACACCCACTAATATTGCATATCTTTCATCATTATAAATGATTCTAAAATTAATTAATGTTTTAGTTCAATGAATAATTTATTTAAATTTTATTAAATAACACATATAATTAAATAATTTTACTTCCAAGCCATTCTTACCCTAGAATAGATAGATGTATTGGTCATCACATTACCATAAGTTTGTCTACCTGTATGCCAAAAGATACCAGCAAGTAGCTATGGTCTATGAATAGTTAATGGGGAGAATATACCGTCATATTAAGAGTTCACTGTGGTAACAAATAATAAAATAAGATAATAACAGAAGAAGATATAATGAAATAGTCAACTAAATAATGAAAATGTATTAGGATAGTTTATACAATGCATGAATGACATGGTGATAGATATATGAATGAAATAAACCAAACAAATTCATTACATATCACAATAGAAATAATAAGTGACTAAAATCCCCGCAAGAAATCTCAAAGGTCATATTGAGCTCTCGTTCTATCGTTTTCTCCCAACACTTAATTGCAATAAAATTATAATAAGAAAAATTCCACTATTCTTCCAACAAGAAAATATACTCAGGTACCCCAGAGCAATGGATGCCTGATTAGGGTTTGAGATATACATCTCAGTAGGTTAGGACCCCCAATAGTCTATATCAATAAAGAAAATGATATATAAAAACACAATGTATAAGCATTACATGGAAATAATTACATAAAATAAATAATAAATAACATATCTTGGTTCCAAAGGGGCACCTAGCGGCGATACCTACATCAACTCGAATCTAGAATAAGAGTCTAAATAGGAACACTATATATATAAATAATTTACAATAAAAAATTTATCACCCTATTTAATATTATTATTTTAAACAGAAAAATAATTAGCATGTTACCATTACTGAATTTCACCCATTTTACTGATGTTAACTATCCATAACTAACATACACATGAATATCAAAGTTACTATTTCACACTCACACACCCTTCAATATCCATTGTACAATTCTATACTCATTAACACATGAATATCCATGTTACCATTCCACACTCATGAACCAAGAATGACCATGTAATGATTCTATACCCACTCTCCCATGAATTTCCATGTTACCATTTCATACTCATGAACCCCTGATTGTACATGTTACCATTCCATACTCATGCACCCATGAATGTCCATGTTACCATTCAATACTCACACTACCATGAATTTCCTATTTATTGTTCCATACTCACGAATCTATGAAGTTCCATATTACAATTCTATACAAATGAACCCCATAATTTCCATGTTACCATTCCATACTCACTCCCCATGAATTTCCATGTTATCATTCCATTTTCACAATCCCATGAATGTCAATGATATCATTCCAAATTTACTCACCCATGAATTTCCATGTTACCATTAAAAACATCATAATATAATTTATTTATCAATTATTTATCATCATCAATCTCATTAGTGATTCAATACTTAGTTTGAGATGACATGTCATTTAGTTAACTCATCAATTTACTAATAACAAAAATTACACATGTTAATTCAATTATTAACTAGTCATAAAGAAACCATGTCAATACCACATAACTAATTCATAAATTAGTTATATCAAGGAAACCATCTCTCTATCATTTAATTAATTAAAAAATTAATTATCTTAGCTTATCCCTATTTAAAAAAAATCCCATATTTAATCTCCCTATTAATTATCTATAATACAATCTAATAACACATAATTAACTCTTAATTAATTATCAGACATAACCAATTAAATGTCTCATAATTAATCTTCTGGTAAATTATCATATCAATGTACATAATTAATTAATAATTAATTATATCAAATTAACAAATTTAATATCTTATAATTAATTTTCCAATAATTAATACCTCAAAGAAAATTA
Source organism: Viscum album (assembly GCA_963277665.1). Taxonomy (NCBI): domain Eukaryota; kingdom Viridiplantae; phylum Streptophyta; class Magnoliopsida; order Santalales; family Viscaceae; genus Viscum; species Viscum album. The sequence goes on from OY728132.1 coordinate 1,972,862,833, forward strand.
TTAATTAAAAATTAATTATCTCAAATTAACGAAATTAATCACTCATAATTAAACCATCAATTAATTTTTCAATTCAAAAAACATAATTAATTCGGAATTATTTATATAATTTTAACCAAATTAGTATCTCATATTTAACTACTCTGTTAATTATAATCTCAAAGACCATAATAAATTCATTATAATTATCTCAAATTAACCAAACTAATTACTCATAATTAATCCCTAAATTATTTATCATTTCAAAGAACATAACTAATTTATAAATAACTATTTCATCTTAACCAAATTAGAATCTAAAAATTAATTTATCGAAAAATTATATTTTCAAAGAACATAATTATTTCATAATTAATAATATCTTCAAAACAAAAGAAATTACTTATAATTAATCCCCTGATAAATTATCATTTCATCACACAGAATTAATTCATAATTAATTATTTCAACATAACTAGTATAATAACTCAGAATTAATCCACCGATTAATTATCTATAAAAAAATAATTTTTTCTTAATTGTTTATTTCAACTAAACCAAATTAATAACTCATTATCAATCACTTGATTAATTAATAATTTTACAACCTTGAAAGAATATATTAATTTCACAAATTAATTTTATCAAATTATTTCACCCAATATTCATAATTACATCATAACCAATGTGCATCAACAGGTAAGGGTGGTCAATAACGAAACACACAACAAAATAAAAAAGGGACATATCAATATAATCATTATGTTTTATCTTGAAGGATGTGCACATCAATTGAGTGGTTTAATTACAAATAAATTGTTTTTTATTCGAAACAAACTTTTCGTACCAATAAAAATAATTTGGAATTTCATATTAAATATATCATTAATATTAATTAAACTATTACTGGGTTTTTTTAATTGAGAAATACTAAAGACCCTACAACATGGAATTGGCCTAGATAATAATTTCTAACCGAATGAGCTACCCACTCATGCATCCACATTTCAATAATAATATGTGTTCATACATAGAATTTATCGCACAAAATATCTACAACAACCGAAACTCCCAATTAATTCATAGTGGACCAACACTCACCAAAATAATCATCCAAAAACCAAAAAAACCAAAAACACCTAATAAAATGGGTGAAAACTTTTATTGGTTATATATCTTTACTTGAATATGATGGTTGTTTACCAAAACAACCTGAATAGCCTCTATTTTAGAGGCTATCATTATAATACACCCCAAAATGTCCCAAGAATTATTTTTTCACACATATGGTCAAAAGATGCAAGAAATCTGGGTTAATCCCGAACCTAGGGTTTTAGCCCAAGAGAACCTTGTGATGGAGAGAGAAGATGTCCGATGGAAGGCTTGAAACATGCGATGGACATACCATGATGAGATGAAAAAACCATAGTGAACCATTAGGCGGAACGTGATCTGAGAGAGGTGGGTGGGGCCCCACTTAGGATGATTCACCCTGGGTGAATCATTACCCCTAAAAGAGGAGGGAGAAGAGAACCTATCTATTTTTTATCCCTTAAATAAATTTAAATTATATTTTAAAACAAATGAATTTATATAATAATAATAATAATCTTCACATTAATATTTTTTACCCAATAATATTATAACCCTTAGATAAACAAAAAACTCCCATTTACATAATATTTAATTAAATTATCCTCAAACAAATTTAATTAAATGAATTCTCTAAATCATGATATTTCATTAAATTCAATCAAAATTAAATTAAAATAAATCAAAAACCACATTTCAAATCAATTAATTAAATTATTCTTAACCTGGTATTTAATTTAACAAAACCTCCATTTCACTTTATTTATTTAAATTTGGAATAACTTTGATAAATAAAAAAATTGACCATGTCATATCAAATAAATAAATTACTCAACCTAAATTTATTTAAATGAATCCTTCATAATAATAACCATTATTGTTACTATTATTTAATAAAACGATACCTTGATAAATCCCAAAACTACTTATTTACTCATCAATAAAATTTCCTATAGTGAATTTAATTAATTATTTTCTCCAACACATCATTATTTATTGAAATCCTATTAATATAATTTAATTGAATAAAACCTTAATTTTTCATTAAATAATTAAATTCATATTAAAGTATAATTTTATCAGATGAATCCACAACTTCATTTTTAACACATCTTTTAATTAAATTCATTTCGAAACAAATAAAATAAAATAATGTTTCTACCTCTTTATTATTTAATTACATTGATAAACATAATTAATTAAATAAATACTCAACACCTCTTTAATCATGAATTAATTATATTCATTCAAACAATATTAAGTTAAATAATTTCTACTAATCAACTTATTTAATAAAATTCTCTGATAACATTTTAATAAATAAAAAACTCTAACTCGTCTACATTATTTAGATAAATTATGTCAACCTCATTTTAATTTAAAAAAACACCTTTTCGCAACAAATATTTAAATTATTCTCTACCATGAATTTAATTTATATAAACCTATATTTATAATTAATTTTTTGGATTTATATTTGCCCTGAATTTAATTTAATGAATCCAGAACCATTCGATTTCCACCCATTCAATTAAATTTCTCTCATCTCAATTTGATTAAATAATCACTCCAACTCATCATCATTTTAAAAACATTAATTCTTTTCATTCCAATTTAATTAAAAAACATCTCCATCTCAATGTAATTTAATTAAATTATCTAAGCATAAATTTAATTAAATGAAAACCCAAAAATATGATTTAATTTATTTTTTTCAACAATAAATTAAATAAAATTAAATTAACCTGAAACCCAAAACATGAAAGACCATATGGTCTCACTTGCACAGTTTAGCAAACTATGTGCACAACTTACATCTAAAACTGGTCACTTTCTTTATTATGCAAGATTGACCCGCACAGTATTGACTTAAAATGCAAATCCCATGAAAACATAACTACCTTGTTTGGTTCTTGAATACCGCATCCTACAATCTATGAAACTGAACGATCCTTAACCCAAGTACATTATCCACTTGATAAAATAACCCAACACAGAAAACTTCTTTTCTAATGCATGGTTTTAAACTGAACAACATAGTAAACAAAATATTTCAACAACATTTGTATTGTAGCCTAGTTCTAAAACATAGAACATTGCTATTTATCAACAATAAAACCCTCTCACCCTTGATATACCATTACAAGATACTACAACAATATCCAACCCACCAAGGTCAAGATGTCTCATTTTAATGATCAAGTTACATTACCATATTCCTAATGAATCTTTAAGGTGGCCATATACCTTACCGCCCACATTTGGATCCCATTTATCGTATCGAATTTCCATGTATCATTTTAAATTTAGCATCCATTTTCAATTTTTTGGTAACATTGGTTACTCTTTTCCTATTTATAAGGCTACCATACACCATACAAATCAAATTTAATCCCATTATAATAACCAAAAAACAATGATCCAGTCGTGTAACCATTTACATATCAATAAATATATATCATTTTTTGATAACCATTAAAACAATAACATTGTATAACATAAAAGCATGTAAGATTGAAAAAACATTCTAATAAATATGACGCATGGAATATAAACACCAAATCATATTATATTATTCACTAAAACATATTATATAAAGGGGAATGATAAATTAAATCAAGGCATGTCATTTCATCTAAGGAAGACTATCAGAATTTGCAGGCTTAATAATAATGAAACAACATAGAATTTTATATGCTTTGATGGTGAATCCATATGTTCATAAGATGATATATATAATAAAATTTTCATTCCATATCATGCCAAGGATATTTTTTGAAATTCACAAAACATTTATCTGGGTAAAATACATTATTCACTCCAGGTGAAATCATATGAACTATAACAAGGAATATTATAAACATAAATTACCGTCCTCCACCATTTGGTTATATCCTATACATGGGGGTATAAATTCTTGGAACAACTATTAACCGGACAAAAATAATTGTCTAGTCTCTGATAAATTGTCTAAAAACATAAAGAAGATGAAAAAAATGAATACTTGTGTTTCTGATACCACTTTGTAACATCCCAACATGGCTTACCGTCAAACTAGTAGCTGGACCAGCTGTCACATGGCCTCATGTGTGTCTCCTCGCAAGACAGAGGATACCAAATAGTAGTGAGGGTCTATGGATAGTCAGTTGGGAGACTATAACCACATATTAAAATTGAAAAATGGAATCAAATATAAACATCCAATAATAACATAATCCTATATAAAGAAATTTTCAATAGAATAATTAAAATGGTGAACACCAGTTTAAACAATGCATGCATTTCCTGGTGATACATTTATGAAAAAAATAAACCAAACAACATGATTTAAATCCAATAACAGAAATAAGAAAAGAATCCAATCTTTAATGGAAATATCCATGTGAATCTTGAGCCCCCACTCATTCATTAGCTCCAATAAAACATGCACAAAAAAACAACAACATATAAAAGTATCCAGTTGTGAAAAAAATAAAATCAACATGGGTACCCCAGTGTAATGGCATCCCAAATATGGTGTGAGATATGCATATTTTTTGGTCCATACCATAGGTTGTCTATCTCAATGTAGTTAATGCTACATAAAAAATGATCATATATAATAAGGAAAAAAATAATTGAATAAATAATCAGCAACCTATTATGGTTCCTAAGGGACACCTGACAACGATACCTTCTTTGGCACGTAAATGGAATAATTTTATGAACATGAATAATATATATATAAATAATTTATAATGAACTATATATCACATTATTTAATATACTTTTTTAACCAAACAAAATAAAGAGTATGTTATGATTATTATATTTCACCCATTTTTTTGATGTAATCATTCCATAACACATTCACATTTGAAAGTCTACGTTATCATTCCACACTCACGAACCCATGAAAATTCTTATTACTATTTTATTATCTCACATCCTTGAATGTCCATGTTACAATTCTATACTCATTCCCCAAAAATGTTCATATTGCAATTACATACATAGGAACACATGAATGTCCATGTTAATATTCCACACTCACACACCTGTGAATTGTCAAGTTACCATTCCATACACACGCACCCATGAATGTCCATGTTACCATTCTATACTCATGCAGTAATGAATTTCCATGTTACAATTCTATAATCACTCACCCATTAATGACTTTATTACTATTTCATACTCATGAACCATGAATATCCATGTAACCATTCCATACTAACACACCCATGAATGTCAGTGTAACCATTCCATAGTCATGCGCCCATTAATGTCAATGTTACCACTCAATGATTCATTATAGAATTAATTTATCAATTAATTATCTTCACCAATCTCATTACTAACTCAATAATTATTTAACCAGAACAAACCATTTATTTAATTCAATAATTAATATATAACACCAATTAGTCTAGTTAATTCAATAATTAATTTTCAAAATAAAACCAAGTCAATACAATAAAATAAATTCATAAATTATTTATCTATAGGAAACCATATCTATATACATATTAATTGATTTACAAATTAATGATCACAGCTCATCTTCATACAAAAAATCTACTAATTAGTCCCTTTATATGTTATCTAAATTACAATTTTATAACACATAATTAATTGATAATTAATTATATCAATATAATCAATCTAGTATCTCATAATTAATCTTCCAAAAAATTATCCTCTCAAAGCACATAATTAATAAATAATTAATTATCTTTTCTTAACCAATATAATCTCTCCCAATAAACCACCAAATATTTTTATCTCAAGATAAATGATTAATTCATAAATAATTATGTGAACTAAAAATAAATAATTGACCATAATTAATCAACAAATTAATTATTATCTAAACAAACAAAATTAATGTATTATTAATTATTTCACCTTTAAAAAATTAGTAGCTCATAATTAATTCCATGATTTATTATAATCTCAATGCATATAATTAATTCATTATTAACTATCCCAACTTATCCAAATTAATTACTTTCTGTTAATCTCCCGATTAATTATCATTTCATAGAACATAATTAATTCATAATTTATTATTTCATATTAACCAAATTTATATCTCTTTATTAATTCCTCAATTATTGTCATCTCAATGCACATAATTAGTTTAGAATTAATTATCTCAACATATCCAAATTAACCATTCATTATAAATCCCCCCATTAATCATCATTTAAACACACATGATTAATTAATAATTAATTATTTCAACATTACCAGTTTAATATCCTAAAATTAATCCTAAAAATTATTATATATCTAAAATCACCTAATTAATTGTTATTTAATTATCTTAAGTTAAAAAAATTAAATACTCATGATTAATCACCAATAAATAAACTAATTTACATCCCTGAAGTATATAATTAATTCACAAATCAATTATCTCAACGTATCAAATTAATACATAATTGTTAATTACCTAATTAATTATCTCAACTTTTTCTATCGAATATTCTTCATTACCAATTAACCCAACTGCTTAAACATGTAAGGGAGGTCAATAAAAATTACAAATTAGGAAGCTAAATGAACATATCAATCAAATCATAATGTTTTAGATTGAAATAAGTACACCTAAATTGAAGGGACAATTTAAAAAACATGATTTTTTAATCTAAAAAGAAATTTTATACCAATAAACATATAATTTAGCAATTTTAGTCAAAATCTACTCCAGTAGTATTTAAAAAACTACTATGTTTAATAAATTGAGAGAATTTCAGAAACATACCTCAGGAAATTCACCTATCCAATGATACCTAATGCAAAATTACTACATTATAGTGCCTAAACACTTCTATATTAAAGCACAAATGTACATGGAATTGATCACAACACCATACAACAACAACCGAGACTCAAAATTAGTGCTGTGGGAACCAACATACACCCAAATAATCAACAACAGCTCAAACAAACCATAAGAACCAAATCCAAGGGATGAGAAAATATTTATCAGGTATGTATCCTTACTCGAATATGATTGAATTGAACAAATAAAACCATGTTTCTTCTGTTTCGGCGGTAGTTTTCAGAATATAGACCAATGTGTCCCAATATATCATTCACACTACCTTGGATTGGAAGAAATAGTAAATACATGTTAATCCCAAACATAGGGTTTCTACCTAAGGGAACCTAGTTAAGGAGAGCCCACATGGCCGATATAAAAAAAGAAACATACAGAGATGTAATTACAATAACGAGAAGACAACATCAACTAAGGAAACACTAAGATCCAGCGCATGGAGAGTAATCCCAGTGAGGATAGTGGTGCTACACCATGGGGCTACACCATGGGTGCTGTAGCATGGGTGCATCACCCATGTTTGTTTCACCATGGGTGTGTCCCATCCCCTATGAGAGGAAAGATTAAAGATACCCCCTCTTCTAAAATCTATGAAATAAATTAAAATTCTAATTTAATGTAAAAAATTAATATAATAAAATTTATAATATTAACCATCATATTATTATTATTTCTGTTTAATATTATACCCCTATAATAAACTCCAATATCACATTTAAACATTACTTAATTAAATTATCCTCAACCTAATTTAATTAAATAAATTCCCCATTTAATTCAATTTAATAAAATTCTCTCAAAATTCAATTGAATTATATTAAAACCACCATTTTAATCAATTAATTAAATTATTCTAAACCTTAAATTTAATTAAACAAAACCAATATTTCACATAATTTAATAAATACAATTTATGTTAATTTTATTAAATAATATTCTCTATCTCAGATAATTTTATTAGATTAATAATCTTCAATTTTGTTAAATGAAATCAACATAATAAAAATTATTAATATTATTATCATTTAATAAAATGATACTTTGATAAAACCTAAAACTCCCATAGAACATGCCATTGGATTATTCTCCAATAAATTTAATTACATAAATTCTTCAACACATAATTATTTAATTATGTTTTTTAATACAATTTAAATTCATTAAAACCTCACATTTGGTCAAAAAATTAAATTCAATATAAAATTGAATTGAATTAGATAAAATCCTAACATCACATTTAAAAGTTCATTTAATTAAATTCCTTTCCAACCAAATTTAAATTAATATTTTTTCCAAAACATTATAATTTAATTATATTTTCTCACCTTAATTTAATTAAAAGAACAATGAATCCTCATTAGTCATTATTTAATTAATTTTTTCCAACAATATTTAATTAAATAATTTATTCAATTCATATTATTTAATTAAATTCTATAATCAAAATTTAATTAGTTTACAAAATCTAACTCATCAAAAATATTATGTATAATTATCTCAACCACAATTTAATTAATAAAATCACCCAGTTTGCAATGACTAATTAAATTCTTATTAACATTTTATTTAATTTAGTAAAACCTCAATTATGAATTAAGTAGTAAAATTCCTCTTTGAATTCTTTTTAATTAAATTATAACCCAAATCCTCATTTTCAAATCATTTAATTAATTTTCTATCATCTCAATTTAATTAAGGAATCACTCCTACTCATCATCTTTTAAAAAAGTAACCTTTTTTATCTCAATTTAATTAAATTACATGTCAAGACCACCTCCCCACAAAGTGTACCCCTCCTGAGCCAACAATGTGAGAAGGGAGATAATGAACCTCGAGTATCGCCACTAGTAGGCCAAAAGTTGGGGACTAGCACTGAGGGTATAGTAACACTAAAAAATTCGAGGAATTACCCACTAAGATAACACATCCAGAAGGGAGAGAGAGATAAGATAGACACCAATCAACTCCAACACATACTGAAATATAAACGAAAACCCAGGTAATCTTTTTAAATGTTATGCAGAAATACTACCATTGGAAGGGATAAAACTGTAAGTACCCAAAAGAAAGTAAAAAAACAGCAACCACCATCCCAAATAGCTCCTGCAACCCAAAGCTCATAAAAACCAGCTTGATCTCCGACCTGCTCCAAGGGACCTGAAAAACATTATATATATATATATAGGGTTTGAATAACATTATACTCTGTAGGATCCTCCCCGATGCCTCTCGTGCAAAAGTAAAGAAAGCAAACTAATGCATAGTGAACAACAAGTGAAACTAACTCATCACATAAATCGGTATACTATGTTCCCAAACTCTCCATGGATACTCTAACCAAGTAACACAAACAATAATATATCATATAATAAAGAATATCAAGGGTACCCCGCTACTACTTCCCCACTGGTTTGTCACTTTTCCCCAACGTCAAACGTCCTGAGCATTTCTCTCCAAAAAGGCTTGCCCGCAAACACATGGGTGAAGCACCACAGCTTGCACCTCGTTCATCAAAACCACCACCTCCATGTAAGAAAAGTGACCAAGTATTTTCTAGGAGACACCACAACCCGAATAACTTGTATCATGTATCATGTATCATACATCAAGCCATTATAACCCATACACCGATTAAGGATACTCAACCCATCACAACCTATACACGTTACAACTATTGTACTCCATAGAAAACTATATCCAGAATATATATTTGTGAATAACCACAAGACATTACATTTCTCTACACACACATATTGGTAAAACTAACTAATGTGCCTACCAGCACTAGTAACTAACAAGATAAGAGAGTGGGGACAAAGGGGGTAGTCATTCCTCCATCCTCCCACCATAATGTTGTCGAAAACACCCCACATGGCTTAGAATCCCTGGGGTTTCATTTTCCCTTACTGACAGGGTGGAGTAGCATATAAAAACAAAAAAAGTACAAAATATAATATAACTCACAACAATACTATGGGAATAACCATGTCTTAGACACTACTGTATCTAACTTCTCTTTGAATCTAGGATGCAACTTCTAATACTAGGTATCCTATAAGCACACAACCATTTAAAGAAATTTATTAGATTAATTCATTCTATTTTTATCAGTTCCACTATACATTAATTAATTTTTTAAACATTAATTATCTATGAATAGTTCCACATTATATTTTATTAGCATCACACACAAATTCAACATTAAAAAATTATAACCTCGTCATTATGTTCCAGCAACTCCATCCTCATGGGTTAACACCATTTATCAAATTATTCATTATAAAATTACTTTCCCACATTCCCAGTCATTCTATAAAAACATTCTATGACACTAAACACAAGGGGGCTCAACACTGTGAGTATATGTACTAACCATCCAGTATTTTCCACTCATCACAAGAGAATATACAAATCCTTACATGAGAAGCAAAACACGAAAAAAAGGTGGCATAACCCACGTGTCTTCACCACTTTTGGAAGAAGGGTATATAAGACCAGCTGCCTTGATCAGTGATGAAAAGTAAAGATGATAAACATCCAATCAAACATCAGCAAGCATCCGAAAATCACATCCAACCCATTCCATCATTCCTGATATCTTCACCAACACCCATATGCATAAAATGATGTATCTCACCACTCTAGGCTCCATCTACTGCCACAACCCAAAGTCTCCATACCCCACATATCACAACAGCCATCACAGATAACATCACAACACAAGAAACATGAAAAAAACACCACAGTAATTGGACTCTTGGAAATATAACAATCAAGAGTGTAATTGAGAACCCCTTAATTATTTATAAAACAATAATTTCTTTAATTCATATTGAATTAAAATATTTGTTGTTCAAAGGTTCCTATTTTGGTAAACCTAATCAGTAATCTATGACAAATAAATAATCATGATTATTGTGCCAATATGATTAAAATAAAATTAAAACTTAAACCAGATTCATTTACAAGTCTATTTATATTCATCCAAAAAATTATCAATTTATACAAATTTATGTTCTTTACTGATTTCCATAAAAACGAACTGCAAATCAAAGAAAGCATAGATATCAAACTATCTAAAAAACATGATGCAATAACATACAATTGATATCAATTTATTTATCCTGTTAAAATATTTATTATGTCAATTACATTGTCATCCAGTGTGATTAAACATGCTAACAATATAGTTGCATGTAATAGAAAGAGTAGCAAAGAATCCCCTACCTTAAACAATTCCTCACATACATTATCTAAAATGGGACACGATCCTCCTCTCACGACAACTGAATCCACCCGAGGATGCCACGGTACGACCACACCAACCATACCCCAAGAATAACCCCATTAGAAGAATTGAGATTACATTCTATAATATTTAAAGGTGATACATGAAATGATTATCCCCAATGGAACGATGATAAACCATACCTTATATTGATGATTGACTAATACATCTCAGTTTCATCATAATAGAGAGGCACCAATATAAAGAGTAAATTTTGATTATGTAACTCCTTCGGGAAGGATTTAAAGGTTCTAGCGTCTCATAGATGATAAAAAATTGGAAGAACAAGGGAGGATAATATCTTGACCCTTTTGAAGATATAATGGGGAGACAGTTTATGATACACTTAATTACCAATTAAAATCAGATCACATTAACTCAGATGGTTTGGACAAGTAAAAACATCATAAGCCATATGGATAATTAATATATGATTATTTCCTTTGAATTATCTTTAAGAGTCCTTAAAATATGTCATTAAATGTATTTTCTGTAAAAGGAAATGTTAAAGGGTTGAAACTATAGGAAGATGAAAATAGTGTTCACATACCATTACTGTACACATACAGTTACTGTACACCTACCATAATAGGTTACCGATAGAGGTTAATGATAGACCTCACCGTTCTAGAAACACTAATAGACCTACCGTTACAATACACATACCATTACTATACACCTATCATTAGAGGTTACAGAAAGAGGTTACTGATAGACCTCACCATTTTGGAAACACTATATACCAACCGTTAATGTACACCTACCATTACTGTACACCTACCATTAGAGGTTACCAATAGAGGTTACTGATAGTCCTCACCATTCTAGAAACATTGTTCACTGAACCTCACTGATATAACTGTTCACTGAACCTCACAGAGAGAACAATGTTCACTGAACCTCACCAACAGAACACTGTTCACTAAACCTCATCGATAGAACAAATTTCACTGAACCTTGCTGACAGAACACTTTTCACTGAGCCTCAATTATAGAACACAGTTCACTGAACCTCTCTGATAGAACACTATTCACTGAACCTTAGTTATTGAACACTATTCACTAAACCTCACTGATAGAACATTGGTCACGGAACCTCACTGTTAGAACACTGTTCAGTGAACCTCACTGATAGAACACAGTTCACTGAACCTCAGTGATATAACACTGTTCACTGAACCTCACTAATAGAATAGTGTTCACTAAACCTAACTAATAGAACACTGTTTACTGAACCTCACCGATAGAACACTATTCCCTGAACCTCATTGATATTACACTATTCACTAAACCTCACTGATATAACACTATTCACCAACCGTTATAGGTTACTAATAGAGGTTACCGATTGAACTATTCACTGATGGAACTGTTCACAGAATTGGAAATTTGGAAAATTGTTGGGGATAAGTCACTTTGACCTCATATTACACCTCAAACACCATATTTTAACAATGTAATAGACCGAAGATGTCCGAGACATTACATTAGATACCTCTCAAAATTTTCTCGTCCACGAGAATTCAGAAGCAACCAAAAGATAAAAAACGGGGTTTGAGAAACCACCCATCAAGATTCCTCTTAAAAGAGTGCAATCCAAAAAAGTAACAAAAGAAATTCATAAATAAAACATGAAATTCATAACCAAAAAGGGAACATCGTTAAATGAAAATAGTTAAACATAAAAAAACTCTAGGAAATGAGCAGGTATCTGTGACTCATGTTCCCAAGTACTCTCCTCAATGCCACTATGTCATCACATGACATGATCTAAGGGGATATAACGCCTATGAAACACATTTTCCTTGTGGTATTGGTTCTTCATATCTCGCTCCTTGAAGGTTGCGTCATCATCAACATCAATCTCTAACAAATTGATGATGTGAGAGGCTTAATGAAGAAAACGATAAACATGTGATACATGAAAAGAATCATGTATCTGAATCATATGTGGGGGAAGTGCCACTCAATATTCCATAGCTCCACCATGAGCTAACACCTCAAAAGGTCCAACAAACTGGAGAGAAATCTTTCATCCATGGCCAATACATCGCTGCCCATGACAAGGAGTCACCATCAAAAACACATGATCCCCAACATTAAAATCTACGGGACTCCTTCTTAGAACAGAATATGATATCTGGCGATCTGGCACTGTCTTCATCCTCTCACAAATCTCCTAGACCATCTATTTTGTATTCTGCACTTGTTCCGGTATGAGAATTGTTGATTCATGGACCCCAGTTCAGCACGACAGGGAAAGGAAATGTCTACCATACAAGGCATCAAACTGTGCCATGCCGATAGTGGAGTGACAACTATTATTATATGAAAACAACACCAAGTGTATGTGCCTCATCCAGGAACCTCGAAAATCAAGAACACAAGAGCGTAACCTATCTTCAAGAGTCTGGATGGTTCACTTTATCTGACCATCCATTTGAGGATGAAAAGTAATTCTAAGTCCTAGTTGAGAAACAAAAGCTTGTTGGAGACCTCTCCTCACCCTAGAGGTAAAATGAGGATCTCTATAAAAATTTATCATTATAGGGACTCCATAATGTCTCACCACCTCCTCTAGATACTTCCTTGACAAAACCTCCAATGAGCATGACTCCTTGATTTCTATAAATTGGGATGATTTTGTTGAATGATCCACTACCACCCAAATAGCATCATGTACTCTCAGAGATCGAGGTAAACTAGTAACAAAGTCCATTGAGATGTCCTCACACATCCACTGAGGAATCTCTAATGGATGGATAATACTACCAGCAACATGGTGTTTGGCCTTAACCTTATGGATGACCATACATCGAGACACAAACTCTGAAACCACTTGCTTCATCCCCAGCCACCAAAACTATCTCCTCAAGGCTCAGTACATCATTATCACACCAGGACCCATGAATGTGAGCTATGAAACTCTTTGAGAACCATATCGTGCATCATTAAAGGAACAAAAAATCCTTCCATGATACAACACTCAATGCTGATAATCCTCCAACCAACCATTTTGGGGCCTCACCACAAACAACTATATCTCTCCAGACCTCCACCTCTAGATCTCCTAAATGGGAATATTCCACCTTCATCATTATGGATGAATGGACCATCATCTAAAAAGATAGCCTCTACCCTGAATTTCTCTCATATAAAGATAAATGCTGGAAATTATTCCATTACTCTCCAAGAATCACCAGATTCACACACATCATTACTACGTGCCTTTAGACTCAGCAAATCAGCTACAACATTCCTCTTTCCAGGTGTATATGATATTTTGAATTCGTATTCCTGCAAGAAATCCATCCACCAATGCTTCGGTAAGTTAGCGCAACACTGGGAGAAAAACAACCTGAATCTCTTATGATCAGTGAAAACCAAAAATCACTCACCAATGAAGAAATGTCTGCACAACTTCAAAGTATCCACCATGGATGCCAACTAAAGATCATGTATGTCATAACTGCATTCATGGGGACATGACTTCATGGAAAAATAAAAAAAACTGCCCTCTGCGTCATGAGAACACATCCTAAACCCAGATGTAAAGTATCGCAGAAATCATCAAACTGAACTCCCTCAACTGGAAGACATATGACTAGAGGACTTACTAACTTCCCCTTTATATATTCGTAAGGATCCTGGCACTTATCAGTCCATATGAATTCTTGATCCTTCCTGGTCAAAGCTGTTAGAGGAACCATAAATCGTGAGAAATTGGCTACAAACCTCTTGTAGTAGACTACGAGACCAAGGATACTTCGCACCTCTGAAACTATCTTAAGGGAGACCCAAGACACAATTTCTTATATCATTGATTGATCCACAACTACTCCCTATTGGGATACAACATTCCCCTAGAAATTGACATCTCGATCCCAAAACTCACACATTGATAACTTCCCAAACAACTCATGTTGATGAAGAACTCTCAAAATGGCTTGTAGTTGATTTGCATGAACTTATTCAGATGTGAAGTACAAAAGGATGTCAATGATGAAAACTACCACGAACATGTCCAGGAACTCATGGAACAAAAAATTCATCAATCCAATGAATACATCTAGAGAAATCATCATGGAAAATGGAATTACAAATAACTAAAAATATTCAAGACAAAAACAGAAAAAAGTCTTCGGCATATCTTCATCCTTTACACGCATCTGATGATATCATGACCACAAGTAAATATTTAAGAACCATCTTTCACCCTTCAGTTGATCAAATAAATAATAAGTCCATGGATGAGGATGGTGATTCTTTATTATCACTTTTTTTAGGCGATGATAATCGATAGAAAACCAAAAACTACCATAATCCTTCATCACGAACAAAACTGCTGCACCGCATGGCAACACACTTGGCCGAACAAAATCGCAACATAATAGGCCATCAATGTATATAGGTAGATATTTTATCTCATAAGGGGCCATCCTATATGGAGACATAGAGATATGAGACGTTCAGGGATATAGTGAGATCCCAAACTCGATCTCCCATCGAGGGGGTAACGCTCCAACCTATTCTAGAATGACATCATGGTACTCCTCTAAGACCCTATAAAACCCCAACTACTGAACCTCTGAAGAACACATCATCATCGCAACCATCAAGGATCATAAAGATGGAACATGCCCATGACCTATCTGAGGATCTCTCCCACTAACAAACACCCCTTTCTCTCCATCCTTATCAATGAAAAAGACACTCTTCTTAAAGCCATCCATGATATACTTAACTTAATACAAACAATCCATTTCCATAATGACATCATATGGGTGTATTCATAAATGTAATAAATCTCCCAAATGGATATGTTTCCCCAATACTAGCTCATAGTCTTTACATAATTCAAACAAGTCAGTTTGACCTCCAACTGGCATTGTCAACGCCAAGGGAACTGGACTCTTCTCTACCTCAAGTCCAAAATCATGGACAATGGTGGGTGATATGAATGGTTTGTCTCTCTTGAATCAAACAAGGCATACACCATTGTAGAAAACAAGAAAATGGTACCTTGAACGACATCTGGTTCACCTGGAACATGGAATGCTAGAGCGTGAAGCTGACCACGACCTCCTCCATGGCCTCTCTGAACCTGATGATAACCACCACCACAGTCTCGGTCTACTATTTGATGTCGAGGGGAATCATGGGGCTCTCCTCTACCTACCCCATCTACCCTCTATTGATCTAAAGTTGGTGAAATAGTTGTTGCTGTGTCGGCTGGAGCAGTCTAATCGGAGGAAACTGGAGCACAGCACATGGTGTACAATGGCCGCTCTGATGGTCCAGGACTCCCGCTGCTAATCAACATGACCACCACAAGAAAAAATAACTCATGATCCATTGGCACAGTCCTTAGAGTTACTGACTCTAGTGAAATGAGATGTGAATGGTTGGGACCTACCCTCTGTTGAATAAAAACTTTTCTTCCATGAAAACTGAGATCCCTAGACCACAACTCTTATTCATGAGGAATAGTTTAGATTAACCTTTCATGATGATCTGGTCCTATCCAATGTCATCTTACAACCTATTCCCTCACCCGTACCTCAGGATATATTTTCAACAAAAATGGGGTGACCTGGTGCAGGAACCTTGGATGCAAAGACTCCTCGAAATTTCTCTCACATTCCTCCACATTTCGAAACATGTCCGAATCATTTCGTAAAATGTTCTTGAATGGGATCCCAAATTCATGAAAACCAGAGATCCCCTATGCATGGGTAAGAAGATTCTAGAGACAGGATGCCTTCACAGTTGAAGAAATAAACTAGACTCTAAATCTGTGTCCAAACTCCTCCGATGAGATCACTAACTCCTCACGATCCTTGAGGAACAAGAACCCCCACTGCCTCACTGCACCATGCAGCATCATCACAACCAAGGACACCCACTGCTCTTTCTGAGCACGAATCGAAATGAAGACGATATGGACCTCCTATGACCAGTCTTTTGTGACTACATCTAAAAAGTTACCCTCGTACTTCTGCAGATTCTAGTGCTAAAACTCCCTGAGTGTCTTCCTCCATGTGTCATCGTTGTCAACCTCTACCCTTCGACGATCTGCTAGAACAACCTGTTGGTCATTTTCTATGCAGACATGATAGAGAGGTTAACCTGGAGGAATTCCTGTAATCAAATTGTTATTGATCCTAATCCAAGAATATGAAAGACGAAACATTAATTAATTAATTATTTTGTTTTATTTATTTTAGGTTACCTTATCCCAAGAACTACCCATTCAAACACAGACACAAAGATGAATGATGCATGATCCTTTCCTAGGTCTCTCATCTGATTCTAGTATCACCTCATTTAGTAGCGATTGTAATATTAATGGTCAGTACATCAGATCGTAGGGGGCCCTAAATTCCTACATCTTTGTCGG
The DNA here is from genome assembly GCA_963277665.1 of Viscum album. Classification (NCBI taxonomy): domain Eukaryota; kingdom Viridiplantae; phylum Streptophyta; class Magnoliopsida; order Santalales; family Viscaceae; genus Viscum; species Viscum album. The sequence goes on from OY728132.1 coordinate 1,972,880,419, forward strand.
TCTACAGGGTTTACCTTACTTGCTAAACTAGAATGACATTGTTTCGCAACCAACCCATGAATCCTCACCAGTGCCTAACTCCAACCTCCATCATATCACTGAACTAGACCTCTGACACCCCTCTATCACAACCCCTCCCCACAATGTGTACCCCTTCTCGGCCTGAATTGTTAGAATGGAGATAATGAACCCCGATTCCCCCCTGCAGTAGGTCCCGGGTAGGCGACTAGCACCGAGGGTACTGTAACACACAAAATTGGTGGCATTACCCTCTAAGAGAATACTAGCAGAAGAGAGGGAGATAAGATATAGTCCAATCAACTACAACATATACTGATATATAAATGAAAACCCAAGTACACATATGAAATTTCAAGTATATGTTCTTCAACTTGAATGGAAAAAACTGCAACTACCAAAAAGAATGTAAAAACAACAGCAACCACAATCCTGAAGTGCTTCTAAAACCCCAAGCTAGTAAAAACCATGTTGATTGGAAACCTGCTTCAAGTGACCTAAAAAACAGTTATATATATATATAGGGTGAGTATAACAGTATACTCAGTAAGATCCTCCCCGAAGCCTCTCGTGCAATAGTAAAGAAAGCATGCTAAATCATAGTGAAAAACAAGTGAAATTAACTCTTCAACTAAATATTTATAATATGGTCACAACCTCACCATGGATACTCTCACCAAGTAATGGATACAATAATATATCATATAATAAATAATATCAAGGGTACCCCCAAAACCACTTCCCTATCAGTTTTCCACTTTTCACCAACATCACACGTCCTGAGCATCACTCTCTAAAAAGGATTTCCTGCAGACACCTGGGCGAAGCACCACAGCTTGAACCTCCTGTAAAAAAAACCACCACGCCCACCAATGAAAAGTAACCAGGTAGTTTCTTGGAGCCACCACAACCATCATAACATGTTTCATACATCGATTATCCTACCTCAAGCAATTACTGCCCATACACAGAGTAAGGATCCTCAATCCATCACAACCTATACATGTTACACCTGTAGTACTCCATATAAAACTATATCTAGGAGATATGTGTGTGAATAACCACAAGCCATTACTTCCACTTACACACATATATGTGGAAAACTAACCAATGTGCCTTCCTGCAACAGTAACTACCAAGAGAATAGAGTGGGCCATAGGGTGTAGTTAGCCATCCATCCTCCCATCGGAATGTTGTGGAAAACACTCCCCCCCAGGGCACAGAAGCCCCGAGGTGTCATTTTTTCCTTATTGATAGGGTTGAGTAGCATATAAAAACATAAAAAGTACAAAATATACTATAACTCACAACCACACTATGGGTATAACCTAGTCTTAAACATTACTATAGATAACGTCTCTTACACTCAAGGATGCATATTCTAATACTAGGGAATCTATAAGCACACAACCATTTAAATATCTTATTAAGATTACTTCATTCCCTTTTTATCAGTTCAACTTTACATTAATTAATTCTTTAAACATTAATTAACCATGAACAATTCCACATTAAATTTTATTAGAATTTCACCCAAAGTCATCTATAAGAAAATAATACCTCATCATTATGTTCCAAAAACTCCATAACCATGGGTTAAAACCATTTATTAAATTATTCATTATAGAATAACTTTCCCATATTCCAAGGAATTCTAGAAAAAAATTCTATGCTACTAAACACAAGGGGGGTGATCATGGTGAGTAAATATACTACATGTCGAGTCTTTTCTGCGTATAGTAAGTGCATATACCCATCCTTCCTTAAGAATATAAACATGGAAATAATGTGGCATAACCCACGTGTCATATCCTCTTTCAGAAGAAGTGTATGTAAGTCTATATGCCTTGAGTGGTGGGGAAAATAATAGCCGATAAACAACCAATCAAATTTCAGCAAACATCCGAAAATCACATCCTTCCAATTCCATCATCCCTAGTGTCCTCACCGACACCCACATGCATAAACTGATCCATCTCGCCACCCTAGGAATAATATGCTAAAATAACCAAAAACCTCAATTCCCCCACATATCACAACAGCAATACAAAATCACATGACAGTAGAAGTAGTAGGAAAACAAACCCCACATTATGTCAGCTCTTGTCCCTTTAACAATCAAGAGGTTAAATTAGAACACCTTTAAGAATTATCAAAAAATCATTTCTTTAATCCATATTGAATTAACAGATTTGTTGTTCATAGGTTCCATTTTCAGGAAACCTAATCAGTAAGCTATCACAAATAATTAAACCGGCATACTATGCCAATTTGATTAACTAACAGTTATAACTAGAACCAAATTTGTTTTCATGCCTCTTTATCATTAGTCATTAAATTATTAATTAATAACTATGTATGTTCTTTACCAATTTACATCCAAATAACTAGATAATAAAAGAATCCATAGATATCACACTATATAGAAAAACACGAGGCAATAACATTCGATCGATATCAATTTATTTATCCAGTTAAAATATTTATAATGTAAATTACATTGTAATCTATTGGGATTAAACATGATAAAAATATAGTTTCACATAAAAGAAAGATAATCAACGATTCCCCTACCTCAAACAGTTGCTCACGTTCCAGATCCACAACGGGTCACGATCCTCCTCTGGTGACAACTGAATCCACGTGAGGATGGCACAGTACGACTGCACCAACCAAACCCCAAGATAAACCCCATTTGAAGCATGGAGAATACATTCTATAATATAGAAAGGAGAAAGAAGAGAAGATGATCCCCAAAGTAATGACGATAAACAATACCATATATAAAAGATTGACTAATATAGCTTAGTTGCATCAAAAAAGATCAGAACAAATCCAAGGAGTATAGTTTTTTTGAAAATACGACATGAAGGATAGAAAGGTTATATAATATCATATCTGAGAACAAATAGGATGGAAAATGGAGGATGATATCTTGACCCTTTCCAAGATCTAATGGGGTGATGGTTTAAGATATACATAATTCCTAATTAAAATAGGATTTCATTAACCCACTCAGTTTGACCAAGTAAAACCATAACAAGACATAGGAATAATTAATATAGGATTGATGGCCTTTGAATATGACTTACGTGTCCTTAAAATAAGGATTTAAATGTATTTTATGACAATGGAAACATCAATGAGTTGAACTATAGGAAGATGGAAACAATATTCACCTTTAATTACTGTACACCTACTTTTTCTGTACACCTACCATTACAGGACACTGATATACCTCACAGTTCTGTAAATAATGCAGACCTACCGTCATTGTACACCTACCGTTACTATGAAACTACTGTTAATATAAACCTCTGGTTAGAGGTTACTGATAGAGGTTACCCATAGACCTCACTGTTATGGAAACACTGTAGACCAAACATTATAGTACACCTACCGTTACTATAAACCTACCATTAGAGGTTACTGATAGACCCCACCATTCTAGAAACAATATTCACTGAACATCACTGATAGAACTATTCACCGAACCTCACTGATATAAAACTGTTCACTAAACCTCACATATAGAAGACAGTTCAATGATCCTCACTGATATAGCACTGTTAACTGAACCTCACTGAAAGAACACTTTTCACAAAACCTCACTAATAGAACACTATTCACCGAACCTCACTGATAGAACACTGTTCACTGAACCTCACTTATATAACACTGTTCACCGAACCTCACTAATAGAACACTGTTCACTGAACCTCAATGATAGAACAATGTTCACTGAACCTCACCTATAGTACACCGTTCACTGAACCTCACAGATAGAACACTATTCATTGAACCTCACTGATAGAACGTTGTTCACTAAAGATCACTGATAGAACATTGTTCACTGAACTTCACTGATAGATCATTGTTCACTGGACCTCAGGGATAGAACACAATTCCCTGAAGCTCACCAATAGAACACTTTTCACTATACCTCATTGATAGAACATTATTTACCTACCGTTATAGGTTACTGATAGAGGTTATAGATAGAGGTTACTAATAGAGGTTATCCATAGAACTGTTCACTGATGGAATTGTTCACAGAATTGTAAATTTGGAAAAATTTTAGGGATATGTCCCCTTGACCTCCCGGAACACCTCAAACACCATTTTTAACAATGTAATGGACCAAATAGGTCCAAGTAATTACAATACTTATCTATCAAAAAAATATTTAATTAATTTATCTAGTGATAATATTAAATAAATGAAACCCACAACAACTCATTTATGTATATTCAATTAAAAAATACATTTAAATAAATTAATTTATTCCATTATCCAAAAAAATATAGACAATATGGTTTGACATTAGTGGTATGATATAATTTTTGCAAATTGTGTGTCCACTACTAGACACCTACTTTATTATTCACAGTTGACCCGCATGATTTCGTCTAATCGTAACTAGCTTGTACGACTATCACTGTGTATTCTAGTTCTCCCAAAACCCATTATGACGTTTAAGAAACTCATCAATCCTTTACCCAAACATGTTATGAACAATTTAAATGAATCCAACTCGGGAAACATCTTTCCAAATCATTGTTTTAAAACTGAACAATGTAGTAAAAAGAAACAAAAAAAAACATTCACTTTATTTTCTCGGTCAAAAAAAAACATTACAAATAATTAAAAAAAAAATTAATTCTTCATATGGAATATTATTATTATAGTTGATCGAAAAATAAATAAAAAAATTTATATTTCAACCATAGATGTACACTATTTATTATGTGATTTTTTAAAATATTCAATTAAAAATTATTTCTATTTAGATGATTTTAAAAGGAAAATATAACTTGAAATAATAACATTGAAAATATAATGTATTGAAAATTAGTTATTTGTGAAGTTTTTTTATTTATAATTTAATTTATGTGATTTATTGAATTTTTTGCAACCACTAATATCAATTAAGAATAGTTGGCAGAAAAAAATTGTTTTGAATGGTTTAAATTGTTTAAAATATCACAAATGTAAAATGAAAAATTATTTTATGGATGTAATTTTTCATTCTCGTAAATTTTTATGGATATATATTAAATAAAATATTACCAAGGGAATGTTTTCTATCTCAAATGATGAAATGAAAAATAATATTTATCCAAAAAAATATCACTACAATCAAGCCATATTAATTATATATTATATATATAAATACATACGTTGATATAAAAAATACCAATAAATGAAATGTGAAATATAAAATCATGCTGAAAAAATATTTTAAAATTATATTACATAATTCTATATTATATAATTTTTCCAGAAGCAATGACAATACTTCTAAATCGTTGATATGGTGATCATTTACAGTTGAATCATATGTGTTTTAATAAAATAGAAATGATTAATTTTCATGGAATTCAAAAATGATAATTGCATTGTATAGAAGTAATTGTAACATTTTCAAAAGTTAATAATTTGATATCTTCATTAATTTTTGAGACATAATTTTTTATACTCTTAAATATTTTAATTTTTTCCCTTTTTTATATATTTTAAATCAATATGTCGTATTTCTTATTATGTAGAACCTATTGGAATGTAAATGTGGATATTATAAAGATTACATATTTATCCAATGGTTGTATAAAAAATTAATTTTATTGTTTCTATAATTTTAATATCAATCTAATATATTTATGTCCCTTATAAAAAATGTGTCATATTTTAATGGAATATATATTTTTTTTAAAAAATGAATTTGATATTGGATTTACCATTTTCATTAACATAAATTTAATATTACATTTTTAATTGTTCCAAATATACAATTAAATTGATAAACAAGTACATCATATATAGTTTAAAAATGTATAAATGGGTTAAGGTATGTATTATGCAGATGAAGAATCCAAAATTCATTTAATTGGGGGAATATTTTTCAACATAATTCTATTATATTCATTCTTATTATGGTTGAATGCGAAACATTTTCATAATTCTAGGATCTATTTCGTTCAAAAATTTAATGATATTAAGAATGATAACTTCATTGAAATATCATAATTTATTTTTTTGTTTTAATTTTCTACAATGTAAATATTGTATCATTATGTGTTGACAAATACATGGGTCCCATTAATCATTATTCTTTTGATATCTATTACTCATGAAGATGATTTTTATTTAAATTCCATCTTCATTTGATATTTGATATTAACATTATTCACATATTCATGATATTGTCGGTAATTATATATTCATGGTTTCACTTTATTTTACAATAAATAAGAATAATTTTTTTAAAAAATAATTAATATATATATATCAAAGTAAATTATGGAAACAATTATAATATCGCTGAAATTATATAATTTAATTTTATGGAGAGTATTTGAAAATATTTTTTTAATTTACATATTATGATAAATAATATTATCTAAATAGGGAATATAATTTTATAATATAATCTAAATATATATTGAATCATTTTGATAAAAAAAATAGTTCACGATAATTTAAATTATGAAATCAAATATAATATTGGTTAAATTAAATTTTTAAATACACCTTAAAAATTAAATATTTAAGGATATCATTTTAAAAATATTGAAACTAAAATTTCCTATAATGATATTAGGATAATAAAAATTATGAATCAATATATATATATATATATATTTAAAAAATATGATAATGTATTGTAGGTATATAATTTGAATACACGAAAATAACTTGAATTTAGGGTAATATTGACGATTTATAAAATTATTCACATAAAATATAAAGGAAATAAATTAATATTTAAATTAGATTAAATAGTTTGTTATTAATTGATTTTATTTAATATTATTTTCATAAATTCAAAATGATGTGTAAGAGAAATATTTGACATATGGATATATATTTATGGTAAAAAAGAGATATTTTTTGCAAAAATTAATAAAAACACAAAAACCCAATGGTTGGTAATGTATATTGAAATACATGAAAATGAAATGAGGTATGTCAATCCTAGAATCAGATATTGATGAATTAAATGGGGTACCATCCAATTTTAAATTTTAGTTTATTGAATAGTGTTTTCTGAAATTAGATAATCAAATGATATTATTTAAAACATGCTCAATATGGTACATTAATTATATTATTTTCTATCAAATAATAATCCTAATAAAGAAACCCCTTTACTAATTCTCTTTCATACAATTGGATTCCATCAAATATGAGTTATCCCTATTAAATATAATGTTCACATTCCAAATATATTATTGATTATTCCTATAAGTAATGTTATACATATCCAATGAGATATGCCTAATATGTAATAACAATTATTATTCACTTTGAAGGATATAATATTCATTGAGAATTTTGTTTTCCACACATATAAATATGTTGATCATTTCATAATGAACAAAGACTCATGATTTCATAAATAAATGTATCATTAGTATATGATATACCCACTCTCTTGGCTTACACTCCCTCATCATACCTCATGATGAGGAATAAAAAGGAAATTACATACAATTTTACAAACATATTATACAAAACCTTATCAAAATTTATATCTCATCATCAATTAGGCACCCCTTATTGTAATATTTATATATCCCAAATTTATTTTATCATGATATGTAATAATGACGATCATCACCTTTACTATGAGATTTATAAGTCTTGGATGTAAATTATTTATGAGGAGGTGAATACATATAATGTTGATTCTTATAACAAGGATATATTTTTAATTATAAAAGAACCCCAATCTTGTTCCGCTCACAAAATTTCGGACGATGTGTTTATATTAAAACAAGTTACTGAAGAGGAATCTCAGTACTCACAAGATGGGATAACCACATTAGGTGACTCCATGGGTAAGCATAGTTTTGAACCTAACTATACAGTCATTTCGAAAAATATCAGGGCTTCTTCAATGTATTTTTTGGATAAAGAGGGATTCCAAATTGTCTCATAAAAGAACTCAAAGTCCTCATTTTACACTCTAGTGGTGGAGGCATAGTCAATTTTAGGGACTGTAAAGACTATTAAGAGTGATACATAGTATTTGACTGATAAAATATAGGATGAGGGAATGCTGAATTCAACATGTGACATTTCTCAGATCAAATGGAAGGATTGAAAAGAGGATAACATCGATTCTGAAAGCAAAGGTATAGAGACTCTTTATGAAAGACTTCATTTTCACCATTAACATATATAGATATCAACAGGTCGTGGGCGAGGTTATTGATAGTCCCATTGGAATGAAATTCTATAATAAAAAAGGATGCCTGTGAAAGAATGGTGAGAAAGAAAAATAATAAGAATTCACATTGGTTTTTGCCTTTGTTTTCCCATACTCTTTTCGGTTCCAATCTTATTATTTCTCTTTATAGTATTAAAATCTCTACAAGTAATATGGAATTTAATAATGAACTAATATAGATAGGATTGATCATATAAAAATCCACCCACAATAAAAAATAGTATAGTTTAGTTTTAATTATTTAAAAGAACCGTTTTCATAAATACGTCTATAATAACATAGAGGAAAAAAATTCATTGGAATCATATGTGATATAAGTGACATATAAAAGATACAATTATCCAATATATGAAAAGCATAAAAATATTTTTTATCGATATCATACTAACTAAAATTATATAAAAAAATAAAAATAAAGTAATAACTAATTTCCCCACTCTCTAGTACAATAAACTCCAGCACATGCAGCCACTGGCAAGACATTATAATTGATTTTTTATAATTATTTGATCCCCCCAATCACCGTATAAAATAAATCAAATTAAAAGTTTATAATACATGTATATATATCTGATATAATAAGTTACATTCCCCAAAAAATGTAAAACCTTCATAGCATAGATTATTGGTAAATACAAATCTTTTATGATTCCTTATTTAATAGAGGAATCATATTTTTATAAGCAGAATTACAAAAAATTATAGGTATACTATAGAAAATTTTTCATATAAATATTTAGTTACAATTATTAATGTAGTCATCCATATAAGAAAAAAGTAATAATAAAAAACAAAATTTCAAAAAAAGACATATCGTATGAAAATAACACATCGTGGTATAATATACAGAAACCCATGATGATGATACAACCCTTAAATAATTTAGGTACCCTGTAATAATCAATATATAAACCAAATAAATTTTGCATGTATCAATCCTCAAAAAACCTAAGGGTTCACACTAATCATCAGGGGTCGCTGACTAGTTTTAACTGTGTCGAATACAATAAGGGTAAAATTAATAGACAAGCTCTAGACATTATAAAATGATATATAAAATAATAAATTATTTATGTGTATGAAATACATAGATAATTTTTTAGGAAAATTATAATTTAAAAGATATGTACATGATAGATATGTCCATGATTCATACATGATCTATTTTATTCAAATCCTAATTCAAACCCTACAAAAAAAACACCGCAAATTAAAAACAAACTATAATGATTCCAGCATAAATGAAACACTCAAATGGGATTTCATAAATTTTATATCGTAATTTACGTTTGTATAAAAAAATAAAACGTGATATAATAAAATTTTAAATTTCCACAAGTAGTTAGAAACTAAAAAGAACTATATAAACAATAGGTGAAAAATACCCATATGTAGAGGATCTATATCCATAATAATCACTTATATTCTTCAATGAAGATATATTTCAAGTCTGACTAATTAGTCCAACATTTATTCATTATAAAATATTTATAATGAAATTAGACCATAATACAAGTCATTTAATATATATGGAATCATGTATTCTTATATGATAGTGATCTTTAAACCAAAAATAATTAGGAATTGTAATGGGTACATTGGGTTATATAAATCATATATATTTTAACCTTTTTTTTAAAAATTCCCCATTTGGTGTTTAACTATATATATATATATTAAATAATGTCCTAGACAACATATAATTTATGTGTGAAAATTTTATAAATACTTATAAAATATCAATATATGATTATTATCTATAATGACATGATATCAATGAATTATGTATCCTAAAAAACTTTCTATGTTATAGAATATAGATATTATTAATAAGAAATATAATCTATAACACTGAAAACATAATATTATAAATTAATATCATGTTATAGATCCACCATTAGGGATCTAAAGCTCAAAATAAAAAAACTGAGCCATAAAATCATTTTTTATTCTAGACATCATATCAAATAAGACTATTTATATGTCACAGACGAATATAAAAGTAGATTATTGACCAAAAAATAACACATCAGGGAAGCCAAAAATCTATTCAATATAAATTGAAAAATAAATAATTTTATATAATGCAATTTTTTACATTATTATAATGATATATCATACCAGTTCATTATAATGAGTTAGGAGGAATTATCAAATTATTAAAATCCAATCAGTATTACGTTTTATCATATATGTATTACAACCCTGTCACTTTAATTATTTTCATGTGTTAAGTGTTTTTAATATGATTAATATTCTATATATTATCAATATATTATAAGAAAAAAGATCAATGTAGTGCAATTGATATATTCTAGATACCCATATAAAAACTAGAACTATTTTTTATGTAGTGGTGAATACATAAAATCTACAAAATGAATGACATATGTTTTATTATTAATATCATGAATAATATGAAAAAAATATTTTAAAGTTGAAGGTGGTCATGATAAACTTAAACTTAAGAGAGAATATAATTTTTTAATTTATTTTTTGGGATTTTTTAGTTTTAAATAATAAATTTTTCTGGCCGAACCTGAATGGGAAGAAATTTGTAGTTTTTATGATAATAAATAATTTTCCAATTTCAGCCTTTTATTATTACAAATAAAACATTATTTTCAAAACCTTCGTTCTAATTGATTTAAAATCAGTCATCTCCTCATCAAAAATTCTACTCATATTTTATTATATATAATGACTATGACATGGAACTCAACAATGTAAAAAAATATTGTAATGTTTTCTTTACTAATAAATTTTGTTTTCATCATAAAGATGATTATGTATATAATTTGAAAAATAACACATGCTTTAACCCATAATAAAAATTGTACATTATTCATATTTTTATTACACCATTAAAGGTTATTATGGATATGAACTATAATGTTATGTCAAAATTTCTAATTCAAAGATCAGCATAGTTTAGTAACATTTTGTAGAAAAATTTATATACTCCAACAATCGTATTAATTATACTAATAATGGGTGATTAAATTATTAGGATGTTCCCAATTAAATATATGTTATATTGTGATATATTTTTATAATGTTTGTAATAACCTATAATAATTACATTTAGGATCAGGTATTTTCTTATCAATTCATTAATAAATATTAAAGTTTATTATAAATAATTTTTAAAATTTATTTATATTGTTTCAACTAATAAAAATTTTGGGTTATAAAAACATTAAAATTTCATTTTAAAAAATGTTATATATTTTATAAAACATATGAAAATCAAGAAGATGGATGCTCTTTAAAAATTAGATATATGTGGTAGGAAAAGATTCCAAAATTGTGTAGAAAAAAATTATTAAACATATTAATTACATTTTGACAATTCTATTCCTTAGAATAAATTAATTCTTCTTCATTAATTTATTATTAATATAGTAATAGGGAGTTCATTGAGTTTGAGTAATATATATTATTTGAAAATGAAAATAATTTTTTATTATATTTATGAATAAATGTAATAGATGAAAAAAAATACAGAGGAACAAAATATCGATCCCAATTTCAATAACCCATGTCAAGGTCTAGATTATTTCATTTTCATAAGATAAATAGAATATCATCTCGAGTGATAGAATAGATTATTTTTTCTTGGAATAATGTATACATAAATGAATATCATTTATATTTTAAAGAAAAAAATAAGAAATATACGTTATTATAGAATAAAATAATTCCTAATGCATCATGTGCACATTGTAGGGATTTTCTATTTGATTAATTGGAAGGACATAATAATCTGTTAAAATCGCGACTGAGGTTAATAATATTTTAGCATTTGAAATAATTTTAAAAAATAAAATTTTAGAAAAATGTTTGAATGTATTTTTTTAGGAAAAAACAATTTAATAGTAATAATAAATAATCAAAACAATGAGTGCGACCTATAGTGGAAAATTACATATTTTATGTAAAGAATAAAACCAAGACTCTATTCAAATTTCTAATAAATTAATAATGTGACCCATTATAAAAATTACATTAATATTAATATAAAAACATTTTCTGAAAATAAAAAATGGTTTATTATGAATAAAATAATATATCTGTAGTTATATAAAAAATATAAAACATTTTATGATATAAAAAATATTTATTAAAATATTCTCTTTCCCAAAGAGATAAATATAGTCGGATATTATTAAAAACATTATATCAATTATCTGAAGTTAAAATGATAGTAAAATGATTATATTAGAATAAAACATAATGAATAAATGATGAAGAATAATATGAAATGGTTTTATTATCCAAAAATAATTTAATTTTCGTCAATGGATATTCAATCAAAAACATCTTGATTATAATGAAATTGTGAAATAAGCATTTATTTGATAAAAAATTTATTAGAGAACAAATGAATAAATATTTTATCAGAATAAAATGAAAAAATTGGTATAAAATTTTAACTAAAATATAAAACTATAACACCCCATGCTTCCACGTTAATCGTCTATTTGAATAATACAATAGCGTGTGTTGTACGCAACTCCGAGTTCTAGCACACCCCAACAAATCAAACTAGCCATTATGAACATTAATACCCACTTTTTTAGATTTTTAAAATTTTATCTTCCAAAATGGAATTCTTTTTTGGATTTGGAATATTGAAATTTTCTTAGGGTGAAATTTTCATTATTTTTTTGAAAACATTCCATTTTGGATTAATTCTGAAAACCACTAAGTTATTGTTTAAAACTGATTTATTTTAAATAAATTTTTATTTTATTTAAATTTATTTTAGGTCAAAATATATACATAATACCTATATAACTTCAATTTAATTCGTTGGAGTATGTTTATAATAATTTTAGATTTATAGAAATTTTATTAAACTTTTTACCCTCTTTTCCCCACCTCCTAAGAGCATTTACAAATTTACATAAAACATAATTTTACCACTTTTGTTAGTTGAATTTTAAAATACTGAGAGACAAGGTTGATATTAGTATGTAAAATGTGGTTCCATAAGATGAAAATAATTTTTTGTGAATAATAACTTATTATTTTAATTTAGAATAGTTATAAGTAAATATGGTATTTAAGGGTAAAATGGTATTATTATTAACCTAAAACATGTCCTAATTATATTGGATAAGTGTAATTAGAACAAAAAGAAATTTATAAATAATATATGATCCATTAGGTCCACTTGGATATATTAGAACATATATTATTATTTAAATCAAAGAAGTGTTAAAAGGGTTAAATTATTTGTTTAATAACTAAACGATATTTTTTAGTAGGATACACATAAGATAAATTCTACTATAAATATTCATTATAAAGATAAAAAAAATTTATACATAATGGTATTTTATTTATAAATTTTTTAAATTAATTAATTAAATTTATTTATGGCAAAATGATGATGTAGTAATAAACTAATTAATGAAATACTAAAATAATTGATATTATAAATATCCAAATAAATGTAATTTGAGACTTTTTATAAATTAAACTAATTTTAATGGTTAATATGAAATTTTAGGGTTGGTTAGATGAATTTATTTCAATTTCATAATAATGTTATTAATTTTTAAAAATCATAATACCAAATATTTCCAAAATTTAAATAAAATAGTATTTTAAACAATTATTTTATTATTAATTGATATTCTATTCCTAAAAATCAATTGATTGTCCAAAAAACTTATATAATGATTGGTGTATCATTATTGAACTACTTGGGGTTCCCTTGAATTTTTATAGTATGTTTATTAAGCATGTCATAAAAAAATACAAAGAGACATGGTAAATGTAAAACTATTTAGCTAAGAGTTAAATCTAAAAGATAAAGTTAATATAGTGACCTAAACCTATCTAAAACTAATTGAATGATTTTTTTAAGAGCCATACCCACCTAATCCTTCAAATAATACATTTTAGAACCATTAGAAACTGAATATGGTTTAATTATAAAATAATATTTATAGTTTTTCATGTGGTTCCCCTCAACCCACTTATAAATGGGAACTAACCCTTATCTATAATTCACATCTTAAAAAAATAATTTCACAGGCAAACCCGTAACATATACCCTCTAAACTGTACTCCCTTTATCCTAGAGGCCTTCTATTAATCATAAATCCAACCTATGGATCCCTATTGTTCCAATAAAAAAGATGAACTTGAAAAAGAGGTAAATTTTTAATCACCATTTTGATGTTCTATCCATATTCCACTTATTATTTATTTGTTGTTTCCATTATAAAATAATAACTACAATATATTATAGGTACTGTGTTGTTATTCTAAAATTTGTACAACAGTATTCATTATTCTATCCATCCATTGAAAAAAATATCACCATATGTGCGTACGTACGTCTTACCGTCTCCACATCGTTGTGTAATTGTTATTCAATTCATTATTATTTGGATGGGTATAATAAAGATGTGTAAATGATTTAAGTAATAAATATAAAATGATAATTTTTATGTATATTTGACATAACTTCCAATTATAATTTATTTTAATATTAAAATAATGATATTATCACTCGTGCGTACGTACGGATTACCGACTACATGAACACGATGAGATTCATTCCCCATCATATCCATTCGATACTAATTTTCATTAGATGCTTAAAAATAATATTTAATTACTTTAAATAATTCTTAATATGAATAAGATATATCCTATCCATAACAAGCAATACTTATGTAACAAATCATATAAAGGAAAACAAATTAGTTAACACCCAAAATGACGATAATACTAAGATACTATCAACAATGAAATGTTAAAATATCATATTTGATAACATATTAATGAATATTAATCATTTATTATTTGATAACAATTATTTCACCATTATATGAGTGGATAACCTACCCCCGAACAAGGAAAAGTACAAGGTAAGGGTTAATTAAACAACCTGTTTATTATTTGAGGTTTTTTTTACGTTAGTATCTACCAGGAACTCTTTATCATCCACATCTATGTTTCTTAAAAAATTATTCGAAAACATTTTTAATGTTTAATAGACTATGGTTTAATGTCAATTATACCATTTTCTGAATTTTTATAATGTTTTTTGAATGGAATCTTCCTCCTATTTTCCAACAAGGTACTTTATGACATTTTTTAAATGACTAAGGTAATATTGTTTCTTTTAACTTATATGGTGGGTGTTTCTAGTTTCCACTGTTATAAATTAATCACATCTTCCCTTGTATGCATATAAAAATGTTTCAAAAATAAATTTTTCCTTTTATAATCATTTTAATTTTTAATTAATTCAAAATAGAATGAGATATTTCCCTAAAAATGATTTGATTTCATCTATTTCAATATCCTTTGATTGATTTTAAGCTTAATTGATGTTGATTTATTATGATAAGAAACTTCTAAATTGTATTGATGTTTTTGTGTTATGTTTGACAGTGGATGTGTTATTTTCATTCCATTCATTTTTTATGGATAAAATATCTACATTTTGTATGCCAGTTGTAATATGATTGTTTATGTTATATTTAAACCATTTTATATTAGTACTGTGTTGGACTTTGTAAATGATGTGTGGATCCTAATATAGCTTATTTATGTGCTGGTAGGTCTCATGATACAAACTTGTCTCTTGGGAAAAGGCCTTGAAAAAATATTATATGTATTATTGGGACAAATCCTTGAATATGTGGTTATGAAAATATGGCATTATGCATTCCATCAATAGGAATGTTTTTATTGATATTTCATGTGATTATTAGACTAGTGGAATATACATTCAAGTAAGTAAATGGAATTATTTTGATTTATATTTTCCATATTTTAATGATGTTTATGTTGAAAAGGATTTTTTAGTATTGTACATTTCCATAAATGTTCATTATTATTTATTAATGTTTCCACTATATTGTTATCCTTACATAGAATCTAAGCTCAACCCTTTATATGTTATATTTTTTCCAGTATGTGAAGAAGTGTATTAAGACTTACCTACAGGAATATGTTGAGTCAATAAGGTTTTCCTTATGACTTTTCCATTACTTATTGATTTGAAAATCACAAACACCTTATCTTTAAGTAAAATTGATTTTATAAGGAAAATTGCTTTTATAAGGAAAATTGCTTTTGTAAGGAAAATTATCCTTATCATATTTTCATCCATATTTTTCTTAAAGTATAAGATTCGGATTCATTTATATATTCTCAGAATTTTTTGAAACTTTGAAATGAAGTATTCTATTTTAGGATCTGAATTCTGGATAAGAACGGTAATAATGTTTCACTCCAAAATCCAGAATAACAACTGTGATAAAGTTTCATTCTGAATTCCGAATATGAACACTGATTAAGCTCTACTCAAGATTCAGGATACGAATCCTTATGAAGTTTGACAATGAATTATCATTATGAATTCTGATGAAGAATAATCATTACGAATTCTAATGATGAATTCACATTACGAATTCTGATGACGAATTCTCATTACGAACTCAAAAGATGAATTCTCATTACGAATTCTGATGATGAATTACCATTACAAATTCTGATAAGGAATTCTCATTACGAATTCTGATGATGAATTCTCATTTGGAATTCTCATTCCGAATTCAACTATTAAACAGAATCTGATCATCTTTGTTTTATACACCCCGAATTTATTTAGACTCTGAAAATTATTTTTGGTTTGACTCCGAACATTCATTTTTCTTACGTTGTTATAATATGTCTACTCTTTAATATTTTTTCTCACTCCGAACATTCACTCTGAATATTCACTCCGAACTTTTTACGACTTAAAACGATGTCATACATTCTGTTTCACATATTTTGTTATAAAAATGATGTCGTCTATTCTGTTATAAACTAACCATTGGATAAGTTACACGTGTACAGGTCCCTCCGAATTTCTTGAAAAATATGATCGTTGGAAGAGGGAGTTGACCTTTGAAAATTTTCCTATAAATAGGATATCATTTGAAAGAGCTCACAACAACTTTGTTTTACATTGTGCATACATGCTGTTGAAGTGATTTCTAGAGAGAGAGGTTCTTAATAACTCTCAATGCTTCGTGTGACTCCGAATGTTGGTGATTACATTCGAGGACTTCCTGGGATAGGAAGACAGAGGTGCCAACTACCTTGAAGTTGAGGGCCTCCATACTGAGGAAGACATAGGTTGCCAACAACCTTGAAGTTGAGGGCTTCTGGGGATAGCAAGATAGAGACTCCGATCTTCGTATCGAGGGCTTACCCTGGTGTGGGTAAGACAGACATGCTTGAAAGTATAAATCAAGGGACCTTTATCCATGGTTGTTGGATTCCCTTCTCTTTTGGTTAAAAGACTTATATCTTGTTACTTGTAGTTCTACTACTTGTTTATTTTCCATTGTATATTTTATTGTAAGGAATGTATAACTTTCTTATACTTTCTTATTTGTACTCTGTTTCATTTAGATCTATACGCTTTAAGGTAGAATATCATATTATAATCTTTTGTTATGTTTCAATTTCCAGAACCATATTTCTGGAACCTACTTTCGGAATCTCTTTCCATGTTTTCATTCGGTGTTAGAGGTGTTGTGAATTTTCATTGTTTATCTTTGTTAAACGTAGCCCTTTCCTTTTCTTGTGGAAAACATAGTTATTCGTAACTAACATTAAAGGTTCCAAAGGAATTTTTAAAGTGTAAAATTCACCCCCCCTCTTGTATATTGAGCATCTACAACATTATTTCGATCCTACATTTGGTGTCATAGGAGGTCTCAAAATTTCTAATACTTACGAATAAGTTTTCATTTCTCTTTTTCCCATTTAGAACATTCCCATTCTGAACATTCTAATTCCGAATTTTGTTATTATGAATTTTTTTCTAACAAGTTTGTGTGCCAATGGTTGTTCTAGTATGGAATGAATTAATGTTGTTTCAATTGGTAATCTAAATCCTACAAGACCACCAATATTTGATGGTAATGACAATGAATACTAGAGAGATCGAATGAAGACTTTTGTTATTAATACTGGAGTAGAAAACTTTGTTATGCTTACTAGTGATTATAAAATTCCTGACAAGGAAGTTAGAACTTTCTCTAATCAGGAAAAGCAAGAATATCAAATCAATTATAAGGTACACAATAATCTACTTTGTTCAATGACTAGTAATATATATAGCCAAATTTCTTCTTCTGAAGTAGCTAATTGTATCTGGAAGTAGTTATAAGTTACACACATTGGAACTTCTAAATTGATTGAGACTAGAAGAGCAATGCTTAGAGCTGAATATCATGGATTCAACTTTCCTTATGGTGAACCAAAATGTAATGTTCAACAGAGATTTATGGCCATTGTTAAAAGCCTACAGTCTATGGGAGAAAAAGGTTTAGATGATGAATCTCTTGTGGACAAAATAATTTATATTATGCCCAATGAGTGGGAATCCAAGAGAACAGTTATAGATGAGAACAGAAAGGTCACTCAAAATTTCTTGATGAGCTATTTGTAACTCTTTTAAAACATGAGACAAGAATGAAGAGAGATGATGACAACATCAAAAAGAAAAATGGAAATGGTACTGTTGATTTTACAACTTCAAATCAGATGAAAGCTAAGACTCCTGAGAGAATAAATAGATCCAAGTCTAAGTAAGTTATTTTACAATACAAATCTAGTCAGAGTGAAGTCTCTGAAAATGAATTAGCAAATCTTTCTCGAAGGGTGAACAAGATAGCTGGCCAGAGAAATTTTTAATCCAAGTATAAGAAAAAGGAAAGGAAAGATAGAAAAGATCGAAAAGTCACTTGTTATGAATGAAAGAAATCTGCACACATTAGACTAGATTGTCCTTTTCTCAAAAAGAAAGAAAGGAAATAAAGGCATTCAAACAGGAACATAAATAAGTATTATAAAACCAACGCTAAGAAAGATTTGAAAGCTAATGACACCTAGAGTGCCAGTGGTGGTGACTCTTCAGATGAATATTCTGATTAAGAATCATCAGAACAAAATAATCTTGGTCTTATATCCAGATTACCTATTGATAATAATTTTCTTATAGCTAAGGTACGAAATGTTGAATCATTGAATAATGTTTCTTTAAATTCTAATGATAATAAGTATTATAACTCTTCTAATGAATAATCCTATTCTAATGAAGAAAATACATTACCTACATATGAAGAAGTCTCTAGGTTTGCTGAACTTATTGAAATTGAGAATTCCAAACTCAATAAAAAACTTTATAAGGAAAACTCTAGGAATTCTATTCTTATGAAAGAGATATCATATCATTCTAAAGATATTTATAAGAAAAATTCTGATTCTGAAATTATTTCAAAAACTCTTGAGGAAGTAAGTTCTGAGAAGATTCAACTTTCTAAAGAGTTAGAAAAATTAATTTCTAAGAAAAATGTTTTCGATCCTATCTCTAGTTCTAAAACTAATGATTTTGAGGATAAAAACTTGGTTATAAAACTCAAGTCCGAAATTTTTTCCTTAAATAAGTGTTTATCAAACATTACCCATGGTAAGGAAAATTTTGATAAAATATATTCCGAAATACAACCTTTAAGAAATAAATTTGGATTTGGTTGTGCCCATGCAAAACCAGTTTTTAGTAACAATTATTTCATTCCTCAAAGTGCCCCATTTTGTACCAAGTGTCAATGTGGTGGTCACTGGGCAATGAATTGTTCCTTAAACAAAACCCAATCTCTATGATTTAAAAAATCTTATTTCTCTAAGAAAATGTGGGTACATAAAAATTTTATTGTCTGGAAATCTCGGATCCAAACGAGTTTGGATTCCGAAAGTCTAATTTTCTTCTTGATTTCAGGAAAATAAAGATAGTACCAGCAACAACACATGGTAGAGGGATAGTGGATGTTCCCGGATCATGACAGGTAACAAATGCTATATTGAAAAGATTATCCAAACGAAAGGAGGAAAGGTAAATTTTGGAGATAATGCTAAGGTAGATATTGTTAGTATTGGTGATATAGTTTTTCTTGGTAAAAACATGATTTCAAATGTTCTTTTTGTTAAGGGTCTTAAGCACAACCTCATTAGCAGAAGTCAGTTATGTGATGAAGGTTACCTTGTGAATTTTAGGAATGATAAGTGCTTAGTTCACAATTCCAAGGAAGAATTTATTCTCTCAGCCAATAGGCAAGATAATGTTCCCACTTTGAACCTAGATGACCTTAGAAGCCAAGATTTACCTTGCCTGAGTGCAATGGAAGATCATTCATGTCTTTGGCATAGAATAATAGGTCACTGTAACCTTAGAAACTTATGTAAACTCTCTAAGAAGAAACTAGTTAAGGATCTACTTGAGAATATAATTTATTCATCTAAAGTTTGTGATCAATGTCAATATGGCAAGCAACATAAATCTAGTTTTTAATCAATCCACTACTGAAAAATGGACCTATCCCCACGGTTTTCCTCAAAAACGTGGGGATAGGTACCCCCTATACCCACGGTTTTGGAAAACCGTGGGTATAGGTCAATTTTCAAGACCTATACCCACGGTTTTCAAAAACCGTGGGCATAGGGGGGTCTATCCCCACGGTTTCCCAAAATCGTGGGGATAGGTCTTGAAAATTGACCTATACCCACGGTTTTCCAAAACCGTGGGAATAGGGGGTACCTATCCCCACGGTTTTGAGGAAAACCATGGGGATAGAAATAGGATAAAAAACCGATACCCGCGGTTATGAAAAACCGTGGGTATAGGTTTCCCATGTGTGCGTGGGAAATTTTTTTTTTTCCGCGGGAAAGATTTTTTTTTGGCGGGAGTCCTATACCTACGGTTCTTCCCTCTATACCCATGGTTTATATAACTATATTTAACTAAATATATATATATATACCCATAATTGATAGTAGGGTAGTGGTAGATGCGGAACTTTGCAGTGAAGAGGTCGTGGGATCGAAACCCGCCTGCAGCTTTATTTTAGGATCTATACCCATGGTTTTGAAACCGTGGGTAAAAGCCATTGACACCGTGGCAATTGGGAATGTTTTGTTGACACGGTGGCAGAACACCTATACCCACGGTTTTGGAAATCCATGGGTATTGGCTGGGGACCTATACCGACGGCGTTCCAGCACACGGTTCCCAAAACCGTGGGTATAGCCTATACCCACTGTTTTGGGGGCTATACCCACGGTTTTGAACCGTGGGTATAGGCCTTTTTTCCAGTAGTGATCGGTGAAGTCTCAAAAACTGATGCATTATAGTTAGTGCACATGGATCTTTTTGGTCCAACACAAACTGGAAATATTGGAGGCAAATACTATGTGTTTGTTCTAGTTGATGATTACACTAGATTTACATGGGTCTATTTTCTAGCAAAGAAGTCTGAAGCTTTTTCATATTTCAAAAGTTTTAGAGCTCAAGTTAAAAATGAGAAAAACCTTCCATTGAAAACTATTCATAGTGGTCATGGAGGAGAATTTCAAAATTCAGATTTTGAAAATTTTGTAGTAGAAAAGGTATTACTCACAAATTTTTAGCACCTAGATCTCCTCATAAGAATGGTGTTGCTGAAAGATGAAATAGAACTCATCAAGAAATAACTAGAACCATGTTTAGTGAATTTTCTATTGCTAGAAATTTCTGGACCGAAGCTGTAAGTACTGCTTTTTATACTATAAATCTAGTTTTTATTTGACATTTCCTTAATAAAACTCTTTATAAGTTATGGAATGGTAGAAAACCAAGAATATCCTCCTTCATGGTTTTTGGTTTCAAAGTATTCATTCTGAATAATAAAGATAATATACATAAATTCTCACCAAAACTTGATGAAGGGATATTATTAGGCTATTCAACAATCTCTAAGGATTATAGAGTTTTTAATAAAAATACTTGTACTCTTGAAAAAATAGTACATGTAAAATTTAATGAGTCATATCCTTTTGTTTTCAAACCATCCCAGCCTACATCCACGGATGTTTTTTCAAAAACTAATTGTCACCCTTTGATAGAAGAACCTTTTGATAAAGAAATTGTTCAAGAAGATACTTCTGAAACATTTAACCCAGAAGACATTCTACCCTATGTTGATGAACAGGCTTTTAAAAACCCAAATCAGGCGTTTCTTAAGAATCATCCCAGTGATTGTATCATTGGTGATGTAAATCAACCTGTAAGGACTATAAGTTCCTTATGAAATGAAATAGAACATCTAGCATTTCTTTCTCAATTAGAACCTAAAAGCACTGATGAAGCTTTAGGTGATGATGATTGGATCAAAGCCATGCAAGATGAACTAAATGAATTCGAAAGGAATAATGTCTGGACCTTGGTTGAAAGACCTAAGGAGACTTCTGTTATTGGAGTAAAATGGGTTTTCAGAAATAAATGTGATGAAAATGGAGTCATAGTAAGAAATAAAGCTATACTTTTTACTAAAGGATATAATCAGCAAGATAGTATAGACTATGATGAAACCTATGCTCCAGTAGCTGGACTTTAATCTATCCGTATTCTACTTGCCTTTGCAGAATTCTTTAATTTTAAACTTTTTCAAATGGATGTGAAATGTGTTTTTCATAACGGTTATGCTCAAGATGATGTTTATGTTGAACAACCTCCTGGATTTGAAAATACAAAACATCATGATCATGTTTTTAAACTTACCAAAGCTTTGTATGGTCTTAAACAAGCCCCACGAGCCTGGTATGATAGACTCACAGGATTTTTACTTCAAAATAACTATTTTATGGGAAATGCAGATCCAACTCTTTTTATAAAGAAAGATAAGAAAAATGTTTTGATTGTTCAAATTTATGTTGATGACATCATATTTGGTTCAACTCAGCAATCTTTGACAGACTCCTTTGTGAGTCTAACGAAATCTGTGTTTGAAATGAGTATGATGGGTGAGATAACTTTTTCCCATGGTTTTCAAGTTTTTCAAAAACCAGAAGGAACCTACATATCTCAACATAAGTATATTACTGATCTGCTTAAAAATTATGGTTATCAAAACACTAAGAGTATAAGTACTCACATTGGTACCTCAAACTCTTTAGATATTGATGAAGCTGGGAAACCAGTAGATCAAACATCTTTTAGAGGTATGATAGGAAGTTTACATTACTTAACAGCTAGTCGACCAGACTTAATATTCTCAGTATGCTTATGTGCAAGATATCAATCCAATCCTAAGGAATCTCATTTAAAGGCAGTAAAAATAATTTTTCGCTACCTTAAGTGAACCATGGATCTAGGATTATTTTATACCTCTGGAAATCATTTTGTTCTAAAAATCTTTTCTGATGTTGACTTTGGTGGATGTAGAATGGATAGAAAAAGTACATCCGGAACTTGTAATTTCTTAGGAGATTCATTAGTTTCTTGTTCCTTCATGAAGAAACATTCTGTAGCACTCTCCACTACTGAAGATGAATATGTAGCAGTTGGAAGTTGTTGTGCTCAAGTGTTGTGGATGAAACACACACTCACAGACTATGGCTTGAGTTTTACTAAAACTCAAGTTTTGTTTGATAACACAAGTTCAATTTCCCTTCGTAAAAACCCTTCACATCACTCTCGTGCAAAACACATAGATATTAGGCATCACATTCTTAGGGATCACACAAATAAAAGAGATATTATTCTTCAGTTTATTGGAACACATGATCAAATTGATGATTTTTTCACAAAATCCTTGCCCTCTGATAGATTAGAATACATTAAATAGTATTTAGGAATGATAATTGTAAAGTAATCCTTCTTAATTAACTTTCTGTTGAAAAAATTCTCTTTACAGCAACAAAATCCTTTTCATAGGGGAAGTATATTTGATTGTTAGATTAACTAAATTTTTCAAAGTTAGTTTTTCCAACTTTTCGGAACTAAAATTCCGGAATGTAAATTTCCAGAACGAAATTTTTCAGAATGGATGTATTCATATATAAAACTTCTGAAATGCAAATTTTCGTAATGAAAACTTCCGGAATTGAAAATTCCATACTAGTTTTTTTCATAACGGAATTTTCGTACAGAATCATTCATAATGAGTTTTTCATTTTCAAAATTTTATATTGAAATTTTCGTACTGAGTTTTCCTTACTGAGTTTGTTTTTTGTAATGAGTTTTGCGAACCTTGTCTTTTCATAGTTTTCGTAAAAATGTAACCAATTATGAATAATCTTCCTATGCCAATCCGAATGGTATGATTTCATTACTCAAGTTTTCGTAGTAATACTTTACTTGCTGTAATTTTCTTATATTTTGTTTTCAGATTATAGCTTTCTTAATTGTTTGTTTTAATAAAAACCTCAAATGATCGGATTCATGTTTTCTTGAGAATTGGTTTTCGACCGCCAGATCTGATCTCAGCTTATCACAACCGTTCCATCAACCGTGGAATATGAACCAATTTCTTGTTGCCTATATAAAGGGGACCCCAAATGGTTGTCCCACATCGGTTTTCAAGCTCCAGTGTCTTGAAGCTCTGCATCTCTGTTTTAAGACCATTCTGAACATCAGCTTTCTCCATTCCAAACTTCTCAGAGGTCTTCAGATTCGAATGTCTATGGAAGCAGCTCCTCAAGACATGTCTTCCTCTAAGCCGATTTCGAAGTGGCTAGTTTACAGAGAAAGGATGGTCCATCCTGATTTCTTCAACAAGTACGACTCTCTTATTTTCATGAATATTAAGCATAATGGTTTGGTAGATGTTGCATTGTCAAGACCTGGGAATCAAGAAGAAGGGTATACAGACTTTCTTATAGATTTCTATGAAACAGTCTCCTTTCATAATGAAGATAGAAGGGAGAAGTTGTCTTTTAAGTCTTATATCAAGACATATAAGCTTTCATATGCCAAGGCAGCCAGCTTGGTAGGGCTGAATAATTAAGATGAATGTGAATTCATATCTCATGTGTTGCCTAATTCTAAGGGTAGCATCAAAAAGGAAAAATCATTAGAAACTCTCAGACTGGCAGATGACAAAGCTCAAAATATTTCTAGTTTATCTACGGATTTCCGGATTCTAGAGTTATGTGTACAAGGTCTTATCGTACCGAGGAAGGGTGACAAAGATAGCCTAAAGAAGAGTGAGATTTACATCCTAGATTTTCTGATAAATCAGAGGAAGTTTAACCTGATGAAGCACATTCTCATTACTCTTGAGAATGTTAAGAAAGGAAATCTGAGAGCTCAGATCATAATGTATCCAGCACTACTCTCAAAGTTGATAGTTTGGTACCTTGAGTCATTCAAGGAGGCTTTCAAGTCTAAGACAAAAGTTTGCATGATTATGCTGGTGAGTGATGGTACACTCAAAAGAATGGATGTAGCCTTTGACAAGGAGTCTGGTCAGTTTATTGATTCACCTACTCAAGGAGAAACGGTTCCGAATGTTGCTGATCCGGAATCCTCTAAGCTAGTAAGGAAGAGAAATTTGAAAGAATTGGAAGTATAAGTAGAGAATCCTAAGTCTAAGGAAGTTCATTCCGCACCTCCAAAACCAATGAAGAAGATAGCTTACCCAGATGCGGTAGTTTCTAAATGCAGGGATATCAAAGAGAAGAGGGTGCATGGGGAGCCTCAGTTTGGATTAGATCCTACGGAGGCTAAGGCCTTGAAGGAAAGAACTATGGATGAGATAGAAAAACAAGCGAAAGAACAGAAGCTCAAGAAGAAGATGTCTGAGGCAGAGGTAGCTCAGGCTTTGTTAAAGTTTAATGATATAGTTTCAGCAAACATCCTTGTTCTGAGATATTTTTCATTGGAATCTCTAACTGAGACTCCAGGAAGAGACTTTGTTGCTCTGGAAGAGGTAGTATCTAAGCCTATTGAGGAAATAGAGCAGATTGAGTAAGTGGAAGAAGATGAAGTTGTTGCTGAAGGAATGGTGAAACCAGAGATGTGTTGAAGCAAGTAGATGATTATAAGGGGACATCTTCGAATCATTTATCGCTCTGAACCTCAAAAGATGAATCTTCGAAGCTAGTAACTCCAACGTTGGATGAGGAGAAAGGAGAAGAAGAAGTAGCTTATCATTCAGAGGAAGAACAACTTCTATGAGATATTGCTCAATTGGAAAACATAGAGGTTGATGCTCAGAAAGTTATTGATGAGAAAGAAAATGTTGTGAAAGTTTATGATAATGAAAATTGAACTCTGGAACATGACTATATTATGAAAAAGGACAAGGGAATGTAGATTTCTGCTGATACCCCGATCTCAGTAATGGTGAAGAGAAAGGAAGTTGGTAGTTATTCAAAGATAAATCTTGACCAAGTTGAAGAAGAAATTTCACCAAGCAGAGTCTCGGATTCGATGTCATCTTCATTGGGGCATGACATTGTTGTTCAGCCTTTAAAGAAGTTGGTGGGTACTATTCCAACTTTCTCATGTATTGATTCAGGATGACAGATGCTCCAACATGCTTTGAATCAGAAAACAGATTCCGTATCTACGGTTATGGACAAGTGTGTGGAAATAGAGGCTCAGTTCAAAACATTCTTTGTCAGCTATGAATCCCAAAGAAGATATTGCAAGAGGATGACAAATTGGTTGAGGAAGACTGTGGAAGAGATGATGCTCTTTGATTAATTCCAAGACAATGTTAAGGATACCTTTGAGACATAATACATGAAGATAAATGAGATTATTTCATCCTTTGAAGAAAAGATGACAGATGAAAAGAACTTCCGGATTCAAGAAGTCAGAGATCTGAATGGGAAGCTGAATTCCATTTCTCAAAACTAGAAATTTTAAAGGGATCATCGGATTGAGTTTCAAGAGAAATTTAAGGCTCGGGAAGAAAAGATTAAAGTTCAGGATGAAAAGATTCAAGCCCAAGAAGAAAATATTGAAGCTAAAAATGAAAGAATTGTGGTCTTAGAGAAGCAAGCCGAAGAAGACCATAAAGACATGAAGAAAATAAAGACTATTCTTAAGGGTCTCACGGCGAAGGAAAAAGATACAAAATAGACCGATCTGATCTTTTGTTGTATCTAAATTTCATTGTTGTTGAGCTTTTCAAACTTAATGAAAATTTGTGCTTCCTTGTTTCTTTTATTGTTACTAATAATTTTTTAGGTACTTTGTTATATTTTCCATTACCTCAAATTCTTTTTGAAAATCAGAAATGGGGTGAAGGAAAAGAAATCTAATGAAAGGGAAAATGAATCCTAACAAAGGGTGAGAATGAAAAAAAAACTCTAATAAGAGTTTATCTAAGGGGGATTTTTTCATTAAAGAAGACATTTTTTTCGTAATGAAAATTCATTACGGAAATATAGAATATGATCCTTAGAGTTTCAAAGCCTAAGGAGGAGTTAGTCGTATTCATCAATATCCTTAAAGAAAAGGGATATAAGCCTTAATGTTTTTCTTTCTTCATAGAATTTCTTTTTCGTAAGGATGTTTGTGCATTCCAAAAAGGGGGAGATTGTGT
This sequence comes from Viscum album, assembly GCA_963277665.1. Lineage (NCBI taxonomy): Eukaryota > Viridiplantae > Streptophyta > Magnoliopsida > Santalales > Viscaceae > Viscum > Viscum album. Next base: position 1,972,908,070 of record OY728132.1, read on the forward strand.
AGTCAATAAGGCTTTCCTTATGACTTTTCCATTCCTTCTTGTTTTGACAATCACAAAAACCTTATCATTAAGGAAAATTGCTTTTATAAGGAAAATTGCTTTTATAAGAAAAATTGATTTTGTAAGAAAAATTATCCTTATCATATTTTCATCCATATTTTTTTTAAGTATAAGATTCGGATTCATTTCTATATTCTCATAATTGTTTGAAACATTGATATGAAGTATTCTATTTTAGGATCCGAATTCTAGATAAGAAATGTAATAATGTTTCACTCCGAAATCCAGAATAAGAACTGTGATAAATTTTCATTCCGAATTCCAAATATGAACTCTGATTATGCTCTACTCAAGATTCAGGATACGAATCCTTATGAATTTCGACAACAAATTCCCATTATGAATTCTGATGATGAATTATCATTACGAATTCTAATGATGAATTCTCATTAAAAATTCTGATGACGAATTCTCATTACGAATAATAATGATGAATTCTCATTACGAATTCTATTAATGAATTCTCATTACGAATTCTGATGAGGAATTCTCATTACAAATTCTGATGACGAATTCTCATTCGGAATTATCATTCTGAATTCAACTATTAAACAAAATCTGATCATCTTTGTTTTATACACTCTGAATTTATTTAGACTCTGAAAAAAAAATTTGGTTAGACTCTGAACATTTATTTTTCTTACTTTCTTATAATCTGTCTACTCTTTAATATTTTTTCTCACTCCGAACATTCACTCTGAATATTCACTCTGATCTTTTTAAGACTTAAAACGATGTCGTACATTCTGTTTCACTTATTTTATTATAAAAATGATGTCATCTATTCTGTTATAAAATAATCGTTGGCTAAGTTACATGTGTACCGGTCCATCCAAATTTCATGAAAAATATGACCGCTGGAAGAGGGAGTTGACCATTGGAAATTTACCAATAAATAGGATCTCATTTGAAAGAGCTCACAAAAACATTGTTTGACATTGTGCATGCATGCTGTTGAAGTGATTTCTAGAGAGAGAGAGGCTCTTATTAACTCTCAAAAATTAATGAGACTCCGAATGTTAGTTATTACATTCGAGGACTTCCGGGGATAGGAAGACAGAGGTTCCAACTACCTTGAAGTTGAGCGCTTCCTTACTGAGGAAGACAGAGGTTGCCAACTACCTTGAAGTAGAGGGCTTGTGGGGATAGCAAGTCAGAGACTCCTATCTTCATATCGAGGGCATACCCTGGTGTGGGAAAGATAGACTTGCTTGAAAGTATAAATCAAGGGTCCTTTATCCAAGGTTGTTGGATACCCTTCTATTTTGGTTAAAAGACTTATATCTTGTTACTTGTAGTTCTACTACATCTTTATTTTCCGCTGCATATTATATTGTAATGAAAGTATAACTTTCTTATAGTTCCTTATTTATACTCTTTTTCATTTAGATTCAATATACTTTAAGGTAGAATCTCATATTGTAATCTTTTGTTAAGTTTCAATTTCAGGAACCGTATTTCCGGAACCTACTTTCGGAATCTCATTCCAAGTTTTCATTCGGTGTTAGAGGTGTTGTGAATTTGCTTAGTTTAACTTTGTTAAACATTGACCTTTCCTTTTCTTGAGGAAAACATAGTTATTTGTAACTAACTTTAATGGTTCGAAAGGAATTTTTAAAGTGTACAATTCACCCTCCTCTTGTATATTGAGCATCTATATCATTATTTTGATCCTACATGATAGTGAATGGGATCTCAATTTTTCCCTTGGATACAATGTTGTTGTATTTTTCCATTTTGTGATGTAATGTAATCCTCATGAATGTATCTAGTACATCCTATGCTACTAAACTAATAAGTCCTTAGAGACTTCATCTTTTGTGATCATGCTAATGATAGGTAATAATGAACTGAATCTAGGGTTCTGGAGTAGGGGCGTTACAGTTGGTATCAGAAGAAGATTAAGACAAACCATGGAATCTTGATTTTGAAAACTATGATTAGATAACATTACCCTTAGATAGACAGTGAGGATTAGTATAGAAGAACATACTATAATTTTGGTATTGTAAGAGATTTTTTGAGTTTTCCAAAAATACATCCCTATATGGATCTGACCTGGTAGAGGCAGCTCTGGCATAGAAGTACCTTGGGGTAAATCCCAAAAACACCCCTTTGAGCTAGACTTGGACGGGAACTGGTGCATGAAAACGGCCCTTACTACAGTATTGGTTACAAAAATCCTAGGGGATATGCTTATGGTAATTATTATGTTCATTTAAAACCATTATAAAGGGTTTTCTAGTATATACTTCCTCAAAAAAATAGATTTTATGATTATAGATTATATCCATATACTGTTCAATTTCTGTTATGTGTTTTACATGTTTGGAATTATGTATTTTGATTCATAAAATAATCTAGTTTATTCCATTGATTTGAAATGGATACTATTGGAAGGAATGGAAGCTGTATCAATGCATGCACTTTATGTAGGTATTTCCCTCTTTCCCAAGATAATTATAGTGGAACTGGTGATGCAACTGGTGTTTATCAGCTAATCAACATTCTAGTACAACTTACTCTGGTTATGAATAATAAACTTACCCATATGGATCACCCTAATCTACAACGTGGAGGATCAATGTTAGATAGTTTCATGAGGAAACAAACACATAAATTTAATGGGGTTACTAATCCATGGGGAGATGAGCAATGTATAAATTTCATAGAGAAAATATTCCATTCCTTTGTGAGTAGCGAAAGGGAAAAAGTTATCATGGAATTTTACCACCTCACTGGAGATGTTGATCAGTGGTTGTCATTAATTAAAAGCACAATTGATGATTAGGACGTATCCAATTTGTAAAATATGGAGTTTAAAGAGCTTTTCATTGAATAATACATTGAACGTGACCATGAAGTTGTTATATAAATGAAATTCTTAAGTCTGAGGCAATAGGAGGATGAGAATGTCGCAATGTATGATGCTAATTTTACAAGGATAGAAAGTCATGGTGCCGATTATATATGTAACCCAAGAAGTAAGATTGATAGTTTCATTTATGGGTTAAAACCATTTCTCTATTGATAGTTAGTCATAAAATCCTTCTCCTCGTATGAAGATATTGTCTCATGTGCTATCAAGATAGAAATAGATTTCTCTATGTCTTACGACTTTAATGTAAAGAAGTAGAAGAAGAGATCTGTTGAACACTCTGGAAATGAATATAAATGGAAGAAGGGAAAAATTAAATATTCATCCTATATAAAATTTGGGAAGAAACAAACTGGTACTTGACTAATGGAAATGAGAGTCTGTTACTGATGTTCTGAAATATGCCTCCAAGCTAGTGATTTTAAGGGGAAGAAAGAGGTTGTCGATGTTGAATGCTACAATTTCAGACAAATGGGAATTATTAAAATTAATTTCCAAAGTGTCAGACGGAATTTACCATATAAAAGGCCATGGTATCAAATATATGATTATACCATCACTACTGCAGATGTTGAACTTCAGAAAGGTGTGGTGGTAGGTAATTTAATGGTCTGCTCATGTTCAAAAAATTCTCTATTTGATTCTGGATCATCCCACTGCTTCGTATATTTCTAGTTTTCTATGAAAATTAGTTATTTCCTACTTCATTTAACAAGGGAGTTATTAGTCAAAAGTCCTAAGGCAAGTATCATTGCAACAATGTTTTGGGAATCAGTACCATTAGGGAATATAATGGTTATTTATCTGTGGATATCATCGACATATCTAGGATTGAATTTGATATAATCCTTGGTATGGATTGGTATTCAGACCATGATGGGACACTTTATTGTATGAATAAGGAGGTTATAATCATTGATGATGATGTAGAGTAACTTATCATTAGAGAAGAAACATTATCAACTAATTCTAATCTAGACACACCCCCAGTAGCTCAACTAAATTTATTTATCGGGGAGGAAGGAAATGAAATAATTATAGGTGATGAATGTAATGTTCAAATAGATGATGTACCTATTGTGAAAGAATATGTTGATGTGTTTCCAGATGATTTACGTGGACATCCTCCAGAATGATAAATTTAGCATTCTAATGTTTTAATTCCTCGTTCAAAGCCCATATCTATGAACCTGTATAGAATAGCCACTTTTGAATTAGTCGAACTAAATAAAAATCTAGAGTAATTGAGTAATAAGATATTTATTCTCACTAGGGTTTTTCCATGGGGATCCAATGTCAGTTTTGAAAAGAAGACTGATGGATCTATGAGGTTGTGCATTGACTAGAGGGAGATAAATGTTATAAAAATAAATAAAAAGTATCCCCTACATTGAATTAATGATTTTTTGACCAAATTCATGGAGCTTAATACTTTTAAAAGATTTTAATTTGACCTGGATATAATCGGTTTTGTGTTAAAAATGAAGACATTTTAAAAAAAATCATTTCGAACTAGGTACTGGCATTATGAGTTTATAGTAATGCCTTTTGGAATGACCAATGCACTCGACGTCTTCATTTATCTAATGAATAGTGTTTTGAAGGAATATATTGATGAATTTTTAGTGGTATTTATTGATGATTTCTTGGTATACTAAAAAAGCTAAAAAGATAATGAAAATCAGGTGCGCATTATCCTGAAGAATCGTAGAAGAAATGAATTATACGAGATGTTTTTCAAGTGTGAATTCTGGTTTCAAGAAATTTATTTTCATGGCAATATTGTCTCTAAGGATGGAATCTCTTCTGATCTTTCTATGACCATTGAAATCCAATAAATGGTCAGCACCAACGATTATAACCGAGGTACACAAATTTATTGTTTTAGAATGTTATTATCTAAATTTCATCCAGAATTTCTCCTGGTTGGCTAACCAATTAACAAATCTCACATTAAAAGGGGTTAAATTTGTTTGGACAAAAGTGTGTAAAGATTGTTTTGTAGAACTGAAGATAATATTAGTAAATTATACTATATTTTCTATACCATTGGGGAATGATGGGTTTTATATTTATAGTGATGCGTCAAAGAGAGGTCTTGGTTGGGTCCTTATGTAGAATTAATGTGTTATTTCCTATGCATAACGACTACATAAAATTCAAGTGAAAAACTATCCTACAAATGATATTGAGTTAGTGGCTATAATAATTGCTTTGATGATATGGAAACATTATCTGTATGGTGAAAATGAGATTTATATTTCAATCACTAGAGTTTAAAGTATATATTTCTCACAAAAATAACACAACATGAGGCAAAGGCAATGTCTTGAACTACTCAATTATTATGATTTAAATATACACTACCATCCGGGGAAGTAATATATGGTAGAAGATTCTTTGAGTTGAAAGGATCATCGAGTTTTGTACAAGATGACAGTTTAAAAGGATCCTATATACATGGTTCTAGTAAAGATGGATATGGGAATCACCATGGAATGCGATACATCAATACATTTTCAAATGTATGCAAAACCATATTTACTAGAAAGGAAAAATATTTATCAGACCAGTGATGAAGAGTTTCAAAATAAGATTATTTCTATGAATGATTTGATATTAATTGAATCTATGTATGAATATGGAATATTGAAATTTTGGGAGATACTTTGTGTTTTGGATATACATGATCGAAAAATAGAATTGTTGGATGATTCTCGTAGCTCCAATTTCTCGATACAGTCTTGGATCATCAAAATTTATAGATATTTTAAGGAAAAGATTTTGTGGTACAACATGATGAGGGAGACTGCTGATTTTTTTTCAAGATGTATGGTTTGTCAACAAGTGAAAGATAGAGGGTAACACCCTATAGGAGTCATGCAACCTCTTTCCATACCTAATTTTAAATGGGATGATATCACGATGGAATTTTTCATGGGGCTACCTAAGACTCCTATAAGGAATAATGAAATATGGTTCATTGTTGAGTGTCTTACCAAGTCATCACATTTTCATGCTATAAGTAAAGATTAACCACTTCAACCATTAGCAAGACTATATATTAATGAAGTTTTAAGACATCATGGAGTACCACAATTGATTATGTCTGATCTTGGTCCCCTTTTTACATCATGATTTTGGAAATGTATTCATAAATCTCTGGATACTGAACTTCATATGAGCACAGCCTACCACCCTCAAACTGTTGGAAAATCATAATGCACTATTCAAACCATAGAAGACATGTTGAGATCTAGCTCACATGAATTTCAAGGTATGTGGTTTCAATATTTACCTCCAATATAATTTTCCTATAATAATAGCTTCCATAGATGTATTAAGACTGTACCATATGATTCATTATATGGAAAGAGATGTTGCACACCAACCTGTTGGGATGATGTTGGAGAAATAATATTTTTAGTACCAGAATTTGTGGAGGAAACAATGGAAAAGGTAATGGTAATCTAAACCCACCTCAAAGTAGCTCAATGTTGGAAGAAGAGATATGTCGATAACTAAAAGAAGGATTTGTAATTTCAGGTAGGGGATCATGTTATCTCAAGGGTATCTCCATGGAAGGGTGTTATACATTTCGGTATGAAAGGAAAAATTGAGTCCTAGGTACATCAGAACGTTTGAAATTCTAGAACGAATCGGTGTTATATCTTACCGTTTGGAAATTCCACCATGTCTCTCTAATGTTCACGATGCATTCCATGTATCACTGTTGAGAAAATATATGCATGACCAAATACATGTACTCAAATATGAGAAATTAGAATTGTAACTCGATATTTCTTTTTGAGAAGATCATGTCATGGTTATTGATTCAAGATAAGAATTGCTGAAAAACCAGAATACTTTTTTGGTAAATGTTGTATGGAGAAACCATAAGATGGAAGATGCAACGTGGGATACCGAGGAACATATGATAAAGAACCAACCATGTCATTTTATGAAGTAATATTATAGAAATTTAGAGGAAGAATTTATTTGATGTAGGGAAGAATGTAACACCCCACGCTTCTATGGTCCACTTCTCTTTGAAAAAAAACAATAGCTTGTGATGTACGCAACTTTGAGTTCTAACACACCACAACCAATCAAACTAGCCACTGGGAATAGTAATTCCCACTTTTTGAAATTTTATAAATTTTATATTTCAAAATGAACTTCATTTTGGGGTTTGGAATATCGAAATTATCTTAGGGTGAATTTTTGGTACTTTTTTGAAAACAGTCTATTTTTTATGAATATTTAAAAACACTGAGTTATAGATTAAAACCGAATACTTATTTAACTAATTTTTAGCTAATTTAAATTTATTTTTGGAAAAATAGATACAAAATACCTATATTTTCAATATAATTTATTAGAGTCATTTTATAATAATATTAAATATATAAAAATTTTATTAAACTTTTTACCGTATCTTACCCACCTCCTAAAAGCATTTGAAAATTTACATAAAAATTTATTTTACAGATTTTTTGAGTTAAAATTCACAAATACGAGAGACACGTTTGATATTAGTAAGTAATATGTGGTCTAATAAGATGAAAATATTATCAGTGTATTGTAACTTTTTACATTTATTTACCACAATTAAATGTAAATATGGTAATTAAGGGTAAAAATTATATTATTATTACGCTAACACATGTCCTAATTCTATTAGATATTTGAAGTTCCACCAAAACAACCTTAGGAATAAAATTTGATCCTTTATATCCATTGTATTAGATTAGGACATTTATTATTATTTAATTCAATGAAATGATAAAAATGTTATATAGAAATATTAATAACACAACCTTTTTTAATATAAGGTTACACATAAGATAAATTCAACTATAAATATTAATTATTAATCTCAAAAATTTACTACATAATTGTATTTTATTTATAATTTTTAGGAATTAAATAATTAAAATTATTTATGACATAATGATGATGAAGAAATTGCCTAATAAATGAAATATTGAAATCCATGTTGTTAATAATATCCAAATTAAATTAATTTGAGACATTTTATAAATTAGAATAATTTTTATGTTAATATGACATGTTATAGTTGGTTAGATGAATTCTTTTCAATGTAATAATGTTGTTATGAATTTATAAAAAACAAAATAAAAAATATTTTCCAAATTGACATAAAATAGTTTTTAAAACAAATATTATATTATTAATTAATATTCTATTCCTAAAAATATATGGTTCAGCCAAAAGACTTATTTAATGATAGTTGTATCATTAATAAACCACTTGGGGTTCTTTCTGAAATTTATAATTAGTTTATTGAACATATAATATAAAAATAAATAGAGACATAGTAAAAGTCAAACTATTTAACAAAGAGATAAATATAAAAAATAAGATTAATATACTAACCCAAACCTATAAAACCTATTGGGTGAGTGGTTTTCAACCAATACCCACCAAAAGAATTAATTAAAATATTTTGGAGCCAATATAAACAGAAAATTATTTAATATTAATATAATATTTCTAGCTTTTCCTAATGTTCCCCTGACCCCTTTTATAAAAGGTCACCCCACATTCTCTATAATTCACACCATCGAAGCCTTTTTTTTCTTGGACAAAACCTACAAAAATACCCTATAAACTGTCCTCCCATTTTCCTAGAGTCCTTCCTTTAGTCATAAAGCAATCTTAAGGAGCCCTTATGATCAAATAAAAAGCAAGATCCCAAAAAATAGGTAAATATTGCATCACTACTTTCAGGTTCCTTTCTTCTTCCACATCCTATTTCTTTTTTGTTCCCATTCTAAAATAATAACTCTGGTATCTTCTATATACTGTGATGTTATTATAAATATGTTACAACTATATTCATTATTTTATCCATCCTTTGAATGACATTTCACCATATGTGTGTACGTACGACTTACCATCTCCAGGTCGTGGTGTAATTGTTATTCAATAAATTATTATTTGAATTGTTATAATTATGATGTGTAATTGATGTAGATAATAAATATAACATGATAATGATTCTTTATATATAATATAACCTCCAATTATATATTATTTTAATAAAAAAATAATTATATTGTCGCTTTTGCGTACGTACGGATTATCGTCTCCACAGATGTGATATGATTCATTCCCATCGTATCCATTCGAGACTAATTTTCATAAGATGATTAAAAATAATTTATAAATAAATATTATCATTAGGAATATGAATATGATACATCCTATTCATTACAATCATTACTTACGTAACAAAGCTTATAAAGGAAAACAAATCAGTTAACAACCGAAACGATGATAATACTAAAATATTATTGACAAAAAAATGTTAAAAGAACATATATAATATCATATTAATGTATATGATTCTTGAATAATTTAATAACAACTATTTCACTATTATAAAAAAGGTTAACATAACCTCAACCTAGTAAATTTACAAGGTAAGGGTTAATTTCACAATGTATTTATTATCAGAGGTTGTTTTTACGTATGTATCTACTGAGACCACTTTAACATCCACATCCTAATATTCTTAAATATGAATTCCAAAATGTGTTAATATTCACTAGAATATCATATTAAGTCTTTTATACCATTGTTTTAATTTTTTAAAAGTATTTTTTATGGAAACATTCTTCCATTTTCCAATAAGGTACTTTATGACCTTTGTAAAAGAATTAATGTATGAATTTTGTTTAACTTATATGACGGGTGTGGATATTTACTGCTGTTATAAAATCATAAAATCATCCCTTAAAATATTATAAGAATTATTACAAAATAAATTATTTCTTTTTTAATTATATTAATTATAATTGATTTCAAAATAGAAAGAGACATTTCTCTAAAAAAGGTTTTGGTTTCATCTATTTCACTATCCTTTGATGGATTTTATGCATATTTTATGATCATTAATTGTGATACAAAACATTCAAATTGTATTGAATATTTTTTGTTATGTTTTAATGTGGATGTGATAATTTGATACCATTCATAGTTTATTGATAATTCATTGACATTTCGTATGCTAGTTTTAATAAAAATGTTTTGGTTATGTTGAACCCTTTTCATATAGTGAAATCATTTAACATAGTTAGTGATTGGTGGAGCTTGATGTATCTCCTAGATTCATCAGTAGGTCTAATGAGTCAAACTAGTTTCTTTGAACTAGGCCTTGACCAAATATTATTTTTAGCCATGGCATAATGCCTTGACTATGTAGTTATGAAAGTATGGAATATTTAATTCCCTCATAATTCAAGTGGCTACTGATATTTCATGTGATTATTAAACTAGTAGAATATCCATGTGAGTAAGTAAATAGAAATATTTTGATTTATATTTTCCATATTATGATGAATTTTATTTTTAAAATGCTTTTGTTTTATTTTTATACATTTTCTCTAATGTTTATTCATATTTTTGAATGTTTCCACTATATTGTTATCCTTACTGTGCATTTGATCTCAAACCATTCTATGTTTTTTTATCCATAGATGAAAAAAAGTATATTATGATGGACCAGTAGGGATAGTCTACAGGATCTTAGTGTTGTTCATGGAAACAATGTTTTTGTAGTTTTACATTTAATGATGTAATTTAAACCTAATGAATGTATCTAGTACTTCTGAGGCTACTAATCAAATCGGTCTTTCGAGACTTGATCTTTTGTGATCATGCCAATAAGATGTAATAAATCACAAACTCTGGACTTATAAATTCACAGAGTTACAGAAAATATAAACAATAATTACAATATATATAATATTATAAATGATAATAAAAAAGAAATATTACTTTATATGAACAAATTAATTTATGAAATTATATTCAACATGTTTATTTTATCTAAAATATACTTAGATAAAACAAATTAAAATTGAATTGTAGGATTCCAAGATGTAGTAAGAAATCATTTCATTATTTTTCATTTTGAAATATATGAACCATATAAATAATATAGATCATAACATTAATTAGTTCCTCAATGAAGAGAAATTGAGATGAATTCCCATACCTAATGCCTTATTTTAAAAAAAAAATTAGCATTCAATATAAAATATTAAGAAGTTTATTAATTTCTTTAAAACCCATATTCACATTTATAATATCATATATTAACCTATCTCCAGATTTTACCACCTTTTCTATATGAATATTTCATTTTTTTCATTCTTTCAGTAGTTCATTGTGGTGGTTTAATATGCCTGTTTTGATTGGAATGTTCTTATTGTTATGTACATATTAATTATCCCTACTATCCATAATAATGAAATTTTTAAATATGATATTTAAGAATTAGTAAATTTTTATAATCATTAATGACGCATTGACTTATAAAATGAATCACATATCTTCACAAAAATGGTGTTGTGAATGTATGAACAAGGGATGATATAATTGAATTAACTACTCAATGGGAAAGGAATTTTCTTTTATATCAATTTTTAGATCAAATTCAATGCAATATATATCCCCTATATGGATTAAATTTACCCCCAATACATTTTTCGTATACTATATGTTAAAATTAATCCCATTACTTTTTGAGATGGTAGTCCATCATACGCACGAGCGGCACTATAATATTTTTTATGAAAACTAATTTATGAATTAATATGCTATTTTAAAATTATGGATTAATATTAATATAATAAATATAAACTAAATGTATTAAATATTTTATTATATATGTCATTTAATGGTGTCAATAGAAAACAAATAACCTCATTCCATGAGGTGGTGATCTGTCACAGACACTATCATTGGTTTGTTGTCCTATTTGATGGGAGAAGAGAATATTATATGTGTTAAAATTACAATAATAACATCTCATTACATGTATTTTTCATAGAATATTATTTAATAATTTGTTATAATATTTTTTTTTAGTTTTATAAATAAAATTGATAATTCCATAACGTTACCTCTTCTTTTGAAAAATTCTTTAGATTTTCACCAATAACCATCCTAGTATAAGATTATTAATAAAAACAGATATATTATTTTTGGTGGGGATTTATGAAGAAGTTTTTTCTATAATTTTAAAATTAAAATGGATTTATATTTTGTATGATGGTGATGAGGTGGTTTCCATATATAATTTGGGAAACTGAAAAATGTGGAATGTTTGGAAGGAATCAATTTATGTAATGCAATTATGAAAAAAATAAATAGCAATGGGTAATTATAGATTCTATGTGTTAAATGGTTTTTAATAAGTACACCCTTTGGGATTTGTACATGTTTCACATCTTCTTGACACCTTATATACTTAGTTCAACCTCATGTAAACCATTTTTTACCATAATTGTGATAATTAATTTTTATTTTTTTGAGTATATATTATGTTAAAATTTTAATTTTACATATTAGACAATATAAATAATTATAATTCAAAATATTGAATTAATTCTTCAATATCCAAAGCATAGAATTTTTAGAAACTAAATGTAAATAATACTTTCAAACTTCATGGAAAAGTTTATTTCCAATGATAAAATTCTCAAAGAATATCTGGGTATAATATAAGGATTCAGTATGAAATTAATTAAACTGAACTATATTAGTAAAAATTTTATATAATTTAAATCATTTATATATTTAACCAAATTAAAATTTATTATTATTGTATAAATTATTTCAAATTAAATTATATTTGGAATAAAGAATAGTATTTTTTTATTATTTATGGAAAAATGATTTATTTTAGAAAACAGACAATTATTAAAAAAAACATATTTTTTATTTAATATTCCGAAACTTATTATCAAATAATATGTATAAATTTTCAAAATAAAATATAAAGTAATTTTAAATTATCTTTAAAAATACAAAAAATAGTTTTTTAGAAACAAATAATTTTTCATAAAAAATTTCATTTTTAAAATGTTATTATTATTTTATAAAATATAACTATATATTTATATATTATATTTTAAAATTTAATAATCCATATAATTTTAATAATATATTTAGTACTGATCATACTCAATATCATAACTTCAATTCTATAATGGTCATGTTACACAATATAATAAATATATATTTATTGCTTAAACCCATCATTTCATGCTTCGCAAGCTATAAAATTAACTGACTTCTTATAAAAGGAAATAAATCATATTTAATCAAAGGATTAAATTCCACACACCATTAATAAATATAATACACTCTATTGATTCGCGTATTATTTCATGAATCATTTGAAATTTTTAAATACCATTTTGGAAAAAACCCATATCATAAAAGAGTTAATTAAACATCCTCCTCAAAATTGTGAAAGGTAAATATGAATATTATCTGGAATTAGAAAAAACATGATTCCAGGTATAATAAGGTATTTTATAATTAAATATATATACAATGAAAAATATTTTAAATAATCATAGATAGTGATAGATATTAGTGATCCCAATAATGTGAATGACCAATGGAATATTAGGGTCCTCAAAACCATAGATATGTGCAGATTTAAAGGACATTTGTTCAATAATATATGATGGAAGTAAGATAAAATAATTAATTTATTATACATTTAGTAATTTTGATAAATCTTTTTATATATACGAACACATGGACACATAATTTCATGATATACTTCTCTTTTATAAGAACAATGTCATTATTTTGTTTTAATATGTAAATTTCTAGTTTAACACATACTCCAAGAAAATAATATCAAAAAAATAATTTTTTATTATTGAATCACATAATTTTAAATTTTGTGGAACATAATATCCAAAAAAATATTGGCATTTTTATCTATCAATATCTTATTATTATACAAAACCAATATGGATAAAAAAATATATCTAATATAATTAAGTAATCTCTAAATCCCAATAGTAACAGAACATGTACAATGTTAATATATATCTGTAAAACAATTTATGTTAAGAATAATTTTAGATTAGCAATAAAATAATAAAATCTAGTGATAGGTTTGAAACCCATACCAACATTAAATTCATGGTTAAATCTTAATGACATTTTCCAATTTCACATATTTTCAAAAAATATAAATGTTATTTTTTTCCAAAATCATATTATTACAGTTCTTATAGTGATCCCATAGTGTGATGAATCATTATTATTAAAATATAAAATTTAATATAATGTTTAATGGTTACCAATAAATTTTATCATATTTCCAAAAAGTACATTAATTCTCATTTAAAAGGATTTTTTATATACTAATCCATTATATTTAACTCCGGTAATGTTTTTAAAAAATACCTCTAATCATTTTATATTCCTACAAAAAAATTCAAAAGGGGAGTCTAGGTTATTGGATATATTATCATCGATAAAATAATAAAATAAAGATTCCATCCATAATTATTCTATAATATGATACATAAATTATTGAAAATGTATTCACAATACATAGACGATTTAAGATTGATATAATAAAATTAACATAAGTATGAAATACATCAATAATTTATTTTTTGAATACACATAAAAAAATATTATATTTGTTTTATCATAATATAAATACATACTTTTCTTATGGGTTATCCATTAGAAGAGGAAGTTGACTTAGATATTTCCCAGGATCAACTAATATTGTTGGATGAACTATAACTATATACCATGTAAGAAATTGTTTTCCTTTATTAAAACTTTTTTACTTAGAAATTATTTTCATTATTCCCTTTATTTCGACATATAAAACGTCATGTAACTCCTTTGAGACACAATAACATTCCAATATTCTAGAAATATTGTATAAAACCATTTAATTAATGAATAAATATTATTTTATTATTAATTTTCATTATAATTTTACATTCATTATAATAATATTACATAATTTTAAATTAAAAAAGAAACATTTATAGTTAATCTATCTTATTGTAATGATCTATTTAAAAGATAAATTCTTAAATTTAAAATTTATTACTTTCAAAAGAAATCATTTTTTATATAATAATAAGAAAATTTTATTAGGTTAAATTTTATGTATTTCACATAAAACATTCATTTTTTGGCAATAGTGAGAAATTATAAATTTTAATTTAAAATAAAATTGGATTATAAATTATTCATAATGATATATTTTTATTTATTTTATTAAAGTAATAATAGTTCATTTTTATTTCAATTAATCCATTTTATGTTATTATAGATTTCATATTTTAAAATAATATAAGAATAATGTCTACTGTTGAAAATTTTCTCATTGAAAAACTATATTTTCACAAAGTCTGTGGGATTTAGTTTAAATTTATGTTTTTCAATTCTATGAATTC
Source organism: Viscum album (assembly GCA_963277665.1). Taxonomy (NCBI): domain Eukaryota; kingdom Viridiplantae; phylum Streptophyta; class Magnoliopsida; order Santalales; family Viscaceae; genus Viscum; species Viscum album. The sequence goes on from OY728132.1 coordinate 1,972,923,274, forward strand.
AAATTTGAAACATTGGTTCCATATTTATAATAATATCAATTTATATTATCTAATAAATTTAACCTGAATTATTACCATAATTAATAATGAAAACAATTATAAATCAATTATAGTAGATAAGTTCAAAATTTTTGTTTTCACATTAATGCATTTTTGTAACATTTTTTAATTCACACACCCTAGTTTTTTATTTAATAACAATAATTAAAAATTTATAATTAGTATTTCTATATTATCAAGTACGTCTCATTATATTATATTTCAAAATGGTAAATTTCCTTGTTTAAAATAATATATATACAATTATGGAAACTAAAATTTTAAATGGGAGTAACACATAAATGATAAGAAAGGTAATATTTAAAACATTATTGTGTGTGGAATTAGTTTGTACTAACCATATGAACCATAATGCAAATTAATTATCTATTTTGAGCCACATTATGTGTTGTTTACCTTAAGTATTGAGCGTTTTTCTAACTTAAAAATAAGGATTCACATCAATTATAAAAGGGACCCCATTTTCCTAACATTTTTCCATGTCTCTATATTGTTGGTTTGATCAAATCCTATAAAAAACACTCTCCATCATCATTATCCACATTTTATATATTCTAGAAATTCCAAATCTCCAACCCTATATCCACTATTTTTATATAAAAAATGTATTCTCTCATAGAGGAATGATAAAGGAACACATGGCCAATCATACATAATGTTAGTGGATTTTTTCACAATTTCATTTAAATGAAAAATATTTTTATCTTATAAATCTATAATATAAAAAGTGTTTATATACAAATACTACTGTATTTTTTATTATGAATTTATATATTCTAATGGTATATTTTATTTTTAACAATGTTATTATTTCACGGGAAATATAATTAATGTAATTCCAAGGTGATAAGTGTCATTTCAATAAAAATACTACAATTTAATGTTTTCAATCCCAAAAAAAAATATTCACTATTTTAATCATTAAAATTTTATTATATTTAAATTTTTATGTTGAAATAAAAAATTTATAAAGTATTTTTGTGACTCGTTTTTCTCTATTATAAATTTTTTCAATAGAATTTTTAACATATTTTATGATGTACATTATGAAATAATAAAAAATGAATTATATATTATTTCCAAACAACTGAATAATGAATTTCGACCACTATAACCATTATATGAGTTCTCATATCCTTTTCATGATTTAATGTTATCTTCAAAGAAAATCCATGTAAATTTTTTTGGGAAATTTGTTATTGAATATTTCATAAAAAAGGAATTTTGTAATTCAAAATTAATTTTTTTTAAATGGCTTTTATATCAAAAAATAATTTTCATAAGATTTAAACTGTTTTTAGGATATATTATAATGATTAGTGAAAAATTAAGGTTTTTCAAAAAAAAATTGTAATTGAATATATTACGAGTGAAATGGGTGTTCGCAAATAGCTCTTAGTGTTTCCATAAAGGAAAATATTATTGGTTCTCCCAGATAGTGCTGGGTGAGCCCGTTATAGTGTAAAAAATAGGTGAACCTCGACAGTACTATACTGAATCATGTAATAATAATTATCATAATAGCCGATATAAAGTTAACCAATGATTTAAATTATAAATTTTACTAAGGTAATGTTACACCTTATATTGGATTAAAATGAGTTATGAAAGTCATTCGTAACTTCAATGAAAAGGATTTTGAATTGATTGTGATTTTTTTCATTTTACATTTAGAAATAAATTATTCGTCATTTCCATATGTTTTTTTATTTCATACTTCTAAATATCATCTAAGGCAAAGGTATATGTTATATGTGATATTTTCACCAGACTAATGTTCTTAAAATTTGTAATCCGTTACTAAGTTCCTTTCATTCAATATTTTTAAAAAAAATATTTCACTACATAAAATGATATAAAATAAAAGGAAAAAGGGCATGTTGAATATTGTGAATATTTTTCATGAAATTAATTAATGTTTTATGTAAAACAATTATAGGGGAAAAATGGACACTGGTCAGATGTTTCCACGTTGAATTATATCATTATATTGTTCTGGAGTACGTGAACTAATTCTCTAAAAAACTTATCCAAAAAGTAACTTATAATATAACAGAATGAATTATTGACATAAAACCCAAGATTATGTAAATTTTTAGGACATATTTGAAGAATTCATATTCAATGAATTATTGAGAAAATGAAAGTTTTTTTGGGTAATGTAAATAATGTAACATTAAATTATTTTACATTATCTTTATGTACATATGATGAAGAATTTTTTGACAACCATGTTCCTTACTCTAAAATACTGTATTTCATAATTGTTTTCCATAGTGGAAACATGGAAGTAATACTTGAAATACAACAATATGAAAATATCATTCCAAATCATCATCTCACGATGGATGGAATTTGAATCGAACAATTTTTTTGTCATTGATGGATCAGATGACACAATATATAAGTAATGGTGTTGTACATAATAGAGATGTACCTAATATACTGGGATAAAAATTATCAATAATTGAACATTTTATGAGACAATATCTACCATCATTAAGTGGATAACCAAACTTCATGTCTGATTAATGATGGATAAATTCAATGGAGAATATAATTTATCTAATGGGATATTTGAAAAATCAATAGATTATTCGTTCCATTAAATTTTTTTGAAGTTCAATCTAATTTATGGTGGTATTTAATTAAGAATATATTGATAAATATTATCATGATTCCATTGAATGGGATAAATTTAAGGTTATTTTCCATGAATTATATTTTCTTATGAGGTTTCACTGAACTGTAAAAAAACAATTCATGAATATTGGGTGACAATATGATTAATTTTTTATCTTTATATGATGATTAAATAACAATATTGGCCAGGTATGTGCTGTATTTTATTTGGGGTATAGATTTTAATATTAATATTTTTTTGGGATACATATTTTTTATGTTATGAGAAAGTTGTTCATTGTGATACTAATGTTGATATAGGGATATCTGACAAATATGATCCACAATATGACTACAGTTTGAAAATATAAAGGTAGAAGTAAATAAAGAAACAACCATTTATAATATTTAAAGGTAAGCTCCCAAAAAAATAGTGTTCGAAAAATAATTCTAAATATTGATAGGATCATGGAAGAGAATATATTGTGGTAAAAATGGTCTTAAATTTTTTTACTATAATGATAAGTGCCTAGAAAAAAATAAATAATTGGTCAAACAATTTCCATGATATGGTGAGGGTTTTAGTTATAATGATTTGTGTCATTATACATAAATTTTTATGAATACAGCTTCACAAGATGCAAATTATCAAAATGAGAAACATAATGGTGTTGAATATTAAATTTCTACTAATATATTTGATGTTGGAAAATTTATTGAATTTGTGAATGGTATGTTAATTTTTTATTTTAGTCATTTTAATATACTTTTTTAATTAGGATTGTAAAATTCATTCATTTAAGGTAAATTTACAATTTAATTGGTTACATCACTTCATTGAAGTAATATTGATCTTTTATTGAATCACATTGCTATAAATATTATATAAACCATGAATTATAAGAATTATCCTATGTTTATCGATGGGATGACCATTCAAGTAATTCTCGATGATCTTTCCTTAATAGTGTTTTATTTAATTCCTGGTATAGATACAATTTAAATTTATATAGTATGGACTAAAATGTATTTTTTAATTATTTCATCCCATTGATAACATACACATATATTGAAAAATTTATTTTGTGGTTGTTAATGTTACCTAGAACTTATTGTTTAAAATAATTAGACTATATAAATTTGTGATGTGCCAGTAATAAATGAATTGTTAATGTTACCTAGAACTTATTTTCATAGTGTTTATTCGGATTATGAGGATGATTTTATTATTTATATAGTATTTTATGGTAATCATATTTCAAAACCCCTATATTGAATTGATAATGTGGTAATTTTATAATTGAAGTTGAAATTACATGATGTAGAATATGAATGATTCACTGGACCATGAAAATGACTATGGGGTGAAACAATATTGTTTAGTTAAAAGATATTGTTCAATTACTATCTACAATTATTATATATCCTTAACTATAATCATTAATAAAAACAAGAAACATTTTCATTATATCAATGATTGATTTATTAAATAAATATATAAAATTATATTTTTTTGGATACCCTAAGGATTGGGTAAAATTATTTGAAGGTGAAGGAATAAAACATTATAATGTCTTTGATTCTTACTAGATATATGTACACTATTTTATTAGTTATTCAAATTGGACTATCTAATGTAATTATTATATCGATGGACCTTATGAATAATGTTTTCCATGAGTTTTTGGATAGTTTAGTGTTTCTGTTTATTGAAGAAATTTTAATAAATTCATAATTTTAATAGGAATATAAAATATGTCAATCATTTTATTGTTCATTAAATGAGAATAAATAATGTAAAAAAATTGATGTCTGAATTTAGGTTTTCTCAAATATATTTTCCTATATATGTTAAATCAAAATGTTAAATTACTATTGAAAGTACTAAAAAATTAGATTAAGAATAAATAAGACCCAAATATATCATAGGGATACATTTAATTCCTTGATTAGTATGTCACTGTTGGAGGTTCATTGAATAAAACATGTCAGTTGTACATTATAGTTATTATGGTAACAATGAAAAGGTATTAAAGTTATATAAATAAATTAATGTCATTTTTTAGGAACTAATAATATGTTCATTGGATTATCATGCATTTTAATTGACTCCTAAAAATTAATAATACAACATCAAATGAGATTTTTTTAAAGGAAATATTTTTGTTCTAATATATGAAGATAAATTTATTTATTATAATTCCCAAAAGTTAAATCTCCAGAAGTAAAATTTACCTAAAAATTATTCTTAATGAGATGTTATGTTTTTTTAGAAATATGGGGGCATAATTATTATATATAAATTTTTTTAATACACTCTTATTAGAAGAGGATTGATATATATTTTCACTAAGATAAAATGGAACATTAGGCAGGGAAGAATTGTAAAACTAATCAGTGTTTATGATTTCATGATTCATTTCCATACAATAGAGTAAACAAATTGGAAAATTATTTTATAAGAACTGATCAAGGATTATAATTAAACATGGTACATTTAGAACATGACCCTTTAGAAAATGATTTTATCAATTTTATCTTAGATGTAAAGAATTTTGAGAGATCCCTTATTTTTTTAGGATTTAGTATAGTAAAAATTTTCAAAATCAATTGAGAAATCATAAAACGTGGATGAATCATTAGAAGAAATGATATAATATATTGAGGATTGTATAATACATGAAATTTATTTTTATGAATAATGTTTTTTATGTTTTGGAAAAATATTATGTGTTACTTTTGATTCCTTGTTTAGGAAATATTTATTTATTAAAGCTCATAGTTCTCAATTTTTCTTTCATGTGGGTAGCAAAAATATATACGAATACCATAATAATTACTAATAGGGGATTTAATTAATGTATATATTGATTGTATTACTACGATGTTTTCAAATTATATGTAGGGTAAACAAGAAAACAATTATTATTTTGTAAGCTTCATCTAGTTACAGATCTAATATTGATATGATATGATAAATCTGTAGATTTAGGGTTGGTATTTTCCTTGAAACTAAAGACATAATAATTAGATTTGGGTAATTTTTGATCGATTAAGTAAATCAAAAAATTTCCTTAATATCTGATTTACAATGTCATTAGATCATCTTTCTTGACAGTAACTAAAAGAGATAGTGTGCTATAATTGAGTGACTCCCACTATTGTATCAAACCATGATACCAGGATCACATATAATTTCTATAATGTTATTTATATTTAGTTGGGTACATAAATAAATTTTAACATAATATTTATTCATTATTATAATATATACACCATGTCAACAATTCAGACAATGAAACACATTATTTATTATTCTTCAATAGATTACCAATAAAAATGAGATCCATATATTTCATTGATTTTTTTTCATATAACAATATTTTTTGTTCTAATAAATAGATGAAACCATTTAAGAAATTATATGTAAATTGGAGTCATACACCAGTATTAAGTGTTTATTTGATAGAATGTAATTTTATGGGACCATCGTTGGTAGAGGAATCATCTTAGAAAGTGTATTTGATATAGTAACATATGTGGAATGGTGAGAGGTGGATGAAATGTTATATAAATCACAAAATGGATTATCTTTCTTAAAGGTAGGTGATCTTGATGTTCTGAATGTTTCACTATGAAAATGTTTTGAAAAAATTTCAAATAAGCGGAATCTTTGTTAATGGCATGTTGGACGATATAACATTTGGGATAAATATTCTTTGGTTTCCTATAAGGTGGATTTTCCCTTTAGCATATCTCTGGTACAAAATGAATTTCATGTTTCAATGATAATAATATATGATCTAGATTTATCTCATGTTCTGATCCCATAAGTAGTTTATTTTAAAAAAACATTTCTTGTAAGTAAAAACCTATTTCTAATAATTCTTTTAGAGGGATGCTATTATGAAATATTTTGATTCTCCATGTAATGGTTTTATAGAAAAATTTCATGGTTGAATAGAAATCATGGGAATCTGATAATTCATTCCAGGAATGATATCACCACTTGTTAAATATTGAAATAAATTATTAGAATGAAATTTTTAATATTTTGGAATAATATTACAATGTGGTTAACAAATATAATAAATTATTTTCATGATGATTATTATTAATTTGACCAATATATTCATTTTTAAAATATTAAAAAAATTCTAAACCGAAATGTAAATTGTATTAATTATTTTCATTGATTATATATATATATATATTATAAGGAATAATTAATATATTGTATAATATTTATATAAAAATAAATTTTTAAAATATTAATATCAAAATAATAATTCAGTGAATTTTTTGTATTTTTAAATATTAAAATAGTGAATTACAATATTCATATGGTATTTATTGTTTTCTTATATTATTTTATGAGGATTATGATATTATTTACAAGGTATTGGTAAAAAATTCTTATATAAGATATCTTTTAATTATTTCCTTACAACTATTAATTTCCAATGTATATAATTTTAAAATTATTTCATTAAACATTATATATATTCTATATAATTATTTAGTACAGTTTATAATACATTTTTTACATTATTTTCAATGTTTTTTGAAATGAATATTTTTAACTGTTTTATAATCTTTTTTAGAGAAAACGATAATGTAATGTTTTATTTTAAATGTACAAAGGGAAATAAAATTTCACTCCCCCATGATAGTTATTTGATTTATTTATTCCATTTCATGATTTCAGGTTTTCTTCAATGAAATTTTTTCCCTTTTTTTTGAATTTGTCTATTTAATAAGGGTTTTAAATTTTTATTTTCATTTTAATATTGAAAATGGGGTTCAAAATAAAATAGAATATTAATATCCATTTTTTTTTCAAATTTGTCTAAAAAATTTAATCAATATTTTTCTTACTAAAAATTGATTCCTTAAAAAAATTTATTTCTAATATGGTACATGAGAATTTTATATCAGAGGCCTATGTCCCCAGAGAGTGCCTATTGGCCCTATTTCAGCTAATACGATAGGTGTAGTTATATAGAACCAAGTGGTCTCATTATAGTTTAAATGATGGGTTCACCTAGACAAATATTTAATACATTCAGTAGTATTGCATTTAATTACATGATATAAACAGTTATCTGAAGAAGGTTACATCGAATGGATTGAACTAGGATCTGGTAACTCCTCACATGGGTTGAAAATAGGTTATTAACATGATTCTCTATTTTTATAATAAGAGATTTTAACTGTTACTTATAAAATTCATTTAATATTTCACTCTGAGAAATGTTTCTTTTTAAAAAAATTAAATCCTCACAATGTTGAAAATAATAAACATTATATGATTTGTCTTTTTTACACTAGAATAGTTTTTATATTTAATTTTATATTCTTTAATAATATTATTTTCTCAGAATTTTTTTTAAATGTTATCATATGATTTAATGAAGGGTAAGGGAAAAAAAGAGATCCTGTTGCTTTTTTGAATACATTTCATGATATTTAATCATGTTTTTTTCTTGTAATACTAATTTGGTGGGTAGATTTATTATAATCAGAAGTGTCCACTATATATTATATAGTTCTATTATGAATGATTAAATGGAATAAAAATAAAAAAACAAAACCTTAAAATATCATAACCTATATGAGTTTTATTTCTGAATATAAATCTTATAATTATGTACTTTTTTTGTTGTGTTTTTATTTTCATTACATGAAGGAAAATGAATCCCCCTTTCCTCGTTGGTCTCCTTCACAGTAAAACATAGTAAAATAAATATTATTATTATTTTTGGAGTCAATGAGACGGACTACGTGTAGGTTGTTCGTCATATTTTAGGATAATTGATGAGGAATAATCAAGAAGTTTTTTGACATCAATCATCATCAGATTCCGTAGATCATAGTTACTACATTTTTATTCATGTAATATCTTACGATTATTTCTCTATGTTATATCAATTGACAAAAATCATACTGTTAGAAAAAACCAATGTTGAAAAACGACATTTTCGATTATAAGATATCCAAATAATTAAAAAAATATTATCCATATTGGTCACCATGGGTTTATCCTAGGCCATTCATTATCATAGTTTATATAAATTCATTATACTATTTTGTAAATAATATTTGAATTATACCGATAATATCCCATAGAGTGTCAACCTAGGCGTGATGTATGGCTCATTGTCAATTTTTATGTAAATAATGTGTGAATTTTGAAATGAATTATATCGAATTATTAACTATATGGATTTTTATTCCATTACCATATCCCCTTATAGAATCTATAAAATAATATATGTCTAAACAAACCAAACATTCTTTACCATACAAAATAATAGATTGTTATACTGTAATTTATTCTATGTATATCATAGGTTTGTATTCCCTAATCTATGATTTTTTAATTCTTATTCCCATGGATCCTACAAAAATTACACTTATTAAAAATATAATAAACCTAACATTTGTAACCTTATAATATACATAATACTGATTTCCTATATATAGTCCAAAATATAAGCATTTCATTTTTTTCATTGATACTAATTAAGGTAGAAATTTTTTTCCCATCCACCCAAAGACAATATAAATTCAATAAGTGGATCACTATCAATATTAGATACCATTTAGGATTATTACATTTTATAATTATGACATTCATTTATATAATAAATACTAATGAATTTAAATAGTTATCATTCGCTTCATTTTGATATTTTCATAATTCATATTAGGTCATCTATGTCATCCATATAGAGACATTATTGAAATGATTCATTCATAATCAATCATGATATCCATTGTAAAATGAAATATTAGAAGGTTGATATAAAATACTTAATATGATTTAAAATAATAATTAAATTTTATATGAAATCAGTTGGATTTTTTTGTTCATAAGGGCATGATAAAATCCTAAATTTACATGAGTCTAATATAAGAATATTTATAAAAATTAATACATAGTTCATCAAACATGAAAAAAAGTGTAGGTATTCAAAAATAGAAAGATTCAACAGAATAAATATTCATGATTCATGTAATATGATTCATGATCATAAATAATGTTATAAAACCATGAATTCATTAGTAATACATGTTGATATCATGGAATATAATCATCATATAACCATTATCATTAGAATACATATATCACTTACATTTAATATAATTAACATCAGGAAATAATCCTTATCTAATACATCAGAGAGCAATCTACGTACACCCATAATATAAGATATAATTGGCTCACATAACAATATAATGGTGTAGACATACTCTACCATATATCAAGAGACCAGAGACTATCTGAGAACACCCATTAGGTAATATTGTCCAATAAAGACAAATAATGTGGATATAGTGTGAATTTAATAATAAAACTAATAGATTCACATATTATTATTTTTGTAAGCAATATTAACGAAGTCAAAATTAATGGGTCTCATATTAATCTATTTCGAAAATCATTATCCTATAGAAATAAAACATGTTTCATGTAAAATATTTTAAACATAAATAATTTGTGGAAAATAAATGGGTTCTATAACAAAAACACAGAAACATGAATAATATATGGAATAGAAATGATTTCTATATCAATCTCTTCGGAACAAGATTAAACCATAAGAAGAAATTTCTTTTCAGTAAATTCATTTATAAACAACCTCAATATATTGAGAGGAATACTAAGGATGATACCATTAAAAACTATATCTAATATAGAATAAGTAACAATAATCCCAGTAGACAATAATGAATGAAACTACAAAAAAACTTAATTAAAGAAATTTGGTGAAATATGATATTCACATTTTTCAAATAACTGTACAGTATATAAGAAATTTTAAAAAATTAAATTATTTTCATTGAATACAATCATAGAAACTTAAAAAATAATCATAAAAATAATTTAAACCCATTATAGTGAAAAATATAATTCTTACATTAAAAAACAATTTAAAATATATTTTATTTTTAACCTAATATTTTTTAAAATTCCATTGAGAAAAGATAGTGTAGGATCAAAATAAGCTAATTACTATGACTTTAATATATTTAAGTGATATACTGTGTTTGAAATGTGGAAATGTTTTCTTTCCATTATTTTTGTTTTATGTCTGAGGATTTTATAATGGTACTTGGACATTTGATGTGTTGTTATGTGTTAAACCATATGACGGGTGGTGCCGTGAATACCACGACGGGTGGTTACATTATAACCTCTAATGCATTGGGTATGGATGTTGGCCGTATGGCTATTCCTTTAAGTGATATATGTGGAAGTTGACCGTATGGTTATTCCATTTATGTAGGTTTATGTCCCATGTTACCTTTAAATGTTATGTATATGGGTTTTATGGTAATATATTGGTTAAAAAATGGCAAGTAATGATCTTTTATTCATTGAATAGTTTATACTACTTCATAAAGGTGAAAAGTATTACTTTGATAAAGTATTCATGGTTTACTTGTTGTTTTAAATAAACTAACAATTTTCTTTCTTTGTGTATCCATTACTGAGATTTTTATGCTCATCCCAAGTGTTTTTTGAAATGTTTTTCACAGGACATAATGTTGAATAGGGTCAAGTATGGTATGAAGCAAATGACAGGCTATCTAATACATGGAACTATACATGCTTCTTTTTAAGAGTTTTTATTTATGTAAACTTATTATAAGTGTATATTTGTAATCTTTTGAGATGTAACAGTTATGTCCTAATTCTCTAAAACTCTAATCCTAAAAAGAAAATCAATGTGAATTATTCTTTTAATTAAATATTAAGTAGGTTTTAAGGCCGGGGCCTTATAGTTGTTATCAAAGTTTAGTTTAGATAACATTAGAGGTTAGGGTATTGTTTAAGAATTAGTGACATTACCATAATGTCTAGGATTTCAGATAAAATCATAGTTTTTTGATGAATTGAATTATTATGTGTATATTAATGTTTATCTTCCTCATTAGTACATAATGATTTTTGTATATATACTCACACTGACATTTTATTTTGTTTTAGTAAATGGATGGATCTTGCAGGCACCAATGTGACAATGGGTTTGAAGGAAACTGTGGTGGTTCTCTGATTAAAAGACTGGATGAAATGGGGGATTCAATGAGAAATCAAGTTGTTATTCTAAACCATTTATCAGGAGTCATGATCAACCACTTGAACCATGTTGAGTTATCTAATGCTTCATGTACGATAGAACCAACTCAATGTGGATGTTTCGGAAATGATTATAAGGGTAACCATTAGTGTTTATATGATACTTACTTTTGAGGTAATTATGGGTTACTATATGTTATGATGTAATATTAACGATATTAGATAAACCAGAGGCTAAATTATTTTATGGTTATTTTTGAAGATTTTATCACTTTCTGGGAAATGTTATAAGAATTATGTAGTTTTGGGAAATGGGCAACATGTAGACCATGTGACAACCTGTCGCGTCTGACAAAGCTATGAGAATCAAACCCACAACCAAAGTGTGACTGGTATTTCTTTCCTACCACTAGACTATGTGATGTCCCTGGTTAGTTTGAAAAAAAATTAGTTATATGATCTTATGAATCTATAATAATATGATTTTTGGCTATCTATGGAAATTATTAACCTATCATGGAGAATACGTGATTAGGTTAATGACTTTTCAGTATGAGACTTTAAGAGTAACTGATGTTATTTGGAGATAAATTTTAAGGTTTATCTTGGAAGACAATATGATTAAATCCTTCAGAGATTTGGGTTTCAGTCTTAGTTTTTCTTTCTTTGATGAATTTTATCGACAAATTGTTTATCGAATGGTCTTCGGTGAACTTTGGGTTTTGTTGGACATATTTTGTATATTAAGAATAGATTTTCTATTTATAAAGGGTTATCATTTTCTGGATTATTTGATCTTGTTCTAACAATTTTGGTTTGGGTAAGGTTTTAAATACATGGGAAGTATACAGTTCTCTTTTTTGGATAAGGTGATTATCTAGAAGTTGATTATAGTACTCTTAATGTGAATAGGTCTTCCTAAATACTCATCATTTGGGGAATGTATGAGTTAGTGTAATAAATCTAGTAAAAGTTGAAAGTCAATATGACAAGTAAGTATGTTTCCTCATGATCAAAATAAAATTCCTCAATGAAAAGTAACTTAAAACAAAAATGTTTTCTATTAAATTTTTCTACTAGAGAATCGAATACCATTTAACCCACCACAAGTTTATGAGTTTATTGTGGTTAACATTCTCCTAAACATGTTTTCAATCACTCTCCATCTGAACATGGCCCTTTGTTTTTTCTTCCATATCCCTGTTTTCCTACATGGAATCCTTGAATGGGCTAACTTGAGTGACCAATGTACTTCTATTTCTTTCCTTTAAAGTGATTGTTTTATAGACTGTTGTTCCGATGTGGGACTTAAAATGATGTCTAAAAACCCAATTTTAAAATTGCGTGGATGCAATTGCCAATAGGGGGAAGGATGTAACACCCTTGTTAAATAAATAATATGAAATTTTTATATTTATTCCTATTTTTTAATAAAATGTTAACATTAATTTAAATGGAACGATATGCTCAATGTCTTACCCAATATTCAACAATGAGTTCCTTTGAAATATAACGTTTCACTCTAATAATAAAATAAATTTATTTTAAATGGCAGTTAACACCTAACCATTGTAATGACGGTAATGAATAGAACTAACTACTAAATTATTATATATGTTTGTCAAATATTTTTTTTACTTTTTATGTTAGGAGATTAAAAATGCGAACGAATCCAATTTTAAGCGTAAACATTCTAATATTGTTTGAAATAACTATTAAACGGATTTTGATGGCGCACATCTTTTAAATCCACTTTTTGACAATTTAATATGTTATATTTGACAAAATAAATTTTTTATTTAAAATCGGGACATCAAAATTTACATTGTGTAAATTTTTGGTATTTTTAAGATAATGTTCATATTTAATGAATAAATGAAAAATGTTGTATTTTAATTCAAAACCACTTTTTAATCTAATTTACTTATATGATTAGATAATATTTTGAATTGGTTTTAATGTGAAATTTGAATATATTTTTACCATTTAATCCAATGTTGGTCATTGGAATTAATTTCAATTTTAAATTGGACATAAACTAGTGTCAATCTTTTAATAGATATTGTTTCTTAAAAACACGCTATTTATTTTGACAGCGGGAATTAATTATTAAATTAATTAATGAAACTTATATGTTTTGAATTTTGTAAAATAGAAATCATTTTTTAATTCTGAGTATCAAATATTTCTTAGGGTGAATTTTTGGTATTTTTCTGAAAAACTTCAATTTTTGATGAATAGTGAAAACACTAAGTGGTAGTTTAAAAACTAATTTTTCGTTTAAATGAAACGTTTACACTTATGTGATTTGAATTTCAAAAATCCGACATAAATGGTTGTCATTTGGATGTAAAATGTGGTTCAATGGGATTAAAATTATTATTTTTTGAATAATAACTTTTATGTTTTATTAATTGCGATTAAAGGTAATTAGTGTAATTTAAGGTAAATATAATGTTATAATAATATGAAAGGACCTTGAAAAATGTCTTACCCTTATTGGATGAGTCATGGCCGACAAGGAAAATCCATGGGTCAACTTGGGGACTCCATGGAGCCACTTAGATTGGAAAATGACATTAATAACTTTTTATTTAAAGTTAAAATTATAATGTCACAAACATGTGTTGTTTTACTAACACAATTTTTACATGGGGTTATACACCTCATATTTTTGACTATAAATAATAATTATAAATATAAAAAGATATCCTACATCATGATATTTTATTTAAATTTTTAGACATTAAATAAACTAGATTATTTATGACACCATGATGATGTAGCGATTACCTCATTATTTAACGATTTAATTTGAATAACAAGATAATGTAAAATATCATTCATAAACTTGTCAAAAACCTATTGTATGTATTGATTTAGAACTATAATCACCTATTCCTTGAAATATATAATTTTGGGACCTTTAAAATTTGAAAATCATTTTATAATAATGTTACTTTTCAAGACTTTCCAATAGTGCCCCTCATCTCCTCTTATAAAATGACCCCACCTCTACCACCTTTCCCTCACCTCTCAAACCATTGGCTCGGACAAACCCTACCCATTTTGTCTCTCCACATCCCTATCTTACTCTTAGAAGCCACACTTCAGGCAGAAGTCTTTCTAAGGAAGCCATTGAGCTCAAATCAAAATTAGTTACCTGATTTAAAGGTATAGTCTTTCCTAGTGTTCTTTTGTTTTATTTTGCTTCTCCAACCCACTAGACACTTTATATTCCTTTCTTTTGTGACAACACAAGTATGTTCAATATACTAGTATGTTTTAATAAAAATTATTATAGCTACACTGTAACATCCCAGGTATATAAAGAATATGACATTTTCATATTTATCCATATTTGTGAATAAAATATTAATATGACTTTAAAGGGGACGATATGCTCGATGGCGTACCCAACACGCAACAACGAGTTTCTTGGGAATCATACGTTGCACTCTAATAATAAAATAATATTATTTTAAATGGTAGTTAACATGTAGTCGTTGTATTGACGGGAATGGATAGAAATAACTAAAATATGATTATATATGTTTTTTAAATGTTTTTACATTTATCCAATAAAAGATAAAGGCTTAAAATATGGAAATAATTCAATTTAAGGATTTTATACCCTAATTTTATAAAAAAGTTCACTTATCACCTTTTGATGGAGAATTGTCATTAAATATAGTTTGGATCACTCTTATACATTATTTTGTACCAAATAAAACTCTTCATTAGAATCGGGACATCAAATTTTACTTTGTGTAATTTTTGGTATTTTTTCGATAAAGTTCATTTTTTAATGAATAGTGTAAAATGTTGTGTTTTAATTCAAAACCTCTTTTTAATCTAATTTATTTATATGATTAGATAATCTTTTGAATTTGTTTTAAAGTGAAATTAGAAAATATTTTTACCATTAAATCCAATAGTGGTCGTTGAAATTAATTTCACTTTTAAATTGGACTTATATTAGTATCAATCTTTTGATACATATTGTTTCTTAAAAACATGTTATTTGTTTTGACAGCGGGAGTTAATTATTAAATTAATTAATTTTACATATATTATTTGAATAAGGTAATATAAGCATCATTTTTGAATTCGTAATATCAAATATAGCTGAGGGTGAATTTTTGGTAATTTTCTGAAAAACTCCAATTTTTGATGAATAGTGAAACCACTAAGTGGTAATCAAGCAAACTGATTTTTCCGTTAAATGAATGTTTACCACTAATGTGTATTGAATTTTGAAAATCCGACATACATGGTTGTCATTATTATGTAAAATGTGGTTCATTGGGATGAAAATAATTTTTTTGGTGAATAGTAACTTTTTTTTCATTAATCGCGATTAGAGGTAATTAGTGTAATTTAAGGTAAAAATGATATAATAAAAATATGAAAACACCATGAAACTTATCCTATTCCTATTGGATGAGTCATGGACGACCATGAAAACCCATGGGTCAACTTGGGTACCCCATGGAGCTACTTTGGTTGGAAAATGACATTAATATATATTTATTTAATGTTAAAATTAAATTGACACAAACATGAGTTGTTTTACTAAAACAGTTTTTAAGTGCGGTTACACAAGTACAAATTTTGACTATAAATAGTCATTAGAAAGATAAAAATATTTCCTACATCATAGTATTTTTTTATAATTTTTATATATTAAATAAATTAATTTAATTACGACATCATGATGATGCAATGATGACCTCATTATTTAAAGATTCAAATAAAATGGAAAGATAATGTAATATCTAAAACCTACACTTGTCAAAAACTATTGTATGGGAATATTTCGAAGCCTTATCATCTTATCTTAGAAATATATCAATGTGGGACCTTAAAAATTTGAAACACTTTTGAAAATAAACTAATAGTTTAATGTTTTCCA
This sequence comes from Viscum album, assembly GCA_963277665.1. Taxonomy (NCBI): domain Eukaryota; kingdom Viridiplantae; phylum Streptophyta; class Magnoliopsida; order Santalales; family Viscaceae; genus Viscum; species Viscum album. Next base: position 1,972,939,959 of record OY728132.1, read on the forward strand.
AAAGTGCCCCTCCTCTCCTCTTATAAAAGGTCCCCACCTCTACCTCATTTCACACACTCCTAAAGCCTTTGGCTCTTCCATACCATTACCATTTACTCTCTCCACATCCCTCTCCTAATCCTAGAGGATTCCCTTTGGGCATAATCCTTTCAATGGAAGCCTTTAGGCTCAAATCAAAAGGAGTTACAGTTTTAAAGGTAATTCATTCTCTCATTTTCATTTGTTTTATTTTGCTTCTCCAACCCCCTAAACTATTTTTCTTTACTTCTTTTGTAACAAACCCAGTATCTTCAATATAATATAATTTTGTTTTAAGATTCATTCAAGCTACACTCTCACACAACTACATCAAATGGTTAAATAACATACGGTTTTCGTGGAGGGCGAAATTCTACCTCCCGAAATGATGATTGTTCAATACTCATTTAACACCTTCAAAGGTGTCCATAATGATGTCACTATTTTTATATATGATATATAATATGTTTATTCTTTCCTAAATCATCGGTGTTTTTAATTTATTTCATACCATTATTGTTTCCATTATGGGTAAACACGATAATTTCATTTTAGGAAGTGCGGACTACCGCCCCCTAAAAGTGATTTGATTCGTTAATGCCATACGTGGGACGTATAAAGGATTGATTTAAAGTTATTATATATGATTTTATATTGTTATTATAATATACCTCTATATCATTATTGTTTCTTTCAATTAAAGTATGAGATATAAATGAAAGTAGCGTTCATGCATACGTACGGCTTACCGTCTCCATGAACGGTGCATTTCATTTCTTACCTCTAAATGATTATGTAATAGTATAAATACATGTATATTCTGGATATATATGATATATATGATATAAAAATCATGAATATCATTCTGTATATAATGAACCTTTGACCACACAAACAACATGTAATTGTAAGAAGTCCATTTTCGACTAAAGAACCAAATATTGAAAGAACAAACACTATTAACTTAAATTATTACATAACATTTATAACATTGAAATAAGTGATATAAAAGGAATAGTGAACTTTAAGAAGGTTCATATGAAAGTATAAATTAACACAAGTTTATTATTCAATATATTAATGAACGGTGGGTCATGTCGGATACGAGGTAAGGGATCCTACTCCACTCTTTCTTTTTAAGTACACTCTTTTATGTCATTCCTTTTAAGATCATCTTTCTTATGATTGGGATATTATATTATATTACTCACACTTTACATATTATGTTCATATGATGAGAGACCATATTTCCTCTCATCAATCCATTTTGGAAGTTTTAAGTGGCGTCGTTAAGCTGTCGAGTTTTCATAAGGGATTTTTCATCTCATTTTTATTCCTGTGACATTTATGCTACATTTGCCACAATTTCATTTGAGTGGTTTATGTACTACCCATTATTACACTCCTTTTTTAATATAATTCCATTTATGGGTATTTACATATTCATTTTATGACACTTCTTCAATGGTGTGTACTTTTCGAAAGTTACCCAAGTCGGTAATGGAACCATTCACCCTCCTCATTTTAAAAGACTTTGTTTGTTATGTCTTTTAATTCACATACTATTATGTTGGTATATGTTATTTTATATCCTTATTGATGTAAATTTTATGTCCTAGTTATGAGATTCTCTTTTTATCTCCCATCAACTCATTTTTTGATTTTTTGAAGTGACGCCGTTAGGCTGTCGAATTTTACCAAGGGAACGTTTTTATCCCAATTTTGATTTCTTTGGGTTCAACATGTAGTTATTGAATATTCCATCGCTTGAATATGTGTGAATGACCATTTATTGTTTTACACTTAATATCCAATTATATTGGGTGTGTTTATTTTTGTCACACATAATTTTGATATTGATTTATCCTTAATTTAATGATACCTTCCTTATAAGGGATTTCATCACATTTTACATCCATATTGAGACTTCATTGTTTTTATGCACCAATTCACTCTTATATGGTGTATATACTGTCCTTTGGAATATTATATCATGAATCCATTTATTCTCATGATATTATAATGTTCTGATTAAATGTTATTCCTCAATTATTGTATTCAAGTGTCTTTAATTTTGGTAAAAACCCTTTGACCAAAATATCGCTTTAAATGTTTTAATGACATGTTCTTATTAATATCCATGTTTTCAAAATGGTATTAAGGATTTATTTATATGGATATTAATGGTTTAAAATGTTAAAATATTCAAGGTGGTATGGGACACTTTGATTCAAAATTCTCCTTATTAAATGTTTTAAATGGTTTTGGAAATGGTTTCTTTTGTATGGATTCATTATTTCAAAATACTAAAATGTAATATTTTGATTGAAAATGTGGAAATGTTTTGTTTCCTTTATGCATGTTTTATGTGATACGTTTTTGTTATGGTTCTTGGGAATTGTTATGAAAATGGGTGGTTCCATGATAAACTAATGGCAGGTGAGCCTGATATAGCTCTCCAATGCATTGGGTAATGCGAAGGAGTGAAAAGTTAAGGTTTCTCTGAAGAGATTTAGGGAATATACTTTGATAGGTATTCCAAACGTAACCAAGAGGGTTACTCCCTACGTAAGAATGTTATGAATTTCTCAAGATACCTTTATGTCTTATGATTTCTATGATTTATTCCTAGTTTGATGAGGTATGTTAAAGTGCATTTGTTTTATGGGTAAGGTATGATTTCATTCTTATGTATATATGAACTCATGTTTCCTTTCCATATTTTTTATAACCCTTACTGAGCTTTTTATACTCATCCCAAGTTTTTGAAATGTTTTTCACAGGTCAAGGGAAAGGTACATGATGTGATGATAGTGTCAAGGATGTTTCAAGAAGGAATCCATGTTTTATTTTCAATATGTTTCCGTTGATGGGAAGAATGAATACTGTCTTTTATGTAACCACTTTGTTTAAATGTGGAATGTAATGCAAGTTTCATGATCTAATTCTCTAAAACACTAAACCTGAAAAGATCCACAATGTGTAATCTTATGATAACTCAAGATTATGTATGGTTTAAGGCTGGGGCCTTATAGTTGGTCTCAGATGTCGGTTTAGATAACTTTAGAGGTTAGGGTATTCTCTAAGCACAAGTGACATTACCCTAATTTTTAGGATTTTAGAAAGAGTCCGAGTTTTAGATAAAGCGAATGAGTAAGTGTATCTTCGTGTTTGCCTTCCTCATTAGTACATGATGATTTTGTTGATATAATCACACTGACATTTCTGTTTTAAGTGAATGGATAGATCTAGCATGCAACAAAGAGACAACATGTTTGAAGGAAACTATGGTGGTTCTCTGATTAAGATACTAGATAAAATGGAGGATTCAATGAGGAAACTCGTGGTTGTCCTAAACCAAATATCAAGGAGTCATGATCAACCACTTGAACCTTGGTATATTCTATAATGCATCATGTACAAGATGACCAATCGATGTGGAAGTTCAGGTAATAATTATAAAGGTAACCATTAGAGTTTATATGATCCTTACTTTTGAGGTAATTATTGGTTATTATATGATATGCTGGAAAATGAAAGGCATGAGATAAACTTGAGGTTAAAATATGTAATGATCATTTTTGATGATTTTATCCCTTTTTTGGGAATGATTTGAGAATTATATAGTTTTGGAAAAAGGACAACACGCAGACCGTGTGACTACCCGTCGCGTCGGACAAAGCTGCGGGAATCGAACCCACAACCAAAGTGCGACTGGTATTTATCGCCTACCACTGGACTACGTGAGGTCCCGGGTTAGTTTGACTGATTCGTTCTAGTTATATGATTTTATGAATTAAGAGTAAGTTTATTTTGGTTTATTTATGAAAATAATTAACCTATCATGGAGGATATGTGATTAGGATAATTAATTTTCAATACGAGACTTTAGGAGAAACTGATGTTGTTTGGAGATAAATGTAACGATTTAACTTGGAAGACTATGTGAATAAAACCTTCAAATATTTGGGTATCAATCTCATATTGGTTTACTTTGAAAAATTTTATCGACAAATTGTTTATAGGATGATCCTTGTTGAACTTTGGGTTTTGTTTGACAAATTTTTGATATTAAGAATAGATTTTCTTTTTATAAAGGGTTATCCTTTTCTGGATTATCTGACCTTGTACTATCCTTTTTGGTTTTGGTTATGGTTAAGGTCTAAAGATATGGGAATTATATAGTTCTCTTTTGTGGATTAGGTGATTCTCTATAATTTGATTATAGTACTCTTAATGCGAACAAGTCTCCCTAAATACTCAACTTTTGGAAAAAAATATGAGTTTGACAAAGGAATCTTGTAAAAGTTGAAAGTCATCATGATAAGTGATTATGTTTCCTTATGAATAAATTCCTCAACAAAAAGTAACTTAAAACAAAAATTTTGCCTATTAACTTTTCCTACTAGGGAATCGAATACCGTTTAACCCATCACAAGTTTGTGATTTTCTTATTGTTAACTTTCTCCTAAACATGTTTTCTATCACTCTCCATCAGAACATAACCCAATGTTTTCTCCTCCGTGTCCATGTTTTCCTACATGGAATCCTAGTATGGATTAACTGGAGTGACCTCTGTACTTATCTTTCTTTATTTTAAAGTGATTGTTTTACCGACTCTTATTCTGATATGGGACTTTCAAGGATGTTTCCAAGAACAATTTTAAAATTGCGAGGACGCAATTCCCAAAAGGGGGGAAGGATGTAACACCCCAGGTAAATAAAGAATATTAAATTTTCATATTTATCCATATTTTTGAATAAAATTTTAATATGACTTTAAAGGGGATGCTATGCTCGATGGCGTACCCAACCTGCAACAACGAGTTTCTTGGGAATCTTACGTTGCACTCAAATAATAAAATAATATTATTTTAAATGGTTGTTAAAATGTAGCCGTTTTATTAGCGGGAATGGATAGAAATAAGTAAAATATGATTATATATGTTTTTTAAATGTTTTTACATTTATCCAATAAAAGCTAAAGGCTTAAAATACGGAAAGAATTCAATTTTAGGCTTTTATACCCTAATTTTCACTAAAGGTTCACTTATCGCCTTCTAATGGAGAACTGTCATTAAATATAGTTTTTATCACTCTGATGCATTCTTTTGGACCAAATAAAACTCTTCTTTAGAATCGGGACATCAAATTTTACTTTGTGTAAGTTTTTGGTATTTTTCCGATAAAGTTCATTTTTTAAGGAATAGTCTAAAATGTTGTGTTTTAATTCAAAACCTATTTTTAATCTAATTTATTTATATGATTAGATAATCTTTTGAATTGGTTTTAAAGTTAAATTAGAAAATATGTTTACCATTAAATCCAACAGTGGTCGTTGGAATTAATTTCACTTTTAAATCGGACTTAAACTAGTATCAATCTTTTGATACTTATTGTTTCTTAAAAACACGCTATTTGTTTTGACAGCAGGAGTTAATTATTAAAATAATTAATTCTACTTATATGCTTTGAATTTGGTAATATAAACATCATTTTTGAATTTGGAATATCAAATATAGCTTAGGGTGAATTTTTGGTAATTTTCTGAAAAACTCCAATTTTTTATGAATAGTGAAACCACTAAGTGGTAATCAAGCAAACTGATTTTTCAGTTAAATGAAATTTTACCACTAATGTATATTGAATTTTGAAAATACGACATACATGGTTGTCATTAGTGTGTAAAATTTTGTTCAATGTGATGAAAATAATTTTTTGGTGAATAGTAACTTTTTTTCATTAATCGCGATTAGAGGTAATTAGTGTAATTTAAGGTAAAAATTATATTATAAAAATATTAAAACACCATGACACTTGTCCTACACCTATTGGATGAGTCAAGTCAGACCAAGAAAACTCATGGGTCATCTTGGGGACCCCATGGAGCCACTTTGGTTGGAAAATGACATTAATATATATTTATTTAATGTTAAAATTATATTGACACAAACATGAGTTGTTTTACTGAAACTGTTTTTAAGTGGGGTTACACAAGTCCATATTTTGAGTATAAATTTTCATTAGAAATCTAAAAATATTTCCTACATCATAGTATTTTTTTAATAATTTTTAGATGTTAAATAAATTAATTTAATTACGACATCATGATGATGAAACGATGACCTCATTATTTAACGATTTAAATAAAATGGAAAGATAATGTAATATCTAAAACCTAAACATGTCCAAAAACTACTGTATGGAAATATTTTGAAGCCTTATCATCTTATATTCAAAAAATATCAACGTAGGACCTTAGAAATTTGAAACACTTTTGAAAATAAAATAATAGTTTCATGATTTCCAAAAGTGCCTCTCCTCTCCTTTTATAAAAGGCCCCCACTTCTACCTCATTTCACACACTCCTCAAGCCATTGGCACGGCCATACCATGCCCATTTACTCTCTCCACATCCCTCTCCTAATCCTAGAGGATTACCTTTGGGCATAAACCTTTCAATGGAAGCCTTTAGGCTCAAATCAAAAGGAGTTACACTTTTAAAGGTAATTCATTCTCTCATTTTCATTTGTTTTATTTTGCTTTTCCAACCCCCTAAAATATTTTTATTTACTTCTTTTGTAACAAAACCAGTATCTTCAATATACTAGAATTTTGTTTTAAGATTTATTCGAGCTACACTCTCACACAACTACATCAAATGGTTAAATAACATACGGTTTTCGTGGAGGGCGAAATTCTACCTCCCGAAACGATGATTGTTCAATACTCATTTAACACCTTCAAAGGTGGCCATTATGATGTCACTATTTTTATATATGATATATAATATGTTTATCCTTTCCTTAAGCTTCTGTATTTTTAATTTATGGCATACCATTATTGTTTCCATTATGGGTAAACACGATAATTTCATTTTAGGAAGTGCGGACTATCGCCCCCTCAATGTGATTTGATTCGTTAATGCCATACGTGGGACGTATAAAGGATGGATTTAAAGTTATTATATAAGATTTTATACTGGAATTATAATATAACTCTATATCATTATTGTTTCTTTCCATTAAATTATGAGATAGAAATGAAAGTAGCGTTCATGCGTACGTACGGATTACCGTCTCCATGAACGGTGCATATCATTTCATTCCTCTAAATGATTATGTAATATTATAAATACATGAATATTCTGGATATATACGATATATATGATATCCAAATCATGAATATCATTCTGGATATAATGATCCTTTTACCACACAAACAACATGTAATTGTAAGAAGTCCATTTTCGACTAAAGAACCAAATATTGAAAGAACAATCATTATTAACTTAAATGATTACATAATGTTTATAACATTTAAATAAGTGATATAAAAGGAATAATGAACTTTAATAAGGTTCATAAGAATGTAGAAATTAACTCAAGTTTATTATTCAGGAGATTAAAGAACGGTCGGGTCAAGTTGGATACGAGGTAAGGAATCCTACTCGACTCTTTCTTTTTAAGTACACTCTTTTATGTCATTCCTTTTAATCTCATCTTTCTTATAATTGGTATGTTATATTATATTACTCCCATTGTACATATTATATTAATATGATGAGAGACCCTATTTACTCTCATCAATCCATTTTGGATGTTTTATGTGGCGCCGTTAGGCTGCCGAGTTTTCGTAAGGGATTTTTCATCTCACTTTTATTCCTGTGAGATTTATGCTACATTTGCCACAATTTAATTTGAGTGGTTTATGTTCTGCCCATTATTAAACTCATTTTGTAATATAATTCCTTTTATGGGTATTTACATATTCATTTTATGACACTTCTTCAAAGGGGTGTACTTTTCGAAAGTTACCCAAGTCGGTAATGGAACCTTTCACCCTCCTCATTTTAAAAGACTTTGTTTGTTATGTCTTTTAATTCACATACTATTATGTTTGTATATGTTCTTATATATCCTGATTGATGTAAATTTTATTTCCATGTGATGAGATTCCCTTTTTATCTCTCAACAACTCATTTTCTAAATTTTTTAAGTGACGCCGTTAGACTGTCGAATTTTACCAAGGGAACGTTTTAACCCAATTTAGATTTCTTTGGGTTCAACATGTAGTTATTGAATATGTCATCCTTTGAATATGTGTGAATGAACTCTTATTGGTTAACACATAAAATCCAATTATATTGTGTGTATTTATATTTGTCACACATAATTTTGATATTTATTTATCCTTAATTTAAGGATACCTTCCATATAAGGTATTTCATCACATTTTACATCCCTATTGAGACTTCATTGTTGTTATGCCCCAATTCACTCTTATATGGTGTATATACTGTCCTTTGGAATATTATATCATGAATCCATTTATTCTCATGATATTATAATGTTCTGATTAAATTTTATTCCTCAATTATTGTATGCAAGTGTCTCTAATTTTGGTAAAAACCCTTTGACCAAAATATCACTTTAAATATTTTAATGACATGTTATTATTAATATCCATGTTTTAAAAATGGTTTTAAGGATTTATTTATATGGATATTAATGGTTTTAAATGTTAAAATCATCAAGGTGGTATGGGACACTTTGATTCAAAATTATCCTTATTAAATGTATTAAATGGTTTTGGAAATGGTTTCTTTTTGTATGGATTCATTATTTCAAAATACTAAAATGTAATATTGTGATTGAAATGTGGAAATGTTTTGGTTCCTTTATGCATGTTTTATGTGATACGTTTATGTTATGGTTCTTGGGCATTGTTATGAAATCGGCTGGTTCCGTGATAAACTAAGGGCGGGTGAGCCCGATATAGCTCTCCAATGCATTGGGTAACGTGAAGGAGTGAAATGTTAAGGTTTTTCCGAAGAGATTTAGGGAATATACTGTGATCGGTAATCCAAACATAACCAAGAGGTTTACTCCCTACGTAAGAATGTTATGAATACCTCAATTAACCTTTATGTCTTAGGATTTCTATGATTTATTCATGTTTTGATGAGGTATGTTATAGTGCCTTTGTTTTATGGGTAAGGTATGATTTCATTCTTATGTATATATGAACTCATGTTTCCTTTCCATATTTTTTATATCCCTTACTGAGCTTTTTATGCTCATCTCAAGTTTTTGAAATGTTTTTCACAGGTCAAGGGAAAGGTTCATGATGTGATGATAGTTTCAAGGATGTGTCAAGAAAGAATCCATGTTTTATTTTCAATATGTTTCCGTTGATGGGAAGAATGAATATTGTCTTTTATGTAACCACTTTGTTTAAATGTGGAATGTAATGCAAGTTTCATGATCTAATTCTCTAAAACTCTATACCTGAAAAAATCCTAAATGTGTAATCTTGTGATAACTCAAGATTATATAAGGTTTAATGCCGGGGACTTATATACACTTACACACACATCCCTCTAATGGTTAAATAATATACTGTTTCTGGGGATGCTGAATTAATGGCTCACGGAACGATGATTGTTCACTATTATTTTAACACATTTAAAGGTTTCCATTATGATGTCACTGTATTTTATGTATGATATATATGGTATTTATGTTTTATATATGATTCTGTATTTTATATTTAAATCATACCTTTATTCTTGGCATGTTGTGCAAATGCAATAATTTCATATGAGGAAGTGCGGACTACCGCCCACTCAAGTGATGTCACTCATTCATGAAATAAATGGAATGTATGAATAATGAAATTAATGAACTTATATGACCTATATAACATATATATTATACTGTAATTATAATATATATATATATATCTCAATTATTTTTAATTCCATTAATATGACAAAGAAATGAAATTAGCGTTCATGCATACGTACGGCCTATAGTCTCTATGAACGGTGCATTTCATTTCTTTTTATCTCCAAATGTTATGGAATTGTATAAAATTAATATTTACTGGATATATATGATATTTAAATAATTAATACTATTATTTAGATGATGATCTTATAACTACATGGAAGATGTTTTTCAAACATGTTTATTTTTGACTCGTGTACTAAACATCAACAAAAACATTTGATATCAACTCACATAATTAACTAATTATTATAAAAATATAATATGTGATATGAACTAGATAATAATATTTAAAGGAGTTACTTATAAAATTATAAATTTACCGATGTATATTATTCAAGAATATAAAAAAACGAACATGACAAGTCGGACTTGAGGTAAGGAATCCGACCTCTCTTTTTTTTCAAGTACCCTCTTTTATGTCATCTTTTTATGCTCCATGTTCTTATGTTGGATGATGTTCTTTAATATTAAAAATGATGTAATTTTTATTTTCATATGATGATTTACCCCCTCTTACTCTCATCAATTCATTTTAATAATTTTTATGTGGCACCGTTAGGCTGCAGAATTTTCGTAAGGGATCCTACCCCTCTCTTTCTTTTTAAGTACACTCTTTTATGTCATTCTTTTTAATCTCATATTTCTTATGATTGGGATGTTATTTTATATTACTCTTACTTACATTTTATGTTCATATGATTAGAGACCCTATTTTCTCTCATCAATCCATTTTGGATGTTTTGAGTGGCGACATTAGGCTACCAAATTTTGGTAAGAGATCCAATCTCCCTCTTTTTATGTACTCTCTATTATGTCACATATTTTAAGATCCTATTTGTTTTGTTGGGGGGATGTTATATTATATTACTCATTATGTAAATTTTTTTTTAATATGATGAGAGACCCTATTTGATCTCATTAATCCATTTTTGGTGGTTTTATGGGGCGTCGTTGGGCTACTAAGTTTTTGTAATGGATTTTTCATCTCACTTTTATTCCCATGAAATTTTTTCTACATTGGCCACAATTTCCTTTGAGTGGTACATGTACAGACCATTATTCTACTCTTTGTGTAATATTAATTTGTTTATGAGTATTTAATCATTGTTATATTTTCTTTCTTTCAGGGGGTGTATGTTTCGAAAGATACCCATGTCGGTAAGGGAACCATTCACCCTCCTCTTTTTAAAAGAAATTTTTTGTTGGCTCTTTTAATATACATATTATTATGTTGGTATATGTTCTTCTATATCATTATTGATGTAAATTTTATTTCCATGTGATGAGATACCATTTTATCTCTCAACAACTCTTTTTATGAATTTTGGTGTGACGTCGTTAGGTTGTCATATTTTTGCAAGGGAACTTCTTAACCGAATTTTGATTTTTTGGGATAAACTTGTACTCCTTGAATATGTTGTTCTACGAATATTTCTGGATTACCTATTATTATTTTACACTTAATTACCACTTATATTTGGTGAATTCATTTTTTCACACATAATTATGTAATTGATTAATCCTTAATCCAAGGATACCATCTTTGTAAGGGACTTCATCTCAATCTCCTTTCATTGAGGTATATTTTGTTCTAATACAAGGCTTCCTTTTATATGGTGTATAAATCCCTTGGACATTTAATTTTATACAAAAGGAATATTTTTCTACAATGCATTTTAGAAAACGACAAAATTGAATGTTTTTTCAACATACACGGTGACGATGACCTTTTACGCCGCCACAAGTATTATTTGGTCTTTGGATACCTCAAAAAGGCGTGATGTTTTTTAAAATAAAATAAATACCATATAAACATTTATGTATTTTCGTTTTAAAAATGGTTTTAATAATGGAATTGTTATGTCAATATATTTAAGTGATATATTGTGTTTGAAATGTGGAAATTTTTTCTTTCCATTATTTTTGTTTTAGGTATTATGATTTTATAATGGTGCTTAGACATTTAATGGGTGGTTACATGATAAACCATATGAAGGGTGGTGCTGTGAATACCATGACGGGTGGTTACGTTATAACCTCCAATGCATTGGGTATGGAAGTCGACCGTATGGAAATTCCATTAAGTGATATGTGTGGAAATCGACCGTATAGTTATTCCATTTAAGTGTGTTTATATCCCAAGTTACCTTTATATGTTATTTATATGGGTTTTATGGTAATCATTTTTTTACAAAAGGGTAATTAATGATCTTTTATTCATCTAATAGATTATACTACTTCATAATGGTGAAAAGTATTACTTTGTTAAAGTAATTGGGGTTTACTTATTTTTTTAAAAACTAATAGTTTTCATTCTTTGTGTATCCCTTATTGAGCATTTTATTCTCATCCATATTTTTTTGAAGTGTTTTTCAAAGGACATAAAGTTGAATAGGGTCAAGGATGGGATCAAGGAAATATGAGGCTGTCTAAAACATGGAACTAGACATGTTTCTTTTTATGAATTTTTATTTTATGGAAACATAGTAGAAGTGTCTACATTGTAATATTTTGAGATGTAATAGTTATTTCCTAATTCTCTAAAACTCTAAACCTGAAAAGATCCTCAATGTTATTATTCATTTAATACAATATTAAGTAAGTTTTAAGGCCGTGTCCTTATAGATATGTTATATTTTAATGTTGTTATAATATTTTATATGATTATCCTAAAATATATTAATATAATTTATTTAATTTGATAAAATTTCACATTGAAATTATGTATAACAATATTTCAAATATTATAAAATTTACAAGAAAACACATTGTTGTTATCATGTCCATGGGATTGATTTAAAATTAATTTATGCCAAATATGTGATAATAATTTGAAAAAATGGATTCAATATTTGGAATCATAAAAATATATTATATATAATAAGGTAATATTAGTATATTATCAATAATATTACTAAATGTATTTAAAATTATATGTAGTGATAAATAAAATAATTATCATAACATAAGACTAAATGATAATCTAATTACCAATAGAGACATAGAAACTTTCTCAAATTCCATGAGGTGTTCATATTTATACACTATAGTCACATGTATGGGGGATTTAACTTTATTGGATCCACATTACATGGGAAAACATGGGTACAATCCCCTTTTATGAAATTTACATGAATTCCATTCATCCATCACTGTAAAAATGCAGTCACCAACCAACATATTCCCACCTCAAAATTTTTTTCTCCATTAATGTATACTTAGTTATAATCCCATTTCCATATAATTAATAATTGTATCTTTCATTTTGGATGAAATCCAACCATTGAAGACCTTTGGTGGAAACCACAGGTTGATACAGAATGAAGAGATCACATCCTCCCTCAAGCTCCTTTGTTTTATTTTCATTACCCACATCACAATACATAATTTAAAACATATAATAAAATAAAATATGGTCAATAAATATACAGATATTTTTTTTTTCTAAAGGTTCAACATAAACATACACATATGAACATCTAATGTGTAACAATCAGATTGCTCTCGTGTACGGTGGAATACCACCTCCTCGAATGATGCCACATTTCTCCTTTACCAACACTCATGGTTGAGAAATTTGATGGAAAATATGATTTTATTTGTTATATATGATATTTATGATGTTTAAATTGTTCATGAATTATTTAATAAAACATATATTCTATATATTGATTTTTTATAATTCCATATATTTATTGGTGGACGTGTGGACCACCACAATCTCAATGTGATACGATTCATTCACACATGACATGCAATGTATGAATGATGAGTTTAGTAAAATTATATTATATATATGACATAATAATTATAATATAATAATTATATATATATTTACATTAATTAGTTATTTAAATAAGATAATATAATAGATATAATGTCCATGTGTACGTATAACCAACTATCCCATTGAATGTTGCATCCAATTTCAAATTTCAATATTTTGAATATTTTTATAAATATTTATATAATGATGATAAAGTATATTTATTTCATCTATTACATACTATAAATCACCACTTCGTGATCTATGTAATAGGATCATGTTTAACAAGTCAAAACAAATTCAAAAAACAATGCAAAAAAGTACCCAAATAATAACAATTACAAGAAATTTTTTATAAATTGGTAATTCGATGTAATATTAAAATAATATATCATATTAAACATAATAATATTTTTCTTTAATGTAATTATAATATTCATACATGTATAATAGTTGTTTTTTATGAGTAAAAAGAGATTCAAGACATAATGGAATAGAATTTATCTCACTTTTTATTTCCATTAGAAATATGCCATAATCACAACATGCTTCTATTGTATGGTGTATATACTACACTATGACTTGTTATATCATTAATTTTATTGATGTAAATATATAATACACTTTAATTTATGTTATGATTTCATTGTGATCATAGTTTTAAAGTTACTTATCTATTAAGGGTTTTCTCCTCTCACTTATATTTTGGGAGATTTATGCCTTATACACCAGTCGTTTATTTAGTGCGGTGTTTATACTTCCCACGAAATATAGATCCTGATTGGTTTATATAAATTTATTTTCATTTAAATATACATTTTTTAATATCTCTTTCATTTTTTATGATTAAAATGTAACCAAATAGGTAGTTTGATTTTTTCTCAATTTGTTTTCTTTAAGAAACATATTTTTTCATGAATTTGTATTAATTTACGGGTAATATATTATTCAAATTGATTTTTTTTATGATTAAATTTATTTTCATGATATTTTATTCATAATGTAATTTCATTTTTATACATTTATAGTATGATTCAACTTTACCCACAAGAAAGTTTTTATTGAAAAAATACCATAGTTTATTAAGATTTTGTATGAATATTAATTCATTGATAAAATCTTATAATACATATTTCATGAACACTAGTAACTATTATTAAGCTTTGGTTATTAATGATAACATCTTTTACTATTACCAATTTTCCACACATTGGAAATTAAGATAATTAATAAAATTATTCTTATAAAATCTGACCTCATTTATATCTTCAATCAGAAATATATTTTATTCAAAAAATGTTGATTTCATAAAAAAAATTATAATATTATTATAATGGTATTATATTCTAATTTTCAAAGAATGGAATTATAAAAATTCCTTATGGTTTTGAGTACTACCTTTATATGATTTCATATAATTCTTCAATGAAAATTGATTCCAAAAATAATTTCTATTTTTGAAATATTTTTCACACTAAATAATGGTTATATTTATCATGAAATGTATTAATAGTAACCTTAAAAATTATTTTCAATCTATAATAAAATCTTCTTTTGTTACTCATTCTATAATGGGGAAATTAAATAAGGATACCCCATATATTCATTATGTGACTGGTTTATATTTTTATGGAATAATATATGTGAAACATATTTATCCTCCTTGGGTTATATGATTTGGAACTCCAATTATTGTCATTGGTTTTATTTCAAAGAATTTTTTATAAAACCAACCACCTTTCCATTGGTTATGTTATGATTCTACTTTTATTCCATATATTTTATTTCATGTGATATTATATGATTATATATAATCATGTGGAACATATATTTATTATTTCATTATGAACATAGTGGGAGCTACAACTCCCTATAATACATAATGAATCAATTAAAATCTAATCTGAAAGGAATTTTAGGAATAGGGAGTGAACTCAGTTTAATAAAGGGAATTCTCCACTACGTTGGTATTTTGAGTGATCCTTAATAACTGCATTGGTAATTGGAGTGAACAATTACTAATAATATTTTATGGGAAGTGAATCGGTAGTTATATTATAGACATGGGATAGATTCCTTTAATCCTATTGAAATAATATTATATATTTATGCCTCTACCATAATTTCTTTTTTTATTCCCATATTATGCTTTCATGGATTTTTGTTCTTGGTTAAATTATCATTAATGAATTATAATCTACCATTCATTATTTTATGACACATTTTATAGTTATTTGTTATGCATTTATTTTATTCCGTTTTCATTATCACATTCTCATTCTATTATACTAGTATTTTTTCCAACATATCTCTTTTATTCGCACATAATGAGAATTTTTCCTCTCTCTTTTGGATGTGTAATTTCTATAGATTACGAAGATATTAATTATTTATGAATTTTAAATAAGGGTGATTATCATGATGAATATTATTTGTGCAGGTGTAACTCACTTATGTACCATTTTTTATGTTTCCATGTTTAAAAGGGCACTAAACTAATACTGTCATGGGAATTTTTTTTCTTATATATTAACTATTCTACAAAAATGATATAAAATAAATGAAAAAATAGAGGGTCTCTATATCTAGTATCATGGAAATGTTTCAGTCATATATTATAAACTATTATGACAAAACCATACTGAAAACACTAAGGATATGTACATGGGTTATTCTATGTATATTGAAATGTATAAGAAAATGTACTAAAATATTGGTAAAGGATAAATTGAGTGGTTTTCTTTAATTACATAAATTTAGGGATAAAATATATCTATCTATCACAAGAATAAATCTATATAGGTATAAGGACTTTGGGAAAACCGTTTTTAGAGAGAATTTATCAATAATAAATGCAGGATGATGAAAATTTTTACACACCTAGTTCAAAACTCCAAAGGGATATGACATTGAAATTTATTAACTCTCTATAAATAATATTATGTGATTAAAAAATATTTTGGTAATGGAAAACCTAGGATAAACCTATGGTATCGTATATTAATGAATGATTCATAATTTAGAATTCATATATATAGTTATTCATCATTATACTTTTTAGTGATATGATATTTGTAATATATGAATGGCGGTTCTCATGATCATCCAAATTATTTTGAAATTAGAAAAAAATTATAGTTTCAATGCTCAATAATATTTCATAGGTTATGTTTCATGATGGGAGTCCAAATGATAAAATAGAGGGAACACCATTATACTGAGTCCATGGTGATTTAATGCCCATATTTGATCAGTAGGGATTCTAATCCAATTATTTTAGAATATTATATTCATACAATTAAAAATATATTATCCAATTAATAGTATTTATAACATAAGAAATTCATTCTAGCTATTTATCATCTTGACTGTTAAGTTGTCCAGTGGTGGAATCTGATAAATAATATTAGGTAGTAAGATTAAATAAAATCCATAAACTAGGTTGAATTTATGAACTTATTTGTCACTGTGAAATATATTAAGATTATTAATACAATGATTTTAAATTTTTACCATTTGTTAAATCTAAAGGATGATGAATATTTAGTTACCCATGAGGATAATTTTTGAATACTTGTTTTAAATTTTTTTGTTACTATCATCAAACATGAATGTAACATTAATAGGATATTCATTGAATTCATTCCATGTGTCTGATGGGTTTTTTATAGAAGAGTTATTATTATTGAAAATGTGATTAAGTTTTATGAAATCAAGGATTAAATGGATGATGTAATTACATATCAGTGTCATGGATTTTAAAAAAAAAGATGGAGTTCAAAAAAATTTCTCAAAGCAATGCATGTATGAATATGACATTTCCATTATGATATATGTGTCAAAACAAGAAGGGAAGCTACACTATTAAGGATTATAACATATATTTTGACAATGTAATGGTGGTTCAATAGAAATTTTTTTGTTAAATGAATGAAAATAAATAAACATTCAATCTTAATAGAGATATGATGATACAGAATGCAGTTCCCCTAATTTAGTGCATCATCAATTTGTGGAATGGGAAATATGATTAGAAGTTCCCAAACCCAAGTGTTGGTGACTAATATATGCATCGAAAACCTGTCAAAAAGAGGTACACTAAGGAATATCATACAATATATTTATATAACAAGGTCTGTTGAAATGGTGTGGTGAATGGTACTCATACCATCAATTATAGAAATACTAATTTCATATTTGAATTAATATTATCAAACAATTTAATATCTAAATAATATGACAAGTGTATTATGATTCTCCAAAAATCATTAATTTTTTAATTAGTTGTGCATTTCACCTATGTTACATTGATGTAATCTCATGTCTATGATTCCTCTCTGGTTTATGTCATTGTTAATGTTGCTCGTACAAAGATTGACATTCTTCATCTTGTTAAGGTTGAGGTCATCTTACACATGTATTCATATTATCTATACAAACCCCAAAAAAAAATTCAATGAATTGATGTTACATTTTATAATTCAAATGAGCTTATTACACTCATTCTATGTGAAGATATGTATATAATTCCTATAGATATTACATCTTGTTTATGAGAGTTAATTCATATTCAGAAAAAAAATTATATCAAATAGTTTGGGAAAACTAAAATCAATAATATAAATATTCATTGGGTCATTGAGGATATAATTATTGTAGAATTTTATATCCTTCCATTAAAATGTGATTTTATGATCTTGAAATAGATTATACCTGATTTCATAAAATTTATGATGAATCTATTTAGAATATCCCCAATTGAGATACATGGATAGAATAAAAATATAAATGAAAACCATGATAATGGATTCATTCATCAAATTATTTCACATTGGGGTGAAATTTTTCTGAAAAAATGGATTAATATACTCTGTATTATTTATTGGTAGTTGAACATGATCTTGATCAATAACAACTATTCTCTACACTATATTGATGAATCGTTTAATCTAGTCTGATGAGCTTGATTCCATTCCAAGATTTACCTTCTTCCTATATATAAAAAAATTTCCATCAGGAAAGGGGATATACACAAGACAACATTTTGTTAAAGGAATGCAAATTATTAATATATTGAGATGAAATTCGGTGATACTAATTATCAGTCTATCTTTATGGATTTGATTAACTGAGTCCTCATAGCTTACCTTAATTGCATTGTGGTAGTAATATTAGGTGATATTAATATTTATTAAAAGTGAATGTATGATCATTAATACCATTTGATAATCTTACATAATACACCGAGGAAGGATAAGATATATTAATATTTGAAAAAATATGAATTTTTTCAGTAAAAGAATTCATTTCTAGGCCATATAATTTCAGGATAGGTTGTTTTAGTGGATCTATCAAAGGAGGAGGCTATTGAATGTCTTATTAGACCAACTGTGGTGATTATGATATATAGTTTTCATAGTTTAACTGGATATAATTAATGTTTTTTTTTGATAATTTCTCATGAATGTATAATCGTATGAAATAATTAATTTTGATGGGTATCATGTTTTTCTAGATAGATGAAATTTAAGAAAATTGAAACCATCTGAAGAGAAGACTATTAAGTGAACCATTTATAACATTTTCCCATAGTCTAGAAGGGGTTGAAATCCATAATGATGC
Source organism: Viscum album (assembly GCA_963277665.1). Classification (NCBI taxonomy): domain Eukaryota; kingdom Viridiplantae; phylum Streptophyta; class Magnoliopsida; order Santalales; family Viscaceae; genus Viscum; species Viscum album. The sequence goes on from OY728132.1 coordinate 1,972,959,159, forward strand.
ACCCATTAAGGGAATGGGATGTGTATAGGAGAATTATAAGTCAGTTTTTTTTATGAATCATGATAGCTAGTGATTACTATGGAAAATTAATAAAATATGATATGGATTTATAAGAAGTATTATTTTCATTAAATATATGGAGTAAATATCTTGAGGGAAAAATTGTGATATATTTACCAATAATACTACTCTAAAATATATATTCACATAGATGGATTATAAATTATACTAGAGAGGCGGGTTATTGCTGATAAAGTATTATTGTTACCTAATACATTACCACTGTGGGAAAACAAAGTAATTGGATGATGCATTGAGTCAAAAAGAAAAATTATTTTTTATCGATTGTGATAATTGAAAGAGATAAAATATCTCTATATTTAAAAAGGATTAAAATATTAATTTTAAAGATAGGGGAAAATTTATCTTACACAACTGAATGTTAAACAATATATCCATGTGATGATTAAAGAGGAAGAGAAGGAATATGTAATAATGATGATGAAGGATAGAAATGTTATACAGTGTAACCATGATCAAGATGGGTGGATAAGGATGAATAACCATTTATATGGTCCATAAAAACCCGATTTGATGAAGGATCTATTATAGTAACCTCGTATTTTTTTCATTATTTATTCATCCAGGAACTATGAAGCTATATAGAGTCATTAAAGAATGCTTTTAGTTGGATTGAATAAATATGGATTTCATAGATTTTTTATATTTGTTATTGGTATTACAGAATATTAAAGCTGATATACAATTGTCTAAGGATATACTGCATCCATTAACCATTCCAAAATTTAAATTTGATAAAATAACTTTTGATTTTATTTTGATGGACACCCTAATACATCTATAGTTTTTAAAACTATTTGGGTGTTTTTCAATCACTTTTATAATTCAGAACACATAATTATTGTAAGAGAATGATTCTATCTAGATCATCATTTTAGGAAATAAATTAGGAATGTGGGATGATTTTATGGAGTATCAAATTGTATTGTTCTGATCAGGATTATAGGGTCACCCCAATGTTATTCTGAACTATTCAACATGTAGTCAAAGAAAAATTGAGTTTCTTCAGATATTATCATCCTTGTATGTATAGTCATTATGAATATACAATTAAACCGTTATAGGAATTTTTGAGTTATATATATTTTGATTTCAATGGTGGATGCGATCAAAACCATCCTCTTGTTGAGTTTTACTACATCAATTTATTAGAATCAAGAAAAAAAAATCCTAATGAATCCCAATATGGTATAAAATATTGAACTACAACATTATAGGATAAATTTGGAGAAACAAATATAACAGAACATGTGATAGCTGTTTAAAAGTTGGATATAGTTATAACCATTCAGTATCATATAAAGGAAGCTTAATATCGACAGAAAAAATATAGTAATAACCATTGGTGCAGTCTAGCATTTGATGCTGTCTAGAAGGTTGTTCTATGAAAATTTCTCTCTTATAATGTTATGTGATTCTGGAAGAATTGAAATGTAAGTCAAAATAAATATAGGTCCTATTAAAATTAGTGATCATATCTGTTCTGTATAACAAGGATATCTTAATGAAATATATTCTATAAAAATATTTTCATCAATTGCGTACATTGTGCACAAATGTGATTTTAATAGAATATAAAGACACCCAAATAAATTAATGACCATTTTATCATATTTGGTATACTAATGAGAATAAACATAACAACCTTTTGAAAATATATTGTGAAGTCATTCCCAATAAATTATTTATAAAAAGTAAAAATCATTTATATATTTTTTTGTATTGAAAAATCAAGTGAATTACAATTAATAATTTAAATTAATGAAATATATGTCTTATATACTTAATAAAAAAATATTGATATTCCTATAATAGATATTTTTGTCATTAGGATGGAATTAAACCAATTTGATGCCTAAAAAATTATATTTTTTAAGGACTATTTTATATCCTATTAATCGATAACCACTTTGAAATTAATTTTTGGAAATATTTATTATTTTTATGAGTACATAAACATGTTCTTTAGTAGAGGGATATATAAGATATATGTGGATAAATTATTTATATTTGTTTATTATAAAATTCATATATTGAATCTTTTCGAAGTATAAATTTAATATTATAATGTATGTCATTAGAATTAACATTAAACTTATTTCAGAAGTAAAAATATTTCAAGCATTTCCAATTTTTTATCTTTTAGAACTCGTTCTCACTATCAATAAATGAGATTAATTTAAAATTAATTTGAGAATCTTAGTTATTTTGATATTTAAAAAATGTTGTTTATATTTTGAATAATTATGTATAAATTATTTAAATTTCATTATTTTATTTTTCTGCATTATGAATAGTAATTTCGATTCACTTTATTAATACTGTAAAAGGGTAAATATTTGTAATTCATGTGATGAATTCCATTATAAATTTCAATAAAAATTGTCTTAATATCATTGGATGATTGTGTTTCGTCATAAATCAACCAGGTTTTAAAACCGTGTCCTTTGTATGCTACTCGGATAAGATTAGGAAATTGATTTATTTTATTTAATGAAATCATTAATATGCCTATCAAAATTTTTAATAACAAAATATGTTTTAGATAAGGTTATTTTGAAGATCAATTTCATTATAAATTCTTATTTTAGAGATAATCATATTTAATCTATCATTGTAATTTGTTTGTAATTTTTTTATGTAAATAATTACCCTAAACATTTATAGTTTGATGATGAAAAAATTTAAAAAATTATGAGAAGTAAATAAAAATACTAATTAAAATACTAATAAAATTAAATACCAAAAAACTGGACCCAATATTATTTTTTGAGTATATCTTGACTGTTACCATCCTTGTGGAAAGCTAGTGACCATTTAGTGCCTTATAGTAGTGATTGCGACACTTTTGTTATTTAATTTAAAGTGATGTTAATGTTTTCACATTCTTATATTCAATTTTAAAAACATTTTTAAATTAGTAATGTCATAAATAAAAATTCACAGAATAGTATAATTATTAATGATAATATTTTAATCTTCATCGTAATATTTTTTTTTTAATTTAAAAATTTTATATTAAATAATTGTAAAAATTAATGTCATAATTATTTTATTAATATAGATAAATGATAATTGTTTTTAACAATATAAAAATCAATTTTATAATGGCTAATTAATGCATACAATTATTTTTATATCTGACTTTGACAGATTAGAAAATAATAAAATAGATGCATCAAATTTATATTGATGTTTTAATATATATTTTAAATCAATTAATTGAATAGTGTCAAAATTTCCACTTTTGATGGCTTATCAAAAAAACATATTATTTTTTTTAAAAAAAATATATTATCATAAAACTTGTATTGTATTAATGATATTGTCGAAAATGATTTGAGGAGTTTTTTTATGATCTAATTGACATAATATAACAACATATTTTTCCCTTTTAATATTGAAATTTTTGTTACATTTTTAAAAATTAAATAACATAACAAAATATTAATTAAAATATTAAGCCGTAAATCGACTACAAACATGTCAAAAATTTATTGTATGATGTGATTACCACCCTATATCATCTCATATTAGATATGATGACATTTTGTGGTTTGTGGGTTGTTTTTTATTTTATTATTTATTATAATTTATGGATTTTCCAATGGTGTCCCTCACCTCAATTACAAATAGGAACATCTTCCTTCACCACTTTAAAAAGGATTATTGTATCCATAGTGTGTTATAGTATGATTTTTGTCAATAAATATGATTATTTATACAATATATTGATTCTTAAATATTATAAAACATTCACATCAATACCATTCCCAAATTATGAGAATTATATAATTATGACTTATGAAAGAGAATCAAAACATCTTCTTCTAAACATGCATTAAAAATAAAGCGGCTAATACATGAATAAAAAATTATAATGAAATTTAATTAACTAATGGATGATAATATGATCATATATGATATTATAATAATTTATATGCTTCTGAAATATATCAACGTAATTATTTAAATTGTTATACAGTAGGTTTAGACACATACAAAGGAAATCAATTTTTAGGTATGGGATAATTTCACAATCTAATTATTATATGAGATTGTTTGAATGTATGTATTTATTGGGTTTTATTTATCATCCAAATCCATGTCTCCTAATCATTTAATATTATTTATACTCATATTTTATTTTACAAATTAAATTTTACTAGTGGGATAATTTTTTTAAATGGTATTAAATGAATCATTTGTCGTTATTCGATAGGTGTTTCTTTTTATAATTTTCTAGAAAAAGTATACAGAGTATAATTTTTAACATAAAAAGAATGATCAAATATTTATGCCATTATAACACATTCTTTTCGTGAAAATTGTTCTATATTATATAATGATTATTTTATTATAGATTTTTTTATTTCAAAAGTAGATAGAATTTTGAGAAATGGATGTGTTTGATGAATTCATTATTTTTTCCTCAATAATTAGTATCAAATGTTTTTTTAAAATTTTATCTATGATAAAATTATATAAATAAGATTATTTTTTCAGTATTATTACTATGGTATGATTTTTCATATGATGAAATTATTTTTATGAAAACCTTTTTTATATAGAATATGATGGAATGATTTTGAGAAACTATTTTTATTCTTTGTGTTATACTATAATGAATAAATTTTGTTTTTTTGAAACACATTAGAATGATTTTATTATGATGGGTGTGGGACCTATATCCCAATCAAATTCATTTTATAGTGATTTACATATCACAAGATAGACATGACTATAACGTGAAATGATCTCGGTTCAGTAATACATGGATGAAACAAGGATTGAACTCAGTTTAGTAATGGTATTTTTCTACTATGATGGTCTTCGAAAAGAGCCTTGAATAATAATAAATTATTTTCCTTGATTATTTGTTTTCTAGAAAAATTCTTATCATATTTTATGACTTTTGTGATTAAGTTCATAGGTTCTTATCTTGTTTTATGATTTTTCACATTGCATTAAATCATGATTTTATTTTATTGGATACGATTTTCAAATGTTATGTTCTTATTTCATAGGATTATGTTTTGATTGATATCAACAATGTTTACCATTCATATCATTTTAGATCACTCGTTCGTATGTTTTCATTTCCACATATAATTATGAATATTTTTAAATATGATATCTAAAAAACGGTTCTACTTATGACATAATAAGTGAGAGATAATAATGATGTTTTATTAACCAGTTGTATATGATTCCTTGTTTCTAAACACACTATAACTACACAGTTCTATTCTGTATACAATATAATTTGAAATTAATATACATTAATATTAAATAAATATTAATGTGTGTAATGTGTTGGGTGTTATTGTTTGTATTAGGGGAATGGAACAACAAACCAATGGAAAATAGGATAAGAAACCTTTGGAAGAACACTAATGATAGGTAAAATTATAAGATATAGTCAATGTGTTTTAGAAATAATCTTGAATAACCTTGGATAAAAGATAAAATTTCTAAAATTGAAATTTTATTATTAATAATCTGGTTTTAAAATTATGTTCAGTGATTTAAAAATTATGCTTCTTGGTTTTAGAAAATGGTTTGAACCTGAAGGAATTACATTGTTATTGAATGTGATGAGAAATTCAATGACTGACTTCTTGGGAAACCAAATTTTATGTGAGATGGAATGAAAAATCATGTTGTAGTTCTCACACATCTTTCTCAAGATATGATTCATTAAGAACATCCAAACAAGAAATAGAGGGAACTAAATTCAATTGAGACATTCATGCGGAAACCTTCAGCGTCATTCAACAGTTATTCTAAACCATTAGTGGCTGAATCATGGATCAATACTATTGATAATTCATTTTCAGTTATCAATTGTCTAGAGCATGATAAAATATTCATAGAGGACTATAGTTTCAAATTAGACGATATTCAATGGTGGAACATTATATCAAATATAAGATAAATAGATGTAATAGAATACATGTTATGGGATGAGTTCATGAACATATTTTTCTATAATTAAATTCCTTGTACTCTTTGAACAAAATTAGAAGAGTTCCTGGAACGTAATAAAAATTTCTACGAATATGTTGGCACTGACGGAGAATATTTTACATGACATGAAGGGTATAATTTGGAAATTATTATCCAACCCAAGTGAAAAATAGACTCATTCATTAGTGTATTAAAACCAAGTCTCCAAATAGAAATTTAAATAAGCATTTAAATAGATATGAGTAAATATTTCAATGTAATCTCAAGGATTATATGAATATTGGAGTAACACATCAGTCCTATGAGATTGATAAGAAGATAAAAATAAAATTCAATAGAAAATATAAATACTACAATGAAATAAAGAAGTGTTTTTACTTATATTCTATGATTAGAATGAATCATGGAAAAATTTTCCTAAATGAAATAGTAAATGGTTTATTTGTGTACCAAAATGTTATCTGGAAGTTCAATGATGAAGTGATGAATTTTTTTTGTGATGTAGATAGGGAAAAGGCTACGCATATTTCACCTCCTATACGTCAATGCAAAAAGATCAAGGAAATGTAAAATAATGACAATCAATACCCTAATATGAAGTTTATTGATAATAACCCACATTAGAAAACACATTAGGTCCTAGAAAATGAAATTTCACATGCAAAAACTATTGATTATGTGGAGTATGATAATGATGTAGTCGAATGTACACTTATCATCCACTCTAAAGTAATTTTTTTATTTGATTCTAGATTGATTCATTTTTTTAAAAAAAATAAATAATATATGGGTATCCTTGTATTAAATAAATTATTAGATATTGAGAAAACTATTAGAACTCTAAAGGGCACAATAGTTTCTTTAAAAGATTTTAATTCTTCTCCATCTGTTGTTTTTGGGAATATTTTTTCTACAAATATTTTGATCATTTCTATAGTGAAACTTGATGTGATAATTTGGGTTGACTGGATTTCCTTATATAGATATAATAACAATTTAAATTTTATTACTTCCATATTTTATATTAAATATTAATATTTAATCATCTATCAATGAATGTATGAGTGTGACCTTGTTGTAGATATTTATTATAACATATAGGTCTTGTTACCTACAAATGAAAGTTATATATCTAAAATGGTTGGGGATAAACTAAGAATTAATAATATAACCATTGTATTGGAGATTAATTATGTATATATAATGTGAATTACTAGGTCTTACAACCAATTATTAAATTGAGTTTTCAATATAACTCAAAACATGTTCTATACATATTTGAAATACACCAAATTGAATTTCACCAATTGAGTTGTAGAAATTTATGATTAAAATCAAATTTAATATTTACGAGAGACTCATATGTTATAGGGATTCACATTGGGGTGCACCAAATCATTTTTTAAGAATAAATATTGGTCAATGATACTTTTATATGATTATTAAGAACATAATAATATCACAATAAAGAAAAAATAGCATCAGCATCACATTGATCACATAATAGACCAGCTAAAAAGATCTCAATACCATTCCAAAACTGATCTTCATTTATGATATAATAAATCAAGGGTACAGAATAAGGGTATTCCAAATAAGTGGTTCCATACAATGAACAAACACATTTATTTTTTAGTGATGCCTCTTTTTACAAAATCTTCCTATATAATCATGGATCTAAAGAATAGAGTCATTATATACAGTCTAGATTTTTTTGTGATAGTATTTATTTATGATATATTAGACTATTTGAAGATCAAGGAAGAACATGAAGATAAAATAAGAATTGTACTAAGGACCCCAAGAAAGGTGAATATTTTATAAAAATTTTCCAATGAATAATTTTAGATACAAAAATATTTATTTTTGGGTCACATAATCTCAATAGAGGTCATAACTATGTATAAAAAATAGAATATATTAACTATTGGAAGATAACAAAAAAGAGTAACTGAGTTTCAATTTTTTTGTTTTGGATTGATATTATTGATGTTTTTTGAAAATATTTCATGATCATATAATCCATTCACCACGTTGAATAAAAAATAAGTCAAATTCATGTTGATAGATAAATGTCACTGGATTTTCAATGTGTTCAAAATAAGTTTAATCAGTACAACAGTGCTCACACTAATATATTGTGTAGAATTGTTTGTAATATAATGTGATGCCTCCGAAAAGATACTCTGATGTGTTGTTATGAAAAATAATATGGTGATAGCTTATTCCTTGTGAAAATTAAAAATCCATTTGAAAAATAACCCAAGTCATGATTTGGATATAGTTGTAGTATTCTAATCCCTAATGATATGGAGGAATTATCATTATGGAAAAAGGTGTGATATTTATACTAATAATATATATTTAAAGAATATTTTAACACAATATTAGATGAATATATGTCAAAGAAGATGGTGGAGATTATTAATGATTATAACTGGTCAATAGATTACCACTTTGGGAAATGATAACAAGTGGAATGATTCTTTAAGTTGAAAGGAACATACATGCCTATCAATGATGAGTATCAAAATTGATCCAATATTTATGGAGTTTCATAGAATAGATCCTAAAATATTAAGGGAAGAGGAGAAACATTATCTTTATCAAATTAATTTTCAACCTTCTATACAGGTGATGATTAATAATTCATAGAAGGAAGATGTAGAGCTACAGAATAAGGTGAAATATGTTCATGAAATATAACATGATTGTGATGGAATCATAAGGTTCGATAATTGGGTCTGTATTTCACCAATACCAGAATTAATGAAGGAGATAACTGATGAGTCTCACAGTTCTTCATTTTGTATTCATCTTTGAATCACAATGGTTGACATGAACATCAAAATGTATTAATAGTGGCATTGAATGAAAAGAGATGTTGTTAATATGTCTATATGTTCTTTGGATTTCTTAATGCTAAGGGTGGAAGACAAAATCCCAAGGTATGTAACAACCATTACCCATACCATAATGGAAATGATAAAACATCACTATAGACCTTATCATCAGACATCACAAAACATCTAATTTTTATAATTCCATATGGGTTATAGATGATCTCCTTATGAAGTTAACACACCTCTTAGAAATTAGAGAGAATTTCTCACTTCATCATATTTCTAGGATATATGTAGAAAAGGTGGAAATATTTTATGCTATTCCACTTTCCATTATATCATACTGGGATCTTACGTTTTCCTTGCGGTTTTTGAGATGTCTTCAATAGGATCTTTATACATAGTTATGATTCAATTTATTTTTCATCCATAGATATAAGAGAAATATATATTGATATTTAAAGCTATATAATAAATGTTGAGATCATTCTTCATATATTTCATTAGTGGCTGAGATAAACACTAACCTTTGATGGAATTTTTTTAACCACAATAGATTTTACACCAGTATTCTGATTGCTCTTTATGAATCCCTCTATACTCTAAAGTACAGATCTCAAACTTGTGGGAATGAAATTGGGGAAAGAAAGTTGTTAAGACTACATCTTGTGGATGAAATGGAAGAAAATGTAATATTTGTTCAACAAAACATTGGAGTACCGCCATGTCGATAAACATGTTATGAGGGAAACCAGATAAAAAAATACATAGATTTTGAAGTGGGTGAGAAGGTGTTTCTATGAATATATTCTTATAAAAGAGTAATGATATTTGGGAATAAGTGTAAGATAACCCCCAGTAATATCATTCCTATTAAAAATTTTTATCATGTTGGGAAGGTGGTATAATATTGGGAACTTCCCTCGAATGTATTCAACATTTATGATGTGTTTCATGAATCTATCCTGAGAAAGTCCATACATGATCCTTCACATGTACCAAAATTCAGAAGTTGTAATATAAAAGAAATATCATTCTTATAAGTAATAACCAAAGGAGATTCATGATCATAGCCAAAAAATTTCTGAAAGAATACACCTCATTTTTTTAATGTTTGGTTGTATAACCACCAATCTGATTAAGCTACATGGGAACATGATAATATGTTGAGGGATAAATATCCATAACTGTTTGTATCCTTGGGAAAAATATCAAGGGTGCTAACCAGTTTAAGGGGGTAGAATGTAACACGAGGATATTTTTATGAAATATTTTTATTAAATAATATCCCACCAATATCGTACAGTACACGCAATCATGATATTAAACGAACCAAAATATTAACTTATGATAAAATTAATATTTTATCATATCCCTTATGTTTGCAGGATAAAATATAACTAACTTATGAAAATGTATGGGGAGTTCATTTTCTTCAATTAATTTATGACAAATATAAATCATTTTTATATTTGTAATTATTCATTAATACATTGATATAATTACTGATGGTTGATGAAATTAATGAAATATATATTTTATATACTTAATCAAATATTTCTTGTATTCAACAAAATGAAATATTTTTCATAGGGTATGAATAAAAACTATTTGATGTATAAAACCCCATATTATTAAAAGCAATACTTTACTGCATTTTAAAGGTGAACCCATATAAAATTTATATTATGATATATTGAAAAAAATTATATGACAACATATACATTTTCTGTGGAAGTGAATTTTTCTTTACTTTTTGTAAATTTTTACAATTTTTCTAATTACTTTCATATTTTGATGAATAATAAAAATACACTAATTATTAATTGAAAAAAACATTTTCCATCAAAATAATTTATATGTTTAAATAATATTATGGAATAGTAATTAATTATAAATTGAATAAATTATTATAATTAATTATAATATATTTCATTAGTATTAATATTACATTGAATTTAAATGTTAAAATATTTCACTCTTTTGCGATGTTTGAACTTTTTTAACTCGTTCTATTTTTCAAAAAATTAAAAGACAATAATTTTATCTTAATACATTGAATTTTCAACACTATATCCATGTAATTATTAATGGGTAACTCACGAAAGATGTGTAGTAAAAAAATAAGGTTTGAAATTTTACGAATATTACCCTCGATCAAGATGGATGGATACAGATACAGAACCAGGTATATATTCCTAAAATACCAGATTTGATGAAGATTATTTTATAAGAAGATCAATTTTCTTTCTTATCTATTCATACTATAAAAATTACTATGTATATAAGAATGAATGTATACTACTGATGTTGATGAATAAAATTGAATATCATAGAGTTTTTAAATATATTCTTGGTATTCAAAAAGTTTATGAATGAAATTATATTGTTTAAGGAGATGTTGCATCAATTACCCATTCCAGAATGGAATTTGGAGAACATCACTTTTGATTTTTCTGTCAGAATCCCCCAAACCACTATATGATTCAACATTATATTTTGGTTTTTCCATGGTCGTAGAAAGTTAAAACACATCATTATTGATAGATAACACTTTTATTCGAATCATCTTTCTAGTATATTCATTAAGATAGTGGTATGATTTTTTGAATTACAACACTATATTGTATCTGATCATGATAAGGGGGTTACCTCAATGTTATATGAAATTCATTAAAAAGAACATTATATAGAATTCAACTTCATCAATTTTGATCAACATCATATGAATAGTAATTATAAATGTATAATAAAATCCATTATTATATTTTGAGATAATTTTATTTGTATTTCAAAGGTGTTTGGGATCAAAACCATCCTATATTTCAGTTTTATTAAAATAAATTCATTCACTGCAGATTTAAAATGTGATCTTATTAATCCCACTTTGGGAATATGTTTCGAGCTACATCATGAATTGATTTAGTTGGTGAAATAATGATATTGGGACCTAATATATCCGAATTAAATGTGGATAAGGATAGAAATATATTGAAACATATCTAGCCATCTCATTGTGGGGAAAAACATTATCATGATAAACATTTGTATTGTAATGATTTTGAAGTTTGAATGAAGGGTTTTCTATGAATTATTCTATTTAAAAAGATTATGAGAGTCAGGAAGAATATGAATGATTACCCTAGGTGTATAGTTTATTTTTAAGCTCATTATCATAACGGTTCTGTTACAGACAAATTTTTTAATGAGATATTTTCTCCAAATAATATTTCATTAATATATTACATTGATCACATCATGAGTTTATACAATCCATGATATTCACATAGTATAAAATGACCATTTATCCAAGCAACTATGTTTGTGGTAATAGAAACAAAAGACATTTGAAAATATATGATGAATTCATTCACTATCAATTATTTATAAAAAAGATAATAAATTGTTTGCATGTCGATGAAGGCTAGTGGTGGATATGGTTCTGTGCAATTTATGGCTCCAGACGTGGAATCAACGCACAAAAAATATTATTTAAGATTTATGATTTTTGCAAATCGTCTCATACGGTGGATGATAAACTATTTAAGGTTTGGTATTTCCTCTTCATTGGCTCTCAGTAAGGTGATACCACTCCTGCTAAGATATTATAGAATTATTCACATGAGATTGTTGAATCATATCATTATATTTTCCAAGGAAGAATCGTTCCCTATAAACATTCAATCATTTCTTGTATAATTTCATAGATAATTTTTTGGATGATTGAGTATCTAAATAATCAACTTCTTCAGATATTGGGATTCACTAATTTTTAAATAGTCTGTCATGGTATAAATGTTTTTCAACATATTTTTTGTTCAAATGAACTGACGATGAAGTATTGGATATGTGGATTTGTTATCCTCATTACAGGGGTCCTAAGGATTAAAAATTGGGACTCCTGGTTTGATCCACAACATTCTAAGAAAACTCTAGCCCAATCTTGATTCATCAAAAGAGTTTTAATTAGATTTTTTGGAAATGAAAAATACATGGTTATGTTTCTTTTTTCCATTGTAACTCCAATTTAGATTGAAAAGAAAACTGTATCAGAATGATATGGTCCCATATACTATATGCAGGTTGAACATGATTTTCCTTGCCTCTTGTTAAGGATATTTACTTAATTACTGGTGAGTTTAAATTTGAAGTTGATATTGAATTAAAACATGTCCTTAAATTATGTATTTACTATTCAACCATTGAACATGATAAGGATAACTATAATAGGGGGATTTGATTTTCCAATTTTATAAAACATTAGTATCATCTCGATAAATATATGTCTACTGTGACAAATGTGGGTGATCCTTCTTGGATTTTGGGGATGAGAAATTCTGATATTGTGAAAGGGGTATCCCCACCCACCAAGATGTGTTTGAAATTTTCTAATATTGGATAAATTAATGGATCCCCCTCCATTGTTGGGGTGTTGGATGGGAATCAGCAATATAGTAACCAGGGGGATTTTCCATGAAATTGGGGTGAGCTGAATGTTCAGCCCCTACAAAATATTACTAAAAAGATTCAACAAGAGGGATTTTCTAAATACTGTGATATGGAGTGTCAGAATGGTGAATATGATGATCATGTGTTGTTACATGACGAATTTATTTCCAAAGGTATTGTGGACCCTAGTCCAATTAACCAATACCCTTTCCCTTGTTGCTAGGTATCAGCTAATACATACATAGCCTATTTTTATGTTTATGAGAAAGAATTCCACTATTAGGTTCACGTAATTGTATATGATATATGTTTTTTGTATATAAACATTGTTGACCATGGACTGGTTGATGCCTATTTGTAGGGTGATTTTGGATGATCCCATGCTGAACTATATGTTGATTCTAAGGAAATTACTGTACATTCTTATATTCAAAATACTGTTAGTGTTTGGTATTCTTTGATGGTTCTTATTACATCTATTAAGGATTAGAGTGTAATGAATTCTCCTAACATTGATTCCACTATGTATTGTATTTATAAGGAGAAGGTTCCATTAGAATCTTCCCCTTATTGGGATCCTCCAAATGGTATGGACTCTAGTATTCATGATTTAAATCCTCAAGAGATGGTGTTTCATGTTCATGACACTAACTCTAAATCTTCAATGCCCTTTCAAGTGGGTTCATGTTGTACTCATGTTGTGAGAAAAGATTTATTTACTATGTTGTAGCCCATAAACTGTCCAGAAATTGATGATATATATAGTGAGAACTGTGAATGTAAATGTATTATTATTTAACTACCACTTCTGGATAATTATTCTGCTTATCAGTATGTTGATGACGTCCAAAAAAGGCTTGACATGGATATGAAGTCACATATTTCTGATGGAGGAAATGATGTTGGATGTTATCCTCTATTGGATGATCAGATTACTAAACAAATTGATGTTTAACTAGTGGATATGGGTGATCCATGTAGTTTTTCGTAGACCATAAAATAATGCTTAATGGGAAGACACCAAATAGGTTACGATAGTGTTCATGTATGGTGCAGTAGAAATAAAGGGTGAGTACTTGTGCCTTATTTGGTGGAATTTTCTCCAACTCATACCATGATCATCCTATATGAAACTGTTATATTCGATTATAATAATCTTGGGGTCCTTGTACCATCTCCCTCGTCTGTATTTTTTTATTAAAAAACCCTAATTGATGTATTAAAACATATATTTTTAAAAGAGAAAATTTACATCTTTTTCATGGAGAACCCCTTTTTTATTAAACTTTTTACACATTAATAATTTTTTTTATGAAAACGTAAACATTTTATACAGATTTATGATATAAAAATTATCTTTGGATATATTTTTTCACATTTTTTAATTTCATTCAAATTTTAATGAATAGTAAAAATAAACAAATTTTTATTGAAAAAATTTCTTTAAAATAAGTTATATGGTTAAAATATAATTTTGAATATGATTAAAGTATAAATAGAAAATATTTTTAACATTCAATATAAAATATTTTATTAGAATTATATTCACATTGAATTGAGATGAAAAAAAACATCAGTTATTTTTATTGTTTTGACTTTTAAAAAATGATATATCATTCCAAAAATAGGTTTCATTTTAAATTAATTACTAAAACTTATGTGTTTTTAATATTTAACAATGGATTCCAAAATTTGAATATGTAGGTCCAAATTATCAATATTTGTGTATTTTGTTTTTGTTCATTAGGAATAGTATCATCAATAATTTTTATTAACACGTTAAAAAGGTAAATGATATAATAAATGGTAACAATACTATTATTAAATTACCCTAAAACATCTGATAATATCATTAGATTAGTGTGTTTTGACGTCAATCATACTTGTATTGAAATGGCATCCTTTTGAATCCACGTGAATGAGATTAAAACATTTAACTTATTTTATTTAATGAAATGTTATATATGTCTCACACAAATTTTAATAACAATTTATTTTTTTGAGATATTTTTATACAGAATATAAAATCAATTCTAAATACTAATTTGAAAGATAAAATGTTCTTAATTATCATTGTAATTTATTTTTAGTTTTTATTAATTAACTTATTACCATAATTTCTTATACATAGTTGAAGTGAAAAATAATTAAATGATGAGGAATCAATTGAAAAAATATTAAAAATAATAAAAACCATAAATACACAAAACAAATGACCAAATATTGTTTCTATAATATATCTCGACCATATCCATCCAAGGTTATAGTTAGTGACCATTTTTATTTTTATAAACTATATTTTCACACTTATCTAATTTTAATTAATGCAATATTAATTTTTCTACATTCATGTATTCAAAATTATAAATATTTTAATATAGGATAATTAAAATGAAAAATTAAAATAAAAGTTTATTAATAAATTTATTAGAATTATTTTTATCATAGTATTTTATATTTAATTATTATTCTGAAAATGATTATATTATGTAATTAAACAAAATTGAAATAGTAAGAATTTTATTAATACACATAACCGATTAATGTATGTAATAATACAAAAATACATATTATTTTCGAAATTTAACTGGTAAAATTAATTTTCAAGATAAAGATGAACTTTTTTGAATATAATTAAAATTATTGATCATATATTATTTTGTTATATTATATTTTTATAAAAATCATTCAACTGAATAGTTTCAAAATTGACATTATTGATTGTTTATCAAAATAATTGTTTATTAATTTATTTGAAAATCATAAAATATTATTACAAATATATAATTATTATTATACTGTAAAAAGAATTGTGATGTCTGTATTTATGGTCTTATTGACCACAAATATTTAAATATTAAACCCTAGCAATGTTGAAATATTGGTTAGCCAATTTTAAAATAAAATAAGACAACTAAATTATAATTAAAATACTAAGGATTAAATTTATAGAAAACATTTCAAAATTTTATTATATGATGTGATTAAAAATTAATCTCATATCATATTTTTTATGGTTACATTTAATTTCTTTTTGGGTAATGTTTGGTTTTATTATAAATTATTCTTTATAGACTTTTCAAAAGGGCCACTCACCTCAATTATAAAAGGGTACCTCCACCCACATATCAATACATCACGTTGAGAGTTCATGAGCGGAAATCCCCTTCACTTTTCCCTTATAAACATCCCTAGAAACATTATAGTGTATATGGTTTTCTTTAAAGACCATCTTTAGTAATTTAGGAGGAGAATTAGAAGAAGCACTTTGTAGAAGATGTAATCTCCTCTACCGATTCATTAAAATTTATTTCTTATTCTTATTAATCATAATGTGTTGATTAATTATAAATTAATATATCCAGAATCAGTTATATACATAAATTTTAGTATAATTATTAAAAAACAATATTCCACCTTTTATAAATCATACAAACAAACAAAATCACCACGTTTGGGTAGGTAAGACATACCGTGTCCATATCTTGGTATAATCTATTATTCACCACCACCATAAAAAAATTGGAAAAATTATAGAAATAATAAATATATATTATTATTATAACATTATATTGAATGTTAAATATTATAAAACATACACTTCAATATCATTCCATAATTATGGGAATGAAGTCGTCGATCGTGGGCATATAAGGTATACCATCTCCAAAATGGAATGTGATTCATTCTACATGTTTTTTAGTAAATAATGAATATATAAATTTATAGAATGAATAAATATGACATATATAATTTTCATATCAATTTTTAATGATATAAATATGAATTATGAAGGGGAACCAGAACGTATTCGACAAAAACAATAATAATAAAAAGAAGTTCTTAGTACATGAATAAAAATTAATAATTAAATAATATTAACAAATACATGATATTATGATTATATATGATATCATAAAAAATATTTTGATTTGGAAATAATTCAATTACCTTATTCATAAAATTATACACGACGTTTATGTACATTCAAGGGTAATCAGACCTAAGATGAGTGATAATTTCACAATCTCTTTATTATCAGAGATTGCATATAATTTAGTATTTGTGAAATGTCTATTTTATCCATGGTTGAATTATTAATAAATTGAATGAATGAAATATTATTTCATTATTCGATATAGGGTACTTTTATTACTTTTCTGGAAATAGTATGATAAGAATGTTTTTTTATATTATATGACATGGCCATATTTTTATGTCTTAATAACACTTTATTTAAATAATATATCCTAAAAATATTTCCATTATTTAATATAAATTATTTTATTATATTTTGTTGCATTATGAGATAAGAATTTATTTTTGCATAATAAATGATAATTTTCATGAATAATTAGTATCAATAGTTTTATCAAATTGTTTTTCAATCAATGATAACCTCATTAAATATTTATGTGTTGTATACCTATATTACTATGGTTTTATTGTTTTCATGATATCATTTTATTTAGGAAATCTTATTTTTATGTGGATTATGATGGAATGATGTTTACGATATCCATTTTATTATTTGGTTTATAATATACCGAATGATTTATGTTTGTGTGGAATATTAAAGAATGGTTTAAATATATTATCGGTGGGACCATGATGTCCCTAAATGAATTGGCTAATAATTTATTTTTAATGTGATAATCATGGTTGGAATGGTATTATGATATCAGTTCAGTAATAGAGGGGTGGAATGAGGAGTGGACTCAGTTCAATCAAGGACATTGTCTGCTATGATGGTCTTGGGAATGATCCTAACTAATATAAAATGATTGCTTATTACTATGTTTATGCCAAAAAAATTCATGTCTTATTTTATGGATTTTTTCATTATGTTCATTGATTCATATAATCATTTATAATTTATCCAATGTCATGATATCTTGATATTTCATACAGAGGATAAATTTTTTTAATGTTATGTTCTTGTGTATTATGGTTATGTTATCATTGATATCTCCCTCATTTACCCTTATAGAGAATTTGATCTCACCTTTTCTAGGGTTTTATTTTCTACATGTCATAAATAAGGTTATTAATTAATATATGTCATAATGGGGTATTATTATGACAAAATTATTGGAAGATAATGAAGATGATTTATGAGATATATTTTTATGAATCATTATTTGTAGAAAAAATATATCTAAATTTTATTATCATATATTTTTAATATTGTGAAATGAATATTAAAAAAATATTTGAATTCATATCAATGATTGTAATGTATCGGTCATTTTAGTTTTTATCTGAATAATGGTATAATGATCCTTTGGAAACTAGGATGTTCAGCCTTATGAATAACCCGAATGATATATCAATGTATAAGTTATATTCCAAGCGCTTGAAAAATTTTCATTAATAACCTCGGATAAAACATAATGTGTCTTAAATTGTAATATTAATAAATATTCTGTGGTTTCCCCATTTTGATTAGTGTTGTCTACACTAGGAATATTTTTTTTTGTACTGGGATGGTAACTAAATGAAACATGTTCATGATGAATGTGATATGAAATATAATGCTTCTACCCATACACAACCCAATGTTATGGGTGTTGGAATGGAAATTCATTTATCTATGCTCAAAAAACATTCTCAATATTCGAATCATGAATGAATTTCATACAAACAAAAGAGAGAAAAACATTCTTTTGATTCCTTCATGAGTAATAATCTGCCATCCTTAACTGGGATTCTAATAAATTTGGTGTAGAATAGAGGATTAGTCCCACATAAAATATGTTTTCATATCTTTAATGTCCATAACATGATAATTTTATTTTATTATTCAATCATTTGGAATGTAAATCTGAACAACGGTTGAACCTTATCATGAATATGAAAAAAATGATGAATTTGAATTCATGGAATTGGATGTGTTCATGAAATTATTTAAAAATAAGTATATTCATTAAATTCATTGAAAAAAGGTGGTGAAGGAAATCATTGAACCTAATAAAAAGAATTATGAATTTATTTGTACCAACAATGGAAATTTTATATGGCATGAAAGGTACTCCTCTGGAATTTTTATCTATCATGAGAATAAAAATTATATATTATTTAGGGTCTTAAAACCAAGTGTCTATAGGTCATTATCCACAAGGGACTTCAATATCTTTAAGGAATTAATGTGAAGTTCTCATAAGGATGAGATGCATTATGGAGTAAACCATCAATCCAATGGGTTTGATAAGAATATAAAAATGTAATTAAAGGGATAATCAAGAAACCATACTGAATATAGGATGATTCTTCCATTATTATCAATCTGTGGAAATAAAAAAGGTGGAAATTGACTTAAATATATAAGAAAATATTTTATGTGTGGAAGTGAATTTCATTGGGATGTTGAATGTCGATGTGATGGGAAAAAGTAGTTTACTGGTATGAATATTGAAAATGATATATATAATTAACCTCAGACACTTTTTTGTTATAGGTGAGTGAAAATGAGGCATTGTGAAAATAAATTATCTATTGCAAGGTTTATTAATGATGATCACCGTTTGCAAAATCTTATGGACAATGAAAATGAAAATTAACGAGGAATCACTATAGATGATGTAGATTATGATAATGTTGTAGTGAAACGTACACTTATCATCCACTATAATGTAGAAACAATTTAATTTCATTTTGGACCAAACCACCATTTTATTTAAGAAAAATTTTATAAGTGTCTCACTATATATCAACAGAAATTACATATTTAGTAAGTTATGACAACTCATAGTGCCACAATGATTTCATTAAAATATAATAATTCTTCCCTCATTGATGTTTTTTAGAAGGTTCTTTCTATAAATCTTGTGATACCTTTTATAGTGGTATATTTTGTTATTATTAACATGTATCATATTTATCTCTAAAGAGATGATATCAATTTCCATGTAAGGGAAGTCGCATTTCATGTTCCAAATCAATATATGGCCATTTATCAATGTAAAGATGATTATGTCTATCCAGTAAAATATTCATTGATCTTATGGTTCCAGATCCCAATAAAAGATGATTATTTTTCTCAAATGGTTGGGATGAAACAAAAAATTATGGACACCCACATGTATGAGATTTTTTTGAGGAATCTCTGAACTAATAACCAGGTCATCCAAAAATTCATGATGATAAGTTTTCAGTAAAAATCATTATGGGTGATATTCATATTTCAATACCACCTTATACAATAGCTCCATTATAGTGGAATGAATTAAAAAAACTCCAAGATAATCTTGAAAATGTATATCTTGACCCGTCCCCCATGCAACATGTCATGCCTAACCCAACGCCGCCTTCAATAGGCCAGGTGCTGGTGACTTGCACTGAATAGGCATATCCCTATAATGGGAAGGCATTACCTTTAAACCTGTATAAACAATCAAAATAGAATGAAACATGAAGAAAACACATAGTAAACTGCTATAGTGAAAGTGTGTTGAATGTAAGGTGGTTGAAATACAATCCCAACTATAAATTAAAATATAACTAAAAATTAATAAACAGCTCAAGGATCGTCCACCGAGGATTCTACCTGAAGGGTAGGTAATGCTCATGATCTGTAGTCACCACGTAACGTCATGCCAAATAGTCCTCCTCTGAGCATCATTGGATCTGGACATCCTCAACCATGATCAACACTGTACATCGTCTACACAATACACTACAAGGTCTGGGTATAGCTCATGTAGCGGTTGTATAATGATACTCAGTAGGGACCCCGAGACCCTCGTAGGTCTCTGAGTGTTCCCCAAATGAAAACCAAAAAGAATGACACCAACATTACATATGTATATTCTCCAACATATACCTAATTTTTTAATATATACACATCTCAAACATGAGTTATGAATACTACATTGGTACAACAACAAGGTATAAGTACCACGTAGGTAGCACTACGAAGATAGAGCTACCACACAGGTTACACCATAAAGACAAAAACCCGAAGTTAGAAGTACTACATAGGTAACACCACGAATAAAACACCACAAAGGTAGAAGTACCACACAGGTAACACCATGACGTAAGAAGTACCACATACGTAACACAATGAAGTTGAAATGATGAAGGTAAAAGACTCAACTCAAAAATTTGTATAACTTATGTAAAAAAGTATGGATGAATAGTCGTAATCTAGATCATCTTATTCTATTAAGTGATGCTACTGCAGACACACATAGGATCGATAGGTACTAACCCCCATAGAACCACAAAAAGCTGAACCAGATTGGATTATTATGCGCCGACCCACACAGTTTCACTGAGCACTAATCGACACTAGATCTAATTGATGCCAACCCATAAAGGATCAATAGATGATGACCCACACTAGATCGATGTTCCTTCTTCATGTTTCAGTCTACCATAGGATTCTCTCTTATAGCGTGCTCGAGTTCTATAAGAAATTACCCTCTAGATAGTGGTCATACCTCTTATTCCATTATTCTCTACAATGGAGTTAACCAAAGGGCCACTATGTTGTAAGTGTTCCAACGCGACAGATGGCACGTCAATCGGACACCTAGTGTTGGAGTTATAAGTGTTTTACTTCCGAGGGCCTGGTTGGATTCAGGAACAATCCATCCCAGTCGTAATCTAACAAAAGTGGATTATACCAAAAGGACAGTCACATTCCATGGATCCCAATTCCACAGATGTTTTTTCAAACAGATGGTTGATTTCAAGATACGACCCTTTTAGTGTTTTGGGGTCCTGTTGGTCCTGGATATGTTCAGCCCTGGTGGGAACGAACCAACCCATCCAATTCTGGGTCTGACCAGGATGGACCGGTCTTCGACAGCTCGGCCCATTGGTGTACAACCCGACCAACAAGGGTGGTGGCCAAGCCCACATGTTGGCATCCCATCCCACAGGGTGCGTGGCCCATTGGGCAGGAAGCCTGGCTTGCGGTCAAGCACAGTTTGCATTGGAGTGTGGTCTGTAGGTGGTGTGGGGTCAACAATATTTGGCATGTGTGTGTGTGGGGGGGGGGGTTCCTCAACTTTGTAAGGTAAAGAGGCAGTGCCTTATGGCACTCCTAGATCACCCTTGGGACACACTACAGGTCCCGCAGCCGCGACGCCGGAGTCACAGCTCCCCCAGCGGCAGGATGGTCATGCCACCCTCTACTTCTGTAGTGGGCCGGTTTGTCGGATGCTTCGTCTGACAGTCGTGGTTTATGAGCCATGACCGGTTCCAACGGTGAACCGGGTGCGTCGACTCCTTCCTCACGGCCGTCCAGTGTGTTGGACACTGCCTTTATTGACTGTAGCTTCGGCCGCAACCCCTTGCCCAACGGCGGTGAACTACGATGCACCATACCTTCTCAATAGCTAGCCAGTGATGACCATCAACATCATTTTTCTCCCTATGGCTCATCCAACTAGAAAGAAAAGCCACCTAAGAACGTACCAACATTCAACAAAAATGGCGGATGGACCATGCCTTGTTCTTTGGGCATGCGCCCTCAATGATAGGTTAATAACAAGAGGGTAAAAAGGATTAAAATAACTTTTTAAAAACAAATCACGATTAAACCCTACCTCAATAACGATTGTAATACTCCCATGGTTTATGAAGTGGGTCAATGTTCTCCATCCCCCATAACTATCCTCCAACGACGTCATGCGATCGTTGATCTCTGTGTTGGGGTTTCGGTGTAGCTCGTCACCGCTCGCTGGAACCGGCTCTATCCCCCAAGGGTTTGGCATCATGGAACATTATCAGTGTAATTAGCTAAAACATTTAACCAAAAGTATATGCATTATAACGTAACATTGGCTTGATCTCAATGGATCAAATCCGGAATGACTGGTCAGTTTAGTATCTTTGAAAGTACTAGATACATTCATCAGTATTACATTATATCATGAAATAAAAATATCCACAAACTTTTCACCTCTTTTGAAAACACATATATTCTTATCTTATACTTACAGGTCAACAATAAAATACAACTTCTTGTCATGGGACAAATAAAACATAGAGAGTGGTAAGATCATATTCTCAGTAAGGATAACAGTCTAGCAGAAACATTTATAAATAATCATACACATTTAACGAAATATATAAGATGAAAAAAAAATTATTTTAATCATAAAATTATGAATAATATGGAAAATATAAAATCAAATAATTCCATTTACATATTCAAGTAAATATTATAATAGTCGAATAATCATACAAAATATCAATTCCATCTTTCATTATGATGGAATGCATAATTCCTAACTTCCAAACCACATATTCAAGACCTTATTCCAAGACAATAAATAAAATTTCATCAATGCCTTGTGCCAAGATAGTAGTTTGTCTTGTGAGACCTACGAAGGCATCGAGGGGCTATAGCGTGCTCCACCCATCACTTACCATGTCCAATGCATTCCCCATATAAAATGGATTAAACATAACAAAAACATTCATATTAAAAATATAATACGGAATTTCTATACATTATCCATAAACCATGAATGTTGTAAAAATAATACATCCATAGTCAGACGTATCAAAAAACATTCATTACAATATTTACGTTTTCTAGCTTAATAAATCAACTTCAAACTAGCTTAAAATCCATCAAAGTCTGTTGACATAGATTAAATAAAAACTTATTGGAGCAATATCACATTCTATTTTGAAATCATTTAAAATTCATATAATTATAAAAGAAAATATTTATTTTGAAAAAATTTGTATAGGCATGTATGGGAAGCTTCGATGATGATATAATGGTGAAAAATTTATGCAGCCACCATATAAGTTAAAAAAATACATTCTTACCTTAATTTGTCAAATAGGTCATAATGTACCTTATTTGGAAAATGAAAGAATGATTCCATTCAAAATAATTTATAAAAATTCTAATAAAGGTATAATTCGCTATAAACCATATTATATGATATATTGAAAATGTTTTGAAATACATTTTTAAGAAACAGGGATGTGGTTGATAAATAGGACCTAGAAGATCCTTACATAAAAACAACCTCAGATAATAAGAAGATTGTGAAATTAACCCTTACCTTGTAATGTTCCTTGGTCATAGGCATGTTAACCTCATGTATAATAGATAGATATTGGTTATTAAATTTTAAATAACTATATAAAAAAATATGATATCATATATGACCCTCAAATATCGCTTTGTTAATAATATTTTAGTAGTTTCATCGTCTCAAGTGTAAACTGATCTGTTTCCTTTTAATGCTTGGTTATGTAAGCCATGTTTTATATGGATAGGATGTATTTGATTAATATTAATTATTAAATTATGTTCATATAAATTATATTTAATCATAAAATGATAATTTTTCTTGAATTATTATGATGAGGAATGCATATCATCTTGTTCGTGGAGATGGTAATTCGTTCGTACATACGAGCAGAAATATCATTTTATTGATGGTGAAATAAAATGTAATTGGATGTTATATCATATTTACAGAGTCATTAAAATGTTATATTTATTATTTACATTATATTAATTTTTATACCCATCCCAAATAATGACATTTTTTAATAAATATCTACACCCCAACATGGAAATGGTAATCAGTGTGTACACACATATGGTGACTTTGTCATTTATAGGATGGAAAGAATAACGAATATGGTTGTACCATATTTATAATAACATCACACTATATAGAATATATTGGAGTTATTATTTTATAATGTAAACAACAATAAAATAGGAAGTATAAGAATAATAGAACGTTAATGAAGTGATGAAATATTTACCTCTTCTTCGGGTTATTCATTTTGATTTGACAAAAGGGCTCCATAAGATGGCTTTCTGACAAAAGGAAAACCTCTAGTATGAAAGGAGGAATGTTGGTAGGATATGCTAGCAGGGTTTGGAGGATCCAAATGTCCTTGTTGGTGTGAAATCCAGAGATGGGGAAGTACCCTTTTTAAGAGAGCTGAGGGTCACTTTAGGAATAACATGAAATATTAATTATTAATAAAATAATTTTCTATTTATATGTGATCCAAAATTATATATTAAAAATATAAGGTCGGTATTAGTCAAAAACCTCTACAATAATTGGTTTTAGATACGTTTATGTCACCGAGTTAACCATATATTTTAGATTTTAATCTTAGTTAAATAGTTCACCATTTACCATGTCTCTCTGTATTTTTATATTATATGGTTAGTAAACATACTATAAATTAACAGGAGAACCCCACGGGGTTAATTATTAAAATATATTACCTTATTTATGTCTTTTGGTTAATTTATATATTTTTAGGTATATAAATCACTTAATAATATAGTATTTCTTTTAAAAACCTAATTATGTCAATTTGGACACTATTTAGTATTCTGTTTTTTTGAAAATAATAACATCATAATTAATTCAAACAAAAATATATATAATAAACACCAACATGTCATATTAACCAAAAAAAATATGTTTAATTCATCAAAAATTTCAAAATACATTTATTTGGATATTTATTATTTCATTTATTTTAATCATTCATTAATAAGGTAATTACTGCATCATCATTGTGTCATAAATTAATTAAAATATTATTGTCTAAAATTTATAAATAAAATAAAATTAATTAGGAAATTGTTTTATGTTTTTAATGATTCTTTATATTCTTTTTTATATTGTGTGTAACCCTATATTATAATTGTCTTATTTATTAATCATTGAATTTTATTCTTTTAACTATTCATTATATAAAAATATAATAAATTTCCTAATCTTGTCTAAGTGGACTGAAGGGGATAAAATTTAATTATTAATGTTATATTTGGTCGAATAACCCTTATCAAATAGAATTAGTACATGTGTTAGGGATATTACGTGATAATTCTTACACTTAATTACCCTATTTACATATAATTTTGGTAAATTAAAGTCAAAAGTTACAATTTACCAATACATATTTTCATTTTATAGAACAAAATATTACTTACTGAAATTAATCCTGTCTCGAAGATTTTTGAAATTCAACCCACAAAAGTGGAAACATTATGTTTTCTGAAAATTTTCAAATGCTCCTAAGAGGTGGGTAAAAGATGGTAAAAAGTTCAATTAAATTTTTATATATCTATGCATATTGTAAAATGAATCGATTGAATTAAATGGAACATATATTAATATAAGTTATATAATTTGACCTAATATATATTAAGATAAAATAAATAATTATTTAAGTGAAAAATCGGTTATAACCAACCAAGCAGTGTCTTTTATTATTTTTCAATAATTGAATGTTGTTAAAAAAATACCAAAATTCACCTTAAGATAATTTTGATATTCCAAATTAAAAAATGAAGTCCATTTTAATAAATAAAAACTAAATACTTTTAAAATGTGGGTATTAATATTCATAAAGGATAGTGTGATTGGTCACAGTGTGTTGGAATCTCAAGGTTGCGTACAAAACAAGTCATTGCAGTATTCAAAGGGAAACATATCTTGGAAGCATGTGGTATTACATTATCCTATCTTACAATGAATTTCATCCTCGAAATTTATATAATTTTTTAAAATAAAAATATTTCAGTGGTTCTTCATCATATGTTCCTCGATTTTCAATGTTTCATCTTCCATCTTATGATTTCTCCATAAAAAATTCACCAGATGAGTTTTCCGGTTTTTCAACACATGTTATCTTGTATAAAGAATTATAATAGTTTCTTCCGAATAAGACAGAACATGTTCTATTTCTAATTCTTAATAGGTGTGTACATGCATATGGTCACGCATGTATTTTCTCAATAGTGATATGTGAAACACATTATGAAATTTGGAGGGACTTTGAGGAATTTCAAAATGGTAAGTTACATCCCCAATTTATTATAGAGTTTTGAATGGTCCGATGTACCAGGGGCATAATTTACCCTTCTTATCGAATCATATAACTCTTTTCATGGATATACCTTCCTAAAAACAAGATCACATACCTGAAATTCCAAATCATTTGGCTATCGAAAAATCGCATCTATCTAATTTGTGCTTCATTGATGAGGTTTTGGATAAACTTTACCATTTCCATTGTTTCTTCTACATGTTCTGTGCCTATGAGTTTTATTTCACCAACATCATCCCAATAAGTTGGTGTGTGACATCTCTTTATATATAATGCTTTATATGGTGCCATCTAAATACTTTAATTGAAGCTATTGTGATATAAAAAATCTACCAGAGGTAAATATTGAGCCCACATTCCTTGAGTGTCATGTGATCAATATCACAACATGTCTTTATAGGAATGAATTGTCTGTTTTGATTTTCCATCAGTTTGATGGTGGTAAGAAGTGCTTAAATAATGTTCAGTATCTAGGGTCTTCTTACGACTTTTCCAGAATCATGATGTAAAACATGGATCTCGATCTGAAAAATCGATATGGGTACTCCATTATGTCTTACAACTTCGTTAATATATACTATTTACTGACGTTCTAGTAGTAAATCTTCTCATATATCAAGAAAATGTGTTGACAAGTTAGGATGATAAACAATGACCCATATTGCATCATTCCTTATTGGTGTATAGGGTTTCCCTAGAACAAAGTCCATCATAATATCATCTGATTTCCACTCAGTTATGGGATGAGGTTTTATGACTACTGTAGGATGTTGTCTTCCAGCTTTCACTTTTTGACAAACCACACACCTCGACAGAAAATCTAAACTCTCTCCCTTAATATTGTCCCTCCAAAAATGTACTTTATAATCTCTGTACATCTTACTATTACTAGAGTGAATAGAGAAATTAGAGCTATAAGCATCATCCATCAATTCCCTTTTTAGATCTAGTATGTTAGAACACAAATTCTCTTCCCAAATTTTAAAATTCCATCTTCTTATATAACGTCAGTCAATCTAAAGTCAATCACATATTAAATCATATTATGAAACTATTTATCATGATTCTAAGAGATATTTATCCTTTCTAGTAATGATGGGTTGGAAACCATTTGAAAAGTATTGATGTTTCAAATTCCATAGTTATTCCAATATCCATATTTAATAGATCTATGAAAGTAGGACCCCATTCAACACTCATCCTGTTAAAAACTATATGATCCTTTCTACTCAAAAAATATTACACCGTATTTTAACTACATGGGTTATAGTGTATTGTGAAATGATAATCCTTGAGTTGTTAAATCCATAATTGTTGCCTCATGTAGATATTTTTCGATGAGAAAATATACTTCCAAAACATTGGATATGTATATATCTCACATTTTTAACCACAGAGACAGTGTATACATATATTCAATGAAACAATTAAAGCTGTTAACTCAAGTTCATTAGTGGTATAGTTTTGTTCAGTAATTCTTTGTTGTCGTGATACATAGGCAATAACTCTATCATTCTTCATATTGACACAACAAGGTCCCTTATTTGAAGAATCAATATAAATAACAAACCCACCATTACCCAATGGTAGAGTAAACATATGATATTTGACTAATATTTTATTTAGTTCTTTGAAACATTACTCACACTCTTTTGTCCAAACAAATTTAACCCCTATACATTTGATCCTGGTTAATGGGTTTTCCAATTGTGAAAAATTTTGGGAAAAACACCGATAATAACCAACTAAACCAATAAAAATATGTACCTCAGTTAAACTCATTGGTGCTTTCCATTCCTGGATTTCCTTGTTCATTGGTAGATAGACAATTATTCTATCCATTGAGACAATATGGCCATGAAATGAAATCTCCTGATGCCAGAATTCACACTTTCTAAACATCCCATATATTTCATTTATTCAATGTGTTTTTAGAATAATGTTTACGTGATTTTCATAATCATAATATATTTTGGAGTATACCAATATATCATCAATAAAAACCACTAAAATTTTATCAAGATATTCCATGAAAACATTATTCATTAGATCCATGAAGGAAGAGGATTCATTAGTTAATAGAAAAGTCATTACTGTAAACTCATAATGCATGTACCTGGTTCAAAATGGGGTATTTGAAATGTCTTCCTTCTCCATAAAAAATTGATGATATCCAGATCGAAGTTAATTCTTTGAAAAATATTGATTTCAATGATGTTTATCAAATAAATCATTAGTTCAAGGTAGGGGATAATTTTTCATTATTGTTATAGCATTTGTCCCCCTGTATTCAATCAAAAATCTAATATATCTGTATTTATTCATCACAAAAGGATAGTGGATCCCCATTGAGAAACACTAAAGAGAATCAATCATTTGTTAGTAAATTCCTCTAGTGATTTCATTAGTTCTACTAAAATCATAGTGGGAATTCTATAAGGGGTCTTCAATGTGGGCCTTAAACCAAGAATTAAATCAACGGAAAACTCAATTTCTCATTTAGGAGGATGTCTTGATAAATCCTCTGGGAACATGTCGACATATTCTTGCACAATAGGTAAGTCCTATATTTGAAAATTATTTTCCTCACACATAGTTATTTTATTCTATTATTCCCCAATAATTGTATTTAGTGGAGCTACTGGCTGTGGAACTAAATAATGATTTGGTGGTGACATTTTTAATTAATAGAAAAGGTACACCTTTTCATCCTCGACAGTTGTAACCTCCTTCTTCATAATTTTTTTTTCGAATCATGGCAAGAAAGATAATCCATCCAATATTAGATATTTATTTCATTTTAAAAAGGTAAATTATAGAAAAAAACAAAGAAAACCCACATTAGATCCTAAAATCCCCCCCCCAACAGACCTAAGGAGGTCGGAAATAATGGAGGCCCAGAGCATCCACACAAACCAAATTTACCCCCTCTGGTTTCATAGAAACAGCTATGTGGAAACAAAAAAGGATCTGGTCCAGGAACAACAAGAGATGCAAGATGGTCTGCGACCTTATTCCCCTCACGCCATGTATGGGTCACGCTGATATTATTAGATATCATACCTCGGCATGCCCTCATGCTATAATGAACCGACCATGGAATGGAACCAGAACCCTACAAAGCTTTAAGTAGAATATGTGAATCAATTTCATTCTGGGCAAGGACAATTCCTTCTTGGCGACATTGTGAAAGCCCCAAATTCAAAGCCCCTGCCTTCACTTGTAGTGGAGTACCACGTCCCAACCGGCATGAGAAAGCCATGATAACTGACCCATAACTGTTTCTGACCACCCCTCCTCCTTGATTAACCCACAGGTTGCATGATCCATCGAAATTGAGCTTTAGCCCTCTACTGGGAGGATTCCACCTCACCCATTTCCCTCTGCTGGAACTCCTACTTGCGAGACCACTAGTATTTCATGTTTCAAGATGTCTAAGAGAAGGCGCCTCCTGCCATTGTTTGAAAGATCTGATGATATCCAAAATCATGAACTTTGTACTGAGGATAATCCCTCGTCCAGAGATGGTAAACCCCTCATGGAAGGCCTTGTTCCGAGCTTGCCTGATCGTCCAGCATCCCGCATAGAGAATCAATGTTCGGGCCATCTACTCAGGGCCCCTCTCCACCGCTCCATGGTACCATCTGTCCAGAAAAGTACTGTCGTTCATGAGGTTATCCGAAAAGGATGTGAACTCACCAAAATGAGTCCAAACCGCCCTCTCCCATTCGCCTTCAAAAAACAAGTGATCAATGCATTCTTCCTGATGCTCCGAGCAATAGTGACACTTTGATTCTAAAGGAATGCCGCACCTCCTAATGTTTCCATCTGTAGGAATGGCTTTGTGTCGTATCCTCCAGTTTAGAATGTTTTGTTTTATTGGGAAAACCTTGTACCAAAGAACCTCATTCCCGGAGGTGTTGTGATCAGGAATGGCCAAGGAGCGGCGAAAATCCTTTGATGAGAAATAACCCGATGCAGAGAGGGTGAAAATGCACCTGTCTGGTTTGAGGTTGATTTCGATCACCTCATAAGTGGCACATTGATCGTTGTCAAGTACAGCATCAATGAAGGCTGGATGTTCATTAGCTTCCTTGAACGTGATCATGGTACTTGGACACCCTGGGAAACCGAGGATGGTCCCAGCCCAGTTATGATGCCAGAAGAGAATATCCCCCCGTCCTACGAGCCATCTGGAGTTGGGTTCAAGCTTCTTGATGAGAGATGAGATCATCGACCAGTAGGGGGATACAGTGACAGAGTCTGCGCATCCAAACATAGAACCTGCATGGGAGCTGTGCATGGTGATCCCCCAAAGTGTGCGTTGTTCCAGCACCTCCCAAGATAACTCTTCATGCATGCACATGAGTGTGTCGTCGAGCAGGCGAACATTTATACCGCCTTCTCTAACAGGTCTCACCAACCTGTCCCAAGAAGCCCAGTGACGCCTACCCTCTGTTGGAGGATCCCATATAATCCTGGTTAGAATCTTGTCAATCCTTTTGATAACAGTTTTGGGAACCATGATCGACGATAGCGAATGAATAAGAGTGGCAAGAAGGACACTATTGACCAGCGTTATCTGTCCCCCAAAAGATAGGAAAATGTTCGTCCAATTAAGAATTTTGGATGTGATCTTATTGAAAATACCCTCGAAGTCACCCACCCGAAGCCTCCCAGAGGAGATCGGGGCACCGAGGTATTCGATGGGAAAAGTTCCTCTTTGCATGTCCAAGTTTTGTTGTAGGTCAAGCGGCCGAGAAGCGCCGCATCCATTAGAGATAAAGAAATTACTTTTTTCCTTGTTAATAACCTGTCCACTCCAAAAAAGATATTCTTTCATGATTCTGTTGAGGCCGTTGATAGACCTCCGACAGCCAGTGGTGAAAATAATTGTATCATTCGCAAACATCAGGTGAGAAACAGGGGGGATCTCCTTCTCCGGTGATAAGAAACAAGCTCACCTATGTCAAGACCCTTGTGAATATGTCGACTGAGAACATATTGGGTCAAGATGAACAGACTCGGGGACAAGGGATCACCCTGTCTCAAACCGCGGGCAGACTGAAAGAAGCCACAACATTTCCCCATGAAGATGACGGCCATCCAGGAAGAACGAAAACATCTGAATATGATGTCAACATTCCATGGGGAGAAACCCATTCTTTCCAGTACCTTGTTGATGAAACCCCACTCAACTCGATCATATGATTTGCTCATGTCTAGCTTGATCGCCACATTGGAGCCACGCATCTTGAAGTTTAAATCCCTGAGTAACTCCTGTGCGAGGGAAATTTCCCCTTGGATTGACCTTCCTTTCATGAAGTCATGCTGTTCTAGGGACACACACCAGGGGATAAGAGTAGATAGTCTTGCATTAATCAAACTATCCAATATCATATAAGGGTTGTTGCACATGATTATTGGCCGGTACTGAGATATGGAAAAGGGGTTGTTAATCTTGGGAATGAAAACAACGGACGTGGCACAAGCTACCCTTGGGAGATTGCCCCCTCGGAAAAAATCACGCACTGCATGAACAATATCTGCCTGAACGAAATCCCACGAAGCTCTATAAAATTACCCTTGAAAGTCGTCAGGCCCTGGAGCGCTTTCTGGATTAAGCCTTATCATGGCTCCAAATATTTCCTTCTCGTCCGGCAAGGAACTCATATCATGGTTGTCCTGGGCCGATAAGTGATTGGGAATCACATCAAAATAACCTCCTTCCTCTCCCGGAGACCCATGGGTAAAACAGGTGTTGTGGCCTATGAGTAAGTCTTTCAAAGAAGCCAAATCCAAGGCACCAAGAGTGTACCTATCATCAGAGTACGTACTGGCCTCCAAACGGATATTGGGAGTCACCTTGCGTCTCCTCTCCTTTATACAGGCTTGAAAATAACCTGTATTATGTTCACCCTCTCTCAGCCACTTGATCTTGGAGTCATCTCTCGCTAGGTGTTCCTGCTTGAGAAGCATGTCTGCCAGATCGTTCTTCCTGATGGACAAAACATCGAAGGTTTGGTCATTCCATTCTATTTCCAAGTCCCCCTCCAGACGATCCACATCCTACATGGCGGTAGAGATTTCCTTGTCTGAAGAGGGTTGGTCCCTATCCCAAGTCGGCAACCTTGCCTTGAGTCTGCGCAGCTTATTATGGATGGCCATCCATGCGTGACCCATCGCCGGCTCATCCCAAGTGTCCTTAACCATATCATGAAAACCCAGGAGGCTACCTCAGTGATGGTAGTAACGAAAACCACCATGATGGTCCTGTCCAGGGGATAACGAGACAAGAAGAGGAGAGTGATCTGAAAGCCCCCGTACCAAATGCCTAACCTTGGTGTTAGGGAACACAGTTATTGCTTGAACGTTGGCAAGGCAATGGTCCAAACGGCTCCATGATCGATTCCTCCCCCTCTGATTGTTGCACCAGGTGAAAAGGTTACCCAAAAAACCGAGATCAATGAGTCCCTTCCCTGCCATGAACAGGGCAAAGTCTAAACTTTCATTACACTGGAAAGGCCCCTCCCTTTCCTCTCCATCACATCGATGACCACATTGAAATCCCCCATGACGAACCATGGAAGATTCCCCGAATCAAAGGAGTTGAGATCGCCCCAAAGTCTCTGTCGTTGTCCAGCGTCGCAGCTCCCATAGATGAAAGATATGAAAATTACCAAACAATCGTACCCTATTCTCGTTGTGATGAACTGGTCGGAGGCCTGCACCAGATCAACCGAAAGACTCCGGTGACACAAAACCCATATATGCTTGTTCATCGATTATGCATGTAAGCAACCATGCATGTTGAGTGACCGGGAAAGGTTCTTTAAATAAGAAGGTGGGTGTTTTTGCTTGAGGATAGCAACCACAAAAGCCTTGTGATTTTTAATCTCCCTGGAAATGAAGTCCGCCTTGACCATAGCCCCAATGCCACGGGCATTCCATAGGAAGAAAGAATTCATTAAGAAAATAGAGTCCTTCCATTGGCCCCAGGAGACATGGCCTTGTCATCGTGAGAAGAAGAGGATTCCTTAAGATTCCTCGTTTGCGATCGGGTGCAGACTCCTGCTAACTTGGGTGTCAAAGGAGTAGCCAGTAAAAGGGCCTTCCTAGGACCCTCAAGGGAGTGGCCTCTAGGTCGCCGCCCAAAACGAGGGGTGTCTCGGCAGGTGGTAACAACCTCCGGGATTCGCCGCAAGACTTGGACTGTCATAACATGCCGCCACTCACCAAGCCATGATTTGGAACAGAATGAGACCAAGGCCGTAATCATCCTGGGAAAGGTTTCCTGATAATGAAAGTCCGAAACAAACAAAGGATGAACCTCTAAATCACACACCACATACAGGGGAGACAAAAATTCCGAAGCCATAACATTGTGAAAGTCAGTTATCCTGAAGGAAAACCAACACCCATAAAGCAGGCACTGAGACAGTGAAGGAAAAAGCAGCAAAAACTCACAAAAAGCATCTGAGGGTAAGCCCATGTGTTTATTAAAAGAAGCCAAATCCTGGCCATTCTCCAACAGTCCAGGATCCAATGATATCGAGGCCTCCATGGGATCAATAGAAACATCGGCTGAAGTAAAACCCGGCCGCGGATGGACAACTGCCTCAGAACTAGATTCAGAAAAGGAGCATGGGTTGGGTTGTTCCTGCCGGCCTGCCGTCTGGTGACGTCATCTACAAACATTAACAGAGTTCCCCTGGAGAAAACATGCAGAACAATAACGGGGAAAAACCGGGTAGTAAATATCCTATTCCCAGACTAAACCGTCATGCACATGGAGGGTGATATGTTCCGGAATGGTATGAGAGTGATTTATCTCAACACAAACGCGGGACGGAGCATCAACCCTGTCAACAGCGCAAAGAAAACCTCCCAGAGTGTCACCTATAGCTTGAAGAAAACCCCTGTTCCTAAAAGGAAAAGGAAAACCAGGGAGGGTTAACCAAACCGCTGCGAAAGGGCTCTCTTTTCCCTTGTGAGTAATCATAGACCAGCGAGACATGCTAAACTTCTACCGTCTAAAGGCGCGGGGAGCGTTGCACCAGGCCAACACAAAGTCATCACGCATAGAAAGGGAGATGCAGAAAGAATTGAGATGAACAGGTGATATCCGCGCTGGGGCCTGGAGACCCCAAGATGCAACAAAGCGTTGAAAGATCGCAAGCGGAGGTTTCTGAGCACCAAAGCATGGCATAAGAGTCCATTTGAGGTCCTCCTCCACCGTCGAAAAGACTGATGCAGGGAAGACCATAGATACACGAGAACCATCGTGGGAGACGTCCGAAACCACCTTGGGGGGACAGGGATCAGGAAAAGTCCTACACGGCCCACGAAGAGCATCCTTGAAAGATTTTGGACGAGGAACCTCGGGAGGAACCGGCACAGGTAGCGAAGCTTCTCCTGAAAGCACGAGCCCCGGATCCAGAGAGGGATACAAGCAAAGATTCCCAGGAAATGAACCAAAGGAGATCACCGGATGATGGGCGGCAGTCTTGTTGGAAAGGCCTGGCGAGAGGGGCGGCGGATCCGAAAACTTGGCCGGCGGAGTCGCATGGGAAAAATTCAAAAACATCGGCCGTGTGTCAGGCGCATTCTCCAGGAGGCTCCAAACCGCTCTCCATACCTCTTAGACAAGGATCCAAGAAAGCTAATCAATTCTACAGATTATATCAAATTATATCATGGGTATGATGATGAGATCAGCTGAAAAATGTCATTTATATGCTCAAATGGGAACTGATTCGCAAAACATTATTGTGATGATAATTCCCTTAGTTGTTTTGAATGAAAACATCCTTGTTATGTCAAATGGAAAATATCTAATTTTCGTAGAAAACTAGGAAGATAAGAAAAAATGCGATGATCTAGAATTAAATAATGCATTGGAAAAAATTGAGGAAATCATTAAATTACCAGCCACCACATCATTAGGAGCATCAATCTCAGCAGTAGTGATCTCATTTTCTTGGCCTTTCTCCCTTTTCCATTTTTAGGTATGTTCCCTTGGCTCTTAGGACATTCATTTTCATTTCCTCCCTTTTCTATAAAATTGTAGCATTCAACATTGACATCCTCTTTCTTCCCCTTGAAATAACGATCTTGGTGGCCTTTTTCATCACCCATGTAACAGACTCCCATTCCGTTTAGGAAATTTCTAGGGTGTTTCTTCCCACATTTACCTTAGGATAGATATTCAGTTTTTCCCTTCTTCCCCTTATTTTCATTTCTAGTGTGTTCAGCTGAGATCTCCTTTTCTGGTTTTCTTTAATATCATAAGACATAGAGAAATGTTTTCCAGTCTTGATAGAACATGAGAAAATATCCTCTTACGATGATATTTATTGTGAGACTAATTCACTATGGAGATATGGACTTAAAACATCAATGAATCAATCAATATTAATCCATGTGTTATTTATATAATCTGTTTCATTGTTTTCTATCCTTGTAATGTTATCCTTATTCTTTGCGACATTCTCATCCTCATTTTGCCTCAGACTCAGAAATTGACTTTCCATATCCACTCGAAGGTCACAAAGAAATTATTCTTCTAATAAAATCGCTTTATAATCCCTTCATTCATTAATATATATTTATTCATCTTCCTTTGTGTTTTGAATCAATTAGCACAATTTATTTCTCTCTCCCATGAGGTGTAAAGAACCATGAAATTTTTTTCACTTTCAATAAACCCCAAAGAATGAAATATTGTCTATAAAGAAATTATCCACTACTCATCTACTAATAAATTTTTACTCCCATTGAATGTTGGGGGTTGTTTCCTCATGATGCGTTCTATCATTGATCATCTGTGTTGTGGATTAGGGTGCTCTGTATGGGTAAGGTTATTATTCATAACCTGAGTGAGTTGCCCTACTATGGTGATAAGCTGGTCAGCACCAGTTGCATTCCCAACTCCAATATTATTTTCATGAGGAAGAAGGAAATACTTCATGGATTACTTTTGGTGATATGGGTTCCATTCCATCCACTATGATCCATTTCTGAACAATTTCATACACTAGATTAGTTTATGAGTCAAAATATATAGTTCCTAATTTATAAAACACTTAACATAAATTGAACATTTTATGGATATAATCTATAATCATAAAATGGTTTTCATTGAAAAATTATAAACTCATAAACCCTTCATAATATTTTGTATATAATATTAGAATTATCCTAAGAATATCCTCCTGGATGACGTAACCAATAGTGAATCAAGGACCATTGTTGTGCACCAATTCCCGTTTGATTCTATCTCAAAGCGATGTTTTCGGGTTTTACCACGAGTTACATTTGTTCCAGAGGCACCTCTAGCAGTTTTTATCTAGAAAATGATGTATTTCTTGGAAAACTCACAAATTTATTACAGTACCAAAATTCTATGAAGTTCTTCTATACTAATCGTCATTGTCTATCGTATGGAAATGTGCTCTAATCAGAGTTTTTCTAAATATAGTTTCCAAGGTTTGTACTAAACTTATTTGATACGAACTGTAATGCCCCAAACCCTTTTACCCAGACTCAGTGCATTATTATATAACATTGGTATGATCACAAGGGATAAAATCCTGAAATACCGATCTGTTTAGTAGCTTTGGATGTACAAGATACATTCATTTGTTTTACATTACATCATGAAATAAAACCTTAAACAACATTATGTCTCTTTTTTAACACACTTATATCCTTATTTTATTCTTACAGGTCATCCATAAAATACATATTCACATCCGGGGAAAAATAAAACATAGAAAGAGGTGATATCTGATGCGTAGTAAGGATAACAATATAGTGGAAACATTCATAAATAAGAATAAACATTTATGGAATGTATAAGACTAAAACAAAATACTTTTAAACATAAACTTCATCATAATATGTAAAAGATAAAATCCAATAATTCCATTTATGTATTCACATGTATAATCAACTAGTCAAATAATCACAAGCAATATCAATAGCCACTTTCATAAAGATGGAATGCATAATGCCAGAATACAAATAAGATATTGTCAAGGACTTGTGCCAATATAGTAGTTTGTCACATAAAACCTACTAATGCATCGAATAGATTTAGTGTCCTCCACCCATCACTTAATAAGTCCAATGCATTCCTCATATGAAAAGGTTTAAACATCACATAAAACATTCGTATTAAAACTAGCATATGAAATGTTAATAGATTATACATAAACCATTAATGGTGTAAAATTATATCATTCACAGTCAATCATATTTTAAAACCATCAATACAATATGGATATTTTGTATCATAATAAATCAATTTCAAACAATCTTTAAATCCTTCAAAGTATATTGACAATGATGAAATCAAATCTTTTTTGAGAAATAACTCTTTCTATTATTAAATCATTTAAAATTCATATACATATAATATAAAAAATTTATTTCAAAAATATTTTTGTATGATTTTATTGATAGTTTCGAAGATTTTATAATGGAGAAAAATAGTTTCACCCACAGTTTAATTAAAAAAAGACATTCTCACCTTAATTCATCGAAAAAGTCATAAATTAACTTGTTTGGAAAATGACAGAAATATTCATTTCAAAAAAAATTATAAAAATTCCTACAAGGGTATAAATTAATTTAAAATATATTATATTAAATAGTAAAAAAAATTAAAATACATTTTAATGAAATATATATGTGGACATTAATGAGGTATCAGTAGATACTTACTTAAAAACACCCTCAAATAATAAAGAGATTCTAAAATTAACTCATACCTTATACTTTTCCTTGGTAGAGGGTACATTAACATACTATATAATAGATAAATCATTGTTATTTAATTATACGAGAACTATATACATAAATATGAAATCATATATGGCCCTCTAATATTTCATTGTTAATAATATTTCAGTAGTATCATCGTTTCGAGTGATAACTGGTTGGTTTTCCTTTATATGATTGGTTAAATTTAGCCATGTTTATTATGGATATTATGTATTTTATTCATGTACAGATTGATGTTATGTTGATAAACATTATTGATAATCAGAAAATGAAAATTATTCTTGAATGATTACGATGGAGATTGAATCACTTCGCGTTCGTTGTGATGATAATCTCTACATAATCATGAGTGAAAATATCATTATATTGATGGTGAGATCTTATGTAATTGGATGTTATATCATATATAATGAATCATTTAAATTTTAAATTTATTATTTTCATCATTTATATTAATTATTATATCCATCAAAAATAATGAAGTGTTTCAATAACAAACTACACCACGACGTGGTGACGGTAAGTCGTACGTACACACGTATGGTGACTTTGTCATTTATAGAATTGATAGAATAATGAATATGGGGGTACAATATTAGTAATAATATCATAGTATATAGAACATAAAAGAGTTATTATTTTATTATAGAAGCATCTAAAAAATATGAAGTGGATGATGAAATGTACTTGAAAGAGATGTTGAAATATTTACCTCTTCTTCGGGTTCTTCCTTTAGAATTGATCAAAAGGGAACCTTAGAGTAACATTCAGAAAAATTTAAGTCCAATAGGATGAAGAGAGAGTGTTGGGAAGATATTTAGGCATGGGTTGGCCGAGGCAATTAGCTTTGGAGGTGTGAAATTAAGAGAAGGAAATGTTCCATTTTATAAGAGAGCTTAGGGTAACTTAAGGAAATTCAAGAAATATTATTTTATAATAAATTTATTTTCGTTTTTAAGGATTCCAAAATAATATATTTAGAGTCTAAGGTGGGGATGGGGCAAAAACCTCTCAGCCAAAAGGTTTTAGACATTTTTAGGTCACCATTTTGACCATATCTTTTAGATTTAACTCTTAGTTAAATAGTTTGTCATTTACTATGACTCTTTAAATTATTATATCATATGGTTAATAAACATAATATAAACAACCAAGAGAAGTCCAGGATGTTCGTTATTAAAATATATAACTTTATCTTAGTTCATTGGTGGATCCTCAATGTTTTAGTAATATTATATCATTTAATAATATTCTATTTGTTTTAAAAACTAAATTATGTCCATTTTTACACTATTTAGTATTTGGTTTTGGGGATAATAATAAAATACATTGTAATTATAATATAATTGTTTAATCGACACTAAAATGTCATATTAACCTATAAAAAAAGTTTAATTTATCGAAATATTCAAATTAAATTTTTTTCAATATATATAATATCAATTATTTTAATCATTCATTAATAAGGTACTTAATGCATCATCATTGTAATATAAATAAATTAAAATAATTACTATCTAAAAATTATAAATAAAATAA
Source organism: Viscum album (assembly GCA_963277665.1). Lineage (NCBI taxonomy): Eukaryota > Viridiplantae > Streptophyta > Magnoliopsida > Santalales > Viscaceae > Viscum > Viscum album. The sequence goes on from OY728132.1 coordinate 1,972,999,676, forward strand.
AAATATGTGGGAAATATTTTTATCTTTCTAATGAATATTAATACTCTAATTTGTAGTGTGTTTAGCCAAATTTTATAATGGTTTTGTTAATAAACGTTTAATTTAACTATTTTAACTCCTCATTAAATTAAATAATAATAAATGTCCTAATATAATCCAAGAGGACCATAAAGGACTGTATATTATTCCAAATGCTTTTTTGTCCAATTACACTTATTTAATATAATTAGGACATGTGTTAGGGTAATTTTGATATTATATTTACACATAATTACATTATTTACTTTTAAAAGTGGAAAATAAAAGTCAAAAGTTATTATTCACCAAAAATGAATTTCATTTTATTGAACCACATTTTACTTATTGATAGTAACTGTGTCTTTTGGATTTTTGAAATTCAACTCACATAAGTAGTAAAATTTAGTTTAATGCAAATTTTCAAATGTTCCTAAAAGGTTGGTTAAAGATGATAAAAAGTTCCATAAACATATTATATTTTTAAGCTTATTATAAAATGAATCGAATGAATTATATTGATCATATATAAGTATTATGTATAATTTTTGAAAAAAAAAATTTAAAATATAAAAAATTATTATTTATATAAAATTTTGGTTAAAAGCAATAACTCAGTTTTTTCACTATTCCTAAAAAATTGAATGTTTTAAGAAAAAAAATTCACCCTAAGATAATTTTGATATTCTGAATTCAATAATAAAGTCACTTTTGATAAATTAAATATATAAAATTTCATAACGGGGGTATTAGTATTCATAATGTCTTATTTTATTGGTCATAATGTGTTAGAATCTAGAAGTTGTGTCCAATGAAAGTTATTTAATTATTCAAAGGAAAACATATCATGGATGGTAGGGGTGTAACAATCTACACTTTATTACTCAGTGACGCATTGCTGATACCTCTCCCCAATCTCCATACAAATAAAAGAATAGGAGGGTATATAACCATGTTGGGAATTAATTGTGGCCCATTAATTAAGAACCTTCTTAATTCCCCATATTTTTTGTTACTTATGATTGATAGGTCATTCCATTTATTGGCTTCACAGGTCACTAGTCCCACGTTGCCACTTGTCTGTTGGCGGAAGAATAATGAATGTAAAATAACAATGTTATTTTATTTATTCTTTTAAAATTTCCCAAAATATAACATTTTATCTATACCTTCTGCGGTTGATGAGAATTATCTTAAAGTGAATCTCAGCGCTGCAAATTCAATAGTGGCATCATATTTTTTATTATATCAATAGTTAAAAATTTTGAATACACTACTCGTGTGTATACTGAACGTACCTTATAAAAAGTTCATAAATTCATTCCCGGCACACAGAGTCTCATAATCATTCTCCATCAATTTTATTAGACATGTAAAAATTAATAATAATTAAATAAATTACATGTGAAATCAGATTCGAAACATTCACCCCGTCTTAGGGATTTTCGTCCCCAAAATCCACAACATAGAATAAGGAATAAAATGGGGGTACAAAGCATGAATATGAGCCACCCACTCCCATGATCTCTCTTGGAGGTTATTGTGCTGCCACCGAAAGCGCACCAGAGGTATCAATAATCCATGAAGGACCCAATCCTGTCGATCATCAATCTAAACATGAACCACTGTAATCCTCTCCCCATCATCAAAGTCCAAATCACCATGGTTGAGGATATGAGATTTCTCATGCATGTATCTCCTCAACTATGATACGTGGAAGACGACGTACACCCTCTCCAATAGTGGTGTTAGTTCCAAGCGGGATGCCACCTTGCATATCCTTTAATGTATAAAAAATGATTTGATAAACCTTTGTGACAGATTCCTACCTCGACCAAATATTCATATTCCCCATCAATGGGAGACTCACAAGAATACGTGGTCGCCAACTGAAACATCAGAGGTCTCCATCTCCTGTTAGCATAATACATTTCTCTACTTTGTGCAGTCTTTATCACCTCTAGGATGATCTGCACTATCTCAGTGGGACCCCATACCAACATTGGACCCATAAGTGTGGACCCCTATGAGTCTATCTAAAATAAAGGTGACCTTAATGGTCGACCATTAAAAGACTCGTATGGTTCCATGCCTATGGTGGAGTGATAGTTTTTGTTGTATACAAACTATTTCTAGGGATAATGATCCTCCCAACTATGGCCAAAATCATAGACATAAGAACGAAGAATGTCCTCCTATGTCTAAATGGTCTGATCTGTCTGACCATCTGTCTGTGGATTAAAGATGGTGTTCAAGCATAGTTGAGTCATGAATGTATCCTGCAATCTATTTCATTACAGGGAACTAAAACGTGATTCTCGGTCAGAGATGATCGTCGATAGAACCCGACGAAGTCTCACAATATCATGTGTGAAGTGGAATCCCAATCTCCCAACTGATCTCTGATATCAGATAGGTAGGTTGTGGGAAAAAATTGTGAGTCAGTTAATGATCACCTAGATGAAATCATGTACCATTAACATACATTGAAGGCCTTTAAAATATCCATGAAGATTCCATCACACATCCAATCCGGCACCTCTAGTGGTTGTTCTATGTCTGCTGGAACCTGATGCTCAGCCTTCACTTGATTCCATTTTAGGCATCAAGAAATAATCTCTTCCACATCATTATTTATCCCTAGACACCAGTGCAAACATTGGAAGTCCTGGTACAAATTCACACACCAGGATGTACCGCCGGAGGGGATGTATGGAACTTCATAATCACCTCCTTGCATAGCACCCCTGGTACCATGGTACATCCTCTGAAGAGGATGATGTGATCCCCAACATTAGATAATCTATAATGGGATTATCCCTGAGGATATATGATCACATAGAGCCTTGCAGTCGATAGCCCCAAGGTGCACCTCCTGATGTCGCTGAAAAAGTAAGGGAGTGACTATTATAGACTGGAGGTATGAAACTCCATATCTACCCACAAAGGATACCTACAATGAAACTAAATAATTTGTCTCCACAATCAGAAACTACAGACGAGACCTCTTGCGGAGTTAATTTTCTACCATGTTCCCTTCCAGATGAATAGACAATCTCGAAGTCATTCTCCGGGAGGAACACTAGTCATAACTGTTGTCTGCTGTTCAGGTCCTTGAGATAGAATATATACATAATACTTTTGTGATCAATTTATATGGTAAAACATTTACCCAACATGTAATATATCCTCAAAATTAGGGCGAGGACCACTGCTTCGTACAAAATTTCAAGGGTATCAGAGTTCTACTCATCATGTCTCTATTTTCAAGAAAAATAATTTATCACTACTCTCTCCTACATCAGGACACATACATGTTTGGAACCTGATGTGTCTCATTAGGCTAAATACCAAACTCGCTCTTCTGGATACTTCAAGATGGGGGAACTGATCAGCCTCTACCTCATCTATTGAAAACTCATCTAGAATATCTCCATCCATACAAAGGTTTGTGCCTTCTTCATTAATGCTGACAAGGGTGACACATCTATGGAATTGATAGGCATGAATTTTTGATTGTATCCAGCCAACCCCAGGAACTATGATCATCAGTCACTCTCATAGGTTTCTAACAAGAAAGTAAGGCCTCTATCTTCATTAGATGCACTACAACTCCAGCCTCTGGTATAATGTGTCCTAGAAAGGGGACCTCTTGTATCCAGAACTATCACTTTGAGATATCACCATAAAGATGGTTCTCTTGGAGTGTATCCAGAACTATCTACAGTTGATAGTAATGTTCTTCCTTCGTTGATGAGTATATCAAGTTGTCATCGATAATGACAACAAGAAAGAGATCAATGTATGTCTGAAGGTTATTGTGCATGATTCTGAGGAATTGAGCAAGGGAATTTGTCATGCCGAATAGCATAAAAAAGAACTCATAGTGGCCATAGTGACATCTAAAGGTCATCTTATGCACATAACCCTGTCATACCCTGAACATATGATATAATAATTTTTGGTCTATCTTCAAAACCCAATGAGAACCATTAGCTAATCAAAAAGATCTTCAATCCCCAGAAGTTGATACTTGTTCTTCTTGGTCACCTAGTTCAGGTGTCAGTAGTCCACATAAAGACTTAAACTACCATTTTCCTTCTTGGCGAACAAAATTGGTGCTACACATGGATATACACATGTCCTTAAGAATCCCATTTTCTGAATGTCCTCTAAATGTTCCAATTACTCACGAAACTCCGCAAGAGCCATCTGATATTATGGTGTAAATATCTGTGTCGTCACAGGATAAAGTTCAATGTTAAAGTATTCCACTTTACTTGGGGGCTATCCAGGAACATCATCTAGAAATTCATCATCATAGTAGTCCACCATCAAAAGATAGATGGGCCTCTCAACATCTACAATTCCAAGGGTATGTCTAACTAACTGATGTGTGATTGGATGTACCCTCATCTGGGTAAGTCCATCCTACATTGCAGAGGATCCTTTCTCACTGGTGTAGAAAAACCTAGTAACATCTTCATCTACACAATAAACATTGTGCCAAATACAACCAATATGTTCTTGGATTATGGATAACCTGTCTATATCGAATATTGTGTGGTAAGGCCTCAACGCTACAAATATAAAATCCCATTCAACGTTCTATTCTCCTAGAGTATGATCAAATAGTTGACATTATTGTGTAATCTTATAATCCCATCCCATCGGAGTCTCTAGCTGTAATGATCGAGCCAAAGGCTCCACCTAAATCTTCGAACTCACTACAAGTGCATTGGTAATAAAAGAGTGGTTGACAAATGTGTCTATAAGTACTACATCTATGATATACTAAACATAGATCGTACCTATAATCATCTCGGTAGTGTCATGGTTGTAGGCCTAAATTACTTGGAGTTGAGCTCAACCCTATCCACCTGCTCTTTATGTTCGGGGTGTACCACCTAGAGGTGGTGTTGGTAGATCCTAGAATCTCTTCCAACCGACTGTTTCAAGGCCATCTCCTCTAACATGTCCACTTACTATCTACATACCTCCCTAATCGAATCTCTGTCTCTACCTCTGTGGACCCTTGAATACCGATTGGTCATCTATATGGTGGGTCGGGCTGTAGTGTGCCATGTGATACAGCCTGCCGCATGAGTAGCACTACTGGCATCTCACCTATCCTCCTCTATCCCATGATCCCCACACCACCGACAATGTATCCTGTGATTGCCCAACAGAAGGTATGGCCTGTTCAGGCCCCTACACCATCTGCCTACTGCTTTCTATAAATAAATCTTCTAGCTAAAGTCATGTGGTGGATCTTGCCTTCAGTCCCTTCTCATCTATGAATCTCTCCACCAAAATTCCACACTCTATCACCTCAGCCAGCATCAGAATGCTATGAAATATCATCTATTCTTTGATATCCCGTCAAAGAACATTCTCAATGTTCTGGTCCAATATGAAAGGGTCTCATAACGTGTCAGTGGAGTAGCGGGAGAGATCATTGAACCTTGCTGATTACTGGGCCACAATCATGTTTCCTTACGGTATGTGCAGCATTTCTCGTATACACAATGAGAATATCATCATTGGGATGAACTCTGCCTTAAAATTACTCTTGGAGTCTGCCCAGATGAGGGTTACCTAATTGTGCATTTGTAAAAACAAGTTCCACCATCTCGCTACTGGTACCTAATATAGGTTGTCTTCTTTGATCACCATAAGATCAGATGGTGTCACAACCAAGTAGAAAAATCTTACTATATCATCCTTCTTGTCCTCAAATACCAGCAAGTCCATCAATTCTTTGATCCTTGGAGGCCTCTGTCAATGGACACATGCAATGCACTCAGTAGGTGTGAATCCATTACTGGTGGGGCTGGTGGAAATAGATTCTCAATGGGTAGTGGTGCTGCGGGATCACCACCCAATGGTTCAGAATGCCATAAGAGGTCCCTGCAATGAGGCATCATCATTTGGTGGGCCGTCATTGCGTACTCTCTCAGGAATCCTGACTAGCTGTCTATGTTGAGGCATCCTAAAAAAAACTGGTGTGCCACTATCAAAAAGATATACTTGGTGAGATGACATATATAGATCATAAGAAGAAATATTAAAAAACACATGAAATCAGTGTTTCCATGCATATAGTAATAAAAAAATATTTATGGACCTAGTTTATTGATACGACGGTCATCGCACCAACACTGGATTCCCCAAAATGAAAACCACACTCACAACACATAACACTATTTCCACATAAGAAATATCAGAGTCCATGTTCTTTGGAAGAACAGACTCCGCTGAAACCACATTGTCATGACCTATCCCTCAAGGCCTTAGCCATGACTACTGTAGGCCCGCCTTCCCTTGGACAGGGGCTGGTGACTTATATAGGAAAGTTGTATCCCTAAAATGGGAAGAAATTTCATTTAAACCTATAAAAACAAACAAAATATAATCCAACAAGATGCAACCACGTAGTAAACTGTTGTTGTAAAAGATTGTGGAATGTAAAGGTTCCGGAATACAAGATAAACTATACTGTACAATGCCACTAAAAAGTGAAATAAAGCTCAGTGATCATCCACCAAGGATCCTACCTAAAGGTTAATGGCAGCTCACGATTAGTAGTCCCCACATCACATCACACCAAATAATCCACCATCAAGCACCATCTGGTCCAGGCTCCCTCATCCTAGAACAACATTGTATGTCATAAGCACAAGACACTACAATGTGTAGGTGTAACTCATGCAGGGCGGAGTATAACGATATTCAATAGGGACCCTGAGAACACCATATGTAGCCTAGAGTTCCAGAAGGGGAAAACCACAAATCAAGACGTCAACTCTATAATGTTATATGCCCCAAAATATACCTATGTTATCACGATATACTCATCTCATACAAGATGGAATAATACCACAAAGGTACACCATGAAGGTAGAAGTACACACATGTTACACCATGAAGATAGAGGTACCACACATGTAACACCATGGAGTCAACACCATGATAGATGAAGTAACACTTGGGTAACACCATGATGAAAACACCATGATTGTATAAGTATGGCATAGGTAAGTCCATGAAAATTTATGTACCTCATAGATAACTCCACTAAGATAACACCCAAAAAGTAAAAGACTCATCCCACAAATAAGTATAACATATGTTTAGAACTACAAAGGATTGATCATAATATGGATCATCTTATTCTATTAAAAGGCACTGGTTTTGTACAATATTGGATCGATATGTACAAACCCTTGCTTACCCACTCAGGATCTGAGCCATGTAGGACTAGCCCCAGCAATCATCTATTGCCCTGAGTCTCATCCAAACCGAATACAATGCAAGAAAATAACACACCAACTTTTAACAAAATGGGTGGTTGGACCGGGCCCTATTCATTGCCCCACTCCTTTTGTGTTAGGTTGATAGAAAATGGTTGGAAGGATTCAAATAACACATGATAAAAAAATCAATATTAAAACCTACATCAAGAAGGATGGTGAAACACCTACAGTTGATGAAGTGGGTCGGTGTTTTTTCATCCAACACAACTAGCCTTCAACGACATCACTCAATCATCATTCTCCAGTTTTGGGTTTTTGTGTCACTCATCAATTCTCTTTGGAACCAGATCCATCCTCCAAGGGTTTGGAATCAAGTATTTTTATCAGCACATTGTTTCAAAGTGATGTTGTGTTGATACCTCTCCATAGTATCTATATAATTAGGAGAGGGAGAGGGTAAATAATGATGTTGTTAATTAATGGGAACTAATTAATTAGGAATCTTCATAATTCCACAATGTTGTTATTACTTAGCATTGAATGATCATGCAATTTTTTGACCTGACACATCACTGGTCCCACACTGTCGCTTGTCCATTGGTGGAAAATAATCAAAGTAAAATAACAAAAAAAATTTATATATTCTTTTAAAAAGTCATAAAATCTATATTTTTATCCAAACATACTTTTCTGAAAATGAAGTCTCTCTTAAGAGAATATCAGCGCTAAAGTGTTAGCTATTCCCTCAGATTATTAATCTGAGCACCAGTTCAAATGTTAGAGAAGGTTGTTCACACATTTAATGATTGTACCTTAAAAAAGATTGGAAATTCATTCTGAGCACACTGGGCCTCATATCCACGAACCATCAATTTTGGTAGACTAATAAAAATTTCATAAATCTAAAAAAAATTACATATAAAATTAAGGTCTTTACAAAGGATTCATACAAACTAGTGTATCTCGTTGGGGTGTGCATGTTCTATTTCATAATAAGAATGATCGATCAATGAGACTCTTAATTGATTATCGGGAACATAAAATATCAAAATCCATAATAACTATCCAATCCCTCATATTGATGACTTATTTGACCAACTACATGGAGTTCAATTCATTTCCATGATTGATTTTCATTCATGATATCATAAATTAAGGGTCAAGAAATATGATATTCAAAAAGTAGTATTATCTAATAGGTATGGAATCAATGAATTTATATTGTTTATTTGGTTTTTATTAATTCCCATGTTTTCATCCTTGATCTAATGAATAGAGTCGTTAGATACAACGTTCATCAGTTTGTGGTTCTCTTTATATATGATATTATTGACTATTTGAAGAGAAAATAAGAACATGAAGGTCACTTGAGAATTATACTGAAGACCCTAATAAAAGTTAATATTTATGAAAAAATATCCATGTGTGAATTTGGGATTTATAATGGCTCATTTTTTGGTCAAATAATTTCTAGATAGGGGATGTTTTTGGGATCTAGGAAAAATTATATTTACTGAAAGCTTGCCATGACTAGATATAGTAACTAATATTCAATGTTTTATTCATTTAGATATATATTAACTGATATTTGTGAATTATTATTCATGATTATCAAATTAAATCACCTTTTTGACTCTAAATGTTGTTTTGTTCGTGTGGATTGCAGAATCTCAGGAAAATTTCAATGATCTCAAAAGAGGGTCAACCTGTGAACATGTTCTCACACACCCATGTAGTGGAAAAATGTTTTAAGATTTTGTAGTGATAATGAAAAAAGGTTTGGATTTATTATCATGAAAAATTATAGGGTGATAGCTTATGTATCGTGAAAATAAAAATTACACAAGAAAAATCACACAACTCATGATTTGAACATAGTTGTGGTTATATTATCACTAAAGATAAGGAATAAGTATCTTAATGGTGATAGGTATGATACATATACCGATGGAAAAAGCATTAAAATTATATATAGAATAATTATATGAATATGAATCATTTATGATAGGGAGACGTGATTAAAGATTCCAACTACTCAATATATTACCATCGTAGGAATGACAACAATGTTGTAGATGCTTTGAGTCGAAATGACCATGCTAGACTATCCATGATGATGATCAAAAAAGGTACAGTTTAGGGATTTATAATGAATAAATATTGAAATTTTAAATGGATATGAGAAACCATATCTTTATAAAGTTAATGTTTATCCATATATACAAGTGAAAATTCATAAGGCATTGATGGAAGATGCAGAGCAACAAAAAAATGATGAGAGATATTCCTAAATTAAACCTTGATTGTGATGGAATAATAAATTTTAGGAATCAGGTTTTTATTCATCCCACACATAAATTAATTGACATATTTGATGAATCTCATAGTTAACCATTATCTATTTAACCTATAAGAACACATTATAATAGGGACCTAAAAGAGTATTTATGGTTGGATGGAAAGAAAATTGATTGTACAGAATATGTATATTAGTTGTTGGATTTTCAGGAAGATAAAAATGAGTGAATGATTCCAAATGGAATTTAACCACAATTACACATACAATAATCGATATGAAAAAACATAACATTTGAATTTCGCATCAGACATCCCAAAATATCTCAAATACATAATAATATAACAGTAATAGTTGATCGCCTTACGAATTCGGCATACCTAAATCCTATTAGGGAGTATTTATCTCTTTATTAGCTTGCCCAAATATATTTAATGATAGTGGAATGATTCAATGGACTACCAATTTCTATTATATCTAGTTAGGATCTGGTGTTTACGTAGATGTTTAGGTGAAATCTTCAAAATCCTCTAGATATATAGCTATGATTCAATATTGCATATCATCCACAAATAAAAAGTCAATCTGAAGTGACAATTCAAACTATGTAAGACATGTTGACATATTTTTCTATTGTTTTTGAAGGTGGTTGAGATCAACACCAACATTTAGTGGAATATTATTACAATAATAGATTTCATCCAATTATTTAGATGTATCATTATGAATACATCCATGGAATGAATAGCAGAACACCAACTTGTGGGATGAAGTTGACGATTTAAAGCTATTAGGGCCTGATTATTTTGATGAAGTGGTAGATTAGGACAGATCTATTCCACAACACATAAGAACATCTCATATTCGACAACAATGTTATATTTAAAACCGAATAAAACACCTAGAGTTTATGGTGGTTGATAATGTGTTTCTAGTAATATCTCCATTTAATAGAGTAATTATATTTGGAAATGATTTTAAGCTAAGCGCAATGCATAATAGTTATATTGATATTTGGGATCATGTTTGGAAAGAAGATTACCAATTTTCACTTCCTCCAAATATATATAATGTTAATGATGGGTTTAATGTATCACTCTTGATATAGTATATACCTAATCCTTCATATGTACTGAACTCAAGAGATATACCACTAGAAAAAGATCATTCATAGGATGAACAACAGATAGAAAATCTAGACCATAGAGGAAATGATCTAGAAAACAATACCACTCGATTGGTTAATGTTTTGTGATGGAAGCAATGATGTTATAAAGCTACATGGGCTATAGAAGATATGACATGTGAAAGATATCCTCATATTCATGTATCCAAGTGATGTATTTTGAGGGTCAAATACAATTTATGTGGATTAGATTTTAACACTTGTATTTTTTAATTAAATATTTTCCCTAAATAATTTCTCATAATAATATTAATTTCACACAATAATGATATTAAAATAAAAATGAGATTAATGTAGTATAAAATGACCATTTTAACCTAGTTGTTAGGTTAAAGAGAATAAGTATTACAAACTTATGATAATGTATGGTTAATTCATTGAAAAATAATTATTTATGAAAAATATAAATCAATTATATTTCAAAATATATTATATATATGTTCATTAAATTACTATTAATAAATAACTTTAATAAAATATATATTTTATATAAATAATTAAATAATTTTTATATTCATCAAATAGTTATTTTTTTCACAGGGTTTAAATAAACTCTATTTGATTTAGAAAAACATATTTTTTTGAAAGGTAAATTTCACCACCACTTAATGGAAAGCGCCTTTTATAATAATATTTTTCCACAATAATAATTTTAATATTTAATAATTAAAAATTTCATTAGAATAAGGATATAAATATATACTATGGATAAATTTTAATTAATTTTCTAATAACATTGTTTTTTATGAATATTAAAAACAAACTAACTTTTGATTATTTTTCATTAATGAAACACATTTATATGGTTAATTTATAATTTTAAATTATTCAATGAATAATTAGAATATATTTTTATTATTCATATAATTTATTTCATTAGAATTAATTTTACATTGAATTAAGAAGTAAAACCATTACAATCTTTTGCAATATTTTAACTTTCAAAACAATTTACTTCATTCAGAAATTAATAATATTTTCATATTAATTACTTCAACTTCTATGTTTTGAATTTTTTAAATGGATTTCATATATAGAATCATAAGTTCCAAATTATTTAAATATCATTACCATTTTTTTTGCATTACGAATAGTAACAATGGTAGTTTTTTAAAATTCTGTAAATTGGTAATTAATGGTATGAATATTGTAATAAAATTAATCAAAAAATTGACTTAATATCATAAGATGAGTTTTTCTCTAAAAAATAATCATTCGGTACAAATGGTGTCCTTTTGAAGAAAGTTGGATGAGATTAAGACATTTAATATAGTTTATATAATGAAATGATAAATATGTCTCACTCGAATTTTAATAAGTATATAATTTTATTAAATAAGATTATACATAAGATAAATTTAATTATAATTTATAATTAAAAAGATAATTTTTATTATTTATCAATATAATTTATTTATAATTTATAATAAATAAATAATTACAATAAAATCATATATATTGATGATGTAAAAATTAATTAAATTTTGATAAATCAATAAATTAGTTTTAATTAGAATACTAATGACAATGCATAGTCTAAAACACTTGATCAAAAACGATTGTACGAGTATAAATCGACCATAGACATCCAATTATTGATTTATTGACCATTCACAGCCTAATAGAAGATATTGTTACACTTATATTAATTTATTTTAAGTGATTTTAATGTGGTCTCATTGATGTTTCCAAAATTATAACATTTTTTTATGTTGTATTTAATAAAATATAAATTTGTATAAAATTATTATTACTAAATATATTAGATTTATATTCATCAAGGTATTTAATTTTTATTTATTATTCAGTAAATATGATTATTAAAAAATTTCCAAAATTTTATTCACGAATTATTTATTATTGGATATAAAAGATAAATTTTATTAATAATATTAAAATAAATATTATTTTTTATTATTAATATGTTAAAATAATTCTATTGATGACATTAAACTCATTAAAATGTGATAAAAAGTTATTTTTATTGTTACCTTGTTAGATAAATATTTTTAAAAATCAATGAATTTAATAGGGTCAATATAGACATTGTTGATTGTTTATCAAAATAATGTTTTATTGTATTTTTTAAAAATCACTAACTATTTCTAAAAATATATAATAATTATTATATGGTCTAAAATGTTATAAGGATTTATTTATTTTCTAATTTACATAAAATAACTAAATATTTTACCCTTTTAATATTGAAATATTGGTTACCCTATGTGTCAATTATATACATAACTAAATTTTAATTAAAATATTAATTTAAAAATTGATAGAATAAATTCCTAAAATTTATTAATTGCTTATATTACAACCGTATGTCATTTAATATTTTAAATTGGGACATTTTTAGGTTTTTGGGAAGGGATTGTTTTATAATGAATTTATATTTATTGAGTTTCCAAATGTTCCCCTCAATTAAATTATAAACGAACACCTCCTCCTTCAACTCTTCACTTCATGTTTAGCCATAATGTCTTATATACCCATCATATTTACATTATAAAAAAATCAAAATACTCTATATAAGTTATGTTCTTCTTCAAATTCAATCTTTACAACTCTAAAAAGATATTTAGAGGAAGAAAGTTGATGAAGATGTAATCTCCACTATCGATTCTTTCAAACTTATATATTATTCTACCTTTTCATACTTGATAGTTTCATTATATATTAATAACTATAGAATAAGTTATATAATGTGATGTTATTTTAATTGTGAAACCACCATATTCTACCTTCTATCCATCCTAAAAAAAATGAAATCACCACACATATGCACACATGGCTTACTGTTTCCATGATGTTGCATAATCAATTTTTCCCACCACAAATCATGGATGGGTATAATGATGTTAAAAAGTTATTTGTACTATTATTATAACATGATATTGATTCGGAAGTATTAAAACCTTTCAATTCAATACCATTCAATAATTATGGGAATGATATTCTCCCTCATCCGTACGCATGACCTATTGTCTTTGTGTTTCTATTTGATTAATTATAGATGATATACATTGAAGCATGATTATATATATGAATATAATGTATAAATATGATAAATATAATGTTAATATCATTATATTATAGTATAACTACGACCAATAGAGGAGATCTAAATATTACTTAGCAAAACATGCATAAGAAATTGTATAGTTTAATACCTGAATAAAAAATAACAATAAAACGTTATTAGAAAATGGAAGACAATATGATCATATATAATATAATAAAAATTATTACGATTCTTAAATAATTAAATTATATTATTTAAATAATTATATAATATGTTTGGATACATAGAAAGAAAATCAGAACATATGTAATAGAATATTGGGCAATATCATTGTTATCTGAGATTGTTTGGACGTAAGTATTTAGTCGCGTATATTTCTCATCCATTTCAATGATTCCAAAATCTAAAAAATTATTTATATTCTTATACTATTTTTTAAATTCAATTATACCCATTTATAATTTTTTATTAAATGGTATGAATGGAATATTTTTCAATTATTCTATACGAAGTACATTATTGAATTTTCAAGAAACAGTATATGGAGAATATTTTTTTAACTCAATATGAAATATTAGACTTTTATGACTTCATAAAAACATATTTACATTAATATTCCTCAACAATATTTGATGTTAATTTCCCTATATATTTTTTTTAATCATCCATGGAAATTTTAGAAAGTAAATTGTTTTTGAAGAAGAAATGATATTTTCATCAAGTATTAATATCATCGGTTTTGTCAAATTTATTATTGGTCCAAGTTAAAATTATTTAAATAGGGTTAGGTATATAAAAATATTATTAATATGGATTTATTATTATTTTTATTGAATTATATTTATGAAATCCATTTTTATATGGATTTTGAAGGAATGATTTTTATGAAACTCATTTTATTCATTAGGATATATTATGCTGAATGATTTATGATTTTATAGGAAATTTAAGGAAGATTTAATTAATATATTCATGTGACCTATATCTCCAACCAATTAATTGGATGATTATTTAATTATAATGATATATTCAATTTTTTAAATGGATATGATATTTGATCAATAATACAGTGCTAGAATGGGGAGTGTATTTGGTTCAATAATGGTATACATCTGTTTTGATGGTCTTTTAAATGATCCTTAAATAATACGAATAGATTCTATATGATTTTGTGTATGAAACAAAACATAATGTCATATTTTAAAAATAAGGGGGGGATTTTATTAGATCGTATGAACTTTTATGATTTATCCCCTGGAATGATATCATGATCATTCATATGCAGGATATCATTTTCAATTATTATGTCGTGATGTCATCATATTATGTTATGATAGATATATACATTTTTTAAACATATAGATAATCTGACATCACTCTCTTGATATGTTTTAATTTCCTAAATTAATGTAAAATTAAATTAAATAACATATGTCTATAAGGTGTCTAGTTTCGTTGGAATAAGTGGGAGACAATGAATATATTTTATGAACTGGTTTTATATTCATCTTATTTTTTAATGATATTATACCTATATGGTCCTTCCATAGAATTATTATAGTTTTAAATGAATATAATTTAACATTGATGTAATATCGATTTATATATATTATGTGTCATTATAGGTTCTGTTGTCTATCACTTGGAACATCATCCAAATATCTATGAAGTCTACATTGTGTTCTACGTATCTCTCTTGAATAAGTACATACAAACCATTCATATGTGATAAATGTGGAGTTCATACCAATGATTAATGATCTATCCTATGATTAACAACTAACTGAAATTATGGACTAGTCATAGAATGTTCAAGGGGACAAGATATTTCCTTGTGATAAATATATATAGAAACCACCGGTTAAAGGAAGCTACAATGGACCATGAGGTTATGATGAGGAAAACATATCCTGATATTATTGTATAATAATTACAAATTTCAAAGTAGAAATTAATTTAAATGGGTTATGATGCACCACCAAGCCTTTTTATAAACACTTTTTTCAATTATTATTTTTATGTGTTGCATCACACATCACACAATATTATATATTCATTATATAAAGCACCATGTTAATCTTCTAATACATGAAATAATGTGATTCAATGAAAAACATATCATTATTATAAATATTTAAAAAATTCATCTATAAACTAGCGAATAAACATAATATTTTTAATATTAATTACATTTTTTAAATGTTGTGGTTATATTCAAATAAATCATAATGATAATAAAACGTACATTTTTTTCAAAATCAATATATGTTTGAAAATAATTGTTTCGCAAATGAACTTGTTTTTATTTATTTTTATGAATGATACTAAATCTAATGAAAAGAAATTTTATAAATTTATTTTATAAAAAACTAATAAAGTTTTTGAATATATTATTCTAATATTATCTTATTGTGATTTTTTATTTTCTGAAAAAGTGGTCATATTTTATTAAATATAAAAAAATAATGAATTTTAATTAAAAAGAACATTTTCATCTATAAAATTTATACTGTAATTTTTTTAATATATATTTTTAAATCATAATTATATAATTTTTACAAAAAATAATAAAAAATATGTAATTAGAATAAACATCACAATGAAATTATATATAACAAAATTTCCAACATTTTAGCATTTGTAATTTAGTAGCATTTTTTGTTGTCCCATATGATTCAATTATATTAAATATATTACATCGAATTATGGTGTTATAATTTCAAATAATGGATTTATTAATTGGAATCATATTAATTTAAAATTTATTATTTTTTCAAATCTTTTTATACTAAAAATATTTGTGAATGTGAGTAAAATAAATTAAACTATTATGAGAAAATATTGCTTAATAATGGAAATATTCTTATATTTAAGGATTAAAATGGAATAAAAATATATTCAAAATCCATTTGATGTTTATATTTGGACCCATACATACATGGATTAGTTTTTAGTATTATTCTATCCACGTGAAAAAGGAATATATGTGTGGAATTCATTTTCGAGATATTTACAAGAATTCCATTACTCATTCACTATAAATAGGAACTAACCCCTCAAAATTATTTAAAACTATATTGACTTTTTATCAGCGACACACATCCAAAATATACTCCTAACTGAAAATAAATAATTATAAAAGCCTAAAATTTTCAGCAAATCCAACAAATGGTGCCCTTTGGCTTAATCGAGGAGGAGTAACCCAAACTAGAGCTAACACCCTTCCTCAACATTGATAATTTTATTATTATTCTAATAATCCTCACCTATTCATATTAAATTATTATATAATAACCTCGGTAAAATATATATTTATATATATTGATATATTATTATTATAAGGGTTCAATATACAGATACACACACTTCGATCATTTAGGAAACTAATTTACCATTCATGTGTATGAGGGACTACCTCCTCGTGAAACAATGATTGTCATTTTTCTCTTTACCACCACACATGGATGATAATTATAATGTGAAATATATTTTCATTTTTAATTTAGGATATTTAAGATACCTTTAAAATTATGTAATTATTATATAATATTGTCCATCATGATTTCCATTTTGAGTAAATATAATTACCTCATTTATGACATGATGACTAACTCATCCTCAATGCCATTTGATTCAATCACACATTACATAGAATGTATTAAGGTATGGTTTTAAAAATACTATATTATATATATGAAATTATAATCATTCTATATTTATATAATATATGTTTACCAATATTTAAGTAACATTATTTCTTTTAATATGAAAAAAAGATACAATATTCATGTGTGCATTAAACCTACTGACTCCATGAATGGTGTATTTCATTGCATACTAATACATATTATTTAATTTGTAAAATATTTAAATACTGAATATATATTTAATTTACACCTTATTTACATTCAATAAATAATTAATTAATCATCTATATATGTGGATCAGGAATTAAATGTCATAACACATAACAAATCATGGCAGATATTACCTGAAGCGTACCATTGAAATGAAATTGTTAATAAATTTGTAATATACTTTCATAATAAAATAATATATGTTATTTTGTAAAATAATTTATTTCTATAATGATTTTATAAAAATAATATATTCATAATACTGGAGGTTTGTAAGTGTAAATTGAAAGTCAAGTCATAAGGTAAGGGAAATTCATCTCATATTTAATTTCATTGAGATAAAAGACATATTCATTAGTTGATTATATTGTGTTGTTTATATACTAACCTATGACATATTATATCAATTATTTAAATTATTTTATTATATTATAATCCATAACATATATATTTATTTCATTATGACGATGATTCTACTATTACACATGCATTAATAGTATCCCCATCTATATTTTTCCATTTGATTTTTGCCTTATTATCCACCCATATCTTTTGTTTGATGTTTATACTATACCAGAATATAATATATTATTCATTATTTAAATTTATTATTATTTACATATCTTTTTTATTATCAGTCTTTTAGGGGGTTTATGTTTCAAAAGAAACCAAATCAGTAAATTAACATTTTCTCAATTTTTATTATTTGAGAAAAATAATTTTTATACACCAATATTCATTTATGTTTTGTATATATAATTCTTCTTGATAAATTACAACAATAATTTACTTATTTATATGATATTTTAATCCTCATTAAATTTCATTTTCTTACAAATAATTATTATTCAAATATAACAAGTTACTAGATTTTATTATGACAATCCCATCATTTATTGGGATTTATTATGTTTATTCTTACATTGATGAAATAGTATAATCCATCATTATATATAACTCATGACTACTACTATACACTGGTTAGTCATGATATATTTATATATTAGTGAAATTTTCCTCTCATTTGTTCTTAATATAATATAAAAAATATTTTTTAGAAAATTTGACCTCATTTCTTCATTCATTTCTAAATCTAATTTATTCAAAGAACAATGTTTTAAATAATGTAATCAAAAAATAATTATAATAAAATATAATATAATTTTAAATTAATTATAATTATAAATTTTTTATGGTTTTCAAAATATCCTTTTTAAATTTGAACTGTTTTTTAATAGAAAATTGATTACTAAAATATTTTCTGTTTTTTAAATAATTATTCAAGGAAGAATGAATATTTTAAACAAGAAAATTATTAAAGGATTTTTTGAAATTATTTTCAATAAACAATTTCATAATTTAGTGTTACTCATGAAATTATGGGGACATTATCAAATTGTACCATTATGATTATTTTATCAAAACGATTTTGATTAGAAGAGATGATGTCAATAAAACACTTATATATTCCTCAGTTTATATTCTTATGAAAATAACATATTATAATGAGTTTTTTTGAAATGATTATAAATATTATATATTTCTTATAAGTTATGATATTATTAAATATTTGGGAAACACATTTAATTACATGGGATATGATAGGAATATTTATGAGATTAGCTATTTATGATTTCATTATGAGACGGGTGGGATATATATCTCTTTCTAATGCATTAGGTAATGATTTATATCTCATGGGATATATATCACTGGAATGGGGATGGAGATCAATTCAGTAAACTACATTTTACACTAATATATTCGTGGTAGTAAACCATGACTGTAGAAATTATCGTGGGAGTGAACCATTACAAACAATATGGTTTTTAAGTGAACCCATACCAAAAATGTGGAATTATTAGTGAGGCCATAAATACCCAGGAATTAATTTTATATACTTATTTTTCTTTCAGAATTACATGTCCCATTCATATGTTTTGCATTTATATCATCTTACCTTGATGAGATTAATGTTTATCATACTTATTGTTGATATTATGGTCATAAAATATCATCATTACGATATCATACCTTTATGATAATTTTTGTTATTACATAAGTATTTTTTATGATTTTTTAGTATCTAATATAACCCCATTTAATTCTTCTTTCCCCAAGTAATGAAGATATGTATTATTTTTGATTTGTCTAAGAATAGTGATAGTCATGAATAACGTAATGGGTTATAATTTATGTCACATATGAAAAAGTTATTGTGATTCAATGTTTATAATAAAAATAGAGTAATATAGTATTTGGGAATATATTTGTGTAATTTATTAAATATTACACAACAATGATGCAATGTTATTGTATGAAAGCAGACAGTCACTATATCAATGGAAGGAAATTGAGATCAAGTCACATACCTCTTATTATTTTTTGGTTAAAAATTAATTTAAATCCTGTATTATTGTTTCCATGAAGTTATTAATTTTCAACAAACAATTTTTATATTCATAATTTCATATATGTTCTTATTATCATATTTTTCTACATTTTTCTTTAAAATATTTAATTATATTAATTCATGAGATGAAAATTTCCACATTTTTATCATGAGTATTTTGTCATTAATGACATGATTCATGTATATATTATGTAATTAAATCTTATGAATTAATATTTTAATATCATAAATATCATATTTATTCATTATATTTATTTTTAATAATCATTCATAAACATTATATAATGAAATTGAATTGCATCACATCATGGAAATGGTATGTCATAAGTAATCACATGTGAATATATCATTCCATTAATGAATGAAAGGCAAAGTAATTAGGTAATATAATATTTTTATATATTTAATTTTATATTTATACTATTATCCTCTATTTATTGTTGATTTGAAAAACCAATCAAATCTCATTGTGAGGCAATTGTATGGCGTATACAAAGGCGACATTTTCATATTTTAAATTGAATGTAAACTAAGAAGTTATATGATATATTAAATTTTCATTATTATAATAATATAAAAAAATATAATCTTTATTTATTTAAGCTATGATTATATCCATACTTTAATGGTGGTGATGGAAAATGATTTATTTCAGTCAGTGAGGTGGGATTCCACCATAGACACAATCAATGTCTGCATTTTCAATTTTACGGTTGAGGTGACAGATATAATTCATTACAATCAAATAATAAGAACTCGTTATATGGAATAAACTGATGCAATTATATAATCATGTATTAATAGTATTTTAATGACTCGTAATATGATTTACATTTAAAAAGACATAATTAGGTAAGAAACCATTTCATTAGTCAACTTGTATATTTTGTCACCAAAATCCAATCTATAATGAAATAATGTTATATAAAATGACTCTAGGTTTTTATATGTGGATTATGTATGTGATTTGTGAAAGAAAATAAAAAAATGAACTTTTAATTGTGAATATGGGATGAGATATGGTGGAATTTTTAAAGGGTGGGAGAGTACACAAAATGAAAATTTTAATCGATAAGTTTAATAGATATTTTTTTCATTATATAAGCTTCCAAATGGTATATTATCTATAAATATCGGTGATTTGGTCATTATATTTCATTAAAAAAAATTTTGGAATTTTTTTACATCATTCTAACCCAGATCATAATTGTTTGACCACAAATATGCCTTTTTTTCCTTAAATATTTCAAAGAGTTAATATTAATTTCAATTTTCGTTATGAAAAATTTAATGTTCAATAAATTAGTAAATATAAATAATTATGATACCATATATGGTACATTTGTTTTCGAATTCAATTCTTTTTTGAGGTAGAATCTAATTTAATATTTTACCAATAGACATGGTGAAAAATAAGGTACAGAAAATGAAAATTCATGTCAGTATTGAAGGTTTTAATATCAAGTGTCAATATGAAATTTATTTCAATATTCTAGATTTTTTAAATTTTAATGTAATTGAAATATTTTTTAGTACCAATTATTAATATAATTTAACATTTTAATTTAATTAAAAAATGTATGATTGTAATTTAGGCTCTATTTTTCACTATTATAATAAATTTAATCATTTTAGAATATTTACAAAAATTCACCATATGATAATCTTCATATGATTATTTAAAAAATAAATTTAACTCAGTAAAAATAATTTTTATAATATAAAAAATAATAAATTTATTATATATATAGTGTGACTAAATCATGTTTTAGAAAAAAAAATGTTTTCATGATAAAATACTCTTTTAATTTAAATATATTTTTAATTTACTTCTAATAAATAGATATAAATTTAATTTACATTATAAATTTATTTTCCATATATCTTTTTTAATTTATATATTAATTTTAATTTCCAACAACTCAATAACAATGTTATAAAAGTCATTTTAGAATGATATTTTAATAGAGTATTTTAATTTAAAAATGTTGATTCTTGAATGAAATAATATAAAAGAGATTGAATTTATTTAAGATTAATTAAATCATAAATTATTTGATTCTTAAAAATTATATTTTTTTCAACATCACACACCATTCACATTCCACGTATGGTCCATTCCACGTGTCCAAAATGCATCATTTAGTCAACTAGAAATTTATGAATAATAATACATAATAATTAAGAAAAAATTTCTTTTGTTCAAAAATTATAATATAAAAACCTATTTTAATCCTACATGAAACAATGGAACAATAAAAATATAGTTTCACTATGAAAAAACCTAAAGGAAGCCCCATCATTTTCAGTCCTAATAAAACCTACTCCGTTTCGAAGTTCAATGGAACTGTAATGAAATATATATTTAAAATAATAAATATATACAATGAAGAACATCACCATAAACACTCATTTGGTAATAATTAATCTAAAGAGAGAATTCATTATCAATGGAATGGATATCAATATCCATTTGGTTGAATATGAAAGAAACAATCTCATTTTTTGTATGGAATAAGAAAAATAATAAGAGGAGATAGATAGAAATGTTAAAAGGGTATTATCTATTTATTTACATGAATAACATTATTAATATATATATTTTATATTATATAATTTTGATAAATTATTTGATATATAAAATTATAAGATATCAATGGGCGCTTAACCTTGTTTAAATGAGGTGGTCAGGAAAGTTGGTTTAAATTTTAATGAATAAATTGTATTATTAAAAAATTCTGATCAATAAATATTCACGGAAAATAAAACTACTGTGTATAATGGGTACCGTTAACTGAGTAATATGGCACAGGGTTCACCCTAAGTCCTAAAACATTGCTATAAATATCGTAAAAAATCTAGTGGGCTCCCACCTGAAACTCCTTATTACATACAGATCCTAGATGTTGGTTGAACCTTCCTTCATCATAAATTAACACTAAATCCTACTAATAAAACATTAATCATATAAAAAATTATTCAAATATCATCCTCATACAATTATATCTTATGATTGGAATGTAAACCCAAAAATTAATTTTTTTGAAAATATATGAATTCATAATCCCATATAGATTCACAACTTATATTCATTAAAAAAATAATGAATATTTTTACTGTTATTTTAATGACAAAAAATTGAATTTTTATTCCATAAAACATATTTTTGGCCACACAGTGAAGTCCCGTAATTTAAATGTAATTTTTTTTAAATATATAGGAATTTTAGGTGTTTGAGAAATTATACGGCATGCGATTTCGAGGCCCCGAGTGACAAGAATGATCCATCAATGTTTTTTTAAGCTTAAGTTTACATTCATAACCAGTTATCCTAAAATGGTGGAATTACTCAAAAATGGTTACATGTATTAGAAATATGAGGGCACTGTTGTTATTAGGATTGTGGGTTTATCCTAGGTATGACTACAGATTAGTCTACATGTGCATCATGTGAGAAAACGAAATTTTGGCCTAACCATAAACAAAATAATTAAATAAATTATATTAGTTACACAAATGATTATAACTCACAAATGGTATCTCAGATTACAAATCTGATACCACTGCTGAACTCATAAGGGAATGATTTATTTATGTAGATACTAACTTTGGATGATGCGGGCCACCAGAATAATTTAGCTTTCGACAGAAAATAAAATAATTAAGTGACAATTATTCTATAGATAAACTCATCACATCTAAACAGAAACTCATATTGAAAAATCAAATGTACAATTGATATAATCGGGGCGTGTTTCACTATGTCAGAGCCTAACCTCGACCAGCGTAGGATGATGGTGACTGATAATTTTGTTCGAACATTTGTTCTTGTGAGTTCAGTGCGCGAGCGGCGTTTTATAACTTTTGAACTGGTGCTCGGAATAGAATTATGAGGGCACCGTTGAACTCTCAGCGCCCCTATTTTCACTTAAGAAAACTTTCACCATGATGGTAGTGGGTCAAGAATGAAAGTTAGTTTTTTGGGTTTTCATGGAAAATAATAAAATAAAATGATCTCCACATTATTTTATTTTGAGCTTCCATGTGGATATTTCTGTTGGGGACCCTCAGAGCTAAACCACCACATTGAAGTTGTAAGTGGGGACCACCACATTTAACCTCCCATGAGATTTTGTGGTGGTGGGGACCACCCGAACCATAACCTCCCATGAGAGGTTATGTTGGTGGTGACCACACTTGTTTTTAATTCTCATTGAAACCTCCCATTAATTGGGATAAACCTCTCACATAATTATTACATGTGGGGGGTGGAACTTGTTGGTATCCTCCTAATAATTATTGCCAAAGAACATCTAAAATTGTGCCAAAAGATTTTAAATACCTTTCTCTTTTTAAATTAAAATAATCACACCGTTGGATTTTAGGAAGGTCCTTATTAATGAACCATCATAAATACCAATGGTCTCTATCTAACTACCTCCCTCTCTTTTATATAGAAAGCAAGGGAGGAGGTTTTGGGACAGCTTCACCAAAAAAACGAAGTGTTTATAACGTGACGTGACACACAAAACATGGGGGATTATGCTTCTTCCATGGAGAATTAATTCTAATAACGATGAACGTCGATAAGAAGAGACATCAACATCCTTCCTCAAAACCTAATTCGACATAGGATGTCTTCGACTATGATGAGCTGGTGCACAAAACCACGATTGATGAAAATGCCAATGACACCAACAACTGTCTTTTCCCAACGATCCATCTTCTTCGGCATACTAATGGCATGAAACATTGAACAATGGTAGGGGTTAAATTCATTTATTTTCCATGTTGTTCCATACTATTGAAATGAAGAACAACTATTTTTTCCTTTTTTCCTGTGGGATGTTGAGCTTCATTCATAGGAACTGTTTATTATCAGCCTAAATGCAGAGGGTGTGGGCCAACCAAACATGGCATGACTCCCTATGTTGATTTTTTTTGTGATATTATTTAGCATGGAGATAAAATGATGGGGCAACATGCCTAAAATTTGCCACCTATAGTCTCCACAACCTGCACCGCCCTCGTGAAGCTTCAGGCGAACTAGCAAGAATATATCAGCCTGAACCACGTCAGCCCATGCCTTTTGGCTTCTGGCCACCTGCCAGCCTCCCGTGCGCCCTGGCCGAACTACGCCGGTGTAAAACCTCAAGCTTCCATAGTATGCTTCGCTTTGAATAATACAGTAGCATGTGTTATATGCAATTTTGAGTTTTAACACACCACAACCAATCAATCTTTCAGTTATGAATAGTATTACCCACCTTTTGAAATTATATAAATTTTAACTTTTAAAATGGATTTCTTTTTTCTATCTGGAATATTGAAATTATCCTAGGGTGAAATTTTGGTATTTTTTGGAAAACTTACAATTTTTTATCAATAGTAAGAAACTCTGAGTTATAGTTTAAAACTGAATTTTTATTAAAATTTTTATTTTTATTATTTAAATTTATTTTAGGTAAAAATACATACATAATACCTATAAAAGTTAAATGTAATTAAATGGATTCAGTTTATAATAATTTTAGATATATAAAAATTTTATTGAACTTTTCACAGTCTTTTACCCATCTCTTCAGAGAATATGAAAATTCCCAAATAACATAATCATACCGCTTCTATTAGTTGAATTTCAAAAATCCGATAGACACGGTTAATATCAAGAAGTAAAATTTGGTTCTATAAGATACAAATTATTTTTGGTGAATAATAACTTTTTACTTTTATTTACCACAGTTAAAAGTAAATAGGAAAATTAACGGTAAAAATGATATTATTTTTACCCAAACACATGTCCTAATTCTATTGTATAAGTATAATTTGACCAATAGCAACCTTTGGAAAAAAAATTGAACCTTTTGGTCCACCTGGATTATATTAAGATATTTATTATTATTTAATTCAAAGAATAGTTAAAAGATGTAAAATCAATGATTAATAACTAAATAATTTTTAATATAGTGTAATATAAAGATACATTCGATTATAAATATTAATTAGAAAGATAATGACATCTACTACACAATGGAATTTTATTTATAATTTTCAGACATTAAATAATTTATTTTATTTATGACACAATGGTGATGCAATAATTACCTAATTAATTAAATATTAAAATAATTGATATTATAAATATCCAAATAAATTTAATTTTAGACATTTTATGAATTACACAAATTTTATAATTTAATATTACTTATTCGGGTTGGTTAGATAATTTTTGTTTGATGTAATAATTCTGTTATGAATTTAGAAAAAAACTAATACCCAATTGTGTTAAAATTGACATAAAAGAATATTTAAAACAAATATTATATTATTAATTGATATTCGATTCTTAAAAATATATGGATCCGAAAAATGACATATATATGGTTATATATTTAAATAATTTACATCTTGGGGTTCTCTTGACTTGTTATTGTATGCTTATTAACCATAAAATATTAAAATACAAAGTGACATGGTAAATGTTAAACTGTTTAACTAAGAGTTAAATATAACTGATATGTTTAATATAGTGACCCAAACATATCTAAAATCTATTGGATGAAAGGGTTTCAAACCATCCATTCTTAATACTTGTTATAAGTCACTTTGTATCCATTATAAATAGAATATGAATTTATTATAAAATAATATTTTATGTTTTTCCTATGGTGCCCCTCACCCCTCTTAGAAAAGCGATCTCAACCTTCTGTCAAATTCATACCATCAAATCCATTTGAATTGGACAAACCCTGAAAAAATATCCTCTCAAATTCTCTATCATAATCCTAGTTTCCTTCCATTAGTTAGAAATAAATCCCAAGGATCCCTTTGATCAAAACAAAAGGAAGAACCCGAAGAAGAGATAATGATTTCACCACCATCTTTCATGTTCCCTTCCTCTTCCACTTATAATTTATTTTTTATTTCCATTTGAAAATAATAACTCTATTATCTTATATATACTATTATGTACTTCCAAATATGGAACAACCATATTCTGTATTTTATCCATCCTTTGAATTACATGTGATCATATGTGCGTACGTATGGCTTACAATCTCTACGTCATGGTGTAATTGTTATTCAATACATTATTATTTGGATGGGTATAATAATGACATGTAATTCATGTAAATAATAAATATAACATGGTAATTATTCTTTATATATGGTAAAATATCCAATTATATATTATATTAATTTCAAAATAAATATATTGTCGCTCATTCGTATGTACGGATTATCGTCTCCACGAGCGTGATGAGATTCATTCCCCATAGTATCAATTCAAGAATAATTTTCATTTGATGATTAAAAATAATATATAAGGACTTAGTATAATTTTGGATTTTAATATGATACAACCTATTGATAACTGTCAAGACTTATGTAACAAAACATATTAATGAATACGAGTAAGTGAACCCCCGAAAAGACGATAATTCTAAAATATTTTTAACAAATCAGTTTTAAAATATCATAAATGATCTCATATTTATGTATATGGATCTTGTATAATTTAATTACAATTATATCAACATTATTCATGAGGTTAACATACCCTAAACCAAAGAAAATTACAATTTAAGAGTTTATTTAACAATCGATTCATTATCTGAGGTTGTTTATACGTAATTACCTAATGGGTCATGTTTATCATCCACATCGATGTTTCATAAAAATGTATTTCAATTAATTCTTACTATTTTATTGAATATAGAGTAATGTCATTTATACCTTTTTTGTCTTTTTATAAGTTGTTTATAATGGAATCATTCTGTTATTTTCCGACCATGTTCCTTTTTATCCTTTTTGACAGAGTCAAGGTAAGAATGACTTTTTTAACTTATACGGCGGGTGCGGCTATTTTCCACCAATATAAAATCTCTGAAGCTTCCCTTAAAATATTATAATAATATATTCAAAGTAAATGTTTTCCTCTATAATTATGTGGTTTTTAAATGATAAAAAAAGAGATATTCCTCTCAAATAGTTTTGATTTCATCTATGTCAACATCCTTTGATGGATTTTATGCTTATTTGAATTTGATTTATTATGATACAAAACATTCATATTGTATTGAAGGTTTTGTTATATGTTTGACAGTGGATGAGTAATTATTTTATATCATTCATGGTTTATGGATAAAGAATTGACATTTTGCATGCTAGTTCTAATACAAATGTTTATGTTATGTTTAATCCTATTAATATTTGGAATAATTTGACTTAATAAGGGACGTGTGGATCACAATATAGCTCCTCAATTCATAATTTGGCCTAATGAGACAAACTAGTGTCTTGTCAAAAAGCCTTGACAAAATCTTATTTGTAGTCTTGGCAGAAGGCTTTGACAATGTGGTTATGAAAGTCTGGCATTATGAATTCAATCATAATTCAACTGGCTAATGATATTACAAGTGATTATTCAACTAGTAGAGTATCCATTCGAATAAGTAAATGTCATTATTTAATTTTATTTCGACCATATTATGCATAATATCATGTTTCAAAGGCTTTTGTTTATTTATACATTGCCTTAAATGTTTATGATTGTTTTTGAATGTTTCCGCTATAATTTTATCCTTACTGGGAATCTGATCTCACCCATTTCTTTGTTTTATTTTTCCTACGATGTGAAGATTTATTTAATGAATGAGCTAAAGGGATAGTATGAGGGGATTTGAGTGTGGTCAATGGAGACAATATGTTTTTGTAGTTTTCCACTTTATGATTTAATGTAAACATTATGAATGGATCTAATGATTCCAAGGATGCTAAACTAATTGGTCATTTGAGACATGATATTTTGTGATCATGCCAATTTTATGTAATAATGCACCAACTATGGGTAACTGGGGTCGGGGTATTACAGTTGATATCAGGGGAAGTTCAGTACAAACCATGGAAGCTAGATTTAGATATACTCTGATTAGGGAACATAGAACTAAGATAGACTTTGAGGATTAGAATAGAAAAACATCCTATATTTTTGGTATCGTAGAAATTTTGTGAGTTTTCCATGAAATAACTCCCTGTCTAGATACGAGCAGGTAGATGCAGCTCTGGCATAGATGTACCAAAGGGTAAAACCCAAAAACACTACTTTGAGCTAGACTCGAATGGGAACTGGTGCACGAAAACAGGCCTTGCCACATTCTTGGTTACGACAGTCCCGGGAGATATGCCTAGGATAATTCTCATTTTCATTACAAACCATTATGAAGGATTTTTGAGTATATACTTCCTCAATGAAAATTTTTTTATGATTAGAGATTATATCCATAAACTGTTCAATTTATGTTAAGTGTTTTACAAGTTTGGATTTATATATTATAACTCATAAACTAATCTTGTGTATTCCATTGTTTAGAAATGGAGCCTAGTTGAAGGAATGAAAACTGTATCAATACATGCACTCCATATAGGGATTTCTCTCCTGCTTAAGATAATTATAATTGAGCTAGTGATACAACTGGTGTTGATCTACTTATCACCATACTGGGACAACTCATTCAGTTTATGAATAATAACCTTACCCGTACGGATCACCCAGATCCACATTGTTGAGGTTCAATGTTAGATTTATTCGTGAGGAAACAGCCACAAACATAAAATTGGTGTAAAAATCCATTAGTACCTCAGAAATGGATAAATTCCTTATAGAAAATATTCCATGCCTAGGGGATTAGTGAAAGGTAAAATGTTATCATGGTAGTTTACCGCCACACAGGAGATGCTGACCAATGGCGGTAAATGATTCTAAACACAAAGGAGGATTATTATGTACCAAATATGGAATGAAGGTAGTTCAAAGATCATTTCTTAGGAAAATACAATCCTCATGACCATCGACAAGATATGGAAAGTAAATTACTGATTCTGAGGCAAAAGGAGGATGTGAATGTCACAAATTATGAGGCTAACTTTACAAGGTTAGAAAGGAATTCAAAAGATTATATATGTAACCCAACAATTAAGATTGATCGTTTCTTTGATGGGTTCAAACAGATTACTCAATGATCATTAGTCTCACAACCCTTTGTGTCGTATGAAGATATTCTGCCAGCTGCTATCGAGACACAAAAATAATCTTCTAACTACTATGACTTTAAAAAAAATCAAGAGAAGAAGAGATGTGCCGATCACTATGGAAATGAAAATAAGGGGATGAAGGGAAAAGTTGAAAATACATCCTGTAGTAAATCTGAGAAGAAACACCCTAGTACATTCTTGAAGGGAATGTGAGTCTATTGCAATTTTGGTGAAAAAAGGCCACCATGATCGTGATTGCAAGGGGAATAAAGAAGCTAATGATATTCAATGCTACAATTGCAGGGATATGGGACATTATGCAAATGAATGTCCTAAGAATCAGGGGAACATACCTCGGAAATGGCCAAGGGTTCAAAGACAAGCTTATGTTATCATTACTGCTGAGGTAGAAGCTCCGAAATACTTTGTGGAAGGTAATTTAATAGTTTCATAAAGTATAGAAAATGATTTATTTGATTGTATATCATCACATTGTTTCAGATCATCCATGTTTTTTGATAAAATTAGATATTTTCATCTTTATATAACATGGGAGTTGTCAGTCAAAACTCGTAAGGGAAGTATCGGTGCAACAATGTATTTTGAATCAGTACCATTAGTGCACACAATTGTTCTTTATCAGCTGATCTCATCGTCATACCAAAAATTGAATTTGATATAATCATTGGTATGGATTTGAATTCGGACCATAATGAAAGGATTTATTGTATGAAGAAAGAGGTTACAAATTTTAATGATGATGATAAAGAACACCTTATCTTTAGAGAAGAATCATCACAACTGGATTCTAATCTAGATCCACCCCTAGTAGCTCAATTACATTCAATTATAGGATAGGATGAGAATAAAGTAACTATGGTTGAGGAATGCAATGTTCAAATAGAGTATGTACCTATTATGAAAGAATATGTAGATGTGTTTTCAGATGATTTCCCTAGACATCCACCATAACGAGAAATTGATTTTTCCATTGATTTAATTCCTTGATCAAAGCACATATCGAATACCCCTTATAGAATGGAAACTATGGAATTAGTAGAACTAAAGAAACAAAAATAGGATTTTAGTAATAAAGGATTTATTTTCCATATTGATTGTCCATTGAGAACCCCTGTCCATTTTGTTAAGAAGATAGATTGATCTATGAGGTTATGTATCGACAATAAGGAGATCAATGATATTAAAATAACGAAAAAGTATCCCCTTCCTCACATTGATGATTTATTTGAACAACATCATGGAGCTCAATATTTTTCAAAGATTGACCTTCGATCGGGATACCATCAGTTGTTTCTGAAGAAGGAAGACATCCTGAAGACAACATTTCGAACAAGGTATGGGCATTACGAGTTTACAGTAATGCCTTTTGGATTGACTAATGCTCCCTCTATCTTCATAGATCTAATAAATAGATATTTTAAAAAATATCTCGATGATTTGGTAGAGGTATTTATTGATGATATCTTACAATACTCCAAATGCTACGATGATCATGAAAATCACTTGCGCATTATCTCAAAGACTCTTAGAAGACATGAATTATATGGGATGTTTATCAAGTTTGAATTCTGGCTACAAAATATTTCTTTTCTTTTCCATAATGTCTCTAAGGATAGAATCAATATTTATCTTTCTAGGACAAGATAAATCCCTGAATTAATAGAACCAATGATTATAACTGAGGTACACATTTTTATTGGTTTAGCAGGTTATTATCGATGTTTTGTCCAGAATTTTTACCAATTGGCTAACCCATTAACGAAACTCACAGGTAATGGGGTTAAATTTGTTTGGAAAAAAGAGTGTGAAAAATGTTTCGATCAACTGAAGTGAATATTATTCAATGCTCCTATATTGACTCTACCATCGTAGAATGATGGGTTTTTTATTTATAGTGATGCTTTAATGAAATGACTTGGTTGTGTCTTTATGCCAAATTATAGGGTTATTGTCCATGCAACCCAACAACTGAAAATTAATGAGAAAAACTATCCTACCCATGATCTTGAGTAGGTTGTTGAAATTTTTTCTTTAATGATATAGAGACATTATCTCTATAGTGAAAAATGCTAGATATATACCGATCACAAGAGTTTGAAATATACTTTCTCACAGAAATAACTCAACATATGGCGAAGGAGATGGCCTGAACTACTCATGTACTATAATTGCACGATAAAATACCACTCGAGGAAGGTAAATAAGGTGGAAGATTATTTGAGTAGAAAGGGTCATGGAGTTTTGAAAAAAATGAGTGTTTAAAGGGATCTAATTTTTATCGATCTAGTAAAGTTGTATATGGGAATAACTATGGAAGGTGAAACATCGATTCTAATTCAAATGATTTCTGAACCTTATTTAATAGAATATATTAAGAGCTCACAGAAAGATGATAAGGAGTTACAAAATAATATTAAAGTTGTAAAGGATTGGATATTGAGTGACTTTGTGTATGAAAATGGAATATTGAAATTTGGGAAGAGACATTGTGTTCCGGATATACCAGATATGAGAAGGTAATTGTTGGATGATGATCATTGTTAAAATATCTCTATACACCATGGGAGGAACAAAATGTATAGAGATTTGAAGGAACATTTTTGGTGGGACAACACAAAGAGGGAGATTGCTGATTTTGTGTCAAGATGTATGGTTTTTCAACACATGAAATCTAGAAGGAAACATCCTGGATGAGTAATGCAACCTCTTCCCATACCGTAGTTGAAATGGGATAATATTATGATGGACTTTGTCACGAGACTACCAAAGACTCCTAGAAGGAATGATGCAATATGGGTCCTTGTTGATCGTCTTACCATGTCAGCACTTTTTATTGTTATAAGAGAAGATCTACCACTTGAAAGTATAGAAAAAATATATATTAATGAAGTTGTGAGACTTCATGGAGTACCCCTATCGATTGTTTCTGATCCTGATCCATGTTTTACTTCAAAATTCTCAAAGAGTCTTCAGAAGGACATGGATACTAAACTTCATTTGAACACTCCCTTCTACCCTCAAACAGATGGACAATCAGTATGGACTTTTCAAACCATAGAAGTCATGTTGTGATCATTCTTACCTGACCTTCATGGTATGTGGGATCAATATTTACCTCTAGTAAAATTTTCCAATAACAATAGCTTCCATTCGAGTATTCAGATGGAAATATATGTAGTGTTATATGGAAATAGATGAAGAACTCCAACTTGTTGGGATAATTTTGGTGAAAGAAAACTCGTAGGCCCAGAACCGGTGGAGGAATCAATGGAAAAGGTGAACGTAATCCAAAACCACATCAAAGCAGCTCAAAGTTGGCCGAAGAGCTATACTGATAACCGAAGGAAGGATTTGTAATTTCAGGTAGGAGATCATTTTTTCATGAGGGTATCTCCATGGAAGGGAGTTACACCATTCAGTATGAAAGATTAATTGAGTCCCAAGAATGTAAGACCTTTCAAAATTCTAGAACTAATTGGGGTGGAAGCTTATCATTGGGAAATGCCTCCAAATATCTCCCAAGTTAAAGATGCGTTCCACGTATCACTGTTGAGAAAACACATTCCTGACCCAATGCATGTACTCATCTATGAGGACGTAGAACTGGAACCCCATCTATTTTATTGCAAAGTGCCTGTCAGGATTCTTGATACTAGAGAACAAGTGTTGAGAAATCGTATGACTCTTTTGGTAATGTTATGTGGAAAACCATAAGATGGAAGATGCGATGTGGGATCCCGAGTAACATAAGATGAAGAACCACCTGGTCATTTTTTTATGCAGTTATATCATATAAATTTCCAAAATGAAATTATTTGAAGTAGGGGAGAATGTACCACCAAAGCTTCCATGGTACGCTTCTCTTTGAAAAATACAGTAGCGTGTGTTGTATGCAACTTCAAGTTCTAACACAGCACAACCAATAAATCTAGCCGTTCTGAATATTAATACACACTTTTTGAAATTAAATAAATTATATCATTTAAAATTGACTTCATTTTTGGATTTGAAATATCTAAATAAGCCTAGGGTGAAATTTTGGTATTTTTCTGAAAACTTTCATTTTTTTTGAATAGTGAAAACCATTAAGTTATCGTTTAAAACTGAATTTTTAATAAATAATTATTTATTTTATTTCAATTTATTTTAGGTAAAAATAGATACATAATACCAATATATGTTCAATGTTATTAGTTGGAGTTAGTTAATAATAATTTTATAAATATAAAAATTTTATTGAACTTTTCACCGTCTTTTACCCATCTCCCAAAGAAATTTACCAATTCACATAAAACATAATTTTACTACTTCTGTGAGTGTAATTTAGAAAATTCGATAGACATGGTTAATATCAAGGAGTAAAATGTGATTCAATAAGATAAAAATAATTGTTGGGGAATAGTAACTTTTTACTTATATTTACTACGGTTAAAAGAAAATTGGGAAATTAAGGGTAAAAATTATATTATAATTAACCTAAAACATTACCTAATTCTATTGAATAAGTATAATTCTACCTAAAAAAACCTTATTAATGAAATATTAACCTTTTTGGTCCTGATGGATTATATTAGGGCAATTATTATTATTTAATTCAATGATGAGTTAAAAGATTTAAAAATCAAGGTTTAATAACTTTTTTTTAATATTTGGATATACAAAAGATAAATTCGACTATAAATATTAATTAATAATCTAAAAATATTTCCTAAATAATGGTATTTTATATATTAAATATAGATATTAAATAATTTCATTTCTTTATGACACAACGGTGAAGCAATAATTGCTTAATTAATGAAATATTAAAATAATTGATCTTATAAATATCCAAATAAATGTAGTTTGAGTCTGTTTATGAATTACACATATTTTCTAGGTTAATATGTCATATTATTGTTGGTCATAAGATTATTCTTTATTGAAATAATGCAATTATGAATTTCGAAAAAACAAAATACCAAATAGTGTCAAAATTAACAGAAAGGAGTATTTAAAAAAATATTATATTTTTAATTGATATTTTCTTCCTAAAAATCTATTTTTTGACCAAATGAAATAGATAAGGTTATATATATTAATAATGAACAACTTGGGGTTATATTGTCTTGTTAGAGTATGTTTATTAACCATATAATATAAAAATAAAAAGAGACAAGGTAAATGATAAACAATTTAACTAAGAGTCAAATATAAATTAAAAGGTTAATATAGTGACCCAAACCTATCTAAAATCTATTGGTTGAAATTATTTCTACCCATACCCACCTTAGCCTAGAAATAAGTTACATTGGATCCATTATTAACTGAATATGAATTTTTTATAAAATAATATTTTATGTTTTTTTCTAAGGTTCCGCTCACCCCTCTGATAAATGGGAACTCAACCTTCACTCAAATTCATACCATCATAGCTCTTTGGTTCAGCCAGACCCATCACAATATCCACTCTCCTTCCCTCAATTCATCGTAGAGGCATTATTTTAGTCAAAAATCCAACCTACAAGGCGCTTTTAATCAAATCAAAAAGATGATCCCGAAGAAGATGTAATTATTTCACCACTCATTCAAGTTCCTTTTTTCGTCGACTTCTTCTTTCAATTTTATTTCCATTCTAAAATAATAAATAGAGAATCTACTATATATTGTGATGTTATTACAAATATGGTACAACCACATTTAGTATTTTATTTATCCTTTGAATGACATGTCACCATATGTGCGAGCTTACAACTTATCGTCTACATGTCATGGTGTAATTGTTATTCAATACATTATTATTTTCATTGGTATAATAATGATGTGAAATTAATGTAAATAATTAAATATAACATGATAATTATTCTATTTATATGATAAAACATCCAATTATATATTATTTTAATATCAAAATAATGATATTGTCTCTCGTGCGTACATAAGGATTACCGTCTGCACAGACACGATGAGAATCATTCCCATCGTATCAATTCAATACTAATTTTCATTTTATGTTTAAAAATAATGTTTATGGAATTGATATCTTTCTGGATATTAATATGATAAAACCTATGGGTTACAAGCACAACTTATGTAACAAAAAACATAAAAGAAATCAAGTAAATGAACACCCGAAATGACGATAATACTTAAATATTATTAACAAAGAAATATTAAAAGATCATAAATTATATCATATTAATGTATATAATTCTTGTATAATTTGATAGCTCTAATTTCACCATTATACATAAGTTTAACCTACCCTCAGGAAAGGAAAATTATAATTTATGGGTTTAATTTACAATCTATTCATTATCTAATGTTGTTTATACATAATTATCTACTAGGACCTGTTTATCATCCACATCCATGTTTCATAAAAATTTATTTCAAATCATTATTAATATTTTATAGAAATTGTGTTAATGTCATTTATACCCTTGTAGACTTTTTATAAGAATTTAATAAAGGAATCTTCCCGTTGTTTACCAAACAAGGTCCTTTTTAACCTTTTCGACAGAATTATGGTAAGAATGTCTATTTTAACTTATATAGTGGGTGCGGATATTTTCGGTCGTTATAAAATAATAGAATCATCCATTACAAGAGTATAAGATTATTTCATTTTACATGTTTTCATTTATAATTATGTGAATTTTTAATGATTTCAAAAATGATATATTTCTCTAAAATAGTTTTGATTTCATCTATGTGAACATCCTTTGATGGATTTTATGCTTATTTAAAGATGATTTATTATGATACAAAACTTAAATATTGCATTGATGTTTTTGTGATATGTTTGACTATGGATGTGTTATTTGTATATACCATTCATGGTTTATGGAGAATGTATTGAAATTTTGTGTGCTAGTTTCAATACGAATGTTTATTTTATGTTTAAACCTACTTATATGAAGAATACATTGGACTTAGTAAGTAACCGGTGGAGCCCGCTATATCTCCTCGATGAATCGATGGATATCATGAGACAAACTAGTGTCTTGGCACAAGGCCTTGACAAAATCTTACGTGTAGTCTTGGAACAAGGCCTTGACTATCTGGTTATGATAGTCTAGCATTATGCATTCCATCGTTATGAATGTGGTTATTGATATTTCAGGTGACTATTTAATTAGTAGAATATCAATGTTAATAAGTAAATGTCATAATAACATTTAATTTCTTCCGTATTATGATAAAGTTCATGTTTAAATGGATTTTTTTAGTTATACATTTCCTTAAATGTTTATGCTTATTAATGAATGATTCCACTATATTGTTATCCTTAATGGGTATATGAGCTCAACATTTTCAATGTTTTATTTTTCCTAGGATGTGAAGAAGTATTTTATGAATGAACTTCTTGTATAGTATGAGGGGATATGAGTGTGGTCTATGGAGACAAGATGTTGTTGTAGTTTTTCACTATATAATGTAATGTAAACTTTATTATTGTATCTAGTGATTCCAAGGCTACTAAACTCGTCTGTCGTTCGAGACATGATCTATTTTGATCATGACAATGTTATGAAATAAGGAACCGAATCTGGGTAACTTGGATCGGGGCGTTATAGCCGTCCAGAGCTGCGCCGTCCAGCACGTACCCGCATCCCCGCCTCTCGGCCCCCGGCCAACCTTCCGGCCTCCTGACCTCCCATGCACTGTGGCGCCCTGTTAGCTGCCCGCACCTCCCGGCCTCACCGGCTCACATCGCCACGACCAAACCACACGACGTCATGGCTGAACCACACCGACCCTCACCCCCAGGCTCCTAGCCACCCGCGGGCCCCCAGGCCTCCCAGGCTGAGCTGCACCCCTCGCACCATTGGCCGAACCAGCCTCAGCCATCCGGGCTAAGTGGCTGAGTTACACCCCACATGTTCCTGGCTGAGCTGGCCTTCCACGCCCCTTACGGATCCTACGGGCCAAACCGCCTTTACATTAACGCACGGTTGGTACCTCCCTCGCGACTCGTCTACGCACTCTTGACCGGTTCACGCCCTCACACTGCTCGAGGCCTTTACGGCCGGCTAGGCTAGGCCAAGCGGGCTAGCCCAAACCTAATGGGTCAGGGTGAGTTGACCCAGGTCAGGTTGGCCCAGGCTGGGACGGGCTGGGTCGGTCCGACCATGTCAGACCACACCTGGGCCCACTTCGTTCTATTTTAGCTCTATCAGCCATATCTTTGGCACCATACATCTATTTGACGAATTTTAAGTGGTGCTAGACATCTTGGAGCCTGATGGTCCCATAGAGGATACCCCACTATAGTTTAGGGTATAATTGAAATATGTTCAGGTTGGATCGTGTACGAATCCAACCCGGCCCTCGGGACTGGAAGGATAATAACTCTCAAACCAGGCGTCATATTGATGTGACGTCTATTGAGTTGAGACCTCTATAACAAGGTGGGACATTGGGATATTTTTTTTATTAGCGGGACTTCATGGATGTAGATGTATCGAAATTTTTCTTAAAAATTGTACCCTCCCGGAATCGAGCATGCTTGTGTAGAAACACTGTTTCTGGCTACTCTCTGAGTACTGTTCCTGAATCATGTGTTGGTTCAACAACTCTGAATACAGTTCCTAGTTCCTTTGTGGGTTCAAAAGTTTTTAATACTATTCCTAAATCCTATAGGGGATTTACTGTTCTGACTACTGTTCATGTATCTTATGTGGGTTCGAGAGTTCTGACTACTGTTCCTAGATCTGGTGTGGGTTCGACAGTTCTGACTAATATTCTTGGATCATGTGTGGGTTCGACAGCTCTGACTACTATTCTGACATCCTATGTGGGTACGATAGCTCTAATTTCTGTACCAAGATCCTGTGTGGGCTTGAAAAAATACCTGATTTAGTGGATACATTAATCATCTCTAACTCTGTATAAATGTTGAATACTTGCGTGAGAAGAGTTAGTAACTTTTGTGTTTACCTCGTGATTTAGAGGGACTACTTGACAAAAATGGTATATACATTGGCATATACTTAAGTTGGGTTAATTTTTTATTTTATACCTTGTGTTTATCCTGGTTGGATTTTGTGAGACCGTGAGGGTCTCAGGGTCCCAACTAAGTATCATTATACTCACCCCCACTCGTGGTATGCCCACACCTTGTTTTATTGGATGTAGAATATGGAAATCCCTGACCGAGGCTACGTGTACCAGGACTGGAAAATACACAGAGATGGACAACATGGCGTGACAGTACACGAAGGAGACAGACAGAAGTGGAGTGATGTGGGAGCTATATGTACCAACCCATTAGGTAGGATCTCCGGATGGATGATCCCGGAGCTGTTTTCCCATTTTTCTAGTACGTGTATTATAGGATTCTTGTAATTTACTATTGGGATTGTATTTTCATCCCCTTTTACATTTCAGATCTCTTTTGTTATAAACCTTTACTGAGTGTTTTTCTTCCATCCTGAACTTTTTTGTGTTCTTTTTTAGGTTAAAAAAATGGCTTCGTAGTATTAGTGAATTACGCCTTTGGAGATAGCCGCAAGCTCCTATCCAATGGATGGAGGGCTTGGGTTAGTCACGACACGGGCCCTGGGGGACATGACGTGAAAAATTGGTATTAGAAGAATCAGTTCTACCACAGATCATAGGACTCTGATCTTCTCTATGAAGCAATAGTTTTAGTCATAGTGAGTTTATTTTTCAGTTCAGGGAGTCCAGTGTTTGTGTGGAGGCTGATGAATCCATACACCAGGACCCTGACATCTGATTTCTAACTCAATGCACGAAAACACTTATTGCATATGAGTTATCTTTGTGATTTCTTATATAATCTCACCAGGTATAAACTTTTGACTATGTGACATCTGTTTATTTGGGGATTCCTCTAAACAATCACCCAGTTAGTTTTCTGAGTGTTATATGCACTAATATCCCACTGAGTGATGGGGATCCAATGTAGGGCCCTCTTAAAATGTTGTCACCTTCGTGTGGTGTACCGGCAGCACCACCACCATTTGGGCAGTAGATAACCATAGCCACACTAGGGGACAGTGTATGCCGACTGAGCGAGTTGCAAGAGTTCCAGAAGTAGATGCCTCTGAGGTTTTGAGGAAAGACATATTACCACACAGTTTTGGGTTGTCTAGAAAAGATTTCAAGAGTTTCTCGTCTAGTAGAGACACCAAAAGAGCATATTGTGACGTTAGCTACTAGTCTTTTTCATTTAGTGACCGTGAGTATTGTCTGCTTAGTGATGAGACTTCGGTACATGGACTGTTGCCTAAGATAGTACATCTAGGTTGTGTATCAACAATATCACTACTCGTTGGTCAATAGTTACAACTGGTGGTACCGGTAAAGGAAATGTGTATGCTTAGTTCTTTTCATGTGTTTCAGTATTAGATACCCCTCAGGTTCTGAGGTGAGCCCAACTCATAGGCAGCTGATGGCTAGCTAGAGGAGGTGGATGAAAGTTCTCTAGAACTTCTACATCTTCGATATGACCACATGTCGATGGATTAGTATTCCTCAATGTGTACTGATCATTCCTGGTACTCAGTGAATATGATACAATCAGTGCTTCAGGGCTCGAAATTCCATGTACAGTGTTTTTAAAGGAAATCTGAGCCAACACTATTACTATATTCATTCCTACTTATGTTTGGGTGCAAGAGAGAACCTTTTTGGTTGAAAGTTCATTGGCTGGGCAGATACACCTAGTGAATGTTAGTAGTGGGGAAGCAGGGAACTATCACCATCATCAGAGGCTTGGGAGTGTAAAATGATCCATGAAGAGGATTTTTTAGGAAAATATGAATCATCAAGGAAGTAGATGTGGAAGCAATGCTAGGAGGCCGTCATTTGGTGGTGTACTTTTCGACATGTTACAACCACCCCCTTTTGTGGACCCTTCCTAGCTCAGGGAGCTTGAGGATATGGGGAAAGTGTTGTTGCATGTGGTCAAGGAATTCACCCCAAGGGCTCTAGGAATGATTCAAGGTGCATTCTGTGTCTAATACTAGTTGACGAATCAATAGACATAGGTACCAATCATTCCTTGCATCCACAAATATTGTCCAAGACCTAGGGTTTCTGGATAAACCGTTGACTTGGCCTTCACGTTTGGAGATATATTTGGGAGGATAATCAATAATCACACTCACGCAAATATTGTGATATGTACCATGAGGTGATAGTTTCGGTTGGAAACACATGGTGATATAGTCGAGGCCTTATGAATTTAGTTTGGGTTTAGACGTGACATCCACATTTCACACTCAGATTAACAGTATTAGGAAAAGTGGTTTTTGTTTATCTACAGCGTTGGGATGGGGTTTTCCTCAATTAACAAAAAAGGAAACTCAGGAAGAACAGGAAATACAAATGAATAAGAGGGTGTAGACAATCACTCGTGATTCGGACAACCTCACCATCATTACAGTAGATGTTGACTTTGAGATAGTCTATACTCTTGGGAATAGAAACATTGTAGCAGACAAACTCAACAAGAGGTTTGGCCTACATCTGCTGAGTGAGGCGAGAGTATAGCATCCCGTCTTTTTATAACATAACTTTCATTCCATTACACGGAACTGAGGATCTTTAAGGTTTAGTGTCTTGGAAACAAGGAACATAAAACATGAAACAAAAAAACATTCTTCTTAAACACTTGAAAGGATTCTCCTCATGTTCACCCTAGGCTCATTACTGCATCTCATAACCTGGGGACATACATCAAAAGGAAGGGTGAGCAGAAGGCCCAGCAAGGGAAACAAGTGAAACATTTTCATATGAACTTGAGATACATCAATAAAGTCATGAAAAGAACTCTAAGGCATGAAAATGAAATCATGAGGCATATCATAATAAAAATAAAACTTTTTCATAACATGATGATGTGGCTACATCATTTAACAAAGACAATCATGAACATATCACCAAGGTCCATCCCCAAGGTGTCATTTTAAAATTACCAAGGTTATTCACCAAGGTATCGTGAAAATTGTAATCTCTAGTGGTTACATCATTACCCAATGCATAGGAGCGCTATCAGGGAGCACCCTTAAATTTGCCTTTATTATCATGTGAGCCTCATATATCATCATAAAAAATTTCATAAATAACCCATATAGTATAAAGGAAATGGGTTTCATTTCATAATCATAACTTTTTAAAAACTGCTTTAAAGACATGATCTTTATATCACTTTAAAACCCACAGAAAAGGAAGGTGGGTCTCATGTATGTAAATCCCCGAATTTAAAATAGAAAATTTTGGAATATATGTGAATACCCCTTTAGAAGAAAGATCTTTGAGTATTCACTTAATAAAATAAAAAAACTTTAAAAAAAGAGATAGACATTTTGAGACAGAAATCCTGCAGCATAACGGCAATGTTCCGAGGTTTTAGAAGCCATTAAAAGAGAGGTAAAATGGGTCAAACATTCATAAATGACCCATAAAATAGTACATGGACAGAATAAGATGGATACATGATCATGGTAATTAAATTTCAAGGACATACCATTTGAAATGAAAAAAATGGAAGGAAGAAAAAAAATAGATTTCTCTTATGAAAGTTCGGCAGCCTAACGGCGTTACTTAAACATCAACAAAAATGATTTGAAAAGATCAAATAGGGTCTCTCATCATGTGAACATAAGAGTTCAGTATTATAGATATAGAGATAATTCCCCAACATAACAAAAAGTATCTTTAAAGAATTGACATGAAAGTAGAACTTCAAAACGAGAAGGGTGAAGAACCACTTAAAAATTCGGCAGCCTAACGGCGCCACTTAAAACATCAAAATACTGAATTGAAGAGATCAAATGGGGTCTATAATCATATGATCATAAAAGATCAGTATGATAATTTAGAGATCATACCCCAACATAATAAAAAGGAACATGAAAGACTTGAATGAAAATAGAACTTGAAAACGAGGAAGGTGAAAGAATCCATTAAAAATTCGGCAGCCTAACGGCGCCACTTAAACATTCTTAAAACGAATTGATGAGAAAAAGGGGGGTCTCTCATCATATGAACATGAAATAGGCAGTAGGATGAATATAAAAGAACATCCTCCAACATAAGAACATGGATTATAAAAGAAATGACATAAAAGAGATAACTTGAAAAGAAAGAGAGAGGTCTGATCCCTTACCTTAAAATGTAACTCTTAAACCTCAAAGGTTGGGACCTTGAGGGCTTGGTGGCACCTTGGGAGGACTCCTTGGGAGGTAATGAGACCATAAATTCGTTGGAAATGAGTGGGGAGTCGAATGGATGAGAGTAGGGCTTGGTATTTATAGGGAAAGTGAGGGGACAAGGCATTAATGGCCAAGGGACACCTCACATGTGCTTTTCTCAAACCCATGTGCTCTCCCTTGGCATTTATCATGGATTTAGGCCACATGGGGCCCCCAAAACAATAATTCATCACCCTTGGCCGGCCAATCCTTAAAAGATCTCATGAAATCATCATGACACAATTATGATGTCATTAAACATACTGAAACCCTAAAACTGCATTTTTACTAATCACAGAAAATTCAACTTTCTCAGAAAGATCCCAAAATTTCACCATAATCAAATATCAATGCTCTGATTACAAATATGAACTCCATTTAATAAAAATATTTTTCTAAATATTTTTAATTTAATTTTTAAATAAAAACACTATTCACTGAAAATTCGTTTTTTTCAGAAAAAAACCCCCAAAAATTACCATAGCATAATATCGTTCCTCTGAGTTCAAAAATGAAATCTGTTTTATAAAAATAATTTTCTAAATATTTTTAATTAAATTTTTAATTAAAAAACACAATTCACCCGAAAAAAATAATACTTGAATAATAATTTATGAAACCATTATTTAACCATTTTATTGAATCACATTACTTAATCAAGGTGCCTAGATTATTTTAAAACTTTCTTTAAGTTAGATTACTATTCCATTTGGTCATATTACTAATCCTAATCATAAAATCACTATTCATAATTTACTATTCATCAAAAATCAAGTTGATCTTATTAGACTCCAAATTTCGTACTGAACATAATTGTAGAAGACAATTTTTTGAAAATCATTACACATTTTATGTTATTTAAGGTTTACAAAAATATTTTTTTCA
This sequence comes from Viscum album, assembly GCA_963277665.1. Classification (NCBI taxonomy): domain Eukaryota; kingdom Viridiplantae; phylum Streptophyta; class Magnoliopsida; order Santalales; family Viscaceae; genus Viscum; species Viscum album. Next base: position 1,973,043,870 of record OY728132.1, read on the forward strand.
AAATATTCTTTTGAAAATTCATCAAAAATATGCATACTATTTTCATCTGGTCATTTGAAAATTCATAAACTTCATCATAAGAAGAAATCCCAATTTTTATTTAAAACAAGGATTACACAAGGCAGTTACGGTCTCGTTACATATCCCCTTATAATACCAGCATAGGACCTAAGAGTAAGGTGTGCTAGGGTGATAGAATCTTGGGGCGGCTCGATCAACATTGCCCGAGTAGCAATTTCTATCAGTTTGAACTTCTCACGAAGGTGATTCCGTTCTAGCTTCACATGATGAAGTTCGGCTTGGGTTTGGTCCAGAGAAAAGCCCAATGGTGCTACTTCCTTCCCAACTTCTGTTAGATGGGCTTCGATCGGTCCAAGACTACTGGGTGAGGCCATCGAATCTTCTTTCTATATTAATTAACCAAGATTTCTTGTATTTAGAGACAATAGTCAAAATGTTTAGTTTCCAGCGGTCATATTGACCAATGGTCAAATAACAGTCAAAACCCAACAGTCTCATTTTAATTATACTCATGTTACCAAATGAAACATTTTTGTTGAGTATAACAATAACACATAAAATTAGGAAACAAAATTTATTTGAAAATTTCGGGTCGTTACAATCTTCCCCCCTTAAGAAATTGCGTCCTCGCAATTTTAAAATTGGGTTTTGAAATTTCATTGAAAGTCCCACATCAGAAAAGGAGTCAGTAAAACTATTACTTTAAAATAATGAAAGGGAAGTACAAAGGTCACCCGAGTTAACCCACACTAGGGTTCCATGTAGGAAAACATGGACATGGAGGAGAAAACAAAGGGTCAAGTTCTGAGGGAGAGTGATAGAGAACATGATTAGGAGAAAGTTAACCATGAGAAAATCCCAAACTTATGATGTGTGTAAACGGTCTTTGATTACCTAGTAGGAAACATAAACCAACAACATTTTTGTTTTACGTTTCTTTTCATAATTTTGATGATTTCATTTACTACATAGAACAAAAACATAAGAAAATATACCTACCTTCAAGTAGAGTTTCATCCTTTAACAAGTCCCTACCAACACTAATCTTTTCTCCAAATGATGAGAATTCAAAAACACTTGGTCTCATAAAAGCACAAGAATCATCTTCTATAGAATCACATAATCTACAAAAGATTAACTATCTATTTCTTCTATCTTTAAACATTATCCCAAAAATAGAAAGGTTAAGGTAAAACAACTCTTCAAAAAGAAATAATCCCATAGGAATGGAAACTACTTTTAAATCATCAAAGTTCCATGGTACTACCCAAAGTTCATCATAGACCATTCCATAAATAACGGTCCTTAAAATTCCTCAAAACAAACCAAACTAAGATTGAAACCCAAATACAAGAAGGATTTGATAACATAGTCTTCCAAAACAACTTCATTGTTCATCTCCAGACAACATCAACCACTCCTAACATCTTATAAAAAAAGTAGCTAACCTAAACATATTTTACCCAAGATAGGTTAGTCATTCCCATAAGTAACCTAAATTACTATAAGTTCACCTTAAATTCATCGATTCTTCAAAATATAAGTCAACCTTACTCCTCAATGAAAATACCGTAGTAATCTATTTACCTCGATCATATAGGGTCCCCAAAATAGTGAACATCTTCGAAAATAATAATCAGCTTTTAATCCCCTAATCATCTCTTTCATATTAATATGGAAATTGTTGCATTTCCTATCACATTGGTTATTGGGACATTTTCTTCCATCTCCCACCATTAACTAAGAAGGAAATTATAATTAGAGGCTTAAATACTTAACCAATAATCATGAAAGGGAGCTTAAATCATATAAGGATAACTTGTAGAAGAAAAGTATACCCTAACTTGTGATCCCCTAGGTTCCAATCTAGGTTATCCATGATCATATATTCTTATATGAATCTTTATTTTATTTTATCTTTGTTCCTTTAGTAATGGTTCATACTAAGCTTATGAATTTACCAAAGCATATCCCCCGGGAGTGTCGTAACCAAGAGTCCAGCAAGGCCCATTGTCGTGTACCAGTTCCCATTCGAGTCTAGCTCAAAGCGGTGTTTTCGGGTTTTACCCCTATGTACATATGTGCCAGAGCCACCTCTACCTGCTCGTATCCAGACAGGGATGTTTTTGCTTGGAAACCCCTTACTCAATACTCACCAAAATACCAGGAAGATTTCCTATATTTAAACATTTCTATAGGGTTCTTCCTAAAGTTTTCATATCCTAATTTCCACAAATAACTAAACCATCCTTTGATACCAACTATATCATCCCGTCTTTTTATAACATAACTTTCATTCCATTACACAGAACTGAGGATCTTTAAGGTTTAGTGTCTTGGAAACAAGGAACATAAAACATGAAACAAAAAAACATTCTTCTTAAACACTTTAAAGGCTTCTCCTCATGTTCACCCTAGGCTCATTACTGCATCTCATAACCTGGGGACATACATCAAAAGGAAGGGTGAGCAGAAGGCCCAGCAAGGGAAACAAGTGAAACATTTTACATATGAACTTGAGATACATCAATAAAGTCATGAAAAGAACTTTAAGGCATGAAAATGAAATCATGAGGCATATCATAATAAAAATAAAACTTTTTCATAACTTGAAGATGTGGCTACATAATTTAACATAGACAATCATGAACATATCACCAATGTCCATCCCCAAGGTGTCATTTTAAAATTACCAAGGTTATTCACCAAGGTATCGTGAAAATTGTAATCTCTAGTGGTTACATCATTACCCAATGCATTGGAGCGCTATCAGGGAGCACCCTTAAATTTTCCCTTATTATCATGTGAGCCACATATATCATCATAAAACATTTCATAAATAACCCATATAGTATAAAGGAAATGGGTTTCATTTCATAATCATAACTTTTTAAAAACTGCTTTAAAGACATGATCTTTATATCACTTTAAAACCCACAAAAAAGGAAGGTGGGTCTCATGTATGTAAATCCCAGAATTTAAAATAGAAAATTTTGGTACATATGTAAATACCCCTTTAGAAGAAATAGCTTTTAGTATTCACTTAATAAAATAAAATAACTTTAGAAAAAGAGATAGACATTTTGAGACAGAAATTCTGCAGCATAACGGCAATGTTCCGAGGTTTTAGAAGACATTAAAAGAGAGGTAAAATGGGTCAAACATTCATAAATGACCCATAAAATAGTACATGGACAGAATAAGAAGGATAGATGATCATGGTAATGAAATTTCAAGGACATACCATTTGAAATTAAAAACATGGAAGGAAGAAAAAAAAATTAGATTTCTCTTATGAAAGTTCGGCAGCCTAACGACGTTACTTAAACATCAACAAAAATGATTTGAAAAGATCAAATAGGGTCTCTCATCATGTGAAAATAAAAGTTCAGTATGATATATATAGAGATAATTCCCCAACATAACAAAAAGTAACTTGAATGAATTGACATGAAAGTAGAACTTCAAAACGAGAAGGGTGAAGAACCACATAAAAATTTGGCAGCCTAACGGCGCCACATAAAACATCAAAATACTGAATTGAAGAGATCAAATGGGGTCTCTCATCATATGATCATAAAAGATCAGTATGATAATTTTGAGATCATACCCCAACATAATAAAAAGGAACATGAAAGACTTGAATGAAAATAGAACTTGAAAACGAGGAAGGTGAAAGAATCCCTTAAAAATTCGGCAGCCTAACGGCGCCACTTATACATTCTTAAAACGAGTTGATGAGAGAAAGGGGGGGGGTCTCTCATCATATGAACATTAAATAGGCAGTAGGATGAATATAAAAGAACATCCTCCAACATAAGAACATGGAGTATAAAAGAAATGACATAAAAGAGATTACTTGAAAAGAAAGAGAGAGGTCGGATCCCTTACCTTAAAATGTAACTCTTAAACCTCAAAGGTTGGGACCTTGAGGGCTTGGGGGCACCTTGGGAGGACTCCATGGGAGGTAATGAGACCCGAAATTCGTTGGAAATGAGTGGTGAGTCGAATGGATGAGAGGAGGGATTGGTATTTATAGGGAATGTGAGGGGACAAGGCATTAATGGCCAAGGGACATCTCACATGTGCTTTTCTCAAACCCATGTGCTCTCCCTTGGAATTTATCATGGAGTTAGGCCACATGGGGCCCCCAAAACAATAAGTCATCACCCTTGGACGTCCAACCCTTAAAATATCTCATGACATCATCATGACACAATTATGATGTCATTAAACATACCGAAACCCTAAAACTACATTTTTACTAATCACTGAAAATTCAACTTTCTCAGAAAGATCCCAAAATTTCACCATAATCAAATATCAACCCTCGGATTACAAATATGAACTCCATTTTATAAAAATAATTTTCTAAATATTTTTAATTTAATTTTTAAATAAAAACACTATTCACAGAAAATTCGTTTTTTCAGAAAAAAACCCCAAAAATTACCATAGCATAATATCGTTGCTCTGAGTTCAAAAATGAAATCTGTTTTATAAAAATATTTTTCTAAATATTTTTAATTAAATTTTTAATTAAAAAACACTATTCACCCGAAAAAAATAATACTTGAATAATAATTTATGAAACCATTATTTAACCATTTTATTAAATCACATTACTTAATCAAGGTGCCTAGATTATTTTAGAACTTTATTTAAGTTAGATTACTAATCCATTTGGTAATATTACTAATCCTAATCATAAAATCACTATTCATAATTTACTATTCATCAAAAATCAAGTTGATCTTATTAGACTCCAAATTTCGTACTGAACATAATTGTAGCAGACCATTTTTTGAAAATCATTACACATTTTCAGTTATTTAAGGTTTAAAAAAATATTTTTTTCAAAATATTCTTTTGAAAATTCATCAAAAATATGCATACTATTTTCATCTGGTCATTTGAAAATTCATAAACTTCATCATAAGAAGAAATCCCAATTTTTATTTAAAACAAGGATTACACAAGGCAGTTACGGTCTTGTTACATAGCCCCTTATAATATCAGCATAGGACCTAAGAGTAAGGTGTGCTAGGGTGATAGAATCTTGGGGCGGCTCGATCAACATTGCCCGAGTAGTAATTTCTATCAGTTTGAACTTCTCGCGAAGGCGATTCCGTTCTAGCTTCACATGATGAAGTTCGGCTTGGGTTTGGTCCAGAGCAAAGACCAATGGTGCTACCTCCTTCCAAAGTTCTGTTAGATGGGCTTCGATCGGTCCAAGACTACTGGGTGAGGCCATCGAATCTTCTTTCTATATTAATTAACAAAGATTTCTTGTATTTAGAGACAATAGTCAAAATGTTTAGTTTCCAGCGGTCATATTGACCAATGGTCAAATAATAGTCAAAACCCAACAGTCTCATTTTAATTATACTCATCTTACCAAATGAAACATTTTTGTTGAGTATAACAATAACACATAAAATTAGGAAACAAAATTTATTTAAAAATTTCGGGTCGTTACAGAGAGAGTAGCTGGCTGCTTTAAAAATAAGCTTTGTGGATAGAGATTGAGTAGCCTTCCTCTAGTCTCTTACAGTCACTCACACACTTTTTCAAAGAGTCAGGGATGGACAACATGGGGACACTGTAACGCCCCGACCCCAGTTACCCAGAGTCGGTGCATTATTACATAACATTGGCATGATCACAAGAAAGATCAAATCTCGAAAGACCGATTGGTTTAGTAGCCTTGGAAACACTAGATATATTCATAAGTTTTACATTACATCATAAAATGAAAAACTACTACAACAACATAATGTTTCCACAATCCACACTATTAACCCCTCATAAAATCCCTGCAGGTCATTCATAACTTACTTCTTCACATCCTGGGAAAAAATAAAACATATAAAAGGGGTGAGCTCAAATGCCCAGTAAGGATAACAATATAGTGGAAACTTTCATAACTAAGAATAAACATTTAAGGAAATGTATAACTAAAACAAAAGCCTTTTAGATATGAACTTTCAACATGGTATGGCATAAATAAAATGAAATAATGCCATTTACTTATTCACATGGATATTCTACTAATCGAATAATCACATGCAAAAATCAATAACCACTTTCATAATGTTGGAATGCATAATGCTAAACTTTAATTACTTTTCAAGGCCTCGTCCCAAGACCTTGGGGCTAACTGTAACCGAAACCCAACCCGGAGTGCCTCTAATAACCGGACACCAACCCGGAGTGCCTCTAATAACCGGACACCAACCCGGAGTGCCTCTAATAACCGGACACCAACCCGGAGGGCTTACTTTTACCAGTCCCGAACCTGGAGGGCTTACTTTTACCAGTCCCCAACCTGGAGGGCTTACTTTTACCAGTCCCCAACCTGGAGGGCTTACTTTAACCAGTCCCCAACCTGGAACATACTTGTCCAACACATTCATATGAAGTAAAGATTAAATATAACATAAACATTCTTATTTGAACTAGCATACAAAATGTCAATACTTTCACCATAAACTATGAATGGTATAAAAATAGCACATCCACAGTCAAACATATCACAAAACCTTCAAAACAATATAGAAGTTTTGTATCATAATAAATCAACTTCAAATAATCTTAAAACCCATCAATGGATGTTGACATAGATGAAATCAAAATTCTTTTTAAAGAAATATCTCCTTTTATTTTGAAATAATTTAAGATCCATATAAAATAAAACATTTTCTTTGAAAATATTCTTATAAGCTTGTAAGGGAAGCTTTGAAGATTTTATAACGGCGGAAAATAGCCGCACCCGCCGTATAGGTTAAATAAAACATTCTTACCTTAATTCTGTCAAAAAGGTTAAAAAGGACCTTGTTTTGAAAACGACCGAAAGATTCCTTTATAAACCACTTATAAAAGTCAAAAAGGGTATAAATGACTTTAACTCATATTCTAGTAAATAGTAAAAATGTTTTGAAATACATTTTTAAGAAACATGGATGTGGATGATAAAGAGATCCCAGTAGATTATTACATATAAACAACCTCGGATAATGAAGAGATTGTGAAATAACCCTTACCTTGTACTTTTCCTTTGTTGGGGTAGGTTAACCTCCTGTATAATGGTGAAATAATTGTTATTAAATTATACAAGAATCATATATATTAATATGATATCATATATGATCTTTTAACATTGATTTGTTAATAATATCTTAGAATTATCGTCGTTTCTGGTGTTAACTTACTCATTTTATTTATATGTTTTGTCACATAAGCCATGGTTGTTGTATCTTATTCTTATCCAGAATGATATCTAGTCCTTAAAAATCATTTTTAAATCATCAAATGATAATTATACTTGAATGGTTACGATGGAGAATGAATCTCATCGCGTTTGTGGAGACGGTAGTCCGTACGTACGCACGAGCGAAAATATCATTCTTTTGATATTAAAATAATATATAAATGGATGGTATATCATATATACAGAATCATTAACATGTTATATTTATTATTTACATGAGTTACACATCATTATTATACCCATCCAAATAATATTATATTGAATAACAATTATACCACGACGTGGAGACGGTAAGCCGTACGTACGCACGTATGGTGACATGTTATTCAAAGGGTGGATAGAATACTGAATATGATTGTACCATATTTATAATAACATCACAGTATATGTGAGATACTGGAGTTATTATTTTAGAATGGTAAGAACAAAGGAAGAAGAAGTGGAAGAAGAAATGAACTTGGAGAAGGGTGGTGAAATCATTACCTCTTCTTCGGGTTCTTCCTTTTGATTTGATCAAAATCGCTCCATAGGTTTGCTTTCTGATCCAACTAATGCCTCTAGGTTGTAGTTAGGGATGTTGGGAGAGTATTTGGGCAGATTTTGGCCGAACCAAAAGGCTTTGAAGGTGTGAAGAAATGAGAAGGAGGAGTGCCCTTTTATAAGAGGGGTGAGGGGTACCTTTGGAAAAGCTAGAAATATTAATTTATAATAAATTCATATTCGGTTTCTAAAGGCTCCAAAGTTGATTATTCAAAGGTTAAGGTGGGGATAGGTCGAAAACCACTCATCCAATAGAATTTAGACAGGTTTGGGTACATATATTAACCTTATCTTTAAGTATTAACTCTAAGTTAATTAGTTTCACTTTTACAATGTCTCTTTGCATTTTTATATAATATGGTTAATAAACTTACTATATACATCCAAGAGACCCCCAAGTGGTACATTAATTATGAACCTATCATGATATAGGTCTCTTGGCCGAACCTTAGATTTTTAGGAATTTAATATCAATTAATAATATAATATTTGTTTAAGAACTCTTTTATGTCAATTTTGACACTATTCAATAGTTGATTTTTGTGAAACTTATAACAGATTTATTACTTAGAAAAAAGTCAATTAAATCAATCCTAATATATCATATTATCCTAGAAAATTAGTTTAATTCATTAAAAGTTTCATATTATATTTTTTTGGGTATTTATAATATCAATTATTTTAATTTTTCACTATTATAGTAATTACTACATCATCATTGTGTCATAAATAAAATAAATTATTTAATGTCTAAAAATTATAAATAAAATATAATTATGTAGGGAATCTTTTTATCTTTCTAATGAATATTTATAATCTAAAATCCAACTTATATAACTCTATGTAACAATTGTTTTGCTAAAAGATATATGCTTGTGTCATTTTTGTATTCATTTTGACTTAATTAAAATAAAGTGTCATTATCACTTACAAGTGGATCCATGGGGTCCCAAAATTGACACAAAGATGCCCATGGTCGACCATTTATCAACCAATAGGGTTAAGACACGTTTTAGGGTAATTTAGTATTATTATAATATTATTTTTTTAACCCTTATTTACCGGATTTACCCTTAACCATGGTAAATAAAATATTTACCGCAGTAATTATTCAAAATGTCTAAAAATAAAAGTTACCTATTTACACAATTTGAACATCCTGATTCCAAATATGGAATCCATTTTCCTAAATTCTAAACACAGAAGTGGAAGAAATTAATTTAAAATTAATTCCCGCTGTCAAAACAAAAAGCGTGTTTTTAAGAGATAATAACTATCAAAAGATTGACACTTGTTTATGTTCGGTTTAATTGTAAAATTATGTCCAATGACCAAAATTATATTAAATAGTAAAAATATATTCTAAATATACTTTAAAACCACTCAAATTCATAATTTATCACTATTAATTATTTTGATTAAAAAAGTTGTTTTTAATTAAAATTTAGTAATTTTCACTATTCATAAAAATATGAAAGTTATCCGAAAAGTACCAAAATTTCACCTTAGGCTAAATTTGATATTCCAAATCCAAAAATGAAGCCCATTTAAAATATAAAATATATATAACTTCAAAAAGTAGGTATTACTATTCATAACAGCTAGTTTGATTGGTTACGGTGAGTTAGAACTCGAAGTTGCGTACAACACACGCTACTGTTTTATTCAAAGAAAAACGTACCGTGGAAGCTTGGGATGTTTCATTTTAAATTTTTTGATGTCTCCATTTAGTCAAAAAGTTTAAAATATTGTATTTAAAAAGGTTTCACTGTCAAAAGTTGATAAAAGTGCAATACTGAAAATGAATCTGTTCTTGCATTATGACTAAGAAACTCATAATATGGATTCTAAAATTATAAGGATTATATAAAGTTTAAAATTTAGTTAATACTATTAATGACCTCTTTTAATGGCTTTTTTTTGGTAAGTCATGGTGCAATTGAACTCAGTGTTGCGTGTAGTGCAAGTTATTGAATTATTTTGAAGAAATAACACACTATGAAATCTTGGGGTGTTACATTCTCCCCTCCTTCAATAAATTGCGTCCTCGCAATTTGAAATTGTTCTTCAAAAATAAAAGGTTGAAAGTAGAAAATATATTTGTGGGAAAACCCACATCGGAAATTGGGTTACTAAAATTTAGTCTTAATATAAGGAAAAGAGAAATGAAACGGTCACCACCAAATTATGATCTTGATTAGGAGAACATTGGTGGCAATTAGAGACATATAATCGGAGGAAAAACGTAAATATTTATAGGTAGTGATTGAGGTCATCAATCACAAACAAGTGTATAATTGAGGTCCTTAAATTCATCAATATATGATGATTTGAAATACCATCGGTTCAACAAAACATAGGGTATTAGGATAACACATTTTTGACGTTTCAAAATATCTTAGTTGAAATCCCACATCGAAAAATGAATTAATGAGGCCTCTATTTAAAATAAAGAGTGGAAAGTATGAAGATTACCGAAAATAACACATACTAGGGTTCCATGTAGGAAAATATGGATATGGAAGAGAAATCTAACCATCAATTATCTGATGGAGAGTGGTAGAGAACATGGCTATGAAAAGGCCAACAATCCCAAAGCCATAAATTAGTGATGATTTAAGGTACCATCTAGGACAACATTTTTGTTCTAAGTTTCTTTTCATAATATTAAGGAATTTATTTATGAGATTGGATAAGATCATAAGGAGATATACTTACTTTATAATTAGAGTTTTGTCTATTAATAAATTTCTACCATAAACTCATCTTTCACTCATAAAAAAAATTATATTTATACTATTCGTACAGGGTTCCAAAATAAACGAATTTATAATTCATCTACCAGATCTTTTAAAAAAAACTACATTATTTAATCCAGGACATCTCTTGGGCCAGTGGTAGGTGATACACCCTTGTCACCCTTCGGATGCGGGTTCAAGTCTCGCAGCCTTGCCGGACGCAACAGGTTGCTGCCCGACCTCCGGGTTGTCCTTTTATGGCAATCCAAAATAATCTAAATAAGAACTATCCAAAATAATTCTATCCAAACTCACAGTCCAACATTTATAAGGAAGGTAAACATAATATAGATCCTTTTTACCCCGTAATAGCATATAAATACCTTCATCATGTATTACCATATTCCTTATTGATTACATTCATGATCCCTTATTCCATATAGAATGCTGGATATACTTCATTAATCCAAAAATGTTTAAAACCCCAACAATGATGGAATATACAAATCATTAATCAGCTTCAAGGTAGTCAATAATATCCAATATAATTTATCCAAATCAATCATGTATTATTCTAAAATCACCACCTCGGTATCTGAACCATATTATGGTTTATCTTTCTCTCAACCATATATTTTCCAAAAATTTAACCTGCTATTGAGTCACTTATCTTTTTTCCACACAATCTCAAGTCCTTAATGAAATAGTACTGTAGTACAATCCTTATATACTCCATAATTATTATAACAAGTACATTGTTGATACAACACTCAATTGACATAATCAACATAATAACTCTAATCATTCCTCTTCATCTGTGGTAGTATCATAACTTGATTATTATCCAATAGCATCATTTGCGTCATAGACTGATGACTGGGACATAGGTTCGCATAGTGTCCAAACTCCTTGCAAATGAAGCATTGTACATTTGAAACCATTTTCTTACCCTTGCAGTCACGTACTTTGTGCCCTTTTCCTCCACACTTATAACAAACTCTCATTCCTTTCAGGCAAGTTCAGGGTGTTTCTTTCCACAGTTACCACATATGGGAAAATTCTTCTTTTCCCTCTTCCCTTTATCCATATTTCTCTCTTCCATCCTTTTCTTCTCTTGCTTCCCTTCAAAGCCATAGGACTCAGTAAACTCTTTACTTATCTTATCAATACATGATATTATTTCTTCATATGATGATAATACATGGGAGACTATTTCTCTAATAAATTCTATCTTAAGACCATGAAAGATATGATCCTTCCTTCTCTTTGGATCATCTGCATTTCTGGAGTTCTCATTCCTTCTACTGGGCGCCATTTCTAAACAATGGCATAAACTAGATCAGTTTATGAATCAAAATACATAATCCCATACATATAAAACACCTAACATAAATTGAACTATTTATGGATATAATCCATAATCATAAGAATGTTTTCTTTGAGGAAGTATATACTCATAATCCCTTCAAAATGATTTGTAAAGAAAATTAGAGTTATCCTAAGCATATCCCCCGGGAGTGTCGTAACCAAGAGTGCAGCAAGGCCCGTTGTCGTGCACCAGTTCCCGTTCGAGTCTAGCTCAAAGCAGTGTTTTCGGGTTTTACCCCTAGGTACATCTGTGCCAGAGCCGCCTCTACCTGCTCGTATCCAGACAGGGATGTATTGCTCGGAAAACTCACAAAATCTCTACAATACCAAAATTCTAGGAAGTTCTTCTATACGAATCCTCAAAGTTCATCTTAGGTCTACGTGCTCTAATCAGAGTTTATCTAAATCTAGCTTCCAAGGTTTCTACTCAACTTTCTCTGATACCAACTGTAACGCCCCGACCCCAGTTACCCAGAGTCGGTGCATTATTACATAACATTGGCATGATCACAAGAAAGGTCAAATCTCGAAAAACCGATTGGTTTAGTAGCCTTGGAAACACTAGATATATTCATAAGTTTTACATTACATCATAAAATGAAAAACTACTACAACAACATAATGTTTCCACAATCCACACTATTAACCCCTCATAAAATCCCTGCAGGTCATTCATAACTTACTTCTTCACATCCTGGGGAAAAATAAAACATATAAAAGGGGTGAGCTCAAATGCCCAGTAAGGATAACAATATAGTGGAAACTTTCATAACTAAGAATAAACATTTAAGGAAATGTATAACTAAAACAAAAGCCTTTTAGATATGAACTTTCAACATGGTATGGCATAAATAAAATGAAATAATGCCATTTACTTATTCACATGGATATTCTACTAATCGAATAATCACATGCAAAAATCAATAACCACTTTCATAATGTTGGAATGCATAATGCTAAACTTTAATTACTTTTCAAGGCCTCGTCCCAAGACCTTGGGGCTAACTGTAACCGGAACCCAACCCGGAGTGCCTCTAATAACCGGACACCAACCCGGAGTGCCTCTAATAACCGGACACCAACCCGGAGTGCCTCTAATAACCGGACACCAACCCGGAGGGCTTACTTTTACCAGTCCCTAACCTGGAGGGCTTACTTTTACCAGTCCCCAACCTGGAGGGCTTACTTTTACCAGTCCCCAACCTGGAGGGCTTACTTTAACCAGTCCCCAACCTGGAACATACTTGTCCAACACATTCATATGAAGTAAAGATTGAAATATAACATAAACATTCTTATTTGAACTAGCATACAAAATGTCAATACTTTCACCATAAACTATGAATGGTATAAAAATAGCACATCCACAGTCAAACATATCAAAAAACCTTCAAAACAATATAGAAGTTTTGTATCATAATAAATCAACTTCAAATAATCTTAAAACCCATCAAAGGATGTTGACATAAATGAAATCAAAATTCTTTTTAAAGAAATATCTCCTGTTATTTTGAAATAATTTATGATCCATATAAAATAAAAAATTTTCTTTGAAAATATTCTTATAAGCTTGTAAGGGAAGCTTTGAAGATTTTATAACGGCGGAAAATAGCCGCACCCGCCGTATAGGTTAAAAAAAACATTCTTACCTTAATTCTATCAAAAAGGTTAAAAAGGACCTTGTTTTGAAAACGACCGAAAGATTCCTTTATAAACCACTTATAAAAGTCAAAAAGGGTATAAATGACTTTAACTCATATTCTAGTAAATAGTAAAAATGTTTTGAAATACATTTTTAAGAATCATGGATGTGGATGATAAAGAGATCCCAGTAGATTATTACATATAAACAACCTCGGATAATGAAGAGATTGTGAAATAACCCTTACCTTGTACTTTTCCTTTGTTGGGGTAGGTTAACCTCCTGTATAATGGTGAAATAATTGTTATTAAATTATACAAGAATCATATATATTAATATGATATCATATATGATCTTTTAACATTGATTTGTTAATAATATCTTAGAATTATCGTCGTTTCTGGTGTTAACTTACTCATTTTATTTATATGTTTTGTCACATAAGCCATGGTTTTTGTATCTTATTCTTATCCAGAATGATATCTAGTCCTTAAAAATCATTTTTAAATCATCATATGATAATTATACTTGAATGGTTACGATGGAAAATGAATCTCATCGCGTTTGAGGAGACGGTAGTCCGTACGTACGCACGAGCGACAATATCATTCTTTTGATATTAAAATAATATATAAATGGATGGTATATCATATATACAGAATCATTAACATGTTATATTTATTATTTACATGAGTTACACATCATTATTATACCCATCCAAATAATATTATATTGAATAACAATTATACCACGACGTGGAGACGGTAAGCCGTACGTACGCACATATGGTGACATGTTATTCAAAGGGTGGATAGAATACTGAATATGATTGTAACATATTTATAATAACATCACAGTATATGTGAGATACTGGAGTTATTATTTTAGAATGGTAAGAACAAAGGAAAAAGAAGTGGAAGAAGAAATGAACTTGGAGAAGGGTGGTGAAATCATTACCTCTTCTTCGGGTTCTTCCTTTTGATTTGATCAAAATCGCTCCATAGGTTTTCTTTCTGATCAAACTAAGGCCTCTAGGTTGTATTGAGGGATGTTGGGAGAGTATTTGGGAATATTTTGTCCGAACCAAAAGGCTTTGAAGGTGTGAAGAAATGAGAAGGAGGAGTGCCCTTTTATAAGAGGGGTGAGGGGTACCTTTGGAAAAGCTAGAAATATTAATTTATAATAAATTCATATTCGGTTTCTAAAGGCTCCAAAGTTGATTATTAAAAGGTTAAGGTGGGGATAGGTCGAACACCACTCAACCAATAGAATTTAGACAGGTTTGGGTACATATATTAACCTTATCTTTAAGTATTAACTCTAAGTTAATTAGTTTCACTTTTACAATGTCTCTTTGTATTTTTATATAATATGGTTAATAAACTTACTATATACATCCAAGCGACCCCCAAGTGGTACATTAATGATGAAACTATCATGATATAGGTCTCTTGGCCGAACCATAGATTTTTAGGAATTTAATATCAATTAATAATATAATATTTGTTTAAGAACTCTTTTATGTCAATTTTGACACTATTCAATAGTTGATTTTTGTGAAACTCATAACAGATTGATTACTTAGAAAAAAGTCAATTAAATAAATCCTAATATATCATATTATCCTAGAAAATTAGTTTAATTCATTAAAAGTTTCATATTATATTTTTTTGGGTATTTATAATATCAATTATTTTAATTTTTCACTATTATAGTAATTACTGCATCATCATTGTGTCATAAATAAAATAAATTATTTAATGTCTAAAAATTATAAATAAAATATCATTATGTAGGAAATCTTTTTATCTTTCTAATGAATATTTATAATCTAAAATCAAACTTATATAACTCTATGTAACAATTGTTTTTCTAAAAGATATATGCTTGTGTCATTTTTGTATTCATTTTGACTTAATTAAAATAAAGTGTCATTATCACTTACAAGTGGATCCATGGGGTCCCAAAATTGACACAAAGATTCCCATGGTCGACCATTTATCAACCAATAGGGTTAAGACACGTTTTAGGGTAATTTAGTATTATTATAATATTATTTTTTTAACCCTTATTTACCGGATTTACCCTTAACCATGGTAAATAAAATATTTACCGCAGTAATTATTCAAAATGTCTAAAAATAAAAGTTACCTATTTACACAATTTGAACATCGTGATTCCAAATATGGAATCCATTTTCCTAAATTCTAAACACAGAAGTGGCAGAAATTAATTTAAAATTAATTCCTGCTGTCAAAACAAAAAGCGTGTTTTTAAGAGATAATAACTATCAAAAGATTGACACTTGTTTAAGTTCGGTTTAATTGTAAAATTATGTCCAATGACCAACATTATATTAAATAGTAAAAATATATTCTAAATATACTTTAAAACCACTCAAATTCATAATTTATCACTATTAATTATTTTGATTAAAAAAGTTGTTTTTAATTAAAATTTAGTAATTATCACTATTCATAAAAATATGAAAGTTATCCGAAAAGTACCAAAATTTCACCTTAGGCTAAATTTGATATTCCGAATCCAAAAATGAAGCCCATTTAAAATTTAAAATATATATAACTTAAAAAAGTAGGTATTACTATTCATAACAGCTAGTTTGATTGGTTACGGTGAGTTTGAACTCGAAGTTGCGTACAACAAACTCTACTGTTTTATTCAAAGAAAAACGTACCATGGAAGCTTGGGATGTTTCATTTTAAATTTTTTGATGTCTCCATTTAGTCAAAAAGTTTAAAATATTGTATTTAAAAAGGTTTCACTGTCAAAAGTTGATAAAAGTGCAATACTGAAAATGAATCTGTTCTTGCATTATGACTAAGAAACTCATAATATGGATTCTAAAATTATAAGAATTATATAAAGTTTAAATTTTAGTTAATACTATTAATGACCTCTTTTAATGGCTTTTTTTTGTAAGTCATGGTGCAATTGAACTCAGTGTTGCGTGTAGTGCAAGTTATTGAATTATTTTGAAGAAATAACACACTATGAAATCTTGGGGTGTTACAGACACTGACTGTGAGGCACAAAGTTCTCAGATATCAACAAGGAAGGAAGATGATTGATTTTATAATGGTGGGGAGCATGTCATCCTTTTTAGAGGATATAATATGGTACCAGTGTCACATCAGGAGGAAGTTTTTACAATGTTACACACATCACCTATAGAAGTACATATATGAGTGGAAAATATGTAGCAAGACCTCCGGCGACATTACTAGTGGCCGGGAATGATGAAAAATGTTGCAGAGTTTGGCTCTCGGTGCCTCACTTGTCAACAAGGGAAGGTGGAGCATCAATGTCCAAATTGTTTGGTTCAACCTTTTGAAGTCCCTAAGTGAATGTGGGATGAGATATCCTTTGATCTCGTGATGGAAAATTCACGTACATCCAGAGGACAAGACTATATATAGGTGATTGAGGACTTACTCACCAAGTCGGATGACTTCATATCAATCAGATAGAAGGTTTCAGTAGAAATCGTTGGACACCTCTATGTGCACGTGATTGTGCGGGTACATTTAGTACCTTCGAAGATTGTCTATGATCCTAATTTTTTTTTACTTTCTGGCTATAGAAGGTGTATGAGGTATCTTTAGGGATGAAACTTCTTTTGAGCATCACCTTCCATCCTCAGACCAATGTCTGGACTGAGATGAAAATTCATACCTTCGAGGACATGCTATGTGCTTGGGTTCTTGACTTCAGTCACAGCTGGGAGGACCACTTATCTTTCAGGGTGTTTTCAAACAACAACAAATATCACTCCAAAATAGGTATTTCACCTTTTGATGCATTGTACGAGTGACTTTGAAGATCTCCTTGGTGTTGGACTGACCAAAATAAATCAGCATTAGTGGGACCAAATATGGTATGGGCTACCACGTAAAAGGTTCAAATAATCCAAGAATGGATATAGATTACACAGAGTAGGCAGGAGTCATTTGATGACAGGGGACGGAGGCCTCTAGAGTTTGAGGATTGAGATCACATCTTTCTATGGGTCTCACCTCGATGAGGATTATAGATATTTGGATGAGGAGGAAATTTATCACTGAGATTCATCAGACCATTTATGGTCCTCAACATAGTAGGTGAGGTGGATTACCACCTGGCACTTCTATCCAAGTTTCACATCATGCATGATGTTTTCACGTATCCCAACTAAGGAGATACATGCATGATCCTACCTACATCTTCATCCATGGAAATCTGGATGTCGATGATGGGGTGACTATTACATATTTTCCATTAGTTATTTTGGATCGAAAAGAGCTATTCCTTTGTGGACGGTTGATACCCATGGTGTATGTTTGTTGGCATGACAATAACCTCTAGGAGATCACATGGGAGCAGAATGATCAGATGCGTGCAAATTACTGTCATTTTTTTCTTTAGATTGAGTTGTGGCTTACGGGGATTTTGAGCACTGAGATTGGGAGAATGTAATGATCCATAATTTACTTGTATTTTTTTTAAAGTATTAGGGAATTTTTCAAGGTTGAAAAATCTGATGGCGTGTGATTATGAGTCCTAGAGTTCATGGAATGAACCGTCAAAGTATTTTTATGCTTATGTTAATGTGCGTAAGCAGTTTTCCTAAAAAAGTGAAATAAATCTTAAACACTTACTTTGATTTGAATTATGAGGGAACCTTTGCTCTTAGGATGGTGGGTTTACTTATGCATGATTTAAGATTAGTCAGCACAAGCCTCCTATGAAAAAACCCAATTTTGGAATAACCGTAAATAAAATAATTAAATAAATTATTTTATTTTTAAAATGATTAAATCTCATAAACGGTAGATCAGATTAAAAATATGAGACCACCACTAATCATAGGTCTACATTATTTATTTATGTATATACTAACTTTAGAGGGAACAACCTACAAGAAAAAGTTAGTTTTTGGCTGCAAACAAAATATTTATGTGACAATTATTTTATTGTAAAATTCATAACTTATAAATAGTAACATGGATTGGAAATCTGAGAGTAGCTTTCGGTTTTTTGGGGAGTTTTTCACCTAGGAATAGCCTAACCTCAACTAGCGTTGGTCGAGGGGGAATGATATTTTTTTTCTGAACTTTTTTTAGGGTACATTTAGTAAATGTGTGAGCGGGATTTTATAACCTTTGAACCGGTTCTAGGTATAGAAATCTGAGGGCACCATTAAAATCATAACACCGGTTTTCACTTTCGATGACTTTCACCTCGACGACAATGGATAAGAATGAATGTTTTTTTTTGGGTTTTGCATAGAAAATAATAAAATAAAATGATCTCCACATTATTTTATATTGAGATTCCATGTAGATATTCTTATTGGGGACCATCGGAGCTAAAACACCACATGGAAGATGGAAGTAGGGACCACCACACCGTAACCTCCCATGAGAGGTTATGTTGGTGGGAACCACCAGAACCATAACCTTCCAGGAGATTTTATGGATGTGGGGACCACTTGGGTTTTAAACCTCCCTTAAACATCCCATTAATTAGGAGAAACCTCTCAAATCCCTATTAAATGTGGGGGAGGGGGTCTCTTGGTATCCTTCCAAAAAATATTTCCAACACATCTCTTTAATTTCACCAACATATTTTAATTAGCTTGGTTCTTTTAAATTTAAATAATCGCGTCGTTAGAATTTAAGAAGGTTCCTAGTAAATGAACCGTCATTAATTTCATTGATCATACCTACCTCCCTCCCTCTCATATATATAAGAATCTTTGAAGGAAGTTTTGGGATGGAATATTCAAGAGGAGAAGTGATGGTAAAGTAACACGACACCCAACACTTGAAGGATTATGCTTCCTCCAGGAAGAACACATTCTTTCAATGAAGAACATAGGAGAGGAGTGACATTGAATTACTTCCTCGGAACCTACTCTGATGTAGGACGTCTTCTGATTTGACGAGCCATCGCACAAAGCGAAGATCAAGTAAAACTATGACATCAACGACGTCTATATTTTCCCAATCCTCTGTCATCTTCCCCGCGTCAAAGTCAACAAACACTAAACAAAATAAGTGGGTTAAATTCATTTAATTGTCGTGTTCTTCCTTTATTTTATAATGAATAACGAGAGTTTTTTTCTTTTTGTGGGTGGGTTCAGGATCATTGTTCTTATGAACCGTTTTCTATCATCCTAAACGTGGAGGGTGCGTGCCAACCTAATATAGATCAACTCCCTCAGTTGATCTTTTTTTTGTGGCATTCTTCAGCATCACAAAAAATTGACGAGGCAAAGAAGGCAACATGCATCGACCATACTACCTGCGGTCTCTGAATCCCATGCAGCCCATGTGGCACTTTGGTCGAACATGTCATATTGCATCAACCCGTGCCATGCCAGCCCGCGCCTCCCAGCTTCCGGCTGCCCACTGGCATCCAGTGCACCCCAGCCAAACTGTTCCTCCAAAAGTCCTGCCAGCCTGCACCTCCTGACCTCTAGGCCTCTCATCCCCCAGCTGACGCCCAAGCCTCCCCGCCTCCCGTACGCTGCGGCACCCTCTCGGACACCCGCGCCTCCCAACCATGACTACTTGCCTCGGCCTGATCGAACCACGCAATGCCCCGGCTGAACCCCACCGACCCTTCTCGCAAAGACTGAACCACACGACTCCCCGACTGAACCACACCGGCCCACGCCTGCCGACTCAGGGGCCATGCTACGAGGGCCACACCCCTCGCGGCGTTAGCTGAACCGGCCTCGGCTATCTGGGCCATGCCGCTGACCTGCGCCGCACGAGCGAATGCCCGAGCCACCCTGTCGCACCCCTCGCGGCGCCTCCGGGCCAAACCACCTTTACACCGACGCACGGTCGGTCCGCTCCCTCGTGACCGGTCCACCCCATTGCGCTACTCGTGGCTTTCGTGGCCTGCTGGGCTGGGCCCAATGGTCCAGGATAGACCCAACGGGTTAGGCAGGGTCAATCGGAACATGGTCGGTCCGACCGGGTCAGACCAGACCCTCCCCCACTTCAATCCATTTACTCTCCTTCGGGTATAACATTTGCACCAGACTTCAGTTTGATGAACTATCAGTACCGCTAGAAATCGTGGAGCGTGACAGTCCCATAGAGGAAACCCAACACAAGTTTTGGGTATAGGTGAGATACAATCAAGTTGGATCGTGTACGAATCTAACCGAGCCCCGGAGACTAAAATTATAATGACTCTTCGACTGAGCATATGATTGACGAGACCTCTTTTTCATTAAGACTCATATAATGAGGTGCACCTTTTAGATTTTTTTTATTCATGGGAATTAATGGATGTTGATTTATCGACACTTGTCATGAGGAGTGGACCCTCCCGAAATCAAGGATGCTTGTGCAGAATCCCTGTGGCTGGTGCTCTCTGACGACTGTTCTTGGGTCCTAGGTGGGTTCGACAACTCTAACTACTATTCTTAGATTCTGTGTGGGTTCGACAGTTCTGACTAATGTTCTTGGAATTTGTTTGAGTATGATATTTCTGACTAATGTTCATATATCCTGGGTGGGTTCGAATGTTCGGACTATTTTTTTTTTTGAATCTTGTGTTGGTTTGAGAGTTATGACCACTATTCCTGGATTTTGTGTGGGTTCGACCGCTCTGACTAAAATTCCTATATCCTATGTGGGTTCGATAGCTCTTATTTCTATACCAGGATCCTATGTGGGTTTGACAGAATAGATGATCTAGTGGATAAATCTAATCATATCTAAATCTCTAAAAATGTTTTATACCTATGTTTGGTGATTGTGTAACGCCCCGAACCCAGTTACCCAGAGTCGGTGTATTATTACATAACATTGGAATGATCACATGAAAGATCAAATCTTGAAAGACCGATTGGTTTAGTAGCCTTGGAAACACTAGGTATATTCATAAGTCTTACATTACATCAAAAAAATGAAAACTATAACAACATATTTTCTTCATATTCCATACTCATATCCCCACTTACTATCCCTGCAGGTCATTCAAAATGTACTTCTTCATAGCCTGGAAAAAATAAAACATAGAAAAGGGGCGAGCTCAAATGCCCAGTAAGGATAACAATATAGAGTAAACTTTCATAAATAAGAAAAAACATTTAAGGCAATGTATAACTAAAAAACAATCCTTTTAAACATGAACTTCAATATAGTATGACAACAATAAAATGAAATAATTCCATTTACTTATTCACATGGATATTCTACTAATCGAATAATCACATGAAATATCAATAACCACTTTCATAATGATGGAATGCATAACACCAGACTATCATAACCACATAGCCAAGACCTCGTGCCAAGACTACTAATAAGATTTTGTCAAGGCCTTATTCCAAGACACTAGTTTGTCTCATGAGAACTACTAATCCATCAAGGAGCTATAGCGGGCTCCACCTGTCACTTACTAAGTCTAATGAATTCCTATAGGAAAAGGATTAAACATAACATAATCATTCGTATTAAAACTAGCATACGAAATGTAAATACATTCTCCATAAACCATGAATGGTATAAAAATAACACATCCACAGTCAAACATATGACAAAACCATAAATACAATACGATTGTTATGTATCATAATAGATCAATTTTGAATAAGCTTAAAATCCATAAAGGGATGTTGAACTAGATGAAATCAAAACTATTTGAGAGTACTGTCTTTTTTTTGAAATCATTGAAAAGTCACACATTTATAAACGAATTAATTTAAAAGAGACTTTTTAATCAAAGTGTCCCATACCAATTTGAAACTTTTGAAAAGAAATATAATTTTAAAACATTCATGTCCATATAAATAAATCCATAAAATCATTTTGACAACATGGACATTAATTAAAAATATTTATAATGATAAATCTTTAAATCATTTAAAATTATGATCTTGATAAAGAGTACCTTTCTAAAATTCATAAAATATTCAATTTGAAATCATTTAAAAGTCACATAATTATAAAATAGAACATTTACTTTGAAAATATTCTTATATGATTGTAAGGGAAGCTTCAGCGATTTTATAACAGCAGAAAATAACCACACCCGCCGTATAAGTTAAAAAGACATTCTTTCCTTACAATTGTCGAAAAGGTTAAAAACTACCTTATTTGGAAAACGACTGAAAGATTCTTTAAAACACATAAGTTTATAAATGAAATTAACCCATTGTCTAGTAAATAGTAAAAAAGGATTTTAAACACATTTTTATGAAATATGGATGTGGATGATAAAGAGATCCCAGTAGATAATCATGTATAAACAACTCGGATAATGAAGAGATTGTGAAATAACCCTTACCTTGTAATTTTCCATGATTGAGGGTAGGTTAACCTCATTTATAATGGTGAAATATTTGTTATTAAATTATAAAATAATCATATACATTCATTTGATATCATATATGATCTTTTAACATTGCTTTGTTAATAATATCTTAGAGTTATCGATGTTTCAGGTGTTAACTTACATGTTTTCTTTTATATGTTTTGTTTTGTAAGCCATGTTTTTCAGGTATAGGTTGTATATTATTCATATCCAGAATGATATCAAGTCCTTAAAAATTATTTTTAAATCATAAAATGATAATTAAACTTGAATGGATATGATGGGGAATGAATCTCATCGCGTTCGGGGAGACAGTAGTCCGTACGTATGCGCGAGCGACAATATCATTCTTTTGATATTAAAATAATATATAATTGGTTGGTATATTATATATAACGAATAATTATCAAGTTATATTTATTGTTTACATGAATTATACATCATTATTATACCCATCCAAATAATAACATTTTGAATAACAATTACACCACGACGTGGAAACGGTAAGCTGTATGTACGCACGTATGGTGACATGTTATACAAAGGGTTGATAGAATACTGAATATGGTTGTAACATAATTATAATAACATCACAGTATATATAATATACTGGAGTTATTATTTTATAATGGTAATAACAAAGAAAGAAGTAGTGGAAGAAGAAAGGAACTTGAAAAGGGGTGGTGAAAACATTACCTCTTCTTCGGGTTCTTTTTTTTTGATTTGATCAAAAGGGCTCTTTAAGTTGGCTTTATGATCAATCAATGGCCTCTAGGTTGTATTGAGGGAAGTTGAGAGACTATTTGTTCATGTTTTGGTCGAACAAAAAGGCTTTTATGGTGTGAATAAATGAGAAGGAAGAGTGCCCTTTTATAAGAGGGGTGAGGGGAACCTTTGGAAAAGCTAGAAATATTAATTTATAATAAATTTGTATTCGGTTTATAATGGTTCAAAAGTTTATTATATAAAGGTTAAGGTGGGTATGGGTCGCCAACCACTCAACAAATAGAATTTATATAGGTTTGGGTCATTATGTTAACCTTATCATTAAGTATTAACTCTTAGTTAATTAGTTTCACTTTTACAATGTCTCTTTGTATTTTTATATTATATGGTTAATAAAATTACCATATACATCCAATATACCCCCATGTGGTCCATTAATGATAAAAATATCATTATATAAGTCTCTTTTCCAAAACATATATTTTTCGGAAAATAAAATCAATTAATAATATAATATTTGTTTTAAAAACTCTTTTATGTCAATTTTGATACTATTCAATAGTTGATTTTTGTGAAACTCATAACAGAATGATTACTTAGAAAAAAGTCAATTAAATCAATCCTAATATGTAATATTATCCTATAAAATTAATTTTATTCATTAAAAGACTCATATTATATTTATATGGGTATTTATAATATCAATTATTTTAATTTTTCAATATTATGGTAATTACTCCATCATTATTGTGTCGTAAATAAATTATATTATTTAATGTATAAAAATTATAAATAAAATATCATTATGTATAAAATAGTTATATCTTTCTAATTAATATTTACAATCGAATTTATCTTATGTTTAAATCTATATTAAAAATGTTTTAGTAAATAAACATTGATTTCAACTCTTTTAACTCTTCTTTGAATTAAAGAATAATAAATGTCCTAATCTATTCCAAGTGGACCTAAATGATAATATTTTATTTCTAAGGTTTTTTTTGGTCAAGATAAACTTGTCTAATATAATTAGGACAGGTGTGAGGGTAATTTTAATATCAGTTTTACCCTTAATTACCCTATTTATTTTAACCGTGGTAAATTAAAGCAAAAGTTACTATTCACCAAAAATTATTTTCATATCATTGAACCACATTTTACTTCTTGATATTAACCGTGTATCTATTATTTTCTAAATTCATTCATAGATGCGGTAAAATTACGTTTTATAAAAAAATTCAGTTTTTTAACTACCACTTAGTAGTTTCATTATTCATCAAAAATTGATGTTTTTCAGAACAATGCCAAAATTTCACCCTAAGATATAATTGATATTCCGAATTCAAAAATGATTTCAATTTTACAAAATTCCAAACATATAAGATTCATTTATTAATTTTTTAATTAATTCTTGCTGTCACAATAAATAACGTGTTTTTAATAAACAATATATATCAAAAGATTGACAATTATTTAGGTCTGATTTCAAAGTGAAATTAATTATAATGAACACCATTGGATAAAATGGTAAAAATATATAATTATTATACTTTAAAACCACTCAATTTTATAATTTATCACTATAAATTATTTTGATTAAAATATGTGTTTTTAAGTATTTTTCACTATTCATAAAAATTTGAAGTTGTCAGAAAAATACCAAAATTTAAACTTATGATAATTTCAATATTCTGTATCCAAAATTCATGTCCATTTTGAAATATAATATATATATAATTTCAAAAAGTAGGTATTAATTTTCAAAATGCCTACTTTGATTGGTTGTGGTGTGTGTTAGAACTCGAAGTTGCGTACAACACACTCTACTATATTATTCAAAGGAAAGCGTACCGTGGAAGCTTGGTATGTTTCATTGTAAATGTTTGATGTCACTATTATAAAAAGAATTTTTTTTAGTCAAATTGAATATATAAAAGTTTAAAATATTGGATTTAAAAAGGGTTCACTATTAAAAGTTGGTAAAATTGCAATACTGAAAATGAATTTGTTCTGACCTTATGTCTAAGAAACTCGTAATATGGATTCTAAAATTATAAAGATTATATAATGTTTAAAATTCAGTTAATACTATTCATAACCTCTTTTGAACGGATTGTTTGGTAAGTCATGGTGTGCTTGAACTCGGTTTGGTGTGTAGTGCTAGTTATTGAATTATTTTGAAGAAATAACACATTGTGAAATATTGGGGTGTTACATTATCCCCCCCTTCAATAAATTGTGTCCTCGCAATCTGAAATTGTTCTTTGAAAATAATAGTTTTAATATAGAAAATATCTTTGTGTGAAAACCCACATCATAAATTGGGTTGATAATGTTTAGTCTTAATAAGAGGAAAAGAGAAATGAAAGGGTCACCACCAAATTATGATCTCTATTCGGAGAACATTGGTGGTAATGAGAGACATATAATTGGAGGAAAAATGTAAATTTTTATAGGTAGTGATTGAGGTCATCAATCACAAACAAGTGTAAAATTTAGGTCCTTAAATTCATCAATCTATGATGATTTAAAATATCATTAATTCAGCAAAACATATGGTATTTAGATAACACATTTTTTTAAGATCCCTTCACTAAAGTATAAGAATTAATTTATTCATTGAATACGTGAAGAAGAAAAATATATACATGAAAATTAGAGTCTCATCCTTTAACTATGTTCTACCATAAACTCATCTTTTACACTATAAGATAATATAACATAAAAATAATATTCTATTTATCATATTTGTATAGGGTTAAAAAAATGAATTTATAATTCATCTAGAAGAACCATTAAAAAAGGACATTATTCAAACCAGGACATCACGTGGGTCAGTGGTAGGTGGAACACCCTTGTCACCCTTAGGTTGTGGGTGCAAGTCTCGCAGCCTTTCCAGATATGACGGGTTGTCGCCCGACCTCCGGGTTGTCTTTTTATGACTATCCAAAATAATCCAAACTAGAACTATTCAAAATACTTCAGTCCAAAATTTATAAGGAAGGTAAAGAAAATGAAGATCCTTTTTTTCACGTAATAACATGTGATCACCTTCATCATGTGTTCTTTTAAAACACTGAAACATCTTGAATTATCATAAAACCTTATTGATTACATTCATGATCCCTTATTCCTTATAGAATAATTGATATAATCCTTCAATCCAAAAATGTTGTAAAACCCAAAACTGATGGAATATAAAATTCATTAATCAGTTTTAAGGTAGTCAAAAATATCCTATATAATTTATCCAAAAAAATCATGTACTATTCTAAAATCACTACCTCAGCATCAGAATTATATTATGGTATATCTTTCTCTCAACCATATATTTTCCAAAAATTTATCCTGCTATTGAGTAACTTTTCTTTGTTCCACACAATCTCAAGTCCTTAATTAAATAGTACTGTAGTATAATCCTTATATACTCCATAATTATTATAACAAGTACATTGTTGATACAACACTCAAATGACATAATCAATATAAGAACTCTAATCATTCCTCTTCATCTGTGGTAGTATCATATCTTGATTATTATCCAATAGAATCATTTGCGTCATAGTCTGATGACTGAGACATAGGTTTGCATAGTGTCCAAACTCCTTGCAAATGAAGCATTGTACATTTGAAACTGTTTTCTTACCCTTGCAGTCACGTACTTTGTCCCCTTTTCCTCTACACTTATAACAAACTCCAATTCCTTTCAAGAAAGTTCCAGGGTGTTTCTTTCCACAGTTATAACATATGGGAAAGTTCTTCTTTTCCCTCTTCCCTTTATCCATATTTATCTCTTCCATACTTTTCTTCTCTTGCTTCCCTTCAAAGCCATAGGACTCAGTAAAATCTTTACTTATCTTATCAACACGTGATATTTTTTTTTCATATGATGATAATACATGTGAGACTATTTCTCTTATAAATTATGGCTTAAGACCATGAAATATATAATCCTTCTTTCACTTTGTATCATGTGCATTGCTGGAGTTCTCATTACTTCTACTGGGCTCCATTTCTAAACAATTTCATACACTAGATTAGTTTATGAATAAAAATACCTAAACCCAAACTTGTAAAACCCATAACATAAATTAAATAGTTTATGGATATAATCCATAATCATAAAAATGTCTCCTTTGAGGATGTATATACTCATAAACCATTAAAAATGGTTTGTAATGAAAATGAGAATTATCCTAGGCATATCCCCGGGGTGTTTCATAACCGAGAGTGCAGCAAGGCACGTTGTCATGAACTAGTTCCCGTTCGAGTCTAGCTCAAAGCGGTGTTTTCTGGTTTTAACCCTAGGTACCTCTGTGCTAGATCCGCCTCTACCTACTCGTATCCAGATAGGGATGTATTTCTCGGAAAACTCACAAAATCTCTACAGTACCAAAATTCTAGGATGTTCTTCTATACTAATCCTCAATGTCCATCATAAATCTATGTGCTCTAATCAGATTTTATCTAAATCTATCTTCCAAGGTTTGTACTAAACTTTCTCTGATACCAACTATAACTCCCTGACCCGAGTTACCCAGAGTCGGTGCATTATTACATAACATTGGCATGATCAAAATAAAGATAAAATCTCGAAATAATGATTGGTTTAGTAGCCTAGGAAACACTAGATATATTCATAAGTCTTACATTACATCATAAAAATGAAAACTACAACAACATCATTTCTTCATATTCCACAGTCATATCCCCACATACTATCCCTGAAAGTCATTCATAATTTTCTTCTACATACTCTGGGAAAAATAAAACATAGAAAAGGGGTGAGCTCAAATGCCCAGTAAGGATAACAATACAATAGATACTTTCATAAATAATAATAAACATTTAAGGCAATGTATAACTAAAACAAAGTCCTTTCAAACATAAACTTAAATGTATTATAGAAAAAATAAAATGAAATAATGTCATTTACTTATTAACATGGATATTATACTAATTGAATAATCACATGCAATATCAATAACCACATTCATAATGATGGAATTCATAATGCCAGACTTTCATAACCACATAGCCAAGGCCTCGTGCCAAGACTACAAATAAGATTTTGTTAAGGCCTTATGCCAGGACACTAGTTTGTCTCATGAGACTTACTGATGCATCGAGAAGCTATAGCGGGCACCACCCTTCACTTACTAAGTCCAATGCATTCCCATATGAAAAGGTTTAAACATAACATAAACATTCGTATTAAAACTACCATACGAAATATCAATACTTTCTCCATAAACCATGAATGGTATAAAAATAACACATCCACAGTCAAACATATCACAAAACCTTCAATACAATTCGAATGTTTTGTATTATAATATATTAATTTCAAATAAGCTTAATATCCATCAAAGGATGTTGACATGGATGAAATCAAAACTATTTGAGAGAAATATCTTTTTCTTATTGAAATCATTAAAAAGTCACACATTTATTTATGAATCAATTTAAATGTTATTTTTGAATAAAAGTGTCCCATACCAATTTGATACTTTTGAAAAGAAATATCATTAAAAACATTCATTTCCATATAAATAAATCCTTAAAATCATTTTGACAACATGGACATTAATTAAAAATATTTAGAAAGATAAATCATTAAAACATTTAAAATTATGATCTTGATAAAGAGTACCTTTAAAAAATTCTTAAAATATTCATTTTGAAATCATTTAAAAGTCACATAATTATAAAATAAAATAGTTACTTTGAAAATATTCTTATAATCTTGTAAGGGATGCTTTAGTGATTTTATAACAGCGGAAAATAACCACACCCGCCGTATAAGATAAAAAGACAATCTTACCTTAAAATTGTCGAAAAGGTTAAAAACTACCATGTTGGGAAAACAACGGAAAGATTATTTAAAAGACATAAGTTTATATATGAAATTAAACCATTTACTATTAAATTGTAAAAAAGGATTATAAATACATTTTTAAGAAATATGGATGTGGATGATAAAGATATCCCAGTAGATAATCACGTATAAACAACCTCGGATAATGAAGGGATTGTGAAATAACCCTTCCCTTGTACTTTTCCATGATTGAGGGTAGGTTAACCTCATGTATAATGGTGAAATAATTTTTATTATAATATACTAGAATCATATACATTCATATGATATCATATATAATCTTTCAACATTTCTTGGTTAATAATATCTTAGAATTATCGTTGTTTCCGGTGTTAACTTACTCATTTTCTTTTATATGTTTTGTTATGTGATCAATGTTTTTCATGTATAGGTCGTATCTTATTCATATCCAGAATGATATCAAGTCCTTAAACATTATTTTTAAATCATAAAATGATTATTATACTTGAATGGATACGATGGAGAATGAATCTCATAGCGTTCGTGGAGACGGTAGTCTGTACGTACGCACGCGCGACAATATCATTCTTATGATATTAAAATAATATATAATTGGATGTTATATTATATATAAAGAATCATTGTCATGTTATATTTATTTTTTATATGAATTATACATCATTATTATACCCATACAAATAATAATATTTTGAATAACAATTACACCACGACGTGGAGACGGTAAGCCGTACGTATGCACGTATGGCGACATGTTATTCAAAGGGTGGACAAAATACTGAATATGGTTGTACCATAATTATAATAACATCATAGTATATATAATACACTGGAGTTATTATTTTATAATGGTAATAACAATTAAAGATGAAGTCGAAGAAGAAATTAACTTGAAAAGGGGTGGTGAAAACATTACCTCTTCTTCGGGTTCTTCATTTTGATTTGATCAGAAGGGAACATTAGGTTGGCTTTATGACAAAACTAAGGCCTCTAGGTTTTATTTAGGGACGTCTATAGAGTATTTGGTCTGGTTTTGGCCGATCAAAAAGGCTTTTAAGGTGTGAATAAATGAGAAGGAGGAGTGCCCTTTTATAAGAGGGGTGAGGGGCACCTTTGGAAAAGCTAGAAATATTAATTTTTAATAAATTATTATTCAGTTTATAATGGCTCCAA
The DNA here is from genome assembly GCA_963277665.1 of Viscum album. Classification (NCBI taxonomy): domain Eukaryota; kingdom Viridiplantae; phylum Streptophyta; class Magnoliopsida; order Santalales; family Viscaceae; genus Viscum; species Viscum album. Next base: position 1,973,074,541 of record OY728132.1, read on the forward strand.
AGTTTATTATTTAACTTTTAAGGTGGGTATGGGTCGAAAAAAACTCATCCAATAGAATTTATACAGGTTTGGGTCATTATATTAACCTTGTCTTTAAGTATTAACTCTTAGTTAATTAGTTTCAATTTTACAATGTCTCTTTGTATTTTTATATTATATGTTTAATATACTTACCATATACATCCAAAAGACCCACAAGTGGTCCATTAATGATTCAAATATCATGATATAAGTCTCTTGGCCGAACTATATATTTTTAGGAATTTAATATTAATTAATAATATAATATTTTTTTAAAAAACTCTTTTATGTCTATTTTGACACTATTCAATAGTGGATTTTTGTGAAACTCATTACAGAATTATTACTTTGAAAAAAGCCAATTAAATAACTTTTAATCTGTCATATTATCCTAGAAAATTAGTTTAATTCATTAAAATTCTTATATTATATTTATTTGGCTTTTTATAATATCAATTATTTTAATTTTTCACTATTATGGAAATTTCTACATCACCATTGTGTCATAAATAAATTAAATTTTTTAATGTCTAAAAATTATAAATAAAATATAATTATGTAGGAAATATTTTTAACTTTCTAATTAATATTTAAAATCGAATTTATCTTATGTTTATCCCTATATTAAAAATGTTTTATTAAATAAACATTGATTTTAACACTTTTAACTCTTCTTTGAATTAAATAATAATAAATGTCCTCATCTAATCCATGTGGACCTAAATGATAATAAATTATTCCTAATGTTGTTTATGGTCGAGATACACTTGTACAATAGAATTAGGACATGTGTTAGGGTAATATTAATATCATTTTTACCCTTAATTACCCAATTTACTTTTAACCATGGTTAATAAAAGTAAATAGTTACAATTCACCAAAAAAATTCATCTCATTGAACCACATTTTACTTATTGATATTAACCATGTTTCTCTTATTTTCTAAATTCCATTCACAGAAGTAGTAAAATAAAGTTTTATAAAAAATTTGTAGTTTTTTAAATACCACTTAGTAGTTTCACTATTCATCAAAAATTGATGTTTTTCAGAATAATGCCAAAATTTAACCCTAAGCTACAATTGATATTCTGAATTAAAAAATTATGTCTATTTTACAAAATTAAAAACATATCTGTTGCATTAATTAATTTTATAATTAATTTCTGTTGTCACAACAAATAACGTGTTTTTATGAAACAATATATATCAAAAGATTGACAATTGTTTAGGTCCAATTTAAAATAGAATGTAATTCTAATGAACAATACTGGATAAAATGGTAAAAATATATTCTAATTATACTTTAAAAGCACTCAATAATCTAATTTATCACTATAAATTATTTTGATTAAAAAAGTTGTTTTTTAGTATTTTCTACTATTCATAATAATTGGAAGTTGTCAGAAAAAAACAAAAAATTCATCTTATGATAATTTTGATATTCCGTATCAAAAAATGAATTCAATTTTTAAATATAATATATATAAAATTTCAAAAAGTAGGTATTACTATTAATAACGACTTGTTTGATTGGTTGGGGTGTGTGTTAGAACTCGAAGTTGTTTACAACACACGCTAATATATTATTAAAAGGAAAGCGTACCATGGAAGCTTGGGATGTTTCACTGTAAATTTTTGATGTCCCCATTATAAAAGGTAAATGTTTTTGTCAAATTGAATGTATAATGATTTATAATATTTGATTATAAAAGGGTTCACTATTAAAAGTTGGTATAAGTGCAATAATGAAAATGAATTTGTTCTTACATTATTTCTAAGAAACTCATAATATGGACTGTAAAATTATAAGGATTATATAAAGTTTAAAATCGAGTTAATAATATTCATAACCTCTTTTGAACAGCTTGTTTGGTAATTCACGGTGTTCTTGAACTCGGTGTGGTGTGTAGTGCATGTTATTGAATTATTTTGAAAAAATAACACACTATGAAATCTTTGGGTGTTACAGATTCATTAAATTTTCTTTACCTCATGATTGAGATGGATTACTTGATAACATATTTATATGTATGGGAATGTAGCTAAGTGGGGTAAAATATAGATTTCATACCTTTTGGTTTATCCATGTTGGATTTTATGATACCTTGAGGATATCGGGGTCCCTACTAAGTATCATTATACACACCCCTACAGAGGCTATGGCCGCACCTCGTTGTGTTGAATGCAAGAGACAGAAAATGTTGACCGAGGCTGAGTGTACCAGGACTGGACGATACCCGAATGTGGACCACACAATGTGATGATACACAGAGGAGACAGACGTACGTGGAGTGCTGTGGAGGATATCTATACCTACCCTTTAGGTATGATTTCATTGTGGACGATCCAGGAGCTGTTTTACCTTTTTCTAGTAATTGTATTATCAGTTTCTGGTACATTATAATTGGGCTTGTATTTATGGTACCTTTTACTCTTCCACACTCTTTTGTTATACTGATTTACATAGTGTTTTACTTCCAGCTTTTATTCTGTTGTGTGTTTTTTAAGGTTATAAAGGAAATTCATTTCCAGTTTTATGGAATTGTGCCTTTGTTGCATGTTTTCATCCCCTGGCCTATGTAAGGCGGGCTTGGGTTAGTCGGGACATGGGCCTCGGGGGATGGGTCGTGACACACACAATGTAATTCTAATAGGCCTATAATCCAACCCACTAACTAAACCCATTATATCAGTTACATAAGATTTCATAATTACCTGAATGATTTTATACTGTGAATGAAATGATTTAAAACCATTGACATATAATAATATCAAAAAGAGTTTATCCAATAAAATAAAACACCTAAAAAAATAAATTCAATAAATTTTATGCAATTATATCACCAAATGACATTTGGGAAACCATATAATTCAATATTATGAAAATAAAGAAAAATATATTACATTGATAGTTTATATCCCTATAATGTATATACATATATGGAAACCCATGATTTTGATTCATAAAATATCTCATTCAACTTATTATGCCTCTAACATTAATTTTTAATACAACATTTAAAAATTTACCACATCCATAAAAAAATTTATTTATCAAAACAATTATTCAAATTCCTTCCAAAAACATCATTTCGAACTACTTTATTACATTTTAATCAAATTATTAAAACCCATTTTAACTAATTTAATCTCATTTAAACAATTTAAAAATATTAATTTTGAAATTATATTTAATTATTATAATTATTCATCAATGTACTATGATATTTCTTTTCAACCTTACTTATTTCAAAAAAATCATTATTTTAAATTTCATTATTACCCATTTACTGATAATATACATTGTCTTAAAAAATATAATTTCTTATAAGAAGGATCACAGATCAAGAAAATATTACAACTGAAACAAATCCCCACATATATGCTAAGAAGTATCCATGATCTAGCCTATAATGACAGTAACTAATAATTTATAAATATATGTATACTATAATTAAAATTAGTACTCATAGAAAGAGAAAAAAACCTAAAACATGATGTTCTTTATCTAGAAGCAAATAAATATTAATATAAAAATTGATATCCTTAAAAAATATACATATTATTCATAATAAATAACAGGACAGAAAAAAATAAGATACATAATTTACAATCATATAAAAGGAATTAAAAAATCATTATTGGTAGTGATTAATTTATTAAAAGTAATGTTTTTTTGGAAAATCAGGATTGGTACCCACAAATGATTGAAATAAATTATGATCCATAGTAACATAATATTGACTTATAGATATATTAGAAAACTATATATCTCTCAATTTTTCTATATGAATAGCATACTTTTCTAACATTCCAAACCAATGATATTTACATATGATCCATGATACAATATATTAGAAAAATCATATTTGACCCCAATAATACATAAACATTCATATTTGATGTAGTTGAGATATTCCTAATTGTTTCCCAGATAAATTATTATAAATTTCATTTTCACACATACATCTCCATATTAACGATCATCACTGATAAAGTGGATTTAAATAAATTAATTGTACTATATCTCTAGTCTAGATATTAATATGTCACACAGTTTACTATTCAATTAATAATCAAGAACATAATAGGAATAATTATATCATTAGAAAGACACGATACAACATTTTAATGGACATGGTATGTGTCATCAATTTTTTTGTAAAATTTATTTTAGCCCTAGAGGTCTTTTATATAACCATATGATTTCAAATTATGATGCATGCCACAATATAAAATAGTGAATTTATTTACCAATATAAAATATAATGATAACTGTAATTATATATATATATATATATATATATTTAATAATGATAATGAAATTAACACTAAAAAAGAGTCAACTAACAGTAAAATAACAATTATAAATGATTGATACCTATATCGGAAGGACATATAACTAACGTTCTATCTTTGATCTACGTATTGATATCCAGTATGAGTATAAAAAGGGAATCATGCATCCATTCCTCCTAAAAATCCTAATTCAGACTCTTTGGTGTAAACTTAATTATGGGCTTACAGAATCTTGTATACTTAATCAAGGGAATCCATGTGGACCTAAACTTTATGTATAACTGAATTATTATATGGGACATTGGGAAATACAGAATACATTCCCATATGATTAACTAGTGAATCACATTGGAAATACCTATAAAAAATTATACAATAGAATGAATGGTATAATATTTATCTGAGATCTATTTATAAAATAACTATATACTCCCCATTATAATATTATATAAGTATTAAAATATATCCATGGAATAATGAAAATCAATAAACCTGGAATTTATAGAACTCATTATTATAGATAAAATAATATCCAAATAATGTTACATATACCCTTCCAATAATCATTATCATATGATAATTATACAAAAATAAATTATAATTTGGACATATTAGAATCATTTCATTCACTAATGAGCTACACATGAAAATATTTCAGTTAAATATGCTTCCAAGACACACATGATTACTATATAACATGTGTAACACCTAAATAAGAAATTATGAAATCAAAACAGTTATTTAAAATCAGTTAGATTATAGAAAATGTTTCAAAATATATTTTCTACAAGCTATTATTTATTAATATCATACAAAACAATGTATAGAGGGTATGGTTAAGTACAAATTTTATGAGAAAACCCCCTAAATGGTTCATAAAATATACATTAGTAATAAATAGTTTTAGTTAATGTATTACTAGTATTAGAAAATGTGTAGAATAGGTTAGAAGATATTAATACCTAATGAATCCCCAAAAGATATTTAAAGGTGTTGAAAAACATGAATTCAATATACAAATTTAAATGTACTACACTTAAATTAATATCATAGTATAAATGAATTTTTTTTCATAATATTGTCTATATTATTTATAGGGTTATTAAAATTTTGTAACACCCCAAGCTTCCACGGTACGTTTTCCTTCGAATAATGCAATGACGTTCATTGTACACAACTTCGAGATTCTAACACACCACAACCAATCGAACTAGCCGTTATGAATAGTATTACCTACTTTTTGAAATTTTATAAATTCTATCTCTCAAAATGGACTTCATTTTTGTATTCGTAATATCGAATTTATCCTAGGGTGAAATTTTGGATGTTTTTCGATAACACTTATATTTTGATGAATAGTGAAAATTATTAAATTTAAATTAAAAACAACTTTTTAAATCAAAATAATTTATAGTGATAAATTATAATATTGAGTGGTTTTAAATTATAATTAGAATATATTTTTACCATTTTATCCAATGGTGTTCATTAGAATTAATTTCACTATGAAATTGGACCTAAACAATTGTGAATCTTTTGATATATATTGTTTCTTAAAAACACGCTATTTGTTGTGACAACAGGAATTAATTATACAATTAATTATTGAAACTTATATGTTTATAATTTTATAAAATATAAATAATTTTTGAATTCGTAATATCAATTATAACTTAGGGTGAAATTTTTGCATTATTCTGAAAAACATCAATTTTTGATGAATAGTGAAACTACTAAGTGGTTGTTAAAAAAACTGAATTTTTCATAAAACGTAATTTTACCACTTCTGTGAATGAAATTTTGAAAATATTAGAGACAAGATTAATATCAAGAAGTAAAATGTGTTCAATGAGATGAAAATTATTTTTGGTGAATAGTAACTTTTTACTTTTATTTACCACGGTTAAAAGTATATAGTGTAATTAAGGGTAGAAATGATATTAATATTACCCTAAGACATGTTCTAAATCTATTTCCCAAGTTTATCTCGACCAAAAACAACCTTAGGAATAAAATATTATCATTTAGGTCCACTTGGATTAGATTAGGACATTTATTATTATTTAATTCAAAGAAATGTTAAAAGAGTTAAAATAAACATTTATTTACTAAAACATTTTTAATATAGGGTTATACATAAGATAAATGAGATTTTATATATTCATTAGAAAGATAAAAAGATTTAATACATAATTATATATTATTTATAATTTTTATACATTAAATAATTTAATATATTTGTGACACAATGATGATGCAGTAATTACAATAATAGTGAAAAATTAAAATAATTGATATTATAAATACCCAAATAAATATAATTTAATACTTTTAATGAATTACACTAATTTTATAGGATAACATGACATAATATTATTGATTTAGTTGACTCTGTTTGAAGTAATAATTCTGTTATGAGTTTCACAAAAAAAAACTATTGAATAGTGTCAAAATTGACATAAAAGAGTTTTTAAAACAAATATTATATTATTAATTGATATTAAATTCCTAATAAACTAAGGTTTTGCAAAGAGACTTATATCATGATATTTATATCATTAATGTACCACTTGGTGGTCGATTGGATGTATATAGTAAGTTTATTAATTATATAATATAAAAATACAAAGTGGCATGGTAAATGTCAGACTAATTAACTAAGAGTTAATACTTAAGGATAAGGTTAATGTAGTAACTCTAACCTGTCTAAATTATATTGGTTGAATGTTTTTAGACCTATCCAAACCTTAATCTTTGAATAATCATCTTTGGAGACATTAGAAACCGAATATGAATTTATTATAAATTAATATTTCTAGATTTTCCAAATGTGCCCCTCAACCCTCTTATAAAAGGGCACTCCTCCTTCTCATTTCTTCACACCTTAAAAGCCTTTTGGTTCGGTCAAACTATGCCAAAATACTCTCCCAACTTCCCCCAATACAACCTATAGGCCTTAGTTTGATCAGAATGCCATCCTAAGGAGCCCTTTTGATCAAATCAAAAGGATGAACCCGATGAAGAGGTAATGATTTCACCAGCCCTTTTCTAGATCCTTTCTTCTTCCACTTCTTATTTATTTGGTATTACCATTCTAAAATAATAAATCCAGTATCTTATATATACTGTGATTTTTTATAAATATTGTACAACCATATTCAGTATTCAATCCACCCTTTGAATAACATGTCACCATACGTGCATACGTACGGCTTACCATCTCCACGTCGTGGTGTAATTGTTATTCAAAATATTATTATTTGTTTGGGTATAATAATGATGTGTAACTCATTTAAATAATAAATATAACATGATAATTATTCTGTATATATGATATAACATCCAATTGTATATTAATTTAATATCAAAAGAATTATATTGTCACTCGTGCGTACGTACGGAATACCGTCTCCACGAACGTGCTGAGATTCATTCTCTATCATATCCATTAAAGTATAATTTTCATTTGATGATTTAAAAATAATGTTTAAGAACTTTATATCATTATGGATATGAATAAGATACAACCTATCCATGAAAAACATAGCTTACATAACAAAACATCTAAAAGAAAACGAGTAAGTTAACACCTGAAATGACGATAATTATAAAATATTATAAACAAAGAAATGTTAAAAGATCATATATGATATCATATTAATTTATATGATTCATGAATAATTTAATAAAAATTATTTCAACATTATACATGAGGTTAACCTACCCCCAACCAAGGAAAAGTACAAGGTAATTGGTTTCTATCTCACTTTTAATTCCGTGAGAATTCTATTGTTCACCACTTATTTATTACATGGGGTGTGTGTACTGCCCATGTTTGTATTTATTGTGTAATATACATTAATTAATTTATATTTACATCATCATTGTATGATCCTTATTTCATGGGTGTATGTTTTGTATGTTACCAAATCGATAAGGGGATTTGAAATTTCAATTTCCACTCATTCAGCATTACACATACCTCATTGATTATATTACTCCAAGATTTTGTGTGGAATCACTATTCATTTGATTATGTCATAATTTACACTCCCCATTCTGTGGATATACTTTTTATACACCTAATCACTCCATTTATAAATTCTCAAGTCATCGGTATGAACTTGATAAGAGTAATTTTTACTCAATCTCGATTTGTTGAGATAAACATCCAATTCATTGGTGATGTTTTTACTAGAATATGTGTGAATGCCCCTTGATTGTTTCACACTGAATTTCCAATAATATTTAGTGTATTTATATTTTTCACACATAATTATGTCGTTTATTTATCCTTAACCTAAGGATATGACCTTTATGAGAGATTTCATCTCAATTTACATTCCATTGAAACTTCTTTTTTGTTATACACCAAATCACTTTTATGTGGTGTATATAATGTACTTTGACATAGTATATCATTAATTCGTTTATTCTCATGATATTACAAAGTTCTTATTACCTCAATTATTTGTATTCAAGTGTCTATCTTTTGTTTAGAAACTCTAACTAAAATACCATTTTAAATGTTTTAAAAACATATTCTTCTAAATCGTTCTCATTAATGTCCATGTTTTAAAAATGTTTTTAAGGATTTATTTATATGGACATTAAAGTTTTAAAATTAAAACTCCGTTTAAAAGTTTCAAAGTGGTATGGGAAAATTTTATTCAAAAATATATTTTTAAATGGCTTCTTGACAAATAATGTGACTTTTAAATTTTTTCAAGAATAGGGGGATATTTATCTCAAATAGTTTTGATGTTTAATATCATCTATGTCAATATCATTCATTATTATCAATTGAGGTACAATAAAATCTTCCATATTGTATTGAATGAGTTATGTTTGACTGTGGATGTGCTATTTTTATAACATTCATGGTTTGTGGTTAAATAATTGACATTTCGTATGCTAGTTTAAATACGAATGTTTATGTAATGTTAAAACATGTTCATATGAGGAATGCATTGGACTTAATAAGTGACGGGTGGAGCCTTCTATAGCTCCTCGATGCATCGGTAGGTCTCATGAGTCAAACTAGTGTCTTGTCACAAGACCTTGACAAAATCTTATTTGTAGTCTTCGCACGAGGCCTTTTCTATTTGGTTATGATAGTCTGGCGTTATGCATTCCATCATTATGAAAGTGGTTATTGATATTTCATGTGATCATTGAACTAGTAGAATATCCATGTGAGTAAGTAAATGACATTATTTTTATTTATCTTTTGCATTTTATGCTGAAGTTCAATTTTAAAAGGCTTTCGTATTAGTTATAAACTGCCTTAATTGTTTATGCTTATCTATGAAAGCTTCTACTATAATGTTATCCTTAATGAGCATCTGAGCTCACCCCTTTCAATGTTTTATTTTTCCCAGGATTATGACGAAGTAATTTATGAATGACCTGAAGGGATAGTATGAGGGGATATGAAGAAAAGATGTTTTTTTTATGGAACGTAAAACATTATGAATGTATCTAGTATTTCCAAGGCTACTAAACCAATCGGTCTTTTGAGATTTTATCTTTCTTATGATCATGCCAATGTTATGTAATAATGAACCGACTTTGGGTAACTGGGGTCGGGGAATTACATTTGGTATCAGAGGAGGTTTAGTACAGACCTTTGAAGCTTGATTTGGATAAACACTGATTATAGCACGTAGACTTAAGATGAACTTTGAGGATTAGTATAGAAGAACTTTCTAGAATTTTGGTATTGTAGAGATTTTGTGAGTTTTCTGAGCAATACATCTCTGTCTGGATACGAGTAGGTAGAGGCAGCTCTGGCACAGATGTACCTAGGGGTAAAACTCAAAAACACCTCTTTGAGCTAGACTCGAATGGGAAATAGTGCATGACAACGGGCATTACTGCACTCTTGGATACGACACTCCCAGGGGATATGCTTAAGATAATTTACATTTTCTTTACAAACCGATTTAAAGTATTATATATATAAGATGAGAGTAAATGACCTTGTTTAATCCTAATGTGTTTCAAATTGATAATTTGGTGACATTTTAATATCTAAATGATTGTATGACTACTATTACTAACACAATTCTTTCTGGTTTTAGTCAATGGCGGGATTCCAAGGATGTCATAGTGAATTAGAGAATGATGTACAAGGTGGGAACGGTGGTGGCAATGAGAAACAAAATAGAATGTTGATAGGCGTAAAAGATATCGTCTTTATGAAAAATCAGTTTTCCAAAAATATGATCAACAATATATATATTAACTAATTAAGGGAGTAAAAAAAGAAGAGAAATGTGATGAATGATAAGAGCTCTAGTAGTGGAGACCATGGAGAAAGAAATCCTCAATTTCTATCATGCAGTAAATGTGGAAGGAGACACCCTGGAATTTGTCTCAATGGGACAAAGAAATGATTTACGTGTAGGAAGGAAGGACATAAAGTGAATAATTCTCGATGAAAAATGAAGAGTACTATGGAAGAATATAAAAATATTCCCAAGAGTCCATTTACTTTCATTTTCTGTAAATGTAGTGGACCTGGCCATTACCCGACTGAATTTCCTATTCTATAGGATATTTTATTGGTCAGAGAATATGCTATGTGGAAATAAATGGTTGGATAAATGTTTAAAAATTATTAGTGATCTTTGTTGAAGGGTTTACTTTGGAATAATTTTCTCTTGTATTTGTAACGCTATCATTTTCCATGTGAGATTGATATTTATGGAAGAATTATCTTTTCTCTTGTGGTTATAGTATAAATAGCCATTTGGATTTAAATGATCATTGGGGTTTGAGAGAATTATATGTTATTATAATTTGGGATGAAAATGCAAGGTATGAGATAAGATTTGTGGTAAAATTATGTTATGGTTACTTTGAGGAATTTATCTCATTTTGGTAATGTTATAAAACATGTTTTTTGAAAAGGACAACACGCAAACCGCGTGACAACCCGTCGCATTGGACAAAGCAGTGGGAATCAAACCCACAACCAATGTGCGATTGAGATTTATCACCTACCACCGGACTACGTGAAGTCCCTAGATAGTGTGACTAATTATTTTTAGTTAAATGATTTTATTGATCAATAATAAGTTGATTTGGGATCTTATGCATTATCAAATGAATACGCTTAGTATAGGAAAACGATTTGGTGATTAAGTAATAAATGTTATTTTGGATGTTGTTCGCTTTGTTGATAAAACTATATGACAATGGAAAATAGAGTAGTATTGGATTTCATTTGAGGAGTAATGGTGTATTTTTATCTATGTTTTTATGGTGGATTTATAATGATTTGGGCTATTTATGGAAATGATTAGGTTAATTATGTTTAAGTTTGTGACTTTAAGGGTAATTAATGTCATTTGGAGATACAATTTAACTTGGAAGACTACATTCTTAATAAGTTTTGGTTTTCAATATTAGTTTTGATTATATTAAAGATTTTAAGGAAAATTAATTATTGAATGGTATTTATTTAACTTTGGGGTATTGTTGGTTTAATTTTGGAAATTAAGATTAGTGTTTATTTCTCTCAAGGAATATCCTTTTGGGGGATCATTAGATCTTGTACTAACCATTTTGGTTTTGATTAAACTCTATAGACAATGTAAATATATAGTTCATCCTTCATGGATCAAGGGATTCTATAGAAGTCTATTCTATCTCTTCCAGTGTGACCAAGCCTTCTTGAATACTAATCATTTAAAAAAATGAGTTAGGTGTGGAAATTTATTAAGGAATGAAACTCTAATTAAAATGTTAGTATATATATATTTATATTATTCGTCAATATCATAAATAAATTCCTTATCCTTATGTAATGTAACTTAAAACAAAAAAATGTTTTCTGTTTACTTTCCTACTATGAGACTAATGGTCGTTTGTCCCAACACCAGTTTGTGGTTTTCTTATTGTTAACTTTATCTTGATCATGATTTCTATCCCTCTCCATCAGAACTTGACACATAGTTTATCATCCATATCCATGTTTTCCAACATGGAATCTGAGTATGGGTTATCTTGGTTGAACTTTATACCTCTCTTTCTTTCTTTTAAAGTGATAGTTTTATTGACTCTTTTTCCAATGTGGGACATTCCATTATATTCCCAAGAACAATTTTTAAAATTTCGAGGACAAAATTTATTGAAGGAGGGGAGAATGTAACACCCCAAGCTTCCACAGTATGTTTCCCTTCAAATAATGAAATGGCGTGCATTGTACGCAACTTCGAGATTCTAACACAACACAACCAATCAAACTAGCCATTATGAATAATAATACATACTTTTTGAAATTTTATAAATTCTATCTCTCAAAATGGACTTCATTTTTGGATTCGTAATATCGAATTTATCCTAGGGTGAAATTTTGGAACTTTTTGGATAACACTTATATTTTGATGAATAGTGAAAATTACTAAATTTTAATTAAAAACAACTTTTTAAATCAAAATAATTTATTGTGATAAATAATATTATTTAGTGGTTTTAAAGTATAATTAGAATATATTTTTACCATTTATCCAATGGTGTTTATTAGAATTAATTTCACATTGAAATTGGACCTAAACAATTGTCAATATTTTGATATATATTGTTTCTTAAAAACACGCTATTTGTTGTGACAACGGGAATTAATTATAAAATTAAATAATTTAAATTATATATTTAGAATTTTTTAAAATAGACATCATTTTTTTAATTCGGAATATCAAATATAGCTTAGGGTGAAATTTTGGCATTGTTTTGAAAAACTTCAATTTTTGATGAATAGTGAAACTACTAAGTGGTAGTTAAAAAAACTGAATTTTTCATAAAACATAATTTTACCGCTTCTGTGAATAGAATATCAAATATCCGAGAGACATGATTAATATCAAAAGTAAAATGTGGTTCAATGAGATGAAAATATTTTTTGGTGAATAGTATCATTTTAATTTAATTTACCATGGATAAAATTAATAGTGTAATTAAGGGTAAAAATGATATTAATATTACCCTAACACATGTCCTAATTCTATTGGAAAATTCTATATAGACCAAAAACAACCTTATGAATAAAATATTATCATTTAGGTCCACTTGGATTAGATTAGGACATTTATTATTATTTAATTCAATGAAATGTTAAAAGAGTTAAAATCAATGTTTTTTTACGAAAACATTTTTAATATAGGGATATAAATAAGATAAATTCGATTGTAAATATTCATTAGAAAGATAATAAGATTTAATACATTATGATATTTTATTTATAATTTTTAGATAATAAATAATTTAATATATTTATGACACAATGATGATGCATTAATTACAATAATAGTGAAAAAATAAAATAATTGATATTATAAATACCCAAATAAATAAAATTTAAGACTTTTAATTAATTAAAATACTTTTATAGGATATTATGACATATTAGTATTGATTTAATTGACTTTTTTCTAAGTAATAATTCTTTTATGATTTTCACAAAAATCAACTATTGAATAGTGTCAAAATTGACATAAAAGAGTTTTTAAAACAAATATTATATTATTAATTGATATCAAATTCCAAAAAATCAAATGTTAGGCCAAGAGACTTATATCATGATAGGTATATCATTATTGGACCACTTTGGGGTCTCTTGGATGTAAAAAGTTAGTTTATTATTTATATAATATAAAAATACAAAGTGACATGGTAAATGTCAAACTAATTAACTAAGAGTTAATACATAAAGATAAGGTTAATATAGTAACCCAAACCTGTCTAAATTCAATTGGTTGAATAGTTTTCGACCTATACCCACCTTAACCTTTGAATAATCAACTTTTGATCCATTAGAAACCTAATATAAATTTATTATAAATTAATATTTCTAGATTTTCCAAAGGTGCCCCTCACCCCTCTTATAAAAGGGCACTCCACCTTCTCATTTAGTCACACCTTCAATGCATTTTGGTTCGTCCAAAATCTTCCCAAGTACTATACCAATATCCCTCACTACAACCTAGAGGCTGTAGTTTGAACATAAAGCCTACCTAAGGATCCCTTTTGATCAAATCAAAAGGAACAACCCGAAGAAGAGGTAATGTTTTCACCACCCATTTTCAAGTTCCTTTCTTCTTCCACTTCTTCTTTATTTGTTATTCCCATTATAAAATAATGACTCCAGTATCTTATATATACTATGATTTGTTTATAAAAATGGTACAACAATATTCAATATTCTATCCACCCTTTTAATAACATGTCACCATACGTGCGTATGTACGGCTTACCATCTCCACATCGTGGTGTAATTGTTATTCAATATATTATTATTTGTGTGGGAATAATAATGATGTTTAACTCATTTAAATAATAAATATAACATGATAATTATTCTGTATATATGATATACCATCCAATTATATATTATTTTAATAACAAAATATTGTTATTGTCGCTCGTACGTACGTACGGACTACCGTCTCCATGAACGCGATGAGATTCATTCTCCATCATATCCATTCAAGTATAATTATCATTTCATGATTTAAAAATAATGTTTAAGAACTTTATATCATTCTGGATATGAATAATATACATCTTATCCATGATAAACATATCATACACAGAAAAACATATAAAAGAAAACGAGTAAGTTAACACCCGAAACGACTATAATTCTAAAATATTATTAACAAAGAAATGTTAAAAGATCATATATGATATCATATTAATGTATATGATTAATGAATAATTTAATAAAAATTATTTCAACATTATACAGGAGGTTAACCTACCCCCATCCATGGAAAAGTACAAGGTAAGGGGTTTCTATATCACTTTTAATTCCGTGAGAATTCTATTGTTCACCACTTATTTATTACATGTGGTGTGTGTACTGCCCATGTTTGTATTCATTGTGTAATATACATTAATTCATCTATATTTACATCATCATTTTATGATCCTTCTTTCATGGGTGTATGTTTTTTACATTACCAAATCGATAAGGGAATTTGAAATTTAAATTTCCACTCATTCGGCTTTACACATACTTCATTGATTATTTTACTCCAAGATTATGTGTGGAATCACTAATCATTTGATTATGTCATAATTTCCACTCCCCTTTCTATGGATATACTTTTTATACACATAATAACTCTATTGATAAATTCTCAAGTCATCGGTATGAACTTGATAAGAGTAATTTTTACTCAATCTCGATTTGTTGAGATAAACATCCAATTCATTGGTGTTGTTTTTACTAGAAAATGTGTGAATGTCCCTTGATTATTTTACAATAAATATACAATCATATTTAGTGAATTTATATTTTTCACACATAATTATTTCGTTTATTTATCCTTAACCTAAGGATACAACCTTTATGAGAGATTTCATCTCAATTTACATTCCATTGAAACATCTTTTTTGTTATACACCAAATCACTTTTATGTGGTGTATATAATGTACATTTACATAGTATATCATGAATCCCTTTATTATCATGATATTACAATGTTTTTATTACCTCAATTATTTTTATTCTAGTGTCGCTCTTTTGGTTAGAAACTCTAACTAAAATACCAATTTTAAATGTTTTAAAAACTTATTCTTCTAAATCTTGCTCATTAATGTCCATGTTTTAAAAATGGTATTAAGGATTTATTTATATGTACATTAATGATTTAAAATTAAAACTCCTTTTAAAATTATCAAAATTGTATGGGACACTTTGAATCAAAAATCTATTTTTAAATGGCTTCTTGACAAATAGTGTGACTTTTAAATGTTTTCAAGAAAAGGGGGATATTTATCTCAAATAGTTTTGATGGTTATTTTCATCTATGTCAATATCATTCATTATTATTGATTGAGGTACAATAAAATCTTCCATATTGTATTGAATGGGTTGTTTTTGAATGTGGATGTGCTATTTTTATACCATTCATGGTTTGTAGTAAACGTATTGACATTTCGTATGCTAGTTTAAATATGAATTTTTATGTTATGTTTAAACATGTTCATATGAAGAATGCATTGGACTTAATAAGTGACGGGTGGAGCCTGCTATAGATCCTTGATGAATCGTTAGGTATCATGAGACAAACTATTGTCTTGGCACAAAGCCTTGACAAAATCTTATTTGTAGTCTTGGCACGAGGCCTTGGATATTTGGTTATGATAGTCTGGAATTATGCATTCCATCATTATGAAAGTGGTTATTGTTATTGCATGTGATAATTCGACTAGTAGAATATCCATGTGAGTAATTAAATGGAATTATTTTATTTTATCTTTGAAATTTAATGTTGAAGTTCATGTTTAAAAGGCGTTCATTTTCGTTATAAACTCCCTTAAGTGTTTATGCTTATCTATGAATGCTTCTGCTATAATGTTATCCTTACTGAGCATCTGATATCACCCCTTTCAATGTTTTATTTTTCCCATGATTATGAAGAAGTAATTTATGAATGACCTGCAGGGAGAGTATGAGGGGATATAAAGAAAAGATATTTTTTGATGTAATGTAAAACATTATGAATTTATCTAGTATTTCCATGGCTACTAAACCAATCGGTCTTTAGAGATTTGATCTTTCTTGTGATCATGCCAATGTTATGTAATAATGCACCGACTTTGGGTAACTGGGGTCAGGGCGTTACAAATTTGAACATTGACCCTTTTATATATGAATGAGGTATTATATGATTATCATTTAAATGAAGAATGGTTTTATAAAATAATTGTTTAGAAAATAATTTATATAATGTTTAGATAATCTAATATATTATAAATGAAAATCATGGGATGGTTTTTAGGTAAAGGAATCTACATTATGCAGAGAACCCATTTATGAAAAAAATTCCTTATTTGATTCAAAAAAATATTTTCAAACAACATTGATCATTCACAACACCACTCTATTTATGCAACTATAAATTGATGTAATATATTGACCATGAAAATTTAAAATTTATTTCAATGTGGGAAGATAATTTTTCATTATTATTTAATGTTAAATCACCAACAATGGATACTTACATCTAAAATTTGTAATAGAACACATTTTTCATAACCTAATAATATATAGATTTTATAAAAAATTAATTATGAGATTACAATGATTAATGGATGAAAATGGTGATGTTCATCAGTAATTTCCAATTCTACAATAATTTATGTTTATTATATTAGGGTTGAATAATCGTGAACATTATAGGAAACATTAATAGTATTCTCTAGTCCAAATTATTCGATTGTATAGGATATAAAACCAAGAATTTATTTAGAGTACTTATAAAAATAATGAATGATTTAATAAGGGAATAGTTTTATATTTATTGAATATATATTAACCCCTTAAGTGTAAGAATCATTGATATTATAATTATGTTTTTAATGATTTAGAAGGGTTGAATCTAAAAAAATAATTGTGAAATAATACCAAAAATATGTCCAAATTTAATTGGAATAGATTACATTGAGTCCTTGAAATTATTGATTAATATAATTTTAATTTGGATCTATTAAAAACATTTTTATTTATCAAATATTTTTTGTGAGATTTTATTATTTTTCCACCCTAAATTATAAAATAGGGCCTCTACCTTCATATTTTTAAAATAAATTCTATCTAGTATATTAATAATCCCCAAAAAATAAACATCATTAACATTTTATAAAAATTAAATAGGTTAAATAATTTTAAAATGTCTAACCCCAAGATCCTTAAGAAGTTATATGAGGGTGTTGTTTCAATGATGGTGTAATCAGATTAATTGAACACTTTCTTTTCAATTATATTCTAACTAGTAGTGAATTTTTATATTTTATATAAAATAATTAATTAACTACAACTATTATATATTAATTTTATTATTATAATGATATATCCACTATCCAGCCTCTTTATTATCAAATGAGTAGTGAATGTTTCTCTTTTGGGTACTTATGTATCACAATGTTTACCTTGAATTACACTTTATTTTTAACTACCACAATTCAAGGATGAGTATTAAGAAAAATTTATATCATATATATGATACTACTAGACAAATTATTTTTATGGAATTATAATATCATATCTAATATCTAATAATCGAAAATCCTGGAAAATGATATCGTCGAATGTTCGTACATCAGGACTACAACCTCCCCAAAGAAATGTCATTAATTCATCACATCTTCTTTACATTGATGGTAATAAATATGGAATTTTATAAATTATATTATTTATATTATATAAAAAATATTTTTATAATTTCAATTATTTTGTAACATTCTTCCATTAAATCTATCAAAATGGAATACAAAATTATTCTATGCTATCATTCTAGTATCCTGAGGAAAAAAATAATTAACATTTCAATATAATCCATTGTAACTGACTATATATTTATAATAAAAATTTATTATATAGTAGAAATGTACAAGATTATATTATATATCTATAATAAATGAAAATATACTCTATAATTGGATAAACATCTATTGATCCAAAAAGATCTCGATTTATGGGAATTTAGTCTCACTACAATATCTAAATGACATATGTAATATTCACAAGATGTTTAATTTATCTTGTAAATAAAACATCCATGAATATTTATTATTATATTTTTAATTAATTTTATGTGTATTTTAATATTAATCTATTTTTATTTCATTTTGGTTGATTATAAATCAAAATTTAAAAAAGTGGTATGGGTTTTATGTCACAATCTCATTGTTTATTTGGATAATTTTAATTATGTTTCAATTGATTAAAATATATGATATAATGATAAAAAACACCAGATATGTGGAATAGTTTATTTATTTTATAGGATAATTTTTCAATTCATTTTTTCAATTTATGTAGCCATGATACAAAAATAATTTTTTTTGTTAAACAAACTTTATTTTTGACAATGGTTGAAAGCCATTATTCCTCTATATATATGTCTTCAAATATGTTTTAAAAAATATTTTTAATGTTATCCAATGATGGTAAAAATTAATTTTATCCATTTTTTCTTTTCAAAATTGGTTTAAATAATAATATTCTTATCAAAATTAGGATGATGTGCTTCTTTATTTTATTTTAAAAGACTGTGGAAGGAATGTTTAATTTATTTATATTAGACATGAATAAAATTTTATGCCAGTTATAACCTATAATTTATTTGAATATTCCTTTATATAAATCCAATGATAATTTAATAGAAATTTATATCATTAATTCAAGGAATCTTTTTAATTTTTAAATTGATCTTTTCAATGTTAAAAGGATATTTCCCAAATAAATATCCAGTGTAATATTTCAAAATCATTTCCCATCTATTTTGAGATACATTTATTCTAAATAAGCATTAATTTGAAAATAATCCCACTATGTAATCCAAATTATTTATCTAGATGATTAATTTTTATAATGGAATGTTATTTATGAAACTCATTCAAGTTACATGGGTTATAAAATGATGAATGCTTTTTGACTCTCAGTTTTTTACTTGGGTTTTTCTATTCCATTTTTTTTCAAACCCATTTATTTTAATTTGTTATATATAAAATATTGTTATATGGTATTATTTAAAACATATGTATTATTTTCATTAATTTATTGGAATGGCAGTTATCTCCCTTCAATTTATTAAGTATCATAGATAAAACGAAAGGGGATAACATTTTTTGAATGAAACTGATTACATGATAATAATTTTATGATTCATCTTTTTTTTTCAGGAAAATATTATTTATTATGGAAATGGTTTTAATTTCTACAATATTTTAACTACAATTGGTTTTCTTGTATATATACTAATGGATGGACATTGAAGAAATATTAAAAATATTATGTGTCAACCACGTGTCAAAGTCTGTATATTTTTTCATGGTCCTAACATTATTTTCCATAAAATTATACATGAAATTAGTTTTATGTCCATATGTTTATGGGAGGGTTATATTTCATTCCTATAACTAATTGACTGAATTTAATTTAATTTATTCATTTTTAAAATGTTCTTGTCAAATGTCTATACCAAAATAAGTTTAGTTATTCCTATTATAAAATATCTTCGATCATGTTTTTTGATACCATGATGAATTCGTATTATGAACTATGAAAACTTATTCTCTGACTCATGATATTTGTATGTGATAAGAATTGTATAAATTTGAAATGCTATTATTGTGTTATTATACCTTTTTTAATTTAATGGTCAAGGGGTATTTGAAACCTCCCATGGTTACCATCTATGGGCATGCGATGTTAGTCATTCTAATGATCCAATCAAGATGTTAGGAATAATTTTATTAATTAGGATAATTATAAGAAACAATCTAGTAATATAGAAAAAATTAGGTGAATAATTAGATTGTATATGGAATACTAGTTTCAGAAAATTAAATCAATGTGATTAAATATATATTTCCTATACATTAGTTTATAGATTATGAAAATTATTCCCTATATATGCATAATTTTGAATGTGAAGTATATCAATTAAGGGATCTTAATAAGAAAAAAATATAAAAGTTTAAATATAATCCATGTAATCGAATGATGTATGGAGAATATTTTCCCAAAAGTACTCCCCTCATATTATACAATAAAGTATTTGGAACGAAATACACGTTCTTAAGAATATAGATAATCAATCCATTTATACATTTAAGTATTTTTTTAAAATATTCAATAATTTCATCAATTTTATTCACTATACTGGATGAAATAATTGATCAATTATTTAGTGGATTTAATCCAATTATTCTAATGATATTTTTGTAAGGGACATTGGAATTTATGATGAAATAATTCAATGTCCATGGAACATTAAATGTTATATGATAACCCACAAGGTTTTAGTGAGATGAAATCAAGGATATAGGATCATGGAATCTCTCAAGAAATTTTCTCATCGAGGTAAGTAAAAGTTTCAACAGCATTATTTAGAAAAAAATTTACACACTACATAAATGAATTACTGATATAAAAAAGATGTTTTAAGTAATGTAAGTCTAGAAATCAAATAAATTTATGTTTATATGAAATAAATATTTATGAAAATAAATTTAATGCATAGATATATATATATATTAATATAATACACCACTCACACATCAATAGTGTAATGGGAACATGTTTGACATTATTCATATCATTGAAATTCATTTTAACTATATTCATTCTCAAGAGTAGTTCATGGTGTTATTGTATGCAAATAAATATTACCCTTAATGAAGAAGTTTATTTTGATTGATAGGGAACCCTTTTACACTACTCTAGAACATGAGATTCCATGTTTATGTTTATATGAATTTTAACTATAAAACTATTACAATTTAGTGTAATTTGATTTGATCTTAAGAGATGATTTGCAATACATACCTTTATTAATAACATATTTTCTAAGAAAATGAAATCATATTTGATATCCTAAATCAACCAATGATCATCTATATATCAATTGGATAAACAAATCTATAAGTGGAAATATTTTTATTCTCTATGATATATTCTTATTTCATGAATTAAGTCTAATTTATATTTATATTAATAGTTGATATTATTTGACCATTATTTTATGAATTTTTTAGTTTATATTAGCATTGTATATAAATACTCATATGATAAATTATGAGTATTTGAAATTATAGTAATGTTGATCATGGAAGGACATGATACCAACTACTCATTGATATTACAATTTGTTAAAAAAATCAGTTGAGTCCTTTGGTTAACTATTTATTAGAAAATAATATGTTGAAATATGATTTTAAATGTGTTATATTAATAAATAATTTTTTATATAGGATTACTGTTAATAAGAATTTTTGTTTTCGAAAATATAGATATTTAATGAATGTATTGTCACTTTATAATGGATGTTATTATCAATAAATAAATAATTTCTCTATTTCAAAAATAAAAAATTCACCTTCAATATATTTTTAATTGAGTGAGACATGAATTGAAAATATATTTATGTATACCCAAAGGTGTAAATAATTATTATGAAATATAAATGACTCAAGTTTTTATATTTTATCTTGTACTATATCTTAATCCCACTACATTAGTAAAAAAATTTTGAAATAAATTTTTATGTTTTATCATTCATTTCTATTGAATTTACAATCATTTCATCTATTACATAATTATTTGAATGTGGATTATAAATTTATCATTATCATGTATCTTATAACGTTATAATAGTCCTTGGGAATTTGTTTAATATTAAAAACCCATATTATTACTTCCCAATGATATTCTGAAATTTGAAAATCTACATTGGTGTTGGCCTTCATACTTTTCATTCCATTTTTTAAGAGGAGGACTTATTCACCAATTTAATGATGCTTCTTAATGAAAATTAAAAATATTAAATCCTTGATTACCAAGAACTTGAATATATTTAGGGAATGTATCCTTTTAATGTGGGGTAGAATTTAACAAAAAAATGTTATAAAATTAAACAATATTTGATATGGTAGAAGATACTAAACAATGAGCTTAAACATACCATGAAATATTTTAGTTTATCTATTTTTGCAATCATATAACCCTTAAATTGGTGGATATGAATATGATTAATGTATTTATGCAATTTATATAATATTTCAACTATATAAAAATGTTTTTCAAAAAAAATTATTAGAAAATCATTCAAATCTCATTAAAGTTATTTTATTATTCATTAAATGTATTATTTAAAAATGATTTTCATTTAATTTTGTGTCAATTTTTTTTTTAAAATTTATGATAATTAATTTATGTATATTCAATAAAAATAATATTATTTTATAATTCATCATGTCTTAATTAGAATATTAAAAGTTTCTAGTGTTTTTTTCAAAGAATTTTTTTTAATAAATTGTTAACAAATATTGATTTTTATTGAAAACTATATATTAATTTTAACCATAACAAATTACCATCATTTAAATATTTAATTAACTATTAAATATATTTTCAAGTGTATTAAAAATACAATTATGTTAATTGGAAGGAAATTTATGGTTACATTTAATATAACAACCATATTATAACTAAAATTATTTTCTCTGATACAGTATTATTATTAGAAAAAATAAAAACATCATTGAAAATTCATAAAAAATTGTTGATACCTGGGACTCTCATGGGATACCATATTATTACATATATATATGACATGATAAAATTTAAAATTTATACTCATATTGATGCGAAAGAACTACCAAGTTCTACATCCATCGAAACTATTCAATGTATAATGACACACTCACTAAATTCCATCTCCAAATATAATCTCATTCCTTAATATAAATGATATATATTCAACACATGTCCCACAGGATCATGTCGGGTCTATGAATAAATAATTGTAAGAAACATAAAATATGTTCCTATATTAAATTCCTAAATATAAAGGTGTATACTATTAATAAAAAATAAAAAAGAACACACATGTAACATTTCTACAAGATCAACTTTTAATCCACATCAAAATGTCTACACTCTAGCCATTTAATACATTACTGGAAACCAAAGAATGTATTCCCCTTGTTATATATATGAAATATAAACCAACTTTACTATTATATAACTAGAGTGGTGAGTCTCCATGTAATAATGAAAATGGAATCCTATATCAATGACTATATAGGGGAACCCTCGATTTACACTGATAAAAGTATAACAATGAAAATCGTTCCATCATTCTCACAACTAGTTGTTTAGAAAACATCCCCAATAATGTCCCTAGTCCCCCATACCTCAATTCAAAATATCATTATTTTCTTGATGTGCGGTATCCCAATGCACAATGATAAATGTCTTATTAAAAAATATCCACTACATAATTTACAACTGACATCCCATAGCATGATAATATACATCATCTCAAAATTATAACCCAATAAACTCATATATCAAGACGATTCTGATCCCCCAAATAATGGAATCATCTACATAAACATATAGTGCATTTCAATCTATAAAAATTTATTAATATGTAACCTCCATTACATATGATGGTGAACACCATATCCTATGTTTCATAGTCTATGTTGGAATCAACCCTTATCGAGCGCTCAACACCACATAATCTAATTCCTATCAGTTTTAAAATAACAACATCAATATGTAGGACAAAAACCCATTAGTGATAATGACCAAAACAATTATGACACATAATCTGAAACATTTTTCCCTGTAACAATGTTACTAAATTATGATGTTCAAAATTATCTTATTCCCTCTAAATCATGTCATCATTAAGAATAACTATTCACCATAATTTGATGACCATGCCAACTCAACTATGTGATCAACATCACCACATGTAACACAAACCACTCTAAACTAGAATAACTATTACCCCATATTCAATGATATCAACATCACCCCAATCCTTGACCCATGAACAACATGATTCCAGGGAACAATGAGATTATATTTAAAAATATCAATATAATTTACTAAAAACTCCTGAAATAAACTATAGAATTGTTCCAAATCCCCTGCAATGTGACCCTTATAAAGAATTAATTTCATGTCCATTTATTACTAGTATACCATATATTCATTTAATAATTTAAATAACAATATATATTTAATATGGGTTATTCATTGTTCTCCCATTCGGTATATATAGAACCCATCACCAAAAAACTGCAAAATTAGTTTAGAAATCAGGTAAAATGCCACATAATATATAATTTCACACTGTCATCTAATATCATCCTTAAAGTCGAGCAGAAGGGGCTGCAAATATAATTTTAGATGAACTATAGAGAAATGATAAAAATGGGTCACATCTATTTAAAGATATATACAAAGAGAGAATAGTAATGAGAATCCAAGGGACAGAAGGTATTATTGGGAAAAAAATATCCACTGATAGTTCAATGATCTGAGTCTAGATCAAGATGTTAGGACATATCCTATACTAGAGATAATACAGAGAGGGAGCTGATTTTCATGTGGTTGAGAGAATTATAATAGAATAATAAAAGTCTAATAATAGTGGAAATGGAAATATAGAAATTTTACCCAATTTAATGTGATTATAGGTTTTTTAACATTGATTAGCTAACCGTGCACCGAGGTTTTGGGGAACTTTTATTAAGCACCACACATGCATTGGCAAGGGGAAACATTTTCCAAATGATGAATACACTATGGAAGTTGAATATTAAAATATAAATTTGTTTCCCAGGGCCATGAAATCCCTCTTAAATGGGATGTAATATAGTGTCCAATTATACATGAGAGTCTCAACGTCTTCAATGGGAGGTTTCCTGGTCTTTCCAATCTTCTATCCCTAGACTGCTGTTTCCCTAGACTATGTTTCTGGGGCCCGCTGAAAACAAACCACACAACACATACCATGAATAATGATCTGATTTTAAACCATCCATAAAAAAACCATCGTTAAATTATATTATATTAATTTAGCTTTTTTGATCAATAGTAATATGTCACTCTAACCAAATAAAAAGATTCAAACATTTAGGAATTCTAAACCCTCTCGAAATCATGAGTTGTTATAGTCTACACACTGCAAAATTATTCATCCATATGCTATAAATACATACCCCCAATATTTTTTTGAATAGACCCACATCATCGTAATAAACTCAGTTATCTCATCTTATTAACTTAAAGGAAAACTTCTCTAAAGGAGAACCCGACTATATGAGTTACCTTGATCGGAAAATCCCAACACAAAGCATTTATTCTGATGGTGTAATAAACATACCAGGACTCAAAATTCCTCCCATGATGTTTCATTATTTATTTCCCACAGTAGGTGATGGAATTATAACGTTTCTATATCTAAAAACCTATGATTCCCGCATCTCATCAGATACACATAAAAAACATATTTCATACTAAACCGAAATAGAACCCACATGAAATCAATGAGAATATACCTACACATCTCACGTATAACCTACATTATATCAATTTACATTATTGATCAAGGTTGAAATGATACTCATATATTTCTAAAATGAATCATATTCAACTAAAACCTAATAACCAGTACCTCGTTAGTCCATAAACCATACACATGCACCTAATAAATCTGAATTGGTAAAAACCTTATAAATGGATACCCTAGTAATTTAGATAGTACAAAAATCCTCTAAGTGTTGTATGATCCCTAGCTCACTCTTCACCATCAAATCAACTATATGTATCCGGATTTAATAAATACTTACTATGGCCTACGATCCTGGTTTACCTTCACTTGAAACTAGACATAATCCCTATAGTTGGGTCCCAATGTCTAAGACATGACCTCCACATGCAGTTGGATGTCTGCTAAAATATCCTACCACTACTCCCAGTCTGACCCTAGATCCATGAGATGACCCTAGTTTGAATATGATTGGTCTTGTATGTTATCCATATCATTCAGAACATAATTTACTTCCTCAATGAATGATGAAAACATACAAATATTCACCTACACCATGATGTAATAATAAAATAAATACGGAAATCATCTCAAACGAACGATGTCCTCACCCCCCATAGAAAGTGAAAATTGGTAAAATTTAATGATGTTACTAGTGTATTCTATGATAAATTTACTACCATTGTTGATAATCAAGAACTAATGGTATTTGTATTCTATCATTGTCTTGGGGAATATGTTATCCATGGAATTTTCCTTGAAGTCCTTCAAATCAAGTCCCTCATATTTTCCTATCAGATCATATATGTCCCCAAACTATTTTTCTAGTCCTCTAAAAATGAACGTCTCCAACTTCACCATCCAATGAGGAAGTGTCTCGAGATGGTTAAAAATATTATAATTTGAATGAATCAATATTTATTCTACATTTTTTCCACCCTCACATTGATAACGTAGTGGGTGATAATACTTGACCTGATGAGTCTTGTTCGCAATTGATGGATTTGAAACATGAACTATAATGTCAATGAACTATATTAATTGATCTAGGGTCTATCAATGATTATCTTCTTCATACGTACTGATTCCCAATATTTAAAGCTATCCCACATGTACACAAGCTTGTACAAGCTTTCCATGAACATTCTTAACCTATATGGCCTCATCCAAATCATTGAGGGTGTAATCTCAAGCATGCAAGTATGAATCCACATCACCACCCTCTTCATACACCGTAAGAAGCTATCTTTATAACATCCCCTAAATATAAATACAGTGGTCAAATAACCATATGTATATATATATATCGTAAAATTAAATCGATAAAAGGAATCACATACAACCTCTATTACACTCCCATAACACCATGTATGATAAGAGATATGTCCTCAAGGCCGCTTATCATCTAGTATCAGGGTCCAGTATATATTAAAACCTAGCCCATGGCCCCTTACCTATCTGTATTAGTTTAAAGAAACTCATGTAATCTACCAAATTTATCCATTTCCTTCTAATTATATGGTTATGAAAAACCAGTGATATATCCATTAATGGAAGATAAGTAGAATGTCACCGCGGTGGCTTTATAGGAAAATAATGTTTAGAATCGTAGAAGAATTTTTTTAATAATTACTGCCTATTATCATCCATTCCTACTCTTACCATGATCATACCCCTATATCTAATGCCTATAGAATCATATTTCATCAAATACAACAGTCATTCGAATTTTTTTTGGGTTTATGAGTATAATTTCACCAAATGAATATGAGTAGGAAAAAAATATTATGATTCCTTATTAACACAATATTTATCCCAAAAACTATAAGAAAATTGTAGTTTATCAATTAATATTTGAAACAGAACACATCATATGAACCTAATATTTTTTCATGATTCATATTATTTCATCCCATGTATTATAGATACAAGGTTCAATATCCATATAATATACAAATATCACACTATTTGAATCACTTGATGTGGTTGTAAAATAAACGATAAAGGAATATTGTAGAATATAAAATTTTAACCCCTGTAAACATGGTTTCCCCCACATGAATGTAGATAAAGGCACCCGATCATGATATATGTACCCAATCCAAGCAACATTATTGTCATCATCCTAATATAGACCAATCATAATGTGAATCAAAAAAGAAAGGATTTTCTATCATCTATATCCCACCGAAAATAGTTACAAATTTAAATCATGGTCTTTGATGGTTTTATTAATAATAAAAAATTAACATCCATTATTCCACTCATAGTCCCTTATCCCAGATTGCACATTAATGTGTCCTCTAGTCCAGATGGCTATTAGGACATTAGATCATCTTCTTGTATTCCAATTATTGTCAATTATAAGTGAGGGTCTATGAGGAAATAGTAGGGAGAGTATACCGTATTGAATTAATAATAATAACGATCCATATGCTTATGATACAATGAGAATGAAGATAACCAGAAAATAAAAAAGGAATACTAAAGTTCAAATTTCATGCATAATACAGTGAATCAAAATGGAGAGAAACACAACAAATGTCAATAAAACAATTTGTGGAAATAAATAAATGGATGTTCATACAAAATAGTAGAATGTAGTGTCAAACATTATTTAACATATGAATAAATAAATATATGTCATTCTAAAATTTCAGCAATAAAATTCAGTAGATTTAGAGGAACTAACTTTTTCCACATCAATACTTCATATTCCTTATAATACGAAACAATAACTATGTTCTATCTCTACATTATGGACACTTACATGATCTCAAATGCATAAAATATACCCACACCCCAAAGGGCCTGTATAGAGTGTGGGGATAATTATTAGTAGGCTAACACTATATCCTTAAATTAGAACAATAACTACGCAGGTATGTGGAAATACTAAGAAATAACAAATAATTTTTTTTAACCAGATCCAATTTTAATCCACAACCACATATAAAAACTATACACGCATCTAACATAAATGATATACATTTTATTTGTACCCAGATTAATATATATGTCATATAAAAACTATCTGAATATATATATCTATACTAGAATATAAACATTGCGTAAATCCAATGGAATCCCCTATGAAAAAAATCTAGTTCAACCCTAATTTTCCTAAGATAAATACAAAACATGGAACCTCATGCTATCAATCTATTAACAATCATACACATGGAATACTCATGAATGTCATGTAACACTCTGACCATAGTATAAAATATCATGGTCGTCTCAATGCCAAATGTAATAAGGCCTAACAACACCTATCACCAAACATATTGCCATTGTTGACTCAACATCCAACGTACTATGAAAAATTGATTTCAATCATATAGACATCTATTCACCATGACCTCATGTGTGCCAGACATCCTCATCCCCCAACTATGTGTCCCATATCAAACAAGTAATATAGAATCATCATCACCATGTCATTATATGGGAAGCACCCACCCAATAAATCTACAAGTCAAAACCATAACCTAAGTTGTATAGTCAAAAAACTCCTCCACCACATTTAGTTGTCAAAATTTGCTCAACTGAGTCATATATATATATATATATATTCTCATTACTGTAGAGAAATATAAGATGATTAAAAGGTGGAAACCACCATCTAACCTATGTCACGTCATCCAACACCTCATTCAACTTTGATCATGTTGAAATATATCGATTGTAAAAGCCATCTCCAGTACCGAGAGCCATGCCATCATCCTGACAAACTCCTTTCCTCAATTGGATGACCAATTCAGCTCAACCAAGTTATCATCATAACCACATGTAACCCATGGAAATCCAAATTTCATGATCTATGTCACCACTTTTTTAGGGATTAACATCCCTTTAATACTCATTTAAAGCCTGTCACATTCCAATTTAGCACTGAAATTAAATTTAATTAAATAAACACACCTGAAAGAAAAATACAATGTTGTACAAATCCACCTCACAAGGCTTACAATATGAAATAATCTAATATGGAACGCATACAAGAACCTGTTAATATTAATTAATTATTTAAATGAATGGAATCAATTTATTAAGTGTGTATCCTTCTCAACTGATGTAGTGTATATAGAATGCACACCCAAATCACCCACCCAACCGCTGGTAAATCTAAACAACCCATATCTCATACTAGTAGATGCTTTATCATATGAAATTAGCGTATAACTTTGTAAAAATAAAATGAAAAACATTTTAGATAAAAACCCTTAAAATAAGAGAAAATACGTCACATGGATGTAACAATCCATATGTTGAGATAAATAGAAAAGAAAAGAAATAATGTTGATGGTCTTAATGATTAAAATCAATTGCCACCTATAGAAAAGTGACCAGATTATAAATCATGAATATTCACGATAGCGTAGGTTCCAGAAAAATGTTAAAGGGTGATCATATTCATGTGGTGGAATGAAGAATAAGGGAGGAAGAAAATATATTAAACGTGTTACAGGATGTATTTTAATATAACCAAAACAAATGTGTTTCATGATTCAGTCAGACAATTTTTCTATTCAATCTCCAACTATGTGGTGCTCTCAACCTAAACACCACATGTGCATGGGAAAGGCCTTCTATTTATGAAACCATTCCCAAAAAATGTGAAAGACCTATATAAAAAACTAAATAGTTTTCACATGTCATTGAGTCCTATTATGTATAGGATGAAAACATTTTCCGGGGACACTAGGGTTTCCAATGTTTTCCCCTAGTGGGTTTCATAGTCTTAGAAAAAGATGGACCGAACCTATGAAATCTCATAAATGAGTTTCTGGGACCCAATGCACTTGATACACTTGTAAATCATTGATATACATTATGAGGATAAATAATCCTATAAAAATAATTCATTGGATAAAATACTATTTCAAATGGTCCCAAATGATCAATAGTAAATATGGTATTCTCACCAAACATAAAAAATGAAACTCTTTGGGCTTTTCATCCCCCTCTATAAAATAAGAAGACACATGAACACACATTCTTTTGTTAATAATAATTTACATTATTCTATATTACAGTATATTAGGAAAAAATCTACATATTATATGATCATTAAACATTTTTAACAGTCAATTAATATTTTTAAATTCATGGGATAGGTATAAACAATGACTTTGACAAGATTTAATTTTTATAAATGGAAGAATTAATTATTATTTTGGTGGATATTTTGAAGCATAATTTATTCCTCATGTAGTTATAGAATATAACAAAATAGATTCATTTTATAAAATAAGCATGTTAATATTTGGAATGTAGGTGCCCCTACATTTTAGCCAATGTGAATAGTAACCATGGTAATGTTTATCATGTTGGTAGATGGTATGTTGGGTTAATAAAGGTTAAAACAATGTGATAGGATTTGTTATTCCCATATTAGATGTTATAAGAAGATTTTAATTCGGCCCTTATCGCCCTTGTATTTAACTATAGATTTTAATGGAAACTTTTGTCTGAAAATTTATATATATCATTAAAATCAATGACTTTTACAATGTGTAACTTCTTTAGTTTGAGATATATCTTATGTTCTCACAATGGTTAAAAATAATGTTGTAAATTAATTTTATAAGTAATTTGGTGAGTGATGAAATTATATTTAAACATAATTATGTTTTTTTATTGATTGAATAATACCCTAATTTTCTATTTAAATGGTAATTGAATATTTATTCCGATAAAACAAACAAATAAAAATATTTCAATCATATTACAAATTATAAAATATGAATGATTTAATGTGTCACATAAAGTTTCTACAAATATTAATCAGATTATGGAATTTTGAAATAAGTATATTTGAATTCTATTATAGTCTTAATGTATTTAGTATCAAAATAAATGAAGTGTTAAAAGTATATTCAAAATTATATTATAATAAATAATGTTTTATTAACAGTTATAAATTTAATAAAAATCATTTATTTTGATAAATTAATTTTATATATTTTTTATCATCATTCATTTTCATTTAATTTTATGTATGTACTATTTTTTTACTATAGTAACAACTTAAGAGTAAAACCCATTGATATCACTATAAAATATAAAATTGTTAATGTGGGAGAGTGTGTGGATAAAAATAAATGATATTGGAGATAAAATTCCAAAAATATCGTAATTTTAATGTCTGAGATTATTTTCCCTCATACTAATATTGGTGTCAAATATTATCAATTAATATTCATTTGGACATCATAATTAAAATATATTAATGCCATAATTTTTTAAATTCAATAATTTCTTCTTTCATAAATTATAAATGCTTACCCCTCGTATCTCATATTATCACCACATTAAGTCATTCGAATAAAATATTTCATAATTAATACATTATAATAATTCATTGACACATTTCATATGATCTTGTTTTCCGACAATACATCCCATATGATCCCTACTTGATCATCTAAATGATTTGTTACAGTTAGGATTTAATTTTCTTAACCAATCACTTTATTTTATATTTATTATATTAAATTGATCTAAAAATGTTAAAATATTAATATGAAACTATCATAATTGTTAAAAAATATTCTGGAATTCTATTATTCTTATTATCAAACTATTATCCAATTAATAATCATTAAATAAAAAGTGAAATTATCACTCATGAATGCATATGGATTCTCGTAAAAATGTAAGAATACAATACAATTTTCATTTCCACCATTCATGGATGATTATTATTATGATTTCCTGATTATATATGATATTTTTGACAATTTTACTTTTGAATTTTAATATCATAACATAATTATTACTTTCCAAAATATTTTATAATGTTAATTTTTCTTGTTAGAACAAGTTTATAACCACCGCAATGAAGAGATGTGATTCATTTGAAGACTCCACCATAAATGAACGGTAATAAGAATTTATTTCATAATTATATTTTATTTATATTTATTAATTATTATTATTTATTATGAAAAAATATATACATATTTTCCACTTCATAATTCAATATATTTAAATTTTGTTTTATACTTACATATGTCCACCAATATATATAAACATTGAAATTCGTTATTCAATTTCTACTTTAATAGATGATTAAACAAATATAATTTAATATTTTTGGGATTTATATGATAAAATAATATTTTATAGAATTATAGTGTATGTATATTAAAAATTAATTTATTAAACATGTGGTTAAGTAACTTTTGACTAATGTTGATCTTTAAATAATATACACTTCAATCACATTTATTTCATTAGGAAACATGCCCTGTTCACCAAGAATTTATTAAATGAGTTGAATTTAATGGGAATGTGTGACATTTTGGATAATTATAATTTAAATAAATGAGATATAAAAATCAATAAAAGTATTTTTATTTATTTCAGTTTTATATAAAAAATTTATAGAAGTGATAAGGGTTTTATGTTAGAATATCATTGACTATCGGTATCGATTATGATTAAATATCATATAATGAAAATTTATTATATAAATATAAGTATAATCATGATATATAATATATTATTTTTCTTTTATAAGATTAATTTAATCTCTTAATTCATCATAATAATTTTTCTAGATTCCTAAATAATTATTTTAAGGAAGAATAACCTTATATCCCACTTTGGTGAAAACCCCATATTATTTTATATCTATATATTCTAAATCTATATTAGAAAAGTTAATAATATTATATTATGATTTTTATGATTCATGTTTCCCATTATTAAGATTCTAATCTATGTTTTAGGAATTTTTATCTTATTTAAATTCTAAATTAGGAAATTTTACCATTTTTTACAAAATTCTGAAATGATTGTTTTACATTATCATATATTAAATGATTATAATTTCTCTCTTTCCTAATAAATTATTGATTTATAGATCCCACTCAATTGTTACAATTATATTCCCTTAAAAAAAATTTCTATATGGAAGGGAATTTATAAAAATACATTTCAAAGTGAAATGGATATTTTCCTCATGAAATGTCTCTTGTCCCCATCCAAGATCATTTTACATCAGGGATGATATCTATGGTTGTTACTTTTGATTTAATGGGGTTATTATCAAATTATACAAACTTTATTATTTCAATATATTTATTATTTATATCATGGCAATATAATTATGAATCATATGTTTTTTATAGGATATACTATGATTCAATGATTAAAAGATTATGCATTCTATTTTATATAAATACTTATTCTATAATGATATTTTCTAAAATCTCATTTATATTTATTGGTTTTAATAGAATGAATTTTTACAGGTATTTTGAAACTCATATGTATAAAATTTTCAGGAGATGTTTGAGACATATATATCACTCTAAGGAGTTAGGTCATGATGTAGAACTGATAATCTAAATATGTTATATTGTAATATAATATCATCTTTACTATTATAATCATTGGAATTGTTTTTGTAGAGACCCAAATCATGATGTAGATGGACATTACATTACTTTTTTGTAATAATTAATACATAACATAAATAGACACACAAGTACCGTAATAGTTTAGTGTTTTTGGAAACTCGGAACATAATCATCTAATCGTGGTGAAAGATATTCATCATATCCCATAAAGATCATCCCCTTTTTTTCATACCTAAAACATTTCTTTATATCATGGGAAAATAAAAAATATAAAGGGTGGTCTGAAATGCTCAGTAAGGGTATGAATGGAGAAAATAAAACCAACCATATACATTTGAACTTCAAAACATGAACATAAAGTTTACACATCAAAATCTTGAGTTGTGAAATAAATCTTGGTAGTACGTAGGGCATAGGTCATAAAGGAACATTAATCATGATAAAATATAATGTAACTAAAACATTTAATTGTGGAAAACCATTAATCACAAGATATAATTTCCATACTAGAAAAGGAATAGCTGGCAATACAATCATATTGGACAAAGTCCCTTTCTTAATCGAGTTCACTCCTCATTTCAGTCCAATAACACAAAACCAGATGAACTTACATTCCAGCCATGTCATTCTCATGAGATATAAACCTTTACCAAATGCATTGGAGGGAGATATAGGTTCCACCCATCTCATAATGAAATCATTTTTACATGTGCGTCTACATAAACATAAATCAATCATCATAACCCAGAGAATAGAATGAGGTTCATAAACAACATCCCAT
Source organism: Viscum album (assembly GCA_963277665.1). Taxonomy (NCBI): domain Eukaryota; kingdom Viridiplantae; phylum Streptophyta; class Magnoliopsida; order Santalales; family Viscaceae; genus Viscum; species Viscum album. The sequence goes on from OY728132.1 coordinate 1,973,109,884, forward strand.
CATATCATAATCCATATAAACCAAATGGATGTAATTTTATCACAAGATAAGTGAAACCATATAAATCATAGAGACATTATACTTGAAACATACACTTATGAAATAATTCTATCTAATAAGGAAAATTATTTTGATAAAACACATGAAATGAATTCTTGAGGAAAATATCATTTCTTCTTCAAAATAATTTTCTTTTAACGAAATCCCATTCAATTTTTAAAAGAAAAGAAATTTTTTGTAAATAGTTATTAAATCATGTAGAGTATGATTCATTAAAATAAAGTGTTATTATACCATAAAAATTTGTTCATTACATATAAGGTAAAAAAATATACTCCTGGTACTTTTTTCGGAAAAGTCAAAAAGTTCCTCGTATGGTAAACAAAAGAAATATTCCTTTTATAACATGTGGTAAATGTAAAAATGGGTATAATAGACTTTAGTCATACATAGAAACACTTTTAGAAAACATGTACATGGATGATAACAATAACCCTAGTAAATAATTACGAATAAACAATCTCGGATAAGAATGAGATTGGAATAATTATCCCTTAGCTTATTCCAATTTCTTCCGTATGCGTCCGAGAATCCTGTATAGTGGGTTTAGACATTTTATTAACTTGTAAAATTACCAAAATAATATTTATGATATCATATATGATTCACTTACGACAATATATTATCCGTTCATTTGTCAATTCCATGTTAAAGCAGCATTTTGGGTAAAATCGTTTCATTTATCTTCCTGGTTTTGACTTGTAATTTTTAATATGATTACACAGATCATGATTAAATAATTACAAAATATAAAATAACATTTATATATAATATATATCCAGAATATACATATATATAATCGATCGATAAATGGAATGAAATAAACAGTTCATGGTGATTGTAGGTTGTACGTACGCCTGAATGATGTGTTTCGTTTTCTTATTGAATTGAATGGAATTAAGTAGATGACATACATAAATATATACATAAATACAGTAGAATTATTATTTAATATATTTCATTATTAACTATTATATATACTTTATAATCATTTTTTAATTGTTAAGATGGATAATGAATCTCATCACGTCGTGGAGACGGTAATCTGTACGTACGCACGAGCGATGATATCATTCCCATTTTTATTGAATGGAATTGGAGTAGATGATATAATATCTTAGAATCATTATGATGTTATAATAATCATATATAGTTTTTTTTACACCATTATACCCATCCAGGTATGTTGGTGGTGAAAAAACTAATTGCATCACGACGTGGAGATGATATTCAGTATGTACGCACGCGCGGTGATTTCTTTTTCCATAGGATGGATAGAAGGTGAAATATTGTTTTTCATATTTATAATATAATATCAGTATATAATTAATACTGATGTTGTTAATTTATAATGGAAAAACTAAATAAGAGGATGTTTAATAAGAAAGAAACATGAAAGAGTCGGTAGAAGAGATTACCTCTTCCTCGATGCACCTCGGTTAAACTTCTTCATAGGGCACTAGAGATGGCCTTTTGAGAAGACCATAACCTCTATTATATAACTATATATTTTGATAAGAGTAATTGGAAAAGTTTGGACGAGCATCAAGGATCAAAAGTGTGTGAAGAGAACAGGGATGGGGTGCCCTTTTTATAAGGGATGAGAGGGGCACCTTTGGAAAAACATAAATTATTATTCTATACTAAAGTCATATTCGGTTTATAATAGAACCAAATTAATTTATTTAGAAGATAATTTTTGTATCGGTCGAAATACTTCAACAAATTGGTTTTAGACAAGATTAGGTTACTATTTGAACCTTATCATTTAGATTTAACTCTAAATTAAATAATTTAACTTTTAGCATGTCTTCTTGTTTTCATACACTATATGGTTAATAAATATACTATAAAAAACCAAAAGAACCCCAATTGTTTCATTATTAATATATAAAACCTTATATAGGTCCTTTTTCAGAACCTTAAATTTTTAGAAATATAATAACAATTATTAATATAATATTAGTTTTAAAAAAGCGATTTTATGTCAATTTTGACACTATTTGGTAATTGATTTTTGTGAAAATCATGACAACATTATTATATTTAATAAAGTTAATTTAATCAATACTAACATGTCCTATTAACCTATAAAATTATTGGAATTAATATAAACTCGAAAATTTCATTTATTTGGGTATTTATAACATCAATTATGTTAATATTTCCTTAATAAGGTAATTACATCAACGTGATTGTGTCATAAATTAATTAAATTATTTAATGTATATAAAATATAAATAAAATTCCCTTATGTAGAATTTTTTTAGCTTTCTAATTATGATTTATAGTATAATTTATCTTATGTATAACCCTATATTAAAAATGTTTTAGTTATTAAACTTTGATTTTAACAATTTTAACTCTTCTTTAAATAAAATAATGATAAGTGTCCTAATCTAATCCATGTGGACCTAAAAGGTAATATTTTATTCCTAAGGTTGTTTTTGGTCGAATTACACTTATCAATTACAATTAGTACATGTGTTATGGTAATAATAATAACATTTTTACCCTTAATTACCCAATTTACTTTTAACAGTGGTAAATAAAATTAAATAATAACTATTCACCAAAAATTATTTTTATCTTATTGTTCCACATTTTACTACTTTATATTAACTGTGTCTCTCAAATTTTTTAAATTCCACTCACAGAAGTGGTAAAATTATGTTTTATGTAAATTTTCAAATTCTCCTAAGAGGTGGGTAAAAGGTGGTGAAAAGTTCAATAAAATTTTTATATAAAAAAAATTATTATAAATTGACTCAAATAAATTTCATTGAACTAATATAGAAATTATGTATCAATTTTTTCATAAAATATATTTATATAAAATAAATAATTTTTTAAATAAAATTTTGGTTTATAAATAGTAACAGAGTGTTTTAACTATTCATCAAAAAATAGAAAGTTTTTAGAAAAATACCAAAACATCACCCTAGGATAATTTCGATATTCCGAATCCAAAATTTAAGTCCATTTTGAATGATAACATTTTTAAAATTTCAAAAAGTGGGTATTACTATTTATAACAGCTAGATCATAATAATATTATAATAATATCTCATTTACTGAAACATGGTATTGCGTACTACTCACGCTATTGAAAAAGTTCTTGAATGCATTTAATGAAAGCCATGTCAGGGCTGTGTGTAGTGAAATCTTTGTTTGGTGTTGCATATAACATAACCAAAACTTATTTCATTTATACATTAGACAAAATCTATACGTAATGTTGCATAGAATAAAAAAAATAGTTGATACCTAGGTCCCTCATGGGAAACCATATTATTACATATATATATGACATGATAAAATTACAAATGTATACTCATATTGATGCCAAATAACAACCATGTTCCACATCCATCGAAACTATACATTGTATTATGACACACTCACTTAATTCCATCTCCAAATATAATCTCATTCCTTAATATAAAAGATATATATTCAATACTTGTCCCAAGGGATCATGTCGTGCTATGAATAAATAATTGTAAGAAACATCATACATGTTCCTATATTATATCATTAAATATACAAGTGTATAATATTAATAAAAAATATAAAAGAACACACATGTATTATTTTTACTATCTCAACATTTACTCCACATCCAAAATTCTACACTCTATCCATTTTATTCATTACTAGTAACCAATGAATATGTTCCCCTTGTTTTATATATGGAATATAGACCATGTTTACTATTATATAACTATATTGGCGAGTCTACAAGGAATAATGAAAATGGAATCCCATATCATTGACTATATAGGGGAACCCTTGATTTACAATAATAAAATTATAACAATGCAAATCATTCCATCATTCTCACAACTAGATGTTCAGGAAATATCCCCAATCGTGTCCCCAGTCCCCCATACCTCAATTCAAAATATCATTGTTTTTTTTGGTGTACGACATCCCAATGCACAATGATAAATGTCCTATAAAAAATATCCACTACATAATCTACAACTAACATCCCATGGAATGATGATATACACAATCTCAAAATTATATCCCAACAAACTCATATATCAATATGATTTTGATCCCCCCAACTGATGGTTTCATCACACTAAACTTATAGTGCATTACAATCTATAAGATTTTATTTATAGATAACCCACAATATATATGATGGTGAAAACCATATCCTCTGTTGCAAAGTCTAAGTTGGCATCAACCCTTATCTAGTGGTCAACACCACATCATCTGTTTCCTATCTCTGTGAAAATGAAAACATCAATATGTAGGAGAAAAACCTATTAGAGATAAAGACCAAAACAATTATGACACATAATCTGAAACCTTTTTCCCCTATAACAATGTTACTAAATTATGACGGTCAAAATTATCTTATGACCTGTAAATCAAGTCATCATTATGAATAACTATTCCCCTTAATTAAATGACTATGCTAACTCAACTACGTGATCGACATCACCACATATAACCCAAACCATTATAAACTAGAATAACTATGACCCCACATTCTATGATATCAACATCACCCCAAAAATTGACCCAAGAACCACATGATTCCATGGAACCATGATATTATATTTAAAAATATCAAGATAATTTAGTAAAAACTCCTTAAATAAACTATAGAATTGATCCAAAACTCGTACACTGTGATCCTTATAAAAAATCAATCTCATGGCCATTTATTACATGTATACCATATCGTCATTTAATAATTTAAATAACAATATCTATTTATTATGGGTTTTTCTTTGTTCACCCATTCAGTATATATAGAACCCACCACCAAAAAACCAGAAAAATATTGTAGAAATCATGGAAAAAACCACATAATAAATATTTTCAAACTATCATCTTATATCATCCTTAATGTCGATCATAATGGGATTTAAAAGGAATTTTAGATGAACAACAAAGAAATGATGAAAATGGTTCACATCAATTTAAGGCTAAATATGAAGAGATACAAGGAATGAGAATCCAAGGGACTAAAGGTATTATTGGGAAAAAAATATATCCACTGATAGTTCAATGATAATATTCAAGATCAAGAAGTTAGGATATAGCCTATACTGGAGATAAAACAGAGAGGGAGCTTCTTTGCATGTGGTAGAGAGAATTATAATTGAAGAATAAAATTCTACCACATGTGGAAATGTAAATATATAAATTTTACCCAATTTAATGCTATTCTAGGTTTTTTAACATTGATTAGCTAACCGTGCACCAAAATTTTTGGGAACATTTATTAAGCGCCACACATGCATTGGCTAGGGGAAACATTTTCAAAATGATGAAAACTTTGTGGAAGTTGAATATTAAAATATCAAGTGGTTTCTCATGGCCATGAAATCCCTCTTAAATTGGATGGAATACCATGTCTAATTTCACTTGAGAGTCTAAATGTCTTCAATGGGAGGTTTCATGGTCTTTCCAATCTTCTATCCCTAGACTACAGTTTCACGAGACTATGTTTCTGGGGCCTGCTGAACTCGAACCTCACAATACATACCAAGAACAATGTTGTGATTTTAAACCATACATAAAAATGAAAATGGTTAAATTTTATTATATTAATTTAGGTTTTATGATCAATCGTAATATGACACTCTCACCAATGACAATGAGCCAATAATTTAGGAATTCTAAAGCCTCTCAAAATCATGAGATGTTATAGTCTAAACACTGCAAAATTGTTCATCCATATTCTCTAAATACATATCCCAATATTTTTTTGAATGGACCCACATCATCGTAATAAACTCAGTTTACTCATTTTATTAACTAAAAAGAAAAATTCTCTAAAATAGAACCCGACTATATGAGTTACCTACATTGGAAAATCCCAACACAAAGCATTTATTCTGGTAGTGTAATAAACATACCAGGACACAAAAGCCCTCCCATGATGTGTCATAATTTATTCCCCACATTAGTTGATGGAATTATTCCTTTTCCCTATCCATAAACAAATGATTCTCGCATCTCATCAGATACACATAAAAAATTTGATTCCTACTCAACCCATATAGAACCCACATCAAATCAATGTGAAGATACCTAAACATCTCATGTATAACCTATATTAGATCAATTGAAATAATTGATCAAGGTTAAAATGAAACTAACTTATTTTTGTAATAAATCATATTCAACTAAAACCTAATACCCAATACTTGCTTAGTCCATAAACCATACACATGCTCTTCAGAAATCCGAACAGTTAAAAAACCTAATAAATGGTTACCCAAGTCATGCTTATTGTCCAAAAATCCACTTATTGTTGTAGGATCCCTAGCCCACTCTTCACCAACAACTTAACTATATGTCATAGGATATAATAAATAGTTACTATGGACTAGGATCCTTGTTTATCTTCACTAGAAACTAGACATAATCCTTATAGTTGGGTCCTAATGTCTAATACACGACATCCACATGCAGTTGGATGTATGCTATAAGATCATATTACTACTCCCATTCTGACCCTAGATGCATGAGTTGACACTAGACACCTTCTCCCAAATATATAAGAAGGATTCCCATAGAACATCATCAAATGTCCCGTATCAATGAATGGTAGACACTTCTACATAACTCATTCCAACATATTACATAAATATCATGGATTCCCACACATTATAATCACTATTAATGACCAAATCCTCATAGGAATTCTTGATTTTCTTGCATATCATCGATGTTAATATTCCTCATTTCTCCACATCCTTCTTTGTAAATCATCGATGTTGAAATAACCACACTCTATCACCTAGTTTGAATATGATTAGTCTTGTATGTTATCCATAACATTTAGAATAGAATTTACTTCCTCAATGAATGATGAAAACAAACAAAAGTTCACTTACACCATGATGTAATAATGAAAGACATAACCAAATCATCTCACACGACCGATGTCCTCACCCACCATAGAAAGTTAAAATTGGTAAAATTTAATGATGTTAGTAGCGTATTCTATGATAGATTCACTACAATTATTGATACTCAAGAACTAATGGTCATTGTCTTCTCTTAATGTCATGTGGAATAAGTTACCAATGGAATTTTCTATGAAGTCCTTCAAATCAAGTCCCTCATATTTTTCTATCTGATCGTATATGTCCCCCATTGTTTTTATAGCCCTTTAAAAATGTACGTATCTTACTTCAACATCAAATGAGGAAATTTCTCGGGATGGTTGAAAATATTATAAGTTGAATGGATCAATTTTTCTTCTACGTTTTTCCACCCTCACATTGATAACATAGTGGGCGATAATACTTGAACTCATGAGTCCTGTATGCAATTGATATATTTGAAACATGAACTCCAATGTCAATGAACTATATTAATTGATCTAGGGTCTATCAATGATTATCTTCTACCTGCATATAGATTCACAATATATAATGTTATCCCACATGTAGAAAATCATGTACAGGTTTTCCATGATCATTATTAACCTATATGGCCTCATCTAGACCGTTGCGAGTGTAATCTAATGCATGCAGATATGAATACACATCACCACCCTCTTCATATACCACAATAAGCTATATTTATAACATCACATAAATATAAATACAGTGGTCAAATAACCATATATATATATATATTTCATTAAAGTAAATTGGTTAATGGAATCACATACCACCACTATCCATTAGTGGAAGCTTTGTAGAATGTCACCAAGGAGGATATATAGGAAAATAATGTTTAGAATCATGGAAGAATGTTTTTACTAATCACCGCCTATTTTCATCCCTTCCCACCCTTACCATCATCAGACCCATATATCTCATGCATATAGAATCATATTTCATCAAATACAACAATAATTCGAAAAATATAATGGGTTTATGAGTATACTAAAACCTAAAGAATATGAGTTGGAAAAAAATATTGTGATTCCTTATTAACACAATATTTGACATAAAAACTATAAAAGAATTTTATTTTATCAATTAATATTTGAAACAAAACACATCATATGAACCTAATATTATATTATGATTCAATTTTTTTATCCCATGTATTATCGATCCAAGTCTCAAAATCCATATAATATATAAATATCACACTATCTGAATCAGACGATGTGGTTGTAGAATAAACTATAAAGTAATACAGTAGAATATAAAATTTTCTCCCCTGTAAACATGGTTTCCCCCACATGCATGTAGATAAAGGCACCCTATCATGATATATGTACCCACTCCCAACCACATAATGTGCATCCAAAAAGTAAGTATTTTTTGTCATCTGTAACCCACAAAAAATAGTTACCAATTTAAATCTTGGTATGTGATGGTTTAATAAATAAAAAAATTAAACATCCATTGTTCCATTCATAGTGACTGGACCCAGATTTCACATTCAATGTTTCCTCTAGGACAATTTTCTATTGGGACATTAGAGCATCTTCCAGTATACCAGTGGTTGCCAATTATATGTGAGGCTTTATGAGGAAATATTAGGGAGAGTATACACTATTAAAGTAATAATTATAACGATTCATATGGATATGATACATTGATAAAGAAGATAACAAGCCAATGAAAATGGAATAATAAAGATCAATGTTTATGCGTAATACAATGAACCAAAAATAAGAGAAACACACCCAATGTCAATAATACAATTTGTTGAATTATATAAATGGATGTTCATACAAAATAGTCGATGGTAGTGTCCACCATTTTTTACGATATAAATAAATAAATATATAAAATTCTAAAATATCTACAATAAAATACAGATGATTTAGAGGAAATATCTTTTTCCACATCAATCCATCACATTCCATATAATACAAATAATAACTATGTTCTATCTCTAGATTATAGACCCTTACATGATCTCAAATACATAAACTCTACAGTGACCTCAAAGGTCCTGTGTAGAGTGTTGGGATAATTATCAGTAGGCTACCACTATATCCCTATATTATAACAATAACCATGCAGGTGTGTACAAATACTAATAAATAAGAAATAAAAAAATATAATATTTAAAACAGATCAAATTTTAATCCACAACCACATATAAGAACTCTACATGAATCTAACATACAAGATATACATTTTCTATGTACCCTGAGTAATATATATGTCATATAAAATCTATATGAATATATAAATATCTATACTAGAATATAAACATTAAAAAAATAAAATGGCATCCCCTATGAAAAAAATCTAGTTCAACCATCATTTTCCAAATAAAAAAAAACATTGAACGTCATGCCAATAATCTATTAACAATCATCCACATTGAATAATCATGAATGTCCTATAACACTCAGACCATAGTATAAAATATCATGGTCGTCTCAACACCAAATGTAATAAGGCCTAACAATACCTATCACCAAACATATAACCATTGTTGACTGAAAATCCAACGTACTATGAAAAATTGATGTCAATCATCTTGAAATCTATTCACAATGACCGAATGTATCCCAGAGATCCTCATCCCCCAACTCAGAGTCCCATCTCCAGCAAGTAATAGAGAATCATCATCAACATGTTTCTCTATGGGAAGCATCCACATAATAAATCTAAAAGTCAAAACCATCACCCAAGTTGTATAGTAAAAAAAGAACTCCACAACATTGAGTTGTCAAAATTACCTCAATTGAGTCACATATACATATATATATATATACATATACATATCTATATATATATATTTTCATGACTCTAATGAAATATAAGATGATAAAAAGGGGTAAACCACTATCTAAACTATGTCGTGTCATCTGACACCTCGTTCAACATTGATCATGTTGCAATATATAGATGGTAAAATCCATCACCAGTACTGAGAGCCATTATATCATCTTGACGAACTCCTTTCCTCAATTGGATGACCAATTCAGGTGAACCACGTTATCATCATAACCACATGTATCCAATGGAAATTCCAATTTCTTGATCTATGTCCCCACTTTTTTGGGGATTAACATCCCTTCAATCCTTATTGAAAGCCCGTCATATTCCAATTTAACCTAGATATTTAATTTAATTAAATAAACACACCTAAAATAAAAATAAAATGTTGTCAAAATCCACCTCACAAGCATTATAATATGAAATCATTGAATATGGAATGCATAAAAGAATCTGTTAATATTAACTAATTATTTAAATGAATGGGATCAAATTATTAAGGGTGTATCCTTCTCAACTGAAGTAGTGTATATAGAATGCACACCCAAATCACCCACCCAGCCACTGGTAAAACTAAACAACACATTTATCATAGTAGTAGATGATTTATTATATGAAATCCGCATATAACCTAGGAAAAATATAATGAAAAAAACATTTTAGAATAATACCCTTAATGTAAGAGAAAATATGTTACATGGATGTAGCAATCCATATGTTGGGATAAATAGAAAAAAAATTCAAGAAAGTTGATAGTCTTAAGGATCCAAATGTGATGCATTATTCAGTCAGACTATTTTTCTATTCAATCTCCAACTATGTGGTGCTCTCAACATAAACACCACATGTGCATGGGAAAGGCCTACTATTTATGAAACCATTCCCAAACAATGGAAATTCCCAATATAAAAAACTAAATAGTTTTCACATGTACATGAGTCCCATTATGTATAGGATGATAACATTGTCCGAGGCAACTAGGGTTACCAATGTTTTCCCCCAGTGGACTTCATAGTCTTTGAAAAAGATGGACCCACCCTGTGAAATCTAAAAAACGAGTTTCAAGGACCCACTGCACCTGAAACACTCATATATCCTTGAAATACATTATGATTATTAAAAATCTTCTAAAAATAATTCATTGGATAAAATACTATTACAACTGGTCTCCAATGATCAATAGTAAATATGGTCTTCTCACCAAACATAAAAATTGAAACTCTTTGGGATATTCATCCCCCTACAAAAAATAAGAAGAAACATGCACACACATTATTTGGTAAATAATAAATTAAATTATTCTATATTAGGGTATATTAGAAAAAACTGTACATATTATATGATCAGTAAAAAAATTTAATAGTCATTTAACATTTTTAAATTCATGGGATAAGTATAAACAATGATTTTGATTAAATTCGTTTTTGAAATGGAAGAATTCATTAATAATTTGGAGGATATTTTGAAACATAATTTATTCCTCATTTAGATATAGAATTTAACAAATGGATTCCTTTTATTAAATAAGGATGTTAATATTTTGAATGTAGGTGCCCTTGAGTTTTAGTCAATGTGAATAGTATCAATGGTAATGTTTATTATGTTATTAGATGGTAAGTCGGGTTAATAAAGGTTAAAACAATTTGATAGGAATAATTTTTCCTATCATAGTTATTATTGGAAGAATTTAATTCAGCCATTATCACCCTTGTCTTTAACAATATATTTTTTGTCGAAAATGTTGTCTGAAAATTTATATATATCATTTAAATCAATGAATTTTACAATGTGTAACTTTTTTAGTTTAATATATATCTTATGTTCTCACATTGGGTAAAAATAATGTGTTCAATTAATCTTATATTTAATTTTGTGAGTAAAGAAATTATATTCAAACATAATTTTGTTTGTTATATTTATTGAATGAATAATACCATAATTTTATTTTTCAATGGTAATTGAATATTTATTAAAATAAAGAAATAAATAAAAATATTTTAATCATATTAGAAATTATATAATCCGAATGAGTTAATGTGCCACATATATTTTCTTGAAATATTAATCACATTATGGAGTTTTGAAATCACTATATTTGAATTCAATCATAGTCATAATTTATTTAATATCAAAATAAATGAAGTGTTATAAGTAAAATAAATATCATTTTGTAATAAATAATTATTTATTAATTGTTATAAATTTTATAAAAATACTTTATTTTAATAAATTAGTTGGATATATTTTTTATCATCATCCGTTTTCATTAAATATTCTATATGTTCTATTTTAGTTAATATAGTAACAACTTAAGAGTAAAACCCATTGATATCACTGTAAAAGATAAAATGGTTAACGTGGGAGAGTGTGTAGATAGAAATAAATGATATGGGAGAAACAATTCCAAAAAATTAACTAAATTTTAATGTATGAGATTATTTTTCCACATCCTCATATTGGAGTAAATATTATCAATTAATATTCATTTGGACACCGTAATTAAAATATATTAATTTCATAATTTTTTAAATTCCAAAATTTATTCTTTCCTCAATTATAAATGTTTACCCCTCGTATCACATATTATCTCCACATTGAGTCATCCGATTCAAATATTTCATAATTAATACATTATAATCCTTCATGAAAACATTTCATATGATCTTGTTTTCCCACAATACATCCCAAATTATTGTCAATATAATAACAAAATTATTTGTTACAGTAAAGATAGAATTTTATTAACCAATCACTTTATTTTATATTTTTTATATTGAATTGATATAAAAATGTTAAATTATTAATAAGAAGTTGTAATAATTGTATAAAATTATTTTGTAATTCCATTATTCTTATTAACAAACCGTTATACCACTAATAATGACTAAATTAAAAGTAATGTATCACTCATGAATGCATATGGATTATCGTAACAATGTAAAAATATAATACATTTATCATTTCCACCATTCATCGATGATTATTATTATATTTTCATGATTATATATGACATTTATGACATAATTTTACTTCTGAATTTTAATATCATTACATAATTATTACTTTCCAAAACAATTTATAATGTTAATTTTTCTTGTTAGAACAAGTTGATAACCACCATAATGCAGAGATGTGATTCAATTTAAGACTCAACCATACATAGAGGGTAATAAAAATTTAGTTCATAATTATATTTTATTTATATTTATTAATTATTATTCTTTTATTTTGAAATAATATATACATATTTTCCTCTTCATCATTCAGTATATTGAAATTGCATTTATGCTTACATATGTCCACCAATATATATAATCATCGAAATTTATTTATCAATTTCTACTTTTATAGATGATTAAATAAATATAAATTGATGTTTCTGGAATTTTTATGACAAAATAATATTTTATAGGATTATAGTATATGTTTATTAAATATAAATTTATTAAACCGGAGTTTAAGGAACTATTGACTAATGATGATATTTTGATATTATACATTTATTTAACTTTTATTTCATTAGGAAACATTCCATCTTAAGCAGGTAATTATTAAATGAGGTGAATATAATGGGAATGTGTGACTTTTTTTATAATTAGATTTTAAATAAATGGGATATTATAATCCATAAAATCATTTTTATTTCTTTTAGTTATATATAAAAAAATGATAGAAGTGATAGGGTTTTATGTTAGAATATCATTGACTATCAGTATTGATTATGATTAAATATCAAATAATGAAAATGTTTTATATAAATATAAGTATAATCATGAAAGATAATATCTTAGTTCTCTTTTATAAGTTTAATTTCATCTGTTAATTCATCATTATTATATTTCTAGATACCTGAATAATTATTTTAAAGAAGAATAACCTTATATCCCTCTTTGGTGAAAACCCCATATTATTATTTATATATTTTTTCAAAAACAATATTAAAAATGTTTTTAATATTATCTTATGATTTTAAGAATTCATTTTTCCCATTATTAAGGTTATAATCAATGTTTTTGAAATTTTTATTCTATTCAAATTCTAAATTAGGAAATTTTACTACATTTTAAAAAATTGTGAAATGATTGTTTTACATTATCAAATATTACATTAATATAATTTCCCACTTCCCTAACAGATTAATTATTTATAGATCACACTCAATTACTACAATGTTATTACCTTAAAAAGGTTTTCTATAATTATGGGAATTTATAAAATTACATTTCAATGTGAAATGGATAGTTTCCTCATGAAATGATTCTTGTGCTCGTTCAAGATCATTTTACATAATGGATGATATCTATTGTTGTTACTTTTGATTTAATGGGGTTATTATCCAATAATACCACCCTTATTATTTATATATATTTATTATTATTATTATTATTATATATTAATGAATCCAATAATTTATTATAGGTTATACAAAGATTCAATGATGAAATGATTATACTATCCATTTATCTACATATTATTCTATAATGATATTTTTTAAAATATCATTTATATTCATTGGATTTAATGTAATGAATTTTTAGAGTTATTTTTGAACTCATATGTATGAAATTTTCATGAGATGTTTGGGACCTATATCTCACTCCAATGTGTTAGGTCAGGATGTATAACTACTGAGCTAAATATGTCATATGTTAATATAATATCATCTTTACTATTATAATCATTGACCTGGTTTTTGTAAATACCCAAATCATGACGTACATGTACATTACATTACATTTGAGGAATACTTAATATATAACAAAAACAGACACACAAGGACCATAATATTTTAGTGTCTTTGGAAACTCAGAACATAATCTTCTAATCTGGATGAATGATATTCAACATCTCCCATAACGATATTCCCCTTTTTTATTACCTAAAACCTTTCTTTATATCCTGGGGGAAAGAAAACATATAAAGGGTGAGCTCAAATTCTCATTAATGGTAAGCATGGATAAAATAAAAAAACTATATACATTTGAACTTCAAAACATGATCATAAAGTTTACACATCAAAATCATGAGTAGTGAATTAAATCTTTTCAGTACGTAAGGCATAGGTCACTAAGAAACATTAATCATGATAAAATAGAATTTGAATAAATACTTTAATTGTGTAAAACCATTAATCACATGATATGATTTCCATAGTATCCAAGGCATTGCTGCCAAGACCATCTTAGTGGACGGAGTCCCATTATGAATCGAGTTCACTCCTCATTTCAGTCCTGTAACACTGAACCGGATTAACTTACCATTTCAACCATGTCTATCTCATGAGATATAAATCATTACCTAATTCCTTGGAGGGAGATATAGGTCACAACCATCTCATAATGAAATCATTATTACGTGTGCCACAACATAAACATAAATCATTAATCATAACCTAATGAATAAAATGTGTTTCATAAACATCATCCCATCATAACATAATCCATATAAAACAAATGGATATTATTTCATAATAAGATAAGTGAAACTATCTAAATAATAGATACATTATACATGAAACATACATATTTGAAATAATTTCATTATATATGAAAAATGGTTTTGATAAAACACTTGAAATGAATTCTTGAGGAATATATCATTTGTTCTTCAAAATCAATTTTTTCACAAAATACCATGAAATTTTTAAAACAAAATGATTGTTTTGAAAATAGTCATTAAATATTATAGAGTATGCTTCTTGAAAATAAGATGTTATGATACCGTAAAAATTTCCTCATACCGTATAAGTTAACAAATGTTCTCCTCTTACTTTTGTTGGAAAAGTCAAAAAGTTCCTTGTATGGTAAATAAAAGAAATATTCCATTCATAACATGCGTTAAAATTCAAAAATGGGTAAAAATGAATTTAAGCATACATACAAACAATTTTTTAAAACAAGTACATGGATGATAACAATAACACTAGTAAATACTTACGAATAAACAATCTCTGATAAAAATGAAATTGTAATAATTATCCCTTACCTTATATACAATTTCATTCATATGTGTCTAGGACTCTTGTTTAGTGGGTTTAAAAATAATATTAACTTGTAACAGAACCATAATAATATTTATGATCTCATATATGATTCAATTACGACTTTATATAATCTATTCAATTGTCAATTCCATGTTAAAGCAGTGTTTTGGGTAAAATTGTTTCTTTTACCATCCTTCTTTTAACATGAAATTATTAATATGATTAAATAGATCATGATTACATAATTCGAGAATGTAAAACATTATTTATATATAATATATATTCATAATATACAAATATATAATAGATCTATAAATGGAAGGAAATAAACCGTTCTTGGAGATGGTAGGTCGTACGTACACATGATCGTTCTTCTTAGTTTCCTTATTGAATTTAATTGAATTAAGTAGATGAAATACACATATATATATACAGTAGTATTATTATATCATATATTTCATGATTACCTATTATATATACTTTATAATCATTCTTGAATTGTTAACATGGAAAAAGAATCTCATCGCTTCGTGGAGACGGTAATACGTATGATCGCACGAGCGATGATATCATTCCCATATTTATAAAATGGAATTGGAGTGGATGATATGATATCCTAGAATCATTATGATGTCATAATAATCATATATAGTAATTCATTAAACCATTATACCCTTCCAGGTATGGTGGTGGTGGAAAAACATATTACACCTCAGCGTGGAGACGATATTCCGTACATACACATGCGCGGTGATTTCTTTTTCCGTATGATGGATAGAAGTTGAAATAGGGTTTTTTTTATATTTATAATAACATCACCGTATATAATTAATATTTATTTTATTACGTTATAATGAAAAAACTAAATAAGAGTAAGTATATGAAGAAAGAAACTTGGAATAGTCGGTAGAAGAGATTACCTCTTCCTCAGCGCACCTCCTTTAAATATCTTATTAGGTCACTAGAGTTGGTATTTTGAGAATACCATAACCTCTATGATATAACTAGAGATGTTAAGAAGAGAAATTGGGATGTTTTGGCCAATATTAATGGCTCAAAAGTTTTTGAAGTGAAGAGGGAAGGGGAGCCCTTTTTATAATGGAGGAGAGTGGAACCTTTAGTAATAATTAAAATATTATTATATAATAAAGTCATATTCAGTTTATAATACCTCCAAATTGATTTATTTAGAATTTAAAGTGGAGATGGGTCGAATTTCACTCCAACAATTGGTTTTAGAGAAGTTTAGGTTACAATTTTAACATTATCATTTAGATTTTACTCTTAGTTAAATAATTTATCTTTTATCGAGTCTTCTTTTTTGTTTACACTATATAGAAATAAACAGACTATAACAAGCCAAAAAACCCCCAAGTGGGTCATTATTAATATATATAACCTTATCTAAGTCATTTGGTAGAACCATATATTATTAGGTATATAATAACAAGTAATAATATAATATTTGTTTTAAAAAAACAATTTTATATTAATTTTGACACTACTTGGTAATTGATATTTTTGAAAATCATAAAAACTTGATTAGGTTGAAAAAACTAAATTTAATAAATTCTAACATGTCATATTTACGTAGAAAATTAGTGGAATTCGTAAAAATTTTAATATTACATTTATTTGGGTATTTATAACATCAATTATGTTAATATTTAATTAATAAGGTAATTACTTAATCGTCATTGTGTCATAAATAAATTAAATTATTTAATTTCTAAATATTATAAATAAAATACCATTATGTATGAAATATTTTTATCTTTATAATTAATATTTATAGACAAATTTATCTTATGTATAACCCTATATTAAAATCTTTTTATTTATTAAAAATTTATTTTAACTATTTTAACTCTTCTTTAAATAAAATAATAATAAGTGTCCTAATCTAATCCAAGTGGACCTAAAGGGTAATATTTTATTCCTACATTTTTTTGGTCAAATTACACTTATCCAATAGAGTTAAGACATTTGACGGGGTAATAATAATAACAATTTTACCCTTAATTACCATATTTCATTTTCACCATGGTAAATAATAGTTAAATGTTACTATTCACCAAAAAATTAATTTTTTCTTATTGAACCACATTTTACTCCTTTATATTAAATGTGTCTCTCTGATTTTCGAAATAACACTCAAGGAAGTGGTAAAATTATATTTTATGTAAATTTTCAAATTCTCCTAGGAGGAGGGTAAAAGACGGTGAAAAGTTCAATAAATTTTTTATATATCCAAAATTATTATAAATTGACTCAAATTAATTACATTGAGCTTATATAGTTATTATGTATAAATTTTTACCTAAATAAATTTAAGTAAAATAAATATTTATTTAAATAAATATTTTTTTTATAAATAGAATCCCAATGTTTTCACTATTAATAAAAAATTTAAAGTTTTCATAAAAATAAAAAAAATTCACCCTAAGATTATTTTGATACATCAAATCAAAAAATGAATTCCATTTTGAAAGATAAAATTTAAAAAATTAAAAAAAGTGGGTATTATAATTCATAACAGACTGTTCATAATAATATTATAATAATGCATCGTTTAGTGAAACTTTGTATTGCGTACTACTCACGCTATCGAAGATGGTCTTTATTGCTTTTAACGCAAGCCAAGTCAGGGCTACATGTAGTGAAATATCTGTTTTGTGTTTCTTTTAACATAATCAAAACTTATTTCATTTATAAATTAAAACAAATCAATACTTGATTTTGCGTAGAATAATTTCCACAAAATGAACTTGAAATTGTGTGTAGCATGAGCCAAAAATAGTGTTGTGTATACTGCAAGATAATACGGTGTTGCGTATAGTACAAGCTAATCATTGTATAGTGTATAATAGTAGACATAAAAGATATTAAAAATAATATATCTCATAATATCTTAGGGGGTTACATTCTACCCACTAAAAATAAATTTCTGCCTCGAAATTCATCGGGGATATAAATTGTTTACTACTTAAATGTTTCTTTCATAGAAACCCACATCCTAAAAATGAATTCAAAAAAATCATTTTAAAAAGGGAAGATAAAATCATAATATTCACCCAATGTATATTATCACTGGGATTCCACATAGAACAATATAGGCGAAAATATAGATATGGAAGAATAATCTAACCATCAAGTTTAGATGGAGAGTGGTAGAGGAAATGGGTATGAAAAAGTCAACAATAACAAAGCCATAATTTTTTTATGATCTATATAACCATATGATTCATTAGATATGAGGAAAATATGACTACATTTTTGGATTTCAAGATCATTTCCCTAAATTTGATGATATTGAAATTAGAAGTAATAGTTTATTGATTTTGGTAAAATCTCATCGTTTGTCATTCCTTGGACAATTTCCACATCATCCCTTAATTAAATGAAGTTGAATTTGTCATTTGTGAAGTGTTATCAGATCATGTGATAGAAATATGGGTCATTCCATTTTTTTAAAGAAAAGGTTACAAAATGTTTTCAAAAATACATAAGTCCATATATTGTGAGATTAATCATATATGGTTCCTAAAATGGACTTATAATTCATATATGATACTGGTTAATATAATAAAACTAGTTTTTACTAATTAGGTACATCCTGTAGGCCAGTGGAAGACGATAAAGGCCCGTTTCACTTCGGCTGTGTGTTTGATTCCCACAGCCTTGTCCGACATGACGGGTTGTGTCTTGTCCTGTAGGTTGTCCTTTTTCTAAAACTACATTATTATAACATTCCATCAATAATATTGAAAAAAAATTTAGCAATAAAAAATACTAACTTATTTCCAACATAATCCATTACAATCTTTAGGATTATACAAAATACTTATGTCTAAGCTCATAGTATAAATAAAATAATTACTACAAATTTCATCTTCCGAGCATGTGAATACCACCACTTACCCCCATATATCATACTATATATCTTGAAGGTAAAAGTGCAAACATGTTAATACCTTAATCAATTATTTTCCTTAAAAATGAATACCCATGACCCATAGTGAAAACATTAATGCTATCAAAATTTAACACATTCGACATAATAAAATACCAAAATTTCTATATACTCAAACCATGATATAACATTGTCCTTATATCAGTCATGAGCTCATTTAATTTTTTCATTATCGCTTCATTATGTACATATCATCTTCTTTCCAAAAATATTTCATTCAATTTTGATGGTTACCTGTACCATATAATTATTGAAAACCAATACATTGATACTACAAAAATTCCACGATACCATAAATGATATTCCATGATACTAATTTGAAATCGGATTGCATAAACACTTAATCATTACACAACATCATTTTCATACTCAAAATCACAAATTGTGATCGCATGTGACTTCCCTTAATCCATTTCCGTAAGTGGTTGCTCACGTTGATCATCATTAACCCATGGATTAGGAAATTGATTAGCATAATGCCCCATTTCCTTTCACTTGAAGCATTGAAGTGTTGGTGGTGTGTTCTCTATAGACTTTTCTTTATTCACAACATTAGCAACACTTTTTCCATTACATTGTCACACAGCTGCTCGGTGAACATCTTTTCCACAATTAATACACTTTATAATCCTTTAAGACTATCTCCTATATTCTTCTTTTCACACTTTGATCATAATGAAACATTCACATTATTTTCACCATTATTCTGATATTTCTCTGTGATCTCCGTCTTTTATTTCTTGCCAAAACCATGAGATTGATATGTAACACCAAATTTCATTTCTACCATGAGAGTACAACGCAAAATTTCTTCCTAGATTCTGAAGTCTCTTATAGATAATGCACTTCGAAGATTTGGTTTTAAGCCACTGAAGATTCGATCAACTTTACTTTCAGGTTAGATGATAATGCCAGATGCATACCTTTGAATCCTTGTAAAATTCACTTTGTATCTACCAAAAAACTCATCATCCATTTGGTGAAGCTCAAGGAACTCATATTCCATCTCTTTTCGAAGAATACTAGGTATGTAATTATTGAAAAATAAGTTCTTTAACTCATCCCATTCCATGTATTCAATTTCATCTTAGGGCCTTGTATTGTTAATTAGAATCCACCACCGGTCTGCTTTAACTTCTACCCAGTGAAAAGCCAAAATAACTTATTCATGTTCTTAATAATGAATATCAAAAATAACTTTTCAATGGTACTAATCCACTGTTCAGCAACAAGTGGATCAGAATACCCACTGAAAGAAGGTGGACGTTGACTCGTGATGGGCTTAATAGAACATTGTTCCCTTCTCTGCTCATTTGGAAGTCCAGAATGATTCATAGCTTTTTTAATTATAGCAATAAAATTTTTCACTCCATCTCCCATAACATTGGTTTGTTTAGGAGGAAAATCATTACATCATCCATTACATTGATAAACATAGTTCCTTCAGGTTCCCGCCATCATCTAAAACCAAAAAAGAATAGTATGAGAGGAAAAAATCATGCTAGGGAAGACTACATAATAATAGGGGAGCACCATCAATATAAAACATTTTAGGGTTAATTCTATCATTGTTACCATAATTATATGATTATAACTAATACTCATACATAACGTTATGGACATCCCTATACATACCATATAAATACCTCTAGGGATCTCACTAAAGTTCTCGCATCCTAGTTTCCAAAGGTTGACTGATACTTTCCTCTGATACCAACTGTAGAGACCCAAAACATGATGTACATGGACATTACATTAATTTTTCGGAACACATAATACATAATTAAAACAGACACACAAGGACCTTAATAGTTTAGTGTGTTGGGAAACTTGGAACATAATCTTATAATGGTGGTGAACGATCTTCAACATCTCCCATAAAGATCATCCCCTTTTTTTCTTACCTAAAACCATTCATTATATCTCGGGGAAAAGAAAACATATAAGGTGTGGGCTCCAATTCTCAGCAACGGTAAGCATGGAGAAAATAAAACAAACCATGTACATTTGAACGTGAAAACATTAACAAAATGTTTACATATGGAAATCTTGAGTTGTGAAATAAATCATGGTAGTACGTAAAGAATAGATCATAAAGGAACATTAGTCATGATAAAATAGCATGAGAATAAAACACATAATTTTGGAAAACAATTCAGCACATGATATGATTTCTATAGTTTCCAATGCATAGCAGCCACAACCATATTAGGGGACAAAGTCATTTTTTGAATCGAGTTCACTCCTCATTTCTATTCAATAACACAGAACCAGATTAAATTATCATTCCAGCCATGTCTATAGCATGATATATAAATCTTTAACCAATGCATTGGAGGGAGATATATGTCCCACCCATCTCATAATGAAATAATTTTACGCGTGCAACAACATTAACTAAAATCATTCATCATAACCCAAGGAATAAAAGGGGTTTCATAATCCTCATTTCATCATAACATAATCCATATAAAACAAATGGATATCATTTCATCATATGATAAGTGAGACAATCTAAATCATAGATACATTATACTTGAAACATAAAAATATGAAATAATTCCATCATATATGGAAAATGGTTTTGATAAAACACATGAAATTAATTCTTGATGATAATATCATCTCTTCTTAAAAATCATTTTATTTTGCCAAAATTCCATGAAATTTTTTATAGAAAAGGATTTATTTGAAAATAGTCATTAAATCATGAATATTATGCTTCATGAAAATAAGTCGTTATGATACCGTAAAAATCTGTTCATTTTGTATAAGTTAAAAAATATTCACCTCGTACTTTGGTCCAAAAAGTCAAAAAGTTCCTCGTATTTTAAACAAATGAAATATTCCATTGATAATATGTGGTAAATTACAAAAAAGGGTAAAACCAAATTTAATGATACCTAAAAACACTTTTTAAAAAACATGGACATGGATGATAACAATAACCCCAGTAAATACTTACGAATAAACAATCTCAAATAAGAATGAGATTGGAATAATTATCTCTAACCTTATGTCAAATTTCTTCTCTATGTGTCTGAGAATTATGTATACTGGGTTTATACATATTGTTAACTTGTAACAGAACCATAATAATATTTATGATATCATATATGATTCACATACAACTTTATATCATTCGTTCATTTGTCAATTCAATGTTAAAGCTGCGTTTTGGATAAAATCATTTCATTTATCGTCTGTGTTTTGACTGGTAATTATTAGTATGATTACTTAAATCATGATTAATTATTTCTAGAATATAAAACATGATTTATATATAATATATATTCATAATATACATATATATAATAGATCAATAAATGTAAATAAATACACCATTCATGGTGATGGTAGGTCATAAGTACGCATGAACATTGTTTTTCTTTTCCACATTGAATGGAATGGAAATAATTACATGAAATACATATATATATATGTATACAGAATAATTATTCTGTAATATATTTCATGATTACCTATTATATATAATATATAATCATTCTTGAATTGTTAACATGGAAAATGAATCTCACCACGTCTTGGAGACGGTAATCCGGACGTACGCACGAGCGATGATATCGTTACAATATTTTTTTTATGGAATTAGAGTGGATGATATAATATCTCTGAATCATTATGATGTTATTATAATAATATATAGTTATTCTTTTTAACATTAAACCCATCCATCTAAGGTGGTGATGGAAAAACTGAATACACCACGGCGTGGAGACGGTATTCCATACGTACGCACGCGCAGTGATTTCATTTTCCGTAGGATGGATAGAAGGTTAAATAGGGTTGTTTAATATTTATAATAATATATATGTATATAAGTAATACTTATGTTATTACTTTATAATTATACAACTAAATAAGAGGATGTATAAGAATAATGAAACTTGAAAGGGTCGGTAGAAGAGATTACCTCTTCCTCGACGCACCTCCTTTAAACTTCTTCTTAGGGCACTAGAGTTCGTATTTTTGGAAGACCATAAATTCTATGATAAAACTAGATATGTTGAAAATAGGAATTGGAATGGATTGTATGAGCCTCAAGGGTCAAAATGGTGTGAAGAGAAGAGGTAAGGGGTTCCCTTTTTATAAGGGAGGCGAGGGGTACATTTGGAATAACAGAAAATATTATTTTATAATAAAGTCATATTTTGTTTATAATAGGTCCAAATTTATTTATTTCAAAGATAATGTTGGGATGGTTCTAAATACTCTCAACCAATAGGTTTTATACAAGTTTAGGTTAATATTTTAACCTTATCATTTAGATTTAAATCTAAATTAAAAAGTTTATCTTTTACTGTGTCTTCATGTTTTCTTACAATATATGGTTAATAAACATACTATAACAAGAAAAACGAACTCCAAGTTTTTCATTATTAATATATATAACCTTATATAAGTCATTTCTCCAAGCCTTAGATTTTTTGGAATATAATAACAAAAAATAATATAATATTTGTTTTAAAAAACCATTTTTTCCAATTTTGACACTATTTGGTAATTGATTTTTGTTAAAATCATAACATCATGATTATTTCGAACAATGATAATTTAATAAATAATAACATATCATATTAACCTATAATATTATTTTATTTCATAAAAATTATAAAATTACATTTATTTGGGTTTTTATAACATCAATTATGTTAATATTTCATTAATAATGTAATTACTTCATCATCATTGTTTCATAAATAAATTAAATTATATAATGTCAAAAAATTATAAATAAAATACAATCATGTAAAGATGATTTTTATATTTATAAATAATATTTATAGTCAAATTTATCTTATGTATAACCCTATATTAAATATGTTATAGTTATTAAACATTGATTTTAACTATTTTAACTCTTTTTTAAATAAAATAATTATAAGTGTCCTAATATTATACAAGTGTAACTAAAGGGAAATATTTTAATCCTATGGTTGTTTTGGTCAAATTACACTTATCTAATAGAACTGGGACATGTTTTAGGGTAATAATAATAACATGTTTACCCTTAATTACCCTATTTATATTTAACCGTGGTAAATAAATGTAAACAGTTACAATTCACCAAAAAGTATTCTTATCTTATTGAACCACATTTTACTCCTTGATATTAACCATGTCTCATGTATTTTAGAAATTCCACTCACAAAAGCTGTAAAATTATTTTTTGTGTAAATGTTCAAATTCTCTTAGGAGGTGGGTAAAAGATGGTGAAAACTTCAATAAAATTTTTATATATCTAAATTTTTTATAAATTGACTGAAATGAATTACATTGATTTATATAGCTATTGTGTATCAATTTTTAACTAAACTAAATTTAAATAAAATAAATAATTATTTAAATAAAAAGTTGGTTTTTAAATAGTAACCCAGTGTTTTCACTATTCATCAAAAATTGAATGTTTTCCGAAAAATTCCAAAAATTCACCTTAGGGTAATTTTGATAATAAAAATACAAAAAATAAGTCCATTTTTATAAATAATATTTATAAAATTTCAAATAGTGGGTATTACTATTCATAATGACTAGTTCATAATAATATAATAATAATATCTCGTTTAGTGAAACATGGTATTGCGTACATCACACGCTATAGAAGAAGGTATTGATGGAGTGTAATGCCATCCAAGTCAGGGATTCTTGTATTGAAAGCTCTATTTGGTGTTTTGTATAACATAATCAAAAATTATGTCATTTATACATTAAAAAAATCTATACTTAATGTTGTGTAGAATAATTTCCACAAAACGAACTTTAAATTTTGTGTAACACGAGCCAAGAGTAGTGTTGTGTATACTGTATGCTAATACGGTGTTGCATATAGTACAAACTAATCTTGGTGTAGTGTATAATAGAAGAAATCACAGAAATTAAAAATAATATATCACATAAAATCTCGGGGTGTTACGGTTTTCATATCAATATGTTTTGGCAGGGTCTTAGATTTCATATCCATATATTTATGCATTGAAAACATTTAGATTTATATTATTTTATCATTTGACCTCTAATTTTAATCAATATGAATATTCATGGTATTTGTTTTGTGGTCAATATGATTATTCACAAACAAGATTTCATGTTGATAATTTATGCATGTACCTAGATTCATTTCTTTATGATTATATAAGGGATTAATTTCATGTAAATAATGTAATTAAGAAAATTGTTCCTAGATATGAGTTCCCCTAAATATATATGATTATGTGTATTCCAAAACAATTGATTATGAAATTAAATTTTATGGTCAATATTTAATTATACCTTTTCGACTCTTGTATGATTAACTGCTAAGCATTATTATATGACTCAAAATTATGGTCGG
Organism: Viscum album; assembly: GCA_963277665.1. Classification (NCBI taxonomy): domain Eukaryota; kingdom Viridiplantae; phylum Streptophyta; class Magnoliopsida; order Santalales; family Viscaceae; genus Viscum; species Viscum album. The sequence continues at coordinate 1,973,135,929 of OY728132.1, forward strand.
CGATATGCGGTGTATGTTTTTTAAATTTAAACACATGTTCTCATACGCTTACAATCTTTTTATTTTAATTTTACATTTTACATCTCCCCCATTTACCATTTCTAATAATATCATCTACCCCTTTATTATATATAATTTCAGTATGATATAAATGAATCTATTATGTACGAAAAGTCAAAAAAATTTGTTATTTATGGAAAACGATGTTTTGGATGATGTGGATCAAATATGAACTAGTTTCTTTATCTTATTTGTTTTGCAAAACAAATCATCCTATATGTTTATTGTATGAACCGTTATGCTATATAATGATTATTTATAAAAAATAATCAAATATATATGTATGAGAATTTATGGTCACTATGGTAGATAATTGTGAAGAAATATTCGAAGAGATGATGATGTGGTAGATATTAAATCCAATAATAATTATTCCCAAGAATAGACAAGAATTTATAGTGAAATTTGGAATGTCTACAATTTTTTAGTAGATATTATAATGTATTGTGATATAGTAGTATTCAATGGTCATTTTCAGCCATTACCCCATTAGAGAAAATACTCAACACATGACATTGAGTTTCTTGGATTGGTATATGGATTTAAATGGCGATGGAACAACCTGGGCAATGAGATATTATTGTATATAATGACCAAAAGTGTCATTGATATATCTACTCCTATCATTACCTAAATTTTCCTAAAATAAAATGGTGGTGTACATGAAGATATATGACTTAGAGGTGGATTATTTCCATGGGAATGTAAATGTAGAAACAAATATGATTAGATAGAAGATGAAGAAAATGTAATAATTGAAAAAAATTTGAATATTTTTTGATGTGGTAGTTTAGTAGAAGTACCTTACCTGTAAATGGTATAATTGGAAATAATTAAATCATCTCAATCACCATTAGGTATCCATTGGATTCAAATTGGTATCTAGTGTTATTCAATAGAGCCTAGTTGGGAGATTGATTATATTAGTGTTTTTTTAAATACATTTTCTACTCATATTTATTTACTCTTACATGATCCATTTGATTCCAAACATCCTAATGACCCTCCATGGTGATTTGTGAGCAACAAATTCCCTTTACAACTCATTATATTGATGCCAAAATGTCGTATAGATCATGATTTCTTCATTTGGTGAGTTTTTTATTCACTGTAGATAAATTTTCTTTTCATTTAAAATATGTAAACCAAATAGATCATTGATTTTTTTTTACTTTGATGGTATTGATATGGTGTAACAACGGTTTTATTGATCATTGATAGAGTCAACACTCTTATTGAGTAAACAAGCATTTGTTCAACCATTAGACAATTGTAAATATTGGATGATGATCACATCAGGATTTGGTTGTTCTATTGTATTCAAATGGTAACTAATTCCTTCGATCATAACTTCACATAATGTCGAAATCCCATAACATTAGAACATATTTTAATCCGTAACTATAAATTTTTTTCAATCATGTGTATCCCATGACCCCTCTATAAATGCTTCATCACAAGATAATTTAATGTTTCATCTATTTCATTCATATAAATTGAATTTATTATGATGCTCGCATGATTTTTCATGATTCAAGATCAACCATTTTCATTAAATAGTCTTATTTGTTATTATAAAATTTATGATAAATGTTCACATGGATTGATCCAGTTGGAATGTCCCATATTAGGGATGTGTAATTGTATTGGGAATCATGTAATGGACTATCAAGTTGAGGGATATGTGTCATCTAGTTTTTTTACAGCACCATAAAAGGGGAAAATTCTTGGTTAGATTTATTATTACAGTAAATCATATGTTTATTGATCTATTGTTAAAAATACTGATCATATGAATTGAGATTGTATTATATAGTTCATTTTGATATCTGTTTAATGTCATGGAAATAACTTTTTTAAATATTAGGGAGTTATTTCAAATGACATTGGTGGTTTTCAAAGGATTATTTTACACACAGTATAATTCATAATTATGGTGGACTTTTAGATACCATGACTATGGATTCGATGATGGGAAATGTGTATCAACAATATTTTTTTATTTAATTTGTTCAAATAATTTTAAATTTTCTTATATATTTTGTTACATGAATCATTGAGTTTTAACAAACAACTATATTATATTATGTTTATATATATATAAGAATTTAATAACCTACTCATTAACAATCATGGTATGAATAGTAATAACAAAAATATTTATATAATATATTATTTTGTTAGATATTTAAAATATATTTATAAATAAGTAATTTCATTTTTTGATGACTTTATATACCATGAAAATAAATTTCATGTAAAATTTTATTTCATTGCTTTTTGAGACAAATTAATAAATAATTTTTTCACAATATTAAAATATTTATATTATACAATGAAATGAAATTCTATATTTAACATGTCAAATTTAACTTTATATGAGTATTTGATAATTTTGTAATAAGATTAAATTTTTTACAACAATTGATGAATACAAATTTTCATTAAAATATGCCTTTTCATATAATTTATTTAATGATATTAATGGTAAGATACCACCTTTTTATATGAATATACCTCTTTAATTTTTTAATTGATCATATTTTTAGGCATTCTAAATTGTCTTTGATCCTCAAGAGAGGATTATCATTTGGATAAAGATATATTTTATTGTGTAAAATGACCAAAATATTGGGCATATTTTTGAATTAATGAAGTCTAGGTAAAAATGTGTTAAATTGTATTATGAATGATTCATATCAATTATGAATTCATTGATGATGGTTCAAGTTCGTTTTTTAAAAATTCAATTAATTCTGTCAAGATTGAATTTACACGTGATGTAAAATCATGTCCGTACATGTAAATTCATTTAAGAATATTTCCAAAAATGAATACAAGTCCCGAACTACATCATTATGATAAATGGTTACAAAATGTTAATTTAAAAAATGTGGTGTGTAGTGATTGGGTTGGGTATAATTACACAGAGGTAAAATGTCATTCATTGTATATTAAATTTTACAATTATATACCATGTAATACATTTACAAGTCAAACACTTCTAAGGATCAATGATTATAAGTTTTGTTGTATGCCTATATTTTCAATCCAGTTGAGCAAAGACCTCCTCTCTCAAGACCATGGTGATATCTAGTCTAATTTGGAGACTCCTGTTACAATTTTTATTTTCTGTTAAGGAAATTAATACCATGGGAGATTTATTGTTTATGATTCCCTATCTCTTATATTATTCTATAGTTATGGTGTAGGGAACAGTTTACCACGGTTTTTTACGGTTTTGATATTCTACTTTTCTAATCTAGTTTCCTTCTTGAGATTTTCTCTATAATTATTCTTATTGGAGTTGGCTATTGGATGAATTTTTTGATCTCTAGATAAGGTTAGGTGGTATAAAAGAACTACATATTGTTGTTTTAATTATCCATTCTGTTATATCGTTTAATGTTTTTGACACAACTTGCACATTAATTATATGAAAGATTAGTTATGATGAATCAAAAAGTTGATAATTCCTTGGATATCTTCAATGTTGATGGTTTTGTGACTGATAATTTGGATACATGGTGGGTGAGATAACCTTTGAATAATATTGAATTCATTAATGTCAAAACATGTGTATAACATGACATGAGAACTTAGTTTATTTCATGATACAAAACCACTATGGTAATTGATTTTTATTATTGATTTGTATATGTCTAATATGATATTTTTTGTGAAATCGTTAATGTTAATTATTTATCATGAACTTGATAAACTATATGGATAATTGTATGGAAATGGAAATTTCCAACATTAACCATTGATGTTTATGATATTGTGTTTTGATAAAATTTATAATATGAAATGTGAGGTGGTTCATGATCACAACCTTATATAGAGTCCTTACTCCATTATACTGATGTAATGATTAATGGAATGGTATACCCAGATATTTAAAATATTATATAGAGGGGTGTGAATAAATTTTTAAAAAAAATTACATAGCGTTGTTCCTTGGTACTAAAACTATTATATAGTTTTCTATCCTTGAATGTTGAATTTCTTTCATAGAGGGAATGTACCGGATTTTGAAATTATTATATGTAGTGATTATCCATTTAATGTGATTATTACATAATTTATGGTTACGAAAGTCATGGTTATACTACATGGTTAATGATATTATGGCAAGAAAATGATGAAACTCAATTATTCAATTATATTATGATGATTAATAAATGTAACTGTTATCTATTTATTACATGCACATATTGTAATTCTAGTTATGTTTAAAAATAGAAGTTTCATTTTATAGATTATTACCCACAAAATATTCATGCTAAAATTGGGTACCAAAGAAGATTAGATGGGCATAAAACTGGAAAAGCCCATGTGACCTTGCGACTAATTATTTCTTGATGAATGGTCCATAGTTGGGAGAATTTTATAAATTTAGAATCATGAAAAGGGTGATTTTTGTTTATTTATATTAGATTGTAAAATCATTAGTATTAAATTATATTTTATATTTGAATACATTCAACATGTCATAATGTTTCTATTTTAATCATTATTGGTTCTTACATGTAATTTCTAGTTGTCTATTGTAATATTTATGATATTTTAGTTACAATAATATTTATTTAAATTTTTTAATTTTTATATTTTAAAATTATATATCAGGAGGTATAGTCTCTCCATTATACCCTTCACTCCCCTAATGATAGTTGGAGTAACATTTCATATTGTGAGGAACACATTTAGTTCCCATTAAAAGCCTGATTTGGAATTGTGAGGTCATTTTAGATTTGGGATTTTACCTATAAGAATGATATAGTAAGGGTTTTCATTTCATTTCATTTATATTTTGGAAAGGTAGAAATGAATCACAGATGTGTCGGTACGTGGAAACATTCTTTTTCATGGGATTAGGAATCTGATATATGTGCTAATGTGTGAGTACATAGGGATGGTATTTCTATATATTATATTATTTTATTATGGTTGATTTTAATTCAACATAGGTGATTCACATTGGGTGTAATGTTTTTATTTCTTGATATTGATACTCATGGATTGGTATGGTGTGAGATTTGGATTCATGCAACAAGCTAGGTACATAAAAAAATATCAGGACATGGATCCTTGATGGTAGAGACATATATATTGGATGTGATGTATTTTCCTCGATGAACATTGTGATGTAATAAATATTATATATGACAATTAATGTTAATGAGAAATTTTTAATGATTAAATATTTATAGTAAATGTTAATAGGTATTATCCACGTGTGGTTCTTTATTTTAATTAACTACCATGGATGACATTGTGTTTATTCTATTATTCTTATTCTTGTGATTTTATTATAGGATTAGTCTACCAAATAATTTTAGAATTGAGAATATAGATAGATTAAATCCGCACAAAATTAATGAGTCTAAATCAGATAGTATTCTATTTCTTATGGACTATATGGATTTCTAGATTCACCATTGCTTCATTGATGGTCATGCGATACATAGAAAGGTAGAATTTTCATGTAATGAATTCAGTGTCTCATCTGATGAGATTGTTTTAGATTCAGTGTATACATATTTTCAATTGATATAGAGTCCCCAATACCTCAAACATCAATATTGTGTTAGTCTATATGATCTTCATGAACCCTTACACAGATGTAGATTGTAGGGCTAAGAATGTATCATATATTCTTCAGGAACCATGAAGGAATTTTGGGGTACAATATAGTGTAAGATATAAATCAAGAATAGCTATCATGGAATGATTTATAGGTTCTTTTCATGGGAAAAGTCTATATAGAGATGATATGGGATGAGAAGGATCATGATATTAGGCATCTTACTCAATAGGGAATGTTAGTGATATAATACACTCAATGTTTCTCTGACATGAAACAAATTGTTCTATAGATTTTAGAAAATGAAATCTCCAAAGAAAGTAATTTATTGGATGGTATTCACAATAAAATCAGGTCACAAGTGAATATATTTTAGTTTTTAGTGCTTCATATGTAATGAATAAATAGCTCATTATGGATGGGAATCTATGTGGGGCCTTTGGTAGCGAGTACGATATTTTAGAAGGGAGAATTGGGAGATATTCTTTTAGTTAATTTAATCACCCCTGGAGAAATTATCACCTATGAAAAAAAAAATTAATCGGGGAATGGTTAGTCATCACAACACTAATTTATATTGAAGTGATATAATTATGGAATCTTAGATCATAGGTGATGTTAGTGTTCATACCCCATATTGGTGTGTCATTTTTTAAATCAGTAGAGTTATATTAATAATTTAGGTAGGAAATTATCACAGGGGATAGGTAAAATGGAATCTGAATAGGTACCAGATTAAAAAAATGATATAGATACCTCATAAAAATAGGTAGAATAAGATCAGTAAGATGTTTAGATTGATGTATGGGTTGCTGTACCATATTTCAAGAGGGGAAGTATTGATAATATGGAATAACAAAAGGGAGTCATATTACATACCATTCATTATGGGGTAGACTTCTATATGATATCCAAACTACTATAACTAGTGTGGATGCCTGGATATTTACAATCATTGGTATATTTCATGAATTAATGAAAAGTAATTGGGTTTTCATGATACAGGTGCATCAAATTTGTCTTTTATCATCACAATTTTAAAATAGTTGGAGATATTATTGTGGAATTTTTTGATGTTTTTTTGACCATCAGAAAATCATTTGTAATGTGGACAGAGAAAATGAAATACATTCAAGATTTTTTAGATAAATTAGTTTCTAACCTTTTTAGGATTTTTTTTCTAGAAATATTAATGTATGATGTGATTCATCATATAGATTGGCTAGTTCTTAACCATGACCATATTATTGATCTATTGTAATTTATCCTTTATATTTAAAAATGTATGAAGTTATTATCACTATGTTGAGTGTGATAATAGGTTGGTCATTCAAGACCAATTCAATGGTGACTGGATTATTTCATGGAACATATAACATAAAATATTTTTATGATGGATTAATTAATTTGGATACATTACACTATTATTAGACTATATTTAGAAATATTTTCTTATGAGTAATATGAAATATCATTTAAGAGAAATAGATAGTTAGTTTTCTAATTTGTTCTGGTAGTAAATTTAGATATTATTCTATGTTTTTATATGGCATGAAAAATAGCTTGGGGTTGAATGTACCAATATATAATATAGTTAATTAAAATTCAATATAACATAGTACATTAAAATTGTGTTCCCTAGAAATTCTCACCACTAATGATGATTGGAATATAATCATACATGGGGATTATTGGAGATTTATCGTGATAATGAGAATGAACTATTATACCCATCCATGAATTGATGATATCTTCTATATGATGATATGTTCTATGATTTTCCATTATTTTTACTAGAGATTAGGTTACCACCCGTTCAGGGTGATGCCATCATATATATATATGATAAATTTTAGGATTATGTATGGATTGTATTAGTTTGTTCTGATATCCTTTGGTTTGATGAATACATTGATGGTACTCATGCACATAATTAATAGGATCATTAATAATTTTTTGTTCTATTAATGGTGTCTTTTTCCAAAGAATTTTTATTGTACTCGCATTCAACAGATGATCCTGGCCAAATTTTTGAACACATTTTCGGTGTATTTTGATGGTAATAGAATGAAGCTAAGAAATCCAAATTTATTATAAATATTGATAATGTGATATTTTTAGGACATTTCATGTCAGGGGTAGAATTATTAGTGGAACCATATACGATTTCATCTGTGGAATGATGTGAGAAATCAATTTTTTTTTGACATTTAGTGATTTTGGTTTATATATGGAATTACAATCCATTTATATAAGACACATCCAATTTGGATTAATCGATGTCTAGGTTGAGTATGATCATAGTGAAGCTTGTTTTTTCTTATGCTATTAAGATCCTTTTTTAATATATGAAAAAAATTCATAATTTTATATACCTACATTATCTATGACAGTTAATGACTATGACATGTATTTTGATCCATCATGACTTGGATCCAGAGATGATCTAATGTATCAGGATCAAGTGGGTACTTATGGATATAGATGTCTGAGACTCCATGATATGAATTAATCTACTCAGTATTTGAATGTAGATGTAGTATATCACAACATGAATTTTTATTGAAACTATCATTTGGGTGAGAGGTTTTTAGTGCACACTTACCATAAAATCCTTTGGTATATATATTCCTAGCGGGACTAAAAATTGATTGAGGTGTAGAGAATGTATCTTCAGTAATCCAAATTTAAATTTTCATAAAGAAACGATAAGGGAACCATTTTTGTGAATTCATTGTACCAAAATTCATCGATATATACAGTGCATGTCTCTTATGATGAGTGGTATATGATCTTCATTCATACATGTTTCTAGTTGTTTGGGAGAATCTATGATGATTATATCAGACATCTACCAATTTGGTAATATTCTTCATAACTGAATTAATAAAAAGATGATATCTTATCTAGATCACCTAGTTCGTTGAAATGGATTATATTTGGCGAGTAAGCAATTTTATTTTATCCCAGTATTGGAAATTCAATTATTTTTTCAATTTTGGGTTCATATGTTCAATAGTGTGATGCCGATGAGAGATTTTCATTCATCTAGAGAGTATGTTATTCTTGGTTTATAAATATGTATTGTGATAGATAAAGATAATAATGTTGGTTAGGAATGATTAATAGGGTAGCGAGATCCATGTAGTGATGCTTCATTAGTCAGCTGGTAAATGTCATGCTCTAGAGTTATGATAGGTTATTTTAGTATATGAAATTGTTGATGAGAAATGGGATGATGTCAATCCAGATTTGATGATGGGATTACCCAGGATACTCCATTAGAATGATGTATTATGGGAGATCATGTATCAATAGATGATTGTATCACACATGTTAAATATCATGGAGACTATCACTATTGATAATTTGGGTAGTTTGTACATGTGTGATATTTTTATTTTTCAAAGTCCTCCACAAATCATCATCTTTGAAAAATGTCATAATTTCATGTTGTGGTTTTGTAAGGGACTTTATACAGCTCTCGGAATGTAGGATATTTTGTTCATATCCTATTATAATAACATTGAATGTTGATTTGAGTGGAAAATTTATATCTTTAATGATATTTTACATGACTAGGTTTCATATTTTAGTGGTTTTTGGGAGTATAATATGTAACTGAAGTAATTTTTAGTAAACAATTAATCTTGGTTATTGAACTTGATGAAACATTTGGAGATTTTTATGGGTGGCTATAACATTAACCTCTTTTTCTGAGGGTGGTTGGTGACTCAGTTCATGATTACACTTATCTAATGCATTATATGTCTGAGAATGATCAACTTATTTGGTTTTGGTTGGTGACCATGTTGTGTGGGAAAATATTATACAGGCTATCAGATATGAGCAATGTAGATTGAGGATGGTAATTGTGTATTTATTCACATGTCACCTTGGTTGTGGAAATTAAATATCTAGAAATAGGGAAATTTATTAACAATTTATTTATTGTAGCTTGTGAATGTTGGGAGGGTCAATACAATGGTCTATAGATAATAATGTCATTAGATTTATAGTTCCATAAATAATTTGATTCATGGGTCATATCATTTATCAAATTATAATGATCTTTATTATGTACTAGGCATCGAGGTTGTCAAGATATGTGTTGAATAATCCTTTTAGGATATTGTGAGATTTATATTTAGGTAATGAACATTCAATTGGTTCATGTTATATGGGTTCGTTGGAGTGTTTGGAAGAAAACATAATATAGTGAATTTGATGTGCCAACACAATTGAATAAATAATACATGAAGACCCTAAATGACTGTTAAATCGCATTTTTAATGATTTATTATGTATTGGGGAGGTTTATATATCCCACATTTTTTTTGTATATCCTTCATCGAGTATTTCATTATATAATTTATATAATTATAGTCCAAGATCATGGCCATGATATGAAATATTTACACTCTGTGAATCTATATCACATGACATGTTTTGTATAATAAGGGTAATAGTATTTAGTGGAGATAGATTTTTTTCTCATATTCATAAATTGATCCCTTCTATTACATATTAATTCCAATTGCATGAATAACTCCTCTATAAATCCCTACATGTCATCCAAGATATTTTAGAATATCATCTTCCATTATGTACATCCCACTCATGTGGTCAATCATTAGTGAGTTGTTTTTCATATTTCTTCCCCTCACTTCAATTGATCATTGGTAGTGGTTAAGGATAATATTTGATAATGATTGTTTTGAATGTTGATATCGATATTGTTTGATATTTGTTCCTTATTATGGTCTTCTACACCAATATTATCGAAACGTTAACTAATTGAATGTGTTTTTAGATTTGTATATAATGTTATATGGAAGAAAACCTAAGCATATATTCTTTCTATGTGTCGTGTATATGTAATATTATGATTTTTATGTTACTACATGCTCATGAATTAATTGAATGTTAAATTATAATAAATTAGGTGTTGCAATATTCTATGGATTTCATTTTATTCAATTGTTTTGTGACCAAGATTATAGAGTCCCAGTTGTGAGAAAACCCATAAATAATGTTAAAATTTCTTATTCCATGATTTTTGTCATTCATGAAAAGACAACTTAGGTGGTTTTGTTACAAAACATATCCATGTAAATAGGTTATAAATATAATTGAAATTGATATGTATTATATGATACTATCGGGTGAAAAAAATAATTATTGTGGTTTTTGGACTCGTGATAAATTTAATTTCTTATTGAAGGAAAAATAGTTATATATTAATTTGTACACTAGTGATTACAATATGATATTGGTAAATAATTGATATTATGGCTTGTTTTTATATTTCTGTTTTAATTCATATATAGTGGACTCATCATAGATTAATTATCTCATAATTATATAGAAGTATAGACCAAGATTCATGCTGGAATGCTTACGTAGAGGGAAATATCATTTGTTGAAATTCTAAAATTGAGGTGAATTTTTGGATATAGACATTTTATTATAGGGGAATTCATGGATTCTGAATTAATTTTATAGATGGATATGAATCAATATTGTAATTCATATATATATTCCTAGATATTTAAATGCTTATATTGAGTGATTTTAATGTTTATCGGATAATGCCATGGTTTGTGGCTATGGTTGTCTTGTTTGAAAAACTTGATCAGAGTTATAACATCATGGTGATGAATGGGTGTTATTGATGTATTATATTAAGTTTATTAATTAATAAAATTGATTCCACCTTATTTCAAATACTTCTTAACACATTCGTTTTGTTAAAAATTGTTTATTTCAACCTAATTAGTTTGAAACACTCCCAATATGGGATGTCATTTGGTTTCTAAAAATATTACATGGAATCATTTATGGAAAAGGGCATACAACCTTGTGGTTAATTGTAGATTTATGTATGGTTTTGAGTAGGGTTGAAGTATTAAAAATGGGTTTGGGACTAGGTTCATTTGTGTTTATTTTTTCACCCAATTTATTTATTTTTATAACCCCAAATTTCACATGTAATACATTAATAATTTCATTATGTGAATCATTATTATGGGATTAATGGGTCCACCTTTTAATTAAATGTTGTATGTTGTTTTATTTATGATATTTTTTTTATAATTAGATTTTTATTTTATTTTTTAATTCACATACCATGTGTCATTATAGCATAGGGTATATTATTCCAACTATACTTTGAACACACCTGTTACTACTTGACATCCTCCGGCCTATGTGGTGGTGTGCTTTAGGGGAAATAACCACTATATTAGGACACATTGGAGTGATTTCGATCGAGGGACATTATATGAAAAATATTTTAAAATGGATTAAAGGTGATGGTAGTTCATTTATATTATAAATAACTAATTTAGGTTCACTGAATTAGTCTCTTGTTAATTTTTCATATAATATCATTTCATAAATTAGAATGCATTTTCTTTGGAAAATGATTTTTATCACATATGAATGATTAAAATAAAATAGAATTTTATGAAATATTTTGATTGAATTTTACTAAATGGATATCAAATATGAATCAGAATAATTAGTATTATATAATATTCTTAAAATAATTTTCTATAATAATTAATAACAATATAAAACACACTGTAGTTATTTTTAAAATGGGTTTATCATATGTTAAAAATGATATGGTAATGATTTTTGTTAAAAAACTATTTACATGATTTAAAATCCATATAAAAACTCTATAATATCCTCAATTATAATATATGGCCACTATGAATTCGTTTTATTTGTAATGACTTCTTGATTTTAGATTCAATTGTGAAATTTCTATGTAGTTTCCAAAATAGGTTCATTTATACCTTACAAATTTTAATCCAATCTATTCTCCATATTAAACATATAAACACAATAGATTAATCTAATAACAATAAAAATAAATTAAATACATAACTCAAATAATTTTAGTGGTATTATTTTAGATATAATAACCTCTTAATAATGCTTTAGAAGGAAACCTGAAGGCATTTTCCTAAGTAGAGGTGTTATTTTTAACATAGTGTATTCTAAATTAGTCTACCAAATCAAAAAATATTTATAAATAGATATAATATTTTAAAATCAATATCTATCATATACTTATATTTTATTATGTTAATTTAAAAACCTAAATATATCACCACTTATTCCTAATGAGAAATAAAATAATCGATAGTGTGTACGATTGATTACTACATCTTGAACGATTGTAATTTATGCTCCAAGATCACAAAAAATAAATTAAAATAATTTTGTATTTAATTTATATAAATGAGATATATTATTGTAATTATAATTTTTTATGATAATATAAGAATTAAATTTTTACCTTTTAACTCTTTAGAAAATTAAATCATCGCTTGTACCAACATTTGAACTACACCCTCCAAGAAGAAATGTGATACAATTTTCATTTTATAATATCATTGATGGTTATAAATATATATTGAATTAATATATATGTATATATGAGATAAATATTATTATATAATGTCGAATTGAAATTTATCTTTTATTTATTCCACTCTTCAGAAAAATATTATCATTATTCTTGTGTGCACACAACACATCGTCTCCAGGAACAATTTAATTTATTTTCATATAATTGAAATTTATGAATGAATTTAAATATGAATTTAATGATAATAGGTGATATTATATAAAAATTAATGTTTCATACTTGTTCTATCTATATTCATCTTAAAGGACAAAAACTTCAAAATTATAACAAACCTTAAAAATAAATGAGCTATCAAGAGTAATAGTGATTTAAATGAAGAATTGTTAATGAATATATGGTAAATTTTTATATTAAATATTATTAGATGTGATAATATTATAATATTACTATAATTGTTTTATATTAAATATATATATTTTTATTGGGTATTTTTAAAAGTGTATAGTGATTTTCAAGACATGAGTTATGGTATTTCATCTAAAAATTAAATTCTTTTGGAGAAATTTGCATGATAAGAATCTATATTATTTTATGAGTTAGATAAATTTCACATTTTATTTTTTATAACATTAAAAACCTTATTTAAATTTAATTATAATGTTTAAATTTATGTTATTAATTATTGGGGAATATGACACAATGGTTTCTAGAGTGGTATGTTATTTTTGTCTCAATTTTATTTCTCTTGGTCAAATTCATCACACATAAATTGGGTATTAGGGGGTGTTTATAAATTTACCCTGAAATAACTTCATCATTATTCACATAAAAAATATGAAGAATAATTATATATATATAAATATATATATATCATGGTAATTATGATTCAAAAGTAATAAAAATTTATCAGGGTTGAATGTTACAATCGTATTATTTATCAGGATTGTTTATGCCTATATTTATAATAAAAAAATCTTATTTTATATCTCTCGAGAAAACAATGAATTTTATACCCCTTTCAATACTCTTATATTGTAAATTGTATTATATTATGTGTACCTCTTCAATTTTTTTTTGACAATACCATTTTTAATTAAATTCCACGGTGGTTTCCTCTTTGGATGAAAATCATTATTATTTTTTATTTTTTATTAAAAAATTTGATATGTTTTTTCTATTCACACAAGATTATTTAAACTAAATTTAATTTTTTTTATTTCAAAATATGGAATTAAACAAAATTGCCTTATAATTTTCTGAATGATGTACATTTTTAAATTTACTAAAATTTTGAATAAATTCATAAATTTCACATGTACACAAAGAACAATAAATTATGTTCTAATGGACACATAATAACATAAATATTAAATTATATTTTCAATGTATTTTTTCAAAGAAAATGTATTCTATAGGATATCTTATATTATCCTAATTTATGGATGTTATTTTAATATTGAATGGAGATTTTCCCCAAAAATTATTTTTTGGTCTTTTAATGGAATTTATATTCCAATTCTACAACATAATTATATGTTATTTCTAAGTTATGTATTATATAATCAATATATATTCACTATAATTGAACAAAAAACTACTATTTTAATATTTAAAAACTCTTATGTGGAATGTGGGAACCCTCACAGTATTAAATGCCAATAGAATCTACAGATTTATTGAAGAAAAATTTGAGCCAACTGGAATCAATCTCCCTTAACAATATATATGGAATAAAATTTACTTGGGTGTCAGATTATCCCTTTAATATGCTTTTATACTAATGTTCAATTTCTTCCCAAACTTTCATGAATTCCTATTTGTTATTCTTCATCATATTTAAGCCTCTGATAATAATACATGATCACTTAACAATCTATCTGCCTTGCTCCATGGTGGTGATCATAATTAACGTTTTCCAGTCTTATTCAATGCTTTTATATCCATATCTTCCCCTACCATTTTGTCATATTATGTAAAAATTAGATCCATGTGTTCCAGTACTACATATAATTGTATTTGAGGTTCTCTGGGAAAGAATGAACAATGTTGTTGTCTACGATCCCTCATATTCATAATTCATGGGGGTGTGGTAGGGACGATAACCTCAACTCATATAGACACATGATCACAATTGCTGTTACTGCATATGAGTTTCTCATAGTAATAGGATCCTTTATGGGAATCTTTCCCTTACTTACATATATAGTGATAGGAGGACTAGGTAGTTTAGATTACTTCTTAATACATCACCCCTCCAGTTGTTATTAATAAGGCCATCAGAATCGATCGTAGTGTAATTTACCCTCCATGGGAAGGATTTGATATATTCCTCCACAATAACTTCTTACTTTAACAAAAAAGGGGAGTCCATAGCATTATCCATCTCCTCTTGAATATATCCCACACCCAACAAGTGGTCCTATCTACTTGTATCCTTAATAACTTATAGTCCCCACTTGCTTGGCTGTCATCATCTCTAAAAAATGCATACCAGTTATTAATGTTCATTTTTGACCACCTAGATATAAAATTATTATCATAATAAATAGTCACTTTTATGGCCTACATCATCATATTGCAGACTCCATCCTATTTGAATCATTATCTCGTAAATTGAAATTGCATTGAGGTATCCTCCTGATCCATACACTATGAATCCTTACCAGTGCCTTGGTCCTCACAACCTCCGTCAATCACCTTAGAATATTTGGATGTGTTTTTTGTAACCATATATATTTCCATATCTTCCAGCTGTACATCCATCACTCGTTCACGGCTACAACAATTATATCCTCCTTCCAAAATTATAATTAATTCTTTCCAAACCATATAATTGTGACCTAAAACTATAATATCTTCGGGTAAAACCTCCATATCACCCATGTCTGATGTAGTTTCGTTGATCACCTTTTCCCCTGGGATAAAAACACTCAGATCCCTCTTACATCAAACCCACACTTGATTTTCATTCCGGTTTGGGGGGGGGGGGGCTGGTATATTCTTTAAAGAATCATCTGGTGCATGACGAAGACTATATCCAATCACGTCCTTCTCTTGTAGATTTGGATCTTCAATACCACTGTTTGAACACACAAGTTCTACTTCAAATGTAATACTACTACCTTCCTCCATACACATCCCCTTTCCACCGTTTTTTGGATCTGATACATAAAGAGGAGACGATTACTTCCTCTCACATTTGTTAGCTACCCCAGGATGGCCCATCTCCTAATACTAGTTACCAAAGTTGAACCCTATTTCATAGACTACATGTTATTGGTGGGGAAACACTCCCTCCCTGGTTATCCACAAAAACTCAAGAGAATTTTTTGAGTCATCATGTTCTATACATATTTTTGGATAAACTGGATAATATAGCTCCCTGTTCTTGAATGGGCACACAAAAAGTTCCCAATAGGGTTCCATAACATTAACCATATTGTGGGGTTCTAAAATAGAAAAGTATGTTCTAGAAAACTAACCCAATCCACAACTGTAGGGGAGTCGAGATGCATGTGTAAATAATAGGACCCACAAAATAGGTAGAATTGAATATCATCACTGCAAAACAATGCAGTAGACCATGCATTAACTCAATCCTCCTCTATTGCAAATAAAATACAAATACTCATGGAATTTGTTAGACCCACCATTTCTCTATCAAGTAAATCTTATATACCAAAGATTTGTTTGAAAAATTATTCCACTAAGGGATTCCACTGCTTCAAGCGTGAAATAAAGAATAGATTCTACAGACCTGAATCCTTATTGAACACGGAGGTCAAGATTGAAATATTCGAAAGGCCATTTTTCATATCTTATAGTGTATTCATTCTATGTATTTTTTAAGATTATGATAACAAGTTTATTGTGAAACTCATTTCTTCTACACAGGATATACAATAATAAATTCATTAAGAGAAAATTCATTTTTGACAAGTTATGTATTAATTAAATTATTATAAATCACACTTCCATTAATAGGTTTTTATTTTATGATTTTATTTTAATACATTTCACACATGTATATTTTTTTCTTATGTGATATGTATGAATGGAATTATATATCCAAGAAATGAATTGGATAAATATAGAGAACTCATGAATAAATTTTATTATATTATACTTGATTTCAGGTTCACAATGTTATTCAGGGACATATAATAATGTTCATAATGTTATGTGATAACTTGGTTTTATGTAAACAAGGTGATATGTAAAACTAAATTCATGTTTATATGGTTATCAGTGGATATGGTTTCATGACCATGTGGTTTTGTGTATACATGGTTTCGTTTCCATAGTTAAAAATGTTGGAATCATTTCAAGTCTATATGTGGGTTTCATGAACAAATATTAATTTCTATAAAGTTATGTGTTGACATGGTTTCATGCCCATAATATTACATTATAAATAATTCATGTCCATAATATCATGAATGACCCAATTTCTATTTAAACCTGATAACAATGTTATCAACCTTTATTTATTCAACATTGATGTGTTAAATATTTTATTTCATCAATTATGACCACTAAATATGTTTATGATTAATGTTATATTATGTGAAAATCATTTTTCCATGGCTCAAAATTATGGTATATATTATAATGGGTAATGGTTATAAAATATTAATCCATGTTTTAACACCTTTATGTTCATGTTACATTGTTGCAATTATAGATATCTCTTTTTCTTATGCTTACTAGGAATATGAGTTAAATATTTATAATTTTTTCCTCTCCCAATGAAATGTAAAAATATTTTATGTTGTGTATGTATAACAGAATACTATTTTATAATATTATTGTAGTACATGCTTATGATCATTCCCAAAAAAAATATAATTTTAAATATAGTCTCCAAATATTGCAAACAAATATAGACATTAGGCATTTATTTTTAATATAAATAATATTTATTTTTGAAAAGCATGTATTATTATTTTTGACATCCACTGATTTTTTTGTTCTATTTTTGAAATAGGAAGTTGAATCATTTGTGATAACCCAAAGGATATTTAAAAGTATATAAAATTATTCTGGAATTTTTTCAATGGATATAACATGTGGGATTCAAAAAAATAAAACCACTATTTGATACTACTTGTGGATATATCTCTATACTAGTTTTACATATAGGTAATTTCAATGAAATTGAAGTATTTTGCTTCAATCATCACCATTGCAAAAAGATCCCTAACATTAAAACATTTTTGGCAAACTCGGGGGATATTCAATTAATATAAAATATCATCTAACATCCATTATGATAGAAACAAATTGATAAAAAACATTGAATACCTTGTTAAATCATCGATTTTCATATGATTAATATAATTTTTACAGATTTAGACATTCAATAAATTATTATTAGGGAACTCACTATGGTTATTGTTTATGATAATATAATTTTTGGTTTTAGTATGTGTTTGAAAACAATATTAATCATACTAATTGTAAAAGTAAAAGAAATATATTGACGATGAGAACCCAATTGGGATTTAAACTAAATATAATTATATTTTTTTCATAATTATTTTTCATGATATCTCACTAAATTTTTTTACATTAACCAACTCTCAGACTGGAAAAAGAATATAGTGATGGATTATACAAAGATATTGGGTGGTGGAGACAATGGATGAAGTAAGAATTAGTTTTTCTATGGCAAGGCAGCTAGAAAAATCATTGATGTTATTATCTCAGTTGGACGAAAATATTATATACATATATAGACAATAAATATGTATATTATGTAATTTCCATAGAATATTGAAATGAATAGTAAATATAATAGAATATAATAATATATTCATTAGGGATTATTGGCAATTGAAATTTCAATATTTTCAATATATGGGAATTATGCATGTCGATGTACTAGAGGTAATTCTCATGAAAGAGATCAATATGGTTTTATGAGTAATGGTTTTTAAATTAATTATATATATAGTAAGAATGATAAAATAATGAACATATGTATTATAGATTAAGACAATGAGTTAGAGATATTGGTTCAATAATGAAGTATAATGTTTGATGTTTTTATTTATTGTAACTCAAGAATTATGTAATATGAATCCTGAAATATAGAATAAATATTTTATCTAAATTTCTTATGTATGGGTTTTATGAATATTTTGAAATTTATTGATGAAAGAGATAAGTGAGTTAATGGGAAGGAGATATTGTATGAAAACAACATGAATAAGGGAAATATAACCCATATATATTCCTAATATTTACATAATGGTGTTTACATAGGGTAAGGTTGTAAATTTTTGGATAAATTAAATTGGATTGTTTTGTTGCATATGGAAGTGATCGATGATTGGATGAAGGGTAATTTTACATTATCATTGATAGAGTTCATGAATTTTTTTATATAAATACATTATTTTCAATAATTTTTATTAATTTAACGTAAAAGGAATCATTTCTGTTTTAATCTAGATTTAATGGTATTTATGGTGTTTTTAATGTTTTAGGAGAATATATAAGATTGTTACTCTGATAATTTGTTATTTGAAAATCAAGAGATTATTTCTTAAAATTCAATGATTAATCATATGTTTATTTTTGAAATATAGTGACCATATTTATAAAAAATATATTTTTTATGGGTCTTAAAGAACATTATTTATGGAATGGATCCAATATATATTTTTATGAGGGATTATAGACTCATATATTATTTAATCAATTGAATATTTGTCATCATTTAATTAATTTGGTAAAAACATTGTTTCATTTTGGAAATGAGACATATGCAATGACTAATCATTCTATTATGGATATTATGACCCTCTAGTTCATTAGTATGGAAAAGTTATTCTTTGATTCATTGAGTATAATATGAAGTTGGAAATTGATTTATTTATAAGGAAAAATTAATATTGGGAATATGAAATTAAAAATAAATAATTTATTTCTAATTTCTAATGTTTTCTATATTAATATTAAAAATTACCATAACTTTACGAAATTTTTCTGAGACAAAATATTTTTTTTATTTTGATTTCATATTAATAAGTGGTCAATTAACTCATCATTGATATATGGTTATTGGTGGTTGATATTAAAATTACTATGATCTCTTTGACAATCTATTAATTTATAGGTGTTAGTTTACTATTCTAAAACCATATTTTCCCAGCCCACTAATGTAATACTACTTATAACCATATTAATTTCTATTATTCTAAATGACCATGAAATTTAAATTTCCCAATTTTATGGATAATATGTTTTCCCTTTAATGATATGGTATTTTCATAATGGTATAATGAGATATTAACCCACTAGTTCTATAATAGAAGATAAAATTTAGATAAAAAGTATATTAAATTGACGGAGAATCTAAAACATTGTTATTTATATGATTTTTTTATAAAAAATTATATTTCATTAATTTCATACATTGAAACCAACAACGAGTACTATCAAAATGTAATATATTATTATCAGTATTATTTTAAAATAAAAAATTTAAAATATAAGTAAAATATGGATTTATGAATGAGGATAACCACATTTTCAAAATAATTTATAATAATTATATATATATATAAGTACTGGTTTATCAGAATAGTCAATATATTGATTGAAAATTAAAGACATCCAATATTTTAATTTCATTATTTTTTATAAGAAAAATAATTTTTATTTTTCCACAGTTAGAAAAAATATATGATAAAATATATTATTTTTTGGAATCCTCATGTCAAAAATATATTAATATGATGTATTTAGAATTAGAGAAAGTGATTAACTTATCGATGACTAATAAAAATTACTAATTTTAATAAAAACTTATTATTTTTTTTAAATAAATTTAATACATACATATATCCATAAATTAGATTAATATTATAATCAGTATATTTATACTATTATAAAAAATTATGGTTTTTGATATCTATTTCTTGTTGAATTTTTTTGGGAAATTTATTATTCTTTATAAATCATTTCATTTGATAGCTATGTTTCATTGAAATTATGTCTATAATATTAATATAAATAAATAAATTATATTAAATGAATTTGTAAAATTTTATTATATATTTTTAATCTGCGTAACAATAATTTTATTACAGTTTTAACATAATTATTTATCGTAATTAATAGATGATACATAAAAAATTGTTAACAACTGTTATGGTAAAAAATGAGTTTACTAGGGGTAAGCCTATAATATAAAGGTGACTTTTAAAATATATATGTTCTATTTTCTATTTTAAAATTATATTTAAACAATTTACATTCCAAAATTTGAATATATTTTATTTTGGAATCATTTTTATTTCGAATTACATTTTCATTTTGGATTCAATTACCTAATTTATTGGTGGTATCTTTATGGGTTTTATTCACAAATAATAAATGAAAATCCCTTCATGTATTATTTTTAAAATACCAATGTCATTTATAGATGATCTCAAATATGTTATTTAACTGTGTCCCTATATATTATTTTCTTAATTTTTTTGAATCCCTCTAATGATTTATTTTTTTAGAAAAACTATAGAGGTTGTCCTAACATGGTGCATTGTTATAAACCAGTTGTTATTCTATATATTTCATCCACCATCTCATCCATATATTATTCAAAATTGATGAAAAAATAAAAAAATTATGTTCAACATAACACGTGGTTATTTCCTAAATATTACAACTCAATATCCATCCTTTTTTTTATCTAATTGTAAATGAAACCATCTATCGTGTATACGAATGACTACCGCCTTACAAACTAGTTTATTTTTTATTCCCCATCGTTCACTAATTTATATAAGGACGGGTTTAAAGAATATATACGCTTTAATTATGAATTTATTATATTTATTGGATTTTAATATCACATATACCTTGTTAACTTTGAATCCTTAGGACAAATATTTCATTACTCGTGTCCATGTGTGTTCTACTGCAACCCAAAACCGATTTTATATGGTTTTTCATTTTTGGGACATGAATATTAAAAAGAATTGATTTAATATATATATATATATATATGATTTATATGATTTTATTTTATTCCTTAAAAGGGAATTCTTATTTTTCATTCGTTATTTTTATCTGTTAATAAAAATGGAAACAATGTTTAAAAATACGTAAGTCAAACCATATCCATGAATGATGTAATTTATTTTTCAATATCTATAATTTATGAATATCTATTAAAATGTATATCAATCATATTTATGAGATCATATAGTAATTTTGATTCTATATATTGGGCTACGATTATAAATGCGAAAGGAAAAAAAAATTCTAAACTAAAACACATAATAAAAACAAATTAGTTAGTACTCAAAACGGTGATATTAATTGATATTTGTAAATGAACGAGTATTAAAAGATGATATATAAATTCAATATCTTATGATATGATTTATTTTTTTTGAAATATAGGTATAATAAATTAATTCAATTTATATATGATGTTTACATGTCTATGAAGAAATTTTGAATATTATTTAAAGGATATTGTCTCAAATATTACTTCTTTGTACATATGATTTTATTATACACCTATTTAATCTATGATGTATATATTGTTACCCCCAAGAATGATATATAATGAATCACATTCTATTTTTGGAATTTATTAATTCCATTTATGTTATTATTTAATGGGTCTTTTGATATAATGGTTACACAAGTGGAAACTATATAATCCTCACAAGATACAATTGGTGTATTACTACCCATATGTACCAAAGAAGTAAAATTTCAACAAAATATCTTACATGATCTCTCAAATTTCATCATATGCATTATCAAATCCAAAATGAAAAATATAAATTTAATATATAATCAAGTCTTTCATAAGACCATTTAAATCTATGTGTAAAAAACATCTAAAATGGTCTTATAATTTTCCTCATGAGACCTATTGTTGCATTAAGGGTCTATCTAAAATGGGTCCCCACATATCATTACATTTCCCCCATGTCCCATACCATGACTACCCCAATCACTCATCCTAAAGTCTTGGAACTAGAGACTAGTGCCAAAGTAATTATCATGCAAGTTTGAGGCATTATCTTAATACCTATTCACACCCACAGTCACAACCCCCACCCACAATGCCCAAATGGAAAAAATTAATTCCACAAAAAAACTCTAATAGTAGGGAAACAAGGTGTATGAAAAATGGGATAGAATATTGTCCCAAAAAAAGACATTAATTGAAAAATTGAGTACTAGGACTCTCATAATCTATCTGAAAAAACAATATCGGATTGTTTGCTGATTCTTAACATCTAGAAGTTGTAGGAGTGTGCCTCACCATTATGATCTCAATAGGAAGAATTTTTTCCAAGACAACTAATGGATCTGTCAAAATGTTGGTCATCTGCACTATACTTGACATGTGCAGGAGAAACCCATGAATGGGTGAGTAACGCAGTACTAAATAGGGACCCCAAACCATAAATATTGCAAAATCATACATACACTTGAAGTAAAGGATAGTTCACAAAGGTATAACCTAATGTATAAAAATTTATATTGTTATTTATAATGATTCTATTGAGGGACTCAACCATGATTAGTCATTTAGTTCACTGGGGATAGTAGGGCCTACTCATCTTCTAGTCCACTGATGTTTAATCGCCTACTGGGACCCTGAGTTCCACTCGTTTGTTGGTCCACTGATGTTATCTTGTATGAATGGTCGTTGAGGTTTTCTCAGGTACTATGCCACTGAGTATTCCTCACCTTCTAGGACACTATGTTTGTCTAGGCTACTGAACCAACCAGACAACAACCCTCCAGCTACATGATGGGGCATGTCTCACCACTTCCAATTTTATTTCTGTCAAATTTAGTAGATAGACCCGATCCTCTACACAAGATATTTTATGCAGGACATATCCTCCCCAAAAAGTGTGCCACCCTCCATCGGCACTGACATGTTGACAGTCTCATACATGGGCCACAATATTCCCTCTGGTGTTCTATTTTCAGATTCACGAATGTATTTGGTATCCTCAAATCATCACCATCACTAATATGGGATCAATTTTTCATTCAATCAATATGATGGTTAGATCGTGAAAAACACATTAATTCCATCAATGAAGGGGGTTGGTATTTGTTCATGTCAAACCAATCCCTTCGTGTTAGAATAAAAATAGATTGTTGATGAATATTTAAAAAATCTAACATTTATGTCTCTATTCCAAACCCCGACATAAAAACCCTCATGCATAATTGATCAATCCACATGTAAAATGTTTGTGGGATGGCCCGTCTTCATCGCACAGTTACGTGAATGGGGAATAAAAATTCACATTGAATTCTACTTATTCAGCGAGGATAGATCATTCATCGATGAATATCGCACCTCTAACATTCATCATTCATTGATCTGCCACACACTTTATTTGGTGGAAATAATTCGAAGGGTAGAATAATAGAGGAATGGAAGAATAAAATTATTTTCTATCACAGTAATCCATCTTTATTTATTTAAAAATGGAAAATCTCCATGATCATATCAATCCCCAATAATACCAATGATCTCTTAGTTGATTAACCCATTAAATGTGTAAAACACATTAATGTGTTTTCATTATACTAATTCGTTTATAAAATAGCAATTATATTATTCATTGGTCACAACATAATTATGCCACAATTAAATCTTAAATTAAAAAAAAATTAAAAAATTTACTTATTTTATTCCTTGAGAAATTTCAGAATGTTAAAATTTCATAAAATGACTGAAAATTAACTTATTTTCAGGGCCTACACATGTTAAGGATATAACATTTATTAGGAAATGTAACCACTCCATACATATGATGTACCACATATTTTTAATCTAGGAACCTATTTAGTTGTTGAAAAAACCTCTCATGTGCGATATTTTAAATAAACATAAAAAATTTCGAACACTTATTTTTACATCTATGGGTCTCAAAATCGTGTTCTGTCTAAGTGTGGGTCATCAAAATAACCCCATATAATTTAAATAAAATTATTGGAATTATGGGTCATTACATTCACCCCTCATTTATCGATTTATCTCATCTTCAACCAAATCCTATGGTAAAAGAATGCACACTAGAGTAATTTGTCATCCATAGTAGATTATCTCCTATCGATCCTCAATCTCTTTCAGTTACTAAACAAACATCATATCACTGTCAATATACTTCTTGATATCATCAATAATATTTGATGGTCAAGGTTGTAACTCCTCAAATGTGATATGTTGAAGACATTATGAACTTGGTTCTTCTGTTAGGGGAGATCTATGAGGTACTCTACCTCTACATATCAATTTAGAATCTTAAATGGCCTGATGAGTCTCAAAGGAAACATACCTCCCCAGTACAATATTTTTAATCCTCATCAGGGTGAGACCCTTAAGAACACATAATATCCCTCCTCAAACTGCAATGACCTTGGTATCTTTTCAGCATAAGATTTTTGTCAACTCTGTGTAGTCCTCATCCTCTCTTGGATGACCTGCACTATCTTGGTTGTAGCTCGTACCAACTCTATACCCATATGGGATGAGTCCCCTAGGTCATTCCATCATAACAATGATCTTCTTGGTCACCCGTACATAACGACGAATGCTTCCATTCAAATGGTGGAGTTTTAGATATTGTTGTAAAATACACTACCACTGCTAGATGATCCTCCTACCATCGCCTGATGTCCAAAATACAAGTAGGAATCATGTACTCTTAATCATGGTCAGTTCTCTCTGTCTGACCATCTGTTGGCAGTGGGAAATATGTAATCAAGGAAAAACGAGTCTAGAACAACTCATCCAATCCATTCCATAACCAGGATATAAAGAGTGTGTCTAATCTCGAGACAGTCGTTGATGGGACCCCATGGAGTTGAACTATCTGTTGCATATAGAGGCATCTCAGGATCTCTTTTGAAACCTGATCTCAGATGGGTACAATTGGGATGACATGCTGAGTTAGTCAAAAACCCCCATGATGGTATTGTGTACCCTAGATGTGCATGGAAAACCCATCATGATGTCTGTGTTGATAATATTTCAATTATAATATGGTACTTAAAATAGATGAGTTAAGCCTATAGGGACCTAATTCTCTTCCTTCACTTGCTGAGAAAAAATGAACTGTGAAATGAACTCCTCTACTACATTCATCATCCCTAGCCACCAGTAATGATTTTGGAGGTCCTGGTACATCTTTTCCACTCATGGATGTACTTCCATAGGGGGTTATAGTACTACCTTAAAACATCACTACATGTTTCCAGAACAACAATGGTGCACCCTTTAAAAAGGATGTTGTGCTCCCCACCAATTTACTCTCAGTTGATATTTATTCTTATCGTTAACTGCCTTGCAGTCAACTACCACAAACAAAGCCCCCCATTTCACTGTAAGAGTGGTGATGTGACAAAAAACAACTAATAATAAGCTGCCCCATCAACATCCATGAATTATATCTATATCACATATAACTATTAAACTGCCACACTCAGCCCCTAAAAACTGGATCTCTTGATTTGCATTTCTGCTACCACATTCCCATCCCTAAATTATATACATTCTAAATGTAATAGTCCTAGAGGAACTATATACACCTAAACATCCCCTTGATGAGGTCTTATTGGGAGAAGTTATTCCAGAGACTTTTGTGGTCAGACTGGATGATAAACCTATCACCCATCAAGTAGTGACACCTTAACTTCAATGAAAACACCACTACTACTAGATCCTTATCGTGGGTCACATAATTATTATTGTAGTTCATCAACTTCAATGAAATGCATATTATTACTTCATTCCCCTGAATCAAGACACTACTAAATACTATCCTTGATTTGTTTTATAATACTACATATCTAAGTCCCCCCACTAGTAGTCTAATGATGGGGAACTCTTCACTCTCTTTCACATCTCCTAAGAACTCTGATGGCACATCTTTGTCCACATGAAGGGTTGTCCCATCTATGCCAGTGATAATAAGGGTACAGCTACCCTGGTTATGTATGGAACGGGCCATCAGTAGAATCCATCCAAAACCACGAAACTATGCACCTCAATCACGCTACTAGCTGGCTCCCAAACAAGAAATGCCTTTATATGTCATTGATCTACTTCCAATCTAGCCTCTGAAATGAAATGTCCTTAAAACTAGACTTCATGTACCAAGAACTAAATCTTCAAGGGCTTCCCATAAATCCAGTGATCTTCGAGTGTATCCTAGACCATCCAGCGTTATGTAGTGTGCTCCTTCTCAAACACTGAGTACACCAGGAGGTTACAAGGAGGACGATGATAAACTTCTCATGGTATGTCTAGATGGTTCTGTTCATGACACTACGACAAAAAAGTCATTTAATGGTGGTTTTCAAAAACCGCCGCTAAATCGTTCGTCGGGAAACTATTTGCGACATTTTTCAAAACAGTTTGTAGAACATTTCGCAGCGGATTTTTTTGCGGTGGTTTAAACCGCCGCTCAATGATTCAGCGGCGGTTTTTTTTATTTTTTTATTTTTTTATTTTTGTTATATTTTGTTATTTTGTTATTTTTTATTTTATATATATATATTTATTTATTTATTTCGTATTTATTTTATTTATTTATTTTTCATAATTATTTATTTTATTTATTTATTTATTTGATCTATTTTATTTATCTATTTTATTTATTTATTTATTTATTTATTTATTTATTTTATTTATTTATTTTATATATTTATTTTATATATTTATTTTATTTATTTATTTATCTATTTATTTATTTTTCGTATTTATTTATTTAATATATTTTAATTCATATTTATTTTATTTCGTATTTAATTTATTTATTTATTTAATTTCATATTTATTATTTATTTTTTTTATTTCGTATATGTTTTTTATTAATTTTAATTCTTATTTATTTTATATATTTATTTTATTTCCTATTTATTTTATTTATTTATTTATTTATTTCGTATTAATTTACTTACATTATTTATCCATGCATGCACATCCCATGCACATGCACATGCATGCCCATGCAGTATAAAGAAATTCTGCATTTGGTGAGATTTTATTTAATAATTTATTTTTATTTATTTTCTATATTTATTTATTTATTTATTTATTTATTTTTGGTATTTATTTATTATATTTATTTTATTTCATATTTATTTTATTTCGTATTTATATTATTTAATTATTATCGAATTTATTAATTATTTATTTTAATTCATATTTATTTTATTTATTTATTTTATTTCATATTTATTTTATTATTTATTTATTTATTTATTTATTTATTTATTTATTTATTTATTTACTTCGTATTATTTTACTTATTTTATTTATCCATGCAAGCACATCCCATGCACATGCACATGCATGCCCATGCAATATAATGAAAGTTTGTGTTTGGTGAGATTTGAAGCCCTAACCTCTTGCATATTTTCCAAAGACTTTACCACTACAGCAAGCTCGCCATGTGGTTAATAAACAGAATTTAATATACATATATATATTAATTGAAAAAACAAATAATACACAAATAATAGATATAAACTTGATAATAATAAATAATAAATAATAAATAATATATAATAAATAAGGAATAATAAATAATAAATAATAAATAATAAATAATAAATAATAAATAAATTTAAATTTATATAATAAATAGATATAAATAATAAAAATAAATAATAAATAAATATAAATAATAAATAATAAATAATAAGTAATTAATAATTAATAAAGATAAATAATAAATAACAAATAAAGATAAATAATAAATAATAAATAATAAATAATAAATAATAAATAATCAATAATCAATAATAAATAATCAATAATAAATAATAAATAATCAATAATCAATAATCAATAATCAATAATCAATAATAAATAATCAATAATGAATAATAAATAATAAATAAAAATTATTAAATATTAAATAAATAAATAATACATAATAAATAATAAATAAAATATAATAAATAATAAATAATAAATAATAAATAATAAATATTAAATAATAAATAATAAATATTAAATAATAAATAATAAATAAATATAAATAATAAATAATAAATAAATATAAATAATAAATAATAAATAAATATAAATAATAAATAATAAATAATAAATAAATAATTAATAATAAATAAATATAATTAATAAATAATAAATAATAAATAAATATACATAAAAAATAATAAATAATAAATAATAAATAATAAATAATAAATAATATATAATAAATAATATATAATATATAATATATAATAAATAATAAATCATAAATAATAAATAATAAATAATAAATAATAAATACATAGTAGATATTAATTATAATTAATAAATAATAATTAATAAATAATAGATATTAATAATAAATAATAATAATAAATAATAAATAATGAATAATAAATATTAAATAATTAATATTAAATATTTAATAAGTAAATATAAATAATAAATAATAAATAATAAATAAATATAAATAATAAATAATAAATAATAAATAATAAATAATATATAATATATAATATATAATATATAATATATAATATATTATATATAATATATAATAAATAATAAATAATAAATAATAAATAATACATAATAGATAAAAGATATAAATAATAAATAATAAATAATAAATAATAAATAATAAATAATAATTATTGAATAATAAATAATAAATATTTAATATTTAATATTTAATATTAAATATTAAATAAATAAATACAAATAATTAATACTAAATAATAAATAATAAATAATAGAGAAATATAAATAATAAATAACAAATAATAAATAAATATAAATAATACATAAATATAAATAATTAAAAATAATAAATAATAAATAAATAAATAATAAATAAATAATAAATAATAAATAATAAATACATATAAATAATAAATAATAAATAATAAATACATATAAATAATAAATTATAAATTATAAATTATAAATAATAAATAATAAATAATAAATAATAAATAAATATAAATAACAAATAATAAATAAATATAAATAATAATTAATAATTAAATATAAATAATAAATAATAAATAATAAATAAATATAAATGATAAATAAATATAAATAATAAATAATAAATAATAAATAATAAATAAATATAAATAATAAATAATAAATAATAAATAATAAATAATAAATAATATATATAATATATATAATAAATAATAATTATTAAATAATAAATAAACATAAATAATTAATAAATATAAGGAATAAATAATAAATAATAAATAATTAATAATTAATAATTAATAACCAGTTATAAAAAATAGATAATAAATAAAATAAAGAATATTATAAATAATAATTAATAATTAATAAAGGAAACACATGAAAAAGTATGAAAAGACGTGATAAGGGATGAAAAATCATGAAAACGCATGAGAAGGGATAGAGAAACATATTAAGAATGAGACATTAGAAAGAATGAGAATGCATGAAAACTCATGACAACTCTGAAAAAGTCCTTAATAATTAAACATAATCATCATAATAATCCACAAAAAACCATTGATAAAGATAACAAGTCATAGAAACCCAAATAAACAGTAATAAATGGTGCTACTGTTAAAACCATCAAAACGGTCATAAAGAGACAAAAACATTGGACCCACATGAACAGATATATCTTATGATCCGAGAGTCCGTTTTAGATCCGCAACCAGTCAAATCAATGATCCTGAAACAATCTTCAACCTGAAAGGTGAAAGAGTCCGAATGGACAGGCGGATAGGAAGTTACGACCATTTAAAAAAAATGCTGACGGGGAACGGGCGCTAGAAACGAGGCACTGAAAAACATAACTAACCTGATACCTACTAAAAAGGCCATAACATATGATCTAGGTGTGCATGTGGGTGCCACGACCAGTCAAACTGAAGCTCATGGAACGAGCTATGATCTGGCTTGTGGAGGAGGCCGAACTGACACGCGGATCGAAAGTTAGGTCCGTTTGAAGACAAGTTTGACGGGACACCAGTGACAGAAATAGGATTTTGGAGGCCTTCAGAGGGGTTTTTTGGGTCGAAAAACACGATAGAAGCTACCTTGTCTCGATTTGGTGCGTAGCTCTCTTCACTGTCTTCGATTTGATATGTGTTAGAGCCGAAACGGACACCCAGAGGGAAAGTTATGGTCGTTTGAAGTTGGAGAACTTTTTTCAACATTTTATAACTCTAATATCGTTCGCACCTTAGACCGTCTCATGGTTTTGATTATATGTGCCTCTAGATCTCTTCATGAGCTTCGATTTGACTGGTCTTGGCGCTTCAACGGATGCCCGGATCAAAAGTTATGGTCGTTTTAGTGATTTCAGGGTTTCTCGTGTTTTTTTATATTTTCCTTTCATTTCGCGACAGTTTTATTGAAACCGCCGCTATTTTGTGGCTATTTTTTAAAAAACTGCAACTAATCATCGAATAAAATTAAAAAAACATAAAAATATTAAAAAATAATAATTTTTTGTCGTTTAGCGGTGGTTTTTTCGCAGCGGTTTTAAAAACCGTCGTGAAAAAACAACCGCTAAACGGCGGTTTTCTTGTTGTGTGATTCCCATGAACACTGCTACGAAATTTTTTATTCTGAAAGGAATCACAAAGAAATTATAGTTTCCATACCAAAATCAGATTGTTCTCTTCGATACAACCTCATCTCGTACTCAAGGATGATGGTATCCTTATCTAAGGACTATATTTGAGAACCATCTTGATACATTTATCTGATTGAATATGTCATTTGTCCACGGTAGTGGATACACGTTCTTCATGGACACCAGTTTTATGTTCTATAAGTACATTCTCAACCTCAAACTTATATCTTCCTTCATGTAAAAAAATATTGGGTCTTCCCACAGTGAAACAGTGGGCCTAAAGAAGCTCAGTAAGAGCCACCCAATATGCTGGTGTGGATATCAGTGTCATACAATCATTAAAATCAATGCATAATTCATAATCTATATAAGTGGTAATCCCCTAGAATCCACATGATTGTGAACATTTTACTCATCATCCACTGTAAGAATGTGTGGAATCTTCTTGTCCACTGCACTAAGTGTGATGCTCTACAACAATTGAGTTATTAGATACACCCTCCTCCAATAATGTAATTCCTATACTGCATGAGTCCCCATTAATCTATTTAAGGAAAACCTGCTACCGTCTTCACTGAAACACTACACTCTGTGCATAAAACTGTTGATTTGAACATGAACTGTGTATAACTATTCCATAAAAAATATAACATCGTAAGGCCTCAACTCCTCTATGAGGAGATCCCATATGAGGCTCTCACATCCAAGTGTAAGATCACATTGATAGAACCAGTGTCAAATCTTCATATCCTCTTCTATATAAGTCTTTAACCATTTTGATTGTGCCAATGGATCCAATATAATTTTCGAGCTCAACCCAAGTATTGTGACATGGAAAGAGTGAATAGAACCACTATCAATAAGAATATAATATATGGTGTAGTAGATAAAGATCATAGCATTAATAATATTTGAAGAGATTTGATCATAAGGCTCCTTCATCTAAATCTTTCCTCAGACATTTCCATATGCTCTCGGAGCCTATGGATTAACATTTGGAGATAGTGGTAGAAGCACATCGAACCCCTCCTATTTCCTGCTGCTTTACTGACACACATTCCACATCTTACACACTTCATGTCACCCTTCTGGAACATCTTTCTATTCCTCAACGGTTCCTCGACAATATGCCAATGGTTTGTGTGGAGAGTTTTGAAATCAAGATCGATGTTCCTCTTCATGCTGCATGAGTAGCACAACCTTCCCCTATAATGATTCACTCATCTCTAGGGGTATTTTATGACCAATCATGAATTCTAGGGTCATCCCCTGATATTTATGTCCCTAATGGGCCCCCGTGATTGTTTTCTACCACCCACAGCTGATGAATCTACCTCCCAGGGTCTACTAGTATCCCATTCTACTAGAAAATTCTCTGTATGGAATCCCTAGAAGAGTATGGATCCCTATAGAACCTGAGTTTTAGATGGGATTATATATAATAACATGGATGCCC
The DNA here is from genome assembly GCA_963277665.1 of Viscum album. NCBI lineage: Eukaryota > Viridiplantae > Streptophyta > Magnoliopsida > Santalales > Viscaceae > Viscum > Viscum album. The sequence goes on from OY728132.1 coordinate 1,973,169,030, forward strand.
TGATCTATGGGCATATTACGTGATCAAATGCTCAATCCCTACTGAATGTGTATCACAAAATGTATTTGGAGTAGCTAGAAAGATCCTTGAATTTCATTGATAACTCCTCTATTATCATGAAACCCCACAGTAGGTGCAATATCTACTGTCTACTCATAAAGAACAACTTCTTTGATAATAAGTCTTCTATGATGAGTTGATAAATTTCTGTCCAGGTGAGGGTTTCCTCATTATGTGTCTAGATCTTCATGCTCCACTAACTTTCACCAAATCCATAAGGAAGAATCACGATAATCATTTTCATCTATTCGAGAGGTGTCTTCACCAGACTAATGACTCATGGAAGCTCCTCGAAAAAATCCTTTGTCACATGAGTGTCAGTGTCACACATGTAACTGAAAGGTGTCTTCCTACATAACTCATGTATGGAACTGAACCAATGTGCATCCTCTACTAGTAGTTCCCATGGAAAATTTTATCGAATGAGCTCATTTTTGACTCAGGTACTGAATATCGACAAAACCACTAGTATGAACTTAAGTAATTATATAATATTTATAAATTGATTACAAATAATATAAAATGAATAATATAATTTTAAAATATTCTGAATAATTTAGAATTAACTTATGATGATTATTTAAGAATAAACATGAGTATACATGATGATTTGGACTCATGGTATGGGAACCATTTACCCTCATCTTTTTGTCAAAAACATATTCTAAGTTATGTAATTTATTTTAAATATTCAAATTGTTTTATATGTTCCTATATATATTTATTACAATCCATGTTTTTTCCAAATGAATAGATACCATTATATCTCTCATTAAATCATTTTTTGATATTTTGTGAGACATTGTTAGGCTTCCGAATTTTTGTAAGGAAACATCTGAACTCAATTTAAACTGGTTGGGTTTCATGCATACATTTTTGACTAAATTAGGCCATGATTATGTGGGAAATTACTATTTTTTTACTTATGTATTAATTTTCACATCCCTTTATATGGACATACAATCGAAATATGTAATCTCTACATTGATAAGTTCCTACGTCAATTATATGAATGTTGTAAAGAAAATCATAGATTTGTCTCCATTCAATGAGATAAATTTATTTGTAAACGGTTTTGTTTTTCAATGAATATGTGGGAATATCCACTTATAGTTTTACACATAATATCAACTAATATGGGGTGAATGTATTTTTTTCATCCATAATTTTTTCATGGATTTATCCTTTATAAAATGATACGATTTTCTTAACGGGCATCATCTCAATCACCTTTCCCTTGGTCATTTTTTGATATTATGAAACATTAACATCATAAAAGGTTTATATAAAACCATTTGGACATTTTATATCATGAATTTTATATATTCACATGATATTTATGGGTTATTATTTGATTTCATTCTTTAATTATTTTTATTTAGGAGTCACTCATGTGTTCCAAGTCTTTTTAACAAAAACATTAATTTAGAAGATTTAACAATTAAATCCTCTAATTAATTCCCAATAATGACTATGTTTTTTAAATGGTGTTAGTGATTTATTTATATGGACAAGAATGTTTTAAAATGATAAACAATTCAATGTGTAGTTGTAAAAATTGATTCTGAAGACTTTTTTATTAATATATCTAAATTAATTTGGAAATAGATTTGTGTGTTTTAGTATCATGAAATTATTTCATGGGATTTAAAATGAAATGTTGTTAGTTAACTGATGATATTTAACATATTTTATATGGTTTGATTATATAATGGTATATTTACTATTAATGGGAGGTTATGTGATAATCTAATGACAAGTGGTTAAGTGATAAACTAAATGATGGGTGGTTCAATGATAAAAAAAGACGGGTGGTTATGTTATAAACTCCAATGAATTGGGTATGGAAGTCAGCTGTATGGATTTTCCATTTACTGATATGTGTGGAATTAAACTATATGGTTTTTAAATTTAATTATGTTTATGGTCAACGTTAACTTTATCTAATATGTGTTCTTTTTTATGGGGGTTATGATAATATTGTGGTTGAAAAAAGGGTAATCAATGAACTTATATTAAGTGAAGTATTGTTTCTACTTCAAACAAGAGTGAATTATTACTTTATAATTCTATTTTCCTGGACTATAAGTTATTTCATGAAGAACAGTTTTCAATCATTATGTATCCGTTATTTATCTTTTAATGATCATATCACATTTTTTAAAAAAAATTCACAAGGCATAAAGAATAATAGTGTCATGGATGTGATCAATGAAAATTTATGATATTAAAACATGGAACAATGTCATGTTTATTTTTTTTGAGTATTTTATTTATAAAAATATATTGTGAATAAAATTATATACAAGTAATACTCATGTTGTTATGTATATGTTATAACCTGCCTTTTTTTGCTTTAATCCTGTAAATACCCTCGATGTGAATTGTATTCAAATTATTGACTTATCTCTCGGTTATTTAATTTTTAGTCTATGCTTTATAAAAAACCTAACCAATATCCAATATATTATCCATAGAAACCCATGTGTAATATCTTTAATCATCCAAAACCTATTTATATCCATGACATGGAGTCCTCAAGATCTCATGAATCCCCAACAAGAATTTTATTTCATACTCCCAATGTATGGGAACCCATCATTATCCCTTTTATTGATGTTTATTTATAATCTATTCCCTTATATTTAAAATTAATAATATTGGAATATGTTAGTTATTATCACAAAAGCTTTATATTTTATGTATAAATGATATTTGTATCCTTTAATTCTAATTAATCCCTCCCATGAACATTTATGTACACCTTTCCCAATTAATAAATTTAGTGTGGGATCATTTCCTTCTATTCATTATTAATGTTTAGTAATTATATTATAAAAAATATTTAAAATTACTATTTTTGGGTTATTATTATACATTTACATACTATTATCCATTTTAATACTAAACAATGACAAAGCCCTTTTCCATCATCTTTCCTCTTTATGGATTTATATTTAACTTTTCTATTAACGTAAAATTTACAAACAATTTTCCACAAAAAAATGACTATATAGTGAATATCAAACCCATTTCATATCAAGGGTGTTAAACATAACACACACATATGTCCATACATGGGAAAATAATACATTTATTCCACACTCCATTATCATTTAATATATTATAATTATAAATTAATCTAGATTGTATGATCTATGTGGCATTCATAAGAATATGAATTAAATGAATGTTATGGGTGATCCTAATATTATAGGGAACTACAATGAATTGATTAATTATTAACCTCATGAGATGTCATGTTGGGACCAAAATTGAACCTAATTAATTAATAAGATTTTATCCACAATGATATAATCTTTGTTAGCCTTGACCTATGTTCTTAATGAAATGTTTTACGTTGTTTTACTATTTCTTATTTTCAATTTATGTAATAAATATATACCATGAATCAATGTTCATGTTCATAATTCTCATTCCATTTATGTCCCATTGGTATAACTATTTTATAACATGCATTATTCTTTTTAGGTTATTCCATATTTATTCCATAATCAGAGTGTGTATATCACTATTTTTATATGTATGTCCCCCAATTACCCAATATTTTTTAGCTTCGTTTGATTATTATGATCATGTTATAGAGTAATTTAATGATAATGATATATTAATTTTAAGTTGTTTATTAATGTAACTAATTTCCAAACACACTAGACATCATGATCTTATTGGCAGTATTAAGGATGATCTGATGTAAAAAATCATATATTAATGTGATATAATTTCTAGTGTTATAATACATAGGTTTCCACATTCTATTATAATATTATGGTTTCCATTCAAGGAAACTATACAACATTATTTTCCCCTTAAATTTTTGGGGGTTTAATGCAGGGTTATGATATTATATTGTCCTAGTTTTTCAGATTTTTTCAAGATTATGTTAATGATGCTAAAATCATAAGATTTTTCTCTTAAAACATATCATTAATTATATTCTCTTATATTCTTATAGGATAATATATTTTTCACCTTATATAGTTCTATTTATAGAATAAATTGTGAACAATAAAATTTCTGAGAAATTAAATGTTATTCTCTTACTTAAAATTTCTTATTTATCACATATTAATGTAATTTATTTATTTTCAATTTCATTTATTATTACAAAATGGTAATTAATTTAATTTTTATCCGTTAATAGTTTTTTTAGTTTTGATATATAATTTTTTTTGTTTTCCAAATGATGAAAAATGATTTTTATTGGAAATGTGAAATGAATCATCATTTTAAAATGTATGTTATGAATATTATTTCATAGTATCTTGACTGCACTATTATTTGATTATTCATAAGTATAATATGATGAGAACATACATGAAAATAATTTATTTAATATATAATAATGTCTTACATATTTTTCATGTCATTGAAACATTGAATGGAAATTTTGATCCATAAAATTTTCTTGATATTTATACAGAATTTCGATTTAACAATGAGTGTGACCATTTGATTATATTAGGTTTTATAGGGGATATGATACAATGAAAACAGCTTTATTTTCATAGATGGTTTTTCTTTTATATAACCATATTTTTTAAAACCCATTCCATTTCCATGGGATATGGTATGATGAATGGATTGTGAACCCTATTTCATTTTAATGGGACATGTTACGATGAAATATTTATGAACCATGATTTTTTTTCATAATTAATGTCTTGATAAATTATTTATGAAATTATAATGAAAATTATACTATTTTTATTCATTAATAGCTATGTCTCAATCTATATAGATGACAATTTATTCAGTAAAGATGGATACCTCATAACTTAACAATGTTATATTTAAATCAGAATTCATATTTGCAATGTTATGTATCGAAATTGTATCAGGAAAATATGTCCATTTGTGGAGATTATTTCATTTCTATAATGTTATGCAGTGGCTAGGTTTCATGTCTTTATTTCCATATCTGAACATGGATTTATGTATATAAGGATATGTATATACCACATATCATGTCTATAGGATTACGTACTGACCAATTTTCATGTTCATATGGTTATTTGTGGAAATGGATTCATGTCCATAAGGTTATTTTTGGACCATGTGTCAGGTACATAAGTATATATATAGACCAATATTCATTTCTATATGGTTAATAAATTGTATAATATTATTTAATTTAAATAATTTGTGAAACTGATTCTATTTATAAATTTTCACAATGTTATTATATATGTTTTTTCAATATTAATATTCTAATTTTGTGCTCTCTTTTGTTTTGATCATTGATTATCTTCATGATTCATTTATTAAGGAAATATATTATTTATTTGATGGCCCAAGATTATATGATATGTTATATAAAGTGTGGATTTACATAATTCTACATTTTTCAAAAATATTTTTCTTTTGTTACAATTATGTAATTATTTGTCTCTCATATACATATCGATTTAGGCATATGAGATAACAATTACTTATTGTTCCACTACTAATATTATATCGAAATATTTTATACATGTTATGTCTAAGGGGTCTAATATATAGGAATAACCTTTTCAAATATGATGAAAAAATTTGATATAATAAATTTCATTGTATGTTTTCTCCAAATACACGAAACAATTATGGTCAAGACCTTTGTATTATTAAATGTATTAAATATTAATCTAAAATATGTAATATATTTTCATTAAAACCTTCATTTGTTGTAAATGGTATCTTTAGAGGATGGTTGAAGATGTTGACCAGATGATATAGATGTTGTTGGTTACTTTTCAGGATAATGTTTTGCGGCATTTGTTTTACTAGATTTTTCATATACAAGGATCAATTGATTAGTTTCGTTATTTATATGCATAATTTTTTTTAATACATGGGTTTTTTTGTTTTAATATTATAATTATTATTTATTTATTTATTTATCTTTGGATTATTATTATATGTTTATTTATCATACTATGATGTTTAAATGGTACAAAATACCTAATATCCCCATGATGTTTTGAATACCGTCACTATTAGTTCGCTACCTCTTTCAAATGAGGTGGAATTTTTGATGTCCTTTGTTATTTATTCTTAGATAATGTTATTTTGGGTTTGGATGTTAAATAGAATAAATTTTATTATGTTAGGACATGATTTATTATTGAAACATTATTAATAAATTTACAAAAAAATTAAATGTGGATGATAAATATCTACTTTTCCCATGTTGAATAATACTTCTATTTATCATCATCATTATAGATAAATTAATTTTCATTTTATTTATCTAATTAATTGATTTACTTCTATACCATTAATAAAGAAACACACATATTTAACTATTTCATCAGGTATCATCATTCATTAATGAAAACTACAGAAAATATTATTTTAATGCTCACTAATTTAATATACATCTAGGGATGTTATATCTTCTCTAAAATACATTATTTTACCGCATTAAATAATTTTAAACAATCACCCACTCTAAATCGAAAAATATTCTTTCTATTAGGAAATTTAAATTTTTCATAAACAATGTATTCCAGATCATTTGGTGTCAACAATCATTTTGATTGAACTAATAATATCTATACAATATAAAATTATCTGGGATATCATCTATGAAATAAAGATTCCACTTTTAGGTAGGTGACTTTTTATTCATTATTAAAATAATTTATTTTGATATATGGGAAATTTATTAATATGTTTTTTTTGTGATAGGGCATAAAATTCATGGGAAATGTGTTTAATCCATGATTAATAAATTATTTTCTATTTATTTATATACCAAAATGATTATAGATTTAATTAAAAATGATTTCAGAAAATAAATTTATTATTTTTATATTCTAGATATTATCACATTTGTTGTGAACCATTAACGCAATCGTTCAACCGATCAATGAATTCCAATAATAATAATAATAATAAGAATTTAAATAGTGGATTTATATAATGTAGGGATGTTTAATTAACCATTTTATCTAGTGTAATTGAAATTATTAACCCATTTCTTCTGTGTTCCCCATAACATATTATTTTGGATTAATTTAAATTTTACTTTAATAACAATCTTGTACATTTCTAAACTCTTCTTCTATTTTTTATTATCATCTCTATTACTAAATTATTTTTCACACCTGTCGAAAATGGTGTCTTAGGGACCATATAGGTTATGGTTTATGATTGTGTGTGTCTTTCTAGGAATAAATATACTTTCCACCAATGTAAAGGTAATAGTTAATAAAAATACATGTCATATTAAAGTGAATAATTATATATTATATATTTATATTGTTTATTATAATTATAATTTATTTCTATAGATATGGTAATAACAAAACACTAACCAAATGTCTTTTATTAAATTAGTTGTTTTGAATTTTATATAACTAAATTTTAAAATTTTATTTTAATAACATGAATTAATTGTTTAATTTATCATTCTAATATTGAAATACATTGAATATTTATTATTTTTTAAAAATTATTCCACTATTTGAATAGTATAAAACATTGTATTCATAAAATTAGATCACTTTTATGACTTCTTTTGGATATATGATTGGACATAATATTATAAAAAAATTGATATGAAAAATATTAATAAATTATATTGAAATTTAATTTTAAAATATTTTATCATATTTAGTATCCCATGTTTGGAACTTTGATACCTATTTAATGATTTATCCATTCAAAAGAACATTATTAATTCATTAATATAATTAAGTAATTAAAAGGAACAATTAATATTTGGATTAGTAATAAAAATATATAAATAAATTTTTTTCTATAAATAATCAATAAATGTTATGGTAATCAATACAATAAATGAATTTTGGAAAAAATCAATATATTTCTTAGAAAATTCCTTTTATAAAAAATTTGTTTTCATTGTTCAATGCATTCTCCATCTCGAATAATTTTTTCCACCTTTGGAAAACATATTTTTTTAGATATGATTCTATATATTTAATTGACATTTTAACATATATTAATGAGATCAATTTCAATATTATTTTTATTAATAAGATGCCGTAGTAAAAATAATGTCACATTAGTAAATTATTAAATGAGGATAATTTGATTAGTCTATTACATAAGTCCCTAAAATGTAATATATATTATTTTTATAGGATAATAGTTTTACCATCCATATCAAATCATAGATAATTTTAATTTTTTATCAATTTTCATATATTTATACATTAATATTATTTTTACTGTTTGAATATTAACAAGTGTGCCACTCCAATCACTTATAAAATTATCCATTCACCACTAACATCTATACATACATTGAGAATTTTATCTATAACAGTATCTACCAAATTCTGTTAAAAACTATATATCTCACACACTATTGGTCCTACCCATCCCATAATATTAATTAGATAAGTCTTAATGAGGAATGTTTGAAAAAAAACCACGGGAAAATTCCATCAGGTAACCAAATTCATTCTTGATTTTTTTTCTTCTTCCACATTTGTATATATTTTAATAATCAAAATATACTTTGTGAAGAATAATAATAATACTAAAATATTATACCGATAAGGGAAACACTATTTTCTACCACCCTATAATACTTTTAAACAATTGAAATGTCATTTGTGAGTTCGTGAGGCTAAAAATATCTGTCAAATGGTGGGATTCGTTTTCTATGTCCACCATTCATGGTTTTCGTGAATGAATGTTTAATGAATAAATATAAAATTATTTCATGATTATGATTCTTAATAGCATCAATATGTCCCCACATTTACCATAGCCAACATATTATTGTTGTATTTGAGTTTTCAACTGAACAATATCCAAATAATAACAAAACATTATTATAAAATTAGAAAAGGTATTTAAAAATAAATTAAAATTTGAAACACATTTTATAATCAAACAATTATATATGCTTCTTTAAAATTCATCTATTTGATATGTTACATAAAAATCTAACTAAATTCTAAAAATACCATAATATAGTATATCATTATAAGATAAACCTTTAATTGGTGATTATAAGTATTACTACCTATATTATGAATATTAGTGGTATATATTTATTTACAATAAAACTAGAGTAACATAAATTAAAAATTAAAACTACACTTTTCTTAAATATAATTAATATTACCATTTGAAACATAAAAAAATATTTCTTAACCACATATTCAAATTTTATTCGTAAATATTAAATTCATTATTAATATAACAATAATTAATTTCTCTTTAGGGTTATTTATTTTAAAAGATTATATTTATCAATTAGCAATAAAAATTCATATATTAATTTAAATATTAATTTTCATTAAGTTAATTTATATGTATAAATTAAATATTATATTTATTTTGATATTCATTTTCTATAATTAAATCAATATTTAAAAAATTAATTTCACCATAATCAATTTCAAAATGATTATTTTTAAAATGATATACTTATGATATTTTTCTCATTGGAAACACACTCTATTATGTATAAAAAAATTAAAATGGATTCTGGAAATTATATGAATTAAATGTTGGAATGTTAAAACAATAAAATTTAAAATATTAATTTATATCCTCTATTAAGTTAAAAAGATGTTTTGAATAATATAAACCGTGAAATCAGTAAAAATAATTTTCTTTGGTTATGGTAAAAAATTAGTGATTGTTAAACTAAAAATGATAAGTGATAAAATGTACAAAAAAAATCCTAACACATTTTATGGACCTATATAGTCCATAAAATCTCTATGGATCCATTATTTTCTACTTGTATGTTTTCTATGTTGAAAATATTGGTGAAATTCATTCATTGGAAATATTTCATGACTATCCTCTCTCATACCAATAAACTTCCACCCACTCCCACCCTTCTTCACATATACATAGAAATTCTTTGAGAATTCAAAATCCAATAACTTTATAATACACTAAAAACATCCATGATTTATTTTTTTGAACATAAATCCAAACATGTATATCTTTTGGTAACAACTAAAAGATGTATGTTTAATAATATAAAATGTTCTTAAACATGAGGTTTATATTTCCCATTTCCAAACCATTCAAATATTATTAAAAAATTATTTTAAAAAAAACTATATAACATCTATAAAATTATATGTTATTATGTCAAATTAATTACCAATATCGGCATCCATTTCCATAAAATGGAAAAATCCCAACAATCATGTATATGAAATACCACCTGCTTAGAGAGAGATGTGATTCATTTAATAGTTACAGTTCACATGAATGATAATAGGAATAAATTTAATTAATATATATAATATGTCTATAATTATAAGTATTCTTTAAATTTAATATATCTTTTTCTTAAATACTCTATCACACATTATGTAAATTTTAACAACCCTTGTGTGTATGTATAGCTTACCAACTACCTGAATCAATGAAATTTATTATCCTTGTTTAAATATAAAATTTTAATCAAAAAATATATATAATTAATTGAATTATATTTATAACAATAAAATTATACTTGATATGATTGAACTATATAAATTATGAAATAATATGAATATTCATGACAAAAACACATGAGAGAACAAGGAAACTAACATCCAAGATAAAGAATGAAATGAATTTTTTATTTAAAAATGGTGGTGAAATGTTCTAAGGGGATTATATATGATATTGTAAATATGTTTTTGGTTCTGGTATAATTAAATAAAATTCATGAATTAATTAAACTGGATGCTAAATTACTTTAAATAAATGATTGATGACGTTAGGGACTGCGTCTTAATATTTGTACAATGAAAAATATTATAATGTAAAAAAAATAATTGATATTTTATATTGTATACTGTTTACATTTGAAATTTTAAAAAATTATTCAGAAATTATTCTTCCTCTATTATTTTCAATAATAATTAAAATATAAAAATTCATTTTATATCAAAATCTCCCCATTAAGTTTTATGATTATTTCAAGATTTAAAAACATTTGATACATATAATTTATTCACCAGTAAAATATCACATCAATATTATGATCATTATAAGGGTTTATATCACAATATCATTTTAATCGGGATAATATTTTCATTGAATTTAAATTAAATAATATAATTTGATAATAGGATAATGATGACCATGAATTTTCACTTCCACTAGTTATTTCTTATTTTTTAATTTAACAGTATCATATAATAATACAATGGTACCAAAAATGATTGTGAATTTTTTTCATAGACTATGAATTCATTTCCCTCTTTAGCGGAAAATCCTTCTTTTTTATGAAACCAATTAAAAAAATTCTGATATATTGGATACATTTAATAAAATATTAACTAATTATATTATTACATATTTATAAATTTTTAAATGAATTTTTAAATAAAATTTAATTTAACCATAATGAGTTATTTCAAATGTTACACTTATCAATTTTATAGAAAATGTGAATCGAATCAATGTTTTCATATATAGTCCATGTAAGAAAATAATTTTCTTCATGAAAAGTCATGGTTTTAAATTTTATATTAAAATGAACAATTATATTTTTTATATAATTTTTTAAATTATTTTTTGATCATTAAGAGTTTAAAAAATATATTTTCATTTTGAATGTGATATTTTCCACAGAAATTATTTAAAAATTAACTTTATTTTTTATTTATTAAAAAATTATATAAACACATTGATTTACTCATATTATGATTGTTATATTTTTTGTTCATTTCATACATAACATTTAAATTGTTGTTTTATGATAATTTTTACCAAGGAATATTTTGACATTCACTTATTGTATTCATTTTTTATTCAGAAACAATTCATTTATACATTAACATTCATGTTGTAATTGTATATTAAATTTATCTTAAATATACTTATTATTGGTTATGGTTATGTTGATTTTGTAAATTTTATATAAATTATACATATTTTATTACTTATTAAATTCTATTTTTTATTTAATATTTATAAATATGTATTCCAAAATCATTATGAATATTTATAGATGATTAACAATATTGATGAATTATTATTATTTTTATATATACGTTGAATGCATTTGTCATGTTGTGATGGGTGGGAACTCAAATTATATATTCCTTTGAAAAATAATAATTCTATAAAATATAATTATTAAGATACATCTAAATGAGCTTATTAATTTATTTGTAAAATGTATTATTAAAGGTCTTGATATTATAGGTGTAATGATGCCTGAGACCATGATGTCCATTATATATGAATTTAATTTATTATTAATTGTGTAATATTATATCCATGATATTTTTTTAATGATATTATATTTTGATGAATATAGTTAATAGTTTATTCATTATAAGACAAGTTTTTTCATTTAATAATTTTAACATATTGATTAATCTTTATTTATTCATGCTATTTTTGTTAATCAATTGGCATGTGTGTAATATAATTTTCCATTCTATATTTATTATTACATTCATATTCATGATAGTGAATATATAAAAATTGAATGTGTTTTTAATTTTTTAACCTTCCATATTGACTATCCCATATATAATCATGAAATTCAGGTTATTGAAAAAATTTACTTTTTGACTTAATACTCAACATTTCATATTCACTATTTCATGTTGATTATTCTTCATTATTTTATTTTATATTATACATAAGGTAACTCATAACAATAATTTGATATCACCCTTTCATTTCATTCCATTTAAATGAATCTAGGATGTGTGCTTTGAATGGTAGTAAAATAATTTCAAAAGGTAATAAGGATATCCTTTAAAAATTAATATGTTTTAATTTTAGCATTCAATTGTAATATGGTAGTCATGTCTGTATCATGTTTACCAAGACTAATAATGTTTTTTTTCAATTGAGAAACAATTCATTATGTACTGTTCCAATATAATAATTTAGAAAATGGATATTTGTTAACGGAGTTGGGTTCTTTATAGTTGGTATCATAGTATAGTTATTTGAATCCATGAGAGAACTATTTTGATAAAAATTGATTACAAAACAAAAAATTAGGATTAAAATTCTAGATATGTATACAATAATATTATAATAAAATTTTAAGGGAGATATTATGTGGTCCTTCGAATAAATAAATCCTTGTCCATATACTAAAATTGTATTTAGTTCTAGAACAAATAAACCTATGGGTAGTAAATCATAAAAAGGCATGTTGTTCTTGAATCCATCATTAACTGGAACATGAATAAATTACTTCTATGAACATGGTTTAAAACTTTTGATGAATATGGTTTTGATAATTTATATTTCCTTTCCATTACATTATGAAGTATTTGAAAAGATGGTGAAAATGATTGATTTTGTTTAAACCGGTTTTTTAATTTTAATATAAGGTGGAATCATTTATACATCCTAAAAATGATTATATGATTTTTCGAAAATGTTTATTTTTTTCTCAAACTATCCATTTTTTTACTCAACAGTTGGAACCTGAAGTAAAAATGAAAACATATATTATATAGAAAAATATGGAAACGATTGAAAAAAAAAATGGAATGATGAAATGATTGAATGGAATCATTATTATCCTTGATTAGTTATCCTAACATTTTGTTAATATCATAGATCATTTCCATCCCTAAATCTCAATAATTATTATTTTTATAAAATTCACTAGATGATCATGTAGAGATGATTACAGATAAAAAACGCATGATTTCTAAGAGGTCATACATATAAAATGTAGCAACCATGAATTTTCCATTGAGGGGAACATAAAATATTATATGAATAAAAAATCAGTGGATAATTTTATGAATTTAGTTGAAAAAATAAAGATTCAATTGAAAAAAATAAATATAATCATAGGGATCAATTTATACATGATAATATTAAATTGGTGGAACATGGGAATTATCTGAGTCAATGAACTCTTATTAAGGAAAATCCATTGCCTAAAGAAATAAATATATTGAAATAAAATAGATGAATTAAATATGTTTTGGGATTCATGAATTAAAATTTTATTCTTATTTTGTTGTGTGTTATTTAATATATTGTACATTTGAAACATGTAATGGTTTGGCAGAATTTTGGAATCATATTTGTCACCATTAACATATGATTTATGGATTCCATATTGGGTTTAATAAATTATTTTTTTTAAAAAATAAAATTTATATACCACTCATTTTTTTTCAATATGGTGAGAGTCTTCTAATATTATGGATATTTTGGGAGATTTTTTTTTAATTTTAACACATTTGTTTCATATATGTTCTTTTAAAGAAGTTATTTAAGGTAAATTTCCCCACTATTTTTGGCATAATATTATATGTATTTTATAATCAAAGAGGATTACTAATTATTTTATTTTTAGGTAATGATGAGTTATTACAGATTTGTAATTATATAGGAATTCTAATAACATGTCTTTAGAAAATGAAGTACTCACATGACCATCGACCACCCATCATATCAGTAATCCCATGGGGAAAAATAAGAATGGAAGGTTGAAAATTAATTATTTCCTACCATTGGAATTCATTATTATCTTGTTAATATAGCTTTATTTTTAAATAAATATTATATGAATAAATATTAATGAAAAGTTATTTGTGTTACAATTGATTATTAGAGACTAATTTATTATAGTTGATAACTTGTTCTAATAAGAATGTTTCTGGAAAATAGGTAGATACATACAAAAAGATAATGGTATCTTTAATGGATGTTTTGACCAATTAAAAGAGTATTTTTGTCCATCATGCATAAGATAATTAATTTTTTAGATATTAATTTCATAATGTATGTAATAATTTTGAAATTAATTAATGGATAACACATCATTGAAATTGTTCTTATAAGATTATATGATATAAAAATTTATATTTTTTAATACACTTATTCCGTAAAAGAGTTCATAAAGACTTATAAATGGCTAAAAACATCCTATTAACTTAATAAATTATGGGAAAAAAATTCTCTTTTAAATCTGTGTATTGTTAGAGTTTTGTATTCTTTAACATTACATTGATCAGTTTCTCTATAGTGTTCAATGGCATATATCAATCTATATGATTATAAAAACGTTTCCTCTAAGGTTATTATAAGGAACTGAATAGAAGTATCATAGATTATAAGGATTTTAATCTATAATTATATTTCTTCCATTTAAAATTATCATGTAGGTTAAAATTTTTAGGAAACTAATTCATAACTCATACAATACTACTCAAAAAATAATAATTAGACACTTCTAATAAATGTATAATATTTTATAAAATTGAATTAAAGATAAAACATGTTTCATCATCATGTGAAATATTTATTATTCTATAATACTTGTTTATATTATTAATTAATTATTTGAATAATATATCAAAATATGATATGATAACAATAGTTGTATAAGTAAAATAAATATTGAAAATTCAAAGAATAGGGTCCCCATGAAAACTCATCTGAATACATTTCATAAAAACTTATTCCATGAATATATAAATCATGTAGATTACATGTGAAATAATTTCAATATCACTCAGATATTAACCTTTTCTTATAGAATAATGAAAATATCAACTTCTATATATGGAGTACCCCATGAATTCGAGATCTCTAATGTGTCTCACCCTTCATATGTTTAGATATAATGGGGGTCAACACATCATATATGGAGAGATAACAGTAAAAAAATCATAACATTTTTATATATAATGTGATAAATATAAAAAAATCATAATCTCAAAGAATAATAAATTAATTATAAATAATGAGAGATTGGGTCATTAACATATATGAAAATGAATATTTTATTAACAAATTTGTTATGTTTAAAAATTATGTCCGTACAATAGAAAAAAAAATTATTTGAAATTAATTAAATAAACATATATGTTATGTTTCAAAATATTGAAGAAAAATTATGGTTATAGAATCCACTTATTCTGTATAGGATAACAACACATTCCTAAAATATTTTTGTCAAAAGACTAAGAACGATAATCTTTCCAAAAATGAAAAAAAATTATATAATAAAAATATATTTTAAAAAGTAAAATATTTGTAGAAATGAATTTAATAAATCAGACTTAAATATTAAAATAGTTTTAAATAGTTAGGGGATACATTTACATGGATGAAAATGTGAGATTCAAGGGAAGCATTAAAAATATAATTTTTAAAGGTACATCCCTTATAAATATCTTTACATTGGAATGAGCATCAATAAATTGATTTGATTATATTATTTGAATATAAATACACATAAAACAATAGTAAATACAATATAATATATTTAAAATAAATTTTGAAACAAATCTCAAAAGGAAATAATCAGGATGAATACATTTAACCCAATAAAAATATATTGGCTTAATAAAGACCTTTATGTCTCAATCAAAATACTTCAAAAGGGATCAAAATTATTTTAATCATTTATATATTGTAATTAACTAATTCAGAAACTATATTAATATATTTAATAGCTTATATGTTTATTTAATGACATCTTATTATCCTTCCAGTAAAAATACTTGATTAATTTTATGGTTTTGTGTGTGCGTGTTTAATAGTTTCATTATTAGGTCATTGGTGAATAGTTTTCGCTATATTCACAAAATTGGATTACAACACCAGAATAGGAAGTAAATTGTCTTATTTATCATCCCTATTTATTAATTTTTCATATATATAATTCATTTTTAACAACATTATTAATCGTTAAGTTATATGATAATTATATGTTTTTACATTATTTAGATGGTTTTTTAGACATCACAAACTAATGTGGTATTATATGAAATTATGTGTATATATTAGTTATATTATATTAAATAGGTTATAATATATCAAATAAATTATTATTTAAATAATAATTATAGTATCATTACCATATGAGAACATGGAAATGTAAACTGAATGAAATCATTATTCACAATGGTGATTAATCGACATAACATGTAAAATCATTTGATTTATTTAAATAAGAGGATATGGGAAATTAATTAATATTATATATTAGATGAGAAAAAATCAGTAGTATATAAATAATTATATAGTAATCATGAATTTATGGATGAACTATGGGGGGTTAATGTTGTGAAAAAATTCATGTGTAGTCCATAATAAAAATTACCTCATGAATTTCACATAGTAGAGAGACCCTTGAGAAACATGGATTCCAACTATTGGAGAGACATTAAAACCCAGGTCTAGAGGAAATTGAAGTGGAGTGATTTATTAGTGATTTAGGTAGTTACATGGCTTTTTAGTCCAAAATGGGGTGGTGTGGATTGGAATTTATGGTTGAGGAGGGGTGGTCTTTATTGACTAAAATAATGATTATGATATATTTAAATCCAACCACATT
Source organism: Viscum album (assembly GCA_963277665.1). NCBI lineage: Eukaryota > Viridiplantae > Streptophyta > Magnoliopsida > Santalales > Viscaceae > Viscum > Viscum album. Next base: position 1,973,186,365 of record OY728132.1, read on the forward strand.
AATGTGAAATTATTTTCAAAGAATTATATTGATAATAATTGTTTTATAGTATTATTAGGTTATTTAAATACCTTAAAAAACCAATTACATTTTTAAATTATGGATATGTTAAATTTTAATCATCTAATACTAACCCATATCAATGATTTACTTAAACCGCAGTTAATGTGTTTTTACTACAATATTTTTTTTTAAATAAAAATAAAATGGATAAAAAATTAAAATTAGTAACTTATTAACCAAAATATTTAATTTCATTTACCAAATTCAATTCACTAAAAATGGTAAAATTTAATTTAATATTAATACCGAAGACAGAATGAAAAAAAATGACTTAATGATGATTGTTGAAAAGTTATAAATGTTTTTTACATCCATTTTCAATGTTAAACTAAATGAATTACAAAAAATTGGGAAAATTAATTTATTATAATACTATTAAAATATTAATTAATTGTTCCTTATATAATATTTATATATTTATTAATTATATAAAAAATAATTTTTAAATTATAATTGATTATTATCACTATTCACCAAAAAATGAAACATGTCCAAAAAAAATGCAAAATCACTGTTAGCCAATTTTGATATACATATTTCTAAAATTAAGCTAAAATTTTCATAATTAATTTAGACAACCTTTATAAATTAGTTTAATGAGTAGTGCACATTAAAAATGACGAAAAATTTTCATTTAGAAAAATTTCATTTTTTATGATTAAAATTGTATATCTTTTAATGAGAAACCCATTCACATTGGCTTTAGAGTTCAACGAGTCATTACTAGGCCTTAAGAAACATCCCGAATGCACTAAAGGCTGGCAATAAATTGAAGAGGGCCTCAATGCAAGTGTGGGACATTTTACCCTTTACAAAATAAACCATTCCATTAACCATTCACTATATGATGCATGAACAAATGAAAGACCAATCAAAAAATTCATTTATGTTAAACCACATCAGATTACACCACAGTGGAAGACCAAACCACGCATCAAAACACACAGCGGATGAAAATATAAAGAATCTCAAAAGACACCATGACTTCATCGTCCACAAGCTCCAACCTCCACATCATCTTTCAAACATCCCCACAAGAAACTAGTAACTAGATGATTTACCTTTACCTGTGTCTTAGAACACAACGTCTGCAAAATAACCAATGTTCAAAAGCAGGGGTGAGTATAAAACTCAGTAGGTTTTCCCCAATGGCTTATATACTCACTCCACTAGGATAAAAGAGTTAGTAACATTTATATATAAATAGTTTACATAAAACAATTACACCAAAGCATTTTATAACTTAAAAAATAGATGTTTTTCAAAATCTTCCGTGCTCAAAAGCACCCAAGTGCATGTGTAAACATCTTTTCCAACATGTTAATTTTTCAAAAATATAACCAATAAAATTTCCAAACCATTTTACAAACATCCCATTTTGACATACCCATCATTTCACAAACCCATGAAATCAACCATGCATGCTTTGTTATTACAGTTCCATAATAATGATTGGTCTCTCATCGATCTACCAAGTCGTCACAAGGTTATTTTTTCTCATGTGCCATTACACCTTTGGCACAGATCACAAGGTCATATTTCAATAATGCCTCATACTTAAAAGTCCCATGTACCATTAAACGTTTGGCACTGATCACAAGGTCCTATTTCAACCAAGCCATGTATATTGAATATGAACAACCACACTACACATTCCCAACAATCATTCCAAAACCATCCATTCAATAAAACACATTTTATTGAAAACTATTTTCCATTCAAACCAAGTGTGTTCAGCCAAATCAAACCATTTCAATAAAACTGCCTTTTTATTGAAAACCAAAAATCGATAAATGTAATTTCAATCTCAATCCATTTCAATAAAAAAATATTTTTTAATGAAATCCCATTTATCATCAACCCATTTACAATTTCATCAATTTCATAATTTAAAATCAAAATTTTAAATTCAAATAGCCAAAACATTTTACAAAACAATTCACCAAGATTTCACAATTTCATCAATACCATAAATCATCACTAAAGAAGATTTATTACCTGATATTCACAATAGAAACCATTCAAATAACCAATTTGAAACTAATCCTACCAATTGAAATAAGAGGAGTCGATATTGAGGCCACCTAACTCAACAAAAAGGAGAAACGAAGCAACAAACGAAGAACGCTCAACAACATCAGGTCATATCTCCACTAATCCTCCTTATATCTCTTATCATAACCCAACCAAGACATAATCAAAACATATATGGCATCCAAAAACTTATTTTTACCCATAACTGGCATGGATCTAAGAAACTGAGAGAAAGGGAGAAGTAGATCTATATAGATCTCTGAAACCATTCAAGAATGAAGGAGAACAATCACATATGTCATGAAATCGGCCTATATTCACCAAGACAAGCCTTTGGATCCCCTTCGGAACTCATAAGAGATGTTTTACAACCTTCAAGGGAGAGTAATCCAATTTTATGGCTGCTTAAGAGCTTTAATGAGGAAATTAGTGGCAAAAACGAGTTAGATACACACTTTTTAAGGATCTAATTTAAGGGACCACATGGTTAGTCTGCACGGTTTGACAAGCTGGGCACTAATCGTGCGTTAGATACTGCCTCAGTCACCCTTCTAGCATGGACTCATCGCATGGTTTCCCCTAACTGTGCACCAACCATGCAGAATCCACTGCTTCCACTGTCTTCCATGGAGGATTTGATCGCAGAGTTTAGACAAATAGTGCACCACCTGTGAGCCCTCCCCTTTGCTTCAAACATCAATCCAGGGTCTTTTGATTGTCCCATACATCACCCTTAAATTTTAAAACCAAGGAAACCATCAGGTAAGGGTATCATATCAAAAACTAGGGTTACAATATTCTCTCCACCATTAGTGTTTCCGTCCCCGGAACGTAGAAAATCATTTCTTGTCTAAAAGAGTTCTGGCCACTGCTCTTTCATTTCTTTCTCACCATCCCATGTCTCTTCCTGAATCTGACCATTTTTTCACAAAACCTGTATGAGATCGTATATTTTTCTATGCAATAATTTTTCATGCATATACATAATGTTCACCGGGATATGTACCAACGAAACATCCATCTCTACGTCGATGTGATCCCATCAGATCAGATGGTCAGTATCGGGTTGATACTTTTTAAACTGAGATTCATCGAACACATTGTGAGCTGCACTGAACTATGGTGGTAATGTCAATAGATATGCAACCACTCCAACCCATTCTATTATCTCTAAAGGGACTATATAATGAGGAGATAACTTTCCCTTCTTCCCAAAACGATGATGTCCAATCATTGGATAGATTCTCAAAAAGACATGTTCACTCACCATAAATGATAACTATCATCCGCGATGATCCACATAAGATTTCTGATGACTCTTTTCCACCTCCATCCTCTTTTTAATCCACTGAATCATTTATGTTTTTTCTTGGACAAGTATCGGCCCAAATAGTTATGATATACTAGTTTTCACCCAACATAGTAAAGAACGATAGGGATGCCCATACAATGCTTCAAACAGAGCCATGTGTATCGAGTCTTGATAGCTTTTATTGTATGAGAACTCCACTAAGGATATATTATCCTCCCATGAGCCACCAAAATCCATTACACGGGATCATAACATATTTTCAAACCTTTGTATCGTCCGCTCGGATTGCCCATCCGTCTGAGGATGATACACCATGCTCATTGTAAATAGAGTCCCAAGGGCATGTTGTAATGAATTACAGAAACAAGATGTGAACCTCATATCATTATATGAGAATATAGACACTGGTACACCATTCATATTTACCACTTTTCATATATATATTTTTGAATGATCTTTGACTATATTAGTTTCAAAAATAGGGACAAAATGTCCCAACTTGGTTAGATGATCCACTCACTAGTTCAAAAAATGTTATTTACGTCACAATTTTTTACGTTGGTTAAATATTACCGACGTGATAATATGTGAAACGTGGTTATTTACATCAGTTATATTATAACCGATGTACAAAATGCGATGCGTAAATTTTTAACGTTGGTTATTTTAATAACCGATGTGAAAAATTTCATGCGTTCGTTTTTTAGGTCGATTATAAAATAACAACGTAAAAAACCAAAGCGCGGTGTTTTAAAGTCAGATATTTGATAACCGATGAAAAAAAGAGGCAATGGAGGCTTTTTTGACATCAGATATTTGATAACCGATGAAACAAAACAACCTGAATTTTTTTTACGTCAGTTATAAAATAACCAATGTAAAAAACTGGGATTTATGATGTATTTTTTACGTCGGTTATTCTATAACCGAAGTAAAAAACCAACACATAGATTTTTTTACATCAGATATAAATTAACCGATGTAAAAAAAAGATGTATCTGATACATTTAAAACGTCTGTTATTTTAATTACTGACATTATAAATGTAATAAAAACAGTTTATAAAGTCGGTTATTAAATAACTGACATTATAAAACATTTAAAAAATAAACACACGCCATGGATTGCCATTTATGATTTTTCAATCGACAGTCTGGTGACTCGTCTCTCTCATGTGGTAATCCCTAATCGAATCGTCGATATCGTTGTGTTAAACTCATTTTTCGGTCATCGTTTATCATCATTACTCTCCTCGGATCTATCATCTAAACTCACAACACTTAGGTAAGCCTCCCACGACTTTATTTTGTTCGTTTTATTTTCTGGATAGTCTATATTTACGATTTATGATTTTTTTAAACTAGGAAAGATTCATCGATTTCTAACCCTCTTACCTCGTTTTTCCATCATCATATTATTTATTATCCCCAGATATATTAGACTGACTCGCAATATTCACCTAAGTAACACCTACTTCTATTTCAATTGTCTTTTTTTTCACGAAGGCCCGACATTGATGGTAATTTTTTTTCATTGACAACTAATGATCCCATTCACCTATATTACTGCATTTTATATTTAAACCATTTTGATACACCGATTCTATGTACCAGTGTGATTTATTTTGTAAGTATATATATGTTTTTTCAGGGTGGAATGTATGTTTTGGATCCTCGGTTGTTTCTATTTTGGGTATCACTTTCTATTGTTCCGTAATCTATTAACATCGCTTATATTTGTGGACTATTATAAGTCTTTATATGTTATTAAAAACTGATTCATTGAAAAAGGGGGTGGGTGCTATCTAGAGTGTTTGGGGGGTTGTCCGAGGGGTGGGGTCAGTCCAGAGGGCTGGGGGTGTCCAGGGGGTGTCCAAGTGGGTGGTTGGGTGTGGGGGATATCTAAGGGCGTGGGGGCCTGTCCAGAAGGTTTTTGGGGTTGTCCGGGGGTGGGGGCTGTCTAAAGGGTTGGGGGTGTTCAAGGGGGTAGGGTGTGGGGGTTGTGTCCTGGAGGGGTGTGGGTGTTGTCTAGAGGGGTGGGGGATGATCGGGGGGGGGGGGGGGGTGGGGGGTTGTCCCGAGGGTTGTGGGTTGTGCAGTGTGGTGTCCAAGGGGGTAGGGGTTGGGGTGGTATCCAGGTGGGGTGGGGGTGTTGTCTAGTGGGGGGGACTATCCAGGGGTTGGGGGGCTGTCCAGATGGTTGGGGGGTGTCCGAGGGGGGTGTTTAAGGGTGTAGGTGGGTGGGGGTGTTCAGGGGGTGGGGGCCTGTCCCAGGGGATTGGGGGGTTGTCTGGGGGGGGGGCTGTCCAGAGGGTTTTTGGTGTCCAGGGGGTGTCCAAGGGTGTGGGTAGGTTTGGGGGGTTTTCCAAGGGGGTGGGGGCCTGTCCATAGGGTTTTGGGGGTTGTCCGGGGGGTGGGGGTTGTCTAGAGGGTTGGGGGTGTCTAGGGTGGTGTCCAAGGGGGTAGGGGATGGGGGTGGTGTCCAGGAGGAGTGGGGGTGCCGTCTAGAGGGGTGGGGGATGTCCAGGGGTGGGGGCTGTCCAGAGGTTTGGGGGTCTCCAGGGGTGTCCAAGGGTTTAGGGGTAGGGGTGGTGTCCAGGAGGTGTGGGGGTGCTGTCTAGAGGGGTGGGGGCTGTCCAGGGGGTGGGGTTGTCCAGAAGATTGGGGGGGTGCTATCTAGAGGGGTGGGGTGCTGTCTAGGGGGGTTTCCAAGGTGGTAGGGGTGGGGGTGGTGTTCAGGATGGGTGGGGTTCTGTCTACATGGGTGGGGGTTGTCTAAGGGGTGGGGGTGTCCATGGATGATGGGGGTGGGCGTGCAAGGGTGTGGTGGTGTCCATGGGGTGTCTAAGGGGGTGGGGTTGGTGTCCAGGTGGGATGTACAAGGGGGTGGTGGTGTCTAGAGGGTGTCCAAGGGGGTGGGGGATAATTTCCAGTTGGGATTGACTACTGCATGGTGGTTTCTGAGATTATGACATGATGATTGTGTCGTGATAATTGGCTTTACAATATGATTTTCTCCATCAGAATTTTTATTATAAATTTGATTTGATTTTTATATTTACTTCATTTTCTCCAAATTTTTTTTAACCATTTTATGCCCCATGGTTTTCTTTGATTAAATGGAAATTAAAACTGTTATATCTGACTATAATTTTCTTAAAAAAATATTCAAGCAAATTTTTTTAAATACTCATTGATTCTTTTTATTTTTTAAAATATTTTTACATTCAGAACATGATTTTTTTCATATAAAAATATATTTGTCTTCTCTTAAAAATATATATATTTTTGATATTTGTTGTAGGAAATAATGAGTCGATGTTGGATTATGACACATCAAATTAGCAATGAATATGAGAATGGTGTTGATGCCTTTTTGGAATTTCCTAAACGAAATGTTCCTAGTAGTGAAATTTTTATCTGTCAATGCCTGAAATGTTTGAATATGAAGAAGTTAAAAAGTATAGAGATAAAAGATCATCTGATTTGTCATGTTATTAATCTGAGTTACAACCCTTGGATTTCACATGGTGAAACTGGATGGAATATCACTGTTGTTCATGATTCGAAAGATGGTAACACCGATGGAATTGAAGAAATGATTCGTGACATTATAATAGAACAAATTGAGATAGAACCGACAGATGGATGTCTATATGGTGATTCTAAAAACCCATTATATCCTGTTTTTACAGATTTTACGGTTTTTACAGCGGGGTTATGATTGATTAAACTGAATGAAAAACATGGATGGAGTGACAAAATTTTTACAGATCTGCTACAATTGATGAAATACATTCTTCCAAAATATAAAGATCTTCCAGATTCACATTATAAGGCCAAGACAACATTATGCCTGATGGGATTGTGATACAATAAAATACATTCATTTTTAAATGGCAGCATTATATATAGGAAGGAATATGAATTTCTGTCAGAGTGCCCAAAATGTGGGACACCATGGTATAAGGTGAGTGAAAAATCACAGGTTGATTTAGAGATTACAAAGATCCCTTCAAAGGTATTTTGGTATGATCCTATAATTCATCGTTTCAAACATTTATTTGCTAATTTGCATAATGAAAAAAAGGTTATGATGGCATGATGATGAGCGGGTATGTGATGGAAAAATACGTCATCTTGCTGATTGTCCATAATGGATGAAAATTTATGCATAGTATTCTAAATTTGGAAATGAAATTAGAAATCTAAGACTTGGGTTGTTCACAGATGGAATGAATCCATACCGAACCCTCAGTAGCACACATAGTTCATGGCCTGTTTTATTGGTAATTTACAATATCTCATTTGAAGTTTGTATGAAGCACAAATATATCATGTTGAGTATAATGATCTCTGGTCCAAAGAAACCCAACAATGATATTGATGATTACTTGTAACTGTTGATTGATGATTTGAAACTGTTAGGGGCGGATGGTATTAGGGTGTATGATTCTTATAAAATGGAATATTTTCAACTGCATGAAGTGCTTCTGATCAATATAAATTACTTCCCAGCGTATGGAAATTTTTCTGCATACAGTGTTAAAGGGCATAAATCATGTCCAATTTGCGAGCAACAGACATCATATTCTCAATTGCATCTTGGGAGGAAAACAATGTACATGATTCATCGAATGTTTTGGCCTATGGATCACCCTTATAGAAGACTAAAAAAGGAATTCAATGCCTCATACGAATTTGATACTTCTCCAAAACATTTATCCCTTAATCTGTAATTTTAGAGGGTGAAAAATCTTTATGGGACATTGGGAAAGACACCGAAATTTGGTAATGATAGTCATATTTGGAAAAGGGTCAATATTTTTTAAGCTACCGTATTGGAGGTATTACAAAGATAAACATAATATGGATGTCATGCATGTGGAGAATAATATCTATGATTGTTTGATTGGAAAATTTTTATATATTAAATGATAAACAAAAGATGGTTTGAATGCAAGATTACACTTACTATCAATGGGAATATGTTTGGAGATAGATCCCATTCCTAAAGAAAGACAAGCATTTCTTCCCCTAGCTTTTCATAAATTATCGAAGAGAGAGAAAATTAGCTTTTGTCAATGACTTCATGATATCAAAGTTCCTCAAGGTTATTCTTCAAATGTAAAATTTTCTGTCTCATTGAAGGACTTGAAGTTGATAGGTATGAAATCACATGATTTTCCCATCATGATGCAACAAATTATACAAGTTGAATTGCGTGGAATATTTCCCATCCTTGTTAGAACGACTATAATGAAGTTGTGTTATTTTTTTAATTAAATTTGTAGCAAGGAGATTTGATGTGAATGCTTCAAACTTTTGGGAAAAAGGAAGCAATTTTTATACATTGTCAATAGATAATGTATTTTCCTCCAACTTTTTTTGATATCATATTGTTTTTAATGATTCATCTGGTTTGAGAAAAAAAGCTTTGTGGGCCTGTATATCTTGGTTGGATGTATCCTTTTGAAAGGTAAATGAAAATATTAAAGGGTTATGTTAAAAATCCATATCGACCTGAAGCCTCCATTATTGAAAAGTATATTTCTAAGGAGGTAGTAGTGTTTTGTATGAACTACTTGGTTGCAGCGCAACACATAGGTTTTCCCTCATCTCTCCATGAACGGGTTAATAATGAGGGAAAGGGGATTCATGGATTTAAAGTCAAATAATTGACAGCTGAAGAGATGAAGAAGTTAGAATCATACATCTTGAATAACATAGCTGATGCTCAACCATATATACCATTTCATATTAATGTGTTGAAACAATTTCATCCAAAGAAGAAAGAAATGTGGATTTTGAATTAGCACAACAAAACTTTTTTGTCATGGTATAAAAAGACATTTCTTGGTAGATCAGATATATCAGAGACATTAAAATGGATAGTGGGTGGTCCATGTTTAAATTTGATAACATGGTACGGTTATGAAATTAATGGAAATATATTTCATACGAAAGCTCAGGACAATAGAAGTGCAGTTCAGAATTGTGTTGTTTTGGTGTTGGAAAAAGAAAGGCATTTTTGGAGTGCTAATAACAAAAACCCAATTAATGCTTCAAGTGTATATTATGGAGTGATTGAAGACATATGGATAGTTGATTACATTAAAATTAATGTTCTATTTGTAGATGTAAATGGTTTATTAGTAACAATAGTGTCAGAAACGATGTGTTTTGAATGTCACTTGTTAATTTGAATTGATTGGAAGACACGTCTGATTCTTTTATAATAGAAACACATGAAGAACAAATTTTTTATTTAGTAGATCAATCAGATATGTAGTGGGTTGTTGTTTTCCAAGGGAAAAACAATATGTTGGTGAGGATGAACTTGATGAAGATTCCGATTTATGTGAAATCCCTACATCCATGGAAATATTAACATAACACAATGATGAGCATGTTTAAGACATTGTTTGTGTCGTAAGGAATGATAATGATGAAGGAATTTGGGAAAACAATCCATTTTTACATTCCTAAAATTATAGGTAACATATTCTTATTTCTTGTTTACATTAATTTTTTTCATAAAATAATAGATATTATAAGTTTATTCTTTATTAAAACTTGTATTAAAAGAAAATAAGTATAAGTTTTTTTGTTTAGATTAATTTATCATGTTTACAATTACATGAATTATATATCTATTATTTTTGTTCAGTGACAATAACATTACCATGTTTACCAGGTTTACCATGTTTACCACGTTTACCATGATTACAATGTTTACCATCCTGACCATATTGACCATCTTTACCATTGTTTAATATTCTTACCATGTTACCATTGTTAACTATTACGTAACTTAGTAAACTTTTTTATTTTCCAATTAAATTATTATTAAAATACTTGAATTTTTATATTTTTGAACTAATGTTTGTTTGTTTTTTGATTTGAAGGATAATGACAGATCATTCAGTTGATCAACCACATGATTCTGGAGATGAGAATATTGGTCATACCATTGGGGAGGAACATTCACATTCTCCTCTTGGTGTTCCCCAATCTTGCTCATGTGCTCCTATTATGACAAAGTGTTCAAAGGTTGGTAAATGTGGGTGCACACATTTACCAAAATTAATACTTTATTGTATGTAGGATCAGAGGATACTCGTTGAATTTGATGATGATGATATTCCTAAAGGTCCAAATGAAAAAGCTTTTAAGAGTTTTCTATCAACTCAGGCTAATAGTTATGTAAGCATTCTGTATGATGACTGGAGAAATGAGGATAAAGTGATAATATCTCAGTTGTTGGAGATGATTTAGGTACGATCTTTTGATATTGTTTAACTATTCATTAAATGTTTCTAGTATATATTATATTTTTAATCTCTTCTTTATCAGGTGACATTTTATATTCCTGACATTGGAGGAGTCAGGAAGAAATGCTTATCATTGGCTTCCAGGAGATGGATGGATTTCAAATAAACCCTCTCATCGGATTTCATTTATGGTCATAGGAGTCATGAAAATCCATGTCGTATATATCCTTTTATAGATGGAGACACATGGAGACATTTTTTTGAAACTAGAAGAATAGAGTCATTTTTTTGTAAGGGAAATATGAACCTTTATATGATTTCTTATATAAATGTTCTTATTAATGTTTTGATAATTATTTCTTATTCTTAATTTACAGAAAACAATAAAATCTCATCAGGAGATCCAGTCTAAAAATGTATACCCTCATAGCTTATCTTGGGAAGGGTATGCATTTTTGGAAAAACAAATAATGGGGTAAAAATTTCAATAACTAAGAGCTGAGTCTTAAAGCTCAGGAGAGGTGGACCCTCCATCCCCTCCATCTAGACATGAAAAATAGAAGGCAAATCAGAAGGGAAAATTTTGAAATAGCTTTAGGAAGAATCGAGAATCGTAGCTGAGAGGATTGTAAGATATCTATTTTATTTATTTATGTTAACTATTTTCTTTATATAATTTCAATCATTATAGAAATGTTCAATTAATTAATACAAGACTCTCTTGAGGAGTAGAGTTCACAAGGGGCATTTACAGATATTGGCAGACATGATATTATATATGTAGCATTTGGAAAGCCTGAACATCCTGGTTGTGTAAGAGGATATCAGGCAGGTGTATCGGTAAGAAAAGTTTTTCCACATTATTCAACTTCTAATGTTGATGGGGTTTATAAAAAATAGAATCCTTGGAGGCTGAAGTTCATAATATTAATGCGATGATGGAGGAAAATATTAGAGTATCGGTACAGTCTATGTTTGCAGACATGAAAAGATAATTTTAGACGGCAGCTCCCACTCCACCTCCTCCCCATACAGACCCCATTATTTTTCTTACACCTCCGCCTGTAGCTCCCACTCCCCCACCTCAGCCTGCGGACCCCATTTTTTATCCTACTCATCAGCCTCAGCTTCAAACTTATTGCGATTTGTATGTTGATGATCCTCAACATATTACAGTTTCATATGGTTTGTTATATTTTATATGAGATATAGTTCATCATCAACTATTAAAGGTAGAGAATCAGAGGGTCACTGTACATGATATTATAGATATATCAGCTCGAGTACCACTACCTACAGATGAGGTGATGATAGTTGGACATAGTATCAGTCATTTTTTAATTTGGCCATCCAGACATCTTCGACTCATTACCATAGAGGTATGAATGTTATATATTTTATTTTATTTTTTTATTAAAGTAGTTTTATCATCTATAAACTTATATATTTTTCTATTTATTTTTACATGAATACTTCAATGGTATAGAAATAATATACAGACAGCAACAAACACAAATGGCCATGACATCAGATACAGATTCACGTAGTCTTGAAATATTGTCAAGATATTCAAATTTTTTGGTAGGTCATTATGAGTTTCCAATGGAATCCCATGTTTGTGGATGTGAAATAAGTGTCGGGATTATGAAAACTGATATCATTGAGTTTGTTATTGGAGATATGTTGGGAATCAACGTGGTGCAAATTTTTTCCATGTAAGTCTTAACACAGTTTCCCTATGTTATATTTGTTAAAAATGTATACTTATGTCTGTTTTGTCTTAGGTATATTTATAAAATTTTTGACAGGAATGAGCTGACAGATGTATATGGATACATGGACACGCAGTTGATTTCCCCTAAAGCATGTGCATTGGATGAGGAACAAATAATGCTTTATATTAATGAAAGACATGAAAAGAATATAGTCACACAATGTAGGATGATGACTTATTGTGCGAGGTATGAAACAAATCTCTCTAAAATACTTCATTATCTTTTAACATAAAAAAAAACTAATCTTAAATTTAGTTTTATCAGTGATCATTGGTTGTTATAGGTTTTTTTCCCAAGGGATAAAGCACTTTATTGGATATGCTCTATCCATGATGATGTGTGGGAATGTTTAAGGAATATATTGGAAAAGTACATTTCAATTTCTAAATAGTTTTATATATTATAATGAATTTTAAATTTACCCCATTCATATTATTTTCTAACAGGGCATGGGGCTACATTCCAAAAAATAGAAAGAAAAGGAGTGCAATGATCAAATATTTAAATGCAATGGTAAATATCCATTTATAATTTGTACTTATTGATTTATTACATAAAAATAATATATTTAATATATACTCATTCAAAAAGAACTGTCATGAAAAACAAGTCGTCATCAAATGCGGATATTATATGTTATGATTTGTGTATTAAATAATAACAAATGGGATAGTTGTGAATTTTGACCTGGTAATATTTCCTCATAATGTTTTCCATAATATTTCAATTTTTTTTATTCATTGAACATGTTAACTACTATCCTTTTCATTTTTATCTTTTTGTTGACCCTCAACCATATACTACTGAAGACATCAAACACTTAAGAGTGGAGTCGTCGAATTATTTTACAGGATTGAATAAATTTTAGTTTTTTGTAATTTAAAATGTAATTTTGAATATTGTAATTGTAATTGTTTATTTGGTAGGCGTTTAGGTTGGATTTAGTTTTTTTTTATGTTGAACGTTTATGTTTTGAATGTTATATATGTGAATATTTAATTTTTCTCTACTTCTATTTTTTTTATACTTATGATGTTTTTTTTGGGATGGATTTTGCTATGGGGGGAGGGGTTCCAAGGGTGTGGGGGGTGATCAGTGGGGTGGGGTTGACCATGGGTTTGGGAGGATTGTCCTATGGGGTGGGGGTCCTAGGTTTCCATGAGAGTGGGGGGCAGTCTAGGGGGGTTGGAGAGTTTCTAGGAGGGTGAAAGGTCTGTCCAGGTGAGTGGGAGGTTGTTCAGGGGGTGTCCAGTGGTGTGGGGTGTCTTGTTGGATGAGGGGGGTTTCTAATGCTAGAGGGGGAGGGGGGTATCTAGTGGGGGGGGGGGGTGTCAAGGATGTCCATGGGGATGGGGGTGGGGCGGTCTAGGGGTATGGCGGGGACAGTCTAGTGGGTTATGGGGGTTCTGGTCTGTTTTTGGAACCTTTTGGTCTGTTTCAAGGGTGTGGGAGAGATGTCCAAGGATGTGGGAGTGTTGTCCAGGGGGTGGGGGTCTACAGGATTTTGGGGGATGTCTAAGGGGTGGTGGTGATGTACATGGGTGTGGGTGTGGGGGGGGGGGTGTCCAGGGGTGTTGTGGGGGTCGTCTAGTGGGGTTATGGGGTTCAGGGTTTTATTCGGTAACTTTTTGGTATGTTTTAGGGGTGTGGGAGAGCTGTCAAGGGGAGTGGAAGTCTTGTCTAGGGGGTGGTGGTATACATGAAGTTTGGGCGAGGGGGTTTCCAGGGGTGTTTGGGGCTGTCCAAGGGGTCGGGGGCATTCCAGGGGTGTGGTGGGGGATCCAATGGGGTGGGGAGGGTTTTCCAGTGTGTGTGTGTGTGTGGGTACACATGAGGGTGGGGGTGGTCCTAGGGTTTTTGGGGCTGTCCAGGGGGTAGGGCGGTAGTCCAAGTGTGTGGTGGGGGCAGTCAAGTGGGGTTAGTGTTGAGGGGGTGTATACATGAGGGTGGGGGGTTGTCCCGGGGTGTTTGGTGCTGTCCAGGGGGTCGGGGGGCAATCCAGGGGTAGTGGGGGCTTTCAAGTGGGGTGAGGGGGCGAGGGGGTGAGGGGGTGTTGTTCATGAGGGTGAGGTGTTTTCCTAGGGTGTTTGGGAATCTCCTGGGTGTCGGGGGTAGTCCAGGGGTGTGGTGGAGGCTGTCATGTGGGGTGAGGGGGTGTTGTTCAAGGGCGGTGGGAGTCCAGTGGGGGGGGGGGTTGTCTCAGGTGTTTGGGGTTGTCCTGGGGTATTTGGGGCTGTCCCGGGGTGTTTGGGGATGTCTAGGTGTTCGGGAGCAGTCTAGGGGTGTGGTGGGGGCCATCAAGTGGGGTATGTTTTAAATGTTATCAATGAAAATGTTGAATTTTTCTTTAGATCGTGTTTTGATATACTACTGTTTTTGTGGAATGAATTCTTGATTTGGTTTCTGGTTGATTCTGAGGGAGGGCAGAGGACTGCATTCAGTTATACAAAAATTGTCTTCCACATCAGTTATAATATAAATGTCGAGATAAACACCTATGGAATGGTTTATCATGTCGTTTTTTTAATAACCGATGGGATAACCGACCTTGGAAATGGGTTATCACGTTGTTTATTTTATAACCGATGTGATAAGACCCCCCCAGATTTGTTTAGCAGGTCGATTATTATATTACTGATGTGATAAACCATTTCTCAGGGGTTTATCTTGTCAGTTATTTAATAACCTATGTGATAAACATCCCCCGCATGGGTTATAACATCTGTTATTATATTACTGACGTGATAA
This sequence comes from Viscum album, assembly GCA_963277665.1. Classification (NCBI taxonomy): domain Eukaryota; kingdom Viridiplantae; phylum Streptophyta; class Magnoliopsida; order Santalales; family Viscaceae; genus Viscum; species Viscum album. The sequence goes on from OY728132.1 coordinate 1,973,201,570, forward strand.
ACCCCTCTAGTTTATCACCACGATTATAAAATAAAAGATGTTATAACCCTCCTAGTTTTTGCATGCCAGTTATTAATTAACTGACGCCATAAACACCGCGATGTATTTTTTAAGTTGGTTTGTAAATAACAAACATAAAAAATGTTATTTATAACGTCATCCATATTAACTTCTGCTAAAAAACGAAGAAAAAAATGAAAAATAACTGACTTAAATAACATTTTATGCACTACTGAATATCACCCAAATGGAATCACATTTCTAGACCGTTCTTGGAAGACTTGTTACAAAATCTATTTATATCTGATCCCATTTTCTCAATGGGATCGGTAAATATTGTAACATACTAGCTGGTCTATGATGCTCTGCTTTATCCTGCTGACATGTTAAGCATAGCGAGACGAACTCGGCCACTTTCCATTTCATGCCGCTCCACCAAAACTATGCCTTCAATGCTTTATACATCTTATGTGTACTCAGATGTGTATCACATCTCGAATTGTTGTAAGCATGAAGGGGTTGTTCATGACAAAACATGTGTAAAACTATCCGACCTATGAATCACATGACTGAACTCCCATCCTGCTTCCACCCCTCAATGTCTCCCCACCATTGAGTTTGGAACTCAATGTAATGCAGTATACATCAGATTATTGTTCTTCCTTTACTATCTCCCCTAAATCAGGATCAAGTGTAGATGAAATGAAAACAACAACATCACCTCGGTCTTCAAATTCCTCATCCATGTTGGCTGAGAACGACATCAACTGCCATTCATCTGATGCTTCCTTTTGAAACTAATCATAGGACTTCCTGCATAATGAATCAGCCACCGAATTTCCCTGACATGGTGTATACATTAAGTCAAAGTCAAACATTTGAAGATACTCTATACATATATTCTACATCAGATTCAAATCTCTCTTTGAGAAAATGTGTTTCATGATTTTTTCATCCGTAAACACAGTAAATTTCCCACCAAATAGATTTTGTCTCCATGTTTTCAATGCAAGGATGATGACAGCTAACTCTAAATAATGTGTGGGGTAATTATTCTGTTGTTCCCTCAACCGCCTTGAACTACAAACAATAACTTGGTCTCCCTGTATGAGAACACACCCCAACCCTGATCCCGAAGCATCACAATACACCACGTTTCCTTGCCCGGATTCTGGCATGATTAAGATTGGTGCCGATGTAAGCCAAAAATTCAACTCTTGAAAAGATCTCAGACATTCCTCAGTCCATTGAAATGTACTTTCCTACTTTTTCAATTCATTAATAGGAGAAGCTAGTCCTGAAAAGTCACAGACAAAACATCAGTAATAACCATCTAGACTAAGAAAACTTCATATTTCAAATACATTCTTCAGCGGTTTCCAAGAATGAACAACTTGTATCTTATCGGGATCCACTGAAACACCATTTTGAAAAACAACATGGCCCAAAAAACGTTCCTCTTGTATCCAAAAATTACACTTTGATAATTTCGCATACAACTAATGGTATCCAATGATTTCCAACACTATCTCCATTGGTTGTTCATGCTCAGCCCTTTTTCTTGAATACAAAAATATGTCATCCACAAACACAACAGCAAAATAATCCAAATATGTCTTAAATATCTTATTCATAAAATCAAGGAAGACCGCTGGTGCATTCATAATACCAAAAGGAATGACTACATATTTGTAGTGGCCATATCTGCTTCTAAAGGCCGTCTTTAGATTTTCCTCCTTCCAAACTCACAACTGATGATATCCTGACCGCATGTCAATCGTGGAGAACCACTAAGCTTCTCTCCATTGATCAAACATGTTAAAAATGCGTGGAAGTGGATATATATTCTTTATCGTAAGTTGGTTTAGTTTACGATAATCCACACATAGCCTCAAAGTTCCATCTTCTTTCTTTACAAAAAAAACTGGTGCTGCCCACAGAGACAGGCTTGACTGAATGAAACATTTGATTTCATATTCTACCAACTTCACTACTAATTCCTTTAAATCCATTGGTTCCATAGAATAATATTGAAGTGATATAGGACTGGTCCCCGTAATGAGATCAATCGTAAACTCCACTTTACTCGCAAGTGGTAACCCTGATAAGTTTTCAGGAAAAACATTAAAAAATTGATCCATGACTAATAGAAAACTGTTATGTGTGATCTCATTCATCTATTACAGGTTTAACGCTGCCAACTGGTAAGAGATCGTTTCCACTCCTGGTGCCAACAGGTTCGTTGCACCTGCCTTCACCACTCATTCTTCTCTAAAGTGATGCTCGACTCCATCCCCAATCCCAAAACTGATTTTTCAGCTATAACAGTAGATTTGAGCCCTGAACTCTATCAACCAATCCATACCATGGATTATATCTTAGAAATCCATATCCAGCATAGTGAAATTCCATTTCAGTTCAACTCCATCAACATATATAGAACATGATTTTCACACAAATAATCTACACTCTCTTTCATCGATAGGAGTTTTAAGTTTTATAACAGAAGGCATAATTTACTATTTTAAGTTTAGAAAATCATCTATACGAGAATCATGAAAAGAATGTGATGCACTAGTATCAAACAACACTTGCATGAGTGTATAAATAAAATGAATTGTACCTCTCACTGTAGATGGTCCAGCCGGATCATCGACCATCATCTCCTCGGCTTTATATAATTTTTTATGGCTGCACTCTGCTTCTTATTGACTTGTTGATATTTCCCTACTAGAGGAGTCATGGTATTCCTAGAATCACCATAAATAGGTCTGTTCTGCTGACGAGACTGATTTTTCTATCCTCGCCCTGTCGAAGCATATGATGCTTGCAACGCCTGAGAAGTGTCCTAAACACCCGACCCTGGAGCACTGTGACTATATTGCTAAAGATACCCCATATTGATGCAATTGTTGTATGCTCTTGGTGGGGCTGTACATTCTCGTTTCATGTGATCAGTCGAATCAAATTAAAAGAAACACACATTGCTATAAGGTCATGGAGGAATGTTGACTAATCCCGATGTATGGTTTGGTTTCTCACTCTCGCCTTGGAAGTAGGTGTCCCACATCCAATTATTCCCACCATTGGAGTTCCCAACTATTCTTATGGGTATCATCATGACTCCTCCTATCAATTCTGAGATGTCACTTTTAGAAAATGTTTCATTGTTCACCATCTCTTTATTATCCTTAATAAAGAGTATTGCAATCTTCTATCGAATCTCATGCCTTATCCCCGATTCGAAGAACTATGCCTTCACTGAAGCACTTTCCTCAACCTCTTGTTCAAAACAGACAAAATTCATGAACTTAGCCTCATACTCGATGATAGAGAGTCTCTCCTATTTCAAGGTGCTGAAAACCATCATTTTCTGGATCATGAATGTGTGAGGATAGAATTATTTGTTAAAAAAATCATCAAAATCCTTCCATGTAAGGAATTCACCCAATTTAGCATGCACCATTAAATTCCACCACTGACATGCATGATCATCGAGCATATACGTTTCCAGCATTACTGGTGTGCCGATGAAATCGAATATATGATTCATCCTGCATAGCCAAACCTCTGCTTTCTCGGGTTCAACATTACCCTAAATGTTCTGTGGATTATGCTTCATGAACTAGATGGTATGATCCACATGTCGTGGATCATTCCTCCAATTCCACGTATCCACAACTTGAAACACTTAGACAATACTCTGAACCAGCTCTTGGTTCACATGTGGTTCTTGTGAAATAACATTCTCCGCATCTTCTTTGGGCTGGTTTGGAAGACGCCTACCAGGTTCCATTTTCAAAACCAACAACAAACTCCATCAATCTCACTCTCTAGAAACTGTTGGCTTTGCATTTCAAATTCCATCACATCAACTATCACAACATAGTTCTCCAACAACCCTTTTTCCATGTTCATCCATTTTTTATAAAATTCAACATAATTTTTTAAAATCATTCTATTTTCAAAATAAAAAAAAATACCCTGTTTTCAACGTCTTTCGGTTGAGTACAATTCCCATATTTTTCAAAAATTATCACCTTTCACAAAATTCATACTCATTTCTCACAATGAGATATGAAATCCTAGTGGGAAGTCATTCCTCTACAATGCATTTCATGCTCCTCTCATTGGATAAACCCATGTCAATGAGATTTCCACGATTCTAGAACTGTATCCAAAACACATATGAACCCAAAACTATGGTAACATGATGTTCAGCATAAACAGGTTAGCTATATCCTTTTATCCTATACCATTCAAGTTCTGACAAGCCTACCCCTGTCGAAGATTCCAACCTAAGGAATAAATGAAAAATAATTTCAACTCCATGACATAGATAATCAATTATTACTTGTTAGATAAGAACCAAACAAGACAATACAATTTGTAATGACCCACCAATTCCCATTGGCTTGAGAATTCAATGAGTCATTACTAGGCCTCAAGCGACATCACCAAGGTGCCAATGGCTGGAAATAAATACTAAAGGTTCTCAATGCAATAAGGGGATGATTTACCCATTAAAAAATAAACCCATTCATTAACCATTAACTATATGATGCATGAAAAAAAGAAATCCCAATAAAAAACTTCATTTATGTTAATCAACATTAGAGTACACAACAACAAAAGAACAAACCAAACATCAAAATACACAGTATAAGAGAAACTCAAGACACTCAAAAGACACCACGACTGTGTGGTCCACAAGCTCCATGCTCCACAACATCTACCAAACACCACCAAGAGCCAGTAGTAATGAGATGCTTTACCTTTACTTTTTTCTCAGAACACAATATATGGAAAATCACCAAAGTGAAAATGCATGGGTGAGTATAAAACTCAGTAGGTTTTCCCCAATGACTTCCCTCCTCACAAAACTATGATAAAAGAGTTAGCAACATTTATATAAAAATAGTTTATATAAAACAATTTCCCAAAGCAGTTTATGACTAAATATAAACAAGTTTCCCAAAACTATCCATGCTCAAAAGATTCCATGTGCAAGTAAAACCAACTTTTCCAACATGTTATTTTTTCTGAAAAATAACCATTCTAATTTCCCTACCAATTTACTAACATCACATTTTGACATTCCCAACCATTTCACAAACCCATGAAATCAACCATGCATGCTTCTTTATGACAGTTCCATACTCATGAGCTGTATCTCATCGGGATACCAAGTCCTCATAAGGGAATTATTTCCCATGTGCCATTACACATTTGGAACTGAGACCAAGGTCACCTTTCAACAATTCCTCGTACATAAAAGTCCCATGTTCCATTAAATGTTTGGCACTGGGCACAAGGTCCTATTTCAACCAAGGCCCATATATTCAACATGAACAAACACACAAAAAAATTTCAACATTAATTCTGAAAACATCCTTTCAATAAAACACCTTTTATGGAAAATTATTTTCCATTAATACCAAGTTTGTTCAACCAATTAAAATCATTTCTATAAAACACCCATTTTATTGAAAATCACATCCACAAAAGTCATTTTAATCTCAAACCATTTCAATAAAACATATTTTTTATGGAAATCCCATTTCTCATCAAACCATTTATAATTATAGAAATTTCATAATTTAAAATCAACATTTTAAATTCAAATAGCCAAATCAATTTCAAAAACAATTCACCATGATTTCAAAATTTCATCAAAATCATCCATCATCACTCAAGAAGATTTATTCCCTTCTTTTCACAATCAATAAAATTGAAATAAAAATTTGAATCTAATACAACCAATTCTAACAAGAGGAGTCGAGAGTAAATCCACCTACCTCAATAAAAATGTGAAACCAAGCAACAGATGAAGAACACTCAAGAACACCGAGTCAAATCTCTATGAATCCTAATTAGATCACTTCTCGTAACCCAACCAAGACCAAATCTATACATATTTGGCATCCACATACATAGGTATACCCATAAGAGGCATATATCTAAGAAAATGAGAGAAACAGAGAAGTATATCTATGTAGATCTGAGAAACCATTCAAGAACGAAAGAGAATGATCACATACCTCATGAATCCAACATAGATTCACCAAGAGAAGCCTTCGGATCGCCTTCGGAATGATTGGGAGAAGTTTTCCAACATTCAAGGTAGATTAATCCAAAATTATGGCCACTTAAGAGCAGTAAAAAGCAAATTAGAATAAAAAAAAGGTAGATCCACAATTTATGGATCTAATTTAAGTAGTTGCACGGTTAGTCTGCATGGTTGGACAAACTGTGCGCTAACCGTGCATTAGCTGCTGCATCATCCACCCTTCTCTCATTACCTCATAACACTGTTTCCCTTAACCATGCACCGACCGTGTTGAGGCCACTACCTCCCCAGTGATCCATGCACGGTTTGGTCGCATGGTTTATACAAACCGTGCGCCGCCTGTGCACCTTCTCCTTTGTTTTAATCTTCAATCCATGATCTCCCAGCTCTCCCATACATCACCCTTACCATTTAAAACTAAGGAAAGAATCATGTATGGGATACATACCAGAAACTGGGGGTACTACATTTAAAAATAAAATAACATTAAACTTATAATAGTGTAAAATTCCCTTGATTTCCCATTATGAAATGTAATTGAATAATATATTTTTAAAAATAAATTTTTTTAAACATGATGAATTTATATTCAACCTAATATATGAAAATAAATATATATAATTACATGTAATCTATATTTTTTTATCATTTCTCAAAACGATGAGTATTCAAGATGAATTTTCAATCCAAAATCATTAGACTCAACTTATCCAGATTAAAAAAACTCAGAATTGTATAATTATTTATTCCTCCAATAATCATGATTTTAAAATAAATAAACTGTTATATATTAGAGAATGTAATTCTCATGTAATATACCATTATATCATGATGATCAACTTTAGTATCAGAAATTCAATTATAGTACCCAGAGATCAACATAGATCCTTGAAAAAATATCAGTAATTAATTTTCGCCCAAATTTTCTAATCTAAAACCAACACCCAAAAAATATTTGTAATTGAGAAAAAATGTTAAATTCTACAATAAAATTTAATTAATATCAGTATCTTATAATGTCTCATACAGATATTTAACCTCCATGATCACATAATCATCAATATTCACTGATAATTTCAATAAATTTATAAAATAAAAATTATTCATAAATGATTTCAAAAGAAATCCTATATTTATTATTGAATAAAATCACATTGTTTTATATTTAGCTAATCCATATAATGAAAAAAATAGTTCACATCATTCGAAATAGCATTGATCACTTAATCCCCAATTCAAGATCCAATCCTACACATATTAGTAGAATCAAACTTATTATCCAAAAAATATATTTTTAAATGTTAAAATATTGTACCAAAATAGAAAAATACTATTATTACATAGAAATCACATGAGAATGTGGTAAGTGATGACCACATATCTCCATTAGATTGTGGTTTCGATACCCATAGCATTTTTAAACAGAATGGTTTCTTAGTATTCTTGTGTTATATAATTTAATATATATATATATATATATATTACAATATTCCTTATAAAAATTTTTAAATTTAAAAAATAACCAAAAAATAAACTTATTATATTCTAACCACAATTGTATCATTTTTATCCCAAAAATTGGGAATCTATAATTTCCTAAAATCTTATAATATAATTGACAAAAAAAATCAAATATATTTAATCTTGTGAATACAAATAGGAAACTAATTCTTCATTAAATGACATTTTTTATATTGTATATGTATGAATTACATGTATGTTATGTATTATCACATGTTTATAACATCAAAAATGATTCATTCCAGCGAATATATTCCCCGAATCTTATAATAACATTACATTCAATATAAACATCGTTAGAATTTCCTTGATTCCATCAATATTTATAATTTACAAATGTAACATAAATTTAAAACTGAATACATAATCACATCCAACATTAAACATCTTCTTTAAACCATTATATATGCTTCATCACCTTGTTCCATCATTAATTATTCCTATAATAAAATATATGAATTATATCCTTCTGATTCATGATTATTAACACAAAGACATTATATATATATATTATATAACAAAATAATTCATACCATGAATCATGATTTCTAGATATTATTGTTATTCCCTTAAACATTAGACTTATTTTTTGACATTCAAAAATTAATTTATCAACCAAATATCAGTACATCACATTTTTATTTTGTTAGAAGAGATGAGTTCTTCAAATATAATAACATTGATTCAATGACCCATAATTTCTTTTTTGAGATTAATAAGTGTTTGACAAATCAAACAATTTTTTGATGTTAAATTGATTACAAATGTAACGCCCCGACCCCAGCTACCCAGAGTCGGTGCATTACTTCGTAACATTGGCATGATCACAAAAGATCAAGTCTCGAAAGACCGATTAGTTTAGTACCCTTGGAAACACTAGATACATTCATAAGTCTTACATTACATCATAAAGTGAAAAACTAATAACAAAGTCTTCATAGTCCACACTAATATCCTATTCTGACTATCCCTGCAGGTCATTCATAAAATACTTCTTCACATCCTGGAAAATATTAAAACATTGAAAGGGGTGAGCTCAGATGCTCAGTAAGGATAACAATATTGCGGAAGCTTTCATAAATAAACATAAAAATTTAAGGCAATGTTTAACTAAAACAAAAGCCTTTTAAACTTGAACATCAACATAATATGGAAAATGTAAAATGAGATAATGTCATTCACCTCTTCACATGGATATTCTACTGGTCGAATAATCACATGCAATATCAATAACCACTTTCATAATGATGGAATGCATAATGCCAGACTATCATAACCACGTAGTCAAGGCCTCGTGCCAAGACCACAAATAAGATTTTGTCAAGGCCTCGTGCCAAGACACTAGTTTGTCTCATGAGACCTGCCGATGCATCGAGGTGCTATAGTGGGCTCCACCCGTCACTTATAAAGTCCAATGCATTCCTCATATGAATAGGTTTAAACATATCATAAACCATAACATAATCATATCACATAAAACATGCATAAAGGAAACATAACATTTCCACATTTCAATCACAAGATATAAATACAACACATTGATATAATAAAATGCTTTCAAAACCATTTTCAATACCAAAATAAAAGAATGTTAAAACATTGTATTTATTTTTCATTAAGAAAAATGATGGCTTGTAGAGGAAGCCGAATCTCAAATAATGGTCACGGCGGCGGAGAAGTCGTTGTCGCCGCATAAGTACGGAAGGAGAACATTCCCTTTTGTTGTTTAGAAAAACGCTTCGTATAAAAAAATTCCTTTTGAATAAATGTAAAAGTCAAAGGGGTTTATACACCGTATAAAATAAAGTTGTGTATAAAACCAAATATGCCTCAATGAACGGGGATTGAGACGAAGTCCTTAAAAGATCATTTTTAAAATAAAATAGATCTATTATGTGTATTCACTATAGATACAAATAAAGAATGTAAAAATACAAAATAGGATATAATATTATCATGACATAATTTGAAAGTAAAAGATTAACCCAAAGAATGGAAGTTGGGTTAAGAAATTCCCTTACCATGTGTCTGACTTGACTCAACCATTCTTTAACCTCCTTAGTAATAAACTAGAGTTAATATATACCTTATTAAAAACCATTTTCAATTTCATTATCCTTTTTATATCACTTATTACAATGTTATGAATATTATGTAATTATTTAAGTTAATAACGGTCGTTTTGTCGATCTTTGGTAACTTGGGTCAACAATAAACTTCTTATAATTACAAGTTGTTCATGTGGTAGAATATCCATTATATCCAGAATTATATTCATGATTTAGATTTCATATATATCTTATATATCCAGTATATACATTCATTTATAATATTACGTAACATTTAGAGGTAAGAAATGAAATGCACCGTTCATGGAGACGGTAAGCCGTACGTACGCATGAACGCTACTTTCATTTCAATTTCATATTTAATGGAACTAAATCATAATGATATAAATGTATAATATAATTCCAGTATAATATAGTGTATAATACCATTTAGTCCATCCTTTATACATCCCACATATGGCATTAACGATTCAAATCACTTTGAGGGGGCGGTAGTCCGCACTTCCTAAAATGAAATTATCGCGTTTTACCCATAATGGAAATCATAAAGTATGCCATAAATGAGAAATACAGAAGCATAAGTAAAACATAAACATATTATATATCATATATAAAAATAGTGACATCTTAATGGCCACCTTTGAAGGTGTTATATGAGTGTTGAACAATCATCGTTTCGTGAGGCATAAATTCGCCATCCACAGAAACCGTATGTTCTTTAACCATTAGATGTAGGTGTGTGTAAGTGTAGCTCTAATAATTCTTATAAAAACATCCTAGTATATTTAGGATACTTGTGTTGTTACAAAAGAAATGAATAAAAAGAGTTTAGGGGGTTGGAGAAGAAAATTAAAGCAAAACAAAATTAGAGAAGACATTACCTCAAAATCTGGTAACTCTTTTTGATTTGAGCAAAAGGCTTCCTTGGGAAGAGTTCTGCCCAAATTGAGGCTTCTAGGAGTAATGGAGGAATGTTGGGAGAGTATTTGGGCAGAGTTTGGCCGAGCCAAATGACTTGAAAGTGTAAATTAGGTGGGAGAGGTGGGGGCCTTTTATAAGTGGAGAGGAGGGGAACTTTTGGAAAGATTGAAATGTTACATTATTTCACAATGCTTTTCGGATTATAAAGGTCCCACACTTATATAATTCGAGGCTAAGGTGATAAGGTTTCAAAACCTCTTCATCCAATATGCTTTGGACAAGTGTAAGCCTTGTATTTTTCATTATCTTCTCATTTTATTTAAATCTTTAAATAATGAGGTCATCGCCACATCATAATGAGGTCATAAATAATTTAATTTATTTAATGTCTAAAAATTATAAAACAAATTCTATGATGTAGGAAATCTTTTTATCTTTCTAATTAATATTTATAGTCAAAATTTGGACTTGTGTAACCCCACTTAAAAACTGTTTTAGTAAAACAACTCATGTTTGTGTCAATTTAATTCTAACATTAAATAAATATATATTAATGTCATTTTCCAACTAAAGTGGCTCCATGGGGTCCACAAGTTTACCCATGGGTTGTCTTGGTCGGCCATGACTCATCCAATAGGAGTAGGACAAGTGTCAAGCTCATATCATATTATTAAAACATTGTTTTTACCTTAAACTACACTAATTACCTCTAATCGCGATTAAGAACTTAAAAGTTACTATTCACCAAAAAATTATTTTAATCTCATTGAACCACATTTTACTTCTTAATGACAACCATGTATGTCGGATTTTTGAAAATCAAATCACAGAAGTGGTAATATTTCATTTAAACGAAAAATCAGTTATTTAACTACCACTTAGTGGTTTCACTATTCATCAAAAATTGAAGTTTTTCAGAAAAATGCCAAAATTTCACCCTAAGCTATAATTGATATTCCGAATTCAAAATTGATGTCTATTTTACAAAATTCCAAACATATAAGTTGCATTAATTAATTTTATAATTAATTCCCGCTGTTACGACAAATAGCGTGTTTTCAAGAAACAATTTATATCAAAAGATTGGCAATTGTTTATGTCCAATTTCAATGTTAAATTAAATATAATGACCACCATTGGATAAAATGGTAAAAATATATTCTAATTATACCTTAAAACCACTAAATAGTATAATTTATCACAATAAATTATTTTGATTAAGAAAGTTGTTTTAAAGTATTTTTCACTATTCATAAAAATTAGAAGTTCTCAGAAAAGTACCAAAAATTCAACATAGGCTAATTTCAATATTAGGAATACAAAAATGAAGTCCATTTTGAAATTTAAAGTTTCTATAATTTTAAAAAGTGGTTATTACTATTCATAACGGCTACTTTGATTTGTCGCGGTGTTTTAGAACTCGATGTTGCGTACAATGCAAGCTATTGCATTATTGGATGAGAAGCATATCGTGGAAGCTCGGGGTGTTACATTCTCCCCTCCTTCAATAAATTGCGTTCTCGCAATTTGAAAATTTTCTTGGAAAATAAAAGGTTGAAAATAGAAAATACCTTTGTGGAAAACCCACATCGGAAATAAGGTTAATAAAATTTAGTCTTAATAAGAGGGAAATGGAAATGAAAAAGTCACCACCCAATTATGATCTCGATTAGGAGAACATTGGTGGCAATTAGAGACATATAATTGGAGGAAAACGTAAATATTTGTAGGGAGTGATTGAGGTGATCAATCACAATCAAATGTCAAATTGAGGGCCTCAAAGCCTTCAATCTATGTTGATTTAAAATATCATCAGTTCAACAAGACATAAGGTATTAGGATAACACATTTTTTGTTTTAATATCCCTTTACTAAAGTTTAAGAATTAATTTATTCATTGAATAAGAGATAGGTATATATATATTTATGCTTGACAATTGGAGTTTCAACCTTCAACTCACCTTTCACTCAAAAAGATAATAGAACCCAAAAATATTATACTTTTCCTAATTGTATAAGGTTCCAAATGTTAACACATACAATTTAGATTAGTAAAATTATTTTGTAATAACCAGGGACTTCCTGTAGGCTAGTGGTAGGAAATAAAGGCCTGTCGCACTATGGTTTTGGGTTTGATTCCTGCAGCTTCGTCCGACGCGACGGGTTATTCCCCACCCTGCAGGTTGTCCTTTTCCTAAAACTATAGTATCAAAATATTCCAAAAATAATCTTCAGAAATGTTTTAACCTTAAACAATACTATCCAAAGTTCAACTTAATCCATTCCAACCTTAATAGTTATCCAAAATACCTCCATCCAGACTTTCTCTAAAGGGTCGTTAAATTCCAAAATCAATTGTAACCTCAGATTCCCCAAACAAAGTAAAGTTTCGCTTATTGTCACATACTAAAAATATGATTACCTTAATCATATTAAAACTTTACTGAAATCAACAAGTACTGCAGTACAATCCGTATATATATCACATTATTCTTATAACCATAATCTAGTTCTTGAGTCCAAAAACACAAATAAAATAATTATTCTGCTTCAACTGTAGTCACAGCATAAGATTGGCCTTGATCCCTTGGCCTTTTCTGAGGTAAGTTTCCCTGACGCTTAGGACATTCATTTGCATAATGACCCCTTTCTCTATAATTTTAGCATTCAACTTTGATAGCATCTTTCATTCCCTTGCAATCACGAGCCTGGTGACCCTTTTCTCCACATTTATAACAAACTCCCATTCCTTTTAGGCAAGTACCAGGGTGATTCCTCCCACAATTATCACATACTGGAAAATCCTTCTTTCCCTTTTTCCCTTTATCTGTCTCTTGTTCCACCGTTCTCTTCTTCTCTTGCTTTACTTTGTTGTCATAAGACTTAGAGAATTCCTTTTCTGTTTTGATAGCACACGAGACAATATCTTCGTATGATGAGAAGGATTTTGATACCAAAGCTCGTCGGAGAAATGGTTTTAACCCATCAAAGAAACGATCAATCTTACTCCTTGGGTTACGTATATAATCGGCAGCATGCCTCGCTAACTTTGTAAAGTTAGCCTCATACTTTGTGACATTCTCATCCTCCTTCTGCCTCAAACTCAGAAATTGCCTTTCCATATCTGCTCGATGGTCACGAGGATAGTATTTTTCTAAAAACAGATATTTGAAATCCCTCCATTCCATATTTGATACTTCATCGTCTTCCTTCATGTTTTGAATCAATGACCACCATTGATCGGCATCTCCAGTGAGGCGGTAAACTGCCATGATAACTTTTTCCCTTTCACTGCTCCCCAAAGCCTAAAATATTTTCTCTAGGGAATTTATCCATTGCTCGGCTACTAAGGGATTTGTACTCCCATTGATCGTTGGCGGTTGATGCCTCATGAATCGATCTAACATTGATCCTCCACGTTGCGGATCAGGGTGCTCTATACGAGTAAGGTTATTATTCATAACCTGAGTGAGTTGTCCCAGTATGGTAATAAGTTGATCACTACCAGTTGTATCTCCAGATCCACAATAATTATCTTGAGCAGGAGGGAAATCCCTACATGGAGTTCGTGCATTGATACAGTTTCCATTCCTTCCACTAGGCGCCATTTCTAAACAATGGCATAAACTAGATTAGTTTATGAATCAAAATACATAATTCCATACTTGTAAAACACTTAACATAAATTGAACTATTTATGGATATAATCCATAATCATAAAAATGTTTTCTTTGAGGAAGTATGTACTCATAACCCTTCATAGTGGTTTGTATATAAAATGAGAATTATCCTAAGCATATCCCCCGGGAGTGTCGTAACCAAGAGTACAGCAAGGCCCGTTGTCGTGCACCTGTTCCCGTTCGAGTCTAGCTCAAAGCGGTGTTTTCGGGTTTTACCCCTAGGTACATCTGTGCCAGAGCCGCCTCTACCTGCTCATATCCAGACAGGGATTTATTGCTCGGAAAACTCATAACATATCTATAATATCAAAATTCTAGGAAGTTCTTCTATACTAATCCTCAAAGTCTATCTTTGGGCTATGTGCTCTAATCAGAGTTTATCTAAATCTAGCTTCCAAGGTTAGTACTAAACTGCCTCTGATACCAACTATAACGCCCCGACCCCAGCTACCCAGAGTCGGTGCATTACTTCGTAACATTGGCATGATCACAAAAGATCAAGTCTCGAAAGACCGATTAGTTTAGTATCCTTGGAAACACTAAATACATTCATAAGTCTTACATTACATCATAAAGTGAAAAACTAATAACAAAGTATTCATAGTCCACACTCATATCCTATTCTGACTATACCTGCAGGTCATTCATAAAATACTTCTTCACATCCTGGAAAATATTAAAACATTGAAAGGGGTGAGCTCAGATGCTCAGTAAGGATGACAATATTGCGGAAGCTTTCATAAATAAACATAAAAATTTAAAGCAATGTTTAACTAAAACAAAAGACTTTTAAACTTGAACATCAACATAATATGGAAAAAGTAAAATGAGATAATGTCATTCACTTCTTCACATGGATATTCTACTGGTCGAATAATCACATGCAATATCAATAACCACTTTCATAATGATGGAATGCATAATGCCAGACTATCATAACCACGTAGTCAAGGCCTCGTGCCAAGACCACAAATAAGATTTTGTCAAGGCCTCGTGCCAAGACACTAGTTTGTCTCATTAGACCTACCGATGCATCGAGGAGCTATAGCGGGCTCCACCCGTCACTTATTAAGTCCAATGCATTCCTCAAATTAATAGGTTTAAACATATCATAAACCATAACATAATCATATCACATAAAACATGCATAAAGGAAACATAACATTTCCACATTTCAATCACAAGATATAAATACAACACATTGATATAATAAAATGCATTCAAAACCATTTTCAATACCAAAATAAAAGAAAGTTAAAACTTTGTATTTATTTTTCATTAAAAAAAATGATGGCTTGTAGAGGAAGCCGAATCTCAAATAATGGTCACGGCGGCGGAGAAGACGTTGTCGCCGCATAAGTACGGAAGGAGAACATTCCCTTTTGTTGTTTAGCAAAACGCTTCGTATAAAAAAATTACTTTTGAATAAATGTAAAAGTCAAAGGGGTTTATACACCGTATAAAATAAAGTTGTGTATAAAACCAAATATGCCTCAATGAAAGGGGATTGAGACGAAGTCCTTAAAAGATCATTTTTAAAATAAAATAGATCTATTATGTGTATTCACTATAGGTACAAATAATGAATATAAAAATACAAAATAGGAGATAATATTATCATGACATAATTTGAAAGTAAAAGATTAACCCAAAGAATGGAAGTTGGGTTAAGAAATTCCCTTACCTTGTGTCCGACTTGACTCAACCGTTCTTTAACCTCCTGAGTAATAAACTAGAGTTAATATCTACCTTATTAAGAACCATTTTCAATTTCATTATCCTTTTTATATCACTTATTACAATGTTATGAATATTATGTAATTATTTAAGTTAATAACGGTCGTTTTGTCGATCTTTGGTAACTTGAGTCAACAATAAACTTCTTATAATTACAAGTTGTTCATGTGGTAGAATATCCATTATATCCAGAATTATATTCATGATTTAGATGTCATATATATCTTATATATCCAGTATATACATTCATTTATAATATTACGTAACATTTAGAGGTAAGAAATGAAATGCACCGTTCATGGAGACGGTAAGCCGTACGTACGCATGAACGCTACTTTCATTTCAATTTCATATTTAATGAAACTAAATCATAATGGTATAAATGTATAATATAATTCCAGTATAATATAGTGTATAATACCATTTACTCCATCCTTTATACATCCCACATATGGCATTAACGATTCAAATCACTTTGAGGGGGCGGTAGTCCGCACTTCCTAAATTGAAATTATCGCGTTTTACCCATAATGGAAATCATAAAGTATGCCATAAATGAGAAATACAGAAGCATAAGTAAAACATAAACATATTATATATCATATATAAAAATAGTTACATCTTAATGGCCACCTTTGAAGGTGTTATATGAGTGTTGAACAATCATCGTTTCGTGAGGCAGAAATTCGCCATCCACAGAAACCGTATGTTCTTTAACCATTATATGTAGGTGTGTGTATGTTTAGGTCGAATAATTCTTATAAAAACATCCTAGTATATTGAGGATACTGGTGTTGTTACAAAAGAAATGAATAAAAAGAGTTTAGGGGGTTGGAGAAGAAAAATAAAACAAAACAAAATTAGAGTAGACATTACCTCAAAATCGGGTAACTCTTTTTGATTTGAGCCAAAGGCTTACTTGGAAGAGTTATGCCCAAAGTGAGGCTTCTAGGAGTAAGGGAGGAATTTTGGGAGAGTAGTTGGGCAGAGGTTGGCCGAGCCAAATGGCTTGAAAGTGTAAATGAGGTGTGAGAGGTGGGGGCCTTTTATAAGTGGAGAGGAGGGGCACTTTTGGAAAGATTGAAATGTTACATTATTTCACAATGATTTTCGGATTCTAAAGGTCTCACACTTATATAATTCGAGGCTAAGGTGATAAGGTTTCAAAAATTCCTCATACAATAGGCTTTGGACAAGTGTAAGCCTTGTATTTTGCATTATCTTCTCATTTTATTTAAATCGTTAAATAATGAGGTCATCGCCACATCATAATGATGTCATAAATAATTTAATTTATTTAATGTCTAAAAATTATAAAAAAAACTACTATGATGTAGGAAATCTTTTTATCTTTCTAATGAATATTTATAGTCAAAATTTGGACTTGTGTAACCCCACTTAAAAACTGTTTTAGTAAAACAACTCATGTTTGTGTCAATTTAATTCTAACATTAAATAAATATATATTAATGTCATTTTCCAACTAAAGTGGCTCCATGGGGTCCCCAAGTTGACCCATGGGTTGTCTTGGTCGGCCATGACTCATCCAATAGGAGTAGTACAAGTGTCAAGCTCATATCATATTATTAAAACATTGTTTTTACCTTAAACTACACTAATTACCTCTAATCGCGATTAAGAACTTAAAAGTTACTATTCACCAAAAAATTATTTTAATCTCATTGAACCACATTTTACTTCTTAAATACAACCATGTATGTTGGATTTTTGAAAATAAAATCCCAGAAGTGGTAATATTTCATTTAAACGAAAAATCAGTTATTTAACTACCACTTAGTGGTTTCACTATTCATCAAAAATTGAAGTTTTTCAGAACAATGCCAAAATTTCACCCTAAGCTATAATTGATATTCCGAATTCAAAATTGATGTCTTTTTTACAAAATTACAAACATATAAGTTGCATTGATTAATTTTATAATTAATTCCCATTGTTACGACAAATAGCGTGTTTTCAAGAAACAATTTATATCAAAAGATTGGCAATTGTTTATATCCAATTTCAATGTTAAATTAATTATAATGACCACCATTGGATAAAATGGTAAAAATATATTCTAATTATACCTTAAAACCACTAAATAGTATAATTTATCACAATAAATTATTTTGATTAAGAAAGTTGTTTTAAAGTATTTTTCACCATTCATAAAAATTAGAAGATCTCAGAAAAATACCAAAAATTCAACATAGCCTAATTTCAATATTAGGAATACAAAAATGAAGTCCATTATGAAATATAAAGTTTCTATAATTTTAAAAAGTGGTTATTACTATTCATAACGGCTACTTTGATTTGTCGCGGTGTTTTAGAACTCGAAGTTGCGTACAATGCAAGCTATTGCATTATTGGATGAGAAGCGTATCGTGGAAGCTCGGGGTGTTACAACAAAGTAGGCTAAAAAAATAACATGAATAATATATTTCTATAATAGTGAGGATTAATTCATCAAGGTGGGATAAGATGGTTTTCAATATCTATTTATGTTCATAATGGTATGTGGTCCTAATCCAATTGAAAAGAACATCACATAAACATTAAATTATTTTTTTAGGAGAAACCACTCTATAGGTATATATAATACAATAAAAAATTTATTATACTCTAATACATCTTCCCTTATATATCATTTGATTTAGTTATTTATCCAATATTTCATAATTACCAATTTCCTCTAATATTATATATATGAAAATGAACCTTATAGATATAGAGTGTCATTAAGATCTGCTCAAATAACACCCTATCCTGTATAGTTATATATTTTGTTCTATTATACCAAATATAATGAACCAATTGTAGACGTCACATATTCTTTTGATTTTAAACTATATGTTAATATATTTAATTCATAAATATCATTTCTGTTTAATGATTTAGAATATTGTGTCATAACTCAAAAATAAAATCTATACAAATCCAATAATATGATATTCTAATAAAAATAAATTTTTTTGTAAACAAATATATCATTAAATTAAATCATGTTTTCCTTCATGTTAAATATTACCATGATCTCATTATTATATCTCTTGTCCCGTACATCATGTGAAAAACATTTTTAAAATATGGAATTTGTATAAATTCTCAGTGAGGGATATAAATAATTTAAATAGTTCCTGTTGTGATGAAATAGTGTTCATAAAAAAATGAAATAAAATCATATTAAAAAAATTATAAAAATATTTTAGGATCTTTATGTCAACATTACCATATCACACACATGTTTAACCTTACAAAAGGAATAACCAAACGGTAATATTCCACCTCTGAATTATAGAATTCATTTTTTATATATAATGTGACTCAACCAGAAATATATTTATCATTTTTGGGGTCAATATAAAGATCAGAATATCCAAGAACCATTACATGATCATAAATCTGAAATATGTCATCCTAAAAAAGCATAGAAGAAAATAAAATTTTCTTTTTGAATAGATTAATTTCCAAAAAAATGCCTATATAATGCAAAACATATTAATCGAATAATTTCTTTAATAAATATTAACTTATGATTATCAATTTTAAAGAGACAAATAGTGGGATAAGAATCTCTTTCCGTAAATGTTAAAAAAATTCCATATTTGTTTCAAAAAATTCACAAAGATCAATATTTTGAAAATGTCTAAAACAATACATTAAAAATATTTGGTAAAAATATTAAAATTTTTAGAAATTATATCTAAATTTAATTGTATTATAATAAAAAATTTGTGGATTTAATTTTGGAAAACATGGATATAGATGAAAAAGGGGTTTTCTCATGTAACATTAAAAAGGTAAATTTTAAAACATTATTCCTTATATATATCATTAAATTATAATGAGTGTCTGTAGCCTGGACACATTATTTGATTTCACTAAAATATAATAGAAAATATCTTGAATAAAATTTAGTATATTAAAAAAAATTTCAGAAATATTTGTTTCATGATATAACCATGGTATATATGCTCAAAACAAAAAATGTAAGTTGGGATAAAAAATTGCCATACCTCACATTCAAATTCATTAAAAAGAGATCAATAATCACATATAATTTCGTATAAAATGTTATTAACTCATTACATATTTATATTGAGACTTATATTAACATTTATGACTATTTAATAATATATTATCTCTCATTCATTAATAAAAAGTCATTATTATCATAGTTTTGAGTGTTTTTGGTTCATCGTTTCATGATCAGTTCATTTTTGTATAATTATGGATGTTTCTTAAAATTGGAGTAAAAATTAATATGTGGAATGAAATTATATCAACGAAATAAATAAATTTAGAACGGTCCATATTCCATTTTTGTTTTCTACAAGTGGATTATTCATTATATAAAATGTTAATGATTAATGTTTGTTTAATTTTCACATTTATTCCCAAAAATCAATAACAAATATCAATTGATTTAATATTAAGTGTATATTGTTGATAAATAACATTACATAAGTTAGAATATACCAATAAAATATTATTTAACTAATATTTTTTTTATAACCATCCATGAATGTGGTAATGGAAGATGATAAAAATCAATATTCCGATTGGAGATTAACAACTATAAGTTGAACAATCACTTGGATTTTGTTAATAAAAAAATTGAAATATTAAATAGTAATGAGATATTAAATTAGAAACATAATAATTAAGTATATAAATTATTGTGATGTTTTCATGTATTGATGGCTGAAAGAGGTGAGGGTAAAGTAGAAATTAAATTAAATTAAGAGATGTACATTGACAAAATTACCTCTTGAATATCATATCATTGAGAGACAACTGAGGACATTGGATTTGGTTATGTTTGAAGACTAGATGTACATGGAATGAGTCTGGAAGCATTTTTTTGAAATATATATTGGAATCTGAAATTTCATATAGTGTAAATTTGTTGGTGAGTTTTTTTAATTATACTTGAGGAGAGGTGGGAGTAAGCGCTTAAAATAATGATTATTTTATATTTAAAGCCATCCAAAATGAGGTGAAATAAATTTCAACTAATTATATAGTTATGTAATTTTTAATATTAAATTTAGGTACATTTAATACCAAAAATAACTATGAAATATTTTAATATGTTGGTATGTTAATCATTTCATTTTTTAAATTAAATTTTGTATCTAATTCAATTATTCTATAGTATATAAATTTTCCACCAAAAAAAATTCATATATCAAAAAATTATATTTTCCTTACCAAAAAATAGAAATTATTATTATTGATATATAAAAAATTATTAAAAAATAATTCACTTATTTTTCAATAATAAATTTAAAATTAAACTTACATAGACAACAAAAATGGAGGTTTTTAAAGTGAAAAGTTAAGAAATTCTAAATGTTTTTTTATCCATGATCAATGAGAAATTGATATAAATGACATGATTTTGATTAAACAATTTAATTAAAATAATAATAATTTAATAACTGTTTAATTTATCATCTAAAATTTTAAATAAATTAAATGAAAACAAAATTTCAATTATAATGCAATATTTTTCACTATTAATACAAAATAAATCTTTTGCAAATAATAATAATAACATATGTTAAGATATTTTTGGAACATGATTGAAAAAATAACGAGTTTTTTTCATATAAAATTTATGAAATATTAAAAATGTTATATAAAAATTATGTGTACCATTAAAAGGATAGAAGATTGCATATTATGAAAACACAACTTTTATTCAAGCATTTAGGTTTATTATTAATTTAATCTTATAAAAAATATTTGATGATTTAAAAATAACTTTATTGAATATATAACATATTCATTTCATTAATATTAATTTCTACTAATGTGTAATTTAATTTTTTTAGATTAATTTGTATTTTGTCCATGATAATAGTTTTTTAACACATCATTTATATAAAAATATGATTTCATTTTCATTTATAAACATATGTAAAATATATTTTCATAAATCTTTTATTATCATTATTTTGAAAAATTTCAATGGAAATATGAAAACATCATCATTTAAATAATAATATTTTTTTCATTTGGGGATGTTTGATGTGGCATATAGTGTATGATATTATGAAGAGTGTTTTCATTTAAATTATTTGTATGTTACATCCATATAATCAATTTACACAAATGATATCATATATGGAATTCTATTTTTTGTTATTACCGATAATCTATTTATATACCATTCTCTCTTATTCATAAAAAGTTTTACTAACCCTTTCATAATGTTGATTATCCAACAATAGTTTTTCAATAATTCAAAAAAATGTTTAAGGAGATCTAGTTTAAATTACAAATATTAAATTTATTGAAATTTTTTAGAACATAACACCATGTTATATAAAAATAGAATATTTTTTGATAGTTTATGTGACACAAAACACCAACCATTATCAAAAAATATATATTTAGTTAAAATTTAACTCATTGATTACATGGAGAACACACAACCTCAATAAAAAAACAATTTTATCATACCATATCATTATAAACTATCTATTATAATGGATGGTGTGAATTTCAATTATTATAATATAAATTTTTTTGATGTCTATAAATTTTAAATAATATAATATTCATTATAATTCAATATAAATGATATTTAAAAAATAATTTTTTTTCTACATTGGTTTTGATTCCTCTTTTTCACACAATTTGAGAATTTTTTTTACATATTCACTAATTTTTATTTAATAAAATAATGGAAATTTCTCTAGTCACAATATTAAATGTAGCATAGATTGAATTTTTGAGATATCTCTGAAAATTTCAATTTCTAATGAATATAGAAATATTCTAATATTTATTGAAAATTATATATTTGTTAAATAATTAAAAAAATTATATTTTAAACTAATTTTAATGTAAACATAGAAAAATAATATTATAATTTAATAACATTTGGTTAACTATATTTCTATTAATATTGAATTTTGATATTATAACATTTTAAAATTATGAAACTAATATCCTTAAAAACACTCTTTTTTATCATATATATGGTTTTGAATTTAAATTTTATTCTTCCACATCAGTAATTTAAATTTGATAAAATTATTACATATTTATTAATAATAATTTAAAATATGTAATTTTAGAAATAATATCTTTAATCAATTTAAATAATAAAATACGTAGAAATTAATTATCACATTTAAGTTATAAATATTTTTAAAGTTGGTTAATATATAAATAATATGGGTTAAAATGACAGGACAACTTGTAACATACACATAGAATTCCAATATTTTGACCATATATCTTCTATGGTTTCATAATGACCCATTTAGGAGGTTTATTAACAGAAACAATGTGGGTCTAAATTTATCTTTAAAAAATTCAAAGCATGTCCATTCCCCCACTTATAAAACGAAACCCACTCTCCTCCCTATTCATAATTAAAATTCAAATTGGATTGACATGTAGGCACCCAAATCACATCCCAACACCCCAGAAATCATCCTTGATCATTTTTATGACAATTTCATATTATGGGTCATTTTGATGAAAATATATATATATTGTGTTAAAAGTTGAAAATTTATTAAAAATGAATTGTAATTTTGTTTCTTCTTAAACATCCTTGAAATATTTTTAATCAATTATTATATAATAACCATTTTGTATTACATATAATAGATTTTATTATGTTATATTGTGGAAAAATATGAATGTCTTTTTCTATGAAATGGGAAAGGAAGTCATCCACAATT
Source organism: Viscum album (assembly GCA_963277665.1). Classification (NCBI taxonomy): domain Eukaryota; kingdom Viridiplantae; phylum Streptophyta; class Magnoliopsida; order Santalales; family Viscaceae; genus Viscum; species Viscum album. The sequence continues at coordinate 1,973,225,277 of OY728132.1, forward strand.
TTTATAGTGGACAAATGTCTAACAAAGATGATTGATTTATTTTCCATATAAGGTTTTCATGATGGTTAATTATGATATATTTATAAAATATTTGTAATATTTATAAATATATATTTATTCATAAATTTAATATAATTCACACATCATAAATCATTCACAAATTATAGAAGTGATAATTTTTCTCATTCATGTGACAACCTGTCAATCTCCATGTACCGATATCATCCATTATCAATGTCATATTTGAAAAATGTTTCTAATATTTTATATATAAAAAAACTATTTAAAAATTTAATATAAATCAAGGTAAAATAGATCTATATAGTATGTTCAAGAACTATAACATTCATTAAAAATTTTAATTGAAAAATAAGGCAACCAAAATTAAAAAAATTCAAAATAATGAATTACTACAAAAAAAAATATGTTGTTATATTTTATAAGTCGTTAATTAATGATCTTATAAATTCGGATATTGTTCTAGTAAAAATTATAACCATGTTTAAACAAATAATAATGATATTTAAGGAATGCTCAATCAAATGGTAGCATTATGTAAGGGGTATCATATCAAATTTCTTTCATTAAGGCATGTTTTAATATTATGAGCATAATTTCATTTTTATGATGTCATTAGATACCATTTTAAATGTAATTTCACTAATGATTTTAAATCAATGTAATTTCATATCTTGAATTCAATTATTTCATCCAAATGAATTTGACATGAAAATAATCTTGATGTAATGAATTTCATACCTCAATTTATTTTCACATGTTTATACTACGTTCAATTTTTCATTTATATAATATTATTATGTGTGTATTTACATCTTAAAATATTTGATATATATATATATATATCAATTTTATATAAATTAATATTTAATAAAAATAATCGATGTATTGGGTAATTCCTACTTCAAATATATGGTCATCGTAAGGGTTTGTTTAACAATGTCATTTTAATCTGTATTATTTATAGTTGAATTTCAATCAAATTAATTTATTTGATTATATTAAGATAAAAATTATCATTTTATTCTACTATAGTTATTAATAATTTTTAAATTTAGTAGTACCATATTCCACATTGTTGGTAGTTAAAATAAAATATTATTTTTTTTCATAAAATGTGATACCATTTATTTGTTCAGGAGAAAATAATTAGTCTTCAAAAGGGTGTCTAAAAAATTAAATAATTAATTTAAAATTTTCCAAATTATTTATTAAATAAATTTGAACCCGGGTATTAATATTTTAAAAAATATTCAATATGGTAATCTTATCAACTTTTAGACATGGAATATTTGTTCTTTACTATAAATATAGAAGATATCATTTGTTTATCTCGTACAACATGAACAAATTATAAAACCATAATGATCGCCCCATGAAGAAATCATACATTATTAATATCTACAACATTTTTACAAATATATCTTTTTCAAATATTTTTTAACATATAGTTAAAAATATTAACACTCTATGTGAAAAATCTATTTTACTAAATAATGTATTTTATGATCCTATTTATGATATTTATATTCATCAAAAACAAAACCATTTATTTTAATTATACTCAACTATGGATATGATGAACTCATACCATCCACATTGTTTATACAGAATTTATTTGAAAATTTTAAATAAGGAATTTAATTACATTATCTTTATTTATACATTTTAGAATTCATTCACATTATCTAAAAATATTCAATAAAATTTAATCATTGGATTTTCAATTTCCTAAAATATCCAAATTAATTTTCATGTAAATGTTAATTGATTAAAATGTTTATGATTTTGGAATGTGTCCTTCTACATGAAATGATATTTTCATATATTTTCTCATATAGATCAGTAAGTATTATTTAACAAGTATATATTAAATCATAAGGTAAATTTTTTATAAATTTAATTTATCATTTGATATAGGAGAAATAATTTATACATGAAGTGACAATTTGATACTAAAAATATATAGCCCCCCATTTTTTATAATTATGAGGTGAATTATGAAGTTACAATCAAAGGGGTTTCTAGAGGAATGTTTAAAAATTCTCATGAAATAAATTTCTGTTAGTGGTATCATTATTCCAAAGATCATGACATCTACTAATTTAGAACTTTTTCCATTTATAATTTAACTATTATTTATCCATGAGATTTTTGAAATGATGTTATTAAGAAATTATTTTCCCATTTTTTATTGATTAATTTTTATTTGTTTCCATATATTTAAAAATCTATAATAATGAAAACATTTCAACACATGATAGGAAATTTATTTAAACAACATGTTTTTAATGTTATTTACATAAAAATATTGACTACTCTGTATCATTTTCATAATGGAATAATTATATAAATTTTATTCTTATTTAGTTATTTACTATGCTATATTGATCATTAATTGTCTAATAATGATTTTAAATTAATTTATTAAATGGAATATGTGTTCCCATTTTTACATTTATATATTGAATATTCTCTATTTACCCACGTTAGCTTCTACTTTACATAAGCCTTACTGATCACTTGAGCCCACAATTATTATTTTTATTTTCCTTGGAATCCAGATAGTGTTATATGAATTATACGAAATGATATGTTAGAGGGAATATTATATTCAAAAAAAATATGTTCTTATTGATATATTAAAATTTAAAAAGGTACTCGCATTTTTAGCTACTATTCTATATCTAATAAATTATTTGGTTCTTTATGAATTAATTCCTTGTTTCTTTTGAAATTGTAAAAAATTAAGACACCAATACATGGTTACTAGAATCAGTATCAATAAAATAATATCTGATATAACCATAAAAAATATAACAACAAAATTAATCTTCTACATAAAAAAAATAAATAAAAACAAATTTCAATCAATAATATGTTGGTTTTGAACAAAATAAAAAATATATATAATTTTATAACATATGACTGTAAATGTTATACAAATAATGCTGGGAGTTGAGGTAAACGATTTTTCTCTAAGAAATAATATTAATGATTTATTCTAAATATTATCTCTTCCATGTTAATATAATTCATTTCCATTCAACAACGTTCTCATATATACCATAATTATAATTTATGGAAAATTACTTATATATTTTACATTAAATGCAATGCTTAAAGTGAATTCATTTTAATGTTTTCATTATAGGTCAATTTTGAAATTAATTAAATATTTTTTAAATTAATTGTATCTTCAATTTTTATTTCAAAACCTCCCTTTCAAATCATCAAATACATTCACTATAATGAAGGATTCAATATATTTTGTCATTCTTCATTAAATTTTTATTCAATTCCATTTTTATATTCATTTTTATGAATTATAATTGAAAGGAAAATTCAGTTTTATTTTTAGGCATAAATTATTATGATTATGGGTACATAAAATTATTTTAGAGTTTTTATAATGGAGATGATACATTTTTACGGGATCATTTTCAAATTATGGAACATTTATTTTCTATATAAAAATTTTTTAGCCCGAAAGAACACTCAAATGCATTTTTAAATATTATACTCTATAATGGATATATTTTTAAAATAATGAAGTAGGTTATTCAATCCTAATGGGTTCCTGTATGGGTGATATGATGAAAATGTCCCAGGATGCGTATATCTTTTATTGATAAAATCTATTGGATATTATGTAAATATTTTGATTTTATTTGATTATAAATGATACATTGATTAAGGAATTATTTATTTTCTTTTAAAGGTGAATGTATTGTGTTATAAAGAATATCTTTTATTAGTACTCTTGATTTCCATGTAACATTTAAGATTAAAATTTTCTCTTCATTCATTATAATAATATGATTGGTAGAAAATATTGTGTCTTGCTGTTGATTTCAAATGATAAAAATTTATTTCATGCATAATTATTGTAAAAAGTTAACTGAAAACATAATTATGGATTTAAATGTATTTGATAGTTTAAAGGGGTCTATTAAATTAAAATATATTATAGATATTTTTTCATCATATCATGCTTTCACATGTTCTTAAAAATAATTATATAATTATAGGAATTATAGATAGATGGAAATTTGGGCAAAGAAAAATATAATTAATTGATATAGGTGTTCAATGTATCAATACATAGTTTTATTAGAAGAAAAAATATTTATTAAAAATGTATACACTTCATATATATTTCAATATTTAATGTAATGTTTTTCTAAATTATCTAAATGTCTAATTCCAAAAGATCATGGAAATGACCAAAACCCTATTACTTTATATTAAAAAATTAAAGTTAATTTTTTATTTTATGGTATTCATTCATTGGAAAAAATTCCATGGTTAATATAGCATTATATTAAAATATTTTGGTATTAAAATAAACATTAGATAAGGTAATATATTGTTATGGTTTATGTTGGTTTTTTATGGATGTCAATGTTTTACCATCTAATATTTTAATATTTTATTATATTATACCATTGGGGAATCTTGTTAGAATGTTTATAAAGAAAAAATAATACAATATCATTCTGAATTATCATCCCAAAATTGATTGATATTGGACTAAATTGTTTGAGACTCCTTTATCTCAATTTATGTAGTCTATTAAAAATTGTACAAATAAAGTTTGTGAATGGGTTATCTATGTTAGATCATGTGAATAATGGAGAATTTCTTGTTAAAAGATTTACATAATATGGATTAACCCTCGACTCTGTGATATGTAAAGGATGTATTAATTCGCTTAATAATAAATGAATGGTTTGACATATTTATAACAATAGAATGTAAATATTTCATCATATAATTTTCATTGATATGATAATAAGTGGTTTTCATGATTAAGTAAACTAAAGAAATGAATAATATATATTATTTGGAATCATTAAATGTTAATGATATTTTCATTGATAAATATTATCATAATATTAATACAGTTGAATTTTTAATACTATATTTTTAGGTATAAACTAAATGGTATTATGAATTTTAATAATCAATCTTATTGAATTTATATCAGATTAAATCATTCAATATGAAATAAATTTTATATTGTTTAGGTTGGAATATATTAAGATATTTTTTTAATTTACTAAGAATATCTATTTTGGGTTTGTAGCCTATTAAATTTACTAAGATTAGAGGCATTAAAATTGAAATCAAAAGAGGGAAATGAGGATAAAAAAATCTAGAGGTATAATAATTCAATTATACAATTCTAATAATTATTACATGAATTTTTTTTTACAATAAATAATGACATATATAATGAATTTTTCATGTTGTATGATGGGATAACTAGTTTATAACTAACAATTAAAGAAAAATGTTAATGGACAACCCAATGTTGAAAATTTGCAAGTGGTGTATTGTAATAGCAATAAAAGAGTCCATTAGGTGTGTAAATATCCAAATATTTCTATCAAGGTTTGATATTACCAAGAATGTAAAATGAATTATTTAGAGAAATCATTTTCTACTACTTATAAAATTTTGAACCACCAAATAATGTTGTGATAGGAAAATTACATATTTACCTATATTATATCAATTTTTTTTATTATTTTCAATAAATATACTACTATATTGAAGTTTTATCGATAAAAGGAAAAATAACATCAACTATGGAATAGTCACATTCATGAATGACTATTGGTGGATGTATAAATGAAATGTAGATTTATAGAAATCATCCAATTATCATATATGGAATATTTTTTCATTCAATCAATGTTATATTAAAAATAAAATATTTTTAAGATAATTTAATAGTCCAATATTTTAAATATGGTACATTATGGGAATTCATGTTATAGTTGGTATTAGAGGTATATACAATGGAGTTAAGTAATGGGTGGTGGTGTTTTAGATGACATGTCAACTAGGGAATGATCATTCTATATGGAGTGTTATTCCTTGTTGTAAATGTGCTATTTTCTATTTGGATCGATTTGAAGTACAATGAATACATGAAGAGTATTGACTAAGTGATTTTACATATTTTTTAAAAGTTATTTAATGGATTATAGGATATTGTAGTGAATAAATTATTGTTAATATTTTTTTTAGTGGTTGCAATATTGTAGAGAATGGTTGTGGCATGGAAATTTTCATAGAGATTTAATTTTTCATTGTTTTATCTCGTACAACATTTTCATTCTCCCATTTTATAGTGCCTATAAAATGGACCATTATTTGTTTCTATAATTTTCATTAGATAATCCCATTTGATGAATCATATTTTAAATTGGAGTTCAGTGGATTCTCATAATCATACAAATATTGAAACATTTATTTTTAAAAGTAAAATGGTGTCTACAATGTGTTATTTAGTTATGTAATGTGATATATTAGTGGTGTAAGTGGATAATTTTTTAGGTTTTGATATACTTTTGTAATGTTTTTAGAAAAATTTGTTATCACTTCATTGATTTTTATGTTTGGAATTTCTGAACTTTTTCTATAACATTTATTTTTTGTAATTATTTTCAATCACAACATCATTTAGAAAACCTTATCAACGTCAACATGTATGGAGATTTTATTATTTTACTCAATATATAATATTATGGTCAATTATAATGGTTGGATACCCCGACTTCAAAAATCATTATTTAGTATTATTGACGATGATTGATCAGTGTTACAGATTACATTTTATAGGTGGTTTGGTATTATAGAAATCCAAGTGATGATTGAATGGTTTTAGATATTACATGGTAATGAGTAGTTATTTTGGGAGTGTACCCACTGTGGATTATGTGGAGTGTGTTCTGGGTTATTCATTGTATGAGAGGGGAACAAAATTCTTTTCCATCATGTTTATGATATTAAACTTCACTGGTTATACGGATGTATTTATAGAATTGAATGATCCCAAAATTATTAGTTTAGACCAGTTGGGTGATAATGCCTATATGGAGGAATCGTAATATCCATTGTTGTTGGGTAGATAATTGAAGTGGTGTACCTGAATGGGATATTTGTACATAATATTTGATGAAGTAGTGTGAGAGAGTAAAATCAATGGGGAAGTGGTTTTTGAGGATCATTTACATTTATTTATTTGATAATATGTTATTATATTGGGTTGAATAATTTGGTGTGAGTTCTATTGTGAGTTTGTTATAGATGGATGAAATTTTCTAGTTCATGTTTGTTTATTTAGTTATTTAGAAGTGAATTGTTATGTATTGTTTTGGAATTTCAATGAGATGTTATTTTTTTGATCATAGAGTGTATACATGTCATTTTGACACTAAAATTAAAAACTATTTTACTGGCTTCTAGGAGGAAATCATTGACTAATATTTTCATATTATTTTAAATGTTGGATATTCTCTTTAGGTAATTACTATATTCATTCCTTATTTTATCATTCACAAAATATATAACGTTCTATTTTATATAATATTAACACATAATAGAATTATTTGGATTCTATTTTTAAATTATATGATAGAGTTTACTAATTTTTATTAGTTCAATCTCCCAATTTTGTAATCATTAAATAGGTTAATTCCATTGATATATGATATTTTTTACCCATTGGTATTATCTCCATCACATTCCCTTATAATTTTGGGTCCCTAGATTCATTACCACATTGACCCTCGTTCCAATACATGAAGGGTACAAATGGATCGATAAGGAAATTATAGAGTTATATCGAATGAATATGATCGTAGATTTGATGGATTAGGGAGTTCAACCCTTTTTATTACTACATAGGTTGTATAGAAATAGTATTAGATTTGTTTAGGTATGGATGCATTCTAGGTTGACCATCGAGGACATTGGATTTAAGGGGAAAATGATATGATCCAATGAATCATATAAAAATTATTGAAAAAATAAACTGATGACACTGAGATGATAGAGACAGAGTTGAGGTATATGAATACTATTTTTGTGTGGTTACGATTAAAAAATATAGTTATTTGGATTCAATATGGATTTATATAAAGAAAAAATAGAAAATCATATAATTACTAGATGGGGTATAATGATGTGTTTCTAGGAATGGTTATTTAATTTCACCTTTTTTAGTCTGATTATTAGATGTTACAAAGGATGAAAAATTAGATCATTTAACAATCAATCTTATATAATATTATGTGGTAGGGAAAAGGTATCTATGTTTTTTTTAATGACATTTCCTATTAAAGTACAAGAAAAGAATCACTTATCATGAGACAATTTAAAATATAGAGGATCATGTGTCCTACCATTGTCTTATTTGATATGGGTCTCAGCTCAATGATTAGTTGGAAATTATTTAAATATTTGTGGGAGTGTATTAGTGGTATACATTATTTCTCATTGACTAGAAGGTGGATGATGTTTTCATTAATGAATACAAGTTGGAGTTTCATATAGATTTATTATAATTAATGATTAAGGTAGTAAAGACATATTATTTACTCAATCTTTAATAGGTATCTAGAGTATTAAATAACTACATATTATGTATATATGTTTGTCATTACTAGTGGGATCATTATGATAATGGAAAAATTTTATTCAATCCGATTTGTTATTCAATTAAGATATTCAAAACCTAAAAATATGAATACAATAGGATATAATAATCATTTTTTGATGTCACACAAAAAAACACAAATTGAGGATAATTATTTTATTTGGCATAAGTGATGTTTCTATCAAATGATTGCATATCCAACAAAATTAAATTAACTTTACAATTAAAAGTATGTATTTGTGAAATTTTTGAATAATGGTTTAGTCAATATCAAAGAATTTTGGTCTTTATTGATTGGGAAATATAAATTGTAATACATGTAAATATTATTTTTATGGACTTAAATAAAAAGTAAATTGTGTATCTATGTATATCAATGATTACAACAATGATATAATTCAAAAAAAATGAATAGAGGTTTTTTGTATTGTTCAACACATGAAGGTAGAAAGTCAATAAAATCATTCATACCAATTTATTTGTTAAAACAATTATATACATTTTGAATTAATGATCATGTTGAAATAATTTTTTTCAATTATTAATAAAAATAATCAAATTACATGTATTCCGATTATGAGGAATAATATTGATGGTCAAATGTGTTAAAATAATTTATTAGATGTTCTAAGAGGGATTTTATTTCCCCATTAATGAAGATCCATACTAATATTGTTTTTTAACCACTAAATACAACAATTTATTGTTATCTGATGTGGCATGGAATTGATCATGATCTCAGTGCACTATATATCCCACAAAAAATGATTTAGTTCAATGGTTGAATACAGTATTATTAAAGATGACTCAGATTAAATTGATTGGTCATGATAAATATGTATAATTTTTTAGACAATCACTTATTGTAGTGGGTTATATTTAAAATAAATTTTCATAAATAAACAATAATAATATTTTCTCATATTATATATATCACAAAAAAATTATATGTTTAATGTTCTTCTATAATTTTATAAGAAATTGTATTTTCAATTTTATAGATAAAAATATATGAATGTATTTATATAATGGGGTAAATGGAATCATCCTTGTTGAAAAACAAATTGATGAGGGTATCATTATTAAAACAAAACTACAATGAAATTTTTTAAATTTTATTTTTGATGGTGACAGAATAAATAATTAATTGTAGAAAATCATAATAATGATTCAATAGTGATGGTTAAGATAATATCAATATATATTTACTATTAGATAAGATTGTTCAAACAATTTATGCGTTTAATAAAAAATCATTAATTTAATCCTAGGATATAAAGGAAATATAAATTTAAAAACATTAATGTTGAATTGGGTCAACAATATAAAAAATTAATAATAATATATAAAATATCACATACCTAAATATATAAAAATTTTGATCCATTATATGTGAAGGAATATTTGGTGTATTAAGAGTGGATTTTATATATTATGAATGAATCCAATATAAATAAGAAAAATGAAACTATGGATTTATTTCCAATGATAAATGAATGATGTTGGAAATAAATTGGCATTACATAATAAGATATATGAAAATGGAAATGTTGTGAGATATATTAAGATATTTGGGTTTGAAAGATACAATCATGTAGAAGTAATTTATTTTTGATGAAATATTTACACAAAAATAACTATTAATAACAATTTAAATGATTCATGTTGATACTACATAAATGAAATATAAATTATTATAGATGGATTTGAGGTATTCCTTCCCCAATGATGATTTTTATGAAGTGATTTATATTTAAGAAACGTTCCTATTTTATCTTAGTGAACAACATATTAAATTTTAAAGGTTAGAGATTGTTTTTTATAGGGGTATAAATTAATAAAAATTAAGGTATTAAAAGATTGATCCATAGATATATAATTTTTTAGTTTAAAATAAAATTCTGGACAACAATATCAACATAAATTTTGATAATTATTTATCTCTCATTATTATTATTTACAATGATGCTACTATATTTGTTAAAAATAAATAGTAATTAAGTGATGAAATTTCAATATAGAAAATGAAGTTATCTTAAATTTTCATATGTGGGGAGATGAAATATTTTATAATATTTTAATTTAACTGATAGGTATGTAAAATTATTCATTCTTATAATAATCATGTATATGATCATCTAAATAAGTATTTAATAAATGATAGAAAACTAGACCTTATTATTTATTCAGTGATAATAATGTTTTTATGATATATGGAAGGAAAGGAAGTGAATAAAAAATTATTTCTTAATATTATCTTAGGTTTTTGTACTTGAATAAATTATTGTAAAATATCAACTATATTGATATTCAGTATTTATGGTTTCAAATTTTTCTATAATAGTCTCATTTCCTAGCTAAAAAATTAATATAAAATTAAATAAATAATAAATATTCTGATATAAATATGGAAGAAATGGATAGTTTTACATGATTTTTACAAAGATACATATTGGGATATATATGATTGTTAATATTGATCCACATGTGGTGGGATTTTCTTCCTTGATGATAGAATTGTTATTTTGTAACTATAATGAAAAATGTTATTTTCCCCCAAGAAATACTAAAGAATGTTTAATGGTAACCCATTTATATGGTAACACATTTGATGTCAATAAACACTCAATTAGAATATCTCAAATTAGAGGTGAAATTTTCTCTATTTTTTTGATGATATAATAAACATAATGAAACTTTTTTATATATAAACGTTCACTATTAAAAATCAATGATCATAATTACTATATAAAAAATTAGAAATTTAATTTTTTTGGATAATATGTTGATGTTGTACATTTATTATTAAAAGGGGAATGATGTTGATATTAATCAAATTCAATTGTTGATGGATTATTTTTTTATTTTTAGTTTAATGATACAAGTTAAACCTAAATCTACTCAAAGATGAGAGATTATGATTCAATCAACACAATTATGTAATTAATTGGATCCCTATTTTCAATGGATGAGAAAAATAAAAACATAAATATTATTATATATTATCTTTATGTTTTAAAAATTTATATTTATTAAGGGGGAAGAAATCATTTTATAAAAAATCTACGTATAAGTGTAATCGAAATAACATATAGAATAAAAATTTATATGTACACAATGATTAGATATTTTCATTACAAATAATAATGAAGTGTGTAAAATAAAATGAATTTATTAATGTACTATTCTATTATGTTATTTCATGAATTTATTTTGGTTTCTATTTATATAGTGTTCTAAAATACATAATGTTATCTGCTATATGTTTTTAAATGAATAATTAGAAAATGTCATATTCTTTATTGATTACACATCATATATTAAATAATATCAATGTATGAGAAAAAGTGATATTTTCCAAATAAACCATTATAGTAATGGTCTATGAAGACCTAAATGTATGTCACAAATTTATGAATAACATGTTACTTTAATTGATTTTTTTCCTACACTGATTTCACAAAAGAAGTATTCTAAATATTGGATGATTGTGAATTCCAAGGTTTTATGTGTTTAATAGTGAGTGATGATACTAAATTATAAATGAAATATAATATTTGATATTATAAACACATTTAGATTTTGTGGATGTTGTTGGGTTATTGGGAAATTATATGGGGACTCATACAGTAGTTTATTATTTGACAGATAATAAGACCCTCTATAATTTTAAAATTTCCAATAAAGGGATTGTTTATAAATATGTATATAGATATCCTAATTGAATTAGAGTATGTTATCTATTAATAAATCAATTTCATACACCTAAAAAATAAAAATATGTGAGTAAATGGTTTTATTATGTTTTGATGTGAATGATATGGTTTGGTGTTCATTGGAGATGACTTGGAATATATAGAGGCAATTTTGTTGATGCATTTTTTGAATTGATTGAATTATATAATTATAGGTGAATTAATATTTTCCAAATACACAGTTTGTGAATGTGTCTTACTACAATAACATATGAGAAGATTTAGGTGATTTTTTTCTATACACGATTCGCCTTCAGGTGTTATGTATTATTTATTTACTCTTATTCTAACCTGGTTAACTGAATTTTTTCTATGTCTGGACTGCGTAAGAGTCAATGTATGAAAATTATAAGTCATTATACACATCATTCAAGTTATAATCAACATAATTATTTTTCTTTTAATAGAAATGAGATTTATTAATGAATTATTTAATATTATTTTAGAGACACATGATCCATTATATTAGTCATTCACAATAGGTATGATTAATTAGACACTGTGTAAGACTCATGTGGTCATTAGAATCATACTTTTTCTTGTCCTTATGTGTCATGACCCTTCCCTGGGGGTCTGTACCGTGACATACCCCAAGTTGGCCTCTCAAAGAGTAGATGTCTCAAACTAGCGTTGAAGGCATCAACCAACAATTAAAAGTCATTTTCTTGAGTACTTGTACGCACACAAACACCAAACCACATCCCAAAAACTGATAGGGTAAAACAATATACTTAAACTAGTGCTGAGTACAATTACAATTAATACATGTGGTATAGAATAGTAATCCATGAAAAAATCATAAACCATAATATACAAAGGGACTTGGTAGCCATCAACTAAGAGACCCACGTGATTGTAAGAGTAATGTAGCTATTTTATGCTGAACTAGTACGTATTGTCTGCATGATCTAATTGTGCCCTACCTTCTCCTAGGCTATAAAGTCCTCATTCCAAACATATGTCATTTCCAAAAGACACAGCACATGTGGGTGAAGCATAAGTAGGGGTGAGTAACATGGTACTCAGTAGGGGAACCTAGTCAAATAATGAGGAACACCATAATGAAACCTAAAATAAAAGCCACAAAGAATGGATAACTCACACAAGGAATATTTTAAAGAAACAAAGGTTCCTCGATTAAATTAAAAACGTTTTGTACTATTGAGTTACTCATACCAAATGGATCAATGCTCATCTAATAGGTTACTATAGATCCACATGGTTGCTTCTTGTGTTCCCAGTCACAAATGATCCACATAGATGTTGCTCATCTACAGGGCCCCTAGTGATCCAAATGGATGCTGCTCATCTTCTGAGACACTAATGATCCACATGACTCATGCTCGTCTATCAGAACAGTAATTATCCCCGTGGATACTACTCATGTGATTGGAGGATACAGATCCACACGGCTGATGCACATCTCTCAGGACACTAAGGGACCACACAACTACTGGTCAAGCCATAAGTCATACACCAACAACACGAAGTCCAACATCGAATAACACAAAGGAATGACTCATAATAAGGGTCCCAACTCTGTAAATATCTCATCAATCAGACACTTGGATTGTATGTTATTGTTGTTTTAGTTACTAGGGGTCAGTTGCGTCTAGGCCCAGACTGACCTGATAAGAAGAACCCGAAAAACCCAGACCAGTGGTCCCACATACCTAGTTATAATTTGACTAACCCATCCGGATAGTTTTAGGGTCAGAGTATTATAGTCTGGCATGGCCAGTGGGCCCGAAACAATGGGCCTCACTGGGCCCGACTCGGTATGGTCGGGGGTCTAGCATATCAGGTCTCCTTTCATCCCAGTCTCATATGGCATAACCCATAGGGCAAGATTCTATTCTTATGGGGTGGGTCCGTCTGTATAGGGACCAGTCTTGCACGCTGGGTGCGAATCCAGACCACCGGACTAGATTGGTGGATGTAGGCTAGTGTTGTGTGATAGTCTGAGATTTGTTCACTGGTTATGTCATGCACCCCACCTTCCCCATAGTATGTCTATGGGTCCTCCATCCTGCCACGGTTGAGCAATCTCGGTTGCCAGGAATCTCAGGTGGCTCTGACATAGCCGCCTCATCCACATCACCCACGAATTCAGTCTAGGGGTTTGACCCATCAATGCTTCCATAGGATTGTTCCCATGGTCTCCCATATCATGGCAAATCTTGGCCGTGGATTATACCGCCCCAGCGTGCCTATGGGGTTCGCCGCTCCACACAGCCACCAGTACAGCTGGAAGCCTACTGTCCTGCCATCTAGCGCATCAGAATAATCTCCAACGGACCACTAGACACACTCTGATGGTCCGTACATTGTGTCACATACACATATGAACACTGGGGAATTACCCATTCACTCGGAATGGATCAAACCCAAAATACCATCAATTAACACTCCTGACAATGATGAACAAACATGGAATAAGGTCTTGGACCTTTTTTGTATCAGCCCATGCCCTCCGCATTAGGATTACCAAACATTGTGGGCGTTTGGGGGAGATTTTCAAACATATTATGTAATAACTTAATCCCAGATATCGAAAACCCAAAAGAAATGTCAGCCTCCCACATGTACTAATGGTCTGTCGATCAACATGTTCCTTTGTTGATCAGAATTAAGAAATTAGAATAAGAATTGGGACGGACATATAAATAATTCAAACCCCTACCTCATTAATGATCATTGCTACGTTGTTTAATTCTTGAGATTAAAAGAGTTCGATGGAATTTTTTGTTATTCGATGTATGTCAACGTTGATGACGTCATTCCAGCGTTCACCGTTCATCTTTTGGGAGGAAATCAATAGAGGTTCATCCGTGAATCCTGTCATATTAACCCTTGTTCCACCAATGTATCAAAATTTTATAAATAAAATTTATCACAATGTTTCTATTATGCTACAACATCATTTAATTATGGTGATTCATTTATTAAACAGTGTCGGATGTACGTTTCATTAATGTTTTATTATGCTGCGTGTAAACTAGATATTAATGAGCTGCATTAATGTGTCTATTTTCTGCCTCATCGTCACACTACACTGTCAAAATTCCCATTCTTGTCGATGAGAAAATAAATAAAATAACTATATTTTGTTTATTTTATTATTTTTCACTAAATTAAAAACAAATATCAAATTATTTCAGCCCTTTACAGTGTATGATTGGTCCATTCAAGGAGAATTTAGGCATTTTGAGATGCATGGGTCCCTTGAATTTTGATTTGAGCACTGGTTTAAAAGATTGAATATTCTACTGGCACATATAATGAATCTTCCATAAAAAATCAAATTTCCATTTTGGGGTCACTGGGACTCGGAATCACTTGTCGTCAGATCATTTAGTCTTGAAATAATTTTAGATAATTTAGAAAATTTACATTGAAATTACAAACATTAAATTTTTCCGACGATAGTGATTTATATTCCCAAAAGCGAAAAAAATGGAAAATCACATAGATGGGGGTATTGAGAATGAATCTGAGACACCTACTCCCATTTCATCTCTAGGAGATTCCCTTGATACCACAGAACGTACACAAGAAGAATCAGAATTCCACTAAGGACCCTATCCTACCATCCCTCTATTTCAACTGGGAAAGCTGCAAACGTCACCCTATCATCAATGTACATCCCCCCCAGTCGATGAAATGAGATTGATGATGTATGTATCCCCTCATCTACGACACATGGAAAACATCATGCACCAGGTGATATTATGAGGGAGGAGCTATGTGGTATACTACATCACTATCTATGATGAGGATCTGAAATGTTCAGATGAAACTTGGTGATGGCCTACATGCCCTAGAAAAATCTATACGATACTCATCATGGTTATACCTAAAAGAAGGAATGGCCTCCCGCATCAAACTCCAAGGTTCAATAGTTCTTTTCAGAATAAAAAATATATATTCTCTTCATATTCCTCATCTACAACAAGATTATATGACCTATCTTAGTTGTATCCTGTATCAACTCTAGACCAATGAGTGTCAACTCCCCTAGTTCTGTCCATCATAGAGGTGATCTTCAAGGCCGATCGTAGAAGGCCTCAAAAGGTTCCAATCCAATGGCGGAGTGATATATGTTGTTTTAATGAAAATCCACTAGTTGTAGCTAGTCCTCCCAACTAAGACCAAAATCTAAGACACAACCATGAAGCATTTCATGTATGTTCGGTATGGTCCGCTCTGTCTGACCATCAATATGGGGATGAATGTAACGCCCTGAC
This sequence comes from Viscum album, assembly GCA_963277665.1. Taxonomy (NCBI): domain Eukaryota; kingdom Viridiplantae; phylum Streptophyta; class Magnoliopsida; order Santalales; family Viscaceae; genus Viscum; species Viscum album. The sequence goes on from OY728132.1 coordinate 1,973,241,749, forward strand.
CTGGGATGCACTGATTCAGTTCATTATTTTAATAAATTTTCATGATTTCAAGGAATCATGAATCGAAAGACCTATCTGTTTAGTAGTCTTGGAAAAGAGATTACAAATACGAACATTACATTACACATTAGAAAATAAATCACAATATAAATGATCAATATTGAATACCTTTAATCCTCTAACATAACCCCTCTTATCAATCATAATAAACTTCTTGTAATCCTAGGAATACAATATATAAAAAGGGGGGAGCTCAAACGCTCAGTAAGGATAATAATAAAGAAGAAACATTAATAAATAAGCATAAACATTTAAGGAAATGTATAAGACTAAAAGGAAATCCTTTTGGACATATAATTCTTAATAATATTTCAATGATAAATCAAATAATGCCTTTTAGTTATTCAAATAGATCTTCTACTATTTGAATAATCACATGTATTATCAATATCCAATTTCGTAATGTTGGAATGCATAATGTAAGGCTTTATAACCACATGTTCAAGGCCTTGTGCCAAGAATAAAAATAAAATTTGTTGAAGGCCTTGTTCCAAGACAATAGTTTGTCTAATGAGCCCTACTAATTCATAGAAGATCTATAGCATGAACCAACCATCACATACTAAGATCAATTCATTCCTCATATGAAATGGATTAAACAAAACATAAACATTCAAATTAAAACTGGAGTTTGAAATCACAATTCATTATCCATAAATAAAAAATATTATAAAAATAACACATCCACTATCAGAGATATCAAAAAACCTTCAATACAATATTTAATATTTGTATCATAATAAATCAACCTCGATAAGAATAATTACCTATAAAGGATTTTGACATAGTTGAAAAAGATCTGTAAAAATCTTTGAGAGAAATATCCCTTTTTCATTAAATCATTTAAAAGTAACATTATTTATAAAATAAGTCTTTTAAAAGATTTTTTTGAATCAATGTGTCTTATACCACATTTAAACTTTTGAAAATAATTACCATTTTAAATCTTTCAGGTCGTTAAATAAATCCTTAAAACCATTTTCAATAAATGGACATTAATATGAAAGGTTTAGAAGAATAAATCTTTAAAAAATTAAAAATAAATTTTTAGTTAAAAAGGACACTTAAAAAGAATCCATTTTAAATCTATTTTATAAAAAATGGAAAAGGATAATTAATATGTAATAGTATATACCTGCGTAAAAAAACATCAGATAATAAAGATATTGTGAAATTAACCCCTACCTTTCACTTTAATTTGGTTGAGGATAAGATTAACCTCATGTATAATGACAACAATATGTTATTAAATTATTCCAGAACCATATTCATATTTATTTTTCATAAATGATTCATTTATGACTTTATACAACACATTTGATAATGATTTTCATGTCCAATTAACATTTTGGGTAATAATTGCAATCTTTATCATACGTGTTTTAAATTTTCATTCTAGATCATATCATATAGATCAAGATTTACATATTTACAAAATATAACAGATGATTTATATTTCATATATATATATATATTATAAATATTTATAATATAAAGATATATGAAATGGAAAACACCATTTAGGGTGGCGGTAGGAAGTATGTACTCATAAAACTATTTATGTTTTCAAATCATATTGAACGAAACTTAGTGAATAAGATATATTTAAATACATGTATATATTAGTGTGTGTGTGTGTCTGTGTATGTTTCCATTAGCATTATTATTTCATATATTTCATAATTATTAATAATATATATTTTTATAGTCATCGTTGAATGGTGAATGTGGAAATGAATCTCATCATGTTGGGGAGACGGTGATCTGTACGTATGCATGAGAGAAAATATTATTATATTGATGGTGAAATCATATGTAATTGAATGGTATATAATATATAATGAATCATTAACATTTTATATTTATTATTTACATTAGTTATACTCATTGTTATGTGCATCCAATTAATGATGTGTTTGATTAACAAACTACACCACGACGTAGAGATGGTAAGCCGTACGTACACACGTATGGTGACTATGTTATCTATAGGATGGATAAAATAAATAATTAGGTTGTACATATATTATAATAAAATCACTATATATAGAATATACTGGAGTTATAATTTTAGAATGGAAACAATAATGAAAGATGAAGTGGATGATGAAAATAACTTGAAAGAGGTGATAAAATATTTACCTTTTTTCAGGTTCTTCCTTTTGACATAATCAAACAGCTTCTTAGGATGGATTTGGGACCAATTTAAGGCCTCTAAGATAAAGGGGGGAATGTTGGGAGATTATTTTGGTAGGGTTTGTCCAATCCAAAAGCCGTTGGAGGTGTGAATTTAAGTGAAGGGGAAGTACCCTTTTATTGGACAGGTGAGGGTCACTTTAGGTAAAGATTGAAATATTATTTTTTAATAAAATAATTTTCAGTTTCAAATGGCTCTAAAATTATTTATTCTTAGGATTTAATGGGGATGGATTGGAATCCTCTCAACTAATAAGTTTTAGACAGGTTTAGGTAACCATATTAACCTTATCTTTTAGATTTAAATATTCGTTAAAAAGATTGACATTTACCATGTCTCTTTATATTTTTATATTATATGGTTAATAAACCTTATATAACATGAAACAGAAGCCCATGTGGTTCATTATTAATATATATAACCTTATCTATGTCATTTGGAAAAGTGTAAGAATTTTATGAATGTTTAATTAGTTAATAACATAGTATTTGTTTTAACAACTGAATTATGTCAATATTGATAATATTTAGTATTTGGTTTTTATGATAATCATAAAAGTATGATTACTTTAAAAAATTTATTTTATCAACAATAACATGTCATATTATCCTGAAAAATTAGTGAAATATTCAAAGGTCTCGAATTACATTAATTTGGATATTGATAATATCTATTATTTTAATATTTCATTAATAAAGTAATAACCGCATCATCATTATGTCATAAATAAATTAAATTATTTAATATCTAAAAATTATATATAAAATAACATTATTTATGAATTTTTTTTATATTTCTAATAAGTATTTATAGTCAAAATTATTTAAAGTATAACCCTTTAATAAAAGTAGATTATTTATTAGAAGTAGAATTTAACTATTTTATCTATTCCTAAAATAAAATATTAATAAATGTCCTAATATTATCCATGTGGACCAAAGGGGTCATATTTTATTCCTAAGGTTTTTTTGGACGAATTACACTTATCAAATATAATAATGACAATTGTTATGATAATTATAAATTCATTTTTACCTTTAACTACTATATTTACTTTTAACTGTGGTAAATAAAAGTCCAAAGTTACTATTCACCAAGTATTATTTCCATATTATTGAACCAAATTTCACTTAATGATATCAACTCTATCTCAAAAAATTTTGAAATTCAATTCACAGAAGCGGTAAAATTAATTTTTATGAAAATTTACAAATACTACTAAAAGGGGTGTAAAAAACAGTAAGAAGTTCAATAAAATTTTATACATCTAATTTTATTATAAAATTACACAAATGAATTAAATTGAACTTATATATGTTATATATATCTATTTTGAATTAAAATAAATATAAATAAAATAAATAAATATTTAAATAATATTTTCATTTTTAAACAATATTAGAGTGTTTTTCACTATTCATCAAAAATTGCATGTTTTAAAAAAAATACCAAATATTCTCCATATGTTATTTTTTATATTCAAAAACCAACAATGATTTTTATTTTACCAAATTAAAAACATTGATGTTTCATTAATTAATTCAAAATCAATTTTCATTTTTAAAACCCAAAAGCGGGGTTTTAAAATGTAAAAACTATCAATAGATTGACATGTGTTTATGTCAAATATAAATATGAAATTACATATAATGACCAAAAATGTATTATATGATAAAAATATAATGTAATTATACTAAAAAATCAATCAAATTCATAATTTAACACTATATATTATTTCAATTAAAAAAATTGTTTTCAATAAAAATATATTATTTTCATTATTCATCAAAATATAATAGTTATAAGAAAAGTATAAAAATAAATCAAAATTAAATTTTTACGTCCAACTTCTAAATTAGCATTTAATTTCATTAAATTTAATATATTAAATTGTTAAATATTTGTTTAAAAATTATTCTCTAATAAAAGGCTGTAATATTGCTTTTTTAACATAATTATTTTATCTAAAAATATGAATTTATTCTTATATTATGTCTTAGAAACAAATAATTTGGTTGTAAAAATTATATAGAGTATATATGATTTAAAATGCAGTTAATACTATTCATAAATGCATTTTAACCGCTCGTTTGGTATGTTGTGGTGTGCTTGAACTCAGTGTTGACTATTGGACAAGCTATTCAATTAATATGAAGAGATTACATATTATGAATTCTTGGTGTGTTACATTATCCACTCCTTCAATGAGATGTTTCCTCACAATTTGATATTGTTATTCAAAAATAAACAGTTATAAATAGAAAAATACCTATGTGGAAAACTCACAATGGATATTGGTTTGATGAAATTTAGTATTAATTGGACAGGGAAATGAATAAGTCACGACCAAAACATGATCTCGGTTAGGAGAACATTGGTGGTAATTAAAGACACATAATTGGATGAAAAATATAAATAATTATTTGACATGAAAACTACTAGAATGGACTATAAGTGCATCCATGAGTCTCCATCAAGGATAGAAACCATTTAAATATATGTTGGGTAGAAATATAATGATGTTTAAAGGTTGGGTATAATTAATACAATTTTTTATTAATTAAACATGTATCCAATATTTCTTATGTGTGGGTGCATAGTCTTCCAATATATGAGCCTATACCATGCTCTTATTCTCAATGGGTTTCATAGTTACTGTTAATATGGAAGATGGTTTGATAAAATGTGAACCATTCAAGCATTCACTACATGTATAGGGATTCATGCATTGCTAGAGAAATGCACTTAGTGTTGGTCAACTGTGTTTTAAAAATTATGTGCGCATAAGTCCTCTAATAAATAAAATGTTTACCAAGAAAAAAATATAAAAAATTAAAATAATATTCAAAACTATGAAAACGAGTCTCTAGATATGTACTTTTTCATCTGTAAAAAATGGTTGGATCTTATAATCATCCCACTTTTTAGGGGTATTCCTCATGGTGTACTCCCAAGCATCTCCATAAATCAATGTGGAAAATATTACAACATTGTGCCTATATATTAGATTATCTATTCAATGTATCCACTTAAATATTTCAATATTTATAAAAAAATTAGCACAAAATTTCCCTAAAACACTTTATAACTACAATCCAACACACATATCTGATGATACCAAAAGGGCGCAACAGTCTCTTTCCTAACAACATCAACAATGATCATATGAGAATGAATTGGGTGATACCCCTTGTTGGACTCCTCATTTATTAATCAGGTTATAATGATCTCAAATCATATTCAACCTAGTTAACCCTTATAAATTATATCCAATCATGTGTATTTTTGTTTAGCATTTTCTCATGGTTTAAGAAGAGCAATGAAAGATCTTAATTTCTTTATATTCAGTTTTACATACATTTTAATAACGTTGATCAACTCTCCTAATACCTTCTATGACTAATACATAAGTCTAATCTTTTCAATAATAATCATCATTTAAGTCTGAACACAGTTACATTGAAATGTCTAAGACACTGTGAGTCTACAACTGGCTATGTATTTCTGGAACCATGAAGCAGACACCGTGAAGCCAGACACCATAAAGCAGACACTGAAGCAATAAACTATAAATCCAGACACCGTGAAGCATGAAACTGTGAAGCATAAACCAAGAAAAAAGACACCTTGAATAACGAAAATGTGAAAAAGGCACCATGAACAAGACACCATGAACAAGACACCATGACCATGAGACACTGTGTCTAGGAGACACCGTGTCACTCAGACACCGTGATCATTCTTGACACTGTGTGAAGGAGACATTGTTTCCATGCCTTACTATGACACAATTTCTTAAACTATTTTGTCGTTTTTCAATTTAATTTATAACAATAATATTTTATGTTTTTAATGAAATGAAATAATTAATGTTTCTTTGTAGAAATATCCTAGGACAGTACGAGGTAAGGGGTGCAGAACACAAGAAACAGGTTGGCCCAAAAACATGCATTCTATGTTGAAAGAGAAGTGTGTCCAAGAATTAGTAAGCATGATAACAAAATGAAAAAATAATGTTCATGAGAACAATTGTGACGATGATACATAGAGGATGTTTCTAAAGAAAGGCACACTACATGTTACTCGACATTCCAGAACACACGTAGCCTTTTTTAAGCTTAAAAAACAAATTCGCTTGTTGAACCTCATGATGAATGCAAAGCTGTATTGTGACACTCTGTTTTCCGTAAAACATCTAGAGAAAGACTCAAGGCTTTATCTACATCAATCCAAATGACCCCATACCTGAATTTACATCACAAAAGATCATTCTAAACTCATCTCTATATTATTGCTCTGTTGTAATCATTCTTTTCTGTACATTATGAGCAGTGTGTGCTTCTGTCTGTTTGGAAACACACACAGACTCCAATGTTGAACTTGAGGTTACTTAAATCCTCACACCAAAGACTTTATACAATTTTGTATCCCATGTATAACTGTGGTAGAGTTCTAAGGACCTGTACAACCTATGTGTTGTTGTTGTTATTGTTTTCCATTGTAGAACTATGGTAGAGGTCTGAGGAACTAGACAGTCAGATTAATGAAGTAAACCCCGGTCCAAGGTCTGGATCACTGTTTATTTATATAACCTTCATGGTGTAAGGAGATCTCCAAGTGGATTTTATTAGGTATCATCTTGATACTAAGTCACTTGTATCATATCTGTTGTGCTGCTTAATTTATTTATCTATGTTTTATTTCATTACTGTATAATCCAGAAATCAAAATTTTTACATTGATAGATAATCTTGGAAAGAAGTTATAACTAGCTTTTCTTAGTTGAATAACATCAAATGAAATATTAATAACACAAATTAAGATTACATATAATTAATCAATCTTCTATGAAGTTACTTAAACAGTTAAACTCTTTTAACATGTATAACCTTCGTTAACTGGGCTGTATTTATTCATTGGGAAAAATCTTTTTATAATTAATTTAAAACAGAAAATTTCATTGGAAGTCAATTGTTTCCCTCCCCTCTATTGTATACACTCCGATCAACTTTTCCTATCAAATGATATTCATTATGAATCTATGTAATATTATTCAACTTTGATTTTAGTTGTGTCTTAAAGGTATTAAATCTCTGTTAATTCTAAATTTTTATCTATTTAAATACATTTTCTAAAATATAATTATTAACAACAGATTATAAGGTGTAGCTACCTACATGGCACCCTTCATTAATTGTGTCAATTATGCCCAATGGAAAAAAATGAAAATCCATTGATAAAATATGTGATTTTTCATTTAGACTGCTATAGAGACTCAGGATAATGATCCAGAAACTATTAGAACTACATGTGATGAACCTATGAAAGCTTATTACAATAATAATTATAATGAAATTAATGCCATGTATTTTGATTTAGGATATGAATAATTTAATCGAATATCTTCTTGTAATACTTCTTGTGAAATAATGGATACTCTGGATTTTCCCATGACTGAACAATCAATTGTAATTAAATGAGACTAAATACATACACTATTATGTGTGACTATTTTAAAATGAAATCTGATGACTCTATTTCATATATGTATCTCAAATTTAATGATATAGTTAATACAATGATCTCACTAGGAAAATCTCTCCTAGTAAAGGAGAAAATCATGAGGATACCAAGATGCCTACAAGATAGATGTAGAAGTACCTCTCTTGCTATATGAGAATCATGTGACATTGACAAGATACATATCAAGGAAGCTTATTGGAGAATTAAAGATGTAAGAAGAAGAGATAAAAGTAAAAAAAGAGGAAGATGATGAACTTGAGAAGATTTTAGTGGAATTTAAGTCTACAACTTCAAAAATCAAGGACAAATAGAAACTTCACTTAACTAAGGAAAGATCAACTAGTGAAATTCTGATTCAGATAGTGATGATAAGATGGCTCATATATCCAAGAGATTCATAAAATTATATAAAAAGAAGAAATTTTTTAGATAATCAATTTATAAGGGTAAGTATGTCTGACAAGGTAACATTATGGGAGATTGGAAGAAATCTGATAAAAATAACGAGATAGTCTGTAATGAATTTAAAAGTAAATGACAGGTTAAGGCTGACTGTCCAAAATTGAAGTTTAAGAAGAAACATGATTATGAAGAAAAAAAAATTAAAGAAATATATGAATTCTACATATGAGTTCATCTGAATATAGGTCATGTAGATATGAAGTTTTTGATTTTGATGCAATGAATCATTCCAACTTGTGTTTAGTGACTAAAACATCTGAGGTACATGTTTCCCATGTCCTGAATGATTACTATTCTTGGAATGAAAGTGATTCAAATAATGATGATAATATTTCTAAAGATAAATTATATGAATATTGTAATATGTTAGAAGATACTAGAAATGAGCTAAAAGTTAATTAAAAATCTTTAAAGAAACAATATTTCATGAATAGTACTGTTAAATCTGATCTTAGTATAGAAAAGAAAAATAATGATCAACTATTAATGGAAAATTCTGTACTCAAATTGTATAATTAGAAATTTAAAAAAGCACTTATATAAGTTCACAAATAGAAAGAATAATATAACTCAAATTCTTGTAAAAAAGGTTGCACCAATGCATACTACTGGTTTTGGATACAAACATGGATAGTGACATATTGGTAAGAATAAATTTATTCCAAAATATGGACTGTATGATGCTAGTTCAACTTATGGAAAAACTTATGCTAAATTTAGCAATTCAAATTCTTACAGACCAATCAATGTATACTTATCAAATTCATTTTAATAAGTTAATTATAGGAAACTCATTAGACAAATATGGTTGCCTAATGTATTACTTCCTAACCTTACCGGACCTTAGAAAATCTAGGTACCTAAATTATCGTCTGCCTAAATCTCTTTTGTAGGAAACTTGCATGCAAATTTCATGTATGACGATATGGTACATGGAAAGTGGATGTTAAATGATTATGATAAGAGACTAATCTTGATCTAAGATCTTAATCAATGTTGATGGGGAACTTGTCACCATTGGGGATAACTCAAAAGGAAAAATCATCGGGTTAGGCCAGATTGGTAACACCGATTCAATTTTAATTTCCAATGTATTATATGTATATGGATTAAATTACAAACTGCTATGTATTTCTCATTTGTGTGATGACAGTTTCAATATAAAAATTAAAAATAATTCATGTAATGTTTTTAATTAAATTATTTTTGGTATTTACTACATTAAGAAATGAAAATGGTTATGATATAGATTTGAATTTTTTAGATAAATAAAATGTTACTTGCTTAAATTATTTTCATAAAGAATCATAAATATGGAACATAATACTAGGACACTGTAATGTGAACTCCCTTAGCAAACTAACTGGGAATGTATTAGTTAGATACTTACCAATAGTATAATTACCAATCAACAATGTGTGTAATCCTTATCAAAAGGGAAAGCAACATATAGTTTCTCTCAAATAAAAGAAAGAAGATTCAACTTTTCAACCTCTAATGTTGGTTCATGTTGATTTGTTTGGTCCATCATGATTTTCTAGTCTAAATATGAAGCACTATGTTTCTGTTCTTATAGATGAATTTTCTGGGAAAACATGGGTATACATTATTGGTCAAAAAAGTGAAGCTTGATCTTGTTTTATCAAATATTCCATGTCTGTAGAATACCTTAGTGGACATATGATCAAGACATTGAGAATTGATGATTCATGTGAGTTGTAAAATAAAGAGTTTGAAACTTATTGCTCACATAATGGTTATAGTCACAACATCTCTACTCATAGACACCATAACAGAATGGTGTAGTTGAAAGAAGAAATATGACTCTTAAAGTGATTTCTAGGACAATGCTCAATGAATATGGTTTGAAAATTTAATCATGGGCTGATGTTGTCAATACATCTTGTTACATTATCAACAGTTTCTTGATTAGACCAATTCTTAAAAAGACCCCTTATGAGATTTGGAACAATAGGAAACCTATGGGCTGATGTTGTCAATACAGCTTGGTTCCAATGTTTTTATCCTTAACACTTAATATAATCTTGACAAATTTACATCCAAAAGTGATGAAGTGATTTTACTAGGATACTCAATCTAGATTAAAGCCTATGGAGTATTCAATAAGAGAACCAAATGTGTGGAAGAATGTGTACACATCAAATTTGATGAAACTTATCCACAAGAACCTAATACAACACTTGAATATATTTAAGAAGATATGTCCATTCTACAAATTAATGACAATAATAGTGAACCTATTGCTAAGACATCTACTTTTAGAAATTTTCTGAAACCATTTTCTGTAGATCCCAAACCTATAATGAAAACTGAAATTTTTAGCCAAACCTTCATGAGACCAACTAGAACCCTTAAAACCCATCCTTTAGATGTTGTAGTATGAGATTTATATAGAGGGACATAAACTAGAGCTTCTATTAGAAACCAGGTTGAATATCATGTTTTTCATTCACATCATGAACCTAAAAATATCAATGATTCAATCAATGATGAATTTCTAGAGATGGATATTGAAGAAGAATTGAATCAATTTGAAAAAAACAATGTTTTCGAATTAGTATATATGCTGAATGACACTTTGACCATTAACAGTAAATGGGGTTTTATGAATAAAGTTGATCAAGCTGGTAACATAGTTAGAAACAAGTCTATACTAGTTGCACAAGGTTATAGTCAAGATGAAGGAATTGACTATGAGGAGACCATTTCCCCAGTAGCCAAAATTGAATCCATTAGAATCCTGCTTTCCGACGTTGCACATTTAAATTTCAATATTATTCAAATGGATGTTAATAGTGCATTCTTAAAGTGGAATATAACTGATGATGTTTTTGTTGAACAACCCCTTGATTTTACAAACCCCCATTTTACAAATCCTATTTTCAAACTATCAAAAGTCTTATATGTTTTGAATCCAGCTCCATGAGCTTGGTATGCTAGATTTAATACTTTTCATATTTCCAATGGTTTTACAATAAGAATAGATGATCCAACCCTTTTTATAAAACGAATTTCTAATGATGATTTAGTTGAAAAGTATATGGAGATGACCTTAGTTTTGGATCTTTGAAGAATTATTAAAGTGTCTATTTTTCTAAAATAATTCAAAACGAATTTGAAATGAGTTTAATTGGAGAAATCAAATATTTTCTTGGAATTCAAAATTTTCAAATTAAATATGTAATTATTTTAAATCAAAGTAAATATAAAAAATAGTCTTTTAAAAAGTTTTGGATTTGATAGAACTCAAATTAATGACACTCCCATGAGTTCCACATGTATGTTGGATCATGATAAAGATGAAAAATTTGTTGATCAAACCACTTATAGAAGAATGATTGGAAGTTTACTTTACTTAACTGCTAGTTATCCGGACATTATTTTTAGTGTGTGTATGTGTGATCATTTTTACGAAAACACTAAGGAATCACATTTAAATGTTGTAAAAGGAATTTTCAAATACCACAAGCATACACCCAATATAGGACTGTTTTATCCTAACGGAAAATCATTTGAATTAGTTAGTTATTCTGATTTTGACATCGGTGTCTGCAAGATAGATAAAAAACCACCTATGGTACATGTCACCTTTTAGGAAATTCACTAGTATCATGGTGTAGTAAGAAACAAAATTTTGTTACATTATCTACTGTAGAAGCTAGATACATAGCTACTGGCATTTATTGTGCACATAATTTGGGGATGAAACACAAATTACTAGATTATGGATATCAATTCAGACAAGTGCATATATATTGTGACAACACAAGTGCTGTTAACATCTCAAAAAAACATGTTACACAATCTAGGACAAATCACATTGATAAAAGAAATCACTTTTTGAGATACCATTGGAAAAAGTTGGTATCACTTTGGTATTAATTAGTATTAGATATCAGCTAGATTATATATTCACCAAAAAATTAAATTATGAGAGAATAGACTACATCATACATGTATTAGGCATGATAAATATCAAATAGACACCTTACTTGTTACTGTTTGAGGTCATACTGATTTTATATCTTAGTATGATTTACCTTAATGTATCATGATTATAGTTTCTCAGTTAGAATCTCTCAAGTTTACTATCTCCCAATAAAGTATTATTTTTATGGTCTCATAGTTAGTATTTTGTACTTACTATCTGATGCTTATTGTCTCACCATTACACACACTGAAAGTTTGTTCACGGTCTCACCATGAAGCTCATTTACTATCTCAATGTAATAACATGAAACACTCTCTCTATATAATTTCTTTTTTATTTTCATTAAAACTGTATCACGTTAATTATCCTTTTAATCTTTTTATCTACCTGAATTTCTTTTGTGACATTCGTTATTCATAAATGATAAAACCAAGGAAGTATCACCTGACTCTTCACTCGATTTTTTTCTACCTACTCTTATTGAACCCTTCTTCATCCCTGAAACATATCCCTCAGTATAACCTTCATGGAATTCCCAAAAAAAACCCGTCATCATTGACACCTGTGAAGCGTAACTCTAAGAATAAGTAGATTGTACCTATGCTGACACACGAACGACATATAAATCCAAATCTGGTAAACCACATTGTTGTACCTGAGAATGATATTTTCCCCAAGTGGCGTCGTTCTAGTATGTCTCTGGAATTGAATGTGTTAGTACAAAAAGGATTGTTAGAATGGTCCTCCCATGAGGATAGAATTGTAAATACTTGGTTAGTGGCACAGTGTTACCAGTACATACAGTTCACATTCAATTCAGGAGAGAGTTATGTTGTGAGAAGCTGGTTCAATGGTCAGAGATGCTCATTCTCATCGATGTTATGTACTTCATGCCTTAGGAAACCTAATGAAGGAATCTGTGAGGATTATCAGATAGGACCTCCACCTTAAAATGAATTTTTTATTTAGAATATTACACGAAAACCATAATTAAAAATGGAACCCAGTGGTGTGCCATTTCTGATAAATAAGATGGAGAATCAAGGATTCTATTCAAGTTTATACAGAATTCAGTTAGTCCCAGGAATGTTGTTTTTTATATTTTAATGTATCATGATGTGTTCTTGATTCACCTTATGAAAAACGGGCATAAGATTCACCTATTTATGTATATCATACACCATATGTGTGAGTTGATCAATGTCACATCGAAGTCAACTTCTCTATTCTACTCTCGGCTTATCTCCTCCATGCATCTTGCCAAAGGTATGGCTGGACCTAATGAGAAATTGATTAAGGAATGTGAGTACTATCTCTCAAAATACACTATAAAAATAATGACGATAAACTGGAATCCCTGGAAAAAGTAATGGGTGGAAGACAATGATAAGATTTATGAGACATTCAATCCAGTGGACTATCCCACAAGATGATGAGATATTTCTGATCTTGTTTTGGAACCAGATGAGATTGTGGAGTTTCCTGAAGAAGAGGAGTAAGATGATGAACTACCACGTAGGGAAGCTGTTATTATGGAGGAAGACATGACTACTATTCCTCATGTTTCTCTAGATGAAAAAGTACCTAATCTTAAAGAAGCTGTTAATTTTGAAACTCAACCCCAAGAAAAAACAGAATCATTTTCCAATGAACCTGCAAAGCATACCATGAAAGAGCCTATAGTAAAAGATCCTATAGTGGAAGAGCTTCCTAATTGGAAATATGTAAATCATAATGAACTCCCTCTGGAATAATCTGTTCTAGAAATAATTCTTTCTGCTAAAGAAAGGATGAAGCAATCCTATCAGCAGACCAGAAATGGAATGAGTGAGGAACATAGAGCTGAGAATGAAGAATTAGAAAAAGATCCAAATCCCATCAGTTCTGATAAGGATACATCAGTTGAGGGGGATCAACCTCCAAATCTTGGGTCAAATGAAGCCTCACATCCATCTGATTCAAGTCTTGTTGACAATCAGAATAAATTTACGGGTTTCTATAATATGGATGACTCTCAGCAGGTTACAAAAACCAGAATTTATATTTCCTCTCTATTTCAGTTGAAATCAGTCAATGATTTTCCACTTGAGAAGCAACAAGAGCATGTACCACTCCCTACATCTGAACTATAAGGCCCCAGCCTTAAACCATACTAAATATTGAATTAAATGAGTAATTCACATTGATGATCTTTTCAGGTTTAGAGTTTTAGATAATTAGGACATAACTATTACATCTCAAATGATTACAAAGTATTCGCTTCTACTAAATTTTCATAAAATAAAAACTCTATAAAAGAAACATGTATAGTTCCATGTTTTAGGTAGCATGACTTTCCCTTGATCCCATCCATGACCCTATTCCACGCTATGTCCTGTGAAAAACATTTCAACAACTTGGGATGAGCATAAGAAGCCCAGTAAGGGATACACAAAGAATGAAAACTGTTAGATTTTCAAAACAACAAGTAAACCATGAATACTTTATCAATGTAATACTTTTCACCTTCATGAAGTAGTAAAAAATTTTCACTGAAAAAAAAAGTATCATTACTTACCTTTTTGTAACCAAAGGATTACCATAAAACCCATATAAAGAACACATAACATATATAAAGATAACTTGAGACATAAACATACTTATGTGGAATAACCATATGGTCGACTTCCACACATATCACTTAATGGAATTGCCATACGGCCAATTTCCATACATACTTAATGGAATAGCCATACGGCCGACTTCCATACCCAATGCATTGGAAGTTATAACGTAACCACCCGTCCTGGTATTCACAGCACCACCCGTCATAATGTCCAAGTACCATTATTACACATAAAATATGGAAATATAAACATTTCAATAACAATATTTCATTTGCAATCACAATAAATAATTCCCAGATATTGAATTAATCAATCCATTTTCAAAAAGCATTTAAAAGAGATTTTTGAATCAAAGTGTCCCATACCACATTGAAGCTTTTAATGGAATTATAATTTTAAATCATTAATGTCCATATAAATAAATAATGAAAACCATTTTGAAAACATGGACATTAAAGATAAATATTTAGAATAATAAATCTTTAAAACATTTAAAATGATATTTTTTTTAAAGAGTTTTTAACAAAATGAGAGACTCTTGAATACAAATAATAGCGGAATAACATTTAATCCGAACATTATAATATCATGAGAATAAAAGGATTCATGATATAATACTCCAAAGGACAGTATATACACCATATAAGAGTGAATTGGTGCATAACAACAATGAACCCTCAATAGAAATGTCAAATGTGATGAAATCCCTTATAAAGAAGGTATCCTTAAATTAAGGACAAATCAATCTCAAAAAATATGTGTGACAATTATAAATACACTCAATATAAGTGGATATTATGTGTAAAACAATAAAACTTCATTCACACATATTCAATGGATGACATATTCAATGACTACATGTTGAACCCAAAGAAATCGAAATTGGGTTAAAAAGTTCCCTTGACAGCCTAACGGCATCACATCAAAATGAGTTGATGAGAGATAAAAAGTGTATCTCATCACTTGGACATAAAATTTACATCAATAAGGTTATATGAGAACATATCCCAACATAACAATATGTAAATTAAAAGACCCAACAAAAGAAGTCTTTTAAAAAAAGGAGGGTGAAAGGTTCCCTTACCGACTTGGGTATCTTTCAAAACATACACCCCATGAAAGAAGGAAAATAGATAATTGAAGTAAATACTCATAAACAAAAGTATATTACACAAATAGTAGAATAATGGGCAGTACATACACCACTCAATGGAATTTGTGGCAAATGTAGCATAAATCTCACGAGAATAAAAGTGAGATGAAAAATCCCTTAGGAAAATTCGGCAGCCTAACGGCGCCACTCAAAACTTCCAAAATGGATTGATAAGAGGAAATAGGGTATCTCATCATATGAACATAATAAGTACAGTAGGAGTAAAATATAATAACATACCAATAACAATAAAGATGATCTTTAGTGGGAATGACATTAAAGAGTGTACTTAAAAAGGAAAGAGAGGAGTAAGATCCCTTACCTCGGGTCCGACTTGACTCGATCGTTCTTTAATCTCCTGAATAATAAACTTGAGTTAATTTATACTTCCTTTAGAACCTTTTTCAAGTTCATTATTCCTTTTATATCACTTATTACCATGTCATAATCATTATGTAATCATTTAAGTTAATAATATTTGTTTTGCCGATATTTGGTTCTTAAGTCGAAAGTGGACTTCTTACAATTACATGTTGTTCGTGTGGCCAAATGTTTATTATATCCAGAATTGTATTCATGATGTAGATATCATATATTTCATATATATCCAGTACATTCATGTATTTATAACATTACATAATCATTTACAGATAAGAAATGAAATGCACCGTTCATGGAGACGGTAAGCCGTACGTACGCATAAACGCTACTTTCATTTTTATTTCGTATTTTATAGAATGGAATAATAATTATATAAAGGTATATTATAATTCCAGTATAATATCATATATAATATCATAGTTCCATCCTTTATACGTCCCACATATGGTATTTAACGAATCAAATCACTTTGAGGGGGCGGTAGTCCGCACTTCCTTAAATGAAGATATCGTGTTTACCCATAATGGAAACCATAAAGGTATGCCCAAAATGAAAAAAAACAGAAGCTTAAGGAAAACATAAAAAGATTATATATCATATATAAAATTAGTGACATCATAATGGACACCTTTGAAGGTGTTAAATGAGTATTGAACAATCATCGTTTCGGGAGGCAGAATTTCGCCATCCACGGAAACCGTATGTTCTTTAACCATTTGATGTAGTTGTGTGAGAGTGTAGCTCGAATAAATCTTATAACAACATCCTAGTATATTGAATATACTGGTGTTGTTAAAAAATAAGTAAATAAAAAGAGTTTAGGGGGGTTGGAGAAGCAAAATAAAACAAATGAACATGAGAGAATGAATTACCATTAAAAGTGTAACTCCTTTTGATTTGAGCCTAAAGGCTTCCTTTGAAAGGATTATTCCCAATGGGAATCCTCTAGGATGAGGAGAGGGATGTGGAGAGAATAAATGGGCAGGGTTTGGCCGAGCCAAAGGCTTGAGGAGTGTGTGAAATGAGGTAGAGGTGGGGGCCTTTTAAAAGAGGAGAGGAAGGGCACTTTTGGAATGTAAGAAATATTACTTTATTTGAAAATGTGTTTCGGTTTTAAAAGGTCCCAAATTGATATAATTCGTGGATAAGGTGATAAGGGTTCGAAATACACCCATCCAATAAGTTTTGTACATGTTTAGTTCATATATTTTACATTATCTTTCCATTTTATTTAAATCGTCAAATAATGATGTCATCGCTGCATCACTATTATGTCATAAATAATTTAATTTATTTAATGTCTAAAAATTATAAAACAAATACTATGATGTAGGAAATCTTTTTATCTTTCCAAATATTATTTATAATCATAAATATGACTTGTATAACCCCACTTAAAAATTGTTTTTGTAAAACATATCATGTTTGTGTCATTTTTACTTTTATATTAAATAAAAAGTTATTTATGTCATTTCCCAACCAAAGTGTCTCCATGGGGTCCCCAAGTTGGCCCATGGCTTGTCTTGGTCGGAAATGACACAACCAATAAGGTTGGGACATGTGTCTAGGTCATTTCATATTATTTAGGCATTATTTATACCTTAAACTACACTAATTACCACTAATCGCGATTAAAAACTTAATAAGTTACTATTCACCAAAAAAATATTTTTATCCCATTGAACCACATTTTAATTTTTAATGAAAACCATGTATGTTGGATTTTTGAAATTCAAAACACAATGATGGAAAAATTTCATTTAAACGGAAAATCAGTCTTTATAAGTACCACTTAGTGGTTTCACTATTAATCAAAAATTGAAGTTTTTCAGAAAATTACCAAAAATTCACCTTAAGCTATATTTGATATTCCGAATTCAAAAATGAGTTCCGTTTTACAAAATTCAAAACATATTAGTCACATTAATTAATTTAATAATTAATTCCCGCTGTCAGAGCAAATAGCGTGTTTTTATAAAACAATAAGTATCAAAAGATTGACACTGGTTTAAGTTTGATTTCAAAGTGAAATTAATTCCAACGACCACTATTGGATTTAATGGTAAAAATATTTTCTAATTTCACTTTAAAACCAATTAAAAATATAATCTAATCATATAAATAAATTAGATTAAAAAGAGGTTTTGAATTAAAATACAACATTTTACACTATTCATTAAAAAAATGAACATTATCGGAAAGATACCAAAAATTTACAAAAAGTAAATTTTGATGTCCCGATTCTTAAGAAGAGTTTTATTTGGTCCAATAGAATGTATAAGAGTGAAAAAAAACTATATTTAATGACGGTTCTCCATCAAAAGGCGATAAGTGAACCATTAGTGAAAACTAGGGCATATATGCCTAAAATTGAATTCTTTCCGTATTTTAAGCCTCTATCCTTTATTGGATAAATGTAAAAACATTTAAAAACATATATAATCATATTTTAGTTATTTATATCCATTCCCACCATTACAACGGCTACATGTTAACTACCATTTAAAATAATATTATTTTATTATTAGAGTGCAACGTAAGATTCCCAAGAAACTCGTTGTTGCGTGTTGGGTACGCCATCGAGCATAGCGTCCTCTTTAAAGTCATTTAAATATTTTATTCACAAATATGGATAAATATGAAATGTCATATTCTTTATTTACCTGGGGTGTTACATCCTTCCCCCGTTTTGGGAATTGCGTCCTCGCAATTTTAAAATTGCGCTTGGAAACATCCTTGGAAGTCCCACATCGGAACAAAAGTCGGTAAAACAAACACTTTAAAATAAAGAGAGATAAGTACAAAGGTCACCCGAGTTAACCCATACTAGGATTCCACGTATGAAAATATGGAGGAAAAAACAAAGGGTCATGTTCTGATAGAGAGTGATAGAAAACATGTTTAGGAGAAAGTTAACCACGAGAAAATCACAAACTTGTGATGGGTTAAATGGTATTTGATTCCCCAGTAGGAAAAGTTAATAGACAACATTTTTTGTTTTAAGTTACTTTTTATTGAGGAATTTATTCATAAGGAAACATAATCACTTATCATATTGAATTTTAACTTTTATTTGATTCCTTACACAAACTCATATTTTCTCCAAAAGACGAGTATTTAGGAAGACTTGTTTACATTAAGAGTACTATAATCAACTTCTAGAGAATCACCTAATCCACAAAATAAAACTATATACTTCCCATGTCTTTAGACTTTAACCAAAACCAAAACAAAAAAGGCTAGTACAAGATCAGATAATCCAGAAAAGGATAACCCTTTAGAAAAAGAAAATCTATTCTTAATCTCCAAAATTTGTCCAACAAAACCCAAAGTTCAACGAGGATCATTCTATAATCAATTTGTCCATAAAATTCTTCAAAGTAAACCAATATAAGATTGAAACCCAAATATTTGAAGGATTTAGTCGCATAGTCTTCCAAGTTAAATCGAAACATTTATCTCCAAACAACATCAGTTGCTCCTAAAGTCTCGTATTTAAAAGTAATTAACCTAATCACATATTCTCAATGATAGGTTATTCATTTTAATAAATAACCCAAAATCAACTTACTCTTAATTCATAAAATCATATAAATAAAAAGAATCGGTCAAACTAACCAGGGACTTCACGTAGTCCAGTGGTAGGCGATAAATACCAGTCGCACTTTGGTTGTGGGTTCGATTCCTGCAGCTTTGTCCGACGCGACGGGTTGTCACACGGTCCACATGTTTTCCTTTTTCCAAAACTATATAATTCTAAAAAAAAATTCCCCAAAATGAGATAAAATCTTCAAATATGATCATAACATATTTTAACCTCAAGTTTATCTCATGCCTTTCATTTTCCATCAGAACATATAATAACCCATAATTACCTCAAAAGTAAGGATCATATAAACCCTAATGGTTACCTTAATAATTATTACCTGAACTTCCACATCGATTGGACATCTTGTACATGATGCATTAAAGATCATACCAAGGTTTAAGTGGTTGATCATGAATCCTTGAAAGTTGGTTTAGAACAACCACGAGTTTCCACATTGAATCCCCCATTTTATCTAGTATCTTAATCATAGAACCACCACAGTTTCCTTCAACCCTCTTGTCTCTTTGGTGCCTTCTTGATCCATCCATTCACTAAGAACAGAAATGTCAGTGTGAATATATCAAAAAAAACCATCATGTACTAATGAGGAAGGTAAACACTAAGATACACTTACTCATTCACTTTATCTAAAACTAGGACTCTTTCTGAAATCCTAACCATTATGGTAATGTCACTTATGCTTAGAGGATACCCTAACCTCTAAAGTTATCTAAACCGACCTTTGATACCAACTATAAGGCCCCAGCCTTAAACCTTACTAAATATTGAATTAAATGAGTAATTCAGATTGAGGATCTTTTCAGGTTTTGAGTTTTAGAGAATTAGGACATAACTATTACATCTCAAAAGATTACAAAGTAGTCGCTTCTACTAAATTTTCATAAAATAAAAACTCTTTAAAAGAAACATGTATAGTTCCATGTTTTAGGTAGCATGACTTTCCCTTGATCCCATCCTTGACCCTATTCCACGCTATGTCCTGTGAAAAACACTTCAACAACTTGGGATGAGCATAAGAAGCTCAATAAGGGATACACAAAGAATGAAAACTGTTAGATTTTCAAAACAACAAGTAAACCATGAATACTTTATCAATGTAATACTTTTCACCTTCATGAAGTATTAAAAACTTTTCACTGAAAAAAAAAAGTATCATTACTTACCTTTTTGTAACCATAGGATTACCATAAAACCCATATAAAGAACACATAACATATATAAAGGTAACTTGGGACATAAACATACCTATGTGGAATAACCATATGGTCGACTTCCACACATATCACTTAATGGAATAGCCATATGGCCAATTTCCATACATACTTAATGGAATAGACATACGGCCGACTTCCATACCCAATGCATTAGAGGTTATAACGTAACCACCCGTCCTGGTATTCAAGGAACCACCCGTCATAATGTCCAAGTACCATTATTACACATAAAATATGAAAAATATAAACATTTCAATAACAATATTTCATTTGCAATCACAATAAATAATTCCCAGATATTGAATTAATCAATCTATTTTCAAAAACCATTTAAAAGAGATTTTTGAATCAAAGTGTCCCATACCACTTTGAAGATTTTAATGGAATTATAATTTTAAAACATTAATATCCATATAAATAAATACTGAAAACCATTTTGAAAACATGGACATTAAAGATAAAGATTTAGAATAATAAATCATTAAAACATTTAAAATGATATTTTTGTTAAAGAGTTTTTAACAAAATGAGAGACTCTTGAATACAAATAATTGCGGAATAACATTTAATCCGAACTTTATAATATCATGAGAATAAAAGGATTCATGATATAATACTCCAAAGGACAGTATATAAACCATATAAGAGTGAATTGGTGCATAACAACAATGAACCCTCAATAGAAATGTCAAATGTGATGAAATCCCTTATAAAGAAGGTATCCTTAAATTAAGGACAAATAAATATCAAAAAATATGTGCGACAAATATAAATACACCCAATATAAGTGGATATTAAGTGTAAAACAATAAAAGGCCATTCACACATATTCAATGGATGACATATTCAATGACTACATGTTGAACCCAAAGAAATCGAAATTGGGTTAAAAAGTTCCCTTGACAGCCTAACGGCATCACATCAAAATGAGTTGATGAGAGATAAAAAGAGTATCTCATCACTTGGACATAAAATTTAAATCAATAAGGATATATGAGAACATATCCCAACATAACAATATGTAAATTAAAAGACCCATCAAAATAAGTCTTTTAAAAAATGGAGGGTGAAAGGTTCCCTTACCGGCTTGGGTATCTTTCAAAACATACTCCCCATGAAAGAAGGACAATAGATAATTGAAGTAAATACTCATAAACGAAAGTATATTACAAAAAGAGTAGAATAATGGGCAGTACATACACCACTCAATGGAATTTGTGGCAAATGTAGCATAAATCTCACGGGAATAAAAGTGAGATGAAAAATCCCTTACGAAAATTCGGCAGCCTAACGGCGCCACTCAAAACTTCTAAAATGGATTGATGAGAGGAAATAGGGTATCTCATAATATGAACATAATAAGTACAGTAGAAGTAAAATATAATAACATACCAATAACAATAAATATGATCTTTAGTGGGAATGACATAAAAGAGTGTACTTAAAAAAGGAAAGAGAGGAGTAAGATCCCTTACCTCGGGTCCGACTTGACTCGATCATTCTTTAATCTCCTGAATAATAAACATGAGTTAATTTATACTTCCTTAAGAACCTTTTTCAAGTTCATTATTCCTTTTATATCACTTATTACCATGTCATAAACATTATGTAATCATTTAAGTTAATAATATTTGTTTTGACGATATTTGGTTCTTAAGTCGAAAGTCGACTTCTTACAATTACATGTTATTCGTGTGGCCAAATGTTTATTATATCCAGAATTGTATTCATGATGTAGATATCATATATGTCATATATATCCAGTAAATTCATTTATTTATAACATTACATAATCATTTAGAGGTAAGAAATGAAATGCACCGTTCATGGAGACGGTAAGCCGTACGTATGCATAAACGCTACTTTCATTTTTATTTCATATTTTATAGAATGGAATAATAATGATATAAAGGTATATTATAATTCCAGTATAATATCATATATAATATCATAGTTCCATCCTTTATACGTCCCACATATGGTATTTAACGAATCAAATCACTTTGAGGGGGCGGTAGTCCGCACTTCCTTAAATGAAGATATCGTGTTTACCCATAATGGAAACCATAAAGGTATGCCAAAAATGAAAAATAAACAGAAGCTTAAGGAAAACATAAACATATTATATATCATATATAAAAATAGTGACATCATAATGGACACCTTTGAAGGTGTTAAATGAGTATTGAACAATCATCGTTTCGGGAGGCAGAATTTCGCCATCCACGGAAACCGTATGTTATTTAACCATTTGATGTAGTTGTGTGAGAGTGTAGCTAGAATAAATCTTATAACAACATCCTAGTATATTGAATATATACTGTTTTTGTTACAAAAGAAGTAAATAAAAAGTGTTTAGGGGGTTGGAGAAGCAAAATAAAACAAATGAACATGAGAGAATGAATTACCATTAAAAGTGTAACTCCTTTTGATTTGAGCCTAAAGGCTTCCTTTGAAAGGATTCTGCCAAAAGGTAATCCTCTAGGATGAGGAGAGGGATGTAGAGAGAATAAATGGGCAGGGTTTGGCCGAACCAAAGGCTTTAGGAGTGTCTGAAATGAGGTAGAGGTGGGGGCCTTTTATAAGAGGAGAGGAGGGGCACTTTTGGAAAGTAAGAAATATTACTTTATTTGAAAATGTGTTTCGGTTTAAAAAGGTCCCACATTGATATAATTCGTGGATAAGTTGATAAGGGTTCGAAATCCACCCATCCAATAAGTTTTGGACATGTTTAGTTCATAGATTTTACATTATCTTTCCATTTTATTTAAATCGTCAAATAATGATGTCATCGCTGCATCACTATTATGTCATAAATAATTTAATTTATTTAATGTCTAAAAATTATAAAACAAAAACTATGATGTAGGAAATATTTTTATCTTTCCAATGACTATTCATAATCATAAATATGACTTGTATAACCCCACTTAAAAATTGTTTTTGTAAAACATATCATGTTTGTGTCATTTTTACTTTTATATTAAATAAAATGTTATTTATGTCATTTCCCAACCAAAGTGTCTCCATGGGGTCCCCAAGTTGGCCCATGGATTGTCTTGGTCGGCCATGACACAACCAATAAGGTTGGGACATGTGTCTAGGACATTTCATATTATTAAAGCATTATTTATACCTTAAACTACACTAATTACCACTAATCGCGATTAAAAACTTAATAAGTTACTATTCACCAAAAAATTATTTTTATCCCATTGAACCACATTTTACTTTTTAATGACAACCATGTATGTCGGATTTTTGAAATTAAAAACACAATGATGGCAAAATTTCATTTAAACAGAAAATCAGTCTTTATAAGTACCACTAAGTGGTTTCACTATTCATCAAAAAATGAAGTTTTTCAGAAAATTACCAAAAATTCACCCTAAGCTATATTTGATATTCCGAATTCAAAAATGAAGTCCGTTTTACAAAATTCAAAACATATTAGTCACATTAATTAATTTAATAATTAATTCCCACTGTCAGAGCAAATAGCGTGTTTTTATAAAACAATAAGTATCAAAAGATTGACACTAGTTTAAGTTTGATTTCAAAGTGAAATTAATTCCAACGACCACTATTGGATTTAATGGTAAAAATATTTTCTAATTTCACTTTAAAACCAATTCAAAATATAATATAATCATATAAATAAATTAGATTAAAAAGAGGTTTTGAATTAAAATACAACATTTTACACTATTCATTAAAAAAATGAACATTATCGGAAAGATACCAAAAATTTACACAAAGTAAATTTTGATGTCCCGATTCTTAAGAAGAGTTTTATTTGGTCCAATATAATGTATAAGAGTAAACAAAACTATATTTAATGACAGTTCTCCATCAAAAGGCGATAAGTGAACCATTAGTGAAAACTATGGCATATATGCCTAAAATTGAATTCTTTCCGTATTTTAAGCCTCTATCCTTTATTGGATAAATGTAAAAACATTTAAAAACATATATAATCATATTTAGTTATTTCTATCCATTCCCACCATTACAACGGCTACATGTTAACTACCATTTAAAATAATATTATTTTATTATTAGAGTGCAACGTAAGATTCCCAAGAAACTCGTTGTTGCGTGTTGGGTATGCCATCGAGCATAGCGTCCCCTTTAAAGTCATTTAAATATTTTATTCACAGATATGGATAAATATTAAATTTCATATTCTTTATTTACCTGGGGTGTTACATGAACCCTCATTTGAACATCCATCCAATTTGAGTAAGAATAATCAGATGGAATTTGGTTCAACTCCCTTATCCATAGTTGAGAAACTCATGAATACCCAATATTGCCCTCTGAAAAAATTTAAGTGAGAGAGATTCCACAATATTATTGGAGAAATTATTTGGGAAATAAAACCTATGATCCTCCATGAGATTTATGAAGTAAGAGTTGGAAATATGCTGCACAATAATGACGTAAAGAGCCTAAGAAATATGGTCGATGACCTAAAGAGAGAGAGCTGAATTTGAAATTTGAATCTCTTGCTCCTATAGCACATGTTTCAAATCAAATACCATAGGTTTGTGTGTCTCATATTCAACCTTATCTATCATTCATAGATGAAAATATCGCTGAAAAAACAAACAAATTGTTAAGGAAATGAAAGAACTTGTTTCAAATCTTAATAAACTCATGTTGAGTATACATGGTGTCTTTAAAAGGTGTTGAATAAACTAAAATCCTTGACCACAAATGTAAAAGCATCTGTTCAATCATCTAAATCCTCATTTGACAGTGATCTTCTAAGAAATGTAGTCAAAGAAGAGTTTCATAATGTAATCAGTGGCTTCAATATGTCTTCTTTATCTGAAGTGGTCAAGAACAGTGATAGAGTTCATGATCAAGTATAATTCCACAAAAAATTGTGAATGATGCTCAGTAGGAGATTTCCAATAAAGTGGATTTCTACTTCAATGTAATCTTTTCCAATACTAATTTGACTATCCATTTCATATACATTGTAGAAAATCTACAAATTCTTCCAGTGACTCAAGCTTTCAAGACCCAAGTCTAGAAGATCAACGATTTTACTCGATTGCTGGACAAGTTTATGGAGAATAAGAATGATTTTACTAAAGACATGTTGTATAGTAGAGAGATCATTATAGATTTCATCAAACTCAGAGGCCCTATCTTCATGTTCAGAGTACAAACATTGTTGCTCCAGCAGCTAAACCTCTCAGACCATGGTTGCCTACCTCCTCCCCTGCCCTATCCTCAACCACTATGTTAGTTTCCCAAGCACTATGTCAGACCAGTCTTGTGATTTTTTATCAGAAATTAACTACAAAATATACTACTATTACCTTGGCTCCCTTAGTCATTGAAGGAAATTATTTACCCTCTTTATCAACCACCTCACTTCCTTATTCAACCTATACCTTTTCCCCTATGTCTTCTTCTTCTGTCACTGCTCCAAAAGGCAAATAGAAGCCCATCCCATGAAGAAGAATAGTGAATTTTTTTTGATAGGTATTCTATTGTATTTTAATTACTCTTTTGTTTTTTATGGTCCTTGTTTACTCTTAATGGAATATGAATATTTGTCTTCTCTTATGTCATATTTTTGATAATCCCAAATGGGGGAGAAGTTTCTATATGCTATCCTTTTATCACTACAGTTGTATCCAATATACACATTAACTGTACATGATTATTGATCATAAAAAATGGGGAGATTGTTTGAATCATCATGTATTAATCATGTTTTTATGATCACAAATCTTATTCAACCTAGTCAACTCATATAAATTATATCCAATCATGTGTATTTATGTCTAATGTTTTCTCATGCATTAAGAAGAGAACGGACAGATCTTAATTACTTTATATCAAGATTTACATACTTAATATTATCCATGACCTACTCTAATAATACCTTCTTTGACAAATGCTTAATTCTAATCCTTTCAATTATCATTATTATTTCTGTCTGAACACCGTTACATTGAAAATTCTATGACACTATTAGTCTAACACGTGATATGTATTTCTAGAACTATGATGAAGACATAGTAAAGAAATACACTATAAAGTAGACACCATAAAGAAATAAACCATGATGCAAGACACTATGAAGCAAGACACCGTGAATCACACACCGTGAAGCAAGACACTGTGAAGCAAGACACCATGAACCAGACACTGAGAACATGACAATGTGAAAAAGACACCGTGAACAAGACACTCTAACTGTGACACGCCGTGACCATGATACACCATGACACATAGACACTGTGATTAATCTTGACACCGTGTGATGGATAAGACATTTCCAAGCCTTACAATGACACCTTTTTTTAATCTATTTTGTTGTCTTTAAATTTAATTTCTAACGGTCATGTTTGATGATTTAAATGCACTGACATAATTAATTTTATGTTTAGACATATCATCTGATAGTATGAGGTAGGAGGTGTATAACAGAAGAAACATGTCGGCTACAACATATGAAATCCTTGTTAAATGTGAAGTTTGGAAGAGAATAATTGCGCGTGATACAAAAAACAAAAAATAAATGCCATGAGAACAATAACGAAGAAGATACATAGAGGATGTTTCAAAAGAATGGCACAATGCATACAACTCTACATTCAGGAACACACGAATAATATTTGAAGGTTAAGGAGAATCTTCACTCATTGAACCACATGAAAAACGTAAGCTAAATCACGACACTTTATTTTCCACACAACTTTACAGATATGGAATCAATGCTTCATCTGCATCAATCCAAATGAGCTGGACAGCCTATGGGTGGTTGGTGTTTCATTCCCACATAGAATTGTGGTAGATGTCTGCAGACCTAGACAGTCATAGTACTATTATAAACCCTAATCCAGGGTGTGGATCAATGTTTATTTATATAAAATGTTTTTTGATAGGTGATAAACAAGTGTAGTGGATTAGGTATTGGCTTGAGACTGAACAACTTGTTTCATATATATTGTGATTCTTATTTTAGTTATCTCTGTTTTATTGTATTACTGTATAATCTAGAAATCACTAATTTTACTTTGGTAGTTAATCATGGAAAGAAGTTATAACTGGCTTGTCTTTGTAGAATAATTGCAAATATATTATTAATGACACAAATTACGATTACGGAGAACAAATCAATCTTCTAAGAAGTTAATTAAATAGTCAAACTATTATAACGAGTATAACCTTGATTAACTGGGATGTATTTAATCATTAGGGAAATCCTTTTTAGAAATAATTTTTAATAGAAATTTCAATTGGAACTCAATTCACCCCCCTCTTGAGTTTCCAATCCAACCAACACCCTTAATCCTCTGACGCATGAAATGAAATGTGTTTTAAAACTATAACAATGTTGGAGTTCCATTCAATATTTATTGGGAAACAATAGTTCATTACATCCCCTCGGTATGTTTTTGGTGTCGTTGTGTTTATTGAAAATTCTAAATGACCATTTAAGAATTCATGAATGGTGAATTTGAGATGTCAATAATTGATGATATGACATTTTTCACTGGCTTGCATGTGATGCAATGAAAAAATGTGACTTTTATTAATCAATAAAAATATGAAAATGTGGTTTTGAGACGGTTTGGAATGGATTATTCCTAAGAGATGAAGACTTTGGTTTCTACCCAGTTGAAACAATCACGAGATGAATAAGGAAAGCCAGTTATTATAAAAAAATATTGATAAACCATTGGAACTCTATTATACCAGAAAGTGACATGGCCTGATATTGTATTTTCCACATGAAATACAATTTGTTACTAATGAAATCACATGGAGAGAAACATGAATTTAGTAAAAAGAATTTTTGGGTATTACAAGTGCACAATGGATTTTTGATTAATGTATAATGAAAAATCTCAACTAGAGTTGTTTAGAAACATTGATACGGATTGGAATGGTTCAGTTGATGATAGTAAATCAACATCAAGAGGTTCCTTTTTTCTTGGATAGTTGTTTATTTCATGGTTAAGAAAGAGAAAATATATCATTTTATTGAGAATAATAGAAGATCAATATATTGTAGCTACTCAATCTTGCACACATCTTTAATGGATTAGGCCAAAACACTAAGATATTCGATTTGAAGGGAAATCCCTAATTGAAATTCATTGAGATAATTAAAGTGGAATAAATTTGATCAAAAAACAAGTTCATCACACAAAGATAAATTATATTGACATCAAATATAATTTTATCAAGTAATAATTGGACCAAGGTCGTCTGATGTTGGAGTATGTGCCAATAGAACAACTAGTTGTATATATTCTTATGAAGTCCTTACCAAAAGTACTATTTGAATGGAATTGAGTTGCACTGGATGTTCAGTTGAATACCCACACATGAAAAAGAGTGACTGTCGATCCCCCTCTGACTGAGGAATGGCATGTCTTTATCTAATGTGATTATATGTGTTCTTTAACATATTTCAAAAAACATTGAAGTGCCCTTCGAGTTCGTTGAAAAAATGAGAGAAAGTGTGAATTATAGGGGGAGAAAAATATGGGGAGAAGAAGATCAGTGGAGAAATGACATAGTGGTAGATGAAGTTGAGATGTAGCTTTTGGAAGAACTGTAACATAGGGGGGCATTAAACATGATGATTCTAGAAGTGATAAATCAAAGAGTAAATATCACGATAGCTGAAGATCATGATAAAAGTAGATCTTTGATGTTGGAATGGTATGAGATGGTTTATAGTGATCAATAATTCATATCAGTTTAAGCTATTAGTATCATTTTGGTGTCAAAAGTTGGTGTCTAAAATGAAGTGATTCATTGATGTTGTCTTCAGTTACTCATATTTCTCATTGAAAGAATTTATCATGTGGGCTTTAATATATGTTGAGTAAATCATTTATCACTATGTTTATCGCGTGAGGTGAAAGTTTGTTGATTTTTGAAGGGGCATTAACATGAAATCAAATTTCATATAATTTTATTAGGAATATATTTCAAAAACCCCAAAGGGGAAGAATATTTTGAAAAAAACCTTAGTTAATCCCCTCATTATATTTTGGGAGTGGTTGTGTATGTTAACAAATTAAGATGACCGCAAAAGAAGTATGGTTGGTGTTTTCTGAAGATAGTTATTTAGTTGGTGTATTTTACCAATGTTTTCCAAATTTTGGGGCCTATAAATCGGGAATTTCTGTGATTAATGGAGAACAAATCAGCAAAGGATGAAGAATGAGTAGCCCAGGACATGGATTGAGTACCATGTCTTGGAATGGTACACAACCGCATACCAGGAAGGGGATGTGGTTTGTGGATGTAGTTCTTGAAGCCAAACATGGTTCATGACTGAGCATCGGTGTGGTATTTGGATTTATTCACATCATCGTGGGAGGTTGACCACATAGTAGAAAAGGTGCTATGCGGAGCATGTAAAGAAATGGTTCAGGGATGGCTTACATTTTGTGGTGGCTGAAGATTCGGTATGCAGTAGGGGATGTATTGAATCATGATTTGGAAAATCATGATTTTTATGATTAAGAGGATATCATATCTTATATAATAATTGTAAACCCCACAGATTAATATAGAGATTGATAATCATTAGAAAACACATTTTTCATCTGGATTTTGGCAATGTCCCAAGGATGATCACGAGGGCTAAAGTGGTTCACGCAGAAGTGATTATGTAGAAGGTCATTGAAGGAATTCATGATATGAAAATCATGTTAGATAAGATGATAAGGGAGCTCCAGTATGTGGATGATAATATAGTCTATGAAAAAACAAATAGTTTGCAGACAGAGAGGGATTAAAAAAAGTGGTTCGCAGAATCAGTACGTGGTAGCGGTATGCAATTGTGAAGGTGGAGACATTCCGCGGATGAAGGGAGGTTTGTAGTAGCAGTGATGGTATGTGATGAAAGTTTCCCTCATATCAAAACTAGTACTCAATACCAGAAAGAGTCATGTGGTTCACGATTTGGAAATGGTTGCTTAAAAAAGATTCAAATAATTTTCAAAATGTGTTTCCCAGTACCTTACAGTATCCGGGATGGCGAAAAATATCATTGGGTGAAAAGGGGACTTCATCAGAGCATCTACATATATTTAAGGATGCAAAAATTCATGCAAATGAATTGACCAACATGTCCATAAATTGTGTTTGACCTAAAAGTCAATAAAATGTTAGTGGAATCCTTTCCAAGAGCATTTAGTGGAGGAAGAAGAATATGGTGACCCATTCGACAAGCAGTGAACAATAGAAAGAGGTATAGGGATTAACCATTGGGAATGCAGTGAGTAGACCATAAACCTTTTAAAGGCAATAAACCTGGGAATACAAGATATATCCAAAAAATTGTAATCGTTATTGGTAGCTAGGCATATTGAATTTGGCACATAGGAACATTGTCATTGTATGATACATGGACGTATCCCAATGGGGGATAACCATGTAAAAATCATTGATTCGTGTCCATGATTTTATATTTGTTCATATATTTCTATGAGAGGAAGAGATAAATGAGTTTTTTTTTACAATGAAACATGATCCAAAAGGAAAATTGTTTAATCTATAATACCTTGATTCACACCCCACTCTTAGGGCATTCAACCTAGTGGACCCAACCATTGGTATCAGAGGGAACGGTTTAAAGTGAGAGGTTATCTATCAAAAGAAGAAATGGATGCGGTTAATAATAAAAAAATTATGATCTTTAATTGAAATAAATTTCCACTATGGATAAATCGAATGCTGCACTACATCAGATTATTAGGTATGGGTTTCTTCACAGAAGCTATGCAGGGAATATCAGCTACCATTAAAAGTGGTGATTTATTGGAAGATAAATGAAGGTAATTATATACTGATTCTAATGGGATAAATTCATTAGGTAGAACCCTATAAAATGAAATTAAAAGGAATTTTATGTCTTGTAAAACATCACATGTTATGTGGGAAAATTGTTGAACATTTATGAGGGTGACACCAACGTCTGAGAAGCAAATATGTATATTCTTTGAAAAAATAATGAGGATTTTATAAAAAAACTCAATGAGAGTATTGAATCATTATTTGATTGGATAAATATTATAATGGAATACATTCATGTTCAGGAAGAGGTTATTGGTGATATAAATACTGTTCAATTTATCTTGAGGAAACATCGATTGTGGTTCAATCTAAAAGTTTATGTTTGGGCAGACAATGACCTGAATGAACTGACACTAGATAACCTACATTGTACACATTTAGCATATCAAATGAGAAATTATGATAACAATAAAGTGGAAAAGGGGAATTAATGGCAATGAAGAATCTCTCTATATGAACATAGTCATGAAGTGGAAAATATGTACATTGTCATGTAATTTATATCCTCTAATCTACAAAGGGGAAAGGGAGGTTCAAAGTTAAACATCCATTTTCTTGCTTCTGATGCGGAATGATAGGTACATTTTGCATTAAACTGTCCCAAGATATTTGATGATGAGAATGAAGAAAATGATTAAATTCCCCAAATGAAGTATTTATCAAACGAGAAAGGGAGGACAAGTACCAGGAAAAAAATTTTCAAAGAGAATATTCAACTTTCAATAGATGATGAGATTTCAGAAGAATATATGGAACAAGAGTTGGATGATTACAAGGATCATAAAATAGATGTTTTGGCGGTAGTTTCTAGAGATTCATTTACAAGAGAGGAAAAAGACAATGAAGAAGGAGAAATTGGTGGAATGTTTTATCTTCACGATGAATTATAAGCTTCTATTGAAGATATATATATTATGAGAGGCAAAAAAAATAAATCTAACAATTTTTTTGTGATGCTTAACTGTATATGCATCAAAAAAAGAATATAAATTTGAGGTGAATTCTAAAATATTAAAGATGAATTCTTCCATTATAGAATTCTCAAAAAAGGTGGATGAGTACAAAATAAAAATTTAATAATAGAAAATAGGAATTGAAATTTTGAAGGAAAATGGAAAGTGTCAAATCAGTCGTATCGATCATCGAGGAGAATAGGTCATCAGTCTGTGAAGAAAAATTGAAGATCAAGATAAACTTCATACTTGTAGTTGAAAAAAATACAGATGATCATAAATTCAATAGATAAGATAAGATATATGCATAATGGTACAACAAACCAATAGGACCTTGATCACAAACATAAAGAAGTTATGGTTCTAGCCACACAACAAGCACCAACTCCATTGTTGAAGAATAATTTTGGTATGAAGAAGAGTCAAATGAATTAGAGAACCCAAGGCACAACTAGTGGTGCATGATTACCACTCAAGAGTGTATCAAACATATGAGTATATTGTTTTTTAAATATATGACACTCTCAAAATGTGTGTTCCATAGAAAAGTGGTTCCGAAGATAACAATACCAATAGTGGGGGTTGTACAGAGCACAAAACTATTGTTCATTATTTGAGGGATATTGTTACATCTATAAAGGACTCAAACATATGACTAGATATTTAAAATAAAAAATGCATAAGAATGAGAAATTGAAGCATGAATTTATTTATAAAAATTTTCCAAAAGTATCTTCAAGAGAGCCAAAAATTCCAAATTAATTTAAAGGACTACATGATTAAGTAGGTCAATCATATGCTAAGGAAGATCATGATTATAATTACATGATGGGTATGAAGTCAATGACTTGGGACAAAAAGAGAAGGGCCAAGATATAAGTGGCACTAGAAATTGAATGTAAGGCATCAGATCGCACTAGGATATGGAATCTATTAAAGTGGATGCACATCCCACATGATGGTAAACTAGGATATTGTGACCCGAATCAGGTATGACAAAGAAGGTATTGTGATGAGGGCCTATAAATTATTTTTTCAGGAAAAACCATGTTTGGAAGAAAACACATGTCATTAGAAGTTGTCTTGGTTGTTGAATGGATTATTCACTAAATTTATATTGATATTCAATTGTGTGACACAAGATATACAATAATTGTTTTCTAAGAAATAATTTATTTCCAAGGGAAAGGATGGTTCTATTGTGTTTTAAGAAATTCATATGAAAGGGATTCTTTACCTCAAAAGTGGAGAAGAAGATATGTGCTTTATGTCCAAGGATGAAGTAAAAAAGTTACGAAATAAGCATCACGGCCACATAATCCAAGGTTTCATTGAATATCTAGTGAAAAATTATGCAGCTCAAAATCTCCCTAGTTTATCATTAGATCATACTCATACGTGCAATTCCTATCAACAATGGATGACCATTCAAAAGATATATTAGAAAAATGAGAAAAAGTCAACAAGATTGTATGATTTGGCTCATATTGAAGTGTTTGGGACAATATATCCATGGGATATTAATTTTATGTGATATTATGTTCTCTTCATTGATGAATATAGCAGAATGGCATGTGATTCAATAATCACTCAAAAATATGAAGTGTTATGTTATATTACACGTCATCGATGAGAATTTGAAAAGAACCTTGGTTAGAAAATATTAACATTTAACAAATATAATGGAACATAGATAAAAAATAGTCAAGAAGAGGATTATCTTGATAACCATGGGATAAGAAATAAGGTTACTACAGAAAGAACTCTACAACAGAATAGAGTTGTGGAGAAAAGAAATTATATTTTCTGCAACATGGCTAGAGCATTTCACATTGAGAATGACCTTCCGGATAAACATTGGAATAATGTAGTGATGACTGTAGTATACTCCTCAAATAGTGCATTACATTTTCCAAAAGAGGAGAATACTCCACATGAGTTATGGTATTTAAAGAATCCATCATTTGATTACATTCAAATACTCAGATGTAAATGTATCATTCTCAACAAATAGAAACATAGTAAATTTGAATCCTATGGGGATGAAGGGATTTTTCATGGCTATATAATGAATATATAAACATATAAATGTTTTCATAAGTAGTTGGGAAAGACAGTTGAAAGTCATGATGTGACTATAGTAGTAAATGAACATAATCATCAGTAAATACTTGATCAGACTTTGGAGGACAACTATTAAGAGATGAGCAGATTAGGAGATACTCTGACTCGAGAGGATGATTCAATAAGATTCATATGATGTGAATAAATCAGTGTATATAAGGAGAATGATAAGAAGAGATGATATTGATTGGAAAAACATAATTGGGGATCAGACAACACCAGTACTGACTAGGTGGATGAAAAAATTACAACAAGCATCATACTTGTCATAGGTGGAACCTAAATGTTTTAATGAAGCCGCTTGATATGTGAACTAGTATCAAGCCATGAATGAATAGCATGACCAAAATAAGAAGAATCAAATGTGGGAGATTATTTCAAGACTAGATGATAAAAATATCATATGTAAATTTGGTTTTTCTATCAAAAAAAGAATGAATATAGTGTTTTGATTCAAAATAAAGCAAGACTATTGTAAAAAGGGTTCTCCCAGATAGAGGGTATTAATGTTTATGAGGCATTTTAACATGTTTCAAGGCTATAGACAATCAGATTATTCTTGGCAATTGCAGTTAAAAAAAGGTTTAAGGTTCTCCATATGGATGTCAGGCCATTATATTTGAATGGATTACTAGAAGAAGAAGTATAAATTGGGAAACCATATGGTTTTATTATTCATGATTATGAGATTAAATTTTTTTGGCTGAAGAAGGATTTATATGGCTTGAATCATGCACCAAGTGAATGTTATTCAATGCATGAGCAGTTTTTAAAGAATTACCGATTCTAGAAAGATGGATTTGATTACAATATTTATTTAAATAATTGAAACAATAATAGAATGATGGTGATGGTTTATCTCAATGACATAATCATTGGTGTATCAGTTGAATCCCATTGAAGACAATTTTCAGAATTCACGTAAAGTGAGTTCAAGATGTTGATGATTATTGAGCGGGAATTTTATCAAGGAATTCAAGCGGGAAAATGATGGAATGTAACTTTTATTTCTCAATGTTAATATGCCAAGGAGGTTTTGAGAAGTATTGGAATGGATAATTTCAAAGAGATGAATAATCTAGTTTCTACCCAATTGAAACTATCATGGAATGATAAAGGAAATCCTATTAATATCACTGAATACAAACATGTCAATAGAATTCTATTGTACCTAATAGCGAAAAGACCTGATATTGTATTTTTTTACATGCCAAGTAGTGAGGTATCAATGTAATACACATGAGAGCCACATGACTACATTGAAAATAATTTTCTAGTATATCAAGGGAATAATTGATTTTTCCTTAATGTATGATGATAAATATCAGCCAGAGTTATTGGGATTCATAGATGTAGATTGGGATAATTTAGTAGATGATATGAAATCTACATCTGTAGGTGCCTCTAATCATGGAGAATTTTTTATTTCTTGGTAAAACAAATGTAAGATTGTATTTCATTGAGAATAGTAGAATCTGATTACAATTTAGCTACTTATGCATGCACACAACTATTATGGATGAAACAACAACATGAAGATATAGAAATTAAAGTGAAATCCCCGAACAAAAATAATTGTGATAATTCAAGATATATAAATATGAGAAAAAATCTAGTAAATCGCTCATGGTCAAATCACATTTAAATAAAATATTATTATATCAAGTAGAAGATGGATCAATGGCTTATGAAGCGGTAGTGTGTTCTTATAGAACAACATGTGGTCGATATTCGTGCAAAGGACATACACAATGAAGTGTATAATAGGAATCTACTAGCTATAAGAGTTTATTCAGATCCCCACACATTAAAAAGTGTACATGGGGGTCCCCCTCTCCCCGAGGTGTGGTGTTTCTTTCTTTAATGTGATCATATGTGTTCATTACCCTATTCCAAAAAACCTAGAAGTACCCATTGGGTTCATTAAAAATGTGGAGAATGAGATAAGGTGAGTGGATGTTAAGCTGAATATAATGGAGGAACTATAACATAGGGTGATCTTTAAATCTTATGAGGCAAGATTTTATTGATCAAATAGGAGATATCACGATAGTAGAGGATCGTGATGAAAGAAAAACTGTGATTTTGGAATAATATGTGAAGGATTCCAGCGATCATCAATTAGTATTTGTTTTAGAAATTAGTAACATTTTTGTTTCAAATGATTGTGTGTAAAATTATGTTATTTGTCGATGATCTATTCATTTAATATTGTTCTCACAACAATCATTGTTCATGTTGACATAGAGTATGTGTTGAGTAATTCCTTGATCGCTATCGTAATCGCGTGAGGTGAATGTTGATTGAACTTTTATGGATCATTAACAAGTTATTAAAATGAAGATAATTATTTTACCAATAGTTCACAACAATCCCAGTGATGGATTATAGGTAAAAAAATCCTCAATGAATCACCTTAGTATGTTTCTGGTGTGTTTGTGTTTGTTGACAAAGCAAGATGACAAAAATAGGGTATGTTTGGTGTTTTCCAAACATAGCTCACGACTGAGCGGCGGCGCGATGCACAGATGGCTTGGAATCAATAGAGGAGGTTTACCACGTAGGAGAAAAGGTGGTACACATAGTGTATATGAAAATGGTTCGTGGATGGCTTACAGTTTGTAGTGGCTGGTTATTCGGTATGCAGTGGTGGCTGTATCGAATCATGATTTTGTAAATGTTGATTTAATGGAATAATAGAATATCATTGCCTATATATGAATATATAGCCTGAATTATTACTATGGAGAATGAAAATCATTAGACCACATATTTTTCTACATGATTTCAGTAATGGCCAAAGGATATTTGCAAATTCCAAAGAGGTTCTGGAAAGCTGATGTGGTTTGCGTAGAAGGGATTCTGTCAAAGGTGTTTGGCAAAATTCATGATCCGCAAAGGAAGACTGATATGTAATGAAGGGATCTCTAGTACGCAGAAGAAAAGGAATTCCACGAACAAGGACAATTCACAGACATAGAGTAATTTGCAAAGGAGGCTTGTGTAATCATTAAGTGGTTGTGTTATGAGATCGCAAAGGCAGAGAAAATCTACAGAAGAAGGATGATTTATAGTAGTAGCAACAATCCATGAATAAAGTGTCTCAAATATACAACATGGTACTCAGTACGTGGGATAGGCATGTGGTTCGCGGTTTGTCAAGGATGCATGAAAATGAATCGAATAATTGAGAGAATGTATTTCACTATTCATAATTTTATCTAGGATGGTGGAATTCATCTGTAGGTGAAAAAGGGACTTCAACAGAACATTTCCATATAGTTGAGGATGCATAAATTTTTTAAAATTAAATGACCTACTTGTCCATAAATTATGTTTTACCTACATGGTGACAAACTGTGAGTGGATTCCTTTCCAAGAGCAATGATCGAAGAATGAGGAATATGGTCACCCTTTCCACCGGCATTGAGCCAGAGAAAGAGGCATATATAGTGACCCAAGGGAATGCAGTGAGACGACCCTAAACCTTGTAAACATAGTGTGCCTATTATAAAATATCTATCCCTAAAATTTTAATCATTATTGGCGGTGAACCTTAATGATTTTGGTTCATCGTCACATTTCCATTGTATGCTAACGGGACGTAGCCCGGTGAGGGTGAACCAAGTAAAGATCGATATGTCCAGTGCATGATTTTGTATCTGTTCGTATATTTCTATTGGTGGAAGATATAATTGAGTTTTGTTTAAAAAGAAATCAAGATCCAAAATGAAAAAGTTTAAATCTATCATACCCAGATACACCCCCTCTTAGGGTATTCATCATAGTGGACCCAATAATATGACACATACCTGATTCTATCAAAAAACTAAAAATAATCCAAAAATTATGTGCTCATTATTTTCTTATATCCAAATCTTATTGTGGCCCATCCTAGGAGACACTAGAAAGAGCACAAGATCTCCCAATGTAAACACTAGGGGTCATCGACATTTGTAACAAACAAAATCTATCAACCCTTAGGCTTATCTATAAAATTTCAAATTTTCCAAACTTTTTTTAATGTTTCCTGATAAATATTCATCCTAAAAAACCTTGAATAGAATTCTTTTATCCAACATATAGGTGATCTACAGAGAAAACCAAAATGATCCTTGTATTTTGATATTTGAATTCTTTCTTGATAACTGTTTTTCTAGGTGACCTCTATATGTGTTATCTACTTATCCCAATAACCAAAAGTGTCTAAAATATATTATCATTTAATATTATCATAATTTTAAATAGTACCCTCTAATTTATCATCAATCAATGGGTGGAATGATGTAGTCCATAAAACTTGTGTACAAATTTCCATTTTGTATGCCCTTCTAGAAGTGTGACACAAATCAATATCCAATGTTTAAAAAAATACTCCCTAGAACCTGGTGATGTCATGATATAAAAAAAATTAGTATCTAAATTGATCTCACGCGAAATTATATCATATTGGAATGAAATTCACTACATTAATCAATTAGACCATAACACACAAATAGACACATTATTCTGAGACATCATATGGAGACTGAAAAAATCCCAAGTAACATCGTTCCACATCCATTAAGGAATGGGATATGGATATAGTAAACCAAAGGGACATTAATGATTATCCTTCACATGACAACATTAGAAGCACCATTTCTTAAATCTTGCTCTCTCCTTTTACATGTCTATCATCCAATATTAATGTCAATGGTTGTAAAAAAAAATTTCATAAATAAATTCATTACCCACTTAGTGGATTGAAATTATCACATCAACTATTCCCATATACATGTATGTAGAAAAACCTAATTGTTGGCTTAGATGATCTTGTACTCATATCTAGTCCACTCAAAAGGAGATGATCCATCATTATAGAATTCCATTAGGGTAAAACATTCCAGATCCTAATACTGAATTTCCATAATACAAATCAGAAGTGTGGACTCAACTAAAAAAGATAAAATATTTATCTTCTCTTGACTGTCCAGAAAAATTATATTCATATAGTCTAGTAAATTCATAAATTTTTTACTCATAACTAGGCTCAGGAACATACTGATCCTTTGTTACCCTACATAAAGCATCAACATCATAGTTTCCCATATCGGGAATATATTCTAAATCAATTTTAGTTTCCATTGTAACCACAACCGAGCTACTCTGTTGAAGAATAAAATATCATTATTTAAATATCTGTAGTAGGATCATATGGTCATTATACATTGTAGTCATTTTTTCAATATATATTACTTCCAAAGAATCAAATCGTAAACTGCTATTTCCATCTCGAGGTTATGCAAAGGGAACTATCATTTAAGTGGCCTCAACATAAAATACCCATTCACAATATCCCAATATCCATTCATTGACACCACAACATGTATTTCTCTCTTAGCATGGGTAGGTTCAATATTGGTTTCATATGCAAGTGTTTGTTGAAATCCTAAGATGAATTATCACATGAACCATACCATTCAATATGTACTCCGTTATTATTGAATAAAAGTGATTCAAAATAGAAATAGTCATGGATAAACCATTGGTAATACCCTACAAACCATAGTGTGATACGTATATAAAAAAATTTCTGAGAATGATCCCAAGATAAAACTTCTTGAACATTCAACTGTCTACTATCAATCCATATTTTGACATGATGTGACCAATGTAGTGTACCTAGTCAATTAAAAAATATTCATTTAGTTATCTTGGAGTATAGTATATTATATCATAATGTAGTTAGGATGATGTCAAGATATCGAGAATGATCATCATGTGACTTAGAGAACACCTAGACATCATCTGAAAAAACGACCACCAACTGATCTAAATACGGGTGAAATATTCTATTCATCATGGACAGAAACATAGCTAATGAGTTTTATTAACCATAAAGAAAACACAATGAACACATAGTTTATATAGATACATAATAATGTAGTACATGGTATAATAGAATGATGAACTCACAAATAGTGACATATTGATCCCAGCTATATCTTAGAGGAAGAACATTGTCCCATCAATAGGTTCAAAAGGTTATTGATATATGGAATTAGATATTTTTTCTTTACAGCCACCTGATCCCACTTCCATTAATCCAAACATAATCATAATTTACCATCAGACATCATAGAAAAATACCATTGAATCCGAAGGGGATATACTCAGAAGGATAAAACCCATATCAACAACCCTTAATGTTTATTCTTGATCTCTTGAGACTCTGTGGGTTGCATTAAATATGGATGACTAAAAACTAGCTCATCCCCCAATATGAGCCCAATTTTAATCTCTAAATAGAAATCTAGATGAATCAATGAGAATTACTATAGGGAAACACCTTGAATGTAGTCTTCTATAGCATGTAAAGCATCATTCTAAACAGCTTTGTCATACAACAGTAGACATGAAACACAAGTGTTGAGGTCCCCTAGTCCCTGATGAATGAGCCCTATGTTGCCATCCCAAATTCCCCATTCTTCATAGTGAATATAATTTTAAATATCATAATACATAAAACTCATGCTTCTATAGTAACAATATATGTGTGATTAGTATGCTTCTAACCATTCCACACCAAATATTTGGTCTAATACAGACATGTAAGGGATATAATGATCTAACATAAAACTGTATTACTCTACATTTAGGGATCTCCACATTCCTTAACAAATGTATCTTTATTTTACTCCAAAAGTTTTATGTGTCATTATAAACCAACTCATGAACTCCACCTTTAGGGTAAATCCATTATCATGTTATAAATATATAAAATTAATGAGTAACACCAATATAAAATAAGGAACTAGATACAATATAATACACTAAAAAAATACATTTAACTACCGACAGTCTAGCCTCAAAATAAAAAGAGTATTATATTTAAGGAGTGGCTAAATTATTACCCCTCATTCCTATAAAGAAATATGAGTCCCCACACATAAACCACTTTACTGGTATGGGAACTCTTTATATAAGCACCATTTCTACTACCACTACCACCACATCCAGTAGAACTGTAGCTACCTGATTAAAGGTTGTATAATTTCCTCGTCCAACAAAATTGTTTTTTATTACCTTTCCATTGTTATAATTGTTTCTTGGGTTCTTATAGAAACACCATAGATGTACAATGCTGAAGAAATATGAGAACTAATCTATTGATTTTGGGAAATGACATTGAAATTTTCTAGGGCTACCATCCATGTGGAAAAGAACTCATGTAAAATCATAATTAAATAATCATTCCCCATGACACCTATTTTTCCCATGTTATAGTAATCATTATTTTATAAAATCATTCCCATATTTTTTGATCAACCACCTAATCGTCCTGCAAAACCCACCTATCCTCCAATGGAATCTTTTTAATGGATACACTATGATATGAAATTAAATTTCACTATTCATTGTGAAATCACTGAGCGGGGGAGGTGTGACTCAATGAACAATTTTAACATTGTACAAATTTATTTTTCTCAATAAATCAACTATTTCTATTTTTGTACATAAACCGTTATTCTTCTTTCTCTCATCCTTACCTTCAATGGCATTGTAAATTCATAGGAACTATGTACAAGGATTTAATAGGTTCAGTAATATATCCTACTACTAGATATATTTGTCATTCTCCAAAATTCAGATTAAAATTTATAATAAAATGAAAAAAATACAATGGTCGATACAGAGTCACATTGTATCTCTCTTATATACAATATTATGTTTTCTAAAATGCATCTAACAGTGTTATAAAAATCTCACTAGCCTACTATAGAGTCTCACTAAAGGATTCTTCTCCTGATTCACACGTTACCCTTCTTGCACCCAAATCATATGAAATGATTCCTCCATTATCTACAGATGTGATTCACTATAGTTTGATCTTATGACCATCCCTAATAATATTAATGAATCTAACTTTCCCATATACCAATTCAAGAATCATTAAATGTCTTTGGTATTTTCTTTTAGGACTTTCTAAACAATTTTAATCACGTTTATTTATCATTTTTCACAGTACTACAATTCTCTTTAAATTTAACCTTCTTATGATGAAGTCCCAACCTCAATAATATTTGTGAATATGGTGAAAAAAGCATCCATGTTAATATTAATATACAATAATGATATTGTTCTATATCATCTCTATAAATCCTCTATAATTCCAAAGCATTGTAAACATGGATATAAAATATTTTTTAAATAAAACAAGCATCATTCTTAATTTAAATCCACTTAATTAATTGGATTAATGACATTCAATACAAATTTACAACAATTTCACACTTACTTATCCAATATACATGATTATGCATGATTGAATATATTTATAATCTGTTTCTTTTAAATATATACCCACACTATTCA
This sequence comes from Viscum album, assembly GCA_963277665.1. Taxonomy (NCBI): domain Eukaryota; kingdom Viridiplantae; phylum Streptophyta; class Magnoliopsida; order Santalales; family Viscaceae; genus Viscum; species Viscum album. The sequence goes on from OY728132.1 coordinate 1,973,285,190, forward strand.
CTTGTATAAATATTTTTGGTTCCACGTGTGTGTCTCAAGAATTTACCCATGAACTATCCATTTAGCTTCATCACTCAATATGCACACACAATTTCTTCTTTACGTGTTCATGGAATTTCAGGGAATCTTATATATCTAGTAATATTTTGTGAATCACAAATACACAATGTCACATCATTTTCATCCTTTTACACCCTTATTTAAGTAAGGTTTTTTACGAAAAATAAAAGCAAGGATCAGATATGTGAATTGCCTTCTTCTTCTTCTGCACAAACCTAAATGCAAGAAAATTCCCATCAGTTCTTCTTCTTATTTCTTGTGATATCTTAAACAAATCAAATGATACATAATGGTTTCATTATTTGGGATGTGTTACACAAATTGGAGAGGTGTGACGCACTGTCCCCACAATGATTCATGAATTGATTCTCCATGAGGCATCTCTTGTGTGGAAATAAAATTTTTAGTGATCATTGGATCCTTCATCTCTAATGTGTAAGGTAATCATAAATATAAAATTGCACCTCATGCAGGAAGGAGCTATACCGTACCGGTTCATCACACAACTCTGTTGATAGTTATTTGTACTTGTAAAAGGGACATGCGATCATCCTTCTTTGGACATATATAATGTATTGAATAAATCCCTACCTTTAGAAAACCGTAAGAGTAACTCGGTGGATTTTCTTAATTGGAGAAATGAGAGCTCTAGATTTTTTAGCAACTAATGTCATTCGAAGGACTCTTCTATTTATAGGTGATGAGACACTCCATTGTTACAATTTATCCATATATTATTTCTCATCCAATACTCATTCAAAACCCTGATAAATATACCATTTGATGAAAAATTTAATGAAGTTAAATTTTTATCATTGAATACATTTGAGAATGATACAGGTACACTATAAATCAAGGAATCCTTTCATGGTGATTGGGCCTCTCTATTATGATTAGGTCCTCAGGTTCATGAGTTTCAGAACGCATCAAAAATAACATCCTAAATAAATCAATGTTGAGTGGGGCCATAGAAATATAATTTGATACTGGCCAATGCATGTTCTTCATTTATTGTTCCATGATTGGAAATTTAATTTCATGAAAGATATCATGACATACAGATGACCCTCACGCAGTATGTTTGAGAATCAATGGTGGCTAAAAATGTGATCATGGAGGCTCATCCGTGGTGACATATTACTTTAGTGTCGGGACATTTAGAGTTAGAAGTTAATGGTGTGAACACTCTCAATTCTTTGGATCACATTGGATCAGATACAAGTGGTGGTGATTAGATCATGTGATTTGGGATGAGACATGTGTCCATGTTCATACATGAGTTCATAAAAATTGTGAGGATCACACCCATGTATTTAAATTATTAATTGTACCACATTGAGGTCATGCCACGTCAAATATTTCCACTTCATTCAGCTCCATTTTATTATAATTTGTGGAAAATAAAGCTCAATAATTCTCTTCCACCCTCTTTGGTACCTCTTTGTACCTTGTTCTCCCATGGGAGGGCACTATGCACACATTATGCCTCTATGACGCTTCTCAGGGAATCACATATTCAGCACTCCCATGTTCCTCTTTGGGCATGATCATGTGTTACCCATGCACTATCTTGGCCGCTTCGTGGATCATTGAGCTTCGATCTCAGCCTCTCACTCTGTGGTGAGTGCTGCTCACCTTGTTGACTTAGTAGTTGGTTGAAAAACAATATATTTTTTAAAAATAAAGGATAAATTAAAAATACATCCAAATATAATCATAATTCCCTTCAAATAAAATCCAAATACAACATCCAAAAACTCCATTAAATCATCATCATATAAATAACTCCATTTTTTGAGGATCTCTTCTCGAACATCAACAAATGTAGTGAACAATGTGCATCGACATTTTCACATGACGTTGAAATGTAGAATCATATTTGTAATCAACTAATTTCATCTAACATAATACAATTATAAACTAATTGTTGGGTATTCCAAATAAATCATACTATAGAGTATTTTAATATTTATTCTAATGTTGTAACAAATATTAATTCATTGAAACATGTCTTGTAGAATCAGAGTAGTGTTATAGTCATTTGAATTTTTTATGGAGAATGTCCAAGAATGAAATCCAATTTCATTTCCTGAGTCCGTATTTATTCTCCATGTAACAAAATATTTGGAACAACTACATCATGAAAACATCATCATATTGATAGAAATGAGATATTTCATAACACATTGATCACTATTTCCCAATAATAACAATAATTCAAAAATAAAATCCAAAATCAAATTGTTGGAATATTTACTGATTTGACAATAATAAATTATGCACCTCCAATTTTATCATCATCACCACTTTAATAATTACCTATCCATAAACATGTTGACACATTATTGACAACAAATTCAAAACTATACACAACATATATCATGATCATGCAATTCGAAACACAACATCAAGTAGAAGATATTAAAATGGGACATAATCTAACATTTATAAATATCCTGCAACACATTTTCATAGTTTTATCACCCCTTTCAATGCAGGAGTCATGAACTGAAAATATATAAAGATACCAACATAACCCATAATAGGCATACTACCTTGGGTCAATTGTGTGATCTCATCTTCCCTAACATATCTTCATGTCTACCGATAAAATGGTTACATGAACTTTTATAGAATGTACTTCTTTACCATAAAGTATTCTTGTCCATTCCATGCAGGAATAATGCTCAAATTATTCGTTGATCCTCAGAAAATATAATCATCCAACCTGGACCTCTTCTTATGAGGAGTTTCTAAATAGTCATTCATACTCTATATAGACTCAATCCAGAACTCAGCTGCCGAATGTCCACCCTCCCCAATGAAAACTTGTGTGTTATTCAACTAAAAAAAATCTGAGGATAGAGATACACTTCAAAATACATTATGTAAACCACTCCTATAGCTTTATTATGTAAGAATATTTCTCAAGGAACATCCCCCGTTATCCATAACCAAAAAATATTAGGTGATTGTGGTCCATATTTGATGGATCATTATCATCCATAACATCTACTATTCTTATCAACATGTATTTTCATAGAAGCATATATCATCAATTACCAAAAAATCATTATAATATATTAACATTTTTTTAATAAATTAAGAAGTGGTTTTCCAAAAATCCATAAAAATCCATTCACCTGTTTCCTAGAAACGCGGATAATTCTGAGGCACTGATACTAACCTTAACCACCATATATCTTGTTAATGGTTATCGATGGGTAAACTCTTTATAATCATTTTTTATTCTCATTAGAATACAAGTTATTTACAGTTTTCAGCATTAGAAAACATTCAACACATATTATTTCATTTTTATATTATATAAGATAAGAACAGAAAAAATTTCATTTTAAACAGGTTACCCAATACTTTTTTTAAAATGCATTACCAAAAATGATTCATGTCATATTAAATCATAATTTCCATGAATGATGAGTCAATACTCAACTCTCATGTTATACAAGGGAATTAGTCAAATCTCATAATATCATAGAAAAAATATTTAACATCATAGAGAAATGGAATAACATAAGGTAAAAAACCTTAAACTATAATAATATATATAAATAACAACAATATCACCCTATGTTATTGGATTTTATTCTCATACATGATATAACATCTCACATGAGTTGCCTCTGAGAAATTTCCTGACTCATATTATTCTGATATATAACACAGGAAAAAATAAAATAAATAAAGAATATAAAACCAGGCATTGCTACCAATTTTTAAAATCATGACCTGGCTTCAACACATTGGTACCTTGAGCAGTTATTCACATGAACTCCGGTGTTTTTCCCCTTATGCCAATGGATACCGATAATCAGTGAGGTTATAAAATCAATCATGGAGATACAATGACCTCCATATCAATATATCACAATAGAAAAAATGAAAAGTAAATAACAAAGTGATGTAACAAAAAATAAAACCAAACTGTTATTACATTATTTCATAAACATGAAAAAATATTATTCCAGACTAAACTGTAGAATTTTAATGATTTTTTTTGCCATGGTCAAAGTAAAAAACCGAAAATAGAAATAACATTGGAAACTACCAAGTGGGTACAAAATAATATATAATTCTTTTATCCATTCTATATCCCAACATAGCTATATTGGATAAAACCCCATCCCATATCAACTTATTTAATCTTGATTTCTATTCAGGTAACGGTTTGGTAGCCTTGTTAGAGTTTTAAGACAACTTAGTAAGATACAACTGATGAAATATAAAAATTATACAATCAATAATAATGTTTTCAGTTTTTTATATAATATTGGTTAATGCATAATTAAAAATAAAATGACATTTTCATTTACCCATTATATAATAACATATTCCCCCATGTTCTCATGTACATTAAAAACATCAATTCATTCTTTTTCCCATGTCAGAGTCTTAACCATACAAAAGAGTAATTTGAATCAATTATCTTTTCATTTCAAATAATATTACATCGAATTAAAACAATTTATCAAATCTATAATCTTGTAAATTATCATGAAACCACATGGGTGGTGAAATATCAATGTATCATTGAATGTAATCCTTATAATTATGTAATAAATTATTTTTTAGGATTATGCCAAATGATGGTTCTATTTAATCCTAAAAAATAAAATGTGGTGTATTAAGAGGTCTTATTAATGGGACAGGGTTACATGAAATTTTAAGGTGTTCATTTGGTCATTTACAACATTCTAAAACATTAACCCTGTGAAAATAATTATCCATCCTAATAAAAATGTCCTTTAAAGATCATACATAGTCTTTAGTGATAATATAACACTCATATTAATGGGATTAATATAGTTCATACCAATCATAAAAAAGATGATTTATATTTTCCCCCAATGATAATTGAATATTAAGAATGAAATATTTTCATATTATATTAATCTTCTCTATCTCAATTTTTTTGTGTGGAGGGATTGTAACAGATGAGGTACTTATACACTAATTTATATCCATTCTATAATTAAATAGTAAAATTTATTAGGAATATAAAATATAATAACTAGTATTTAATGAAATTAAATAATCTATACTAATATTATATTAACCACACTTATTATATTATACCTAAATTTTATGTATATTATAAGAACTAATATGATATATTAATATTATAAATTATATATATATAAATGTTTTGAAATTGATAAATTATTTTTTGGTGTTTTTGTCAATCATATATGATTATTTTCAATATTATTATTAATATAATGACGTAATTGAAAAATTATCTTCATTAAATAATCATGTGAGTTAATATTAAATTTTCTAATGATTATAAGATTATTTTATGAAACCACAATTACTTTTCTATGATATCATAAAATCTGTTGTAATTTTAAAATCCTTATTTTTTGTAACTGATGATTTTAATTAAAAAATCAATTTCTATTATTTTGAAAAATATATTCACAAAATGTATTCCATTATTCAATTAAACTAATCAATAAATTGGTATGTGATGTTTCGGATTTTTATAATATACATTAATTTTTCTTAATAATGTAATTATAAATATATATATAATAAGTTAAATACGCTATTACTTGCTTCATTTATAATATAATAACAATAATATCAAACATCCCATAATAATTTTAATATAATTTGAAATATTTATCATACTATTATATGTCTTGATCTGAAATAAAGAACTATTATCCCAAAAACACCCCACTCTACAATAATAAATACATCACCTCGCCACCTATTCTCCTAAAACCCCCAAATTAATTCAATATTTTTAAAACTATACAAAATATAAATCTGAAAACTCTCCCCCAAGTTCATGATGAATTTTTCTCAATAAAATTTCAAATCCCATTTCCCTCAAGATGATATCAATTTTCTGAATTCAATTGCAAAAACCGATTTCATTTTTATTTATTTTATTTTCAATATTGTATTTTTTCATACCCTATCTTCAAATCACCTTTCTAAAAATTACAATATAACTCTACTATCCTGCATATACTATAAATATATTATGTTAATGGAATATCTATCATCGAAAATCTCATATTATATTCTTTGGGGATGTGTATATTTAAATACATCATGAAAGATGTGTTTTTATTCTCCTTGAACACCATAAAGGATGGTAATTAAAAAATTAATTTCATTAAAAATAATTGAATATGTTTATTATTATATCATTATTGTTCTGAAAATAATTTATGTACATAACATGAGATAAAATTAAACTTCTTTGTGATGGTCGACAAAATCATCCAAAAATAAACCATACGTATATCATAAATGTTTTAACTAACGAATCATTCTCAAATAAGAAAATAAATGTTAAATAGTTCCTTTAAAATTATAGATAATTATTAATAACTTTTAATTCCATTTTAGGGGACTTTATTCCTACTTACCTGAATATTCAAAACGAACCAACATTGAAAACCATGAAATAAATACACCTTAAACAATGAAAATAACGAAATATTAATATTAAATTCGGTAGAAATATGTTATAAAATTATCATATTAGGTATTATATGTATGAATATAATTTCATAATAAATTCATAAAACTCTATAATCCATTATACATGATGTTGGATAATTTTTGAATAATATAAAATTTGAGGTAAGAGACTTTTCTATAAAATTCCTCTAAAATGTCTATTTTATAAAAAAAAAATTGATACAAGTCATTGTGTTTTTTGATTATGTTTTATTTATTGGAATGTGATTATGATCATGGGTTGGTCCATGATATCCTACTATTTCATTAGGCATATTAATGTTTTATGTTGACTGTAATGGTTTATCAATGTTTAATTGTAATGATTACGACATAAGGAACAGGCTAGGGTTATATTTCAGTGTAGTCGTGATGGTTACAAATCATACGTTTTTTAGATATGATAGAATTTTATGTTTGTATAATAATATTATTATTCCACATGTTTCCGAAATGTTAATTTTTTTTATGGAAACATCATGTTTTCATGATGTAAATATATGTTACTTTTAATGGTGAGAATGTTAACCATCATGATTTTGTAATTATTCCTAGACAACATTTTATCATTCTTTATTTTATAAATATTAATGATTATTTTTTTTCATCCCATATTCCAATCTATATTTTGAAATATTGATGGATTGGTAGGAAAAAAAATAATTTACAATAAATTTTTTAAATAATTTTATGGAAAGAAAAACTATTTTATTAAAAGGTTTTATCATTGAAGAAATATAATTATTTTAGTATAATATAAATTTTATTCAGGTGAGTTTTTATGTATGAATTATTGAAAAATTAATGATGCCTATAATATGAAAATGACTTTGGGAATGTAAAAATTATATTTAATCCAATTTTACTAGATTATATATGAAATAAGGCAAGATCTTTATAGTGTTTATAAGAGAAAATATTATATAACATTATAGTTTGGGTTGATATTAATATAACACCATAATTGTTTTACATTATTTTTGTGTTGAGATGATATATCATTTGAATATTATTTTGTTTCTTATTCAAAGATATGTCTATTCAGAATGGTTTTACAAAGATGAAATAGTGAAGGTAATTTTTAAAGTAATAAAGATGATGATATCCTTCCAAATAGTAAACTTGAAATTGTGGAATTGTAACCGGTCAGTTTGTAATAGTAATTAATTAGTTGAAATTGGTTATTAATGAAGGTAACAACTATACAAAAGAACAAAAAAATCTACCACAAAAGATTATAATGATGGTGGATGATTTCATGAAGAAACACCCTCCTACTTTTAATGTGTATTCTAAACTAGTAGGGGTTGAGGAGTAAATTAAATCCCATGAAATGATATTTGGTGTCACGAGGTATTCAGATATTTAAAAATGTTATTCATTCTATTTATTTAAGCATGTTTAAGCATATAGTGGTGGTCAATGGTAATAAATGATAGGGAAATATAATATAAGTAAGACATGGAATTAGATATATTAAATTTCAGAACATTATTTCGTAAGGTAGAACAAATTTGGAAAAAATCATGATAATTTAATTTAAAAAGGGGGACTATTCATTTGATTCATATAAAGATAACATAAATTTATTTCCATATTTCATTCAATATATTAATCGTGATATTGATTGTAAAATTATTCATTTTTACTAAGTATTAATGCCAAGATACTAATGGAAATTGGATTAACAAGAATTGAAAAGTTCATAAAAAAATTGATTGATGTAAGGATAGAGTAGAAATATCATTTTTGGAGGTTCATGGGTACATTTATCATCCAAATAAATTTATGGTTCAGTTGGAAATAACTGGAAAATAATAAAATGAATAAATTTGAAGATAAGAAATTTGAGTTTCTAATTTGTGGAAGGTGTGGTAAAAATAACCATGGGGAGTGCTTTGACAATTATGGTAATATTTGTTACTATTCTATGTATGGTCGTTTGCAAAAATATTGAAATTTAAATGATCACATGTTTAAAAATGACAAGAAAACATTAAATATTATTAAATGAGATGAGATGGTTCAATATGCACATATATATGCATAGAAGGACCTGGATGATGGAAAGATGAATGAATTTATGTAAAAATTTGTACTTAATTCCATTGGCAATATTTTTTTGTATATTATGGTCTATAAAATGATGTGTTTTCATTTATTTATTTTTCTTATATATTTCTAATGAAATTTATGACATTGGGTTCACCAATTAATTTATTTCTGGGAAACATTATTGTTAATTTGATATTCTACTTAATGAAGGAATGAAAAAAAATTTAGGAAAACATCATATATAAATATTGTGGATGAAAGGATGTATAATAATCATTGTGGTTTTTTATGTCGAATTTCAATACCTACAAACATTGTTGTTTCCCCCATAGTAGTGTTTGATGTTATTCCGATTAGGGATTAAATTTATACTTATCATGAAAATAGTGATTTTAGAGACAATAAATTTGTGTTCTAGAAAGAGTTTAATATTTTTATGTCAATCAACACAAAAAATTGATTAAATTTAAGGAATCATTGAAACTATTAAAAGAATAAAATAAATGTCTTCTTTGAAGGATTATGAAAAGAAGGTAACTGTTTAAAAATAACGATGTCACATTGGAAAATGATCAAAATTATTTTTTTAGGATTAGTTTCCTAGTGTTATAATATTTACAGAATTTAAATTAACTACTGAATTAGTTCATGATGCTTTGAAAATTTCAAAACCCCTTATCAAATGTCTCAGGAGGAACTATTAGAATTAAAAAAATTGTTGGATGTGTTTCTTGAAAATGTCAGCATTCATCATAGAACATCACCATTGGGTGATTCTATTTTTTCCCTACAAAAGAACTATGGTTCCATGAGAATATTCATTTAATATAGATATATAAATTAAATTAATAAAAATAATAAGTACTCATTTCCACATATAGATGGCTTGGATGATCAGCTCTAGGGAGATTAATATTTTTTTGTATCAATATGAGATTAGGTTACCATAAGCTGATGGTTCGGGAGGATGACATTACAAAAATTTAATTCATAACTAGATTTGGTTATTACAAAATTTTTATTATGCCCTTAATTTTGAAAAATTCTCCTTCTAGATTAATTGATCATATGAAATGAATCTTTCATAGTTATTGGGATACATTATATTTTGTTTTTATTTATAATAATTTGGTTCATCAAATAATTTAAAAATATCATGAAAAATAACAATGGACTATCATTAAATCATTTTATGAAAATAATTTATATAGGAGAATTATAAAATGAATTAAATGGTTAAAACCAATTTATTTTATTTGGATAAATTTAAATAAGGATATCATTGTAGTTTAGCCTAGAAAAATAGTTTTTTATGAATGTCCAAGTCTTTAAGAAGGATAATGAGATTCATAGTATTCATGAGTTATAATGTTATTACTGATATTTAGTATAAATATAATTCATTTTTATTTATCCCAAAAACAAATTTAACATTAAATGGTGTAAAATTTATTTGTGAAAATGAAATTTTTTTTTGTTTTTTTGAACTAAAATAAGATTATTGAATGTTTTAGTTTTAGAATTTCCTTATAGAAATAGAGTGTTTTCCATCAACATTTATACTTCATTTAATGGAAATAGTTTCATTATAATGGTAAATAATCAAGTTATTTATTATGAATCAAGTCAACTAAAAACTCTTAATCTAAATTATCCCACACATGATGTGGAATTGCATTCTATGGTGTTAACATTAGAAATTTTGAAAAATATATTATATAGATCCAAATGTGAAATATATACTGACCATAAATGTCTTAACTATACATTAACTTCGAAGGAATTGAATATTGAGAAAATAAGTTGGCATTAACTGATATAAGATTATGATTTCACAATAAATTATAATCTATGAAAAGTAAAAAATGTTGAAGATTCATAAAGCCCAAAAATCAGGCTACATTAACTATGTTATTTTATGAACATAACCCTATGTATATTTATTTGATGAAATTTGGATTGTATGTTATTGGTACCTAAAATTTTTTCTTTTTTGTTTCTTATGTTTATACAGTTGTTACTGTCAGAAAAACTTTTTAGAAGGTATAGATGGAAAACCAAGAGTTGATGAAAAATGAAAAATTGTTTAAAAAGTGTATGTTGGAACATTATTATATTGAAAAAGATTGTGTTTTGAGATTTGGGATGATATTATGTGTTCTTTAAGATTCCCATATGAAGCCATAATTTAATGTGCATCTCGTAGTTCTCCATTTTTTGTTTATCATGGTGAACTTAAGTGTACATAAAACCTTAGATATATTACTGGTTGGATGGAATGAAAATTATTATATATTATTTTATCCTGAAATTATTAACAGGTTCACATGATAATGTAGTGAGAATACTACCAAATGGGATGGTTCATCTTCTTCCACATCCATAATAGAAATGAAACAATATATACATCAAATATATTGAATGAATAATGTCGATTTCTCAATAAAACAATTTGATTTGGGTTACTATTGATTGACATAAAAAAAGTACACAATTTTTTTCAAGATAAAACATATTTTTATTATCATTATCGGTTATACCATAATGATATAGTCATGTAAGATGGATTTCTTCTCACCATTAAATTTGACAGTGAGATTCGGTTTACATCTAATTTTGGAAATGTTGTTAATTTTTTTGGAACAATACTAATATTTAAGCAAATCATTTCATCCCTAATTTGATGTATATATTGAGAAAAAAATATAGATATTGGAAGAAATTATATAATCTTATTAAATGTATTGTTAGGGATATAGGTATTAATAACATTCTTTAGTTTGATTTTCTTGTAATAAGAGTTTCAATGTATTATACATATGGAACCTTTAAAGGAATTAAATGGAATTTCATATCATACATTATAATTCTGGGCTAAAGACATGGAGAGGACATTGATGGGACCATAAATTGTAGTGGAATTTGTTTAGAAAGCAATGATGATCTATCAACATATGAGGAAACCTCATAAGAGACATAAAAATAATGTAGATATATGTATGAGGGATCTTTTTGTGGTATGTTATCATGTTGTTTTCTAATATTATCCTTGGAAAATTATGTTGTTATAGGAATGAATTTGAATTTGAGTATATAGTTCATTGGAAACAATATAATCCTAGTTAAAATTTGATTAGTTGACTACAAAGTGTATTTTACACCATGTTGTTCCAATAAATATAATGTTTTTAGTCTATATTATTTTAATAAAGTATGTTCCAAATTAATCTCTTCTTATGTCCCCTTTGATTGTTAAGTTGAATGATTAACATGTATTGGAGGAAACAATTATTCTGATTATTGACTATAGAGAGTATGTATTGTGGAATAATTTAATTCACCAGTGTAAGGGTTGGTGGAGAAATCACATGGTTGGAGAAGAAAAGGGGAATCAAAAAAACATATGATAGAAAGGTATTCTAATTTTTTTTATATTTAAATAAAAACTACAAGGATGAAATTTTTAGATGTTGTGAAAAATGTATCAACCTAGGTACATATAATTTAATTTTAATTCATTATTTAATTAAATAATAAATTCATTGAATTTGAATAATTAAATAATTGTTCTTTTATGAAATTAAAGAATATATACTAATAGAATATTAACATCAACTAATATTTTATTAATTAAAATATATATTATAAGTGGGAAAATGATATGTTTATATCATGGAATATTGAATAAATGTTTTCGAAATGATAAATTATGTGTTCTCATTTTTTTGATATGTAAATGTTTAATTAAATATTAATTATTTATATAGTTAATTTCAACAAAATTTAACATCTGGAAATATACTCTTTAATAAATTTTTTCTTAGGAATATAATTATATTTTATGAGAACAAAATTAATTTTTCAATGTGTCATAAAAACAGTTATTATGTTGAAATCAATATTTTATTAATGTATAGTTTTAAATAAAAATTAAATTCTTCATATTTATAAAATTATCTTGATAAAATTGTGTCAATTTTAAAAAATATAAGTTCAAAAACATTAACTGTTAATTTGTTTTATTTTTTGAAAATAAATTAATATTTTGGGGAGATTACAATACATTAATTTATTGTAAATATACATTATATGTTAATTACAATATTTCATGGGCCTTTTATCATGAAATCTCCATAATCTGAGACTGAAACTCAATATTTTAATATAGTAAGAAATAATTACATTACTATTCATAGTCTTGAACCAAAATAATAAACTTGTAATAAAAAAACACACATATCATTCCCTATAAATACCACCCCTCACCACCTCTTCTCCTAAGACCTCTAAATCATTAAGCATTTCGAAATTATGCCTATAATTCATCCGATACCCCCCTATGTCAATGATCCATTGGCACAAAAAAAAATATTACATCTATTACCCTAAGGAGGTTCTCATGGTGGAGAATTGAAGAGGTTAAATCCTCTAATTTTTTAATTTCTTTTCAATTTCATTTCATTTTAATATCCTTTAGACACATCGTATTTTAAAAAAGTCATGATATATCTTATATATTACATATATATCAATATTATTGTTTCATTAAAATATCAATCATAAAACCTCTCATCTTCTCTTCTAATTATAGAAAATTAAAACATCATTTGTGACGGGTCGATTGACAACATTAATGGATTATTAGATTCCATTTTCCATTATATCCTTCAAGGATGGTAATAAGAAAAATTTGGTTAAAAATATTTTAATATCAATATCATAACTTTATGAATTATCTAGATGAAATTTATAAACAAAATACTAAATAAAACAAAACTAGTTTTTGATCTCTGGGAAATACAACAAAAATAATCTGAAACATTATCTTTACTGTTTTATCTTATGAATAATACTGTTATGAGAAAATAAAATATTATATGGAGTTGTATAAAATTATGAAATCATATTAATTCCATTTCAATTAAATTCAATATTTTTTTCCATTTGATAATAAATTCCATAATGCCACAACTATAGAAATAAAGAAACAAACACACAAAAAACAATGAAAATAACTAAAAATTATTAATAAATGGCTAAAAAAATTATATAAAAGGATCATGTATGGAATTATAAATATTAATTTATATTTATAATAAATAAGAAAAAAAATTTAAAACATTATATTCGAATATTAAATTCATGTTAAGGAATTCAAACATGAGGTATCATAAATTTATATGAGAATCCCCTTTTAAATTATTATTTTAACAAATAAAAGGAAATTTTTATTTGTAAATTATTCATGTTTTATTTAAATATTTTCAGTCATGGAATTTTTTAGTGATGATAGGATTATCCATAATATACCTATAGTTAATAAGTTTTTTTTTATGTTGGATGTAGAACATAATGGTCATTCTATGTGTACCTGCAATAGTTACCTCAAAAGGTAGCTATGAGGGTAACATTATATAGTAGTTGTGAGCGTTTAAATTTATAAGGTAGTCATTGTGGTTAGAATAATATTTATTAGTTGTATCAAATTGATTCCCATGTTAAATTAATGGATTATTTTTGTTTTTTTATTTTTTATGGAAACCTCATGTTTTTAGAATGTATGTAATGTTATGTTCAACAATGAAATGTTTTTAATTCATGTGTTCGTATTTATTCATGGACTATTTATTTTATTTATTTATTTTCATTTCCCATAGAATGATTTTTTTGTCATCTAATATTTTATAAATATTTACAAAGGATTGAAGGATTGTGAATTGAGAAGATGAAGACAAGATAATTATAGTGAATAATATTCACATAAATAAATAATTACTTATTAAAATAATTTTTGGTAAGGAAAAAATTGAAGTAATATTAGTATAATATAATTTAAAATTTTCTGGGTAGACAAGTATCAATTATGGACAAATTTTATACATTTGTAAATCAAAAACATATCTGGGAATGTAATAAGTGTATTCTTGCTGAAATAACTATATTATTTCACGAATAATAATGATTACTTATCCAGATTGGGATATTATTTCACCAAAATAATGTGTCCAAATATCTCATAAAATTCATTGAATTTAACTTTTTAGGAGTATATCCAAGAGATCATATCTAGTAATAATGAAATGTTTGTGACAAAACATAGTGATGTAATTTTTTTATAGAATGATCATATTTTACCTTCCATATATGATCTAATTCACCATGAAGACATTAGGGATGTGGAATTTCAAATGATAAACAACTATTTATTGGCCAACATCCTCAAAAAAATATTTTATTTTCTAAGACAATATATGATTCATTATTCATTATAAAAATATGGAAGGAATTGAAACAATCATTCTCATGTATATGTTCATATAAGAACAACTATAACATATTATGAAACTAAACTATAGTATTGGATTGTTTTACTATTACTTGAAAATGAAGATTATGTAATGAACTTCTATATCTACCCTAATTTTATAGAAATATCTTATTTATATGCGTATTTTTCATAAACTAGTTGTCCCAAAATGGATATGTGAGGAGATATTAATTTTTTCCAATTATAGATTGCATTATTAAAATTTTTGGGGAAAATTCCATCAGGTTATTTTTTGTTGGGATGATTAAATCATTTAATTTTATACCCAGTTATATTTTAATTAGTTATAATGAAATTTTATCAATTTAGATGTTTGGCAGAATAAAATTTTAGTGTACATAATGAAATCATTTCAAATTGACATTCCCGATTTACAATTATATTTTTTTTGGAAACGACTCTAATGTGAAATAGTATTAAAATTTGTATTGTGTTTCCATTTACATTTTAGATGGTATATTTAACATTAATTTCATCCAATATAACATTACCTTAGTATGATTGTGAGACATTAGATTAGAGTGTGATACGAGTCATCTGCAGTTTTAGATTTCATAAAATAATATATATAAATATTCATTCATGATGGATCCCTCAGAAGTATTATATTATTATACGTTGATGTGCAGACTTTTACGGACTAAATATAGTGAAAATTTCTTGAGCGACAAAGAACAATAATTCTAGTAAAGAAAAAAATATTATGAATTTAACTATGTTGTATCAGGATTATCAAATGTATTATGTTCTTCGTCGCAATTTGATTTTGTTATTATGAACATATAACTATGTTATTTAATATCGTAGCCTCATAAAGATATCTAATGTATTGGACAAAGGCAGATTCTAATAATGATATTCATTGCATTCACATAAATGATTTTGTGAATTATTATTATTGTATAATAATTCATATTCCATCGACATATGATGTTAATAGATATAGATTTCTATATGTATGAAATAATGAAATATCATCTTTTTATCTACAATGTAGTAGACTGTATAAAAAATTAAATGAATTCTTATGTTTAAATTTTAGAGTGATGAGTCTAAATTAATGAATCATATGTCATGTTGTTTTGAGGAAGGGAAATTAACAGAGATAAAGTCTCATGGAATCATGAAGTATGTTTTTTATATAGAAATGGGAATCATACTTGATGAATTAATAAAATTAACTATTTTCAATTCAATAATCTTAAAATTGATTTTCATGGTTTATTTTTTTTATGTAGTGAAATTTGACTATCAAATTCGAATTTATTTTTAAATATTATATTTTAAAAAAATTATTCTATGAATAATCATAAAATTTTAAACATTTATGAAAATCAATAAGTTTAACAGTTATAATGTGAAACTAAATGAATAATTATATTAACCATGAAGAATTGCATATAATTATATTATAATAGTGTGTGTTATTTAATTGTTAATCTAACTGTATGGATGATTACTGTATCATAGATATGTTTTGAAAACCCATTCAAATGGTTGTTAATTTTTTTCTTAAAATGTGTTCCCAAACAATAATTTTCATTAGAAACAAAATTATAAAAAATTTTAAAAAGGGATTTATATAAATGTGTCATTTTATTCTAAACTTAACTCGATGAAATTAACATCTATCAAATACTTTTATCTTGGGTCCCCTATTTCACCATATCTATAACACCCCAATATTTTACAATAAATTTTATTGAAATGAAATTATAATTATCATATAGCATGGTTAAAACAAATTACCAATCATAAAATGGGTTGTGACATATTATAACATAGTAATTAAATGTATCTATGTGATTAAGATGGACCACCTAAAGTAATTTATGTAAATTTATTTTAAGGAAATTAAATTTATCATTTAATTTAAAATATTTAAGTACTAAATTTTTTGAAAGGTCTTTTTTATGATTCAAATTTTTTTTTAAAAATGGTTTTCATTATAATTTTTGTGTTAATATATTAGAAAAATTCAGGATCTTTATTTATTTAATTTCGAAAAATTGGATTTTTTTTTGAAATAAAAATATCAAAATTATTTTATTGTCAAATTATTTTTATTTTTCATAAATGACTGATTTTTTAAGTAATTGAAAAAATATATTGATTCTTCTAAAACTTATATTTAATTACATTTAATGGTACATTAATGAAATTAATTTACATAAATTCATGAATATGTCCATTAATAATAAATATGATAATTAATAATATGTAGATGATAATTATATATAAATTTCGTATAATTTCATTTTTATAGTAAAAAATCAATATTCTAAAAAAATATTTGAAGTGAATAATTGGATTTTTTAAATTATTAATTATATTAATCACTTTTAAAAAAATATGATAATAAAATTTTTATAATTTATATTAAAAAAATATTACATTCATTGGTTTGTTTTTATTATTGATTATAGAAGAAGTATTATTTATAAAATACAATTATCTAAAGTTGTATTATTATTATTTTTTTAAAAAATTATAAAATAGACTTATAACACATATAATAACATAATCATGACAAATGGATTCAATATTTGGAATAATAATGACCCAATTTTAGAAATAGTTATTTCATTGGTCAGTATGAATAGTATGCATTGAAAATAATTTCATCTTGTTATCGGAAAAATTGATAAAATTGTTAAAATATAGTGATAAGAATTTATCATTTATATAACACATTCTATTATACTATTTATGTGTTTATTTGTTTAATTATCCTCTAATTTTATATGAAATGAATTCTATGAAAAATTTTAAATGATTTTAACACATATATTAATATAAGAAACATAAAAATCCACAATGACAATGTATTTACAATTATAACTCTAAATTTATATCATAAGAATGAAATAGGGATATTTTTTGTTATAAAAATTTATATATAAGAAGAACTAAATTTTCTTGTCATGGTAATTTATTTTTATATTTTAATGGTGGATAAATTACCATAAATTCTTATGTATGGTCGATATAGTATTTGTTTAATTATATGAAAAATAAGATAAAATATTTTATAAATATAAATTTTGAAAAAGTCATTATTTTTATGTTCCATTAATTTTTTATATAAAACAAACATATTTTGGATGGTTATTTGGTTTTCATTAAAAATTCATAACTAAAATGACGACAATAAAGGTAATCTAAATGAAAAATGGAAAAATGACAATAATGATATTTTATGAAAAATAATATCATCTCAAATTAATTAAATACCATAAAAATATTTAAATAAGAAATTTCTGATTGAAAATTTTCTATTATTTTATCTCATATATATTTTTAGGAAATTTATTTAATATAAAAAAAATTATAACCCTTTCTGTTATAAATGATTATTTTGATGTTAATGATAAAACATTTTAATGAAGTGGTAAAATAAATATTAAAATAATTAGTTGGGAAAAAATATATAAAAATTATTAGATAAGTTATAATATTACTATATCCTATTTCTATTTTTTGGACTACTGAAAGTATTCTTCTGTGGAATAAAATTATTATAGTTATATCGTTTTAGTAATTATCTGTGATTTCATTCCCACAATTATAAATTTATTGTACTTTTCTCTAAACATTACAAATAATTTATACATCTATCATTAAAAACCATATACAATTAACTTCTAAACAATTCTATCAATTAATTTTATGTTCTATCATTCGTAAAATATAATTCTAATGGTATATAAAAATGGATATAAAGGAGACCTACCCAAGAAGTGGTCATCATCATAACCAGTGTATTTCAATATATTTCATCTTTAATTTCCTATAAATATATGGTATTCATAATAAAATAATATATTTATAATCATAAAAACAATTAATTTATATTGTAATCATGTAAAAATTGATATCCACAATCTATTCTATCAAATGGTAATTTAACTATCTCTCATGCATACGTATCGAATATCGATTATACATAGTGATACAATTCATTTTCAATAAACCTCAATCATGGTAGGGTATTATGTTTGGTTTTATGGTAGTAATTTCTTTTAAATTATTATACTATAAAAATTATAGTATAATATCTACAATTTTACAATCTACTTCTCAAGAAAATGATAATGTAACTTGTTTATAAGACTGGCATACCACCTTCATGATCCAATGTTATTAATTAAAAAATTATTATTATAATAGAATGAAATAAAGATTTACTAAATTAATAATTATTTTATATATAATAACATAGTGATTCTATAATATTTAATAATTTTTAACATTTCAATCATTTTAACCATTAAAAAGTAAAAAAATTGTGCGGTTGTTTACGTACACCCAATAATATTTATAGATTATATAGTTTATTATTATATATCTATATTTTGTGGATTTATCTAATAATATTTATATGTAATTAATATTTATTAAATATATATCATGAAAAACATTCGTAACATTAATGTACCCTGACCAATTTAATTTTATTGAAAGGGACTAAATGAAATTTTGATGAAAAATGAAATATTAAATAGAAGTAGTAAATGATTTTAAAAAAAATTACTAATAAATGGTTGTGGATATTATAGAGAAAGGGATAATGACGAATTAATTATATTTTGAAGCAGATAATTTATTGAGAAATAAAATCCAACTAATCATCAAAATAATTCATTACTAGTAAATCTTTTTTGTCACATCGACTTGTTTTATCCATCCTCTAGAAAGCCAAATGTGGAGGATTGGGAACCAAATGGAGTGGTTGGTGTCTATAAGGGCCCTATTAAGGTGGTAAAATAGTTCTCTAACCCATAATTCACAATTTTTTTCACCTACCTCCTAAGGCAATCATACATAAGGGATAGATAGACCATATATCATTGAACTGTGATTTAGTTTAGGAAATGGAAAACATATGCTGGAATTTGATAATCATGAGGGTGCATTAAGAATTAAGTTAAATTCTAGTAATCATGTTTCCCTAGAAATCAAGAGTATTATATTAATTTTGACAAGGATCTAGTGATGAACACACATACACATGTTTGGTTTTTTTCCTATAGTTAAATTTTCTATATTGGCATCAATATATCTTATGGGACATTTCATCATCTTGGTGGAACCCAAATTATATGGATAGACAACAGGATAACCTATGGATCAGAAACAATGTGAGAATCCTTATATAAGTTGACATGTCTAAAATTCTCATGTATAATGAATTATTAACTATGAGGGATAAATGTATCATTTTCTTTATCTGATATGAATGAAAACCCCATTAACATCACGAATGGTAATTTTTCATTATTCTCCGACATATGAATGGGATAAGAAGTGCTCCTTTTTCAATATGAAGATACATGTGGTCAACAATGGTCAAAGGGAGAAGGTATTGTAGAATATTTTAGTCCACGAACTAATGATCAAAGGAACTACATGCCCTATTATTTTGAATATGTAAAGGGATATCTTGGGGGAGATTCTAACTAGCCATTCTAGCCATTTCAGAAATAAAGCTACATCTAAGTGTGTAGAAATCCCTCTAGAGAGATCACC
This sequence comes from Viscum album, assembly GCA_963277665.1. NCBI lineage: Eukaryota > Viridiplantae > Streptophyta > Magnoliopsida > Santalales > Viscaceae > Viscum > Viscum album. The sequence continues at coordinate 1,973,305,663 of OY728132.1, forward strand.
GAAGAAGAATTTCTTGACTGATGAAATTATTCCCCATATTGATATGATAACCAAAAAAGGTAACATACAGTTATTGGGGAATGTACTCCTAGGTTTAGCATTCCCTAATTTTTTGAGTAGATCAAAGGGAATGTAGGTAAATTTTCATTTACCAAAAATTCCATAGTAAATTATTACTAATGAATAAAATATGTAGAACCTCAATAAGGCTCCCATTCCAGTAGAATAATTTATAAAGGATGTTGTGACTGAGGAAACATCTGATGTTATGAATATATAGGGGTGTTTTTTGTATGTTGGTTCACCCACACGGATTACAACTCATTCTTCTCGGGAGTTTTGGAATGACAATGAATGCATGTAGGTGCACACCTCTCATAAATTGATGGTGACACACTCTGATGGATGCCTCACACTGGTTGCCATTAGTGTTCAGTAGGATAATGTCATTAATTAATCCTATAGTTATCCCTTAGATATAAGTATACCTAATGCAGATAAAAAGATTTATTAGTGAGACCAACTTTTTGAAAATAGTTTTCATAATGGGGATTTCTCCCATATACATACTTGTAGTTTTTCGAATAAGAAAATATCTAGTGGTACAAAGTCTCTAACTTTAAAATATGTGAATGTATTTATGTCCCGAATTGGTGTATTTATTCTTATAATGATAATGATATTTCAATTAGTGAGAATGTTATCATGGCATCCAATCATGTAATTGAAGAGGGCTATCTAATATCAAAATACAAATAGTTGACAAGAATGGGTAGTGAAACAATAGAGAGGTACATGAATTTTAAAGGGAATAATGGAATGGGAAACGTTACTATGGTTAATCAAAGATAAACCTAACAATGGTGTAATACTCATTGTCAATGAATATACACTACTAGAAAATAAGGGTTAGGGAACCCATAATAAATATTGGCCTTCTAAATATATACTTCTTCTCCAATCCTATTCTTATTTTGAATACTGAAAAAAATAATTTATTTTCTAATTGAAGTAAATTTAGTTTGCAATCTCTAGGATATAGAATTTATCCCAAAACACATATGAATCCAATATTGACCATCTATGGATCTGATGGCATTATATCAATCACAATTAATTATTTCATCAAGCAATGCCATAGTGGTTTTGTCTCCTGAAATATGTGGCCTTTTAACTTAAGGACGTTGGAACACCCTAAAAAGAGAGGGGTGAATTAGGGTGTCAACTTATTCATTTTATTGTTGTAGATCAAGGTCACACATTGGTAGGAACCTCTAAAATCTGTTAGTCAAATGAAATACAGAAGATGACGCAACCCTTTTTTTGGGTTCACTACCTAGGGCTACCTCCAAGGAGAATTAGCTAACATTGTGTCAGTCTCACCTTAAAAAACTAATCTTTACTAGTTCTAGAGTACACAAGTTTAGTTATAGTGACTCTATCCTAGGCACACTACCATTACAAATACTCAAGGATGGATAACTGATTCCATCAGAAAACTTTATTATACTTTCCAAAACTTACTAATGTGAGATATTTTTAACTCAATTATTCAACATGAAGGCCACTTCAGCAATTTGGAATTAATTTATTTTTATATGAATTAATAGGTGAGTTTAATTCCAACTTATAACATATTTGTTTCCATGAAATCTGAATCACATTAACATAAATTTTCAATACCACCCTTTGTGAATCCCCTTTGTGAACCACACTACATCTTGAATCACTACTACCTTTATGGAATAATATTTCTTCACAAAGATTCCTTTATTTTTGCAGAAAAACATTCATTTTGATGTTTATTACGTCAACGTAAAATACCACATCATCATGTGTTTCCCTTAAACAAAATCCTTGATCATATATTACGAAATTTAGTCTTTTTGCGATGCTAAAGCTTATAGAGAAATATTTGTTCACAAATATCTTCTTGAACTCAATGAGTTTTTTAATTTTTCCTTCAAAACATCCATGTAAATATAGAGATGTATGCTCATATATATAGTCTCAACTGATTATGAACTCCATTGCCTCAATGGAAATTTCAAAATCATCAAAATATTCTTCTTTGGGCACTTCATGTCCTATAGAAAGAAAGGAAATATATGTTCACAATGCTCATAATCATCACATATTCATTCATTAAGGCCTATCACCACATCCATAAATTTCTCAAGGCATTCCATCAATGACCGCCATGATCCAAAAATCATGATCGTAGATAACATTATCTTCAACCACAAAGCCCGTTGTAATCACAAGGCAGACCATTGGAAATCAATATAAAATTATGAAACACAACTCACAAATTCCATCTTCAAGAAAATAATACCTTTTCCATATTTTTATATGGTCCTTAAGAAAAAATAAATTGTTCATTTAATGAAAACATAAATCTTTTGGTCCCAAAACTTTTTAAAACACTAGTAAATGAAAACACCTTCAATATTACTTCTAGAATGAACTATATGTTACATTTCCTTATAATATCTGTTGTCTTAAATGTAATTATTTATAACAATCATAAACCATAAACCATTTATTTTATAGAATAGCCTTGGTTCATATAGTGACTAATAATTCCGTTTTTTATGACCCCACATACTACATTATATGAATTCAGCAATGGGGAGATATAAGGTTCTTCTTTAATGTCATGAACAATAAATTGTTGGAACTATGAGATTTTAAAATAATGATTTAGACAGATGGAGAAATTTGTGACAATTTCAATCATTCTACACCATTGGAATTCATGTCTTCAATTGATCATTGTAACCATGTTGAGGTAATTGTTCTGGGGGAAAATTCACATGGAGTCATTTCACACAGAATGGTATGAAGTCAAGTAATATTGAAAGGTAATTTGTTCATATGGATAATCAATGTGATGCTCATGGGGTATCGGGAAACACTATCCCAAAAGATAACTCTTATTGTAATCCTATTATTGTGGATTTAAATATACAAATGGAAATGTCATCTTTTATTCTATTATGTTTTAACAATTGGTTACTTCTTTCTTAGGCTTGCAGGAAACATGTGTTGGAGGATATTATAATTGAAATTGTTAGCATCCCTTACCAAATTATTTCTATAAAATTGATACAATAAAATGAGATACAAAAAAACTATTGTATAAGTTAGTTTTTAAATATATATTTTAAATTTTGATCAACTGAGGAACATAATTCATGCATCCAGATAAAGATTTAATATCAATGTCCCCTAACTTGAGAGCATATTGACTCTTGTAATAGGATGGATAAACCCTTCATTAATAACTATTGGTTGGATAAAACTATAAAAATGACATGTGGATAAAATATGGTGATAGGAATATAAATATTTTCCATATATTTTATAATGTGAAGAGGTTCAAGGTTGGGCAGGAAGAAATCAGTATAATAGAGAGAATCTATACTTATGAAAATGATAACTCATGAGAATTTTTTGGGTATTTCATATTGTTTTAGAAATATAATGTGATGAAATACACAAAACAATGGTTGTGATTATCCATATTTTCATTAAGGAGCATCAGAATCATGTTCTTATCAAGACTCCACTTAATGAGGAAATTAAAGAGGTGATATTCTATATAAACATAAAGAGTTCACTTAACAATGATGGGTTATGTAAATAATAATTCATGTTTTATTGGACATCTTACATGATGATAATACTCTGATGGTCAGGGGTATATTGATAACTCATCTATACCACATGATATGGACTCAGGCTGTAATTTTTTGATACACTAGATAGAAAATTAAAATGATATTAAATTATATAAACACATGGAACTTTTGAAATCATTACCCATGATCTTTAGTAATATCATCATGAAATGTTTTGGTGAATGTCTTAGGACTAAATCACTCTAAATAAATTTGTATTAATTCCTAGGAGAAGTATTTATAATTTCTACTTCACAACCTCTGAGAGTATAAATTTGATGATGTAGAAACCAATGGATGGGATTTTTTATCTCAAAATTGAAATTTCTATGACCATTGACAAAAGAAAATGATTCTTCATTCACATGGTTCTAAAAATTATTGTTTTTAATATAAATTTATTATCATAATTAGTATATTTCTTAGATATTAAATGCAATCCATTATCATCAATGAATTTTACATTGGATTAATCAACTGATTAATGGGTGTGAGACACGGTATAAAACCCCGAACATAAGCATTACATAATCATAAATTATGTTAGTAATTCACATGTGGATATTTTCTACATTATCGATTTAGATAATTAGGACATAACTATTACATTAAATCTTAAAAATTACAATGTAGGAAATTCTACTCTATCCAAAATATTCACAACAAAAAAACATCGTAAATAAAAAAAAGACATATTTTCATGATATAAATCTTCTTGAATACTTATATTATCTTATCCATACATATACCATGTGAAAAAAAATTCATTAATATGGTAAGAGAATAAAATGTATAGTATATGTTATCAAATAAGAAAAGAAAAATTAGATCATTAATAAATACATTCAATGAAATCATAATTTTCAAATATAAATCAAAATTTCATCAACAAACCTCATAAAATCATAAGATTTATTAATAACACATAGAAATAATAAATCAGAAGGGTAACTATTGACGTCAATATCATACAATCATTTTATATTTCACAACTACATAAGGTGTTACATTTGGAATACCCACCATAGTTTATTCCCTAAATATCATAGGAGAAACATTAACGTGCACCTCATTCAGGTTACCCAATGCATTGGAGAGCTATCTTGGGCTCACCCACCGTATGTTTATCATTGAAACAACCATATATGTAAACAATGACCAATAACAAAAACATATTCACTATATATAAAATGAGCATGAAGTAAAGATAAAATTTACACATTCCAATCACAAAATTATATTTCAATACACTAAAATAGTCATTCCATTTCCAATAACCTTTTCAAAACAATATTAATGATATTTTTGAATCAAAGTATCTAATACCACTTTGAAATAATTAAAATAATTTAAACATTAATGCACTCATATCCATATAAACAATTCCATAATATAATTTTGATAACATTTACATGTATTGGAATGATTTCTATGATTAAATCATAAAATCATTTAATAAAATGTTTTAGTTAAAGAGTCCTTTACTACTTGAGAAAATACATGAATAAAAATAATTAAATAATAACACTAAATTTACACTATAATATCATGAGAATATGGATATTCATGATATAATTTTCCGTAGAGTATGATAAAAACCTAAGGGGATAATAATGGGGCAACATATCAAGATATGCCTCAATGAAAGGAGATTGAGATGAAGTCTATACGAAAATTTGGCATCCTAATGACGTCATGTTAAAATTGATAAATGAGTTGATGGGAGAGAAAAATTTCTCTAATAACACAGACAAAAAATATATATCAATAAGGATATATATATATATATATTATCCCAAAATAATAAAGTAGATATTAAAATATATGTCTTAAGATAAGTCTTTTACTACAAGAGCATGGTGAAAGGATCCCTTACCTTTTGTCTGACATGACTCATTTGTTCATTAATATTCATATTACAAAACATGATTAAATTAATAATTTATTCATAATTTTTTTATGTTTATCTTTTCTTTTATATCCTTTATTACCATTCCATGAAAATTAGTTAATTATTTCGGTTCATATCAGTAATTTTGTCGATGATCAGAACATGAGTCAAAAATTAATTTGTTGTAATTATAAATTGTCCATGTGGTAAAAATTACATAATCTACATAATAATATTCATGATTTAGATATCATATATATATCATCTATATACAGTATATGAAAATTTAGAATATTCTATATCATTTCGATATATGAAAAAGAAATGCATTGTTCATGCAGACGGTAAGTCGTATGTACAAATGAATGCTAATTTCATTTCATTTTTTTAATTTTAAAATGAATGAAAAAAATGATACTGATGTATATTTTTATTCTTGTATAAAATAATATTTTATATATGATCATAAATTGATTAGCACCAAATTTAATATGTTCCTTGAATAGTTTGAATGAGTTATATCCCTTTAAGGGGGCGGTAGTCCGCATTTCCTCAAATGAAGTAATCATATATATACCACATGAAAATCATAAAGGTATGTTTTAAATGAGAATTCGAGAAGCATTGAATTAAAGTGAAGATAATATGTATCATGTATAATTTCAGTTCCACCATAATGGACACCATGAGACATTGTAGGGGAAAATCAAACAATCAACGTTTGGTGAGGCCACAATTTGATGTACACAGAAACAATATGTTCATATCCATTATATGGAGGTCTTTGTAAGTGTTGTATTAATAAATATCATAAAAACAACATTTTGTATTTTAGATAGTAGTTTTTTATATAAACAATTAACATGTTGATCATATAGAGTGGATAAAGAAAAATAATGTAATGAATCTTGAGAGAACATGTTTCCTCAAATCAGGTAACTTCTTTTGATTTGAGCCAAAAGGCTATATTAAATTGGTTTTTAAAAGGGGAATTATTCAATGAGGATAATGGAGATGTTTTTAGATTCTTTGGGAAGAGGTTTGAAGAGACAATCCGATTGAGAGGTGTGAGTAATGTGTTAGAGGTGGTGTCCTTCTATATGAGGGAGGAAGGGCTCTTTATGAATGTTTGAAAGAATTATTTTATAATATAATAATATTCAGCTTCTAAATGTCCCAAATTCATTAAATTTAATTATAAGATGAATATATGTCCTAATAATAACATCCAATAATAATTGGACTTGTTTTGGATATTTTTTAATTCTTATCGTCTTTATTTAACCCATTGTTAACTTATTTAACTATTACCATGTCTTCGTTTATATTGATACTATATGGTTACATTATTAACAATAAAATATAAACTGACCAAAAATGGATTATTAATGAACTTTTTAACTACATACATGTAATTTAGATGGATATAAGATTTTTAGGAATATTTTATCATATAAAAAATTAATAATTGATTTGAAAACACATTTATGTCAATTTTTATACTATTCATATCATGACATTTTTAAAAATCCATACAAACATGATAAATTCGAATAAAATCAATAATTAAAATATAAAAAGTAATAATCATTTATAAAATTTGAGGGTGGCATAGAATGTAATGCATAGAACACAGTTACCTAGAGTCGGTTCATAATTACATAACATTTCATGATACAAAGAATCATGTCCTGAAACAGAGATTAGTTTAGTAGCCTTGGATGAACATGATACATTCATAAGTTTTACATTACCTCGTGAAATAAAAACATCAACACCATTTTGTCCCCTTTTAAACACACATATATCCTTAATCTATCCTTGAAGGTCAACCATATAATACATGTTCACATCTTGGGAAAAATAATACATAGAAAGGGGTGAGCTTAGATGCTCAATAATGATAACAATATAGCGGAAACATTCATAAATAATCATAATCATTGAAGTCAATGTATAACACTAAAACAAAATTTCTATAACCATAAACTTCATCACAATATAGAAAAAGTAAAATCAAATAATATCATTCACCTATTTGGATAGATATTATACTAGTCGAATAATCACATGAAATATCAACAACCAATTTCATAAGAATGGAATGCACAATGCCAGACTTCATAAAAACATAATGAAGAAATTCTTCCAAGAGTACAGAACAGGACACAGGTCGTCACGGCCCTCAAAATTACATTAATTACTCCCACACTAGTATAGCAGTGCAGGGTCGATCCACAGAGAATTCAAATGAGTGATTTCTAATGTTTTCCGAATTTTAAACCCCCACTCTTGTCAATAGTGGGGAAAACATCTTTTCCCTTTTTTTTATTTTTTTCATTGATGAAATGGAAATAGAATGAGGAAAAGTTAAATTTTTAACAATGAAACTAAAGTTTATACTACGTACTACAAAGAAACTGGAGAAAATATAATACACTAATACTGTGCAGCAAAACAAGAAACATCAATCAAAAAATTACTCATAAATTCTAAACTACTAGTAGGAATGGATATTCTCTCCACAGCTTAAAATTGAATCACATCTCAAGAAAGTCTGAAGAGTTTCCCTTACTAGGAAACTCAACATGTAGAGGATTAATATGCGGAGTTCTGCACAACACAACTTAATCAAACTGAAACAATGTTTGAAAACATAACATTTGAAAAATAACTCTCCATATATTGAAAACATTATGTTACTAAAGGATTGGAAAATGCATTCAATATCAACATCACTAGTCGATATTGATATTTCAAATTGAAAACATTGAGGTTTTAATGATCAAAATTTTAGAAACAGAGTTTTTCACACCAACTGATTCTAATTTCTTACATAGATAATCTAATAATATTTTATAGATCATAACCAAAAGGTTTCAAAAAAAAGCCGAGCTAAGAGAAATAAACTAATGATCACAATAATTAAGGCAGTGAAAATAACTGAAAATAGAGTATAACAAATTATGGACATAGCAATGAAGAAATCACCTAGCATAACTCTTCTTTCAGGCTCCTTCATCTCCTTCTCTGCTATCTTCCAGGAGTCTCCGCTCTCCAAAAAATTTTATTGCATGGAATCCAAATGAGTGTCCTCGCTCTTGTTGTATGTGATCATGGAAGGAATGATAGACATTCTCTTAAAATTATTATTTCTATTCTATTGTTATATTCTCAGTTATCTACATCATGTCACTGCTTGTTTACCACCGACTTCGAGAGTCCATCACAAATGCACTGCACAACATGCATTTTTTCGTGACCAACACATTGCACAATTTTTTCCCTCGTAACTAACATCCATTGTGTTAGTTGAATTCACCTGGATTCTAACATACCTCTTGAATAAACCTGCAATGTCATAAAAGAAATATAACTAAATGTGAAAGCAAAAATTAAAAATTGATATTTTTTTAAAGATAAGTTTTATTTTAACTCGTTTAATGATAACAGAAGTTGATTGATAATTATTTAATTTTATATTATTTATTAAATTATTAACTTAATAATACTATGGTGAAACATAATTTTATTAAAATGAATTTAATTTAATTATGTTAATAAAAATATTTACTATGTTATTAATTCTATCCTTTTTAACTAAGTTATTAGAATTTAGAAGCATAAGAAAAAAATTTAATAATAACAATATACATAATATTAAATGATATTTTTATAATCATTATTGTTATTACTTTTAATGAAATTTAATTCTTTGGTTAATTTATTAAATTTTTTATTTTAATTTAGTAGTTAGAAGTTAATAATTTAATTTTAAATATTCATAAAATAATTAATATATTTTTTGGTTTATTTAATTATTATTATTAATTATATATTTATAATATTAATATTATATTAATTTATTATAAAATTATTTATTAAATTAAGTTATAAATTAGTTTTAGTTTTTATATTCATCCCCCCCCCAATTCTGGTGCCACATGGGAAGGGGGTACGGTTTTGGTCGTCCTCTACCATGTAGAGCAGCATATGGCGGTGCCTTCCTCAGCTCAGCAGTGTGACTGCTCTAGCTAGACTCTAGAAGTTGTGTGCTACCAGTAGGTGTGTCGGCCCCCAGCTCCCCAAATTGATAGACCTTCGATTTGGAGGCCCTGGCACAAAAAAAGCTCACCACGCAGTAGTTCGGATTTACTCGTGGAGAGTGGTGGCTTCGGCACGTTCAAACATCTACCTTGCCCTAGTAGTGGTTCTCCATACCGATAGCAGCAAATAAAACATTTTTAGCGGCTAAAACCTCTTCAACGGACGACCAGGAGAGAACTCAGCTTGGCTCAGCACTTCAAAACACGCTAGATTTTTAGAACTGAAGTTGTAGTGTATTTTCTGTGAAAATGTAAAACTGCTTTGAGTCAAAAACTTGTTTGAGCCATATTTTAGGTATGTATGGTATTTTCTGTGAAAGATAAATGTTTCTTGACACTATAATAGGAGCATTACATTTTCAGACCAAATGATGCAATTCCATTGGATGAAAATGAAAAGAAAAATGCTGGAAAAGGAGGGGAGGTTTTATGAATGGTGGATAGGTAGTGAATTGGGGAAGCGAGGGTGATTTGGAGAGGTGAAATGGGGAGGTGCATAGGAGAAACCGGTTGGAGAGGCCAACAATGTGGAAAGAAAGAGTAACAGTGTGGTTGAAGGATTGTTTGACAGTGAGGTACTTTGTCAATGTTAAAGTACTAACAATGAGAAAAAGAGAATACACCATAGAGATTCCAAGAGCAAAGTCTAACAGTGAGGTATAAGGGAGAAGGGAGGGATTACAGTGAGGTAATGGGAAAAAATTCTAACGGTGAGGTGAATAAAAAAAGGGTCACTGTTTTAGTAATAAAAAGAACATCAGTGTAGCTTTGAGATGCGGGAGCAGGTGTTACCATTAAAAAAAATTAAAAATACCACCATTACATTATATCAACAGGTCACTGATAAAATAAATACATAAAAACTCACCATTATAGAGTAAATCAAAAGCTCGCCGGTAAATATAAAAATTAAATATTAATCGTACGGATGAGATCTTGTGAGTGATGAGTAATAATTGAAAATAAAATTAAATAAAAGAGGTTACCGATACCAATAAGTTCAACATTACAAATAAAAACAAAAGAGACCATTAGTTTAAAAGAAAAAAAAGTTCATTGATAGATATAATAGTCATCATTATAAAAGGTCACCTATACATAAAATAAAAAGTCACCGGTAGGATGGATAACAGTGGGACAGAGTTCACTGATAGAACCTAAAAATAATGTTACCATTACACATGAATGAGAGCTATCAGTAATCTTCAAACAGTGAAATGGTCACCGATAGAATAATAACAGTGACCTTTAAAATAAAGAGAAAAATTATACATAAATTTAAAACATAAGTAAACTCAATAAAATATTTAGAATAATTTATTAAATTAATTCTAAACACCATTAATTAAGATAGAATTATTATTAACCTTTAAAACATTAAAATTATTAACTGATAACACATAAATTTTAAAATTAATATTTGATAAACTAAAATTATTAACGACTTAAATTAAAATATCTAAATAAATAATTACAATGTAGCAATGAATAGAAATGAAGAGAAACGGTGACCCAATAGGTCACCGCTATTAATAGTCTACCTCACTTGTAGACTATAACAAATAAAATACAAATTAAAAATCAAATAGCATACATAAAATAATATAATTAATTTTTTAAAAACTCTTAATTAATCAATTAATAAACTAATTGAACACATAAAATTTAAAATCAAACTACTTAATTTAAATAGAAAAAAACATATTATTTACTTAAATGATTAGCAGGCTGAATAAACACATTAATTAATAATGTTAAACTATTCTAATGTAATTAAATGAAATGTTGAAACATTAAAATAAATAATATATTAATTAAATATAATTACATCAATTAAATAATTTTTTTAAAAGATATTAACTTTTATAAAGTCAAAAAAATTTAAATTTACCAAACTAAATAAGACATAATTAAGGTTGATTAGTTTAGTAATATTAAAATTATTATTTTGAATATTAATAATACATAATTAATTATAAAAATTGATTAAGTAACAAAATTATTTATACAAACACAAAAGTAAAATAATTTAGTATAAATTGATTAAATATCAAATTAAAACATTAAAAATTAAGAAACAATATGTGGAAAAACAATGTAAAAACAGAGCCACATCAACTAAAAATAAGATTTTATCAAGGACTTGTGACAAGACACTAGTTTGTCTCATTAGACCTACTGATGTATAAAGAAGCTATAGTGAGCTCCACATGTCACTTGCTAAGTCTAATGCATTCCTCATATGAAAAGGTTTAAACAGAACATAAACATTTGTATCAAAACTAGCATATGAAATGTCAATACTTTATCCATAAACCATGAATTGTGTAAAAATAACACATCCATAGTCAAACATATCACAAAACCTTCAATTCAAATTGGATGATTTTTATCATAATAAATTAACATCAAACAAGTTTAAAATCCATCAAATTATGTTGAAATGGATGAAATAAAAACTTTTAGAGAGAAATATCTCTTTGTATTTTGAAATCATTTAAAAGAAATTTTATTATAAAATAAAACATTTATTTTGAAAATATTCTTATATTCTGGTAACAGAATCCTTGAATGTCTTATAATTATGGAAAATGGTCTCTCCATCTATATATGTTAAAAAAACATTCTTTCATCAATTTGGTCAAGATGTTATTAAAGTACCTTTTTTGGAAAACGATAAAATGATTCATTTTTAAAAGTTTTAAAAAAATTCTAAAAAGGGTATAAATGAAATTAACATGTAGTCTAGGAGATAGTAAAAAATGTTTTAAAATATATTTTTATGAAACACAGATGTGGATGGAAAAAAGTTCCTAGTAGATGCATACATAAAAACATCCTCAGATAATAAAGAGATCGTGAAATTAAAAATTACCTGTTACATTTCCTTAGTCGATGGTATTTTAACCTTCTATATTATAGTTAAAACATTGTTATTAAATTATACAATTAACATATACATAAATTTTATATCATATGTGATACTCTAATATTTCTTTGTTAATAATGTTTTAGTAGTATCATCATTTTAGGTGTTAACTGATTCGTTTTCCTTTATATTCTTGGTTTCGTAAGACATGTTTTTTATGTGTAAGATGTATTATATTCAAATAAAGAATAATATTATGTTCATAAAAATTATTTTTAATCATTAAATAGATATTATTTTGTAATTATTAATATGGGGAATAAAACTCCTCGCGTTCGTGGAGACGGTAATCCATACGAACACATGAGAAACAATATCATTATATTAATGGTGAAATGGTATGTAATTGGATAGTGAATCATATATAAATAATCATCAAATTATTATATTTATTATTTACATTAGTTATATTCATTATTATACCCATCCATAATAATGATGTGTTTGAACAACAAACTACTCCATGACGTGGAGAAGGTAAGCCGTACGTATGAACGTATGGTGACTTTGTTATTTATAGGATAGATAGAATAAAGAATATTTTTGTAAAATATTTATAATAAAATCATATTATATATAATATATTGGATTTATGATTTTATAATATAAACAATAATGAATGATGAATTGGAATAAGAAAAGTACTTGAATGAGGTGACGAAATATTTACCTCTTCTTCAGGTTATTCATTTTTAATTTATAAAAAGGTCACTTTAGGATGGAATTTATACCAATGTTAGGATTTTATATTAAAGTTAGTAATGTTATTAGGATATTTGGTCAGGATTTGGCTGAGCCAAATGGCTTTGGAGGTGTGAAATTAAGAGAAGGGGAAGTACCCTTGAATAAGATAGGTGAGGGTCACTTTAGGAAAAGTTTGAAATATTAATTTATTATAAACTCATATTTGGTTTCTAATGGCTCCAAAATAATTTATTTCAAGAATAATATGATTAAGGGTCGAAAAAATCACATCCAATAGGTTTTAGACTTGTTTAGGTTACCATATTAACCTAATCTTTTATATTAAACTATTAGTTAAATAGTTTGTCAGTTACAAGATCTCTTTGTATTTTTTTATTATATTTTAAATAAAAAAACTATAAAAATTAATGATAACCCCATATGCTTCATTATTAAAAAATATAACCTTATATATGTCCTTCAGTCCAACCATATATTTTTATGAATATTATATCAAATAATTATATAGTATTTTAAAAAAAAACATAATTATGTAAATTTTGACACTATTTAGTATTAGATTTTTTTAAATCCATAAAAACATTATCACATCGAATTTTTTTAGACAACCCAATTGAGTCATATTAACCTACAAAATTAGTTAGTTTCATCAGAAGTCTGAATTTACATTTATTTGGATATTTATAATATCATTTATTTGGATATTTCATTAATAAGGTAATTACTGCATCATCATTGTGTCATGTATAAAATAAATCACATAATGTAAAAAAATTATAAAAAAATTACATTTAAGTTTGAAATAATTTTAGCTTCCTAATTCTTATTTATAGTAGAATATATATTATTTGTAACCCTATACAAAAAATGGTTTAGCTCTTAAACATTCAATTTACCTCTTTCAACTATTCTTTAAATAATATAATAATAAATGTTCTACCTAAACCAAATGGGCCCAAGGGGAACGTATTTTATTCTTAAGGATATTTTTGGTTGAATTATACTTATTTAATATAATTAAGACATGTTTTAGGGTAATTATGATTTCATTTTTATCCTTAATTACCCTATTTACTTTTAATTGTGTCAAATAAATATCAAATGTTACTATTCACCAAAATTTATTTGGATATTATTTAACAACATTTATACCTACAGATATTAACTGTGTCTCTAGGATATTTGAAAATCAACTATTAGAGGTGTTAAAATTGTGCTTTATGCAAATTTTCAAATGCTTTTAGGAGGTGGGTAAATGATGGTAAAAAGTTCAATAAATTTTATATATATATATAAATATTATAAAATGACTCAAAAGAATTACATTGAAATTAGATAGGTATAATGTATCTATAACGACCTAAAATATAATTAAATAAAATAAATATTTATTTAAATAAAGTGTAGGTTTTAAATAATAACTCAGTGTTTTTTACTATTAAAAAAATTGAATGCTTTCAGAAACATTCCAAAAATTCACCCTATGATAATTTCCATATTCAGAATCCAAAATTGAAGACCATTTTGAAAGATATTTTTTAAAAAATTTAAAAAAATGGGTAATGTTATTCATAATATCTAGTTTGATTGGTCGTAGTTTGTTAGAATCTATAAGTTGTGTACAATGAAAGATATTGCATTATTCAAGGGTAATCATATCATAAAAGCATGGGGTGTTACTTTTAACCCTAATTCAAATAATTTAGTCCTTGAAATTTCTTTAATACTATCGCACAATAATATTCAGGTGCTTCTTCATCATATTTCCCTTGGGTTCCCAATTTTACTCTTCCATATTATGGTTTCTCAATAGAACTTTTACCAGACGAGTTGTCTGGTTAATCATACATTTTTCTATTTTATCTAGAATATTTACATGCTCTTCACATTAAGATATATAATCTTCCAATTCATTTTTCTCATATATGAGTACATGTGTTGGGTCAGGCATGTATTTTCTCAAATGGTATTCATGGAACACATTGTGATCATAGGAGCGACTTTGTGGAATTTCTAAACGGTAAGATACATCCACAAATATTTTTAGAATTTCGAATGGTCCGATTTACCTGGGACTAAAAATACCCTTCTTACCGAATCATAAAATCCACTTTCATGGAGATCCCTTCAAAAAAATATGATCTCGTACCTGAAATTGAAATACTTCCATTTGTTAATTGCATATCTCATTTTTCTGCATTGAGAATCATTGATGTGGGTTTCGATAACCATTACAATTTCCATTGTATCATCAAAAAGTTCTGGCCTAATGAGTTTTGTTTCACCAACTTCACCCCAACAAGTTGGTCTGCGAAATATCTTTCTGTAAAATGCTTCATATGGTAGCATCTGAATACTTTAATGGAAGGAAAAGTTATATGATAATTTGACTAGAGGTAAATATTTATCCAATATACCTTGAAAGTCAAGTGTGTAAGATCTCAACATGTCTTATTTTATTTGAATAGTCCATTATGATAGTCCATCAGTATGAGGGTTGTAGGTAGTGCTCAAAAGATGTCCTATATCCATGGCCAACTAAAAACTTTTTCAAAATTATGGTGTAAATTGGGGATCACGATTAGAAACAATTTAAATGAGTTTTTCATTATGTCTTAAAAATTCATTAATATATTTCCTTGCTAAAAATTCAAGTTTTAAAAATTATATTTTAGAATGACAATGCAGTGACTTGGTAAGACTATTAACAATGTCTCATATTGCATCATTCGTTATAATAGTCTTCGGTATCCCATGAAAATGTCCATCGTAATATCTTCCCATTTTCACTCAGGTATGGGAAGATGTTGCATGACTCCTCTAGTATATTGTCTTCCAGCTTTCAGTTATTGAAAACCCATATAGCTCGACACAAAATCAGAAATATCTCTCTTCATATTGTCCCATCAAAAATGTTTTTTCAAGTAACTATACATCTCAGTGCTAACAGTGTGTATAGGGAAATTGGATATATAGGCATCACTCAACAATTCAATTTTTAGATCAGGTAAATCTTGAACACCATGTCTCCTTCTGAATTTCAAAATTCCATCATCATATCTGAATTTAATCCATTTCCCATCATTCACAGTCGTAATATTATTTAAAAAAAATTCATCATCAGTCATGGAACATTTATCCTTTCTCGTAACGATGGTTTGGAAACCATTTGAAAATGTATTGATGCATCACCATCCATGGTTATTCCCGTATCCATATTTTATATATCCTTTAAAATATGATCCTTTTCAACACTCACCTTGTTCAAAACTCTATGATTGTTTATACTCAATGAATGTGCCACATTTTTTCCACCCCTGGGTGGTAGTGTATAATGAAATCATAATCCAATAGTAGCTTATTCCATCGTCTATTCCTTAGGATGAGTTCCCTTTGAGTGAAAATATACTTCAAAACACTTGTGATCAGTATATATGTCACATTTTCACCAAAGTGAGAGTGTTTCCATATTTCCAAAGCAAATATTAGAGCTGCCAACTTATGATAAGGAGTAGGATCATTTTGCTTAGGAATTATTAGTTCTCGTGATGCATATTCAATAACATTACCATTCAACATAAGGACACATCCAATTCCTTTCTATAAATAATCACTATAAATAATAAACCCATCATTCTCTGATGGTATAGTAAAGATACCCACGTTAACTAATCTTCTCTTCAATTATTCAATTCATTTTTCAGACACTTTTGCCCAAAAAAAATTATCCAGTTTACATGTGGGCTTGGTTACTAGGTTAGCCAATCATGTAAAATCTTGGATAAAATTTCGATAATAACCTACTCAACGAATAAAACAACATACCATAGTTATACTCATCGGTGCTGGCCATTCATGGATTACCTTGGTACTAGAAGGATGAACATAGATTCCATTATTATAGAAAATATGGACAAGAAATGATATCTCTTGAACCTAGATTTCATTATTTCTAAACATCTCATATAATTCATTTCGTATGTGGCTTTTCAGAATATTGGACAAGTTATTTTTATGATCTACGTAACTTTTTTAGTATACCAAGATATCATCATTAAATACCACTATAAATTAATCATGACATTCCTTGAACACTATATTCACTTTATCCATATACATATAGTGTAAATTAGTCAATCCAAAAGTAATTAATGTAAATTCTTAATGCCTGTACCTGGTTTAAAATAATGTTTTCAGATTGTCTTCCTTATTCACACAAAATTAATGATTTCCAGATTGAAGGTCAATCTTTTAAAAATATTGAGCTCCAAGAAGTTGGTTAAATAAATCATCAATGCGAGTTAGGGGATAAATATTAATTTTTTTTAGAATTAATCTTCTTGTAGTCAATACGGAACCCCATATATCCGTTTGTTCCTCTAAAAAAAGAACATGGGCTCCCCATGGAGAAACACTAGGGGAGATAAATCCGTTATTACTCAATTCCTATAGTTGATTATTTAGATAAACTAATTCCAATGTAGATATTGTATATGGTGTCTTCGATGTGGATCTAGAACCAAAAATTAAATAAATGGAAACTCAATTTCTCTCTTTGGAGGATGTCCATGTAAATACTCAGGAAACACATCCACAAATTCTTACACAATAGGTACGTTCAATATTAGAACATTATTTTACACGCCCATAGCCATTCCATTCTCTTAATCCCAAATAATTGAATTTAATAGAGCTATAGGGTGTGGATCTAGATAAGAATCTGGTTGTGATGTTTCTCTTCTAAAGATAAGGTACTCATTATCATCGTTGATAATTGTGACCTCCTTTTATTGAAAATAGATTTTCACGTCATTGTCTAAAATCCATTCCATACAAGTGATTATATCAAATTAAATCATGGGTATGTTGATGAGATCAGAAGATAAAGATCATTTATATTCCCTAATGGGAACGGATTTCCAAAACATTGTTGCAATAATACTTCCCTTAAAAGTTTTGCATGAAAAATACATTGTTATGTAAAATTGAAAATTTCTAATTTTCCTAGCAATCAAGAATGATATGAAAAAATGTGATGATCCAAAATCAAATAATTCATTGGATAAGGTTTAAGAAACCATTGAATTACCTTCCACCACATCTTTCGGAGCTAGAACCATAGAAATAGTGAATATATTAGAATGACCTTTCTCCCATAGAATTTTCTTCAGTAAATTTCCATTGGTCTTAGGATATTCGTTTGCATAATTTCCATTTTCTCTAGAATTGTATCATTCAACAATTAAAGCCTCTTTCTTCCCCCTGCAATAATGTTCTTGGTTCCCTTTTACACCACACTAGTACCTAACTCACATTCCCTTCTAGAAATTATCAGGGTGTTTCTTCCCACATTTACCATATAATGAATATTAAAATTTTCCTTTCTACCCCTTATTTCTGTTTCCATAATTTTATAAAGATATCTTATTCCCTTGCATTGATTTGAAGTTGTAAGACTTAGAGAATTCCATTTTTTTCATTATAGCACATTAGATAATATCTTCGTATGATGGGAAGGATTGTGAGACTAATGCTAGACAAATATGTCATTTACCCATAAAATAATAGTTAAATCATACTCCTAAGGTTAAATATTTTATCTTCTCCACGCCTTTATGTCCTCGTATTGTTAGCATCATACTTTGAGACATTTTCATGCTTATTTTTCATCAAAATCAGCTATTATCTTTCCATATTATCTCGATGGTCACTAAGAAAGTATTCTTCTAGGAAAATATATTTAAACTCCCTCCATTCCATGTTATAACTGCTTCATCTTCCTTTGTGTTTTTTGATTAATGACTACCATTGATCTACATCTCCCATGAGGCAATAAACTGCCATGGAAACTTTTTCTCCTTAATTTCTCCACAAAGCAAGAAATATTTTCTCAATTGGATTTATACATTACTCAGCTAATAACGAATTTTTACTCCAATCGAATGATGGTGGTTGTTTCCTCATGAAGTGGTCTAACATTGATCCTATACGTTGTGGATCAGGGTCATCCATAAGGCTAATGTTATTATTCTTAACCTGAGTGAGTTGTCCAAGTCTGGTGATAATATGATCATCACCAGTTGTTTCACCAGGTCTATTATAATTATTATCAGTAGCAGAGAAATCTCAACATGGATAACATGGGTTGATACAGTTCCCATTGCATACACTAGGAACCATTTCCAAACAATTTCATAGATTAGATTAGTTTATGAATGAAAATACATAATTCAAATATTTGTAATATAGTTAAAATATATTGAACAATTTATGGATATAATAAATAATAATAAAAATATTTTCGTTGAGGAAATATATACACATACACATATAATAATTATTTTTAAAGAAAATGAGATTTATCAGAAGCATATCCCTCTGGAATGTCGTAACCAAGAGTGCAACAAGGCCTATTTTTGAGCACCAATTCTCATTCATGTCTATCTCAAATTGGTGTTTTTGGGTTTTACCTTAAAGTACATTTGTGCCAGAGCTACCTCTACCTGATCATATTCATATAGAGATGTATTTATTGGAAAACTCAAAAATTCTCTACAATACAAAATTTCTAAGATGTCCATCTATACTAATCCTCAAATTCTATCTTAAGGTACTGTTTTCTATTAATACATTTTCTAAATCCAGTTCCCAAGGTTTGTGCAAAACATCCTCTGATTCCAACTGTAATTCCCAAAACCAAATTACCTGGAGTCGGTGAATTATTACATAATATTGGCATGATAAAAGGAATCATGTCCTGGATGAACGATCAGTTTAGTATCCTTGGAAGGTACTAGATACATTTATAATCTTTACATTAAATCATTAAATAAAATCATCAACATTTTGATCCCTATTAACACACTTATATCATTAACCTATCCTGATAGGTCAACCATAAAATAACTCATCACATCCTAGAAAAAATAAGACATAGAAAGGGGTGAACTTACATTATAAGTATGGATAAAAATATAGCGGAAACATTTATAAATAAGAATAAAAATTTAATGTAATGTATGTGACTAAAACAAAAGCCTTTTAAACCTAAACATTAGCATATTATGGAAAAGATAAAATCAAATAATTCAATTTACATATTCAATGGATATTCTATTAGTTGAAGAATCACATCCAATATCAATGACCACATTCATAATGATGGTATGAATAATGCCATAATTCATAACAATATAGTCAAGGCCTTGTGCCAAGAATCAAATATTATTTTTTCAAGACCTTGATCCCAGACACTAGTTTGTCACATGAGAACTACCGATTCATCATGGATCTATATCGGGTTCCATCCATCACTTAGTTTGTCCAATAAATTCATCATATGAAAAGGATTAAACATAACATAATCATTCGCATAAAAACTACCATACAAAATGTCACTACTTTATCTATAAACCAATAATGGTGTAAAAACAACACATCCATATTCAAATATGTCACAATACAATAAATACAATATAAAATATTTGTATCATAATAAATTAACTTTAAACATGATTAAAATCCATCAAAATAATGTTGAAAAAAATGAAATAAAATCATTTTGAGAGAAATCACTCTTTCTATTTTGGAAACATTTAGAACTAATTTAACTATAAAAGAAAACCTTTATTTTTAAAATTTTGTTCTAATAATTTAAGGGAAGATTTATATATTTTATAATGGTGTAATATAGATTCTGCCACTGTATATGTTATAAAATACTAATTCTTTAATTTTCTAGAAAAGGTCATAAGTGACCTTATTTGGAAAACGATAGAAAGATTCCATTATTTTCATTTTAAAAAATGTTAAACAAGGGTATAAATTACTTTATCAAATAGTCTAGGAAATAGTAAAAAAAAGTTTTTTAATAAATTTTTATGAAACATATATGTGGATGATAAAGAGGTCCAAGTAGATAAAAACAAAAAAACAACCTTAGATAGTAAGAAGATTGTGAAATTATCCCTTAACTTGTACCTTTTCTTAGTCGATGATATGTTAACCTCATGTATAATAGTAAAAAAATTCTAATTAAATTATAAAAACCCATATTCATATATATGATATCATATATGATCTTCTAATATTTCATTGTTAATATTATTTTAGTAGTATCTTCATTTTGTCTGTTAACTAGTTCATTTTACTTTTTATACTTGGTTACGTAAGCCATGAATGTTTTGGATAGGATATATATTATTCATATATAGGATGATATTATGTTCATAAACATTATTTTTATTCATAAAATGATAGTTATTCTTGAATTATTAATATGAGGAATTAATCTCATCGCGTTCATGGAGATGCAAATCTGTACGTACGCATGAGCAACATTATCATTTTATTTATGATGAAATCCAATGAAATTGGATGGTATATCATATATAAATAGTTATTAACAAGTAATATTTATAATTTAAATCATTTCTATTCTTTATTATAGCCATCCAAAACAGTGAAGTGTTTTAATAACAAACTACACCATGTCGTGGAGATGGTAAGCCATACGTATGCACGTTTGGCGACTTTATCATTTATAGGATGAATAGAAGAACAAATATGTTTGTGAAATAATTATAATAACGTCACAGTATATTTAAGATACTTGGTTTATTATTTTTCGATCGAAAAATTAAAGTAAAAGGAAGTGGAAGATGGAAATAACTTGAAGGATGTGATGAAATATTTACTTATTTTTTGGGTTCTTCTTTTTCATTTGATTAAAACAGCTCCATAGGTTATATTTTTGACCAAAGTAATTCCTCTAGTATGAAGGGAGGATAGTTGGGTAGATATTCGGGTAGATTATGGCTGGGGAAAATGTCTTTGGAGGTGCGAAATTATGAGAATATGAAGTACCATTTTATAAGAGATGTGTGGGTCACTA
The DNA here is from genome assembly GCA_963277665.1 of Viscum album. Classification (NCBI taxonomy): domain Eukaryota; kingdom Viridiplantae; phylum Streptophyta; class Magnoliopsida; order Santalales; family Viscaceae; genus Viscum; species Viscum album. The sequence continues at coordinate 1,973,327,870 of OY728132.1, forward strand.
TATGAAAAGATTGAAATATTATTTTGTGATAAAATTATATTAGGTTTTAATGGATCAAAAATTATTTAAATCACAGATAAGTGGTTATGGGTCTAACACCTCTCAAACAGTAGGTTTTAAATAGGTTTAGTTCACCTTATTATTCTTTTCTTTTAGATTTAACTCTTAGTTAAATAGTTTGTAATTTAATATATCTCATTGTATTTCTATATTATATTGTTAAAAAATATACTATAAAAACCAAGCGAAACCCATTTAGTTAATTATTAATATATATGACCTTATCTATGTCCCTTGATCTTTAGATTTTTATTAAAATTAAATCAATTTAAAATATTTTTTTTATTAAAAAATTCAATTATGTCAATTTTTAAACCATTTAGTATTTTATTTTTCTGAAATCCATAAAACAATTAAGTCTACTAATAAGTATTTTCAAATAACCCTACACATCATATTAACCTATAAAATTATGGTAATTTATCTGAAGTCTCAATTTAAATTTATTTCGATATTTATAATATCAATTATTCAATATTTCATTGATAAGGTAATTATTGCATCGACATTGTGTCATAAATAAATGAAATTATATAATGTATAAAAATAATAATTAAAATACCATAATATAAGAACTATTTTTATCATTATAACGAATATTAATAGCCAAATTTATATTGTGTGATATCCAATATTAAAAATGGAATAGTAATTAAAAATTTAATTTAATTCATTTAACTCTTATTAAAATAAAATAACAACAACTATCCAAATCAAATCCATGTGAAAAAAGTGGGTCATATTTTAATCATAAGACTTATTTTTGTCGAATTATACATATACAATATAATTAATCCATGTGTTAGGATAGTTGTGATATCATTGTTACCCTGAATTAATAAATTTAATTTTAACCGTGGGAAATAATAGTCAAAATTTATATTCACCAAAAATTATCTACATCATATTGAACAAAATTTTACATATAGATATAAATTTTGTATCTCAGATTGTTGAAATTCAACTCATAGAAGCGGTAAAATTATGTTTTATGAAATTTTGCAAATGCCCCTAAGAGGTGGGTAAAAGATGAAAAAAATACAAATTTTTTTATATATCTAAAGAGATTATAAAATGACTCCAATGAATTACATTGGACTTATATTGGTATGATGTATATATTCTGACCTAAAATAAATTTAAATAAAATAAATAATTATTTAAATAAATAGTCTGTTTTAATCAATAACTTAGTGTTTTTTAATATTCATCAAAAACTGGTGGTTTTCAGAAAAACAAAAAAAATTCACCATAAGCTAATTTAAATATTCCGAATAAACAAAATGAAGTCCATTATGAATGATAAAATTTATAAAATATCAAAAAGTGGGAATTATTATTCATAATAGCTTGTTTGAATGGCTACGATGTGTTAGAATCTTGAAGTGGCGTACAAAGAAATCTATTGCATTATTCAATGTGAAATGTACTCTGTAAGCTATGGTTGTTACATAAACCATTTTAAAAATAAATTTATTTAACAATTTATAATATCATTTATTTAAAACAATCATTAATGAGGTAATAATTACATCATCATTGTGTCATTTATAAATATATTTATTTTATGATTAAAAATTATAAACTAAATATCATTAAACCTAAAAACATATTTTCTTTCTAATTAATATTTATAGTCAAATATATTAATTTTTAAACACCACATTAAAATTGTTTCAGAAAAAAAATACATGTTTATTATATTTTTGTTTTTAGTTTAAATGAAATGTTATTAATGTAATTAACATAACCAAGTGGCATCCAAAGGCCAAATGTTCTTTAAATAGATATTATTGGTAGTCCTTGACTCATCCAATAAGGTTAGGACAAGTGTATGGTAATTTTATATTATTATAATATTATTTTTACCTTGAATTACCATATTTCCCTTTAACCACGATAAATAAAAATTAATAGTTATTATTCACCAAAAATTATTTTAATCCTACTAGACCCATTTTTACTTAATGATGAAAAACATGTATTTTAGATTTTTAAAATTATGTTTAATTAAGTGTTATAATTAAATTTAAATGAAAAAGTTGGGTCTTCTAACTACTATGTAGTGTTTTTCAGTATTCATCCAAAATTAAATGTTATAAGTAAAATAAAAAAATTCAACAAAAGATAATTTTGATTTTCAAAACTTAAAAATGATGTCTGTATTACCAAATTTATAATATAAATGTTTCATTAATTAATTTAATATTAACATCCATTGTCAAAACTAGAAAATGTGTTTTTAAGAATTTAAAACAAAAAAAAATATTTGCATGTGTTTATGTCCAATTTCAAAATGAAATTACTTACACTTTCCAAAATTATATTAAATGGTAAAAATATAATAAAAATACTATTTTAAACCACTTAAAAATATTATTTAACCATATAAATAAATCATATTGAAAGACATATTTGACATATAATGCACTCTTTTAAACTATTCATTAAAAAATTATCATTATTAGAAAAATACCATTAATATCGCAAAGTACATTTTTATATCCCACTTCTATAGAATAATTTTTTTGTCAAATTATACATATAAAAGTAAAAATATTAGATTTAAAAGGGGTTCTTCATTAAAAGGCTCAAAAAATACCTTTAAAAAATAATAGAGTAATTATGCTTAAAATTGTATTCATTCTCATGTTAAGCCTCAATATTTGATTTGATAAATGTAAAAATATTTTTCATATAATTTTAATTAAAATATTTTTACTTTTTTTCAATCATACCAATAAAGAAACTTGGCATTAACATACATTTAATATAATATTAATATATTATTATATTTTTTCAGTATGACTAAACATTGTATGCAACATAAGAAGTCTGAGAAACCCATTGTTGCATGTTCGGTATTCCATCGAAAATAGAATCCCCTTTTATATTAAAATTTGAATTTAATTTACAAATATTAATAAATATTAGTATTTCATACTCTTTATTTACCTATGATGTCACACTAGGTGATTGGCTCCCAAGTATTTTATTTCCATTACTTAATATTCCATAAGAAGTTGCGTAAATGACCTCATGCAAATTGATTTCACAATATTAATAAAACTGAAAGGGATTATTGTGTTCCCCAACTCATAATTTATTATATAATAATTTTTCTTTTTGTTAATTCAACTAAAAACCCATCTTTTCAGTGAACGAACTCTAGGAATATAATGAAGAAGTGGCTAGACGTGCTATATGTTTAGAAAATTCTTACATTGATATTAGTTATGTGATTTTAGAGGGTATATAGAACATGACAAATCAGTGGAATAGGATGAAGAGGGGTTCTCTCCACAACAACTATCTTGGTTTTCACTTATTTGGTGAAAAGGTGAAAAGGCCTCCATTATAGGGCTTATATCTTGGTATTGTTAATAAAATAGAAATTTTTAAAGGGAAGGAAATTCCTTTTGATGAAAAGTTTTTTATTGTAAACTCTCTATTCACATAAAATATTGTTTATTCTCTTTCAATATACAGATAATCAATGGATCTATATTAATGATATTCACAGTGTGGTCCAGAACATTATATAGACTAGGTCGATTATATGATACTAATTACTATTTTATGGAAGGAGCATAATAAACAATTTGTTTTTTAGTCCATGGGATCATAGATCACAGTATTTCAAATAATGTTATTATCTTGAAATTTATATGGAACATTAAATCCAATTATCTTACTATGTATTTCCTTCCCATTAGGTTTAAATAAAGATTTCACGATAGATACATATATTATCTTTCCACATATATCTATGACTCCAACATAAAATCATTTATATAGATCACATGTGATACTAACTTTCATGTATTCTATGCCTCCAATTTTAATTGTTAGACCACTAAATTGATTTTTCATCCACTATAAGAAATATTTGTGCCTGGAACAACTGATTTACACATGTCGGTTAATGGAATTTTTCATAATTTCAATCTTTTAGAATATTGAACCCACCATAGGTTATGGTATCTATTCGAAAAAATACCTTTATTGAATATTATGACCATGTATAGAAACCAAATTGATTTATTCATTTCAACAACAAGTATTTATATAATATATAATGTGGGTGTTCCCCCTAACCACCATCCAGACTGACGCAGTTCCACACCCATTTTTTACCTCCATCTCAATATATTATCCTATAGAAGATTGAGAAACCTCATTTTATGACCCATAATCAACTCAAAATGGATGGTTTTATCTTTTTCATCATTTTTCCAATGCAAGGGTGCTGAATAATGTTGACAACACCTATTCCCCTCATGATTTTCACATTTTTTTTGGATGTCAATCAGTTCTTTTATTGGTCTTCCGATTGACCTAGTTACATAGCTGCACGTTTTAATGGAACAGTGTTGTACAAGTAATTGTAGTACACAAGTTTATAACCTATTTTTGGCAGCATCCTCTGATGGTAGTGTTGCATTATACAGATCTCATAATAATTTTATTTTTTATTAAAAATACACAACTCCACACCTAGGAATTATCTCCATCCATCAGGATGTATTTTATGGATTTATGCTTCAATCCTGATGCAATAATAATATCATGCTTGAAGTGAATATATTTAGACTCCTATGTCTGTCAAGATTATCGAGAATAACAATAATGTTCTCGTAAAATTAATGAATACCTCTAATAAACCCGTGCACCATGTTGAACATTTATGGGGTATCCTCTGGATTACTTGGGCCTACGAGTTGTGGAGGTGTCTTCTGAACATATCATTATTTTGTCAAAAGGATTTTTTAACCTCTACTCTATGATTAGAGTTTTATATAACAAAGATTTATGGGGGATGTCACATGAATTAGTATATAATGTCTCAAATAACTAGAACATATAATCTATAGAATACAAACATGACATTACTATGCATGATATAAATGAATAACCAAGAAATGTGTCTTCACGTATTTGACCTGATAGGTTTTGATTCCTTAATTAGTTCACTCAAATATATTTGGTTTTCTCACATGTTTACAAGGAGAAAATCAAAAATAAGATTTCAAATAAAAGATATATATTAAGAATATGGACATGATATTGTTCTTCAAGACCCTGGATTATTTATCCCCAATTTTGGAAGATAATGTTTTAGAAAATTCAATAATTTATTTTTAACAAACCCATGTAATATTTGCACATCCTTTGTTTATACAGATTTCATACAATCAGTTTCCACCAGATCCTATATTTTTTCATTAGTTGATGATTTTTTTGAATATTATAGGTTTATAATATATTTTATTCTATGTTTTTTATGAATTTAGTGTATAATTTTAAAAACATTACATATTATATAAATGATGTTTCAGTTTTTTATAGAACTAAAAGACAATGTAATGTATTTTTGTAACAATGACATTTTTTAATAAAATTTTTATGCTCATGTTTTTGGGGATACAATTTTTTAACCAATATCTCAATAATCCCATTATTTCTCTTATTATTAATATGTTTCTGGATTGTTCATATTTTCAGTTCAATTTCCTCTCATTATCAGGAAATGAGATTCAAATATATTTTTATGGAAAATTGAATTAATTTTTCTCTTCACTACAAAATAATTTCTACTCAAAATAAATATTTTATAAATAATTTTTTAATAATTTATTAATATTTCATATATGAATATTTAAATTAATTTTTTATCATGATTGTGTTTTTTTAAAAAATAATGTAAAAGCGATATTATAATTATTTTTACAAATTTGTTACTTTTGATATTTTATCATAATTTTAAAGGGAATATTATTATAATGTACATTAATTTGAATATGATTGAAATTATCCCAAGTTCCCAATTTTTAAAAATATAATTTATATGATTAATATATTATTTTAGAAAAAAAATTCTTGGAATATTATTTCAGAACAATTTAAATTTTTAGGATGTGATTTCAAAGTATGCAACGTATTTTCAACATGAAATATTTCATGTAATCTTGTAAAATAATTTCCAAATATTTTAATATAAAAGATGATAATTTTTATTTTCTTCTAATAGGATTGAATTCATCCACACATATCAATTTTATTTATTGTTAATTATTGTTATTATTAGATTTTTATGATTCCCACTAAATTTCCAATAGTTATATTATGATAAAACTGTAAAATATATATGAAACCAGTATCATTTCCTTGTGTTAGGAGAAATGATTAACTATAATGTGGAATACACGTCAATTGTAAAACCCCAAGACATTACAATATATTCCATTTATAATAAATATAATTTTTCATAATACATTACACACAATTTTTATGATACGCTACACACAACAATGCATGAAATTGAGTTACACCCAAAACAAAATTTTACAGACATTTAATAGAGAAAAAATTTTAAAATTAGATTTTGAAAAGTTTATTAATTATTTATTTAAAAATATACATCATTTTTTAATTATAATTGTTGAAATAATATTAGGGTTATTTTATAAATTTGTGATAAAACCCCGTTTATCATATTAGTATTAGTGAATGGATTTTAGATAAAAGTCAATATTTAAATTTTAATAATTAATACATTAAAATTGTATATTAAAGTTATTTCAAGTTATATTAGATAAATTATATATATAATAATAAATATTACTTTATAATAATAAATTATAGATTGAAATTGATTTTTAAAACATAACAAACTTTTGAAAATTTTACTAAATTAAAAAAATGTCTATTTAATCTTCTCTATGAGATTAAAATTAACCCTAATTTTCCAAAATTGTTTATAGGTATTTGAAATATCTATCATAAAAATTTTGTATACAATTTAATATTTTTTTTAGATAAGATAAAAATAATTTTTATTACGTAATATAATTGTGAATGTGATTATAATTTGTTATGTTGATTGAGGTAAAGTTAATCTTAATAAGGGACCCCTCCTCAATATTAATGACCCAAATTAACATGAAAAATTCCCAAATGAAAATCATCTAATAATTCATCGATATTCACAAATGGTTATGAATTTTTGTGTTAATCTGATATAAGAATATTGTTTTTTCTTATATGAAATATTATGTAACAAAAAGACAAATGATGAACTTTCCATAACATTAAAATTTTAAAAATACTGCGATTTGTAAAAAACATCATATATTTGGTTATTTATATCATTATGAAATATAAATGGTTTAGTTTTATAATAATAATTTATAAATAACATTTAGAGTTGGTTTACATATTAAAAATCAATAAGAAACGCCATTGTAGTGATTATTAAGTTAATAATTTACTAAAATAAATTATACAATACTTATTAAATGTGAAACTAATGGATTGAATTATTTTATTTATTTATTTTTTAAGATTAATATATCTAGTAAAAAATATATAGAACTAATATATATTAATTAAAAAAATATATTAAAATTTTAAAAATAATAATGAATTTGTTTTGAAAATTAACATTATTTTTATTTTACAATTATTGAAATTTAATTAAAGGTATTAAAATAAATAAAAATAATATATTATGAAAATTTATTTTATGTATTAATAAATATTAAATAAGGATTATTAATGGAATGATTTTGATTTTATAAATATCATATTGACTAATATATTGTAATAATTTTGTTATCATGGTTTGGGTTTAAGAAATGTATTAGAAGGTCACATGTTTTTTTTAATTAATTTCCATCACACATGAGAATATTATAGGAAAAATTATATATAATATTAATAATTCATTAGATATATATTTTCAATTAAGTCATACTTTATTTTAGTCATAATATTAATATATTTTTGATTAGAAAACTATATGCTTTAATAATAACCAAAATGATAAATTTTGGGAATCTTAGAAGTTAGTGAACCAACTTATTGAAATTAACATATATTTTATTTGTGGATGTTTGAATAAAAATTTATTTCCATTTATTCAATTATTTTTCAATATTTGTGTAACAGTATGTGTGGTATACCATCCATTAATGAATTCCTTTTGGTATTTACAAGGGTTCCGCTACCCCTCTACTATAAAAATGAAACCATTCAAACCCTTACTCACACATCTGAAACCACATTGTTTCAACTAATATCTACCCACACAGCCTCCAAAAATATCTTACCTAGTCTATTTATCCCCATTTTCATGTAATTATTACCAAGAAGTCATGTTTGTAAAATCCAAATGATGTTACCTCATTAAGAGGCAACACCTTCTCTCAAGATATTTTGTTTCATTTCCATTTTCTACTCCCTATAATCAATTTATTCTATTATTTGATAATAAAAATTGTATCCTAAATATATTAGGATGTTTATGTGAATTTTTTTTGATATGCACTTACATAGAAATCTATATAATGGGTAATGAACATACTATTTCTTTGTGTGTCGAACAACTTCCTCAAGAAAAAATGATTGTTCAATTTTCCCATACCACCTCTCATGGTGGCCATTATGAATGAAAATATATTTATACATGTTATTTATTTTATTCATAATTTAATTATAATTTTTTATTTTTTATTTACAATATTCCTTTATTTTTTCCAAACATTTTACATAAAATTATTTCTTTTGAGGATGCGTGGACTACCACCCCCACAAAGTGATATGACTCATTCAAGGAAAAAAGTTAATGTAAAAGATTGTATGAATAATCCTATGTAACATATATATCATATATACGATACTGAAATTTTAATATACATATATATTATTTAGTTTTCAATCTATTAATTCATCAATGAAATGAATGTATCATTTCTCTGTACATACGACCTCGCATCTCCAAGAACATGGAACTTAATTTCTAAACAAAAAAATTTGTTAACTAGTAAGAGTGAAAAATATATTTAATATATTTTATATTAACAAAATTATTTAAAATATCAAAATGATTACCCCATTATATATTTAATAAAAACAATAAATAAAAATGAAAAACTAACTTGTGAATCAATACAATTTACTTCCAAGATATTCAAGAATAACAAATGATTATTATCTAACGAGAAATAATATATAATATGAAATTAATATTTGATATTATAAGCATGATTTTTTTTCTATTAGTTATTAACATATTTTAATCCACTATACAGAATTCAAAATACCACACAACAAAATGTATCGATAATGTTACTGATTTCATCTAAATTTTCATTCCACTGAGTTTTGTTTCTCTTATGCACTAGTCACATTAATTTTACGTATATAAATCTTATTAAAATGATATATCATGAATCTTCTTATTTTTATTATATTATATGTTTCATTTAATTCGTCATGAAATATTATTTACATTTTTCAATGTGGTACATGACATGTTGTAATGATCAAATATTATTATTTCTCAACAATACATTTATTTTAATACCTCATTTTGTTACATAATCTCCTCTGATTTGTTATAGGTTAATATATAATATTTATTCAATAAGTATATTTTATAAGGAATAATAATTATTTGATATAATATGAATGTTTTGGACCTGAAATACATTGGCTGCAAACCGATTATTGCATGCCCTATGGTTTAGATATCTATTAATGAAATCTCTATGTGTTGGGGTCCGGTTAATAAAGTCACATTAATGTATCAATAGCCTCATGAGAAAAATTAGTTGGACGATTATTTTAAACACTCTCTTGAATGTTAAGGTATCAAGTTCATCGGAAACATTGTTTTACAAAAATTGGAATTTCCATTATTGTAAATTCTGTTAATGTTTAACGATGAGATTTTTATCGATATATCGATGATTTAATTCCATTTTCAGTTCATAAATTTTATGTCATGAATTTTTAGTTTCTTACCTTGTTATATTTGTATTGACTTATCTTGATATTTTAATGGCATGTGTGATTAGTTATTTACATTTCCATAGTAATTTATTCATATTGATTCATTATTTATTCCCCTTTACATACCCATAATTTGAATTATATCTCACCCTTATTATGTTTCTTTTCCTGTGTTGTTATGAATATATAATTGAAAAACTGTTCAAGGAAGTATTTTATTTCTTTTTATATTTTATCATGTTTTTTAAAATATTAATTTTCTTCTAGTTATGATATATGTAATCTATATTCCCAAGACTACTAAACTAAATGTTCCGTCAATAATTATTTACTTGTAATCAGGCCAAAGTAATTAATTAATGCATCAGTTTTGAATATCTTTGGTCACGGATTTATAGTTGATATCAAAGTATGTTTAAGAAACAAACATGGAAATTTGATTTAGAAAACTTATATAGGGATCAAAAACCTATGTTTTAAATTGATTATATGTGATGTAGAACAACCTATTTTGTTGGTATGGTTTTGATTATTTTGGAATTTCAAGAAATGCATCCCTCTTTGGATACTACATATATATGTGTTTATGGATCAGATGTACTTAGGAGTAATAACTCTAATATGGTTATCTAGGCCATACTAGAGGAAACCTATTATATGAAAATGGGAATTAATTTGAATCTGGTCTAACACTGACATATGATACTCTTTGGATAATTCAAATTCTAGTTACCTAACATTTTGAATGATTTAAAATTAATTATTTCTCAAAATCCACCAATGTTTATGAAAAGGGTTTTAGAATGAATAAATTTATTTGATATTATTTTACATGTTTAGAGTTATAAAATGTTTATAATTTCTTTTTATAATATAGTATGTTTCATTATCATAAAATTTATACTAGATGGAAGAAGTTTATAAATGCTCATTGACCATATAGATATTTTCCTACTGAGGATGTCAATGTATATATTTTTACAACTACGAATGATATAGATATATTAGTGATTTTTTTTAATTTATGACTTATATACATTACCATATGGAGAAATATATTCCACAGTGAGAAACCACTATATTGTGTCTCTTTATCTAGATATAACTACCATCAATTAGTGGCACTAATAAGAAAATTGTAGTTATTTAATGGAATAAGTCTGTAGATAATATACATACAACCATAGAATATAAAGAAAAAAGAAAATTATAATCTTGTGGGCTATTTTATACAAGGTGATCTTGAATAAGGGTATTCCTTGATCCACAATATGTAGGAGGATGATGGAGTTTAACTCATGGAATAGTTATATTTAAAGGATACATTCTTCAATAAATAAATCTCTCATAATTAGAATAATGAGTTATATAGACTGTTTCTTAGTATAAAGAAAAATGTTTAAGAGAGTGTTGTTGGTTATAAAGCAACATATACAAGGTTTTATGTGTATTCATGTGATTATATATATAACATAGAGTAAAATATATTCCACTTATTTTATGGTCATGAGACAAATATTTTTAGGTAATTGGTCTTGAATAATTTTTTGTCTTATAAAGAGATAATTTAAAATGCTATAAAAATAAAAAATAATTTTTAGTCCAAATTTATTAAATGAAAACTAAGAGAATAAGTGGTGTTTTGATCACTATGAATGAGGGAATCAATAAATTAAAATGAATGGAATGATGGATTTTCTATCCTGTGATAACTATGGAATGATTCACGTAGGTTAATGATTGAATGGATAAAGAATTTTTTATATGGGATGATAAAATGGTCAATAGGCAACAGAATGTAAGGGGACAAATATGATGAACGATGATCAGTGCTACAACAACAAGGGGATGGGAAACTATGCAATGAAATTCCTCCAGTATCTATAGAATATTTCTCCAATGATAATAGTGGATAAATGTCAAAAATACATTTTTAACACAACCGATGTGGAATGATTAGTGTATTTTTTTATTTTCCTCCAAAAAATAAGTCGTGATTGATTTTTTATGATGTTCAAATCATATAATTTGTGAAATATATATAGATTGTTCTAAAATACCATTTCATTAATTATTTTAAATCATACACTGAATGTTACTAGGAAAATTTAATTTGTAGCAAGTAAAACATATTGTATAACAGATGATTGAGGGAATGAAACCATTTAATATGTCCTTGATGTTGAGATAATGATGATGAAATTATTTATTTGGATATGTGTTGAATCCACTAGAATTTAATAATAAATTTTAAAAAATTGATCTATCATATAATTTATATTGTTTACAACACTTTTGGATTTAAGGAATGTATCCAATAACATGTATATTACAAAGGGAATACAGATGAATGAATTTTTATTAGATGGTTTTATATAAAAAGATTTATAACCACATTTCATGAGGATATATGATGATGGTTTTCGCATTTTTGAAATGTAAAAATTTCTGTTGATTCATGTTTAATAATGTATATTGATAAGTTTTGTGATATTATTTCTAATTTATTAGATAATAATATTTTGGGAATTATTACAATTAATGAATTGTTTTATGATTATATTTGAACTTGTTTTCATATATTTTGGTAACACTTTCCCATATTTTGCATCATTTGTTAATATGTGAGATGAAATAGTTCCTAGCATAATAAAAGGAAAAAATAATGTTTATAAAAATGTATATTTATTATACTCATAGAGAGTTATGGAATTATTAATCCCTAGAAGAAATTTTCAATAAAACAAATATCATCGTACCATAATTTTCAATGAATCAATTGGCCTCTAAAATTATAAAAAAATTATGGACTTTTGATTGTTACCTTTATCCAATCTATGTTATCTAGCTACCTCCATCATAATGTGATTGTTTGATTCTTCATTGGTGTCCATATTTTTATTTCCCTAATATATTATACTAATAGGGACCCTAGATATGAGACCGTTTGAATTTTTATTCTCTATTTTTAATAATATCTATTAGTAACCCTATTTACTATGTGGGTATTTTAATAATCATTATATTCAAATATAAATCCTCAAATTAACCAGATAAATTTTATATTTAGAAGAATAATTTTAATTAAAGAGTGTACAATGTATCCCACCAATACATTAAAATATTTTCAATATTGAATAAATAAAATTTATTATAGAATTACTTATATTCAATTTTAGGCTTCTGCTACTGACAACATTGAATTAGCATTCTTTTCATGCAAGCTAGATTTTTATAGATTCTTAATATATAATCTATTTTAATAATAAACATTAACACTATTAAAATTTTTTGATTGAAAAAACCTAATTTTTATTTCAAAATATTGAAATTTATTTGGGGGATTTTAGTAATTTTTATGAGAGATTTATTTTTTTATAAATAGTATATGTTACAACTTTTAAATTTAAAAAGTTTACTTAATTTATTTATTTATAATGTAAAATATTATTTTAAATGTATGTTAAAGTAAAATAAGATCAAATATATATATATACAATTTACTTAATTATAAAAAAATTAACATAGAAATTGATTATAAAAGATTAAAAAACTTGTTACTATTTTACTACCATAAAACCCCTCAATTTCATCTTTCCTTCGAGATTAGCAATAATGTTAGTTTTCCAACATTTTTGATTGGAAATTTAAAAATATGAAATATATGATTGTAACCATTATTTTATATGTTTTTTAATAATACTGCCTATATATTTTTCCAAAATAAATAGTGTATGTGATTAAAATTATTTGTGGTGGTTAGGGTACAATAAATCTTAATAACGGATTAATCCATAATATTAAGGATCAAAATGACTTTGAAACTTGTAGAAATTTTATTGGGGAAAAATAATTCAAACACATCACCACTTGGTAAAAAATATATTTATTTTGATATTATTAAATAGTATTTCTTTATATAAATAGTTAATTAATGGAAATGATAAATGGATATTTTTCATATCATTTATATTTATAAAACACTAAGATATGTAAAAATATATATCATATATTCTATTATTTATATATTCCGGAAAGATATATGGGTTTAAGTTATCATAATAATTTATGAATAATTTCTATAGATGGTTATGATACTTAAATTCTTAGTAAATTCTATTTAATTTATCACATACTTAAATATTAACTAAAATAGACGATACTAGATATTTTAAATGATCTATTAATTGAATTAATTAATGGATTTATTATGTTTTTAGAAGAATATTCCATGTTACAAATCATTTAAACTAATATATATAACTTAATATTTTGAAATTAACATTCAATAAATAATTAAAAATTAAATGATAGTTATGTTAAATGAAATAAAATATTATTAATTAATTTAAAATTAATGAAAATAATATTTTACGAAAAGTAACATTTATATGTTATTATATATTTAATATATTATACTAATGTAACAATGGATAATTTATAATCTACATATTGATATATGTATTGTAAAAATTTTGTTTACACAATCCATGTTTTAAATGTGTTTTCTCGTGTCACATGTGGATGATGTAAAATTAATTTCCAAAACCCGGTAAAATATTATTTAAATAATTAGATATCATATTAATAGTTCAATGGATATATATGTTCTACTAAATATATCTTTTTTTAAATAATGTTTTTATCAATTATATTGTAAATCTATTTTCTTTAATAAAATCCAAAACTATAAAAATTGGGTGTCCTAAATGTTAATGCACCAAATTAAAAAAAATCAACATATTTTTTTGGTATTAGAGGTTTTAATCTACCAGTAAATACCATTGATCCATTATTTTTCAATATTTGAAGCACTTCTGGTGAGGTTGACCACACATTAATGAATATGGTTGATATTCATATGATTTTCACTCGCCCTCTAGTATAAAAAGGCATGAAATCTACTCCTTCCTCACACCTCTAAAACCCCATATTAAGGAAATTATATACACAAAAAACATCCACACATACCTAACCTATATCTGGAAGCCTCTATTTTTATAATCATTCTCCCAAGGAATCCTTTTCTTTATAAACTAAAGGATTATCCCCTATTAATTGGTATCATCTTCTCTCATTCTTTTTAATTTCATATCCATTATCCCCACCCTAAAATCTTATTATTATATTATTTAATAATAATAAAATCATAATAAATATACTAGTATTTTTTATACTAATGGATTATCTTAAATATACACATACATTCAACTTATGGGTAATGAACATAATTTTTCTGCGTATGGTGAACTGCTGCCTCATGAAACATTGATTTATCTATTTCCCCAAACACCTATCATGTTTGTAATTAAGATGAATATATATATATATATATGATGTAAATTTTTTTTATAATGTATTTATTATTCAATAATTTATATTTAGAACATACATTTTTGCTTTCCATGTTCTGCAAATATGGCAATTTTGTTTGAGAATGTGTGGATTACCACCCACTCAAAGTGATATGACTCGTTCATGCCTTACATGTGAAATATTATAGAATTTTTTAATAATAATATTTAATATATATATATATATATATGTTAATATTTTTATAATATAAATATTTATAGATTATTTTTCATTATTTTAATTGAAAAAATAAATGAATGTAGCATTCATGCATATTTACGACCTACTGTCACCATGAACTAGGCAATTCATTTATAATCAAGATATATTATTTAAAAATAAAAATACATATCAACTTGATATATGTGATATAAATATCAGGGATTACATTATGGATATTATGATATCCTTATATACAAAATAATAATATATTCAAAATATACTTGAGAAAATGTGGCAATTAACAGATGATATAGTAAAATAATTAATGATTTTGAACAAACGGGTGATAAGTTATTTTATGAAATTAATAAATGATATTATAAATATGAGTATTGATATGGTATTATTTATTACATATTTAAAACAACTATAATTAAATTTATATACCACCAAACATATATGAAGGATAAGTTAAGGGATTCATTCTCAATTTACATTCTATTGAGACTTATTTATATTATGAAGTAATTCAATATTATTTGTTGTATATAATTCCCATTGATATGATATATCATTAATACAAATATTCTCATTAATATATAAATTTCATTTAATTCTTGAGAAATTATTATTTTAATGATTCAATGTGGTTTGGTGATCATTGGAATGTTTAAATATTTTTTTTCCTTCATTAGTATTTTAATTTCGTCAACCCATGTTGTTACATATCCTCCACTATGGTATTGTAGAAAATTCGATAATCATTATTCAATATGGACATTTTATAAGGCATAATATTTTTTATACATATAAGGAATATTTTGGACATGTAATACATGGGTAAGAAACTGGTTCGTGAAACACCTACAAGTTAGAGACCGGTTAATTCCAGCTCTTTGGGTCGGGGACCAGTTAACAAAATCCACATGATGGATTGGTAGTTTCATGAGAGAATTTTTTGGCCAAATATATTTAACTACCTTTTCATGGTAAATGATTCATTTTTGTGGGTGACATGACAACCGATAAATAATCATTTCATTTATTGGAAATTAAGTTACTATTTATCCATGATAATATTTGTCTACATATCAATAGTTTCATTTCAATTATTTAAATTTAATGGATTTTTTGAGTTTCTTACCTTACCATATTGATCATTCAATATCATGTAATTTGAATGGATTATTTTATAATTTATTTACATTTACGTGTTAATTTATTCTTATTGATTTGTTATTCCATCCACCGTACATACCATTTTTCATAATTAGAGCTCACCCATATTCTATTCCCTTCACTATGTTATGAACAAGAAAATTATTATTAATCATATGATGATATATATTGTTATATATTATTATGTATCATGTTTGTAATTACTAATTCCAAAGGAAATATGGGTATTAGGTTTGTAATTTGGATTATGAATACTGCTACTCAAAATAGTCAATTAGGATTTTATTTAATGTAATCATGCAAATACGATAAAGCAATGTATCTATCCTAATCATTTGGGTTTGAGGAGTTACATGAATATATAGTGATTTTTCAATATGATGACCCAAAACTATATATAAATATAATGAATTTGGTTTATAGTGATATATATGGTGATAATAATATATATTATTAGTGGTCAAACGATTTTATTAAAAACTCTACCCACTATGATACATTTGGTTGTGATACCTGATTATGCATACAACGGTATGAAGAGTAAAACCAATCCAGAAGGATAATATTGGATGTTATCATTGAATAAAAAAATTCTTTTCCATCATTTTTATTATATCAAAACATTTTTCTTAATCCATTATTATTCTCTAATAGATTATATTATACGATTCCATTGTGATTCTTGTACTAAAAAATATGTAGATTTCTTCTTAGAATTAAGATAATAAACAAATATATATATATAGTCTGGTATTCAAATTATAAGATAATGTGATCAACCCATTAATCTCATGTTACATATAAGATATCATTAAAATCACCCTTTTATCCTAACATGGAATCTATGATCAACAATTATTTTTCTTCCTTTACCTTTTGTTTGAAGAATAAATATATGTATAATATGTCTATGATGGTTGATAATATTGAATTATTATGTGGTAAATTATGTATATCTATTTTTAATTATTTGTTTAACTATATATTTTTCAAACAACAACTACAAAATATGATTATGGAATGGAATATAATATTATCTAATGATTAAATTTGAATATATTTTAATTTCATGGTATAAAAAATATATATTCATATTATAGGAAGCAGAAAATGATTATGTTATATTTGGAAATCAGAATTGGAAAATATTATTGAGATCCATTTTGTTAATCGCATACATATGATAATAAATTATGTTATAGAATAACCCCCATTAAGCCTCAATCATATATCATTTAAAAATATAACATGTATTTATGGATTGTGATATACAAAATTCATAATTACCAGTAATCGTTTTCCAAGTCATATCAATCATGATCAAATGAAACATCATAAACTCATATATTGAATTGATAAATAATATTGGTATCACAGAACATTTAACCTTTGAACACATTGAGAGCAATTAAATATTATAATTAACATATTTTAAACTTCAGATAAATAATTATTGATAAAACAACCATAACCTAAATCCATGAATCGATATTTGGGTGCATCCATCTTATAGGATATAAAAGGTTCACTCGAAGCTAATTATGTACACTAATCATTTATAATGTTAATGAATAGAATTATTTAATATCACATTGATGATTAATATTATTTTCAATAATTGAAAAAACCTTATTATTTTCATAATATTAAGAAAACTTGTAAAAAAATAACTTCAATTACAATCTATCTCGGACATTACTAAATAAATGAAAAGAAATGGGATCCATAACAATCTCCTTGAAAAAAAACATAATCCATCCATGTAAAGAACAGGGATGTTGTTAATAAAAAATATACATAGTGGTAGATATTTAACAAAATGGGTTTTTTTATTAATGAATATAACTACCATTAAAAGTAAAATAATATATTTTGATTTAAATACCAATTTTTTATAAATTCATTTTTTTTAAATAAGAATCAATTAGAATGTATGTTAATTTTAAAATAACTTGAAATATTTAATAACAACCCTTTAAAAAATTTATTATAATACTCTTTATTTATTGAACCAAACATTTTAAGACATTTTGGAAAACAGTTTTGGGAAATAAATTTTTTTAAAAACACATAATTTTGACATAATAGATATATGATTCTAGATTTGAATAACAACACTTTGTAAAATATATATTCCCAAAAGAGTTATAAAATTATAAAATTCGACAAATTATCATGAATATAAATATTATAATATAATTCATGAGAATTATAATATTTCAACATTTTATTACAATCATAAAAAATCTAGATAAATGATAAATATCAACCAAATGACTCACGCCACCTTATTAATCATATATTACAATACCATTCAATGAATATCATTAAATGAAACATATAATAGAATGAAAATTTTTTTATGCACAATATAACCTGCTAAATATTTATTATATATATCATTATAAAATATTGGGTTCAAACATAACAAATGTCTCAAGGAAGTAAATTTGTGAAAAAAATTCATTACAACATTGGTAACTTTGAGACTGTAAAATACTGGAAATATATATTCCCAATTAGATAACCTTAAATTCAGATTCAATTAAAATAAAATATATTCATGTCAATTATATGCAAAAACATCAATAATATATTTTGAATATGTAATATATATCAAAAAATAAATTTGGGAATATAGAAACCATTACCATGAGATCGATTTGCGAGGATTGTAACTTATCATCTATAATAATTAAATTTTTTATTTATTTAAATTCATGAGAAAATTTTAATATTTAAAAATAACTTATATTTCACATATAATGATTTTATGAATAAATACAAGATGAATTATATTGCCATCAGATGTTTGGAAAATATTCAAAATCAATTTCAAAAACAATATAAGAACCTAGAATATGGTATGGACGTTTTTATTTAAACATATATATAATAATATTATTCAAATAATTATAATATTAATTAATCAATTATAATTTTAAAACCTGAAATGGAATATTTTTATGATAAATTAACCATCATTACGATCATAAAGATGATAGGTCATACATATGCATGAGTTAGTTCACCATTTTTAAATAATCATTATATAAAAAAGATAATTAAAATTATAAAAATAATTATATTAATTTAAAAAATATGTAAAATTTATATTAATTAAAAAAACCTATATTTATTTATAGTGATGGAAAATAAATCACATCACATTGAGTAGGCACTGGTCTACATGTCCACAAATGACATTATCACATTTTCATTTTTTGAAATAGTAATGATAAAAATATATAATATTTTTTTAATGATATTTATTAGAAGAATATAATATTTATTTTCTTTATAAAAATTTATTAATTATATTTACCATTAATATCATCTATTTATCATGTTAGTGAAAACATTTTATATCACTTTACTAGTTGGAAGTCTAATGTAGAGACGAGCGATGATACAATATCACTTTCAAAATGTAATATAAAAATTGTCTATATGATATAATATATAAATATGTAAAATTATTCTATATATATAATTAATATTTCATATAAAAATCATTTCCATTCTTATTACTAACCATGATACGGGGGGAATTAAAAAAAGCATCATCTTTTTGGGAGGTGTTAGTCCATTATACACATGAATTATTATTTTATAACCAATTTGATAAAAGTGTCAGTGGGATTAGATCATAACCATAATAAAAAATTATAAACTATAATTATGATATATCATTTTTTATATATTAATAGTATTATAATAAATAGAGGTGATGGATAATGAAATAAAATAAAAACACTTTTACATGAACATTACCTCTTTTTTGGTTTTCCTCATTAAGATTGAACTATACATTGGAATGGTCTTATTTGTACAAAAAATTCTTCATAGATGAGGAGAGATATTTTTTTTTGTTACATTTATGGGATTTAATGTTAAAAAGGGCTTCATATATGTGAATAAGTGGTGGGTGTATTTTTCTTTTTGTAGTTGAGGAAGATATTCATTAATGTAAAGAGACAAAAGTATTAAATATTGGGATTTATCTATTACCTCATGTTATAATAAAATTTTATAATCATATTTAAATGTTACTATATGTTCTATAAATATCATCACCAAAAAAATAATATTTTTTTTAATATTTTGGTTTTTTATCGACTAGGTTTTCTTATTTTATTCAATTTAGGTTTTAGTTTATGTAACTACATTTATAAACTATTCAATTCATTCATTAAGAATAATTTAAAATCATAATAATTATAAAATTTCAACCAACTTATTTGTCATATTAAATAAAAGTTATAAAATAAAATTCCAAGGTTTTTTGGATAGTAAATTTCACATATGTTCTTGTAATATGCAAAAATTATACTTTAACCATAATCGAATAAAAAGGTTTTTTCTATTTATGGGTAAATGTGTTAATTATAAAAGAGAAATTGGTCCATTAATAGACTATATTTTATATTTAATAAAATTTAAAAATATTGTTAATGTATAAATATTTTTAATATTTTTAAATATTTTAATAAAAATATAATTTATTATATAATAACATTAAAATCATTATTGATGTTATTTATTTAATTCAAATATATTAAAATAAAAATTAAATAGTGGAACTAAAATATATTATGTTCATATAAAGGTATCATGATACATTAAACTTAAAAAATAATACAAAACAAAAATTAATTCTATTTATATCACTATTTTTTTTATAATTTATATTGAATCATTATTAACTATGCTATCAATACATTCGTAATTCATAATAATTTAATGAAATAATAAAATCATTAAAAATTGAAGATAAATTCATAAGATATAAAAATTATTTTTGATATCAATTAAAAATTTATAATGACACGTGTTGTGTGTTTTTCTATCACAAAATATTTATAGATTTTAAATATAAAATGAAACATAATTTCATTTTCCTTTGTTAATATATTATATTTTTAAAATTCATTGAAAAGTGTCCCTAAAGATCAGAAATTTTGGATCTAATATCATAAGGGTATAAATAGTTCCATAAAATGTGTCTTGGATAAGTTTTAGGAAAATTTTACATTATATAATATTTTTTTAACAATAATGTAGTCTTATTTTTACTAGAATTTTGTAAATTAAATTAATATTTTTTTCAGTTCTAAAATCGGGTAAAAAATTAATTATAATTTACTAGATAATGTATTATGTAATTATTTCTATTATAGAATCCATTTTTTAATTTTAATTAACATATGTGGAAGATTATAATTAAAATTAATCCCCTAGACATGTAGAGAATGATTGTTTTTGAAGTGAAAAATATCAAACGTTTCTATTGTTTGTATACTGAAATTTAACAAGAAAAATATTCCAAAGACCAATATGAGTTCAATAGATCTATAATTGAACTAAATTTATTTTATGCTCAATTGTTAATATAAATTAAAATTTTAATTAATTTATTTGAAAATATTTATTTTAATTATAATTGTTAATTATTTTGAATATATAGAAAATTGAATTTTTTTGAAAATTACTAGGAATATACCTAATATAATTTAGGTACTACAATTTGTATAAATAATTTAATTTTTTTTTAAAAATAACTAATTTTAAAATTTATTTAAGAGTATGTTAACCATAACATGGTGGAGAAATTATTATATAAATTATATATTGTTTTAATGGTTAAAAGTGGATTTATTTTTATATATTTTATTCAAAACTAATATTGTGAATGTAAACAATTATGTTGAATATTTTAAGTATAAATATCATTAAAATAATCAAATTGGAGTGATTAATATATTTTATTTTTATAAGACACACTATTATACATTTAAATTGATTCTCATAAAACACATCAATTTATTTTCAATAGGGGTTTGATTTATTTTTTCATTAATGTGTAAAATATAATTATTTATATATACAACATTAAACAATATATTCAAAATTTAAATAATTAAACCCATACCAACCATTTTTTTTGAAGGATTTAATGGTACTAAAAATCTTGGTTCATTTATGTTTATCATTGGATAATAAATATGCTATCAATCAAAAAAGTCTCGAAGTAGTTTTCACCTCACAGTAAACAATGTTTTTCATGTAATGAATTATAATCTCAGTGTGGAGTTTCTTTCACACTATGAAATATATTTTTCTTATTTTATTGTATTTCAGTGTTAAATCCCCCCACCAATTAACTTTCCTTGTCATAATTTTACTTTTTTCTCCGTAATCAATGGCTTCACATTTGAAAATACATTTTTAAATAAAAAATAAAAAATATTTTCATTAAAAAATCATATTAATAAAATATATGTATATTTATAATTTTCATATAGAGTAACAAATAACTATTTGAACAAATGCATAGATTGTGGGAAAGATTAATTTTTTTAAGGAGTGATTAATTCAATTGGCAACAAAAAAGTGAATGAACAATGGAATGTTGGGTTACTTGAATCCATAAATACATGATGATTGAAAAGACCATAGTTACATCTTAGATAAAGATACTAGGATATTATTATTTTTCATGATCATTCTAATATATTAAAGTATTTTATTTTACATTCTATATTAATATATTATAGAAATTTAATTACATAACGAGTATAATTCCATCCTTTAATTAGTTTCCATCAAAAAATCATATTTTTCTATTAATGATATTCATTTGCAATTATTTTTTAATTTACAAGGAACCATAATAATATTTTAAAGGACCACATTATATATAGAATCGTAACATGACATATTTTCAATCATCTGAAAATATCCTAAATTAAAATTGTTTGCATAAGGTATTAATATTCTCGAAATAATTATTCTGTCATATGATTGATCAATATTTAATATTCAATTGATTTTCCCCAATTTCATAAATTTTTTTTCAATAAATTAATATCCATAAAAATTAATCATGTATTAATTGAATATTTTGAAAAACCACATGATTATTATTATTTTATCATGTATTATTTTCTGATAAATATACTATTATTCCTCAATTGACACCTCATATGTTATCTAAGTAAAAATACTCATTACCCTTAAACAATTTTCTACTAATATATAAATCATATAAGCCACTTATTGGAATGATATGCTTATCATATGTTAGTAACAGATTCCATCCCCACTACATTTTCAGGGACAACAAAATGTCAAGTAACATATAATTTGTAATTTTATTCATGAAAAATTTATTCCACTATAGTTAACATATCATGTTGATGCTTTGGGGTAAAATTACCATATCCCAAAAAAAATGTATCTAAAAATGTCATTAATTACATAATGTTTTTACAACATGAATACATCAAATGATGTGTCCAATAAATTAGAATTACGATCATTCATAATAATATGTATTTATTATGGTATCCGTAAAAATTAAGATAAAATAACATAAATCATCATTATATTTCATGATATCTAATCCTTTCAATGTATACGAAAATTAATATGGATAAATGTGCACTCTAAGATTCTGTGTGAAAAGAATCAAAATTACATTTCTATTTTTGATTATGGTAATAGTGGCCCAATTTGTTACATCCAAACCCTGTATAAAATTGAAAAAATTATATTATTCAAGCTATAGGACCTTCTAGAATTAGATTTTTATATTATTCTAACAAACACCTACATAACAAATTCATTTTACATTAAAATATAATTTATCCCACTTCAGATGTCATTACCTATTCATGATATTGTCACCATCCATATAAAATAAAATACCGAATATATTTTGGAAGACCAAATTTTTTAAAACCAATCAAAAAGGAAATATATAGATGGTAAGCCTAAATAAAAATTATGGGAAAATTTAAGAATTAACAAATGATAGTTATTATTTATCATAAGAAGAAAGATTGGATATGATGACATAATCAATGTGCCTAAATATAACATATTTATATTTATAACCATCTATATAAATATCATTAAACATGAAAATTGTAATTAGTCATTTAAAATTGTAAATTTTATACAAATCATCAATCATTTTCTTGACGTATGTGTAATGATAAAATGAAACATCATAAAACCACTGATAGAATAGATAAAACATGTTGGTATCATAGAACATCATCTCATGGAACCCTTAGGTAAATAATAATGAACACATATATATACATATCAATATAATTATACGAATAAACTAAAATATATTTCATAGGTGAAAAAAATTATAACCATATTAATTAATTCACTATCTTAGTATACCCATTAAATAAGCTATAACAGTCTCACCTAGTTCTATTTTAGTGAACCCTTCGTTTATAATGTTCAATATCAAAATGATGAGTATATTAAATAGAACTCTAGTTTGTAATTACTCATTGATAAAACCATTAATCTTTTTAGAACATGATTAACTCATTTAAATGAAACAATTTCCTTGAAAACATACTTCAAATAGGATTGCTCCATTGAAATGAAATGGGTTATACAAGAATCTATTTAACAAATAATAATCCATCTAGAGAAAAAAAGGCGATTCAATCAATACCAAATATCCCTAGTTATGTATATGTATCTGTTGGGTTTGTTAATTTCCCTAATTGAAATTGAAATTAAATGATTAGTAAATCAATTTTATGAAACTACCATTTTCATTTTTATTATATATGTTACAAAACATAAAACAATTCCAATGTCCAATTATATTAAACATAATGTAAAAAATGCTAAATTTACATTAAATTATCATTAATTACACTAGTATAATATATTTCATAATAATTATAAGACTATATCAGTTGACACTTAATCCTTCACATATCTAGATAAATTTTTATATTTCAACAAAGGACACTTAGTATTTTAGTGACCTTTAATCGCTATCTACATGAAATAATATCATGAAAATTAAGGTGATATTTTCATTCAAATAAAGGGATCCATGATATAACATGTTAATAGA
The DNA here is from genome assembly GCA_963277665.1 of Viscum album. NCBI lineage: Eukaryota > Viridiplantae > Streptophyta > Magnoliopsida > Santalales > Viscaceae > Viscum > Viscum album. The sequence continues at coordinate 1,973,353,320 of OY728132.1, forward strand.
ACAATATATACACCTCATAAAATTATATAGGTCTATAATATAACAAACAACTGAAAAAGGAAAATTATGAAAAATATTATTTTCTATGTTGGTATCCATTATAACATATCAAAAAAATAATAATATAAAAATGATATACAAATCCAAATATATATATTTATAATAAAAATAAAATTAATTCATGTTATTTCTATACAACACAAAAATATAATTGTTTGATATGGAATATATCTCAAAGAAATAAAATGGTGATGAGGAAAAACCTTACATTCACTTATATTTATCATGCTTGTTATTTATCTAAATAAATAATAAATATATTTTAATTATTTATTTAATTTATGGAATTTTTATTTTTATTAATTATTAAATTAATTAATTATCTTGTTATATATAATTATAGAATCAATTATTTTTATGTCTCCTGATTTGACCATATTTTGATGTGTCAATAACTACATAAGAATGTTGTTTATGGTCAAGAAGGTAAATATTTAGACCATATAATTATATTCATGATATATTTATTACAATTATTAAAAAAATTATTTATTTTAAAAAATAATGAATGATGGTTATGAATAATGATCCAACGTTACAATCGTGTAGGTTTTAGGTTGTACATACACATGAGTAACATTTCAATTTTTCAATAATCCAAATGTATATAAGTCATATAATATATTATATTTATAGAAAGTTAATTATTTAATAAAAATTATTTTATTTATTTATACATATATATATATAATTCTTATTAATTAAAAAAGAATAATGTTGCTTTATGGAGGCTGTAGTCCACACATCCAGGAAAGACAATATCACTTTTCTAGTGTTTTAAACTGTATTAATCAACTGATATATTATTTTTATATAAATATAATTATTTAATTAATAATATTATGATCTCATTTATATAATATATATTCATTACAATTAACAAAATTTCTTTATACGTAACATGATTGTGAAAAATGTTTCACATCACTTCGTGAGGTGGTAGTCCACCGTACAAACCTGAAAATTTATCGTATCCTATATGGAATGGAATCAATAATTATTTATATGATATAATAAATAAAGAATTAGGATTATATTATCAATATAATAAATAAACTATATTAATAGTATGTTATAATTATTCCATACACTAAAAAGAGGTAATCGAGAAATGACCAACATTGTTTTTTGATGTGTTATTCCACCCAAATGATGAATGATAATTTAGAAACCCATATAAAAGATGTAGGAGTAGGTGTAGGTTTTAACCATACCATAACATAATATTAGTATATTTATAATACAATAGTTATTATATAAAAATTTATAAGAATATTTTTTAGATGTGGAGGAAGAAATATAATAAAAATGCTTTTAAAAGAACATTATCTATTATTCGATATCCTCCATTGGATTTCACTAAAACCAAGAAATAATTTTTTTAATCAAAAAATAAAGATTCAAGTATGAAGTAATTGTAGTTGTAAGGCTACTTGGTAAGGTTTTAATGTTCCAAAAGACATTAGATCTGTAAAGAGGTTGCGAGACTAAGTTCATTTTTACATTTCAAGAGGACTGTCTTTCTTGAAAATACTAAAAATTATATACTATTGGGAGGACACCATTCCATGATGTGACAAAAAAATTTTTTAATAATATATAGGAGGGAATATTTAGCTATAAAACACCACAATAAAAGAAAATAAATTCATTTTTAATCAATTTTTTCCACAACACCTCTGTTTCCTTATTTTTGTTTTGGTTTTTCATTATGGTAACTAGTATTTTAAAATATGTATTTCATCCATTGATAAACAAATAAATTTCATTTATTATAAAATATAGAACCAATGATTTTTAATATGAAATTGAGAATAAAAATATATTCCATGGAGTGTTGAAAATTAAATATAACAGAAGCACATGAAACTTGTAAACACAATCCTTAACATTACACATGGAAATGGTGTTTTTACTATTTATAGTTCATTATGTTAATTTTAAAATATCAATTTTTATTTTAATGGACCATATTTGATAATTATTTAGATTTAAGAACAATTATACACCAAATAATTTATTTTTTAAATTTCAATAATTAAGTAAAGTATATTTATTTATAAAATAACATTATTGTCAACTTTGACATTATTAATATAAAATCATGACATAAGTTCCACATGCCCTTTCCAAAATAAATATTTCAATATGACCTCAGGTGAACCTGTCATCATTTCATAAGTCATCCAACTAGCATAAAGGGTCAAATATATAACAAGGGGAGACTACACCCTCATAATCAATTATGATTATCTATAGATGGAAACAAATAATAATTCAAAGATAATATTCATAACATTGATAATCCCAATTTCATATATCGATCAAAATAATAATGAATACCCCCAAACTAAATCTATTGATATTTCATTCCATATGTGTCTTGTCTCTAATTAAAACATGTAAAAAAATACAAATAGATATCTACCTTAAAATTTCTTGATATCACATTCAGTTCTATCACCCATGCTTTACCAAACGTGGCCATCAAACAAATGGTTCTTTCCCGTATCCTTCCATTAAAATATGTTGTCTATTTTGGAACTAAAATGGCAACCCAGATATGGTGTCATTACAAATTGGTAGGCCACCAATAATGACATATTAAACAATATCCTGTATATAAATGTGTACAAATATTTACATAATTAATAATTTAAAGGAAATAAAAATTAATCAAATTTCATTTTCCAATAATTTACCACATAAATTACCTAATTTCATGATGAAATTTGATCCATCAATACCTATTTCGGCCTATTCTAATGTCTAAACAATATCACATAAAAAGTCACAGATCATTATAACATGGTATTATAGTATCCATTTAATTTATTTTCTTATTATGACTACTTTGAACCATAGTTCAATGATAAAATTTTGAGCCCAGAACACCATTTGTAGCACCACACGGTTGCTTGAATCATCATTCCATGTATCAAAACCCATTTATATCACATATGGGATTTTTAATAATCATTCCATATCCCCAAAAATTATATTAGTCTATATCATATGGTATTTTGACGCATACATAATATTCCCAGACATATCATTACATTTGTTAACAGTATAACTAATATCAGAACACCATATATCACAATTTCGTATAGCTCAAGGTTAAGAATCATTAACAATTTAATAAAATATTATAGTTTTGGTGTACCTATTAATTTTATTATATAAAAATGTTTTTTTCACATTAATTCACCTTAAATAATATGAAATGTTCTCCATTAAACCATTTTTCAACATTTAGTCCAATTAATCTATATCTCATTATTATTGTTCCAATAATCATATTAATCCCATTAATCCCACAATTAGACATCCCATTAATTAACCAATTAAAAATCCATTCAATTGAACAATTTAGAACTTATTTAATCAAACAATAACAAAGTCCATTAATTAATTAATTGACCAAATAAGTAGTCTTACACTAGATGAAATTTCTAAAAAAAAACTACAATTTCAAAATTGTGTATGCATAGATGAAATTGAGACATAGGGAACTAGTAAATCCCTTACCCATATCATGATCATTAAAGAAAATTTTTTGATTCATAATTCTTGAAATTGAAATGGAATGATCAATTTTACAACTAAAAATAAGATTTAGAAGAAAAATATAGATCATGAAAAATAGGACAAAGATGCCAGAAGAACAAGATATAAACCATTTATAATGGAGTAAATCAGCGACTGAAATGATGACACAAATACAGAAGATGAGAAAAAAATAAAAATGATAATACATAATAGGAAAAGTTTAGACCCAACAATAGAATATTGGATTTATCAATAAAGAAGTTTACAGAGACATAAAACACTCTTAGAGGATACAAAATGTGAATAAAAGTGTTTAGGCCTATGTTGTGTTAAAAATGAGTTAATACTATGGGTTTAATGATTTTTTATATAATTTTTAGATGATTAAAATCTTACATGTATAGTTTCTTGGGAACAGTCGCACGGGTTTCCAAACTCTACACGTTAATCATGCACACTTCCATAGGTAGTACAGTTTCTCATAGGAGGTTCTATAGTTTGTCACACTATACCCCAACCATTATATCCACCTTTATAAAGAGTTTCATGATTTACTAGGTATGGAAGCACAATTTAGGAAAACTGTGAACTATGCAATTTGATTCATAATTTCTCAATTTCACATGAAGCACTATGAGACAAAAATCCAGCCATGGTATACTGAAATATAAGAAATAAAGTAACCCAAAATGATAATTAGACATATGTATAAAATTTTGAGATATTACAATCACTAAATATTATAATATTATGTTTTATTGTTGTTCTCCATAGAATCATTAATATTAAAATATGAAAAGATCATACCACTAATAATGCATGGCTCGTTATGTATCCCAGGTTTCCTCCAGAACATGTCTTTGTTTCCAAAATACATGAACTATCATCATGGTATTTAAACCACAAATTTTGGTTGTCATTATAGAAATAATGTATCAGATATCCCTTATTGGTCGCATCAATCTAACGTTCATCATTTTTCTCATGATCACATAAGGTGGTTAGGGTGATTTTGCTGATGTTTTGACCCAAAAGGACATCTGGAATAGAATTATATTTCTATGGAAGATCCTATCAGTATACCACTAGTGTGATTCTCATTGCAACATCATATAGTACAAAATACATGGGAACCAGATTTTGATATATCTACATATGAATGTGAAAAAACCAGGCGACAAATAGATGGAGACATGATAAACTATTGTATATCACAAGGATCATCCACCTCAAGCAACATGTTAACTTTTGGTACTCCTAACCCTTTACATTTGATTTCAATTAATCTAAAACTTATTTTATTTCTCAGGAAAGAGACTTATATTCAAGAGTTCTTACTCACCTACCTGTATTAAGAATTAATGTTAAATACATATCCAACTACAAATAGCCACATGTGGTTCCTTCTAAATAGTCTTGTGATAACTATAGGTATATGTTAACTACACTATAGGTAAATTTTTCTCCCAAGACCAACTAAATTATAGAACAAACTATCATATAATATAATACGAAAATTGAATAGTATGTTATATCTATACACCTATCAGTGGCTGGAAAATAATTTTTAGAAATACCTATATAATGAGAACATTCTAGTAACAATTATAGAAACAATATGTAAAACACAAGTTATGATTTTAAACATCACATTGTGTCACCCTATGTAGATTTATTATCTCTAATGAATAAATTTCTACAAAATAATCCACTGAGAAGGTCTCCCATGTATGAAAAAAAGGATATATTTTTATCAATCAGTAGAAAACCACAAAAAAGAATCATTCTTGAGATTCATCATTAAGGGACAAAGCATGAAGTCCATAGTAATATCATCTCATCCCCATTATACAATAAAATATATCTATTATAAACCACTCGATCATTGAGAATAAGATTTCTCTTTTTTTAGGTGTTGTATACTCTCATAAATCCTATAAGAACTATTTTCGTACCCATTCATCAAAACTATCAACATAGGTCACAATACATTTTTATAAAAAATAGATAGACTACACAAATCCTGTTTTTAAATTCACGCATCATCTTTAATAGCATAATCATATGTACAACAACATGATTCATGATATAGATGATCCCATCTGTATACATGGTTCAATATGAAGGTGAATCCCCACAATTATGTCATTTCATAATGTACAAAAACATTGTATTCTCATACCTCGTCACTCTGATCCAGCTCAATAATTTATAATCAATTGACACTAATAGAAGGTTCTTCTTCTCCTGGACATCCTAAACTAAAGAATTCATCTAATCCATGAAATTAGTTGTATTCCTCTCATAAATATACTCTTGAACTGTCTAAGAAATTTTTTTCACCATAAAGTATTTTCCACACTGTTTCCATTCTTGAGTATATATAGTAGCTCAAAATAAATAGATTACTTATACTCAACAGATTCCACAGATTCGAGTCTTAATTTGAAATGATATACCATAATATCAAATTATAAATAAAAATTGATAACTTATCACCCAAAAGATAATTTCATCAACATATCAAATCATATCGAACTACCACTAACTAGAGCTTATGTATAAGATAATTATTGTCATGTTTCCTCAACATTGGTGACCCATTAAATACACATTGATCTCCCACCATCATTAATTGTCCGTGTACTATCCAAGATGCATCACAGAACACAATATACTGATTACACTGATTAGGTAGGTTCATTATTATAGTAGATTTTTTAAAATTCATTAACCCATGGAAATGATACTTTAATATTTCAGAAAATTCAAATATAGATCCCTAATTTTCACAACCAAATGTGGTTATGGAAAGAAAGGAATACAAGGACGAACCTCTAATTATATCCCTCTAAATCAATAATTATTTGGATTTACAAATTATTCACGAGAAAATATGATGAAACCATTGCATCTTCCATCCATGGGTCTAATAACAAACATTAATTTGAGATGATGTGAAAAATACATATTCTGGATCTATTTAGTTATGAATCATAAATAGATTTGTTTATAGTAAATTTTCTATCATTGTTCTCATGATAGTGTCATGAATTTCGGTAACATCGTGATTAGTTTGGTATTATCCAAAGACAACATCCAAAAAAACAACCACCAATAGATCCATGTAAATGGGTAATATTTGGTTCAACAAGGATGTATACACTTATAAGGAATTATTTTTCCAGAATAGTATCATGATCAACATATAAATTCGATACATATTGTTCTAAAAGAATCCAGATGTATATCATAATATAGAACACTCGACAAGTAATATTCAAATATAAATTCTATCTTGTAGAAGACAAAACGACCTCTAAACTGATCACAAACATTGTATATATGAGAAAAAAGATCTTAGGTCTTCACTAACCATCAATTTGATAATATATTTTCATGAAATAAGTGGATTGTATCTTCAGGCTTCATAGGAATCAAAATGAGGGATCCCATAGGTGATTCACTTGGATGGACACAGCCCTTATCCATACATTCCTCCAGATGAGTCTTATGCTACTGAATAAATATTGGAGTCCTTGTATTAGGTGGAATGGATGCATCTTATCACATAGAATGAGATCAATTGTAAATTTTACACATATTTTAGGTTTCAGAATTGATAAGTCCTTAGAAAATACATCATATGATAGTTCACAGCCATTTTAATGCATTTTTATTCACAACCACATTTCATTAAAAATAGACTATAAACCATGATTGTGTGGTCCCCATGTTACTAATAAATTAGGATTTAATGGAAAAATATTATATACATATATTCATTAAGAACATAATGATCCATTTAAGGTGAAATTAAATATACTCCCCAGACCTACACCACTATCATAGTACAATTTCTTTTTCCCAAAAGTCCCATTTCCACTACCTTTACAGCTACATCTAGTATAACTATAACAATTAAAATTATATGGGGTAAAATATACTCTCCAAATACATTATGTCTACATATTAGCACCTTCACAACCCATTTATCATGGATTCATATTTATCTCTTCAAATGTTCTATCCATCCACATTCACGACATATGAATGTGGTTGTGGGATATTTTTATAAATGTGAACCATCATAAAAAACTAGTAAAAGGTCACTTATGTAATGAAATCAATGAATTATACTTCCTTCTGGATACTCTTGTTTCTATATCCGTATTTAAAATTCTATAAGAAACACTTCCTACTACTAGAATACAAACATACACTTCGTATGACTGATAAATCTTGTGTTCCCCTGAATTCCAACACCATTTTCACCTCAGATATGATATTAGGATTCACCACAACTATAAAATTATTTTTCCTAAATATGTTATCATGGGTCTCATTCTATTATTTTGGCCCTTCCTAAAACCATTTTTCTATAGTCACCTCATTTTATGCTTAAACTGGAACAATGAACGAATAATTATTAATGTGACTTGTATAATAAATCACAAACATGATCTCTTAGATTAACTTCATTAACTCACCTATAAAATGGTCAACTTACTCTAATGATGAATTCCTGAAGGGGTTAGGTATTATCATGATAGATAAATCTTGAATGTAGCTACCTTTTTCCACATACTCTGGTGATGTTCATCTTGTGTAGAAACTAGAATTATCATATAAGATCATTCAAACAATTCAAAACCCATGTTGGTAGAATTTACATAAATTTTATTATGTGAGACTAGTGATCATGGAATATCTATACAAATTACTCGCCTAGAACTATCAAGGCCTCTAGATCCACTAATGGAGGATTGTTTATAGCCATGTCCTCTAATTGACCTATCATTAGGTGTAATCATAAATGAATATCTCTACAATAAAAAATATACACATATGTTCAAATGTAAATTTCTATCCCATTTATATAATATGGATTCAATTAATCCCATAACATTTCATCCCTCATTCTAGGAAACATGGTCAAAATTGAGGCACTAACTCTACACTCAATTATCCATAATCGATCTTATATACCCCATTGGGTAAAATCAATTCACAATTAATGTATATAATTATTCACAAATTTAATTCATTATAAAATATAATATTTTCTATTATCTTCAACTTATATATTTTATTTTAAGAACCATGTTCATTTAAAATTACTAAATCACAAAAATAATACTCATTTAAACAGTTCAACATAAACCTTATTTTCATGATTTCGAAAAATGTTGCAATCCACAATACAATACTATGTTTCTAGAATGATTGAAGCCTATGAAATTTTCATGAAATACTCTATCTTAATGTATATTATCATTGAATAATAACAACATCACATGAAAAGTGAATCACATGAGGCAATGTTACATCATACTAGAACAAAAAAACATCAATAAAAACAATTCCACCTTATGTGCATGGATTTTACCCTCATACATGTGTAAGATACCTCCGTGAATAAGATCTTAAACAAGGTATGGCTCATAATTTTCTCATTTCTACCATTAGTAAATAATAAATTAAAAAAAAAGATATATTCACTTTGATGGAACATTTAATAATCCTGACTTAAAATTTCCCATGCATGTTCCGTATCTAGATCTCTATATTCTGTCATGTGGTTCTCCCCACATAGTAAGGGTATCAAATTAGGGATGAGTGTTAGATATTAATCATAAAAAGACTATACCCAATTTATCAATGCTGAACAACGTAATAAATAAATAAACAATAGCCCAATGATAATAACCACAACTAGGATAAAACCAATAACACATGTTTTCTGACACCTGAATACCACATCCATACCAGAATTTAGAAATATCATACCATATGTGTCAATAGTTTAGATAAATATGATAAATAATGACACAATAACAACATAACATGTGGGTCGTAAAATCATATTTGTTTCCCTTATCCATGCTCTATCCAAAAATCATCCATCTATCATTGGGATCTTGCATTTATCAGATCAAATAAACATTATGTCTACTCATGTACCACGCTGGCTACCTATGAATGGTTTAAGAAAAACACAATAGGCCCAGACCAATGACCTGTAAAATATTATATAATCTATAAGGGTTATGAATTTTTATATAAATAATAATAAATAAGAAATTAAATACTTATGAATTTTAATTATTCTGTAATTGAAAATATAATATACCATGGTTCATGGTGACACCCAATGAATCAATACCCACTTTTTCTTATGTTTGTGTCTAAAACATATAATATATAAGATCAAAATTCATTATCAAATTGTAATACATTAACCATTTAATTCAATTTTAGATGTTAGTTAATTGGAACCATAGTCCTATTCCAAATTTTTTTATCATATATCACGATGTCTGGCTTACCATGGGTATTGGAGGATTCACTATGTGTCGCACAACCCATTGTTATCACAAATGGTATTTTTAAGCCTTATTCAATGTCCCATGCATGAATTCTTTTCAATCGCATATGGGAACACTAGTCATCAATAATTTTCCCACACACATCTACAAATTTATCACAACATCATTTATATCACACTATGACATTTGACACAATTCCATATACCCTAAAATTTATTTACATTACCTTTTTTGTAAACAACTCATGAAAAAGTGTAACTTTTATATTAATTAACCCAAATAATTTTGAAATATTTAATTAAAAAAATAACATGAATCAGTAAAAATTATACAATTTTTAAATATTTACTCAAATGAAACATTATCCCTCTAATATTAATCCCACATTACCATTAGTCATTTTGATCAATCAATTCAATATATCAATAATTAACCATATCACAATTCAATAAAATGACTAATTTTAGAACCATACTAATTAATCATCTCCATAATCCATTAATTGTTCAATTTAATATCTAGTTAATCAAATTCAAAATGAAAATTCGAAACATGTATAGATATTTAACTATTATTTAAATGTTTTTGAAATAATCAATTTTTTAATTTGTAAATAGACAAATCTCCTAATGATCATTAATTGAAATTCGGTAAGTATGAATTCCCTAAATTTAATCCCAAAGATAAATTGCATAATGAATAATGGGATTTAGAATGAATACATATATCAATATAAAATAAAATTTGTTCCATGATAGCCATTATCTAAACAATTTCCATCCCAGTAATAAACATTCCTAAGGATGAAAATATTTATATATAGAAGTTAGAAAATAATCAAGAATGGATTATATACCATAAAGGTTTCATAAAATTCAATTAGATCTTCAATTAATTAATAATTTATTTCATAGATGCAAAGAACCCTCATAGAGGCATTAAAATCTAATGGTAATTTTTTTCGTCTGATCAGTGTCAAATGAAGTATAATACTGATGGATTATGAAATATTTAATAAATTTTTAGGTGATTAATATATCACATAGTTGGTTTATTGAGAATGGGATCATCATTTTTCAATTATTTTACCTTAATTGTGTGACCCTCATAAGTGGTTTATTATAACTTCTTATAGGGTTCATTTGTTGACAAATCTTGTCATTATTAGGTAATGCTCTTGTGTTTGGTGTGGCATAGTTTGTTGTGGGTGGCTGAATGGTTTGGTGAAACTATGAACTATCCATGCACTTCCACTATTCTACTAAAATATTATATTTCACATGAAACACCATGAAACATAACCCCACCCATGATTATTTAAATTAATTTTAAATGGGTACCTAAAATGTAGCATAACACATATCCCAAAAAGGATGGGATCCTTTATCTAAATTTCTTTTCTAAAAATATCAATGAAACAATGAAAGTAAAATATATTATTTTCATAGTTGTGTATATTGATATATTTATTGAAAATAAAAAATCCCAAAAATTCATTATATTTACCTCCATTTTAATATATTAATTACAATTTATTTTAAATTATTACTTACTAAATAGTCAATGTTTTATAATTTCATAACAATTTAATGTAATTATATCTTTCATTAAAATTTAATATAGTAAATTGTGGTATAAATTATTGTTGTACCTGAAAAATAATATTTATAACTAGACCTATGAAGAATATTTTATCTTCAACTCTTTATATAATTAGAAAACAGATATGTTACATATTTGGTATTTTTTAGTTACTTATTATATTTTTAATATTCATTTAAAATTTTCCTAAGAGGTCATATATTTATATCATACCATCATAATGGTTGAAAAGTATCCAAAAAATCAGTTCTGTATAAGTGTTGGTCAATTTTTACCCCTAATATTCTTTGTAAAATGACTATGTAAACTCATATTTACCTTAACCGTTGTAATTAATTTTAATTCATTTCACAAATAACATTAGTCAAAAAATGAATATTTTTGTTGGATTATATGAAAATATCTAATTCAAGATTTTGAATTCATATTTTCATATTCAATTATAATATGTGATAAATTTTAATTATAAATTCATTCTGTAGACATTATGAGAAGTCTCTTATTAAACAAAAAATGTTACAGAGTTCACATTGTTTTTATATCAAAATTTAATATAAAACTTTATAAATGTGCACCTACTAATTAGATAGACATGATGATAATTCATGTTAAAATATATATTTATTTTTAGAGTATATTAAATAAAATCATATACTTTTTGAAGAAAATGATTTTTTAAAAAAATTAAATGAATATATGCCTTCATTGAGGTTTTATTGTGATTTAGGTAGATGATATGTCAAAGGATAATATATATGATCAACATATTCACATAAATAGTATTTCACCTTATGATTAACATTGTTTTTTTCAGGCATTACTATTTAGAATATATTGAACCATTATTGATAAAATTTAAATATTTATGGATTTTAAATTTTATTAGAACTATTTTGTAAGGGATTAAAGGATAAATAATTATGGAATAGATTATGTGAAACTATAGATAAGTTTTTCAATATAAATGTTTGATTAATCCATAATTGATAATGTCGTATAAATATATTGGTTTGCGTAAATATCATGGGATAAGAGAAATGAGTTTTCAAAAATATGGGGACCAAATTATCTAAATAATGTGAATAATAGTTCATTATGCAAGAATAAATTATCTGGTATACTAATTTCATAGAGTCATACATTATGTGTAAAATTATAATTTTTTATCCAATGGGTGGAATTTTGATTATGGAATATAATGAAATAATGTGACTATATTTCTTAAGTTCATCTATCTTGATTGAAAAATAATACCACATAATTAGTATAATGTTCATAAAATAATATTGTTATCATTGTTATATTGATTTATGATGATTGAATGGAATCTTCAACCATCGTAGATTAATTTTTCTAGTCATTATAAATATCATTATCATGTTATATATCACTCAAAATTATTCAACGTATTTTATTTTTGTCCTCTACTATTATATTTCAATATCCCACAAATTATTTCGATATATGAGACCATGATTATTTGTTATTTATTCTTACATTTTTGCATCCAAATTACAAATTTAATAGTTGGATTTATTATACAATTACATAATGTTGTTTTTCAACAACTAAATTTTAAATTAGTGACCCATTTTTTAGATGAACAAAATTTTTGGGTGACATTTATTTGAGAAATTATAATATTAATACTTGAGATTTTAGAAAATACAACTATTTAATTAAATTTTATGTATTGGATAATGTTGTAGATAACTAGTATTGTGCATTATATGAACCATGATATTTTATTAAATAGAAATAATGTTATAGATATTAATAATACGGAACACATTATACAATTTATCAACACACATATCTCCATTATCATGAGACAAGGTGGAATTAAAATATATTCATAGTCGACATACTCATGAGGCCAAATGCTAGTAATAAATGACAAGTTTTTTAATGTAATATCTATTTATCAACGCTTTTGTAATAAAACAAAATCAACTAACACTATATAACCAAAAATACTCTAATCGATTCATGAATACCATGTAATAAAACTCATGTAGTACCAAACTGGAAACAAAAATAAAGATCAATGAAAATATAATTGAGTACAATGTGAAAAAAAAACATAGAGAATATAAGACACTAATTCCATAGTTCCAACATGAAAAAAGATCCAACTATGAAGTCATGATTACAGAATTAAAACGCGACACAATTAATATGAGATAATTTTCAATTAATCTGGTTTTTATAAAATATATTTTCAAATTCTCCAAAGTTCAAATGATGGAGTTATGTAATAAAACTAATTATGTTTTCCTTAAATTACCTCCCTTATCACACCACTAGGATTCGAAAATAATTAACATTTATATAAAACAATTTAAATAATTTTCACTATTTATATCAAACCTTTATATTTAAAAAAATATTATTCCTGAAAAAATACAAACATGTCCATAAAACCATTTCAAAAACCCATTTTGCATGTCCAATTCCAATCCGCATATCCCCACAAGCATTCCAGGTAAACATTCTTATACAAATAAGAAGTCACATTTTGATCTACAAAGTCATCCCAAGATAACAATATAGCATTTCCATTGTGTCACACACCCGTTCAATAGAGTTAGGTCAATTAAAATGAATAAAACAGAATGATTTATTCATAAATAATGGAATATATATATTTTAAAAAAATCATAAAAAATATTTTTGATAATGAAATTCAAATTTATTTTTTTCCATAAATAAATCCATTTATAAAATAAATCAACATTTCAAAATCATTCAATGATGAAATATTGATTAAAATTACATAATTAATAATACCATCACTAAATAAGGGTTCTATAAAAAACATTACACATATTCCACTATCAATTTACAGAAATTTAAACAAAATTAAAACCATGACATCACGTTATAATAAAATATTTCAATATTGAAGTTAAATACCTAAGAAACATTAGAGAAAACTATTAACATTGAGAATTATTCTAAAAACCATTTGAAAACAAAAATCACAACAAATATATCACTCTATACCATCAATATAGCTAAATTTCTTGATGATTCTTAAAACATCATAGATATGTCAAAAAATAGATAATATATATCAATCTCTAAGAGTGAAGAGTATGAGTTATAATTAAACCTACCACAAATGGATACCTTCCAATTAATCTGGCATTTAACAGACAAATATTTTACCGAGTATCACTCTCAGTTCAAGGAGACATGTATCAATATACATTAAGAATAGAGGAAACAAAGATAGGGACATAATAGTTGAGAAACAAGTTATTATATTGAGAATCATAATATGATACAGAATATTTGGATATTAAATTAAGTCATGAACATTATTGGTGTTTGGTTAGGGAAATCATCTCCAAAACATGAACACGACAATACCTTTAAACACACATCACATGGTTAAAATTACATGGAAATATGAATTGTGTTCCATCAATGAATTTAAATTTGTTAAACTCAAAATAGTTTCTCATGGATGGTCACATGTTTTGGATAAATAGTAAGGATAACCAAATTCCTACCCAGAGATCACATTTTTTCTTTTTTTATAGTTTCCTAATGTTTTTTCAATAATTCAAATAAGAATTCCAAATCTATGAACCAATAAAAATGTCCAAAAAACATTTCATAAGAACACTTTATACTCCCAAACATATCCCAAACACATTATAGACAAAAAATAAATAAAAAAAATGGTACATACATTAAATTATTGTATTACATTCTCCAGAAAAATTAACATTCAATTTAAATTAATGTGTAAAACCATAGTTTACCTAAATGATTCCCCCAAAATTTCCCAATAATTTCATTTTTTCATTCCCATGCTTCTTCCAGAATATGATTATGTTTCAACACAATACACAATTGACCGATGTTTTTCCCACGAAAGAGTTTATATTTAATATATTAAATCCATACCTCCATAATAACCAATATAGTATTCATATATATATAAACCTGATCCAAAACAATCCTATGGTCTGGAATTGGATTTTACAAATTTAATTGAGATACATGAAAAATATATGAAATGAACTAACCCATAGTTGCAAATCCAACTGATGTTTAACCTCACTAAAATGTTCAATTATATCAAATGGGCCTATGTATCAATATGAAAACATTCCTTACATTCCAAAATAATAACTCATAAGCCATGGATATATTTTAAAGAACACATTATATCTCACCATGAAAAAATGATGTTCAATGATGATATAAATATTATTTATGAAAACTAAAAACCCTCTCCAACATTTTCTTGGTCAATTGAGTCTTCTAATTTGTCTCATTTTCATGGACGAGTCCAACAAGTGATGTCTCAACTTTTTTCGATAAAAAATGTGTATAATTAAATTGATTTCAAAATAATTATTTAAAAAGAGCCATGTGTTTGGAATAATGAAAATAATCCTTATACGAGAACCACACAAATTAAATGTGATCCTCCCATGAGCCACCATAATTATATACACATACATTAAATCTTGATTCCAAATTTTACATCATCTTTTTAGATTCACCATCTATACAAGGAATTATATTACATATTTTTAGTACAACGAGTCCTGGTTGGCTCCAATATGGTTATCAAAAAACCAGATTTAACCCTAGTATCTAGGTCTGATCTAATTGAAAATGTTATTACATGCCTTTTTAACAAGACTCATATATCAATTTTCAAAAACACTTCAACTATATGATATTCATGAATATGAATGAAATTGGATGAATTTATGACAATATCCACTATCACCCATATGGTATTATTTTTCTAAACCATTCTTCATACACCAGTTAAAAATTAATGGATATTTACACCCATTTCCAAAATGGTATAGGTAATGATTACTACATACCCAATGGATTATATTTATCTTCATTAACCATCAAACAAGTGAGGATTCCAAAAAAGAACTCATCCACTGTTATTTTCAGTGAGTCCCATAAATATTATGGTTTCAAAAACATATACATCTTCTTTATACTATGACGAATAACCCATTGAGAATGGTGGAAATAATGAAGACGTTTTTCATGGAAATAAATAGATATGACCATCAATTTTCTAACCCAAAACACTGAACTCTATTCTATTTTCCATCCCTCAATGTTCTGCATAACGATTAATATTTTCCAAATAAGAAAAAAATATAAATATAATTTCCCTGACTCGTATAATATCTCAACATAATCAAGAGGAATAAAATGAAAATTTAAATCAAAACACTGCCATAAAAATCTCAGTCCAAGTGTATATCAACAATCCGTGACACTAACCGCCACTAATTTGATTCATATTATTCCAATGGAACATATGAATTTATTTTTAATAAATAATTAATATAAATTTATTTACTCAGATTATAAATCAAGTCATTGTAAAATAATTTGAGATATTCCATCCATCTTCAATATATTTGCATTAAATCCATTTGAGAGAAATTTTTCATCCAGAACTAATGAAGTGTAAACTCTAATTTTTTTTACTAGTTAGGTAATGATGCCAGGTCTTCAAATCGTTGACATTGGCATATTACTAAAAATAATTTCATGGTATTTATTTTCATGAAACTATAACTTTTATAATATATAAGAAACAATATGTTATCCTTTAATAATAAAACATTTCAACTTAGATCTAAATACATGGAATTTCCATGAAATAAAAATATTAAATTTTAAATACATGGGAATTTTACGAGTCTGTGAAAATTGACAGCACGTGATTCTGAGGCCTGGTGTGCTCAGAATCAATTTTTGATGTTTTCTTCGGGTGAGTCTAGTAAATTTACGAGCAGGTTTTTTATAACTTTTTAACCGGTGCTCAGAATTGAAATCAGAGGGCACCGTTTGAACTCAAAGCACTAATATTCGTTTAAGATGACTTTCACACCGATGACATATGGAATGAAATAAAAGATACTTTTGGGGTTTTTAATGAATGAATAAAATAATAATAAAGTAGTATATTTTTTCTATTTAGTTGGTCGCAGCCTCCACATGAAAGTAGGAGGTGGGGACCACCAAACCATAACCTCCCATGAGAGGTTATAGTGGTGTGGCCCACCCGAACATAACCACCTCGTCATGTTTAATATTGTGAGGACCACCAGAGGATAATACCTATTGAACTCCCCATTATGTGGGTAGAGACCTTTTGAGATCCACAAATAATGGTGCCACCACCCCCACCACCTTAATGGAGCCAACACCCAAGCATTTATGTTTCCAAATCCTCCACTTTGATTTTGTTCCAACCACTTGAATTAATTATTTAGAGATAACCTAATTAATTAACCCATATGAATTTTGTTCCAACAATTAAATAATATATAAACAAAAAAATTTGTTTTTTTGGAAATTGTCTTTTAGGTGGAATTTAGGGAAGAGGAGAGATAGGTAAAAATAATGTTCACCAACGAAGAACCTCGTCTACCAAAAATTAATGAAGAACAAGTTCATCCAACAAAGAATTCTAGAAATGATCTCCTTAAATCATCTTCCTCGGGCTCCTATTGATGTGGAATGTCTTCCACAAACAACATGTGAGCTCGGGATTGGAAGTGTGTGGTGAACGTGATGAATGATGACAACTACGTCTTCTTTCCGTGACTTCATCATTGAACAACTAACAAAGGTAGCGGTTAATTTCATTTAAGTTCCATGTTCTTACATTCTTTCAAAACAAATAACGAGGATGCTTTGATTTATGGGTGGATTGTTGTGGTTCACTCTAGATTACCAATTTCAATCACCCTAAATGTGGTGGGTGCGGGCCAAACTAACATTACCCGACACCCTTTGTTTATCACTTTTTTGATATCCTTCGGCATGGCGATGAAACGAGCAGGCGTCGAAGGAGACAAAGACAAAGGACTCGCTATCTGCGGCCTAAGTGATCTATGACACCCCCGTGGCGTCCTACATGGCCACAGGCCGAACCGACCCCAGACGATCCCCCACAGGTCGCACCGCTCCCCGAGTCGAACCGCTACCCCGAGTCGGCCCGTGCCCTACCGGCCTGCATGACGCTTCCCAGCCTCCTGGTGACCTACCTGACGGCCTCCTCGCAGCCCTCTGTCATGCTCGGTTGCCTCCCAACCACCTTCATGCATGCACTCCAACCTACCCAGCTACCACCCATCCTGACTGGCCTCCTCCCTTGCACCCAGCCAAACCGCACAGGCCCATGCGCCCCGCGCTGCAACTGGAGGAAACTACCTCGGCCCTCCAGGCCGAGCCGCCTGATCTGCGCCGCTCGCAAAAATGGCCAAACTGGCCTCGACCTTTCGGGCCGATCAGCGCCCCATGTGCGCATGGCTGAGCCGTCCTTCTATGCCCCTTGCGTCACCTTCGAGCTGAACCACCCATACACCGACCCCTGGACGGTCCACGCCCGTGCGACCAATCTGTGCCCCTGAGCTACTCATGGCCTTTTCTGCCTGGTGGGTTAGGCTGAACCCAACTGGTTGGCCAATACTATGTGAGGACTGGTCGGTCTGACCGGGTCAGTCCGACAAGGTAGGATATGAACCAGTCCCTCTATGATCTTTTATTTATTTTGGGCATATCATTGGCACTAGACATCTGTTTGATGATCCATCAGTGGCGCTGGTAATCATAGAGTGTAACAATACCTTTTCGTATACCCCACTAATGTTCGGGGTATAGTTGAGTTATAGTCAGGTTGGATCATGCACAAATCCAACAGGGCCCCTGGGACTAAAAATCTAATAACTCACAGATCGGGTGTTTGATTGATGTGTCTTATATTGTGTTGAGACCCCTATGATGTGGCAAACCATTGAAAAAATTATTCATGGGACTTGATTATAGTTTATGTGTTGACACATGGCTTGAGGAGATGAACCTCTCGGAATCAAGCGTGCTTTGTACAGAAACCATGGGGCTGGCTGCACTATGACTATTGTTCCAGGATCCTGTGTGGGTTAGAAAGATTTGATTACTATTACTGGATCATGTGTGAGTTCATCTGCTCTTATTACTATTCCTGGATCCTATGTGGGTTCGAAAAATCGGATTACTATTCCTGGATCTTGTGTGGGATCGACAGCTGTGATTACTATTCCTGGATCCATTGTGAGTTTGAGAGCTCTGACTAATGTTCCTGGATCCTATGTTGGTTCACCAAAATAGATGATTTAGTGGATACATATAATCATATATAACACACTTCTGATGTTTTATACCATTTTGAGATTAGTTTGTAACATGTGTGATTACCTCGTGATTGGTAGGATTTACTTGATAACATAGGTATATGTATGGGCATAGACCTCAGTGGGGTAATATTTTTATTTCATACATTGTGGTTCAACCATGACAGGATTTGTGAGACCATTATGATCTTGATGTCTCTACTGAGTATTTTTATACTCCCCCTTGCATGGGTTATTCCCATACCTCGTTGTGTTGGATGTAGACGACAGAGAAAATTGATCGAGGCTGAGAGTATCAGAATTGGACGGTACCCGGAGGTGGACCACAAAACCACTTGGTACACAGAGGAGACTGATGGATGTAGAGTGCTAATGAGGCTATCTGTATATACCCTTCTTGTAGGAATCTCAGAGGATGACCCAAAATATGTTTTTCATTCTTCAGTGGTACTTTTAGTTCCTTGTACTTTACAGATGGGATTGTATTTCTAACCCCATTTTACATTCTAGCACTCTTTTGTTATACATTTACATAGTATTTTGTATCTTCATGTGTGATTTGTTGATTGTGTTTATATTATTAAAGGAAATGACATACCATATTAAGGTAATTACACCTTTGGTGCTAGTCGCCAACACCTTGCCTATAGAAGGCCAGTTTGGGGTAGTCACAACATGGGCCCCGGGGGATGGGTCCTAACAAATTGGTATCTGAGGAGTTGGTTCTACTACTGAAATTAAGACTCTGAGGATTTCTATGAAGCAAAAGTGTTATGTGTAGTGAGTGTGGTTTTCAGTTCAGGGAGTCCAGTGTTGGTGCGGAATCCGACATATCTATACAGTAGAACCCTAACATCTGATTTCTGACATGATGCCTGAAAACACTGATTACATGTGTGTTTTCAAGAGTCTTCCTTTTAAATTCATTGATTCAGCTCACCATGTATTACTTTTTGACCGTGGCACACCTGTTTAATTTCAGGATGACCCCATCCAAACATCCATCCAGGGTTCTAGGCTTTGTATGAGATGGTGGCCCATCAAGAAACGATTCCATGGTGTAGGGCGCTATCACTAGGGAGGCACCAGGGTCACTACTCCTTGTTCGGTCACTGATGCCACTGTCCCTTATAGAAGACGATGCACACCACTTAAGATCATTTCATGAGTTTCAGCACCAGAGGCCACCCAAGATCAGGGAAGAGACAGACCCACAAGCGGCATAGAATTGGCTGTAGGCTGTTGTGAGTTTTTTTGACATGTAGGGTCACTAGCCGACCTTATGGTGATATTTGTTGGGATTCATCTAGAGGAAGTATCAGGAATATGGAGGATCCTAATGCTCTAGGTCCATGACGAGGGGACACTCCTCTGGGTAGACATCAAGATTCTTTTTTGGGTTGAGTTTTTGCTAGCACCCTACGTACAATGTAGATACAAGAGTTACTTTATCTGCAGCAAGGTAGCATGATGGTGGAATAATACACACCTAGGTTCATTGAACTCTCGTGCTACTCCACAGATATGATGTGATACCCATACTTTAGAAATAAGACCATCGAGCATGGGCTCGGGCGAGAGATCAGGGCTTCGATGATCTCCCTCAGTGTCCTGATGCTTGAAAGGGTGTTGGAGAGAGCCCTATTAGTTGATTGTTTCCTTGATGTGAAGTCAACAATAGAGATATCGGACACTAGGCATCACATAACAGAGTCTTTACAGTTGGAAACATACAGATGACTTGGAGGTCCTAGACGACTTGCCCATCTGGTGGATGACCTGAGCACTTGGTTTTAATTGGGATTTCCACACGAGATAGATCTAGTCATATGAGGAACATGTTGTGTTTCACATACAACAGGAAGGGTCACAGGGATCATGACTGTCCGATCCACCATTCAGATGATCAGCAGACTGTAGAGGTTCCTCCTAGGAAGAAGAAGAGGTTCGATTGAGGTAACCCGCAGGGCACATGCAGACATGCTAGAGGAGCTGGTCATGTAGCTAGCGGTGGACGATGTTACGAGGTGTTACCCCCACCACCACTATGAGGTCCACCATGACCACAGGGTGTAGGTGGACAGAGGAGAGATTAGCTCCATGAAACTGAGGCTTATTATCATGGAACTCCAGAGCTGATTAGAGGTATGGTCTGTGTCTATTCCACCATAGCTGTATTACTTATAGACACATGTTCCAGCCACTCTTTAATTTCCACCTCCCTTGTTAAGAGATCAGAGATTATTGATAGATCCATTGGCTCGAT
The DNA here is from genome assembly GCA_963277665.1 of Viscum album. Taxonomy (NCBI): domain Eukaryota; kingdom Viridiplantae; phylum Streptophyta; class Magnoliopsida; order Santalales; family Viscaceae; genus Viscum; species Viscum album. The sequence goes on from OY728132.1 coordinate 1,973,375,312, forward strand.
CTGTATGGATAGAGACTACTACGGGAGAAATTCGATGATAATGCAGTAGTGTCGGAAGTGTGACCTGATTCTAGGAGGCGAGATCTTCGACTAGGATCTTCTAAATGCAGCATCGATGCCTTATGACGTCATCTTGGGTATGTAATGGTTATCTACAGTCCATGATCAGATTGACTGTATTAGGCACTAAGTGCGGTGTGTCCGCACGGACGGGACTAGTTTTACCTTCAACGACAAGAAGGGAGCCTTTTCAGAACCAAATAGACTTACTTGGAGAAGGGTTCAGTAGATCACTCATCTGTCAGCCTACCATACCCTTGGATTAGTTGATGTGGAGAGACCAATCTATCTTTTAGTGGTTGAACAATACGCAGATGTTTTCCCTAATGATATTATGGGCCTACCTTTTCACAGTGAGGTAGACTATTATATTTACCTATACCCCGGGATGACACTGATATTCACACAGGAATATCGAATGTGTCCCATGGAGCTTCGCGAGCTTCGGGTACAACATGAGGACTTACAGGGGAAGGGATTCATCCGTCCCAGTGTTTCTCCTAAGGCATCCATCATTCTGTTCACCAAGATAGTGGATGGGTGATTGATGCTTTGTGTCAACTACCATTTCCTGAACTAGGTGACCGGGAAGATCAAGTACCCACTACCGAGGATTGATGACCTATTTGATCAGATTAGGGGAGCACTATGGTTCTATAAAAATAGAACTCTTATCATTCTATCAACAACATAGAGTTTGGGATGCAGATGTGCAGAAGTTGGACTTTAGATGTTTGTACGGCCACTACTAGTTAATTGTTATGTCATTCAATGTAACCAACACTCCATCTGTGTTCATGGGACTCATGAACATGATTTTACAGCCATACCATGATCTCTATGTCATAGTCTTCATCGAAGACATTCTGATCTACTAGACAAATGAGGAGGAGCATGCCTACCACATGCAGGCAGTTCTGGAGACACTCTGAGAGTACTAGATTTATGGTAAACACTCAAAGTTCCTGTTTTTAATATGAGAGGTTCAAATTTTGAGACATGTCATCTTGGAGGCTGGAGTTGGAGTAGATCTAGAAAATATTGAGGTGGTACTTTCTTTGGAGCCACCAAGCAGTGGGACAGAGGTATGGAGATTCAAGGGGTTGGCTGGATACTACAAGAGATTTGTGCTAGACTTATCTAGAGTTGTAGCTCCACTATGAGCCTTGAATATTAAGGCTCAACCATTTGTGTGGTTGGAGAGATTCCAGTAGAGAATTTCGGAGCGGAGGTATATGCTGACTAGTGCCCCCATCTCGAGGCTTCTATAGGATGGCATAGGGTACGTAGTCTACTACGATGAATCAGGGACCAGACTCGGGTGTGTCATGATGCAAGAATGATTAGTGGTAACATATGGTTTTTGGAAGGTGAGAAAACATGAGTTTAACAACTCTACCCATGACCTAGAGTTGGCATTATTAGTCTTAGCCTTGAAAATGTGGTGACACTTTCTGATGGGAGAGAATTTTACCATGTACTCTGATCAATAGAGTATCAGGTATATCGTCTCCAATAAAGTCTTGAACATGAGATAGAAATGTTTTCTTGAGTTCCACCAAGATAATGACTTCGAGATAGTCTATACTCTTGTTATGGGAAACATTGTTGCATATTTACTCAGCAGGAGGTATGGTATATAGTTGTTCGACAAATAGACAGAGCATCTGGACACTTTGCATATATCCATTATGAATAGAGATAGAGTATCATTCCAATATTCTGTCACAGTCACACCCTTAATCCATCAGCGAGTCAAGGAGGCGTAGCGTGGGGATGTTGACTATGAGATATGACGTGCTCATATATCTATAGGGTAGGCACCTAATGGATTTTATGAAGGTGGGGAGCATGTAATCCTTTTCAGAGGACGTACTATGGTGTCAGTTTCACTTCAGGAGGAAGAGTAGTGGGAGGTCCATAGGTCCCCTATACCGCTACATATATGAGTGGTGAAGAAGTACCAGGACCATCGACAATAGAAATGGTAGTCGGGGATGATGAAGGTAGTTGCAGGGTTTTTCTCTCGGTGCCTTACTTTTCAGCAAGTGAAGGTAGATCACCGGGTACTAGAAGGCTTGGATTCACCTTTAGAGGTCCCATAGTGAAAGTGTTATGTGATATCCATGATATTCGCGATGGTTCTTCCATGTACATACCAGATTAATCACTCTATTTTGGTGATTTACGACCGACTCACCATGTCGGCCCACTGTTTACCGATCAGAGAGCAGGGTTCAGTAGTGATCTTGAGATTCCTTTACGTGAAAGATATTTTGCAGCTACATGGAGAACCTATGACTATTTCATTTGATTGTGATCCATTTTTTTCTTCCTGACTATGGAAGGGTTTTTCTAAGGCGTTCGGGAGGCAGCTTCATCTAAGCACCGCTTTCCATCCTTAGACGGATGACCAGACATAGCAGACTATTCAGACCCTCGGGGACATGCTCTATGATTGTTTCCTCATCTTCACTCACAGCTAGCAGCATCACTTACCTTTGGTGACGTTTACATACAACAACAGATATCACTCCACCATTAGGATGGAACCTTTTCAGGCGTTTTATGGGCATCCATGCAGATCACCCTTGTGTTGGACTAACCCTGGGGAGTCAGAACTAGTGGGATCAGAGATGGTACGTGCTATCACGGAGATGGTGCAGATCAACTAAGAGAGGATGTAGACTTCACAGAGTAGGCATAAGTCATATGCCGATAGTAGATGGATATGTTAAGAGTTCAAGGGTAGCGACCACGTCTTTTTACAGGTCTCTCCCATACTAGGTCTAATGAGATCTGACCGAGGCGAAAAGTTATCTCCACCTTTAATTGGACCTTTTCAGGCCCTTAGTAGAGTTGGTGAGGTGGCATACCTCTTAACTCTTCCACCTCAGTTGCACAGGGTGCACAACATTTTCCATGTATCTCAGCTGAGGAGATATGTGAAAGACCCATCTCACATCATCTCCCATGGATAGATAGACGACGACGTTGGGGATACAATTTCAGAGGTTCTAGTGGAGATTAGGGATCGACAGAAGTGTGTCCTGCATGGATGGTCGATACCTCTGGTGCATGTTTACTGGTAGCATGCCACCAGGAGAGCACATGAGAGTGGGAGGCTCTGATGTGTGCTCAGTACCCCCCACTTGTTCCCTTAGATTGAGTTGTATCTTATGAGGATGTAAATCCCTAATGTGGGGATTATGTAAAGACCCCGAATTTCCGTTAAAAAAATTATATTCATGGGAATTTTACTAGTCCGTGAAAATTTACGTGGCGTGATTCTGAGGCCCAGTGTGCCCATAATCAATTTTTTATTTTCTCTTTGGGTATGTTCATTAAAGGTACAAGTGGGTTTTTTTATAACTTATGAACCAGTTCTATGAATTGAAATTTGTGGGCACCGATGAACTCGCAGTGCCAATATTCACTTAAGAAGACATTAACCCCAACGACATATGGTCGGAAAAAAATATAGAATTTTTTAATGAAAGAATTAAATAAAAATAAAGTTTATGATTTTTTTTGTTTGTTGAAGACTCTATGTTGATGTTGGAGGGGGGGACCCCCACACCTTAACATCCCGTGAGAGGTTACGGGGGTGCAGCCCACCCAAACCTATCCTCTTATTGAGGCTTAATATAGTGGGGATATTCAGAGATTAAAATTTCATGAACACGCCATTAATTGGGGAGAAACTTCTTGATCTCCCAACATAATGGTGCCATCACCTCTCCACCTTAATGGAGCCAACACACAATAATTTCTGTTGCCAAATACTCAACATTAATTTTGTACCAACCACTTGAATTTATCAATTAGAGCTAACCTAATTAATTAAACCATTTTAATTTTGTGCAAAAAACTAAATAATAGATAAACACAATCTATTAATTTGGTTGGCATTTTTGTATTAGGTGGAATTTTTGGGAATGGAGAGCTTGGGAGAAACAGAGTTATCCAATGAAGAACCTCATCTCCCAATGAAGAATGAAGAACGTGGTTATGCAATGAATAATGTAAGCAATGATCTCCTTTGATCATCGCCCAAAGACTCTTACTGATGTAGAACATCTTCCACAACTGACATGTGACTTGAAATTGGAAGTGTGAGGTGACCGTGAAGAACTCCAACAACTATGTCTTCTTTCTGTGACTTCATCTTTGAACAATGAACAATTGAATGGGTTAATTTCATTTATGCTCCATGATATTCCATTCAAAAAAACAAAGAACGAGGATGATTTCATTTACGGGTGGATTGTTGGGGTTCATTCAAGAGGAATTATTTCTATGACGATAAATGCGGAGGGTGCGGGTCAAAATAACATGACCTGATTCCCTTCATCGATCTCTTTTGTTATATCCATCAGCATGGTGATGAATCGATGTGGCGACATAGGCAGCGAAGTCAAACTTCACACTACTCGCAACCTCCATGACCAGCACCACCCACATAGTGTCATGCCCTGCCACATGCCGAACCAGCCCCGGTCGCACCCCCCGCTGGCCGCACTGCTCGCCACACTGGGCAGCTACCCTATGCTAGCCCGCACCCCACCGGCTTGCCCGACCGCCACCCAGTTGCCCGCCTACATACCCTGCCCCCTACCGGCCATCGGCTGGCCGGATAGGCTACCTCCAAGCTTTCCCGGCTGCCTCCAGGCCCGCCCAATAGCCTCCCGGCAACTGGTCGGCCTGCACCACTAGCCTGACTGACTGAACTGTACCAGCCTGCATGCCCCGCATGCCCCTCGCCGCCGCTGGCCGAACCGGCCTCGACAATTTGTGTTGAGCCTCCCTCGAAGTGCCCCTATAGGAAAGTGCTGAACCTGCCTCAGACATTCAGGTTGAGCCCCCCGACTAGCACCCCTCGTGGTGCTGGCCGAATCGGTCTCGGCCTTCTGGGCCGAGCTGCCGAGCCACGACCAATGCGCGCTTAGCCGAGTCGTCCTTCCTTACCCCTCACTGTTACATCTAGATGAATTGTCCTTTCACCGACCTGCAGACGGTCCACTCCATCATGACTGTTCAGCGCCCCCGCACTTCATGCATCTTTCGTGGCCTGCTGGGCCGGTCCCATAGGGATAGGTCGATCCCAATAGGTCGGCCAACCAGGTCAGACCGGCCCAGTCCAACTGCATACTTTTAATTTCTTCTGGCCATATCAAAGACATCAGATTTCTATTTGACAACCCGTCAGTGGTGTTGGTTTTTATTGAGCGTGACTATCCCTATGAGTATACCCCACTAGAGATCAGGTCATATTTAAGTTACAGTCAGGTTGGATCTTGCACAAACCCAACCGAGCCCCCAGAAATAAAATGATAATAACTCACAGACAGGGTGTCTGATTGACGTGTACTCTGTGGTGTTGAGACCTCTATGACATGGATGACCTTTTATATACTTCCTCTTGGGACTTCATGGTAGTTGATGTATCGACACATGGCTTGAGGGGAAGACCCTACCCGAATCAAGTGTGATTTGTGCAGAAATAGTGTGGTTGGCTTTGCTCTGACTACTATTCCTATATCCTGTGTGGTTTTGAAAGCTCTGATTATTGTTCATGGATCCTTTATGTGTTCGACAACTCTGATTTCTGTTCCCGTATCATTTGTGGGTTCGACAACTCTGATTACTGTTCCTGGATTCTGTGTGGGTTCGACAACTTTGATTATTGTTCCAGCTCAATCCATTGTTCCTGGATCTTAGGTGGGTTTGACAGAATAGAGGATTTAGTGGATAAATCTAATCATCTCAATATATATTCATAATTTTTTTACCATTGTGAGCTGAGTTAGTAACTTTTGTGTTTACCTAATAATTGAGATTGGTTACTTGATAACATAGTTATATGTATGGTCACATACCTCAGTGGGTTATCTATTGATTTCATACATTGTGGTTCATCTTTGTTTTCATTTGTAATGCATTGAGGGTCTCATGGTACCTACTGTGTATTTTTATACTCACGCATGCATGGGCTATTCCCACACCTCTTTGTGTTGTATGCAGATGACAGACAACGTTGAACAAGGTTGAGAGTATCAGGATTGGACGGTACCTGGAGGAGGACCACACAAAGAATCGGTACGCACAGGATACTGAAGGATGTGGATTTTTTAGGAGGTTATTTTTACATACCCTTCAAGAAATAATCCCATAGGATGACACTGCATATATTTCTCTTTCATCAGTTGTACTATCAGTTCATTGTAAATTATAGTTGGGATTGTATTTCCTGCCCCCTTTTATTTCCAGCACCATTTTTTATACAATTTACTTAGTATTTTGTATCCACCAATGTGCTCTATTGGGTGTGTTTATAGTTTAAAAGGCAACACATTCCCAGTTTTAGGGAATTACTGCATTGGTGCTAGTTGCCAGTCCCTAGCCTATGGAAGGAGGGCTTGGGGTAGTCATGGCACGGGCCCTGGGGGACGGGTCGTGACACTAGATCCCAATGCTTCATAGTAATTAACATAACCATTTCTTGATTTTGGAAGAATCAAGATTTGTGTTAACATTTGAGAATTTTGAATATGTTGAAAAGTCTTTTGAGATTCTTCATTTCATCATAATGGAACTTCTTCCATGTCAATGATGTCATAAATGAATTTAGTTGTAAAAATTCATGATGAAATCATTTAAAGTGACAAACCAAAAAAAATAAAACTATATATCTCAATGAAATTTTTTTAGAGGTTTCCACAATATAACAACTTCAGTAATTTCAGGTTTGATAGAAAACACTCAATAATTGTTAACCTCGATAAGAATATGAGCCTATTGTATCAATAAATCACATATTTTTAATATTAAATTAAAAATATAATACATAAAAAACACCACATAGTCTCCAAGGGTTCCTAATTCTATACCATATTCCCCTAATATACATATATTTTATCAACAAACAACACAAAATATAAATCCTAAATCATTTTAAATATCTTAATCCATAATTCAAGAAATAAAATTTGTTAATTAGTAATACAAAATGTAATAACTGTAAAAACACAAAGGTTGTATCTACTTCTGAAATATGTTTTGAGAATATACTCTATTTGAACCAGTATTTTGTGATATCCATCTCAAAAATCAATTTTAGAGAACCACTAGCTACCTTCAATTGATTTAATATATCATCAATGAATGGGAGTGGATACGAATTATTTTTAATACTTGTTTAATAAAATGATAATGAAAATTGAGATAATGAGATTCATTAAAATCTATCCCAAATAAGATAGTTTCTTCCAATGGTGACATATAAGGATAAACAAGCACTCTAATATCCATATCTTCTAAATAAAAAATCAATTCCCTTATTTTTTATTTATTCCAACAAGTATGATGGTTGGTAAATAGAACTATTCTAGGGGATGAGATAAATCCTAAACTCTAATTATCTTGTGGGTGGGAACCTAGCAAAATTTTAATGAAAAACAATAAAACTCTGAAAAAAATATTGTCAAATTGCAAGAATATATATAATTGATTACTACATAATATTTAGTATCCAACACATGAAATATAGTTCCAACTGTTGATTCCAACAAAATTTTCGTGTATACCATTAAATTCAAGTCTCCTCTAAAGGGAATTTTGACACTACAACCAGTCATAAAACAAACCATTTTCATATAGAAATTAATGTTATATTTGAACATAGTCAAACAATCCATTCCTAGGATTATATAATATTAATTAATTTCAACTAAAATGAAATACCAACTGAATTAATCTCCATATATTTTTATAGAACATTAATTTCACATAATGGCTCAATATTTTAGTTTACCACGGGGTGTTTGAATTTTCAAAAAAAAAGGCATCATATCAATATTTAATCATAATATATAAAAAACTCAATAATCATTAAATTAATTGGATACACCAATAAAAAAATAGCTTTCATAATTCTTTAATTCAAAATAATATTTCCTCTCAAAATTGATGGTTCAGATTGATCAACCATAATAACCTACATAGTTCTGTACATGTTTTTATGCATTGATTATTTTACACTAATTTCATGTTGAGATTTCACTTCCTAAAGAGTCATGGTATTCTTATAGTCAACATTTCTAACTTGGTTCTACTGATGAATATTAATCTGCAACTCTCTTCTCATTGAAGCATATGATTTCTATGAAACATGAGATATGTCCATAGAACTATACATTAGATAATTGTGACATTAGTACTAAACAATCACCATCTAGTTGTTAATGTTTCATTCCATATGAGATTTTGTACATTTGCACATCATGTGGTCGAATGAACAACATTGAGAACATCCAATATTTCACTTCTCTTTTGTATTATGGTCTTCCCATTAAAAAATATAATTTTATGTTATCCACTAAAATAGAAATTGTTATAGGTCTTCTAATTTTTTATATAATTATATTTACACCATTTCCTATAGGTATCAATATACATCATCCTCTAGGACATCAGGAGATGTCTTTTTCTTTTATTGTTTCTCTTTTGATTATATCTATAAAATCTATTATACCTAGCTGATTAATCATTATGTGGAGCTCAATACGTTTCCTAGATTCTGAAAATTTATAGCTTAAATGATGCACTAATAATAGAATTGGGGTAAAAACTAAGGAATTCCTAAATCTGGCATATACTGTGCCACTGTGTTATTATCCTTCATGTGGATGAAGAATGACTATAATTCTAGAAATTATGAATGTGTGAGGATAGAATTATTTTTCATTCTAATTATTATAAATTTTATCCTACAATGTATTGGTCTTAAATAGTGTAAAATTATAATTCCAATTACTATAATGATATATCTTCAATCATGTACACATCAATATGATATTCAACTCTACTGGTCTTCGTAAGAAATTGATTATTTTATTCATCATATTCAGTTAAATCACTTATTTCTCTAGTTTTACATCATCATAAATGTTTTCTATATTATTCATTTGGATGTTAATTAATGATCTACACTGCATGGATCATCCCTTTTGTTTCCTATGCCATGTGATTGAAAATCATGGACCATACTCAGAACCAACTATTTTTCGACCTCTTTCATAGGTGAAATCACATTCTAAACATCATATTTCACATTATATCTAAAATTTTTACTGATGGATAATTTCTATAACAAATAAAATTCCATATTTCTCCCACTCTATAAATAGAAGTTTGTGAAATTTCAAATTTACCACATCACAATGATCAAAAAATGTCCTTCCAAAAGATGACACATTCCATAATGAACCCTTTTTTAAAAAATCCACCAATTTTTTGAATATCAACACATTTAAAAAAAACAACATCATTTTTCATATAAAAATTCATATTTGAATAAAAATTATATTTTTTAGAAAATTAATAATTTTTCACCAAGTAATAAATCATTACTAAAAACATTATATGAACACTTTGTAAGAATTCATTTCTAACAATGAACATTATCCTCTTGTTATTTTTTAAACCTATGAAGATGTGTTGAGAACTCCTATAAATAACTAAAAAAATTTATGTTCCCAAATTATTCATAACAAGTTGTCACCATAAATTATTTATCTATTCCATTTTATAATCTCCAATTTATGATATGATAATCCAACTCATTTATACCAATCAAAATGAGTGTCTAATTGAAATGATTTACAACTCAAAGGAAGAAACTATAGATACATAATACCAAAAAAATCCACTTTTAACATACTTACACCCATGAATAGAAAAATATGACGAAAAATTGCAATTTGGCCTTTGGAGCCACCACCAAAATTCTAATGGCTATCAATAAATGCCAAAATATTAAATTCAAGTATGGGATGTTGTTTCAAATTTAATGTTAAACAACCACAAAAACAATACCATGACCAAAATGCCACAAAATTATATATGAAACAATATTAATTAAAATCATGTAATACCACATAAATAAAAAAACAATTAAATAAACAAACTCATTCCGAGTACAACGTGGAAACATGTCCAACTAAATAAAAAAGATTCCATGAAAATAACTGCACATCTCCCAAAATGCTCTATGCTCCAACAATTCAAGATGTGGTTAATGTATCATGATGTATCATTGAATAAATGAGAAAAAAGTGTATTACCAGATTATTGATAAAAAATTATTATTGATGAACCATGTTAAACATAAATATGGTGAGTAATGAATCATTTAATGTTTTTGATAAATGACCACCCAACCCATGAAACTCTGAAAAAATAATTTATAACATTAATATAAATCAATTTTAATAAAACAATTCAAATAATAAAATTTTTTATAATAAATCCATGATTTAATAATAATTAATCTCTTTAGAAAAAACCAAATAACATATTTGAACCATTACTCATACCCATTACACATATCTCATTCAAGTCATTACATCCATACTATCATGCTCTAATGACATTTCAATACTCATTAGTGGTCTCTTATTGATCTACCAAGGAATAAAATGGTAACCATGTACTAGTTAATGATTGAAAAATACCGCTCCCACACAAACATGTTAATATAACAGAACCCACATCAAACAACTAGTCAAAAAATCATATTTTTTTGGAAAGTATTAAAATATAAAAATGATTTTATTGAATGATTTTCATCAAATAATTTATTTTTTGAATCTAACTAAACAAAAAAAATTAGAATAATCATTTTAATATTATCCAACAATATTATTTTAAAAAATTTCCAAAATTTCATTATCCACCACTATCGGTGGATTATATCATGAATTTCAGATCAATTTTTTAATCAATTTGATGAAAAGTAAAACAATTTAAATCTTGGACTTCATTTTTTAATAATATGACTTGAGACAGATTCCACATACCATGTAAACTATAGTAAAATTGAATAATGACATGAATAAATTTAAACTTAATGGATTAAAACTACATAATCCAACCCTAGATCTTATTTTGTAACTATAACACTGGAGAATATCTTCCTGATGAGAAAAGTCATTATGGATATATCACCAACAGATTAGATCTATGAATCAATGTTGGAGAAGAATATGAGATATATGAAAAAAAATATGAATATAGAAATACAAATGCTTATAAGATTCAACATAGCCAAATTTACTTATATATTTCTCCCTGAAAAAAGCTATGTGTCTCTACATCCTTGTAAATGGAGAAAAATGTGTTTGGTTATTATAGCGGAAAAACTTGTGGTTATGGAAGAAACATGAAAATGAATCGGTATTTTAAAATATAAATTTCATTGAAAATGGTTTTTGAATATTGTATGGAAAACCAAAAAAAATTCCACCATCTGTATTCTTCAAACACCCTTCAAATGGTCGGATCACATTGTTTGGAAAATCATGAAACAAAATTTTTTATCTTGATATTCCACATTTCATGTGTTAATCTCGGATACCACATGATTTTGAATATCAAAGAGCCATACTTTTCACCTACCGAATTTCAAAACTTTTCCTTTCCACAAATTCTTGACTGTGTTTCTTGGTTTCTAATAATAATTCTCAATCTTCCACATCTAAATCATCCCACAAAAAAATCCAAAACTCATTAATAAAATCTGAAACATACTGAAACACTATACATACTTAAAATAGATAATGAAAATGGAAATTACATGAAATCACAATATGGCATCATATATATATGTATATTTAATTGTAAATTAAAAATTTATTTTTAATGAACAATATATAGGTATTGCAATTTTATTAAACTATGCTTATGTATCTGAAATAAGCTTTATTCATTAAATATTATTTCATTTTGTTAGAGTATATTATATTAAATTTATTACAGAATAGTAAATATAAATTAATAAAAATAAATAAATCTTTATAACATACAATAATATTATAATATGGATTGTATATTTATTTTGGACAAGATTTAATTTATTTGTATCATGAAAAATACTAATTTTAATCATATGAAACTCTGTTGTCGATTACTTTTCATGAATCAAGTTTATGGTGTATTCATGGAGTTAATGATGATTCATTTCAAGTGTTTTCAAAATATTTTCCTGTATTTTATCATCAGGGACATAGAGCGTCAGTTTTGGTGACCTAGAGAACTCATGTCGGTGAGTCACGGTGTCAGTGTCGGTGAGTCATGACATTAGTTTCAGGGAATCAGGGCATCCATGTTAGTGATTTAGGGAGATGATGTTGGTGAGTTAGTGAGTCAGGGTGTCAGTGTTGTGAGACAGGTTGATTGTGTTGGTGAGTTAGGGAATCATAGTTAGTGCTTCTGGGTGATAGTTTTGGTGAATTAGGTCATCATTTTTTGTGAGTCCGGGCAATAATGTTAGTGAGTCCAGACATTAGTGTCAGTGTGTATGAGAATTAGTGAGTCAAAGAATTATTGAGCTAGGAATTGGTAGGGTGTTTCAGTGGCTCATTATCAGTAGATCAATGTTAGTGAATCAATGTCGGTGACATATTGTATGTGACTATCCCATCGGATACTCATTTTCTACATTCCATGTTTTTCATGGTTAACCGTTATTACATTTTATTTGATGTAAATAAAGGATAAATATATGTTTTATTATTTCTAATGGTTTTTCAATGATATTAATTATCTCCGTAATATCTTAATGATTCTGGGACAAGGAAATTGTGGAACTATGTAATAATGACCACGATATGATTTTAATGTCTTTGAAACTGTTTCCTATACCATTTATATAAGAACTAGCTTTAATAAGCTATGATATTTTCTTTCAAAAACTGTTTCTATTCCCCCATGGTGCACCTAGAGCCATCCTTTCTCGTGGAGTTGTGTGTTCTTCCATATCCATCGATATAGTTTTCATTGGAGTTATCTATAGCGTTTTCCAGCTACTCTTGGTCCCCTGTTTTGGTGAAAGTACAAGTTTTGGTCTCCTCCAATTCAATATACGGTTTTCCATCATAACCCTTTTTTACTATGTATAATGTGTAGTTGGTATAATAATGCTAAATGATTGAAGATTCATGAGATAATCTTGTAACATCCCATGTATGTAATGAATAATAGATATTTTTATCTATGTCTATATATGAATTATATAGTGTTTTAGAGGCTTAAAATGAGAATAAATCCAATCTTAAGCATGTTATACACTAATATTTTTAAAAGATTGTTTTTCTACCTTTTAATGGAAAACCATTATTAAATAAAACTTTTGACAATTTTATATGATCTATTTGTCAAAATAAACATTCTATTTATGATTGGAACATTGAAATTTACCTTGGGTTAATTTTTGGTATTTTTCTGACAATGATCATTTTTTAATGAATCATGAAATATACTGCATTTTACATCAAAAATGATTTTTCATCTAATTTAATTATATGGTTATATTAAATTTTTAATTGGTACTAAATTTTAATAATATTTTATTTTATTATTTAATACAATTGTGGACATTAAAATTAATCTCACTTTGGAATTGGGCATAAAAAAGTGCCAAAATTTTCATAGATATTGTTTCTAAAAAACCTGCTATTTGTTGAGACAAAGGGAATTATTTTTAAATTATTTTTTTCAATTTCTGTATTTTCAACTTGGTAAAATGGACTACATATTTGGAATTATAAGGTCCAAGTTATGTAATCAAGACTCTTTTGTTTTTGAACATTATAAATAGTAACGACGGTAATTATCTTTAATTATCTTGATTAATTAGTAATCGGGTAGTTAAGGATAATAAAATAATATCATAATAAAAAAAAATGACCCTTAAATGTGTCACAATTATACCGGTGGTGTCATGGACAACCATGGGATGCCTTTTTCCAAACATGGGGACCCCATGGAATCACTTTTGTGTGATAATGACTTTTTATCATTTTATTTTTAAAGAAAGTTTAACATAACAAATAATGTATCACCTGAGTGAAACATTTTTAATTTTTACTACATAAATTATATATAGGACTATAGTCATTGGAAATATAAAAATATTTCCTACATCATAGTATTTTTTTAATAATTTTTAGACATTAAATAAATTAAATTATTTATGACATCATGATGATGCAGCGATTACCTCATTAATAACAAATTAAATAAAATGAAAAGACAATGTAAAGTTTAAGACTTACACTTGTAAAACACCTATTGGATGAGTATATTTATAACCCTTATCACCTTATCTCCGAAATATATCAATGTGGGACCATTTAAATCCGAAACACATTTCAATATAAAGTAACATTTTATCACTTTCCAAAAGTGCCCCTCCTATCCTCTTATAAAAGGCCCCCACCTCTACCTCCTTACCCACTCTTCTCAAGCCATTGGCGTGGCCAAGCTTTGCTAATTTTATCTCTTCAAATCCCTATCTTCATCCTAAAGTCATACCTTAGGCAGAAAGCTCTTCAAGAAACCCTTTTGATTCAAAGCAAGTAGAATTACCCGATTAAAAGGTAATGTATTCATTTGTGTTCCTGTGTTTTATTTTTCTTTTCCAACCCCCTAAACTATTTTTATTAATTTATTTTGTAACAAAACCAGTATTTTAAATATACTAGGATGTTTTTATAATATTTATTCGAGCTACACTTACACACATCTACATCTAATGGTTAAAGAACATATTGTTTCCGTGGATGGTGAATTTCAACCTCACGAAACAATGATTGTTCAATATACTTATAACACCTTCAAAGGTGGCCATTAAGATGTCACTATATTTATATATGAAATATAATATGTTTATCTTTTCCTTAAGCTTCTGTAATTTTCATTTATGGCATACCTTTATTGATTCCATTATGGGTATACGCGATATCATCATTTTAGGAAGTTTAGACTACCGCCACCTCAAAGTGATTTGATTCGTTAATTCCATATGTGGGATGTTTAAAGGATGGAATTAATGATATTATATATGATTTTATACTTGAATTATAATATGTCCTCATGTGTACGTATGGCTTACCGTCTCCGTGAAAGGTGCATTTCATTTCATACCTCTAAATGTTATGTAATATTGTAAATGCATGTATATAATTAATATATATGATATATATGATATCTACATCATGAATATGGTTCTGGATATAATGGATATTTTACCCCATGAACAACATGTAATTATAAGATGTCCATTTTTGACTCAGGTACCAATGATCGACAAAATGACAATTATAAAATTAAATAATTACATAGTGTTCATAACATGGTAAAAAGTGATATAAAAAGAATAATGAACTTGAAAAAGGTTCTTAAGCAAGAATAAATTAACTCATGTTTATTATTCTAAAGGTTAATGAACGATCAATTAAAGTCGGACCCGAGGTAAGGGACTTCATTTAAATCTCCATTCATTTAGGCATATTATGTATTATACACAATATTCATTTATACGGCGTATTAACCCCTTTGACTTTTACCTTTATTTAGATATAATATTTTTTATATGAATAGTTAACTAAATCACAAAAGGGAATGTTATTTTTGTCGTACGTATGATGTGACAATGACTTCTCCGCTGTCGTGACCATTATTTGAGTTTCGGCTTCCTCTATAAGCCATAACATTTTTTTAAAATTAAAAATAAATACCATGTTTTAATTTTCATTTATTTTGGTATTTAAAATGGTTTACATAATGTTATTATTATATCTATGTGTTGTATTGGTATCTTGTGATTGAAATTAGGAAATTTTATGTTTCCTTTATGCATGATTTATGTGATACGATTATGTTACAGTACTTGGGCATTGTTATGAAGACGGGTGGTTCCATGATAAACATGGGGTGGGAGATCCCGATATAACTCTCCAATGCATTGGGTAATGTGAAGGGGTTAAACGTTAAGGTTTCTCCAAAGAGATTTAGGGAATATACTGTGATGACTATTCCAAATGTAACCATGAGGGTCAAACCCTGTGTAGGAATGTTATGAATGCCTCAAGAAACCTTTACGTCTTTTGATTTATATGATTTATTCATGATTTGATGAGTTATGTTAAAATTATTATGTTTTATGAGTAATGTATGATTTCATACATGGACTAATGTCTTTATTTCGTACTTTTATATCCCTTACTATGCTTTTTATACTCATCACATGTTTTTGAAATGTTTATCACAGGTCAAGGGATTGGTACATGATGTGATTATATGGTCAAGGATGTGTCATGAAAGAATACATGTTTTTTAAAAATATGTTTCCATTGATGGGAAAAAAATGAATACTATCTTTTTGGTAACCACTTTGTTTAAATGTAGAATATAATGCATGATTTATGATCTAATTCTCTAAAACTCTAAACCTGAAGATATCCTCAATGTTTAATCTTTTAATAACTCAAGATTAAGTAATATTTTTGGCTGTGGCCTTATAGTTAGTATTAGAGGTTGATTTAGATAACTTTAGGAGTTATAATTATATTAAATGATTATCCAAAAATATTTTTTATGGTCTAATTGAAATGACATAGCATTTGAAGATTACCATATTGCTTCATCTAAGACATGTTTGTTCAAAATGGTTTTCCCCATAGGAAATAGGGAGGCAGTGCTAGGAAGGCATAAAGAAGGAAATAAACATCTGAATCGGCATCCTGAGATGGTCAGAATTGGAACTGAACAATTTGATGCAGTAATGGCATAGTTGAATCAAGCGATAAATGGTGGTGGTATCCATGCACAAGATCATCCAGATCAACAACATAAGAACATGTTAGTGGTGGAACATTTCATGTGGAAACATCCCCCATCATTACGAGGATCATCTGACCCTATGCTAGCTGAAGGGTGGATTAAAGCACTGGAGAATATTTTGGATGTCATGGGGTGTTCAGACAATCAGAAGGTTAGTCATTCTATTTATCATTTAGAGGGTGAAGCAGATCAGTGGTGGTTGAAGGTTAAAAATATTCGGGATGCTGATGAGATTGATGCTCCCAACTGTGATGTATTCAATGGTATATTTCTTTAGAAGTATTTTTCTATGGCAGTTCAACTTAGGATGGATAAACAATTCTTGGAAATGAGGCAAGAGGATGTCTCAGTGGCTGCTTATGAAGAGAGGTTTACTCGATTGGCATGGTATGATCAATATTTTATCTGAGACCTTGATAGTCAAATCAATTGTTTTTACTCATGATTAAAGCCAAAATATCGAAGGACATTAGCTTATCACAAGTTGAAGAGTTATGAAATGCTTGTTGGATTTGCTGAGAATGTGTAAATGGAGTTTTTCATTGATCAAGTGTTCTATAAAAACCAGCAGAAGAAGAGATCGAGGTGACATGAGAAAGGAAAGAATTCTTAAAAAAGGTCTGACGGTAAGAAAACTATGTTTCAAGTTTGTGATAAATGTGGTAAAAGGAATGTTGGGGAATGTCTTATAAATTCTGTAAAGTGATACCAATTCTGTAAGATGGAACATAATGCTCATAATTGCACTGAAAACATTCATGGTGATGGTAAGAAAAAATTTTATTTACAGTTAGTGAAATGTTTTAAGTGCAATGAGATAGGTCACTAAGAAAACGAGTGTTTGAAAAAGAGCTCGAGTGATAGGAAGCAGTTATAATACAAGCAGAAAGGGGTGGTGAAATCCTTTGCAACTACTTCAGTAGATGTCGGGCCATCAAATGAATAGGTATCAGGTACATTGTTTGTTTTTTTTCAGATTATGCCAGTGTGTTGTTTGATTCGGGGTCTACTCATTCTTTCATGTCAGAAAACTTTTCTAATAAAATGGGTATACCATCTAAATAAATGACTCCAGAACATGTCGTAAAAACACCTGGGAGAAATGTTGAGGAAAAAACAAATTATAAGAATCTTTCTATCCTTATTTGTGGAAATAACCTACTTACAAACCTTATTTTTTTACTCTAGTAGAGTTTGATGTTATCTTGGATATAGATGTTCTCTCTATTTACCTTGCTAAGATTGGATGTAGAGATAAAGCAGTTTCTTTTCAGAAAGACTTTATGTTTGTGTACAAGAATGAACCCTTACTATTGATAACATATTAAGAGGCTGAAAAACTTGTAAAAGATGGAAATGAATGTTACCTTTCACATATCGTTGAAAACAAGGGAACTATTCAGATTAATGACGTGCTAGTGGTAAATGAGTATCTTGATGTTTTTCCTGATGAGTTGCCAGGAATAATACCAGATCAAGAAGTCGAATTTACCATTGAATTAGTTCCTGATACTAAGCCAATTTCAAAACCCCCTTATCGAATGGCTCATATTGAACTTTTAGTGTTGAAGGAGCAATTGCAATATTTATTAGAGAAATGTTTCAGTCGACTTTGCATATCACCATGGGGTGTTCCTATTTTATTTTTTAAAAAGAAATATGGTTCAATGAGACTTTTTATTGATTATAGATCCTTAAATAACATCACTGTTAAGAATAAATATCCTTTTCCTCATATCGATGATTTTTTATCAGCTCTAGGGAGCTGAGTTTTTTTCAAAGATTGACCTAAGATTGGGGTACCATCAGTTGATGGTAAAGGAAGAAGATATTCCAAAGATTGCTTTTCGTACAATATATGGCCATTATGAATTTGTAGTAATTCCTTTTGGGATAACCAATGCACCTGCTGAATTCATGGACCTTATGAATATAATTTTGCATGAGTTCTTGGATAAGTTTGTGGTTGTTTTCATTGATGATATTTTGGTGTTTTATAAATGTAAAGAGGAGAATGAAAGATATTTAAGGGTTATTTTGAAAACCATAAAAGAAAATAAAATGTATGGGAAATTCATAAATTGTGCGTTATGGTTGAAAAAAATTTCTTTCTTTGGTCGTATTGTTTAGAAATAAGGGATAATTGATGATCCTGCAAAAAAAGGTTGTTGAAGAATGGCCAAGACCAAAAAATGTAATTGAGATTCATATCTTCCTTGGTTTGGCAGGTTATTATCGAAGGTTTGTTAGAAATTTTTCACAGTTATCTAGTCCAATGACTATGCTAACTCGGAAGGGTGTTATGTTTATCTAGACAAAAGAATGTGATGATTGTTTTCCGGAATTGAAACGAAGATTGGTGAATGCTCCAGTTTTGGCACTACCTTTCAGGAATGGTGAGTTTGTTATCTACAATGGTGATTCATTGAAAGAACATGGTTGCGTCCTAATGAAAAATGATCAGGTAATTTCTTATGCTTCACGACAGCTGAAAAATGATGAGGTAAATTACCCTACACAAGATTTGGAATTAGCTACTGTTGTTTTCACTTTAAAATTTTCAAGGAATCATTTGTATGGAGTGATGAATGAAATATATACCGATCACAAAAGTTTAAAGTATATATTAACTCAGAATTAATTGAACATGAGACAGAGGAGATGGGTATAATTAATCAAGGATTATGATTGTACAATTCATTACCATTCGGGAAAAGTAAATAAAGTGGCCGATGCTTTGAGTCAAAAAAGTAATGCTTCATTAACAATGTTGTGTTTAGAACGTGATCCCTTGGATAAGTATTTGATAAAATCTAGCATTGATGTTATTGGCGAAGGATATCCTTTTGTTTTGTTTCAGTTATCAGTGTAATCTTCTATATCAGATAGAATTAAGCAAGCACCGAAGCAAGAAAACAAGTTGCTGAAAAAGATTGAGCTGGTTCAGAAGGGTATGTTTCCTGAATTCGACATTGATAATGATTGTGTTTTGTGATTTTTGAAAAGATTGTGTGTGTCGTGTGATTCACAGTTGAAGAGAGATTTGTTATGTGAAACTCATAGTTCTCCGTTTTCAGTTCATTCTGTCAGTACTATGATGTATAAGGATAATCAAGAGTATTACTGGTGGGACGAAATAAAAAGAGGCATTGCTGATTTTACTATGAAGTGTTGGACTTGTCAACAGGTTAAAGTAGAGCGGATGTTACCGAATGGGATGCGTCAACCATTACTGGTGCCGAAGTGGAAATGGGAGAAAATATTCATGGACTTCATTGTGGGATTATTGAAGACACCTCGAGGTAATAATGAAATCTGGGTTATTTTTGATCGCTTGACTAAATCTGCTCATTTACTTTCTATGCGAGATACTTTTTCCCCAGATCAAATTTCCCATTGGTATCTTAATTAGATAGTCTGGTTACATGAAGTTCCTTTCTCCTTTGTATCTGACCGTGATCCCAGGTTCACATCTAAATTTTGGAAAGGACATCAGATGTCATTGGGTACAGAATTAAATTTCAGTGTGACTTTTAATCCTCAATCAGATGGGAGGTCAGAACGATTGATTCAAACATTTGAGGATATGCTATGTTCTTGTTCGATGGATTATCATGGAAGTTGGGACCAACATCTTTCTTTGGTTGAGTTTTCTAATAATTACAGTTTTCATTCAAGTAAATTGTTGGAACCATTTGAGGCATTATATGGGATGTGGTGTCGAACTCCATCTTTTTGGGATGAAGTAGGTGAAAAGAAGTTTATGGGACCAGAATGGGTAGATAATTTGGCTGAAAAAGTTCAGCTGATATATAAACACATGAGAACAACTCAGATTAGGTAGAAGAGTTTTACAGACAACAGGAGGACGAATATATCTTTTGAGGTAGGTGATCATTTTTTTCTCAAAGTTTCACCATGGAAAATTGTGATGCGATTTGGTAAGAATGGAAAGATGTGTTCAAGGTGCATTGTACTATATTAAGTTCTGGAGAGAGCTGGATCAGTTGAATATCAAGTGTCTTTACCTCTGAGTTTATCTCGGGTACACAATGTTTTTCATGTTTCAATGTTAAGGAAGTACATGCCAGATCCATCTCATGTTTTGAGTCCAGAGGTAGATCAGCTGAAAGAGAATCTATCTTATGAGGAAAAACTGATCCAAGTTCTTGACCATAGGGAGCATGTGTTGTGAAATAAGGTTATTTATCAAGTAAATGATTTTCGGAAAAACCACATGAGTGTAGAGGCAACATGGGAATCTGAAAATGCAATGATGGATAAATACCCCCACTTATTCGTTATGTAAATAAATTGCGGGGAAGCAATTTTCTAAAGGGGGGAAGGATATAAAATCCCAATAAATAATTGAATAATAAATATTTTTATCTATATCTATTTTTGAATTAGATAGTGTTTTAGAGGCTTAAAATGAGAATAAATCCAATCTTAAGCATGGAATCCACTAATATTTTTAAAAAATTGTTTTACTGCCTTTTGATGGAAAACCATTATTAAATAAAACTTTTTAAAATATTATAAGCTCTATTTTTTAAAATAAACATATTCTATATGATTGGAACATTGAAATTTACCTTGGGTTAATTTTTGGTATTTTTCGGACAATGATCATTTTTTAATTAATAGTGAAAAATACTTCATTTTACATCAAAACTTCTTTTTCATATAATTTAATTATATGGTTAGATTAACTTTTCAATTGTTCTTAATGTTTAATTAGAATATTTTTTCATTTTAATCTAATTGTGTTTATTAGAATTAATTTCACTTTGGAATTGGTCATAAACAAGTGCCAAACATTGCATAGATATTGTTTCTAAAAAACCTGCTATTTGTTTTGACAACGAGAATTATTTTTCAATTAATTATTGAAATTTATTTGATTGTAATTTGATAAAATTTATTACATTTTTTTAATTATAAGGTCCAGATTATGTAATCAATTCTCTTTTGTTTTTGGACATTATGAATAGTAACGACGATAATTATCTTTAATTATCTTGATTAATTAGTAATCGGGTAGTTAAAGATAATAAAATAAAAACATAATAATTAAAAATGACACAAAATCTGTCCTAATGATACCGGTTGTGTCATTTCGGACCAGGGGATGCCTTGTGACAAACATGGGGACCCCATGGGCTCACTTTTGTGTGATAATGACTTTTTATCTTTTTATTTTTTAAAAAAGTTAAATATAATAATGATTGTATGACCTAAGTAAAACTTTATTAATTTTTTCTAAATAAATGATATATTTTACTATAAATAGTAATTGTAATGTTAAAATGATTTCCTACATCATAGTATTTTTTTTTAATTTTTAGACATTAAATAAATAAAATTATTCATGACATCATTATGATGCAGTGATTACCTCATTAATGAATGATTTAAATAAAATAAAAAGATAATGAAAAATCTAAGACATACACTTGTAAAAGACCTATTTGATGAGTCTATTTCTAACCCTTATCACCTTATCCTAGAAATATATCAATGTGGGGCCTTTTAAATTTGAAACACATTTCAATATAAAGTAACATTTTATAACTTTCCAAGAGTACCCCTCCTCTCCCCTTATAAAAGGCCCCCACCTCTAAGTCCTTAACCACACTTCTCATGCTATTGGATAGGCCAAGACATTCTCATTTAATAACTCCACATCCC
This sequence comes from Viscum album, assembly GCA_963277665.1. Classification (NCBI taxonomy): domain Eukaryota; kingdom Viridiplantae; phylum Streptophyta; class Magnoliopsida; order Santalales; family Viscaceae; genus Viscum; species Viscum album. Next base: position 1,973,397,746 of record OY728132.1, read on the forward strand.
TCACTTCATCCTAGAAGCCTTACCTTAGGCAGAAAGCTCTTTATGAAACCCTTTTGGTTCAAACCAAGAGAAGTTACCCGATTTAATGGTAATGTCTTCACTTGTGTTCTTGTGTTTTATTTTGATTATCCAACCCCATAAACTCTTTATATTCACTTATTTTGTAACTACATAAGTATGTTCAATATACTAGGATGTTTTTATAATTATTATTCGAGATACACTTACAAAAACTTACATCTAATTGTTAAAGAACATATTGTTTACGTGGATGGAGAATTTTTGCCTCACGAAACGATGATTATTCAATATTCTTATAACACCTTAAAAGGTTTTAATTAAGATGGTAATATATTTATATATGATATATAATAGGTTTATGTTTTCCTCATTCTTCTGTATTTTTCATTTATGTCATACCTTTGTGGCTTCCATTATGGGTATACGTGATATCTTTATTTTAGGAAGTGCGGACTACCACCCCCTAAAAGTAATTTGATTAATTAATTCCATATGTGGGACGTATAAAGGATGGAATTAATGATATTACATAATATGTTATACTGTAATTATTATATACCTTCATATCATTATGATTCCATTACATAAAATACTAAATATAAATGAAAGTAGAGTTCATGGGTACGTACGGCTTACCATCTCCATGAACTGTGCATTTCATTTCTTACCTCTAAACATTATGTAATATTTTAAATGAATGTATATACTAGATATATATGATAAATATGATATCTACATCATGAATATAGTTCTGGATATAATTGATATTTTACCCCATGAACAACATGTAATTATAAGAATTCCATTTTTTACTCAAGTACCAATGATCGACAAAACGACTGTTATTAACATAAATAATTACATAGTGATCATAACATGGTAATAAGTAATAGAAAAAGAATAATGAAATTGAAAAAGGTTCTTATGAAAGTATAGATTATATCCAATTATTATTCAGGAGAATAAATAACTATCAAGTCAATTCGGACCCGATGTAAGGGACTTCGTCTATCTCCATTAATTGAGACATATTATGTTTTATAGACAACATTCTTTTATACGGTGTATAAACCAATTTGACTTTTATGTTTTTTCAAATGGAATATTTTTTATATGAATCGTTTACTAAACGACAGAAGGGAATGTTTTTTTTGTCATATGTATGCGGCGACAACGACTTCTCGGCCGCCGTGACCATTATTTGAGTTTCGGCTTCCCCTACAAGCCATACAGTTTTTTAAAAATGAAAAATAAATACCACGTTTTACTTTTCTTTTATTTTGGTTTTAAAAATTGTGTTTATAATGTTTTTATTATCTTGATGTGTTTTATTGGTATCCTATGATTGGAATTTGGAAATGTTATGGTTTCTTTCTGCATGATTTATGTGATACGATTAAATTATGGTACTTGGATATTGTTATGAAGACGGGTGGTTCCGCGATAAACTAAGGGTGGGTGAGACCGATATAGCTCTCGAATGCATTGGGTAACATGTAGGGGTTAAACTTTATGGTTTCCCGAAAGATTTTTAGGGAATATACTGTGATGTGTATTGCAAACGTAACCATGAGGGTTACTTCCTGCGTAAGAATGTTGTGAATGCATCAAGTTACTTTTACATCTTATGATTTCTATGATTTATTCATGATTTGATTAGGTATGATATAATGATTATGTTTTATGAGTAATGTATGATTTCATACATGGACTATTGTTTTCATTTCGTACTTTTATATCCCTTATTGAGCTTTTTATTCTCATCCCATGTTTTTGAAATGTTTTTCACAGGTCAAGGGAAAGGTACATTATGTGATGATATGGTCAAGGAAGTGTCATCATAGAATCCATGTTTTGTATTAAATATGTTTCCGTTGATGAGAAAAAAATGAATACTATCTTTTATGTATCAACATTGTTTAAATGTGGAATGTAATGCATGATTTATGATCTAATTCTTTGAAACTCTAAACCTAAAAAGATCCTCAATGTGTAATCTTGTAATAACTCAATATTAAGTAATGTTTAAGCCTGGAGCCTTATAAATCTCCCTCTATATGGTGAGTTTTCATTGAGGGAGATGGGGATCATGTTCAAGGATCCCATTCATTCTATTTTAGATCTTTTTCTAGACGAGGTGTATTTGGCGAGGTGCTTAGATGAGGAACTCCATCATTATCTTTAATATACGGTCAGTCTCTTCACCCTACCGATATACATAGTGGAACCAAATGATAATGAGTTAGTAAAAAGGATTTACTCATTTGGAATTCAATCATGAGGGGGAAGTTACCCATTCTCTTCATAGGGGATGGACATCATAAGAATGTCATCAGCGTCAGAGCCTTCCATGTTTTGGCCAACGGGGATCCAACCTTAGCATTTTCAGTTCCGATAATCATTTATTATACCTTTTCACATAGGACAATTATAATAGTGTTTTTCAATTAGGCTTCATGGGCCTCTCTAAGGATAGTGACTGACTCATGCTCATTATGGTGGAGGTGGGTAGATTCAGCACCAACCTCAATATAAGTTTCTAGCAAGGCCTTTATAGCTGCAGGGATAGAAGACCCCTAATCCACTAAGGGCATGCAATGTTGGTGAAAGCTGACATTATTGTCTTCTTTAACGGCATTGAATAGGGCTTGGACCCGGAGACAGATTGTAGGAATGGGGAATTGAAGCTGGGCGTGGGTGGTTCAATCCCTAAAGGCTGTAGTTTGAGAAAGGTCTGAGGTCCATCGAGGAATGATCAGCTTCTTTAGTATGCTTAACTACACCTTGATTGTTCTAGGATCCTTTCAGTCCATTTTGGAATCCAGTAATTTCCATGTTCTAGTACATAACATAGAGATAAATTCCTTTCCCATTTTATTATTTACACTAGTCAGTGGTCATACTATCTTTTTTTATGTTTTCAGGGATGTAGACTGATTTGGGGGACACATCAGTCTAGTAGGGATCTCATTCTTCTAAAGATGTAGTTGTACTGTATCATCATTTTAATTGACTAGTTTTTTTTATTTGTGGTTTTCGATGGATTCTTGAAAGGGTTCGGGTTTTTAAATTTGAATGTTCAACATGTAGATTTTTTTGGTGAGTAGATATATCTGGTGGGTATCAATCGTATAGATCTTATTCAATCATTTTTGTCCAAACTGTATGTGGGATAGATGGATGATGAGATTATGAAGTTTTTGGGAGTGTTCATAGAATTTATAGATTTTTTCCATGATGAGGCTATGACCCTAATCCCTTTATGTGGCATTGAGTTTGTGAATGAATTGCTTCCTAATGCTAGTTCAATTTCTATGGATAATTATTAGAAGGTGACTTCAAAGTTGCATGATTTTTTGATCCACATTGATGAATTGATAATAAATTATTTCCTCTGACCCAGTTATTTACCTTTGTGTGCTCTGATGATGTTGTGAACTAAGGCATGTGGAGTTCTAAGACTGTGCATAGACTACTAGAGTCTAAATCAGGTAATAGTCATGAATTTTTACCCTCTCATAGGAAAAGATAATCTATTTGTCCAATTAAGGGGAGAGATAAGGTTTCCCATGATCATCCTACAGTCTAGATAACACTGTTTGAGGGTTTAGGAGGGTGATATCCCAAATACTACTATCATGTGTAGTTTTGGGAAGATGTAGTTTGTAGATATGCCAAATTGTCTAATGAATGAACATTTTGTGTTCATGGGGCTTATGAACTCTGTATTTTATGTGATATTGGTGCAATTCATCATCATATTCATCATTATGATACTATTATACTCAACGCTAGAGTAGGATCATATAGAGCATCCCAGTACTATCCAACAGGTCCATCGACACCACCATATCAATCGAAAGTTGTACATGTGCATGTTTTGAACTTGTGTGGTCCACTACCTTGGGCATGTGGTGTCTCATTTGGCTGTAGTAATCGATCTGTCGATGCATGAGGATGATATTTATTTAGATGTTCCCAATAATGGGTTATAATATTGATGTTATATTAGTCTTGTCAGATATTAGATAAGATTTGTACCTGATTTCTCTGAGGTAGAATCTACATTGAATGGATTTTACCAAAAATGTCTATATTTTAGTGTGAGGCAAGCATTTCTATACAGTGTTCAGGTTTCTATTTTGGATTTCGGTATGTTCTCCAGTTGTCAGGCTGGCATAGAAATGTGTGATTTTTTTGGTATTTTCTGATGCATCCCGTTTAGGAATCGAGTGAGCGGTGATGAAACAATTGTGGGTGATTTCATATCGGTCTAATGATTTATGTACCAATGTGAATAACAATTTCACAAATGATCTGAAACAAGCAGCGACCATGTTTGAATTAAATTTGTGGTGACATTACATCATTTCAGAACAATATGTGGTCTTCACCCATAAGAAAATATTGAGGTACATATTTTCCCAGCCATACAATAACTTGTTGCATCAGAGGAGGAAAGAGATTCTCCAGGATTATTATTTTTTAATCTACAAATCATTATGAGAGGTAATTCTATTTTCATTGAATTTATAAATAAGTGGAAGATGGAAGTGGTTAGTGAATCTGAAGATGATTGTAGGGTGATGGAGGAGTTAGTCGTCTTTCACTTTGATGTAAGAATGGATGGAGATAGATAACATCTAAATCAGATGAAAATACAATCATATATGAATTAAAAGGTAGAGGACCCTCATTTGGGAGACAATTAGGAACATATTATGTGTGATCACATTGACTAAGGGGATTCTCTAGAGGTATGGTCGAAGGATGGACATAATAAGATGTTTATCAATGAGAAGTTGTTTGTTCTGGTAGAAATTCATGGGGATGTTATATGTGAGTTTCATTGACCTCCCATAGTGGCCCACCAAATAATTTACAATAATTACTGAGGATTTAGGAAATAGTTCTAGTGGACTAGGAAAAGAGGGTTGTGGAGGATTTTTTGGCATGGTGCCTAGTGTGTTGGCATGTAAAGCCCGAGCAATGTGCCCCTGGTGGGGTCTTAAATCCCCTACATTTACCTGAGTGGAATTTTTATGTAATAAAGATAGATATTTTTACTAGATTACCCATGCATTAGGGAGTATGAAATGCTGTCATGGTAGTAGTGAAATGATTGGTGAAATCAGCACACTTCTTAGTGATTAAGAGGTTGACCACAGTGGATTCTTTAGTACGATGGTATGTTGATGAGGTCGTGAGACTACATTGAGTTCTGAGATCCATCATTGTAGATCAGGAAAAACATTTTACATAGAAATTCTAGTGTGAATTGGATCCTGATTTTTTCAATCTATTACACGTTATCACTTCGTCCCAAACATAGATGGATGGGAAAAGAGAGTTGACAATCCAAACATTTAATGACATATTTTGAGAATCATTATTGGAAATTTTGGGTTGTATGGATTGAAATTTTCAGTTGGTATTTATTTATTACAATAATATATATCACTCTTCCATTGGTTTGTCTCCATTTCTAATCTATATGGGAGGTTGTGACATTATCCATTGTGTGGGACAAATATTTGGGAGGAATATGTTCTTTGTGCCAACATGGTGCAAAGTAAGACATAAAAGTGCATCATATACATGAGTGGATGAATGTAGCACATCATAGACATAAGTTGTATGATGATCTCTGAAGTAGGACCTTTGAGTTTGAGGTTTGGGACCAAATAATTTTAGATGTTTCCCCTCATCATGAGTAGTATAGGTTCTGAATGGAGAGTATGATTTCTCGAAGGTTCATTTTACAATCTGAGGGGTTGAGAAATTTTGGCATGATGGAATATTAGATATTTATTACACTGTAGTCGGGGATATCCCCTGATGTCTTTCATGTCTTGTAGCTTCATCAGTATCTTCACCTTGAATCTCATGTAATGTTATGGGGAGATTTGGATAAATATAATGACGCAATGTTTTTGGAAAAACCATTGGATATCTAGGATCATCGGGACGAGGTCCTTAATTGAAAAAAATTCCCTTTGTTCATGTTTTGTGGAGTCATGGTGCCTTTAAAGAGAGTACATGGGAGAATGATATGAAGATTTGTGTCCAGTACTTGATAGTTTTTAGTTTTTATTGGGTGTTTTTCTATGTTATATAATGCTAAAACCATATTTTCTATGAGAGATTTTTTCCTCTTATTATATGATTTATGCTAAATGAAGATGTATAAAGATGTCAGGTCTCTATCCTTAATAAATATTCATTAATTTTGGTGTGATTAAACATGTGACGGTGAGTTAGTGCAACCCTAAATGTATGTCATTGTAACATGGGGATGAAATTCCATGATGTATATGTTCATGAAGTGTGGATTTTGGGGATTCAGTAGAATGTATTGAGGTTTTTTTATTGTAAAATCATAGAGTAGTTGCTATTGGATGATGAGGATTCACTACAACATGGTTGTTTTACCTTGTGATGTATCTCACGAGATGGTTGTTTGGTCCCATCTTTATTTTGGGTTTGGGATTTAATTCTCGAGGGAGCAAATAGTATGAGATTTATTTGATGTAATATTCAGAACCACTACGCTCCATTACATTGTCAAAATCTAGTGTTTGGGGTTTTATAGGTGGCAACAATGGCACATTTCTTGAATTTTCCAAGTTTTTCCAAAAAAAAAATCAATCAGTGACTCACAACATCAGTGTCAGTGACATAGGGTCTCTATATCAGTGAGTCTTGGCATCCGTGTTGTGGTTTCAGGACATCAATTACTTAGGGAACCAATGTTAGTGAGCATGGGTGATAGTGTCATTGAGTTAGGGTGTCTGTTTCAATGAGCCAGTGCATTGGTACATGTGGGTTAGGATAATGGTGTCGGAGAGTCAGGGTGTCCGTGTCGGTGAATCAGGGTGTCGGTGTTGGTGAGTTAGAGTGTCAGTTTCAGTGAGTTAGGGTGTCATTATCAGTGAGTCAGGGAGTTAGTGAGTAAGGGCATTAGTGATTAATGTCATCGACGAGTCCGGAATTTGTAGTTTATGTTGGTGGCTCATAATTAGTAGCTCAGTTTCAATGACTTATTTTTTATGGGATGTTGTCAGTGACTAACCCATCAGTGACTCATTTCTCAGTATTTCCATGTTTGTATAGATTCACCATTCTAATATTCTATATGATATAAATAATGATTAGTTCCATGTACAAGAATTACTAATGGGATTTCAATGAATATTGACTATATTTTTATTATTATAACTCTCTAAAGAAAAATAAATAGTAGAACCACATAATCATGACCATATTCCCATTTTAATGTCTTTCAAATGGTTTCTCATTCTGTTTGTATATGATAAATATTTTAAAATATAATATCTTACCTTCCTAGTGTGTTTCCATCCCATGATGGTGTGAATATGTCCTTCCCTTTTAGTGGAGTCATGTGTTGTGTTTTATCAATCTATCCATATTTCCTTTGATTATTCCTTGAAATTTTCTTTCTACTCCCATACCCCCTAATTGAGAGAAATGAGGTGTTTTAGTCACCTGTTGGTTAAGGTATTGTTTTCCATCATCTTTCTTTTATCTTTGTATCTTGTAGGGTGGGTATATTGGTGCCTCTTTTTGAGAATGTTTGAATCAAAATATAAATAAGATAATAAGAAGTAATAAATGGGGATGGAAAATATATTTATGTTTATAAATTGTTTTATGTGTAAACATTGTTTATAATGTGATCTTCTCTGTCATTTTGGACTCTAAAAATCATGGATGTTTGTGGTCATTACCTACACATGGGTTATGATTTATAACTATTATTGTTTCCCTATATATAATTTGTGTAAATATCAATATGATCAATCATTTACACAACTATTAATAAATGGATTCCCCTTGATGAAAACCCTTGGGGGATCAACCCTTCTTATCAAGGTGGAATATAAAAAACAATGTTGGGAAAAAATTTTATACAACCTATTTTAAATATGTGGTTGTGTGTTGTGTGGTTTTTTTGTCTCGGGTCGGTTTTGGTGGTAGTAGATGGGTGATTGTGTGTAGGGGGTGGCAGTGGTGGTCTGATGGTATCTCCACATGGGATATTGATTGATTGTGGAATGGATGGACTTGTCATATAGTATGGTTTCTTGATAGGAATGTGTCATGATTTCATGTTATGGGTGTGATAGGAATAGTGTTGTTTTGTGCAATGAACCTATAAGGTTTGTTACGTTCATGTAGGGGTATTATCTTAGGTATTATTGATTAGGCTGGTTGTATGTTTTGAATCCCATAGGATGGGATGAGTTTCTATTACATATATATAAATATATTTCTTTATTATCTTGAAGTATCACATGTTTTATATACACACCCCACCTGTGTTGAGCCCACTATGTTTAACACCACCATTTTTATGGTAGTGTGTCTTCTCTTCATCCCATTGGGAGGATGGATGGAGAGTTACTGACATTACCCAGCTCCCTCTACCAGTCTTCTATCTCCCATGAATTTTCAAAAAGGCTATCTTGGATTGTTGTTTAATAACATATTTTTTGAGTTGGGTGTGTGAGAGGTGTTTTGTTTTCCAGTTGTCATCTGGATGAGGACTAGGTTTCTATGGGCGAGATGTGTGTGTTGTGTGGATTAGGTATCTATGGGTGTGTTTTATGTGTTTTGTGGTCCAGGAGTGTGGATGTGGGTTTGGATAGTGGGGCTTGTTGAGAGTGTGTTCGTATAGGTATATTATCTATTTGGGATATGTAGTTAACCAGTTTAATGGGGTGTGGGGTACCAAATTATCGATGTGATTTTAATTTACCTATCATGCGTTATTTGGTTAGAGTTCCCTGGAGTAATGAGGGTGAATATTATACCTTCTTTGGTTAGAGTGTCTTTGTTTCAATTAATATACATATATATATATATATATATATCACCATCTCTTTCTTGGAGTTGTTTGAGGTCGATACATCTTATCTATGGATCTTGTTAACTAAAAAAGAGACATTCCTCCCATTCTAGTAAGATTTTGAAACCCTTGTTGTTGGTCACCATCTTGTGGCCTATTGGAGTTAATAATATAGGGCCATTAACTATTTTTCATCATGATGAAGCAAGTTATCAGCATCATTCCATTCATTCACTCATCTTGAAGAAGTTGGGTTGTGACACTAATGCTTTTATAGTTTTCATTTATTTTAAATGAAAGGTACAACAATTCACTTAATTAAGAAAAAAAATTAATATTTAAAAAAAATTAATTTATAATAATATAATTATACAAATATAAATATTAATTGAAATTTATTTGGACATATGATCATATTTCGGCATAAAAGTTAATTTTTCACTCAAAACATTTCTATGTCTGGAATGTTGTTTTATAATATTTATTTATATTAAACACTAATAAAAAATGATGTTAATGATATCTAATGAATATTTATTAAATCACATTATTTTACATTCATTTGAGTTCTTTATTAGGAATTGAATAAAAATTAATATGATTTTATATGTAAACAATTTTTTTGAAAAAATGCATTCCATTGAAATTTACACTTTTATTTTAAAAATGATTTCCGTCATATATAAATACAGAATCATGAGAAATTTATTCCATATTTTTAATATGGTCTACAATAATTGTTAAATATATCCCATTTTTTCCATCATAAACAGTAATTGTGGTATGTATTTGACACCCTGGTAAGGGTAAAAAATATAATCAAGGGATACATCATTGGGATAGGGCTTCATATTATCTATAAAACAAGTCATTATACATTTGGATGATTTTTATTATAAAATAATCATCATTTTATAAAATATATTTCAAGATGATGATATTTTTTTCATTATGTTATTTATATTAACTTATGAATATGATATTTTACAAATTCCACTTTTTTGACATTTAAAAAGAATAAATTTCAAAATCATGAAATAATTGATAACATAAGATGTAAATATATTTTTACTGGTTGGTAAATTATTTTATATAGATATATAATTATAAAAATTATAGTGATGAAATAATTATATAATATTATCACAGAATTGGGACATAATATGTATTAATTTAATTTAAAAATGAACTAAATGATAATAAAAATATAAAGGATAAAAACATTTGATATATTTTTTTATTAATAAAAAATTTTCATTAAAAACGATTTATATATTTGAATATTTATATTATAAATTCAGTATAATTCATGTTGAAATTTATGTCAATGTTAATTAATAGTATAAAAAAGAACAGTAATTATAGTTTATACTAAGTAAATTTTTAATAAACATTTAAAAAAATCATTATATTGTAAAATTATGTTCAAAGATGATTGAAAATTTGAACCATTAAAAATATAGGAGTCCATTTACACAATATCAATAAAATACAAATCATTATGATTATAAAAGTGGTTCCTACGGTGAAGGCTATAATTGGTTGAAAATGCTGTCAAAACAGAAGATGAGTTTTAGAATGAAAAAATATTCTTCATTAAATTTCATTTAACTGTTATATTTATAATGTATAAACTATTTTTTCATTTGTTTTTTATTTTTAAAATACATATACATGAGAAATTTATAAAATATATTTATATCTTTTTGTAAATTCCAAGTTTGACATTTCCACTCCTTAAAATGGGACACCCCTTTTCCATTTTAATTAATCAACTAATTGAAATATATATAGGCCATAATAAATTATATTCCCTTATCCAAGTAAATGTATAATATTTATATATATATATAATATTTTTTATATGTTCAATCCAATACACCATAAAAGTGGACAAAAGGGGGCTTCTTATATATGATGAAATATTATTTTTTGACCCCTTTCAATTTATTTTTCATATAAATATTTGAAATCATATGAATTTATAATTTTATAATATGTTAAATAACATAAATATTAATAAATTTTATTATTATCTAGAAAAAACAAATATATTCTTTATATTTTATCAAATGGGAAGTCAAGGTACTGCTTCTGCATATGTGAGGGCTTAATCCTCCATAAAGTGATATGATTAATTTTACATGACCATCATTCATTGAGTGTTTTTAATATGGGTTTTATATTTATATATTAGGTTTATGAAATAATTATTCTTATTTAATAATACTAGAATATTTGAGTTTTTACCATCCAATCAAGAGAAAAATTATTACATACTTTTTTTGGCATGTTGACAACCACCTCCACGAAGTGATGTTATTCCTATTTCATTTTCAGTTTTAATAGATAATATTAATGATTTAATTAAAAATTATATATCATAAAACTAATATAATTAATATAATTAAATAGATATTTAATCTTTTATAGTATTTTATTCAATTTATTAAAATGTGAAATAATTATTCTTGAATATGCATGTTCTCTCATCTCAATGAACAGTGTAATTCTGTTATATATCTCTACATATATGGGATTAGTCTAAATTTATATATAAAAAATATATAGATTATTTTTAATGTTTATAAATTTTTTATGAGGGAAACATGATTGGTCTAATGGTATTTGAACTAATTAAATGAAATAATCATGGAAAATTATATAATTTACCCCTAGAAATAATAATTCAAATAAGAAATTATAATTGTATTTTCATTGAGATGTTATAAATTTTTCATATATGATATTTTTGATATGGAAATTTATTTTTCATGGAATTAAAAAAATAATAATTCACTATAGTGTATGTAATATTCCATTCAAATTATGTTACACTCATGGTATGAAATTTACGTTACAATATATTTATTTATCAGGATTATTTATGAAAATGTTTCCAATCATTGAATTTTATAAACTATCTATAAATAATCCCATTAATTTTCTTCACCTCTAGTTATATTTATATATTACATTTTTATGTCATTTATCTTTATTTGATAACTAATAATACTATTGAATTATTTTCATGAAAATGTTAATTATTTCTATAATAAGTTGAAATCATTTTATTTATATTTTTTTCTTAAAAATGATTCCACAGTTTTTTACTATAAATAGATGCTTTTTAAAATAATTTTTATTATTAATTTAATTATTATCCTATGCATTAAACGGAAGAATTTTTATACATTAAAAGGATCTTCAATTATATTTTTTCTATGAATCTAAATGGACACTTAATTTTACCATACAGAGTAATACCAAAATTTCCTTCCATCATTACTAATCAATTATTTGAATATTTATTTAAATATTTCCATGTTTCATTTCAAATAATATATTTTTCAAAATATATTGTGAATTTCCTAATTTTAATGAATTTATATTAATTTGAATTGTTTATTTTAATCCATAAATATTCTAATACATCATATAGTTGAATTTTAATATATTAGGACATCTTGTGATGTAACATATTATTAAATTGAAATATGATTCAATAAAATATTTTTTATTACTTATATATATTGTTTATCGTGATGATCATGAGATGTTTATGAATCTCATTTAATTTATATGGGATATCCTAAGATAAAATGTTGAAATATTTTTGAATGTAATTTCCATTCCATTGGTTATGATGATTGATTTATGAATTTTTGGAACAAATATTAATTGATAATGATTATGTTTTATGATGAATTGGAATTATATATCCCTCTAATTCACTATGTAGTTATAGGTGTTTATTGAGATAATAAAGGATTTAATATGGCGTAAACTGAGTTTAGTATATAAATCTTTCCACTATGGATGAATTTTGAGTGAATGTTGAATAATGATATGATGGAATATATACTGATTCAAATCCAGTATTATCGTAATTTTCATGATCCTTTTCATATAAGATAATTAAATTTCTTATGAGTATAACCAAAACATATATATGATGAAAATTGTAAGTTTTCATGGATTATGTTCTTTGATTACATTACGATTTATGTCTTATAAACATCCATAATTTATTTCATGACACATGACTATGATATATGATACATAGGGTTTGGGTTTTTAATGTCAATTTGATGTTCTTATATAGTTATTATAAATTTAAGTAATGTGATCATTGTTATATCCATTTTTTCATTGATGAGCATTTGAGATGAACAACTATTATATTTTTGTTCTCTATTTTATAAAGAATGTTTTTATGTTTAACATTTGAGTGTTGGATGACTGTTATAATGAACTAAGAGATTGATAATATATATATCTTATTAAAAACATTTTTATATTACCATTATTCAATTCTTACAAAAACTATATGATTAAAAAATGGATTTTGTACTAATTTAATAAATATTCATTAATAATGATGTAATATATATATATGATTTGTTTTGTATTATATACCATGTTTATAATTCTCATCGTAAAATACATTTCATTACGTTGCTTCATGTTTTTGTCACATCTTATTTGAATTATTGACCATACTAAACAAATTGGCCATGGGTTTTCTAATTTATGCTATGTTAAATATGATTTATTACTAGAAATACATTAATACACAAAATTTGTTAAAAAAATATTACCTATAATTTTAGAAATATTTATATTAATGGAAAACTTAATCCACCCGATAATAATTCTTTCTCACTAAGACAACATTTCATATATAAAACGTTCCTATAATTTAATTCATTAAACTACTATATATTAAAGGGAAGAAATTTTTTAAAAGTAAAACTACATGTTAGAAAAAGAGGTAACATATATCCGAATTATCCACTTATAAGTTATACAATTGATTATGGATATTAAAGATATATAATGGAATATTATGGGGGAAAGATTAAATTTTATGAATATCATATGTTTACAAATAACACAATATTTATGGAAAATATAATAAGATCATTCATCATGAATATAATGATTCATTTCCATTGAATTTTAGAGACATGAACAATCAATTATATAATATAATATTATACTAAAATAATCAGGTATATTTTTTAATATATTATTGTAGTGTTGATAATAAACTTGATGTTACAAAGTTCATAATTTATAAAGAGATTTATAATAAAAATAACATTATATGTGTTAAAAATAATTATATATATATTCAACATTTAATGTTAGTTACACAGATTCATTAAGGTTTTTTGACCATTTCTAATTGACTTATATTAATTGGTAAAAAAGAATATAGATATGACCAATTTTTTGAAACATTTATGAATATTCTTCTCAAAGAGTGGGAGTAATGAAACAAATGATGTGGGATATTCTATTATTATTACAATATTTTCTCTTCTAATGTAAAATGACATCAACCATCATATTAAAATTTTATTTTTCTTTTTATAAAAGGTGAAAATGAACCCACTAATCTTAAAAAAACATTCCACTTAATAATCTTATCAACACCTTTTGGATAGTGAAAATTGAATATAGGTTGGTACTAGAAATAGAACATGTAAGAGTTTCATTAAAATTTCTACAGCTACATGTGTAGATATTACATCTGAATTAGTTAAATAAAATTATAATAATGATTATTAATATTATAGTAATGTGTTATATATTGAATTAGAGTTTGAAAAAGTAATGAGAAATATGTTTTCGAAGACAACTATTCATAACAGTAACAAAATAAATAATATATAAAATAATTTTAAAAATGTAATTAGGGGAATGATAAACTGGATTCAAATTATGTGTTTTTTTATTAGTTGATGGATCGTAGATATTTACATATATTGTACATTGAGAAATAGAAAATATGATGAATCTAAATGATTTTACAATACTAATGAAGAGAACATATTTAAGATGATGGATACATGGAGTTTGAGATATTATACATCTTTTATTACTTATTAATAATGTGATTATTGTAGGCATTTCACTAAATTTTTTTAAAATATATTTAAAAATTAAACATATATATCCACGAGGTAACTGAAAAATATTTATTAATTATATATTTATTTTCTATTGATTATTATTATTATTATTATTATTATAAAATTTATCCATCGTATGCGAATATAATGGAATAAGTGAAAAAAGTAGTAGATATCAATCAAATTATTTACATATAACACACTAAGTCTATTAAATATATTTATAAATATACATGGAATGGTAATAAAATTTATTATGAATTTTATTTAGAATATATATTTTTTAAAATTCATTTAAATTATAGAATGATGTTTTAAAAATAACTGGGAAGTAAGTGTTTTCAAGAAATTGATTTCTAGTTTTACATTTTCAGGGAATCTTTCTCATAATATATTTTGATAATGGAATAATTGTATAAAATATTTGGAGTTGTAATTATAACATGTAAAAAACATATTTTGAATAAAATAACATTTAAATTTTAACACCTCGACCTTTTCCCACATAAAAAATTTGAGGTCTCTGAAAAAACAATTAAATTAGATATTAGCAATAAATTAAAATAAATAATTATTATATAACTCAAAAAGTAGGATTTGTAAATTTATTATGAGTTGGTTATAAGTGGGTACTGAACAAAATAACCATTTTTTATAGATGCATGCATGTATAGACACAAAATAATTACATTATTTTATAAATAGAAATAATTTATAAATATATAAAATAAATAGTATAAGGCCAAATTTTATTACATTCTAAATATATATCAATGATTGGATTAAATTTGCAAACAATGTCAAATATAAATCATGATATAAATTTCATCTATGTGAGATATAATGGTAAGGATAAGCTATGTTTTCCTTTTTTATGTTTTAATAGACTCAAATTATGTATTTATCTCTTGATATATGAGGAATTTTTTGTTATGAAAAATACATTTTTATATTAATATACATTTATACCATATGAAAAAATTATCATAATGTGTGTACACATAATATTCTATTGAAATATTTTATAATTAAATATAATATTTTTGTATTGAAATATATCATCTAGATGTTTTCTCATTTTGATTTTTATTCTTATATTATATGAAATGCTAATGGTATTTATTGAAATTCTATTCTATATTATCATATATAAGATTGACGATGTAACTAGTTATATCATTACCCAATTTTGGTTTTTTTCATTCAATTATATTTTATTTCCCTGTTACTGTGGTGTAAGGAAACTACCAATACAATTGACATTATATCATCTATTAAAATATGGAAAAATCATAAATATAATGACTTGTAGGAAACTGAATATTTTATTCATTATATTTTGGAAATAGAATCTATATTATAAAAGAATTTTAAAAATATATGTTTTATTATTTTATATACTAGGGATGTATTCAATTAATTTCAATACATGAAATGCATGCATTTAAATTTTACTGTTTCTGACTAGTATTACATTCATGAATACACTCTGAACATAGTTACATTGTGTTAGAGACGTGAAATGCTCACTTTTTAGTGTGTGAAATTTTAATAGTCTTACCTATATCTATATATTTATAGTTTCATTCTTCCATATATTTTTGAGATGTTTATATTTTGAGGATTTTAAATATCAATATTAAAAGTCGTGAGAATTTTAGATATATTTATAAATTTCAATAAGAAGTAATATAATAAATTGTCCATATAAAATATATAATATTAAGTATTAATTAAATAATTCAATCACTTGGATTTTAGGGTATTTTTGGGTTTATTATATAGATGATTAGTTTATTAATTATACATAACAAAAAAATATGACAAAGTGTATACTTTTGATGAATATTAATTTTTTCCAACATATAAAACATTAAAAAACATTTAATTCACTTCAATGAATATTATTCACAACTATGAACATGACATATTCATTTCTATTGCCACCCCTAAAACTTGTTTATTTGGTTTAATAATTTGGGATCAAAAAAAATAGTAATGTGCATAAAAATAGATAATCATTAATCTTGTAAAAATCATGAAAACCCTTGAAAATAATTTTACTGAAAATATATAATTTTACTCTATAATGGAATTATCATTTTTTTAAAAGATCATTCATGTATAGTTATTAAAATAAGTTAATTAAATTAAAACTATTTAGAATGAAGATAAATGTAATGTATGTTACTTATAAAATGATCTCAAAAAACCCTTTCAGATCTGTTATAGAGCCCTTACAAATTGGAAAAAATATATATTCAACTACTAATATAATAATCTTTAGAACATAGTCGTTACCCAATTAATGGGTGTGCAGTCTAGGTGACCCAATAAAATAACATATACAAGGATGACATAGTGATATATGTTTTGACCATTTATATATAGTATACTAGAGAAAAAAATAATAAAACATTCTAGGAATTCATTTTTTCCTCATAATTTTTTAAAAACTCTTACAAAGTCTTATTCATGAAAAGGTAATAATGACAATAAACTCTAATTTCCGAAACCTATTTTACGTTTTAAATATTTATTTTGTCCAATAACCATTTATTAATAAATTAATAAAATAAAAAGGGAAATATATTTTGTAATGAAAACATGATGTATTATAAAAGAATCAAAACATCAAATAACGGTTTTGGGAAGATTGTTCATTGTCACCATGTACATTAAAATTAAACCTTCATTTTTCCTTTTTCAAAAAAAATTACAAAAGAAACTGTTAATAAATTATTTTTAAAAAATACTTGATTAATGTTAAATAGGATAAGAAAATTCATTCATAATTATATCATATATAAATGAATACATTTATACAATAATTTTAATAAAAAATAATTCATAATGAAATTAATTGTGAAAAATTCATTAAAAGTGGATAATGTTTTACTTAAACACCCATTATTATTACATAAATATTCGAATCAGAATTCCTATAAAATATTTAAATTAAATGAATATTTATTAAAATTAAATAATTTTAATTACACATATATCAAGTCAATTGGAATGTTTATACACATATTAAATTAATATATGATTATAAAAAAATATACTTCTACTTAATTAATGGGAGATAATGTCCCTTTCTTGGGTCTGACTTATCACTTGAGTCCTCATCATCCAAAATACTAAAAATAAATTAATTTAGAAATTTCAATAGAACCATTTTTCTAGTTTATTACTCATTTTTTACATTTTACCATGTAATATACAATTACAGAGTCAATTATGTTAATCTATGATGTTTCCTTGGTATTATCCTTATGTATCAAAAATTACATAGTTAGGTTGACCATTTTTAAAAGAATTCATAATTAAAAAATTAAATAATAACAATAATGACCTAAATAAAATAGATTTGTGTCATATTAATCATTTTAAAACAATTATTGGGATATTTTTTTATGAAAAAAACAAATTTATTACAATCATCAAGGTGTAAGGTCGTACATATGCATGAGTAACATTTTGATTTTTTAGTAATATTATGTAAATATGGTATAAATTTTCTTTTCATATTAGAATGTTAATAAATTAAAAATTACATCTAATTTATATAAATATTTTTATAATTCAAAAAGGATAAATTTTCATTGAATATCATAAATATTTCATTCATATGACATAGTTTTATTACATTTATCATAATTATATTCCATGTAAATCATTAGGGAATAATGATTCAAATCTTTTTTTGATGATGTATTCTGTTATCGACATCAATGATGTTATCATATCCACCATGGAATTGATAGTAAAAAGTAATATATGATACAACAAATCAATATGTTTTAATATGTTAAAAAATATCATATATATAATTTAAATAAATCCATACATAATGAAATAATAGGGAATGATGGAAAAAATTACATTGTTTGTTTGAGGTTGTAGTCCATCATATAGATGACTGATGATATCATATCACATTTGACAGGAGAAGATATAGATATAAATTATTCCATCTACATAAAAATTTCATTTCATTTTAAATTAATTTATTATTATTTTTTATGTCTTATGACCTAATTTACTATGGAAAAGAGAATATATGAATTGTAATAGTTTTGTTATGAAAATTACCATCCCTTTGAGAAACCTACTCTGGATATCCACTCAAGGATACGTGTGTTTTTCTTTTGGGATGATAAGCTACTATAAAATAAATATGAGGACTTTTTTGATAGTATTTTTTAGTGGTTGTTTTTAAAAAGTTCTTCAGACGAATGATGAATTTATGAGAGTTATATAGATTTATATTTGGGGAATGTTAACACTCTAGGAGTCCATTACAAATTTTTCCAAAACATCAAAATCGATAAATTCATTTCAATGAATAACGATTCCAAACAATACATGGATTTTTTCTCTAAAATGATATTATAGATATATTTCAATAAAATAGAATTTTGGAATGTTTAAAAGGAAAAAATAACCTTCTCATTTTTATTTTATCACATAATCAATCAATTTTTAACAACTACTATAATTAATTTTAAAATTTGTAATATTAATTATAGTCAAAAGGTAATATAACCATACAATATTGTACATAATATCATGATTATAAATATATAATAAATTTCACTAATCTAATGTTAGATATTTTTAGTAATTATATTAAAAAACCCACATATTTAGAAGTCAAATTATGTCAAAATGTGAATTTTTTTGTGGAAGAAATTAATTTATTTCAAAAATACGAGTAGAAATAATAATCATATTAATATAAATCGACAATTGATTAATATAATAAATAAATTTAAATTAAATATTCTTAATTAATTATTATTTTATTTGCTAATATATATATATATAAATATTATGAAAATTATAATATTTCCAATATTCTTATTTTAAATAAAATAAAACATATTCAAAAATAAAATATAATGTTGGTTAAAAATAATATTATTTGATAAAATATAAAAATATTATGTTATTTATTCTTGAAAAAATAAAAAAAATAAATTTTAATTTAAAAATACTATATTAGTATAAAATAAATGGGTTTTTCAAAAAAAAATTGTATTTTTCATTTTTATAATAAAAATTATTATTTTCGGAAAATTAAAAAACCCACCCTATATAAATTTTAATATAATGATTTTATATATTATTTGAATATTTAAAAATAGAAGTTTAATATATTTAGAAATCAAACATTTATATAGAATTTTATTATTTAGGGGATTATTTTATATTTTTATCTTTTTTATGGGAAATATTAATTAATATTTTTATAAAAAATATAACTATATTAGTTATATTAATAATATTGAAAAGAATTTATTCAAAAATTTCATGTGATCATATAGTATTCCCCATTTTTTATTCTATTTTATCTATTTAATTCACTTATTAGACAAGTGGGCATATCATTCCCTCATAACATTATCTGTTTCTCATGATGCCTCCCCAACTATATGGGTTTTCTAAAAAACACTAACATGACGAGTCACTTTATTCTAATAATATCTCTATATGGTCCTAAAACATAATTTTATGTCCCAAATAAAAATGGGTTGAATCTAACAATAATAAATTAGATATCAATACCACTAATCTTTTCATTTTTGATTTTTATAATAACAACTTTTACAGGGAAGTGGGATACAACCGATTAACTAAATATAGAACAATAAAATTAAAATGATCAAAATCTAAAATATTAAATGGAAAAAAAGAACATATATTTAAAGTATCAACATTTAGAAACTTATTAGATGATCGAAGCGACGCCTCAGTCCCAACACAACCTATGTTATACTTGATCCCAATGTATATTTCATGTTATCAAACACCTGATCCATCTTGTCTCCGTCAATATCACCAAAATAATTGGCTCTAAAAAAACCTCCTCCTCACTATTAATGTTGACCATTAACCAAAAGTATCAAGACTACATATCAGATGATAAAAAAATTAAAAAACACCAAAAACATCACACATTACCTTGAAAGAACCAATGAAAAACTAATTAACATTCTACACCATCAACATCACATCACGCCTTTGAAAACAGACCCTATAAAAATACTCACCCAATACGTCATTACATAGATTCCATCAAATCCACCACGAACACCATTTTTGAAATTGATTACCACCACTAAAATCATTAACTTCAACCCTGTAACCCCTAAGAGAACCATCATCTTCAATGCATTAAATCACAAGAAACCACCAAAAAAGAGAGTAATACAATCGTTATAAGACCGAATATAATGTCATCCATATAAGAAAAAATCATTGTCCATATGCCACAAAAGAACTTCATCATCGAATTCGACCACGTGAACAATAAAAAACCAAAAATACGATAGGAACAAAACACCAATGAAAAGAATTGATATCCAACCTTAGAAACCTAAACGTAGAAACTAAAAAGAGTATTTTCTAAAAAAATCATGATGAAAGGTTGAAATAAGATTTGGTAATGAAAACCTAGGGGTAAACCTGAAAAAAAAAGAAACAAAAATAAAATCTATAAATAGATATGTAAAATATTTTATTTACATTGAGTCATAAAAATGTAGTGTCTCAGTGAACAACTCATATCTAAAGATTCTTGAAAAGAAGAAGAATCAATATCATCCTAGATTCATTATGGTACACTAAGTCAAAGACTATGACTCTACTATAAAATATTGAACACTTCTCCAGGGATATGCTTTAAAAAAAAATTAATCAACCATGAAAGAAATATATTTCCCCTAGTTATATGGATAAAATTTCTTCAATCATAGTGTAGTCTACATATGTTAATATATCAACATCACTTTCTATAAAATTTATCTTCAATTTGTGGTTCTATAATCCATCATTCTCCAACTTCATCAAAATAATCTATTGATTATAACTTTTTTAAAATAAATGCCTCAAATATTTCTTATATATACTGAAATATAAAAAATTGTTTTAATAAAATGAAAAAAAGATATATGATTATCCCAACAACCCTATAAATTAATATACAAATATCATGAATGTAATCTATTTTTTGAATTTTAATCCCAGATATTCAGTCATATTGATAATAAAAATGAATACCAAAATCAAATTCAGTTCCAAATTTCTTTAATTACTTTATACAAATTATATGTGAACCTAGAATCATGATCTATTATAATAAATAGATTAAATACATGTAACCACAATATCTACTCTAGAAATATCCAATAAATAGGATTCAAATACATAGTGTCTCAAATGGTAATGAAATGATTAGATTTATTCCATCAATCAACAATGACCCAAACAACATTATTACATTATTAAGTATATCTTTATCCAACCATGAAATATATTGACATGTTTTTCAATTTATACTCACATGTTGGAAATTTTTGAAGCATTCCCTCTAATAACATTTATTCTATATTAAATAGTCGACCTGTAAAACACTTCATGGTAATATCACCAATATTACTTTTCATTCCATCCCACATGTAATAAGAATAAAAAAAATTCTATTCCCACGAAAAAAAATATTAATGAAACATTTTATCAAATAATATTATAAAGGGTGATATTCCAAACCTAACATGGTTATTGTAGTATTTTTATTTTTTACTCTTTGAATAATCCACAATGATTTATTTTCTATAATATTAATGATGTATGAAATAAAAACCTTTGATTTTTGTGGTAATATTTTTTCACTTGTGATCAATTAATTCTATGTGAATTTATATAGTAATGTTTTGATAACAATATTGTTTCCCATTACTCTTTACAAATGGTTCCTCTAAATTTTTAATTCAAAACCCTCAACTACTATTTCAATATCCAGTTTTTGATAATATAATTCAAATGATTCAATGTACATGAAGAATAAAAAATTACCTGGTCATTATAAATTATGACACAATCATTTTCATTCCATGAATCATTACATTAGATGATTAATTCTTATAATCTATTTATTTTTCCTAGAAACATTCATAGAATTATTTTTTGTAGGTGAATTTAACACTATATCAAGTTAACTTAATAAATGTGTAAACGATTAAGAAATTGTTCAATAAACCATATATAGCAACCCTATAATCCTAGATAAAAATAAACATATTTGATATTCTTGTGTCTTATCCATTTATAAGTAAAAATTATAGGGTTAATAAAATTGAAATCATCGGGAAAAATATATCTCAAAATATAATTTTTTTTAATCACAAATTCATACTTACTAAATTTTAAATACTTTTTATTGTATTTTATGGTTTCCAAAAAATCCTTCATTTACTATCATCTTCCTCCTTACCTATAGAATATTTGATAATTTGATCTATAAATGTAACTACATACTTATTGTTCAACACAAGAAAAATAATATTCAAATGGTCAATTAATATAGTCAGTACATTGGATAAATTGTAGTTAACAACAAAATACTCATAATTCTAATATCATTTATAAAACAATTCCTCAAAAACTATACATTTAAAAAAATTAACTGAGTGTACCACGATAAGAGATTATCAATTGAGTTATTTATTAATCTCGAAAAATTATTAAAAAGTTCCTCAATATGACGAATTGAATCATTTTGAAAATATACTTTTTAATAACAATTCTATACTCTGCGGTATGTCTAAATGAACAATCTAACTTTATATAAAAATAAACATGAGAATCCCATAGTGATGTTCTAGTTTAATTAAACTCATTATATAATAGTTCCAAATATTTTTATTTCGAAAAGTTACTAATGGAATATCCATTGAGGTGGTTTTGAAATAATATCAGAATGTGGAAGTTAGTAAATATTTAAATAATCATCATAATTAGGAATAAAACATTTAAATTCATCTTCAAAAACATCCATGATGTTTTCTACTATAGGTACACTATTAATTCAAGATATTATTTTTTCAAAAATATCTAATTCATAAATATAACTAATATATTTAATAATTTTTGTATATTTTGGAATTTTATTGAAGGATTAATATTAATTTATAAAATATTCATGAATCACTACTATATTATACAATAAAAAATGAATGCTAATTCATACCTAATATGAAATAAAATTCCACCATAAAAATTTCTATATTATTTGTGCAAATAACAATACCATTGTAGAAAAGTTTATGATTCCCATAAATCATTTATTCATTAATAATTTCACAAGTAGTTTTCACAATATTTTATAACTTACCTCCCAAGGTAATATTTTATATTTACTAGTATGATTATTAGTAAAGAATAAATGAGATGATATTGAGTCAAATTGGGTTTTAGAATAATTTTGATAAATAGAAAACATAATTGCCTCTATTTCATTTAACAACACATAATCAACCATAATATTAGAAAGAATATATTCCAAACCATATTTCATAAAATTCTGATGATTTCCTATTGCAGTTACTATCTTCAGGCACAAATTTATGTTATGGATAACGCAATGAAACTTAAACATATAACTATTTTCTTTCTATTGACTATACCACTAACTGATTCATTAGGATAGTTGTCATTAAAGTCAATGGATATATAGATAATCATCAATGATCTGTAACTATTTAATGATTTCATAAGACAATCGGTTGGGTGATATCAACCAAACATACCACATGATAAGAAATTCATTTTCATTCATCGATATTTATTTTTTCCCATCACCATCCATTATTATTAAATCATAATTCCATTATCATGAGGAACATAAGATTTAAAAATCTCTATGACATTTTCTCGATCATAATAAAAAAACATTCTACTCGATGTCAATGTATTATCATCCTAGTCAATTTAATTTACAAGAATTCGATCATGAGTATAAAATATTAATATTACAAACAACGTGTTGAATGAAATATAGTATAAACCATTACTGTCATGTAAAATAGTATTTATATGAGGCCAATGAGTCTTCATCATTTTTTCATAAATTCCATGAAATTTTTTCTATCCAAAGTTATTAAAACATATGGATATTTTTCTGACTGAAAATATCCTAAAATGTTCCATGTATATAAACATAATGATCATATTTATATATCTTATTTTTAATAAATAAATTTATTGATCATATTCACCATACCAAATATAAAAATAATTAGAAACCTTACGATGATATAATAATTATATGACATAAAATGTATTATCTAATGTTTTCATTCATCATTAATATTCCACCAGAACAAATAAAAAACTAACTGATTACGGATGTTAACAAATTAAATTACCAACTACGGACATGATTTTTCTTGGTATATTTGTTTCCTCTCAGGCATGTATATCTCCCCAATTTTTTTCATATGTTAAATAATCTCTTTATATAATAATTTTTATTAATTTACATCATTCTTTGTATGAATTTCAAGAAGGATATTCACTTCTTTATTCTATACCATAATAGATTCCATGTTATCTCTATGAAGATCAATTATAAACAGACAATGTTTATATTATAAATGAAGATTGTATTAAAAAAATTTATCATTTAAACATAATTTTTATTAAATATCATCCATGATATTTCTATTTATTTTATACTATCCTTTATTGTTATCCAAAAAATCCTATGATACTAACATAAATGATCATAACTTGTTTAATAAATACTCATAAATTTTTTGTTAATAATCTATTCTCATACATTCCATGACCATCATAGTTTTATTATTTTATAGAATTTGGATATAATTCCTATTTTAAAAATCTATATCATAAATAGGGAACAATTCTTATCTTTAACAATTTATCCAACAATATAATATTTTTCAAACACGTTATGATTTATTTTCATGAAAATCCAAAAAAAATCATGAACTACAAAATTCTATTAACTATCCTATATTCCGATTAAAATTTTTAACGGTCATATTTTCACAAAAAGGCCAATATGGGACATAAATATTTGTTAAATGATAGCCATGAGAAATTAATGAAAAAAAAATCATATTTTTTTAACATGAATGTGAATAATCATTATTCTAAAATATCATTTATATTACCTTACAAATAATGATTTCCATAAAAATAATTAGAAGTATAAGAAATTTTATGTGAGATTCTTGGAACATAATCTCATAAAACAATTACAAAATCATTAAAAATTGGAATATATATATGAAAGAAATAATATATAATTATTTAGATAACATTATAATTTCCCAATGTATTATATTTTTACTTGGGTGAACCCATCATATAGAATATAATGGGCTCACCTGGAGTTATCTACGTGAAATAATCATATATAATGTTAAAGAAGCAAAAAATGAAAAATAAATTTTATTCATTCACATTTTCATTATATACTGTTTGAAAACAATATTATGAAAACACATGAAAAAATCATTCCAAAATCAAAATATGAATTTCTCTTAAAAATGCACTTCCAATAACACAAAACACGGTTATTTTAAATAAATATTATTTATTTTAAAATTAAAGAAAAAGGATAAGGGGCCTTTTTTGATGAGAATATATAATATTTTGTAATAATACAATATTCAAATATCATCCATAGAAAAAGAAAAAATCTATTTGATTTTACACCTTATAATTCATGATTCATTTTTCCTTTTTTCAAAAAAACTATATGAATCACGTAAAAAATGATTTTGAATAAATATCAATAAATAATATAATTCTCATAAATTTAATTTTATTTACATTTTATTGATAAATGAAATATTTTAAAAAATGTATTTTAAATTATATATGTTGGTTAGAATGAGAGTTTCATGGAAAATAATAACAAACATCAATAAAAGTATCATATCTACTTAGATATAATTTAATCCATAGAATAATTAAATAAAAACATTAAAAACACTGAATAACTTATGATTAGATGAGATAATTATATAACTTGTCAAAGGGAATTTAAATGGAAAATATTAAATATTATATATTTTTATCAAGAAAATATGCCTCAACGAAAAAAATTGACTCACAATCCCTTGACATGATTTTGTCTTGAAACATGTGTATGTATCTTCGTGAATAATATACATATGATAATTATTTACATACATGAGATGATTTTATAGGTTTATTATTCATTTTATTGTCTCATTACAATTATTTATACATTTTAATATTCAATTATGGATATGTCACATGTTTTTCAGATATATGGTTTATTTTTCGAAAATTACAACCATAGGTTGAAAATTTTTCAATGACGTTGTTATTAAAAATACCTATATAATTAATCAGAAAAAAATTCTCATATTCATACCCAAATTAAAAAAAAAATATATATATTGGTTATTTATAATGATATACTTTTTGATAATGGATACGGTATGATGTATATTTTATTGTGTTACATTTCTATTTTCCAATTATTATTATGAAAAAATGGTTTATAATGTTTATTCAATATATAATGATAATAATCTTATAAATACCATATTAATAAATTAAATACACATATATTTATATCATTATTTTTTTGTGGATATGGGATATACAATCAAAATTATTCATGGAGGTTCTAGTCCACACGTGCAGAATTGATGTTTTCATTTTTCATTGTAAAATAAATAAAATTATATATAATATTTTAAGCATGGAAATTAATTAATTAATATAATAATTATTTCAATAATATAACATATATTCATTAAATTTATCATTTCTAAAAACAATTTAAAGAATAATTGAGAAATGAATCCCTTTATGAGGTGATAGTATGCGTTAAAGAATAGTGACATTATCATATCCCCTACAAAATGGAGTTTCATAAGGATATGTGATACAAGAATTACATAAGTATAATTATGTTAAAATATCATATATTTAATTTTATACAAACATTATATAACTCCATGATAGACGATGATGAAAAAAATGAAAAAAGTTCATGAGGAGGTAGTCTCTTGTTCACAATAGACATTATTTCATGTGCCATTTTATGGAAGTGGGTATTAAAAAATATTATAAAATAAACATTCTTAAATCACAATATATTTAATATATTTGGTTAATTATATTATTTGTTTTAATAAATAATTAAATTTTTTATTTATCACAATGGAAATTAAAGAGCTCTTTCCAGACAATTACCTTCCTAGAGAGAAACCTCCATCAGGCTTCCTCTTAATTATCATTGGGTTGTTCTTTTAAGAATAAAAGAATAAAATATTTGTATATTATGATTTTATTAGAGAATTTTGAAGTGTTAAATTGAGGGAATATTCTTTAGCTGTTTATATGTTAGGGGAGGGTGTTCCCTTTTATATATGGTGAATTTTAACTAACATTGAATCAAAAATGAAATTTACATAAATAATCAAAAATAACAAATTTATTCAAATGAATAAATATTAAAAATAACATGGTTTCTATCATAGAAGAGATATGATTTTTTAATTTCCAAAAAATTGTTTTTATACAATTTTAATTGATAAACACAACATTATCCATTTAGTTCAACCCTCGATAAATCTATTTTTTTATAATCAAAGTTATTTACCTTTTAATATTTTCAGTAATTGTTATTGACAAAAATATATGTTGACCAAAGTAGGTTATATAAATTTTTTGGAATAAAAATATTTAATACCATTTACCAAATACAATTAAAAATTGAACAAATAATATTCAAAACAAAACCTTTAGATGCAAAACAATATAGTTTTTAATAAGTATATTTTTCAAGAAAATGATGATTTTGTATGAAAAATAACACTAATAATAATCATATAATTGAAATAAATTAATATTTTATGAGATAATATATATAAAAAATATTATAAATAAACCATATTAGGGTTTTTAAAAATTAATTAAAAAGTAAAAATATTTATTACTCAATTTGAAATAGTATTAAAAAACTTTATTATTCACCCATGAGAAACTTATACTTAAATAAAATATAAATATTTTCACAATTCATTTAAATCAATTAAATATAGCCAAATTAGAATTATATTACATGAAATAAAATTTAAATTTTATTATTATATTTAAAATTATTATTATTTTATAATAAAATAAATTTGTTCAATAATCTATATTTATCACAGATAAGTTCTAAATCTATATTTTTCAAAAAATGTCAAAAGATATAGCTCTGTAAATATTTAAGTGCAGATTTTTAAATGATATTCATTAGTTCAAAATCATATTCTATAATATATAAATTATTAATTATCACAGATCCATATAATAATAGATTCTATTAAAAATTATATCCTTTAAGATATAAAAATAAGATAGCATTTTATAAAAAATATAACTATTTTAAAATTATTAAAAGAAGAGGAAATTGATTTATTCTATCACTAACTGGATGATTATAATTTATAAATTATATTTTATTTGAATACATGTTTCTATTTCACAAGCTTCTATAATTAATCATTTTATTTAATATAGGGTGAGATATGTGTATCATCTTCATGGAAATGGAATATTATTTAACATATTTAACATTCTACAATATTAAAGCATGATTTCAAAATAGGATGAACAATTTTCGAAAACAAGGAATGTTGTGAAAGATTCAATGAAAATAAATAAATCTATGTTTATATGTTCTTAATAAAATGATGTTTTTATATATCATAAAAATTTACTGGGAATTTATAAATTATATTTACACTATCATATTGGTAAAGAATAGTTCACTATATTAAAAAATTAATTACACAGTTTTTTAATGTAGACGAAGAATTTTTAATTGTTATATTTTATAACTCAAAAAATATTGAAGGTAATTACACTAAATTAAATGAAAAATTTAGGATGATTGTTATTGATGAGTCTGTAGTGAATAAAATTATTAAGAGTGAAATAAAATAAACTGTTATATATGCTAGTAATATTTATTAATTAAATAATTTTAAAAAGGACAGTGTTTTGTGATCAACCATAACAGAATCCCAGATATAAAAATAAGATCATTTTTATAAAAACTTTACTTAAGAAGTCATATATTTTTGTGAATCATCATAAAGAAATATTAATAATTACTTAAATAGAGTCTGAAAAAGTGATTCATAATTGAAGTGTAAGAATATATATTTTTTATTAATGAAAATTTTAGTAAATTAATTATGATAAGAAATGGAATCCAAAACCCTAATAAAGGAGAAGTAGTACTATTTCTATTTAAATAAATAATAATATAATATTTCATCCACTAGTTATTAAAATAATGTTGGTCATAAGATAAAAAATATGTGGAAGAATTGAAAATATTCAAATGCATTGATAATAACAATATAAAAATATATACAAAATATAATCCTCAGCTATCATATTTATACCATTAGCCATTTTCTCATTAGAATATTAAAAAAATTTGTGATCAGTGTTATGAAATAAAAGTATTTAATAATAAAATATTCAATGATATTTAATGTTTTAGTCTCATAATATTCAAGTAAATTTTTTAGATCATGATTATGAATAGAGTTTATATGATCATTTTAAGGACTTATAGAAATATCTAGCTATTAAAATGTAATATAAAATTCAAAATGGTCAACTTAAATAGGTAAAGATAAAATTTTTATATAACTGGGAAGAAGAAATGGAGATCCCTTCTAAAGAGAAATGAATGGATGATGATGAATTTGAGGTGTATTATATATAATTTGTCGAATCTCATTATGTTTATAATGTGACACATAATTGTTTAGTAATTGGTAACCTGTAATTATAAGAAATTGATTAGGATTATTTTATGAAATAAAAATTTGGTATTTTGATATAAATATGATTTTTCTTTAACAAGATATAGAAAAATGTGATTTTCAAATAAAATGATTATTGATAATGAAGAGTATGTATCGATATTTCTTATAACTATAATGAATAGTTATCAAAATAATATTATTTTTTAATTGTAAAAAGTTTACTTATGTGATGAATCACACTAAAAATGTTAATTTACTAAATCATCATATTATATTTATATAGAAAAATATTAAGACTATCCTTCAAATTAAAATTGAGTGAAAAGCCATTGATCTGGTAGTTCAATATAAAACTATTATTTTGTAACAATAATATTGATCATTTCATTCAATGTTTGGAACCTCATAGGAATAAATTTGGTAAAATATTAATTCAATTTCCAAATAAATAATATTGGAATATCTCTATTAGAGAAAGGTGTTAATAGATATTAAAATAACGTAACTTTTACAGATGAAATTTTATAATTATAAAAACCATATTGGTGAACAAAAGAATATGTTATGAAAAACTACTTACTAAATGAAAAACTAATATCAATTTAAAAATTAAAAAAATATTAGTATTTTATTAATTTTTTTTTGCATCTTGGAATTCCATATTAGTTTTCCTTTAACACATGTCATTATTATAAATTTATTGATAATAAATTAATTTTGAAATGAATAATTAGATAAAATGATTGATGTTATACTCTTTTTATATAATGGGGGAGAAGTTCTATGTGCTATATTTTTTATAAATTAAATAAATTTTTTCTTCAATATCATGTTCTATAGGTATTTATTAGAATTTATATAGACTACATATCATATAATTAAATATAAAAAATAAATTCTCATACATTTATTCATATTTTAATGGGGGGCTTGTTGAGACTTTTCATACATGACACCTTTTAATTAATTTTTTAAAATAAATATGACAATTATATTATACATGAGATAAACTCATTTTATTTGAATATGTTATATATTTATTGATTTATAATCCATATAATAATATAATAATATAAAAATATACAAAATAATAATTAAAGTGAGAATTATATTTCAAATTATTTACATTTAAATGAATATTGTGTAAGACATAATTACATGATTAAAATATGATTGTTATACACCATGATTGGGGTGTTTACTACATGTGACATTATCCCACCAATAATTATAAATCGTATGACAATTCCTACAGGAATTGGGAATGTGAATTATGGTTAGTCAATTATCAACCTTTAATGAATAGGTACTCATCATATAAGTTATTGAGTGATTCTGTGAAAATGATTTTAGTGTTTTCAATGTGAATTTTATTATTAGTCCTTTTATCCTAGAAATAGTAATAGATTTATTTGATCATGTTTCATTAGAAATATTTTATTATCAATAATATAATCCAGTAATATTTTATATTATTAGAGACATAGGATATAAAAAAATGTTTCCCATAGTAAAATATCGAAGCATTTTTATAAAACTTATTATTTTAATTAATTAACATATTAGATCAAGAAATTTACTTATTCTTCTAAAATTTTATGTTTCCCATTGTGTGTTTAGTCTCATTTATTTAGTTATTTTACAAATTTAATATGATATCATTTCAATTTATTGTTTTTATTATTTTTCTTACCTTTCATTATTCCGAAAAGATTGTAAAATTTAATTTTAAGATTCTTTATTCATTTTAGTTGGTGAATCTAGAGTTTTTTTTTTCAAAAACCCCCAGACCATACCTTCAAATTCATATTTTTGGGATAAAATAATAATTAATTTTTATTATATAATTATAAATAATATTCTTTATCTTAATCAACTGTGTAGTTGGTTTTTATACTAGTTAATTTTATAGTAAAATTAATGGTCTCAAAAATATGACACAGCTCATAGATTGACTATGAATATTTATATATATAAATATATATATAATAATTTATAAATTATAACCATATTTTTTAAATATCATACATCAATAAAAATGTCAATTAATAAATAAAATATTATAATATATTAATTTTAATAAAATTATCTTTGTGAAAAACTTTTCTATATTAATATAAGGTAGAAAATCCAAATAGACACAAAAAAACATGTTCATCCATGAATCCTATTAAATATTTCATCATGAAAAAAATATTGTGATATATCAAGATATTTAATGATCAAATTAGGAAAACAAGTGACGAATCATATTTCATCATATATAAAAATGGAATATGATTTTATTTTTATAGAGTGTTGGTAAGCATGAAATTAATAAAAAGTTTAAAAAAATTCCAAGTTATAAAAATCATAAGTCAAGGGGAGGTATAGAGTAGAAATAACACTATTTTCTTAGGAAAAATAGAATAACCCAGTATAATAAAGTAGATAAATATTACAACATCATACCAATATATAAAATTCCAGAAAAAAATAAAAAAATAAATACTAAATTTTTTATTTTAATGAGAAATATAATTTTTTTTTCATGATTTGGGAAATTAATAATACCACTACAACCCCTAATCATAATTTTTCATTAAATTTATAGCCTCATGTACAATAATAAATTTAAAATCATAAAACTTACCAAACAAATGGTTTCAAAATAGTATATCTATAATTTATTATCCATTTAGGTATAATTTATGATTACAAAATATATAAAATTATAAAATATAAAACATTAATTATCAAATTAATGATCACAGTTATGAAAAATAATAACCATTTAAAAGAAAAAAAAATATAAAAAGGTGAATGTTAAGACAATAAATCATTATTTTTATATTGATTTTATGAAATTGATAATATAATCTATAAATTATATATGGAAATATAATTTCATTGAAAATAGAAATAAAAAAATCAATTTTATATGTGATATGGTTTCCGTAAATCTGAGAGATAAAATAATCTTTATAAGAATAGAATACCATATTATTTTTTGAAGGTGAGATAAACCCAAAATTATTCTAATATATGCATTTCAGAGATAGAAAATATTAAAAAAATAACAAAAAGAAAAAACATATAAAAAATAAAAAAAAATTGATGAATAAAGGATACAATTATAGAATTATATATATAGTAGAATATAGGGTGGTAGAGAGTGATACAGAACATATCTTTAAAAATGAGAATGGTTGGGAAAAACATATCTATTATCATTACAATCTTTAAAAACATCACAATATTCAAAAGCAGTAAAAGATCATTACATAATTTTATTATTCGAATAATTTTTATAATCTAATTGAAATCTGAAAAAAAAAATTACAAAAATTACAATAACAAAATTTATATTAACTATGTCGACTACTTCTATATTTTTTACTTCATTGTTTCAAAAGCACTTCAATATAATAGTAAATTTAAAAATCAAGAAAAAAATAGTTCCATAATAATTATATGTATCTTTTAATATATTCAAGAAAATTAAATAAATTATTGGATTTATTAAACCAATATATTATGTCATTAATTAGAATCATTTAGGAAAACAATATTTCTAATGGATAAAAATTAACAAAGAGTGATTATGATAAATTTTATTAATAGAATAACTATTTTAACACCATATAAAAATAAATAATATATTATTAGAAAATATTATTTCCAAAAAACTATTATAAATATTCATGAATAGAATAAAATAGAATAATTATAAGATAAATATATCTTCATTAAAATTGTCCTGATAAAATTACCAAATGTGAAATGATGGTCTTATTAATTTTTTAAAAATATATTGTAAAAAACATGAAGATATAAATTCTTAAAAAATTATATTAAATAATATGTTTTAAATTTAATTATTCCATTTATTCATTTTTATATATTGGAATGATTTTTATTGAAATAGAAACATATTTTTTTGGAACCCACAACTCAAATCTGGAGTATCCATTATTAAATTGAGCATATGTCCTTCAATGGAGGTACATTTCATCACAAAAAGGTTATAGAGACATTAAAAAAGTAATAAAATGAAGTATTTAGGTTAATATTTTTCTTTAGATGGAATTTTATATATAAAGGGATATAATAGGATTATAGGTGTTTATATAGCCAATGAGTAGTGTTATTCTACAAATAAATATTGATTATTTTATTATCTAAAAAATAATTAGAATATAAATAATATATCCTATAAATTAATGAATCAAATGAGTTTTTTATTATAATAAAATATTGTTTCAATAAAAATATTCGAATAATGATTCATCAAGTAAAATTATTATTTATATTTGTATTATCTTAATACTTACATATGTTTTTATTTGAGAGATTAAATTTGATAAAAAGATAATATTTATATCAAGATGAGTTAACAAATGATCATTTGTGGATCGATGTATTATTTATTATGGTTCACAAAACAACCTTTCAATAAATTCTAATCAATTTAATTAAATATAATTTTAACTTGATGACTCCAAATAATAATTCTAGGTTGTAACATTAAAATTCTAAAAAATATTTGTTTTAATATTTTAAAAACTCTTATAATAATGGGAAAATTTGATATTAAAAATAATTATAGATTAATTTTCTATAGAAGATTATATTTTTAAATATTATCTATTAACCATTATATATTTGATGATTTATTATTACAAATAATTGAATTATAATTATTTTCAAAATAATAAAATGAAATATAATTATAGAATTTTATAATTTACTAATTAAATTTAGATTCACATTGTTTGAAATTATATATATTTTATTCTATGATATATAACTATATAAATAATATTATATAATTATTATATTTTATTAACTTATCTATATCTTTTTAATTTCAATATTTATATAGTTTTGGTAAAATATTGAAAGGGGTGATCTCAAATTCTCATTAAGGATAACAATATAGTGGAAACTTTTATAAATGATCATAAACATTTAAGACAATGTATCAAACTATAACAAAAGTCCTTTAACATCATCTTCAGAAAAATATAGGAAAGATAAAAACAAATAATTTCATTTAAATATTTTAATGGATATTCTACTAGTCAAATAACAACATCCAATATCAATAGCCACATTCATAATTATGCAATGAATAATGTCAGACTTCATAACCACATAGTCATGGCCTTATGCCAAGAATAAAAATAAGATTTTGACATGGCCTTATGCCAAGACACTAATTTGTCTCATTATACTACTGATGCATCAAGTAACTATACTGGGCTCCACCCGTTACTTACTATGTCCAATTAATTTCTCACCTGAAATGGTTTAAACATAACATAATAATTCATGTTAAAAATAGCATATGAAATGTAAATACCTTATCTATAAACCATCAATTGTTAAAAAAACACATCCACATTCAAACATATCAAAAAACATTCCAAAAAATATATAAGATTTGTATAATAATAAATCAACATCAAACACATTTAAAAACTATCAATAGATGTAGACATAGATGGGAGCATACCTTTTTGAGTGAAATATATCATTCTATTTTGAGATCATTTAAAATTCATGTAATTATAAATG
This sequence comes from Viscum album, assembly GCA_963277665.1. Lineage (NCBI taxonomy): Eukaryota > Viridiplantae > Streptophyta > Magnoliopsida > Santalales > Viscaceae > Viscum > Viscum album. Next base: position 1,973,433,742 of record OY728132.1, read on the forward strand.
AAAATATTTATTTTAAAAATATTCTTATAATATTGTGATGGAAGATTAAAAGTTGTTATAATTGTGGAAAATAGCCGCAACAACCGTATAATTTAAAAAAAATTCTTTCCTAAAATTTGTCGAAAAGGTCGTAAATGTCCTTGTTTTGAAAATGGTGGTAATATTCCATTATTAACATTTTATTAAAAGTAAAAAATAGGATAAATGATGTTATCATATATTTTAGTAAATATTAATAAAATTATGAAATGTATTTTTAGGAATCATTTTTGTGGATGATAAAGAGGTCCCAGTAGATACTTACGTAAAAACTACCCAGGAAAATAAATATAATGTGAAATTAAACCTTACCATATAATTTTTCTAGGTCAAGGGTATGTTAACATCATGCATAATAGTTAAATCATTGTCATTAAACAATAAAAGAAAAATATATATAAATATGATATTATATTTGACCCTTTAATATTTATTTGTTAATAATATTTAAGTAGTGTCAATGTTTTAGGTGTTAAATGATTCATTTTACTTTATATCCATTAATATGTAAGACATTTTTTATGCATAGAGTGTATTTGATTCATATACAAAATTATATTATGTTCATAAAAATTATTTTTAATCATAAAATGAAAATTATTTTTGAACGATTACGATGGGTAATGAATCTCATCACATTCGTGGAGATGGTAATCTGTACGTATGCACGGGTGACAATATCATTATATTAATGGTGAAATATTTTTTAATTTGATTGTATATATTATATACATAACCATTAACATGTTATATTTACTCTTTATATCAGTTATATTCATTATTATACAAATCCAATATAATGGCATGTTTGAATAACAAACTACACCATGACGTGGAGACGTTAAGCCATACGTATGCACATGTGGTGAATTTGTTATTTATAGGATGGATATAATTAAAAATATGGTAATCCATATTTATAATAACATCACAGTATATAGATGATAATGGATTTATCATTTTATAATGTAAACAACAATGAAAGGGGAAGTGGAGGAATAAAATAACCTGAAAGAGGTGACAAAAAATTTACCTCTTCTTTGGGTTCATCTTTTTGATTTGATCCAAAGGTATCCCTAGGATGGATTTTGGACCAAAGGAAGCCCTATAAGATGAAGGTAGGAAAGTTGGGAGCATATTTTATCAGGGTTTGGCAGAGCCAAATAGCTTTGGAGGTGTAAAATTTAGAGAAGGGGAAGTACCGTTTTATGAAAGTGGTGGGGGTCATTTTCAGAAAAGTTTGAAATATTATTTTATAATAAAATAATGTTTGGTTTTTAGGGGCTCTATAATGATTTATTGAGATTATAAGATGGGTTTGGGATGAAATCCTCTCAACCATTTGTTTTTAGATAGGTTTAGGTTACCATATTAACCTTATCTTTTATATTTAACACTTAGTTAAATAGTTTTCCATTACCATGCATCTTTGTATTTTTATATTACATGGTTAATAAAAATACTAAAATAAGACAGGAGAACCCCAAGTGGTTCATTATTAATATATATAATATTATCAAGGAATTTTGGCTGAACCATATATTTGAATGAATATTATATCAATTAATAATATAATACATGTTTTAAAAACACAATTATCTCAGTTTTGACAATATTTAATATTTGGTATTTTTGAAAATCATAACAGCAATATTACTTCAAAAATAATATATTTAATCAACCCTAACATCACATAATAACCTATAAAAGTAGTGTAATTTATCAAAATTCTCAAATTACATTTATTTTGATATTTATTATATCGATTATTTTAATCATTCATTAATATGGTAATTACGACATCATCATTAAGTCATAAATAAATTAAATTATTCAATGTATAAAATTTATAAATAAAATACATTTATATAATAAATATTTATATATTTATAAAAAATATTTATATTCTAATTTATCTCATGCATAACCCTATATAAAAAATGGTTTAGTTATTTACCATGGAATTTAACACTTTTAACTTTTTTTTAAATAAAATATAAATTAATGTATTAATCTAATAAAAGTGGACCAAATAGGATAATATATTATTCATAAGTTTGTTTTGGGTTGAATTACATTCATCTAATATAATCAGAACGTGTTTTAGGGTAATTATGATATAATTTTTACCCTTAATTGCCCTACATACTTTTAACTATGGTAAATAAAAGTCAAAATTTACAATTCAACATAAATTATTTTCTTCTTATTGAACCACATTTTACATACTATTGTCACCTTTTTGTTGTAGATTTTTTTAATTAATCTCATAGTAGCTGTAAAATTATGTTTTATGAAAACATGTAAATGGTTCTAGGTGGTGGGTAAAAGATGGTAAAAAGTTCAATTACATTTTAACATATCTATACTTATTATAAAATGTCTCCGATAAATTACATGTAAATTATAGAGGTATTAGGTATATATTTTTACCAAAAACTAATTTAAATAAAATGAATTATTATTTAAATAAGAAATTAAATTTGAACCAATAACTCAGTGTTTTCACTATTCATCAGATATTGAATGTTTTCAAAAAAATTCCAGAAATTCCCCCTATAGTAATATCAATATTATTAATTCAAAAATAATGTTCAATATTAAAATTTAAATTTATAAAATTTTAAAAAGTGGCTATTATTATTCATAGAAGCTATTTCGATTGGTCACAGTCCGTTAAAATCTCGAAGATGCGTAAAATGAAAGCTATTGCATTATTCAAAGGGAAACGTACCAATGATGCTTGGAGTGTCACATGAAAAATGAATTATCATTTATGGAAGTTAGAAAAATATAGTATTAAAATGGTCAAATAGTAAATAAGATTCACTATATTATCAATAATCTTATTAAATATATTGTTAATTTTTAATGTTATAATTTAGTATAAAATCATTTAGTATAACCAAATAATTTTCTAAAAAAATTATTATCATCGAATTTTATAGGTATAATATAAAATGGAATTATTTATATTCATTAGATTTAATATGTAAAAATATATTATATATTTATAATCAGTACAATAAGTTTTGTGAAATATATCTTTATTAGATTTTTTTCATTATAAATATACAACATTATAAATATTTCTGACATCGGTAATTTTAAAATATAGAAAAATCGGGCTATAACATTGGGGTATAGAATTTAAAAATTTCTTACAAATTTATTTATCATGTTCTATGATTTTATTCCATCTATTTATATCCATGCCTCAAATATATGTCTATATGGTCACATTATACATTAATTTTGACCATTATATAATTCTAATAATGAATTAAATAAAAACACAAACTTAGAGTTTATAAAATAAATCAGAAAATTAAATAAATTAATTTTCTATGAAATTAAATTAATAAAAACTGGAATAAATTAAGAGTAAAATAATATTTGAATATATATATATATATAATATTTGTTTTTTAAGGTTATATTCGAATTATATTATATTATGTTTTTAAAAAAGTCATATTGTTAAATACATATTAAACAAACATAAATAAAATATAAAGTTAACAATTTTCTTAAATTACTTATAAATCATAATAATATTTAAATAATACAATTAAGATCAATCATGGATAAAATTATCATTAATTTGAGATTAATTATCCAATTAATATCTTATGTAAAAAATTTAAAATATTTATATTGAAAAAATTATTACAATAGTTTAGTTTGATTTAGTTTAACTATGTTTTTTAATGTATATATAAGGATTAAAATTATATCAAACGATTAAAAATTTTATTTAATGATTATATAATGATGGTATCTTTTTTATAGTAGATACTGTGATATTTATGAACTATCAAACATGAGTTAGAGACTTAATTTATAATAATAATTATTGTATTTCAAAAAATAACTTTAATTCAATTTTAAAATATAAAATAATTTATTAAATGATTTAAAAATTGTTAGAATATTATTTTCTTCCAAGTGAATGATATAAGGTTTAATATGTTATCCAATATCCATATATGGGTTATTATTGTTTTTATTGTAAATTTCATCAGTCCAAATTATTAAAAACTGTGACATTGTATAAATTTTCAACATGGTTATCATTGGTTAAAACTAATATATAATTTTTGAAAAACCACAAAAATAAGTCAAACGTTTATTTACAATTATTATTTAGATTAATATTAATTACATATTCAAAATATTTTAATTTTTTGACAATTATAATTATAATAAATAAAAAATGTATTTAATTCAAAGGGTTTTACTCTCCTTTAGTATAAATGGAAACCACATATATCATCAATATAAACTAATTTAACCCATATATATCGACCAATTCACAACATGATTTTATTCAAAAATTTATTATTGATTAATAAGAAGATATTATCTTTATAAACTTTGATCCCAGTGGTCCTTAAGAAGTTAAATAAATGAATTAAATCAATGAATAGGCAATCAACATTACCGAAATAATAAAATTTATTTAGCCTAATTCATTAAATAAATCTTTAGTAACCATCCAAAAATAATAAAAAAATTATAATCAATATTTTTTTATTTTTTAATGTTTTGGTACACCCATTTTCCATCGATTTTTCTACTTACAGAAATAAAAAATGTAACATGTTCATACTAATGGTTTACAATCTCGGTATAGTTGTGAGATATTTTGATGAAAAATTTAGCTAAATGTATATAAATATTTAATTAATTATCCTTTGATATATGTTTGAGAGAGTCTAGTTTTTATAAATATAATATATCATTTACTTTGTTTCTATTCCATCGAGTGTATTTCTCACCTTCCACATCCATAAGAGATGGGAAATGTTTTTCTTTATTCCTTCAATAAGATGGTAATAATGAAATATTTATTTAATATATATGACTTATATGATATATTTTAATTGGTGAATTTAAATTTTTATTTTTTTCATCTGTTGAAATGTGAAAATTTCATTCATCTGTATATATGTACTACCATATCCATGAATAACTTGCATTATTAATATTAATATACCATCAATGGATAAATTTTCACATATATATATGATTAATATATATGATATTAATTTTATATCTACCAATCTAGAGATGATGAAACATTCATCATTGTTTATGTACTGTCACGACCCCCTCCCCACAATGTGTACCCCTCCTTGGTTAAAAATGGGAAAAGGGAGATAATGCCCTCCGAGTCCTGCCTCCCGTAGGCCCCGGGATGGAGACTAGCACTGAGGGTATAATAAAAACACAAATGGGAGGAATTAACCTCTATGTGAACACATGCAGAAGAGAGAGATAAGATAGCAACGAAACAACTCCAAATCAGAAGTATAGTATAAAAGAAAACCCAAGTGCATATGTAATGTCATGAAAAAGTACTACAACCGAAAAGGGAATACTGCAAGTACCCAAAATAAAGTGAAAACAATAGTGACCACAAGCCCAAATAGCTCCTACAACCACAATCTAGTGGTAACCAGCCTGACCTCCAACCTGCTCCAAGTGACTTAAAAAAGTGTTTGTATACATAGGTTTAGTATAAGAGCATACTCAGTTGGATCCTCCCTGAATCCTTGAATGAAAAAGTAGGAAAATCATGCAAAAGTACAGTGAACAACATTGAAACTAACTCATCACCTAATAGGTATACTATGTTCCCAACCTCACCATGGCTACTCTCACCAAGTAACGCATACAAGAGTATAGCATATAGTAATGAATCTCATGGGTACCCCTCTACTACTTCCCCATTCATTTTCCACTTTTCCCCAATGACATACGTTCTATACATCTCTCTCCAAGATTACCCATATAAACATGGGATATGCTCCACAATTTTCACCACGTGAACCACAAATTCTCGCACACATACACCTGGGCTATGTACCACACCATCCTCACAACCAAAAGTATCCAGGTAGGTTTCAGGAGCCACCATAGTCCGCATAACAGTTATCATATGTCGGGTATTGTACCTCAAGCCATTACAGCCCATACACTGCGTAAGGATCCTCAAGACATCAAAACATATACACATTACACCTATAGTAGTCCATAAGATACTACATCCAGAATATATGTTTGGAAAAAACTGCAACCCATTACAGCCCTCAACACACAAATATGGGGAAAACATACTGATGTGCCAATGGTACTAGTATCTGCCAAGATATGAGAACAGGGTCAAAGAGGGTAGTCAGCCATTCACCCTCCCATCAGAATGTTGCGGAAAACACCCCCAAGACTCAGAATCCCCGGGGTGTCAGTTTCCCTTACCGATAGGGTGGAGTAGCGTATAGAAACAAAAAAAGTACAGAATATATATAACTCAGAACCACTCTATGGGCATAACCTAGTCCTAGCCTCAACTACAGCTAAAATCACTCAGACTCAGGGCTGCTATTTCTAATACTAGGCATCATATATGCACACAAATAGTTAAAGAACTTAATTAGGTTACTTCACTCCCTTTTTCATCTATTCCACTTTACGTTATTTAATTCGTTGCACTTTAATTAACCATGTACAAAAAACAAATTTAAAATTTGTTGGCATCACATTAAAAATGTAATGTTCCCTCAATGTTACAACATCAACGTTAAATACTTGCATCTCTGCCCCCATGGATTATCACTATTTAATCAAACATTAATTTAAGAATTACATTCCCATATTCCTAGGAATTCTAGGAAAGAATCATATTCTACTAAGAACTAGTGGGCTCAATACGCTGAGTAGATATACTAAATGTAGAGTCATTGCTGCATATAATAAGTGTGTAGACCCATTCTCCCTCAAGAGGATAAACACGGAATGCACGTGGAAAACCTCGTGCATCTTTCCCCCTTTTGGAAGAAGGGTATGAAAAACCTTCCACCTTGAGCAGTGGGGAAACGTGAACCAGATAACAACCAATCAATCCACCAATCATTCAGACACCACATCAATCTCATTAGATCATCCATGGTGTCCTCCACGACACCCACATGCATAAATCGATACATCTTGCCACTCTAGGCGCCATCCGCTGCCACAACCTCAAGGCCACCCTGCCTCCACATATCACTAAACCCCTCCAAGGTCACATCACAACACATGATATCACAACACCCCTCCAAGGTCACAACACAACACAAGCAGCAGGAAAAAAACACATTACATCAATTGGGATCTCAGACCAAATTCACAACAAGAGGGTAACTCATAACCCTTCAGGGAAGTCAATCAATCAAGTTCATAAATACATCATTAATTAACATATTCAAGTCATTGTTTCAAACATAATGATCCAAAATAGTAATCTCTCACAATGATTAATCATGCTTACTATGCCAACTTTATCAATATCAAATTACCACAAGAACCAGATTCTTTATCATGACTCTTTATTTTTATCCAGTTAATTATCAAATAATTCCATCTTTATATTCATTATCAATTCATCCAGAAAAACATGCTAACAAGCAAGGCATAGATATCACACTATTTTGAAAACATGAGGTAACAACATGCGTTTAATGAAATTTCTTAATCTGGTTCAAGTATTTAATTAGGTCAATTTCATTGTGATCCAGTGGTCTAAATCATGCTAACTCTTCGATTTCACATAACAATTAGAGAAGCCACAAATCCCCTACCTCAAAGGTTTTAGAGGAAACCCTCAATGGTCGACGAATGCCCATGAAAACTGGGCTAATTCACCAAGGATCCTCCCTAGATCTCTTATCCTAACACAACCAAGACAAACGATCATCACAAACGTCATCCACACACTTAGATCTACCCATAATGGGTGTATATCTATGATCACTTGAGAAAAGGATGAGTTATCTAGGTAGATCTAAGAATCCAACAAAAAATATCACTTACCTCAAGAAACCGGCTTCAATTCAAGAAGAGAAGCCTCTAAATCGCCTCCAAAATGCTTGGGAGAGGTTCTTCTAGCTCAAAGGAAGGGTAATCCCAAGTTATGGTCTCTTAGGGGCTTAAACGAGGTGATTAAAGGAAAAACGAGTTAGACCCGCAATTTGAGGATCTAACTTTAAGTGCCCACATAGTTAGATTGCACGGTTTAACAAACTGTGCGCTAAACGTGCATTAGCTTCTGCCTTGAAAACCCCTCATCTCATGGATTGTCCACATCTTTAGGCAAACCATGTGCTAACTGTGCATTAGCCACTTCCCTCAAGACCAGCCTGGCATGGTTTGGAAACACAGTTTAGGAAAACCGTTCGCCAACCATGCGAAAGCTATTACCCTTTAACTTTCCTCGAAAGTCCACCCAAACTCACCCCCAAGTCACATTTTCATTCTGGAACACCTCTACTACCACATTTTTACAATGGAATAGACCAGAGAGGTCCGAGCCATTACATCAGATACCTCTCAAAACATTCTCATCCTCGCGAATCCAAAACCAACCTAAAGAGAAAATGAAACAGGGTCTGAACAACCACCCACCAAGATACCTATCAACCACCCACTGAGATACCTATCAAAAGAGATCAAGCCACCATAGAAGCAAAGGATTTCATCTCATAAACATGAATGTTCCACAACCACAAAAGTTACAACGATACATGAAAAGAGTTAAACATCAAGAAACTCGAAGTACTGTGTATGTATCTGTGACTCACGTTCCCATGTACTCTCTTCCAAGACATCGTGTCGCTACAAGACATGAATAAAGGGATGGATCACCCGCGCAACACCTTCTCCTTGTGGTCTTGGATATCCACTGGTCGCTCCTCAAATGTGGCATCATCATCAACATCGATCTCTCACCAATCGATGATGTGAGAGTCATCATGAAGATAACGACGTAGATGTGATACATGAAGAACATCATGTATCTGACACATCTGATGGGGATGCGCTACTCGATACGCCACAACTCCCACATGAGATAACTCCTCGAAAGGCCCAACAAATCAGGGATAAATCATACTCCCACGACCAGAACTTCGCAACCCACGATGTGGAGTCACCTTCTGAATGACACGATCCCCAATATCAAACTCTAAGGGTCTCCGTCTTTGATCGGCATATGATTTCTGAAAATCTTGTGTTGTCTTCATCCTATCATGATTCACCTGAACCCTCTCTATTTTATTCTTTATTATTTCTGTTCCAAGAATTATTGACTTTCTGAACCCCGTCCACACAACGGATAATGAAAAGGCCGACCATAAAAAGCTTCAAACAGAGTTGTACCAATGGTGGAGTGAAAACTATTATTGTAAGAGAATTACACTTAGGGTAAATGCCTCATCCATGAACCTCCATAATCAAGAACACAAGAGAGCAACATGTCTTCAAGAGTCTGGATGGTTAGCTCTGTTTGACCATCCGTTTGAGGATGAAAAGCAGTGCTAAGGAATATTTGATAACCGAAAGCATGTTGGAGACACATCTACACCCTAGAGGTAAAAAAAGGATCTCGATCAGATATATTCATCATAGGGACACCATGAAGTCTCACCACCTCCTCCAGATACTGCCTCGACAAAACTTCCACTGAGCTGGACTCCATGATTGTAAAGAAGTGGTCCAATTTTTTGAAATGATCCACTACTACCCAAATCGCATCTTGTCCTCCCGGAGCTCAAGGTAAACCTGTAACAAAGTCTGTTAAGATGTCCTCCCACATCAACTAAGGAATCTCTAATGGCTATAAAAAACCTCCAAGAACATGGTGTTCAGCTTTCACCTTGTGGCAGACTAAATATCGAGACACAAACTCTGCAACCGCACACTTCATCCCAGGCCACCAAAACTGAATCTTCAAGGATTGATACATCTTTGTCACACTATGATGCACCACTAAAGGAGATCCATGGAACTCTCTGAGTACTGTTTCACACATCTCATAGGGGACAAAAATCCTTCCATGATACAACACTCTATGTAGTTTATCTTCAGACCAAACAACATGTGCCTCACCAAAACAACTAGGTCTCTCAAGACCTCCTTTTCATGATCCCCTAACTGGGACTCTTACACCATCTGCATTAGGGATTACTAGACCGTCATCTAAAAAAGACAACATATACCTCTGACTTCTCCCATATCAAGATGTAATGCTGACAGTTCTTCCATTACCCTCTTGGAATCAACATATTCACGCATAGCGTCACTACGTGACTTTTGGCTCAGCGCATCAGCTACATCATTCTATTTTTCCATTTGTATAATATATTTTAAAGACGTATTATGGTAGTATCCCCATCCACTGATGCTGCTGCAAGTTCAATTCACGATGGAAAAAAGCATACCTCAAACTCTTATGATCAGTGAAAACCACAAAGCATTCACCAATGAGGTAATGTCTTCACAACATCAGAGAAAACACCACGGCTACCAAATAGTGATCATGTGTGGCATAGTTGTATTCATGGGGATGCAACTGATAAGACCCATAATAAAAAAATGACCTCTGCTGCATGAGGACACAACCTAACCCCAGATGTGAAGCGTCATTGAAAACATCAAACTGAACTCCATCAACTAGAAGACAAAGGACTTGAGAACTTACTAAATTCCCTTTTAGATACTCGAAAGCTTCTTGACACTGATCAATCCATATAAATTCCTCTTCTTTCATGTTCAAATATGTCAAAGGAGTTGAAACTTTGGAGAAATTTTCTACGATCCTCCTGTAGTAGCTTGCGAGACCAAGGAAACATCGCACCTCTAACACTGTCTTGTGGTCTTCGCAAGACACAACAGCTTCTATCATTGATTGATCCACAGATACTCCTTGTTTGGTGACAACATTCCCCATGAAATGGATTTCTTGGGCCCAAAACTCACACTACCACAACTTTCCAAATAGCTGATGTCGACGAAGAACTCCCAAAATGGCTCTTTGATTCTCTGAATGCTCCTCTTCAGATGTGGAGTAAAAAAGGATTCTATTGATGAAAACTAAAATGAACTTGTCCAGTAACTCATGGAATATAACACTCATCAATCCCCTGAACATAGCTGGATCATTCGTCACTCCAAACGGTATTACAAAAACTCGTAATGCCCATGACGACAACAGAAAGAAGTCTTCAAAATATCTTCATCTTTCACATGCATCTGATGATATCCTGACCACAAGTCAATCTTTGAGAACCAACATGCACCTTTCAGTTGATCGAATAAGTCATTGATCCATAGAGGAGGATAGAAGTTCTATATTTTCAAATTGCTTAAGAGATGATAATCGACAGACAACCACAAACTGATGTCGGCCTTCTTCACGAACAGAACTGGTGCACCCCATGGTGACACACTTGGTCGAACAAAACGACACTACAACAGACCATAAAGATGTATACATAGCTCTGGTAACTCATAAGGGTCCATACTATATTGATACATATATATAGGAGATTCTCTTGGTTGTCGCTCGATCCCAAACTCGATCTCTCGTTGAGGGGGTAAGTCTACCACCACATCTGTAAAAACATCAGGGTACTCCTCTACCACCCTAGGAAACACCAAATACCGATCCTCTAAAGAACCTAGCATCATCTATGCCGCCATGGAGGATAATGAATGAACTCGCATGTTCCCTATCTGAGGATCTCGCTGACCAAAAAACCCCACATGCTCTCTATCTGCATTAATGAAAACGAACTTCTTCCTGTATAAATCCTCAATAGCCTACACTGAATATATCCAATCCATGTCGATGATGATGTCATATGGTTTAACTACTAACCATGGTAAATCTCCCCAAGAGCGGTGTTTCCCCAACACTAGCTCGCAATATCTTCATACTTCATACTAATCATCTCGACCTCCAACTGGCGTAGTCAACACCAATGGCACTGGAAGCCTTTGTAACTCAAGTCCCAAGGCACGGACAAGGGTAGGGGACATGAAGGATTGTGTCACTCTTAAATCAAATAAGGCATAAGATAAGGTATAAAACCAGCAAAGGGTACCTCAAACGTCATCTGGCTCGTCTGGAGCTGGCAATGACAGAGCATCAAACTGACCACAACCTCCTCCACAGCCTCTCTGACCCTGATGAAGAAAACCACCACGACCCAACTCTTCTCTCTGAGGATGAGGAGCGTCATGGGGATGTCCTCTGCCCGCCCCATCTCCCCTATACTAATCGAGAGCTGGTACAACCTACTGCGGGTGCCTCGGCTAGAACTGCCTCAAAGGAGGAACCTGAAGCAGAGCTCCTGGTGCACAATGACCGCTCTGAAAGGTCGGACACTCCTGCTGCTGATAACCACCACCACCACAAAAAAAATAGTGCATGATCCCTTGGCATTGGCCTATGAGTTGGTTACTCTTGAGAAACATTATGTGAAGGGATGCAACCTACCCTCGAATGAACGAAAACTCTTCCGCCCTGAAAACAGGGAACCTCATACCGCAGCCTTGATTCATGAGGAATCATGATGATTCCGCTCTCGTGATGATCCAGTGCTGAACAAAGTCCTCTCAACAACCTCTTACCTTGCCAAAACACCAAGATATGTGTTTAAAATAAATGGGGGTGACGGGGTGTTGGATCTCTAGATGGAAAGCCTCATCGAAATGCCTCAACCTGGCCTCCTAATTTGGTAACATGTCTGAAGCATGTCGTAAAAGGTTCCTGAAATAGATTCCAAAATCTCGAATAGTGGAGCTCCCCTATCAAAGTGTTAGAAGATCCAGACCACTAGTCGCCTTCACAGTCGAATAAAGGAACTCATCTCTAAACTTGTATTTGAACTCCTCCCATGAGATTGCTAACTCATCACGATCCTTGAGGAACAACAACCACCACTGCCTTGCTGCTCCATGTAGCATTGTCACAACCTAGGACACTCAGAGCTCTTTCCGAGAACGGAGCGAACTGAAGACTATATCTACCTCCTCAAACAAGTCTTTTGTGACTGCATCAGAAATGGATCCCTCATACTTCTGTAGACTCTGGTGCTGAAACACACGGAGTGTCTTCCTCCAAGTGTTGTCTCCATCGACCTCCACCCTGTGGTGATCTGCTGGGACAGCCTGCTGGACATCTTCTATGAAATGCTGACGAGGACGTCAACCTAGAGACATTACTGTAATATAACAAACCATTTGAGCTCCTAATCTGGGAATATGGAAGACTAAAAATTAATTAATTTATTTCTTTCATTCATTCATTTTAGGTTAACCTATCCTAATGTCTTCCCATTCAAACAATGGCACAAAGAAGAATGATGTGTGATACTTTCCTAGGCCTCTACCCTGCAGCTAGTATCACCTTGTTTATTAGCCATTGTAAAATTAATGGTCCCTGATACAGAAAATAGGAGGTCCTAAAAGACTATTTATCTGCCAGTCTCCAGTGTTTACCCCACTTTCTAAACATGAATGACATTGTTTCCCTACCAACACATGCATCCTCACATGTGCCTAACTCAAAACTCCATCTTATCTCTCATCCAGACCTATGATACCAATTTTTCAAGACCCCCTCCCCACAACGTGTACCCCTCCAGGGCCGAAAATTTGAAAAGGGAGGTAATGACCCCTGAGTCCCACCTCTAGTAAGCCCCAGGTTGGTGACTAGCACCAACAGTATAATAATCACACAAATGGGAGTCATTACCTTCTAAGAGAACACATGATGAAGAGATAGATAAATAGACCCCAACCAACTCCAACACATAACTAAAGTATAAAATAATACCCGAGTTCATATGTAATGTCATGAAAAAGTGCTACAACCGAAAAGGGAAAAATGCAAGACCCATAAAAAAGTGAAAACTGCAGTGACCACAATCCCGAACATCTCATGTAACCACATGGTAGTAGTAACCAGCCTGACCTCCAACCTAGACCATGTGACCCGAAAAACAGTTTATGTATACGTCGGGTGTGTATAACTACATACTCAATAGGATCCTCCACGAAGCCTCCAATGAAAAAGTAAGGAAAGCATGCTAAAGCTCAGTGAACACTAGTGAAACTAACTCGTCACCTAACTAGTATACTATGTTCCCAACCTCACGAGGTCTACTCTCACCATGTAACACATAAAAGAGTATAGAATATAGTAATGAATATCAAGGGTACCTCGCAACTTCTTCCCCACTGGTTTTCTGCATTTCCCCAACGACGTACGTCCTGTGCATCTCTCTCCAAAGGCTTACCCATATAAACTTGGACTAAGCTCCACAATCTTCACCACGTGCACCAAAAAGGATTGCCCGTAGTCACTTGGGCTAAGCACCACACCATCCTAACAACCAAAATTAACTAGGTAGGTTCCAGGATCCACCATGTCCCGCATAACGTGTATCATACATCGGGTATTGTACCTCAAGCCATTACAGCCCATACACCGTGTTAGGATCCTGAAGCCATCTCAGCCTATACACGTCACACCTATAGTAGTCCATAGGATACTACATCCAAAATATATGTCTGGAAATAACCTCAATCCCTTAAAAACCTATACACACATATAGGAGGAATAATAGCTGTTGTGCCAACGACACTAGTATCTACCAAGAGAAGAGAGCGGGGTCCAAGGGGGTATTCAGCCATTCAGCCTCCCATCAGAATGTTAGCGAAAACACCCCCCATGGATCTGTATCCTGGGGGTGTTAGTTTCCCTTAAAGGCAGGGTGTAGTAGTGTATAGAAACACAAAAAGTACAGAATATATATAACTCACAATCACACTATGGGAATAACATAGTCATAGCCTCAACTGCAGCTAAAGTATCTCAGACTACGGGCTACTAATTCTAAGACTAGGCATCCTATAAGCTCACAAACAATTAAATAACTTAATTAGGTTACATCATTCCCTTTTTCAAAAATTCCACATTATTTTAATTAATTATTTGCACGTTAATTAACCATGAACAAAAACCAAATTTAATATTTCTGGGCATCACATAAAAAATTTACTGTTCCTTTAAAGTTATAACATCACCATTAAATATCAGCATCTCCATCCCCATGGATTATCATAATTTAATCAAACATTCATTTTATAATTACATTCCTATATTCCTAGGCATTCTAGAAAAGCATCCTATACTACTACTCACAAGGGGTCACAACACAGTTAGTAGATACACTACCCTTCGAATCTTCGCCGCCTATAGCAAGAGCGTAGGCCCATTCTCCCTCAAGAGGCAAAACACTGAAAGCGCGTGGCGTACCCCGCACTTCTTCACCACATTCAGAATAAGGGTAATAAAAACAAGTCGCCTTGAACAGTAGGGAATAGTAAAGTAGATAACAACCAATCAAACCATCAATCATTCAGCCAACACATCCATCCCATACCATCATCCATGTTGTCCTCTCTAACACCAACATGCATTAACCCATGCATCTCCCCACTCTAGGAATCATCCACTTCCACAACCACAAGGCCTCTCTTCCTCCACATATCACAACACCCCTCCTGGTTCATATCACAACACATGATATCACAACACCCCTCCAGCGTCACAATAGAGGACAAAGACCAGGAAAACAACACATTACATCAATTGGTCTCTCAGCCCAAATTCACAAAAAGAGGGTAACTAAAAACCCATCAGGTAATTCAATCAATCATGTTGATAGACCACTCTTGAATTATGATATTCAAGTCATTGGTTCCAACATAATAAACCAAAATATTAAGCTATCACAAGGATTAATCATGCATACTATGCCAACTTAAAAAATACCAGATTACCACAAGAATCAGATTGTTTTTCATGCCTCATTATTTTAATCCAATTAATTATCAATTATTTCTAGTTTAATGTTCTTTATAAGTTCATCACGAACAACGTGCTTACAATCAAGGAATAGATATCAGACTATATAGCAATCCTAAGGCAACATCATGTGTTAAATGCAATTTAGTAATCCGATTAAAGTATTTAATTAGGTCAATTTCATTGTTTTCCAATGGGATAAATCATTCTAAATCTGCGATTGCACATAAAAATTACAGAAGCCAAAAATCCCCAACCTCAAAGCTTTTCAAGGAAACCCAAAACGGCTGATGAATGCCCAAGAAGACTGGGATAATTCACCATGGATCCTCCCTCGATCTCCACTCCTCACACAAACACGACCAAATCTCATCAAAAACATCTTCCACACACTTTAATCTACCCATAACGGGCATAGATCTATGATCTCGAGAGAAAATGAGCAGTAGATCGAGGTAGATCTATGAAACCAACAATAAGTATCACTTACCTCGAGAAACTGGCTTCAATTCGCGTTGAGTAGCCTCCAGATCGCCTCCAAATTTCTTGGGAGATGTTCTTCCACCTCCAAGGAAGGGTAATCCCGAATTATGGCTACATAGGGGCTTAAACGAGGTGATTAAATGAAAAACGTTTTAAATCCACAAATTTAGGATCTAACTTAAGTTCTCGTATTGTTAGTTCACACGGTTTAACAAATCGTGCGCTTACCTTGTGTTTGCTTCTACCTTGAAAACCTCTCCTCACACAGTTTTTCTTCACGGTTAGGCAATCCATGCACAACCCGTGCATTAGCCACTGCCCTCAAGACCAACCATTCACGGTTTGGCCGCACGGTTTAGGAAAACCGTGCGCCAACCGTGCGAAATCTATTACCCGATAAATTTCCTCTAAAGACCACTGAAATGCACACCCAAGTCACCTTGACTTCCCAAAACACCTCTAGTAGCGCATTTTCAGAAAGGAATGGACCGAAGAGGTTTGGGCCATTACATGTACCCTAAAAATTGAACCAACGTTCTCATGCTAACAACACAAGACAACAGTAAGAAATGATGAATTTAGCATGGAATTATAAAAAAGAGAAGTTATATAAATGTTAAAAAGGAATTATATTATATATTAAAGGAATTTAAATGTACATAAAAAAATTTATAATATATTAATTTTTTCCTAACTATATTATATAATCTTTTACGAGGCCTGATGAACTTTTTCTAGGATATTTATTTTAAAAATACATTTTATATCACAATTGATTATGTTTGAATATATGTTAAAGAATATTTAATTATAATTATCTAATAAATACCATTAATATACTTAATCTCTATTTATTCATGGAATTTTCACGTAAATGAATAATTTTTGTCTCTTCGATACATAAAATTATATAGAAAATGGGTTTGAATAATAAAAATTATTATATACAATTTACTGAGAAAACATTTTCATCAATTTCCATAATTGTTTTTTTAAATAGTTTTCATGATTTAATTTATATATTCATCTATTTTTTTATAAATCCAATTTTTTATATTTCAATATTTAGAATAAATTGAAATGATTATTCTTGTCAATTTCTAATTGTGGTACAACCTAGTTATTTATAATAAATTAAATGTAATATTTCTTTTAAAAATACATGGATTAAATAGAATTTATCATTTTATAGACATATGAATGATTGAATAAATTATTTTATAGTAACCAATGATATTTTAATGATATTTTTTATCTAATTTTGGGATCATTTATTACTTTAGAAAATGGATTCAGTGTAATGTGGTATTATTTTCATATAAAATTGTATGTTGACATTAAATGGTATTTTTCACTATTGCAACACCCAATAATATTACTGGAGATATGATCAAATGATTAAATATTTATTCTTTCTCTATATGTATTTTGAAAATGAATTATTTATGTTGTATATTTTATATTAAATATAGATATATTTTTTAATATATATCAAATTTTGAAGATGAAATGTATTTTTTATTTGATATGAATGGAATTCATAGGACTAACTTGTTATTGGTGGAGGCCAGTTATTAATATCACCCCAATGAATGGATAGTCTTATGAGTTAAAACATGTTCACACATTTTATATGATGTGGTTGTAATATCATTTCATAATAGATTTCTATTTGATATTTTAATACCCAAACAATGATAATACATTTGTAGAGAAGAACTAAAAGTAAGAATCAAGATTTTATTATATAGTTTCTTTGATTATGAGTATAAATATTTTTTAATTTCTATTAATTTTAATTATGATTATAAAATTTATTGGTTTTTAAAATTCATAATAGTCATATATGATCATTAATCACAGGTAATTGATTAAATGTACATAATTTAGATCATACAGTCTACCATGTAAATAATTACTTATTTACTAATGATATATTTTTCCGTACAAAAACCATAATAAGCATTAAATCTCTCCCAGTTGATGAGGTCTCTCTAAGTTGATCAAAGAGACCTACATTTGAAACATGGCAGAGGTAGAATTCTAGTTACTAATGTAATATTGTAGGATGTAATTTAGTAGTATTGTATCATGTAATGTTGCAAAATAGTTCTTGTACTATAAAATCTAATATTAAGGGTATTGTTTAGTATTTTAGAAGCCCTAACTACTCACCTTAGGCCTCCACTTAAGTCTTGGAGATTTTAAGGCCTTCGGGACACCCATGACTTTGTTCAGTTAGGAATTCAGGACACCATTAAGGCCTTCGGGACACCACAATTCCTTTAGGGCCACCTAATTTTCATATTCCTAGATAGATTCTAAAAGAAATCAGCTCAAGAGAAGGTTTCAATATCAGGGTGCATTCACTAGAGCATGGCTAATAGATTTAGAATAATGAGAGGGTATGACATTACCATCAGTATCAGGCCTTAGAATCACTGCATATGACAGCTAGCTGAACAACCATAAAATGGTGAATAGAGGATCACGATGAATATTCTTGGGATGGTAGGTTTCAAGTTGTCATTGTTTGTATGATTTACATTAGACCGACATGTCTGGTATTGTCTCCAAGCCTATAGGAAATGTAATCTCTAACCCTACGTGCTTTGTAAGAGTTCCCTATCATCCGATGAAAGGGGGTTTTCATAAATAAATAAAAAAGAAGGCCTTTGAGCCATTTAGTCAAGAATTAAATTTCACTCTTTAATTTTTTTCCTATCCCCATGATATAAATAGGGATATTATGAATTATATTATTTATGCAATGGTGTTTTTTAGTAAATATAATTATATTTTGAATGTAATGTTGGAAACATGTATTCAGCTTATATATAATGACAACTAATGTATTTGGTTCTTAGTAATATGATTGCTTGAATCTATAACTAATGTAATAATGAAACCACCGCATCAAGGTTATAGAATTTAGAGTTATTATTATTGGTATTCGATAATGTTTTATATAATCCTTGGCAAATAAAATTAACATGAACACAGCAATTGTAAAAATAAGATAATACCTTATAGTAAATAATAAATTTTTCAATATTGGAGTTATTAATTTATCTCTCAATATACATGATAAATATTACATAAATTAGTGTCTTTGATTATTTAGTGATGGTTGCAATTTGAAGATTGGGAATTAATACTAATAGTCAAGGGAATCATTTAACATGTCAATAAAGAAATAAAACTTGTGTTGAAAATTAGTAGATCATGGATATATTAGGGTTGTTGGCCTATGTTATGATGAATAAAATTGCCTTGAATCAATATCATATTATTTTATTGCATAATTCACATATTATTTCACTCTTCATATGATATCAAACCTCAACTTTTAATATAACTATAAATCATTTTGATGATGATTAGAGGATTAATTTCCTAGATAATAATAGTTCAATAATTAGGTATTAATGAATGTGAGAAGTATATTTTTTTAGTTTTATTATTTGAAAGTAATTTCAATCAATGGATTTTGTTGATATAGAACACTAATGTGGTTCATAAAATAGAATTTTTTTAATGGATAAAATTTACTATCATATTCATTAAAAATGTTCATTATGTGAAATTACCTAATATTGAAGGGAAATTCTTCAATATATGAATGAACAAAGAGAAAATACTTTTTGAGTATGATGGAAAAAATGAAACATTATATATTTATTATATTGACTGTATATATAGTCTAAAAATTAAATTTACTATTTCCATGATTGTCTTTGGTATTGAATATGTAGGGGATATGCATAAATATTTTTAATCATAGGATGACATGGTATCATGTACTATCAAAATAGAGATATAATAATCCATGTTATATATTTAATAGGGATATTAATAGAAAACTTTGTTGAATAACCATCCAAAAAAATATTTGTGTTAATTAAAGATAATTAAATTAAGTAACATCCCACTTGTGATAATTGTGGAATGAAATTCCAATGTACTTGTTTACTCGAAAAAGAAATTTATTTCATTTTTAGTGAAAGGGTTTAATAGGTTATTAAATATAAGACACAAAAATAATCCTCTACTATAAAATGCATCGACTAAAATGGATAGTGAAATTATTCAAGATAATGTCCTAGTGGTCATGGGAACTATCCAAAAAAAGAATCTGACTGGAGAAGGCCATGCATATGCAATTACTATTATTTAGTTTCAATATATTATGTTGTAATAATAGGTATATAAAATCAATAATAATTTCATTATATATATATATATATATGAAATCTATACATGGATATCTAATCATTCCTAGACACTATTTAGAAATAAATATTTGTCAAGATAGAAAGAAATTATTTTCTTTTCCAGTGGATTCTTTTAAGATGAAAAATTATTATGATGTTTTAAACACAGTTTTTATACATATGGTTATCTTTGAAATAATACATGATTTTTTGTATTATTTAGTATTATCGATAATATTTTATAATTGATGCATAAAATTTTATGTTGAATTGATATGTAAAAATAAAGATAAGAATTATACTATTATTTCTACTTATGTTATGTATTTCTCATCACACACTACTTTTTTGTCTTATGGTGGTTTACTATATCATGAAAATTTAATATAAAACTATCTATTTTTTGATTCACATTAATTTTTCAAATTATGTATATAATATAACATCAAATTTACATTCTCCAAATCTAGGAACCAGAATAATTGCTTTTTTAGGTTATATTTATGTTTCCCATCATCAATTTTTATAAGATGTTTTAATATAATTTGGAATGATGTAGGGTCTCAACAAAGTATTACTTTCTTAACAACACGATTAGTCATTTATCGTAAATTTTATAATATAGATATAATGTAATAGACCTGATTTTAAAAAGGAATTCTTTTCAAATATATACAATTTTTTATATAATTAGATACATGTACCCACAAATCTAAATAAACTATAATAATGTATAATATTAAAAAAGTAAATAACATTAGTAGAATAAACATTAATAAAATTAGTTTCCAAAAAATGGATTTCGATAATGAAATTATTTTTTATTACTGTCAGTTTTTTTAGGGAAAATTATTTTTACAGAAAAAGTAATTTTTATAGTTTTTTTTGTAGAAATAGTATAATTAATATCGTAATATATTATAAAAATTATTTACAATATGTAATATAGTTTTTGAAATCATCAATTTGTAATATCAATACACTTACTTTTTATAAATTCTCTAAATGATTTATATTTTGATTAATTGAAAATATAATGATTTTTATTAAAACATGTGAGTCTGTTTAAGGAATTTAAAAATAATTTTTTAAAAAAAAATTCATACCGTGTCAATTTATATTATGGGAAATCTAATTAATGTCCTCATAAGAAATTTTCTCTCATAATTTGGTATAAAAACATTTTTATGTCGTGAAACCATTTATTTGTAAAATTTCATTCCACCTCACTTTTTAGGTTTTATATTGAATTCAATAACACAACATTTATGAATTGAGTAATTTAAACAATAATATATATTTTTAATGTGGGGGATTGAATTTGGTAAATAGTTCCCATTTACTCCTGGTCACTGTATAGAAAAACCTTGGTAAATATTTTTTCCCCTAGAAAGGGTAAATAACTCATATTTGGAAGTATCTTTTGGTTATGGTTTTTAAATTTTCTAAAAAAATTATTTATTATATTGTATTACATTAATTGGGACATTTAAATCTATGTATCTAATATATTTACACTATGTGATAGTATTTATGTATTATTATCTTTTTATTATATTTAACAAAAAAAAAATTCAAGTTTAACTCTCATGATTTTAATATCTCTAATATATTTTTATAATGGAAAAAATTTGGTATGAGCAGTAATATGTTTTTATCTAATATAATGATTATTTTTTGTAATTATCATATTTTTTAAATATTTATTTTTAAAATAAATATAATAAATTATTTGGCAACACCGACAAATAATTTATTTAATTATTATAAAATAAAAGTAAAAGATTTAAAAATCATAATGTAATAAAATGCCATTGAATTATAATGTCCAACAAATTAATTAAAAAAATAAAATAACATAGATTATTTAAGGGTTAAAATTAAATTCAATATATTTGATGTTATTTTGAGAGTACAAGTATATGAATAGTTATTTAAATAAAACTAAAAGTATTTTATGTTGCATATATGTGGTTAAATGATTAAAAATTATAAAAACATAGAATGAAGCCTATTATGTTTAGTAATGGTCATAAATATAACCATATGGACATTTATGAGTCTATTATCAAATTATATTCAACTATATAGATAATTAATACTGAAAAGGTCATTATCTTGGGTAATTTTAACATTGTCTAACAAAAGAGTAAAACCAAAAGTTAAGATTTAAAATACTATATACAAGTATCAAAATATTCATGGGTCACTATATTATGACAAAATATTTTTTTTCATCTATCGATATATTTTTAACCATTTTACATGAGTTTAACACATATTATATTATAATATTTTACTAGTTTACAAAAAATGACCTTAAATATATTTAAGAATATAAAATATTTTTTAATTATTTTAAAATTATTAAATATTATAATCATAAAAGAGTATGGTATATGTTGGATAATATCTTCCATAATCCATTGATGGGAAATCAATCATTTTATATTTTCATTCTTGAATTATAGGGAGTAAAAAACTATCATATTACAGATATTATCTTAATGATTATTATGGGGTTAAAACTTAAAGATAATATTTAAAACATCTCATATGATTTTGTAAATTTAATATTATTAGATTATATTTACATATGTTCATCATTTATTGAAAATATATTAACTTGGATCCCCATTAGCATGTATATTAATTTATATTAATTTAATTACATTTAAAATATAAATGGGTGCCCCTCCAAAAGAATCTAAAAGGGATTCGCTTTTATATTTTACGTGATCTATGTTGATCCATTTATATAAAAAATATAATTCAATAATATTATAAAATTAATTATCCAAGATATATAATAAATATATTTATTATAAGACTGTTATAAATATCATTATGAAGGGATCGTATTGAAAATTTTAGAACAACTGTTAATCATCTTTAATCACTCCATCAATTTCTTTTTTTCTTATACATCGTAATAATTTATTGTTACACTGAAAAATTAAAAAACATTGTATATGAAATATAATTATATTTTTTTAATCATTTTAAAACCATTTACACATCGTTTCATACTATTTAATAAGGTAACATCTCCCTTGTCTATATACGTCTTACCATCTTCATGTAGTAGTGTAATTCATTATTCATCGCAAATTTATTTTTAATAATATTATGATAGAACAAATGAGTATATATGTTATTTATGAAATAATATTAATATAAAAAATAATGATTTCATTTAAATTCATACCTTTCAATCCATTTAAAATTACAATTTCACTCATGCATACATTTGGTCTTCCACCGCAATGAATCGATGTCTTTCATTATTTCATTAATAATTTATAATAATGTTAAAAAAATATAAATTCAATAATATGTATGATATATATTAAATAATAATTATTCAATAATACTGAATTTCCATTTATAGTTTCTTATTTATATTCTTGGAAAAGTGAAAACACCATTCAAGTGTATGTATAGACTACCGTCTCCATGAACGATGTTGATCATTTTTATATGTATACTTTCAATACATGGCTATATACATATAAATATTATTTATAATATTTATATCACTATTTTAATTGTAGATAATATTGATCTGTAATGATTATACATGGGCTGGAACTATGGAACATTAGTTCTCAATAAAAAATAAAATAGAAAATACCCAAAAATGATGATTATAACAATGGAATATTAATAAAATTGTGGTTAAAAATTTATAAATTACTAATATGTGATATTAAAAAATATTAAATGAATATATTAAATAGGGATTATAAACCTAAATTTAAAAAATTTAGATAAATAGAACTAATGAATCATGTCATACTTGAGTTTAGATATTTCTATTAAAATACTATTTTCAAATTCGATTGTTTGTGTTTGAATTTAAATTTAGATAAATAATAATATAAATTCATTAAAATTTCTTCTCCCATGGTAATTAATTTAATTTTCTTGAAATATTATTTTTTTCGTATCATGTTTAAAATGATATTATGTTAATGTTTCAATTAATATTATACTTCATTTTCAATTCAATTGAAGTATTTTTCATCGATGTCCATGTTTTTTATAAATTTTTTCATGAATTCATATACTATTATGAAATTATCATTTAAATTAAAATTTACACATGATTTAGTGTTCTATTATAAATTAATGTTATAATGCTTGTAATTTTCTAAATAATGTATTTTTGACTTTTTACGTTAAATGTAAAAGTACTTGGTGCTTTAATATATATGACCTGATTTATATTTACCACCATAATGACCAAACAATTATTTAAATTTTACTTTACAGGTATAAAATTTTATATTTGTTTAATTTTTTCATTAACATTTCGTAAATCGTTATAGGTTAATATGTTTTTTGAAATAATATAGTGAATTTTTCATTAAAAAATGATCTAGTTATATTTTAATTTTAATTCCAACTATGATTACACATATTTATGTAACATAGGATATGATATAATGAATCCACAAATATTATTTATCTAAATTTCATTTTATTCTTAAAGGGTGATGTCCAGTATTTTTTATATTATCTGGATTGTTTATTAATCTTTAGGTATTTGAAATTGAATTGTGTTGATCATTCATTGGATAAAGATTGAATAGTGGTTTTATGGGATATTTGGTTCCATATTTTAGATATTCCATGAATCATCAATTAATATCATAAGTCAACATTAGGATTCCATGATATATAGGTTGTGTTTCTATGATTATATCACAGAATATGGTATTTGGTGTATGCCTTCCCATATAATGATAATATCTTCATAGTGGGTCATTATTTTAAATTTTTAATCTTGTTTGATAGTCCTTTATGGTAAAATCAAGAAATTAGTTTTTGACAGGCCTTGATTATGAATGTATAGAATTGATTATATCCATTATTTTGAATTTATTTGTCTTTATCTATGTGTTTTCTAGGTTTTTATTAGTCACAGATACACATTGAACTAAGGTTATTGATTAAATGGAATGTGAACTGATTATCCAATATTAAATTCTAATTAACCATTATTTACTCATGAATGATTCAAATTTACATAAACCTATCAAAGTGTCTATGATCGTCCTTTATTTTTTTCCTAATCAGATGATATAAATCATAATATTAAAAATCATTTTATAAAATAAAAAAATTTCATATCTCATAGTTTTTATATTTCAAAAGAAATTTGGTTTTCATTGATGTATCAGTTTCACAATGAAAACTAAATTATTTTTAACATTGAGATTTTATATCTTTTATATAATTATCATTTAAAAATTTAACAACTTTCATTAGGTTACTAAGGTTATGGTTTCAATAGCGGCTCCCAGAGATATTTGTTTAGAATCCAAGGTATTATATTTTAAATAAAAATATTTAATTTTCTAATTATTAAAATCCATATGTGTAATTTATTAATTTTAATATACTATAATTTTTAACTTATGTCTTAATATTCGTGGTGATTATGATCTAACTCTATTTGTTCAATTTTTTTTACTGATCGTTCCTTTTAAAATATATGGAATCAGAAATTGTAGTCAATATATACATTAAACTACTAAGATATAAAAAATAATGTGTTTTTCAACAATGATAACCATTTTAGTATTTGGAAAGTAATCTCATTTTTTTGAATAACATTTCACATATGAAACAACCTTCAATCCATTACATGATTATTTTTTGTTGGATCTCATTATATGATAGTTTCATGCATCTATAAGGGGAATAACTAATCAATTGTTATATGACCAATGGATTAGGTACTATAAATAATATATATATATATATATATTTTATATAATTGATTTCCAAATATAATTCAGGATATTTATTATTTTAAATGAGATATCGAACAATAGTATAAATTAATCCAGAATTCTAAATTGGTCAATCAAAATTATGTCTTGGAATATTGATAACTTATTATTATATAATTTTCGAAATAATTTAATAATATGACATAACATGATATAGAAACTAAATTATTAATTATTGAAAAAAAACCATGTTGAAAATGTTTTTGATTATTTGGAAAACATTATATGATAGTTAAATCCATTGTTTGTAATTAATTTTATATCTAGAAATTAGGATTGAAATTTTATTTAATAGGATTCATCCAAACCATTGATGGGAACTAAGGTCCAAAATTAGTTAATCATATGATGATATGTTATCAATGGTCATCTGAATGATAGAGTAATTTTTCATCTCATATAATTAGAAACAAAATTTAATGGAGAAGTGGATGTCTAACAAAAATTAAAAAATACTTTTTGTAAATGAAATTAATGTAAAGTTAAATATTACCACATGTGATAATGACAGAAAACAAACCAATGTACACGATTATTGGGAACATTATATTATATAATGTGACTAGGAAGGTTTCATCAGTCTCTTGAATTGAAGGACAACAAATAGAACACTACATTCTAATCTTTTATCTATAAATAGATGGTAATTATTAAAACCTATATTCAATGCATCAAGGGAAAAAATTATTGAATAATCCTAGCAGATAAGGAAAATCTTAATGAATTACTAATACTAATGTTGAAATTTAATATGTTTCAATAATAGGTATTTTTGACTATTAATTTGATTGAATATATATATATATATATACAATCATAATTCATTGATGTCAAATCATCTCTTAAAACATTAGGGAGTGAATTATCAATCAAGGCACATAGAATAATATAGTTTTAAAGATGTATTTATTAAAATGAATAATATTTACCTAGATAAGAACATATTTTATATACTTACGGTTGGATTTTCAAAAATAATTAATTATCAATGTTTAGTAATTTTTATTTTTTATGAATTAGAATATTATTCAAAAAATTATATTAAAAGGATAAAAACAAATTATAAGTTTTTCATTATTTTTTATGATTTTTTTTGTTTCTCACCACAAACTGATTAATAGTTTTACAGTCAATAAAATTTTTAGGACAATATTGTATATCATAGTGACAATTTTCATTAAACAATGTCATTCATCCATGTCAAAAATTTATCATCCCACTAATAATCACATTATCTAGTGAATAAAATATGTGTTACATTAGGTAAAATTTATGTTCCCCACCATGCCCTTGTAAATTATTATTCATTTCTTATATATACGTTGTTAGTTTTCAAAAGTAATTTATCCTTTGATGGAAAATATAGAATTTGGATAAATAAAATAATTCATGTATGGTAGAGTTTTTATCTACGATATTTGGTAAAATATTTCTCTTCAAATACATATAATTTCATCAATAAATAATCATATATAAAACATTGGGTCCAATTTATTTATAATATTATATTTCATTTTAACCTAGCTGTAACGCCCCGACCCCAGCTACCCAGAGTCGGTGCATTACTTCGTAACATTGGCATGATCACAAAAGATCAAGTCTCGAAAGACCGATTAGTTTAGTAGCCTTGGAAACACTAGATACATTCATAAATGTTACATTACATCATAAACTGAAAATCTTCAAAAATAAATTCTCCATAGTCCACACTCATATCCTCTTCTAACTATCCCGGTAGGTCATTCATAAAATACTTCTTCACATCCTGGAAAATATTAAAACATTGAAAGGGGTGAGCTCAGATGCTCAGTAAGGATAAAAATATAGAGGAAGCTTTCATCGATAAATATAAACATTTAAGGCAATGTATAACTAAAACAAAAGCCTTTTAAATTCAAACTTCTACGTGATATGGAAAAATTAAAATGAGAAAATACCATTTACTTCTTCACATTGATATTCTAATGGTCGAATAATCACATGAAATATCAATAACCACTTTAATAATGATGGAATGCATAATGCCAGACTATCATAACCACATAATCAAGGCCTTGTTCCAAGACCACAAAGAAGATTTTGTCTAGGCATTGTGCCAAGACACTAGTTTGTCTCATTAGACCTACCGATGCATCGAGGAGGTATAGCAGGCTCCACCCGTCAATTATTAAGTCCAATGCATTCCTCATATGAATAGGTTTAAACATATCATAAACCATAACATAATCGTATCACATAAAACATTCATAAAGGAAACATAACATTTCCACATTTCAATCACAAGATATCAATACAACACATTGATATAATAAAAATGCTTTCAAAACCATTTTCAATACCAAAATAAAAGAATGTTAAAACTTTGTATTTATTTTTCATTAAAAAAAATGATGGCTTGTAGAGGAAGCCGAAACTCAAATAATGGTCACGGCGGCGGAGAAGTCATTGTCGCCGCATAATTATGGAAAGAAAAGCATTCCCTTTTGTCGTTTAGTAAAATGCTTCGTATAAAAAAGATTCCTTTTGAATAAACATAAAAGTCAAAGGGGTTTATACACCGTATAAAGAAAGTTGTGTATAAAACCAAATATTCCTCAATGAATGGAGATTGAGACGAAGTCCTTACAAAGTTCATTTTTTAAATAAAAAAGATCTATTATGTGTATTCACTATAGGTACACATAAAGAAAGTAAAAATACAAAATAATACATAATAATATAATGACATAATTTTAAAATAGGAGATTAACCCAAAGAATGGATATTGGGATAAGAAATTCCCTTACCTTGCGTCTTGTCCTGACTCGACCGTTCTTTAACCTCCTGAATAATAAACTACAGTTAATTTATATTTACATAAGTACTCTTTTCATGTTCATTATTCCTTTTATTTCACTTATTACCATGTTATGAACATTATGTAATTATTTAAGTTAATAACAGTCGTTTTGTCGATCTTTGGTACTTGAGTCAAAAATAAACTTCTTATAATTACAAGTTGTTCATGTGGTGAAATATCCGTTATATCAAGAATTATATTCATGATGTAGATATCATATATATCATATATATATACAGTATATACATTCATTTATAATATTACGTAACATTTAGAGGTAAGAAATTAAATGCACCGTTCATGGAGACGGTAAGCCGTACGTACGCATGAACGCTACATTCATTTCTATTTCGTATTTAATGGAATGAAATCATAATGATATAAATTTATAATATAATTCCAGTACAATATATTGTATAATAACATTTACTACATCCTTTATACATCCCACAAATGGAATTAACGATTCAAATCACTTTGAGGGGGAAGTAGTCCGCACTTCCTAAAATGAAATTATCGCATTTACCCATAATGGAAATCATAAATTATGCCATAAATGAGAAATACAGAATCATAAGTAAAACATAAACATATTATATATCATATATAAATATAGTTACATCTTAATGGCCACCTATGAAGGTGTTATATGAGTGTTTAACAATCATCGTTTCGTGAGGCAGAAATTCGCCATCCACAGAAACAGTATGTTCTTTAACCATTAGATGTAGGTGTGTGTAAGTGTAGCTCGAATCCTTCTTATAACCACAACATAGTATATTGAGGATACTGGTGTTGTTATAAAAGAAATGAATAAAATGTTTTTAGGGGGTTGGAGAAGAAAAACAATACAAAACAACATTAGAGAAGACATTACCTAAAAATTGGGTAACTCTTTTTGATTTGAGCCAAAGGCTTCCTTGGGAAGAGTTCTGTCCAACGTGAGGCTTCTAGGAGTAATAGGTGGAATTTGGGAGAGTATTTTGGCAGAGGTTGGCTGATCTAAATGGCTTGAATGTGTGAATGAGGTGGTAGAGGTGGAGGCCTTTTTTAAGAGGAGAGGAGGGGCATTCTTGGAATGTAAAGAAAAGTCACATTATTATAAAATGCGTTTCGGATTTTAGAGGTCCCACACATATATAATTCGAGGATAAGGTGATAAGGGTTAGAACTAAACCCATCCAATAGGGTTTGGACATGTGTAGGTCTTAGATATTACATTATCTTTCCTTTTTATTTAAATCTTAAAATAATGAGGTCATCGTTGTATCATAATGATGTCATAAATAATTTAATTTATTTAATGTATAAAAATTATAAAAAAATTACTATGATGTATGAAGCCTTTTTATCTTTTGAATGACTATTTATTGTCAAAAATATGACTTGTATAACCCCATGAAAAAATTGTTTTAGTAAAACATTTCATGTTTGTGTCATTTTTTACTTTAACATTAAATAAAAGGTATTTATGTCATTTTAAAACTAAAGTGGCTCCATGAGGTCCCAAAGATGACCCATGGATTATCTTGGTCGTCCATGGCATATCCAATGAGGTTAGGACATTTTTCATGCTCATCTCATATTATTAAAACATTATTTTTACCATAAACTACACTAATTATCTCTAATCGCGATTAAGAACTTAAAAGTTACTATTCACCAAAAATTATTTTAATCTCATTGAACAACATTTTACTTCTTAATGACAACAATGTATGTAGGATTTTTGAAATTCAAAACACATAAGTGGTAAAATTTCATTTAAACGAAAAATCAGTTTTTATAAGTACAACTTAGTGGTTTCACTATTCATCAAAAATTGATGTTTTTCAGAACAATGCCAAAATTTCACACTAAGATATACTTGATATTCCGATTTCAAAAATGATTTCTATTTTAAAAAATTTCAAACATATAAGTTGCATTAATTAATTTTATAATTAATTCCCGTTGTCACAAGAAATAGTGTTTTAAAGAAACAATTTGTATCAAAAGATTGACAATTGTTTATGTCCAATTTCAAAGTGAAATTAGTTCTAATGACCACCATTGGATAAAATGGTAAAAATATATTCTAATTATACTCTGAAACAACTCAATAGTATAATTTATCACTATAAATTATATTGATTAAAAAAGTTGTTTCTAAGTATTTTTCACTATTCATAAAAATGGAAGTTCTCAGAAAATTACAAAAAAATTAACTTAGGATAATTTCGATATTACGAATACAAAAATGAAGTCCATTTTGAAATATAAAATTTCCATAATTTTAAAAAGTAGGTATTACTATTCATAATGGCTACATTGATTAGTCGCGGTGTGTTAGAACTCGAAGTTTCATACAATGCAAGCTATTGCATTATTGAATGAGAAGTGTATCGTGGAGGATCAGGGTGTTACATTCTCCCCTCATTCAATAAATTGCGTCCCCGCAATTTGAAAATTTTCTAGGAAAATAAAAGGTTGAAAATAGAAAATACCTTGGTAGAAAACCCACATCGGAAATAAGATTAATTAAATTTAGTCTTAATAAGAGGGAAATTGAAATAAGAAAGTCACCACCAAATTATGATCTCGATAAGGAGAACATTGGTGGAAATTAAGGACATATAATTGGAGGAAAAACGTAAATATTTGTAGGGAGTTATTGAGGTCATAAATCACAATCAACTATCAAATTGAAGGCCTTAAAGCCTTCAATCTATGTTGATTTAAAATATCATCAGTTCAACAAGACATAAGGTATTCAGATAACACATTTTTTGTTTTAATATCCCTTTACTAAAGTTTAAGAATTAATTTATTCATTGAATAAGAGATAGGTATATATATAATTATTCTTGACAATTAGAGTTTCAACCATCAACTCATCTCTCACTCAAAAAGATAATAGAACTCAAAAATATTATACTTATACTAATTGTATAAGGTTACAAATTTTAACACATAAAATTTAGATTAGAGAAACTATTTTGTAATAACCAGGGACTTCACGTATTCCATTGGTAGGCGATTAATCCCAATCGCACTATGGTTGTGGGTTCGATTCCCACAGCTTTGTCCGACGTGATGGGTTGTCACTCGGTCTGCGTGTTGTCCTTTTTATAAATATCCAAAATTGTAACGCCCCGACCCCAGTTACCCAGAGTCGGTGCATTATTACATAACATTGGCATGATCACAAGAAAGATCAAATCTCGAAAGACCGATTGGTTTAGTAGCCTTGGAAACACTAGATATATTCATAAGTTTTACATTACATCATAAAATGAAAAACTACTACAACAACATAATGTTTCCACAATCCACACTATTAACCCCTCATAAAATCCCTGCAGGTCATTCATAACTTACTTCTTCATATCCTGGGAAAAAATAAAACATATAAAAGGGGTGAGCTCAAATGCCCAGTAAGGATAACAATATAGTGGAAACTTTCATAACTAAGAATAAACATTTAAGGAAATGTATAACTAAAACAAAAGCCTTTTAGATATGAACTTTCAACATGGTATGGCATAAATAAAATGAAATAATGCCATTTACTTATTCACATGGATATTCTACTAATCGAATAATCACATGCAAAAATCAATAACCACTTTCATAATGTTGGAATGCATAATGCTAAACTTTAATTACTTTTCAAGGCCTCGTCCCAAGACCTTGGGGCTAACTGTAACCGGAACCCAACCCAGAGTGCCTCTAATAACCGGACACCAACCCGGAGTGCCTCTAATAACTGGACACCAACCCGGAGTGCCTCTAATAACCGGACACCAACCCGGAGGGCTTACTTTTACCAGTCCCTAACCTGGAGGGCTTACTTTTACCAGTCCCCAACCTGGAGGGCTTACTTTTACCAGTCCCCAACCTGGAGGGCTTACTTTAACCAGTCCCCAACCTGGAACATACTTGTCCAACACATTCATATGAAGTAAAGATTGAAATATAACATAAACATTCTTATTTGAACTAGCATACAAAATGTCAATACTTTCACCATAAACTATGAATGGTATAAAAATAGCACATCCACAGTCAAACATATCACAAAACCTTCAAAACAATATACGAGTTTTGTATCATAATAAATCATCTTCAAATAATCTTAAAACCCATCAATGGATGTTGACATAGATGAAATCAAAATTCTTTTTAAAGAAATATATCCTTTTATTTTGAAATAATTTAAGATCCATATAAAATAAAACATTTTCTTTGAAAATATTCTTATAAGCTTGTAAGGTAAGCTTTGAAGATTTTATAACGGCGGAAAATAGCCGCACCCGCCGTATAGGTTAAAAAAACATTCTTACCTTAATTCTGTCAAAAAGGTTAAAAAGGACCTTGTTTTGAAAACGACCGAAAGATTCCTTTATAAACCACTTATAAAAGTCAAAAAGGGTAGAAATGACTTTAACTCATATTCTAGTAAATAGTAAAAATGTTTTGAAATACATTTTTAAGAAACATGGATGTGGATGATAAAGAGATCCCAGTAGATTATTACATATAAACAACCTCGGATAATGAAGAGATTGTGAAATAACCTTTACCTTGTACTTTTCCTTTGTTGGGGTAGGTTAACCTCCTGTATAATGGTGAAATAATTGTTATTAAATTATACAAGAATCATATATATTAATATGATATCATATATGATCTTTTAACATTGATTTGTTAATAATATCTTAGAATTATCGTCGTTTCTGGTGTTAACTTACTCATTTTATTTATATGTTTTGTCACATAAGCCATGGTTGTTGTATCTTATTCTTATCCAGAATGATATCTAGTCCTTAAAAATCATTTTTAAAACATCAAATGATAATTATACTTGAATGGTTACGATGGAGAATGAATCTCATCGCGTTTGTGGAGACGGTAGTCCGTACGTACGCACGAGCGACAATATCATTCTTTTGATATTAAAATAATATATAAATGGATGGTATATCATATATAAAGAATCATTAACATGTTATATTTATTATTTACATGAGTTACACATCATTATTATACCCATCCAAATAATATTATATTGAATAACAATTATACCACGACGTGGAGACGGTAAGCCGTACGTACGCACGTATGGTGACATGTTATTCAAAGGGTGGATAGAATACTGAATATGATTGTACCATATTTATAATAACATCACAGTATATGTGAGATACTGGAGTTATTATTTTAGAATCGTAAGAACAAAGGAAGAAGAAGTGGAAGAAGAAATGAACTTGGAGAAGGGTGGGGAAATCATTACCTCTTCTTCGGGTTCTTCCTTTTGATTTGATCAAAATCGCTCCATAGGTTTGCTTTCTGATCAAACTAAGGCCTCTAAGTTGTAGTGAGGGATGTTGGGAGAGTATTTGGGCAGATTTTGGCGGAACCAAAAGGCTTTGAAGGTGTGAAGAAATGAGAAGGAGGAGTGCCCTTTTATAAGAGGGGTGAGGGGTACCTTTGGAAAAGCTAGAAATATTAATTTATAATAAATTCATATTCGGTTTCTAAAGGCTCCAAAGTTGATTATTCAAAGGTTAAGGTGGGGATAGGTCGAAAACCACTCAACCAATAGAATTTAGACAGGTTTGGGTACATATATTAGCCTTATCTTTAAGTATTAACTCTAAGTTAATTAGTTTCACTTTTACAATGTCTCTTTGTATTTTTATATAATATGGTTAATAAACTTACTATATACATCCACGCGACCCCCAAGTGGTACATTAATGATTAACCTATCATGATATAGGTCTCTTGGAGGAACCTTAGATTTTTAGGAATTTAATATCAATTAATAATATAATATTTGTTTAAGAACTCTTTTATGTCAATTTTGACACTATTCAATAGTTGATTTTTGTGAAACTCATAACAGATTGATTACTTAGAAAAATGTCAATTAAATCAATCCTAATATATCATATTATCCTATAAAATTAGTTTAATTCATTAAAAGTTTCATATTATATTTTTTTGGGTATTTATAATATCAATTATTTTAATTTTTCACTATTATAGTAATTACTGCATCATCATTGTGTCATATATAAAATAAATTATTTAATGTCTAAAAAATTATAAATAAAATATCATTATGTAGGAAATCTTTTTATCTTTCTAATGAATATTTATAATCTAAAATCCAACTTATATAACTCTATGTAACAATTGTTTTGCTAAAAGATATATGCTTGTGTC
Source organism: Viscum album (assembly GCA_963277665.1). Taxonomy (NCBI): domain Eukaryota; kingdom Viridiplantae; phylum Streptophyta; class Magnoliopsida; order Santalales; family Viscaceae; genus Viscum; species Viscum album. The sequence goes on from OY728132.1 coordinate 1,973,469,028, forward strand.
ATTTTTGTATTCATTTTGACTTAATTAAAATAAAGTGTCATTATCACTTACAAGTGGATCCATGGGGTCCCAAAATTGACACAAAGATGCCCATGGTCGACCATTTATCAACCAATAGGGTTAAGACACGTTTTAGGGTAATTTAGTATTATTATAATATTATTTTTTTAACCCTTATTTACCGGATTTACCCTTAACCATGGTAAATAAAATATTTACCGCAGTAATTATTCAAAATGTCTAAAAATAAAAGGTACCTATTTACACAATTTGAACATCCTGATTCCAAATATGGAATCCATTTTCCTAAATTCTAAACACAGAATTGGCAGAAATTAATTTAAAATTAATTCCCGCTGTCAAAACAAAAAGCGTGTTTTTAAGAGATAATAACTATCAAAAGATTGACACTTGTTTATGTTCGGTTTAATTGTAAAATTATGTCCAATGACCAACATTATATTAAATAGTAAAAATATATTCTAAATATACTTTAAAACCACTCAAATTCATAATTTATCACTATTAATTATTTTGATTAAAAAAGTTGTTTTTAATTAAAATTTAGTAATTTTCACTATTCATAAAAATATGAAAGTTATCTGAAAAGTACCAAAATTTCACCTTAGGCTAAATTTGATATTCCGAATCCAAAAATGAAGCCCATTTAAAATATAAAATATATATAACTTCAAAAAGTAGGTATTACTATTCATAACAGCTAGTTTGATTGGTTACAGTGAGTTAGAACTCGAAGTTGCGTACAACACACGCTACTGTTTTATTCAAAGAAAAACGTACCGTGGAAGCTTGGGATGTTTCATTTTAAATTTTTTGATGTCTCCATTTAGTCAAAAAGTTTAAAATATTGTATTTAAAAAGGTTTCACTGTCAAAAGTTGATAAAAGTGCATTACTGAAAATGAATCTGTTCTTGCATTATGACTAAGAAACTCATAATATGGATTCTAAAATTATAAGGATTATATAAAGTTTAAAATTTAGTTAATACTATTAATGACCTCTTTTAATGGCTTTTTTTTTGGTAAGTCATGGTGCAATTGAACTCAGTGTTGCGTGTAGTGCAAGTTATTGAATTATTTTGAAGAAATAACACACTATGAAATCTTGGGGTGTTACAAAAATAACCTTAACGATAGTATCCAATGAAAAATATAATCCATTCCAACCATTATAGTTATCCAAAATACTTCTGTTCAACTCACCGTCCATATTTTATGAGGAAGGTAAACATAATGAAACTCTTTTTTTTTCTGTGTAACAACATGTGAACACCTTCATCATATATTCTTTTAAAACACTGCAACTTACTGAATTACCATAAATCCTTATTGATTACATTCATGATCCCTTATTCCTTATAGAAAACTAGATATACTCCTTCTATCCAAAAATGTATACAAATCGTTAATCAGTTTCAATGATGTTAAGAATATCCAACATAATTTATCCGAATCAATCATGTCTTATTCCAAAATCACTATCTCGGTATCAGAACCATATTATGGTTTATATTTATCTCAACCATATATTTTCCAAAAATTTAACCTACTATGGAGTCACTTTTCTTGGTTCCACACAATCTCAAGTCCTAGATGAAATAGTACTGCAGTACAATCCTTATATACTCCATAATTATTATAACCAATACATCATTGATACAACACTCAAATTACAAAATTCTTTAATAACAACATAAGTACTCTATTCATTCCTCCTCATCTGTGGTATTATCATAACTTGATTATTATCCAGTAACATCATTTGGGGCATACTATAATGATTTGAACATTGGTTTGCGTAGTGTCCCCACTCCTTGCAGATGAAGCATTGTACATTTGAAACCATTTTCATACCTTTGCAGTCACGCACTTTGTGTCTTTTTTCTCTACACTTATAACAAACTCCCATTCCCTTTAGTCAAGTTCCAAGATGTTTCTTCCCACAACTACCACATATTGGAAAATTCTTCTTTCCCCTCATCCCTTTATCCATCATTCTCTTTTCCATCCCTTTCGTCTCTTGCTTCACTTCAAAGCCATATGACTCAGAGAATTCTTTACTTATCTTATTAACACATGATACTATTTCTTCATATGTTGAGAACACATGGGAGACTATTTCCCTTCGAAAGGTTGGATTAATACTGTGAAAGATACGATCCATGTTACTCTTTGGATCATACGTATTGCTGGAGCTCACATTCCTTCTAATGGGCGCCATTTCTATACAATGGCATAATCTAGGATAGTTTATGAATTACAATAAATAATTCCAAACGTTTAAAATAATTAATGTAAATTGAAAGGTTTATGGATATAATCCCTAATCATAAGAATGTTTTCTTTGAGGAAGTATATACTCATAAACCCAACATAATTGTTTGTAAAGAAAATGAGAATTATCCTACGCAAATCCCTCGGGAGTATCGTAACCAAGAGTGCAGCAAGGCCCGTTGTCGTGCACCAGTTCCCGTTTGAGTCTAGCTCCAAGCGGTGTTTTTGGGTTTTACCCCTAGGTACATCTGTGCCAGAGCCGCCTCTACCTGCTCGTATCCAGACATGGATGTATTGCTCGAAAAACTCACAACATCTCTATAATACCAAAATTCAAGGAAGCTCTTCTATACTAATCCTAAAAGTCTATCTTTGGTCTATGTGCTCTAATAAGAGTTTATCTAAATCTATCTTCCAAGGCAAGTACTAAACTGCCTATGATACCAACTGTAACGCCCCGACCCCTGCTACCCAGAGTCGGTTCATTACTTCGTAACATTAGCATGATCACAAAAGATCATGTCTCGAATGACCGATTAGTTCAGTAGCCTTGGAAACACTAGATACATTCATAAATGTTACATTACATCATAAAGTGAAAATATTCAATAATAAAGTCTCCATAGTCCACACTCATATCCTCTTCTAACTATCCATGTGGGTCATTCATAAATACTTTTTCACATCCTGGAAAATATTAAAACATTGAAAGGGGTGAGCTCAGATGCTCAGTAAGGATAAAAATATAGCGGAAGCTTTCATCAATAAATATAAACATTTAAGGCAATGTATAACTAAAACAAAAGCCTTTTAAACTTGAAGTTCAACATGATATGGGAAAAGTAAAATGAGATAATGCCATTTACTTCTTCACATGGATATTCTACTGGTCGAATAATCACATGCAATATCAATAACCACTTTCATAATGATGAAATGAATAATGTCAGACTATCATAACCACGTAATCAAGGCCTTGTGCTAAGACCACAAATAAGATTTTGTCAAGGCCTCATGCCAAGACATTAGTTTGTCTCATGAGACCTGCTGATGCATCGAGGAGTTATAGCGGGCTCCACCCGTCACTTATTATGTCCAATGCATTCCTCATTTGAATAGGTTTAAACATATCATAAACCATAACATAATCGTATCACATAAAACATGCATAAATTAAACATAACATTTCAACATTTCAATCAGAAGATATTAATAAAACACATTGATATAATAAAAATGCTTTCCAAACCATTTTCAATACCTAAATAAAATAAAGATAAAACTTTGTATTTATTTTTCATTAAAAAAGTGATGGCTTGTAGAGGAAGCCGAAACTCAAATAATGGTCACAGCGGTGGAGAAGTCGTTGTCGCCGCATAAGTATGGAATGAAAAACATTACCTTTTTGTTTTTTAGTAAAACGCTTTGTATAAAAAAGATTCCTTTTGAATAAACGTAAAAGCCAATGGGGTTTATACACCATATAAAAGAAAGCTGTGTATAAAACCAAATATGCCTCAATGAAAGGAGATTGAGACGAAGTCCTTAAAAAGATCATTTTTAGAATAAAATAGATCTATTATGTGTATTCACTATAGGTACACAGAATGAAAGTAAAAATACAAAATAATACATAATAATATCATGACATAATTTGAAATTAGGAGATTAACCCAAAGAATGGAAATTGGGTTAAGAAATTCCCTTACCTTGCGTCTTGTCCTGACTCGACCATTCTTTAACCTCCTGAATAATAAACTAGAGTTAATTTTTATTTACTTAAGAACCTTTTTTATGTTCATTATTTCTTTCATATCACTTATTACCATGTTATGTACATTATGTAATTATTTATGATAATAACGGTTGTTTTGTCGATCTTTGGTACATCAGTCAAAAATAAACTTCTTTTAATAACAATTTGTTCATGTGGTGAAATATCCATTATATCCAGAATTATATTAATGATTTATATATCATATATATCATATATAAACAGTATGTACAATCATTTATAATATTACATAACATTTAGAGGTATGAAATGAAATTCACCGTTCATGGAGATGGTAAGCAGTACGTACGCATGAACGCTACTTTCATTTCTATTTAATATTTAATGGAATGAAATAATAATGATATAAATGTATAATATAATTCCAGTATAATATAGTGTATAATACCATTTACTCCATCCTTTATACATCCCACATATGGTATTAACGATTCAAATCACTTTGAGGGGGCGGTAGTCCGCATTTCCTAAAATGAAATTATCGTGTTTACCCATAATGGAAATCATAAATTATTCCATAAATGAGAAATAAAGAAGCATAAGTAAAAAATAAACGTATTATATATCATATATAAATATAGTGAAATCTTAATGGCCACCTTTGAAGGTGTTATATGAGTGTTGAACAATCGTCGTTTCGTGAGGCAGAAATTCGACATCCACAGAAACAGTATGTTCTTTAACCATTAGATGTAGGTGTGTGTAAGTGTAGCTTGAATACTTCTTATAACAATGTCCTAGTATATTTAGGATACTGGTTTTGTTACAAAATAAATGAATAAAAAGTGTTTATGGGGTTTGAGAAGAAAAATAAAACAAAACAACATTAGAGAAGACATTACCTCAAAATCGGGTAACTCTTTTTGATTTGAGCCAAAGGCTTCCTTGGGAAGAGTTCTGCCCAAAATGAGGCTTCTAGTAGTAATAGGTGGATGTTGGGAGAGTATTTGGGCAGAGTTTGACCGAGCCAAATGGCTTGAATGTGTGAATGAGGTGTTAGAGGTGGGAGCCTTATATAAGTGGAGAGGAGGGGCATTCTTGGAAAGTAATGAAAAGTCACATTATTATAAACTGAGTTTCGGATTTTAGAGGTCCCACACTTATATAATTCGAGGATATGGTGATAAGGGTTCTAAATCAACCAATCCAATAGGGTTTGGAGATGTGTAGGTCTTAGATATAACATTATCTTTCCATTTCATTTAAATAGTTAAATAATGTGGTCATCGCTGCATCCTAATTATGTCATAAATAATTTAATTTATTTAATGTTTAAAAATTATTAAAAAAATACTATGATGTAGGAAATCTTTTTATCTTTCCAATGACAATTTATAGTCAAAAATATAACTTGTATAACCCCATGTTAAAATTGTTTTAGTAAAACATTTCATGTTTGTGTCATTTTTTACTTTAACATTAAATAAAAGGTATTTATGTCATTTTCCAACTAAAGTGGCTCCATGGGGTCCCAAAGTTGACCCATGGATTTTCTTGGTCATAAATGGCACATCCAATGAGTTTAGAACATGTTTCAAGCTCATCTCATATTATTAAAACATTATTTTTACCTTAAACTACACTAATTACCTCTAATCGTGATTAAGAACTTAAAAGTTACTATTCACCAAAAATTATTTTAATCTCATTGAACAACATTTTACTTCTTAATGACAACAATGTATGTAGGATTTTTGAAATTCAAAACACATAGTGGTAAAATTTCATTTAAACAAAAAATCAGTTTTTATAAGTACCACTTAGTGGTTTCACTATTCATCAAAAATTGATGTTTTTCAGAACAATGCCAAAATTTCACCCTAAGCTATATTTGATATTCCGATTTAAAAAATGATGTCTATTTTACAAAATTCCAAACATATATGTTGCATTAATTAATTTTATAATTAATTCCCGCTGTCACAACAAATTGCGTGTTTTTAAGAAACAATTTATATCAAAAGATTGACAATTGTTTATGACCAATTTCAAAGTAAAATTAATTTAATGACCACCATTGGATAAAATGGTCAAAATATATTCTAATTATACTCTGAAGAAACTCAATAGTATAATTTATCACTATAAATTATTTTGATTAAAAAAGTTGTTTTTAAGTATTTTTCACTATTCGTAAAAAATGGAAGTTCTCAGAAAATTACAAAAAATTTAACTTATGATAATTTCGATATTACGAATACAAAAATGAAGTCCATTTTGAAATATAAAATTTCTATAATTTTAAAAAGTGGGTATTAGTATTCATAACGGCTACATTGATTAGTCGTGGTTTGTTAGAACTCGAAGTTTCGTACAATGCAATCTATTGCATTACTGAATGAGAAGTGTATCGTGGAAGCTCGAGGTGTTACACTAGCTATGAAATTAAAAGAATAAATTAATATTCTATAAATTTAAAAAATATTTTTTAATGAATTTTAAAAGGGAAAAAATTGGTTAGTATTATCATTATATTCTTCATTAATAACAATTCCACTAAATAATATGTTTTCTTTTTTGAATATATAATATAAAAATTATCTACAAATATTTGATTTTTTTACAAAAAAAAATTATTTATTAATATATTATTTCTTTAATATATTATGTTTACTATTTGATAATATTTTTATATGATTCATTTATATTTAATTAGTAAAAAATTCCAATTTTTTTATAACCACCATTTGATATATATGTTTGTAATCATCCATTTTTATTTTAATGTTTTTAAGTAAAAATTAGTTTAGTTATATTATTAATAATTTTAATAAGGTCATTTGAATAAATTTTCTATTTATTTCATTTATAATTAAATTTTATCTTCTGAAACAAGTCTCAAGATATCTCAAATTTTGTCATGTTTTATTGGATTAATTTAAAATTAAATTCTATGACATCATTTAGTTAAATATGGAATAATTCATTCCATATTAAAAATCATAATGATTATATTTTTTTACAGTATTCCCTTTTAATTTTGTTCATTATACATAATTATGTTTCTATTTATTTTTCATTATAGTAATTGAAGTAATAGGTAAAAGATTTAAAACAATTGGTTAATTATTTAAATTATTTCCAACACATTCGTTTATCATATTTGATGATAAAATTTGTTACATTTCAATTTAATCTCAAATATGTGGCAACTTGATTCTATATTTTTTTGACTATGACAATAAAATTACTTTTTCAAAAGAAAAAAAATACAATGCCTCTCTCAAAAATTTAATATAACTAATAATTTTACATAATTATTTAAAGTGGATTTTGTTTTTGAAAAAGTTTATTTCGATATATATAAAAAATTCATCATGTAAATTTTTTTGAATTTGTATTTATTGAATAACTTCCTAAAATTATAATTTGGCCTCAACACTATATTTATTAAATTAGTTCAAAATAAAATATGTTATTATTAAGAATACAATTAATATAATTTTAATTAATTAATGTTTTAAAATAATTATAATGATTAATATAACATAATAAATATGTATGGAAGGTTTATATTTCAGTCAAATTAATTACTAATTGTTTAGAAGGTCTAATATACAAATTTTTTTAGAAATCTTATTAATAGTTTTTATTTTATATATATATATAAGAATAATATATTAAATAAAAAAGAAGTAATGAATAAGGGATGATAAAGATGATTAATGGTTGGAAATTTCATTCCCTGAAAATTTATATTCTAATTTTCTACTTTTTCATCTAAATATAAATATTTAATATTGAAAATGTAATTAACATTTTCAATGGTAAAATTGATCAATATATTAGTTAAAATAAAATATAAGACATAAAATAATATCTACACCTCTAGAAAGACAATTGGGTGATTATAATTACACCATATAACAATTATAATACATGGTATTTAATTTTGGGACATGTTACATGATTTAGAAATGTATTATATTAATATATATCAGATATTTACAAAAAAAAAATTTATGATATTTTATAATTATAAAATATGTTTTTGTATGATTTAAAATTATAAAAAAAATAGGTATTATGAAAATATAGTTTAATATAGTTTAGATGGTCATTGATTTTAAATTTTTGTTTCATTTTTCTATTATATTATGGTCCTCTAACCCATATGTTGAAAATCATATGAGACAGTTGTAATTATCAAGATGACCAAAAATTGTTAAAACTAATAGAGAAGTTTAAAATCATTAAAATGACATCAATAAAAGTTATTTTATGTATGGATTTATAATTTTATCATTCATTTATATAAATATTTCAATATGGGGCCACAATCCACCTATGCTTAATTACTATTAATTTAACACTTTATGTAATTTTTAGGGTTCCCTCCCCTCACTTTTAAAGGGACTCCAATTTTCTATTTTCATTACACAACATTGAGTGATATATATCGACCAACAAAAATATAATTATATTTAAATCGAATGTATCCATTAATTAGAGGTGGTTTAATTTTTTACGACGATCTCATTTGTCCTTATGATGGGATCTAAAGGAAGTCAACTGATGAATATGTAATTATGTTTTTCCACAATTTCAAATTTCATTATTATATTATATCATCTAAATATATTTTACACATTATATATTAATTAATCTTATAACAAATATATATATATATATATATATATATATATTATGATAATTTTACAACCATTTTCCATATCATTACAATCCTATAGAATGTGAAATCATCGCAAATGCATATGTAGGGTTTATTATATCCACATAGCAGTGTAATTCATTTTTCATCAAAACTATAAATGAATTGTTATTATGGTGTAATTAATTATCATAAATGATATATATGATATAAATATATATCTAAAATTATAATATATTATTTTATTTCTTAAATTTTATATCTCGGAATAAATTTTTGACATGATGAAACCATGATCACTGTACATGGACGAGAAATATCAAACTGAAGATCTCTAAAAAATTAAATTCTTCATACATAGTAATAGTGATTTTATTAATATATTATAAATAAATATATCATCGAAATTCTAATATTTTTATAAAAATTTTTATTATAAGAATATATATTAATTTTTTATATAATTATAATAAATATAAATTTATATATAATATGTTAAAATCCCTTATTGGTCATTTCAAACATGTGGAAGGTATTAATATTAAAATATCATTATATTTAATGGTTTTGATTGTTTGAATTTATAGAGAAGAAAATAATATAATAATTATTCAATAAAATCTTGTAATGTTTTTCAACTATTATTATTCCTATAATTTTCCGATAATAATTATGTTTGTTAACTTATGTATATTAAGTGACTATAATTTATTTTAACAAAAAATACATTATTTAATCATTATATTGAAATACATTCCATTAATGTTCATAATATTTAAATATGATAGGAAGAATTATTTTAACCGAATACCATAATCCATTTATAAATATTTGATCAGATTTTTTATTTTTAGAAGGAAATTTATAATGAATATATTTATCAATTTATATATGGGAATATTTATGATTTATTAATTAAAATGTAAAAGGAATAATTATTTCCATGTAGTTTTAATGAATGGAGTTTTCCATCATCAATGCTACTCAATGTTTTGATTATTCATTTACATTATTTTAATGTCCTTTTAAATAAATACTTCATTCATATTCATGAAATTTTTATATATTAATAAGTTGTATTAATTTATAATTTATTTTTACACAGGAAATGATTAACTGATCTTCTAGAGGTACTTTTGACGATTGAAACACCATTTGTTGTTATTATTGATATAATCCAATTATACTGTCATTATTTATTCTTCTAAATATTACTGATGAAAACATAACGATGTTCTATATTTTAGATTCAATATAGAAAATTATTTGCTGATAAGAAATTTAAGAATGAATTTTTTCAAACATTAAAAATATAACAATTGTATAGGTAATTAATGTGATGTATGGGTGACATATTTTAAATAGCTCCAGAATGATTTGATTTACATTGCGAGAAAATATTAGTTTCCATGATATATAGACTAAGGTTTTATGATCTTAGCCAAATAGTTTTCTTTTTTATATTTTTATACCCACATAATTTTAATTCCATTGTTAAGATACCCAAAAAATTATAATTTCATTGTTGGTGGGGACATCATGGTAGGATTTATGATTTCATGATTAATAAGACTTGATTTGTCTGTATGTAACTCCCTATTAGAAATTTGATCTCAATATTTACTTCTCGTCAATTACATGTGATATGAATAAGGGTAATATGAATGATATAATGGATACATGTTTTCTTATTAGGATTTTATTATTTATATTTTTTATTAAAATATGAATTATGTATATATGTATTTTTCCAAGACTATTATTCTATTTTTCCTTTTCGGATGGGATCACATTAATCTAGTGATAATGTAATGATGTAACCACCATATCTAGTTTAATGTATTTGGGGGTTCTAGACATAATAACTATAATAAAATATAGAATAATGATTCAAAATAGCATATCATGAAAATGTAAATATTGAAATATTTACCATAAATTAGTCATCGATAACTACCTATAACCCTTCAAATATTTAAATAAATGATCCATTTGTTAATTAAAAGACGAGGTTTTCACTATCTTATTTTTCATGTTTCTTTACATAAAATAAAAATGTTGTTTATAATTTTCATTCATTGAAAAAAACCATAGAACATCATGGAAATAAATAGTAAAAATAAAACCTTACTATAGAATATCTTCACATAGAATCATCAATCCTGTTAACCCAAATTGTGAAATTATATTGATGAAAATTATAATCAAATTATCACAATTCTTCAAATCATTCCCAATCATGATATCAATTTAAGAGGGAGCATTACAACCAAATATCAAATGATATGATGAAACTCTTCTATAAAACCCATGTAAACACCTCTAGTTGATCATATAAATAAATTATCCAAAATTTTCCCTTTGTGCAAAAAATGTAAATAAATTACTTTGATCAAATGAAAAAAAAAATTCCTCCTAACAAACCCAGCATACTCTCTGTCATTATCATATAATATAACATGCTCTTAAAAGAAATCTATAATATTTTTTATCTAATAAATAGAATCTGTGTTTTGTTTTCTGTCATATAACTATATTTACATAATTATAAGTCAATATTACCCAATACATAATTACAATTTTCTATATAAATAATTGGGATTCTATTAATATCGTTAATTACATGAAACTATTAATTTAAATGAACAATGATATACTATTGAATTATAATTATTATACATGAAATATATATCCTATTTTATGGGATGATGGGTATGAATATTACCAACATAATTATATAAAATTATTATTTAAACATTTATAAAATTAGATCATTTTTTATAAATTTAATAAAGAATAAAATAAAATAATCTAATGTTTGGAAAGTGATGTTTTATTGTAAAATTATAATTTTTTCTAAAATATTTTTTTAGCTTACTAAATTATATTAATAACTATTTACCATTTTTTTAATTAATGAGATAATATATTAAAAAAATATTAATTCATCTATATAATATTTTTTACATAGAATGGACTCAGATTAAATTTATTATTTATGTTTATAAAATTAATATTTTAAAGTTACTTTTGATTAGAATTGAAAAAAATATTTTATATTTAATATATTTTACATATATTAATATAATTTATTTAAATTGTATCCATAACTGGAAACATAATTTCAAAAATTCCTAATCGGGCAACGTTTATTTTAGTTTATTGTTATTGTAAATGTGGATAAATTTTCATTTCAACTACAAAGGATAATATTTTAAATGACGGGATGTAATTAATATAAACTATTTAAAATTAACTGAGAAAAATTTAAATCAGTCTTTATAGTAAATTTATATGTAATATATTCCCATCATTGTAATTGATCCAATTTTCATTAAACTTTCATTTAATTTGATATTATTTTGTTTTAATACTTTTACTTATTTCTAGTGTTCAACTCCATTCACTTAGAAATGGTCATATTATTTACTCTATTATACAGAGAACAATTTATTTTTATAATGAACAGGTTATAAATAGTTATCTAAAATATTATTTATCCCGGATATTGCGGGTTTTCCAATACCAAAATGACCCATGATATAATTCGTATGATTTTCTGACAAATGATTATACCTTATTAAAAGTTATGTGTTCTTACCTATCATTTTATTTATTTATATTATCATAAATCTAATATAACTATTCACTAACCATATTAAAATGATTTAATAAGTATATTTAATTGAAAAATACTTCATCAAGTTATTATTATGTCTATTAGTCATCATTTTTATACATTTGGAAATGATAGTGTTTCTCTTGGCTTCGTATGTACTACCACCCCCGTAAATCCATTAATTCATTCTTTCTTTTCCATTTTTCATTCAAGGAAATAATGAAATAAATAAATAATTTATATGATATTTATTATTTGATTATTATTTCTAAATTTTATTTATTAATTATTTTTATTTATTTTTAACCATTTAAAATTTAAAACATCACTCATTCAAATATAGAGACTATCATCTCCACAAAATGATGTAATTCAGGCTTTATCACATCATTACATGCATTTGTACATAATATTACATAATGAAATTTATTAATAAATATGAAATTATTTATATTCATTATATAATTATTCCACGGTCAAAATTTAAGGGATAGAACAATCAAACTGACTTCGAAAAAAATGGTCCAATTATTACCAATAAGTTTATTTAAGTATATAATTTTTATTAAGATGATAATTAGAAATTATAACATATTTACACATAGTAATTAATGTGTGGATATTGTTTTTTGAAAATAATTTTATAATATATCTATTTTATTTTTCATTTTGTACCAATATTTATGAAGGACGATGGCTTTTTAGGTAAGGGGGTATCATAAAATAACATTTCTTTTAACGACTATCTATTCTAAAACTAATTTTAGTGAAATTATGTGGTCCTTATACCCAATGCCCCAACTATTTTATTGTCATGATATATTTTATATAATTTATAAATAATAATATCATGTTTCCCTCAATTTTTGATAATATTATTGTGAATTTTATTTAGTAAAATTATTACTTATATCATATTTGGTCAATGGAACCTTTATTCTATGTCTATATTTCTTAAAAAAATTAATCAGTATTATTCTTTATAGTGAAATGATTATCCCATTTCAGTTTTAAAAATAAATGAACATCATTTCAACTTTTTTAATGGAGTCAAAAATTTATTTTTCCAATGATGATTTTTTTGGATTATTTATCAAAAATTTTAAAATAATATTTTATTAATAAATTACCACAATAATGGATTCTCCAATTAATATGGATATTATTACTATGTTGTGATTAAATTTTTTTAAAACCCAATTCTTTTCCCTATGTTATTATATGATAAATTGATGAATGTTTTTAGGACTATAAAGATCTAATATGTATTATTTTCATAATGTATACGGTGGGTCCAATAGATACATTTGATGAATTATAAGTTTTCTACAACTCATATGACAATTTTTACATGAATGGGTATTTAACAAAGTACTATATAGTAAATTACCATGATAATAATATTTTTATTGATCATTGAATCCAAAAATGATGGCTAGTGGTGTTAAATAAATAAACTAAAATAATTATTACATTATTATAATATTTGAATTGAACCCTTAGTAATTAAATTATACTATTTTTTTTACAATTCCCCTATAATTTTGAAAAGCATGAATTTATTTAATATGCTATTATGTATCTTGAATGATTAATGATGACTGCTCATTCTTATGATTAATTTCCTTTAAAATGATAAATAATTATGTCAAGACCCACGTTCAATTATCATTAACTATTTGGGAATGAAAATTTAATGTTAATATCGATATCATTCCATATTATTAAAATCATATTCTTGAATGTTATCATTGATTAGTATCTCACATGTTTAGCCATACTGGTAATTTGAGCTAACCCTTTATTATCTTATATTTTACCAATGTTGTAATGACTTGTTTTATGAAAAAAATGTATAATAAGGATACTATGATAGAAGATCCTTATGTGAGATATTGAATATTTTTTAAAATAATTTGATTAATTAACTAGCCTAAAAATAAAATAAATATTTTTTTTATGGTCATGTATTTCTTTGAGATGTACTTAAAATTAATTTTAAATTATGAAATTATTAGTTGAATTATCCACGGGTCACCTCAATTGGTATCTGGGGATGGAATAGTTTTTTATGGAAAATAATTTATTATGAACATTTATATATAGATTGTAGAATAATTTTATGAATTTTATGTTATATGTAGTTTTCAAAAAAAATATGTGTTTACCAGAATGATTAACACATTATAGCATCTCATAAAAGATTTTAATAATTATATTATTAATCAAAATTATTTTTTTCATTATTATTTCAGATTTTCATTCTTTTTAGTTAATGGATGGATTAAAGTGAATCATATTATAAATTAATGTAGATGATAATTGAAAAATTATCCTCTTGAGAATCTTAATGTAATGGGATATGAAGAAAATATTAGCATTTTTATGCTCACAAAACTCACTCAGTTGATTATTCATGTTTAGATTAAAAATGTGAAAAGGAGTAAACAATTCATCATTTTTCATGTATGAAAATATACATACTGCCATTTAGTGGGTTCTATAATCACCTAGTTTTTTGATAATGAATCAGTATTTGAGAAAATATATTTTTCATTATCTAGTGTTCCTAGAATCAAAATTATATCCTATAATCATATTTTTAAGACCAAATAGTATAAAAATGGTTGAATTATATGAAGAATCCGAGGTTGGAGGAATAAATTGACTCAATCTAATGGAATGAGTATAAGAGATTATTTTCTATGATAAAATTCCCCAATATAATTTCATGAAATGTATAGGGAATTCTTATATAGACTAATGGTCCACCTATTGGTACCTATGTTGAGAAATCAGTAGGGAATGTGAGGTAGACATTTTTATTTCTCATGGACCCTAAAATAGAAATTTGTTTTTCATCAACTGTTAAAAAATGTCTATGAAAGGAATTATCCATATGAAACGTATATATATATATATATACCAATTAATTCAATGTTCTATTATGTTTGAAATATGGAGGGGATATTACTATTATTCTCATGTTTTTTTTAAAGAAAATTAAATTCTATGTTTTGATTAAATTATTTAAAAGAAAACCTTGGTGGAATTGAAAAGTTTCATCAATTATTATAGATGTGTGTATTGAACAATGGGAGAAATCATCTCAAAGGGATAGTTAAATGATTATATTTATTAAAGGAAGTTCATTATGTCTGTAAATTCTATAGAGATTTAAATCTGTAAGCTAATAAAAATAATAAGATTAAAACTAAATTTAATGCACTACCAACACTCAAATTAACAAACTATAAAGAGTACGGTAATTAATCATAGAAATACTTAAATCCAAGTTTTAGTTTTGACATTCATTTTTATAAACCTATTACACATAATGATAAATGTAATTCAAATCTATTATCAATCAATGAAGTATGTCATTATAATATGGTGGTGGAAGGTACACATATAATCTAATCTATAATAATAAATTTCTGATTTTATTTAAGTTATATACATCAATCTATATGTGTAGTATTTAGAATTGGTTTTATATCACAACATAAATGATTTGATATTGAATTACATGTGAATGATTCCAATGGTATTATGATCACATATTTTGTATCTAATTCACCTCTTATAGAATGTTGTGGATATATTCTACGAATAAATCATGGGAATAAATTTAAATATTAATTCTATGTTATTTTAGGCATGAATTAAATTTCTATATGTAGATATTAAATCAATTGAAATGGAGGATAATTCATATTTTATATATTAACCAAACTTATTATCATCATTATTTAATTGATTAATTTGAACCTATAATGTAAATTAATTATATTTTATATTTATTATTACATATGAATATATTTTATTTATCTCAAATGGTTGGGGTGAATCTCAAATTTAATAATATAATGATTTTTCAGGAGTATTCTAATGTATTTCTTTATGACATTCTTATTATTCAGCCAAATTGTGTAGGTGTGGCTTATAATGAAGTTATACTATGGTACAAACCTATTTTAATGAATTTATATACAATAAAATCAATTTAGTTCTATGAGATAATGAAACAAATACAAGAGAGTCATTATAAGGGATCCATACTCCTTCGAGGTTACCACTGGGGATCAATTATAATTTTTATATGAAAAATTATTGGTCAAGGAATATTAAAATAAATTATTTAGAATGTAACGAGGTATATATCATGAAAATGTATTATCTACAATATATAGACCTATTGTTTGAACCACTATGTGTTGATTAAAACAATTACAAGATTTAATAATAATTTGGCTTTTCTAATTTAGGGTAAACGAGGATGATATACAGAACAATAAAATTATTATTAGTTATAGTCATTATGAATTTATATTTATTCCACATAAATATACAAATTCCCCATTCATCCTCACGGATTTTTTTACTATTCTTGGTAGATTACATTATTCATTTTGTGGTACCATATATAGAAGATATTGTAACATACATATGATAATGTAAGGAAATGAATATCATATATGTATTTTTTATAGAAAATTGAGGATGTAGATTCTCAATGTAAAACATCTGAATCATGAATTCTAGGTAAAATATTTTTATTTATTTCATCATTTAATCTAACCTAACAATATATTATTGGATCCTTTAATTATATATGTTATTGGGAAATGTCAATGACCAATAAATGTTACTGATAATCAAAGTTTTTATAGAATATAAACCACTAGTAACACATTAGGACTAATTTATCATGGATACCACATCAAGAATCAATTTATACATAGATGTGAGTAATTTTAATTTGGAAATATGTATGTGATGAAATTTTTAATTAAATGAAAATAAGGTATACCAGTGAAACAATATTCACACTACCCTATATTGAAGGGGGGTTTATGATTTATAGGTATTCATTAAATAAGGGTATTGGTTGTGTCCTCCTAAAAAATTATATGTTGATTTCATTTGCCTCATGAAAATATAATACTCATGAGAACAATTATCTATCTCGACCTTTAGATATTTAATATGAATTTTTTTTAGTTAAAAAATGGAGGCATAATATTTCTCATGGGAATAAAACATATATAATGATCGTAAATATTTATATTTATATATATATTCCCACAAAAATATTTATATATCATTATATGTTTATGGTTGAATTTGAAAATTATTGTGAACATAAATTACATTACCATATTGGAATGAATGTCAAGGTTGATGATTCCAATCGTTAAAATAAAATTCAACTATATCTATAATGATAATTCAATTAGATTCACTAATTTTTAATTTGTAAAATCAGTATCATTAAATCATATGGAATGCAGAAAGTTGTCACATTTCTTAAAATAATATTCAACCGTCTATTTTTGTAAGAATTTTGGAGGATGAGAATGAAGATGTGGAACTATAGAAGAAGCGAAAAATTTAATGATATCAAATGTGATTATGTTTCAATGGTATGTTTTATCAACTATGATTTTTTCATATCAATACCATATTAAAATAAGGTGTTGTTGGATGATGCTCAAATATTAATATTACTTATTCATCCTAGATATATGAATATTATATTTTATACAAGGGTACTTGTACTGGAAAAACATAAAAAGGTATATTGATGTTAATGTATCTTGAATCCTAATATGATTAAAAGATATAACTATGATATGAAATTCTTATGAGATTTTACATTTATAACTAATGGACGAATGAAAATATGAAACCATTACTATGGATGTTACTATGAAAAACCCATAAAAATCAAATGTTAGTAATGATATTTGGGTTGTCTCTGATCTCTATATGATGTAATGACATTTAATTAAATTGGAGATGATTTATCTATTAGTCAAATTTCTAGGATATAAATTTTAGATCATGTGTGGTTTCCTAGAGTATCACATTCCATTTTATCAAATCATTAGCTGTGGTGTACCATGATGATTAGGAGAAGACATCGATGAGATTTGAATAATGATTTTAAATTTAGAACTTCATATCATCATGGAAAGATGGTAACATCTAGAGGACCATAAAAACACTACAATATATGTTGACAACATTTAATATAGATCTAAAAGCTGGTTAGAAAAACAATGTTTTCTTTTTCAGTTTTTATACAATGTAATCATTCACTTAAAAATTCATATGTTTTTTATGCATTATTTTTTTGGGATGTTATAACTCAAATACGTCTATATGAAGATTGAGAAAAAATGGAATATGATCTAGATTACGAATTTCTTGGAAAGGTTAATGTTTTTTAACCACACATAAATAATTGTTATCTGTTACAGAAATTCTAGGATAATAATATCCTAGGATATTAAGAATATTTTGTTGGAAATAATGTATTAGTATTAATATATATTACATATAATGATATGATATTTTAAAATATGGTCAAACAAAGACATAAAAAAATTTGACACATAAAAATTATTGACCATATTGGGATGTTGTCTTAAAGCATTGTTATTCTACTAATTTCCCCCTATGTATCATACATGATCCATGTATCACTTCTATAGAATTATATAACAATCCATTCTCATGTACTCACCTCATCAGTTTTATAAAAATATAATGAGAGTTCTTCTGAAGAAACCAAATAGAGATTATGAATTTGGGAGATTATTTTTTCTGGGAAAAGGCCATTCATATTTAAAAAGTTGTGTAGTAAAACTGAAAATTTCTGTAAGCTAAATGAGAACCTATGGACATGACAAGGAAGAAATATACTCATTTTTCAGTATGATATAATTTCTATATTGAAATTAATACAAGTTGGTATGAAATAGCACAATAATCTTTTGTTATATATGTCCCTCTAATTTATTTTATATTATATAAATATTTCGTTACATGATTTTTTTAATGAACCATTATAAACTATCGAAATATTATTGTCTAATTTTAATTGTAACATCAAATTACAATATTTTCATTTATTTACATAACCACATAGAGGTTTTCTCATTTTTCATTGTAGGAATAAGGCCAAGAAAAATAATTGAGGATATGTATAATATTGAAGTCAGAGATTTTTTAGAATCCAATATTTAACAGGATTATAATACAGGTTATTAGAGAATTTAATGTCGTGTAACTATGTTACAAGTTGTGTTAGATTTTCTAGAATCAATTCAGGAAATATGTAATGGTGTGAAATGATACACGCTGTGAAGAGGCCTCACACATCATTATTTTATAAAATGTTGGGTTTTTATTTTGAGGATAATGTTATTATGGTACTTTTTGGTATTTGGTCTTTACATAATTAGTAACCTAGTAACAGATCACATAACGGGCCGTATACATTTTTCTAAAAATGTGTGAGACTATTTTAATTCAATTCATTTTCTAGAGTCTCTTTTTATCAACCTAGGGAAATTCCCATGATAATTTGGGATGGTATGCTCATTATATAATGATCACATCAACATTTTATCTTCATTAAACTTTTTATGCATATCTCTTGGTGGGTGATGTTTCCATGTCTTTGTTGTATTTGATCATGATACAGACCTTGGGTTAGATTTTATGATTTGTTGGTCTATGTTGGTGTTCCCTCATGTATTTTTCTAGACCCATTGTGCAGTCTCTTCCTAGAGGCCATTCCTTTGTTAGTCATGGGTGGTGGGCATTCATTATTATGGAATTTTGGTTTTTTTACTCAAATGAAACCTTTATTAATATATTGGAACTATCATGTGATGATTATTAGATTATAGGGACTTATTTGTCTTTGTTGGAATTTTTTTGTTGGTGGAATCATTTATAGGTGTGTGTAGTATGATTTTTGAGGTTGTTGGATCCATCTCTAGTATATGTTTATAGAAATTCATATTCCATCTTTATAAATTGGTTTATATAATGAATTTTCATGGTAGATTTTTGTCTTTTGAAAAGGGGGTTTAATGATAATTATTACCCTATATGATGATAAATAGAAAGAAATGGGGGTATTTTCAAAAAACTGAAATTTATTTGTGAAATGGTTTTGAAATTGTTTTCAAATCATTGGATTGAATTGGAAACATTATCACTTGGGTTACCTTGGGTACATAGCTGCATGTTTTATCTCATTTCCATCATCCATTTGTTTATTATTATCAGGATATTTTCTCATGGGTTTATAAATAATTTTCTATTCCATTGTTCTATGGGACAAATACTAACTTTGTTTGGGGGGTGTTACTCATGGTGTATCAGTTGGATTTTAAACCATTGTTATAGGAATTATAATGTGCAGTTAATTCACTATTGTATATGTAGTAAAATATTCAAACATATTGTTATTCATGGTGCTAATACATGTACTTATGTTTTGATTTTGTCATTTGGTTGTTTGGACATGATATGGTTGTTTATGAATGTCAAAAGTTAAATGAAAATTTTTATTTTAAATAGATATACCATATTTTTTCTAGAATTTGTAAAATGAAAACGTTTTCAAGGATTTTTCTAAAATTTCATTACTTATTATCATGCCATTTATTGTTAAAATTGAGTATATGTGAACTGTTAAAAATAGATCTTTTATAGAACCACTAATGGGAACTTATTGATAATAGTATATCACATCATATGAAACTATTGTGTGGTGCACATACCATTATACATTTTTTATTAAATGGAATAGAAATGACCTGTATTAAGGAGATGATGTTTTTTGTCAGCTGGAGTGGTAGTTTGTGGTGTGATGGTGGGAGTTCATCCGCACCATCACACATAGTTGTTTTTTTGGACTTTTATAACATTATTGTTTCAAATGAATTATTAATACAATGGAATAAATTTATTAAACTTATGTCTTCCTTACACACACACACATATATATATATATATATATTACACTTTTATGTATAGGTTAGTATAAAGTGTTCACATAGGTATGTTTTTTGATGCCCTGCTGCTTGGATCCAGCCTATGGGGTTCGCTAATATCCTTCGAGTATGGG
The DNA here is from genome assembly GCA_963277665.1 of Viscum album. Classification (NCBI taxonomy): domain Eukaryota; kingdom Viridiplantae; phylum Streptophyta; class Magnoliopsida; order Santalales; family Viscaceae; genus Viscum; species Viscum album. The sequence goes on from OY728132.1 coordinate 1,973,490,282, forward strand.
GTAAGTCAGGTCAGGTGCATGTTTTGAGGTTAAACTAGGATATATCATTAAATTTTTTTATAAGAGGTGGTATGTACTCAAGATTCCTTGACTTGGGATGTCAGTTAGAGTTGAGATAGTTTTTCCAGTATTGGGGATGAATGTTTTGGTATGTTCATAACTCTCTCTTGTCATTACGAGACATATGCTATAATGGGATGTTGGGATATAAGTCTATAGTGTTGGTTTTTTTAATATCAGTTTCATATTAGGGGTTTTTCTAGTTTGAAATGCTTTTTAATAAATTTTAATATCATTCTTATTCTTTTTGGGGTTGCAATATGCTTCCAAAACATCTTCCACGTTTTCTTCAAGAGGGTAAACTAAATACTCCTCAAGGGACTCCACCAATAAATGTAATATCATATAGAATATCAAATGATCAGTATGAGTTTTTTGTCATGATATTCCACCTATTCATAACATAGTTGTTAAGGAATATCTAGGGGTTCAAGGAGAGAGATATTGATCACAATAATTCATGCAAGAGAAGCCGCAATAATCAATAAGAACAAATTAACCTCAATAGGTAGGGGAATGGATGCATAGGATCGATCAATAAATTGATATGCTAGAGACACATGATAATAAAAAGGTGATTTTAGGACTTTCTATGATTGAGGGATCTAATAAGTGATGGTGGTATTACATGGTCCATGTAGAAAAAAATTTGATTTGAATTTGAAGGATTTAAACCCTTTATTCATCATATTGAATTTTCTAGAGTCATTGATATGGGATATATATATATATATCTAGAGTTTATATCATTGTATTATGGACATAATTAATTTCCACATTATCCATCTTCTTAGATGAGGTTTAATTTGTTACTCCTAATATGGTTGATAATGACCTACTGAAGGATCAGATGCGAATGCAGGGCTTACAACTAGATATATGATCATAGCTATTTATGATCAATAATTCAACCTATTAGGTGATAAAAGGGAAATTTTTGATTTAATATATTGATTGGGTTTGAAAAATTGGTTTTAAAACACTTTCTCTTCCATCTAGTGGATGTTTTTGTGGTGTACATGTGAATAAATGGAATTGGAAGTATCATCAATGATGTGGTGGAGGTGGGTCTTAGTAGTGAGCCTCCTATGAACCATATCCTACTGCTATATCAATGAATATGACTTGTTTCAGTGTGTAATGTTCGAACAAAAAATATATTTTTTAAATTTCCCACAAAAAAGTTGAACAGCAACGGAAAAATTGGTCATTTATCGTGATTCTGTCAGGCTAGGAATACGCCTCATTATGGTAATGGTTTGAAATCTCCAAGGGCTACAATGATTCTATCAGATTCATAAAAAACTACACTGATCTAGCCATATGACCCATTAGAGAAGAAAATTCACAATTTAGACGACTTTCAAGTAGTGGTTGATGTGGTATTAGAAATAGTGAGAGGCGATATCCTTATTACATATTCTGTAGTGATTTATTTATTTGATACTAGTACCTCTCACAAATATATATCTGCAACATTTTTAAATATTATTAACCATCCAATATAATAAATTCCCTTTTTAATTGTCTTATATACACATCTTACAATGAGGAATCTGTAGGGGCTTCAAATTTGTTGTTTGTAAATGATAGATGAAAGAGAGTTGGTATGCAATTTTATTTTACACTGTCTTGATATGATTAATGTTGTTATCTATATGGATTGGGATATCCCTGATCAAGATTAGGATGAATGTTATTATTAGTGTGTTCAATTTATTTCTTCTAATAAGATTTTTCATATGATGAAGAGGGAGAGAGACTCGAGGATAGATCATGCAAGGCCTTCCCTCCCAAAGACCAGGAATTATTTGTTACTTGTTTTATTTGAGGTTAATGATATTTACCACTTTTTTTATATCTTCTCATTGTTTTTTGATAAATTCATGATGTTTTCCATTCAACATATCCTATTATTCTCCAAAGAGAAAGAGATATGTTTTATGGTTTACTTAGTGTGGTGTACACATCCTCTATAGATTCCTTCTTATCATATAGTACCATGGGAGATAAAATAGATCATGATTTTATAGGTTGATATATTAGGAAAATATTTCATTTTGACTGAAATATCACCATGTTCATCCCCTGTGTTCTTTTACTAGAATTAAAATGGTTCACTTAGATGGTCAGTAGACTATATGAAGTTGAACTGTGTAACCGTTTGGATCAAATATCCATTGAATGGTGTACCTTATTAGTTTGATAAGTTAAAGGGAAAAAGTGGGTTTAAAATATTGATATTCAATCAGATATCCTCATCTCAGTGTTTTGGAGAATGATAAATGAAGTAAAATATTCAATAGTTGGTATTGTAATTATAAATATCAATTGATGTCATTTGGTCTGAATTATGATCTTACATCTTTTATTACTTTGATGAATTAGATATTATGTCCATATATTGAAACTTTTCTTGTAGTTTTCGTGGAAAACATTCTAGTCTATTTGAAATATGAGCATGAGAAATAGAACCACCTAATTTTGTTTTTGGATGTTCTAATAATTCACCAAATGAATGTAAATATTTTGAGATTTATTTTCATGATACAAGAAGCAAATTTTTTAGAGCATAAAATTTTTGAACTTTGGTTTTTAGTTGATCATGATAAGGCGACAACTGTGTTTTCATGGAAGAAACCATAGAATGTCATTGACATATAAGGAATCCATAGACATTTTGGATACTGCTAATAGTTTTTAAGGATTTATCTAAATTACCATGACCATTAAATGTTTGTAATAGTAAAGAGATTAAATTGTCATGGAGTATTTTGTTTCTATATAATTTCAAGGAACCAAAGTCAATTCTATAATTATATACTATGAAGATCATAAATGAGAATTTTAAGGGGTATATAATATTTTAGGATGCTTCTAGGGATGGATTAGGATATGTTCCTATGTTGACTGACTAGAGGATAAATTATAACTCTAATATACTTCTTTCTCCTTAGAAGAATCACCCGCTCATTATTTAGATATTTTCTTTGTAATGTACACACAAAAATTATGGAGACCAAACCGTGATGGTAATGAAAACTTATATGCCACCAATCCAACTCATTCTAGTATATAGAAAGGTAAAATGTATCTTTGAGAAAATTTTCCACGGTTCCTAAAATTATGATTTCCAAGCTTATAGATAACCACATGAATACAAGATAACCCATAGGAAACAAGAACAGTCATCGATGATGATATTAATATTCTATTCTTGTGACTCTGAGCAATCTCTAACCTTTTTCTAATCATATGTATCTTCTCATCTATTTCATGGACATTCTTTGGCGTAACTAATGATGTCTCACCCAATTCCACCCACCACAGTGGATAATGACTAGGGAACATATTCAATGCTTCAAACTGATCCATATGTATTAAGACCTAATTTTAGTTATTGTATGAGAACTCCACAAAGGGTATATTCTCATCCAATTAGCAACAAAGATCCATTTCACAAACCCATAACATGACTTCCAACATCTATATTGACCATGCATATAGGTCTTCTTTCTGAGGTTCATACACTGTGCTCATAGTCAAGTTGGTGCCAAGGAATTTTTATAAGTAATTCTAAAAATGAGATGGGAACTTTTATTCTCTATTTGAGACTATTGAGTCCAGTATTTTATTTATCATATCCACATTATGTATTGAGATTTTTTACATATCTTCTACAACATGAGTTTAAAGAATTGGAAAGAAATGGGACAACATGGTAGGTGGGTCTTGTAACATCCCAAGTAAGTAATAAATAATAGATATTTTTATCTATGTCTATTAATGATTAAGAAAGTATTATAGAGGCTTAAAATTAAAATAAATACAATCTTATGCATGGAATACACTAATATTCTTAAAAGATTGTTTTACTGCCTTTTGATGGCAAACCATTTTTGAATCTATATTTTAACAATTTTATAAACTATGTTTGTCAAAATAAACCTATTCTATATGATTGGGACATCAAAATTTACCTTGTGTGAATTTTTGGTATTTTTCTGACAATGTTCATTTTTTAATGAATAGTGAAAAAATACTGCATTTTACATCAAAACTGTATTTTTAATCTAATTTATTTATATGATTAGATTATGTTTTGAATTGGTTTTGAAGTGAAATTAGAATATATTTTTACCATTTTATCCAATGGTGATCATTGGAATCAATTTCACTTTAAAATTAGACTTAAACTGGTGTCAATATTTTGATACTTATTGTTTTGTAAAAACACGCTATTTGCTCTGGCAGCGGGAATTAATTATTGAATTAATTAATGTGACTTATATGATTTGAATTTTGTAAAATAGACTTCATTTTTGAATTTGGAATATCAAATATAGCTTAGGGTGAATTTTTGGTAATTTTCTGAAAAACATCAACTTTTGATGAATAGTGAAACCACTAAGTGGTAATCAAGCAAACTGATTTTTTAGTTAGATGAAAGTTTACCACTAATGTGTATTGAATTTTGAAAATCCGACATACATGGTTGTCATTAAGAAGTAAAATGTGGTTCAATGAGAATAAAATAATTTTTTTGGTGAATAGTAACTTATTAAGTTCTTAATCGCGATTAGTGGTAATTAGGGTAGTCTAAGGTATAAATAATGCATTAATAATAGGAAATGACCTATACACATGTCCTACCATTATTGGTTGTGTCATGGCCGACCAAGAGAAGCCATGGGTCAACTTGGGGACTCCATCGAGACACTTTGGTTGGGAAATGACATAAATAACTTTTTATTTAATGTAAAAGTAAAAATGACACAAACATAATATGTTTTACGAAAATAATTTTTACATGGGGTTATAAAGATCATATTTTTTATTATAAATAGTAATTGGAAAGATAAAAAGATTTCCTACATCATAGTATTTTTTTTTATTTTTAGACATTAAATAAATTAAATTATTTATGACGTAATAATGATTCAGCGATGACATCATTATTTGACGATTTAAATAAAATGGAAAGACAATGTAAAATATATGAACTAAACATGGCCAAAACCAATTGGATGAGTGGATTTTGAACCCTTATCACCTTATCCACTAATTATATCAATGTGGGACCTTTTGAAACCGAAACACATTTTCAAATAAAGTAATATTTCTTTACTTTCCAAAAGTGCCCCTCCTCTCCTCTTATAAAAGGCCCCCACCTCTACCTCATTTCACACACTCTTCAAGCCTTTGGCTCGGCCAAAACCTGCCCATTTACTCTCTCCACATCCCTCTCCTCACCCTATAGGATTCCCTTTGGGAATAATCCTTTCAAAGGATGCCTTTAGGCTCAACTCAAAAGGAGTTACACTTTAAAAGGTAATTCATTCTCTCATGTTCATTTGTTTTATTTTTCTTCTACAACCCCATAAACTCTTTTTATTTACTACTTTTGTAACAAAAACAGTATCTTAAATATACTAGGATGTTTTTATAAGATCTATTTCAGCTACACTCTCACCCAACTACATCAAATGTTTAAAGAACATACGGTTTCCGTGGATGGCGAAATTATACCTCCCGAAACGATGATTGTTCAATACACATTTAACACCTTCAAAGGTGGGCATTATGATGTCACTATTTTTATATATGATATATAATATGTTTATGTTTTCCTTAAGCTTCTGTTTTTTTCATTTTGGGAATACCTTAATGGTTCCCATTATGGTTAACACGATATCTTCATTTTAGTAAGTGCGGACTACCGCCCCCTGAAAGTGATTTGATTCGTTAATACCATATGTGGGATGTGTAAATGATAAAGTTAATGATATTATATATGTTATTATACTGGAATTATAATATACTCTTATATCATTATGATTCCATTCCAGAAAATATGAAATAGAAATGGAAGTAGCGTTCATGCGTACGTACGGCTTACCGTCTCCATGAACGGTGCATTTCATTTCTTACCTCTAAATGATTATGTAATATTATAAATGCATGTATGTACTGGATATATATGAAATATATGATATCTACATCATGAATACCATTTTGGATATAATGAACTTTTGACCAAATTAACAACATGTAAGTGTAAGAAGTCTATTTTTTACTTAAGAACCAAATACCGACAAAATGAAAATTATTAACATAAATGATTACATGATGTTCATAACATGGTATAAAAGGAATAATGAACATGAAAAAGGTTCATAAGCAAGTAGAGATTAAATCAAGTTTATTATTCAGGAAATTAATGAACGGTCGGGTCAAGTCGGATACGAGGTATGGGACTTCGTCTCAATCTCCTTTCATTGAGGCATATTTTGTTTTATACACAACTTTCTTTTATATGGTGTATAAACCCCTTTGACTTTTACGTTTATTCAAAAGGAATCTTTTTTTACGAAGCGTTTACTAAACGACAAAAGGGAATGTTTTTGTTGTACGTATGCGGTGACAACGACTTCTCCGCCGTCGTGACCGTTATTTGAGTTTCGGCTTCCTCTACAAGCCATACCTTTTTTAAAAAACCGAAAAATAAATACCATGTTTTACATTGGTATTGAAAATGGTTTTCATAATGTTTTTATTATATCAATGTGTTGTATTGATATCTCGTGATTGAAATGTCGAAATTTTATGTTTCCTTTATGCATGTTTTCTATGATATGATTTTGTTATGGTTCTTGGGCATTATTATGAAGACAGGTGGTTTCGTGATAAACTAAGGGCGCGTGAGCCCGTTATAGCTCTCCAATGCGTTGGGTAACGCGAAGGAGTGAAACGTTAAGGTTTATCTGAAGAGATTTAGGGAATATACTGTGATGGGTATTCCAAATGTAACCAAGAGGGTTACTCCCTATGTAATAATGTTATGAATGCCTCAAGTTACCTCTATGTCTTATGATTTCTATGATTTATTCATGATTTTATGAGTAATGTTAAAGTGCCTATGTTTTATAGGAAAAGTATGATTTCATTCTTATGTATATATGAACTCATGTTTCCTTTCCATGTTTTTTTTATAACCCATACTGAGTTTTTATGCTCATCCCAAGTTTTTGAAATATTTTTCACAGGTCAAGGGAAATGTACATGATAAGATGATAGAGTCAAGGATGTGTCAAGAAATAATCCATGTTTTATTTTAAATGTGTTTCCATTGATGGGAATTAAGAATACTATCTTTATGTAACCACTTTGTTTATATGTTGAATGTAATGCAAGTTTTATGATCTAATTCTCTAAAACTCTAAACCTGAAAAGATCCTCAATATGTAATCTTGTAATAACTCAAGATTAAGTAAGGTTTAAGGCTGGGGCCTTATAGTTGGTATCAAAGGTCGGTTTAGACAACTTTAGGAGTATGAAAATTGTTAAATTATAAGTTAATTTATGATATGATTGAAATGATATAGCATTTACAGATTACCATGTTGCTTCGCCTAAGATATTTCTGTGTTCAGAATGGTTTTCCGTAGAGGGAACAAAGCATCTATGTTCGGACGACATCAGGAGGAAGACAGCCTTCCAAATCAGCAACCTGAGATGGTCGGAATCGGAACTGAATAGTTTGTTGCAGTGATGGCACAGTTGACTCAGGCTATAAATGGTGGTGGTATCCATGCACGAGATCAGCCAGATCAACCGCAGAGGAACATGTCAGTGGTGGAACATTTCATGAGGCAACATCCCCCATCATTCAGAGGATCATCTGACCCTGTGCAAGCTAAAGGGTGGATTAAAGCACTGGAGAAGATTTTTGATGTCATGGGGTGTTCAGAACATCAAAAGGTTAGTCTTGCTGTTTACCGTTTTGAAGGTGAAGCTGATCAGTGGTGGTCGATGGTGAAAAATATAAGGGATAGTGATGAGATTGAGGATCTACACTAGGACGAATTCAAAGGTACGTTTCTTGAGAAATATTTTCCTAATGTGGTTCGTCTTAGGATTGAAAACCAGTTCCTAGAATTGAGGCAGGAGGATGATTCAGTGGCTACTTATGAATAAGAGTTCACTCGATTGGCAAGATATGCTCCAAACTTCATACGAGATCTTGATAGTAAAATAAACCGTTTTTACTCAGGGTAAAAGCCAATGTATAGAAGGGCTTTAGCTTCTCGTGAGTTCAAAAGTTATGAAAAACTTGTTCGATGTGCGGAGAAGGTGGAAATGGAGTTTCCCGATGATCAGGTGTTCTATGACAAAGAACAAAATAAGAGGTCTAGTTGGCAGGCAAAGGGGAAGAATTCATCAAAGAAGCAAGGAGGTAAGAAAACCAAATATCCATCCTGTGAGAAGTGTGGTAAAATGCATCCTGGAGAATGTTTATCCAAGTCTGGTAAGTGCTTTCGGTGTGGTAATTCTGGTCATATTGCTCGTAACTGTAAGGAAGATTATCAAGCAGGAAATGAAAAGCCTACGGTAAGATGTTTTAAGTGTAATGAAATGGGTCATTATGCAAAGGAGTGTCCAACGAAGAACTCAACTAGGAGAATGCAGCCAGACTACAAGCAGAAAGGGGTGGTAAAATCCTTTGCAACAACTTCAGCAGAAGTTGGGCCATCGAATGAAGTGGTATCAGCTCCAGGGAGCTCAGTATTTTTCAAAGATTGACTTGAGTTCGGGGTACCATCAGTTGAAAGTAAAATAAGCAGACGTTCCGAAGACTACGTTCCGTTCTAGATATGGCCATTATGAATTTGTAGTTATGCATTTTGGGTTAACCAATGCACCTACTGTATTCATGGACCTTATGAATAAAATTTTCCATGAGTTCTTGGATAAGTTTGTGTTTGTGTTTTGAGGTTTGGGAAGAGGTTATGTGTGCCTTGTGATTCACAGTTGAAGAATGAGTTGTTATGTGAACCTCATAGTTCTCCGTTTTCAGTTCATCCGGGCAGTACTAAGATGTATAAAGATCTGCAGGAGTATTACTGGTGGGATGGAATGAAAAGAGATATTGCTGATTTTACTGTGAAGTGTTTGACTTGTCAGCAGGTTAAAGCAGAGCGGCAGTTACCGAAAGGGATGCTTCAGCCATTACCAGTTCCAGAGTGGAAATGGGAGAATATATCCATGGACTTTGTTGTTGGATTACCGAAGACATCTCGAGGTAATAATGCAATCTGGGTTATTGTTGATCGCTTGACCAAATCTGCTCATTTCCTTGCTATACGAGATACTTTCTCTCTTGATCAACATTCCCGTTTGTATCTTAATGAGATAGTCAGGTTAAATGGAGTTCCTCTCTCCATTGTATCGGATCGTGATCCCAGGTTTAATTCTAACTTTTGGAAAGGCCTTCAGAAGTCGTTGGGTACTGAATTAAATTTTAGTACAGCTTTTCATCCTCAATCAGATGGGCAGTCAGAACGAACAATTCAGACATTGGAGGATATGCTACGAGCTTGTTCTATGGATTATCAGGGAAGTTGGGACCAACATCTTTCTTTGGTTGAGTTTTCATATAATAACAGTTTCCATTCTAGTATACAGATGGCACCATTTCCGGCATTATATGGGAAGCGGTGTCGAACTCCAGCCTTTTGGGATGAAGTGGGTGAAAGAAAGTTGATGGGACCAGAATTGGTAGAAGAGATGGCAGAAAAATTTCAGCTGATTCAGAAACACATGAGAACAGCTCAGTGCAGGCAGAAGAGTTATGCGGATAACCGGAGGAAGGATCTATCTTTCGAGGTAGGTGATCATGTTTTTCTCAAGGTTTCTCCTTTGAAAAGTGTGATGAGATTTGGTAAGAAAGGAAAGTTGAGTCCAAGGTTGATTGGACCATATGAAATTCTGGAAAGAGTTGGATCAGTTGCATACCGAGTGGCTTTACCTCGGAGTTTATCTCAGGTACACAATGTTTTTCACGTTTCGATGTTGAAAAAGTATATGCCAGATCCATCTTATGTTTCGAGTCCAAAGGTAGTTCAGCTGGAAGAGAACCTATCTTATGAGGAACAACCGGTCCAGATTCCTGACCACAGGGAGCAAGTGTTACGGAATAAGGTGATTCATCAGGTAAAGGTTTTGTGGAAAAACCACATGATTGAAGAGGCCACATGGGAATGTGAAAATGCAATGAGGGATAAGTACCCCCATTTATTCGATAAGTAAATAAATTACAGGGACGCAATTTTCTAAAGGGGGGAAGGATGTAACATCCCAAGTAAGTAATGAATAATAGATATTTTTATCTAGGTCTATTAATGATTAAGATAGTGTTATAGAGGCTTAAAATGAAAATAAATACAATCTTATGCATGGAATACACTAATATTCTTAAAAGATTGGTTTACTGCCTTTTGATGGAAAACCGTTTTTGAATATATATTTCGACAATTTTATAAACTATGTTTGTCAAAATAAACCTATTCTATATGATTGGGACATCAAAATTTACCTTGTGTGAATTTTTGGTATTTTTCTGACAATGTTCATTTTTTAATGAATAGTAAAAAAATTCTGCATTTTACATCAAAACTGTTTTTTTATTCTAATTTATTTATATGATTAGATTATGTTTTGAATTTGTTTTGAAGTGAAATTAGAATATATTTTTATCATTTTATCCAATGGTGATCATTGGAATCAATTTCACTTTTAAATTAGACTTAAACTTATGTCAATATTTTGATACTTATTGTTTTGTAAAAACACGCTATTTGCTCTGGCAGCGGGATTAATTATTGAATTAATTAATGTGACTTATATGATTTTAATTTTGTAAAATAGACATCATTTTTGAATTCGGAATATCAAATATAGCTTAGGGTGAATTTTTGGTAATTTTCTGAAAAACTTCAATTTTTGATGAATAGTGAAACCACTAATTGGTAATCAAGCAAACTGATTTTTCAGTTAAATGAAAGTTTACCACTAATGTGTATTGAATTTTTAAAATCCGACATACATGGTTTTCATTAAGAATTAAAATGTGGTTCAATGAGATTAAAATAATTTTTTTGGTGAATAGTAACTTATTAAGTTCTTAATCACGATTAGTGGTAATTAGGGTAGTTTAAGGTATAAAAAATTCTTTAATAATAGTAAATGACCTAGACACATGTCCCAACCTTATTGGTTGTGTCATTGCCGACCAATAAAAGCCATGGGTCAACTTGGGGACCCCATGGAGACACTTTGGTTGGGAAATGACATAAATAACTTTTTATTTAATGTAAAAGTAAAAATGACACAAACATAATATGTTTTACGAAAACAATTTTTACATGTGGTTATAAAGATCAGATTTTTTGTTATAAATAGTCATTGTAAAGATAAAAAGATTTCCTACATCATAGTAATTTTTTACGATTTTTAGACATTAAATAAATTAAATTATTTATGACATAATAATGATGCAGCGATGACATCATTAGTTGACGATTTAAATAAAATGGAAAGACATTGTAAAATCTATGAACTACACATGGCCAAAACCAATTGGATGAATGGATTTAGAACCGTTATCACCTTATCCACGAATTATATCAATTTGGGACCTTTTAAAATCGAAACACATTTTCAAATAAAGTAATATTTCTTTACTTTCCAAAAGTACCCCTCCTCTCCTCTTATAAAAGGCCCCCACCTCTACCTCATTTCACACACTCCTAAAGCCTTTGGCTCGGCCAAACCCTGCCCATTTACTCTCTCCACATCCCTTTCCTCACCCTAGAGGATTCCCTTTGGGCAGAATCCTTTCAAAGGAAGCCTTTAGGCTCAACTCAAAAGGAGTTACACTTTAAAAGGTAATTCATTCTCTCATGTTCATTTGTTTTATTTTGCTTCTACAACCCCCTAAACTCTTTTTATTTACTTCTTTTGTAACAACACCAGTATCTTAAATATACTAGGATGTTGTTATAAGATCTATTTGAGCTACACTCTCACAAAACTACATCAAATGGTTAAAGAACATACGGTTTCCGTGGATGGCGAAATTCTACCTCCCGAAACGATGATTGTTCAATACACATTTAACACCTTCAAAGGTGGCCATTATGATGTCACTATTTTTATATATGATATATAATATGTTTATGTTTTCCTTAATCTTCTGTTTTTTTCATTTTGGGAATACCTTTATGGTTCCCATTATGGGTAAACACGATATCTTCATTTTAGGAAGTGCGGACTACCGCCCCCTGAAAGTGATTTGATTCGTTAATACCATATGTGGGATGTGTAAATGATAAAGTTAATGATATTATATATGTTATTATACTGGAATTATAATATACTCTTATATCATTATGATTCCATTCCAGAGAATACGAAATAGAAATGGAAGTAGCGTTCATGCGTACGTACGGCTTACCGTCTCCATGAACGGTGAATTTAATTTCTTACCTCTAAATGATTATGTAATATTATAAATGCATGTATGTATTGGATATATATGAAATATATTATATCGACATCATGAATACCATTCTGGATATAATGAACCTTTGACCAAATTAACAACATGTAAGTTTAAGAAGTCTATTTTTAACTTAAGAACCAAATACCGACACAATGAACATTATTAACATAAATGATTACATGATGTTCAAAACATGGTATAAAAGGAATAATGAACTTGAAAAAGGTTCATAAGAAAGTAGAGATTAACTCAAGTTTTTTATTCCGGAAATTAAAGAACGGTCGGGTCAAGTCGGATACGAGGTATGGGACTTCGTCTCAATCTCCTTTCATTGAGGCATATTTTGTTTTATACACAACTTTCTTTTATACGGTGTATAAACCCCTTTGACTTATACGTTTATTCAAAAGGAATCATTTTTTATGAAGCGTTTACTAAACGAAAAAAGGGAATGTTTTTGTCGTATGTATGCGGCGACAACGACTTCTCCGCCATCGTGACCGTTATTTGAGTTTCGGCTTCCTCTACAAGCCATACATTTTTTTAAAAACCGAAAAATAAATACCATGTTTTACTTTGGTATTGAAAATGGTTTTCATAATGTTTTTATTATATCAATGTGTTGTATTGATATCTCGTGATTGAAATGTTGAAATGTTATGTTTCCTTTATGCATGTTTTATGTGATATGATTATGTTATGGTTCTTGGGCATTATTATGAAGACGGGTGGTTCCGTGATAAACTAAGGGCGTGTGAGCCCGTTATAGCTCTCCAATGCATTGGGTAACGCGAAGGACTGAAACGTTAAGGTTTCTTCGAAGAGATTTAGGGAATATACTGTGATGGGTATTCCAAATGTAACCAAGAGGGTTACTCCCTATGTAAGAATGTTATGAATGCCTCAAGTTACCTTTATGTTTTATGATTTCTATGATTTATTCATGATTTTATTAGGTATGTTAAAGTACCTATGTTTTATGGGTAAATTATGATTTCATTCTTATGTATATATGAACTCATGTTTCCTTTCCATGTTTTATTTATAACCCATACTGAGTTTTTATGCTCATCCCATGTTTTTGAAATGTTTTTCACAGGTCAAGGGAAAGGTACATGATAAGATGATAGAGTCAAGGATGTGTCAAGAAATAATCCATGTTTTATTTTAAATGTGTTTCCATTGATGGGAATTAAGAATACTATCTTTATGTAACCACTTTGTTTATATGTTGAATGTAATTCAAGTTTTATGATCTAATTCTCTAAAACTCTAAACCTGAAAAGATCCTCAATATGTAATCTTGTAATAACTCAAGATTAAGTAAGGATTAAGGCTGGGGCCTTATAGTTTGTATCAAAGGTCGGTTTAGACAACTTTAGGAGTTTGAAAATTGTTAAATTATAAGTTAATTTATGATATGATTGAAATGATATAGCATTTACATATTACCATGTTGCTTCGCCTAAGATATTTCTGTGTTCAGAATGGTTTTCCATAGAGGAAACAAAGCAGCTATGTTGGGACGACATCAGGAGGAAGACAACCTTCCAAATCAGCAACCTGAGATGGTCGGAATCGGAACAGAATAGTTTGTTGCAGTGATGGAACAGTTGATTCAGGCTATAAATGGTGGTGGTCTCCTTGCACGAGATCAGCCAGATCAACCGCAGAGGAACATGTCAGTGGTGGAACATTTCATGAGGCCACATCCCCCATCATTCAGAGGATCATCTGACCCTGTGCAAGCTAAAGGGTGGATTAAAGCACTGGAGAAGATTTTTGATGTCATGGGGTGTTCAGAACATCAAAAGGTTTGTCTTGCTATTTACCGTTTTGAAGGTGAAGCTGATCAGTGGTGGTCGATGGTGAAAAATATAAGGGATAGTGATGATATTGATGATCTACACTAGGACGAATTCAAAGGTATGTTTCTTGAGAAATATTTTCCTAAGGTGGTTCGTCTTAGGATGGAAAACCAGTTCCTAGAATTGAGGCAGGAGGATGATTCAATGGCTGCTTATGAAGAAGAGTTCACTCGATTGGCAAGGTATGCTCCAAACTTCATACGAGATCTTGATAGTAAAATAAACCGTTTTTACTCAGGGTTAAAGCCAATGTATCGAAGGGCTTTAGCTTCTCGTGAGTTCAAAAGTTATGAAAAACTTGTTCGATGTGCGGAGAAGGTGGAAATGGAGTTTTCCGATGATCAGGTGTTCTATGACAAACAACAGAATAAGAGGTCTAGTTGGCTGGCAATGGGGAAGAATTCATCAAAGAAGCAAGGAGGTAAGAAAACCAAATATCCATCCTGTGAGAAGTGTGGTAAAATGCATCCTGGAGAATGTTTATCCATGTCTGGTAAGTGCTTTCGGTGTGGTAATTCTGGTCATATTGCTCGTAACTGTAAGGAAGATGATCAAGCAGGAAATGAAAAGCCAACGGTAAGATGTTTTAAGTGTGATGAAATGGGTCATTATGAAAAGGAGTGTCCAACGAAGAACTCAACTGGGAGAATTCAGCCAGACTACAAGTAGAGAGGGGTGGTAAAATCCTTTGCAACAACTTCAGCAGATGTTGGGCCAACGAATGAAGTGGTATCAGCTCCAGGGAGCTCAGTATTTTTCAAAGATTGACTTGGGGTCGGGGTACCATCAGTTGAAAGTAAAAGAAGCAGACGTTGCGAAGACTACGTTCCGTTCTAGATATGGCCATTATGAATTTGTAGTTATGCATTTTGGGTTAACCAATGCACCTACTGTATTCATGGACCTTATGAATAAAATTTTCCATGAGTTCTTGGATAAGTTTGTGTTTGTGTTTTGAGGTTAGGGAAGAGGTTATGTGTGCCTTGTGATTCACAGTTGAAGAATGAGTTGTTATGTGAAGCTCATAGTTCTCTATTTTTAGTTCATCCGGGCAGTACTAAGATGTATAGAGATCTGCGGGAGTATTACTGGTGGGATGGAATGAAAAGAGATATTGCTGATTTTACTGTGAAGTGTTTGACTTGTCAGCAGGTTAAAGCAGAGCGGCAGTTACCGAAAGGGATGCTTCAGCCATTACCAGTGCCAGAGTGGAAATGGGAGAATATATCCATGGACTTTGTTGTTGGATTACCGAAGACTTCTCGAGGTAATAATGCAATCTGGGTTATTGTTGATCTCTTGACCAAATCTGCTCATTTCCTTGCTATACGAGATACTTTCTCTCTTTATCAACTTTCCCGTTTGTATCTTAAAGAGATAGTCAGGTTACATGGAGTTCCTCACTTCATTGTATCGGATCGTGATCCCAGGTTTACTTCTAACTTTTGGAAAGGCCTTCAGAAGTCGTTGGGTAATGAATTAAATTTTAGTACAGCTTTTCATCCTCAATCAGATGGGCAGTCAGAACGAACAATTCAGACATTGGAGGATATGCTACGAGCTTGTTCTATGGATTATCAGGGAAGTTGGGACCAACATCTTTCTTTGGTTGAGTTTTCATATAATAACAATTTCCATTCTAGTATACAGATGGCACCATTTCCGGCATTATATGGGAAGCGGTGTCGAACTCTAGCTTTTTGGGATGAAGTGGGTGAAAGAAAGTTGATGGGACCAGAATTGGTAGAAGAGATGGCAGAAAAAGTTCAGCTGATTCAGAAACACATGAGAACAGCTCAGTGCAGGCAGAAGAGTTATGCGGATAACCGGAGGAAAGATCTATCTTTCGAGGTAGGTGATCATGTTTTTCTCAAGGTTTCTCCTTGGAAAAGTGTTCTGAGATTTGGTAATAAAGGAAAGTTGAGTCCAAGGTTGATTGGACCATACGAAATTCTGGAAAGAGTTGGATCAGTTGCATACCGAGTGGCTTTACCTTCGAGTTTATCTCAGGTACACAATGATTTTCACATTTCGATGTTGAGAAAGTATATGCTAGATCCATCTCATGTTTCGAGTCCAAAGGTAGTTCAGCTGAAAGAGAACCTATCTTATGAGGAACAACCGGTCCAGATTCTTGACCACAGGGAGCAAGTGTTACGGAATAAGGTGATTCATCAGGTAAAGGTTATGTGGAAAAACCACATGATTGAAGAGGCAACATGGGAATGTGAAAATGCAATGAGGGGTAAGTACCCCCATTTATTCGATAAGTAAATAAATTGCGGGGACGCAATTTTCTAAAGGGGGGAAGGATGTAACATCCCAAGTAAGTAATGAATAATAGATATTTTTATCTAGGTCTATTAATGATTAAGATAGTGTTATAGAGGCTTAAAATGAAAATAAATACAATCTTATGCATGGAATACACTAATATTCTTAAAAGATTGTTTTACTGCCTTTTGATGGAAAACCATTTTTGAATCTATATTTCTACAATTTTATAAACTATGTTTGTCAAAATAAACCTATTCTATATGATTGGGACATCAAAATTTACCTTGTGTGAATTTTTGGTATTTTTCTGACAATGTTCATTTTTTAATGAATAGTAAAAAATTTCTGCATTTTACATCAAAACTGTTTTTTTAATATAATATATTTATATGATTAGATTATGTTTTGAATTGGGTTTTAAGTGAAATTATAATATATATTTACCATTTTACCCAATGGTGATCATTGGAATCAATCTCACTTTGAAATTAGACTTAAACTGGTGTCAATATTTTGATACTTATTGTTTTGTAAAAACACGCTATTTGCTCTAGCAGCGGGAATTAATTATTAAATTAATTAATGTGACTTATATGATTTTAATTTTGTAAAATAGAATTCATTTTTTAATTCGGAATAACAAATATAGCTTAGGGTGAATTTTTGGTAATTTTCAGAAAAACTTCAATTTTTGATGAATAGTGAAACCACTAATTGGTAATCAAGCAAACTAATTTTTCAGTTAAATGAAAGTTTACCACTAATGTGTATTGAATTTTGAAAATACGACATACATGGTTGTCATTAAGAAGTAAAATGTGGTTCAATGAGATTAAAATAATTTTTTTGGTGAATAGTAACTTATTAAGTTCTTAATCGCGATTAGTGGTAATTAGGGTAGTTTAAGGTATAAATAATGCATTAATAATAGTAAATTACCTATACACATGTCCCAACCTTATTGGTTGTGTCATGTCCGACCAAGACAAGCCATGGGTCATCTTGGGGACCCCATGGAGACACTTTGGTTGGGAAATGACATAAATAACTTTTTATTTAATGTAAAAGTAAAAATGACACAAACATAATATGTTTTACAAAAACAATTTTTACATGGGGTTATCAAGATAAGATTTTTGATTATAAATAGTCATTGGAAATCCAAAAAGATTTCCTACATCATAGTATTTTTTTACGATTTTTAGACATTAAATAAATTA
Source organism: Viscum album (assembly GCA_963277665.1). Taxonomy (NCBI): domain Eukaryota; kingdom Viridiplantae; phylum Streptophyta; class Magnoliopsida; order Santalales; family Viscaceae; genus Viscum; species Viscum album. The sequence goes on from OY728132.1 coordinate 1,973,508,050, forward strand.
AAATATTTATGACATAATAATGATGCAACGATGACATCATTATTTGACGATTTAAATAAAATGGAAAGACAATGTAAAATATATGAACTACACATGGCCAAAACCAATTGGATGAGTGGATTTCGAACCCTTATCACATTATCCATGAATTATATCATTTTGGGACCTTTTGAAATCGAAACACATTTTCAAATAAAGTAATATTTCTTAACTTTCCAAAAGTACCCCTCCTCTCCTCTTATAAAAGGCCCCCACCTCTACCTCATTTCACACACTCCTAAAGCCTTTGGCTCGGCCAAACCCTGCCCATTTACTCTCTCCACATCCCTCTACTCACCCTAGAGGATTCCCTTTGGGCATAATCCTTTCAAAGGAAGCCTTTAGGCTCAACTCAAAAGGAGTTACACTTTTAAAGGTAATTCATTCTCTCATGTTCATTTGTTTTTTTTTGCTTCTACATCCCCCTAAACTCTTTTTATTTACTTCTTTTGTAACAACACCAGTATCTTAAATATACTAGGATGTTGTTATAAGATCTATTTGAGCTACACTCTCACACAACTACATCAAATGGTTAAAGAACATACGGTTTCCGTGGATGGCGAAATTCTACCTCCCGAAACGATGATTGTTCAATACACATTTAACACCTTCAAAGGTGGCCATTATGATGTCACTATTTTTATATATGATATATAATATGTTTATGTTTTCCTTAAGCTTCTGTTTTTTTCATTTTGGGCAGACCTTTATGGTTCCCATTATGGGTAAACACGATATCTTCATTTTAGGAAGTGCGGACTACCGCCCCCTGAATGTGATTTGATTCGTTAATACCATATGTGGGATGTGTAAATGATAAATTTAATGATATTATATATGTTATTATACTAGAATTATAATATACTCTTATATCATTATGATTCCATTCCAGAGAATACGAAATAGAAATGGAAGTAGCGTTCATGCGTACGTACGACTTACCGTCTCCATGAACGGTGCATTTAATTTATTACCTCTAAATGATTATGTAATATTATAAATGCATGTATTTACTGGATATATATGACATATATGATATCTACATCATGAATACCATTCTGGATATAATGAACCTTTGACCAAATTAACAACATGTAAGTGTAAGAAGTCTATTTTTAACTTAAGAACCAAATACCGACAAAATGAACATTATTAACTTAAATGATTACATGATGTTCATAACATGGTATAAAAGGAATAATGAACTTGAAAAAGGTTTATAAGCAAATAGAGATTAACTCAAGTTTGTGATTCAGGAAATTAAAGAATGGTCGGGTCAAGTCGGATATGAGGTATGGGACTTCGTCTCAATCTCCTTTCATTGAGGCATATTTTGTTTTATACACAACTTTCTTTTATACGTTGTATAAACCCCTTTGACTTTTACGTTTATTCAAAAGGAATCTTTTTTTAAGAAGCGTTTACTAAACGACAAAAGGGAATGTTTTTGTCGTACGTATGCGGTGACAACGACTTCTCCGTCGTCGTGACCGTTATTTGAGTTTAGGCTTCCTCTACAAGCCATACCTTTTTGTAAAAACCGAAAAATAAATACCATGTTTTACTTTGGTATTTAAAATGGTTTTCATAATGTTTTTATTATATCAATGTGTTGTATTTATATCTCGTGATTGATATGTGGAAATTTTATGTTTCCTTTATGCATGTTTTATGTGATATGATTATGTTATGGTTCTTTGGAATTATTATGAAGACCGGTGGTTCCGTGATAAACTAAGGGCGGGTGAGCCCGTTATAGCTCTCCAATGCATTGGGTAACGTGAAGGAGTGAAACATTATGGTTTCTCCGAAGAGATTTAGGGAATATACTGTGATGGGTATTCCAAATGTAACCAAGAGGGTTACTCCCTATGTAAGAATGTTATGAATGCCTCAAGTTACCTTTATGTCTTATGATTTCAATGATTTATTCATGATTTTATGAGGTATGTTAAAGTGCCTATGTTTTATGGGTAATGTATGATTTCATTCTTATGTATATATGAACTCATGTTTCCTTTCCATGTTTTTTTATAACCCATACTGAGTTTTTATGCTCATCCCATGTTTTTGAAATGTTTTTCACAGGTCAAGGGAAAGGTACATGATAAGATGATAGATTCAAGGATGTGTCAAGAAATAATCCATGTTTTATTTTAAATATGTTTCCATTGATGGGAATGAAGAATACTATCTTTATGTAACCACTTTGTTTATATGTTGAATGTAATGCAAGTTTTATGATCTAATTCTCTAAAACTCTAAACCCGAAAAGATCCTCAATATGTAATCTTGTAATAACTCAAGATTAAGTAAGGATTAAGGCTGGGGCTTTATAGTTGGTATCAAAGGTCGGTTTAGACAACTTTAGGAGTTTGAAAATTGTTAAATTATAAGTTAATTTATGATATGATTGAAATGATATAGCATTTACAAATTACCATGTTGCTTCGTCTAAGATATTTCTGTGTTCAGAATGGTTTTCCGTAGAGGAAACAAAGCAGCTATGTTGGGACGACATCAGGAGGAAGACAACCTTCCAAATCAGCAACCTGAGATGGTCGGAATCAGAACTGAATAGTTTGTTGCAGTGATGGCACAGTTGACTCAGGATATAAATGGTGGTGGTATCCATGCACGAGATCAGATAGATCAACCGCAGAGGAACATGTCAGTGGTGGAACATTTCATGAGGCAACATCCCCCATCATTCAGAGTATCATCTGACCCTGTGCAAGCTAAAGGGTGGATTAAAGCACTGGAGAAGATTTTTGATGTGATGGGGTGTTTAGAACATCAAAAGGTTAGTCTTGTTGTTTACCGTTTTGAAGGTGAAGCTGATCAATGGTGGTCGATTGTGAAAAATATAAGGGATAGTGATGAGATTGAGGATCTACACTAGGACGAATTCAAAGGTATGTTTCTTGAGAAATATTTTCCTAAGGTGGTTCGTCTTAGGATGGAAAACCAGTTCCTAGAATTGAGGCAGGAGGATGATTCAGTGGCTGCTTATGAAGAAGATTTCACTCGATTGGCAAGGTATGCTCCAAACTTCATACGAGATCTTGATAGTAAAATAAACCGTTTTTACTCAGGGTTAAAGCCAATGTATCGAAGGGCTTTAGCTTCTCGTGAGTTCAAAAGTTATGAAAAACTTGTTCGATGTGCGGAGAAGGTGGAAATGGAGTTTGCCGATGATCAGGTGTTCTATGACAAACAACAGAATAAGAGGTCTAGTTGGCAGAAAAAGGGGAAGAATTCATCAAAGAAGCATGGAGGTAAGAAAACCAAATATCCATCCTGTGAGAAGTGTGGTAAAATGCATCCTGGAGAATGTTTATCCAAGTCTGGTAAGTGCTTTCGGTGTGGTAATTCTGGTCATATTGCTCGTAACTGTAAGGAATATGATCAAGCAGGAAATGAAAAGCCAACGGTAAGATGTTTTAAGTGTAATGAAATGGGTCATTATGCAAACGAGTGTCCAACGAAGAACTCAACTGGGAGAATGCAGCCAGACTACAAGCAGAAAGGGGTGGTAAAATCCTTTGCAACAACTTCAGCAGATGTTGGGCCATTGAATGAAGTGGTATCAGCTCCAGGGAGCTCACTATTTTTCCAAGATTGACTTATGGTCGGGGTACCATCAGTTGAAATTAAAAGAAGCAGACGTTCCGAAGACTACGTTCCGTTCTAGATATGGCCATTATGAATTTGTAGTTATTCATTTTGTGTTAACCAATGCACCTACTGTATTCATGGACCTTATGAATAAAATTTTCCATGAGTTCTTGGATAAGTTTGTGTTTGTGTTTTGAGGTTTGGGAAGAGGTTATGTGTGCCTTGTGATTCACAGTTGAAGAATGAGTTGTTATGTGAAGCTCATAGTTCTCCGTTTTCAGTTCATTCGTGCCGTACTAAGATGTATAGAGATCTGCGGGAGTATTACTGGTGGGATGGAATGAAAAGAGATATTGCTGATTTTACTGTGAAGTGCTTGACTTGTCAGCAGGTTAAAGCAGAGCGGCAGTTACCGAAAGGGATGCTTCAGCCATTACCAGTGCCAGAGTGGAAATGGGAGAATATATCCATGGACTTTGTTGTTGGATTACTGAAGACATCTCAAGGTAATAATGCAATCTGGGTTATTGTTGATCGCTTGACCAAATCTGCTCATTTCCTTGCTATACGAGATACTTTCTCTCTTGATCAACTTTCCCGTTTGTATCTTAAAGAGATAGTCAGGTTACATGGAGTTCCTCTCTCCATTGTATCGGATCGTGATCCCAGGTTTACTTCTAACTTTTGGAAAGGCCTTCAGAAGTCGTTGGGTACTGAATTAAATTTTAGTACAGCTTTTCATCCTCAATCAGATGGGCAGTCAGAACGAACAATTCATACATTGAAGGATATGCTACGAGCTTGTTCTATGGATTATCAGGGATGTTGGGACCAACATCATTCTTTGGTTGAGTTTTCATATAATAACAGTTTCCATTCTAGTATACAGATGGCACCATTTCAGGAATTATATGGGAAGCGGTGTCGAACTCCAGCTTTTTGGGATGAAGTGGGTGAAAGAAAGTTTATGGGACCAGAATTGGTAGAAGAGATGGCAGAAAAAGTTCAGCTGATTCAGAAACACATGAGAACAGCTCAGTGCAGGCAGAAGGGTTATGCGGATAACCGGAGGAAGGATCTATCTTTCGAGGTAGGTGATCATGTTTTTCTCAAGGTTTCTCCTTGGAAAAGTGTGATGAGATTTGGTAAGAAAGGAAAGTTGAGTCCAAGGTTGATTGGACCATACGAAATTCTGGAAAGAGTTGGATCAGTTGCATACCGAGTGGATTTAACTCCGAGTTTATCTCAGGTACACAATGTTTTTCACGTTTCGATGTTGAGAAAGTATATGCCAGATCCATCTCAGGTTTCGAGTCCAAAGGTAGTTCAGCTGGAAGAGAACCTATCTTATGAGGAACAACCGGTCCAGATTCTGGACCACAGGGAGCAAGTGTTACGGAATAAGGTGATTAATCAGGTAAAGGTTTTTTGGAAAAACCACATGATTGAAGAGGCAACATGGGAATCTGAAAATGCAATGAGGGATAAGTACCCCCATTTATTCGATAAATAAATAAATTGCGGGGACACAATTTTCTAAAGGGGGGAAGGATGTAACATCCCAAGTAAGTAATTAATAATAGATATTTTTATCTTAGGTCTATTAATGATTAATATAGTGTTATAGAGGCTTAAAATGAAAATAAATACAATCTTATGCATGGAATACACTAATATTCTTAAAAGATTGTTTTACTGCCTTTTGATGGAAAACCATTTTTGAATCTATATTTCGACAATTTTATAAACTATGTTTGTCAAAATAAACCTATTATATATGATTGGGACATCAAAATTTACCTTGTGTGAATTTTTGGTATTTTTCTGACAATGTTCTTTTTTTAATGAATAGTAAAAAAATACTGCATTTTACATCAAAACTGTTTTTTTAATCTAATTTATTTATATGATTAGATTATGTTTTTAATTGGTTTTGAATTGAAATTAGAAGATATTTTTACCATTTTATACAACGGTGATCATTGGAATCAATTTCACTTTGAAATTAGACTTAAACTGGTGTCAATATTTTGATACTTATTGTTTTGTAAAAACACGCTATTTGCTCTGGCAGCGGGAATTAATTATTGAATTATTTAATGTGACTTATATGATTTGAATTTTGTAAACTAGACTTCATTTTTGAATTCGGAATATCAAATATATCTTAGGGTGAATTTTTGGTAATTATCTGAAAAACGTCAATTTTTGATGAATAGTGAAACCACTAAGTGGTAATCAAGCAAACTGATTTTTCAGTTAAATGAAAGTTTACCACTAATGTGTATTGAATTTTGAAAATCTGACATACATGGTTGTCATTAAGAAGTAAAATGTGGTTCAATGAGATTAAAATAATTTTTTTGGTGAATAGTAACTTATTAAGTTCTTAATCGCGATTAGTGGTAATTAGGGTAGTTTAAGGTATAAATAATGTTTTAATAATAGTAAATGACCTAGACACATGTCCCAACCTTATTGGTTGTGTCATGGCCGACCAAGACAAGCCATGGGTCAACTGGGGGACCCCATGGAGACACTTTGGTTGGGAAATGACATAAATAACTTTTTATTTAATGTAAAAGTAAAAATGACACAGACATAATATGTTTTACAAAAACAATTTTTACATGGGGTTATAAAGATCAGATTTTTTATTATAAATAGTCATTGGAAAGATAAAACTATTTCCTACATCATAGTATTTTTTTTTATTTTTAGACATTAAATAAATTAAATTATTTATGACATAATAATGATTCAGCGATGACATCATTATTTGACGATTTAAATAAAATGGAAAGACAATGTAAAATCAATGAACTACACATGGCCAAAACAAATTGGATGAGTGGATTTAGAACCCTTATCACCTTATCCACGAATTATATCAATGTGGGACCTTTTGAAACCGAAACACATTTTCAAATAAAGTAATATTTCTTTACTTTCCAAAAGTGCCCCTCCTCTCCTCTTATAAAAGGCCCCCACCTCTACCTCATTTCACACACTTCTCAAGCCTTTGGCTCGGCCAAACCCTGCCCATTTACTCTCTCCACATCCCTCTCCTCACCCTAGTGGATTCACTTTGGGAATAATCCTTTCAACGAAAGCCTTTAGGCTCAACTCAAAAGGAGTTACACTTTAAAAGGTAATTCATTCTCTCATGTTCATTTGTTTTATTTTGCTTCTACAACCCCCTAAAATATTTTTATTTACTTCTTTTGTAACAACACCAGTATATTAAATATATTGGGATGTTGTTATAAGATCTATTTGAGATACACTCTCACACAACTACATCAAATGGTTAAAGAACATACGGTTTCCGTGGATGGAGAAATTCTACCTCCCGAAACGATGATTGTTCAATACACATTTAACACCTTCAAAGGAGGCCATTATGATGTCACTATTTTTATATATGATATATAATATGTTTATGTTTTCCTTAAGCTTCTGTTTTTTTCATTTTGGGCATACCTTTATGGTTCCCATTATGGGTAAACACGATATCTTCATTTTAGGAAGTGCGGACTACCGCCCCCTGAAAGTGATTTGATTCGTTAATACCATATGTGGGATGTGTAAATGATAAAGTTAATGATATTATATATGTTATTATACTGGAATTATAATATACTCTTATATCATTATGATTCCATTCCAGAGAATACGAAATATAAATGGAAGTAGCGTTCATTCATACGTACGGCTTACTGTCTCCATGAACGGTGCATTTCATTTCTTACCTCTAAATGATTATGTAATATTATAAATGAATGTATGTACTGGATATATATGACATATAGGATATCTAAATCATGAATACCATTCTAGATATAATGAACCTTTGACCAAATTAACAACATGTAAGTGTATGAAGTCTATTTTTAACTTAAGAACCAAATACCGACAAAATGAACATTATTAACTTAAATGATTACATGATGTTCATAACATGGTATAAAAGGAATAATGAACTTGAAAAAGGTTCATAATCAAGTAGAGATTAACTCAATTTTATTATTCAGGAAATTAAAGAACGGTCGGGTCAAGTCGGATACGAGGTATGGGACTTCGTCTCAATCTCCTTTCATTGAGGCATATTTTGTTTTATACACAACTTTCTTTTATACGGTGTATAAACCCCTTTGACTTTTACATTTATTCAAAAGGAATCTTTTTTTACGAAACCTTTACTAAACGACAAAAGGGAATGTTTTTGTCATACGTATGTGGCGACAACGACTTCTCTGCCGTCGTGACCGTTATTTGAGTTTCGGCTTCCTCTACAAGCCATACCTTTTTTTAAAAACCGAAAGATAAATACCATGTTTTACTTTGGTATTGAAAATGGTTTTCATAATGTTTTTATTATATCAATGTGTTGTATTGATATCTCGTGATTGATATGTGGAAATTTTATGTTTCCTTTATGCATGTTTTATGTGATATGATTATGTTATGGTTCTTGGGCATTATTATGAAGACGGGTGGTTCCGTGATAAACTAAGGGCGGGTGAGCCCATTATAGCTCTCCAATGCATTGGGTAACGCGAAGGAGTGAAACGTTAGGGTTTCTCCGAATAGATTTAGGGAATATACTGTGATGGGTATTCCAAACGTAACCAAGAGGGTTACTCCCTATGTAAGAATGTTATGAATGCCTCAAGTTACCTTTATGTATTATGATTTCAATGATTTATTCATGATTTTATGAGGTATGTTAAAGTGCCTATGTTTTATGGGTAAAGTATGATTTAATTCATATGTATATATGAACTCATGTTTCCTTTCAATGTTTTTTTTATAACCCATACTGAGTTTTTATGCTCATCCCACGTTTTTGAAATGTTTTTCACAGGTCAAGGGAAAGGTACATGATAAGATGATAGAGTCAAGGATGTGTCAAGAAATAATCCATGTTTTATTTTAAATGTGTTTCCATTGATGGGAATGAAGAATACTATCTTTATGTAACCACTTTGTTTATATGTGGAATGTAATGCAAGTTTTATGATCTAATTCTCTAAAACTCTAAACCTGAAAAGATCCTCAATATGTAATCTTGTAATAACTCAAGAATAAGTAAGGTTTAAGGCTGGGGACTTATAGGTCTACTGTCACCCATATGAAATTGTGTTTCTAAACAGTTCATGGAAGACCTATTACAAAATAATTCTCTATATTCCCCCTTTTCCACACAAGGATATGTAATGATTGTAACATAGAAGTGGGTCTCTGATGCTCTTCTTTCACTTACTGAAAATTTAATCATCACAAGATGAACTCTTCCACCTTCCTTTTATAGTCTCTCCTTCAAAATTGTACCTTTAGTACGTTATACATCTTCTGTATTCCTATATTTTCAACCCATATCAAATGGTGCTAAGCATGAATGATTTTTTCCTAAAATTCAAATGGTATAACCATCTGATATCTAAAACAACAAACTGAACTCCCATCTGGTTTCACCCCCTAATAGTGTCCCCACAATTGGTTTTTGAAATCATACCCCGACATTCAGCAACTGATGTTTGTAGATCTCTATCCATATTTACTAAATTTTAAAAAACCATAGATGAAAATAGAATCACAACATCACCTCAGTCTCCATATTCCACATGCATGTCAATTAGGACCCTCATCAACTGCCATTCATCTGAAGCTACTTTTAAAAAAAAGCATATGATTTTCTAATCAATGCATTCTCCACTGAATTTTCATTGCAGGGGCTATACATCAAGTCAAATTCAAACAACTGGAGAATCTCCATCTATCTCCATTACCTAAAAATTGAAATCTCACTGTGATAAAAGTTGGTTCATTATTTTATGATCAACAAACACGGTGAATTTACCACTAAAGAGATAATGTCACCAAGTATTCAAAACATGGATGTTATCAACATACTCAAAATTTTGAGTGTGGTAAATCTTCACATGCACCTTCAACAACAATAAACCATAAGCATCCATACAGTCTGTGTGCATGAGAACATAACCCAACCCTTATCCCGAATCATCACAATACAGAATCTATCCCAGTCCTGATTCTAGAAAAATCAATATTGGTGGTGATTTAAGATGATCTTTCTACTTCTCAAAAGATTTATGGAATTATTTTTTGTGTTGGAATAGAGAATTCTTTTTTGTGAGAGTTTTCATTAGAGAATCTAATCATGAGAAATCACGCTCAAAGCGTCGGTAGTAACCAGCTAGACCAAGAATGCTTCCTACCTCATAGACATTTTTCCGTGGTTCCCTCGAGATAAAAAATTCAATATTATTTTGACTAACTGAAAAAGCATCTAACAAATGGCATATCCATGAAAACATAATTCCAATATCCAAAAATCACACTTTGATAGTTTGGAATACACACAAGTGTTTTTCAATATTCACAACACTATTTCTAGGTACTACTCATGGTCATCACATGTTTTGGAATACACAATATTTCATCCACAAACACCAATAAAATGTTTCCATATATTTCTAAAATAGATGGTTCATCACATACATAAATATCACTAGTGTATTTGTTAGACCAAAAGGCATGACTACATATTCATAGTGGTGAAATCTGCTTCTGAAAGCTATATTTGGAATATCTTCCATCCAAACTCACAATTTGAGATATCCTGATCATAAGTCAATATTAAAGAACCACTGAGCCCCCCTTAGTTGAAAAAACATGTCATCAAAATGTGTATGGGTGTACCTATTTCATATCATCACCTTGTTAAGTTTACCATAATCAACACACAGCTGAAGAGTGTCATCTGCTTCCTTTAAAAACAAATCTAGGGCTGTCCACCGAGACATACATGGTCGAATGAAACCCATTCTTTCTAGATCATCCAACTACACATTCAATTTTTGTATCTCTATTGGTTCCATCATCTAATATGGAAGTCAAATATTAATGGCCCCCATAATTAGATCAATTTTAAACTCCTATTCCCATAGAGGTGGTATCTCTGATAATTTTTTGGGAAATACATATGAAAATTGATACAGTAGTACAGGAAAAAAATTCCCTCGATCAAATCAATTGAATCCAAATTCTACGCATTGAACTGATAAGAGATCATTCCCCCATTATGTTCCTATAAGCTCTTTTTACAATTCTATATCATCTTTTATCATTGGAAGAGGATTTCGACACCATAATCTGTCAAGAAACAAGTAGTTATCCTATAATAGTTTATGTGAGACATCAATATTGTTATCAAATCCATAACTAGAATAATATCTTATAAATACATGTCCAACATCGATATTTCCAATTTCAGATAAGTTCCATCAACAATTATAACACATGCATGACACACATGGGCTTGAAATTCTCTTTCACCAATAGGAATTTGATGTTTCATAAAAGGGGCATCATTTCATATATTAAAGATAGAAAATCAATAACACAAACAGAAATGATAAAAACTGATGCACTAGTATATATGATCACTTTCACAAGGGTATAATTCTAAAGTATCATACCTCTCCCCATAGATTGTCCATCTTGATAATCAACAATTATTTTCTCCGCTCCTTACAGTTTCTTAGTTGCTTCACTATTGTCCTTATTTCCTGGATGATATTACCATGGTTGAGGAGTCATGGTATTTCTATAATCACCATGTATAGCTCTATTATACTGATGAGAATATTTATACTTTCCTCCACCTATCGAAGAATAGGATTCTTGTGATGCCTAGGAAGTGTCTCAAGAACCTAACCATAGATAACTATAATGATATCACTAAATATGTCCCATCATGTTGAGATATTGTCATTATATTGTATTCTCCCTATAATATTACATTATGGGGTCAAGAGAACCACATTGAAAAAATCCTACCTCAATCTACGGTTATGGTGGAATGTTCACTGATACAATCGTATGATTATGATTTCCACTTCACCTTTAGAAATAGGTGTCACTTTTCCACTTTCGCCCAGCTTTTTTGTTACGAAAATTTCTTGTTGGTATCATCATAAAACCCCCCACAGATCCAAATATATAACGTTCAGCCACAGTCTCTCTATTCACTATCTATATATAATTCATAATACATGTAAATCAAATCATTGATTGATTCTTTTGTCTTATCCCTGATTCGAAAATTCAATCCATCATGGACGCACTGGCTGAGACATCGGGGAAAATCATACTAAATTCTTGAACAAAGCAAAAAAAAAATTAACTGAGATACTCTATTGATTCAGGATGAATAAGTCCATCGTTTTCTAGATATAGAACATGTGAGATAGAGTTATTTGTTGAAAAATTCCATAAAATCCTTCTAGGTAAGTACATCATCCAATTTAGCCTACGCCATTAAATACAACCATTTGTTTGAATAATCCTCAAGCATATATGTCTCAAGAATGACCATTAGCTCCACTGGTGTGCCAATGAATGTGAAGATATGATTCATTCTTCTGAGCCACGCCTCTGCCTTCTCATGTTCAAAATCCTCCAGAAGGATATGTCAATTACGTTTCATGAACTGTAAGATATGATCCACTTGACTTTGCTCAATCCTCTCGTCCCTCATACCCACTGCATGAAAATCATGGAAAATACTTTGAGCATGCTCTTGGTTCACTCATGGTTCATGTTTAACAAAATACTTTATATCTTTATCGGGATGGTTCTAATGATGCATACTAGGTTCCATTTCTTAAACCAAAAATGAACCCATCAATGTAACTCTCGAGAAACATATTACATATCATTTCCAATTATATCACATAAGATATCCCAACATTGTTTTCTGAAAACAACCTATTTTTCATTTTCAACAATTTTTGAAACATTCAACATGGTTTATGAAAAATAATTTATTTTTAAAATATTATAATAATTTATTTATTCAAATTATCTCATCTAAAAAACAATTACTAATTTTTTGAAAAACAATATTTCTTCACAATATGATTTATTACATGAAATGATGTATACATTCTTTGTGGGAAGTCATTTCAGTACTATGTATTTCATTCTCATCTCATTGGTTAAACCCATGAAAATGATATTTCCCACATTCTATATGTGCATCCAAATAACTTATCTTCACCACTACTTGGTAACATGAAGATAATCATAATGGGTTACCTAAATCCAATTATGCTATACCTTTCATGTTCTGCAATCCTACTCAAAACTAAAATTCCAACACAAAGAATAAATATGAAATAATTCTAACTCCAAGAAAATGAGTATTGATTACTACTCATTAGGAAATGTCTGAACAAGTTGATAAATTTATTGTATCAATGGATGAACTATACTGAAACCATATTAAATGACCTGATCATTCCCATAGTCTTGAGATGACAACGAGTCATTATATGGGCTTAAGAGTCATCTCCAAGCCACCAAAATATGGAAATAAATTTTGATGGGTTTCAAATAAAAGTGGTTGATGATTTACCCATTAAGATGTAAACCAATAAACCAACAATCAATAACCAAAATGTTCACTAATTGATGCATGGACAAAAACAGAAAACTGAAAAACCTTTGTTCTCTTTAAACTGCATTAAAGTGTGTTGAAACTAAAGAACCTAAAGTATCAATATAAACAACAGATAAAAACATAACGACTCTAAAAAGAAAAAAATTCTCCATGCTCTATATGATCCATTCTCCACAGTCACCAAACATCCCAAATATCACATGGTAGTGCTAAAAATGTGTGAAATGTTAGCTTTTCACCTGTCCTGAAAGATAGAATCTGTAAAAGAACAACTATTCCAAAGAAGGGTTTAGTATAAAACTCAGAATATTATCCCCAATAACATCCCTACTAATGCCACTAGGATTAAATAGATAGCACATTATATATTAATGTATATATAAAATTTTTACAAAAATAGTTTATAATAAAATATAAATGTGTTTGAAAACAAAATATAATGAAGTGAAAACACAGTTAAACGAATCAAATTTACAAAAAATTATTTTCTTGAAAATAACTAACCTAATAATAAAAACCAATTATGATAATCATTTTTTTCATAATTATTCCATTGTTCACAACACACCCACAAATGCATGATTTGTTTAAACGTTCCATACACATGAGAAGTATCCCATAAAATTACCTTGTGTCCCTATGCCACATGCCCCCGTTCCAGGGTCACATCCCATGTACCCCAATGCTACTTGTCCCGTATTAAGAGCATATTAATAATGAACTCACAACTACATCATTTATTCCAAATACCAACATTTCCACAATAATACTTTTTAATAAAATTGAATATCTTTTGAAACCAATGCACAACCAATTTTAAAGAAACATTTAATTTCAATAAAACATTGCATTTAATTTAAAACATCTAATCTCATTCTTGTTCCGACAATCCCTGATAATACACTTTTTATTAAATCCTCATTTTAAAACAAAGAACCAAAGCACTTATTCTAAATCCCATTTTTTCATATTTCACAACCATCACTCAAGATGGCTTCCAAAAATTGTTCAAAAATCATACCATAATCAATTTAATACACCAAATTTATTTAGAAGGCATTATCATATATTCTACTAAGTGGAGTCAAGAAAGAACCTTCTTACATTGAAGGTTATGTGGAAACCCAATAATGGATGAAGAATACTCACAAAAACCTGGTGGATTCTTTAATGAAACAACCATAGATAACATCCCATTTAAAAAACAAATCCAACTATCATATTATTAGTCAAAAACAAACCTAGATATACCCACAATGAGAATAGATCATAGAACTAATATGATTAAATAAGTAGATCTTAAAGAACACTTACTTGGAGAGACGTACTACAGATGAAAATAAGATGCAATGTTGATCAGATCGAATCTGAAGGATTGAATTTGAAAATTTCATAAAATAATCTAGGGTTGAGAGTAATGAGGTCTTGAAAGAATATAACGGGTAGAAAATCCAAATGATTTGATTTGTGATGGGTGATGTCTAGCTCAGTAAATGCAATCCCTGGTCGGGATGTGAAGGACATTTTGGATAAGTAGGCTGAAAAACCCATCACCTCGGGAATAATTTTCTTTAAAAAAATCACATGACTTGTATCTCATGTATACTATGTTTACAAGCACATAGAATGACCCCCACAAAATTACATGATTCCATCCCCAGGTACATGATGTGTACATTAGGTACATGACATGTACTCTTGGTACATGACCTGAATCTTGCAAAACACAGCATAAAATTAATTTGAAGGATTCTTTATCAAAAGGGGACCTAGAAAAGGTGGAAACCATTCTTAATCAAGGAAATTGGAAGTCACATCATAGAAACTAGGGGTACTAATTTATTCCCACCATTAGTATTTGCATAATTGGAATGTAGAAAACTATCGCTGCCCTAAAAGAGACTCATGAATTTTTCATTCATTTAATTTTAAAGTTCCCACATCTCTTCTGGAATATTAACATGATGCCATGAAAAACACACTAGACAAGTTATTTTTCCACGAAATATTCACTCTTACAAATCCTCAAACCTCACTGGAATATTTTTATTTTATTTTATATAGTGTATTGTATTGATTAATGAGGCTATAATATCCCCATGATCAATATACCATACCCTTTCTGCTAGTTCAATACCTTTGTTGTACACGGAGGTGTGTATATGCTTATGTGACCAACCACGTATAATGAACTACTCAGACTCATTGTCTTTAGAGAAAAAGGGCCATTACATGGACTTTAGTGAAATCCCCATGGTGCCAATAAAATGAAATAAATGTTGATGGGTTTCAAATTCTTTTGCGGACAATATAACCATTAATAAATAAACCACTAATTTAAAAATTCGTAACCAAACCAATCACTATATGATGCATTGATAAAAGAATGAAAAATATAAAGCTTCATGTATCTCAAAACTACATTAAATTGCACAAAATCAGAAGACATAACAAGTAACAAAGTAAATAGTGGATAAAAAACTAATGACACTCATTAGATCATAAGACTATAGGTTTCCCATGATCCAAGCTCCACAATCACTAAACTCCCATGGTATCATGAGGTAGTACAAAAAACGTGTGAAATGATACCTTTTCCAATATCCCAAAATTTGACATCTGCAAAATATCCAATGTTCCAATATGGTGGTGCATATAAAATTTATCTTATTTTCCATAATAACATCTCAAATAATTCATCTAGGATAGAACTGTTATCACATTATTTAAAATAGATTATATAATACAATTTACCAAACTAGTTTATAACCAAATGTAAATGAGTTTGAAAACATATTATAACCAAGTGAAAATAATATTAAATGAAACTAACATCCAGAAAGTTACTATAAAAATATTGACTAACCGAATTATAAAAAACAATTTTTATTATCAATTTTGGCATTCCAATTCCATTTTTAAAAACACACCCACACATGCATGTTTTTTATAGAGTTCCATACTCAAGAGATGTATCTCAACCAGTTAAATTTTGTACCAATGACACATGACCCTAATCTAGGGTCACGTCCCCTTCACACAAATGATACTCATCACATCATAAGGGCCATTTAAAAAATAACTCAGAAAAACACCATTTAAGCCAAATAAATCCATTTCCACAATAATCAATTTCAATAAAACTGTACATTTATTGAAAACCAAAGCACAAACAATATCAAGGAAACATTTAACTTCTATAAAATGATCCCGTTTTATTGAGAACATCAAAAAAAATCTTGTTCCAATAATCCATGAAAATTACATTTTTAAAAATCCACATTTTAAAACCTAGAACCAAAGCACTCATTCAAATTACCCATTCTTTCATATTTCACAAAACATACTCAAAAGGTATTCCAGCAACTGTTTAAAAACCAAAATACAACCAATTCAACATCACACATTCAATTGAAAATCATTCGAGTTTGTTTTACTATGTGGAGTTGAAAATAAAGCCTCACACATTTTTGGTTTTTTCAAAAACCTATAATGGATGATGATCCATTATAATAACAAGGATGATTCTTCAAATAAACGACCTTATATTATTTATTCTAGAAACAAAAAATTTAAATATAAACACATTTTTCAAGGAAAACCCAAGATTTACCGATAATGGTCAATGATCTTAGAACCAAGAGGAGTGGTGAAGTTGATCTAAGATAATACTTACTTGGAGAGACATACCGCATACACAATGAGGATACAAATCCAATAAAAACGATTCATAAGAATTAATTCCTTTGAAAATTACCTATGGAGTGTATAGGGTCTAGAGTAAAGAGGTATTGAAAGAATATACTGAGAGGAATGTCCGAAAACATGACTTTAAGCTGGGTGCGGGCCAGCTCATAAAATGAAACCCATAATCCTTATGTGAAGGACATGATATATATATATATATCCCAGAAACAAATTTCCACGAGTTAAAAACATTATTTATAAAATATACGATGTATACCATATGTTCACAACATCTACCAACTCATGGAATAACCCTTATATAACACATTGATTTCTTTCCAATGTTAACGACGTGTACATTCCATACAAGACCTGAGACCAGAAAACAAACCCTAGAAAACTAATTTTATGTATTCTTAATAAAAATGGGTCTTATAAAAGGTGGAAATATACTTGATCATTGTAACATGTTTTCACATCCCATAAACTGGGGGTATTACACCAGCCCATGCACTGTTGTGTGGAACCATTGCTGGGATTTCACAATGATGTATCATAAGAGTATTCATTCCTATTTATTTATCCTTCTTCTTTGGGTAATGGTAGAACACATACTAGTATGTATTAGGTCATGGTTATGATCTCTTCCGTAATAACCCAGAATTCAATGTAAAGTTTTCAAAAATTAAATTGGATTATTTTGAGACCAGGCATTGAGTTGACACATTATTCATACGAAAGGAGTGGCCAAATTTTATTTTTGAAATTTTTTTTTAGTTTCCATAATTAATCATGTGAGAAATATTTTATAACATTTAAACTAGTTCCTGGATCAAAAAATATGTTGGAACTACTGATGTCGGAGTGTTCGAATTCAAATGGAATGGTCATACCATTGGATGTTGTGGGCCAACATTGGAAGTTAGTTTTTAGTTGAAAATAAAATAATTAAGTAACAATTATATTATATTTAAATCCATATAACACCTATAATTAAACTTGAATTGGAAATCTGTGAGTACCATTTACTTCCATAGGGCGTGTTTCCCTTAGTTGGGGCTTAACATTCACTGGTGCGGGTCGATGGTGAATGATAGTTTTCTTACTTTTTTAAGGTAAATTAAAATAAAATAAATTTGAATTTTTTTTATCATTCCAAAAGTTTGTAGAAATAAATATTGTAACATAGAAAAAGCAAAATTTTTTTCATAAATTAAATAGCATAACAGCTCTGTAATGAATAAATAATTGAAACATGTTACCTCTATAAATTATTAAACTATGGGTTCCTCTTTGACACATTGGGAGAAGCACATTGTATCAATGATGTATCGACAATGATGAATGAATAATGATGATCACAAATAACATAATAACTCTCCCAACTCATCAAGATATCAATCCCTCAATGATGGAACAAATACCTTCACCAAAAGATTTCCTTATACCATGGATTCTTCATATGATCGTACTTCAATTAGGTAGGGGTGTAATTTTGAATTTTATTTTTCTGTTATTAATTATGAAAAATGAATGCGGATAATCGAAAAAACAATATTATTTGTTCGTCGTTTCTCTTGGGGGAGGATTTATTGATCTCAGGGTTTTAAATTTGGGTAACCGTTGAAATAATTTAAAACATTCCCCATGTTGTTTTATAACAATAACTCTAACGGAGAGGGTGTTGGGTGACATGAAAAATGATCAGGCACCTCTATCATTGTAATTCATTTGTTTTTGTTATTGAACATACAAATTAATTGATAATAACATAGAGATGTGATGGTGAAGCCTTAATGAGCCCAAAGGTGTTGGAAATTTTTGAATAAGACCACCAGAGAGAACCCTTTGGCCTATAGAAACTAATGCTAGGGTACTGAGGTGCGGATTCCATGACCTGTTGGGGTCGAAACGATGTGTATCAGTGGAATCTGACATGTAGGTCAGGTGATAGAGGTAGTTGGACAAGGCCTGTATCCATGGGCCATGGCTATCGATTGTCACGTGGTCCAATGGGGCCGCATGCAAGATGAGGGAGGTCAACCTCAGCTCGTCATGTGGAGGTGCAAGACGGATTCTAGCAGGTATTCGGGCCAACGATGGGCCAACTTTCTCTATGAGGGCCACAGCAGGGTTAGGTCACTAGACCATGGGTTGGTCCAGGTTGGTTTAGTGTACCCCGGGTTGGTTCAGGTCGGGTCGGACCAGACCCGAACCCAACTGGCCCCTTTTTTGAAAAATCATCCTAACATCTAAATCATATGACCAATTGAAGATACATTTTTGGAGTTGAAAACCTCATGTTGATGAGGTTATTTTGGAATTCATTATGAAGGCCTTCCGGGATGTGGATATATAAATTTTGGCTTGAGGAGTTGATTGTTCTCGAATCAAGTGCACTACAAGTGGGAATCATGTGGCTAGATGAGACTTAAATAATACTAAAAATAGGTTCTAAGTGACCTTTTAGGCCTATATTATAAGTGGACCTACGTAGACCAGCTACAAATTTCACTATGTAAACCAACTATAAGTGGGCATGTCTGGACTAGCTCTAAGTGGGCCTTTGTGGACCAACTTTAAGAGGCTCTGGGTGACCCAACTATAATGGCATATGTGGGGAGAATATCTTTCTGGCCATATAGACACAAGGATGGGTGTGTCTCTTGGTGACCTATCAAGACCATTGTACTTATTAGGGATGTGTTCCATAGTAGTCCAATGTATCAGTGTATGTACTGATATCCTTTCTTTATATACCTGATATTATACATGTGTGATCTTACAATACCTTTTACATGCCTTCTATTGTGGTCATTCCCTTTTATTTTGGGGTCCTTGCATATTTTTCTGTTACTCACCCTCACACAGGATACATCATCACATATTGTGTCTTGTGAGAATAATAGTTTCTTCGACACATACCTCGGTGGCTCAGGACAGGGCAGTGCCCAATGAGATACAACTGGTTGGATATATTTCTATTGCTACTCAGATCCACTTATTTCCTACCCATACAGTGGGACTCTACTAGGGACGTCTTTTTCAGTGATCTTTTACACATTACCATTTTTTTCTTTTGTTTGGATTATATTAGGGGCAATTTTTCATACATCTTGTACCATTACATGTTTGTTGTTTAATGGAATTCATTTTTCCATTGCATTTTTTGGGATGTGATTGTGTCTGAGAATGTGAATAAGTATTCAGGAAAATGCCTCCCAATAATGTGATAGTTCTTTTGATGTTAGTCACCACCCCTATAAATTTGGGATGTGGGCATTGGGTAGTCACAAATGGGCCCTGAGGTATTGGAATTTAGAATATGTTATCTAGGGGGGTTACACAAAAATAACTAATATTCTATAAATTTAGATGTAGAAATAGTGTTATGTGTTTCAGGATAAAAATTAAGGCCATGTATTCTAGTATTATATTGGTATAGATCATATCCATACACTCGGACCCTAAATTATTTTTCCAACCTGGTACATGAAAACACTGATTTCATGAATATTTGATTGTTTTACCATTACCATTTTAAGTTATAGTAATCTCAGTAGGTATAATATATTGATTTTGGTATATCATGATGTGTTTTAGGATTCCTCCATGTAGAAAAATATCCAGGGCTCCAATGTGTGAAAATGATAACTACCCTCATAGTGACGAGGCGTTGGTTCAGGGACCAGTTCTAGAGAAGGCCCCACCAGGTGGTGCACCATTGTATCCACCACATGTTGATCATCAATTATTGACAGCATGACTGGTAGAGGGCGCAAGAATGATCAGTGACTTCCATGAGTTCCAGATGAAGATACCTCCCATGTTTAGTGGTGAGACAGACCCCCATGTGGTTGAGGATTGGATTTAGGAAGTTAAATGAGACTTTTGTCTTGTGAGGATGCCTTTATAAAAAATGGTGATATTTTAAGTGACCCTTCTTTATGGATTGGCAGAGTGGTTATGGATATTGATGTTTCAGACCCATTATGAGGTGGCCCTCAACTAAACATACATTGATCTCCATTTCAGGGAGGATTTATTCTTATAGACGTTGTCATCATTGATAATACTGGTTCTACTGCACCTAGAACATTGTAGCAGGACAATAGTAGAGTACTGAACAAGATTCACTTCACTTTCTCGAAAATATATTTACATGGTGTGAGACTCATTGTTCAGAGCCTGAGCCTTTGATAAACAACTACACTAGGATATCAAGGAATCCATTGTCTCTATCATCATCTCTAATTTTACTACTATTCTATAGCTAGATTTATTTGTAGATATATTCATGGACGAGCTGGAACTTATAGTTGGATCCCCCAGTAGACACCAAGAGGTAGTTTATTCAATGGTTGGTAGAACGTATTAGAGATGGGGGCCCAAGAGGTTTAGGACTTTCAAAGGACATTCCCAATACTCATGGTCAGTACTGAGGGGATCCAAGATCAGAGGGAGTCAGTTGAGGCTCAGGATGTTCTTCTTATTTGGTAGACAATTACATAGGGTTTGTGATTTCCCGACTCACCACAAAAAAGATCATTAGACTATCAAGTGACCAATGAGGAAAAGGAATAGTGTCATACAACATGGTCCACATAGCCAAGGATTTGAAATTGGATAATGTAAATTAGCAGGTGCTCGAAGAATGATTGATGTGCTTCCACCACCACCCCCAAGTTGTCCACAATGGGTTTCAGGAGCTGGTTGATATGGGTGATTCCATTTTCAGGTGATGGTGTCTTACAACCACAAATGCTCCAGAGATAATTATAGGTTTTATATGTTTCACCACCACCTTATTTTCAGTTCTTATAGATACAGGTTCCAGTCACTACTTCCATACCCCGGATCTTGTTCGGAGCTCAACAATTTGAAACAAGCCATTGACTCAATTCATATGATTAGAGTCTCCTACGAGATAAGACTAGATGATTAGACACTACTTCCATTTGTGTGAGATATCTATTAGAGGTGAGATATTTTTTGATGAACTCTGATTAGTGAATCCAGAACATTTATTGTCATTTTGGGGATGGACTGGTTTTCAATAGTACATGCTGAAATTGATTGTTTTAGGCACACAGTGTAGTTTGTTTGTCACAATGGGAACAAGTTTTCCATTGAAATCAAGAAGGAAAATAGATCAAAAAACCATGTACTCTCACATAAGAGGTTTTAGAGATCACTCATCAATGGGATGTCATGGCCCTCAGTGTAGTTTTTGCGACGTGTCCATATTTTCCAATAGTAGTGGATGTTCCTAAAATTCCTCATCATAGAAAGGTTGACTTCAATATTGACCTATACCGCAGGATAGAACCTATTTCTACACCATAATATCATTTCTCTCTAGTAGATCTTTGAGAGATCAGTGTATAGTAAGAGGGCTTGCAGAATAAGGGGTCTGTAAGTCCCAACATCTCTCCATGGGAATCCCCATTTTTTCCATGAAATAATACAGAATCTTGATATATGTGTGGACTTCTTGGCACATGATCTAGGTTACCATTAAGAACTTGTATCGAATACCCATGAATGGTGGAATCATAGATTAGCTAAATGCAATGAGATGGTTCTATATTATACCCCTCAGATAATGTTATCAAAAGCTTTGTGTGCGAAATGAGGACACCGTGATGAAAACTTTAAGATGTTGCTATTGCCACTACTAGTTTATAGCTATGCCATTTCTCTTGAGGAATTCCACATATGTGTTTCTGGTACTAATAAAAAGGATACTCTAGGCATAAATAGGCAGGTTTTTACTGTTATTAATTGATCACATCTTAGTGTTTTCAGTGTCTGTGGAGGAGCACACATTACCCTATATGATGGTTCTGGACACACTCTAAGACAACCAGCATTATGGAAAGATCTTGAAATATGATTTCAAGATACAAAAGGTCCACTTCCAGGGATATGTCTTCTCAGAAGATGGTGTTGTGGTGGATCTAGTAATGATAGAGGAAGTTATTTTTTAGGAGCCACTCAAAAGTATTACTGAGTTGCAGACTTTTCATGGGTTGGATGGGTACTATTAAAGGTTTTACCCAACTTCTCTAGAGTATCTCCACTCATGAAGGAATTGAATAACCAGGAAAAAACATTTCTGTTGATAGAAATATGCCTATAAATATTTCAATAGCTAAGGAAGACCCTTGAGAGTGTTCCTATATTGATACTACCTAAAGAGGGTGCCAAATACATGGTTTACTATTACACATTAGGAACCGGGCTTGGTGTTGTACTGATTTATGGAAAAGTATTTTTTTATATTAGATCATGATAGTAGAGTCTACATGATAAAAACTTTGTGACTCATGAACATTAGTTCGAAACAGTTTTGTTCACACTAAAAATGTGGAGAAAAAATCTTATGGATGAAAAATTCATCATCTACAATGACCACTAGAGTCTCATGTATATCATTAATTAAAAGGATATGATTCTAAGACAAAGGCATAGGTTATATTTCATCTAGGAATATGTCTTAGAGATAGTGTATACTTCTGAAAATGGTATTGTGGTGGAATATTCTCTCAGTAGAAGATTGAGTTCACAACTACAGAATGAGGCATTAAAAGAGTTAGACTCACTTCAGATATCCTTTATGGAAAATGATGAGGATTCATATATATAGAATTTGGTAGTTTTCATTCCACTATTGGATCGAGTAAGAGAGGAACCACATGGAGATGAAAGTTGTGACACTACATATACATGGATGTCCCTAGGGCATTCCATTGATGGATATTCGAATGTTGGGGAGCAAGTAAAACATTTAAGAGGATTCACAGTAATACTTGTGGAGTTATGGGAGGAGTTGTTGTGAGGGTTCCATATATCTCTTCTTGTTGTAATCCAGTTGTGGAGAATATGTATCATGTCCTCTAACATCAGTACTTGTCACCGGGGTTGAAGAAGGAAACAAAAATAGTTGTCTAGAAATGTCTCACTTGTCAGCAAGTGAAGGTCGAGAACCAGTTCGCAACAGGTTTTTCCCAACCCCTTAATGTAACAGAGTAAAAGTGTGATGAAATATCGATAGACTTTGTGATGGTATATGCACATTAATGTAGGGGGAATGATACAATTTTGGTGATAGTAGACTGACTCACTATGTTGTCCAACATCCTACCCATTTTAGTGAATTGTTCAGTAGAGCGCTTAGGACACATCTACATATAGAAGATTTTCCGACTCCATAGAGTACCATCTACAATAGTCTCAAATCATGATGATTGATTTATATCTGAGTTATGGAAGGAATTGCAGGGGGATATTTTGAACTAGATTATCTTGATCTCAACCATTCACCATCAGACTGATGGTCATACGGAGCGGACCACATTGACTATGGGGGACATGCATTGTGCTTGTGTCCTTGATTTTTGCCATATTTGGAAGGATAACCTACCACATGTAGAGTTTCCAAACAATTATAGATACACTACACCATTTGTATGTAACTATTCAAGCCATTGTACATATGACCATTATGGTAACAATTATTCTATACATACCATTGGGAGTCAACAATCATGGGTCCACAGATGGTACATGCTACAACAATGAAGGTGAATGTCATCAGAAAACAAATGAAAACTACACATAGCAGATATATGTCCTATGATGATAAGAGATAGAGACCCTTGGAGTTCGGGGAGGGAGACACATATTCCTTTGAGCCTGTCATTGATGAGTGATAGAATGATTCATCTAGGGAGGTAAGTTATCATTGTGGTTAATTAGACCATTCCTGATACTACATAGAGGGGAGAGGTGGCATAACACTTGGTTCTATAGCCACAATAAGAGAGGGTGAGTGATGTCTTCCTTGTATCCAATCCGAGTTGATATGTGAAAAGTCTTTTCTCAATTAATTGATCATGATGAATTAGATATTGTCAATAGGTTGACATTAACAAATTACATGGTAGATATGTAGGATCGACATGAGAGGATACCTTGTGAATGATCGATTCCTATGGTTCATGTGTGTTTCCCGCACAAGAATCTTTAGCAGAGCATGTGCGAGTGGGATGCTCAGATTCATTCTCAGTACCCCCATTGGTATGATTAGCCTTAATTTTCAATTACAAGATCATAAATCATCGAAAGGGGGAGTAATTCAATAACCTACAATTGCATGTATATTTTTGAAAATAAAATGGGTTAAATTCGAGACTAGGCTCTGAGACTACATGTAATTCATAGTCCTAGAGTGGCCATAAAATATTTTAGAACTATATTTAGGGTCATTAAATAATAGTGAGAGTGGGTATTTGTATCTTTTATACTAGTTCCTAGAACAAAAATTTGATGGAACCATTGAACATAGAGCGTTTGGATTCACATATAAATGGTTTATCATTAGCTAGTGCAGGCCAACAGTCGATGTGAATTTTTGTCCGTAAAGAAAATAATTATGTAATTACTATTAAATTTTAAAATCCTTATTACACCTAAATGGTAAATTTTATTGGATAATTGAATGTACTATTGAGATTTTGAGGGTGTGTTTCCCTTAGTATGAGATTAAAATTGACAGACAATAGTCGAAGGTGAATGATAATTGTCAATAATTTTTATGAAAAATTGTAATAAATTGAACATGATTTTTTTATTTTTTATTTTGAACATTCAAAACTATTGTAGAGAAATTGTATTGTAAGGCAAAAAAACCAAATTTTTTTTCATAAATGAATTGACATAATGACATTGGCAAGCATCAGTAACAGAAAAGTGTTTCACTTTTTAATTATTTAACTAGGATAGTGTATTTGATACATTATTAGAATCAATCTAAATCTATAAAGGATCTCTAGAGATGAATAAGTAACAATGATCAATGCCATCATCGTCCCTCTACTTACTCTTCGAGATATCCCTTCCTTGATGAAGGGTCAAGGACCTTAGCGAAGGAATATCCTTCAGTGCCAGATTATTCCTGATATCAAACTCTAATCATATAGGGGTTTACACGGGTAAATGTGAAATTTTTCCTCAGTATTCACTCTAAACAAAGAATGTAGATCATACCATGAATAGGTTGATATGCATGTCATTGATCAATTGGATAGATTTTTTTTGATCTCAGGGCTTTTCATCGAGATAATACCTGATAAAATTGAAACCATCCCCATGTTGTTTTTATGTAAAAACATTCACAAGGAGGGTGCATGCTGACATGAATAGGTCCAGAGCCCCTCTAATGTGGATGTCCTTGTGTTATTCAGGGATGGACCATTGAATTGAAATCATGGAGCTTCTGGCAGTGATGGTGGAACCCTGAGGAGCTCGGAGGCATAGAATGTTAGGCAATTAGACCACCAGACTGAACCAGGAGTCATGTAGTAGTGGTAGTGAATGAGTGGATGCAAATGTGAGCGAGTGGCATTAGTCATGACCATGTGGAGGATACCAATGGAGGGTAGGGGTAGCCGCAGATGGGTGGATGTATCCATGTGTGGGTGTTGGCCCACCGAGGAGTGTAGGTTGTAGCGGTACAACACTGGTCCCTGACATGCTTGCCTACATTTTCTGGTTGGTGGATGCGGCCAACCATCTAAATCCTAGGAGAGGACCACATTCATAGGCTTTGAAGTTCAACTGATACATGGTTCAATAGAGAACATGTGCAAGAAGTGGGCAGTCGGCCTTAATGGGCCTCATAGTTGGGCAAGCCAGTCCAATTTGGAAACCAGTGGTCGTTTATGGTGAAGAATGTTTAGCCCACTCCCAACAAGCCAGGACGGATCTAGAACAAGTTCGGGTCGTCCCGCCTGTGCTTGGCTGGACCTGAACCTAACTGACTTCTTTTATTTAAAAAGGTAATAACATCCAAACCATATGCCCGACTGATGATCCATTTGTTCAGTTGAAACCCTTGAGATGAGGAAGCTTTTCTGGAATTACCTATGGAGGATTTCATGGATGTTGATATACGAAAAAATGATCAGAGAGTGGATTCTCCCATAGTAAAATGTGGTACGAGTGGGAATCCAAGGGTTTGATGAGACCCGAAGACTACTAAATAGATGGTCTAACTGACCCTACTGGACAAGAAGATATGGGGCCCTATGCAGACCAGCTAATAACATCTCAATGTAAACTAGCTATAAGTGGCCCTATGTAGAAAATATATAAGCTTCCTTATGTGGATGATTTATATGGGGCTCTGTTTGACCTGATTATAATGGCCTAACTGGGTAGTGGCACATCGTGTCATGATAATCCCATTGTTGGGAGAGTCTCTTAATGTCCCACAAAAACCATTAGTTCTCATCACAGATGAGTACCATATAAATCAAAGGTTTACATTGTTATGTCTAATAGCCTTTCATTCAATAATTTAGATGATACCTATGTGAGCTGACATTACCTTGTGCATATATTATTTTTTGGAATTTCCATTGTGTTTCAGGGTCATACAATGTATTGTGTTACTCATACCTACATGGTCTTTGTACACACATATCATGTCTGGTGTAGATGACTTGCATTTAGACAGAGACTTCGGTGGCCCGGGACTAGGATGTTACTAGTGAGACAGGATGGGAAGGTATTTATTCTACATAATTTTTTATCCACTCCTCACCTACCATTCAGGTAGGTTTCTCCTAGAAATTTTTTTTACATTGTTCATTTTTACTTTCTTATTTATAGTTTTTATTTTTTCAGGTCTCTATTCGAGGAAGTTTGACTTATAGATTTTATCTTTACTCAGTGGTTGTTTTAGTTTCAAGCATGTTTTTATTTCTATATTTTTTGGATGTGGTTGTTTGTTTGTATGTGTGTAGACGCATTAAATAATATGCTTCCCACACATGGTATAATTACTTTGGGTGTATTCATCGGCCCCTGTTTTTTGGGGGATGTCTTGGGGTAGTCATGTCAATGACCCAGGTGACGGTTTGTGACATCGTTCATGAGAGTGGATAACTAATGTATGGGGTATAATAATTGTAACATAGGTGGGTTTTACTATTTTTTGTAGTTGCAATCGAATATAATATCATCTGTTATATTTCACTTTTTTTATTTTACTTGTTGATTGACATTCCATGAGATATGACTGTACATGAATCATTATAGTAATCCACAGTTATTATTAAATTCATCATTTTAGGCATTAAAAAATAATTGTTTATGGGTAATTTGTGGAACTTGGACTATTTTACATTCATAGTTAATTGAAAGGATAATAGTTTCTAAAAAGAAATTGAGAATAATTTAATGAAAATTGATCAAAGATGAAAAAAAAAATCTTCCTAAATGAAAAACATGAATAATTAATTTTTTTAACCTTGTTTTCCATGTCCTAGTTTTTGGATGGTTATGGGTAGTGACAGCACCTTAGTTTTCGAATATGTGGCCAGAGATTGGAAAATTCCTATTGATGACTTTTTAGTATCTCTATTATGTAAACATGTTTTTTTGAAATTATTTAATATGGTTTAACATTGGAATTATAGAGAATATGCCACCATGAAGATGCTTGTGGGGATGATAACTGTAGGACAAGGAAAGGAATCATCCTCTAGTGATGGAGATCGACGCACCAATATTTTTGGTAAACGAAGAGATGAATTCCAAAAAAACAAGGTTCAGTTCAAAAAATTCACGGGAAGATTCCCACTGAATGTAGTGATGAGTATGTTTGATATGATGAGGGGGTAATTTTTTCAGCACCCTAATACTTTTAATGGTCATGGTTAACCAAAGGGAGGAGTGTTCTATGTTGAGTAAATCTATTCTATACAAGACTACATGGAGGCACCTCTATATATCATGGGCATGTTTTCGTCTTACATGATATGTGTATCAACAAAGCACATCTATGGAATTCATGAATATACTTCACAAGAAGATGGTATGTTATAGAAGTACATATTGGAGTGGTTTTGGAGAAAATATATATCGAGATTCTAAGTTAGGAGATAGATACTAAGTTCATGAGGTTAAATCATCAGATTATGTAAGTGATGGACTATGCTGGAGATTTTAAAAATTATTGATGCTTTTTACTAGCACCAAAAGGGGACAAAACATATATTATGAAATGTTTTCACGATTGGATTAAATGTTATATTATGTCCTAGGTGAATATTTTTTATCAAATAAGTTTTTTATGTTGGTGGAATGGGATCTCATAGCTGAGGTGAACCTGAAGATGACTTCTGGTGTAGGATTGGTAGTTGTATATGGAATATCATGTGCGGGGGCTTCTGAAAAGACCAATACATGATAAGAGGAGTTAAAAAATAATGTATTTTACTATCTACATTTTCCACAAGGGGTTTTAATTGTTTTTATTTTAAAATATGACTTTTGAGATTTAATGATTTTGTTTTGGTTACCGATAGATGAACAATATGACTATGAAGAATCATTATCCAATTCCACTAATGACTGATATGTTTGACTAGTTATGAAGATGTTGTTCATTCAAAATGAATGACATCAGATCAGTGTATCATTAAATTTGAGTATAGAATTATCATAAAACAAGAAAATCATTTAGAAGTTGGTACATCCCATATGATTTCATCATAATTTTTCATGATTCAATGAACACAGCTGCATTGTCTATTGCCATGATGATAAAAATCATCCATCTATACCTAGTTTGGTTTTTAGTTATATTAATTGATGAATAACATGTGTATTCCAGCACTTCTGGTGTTCATTCACAATATCATGGAAGTTTCCTAACTATATATAGAGAATAATACATATATCATGAAATGAATGTTCTACCTTTAGATCTACAATGTTCACTTCATTGGTTATACCATCAAAAGGGTGGGCTTGTTAAAAGATCCACAGAAGGTTAACGATGTTGTTTCATCGGAGTATCCCAATTGTATGTTTGATATCAGTAGATTTCTAATATTATCTGGATATTTGTTGTGTTTTATCAAAGAAATTTTTTTTAGTAGTGTTTCATTCATTATTGAACAAATTGTGATAATGTATAAATTGTTGGATTCATGTTAGGATGCCTTCTGAGAGATGAATAAATGTTTTAATAGAACACCAATATTTAACCTACATGTGCCAGCTGTGGAGTACACAATGTATTATGATTCTTCTATAAATTTACAAGTAGATGCATTAAAGAATGGAGATATATTAGTGGTGTATTTTTCCTTGTTTTTGAGGTATCAAAAATTCAACTACACGACATATGACCTTGAGTCAGAAACAATTTTTATTCATTAATGTGTGGTTTGAACTATTATTCAAAAGATAATATTACAATTCATATTGATAAAAATGGATAATGAACTTATTTTCAATGGCATACATGAAAATATTACAGTATATATAGTTTTATTATATGAAATTATTTGATTTTGAAAAAACATATATACCCCTAAAGTGGGAAAATGTTTCTGATGTTATGAGAATAAAACTCAATCCCAAGTAGTATAAGGGTCATGTAATTAGTGGAATATAATGATATTACTAGATTATATGAATGTGGTGATTCAAGATATTTTGAAGAAGATGAATTTCATTTTAGTTGTTGTGGATTAAGCTCTTTTGAGAAGGATTTGTGACAAACAATATGACAGTATAAAATGTTTTACCAATAGATAAACCAATTGTTAATGGGAGAATACTTCATAATAGTTTACAAATGATGATAATGAGATTATCTATGTCAGGAATCTTAATTTAATATCTATGATCAAAATTTTGGATCTAAATCATATGTTTCAGGCCTTGAAGTGGTCACCACACCCTTGTTCGTTAAAAATTTACAATGACAAATGACCATAGTTTTATTGGATGGGTTTGAAAAAAGGGATAATTGGATTCATGAAAAGATGATACACCTATTAGGAGTGAAGTAGGGGAATAAATGACCTAGTGGATTGATACAATAGTTTACCATTACTGAATGGAATTAAGATGATATCATTATGGAACATATGGTGGGTATCCAGAGGAAAACATGGACGAATGATGCTAATTAATTGATTGTGGATTTTTTGATGAAGGTAGAACATTTTTTTCATATAAGGATGAATTTTAATTTGAATATGTTATATTTAAAATATATTCCTTCTAATTGGTGTGAAACAGACAATTTTTTTTTCAAAAAATTACTTCTATTTTACATCATGCTTTTGGATGGGATTGTAGAAGGTGCTACATATATAGGTTTTATTGAGGGTGATATTAACCCAAAGATTGAAGAGTAGTCCAAGAATACTATACATTTTTTGGAGAACGTGTATGAAAAATTAATATTTGGCATCAAAGGATCTTGGCATAGGAACATAGATTTAGTGTATTTTCCTATAACAATAGTTTTCAACAATAATATATATGGAACCATACGAGGATATTTATTTCATGAAGTGAAAATCAACATTATTTTGGTAATAGAAATGTCATTATGATTTTTTTGGATCAAGGAATATGAATGAAATAATAGAAAATGTAAAAAATATTTAGGTTTCTATTAATACGGCTCTTAGTAGAAAAAAAAAATCATATGAAAAATGGTGTCGAAGACCCCTAGAGTTTATAGTGAGTGATCTTGTATTTTTTCAGGTGACTCCAATGTCTTGTCACTATATTACAAGGATACATGGAATATTAGGACCCATGTTCGTTGGATTGATTCTGGGGGTGGAGTGACTTGGGATGTTGATGTACCGATGTGATCTTCCACAAAATTAAATTTATTTTCATGATGTTTTCCATGTGTCAAAACTACGCTGCCATCACCAAGATCATTCTCATATAATTGACATGGAGGATTTTGATCTATGTATTTATGTATCCTTTTAGGAGTATCTGATTAATGTGTTGGATCATAGTGTGAATATTTTTATGGGAATAACCATTCTTATAGTTCATGTAATATAGAAACAAGACCATTAGTAGGAGGAACCATGGGAATGAAAATCAGATATGAGGGCTCAGAGGCCATATATTATTGTCGTAAAATATATTATATTCATGAGAGTAGAGCTCAATGTTATGTTATTATAAGGTGGGTATATTATAGTATACCTATAATTATCTAGAGTTGGATTCAGATTTTTTATATCTACTACATTCATTAGTGTTGATATCATTTTATATGATTTTTTTAATAGGTATTTATTGATGGATTTTTTGGGGAAAATTATACCATGGGGGCCATGAACAGTTGGTGCACAATAATGGAAAAACTGATTAGCCTAGCCCAAGAAAATTATTCGACCATTGAATATTGATTTTTTTCATCGTGGGCACATGGATTTTCAAATAAAAACCCTCATGGGAGTATCTATAAAACCCAATATAAGAGTATCAGAATTTATGCACATCATTATGGGAATCTAAGAACCCCTTCCTAAGAAACTGTGCCTATGAATTAATTTAATGTGTAAATTAGTTTTAATAATAAAAATACCGCCATTTTAATATCGAATCTACCATATTCCTTGTTCATTGACATTGGAGATATGAATATTGTTTTTAAGCCTTCCCTACCATTATTTTTCATGATTAGAAGCCTAGATCATAGATACACACCCCTACTAGTATATGGAATCATTTAAATTGATTTCATAATAATTCTCCATTATTCCTCCCTTAGTTGAATGATGTTATTTTTAATATATTGGATTAGATATAGATATTTCATTGTAGATCTAAATGAGGAATTATATATAATGATATATATTCTATGGATCATGATCTATTTGACATTGATTATTATTTTATATCTCGATCCTATTCTTCATGGTAGTGCCACTCAAATTTGGGGAACATCTATTGGGTGATTTTCCTTCAATGAAATGAGGTAAGTGGTTTATCATCGCAATATTATAGTATTTATTTAAATATTATATATATAATTTTAGGAATTCTTTTAGATAAATAGAAAAAAAAATTATTTTAATTAATTTACTAGGTAAATTAATTAATTAAGAATATATTAAATTCATTTTTTAGAGTTATGGATTTGGAGATAATTATTTAGATAATTAATTATGAAATATATGGGTTGGTTATTTGGAGAAAATTAATTGATTAATTAATAATGATTTATTAATATTTAGATTTATGATAATTAATTTGTGGAATTTATTATTTTATTTTGAGTTGAATGTTTTCATGAATTAATTTATGGCTTAGTTAATGGGATTGATTTAATTAATTAATTATGGAATTAATTAATTGGGTTTGTGTGATCAGATAATTATTGAGGTCCCTAATGTAAAATCATGTCTATACTAAATATTTGAATGGGAGAGATGGGGATATTTAATTGCTGGAATAATTATGTGATGAATGATAACATGGTGATTTATTATTTAATTAATGAATCTGAACATGGTCATTCTAATGTATATGGAATGTATGGTTTCATAGTCATAGTGTTGTGATTTATATTGTAACACCCCAGGATTTCATATTGTGTTATTTCTTAAAAATAATTCAATAACTTGCACTACACGCAACACTGAGTTCAATCACACCATGACGTACAAATAAATGCCATTAAAAGTGGTCATGAATAGTATTTACTACATTTTGAACTTTATATAATCCTTATAATTTTAGAATCTCTATTATGAGTTTCTTAGTCATAATGCAAGAACAGATTCATTTTCAGTATTGCACTTTTATCAACTTTTAATAGTGAAACCTTTTTAAATAAAATATATTAAACTATCTGAATAAATTGGGAAATCAAAAAATTTAAATTGAAACATCCCAAGCTTCCACGGTACGCTTTTCTTTGAATAAAATAGTAGCGTGTGTTGTACGCAACCTTGAGTTTTAACACACGCCACAACCAATCAAACTAGCCGTTATGAATAGTAATATCTAAATTTTGAAATTATATATATTTTATATTTTAAACTGAACTTCATTTTTGGATTCGGAATATCGAATTTAGCCTAAGGTGAAATTTTGGTACTTTTCGGATAACTTTCATATTTTGATGAATAGTGAAAATTACTAAATTTTAATTAAAAACAACTTTTTTAATCAAAATAATTAATAGTGATAAATTGTGAATTTGAGTGGTTTTAAAGTATATTTAGAATATATTTTTACCATTTAATATAATGTTGGTCATTGTACATAATTTTACAATTAAACAGAACATAAACAAGTGTCAATCTTTTGATAGTTATTACCTCTTAAAAACACGCTTTTTGTTTTGACAGCGGGAATTAATTTCAAATTAATTTCTGCCACTTCTGTGTTTCGAATTTAGAAAAATAGATTCCATATTTCGAATCAGGATGTCCAAATTGTGTAAATAGGTAACTTTTATTTTTAGACATTTTGAATAATTACTGTGGTAAATGTTTATTTACCATGGTTAAGAGTAAATCCGGTAAATAAGGGTTAAAAAAATAATATTATAATAATACAAAATTACCCTACTACGTGTCCTAACCTTATTGGTGGACACATACCCGACCATGGGCATCCTTGGGTCGATTTGGGGACCCCTTGGAGCCACTTGTATGTGGTAGGGACACATTATATTAATAAAGTAAAAATAAAAAAAATGGCATAAGCTTACATCTTTTAGAAGAACAATTTTTACATAGGGTTATACATGTTGGATTTTCGATTATAAATATTCATTATAAAGATAAAAGGATTTCCTACATAATGATATTTTATTTATAATTTTTAGACATCAAATAATTTAAATTATTAATGACACAATAATAA
Organism: Viscum album; assembly: GCA_963277665.1. Classification (NCBI taxonomy): domain Eukaryota; kingdom Viridiplantae; phylum Streptophyta; class Magnoliopsida; order Santalales; family Viscaceae; genus Viscum; species Viscum album. The sequence continues at coordinate 1,973,542,608 of OY728132.1, forward strand.
TGCAATGTTTACCTCATTAATAAATCATTTAAATAAATAAGATTATAATGATTAAAATATTATATAAAACCTGTCCAATTCTTATTGGTTGATGTTATTTAGAATATGAGTCATCTTATCTTCGACCTCAATTATTTTTGAACCATTATAAACCGAATTTAATTATATTATAAAGTAATACTTTCACACTTTCCTAAAGAGCCCCTCCTCTCCCTTATAAAAGGAGACCAATTCTACTCATTCTTCACACCTCTCAAGCCACTTGGATCGTCCAAAATCTGCCCAAATAAGCTCCCCACATCCCTATCCTCCTCCTTGAAGCTTCCCCTTAGGCAGAAAGCATTTCAAGAAGACCTTTGGTTCCAACCAAAGTGAGTTACCTAAATTAAAGGTAACGATTTCTCTTAAATTATTTTCATTTATTTTGCTTCTCCAACCCCCAAACTCTTTTTACTTCCTTTCTTTTGTAACAAAAAAAAGTATCCTCAATATACTAGGATGTTTTTATATGAAGTATTCGAACTACACATACACACACCTCCATCTAATGGATGATGAACATAATGTTTCTGTGAATGGAAAACTAACGCCTCACGAAACGAAGATTGTTCAAATACATCTTACCGCCTCTCATGGTGGCCATTATGATGGCACTGTAATTAAGTGTGATATTAATGATACATATTTTATATATAACCTTCTGTAATTCCATTTTATTTCATACCATTATTCGTTTCATGTTGTATATACGTACGATAATTTCATTTGAGGAAGTGCGGACTACCGCCCCCTTAAAATGATATGACTCGTTCATACCACACATGGAACATATAAAGAATGGTGTTAAAAAACATAAGTAACATATATAAAATATTATATTATACTGGAATAATAATATACCTATGTATCATTTGGATTCAATTCTTTTAAAATGAAAAATTAAATGGAAGTAGCGTTCGTGCGTACGTACGGACTACCGTCTCCACGAACACGATGAGATCCATCCTCCATCGTATCCATTCAAGTATTATTCTCATTTTAGGATAAAAATAATGTTAATATCATTCTTATTATGAATAAGATATAATATATCCATTACAAACATGTCTTACGTAACCAAACATTTAAGAAGAACAAATCAATTATCACCCGAAACGACGATAATACTAAGATATTATTAATAAAGCAATGTTAAAAGATCATATATGATATCATATTGATGTATATGATTATTGTATAATTTAATAAATTTTTTAATTATTATACAGGAGGTTAACATACCATCGACTAAGGGAAAGATCAAGGTAATGGATTTTCTTATCTCACTTTCAATTCCGTGAGATTTCCATTGTTCGCCACTAAATTATTGAAAGTGGTGTATTTTGTACTGCCATTTGATATATATTATCATGATTATCTTTATATTCATGTTATTTGGTAAATAATTTGGTGTTTATTAACTTTTGGCCATACGACTCAGTTGATTAACGTGGTAAGGAGTTTCCTATCTAGCTCTTAATTTCGTGAGAATTCCATTGTTCACCACTTAATTATTACATGTGGTGTATGTGTACTGCCCATGATTGTATTCATTGTGTAATATACTTTAATTTATGGGTATTTACATAGTCATGGTATGATCCTTATTTCATGGTTGTTTGTTTCGTAAGTTACCAAATCAATAAGGGAATTTGAGATTTCAATTTCCACTCATTCGTCTTTACGCATATTTCATTGATTATGTTACTCCAAGATTATGTGTGGAATCACTATTCATTTGATTATGTCATAATTTCCACTCCCCTTCTTGTGGATATACTTTTGATACACATAATCACTCCATTGATAATTCTCAAGTCATTAATATGAAATTTGATAAGAGTAATTTTAACTCTTTCACCATTTGTTGAGTTAAACATCCAATTCGTTGGTGTTGTTTCTACAAGAATATGTGTGAATATCCTTTGATTGTTTTACACTGAATATTCAATCATATTTAGTGTATTTATATTTTTTTCACACATAATTATGTCGTTGATTTATCCTTAACCTAAGGATACGGCCTTTATGACAGATTTCATCTCAATTTACATTCAACTGAGACTTCTTTGTTGATATACACCAAATCACTTTTATGTGGTGTATATAATGTACTTTGACATAGTATATCATGAATCCCTTTATTCTCATGATATTACAAATTTTTAATTACCTCAAATATTTGTATTCAAGTGTCTCTCTTTTGGTTAGAATCTCTAACCAAAATACCATTTTAAAATGTTTTAAAGACTTATTCTTCTATATCTTGCTCATTAATGTACATGTTTTAAAACTGGTTTTAAGGATTTATTTATATGGACATTAAAGTTTTAAATTTAAAACTCCTTTTAAAAGTTTCAAAGTGGTATGGGACACTTTGATTCAAAAAATCTATTCTTGACAAATAGTGTGACTATTAAATGATTTCAAGAAAAGGGGGATATTTCCCTCAAATAGTTTTGATGATTATTTTCATCTATGTCAACATCCTTCATTATTCATGATTGAGGTTAATGTGATACAATACAATCTTCCATATTGTATCAAATGAGTTATGTTTGACTGTGGATGTTCTATTTTTATACTATTCATGGTTTGTGGTTAAAGTATTGACATTTCGTGTGCTAGTTTTAATACGAATGTTTATTTTATGTTTAAACCTATTCATATGAGGAATGAATTGGACTTAATAAGTGACGGGTGGAGCCCGCTATATTTCCTCGATGCATCGGTAGGTCTCATGAGACAAACTAGTGTCTTGGCACAAGGCCTTGGCAAAATCTTATTTATAGTCTTGGCACGTGGCCTTGGCTATGTGGTTATAATAGTCTGGCATTATGCACTCCATCATTATGAAAGTAGATATTGATATTGCATGTGATCATTCTACTAGTAGAATATCCATGTGAGTAAGTAAATGGCATTAATTCATTTTACCTTTACAATTTTATGCTGAAGTTCAAGTTTAAAAGGCTTTTGTTTTAGTTATAATTGCCTTAAGTGTTTATGCTTATTTATGAATGCTTCTGCTATAATGTTATCCTTACTGAGCATCTGAGCTCACCCCTTTCAATGTTTTATTTTTTTCCCAGGATTATGAAGAAGTAATTTATGAATGACCTGCAGGGATAGTATGAGGGGATATAAAGACAAGATGTTTTTTTGATGTAATGTAAAAATTTATGGATGTATCTAGTTATTCCAAGGCTACTAAACTAATCGGTCTTTCGAGACTTGATCTTTCTCGTGATCATGCCAATGTTATGTAATAATGCACCGACTCTAGGTAATTAGGGTCGGGGCGTTACAGTTGGTATCAGAGGAAGTTTAGTACAAACCTTGGTAGCTAGATTTAGATAAACTCTGATTAGAGCACGTAGACCTAAGATGAACTTTGAGGATTAGTATAAATGAACTTCCTAGAATTTTGGTATTGTAGAGATTTTGTGAGTTTTCCGAGCAATACATCCCTGTCTGGATACGAGCAGGTAGAGGCGGCTCTGGCACATATGTACCTAGGGGTAAAACCTGAAAACACCGCTTTGAGCTAGACTCAAACGGGAACTGGTGCACGAAAATGGGCCTTGCTGCACTCTTGGTTACGACACTCCCGGGGGATATGCTTAGGATAATTTACATTTTCTTTACGAACCGATTTATGTAATATATACATAAGATGAGAGTAAATGACCTTGGTTAATCCTAATATGTTTCAAATTGAGAATATGGTGACATTTTAATCTCTAAATGATTTTACGACTACTATTACTCACACAATGCTTTCTGGTTTTAGTCAATGGCTGGATTTCAAGGAAGTCATAGTGACTTTGAGAATGATGTACAAGGTGGGAACGGTGGTGGCGATGAGCAACAAAATGGACAGTAGATAGGCGTAAAAGATATCGTCTTTATGCCAAATCAGTTTTCCAAAAATATGATCAACAAAATATATATTAACCAACTCCCAGACTCAACAAGGAAGATAAAGGTGATAAACGATAAGATCTCCAGCAATGGAGACCATGGAGAAAAGAAACCTCAATTTTCATCATGCAGGAAATGTGGAAAGAGACACCCAGGAAAGTGTCTCAATGGGACAACGAAATGTTTTACGTGCAGGAAGGAAGGACATAAAGTGAAGAATTGCCGAAGAAAAATGAAGAGTACTATGGAAGAAGATAAAAATGGTCCCAAGAGTCCATTTACAGTCATTTGCCGTAAATATAGTGGACCTGGCCATTACCCGAGTGAATGTCCAATTCTATAGGATATATTCATGGTCAAAGAAGAAGCTATGTGGAAATAAATGGTTGTAGAAAAATTTAAAAAAGTATTAGCACTCCTTGTTGATGGGTTTACCTTGGAATAATTTTCTCTTGTATTTGTAACCCCACAGTTTGCCATGTGAGAATGATATTTGAGGAAGAATTGTCTCTTCTCTTGTGGATATAGGTATAAATAACCATTTGGTTTTATATGATCATTGGGGTTTGAGAAAATGATAAGTTATTATAATTTGGGATGAAAATGGAAAGTATGATATAACATTTGTGGTTAAATTATGTTATTTTGAGGAATTTATCTCATTTTGGTAATATTTTAAAATATAGTTTTTGAAAAAGGACAACACGTAGACCGTGTGACAACCCATCGCGTCGGACAAAGCTGTGGGAATCGAACCCACAACCAAAGTGCGATTGGGATTTATCGCCTACCACTTGACTACGTGAAGTCCCTGGTTAGTGTGACGATTTTTTTTGTTAAATGATTTTATTGATCAATAATAAGATGATTTGGGTTCTTATTTCTTATCAAATGAATACCCTTGGTATAGGAAAATTATTTGGTGATTAAGTGATAAATGTTATTTTGGAAGATGTTCGTTTTGTTATGAACACTATATGCCCAAGGAAAATAGAATACAATGAGGTTTCATTTGTAGAATAATGGTGGATTTTTATCTACGTTTTTATTGTTGATTTATAGTGATTTGGGTTATTTATGGAAATGATTAACCTATAACAGAGAATATGTGATGATGTTAATTACTTTTAAGTATGTGACTTTAAGAGTATTTGATGTCATTTGGAGATACAATGTAACATGGGAGACTACATAATCAAATTCTTCTATGTTTTGGGTTTTAATATTAGTTTGGATTATATTAAAGGATTTTGAGGACAATTCGTTATCGAATGGTATCTATTTAACTTTGGTGAATTGTTGGTTTAATTTGAGAAATTATGATTAGTGCATATTTATCTCAATGAATATCCTTTTGGGGGATCATTAGATCATTCACTAACCATTTTGTTTTTGATTAATCTTCAATGACAATGTAAATATATGGTTTATCCTACATGGATCATGTGATTCTATAGAAGTTTATTCTAGTTCTTCCAGTGTGGCCATGTCTTCTTGAATACTCATCGTTTAAAAAAAATTGAGTTAGTGGTGGAAATTTATTAAAGAATGAAAATCTACATAAAATTTAAGTATATCTCATAATGTTCTTAGTCAATATCATAAATGAATTCCTCTTCCTTATGTAATGTAATTTAAAAAAAATAAAAAATAAAAAATGGTGTCCTAGATGGTACATTAAATCATCACTAATTTATGGCTTTGGGATTGTTGGCCTTTTCATAGCCATGTTCTCTACCACTCTCCATCAGATAATTGATGGTTAGATTTCTCTTCCATATCCATATTTTCCTACATGGAACCCTAGTATGTGTTATTTTTGGTAATCTTCAGACTTTCCACTCTTTATAGAGGCCTCATTAATTCATTTTTCGATGTGGGATTTCAACTAAGATATTTTGAAACGTCAAAAATGTGTTATCCCAATACCCTATGTTTTCTTGGACCGATGGTATTTCAAATCATCATAGATTGATGAGTTTAAGGACCTCAATTTTAAACTTGTTTGTGATGGATGAACTCAATCACTACCTATAAATATTTACATTTTTCCTCAAATTATATGTCTCTAATTGCCACCAATGTTCTTCTAATCGAGATCATAATTTGGTGGTGACCCTTTCATTTCTCTTTTCCTTATATTATGACTAAATTTTAGTAACCCAATTTCCAATGTGGTTTTTCCCACAAATATATTTTCTACTTTCAACCTTTTATTTTCGAAAAACAATTTCAAATTGTGAGGACGCAATTTATTGAAGGAGGGGAGAATGTAACACCCCAGGATTTCAGAGTGTGTTATTTCTTAAAAATAATTCAATAACTTGCACTACACGCAACACCGAGTTCAATCACACCATGACGTACAAAAAAAGAAATTAAAAGAGGTTATGAATATTATTAACTACATTTTTGAACTTTATATAATCCTTATAATTTTAGAATCCCTATTATGAGTTTCTTAGTCATAATGCAAGAACAGATTCATTTTCAGTATTTCACTTTTATCAAATTTTAATATTGAAACCTTTTTAAATAAAATATTTTAAACTATCTGAATAAATTGGGACATCAAAAAATTTAAAATGAAACATCCCAAGCTTCCACGGTACGCTTTCCTTTGAATAAAATAGTAGCGTGTGTTGTACGCAACCTTGAGTTTTAACACACGCCACAACCAATCAAACTAGCCGTTATGAATAGTAATACCTAAATTTTGAAATTATATATATTTTATATTTTAAAATGGACTTAATTTTTGGATTCGGAATATCGAATTTAGCCTAAGGTAAAATTTTGGTACTTTTCGGATAACTTTCATATTTTGATGAATAGTGAAAATTACTAAATTTTAATTAAAAACAACTTTTTTAATCAAAATAATTAATAGTGATAAATTGTGAATTTGAGTGGTTTTAAAGTATATTTAGAATATATTTTTACCATTAAATATAATGTTGGTCATTGGACACAATTTTACAGTTAAACCGAACATAAACAAGTGTCAATCTTTTGATAGTTATTACCTCTTAAAAACACGCTTTTTGTTTTGACAGCGGGAATTAATTTTAAATTAATTTCTGCCACTTCTGTGTTTTGAATTTAGAAAAATGGATTCCATATTTGGAATCAGGATTTCCAAATTGTACAAATAGGTAACTTTTATTTTTAGACATTTTGAATAATTACTGTGGTAAATATTTTATTTACCATGGTTAAGGGTAAATCCGGTAAATAAGGGTTAAAAAAATAATATTATAGTAATACAAAATTACCCTAAAACGTATCCTAACCTTATTGGTGGACACATACTCGACCATGGGCATCCTTGGGTCGATTTGGGGACCCCTTGGAGCCAATTGTATGTGGTAGGGACACATTATATTAATAAAGTTAAAATAAAAATAAAAATGGCACAAGCTTACATCTTTTAGAAGAACAATTTTTACATATGGTTATACATGTTGGATTTTCTATTATAAATATTCATTAGAAAGCTAAAAATATTTCCTACATAATTATATTTTATTTATAATTTTTAGACATCAGATAATTTAAATTATTAATGACACAATAGTGATTCAATGTTTACCTCATTAATAAATCATTTAAATAAATAAAATTATAATGATTAAAATATTATCTAAAACCTGTCCAATTCTTATTGGTTGATGTTATTTAGAATATGAGTCATCTTATCTTCGACCTAAATTATTTTTGGACCATTATAAACCGAATTTAATTATATTATAAAGTAATACTTTCACACTTTCCTAAAGAGCCCTTCCTCTCCCTTATAAAAGGAGACCACTTCTACTCATTCCTCACACCTCTCAAGCCACTTGGATCGTCCGAACTCTGACCAAATAAGCTCCCCACATCCCTATCCTCCTCCTTGAAGCTTCCCCTTAGGCAGAAAGCATTTCAAGAAGACCTTTGGTATCAGCCAAAGTGAGTTACCTGAATTAAAGGTAACGATTTCTCTTAAATTATTTTCATTTATTTTGCTTCTCCAACCCCCAAAATATTTTTACTTCCTTTCTTTTGTAACAAAAAAAAGTATCCTCAATAGACTAGGATGTTTTTATAAGAAGGATTCTAACTATCCATACACACACCTCCATCTAATGAATGATGAACAGAATGTTTCTGTGAATGGAAAACTAACGCCTCACGAAACGATGATTGTTCAAATACATCTTACCGCCTCTCATGGTGGCCATTATGATGGTACTGTAATTAAGTGTGATATTAATGATACATACTTTATATATAACCTTCTGTAATTCCATTTTATTTCATACCATTATTTGTTTCATGTTGTATATACGTACGATAATTTCATTTGAGGAAGTGCGGCCTACCGCCCCCTTAAAATGATATGACTCGTTCATACCACACAAGGAACATATAAAGAATGGTGTTAATGAACATAAGTAACATATATAAAATATTATATTATACTGGAATAATAATATACCTATGTATCATTTGTATTCAATTCTTTTAAAATGAAAAATTAAATGGAAGTAGCGTTCGTGCGTATGTACGGACTACCGTCTCCACGAACACGATGAGATCCATCCTCCATCGTATCCATTCAAGTATTATTCTCATTTTAGGGATAAAAATATTGTTAATATCATTCTTATTATGAATAAGATATAATATATCAATTACAAACATGTCTTACGTAACCAAACATTTAACAAGAACGAATCGATTATCACCCGAAACGACGATAATACTAAGATATTATTAATAAAGCAATGTTAAAAGATCATATATGATATCATATTGATGTATATGATTATTGTATAATTTAATAAATGTTTTTATTATTATATAGGAGGTTAACATACCATCGACTAAGGGAAAGTTCAAGGTAAGGGATTTTCTTATCTCACTTTCAATTCCGTGAGATTTCCATTGTTCGCCACTAAATTATTGAAAGTGGTGTATTGTGTACTGCCATTTGATATATATTATCATGATTATCTTTATATTCATGTTATTCTGTAAATCATTTGGTGGTTATTAACTTTTGGCCATACGACTCACTTGATTAACGTGGTAAGGAGTTTCTTATCTCGCTCTTAATTTCGTGAGAATTCCATTGTTCACCACTTAATTATTACATGTGGTGTATGTGTACTGCCCATGATTGTATTCATTGTGTAATATACTTTAATTTATGGGTATTTACATAGTCATGGTATGATACTTATTTCATGGTTGTTTGTTTCGTAAGTTACCAAATCGATAAGGGAATTTGAGATTTCAATTTCCACTCATTCGGCTTTACGCATATTTCATTGATTATGTTACTCCAAGATTATGTGTGGAATCACTATTCATTTGATTATGTCATAATTTCCACTCCCCTTCCTATGGATATACTTTTGATACACATAATCACTCCATTGATAATTCTCAAGTCATTAATATGAATTTGATAAGAGTAATTTTAACTCTTTCACCATTTGTTGAGTTAAACATCCAATTCGTTGGTGTTGTTTCTACAAGAATATGTGTGAATATCCTTTGATTGGTTTACATTGAATATTCAATCATATTTAGTGTATTTATATTTTTTTCACACATAATTATGTCTTTGATTTATCCTTAACCTAAGGATACGGCCTTTATGAGAGATTTCATCTCAATTTACAATCAACTGAGACTTCTTTGTTGATATACACCAAATCACTTTTATGTGGTGTATATAATGTACTTTGACATAGTATATCATGAATCCCTTTATTCTCATGATATTACAAATTTTTTAATTACCTCAAATATTTGTATTCACGTGTCTCTCTTTTGGTTAGAATCTCTAACCAAAATACCATTTTAAAATGTTTTAAAGACTTATTCTTATATATCTTGCTCATTAATGTACATGTTTTAAAAATGGTTCTAAGGATTTATTTATATGGACATTAATGTTTTAAAATTAAAACTCCTTTTAAAAGTTTCAAAGTGGTATGAGACACTTTGATTCAAAAAATCTATTCTTGACAAATAGTGTGACTATTAAATGATTTCAAGAAAAGGGGGATATTTCCCTCAAATAGTTTTGATGATTATTTTCATCTATGTCAACATCCTTTATTATTCATGATTGAGGTTAATGTGATACAATAAAATCTTCCATATTGTATCAAATGAGTTATGTTTGACTGTGGATGTTCTATTTTTATACCATTCATGGTTTCTGGTTAAAGTATTGACATTTCGTGTGCTAGTTTCAATACGAATGTTTATTTTATGTTTAAACCTATTCATATGAGAAATGCATTGGACTTAATAAGTGACGGGTGGAGCCCGCTATAGCTCCTCGATGCATCGGTAGGTCTCATGAGACAAACTAGTGTCTTGGCACAAGGCCTTGGAAAAATCGTATTTGTAGTCTTGGCACGAGGCCTTGGCTATGTGGTTATAATAGTCTGGCATTATGCATTCCATCATTATGAAAGTGGATATTGATATTGCATGTGATCATTCGACTAGTAGAATATCCATGTGAGTAAGTAAATGGCATTAATTCATTTTACCTTTACCATTTTATGCTGAAGTTCAAGTTTAAAAGGCTTTTGTTTTAGTTATAATTGCCTTAAGTGTTTATGCTTATTTATGAAAGCTTCTGCTATAATGTTATCCTTAGTGAGCATCTGAGCTCACCCCATTCAATGTTTTATTTTTTTCCCAGGATTATGAAGAAGTAATTTATGAATGACCTGCAGGGATAATATGAAGGGATATGAAGAAAAGATGTTTTTTTTGATGTAATGTAAAAATTCATTGATGTATCTAGTTATTCCAAGGCTAATAAACTAATCGGTCTTTCGAGACTTGATCTTTCTCGTGATCATGCCTATGTTATGTAATAATGCACCGACTCTAGGTAATTTGGGTCGGGGCATTACATATATAATTTTAACATGGTCATTATAATGTGTAAGGTATGAATGTGATCATGGTCATTTAGTTATGTATTAAAAATTTGAACATTTTCATTCTGATGTGTAATTTTTTAATGGTATCATGAACATTCATGTATTAATAAAATAATTGTAAAATAAAATTCTCAAATATAGTATGACCTGGTAACACATTAGAATATGAAATTAATTGAATAAATGATTGAGGCATGGGTGTATTTTTTATCTTTGGAGTTTTTATGGATAAATATAGATTAAAAAAATATGACAAATTTTTATATATTAAATTTAATTAATTATTATACAAATACAAAAAATATTATTTTTCTGGGCATTGTTCTAGATGCCATTAGTGTTGCCTATAATGTCGTTCTCACACCCAACTTGGTCTGCCTAATCAGTACCCAAGTAGACATTGTTTTTTTCTAGATAGGTTAAATGTATAGGACCTCAATAAGAAGGGAGAGATAGAATTCGTAATAGATTAGGGATGAATACATGGTTTGAGGCCAGATTGGGAATTATCAGTGTATATACTTTATATATTTCACATTAGACACTGGACAGATACATATCAAAGAATTGATTCGGGTTTTCTTGTATTTCCATATTGGTGTATCATGTAAAATTTTTAATTTTCACTGTTATATGTTAATCTTCTATTCTTAATTTATTTCCCCTTTCATATTAATCGAATAGTATATCGTGCAGTCTCTACATAATCGATATATGAGACCCTCGCTCATTGTCGGTAGACTCTATCATATGGGGAATATCGCCAGATGTCATGTGATATACTGGATTAGTGTATCAGTCAGTGGAACCCAATTTGGGAAATTACACATCATAATAAAAAATATGAAATAATTTGGTGGGAGATAATTACATTCACTATGTGTTGATAATACATCATACATACACATGGGTGATTTTTTCATCTTCCATTTGACCCTAATGCAGGTGGATAATAATTACAGAATTATTGTAATAGTATTTCAGTATATTATAGAAAATGATTTTATTATTTCATTATTAATTATTTATATTTAGATGAGGTAACAAATAATATTATGAAAAATAATCTGATTGGGTAACGTGATTAAATATTTTTTGAAAGAACTCCTTTCACTCTCAAATATTGAGGATCCTATAGTGGGTCTTTTGGGAAGACCACCGCCTATAGAATTTGAATAAGGAATTTAATATTGGTTTTTTTATATGGATCGTTGTGATATTTTGATTAAATTTTTTTAAAGAATATATTTTATATGTGCCCATTTATAAGGGAGGGAGTGGAAACACATAAAATTTCATAATGGATTAAAATATAATAATATCATTCATTAGAAAAATTCACCCTAATGGTTATAGAATTGAATAAAAATTAAATAGGCTTCAAATAAATTAACCTTTGGATATTTAGATAAGTTTTGGTGTAACATTATTCCTATGAAATATTATTAATCTATTTGATAAAGATTTTACATTAATACAGTAGTAATAACAAATTTAACCATTCTGTGTGAAAAATTATACCATAAGTACACAATTGACTCAAAAATTGATCATAGATGGTATTATGAATTTCATTCCATTCACATGAATTTTAATTAAATTTATCTATTATGTTTCAATTATATAATGATATATTATTATAAAACTTATTTATTATAAATTATTGTTCATATAATATTAATTTGACATTAATTATAAATATACAATGATTAAATTTCAAAAAAATCCTTTTACATGGGAATAATATTTTATATTTATCTTCAACAATCACAAAACCCTTAAACTCATTCAAATAATATTCAATTGTTATGTTAATAAAATCATTTATTTTATTATTCTATAAATTTATGTAATAACATTCCAGCTTTGCATAAATATTCAAGGTAATTATATAATTACTAAAAATAAGAAATAAAATTTCCCTATGAAAAATAATCATTGTGATAATTACATACTTATATATTCATGTAGAACTCTCTTTTTTCATTCTGTGAAAAATTTTATATTTATTATATAGAGTGTGAGACATTTCAATATTTATTGCATTAAATATTATAACAATAATATTGATGGAAGGCTATCACATAACAAAAAATCATTGAGCCCAATTTGATAATATTCAAATTATATTCATGAAATTGTAATATTTTTGCAAAATGGTTATGTTGAAAATTATTTGTATCCACAATTATTCAATTTACCCTTGACTGAGATGATTATTTTTTCCATTATTACAATTTATAATAAAAAATAATAAATGGGTCCCATTTACCAAATTTTACCATAATGATTAAACATATGTTATTATTTTATGTAATTAATATTTAGATTGAGGTATCATTAAATTTTAAAATATGTTCCCAAAATGCAATGAAAATAACTTCAAAGAAAAATATGGTTTGAAGCCTAAAATATGCTGAATTCATAACCCATGCATTGAAATTATATTATATTAATGGAAAAATATTAATAAAATTGTATTATATATCCATTTTACTAAAATCATCTACACATAGAGAAAAATTTAATTTCTTAACAAAAAACAAATTTCCTGAATTACAAAAAAAATTCAAAAAACATCATATTATCTATAAAAATGTATTATATAATAAATTTAAATAGAAATTATTTTCCCATTTAAAATAAATATATTAATTATAATATAATATAACTGATTTCACATTAATCGTTTTAATAAATTAAATATGTACATACATAATAAAATTATGATTTCTAAATGAAATAAATAGTTATCAGTATTAACTGAAAATTATGTATTATTAAGAAATATTAGGTATTTTTTCAACAATTTATTTTTAATATGATAATTTTAAAAATACTATATAGTTTTTAAATAAATTCATTAAATATTCCAAAAAATGATAAATTAAATTTTACCAAAGAAATCATTACACATCAATTTTGAATGGAATCTATTTTTATGTAAAATATTTCATGGATTAAAATTTATTTCTTATTTATTTGGAATTAAATAATATATTTTTAATGTGTAAGATATTATTATAAAATTAATAATGTAGTTAATATTGACTATATATGAAAATTTAATTTCATTGTAAAAATGATCATATTTTTATAATAACAATTTCTAGAAATGTTATGAGTTGGAAACAGTTCTGTTCACACTGAATATGTGGAGAAACAATCTTATGGATGAAAATTGTATCATCTACTATGACCATAAGAGTCTCATTTATATCTTTAATTAGATTGATATGAATCTAAGAAAAAGACATATGTTATATTTCTTCTAGGAATAAGTCGTAGAGATAGTGTATAATTTTTAAAATGGTATTGTTGTGGCAGATTCTCTCAGCAGGAGATCGAGTTAACAGCTACTGATTGAGGCATCAAAGAAGTTAGACTCACTTCATATATCCTTTATGGAAAATATTGAGGTATCTTATATAAAGAAGTTAGTAGTTTTCATTCCACTAATAGATTGGGTAAGAGAGTCACAACATAGAGATGAATATTGTGAGACTACACATACCTGGATGTCCCAAGGGTATTCCATAGTTGTATATTTTAATGTTGGGGAGGAAGTAAACAAATTTTAGAGGACGCACAGTAGTACTGGTGGAGTTGTGGGAGGAGTTGTTGTGAGGGTTCCATATATCTCTTTTGTTGTAATCCAGATCCTCTAATTTTATTACTTTTCCCCGGGGTTGAAGAAGGAAACAATAATATTTTTCTCGAGATGTCTCACTTGTCAGCAAGTGAAGGCCGAGAACCTATTCCCAAAAGGTTTGACACAACCCCATGATGTAACAGAGTAAAAATGTGAAGAAATATCGATTGACTTTGAGATGGTATAAACACATTCATGTATAGGGGATGATACAATTTTGGTGACCATAGAATGACTCACTATGTCGGACAACTTCCTACCCATTTTAGTGAATGGTTCAGTAGAGCGCTTAGGACACTCTATATACAGATGATTGTTCAACTCCATGGAGTGCCATCTAATATAGTCTCAAATCATGATGCTTGATTTATATCCTATTTATTTAAGGAATTGCCGGGGATTTTGTGAACTAGATTAACTTGAGCTCAACCATTCACCCTCAAAGTGATGGTCATAAGGAGCTGACTATATTGATTATGAAGGACATACTTCATGTTTGTGTCCTTGATTTTGGTCATAGTTTGAAGGACCACCTACCACAAGTGGATTTTACAAAAAAATAATAGCTACTTCTCCACCATTTGTATGTAGATATTCAAGGTATTTTATAGATAACTATGCAGGTGACAATTATGGTATACATACCCTTGGGAGTCAACAATTATGGGTCCAGAGATGGTACATGCTACCACAAAGAAGGTGAAAATCATATGAAAACAAATAAAAACTGCACAGAGCAGAAAAAAGTCCTATGATGATAAGAGGTAGAGACCCTTGGTGTTCAGGGAGGGTCCCACATATTTCTATGAGTCTATCATTGATGAGGGATAAAATGATTCATATATGTAGGTACGTTATCTTTGAGGGTCATTAGACCATTCATGATACTACATAGTGGGGGAATGGTTGCTTACCACTTGGCTCTACAGCCACAATAAGGGAGTGTGAGTAATGTCTTCCTTGTATCCAATCTGAGTTTATATGTGCAAAGTCCCTTATATTTTCATTGATCACGATGAATTGGAGATTTTCAATAGGAAAACATTCGCAGATTACTTGGTAGAGACGGAGGATCAACATGAGAGGATACATTGTGAATGATCAATTCCTATGGTGCATGTGTGTTTCCCGCACTAGAATCTTGAGGAGAGCATGTATGATTATGATGCCCAAATTCATTCATAGTACACCCTTTTTTATTATTAGCCTTCATTTTCAATTACTAGATCATAAATCATAGAAAGGGGGAGTAATTCAATACCCTATAATTCCATGTATATTTTTTAAAATTAAATGGGTTAATTTCGAGACTAGTCTCTATGAAGACATGTAATTCATAGTCCTAGAGTGACCATAAAATATTTTATAACTATTATTAGGGTCATTAAATAATAGTGCGAGTGGGTATTTGTATCTATTATACAAGTGCCCAGAACAAAAATTTGACGGAACCATTGAACATAGAGCATTTGGATTTACTTATAAAGGGGTTATCATTAGCTAGTACTGGCCAACAGTGAATTTATGTTTTTTTCCGTAAAGAAAATAATTATGTAATAACTATTTAATTTTAAAATTCTTATTACTCCTAAATGGTAAATTGGATTGGATATTTGATTGTACTATTGATATTTTATGGTGTGTTTCCCTTAGTAAGATATTAACCTTGACCGACAATAGTCAAAGGTGAATGATAGTTTTCATTATTATTTTTATGAAAAACTGTAATAAATTGAACATGATTTTTTTATTTTTTATTTTGAACATTCAAAACTTTTGTAGAGATATTGTATTGTAAGGAAAAAACTGAATTGTTTTTTCATAAATGAATCAACATAATGACACTGCTAAGAAACAGTAACAGAAAAGTGTTTCCCTTTTTAATGATTTATGTGGGAGACTGCCTATGAAACATTAGGAGAATCAATCTGAATCTATAAAGAATATACATAGATGAATAAGGAACAATGATAAATGAAAACTTCAACACTCTACCTAATCTTCGAGAGATCCCTTCCTTAATGAAGGATCATGGACCTTTGCAAATGGATATCCATCAATGCCAGATTGTTCCTGATATCAAACTCCAATTAGGTAGGGGTTTACATGGGTTAATGTAATTTTTTCCACAGTATTCATTCTAAACAAAGAATATGGATCATACAATGTATAGGTTGATATTCAGGTCATTTATCATTTGGTTAGAATTTTTTGATCTTAGGGCTTTGGATTGAGATAATCCATGATAAAATTGAAACCATCCCCATGTTATTTTTAAGTAAAAACTCTCACATGGAGGGTGCGGGTGGACATGAACAAGGCCAGAGTCTCTCCGAAGTGGACGTCATTGTGTTCTTCATGGATGAACCATTGAAATGGCATCATGGAGATTGTGGCAGTGATGGTGGACCCCTGAGGAGCTTATAAGCATATAATGTTTGGGAATTATACTACCAGAGTGATCCAGGTGGCCTATAGTGGTGGAAGTGAATTGTTGGATGCAGTTGTGGGAAAGTGGAATCAGTCATGAGCAAGTGGAGGCGACTAATGGAGGGTGTGAGTAGCTGCAGAAGGGAGGATGCAACCGCGTGTGGGTGGTGGCCCACCGAGGAGGGGAGTTCGTAGCGGTTTCGTAGGAGATGTTGACACACTTGCCTACATTTGGCAGTTGGTGGATGCATCCAACCATCCATATCCTTGGAGTGGACCACATTCATAGGTTGTGAAGTTCAACTAATACATGGTTCAATAGAGGACATGTTCATGAAGATGTCAGTCGGCCTTAATGGGCCTCATAGTGGTGGAAGCCGGTTACAAGTGGATGTCAGCGGTCGTTTATGGTGAAGAAAGGTTAGCTCACTCCCAACAAGCCAGGATGGATCTAGATAGAGTTCGGGTCGGCCCGCCTGTGTTGGGTTAGACCTGGACCCAACCGACTTATTCTATTTAAAAAGATCATAACATCCAAACCATATGCTCGACTGATGAGCCATTTGTTGCTTTGAAACCCTTGAGATGAGGATGATTTTCTGGAATTACTTATTGTGGATTTCATAGAAGTTGATATACGAAAAAAATATCAATGAGTGGACTCTACCATAATAAAATGCACTACGTGTGGGAATCCATGTGTTAGATGAGACCCGAAGACTTCAAACTAGAAGGTCTAAGTGAACATACTGGCCAAGTTGATAAGGGGTCCTATGTGGACCAGCTAATAGCATCTCAATGTGAACCACCTATAAGAGGCCCTATGTAAAAAATCTATAAGAGTCTTTATGTTGAAGATTTATATGCGGCTCTATTGGACCTGATTATTATGTCCTCAGTGGGTAGTGGCTTATAATGTCATGATAAACCCATGGTTTGGAGAGGCTCTTAGTGTCCCCCAAAAACTAGTGGTACACATCACAGATGAATACCATATAAATCAATAGTGTACATTATTACGTCTAATAGCCTTTCATTCAATAATTTAGATATACCTATGTGAGCTGACATTACCTTGTGCATACATTATTTTGCGGAATTTCCATTGTGTTTCGGTGTATTACTATGTATTGTGTTACTCATACCTACATGGAATTTTTCCACACATATCATGTCTGGTGTAGATGACATGCATTTAGACAGAGACATCGGTGGCCCGAGACTAGGAAGTTCCTAGTGAGATAGGATGGGAAGGTATTTCTTCTACATAATTTTTCAGCCACCCCTTACTTATCATTGTAGTTGGTTTCTCCTGGAAATAAATTTTCCTAGTTCATTTTTACTTTCTTATTTATTGTTTTTTTTGGGTTTGTATTCGAGACAATTTGACTTATAGCTTTTACCTTTACTGAGTGGTTTTTTTAGTTTCAAGCATGTTTTCATTTCCATATTTCATTGGATGTGGTGGTCTGTGTGTATGTGTGTAGATTTATTAAAGAATATGCTTCCTACTCAGGGGATTATACCTTTGGAAGTAGTCATCGGCCCCAAATCTTTGGGGGAGGTCTTGGGGTTTTCACGACACCGACGCAGGTGACGGTTTGTGACATCGTTCTTGAGAGTGTCTAACTAATGTAAGGGGGAGAATCATTGTAACATTGGTGGGTTTTTACTGTCTTTTGTGGTTGTAATCGAATATTATATCATCTTTTTTATTTAAATTTTTGGATTTTACTTGTGTATTGACATTTCATGAGATATGAGTGTACATGAATCATTATAGTAAATCATAGTTATTGTTAAATGCATCATTTTAGGAATGAAAAAAATTGTTTATGGGTAATTTATTGAACATGGACAATTTTACATTCATTATTAATTTAAAGTATAATGGTTTCTAAAACGAAATTGAGAATAATTGAATGAAAATTGATGAAAGATAAAAAAAATGTCTTCCTAAATGAAAAACGTGAATAATTAATAAAAATTTACCCTTATTTTTCATATCCTAGGTGTGGGATGGTTATGGGTAGTGACAAAACCTTAGTTTTTGACTATGTGGCTAGTGTTTTGAAATGTCCTTCTAATGATTTTTTAGTATCTCTAATAGGTAAACATATTTTTTTCAAATTATTTAATATGTTTTATCATTGGAATTATTGAAAGTACGCCTCCATTAATATTCTTATTAGGATGATAACTAATGTACTAGGAAAAGAATGATTATCTAGTGATGGAGATCGAGGCACCGATCATGTTGGATAAGGAAGAGTTGAATTCCAAAAAAACATGGTTCAGCTACTGAAATTCAAGGGAAGATTCTAGTTGAATTTAGTGATGAGTATGTGTGATATTATGTGGGGGTTCCTTTTTCAGCACCCTAATAGTTTTAATTGTCATGGTTGACTAAAGGAATGATATTTCTTTGTTGATTCCATAGATTCTATACATGACTATATGGAGTCACCTCTATATATCATGTTCATGTTTTCTTCTTACATGCTATGTGTATCAGCAAAGCACAACTAGGGCGTTCCGGAATATACTACACAGAATGATTGTATATTATAGAGGTACATATTAGAAATGTTTTTGAGAAAATATATATCGAGATTCTGAGATAGGAGATAGATACTAAGTTTATGAGGATGATTCATGGGAGTATGTATGTTTTGGACTATGCAAGAGATTTTATATATTAGTGATGCTTTTTACTAGCACCAATAAGAGACATAACATCTATTATGAAATGTTTTCAAGATGGGATTAAATGTTATATTATGTGCTAGGTTAATATTTTTTATTTAATATGTTTTCTATGTTGGTGGATTTGGATCTCATAGCTGAGGGGAATCTGAAGATGACTTCTAGTGCAGGACTGGTAGTTGTATATGGAATATCATAGTGAGGGGATTTTGAAGAGACCAATAATTAGTAAGAGGAGTTAAAAGTGAATATATTTTACTATCTAATTTTGTCACTAGGGATTTAAATTATTTTTATATTCAAATATGACTTATGAGATTTATTGATATTGTTTTGATTACCGATAGCTAAACAATATGAATATGAAGAATTGGTATACAATTCCCCGTATTAATGATATGTTTGACCTTTTATGAAGAGATTGTTCATTCCAAATGATGGACTTCAGATCGGTGTATCATTAAATTTGTGTATAGACTTCTCTTATATTAATGAAATCGTTTAGAAGATGGTATTTCCCATATGAGTTCATCATAATTCTTCTTGATTAAATGAACAAAGCTGTATTTTCTATTTCCATGATGATAAAAATCATCCATCTATACCTAGTTTGGTTTTTAGTTATATTAATTGATGAATAACATGTGTATTCCAAGACTTCTAGTGTTCATTCCCAATATCAAGGTAGCATCCTAGCTATATATATAGAATAATACATACTTCATGAAATGAATGTTATACTTATAGATCTATAATGTACACTTCATTAGTAATATCATCAAAAGGGTAGGCGTGTTAGATGATCTACAACCGATTAATTATGTTGTTTCATTGGAGTATCCCAATTTTCTGTTTGATATCAGTAGCTTTCAAATATTATCTGGATATAAGTTGTGATTTATCAAATAAATTTTATTGGGTAGTGTTTTATTCATTATTTAAAAAAATGGAATAATGTATGAATGGTTGGGTTCATGTTAGGATGCCTTCCTAAAGATGAATAAATCATTTAATGGAACACCAATATTTATTCTACATGAGCCAGGTGAGGAGTACTTCGTGTATTATGTTGCTTCTATAAATTTACAAAGAGATGCATTAAAGGAGGGAGATATATTAGTGGTGTATTTTTCCTTGTTGTTGAGGTATCAAAAATTCAACTACACAACATATGACCTTGAGTCAGAAACAATTTTTATTCATTACTGTGTGGGTTGAACTATTATTCAAAAGATAATATTACTATGTATATTGATCAAAATGGATTAATGTACTAATTTTCAATGTCATATATGAACTTATTACAGTATAGATTGTTTTAGTATAAGAAATTATTAGATTTTTTACAAACATATATACCCCTAAAGAGGGAAATGGTTTTTGAGGATCTGAGAATAAAACTCAATCTCAAGTGGTCCAAGGGTCTAGTAATGAGTGGAATATAATGATATTACTGGAGTAAATGAATGTGGTGGTTCAACATATTTTGAAGAAGATGAATTTACTGTTAGTTGTTGTGGATTATACTCTTTTGAGAAGTATTTGAGACAAACAATATGAGATTATATAATGTTTTACCTATAGATAAACCACTTCTTATGGAGAGAAGCCCTCATAATAATTCAAAAATGTTGATAATGAGATCACCTATGTCAGGAATCTTAATGTTGTACCTATGATCAATATGGTGGATCTAAATCATATTTTTCATGCCTTGAAGTTGTCACCACACCCTTGTGGGTTAACAATTAACCATAAAAATGACCATAGTTTTTTTGGATGGGCTTGAAAAAAGGGATAATTGGATTCGTGCAAATATGATATAGCTAACAGCAGTGAATTATGAGAATTAATGACCTAGTGGATTGATATAACTGTTTCCCATTACTGAATGGAATTAAGATGATATCTTTATGTAACATATGGTGGGTATCCAGAGGACAACATGGATGAATGATTCTATTTCATTTATTGTGGATTGTTTGATTAATGTAGAGAATTTTTCTTATATAAGGATGAATTTTCATTTGAATATGTTATATTTAAAATATATTCCTTCTAAATGGAGTGATATAGACAATTCATTCTAAAAAATGACGTGTTTTACATCATGCTTTTGGATGGTATTGTAGATGGTGCTACATATATAGGTTTTTTTGAGGGTGACATTACACCAAGAGAAGGAACAGTAGTCAAAGAATAATATACCTGTTCTTGAGGACATGTTTTTAGAAGTAATTTTATGAATCAAAGGATCTTGGGAGAGGAACATTGATTTAGTGGATTTTCTTATATCAATACTTTTCAAGCAACAATATAGGTGGAACCATACGAGAAAATTTATGGCATGCAATGGAGATCAACATTATTTTGGTAATAGAAAGGTCATTATGAGTTTTTTGAATTTACTTGTATGGATGAAATAATAGAGACGGTTAAACATATTTAGGTTTGTATTAATACGGATCTCAGTAGAAAAAATTCATATGCAAAATTGTGTCGATGACCCCTAGAGTTAATACTAAGTGATCCTGTATTTTATCAGGTGTCTTCAATTTCTTGTCACTATATGACATGGACACATGGAATATTAGGACCTAGGTTGATTGGATTGATTCTTGGGGTGGAGAGATTTGGGATGGTGAGGTACCGATGGGATCTTCCAGAAAATTAACTTTATGTTCATGATGTTTTCCATGTGTCCAATTACGATGGAATCATCCTGATCCTTCTCATATAATTGACATGGAGGATTTTGATCTATGGATTGATGTATCCTTTGAGGAGTATTTGATTAATGTGTTGGATCATAGTGTGAATATTTTCATGGGAATGACCATGCTGATAGATCATGTAATATAGAAATAAGACTATTAGCAGGAGGAACCATGGGAATGAAAAATCAGATCTGAGGGCTCAAGGGCCTTATATTATTTTCGTAGAATATATAATATTCATGGGAGTGGAGCTCAATGACGTGTTATTATAAGGTGGGTATATTATAATATCCCTATCATTATCTAGAGATGGATTCAGATTTTTTATATCTACTATTTTCATTAGTGTTGATTTCATTTTATATGGGTTTTTTTAATGGGCATTTTTTGATTGAATTTTTGGGAAAAAGGATACAATGGGGGCCTTGAACTGTTGGCGCACAATTATTGAAAAATTGATTATCCAAGCCCAGAATACTATTCAACCATTTAATATTGAATTTTTCATGGTGGGAACATGGTTTGTCTAATCAGGAACCTTCATTGGAGTATCTATAAAACCCTATAAAAGAGTATCACAATTTATGCACATCATTATTGGAATCCAAGAACCCCATCATAGGAAACTGTGAATATGAATTAATTTAATATGTAAATTAGTTTTGATAATAAAAATCACCCAATTTTAATATACAATCTACCATATGCCTTGTTCATTGACATTGGATCTATGAAGATTGTTTCCAAGCCTTCTCAACCTCTTTTTTTCATGATTAGACGCCTAGATAAATGATACACACCCCTACTAGTGAGTGGAATATTTTTGATTTATTTCAAAATAATTCTCCATTATTCCTCCCATCATTGAATGATGTTATTTCTAATATATTGGATTAGATATAGATATTACATTGTGGATCTAGATGAGGAATTATATATAATGATATATATTCTATGGATTATGATATATTTGACATTGATTACTATTTTATATATAGATCCTATTATTCATCGTATTGCCACTCAAATTTGGGGGGCATCTATTGGGTGATTTTCCATCAATTAAAAGAAGTAAGTGGTTTATCATTCCAATACTATAGTATTTATTTTAATTTTTTATATATAATTGTAGGATTTCTATTAGATAATTAAAATTTATTTTCTTTATTTTAATTAATTAACTAGGTAATTTAATTATTTAAGGATATGTTAATTTGGGGTTTTTAGATTTATGGCTTTGTAGATAATTATTTAGATAATTAATTATGAAATATATGGGTTGGTTATTTGGAGATAATTTTTAGATTAATTAATAATGAGTAATTAATATTTAAAATTATGATAATTAATTTTTGGAATTTATTATTGGATTATTAGTTGTATATTTTCATGATTTAATTTATTTATTAGTTAATGGGATTGATGTAATTAATTAATTAAGGAATTAATTAATGTGTCTTGTGTAATAAGTTAATTGTTGAGGTCCCTAATGGAAAATCATGTCTATAATTAATTTTTAAATTTTTAATGGGAGAGATGGGGATATTTAATTGATGGCATAATTATGTGATGAATGGTGATCTGGTGATTTATTATTTAATTAATGAATCTGAACATGGTCATTCTAATGTATATGGTATGAATGGTGTCATAGTCACAGAGTTGTGATTTATATAATTTTAACATTGACATTATAATATGTAAGGTATTGATGTTAACATGGTAAATTAGATATGTTTTAAAAATGGGAACATTATCATTCTATTGGGTAATTTGTGAATGGTATCATGCACATTCTTGTATTAATTAAATAATTGTAAAATGAAATTTTGAGATATAATATGACTTGGTAACACATAAGCATATGAAATTAATTAAAAAAGGATTAAGGTATGGGTGTATTTGGTATCGTTGGGGTTTTTATTCTAAATGTAGATTAATTGAAAATATGATAAATTTTTATATATGAAATTTAATTATTTTTTTATACAACTACACAAAATATTTTTTGGCTGGGCATTGTTCTAGATGCCATTACTGTGTCCTAATATGTCATTCTCACCCCCGTCTTGGGCTTCCTAATCAGTACCCAAATATAAATTGTTTTTTTCTAGATAGGATAAATGTATAAGACCTCAACAAGAAGGTCGAGATAGCATTTGTAATAGATGACAGTTGCATACATGGTTTGAGGCCAGGTTGGGAATTATCAGTGTATTTACATTATATATTTCACATAAGACACTAGACACATAAAATATCAAATAATTGATTCCATTTTTCTTCTATTTCCATATTTTGATATCATGTAAAATTTATAATTTTCACTGTAATATGTCATTCTTCTATTATTAATTTATTTCCCCATGCACAATACACGAATAATATATGGTGTAGTCCTCCTATAATCGATATATGACACCCTCAGTCATTGTCGGTAGAATCTAGCATATGGGGAATCTCGCTAGAGGTCATGTGATATACTGGATTAGGGTATCAGTCAGTAGAAACCAATTTGGGAAATTACACATTATAATAAAAAACATTAAATATTTTGGTGGGAGATAATTTCATTCCCTATGTGAAGATAGAATGTTATATGTACACATGGGTGATTTTTTAATGTTCTATTTTACCCCAATGTGGGTGGATAATAATTACAAAATTATAATAATAGTATTTCAGCATATTATATATAATGATTTTATTATTTTATTATTACTTTTTTTTATTTAGACAAGGTAACAAATAAAATGATGAAAAATAATCTGATCAGTTAATGTGATTACATATTTTTTGAAATAACTCCTTTCATTATCAAGTATTGAGGATCCTATGGTCGTTATTTTGGGAACACCACCAACTATAGAATTTGAATAATGAATTTAATATTGGTTTTTTACAGATTGTTGTGAAATATTTATTCAAAATGAGTAATGAATATATTTTATGTGTGCCCATTTTTAAGGCAGGGAGTGGAAACACATAAAATTTCATAATGGGTTAAAATATATTAATATCATTCATTAGAAAAATTCACCCTAATGTCAATGGATTTGAATAAAAATAAAATAGGCTTCAAATAAAATAACATTTGGATATTTAGATAATTTTTTGTGTAACATTACTCATAATCAATATTATTATTCTATTTGATAAATATTTTACATTAATACAGTAGTAACAATAAATTTAAGTATTATATGTGAGAAATTATACAATAAATTCATAATTGACTCATAAATTAAACATAGATGGAATTATGAATTTAATTCCATTCACATGAATTTTGATTGGATTTATCTATTATGTTTCAAAATATAATGATATATTATTTTAAAAATTATTTATTGTAAATTATTGGCAATATTTTATTAATTTGACAATATTTATAAAAATACAATGATTAAATTTCAACAAAATCCTTTTACATGGGAATAGTATTTTATATTTACCTTCAAAAATCACAAAACCCCAAAACTCATTCAAATAATATTCAATTGTTTTTTTTCTACAGTAATTTATTTTATTATTCTATTTATTTTTGTAATAACATGCCATCTTTACATAAATATTCAAGGTAATTATATAATTACTAAAAATATGAAATAAAATTGCCCCATGAAAAATAATCATTGTGATAATTACATACTTATATATTCATGCATAACTATCTTTTTTCCTTCTGTGAAAATTGATATATTTAGTATAATTAGTGTGAGACTTCGCATTGTTTGTTGCATTAAATATTATAACAATCATATTCAAGGACAAGTTTCGCATAACAAAAAATCATTGATCCCAATGTGATAATATTCAAATTATATTCATTAAAATGTAATATTGTTGCAAAATGGATACCTTGAAAATTATTTGTATCCATGACTATTCAATTTACCCTTGACTAAGATGATTATTTTTACCATGATTACAATATATAATGAAAAATAAAAAATGGGTCTTATTTGCCAAATTTTAACATAATTATTCAAAATATATTATTATTTTTAATAATTAACATATATTTTGAGGTATCATTTAATTATAAAATATGTTCTCAAAATGCAATGATAACAACATCAAAGAAAAATATGGTTTGAATCCCAAAATATGCTAAATTCATAACCCATTAATTGAAAAAATATTATATTAATGGAAAAATATTAATAAAATTTTATTAGATAAAATTTTTGATAAAATCATCTATATATAGGGATAAATTTAATTTTTTAATAGAAAAAAAAATTTCATGCATTTTAAAAAAATTTCAAAAAATTCACATTATCTGAAAAAATGAATTATATTCCAAATTTAAATTGTAATTATTTTCCCATTTCAAATAAATATATTAATTATAATATAATATAACTAATTTCAAATTAATAATTTAAATAAATTATATATGTACACACATAAAACAAATTACGATTTCTAAAACCAATCAATAGTTATCAGTATTAACTGAAAATTATGTATTTGTAAGAAATATTTGTGACTTTTCCCATAATTAAATTTTAATATTATAATTTTAAAAATACTATTAATTTTTGAAATAAATTAATTAAATATTCCAAAAATTGGTAAATTTAATTTTATCAAAGAAATCATTACCCATCAATTTTGAATGGGATATATTTTTATGTAAAATATTTCACTGATTAAAATTTATTTCTTATTCCCTACGAATTAAATAATATATTCATAATGATTAAGATATTTTTATATAATTAATAATTCAGTTAATCCTGACTATATATTAAAATTTAATTTCATGGTAAAAAAGATCTTATTTTAATAATAACAATTTCATGTAAATTTATGATTGGTGGAAAATGTCTTATATGTTGTTGAAAATAATGTTCTCTTTAAATAATCACATTATTTTCTAGATTCACCATTTTTTTGGAGTTGGATAACCAACCATGTCCATAATGCAGACGATACAACTCAAAATTAGATGATTTTTAACACGAACATATTAACTTATGAGTTTTCTATTCCATTATTTGGTAATCTAGTATTAGGATAGTATGATTGAGGGATGGAATGTTTCATAGTTTGAAAACTTTAATTTTATGAAAATATAAAAAAACAAACTCAAAAAATCATGAGTTTCCTCACTTTATCTGCTGAATTTATGTATTCATCAACACATACCCCTAAAATGCATCTTATAAATGATTTCTTGATGTATATGATTTATTGATTATTTTTATTTCTTATTTTTTAGTTAATGTATTTTTAGATTCCATTAATATATAAAAACCTCTCTCAAGTATAAATGTGTGCCTAAAACATCACAATCTTATAAGAGAAACATATGTAAATTATTTCTTGTCTACAAAATCTCAAAAAATACCAATTGTTGTTGAAAAATCCATGATTATATTGGAAATTTTTTTATATATTCAATTCATTTTAACATAAATGTTTTAATCAATCACATTAAAATTGAATCATGAGGTTATGAAATATGATTACCATTATACGAAATAGTTTAAAAAAAGAATAAGACTCCAATGTGAAGTAATCCAATTGCACATACATGATATAACTTTTACTATAAATTCATAAATCGACTAAACATTATTTAACATAAATTTTTTTAATTTCATAAAATATGGTATTCATAGAAACATTTTTGTCACTCTCATGAAAAAAAACAAGATGAAATTTTGAATATTATATTTTTTATATGGAAACAATGATGACAATTTTACTATTGGATCTTTTTGATGATTCATTATATATATGATACTCTGAAAACTATTTTTTATAATTAAATACTAGTATTTGGGTTCTAACATGAAATTAGGTATCTTTATGATAATTTACATAAGAATATGTGTTTGAGTAATAATCATTTCTGGTTCGGGAATTAAAATATATATCACTTACAATATAAATGAACACAACACAGAAATAATTGCACATTTTCAACATTCATCAATACATGTGGAATCTGTAAAAAGTATTTCCATCCCTTTGGGAAATGGATATGAAAAATAATCACAAACAAAGCTCTAAATTAAATGCTAGTAATTTTTATTGGCTGCAATCTAACAATGTGTATGGGAATCATAGAAAAAGAAACATCATCAATATAATCTATTTCATGAAGGGTAATATTTAGAATGTAAAAATCTTTGATAAAACTAATAGTCACTAGGAATGTTTTCTCCATGTTTATGGGAAACATATTATCTCAAAATTATTCATTATTTCTTAGTCTGGTTGGTTAGATAAGATTTTCTACTTTTACTAATATTTTACATAGCCTTCCTCTAGATTTATTAGATAAACTTTCAGCCAATTAATTATATATAAATGTTTTTTATTTCCCTTAGATGAATTCATTTAAATAAGTTATAAGGGATAATGTTGGCACTAGAAACAAAATTTTAATGTAAATTGTGTACCATGATTTTGATTAATTTTTATTATAAAAACATTACTAGGGAACTTCAGTATACGATAATCATTATTCTAAAAAATTGTAATAAATTTATAATTTTTAACTATGGTATAAAAATCATTCATCTCACATCCAAATCCAGAAAGAATTTTGGGAATTTTAAAATTAAAATTATACATTATTATTCACCTTCAATAGTCATGTTGATAATAAAATTTCCAATAAAATTATAAACATTAAATAGTTAGGTAAATTATTTTGATGGACACAATTAGGAAAATTAGTTCAAGGGGACACTGATTCAATAATTTTTGATTCAATAAATATTTTTAGATTTTTTTCCATATTTCATTTGTATTTATTTCATTTTCCATGTGTTATTTAGATTTTAAGGTGAACTATCATAATTTTCCTCTATTATGCCTTACTAGAATGATTTTTGGACATTTCATTTTCTATATTTTTATTATATCATAAATTTAATGATAAAATAAAAAATTATTAGTTTTAACAGTAAATTTTTAATGAGTTTCATGACACTTATTACTATAGTGGTCGACATATTTTTTCGGTCATATGCCATTGTATATTGAAATTTACATTTCACTGTAAAACAAATTTCTCTGGACAATTATCCCATTTATCTATAAAAATGTTTAATGTTATACTATTGGAAAAAAATTTCTTTGATAAGGTTCTTGATAAAATCCTATAAAGAGGTTTTTGAATTTGGAGGTCTAATAACACTTTGATATTTATTTATGACTGGGATTGAACTACC
Source organism: Viscum album (assembly GCA_963277665.1). NCBI lineage: Eukaryota > Viridiplantae > Streptophyta > Magnoliopsida > Santalales > Viscaceae > Viscum > Viscum album. The sequence goes on from OY728132.1 coordinate 1,973,572,231, forward strand.
AAGTAAAACAATATTTTTTTCAATAAAAACATTTCCTCTCTAATACATATTTTTATGATTTTTGAAAAATTATTATTGTGTTCATAATATGGGTAATTGATTGCAGGAGGACCAATTATTTTTCAACAGAATTTACCACCTCAATATAAAGTTGATTAATTCATTGAATGGATGTTTTATATTTATAACATGAAGAGCATGATTCAACACAATAAGATATTTGGAAAACAATTCCCAAAATATATTTTGCGAAAATACATGTTTAATAAATATTAATATACTACTAAGGGATGAAAAATAAATGATCATTAAAATAATAAAATTTTGATGTGATCGATCCACTATAACATCTACTATCGTGGAAAATTTTGTAGATATAAAAAATAAAATATTAATAATAAAATATTTATCATGGATTTTATAATACATAATAACAAGGTAGACAAAATATAAAACAAATGTGGAATAATCAAAATATGTGATGCTTATATAAATTAGAAAACCATTATAACCTTTACATTCAAGAAAATTATACTTATAATATGATAGTTTTAATTTGATCATTGTAATAGTACTATTATTGAAATGGATAGTAACATTACTATTAAGATAGAAATCTCACATATATGAAATTAAAAAAATTATATCATATAAAATTAAAATATGACATATTTTTACCATGATAGTAGTAAATATAATTTTAGAAATTTAAAAGAAAGGAGTTTGTATAATTAAAATTCATATTTTTTACATTCATTTAATATAAAAATATAATAAATAATAAGAAATATAATTTCTATTAAATTTTATTATATATAAATTTTAAAAAGTACTATAATGATTATATGTATTTATGATACAGTGAGTATTTGTTCAAAGTTTCAAAAAATGGATAATAACATTATATATTTTATTATTTGAAATAAAAATCATTTAACTTTAAAATTAAATTTACCGTATTTATAAAATTATTTTAGTAAAAATGATTTAATTTTTGGAATTTACAATTAAAAAAATTTTAATTGAGATGATTTTTTACTAAATTAGATAATGTATTAGTCAATACAGAATTATTATAAAATATTGAAGAATCATATGTTTAATACATGATTAATTTAATAAGGAATGATATTACTACACATTAGATTTAAATCACAAGAACCATTAAATATTTATAGTCGCAATAATCAACACTATTGGTAGTGTTGAGCAATAATAATTATCTAAAGAATTTAATATTCAAAACCACCACCATACTTGAATTATTAATACCACCCCTATATCCCTTTTAAATAGCACCCTCACCTCTCATCTAATTACATCTTCTAAGCATTGGATCATGAAAAATATCAACCCAACTATCATCCCAAAATTATCCCTATGCTTATAGTGAAACATTGGTCAATAAAATCCAATTTCTAGGTTCCTTATCTTGATTTTCATAATGGAAACATCTAGAGGGATTATTTTCCAACTAAATATTTTAAATTATAATATTCATCCACCGCCTTCTCACCTAATTCATTCATGTGGTCATAATAACTCCAAATTCCGTACATGTACATGACATTAAAAGTTATAATGTAATGCATACAATCTATACTCTTCAATATTCCTCTTATCTATCTAATTAATCCAGTGTACACATTATGTTGTCCAAGGGATTATGTGGATGATGATTTTTAATTATCCACTTCTTCTATTAAGGTGGTGTTTAATTTAAAAATAATTTTTTAAATTTTTCGAAAATTGTATATTATATTCATTTCTGAATCCTATAATTAATATATATATATTTATAATATAAAAAAATTAATGTTGTTCATGATTTTTTGTAATTTTTCTTAAATGAAAATCCCGTAAAACATATTTTTTTCACTACAAGAACAATCATTGAGTCAGAACACATAAAAATATTTTGGAAAATATGTATTCTTACGGGTCATCAATACAATTTTATTTCACTTTCGGAGTTATATTTCCATTTAAATTGTACACCAATAATTATCTACAAGTGATCTTATATAGGAACTAGTAAATGAACAGTCCCAAAATAATATAATTTAACTTTATATATCATATAATTTGTTATAAATGAACATAAAAATATTATGTTAATTAATATTTAGATGTAGTAGTTTTTATATTAATTAATAAATATTTATAATTAATTTTTTTATATTAATAAATTTTTCTTATTTATTTAGGATATATGTTAAGGTTTCCCATTGAACCCCTATATTTTAATTCTTAGGATTTCTCCCTCCTTAACATCTATTATATCTAAATTTTTTATTTTAATTATATTTTTTTTATTTAGTTCACCCAATAATTTAAAAACATAAATTCAACATTCTGTAATGTGGATATACATGTTTTATAGGTAACCTCATCAATTTCATTCGTATGGAAAATCCCATTAAGTGTAACTTCTTAGAATCATACCACATTTCAAATATATCTTGATTAGATTTTTTATAAAATCTTTGGAATATATAATTTCCCTATTGATTATCAAAAAACATTTTTTTTCAATTTTTATTTAATTGAATCTATTTTTATATAACCCTTTTAAAAGTCTCCTAACCCTTTTCCATAAGTTTATGCATAAGAAGTACATTTCCAAAGTCAATTCTCAAAAAAATTTCACAACATAACTTCAAATGGAAATAATTTATCATAATCCATATTTTTCATCTATTAAAATCATGGTATTAATTAATCCATTATAACATAATAATAATTATGATATTAAATAAAATTTATCTATAAGATACGATAATTAAACCCCTTATTTATATTAGTAATCACAATGATTGTGCATTATATTTGATTAATTATAAAGAACACATATGAAAGTAAATGATTAAATTAGTGAAATATGATATATCATTGATCATTTAGATAAAGTATATGTATTATTTGATAAATTGTTTGGGATTAGTGTGTAAACATAATCCATGATAGACTCTATCCACAATGTGATTTTGTCTTGGCAGCCATCAATGACATGTTCCTATATTTTGTTCAATGTTGTGTATATATTCCAATAGTAACATGATGTTATAATTAAATGGTCTTAATTTTGTTATCAAATATGAATATTAACTATCATTTCCTTTTTGTATATCGTGTTATGAATTTCGAATCATATGTTACTATTATTTTTCATGTTTTTTCCTTATATAGAATTTTATAAATCTCATATTGTTTATGTATTCCCCAGTTAATCAATTTCATTATTATATGAACAAATTTATTTACAAACTCATTATATATATTAAAATAGATTATTTTCTATTAGTTTCATATGGTTAGTTTTTGTACTGATTCCTCTAATGTCGATTAGACTATCTATCATAGGTTTTTATTTCTCAAATATTTTTGCTAAAAATCACGTGATAATATAATTAAAAGGATTGTGTCAAAATTGTTTTTTAAAGATGAAATTTTAGATAATTATCGGTATTACAACTAGAACGTGTTATTAATAACCCTATGTTAAACTATAATTACATGTTAATATTTGAAAATTATTAGGACCTATAGAGTGAGATAATTCCTTGAAATTTCATCCTTGTCTATATAATACAAATTTTTGTCCTCTGTATGTGTTTTAACTAGAGTTAATATCGATTAAGATGATTTATTGTGTATTAAATCAATCATCAAAATTTTCATGAAAACATGCCTCACTACATACCTATATTGATAATCATGTTGGGTATAAATTGGAAAAATCACAATCATATTGAGAACAATTAATGAGGAAATAAATTGATTTATTGGTTTGAGAAAATAATCAATAAATTATCAATGATAAGTTAGATATAGTATTAATGAATAATATATTAGTATTCACATGACATATATAATATATTACATCTATATTTTTCAGATACCAAACAATTGGACGTTTTTTTTGTAGTATTTATATATATACGATATTTTTTAAAAGTAACTTACAAGAAAATATTCAAATCATTTTTGGTAAAATAATTTTTATATCATAAAAAAAAATTTATCTATGAATATAGTTCTACATATTAAATAATATAATTAATTAATTGTATAAATATTTAATAACCACCTATAAATATTGAGGTAGAGTTGTTTTTGATAATAAAAAACAGTGAAATTAGTGAATCCCAAGTATATAAATCTCCCTGAATATTTTTTTGTGAACTAAACCACCAATAAAATGATTTAAAGATTAATTTATTAAAAATTTATTTTATATTAGAAATTAATTTTAGGTCCAGATAATAGGCCAACATTAACTATAAAGATATTGTTATCATTATTCACATAGTGAGTCATCCAGTGATTATATAAAATTTTAAGGAGGGGCAATTCTTTATTAGAACCTATAACTCGATTGTAGAAGTTATTGGGATATTAGAAATAATGTCTTCATAATACGGAATAATAAATTGGTAGAATCAATTTTGAAGTAATTACCACTATTATGGAATATAATGATGTATTCCCAGTTGTTTTTTCACTTCTTCCACCTAACCAAAATGTTTTGTCTTCAAATGAACATATAACTTCATGTCTTGCCTTCTCCAAAAATCCTTATAAAATAGCCATCATTTATACAAATGAATAGAATATGTAGTTACAATAGAATCATGAAAATATTTTTATAGGCCTAATTCAATCACTGTGGGTAATGTCATCCTAATTTTTAATGATGAAATATGGGATATTACATCCCATCATTGATTTTTAGGAACACAACCAAATAACCTTAAACCAAAAGTATCAAATCTACCATATCAATGAATTATTTTGATAAACATTAGTGTTCCCATTATAAATCAAATGTGATCCTTTTAAAATGAAATCATTAGTTATACATGGATTAGGATACTCCCAAGACTTCCACTGAAATGAGGTATGGATATTATGAGATCATAATGATGCCCTTGAGAACCAATAATCTTGCATACATATTCAGGGACATAATGAATTGACTATCTATATGAAACATCAAATAATGTTTTTGTTTTTTATAAATTATGATATTATATACTCAATAATCATGGTTTATTGTGAGGGATTTTTTAATACTGGGTTAATTACATCATAAAAGATGATGTTATTCGTAATGTATGGTAAATATTTTTTCTACATGAAGGTAGTCTTGTTTTTGGGGGCATGTTATCATTAGAAAATGAATATTTGTAGTCCCTATAAAGATAATGTATACATAGTAGTGGCCAATAATTGATTATATAATATATATTTATAGTTCCCTTGGAATGTATGATTATTATATATGATTTCTGAAAAACATTTCCATGTTGAATATCCCACTAACTAATATTACTCGAAATGTGGTAACATGTTTTAATTATAGTTATGACAAAATGCTCATGGAAATGAATAAGATTCATTCAACTTCACAAACAAATACCGTACCCATATCTGGGTAAATATCCATTGTATGAGGTGACTCTTCAATGTGGTCATTGGGTTGTATAATAACGAGTAATGATAATGTGATAGCCTACATCTGAAGATTGATTAATATTAATTAGTAAATATATTCATTATAAAATTGAAATGGATAGTGTAATATTTGACATTATGATTTTTTGGAATTTTATATATGGGTAGAATTAGTAAATATAAAATATCATAATAAAAAATAATAAATATACAAATTGAAGAAACATAATATACACCAATGAAGATGTTATAAGACAGTTTACAATCATTTCTACTCAATCAACTACTATAATCGGAAAGAAAATAAATTGGATAATTTTTTTTGTATAGTGAATCATGTAACATTATCAATGATTATAATTAATATGTATCTAATCATCTTATACATGTAAATAATGGTAATTGAAAATATACATGAAGGAAAACAAACAATCCATCATCAAATGACTTCTCAACCATCCATTCTATAGAGGATAATGTATGCTTAATGAGATGATGTTGAAATTTATAGTGAGGAAGAAGATATAATAAAATTTCTATCATTGGAGTTAATAACATAAGAATAATGACTTGTTTTATTTCCTTCAAGGATATCTATAACCAAAAATCCTATAACAAAAGAATATTCTTTGAATGATACATATAACTCAATATTTTCCAATATAACTTAACATTTGAATGATGTTTCAAGATCAATGATAACGCTATTTTTGGGAAAATATGAAGTTAGAGATCATATATTATACATCAATGTTCATATTATACAATTACGTGAATGATAAATGGAATAATTTTATGGTATTATCCAACCATTATCCATACATTCTATGAAATGGGAGAACATCATTATGTATTGTTACACGAGTATTTAAAACTAATTCATAGGAAATTAATATAAATTGTTTATGGTGGATGTTCTTACAAATACCAATAATGTTATTTTAATTAAATATTACTTTTCTATTGGTCAACTTGTAATGATACACATTAAAAAAGAGAGGAACCTGTAAGGAACACCCATACCAGTAATATCTGATGAAGATCCAACATATGCATCAATGTACAGGAAGAGTTTCCAATATTCAATACATTCTAACATGAACATTATAATGAAAACTCCCCCACAAAATTATGATCAATCAAATCATTCCACCCATACACTTGAAAAAAAGGTAAAATATTTTATGGACTTCAAAAGAGGATAAGGTCAACATATTTCTCTAGTCAAGCTATAATATAACAATAGCTTTATCTCATGAATCCAAAAATACCCATATGAATACCATTATAGAAGTTATGTGAAATAACTATGTCATTGGATTGTATTGGCCAATGAAAACTATTGGGACCCAAAGTAGTCAATGATGATGTAGAAAAGGTCATGAATATTCATGAGAAAATTACAGATTCTCAAAGATGATTGATGATATATTCTAAATATCTCTAATTATAGAATTTGTGGCATGTGAAAAGATGTTACATCATATATCATCATATGATAGGGTATTATGATATTTGATGAATTTAAATCCAATTACATGGCACAATAGCTTATATTTTATTCATGATCATATAAGATTCTTGACTTATGGACTATCACACCCATCTTCCACATCTCATATAAATGGATATTATAAATACCTCACATAATTATGTAAAAAAATACCTCTCACATGAACTAAATTTAGTGTTTCTACATATTTAAAATGATCTCCATTAGTATGAACAACGAGTGATCATCATGGATTGTAATGATAATGTTTCACAATAAATGTTAAATCATATATTCAAAGTAAAATAGAGAATCTATTTTTTTATGAGGCCAATGTGGGAACTAGATTATTCCCTGATGAAAATTCACCTCAACCTACATTAAAATTATTATTTTAAATGAAATGATAAAGAAAATGTTTCGTAATATTGAATGAATATAGTGACTCAGTATTTTATCATTGATATTTCATTTAATATTATATAATTATATAATTCATAGAAATTTTTTATTATGTAAATAATAGGAAAACATGATTTAAAACAAAATTTTAATAATTACAAAATTACATTGATAGACAAAAATGAATATAAAAAATGAAAATATTTTAGTGGGATAAAAAATAAAAAATAACATCTCTATCATATAATTTTTTTTAATTTCCCTATCCCCATGAATAATCATAATCATGGAAAATGATATAGAAAAGAAATAATAATATTAATAATAAAAATAATATGATATTCATATTTTAATATTAAATATTTACCTTCGATAGAAAATATACATGATATAAAATTGATATAAAATTGGGTATTTAAATATTGTTGGAAATCCATATGATTTTTAAAAATTAATCCATTTTAACAGAAATATGACTATTACTATAAGAACATTCGAATAATAATATTGTCTTCTAGTGTTGTATCCTGGACAATATAATAATTTCCCCACCCATATAGATATTAAATATTAATTTTGATTATTATAAAATGTATGTATAACATATTTATATCATGATTCTATTAATTAAATTTCAAAAAATTTATAATATAATTCATCGAATTTTTGAAACCATTATAGGTATTTTATTAATTTTTATAGAAATTTAATAAATATATAACAAATTTTATTATGAGGAAGATTGTCTGTAAATTAATATATGATATTTATAATGATGAAATTTATTTAGCAGACTATATGTATATTTTTAGAGGGTTATAGAATTGATAATCATTTAAAGAATGTTATTTTTATATTAAAAATTGATTATATAAAAAAATATAATTTATCATATTTGGAAAATTATTTTCATAATATAAATTTAATTGTTTGAATCTACATCTAGGTAAATTATATGGTTAATTTTTATATAATTGTTGATTTTTTTGTGAATAGATAAATACCATTATAAATGGTATTTAAAATTTTATATAAAATTCATGAGTAATTCCCTAAGTGATGATATTAGAACCCTTTATTTAAATATCACATTCACCATATACAATATTTAGTTATATTAATCAACATTAATTGTAATAATCATTTGAAATATTTTTCTAATGAATACAGTATTGAAGAAACACACCCCTCTTCTCATTATAAATACCACACTAATCACCCATTATCATAAAAACATCTATGCCTTGGGGCCTTCATAATTTATTAGATACTATCTTCCAAATCCCCACCCCAGAATCATAGTTTGTTTCACTCTGAAAAACTATTTCTATATTATATAAAATTCATTTCAAGGATAATATATTCAAGATATGGTATTTTGAAACATCCCCTTTTAAATTCAATTTATCTTCAACATTTAACTAACAATCATCGCCCTAATTGTCATAATTACTCTAGTATTACATATAAATTGTCATGAGATATTCCCTAGGTACAAAAAAATGACATCCCCAAGCTCATCTCTAAAAATCCATGGATCAGGGACTAGATTAGTGTACGTATATACCACCAATGGGATGAATTTTTCTAATTACTTATACACACAATGATTACTCCGAGAGAAATGTGTTGGGAGGTAAAAAAATAAGAATTGTATGAATGAAAACAACTAAGTATAACACAATATGAGTGCATCAAAAATAATGTAGATGGTGGATAACTGGTCTAGTATACAAGGGAACTAAAAGAAACACAAAACTCAAGTAAACCTCCAGTCCCCTGAAGCTCATATTCGGACCACCCTTACTAATGTGTAGGTGATGGGTTTTCACTTGTAGACATAGAATTATACATCATTTTTTTTTGTCCCTGAGAATCACCTGGTCTCAGTGCACACTAAAATTTGTCAAATCATGGATCATCTCCACATGACATGACATGAGAAAGAATATCTTGTTCTTATGTTAGTAAAAAAATACATTGTAAGACACCACGACATCAGAAAGTTAATGAAGAAGGGAAAAAATAAATGAATAGTCAGTTCGACACATATATATTCCCATACATATACCAAGAACATCAATATATTCTTATTTAATAAATTAAGAATCACATGGTCCCAACTTCATTGCTAACAATAGTTCTCTCATAACATGTGTGAAGTGTAACACATAAAAATAGGAGAAACATGGTCCACAATCTCAACAATCAAAAATTGTAGCCATTAGAGAGGAACACTCCATGGAGAACAACTCTTCAATTGCTAATGGTAAATCTAAGAGAACTTTCTCGATCAAGAACACCATACTAGTACATGATCCGGTGCACTATATCAGATGTTCTATCAATGATTTCCTATGCAAAAATGAAGTCTATGGAATCCTCAGAAAAGTGGCCTTCTCCTCACCATTATGATCAGTTGAGGGATCATTTCTCTATAAGTTACATGTGAAATATGAGTTTCTCATATAGGGAATTTCCTACACCTCAGTCGGTCAAGGGAGCACATTATCTTACTTAGGATCCTATCTCGTCATGTCTACATTCCCACTCCTAATATCTTTTTCCTATAGTTGGTGGGGCTCCAACTACAATGGAGGACCCACTCCCAGTCGCTACTCATGGATGGGATAGTACTACACTATAATTCATGACATGTACCCTTGTTCTAATAAGGTTGTACAACTCATGAAGGACACACACCTTGTCATCGTAATAGAGTACTACAACATATATAAAGGACATTCACCCTACCCTGTAGGGGAGTACTACTCAATGAGTAGAGGACCCACACCCTGGTACAATGGGAGTAATGACTTTATCAGTTTATTTGATATGCGGGACCCGCACCCTAGTGAATTAGGGGTGTAGTTCCCCCCATGCTAGAGGACTCATTCTTTAGTATGAGAGGGGATTGCAGACTCTACTGAAATATTTTATAAGGAGGACCTGAATCCTAGAATTTTAGGGGAGTATTGACTATGAAGATAGGGAAACCACTCCTTGGTCCCACATGGAAGTTTGTATTATTCTGTCATGAACATCTTTGAGAACATGAACTCTAGTCCTTCAGAAGAGTAACGGCCATGGAGGTAACTATCGTAATGAAACAAACCCTCACCCTTGATGTGGGGAGTCACATATCAACATAAGAAAATTGATAATGTGTATATGTTCCTGGACCCGTCCATAGAGTGACCATTATAGAATCTCTTCAATATAACTACCACACTATACTCAAAGACTACTTGTATCGAGAGGGAATACACATCAATTGAGTATTCAATTTTCAAACATCCCCAAAAGCTATTTTAGAGTATCTTAAAAGTAATGACTCATCATATGGGGTGTAATGCATAAAAAAACTCCTCAAATAGATGATACATTTGAATGTTATAGGCATTTTAGAAAAACAAGGGCCGATTGGGTTCATGCCAGCCCTAACTGGGTAAGACCAACCTGACCTGGGTCCGACCCAGCCAATTGGGATTGGACCAACCCACTAGGCTTCATATGCTGGAATGCGGGTTCAGCATATTAGGTTCTTCCATGTAGTTCACTAGACCAGTCTGCTGTAGGCCCATCCCGCCAGCACCACCCCAGACTAGACATGGCTTTTCCGGGTCTATCTCACTCCATGCTACACATGTTGCCACCGCCACATTTCTCAATAAGTCTTCTCAACCGGATTACATAACCAGCACAACATACAACTTTTGGTAGGTTCATTTCACACTGTAACACCTTCCACATGGGTAGTCGCATAGCGCTGATGCCACGGCCAACACCACCAGGGTGCGTCACCTTGTTGTTCGGTATGCATCAACAACCGCATGACACAACCGCTAACACACCACCATATTCCTCTATGGACTATGAAACATGCTTCGTTGGTCTATTTTTTGATCAGGATGGTGTTTTGGAGTCCTCAGGCCGTGTTTGACCTCGCATGGGATTCAAATCCCTCTTGTGATCCCTTCCACCAAAAATAGATTGATTTACAGAATCTCGCATGCCTCTTCGTTCCAACTGTCATCATCGTCATTGGATGAAATTTTTTTCATGTCTATTCTATATCCATGTGTCAACTCATTTTGACACGAATGCTTGTGAAAAAATCAACCATTCTTCAGTTCTTGAATGATGAGAACAACATTAAGAATTCACTTCAAAGAGTAGGGGGTAAACCAAACAAGAAATCAAGGAATTATATATACCATCATCTCTCATGGTGTTAATACATTCATGTTAGAAGTGATTATAAAAATAAATAAAACATAATTCATATCCCCAAACCATCCCTCCTTCAAGAACCCCCCCAGAAGAATTATTGAACCGCATGTCAACTTGTTTCTGGATGGATCCATAATCTTCATTTAAAACCAATAAAAGGAAAGAACATAATCATATAACACCCCCATCCGGGATTTGGATCGATCAATGATGAAGTATGAGTCCATATTCATCATTCATTGATTTGTCGATGCCTGATCAGAACTCCAATTGTCAATCTCCCATGTCATTATTGTTCTTTGTTCACCAATGATAGTTTTCTACAATGCTTATCTTCTCTAGAGCTCTAGAGGAATTTCTCCCATATTTTCTATCTAATATCATACCCCTACGAAGATATTATATGAAAAACACATTTCATTGTTGTTTAATTGTATTATTTATTAATGGAAATGGGCTTCCCCGTCATGGTGTTGTAGCGTCAATGTATGACATTATTTATATAAATAAATTATGGACTCATTACTATGTTTTAGAAAATCAATTTCAAATAAAAATGTATTTTGTGGTTTATTTTATTTTTCCTTCAACTATTCTAAAATAAAAAATTTCCCTCATCCCATTCTGGTCGAGTTTATGCCCCATTAAAGATCAACATCTTAATATAAACTCATTGATGGTCTCAGATTTTTAATCTGAGTAAATGATTTTTTATTTTTGGGTATTTGAAAATAATATAATTCAATTTATTTAAATTATTTATTTATAGTTATATCCCTAAAAACAACATTCATAGCAGCCCAATGTGAGTCGATAATTGTATCATGCAAAGGTAATAACTCCCTCAAGAGCTCAACAACACTCTAAAAGTATCAATCTGAGTCACCATTATTGAGTTATATAGATTTTAAATAAATTTTTTTTTTCCATTTATTATATTTTTAGTCAAAAACTACTTTTCACTCTTAGACCGCACTGGCCAATGTTAGGCACTGTCTAACGAAATATCACCCTAAAACGCAATGTGGGTATCATAATTTATATATAAGTTACCATTTCTTAGTTATAAGGATTCGAAAAATATTATAAATTTATTTATTTATTGGATTTATGGTTATGCCATTTATGATATTTCCCAAAGGAGGATCTTGCATAATAATATTAAGATGTGCCTAGGGTAAAAATCCCATCATTAATGAAATGGTTCCCTGTTATTTCTTGTCTGAGAACCCATTTAAGAGATAATCCAATTTTCATGGAAAATTTCTCAGGCGTGTAATTTTAAACATAACATTTGTCAACAAACCATTCTTGGCACAAAAAGTCTCTTTATCAAATGATGTCACTGCTCCTAGTCTCAAAAAATCCCAATAACTTTTTTTAAAATATAACCTGGTATTAAAAATTATTAAATTATTCCACCATTTAGAGATTTACATCCTCCTAACCAAAAACAAGATTTAATTAAACAAATGGGGGTACTGAGCATGAATCTGAACCTCTATCTCTCTTATTCTCTTTTGAAGATTTATATACTTGCAATAAACAATAAATATATGAATTGACCATCTTAAAGGATCATCTCTTATCTATCCACTATTTTATTTGGGTGCTCTATAATTGTTACCCCATCTTCAATATACAACTCTCCATGGTCAATGATGTGAGATTTTTTGTGCACGTATATACTCATATGGGATACATGGAAAAGGTTGTGCACCCTTTCTATCTATGTCGATATAGCCATATAGAAAATCACCTCTCCCACTATACACAATATTAGAAAAAGTATTATGAACCTCATAGATATCTTTCACTAGTGCATAAAACATTATTTACATCACCATTTTTGACGTAGGTTATATATAACCGACATGATAATCTATGAAATGTTGTTTTTTATGTCGGTTATTTTATAACCGACTTAACAATTGTGGTGAGTAGATTTTTAAAGTTGGTTATTTTAATAACCGACATTACAAATCACGCGTGTTTGGTTTTTACATCGGTTATAAATTAACCGATGATAAAAATCATAGCGCGGGGGTTTTATACGTAGGTTATTTGATAACCGACGTAAAAAATGAGTTATCTACGAGTTTTTTACGTCTGCTATTTTAAAACGGACATAAAAACCCCCCCGCGCTTTGGTTTATTATGTCGGTTGTCAAATAACCGAAGTAAAAACCCCCCGCTCTAGGGGTTTTTTATGTCAGTTTTAAAATAAATGACGTTATAAATTAAAAAAATAGTTTATGACATAGGTTATTATATAACCGAAGTTATAAATCATTTAAAAAATTAAAGCCATGTGGACTGTCATTTATGATTTTTTGATTGACAGTCTTCCTACTCGTCTCTCTCACGCGGTAAACCCTAATCGGCTCATCGATCGAACTACGTTAAACTCATTTTGGCTTCATCGTTTATCATCTTTACACCTCTCAGATCTATCATCTCAACTCGCAACACTCAATTAAGCCTTCCACGAATTTATTTCGTTTTTTTTTCACGGATAGTGTATAATTATGTTTTGCGATTTTTTTGTTTAAACTAGGTTAGATTCTTCCATTTCAAACTTCATAACATCTTTTTGAATATCGTTGGATTTTTATTTCCTAACCATCCACTATAAATAAAATAATTTCTATGTATGAATTATGAAATTTTATTTTCAATTATAGGAGTAATCCATCACTGGCATTTTATTTCCTAACTATCCACTATGAATAAAAAACAAAATTATTCTTATTCCATTCATTTTGGATTCCATGTTTTCTATTCCTTTGATTTAAGGGTGTTCAACAAGATATCATAGATAAAATTATTGAGAAAATTATTGACTAAACTATATACTCATTATTTATATGGTTTCAATAACATATAATCATTGAATGGTATCTACCAAGATATTTCTTTAGTATCATTTGGAACCCATTTATATTACATAGGATTATCATGTTTATTTATTGAATTATAAATTTTTTATTTATATTATTCCATTTTAAATGGATATTAAACCAATTTTTTCCATGTATTCGTTGTGATATAATGATTATTGATTTTATATCTCACACATACGTATGGATGTTGATTGGTCGGGTCATATATCATCATCCACTTCATTGATTTTGTTTTATATCTCATAAGATAGTATGGTGTGGATATAATGAGTCTGTTCAAAATGGCATGGGAATAATATTTTTTTCACACATGTCAATGTGTGGACATAATTAGTTTATTTGATGTAGGTTTTTCTTTTTCATGGATTACTTCATAAAGTAGTCTCGGTTCATTTGATTTTGTGTTTCCTTTGACATCATCCCCTCTTAATGACTATGATCTATATTTGCCATGTTTTTCACTAATTGTTCTCTCATACACCTTTTGGATTTGATGGTTTATTACAAACATATTTATTCAAATATTAAAGCTAGATTATATGAATTTTTAGGATTATATTGCTGCTTTATGCCACTTTATTTAATATTTAATCCAATACTAAGACCCTTTCTAGTAAGAAAAATTTCATAAAAAATACTATTGGACACTTCATCATATTTCATGAAATGTTTTTTTAAAAAATATGTTATATCAAAGATGTGGAAAGAGGTGGTGTCTAGGGGGTGTCCAAGGGGGTGGGTGGGTGTGAGTGGTTATCCACGTGGATAGAGGCTTGTCCATAGGGTTTTGGGGGTTTTCTAGTGGGGTGGGGGGCTGTCCAGAGGGTTGGGGGGGTGTCCCGGGGGTTGTTTAAGGGGTAGGGGTGGGGGAGGTGTCCAGGAGTGGTGGGATGTGCTCTCTAGAGGGGTGGGGGGCTTTTTGGAGGGTTGGGGGTGTCTAGGGGTGGTCCAAGGGGGTGGGTGGGTGTGGGGGGCTCTTCATGGGGGTGGGGCCTATCCAGAGGGTTTTGGGGGTTGTCCGGGGGGGTGGGGGAGATTCTTAGGTTTACTCCATTTTCTCCAATTTTCTATCAACTATGTAGGCGTCATGGTTTTCTTTGATTCCATGAAATTTAAAACTATTATATCTAAATATATTTTGTTTTAAAAATAATATTCAAGCATATTTTATTAAACACCCATAGATTTGTTTTATATTTTAAATTGTTTTACATTAAAATTATGATTTTTTCATATAAACATATATTTGTGTTATCTTAAATATATATATTTTTTGTTGATATTTGTTATAGGTAATAATGAGTCGAAGCTGGATTACGGCACATCGAATGTGCAATGAATTTGAGGAAGGTGTTGATGCCTTTTTGGAATTTGAAAAATGAAATGTTCCATGTAGTGACATTGTTTTCATTCCATGCCTGAAATGTTTGAATATGAAGAAGTTGAAAAGTAGAGAGATAAAAGATCATCTGATTTGTCATGGTTTTAATCCAATTTAAAACCCTTGGATTTGTCATGGTGAAACTTGATGGAATGTCATTAATGATGATGATTCTCAAGACGGTAACTCCGATGGAATTGAAAAAATGATTCTTGATATTGTAGAAGAACAATGATGACAAATTTACTATTGGATCTTTTTGATGATTCATTATATATATGATACTCTAAAAACTATTTTTTAGAATTAAAAATTAGTATTTGGGTTCTAACATGAAATTAGGTATCTTTATGATAATTTACATAAGAATATGTGTTTGACTAATAATCATTTCCGGTTCGAGAATAAAAATATATATCACTTACAATATAAATGAACACAACACAGAAATAATTGCACATTTTCATCATTCATCAATACATGTGGAATCTGTAAAAAATATTTCCATCCCTTTGGGAAATGGTTATGAAAAATTATCACAAACAAAGCTCTAAATAGACTGTTAGTAATTTTTATTGGATCCAATCTAACAACATGTATGGGAATAATAGAAAGAGAAACATCATCAATATAATCTATTTCATGAAGGGTAATATTTAGAATGTAAAAATCTTTGAAAAAACTACTAGTCACTAGGAATGTTTTCTCCATGTTTATGGGAAACATATTATCTAAAAATTATTCATTATTTCATAGTCTGGTGGGTTAGATAAGATTGTCGACTTTTACTAATATTTTACATAGTCTTCCAGTGGATTTATTAGATAACCTATCATCCAATTAATTATATATAAATGTCTTTTATTTCCCTTAGATGAATTCATTTAAATAATCATAAGGGATAATGTTGGCACTATAAACAAAATTTTAATGTAAATTGTGTACCATGATTTTGAATAATATTTATTATGAAAAACATTACTAGGGAACTTCAGTATACGATAATAATTATTCTAAAAAATTGTAATAAATTTATAATTTTTAACTATGGTAAAAAAATCATTCATCTCACATCCAAATCCTGAAAGAATTTTGGGAATTTTAAAATTAAAATTATACATTATTATGCACCTTCAATAGTCATGTGGATAATAAAATTTCCAAAAAAATTATAAACATTAAATAGTTAGGTATATTATTTTGATGGTCACAATTAAGAAAATTAGTGGATGGGACACTGATTTAATAATTTTTGATTCAATAATTTTTTTATAGATGTTTTCCATATTTCATTTGTATTTATTTCATTTTCCATGTGTTATTTAGATTTTATGGTGAACTATCATAATTTTCCTCTATTGGGCCTTACTAGAATGATTTTTGGACATTCCATTTTCTATATTTTTATTATATCATAATTTTTATGATAAAATCAAAAATTATTAGTTTTAAGAGTAAAATTTTAATGAGTTTTCATGACACTTATTACTATAGTGGTCAACATATTTTTTCAGTCATACGCCATTGTATATTGAAATTTACCTTTCACTTTAAAACAAATTCTGCTGGACAATTATCCCATTTATCTATAAAAATGTTTAATGTTATACTCTTGGAAAACAATTTCTTTGATAAGGTTCTTGATAAAATACTCTAAAGAGGTTTTTTAATTTTGAGGTCTAATAACACTTTGATATTTATTTATGAGTGGTATTGAACTATCATGTGAAACAATATTTTTTTCAATAAAAAAATTTCCTCTCTAATACATATTTTTATGAATTTAGAAAAATTATTAATGTGTTCTTAATATGGGTAATTGTTTGCAGGAGGACCAATTATTTTTCAACAGAATTTACCACCTCAATATAAAGTTGATTAATTCATAGAATGGATGTTTTATATTTATAACATGAAGAGCATGATTCAACACTAGAAAATATTTGGAAAACAATTCCCAAAATATATTCTGAGAATATACATGTCTAATAAATTTTAATATACTAATATGGGATGAAAAATAAATGATCATTAAAATAATAAAATTTTGATATGCTCGATCCACCATAACATCTACTCTCGTGGAAAATGTTGTAGATATAAAAAATAAAATATTAATAATAAAATATTTATCATGGATTTTATAATACATAATACCAAGGTAGAAGATATAACAAAATGTGGAATAATCAAAATATGTGATGCTTATATAAATTAGAAAACCTTTATAAGCTTTACATTCATGAAAATTATACTTATAATATGATAGTTTTAATTTGATCATTGTAATAGTACTATTATTGAAAGGGACAATAACATGACTATTAAAATAGAAATCTCACATATATTAAATTAAAAAAAATTATATCATATAAAATTAAAATATGAAATATTTTAACCATGATAGTAGTTAATATATTTTTAGATATTTAAAAGAAAGGAGTTTTTATAATTAAAATTCATATTTTTTACATTCATTTACTATAAAAATATAATAAATAATAAGAAATATAATTTCTATAAAATTTTATTATATATAAATTTAAAAAAATATTATAATGATTATATGTATTTATCATACAATGAGTATTTTTTCAAAGTGTCAAAATATGGATAATAATATTATATATTTTATTATTTCAAATAAAAATCATTTAACTTTGAAATTAAATTTAACATATTTATAAAATTATTTTAGTAAAAATGATTTAATTTTTTGAATTTACACTTAAAAAAAATTTATTTGAGATTATTTTTTACTAAATTAGATAGTGTATTATTCAATACAAAATTATTATAAAATATTGAAGAATCGTATGTTTAATACATGATTAATTTAATAAGGAATGATATGACTACACATTAGATTTAAATCACAAGAACCATTAAATATTTATAGTCCCAATAATCAACACTATTAGTAGTGTTGAGCAATAATAATTATCTAATGAATTTAATATTCAAACCCACCACTATAATTGACTTATAAATACCACCCCTCTATCCCTTTTAAATAACACCCTCACCTCTCATCTAATTACATCTTCTAAGCATTGGATCATGAAAAATATCTACCCAACTATCTTCCCAAAATTATCCCTATGCTTATAGTGAAACTTTGGTCACTAAAATCCAATTTCTAGGTTCCTTATCTTGATTTTCATAATGGAAACATCTAGAAGGATTATTTTCCAACTAAATATTTTAAATTATAATATTCATCCACCGCCTTCTCACCTAATTCATTCATGTGGTCATAATAACATCAAATTCCATACATGTACATGACATTAAATGTTATAATGTAATGCATACAATTTGTACTCTTCTACATTCCTCTTATCTATCTAATTAAACCAGTGTACACATTATTTTGTCCAATGGATTATGTGTATGATGAGTTTTAATTATCCACTTCCTCTATCAAGGTGGGGTGTAATTTAAAAATAATTTTATAAAATTTTCCAAAATTGTATATTATATTCATTTCTGAATCCTATAATTAATATATATATTTAAAATATAAAAAAATTAATGTTGTTCATGATTTTTTGTAATGTTTCTTAATTGATCCTCCCGTAAAGCATATTTTTTTCACTACAAGAACAATCATTGAGTCATAACACATAAAAATATTTTGGAAAATATGTATTTTTACGGGTCATCAATACAATTTTATTTCACCTTCGGAGTTATAGTTCCATTTAAATTGAACACCAATAATTATCTACAAGTGATCGAACATAGGAAGTAGTAAATTAATACTCCCAAAATAAAATAATTTAACTTTATATATCATATAATTTGTTATAAATGAACATAAAAATATTATGTTAATTAAAATTTAGATGTAGTAGTTTTTATATTAATTAATAAATATTAATAATTTATTTTTTTTATATTAATAAATTTTTCTTATTTATTCTGGATATATGTTAAAGATTTCCTTTGAACCCCTATATTTTAATTCTTAGGATTTCTCCCTCCTTAACATCTATTATATCTAAATTTTTTAATTTAATTATATTTTTTTATTTAGTTCACCCAATAATTTAAAAACATAAATTCAACATTATGTTATGTGTTTATACATGTTTTATAGGTAACCTCATCAATTTCATTCGTATGGAAAATCCCATTAAGGGTAACTTCTTAGACTCATACCACATTTCAAACACATCTTGATTAGATATTTTATAAAATCTTTGGAATATATAATTTCCCCTTTGATTATCAAAAAACATTTTTTTTCAATTTTTATTTAATTGAATCTATTTTTATATAACCCTTTTAAAAGTCTCCTTACCCTTTTCCATAAATTTATGCATAAGAAGTACATTTCCAAAGTCAATTCTCAAAAAAATTTCACAACATAACTTCAAATGGAAATAATTTATCATAATCCATATTTTTCATCTATTAAAATCATGGTAATAATTAATCCATTATAACATAATAATAATTATGATATTCAATAAAATTTATCTATAAGATACGATAATGAAACCCCTTATTTATATTAGTAAGCACAATGATTGTGCCTTATATTTGATTAATTATAAAGAAAACATATGAAAGTACATGTTTAAATTAGTGAAATATGATATATCATTGATCATTTAGATAAAGTACATGTATTATTTGATAAATTGTTTGGGATTAGTGTGTAAACATAATCCATGATGGACTCTATCCACCACGTGATTTTGTCTTGGCAGCCGTCGATGACTTGTTACTATATTTTGTTCAATGTTGTGTATATATTCCAATAGTAACATGATGTTATAATTAAATGGTCTTAATTTTGTTATCGAATATGATTATTAACGATCATTTCCTTTTTCTATATCATGTTATGAATTTTGAATCATATGTTATTATTATTTTTCATGTTTTTTCCTTATATAGAATTTTATATATCTCATATTGTTTATGTATTCCCCAGTTAATCAATTTCATTATTATATGAACAAATTTATTTACAAACTCATTATATATATTAAAATAGATTCTTTTCTATTAGTTTCATATGGTTAATTTTTGTATTGATTCCTCTAATGTTGATTGGACTATCTATCAAAGGTTTTTATTTCTCAAATATTTTTCTTAAAAATAACGTGATAATATAATTAAAAGGATTGTGTCAAAATTGTTTTTTAAAGATGAAATTTTAGATAATTATCGGTATTACAACTAGAACACGTTATTAATAACCCTATGTTAAAGTATAATTACATGTTAATATTTGAAAATTATTAGGACCTATTGAGTAAGATAATTCCTTGAAATTACATCATTGTCTATATAATACAAATTTTTTTCCTCTCTATGTGTTTTAACTATAGGTAATATCCATTAAGATGATTTATTGTGTATTAAATCAATCATAAAAATTTTCATGAATAGAGGCCTCACTACATACCTATATTGATAATCATGTGGGGTATAAATTGGAAAAATCACAATCATATTAAGAACAATTATTGAAGAAATAAATTGATTTATTGGTTTGAGAAAATAATCCATAAATTATCACTGATAAGTTAGATATAATCTTAATGAATAATATATTAGTATTCACAGGAAATATATAATTTATTACATCTATATTATTCAGATACCAAACTATTGGACGTTTTTTTGTAGTATCCTTATATATAAGATATTTTTTAAAAGTAACTTACAAGAAAATATTCAAATCATTTTTGGTAAAATAATTTTTATATCATAGAAATAAAAATACTTTTATGAATATAGTTCTACATATTAAATAATATAATTAATTAATTGTATTAATATTTAATAACCACATATAAATATTGTGGTAGAGTTTTTTATGATAATAAAAAACAGTGAAATTAGTGAATCCCAAGTATATAACTCTCCCTGAATATTTTTTTGTGAACTAAATCACCAATAAAATGATTCAAAAATTAATTTATTGAAATTTTATAATATATTTGAAATTAATTTTAGGTCCATATAATAGGATAACATTAACTATCAAGATATCGTTATCATTATTCACATAGTGAGTCATCCACTGACTATTTAAAATTTTAAGGAGGGGCGATTCTTTATTAGAACCTATAAATCGAGTGTAGAGATTTTTGGGATATTAGAAATAATTTCTTCATAAAACGAAATAATAAATTGGTAGAATCAATTTTGAAGTAATTACCACTATTATGGAATTTAATGATCTATTCCCTGTTGTTTTTTCACTTCTTCCACCTAGCCAAAATGTTTTGTTTTCAAATGAACATATAACTTCATGTCTTGCCTTCTCCAAAAATCCTTATAAAATAGCCATCATTTATACAAATGAATAGAATATGTAGTTATAATAGAATCATGAAAATATTTTTATAGTCCTAATTCAATCACTCTGGGTAATGTCGTCCTAATTTTTAATGATGAAATATGGGATATTACATCCCATCATTGATTGTTAGGAACACAACCAAAGAACCTTAAACCAAAAGTATCACATCTACCATATCAATGAATTATTTTGTTAAACATTAGTAGTCCCATTATAAATAAAATGTGAACCTTTTAAAATGAAATCATTAGTTATAAATGGATTAGGATACTCCCAAGACTTCCACTAAAATGAGGTATGGATATTATGAGATCATAATGAAGCCCTTGAGACCCAATAATCTTGCATACATATTCAGGGACATAATGAATTGACTATCTATATGCAACATAAAATAATGTTTTTGTTTTTTATATATGATGATATTATATACTAAATAATCATGGTTGATTGTGAGGAATTTTTTAATACTGGGATAATGACATCATAAAAGATGATGTTATTCGTAATGTATGGTAAATATTTTTTCTACATGAAGGTAGTCTTGTTTGTGGGGGCATGTTATCATTAGAAAAGGAATATTTGTAGTCCCTATAAAGATAATGTATACATAGTACTGGCCAATAATTTATTATATAATATATATTTATAGTTCCCTTGGAATGTATTCTTATTAGATATGATTTCTGAAAAACATTTCCATGTTGAATATACCACTAAATAATATTACTCGAAATGTGGTATCATGTTTTCATTATATTTATGAAAAAATGATCATGGAATTGAATAAGATTCATTCAACTTCAAAAACAAATACCGTACCCATATGTGGGTAAATATCCATTGTATGAGGTGATTCTTCAATGTGGTTCTTGGGTAGTATAATAACGAGTAATGATAATGTGATAGCCAATATCTGAAGATTGATTAATATTAATTAGTAAATATATTCATTATAAAATTGAAATGGATAGTGTAATATATGACATTATGATTTTTTGGAATTTTATATATGGGTTAAATTAATAAATATAAAATATCATAATAAACAATAATAAATATACAAATTTAAGAAACATAATATACACCAATGAAGATGTTATAAGATAGTTTGCAATCATGACTACTCAATAAAATACTATAATCGGAAAGAAAATAAATTGGATGATTTTTTTGTATAGTGAATCATTTAACATTATCATTTATTATAATTAATATGTATCTAATCATCTTGTACATGTAAATAATGGTAATTGAAAATATACATGAAGGAAAACAAACATTCCATCATCAAATAACTTCTCAACCATCCATTCTAGAGAGGATAATGGATGCTTAATGAGATGATGTTGAAATTTATAAAGAGGAAGAAGATATAATAAAATTTATATCATTGTAGTTAATAACATAAGAATAATGACTTGTTTTATTTTATTCAAGGATATCTATAACCAAAAATCCTATAATAGAAGAATATTCTTTGAATGATACATATAGCTCAATTTATTCTAATATAACATAATATTCGAATGATGTTTCAAGATCAATGATAATACTATTTTTGGGAAAATATGATGTTATAGATCATATATTATATATCAATGTTCATATTATACAATTAGGTGAAGGATAAATTGAATAATTTTATGGTATTATCCAACCATTGTCTATACATTCTATAAAATGGGAGAACATCATTATGTTTTCTTCCACCAGTATTTTAAATTAGTTCATAGGAAATTAATATATATTGTTTATGGTGGATGTTCTTACAAATACCAATAATGTTATTTTAATTAAATATAACTTTTCTATTGATCAACTTGTAATGATACACATTAAAAAAGAGAGGAACCTATAAGGAACACCCATACCAGTAATATCTGATGAAGATCCAACATATGCATCAAAGTACAAGAAGAGTGTCCAATATTCAATACATACTAACTTGAACATTATAATGAAAATTCACCCACAAAATTATGTTCAATCAAATCATTCTACCCATACACTCGAAAAAAAGGGTAAAATGTTTTATGGACTTCAAAAGAGGATATGGTCAAAATATTCCTCTAGTAAAGCTATAATATAACAATAGCTTTATCTCATGAATCCAAAAATATCCATATGAATACCATTATAGAAGTTATCTGAAACAACTATGTCAGTGGATTGTATTGGCCAATGAAAACTATTGGGACCCAAAATAGTCAATGATGATGTAGAAAAGGTCATGAATATTCATGAACAAATTATAGATTCTCAAAGCTAATTGATGATATATTCTAAATATCTCTAATTAAATAATTTGAGGCATGTGAAAAGATGTTACATCATATATCATCATATGATATGGTATGATGATATTTGTTGAATTTAAATCCAATTACATGGCACAGTATCTTATATTTTATTCATGATCATATAAGATTCGTGACTTATGGACTATCACAACCATCTTCCACATCTCATATAAATGTATATTATAAATACCTCACATAATTATGTAAAAAAATACATCTCACATGAACTAAATTTATTGTTTCTACATATTTAAAATGATCTCCATTAGTATGAACAACGAGTGATGATCATGGATTGTAATGATAATGTTGCACAGAATAAGATAAATCATATATTCAAAGTGAAATAGAGAAACTATATTTTTAGGAGGCCAATGTGGGAACTAGATTAATCCCTGATGAAAACTCACCTCAACCTACATTAAAATTATTATTTTAAATGAAATAATAAATACAATGTTTCGTAATATTGAATGAATATAGTGACTCAGTATTTTATTATTGATATTTCATTTAATATTATATAATTATATAATTCATAGAAATTTTTTATTATGTAAATAATAGGAAAACATGATTTAAAACAAAATTTTAATAATTACAAAATTACATTGATAGACAAAAATGAATAAAAAAATGAAAATATTTTAGTGGGATAAAAAATAAAAAATAACATCACTAACATATAAATTTTTTTAATTTCCCTATCCCCATGAATAATCATAATCATGGAAAATGATATAGAAAAGAAATAATAATATTAATAAAAAAATTAATATGATATTCATATTTTAATATTAAATATTTACCTTCGATAGAATATATACATGATATAAAATTGAAATAAAATTGGGTATTTAAATATTGTTGGAAATCCATATGATTTTTTAAAATTAAACCATTTTAATTGAAATATGACTATTAGAGTAAGAACATTAGAATAATAATATTGTTTTTTAGTGTTGTATCCTGGACAATATAATAATATCCCCACCCATATAGATATTAAATATTAATTTTCATTATTATAAAATGTAAGTATAACATATTTATATCATGATTCTATTAATTAAATTTCATAAAATTGATAATATAATTCATCGAATTTTTGAAAACATTATAGGTATTTTATTAAGTTTTATAGAAATTTAATAAATATATAACAAATTTTATTATGAGGAAGATTGTCTTTAAATTAATATATGATATTTATAATGATTAAATTTATTTAGCAGACTATATGTAAATTTTTAGAGGGTCATAGAATTGATAATCATTTAAAGAATGTTATTTTTATATTAAACGTTGATTATATAAAAAAATATAATTTATCATATTAGTAAAATTATTTTCATAATATAAATTTAATTTTTTGAATCCACATCAAGGTTAATGATATGGTAATTTTTTATATAATTGTTGATTTTTTTGTGAATAGATAAATACCATAATAAATGGTATTTAACATTTTATGTAAACTTTATGAGTAATTCCATAAGTGATGATATTAGAACCCTTTATTTCAATATCACATTCACCATATACAATATTTAGTTATATTAATCAACATTAATGGTAATAATCATTTGAAATATTTTTCTAATGAATACAGTATTGAAGAAACACACCCCTCTTCTCATTATAAATACAACCCTAATCACCCATTATCATAAAAACATCTATGCCTTGGGGCCTTCATAATTTATTAGATATTATCTTCCAAATCCCCTCCCCAGAATCATAGTTTTTTTCACTCTGACAACCTATTTCTATATTATATAAAATTCATTTCAAGGAGAATATATCCAAGATATGGTATTTTGAAACATCCTATTTTAAATTCAATTCATCTTCCACATTTAACTAACCTTCATCGACCTAATTGTCATAATTACTCTAGTATTACATATAAATTGTCATGAGCTCTTCCCTAGGTACAAGAAAAATGACTTCTCCAAGCCCATCTTTAAAAAGCCATGGGTCGAGGACTAGAGTAGTGTACGTATATACCACCAATGGGATGAATTTTTCTAATTACTTGTACACACAACGATTACACCGAGAGAAATGTGTTGGGAGGTAAAAAAAATAAGAATTTTATACATGAAAACCACTAAGTATAACACAATCTGAGTGCATCAAATATAATGTACATGGTGGAAAACTGGTCTAGTATACAAGGGAACTAAAAGAAACACAAAACTCAATTAAACCTCCAGTCCCCTGAAGCTCATATTCGGACAACCCTTCCTAATGTGTAGGTGATGGGTTGGAACTTGTAGACATAGAAGTATACATCATTTTTTGTCCCTGAGAATTGCCTGGTCTCAGTGCACCCTATAACTTGTCAAAGCATGGATCATCTCCACAAGACATGACATGAGAAAGAATATCTTGTTCTTGTGTTAGTAAAACAATACATAGAAAGACACCACGACATCAGATAGGTAATGCAGAAGGGAAAAAAATAAATGAATAGTCAGTTCGACACATATATATTCCCATACATATACCACAAAAATCAATATATTCTTGTTTAATAAATTAAGAATCACATGGTCCCAACTTAATTGCTAACAACAGTTGTCTCATCACATGTTTGAAGTGTAACACATAAAACTAGGAGAAACATGGTCCACAATCTCAACAATCGAAAATTGTAGCCATCTGAAAGGAACACTCCATGGAGAACAACTCTTAAATTGCTAATGGTACATCCAATAGAACTTGCTCGATCAAGAACATCATACTAGTCCATGATCCGGTGCCCTGCATCAGATGTTCTATCAATGATTTCCTACGCACAAATCAAGTCTAAGGAAACCTCATAAAATTGGCCTTCTCATAACCACTATGCTTAGTTGAGGGATCATTTCTATATAAATTACATGTGAAATAAGAGTTTCTCGTATAGGGAATTTCCTGAACCTCAGTCGGTTGAGGGAGCACAGTATCTTAGATAGGATTTTATATCTTCATGTCTACATTCCCACTCCTAATATCATTGTCCTATAGTTGATAGGGCTCCAACTACAATGGAGGACCCACTCCCAGTCGCTACTCATTGAAGGGATAGTACTACACTGTAATTCATGACAAGTACCCCTGTTCTAATAAGGTTGTACAACTCATGAAGGACACACACCCTGTCATCGTAATAGAGTACTACAACATATATAAAGGACATTCACCCTACCTTGTAGGGGAGTACTACTCAATGAGTAGAGGACCCACACCCTGGTACAATGGGAGTACTGACTTTATCCGTTTATTTGATATGCGGGACCCGCACCCTAGTGAATTAGGGGAGTAGTTCCCCCATGCTAGAGGACTCACTCTTTAGTATGAGAGGGGATTACTGACTCTACTGAAATATTTTAAAAGGAGGACCTGAATACTAGAATTTTAGGGGAGTATTGACTCTGATGATATGGAACCCACTCCTTGGTCCCACATTTGAGTTTGTATAATTCTGTCATGAACATCTCCGAGAACATGAACTCTACTCCTTCAGAAGAGTAACGACCCTGGAGGTAACTATCGTAATGAAACAAACCCTCACCCTTGATGTGGGGAGTTACATATCAACCTAAGAAGAGTGATAATGTGTGCATGTTCCTGGAACCATCAATAGAGTGACCATTCTAGAATCTCTTCAATATAACTACCACACTATGCTCAAAGACTACTTGTATCGAGAGGGAATACACTTCAATTGAGTATTCCATCTTCCACCATCCCTAAAAGCTATTTTATAGTATCTTAAAAGTAATGAATCATCATATGGGGCCTAATGCATAAAACCACTCATCAAATAGATGATACATTTGAATGTTATAGGCATTTTATCAAAACAAGGGCCGATTGGGTTCATGCCAGCCCTGACATGGTAAGACCAACCTGACCTGGGTCCGACCCAACCAATTGGGATTGGACCAACCCACTAGGCTTCATATGCTGGAATGCGGGTTCAGCCTATTAGGTTCTTCCATGTAGTCCACTAGACCGGTCTGCTTTAGGCCCATCCCGCCTGCACCACCCCGGACCAGACATGGCTTTGCCGGGTCTATCTCACTCCATGCTACGCATGTTTCCACCGCCACTTTGCTCAATAAGTATTCTCAACCGGACTACATAACCTGCACTACATACAAATTTTGGTATGTTCATTTCACAATGTAACACCTTCCACATGGGTAGCCGCATAGCGCTGATGCCACTGCCAACACCACCATGGTGCGTCACCTTGTTGTTCTGTATGCATCAAAAACCACATGCCACAACCGCTACCACACCACCATATTCCTCTACGGACCATGAAACATGCTTTGTTGGTATATTTTTTGATCAGGATGGTGTTTTGGAGTCCTCAGGCCGTGTTTGACCTCGCATGGGGTTCAAATCCCTCATGTGATCCCTTCCACCAAAAATAGTTCGATTGACAGAATCTCGCGTGCCTCTTCGTTCCAAATATCATCATCATCATTGGATGACCTTTTTTTCATGTCTATTCTAGATGCATGTGTCAAATAATTGTGACATGAATGGTTGTGAAACAGTCAACCATTCTTCAGTGCTTGAATGATGAGAACAACATTAAGAATGCACTTCAAAGAGTAGGGGGTAAACCAAACAAGAAATCAAGGAATTATATATACCATCATCTTTCATGGTGTTAATCCATTCATGTTAGAAGTTATTATAAAAAGAAATAAAACATAATTCATATCCCCAAACCATCCCTCCTTCAAGAACCCCCCCATAAGAATTATTTAACCGCATGTCAACTCGTTTCTGGATGGATCCATAATCTTCATTTAAAACCAATAAAAGGTAAGAAAAAAATCATATAACACCCCCATCCAGGATTTAGATCGATCACTGATGAAGTAGGAGTCCATATTCATCATTCATTGATTTGTCGATGCCTAATCCGAACTCCAATTGTAAATCTCCCATGTCATTATTGTTCTTTGTTCATCAATGATAGTTTTCTACAATGCTTTTCTTCTCTAGAGCTCTAGAGGAATTTCTCCCAGATTTTCTATCTAATATCATACCCCTACGAAGATATTATATGAATAAACACATTTCAGTGATGGTGAATTGTATTATTTATTAATGGAAATGGGCTTCCCCGTCATGGTGTTGTAGCATCAATTTCTGACATTATTTATATAAATAAATTATGGACTCATTACTAAGTTTTAGCAAATCAATTTCAAATAAAAAATTATTTTGTGGTTTATTTTATTTTTCCTTCAACTATTCTAAAATAAAAATTTTCCCTCATCCCATTCTGGTTGAGTTTATGCCCCATTAATGATTAACATCTTAATATAAACTCATTGATGGTCTCAGATTTTTAATCTGAGTAAAGGTTTTTTTATTTTGTGGTATTTGAAAATAATATAATTCAATTTATTTAAATTATTTATTTATAGTTATATCCCTAAAAACAACCTTCATAGCAGCCCAACGTGAGTCGATAATAGTATCATGCAAAGGTAATAACTCCATCAAGAGCTCAACAACAATCTAAAACTATCAATCTGAGTCACCATTGTTGAGTTATATGAATTTTAAATAAAAATAATTTTTATTCATTTATTTTATTTTTAGTCAAAAACTACTTTTCACTCTTAGACTGCGCTGGCCAATGTTAGGCACTGTCTAACGAAATATCACCCTAAAAAACGCAATGTTGGTATCATAATTTATATATAAGTTACCATTTCTTAGTTATAAGGATTCGAAAAATATTATAAATTTATTTAAAATTTTGATTTATTGTTATGCCATTTATGATACTTCCCAAAGGAGGATCTTGCATAATAATATTAAGATGTTCCTAGGGT
The DNA here is from genome assembly GCA_963277665.1 of Viscum album. NCBI lineage: Eukaryota > Viridiplantae > Streptophyta > Magnoliopsida > Santalales > Viscaceae > Viscum > Viscum album. The sequence goes on from OY728132.1 coordinate 1,973,602,585, forward strand.
AAAAATGCCATCATTAATGAAATGGTTCCCTGTTAATTCTTTTCTGAGAACCCATTTAAGAGATATTCCAATTTTCGTGGAAAACTTCTCAGGCGTGTAATTTTAAACATAACATTTGTCAACAAACCATTATTGGCACAAAAAGACTCGTTATCAAATGATGTCACTGCTCCTAGTCTCAAAAAATCCCAATAACTTTTTTTAAAAAATAACATGGTGTTAAAAATTATTAAATTACTCCACCGTTTAGGGATTTAAATCCTCCTAACCAAAAACAAGATTTAATTAAACAAATGGGGGTACTACCCATGAATCTGAACATCAATCTCTATTATTCTCTTTTGAAGATTTATATACTTCCAATGAACAGTAAATATATGAATTGACCATCCTAAAGGATCATCTTTTATCTATCCACTATTTTATTTGGGTGATCTATGAATGTTACCCCATCTTCAATATACAACTCTCCATGGTCAATGATGTGAGATGTTTTGTGCACGTATATACTCATATGGGATTCATGGAAAAGGTTGTGCACCCTTTCTATCTATGTCTATATAGCCATATAGAAAATCACCTCTCCCACTATACAAAATATTAGAAAAAGTATTATGAACTTCATAGATATCTTTCACAAATGCATAAAACGTTATTTACGTCACCATTTTTGACGTCGGTTATATATAACTGACATGATAATATGTGAAACGTGGTTTTTTACGTTGGTTATTTTATAACCAACATAACAATTGTGGTGAGTAGATTTTCAACGTCGGTTATTTTAATAACCGACATTACAAATCGCGCGTGTTTGGTTTTTACGTCGGTTATAAATTAACCGATGTTAAAACTCAAAGAACGGTTTTTTTTACGTTGGTTATTTGATAACTGACGTATGAAACGAGTTATCTACGAGTTTTTTACGTTGGTTATTTCAAAACCGATGTAAAAAACCCCCCGCACATTGGTTTATTACGTCGGTTATCAAATAACGGAAGTAAAAACCCCCCGCGCATTGGTTTTTTACGTCGGTTATTTTATAACCAACCTAAATAACCAATGAACGGAGGGTTTTTTACATCAGTTTTAAAATAACTGACTTTATAAATTTAAAAAATAGTTTATAACGTAGGTTATTATATAACCGAAGTTATAAAACATTTAAAAAATTAAAGCCCTGTGGACTGTCATTTACAATTTTTTGATTGACAGTCTTCCTACTCGTCTCTCTCGTGCGGTAAACCCTAATCGGCTCGTCGATCGACCTGCGTTAAACTCATTTTGGCTTCATCGTTTATCGTCTTTACTCCTCTCAGATCTATCATCTCAACTCGCAACACTCAAGTAAGCCTTCCACGAATTTATTTTGTTCTTTTTTTCATAGATAGTGTATAATTATGTTTTGCACTTTTTTTGTTTAAACTAGGTTAGATTCTTCCTTTTATAACCCTATTACATCTTTTTGAATATCATTGGCTTTTTATTTCTTAACCATCCACTATGAATAAAATAATTTCTATGTATGAAATATGAAATGTTATTTTCTATTATATGAGTGATCCATCACTGGCTTTTTATTTCTTATCTATCCACTATGAATAAAAAACAAAATTATTCTTATTCCGTTCATTTTTGAATACCATGTTTTATATTACTTTGATTTAAGGGTGTTCAACAAGATATCATAGATAAAATTATTGAGAAAATTATTGACTAAACTATATACTCATTATTTATATGTTTTCAATACCATATAATCATTGAATGGTATCTACCAAGAAAATTCTTTAGTATCATTTGGAACCCATTTATATTACATGGGATTATCATGTTTATTGATTGAATTATAAATTTTTTATTTATATGATTCCATTTTAAATGGATATTAAACACATTTTTTCCATTTATTCTTTGTGATATAATGATTATTGATTTTATATCTCACACATACGTATGGATGTTGATGGGTGGGGTCATATATCATCATCCACATCATTGATTTTGTTTTATATCTCATTAGATAGTAAGGTGTGGATATAATGAGCCTGTTCAAAATGGCATGGGAATAATATTTTTTTCACACATTTCAATGTGTGGAAATAATGTGTGGACATAATTAGTTTATTTGATGTAGGTTTTTCTTTTTCATGGATTACCTCATAAAGTGGTCTCAGTTCATTTGATTTTGTGTTTCCTTTGACACCATCCACCATTAATGACTATGATATATCATTGACAAGTTTTTCTCTAATGGTTCTCTCATACACCTTTTGGATTTGATGGTTTATTACAAACATATTTATTCAAATATTAAAGCTAGATTATATGAATTTTTAGGATTATATTGTTGTTTTATGCCACTTTATTTACTATTCAATACAATACTAAGACCCTTTCTAGTATGAACAATTTCATAAAAAGTATGATTGGACACTTCATCATATTTCATGAAATGTTTTTAAAAAAAATATGTTATATCAAAGATGTGGAAACAGGTGGTGTCTGGGGGGTGTCCAAGGGGGTGGGTGGGTGTGAGTTGCTATCCACGTGGGTGGAGGCTAGTCCATAGGGTTTTCGGGGTTGTCCGGTGGGGTAGAGGGCTGTCTATAGGGTTGGGTGGTGTCCAGGGGGGTGTTCAAGGGGTAGGGGTGGGGGGAGGTGTCCAGGAGGTGTGGGGGTGCTGTCTAGAGGGGTGGGGGGCTTTTCAGAGGGTTGAGGGGTGTCCAGGGGTGGTCCAAGGGGGTGGGTGGGTGTGGGGGGCTGTTCATGGGGGTGGGGGCCTGTCCAGAGGCTTTTGGGTGTTGTCTAGGGGGTGGGGAAGATTCTTAGGTTTACTCCATTTTCTCTAATTTTCTGTCAACTATGTAGGCATCATGGTTTTCTTTGATTCCATGAAATTTAGAAATGTTATATCTCACTATATTTTGTTTTAAAAATAATATTCAAGTATATTTTATTAAATACCCATATATTTGTTTTATATTTAAAATTTTTTTACATTAAAATTATGATTTTTTCATATAAACATATATTTGTCTTATATTAAATATATATATTTTTTGTCGATATTTGTTATAGGTAATAATGAGTCGAAGTTGGATTATGGCACATAAAATGAGAAATGAATTTGAGGAAGGTGTTGATGCCTTTTTGGAATTTGAAAAATGAAATGTTCCAAGTAGTGACATTTTTTTCTGTCCATGCCTGAAATGTTTGAATATGAAGAAGTTGAAAAGTAGAGAGATAAAAGATCATCTGATTTGTCATGGTTTTAAACTAAGTTTTAACCCTTGGATTTGGCATGGTGAAACTGGATGGAACGTCACTGATGATGATGATTCGCAAGATGGTAACTCCGATGGAATTGAAAAAATGATTCCTGATATTGAAGTAGAACAAATTGAGATAGAACTGATAGTTGCACGTCTATATGGTGATGCTGAAAAACCATTATATCCTTGTTGTACAGATTTTTCGGTTTTTTAACCGGTTTTAAGATTGATTAAACTGAAGGAAAAATATGGATGGAGTGATAGAAGTTTTACAGAGCTGCTACAATTGATGAAAGAAATTCTTCGAGAAGATAACGATCTTCCAGATTCACATTACAAAGCCAAGAAAATATTATGCCCGATGGGATTGGGATACAAGAAAATATATGCCTGTCCGAATGACTGCATTATATATAGGAAGGAATATGAATTTCTGTCAGATTTTCCTAAATGTGGGACATCACGGTATAAGGTGAAAGAAAAATCACAGGTTGTTGTAGAGATTACAAAGCTCCCTTCAAAGGTATTTTGGTATCTTCCTATAATTAATCGTTTCAAACGTTTATTTGATAATTCACATGATGCAAAAAGGTTAAGATGGCATGCTGAAGAGTGGGTATGTGATGAAAAAATACATCATCCAGCTGATTGTACACAATGGATGAAAATTGATGCATAGTATTCAACATTTGGAAATGAAATTAGAAATCTCATACTAGGGTTGTGCACAGATGGAAAGAATCCATACCGAACACTCAGTAGCACACATAATTCATGCCCTGTTTTATTGGTAATTTATAACCTCTCTCCTGAAGTTTATATGAAGATCAAATATGTCTTGTTTTGTACAAGGATCTATGGTCTAAAGCAACCCAGTAATGATATTGATGTTTACTTGTCACCGTTGATTGATGATTTGAAACTGTTATGGGCTTATGGTATTAGGGTGTATGATTCCTATAAAATGGAATATTTTCAACTGCATGCAGTGCTTTTGTTCACTATAAATGACTTCCTAGCGTATGAAAATTTTTCTGGATACAGTGTTAAAGGGAATAAAGCATGTCCAATTTGCGAACAACAGACGTCATATTGTCAATTTCATCATGGGAGGAAAACAGTGTACATGGGTCATCGAAAGTTATTGCCTATAGAACACCCTTATAGAAGACTAAAAAAGGCATTCAATGGCTCACAAGAATATGATACTTCTCCCAAACCTTTATCCCCTGATATGTATTTTGAGAGGGTGAAAAACCTTGACGTGACATAGGGAAAGACAAAGAAATCAAGTAATGATAGACATATTTGGAATAAAAGGTCAATTTTTTTTTGAGTTACCATATTGGAGGTATCATGAAGTTAAACATAATATTGATTTCATGCACGTGGAGAAGAATATTTGTGATTCTTTGATTGGAACATTGTTAGATATTAAAGGAAAGACTAAAGATGGGTTGAATGCAGGATTAGACTTACTATCAATGGGAATACGTTTGGAGTTTGCTCCCACTCCTAAAGGATGATGAACATTTCATCCCCTTGCTTGTGATACATTATCGAAGAAGGAGAAAATTAGCTTCTGTCAGTGTCTTCATGATACCAATGTTCCATAAGGTTATTCATCTAATGTAAAAAATTTTGTCTCATTGAAGGAAATGGAGTTGATAGGTATGAAATCACATGATTTTCATGTCATGATGCAACAAATTCTACTAGTTGCATTGCGTGGAATATTTCCCATTCAAGTCAGATAGACTATAATGAAGTTGTGTTATTTTTTAAATTCAATTTGAAACAAGGAGATTGATGTGAATTCTTTGAACATTTTGGAAATGGATGCAATTTTAATACTTTGTCAATTAGAAATGTATTTTCCTCCAACTTTTTTGGATATAATGGTGCATTTAATGATTCATCTGGTTCAAGAAATAAAGCTTTGTGGACCTGTATATCTACGTTGGATGTATCCTTTTGAAAGGTATATGAAAATATTAAAGGGGTATGTTAAAAATCTATATCGACCTGAAGCCTCCATTATTGAAACGTATATTTCTGAGGAGGTAGCAGAGTTTTGTATGAGCTACTTGGCTGTGGCGCAACACATAGGTTTGCCTCCATCTCGCCATGAACGAGTTAATAATGAGGGAAAGGGGATTCGCAGCTTGAAAGTCAAATCATTGTCAGCTGAACAGATGAAGAATTTAGAATCATATATCTTCAATAACATAGCTGATGCTCAACCGTATATCGCATTGCATATTAATGAGTTGAAAAAATGTCATCCAAAGAAGAAAGAAATGTGCATTCTGAATGAGCACAACAAAACTTTTTTTCCATGGATTAAAAATACATTTCACGGTAAATCAGATATATCAGATACATTAAAATTGATAGTGGGTGGTCCATGTTTAAATGTGATAACATGGTCTGGTTATGACATTAATGGTTATACATTTCATACGAAAGCTCAGGACAACAGAAGTGCAGTTCAGAATAGTGGTGTATTGGTGTTTGCAGAAGAAATGCATTTTTTGAGTGCTAAGGACAACAACCTAATTTCTGCATCAAGTGCATATTATGGAGTGATTAAAGACATATGGGAGGTTGATTACATTAAAATTAAAGTTCCTGTTTTTTACTGTAAATGGTTTAACGGTAACAACAGTGTCAGACATGATGAATTTGGAATGACACTTGTTAATCTGAATAGATTGGAAGACACAACTGATTCTTTTATAATGGCAACACATGAAAAACAAATTTTCTATGTAGTAGATCAATCAGATATGTAGTGGGTTGTTGTTGTACAAGGGAAAAAAAATATGTTGGTGAGGATGAACATGATGAATATGCTGATTTATGTGATATCTCTACTTCCATGGAATGATTAACAGAACATAATGATGATCATGTTGAAGACATAGTTTGTGCCATAAGGAACGATCAAGATGAATGAATTTGGGAAAACAATCCATTTGTACATTCCTAAAATTACAGGTAACATATGTTTATTTCTTGTTTACATTTATTTTTTCCATAAATGTTAGATATTGTAAGTTTTTTATTTATTAAAACATGTTTTAAAACAAAATAAGTATAAGTTTTTGTTTGTTTTAAGTTTGTTTATTTTACTTTATCTTGTTTATAACCATTACATGAATTATATATCTATTTTTTTGTTCACGGACAATTAATTTACCATGTTTACTATGTTTACCAGGTTTACCATTTTTACCATTTTTACCATTTTGACCATCTTTACAATATTTACCATCTATACCATTGTTTAACATGCTTACCATATTACCAATGTTTACTATTATGTAACTTAGTACACTTTTCTATTTTCTGATTACAGTAGTATTAAAATATTTGAATTTGTATATTTGTGAACTGATGTGTGTTTTTTTTTGATTTGAAGTATAATGGCAGATCATTCAGATGATCAACCACAAGATTCTGGAGAGGAGCATATTGCCAGTCATACCTCTGGGGATGAACATTCACATGCTCCTATTATGACAAAGTGTTCAAAGGTTGGTAAATGTGGGTGCACACATTTACCAAAATTATCACTTGCCCGTACTCAGTATCAAAGGATAGTCGTTGAGTTTGATGATGATGATATTCTTAGAGTTCCGAACACAAAAGATATTAAGTGTTTTGTAGCAACTCAGGCTAAGAGAAAAGTAAGCATTCTGAATGATTATTTGAGAAGTGTGGATAAAGCAATTATCTCTCAGTTTTGGGAGTTGATTTTGGTAAGATCTTTTGTCATTGTTTGACCATTCTTTTAATGTTTCTAGTATATATAATATGGTTAACCACTTCTTTATCAGATGATATTTGATATTCCTGACACTGGAGGAGTCAGGAAGAAATGCTTATCATTGACTGCCAGGAGATGGAGGGATTTAAAATCAACCCTCTCATCTGATTTCATTTATGGTCATAGGAGTCTTGACAATCCATGTCATATATATCCTTTTATAGATGAAGACACTTGGAGACAGTTTTTTGAAAGTAGAAGAAAATAGTCATTTCTGGTAAGGGCAATGTAATCTTTTATAAACTTTCTTATATAAATGATTTTATTAATGTTTTGTTAATGATTTCTTATTCTTCAATTAAGGAAAACAAGGAATGCTCATCAAGAGATCCAATCTAAAAATGAATACCCTTATAGTTTATCTCGGGGAGGGTACGCATTATTGGAAGAACAAATGATGGCGGAAAAATTTCAACAACTAAGAGCTGAGTCTTCAAGCTCTGGAGAGGTGGCCCCTCCATCCCCTCCATCTAGACATGAAAAATGGAACAGAGATTAGAAAGGAAAAAAGGGCAATATCTTTCGGAAGAATCGAGAATCGTAGCTGAGAGGATTGTAAGATATCTATTTAAGTTATTTAAGTTAACTATTTTCTTCATATAATTTCAATCATTACAGAAATGTTCAATTAATTAATACAGGACTCTCTTGAGGAGCAGAGTTCAGAGGGGATATTTACAGCTACTGGGAGGGAAGATATTTTATTTGCAACATTGGGAAGGCCCGAACATCTTGGTCATGTAAGAGGATATCCGGCAGGTGTATCGGTAAGAAAAGTGTCACCGTGTTCTTCAACTTCTAACAATAAGGGGGTTTATAAAAAAAATTGAATCCTTGGAGGATGAAGTTCATAATATTAATGCGACGATGGGGGACAATATTAGAGAGTTGGTGAAGTCTATGTTTGCAGAAATGCAAAGACAATTTCAGACTGTAGCTCCCACTCCTGCACCTCCCCCTGCAGATCCCATTATTTATCCTCCACCTCCGCCAGTACCTCCCACTCCCCCACCTCTGCCTGCAGACCCCATTTTTTATCCTACTCCTCCACCACAACTTCTTACATATTTCGAGTTGTATGTTGATGATTCTCAAAATCATATAGTATCGTATGTGTTGGTATATTTTATAGGAGATACAGTTCATCATCAATAATTGGAGGTCGAGAATCAGAGGGTCATTGTACAGGATATTATAGATAGATCAGTTGGGGTACCAATACCTACAGATGAGATGGCGACAATTGGACAGAGTATCGGCCATTTTTTATTTTGGCCATCCAGACTTCTTCGACTCATTACCATAGAGGTATGAATGTTATATCTTTTATTTTATTTTTTATTAAAGTTGTTTTATAATTTGAAAACTAATATATTTTTCAATCTTTATTTACATGAATCCTTCAAAGGTAAAGAAATACTGTATAGATAACAACAAAGACAAATGGCTTTGAAATCAGATACAGATTCAAATGGTCTTGACAAATTGTCAAGATATTCGTATTTTTTGTTGGGTTATTATGAGTTTCCAATGGAAGCTCATGTTTGTGGACGTGAAATATGTGTGGGGATTATAAAAACTGATATCATGGAGCTTGTTGCTGGAGATAAGTTGGGCATCAATGTGGTTCAAAATTTTTCCATGTAATTCTTCACACCTTTTCCCTGCATTATATTTATTAAAAATGTATACTTATGTATGTGTTGTATTAGGTATCTTTATAAAATTTGTGAGAGGAATGAGCAGACAGAAGTATATGGATTCATGGACCCGCAATTGATTTCCCCTGAAGCATGTGCATTGAATGAGGAACAATGAATGGTTTATATTGCTGAATGATTTTAAAAGAATATAATCCCACAATGTTGGATGCTGCCTTTTTGTGAGAGGTATGAAACACATTTCTCTCAAAAAGTTAATTATCTTTTAACATAAAAAACCACTAATGTTAAATTTCCTTTTATCAGTGATCATTGGATGTTAGGGGTTTTTTGCCCAAGGGAGAAAGCTCTTTATTGGATATGCTCTGTCCATGGTGATGTGCATGAAAGTTTTAAGAATATATTGGAAAAGTATGTTTCAATTTCTAAATAGTTTTATATATTATAATGAATTTTAAATTTACCCCATTCATATTATTTTCTAACAGTGCATGGGCCTACATTCGAAATAACACAATGAAAAGAAATGCAATGATCAAATATGTAAATGCGAAGGTAAATTTTGATTTATAATTTGTACTTTATTATTTATTACATAAAAATAATATATTGAATTTACACTCATTCGAACCGAATTGTCATGAACAACAAGGCCTCATCGAATGCAGATATTATATGTTAAGATTTATGTATGAAATAATAATAGCTAGGACAGTTGTGAATTTTGACCAGGTACGATTTCCTCTTAAACTTTGACATAATATTTCAATTTGATTTATTCATTATACACATTAACTGCCTTCTTTTTCATTTTTATCTTTTTGATCTTCCAAAACACTATAATTCTAAAGACATCAAACACTTACAAGTGGAGTGGTAAAATTATTTTACAAGTTTGATTGAATTTTTGTTGTTTGTAATGTAAAATGTAATTTTGAATATTGTCGTTGTAATTGTGTATTTGGTAGTTGTTTAGGTTGGATTTAGTTTTTTTATGTTGACATTGTATGTTTTGAATTTTATATAAGTGAATGTTTAATTTTTCTCTACTTCTTGTTTTGGTTTACTTTTGATGGATTTTCTGGTATGGATTTGGGTTTGTGGGGGAGGAGTTCCAAGGGTGTGGTGGTGTGTTTAGTGGGGTTGGGGTGTCCAGCAGTCTAGGAGGGCTGTCCGGTGGGGTGGGGGGACAGTCCTGGGGGGCGGCAGGGCTATCCAGGGGTGTGGGAAGGCGGTCAAGGGGTGTGGGAGTGTTATACAGGTGTGTGGGGTATACATGAGGGTGGGGGTTGTCCAGGGGTGTTTGGGGTTGTCCAGGGGTCGGGGGGCAGTCCAGGATTGTGGTGCGGGCTCTAGTGGTGTGGGGTAGGGTTGTCCAGGGGGTATACATGAGGGTGGGAGATCCAATGGGGTGGGGGATGGCTGTGAAGGGGGTATACATGAGGGTGGGGGCACCAACGGGGTGGGGGAGGGCTGTCCATGGGGTATACATGAGGGTGGGGGCTGTCTAGGGGGTCTGTTTTATATGTTATCAATGTACATGCATAATTTTGATCTACATCTGTTTTTGTGGTACGATTTCTTGATTTTTTTCTGGTTGATTCTGGTGGAGAGACGATGAAAACATTCAATTTTATATAAAAATTGTGTTTATCACATTGGTTATTTAATAACCGAGGTGATAAAAGGCCTGGAAAACGGTTTATCACGTCAGTTATTTAATAACCGATGTGATAAAAGGCCTGGAAAATGGTTTATCACGTCGGTTATTTAATAACCTATGTGATAAAAGGCCTGGAAAATGGTTTATCACGTCGCTTATTAAATAACTGACGTGATAAAAGGCCTGGAAAATGGTTTATCACATCGGTTATTTAATAACTAATGTGATAACAACCCCCACCCCCCCGGTTTATCACATCGGTTATTTAATAACTGACATGATAAACCCCCTCCCGTGGGATTATCGCAGAAATTATTATATAACTGACGTGATAAACACCACTCCCCCGGTTTTTCATGTCGGTTATATAATAACCGATGTGATAAACACCACTAAACCTGGTTTATCACGTCGGTTATTATATAACCGACCTGATAAACACCCCTCGCCCTGGTTTATCACGTCGGTTATTATATAACTGATGTGATAATCCCCCCTCACCCCGGTTTATCAGGTCGGTTATATAATAAACGACGTGATAAACCCCCCTCACCCCGGTTTATCACGTCGGTAATGTAATAACCAACGTGATAACCCCCCTCCCCTAGTTTATGATGTAGGTTATTAAAAAACCGACGTGATAAACCCCCCACCACTCGGTTTATCACATCGGTTGTTTAATAACCGACGTGATAGACCATTTCCCCGTCCTTTTATCACGTCATTTTTTTAATAACCGACATGATAAACCATTTTCCAGGCCTTTTATCACGTCGGTTGTAAAATAACAATCGTGATAAAACCTTCCCATTTTCTTTATCACATCGGTTCTAAAATAACCGACATCATAAACATCACGATTTTATGTTTTTGACGTCGGTTTTTAAATAACCGATGTCAAAAATGTTATTTATAACGTCGCATGTATTAACGTCAGCTAGAAACCGATGTAAAAAATGAAAAATAACCGACGTAAAAAATGTAATCTGCACTACTGTTTAAAAACCCAACCAAATATTTAAACCCCTCATCGAGGAGAGACACATTGGAATATATGGCCACTCCTTGAATTGCATTGGTCTCCATTACCTACCATCCAATGACATCTATCGGCTCTATGTTGATTTCATCCACTCTCATATTACCTACACCTTCTCAGTGGTTTTCTATACCATCTCTACCAATGTGGCCCATCCACCATCTGAGGACAGGTGAGACAATCGCTAGAGAGATCTCCCTTTTAATCTCTTGAAAATAATTACCTATTTTTAGTGTGAATGGACTCAACCTGTGATCTTTGAACTATATATCTCTTGTGTTGGGACATTTTAGTGAAATTTCTAACACGTCCAAGACTCAATGACAGACATTAGCATCAAGTATTCCCAATTTTTATGTCCACCAGCTTTATTTTCTCAACCAATGGATTTTCAACCACATAAGTAATCTATAAAACCATATACTAAGTGGTAAATATCAATGTAATTGTTTTCAATCAGATGTCCATAAACACATTTTTCGTGAAGCTCTGAGCCCTGAATCACTACTCATACCATATTTATCAACAATACTAAAACATTGGTACACCTCTATGAATACTAGACTACTAACATGTTGTCCATTAAAGGCTATATAATCTCTTATGAATGTGTAGATCATGGATTTTATTGAAATACCCCCCTTCATAGATAAAGGTTCTCAATATCTGACCGCAAAAAAGTCACCTAATCTTATGATCGGGTAATCTAAACACTATTTTCACCTTACCAATCCATGTAGAAGGCTCATTTCGAAGACTACCATATAATTAATGGTTCCCTAACGAGATGGAATACTCGGTCACAACAATTTTTTCTTCATTATGTTCTCATGTGTTTGGCTTCTCATAGAACCTGAGGGGTCTCTTTCACTAAAACTCATGTAAGGCCCTAAGACTATGTGTTTCCTCTACCAGTAGCGCCGATTGTAACTGCTGATCAACGGGTTGTGGTACCACTAGGACACCACCATTAAGGTACTATATTGGTAAAAAAATACATTTAACTAAGCCTCATCAATATTTGGACCATCCTCATGGTCATGCAATGGAATCTCTACTGGCTATCAGCATGGAGAAATCCAGAAGGGCAATAGAAGAGTCATGATTAATATCATATAAGTAGAGTAGACTAAATAATGCATGGAAAAAATAATCCATTCTTATATTATTCGTGTTCAATTTATTTCTCGGTGAAAATTGTACCAATGTACTGAGTCAAAAAAAAGGTTATCTGAGTCCTGGTGAATGGATACATCAGCCAATGTAATCCCACTAGAACCACTCTCTTGATATCTAAACTCAAAAAATCTTAGCACTAACACTTTTACAACAAAACTAAACTCATCATACGGTGATCTTAAGATAGAACCAAACACATTTAATACCACTTTATCACAACCTGTCCCCTGGGGCCGTTGCTGTGACTACCCCATTTCTACCTCCAATAGGTCAGGGGATGGTGACTAGTGCCAAGTAAGCATATCCCTCCAATTAGAGGAATTTTCTTTACTACATGTACTAACGGACACAACATCGAGTCAAGGGTACAAGAATTTTGAATGAAAAAGAATCTATACATGCCAACCACATAGTATAACACAACCAGAATGCTAATAAAGTAATTTAAGGGGTGGAAAATTGGTCCTGTATTTAAGCCCGCAAAAATATAGACAGAATAAAAGAAAAACTCCATATCCCTAATGCTCGTCTGATGACTAACCAACATGAATGGTCGGTGATGTGATGTTTCCTCTAGCTGTTGGAGTACTTCTCATATGTCAGATCTCATGGGGACCTCCTAGTCCCGGTCCTCCCTGGACTCCATCAAAGAGTCAATCATCATTACAATACATGACTTTTGTGGAAAAATATCATGCATGGGTATTAAAAAATACTTATTAGGACACGTTCATACAACATAGATAAAACACAATGGAAAAATGTCAAGAAAAGAACAATTATCTCGACACATCTATATGCATATTCATATACTGAGAATATCCAGATATACTCATTTCAGACACTAAGAATCATAAATTTCCAACCCCATAGCCTGTAATAGGATTCTCATCGTATGATGAAAAGGAAAAACATAATACCAGGAGAAACTCACTCCTTGAGCTCAAATATCCAAAATGGTATGCATTCGAGATGTACAGTCCTTTGGGAACAATACTACCAATCGTAATGGTATATTTGGGAGAAGGTGCACCATCAGGAACATCCTATTAGGTCAAGCTCTAATTCCCAGCATCATAGGATCAGTTACAACAATCCTATACCCAATTCAATACTACAGAATCCCATGTAATGTGTCCTTTACCTTGCCACTACACACTGTTTAGGGAGAACTACTGCATACTAACTTGTGATACCTCAGTCTCTCCTATATGGAGTGAACTGCACCTCAGTCCATTGAGGGAGAAGTTTCTACTACATAGGTATTAATCTCTTCAAGTTTAGGGGACCTCTCGTCATAGTTATTTCTTATTGTCGAGGGATCACCAACTCAAATGGAGGATCTGCTCCCCATCACTACTCATTAAATGGGGAGTACAACTATGTATGTGAGAACCCCTGCCCTGGTTACAATAGGGGAGTACTACTCATGATGAACCTTCATCCTTTTAAGATATGAGAGTATGACATTGAATATCGTGGATCCCCACCCTACTCAGTAGTGGAGTATTACTCAGTGACAAGTGGACTTTCCCCCTAGCCAAAGGGGAGTACCGACTCTGTCAGTTTATTCTCCAGGGGGACCCACAACCTAATACGTTAGGAGAGTACTAACCACATGATAATGTAACCACTCCCTGGAATGAAATAGGAGAAAAGAGTCTACCAGAACAATACGTATGGAGGACCTGCACCCTAGAACAAAATGGGAGAAACAACTCCCACATTAGGGAACCAACTACATGGTTCCACATGGATGTATCTACACTTCTTTTATAATCATCTATAAGAACCCACACCCTAGTTAATTAGGGTATTAACACACTCATAGGAATCTAAATGAATGAATCAAACCCACAACCATAATATAGGGTGTCCTTTATCTATCTATATAGAGGATAAAGATTACCCATGCCTTGAGTCGTCAAGGGAGTAACTATCCTAGAATATCTTCAAGGGAACTACCCTGACTCTACTCAATGTGTGCTTGTATCGGGGGGGGGGGGATATTATTCAACCAATTGGATATCCTACAACAACCCCAAAAATGTTGTCACATTTTATCAAAAGGATCTTCTCTTTAAAAGGGTATCAATTCCATATATGGATTGTCCAATGGTCGCTCTGTTTGAATGTTACATACATTTTAGCGAAACAGGGGCAGACTGGGTCTTATATTGTTTAGAACTGGATTGACAGAACTGACCCAAGTTCGACTCATCCCATTGGGCTTTGACCACTAAGCCATCGGTTTGGCCCCTTGGGATCTCCCAATACTAGCATGACCATCCTAGCAGGGTATGACCTACTAGCACCTGCGCAGTGTACTATGGATGGACGATTTCTACAGCCCAAACAAGGCTCTACCACGTCTGTCTCACACCACATAGTGCCAGCAGGCATCACAGACCTGCTCAACCGATCCTCTAAAACTGACCATTTATCACGTAGATTTCTGGGGGTCTAGGTCACACAATGATCAAATAAATGGCTCCACAATGTTGGAAGATGTGTTGCATGGGTGGCATAGCCACCACCACCGCAACAGATTGCCCCCCCCCCATTTGGAACACAACCTTCAGTCGCCGCACCCTCAGATTCCTCTACGGACCACCGGTTTTTCTTTAATGGTCTATTCATTGATCAAAATAGAGTTCTGTAGTCCATGAGAAGAGTTCTTCATCAACTAGTGTTCAAATATCAGTTCTGATCCCTTTTATGAGAAAGTTCTCCATTTACAGAATCTCACGCACCACTTCAATCTACCCACCTTCATTAACATCACACAATATTAAAGACATGTCTATTCTAGATCCATGATGTCTGATCATTATTCCAAAAATGGTCTTTCATCGATCGACTATTTTTTAACCCATGAAGAATATAATGAACGCATGCCTAAGGTAAGTGAGAATACCAAATAACAAATCAAGGATGCAACCTCTGTTGTCATTCACAATGATGTTAATCTTCCCCCATTAGATTTGATTATCAGAAAAATAAAATAGAATACATTTCCCCAAACCATCTAGCAGTCATGAACCTCCTACAAGAATGATCAAACTGTGGTTCAACATATTCATGGGATGAATTGAGTTCATTCTCTTAAAACATGAACGAGGGGCAACCCAATCAAATTACACCCCTACCTAAAATTAGATTGATCACTAATAAATAAGTTGTCTTTACTCATCGTTTTTGATCTATTGACACATAATCCACACTTCTACTATTGAACCACCATCTTGTCGTTATTCACCATTCACCATTTCGTTGTCTTAATATTGTATTATATTCCCATAAAACATCTGACAATTTACATTTTCCCTCGAATTGCACCAGTTGAGGTCATGACCCACATAAATAAATAATATAATTATAAACTCAAAGACGATATCATATTTTTAATTTCTTTTACCATTTGTGACTTATGAGGATTCAAAAATAATATAATCCTTTTTATATCAATTATATTTTTTACAGTTACATCCAAAAAATCACCTTTCCTAGTCGGCTCGCACCATGCTAGCTTAAGATATGCCTAAAAAATCATACCCTTACAATATCAATGGTATTATCATATTTTAAATACACTTCATCGTTCGTAAGTTATTTGTGTTTGAAAAAAATAATATTTATTCAATAATATTATTTATGGCCAAAAAATAATTTCTACTTTTGGCATGAACTGTACCATAATAGGATTTTCATAAAGAATGTATACCCTCACAATATCAATGGTTTTTTTCTATTTTTAATTTGATTCACCATTTTTGAGTTATAATAATTTTAAAAAATGAAATAAAATAATATATTAATATTATTTACACTTATTTGATTTTTTGTTTTCACAGTAGAGCCATGCGCTAAATAAATATAATTGTGACCTATGGTAAACCAACCATCATGAAAGAAACAATATCCTCATATTTCTAATATATTCACCCATTTAAGATTTAATCCTAATAATTTGGTAACTCTTTCACACACATCATTTAAAACATAACACATTTAAAAGAACCGTTCCGAGCACACCGAGCCCTGAAATTGCACCCCATATTTGTGCCAACTCTCAAAAAAATCCCATATAACTAAAAAAATATATTTAAATGGGATTTAAAGAAAATATATATATTTTTATTTTAAAATTATCATACTATATTGAAAATTCATCCTATTCTAATACTATATAATTCTAATATTTAGAGCAATGTCTTTATTATCTCAGTCCACCGCCTCTTTAGAGGATGTGTTTTTGTTGTAAATTTCTATGTTCATTAAATTTTTTAAATCATAAATATTATATTAAAATGAAATAAATATATATATTATATTATTGGATATTAGAGTATTAATACATATTATTAATATTAAATAAATTAATAGTACTTCATAAAAGTCGGTAAAACCCAATATTTGCTCATAAAATATAAATTAATGTAATTACTAAAATAATCATAACTAATATAGAAGACATATTTATTTATGGGAATATATAAATATTCTAAGGTCATCAATAAAATTTCATTTTAATTTTATAAATTTTTCTTCCATATTACGTGCACATCAATAATAGTCAAAATTTGATACTTCCATTGAATACTGACACAAACACCCTCGAAATAAGGAAATAAATCATTATATATCATTAAATTTGTTTCAAATAATATTTAAATATAACTATATAAATTGAAAAATATTTTTAAAATGTTTATTATTAAGTAATTAATCAATCTAATATGATTATTCACGATGTTTAAGTAATATACATAATGAATCTAAATAGATGGAATGTTGTCTTTATGAAGAATATTATTTTCATTATGGTCTACTTGGTATTTCTTTACATCCCAGTATATGAATATGAATATTATTTTTATATAATATATTACTTTATATGTCCGTAGATTATATATATATAGTTTAATTTTCCAATTTGATGAATATATAATATTTTAATGGGTTTCTATTAAAAAAAATTTGTTATGAACCACTCATTAATGGTACCATGTTTTCCTGTTACAAAATTTCATGTTCCACTCCATAAAATGTTTTAAACCATTATAAATTTCGGAAATTAAAAATAATATTATTGGGAATCATATTTTTTACTTTATTTCTGGATTATGTATATTATAATGGTCTTTCCATTTTTAAAGATACATTATCATTTTCCCTTAAACCTTACAATCATGGTACATTTTATATGTATCATATCGAATACAAATCAAAACATAACATCAAATGGAAATAGTTTTCCTTGATAGATTCATGTTTTCCATATATGATGTTATAAGAATGTTAAAATAAATTAGTTCAACGAAACCATTAAAATATTATGAAATGTTTTTTTATATGACATGATTATTCAACCCATTTAATTACTTGGGTAATATTTTATTTAGGTATCATTTTTAATGAGAAAAATATAATCAAGTGAATGCTATGATGGGTGTACCAATATAGACATCTAATGAAATGTGTAATGATTAAATATATTGACTTGATATGAATGGGATTAGGGACGAAAATTATTCCACTAATAGAAATTGTCAACCATATGATATTTTATTGGTTGTATGTCATGACTTATTATTATTCAATGTTATTTGTTCTTCCACATATTGATATTTACATGATCTTGGTATTCCCCATCCATTACGTCATACTCTCATGTGATAATTCACACTCTTGGTATTTCATGATATCATGAAATTCCATTTGATTCATTTGATATGTGTGTTTATCATTTTTTCTCACATAAAATGATTTATATATCATAAATTCTTTATATGATCTCTTTTGGGTTTACTATGATTTTTAAGCTCTCAAATGGATTTATGATCTCATTATTGAGATAATTGTATAAATATATTATTTAATTTTATTTTATAGAATTTTTTTAGATTACGCCAATTTGATGTGGTATTATTCATTTAATTTTTTTCTATGTATTATTTAATATTTATAATGTTTCATATTAGATTAAGGATGAACTAAGATAATCAACTTCTTTTTCAAAGTCTGTAGCATCAGTTTTTGAGAAGAAAATTATCTCTCTTTGTTTGTGCATGGTTAGTACTAACAATTTGGATTTACCATGCAGAAAAATGATAAGAATAATGGTTAGGGTAACCATTAATGTAAGGATGTGTGGCCATGAAAAATAATAAATTATCTATTGGATTACTAATAATAGATTTTAAATGGAATCTTCAATACATGTGAGTGATGGAGATTTGGACAATGATCATGATTGGGATGTGAAATGTTTTTTAAAATATGATCATAACTATTCATATGAGTTTGCAACATAGACAATAGTGGAATATAAGTCTCGTACATTTCAGAAAACCATTCAGCAAAATGGTGTTACTGTATAAATTTTTTCAAATTAAGAAACTAACTATGGGGAATGACGATTCTGATACATTGATATTAAATCATTTAAATTAATATTTATCAAATTTAAAATGTAGATTCGTAAGGACTAAAATAGTATATAATCAATCCATTAATGGAAAATAATAATCTATCCTGGTCAAGGACCATCAATATTTTTCAAAAGTTTTCTCCCATTGGGAAGTTCTATATAAAACCATTATACATAATAAATGGTAATAAATCATTAGAAATTATGAAATTAGATTCTCATTATGTGTAACTAATGAAGATATGTATAAATAACATGAACATATGGGTAATATAACTTAATTATATCATTTCAATACCATTATTTTTATATCATTTGATTAATACAAGAGTCATGGAATAGATATTGGTTTATAATAAGTCATTGATTATAATGGAATCAAGTGCATAATCGATGATAAAGTAACATAAAAATAATAAAAGGAACTGTGGAAAATTCATAATCATTGGAAATTATTTCCATAGTAGTCAAGGATCACTTCCAATGATTTATTTGTAAAATTATTTCACTCCCCATACAATGTTATTAGTGAAGTATCACTCTCAAGAATATATTAATAGTCAAGGTTCACTCTGAAGACCATATTACTGGAGAAATCCCATTTGTAAAATTTTTACTCTCTCTATTTATGAAATTTATATCTACTAAAATTTAAATAACTAGTACTCCGCCCGTGCACAAGCACGGGAATATTAATTTTTCTTTTAAATCATATAGGTCTACATCTAAAATAATTATGTGGACATAGAAATAAAAAAACTCAAAACAGATTGAAGATAATGTAATTAAAACACTGAAACAGTGAAACATCTAATATTTGGGAGATAAAACAGATGCAGGTGAAGCAAAAAAGGTTAAAACATTAAATTACATCACAATGTTAAACAAATAAAAATATCATTTCATGTTTAAATTTCAATCAACACAAATAAAAAATTCCATCACAATGTTAAACAAAAAAGGTTACAACATTATGAAAATGAAATATTACATTTGTCTCGTAGCCATTCCAACAGCAGTGAACAGTCCCATCAGCGATTAGTCCTATCATCACAATATCTAGTGTAGTGAGAATTATCTGAAATAGGAAACAAATTTAGGAGATATAGACTACACAATAGCTTCAAAATACCAAAATAGTAGTACAAAAAAATCGTTATTAACTCTATGAACATGCACATAAGTTAGAAGGAATATGATGATTACCAATTTGAATTGAGAAGAAGATATGCAGTATGTTATCATGATATAGGGTGGGATGGAACTGGGATGGGGGAGGGGGGCTGGGCAGGGGGAGGGGGGAGTTGGGCAGGGGGAGGGGGTTGGGCAGGGGTAGGGGGAGGAAGGGAGCTGGGCAGGGGGAGGGGAGGCTGGGCAGGGGCGGGTGGATGGATGGAGGTGGGCAGGGGGAGGGGGGGAGCTGGGTAGGGGGAGGGGGGAGATGGGCAGTGGGAGGGGGCTAAGCAAGGGCAGGGGGAGGGGGCTGGGCAGAGGGGAAATAGTATACATAAATGATTTCATCAGATAGTTATTGATGAATCTTTAAACATCAAAGACGGGTGAAAGAGCTTGACTGAATATTTTGTATACCTCACGAAGAGCTCATTGTTGACTGGTGCATTTATTAGACGAAGCAGATAAGTCTTGCCGGGGTGCACCTTAAGACTTTCTAAACAGAAAACATAGGAAGGTGCATCCAGAAAAAATGAATCCAAGATGTGAGACGATTGGAAACTTAAATAAACATAAAAACATCCACCTCCGTATACATAGGAAGCTGCATCACTATCTCTATATGAGTATGAATATTATAGTCCTGGAAATTTGGAAGTAGTGGAGAGGTCCCCCTTACAAGATACCTCATCCTCTTCCAAGGAAAAACCTCCCAGAGAATCTCTATTCTCTCAAGAATATTAATAAACATTTTCAGACACTGAATAGGAAAATCCATAATTGAAAAAACCTAGTGAATTTTCACCCTCATCATGTGAAGTTACTTCCATATGAGGTGCATGATGGTGCTGGTTTACAGGTGCATTGGAAGACTGTTAGAGTTGTGGGATTACAGTTACAGGTGCAGGTTTATAGGTCTAATGTGTGCTTTGGATGTCTATGTGAGGTGCAGGTTTACAGGTGCAGGTTTACCAATAATAGAGTTGCAGGCTTACAGGTGCATGTTTTCCAATATTAGAGTTGCATGTTTACTACATGATGTGGGATTACAGTTTTTCACAGCTTTGGTTTTACAGGTTTAGAGGTGCAGGATTAATGTTTGAAATGGGTTTATAGGTCTGCCCAGCTTTGATGTTTGCTGGGGAGTAGAGATATTGGTATTCTCATCATTGATGTGTTCTGATTTGATGTGTGATGTGATCCATTGATGTGTGCTGGGGGATTATAGGATATACCATCAGTTCATAGAAATGCTGATATTTAATATCCTAGGTAACATATTGAAATGGTTCACAGAACCATTGTTATTCAAATGCTGGATAACATATAAACTTAAAGAAACATAAAAACTTCCACCTTCTCCCATAAAAACTCAGTCATAACATATATATGGAGGAAATAAATGAAATCAGGGAATAACTGGAAGACAAATAATTACCTGGAAATAAATGTTTCCTATAAGTTAATGGTTGAATGAAAATGAAATCAGGGAATAATATTGCCTACAACATGAAGTAACTACTTCCAAACTCATTAATGATCTAAAATAGCAATACCTAACAAATCACAAAAGCTCCTCTCTGCATCCCATCACCCCCAATTATGTACACCTGAAACGAAGTAGACTTGTTAGCCTTCTAACATGCTCAAAATCTAGAATTATTCCAGAGACACATGCCCAAAAATCATCAATTTCCACTCCAATGATATAATGAAAATAAGATACATTGAAGATAAATATATTAATACGTCAATACAAGAAAAATCTATAGTTTCTGTACCAAATACTCTGTCATTGTTCCACTTGACTCCTAAACATCCAGTGATTTCATATTCCTACAACAGAGTTGTAAATTGAAAAAATTAAACAGGATTCGAAACTCAAATGAATAAACATTTACACATAATGAATGTTGCCAAACTGCAAAAATAAAGTGGATTTCATACAAAATATTGAATAAATATGAGTACTGTTTTCATCAAATACAAAATTAAAGGAGAATCAGAGAGAAACCGGGAGGAAGAACATCTTCCTGTAATGAAAATATGAGTACTGTTTTCCAATATTTCTTATTACGTGATGGGAAACATCTTCCTATCATGAAAATTTATTAATGATCATAACAACTACCCCTGCCAAGACCATCCCCTCCCCCCTGCAAGCCCATCCCCTCCTCCATGTTGTTCAAAAAATAGATAGTTTGGAAGAAAGTTAAAATAAACAAATTTGTACAAAAAATGATTTATTCCATAAAATAAGAATTAGGTTTTCTGAAGAAGAATTTTCCTTCTCACTGTTTTTTTCTCAGAATCAGATGAAGAACAAACCAATAGTGAGTCCAGTGGTAACTGTCCAGAAGTACCGAAATCAGAATCTGCCCATATATAGGTGTCTGCAACATCAACCTTCAATCTACCAGAAGATCCACTCAAATCCAGAAGATATTATTTGTCTTGGTTCTCAATTTAAACACATTGATACAAAGCATTAACACCTGAAGAACCAATAATATCATTTGAAAGAGTTACCTCATCATGTACTAGAAGAGACCTCGTCTCATTCATAGGCCTACAGAAGTTAAGGAAATTATAAGAGAAATCCTAAAACATAGTAGTAAAAATTATGTTGAATTAATAAGTAATAGAAATTTATATTGGGCATTCATGATATAAAATGGAAACACTGAAAGGCTGGAAATTACTTACAAACAGTCCAGTGTTTGAACATAGGTTCACTTCCCTGATTTAGTACACAATTCAGGTAGATGAATATATGCGTAACATCCATAGAAGAAACCTACAATTTTCTTGGAAAACCAAATACATAACATATAACTCATTTTTTAAAAAGCATCAGCTGTGACTAAAATATACCCAAAATAAGGCATTAGAATGTCTATAATGAAACACCTCCACCATTATCCTACTACATATTGAGTAATGTCCAGAATATTTAAAAATATCCGACAAATGATAACTGATACAAAATCAAAATTAATGGAGTACATCCAGAATGTTGTGAATACTGTCTAGCATTATATGCGTCCTGCATGAAAATCATCCAGCTGGTTAATATTATAATAAACTTATAGAAAATTACAACTGAAACAGACTCCATGAGAAATTACAGAAACATCAATCTGCTAATTTGTTGTGTATTGCAGTTAAGGTTGGAAATCAGATGTTTAAAAAACAATTAAACAACCACTTATTTGTATTACCTTGACAGTAAAGCAGAAAATGTCAATCTAATTTCTCATTTTTCTTGGTCAAGTCAGCCTTCGATCCCCTTTCTTGTTGAGTACAATGAGTAATTGTACCTAAACTATGTCGAGTACACTGAATACCATGTTGCATGTCATCCTCTGCATCAAATTCTTGTGAAAGGTTTGTCTACATAAGGAATATACTTAGCAGAATTAGAAGCTAATTGATGAAGTTCAAATCAAAGCAGAACAAATGTGGTTTTCAATGAAATGAACATTGTGTATATTATATTCATTGAAAGTAATCACTAATCATGCATTTATTGTTAAAGTAGATGAAGTAAGATATTATTCAGCTATGAAGACTGTTACATACCTGAGTAGATAACCGATTAGACATACAGGCATCATACATACTGGCAGTGTTTGATGTTGATGGAGAAGACCTACCAGTTTGATGTTCCTATTATGCAAGGTTGGAAGGACAATTAAAGAAAGATTACTAATATATGTTATTTTTGCAGAATGAAAATAGAATGAAGCACATTGTACCTTGATAAATTCAATGCCACTACTCATTTGTGAAGACCCACTACTTTGATGACCCTGTAGAGTTTATTCATTCCCAAAATGAATAGTGAAGTAATTTTAAGTTATAAATGGATAATAAAAAATGAAATACTATAATACCTTATTATGTTCAATGCTGTCTGTGAAGTTGGTAATGTAGTTGTCATTATCACTGATATATAGTACTCTAAAGCTGTTTTGTTCAAATGAACGATGAAGGTTTTGAATATTGTAATTGGTAACATGAAGTGATAGTAGCAGTTTTTTTGATTTTAAAATGTTCAACTGTGGAGGAAAACCATACTCATCTTCGTCCTAAATTACAATTTTTAAGCAGTGTCAGGAAAAATATGTCATTAAAATTATGAGCTCAGAGAATTAGTTATTTCTACCTGTAACATAAAAGTTCTCAATTCTGCAGCTGTTTTATGTATGAACTGGATGACTTGTTTGTCAAATAAAACAACCGAACATGAGTCTGTGCTATCAGTAACCATTAGTTGCACTCGAAATATGTAACATGAAATATTGTGTTGACATGGTCAGCGTTATTATGTAATTTTCTTTTATTTGTATGATTTAAGCATAGTGACAACAGTTCATTTAAAAAATAAATAATAAGAAACCTGGGAGTTGTGCTGTTTGGCGACAATTTGCACGTGTGGCACCAAATTTTGTCTTCTAAAAATTGAACTTTCTTCATGCAGAAGTTACATGAATTGAAAAACCAACTGTGAGTACTTTGAACTTTTACTACTGTAGCTTCTATTAAGCATCGTGTAGGCTGCAGTATAGTAAGTTCATAATAACAATATCATTACAACAGGCTTTGTGTCAATAAATCATAATACAACATTTGGAATTCATGAAAATTAGGATGATTTAGTTACCTCGTAACAGTTTTTTACATCTGATATTGTTTTCTTGTTACTCCAATACAAGACCGCTGTAGAGGGGCTAGCAATAGTAGGGGGTGGGCTGTGTAGTTGTGTTGTTATTACCATCCCAGACCTGGAAATTTGAGAATGAAATTCAGGATGATAAACTATAAAAACAATTATGTAATACTGTTTGGTTGCACAGAGATTAAACTTGTTAATTAGCCAATTTTTTTTACATATAATGATACCAGCTTCTTAAGTAATCTGTTTCTGGAATACGAAGGTTGTTAAGTATTTTCGTTGCATTCTTTATAGTTTTGACAATAATAGAAGCTGAAAGGATAATGTATTCAAACGAAGCATAATTAAATAGTTACGTGTTCATCCAAATCAATTTATGAATGAATTAGAAACTGCAATAGTTTGTAAAGCAAAAGATTGTAACATCAATTGAAAACATACTGCTCTACCGCTTCACCCGGACGAGTTGTAATATCAGTATTGTAGATGACTGTTTGTTATTTTCCAAGTACTCCATCATTTCACGTACGTAATCACCCCATAAACTACAGGTTATTTGGGAACCTCTGTATGAAAAATAAGTAACAGAAAGAATGAATATTTTGTGTTTCCATTTTTGTAATAAAAAATTTACAGCAACATGGACCTGTCATCCTAAAGAGTAATCTGCATCCTCTGGTTTGAAGAACCCATATATTCCAGCAGTTTAGTGTGTCGTAGTATTCCAATTATTTCTATAAGATATATGACAGAAATGAGGTTAAGGTTATTACAGTAAGGTATAAGTTAGGAAAACTAAAATGTTTGTTTTGTTACTCATTTGGAGAGAAAACTATAACATGATGCAAGTTTATTTAACGTACCGATTAAATGATCTTCTGGAACCTTCATTTGAATAATATCATCGAAAGATGTAAAATCAAAACTGAACAAAGGAATCTGTGCCTCACATGGACGAACATACGTTGTTGATGTGAACATTATTCTACAGGAATGTCTACATCCCAAGTAACTGCCATGGTTTGATGTTATTTGGAATTTTTGTATAATAAAGCATTCCCCTTCACGCATTAGATCTTTGTACTTTGAGATAAGCTGGCGGGTATTTATCGTACACTGAATCTTTATCCCCTTGTGATACAATGTAAAAACGTAAGAAAAATGATTAAAATAGGTTGTCACATTAGACAGAGACATAATATATACTAAAGAAACTGAAAATATTCACGTAATGTATGCTTACCTCTTTATCAGTAAGTATTAGATCTATAGCAACAACAGCATTAGAGTAGTTTGGCGAAGAATTGCACCACACGTTTAAAACAAGAACCTCTATCCTTAGTGTCTCATCATCATCTGGGGTAATCGTATTCAGTGGGGTAATTGATCTGGACATTATCTGTTCAATCTGTTCTAATTTAAATATCATTGAAAAAAGAAAGAAATGAAGCAGTTTCACATTTATTGAAGTACAAATTCCAACTTCAAACTACTATAACAAATATGACACGATATTTAAAATGGTACCTATGACAGGTTTTCAAATATTCCTTTATACACAATATTATGCGTGTAATGAGATGATCTGATATTGTTATCATCCACAACAATTTTTAATCCACTGGGAGAAGTGACCCTAGAAACCGCAACATATAGTTGACCATGAGAGAAAACAGGTTTGTGTAGATATAACCCAACAGAAGACAATGATTGACATTGACTTTTATTAATAGTCATTGCATAAGAAACTGTGAATGGATATTGTCTTCTCTGTAATTTGAAAGGCCATCTACCATCAGAGTGTGTCATAGTAAGTCTTGGGATGAATGCGGAATACCGTGATTGACATCCTATCAAACTTTTTTCTCCAATGACATGATCACCTAAGTGTGTAACCACCATACGGGTACCGTTACATAAACTAGCAGATTGATCCACATTTCTTAGTAACATAATGGGGACACCAATTATTAGAGAAATCTTGTGGGCAGCTAGTCCGGAGACGTTTATACAATTCAACATCTCATAGGTGTATATGTTTTTGGCCCTATCTGTATCAAAATTCGCATTGCAAACTGTATCAGAGCTAAAGTAGTTTTTTTTTTCAGAGTTTGTGAGAGACATCATGTAATCATTTACTTCTTGGACAATATCACGGGTTGGAGCAAGAATGGCACGCTCTTTAAGATAGGAGGCGTCACAGAATTCCTCAATGAAATTTGGATAAGTATGCTGCACTATAGCCATCATTGCATTTGAAGTGTAGTTAAGTAGTAATGTAGAAGGAATTTGGAAGACCGCTTCACCGTCATTAGGTTCTCCAACTCGTCCTTCGCCAATATCTAAAGTCCATTTTGCAAATTGGTGGACCTCATTTGATGTATTGGTGGATGTAGAAGAAAGCAATCTCATGTTCCTTGTTAGAGTTAATACCCGACAGTGTTGCCAAAGATATGAAGACTTAATACATGAAAATACAATGTCGTTTCTATTACCACCTGGAATTACTAGTAATATTTGTCTAAAATCTCCACCCAATACAACTGCCACACCGCCGAATGGTAAATTTGAAGCATTTTCAATTTTCTCTGTCATTATATCTCGGAGAGTACGGTCTAGAGCCTCAAAGTAGTATATATGAACCATAGAAGCCTCATCCCAAATAACCAGCATTGTAGAATGCAGTAGTTCTGCTAAATCACTTCCTTGCTGAATATTGAAAACAGATTGTTCAGTAATGTTTATTGGAATACGAAATTTAGAATGTGCAGTGCGTCCGCGTGGAAGCAGCAATGATGCAATTCCACTTGAAGCAACCGCAAGTACAATAGATCCCTCAGACCGAAGTAATGATGTCAGTATTTTCCCTATGAATGTTTTACCTGTGCCCCCATATCCGTGCAAGAAGAAGAATACTCTAGAATTTGTAGATATAGAAGACAGAATGACATCCATAACCTCCTTCTGTTCATTGGTAATCATAGTCATTGAAGTTATGTACTCAATTCGTTGTAACTCTCTATTGTAATTTAGTTCCTCCGCCACTAAACGATTCACAGTTCTATGAATTGAGGTATCTGGTACTGGCATGGGAGGATAAAATCGAAGAGACGTTCCATTGCTTCGCAATATATGCTCTATTTCAAGCAGATCATACATCTGAATCTGATGTTCACTGAGTGTCAAATCTGGTAAAACACAAAGTAAACACAAAATAAACAGCAGAAGAGGAAGTTCTGTTAATGTATATCATGTTACCTTAATTTTGATAAATCATTAATCATAATCATCATTTTTAATTATTATATACATGTTTTAGTAAACTGTAAAGGTTTAAAGAATAAACCATTTGTTTATATGCAGTCCACGTTATATGTGTTTAGTTGAAGTTAAACTATACTTGATTATTTATGTGTAAAATCTGCTCTATTTTGGGAAGGGAATTTATATGTTTTTGATGTTCAGTGAGTGAAATATAGTAAAAATAACAACATGATATCATAGTTTTAATAAAGAAAATTCTTTCAGTGAATCTACATCACCATATTTTTTAAATTGTACATGCATATAGGTGGACTAATAATTGAATAGATAGCACAATGTACACATAATGAACATAACAGCCTGCAAGTATTATAATAAATCAATATCATTGGATTTTAAACTAAAATTAATGCGACTATATTTTTTGAATAGCATAATAAGGAAGATTGAACAGAAAACAGTTATGCGCAACTGGTTTGACTATATAAGATGACAGACGCTTGCAGACCTTCCATCTGAAGCCTCTGTCTTTGGGAATATAATATGTCTTCAGCTAGAATGTGACAAGTTTGCTGCCAAAAAATGTCTGGACGCGGAATGTTATTCGTAAAAAACATGCTTGCAAAGAGCCTGCGTACATAATGTCCCATTCCCCAAGTGGAAACCTCTTTTATAGCTGCAATAAATTCTGCGTCATCAGCTAGTAGTCCCAAAGCAGAACATGCCTCTCTAAATGTTCCATGAGTTACAGAGTTCACTATTTTTATATCTTTATATGATGTAGGTCCTTTGATTTTTTTTATAAGTATCCGTAGGTAAAACAGCTCTCCAGTTGTTTGAGGCACATAGTAAAGCCTGCCAACAGAAAACCGCTGCCTTCGAGGATGCCATTTCCTGTCATTTGAGTGATAAACAAACTTTTTGGGAATTCTGCAAAAGTCATTGCCCTAGCTTCTGGGTACTCTGAATTTTCTTGAAACCAAGAGGTGAACATTGTATCATTGACGTTATTGTGATTTAAAACATCAACAATTTTATCTGTGTCATTGTAGGTTATAGAATGTTCTCCTGGTAGATGGAATCCTAACCTCTCTACTGATGGATATCTGTAATGGATATCATAAGAAAATATCCTCCAAGAGGCCTCACAAGGGGATATGTATCGACAATCGTAATAAATTTTAATTTCATCCACATTATTGTCTGATACACCACTGTTGTTGCTTTCATAGAGTGCTGCTGTTACATGATCATTGCCTTTGCTAATATATTTAAACAAATACTTGATGGAAGACGACTGATTGCAGACTTTAATATTAAGAAGAGCTTTATACTTTAATAGTAAAACAGGATTGTATGGTACGACATACCGATTATCCAAAGGGATTCCTTTTTTTAGAACTGTTAATCCATCATCCCTTCTGCGATGGAGAACATAACCATCATCATCAACAGTGGTATTCCCAAAAAATTTCTTTGGAAAAAATTTGGAACATTTTTCGTTTCTCATACATGGTGATGTACGGTGAGCATCACCGCATGGGCCGTGGATCATAAAATTTTTAACAGCTACGTGTAGTCTTGGGTAGTCTTTCTCATTTGGAATTTCAGCACATACAATTTTGTTCACTTGTGCTGGAGTGTGAACTTTACTTTCAGGACTGAGAAATAGAAGGATGTGCACGTGGGGCAAGCCTCGTTTTTTAAACTCCACGGTTCGAACAACTGCAAGGTAGGTTCATAATTTTACAATTAGTTGAAGAAGATAATTAATACAAAAAGGAAGTAAAATTACGGAAAAAATCTGTAGTAGTAACCTGCTCGTGACTTCCCAAAAAAATTGCCTTCTCTTAATTCTTTCATTAGACAGTCTACATTAATATTGAATACTCGAGATAATATTTGCGGGCAGTCTGGTGGTCGGAGGTGTCGATTTCTAATAAATCGAGTTATTTCAGGCCACATTGGGTTACATGTAAATGTCAAAAACAAATCTGGATACCCAGCCCAATTACATATCGACATAGCATCTTGGTAATTCTGGATCATATACCTTGGTCCACCCATAAAAGAAGAAGGTAGTACGATACGCTTCCCGCACGACGTCCCTTCACGGTCCCCTCGAATCAATGCATCTTGCAACCCATTGTATAGTTCAACTCTCAGTTTCTTTTGATTAAAGCGAATGAATGATAGTCTTTGAGACTCAATCATTGTATAAGCATCAACTATAAATTTTTGGAGTAATCTTCTAGAATGTAGTAAGATGGATAAATCATTGTCATGGAATTGCAAGTGGAATGCAAAGTATTATCTCAATGTTACCTTTATGAGGGAATTACTTGTAGTGAATTGAGTATAACGATGTAAGATGTTGTCGCAGTATCCATCCCGACCACCTGTGAAAATCAAAGGATATTGCAAAGGAAGATACAGTGGGTGCAACTCATCAATTCATTGTAAATCACCGCTTTTGGTTTGAAGGATGATGTCTCGTTCATGGTTGAGATCCTCAATATCACCGAATATCAGCATGGCTATCTCTGATGTATTTGGAAGGTTATATGTACAAGGGTTAGTTTTTCTTCTTTTAAGGAGTCGTAGCTTTAAATTTGGAACCTCTTGTCTGTTAAGCACATCCCTTGCATTTAGAAATTCTCGAGCCAGAGCATTGTTTTCATGAAGCATATGTTATAGGTTCTGGACAACACTGTAGTTAAGAGTAGATTGTTCATTTCTATCATCAAACCTGGATAAATTGGTAATGTTAATTTAGGAAGTTGAATGTTATGTTAAATGATCATAAATCATTGAGTATAACTAATACCTCATTCCGCGAATCCTATTTTGACACTCATGCGCGGTATCGTAGATGTATAGCTGTGCGAACCTCGGAGGTTGACCATCTGATGGACATAAACTGCCAATGAGATGGTAGTTTTGTCCATGTAACATGTACACACATGGAGATTGACCATTATTTAATGACCTATATACCTTTCCACCCAATGAGGTGAATGAAAACATTGAGTAGTAAATATGGATGTGTTCTTGGAATAATCGGGATTCAGCAGAAGTACGATCAAACACTAGCTTCCGGAGGTATTCGGGACATTCTGGTAGTAAGTGTAAAGAAACCTTTCCCATTGAGCAACATAGAGAAAAATGTTGGGGTTGTCTGTTGCTAAATTTCTTGTTCCTCTCAGCGAACCGAAAAGAAGCTCTATAATTCTCACATATGTTAGAAGGATCTCCGAGATCATAATAACCTGATTGAACAAAGTTGCAATGTAGAAAATGTTATTATAAATTGGAACAGAACAACAGGTACCATGATATAGTATAAATGAACCGCTTTGAGAATCATATAGTTAGTAGACGAACCTGTTTCCTCTGCAGTGTATTGTTCTAGTGACACCTCTGTAGCAGCAAGAGGTATGTAATGTTAGACTCCCTGTAATGTTAAATAACTCTGTAACTTTAGTGATGTAACATGTACATTTCATTACCTATATAGTTTACTGCACCGTTAATGTCAGCAGTTCTGTTTTGTTGAGAGTCACAAATATTTACTCTGATTGAGTCTGGAATAGTTGAAAGGGATTCGGAACCTGAAAGAAATAATAGAAGAAAACTAACTGTAATTTATATTATACAGTGCAATATATATGTTAGCGTGTAAAATATCCCATCAGGGATACCTATAACGGATAAGGAATTGTTGTCCCCTTCTACAGAAGGAGCTCTGCAACATATGTTTGTATAGGGCAGAATAAGGTGTATATCTGAAATCAAAGGTATATTAATGTGTATAAACAGTAAGCACTCTTACCTTGTTGAGGTACCAACTGATGAATCTGGTTGAGTGTTTTCTCCATTTAGTAATGATGCAGAAAATGATGAATGAAATGTTATTAGGGGTTTTCATTTGTTGCAGGACAGACAATATGTGCATGGAATTTATTAGTAATGCTACATACAGAAATGTATTGGAGATTCTGTCAAGGTAGTCAATCGTTGTTTCTGTTTGTTAGATGCAACAGATATCATTGATGTAGCTGCAGATGGTTCTGGCACTGTGCATAATGGATAAGTTGGTTATTAATATTTTGCGGTACTGTGAAATGCAGTGTGTAGTTCCTTCAAAGTTAATGCAACTACAGTGGCCATGCCTGTGACTTCATTTGTGTTTGAAACAGATGGTAGATGGGAATTGCTAGGGGCTCCAGATTGGCTATCAGATGCCATATAAGAATTTGATGTCGAATTCAAGTTTTTGTTTGATTGAGAAAACAAATGTCCAGCATCTGTATGACAAGTAAATTAGCATGAATGATATTCTGTAGTTTTTATTGGCACTGCACAGTTTGCAATTGTAGTGAATAATGCTACTGTATATAGGTTTGTAAAAAGAAAATATCAATTTGTAGGTTATATAATAGACAGCTCACCAAATGTATGTCGTTCTTTAATAAGAAGCCTTCGTTGCATCCTAGCGTGTTTAGAGCTCGAGGGAGCAGAGATATTGGAAGCCGGTTCCGTAGAATCCTTGCAATACATCTTGGTATTTGATTGAGCAGACAAGTGCGCAGGCACTGTAATAGAAGTCAGCATGTATGGTTTCGGTTAGTATGAAATGTACAATGATACAGTTTTAAAATAATCTAGGTTAATGAAAAAAAACAAACAATTTATAGATAGAGTTGATAACGGCATGCGTGTGACCACACTGTTGATGCCGACTACTGATACTGAATTACTTGATTGATCAATAGAATGGTTGGTAGATGTCATAGAATAGTTTCTTGTACTTGTCGCTACTGATTATTTTGCAAGTGTAATGAGATAAACAATTGATCCATGGACTATAATCATAATAGAAAATACTAAAGGATATTTAAAATAGAACTCACAAACTGTCTGTCATTCCTTCATTAGTAGCTTCCGTTGCTTCCTTGCATCTTTAGAATTCGATGGAGAATTCATGTTTGATTGTTTTGTCTTTATAGATTAATGTCAAGGGGTGCAGTAAGAGATTATAATGCATAGAGCACATAACAGTCTATAATATTTTGTAACAAATAAAAAGATGAAGCAGGTTTTAAAAGACAACTGTAGACTTTTTTTTAAATGTAGATATTATATGATCAGCTAATCAGACATGGATGTGGATATCGTAATGGAGAATTGATTTGTAGTTGAAGAATGGCGAAAACAAATAACAACAGCATGTTGCAGGGGCTTGTTTATATTGGGAAGCA
The DNA here is from genome assembly GCA_963277665.1 of Viscum album. NCBI lineage: Eukaryota > Viridiplantae > Streptophyta > Magnoliopsida > Santalales > Viscaceae > Viscum > Viscum album. The sequence goes on from OY728132.1 coordinate 1,973,636,043, forward strand.
TGAATTGTTAATTTAGAGAACGAAAAATGCAGTTGGAAATTAACAGGCTTAAAAAAAATCAGATCAAATAAGATACAATTATTTTTTCAGAAGATAACAATCTGGAAATGTATTTTTCTTAAAATTTTTTATGAATTTTGGTAATATGGAAGCTGAACACCTGAAATTACTTCAAATCAGACCTGTGCAGTGTAGATGATGCGTGCAGTGGTCAAGAAAGATGATTGTAGTGTCTTAGCCAATGCAGTGAAGCACTGAAAGAGCAGATATGTGTCAGCTGAAAAATCGAAGAAGATAGAGGAGGTCAGTTTATGTTATTCATCGGGAACCATAAGTCTGGAGAATATTTGAGGGAACCATGACCGGGAAATACCTTAGACGTTGTTGAATCCTGGAAGCTTTTGTCGAAGAAGATACGGTGGCACAGTTGAAGAACTGATGGAGGCCGATGAGAACAGATCCGATATATGTGCCGAAACCCTAGGTGTGGATAAACACTGAATCTACTTCGACTGAAGTAAATCAGGGACGTCGAGATAGTGCTCCGACGCTGTCGAAGTTGGTCGAATGGGAAGCGCCGGAAAACTGGAATAGGTTAGACGCGATTGAAGATGGGAGGGTTGCAGAGTTCCTTTGCGAGAAAGTGGTCGAAAACCAGGGGTTGTCCCGATGAGTGATACGCGGGCGCGAAATACCGAAGTCGCGGGTGCGGGAAAGAAACGCGATAGAGTGCGGCGTGGAGGCGCGGGAGGTGGACACGTGTTGTAAATGGGTCATGGAGGCATTTGAACTTGACACGTGGTAAGTGGGAATGCTATGATTAGTATAGTTAGTAGATTACTGAATGCATTTTATGGATACATATTTACAACCTATCACTTAAAGAAATCATACATAAATGATCCACAATAAAAAAATTATTCATTATATAAGGATCAATAATAAGTGATGGGTTTCATAAACATCATATCATTCAAGTCACATTTTAACAAATAAATAAATTAAAAAATTTATTTAATCAAAATTAATTTTAAATTTAATGTTATTTAAAAATAAATATGAAAATGATCATTAATAAGGATCCATGGTCTAGGTACCCATAATTAGTCTTGTTATATTTCCTTTGTAATGGTCATCAACTAGGTTCAATAAAAAAACATGTGGACCCATAATATTATCTAAACATAAACACATGAGAATTTTTAATGGTAATAAGAAAAGTAGAGAAATTAATTGATTCAATAAAATAAAACACCTTAATCGCCAAAAAGGGATTTAAATTGAAAATATGAATATTTTAATTGAAAAAATGTGTTTGGGAAATCCAAAACATGAATAAAACTTTTAATCACCCCTAGATGAGTTTCCCACTACAACTATGTGATTCGGAACATAGAAAAGTATGTTCCCTTTATATGTATGATGAGAATGAGATTTATAGATACACGAGAAGTATTTTTGTTGAATAAAGAAGAAAAAATGGATTTTGCAGTTCACACCTCATTAGGAAGTGGTCTACCATGACCCTATGTCAAAGAAGCTCTATATTGTTCTTCAAATGGAATCTTCAATAATATTTCCAATAAAAACCATGCAATTATGATTCATTATTTTCTAATTTCATGAAAATTACATGATGTGTAGTTGATACACATTGTGTAACTTCAATTCCAATCATGGATTCACTTTATGAACTATCTAGAGTATAAGTGGTTTCCCAATAATTTCATGTCCTATAATGAAATACATTACGTGTAAATGGTCTCTTTGAATCTCTTTATCTCCCCCTATTTTCATGAATTTAGTATACTAGACATTGAAATTGGGATTCATGCTTCATTACTTCTCTTATGGTATAAAATATCATTAAAACATACTTTATACCCTTTTTAGTCATTTTCCAATATTCATTTTATCATACCAGAAAAATAGAATTATTAATCATTGGGAATATATAATCAATTTAATAATGAAATTAATATATTAGTATCTTAGTAAATTAAAGAATTATATATAGATAATAAATACCCCCACTCATAAATTAATACATATATTCAATCATGGAATATCAATATTCTATAAAGGTCACAAACAATACTATTATTCATATAAAATAACATAATGAAATTGAACAAATGGGAAATTAGAAATTAAAGCATTACATAATAGAATTAATCGATGCCATTTTTTTCCGATAAACTTGTCAAAACATAGTTTACATTTTTATTTGTGAACAATCATTCTTTTCTGGTCATCTAATTTAATTTCTCAATACATTATTAATATCCATTTCATTTTTTATTTTTCATACCTTGAATTTTCTACTAATAATCAGGGTAAAATTGTAAATAGATCAAATCACATTCCTTAAGTACATGTCAGACACAATAGGTTTTCGTAAAATCTTTCATGTTTACCATGTTAAGAATTATTTCACAAGTATTCTTTATTTCAACATCATTATGAAAAGACAAATCTTGGGATATGAGTTTTTTTGTAAATGTTGTAAAAAATAAATCTCAAAAAGAATATTTTTAAAAAACACAATACATGATATTAAACAAAATGGAAATAAATATCTCCCACTTTAGATTCCCCCATCTATCTCACCTAATCTCAATATGGGAATATCATACAGGTATTTTCATTTAATTAATTTAATGGTATTATTATTTTATCATTTTATTGAATGTTTTTCTTTTTCATAAAAATTGGGTGGTAATAATATCACATACACCATCTAACCACAAATAATAAAATTATCACTAGATCAGGAAAGTGATATTATTGTTCTAAAAAAATAAAAACCCATTTTTCCCATTATTTCACAAGTTTTTTTAAATATTTTTTTTATCCATAGTGGTGATTATTTTTTAATAATAAAAAATAAATGGACACTCCAAAAATAAAAATAGAAAATCATCTTGAAATTTATCCTAGACTAATTAGATATTGTAAAACTGTGAAAAATATCATCCCAAACCATATTCATCTAAATATCATTACAAATTTGTGGAAGGTAGGAATGGTTATGATAGACATAACAAATATAATTTTTAAACAAGACTATTCATGGCATATACGAGTTTGAAATAATTTATTTAATTAGTTGTTTTGATAATAGGATAAATAAAATATGCCTAAATCTTTTTAAAATAGATAATGATTTTTCATAATTATGATGAGATGTGAGAAAAAAGTTCATGAAGAATTTATGATCAATTAGTAAATCATTTGAACAATATTAGTATTGGGAAATATTATACTCATAGTATGTCTCGATAATGATAATTGGAGTTGGGAAAAATTCACATGGACATGTATAAAAATAATATAATCATTGAATGAAAATATCAAAAATTTATAATGAGTCAATTATTATGGAAAAATAATTTACCAATAATAACATGCTTCCCAAAATCATGATTTCTCAAATATTAAAACTCACGATTATCAATAAAACTTTTTAAATAAATTTTCATCATTAAATTATATTAAAATTTTGTTTAAAATTCTTTATTTATTAATAATCCTAGGAAATTTATGTATCATTGTTATGTTAAATAAAACAAAAAATAAAATGTGGGAATCCCATAGTAAATTAAAAGTTCTATGAAATTTAAATGTTAAATTATAGTTGGATAATAAAGAAGTCAAACATGTACACCAAATTCAACAGGTGATTCCAACATGTCTATGATGGTTCTTCATCCTCCAAATTCTTAATGCATAGTAGACTAGAATCTTTTTGGAATCCTAATACGACATTCTTCTTACTATTATATTTCTTCATGGTCCTGAAATAATAATATACAAAAGTGAAATCATAGTTCCCATTAATTAAAAATAAAATATTTAATTTTTATTTGTTCCTCCTAAAAAAAGAAAATTTATAACATGAAATTTTATAACATAGGTTACTTTATGTATTTTTTTTAATATCAATGTCTCGACCATAACATATTTAAATAAGCTATTGGAGAATATGAATTATTTAACCTAATATTGATCTAGAAACTATCAAATATGTTTTTCCTTAGTGTGGATTGGTCATATCACAAATTCTATAACTATTTTAACTCTTCCAGTGGCAGTTTTCTATTAAATTTCTAAGGTCCAAATCCACAGTTGCATGGTCCTCATATAATAAAACAAATTACTCACTAACTACCCATGAATGTTACCCTTAATTATATTCATCTTGGAAATATTTATCTCCACTATATTCTACTATTTATAAAACAATAACATGATTATAAATATTGTTCTTAATTTATTATTTATTTTATAAAATAGATACATTATGTATTATTCATTGGAAAACAACATCATCAACCTTTAATTGAATGTATTTTTATTATTCATAATCATTTTATTCTAATTTCATCATTTCCTAGTGAAAAATGAGATTCACCTCATATTTTAGAACACATAATCTCAGATCATTATTGTGAAAATCAATAAAAAACATTCTAATGTTAAGAAATGATCTTGAATATTTTCTTTAGAGATTCTATTAATCAATTTCCATAAAAAAAACATATTGTATTAAAAACTTGTATTCTTTTAAGATCACATATTGAAATAGTTATCAATGTTGTCTCAGTATTTTATCATCTTGATGCTTCATAACTGAATTTTGTTGCATATATATCAATACTAGGATATTTAATGTTGCATATGCAATTCTAATTACATCAGAACCAAAATCAGATAATTTAAAATCAAATTTAAGATCATAATGTATATTATGATCACAAAATAAAATAAGTGTTGATTAGGTATACAAAACTTTTTTTACCTTTAATGAAATTTTGATTAATAATGTTTTATAAATCATATTCCAAAAACATCTTCTTCTTTTAAATGATAATTGAACTTATCACATGTGTAAGGAAATAAGAATATAATTAGTAAGTAAATTCTAATATGTATGTCCATAGACCATAAATAGAAACTCATTCTGTAATAACAGTGTAGACAATCATAATAAGAAAGCTGTGGTAGAATTATTAGAGTTTATTCTTGTTCAGTGTAGAAAAATATAATTAGAGTAAACAGAAAAATAATTTTTACAATATTGGTAATTATATATCAAAGTAATGAAATAGTATTTATTCTATTTTTAAGGCATATAAAGGATTTTTAATTATAAAAATTTCACAAATTAATATGATTTTTTAACCCATTTTGAATGTTATCAATTAACCAATAATAATTATCACATTTTATACATAGATGAAAGTATGTCTTTCCATTACCAATGTATGCCCTCGATTCAAGGATAGGTCTATGTCACCATCTATGAGATCCCTCGATATGATTATTGGTGTATCCATCTATCCCCATTTTCCATTGATATGATGATCAAATTCTACAACATTATCTATGACTTCCTTTTGTTAACCCTATGTTCTATATCTCCATATTCACATCGTCATAATTCCTCGATCAAATTCATGAAATTGGATAAAAATATTTAAAAATAAGTATGTAAATTTATCAAAAAATCTAAGGAAAACACGTTCAAACCTGATGTTTATATAGCTCTATCAAACAAGACATTTGGAAACGAAAATGATCAGTTTCAAACTCCTCAAATGACCAAATATAGTATGGAATATTCCAATCATTCATATTTTCATCCCAAAAGTCATATTCCTCTGAGTTTGTTGCAATTACATGGATGGATGGCACTACAACGGTTATAAGAAAATATAATGTATGAAATTGTTCTATTATACACCATTTTATATATAAAATATTATAAAATATGATATAAAATATATTTCATTATAATAATTTAATCCTTTGTCAATCTGATCGATTTTTATACGTATTTCTATTATGAAAAATTCCATTTTTTTAAATCCTATTTAAATTTATTTTTATATAAATTATAAAAATTAATATTATTTTAATTATTAATATATAAAAAAAGGTATAAATCATATTTGATAACGGTGGATCATATTATCATCCGTATAATAGTAAATATAATTACTTTAATGAATGAAATTAGTCCTTACCTTTTAATACATTAGAACTATTTCGAATAATAGTAAAATTAAATGTATTTTTAAAAAATACTCTAAATATTAATTTGGACATAAATATTTAAAAATCATGTATTTTAAGAAAGTGTTTTTTATTCAAAAAAACGTACATGGAATGTCTTAATAATTTTTTTTTGTCTAAACAGAGAAATAATGAGAACCAATTTTACACAGAATGGAAAATCTACCAAGATTAGTTTCTTTCTTTTGTAGGATTATTGACATAACTATTGAACATTATCTACACTATGGAAAGATGTATAATTCTTGAAGATTATTTTTTATCCACAACATCATCATGAACTATTCCTAGAGTGGAATGCTATTAATTAACTAAGAAAATGTAATGTAAATATGAATCATTTTGAACATATCCTAAATTATTTTTCATTCATCAATCCATACAAGAATAAACTGATTCTAATATGGTATTGGTGACTGATATGGTTTTCGGTATTCAACATAATTAGGTTCATATGTTTTTTGAACATTTACATCATTACTCCCACTAGTTAGTCATCGATACATCATTTTTATTAAATACCAAGTCGATTTGGTTTAATCCTAATACATAGTAAACAATATTTAAAATATTTATGGGGATTACTATAAGTGATACATGGAAGTAATCTACTATGTATTTATTTTTCTTTCTTAGTATTTTGAATATCATTTCTTTACGTGTTCCAAATTATATCATGTTGGTATTTATAGTTATTATTAAATTCTGTAAATGTAGTTCCTAGTTCCTTTGATTATTATGATTACTCATTCTGTTTAGTTCCCATGGTGGTAATAATTATTGCAAGGGTATCCTTATCTGAATTATCTATACAAATTAATTATGTGGCTTGGTGTTGAGGTTGAAATACTTGTTGTGTTTTTTGAAATCTGTGTCCTTCATATTGACTACTATATTACTGTTTTTTTGTTCTCCATCCATATAGAATATTTTGATTATTATAAACTATATAATTCACATCTATAAAATACATAGAATGATGATATCGATTGGCAATCATTGCATCAAGTTTATTTGAAATAACATTTATTATAGTGTAATCACATACATTATCTAATATATTTAGTAATTTTTCTATTAATTTTTCAGGATTCCACTGAAAACTATTCATTGAAATCTAATAAAAAAATCCTAGCTCTACTCTAGTGATTCCATCATATGGGATCCTAATGTATTTTTGATTAACAATTGATAATTTTTTTTATCATAATCCATTATATCAATTTTTAATAAATCAACACATTTCATGATCATGATGAAGACACCATCATATAAAATCCATAAATAAATCCGAAAAACAGTATATATATTCATTTGAAAATTATTCAAAATAAAAAATATTTACCCCCATATCCATAGACATTGAGGGTGGTGAAAACCATGATAGAATAATTCCTATCATATCTTATATTTTTTAGATTGAATGTGGAGACATACAGAGGATGTCATTCAATGATTTTTCCTTGAATGAATAATTGGAAAGTTATATTCTTCAAATATAATTTTTGACATTATCAAATTGGAATATTTAAAAAAATTATTTGAAAATAGCAGTGACTGTGCTGTGTATTTATGTGGACACCCAGCAAATTGAAGTGAATGTGTGATCATTTGGATGACCTCCTAGAAGAACTCAAAATATTGATATGATACTAGCGGCATGATATTACATTGATTGAATCACAAGTTTTAGTGTTTTCTTTAGTTGATATAGGCTTTCTCCCTTGATTAATTCCATTGACTTGTGGACCTTTTCTCATACCAATCTCATGATTAGCTCCACGGTGTTGATCCCTTCAAAACATGGTGTCAAGTTCTTTCTCATACTCTTTCTTATACTTTTATTTCATTTGTAATGACATTTCATGAACCATTTTGAATGAAATATTATCGACCTTTTTGTCACGACCCATTCCCGGGGGCCCATGCCGTCTCTACCCCAAGCCCACCATATATTGTATAGCAGATGGCGACTAGCACTGAAGGCGTATTCCCTAAATCCGGTAAGGCATTTCATTTATGACATTTAAAGAGACACAATCAAGCACACAATAAGATATGATCATTTAAATTTAATAGTAATCAGAGTGAGTATAGTTTGTAAAAGGGGACATAATACAATCCTAATAGGAATGTACAAGTAACTGAATGTAATTGTAAACTGAAATAGCTAATGTGATCACCCACCAAGGATCCTACCTAAAGGCTAGGTATAGCTCTCGTATGGTCCTCTTTGTGGTATGCCTCATCTATGGTTCACCTCTGAGATACCTCCGGTCCTAGTACTCTTTTCCTTAGTCAGTAATGTCAATCGTTTTCACCAAACTCAACGAGATGCGGGCATAAACTGTGTCGGGTTGAGTATATTGATACTCAGTAGGGACCCTGAGTCCCACAAGGTAACACAAAATCCACATAAGATAATCCACAAAGAATTAAATCAACTGATAACCCAAATTAGGAATATTCCCAACATATACCTATGTAATAATGTAAACACATCTCAATCATGAGGAAATCACAGATTCAAACTTAGATCCCAAAGCTCAACTGTTCCAGAAAGGATGGAATACCACGAAGGCAAGTACCACACAAGTACGCCACACAGAAGTATACCTCCACGGTATTACCACAAAATAAAATTCCACATAGGTACAGACACAACTCACAATAGGTATAACATTAGTACATTAGTCGAGATTATTAGATGTAAATGCTGAATCATCTTACTCTATTAAGAGAGTGACGCACGAAGGATCACTAATCATTATCATACCCAAATAAAATCTCAAGGTACTGACCCACACATTATTTCTTGGTGATGTCCCACATAGGATCGCTAGGTGCTGACCCACACATGATCGCAGGTTGCTGACCCACAAAGGATCTCTAGGTGTTGACCCACATAGGATCGCTTAGGTAGTCTCACAAGGAATCCTAGATTGGTTCAATGTGTGCGCTTCAATCACATACCCATCAAGGGTCTCTTACTATAGTCACATCTAGCTACTGGGTTCCCACACTATGCTTGTTGTCTTCGGGAGGGTCCTCACCTCAATCCACTAGTCGATACTCCAACTTCCATGATGTCCTACAAAGATGTATATCAATGGATGACAATGTCATAGGGGTCTCAATGAAAATGATGGTCCATCAATTAGATGTCCGATATTTTTGTTATTAGCCATTTAGTTTCAAGGTCCAGGTTGGATTCATGCTCAATCCAGAGATTATATAATGGACTTGAGGGGGAGCTCTTGGGAGCTCTTCTCTTGGGAGTGCCATATGGTTTCTCCTTCAGTTAATAGAGCATTAGGAAGCATGGATGGGATTGGTATAGGGTCTCGGTGAGGTAGTGGGTCCATGGAAGCGGCGTCTTCGGGCAGGAAGATTATCTTCAGCCAAGTCTCACTCGGTGACTTCTTTCTCTCTCGGGTATTTGAGTGACGTCATCTCTCAGTGACATCTATGTCTTATCTCGACTCAGATTCTGGCTTGTGGCTTCTCGGACTGGCTCTTAGCATCGGAGTCTTGGTTTATTTCTTTCAGCAGTGGTGACGTCTAGATTTCCAACTATTTGCGGCTTTGGTTTTGCAGCCTGAATTCTGGATTCAGCAGTGGCGTCTCCGTTTGGCTTTCATCAGTGGTGTCTCGAATCACAGATTTCAGCGGCAGCGGTGTCTTGGTTTACGACTTTGATCGGCAGCATGGGTGGTTTTCCCGATCAGAATCTGGTCTTCGCAGCGGTGGTTTTTTTCATCTCCAAATTCTTATCTATTTTTCATCCATATAGTTGGTCATTCTGTCTTTTGGATCTGGTTTTTTTGTCTGCGGATCTGGTTCTAGGATTTTTCTACTACAAAGGATTCAGTTCTATGATGAAAAAGTGATGGATTAGTGTTCCTCAATTGATTCAGCAATCAGTGGTGATATTTATTTCAAGTTTCAGATTCTATTAGATCACGTACTACTTTTGGTTGAGGTAGTTTGGCTTTTTGCAATGCCATGTTTTGATTTTTTTATCCTTCCCATTCAATTTGTAATGTTATGGTCTATTGGAATGCGCCTGAATTTGTTTTTTTTTGAGTAAATAAATATTTCCTTATAACCTTTCCATTCCTTCTTGTTATGAAAATCACAAACACCTTATACATAAGCAAATCTATATTTTACTTCTCTAAGGAAAATAGCCTTCCTTTGTGAAATTTATCATAACCTAGATTTCCTTATACATATGAATATTTTTCCTTAAGTATAAAAATCGGTTTCATAGCCAAAACCTCGGAATCATATAAAGCTAAGATATGAAGCATTATATTTTGGGATCTGAATTCGGGATACAAACTCTAATAAAGTTCCATTCCGAATTTTTTATACGAACACTAACAAAGTTTAAATCCGAATTCAAGACTCTGAACTTCTATGAGTTCGACTCCAAACATTTACTAGTTCGACTCCTAACTTTTACAAGTTCGACTCCAAACTCCGAAAGTTCTGATTCTGAACTCTGGTCAATCCAGACTCCAAATTTCCATAGAAATTCAGAATCCGGATTTCTAAATAATTCAGGTTCTGAATTCCCATAAAACAGAATCCGAATATCTCATTATTATAGACTCCACATTTTATTTTGGTTAGACACCGAATTATTATTTTCATAAATTCCAAAAATCATTTTTACTTGTGCTTACACTCATTTCATTATAAAATGATGTCGTGCCTTAAGTAACACATGTTTTGTTATAAAACGATGTCATCCATTCTGTTTCTAACTAACCATTGGTTGAATGGCACGTGTACAGGTCCCTCCGAAATTTAAGGAAAAATATCACCGTGGGAGGAGGGAGCTCACCATTCCAACCGTGCCAAAAAATATGAGCTCATTTGAAAGAGATCACTACAATGAAAAATTTGATCACTCTAGAGACAACACGCTATTAAGGTAATTTCTAGATAGAGAATATTTTCATGCCTTGTGCATACTGAACTTCTCGATTAGATTGCTTTGTTCGACTCTGAATGTTGGTGATTACATTTGAGGGCTTCTGCGGATTGGATGACCATGGTGCCGTCTACCTTGATGTTCGAGGGCTTCCTTGCTGAGGTTGACAAAGGATCTAACTACCTCGAAGTTGAGGGCTTGCGATAATAGCAAGATAGATATTCTGATCTTCGTATCGAGAGCTCACCCGAGTGTGGGTAAGAAAGACTTGATTGAAAGTATAAATCAAGGGACCTTTATTCAGGGTTGTTGGATACACTTCTCTTTGGGTTAAAAGATTTATATCTTGAAACATGTAGTTTTACTACATGTTTTCTTCTGCACTTTTGTATTGTAAGGAATGTATAATCTTCTTATATATCCATACACTTTTACTCTGATTTAAATTACATTCTATATGCTTTAAGGTCGAATCTCAGATTGTAAACATTGGTTAAATTTCAATTTCTGGATCCATTTTTCCGGAACCAGTTTTTGGGAATCACGTTCCAGATTTAGGAAAGTTTATAGAACTAGATGTTTGTAACTTTATACTTTGTCCCAATCTTTTAGTCTGTGTAAGAGGTGTTTTGAATTTGCTTAGTTTAACTTTGTTAAATATAGATCATTCTTTTTTTAAGGAAATTTTTAAATTTTACAATTCCTCCCCCCTCTTTTATATTGCGAATCTACATCGTTATTTCGATCCTACAATTGGTATCAGAGCAGGTATCTGAAATACTTATACTCACATATATGTTTTTCCATGATCAATTTTTCATTTTTCTACATTTTCCATGCTTAGGAATATTCTCCTTGAATTCGCCCTTTTGTTTTTAAAAATTTATTCTGTAGAATGAATTTTTTTAAGATGGCATGTTTCAATGATGGCTCCATCAACAATTTAAATTCGACAAGACCACCAATTTTTGATGGAAATGATTATGAATACTGGAGAGATAGAATGAAGAATTTCATTTTCAATACTATTGTGGATAACATTGTTATGCTTACTGGAAGTTATAAAATTCTTGATAAAGAAATTGGTGCTTTCACAAACCAAGAGAAGAATGATAATCAATTAAACTATAATGTACGCAATACTCTACTATGTTCAATGACTAGGAACATATATATATCCAAATTTACTCTTGTGAAACAGCTAACTTTATATGGATGAAACTTGAAGTTTATCATTTTGGTACATCCAAAGTCACAGAGACAAGAAGAGCTATGTTGAGAACTGAGTATCATGGTTTCAACTTTCCATATAAAGAACCTATAAGCAAAGTACAATAAAGATTTATGACTATTGTGAATATCCAACAATCAATGGGAGAGAATGGTTTGGATGATGAAGCTCTTGTGGATATGATTATTGATATTATGCTTAATGAGTGGGAATCAAAGTGGACATCTATTGATGAAAACATGAAGGTTAATCAAATTTCCTTAGATGTGTTGTTTGGAACTCTTATCCAACATGAAACAAGGATGAAGAGAGATGCTGACAACATCAAAAAGAATAATTGAAATGATATTTTTTTACTACAACATCGAATCACATGAAATCTATGACTCCTGAGAGAGTAAATAGATCCAAGTCTAACAAGGTTACTAACCAATCTGAATCTAGTGAGAGTGAAGTCTCTGAAAATGAGTTAGCAAATCATGCTTGTAGAATGAAAAAGATAGCTGGTCAAAGAAATTTACAATCCAAGTATAAGAAAAATTAAAGAAAAGATAAGAATGATTCATAGATCACGTGCTATGAATACAAGAGAAGTGGACACAAATGAACTGATTTCCCTATGCTCAAAAAGAATGAAAGAAAAGAGTGGCATTCTGAAAATAATAGGAAGAAGTTTTACGAAGATAAAATTAAGAAATGTATGAAAGCTAATACAACATGGACTGCTAGCTGTGGAAACTCTTCAGAAATTGAATCTTTAGAATATGATTCATCAGCTTAGAAAAATATGGGATTAATTTCTAATACTTCTTTTCCACATACATGTCTTATGGCCAAGGTATGCTCTGTCGAGGCTATAACAAATTTATCTCTTGATAAGAATTACTATTCAGAAAATATTTCTTCTAATGAAGATACTTCATCCTAAGAAAATGAAGAACCTTCATATGAATAAGTGTCTAGATTTTCCATGTTACATGAAGCAAAAAATTGTAAAATATCTATGAAATTAGACATGTGAAATACTAGGGATGAAGTTCTTACAAAATAGATTTTAGATCCTTCTTCAATTCATAATGATAAAGAAGAGTTTTTAGAAAAACATTCCGAAGACCTTGAGAAAGGGAATTATGTTATGGAAGAACATTCTAAAGATCTTAAGAATTATATTTTGAATATGATATTATTTAGGAAAAATCTAACTCTAAGAAAACGATTCCTGAGGATAGGTATTTAGTCATTAGACTAAAATCTGAAATATTTTCTCTTAAGAATCTTTCGGTAAAATTTACTTCTCGGATGGAAAATTTTGACAAGATGTACTCTCACATTAAACCTTATGGAATCAGTACTGGAGTAGGTTATAATCACCAAAACCAGTTTTCAAAAACAACTATTTTGTTCCTTCTAAAGCCCCTTTTTTCACTAAGTGTCGAAGTGGTGGGCATTGGAAGAAAAACTATTATTTGAATAAAGATTAATATCTTGGGTTTCATAAATCATATTTCTCTAAACAAATGTTGATAACCAATATTTTGTTATCTAAAAGTTTTGGATCCATAAAATATTGTATTCCAAAAGTCTAATTCTTTTCTTATTATTAGGAAGATCAAAGAATTACCAACAACAATACTTGGTACATAGATAGTTAATGTTCCCAGCACATGACTGGTACCAAAAACTATTTTGAAAAAATTATCAAGACGAAATGAGAAAAAGTAACTTTAGGGGATAAAGCTCATGGGGAAATTGTTAGTATTGGTAATATTGTTCTTCTTGGAAAAACATTTATATCAAATGTTTTGTTTGTTAAGGGTCGTAAGAACAACCTCATTAGGATAAGTCAATTATTTGATGAAGGATACCTTGTGAATTTTAAGAATGAGAACTTATTAGTACACATTTCTAAGGAAAAGTTTATTCTCTCTACCAATAGGCAAGATAATGTTTACACATTAAACATAGAAGAACTAATGAGCCAAGACATACCATTCCAAAGTGAAATGGAAGATCATTCTTGGTAATAGAATAGAAGACTAGGTCCCTATAACCTTATGAACATATCAAAACTCTCTAAGAAAGGTTTAGTTAAGGATCTACCAGAGCTTAAATTTTAATTTTCTTATGTTTGGGAACCTTTTCAATATGGAAAGCAACATAAATCTAGTTTTAAATCAATATGTGAATTCTCAAAAACTAATTCATTACAGTTGGTGCACATGGATCTTTTTGGTCCAATACAAACTGGAATCATTGGGGGAAAGTATTAGGTATTTGTATTAGTTGATGATTACACTAGATTTACATGGTTCTATTTTCTAGCAATGAAATTTGATACTTTTTCTTATTTTGAAAAGTTTTACAGCCCAATTTAAAAATGGGAAAAACCTTCCACTGAAAATTATTCATAGTGATCATGGAAGAGAATTTCAAAATTCGGATTTTCAAACATTTTTTAGTATAAAAGGTATTACTCACAACTTTTTAGCACCTATAACTACACAAAAAAATGGTGTAGTTGAAAGAAGAAATAGATTTCATCAAAAGATAACGAGAACCATATAGAGTGAATATTCTATAGCTAGAAATTTTTGTGCAGAAGCTGCAAGTACTCCATGTTACAATATAAAAAGAGTTTTGTTTATACATTTTCTTAATAAAACTCTTTATGAGTTATGGAATGGTAGAAACCCTAGAATTTCCTACTTCAAGGTTTATGGTTGAAAGGTATTCATCTAGAATAATGAAGATAATCTACAAAAAATCACACCAAAATCTGATGAAGGAATCTTCTTAGGTTACTCCAAAACATCTAAGGCTTATGGAGTTTTCAATAGAAACACTTTTACTGTTAAAGAAACAGTACATGTAAAATTTGATGAAACTGATGCTTTTGTTTTTAAATCATCCCAACCTACATCCTTGGATGTGTCTTCAAAAACTGATTTTCAAACTTTGATAAATGATACTTCTGATAAAGAAAATGTTCATGAAAATATTTCTGAAACATTTACCCCAGAATACTTTATACACAATGTTGATAAACAAGTTTTACAGAACCCAAGTCAGGTGTTTCTTAAGAATCATCCCACTGATAGTATCATTGGTGATGAAAATCGACCTGTAAGGACTAGATGTTCCCTGAGGAATGACGTAGAACATATAGAATTTCATTCCCAATTGGAACCAAAAATCATTGATGAAGCTTTAGGTGATGATTATTGGATCAAATCCATGCTAGATGAGAAAATTAAATTTGAATTGAATAAAGTCTGGACCATAGTTAAAAGACCTAGTAAAACAACTGTTATTGGAGTAAAGTGGGTCTTCAAAAATAAATGTGATGGAAATTGAGTCATTGTAAGAAATAAAGCTCGACTAGTTGCTAAAGGCTATAATAAAAATTAGGGAATAGACTGTGAATAAACCTATGCTCTAGTAGAAAGACTTGAGTCTATTCGTATTTTACATGCCTTTGCAGCATTTTTTAATTTTAAGGTTTTTTCAAATGGATGTGAAATGTGCTTGTCATAACGGTTGGGTTCAAGAGGAAGTTTTTGTGGAACATCCTCATGGCTTTGAAGACACAAAATATCCTGATCATGTTTTTAGACTTACCAAAGATTTGTATGTCCCTAAACAAGCCCTACGAGCTAAGAATGATAGACTTACAAGATTTTTTCTTCAAAATAACTATGTTAAGTAAAATAAATATCCAACCCTTTTTATAAACAATGATAAGAAAAATGTTTTTATTGATCAAATATATGTTTATGAAATCATATTTTGTTTAACTCAGTAATCATTAATTGATTCCTTTGTGGATCTAATGAAATCTGAGTTTGAAATGAATATGTTGGGTGAGTTAACATTTTTCCTTGGTTTCCAAATTTCTCAAAAACCGGAATAAATTTACATATCCTTACATATGTATATTAAATATCTTCATAAAACATATGGTTATGAAAAAACTATGAGTATATGTACTTCTATTGGTACCTCAAACACACTTGATCTTGATGAAGCTGGGAAACCAGTAAATCAAACAACTTTTAGAGGTATTATAGGAAGCATACTATACTTGACATCTAGTTGATCAGACTTTATGTTTTCGGTATGATTGGGTTCAAGATATCAATCCAATCCTACAGAATGTCATTTAAAGGAAGTGAAAAGAATTTATTGCTACTTAAAGGGAATGATGGATCTAGGATTATTTTATACATTTTGGAAATGATTTCGTTTTAAAGATTTTTTCAAATGCTGATTTGGTGGATGTAGAATGGATAGAAAAAGTACATATGGATGTTTTCAATTCTTAGGAGATTCATTAGATTCTTGGTCCTGCAAGAAGAAACATTCTGTAGCACTCTCCACTACTGAAGATGAATATGTAGCAGTTGGAATTTGTTGTGCTCAATTTTTGTTGATGCAACACACAATCATAAACTATGGCTTGAGTTTTACTAAGACTCAAAATTTTTTTGAAAACAAAAGTGTAATTTCCCTTAGTAAAAACCCTACACATCAGTCATGTGAAAAGCACATATATATTAGGCATCATTTTCTTAGGGATCACACACTTAAAGGAGATATCATTCTTCAGTTTATCGGAATGGAAGATCAAATTGATGACATTTTAACAAAATCTTTACCATTCAATAGATTTAAATACATTAAACCAAAGTTAGGAAAGATAACTGTAAGGTAATACTTCTTCATTATATTCTTGTTGAAAAATTCTACTTATAGTAATAACTCTTTTTCATAGGAGGAGTACATTATCTTGTTAGCATAATAAAAATTTTCGTAGTCAATATTTTTTTTTTAAAAAAAATATTTTGTAATCAAAATTTTCTGACTAGAACTTTCGTAATGAAATTTTCTTACTAGAACATTCGTAATGAAATTTTCGTACTGGAAGTTTCATAATGAAATTTTTGTACTGGAACATTTTCAATGAATTTTTCCTACTAGAACTTTCGTAATGAGGTTTTCGTACTTAAAATTTTCGTAATGAAATTTTCGTAATGAAGTTTTCATACCAAAAATTTTTGTAATGATGTTTTTGTAATGGAAATTTTCGTAGTGGAATTTTATGGAACTGGAACTTTCATAATGATAATTCTTCGTATTGGGATTTTCGTTCTCATACTTTTTATACTGGTGTTTTCGTACTCAATGACTTTTCAACATTAAGTTTTTCATAGATAGTTTTTCATAGTCCATTTTTCTTCAAGAAGAATATCACCTATTATGAATAAAATTTCAGGGCAATCTGAAAGGTATGACTTCTTTACTTATGTTTTTGTAATCATATTTTACTTGTTGGTATTTTCTTATGAGTTTTAAAATTTCTCAAATTATAGTTTTCTTAAATCCGATTGTTTTTCAGAAAACCTAAAAAATTCAGATTCAATATTTCCTTGCAGGTATGTCTTCAACTGTCAGATCAGATCAAAGGGGTTTTCAACTGTTAAATGGTTTTTGGAAGTTCAACGGTGAAATCCATTTCCAATATAAAGGGTTCCTCTGATGGTTGTCCCACATTGATTTCAATCTCTCGTGTGTCAAAGCTCTACATCAGTTGTTATAGGTCGTTCTGAATCTATCAGAGTAACTCCATTCTGAATGTCTGTTGAAGATACTTCCCATGATATGTCTAACTCAAAGAAAATTTCAAAATGGAAAGTGTATAGAGAAAGACCAGTCCATCCAAACATTTACATGTACGATTCTATCATCCCCATGAATATCAAGCTGAATGGTTGGGATGATGCATGTGTATCCATGAAAAGTGATCAAGATGTTGTCTATCCGAAATTACCTGTATAATTCTATGAATTTTGAAGCTTTTATGAGGTTGTTGGTAGAGATAAGTATTCTTTCAAGTGTTATGGAAAGACTTACAAACAAACTTACACTAAGGCGCCATGCGTGGTGGGGCTAGAAAACGAAGGAGAAGCTGAATTTTGATCACAAAAACTCTTGGATGCTCAAGGTAGTTTTGTTAAGGTCAAGGACTTGCAATGTCTTGGACATGATGATGTCAAGATAGAAAAGATTGCTCACATATCTCTGAATAATCATATTCATCATCTTTGGTTACAAGGTTTCTTGGATTCAAGAAAGGGTGATAAACTACCCTGAGTAAATGTGATATATATTTATTAGACTTATTGATGAATCTATGAAAAATAAATCTGATGAGGCATGTCTTTGTGATGATCAAGAACATCAAGGAATGAAACTTAAGAGCTCAAATCATCATTTACCTTGCCTTACTATCAAAGCTGATAGTTCGGTGTTTAGATTATTTCAAGATTGCATGTAAGTCCATCGTTCGAAATTGTAAGCTTATGCTTGTCAGTGATGTCACACTAAAAAGAATGAATATGGATTTTTCTAAGGAAGAAAGAGAGTTTTATAGTAGTCTAGTGGATGAGGATGAAATAATTCCAGAAAAATATGGAAAAATATTTTCCAGTGAAGAAAGTTACTAAGAAGAGGAAGCTCAAATAAGTTGTTGCTGAAGACAAGACCCCTAAATCTAAGGAAACCAAATCTACACATCCCAAGACGAAAAAAAGAAATCATATCAACAGGAGGTAGCTGCTAAATAGAAAGAAGATAAGGATAAAAAGAATGAAGGGGATCCAGAGTTCAGATTAGACCCTGCTGAGGCTAAGGCCATAAGAGAGAAAGATGTGGATGAGTTAGAAAAACAAGAAAAAGGGAAAAATGAAGAAAAAGATGTCTGAAGCTGAGCATGTACAATATCTGTTGAGAGATACTGATGTAGCCTCTGAGATGTTTTCCATTCTGGAATCCTTTGATGTCCAACCCTTACCAGAAACTCCTGGGAAGAAGTACTCCACTCCGAAAATGTACAATGGAAAAGTGATGGATGAGGAAGTTGAGAAAAAATATGGTGAAGAAGTAGAGGAAGAGGTTGTTGATGAATAAGAAGAATTAAATGAATGAAGTGATGATCTGGATGACATGGTCAAACAAGTAAAAGATTATCATGCAAAGGATGAATCATCAAAATTATTTACTCTGGGAAAGGGAGATGACAATGAAGGTAAGAGAGATGATGTTGAGGATGAAGAGAAAGAAAATAAATTATCTGATGAGGAAGTAAGTTATGAGAAGCAATATCTGGAAGAAGAAACAGAGAAGGAGAAACCAGATGAAGACAAGTTTGTTCAAGTATATGAATCTGAGGAAGAATCTCTTAATGAGGAACCCGTTCCGAAAACTAATAATGGAAAGAAAATGCTCATGGATACACCAACAAAAGATATCATCAGGAAGAAAGAAGTTGTAGGTTCATATAAAATTATGTTGGTGCAAATTTATTAAGAACAATCCCCAAGCAAGTTATCGAATTCGTAATCATCAACAAAGGGTCTTCACTTTGATGTCGAGTCTTTAAAAAAGCTGGTGGACACCATTCCCATATTTCCCACTACTGACTCCAGATTCCAGATGCTAAAACATAGTCTGAATCAGAAGATAGAATCCTTATCTACGGTGGTGGATAAGTGTGTGAAGATTGAGGCTGATCATAGAAATTTCTTTATTAATTATTATGTTCACAAAAAATCATTCCGCAAAATTACATTATTGTCTAAGAAATTTGAAGAAGACATGGCTGAGTTTGATCATTTTCATAATGATGTTAAAGATACCATTGACACTGGCGACTCAAAAATTAAAAATCTTCAGGATAAGATAATACTTGAGAAAAATTCTCAGAGTCAACAAGTGAAGGACTTGAATGATAAGGATAATTCTATTGCTCAAAATTTTAAAATGGATAGAGATCTCTGTATTGAGATTGATGAAAAGATTGTAAAGAAAGATAAGTATGTAAGGATGTTGGAAGAGGCCACGAAGGCTCAGGATGAAGTCCTGAAATCTTATGATCAAAGGATAAAATCATTGGACAAGCTATCTGAGGAGGATCATAAAGATGTGAAGAAGTTGAAAACCTTGTTAAAAAATCCAATCCCGAAGGAAAAGGAAGACAAATAGACTTAATCCGATCTTTGGTTTCTTTTGTCATTCCATATAATTTTTTTCAAATCTAATGAAATTTTGGTTGGTTGTATATTTTGTTGTAATGTACTAATGTTTCTGGTACTCTATTTATTTCCCATACCCTCAAATTCTTTTTGAAAATCACAAAGTTGGAGAAGGAAAAATAACTACTTAAAAGGGGAGAAGGAAAAATTTAAAATGGAGAAGGAAAAATTTCTAAGTGTAGATATCCTAAAATTAGTGGGGAGTTCTTTATTATGATGTTTTTTTTCCCGTGATAATGAAAACTCCATTTTAGAAATCTAGAATTCAATCCTTAGAGTTTCAAAGCCTACGAGGGATTTTGTTGTATTCATCATCATCCATGAACAACAGGAGATAAGTTTTAATTTTAAAGTCTAATGAAATTTTTCAAAGTCCATATAATCATTTTCGTAAGGTTATTTTTTCTTTCCAAAAAGGGATAGATTGTTGATTCAAAAAAGTTTTCCTTATGAATTTTCCATTCCTTATTGTTTTGAAAATAAAAAACACCTTATACTTAAGCAAATCTATATTTTACTTCTCAAAGGAAAATTTCATTGCTTAAGGAAATTTACACTAACCTAAATTTCCTTATATATATCAATATTTTTCTTATGTATAAAAATCATATTCATACCCAAAACCTCGAATTCATATAATGATAAGATATGAAGCATTCAATTTTAGGATCCAAATTCTGTATACGAACTCTAATAAAGTGCCATTCCAAATTCTGGAAACGAACACTAACAAAGTTCAACACCGAATTCTAGACTCCAAACTTCTATGAGTTCGACTCCGAACTTTTATGAGTTTGACTCTAAACTTTTACTAGTTCGACTCCAATCTTCTAAAAGCTCTACTCCAAACTCTGTATGTTCACATTCTGAACTCTGGTGAAACTAGACTCAAAATTTTCTTAGAAATTCAGACTCTAGATTTCTACAGAATTCATGTTCCAAATTCCTATAAAACTGAATCTGAATATCTCTTTATTATAGATTCAGAATATTTTTTGGTTAGACTCTGAATTAATATTTTCTTACATTTAGAACATCAGTTTTACTTATTCTTACACTCCTTTCATTATAAAAAGATGTTGTGCCTTCAGTTACACACGTTTTTTTAAACAATGTCATCATTCTGTTTCTAACTAACCATTGGTTGAATGACATGTGTACAGGTCCCTCTGAAATTTAAGGAAAAATATGACAGTTGGAGGAGGGATCTGACTGTTCCAACCGAGCCTATAAATATGAGCTCATTTTAAAGAGCTCACTATAATGAACAAGTTGATCACTCTAGAGACCAAACACTATTAAGATGATTTCAAGATAGAGATTCTTTTCATGCCTTGTGCATACTAAACTGCTCATTCAGATTGCTTTGTGCGACTCAGAATGTTGGTGATTACATTTGAGGGCTTCTGGGGATAGGAAGATAGAGGTTCAGACTACAATGATGTTGGAACGCTTCCTTGCTGAGGAAGATAGAGGTTCTAACTACCATGAAGTTGCGGGCTTGCGAGGATATCAAGACAGAGATTTCGATCATCGTATCGAGGGATTACCTGGGTGTGGTTATGACAGACTTGCTTGAATGTATAAATCAAGGGACCTTTATCCAAGGTTGTTGGACACCCTTCTCTTTGGGTTAAACGATTTATATCTTGTTACTTGTAGTTTTACTAATTGTTTTTCCGATGCATTTTTTTATTGTAAGGAATGTATAATATTCTTATATTTCCTTAAAATTTTACACTTATTTAATTTAGATTCTATATGCTTTAAGGTAGAATCTCATATAGTAAACATTGGTAAAATTTCAATTTCCGGATCCATATTACTGGAAATGGAATTTCAGAATCACCTTCTAGATTTAAGTAATCGTATAGAACTATAAGTTTGTATCATTATACTTTGTCCCAATCTTTCAGTTGGTGTTAGAGGTGTTGTGAATTTTCTTAGTTTAACTTCGATAAACATAGATATTTCGTTGTTTAAGGAATGTTTTACAGTGTACAATTCACCACCCCCTCTTGTATATTGAGCATCTACATCGTTATTTCGATCCTACAGGTTTCCTACAGTCGATTGGAAAATGGGCATATCATTGTATACATTTTATTCTACCTATGTTTGCTGGATCACTTCTATAATTCCATGATTCCTCCATTATTTACGATTCAGGATAGCACATTGGTCTTCTTGGTTCTTTGGAATGTGAGTTTTCGTTGCCAATTCAGAGAAATCGATGGCGATGATCAGTTCATTTGGTTTTTGGTGACATTGATTTTGGTTTTTGGTTTCTAATCAAGGGCAGTTTTTGAATTCTGAAATGGGTTCGATTTGAGAAAAAAAAATTATTTGGTTTTATTTTGTATTTTGATTTTGGATGTATCCAACACTCTAAAAGGTGATGATTCAGATGAGGTTTCAGAGTAGGAAGCTTCCATCTATGCATGGCCCTTCAGATTTGGATGAATGAGAGGGTATGGAATTTCCATCGGTACAAGGCTCATGCGAACCTGGACAGGATAGGTTGAAGAGTGGTCATGTAACATGGAGGCCTAACACAATGTTTTATTTTATAGGGAGGGGTAGTTCCTTATAGTCTTGATTTGGATAATTTCATGTATCAGATTTCCCAATTTTCCTCATAAGTGATTTTGAAAAAAAATTAATTTTCAGTCAGTGCTCAATTCAGCCTTACTATCAATCTGGCCTAACTATTCCCCTACATGATCCAAATCTATAGTGTGGTATACCAAAGGTACAATTTCACACCATTGTTTTTGGCATCGCAGACAGTTCGTCAAATGAATGGTTGGTCCCAATGTTATCTCCAAAAGAGCATAAATGGGTTGAAGTGCGTCTAGGTCTGGTCTGACCTGGTCAAATCGACCCAGTCCCACCCAGCCTAGACTCACTCAGTTTGGGTCTAACTTACCTAATCTGCTAGGTCTGCCCTGGCACACGCTAGGTGGCAAGGCCTGGCTGCCTGCCTGGGTGGCGCAGGGCAGCATAGAGACCGTGTGGGCCACGAAGGCCATGGGGGGCCGCGGGTGCCGTGCGGTGGCCAAGGCTCTGGGTGCCATGAGGCGGTGAAGGTCACGGGTGCCCCATGTCTATGGAGGCCTCGAGTGCCATGGAGGGGTGAATGACGCGGGTGCCGCGGGGCAGCAGAGGCCTTCAGAGCTACAGGTGGCGGAGGCCGTAGTGACACAGAGGATGTGGGGCGGCGGATGCAGCGATGGTGTAAAGGTCATGGGGCGGTGGAGGCGGCGGGCGGTGGGGGCCGCGGGCAGTGGAGGCCATGGCGGCGTGGCGGCCGCGGGCGGTAGAGTGCAGGGCCTACGTCAGTGACTGGTCAAGACTGTCAGCCAATTTCTTATCACCTTTTATGTTGTTCTTGAGTTCCACCGGTTCCAACCGCCGGTACTGGTCGCCGTCACCATTGAGAAGATCATACAAAAAGATCCACAACATTTGTGGAGGAGTCGGGCCTTGTTTGTTTGGCCCGTACCCTCTGTGTTAGGGAGGTAGCATACTACTCATGGTAGATGATTCAACATGAGAGGGAATTTAAAATTGATCAAATTAAATCACACCCCTACCTATTTTGATTGATGACGATTGTCTGAGGTTGAGAAAGATTGAAGTTTGTCGATCCCCAAACAAGTCTCCTCCAACAACATCGGCGAAGAGGGGAAAATGATGAAATGAGTGACAATGATGTTTCCTAGATCTTCGGTTCGTTCATCATTGGAGGTCCTTTGATGATGATTGGACCAATATATGTCTATGGAGAAGAGTTCTTTGTTGGAGTTCATTGTTGGAGGATGAGTTCATCCAAGTTCTCATGTTTCCCTCCCTTTCCTCTCAATTCGACCAAAATGAAAAGTATCCCACAAAATAGAACCATTTTTCGATAATTTTCTTTGGAATAATTTTAAATTAGCTTAATTAATTAATTGATGAGTTGGTATAATTATTTTTTGGTGCGGCCCAAATAAATTGGGGGATTTCAAGATGTTTTTCTACCATAATGAGGGGAGTTCAAGGGGGTTTTATCCCAGGGAGGTCCCCACCACCATAACCCACATGGGAAGTTAATACTGAGTGTCTCCACCTCTTTAACCTTACATGCGTGGTTCAGTTATGGTGTTCCCCACCTCTCAACCTCCACATGGGACTTCAAAATAAAATAAAATGTTGCACAATTTTATTTTATTTTGTACTTTCACGAAAAACCCAAATCCTATCTTTTACCATCGACCAACTACAGTCTTGGTGATGGACTTTTTATTATAATACCAAAACTTATAGGTTAAATATTCCCTTAGATTCCAATTCTTACCACAGGTTTAAAAGATACAAAAACCGGCTCTTATGTTTACCTAACATTCCTGAAAAAAAGTTCATAAAATCTTTCCGATTACTCCAGGCATCAGAATCATGTGCCGTCAATTTTCTCGGACTCGTAAAATTACCATATAATTAAAAAATGTAATTTCTAGGTCTTAAAATTATCCACACCTCAGGGATTTATGACTATATAATCCATAACTCAAGCTAAGGTAGTATGCCGGGGTACTGAGAATTTATCTAAGGCTCCTTCTCCCATGGGATATCTTAAAGGTTCTCGTGTATCCATTGAATGTGCACTAAATGAATAAACTTACCAAAATGGACCCGCTCTTATCGATCATCAATCTATATTGTAACCTCATTAATAGTATCCCCATTGTCAATGTCCATCTCACCATGGTCGATGATGTGATAAGTGTCGGGAACATATCTCCTCAGCTGGGATACTTGGAAGACATTGTGCACTCAGTGCAGCTGAGGTCGAAGAGCTGAGAAGTAATCCACCTCGCCAACTCTGCTGAGAAACTAAAAAGGTTCGATGAATATCAATTATAACATGCCACCATGGCTAAATCTATGCAAACCTCATCGAGTTGAGACACATAAAAAGACGTGGTCGCCATACTTATACTCCAGTGGCCACTGTCTTCTGTCGACATATGACTTCTTCCTACACTATGTAGTCTTTATCCACTACTAGATGATCTGCACCTTCTTTGTGTTAGCTTGTACCATCATTGGTACCACATGTGCTGACTACCCTAGGCCAGTCCAGCACAAAGGTGATCATTATTGTCGCTCGTACAACACCTCAAAAAGGTGTCATCCTAATGGTAGAGTGTAAGCTGTTATTGTATACAATCACCACGAAAGGAAATTGATAATCCCTATTGAGACTTAAGTTGAGGATTCAAGCATGCAACATGTCATAGAGGGTTTCACTGATCCACTCATTCTAGCCATCCTTATGAGGATGGAAGGCAGTGCTCAAATGAAGCAGCATCTCGAAAGACACCTTAAACCCCTTCCATAGATGGGAAGTAAAATGTGTATAACGATCAAAGACAATAATTGAAATTATTCCATATAGTCTCACAATATTCTGCACATATAGGCGTCCGTAGCTCTCTACCGAACCATGATCTCTGATCAGTAGGAAGTGGGATGACTTGGTGAGTCGGTCGACGATCACCCAGAGAGTGTCATGACCTCTGGTTTTATGTGGATGTCCAGTCATGAAACCCATGGATATATCATCCCACTTCCACTCTGGGACCTCTAAAGGCTGAACTAAGCATGCTGGTACATGATGCTCCGCCTTCACATGAAAACAAGTGAGGCACCAGGTGGCAAACTCTGCTATTGCTTTCTTCATTCCAAGACCTTAGTGCTGTCGTCCGGGATCCCGGTACTTCTTCACCACTCCTGGATGTATCTCTAGAGGGGATGTGTGAAACTCCCAAGACAATTTCATCTGAAGTAACATTGTACCATGGTACATTTTCAAAAAAGGATGACATTCTCCCCACCTTCTGAAAATCCATCAGGTGTGTAAAATGAGGATATCAGAACACATTGAGCCTCGCTGTCAGCATCCCCACATTGCACCTCCCTGACTCACTGATGAAGTGGGGTAGTGGCATTAAGATATTGAAGAAAATCTTCTCCATCCATATCCACAAAGGATAACTTCAAAATGGCCAACTTCTATGTTACCCTTACTGGAAGTTGTATACCTGACCTCATGTTGAGTTCATCTTCTACAATGTTCCCCTTCCCATGAGTATAGAATATCTCGAAGTCAGAGTTCTAGAGGAAATCAAGACAATTTTGCTGTCTCAGGTTCAGGTCTTTCTGAGACAATGAATACCTTAAACTCTTGTTATCAGAGTACACTATAAAGAGCTCGCCCAACAAGTAATGCCACCACATCTCCATGGAAAAGAATATTAATTTCATATCTATGTCATGGGTATCATAGTTCTTCTCATTCCATCACATTTTTCAATAACCATAAACGATCACTTCTCACTCTTGCATCAGGACACATCCGAGCCTTATCTCTGATGCGTCACAATAGACTGTGTACCCAACACCCACCTCCGTTAGCCGCATGATGGGTACACTAGTCAGCTTATACCTCAACTCTTGAAAACTCTTAAGGCATTAATCAGACCAAATGAAGGGTTGACCCTTCTTCATCAACACTGATAATGTCGCTACAACTCTGGAGAAAACTGGCACAATCATCCGGTAGTGTCTAGCCAAACCCAGTAAACTCCATATCTCTGTTAGACATCTGGGTAGATCCCAAGCGAGTACGTCCTCAATCTTCACTAGATCCACATCAACTCCAGTCTCTACGATGACATGTCCCAGAATGTGATCCTCTCGGATTTAAAACTGGCACTCGTGACCTTACCATTAGATGTTTCACTTGGAGGTCGTCCAAAACTACCTACAAATGATAGCCATTCTCTTATCCTGTATCTATGTTGATCAGAATGTCGTCGATGAAGACTACAACAAAGTTGTCATGGCATAGATGAATGATCATATTCAAGAGTCCGATGGACATTACTAGAGTGTGGGATTCACCGAATGGAATAACCAATAACTCATAATGGTTGTACCGACATATGAATGTTGAATTATGCACATTCTTGTCCTGTACTCTAACATGGTGATAGCCTGATCTGAGGTCTATCATCGATATCCACCATTTTTCATTCAGCTCACCAAAGAGGTTGTCAATCCTCAAAAGAGGGTACTAGTTCTTCAAGGTCTCCTGGGTCGGGCACTGATTGTCATCAAAATGTCTCAAGCTCCCATCCAACTTCATGGCGAACAAAATCGGGGATTGCAAAGGAGAAACATTGGTCCAGATGAATCCCTTCCCCAGAATGTCCCCTAGTTGTACCCAGAGATCACTAAGCTCCACGGGGTCATCCGATATGCTATAGTAGATATCAGTGCCATCCTAGGATACAAATAAATTTAAATTACCTATTATATGTGAGGAGGTAGACCTGAAAGATCATTAGGGAAGACATCTTCATACTGTTCCACCACAACATGATAACTCAGACTATCCACATCAACTGCTCCAAGGTCAAGGCTAGCCAACTGATGGGTGATCAACAATAATATCATCTGAGTAAGTCCATCATGTGCTGCAAAGGCTCCACTCTTGCCGGTGAAGGTAAACCTGGTCACATCCATCCGGGCACACCACACATTATTCCTAATATAGTCTATCTAGGTGTGGACTGTCAATAACTAATCCATACACAATATGACATCTTAAGCCCTCGATGCTGCTACTAGGAGATCCCAGCTGATGCTCTCACCTCCATGATTAAGATCAAACTGCTGGAACCAGTGTGTAATCATCGAATTTTCTCTCATAGGAGTCTTTATTCATAATGATTGAGCCAACGACTCAATCAGAATTTATTTTATCTGAACGATGGTTGTGGAAATAAAATAATGACTAACATCTTTGTACATAAGTACTGAAGCTAAGAACACCCGTTTCCTCTTTCTCTATGTGGTCGGGTTGTACCACCTGGTGGTCGTGGCGGTAACATCTCAAATCGGCACCCACCGCCAGCTGCATTCCCAGCTCCTCTACCACATCCTCCTGCTCCCAGCAGACCTCCTCAGTTGAACCTCTGTCTCTGCCTGGGCAGTCATTCGACCGTATGCTGATCATTTGTATAGAGGGTCGGAGATTAATGAGCCATGTGACCCTACCTGCCGCAGGTATAACAATGCCTGCTCTTGTCATGACTAGCTCTACCTCGGGTGACCTAAACAACCGACATGAAATCATGTGGTCGTCTACCTATAGGTATTGTTCTCTTGGTCCTCTACGACATCTGTCTACATTCTTCTGCAGAAAACACCACTACTTGATGACTGGTATTGGGCATCACTGGTGGTGACTTCTTGGCAAGGAAACTCTATGGTAAGAGAGATCTCTCTAACACCCCTACCTTCGTCGGGCTGTTGAGTGAGATCATCAAAGCGCTGATCTCCCATATAATTCCCTCCTCAATGGTCTGGGCCCTGAAGAATAAATCCAGAACCATATCTGTGGAGTAGCGTGAGAGGTTGGTGAACCTCATTGAGTTTTCAGTCATAGTCATGATGCCCTACAATAGATGAAGAATCTCCTGTATACACACTATGTGAAGTGTCGATGGAACAAACTCTACCCGAAACAGGCTCTCGAAGTCTTCCAATAGAAGCATCACCTCATCGTGTGCCTGGATCATCAAGCTCCACCATCATCCTGTTGCTGCTTGTAGAATAATGGTTGTGAGGATCACCATAAGATCAGCTGGTGTAACTAACAGTTGGAAGACACTTACCATGGCCTCTAGCCAATCCTCATCCGCCTGTGGATCCGTCTCTCCCCAGAACCTGGGTGGCCTCTGGTGCTGGAACTCATGCATCATGCTCAAGAAGCATGCACTCTCTACTACTTGGGAAGGTGTAAATGGATTCCTGACTGGTAATGGTACCACTAGTGCCTTTGCTGGTGCCTTTACTGGAAGAGGGATCTGCACCGAGGCCTCGTCCCTCAGTGGGATATTAGTGTGTATTATATCTGGAACCCTAAATGGATGTCTATATGGAGGCATCCTCAAAAGAAACTGGTGCCCCGGGGTCATAAAGTAATACCTACTGAGATTACTCAATGAAATTCCAATAAAAACTATTCAAAACACACTCACAATCAGTGTTTTCGCACACTGAATCAGAAACCAGAAGTCAGGGTCCTAGTGTATGGATACATCGTCCACCATGCCAACATTGGATTCCCTAAAATACTAACCACTCTAACTACACATAACAATATTTTTGTTAAAAATAAAGATTAGTTTAAACTAAATACATGCACTGATTTGTCACGACCTTTCTCCCGGGGCCTGTGCTGTGACTACCCCAAACTCGGATTCCCTATGCAAGGGAATGGAGACTTACACTGAAGGAATATTCCCTAAAACTGGAAAGG
This sequence comes from Viscum album, assembly GCA_963277665.1. Taxonomy (NCBI): domain Eukaryota; kingdom Viridiplantae; phylum Streptophyta; class Magnoliopsida; order Santalales; family Viscaceae; genus Viscum; species Viscum album. The sequence continues at coordinate 1,973,665,757 of OY728132.1, forward strand.
CATTGCCTTTATAACCTGTAACCACACAAAATCAATCGCAGAAGATGATTCTATGTAAAGTAAAGTGAATAGTAATTAGAGTGATTACAGTAAGTACAAGGGGCCTGAATACACTCCCTACATGAAAGTACAACAAACTTAAAGTAGAAGTATGTTGAAACAGCTCAAGTGACCACACAATAAGGATACTACCCGATGGTTAGGTACAACTCTCATTTAGTTTTCTCTGCGGTATGCCTCGTCTATGGTCTACCTCCGAGCTACCTCCAATCCTGGTATAGTTATCCTCAGTCAGCGCAGTCCATCATATGAAACAAACACAATGAGTTGTGGTCATAGACAATGCAAGGGTGAGGATAATGATACTTGATAGGGACCTGCCTCACAGAATCCACATATGATAAGAAAAAAACCATAAAATCAACTGAAAACCCAATGTAGGTAAAAGCCCATACATATACCTAATATATCAATTATACCAATCCCAATCATGAGGAAAACACAGAGTCAAACTCAAATCCCAAATCTCAACTATTCCACAAATGAAAAAAAAATTAATGAAGGCAACTACCACAAAGGTATGCCACAGAGAAAATTACCACATAGGTGTTACCTCAAAGGAAAGTACCACATATGTACAGACCGAGCTCACACCATGTATATCTTAAGGACAGTAGCAGAGATGATTAGATGTAACTAATTTATAATTATAAACTTTTAAGTGGTTGACCAATGAAGGATGTCTAATCATTATCGGACCCACAGAGGATCTCTCTGTGCAGACCCACACATGTTCATTATGTGCTGTCCCACACACAAACTCTAGGTGCTGACCCACAAAAGATCACATGGGACTAATCCACACTAGATCACTCAGGTTGTCCCACATGGAATCATAGAGTGGTTCCATGTGGTTCCCACAATCACAGACCCATGAAGGATCTCTTATTGAAGTCGCAACCAACTACTCGGTATCAGCGCAAAGCTTCCTCTTCATCGAGAGGGTCTGATCCTCATGCCACGGGTTGATACTCCAACTTCCACAAAGCTCCATGAAAAATTATTTCAAAGGATTTCTAGGTTATATGGGTCTCAATGCAAGAGACAATGAATCAATCAGACGTTCAGTTTGTAAGTTATTAGTCATTTAGTCCTAAGGTTCCAGTTGGATTCAAGCTCGATCCTTCCCGATTGTTCCCCAAAAAATTCAAAACAATATTGGGGTATACCAAAGGGATTGTTTCGATCCAATGTTTCTGGAACCACAGACAGCTTTTCTAATGGATTTTTGATGCCAATGTTACTTCCAAAAGATTGCAATAGGGTCAAAGTGGGTCCTGGTCTGGTGTAACCTAGTCGGAACGACCCAGGATGCTCTGTTTAGCCCTGCCCACACTGGGCGGCCCATAGTGAGAAGCATGTGGTGGTGGGGAGGTATCGTGGGCCATGGGTGGATACGGGATCTATGGGGCGGGGGAGGCCACAGGTGCTGTTGGGCGGCCGAGGCAGCGGGTGCCGCGGGACGGCGTCGACTGCAAGGGTCGCGGGGTGGCAGAGGCCGTGGGTGCCTTGGGACTACCAAGGCTGCGGGTGACAGGGGGATGTGGAGGACACATGTGCTTTGGGGTGGTGAAGGTCAGGTCTATGCAGTGGCCATGGGGCAGGGGTGGCTGCGGGCGGTGGAGGCCGTAGCGGCAAGGAGGCTGCAGCGGCAAGGAGGCTGTGGGACGCGGAGCGCTTACATCGCCAACGGTCGAGTTGACCGACCACCCTTCATTCATCAGCTTGGTCACGGTTCTTGAGTTCCACCATTTCCAACTACCAGCACCGGTCACCTTCACCATCACGAAGATGACACTAAATAAGAACATGATTTGCAGAGGGGTTGGGCCATGATTGTTTGTCTCGTATCCTCCATGTTAAGGAAGTAGCATACGGCTCATGGTAGATGATTCAATTTTAGATGGAATTTTACATTGATCAAATTAAAACACACCCTTACCACGTTTTATTGTTGAAAATTGTATGTGGTTGAGACAGATTGACATTTTTTGATCCCTAAACAAATCTCGTCCAATGGCATCAGTGAGGGGAGGAAACAGATGAAGTCGGTGATTACAGTGTTTCCTCGATCATTAGTTCATTTTACATTGGAGATCCATTAATGATGTTTGGAGATTGATCTGTCGAAGGAGAAGAGTTATTCATTGTCATTCACCATTGGAGTATGAGTTATTCAATGTTCTCCTCTTTCCAACCCTTTCCTCTCATTTCCACCAAAATGAAATGTATCCCACATAATAGAACATGTTATCTATTATGATTGTTGGAAAAATTTAAAATTAACATAATTAATTAATTGATGAGTTTGTAAAATTAATAATGGTGGATGGAACAAATAATGTGGGGGAGTTTAAGAGGGGATTCACCAAAAAAAGATGGGATTTCATTGTGTTTTAGCCTTGGGTGCTCCCCACCACCATAATCCAAATGGTATGTTTATCCTAGTGGTCTCCACCTCCCTAAACTCACATGGGAGGTTTAGTTCTGGTGGTCCCCACCACTCAAAATCAACATGGGAGTTCCAAATAAAACAAAATGTTACACAATTTTAATTTATTTTATTCTTTCAAAAAAAACCGAAATTCTATCTTTCACCCTTGACCTACTATGGTTAAGGTGAAGGTCCCCTTATGCGAATACTGGCGTTGCGAGTTCAACGGTGCCCTCAGATTTCATTTCTGAGCACTGGTTCAAAATATAAAAAGGCCCGCCCATAAGATTATTGAACATACCCAAAAAAATGTTCAAAAATTCATTCAAAGCAATATGGGCCTCGAAGTCATGCACCATCAATTTTCCTGGAATGGTTAAATTCCCATATAATTGAACAATGTTACATGTAATATTAGGGTCTTTTCACTTATGTTTCTGAAATGTTTAGATTTTATGTAATGTGTTATTACACAAAACTATAGAATGGAAATAAAAAGAGTAAAAAATGTAATATGATAAAAAAGAAACAATGATTCCTAAGTAACATGACTATATAAAAAAATTTCTCCCACACCGACACCAAAATATTGATATCCCATAAGGGGTCATTAAATGCATTTGGATTTTTTTTTAAATAATTTATAAAACTCAAATAGCATATCTAAAAAACAATTATTTACCATTTTTGAGGTATGAAAAAATAAGTAATATCCATATGATATAAATTAGTTAGAAAAATTAGATATTCAGTTGATTAAATGCTTAGACAAAGTGATAAATTGAATATAGAAGTGAGATTTATATTTGGATGTGAGACATGTCAGGTTTTTTGTTTTTTCAACATCATGAACTAGGGAATCATTATATAATATTTTAACTCATATTTGGAAATAGAATTGGTCTAAAAGTGATCTAGTGTCTAGGTTCCATACATTAATCTTGTGATTTCACCTGGTAATGTCCATCTACAAGGTGGAATTCCGAAACTAGGTGACCCCAACACTTATTACAACATAAATAATTTTTATTTAACCTTATCCATATCAGAAATAGAAAATTAAGGGGATATAATAAAATAATATTTCTTTGATCATATGTAATTGATTAAAAACACCAAAAAATGAAGATTGTAATTGATAAATTGTTTGTAGTGATCCCAACAATTAATGATTAAAATAAACATTGCAATTATTATATCAGCAGAAAAAACATCACATGATATATTGAAATATACTTGATCATATATTGAATTATGAAAATTAGAATCATGGATATTTGAGAAGGATTTTTTCAAAAGTAGTATTTTTGTTATTAATGTGTCTTCATTAAGAATTTTATCACAACCCCATGGTTGTAGATGCCCATTGTGCTGAATTTATAAGTATATTTTATATTCCCTCCATAGAAACATTGAAAATGTGATTGTTTATTATTAATTTTCATCAAAATGGCAAAAAGATTATTTGGTATTAGTAATGTAACTACTTTTTTCATTTTGTGTTCACATCATGACATGTTTGGAGCAGCAACATTGTCTGCAAAATCCCAGGTCGTGTAATGAATTACATTAATTGTAAATTGAATTTTTCCATTTATTCATCCCACTATGTATTCTTGGGTATTTTATTTTTGACACAAAAGGAAATTTCTTCACTTATTTTTTTATTCTTGTGCATTGAAGTCCCTTTATGCTCCATCATTTACCATTTTTATCCTTTACAAATATTCATGGAATCCATCTATAAATTAAAAAAAAATCATAACGTCCAACATTTATACAAAATAATTAATTCAATATGAAAATAAATGAATTAAAATACAAAAATATTCATGCATTAAAAATTTATATCACCATGAAAATAATGAACATTTCACATCACTTCATGAACCGGTAGTCCACCATATACAGTAATGATGTTATTATATTCTTACAAAATTAAATTCTCAAAGATATGTGTAAAATATAAATTAAAGAATCATATATATATCATTAATTTCCTATATGTCCTATATAAATGATATTTACATCATTATTACTAACTATAAGAAAAGGTAATGGACAAACAAACTACATTGGTTTGCGAGATAGAAATCCTCCTTAAACATGAAAGATGATTTCAAAGCCCATTTAATGGAAGTGGGCATGATTTTTGTTCATTCAATAACGAAAAAACAACTATTTATTTTTAATATATATTTTTATTTTATAATTTTATAATTATTATATATGTGGTTTTAAAATTAAATAAACCAAAAACATTCATTGATTAATTTTTCCTCATTTTTAGGTATCTATTTTAGACTGCACCATATCCCTTCCTTGGTTATATTTCATCTCAAGGTATGGCTTATTGGACTTGATGATGGAAAGTAGAATTTTTTTTCTTAAATCATCCTTGGGGAAAATGGATTCAAATTTCTAAATAGATAAGGTGATGAGTGGCCTTTTATAGGTGGGGGAGAGGACATTATTCATATTTTGAGAATATTGTTGGGTCTTCATATAGATTAACCAAAAATGGCTTCAATAAAGCACTAAATTTGATAAATGAAGGTCTTATTTTGAAATATGAAAATCATATGCCTGTTGGAAATGATCCAATTCAATTTTCAATTTATGATTGATTTTCAATTCTATGGTAACTTGTTTTTTACTTTATTTTTTGATTATTTTTATGTTTTATAAGAATTCATTATTCTAAAATTAAAATTTTTTTATCAAAAATTTTAATTTACGTTGATAAATATACATCGAATATGGTTTTTAATAATAGAAATATATATGTTTATATGATAATTTTATATTAATCTAGTAGATGTGTGAATAGATTTTGTATTTCTTGATTTTATATCAAAAGATCAAAATGATTTTATATTCATTTTAAACATCAAACTAATTCCAATGGCATAAATTGTATTAATAGATATATAATTGTTTTTATTTGAAATTAATAAAAATAATTATTATAATTTCACTATATAAATAATTCAAAAAATGGAAATATTCAATTACATTTTCTACATTTCATTATTAACGAAAAAATGAAACATTAAAAAAATCCAAAATATTCACCCTAATTTAATTATGAAGTTTCAATTTTAAAATAGATTTTTATTTTGACATACATATTTTTTAATCATTAATAATTATTCCTATAATAATTGAACAATTAATAGAAGTAATAATTCTTTAAGTAAAATACATCTTGATTGGAATAAAATTGTATCTTTCTATTCTCATTTCTTGAAAAAACATAATATGATTTTTAAAAAGATTATTGAATACATAATATATATATATCAATAAAATAATTCACTAAAAGATGTTTAATTAATATTGTGGGATAAAACATTTCTTGGTAGAAAAATTTTTATCTTACAAAATGATTATCTTTATAATCAGTTGCTGCTTGCATTCATTTCTAATTAATTTGATTCCAAATAATTCCCATTTTAAAATTTAATATACAATTTATATCCTATATTACATTGACATGATGAAAACAATATAAATATTTTAATAATATGTCATGTTCCATTTAAAATACGTATTATGTACAACACAAGATAAGCTCGATATTGTAGGTAACGTAATCTAAGATCAATTTTTACATAATTAAATCTAATCTTGGTGTTTTATTAAACACTATATCATCTTCATATAAAATTTCATACATTTAAAAAACTATTTTTCATGTACTAAAATCTAAACTCAATGTTGTGTATAGCACGACAATAACATGGTATATTGTATAATGAAGGCTTAACATGCTGTAGTGTTCAATGGAAGTAGTAATTGGGTATTAATATATTAAAAAATCATAAAATCAGTTGTTTCATTATACCCACATAAAATTAATTTTCCACTAAAAAATATATATTTCATTATATTCTAAATATATGAAATATCATTCAATAGAAACGAAAAATGTAAAAATTTAATATTGTATCTTCTTTTAAAAAGATAATGTTTGAAAAAAATGTTTACCCAAAGAAACAAATTAATAGGTTTACAAAATGGTGAACATAAGTGGATGCGAATAATTTTAAAAGTAAGTAAATAATAAATAATTTTTTGATTGATAGTGATTCATGTATAATAGAAAGACAGTTATCATGGAGAATTTTAATGACCAAAGAATCATAATTCTGTGATGATCAAATGTACCATATTATTCATAAAAATTATGGTTTAAGGATAAATTTTTAATTCAAACAGCCTTGATCAAGTGATGAATAATTTTCCCTATGGGACTTACTTACTTGATTTTCTTCCCTTCCTTATTCATAATTTCATCCATTGATTTTACCTTGTAAAATTTTAACTGCATTACTTACTCTCAGATGTAACAATAAATTTATTCTCCATAAATAAGTAATGGGTCATAAAATCCTTAATTATAATGGTAATAATTATATCTGTATTTATTTATCATCACAACAAAATGGTATCCCAATCTATTCAATATGGATAAATCTTTATATAATGGAAAATGAATTTCAAAAACCTTATTCGATGTTCAATGTAATCCATTTCAAAAATGGTTAACCATGTTGACCCTTTATGAAGTTGAAAAATTGAAAACCAAAGATATATGTTTAATAAATTTATCAAAATCACCTTAGCCTTAGGTATCATAAATTAACTATTGCATGTAATATAAAAATAATGTGAATAGATTCATTGTGTATTCTCTTTAAAAGAATTTAATAAACTGAATAACTATAAATACATATTAGAAACATTAATGCTTCCCCATTATTTATACAAACTATTAGATATATTATATAAATCCCAAAACAATTTAATTTCATTCCATGAAAACATTGTTCACTTTATAAACAAATACATTAATAGTTAACTGGTCATTAATACTACCCAAATTTACATTATTATTTTCCAAAGTTTATTTTTTCAAATTAATAACCAATATCCCCCAATAAAGAAATTATTATGTGTTACAATCATGTAATAATGGTTTTTAAAAAAAATATATTCTTATCACTAAATCAGTATTCTAATTTATCATTACCATTCAATATATACATTCAAATATTTAATGGAAGACATATATTGACCAAATATCATAAATATAATTGTTCATTATTGTAAAAAAATACATAAATACTCGAAGCCTTACACATTAATGATTATAATGTAATGGGTCGTTCTTTGTTTTTATATTAATTTATTTGTCTAGGGAATATAATTAGGTAATACCAGTTTTAAATATATATAATTTATTATAATTCTTGATAGTGATTCTCTATATTACTAGGTATTCATTATTGATAACATATTCCCCTACATTTGAGATTTTCATTAGGTTTTTATTCCAGCCATCTAGACATCTATAATACATATTATTCTTTTTTCAATGTTCATTACAACATTAAATTATATGAAATTCCATATTTCTCTTAATATGCATATCAGGAATCTTACTAAAATTCATTTTTTAAATTTTTTATCACTATAGTTTATTTCGAAGAATCATAATATATTTCTCTACCATTTTTAACCAATTATATTTCTCTTAATAAATTAATTTTTCAGTATTTATATTTTATCATGATCCAACATGTTTTTTTTAAATCGTTTAAAAGCAAAGAGAAAGTTTGAGAAACACTTATAATTGAGGGGAACAACACAATTAGGAAATAAAATTATATAATATTTAAATAGAAAAATTTTCTAAATAAATATATAAATCTTAATGTTTAACCTAATATATAAATATAATTATAAAATATAAATCCTTAATGATGGATCAAAATAAGGTCAAGAATTTATAAGGAATATCCCAATAGATAGTTAACCCAGTTGGGAAGCATGTCCCATTTCTGTACACTAGTTTTAAATTATTTATATCAGAATAAAGTATCTTCAAGGTTGTATCTCTTAGGAACATCACTGCAATGGCTACATCCACATTTAGTATTTAAATGGGGATGTATTTCTTGGATATTAATAATTCCCAATAGGATCAATATATCCATGTGAATGGGTGTGAGGGAATCTATGATATATTTTTCTTCTAATAATCCTTCCATCATAAAAAACATTCAACTCCCCTTAAAAATTTGTCAACTTGAAAAAAAAAACAAATACAGACTCACAAAATAATAATTTACAAGGATCTGTACCAAAAAAAGTAGCTACATCCATGCTATGGAATAGAAAAAATCTAATACAATAAAAACAGTATGAAAATTCTATTTTTGTAGATTATAATGATAGGATATGAACATACACATATGTAGCACTATGTTCATCACAGAAGTGTGTGTACACATTATAGAAAAAACGATGTAAATATATGTTTTTTTATCATCTTAGAAAAAAAATTTAGAGCTACATGGTCAATATTAAAATAATACGTTCTTCAAAAACATTTCATCACATTGATACAGAAAACGGGTGAAGAACATCATGGACTTTGTTAGGATTCTCATTATGAAATACCAATATAATATAAAAAATCCATTTTCAAAATATTATTAAATATTCTATCTAAATACGACATAATCTAATCTAAAATTCTTTTTTTTCAATATGAAAATTGATGTTTAATTACTTAGTCTAATTCAAGAAACATGGTTTATGATCCTTTATCTTCTCATTTCTTTTTCATTCCCGCTAACATCAATGGGAATGATTGATATAAAAAGATAGAATCTATATAATTATTCATCTCTTTTCCTTATCCCTTGAATAGTACTTTAATGTATGATTTTACAAAGTTTCTATTTTATAGGTGAACCAAAATATGATTGTGAGGGATTTAGGAAATGTTTTCCACTACTTTTTTTTTCAATAAACATAAATTTTAGTTGATTTTTGGGTGTATCTTCAATTATTAAATTTTTTCATATCTCTTTAATGATTCTGAAATCATATCATGACATTATCTATCTTCTTAATTCTATTATAAAAATAAATTTTATTCTAATTACTCATTTTGATCTCATAATTATGATGAAGATTGTTAATTATTCATGAATATTACCCACCTGAAAAAATACATAACATTGAAAAATAATAATACATATGAAAAATATTTCTTCACATTATAATCTTTGGATCCAACGTCTCATAAAATTTTCGCTATATGATAGAGACATTAGGTTTTTCATTATCCATTATAACACCAAATTAAAATAATTAAATCTAGTATTATTAGTTAATTACATCCATTATGAACTCCCTGATTTCACATTGAAATGTTTCATGAAATTCCCCATTTATTTTTCTCCTAAAACAATGATCTTGATGATATTATTAGTTCGATCCTATTTATGATTGATCGTTATCCAAGAAAATATGATAATTGGTTTTTAAGTCATATGTCACTTCACCAAAATCAAATTACAATAGAAAATATAATTTATGACATCACCCAAATGAAATCATATATGAATTCATCATTTAAATGTCATTTTAATGAAAATAATCAACAATTTATCATGATGGAAATAGTTGGAAATATAGCTCATCGGTATCTGATTTTCCTTATTATATTTCCCATAGTAAATAAATTTAATCTTCACATAATATATGAATCCTAATAAGTTCCAATATATGTTATTTTATTTTGGTACAAAAAACTCCCAAAAAAACATTTATTCATTAAATAAAATTATATATTTGTTATGAAAAAAAACAATAATATGAATCTTTGTAAGAATCTATTGTGATGATTAGTGGTAGACCATAGATGATGGAATAGTATTATCATTGAATTCATTTTTTAGTGAGATCATTATATATTTTATTAAAATAGAAATGTAAATATAGAATTCCATTTAGTTTTATAATGATTTAAAACTAATGGATTATTTGTCTAACTGATACCTACATCATCATATCTTCTCATTTTGATCAGCCTTCTCAACCAAAAAACAATTTTTCCTTTGAGCTCACGAAAATATACTGATATCCGAACAAATTAGTTTTTGAAAAATCCTTATTTCCCAACATAAATCTTGTATCATGAATTACTCATGACTTTTCAAAAATTTGAAATCATCATCCGCATCATGTAACTTATAATGGATTGATTTTTAACTTTCAATAATTTATACAATATATTTATCATTCAATCAATAAATATGATTGGAGGAATGTCCCGTTAAATATATATATATCTTTAATAACAAGTTATTTTGTCACTCATTATGTTTATGAAATAATTAACAACAAGAATTGTCACATTTAATATCAAATCCATTATGAATCGAATTATATTCCTTATTATGGCCAAAACATTGTTTCATAACAAAGGTGAGTCCAAAGAGGGTTTTCTAATCGGAAACATATAATAATACAAAGTAAGGTATGATGAATTATTAAATATAATTCAGGAATAAGATGGCCAGGATGATTATTAACATATAAAACGTTTGTTTTCTTTTTTTTTTTACAAAAAATAAAATACTCATAATAATTCTTTCATTCATCATCTGAAAATATCATCCAACATGTTTATACCAAAAAATATCCCACCATTATATTTTTTGTCAATAAAGGAACATAAATAAAGAAATTTTGTAACATAATGATATGGATTTATTATATACTATTTTAATCCTGTATGATCTATCAAATTTTAATAAACATAATTTATTTACCATAATACTATGTTGTCCAAAAATAGTTACGCACAATAACTCATCATCTTTTATTAGCCTATGTCTTAAATTCTCAAACATTCCAATATCAAATGATTCCAACAACCAATCTAAAAAATAGTTATAATGGTTCACACACTTACAATTCTTAAATCTTATCATACACACATCTTCCCATTTTGACATGAATCATTAAAATGCTTATCACATAATATTATATTGATTTCTAAAACAATTCATCCATTTAAAAACACTATGTAAAAATATGAGATTGGGAAACCAAAACATACATATACCATGATCATAATGAGTTTGGAATCATATATAGAAAATCTATTTTTAAAAAGTATCCTTTGGTAATTTTTTTTTTGAAAATTTTACCAACAACATCTAATGTATGAACATATTTTAGATTCAATCAGTCTTATACAAATTTTCATTGCTGAAATAAAAATTAATATCAATATTTTTTGAACAAGAATAATGATCCATATTTCTGTTATAGTTAATTTCACCTTTATTATCACAAACCAAGAGAAATGGAAACTTCACATAAAAGAGTAAATATTACAATTGTGTATTTTTTTATATATGTCAGGTATATGGATGAGTGGAACAATTATACTCAGCTCCATACATTGTAATAGATATAGAATTATGTTTCATTATATTCCAAATAAAATTAAATTTTTCTAGAATAAAAATTCTAGTAGATATGGAATGTTTTCATCAACACTTCTTTCTAAATAAGCATCTAAAAACCCAAAAATGTCACCAATTTGAAATATGTCATACATGATTTTAAATTTTTGTGGCCATGATATATCTGGGAAATATTTTTCAAGCCCACGAAAAAAATTATATATGAATACTCTGAAATCATTCAATATGTTCACAACATTGACAATGATAGGTCTTCAAGTAGTCAAATATAACAGACTTCTTATTCGTTTTTGAGAATATTTCAGATCAACCTCATTACATTCTCTATATATATTCAACATGGTTACCAGTTATATTTGGGTTGAGAAAGGTTTCAAATTCACTGACATAAACTTATTAATATGTTACCGATATAACTTTTCTTGGGAGAGAATATTGGGTTTTTTGAGATTGGTAACTAATTAGTAAATTTCATTTCACCCTACATTGAAATATCATAATAGTTTTTTAAAAATTTAGGAAATCCTTCAAGAGTCCTTTCAGCTTTCCAATCAATGATAATATCACAATCAAGGAAAATAAAAATGGGTGGAAATTATGACTTTCATTAACGTACATTTTTCAGATAACTCTTCCTTTCTTAAAACTCATCATTCTCATGAATGTAGACAATATGGAACAACATTACCATTGATATTATTATAGCCATAAAAGGCTTTATTCAACGATCAAAGATAATATTTTACTTTCCCCAAAACAAAATTACATGGTTGTTTGAGGACAATATCCTCATCAAGATCGACATTCAAAAATAATGATTTCACATCCATGTGAATTTTTTTGTAACATTTATGTGCATCTATAGAAATAAAAATTGTGATTTTTGTAACCTTTACACTAGAGATAAAGTTTCATAAAATTCAATGCTATCAATTTTTGAGTAACCATAGAACAAAAATATTACGTTGTCTCATATCAAATCAACATAATCATTCATCTTGTTGCGAAAAAACCATTTTATACTGATTAAATTTATTTATATATCCTATTTTATAGTTTTAATTTATTATTTTTTTAAATCTAATAAAGATTTTCATTAAGAACCTTTACCCATTTTGGATGAAAAAAATCTTCATTCACATATCATGGATCATGATTTGAATAGAGGTAAATATATGTAATTGATATTCATATTTGAACCCATTGATTATGATCATCATTAATGTTTTGAGCTTACACATTCCTCCTCATCACAAGATTTTATTTTTGATATTTATTGTCATCAGTAGAAATTGATTTGTATGATTAATCATCACAATAAAAATTTAAATTGTTTTATTATTATAATAATTTTCACTAGTAATTCTCTCATATAATCTATGTTCCTTATCTGAATGAGTCTATTTATCTTCCTTATCATTTTCAAAAGCATTCAAATAAATATGGGCCAAAAATTAACATGTCATTTTGTTGAATCATCTATATCCTTTTCCACCTACATTATATCTATGATAAATTACTTCTTCACATCTTTGATCAAGAAATAAATGGTTTCTACATTTTATATATATGATTCGTGGAAACCAAAAAACTCTTAAGTGTATCTACAATTTATTTTTTCATAAAACATTTCACAGGTAGTCATATATGAACATAGTCTGTATAAATATTAGTTTGGAATATAAATTTTATTTAACATGGATTTCCACTAAATTTAATGAGAGAGGGAATGTTCAAGAAATGAAATTATCCCTATTTAATCGTTAATTAAATTATTTTTTTAGAAATACCATTTTTTTATAAATAGATGTTTTACTGAACTAATTCAAAATTCCATAATTCAAAATATACAAGTCAAACTCTTCATTTTGTTATTCACCTACATTTTCATGGAAACAAATCACCACTAAATGCTACAATTCTATATTAGGTCCACCCTAAAACACATCAATTGTTTTAAATAATATTCATTTTCTTTCATATACATAATATTACTAATGTGTGTAAATTATTTGATGTGATTTATTAAGTACATATATCCTTTAGTTTATCTTCTTCTGATTGTCCAATAGAGATTGGAATGAAAATTTTCAAATAGTTTTTTGAATTAATGCATGATTTTTTGTACAGATAATTAGTCATCTTTAATTTCAAAAAAACTCAGCACCAATATATTCTTCATGATATATTCATAATACCATTGGAATTTTCTATCATTGATGGATTTCTTTTGTTACTATGACACATGCATCCCTATGCTTTTTCCACAAATGATTTTCTATAATCATACCAAAGTAACATTAAATTTTTATTTCACCATGTGGTAATATGTTTCTTATTGTAAATTCCATTCCAGTAAAAATCATTCCATATTCCCCACATTTCACAAAAAACCCATTAGATCTAGAAAAAAAATTAACTCAATCTACCCAAATTTTTTAAACGACATAAAAAGTTATTTAGCATCCCTTATACAGAAAATTATTTCTTTGAATTTAGATTTTAATTTGTAAGAACAGTAGATCCAATAACATTGATTATGAGGGATTCATCATTATGAAATGTAACATTTATATAATTGAATTCATTCAAATTATTAAACAAATTTATTTATATTACAACATTATAATAACACCAATTATCCATGATCATTGGTTTCTATCATTTTATTGCTTTGAGATACATTTCTAAAATAAGATCATTCTCTTTCCATTTGTCCTTTTGACTACCAACTTATGATAAAAGTGAAGAAAAATTTTGGTGATAGTAAAAAGAAAATAATTCTTATTTCATGATGTATTTGTTTTCCACATATCTGAAAACTTCTTTTAAATGGTTGGAATCTATTTTTAGTTATTACACCACATGTATCATGTTTCAACAAGAATTACTTCTCATATTACTTCAATTATGTATATTCACTCCTCCATAAAAATTTTAATATATAGTATATAGAATAGGTGTAATTTTGTTGGTTACAAACATATACATTCTTTATGTCTTAATTGACTAAAATAGCAATATTATCCAACGAATGAATATTTTCTTCTTAATGATCTGTACTGTCCATGATTGTGTACATGTTTCTCAAAAACATTATTATAAAAAAATTTGTGAATATAATACATTATATTATAAAAAAACTTAAATTATTTATTGATTTTAATTTTATTTGTATCATGACTATAACTAATGGAGGCATTATTATGATCATAATTTTAATAATCTTTGGAATTCATTACATTGTTGGTATTAAAACATAGATAACATTCATTGATTTTTTCATCATAGAAACCATTTCAAATATCTTCTCGGCCATTGATGATAAATTTTTTTCCATCTTAAGATTAACATATCTAGATATTTTAGCAACATTAGATATAAAATTGTTGAATCTTTAGAGCCAATTTTCATTTTATGAAACGTATTTTTAGAAAAGGAAAAAAAAATTCTACTTATATTTGTTGCACCTTTACTTAATGATGTTTAATAAGATTATATTCATTATCATTTTAATTTTAATGATCATCAATCTATTAATGTATCATAAATTTCTAATCAATAAAACATGCATGATTGTTGGTTGAAGATTATTCACTTTCCAGCTTCCTGGATTCTTTCTCAGGCCTCTCAATCATTCTTATAAATGCATAAATTTATCATTCATATGAAATTGTAGTATATTTCCATCAATTTATGATTTTTTTACAGAAATCTACATTTTTAAATATTGCAATAAATGTATTCTCGACCATCTCAATTCAATTCATAGAGTCAGCTTCACTATCTTCTTATTTACCATCGTTAGATAAAAAAATTAACCTTTTAGATTTGGTGATTTTTCAATCCTTTAATTTGGAATATAATTTATATCTATCATTATGTTCCATCCGTGGCCCTCAATTCAATCTATCTTCATTGTCACAATAATCTTTTTTTTCTTGAAAGACAATTACCCACAATGTACCCATTAGATTCAATTCCAAAATAATTCTACTTTGGTTTTTTTATATTTACTTCTACCACATTTCACTTAATTTTATAAATCAATTATATTAATTAATATAAATTTTTAAAAAACTATTTCAAATCAATACCGTATAAAATGTTTTATTATCTCTATCATCAAATGAATAGTCATGGGCATCAAATATATCAGGAAGACTTTTTAATTTATTTTCAGCATTAATAGAATAGTCTCACTATTCACTGAGATATTTTATTGTCATATTAATTTCATTAACCCTAGTAAAATAGTCAAAAAATGATTCATATTCATTTTTGTTTAATCATTAATTCTTCATATTCAATATTTGGAAATTTTCCTTCTTTAATTTTTTATTTCTTTTCTAAATATTTCATCTTATTTAAAATAAATTTAGTAGTGGAATCAAACTTCAATATTAAAAAATAACATTTAGGAATTGACATTAATAAATTATTCATGGCCCTACCACCATTATTAAGATTCTACTTGTAAATATATATAGATGGAATTTTACCATCAAAAGAAGGAAGTCCATTAGTTTCAACCTCTAGAACATCATACCATGTAAACATAAAAATATTCAATCTTTCCAGGTATTATAATTCATTTCATCGAAGACCATCATGCCTATTCTAATTGCTCAATTTGGATTCTCCATCACATAATTTTCTTCAAACCATCTACAAATATTAATTGACCGGATCATTACCCCTAATAAAAATGTACAATTCCCAGTAGGATCAATGTATACATAGGAGGGTGAGTGTGTGAATTACTATTATATTTTTATTTCGAGTTTCCTTATTCATGAACCCTCATTCTCCTACTGTTAAATAATTCTTAACATTCCGTGAAAAAACTATATTAATATCCATAAATCAAAATAATTTACTCTTTTCACTACTAATAATGTGTATTTATATCCATGACATGGTATGGAAACAATTTGATACCACACCATCCATGCTAAAACAATCCATTTTTTATGGTATACAAGGAGTCTGATATGCCATTCCAATAATGTAGAACAATTAGTAGTACCACTATAGCAAAAAAGGCATTTAGCGGCAGTTTTTTTTCGTGTCGCGGCGGTTTAAACCGCTGCTAAATCGATTTGCGGCGGCTTTGAAAAACCGTCGCGAAATCGTGCGTCAGGAAACTATTCGCGGCGGTTTTTTAGCAGCGGTTTTTTTATTTTTTTAATTTTTATTTTTGTTATTTTTTATATTAAATTTTTAATTTTTCTTATTTTAAATTTTTATATATTTATTTATATATTTATTTATATATTTATATATTTATTTATTTTTGTATTTATTTATATATTTATTTCATTTTTGTTTTTCTTATTTGTTTTTAGTATTTATTTTTTGTATTTATTTATTTATTTGTTTTATCTATTTATTTTAAAAATTTATTTTATTTATTTATTTATTTTATTTTATTTATTTATTATATTTATTTATTTTATTTTGTATTTATTTTATTTCGTATTTATTCTATTTCGTATTTATTTTATTTATTTATTTTATTTATTTCATTTGGTATTTATTTTTTATTTATTTTAATTCGTATTATTTTATTTACTTTATTTATTTCGAATTATTTTATATTCTTTATTTATCCATGAATGCTCATGCCCATGCGCATGCCCATGCCCATGCCGATGCGCATGCCCATGCGCATGCCCATGCCCAGGCGCCTGCCCATGCCCATGCCCATGCGCATGCCCATGCTCATGCATGCCCATGCAATATAAATAAATTCTGCGTTTGGTGAGATTTGAACCCCTAACCTCTTGCATATTTTCCAAAGACTTTACCACTCCAGCAAGCTTGCCATGTGGTTAATAAACAGAATTTAATATACTTATATATATTAATTGAAAAAACAAATAACACATAAATAATAGTTATAAACTCAATAATAATAAATAATAAACAAAAAAAAATAATAAATAATAAATAAGGACTAATAAATAATAAATAATAAATAATAAATAATAAATAAATATAAAAAAAAATAATAATTAAATATAAATAAGAAATAAATAATAAATTACAAATAAATATAAATAATAAATAATAAATAAATATAAATAAAAAATAATAAATAAATATAAATAATAAATAATAAATAATAAACAATAAATAATATATAATAAATAATAAAAAATAAAAAATAAATAAAAAATAAATATAAATAATAAATAATAAATATATATAAATTATAAATAATAAAATAAATATAAATAATAAATAATAAATAAAAATAAATAATAAATGATAAATAAATATAAATAATAAATAAATATAAATTACAAATAAAAAATAAAAAATAATAAATAATAAATAATAAATATTAAATAATTATAAATAATCAATAATCAATAATCAATAATAAATAATAAATAATAAATAATAAATAATAAATAATAAATAATAAATAATAAATAATAAATAATAAATAATAAATACATAATATATATAAATAATAAATAATGGATATAAATAATAAATAATCATTAATCATTAATCATTAATCATTAATCATTAATAAATAATAAATATTAAATAATAAATGATAAATAATAAATAATAACTAATAAATATTAAATATTAAATATTAAATAAATGAATATAAATAATAAATAATTAATAAGTAATAATAAATATAAATAATTATAAATAATAAATAATAAATAATAAATAATAAATAATTAATAATTAATAATTAATAATTAATAATAAATAATAATTACATAATAGATATAAATAATAAATAATAAATAATAAATAATAGATATAAATAATCAATAATCAATAATCAATAATCAATAATCAATAATAAATAATCAATAATCAATAATGAATAATAAATAATAAATAATTAATATTTAATAATTAATATTAAATAATAAATAAATAAATATAAATAATAAATAATAAATAATAAATAATAAATAATAAATAAATATAAATAATAAATAATAAATAATAAATAATAAATAAAGATAAATAATTAATAATTAATAATTAATAATTAATAATTAATAATTAATAATTAATAATAAATAATAAATAATAAATAATAAATACATAATAGATATAAATAATAAATAATAAATAATAAATAATAGATATAAATAATAAATATTAAATATTAAATAATATATATTAAATAATATATATTAAATAAATAAATATAAATAATAAACAATAAATAAATAATAAATAAATAAATATAATTATAAATAATAAATAATAAATAATAAATATAAATATAAATAATAAATAATAAATAAATATAAATAATAAATAATAAATAAATATAAATAATAAATAAATATAAATAATAAATAAATATAAATAATATATAATAAATAATATATAAAAATAATAAATAATAAATATTAACTAATTAAGAAATAGAAATAATAAATAATAAATAATAAATAATATATAATATATAATATATAATATATAAATAATATATAATAAATAATAAATAATCATTAATCAATAAATATAAATAATAAATAAATATAAATAATTAATATTAAATATTAAATTATAAATAATAACTAATAAATAATCACTAATAAATTAATTTAAATAATAAATAATAAATAATAAATAATCCTAAATATTTAATAAATATAAATAATATATAATAAATAATATATAATATATAATATATAATAAATAATATATAATATATAATAAATAATAAATAACCAGTTACAAATAATAGATAATAAATAAATTAAAGTATATTAAAAATAATAAATAATAAATAATAAAGGAAACAAATTAAAAAGTATGAAAAGACATGATAAGGGATGAAATATCGTGATAACGCGTGAAAAATGATGGAGAATCATATGAAGAATGAGAACGCATGAAAACTCGTGACAACTCTGGAAAAATCCTTAATAATTCAACATAATCATCATAATAACCCATAAAATTCATTGATAAAGATAACATGTCATGGAAACCCAAATAAACAGTAATAAATGGAGCTACCGTTAAAACCCGTCAAAATGGTCCTAATGAGACAAAAACCATAGACTCACATTAATGGAGATAACTTATGATCTGAGAGTCCGTTTTAGATCCAAGACCTGTAAAATCAAAGATCCTGAAACGATCTTCGACATGAAATGTGAAAGTGTCTGAATGGACAGGCAGATCGAATGTTATGACCATTTAAAAAAAAGCTGACGGGGAATGGGTGCTAGAAATGAGGCATTGAAAAACATAACAAACCCGATACCCACTAAAAAGGCCATAACATATGATCTAGGAATTCATGTGGGTGCCGCGACCAGTCAAAAGGAAGCTCATGGAATGAGCTATGATCAGGCAGGTAGAGGAGGTCGAACTGACATGCGGATCGAATGTTAGGTCTGTTTGAAGACAAGTTCGACGGGACACCGGTGATGGAAATGGGGTTTTGGTGGCCTTCAGAGGGCTTTTATGGGTTGAAAAACGTGAAAGAATCTTGCTTTTCTTGAATTGGTGTGTAGCTCTCTTCGCTGGCTTCGATTTGATTTGTGGTGGAGCCCAAACGGACACCCGGAGCGAAAGTTATGTCCGTTTGAAGTTGGAGAACTTTTTTAATCTTTTTTATAACTCTAATATCTTCCTTACCTTAGACTGTCTCTAGGTTTTGAATATATGTACCTCTAGATATCTTCATGAGCTTCGATTTGACTAGTCGTGGCGCTTCAACGGACACCCGGATCAAAAGTTATGCTCGTTTTTGTGATTTTGGGGTTTCTCGTGTTTTTTTTTATTTTTTTCATTTCATTTCGCGGCGGTTTTACCGAAACCACCGCTATTTCGCGGTGGTTTTTAAAAAAAATGCTACTAACCCTTGAAAAAAAAATAAAAAAGAAATAAAAAAATATATAAAAAAATATATTCCGTTTAGCGGCAGTTTTTTTGTGGCGGTTTTAAAAACAGCCACGAAATGGCGGCCCAAAACGCGTTTCACGACGGTTATAAAAACCGCCGCGAAAAAACCACCACGAAACAGCGGTTTTCTTATAGTGTACACTAGTGTGGGTTCTGTTTCTAGAAAAATGATATAATACTTGTCTTCTATAACAAGTTATGATATGAAATTTTTTGTTGTCTTATAAATATTCAAAAATAGGTCTACACCTTCATACAAAATAGCATATGAGAACAACTTGTACATCATTTTGATACTTAGTCTAGTTTCCCTATCAAAAAACGATTAGTAAAATTTCTAAATATGGTAAAATATTTTATTATAATATGGATAAAACAAATCATGATACCCTCTTTCATGGTCCAAAAACCCTATTTATATTTCTTGGACAAATTCCAAAAAACATGATTTAATAATTTCACTTCTTTTTCCTTTCTCTTTCCAGTAACATCCTCATGTACGTTCAATATAAAGATTTGGCCTCTCTAGAATTTTTCATTGATCCGTGTAATCTCTTGATAGTACATTGTTGTCAGAAATTAAAATGTACCATTTCTTTTTATAAGAGACTAAAATTTTATTAGTGGATGTTTTTGAAAATGATTCACTGTCAAAAAGAAATTTCTTGAAAAATAAATATCCCTATGATTTTTTGGTAACATGAATTTTGAAAAGATAACTAAAAATTATCGATACATGTTGATTCATTTCAAAACATCATTATGAATAAAAATGTCCTCAAAAAATGTTCCAATTCTAATACCACATTATAATGATGATGTGGAAATATTTATTACATTTATCAACACCATAAACCCTACACCAATTGGAAAATAAGAAAAAAATGGAAAACAAATGTACTCTCATTACAAAACATTCAATAAATTTCTCATACTAATTTCTTTATTCTGATATAGACAAAAAATAATATAGTTCATAGTCCCTTACTAAATAAATATCAATAAAACCATTCGTAGAACATTTTAAACAAACTCCATGATATACTTGATATATTTTTTTAAATGTTTAACAAAAATTATAATTTTATTCTAATATCATAATGATGATCTTGATGATTTTATCTATGACAACATCTTTCTAATACAGTAGTCTCTGATTCAATCTTATAATCAATTTCATCTATAATCTACTAGCTCTTGACCCAATTTAAATTAAATTGAGAAAGATAATTTATATCATTCGCATGTAGAAAAGTTATCAACGTAAATTTATACTCATAACCCACATATTATTATTAAAAATAAAATATTTATATACATGAAAATGGTTGAGTATATTAATGATTTATCACAAATTTTCATCATAATATTGGTAACAAGAAAACATTTCTTATACACTAAATTCACCAGACCCAATAACATACATTTTGTTTACTTTTTTATTATTCCAAACAAATTCCACTAAAAAATAATCTACATCAAAAAAACATTCTAATAATATGAATTGATGATAGAATCCATAATGTTATATTAGTAGAATATATCATCTCGTATACCAATGTTGGAAATGAAATCTTTTATTCAGCAATACCTATCCACATATGATTACAAAACATATGAGCTTATTGCAATCATCAACTTTCAAGGATCATTTATTTCTCATGGATTATTTTTATATATGAAATCCATCATCTACATATCTCTACATTATGATCAACCGTGTAAATACAAAAATATTTTTTTGTTTAGTAATCTAAAATTGATGCACTCAGACTTTAAATATTCTGCTTAAACAAATTTCTTGTTTTTATATTTTTCTACTTTCATCATAATTTTTTTTACATTGAATATATTAGAGATCACAAATAGGATTGTCTTAAAAATAATTTAATGTTTTGTCAAATCACATCCATTCAAGAATAAATATTTCCTTCCAACCCTCAATACAACTATAAGCACTCCCCATTTTTTACATAATCCATGATTCACAATATAATAAATCAATTTTCATTTTATGGAATTAAAATACAACAAATCATCATCTTATTCTACATTATATCCATGAATAATCTGATTATATTCCTTATTTTTATTAGAAAATAATTTCGAATACAAGGTGATTTGGATAGTCATTTTTATTCAAAAAACATCTTCCCAATCTGAAGGAATTTTGTAGGCATTATGATTCATATATCCTGAATATTATAGTTATTCATATCAACAAATTGTAGAAATTTTTTTCATTTAAATATTTAGATAGGAAATGAAAATTCCCATAAAAGAGTCATTATTTATCTTCTAAAAACAACTTCTAACAAAAATAGTTCTAAAACAAGCCACTCATTCTATCATTTTCAAAAATTCAAGTACATTATTTTATTTTTTGAACCATCATTATAATTATCATCAAATACATCCCAAAACATATCATTAAGCATCAATAGGATTCCATACATGTTAATTAATCAAAATTTCTAAAGGCTGACTAAACCTTTCCTTTGATTCCAACTATACTGACCCATGCTTCTCATACATATAAAAGTAAATCAATTTATATTAATATTTAACACAATAAAAAAGTATATTAAAGAGGGTTTCAATAGTATGTTTTTTATAAATTCATGGACCAGAATCATCTAACATGGTAAACTATGTTCAATGTTTCCCAGAATGACCATATTATTTAGTAATCCTTTATAATAACACTCTTTATAACCTTGGAAATGAAACATAATAAAGAGTAACCTCCAAAACTCCAAAAGTTTAAATAAAACAGATACATAAACAAAACAAGAAAACTTGTTTATGAGATTATGAAAATAAAATTTTAGGATATTGCTATTCAAACCAAATATCATACATATGATACAAGCATATATTTTTGGAGATAATAAGACATAAATCATAAGGGAAACAAGATAATAATCCATGCGATTATAAAATATAAGTATGACATCAAATTATGTTTGAAACATAAACATATTAAATTATATCCATATTAGTCATGGATTACTACTATGGCTATTATTGTGGAATTGGATCACTCAAAAAACCATATCAATAGTGAGGGATTATTCCCATGACATTATTAGTAGTCAAATTTTATTAATGAACTAAATCCACTTCCCATTCCATCTATGTCTAGCTACTATGATATAAATCATTACCACATGCATTGGTTGGATATATATTTCCCAACCATCCCATAATGAAATTATGCATATGTTTTCCTTATGATAATAAAACATTCATCATATCTTTTTCCATAAAAATATGTGGGTTACATGAACATCATTTCATAACCCATGAAATGAAATGTGTATCATAAAAATTTCATCATATCATAACAGGTATAAATGAAATTGGGGTAATAATCATTTCATCAAATACTACACTATGTATAGAAGAGGTTTTCGTAATTTTTTAAATTATGTGACAAATTAATATGAAACATGCTTCTTAAAAAACTTGTCATCATAAACATTAACCATTAAATTAAAGAAAATGAGTGTTACCACTAGATTATATCCTCAATGAAGAGTAAACTATATAATTTTTTTTAATATTAGTGATAAAATTAATTTTTAATGATAAATCAATGTATTTAATAAGAAAAATATCAATTATTTTAAATTCATTATTTAAGACAAATTTCATTTTAAAATTTATTTTCATTGAAAACCACTTTAGAATATTATAAATTAGTCTCTAAATATCATTTAAAAATGTTCATAATTAATATTACCATTCTTCTTTAAATAATTATTTTTGTATCAAAAATCATTTTGAAATCTTACTTCATAACACTACAACCATAGGAACAAACAATAAAAAATAATTTCAAATGTTAATTAAAATTGAAAACATTTGAAATTTTATCTCACTATTAATAAATTATAAATAATTTCAAAATATTTCGGAAAACTATATCTTTTCAAAATAGTACGTTCAATGTATAATTGAAATCATTAATAAATGGATTAGTTATGATGTTATGAAATTAATTACATGACTTATAGTTAAAAATGATTCATTTCATATTGTTAGTAGAATTATAAATATCCCTCATCGTAAAAAGACAATAATATTCCTTTTAAAATCATGTTTTCAGAATTTAAAATATATTTTTTAAATAACTTTGAAAATAAAAATATAATATAATTACATTTTTATTCCATTTATAGAAAATGTGGCATTGAATGAAAACATGATTCCATCAAAAAAGATAAATAATGTTAGATTTACATAATATCATTTTCATTATTATATTATGTATGAATAAGAGAAAAAACGTTACCATTAGAAAAATACACCATTTATAACCATATATAGATAAATTAAATGATATAAACTAATATATTGGTAAAAAAAAAGTTCATCAATGGATGCATAATCATAAAAAATTCTAATAGATGGAGAGATTGTAGAAATACACTATTACCATGTATTAAACTTTTAAACTTAATCCCCATGAAATAATAACGATACATAACTCTTAAAAAGTCAATAAAATAAGAAGATTCATGATATAACATTTCTAATTATATGCATATCCACCTTCTAAAATTATATATTTGAAAAACATAACATATGTGTCAAAGAAGGACAATTGATACATAAATCAAAAGAAAATTTGGTAAATTTTGAAGAATATTCCATAAGAATGGTAGATCATAAATTTTAGTTTTAAATAACATTAAATACTTGGAGAATAATAATCAATTAAATTCATGATAATTATAACAACTATATAGATGAACATGGTACTAAATATCAAATGTTTTTTCACCAATGTAAATAGTGAGACTCAAATCACATAATACATGAATATCTTCTGAATCATGAGATCTGTGATTGAATAACAATAGAAAATTTTAATATCATGAAAAAACTTTCATTGATGATATAAAAAATCATAAGGTAGTATATCCACCATACAAAATAAATGAATGGTGATTATTTCATAAGTCTCATAGATATCATATTATAAATACCGATATCTTATGTCTCGACTTCACTCACACCCTTTCTAACATCCAAAATAATAAATAATAAATTGTAAAAAATTAAAAGAAATATATTATAATATATTAAACAATATATGATATTATTGTGACATTATTTTACCCCTTTATTAGCAATTCCATCTTATTATTATATTATAGGTAATAACATATTTTCTTTTCCAAATTGATTGACTTGTTAATCATTGTCTCATAACATAGATAATGAAATAATCCTCACTATAATAATTACCATGATATATATATCAATATCATGTTTATATCTATATTTATATTAATCCATAAAATTCAGTGATATGAAATAAAATACACCATTCATGGATTCGGTAGGCTGTATGATTCCATGAACTATATTTGTATTTTTCTATCTTATTGAAATATAGAAAAATAAATAATATATATATATATTCCAATATATTTTTCTTGTGATATATTTCCCATATTACAATTAAATCCAATTTTAATACATTACAATAAAATCATGAATGAATAACATTGCATTGTGATATAGTTGTTTGTCGTACACATAAACAACATTATTGTGTTTTTAAAAAATATAAATAATGATTATAGGAGTTATATAATAATTATAAAAGAATAATGATATCATATTTATCATAAATACAAATTAATATCATCATTATTCAATACCATAATATGTGATATGGAAAAATATATGACATCAGTTCACAAGAGGTTGACATCCATACACCCAGATGATGCTTTCGTTTCCCATTTGATGGGAGTGTGATTGATTTTTGATCATACCCCAAACATAGAAAAATTATATTATTTTGATGATACTAAGGTATTTATGAATTAATTATATATAATTAATTGGTGGTTTTTTAGGAATATATAAAATTTTAATTTTCATTGATGAACATTAGGGGTATGAAACAAGGGTGTGTCAAAATTTATGGAGTTCCACTTTGAGATTTTTGATAAAATTTATAGTTTAATTACATAATCCTTTCTTTGATCAAATTCAACGTTATTATCGATATTAACTATATAGTCCTATATCAAGAACATGTGGATTTTAAAATATAGATGGTATCATTAACATCACCCAAGGGATGAACATATATTCATAAGGGAGAAGAGAATATCCTTAATATTAGAGAATGACTTGTGGATCAGGGTATGGGTTGTGTAATAAGACAGTCTATTTATGTTGGATCTTGTAAATTAGATATTAATATTCTAACACGTGGTGTTAAATTTCTAAGATATTTCCCATTAATATTTCACATTCTTACCTCCAATATGATATTTGGAGTTCACCATCAGGATAAAGGTTTGTTGGATACAGATTTACATTCATCCCTATAGAATAACACGTTCAATGATTTAGAAAAATAATACTGAGTTGGAATATATATAGGAATATATTATTATATGACCCAGTACTAAAACATGGGGTTCTCCTATCCTTTTCTCTTAGAAGGAAGATTGTACACTCATGATGTATATATATTAAAGATGGTTAAAACAACTTACAAATATTAACAGATATTTATGTCCTCATATAGATAACATCTTCAACCAGATCTTAATAGAGATAAAATTTTTAATAATATGTTTGATGTTGGGATATAATAAAATATGATTGTGGCCATCGACCATACCATATATTGAAATATTAAAATTAATTGCTTTTACATGTATTTGGTTATGTCATTCAGGATAACAGACACATCTATAGTTTTCATAGCCTTGATGAATATGGTTTTCATCCCAAATAGTGATTCATTTTTGGTAGTATTATTTCATGACAACATAGTGTATTATCATTCTAGAAATGACCAAAACAACCATATTTAGATCACGAAATATACATTTATTCAGAACCATCTATATGAAAATTATGAGTAATTATAGTTTCGGATTAGAGAGGTTCAATTCAGGGGTCATATGATTCTATAAGAATTTTTATCTATTGTTCAATGTAAAGTGAGTGTCCTGGTTTCCCATGATTTGACATAAAATATATTTTATACATAGATATTCTATGTCCATGAAATCTATTACAGGTGATTCATAAAATAAGTCTCATGCTTGGTTGGTCCTATATAGGGCCTAAATTAGAGTAGTGTGAAATTTATCTTGTATGAAGCTTGAGATACAAATATTCATGAGTTTTAATGGATACTGACATAAATTTCATTAGTTATTATTCATGATCAATGAAGATGAGAAACTGGTTACTATAATTCCTCGATAATAGAATAATGGAGAAATTATAATGCTTGTAGATCGAGTTATAGTCCATTGGCCCCTCCATCTAAGACCTCATGAGGGTAATTACCATATTCTCGACACTAATCTAGCTATTGTGGTCCATGCCAAATGTTATTGGTGGAATGTTCTATTGAGTGATTGGATCATTTTTTCTAAATATTACAAAAGAATCAAATTTATCTCCACACAACAAGACAATTATCATTGGTAGCATATGTGTGTAGAATACCTACAATTGTTAGACATTGAGATTTATTATAGACAAAAAAATATAGTGGTTGAGACAATGATCTATAAGTCTCATAAATAAATCATATATGAGGATGATAGTGATTGGATGCTGATGTCATTATTTTCTAGTATTCATGTGGTGATTCTAAAATAGTACAAGAATATATTTCAGGATCTGTAAAATATTCAACCTCTCTCCAAGAGAGGGTGTGGATGAAAATTCTATCATACCTCAAAGGAATAATCCTAATTGACAGTGTCTTTAGTGAGAAACTTCCACCACGTTAGGTCATTGTTGACAATGTGATTCTACTCTTTAGGGTGTATTTTATTTGCCTTCTATTCCAAATTTGAAAAGGAATTATGTTGAAATGGATATAATGATTAGATTTATAGTATTCCCTATATATTTTGAAACATTATGGGTGATCACTGCCTAGTTTATCAAAAGGGGACTCTTTATACCAATCCAAGAATCATTATAGATGATGAGATTAGAAGGATAAATATATGTACAACATTGAATCTTCATGGTGTTCCTCATTACATCTTCTCTGACTGAGACATAGTCGATAAAAATTGTTCTGGGAGAGTATACATAATTCACTCTACTCAATGGATCACATGTTTAGAAACTATCACTATCATACTAATGATTATCCCAGAGATGCATGTGCTTAAGGACAATAATTAGCAATGTATCGTTTATTTAAGAGGATCATTGGAAAATACATATCTCTTATGGTGTTTCCATATAATAACATAGTATAATAAATTATACATCTATGTCCTTATGATTCTTTTTAATGTTGTTAATTTCATTCCCCTATAAGTTGGTTAAGGTTGGTTGAGGTAGTAGTATTGTGTCCCCATATCATTCATGATACTCCATATAAAGTATAGTTGATTAAAAATTATAGGGATACATCTTTGTTAGGGAATAATAATTTTACTTATCATCACTATTAACCTCTATTTTTTTATGTGGAAATTCATCTCTATCTTTGATTATATACATGAGTTTTTCATAGAAAAAATCATAGCCAGGTAATTCTATCACCCTGTTATGTTGGGCCATTCAACTTCATGGAGTGAGTTATGATGTATCAATAGTTTACAGTTACCTAATAGATTCTATGAAATGAATAATGTCTTTTATTTATTGAGGTGTCACTGATTCCATGATGTCCCATCAGATTCATTTGACCATGATGATATTGGGCTAAAGGAAGATGTATACTTCGAGGGGAATATGATACAAAATATTGTCAATAGCATGAAGGATCATTGAGGTAGGTAAGATACAATGGTCTATGTGATATGGAAGCATTGATGTGTTCAACATAAGGCATGGGAGTGGGAAGATGATGTACATGGGATGTGGATTGAACATTTCTCAGGTGAGATTTTACCATTCATAGAAGTGAAACTCAAGGATGAATAATTTTATGGAGGATATGTTGTAGCATCCATACATATTAGAGAGGTAAAAACATATATATTAAAATTAAAAATCTATTAATTTATGATAATTGTGGGTTACGATGTCTGATTTGTGTATCAGAAGACTCTAGGGATTTTTCAAAGCCTGGAGTTCCAAAAAATTTGAAGACATAAAATGGCACATGATGATAATATGGTTAGTGATTATAGTACAGGAAACCCAATGCATTGGGGAAACTATGTGGGTGGTCTGAAGCCGTGATGGAGGGATTCAAACCAATACATGAAAATATAGTATGTTTGAATGTTTTATCAAGCATGGATTGTGAAAGGTTAGTAATGTCGTGTTCCTAGATCATATGCAGTCCCTTATTAGACAGTGGTTGTTGTGGGGTTTTCATACATCTTGGAAAACCATTCTTCAATAACCTTTTACTCAAAATTTAAAAAGGGGAATTCAATACTTTTACACTGTTATGTTTTAAATCCGTCAGACATATTTTACTCTTCCTCAAAGGGATATCCATTGTGTTAAATCTCCATCCAAATAGATGATGAGAATTTTGATACACACTCTATTTGAGGTCTATTTCATCCATTATCAAATGAGTTAGGTATCATTGAGATATATCTTTAATCATGTCCCTTATATTACCATATTATATTCTCCACTTTTCAATTTTTGGGGAGATATCATTTTTCCAATTTTCAATCCATTTTTAAATCCATCTATTATATTTTATTCCAACTCAATTCAAGGGTTGATGATAGATTAGAAGAGTGTTATGAACCTCAAGTAGGTGGTCTTTCAACTTTTACTTATATTTATTACATTATATATCCTTATACATTGTTTGGAAGTATAAAACAATACATAAATTTCTCTAAATTTTCATATAAATTCCATTGAATTCTTCCATGCCTAGTACCACTCTAGAATGTGGGGAATCAAACCATCGGCCGATCTCAATAACCTTTGACACCCCATTAGTGGTGACCAACATTGATATTCAAATTTCTATTTTCCATAGCTTTTTAAATAACATTTCAGGTGTTCCATGGGGAGATAATAAATATTTTTATCCAATGAAAATAATCGGTCATGTTTTAGACATGTTTGCATTATGCCTTTCCATCTTCCATTGTTGGAAATGATTTAATTAAATGAAGTGTAAAACATTTATTGAATGATATAATATTTATTCCTTATTAAATGGTATGATATTATTTACCCATAACATGAATTAACCTTATACCAAGGGTGGTATAGATGTCCTGTATTAAGGATGGCTTTTATGGGCTCCTCATCCCTTACTTATAATTTTGTCAAATAATTGTAAATATGTTGGGGGAAATACAAGGTAGGCCTTGGATGGGATCACCCTTAATGTACTCTACCACCACACAAGGGATATAAGTTTCCCTAAGTGATAAATCATTGATTAGATCAATGGGATGATTTTTTTACCATTCAATGAGTGGGACTCCGAATAATTCATGAAATACCAGGGTCGGAATCAGAGGAATTAGTTCTCTACACACATTGTTTGGGGTTATACTTGTGATATCATTAATGGGTCTCCATGGATGGAATACCACGAGATTGGGTATATGAAATTCCCATAGAGTGATACATGTGATTGATTTTGGATCCCATTATAGGGGATCTTGATGCCTCTTCTACATTACAGATATAACACTTATATTAATATATATGATTATGTAACTGAACAAACTGGGATTCACACTCCTTGAAAAGTCATATTTGGGGGGGGCTTCATTAATGATTTATTTAAGATGAGACCATAATTAGTATTATTGAAATATTTAGGTTACCTTGGTTCAGACACATTCATCATAGGCCAATGTAGGTAGTGTTAGTACATTACCTCATGGGGAACCCACACTGATGTATTTATATAGATATTCATATTGTAACATTAATTATTATTGGCACACTACACATTTTATATGAGTGAACTAGATTGTAATTGACCCTATTGGAAGTGGAATTATAAATATTTATCACATAATTCTTGGCCCACCTATAATTCTAATGCATACATTAGGGATGTAGGTATTGATATAGGGAAGAATCCATATTCTGTTTCTTGATTCTGAGTTTTGAAATATAGTATCATGAATAAAACTAAGCCTATTATCAAGATGGTAGTAGTA
This sequence comes from Viscum album, assembly GCA_963277665.1. NCBI lineage: Eukaryota > Viridiplantae > Streptophyta > Magnoliopsida > Santalales > Viscaceae > Viscum > Viscum album. The sequence continues at coordinate 1,973,697,577 of OY728132.1, forward strand.
GAAGTTTTGATCCTTTTGTGTTATTTTTTATATCATATGGTATATATGATCTCCTTTATGTACCATGAACTAATTTTTTAGAGCTACATCATCATCATAATCTTCACCAATTGCATCTATTTATTATTTAGATTCTTCATGTACAATTACTATTATGATACTTCCATTTTATATGTTCTAAATGCACACTATTAATATTAATCACTACGTTTAACTATGATCAATGGGGGAATTGTCTCTCAATGTACAAAGACATCCCCACATATATTTTCAATATACTCTGGCGTAGGTTGAGGCATTCTTGATGTCAAGTGTTGAACCACTATAGGGCACCTCTATGTGGATTTCTAGGTAAGACACTATAATGGAATTCATTTAAATTTCCAACATTTGATTAATAGATGTATAATTGATCTAATTTTACAATAAAACAAATTTATTACATTTTTAACCATGTAAATAATTTTAACTAAAAACAAAATGTTTAATTAAAATTCTATATTCATTCATACTCATCATAAAATGAAAAACATCAAAAAAATATCAAAAGATTGAACTAATAAAATTTTATAGTTATGATATAAAAAGTAAATTTTTTATCACAAAAATGACTTATAATATTCATAAAAAATTATATAATTAGTTTTTCCGTTAAAATGTGGTAGAACAACCATTAGACAAATACATCTTTTTATGAAATAACTACCTTTTATTTTTATCTATTTCCTACAAATCATATTATATTAACATCAACTACATTATTGAATATATAATATTTAAAATTCATTATTATAAATAATATAATGTGGGTTTTTGATTTATTTATATAAAAAATCATAGATAAGTATTTTAAAAAAATTAACTTATTAATTTTCAAATAGTTCTTATATTCATTTGTAATTAATTTTTTCCCAACAATTTTCTTTTGTAAATAAGAATAAAAAATATTTTCTTTATCTATGTAATCATTATCATTCCATCAATCCCATAATATTTGTGATAACAATAATAATATTTTATTAATAAGTTACATATGTTTTAAATTTATTGTTTGTGTAACACAATATACATTCAATATTTTTTGTCCCACAATATCCCCAATGTTACTTCTAAATAAATCTATGCTCTTTTTATCATGTAATGAAATATAAAAATTGTATCTTGTGTGTCTCATTCCAAAATTAGGGTTTCATGTACTAAAATAAATATTCGGAGTTGTGTGTGACGTATTCATAACATGGTTTAATGTATAAAGCATAATAATCCTTGTGTAGTTTGGACTGAATGAAATAATTGAATTTTAATTTACATGATTAAAATATTCATTAAATCTTGTGGTGTTACATTATCCCACCCTTCCATTATCACATTAACCCATATTTTGTTCATCTATAAATTCTATTAAAAACCCATAATATGAAATATCCAACTCTAGTCAACCTCGGAATTCATCCACCCAACATTTGATTTGTGAATCAACCATGGTTCATCATATTGGATTATAATTAATTGGTATATGATTATTTTTTACTCTTTTCCTATATTCTCTCAACATATTCAACGTTAATTCAATGTAATCTATTATTCCCAATTATCATGGATGTTTTCTTATTTTTCAATTTCTCGCATTAAATGATAAATCATAATATTATATTAGATAAGGATTCATATATCAGTATTATGTTAGTGTACTCATAAGTTTCCTTTTTTTATTTATATGTAATATGATTATATTTGGGTTACTGAAATTTCCATGCATCAACTCAAATATAGGTATTTTATTTAATGAATTGTCTAAATTATAATTTTTAGACTCTCATAGACCAATTATGTTATAAGATATTCTATACCTGGACTAGTACCACCCACTGTAGGTATCTATCAAATAAAATGGAATCTTACTAAGTAATTTTGACCAGACCACCTTTTATTTTGGTTTTGGTAGTATTGTGATAGGAATTGTTTAAATGATGGAAAATCAAATGTGAATAAAAATTCTTTGTTGCCCAACCATTGTAAATATAATATTATAACCATGATTTGATACCCATCACACACTCAGTCATTATCATATACTGATTTGTACCTATATTTTCAATCATGGAATAATTTATTAATTTTCTCCAAATTTAAAATCCAATTGTTTCTAATCATTAATTTAAATGGATTCTATATTATATGGGCAACCTTAGATGATTCTGTGGAAATTCATTCATATCGGGTTTGAGGTTACATTTGACTTATTATTATGTATTTACAGCACTTGTATTATTAGATTGAAATGGTAAGGGTTTATCCCGCTATTACACTTAGATCCCTATGGTAACGTCCTAGTTTCATAATCCAACAGAGACTTATCGTTCATGGTTGGTCACATGGCCTCAATCAGAATTTCCTCGAACACTAGTGGGTGCTGACTAGCAGTGAGGTCCTTGTCTGTGATAGTAGGGAAACTATGCCATCATTGTCAGGGTGCACAACAAAAGTAAACAAATATATACAAGAGTGGAAGCGGTAATAATGGAATAAAGTAGAAAACTGAGAGTATAAAATGGAGAACATGTGTATATAATGATGCATGATACATATGTCAAGAAAAGAATCCAAAAAAGTCACAATGTTGGGATACCACAGTGCTAAACCAAAATTCAAAAGAAAACAGATAAACTCCTCAACATCAAAATCCATAGCTTGGTCCCACTCTCTCCAGCTCCACATCAAATCAAGTATGTAATGTAGAAGGAAATTTTCCCTTATTTATACCTACATCAAAATAATCTGTTTTGGCCCAAATGCATGGACCAAACAGGGTGTGAGACTAATTCTCAAATGGAATACCCCAAAAGAGTTGTGCCTAATAGTCAGTGAATATTTGACAGGTAAAATACAGATGGAAGTAAATAATGATGTATTCTTCGGTAAATGATCCATAGTTTCAAAGCATTCAAATAACCACACAACATGAAACCACAAATCATAGTAGATAGAGACAACCGGCATCCCTCGGGAAAGTACCATAGCCTATGCCCTCTTGTCAAAACTAGATACACGAGAAAATATATAAAAATATGGTAACCCAATGGGATGTTCTCTCAACCAATCCCCTTTGGTCGTACCTAACAATTACAAGCAACCCTCTGGGTAGTATACATAGTATAACCACTCTGGTTCAGCTTAAGAATAGACTCTCTGAGGAAGCACTCAATGTTAATTCTCATTATAGTCTCGTAACGGTACTAATGGTGCTCTGATGAAGCACTCAACGTCACATTCCCCCTGTGGCTTGTGATGAGGAACTAATGGAACTCATGATAGATGCCTCCTTCACACTCCATTAATAAGAGTATAAGTAAATTCCACAGAAGAAAGATATGTCTGCCCATGTATTTCGTGCACCTCCAACTGCATATCAGAGAACAGAGCCATGTGCTACCACTAAGTACTGGCCTCCTAAATTGATTGTATCTACATTCTCCGGATCAACACATCAACCACTGCGTTTCCCTTCATAGTTCTATAAGCAAGCTCATTGTTAAAGGACTAAAGGTACTCAATCAACCTTAACTGTCCCAAATATAGATCACGCAGAGTGAAGATGAACTTAAAACTCTTATGGTCGGTGAAAATAGAAAGGTTCTCTCCCATATGATATTGTATATAACCTCGTAAGGCAAGAAAAATAGCTGCCAAATCTAGATCATGTGTCAGGTAATTCCTCTCTTGTGGCTTCAATAGGTGAGAACCGTTCACGACGACTAATTCTCCCTGCATAAGTATATCTCCATGACCGATACTTGAAGCACCATAATACACAATATAGATTTTGATCGGCCTTGGAATGTCTAGTATCAGTGCCAAATTCAACCTCTACATATGCTCTTGAAAGGCTGACTCGCAAGAAACTGACCACAAGAAATTAAAACAATTCTTAATCAGACTTGTCTGTGGTGCTGCTAAGCATGAAAAGTACTGAATGAAATGTTTGTAGTATTCATCCATCTCTAGAAAACATTGTACGTCAGTGAATTTTTTTTCCGCTCCCAGGAAACTAAATCTCTCACTTGTCTCCGAGATAACATGACCCAAGAAGTTAAATTGATCCTTCAAAAAGTTGCATATTGAAAAATTCACATATACCTGATACTCCCTCAGTGTACTCAAAATGATCTAAATATGGGAATCATGGTCGTGTTGAGTGTGAGAATACATCAATATATCACCCACAAAGACCACCATGAAGGAATCTGTATAGATATTTATATATATATATATATATATATATCACTAAGTTCATCAGTACCATGAAAACTATAGGCACGTTCCTAAGACAGAATGACATAACCATATACAGGTATAGAACATACCTCCTCTAGAAGACTGGGAGAGGTAAGTCAGATGGTCTAGCATGAAACTGATGATATCCAAACCTCAAGTCAATCTTAGAGAACATGCAAGCTTCTCAAAGCAAATCAAAGTGATCATCAATCCTAGGAAAGGGATATCGGTTCTTGACCATCCACTGGTTCAACATCTGATAATCCACACAAAGAATGAGTGTATCTTCCACCTTTTTCAGAAAAATGATAGGCGAACCCCAAGGAGAAGTACTGGGTTGGATGATACCCCTTTCCTATAACTCATCCTACTGCTTCTTGAGCTCCTGTAACTCAGGTGTAGCAATCCTATTAGGAGGAATTAACATTAGTGCCACTCCTGGAACAAACTCAAAAAAACCATCTACCTCATGCTTTAGAGGTAAACATAAAATTTCTTCTGGATAGATATCTCTAAAAAGATCCACCACTGGAGGAATTTATAACTGTAAAATTTCCGGGTCATCCATGTATAAACAAGTAATCTTGGTTGTCACTCCTCTCAACCCCTGATTCTTGGGTCGCGCTCTACTTTTCGTGACACCCCACTCACCTTTATGAAAAAATGATCCACCCTCTGGTGATATGAAACTCACGCTGTGGCGATAACAGTCAACGACTACTTGTAAGAGAACTAGCTAGTATATTCGAAGAATGACATCATAGCATGTCATCTCTAGGACATAGAGGTCCAATAATAAGTGACACCCACCAAACTGTTGAGGGAACTCTGTGAAGTGACGGAAACTCACCGTTATAGTCATCAACAGAGTTTATAGCATCCTGATAGAAGTATAAGAAAAGATGTCAAGACCAAGGCTCTCCACGATAGCAATAGATATAAAGGTATGGGAAGCCCCTGTATCAAAAAGAGAATATGCTAAAACTATGGGTACTAAGATCTTACTGTGAACTGTAGAAGGTCTGAGATCATGATTCTACTTGGTCTGCTTCACTGCAAATGTATACCCTACTCTGCAGCCCTGTGACCCTGCCTAACCACTCTGAGCTGATCCGCCCTAATGTCGCAGGAAACTGGGGGACTGGCTACCACGACCATGACCTCCATCTTAGCATGAAGGGACAGAAGAACTCCAGTTCTCTAACGGGTGAGAAATTGGTAGAGCGTCTCGTGAACGAGGAGTCATAGAAGAAGCCAAATCACCAGCTTCTGATGAAAAGATCTAACAAAAGCACTGAAGATGATCCATCTTGCTGCAAGATTAGTGCTCCACTTGGTCTCTCGGGCAATGTGTCCTCATATGCTCACTTTTTCTGCACTGGTATATCACCACCTGGATATAAGAATAAGTGTCTCTCCTCCTCATATCCCCACGTGAAAACTCCCTGCGGTGATTCCTGCTTCTAGTAAGTGGAATACTAACCCCATATGTCGAGGCACTCTATCTCAAAACATCAGAATCCCACAGATTCTGCTCTGTGATTAACACCTAGTTGATTATAGTAGTGATCAAAATCAACTGGAAGATATTCACCTGTGATCAGATATCGTTCATTATACCATCCTTGAACATCCATGCCATGAACAACTGGTCAACTCCTGAAATAGGCCCGAACCGCTACATCTCAGTAAAGCGTGACGAATACTCTGTCACAGAAAGTGTATCCTTCTCCAAACCTATAAAATCTCGGGCTCGATCAGCCCTCAAAGTATCTAGAAAGTAGTAATCATAGAAGATTCAATGAAAATCATCCCATTCCATAACCTTCTGGCATCCCACATATGAGATCAAATCCCACCACCTCTTGGCGGAGTCCAGAAGTATATATGTAGCGAGATTGAACCTCCTCTCTAGAGATGTCTCCAGATGCTAAAATATCGTCAACATGACTTCTAGCCATGACTATGCTTCCTGAGGTCCTCCTTCCATGGAGAAAGTTGGAGGATGCTTCTGCTAGAAGACCCACGTCAAATTATCCATCGACGGGGCAGGAGGCTGTACTCCCTGATAGGTCTACATCATCCTCATGAATCCTTCCCCGAACTGTGCATCAGCACCAGAATCAGGTATAACTACTAATTCCAAGACAAGTGCAATATTAGGATCTACTAGAAGTCCCTGATCAGCCGTATTCATTGTCTGATCAATGCCCTATAAATGGAGGCCCATCAGAGGAGGTCTCGGTGGCATGACTCTTCAAGTTAAAGTGAATAACTTAGATCAAGATTAACAGGGACTGAAACATAGAATTGTAATAATGGAACAGGAGAATGAAATCATTCATGTATTACAAAACATGAATACATTGTGTAAAAACCCTACACGACATGTTGCCTTAAGTCATTCAGATGGTCTTGTTCTCCAACCAAAACTGGTCTTGTAACACCCCAAACACACGATGTGTTGTCTCATCCCACGACATGTACATGAATCCTTTTCCCCTGCTCGATTCATTCAACATGGTTAAGAAACACTACTCTCCTAAGAAAAGACTACACGACGTGTTCAAGATAGACATGACATGTACTTGACAAGATCCACCTTGCATGTGTTGTTAGTTACGTGTCCTGACATAAGGATCACAGTACACATCGTGTTAAAGGTGGACATGGAATTTATGTGGATGGGTAACACCGAAACATGTGATTTTTGACATAGGTGGGTACCTGTGTCAGACTACCTGGAATGTTCAAAGCAGAAATGGTGTGTATGTGAATGAAAAACATCGAACCATGTTGTTTGTGACATGACTAGGTACCTGGGTCAGACTACACATCATGTTCAATTTAGACCTGACGTGTATAATTTATGTTCTTATCCATCCATGTTGTTAGTTACATGACAGGAACTAGGTCAACACTACATGGTGTGTTCGACAGGTTTATGGAGTGTTCCCACTAGACTTTCCCCATCTAGTGTCTATTTCCTCACGACCTACAACATGGTTAGAGACTATACAGAGTTTTCATAAAGTACATGATATGTACATAAAAAACTATTTTTTCCTAAACAGAAGAACCGATTGAATGTACATTACATTACACGGTGTGTATTCTTGGTTTTTCCTGATATTAAGCCTTAGAATCAATTCTGGAACCCAGAAACCACTGAAAAGAACAATGAATATGTAAACTTCCCATCTATGAGGGACCATACTCCCCCGGAATCAATGTTTGGAATCTTTTACACATTATAATAGGGAAAACAGGTCAATGATTGGCCAAATTCTAGTCCATGATGGTCCATAACTCCTCAAGAATCATAATTGGATTCATTCCACAAAACCATACACAACAATACCCTATCAAACTATAGTTATTTTATCAATTAATCTATCACAATAGCATGAATATTCTATATGACATGTATCACAATAACATGAAATAGCTAATTCTCCCTAGATTGCATGGAAAGAACGAATGACGTGTGATTTCTATCAAGTTCCTATATGATGCATTAGATGGAATAACCTAATATCATCAGGTTGCAATGGAAATGGAACCTCAATAACATCAACAATAACAACACAGAACATTTGAATCACCGAAGGTGAAATCAAATCAACTGTAATAATTGTCGAACCAAAAATATCGAAATACATTGTGTAGATTGGCTTCTCCTAGTACAAGGGTAAACTACTACCAGGTACAACTTATTACAATGAATCTATTCCGCCTTATCACTGGCTAAAGGCTCCAAACAGTAAGTCAAAAAGAAAACAATTCATCTGATACAACTTTGTAACACCCCGTTCTAGAAGCCACCCCGAGGCTCCCCATACCCAGTTGGTCACATGACCTCATGCGCATTTCCCCGAATACCAGAGTTTACCGACTAGTAGTGGGGGACATGGGTGTGATATTGGGGAAACTATTCAATCATTAGCAGAGTACACAGTTGAAGTTGACAAATACATTCAATGGAGGAAGCTGTAATAATGGCATACCATAGAAAACTGAGAGTATAAACTAGAGGACACATATATAAAATGATGCATGATACATATGTCTAAGAAATAAAAAAACAATCCACAATGCTAGAATAAAATAGTGATAAATCAATGTGCAAAATAAAACAGACAAACACCTCCGAATCGCCAGACAAGTCTTAGTACCACACTCTCTAGCTACAGAGAAAATAAAATACCTAAAGTAAAAGGGTTCTTACCCTTATCTATACCAGTAATAATATAATATATTTGAGACCAAAAACATGGCCCAAATAGGGTGTGAAACTAAATACCAATAGGCAACCACTACGAGATCTCTACCTAATAGTCAGTGAATATATGGGCGGTAAATTACGAAAGGCAGTAAACAACGAATTACTCACCAGTAAACAATCCACTGTTTTAAAGCATTCAAATCACCAAAAAACATGCAACAACTAGTTAATAATGATAATCAGAACACTTAAGCCTCCAGAAAGTACCCAAAACCTATTCCCTCTAGTCCTACCTAGTAACACAATCATGTATATACACATAAGGAAATCCTCTAGTGAGTACTCACAACCTATCACCTCTGGTTCAACCTAACATGTACAAGTAACCCTATGGGTAGTAAACTCAGTCTAACCTCTTGGGTTAATCTTAAGCATAGAATCTCTGAGAAATCACTCACCATTAATTCCCCCTACATTCTCATAATGGTACTAAAGGCTGTCTATAAAAGCACTCAATGACTTATTCTCTCTGTGGCCCACATCGAGGAACTACAGACACTATGGGGAAGCCCTCAATGTCAATTCTCCCTATGGTATCACATCATAAGTTATAATGTGACTTTGGAGAAGCCCTTACATCCATTCTCTCTATGGTTTACAAAACAATTTCTCACGTCTCTGGGTATGTCAAGCAAGTTTAGTAGCATGTAACGGCCTTGTTAAACCTCAAGAACTACATTAAAAAGAATTCTACAACACAACATCATAACAGAACAACATTTAGACCATCCTACAATAGTAGGAATGGGAAATTAAAAAACATCATAACAGGAAAACTAGACCCAAAGGCCAAAATAAAAAAAACATGCATGTGCCACACATCCAACGCACAAAAATTAACCCTATTCACAACAATAATCATCTCCTAATGTATACCATCATAGTAGATAAATAATAGGGATAAAATGGTAAATGGACAATCTTGTTCATGGGTATTGGGAAAATTTCACATAAAACTCAAAGCCATTCTACAGAAAGGAAGCAAACACCTACCTCATTGTTTGGAGATCAATATACATGAACCTTGAGGCTTGAATTGCCTTATAACATCGGAGATCTAATAAAATGTATAAAATATTTAACCCATTATAACATGGAAAAGAAAAAATAATCATGAAACGAGGTTCAAACAGAAGAGAGAACAAACTAATTCAATTCCAACGAAACCCACTGTGTTCAATTTAGAGTACAGATAGAGGCGGGGGTTCTTCAAAAATCCATGGCCATATGGATTATGTTGGATGAATTAGACCTAGAAGAAAGGTGTTCTGTCTATTAGATTCAAACCCTGTGCGTTTAATGAAAAAATACACGGTGAGTACTTTTGGAGTACAAGGCCTATACTTTCCATTTTTGTACTCCGCATTAGGCGGCCTCCAAGTCACCCCACCCCCCCCCCCCACGACTGTGTGTGGATACAACATAGCCAGCACATGGCCTCCTGTGGAAAGGTAATACATGGAATGTACTTATAATGTACACGACGTGTACTTAAAAAATTTCCAGGATTTCCTCTTTTTTTTAAAAATGCCTAGAAGAGGAAAAACACACCTGAAAAGATGATCCTAGTTCTTACACATATACCCAAACAATAAGATTTATTACATTGTCTTGATTTCCCCTTATAGGTAATGGATGAATTGAGTATACCATAGTCCCAATATTTTATTATCATCACATAGACACTTAATCAAAGAGTTTTTGTATAAGGAACTGAACTTTATAACACATTATTCTATTTTTTTAACTTGAATGCATATGAGAGGATCTTATCAGTTTAGAGTTTTAGATAATTAAGAAAAACGATTACTTTGTAGTCCCATACATTACATGTGGACATTTAAAATCAGTATCCACATCTTTCAGCAATTGAATCATTTTAAAAAACATAACTTCTCTTCCAAAAAAATCATCAATTCATTCTTTAAAATAGCTTAATTTCCACACAAATATTTATAACTATTAAAAATATTTCAAAACATGGTATGAGAACCAATTCTCGTTAAGGGAAATAAATAGAAATAAATCAATTAGTCTAGTGAAATAATGTAATCCCAATTACTGATATTTAAGACAATGAAAAAATACATCTTCACATTAATAACACACATACGTCTTCTCATAGAAAAACATTAAAATCAATAAAAATAAACTAAAACTAATTTTGGTGACATAGGGAATCATATAAATATAACTCTATCAAACAATTTTCAATTAAATTAACCATATCAAAAACATAAAATTTTATTATTACCCAATGAATTGGAGATCTATAATAGGGATCATCTTTCAAACAATCTATATTGGGGTCACCCATGAGTAGTAATGGGGGATAATCTATTAATATGATCTATAATGGGATCACTTGTGAGCTATAAATGGGATCAACCCATTATATAATATTTATTGGGTTAAACTATTAGCTATAATGGGTTTCAACCATTTTTTAATCTATATTTGGATCAAAAAAATCCAATAATGCTAATTTACCATTTCCAGAAAAAAAACATTCATTACAAAATCCTTTTGAAAAACACTTCAAATCCCTTATGAAAACAAATTCATATAAAAATACCATATCCCTTTATAAAAAATTTTCAATATAAAGATTCAAAAAAAGGGAATATGGAAATTCTTTTTCATTAAAAACATTAAGGCTTATATAGGAAATCATGCATCAAATAACCCTTTTAGCAGTGGATAATATTTTTTTTCACCTTATATTTTATAAAGAAAAATAGATTTTTAATTCTTTTAGACAATTACATATATGAAACATAAAATTATTCAATTTTAACAGAATTGTATTAAATTAAAAATATTTAATTTTTTTAAAAAAATATTATTTTAATAAAAAATATTTAAATTAATATTAGGAAGAAATATATTGATAATTAAATCATTAAACGTTAATGGTTTCCTATAACCCATTGAAATTTTAAATTATAATCTCCAAGAATGAATACATTTATGAAATCATTAACTAACATGATTATAGGAAACATATTTAAATTAAATTCCATAATAGTTATATATACAACATATTCATGATTAATGGGGTGCATTATCCAGAAATTCTTCATTGAAAAGATATTGTGATGAAGTCCCTTACCTCATATCTCATTCATTTCATAAATTTTTATATTCCTGAGAAATAATCATAGGTTAGTTTATAAATTATTTATAAACTTTGTAATTTTTATTAAAACATTTATAAAAATTATTAAAATTGTATAAACATTACCTAACTAATGATTTTCATATCAGATATTTTGTTTTTATATAGTACGTGAGTCAAATTGAACATGGTATGATGTTAGTATTTCTTGTAGTCATATATAAATGATCTATAAAATAATATTCATGAAATAAGAATAACATTAATAAATACATTAAACATTTACATAATAAAAAATATTATGGTAATGAAAAATAAATAACGTTATATTCATGGAGACGGTAGGTTGTGTGTATGCATAAGTGAACTTTTCCATTTTTCATTGATCACTACAAAAATAAATAATGTATTATATTACCTTTTCAGAATTATAATAACAGAAATACATAATATTAATTATTGATATATACTTATATATATCATAGAAGAATTGTAGTATATAAAAACAAATCATATCTCATTGTTGAGGTGATAGTTGAAACGTATAGACGAACAACATTATCAATTTTTGTGCATGGAATACAACAAAATAATATTTATATTATTACCTTATACTGATTAAATTGTCCCAAATATCACATATTAACATTAATTCTATCCTTATACCTAGTTATAGGAATCAATTATGGAAAATGAATTATATCAATTCATGGAGATGATAGTTCACGTGTACGCATGAATGATTAATTCCATTCCCATTTAATAGAAGTGGAGAATGATTTTTGGTGATTATATTTCCGTAACACAAATTATTACAATTATGATATGGGATTTTGTATTTCATCTGGTAATAAGAATATTGTATGGACATGGATGAAGAAATGAAATAGAAATAAATAATTAAAAATGTTACCTTACTTTACAGTGTTCACCATTCATAACACATTAACACATCGAAGGAGAGTTTTTTGACTAAAATATTTCATCTAGAATTACGGTAGGGATTATACGATGATTTTGGGGAAGATATTATCCAAACCAAAATTTTTCGGAACAGTTATTAATGGAGAGGAATTGTTGTCCATTTATAAGAGATGGGAGGGGAACACATTGAATTACTATCAATATTAAATAAATATACATTCATTTTAAATTTCAAATGATCCCAAACTGTTCCATTTAGAATATATAATTATGTTTCATCTAATTATTATCATTAATTAAAATTTGACATGTATTTTTTTGACATTATCATTTAAACCCCTTTTAACTCTTTTGAATTTATCCATTAATTCACAATATGATATATAAAATAATTAGCAAATACTATCAAATTACCAACAACATATACATTAATGAATGGTTTAGAAAATAATTTTTTATTGAATAATATATTTTTGAAAAATAAAAATTTTATTTAAAAATTTTATATTTTAAAATAAGAATTATGTCAATTTTGACACTATTCATTACATGAGATTTTTGAAAATCATGAAAACTAGATTCCTTAGCCTACGGGCCATGTAATCTCTGAGACAACGGGCCTTGTAAGGGTTCCCCCTCATCCCTTGAGAGGGGGGTTATCAAAAATAAATTAAAAATGAAGGCCTTCGGGCTATTCAGGCAGGCAATTACCATGATGTATGTAATATTTATTCCTTTCCATGGACTGTTAATATTTTTTTGATAAAACACACTTATCGCCATATTAAATTCATTTTAGAAAGAAGAGATATAATTATGACAGATTTGAATTTAATTTAAATTAAATGTTATAAATGTCATAATCACACCCTTTTTGCTTCCAAAAAAAACCATTCATTAGAATAAGGTTGATGGTCAATAATAACTCATCCAAAATTATTTGGACACGTTTAAGTTGAATGTGATAATATTATAATGTTATTTTTACCATTAATTACCCTATTTACTTTTAATCGGGGAATAATAAATTTAACTGTTACTATTCACCAAAAATTAATTTGATCATATTAGACCATATTTTTACTTCTGATTACTAGAATTATGACCATTTTTTAAAATTTAATATATATATATATATTAATTAGGATTAACACTAATCTCGATTATTGACCAAGAAAACATGTTTTTTATGTTAAATATTCAAAATATCACATTGTTTTTCTCTTTAATTTTAATTATAAATTTTTACCAATGATCTACATTGGATTAGATGAAAAAAATTATAATATTATTAAATATAAACATTTCAAAATTAAATGTAAATATATAAATAAATGATATGAAATTTAGTTTTGTATTAAAAATAATTTGTTTTATGTATTCCTTAATATATGAATTTTATCAGAAAAATAAAAATGATATATCGAAATTAAATTTTGATGTCCCTATTACGAATATTATGTTTATTTAGTCAAATATAAAATATAAATATGATAAAAACTATTTTTAAAATGTATCACCATAAAAATGTGGAAAATTTCATTTTAGACAATCATTCATTATATCCATAATTAGTTTATAATTATTAAAAGGCATAAAAAATGCTTAAGTTTAATTGTAATAAGTCGAAAAAATTTATATTTCATTTATATAATGAAAATATTGTAATTTTATTAGTTTATATACTTAATTATTCTCATTTAAATAGTTTTTTCATAAAAACACATCCTTTTTATTACATTTGTTTTTCTTAAATTTCATAATTAATTGTTCGAAAAGTGATTCATTATATAAACATGTGTACACCATATATTCATAACTATGATATGCATTTTCATTCCTACAATTCTAATGTAATTATGATTACTATCAATTTAAATCATAGTATTTGGTTGTTCATTTATACGAAATGTGATTTATCTTGAATGCTATTGAACATAGTGTTTCCATTTAAAAAATGTATTGTTATATTCTCCACCATTTTAAAATTACATCCTCTCAATTTTTAATTTTTCTTAAATATAAATGGTTTATGTATTCAAAATACCCTTATTACAATCCCACATCCGAAAATTATTAAAAAAAGAAAAATTAAATGAATGAAAGGATTGTAAGAAGGATACATGATATTAAACATTCTAGGAATCAAATAAGAAGACCTGAATATGGAAGAGAAAACTAATTATCATGTTCTGATGTAGAATACTAGAACACATTTTAAGGAATATGTTAATAACCACAATGTTATAATTTTTTTCAGATGAACGATCATTGTTATCGTAGTATGAAAATTAAACAAAAAAAATATGTTTTAGGATCATAGTTATAATGATTTGAATTATTTTTTGAAATTTTTATAGAACATAATGAAACATAATTACTTTTAATTAAGGGTTTTATCCTTTAACTAATTTCCAACACAAATCATATTTTTCTCCAAACTTTGAGCATTCAAGAAGATTTTTTTTTCATTCTTGAATCACTAAAATCAGTATCACGAGAATCACTTAGTCCAAAAAATATTAACAATATATTAATTGTATCTCCTAAAATTAACCAAAACAATAATAGTTAGTATCATATAATAGAATTCCCCTAAAAACATGTTATTATTGTAATGAAATTCTATGCTCCAAAATTCTAAATTTATACCAAAATAACAACGAAGGGAATTTTATAAATAATTGCCCACAAAACTGCTAAAAATTATTCCAACTAAGAATGAGACCCAAAAAATAGAATGATTATATGACATAGTATTCAAGGATAAATTTTTCCATTTATATCCAATTAATATAAATAACTATTAATGTTTGATATCAAAAATGCAAATTTAAAAATAAAATATTCTTAATGTTAAGTTATTCATTTCGATAAATGACCCCAATAATCATATGTCAACAATAAAACCATATATTCTTCCAAATTAAAATTCGGGGATCTCTCCTAAAATAAATTATCACACATGTATATTTTACATAGTCATATAGGGTTTCAAAAATAGTGAACATCATCAAAAATAAAAATTCCCAAATTATTCCCAAATCATTTTCTAATTCCAAAGACATCCATTTGATAAAAAATAAGTTCCTAGAATAAAGTTCATTTTATTCCATAAACTCAATTATCTATGTAAATAAATTAATACTAACCAAGTACATGACATAGGCCAATGGTAGGATATTCTCTATTGTCTCCCTTCAATTTTGGGTATAATTTTTGCGGCCTTGTTAGTCACAATAGGTTATTAGATGTCATGTGGGTTTACCTCTTTCTAAATCTATATCATTACTATAAAATTTTTAAAAGGAAGAAAAATTTCAAAAACAACCATAACATGTCCTCAAAGTTTATCTCATTGATATTATTTTTAATTAGAAAATTACATATCGCTTAATTACCAAAAAATAAATATATATCCAAATTATCAATAATCACATTGTAATTTCAGAATATAATTCCTAAAAAGGGTTTTCTAAGACATTAAACCTATGATAATCCTTAATAATTTAATACCATGATGATATCCCAAATTCATAAGAAAAAATATTAATCTCGAAATTTCTCTAAGACATTCCTTTGATATAGTCAATAAAGAAACCGACCGTAAATAAGTCATATTATAGAGTTTTTTAACTAGAATTAAATTTATATGATCTTTTTAGTTAATATTTTTAGATATTTATGATAAAAAATTATTTTTTAGACCGATACATTACAACTGTTTTGTTGTACTTGGTCTCCACTATTTAAAGCAAAGGATACCCTTTCAAAAAAAATATGGCTTATCTTAGAAAATTATCATAAATTTATTCACCAGAACATCTTGACAGTCCAAATAAATCTAAAGGGTGGTGAATAATTTTTAAAAATTTGGGATTATCATAGTATCTCAAAAAGGAAAATAAATAAAATGAACACCATTAGTCTATTGATAACATGGTATCCTATTTAATATTATTTAAGATAATGAAACAAAACATTTTCACATGAATAAAACACACAAATTTTGAAAAAATAAAAACAAATTCTTAAAAAATTTAGGTTACTTAGTGAATCATATTCAAAAAAAAACTTTAATACCAATTTTAATTGAAAAAACATATGGCCAAACTCAAATATTATTATTAACCAATTAATTTGAGATCAATAATGAGTATCACCCTTCGTATAAGTTATTTCAGGCTCACTCATGACTGATAATTGTGTTTATCCCTTCATATAAGCTATAACGGGATCACTAATGATATATTATGGGGATCAAACCTTCATATAAGCTATATCAAGCTCCCCCATTTCATATAATGTTCATATACCATTTAACTAATTAAAACATTTCATCAAAGAACACTTTTAAAGGTCTAGTCTAATCCCATTTGAAAAACATATTCTTATAAAAATATTATTTCAATTTAATAATCATGATTCAATTCCAAGACTCCCAAAAATTGAATATGGTATTTATTTTATTATTAAAAGAATTAAGGAATATAGTGGAAGCCAATTATCAAATAACCATTCTGGAAACAAATAATCTATTGTCACTGTATATTTTTAAAAGTAAAATATTTCGGTTTTCTATCAAAATAATTCTTATAAAACATGTAAAAGCATTCCATTTGACAATATTTTAATTAAATTCAATAATATGTGAAAATATCCATTAATTTTTGTTTTTATCCGTATAATATATATGTAAATTAATATTAAGAAGAAAAATATTTGGTAATTATATTTTTTAACTCTCTAGGTATCCAATGCCTCTTTAATCAATTGAATGTTAATATTCATGATTTTGAACGTTTACCATATCATTAAAAATAGTATTATAGATAACATATAGATTATAATAGTCTTAGTGTCTATATATACCCCATAAAAATAATATTGTTGTGTATTATCAAGAAATGCCAAAATGGAAGAAGATTGATATGAAGTCCCTTACCTCGAGTATAATTCATCCCATACATTATTTCTCATAAAAAATAATAAATATAAGATAATTTATTCTATTTTAACATCCCATGATTTCACGGTACACTTTGAAAAATATAGTAGCGTGTGTTGTATGCAATATCGAGTTCTAACACACCACAACCAATCAAAGTAGCCATTATGAATATTCATACCGATTTTTTAAAATTTTATAAATTTTATATTTCAAAATGGAATTCATTTTTTGATTAATAATATATAAATTATCATCGGGGGAAATATTTGTAATTTTCTGATAACTTTCATATTTTGATGAATAGTTAAAATTACTAAATTTAATTAAAAACAACTTTTTTAATCGAAATAGTTAATAGTGATAAATTATAAATTTGACTGATTTTAAAGTATAATTAGATTATATTTTTAAAATTTAATACAATGTTGGTCATTGAAAATAATTTCACATTTAAACTGGACATAAGAAACAACCAAACTTTTGATAGTTATTATTTCTTAAAAACACAGTTTTTGTTTTAGAAACAAAAATTAAAATTAAATTTAAATAAATTTATGCCACTTCTATGTTTTTAATTTAGAAAAATGGATTCCATATTTAGAATCAGGAGGTCCAAATTGTGTAAATAGGTTTCTTTTATTTTTTATCATTTTGAAAAATTATTTCGGTTAATATTTTATTTACCATGGTTAAAGGGAAAATCTGGTAAATTAGGGTAAAACAATAATATTATAATAATGTTAAATTACCATTAAACGTGTCCTAACCTTATGTATTGATACATGTCCAACCATGGGAATATTTGGGTCAGGATTGTGTCCCCATGGAGCCAATTGTAATTGATAATGACACTTTATATTAATTATGTTAATGTAAATACAAAAATGACAAAAGCATATATATTTTAGAAAAACAATTTTCACATAGGGTTATATATGTTATATTTTCACTATAAATATTAATAATAAATATAATTATATTTCCTACCTTATTGTATTTTATTTATAATTTTTAGACATTGAATAATTAAATTTATTTATGACACAATAATGAAGATTTATTTTTCATATTGATGAAATAATCAAATAATTTTTATTATAAATGTTATGATAAATATAATTTAAATTTTTGATGGCATCCAAGAATTTTATTGGTTAAAATGACATTTTAGGATTACTTAAATTATTTTCTTTGGAATCAATAAAGTTTTTAATACTTTAAAAAAAATCAATTATTAAATAGTGTCAAAATTGACATAACTGAGTTTTTAAAACAAATATGATATTATTAATTTATATTCTATTCCTAAAAATATTAGGATCAGCCAAAATACATATATAATGATAGGTGTATCATTAATGGAATACTTGGGGGGCCCTTTGGAAGTATATAGTATGTTTATTAATTATATTATATAAAAATACAAAGAGACTTGGTAAATGTCCAACTATTTATCTAAGAGTTAAATCAAAAAATAAATTTAATATAGTTACACAAAACTCTCTAAACCCTATTGGTTAAGTGGTTTTAAACCTATCCCCACCCTAACCTTTACATAATCCACTTTGGAGCCATTAGAAACCGAATATAAATTTATTATAAAATAATATTTCTAGCTTTTCTGAAGGTCCCCCTTACCCCTCATATAAAAGGGCACACACCATACTCAATAATTCACACATTCAATGGATTTTGGATCAGCCAAACCCTGACCAAATATCCTCTAAAATTCCCTCAATTAATCATAGATTCCATAATTTGGTCATAATTCTATATTATGGACACCTTTTGATCAAATAAAAATGTAGAACCCATAGAAGAGGTAATAATTTCACCACCCTCTTTCAAGTTATTTTGTTCTTCCACTTATCCTTTTTTGTTCATTCAATTATAAAATAATAACTCCAGTATCATATATATACTGTGAAATTAAAATTTATATGGTACATTAATCTTCAATATTTTATCCAGCCTTTGAATTACATGCCACCATACGTGCATACGTACAGAATATTGACTCCACGACGTGGTGTAATTGTTATTAAATAATTTATTCTCTGAATGGATATAAAAATGTTTTGTAAATCATGTAAATATTAAATATAAATAATAATTATTCTTTATATATGATATAACATCCAATTATATTTTATTTTATTATCAAATGTGTGATATTTTCACTCTTGCATACGTACAGATTACTGTCTCCACAAACGCGATGAGATTCATTCCCCATTATATACATTGAAGAATAAATTTCATTTGATGATAAAAAATAATGTTTATAGACATGATATCATTAAGGATATGAATATTATACATCCCATCCATAACAAATATTTCTCACATAACAAATAATATAACGGATAATGAATATGTTAACACCTGAAACGACGATAATACTAAGATATTATTAACATATCAATTTTAAGAGATCATTTATGATATCATATTAATTTAAATAATTCTTATATAATTCAATAAAAATTATTTCAACTTTATAAAGTAGGGGAAACTACCCTCGACCAAGGATAAAATACAAAGTAAGGGGTTTCTTATCTCACTTCTAATTCGGTGAGATATCCATTGTTCACCACTTTTTTATTGCATGTGGTGTCTTTATTGCGCATGATTGTATTAATTATGTAATATAATTTAATTTATGGATATTTAAATCATTATTTTATGATCTTTCTTTCATGGTTGTATGTTTCGTATGTTACCTAATCGATAAGGGAATTTGAAATTTTAATTTTCCCTCATTCAGCTTTATGCATACTTTGTTGGTTTTTTTTACTCCAAGATTATGTGTGGAATCACTATTTATTTTCTTATGTCATAATTTCAACTCCCCTTTATTTGAATATAATTTTAATACACATAATAACTTCATTGATAAATTCTAAAGTCATCGATATGAACTTGATAAGAGTTATTTTAACTCAATATCCATTTGTTGAGTTAAATATCCAATTCATTGGTGTTTTTTTACAAGAATATGTGTGAATTTTCTCAGATTGATTTACCCTGAATATCCAATCATAATGAGTGTATTTATATTTTTCAGACATAATTATTTCTTTGTTTTATCCTTAACCTAATGATACAGTCTTTATAAAATATTTCATCTCAATTTACATTCTATAGAGACTTATTTATTGTTATACAACAATTCACTTTTAATTGGTGAATATAATCTAAGTTGATAGATTATATCATGAATTCCATTAATAACATGATACTATAATGTTTTGATTACCTCAATTATTTGTAATAATGTGCCTCTCTTTTAGCGAGGAACTCTAACTAAAATATCATTTTAAAGGTATTAACGAATTATTATTCGAAATATTTCTCATTAATGTCCATGTTTTAATAATTGTTTTAATGATTTATTTATATAGACATTGAAGATTTAAAATTAAAATTCCTTTTAAATTATTCAAAGTGTTTTGGAACACATTGATTTAAAAAAATTCTATTTTTAAATGGCTCATTGACAAATAGGGTGACTTTTAAATGATTTCAAGAAAAAGGGGGATATTTGTCTCTAATAGTTTTGATGATTATTTTAATATATGTAAATATCCTACATTATTCTCTATTAAGGGTAATCTGTTACAATACAATCTTCAATATTGTATTGAATGATTTATGTTTGACTGTGGATGTGCAATTTTTTTCCATTCTTGGTTTGTGGATAAAGTATGGACATTACATATAATTGTTTTAATACGAATGTTTATGTTATGTTTAAATCTGTTCATATAAGGAATGCATTGGACATATTAAGTGATGGGTGGAGCCCGATATAGAACCATAATTCATCAGTATGTCTCATGAGACAAACTAGTGTCTTGACTCAATCCTATGAAAAAATATTATTTGTAGTCTTGGCATGAGGCCATGACTTTGTGGTTATGTTAGTCTGGAATTATGCATTCCATCACTATGAAAGTGTTTATTGATATTTTATGTGATTATTCGATTATTAGAATATCCATATGAATATGTAAGTAGAATTATTTTATTTTATATCTGCCATATTATACTGACGTTCATGTTTAAAACACTTTTGTTTTAGTTATACACTACCATAAATGATTATGATTAATTATGAAAGTTTCTACTATATTTTATCCTTAATGGGAATCTAAGCTCACCATTTTCTATGTTTTTTTCCTAGGATGTGAGTATGTATTTTATAAATGACCTAGATGGTTAGTACAAGGGTATATGTGTGTGTTTAATGGAGACAAGATGTTGTTGTAGTTTTCTACTTTATGATGTAATGTAAATATTATGAATGTTTCTTGTGATTCCAAGGCTACAAAACGAATCTGTTTATCGAGACATGATCTTTTGTGATCATGCCAATGTTACATAACAATGCACCACCTGTGGTCCTCTGGGGCCGGGGTGTTATAGTTAGTATCAGATGAAGTTTAGTTAAATCCTTGGAAAATAGATGTAGATAAACCCTAATTAGAGCACATAGACCTAAGATTGTCTTTGAGGATTAGAAAAGAATAACTTACTAGATTTTTTTTATTGTAGAGATTTTGTGTGTTTTATGAGAAATAAATCCCTGTTTGGATACGAGGTGGTAGAGGAGGCTCTGGCACAGATATACATAGGGGTAAAACCCGAAAACACCGCTTTGAGCAAAACATGAATGGGAACTGGTGCACGACAACAGGGCTTGCTGCACTCTTGGTAAAGAAACTCATAGGAGATATGCTTAGGATAATTTATAATTTATTTACAAACTTATTTGATGTATTTTAATATAAGAGGAGAGTGAATGTAATTTTTAATCCTATGGTGTTTATAATTAATTATATGGATTCTTGATATTTTCTAAATGATTTTATGACTACTGTTACTCACACAATGCTTTTTTGTTTTAGTCAATTGCTGGATTCCAAGGAATTCATAGTAACATTGATAATTATGTAAAATATGGGAACAATGGTAGAAATGAGTAAGAAAATAGAATGTTGATAGGAATAAAATATATCGTGTTCATGCCAAATCATTTTTCCAAAAATATGATCAACCACATATATATCACCGAACTCCCAAACTCAACAAAAAATTGAAAGGCTATAAATGATAAGAGCTCCAGTAGTGGATAATGTGGATAAAATAATCCTCAATTTCCATCATACTGGTAATGTGGAAGGAGACTACCAGGAAGTGTCTCAATGGAACAAAGAAATGCTTTATGTGGGGGAAAGAGGGAAATAATGTGAAGAATTGATGAGGAAAATTGAAGAGTGCTATGGATGAAAATAAAAATGGCCCCAAGAACCCATTTATAGTCATTTATTGTAAATTTAGGGTACCATTCTATTTCCCAAGTGAATGCCCTATTATATAGGATATTATATTGGTTAGAGAAGAAGCAAAATGGAAATAAATGGTTGGAGAAATTTCAAAAAGTACTAGAAATCATTATTGATGGGGTTACATTGGAATAATATTCTCTTTTATTTGTAACCATGCAGCTTTTCATGTGAAAATGACATTTTAGGAAGACTTAACTTTTCTCTTGTGGATATAGTTATAAATCACCATTTGGTTTTATATGACCATTGGGTTTGAGGCAATTACATGTTATTATATTTTGGTATGAAAATGAAATTTATGAGGTAACATGTGTGGTTAAATTATGTTATGTTTATTTTGAAGAATTTATCCCATTTTGGTAATGTTTTAAAATATAGTTTTTGAAAAAGGACAACACGCAGACCGTGTGACAACCGTCGCGTCAGACAAAGTTGTGGGAATCGAACCCACAACCAAAGTGTGATTGGGATTTATTGCCTACCACTGGACTACGTGAAGTCCCTAGTTAGTGGTACTATTTATTTTCTAGTTTAATGATTTTATTGATAAAAAATAAGATGATTTGGGATCTTATGTATTATCAAATTAATACCGTTAGTATAGGAAAATTATTTGGTGATTAACTGATAAATGTTATTTTGGAAGATGTTCACTTTGTTAGGAACACTATATTCCCATGGAAAATATAATACTATGGGATTTCCATTGAGGAGTAATATTGGATTTTTATGTATTTTTTATTGTGGATTTATTGTTTTTTGGGTTATTTATGGAAAAGATTAACCAATAATAGATAATAAGTTATTAGGTTAATTTCTTTTACGTGTGTGACCTTAAGAGTAGTTGATGTCATTTGGAGATACAATTTAACGTGGAATAATACACAACCAAATTCTCTTATGTTTTGGGTTTTAATATTAGTTTTGATTATAATGAAGGATTTTAAGGACAATTATTTATTTAATGGTATTTATTTAACTTTGGGGTTTTGTTGGTATAGTTTTAGAAATTATGATTAGTGTTTTTTTTCTCTAATGGAATATTATTTTGTGGGATCATCAGATCTTATAATAACCGTTTTGGTTTTTACTAATCATTAAATAAAAGGTAAATATATAGTTTATCCTTTGTGGATCTTGTGATTCTATAGAAGTTTATTCTAGCTCTTCCAGTGTGACCATATATTCTTGAGTACTCATCGTTTAAAAAAAAGTGTTAGTGGTCTAAATTTTTTAACGAATGAAATACTATTTAAAAAGTAAGAATATCTCTTTATATTCTTAGTCAATATCATTAATTAATTAATCATTTTTATGTAATGTAACATAAAAAATAATATTGTCTGTTTACTATTCATACTGAGAGACTAATGATCGTTTGCCCCATCACAAGTTTGTGGTTTTCTTTTTGTTATTTTTATCCTGATCATGTTTTCTGCCCCTCTCCATCAGAACATGTCACTTATTTTATCATCCATATCCATGATGTCCCATATGTAATCCTAGTATAGGTTATCTTGGGTGACCTTTTTACTTCTCTTTCTTTCTTATAAAGTGATAGTTTTATTTACTCTTTTTCCATTGTGGTACTTTCCGTTATATTCCCAAGACCAATTATAAAAATTTCAAGTATCTATTTTGTTTATCGAGGGGAGAATGTAACACCCCATGCTTCCATGGTATGCTTTTAATAATACAGTAGCATGTGTGGTACGCAACTTTGAGTTCTAACACACCACAACCAATCCAAATATCCATTATGAATAGTAATACCCAATTTTTTAAATTTTTAAAAATTTAACATTAAAAATGGACTTCTTTTTCTTATTGGTAATATTGAAATTATTTTAGGGTGAACTTTTTTTACTTTTCTTATAACTTTCATAATTTGATGAATAGTTAAAATTACTAAATTTTAATTTTAAAAACCATTTTTCAATAAAAATAATTAATAGTGATAAATTATGAATTTGAGTGATTTTAAAGTATAATTAGATTATAGTTTTATCATTCAATCCAGTGTTTTTCATTGGACATAATTTCACATATAAACATGACATAATCAAGTGTTAAACTTTTGATAGTTATTATTTCTTAAAAACACTCTTTTTTGTTTTAACAACGGGAATTAAATTTCAATTCCCATCTACCACTTATTTGTTTTGAATTTAAAATAAATGATTCCATATTTAGAATCAATATGTACAAATTTTGTAAATAGTAAACTTTTTTTAGACATTTTGAACAATTAATTCGGTAAATATTTTTTTACCATGGTTAAAGGGTAAACCCAATAAATAAAGGTAAAATAATAATATAATAATAATATTAAATTAACCTAAAACGTTTCCTAATATTATTGGTTGACACATTTCTGACCATGGGAATATTTGAGTCGATTTTGGGACCCCATGGAGCCATTTATAATTGATAATGACAGTTTATATTTAATAAGTGAAAGTAAATACATAAATGACATAAGCATATATCTTTTAGAAAAACAAATTTACATAGGGTTATATATGATATATTTTTTACTATAAATATTCAATAGAAATATATAAAATATTTCCTACATAATGGTATTTTATTTATAATTTTATACATTGAATAAATAAATTTATTTATGACATAATAATGATGCAGTATTTTCCTTATTAATGAAAGAATCAAATAATTGGTATTATAAATGTTATGATAAATATAATATGAAAGTTTTGTTAAAATCCATGACTATTATTGGTTAATATGACATGTTAGGATTTCTTAAATTAATTTGGTTGTAATTAATAATTTTTTTAAGACTTTAACAAATATCAATTATTAAATATTGTCAAAATTGACAAAAATGAGTTTTTTTAAAAATATATTATATTATTAATTTATATTATATTAAAAAAAAATTATGGTTTGGAAAAAAGTATTATATAATGATAGGTGTATCATTAATGGACCACTTTGGGGCCTCTTGGATGTATATAAAATTTTTACTAAAAATATAATATAAAAATACAACGAGACATGGTTAATGTCAAACTATTTAACTAAGAGTTAAATCAAAAAGATAAAGTAAATATAGTGAGCCAAACCTGTATTAAACCTTTTTGGTAAGTGGTTTTCGACCTATCTCCACCTTAAAATTTAAATAATACACTTTTAATCCATTATAAACCTGATATAAATTTATTATAAAATAATATTTCTAGCTTTTTCTATGGTGGCCCCCACCCCTCTTATAAAAGGGCCCTCCCCCTACTCACTAATTAACTCCTTAAAGCCTTTTTTCTCGGCCAAACCTAGCCCAAATATCCTCTAAACATCCCTCACTTAATTATAGAGTCCCTCTTTTGGTCAGAAAGAAAACATAAGGATCCCTTTTGATCAATTAAAAAGGAAGAACCCAAAGAAGAGGTAATAATTTCACCACCCTCTTTCAAGTTCTTTTCGTTTTCCACTCCTTCTTTTTTGTTATTTACATTATAAAATAATAACTACAATATCATATATATACTGTGAAGTTATTATAAATATGGTATATCCATCTCCATTATTCTATGCATCCTTTGAATAACATGTCACCATACGTGCATACGTATGAATTACCGTCTCCACATAGTTGTGTAATTGTTATTCAATAACTTATTATTTGAATTATTATAATAATGACTTGTAATTAATTTAAATAATAAATATAACATGATAATTATTCAGTATATATTATATACCATCCAATTATATGTTATTTTAATATCAAAAGAGTGATATTGTCGCTGGTTTGTACGTACGGATTACAGTATCCACGAACGCGATGAGATTCATTCTCCATCGTATCCATTCAAGAATAAATTTAATTAGATGATTAAAAATAATGTTTATAGACATGATAATATTCTGGATACAAATAATATACACCCATCCATAACAAATATGTCTCAAATAACAAATAATATAATGGATAATCTATCTATTAACGCCAGAAACGATGATAATACTAAGATATTATTAACAAACCAATGTTAAAAGATCATATATGATATCATATTAATGTATATAATTCTTGTATAATAAAATAAAAATTATTTCACCACAATACATGAGTTTAACCTACCCTAGACCAAGTGAAATGGAAAATGTATGGGGTTTTTAATATCACTTTTAATTCCGTGAGATTTTTATTGTTCACCACTTATTTTTTGCATGTGGCGTGTGTACTGCCAATGATTGTATTAATTGTGTATTATTCTTTAATTTATGGATATTTACATCATAATTGTATGATCCTTATTTCATGGGTGAATGTTTCGTAAGTTAACTAATCGATAAGGGAATTTGAAATTTCAATTTCCACTCATCCGTCTATACACATACTTCATGGATTATTTTAATCCTAGATTATGTGTCGAATCACTATTCATTTTATTATTTCATAATTTCCACTCCCCATTATGTGAATATAAGTTTGATACACATAATTACTCCATTGATAATTTCTCAATTCATCGATATGAACATGATAAGAGTACTTTTAACTCAATCTATATTTGTAGAGTTAAATATACAATTCATTGGTGTAGTTTTTATAAGAATATGTGTGAATGTACTTTGATTTATTTACCATAAATATCCATTAATATTGAGTGTATTCATAATTTTCACACATAATTAGGTCATTTCATTATCCAAAACCTAAGGATATAGTCTTTATAAGAGATTTCATCTCAATTTACATTCCATCGAGACTTCTTTTTCGTTATACGCCAATTCACATGTAATTGGGGTATATAATGTACATTGACATAGTATATCATGAATTAATTTATTGTTATGATATAATAATTTCTTGATGACCTAAATTTTTTGTAATAATGTTTCTCTATTTTAGTTAGGAACTGTAACTAAAATATCATTTTAAATGTTTTAATTATTTATTATTCTAAATTATTCTCATTAATGTCCATGTTTTAAAAATGATTTTAAGTATTTATTTATATGGACATCGATGTTTTAAAATAAAAATTCCTTTTAAAATTTTGATACTAGTATGGGACACTTTGATTCAAAAAAATCTATTTTTTAATGGCTCATTGACAAATAGTGTGACTTTTAAATGATTTCAAGAAAAAGGGGTATATTTTTCTCTAATATATTTATTAATTATTTTCATCTATGTACATATTATTCATTATTCTAGATTGAGGATAACCTGTTACAATAAAATATTTCATATTGTATTGAATGATTTGTGTTTGAATGTGGATGTGCTATTTTTATTCCATTCGTGGTTTGATAATAAAGTATTGACATTGCATATGCTAGTTTTAATATGAATGATAATGTTATATTTAAACCTGTTCTTATGAGGAATGTATTGGACATCATAAGTGACGGGTGGAGCATTCTATAGCTCCTTGATGCATCCACAGTTCACATGAGACAAACTAGTGTATATGTGGTCATAATTAAATAACATCTAGAATGATATTAATGGAAAAGGAATCACTTTCATACATCGTATATAATATTAAATCAATCCTTTAATTGGGGTAATGAAAAATTAAAAACATTATAATCATGTTGATTGTTGGTCATACGAACACATGAGTAATGTTTTAAATTTTTCATTAATTATTTTTCTAATTTTTTATGTATTGTTATGACATTAAATAATTATCATAAAATCGTTAATATAATATTAATAATTTAAATATACTTATATATATATATGATATAAGTGATTTAGTAAATAAAAAAATCACATCCCTTTGTGGAGGTGATACTTCACACGTACGCATGAAAAACATTAAAATTTTTATGTTAATGAAAAGAAATACCATAATTGGTATTTTATTATCTAATAATGATTAATATCTCATAAATATCATATTAACAATTTAATTCAATCATTATTACTAGTCATGAGAGACAATTAGAGGGAACTGAATATATCAAATTGTGGATGTGATAGTTTACACATACGAACGAAAGATTATTTCTTTTCCCATTTAAATAATGTTGAGATTGATTTTGGTTATTATATTAACATAATAAAATATGATTATATTAGGGATATTGGTATCATTATTTTATCATGTATGAATATTATTTGAAGGATGTGAAAGAATAAATAAAATAGAAATACATAAATAAAAACTTTGCATTTCCTTCGGATGAGTACATTTTATAACAACTTAACACCTCTATGGAATGAGTTATTAATAAAATAAGGATTCAAGAATGTAGGGATTGATTTTATAATGTTTTTTGGGTATATATTGTTTAAAAAAAATGGTATTTGAAGTATGTGTAATTGATAGGAATGGGTTATAATTTATTATATAGTGGTGAGGAACTATAGAAATAATTAAATTTTTTAAATTAATATAAAAAAATTTATATTCCAAATGTTCCAACAGATATTTATTTAAATGTTATGATGATTTTGTTTCAAAAAATCATCATAAAATATAAATTAGGCTCATATATAATTTTTGTCTGAATTTATGTTTTTTATTATTTCTATATAATTTAATTAAATATCTTCTGTAAACTCTTTATAATTCCAATTTTTACACATATCATTTGAAGACATATTTTTATAAATCAAAACATCTTTATTCAGCAAATAAATTACATTAAAACAATTATTTCATTACACAGTCATCTAGACATGTTTTTATCACATGAATTATATCATATTATATTTTTATTATTAATAATAATATAATTTATTTTATGATTTTGTTAATAAATATACTACTGAATCATTTTTGTGTAACAATTGAATTCAATTATTTAATTACATAAAATTATAAAAAACCATGATGTATTTAATTTGTTTATATTTATATTGAATTATCATAGTCAATGATATAACTTATTTAAAACCATATTATATATTTTTTTAAGAAGAGACTTATTTTTGATGTATTGGCCTTTACTTTAAATTATATCCAATAAATGTCATCATCACTACCAAGTGGCCGGAAATGGTCACAATTTTAGACCACTGATTGTGATGGTTGATAATAACTCATCCAATAATAATATTATATATATCAGGGTAATATTTTAATATTATTAAATAATATTATTATTATTTTAATCGTTCCATTTATTACATTTTTTTAATTTTAACAATGGTAAATAAAATATTAAAGATATTATTCACTAAAAATTATTTTCATCCAATTGGACCACATATTTTATTCTAATAAAAACCATGTGTTCCCATTTTTTAAATTTATGTAATATAATTTGTCAACATAGGTTTAATAGAAATCTTGTTGAATGATCGTGAAAATCTGTTTTTTATGTAAAATGTTCAAAAGTTCACAACTTTTTTCAATTTAATTATAAATAACAATACCATCAAGTGAACTAGGTTTCATTAACAAATAATAAAATCACATAATTATAACTTAAATACATTTAATACAATATTCTAACAATATAAATTAATTATATTATATTTACTATTGATCTAAAATAAATCACTTATCATTGTTCATTAAAATATGAAATGTTTCAGAAAAATACTATAAATTTTTAAATCTAAATTTGGATGTCCTTTTTCAAAATAATTATAATATTTTTCTACATAGAACATATTAATGTGTAAAAATATATTTAGAATGGGTTCACCATTATAATGTGGTTAAATTGTATTTTTAAAAAAATAATTATATCCCAAAAGTTCTAATTGTTCATATAAAATGTCTAAAAAACATTAAATGAATCTAAAAAATTAGATTCAATTTATATTTAATTATTATAATCCAACTTAGGATATTTTATTTATTTTATATACATAATTGTTTACATTTAAATTGTTTTTTATAAAAGGTAATTCTTTTTATTCAATTGGTTTCTATTTAATTTTTTAATTAATTTTGTAACCAATGAATCTCTTTAAAAACATGTGTAAACAATATTTTTGTAATTCAATAAATAATTTTAATTACTATCATTCTTATAAATATATGTCAACTATCACATTAAATAAAAATATTAATTTTTTCATTTTAGCTAAATGTGTTATATCTTATATGCTATCGAAGATTATGTTCCAATTTACAAACGTAGGATGATACATTATAAATTCGGATGAAGATTGTATAGTTAAAAGGGTTTCCTCTAGGAACACAATCTGATTTTTTCCACTAATTTTAATGCATCATTTATCATATTACCTACATAGTGGTCATTTTATATTCCATTCTTGGATAGTATTAGACACCTTTGGTGGTGGCCTTCTATGTTTTAATCACCTTCTATTTGGTCTTCATTATGGTACATGGATAACAATCATGGGTAATAATAGTGGAAAATGTATGCTCCCAACTATAGATTATCTATTTCTGATTTATGAATGAATAAAAGACAATACGAATAATCTAGTTCTCATGATTCTATTTGAGTTTAGTTTTTTGGTCTCATATACTTTTTTATTGTATTTTATGATGTATACCTTATTTAAATTAATTTTAAGATTCTAGGCATTATTATTAATTAAATAAAAATGTTTATTGTTTTCATGACCCCCTCCCCACAATGTGTACCCCTCCAGGTATGAAAATGCGAGAAGGGAGATAATGACCCCCGAGTCCCACCATGAGTAGGACCCGGGATGGTGACTTGAACCGAGGGTATAGTAAACACACAGATGGGAGGCATTACCCTCTAAGAGAAAACATGCCGAATAGAGAGATAAGATAGATAACAAGAAACACCAACATAGAATAGAAATATAAAAGAAAACCCTAGTTCAAATATGTAATTTCATGCAAAAGTTATACATCTAGAAGGGGAAAATTGAAAGTACCAAAAATAATTAAAAATAGCAGCAACCATAGCTCGAAAAGAACCTACAACCCCAATATTGTTGAAACTAACATGATCTACAACCTAATTCAAGTTTCCTGAAAAAAAAAACAGTTTATATATACATAGGGTGAGTATAATAATATACTCAGTAGGATCCTCGCCGAAGCCTCTCATGCAAATATAATGAAAGCATGAAAAATCATTTTGAACAACAAGTGAAACTAACTCGTCACCTAAAAAGGTATACTATGATCAGTACCTCACCATAACCACTCTAACCAAGGAATACATATAATACAATAAAATATAATAAAGAATATCAAGGGTACCTTACTACTACTTCTCCAATGGTTTCCCGCTACTCCAAAACATCTTACATTCAAAGCATCTCTATCTAAAAAGGCATGCGAATAGACACCTGGGAGAAACACCAAAATACGAACCTCATTCCAAGAAACCAATAAATCCACGAATGAATGTAACTAGGTAGATTAGGGTAGCCACCATATCTCGCATAACATGTATCGTACGTTGGGTATTATACCTCAATCCATTAAACCCTATACAACGAGTAAGAATCCTCAAGCCATCACAACCTATAATTGTTACACTTATAGTAGCCCATGGGATACTATATCTAAAATATATGTGGGTGAAAAACCACAATCCATTATAGCCCTCTATACACATATATGGGTAAAACTAACCACTATTCCTACCATGACAAGTAGCTACAAAGAGAAGAGAGTGGGGCAAAAGGGGGTAGTCATCAATCAATCCTCCCAACAGAATGTTTGGGAAAATACCCCCATGACTTAGAATCCCCGAGGTGTCAGTTTACATTACTAACGAGTGGTGTAGCCTATAGAAACACAAAAATAATATAATATATTATAGCTCACAACCACACTATGGACAAAACCTAATCATAGACCCAAATGTAGCTAACATCTCTCAGACTCCAAGCTGCAACTTCAAGGACAAGGTATCATATATGCAAACAACCATTAAAAATGTGTCATTTCCTTACTTCATTCCCTTTTATGAGTTCCACATTACGTTAATTAAATCGTTATACATTAATTAACCATATAAAATTCCAAATTATATTTCAATAGAATGAAACCCAATGTTCACTGCCCCTTTAATATTACAACCTCATCATTATGATCTATAAAACTCGAACCCCATGGGATGACACCATTTATTCAATTATTCATTACAGAATAACATTCCCACATTCTAGGGAATTCAATAAAAAAATTCTATGCTACTAAACACTAGTGGGCTCAACATAGTGAGTAGATATACTACCCGTCAAGTATTTGTAACCTTTAACAAAATAGAATATCTACCCACCCTTGATATGTTAGACATGAAAATCACGTGGAATACCCCTCGCATCTTCACATCTTTCGGAAGAAGGTTATGAAAGACTAGCTGCCTTAGGTAGTGGATAATTTCAAAATAGTTATTCATCAAAAATAAAACAGAAAGCATCCAACAATCACATCTATCCAGTTTTATCATTCCAGATGTCCTCCACAACACCCACATACATAAACCAATGAATCTCACCACCATAGGTGTCATTTGGTACGACAACCAAAAGGCCTCCAAGCAACAACATATCGTAACATTAATCTAGGATCACATCACAACACAAGTATCAGGAAAACAAATATCTTAACAATTTTTCTCTTGGCCCTCTAAAAATCCAGAGGGTAATTCAAAACCCTACGAAGAATTATCTTTTTTCAAAAAACTGGTTCATTAATCCATCTTGGATTAACCAATTTTTATCCACTGGTTCCAAATTTGGGAAACCTAATAAGTGTGCTATTAGAAATAATTAAACATAGTTACTGTGCCGATTTTATTAACATCAATTTACAAAAAATCCATATTTGTTTACACGAACCTTTCTCATTATCATATCAGTTATCAATTAATCTTGTTTTATGTTATTTATCGATTTAGATCATGAACGAACAGCTATAAAAAAAGAATAGATATCACACTATCTAGGAAAAAGAGAGGAAAAACCATTTGATCCATATCAATATATGTATCCAGTTAAAATATTTACTATATCAATTCAATTTTCCTCTAGTTGGATAAATCATGCTAACTATAAAGAATCATGTAAAAGAATAAATAAGCAACGAATACCCTACCTCAAATTGGTTTTGACGATATTTATACGAGAACAGTCCACACAATGGATCACGATCACCTCCTCTTGCCACAACTGCATCCACTGGAGGAAGCCATGATATGACTGCACAAACCGATTCTTAATAAAACACCATTAGAATCATGGATATGATGTGCTATAATATAGAAAGAAGAAACATGAGAAGATGAACCCCAAAATAATGACGATAAAGCATACCATATATCGACTATTGATGGACACTTCATGGTTTCAACAAAAAAGGTGGTGCACTTTCTACATGAAGGATGTAGAGGGATACCAATCCACAGGGAACAGTTGGATCTCACAATTCCTACGAGATGAAGGAAATGGTTCAGAATCTCACACTAGAGAACAAGGAGGAAGAACAAGGGAGGAAGATATCCTGTCTCAATGAATATTCAACAGAGAGATGGATTTAAATTCACATCATTACACATTAAAAGTGGATCGAATTAAACCACACGATTTGACTTAGTAAAAACATTTCGAGCCTCTAGAATACATTATATTGGAGTTATGAACATTGAATCGTCCGTAAAGTCCTTAATAGATGGATTTAAATGCATTTTACATCCAAGGGAACATTAAAGGGGTGAAACTATTGGACGTTGGAAACACTGTTCACGAACTCTAAATTTGTAAATGGAAATAGAGTTTATCGATGGAACCTCACAATTCTACAAACACTATTTAGGAACAAAAAATTTTTAAATGTAAAGTGGTTACTGATGACATTGTTCAGCTAAGGGTACCGTTGCAATATTCACCTAAGGATACCGTTGCCCTGTTCATAGAAGGATACTAATGACACTGTTCACATATTGTTAACGATGACACTATTCAACTAAGGTTATTGATGCATAGTTCAAAACTGTCTAGCATTGATATTGTTCACCAAGGGTCATTGATGTCACTATAAACTTATAGTCACCATTGCACTATTCACAAAAGTTTATCAATGACATTGTTCACCTAAAGTTACCGTTGCACTATTCACCAAGGGTATCGTTGCACTGATCACATAAGGTTACTGATAACACTGTTCAGAGAAGGTAATCGATGAAACTATTTAATTTTGGTTACTGTTTCTGTTTTCACAACTATCTACCATTGGAACTATTCACTAATGGTCACCGATTTCACTATTCACATAAGGTCATCGATTACACTATTCACAAGGGTCTACCATTGAAATTGTTCGCTGAGGGTCACCATTGTCACTGTTCACAGATTCTTACTAATGAAACTATTCACAATGTTCTACCATTATAACTATTCACCGAGGGTCACCGATGTCAATGTTCACTAAAGGATATCGATGCACTATTCACAATGGTCTACAATTGCAATTGTTCACCAAATGTTACTGATGCATTGTTCACCTATGGTTACAATTGCACTGTTTACAATTGTCTACAATTGGAACTGTTCACCGATGGTCACCGATGGCACTGTTCACTTAGGGTCACTAATGAAAGTGTTCACAAAAAAGAAATATTTGGAAAAGTGTTGGGGATAAGTCACATTGACCTCCCAAAACACCTCTATCACATGATTTTCACATAGTAATGGAATAGAGTAATCAGGTCAATTATATTAGATACCTCTCAAAACATTCTTGTCCTTGACAATTCAAACCCCACTTAAACGGAATACAAAATGGGGTCTAAACAACCACCCATCGAGATACCTCTCAAAAGAGAGGAATCCACAAGAAGCAATTAAATAATCCATATTATAAACATGAAATGTCTAACTACATTGGGGAAATTGTTACATAAAAAGTGTTAACCATTAAAAAACTCTAGGTACTGAGCACGTATCATTGACTCATGTTCCTAGGTAATCTCCTCAATGCCACCATGTTTCCACAAGACACAAACTAAGGGAACAGAATACACGTGCGACATCTTCTATTTGTTGTCTTTGATCTCCACAGTTTTCTCCTCAGAGGTCGCATCATCATAAGCATCTATCTCTCCTCAATCGTTGACGTGAGAGTAATATTGTAGATAATGAAAGAGTTGTGATACATGGAAAACATCATGTAATCGGCTAATCAATGGGAGAAGTGCTACTAGATACTCCACAACTTCAACACATGATAACACCTTGAAAGGCCCATCATACAAAGGAGAAATCTTAATCCCATTACCTAACATTCACAGCCCACGATGGGGAGTCACCATCAAAAACACATGATCCCTGACAAAAAAATCCATGGATCTCTTTCTCTGATCATCATATGACTTATGACAATCTTGCACAGTATTGATCCACTCACTAATCTCCCAAACCATCTCTATTGTATTCTTTAATAGTTCTGGTCTGAGGGTTGTTGACACTTTGACCCAAGTCTAGCACAACAGAGAATAGAATGTTTGTCCATACAGGGCTTTAAATGGCGCCATACCAATGGTGGAGTAAAAAATACTATTGTATGCAAACTCCATCAAGGGTAAGTGCCTCATATATGAACCTGAAAAATCAATAACACAATATCATAACATGACTTCAATATTCTGGATGGTTCACTCTATCTAACCATCCAAATGAGGATGAAATGTTGTGCTAAGGAATAACTGAGAGTCGAATGCATGATGGAGATCTCTACCCTCCATAGTAGTAAATCAAGGATCTCTATCATCAATGATCATCCTTGGGACTCCATGAAGTCTCACCACCACCTCTAGATACATACTTGACAAAAGTTCCACTGAGATAGAGTCCTTGGTTGCTATAAATTGGGACGATTTTGTAATGTGATACACTACCACACAAATAGCATTAGGTCCTCCCAGAGGTCGACGTAAACTAGTACCATAGATTTGTCCTATCAATTCCTTTGAGGTGTCTCTAATAGTTGGATTAGAATTCCAGGAACACTGTGTTTGGCCTTTACCTTCTGGCAGACCAAACATTGAGACAAAAACTCTTCAACCACACGCATCAGACCAGTGCACCAAAATTGGCTTCTCAATGCTTGGTACATATTTTTCACTCCATGGTGAACCACTAAATGTGAAATATGAATCTATATATGAACCATATCGCACATCTTCAAGGGAACAAAAAGCCTTCTGTGATAGAACACTCGATGTTTTTCTTCCTCCAAACAACCATTAGGTGTCTCCCCACAAACAACTTGGTCTTTACACACCTCCACCTAAAGATCTCCCAAGTGGAAATATTCCACTTGATTCATGAGAAATGACTGCACCATCATCTAAAAAATGAATCTTCTTCCACAAACTTCTCCCAAATCAATATGTAATGTTGATTGTTCTTCCATTACTCTCCAAGAGTCTCCAGATTCAAGCACTGCTTCACTATGTGACTTTCGACTCAGCGCTTCAGCTAAAAAATGCCACTTTCAAGGTGTATATGACATTTCAATGTCATATAGCTTTAATAACTCCATCCACCGTGGTATTTGTAATTTAAATTCATGCTGGGAGAAAACATACATCAAACTCTTATGATTGGTGAAAACCAAATAGTGATCACCAATGAGGTAATGTCTCCAAAAAATCAGAGAAAACACTATAGATGAAAACTCAAGAACATGAGTTAAATATTTAGGTTAATTGGGACATAACTACCAAGAATCATAAGATACCGTTGAACTTTTTGCATCAGAACACATCCCAACCGCAGATGCGAAGCATCATAGAAAAAATCAAATTGAACCCCCTCAGCTAGAAGACAAAGAAGTGGATCACTTACTAACATCTATTTTATATACATGAAATCCGATTGACACTGATCAGTTCTTATGAATTCCTAGTCCTTCCTGGTAAAAGTTGTCAAAGGAGTCCCAACTCATGAAAAATCATCTACGAACTTCATGTAGTAGCATGTGAGACCAAGGAAACTTCACACCTCTGACACTATCTTGGAGGATTCCCAAGACATAACCTCTTTTATCTTAGATGGATCCACAGATACTCCTAGCTGGGACATAACATGCCCAATGAAACATACATCTTGAACCCAAAACTAATAAATCAACAAATTTATAATCATATGATGTTGAAGAAGAACTCCCAACACAATGTGTAGATACTCTTCTTGGTACTCCTCAGATGTGGAGTACACAAGGATGTCATCGATGAAAACAAATACAAACACGTACAGGAACTCATGAAACATAGTATTAATCAATCCCATGAACACAACTGGAGCATTCAACATGCTGAATGACTCTACAATGAAATCATAATGACCATAATGACAACAGAAAGCAATATTCTGGATATCCTCATACTTCAATCACATCTTATGATATCCTAACTGAAAGCTGATCTTTGAGAACCAACTTGAACCCTTATTTTGCTCGAATAGATCTTCAATCTATAGAAAAGGATATATATCATTTATTTTCATGTTGTTTATGTGAAAATAATCGACAAAAAACCCCATACTGACATCATCCTTCATCACGAACAAAACTTGTGATCCCCAAAGTGATAGACTTGGCTGAACAAAACCACACGGTAACAGACCATCATGATGTATATGTAGCTCCCATAACACATAAGGTTCCATCCAATATGGATACATAGATATGGGATACGCTCTTAATTGTAGGTTGATCACAAAATTGATCTCTTGTTGAGGGGTTAACGCAACAAACCTATTCTGGAAATACATTAGGGTACTCTTCAACGACCCTAGGAAACGCCAACTACTGAACCTTTTAAGAACTCAACATCATTTTAGCCATCATGGATGATAAATACGGAACACACCTATGACCCATCTGAGGATCACACATTCCAACAAACACAACTAATTCTCCATCCAAACCCAAGAAAATGACGTCAATTTTGATGCAATCTAGGATATCCTAAAATGAATACCACCAATCCATGTCAAGGATGACATCATATGGATTTATTTGAAAACATAATAAATCTCCCCACGATCGGTGATTCACCTACACTAGCTCAATGTTTATATATACATCAAACAAGTCAACTCGACTTCCAACTGGCGAAGTCAACACCAAGTGCACTAGAAGCCTCTCTACCTCAAGTCCCAAAGCATTGACAAGGTCTGATGATAGTAAAGAGTGTGTCACTCCTAAATCAATCAAGGAATACACTAAGGTAAATAACAAGAAAAAGGTACCTGGAACATTGTTTGGCTCGCCTGGAGATGGCAATGCTAGAGAATGAAGCTGACTACGGCCTTCTCCACAACCTATCATACCCTGATGACAGCCACCATCATGGCCAAACTCTCCTATGAAAAGACATTGAGCATCATAGGGCTGTTCTCAACCTACCCCATCTACCCTATACTGATCTAAATTTGGTGAAACCTACTGCAGCTACCTGGGTTGGAACTGCCTCAGTGGAGGAAGCTAGAGTGGAAAGCATGGTGCATTATGACTGCTCTGAATGGTCTGGCACTCCTGTTGCTGATGACCTCGACCACCACATGAAAAAGAAGCTCCTGGTCCCTTGTCATAGGCCTGAGAGTTTTTGCCTCAGGAAAAACAATATGTGAAGTGATTGGACCTACACCCGTCTGAACAAAAACATTTCAACCCTGAAAAACGGGAACCCCGAACAATATCAATACTTTCTGAATAATAACGATGACTCTCCTCTTATGATGATCTGGTTCTGTCCAAAAACATCTTGATAACCTCAACCCTCTCCACCACCATATGATATGTCTTCATAATAAATGTGGTGACCTATTGCTGGATCTATGGATGTAAAGCCTCCTCAAAATAACATGACCTATCCTCCTTATAAGGAATCATGTCCGAAGGATATCAAAAAAGGTTCCAGAAATGGATTCCAAACTCTCGCACACTGGAGCACCCTTGTGGAAGGGTAAGAAGCTCATAGTGACTGGATTCCTTTGCGATCGAAGACAGAAACTCAACTCTAAACTTGTCATAGAACTCCTCCAATGAGATCGATGACTCCTCATGATCACCAGGAAACAAGAACCACCACTGCCTCATTACTCCACATAGCAACATCATAACCAAGGTCACCTAGTGCTCCTTCCGAGAGCAGATCGAACTGAAGTTGATCTCCACCTCCTCTAACCAGTCTTCTGGGAGTGCATATGAAATAAAGCCCTCATACTTCTGCAGACTCTCACACTGTAACTCCCATAGTTTCTTCCTCCAGGTGTCATCATCGTCATCCTCCACCTTATTGTGATATGATTGAACAACATGTTGGACATATTCTATGCAATCCCGATAAGGCCATCGACCGGGATCCATATCTATAAAATAAAAAAATGTTAGGGCTCCTAAACATGGAATATAGAAGGATCTACATTATTTAATTAATTGGTTTCTTTTATAAATATTAGATTAACTTATCCCATGATCTACCCATTCACACATAGGAACAACGAAAAATGATGCATGATCATTTTGTAGGTCTCTACCGTGCAACTAGTATCACCTCGTTTAGTAGTCATTGAAAACAGAATGGTATGTGCATCAGATCATAGGAGGTTATGTATCAGCCAGTCTCCAGTGTTTACATCACTTTCAAAACGTGAATGATACCTTTTACCTACCACCCCAAGCAACCTCACATGTACCTAACTCCAAAATCCATTCTATCCTTCAACAAGAATGTTTATACCACTCTATCATGACCCCCTCCCCACAATGCTTACCCCCTCCAGGACATGCAATGTGAGAAGGGAGATAATGACACCCGACTCCCGCCTCTAGTAGGCCCCGGGATGAGGACTAGCACCGAGGGTATAGTAAACCCACTAATGGGAGGCGTTAGCCTCTAAGAAGATCCATACAGAAGAGAGAGATAAGATGGACACAAAACAACTCTAACTCAGAACTAAAATTTAAAATAAAATACAATTTCACATATTTAATGTTATTCAAATGTACTACAACTGGAATGAAAAAACTACAAGTACCTAAACAAATGTAAAAATCAGAGCATCCGCAATCCCAAAAAGCTCCTGCAACCCCAATATAGATGAAACAAGCTTGATCTCCAACCTACTCAATGTGGCCTGAATAAAAAAACAGTTTATATATATATATAGTGTTAGTATAACATTATACATAGAAGGATTCTCCCTAATTCCTCTGGTGAAAAAGTAAATAAATCATGCTATAGCACATGGAACAAAAAGTGAAACAAACTCATCTTCAAAACAAATATACTAAGTTCCCAACCAAACCATGGATATTATCACCATGTAACACATAAAATAATATATAATATAATAAATTATATCAAGGGTACCCCACTAATACTTTCCCATTGGTTTTCTACTTTTCCACATTGATGTACGTTGTAAGCATCTCTCTCTAAAAAGGCTTGCCCGCAGACACCAGGGTGAAGAACCAAAACATACACCTTATGCAACAAAACCACCACGCATACACAAGAATGTAACCAAGTAGTTTCCGGAAGCCTCCACATCTCACAAAACATATATCATATGTTAGATATTATACCTCAATCCATTTCGTCCCACACACCAAGTAAGGATCCTCTAGCCATCACAACCTATACAAGCCACACCAATTGAAGTCCATAGGATACTATATAAAGAAAATATGCGTGTGAATAACCACAAGACATTACATCCCGCTACACACATATATAGGGATAACTAACCACTATGCCGAATAGTACATGTTACTACCAAGAGAAGAGAGAGGGGCCAAAGGGGGTCTTCATCCATCCATCCTCCCACCAGAATGTTGGCGAAATCCCCCCAGGGTTCTGAATCCTTGGGGTGTTAGTATCCTTTACTAACGCGGTGTGGTCTCATTTAGAAAAAAAAGTACATAACATACTATATCTCACAACAACAATATGGGAATAACCTATTATGGGACTCAACTACTGCTAACGTCTCTTGGAATCTTAGCTACCACTTCTAAGTCTAGGCATCCTATAAGCACACAACCATTTAAAAATCATTATTCCCTTGCTTAGTTTACTTTTTAACTATTCCACATTAAGTTAATTAATTATTTAAAAATTAATTAACCATTTACAATTCAACAATATATTTAGTTATCATCACACCAAAAGTCCACTGCCCCTTTAAAATTACAACCTTATCATTATGTTCCATCAAACACCAAACTCATGGGTTAACACCATTTATTCCATTAATCATTATAGAATTACATTCCAACATTCCCATGCATTCTAAAAAAATATTCTATGACACTAAACACTAGGGGGATCAATATGGTGAGTAGATGTACTACCCATCGAGTCTTTTTCGCCAATAGAAAGAGCATAAACCCATCCTCCCTTGAGAAGATAAACACTGAAAGAAAGTGTCATACCCCACACGTCTTCACCTATTTCGGATGAAGGGTTTGAAAGACCATCTTCCATTGGTAGTGGGGAAAAGTCAAATATATAATCAACCCAAAAGGAATAGAAAGCATCCAATAATCACATTTACCTAGTTCTATAAACTATGTTGTCCTCTCAAACACCCACATGCATAAAATGATGCATCTTGCCACCCTAGACGTCTTTTTCTGCCACAACCAAAAGGCATCCATGCACCCACATATCACAATAGCCATACATACTCAAATCACAATAGAAGAAGTAGTAAAACAAACATCATATCAATTAGGATCTTGTCCCTTTAATAATCAACAAGGTTAATCAAAACCCTACAAGGAATTATAATTAATCAAACAACATGTTCTTTAATCCATCTTGGATTAACCGATTATTATTCACAGGTTCCAAATTCAGGAATTTTAATCCGTAAGATTTCACAAATAATAAAACATGCTTAATACTCCAATTTGATTAATATAAATTTACAACAAAAATCATATTCGTTTACACTACTAATAATTTTACCCAAACAATTATAATATAATCCCAGTTTACAATTTTTAACAATTTAAATCATGAAAGAACCACATAGAAAATAAAACATTTATATCACACTATCTAAAAAAACAAGTGTCAAAAACGTATGATCCATATCAATTTATTTATCTGGTTTTAATATTTATTAGTTCAATTCCATTGACATCAGGTGGGATAAAACATGCTAATGATATAGTTGTGGGTAAAATAAGAGAGAGGTAATAAATCTATTATATCAAATTGTTCTTGATGTTCTTTAAATAAGAAAAGTCTACAGAACGAATCATGATTTCCTCCTCTCATGATGACTGCATCCCCGCAAGAATGCCATAGTACGACTGCCCCAACCGAAACCCATGAAAATTCCATTAAAAGCATGGAGATCACACGATAAAATATGAAAAGGAGAAACAGGTGAAGATGAACCCCAAAATAATGATGATAAAACATAACATATATCAAATATTGATGTACATTTCTTGGTTGCACCGAAACAGGGGGTGCACTTATAGCCTGGAGGACGTCGAGGGAAACCAATCCAGGTGGAATAGTTTGTTCTACCGATTCAAATGGGATGATGGAATGGTTTATGTGTCTTACCTGATAATAAGGAGGAAGAACATGGGAGGAATATATCTTTCCCATTTTGAAGATTTAATAGAGGGACAGTTTTAGAAAAACTTGATTTTCCATTAAAAGTGGATTACATTAAACCACATGAATTGACTAAGTTAAAACATCCCAATAATTAAGAATAATTAATATACGAGTCTTGGCCATTGAATAGGCCATAAATTCCTTCAAAAAGGATTTAAAACCATTTTACGTCAATGGAAACTTCAAAGGGGTGAAATTGCGGGAAGCTGGAAACACTGTTTATGAACATGAAATTTGGAAAAGGAAATAGAGGTTAATGATGGAACCCCGCCGTTCTAGTAACACTGTTCACAAATAAAAATTTGGAAAAGTAAAGAGATAACCGATGGAATTGTTCACCTAAGGTAACTGTTGCACTATTTACCTAAGGTTACCATTACACTGTTCATAGAAGGTTTCTAAGAAAACTGTTCACAAAAGTATACTGATGACACTGTTCACCTAAGGTTATCGATGCACTGTTCCCAACAATCTACAGTTGGGACTATACACTGAGCGTCACCAATGTAACTGTTCACATAAGGTCACCATTTCACTGTTCATATAAGGTTACCGATGAAATTGTTCAGCTATGGTTACTGTGGCACTGGTCACCTATGATTACAGTTGTAGTGTTCACAGAAGGTTACCGATGACACTATTCATAGAAATTTATCAATGAAATTATTCACTTAAGGGTACCGATCCGCTATTCACAACAATCTACAATTGGAATTGTTTACCGAGGGTCACCAATGTCATTGTTCACATAAGTTCACCCATGAAACTGTTCACAAATTTCTACCATAGGAACTATTCACTGATGGTGACCAATGAAACTTTTCACAGAATGTTACCGACGACACTGCTCCTAATGGTGTACCATTATACTGTTCACTGAGGGTCGTGGATTTCACTATTAACAGAAGGTTTCCAATGCACTATTCTTAATAGTATACAGTTGGAACTGTTCACTTAATGTAACTAATGCATTGTTCACAAAAGGGTACCATTTCACTATTCACAATTGTCTTCCATTGGAACTGTTCACCGACGGTCACTGATGACACTGTTCACATTGGGTCACCGATGACACTATTCACAAAAAGGAAAATATGTAGAAGTGTTGGGGATATGTCTCCTTGACCTCCAAGATCACCTCAAACCTGAGATTTTCACAATGGAATGAACTAGAGTGGTCTGAGCCATTACAATTTTCCTATAGATAATGATTATATATGGATGATTTAAGCCAGAATCTTCTTCCACAATTTCATTTTTTATATCATAGATTCTGGTAACTAGTTTTATCCACTCTGATTATGAGTGTATAGTTACCCCACCATACAATAATGTACACTCAAATCTATCCTACCACCATTGGTATATTTGAATGCATATATGAGGTCATGTTACCATAATTATGGGTCACTAATCT
The DNA here is from genome assembly GCA_963277665.1 of Viscum album. Classification (NCBI taxonomy): domain Eukaryota; kingdom Viridiplantae; phylum Streptophyta; class Magnoliopsida; order Santalales; family Viscaceae; genus Viscum; species Viscum album. The sequence continues at coordinate 1,973,742,451 of OY728132.1, forward strand.
TGGAATTAGGCCTATGAAATCAAAAATTGGTATAAATTGTTCATTTCTAGACGTATTTTTTTAGTAGACAATACAATTGGTTGTGTCTGAATTTTTTATTATCATGTACTAAGTATTAACTTACCCACATGCAGGGAAAATTCCATGTAGCATGGGAAGGGACATGATGATTTCGTTACTTCGTATTGATGTAGTATTGATATCACCTTATAGAGAAACAAATGATTTATTTTTATTGTAATGGTTATCTATTTAACCATTGTCCTTGTATATAGTGGAATCCATGTTCATGCAAAATTATAAGAACATATATATTCATATTCCATGGAATTTCTATTTAATTCAAATGGCAAGGATTGATTTCCGGATATAAAATGTTTCCAATTTGGTGATATTTATATAATTGGATAAAATTATTATAAGATAAATTAGATAAATATATATCTAATAATTTCTTGTGTGTCATCCTAAATAGTTAATTCATATATATATTTTTTTGACATCATAATTAGAATATATAGACCAAATTAATTCCATGTAATAAAGGATGCAAAATATAAACATTGGTTGTGATTACATGGATTTCATTTTTAAATTTTATATTTATGACTCAACAATTTTATAATGATGATTCATCTAATCATAATATCTTATATAGACTAGAAATATTCTTGTCTAAATGTATAATTCAGGTCGAAGATACATGAAGTTGTAATCATGGATTATTACTTTTTGGGTAATTATAATATGGTAATGATGACTCATCAACATGGACCATCATATGAATATAAAATATGATGAATAATTTTTTATAAAGGAAATTATTTTAATTTAATGGGAATTCTAATTTCAGTTTATTGTAAATTTTCCCCTATAAAATTATATTGAAACATCAAATAAGTTAATTCTTTTTTTGGAAATATTCCAGCAAGAGAATTTTCACATATTAGACATATTAGTTTGTAGCTATGAGTGTCTCTTATGTTCTATAGTAATGTTATATTTTTTGTATTTCTAGACTTATCAGTATTTAGATATGTAATCAATCTTGAATTAAAATGATTATTATTTTACTATCCTTATATATATGAGATTTACTATTATGAAAAACACATTTTGATATTTTTATTTCAAATTATAAAATTATGGATCCAAAAGTCCTCGAGTTGATTTCTTGGATGGTGGTGATGACCATGCATTCCTAATGGTGGGAATGAAAAAACTAGTATTGGATTTTTAGTTCCACTTAAAGAAAATCCTATTGATTATAGGTTGGAAATTAATTCATTTCCATTATAAGGAATTATTTAAATACAAAATTCCAATCTAGGATAAAATCAACATGCACCAACTATATCATATTTCAATCGAGAGTTCCTGCAGCAGTATACTACAAACATCTTATGTGAAGGAAGGTCCGTGGTTATAGGGAATTTTAATGCTATAATTCATAATAACATTGATAACCCTGAAACACCTACATAAATGTTTCTAATGGTCACATCATATACTCCTAAAGGTTATATAAAAAGATAGATGGCATTTTTCACTAATGATGTCTGAAAATGGGTAATTTTGTTGTGGTATATCCAATATAACTTCTATTATTATTTAATTCCTAATATATAGTTGGAATATTAATGGTTTTATGGACATATAGAAGATAAAATTATCTCTTATGGGAAACTATTCTTATTTCACGTAGCATATATGATTTCATTCCTCCTGTCCTTATTGATTAGAAGTTTGTATCAATGTGAATTGAGTATTTTATTTGTTATAAATTATTTTCATAGTTATACATCTTCTTTAGAAGTCTATTTCTGTGATATTCAAATATGAACTTATCATAGATGCATATATGACCTATGATAAGGTTGTGGGAAAGAGTTGTTCATTATCCATACAAGGAGAAATTTATTATAGCTATAGGATGAATCAACTAGAGTTATCTCATCATATATTTGTAATACAAATTACCTCATTGGGCTGTACCATGGTATGCCATAAGAGTAGGATGACAACTCATAGTGACCCCCAAGAAACCATTGAACCATTATAGTATCACGATTCTGTTCAGATGATTTATCATCAATATTTTTTTTAAACATTACATTAATTCCCAGTGTGTTTGGAAATAAAATAACACTATGTTCTCAAATAATATTAAAGGCACCATTTTAAGCACAGATCCATTGTATTAGTAGGTAATCAATATGAGTAGTTGGATATGTCTATAGAAGTCAGGATTATGAGGTAAAATCCTAGATTTGAAGAAGTTATCATGGTTGCACAATTATAGTTCATCGCCACATATCAATACAATTATATGTAGTCAATCTAAAGCACGAGGGGCATTGTTTTATTCTATCTACTATTTGAGACACAAGTTCACTATCATTGATATTAATATCTTAATTATTTTATATAGGTGCATAGTACAATATTATATATACAGTAATACTAGATAATCATGTTCTTGTAATTTATTATTTATCGGGAGTACCAACTATTCAACACCCCTCATGGGGTCTAGACATAATGTGTGCACTTATTAATGGAGTTCCATATTGAGATAATCATCTATTTTTTATTGTGCTACATTTTATTTATCTATATGGATATGATTTAATTCTTAGTATGAATTTTATAGTTCCCCATTGGGGCCATATTGATTATTATCAACAAATGGTATCCTTCACAAAACCTGATATTGGTGAATATATCAACAACCGAAAATGGGATTTCCGTGTGAGCCACGCTATACATGAGCATCTTGGGATATGTATAGTTACATCTATGTCAGATAAAATATTTTAAAATGACCAAGGGATGTGTTCGACATCATTAACTCTAGTGGTGGATAATTTTATTGATTTATTATAACAAATTTTTCGGACTACTACTTGAAGGAAAGTTAGAGTTTACAATTGGGATAATTCAACTGGTCACACTAGTATCTATTAATAATTATAGGATAGTTTGAAATAATTTCATGAACTCAAGAGAATGTTTGATAACCTAGAAGTTTAAGGGTTTGTAAAACCAAGAAAATCAAATATATGATAACCTATAAAATTCACAAATAAATCTAATTGAACTCCATGTCTATGCACAGATTATTAGAATTTTTTCTCGAATTAAATTATCAAACGATATACAATACATATATATATGATCACATCATCTATTATAAATGATATCAGTTCTCATAAATGATTTATTATTATCTTAAGATATCATTATGAATGACCCCCAAACATTTATCATATATCTTTCTGATGTAGGTATGATTTATATGTGTATCCAATATTTTTTTAGTCTAAAAAATCACATTGAATTTTCATGTAATTGATAACCAGTGGTTTCCCGTAGCAGATTAAATACTTAATTATTTTTTTCATGGACGATAACATGGGGTACTCACTAACTCCACATGATCATTCTGAAAATCATTTATTCATATTATGTCCACTAATTGAGAAAATTTTATATATTGATACAAAGTAATTATATATCTAGATTAATAAAACTCACATATTTCATTATATATTATTGAAATCATAATTATTGATGGATCTAGAGAAAATGTGAGTCATTTTATCATTATAGAATCCCAAGAAAATTGATGAATTATTTATTTTATTATGTATATATTGATATTATATGATTTTAGTTTTGATTTCTCATAACATGATGAAACTATTACAGACCAAATTTTTTATAAATTATCATGGTATAGAGCATGAGAAAAAACCTTCATTTAATTAAAAAAATGTCTTACCTCAGTGCTAATTATGATCATTATAGAGCCTTATATAAGAAATAACATTTATTTTTATGAATAATAGAGAATTTTTTTAGAGGATTCTATTTATGGGAGGTGGATCACATTCCTAGGAACTTAATATTTTCTACATATGTACATAACTACAAAACACATGATCAATAGCATTTTAAAACTATTTATTGTATCTGTTGTTATATTCCATAATTTTTTGTGATAGTGGATTATAGAATACATGGACAATAAGATACTCATATATAAAATCCCATAGTATGAAATAATCCTCAAATAGTAAATATGATTTAAATACCTTTTGCCTATCGATTTAGATATATAATATATTACATAAAAATTAAATTATATGTTGATTTAAAGATCTTGTAATATTAGAATAAAGTTGTTCAGGAATCTATTTTCAAGTGAAAATTTTAAGAACCTAAATTAATTATTCTTATTGATATCCATATGTTTTATAAGAATCATGTTCTTATATATTTAGTAGTGAATTATTTACATTGAGGTACATATAGGATAAGACATCATTTGGACCATGAATTATTGCTTTTAAGGGAATTAATTTTAGGTGATGATCTACTACAAGGTGGGTTCGTTGATTAAGGTGAGATCATACACATATGTGGACATTAATTTAATCTTATAGACATGTGAGAGGACTTTATGTGAGAATAAAAGGACTCGAATTGGGTATACACCTCATACATAGGATGATGAACTATGGCATTTTCCACATAATTGGATCCCTAGAATAACATGGTAGATATAGTGTTTTGATTGTATAGGTTCCAACATGTCATCATGTGAAGGAAGTTAACCATTGGACATTTATAATCTCACAGTCGTTACCCATTCTTGAGTGGAAATTGGATGAATTCACCATGGACAAAATTATGGGATTACCCTTCTTACCCTGATGTAATGAATCCGTATGTGTAATTCTGTACATGATAATGATGGACACCAATTTATTTTATATCAATGAGACCATATTAATTAATTTTCTATGTGGTAAATAAGTCAATGAGAACATATGATTCCATGGATTTTATTGAAACAATTAATTAAATAATGATAAACTCTTTAAATCATGAATCTAATTGGGGTTTCATATAGTACCATGTGTATTGGTACATCTGGTTAAATCCTATCACAATTTTACTAATGGTTATATTAAACAAACCATACTTTTTCTTAATGTAAATGTTTAATTAATTAATCCTTTAAATTGGTGGTTCGTGATAAAAAATAATACCTCTAGCTATGATATAATTTAATAATATAATTCATGACACAATATATATAGTTCCAAAAGAGTTCCCATATAGTATGACATTATGTTCTCCCATTTAATGGATAGAGGAAATATATAAAGAATTTGTTTAATAACATATCATTCATGAGATCTCAGTATAGGTACAACTTATTTGATTTTAATTTTTATAGCATTGTCTAAGATGAATAATTATATTGATTTTCACTACCGCCCTTTGGAGTCTATGGCGGGGATTGATTATTCATGTTTGTTTTCTTGAGGTTTGATTATTAACAAATTAAGAGGTAGTGTAAGATATTATCAAGAGTCATCAGATCATTTGATATTTTAGAGAGGGACAGACCAATGTCTAATAATATAACACTAACTTATATATAATATGGTATAAATTATTTTTTCCATGTTTTTTAAATATAAAGTTATCATTAAATTTGATCTCACATAATTTTTACTAAAATTTATAAGTTCTTTTTTGATTCTAATTTTGAGGTGATTGGATTTTATAATGAGGTATGAATACTTTTATTTTATATCAATTCCTTATGTTTTATCCATGTAATGATACCCTAATGATTATAGGATTTTATATAATCATCATGGTCTATTTCAATGATCATAGTTCTTGTTTTTAGGTGATTGGATTTAGGAACATTATTGGGGAATAATTATTAATAACCTTGTGGGTTGATCATTCATACCAGTGAGAGGGAGAACAGATCATGTAATCATGTGATTGTGGAAACATATTCACACAAGACATCAATTTATTGTAGATATAAATAGAATATTTAGCGCATGGTTTCATCTAAGGATACACAAAACTGGGTAAAGGGGTGTGCAACATATATTGTAGTGGTCTCATATATTCTCTTTAAATGTTTCTGAATGAAATAAAATCAATTATTATTCGACATGACAAACATTGATTATCTCCTTCTATAAATGAGTTTTTTTAGAATAAAATGTATATATCATTGTGAATATTCTCCCATAGACAAGTATCATTGATGAAGTATTCCTATTTCAACTATAACAACGACCAGGGGTGTTGATCAAATGAATATAAGAAATTCATAAATTATGATTAACCGACAACCTTTGATGTGGGTTTCTACCTATATTTTAAAATCAACTGAATAAATAAAAGTACATACAATTATAATGGAGAATATACCATACGTGGCCATAGGGAACAATGTATTAATCCCAAAACTAAATAAGATTCAATGTAATGATAACAGATATAAAGGAATGCCATGGTCCTTCATAAATTATCTACTATGATGATGAAAAAATGTATTAAATAAATTGATAAATATTATAACAAACAATTAATTTATTTCCAAAATAATGACAACTATAAAATAAATATAAAATAATTTCCACAAATACAAGACTGAGGATCATTAATGAATATTATATTTTGATACATAATACAAAACAATCATATTTCATGAAATACATTAAAAATACACCATAAATATCAACCAATTTAATAATAATATAAAATATAAAATATCTAAAAATATTTTTCCATATCCATAGGATAATAATGACATGAAATAGTGCAATTATATATTCAGTAATGGTAAAAATTGGAGGTAACATTCGATGATCATACAAAAGCCTATGATAACCATAAAAAATGTGATCTTTCATACAAAAAACATAGTTATTTAACCAATCTACCAGGATATTAAACCTGGTTAGGGATAAAAAATAAAATAATTTCGAAACACATGAATCATTAGAGTGAATATTCATTAATAATAAATCAGGAAGAAGTAGTTAATTACCCATTAATTTGGGAAAATTTTAAGTATAGAAAAAAATTTATAATTCATTTTTTACATCAGAGACCATAAAATAATAATAAATAAAGTATTTCCACATGATTTCTATGTCTGAATGGATCCAGAAACATCACATATTCAATATTTCATAATAGATCTAGAATCATCACATGTTTCCTATAGTGGATCGACCACATTATTCTATTTCACATAGCATGACAATTATATAGATCATTTATAATAATTATAAAAAAATTACACATTGAATTTGTGGGATATATAGTTTCCCCTCTCTGTGGTTATAATGTAACCGCCATCATTAGTAATAATATAAAAATAAACCTGGATAAAACATTACCATTTTCACATAATGAAATCTATACATATATTTTTTAAAATCACTCAAATCATTCGTCACATCATAACATATGTAAATAAATGGGTTAAAAAATTAATTATATAATAAATTAAGGAATGGAAATGGGTTTCATTAACATTTCATCATAGTTAATCTGATGAAAAAAATGGGTTTCATAAACATATTTGTTACATAATCATACAACATCCATAAAATGAATAATGAATGTATAATGGGATCATATCAAATTTAAATATTATGAAACATCTAATTAAATAATCCTAGATGAAAAATTATTTTGAAAATAAAATAAGCAGCATAATTTTTTTACGAAAAAACCCTTCATCAAAATAAAATGTTTAAAATAAAATGCATAATTTTTTTAAAAAATGATTTTTATTGAAAATATCTTCTAAAAATTATATGTTAAATATTATTATGCATAAAAATTATTTATTGGCTAATACTTACTATTAAAATATATTTTTTAAAACTAAATTTTGAGAAAAAAATTAAGAAGAATCATTTTCATTAAAAGTTACATTAGAAAGTTGTTATTTAAAATAAAATCACAATGACAGTTTAATTAACAAAATAAAAATTGAAAAATAACCAATGAATCTTGTAATGTATTTTTTCAGATAGATATTCTCCATGATGATAATTAATATTTTTCACTCCTTATATTTTAAAGCAAATATTCATTTTACAATTTCAATAAAATTGAATGGGGCATTGAATGGTAAAACAGATGAAGACTTCAACTAAACCTTTTATCGTCAAGGGAATCATAGGTAAAAATTTCGTTAATAAGATTATAAAAATAGTAAAAACGTAATTTAAAACATTTTTTTAATACATATTCTTGGATTTTAAATTTCATTTTTGACTGAAGTGTGAAATATTGATAGTTTTTATAAAAATAATAATATTTATCTTATTAACTGTTTAAGAGAAGAAATTAATATGATGAAAAATAAATTTAAAATATATATATTGGAGGGTAATATGCATCATTATATTGTAAGTCATTTGAGCAGATAAAATCATTAGAAGGATATAAAACAATCTTGTTAAATAGGTATGTTCTAACATTTATCCTTTACAACTATGGTATAGTTTGAATCTTAAGACCAATAAATGAAAAAATATTATAAGGATATGAATAATCCATAATAATAATTATAAGTTTCATAAAATACATTCACGGTTAGTAAATATAGAATAAAGAAGAAATAGGTATTTTATAATACCTTTGTACATCCTAAATAAATGTAAGACAAAATCTCTTTCAATTTTCATATTTATGTAATCATAACTCCAATTAGTAAAATAATTATAATTAAGTTTTAAATTTTATAAAAATAACTATATTCATTGTATAAAATTTCAAACAAGATGTATATTCACATTATAAATGATAATTAATGCATAACCAATCATTTGTCCTAATGAAGTTAGTTTGATATGGAATTACCTTATATTATGACTTGACTTCCATCAAACACATTCAAAACTATAGTATATAAAAATATGTCTATCATAAATATATTTCAGATAAATAATAACACATATCATGCTTTATTTTATTTACTATATATATTTTATTATATATTTACAAATAATTTCTTGTTAATACTACATTTGGGATAATAATTTTTTTGCTTTTTTGGTGTGTTTGGATTTTGTATTTTTACTGTATTAAAACCGATCTTGTTTCCAACATATATATAATGATATAAAATATATAAATAACATAAATATTTTTTATATATGTAATTATAGTAAAAAATAAAGTTATATATATAAATGAATTACACCATTCAAGGATAAGATAATCCATACAAACACATGAACACAGTTTCATTTTTCTCATTGGAAGAATTAAAAGAGAAAAAAATTATATGTCACCATTAAAGAATGATAATTATTTCATAAAAATACAATATTTTCATAATAATGTAATTTATTTCCTATTATTAAAATAATATTAAAATAATTAGTAACATCACTTCCCAAGAAGGTTGACCTCCATATAACCGAAAAATGGTTTAATTTCTATTTTGATGGAATAAAATATAAATATAGGTGATTAAATAAATATAATAAAACCAATTTATATTTTTGATATTTTTTTTATATTTTCTCTATTTCGAAAAGAATTTATTTGGTAAGATAGGAAATAAATATAATGAATGTAGTGATGACAATTACACTTTTGTATAAAAAATAAATTTAGAGTCCATATTAAGGATAGTTAGATTTTTCTTTTGCAATAATTTTTTTTAAAAAAAAGTCACTAAGGATGTTTTTTCATGATTTTTTCTTAGGATTCTCAAGAAAAGTTACTGTTTTGAAATTTAAATTTAAGGTGGGGAAGTGATATTTTATAATTTAGGGGAGTTATTTATTTATGTACCTAAAATATATTCAACAATGAAATGTCACATTCCACCCATGTGTCCTAAAAATTTATAATTAAATTATTTGAGGGAATATATGATCATGAAAAACCTCCAATAACATCAAAATTATTTTTTTAGTATTATATACCGTAGTAATTATTTTTAAATATTTATAAATTTTTTTCATCCCAACAATTATTTTAAAATTTACTAGGGTGATATCATAATTATTCATAAAAATATTTTTCTATTATTATATAATTATTATCCATCTACTATATATTATATATATAAAATATTTAATTTTAATATAATATTTTTTTAAAAAAATTATACTAACATAATTCATTTAAAATTAGAATCATTGTTTTCACCACTACCATGGCAAATAATTTCAACTGGTTTTACTTTTAATGATAAATAAATATTGAATTGAATTTTTAATATAATATTAATTATTATGATTCAAAATATTGAATCCATTTTAACAAAATCATTCAAAAAAATAGTATATTATAATTTAATATTAAACATGCATATGCAATAGAAAAATTGGTTATAATGTTTTTTTTCATTATTATAGAATTATGTAAATAAAATTGAAAATTAAATCTATTAAAAATACTAAATTGGGTTAATGAATATAAATTAAACTAATTTTTCATTTAAACCCATATGAAAATAAAATATATCCTGAAAATGATTTACATGATAATATAGTTTTTTATTCTAATCAATTTTTTTACTATTCATCAAAAATGATGTATTATTATAATATTATAAAAAATTAAATCAATGATAATTATTAAATTTAGATTGAAGAAATTATATTTATTTTTACCAATTAATTTCAAATTCTCAGAAATATTCTTTTTTAATTGTTCATAAAATAATAATAATAAAATTTTTTAGAAAATATTATTTTCAGAACATTTAAAGAAAATTCGAAATTTAAATACCATATAATCACTGTAATTACATTATATAAAAACATAATCATTATCAATTAAAATTTGTTCATTGGTATAAATAATAATAAAATTAATGTGAAGGATATAATGATCTTAATTATTTAAAAAATATTTACAGTGTATTGCAGTTCGTTAGAACTAAATGTTTCATGTAACACACACTTTCATATAAATGTAATATTTTTAAAAAATCAGAAAATATTATAGTGTTACATTATACCGATACCCAAACCATTGAAATCAGTTTAATCTATGAAATTTAATTATATTAATAAAAATAATTTATATTGTATTAGCCATATTACATCTTCATATTCCCATGTTGCATCCTCAAGATGGTGGTTTTACCAAAAAAACATTGAATATGTGATTGGTATGTTGTCATAGAACATTATTCATCTAATATAGTATCTGAAGTGATTAATCATTAAAATAATAATCATGCTCTTACAATAGGACCTCAAAATATAGTACATGTGATTGATCAGGAATTTGGGTCCTCATGAAGGTTATGCAGAACACACCATGTGCCTGAGAGTTAATGGTAGCATTAAAAATAAGATATTATCCCGATAAAATCCCTAAATTCAATAAAACCAAATATATAGGTATAAAAATTATATAATATCACAATATTATTATCAACATACTATTGTGGTTCGATCAGTTTCTAAATCATCTCTTACTCCAAAATACAATTATTCCAGATGATTTTTCAAATTAATAAAAGGATATTATTATATTATACACAACATGATAATTCAAAATCTAAAAATTTACCACAAAAAGTATTGGTATAATTTTTTCATAATTTTTTAGGACTGATTTATTCCCTTTAGTAAAAAGATAAATATATGGTCACTCTAAAATACAACATAGAAAAATATTATTTCAAATATTTTAAATATTTGATCACGTAGCCATCTATGATCAACATAACAATAATAATTGCTTATAGAAAAATATATGAAACCTAACCAAATTCATTAGGAAATAACATAACCATGTACAGTTACAAAATAAATGTATCGTTTTATTCCTTAAATAAGATGATATTTTTTTGATAGACATTTGTATTGGAAATATGTGGTTATACATGCATTGATAGGTGATCAAAATTTGATTGAAAATATCAAATATGAGTTCATTATTCTAGAATCTATTTAAAAGAAGATAATATCTTCTATAAGTAAAATAAAATTTCACTATATTATTTATAACAATATCTTCATATAGATCACTTAAATAACATATGACATGAAATTTCCCACTATAAATATTCTTAGTTATCCCGATTCGTTTCAATTATTAGGATTTCATAATATTTCCATATCTCATTTATCATCATGATTTTTAATCATATCATCTTCATTATCCATTTTATTATATAATTGATTTTAATAATCCAATAATATTTTCATTTGAAATAATTCAGTGAGGGTATCTAATTCAATTGAGATCTCTCTATTCATTTAATTGACTAAACACTACAGATCCCATCTACTATTTTTTCTCATTTTCTAGGATTCCCACACTTGCGAACCTATATTTTTGATTTCATAAATTCCTATATGTTCTTCATCAACCATATCTATCATGTAGTGAACATAATTTTCATTCTACCGTGTGACTTATTAATGTTTTTATGATAATAAATATTTTTTTAAATATCAAAGTAATTATTATTAATGGAAACTACAATTTTCATTTCAGAAATTAATTCACATCAAATGAATTCATCATAAATACTAAACTCATTTATATTAATTTTTTTGAATACATGGTTTTATGGAACCATATAATAGATCAATTTTTCTTTTAGGGGTAATTATTAAATTATATTCATTCATTAAATGACTAGTAACATTTTTTATAGGTACTGATTGAATCCACATCCTTCTATTCGAGCCAGAGATATTACTTCCTTTCATATGACTTTGGAAAATGCTTTATTTACATGGTAAATATCAAGTTGTCAAACTTATTCCATTAAAGGAAGTCACTTTCCAACCCATTAATTATATTCTAAATATGGTTCCACCCTTGATCTACATAACCATACAAACTAAAGACAACCAAATTGGCTATTCCACGCTTAGAACACTTGAGAATAGATAATAAATTTTGTTCGTACACATCCATGTCATAGAATTAGTTGACCAATGCACCAACTAAAAATATAGTATCATGTTTCCACAATATATGATTAATAGAAAAATGTTAAATTCATTTATTTTTTGTAAATTTATCATGATTTAGAGCATAAAAATGTAGTTTGATTGTAACAATCTGATTTTTTACATCGACCTCCCATACAATTTTTCTTCCCATGATTACAATCAATTCACTTCTAATTTTATTCTGGGATTAAATGATTCATTATGGTATTATTAATTGACTAAAACCAAAAATTAAAATCTATGAAAATCTAATCATAGTGTAAACAACTTAATAGAGATAAATTATTTATTGTATGTCTATATCATGAAACCATTGATACAATGTCATAAAAATTATGTTTAACATTGGTCATTCCTAATAACTAACTATTAAATACTTTATAATATTTCATAATGTGTTTTTGAATCTCTCAAATCATATCCACCTAGAGTGTCAATATATTTTTCCCACAACCCCGATTTTCATGCACATCGTGATGACCAAGTCTAGATCAATGAATATTCTTATTAGTATATATAAAAAGGTATAATTTTTAACAAGAAATGAACACATGTTGTATCTACTTCTAGATAATATATCTTGGAAACCATTGACTCTATAAATAAAAAAACCAAAGTCATTTTCTTATACCATGAATTATAAATAATATTATCAGTTTACATATCTTTAAACATATCCATATGCATATCCATTGGGATTTCACTAACATTATTTTCATCATAGTTTCAAAAGGTTAAATAAATATTTTATTTCAAACTAAATATATTGACCCAGTATTTTCATACATAAATATTATAACATTATATAAGAATAGTAAATATATATTTCTAAAATTGACCTTAGGATCATAAATTATTCATGTATTTATAAACTAGGAACACGATATTTTTTCCTGAAATGTCCTCAACAACTCGAATAATTGTGTTACCATTTGGAACTATTTATATTAATACCTTTTAAAAATATTCTACATTTCATTTGGAAATGAAACATAAGAAATATTGAGTCTATGTTATCAGCATTGTAAAAACACTAATATATCAATTAATGATAATATTAAATAATATCGTAAGAATAAGTGTATGAGATAATTAGTATAACATAAACTATTCATATCTAATATATCATGTAATATAAACATGATTCATCACATTAAAAATTATTATTTCAACAAACATGGATCATAAATTTGATTGATATTAACAAATAAACCATGATCTATAATTTAATGGTATATAATTGTGGAAGAATAATAATTATATAAACTACTTCAGATTTCAAGGCTATCATAAAAATAATAAATTTAAAAAAACAAGGCATCTTCAAAAGATTACAATTTTATAGTAGATCAAAAATCATCCATTGTTATATATCTCATAATCGATTTGGCCACGTCAGTGGTTTTCTATAGTTTGTCAAGAATATCCACTTAATTCATATAGAGGATGATGCACATTGTCATTTTTACTATTAATATAATAATATATATAGGACATAACCCAATGCATTTGAGGAATAAATAACTACCAACCATCATTGTTCATAACATAATCACTATCCATGGTTATAATGAAACAACTATCACCCTAAGTTAAACCCTACATTCACGATCCATATGAAAATTTATCATTCCCAGTGCCACAACCAATGAAAATAAATTGTATTTATAAGAATTTAATCATATAATAAACCAAAGAAAATAAAAGGTATTTAGAATCATTTTTTCATAGAATATCCTATATAAAAATTGAGTGTTTCATAAAGTATTTCCATAAAAATCATTGAAAACGCAGTAAAATAATTAATATTTTACAGTTGGATAATATATTTAGTAATGATTTTGAAACATCAACTTTTGTTCATCATATATGGAATATGATTTTTAAAGTGAAAGAATTTGATACATTTCTTGAGCAAGATAACCATTTATTGACAAAAATCATTCTTTCAAAACTAAATTTTATGAAATCATTTTGTAAATAAATTTCATTGAAAATGTTTATTTAAAAATGATGTAAACAATATTATCACCTGGAATATTTGATAATAAAAATAATCAGTCATTGGAAATATATATTTTAAACATTAATTATTACAAAGTTATTTAAAAATCCATTTCATTGAATTTAACCATTGAAAAATGAATATGAAAATTATTTTTCATGAAATAATTAATGCGAAAAAAATTTGACAAATATTTAATCATAAAATGGATGATTTAAAATTATGAGTCATCGTTATGATGATTTTTTTAATCGCGAAAAAAAATATAAATATTAATTTATAATATTTTGTAATAGATAAAGGGGACTTATTTAAAAATTTAAATATATATTCAGATTCAATCATTTTAAAAAATCAAACATGGGATAAAATGTATGTAATGAATTATTTTAGAATATTAAACTCTTTTTTAAAACTATTTTTGAAAGCATGGTCAATGATTGAAATTAATTTTTGAATTATGAGTGAAATAAATGTTTTTTTTGTTAAAACCGCTATAATGTACAATTTAAATCATTATGATTGGAAAAAAATGATATAATTCATGTTAATGAAATAAATCAAGGAGAAGTAATTATATTTTTTTATTCATAGGTTTATCATATGATCTAATCACTATAAGCATATCATAAATAACATCATAAAACAATCAGACTGTAACATTAATCCTTCATCACATTAGTATCCATTGTATCATTGATTACAGAAAATAAATAAAATTACAGGCATATAATTATTATAAAATTATATTACTAGTTTTTAGGTACTCATCATTAGTACATCTAATCATTCTTTGAATGGAGTTTTCTCTTGTTGTTTGGGGGTAGAATGTTGAAATTTTAAAAATACTATTGGTTGTGCATGATTGGAGGCTAGTTTTATGAAACCATGCTCTAATCCAATCATGAATCCTTTTCTAGTCGGTGATTAAATGGTCAGTTCAGAATATGAAAAAAAATTCAACCCACTTGTATAAACAACGAATCCCATTGGAAGATATAGCCATTTTAGTGCACAATTTATCTAATAGTGGGGGCCTACTTAGGTCACCATTCACATGGTAAAATGTATTTCATTTATTTTTAAGATATCATAACATTTTCTGACCTCCAACTCAACCCAAAATCCTTATAACTGATTATCCTATGACTTGGAGGCTCTCAAAATCCATTTAGGGCACCTCTAAACCTATTTTTATAAGGATTGAGGCATGGTGGATCACGTTCTATCCCCCTGTAATATGTGTCGTTCTTCTTATTTTTTATACTTATAACTCTCTTTCATTTCTAAATAGGTTTTTAATATCATATCATGATTTATGAATCAAGTATCCATTAATGTGGATATTTATTATAGTTTATTTATGAGATATATATTATGATGAAACGTTATTTGAAATTCCAATTACAAGTGTTTTGTGGTGTGATCTTTGTGATAAATGTATCTCGTCTTTTTTATAATTGGAAAAATTATTTAGACATTAATTTATTGAAAGTAGAATTTTATTTTAAATTGATATTGAAAATATTGTGTTATGTGATTTGGAAATTTAAATTGATTTGGTATGGAATATTGGAAAAAAACTAGAAATCCAATGGAATTTGAATTTGGGATGTAAATATAAATTGATGGATTTGGTGATATAAAATTTATATTTTTTTTAGTGAAATGGATTAAAAGAAATTACTAATTAAATGTTATCACATTTATCATGAATACTGATTGAATATAAAAAAATAAATGGATTTGTATTTAAAGGGAAATTTTCATATTGAATCTAGAAACGGGGAAATTATATTTCAAATTTTAATATATTGATTTTAAAGTAAATGATAGTTTCATTAATAAATAGTGATCTCGAGAATTTAGTGGTTTTTTTGGAATACTCAAAATATTATTTTAATTCCCTTACAATATATTGATGATGAAAACTATAATAGAAATCTAGTTATGAAGATCATATTTATTATGGAACATTGACTATTCTTATTCATCCAGATTCTGAATGGTGTGTGTATACATTTACCATGATCATTAATATGAGAGTTTGATGATCCTATGATTTTAAATTATCATACTATTGGTTAGATGACCATGATGCATTTTCTGATTATATTTTTTTGTATTCAATTGAATGAAATTTTTTTTACCCCTACCTAATGATATATACATTATATTTTAAAAATACTATTTTTTTAATCCAATTTTTTAAATAAATCTATCATTTAAAATAAAAAATAATGTATTGTTTTAAATATTATTTATTATTGACAAGAATATTTTTTATTAAAAATTGAAATAATTATTTGGATTATTATTTTTAATAATTTTATGGAAATCATATTGATACCCAACTATGAATTTTCCACACCATACCCTTACCAATAATAATTTCTATATTTCTTTCTCCAATGTTTGGGAATAGGTAAAGAGCTTATTGTTGGAGGTGTATATTGTTGATTCGTTTGTACTTGGACTGATTCATCAATTATGATGTCCATTATATCTTTTCCAATTTTGAGTACTCTGATGATGTATTGTTTTAGGTTATTGATTTAACTATTTTCTATTGGTACATTATCCCTTATAGTATTTAATTACACTTATATATAGTTATTGTAATCCATTTTTTTGGAAATTTTGTTCATTCTTTTGTTTTGAATGATACTAGGATCTAGACATAATACAATGGAGGTTTCGAATTCTCATATGGTTATGTCAATTTTAGTTAAATTATCAGGGTACCATGGTATTTTAGTCATTTGATTAAAATGTTTTATCATTAGTGAATGTTTTTATGGAGAACCTATAAAAATATTATAATAATGAGACTTATGATGAAATGAGTATTATTGGAATGATGTCATGAGGATTAGTTCTATTTTTTCCTATCTTTAGATTTTGATTGTTTGAAATCAATTTCTTATATCTTATCTAATTATTTTAATTTACCTATATCATATTGATTGTTGATGTAAGTAATCTTTTGATATATTAAATGTTATTTTCTAATTTTTATTAGAAACATGCCTCAAAGTATTTGGGTGTTTGAATCCAAAATAATGTTACTAATGAAACACAATTAGAATTTCCTCCCCTATATGAGAATCTAGTAGAGGTTGTATTGCCTGATATATTAGATATTGGGAATGAACTAGAACCAATTAACATTTAGTCTAATGATGTAGAACATCATGTGTTGAATTTTGTTTCCTTGCTTAGGAGTTCCATCACTACAATTCCCCAGTGTTATAAATATATGATGCTTCACAACAAAAAGCATATTGGTTTAGTATTATAGAGGTTCTTTTTTAGTTCAGGGAATTATTTTATTCAATCATGGAGAAATGTTACACATTTAATATAGAAGGACATAGTAGGAGATGGTGGTTTTCAATGGTGATAGAGAAGAAGTACAAGGGTTTACAGTTGAAGGATAATGGCTGAATATGAAAACTAATTATCCATGAATGTGTTGATTTCAAATGTTATTGTATCAAAATACATGATTATAACATGATAGATTTATTTTACACAATTTTAATTCCAAAATATTTAGTATTTCTTATTAATGAACATATCATTTATGGACGTAATAGATATTGTGTTGATGGTTGATCATTATCTAGACGGTATGTCAGGGTTGGTGGTAGTGTATTTTAATCAAATAGTAATTATAATTAGTTACAAAAAGGAAAAAACCCTAATGAGTTTCATAGAACATCATGAATGTAGGGCTCTTCTAGAACTCATACAGTTCCCCACACAGTCCCTTTGACATGCTTCCAGTGAGCCAATCATGGGCATTCGAACTAGGGTTTCACTAAGGATAACTATAACGTTGCTTTTGTGGATGTTCAAGAATATTTTTTAAAAAAATTATATCTTTTTTATCCACATAATGTAATGAAAACATTATAAAGAAAAAAAATTCTATGGTGATATTAGAATCTTCTTGATGTAAGTGATACCCTAAATCGGCATCAAGAATCACGCTTTTTCATGGGGTGTAATAATTTTTAAAGGACGTAGATAATGTGTAATGACTATGAGAGGTACCATCAATATAGATTAATATTGAGTAACTACATTATTTGATATTTATGAATCTCATTAATCAATTCTAAATCACATTATTAATCATACAAATCAAACTACAAACACTTTATCTCATTTGATGGATATTATAATACCCCTTAAAATAAATATGGGGAGACATCTATATTTTCAAGAATTTGATTTCCCATTATGGTAAATTGATCTTAAATGGGATTTTCTGGTTCTATACATGAATCCTCTTGATATAAATTTAATGTTGCATTAGGTCATTTATTATAAATTTTGAATTGTTAGTTATCTTCTACTAGTTTCCTTTACAATTCCTGATGTGAAGTGTCGTAACATTAATGGATAGTGGGACTCTAGGATGAATATATGTGAACATTATTATCTTGATTTTTGGAATTTTAGATAAATATTTTATTTTTATTTTTATAAAGAATAAATTTGTAATGATCTCATTCCATTTTTCATCAACATTTTTATGTTTAAAAATCATACATATCTGGGATTCCATTTGTATGGGAGGTAGACTTTTATATTGAATTATTTTTGGGTAATAAATTGGGGATTATATCATATTACCATATGAAAATGGTTGAAATTAAAAATTTGAATATGGAATTGGTTATCATTTTTACAGAAAGGAATTATACCCCTAAGTGTGTCACCTTTTGAAGTGCATGTTATCATTGTAATGAAATATAATGAATCACGTCAAATATCATTTGATTTCTAAAATATATAGTGAGTAATGGTAAACATTAGTTACCTATTTCTATGTATTTACAATATGTTTGGCTAGTTAAAATTAGTGAAGGGTTTTTCAAATATAAATCATCAATCTGTTTATCAATATATTATAATAAATGAATCTGAAATTTGGAAAACCCCCATTAAGATTAGGTGTTTCCATTTTGAGTACATTATAATAAAATATGGTGTGTCAAAATATCTTATGGAATTTATTTATTTTATCAATAGAATCATCCACGGGTATATGGATATATTCATGGTGGTCTTTATGGATGAAATTTTTCATTAATCATTATTTATGGAAGATCATGTGCCACATTAGAGATTAGATATTGATTTTTTTGAAATCAATTATATTATTCCATGTTATAAAAATATAATTTTAATTATTATTTATGGGATTTTTTATGGACACATGGTTTGGAACAGGGTATTTCATTTGATACTAAACAGGTGAAATATGTTTTGACATAGAAGAGATTGATTAATGTCTACAAAATTGGGTTATTATTGTGTTTAGTTGGGTATTATTAATAGTTTGTAATTGATTTTGAAAAATTTTCTTCTACTTTTATTTTTCTAACTCATAAGGGATTACTTTTTTAATGGAATGATAAACATAAGAGTAACTTTGTTAAGAAGAAGCATATTTTTACATCTTTTCCAATGTTTACTCTTCCATAGACTTTTGAGTGCCATGTGGTCTTCTCTGACATATTATGTTTGGTTTTGGGATGTGCTCTTATTCTGGATAATAATGTTGTTTTCTATTGATTTTGTAAAATTATACCAGATGAGAATAATTATCAAACCAATGAACATGAACATATAGACATTATATATCCCCTTAAGAGTTGGTAAAATGAAATTTTTATATAAAGGATTACCCTGAACTCCTACTAATAGTGTTTGATTTTTATATTCATTCAAAATGATTAGAATATAAAGAAGATGCATTTGGTGGTGTACATTAAATATACTGTTATAAATAATTCATATACTTGATCGATGTATAAGATCAGTTTCGTTCTATTTATTAGATAACAGAAGACCCCTTCCATGAATGAATCATTAGAATAGTGGCACTATATAGATCTTTTTTTCCATTTGCTTATATGATTTTTGGAAACAAGTGATTAGTTTTACGTGTCTAGTGGTTATAGTTTTTCAAATATTATTGAGATTATTATTTTAAAATAATATAATGATGATGAATTTTGTTGATTTATATACTCCTTTAATTGTGTTTAGATAATTATTAAGTGAAAGTTTTCTACATATGGTGTTTTCCTCGTTCAGAATGAGGTTTTAGTACCATTGTCTTTGACGAAATATGTGGAGGTAAATTTCAATAATTCCATACAGGAATTGAATATATGAACTTAAAATATGTTTTTGGAAATTTTAAAATGTTTCTGGTGTCAATATATAATATTGTACATTACTGATATTTTCTATTGTTATAATTCTTGCAAATTGGTCATGATTGACATCAAAAACAAATTGGGGTTATTTAATGATTTTATAATTCTATCATTGATGTGGGATATAAACCCTATGTAGTATTTAATTTTGTTCATACATATAGGAGACTATAAGTTGTATGTACGTATGAATATTGTTTCAATTTTTAAGATTGATAAAACATAATAAATGTATAAAATATATTTCCTCAATAGAGGTAATTTTTTAGAAAATAAAAGAGATATTATCATTAATCCGAAAAATGTTACCTTCTATGTAAATCATAATTGAAGAAAAATTCAAGAAACTTTGTGAGGTTGTAGTATTTAATACATATGAGAAATCATATAATATTCTAACATAATGGAATGTATATATGTATATATGATATTATAATTATTGAATATTTATTTTTCAGAATTAACCTTTAATATTTTTTATTCAATCATCATATCAATCTGTGATATGTGGCAATAATAAAATTACATCCGTTTGTGTAGAGGTAGTCTATAGTAAAAAAAATCGATAGTTTTGTTAACCATTAAATGTTATAAGATATATATATATTTATATATGTTACTATATAAACATAATATCCTAATATTATGTGATTGATATTTTTTATTGTATTATAATTATTGTGATATAAATGTATATTGTAAATTAATAAGTAAACAGATAGATCTGTGTAAATGCAATTACCATCCCTTATAAAAACATATTTATTGGTTCTTTTTATATACCATAGGATTGTAATTTTTGGGATGACGTAAGGAACTTGAATATGGAGGAGAACATTGAGGATGTATTGTTTTAGGATTTTATAGTGCCAAATGTCTTAATATTTTTGAACAAGTTAGGGGAGGAAGATGTATTTTATAATTGAGGAGTAGTATTTTTTAAAATCCCCAAAATTATTCTATGATGGGAGGATTCTCCCATAGTATCTAACTCCAATATTAATAAATAATTTATTTTTGGTATGTTGTGGTTTATAAATACCCCCACAAAATAATTAACACATGTTTTAAATATTTTATTCTTTTCTTGTTATGTATACTTTATTTTAAAATTTACGTGTTCAACATAGTAACTATTTTTAATAATTGTATGATTTATCCCTTAAAAATGTAAATCCAATGAGTGTTATTATGTAAATTTTTCCCAAATAAAATTAATTATAAATATAATTTATTAAATAATAAAAAATATTATGGTGGAAATTTTTTTAATACAAGTGAATGTAATAGGAAAACATCCCTTTAGAAATTAATTATTGTAATTATGTTTTAATAATAGTAATATGAATTGTGAATAAAAATTAAATTATCATCACTAAAAATTTATTATTCTGATTCGAAATGTGGAATCCATTTCACCAAATTCAATTCACACATTTGGATGTATGTAGTATAAACTTTAACGTAGAGATGCGATGAAAAATATGTATTCCAAAGACTAGTTTTTTTATGTATAGAAATAATTAATAACCAACTTTAAAAATTTTATAACAAATTAAAATAAAATATATTTATAATAATATAATTGAACTTTTTTTCTATTAAAAACTTTTTTAAATATAAAATTTCATGAAAAAAATTTAAACTAAAATGAATCTTTTAAATAAAATCATTTTTTACCTTTCATTGAAAAATTAGTCGTTTAAAAAAATACATAAAAAATAAAAAAAAAGTAAATAATTACTTATATATTTTATAAATAATGTTTTTTATATATAATTTCACCACATTTTGTATATTTTTTTTTCACACAATCAAATCAAAAAAAATTGTGAAAAAATATTATTTTCAAAACATATAGAATGTACTAAATATTATGTACAATTTATCAGTTATTTTTTATCATATAAAACCATCAAAATTAATATTCAAAAATATGTTATTACTATTCATACATTAATTTTTAATGTATAGGTTTTAATTTTCATGATTAATTAATAGTATTAATTGTTTATCATGGTTTGATAAAACACTATTCTTCTTATAACTCATGTAATACAATAAATTAAATTTATTAAAAAAATCATAAAACCTTCTATTTTATCAAATTGAGAAAATAACCAAAATATAGTGGCCCAGTGGTAATGGAATAACTAACATAGTGGGAGTATATAACAAGGAATAGCATCATGAGGGATACAAATGTATAGTAGTCTTAGAATGACACGTATTTACTTGAATCATATATCAAAATTGAACAGATAAAATACAAAATAGTTTTTTAGAAACATATAATTCCCATTAGAATGTCACTTCATAAAAATCATAATATATATCATGGTTTCCTTTGAAAAGAAAACATTAAAATGGGGAGAGCCCATAGGATCCATAAGGGTATGAATAAAATGCATTATATCATTGAATAAATCATTAGAAATAAATATGGAATGGTATATAACTAAAAAACAATTTTATTTAATTAATAGAGGGATCATAATGAATATTTATGTATAAATAAATGATGAATTTTATTTCATATAACTAAGAACAATTAATATTAAATAATACATTGATATCATAATTATTAATATAATCATGTCGACATCAATTGGAATGCCTCAATATTTTAAAATTAAAACATTGTATTTGGTTACATATCAAACATGCAACACTGAGATTAAAAACACCATATATATATTTCCTTAAATTTAATCACTTATATAGCTCACATAACTCGCAACCTCAACACTAAATGAACCATAATATATAATAAAATCGTAAAATAAACATTAAATTCAAAGGTATAAATAGAACCATCTAAATTTTAAATTTATTTATTATCTTTATAATTTTTATAAGTGATGTATCAATTAAAATAAATAATAAATGTTTTTTTTTAAAAATTATATATTATTTACAAAAATGGTATATTTTAACTTTTCACACATAAAATTAATTTTTTCTATATTTTTTGGTGTAATTATTTTTTGTAATAAAATTATATTTGGAAATATTAATAATAATATAATCAAAGGTAGATTTTTCTAGTCCATTAATTTTATGACAAATCGTTAAAAATACATATTTTTATTGGAAATAATATTTTCATTGTTATAACATATAGGGTAAAATATTGTTTTAAATGTTTTCAATGTATAATTAGTTCTACTGTAATGAAATTTTAAAATATTATGTCATTAGAAATAACTTCATGATGAATTTAAATATTAAAATCCTTTTATACTTATAAAAACATTCTATTTGGAAACCAATTTTTTATCACATATTTGAGAATAATTATAAATTGGATTGTTCTACTTTTTGGAATTGATTTTTTTATAATGGATTTAGTACTTTTAATGATTATAATTTAGGTTTTCTAATGAGGACAACATAATTATTATCACTATGAATAGTAAAATAATAAAAAATTAATTATATTGATTAAGCTAAAAAATAATTTAATGTGGTTTAGACTAATAAGATAAGAGTCAAAATGATCTACCAAATTTTACAAAACCCATTGGCTAGGCATATCTAGACCTTATCAACACCATTTTTGAAGGGTGACTTGTTTTGGGCAAGTGTAATGATTTAAACATTGATTTAATAGATAGTTTTAATGAATTTTATTTTCTCTGAAATTTTTCCAAATTTATTGGACCATTTTTATGCCAGGTGCTAAGAAGACATGAAATCTAGAGAATTTCTTTGCCCATTATCAATGGTTGAAATATATAAATATATTTAATATCATTCATGTGAGGGTTTCCTAAAAAAGTATAATAAGATAAATATTGGGGATCATATAAAAATATTATGTGGAACCATTGAGTTTAGAATGCGAGTTTTACCCTAGGGATGAGATAACCATTGTTGCTGAGGGGTGAAGGTTGAAATGTAATATCAGGAATATTTTTTTTACATTTTATTAGTTAATGAAATAAACTACCTTTTTCTACAAATATAACGTTATTGTGAATTCTATTGTTTTTATAATAAATATTGGGGATCTATAGATCTATCTATGAGCCATTGGGGGGATTCCAATGGTTGATAATGACTAGATAAAAAATCAGGGATATGTGAAAGATGAAATTATAGGATCTCACCAACAGTCATATGGAATCCAAATTCTTCATCAGTTATCTATCCCAATAGATTTTGATCATATTTTAATTTTATTCATTTCATATATTTTATTTCAATAAATTACATGGTTCATCCAACTAATAGATTTATCTGTAGATATTGCATATTTTGTGATGGAATAATTTTATGGTTTTAATGGTTGAATTTATTTATTAATATATTTTTACCTCTATGTTCTTCATATCAAATACGAATCAACGTCTACATGAACTTCGACCATGGTATTCTCCTCACAATTGTTCCCTTTTTTTGTCCTATTTTCATCAATAATCTTTGGAATTATTTGATGTCTAATTGCATGACATCTACTATTGAAGTTGTTTTAGAACAACTAATTATTAGAAAAATAGTCTGAAATTGTAGATTTGTACATTCTAATTAGTGAAAGATGTGAGTTGATTATTGTTGTGAATGTATTATATTGTAATGTAGACCTATGGTAGCATATGATGTATTCAATGGAGATGTAGCATATTTAAACTAAGTACCAAACAAGTTTTAAGGTAGTCATGGTGAGGATTAATCAGAATAGATCTAGGATTTTTCAATAAAATTAATGATCACAAATTTCATAGAATTGGTGGCGTGATGACATGTGTAAAGAAGAAATATGGTTTCTAGAAACACTCTATCAATATTCCATGTAATTTAGATTTATATAGATTGTATGAACCACATAATGACAATAATGACTTTGGATGATGTTATATAGAACATAGTGTGTGACCCTATAGCATGGAATATGAACCCTCTCTAATAACATGGTGTGCACCATGGAGGGTACATGAACAGAAGATGGGTTACACGGGATACTTCGTGTCATGTAATCCCACATAGAAATGGCATGAATAAAAGGTATATTGGAAAACATGTATATTATAGCATTTGAATAAGTAAAGGTGTATCTACACACTATGTACAGTTAAACAAATTCAACAATTCATTGCTTACACAAGTATGACTAAATAAAAAAAGGAACATTGTGTACCCTACTATATTGGTTGTCATCCTCAAATGCTACCATGTTTTTTCCTATATATAATTGGTAATTTGTATTATGGTTCCTTATATATATCCATTACCTAAGGGTTTATATGAAATATCCTCTTATAGATAATTCTATGATCCCTTCACTTGGAATTCATGGATATAGTAGTTGGAATCTTTATATGTGGCCTAAATTGGGATCCTATATTAGTCTCCATACCCTGGTTATAGTTCTTGTTATATATTTCCCCAAAATTAAATAGTGTATGATCCTCCACATACCTATTTATTTATGATCATGGTTTTATTTATCACTAAGGCCTTGGGTGTAATATTCATATATGTACCATATCACATCCGTTGTCATCATATTTATCAAACTCATGGAGTGTGTTCTCTATAATGAGTTCCATGGAGAATCATTGATCTAGATTTGTAATATAAAATTATAATTGTTTTTTACCTTTGGACCATGTGTCTTCATCGATTTGGGTTTGATAATCTCATTATATAAATTTTATACATATACTATTGTGGGGCTAACAACTGTTCCTTTTATTTATGCATTTTTTTAGTTGTTCCATTGTAACATCCCAAGTAAGTAATGAATAATAGATATTTTTATCTATGTCTATTAATGATTAAGATAGTGTTATATAGGCTTAAAATGAAAGTAAATACAATCTTATGCATGGAATACACTAATATTCCTAAAAGATTGTTTTACTGCCTTTTGATGGCAAACCATTTTTGAATCTATCTTTTGACTATTTAATAAAATATGTTTGTCAAAATATACTTATTCTTTATGATTGGGACATCAAAATTTACCTTGTCTGAATTTTTTGTATTTTTCTGACAATGTTCATTTTTTTAATGAATAGTGAAAAATACTGCATTTTACATCAAAACTGCTTTTTAATCTAATTTATTTATATGATTAGATTATGTTTTGAATTTGTTTTGAAGTGAAATTAGAATATATTTTTACCATTTTATCCAATGGTGGTCATTGGAATCAATTTCACTTTGAAATTAGACTAAAACTGGTGTCAATATTTTGATACTTATTGTTTTGTAAAAACACGCTATTTGCTCTGGCAGCGGGAATTAATTATTGAATTAATTAATGTGACTTATATGATTTGAATTTTGTAAAAATGGACTTCATTTTTGAATTCGGAATATCAAATATTGCTTAGGGTGAATTTTTGGTAATTTTCTGAAAACCTTCAATTTTTGATGAATAGTGAAACCGCTAAGTGGTAATCAAGCAAACTGATTTTTCAGTTAAATGAAAGTTTACCACTAATGTGTACTGAATTTTGAAAATCCTACATACATGTTTTTCATTAAGAAGTAAAATGTGGTTCAATGAGATTAAAATAATTTTTCGGTGAATAGTAACTTATTAAGTTCTTAATCGCGATTAGTGGTAATTAGTGTAGTTTAAGGTATAAATAATGCTTTAATAATATTAAATGACCTAGAAACATGTCCCAAAATTATTTTTTTGTGTCATGGCCGACCAAGAAAAGCCATGGGTCAACTTGGGGACCACATGGATCCACTTTGGTTTGGAAATGACATAAATAACTTTTTATTAAATGTTAATGTAAAAATGACACAAACAAGAGATGTTTTACGAAAACAATTTTTACATGGGGTTATAAAGATCAGATTTTTGATTATAAATAGTAATTGTAAAGCTAAAAATATTTCCTACATCATAGTATTTTTTTATGATTTTTAGACATTAAATAAATTAAATTATTTATGACATAATAATGATGCAGCGATAACATCATTATTTGACGATTTAAATAAAATGGAATGATAATGTAAAATCTATGAACTACACATGGCCAAAACCAATTGAATGAGTGGATTTCGAACCCTTATCACCTTATCCACGAATTATATCAATGTGGGACCTTTTAAAACCGAAACACATTTTCAAATAAAGTAATATATCTTTACTTTCCAAAAGTTCCCCTCCTCTCCTCTATTAAAAGGCCCCCACCTCTACCTCATATCACACACCCCTAAAGCCTTTGGCTCGGCCAACCCCTGCCCATTTACTCTCTCCACATCCCTCTCCTCATCCTAGAGGATTCCCTTTGGGCAGAATCCTTTCAAAGGAAGTCTTTAGGCTCAACTCAAAAGGAGTTACACTTTTAAAGGTAATTCATTCTCTCATGTTCATTTGTTTTATTTTGCTTCTCCAACCCCCTATAATTTTTTTATTTACTTATTTTGTAACAACACCAGTATATTAAATATACTAGGATGTTTTTATAAGATTTATTTGAGCTACACTCTCACACAACTACATCAAATGGTTAAAGAACATATAGTTTCCGTGGATGGTGAAATTCTGCCTCCCGAAACGATGATTGTTCAATACTCATTTAACACCTTCAAAGGTGGCCATTATTATGTAACTATTTTTATATATGATATATAATATGTTTATGTTTTCCTTAAGCTTCTGTTTTTTTCATTTTGGGCATACCTTTATGGTTTCCATTATGGGTAAACACGATATCTTCATTTTAGGAAGTGCGGACTACCGCCCGCTGAAAGTGATTTGATTCATTAATACCATATGTGGGATGTGTAAAGGATAAAGTTAATGATACTATATATGTAATTATACTGGAATTATAATATACTCTTATATCATTATGATTCCATTCCAGAAAATATGAAATAGAAATTAAAGTAGCGTTCATGCGTACGTACGGCTTACCGTCTCCATGAACGGTGCATTTCATTTCTTACCTCTAAATGTGATGTAATATTATAAATGCATGTATGTACTGGATATATATGACATATATGATATCTACATCATGAATACCATTCTGGATATAATGAACCATTGACCAAATTAACAACATGTAAGTGTAAGAAGCCTATTTTTGACTTAAGAACCAAATACTGACAAAATGAACATTATTAACTTAACTGATTACATGATGTTCATAACATGGTATAAAAGGAATAATGAAATTGAAAAAGATTCATAAGAAAGTAGAGATTAACTCAATTTTATTATTCAGGAGATTAAAGAACGGTCGGGTCAAGTCGGATACGAGGTATGGGACTTCGTCTCAATCTCCTTTCGTTGAGGCATATTTTATTTTATATAGAAAATTCTTTTATACGGTGTATAAACCCCTTTGACTTTTACGTTTATTAAAAAGGAATCTTTTTTATACGAAGCGTTTAATAAACGAAAAAAGGGAATGTTTTTTTCGTACATATGCGTCGACAACGACTTCTCCGCCGTCGTGACCGTTATTTGAGATTCGGCTTCCTCTACAAACCATACATTCTTTTTAAAAGAAAAATAAATACCATGTTTTACTTTTCTTTTATTTTGGTATTGAAAATGGTTTTCACAATGTTTTTGTGTTGTATTGATATCTTGTGATTTAAATGTGGAAATTTTATGTTTCCTTTATGCATGTTTTATTTGATATGATTATGTTATGGTTCTTAGGCATTATTATGAAGACGGGTGGTTCTGTGATAAAATAAGGGCGGGTGAGCCCGTTATAGCTCTCCAATGCATTGGGTAACGCGAAGGAGTGAAACATTAAGGTTTCTCCGAAAAGATTTTAGGGAATATACTGTGATGGGTATTCCAAACGTAACCAAGAGGGTTACTCCCTACGTAAGAATGTTATTAATGCCTCAAGTTACCTTTATGTCTTTTGATTTCTATGATTTATTCATGATTTTATGAGGTATGCTAAAGTGCCTATGTTTTATCGGTAATGTATGATTTCATTCTTATGTATATATGAACTCATGTTTCCTTTCCATGTTCTTATAACCCATACTAAGTTTTTATGCTCATCCCAAGTTTTTGAAATGTTTTTCACAGGTCAAGGGAAAGGTACATGATAAGATGATAGAGTCAAGGATGTGTCAAGAAATAATCCATGTTTTATTTTACATGTATTTCCATTGATGGTAATGAAGAATACTATATTTATGTAACCACTTTGTTTATATGTGGAATGTAATGAAAGTTTTATGATCTAATTCTCTAAAACTCTAAACCCGAAAAGATCCTCAATGTGTAATCTTGTAATAACTCAAGATTATGTAAGGTTTAAGGTTGGGGCCTTATAGTTGGTATCAATGGTCGGTTTAGACGACTTTAGGAGTTAGAATATTGTTAAATTATAAGTTAATTTATGATATGATTGAAATGATATAGAATTTACAGATTACCATGTTGCTTCGCCTAAGATATTTCTGTGTTCAGAATGGTTTTTCGTAGAGGAAACAAATCAGCTATGTTGGGACGACATCAGGAGGAAGACAACCTTCCAAATCAGCAACCTGAGATGGTCGGAATCGGAACTGAACAGTTTGTTGCAGTGATGGCACAGTTGACTCAGGCTATAAATGGTGGTGGTATCCATGCACGAGATTATCCAGATCAACCGCAGAGGAACATGTCAGTGGTGGAACATTTCATGAGGCAACATCCCCCATCATTCAGAGGATCATCTGACCCTGTGCAAGCTGAAGGGTGGATTAAAGAACTGGAGAAGATTTTTGATGTCATGGGGTGTTCAGAACATCAAAAGGATAGTCTTACTGTTTACCGTTTTGAAGGTGAAGCTGATTAGTGGTGGTCGATGGTGAAAAATATAAGGGATAGTGATGAGATTGAGGATCTTCACTGGGACGAATTCAAAGGTATGTTTCTTGAGAAATATTTTCCTAAGGTGGTTCGTCTTAGGATGGAAAACCAGTTCCTAGAATTGAGGCAGGAGGATGATTCAGTGGCAGCTTATGAAGAAGAGTTCACTCGATTGGCAAGGTATGCTCCAAACTTCATACGAGATCTTGATAGTAAAATAAACCGTTTTTACTCAGGGTTAAAGCCAAAGTATCGAAGGGCTTTAGCTTATCGTGAGTTCAAAAGTTATGAAAAACTTGTTCGATGTGCGGAGAAGGTGGAAATGGAGTTTGCCGATGATCAGGTGTTCTATGACAAACAACAGAATAAGAGGTCTTGTTGGCAGGCAAAGGGGAAGAATTCATCAAAGAAGCAAGGAGGTAAGAAAACAAAATATCCATCCTGTGAGAAGTGTGGTAAAATGCATCCTGGAGAATGTTTATCCAAGTCTGGTAAGTGCTTTCGGTGTGGTAATTCTGGTCATATTGCTCGTAACTGTATGGAAGATGATCAAGCAGGAAATGAAAAGCCAACGGTAAGATGTTTTAAGTGTAATGAAATGGGTCATTATGCAAACGAGTGTCCAACGAAGAACTCAACTGGGAGAATGCAGCCAGACTACAAGTAGAAAGGGGTGGTAAAATCCTTTGCAACAACTTCAGAAGATGTTGGGCCATCGAATGAAGTGGTATCAGCTCCAGGGAGCTCAGTATTTTTCAAAGATTGACTTGAGGTCGGGGTACCATCAGTTGAAAGTAAAAGAAGCAGATGTTCCGAAGACTACGTTCCGTACTAGATATGGCCATTATGAATTTGTATTTATGCCTTTTGGGTTAACCAATGCACCTACTGTATTCGTGGAACTTATGAATAAAATTTTCCATGAGTTCTTGGATAAGTTTGTGTTTGTGTTTTGAGGTTTGGGAAGAGGTTATGCGTGCCTTGTGATTCAAAGTTGAAGAATGAGTTGTTATGTGAAGCTCATAGTTCTCCGTTTTCAGTTCATCCGGGCAGTACTAAGATGTATAGAGATCTGTGGGAGTATTACTGGTTGGATGGAATGAAAAGAGATATTGCATATTTTAATGTGAAGTGTTTGACTTGTCAGCAGGTTAAAGCAGAGCGGCAGTTACCGAAAGGGATGCTTCAGCCATTACCAGTGCCAGAGTGGAAATGGGAGAATATATCCATGGACTTTGATGTTGGATTACCGAATACATCTCGAGGTAATAATGAAATCTGGGTTATTGTTGATCGCTTGACCAAATCTGCTCATTTCCTTGCTATACGAGATACTTTCAATCTTGATCAACTTTCCCATTTGTATCTTAAAGAGATAGTCAGGTTACATGGAGTTCCTCTCTCCATTGTATCAGATCTTGATCCCAGGTTTACTTCAAACTTTTGGAAAGGACTTCAGAAGTCGTTGGGTACTGAATTAAATTTTAGTACATCTTTTCATCCTCAATCAGATGGGCAGTCAGAATGAACAATTCAGACATTGGAGGATATGCTACGAGCTTGTTCTATGGATTATCATGGAAGTTGGGACCAACATCTTTCTTTGGTTGAGTTTTCATATAATAACAGTTTCCATTCTAGTATACAGATGGCACCATTTCAGGCATTATATGGGATGCGTTGTTGAACTCCAGCTTTCTGGGATGATGTGGGTGAAAGAAAGTTGATGGGACCAGAATTGGTAGAAAAGATGGCAGAAAAAGTTCAACTGATTCAGAAACACATGAGAACAGCCTAGAGCAGGCAGAAGAGTTATGCGGATAACCGGAGGAAGGATCTATCTTTCAAGGTATGTGATCATGTTTTTCTCAAGGTTTCTCCTTGGAAAAGTATGATGAGATTTGGTAAGAAAAGAAAGTTAAGTCCAAGGTTTATTGGACCCTACGAAATTCTGGAAAGAGTTGGATCAGTTGCATACCAAGTGGCTTTACCTCCGAGTTTATCTCAGGTACACAATGTTTTTCACGTTTCGATGTTGAGAAAGTATATTCCAGATCCATCTCATGTTTTGAGTCCAAAGGTAGTTCAGCTGGAAGAGAACCTATCTTATGAGGAACAACAGGTCCAAATTCATGACCACAGGGAGCAAGTGTTACGGAATAAGGTGATTCATCAGGTAATGGTTTTGTGGAAAAACAACATGATTGAAAAGGCAACATGGGAATCTGAAAATGCAATGAGGGATAAGTACCCCCATTTATTCGATAAGTAAATAAATTGTGGGGACACAATTTTATAAAGGGGGGAAGGATGTAACATCCCAAGTAAGTAATGAATAATAGATATTTTTATCTATGTCTATTAATGATTAAGATAGTGTTATAGAGGCTTAAAATGAAAGTAAATATAATCTTATGCATGGAATACACTAATATTATTAAAAGATTGTTTTACTGCCTTTTGATGGAAAACCATTTTTGAATCTATCTTTTGACAATTTTATAAAATATGTTTGTAAAAATAAACTTATTCTTTATGATTGGGACATCAAAATTTACCTTGTGTGAATTTTTGGTATTTTTCTGACAATGTTCATTTTTTTAATGAATAGTGAAAAATACTGCATTTTACATCAAAACTGCTTTTTAATCTAATTTATTTATATGATTAGATTTTGTTTTGAATTGGTTTTGAAGTGAAATAAGAATATATTTTTACCATTTTATCCAATGGTGGTCATTGGAATCAATTTCAGTTTGAAATTAGACTTAAACTGGTGTCAATCTTTTGATACTTATTGTTTTGTAAAAACACGCTATTTGCTCTGGCAGCGGGAATTAATTATTGAATTAATTAATTTGACTTATATGATTTGAATTTTGTAAAAATGGACTTCATTTTTGAATTCGGAATATCAAATATAGCTTAGAGTGAAGTTTTGTTAATTTTATGAAAAACTTCAATTTTTGATGAATAGTGAAACCACTAAGTGGTAATCAAGCAAACTGATTTTTCAGTTAAATGAAAGTTTACCACTAATGTGTACTGAATTTTGAAAATCCGACATACATGGTTGTCAATAAGAAGTAAAATGTGGTTAAATGACATTAAAATAATTTTTTTGGTGAATAGTAACTTATTAAGTTCTTAATCGCGATTAGTGGTAATTAGTGTAGTTTAAGGTATAAATAATGTTTTAATAATATGAAATGACCTAGACACATGTCCCAACCTTATTGGTTGTGTCATGGACGACCAAGACAAGCCATGGGTCAACTTGGGGACCCCATGGAGACACTTTGGTTTTGAAATGACATAAATAACTTTTTATTAAATGTTAAAGTAAAAATGACACAAACAAGAGATGTTTTACGAAAACAATTTTTACATGGGGTTATAAAGATCCGATTTTTGATTATAAATAGTCATTGGAAAGCTAAAAATATTTCATAGATCATAGTATTTTTTTATGATTTTTAGACATTAAATAAATTAAATTATTTATGACATAATAATGATGCAGCGATGACATCATTATTTGACGATTTAAATAAAATGGAAAGATAATGTAAAATCTATGAACAACACATGGCCAAAACCAATTGGATGAGTGGATTTCGAACCCTTATCACATTATCCACGAATTATATCAATGTGGGACCTTTTAAAACCGAAACACATTTTCAAATAAAGTAATATTTCTTTACTTTCCAAAAGTGCCCCTCCTCTCCTCTTATAAAAGGCCCCCACCTCTACCTCATTTCACACACTCCTCAAGCCTTTGGCTCGGCCAACCCCTGCCCATTTACTCTCTCCACATCCCTCTACTCATCCAAGAGGATTCCCTTTGGGCAGAATCCTTTCAAAGGAAGCCTTTAGGCTCAACTCAAAAGGAGTTACACTTTTAAAGGTAATTGATTCTCTCATGTTCGTTTGTTTTATTTTGCTTCTCCAACCCCCTAAACTTTTTTTAATTTAATTCTTTTGTAACAAAACCAGTATCTTCAATATACTAGGATGTTGTTATAAGATTTATTTGAGCTACACTTTCACACAACTACATCAAATGGTTAAAGAACATACGGTTTCCGTGGATGGCAAAATTCTGCATCCCGAAACGATGATTATTCAATACTCATTTAACACCTTCAAAGGTGGCCATTATGATGTAACTATTTTTATATATGATATATAATATGTTTATTTTTTCCGTAAGCTTCTGTTTTTTTTCATTTTGGGAAAACTTTTATGGTTTCCATTATGGGTAAACACGATATCTTCATTTTAGGAAGTGCGGACTACCGCCCCCTGAAAGTGATTTGATTCGTTAATACCATATGTGGGATGTCTAAAATATAAAGTTAATGATATTATATATGTTATTATACTTCAATTATAATATACTCTTATATCATTATGATTCCATTCCAGAAAATATGAAATAGAAATGGAAGTAGCGTTCATGCGTACGTACGGCTTACCGTCTCCATGAACGGTGCATTTCATTTCTTACCTCTAAATGTGATGTAATATTATAAATTAATGTATGTACTGGATATATATGACATATATGATATCTACATCATGAATACCATTCTGGATATAATGATCCTTTGACCAAATTAACAACATGTAAGTGTAAGAAGCCTATTTTTGACTTAAAAACCAAATACCGACAAAATGAACATTATTAACTTAACTGATTACATGATGTTCATAACATGGTATAAAAGGAATAATGAACTCTAAAAAGATTCATAAGAAAGTAGAGATTAACTCAAGTTTATTATTCAGGATATTAATGAATGGTCGGGTCAAGTCGGATACGAGGTATGGGACTTCGTCTCAATCTCCTTTCGTCGAGGCATATTTTATTTTATACACAACTTTCTTTTATACGGTGTATAAACCCCTTTGACTTTTATGTTTATTCAAAAGGAAAATTTTTTATACGAAGTGTTTACTAAATGACAAAAGGGAATGTTTTTGTCGTACGTATGCGGCGACAACGACTTCTCTGTCGTCGTGACCGTTATTTGAGTTTCGGCTTCCTCTACAAGCCATACCTTCTTTTTAAAAGAAAAATAAATACCATGTTTTACTTTTCTTTTATTTTGGTATTGAAAATGGTTTTCACAATGTTATTGTGTTGTATTGATATCTTGTGATTGAAATGTGGAAATTTTATGTTTCCTTTATGCATGTTTTATGTGATATGATTATGTTATGGTTCTTGGGCATTATTATGAAGACGGGTGGTTCCGTGATAAACTAAGGGCGGGTGAGCCCGTTATAGCTCTCCAATGCATTGGGTAACGTGAAGGAGTGAAACGTTAAGGTTTCTCCGAAGAGATTTTAGGGAATATACTATTATGGGTATTCCAAACATAACCAAGAGTGTTACTCCCTATGTAAGAATGTTATGAATGCCTCAAGTTACCTTTATGTCTTATGATTTCTATGATTTATTCATGATTTTATGAGGTATGTTAAAGTGCCTATGTTTTATGGGTAAAGTATGATTTCATTCTTATGTATATATGAACTCATGTTTCCTTTCCATGTTCTTATAACCCATACTGAGTTTTTATGCTCATCCAAAGTTTTTGAAATGTTTTTCACAGGTCAAGGGAAAGGTACATGATAAGATGATAGAGTCAAGGATGTGTCAAGAAATAATCCATGTTTTATTTTAAATGTGTTTCCATTGATGGAAATGAAGAATACTATCTTTATGTAACCACTTTGTTTATATGTTGAATTTAATGCAAGTTTTATGATCTAATTCTCTAAAACTCTAAACCCGAAAAGATCCTCAATGTGTAATGTTGTAATAACTCAAGATTATGTAAGGTTTAAGGTTGGGGCCTTATATCCATTCTCTATATTATATCACTCACCCCTTCAGGTTCTTTTTCCACACATGTCATTTCCTATGAATATTATTGACCTTTTAAGATATTATTAGACGTACAACGAAAAAATGGTATTTAGTGAGAGCATAAAAAATGAGGTGTTTTAATGTGGTGTATTGATAGTATTCTATGGTTTATTTTCACATTGGACGTGTATTCGACTCTTTCAGTGGGATAGTTTTTTTCAATCATCACATTCCATTACTTATTGTTTTACTCTATATTTGGGATATATATATATATATATGAATCAATGGTTATTTCCTTTTTTTGAAAAAAAATCATCATTTTATTGGATTTTAGATGTGTGATTGTGTATAGGTACATAGGTTAAGGCCTCATGTGTTAGTGATATGCCTACTCAACACTAGGATATAGATTATATCAAATTTGATGCATGATTTAGGATTCAGAATATGGGACCCAATTGGATAGGTTTTGAAAAAGTGATATTAGAGAATTTTATTTAACAGTTGGACTATAGTATGTGATATTTTTTTGGGGTTAATATGATCCATCTTTTGTGTTTTTCATTTTCTATAAAGATAATAGTGTTTGTGTGGTTTCCATTTTAACTATACCCCAAGGCTATGATCACCTACATTTCAACATAGTACATTAAAGCATTGGATTTAGATAAAATAATGTTACAAGAATCATATATGAATTGGTTAAGGATCAATTTCCTTATAGATTTATCCCTCTAAATAAAAACATTTAATGTCGTGCATCTGGTTTAATTTCAGTATTCCGTTATGATGTATGAAAGATAGTATTCTCTCTTAGGATCATGTGGTTGATCCCATTAGTGATGAGACATCACTTGAGGGACCAATTTCAGATATGTTACCTTTGAGAGGTGCACTAGCTACACTAGAACCTATATAGTTGATGATAGTACCTACATTTGTTGTTAATGACATCTGATGGTTAAAAAAATGTTAGGGATTTCAACCATGAAGAACACAATGATTCCAAGGTGAGATATACCCATTGGCTTCAAATTACTGTCTCAAGGTAGTGAAATGAGTTTTACATATGTCAAGAACACCATTAAAGAAGATGTGGTCAAGTCTGTAATCCTTTTTTATGGATATCAATATGATGGTGGGGACTGGGGACCCAAACATATGATAGAGTTACTCAAGAATTGGTAGAGTTTGAAAAACATTATTTAGGATATCAGGTGATTTGTGATGGGGGATTTAATTATGTTTGAGCTTCAATAGCTCTATTAGCGCAAAATGATAGTAACTAATTATTCATATAGGATTACCAAACTCTCTATATACATGATTGATATGGTTGGAGATTATCCCTTCATGATTTAAACCATTGATGAGGAATTAATAAAGACATCTTAACCAATGTATCCCAATAATCATATATACATATTCTAGTTTCCTAATGTGATATTTTTTAGTTGTGAGTGCTTCGGTAGGGTAGACATTGCAAGTGGTTTCTAGTTGTGGGAAATAGGAGAATATACCTCAAAATAGGGTGATCTTAAATCATTTGTAGGGACCTAGATCTGTTATTTGTTTCAATATGTGGTCCCAAGAGAGAGGTTTTGTAGTTAATGGCTCACTAGATTGTTGTAGTTAGCTCAAAGAGAGGTGGTGCTAGTGATGTGATGGAAGGGGACTTCTACCATGATATTTTATAAGCATCTATATTGGTGGCAAGGATACCATGTATTGAATAATGATGTACATGCATTGATAGAATAGTGGTACTATTCTTTTATTAATATCATTACTTGATTTTAACCATAATAAAACATCCTATTACAAGCCATAGATTGTAAAGTCTACTGTCTTGGATGACTAAATACATAAGATTGAAAACACGAGACCAAAAAACATTTATTTATGTAAAATTAATAATTACATAGTAACACCATTTGTTCTAATTGATATTCATAGGATAAATTGGGGATAACATAAGAAAATTCATGAGCTAAAATCTTATAAAGGGAATTAGAATAACAATAATAATTTTTCACTGGGTTTAGAAGGCATGGAATGATTATATTAAAATGCATGGAACATATAGAATCATAACTTATAACCAATGTATCATATAAAAATGGACTAATAATAATTTGTAATAAAAATAAAACATGCCGTTATCAATAGTACAGGTTTATTACCCATTGAGGATCACCAGTCTTGGTTATCCACCATTATTGTTTCTTATGGTACCAAGCATCGAGGATTACATTTATGATAGTTTCACATAACATATCATGATACACAACATTACCCTATGTATTGGGAAACTATCTAGAAATATCCATATTAAAGTGTTCATGAATATTCATTCCATATAAATTATCATAAACATTCCATCATATGTAAACACAAGGGTACCCATGGAAAGAAATGATTATCATAAATATGGCATGGAGAATATTGATGGGGTGTATCATACAACTAAACAAGAAAGAAAGGAATTAAAAATTAAATGAAAATTCATAGAGTAAATTTATAATACATCATGGTAAGTGATGTTAAATAGAAGTGGCAACATGTAATAAGAGAATTTTTGAAATTTTAGCATTAAAACATTTCAGCGTGGATTTAATGAAAATACTAATATGCATTTAAAATGGAAAAATGAATGATCATTTATATAAAATCAAAATTCACCTAATATGTTTTGAATAATAAAATTGTTTGTTTTATATAAATAATGGTGTCTTAAAAAATTATAGAGCTCTATTGACATTATGTAAGAAATGGGGAAGTTCCCTTAAAATGGGTTTTCTTTTCATGAAGTGTTGAAGATGTAACCATTTAAAAACATGTATATCTCTGAAAGATCCTAATTATATAATGATGAAACGATATTTTGGATAGAATAAATAGAATTTGGTATATTTTTAAAAAATAACCAATATATTCATTTCAGTAAGAAGAAAGGTAGATCAACTCGAAGGAAAAATGGATGTTCGGGTAGATTCCCATACCTTAAGTTTGACGGTGACCTTCACCTGACCATAATGCCCTAGACAAGAAAATTAAATTCTTTAATTAATATTTCAAGAACAATTTAATCATTTAATTGATTTATTATAGACAAACTAATTTTATTCAGGACCTTTTTGATGGGTTAGGATGATCAAATTAAATTTTTGGGATAGTATGTTTCCCTAGATATCATTATTTGTTTACTAATATCCATGTAATAATAATTAAGTATGATTAAAATGGTTATCAAGAATTTATTTCATTTATTACTAGTAACCATCCAAGATTAATTCATGGTTATAAAATTAATTTGTATATTTAGAGTGGAGTTGAATGATTTTATTAAACGGAACCATATGTATGGACTCCTGATAACTGTTATTGTACGAGAACTCAACCAACGACAATTGATTCTCCCACGAGCCACTGAAATCCTTGACACAAGATTGAAATAGATCCCCCAAATTTTGTATCGTCCTCTCAGATTGACCATCCTTCTATGGGTGATACGCTGTAATCATCGTCAACTACGTACCAGGGGATTTTTGAATGGATTTACAGAAACGAGATGTAAATCTCATATCTCTGTTTGATACAATCAAAACTAGAACACCATTCCTCTTTACCAAACCCCTGATATGGATTATGGACAGATCCTACACCGTATGAGATTAACGAATCGGGATGAAATGGACCGACTTTGTTAGCCGATCCACTATCACCCAAATGGGATTGTGCTTTATGACCATTCTTGGGAGACCTGTAACAAAATCCATCACTATCTACTCCCACTTCCAAACAGAGATTACTAATGACTGTAACATTACTGCTACCCTCTGATGCTCTACCTTGACCTGCTGACAAGTCAAGCATCACAAAACAAACTCATCCCCACTTCTTGTCAAACCAGACCACCAGAATTGTTCATTCAATGCTTTATACATTTTTTGAATTCTAGGATGAACATCCCACCCATAATGATGATCCACCATGAGAAGATCCTCCTGACAAGAAACTGGTACAACCATCTGATTCCGAAAACACAAAACTAAATCTTCATTCAGTTGCCAACCCTCAATGGTCTCCCCACCATTGAGTCTCAACCCCATGGTCACAAACTCCAAATCAAATATCTTTGCCTCTCTAACCAGTCCATCCAAGTCAGGAATAAATGAAACTAGAATGAAGATCGCTCTATCACCGTGTTCCTCACATTCGAACCGCAACTCAGCTATAACCAACATCAACTTCCACTGGTCCATTTCCTATTTTCCCACCAGAGCATAAGATTTTCTTCTTAATGCATCGTCCACTGAATTTCTCTTCACTGGTGTGAAAACTAAGTCAAAATCAAACATCTGGAGATATTCCATGCATATCTTTTTCCTCAAGTTCAAATCCCTTTGTGAGAAAATGTTCTTCAAGCTCTTATGATCTGTATATACCGTGAATTTCTCACCGAAGTGATAATGACACCACACCATCAATGTATATACCACTGCTACCAACTCCAAATCATCTATTGTGTATTTTTTATCATGCACTCTCATCTGTCGTGAGCCATAGGAAGCCACATGATTTCCTTGCATGAGAATACACCCCAACCCTTATCCCGATGCATCGCATTACACCACACACCCTTTTCCTGATTCTGAAAAAACCATGATTGGTGCTGATGTAAGATGACCTTTTAGCTATTCGAAACACTGCTGACATTGTTCATTCCACTGTAATAGAACATTATTTCTGGTCAACACTATCATCGACGAAGACAAATGTGAAAAATCATGAACAAAATGACGATAATACCCAGCTAGAACAAGAAAAATCCATATCTCAAACACATTATTTGTCGGTTTCCATGAGATAACGACCTCTATCTTTTTGGGATCCACTAAAACACCACATTCAAGAAATCACATGGCCTAGAAAACGAACTTACTGTATCCAAAAGTCACACTTTGACAATGTGGCATAAAACCGATGATCCCTCAAGATCCCCATCACTATTGCCAAGTGCTGCCCATGCTCCAACCATGTCTTTGAATACACCATTATATCATCTACAAACACCACCACAAATAAATCTAGATAACTTTGAAATATCTGATTCATCAATGCCATAAACACCACTGGTGCATTCGTTATACCAATGGGCATAACCACATATTCATAATGACTATATCTACTTATGGAAGCTGTTTTAGAAATATCCTCCTTCCTCAACTGCAATTGATGATATCACGACCTTTGGACAACTTTGGAGAACCAATGATCTCCCCTCAACTGGTCGAATAAATCAACAATTTGTGGTAGTGGATATCTATTCTTTATCCTAACTTGGTTCAATCTATGATAATAAACACATTACCCCAATGTTCCATCCACATTTTCACAAACAACACAGGCACTGCCCATGGAGACATTCTAGGATGGATGAATCCTTTCTTTTATATCTCTTTCAACTGTATTTTCAATTATGGCAATTCAGCTGGTGCCATCTGACAAGACGGAAGTGAGATAGAA
This sequence comes from Viscum album, assembly GCA_963277665.1. Classification (NCBI taxonomy): domain Eukaryota; kingdom Viridiplantae; phylum Streptophyta; class Magnoliopsida; order Santalales; family Viscaceae; genus Viscum; species Viscum album. Next base: position 1,973,784,698 of record OY728132.1, read on the forward strand.
CAAGTCCCCGGAAGGAGATAAATTGTAAACTCCACTTCTCTTACAGATGTTAACCAGGAAAATTCTTCAGGAATACCCTCCATGAATTGATCCCCCACTACGGCAGGAACACTCTGCTCAACACCCTCTACTAATTCCAACTACAAAACTGCCAACTGGTTTGATAACCTACACTCTTTTGGTGCCACTAAACTCGTTGCACCCTGCCATTAAAGCTTCTCCCCTCTAAAAAGATTTCTAATGCCATACTATGTCATAAAAGCCATTGATCACGCATCACAATCGATGTGGGCCTTAAACGCCACCAGCAAATATATTCCCAGGATTACATCACACCCATCCATCTCAATCATTGAGAAATCCCACACTATCTCAACCTCGCCCACAATGTTACAACATTATCTACACAAGAAGGATTAACACTCACTTTGACAAAGAGGGGTTTGATGTTTAAAAACTGAGGGCATCATCTCTACCGTGAAACCCGGCAAACCAACCATACGTGTTGAAATAATAGAGTCTGAAGCAGCTATATCAAATAACAATTTCATCAAGGTAAAATTTAAAATAATAGTACCTCGCATTGTGGGTGATCCAGAATGATCATCCACCATATCCATCTCAGATCCGAACACATTTTTAGTTTCCACACTCTACTCTTTATTTCTCTGTTGATGGGTTGTGGTATTTCGGGAATCACCATGACCCACTTTACATTGTTGATGAGGGGTGTGGTGCTGTCCTAGTCCAGTTGAATAATACAACGTCTACGATCCTTGATGAGTGTCACGCGCACCAGGCCTTGGAGCATTCTAGAAATAACATTGTAGATGCCCTATCTTCTTACAATTATGACATGATTGTGGTTGTTTCATACAATCCATCTTGATGTGGCTCGTAGAACCACACCGAAAACATCCCTGCTTTCTCTGGGGCTTCTAAGGAAGAATCACCGATCCTACCATCATATTATATTCCATATTATCATCCAAGGAATAAGTTTCCTTCTTATGCTTGAACCCAGCATTAGAGTACCCACTATTCCCCATGGGTACCACCATGTTTCCTCCACTCGGAGCTCCCTACAGATATCGCTCTTCCACCAAGTCTCTATTTGCCTACTTTGTGTAATCATCTATACAAAACACTGCTATGTTTGTTTTTCATGCCTTAACATTGCATTAAATTTCCTTTCCTTCAATGATGTGTTACCCACCACTACGGGTGAAAACAACATTATGTTAATAGACATAGTTGAATACTCTTTTATAGACCTATGCTCTTTCTTTTAACGAACTAAATTCTTCATACACTGAATTTTGAATGTATGTGGGTAGAATTACTTATTACACAATTCTTCAAAGCCCTCCCACATCATATCCCAGTCATTCCCATCTTGGACTACCAACTCCCACCACTGATGGTAAAGATCTTCCAACCTATACATGGACAAATTCCCTTTTAATTATACCAGAGTTCCAAAGAACTCGAAGATCTTGTTCATTCTATTCAACCATGTGTATGACCTCACTGGATCTGAATCACCCCTGAAGATGGGTGGATTCTTCATTTGAAACTAAACGTTATGATCCACATTCCTTGGTTAATCCATTTTATTTCCACATTCCACGACTTGGAATGCCTGCACTATGATTTTCACTAGCTTCTGGTTCACATGAGGATCAGGTGCTACCACATTCTCAGCTGCCTCCTCCGGTTAGTCTCTACGACGTCTTCCGGGTGAAATTTTTATAAACAGAAATCAAAAAAAATGAGTCTCACTTTTGTAGACATCACAATATCCCATTTCAAATCACATTACACAAAACTATCACAATAAGGGTTTAAACCCATTACAATGTTCTTTGATTCACCATTTTTAAAACCAAACCAATTTCAAAATACCAATTTATTCACATTACAATTTCACATATTCAAGACACAGCATAAATCATTATACATCAATGAAATATGCATCCTAGTGGGAAGTCATTTCTACCATGCATTCCATGCTCATCTCATTGGCTACACCCACGATAATGAGATTTCCAATGCCTATGAGTGTCTCCAAAACACATATGTATCCAACTCCCTGGTAACATAAATTTCAGCATAAAAGGGTTAGCAACGTTCTTTGATGCTATACATTAAATGTTTTGACAACCCTACACCTTGCTACTATCCTGAATAAAGTAGTATAACGCAAATAATGTCAAAACCAAATCTGAGAATCAAATCCAAGGGGCCGAACAAACTGATACCACTTGTAACACGCCGCCCCTACCTCCTTGGCATGAGGACGTAGTGTGGGTTACTTGGATTTATGCAACGTTCCCAAGATGCCAAAGGATGGTAATAAATGTCAAGGGCTTCAAGATCAAATTGGGGAACATTTTTACCTTAAGGGAAAACCAACCAGAAATCCACAAACTAAATAATTCATGTCAACACACCCAACCAACCCATCGATTAATAACCAAGTTATTCCACAATACAATCAAACCCCAAAAAACGAGATATGTCCAAGACACATCAGAGTACCAAGAGGAAACTAAACAACCAAACCCCACAATCCATCACTCCACCACATCTCGACACCAAGCTCCATGCTCCATGCTCCTCCAAGGAATCAAAATGCTCCACTAAAGGAGGTTGATGCCTTACTTTTGCCCACGTCATGGTGCATGACATCTAAAAGTCACCAATGTGCCAAAGAAGGGTGTGAGTACTAAAACATAGTAGGATTTACCCAAATGAATTCCCAACACACTCCACTAGGATAAAATATTAGCACATTTATATAAAACAATTTATATAATATAATTATAAGTGAAACCATTTCCATAATCCAAACATGCCCTTACCAAGTCATCACACCCAAACCAAGTAACCAATGGAAAGCTAACCCAACATGCCACAAGCCATATCATCATTTACATCGTAGCAAAAAATTTATTAAATTTCAAATCAATGCACAAAAACCCACCAAACTGTGGGACTTCGGCCCAACCCGTTCACCCATTCACACCAAAACTTCCATAACTGTGGGACTTCCGTCCAACCCGTTCACACGTTCATAACTAGCGGTACTTTTCGACCACTACAATATGATTGTTCTTCCAACCTCTATCCATCCCCTTTTTATTGTGAAACTTCCCACAAACTTCCATACAACATTTTAATAAAACCAAATTAAGCATAAACCCACCATGGTCACAAAAACATGCAATCAACCAGTTCAATTGAATATCAATCCACTTCCATAAATCACCTAATTATAGAAACCCATTTCCATGCCAAAAAATATTTCAATAAAACAACACATTTATTTAATACTCTTTCCATCATTTATTTTCACAAATCATCCATATCATCCAATATTAAAATCTTTATTTTAAGATCCATAACAATAGCATTTCACCATGAAACCCCCCTTTTCCACAAAATCCCCAAATAGAATTCCAATCGATTTAGCATAACAAATAAAAATAAATTTTCATCGCAACAAATAATTGTTATAAAGAACCACTAGTTCTAACCACGTGGAGTCGAGATAGATGCCTCGTACCTTTAGGGTTCCCGATAAATTGACCCACAAACCACCGCACCTCAATTCCAGCGAACACACCGCCGAAACCCCTCTAGATCACTTTCCCTAACAACCATAAGCCTTAATGTTGCCATACATGGAAACCCCAACCCTAGATCTACAAAAAACATGTGTAGATCTAGAAAAACATGAATGTGAGGGACGTAGATCAAGAGGAAAACACATGAGAAACAACAAGAGAGACATACCCTTGAAAAACCACCTTTAAACTGCCTTGAAACCCAAATGAAACGCTTCCATAATGAGTGGGAGAGCACCCTTATACCAGGAGAACCCAAAATACCAAGTGAGGCTCAAGTGGGAGGAGGATTAGACTAAAATGAGGCAATCACGAGTGAGCCCTGGTTTTACAAACCTAATTTTATGTGACCTCACGGTTAGCCCGCACAGTTTGGCAAAGCGTGCGCTAACCGTGCACACTCTACTACCATGGGAGCAGGGGTCTGAATGGTTTCCTCACACGGTTTGGTAAACTATGTGTAGGTCATGCGAAGCCAACTGTCTCCCCTACATGGTTTCTTGGAGAACCCAAATAGTTTCCACTAACCGTGCTCAAACTGTACACCCCTTTAAAATCCTCCAAACTCATCCAAAACCATTCCAAACTCTCTGAACCTCTTCCAAAGTCATCCCATGCACTTTAAACAGATAAAAAACATAAACAAAGGCCACATACATCAAACCGGGGGTACTACAGGAATAAATGAATCATTTAATTAATTAATCATCATAAAAGAACATAACATCCATTGCGATCATAAAACATTATTGGATAACATAGGGATAACATGAACAGAGTAATGTCAAAAAAATCACATTAAATAAATACACATTTGAAAAAATCTTTATAAAATGGGTTATAAGGCCTTAGATAGATATATAAAATATCATGGAACATATATATTCATAACATTTAATCATGGGATTATATAAACATTGATTCATAGTAATGTGGATGTAATCGAAAACATGACATCAGCATGAGTCAAGGCTCGTTGCACATAGAGGAGAATAATTCATGGTAAACCATGAAGACCACATCACATGGTATCATGAGTTATGGATAACAACCATGACCATTTGACATAACATCTATTGTGAATCAATATTACCCAATGAAATGTAGTTATATCTGGGCCCAACCATCATAAAATGTTCATGAATATTCTATCCACATATATAATGTTACATAAGAAATCATATATTAATATATGGCTTAAACGTAGTAAGAATTGAGAATCATATTCATGTCATATTGCATAAAAAATGGATGTATCCTAAAAATGTCCATGAAGGAATGCAATTTGATCAAGGATGGACAATTACAGGATAGTACAGTCATATATCATGAAAAGTGATGGATACATAAATTATTTACAAGTATAAATAGTATAAAAGAAACATAATAATTAAATAATTTTTTATAACATTAAAGGGAATAAAAATTTATATAAAACAATAATTGAAACAATAATTTTTTTTATAAAAATATTTGTTTTATAAAAATATTAGTTTCTTATAAACATATTATATCATTTACATGATAATGGGTAAGAATTCATGAAGTTCCCTTAAATGAGTTTGCTTTTAGGAAGGTATTGTGGAGGTAACCACTTAAGAAATGTTATCCCGAAATGTGAATATTGAATGGACCATCATACATTCGTTTGGATAATGTAAAAATAATTTAGAATATGTATATAAAAACAATATATAACTTCATTTTGGGTAAAATAATGATAGTGAATCATGACGAAAAAATGGAGGTTCGGGTTGAATCCCTTACCTTATGTTTGATAGTGTCCTTCACATGATCATAATGACCTAGAGAACAAGATTAAATGCATTATTTAGAATTTATATAACCTACTTGTCATGAAATGGATATATTATTTACTTATTATGTTAATTCATGACCTTTTTTATGTGTTGAAATTTTCAGTTTCATTGTTCGGAATTGTTTGTCTCCTTGGTTTTCATGAATGGTTTACTTATATAAATGTTTGAATATTCATTTATTATTTGAATAGTTTCCCAGAATTGTAGAAAAATGACATTAGTGATTATCCATAATATTACAAGGTTAGAAAAATCATTTTTTTATTTGGAGTGAAATTTAATAATTATATAAAATATCAATGATAACTATTTCTAGAAATTGGTGGTTTTTATTCACAACATTAATATTTTTCATTTTATGTTAATGCCATATTTTAAAAATATTGAATAAATTTAAATAATATATACTGAATATAATATATTCAGGTTAAACCTTAAAAATTATTTCATGACCAAAATTGATGACAGTAATAGAAATTGAAAAACAGTCGCCATTGGATGTGATAAATTGAAACATCTCAGAAGGTTTTTTCCTATCTAGTATAAAGGAAGGGGAAAGAGAGATAATGATAAATTATTTCATGATAATAAGAAAATAATAATTCATGTATGTTATTTGAATTTTCATAACATTTGGATGATTTTAGGTGATGGAAGAAAAGGATATAAATGAACTTGAAAGAAACAAAATTAAATGAAAAGTGGTATTTACATATTGAATATATTGTCCTTTACAACCTCTTTTCAAGAGAGGTTGTGGTAGTTTGAAGAGATCAATGGATGAAAGACGCTTTTAGGAACATTTTATGATATTTAAGAAGAATTTGGAAAGGTACAATGCTTGAGAGAAGTGAAGAGAAGAGGGGGTGAGGGTGGTTTTTATAGTGAAGGTTTCGAGAGGTTTCCCATTATTTTAATAATTAGTTCACATTTTTTCACAAGAATATGAATAGTAAATTTTATTATCACAAAAAATATAAAATCGATCATGTGTGATTGAACCAAGTATGATTACATCAGACATGATGTTTGATATATTGTATTTAATTCATAATGTATATACACCCTAAATTACTATATTTCACTATTCATCAAAGATTAATGTATTTAAAAAAAATACAAAAAACTCACCTAGACTGTTTTTTGATGTGTAGAATCAAAAATTGAACTCCATTTCTCAAAAATAATTTTTTAAATATGTTAAACATTATCTTTATTAAACACAATAATTACATGAAAAATTAAAATTTAAAAATTAAAACTTATTTCCTAAGAAATTATAAAATTAATTAAGGCCTCCTAAAATTATCCTATGATAATGAGACGTTAAAAAAACCTTTCTGTATTCAATTAATGGAAATAAATTTTAGTTTAATTTATTAAATTAATAACATATTGAAATTAAATATTCATGACTTACAAATATTCCAATGCTTAGTCAATTATATTTAAAATAATTATTTTCTTATAAAATGATATAATTATACCAAATTATCACTTACAATATGGATAAATATTATTTATGCTTTCATTGTCAATGTTACTATTACATTATCCCATTTACTACACATAAGTGTAACATTACTACTCCTTAGGTATAACTACTATTTCATCAGTATAAGATTCCTAACACCAAGAGATACCTTTTATTTAACTCAATATTTATTTATAAGGTTTGTATTATGTTCTATGAGTAATCTTATGAGATAATACTATAAGACAAAATTATATGGAATGAATTCTAGGTTAAAATATTTGTTTAATACAATTATGGCAATTTGGCATGATGGTTATCAAATGATTACCTCATATAAGGCTATCAACATCTGTGAGTACCAAATGGGGATATAATGACGACAACATTTATGTGTCACTATAGTCCCTATGTGTGCATGATGATTCCCTTTAGTTTGATGAACACCCTTTCAGTGTTCATGTGAATCATGAAATTGATCATTCAACACCTTATTTTTCAGTTTATTGTTTTCAACATCAATGATATACTTGTTTAGAAAACATAAAATGAGGATAACATGATTCAATTGAGGATTTTCATGGGTGTACATTGAGTTTACCAACCATATAGAATGCTCCCAATGTTTTGGTACTGGATTTTAGACATCCAAATTTGGGGTCATATTAACTCAAAGCATGGTTTGTTGGTCGACCTGGTCAATGATGATGCAATGATAGCTTGTGATCCTTTTCAAAGTGTCAAAGAAGAGTGGATCTTACCAGGGTTCATATTAAATTACTAGAGATTCATCCCTGACATCTCAAGAATATCATATCCCAAGGGATCACTGAAATAATATTGCAATCCATTTTTTATAATAGAATTGTTAAATTATGATTTTCAAGAGTGGATATAGAGACTGATGATTTTTACCATCTTCAGATTACTAGATTAGGGTGTCGAGTATGAAATGTTCTAAAATTCATTAGGAACTAGGCATGGAATGGTTCTAATGTAGAGGTAGGATGTGATTCCCTATGGTTCACAGTTATTAAGAAAACATGAGAAAAACTACATATCCCATGAAATAGATTTAGTACTTTTAGTCTTCAGACAAAATATATGGATAAAAAACCTTATAAAAGAATGGATTACAATCCATTTGACTAAAATAGTCTCATGTACATCTTCTCTCAGAATGAAATTCACATTATATATAAGAAATTGATATTGTTACTCCATGATATTGATATTTTGATTGTCAATAATTTTGATAATGGGAATGTGATATCATATTATATCAATGTATGATCTATTACATTGTTTATAAATGAGTCATTGTATTAGTTTCAGTAATTATAGTTATCATTTGTGGAAACTGATGAAGAATCGTACCATCAGTCAATGGTATTTACCCCTCTGTTCATGCAGTGGGTTAGGGTGTTCCAACATGGGGATATATATAAGGAAACTTTAGATACTATTATATCCACTAGACATAATCCTTACATATATTATAAATGTTGGGAGATTTTTGTTAATTTTAGATATTTCATGATGGTACTAGTGACATTTTTGTTGGAGTTTTTGAGGGATTTTTAGGTATTTTATATGGTGATATATCTATGTGGAGAAATTTTATAATAGGACCTCTGACATATTCCTTTTTCGAAATGGATAAAAATCATAGTTTCATTTTTATCTTCTAAATATGATACATGTCTATAATTGAAGGATGAACAATATTTTCCAGTGGGTTGAGATCACCACTGGTGGAGATAGAGAGAATGTTTGATGTAATATTCATGTTATTCATAATCCGTTAAGCACAAATGTCTAGAATAAAGATAAAATATAGTTTATTTTATATTGTATCAGAATGATTTCACACTTCCTAGATAACTAGTAGTACAACTTAGTAGAGAGCATCGTCCACCACTATGTTCTTGTCATTATTTGACTCTATGGGGTTACCTCAATGGTATTTTGTGACTATAATGATTGCTACACATCATGAACATTGAAGGGAATTAATGAGGCACTTGAGACACAATTATTTGTTAAAATAGTGTTTTACCCTCCAAAATATGGAATGAACTTTCTGACAATTCTGGTTAAGGAAAAAATGGTGTGATCTTTTCAATTAGACATTGACTGTAGATGGGAGGAACCCCATCCATTAATTCCCATTACATAAAAAATAACTATCATTCTACCATATTTATGGAACCATTTAATGAATTATATTGAATATCATACATGTCATCACCTTACTAGACTGACCTTGGAGGGTGTACAATTATCAGACTATAGTTTAAGCGAGAAACTATTGAAATCGTGCATATCATGCAGAGCGGATGAAAACAACATATATTTTCCCGAATCATTTTCTAGATTGATAATGGAGGACTTTAGTGTTCTAGGATGGTGACCATCTATTCCAACAGGATAATAATTTATGTGAAATAGTGATATTTGTAATGTATCGAAACATAATTATGTGATTTAATATCCCTTTCCAGATATTGTGTAGCCTTATATATGAGTCATACCACATAACTCTACTACCTCAATTAGACAGGTTACACAACATCTTTAACATTTCATAGATGAGGAGGTATATATATACCCAATAACAATTTATCAACTAGGGTGATAAGGAAATAAAAGAATGAGATAAAATTTCAAAGTATATGGATGAGATATATGATTAGTAGAAGAGTATCTCTCATGGAAGAGATATTAATTTAGTGTGTGTCTGGTGGTAGCACATGAATCATTATTAGAGCACATGGTATTGGGAATCATATATCTGTTCAGAGTACCTACATCTCATAGTTAACCCCCTTGTTTTGAATTTTTAGGGATATAAAACAACAATATGGGGTGATGTTAATGGCTCATATTTTTTATATATTATATTTTAAGTGTTATAGAGTTTTTTTGAGAATCCATAGTTACTGCATGGAATTCCGAGTAGTATCCATTTGAGAAATAATGATTGAAAATTTTTATATATAGTAAATATCAAGTGTATAATGTTTTTATAAAATTTGGATTAACAATCATGTAGGTTAATTTTTTATAAAATTCAGATAAACAATGATTTCTGAACATGGGATTTACATTACACACAAAAAATTGATTTTTGGTGTGGGGCATTTGTGAAAACAAACATTGAATGCATAATATATATATATTGATTAAATAAAAAAATATTTTCTATACAATTATGTATAAAGATGTGTTATCCTATAAATATTTTTTTATGGTTTATTATTATATTTGTCGACTAAACTATATAGTTCAATTGGGTTGTTGGTGGAGAATCATTTAGAAGAAAACAAACAATGAAATGATTGGTGACTGGTGTGAGATGGAATTAACTGATATTAGTAATGATGATTGTGTAGTTCAACTATTTTTCATAGTTCTATCATAATTATTTTGGGATGTTGTTTGATTGTTTTCCATTCCTCATTTCCTTTTTCAATGATAAAAATTATTTAGTTAACTAAGAGATTGATATGTGGGTCACAGATATTAAAGGATGGTATTATTACAGGGTTTAACTGGGAGAATTTATTTGTGCATATTTTATTACCACATCATTAATCATAATATTAAAAATTAATCTAGGTTGACATGATCATCATCCACGGTCTACTCTTCAAGATTGATAACTTGTCTTTTCTCCCATGTTTTCTTCATTCATCGTGGGTATTTTTTTGCTGGCCCCTAGATTGACATCTACAAAGGGATCAATTTATAACCACATATTTTATAGAACAATGATCCAAATATTCAATATTAGTGATCTAAATGATGTGATAGAGAATATTAAATGTTAATGGTGATCATATTTGACAATATTGGATAGCTAAAATTTTTTATGAGTCATTTGATGATGGCGAGATAAATAGAATTACATTTTTACAGGATTCAAAGTTCATATTTTAGTGAATGACAATGGCGAGGCATAACTGAAATGGATATGTGATTTCTTGTTAAATTGATTATAAAAATCGAGGTAAAGTTATCATCATCACAATATTACCGAAGAACTGGGGTTTCATTAAATAGCCCAATCAATAAATGAATGTATATTTATTCTACATGCCATGTATGACCCCGATAGTGGATTAATGGGTTTGGGTTGATGTTGAGGATCAAACATCTTGTTAACCTTTCAAAAAGCTTATTAACCCTCCTGAATAGCTCTATTTGTTCCACATAGGGTATGAAGACACTAGATGGGGTACCCATTCCAGAGCATGTCATGTACACACAAATGAACATGGTTTGGAAGAATGGTACATTTTCTTACTTATGTATCTCCACAATGGTAGATGTTAATGTGAAGCCACACACCATGTATGGTTACATGGACATAGTCATAGAATTTATATCTTGGAAGATCCAAGGTACTGTGTTATAAGGAATATATCCATTATTAATTTGGTCATATCCATAAATGATGTCTTATATTCCTTTTTTTAAGTTTAATGGACTTATTTCGTAAGACAGTATTACCAATATCCATTAGTTGTGTATTAGTTTGTAATCTCTTCTTAATGATATAATATATATCCATATAGTATGACATCATGTATAGAGCTGTTGGAATCCTTCCATAAGGCCCAATGAGAGATATTATAGTCATATTCTTTCACTTGGTGGAGTTATTGGTGTCTTCATGACCAACATTTTCGGGTTGCCAATCTAATTCATTGATTCTTATTAATGATTGATGTTTTCATATCACCCATTGTAAAATGCTTGATTCTCATCTATGTGTCATTTATCATCAGATGTTAATAGTTTCATTATACTCATTTAGTGTTTTTTAGTGATGCGTGATATATAAAATATTTTAGCTGGAATCCTAGTATATCATTATGGCTATCAATTTCCTTTAGACAATGATTTTTTAGTATATTAGAATATTAATATAATATACATTTTAGACATATAATTATGATAGGATTAATGTTATAACATTATTTTAGGCTTTTTTGTTTCATGTATTACTGTTGGATATATTTATACCCAACCCAATACGGGATTTTTCATCATCTATTATGTCATGTGATAATGATTTACCTTTTGAGAGAGTCCTAGTTTGACTAGGACCATGTGGTACTTAGTGGGACCGTAAAAACAACAGTATGTTCATAAAATATCTTTAAAGTTGTACCCACATTGCATTCCCATTAGGAATATGTTTAGACTCGTTTTAATGGTCTTTTATTTGGTACTCGTAACTTTCCATTACCTATTGTTGTAATTAGGTCAAAGGATATAGATGTCTTCATGCATATATGTTTATTTGTTTTTACATTTATATACATTATGGGATTGGATATGTGTGTGTGTGTGTATTGGTACACAAAAAATGCACTCACATGTTCATGATACACCTATTTAGAACTAATAATTTAACCATGACATATTAGATGTATAATTGGGTTGTCATGGCATTTGGCCCCATTAAGAGAATTGGTGAAAATAATCATAAAAAATCATGCTTGTATCCTCCTCAAATTATAAAAGGCCACACCTACTCGTTCCATATTCACACATCCCACACCATCTGGTTTTTATGACAACTATCCAATTAACATCATTACATACATTCCAATGTTCTAAATTCCATTTTTGTAAAAAAAATCTATCCATGGAAGGATTTTGGTTCGATAAAAAAGGCATTTTATGAAGAGTATGTAATATTCATAAATGTGAGTTTTTATTTCACACCTTACTCCAGTTATTGAAATATTAATTAAACTATTATTATATAATAACCATACTTTATAAAATATATTTATAAAAAAATATTTTATTTACTTGACATATATCAACATCATCTTCTATCAAATTGGAAATGAAACATTCTATTTGGTGTATAAAAGAATACAACATTTTGAACTGATGTAAATTGTTTACCACTACCAGCATTAATGGATGTATATAATGATATATTTAAATCAATTATGTTATATTTATGATTATATTATACTTATTTAATTATAATATCACATATAACTTCATACTACATATTCCATTTATATTATGATAACTTCACTCATGTGTATTGCGGACTACCTCCTTGTGAAGTGATGTGATTTGTTTTTCACATACACATTACATGGAATATAATATGGATAAACATTACATATATGGTTAAAAAAATTTATAAGATCATTAATTTGTAAAATTAATATTTCACCTTCTTTATTACCCATTAATCAATTAAGGTAATGACTATTTCAGTCATGTGTACGTACGAGCTACCCTCTTCATGAATAAATGTGATCCATTATCCATGTTAAAATTTCAATAATGATCCATACAAGTTATCTAAATAAAAAAAATACTATTATAAAATTTATACTAAAAAGGGTTGATTGTGACTATAAATAACATTCATGAACCAGAACCTTCATTATAAATCGGATATGGGAAGACTTATCTAATAACACCAGAAATAATTAAAATTATGAAATATTACTAAAAACTGGGTCGTAAATGTTATAAGAGGATCATATATTATATTAATATCATTAATATTTATTTATTTTTCGTTGTTAATATTACAAAAAAACAATATAGGATGTAAAATTATGTTCTATAAAAGGATGTGTTATGTAAGGGACATCACCCCAATTTTCTTTTATTAAGGAATAATTTAATATTTTCATCCTCTTTTATATTATTTTATCTATAAAATTCCCCATTATCATATAATATCATGATTAATAAATAATTATTTTTATTTTATGTTTCAATGTTACTAATTTTATTTTATAACAATATTCATAAAAGTTACCATGTGGAAACTGATAAAAAACTCATTTTTATTTCATTAGAATATATAAATTTTTCATTGTCTTTTATATTAACTAATTACATATATATTCACTTTTTAATATATTTTGGTCAATATCTTGGTTTTTATACTGATTTAATTATTATACACATAATCGATTCATTGGTTAATTCATAGATCACTATTATGATATATCTAACGACTTATTTCATAATATAATTTTAATAGGAAATTTTTGCATTAATTTTCCTAAATACAAAATTATATTATATTTTTCTATAAAAAACTATTAGTTTTCACCTATTTTGGTTATTTATTATTTTTAAATCTATAGAAAATTTTTCAACCCATGATAGATTAGGGGAATAAGAAATTATTTTAATTAAAATCTATTTAAATTTAAATATTCAATCAAAATTCTATTTTCATTCAAAAAAATTTATAAAAAAATCAAAAAAATTGAATAGAATCATCAAGAAATTTTAAAATAAAGTATCATTTAGAATTTACATAAAATGTCAAAGGAATATTTTTTTATCACGTATGGAATGAATATAATCTCCCACTCAGAAGACCAATCAATGTTTTAAGGATTCATTTTTATGTAGTGAAAGAAATTATCATATAATATTTTCATTAAATGTTTTTTTATCTTTTACGTTTGAAATAAATTCAAAACATAAAACGGTTATTTACATAATTATTCTTTTCAATGACATTTTTATTGTTTTTTTATTAATCAACTACAACAACACAATAATTTATATATTAAAAATTGTTGATATGTTTTATCGCTACCATATATAATCATTTGTGGGATAGTTTTTTATCATATTGACCGTATAATGTACATAGAGAAACTCTATTGAATAATTTTTGTATTCAGTAACATTACCATGAAATATTTACTTTAATATTATCATTTGAAATTAAATTTCCCCAATATATCAAAGTATTTATCATATATATGTTTATTTCATAAACCATATATCATTTTTAATAAGATGTTTAAATTTTAATAAATTCTTATAATGTGAATATTAATAAATCAAGATTTATTTCTAATTAATTTTTATTATAATGATAATGTTTTATAAATAAAATTTATAACTCAGTATATTTAGAAAACTTTTGAAATGTAGAGATATGAGAGGATTAGAATTATATATATCAAGGATGCATCAGTAGTATCCTGAGTAAAATTTGTAAGTTGTCATTGGAAAAGTCTCTACTTGTAGTTTTAAATAGTGTTCTAAAAGGTGTTCATAAAAGACGTATCATGATTATTGAGAATAAGAAACAAAAATATTAACCTTTTATTAATGGAGATTTTAGTATTTTTAATCAATTATATTTCCACATTGATATTATCTAAAGATGCATTTCATTGTTATTTTATTGATTATATTACACATTTCCTTAGATATTTTCCTTTATATATTGATTATTCCTTATATATTTATCTATTATATTTTCAAAATGATATTATCTATAGTTTCATTTAATTATTATTTTCTGGATTAAATGGAATATATACCACAATACATACAATTACATATTGATTATTCCTTATATTATAATCAATGATATTTTATCCATGTTGTTATCAGCAGAAAATTTTATATTTATCTTATTAATTAAAGGGTATGAGTCATTAGATATTTACCATTCCATATTAATTATTTTTTATATAAACAAGATAGTAATGTTACTAAAAAAATAAAATGTTATTTTTTCTACACCATATTTATTATTATCCATGAGATCATCCCATTGATATTACAATTGAATTCATTTCCATATCTGATTTTTAATTTCATGTAATTTTATATATGTAATTTTCTTTCCAATGTTTATTGTACTTATTTATTTATGATAGATTACAATTTAATTAACTCTAAATGAGTATTTTAGATTTACCTTATTTTTTCTATTATAATTAATCTAGGAAGTGTACTTTGATTTATATGAATTTGTATTCGAGGAGATATAATGATATCCTCAAAACAATAATGGAGTATTTTGTATATTCGAATATAATATTAGAATCAGGTATGTGTCTAGTATACCAACACTATGAGACTACTAATACCATTTTGGTGTGACTAAAAATATCTTTAGAAAATATAGTAAAGAATACATGGGCTATGTAATACTAAATTTAGGATCATTAAATTTAGTATTATAGGCACTTTATTAGAATACAGGGAACAAAAATTTGGAAAATGATGACTATCCAACATAACCATATAGTAAAATTTAAGTATATGTATAGAAGAACATAATAATGATTTTTAAGTAATTATTTATGTGGTTTATCTGGTATATAAATAGATATATGAACACTATAAGAGTATGTGGTATTAGAATATTTGTACATTGGGGTTATAACTCTAAAAAAGTTATTCTGGCCATTAATTGATTTTTACTCAGTACACTATAATAGACCTTACTTGGACCGATGTTTGAATCCACTTTTTTATTTACATTAGATAAATAATATTTTCATTGAAAATTATTATGAAATAATTTAATTAATTTGGAAATATTTTTACCTGTATTAAATCATAGGAGTCTTTGATTAAAAAATATTTTTATCAAAGGAATATGAAAATTAATTATTTAAAGAAAAAATTGAATAAGGAAATAAATATTCAAGGAAATTCATGATTATGATGGATGGAAATAATATCCATAATGTAGATATATTTATAGTTTATTTTCATAAATATGTGGATCTTGGTACTTATATGAGGTAATTATCCCATTTAAATGTTAATTCATAAAACATGGAATGAACTACGTTGAAATAAAATGGTGGATGTATTATTTGGGTTTCCAAATTTATATTTTATATGTACTTTTAAATATCGTATTTTGGTAATAATAATCATGAATATGTTATGGTTTTTATTATATTTGGAAGAATATAGGTCAGAATTTACATATGTATCATGAATTCCCGTATGGGGTCACGAATTAGTGGGAGATCAAATGTTCAAATTCATCAGGCACCCATTAAGAAATTTGGGTGTTGTTGATATAAAATTATTCATGATATCATTGGAAAACATTTTTGGTAATACAACCCACATTTATTTATATAAGAGTTATTTGAGGAAGAATTCTTCTACTTTTTTATACTTAAGCATAGTGATGTTGTTTTACATTAATGTTTATATTTTTTTTACGATGTGGTAGTAATTATGATTCATTAGAATTTATTAATTTTATAAAAATTATGTTACAATAATTTAAGAAAATGGGAAAACCATGGGAAAAGATATATGGGTTTAATACATTCCACTAGAAGACGTGATGATATAGTTAATATATTATTGTTCTTACTTAAATTTTTTGATAGATACATGTTAATGATGAACTAGTGGTTTTCATATTGAGATTTATAGATTAGTGTATTATATTTTATAACATTTTTGAAAACAAAATAGTCTTGCGAAATAGTTAGACTAATACATAATTACTTTTCACTCTATTACACACCTTATGATTCATTAAAATCAAATTTAAGTACTTCAGCTGATAAAAAATCTTTATTTGATTTTTATTTATTGTTTTTAGTGATTAATTGGAAATTAAATGATACAAAATGAAATATTTATTGATATAATGAAATAGAAATTTATAAGGAAATAATATTTAACTATATTAATAGATTATAAAATCAGTTATTAACATAATAAAAATATTACGGAACAAAATAAATTTAACATACTAACTAAATAAATGAGTAATAAAGTAGCTTTTTATACGAATAGGGATATGGTTGTGAGGTCGTTGACTTTCAATTGGACATTCACATTCAATTGATTAATAAAATCCATTACTCTCAGTAATTATTTACACTTTTCCTCAATGTACATATATTCAAATTAAACCATTGTTATACTATTAGGAAACTTAATTTTTTCATTCCAAATAACATTCATGAAATCTTTTTAACAACAATAAGAGGTTGTTTTATTAACCCTATTAGGATGTGTATTTTTCAACCCAATGTATATCCAAATGTCAAATCCATAATCAATGAGATACTTTTTACATTACAAGGGTAAAATTTAATGATCTTTGGGATAATAAATTTTTTATTATTTATAAATAATAACTTTGTATTAATTCCATTTCAAACAAGTAACACTGATCTTAATTAACCCCTAAAATTTGTTTATTTAAATTTAATCTCATTTATATATTTTAGAACAAGAATCCTTAAGTCTAAATGAAATATAAAATGCTACACCATTATAATACATTCTTTAAATTTGTGAATATAAATAATAGTAATATAATTATTAAACTTTTGCTTATTAGGGGTTTTTAATTAAAATAAAAACCATTTAAAAGATTTGATAATGTTTTATAAAAGTAATGTTTTTCTAAAAAATTATTTAATTTCACCATGTGTAAATAATTCAATATTTGTTTTATAACATATAACAAAGCATCTTACAAAATGAACCATTTTTTGGAAAATATAATATAAAAATTAATTTATGGATAATTTTTTTATTATAATAAAAATATTCATTTTTCATTGAATAGTGAAAATATTGATTTCTATTGAAGGTATCATTTTCAAAAAAAATAAATTTATAGGTTAAATTTTAGTTTTTAATTTTTCAAAGTTAAAATTTTTCCAAAAATATTAAATTTTAACTGAATTAATAAAATGTTATAAATTTTGAATATAATATTTATATAAAACCTTATATAATAATTATAAATTTTCTCTTTAGGAACCCTCTTTTTTATAACTTGTTTGGAAATAATATTAACTTTTAACCATCAAAATTTGTGAACATAATGTGGTAGAATGGATAAATATTTAGTTTTATTCTATTTCATTATAAATAATATAGTAAAGTTATTATTGAACCATTATGACTTGTAAAATTAATAAAAAATTAATTATTGTGGCTATAATATAAACTTATTTACCGAGTGTTAAACCTAGAAGACATGGGTTAAACTGATGTACATTCTTATTCAACATCAATTGGATGATAAAATTTAGTTCATATAACCTATAATGTATTTTAAAGATCCATTTTAATGGATTTTGTATTGATTTAAAATTTTCATTGAATAATTCTTTTTAAAAATAATAATTGTATCCTCACCCCTATATCAAATAGATTCACCGTATCGACCCCAATTCTGTAATAAAAATACATTTTTCGTCAAAAAAATTACTAAATTATTAACTTGATCACCTAAATGAATCCTCTATCACTTGGTTTTATTATAAGTACATCATAGGATGTAGTTTGGGGAAAACTTAATGAAGTTGTTTAAATAAAAGGAACCTTTCTTAAACGAGAATTTTTTTTATTATTCCGAGTAACTCAATCATTATACAGACCTTAATTTATATTAACCATGGTATAATACTTATAATTATATTTTATTATTTTTATTATATTACTTATATACGTCAACATTATATCAAATGTGAAATGAACTCATCAATCATTTATATAATGGACAACCACCTCATGAACCACGGTAACTGGTATTTATTCACCACCATTAATATATAGAAATAACGATTATTTTATAAAATTTATAATATATATATGATCTTGTCAAACTTAATTAATTATAATATCTATTATACCTTTATACATTCTATGCCTTTAAAATTACGATAACCTCACTTGTGTCTATGGAAGAGTACCACCTCACGAAGTGGTGTGATCCATTTTTCCCTAAATATATAAATGGAATGAAATAAAGATATATTTTAAGAATATATGTGACATATTGTACATGATATTGATTGTTAATATTAATTTATCTCTTTATTATTTACAATTTCAATGTTTAATGAAATTATTGTATCTCTCTTACATACGTATGTCCTATCATCACCATGAAGAGATGTTAACCATTATCCATGTTCATATTAAAATAATGATTCTAAAATTTTTAATAATGATAAAAAATTAATTTTATAAATATAATATGACACTACATTATTTAAAATGGTAATATATTCTTGAATCAAAAGGTTAATGACAAAACACAAATGATAAATAAAGGATATTAAAAAAAGACAATGAAAATACAGAAATATTCATAAAAATATGTTATAATATGATATTAATGGATCATATATGATATTATAAAAATTAAAATGTTTCATTTTTTAACTAATAAAAATAATTAAACAATTTATATAGGATATTAATGAACATTCAAACAAAAAAACAAGAGATAAGGGACTTTATCTGAATTTCCCTTCAAAATGGCCTATATTAATGTTTTTCTCCTAATTTTTTTGTTGTGTTGTAAATAATTACCCATTGAAATGGAATATCATGATTAATTAATAAATAATTTTTTTATGGTATCAATTTTTGTTATTTCATCCAAAATGATGTTATTTAAATGTTACAAAGTGGAAAAGAAGTTCATAAATCAATTTTGTTAACATATATTATTACTTCATCAAATTAATTGATACTATAAGAGTGTGTTTGTAATTAATTAGCAAATCATTTTATTTTATTTTATTCTTTTAATACTTATTTACATTTTATAAATGAATTCAATTGTTTAGTAAATTCTACATTCAAATTTATGATATTCATAATGGTTTTTTAAACAATGTTACTATATTCAAATTTATTTATTAGTAAATTTCCATTTAATTAATATATTTTATAATTATATAATTAATTAATTTAACTTTATTTTATCAACAATATTCATGACGTTTTCAATTAATAATACCTCATATCCCATATTTCATTATTCAATTTATGGATTTTTTTTAATAAAATTTTTCATCATTTTCACTTCGATCCAAAACCCTTTTTTTCAAACAAGGTTTCAAATATATATATGTCAATAATAATTTTAAAAATTTAAAAATTATTTCGTAAAAGAATTTGGAAAATATTTAATGCTTTTTATACTCAATTTCTGTGGAAACATCATGTTATAATCAAAATGAGGCCCTTTTTTCTTTTAACCAAAATGTAAAAGGAATCATTATTTAAATGTGTACGTCGATAATGAAATTTGAATATATCAGAAACAAAAAATGTAATAAATATTACATTATAATTTTCATATATTATGATCATTTAATGTAAAATTCAATATATTTTCAAAAATTTATTTTTAAAAATATTTCATCTATAAAGAGGGGTTTTTACACAAGATAGTTTTTATGGAATATTCATGTATTTTTATTAATATTTAGAAAAAACCCTTTATTTTGTATATAATCTTATAGGATATGTTGTATTGATTCAATATTTAACCATTCTAGAAATTTTTTATCATTTTATTGTTTAATGAATGTATTGAAATTCTCTTTATTAATTAATTTTACATAAGATAACATTTTCCTTGATATATTCACATTCCAATTATAATTGGTCAATAAAATTTCCCAAAACATCTATAGTAATTATAATAGATATGTTAATTGATTGATTAATGTATAATTTTTACATCATATTTATTACATTGAAATTTAATTTATTAGACATGGAAATAAAAAAAAATTGTATTCTTTTCCCAATCCAGATATATTATAATATGAACAATTCATCATAAATTAAATAATTTATACAATATATGTGGAATTATTTTCAAATTATTTGACAGGTCTGGATCATAAATATATTTCCACTCAACACAATTTAATTATCATTGGGATTATTAGTTTCTTAATATCAAATGTGTTACAACCTATAGTTTTAAACTGTGTTTAAAACATTGTTCATGGTAGAGGTATTCTGATGAATGAGATCATTATATCCAATATTTATGATTTTAATATATTGTAAATTTAGTTTGTATTATCCTTTATATTATCCAAATGATGTTATCTCTTTAGGAATTTCATTCTCAGTTTTTAGATTAAATGGCTTATGTGATCATATATTTACATTTATATATTGATAAATCATTATCAAATTATCCATGATATATTTTCCATGATATTATCCATCAATAATTTTCTATATTATTTTATTGATTATATATAATGATTGATCATATATTTATTGTCATGTCGCACCGTCACCATAATGAGTGAAGGGACACCAGATTGCAAGACCCTTTTTTCTGAAGTTGAAAAAGTGACAATGACCCCTGAAACCTGCATTCAATAGTTCTCGGAGTAGTGACTAGCGCAATGGGTATAGAATCACCAAAAAAATTAAAGGAGTTAACCTTTTTATTTAATAGGATTTGATGATAAGATAGTCAATAACAAACTACACCAAAACTAGAGGTCAGAGTAAATCCAAAACGAACCATTCCAATATGCGTTTTCCAAAAGTATGTGCTACAAATGTAAAAAAACTCCAAAAAAATTACCGTTGAAAAAAAAACAACAACAACTGCCTCAATGTTCGAACTAGAATAGTCCTACATGATCCCCGAAGTCTTGGTGGAACTTGAATGTAGTTTATATATATAGGGTGAGTATATAGGTATACTCAGTGGGGAAAACCAAATTCACAAGTACCCATGTGGAATGACAATCTAATGTCGTGTGGGAAAATGAGACAACCAAAAAACCTAGAATGGAAATTATCCACAAAACCTCACGAAGGCACAATTCTCAAATAACACAAGTAATGTAAATAATAGTAATAATTCATCGATGTTTTAGTTTCCCGCACTACTATCCCACTGTTTATTGAAGACTTCCTGCACGTCAGACCTCCCCCACCATTGTCACTACATGCCATCTACCATACCCCTCCTGGGCACACCTAGGCTACCACAACCACAGAAACCACCCACAAACACCTAGGCCACAACAACCACATGTAACCATTAATCAAAAACCTAGTCCAAAACTACTACCACCATGCCTGAAGACACCACGGGTAGAACAACTACTGTTATGGACGATGACACATGGGCCTTATCCCGATGACACTTGGGAAACAACTTAGCCACACACACCTAGGAAAACCACCAAAACAACCATTCCTGAAGAATCATGAGTTATAATGGACCTTGGGATGTCCAATCATACATAAAGAGTCTGGGGATTCACAGGAAAGGGAGTAGAGAAGGAGATAATAATCCTCCACTCATAGGAGTGTTGGAAAAACACCCTCCCCCATGAAATGGGGGTGTTCAGCATGAAATGATCAACATGGGTGGGGCACAAATAAGAAACGAATGAAATAAATTATAAATATAGGTAAAAAATACTTATCCATACCTACGAGTTCCAGAAACCAACCCATAACCAAACACCCTCATTACTATTCATTAATAAGAGGAACCACAACCACAAACAAGTCAATACCCATTCCTGGAAACAAGTTCCTTATTGAACCCATACTTATTATTACAGTCAAGTGGTTCCCTTTAAATAATTTCTCACTACTGCGAATCTAATAGGACCACCCAAAATCCATGGATGTAAATACTTCAAATCATGAATTTAAACACTCACATTGGGTTCTCATGTAATGTTACTACAACAAAAGGGATCTGTGAGATCCCTCAATGTACTAGAAGCAACCAAATCTCAATCGTGTGGCCCCACATAGCCTCAAGTCCCGAACCATTATCTAAAAAATCAGGTATCCCATTCCCACAAATGTCACCCCATAAGAATCGAGCATAAAATCCACACAAGTTACCAATACAGAGTAAGGGAGTTTTTAGTTAGCAACACACATTTCATTAATTTTCTTTCATCCATTATGTTAACTGGGGATACCACGCAAATATTATTATTCATTGGGAATCAATTTAATCAACCGAGTAAACATGATTAATCAGTTTCCATGTTACTACAATTTAATCGTAGAATTATCCTAAAAAGAGAGGTTCATTAGTGCCCAAGAAATGGAATCCAAGGACCAAGATTTTCAGGGGACATAAGAAATTAAAATTCACAACATATAGGTAATGATATTAGAGTATAACAGAACTATAATACACTCCCCTTCAGTGATTAAAAATCAGTTATTATGTTCGTAATTATTTTATTTCATCCATCCCTGAAGGAAACTATATCATACCCACCCCACATGAAATACACTAAATATAGAAAAAGAAAAAACCCTACTGGGTTGATCCATGATAGATATCTCCTCCTCGGACCAAAAATTCTTTTTGAACGAGCAGTAGAAAAACCTCCAAAAAGTAATAGCAGGAAGGGATCGAGCATGGGCACACAATTTTATCTTGAGGAAGGACATCAAGCAGTTCTAGATGTAACAAAAGATACCATATAAGAAAAAAATGGTGATAAAGGCACGATCTATGAGATACTAGATATAAAAACATGAATTATTTTAAGGACTGTCATATTTTCTCAATATGGTTTAGCAGTTAAACATGATGGAATTAATTTTTGTATAAAAATTCAATGTGGAGTGGTGGAGATAATGGTTGTGAGTTTTAGGGTTTCCTTTAAATGGAAAAACCACATAACAGGGTCGGTGAAGATAGTAACGAGGGAAAGGGTGACACTAATGAAATAGACACATGTTTTTGAATGTTAAGGGTCACCTGATTATTGGGCGATTCCAGATATTATTGATGGTAATTAAAAGTAGCCTTGAACTACATTTAAATAGTAAATGACTTAAATGTGACGTTTCAGGAGAACTGGGGGAGAAAAAACCTGACAACCCAGTTCTACATATAGGGGGTCTAGACAAACAACTCCAATGAATCCTTTCAGGGCCAAACCACCCTAATCATCAAAGAACTCCTCTCCCTCAAGAGATCACACAAACATATAATTTTCACACTATCCAGTCATATTTATTTGGGAGTCCCTTCCCTCGTGTCAAGATACTATCTGATTTGGGTGGAACTTACTCGCCCGTATGATTATAACCACTTCTGCTTTAATACTTCTTTATTAGGGATCAGGTCCTCTTCTTTTCATAGTTAGAACTCTTCAAACACACTTATAAAATAAGTGAAATAGAACATATCATAATTAACATGGTCAACCACTAAATTTAAATCAAATACAAATCAAAATATGACAGAACTCAAAACAACTCTGGGTACAGTTCTCACATATGTGCCTCATATTCCAATGTACTCTCCTCAATGCCACCATGCCTCCACAACACACGAAACAAAGGGAATGGCTCATCCATAAAGCACCTTCTCCTTATGATCCTCGATCCTCACTGGTCGCTCTACGAATGACGTGTCTTCCCTGATATCTATCTTCACCCAGTCGAGGATGTTTGAGTCATCATGTAGATACCCAAAATGTTGACACACATTGAGGACATTTTTCAACCTCAATAGTGTCAGTGATAGCGATAGCAGAAAATCCACTTTGCTGACCCACTGCAACACCACGAATGGTCCGATGAAACCGAGAAAAAGATTACTGCCCCTTCTGAACCTCATTTTTCCCCATTGAGGGGAGACCATCAAGAACATGTGTTCCCCAACCTAGAACTACAAGGATATCCTCCTATGATTGGAATACAATTGCTGACTATCTTGAGCCGCCTTTATTAACTCATGTTTAAGGTGATCATTCTCAGTCGTGCTTTGCACTACATCCAGGATAAGAGCACCTGTTTCCTTGACCTCTTCCTAGCACAAGGATGAGAAACAAAGCCTCTTATAAAATGCTTCTAAATTATACATTCCAATGGTATAGTGATACCCATTGTGGTAGGAAAACTCCACAATAGGGAAGTGTCGTACCCACGATCCCCAAAAGACCAAAACTCATACCCATAGCATATTCTCCAATGTCTATATGGTGCACTCTATCATCCCATATATCTGGGGGATGATAGTAGTGCAATGGTGTATCTAGTATCCAAAAGAATTTTTTAATCCCTTACAAACTCTTATGTTAAACCGTGAGTCACTATATGGGACTATGGAACTCGGAACCCCATGCAACCACACCTCCTTATCCACATATCATAATTCTATAGTGTCCAGCACACTCGACTCCTTGATCACTATAAAGTGAGAGGAGTTCTTAATCCGGTATAACACTTACCAGATATCATCTTTTCCTCCTTGAACCATGAGTAGTCCTATGATGCAATCCATAAGGATTTCATCCCACTTCTTCTCGAGCACATCTTATGGCCGCAACAAACCTCGTGGGATGCGGGGTTCAAGCTTCACCTACTGTCACACAAGACACATTTCCACAATCTCTTCCACTTCCTGTTTCACCTCGGGCCACCAAAACGTACCCTTAAATCCTCGGTACATCGTAGAAACTCATGGGTGCTCTACCAAGGGTCGGGATGTGGAACACACTAAGAACTATCTTTTGAATTCCCACATGGGAGAACAACTTTCCATAAAAAATCTTCTGATTCTGCCTCTCTTTTGAAAATCCATATGAAATATCACCTTGTCTAACAAGATCACTCATCACATTATCCTCTAAGTCCCCCTACCGGGACTCCTCCTTCTACTACAGCAGACATGACAACACTGTCATTCATAATAGACAACCTCTTTCACTCCCCACCCTTGCATCCAAGTGTAGGGTGTCCAAATCCACCATCACATTCCAAGAAACTGCTGATTCTCGAACCACACACTTCTACTAATTCTTACCTAGGGAATATGCCACCATATACCCCTTTCCTTAGTTTTATATAATTTCAATGTCATAGTACATGTGAAAATCCATCAACCTCCGATGTTGCATGTTCAATTCTCAAGGAGAAATGATATACCTCAAAATCTTATGATCTTTGAATACCACAATGTGATCCCTGATGAGTTAATTTTTCAAAAACTTTAGTGTGAATACAACCACCACATGAAATTGATCACGGGTGGAAAATTTATGATCATAGGGACGTAACTACCTAGACAAATAAGTGGTCACCCCTACTGTTGCATTATTAAACTACCCAAGACTTGTCCTGAGGCATCACATAAGACCTCAAACAGAACCTATTCTTCTAGAAACCTCAACATAGGGAAAAACCAACTTTCCCTTAATATAACTGATGGCTTCATTACACCGCTCACTCCACGTGAAGGATTGGTCGATTCTGGTAAATGCTGTCCATGGAGATATACCTCAAGAGAAGTTGGGTACGAAACTCCGATAATATCCTATCCGACCCAGGAAACTATAAAACTCCATCAAATTCTTGGTTTATTCCAAATAAACAACCACTTCATCCATTGAAAAATAAACCTATATACCCTACTCAGACACAACATTTCCATGGTTGTGCACCTATCATGTCTAGAACTTTCACTTTGAAAAAATCCCATATAGTTTGTGCTTTCGGGGGACCTCTAAAACCATTCTCTGATGCTCACCATGGTTCTCCTCTAATATTGAGTAGATTACGATGTCATCATTGAATATAATGATGAACTGGTCAAGAAACTCCAAGAAAATAGAGATCATGATCCCCATGAACACATCAAGTGCTTTCCAATAAATTAACGACGTGACTACAAACTAAAAGATATGATTCCTGCAACAAAAATAATTCTTCAAGATATCACTATACTTCATCCATAACTGGTGATACCCATAACACAAAGCAACCATAGAGAACTATCCTACGCCCCTCAGCTATTCAAAGTGATTGCCTATCCTTGGGAGAGGGTAACTGTTAATGACTGTTACATGATTCAGTGTCTGGTTGTCTATGCATATCCCAAGACCACCATCTTCCTTCTTCGTAAAGAAGATCAGTGTACCCCTTCACAATAAGCTTGATTGGACAAAACACTTTTTCATCAGTTCGTCAATCTGAATCGACACCTCCTATAACTCATAAGGCGACATCCAATAAGAATCCATCAATATTTGAAGAGAACCATGCTGTAAGTCTATCCAAAACTCAACGTCACATTGAGAAGGTAGAGTCACAACCTCCTTAGGAAAAACATCTAGGAACTCTCTGAAAAATACCAGAACATCCTTCATCTCAACATCCACTAATTCTTCTGAATGATATTTCAACATAAAAAAAGGCTCTACATGTAGTTACCCCACCTAAAAACATTGTTCTCAAACCAAATCCACTTTCTAGCCATCCTCATTGGTGAACATGACACTTCTTAATAAGTTCAAAATAACAACATGCACTTAAAAATGACATTCGATTACTAGGAGGACATATTGTGGCGACATTTGAAGCAGAATGAGATCCCCACATGACTGATGCAGCCCCATCCTTTGTAAGCATCCTCAAAAAACATCAAATCGTCTAGTATGACCCCCAACTGGCGTATTCAGCACCATGATCTTGGAGAGTCCCACTATTTCTATGAAAATGGCATGGGCTAGATTGGGTGTATCAAAAGAGTGAAATGCTCTCGAATCAAACAAGGTGAAATAAAGAGTGATAAACAAGATGATTGTACCTCAAAAGACTTATAGCCCAGCTAAAACTACTACTTTAGGGTCATGCTACTTCTCACACCCATCTATTTTGCCTCTCGTCTGTCGGCTTCCCCCCCCCCCCCCCCCACCATACCCTGGTCGAGGTCTAGGAGGAACATCCTGGGGTTAGCCTCCTACGACAACATCTTCTATCAGAAGAGATGGATATTTATTTCCCCAATTATATTTCTGAAAGGGAAAACCTGGAAACTAATATAGCTAAGTTTGATGCTAAACCTTCTCACCCCCACTATTCGACACTTGGTCTGGGAAATAATTCTGAAGGTGCCCTTGATTACCAATGATGAAGCATCTCAGTCTTTGATCCACATGAAAGGGGTGAGGACAGAGGGATAAAAACAAGAACTACTGGGTCATCTCCCCAATGACATAAAACTAGAAGGCCCTAACACTGGATACCTACTGCCTATGACCATACCCATTGATAAAAACAATTGTCTCTCTTATCGCAGAACATCACTCAGTGTGTGAAACATCATCACTACTTCATCATTTTTTTGGACATCTATGAATGTCAATAAGTTGAAGGGAGTAAGAGCATATTTATGAGAAGACCAGAGTGACTCATCTAAATGTCTCACCCATGACTCCTCATCTCGAAATTGATCCGGCTCAAAATGAATGAGATCATTGAACATGATTGACAACTACCTCACTGACATGCTTTCCAGCTGAAGGGAGAGTAACTCTTTCTTCTTCTCTTCCATCATTGTTTAAGAGAGGAATTGTGCTCGAAACACCCTCTAGAAGTCAATCCATGAAACCTCATCCTCCCTCTTTTCCCAATGTTTAGTGTTCACCACTGACGAATAGCTCCCTGCATCTAACATTCATCCATAGGAACCAAGTACTCTGTCAGAGGGCGAATCAAGCTAAAATCTATCACTAGATCCTCGAGCTATCTCTCTGTCTCCATGTCTTAGATGATGCCCTTGTACATACCAAGGGTATGTATAATAATGTAAAGAAGATCAATTAGTCACTGGTTGACTTACTCCATTCGATCAGCCTTATACTGATCAACTAAATCATCATCCTGAGCCTCGATCGCCCTCACTAGTCTTGGTCATTTTTTAGGAGCCATAACTTCATGGTAATCAAGGAATTCCTAATACCGAATAGTGTAGAAGATTTATTTTAATCTTTTTGTAAACTTTTTATTTATGTTACTTCCACAAAGTACCCAAGACACACTTGAAGACAAGTCATTATGATGCATATACCTTTTCTATGGTCTCCACACTGCAATAAGAGTAGCCTCATTTGGTCGTTTGGTAGGTTCAGAGTCCTTACATCGGATCATAGGGGCCCGAAAATCCCATGCCCTATCTGGTATTCTCTAGCCTATTTCACGTGTCAATATAGCATAACACTGTTACCCTACCATCCCATGAAATCATCACTGTGCATAACAGTGCACTCCATCCTATCACTCAACCTCATCTGATACCATTCTTCCATGATCCACCTTCGCCAAGATAAGTGTAGGGACATTGGATTGTCAGACCCTTCCTTCATCATGTTAAATAAGATATAATGAACCTAGAAACCCGCCTTCATTAGGTCACAGAGTAGAGACTTGAACCAAGGGTATAAAATCACTCACTAAATGGAATGCATTTCCCTTTTTATTTAGTAGTACTAGAAGATTAGATAGTAAATCCCAAAAAATCATCAAACATAGAGGTAGAAATAAATACAATAGAAACTATTACCACATACATTTTCAAAAATTATGTTCAAAAAATATACAAGAAAACTCCAAGAATAATTACCAAAGAAAAGAAAAATTGCAACAACAACTGCGCAAACGTTTGAAAAAGAACGATCTTGCACGATCCCTGAAGTCCTTCTAGAATCTGAATGCAATTTATATACATATGGTGAGTATACAGGTATACAATGTAGAGATAACCTAAATCCCTCATTCACAAGTGGAGACACAAACCTAACCATTTAAAACTCACTAAATAACACTAGACTGGTAAAGTAATAGTAATAACATGTCGATGGTTGGGTGCCTAGTGCCACATTCCAACTATTTATTGAAGACATCCTACATGTCAGTCCTCCCTTGCCATTTTCATGGCATGTCTCAATGATATACCTGTAATGCCCTGACCCCAGTTACCTAGAGTTGGTGCATTATTTTAATACATTCGAATGATTACAAGGAATCACGTCCCGAAGGACCGATCCGTTTATCAGTTTTGGAAAATAGATTATATACATGAATGTTACATTATACATTATAACATACAACACAACATAATTAATCTTTAATGAACTCCATTATTCCTTTAGATTAACCCTGCATATCAATCAAAATGCACTTCTTGGAATCCTAGGGAAAATAAAACAGAGAAAGTGGTGATCTCAAATGCCCTTAAAGGGTAAGAAATATAGCAGAAGATAACATAAATATTAAGCATGGTCAACAATGGAATCAAATTACTTTACCAATAATAAACACGAATAAATTTATGGATGGAATATGAGATGAGTAAATAATGACATAATAAAACATAATCATGGGTATTCAACTAGTCAAATGACCACATGAACACTCCATATTATTTTCTTAATTAGGGAAAGTATAATGCCATACATTCAAAAACATTTTTTCAAGGCGTCGACCAAGACATCTAAAATTGATTAAGGCATCGGCCAAAACCATATATCATATTGGGAAAGGGCCTCGGCCAATTCCACATCTAATTGTCTCATTAGACATACCGATGCATCGAGGAGCTATAGAAGGCTCCAACCGTCACTTACAATGTCCAATACATTCCTCATATGAAAAGGTTAAACATATCATAAACATTCGTATTTGAACTAGCATTCAAAATGTTAATACTATAACCATAAACCATGAATAGAACATCCACATTCAAAAATATCATAACTCATTCAATAAAATATGGAATATTGTATTATAATAAATCAACCTCAATCAAAAATAATATCTAGTAAAGGATGCTAACATAGTTGAAAATGATGAGAAAAACATTTTGAGGGAAATATCCTTTTTGTAAAAACATTTAAAAGTCAGATATTCATAAAGGAAGTAATTTAAATGATATTTTTGAATCAAAGTTTCCCATACCACTTTGATACTTTTGAAAAGAGTTATCTTTTCAAAACATTCATTTCCATATTAATAAATCCTTAAAATCATTTTGAGAACATGGACATTAATTAAAAAGATTTAGAAATATAAATTTTTAAATCATTTAAAATTATGATCTTGATAAAGGGTACCATTCAAAAATAATTAATATATTCATTTTTAAATCCTTTTTATGAAAAATGGACATGTATGATAAAAATTTCCCAGTAAATACTTACACATAAATAATCTTAGATAATAATGATATTGAGGAATTAACCCATTCCAATTTGGTAACTTTCATAACATACACCCCATTAAAGAAGTATCATTCAATGAATATGTAACTAAAAATAAATTAAATAGTATTACACAATGAATAAAATAATGGGAAGTACATACACA
Organism: Viscum album; assembly: GCA_963277665.1. NCBI lineage: Eukaryota > Viridiplantae > Streptophyta > Magnoliopsida > Santalales > Viscaceae > Viscum > Viscum album. Next base: position 1,973,816,350 of record OY728132.1, read on the forward strand.
ACACAATATTTAATAGTGGAAATGTGGCATGAATCTCACAGGAATAATGAAAGAGATGAAAACCCATTACCTGGAACTTTCTTTTAGTCAAGGGTATGTTTAACCTTCTGTATGAAGACTGTAGTATGTTATTAAATTATACCAGAACCATATTAATATTGGTGATATCATACATTATTCATTTATGACTTTACACTACCCATTAATAATAATTTCTATGTTAAATTATCTCTTCGGATAATAATCCCTTTCTTTATCGTACGTGTTTTAACTTGTTACTCTTGATTGTATCACATAGATAATGATTTAAATAATTCCAGAATATAAAACATAATTTATATATCATTAAAATTTAGAATATAAATATGTATTATAGACATATATATGATATGGGAAACACTGTTTATGGAGACAGTAGTCCGTACGTACGCATTAACGCTGTTTCCGTTTTAATAGCGTATTGAAAGGAACTAAGTGAATAAGATATATGTATATACATATATATATATATATATCTCCAGTAGCATTATTATGTTATATATATCATACATATTAGTTATATATTTCTATAATCATCGATGAATGGTGGACCTGGAAATGAATCTCATCACGTCATGGAGACGGTAATCCATACGTACGCACAAGCGAAAATATCATTATTTTGATATTAAAATAATATATATTTGGATGTTATATCATATATAAAAAATAATTACCATGTTATATTTATTATTTACCTCAATTACACATTATTATTATACCCATCCAAATAATAATGTATTGAATCACAATTACACCACGACATGGAGACGGTAAGCCGTACGTACGCACGTAGGGTGACATGTCATTCAGAGGATGGATATAATAATTAATATGGTTGTAACATATCATAGTATATATAATATACTAGAGTTATTAGTTTATAATGGAAATAACAATGAAAGAATTTGTGGAAAGAAAAGGTACTTGAAAGAGGGTGCTGAAAACAATACCTCTTTTTCAGATTCTTCCTTTTGATTTGACCAAAAGGGCTCCTTAGGTTGGCTATATGATAAAACTAAGGCCTATAGGTTGAATTGAGGATAGTTAAAAGAATATTATTTCAGGTTTTGGCCGATCCAAAAGGCTATGAAGGTATGAAAAATTGGTTAGAACTTGTGTCCTTTTATAATGGGGAGAAGGGGCTCTTTAAGAAGAACATAAAGTATTAATTTTTAATAAACTCATAATCGGTTTGTAATGGTTCAAAAGTGTATTATTAATAGTATAAAATGGGTATGGGTCTATTTAAACTCAAAAAATTTGTTTTAGATAGGTTTGGGTCACATTATTAACCTTATCTTTTAGTTTTAACCCTTAGTTAATTATTTTGACATTTACCATGTCTCTTTGTATTTTTATATTATATGATTAATAAACTTACTATAAACATCCAAGTAACCCACAAGTGGTCCATTAATGATTCACCTATCATGATATAAGTATCCTGGATGAACCATAGGTTTTAGGAATATAATATAAATTAATCATATAATATTTGTTTTAAAATATTAATTTATGTCAATTTTGACACAATTTGATATTTTTTGTGTGAAAGTAACTTGATTACTTGGTATAAGATACATTGAATCAGACCTAACATTTCATAGTCACCTAGAAAATTATTGGACATCATAAAAACTTTTAAAATATATTTATTTTAATATTTATAATACCATTTAATTGATTCTTTCATTAATAAGGAAATTACTGCATCATCATTGTGTCATAAATAAATTTATTTATTTAATATCATAAAATTATAAATAAAATACCATGATGTAGGAAATATATTTTTATTTATAATGAATATTTATAGTCTAATTTATGTATAACCCAATATTAAAAATGGTTTAGTAAATAAACAATGAATTTAACACTTTTAACTCTTCTTTTAATAAAAAAAATAATAAATGTCTTAATCTAATCTATGTTGACCTAAAGGGTCGTATCTAATTACTAAGGTTGGTTTTGGTCGAATTACACTTATAAAATAGAATTAGTACATGTGTTAGGGTAATAATAATATAATTTTTACCCTTAATTATCCTATCTACTATTAATCGTGGTAATAAAAGAAAAAAGTTACTATTCACAAGAAATTATTTTCATCTTATTGAACCAGATTTTTTTCATTGATATTATCCATGTCTCTTAGAATTTTGAAATTCCACTCACAGAAGTGGTAAAATTAGGTTTTACGTGATTTTGAAAATTCTCATAGGAGGTTTGTAAAAGATAGTGAAAAGTTCAATAAAATTATTTTTTATATAAAATAATTATAAACTGACTCCAATGAATTAAATTAAACATATATATGTATTACATATCTGTTTATACCTAATATAATTTTAAATAAAATAAAGAATTATTTAAATAAAAATTTGGTTTAAAACTATAACTCAGTGTTTTTCAATATTCATTAAAAATTAAATGTTTTCATAAAAATACCAAAAATTTACCCTAGGCTAATTTCAATATTCCAAATCCAAAAATGATGTCTATTTTACCAAATTAAATGTATAGAGGTTGCATTTATTAATTTAATATTAATTCTTGTTGTCAAAACAAAAAGTGTGTTTTTATGAAACAATAACTATCAAAAGATTGACACTTGTTTATGTCAAATTTCAAAGTGATATTATTTCCAAAGACTGAAATTGGATGAAATGGTAAAAATATAATATAATTATACTTCCAAACCATTCATATGTACAGTTTAACAATATAAATTATTTTGATTAAAAAAGTTGTTTTCAGTTGAAATATAGTATTTTCACTATTCACGCAAATATGAAAGTTATCAGAAAAACAGAAAAAATTTATTGAAACTAAATTCATATATCCCGATTCTAATGAAGAATTTTATTTTTTAAAATTGAATATATAAATGTTTAAAATATTGGATTTAAAAAGGGTTCGCCATTAAAAGGTGATAAAATTTCATTTTTAAAAAAAATGTTCATTTATCATAAAAAAATGTATCTGTTCTTACATTATGTCTAAGAAACTCATAATATGGATTCTAAAATTATAAATATTATATAAAGTTCAAAATTCAATTAATACTATTCATAACCGCTTTTGAACGGCTAGTTTGGTAAGTCGTGGTGCTCTTGAACTTAGTGTTGCGTGTAGTGAATGTTATTGAATTACATTGAAAATATAATGTACTATTAAATCATGGGGTGTTAAATTCTTCCCTCCTTCAATAAATTTCGCCTTTGAAATTTGAAATTGTACTTCAAAAATAAAAGGTTGAATATAGAAAATACCTTTGTGGGGAAATACACATCTGAAATTGGGTTTATAAAATTTAGTATTGATAGCAAGGAATATATATATATATATATACATGATAAGTAGAGTTTCATATTTAAACTAATTTCTACCAAAAACTCAACTTTCACAAAAAAAATCTATTTATCCAAATTGTATAAGGTTTTAAAAATAATGAATTTATAATTCATTTGTGAGACTATTTTAAAAAACTAAATTATACAAACCAGCACACCACGTAGTCGAGTCGTAGGTGATGAACCTTTGTCGCTCTTTGGTTGTGGGTTCGAGTCTTGTGACCTTGTCATATGCAACTAGTTGTCACCCGACCTCTGGGTTGTCCTTTTATAACAATCCAAAAATAACCTTAACAATAGTATCCAATTTCAAAACTAATCCTTTCCATCCGTTAGACTTATCCAAAATAATTATATCCAAACTCTTAGTCAAAAATTTTTAAGGATGTTAAACACAACAAATATCCTATTTTCATGTAATAACATGTGAACGCCTTTATCATGTATTCTTTTAAAACACCACAACATCATGAATTACAATAAAACCTTATTTATTTCATTCATGCTCCCTTATTCTTTATAGAATACTCGATATACTCCTTCTATCCAAAAACTTATTAAACTCCATCAATGATGGAATATAAAAATCATTAATCAGTTTCAAGGTAATCATGAATATCCAAAATAATTTATTCAAATCAATAATGTGTTATTTCAAAATCACTACCTCAGTTTCAGCACTATATTGTGGTTTATCATTCTCTAAACCATATATTTTTCAAAAATTTAACCTTATATTGGGTCACTTTTCTTAGTTGTATACAATCTCATGTCCTTAATGAAATAGTACTATAGTACTATACTTATATACTCTATAATTATTATAACCATTACATTGTTGATAAAACACTCAAATGACCTAATTCTTTAAAAACAACAAAATAACTCTAATCATTTCTCCTCATCTATGGTTGTATCATAACAGGATTATTATCCAATAACATAATTTTAGGTATACTCTTATGAATGGGACATTGATTCGCATAGTGTCCCAACTCTTTGAAGATGAATCATTGTATGTTTGAAACCTTTTTCTTACCCTTGCAGTCATGGACATGGTGTCCTTTTTCTCCACAGTTATAGAAAACTCCCATTCCCGTCAAGTATTTACCGTGGTGATTCTTTCCACAATTATCACATATGGGAAAATACTTCCTTTCCCTCTTCTATTTATCCATCTTTCTCTATTTCATCCTTATCTTGTCTTTTTTTCCCTTCGAATCCATAGGACAGAGAGAATTCTTTAATAATCTTGTTAACACATGATACTATTTCATCAAATGTTGAATATACATGGGAGAGAACATCCCTTCTAAATGTTTTCTTAATACTATGAATGATATGATCCTTATTACTCTTTGGATTATATGTATTCATGGAGTTCACATTCCTTTTATTGGGCGCCATTTCTATACAATGGAATACACTTGTTTAGTTTAAAAATCACAATTCATAATTCCAAACATGTAAAATACCTAACGTAAATTGAACAGTGTATGGATATAATCCATAATCACTAAATTGTTTTCTTTGATGAGGTATATAATCATAAACTCTTCATAGTAGTTTGTATTATAAATGAGAATTATCCTAAGAATATCACCCGGGAGTGTCGTAACCCAGAGTACAGAAAGTCCCATTATCATGCACCAGTTCCCGTTTGGGTCTAGCTTAAAGAGGTGTTTTTGGGTTTTAGCCCTAGGTACAAATGTGCCATATCCGCCTCTACCTGCTCGTATCCATTCAAGGATGTATTTTCTTTGAAAACATGAAAAATATCTACATTACCAAAATTCTAAGATGTTCTTCTATACAAATCCTCGTATTCTATCTTAGGTTAATGAGCTCTAATATGAGTTTATCTAAATATAGTTTCCAAGGTTTGTACTAAACATCCTAAAATACAAACTATAATGCCCTGACCCCAGTTACACTAAGTCGGTGCATTATTTTAATATATTTTCATGATTACAAAAAATCAAGTCTCGATGGACCAATTGATTTTGCGGTCTTGGCAAATAGATTACATACATGAATGATACATTATACATTATAACATACAAAAAAAATAAGTAATCCTTTATGAAGTCCATTATTCCATTAGCTTAACCCTGCATATCAATCAAAATGCACTTCTTGGAATCTTGGGATAAATAAAACATAGAAAGGGGGGATCTCAAATGCAAAGTAAGGGTAAGAAATATAGTGGAAGATAACATAAATATTAATCATGGTTAATAATTGAAACCAATGCCATTACCAATAATAAACATGAATTATTTTATGTAAGGAATATGAGATAAGTAAATAATACATAATAAAACATAATCATATGTATTCTACTAGTCGAATGTCCACATGAACCAGCAATATTATTTTTATATTGAGGGAATGTATAATGTCAGACATTCTAAAGAATGTTTTCAAGGCCTCGGCCAAGATGTCTAAAAATGATTAAGGACTCAGCCAAAATAATATATCAAATTGGGAAAGGGCCTCATCCAATTCCATGTCCAGTATTCTCATGAGGCCTTCTGATGCATAGAGAAGCTATACTGGGCTCCACCCATCACATACTATGTCAAATACATTCCTCATATAAAAATGTTGAAACATAACATAAACATTCATATTAGAACCGACAAAAGAAATGTCAATACATTAACCATAAAACATGAATAGAACATACACATTCAAAAATATCACATCTCATTCAATACAATATGGAATATTGTATTACATTAAATCAACCACATTCAAAAATAATATCCAGTAATGGATGTTGTCATAGTTGAAAATTGTGAGTAAAACATTTTGAGAGATATATCAATTTTTGTAAAATCGTTTAAAAGCCACATATTTATAAAGGAATTAATTTAAAAGAGATTTTTGAATCAAAGTATCCCATAAATTTGATAATTTTGAAAATAATTATCATTTTAAAACATTCATGTCCATATAAATAAATCCTTAAAATCATTTTGAAAACATGGACATTAATTAAAAAGATTTTGAATGATAAATCTTTAAAACATTTAAAATTCTGATCTTGATAAAGAGTACCATTAAAAAATACATAAAATATTCATTTTGAAATCATTTTTATTAAAAAAGTACATTGATGATAATAATCCCCCAGTAAATACTTACACATAATCAATCTTGGATAATAATGAGATTGAGGAATTAACACGTACCAATTTGCTAACTTACAAAACATAAAACACATGAAATAAGTGTCATACAATGAATGTGTAAATACAAATAAATTAAATTGTATTACACAATGAATACAATTATGGTCAGTACATACCCCACATAAAAGCTAATAGTGGCAATATTTCATGAATCTCATGGGAATAAGGAGTGAGATGAAAACTATTTACCTTGCACTTTTTTTAGTCAAGGGTATGTTTAACCTTCTATATGAAGACCGTAGTATGTTATTAAATTATACTAGAACCACGTTAATATTTCTGATATCATACATTTTTCATTTATGACTTTACACTAACCATTAATAATAATTTCCATGTAAAATTAACATTTCATATAATAATGGCTTTCTTTATTATACCTGTTTCAACTTGTTACTCATGATTTTATAACATAGTTAATGGATTAAATATTTCCAAAATATAAAACATGATTTATATATAATGTATATTTTGAATATAAATATGTATAATAGACATATATATGAAGTGGATAACCCTGTTTTTGGAGACAGTAGTCCGTACGTACGCATAAATTTTGTTTCAATTTTCATATCGTATTGAACAGAACTATGTGAATAAGATATATGTATGTAAATAAATACACACACGTATATAAATATATATATCTCCAGTAGCATTAATATTTCATAGATTACATACTTATTAGTAATATATTTTTATAATCGTCGATGAATGGGGGACCTGGAAATGAATCTCATCGCGTCGTTGAGACGACAATCCGTACGTAAGCACAAATGAAAATTTCATTCTTTTGATATTAAAATAATATATAATTGGATATTATATCATATATAAAAAATCATTATCATGTTATATTAATTATTTACATCAATTACACATCATTATTATACCCATCCAAATAATAATGTATTGAATAACAATTACACCACGACGTGGAGACGTTAAACCATACGAACGCACATATAGTGACATGTCATTCAGAGGATTGATATAATAATAAATATGGTTGTAAAATATCATATTATATATAAGATAATAGAGTTATTAGAATATAATTTAAATAAAAAAGAAAGAATAAGTGGATGAAAAAAGAAACTTGAAAGAGGGTTGTGAAAACAATACCTATTTTTCTGGTTCTTCCTTTTGAATGGATCAAAAGGGCTCCTTATGTTGGCTTTCTGATCAAACCAATCCTCAAGGTTGAAGTGAGGATATATTATAGAATAATTTATTAGGGTTTCCTTGAAAAAAATGGCATTGAAGGTATCAAGAATTGGTTAGAGGTGTTGTCCTTTTATAATGGGGAGGATGGGCTCTTCAGACAAAACATAATGTATTAATTTGTAATAAGTTCATATTCGGTTTATAATGGATAAAAAGTGTATTATTAAATTTATAAGGTGGGGGTGGGTCGAAATCCACTCAACCAATAGGTTTTAGATAGGTTTGGGTCACATTATTAACCTTATCTTTTTAGTTTAAACCCTTAGTTAATGAGTTTGACATTTACAATGTCTCTTTGTATTATTATATTATATGATTAATATACATACTATAAACATCCAAGAGACCCCATGTGGTACATTAATGATTCAAATATCATGATATAAGTCCCTTGGTCGATTCATTGTTTTTTAGAAATAGAATATCAATTAATCATATAATATTTGTTTTAAATATTAATTTATGTCAATTTTGACACTATATGATATTTTGTTTTTGTGAAAGTCATCACAACATGATTACATAAAAAAGATACATTGAATCAGACCTAACATGTAATAGTCACCTTGAAAATTTTTTGATGTTAGAAAAAATTGAAATTATATTTATTTTAATATTTATAATACCATTTTTTGATTCTTCCATTAATAAGGTAATTACTGCATCATCATTGTCTTATTAATAATTTTATTTATATAATGTATAAAAATTATAAATAAAATACCATGATGTTGGAAATTTTGTTATCTTTCTAATTAATATTTATATACTAATATATGTATAACTCAATATTAAAAATGGTTTGGTTGTTAAACATTGAATTTAACACTTTTAACACTTCTTTAAATTAAATAAAAATAAATGTCCTAATCTAATACATGTGGACATATAGGGTCATATTTTATTCCTATGGTTTTTTTTTTGAAAAATTACACTTATCCAATAGAATTAGGACATGTGTTAGGGTAATAATAATATCATTTTTACACTTAATTACCCTATCTACTTTTAACCGTGGTAAATAAAAGTCAAAAGTAACTATTCACCAAAAATTATTTTCATCGTATTTAACAAAATTTTACTCCTTGATATTAACCGAGTCTATAGGAGTTTCGAAATTCCAATCATAGAAGCGGAAAAATTATGTTTTCTGTGAATTTTCAAAATTCTTCTAGGAGGTGGGTAAAAGACGGTGAAATGTTCAATAAAATTTTTATATTTCTAAAATTATTATAAACTAACTCCAATGAATTAAATTGTACATATATATGTATTATATATCTATTTTGTACTAAAATAAATATAAATAATATAAATTAATATTTAAATAAAAATTCTGTTTTAAACTATATCTCAGTGTTTATCCCTATTTATTAAAAATTAAAGTTTTTTTAAAAAAAACGAAAATTTACCCTAAGAAAATTTAGATATTCCAAATTCAAAAATGTTGTATATTTTATCAAATTAAAAACATAGAAGTTTCATTTATTAATTTAAAATTAATTCTCGTTGTCCAAACAGAAAACGTGTTTTTAAGAAATAATAACTATCAAAAGATTGACACTTGTTTATGTCCAATTTCCAAGTTAAATTATTTCTAATGAACAACATTGGATTAAATGGTAAAAATATAATCTAATTATACTTCCAAAACATTCATATGTATTGTTGAACACTATAAATTATTTTCATTAAAAAGTTCTTTTTAGTTAAAATATAGTATTTTACACTATTCACCCTAATATTAATGTTATTAGAAAAACACCAAAAATTTATTGAATCTAAATTTATATATCCCTATTCTAATGAAGAAGTTTATTTTGTCAAATTGAATATATAAAAGTTTAAAATACTGTATTTTAAAAGGGTTCTCCATTAAAAGTAGTTAAAATTGCATTTTTTTAAAAATGCTTCTTTTATCTGAAAAAAATGTATTTTTTCTTGAATTATGTCTATGAATCTCATAATATGGATTCTATATTTATAAGTATGAAATAATGTTCAAAATTCAGTTAATACTATTCATAAACGCTTTTGAACGGCTAGTTTGGTAACTCGTGGTGCGCATGAACTCAGTGTTGCTTATAATGCAAGTTATTGAATTATTTTGAAAATATAACATACTATGAAATCTTGGGGTGTTACAATACCCCTCCCGTAAACACCAAGGCTACCATAATTACACATTACACTCACAAACATCTCAATAACAACAACCACACGTAACAATGCATTCAAACACCTGTTTGAGAACAACTACTTCCACACCTAGAGACACCTGGTCTAAAACACCTACTGCCACACCTAAGGACACTTAGGCCTAATCACAAAGACACATGGGAAACAAGGAGACCATACACACCTGTGAAAACCACTACAACTACCATATACAATTATTAATAGTTTATAATGGACGTCATCCCATCAAAGATTTCATGAAGAGTCTTTTTCTACTATTGCTAGGTAGAAGGAAAGGAGATAATAATCACCCACAATTGAGACTGTAGGAAAAAAACCATTCTCTATTAAATGACGGTGTTTGTCATGGAGTGCTCAAATTTTGTGGGGCATGAATGAGAAACATAATAACTACATTATAAATAGAGGTAAAAAATCACTCGTCCTAACCTAATGGTTCCCAAACCATCCCATACACAATCACCCTCATTACTATTGATTCATAAGAAGCACCACAACTACAAAAAAGTCAATACCTATCCCCAAAAAAAAATCTCATTGAACACATTATTTTTATCACATTCAGTTGGTTACATTTAAATAATTCATCACTACAAGGAAACTAACAGACTTAGCCACAAGGTAATGAAGGAAAAACCACAAGGCAGTAATTTAACCATTCACACCTGGTTCTCTTGTAAAATCACAACAAAAAAGGGAAATGTGAGATCCCTCGAAGAACTATAACCATCACAATGACCATCATACAAACCAACACAGCCTCAGGAAAGGGCCACGAATAAACACTATTTTCAGCTCACATAATCCCATATATTTCAGAACATAAAGTCAACGATAATAGAGTACAATACCCCCATCAAACACACACCTTATTTTATTAAAAACCATTTATTATTATTTGTTATGGTTTGGGTTCATCAAATCCTCAAAAAACATTATCATACCCACCCATAATGATAGACACTAACGAGAGAAGAAGGAAACCCCCTACTTGGATGATCACGGATCAAAGTTTCTTCTTTGCGCCAAAAATTATGCTTGGGAAAGAATTAGGAAAAACTACTTGAATGGTAAGCATGAAGGGATTGAGCATGGGAACATAAATAGTCTTTTGAAGGACTTCAATAACATTAAAATTGAACCAAAGAGACCATGGACGAAGATATTGGTTATAAAGGCCCAATCCTTGATTTATGGGTAAGGAAATATTTAATGCCTTTAAAGAAGATCATGTTTTCTCAACACATTTGAGCAGTTACACAAAATGGAATTAGTTGTTTTATTATAATTCACATTGGGGAGGTGGTGAAAATGGTTGTACATTAAAGGGATTATTTTAAATGGATTAATCAAGTAAGAGGGCCGAGGATGAAAAGAACGAGAGAAAAGGTGACACATAAGAAAAAATCACATGTTGTGGAAATTCAAGGGTCACCTGACTATTGGGTGATTTTAGATATCATTCATGGTCAATAAAAATGGCCTTCCAATTCTTTAAAAGTTTAAATTAATTAATAGTGGCATTTCTGCAGAACTGGTGAAGTTAAATCTAGACAACACCAAGCAGCATCGATCGGTGACCTATTGATCGGTGACACCCTACCGGCAATACACCACCCTCCAGACACACTGATGGATTCTACAGTGTCTCAACCACCACAATAGGAAATGTAATAGACCTAAAGGGTCCAGGTCATTACATTAACCCTTACATACTATTAATTTCATGCCATATTATCTACGTTATTTTCATAATGATATTATCTCACGATTAATTTTTTTCTCTTCATATTTATTAATGTTATGTGTGTCACAATATTTATCATTAAATATTTATTATTCCTTATTTAATCATGATAGGCATATAATTGATTAAATGTAATGTGTTTTAATTATTTACAATTCCATTTTTATTGTTATACATTATATTTTCACACAGATATTATATCTAGATTCATTTACTTCTCAATATATACATTACATGGAATAGGTGTTTATGTTTTTATGATTCCATGTTGATTATCCTAATTGAATCTTAATAAATTTAATTTAAGTTTACTGTTTTTGATAATTTTAGATGAGGAATATTATTCCCTTTTTTAACAATCATGGAAATGTATTGTGTTTTATATATTGGGATATACTTTTGGGGAAATAATATTTAAAAAAAAATATGATTCAATTTATGAATTCAAATTTAGTATTATAATCATGTATATTTATATTATACCATAAATAAAAAATACTTGGTCTTTTGTGATGTGATTCCATGTATCATCTCGCCCCTCCTCATTTTCATCATGAACCATAAAGACAATAATTTTCCTTAATATAAATACCTAAGGAACCAATGATTTGCAATAAATGTCAAGGCCCTAAATACATGTGGTATATGATTTTCCCTTATTAATTAAGTTACCACAACAAAAAAAATCATAACCATGTAACCAATACATGATGCTTGATAATTCTATTCAATATCTTAGGTAAATAATAGAGATATCAAAACAACACCACAAAAAATGCCACATAGGAATACTAAAAAACATCAATGTTAACAGTGGAAAAATAAGAAACTGAAACACAATGAAAACCCTCATAGCACAAAGATGAAAACATACTCCATGATACAACTCTAGAAAACATCCCATGTATAACCACACACAAATAGATAAGTGTAATTCATAACCATTTCAAATGTCATAATATATGATACCTTCAAAATAACCAATTTTCTAATGCACGGATGATTAATGAAACTCCATAGACTTTACCAAAATGACTTCACTTCTCAACCCCTTGGATATAACTTTCCGTCACATTTATATAAAAAAAATTATATAATATAGTTGAATATTATGTGTATAAATATATAAGACTAGTTCCTCGGTAAAACCGTTTTCCAATGCAAAACCATGGTCCATGGAAATAAACCAAAAAATTCATTTCTATCATTTGTTTATTCAATTTTTCATTTCCAATTTCATATCACATTTCCACACAATCCCTTACATGAAATCTTTGTTTTACCCCTAAGGGTGGAACATTGCGTCCATAACCCATCCTTTTCAATAGGGACACATCACAAACATTACACATCCCACATCATATGTTGTTCTTTATTTATGATAACAACAATCCAAATCAACACATTCCAAATATAATGAATCATTTTAATTAATATGATAATTTATTCAAAACCCTAACAAAATGAGATTTCATCAAATAGAACCATTATAATTAAAAATCATTTTCCATAAATCCATTACATTAAAACATACTTTTATTGAAAAAAGTTTTCAATATAGTAAAACAAAGTAACAATTTTTAAATCACTATTTTAATATTATGTTACCAGTTTCTCTATCACTAGAGGACAAAACATGCATCATTCCATAATCAATCACCAATGATGGATTCCATTAATCATTTACCAAAAAAATTAAAACAGATTTTTCATAGAATGATCTATTTCAATTAAATCCTTCATTATCTAACAGGTAGAGTCAATAGTGGATCTACATACCTTATAATGTATGGAGGGAAAAAAAGAATGGCACTAAGACACCCATGAAACTTCGTTGAATCTCCAAAGAAATTCCAAATATAATTCACATAAAAATACAATGCCAAATATAACCATGACTGTCATAAACCATTTTATATCTATCCAACACAGTCTAAATATTATATAATGAGAGAGAAATAGATAATTAGAACAATGATAATTTCAAAAATCAACCATAAATGTTGACATTCGAAAACAATCCTCCATAAAGACACTCCAAATGCCTCTAGATCACATCCAAATTGATGGGGAAGGGTCCCAGAGCCATTAAGAGGAATGAATTTCTTTTTAGATCTAAAATAGAGGAAATAATATTGGTTAAATTCTTATCATGTCCTTGAGAAACTTTTTTTTGGATCTTGTTCTTAAAATGTTCATGGTTTGTCACATATTTAAGAAAATCCTATGATAACCATTAACCCACCTCAACCTAATTGTGTACCTCACATGGGGTTCTAAAATGGTTATAAAAACCATGTTACAATCATGAAAAATCCCATTGTCCCACTATGTATAGTTTTTCTATAGAGGTCGAATGGTTCGGGCAAGCTGTGTTCTTTCATGTTCACCTTCCCCTTAGCCCATGTATTAGTATGAATGGTTTCATATAAGAGATTATTGGTTTCCAAATATATTTGATTAAATTATTCACATATATAAAATCCTAAAAAAAAATCAACAATATTTCCAAATCCATCAATAATTAACCTAAAAACTATATATACATTAAAATCTATTAAAAATGTTTACATTCCAGAAATTGGGGTTCTAAAATCTACACACAGTTTTTCATTCTATCCATTGAAAGTATACAACTATAATTTCTCAAAAAGTGTTGTGGACATTAGAAAAACATTTCCTTCTCCTCTTCCCATGTATCTCCATATATCTGACTATATTGTCACAAAAAAAAACTAGACTATAGATTTTTACATGAATTATTTATTTTATTTGTCAACAATATTGTCTAGCACATTCAGCAATAAAGAATTTGTATCTGGGTCAATGTGATCCCATCATACCACATGGTCAACATTAGGATAATAATTGTTCAACATAGATATATAATATACATTTTGAACCACATAGAACTGTGGTTGAAATGTTAACCGATATTCCACCTCTTGAACCTATTGTATTATCTCATAAGGGTCTATGTATCGAGGAGTTAATATGTACTATAACTGAAAACAATGATGAAAAATTGTTAGATATTGATTCTAAAAAATATTATCACTCACCTCAAACAGTAATGACCTATGATGATGGTCCACATTTTATTTTATAAAAAAATCCTTATTCATTCATTTTTTGATCAACTAAATCATTTCTATTATATAATGGAAATGCATCTTGTCATCCAGGGAATTCTCAAATGCTTTCACCCAACAAAGAGGAGACTGAAAAGGATTCCCAAAAAACAATTTAACAGGATCCATAATTTTTTGAGTCGTGATAACTATTGTTATATATGCACTGCAAAAATGGTATATTCTCCTCCAATGTGCCACAAAAATACATTACACAATATCACAACATGTCTTCTCTCATTTGTATCGCTCTATAGTATTTCCCATCTATCGAGGATGATACACCATAGTCATAATCAACTGGAACCCAAGGGATTTTAATATGGATTACCTAAATAAATTCATAAAACACAAATCCCTAAGTGACACAATAGAAAATGGTATTCCATGCCTCATTAACATTTAAAAGATATATATTTTTTAATTCCTTAACTTTATGTGTTTCATTAATATGGATGAAATGAGATATATTTTTGAGCTAATCTAATATCACCCATATGGAATCGTGCATCTAAAAAATTCATTGCAATATATATATATATATAAATTTAAATCTACTAAAATTTAAATAATTTAATAGGTATTGAATAAAACATACCCCCTATATTCTTATTCTCATCCATAACGTAATAAAAATGTAATCATCTAAAAAAACACTTCCACCGACATTTCAATAAAAAATTGCCAAAATAGGCACCCAGCATCTTATAGACCTTCTTATGATCTTGTATGAATAGAATATCTTGTATGATTATAGGTGAGAAGAACATATTCATGAAAATAATTAGTTACAAAAATAACATTTATGAACCACAACCATAAGATCTCTTCCATCTTCTATCCTTCAATGTTAATCCCACCATTGGGTTGTGAACTCATAGTCATGCATTCTACATAATATGTATGCTCCTATTTAATGTTCTTTACAAAATAAAATAAAAATCAAACTATATGAAAAATAGAAACTTCACATCATTGTTCACATTTAATGTATATGTCATTTAAGACAAAAATAAATTTTTGGTCAAATATTGCTTCTATTTCCAAATGATCATATTACTTGATTCATAATGCATCCACCACCAAATTTCCACAGACCATTTTATACATCAATTCAATGATGAAGCTTTTGATATAGTCTATCCATATTCATTGTCTTTGATTAAAATTACATTGTGAATTTTTTTTATGAATTTATCATCTACAAACATATAATATTTATCACACTTAAAGAAAATGATGCAATGTATTCAAACATAAAATATTTTATCTAACTCATTATAGTGTGTTAGGTAGTTCTTTTCATGAAACTATAACAATTTTGAGAAATTATAAACAACATGCTCTCCTTGAATGAGAAGACACACTACTGGAAAATAGAGCTATAACCACAGTTTTCAGAAAAAATGTCGGTATAAGCACCACTATACCCACAGTTTACACTAAACCATGGGTATATGTATTATATGGGAACCTATACCGATGTTTTTACTTAATCCATGTGTATAGAAACCCCTATACACACTGTTTTGGCAAAATATGGGTATATGTATGGTATGGATGCCAATAACCAATGTTTTCCCAAACCGTTGGTATAGACTCCCCTATACCTACGGTTTGACCAAAACTGTGTATATAGGGTAGTTTTTCAATACATATACCCAATTTTTAATATAAACGGTGAGTATAGGTTTGATTTTTGAAGACCTATACCCAGGGTTTTTGAATCCTTGGGTAATGATTTTCCGCCTTGCGGCGAGAAAAAAAATTTCGTGGGGACTGATTTTTTTCATAGGACCACCTATTCCCACAGTTTGCAACCTATAGTCATGGTTTATATAAAAATAAATAACTAAATATGTATTTACATAACTATAATACATATAGGCTACTTGTTTGTTTCATGATGATTAAAAGAGAGCTCCAGGGATAGAATCCCATGACCTCTTTTTTTATCAAAGATAAACCAACATTTTTAAAACCATATGTATATGTGAATGATATGCTATCATGGTGTCTGACATAGTGGACTAGACCTATAACCAAGGTTTTCAATACCATGGGTATATATTTGGGTCTATTCTGATGCCTTGGGAGACCACAGTTCCCTAGAACTGAGGGTATAGGATATACCCAGGGATTTAGGGGCTATACCCACGGTTTCAAACCATGAGTATAGGTCAAATTTCCAATAGTGAAGTCCACTACCTAATCTTGTATCATCAAAATAAATCACATAACCTTGTATTTATTCATCCAAAATAATAATGATTTTGATGTAAGGATATTGTTAATCACATTAATATACTCCTAGAATGCCTCAATCCAATTGAATGGAATATTTTTCTATTTCAATTCTATCATTGCCGAATACAGTCATGAAAAATCATGATCAAACTGTCCATACAAACCATCTAGGAAATCAAAAATGAATATCTAAAAGAAATTATTTTTTGGTTCCCAAGATTCCCCTGATCCTATTATTAAATGATCCACAAAATCCCATCTTTAAAATTTTATATGGAAATAGAAATGTAACTCTTACATCAAAAAATCTCACATTGATAATTTGACATACAGATGATGTCCACTCAATATTACGAACATTATCACAAAGGGTTTGTCTTGAAAAAGCCTTTTTGTTGAATACACTGATATATCATACACAAATACCACCACAGAAGAATCAATATATCACTAAAATATATAATTCGTCACTTCAATAAATATTTATGTTTCATTAATAAGACCAAACAAAATTTCCACATACTCATAATGTCCATATTAAAATTTCAATGCTATTTTTGGATTCTCCTTCTTTAATATAAGAAATTAGTGATATAACAATTTCATGTCAATTTTGAAGACCCATTGGTATACCCAAAATTGATCAAATTGATTATCAATTTTTGTATGTGGAAACAAATTATTCATCCTAACTTTGTTATGATTATGAAAATATACACACATCCAAAGTGTTCTTCTATACTTTTTGATAAACAAAACATGTTCTTCCCATATAGATGTCCATGACCAAAAGATAACTTTTCATTATATGTCCTCTATCTACTATCAATACACATAATAATTTTGGAAAATATGTGAAGACATTAGGGAAATAGGGATGGACTATATGATGTGCTCAGTCATAAAACCCCCATCTAGAAGGGGGTAAAACATTAGAAACATTCATTAAAAACTACAAAAAATCGATTAACATCAACAAGAAAACTAGTATTGTCGATCTATTGCATAGATTCCAATTTTATCACAAACAACTAGTATGATATAATGCTATCATATACTTCCAACATTCACATTTTACCTACATATACATTATTTTCTCTATTAATGATATTTTTGACACCATCATCAGTAGTGAAACACACTATTATGGTATAACAATCATTTATAACTTTGAAATATTTCAAACAATCCATATATAGGATTATATCACAATCATATATCTCAATCATTGAGAAGTCCCAAATCATCTATGTAACACTAATGGTAATAGATCAGTATTTACCCACAAAGGCATGAAATTATAATTGACTAATAAGAGTTTACTAATATAATTTAAAAGGCATCTTCTCAACAATCATACCCATTAAATAAAAAGAATGAGTTAAATAAAGGAACAAGGTTCATCAATATCAAATAATTCTTATATAAGTGAATATTTAAATGGAATCATACATCTCACCATCAATGGTCTAGATTAATCATCTATAATCCCCTGCATAGGTACATATATTTACTTTCCCCAATAAAAATTGTTCTTTATTTAACTATTTATATTTCTCATGATGAGGTTTAATTGCATTTCTTGAATCACCTTGTCTAGCTCTTCTCTTGTAAAGAGATTGATTCTAATTCCCTCATCTCATTGAAGAATATGATGATTATTACAGCTGAGAAATATCTTAATCACCACACCTCATATCAATATAAAAATATCAGTAAATATGCCCCATTTGAATGAAATTCGAGACTAATATTGGTGGTGGAATATGATAATGCTTCATATGACTAAGAGAACCACATTGGAAATTTCATGGGTTTTACTTTTTTCTTGGGAGAGTATTCACATATCTAATTCTCTGATTCTAGGTAATCATCCCACCTTGAAAATAAGTGTACCTATGCATTTTTTCAGATAATTATATTACCCATTATTTCCCATATGTTTCAATATACTTCCTCCACCCATATATCTTGAGATTTAGATTTCTCCCACCAGCAATCAATTGAACGTCTCTGTATAATCCATTATACAAATCCTGATAATCATTGATTGAATTTATTTTCCATGCCTCAATTCAATAATGTGTACATTCAAGGATGAAATAACAATAACATCATGTGAATATCACAAAAATTTATGAATTTAGAAATAGACATTCTCACAGCGAGGATCTCTTAAATTATGTCGAATAATCACATCATTATTCAAATTCATAACATACGAGGATATAATTTATTGTTAAAACTTTATTCAATGTCATTACTTGAAGGTACATTATCCAATTGGTCTTAAAATGATAAATATAATCATTTTAATGTAATAACCTCTAGATAATATACTAAAAAATATATATTTCATCTATACTGATGTGTAATGTGGTAGGCGCATGCTCTGAATCATGGTTTGTCCAAACCATCATCCCTCCAATGATAAATTTTCCTATGTCAGATCATGGTATCTATAATGATTGGTTCACATTTTTTATTACCATGAAATAAAGTTAATAATATTCTTTATTTATGCAATAGAATGAACATATTTAGGTCAAAAAATTTCTAACATCTCAACTAACCATTAATTGTTTAAAAAATAGCTCCGCAAAAATTGGATCTAGATTGGGATAGGCCTTTATGACCAGTTATTTACTCTCTTTTAGTTGTAAATATAAAAATCATCCAACCAATGTATATTAATCCCTTACCAATAATTTAGATGTGATCTATGGGCATTTCATTGGGCATTGACGCAAGATTCATGTAGAATGTCTTAATTTATGATATTTTTATCATTTTTTTCATATATCTAATTCTCTTTCCCTTTCTTTTGGTTTTATAGATCAAGTATTAGGTGGGTGGATTCACTCTCAACTCATATTACTAGAACACAATGTTGTGATTTCAATTTTTTTTGTAAAATTTATTACGAATTTGATGCATAATGATTACAAGAAACCTTATTTGGAGACATTTTATGGACAGAGGAAAATTGTTTTTTTGGTGGAATGTAAAAATGGTAACATGATTTTAAATTAATTATTTTAAAAATTATATTTATTTCCAATTCAAGAAAAAATTTTATCAATGAAATTATTGTTTTATTGGAATAGATTTTTTGTAAAAAAATTCAATTAATGGGTTTTTTATTTCGAGGGATTGTTTGAGTGGTTTAAAAATAAAATTGGTTTTATTTAAATAGTTTAATTGGTTTAGAGAAGTATGACTCAACATTTGATTGTATTAAATGTTTATGGATGGATCTAATGGGTTGGTTAATGGTCATGGGGTACAATAATCAATGGTTAGGGGTTACAGATGTGATGTTACACTATCAATTGTAAAACTAATCATGTTTGTATAGCTGTGTTCCTATATGGGATATTGAATGGGGAATTCTCATTAGATTAGTGAAATGGTAGAAAGGACTTGTTTTGTTTCATTTCGTGGAACTTTTAGTTTTTTTGAGAAAAACATTTATCATTGAACTTGTATTACATTTGGATATATAATTTTTTCATTGATTAATATAAATTGGTTTATAAAAATGTTCTAAAATGTCCTATTATAGTGGAAAAAATAATTAAATCTTTTTGGGATATCCTTCTAAGATTCATTACTCGTCCCATCATTGGAAAATTATTTATTTTTCAGATATCATTTGTTAGGACATGAGAAATCCTATCTTCTCAAAATTCTCTTATGATAAAAAGTGATAAATGGGATGTTTTTTGGAGTTGTATCAAGGATAATATAGAGATTTTTAGTATTGAGGGTTTTACGTTATCATCATTGTCTTAATCAACCCCAATTGTCATGGATGGTTTCTAGTCATCTATTGTGGGACTCTTTTTTAGGTAGGATTGGATATATATTGAATTTGCTGGTCTTTATTTACATTATTATCATAAACAATGTAGTTGTTACATGGTTAAGGAATTTTAGGTGAGTATTTATATCTTAAAATGGAATATAATCCACCACTTTTATTAAATTCCTTGGAATTTATTTCCATATTTATTGCCTTGTGTATGCCACTTAACAATAAGTAATGTCCTTCGACCATCTCATGCCTAGGTGGAATTGTGGGATGTTACAACTTGTTTTACTTTTGGTCCTTCAAAATATCATGGGGATCACAAGGCATCAGTTTCGTTCCAATTTGATTGTTCCAGTAAGGATATTGGGCCCTTATAGTGGGAGGATTATCAAAACCCCGCATCTAAATAGGAGGAGTAGGAAGAAAACCATTATAAGTTGGTGTGGATACCTATCCTATCATGAAACATTCTCCTAGGGTATTACTGATTACCGAATCCTTGGAAAATCTTAACCCTTTATTCAAGGCCCATAGGGGATAATATTATTATCATGGGCTAGGCTAGGCTGTAAAATTAAATGTATCTCATGATAGTGTGGTAGGGAATATAATAGCTCTGGGATACTGGGTTTCGGGTTTCTATATCAATAAATAATCTCATAATGACTAAGTGTATAATATAATACATATTATACATATCTCCATTGAATGATTATAATTAATATTATAATAATATTGTAAGGCCTTTACTAAATACCGAAGATACTTTTCCTCAGAAGTCTCACTCATGAATCAAAGGGATATAGCAGGTCCCACCCATTATTTACTTAGTTGATTGATTTATTTATATGAAGCGGTTGAAAATTGGGAAAATAATTATTCATATAGAAAACTATTATATGAAACATTAATAATTTATCATAATAAATTAAAATAATTATAATTTATAACAATATTTATTTTGAATTGTTTCGAAATATTAATCTCGTAGTACAAAATCATAAATCAATATGGCGAAATAATATGTTTTTAATAAAAATATAAAAATATTCGTGGATAATAATATAAAATATGGTATACGATGACTGATATTTAAATAAGTCATTAAAATTTCATTAAAATTTTATTAAATAAATGACATTTTCATATTGATATCTCTTTTCAACTTATAAAATTTAAAAAATAAAATAAAAAAATGTAGTTTAAATTATCCTTTTCAATCATGTAAAAGTGTTTTTAGATCTGTGAGTAGTCATAATAAAGGGTAACTCTTTACTTTCCAATTAAAATATTATATTCAAACTATTTTAAATAGGTCAAAAATTACATAATTCAAAAATATTAAAAGATAATTCGCATTAAATATAGTTTTAAAATTTAAAACAAGGTTATAATTTCTTTAAAAAATAATTTTGATTAATTTAAAAATAATTCCTTATCATATTTTATGGAATCATTTATTAGGAAGAAAATATTTTTTTGGTAGAATGAAGAAATAAATTACTCCTTTCAGAAAAATAATTTTTCTATAATATTATTTACAAAAGAGGTTGAATTAATATTTATTATATGAAAAATTCTTGAATAACAATGGTAAAAGAATATATGTATGTTTCATGTTATAAATATCAAATAACATCTCTATGTGATACTTGAAAATAAAAAATAACATTTAATGATGTGAACACGAAATAAACCTGACAACATCAACAAATGTTGAATCACTATACACATAAATTAATAACATAGAAAGTTACATTAAATACCAAGAATAAAAAATAAGCAGTATATATTAAATCCTAGGGATGTATATACCACAGACAAAGGCATTAAGTTGTTATAATGGAATTGGCCACATAGAAATAAATTTGAGAAGATAAACCCTTACCTAAGGTCCAACATACATTATACATCTTCAAACAACTTACATAATATTTTCATATTTATCCTAATTATATTACATCACCATATTATAATATTTAATACAATATATTAGTTCATTATAGAATTTTATCAATCATATATTAATAATCATTTATTATAATCACAGTTTTTGGTGATAATTGTTCCATATTCCTTGTACGATTTGGTATGATAGATTTGGTCCATATACATTTACCACAAATCTATCATCTAAATAATTATATCAAGGCTATAAATCTCATATATATATATTCATAAAAAAATCATAGTGATATTAAAATTAATTTCACCATACAAGGAGATGGTATACCATAATTATACATGATGATTATACAAACATTGGAATAGATTGTTGAAATAAAAATAAAACATTATTTAAAAAATAAATAATGACTATTAAATAATAAATATTGTAAATGATCATTAAATATATCCTTAATTCCATAAATTTAATGCATTAATGAAAAAATAATCAAACTAATTTTTAGAGGTGGTAGTCCTCTCAAACGTAGTAGCGACATTATCGTTTTCCAATGGATTGGACTGTAACGATTTATATGTGATAATATAATTATAGAAGTATTATTATAGTTATAATATTATATAGGAACATCACATAAATATTTTTACCCATCCATTAAATATGGTTTTGTATAATTAATTGTATCTATACATTAAGATGATAAGCCTTACATATGTGCAAGCAATGCTTTCACATCCCTTTTGATAGTAAATAGTGTTCATATTGGTGATTTTGTAATATTAATAGAATTTTAGAATAATAATTATACTTATCATAATATTTTATAAAAATTACCATATAATTTTGTAATATTAATAGGAATTTAAAAAATGAATGTCTTCGATTAATGCAATTGCCTCTTCTTTGAATGAACTCTATTTGGTCACCTTTTTAGGATACATAGGATTTCATTCCTATAAGGACATAACCTCTAAATTTTCAGAAATTATGTAACACCCCCAGCTTCCACGGTACACTTCTCTTTGAATAATAAAGTAGCATTTGTTGTACGCAACTTCGAGTTCTAACAACCACCACAACCAATCAAACTAGCCGTTATGAATAGTAATACCCAGTTTATGAAATTTTATAAATTTTTTCTCACAAAAAGGACTTCATTTTTTGGATTATGAATAACGATATTAGCCTAGGGTAAAATTTTGTAACTTTTCGGATAACATTTATATTTTGATAAATAGTGAAAATTACTAAATTTTAATTAGAAACAAAATTAATAATTAAAATAATTAATATTGATAAAATATTAATTTGAGTGGTTTTATTGTATATTTAGAATATATTTTTACAATTTAATAAAATTCTGGTCATTGGACATAATTTCACAATTAAACCGGACATGAACAGGTTTCAATCTTTTGATAGTTATTGTCTCTTAAAAACACGCTTTTTGTTTCAACAACGAGAATTAATTTTAAATTAATTTATCCCACTTCTGTGATTGGAATTTGAAAAAAAAGGATTCCATATTTGAATTCAGGATGTCCAAATTGTGTAAATAGGTAACTTTTATTTTTAGACATTTTGAATAATTATTTCTGTCAATATTTTACTTACAATGGTTAAAGGGTAAATCTGGTAAATAAGGGTAAACAAATAATATTATAATAATAATAAACTACCCTAAAACGTGTCCTAAACTTATTGGTTGATACATGTCCGACCATGTTCATATTTGGGTCGATTTTCGGACCCCATGGAGCCACTTGTAAGTGATAATTGAACTTTATATTAATTAAGTTAAAATAAATACAAAAATGACCAAAACATATATCTTTTAGAAAAACAATTTTTACATAGGGTTATATATGTTGGAATTTAAACTATAAATATTAATTAGAAAGATAAAAATATTTCCTACATAATTGTATTTTATTTATAATTTTTATTCATTTAATAATTATTTTAATTATTGACACAATAATGAAGCAGTATTTTCCTTATTAATGAAAGAATCAAATCATTGGTATTATAAATGTTAAAATTAATATAATTTGAAAGTTCAAATGACATTCATGAATTTTATTGAATAATATGACTTTATAGTATTGAATAAATGAATTTGGTTCGAATTAATAAAATTGTTAAGAATTTAACAGAAATCAATTATTGAATAGTGTCAAAATTCACATAAAAGAGTTTTTAAAACAAATATTATATTATTAATTGATATTAAATTTATAAAATTATACGGTTCAGCCAAGAGACTTATATCAGGATATTTGTATCATTACTAGACCACTTGGGAAGTCTATCTATTGTATATATTATGTTTATTAACTATATAATATAAAAATACCATGTGACATGGTAAATGGAAAACTAATTAACTAAGAGTTGAAACTAAAAGATAAGGTTAATATAGTGACCCAAACCTATCTAAAATCTATTTAATGAGTGTTTTTAGACCTATCCCCACATTAAACTATAAATAATATAATTTGTATACATTAATAACCTAATATGAATTTATTATAAAATAATATTTTTATCTTTTCCAAAGGTACCCCTCACCTCTCTTATAAAGGGAAACTTACCGTTCTCACTAATTAAAACATTAAAAGCCATTTTTCTCGGCCTAACCCTTCCCAAATACTCTCCCAACTTCTCTCACATCATCCTAGAGTCCTTAGTTTGATCAAAAATCCAACCTACGGAACAATTTTGATCAAATCAAAAGGAAGAACCTGAAGAAGAGGTAATGTTTTCACAAACCTCTTACAAGTTCCTTTCTTCTTCAACTTCTTATTTTATTTATATTCCCACTCTGAAATAATAACTCTAGTATCTTATATATACTGTGATGTTATTATAGATATGGTACAACCATATTCATTATTATATCCATCCTTTGAATGACATGTCACCATACGTGTGTACGTACGGCTTACCCTCTCCACGTCATGGTGTAATTGTTATTAAATAAATTATTATTTGGATTGGTTTAATAATGATGTTCAATTCATGTAAATAATAAACATAACATGACAGTGATTCTATATATATGATATACCATACAATTATATATTATTTTAATATCAATATAATGATATTGTAGCTCATGTACGTACGGACTACCGTCTCCATGAATGCGATGAGATTCATTATTCATCGTATCCACTCAAGAATTATTATTTGATGATTAAAAATAATATTTATTTACTTGATATCATTATAGATATGAATTAGATACAACCTATCCATAATAAAAAACGGCTTATGTAACAAAAAATATACGAGTATGTTAACACCCGAAACGACGATAATACTAAATATTATTAACAAAACAATGTTAAAATATCATATATGATATCATTTTAATGTATCTGATTCTTGTATAATTTAATAACAATTAATTAATCATTATAAAGTAGGTTAACCTAACCCCAACCATGGAAAAGTACAAGGTAATGGGTTTTCATCTCACTCCTTATTCCCGTGAGATTCATGCCATATTGCCACTATTACATTTTGTGTGGTATATGTACTGACCATAATTGTATTCATTACGTAATACACTTTAATTTATGTGTATTTACATATTCATTGTATGATACCTTTTTCATGGGGTGTATGTTTCATAAGATACCAAATTGTTAAGGGTTATTTAACAATCTCTTCATTATCTGAGGTTGTTTATTGGAAAATATCTATTAGGACCTCTTTATCATCCACATCTATGTTTCTTAAAAATTTATTTCAACACATTATTAATATTTTACAGAATATGGGTTAATGTCATTTATACCCTTGTTTTAAATTTTATAAGATGTTTATAAAGTAATCTTTCCATCATTTTCCAAATAAGGTCTTTTTTAACCTTTTTGATAGAATTAAGGTAAGAATGTTTTTTTTAACTTATATAGTGGGTGTGGATATTTTCCACCATTATAAAATCATAGAAGCTTCCCTTACAGGATTATAAGGATATTTTCAATGTAAATGTTTTATTTTTTTATTATGTGATGTTTAAATGATTTCAAAAAAATTGATATTTCTCTCAAATAGTTTTGATTTCATATATGTCAACATCCTTTGATGAATTTTAAGATTATTTGAAGTTGATTTGTTATGATACAAACCATCCATATTGTATTGAAGGTTTTTTGATATGTTTGACTATGGATGTGTTATTTTTATACAATTCATGGTTTATGGTGAATGTATTGACATTTCGTATGCTAGTTTTAATACGAATGTTTATGTTATGTTGAAACCTATTCATATGAGGAATGCATTGGACTTAATAAGTGATAGGTGGAGCCTGATATAGCTCCTCAATGTATCGGTAGGTCTCATGAGGAAAAATAATGTCTTTGCATGAGGCCTTGACCAAATCATATTTTTAGTATTGGCATGGGGCCTTGGATACATGTTTATGATAGTCTGACATTATGCATTCCATCATGATGAAAGTGGTTATTTATATTTCATATGATTATTAGGCTAGTATAATATCCATGTGAATTAGTAAATGGCATTTTTTCATTTTATATTTTCCATATTAAGCTGATGTTCATGTTTAAAAGGCTTTTGTTTTAGTTATACATTACCTTAAATGGTTATCCTTATTTATGATGGTTTCCACTATATTGTTATCCTAACTGAGCATCTGAGGTCATCCCTTTCAATGTTTTATTTTTCCTAGGATGTGAAGAAGTAATTTATGAATGACCTACAGGGATAATATGATGGGATACAAAGACAAGATGTTGTTTTAGTAGTTTTCACTTTATGATGTAATGTAAACTTTATGAATTTATATAGTGATTCCAAGGATACTAAACTAATAGGTCTTTCGAGACACGATCTTTTGTGATCATGGAAATGTTATGTAATAATGCACTGAATCTGGGTAACTAAGGTCAGGGCGTTACAGTTGGTATCTGAGGAAGTTTAGTACGAAACATGGAAGCTAGATTTAGGTATACTCTGATTAGAGAACATAGACCTAAGATTGAATTTGAGGATTAGTATAGAAGAACTTCCTAGAATTTTGGTATTGTAGATATTTTGTGAGTTTTCCAAGCAATACATCCCTGTCAGGATAAGAGCAGGTAGAGACAGCAATGGCAGAGATGTACCTAGGGGTAAAACCTGAAAACATCGCTTTGAGCTAGACTCAAATGGGAATTGGTGCACGATAACTGGCCTTGCTGTACTCTTGGTTGCGACACTCCCGAGGGATATGCTTAGGATAATTCTCAAATTCATTATAATCAATTATAAAGGGCTTATGAGTATATACTTCCTTAAAGAAAACATTTTTATGATTATGGATTATATCCATAAATGGTTCAATTTATGTTAAGTGTTTTACAAGTATGGAATTACGTATTTTTATTGATAAACTGATCTAGTTTATGAAATTGTTTATAAATGGTTCCCAATATAAGGAATCAGAACTCGAAAAATACGCATGATCCAAAGAGTAAGAAGGATCATATCTTTCATGGTCTTAAGCAAGAATTTAGAGAGGAAATAGTCTCCCACGTGTTATCATCATATAAAGAAATAATATCATGTTTTGATAAGATAAGTAATAAATTCTCAGAGTCCTATGGCTTTGAAGGCAAGCCAGAGAAGGAAAGGATGGTAGAGAGAAAGACAGATAAAAGGAAGAAGTTAATGAAGGATTTTCCCATATGTGATAACTATAGAAAGAATCACCTTAGAAAATTCTTGAAGGTAATTGGAGTATGTTCTAAGTGTAGAGAAGAAGGACACCAAGCACATGACTGCAAGGGTAAGAAAAAGGTTTCAAATATACAATGCTTCATCTACAAGGAGTTTGGACACTATACAAACTAATGTCCCTATCAACAGACTATGCAGCAAATGATTCTATTGGATAATAATCATGTTATGGTACTACCACAGATGAAAAGGAATGACTAGTGTTCTTATGTTGTTATTTTGTAATTCTTTTATTGATGTGTTGTATCAATGATGTACTGGAAATAAATAAGTATTGTACTGAAGTACTATTTCATTGAGGATTTTAGATTTTATTGTACTAAGAAAACTGACTCTACATAAAGTTATGCTTTCTGGAAACTACATGGTTGAAGGAAAGATAAACATTAATATGGTCTTAATATTGAGGTACTGATTTTGGAATATGATATGGTTGATTTGGTAAATTATATTGGATATTCTTGACTGCCTTGAAACTAAATAAATATATGAATATTCTGTCATTGTTGGAGTTTACATCATTTTTTGATGGATTATGTAAATCCAGTTCTCTATAAGGAATGAGGGAGCATTAATTTAATCAATAAGGTTTTATTGTAATTCAGGAAGTTTCTGTGTCTTAAAAGAATACATGATGAATGTATTAACATGCTATTACGGGGTAAAAATGATATTTATTGTGTTTACCTTCTATGTAAATTTTGGACTGTGATTTTGGAAAGAAGTATTTTTTGATAATTCTAGTTTGAGATTATTTTTGGATTGCCATAAAAGGAAAACCTCGAGGTTGGGCGACAATCTGTAGCATCAGGCAAGGCCGCGAGAATTGAACCCTCATCTAAAGGGAGATAAGGGTATATCACCCACCACTGGACCATGTGATGTCCTGGATTGAATAATGTAGTCTTTATTAAAACAATTCTGGTAGATGTATTATAAATTCAGTTATTTTTTTAAAACCCTATACGAATAAGATAAATAGAATATTATTTTTATGTTCTATCATCATTTATAGTGAAATATGAGTTTTGCTAGAAATTAGTTAGATGTTGTGAATCTACTTCTGAAGTATATATTTTTCATCGTCTATTATTCAATGAAGAAATAAATTCTTATACTTTTGTGAAGGAATCATAAAACAAAAAAATGTGCTATCCTAATACCATAAGTTTTGTTGAACCGATGGTATTTTAAATCATCATAGAGTGATGAATTTAAGGCCCTAAATTTTACACTTGTTATTGATTGATGACCTCAATCACTACCTATAAATATTTACATTTTCCTCCAATTATATGTCTCTAATTTCCACCAATGTTCACTTAATCGTGATCTTGATTTGGTGGTGTCCCTTTAATTTCCCTTTCCTCTCATTATGACTAAATTTTATTAACCGGATTTTCGATGTGGGTTTTCCCACAAAGATATTTTCGATTTTCAACCTTTTATTTTTGAAAAATAATATCAAATTTCAAGGACAAAATTATTTTAAGGAGGATATAATGTAACACCCTAGGCTAGCACTGTACATTTCTCTTTGAATAATATAGTAGCGTGTGTTGTACGCAACTTCAAGTTCTAACACACACCACAACCAATCAAAATAGCCGTTAGGAATATTAATACACACTTTTTGAAATTTTATAAATTTTGACTCCCAAAATTGACTTCATTTTTTTGGATTTGGAATATCGAAATTATCCTAGGGTAAAATATTGGAACATTTCGGATAACATTTATATTTTGATGAATAGTAAAAATTACTAAATTTTATTTAAAAACAAAATTTTTAATCAAAATATTTAGTAGTGATAAATTATGAATTTGAGTTCTTTTAAAGTATATTTAGAATATATGTTTACCATTTAATACAATTTTTTTCATTGAACATAATTTCACAATTAAACCGGACATGAACAAGTGTCAATCTTTTGATAGTTATTTTCTCTTAAAAACGAGTTTTCAGTAAATATTTTATTTACCATGGCTAAAGGGTAAATCCGGTAAATACGGGTAAAGAAATTATATAATAATAATAAAATATTATCCTAAAATGTGTCATAACCTTATTTGTTAACACATTTCCGACCATGGTCATCTTTTGGTCGATTTTGGGACCCCATGGATCTACATGTAAGTGATAATGACACTTAATATTAACTAAGTAAAAATAATTACAAAAATGACATAAGCATATATCTTTGAGAAACAAAATTTACAATGAGTTATATATGTTGAAAATTCGACTATAAATATTCAATAATAATCTAAAATTACTTCCTACATAATGGTATTTTATTTATAATTTTTAAATATTTATTAATTAATATTATTTATGACACAGTAATGATAAAGTATTTTCTTTATTAATGAAAGAATCAAATAATTGGTATTATAAATGTTAAAATTAATATAATATGAATGTTATTATGAAATACATGAATTTTATTCCTTAATATGACATTAAAGTATTTCTTAAATGAATTTGTTTCAAATTAATAAAGATGTTAAGACTTTAACAAAAATCAATCATTAAATAGTATCGAAATTCACATAAAAGAGTTTTTAAAATAAATATTATATTATTAATTGTATTAAATTCCTAAAAATCTAAAGATTGACCAAGTGACTTATATTATGATAGTTGTATCATTAATGGACCACTTGGGGGTCGCTTGGATGTATATAGTATGTTATTTTACTATATAATATAAAAATACAATTTGACATGGTAAATGATAAACTAATTAACTAAGAGTTGAAACAAACAGATAAGGTTAATAATGTGACCCAATCCAGTCTAAAACCTATTGGTTGAGTGGAGTTAGACCTATACCCACCTTAAATTTTATATAATACAGTTTGGATCCATTAGAAAATGAATATGAATTTATTATAAAATAATATTTCTAGCATTTCCAACGGTTCCCCTCACCCTTCTTATAAAAGGGCACTACCCCTTATCACTAATTCAAACATTAAAAGCCTTATAGATCGCCAAACCCTACCCAAATACTCTACCAACTTCCCTCAATTCATCCTAGAGGCCTTAGTTTGATCAAAAAGGAAATCTATGTATCCATTTTGATCAAATCAAATGGAAGAACCCGAAGAAGAGGTAATGTTTTCACCACCCTATTTCAAGTTCCTTTTTTCTTAAACTTGTTCATTATTTGTTATTCAAATTATAAAATAATAAATCCATTATATTTTATATATTATGATGTTATTAATAATATAGTATAACCATATTCAGTATTCTATCCATCATTTCAATGTCATGTCACCATACGTGTGTACGTACGGCTTACCATCTCCACGTCATGGTGTAATTGTTATTTAATAAATTATTATTTGGATCGGTATATTAATGATGTGTAATTCATGTAAATAATAAATATAACATGATAATGATTCTTTATATATGATATAACATCCAATTATATATTATTTTAATATCAAAAGAATGATATTGTCGCTCGTGTGTACGTACGGACTACTGTCTCCACGAACGCGATGAGATTCATTCTCCATCGTATCCATTTATGTATAATCATCATTTGATGATTAAAAATAATTTTTAAGGACATGATATAATTATATATATTAATATGATACAACCAATCCATAACCAACATGGATTATGTTACAAAACATAAACTAGTATGTTTACACCTGAAATGATGATAATACTAAGATATTATTAACAAAGCTGTGTTAAAAGATCATATATAATATCATGTTAATGTATATGAATAATTTATAATTTAATAACAATTATTTCACCATTATACTAGTCGTTAAGCTACCCACATCGAAGGAAAAGTACATGGTAAGGGGTTTTTATCTCACTCCTTATTCCCGTGAGATTAATGCCATATTTCCGCTATTACCTTTTCGGTGGTGTATATACTGCCAATAATTGTATTATTTATGTAATACAATTTAATTTATGTGTATTTTCATATTCATTGTATGATACCTATTTAATGTGGTGTATGTTTCGTATGTTACCAAATTGGTAAGGGTTATTTCACAATCTCTTCATTATCTGAGGTTGTTTATACGAAATTATCTACTAGGACCTCTTTATCATCCACATCCATGTTTCATAAAAATTTATTTCAAAAAATTATTTCTATTTTAAAGAATATGGGTTAAATTCATTTATACCGTTTTTTGACTTTTTATAAGAGGTTTATTAAGGAATCTTTCCATTGTTTTCCAAACAAGGTCCTTTTTAACCTTTTAGACACAATTAAGGTAAGAATGTTTTTTAACTTATATGGCGGGTGCGGCTATTTTCTGCCATTATAAAATCATAGAATCATCACATCCAAGATTATAAAGAAATTTTCAAAGTAAATGTTTTATTTTATAATTATTTTACTTTTAAATGATTTGAATAAAATATATATTTCTCTCAAATAGTTTAAATTTCATCTATGTCAACATCCTTTGATTGAATTTAAGTTTATTTAAAGTTGATTTATTATGATACAAAACATCCATATTGTATTGAATGTTTTTGGATATATTTGAATATAGATGTGTAATTTTTATGCCATTCATGTTTTATGGGGAAAATATTGACATTTTGTATGCTAGTTTTAATACTAATGTTTATGTTATGTTGAAACATGTTCATATGTGGAATGTATTGGACATAATAAGTGACGGGTGGATCCCGCTATAGCTCCTCGATGAATCAGTAGGTCTCATGAGACAAAATAGTGTCTTGGCACAAGGCCTTGACAAAATCATATTTGTAGTCTTGGAACAAGGCCTTGGATACATGGTTATGATATTCTGGAAATATGCATTCCATCATTATGAAAGTGGTTATTGATATTGCATGTGATTATTAGACTAGTAGAATATCCATGTGAATAAGTAAATGAATTTTTTTTTAATTTTATCTTTGGCATATTATGCTGAAGATCATGTTTAAAAGGCTTTTGTTTTAGTTATACATTTACTTAATGTTTTATTCTTATTTATGAATGTTTCCTCTATATTGTTATCCTTACTGAGTATCTGATCTCACCCCATTTAAATGTTTTATTTTTCCCAAGATGTGAAGAAGTAATTTATGAATGACCAGAATGAATAATATAAAGGGATATAAAGACAAGATTTTGTTGTAGTAGTTTGCACTTTATGATGTAATGTAAACATTATGAATGTATCTAGTGATTCCAAGGCCACTATACTAATTAGTCTTTTGAGACTTGATCTTTTGTGATCATGCCAATGGTATATAATAATGCACTAACTCTGGGTAACTATGGTTGGGGGGTTACAAATTAAGTTTAAATGTGATTTTATTATGGTATGGTTAAGTTAGATGGATCAATTTTTTTTAATTATTTGGAATGAGTGGGATCCATATATAATTAAGGGGGGATAATCTTGGTATTTTATAATGTGCTAAATTAATATAATTTTATTCATTTAATAATAGATCTAATTGTATTAATTTATGGATATAATGTGGATGTGTCTAAATCTTATCATTCAATAATATTTCAAAAAAATTGGACTTTTTTCACATATTTAATTTAGTTTTAAATATAATCAATACTTATACAATTACCCCAATATCAAAATTTTCGACAGATTCATGGTTTAATGTGTAAATTTAAAAAGAATTACATCGCATAAATACAACATGGAATATTTTTTCAACAATATGACATTATTTTTTTTAATTTCTTTCAATTTTAAATCTTATAATTTATATTTATATATTTAAAAATGTTATTAATATTGTTTTTAGACAAACAATTTTATATCACAATTGAAATATAAAAATATTATTAAATTAGAATATATTTCATTCCCACATCCTTAAATTTCCATATATATATTTAAAATTTACAGAAATATTAATTCATTCCGATTATATCAATTATATCATTTTTTAATTAATTTATTTTGTTGTTTACATTAATCCAATAAATTACATATTAGAATTTATTAAGATTACTAGGTAATTAAATAATCACTTATTTTTTCATTGAAATTACTATCATGAAGAAGAACATATTGTTCTAAAATGTATATCAATATTCTTCCAGAACATAATTTTTTCCTTAAGTGATAACATATCATTTATTTAAAACGTTTAGAGTGATATTTTCTATATTTCCTTGATTTAAATATTATACAGGTCATTTTCCATGAATTCCTTTTACTAAAAAAATAAATTTCAATCCTAAGGTTGTAGTAGTTTAATTGAATTCATCCAATAATAATCATGTTGAGAAATTATGGCCTTATATATTAGTTTTATCATTGAAAACCTGATTTATCCATTTTTAATGTGTGAAATAGTACCATGGCTTCAGTTCATATTGACCAAAAATAAAATTACCATTTTAACAGAATTTAAAACACATGATTCCATGGATAGAAATTTTTTCAACAATTTGAAAACCCAATAGTTGGAGATACTGATTATTAAAATGAGTATGTAATACAGGATGAAAATTTCTATCTAATCATATACATTTTTAAGAAAAAATCATGTTTTATTTAAATATCATGATCCTAATAATTTAAACATATTATATTTAAAAAATAAATTTTATAAATAAAATAAAATTATTATTAAAATTTTTTACCATATTTTATTAATTTAATTTTTTAATATATGAATACATTGTGTGCATAATTTTTTTTCCTAAAAATAATTCTTTTATACATTAATATGAATTTTTTTTATAATTTTATAAAAAATAAATTTATTATTTACATGTGTAAACTATAAAAATTTGACAAAATAGATAGTCTTTATCACATTCTAAAATTTAGTATCATCTTTATATTGAGGATATTTATATATTATTTTCTATCATTTAAACTCAGTGTTGTGTGTCATATATTCTGTTGAACCTAATGCTTTTTTTTAAATATCAGGATTTTACAATCAATCCCATAACGATAAACTGAATAATCATAATTATAAAATTTCTATGATAATCATGGGTTTCCTGTTTGAAAATCCAATAATGAATTCCCACACCATTAAAAGAATTATGAAAGCATCTTGTTTATAAGAGATAATGGGAAGACCAAAGGTCATCTATAATGACACGTTGACATGTTCAAAAATTGGAAATCAGTAAAAAAAAGTGAAAATATGGTAATGGAATTGACAAAATCCATGAAATATTATAGATTGATAGAGTACATTTTTGTGGATAGTTAAAAAACACAAAACCATTAATATATAATGGGTAAAAAGACCATTAATTAATTATAATTGGTTATAATAGGATAACTCTTTTCTTACAATTTTATTTCATAGAGTTAGGAAATTTTATTACCCAACATAATATGTACATCAGTAAACATACATACTTGAAATGTACATATTTATCTTTTAATCAATCTTCACCACAATATGGTCATTTCTCCCAATGATGAGTATTTAAAAAGATATTTTCATAGCTAAAAAACTAATATATAAATTTAAATTATCACTTAATTACATAAAATGATAACTCTATTTTCCTCCAATAACAATTAAATAATTGAAATAAATATTATTTCGCAATTTAGAAAAATATATTAAATATGTAATCATTTATATAAGTAGACAATATATTTTAATACAATATTTCTACAACACATGTTATTTAATATAGTTTTTCTTCTAATAATTTTCCTTATTTTGAAAATAATATCATATACATGACATCGTATAGGGTTTCAACATCACCATTGTCTCAAATCAGTCATATAACATCATCAAAAATGTTGAAATTTTTTCCAAAAACATTCACATACATTAAAACTAAAGGTTATATATACCTCACCCTTATAAAATAAGTCTTCAATTTTATTCAATCACCTAAAAAACATATAAATTTAAAAAATCATCTAATTTGTATCAAAAAATCATCATATTAATTATCTGCCATACTGTTCATGTGAAGAAAATATTCTACTACCTTGGACATCACATTGAACAATTTAGGGCACTACAACCATTTCACCCTTCGATTGGGGATTCATGCCTTCGACATTATTTGGTTGGTTGGGATTTCATAGGCATATGTGTTGTAATTTTTTTAACTATTCCATTCCCATGAATATGATGATTATCATAAAAAATAACTATAATCATTAAATCAATTTTTAACAAAAAAAATGTTTTCTATATGATATATTCCAAAATGTAAAAACAATTGAATCTAAATAAGCTAATTATACCTCCAAACCATATGTACTATTAACAATAAAGGATAAATATAACGTTAAAATATGTCAATAATAAATAAATTATTATTCCCAAAATATGATTATCAATAAAAAAATTCAAAACTATTATGTTTTATTCGATAAAGTGTCTCCCAAAATTTCATTAATCATGTTAATGTCCCTTCATAAAAAAAATTGAATGATTTATATTTGACATTAAATATACGATAAATGTATCAATTATGACAATAAAAATGTTAATATTGTCCCATATTCCTACACATATTAATCGTTTTTAGTCCATCCATATTTTGTTTTCCACATTTATCAAATTATAAATAATTCAATTTGTAATGATATCATCACAATCCCACCTGTATTATCAAATCTGAAAGGAAAAAATTACTTGGAAATAATTTTTACATATTACATGGCACACATATCAATAATATAAATGATATAATCCTTTAACAATTTTATTCCCCAATACCAACACATATATACTTCAATACATACACATTATTGATTTCACAAAACATGTCCTTACATGGTCTAGGATTTCACTCATCTATTAGTGCACCAACTAAGAAAACTACCATATTCTCCACACTAAATACATTTTACTAAAAATTTTGTTGTAGTATGTACTTTATTAATATCCATAACACTATTCCATTTTCTAAAAAAACATTATTTTATTCCCAAATTCACCACACATAAATCATTTTAAAATTTCCATGAGACAATCTCAAAGATCTTTTTCCATATTTCAATCTTGTAGAAAATTGAGTTGTCGTTACGCCTTGGTATCTACTATATACAATCATAGTGAACCCTATCCATACCCTATTTTTTTGATTCTATTAGTTACTTTTAATCGATGTTTTTAATCATATATCATAATATCTAATTATGAATAATCAAAATAACTCTCACTCGAGTAATAATACCATATTGTTTCTCATAATCACCACATATTCTATAAAATTCAATGTTAACGTGGAAACATCTTGTACCATATATTTATTACACCAAAAGGTAATGTTATATTATAATATAATGTTTCGAGAAATAATAAAATATCATTCATAGGGTTTGTAAATCATGACATAAACGTTGGATGATGTGAAACATAAGGATAAACATCATTTATATATAGTTATTAACTATAAGAATATTTTAAAAATGTTGATTTTGAAATTATTAGTTTTATTAATTATATTGACATTATTAGTCGTGCTGTCATGAGACAATGGTAGTGGGTTTTAATGTATTCTGTTGTCGGGAGGTGCTGATCTTTTGTAGGGAGGGTTGTTCTTGATCTTTAGTTTTGGTGTGTTGGGACTTTGTTTTATGTTTAAGTATTTATATCATCGGTTCCCCCCCTTCTTCGCTTAAAATGGGGTTTTATCAATATAAAAATGTGAAGGCTTTCGATCCATTGGATGGATGTGTGAAAAACCTGGATATGAGGTAGGGAACATTCACCGTGCACTAAAATGATTGTTGAGATATACATTACCAAATATTTTAAGAGTTATTATAGCTAAAATAATTTATATTATAACAATGTTTATTAATAGTATCAATAATGGATTTTATTTCTAGGAAAAATATTTAATATTTTTCTTTGTAAAATGATAAGTTGTTATCAAATACATAGAATTATCCTAAAATTTATTAATGGGGATTTATTCACTAATCTAGGTATTCCTAAATCTAGATCCCATGTATTTTAGGCAAAATCTAATTTGAATTAAATGACCCTATATTTAGTACCCCTGAGTATCTAGTTTCAATATTACATTCTCACTATGAACATGGAATGGATTCCCAAAAAACAAAATAGATTATTATTATTTGAAAACAATTAATATATATCAATAACAAATTAAAATTATATAAATAAATTATATCATAGTAAGTTCTTTGATAACAACATTATTCCCATTACTATATCCATACATATCAATCATAATAAATAACAATAAATATGGGGAATTGAAACATATGAATGTGGTGTGACTAGGTGTCTTGTATGGGTATTCATATAGTGTATGTTATGATAATATATAATTAAAAAATCAATATGTAACAAAAATTTACTAAACAAAAATTCCATTTTATCAATATCTTGAGAATAACAAATAATATTATAGGAATAATTGATTATTAGATAATTCCATATAACTAAACACTTATTCATGAAATTTATCCTTCGATATGAAAACTATTAATGTAATTAAATGGACATCAGTAACTAATCACTTAATTTAGGAATTCATAATATTGAACATCATAAACATATTTTCATCGGCTTGTTCAAAGACACCTTATATAATTGGGTAAGGCCACATCCAAAACCAAATATACATTATTTCACGTGACATACTAATGCCTCAAGCACCTATAGATATTCCATCCCATCAATTATGAATTCATATTAATTTCTCATAAAAATGGAAAGAATATTTATCAATTTGAAATTATTTATTAAAAACTGGTATATGACATCTAATTAATTTCCTCAATTAGAATAATTAAGTCATAAAAAATC
The DNA here is from genome assembly GCA_963277665.1 of Viscum album. Taxonomy (NCBI): domain Eukaryota; kingdom Viridiplantae; phylum Streptophyta; class Magnoliopsida; order Santalales; family Viscaceae; genus Viscum; species Viscum album. The sequence continues at coordinate 1,973,855,732 of OY728132.1, forward strand.
CAATGTAATATGGTAGTCTTTATCAAAATAGTGAACCCCCATTAAAACTGATAAGAAACAATCAATAAAAATAATTATTATTTAATATTTAAAATATATCCATAGTATATAATATGAAAAATAAATGTTCCTATCGATCATGTATATAAATACCAAAAAAATTTTTTACAAACATTCCTGAGAAAAAAACATTTTTCATTTAAATTCATTATTAAAAATTAATGAAAATAAAGAAAAAATAGGGAAAAAATTTATATAAAATTATCAATGGAATCCTAAAATGGATGATTTATTGTAACTATTTTTTATAATAGTGTGCAATTTCGAACATTCCATTAATAAATTTCATTACCACTTTTTTAAAAAACGTTCAAAAAAACCTCATTCAAAAATGTGAATGAATAATATTTGTAAAATATTTTTAAAAAATATAAAAATTGGATAAAAATTGATTTAATAATGCATTTTTGCAATGAAAAAAATTCTATAATTTTTTTCAATACATTTATATGGATGAAAAATTATTTTTGAATGAAAATAAACATAAAGATAAATTACATTATAAAATAAAAAAATTCTATTACCTAAAATAGAAAATAGAACATATTAATCAAAATTATCATGAATAAACATAATAGATAAAAATATATTACTTTTTAAATATTTATATCAAATTAATATACTAATGAAACCTTAGAAATATAAAATCTTGAATAATGAAGAGATTGTGAAATATACCATTATCACTTTTGTAAATTTAGAATCATAAAAAACAAGTATCTAAAAGAGTAAATGAATCCCAAAAATACAACGACCATTAAATAGTAAAAATATGTCATACGATTTGGAATTATATATATGAAAAAAATTTGATTATGGAATATGCCTCATATAGATAAATTTGAGATGATAAACCACTAACATAGTTCAGAATACTGTCACACATGTTTGATCATCCTATGAAATCAATATAGATTTATTATATAGATTTTTAATAACCATATTGATATATTAAATAAAACATATAATTTTATAATAGAATTTTGTCAACCATTTATTAGAAATTAATCATTAAAATCACATTTTGGATGATGACTACTTTTTCTTGCATTTATGTTTTTTTTCAGTAGTTTTCGATCTTGTTCTTTTATCACGATTACATCAGTTAGCAAGCATTATTCATTATATAAATAAATAATATATATATATATACATATTTAATATATATTTATATATTTATTTAGAATCATATTTAAAATTTATATAGTGGAATGTTAATTACACTAATTGGATAGACTATAGACTTTACTTACAAATTAGCAATATTTTCACTTTTCAAAAGATTTCATGAAAAAAGAATAATAATATAAAATTTCAAAATGATGTTTATATCAAAAAATAAATATATATTTAATTTATTTATCCTTAAAATAATACTTTTAATGTTTACATAAAGAAAAGATCACATCACATTATGGGGGTAGTAGTCTACACAAATGAACGAGTGATGTTATAATTTTCCAATATATTTGAATATATGATGGAAAGTGTTATATTATTATTAAATAATTATAATAATGTAAATAGTATCAAATATAAATATGGGACCTATCATTATAACAAATTTTGAGTTATGATGGAGGAAAATTAGTGGTATCGTTTAGGGAGACAATATGTCGTACATAAGCATGAGATATAATTTCAAATCCCAAATAACAAAATGTGGATGGATAATGGTAAATAAATAATCATAATTATATTTAAGTATATTTTGGATATTATATTTATTATTTTATGATTATTATCCTATATTTAGGAGAGGTATATAGGAAGTTAAAAAAATATGATCCATTAAGGAAATTGAAACTTCTTAAATTATGGATAATAGGGTTGAGGTTTTGGGATGAAAATAACATTTAGATTCAGGATAAGTATTTTACATGAAATATTTTATGTATGGTAAATCATGATTTCTCAATAAATTTTAAGGAAGATGAGACAGAGATGTCTTTTTTTATGTGAGGGGATGAGTATTCTTTTATTTTGTTAAATTTTTATATTAAAATAAATATTTACTTATTTAAAAATTAATATTAAAATATATTATAATTATAATTAGAAATCCTCTCATCTAATAAAATTTGAACAAGTTAGGATTATGTATTCATAATTTTTATTTAGTTTAAACGCCTACTATCCCATTTGATGATTATTGAAATATTTTAATATCACACCATTTAAGTTTAATGAATGTTAACATAAAATATAAAATGACCAATATATTGATGATGGTTCATTAATTATAACATTTCACCTTAATTTTCCAAAATTTAATAATTTGATTAATTCTGAATAAGCTAATTATATATTATATATTATTAAATTTCATTAATATCAATTTGTATAATATTCAATTAACATGACATTAAATACAAGGAAAAAAGTTTTAATTTGAATTTAATCTATTTGAACATCCCTTAAATGAAAAAAATATCTTTAAATTTTGTGTAAAAAATTATTTCATTCATATTTTATGACATTTAATTTTACTAATATCATTTATTTTATTTTTTTATAAATTGAATAAATATTCTATTATAGTTTTTCACTCAATTAATGTAATTATTATATAATAAAAAACACTTATATTAACATTAGTAATATAATTTCATTATTCGCAAAATTAAAATTATTTTACTTTCCCCGCATTATTTTTTTTCTGATTTTAAAATATACAATATTTTTTAAACTATGAGTGTTATGTTGTAAATTATTCATTTAATAACATATTATGTTGGTAATTTTACTTTTAAAGTGTCCATTTAAAAATAAAAAAAAATCTATATTGAATGAGATGTCATTGCCTTAAACTAATTAATATTACAATGAAATGTATTGAAAATATCACATAGTTTTTATTTAGTTTAACCAAGTTTACTCATTATTGAGGTCTTAAATTTTTCTAGGAGTCATATTAATATTGAAAAATAAAATAGAACTATATACAAAATTTCAAACATATAATCACAAATATGGAATACATTTAAACAATTAATTATCCATTAGTGGTAAAAATTATGTTTAAAATAATCAAAATTTTCTAAGAAAATTTTTATTTAGAAATTCTATATTACTGTTAATCATTTATTTTAACCAAAGTTATACCATATAATTTATCAAAAATATTATAATGGTAGTATTTAAATAAAATAATTCTAGTATTTTTATTATCAATGAATAATATCGTATATTTTATCAAAACTATTATTATACATTTAAAATATCAATGTGTAAAAAATGGAATATACTGCACTTAGATTAGGTTATATCCATTACAAACTATAATAGGATGGAATAAAAACGTCATGTTTTGTATTAACCATAGAGGTTTACCATAAATACATAGTGGGTGCCACATTATTAGTGGATATGTTTGGAAATAGTTGATAACCCACCTAGTCATGTTAATTTTCATACATTAATGAGTTCTGATATGTGGCTTCAGGGACTCTTCTATAACGTCTCCCTATACTTTTAATTCTATGGATTATATATTTAGTTTCAGTTTGATGTCATGGGATGAAGAGATACTCAAATGGTCTCCTTGGGCCCCAATAAATACAATCTAGTGGCTACCTGGGACATGTTTTTAGGGATTGGTATCATTTTTCTTATAAGGGTGAAATGTTGAGGGGACATACCTAAAATACACTCTAGAACCATAAATTAAAACTCCCTGAGTTAACAATATGATTTCTTTCAATTATATATATTCATATACATCATGATTATACCTTGGATCATATATTATTATTATCAACATATTTTCACTTTCATAATGACATTGTAGATTTGGATTCCATAGGTATCGTCATATTGGTTTCCTCTAAAGAACCACATTGACCTTGAATAAATTATTTAACTGCATTATTTATCATATTCGCTATACATTATTTATATTTTGTTTCAATGAAATGAATTAATTTTTGGTATTTTTGTAGAATATTATTGATAATGGTTATAGTATCTAAATAATGATTTAGATGGTAAATGTACAAGGGGGGAGGGCGGTTGAATTGTATACATTCAAAAATTACGTTGGAACTTTTAACGACGGTAATGTTAAACAAAATTAAATAAGGTAAATTCACAAAACCTTTTAGTTCTACAAACTTTCTTGATTCCAGAAAGGTGGTATTAGAAATTAAAATTATGAAATTTTTATGAAAATAAAGATTCTACCATTAATCATATAGAATCTCACTAATTAGAGTACAAGTATAATAAGGTATAAGATAGTTATACTTTCCCCAAAAAACAAAATGAAGTGAAAAACATGAAACAATACAAGTAACAAGTAGTAAATATTTTAACCGAAATAAAAGGGTATCCAATAACCATGGATAATGGTTTCTGAATTTATACATTCATGAATGTCTGTCATACCCACACTAGGGTAAGACATCGATAAGAATATCTTAGTTTGTCTTGCTATCCCAACAAGCCCTCGAACTTCAAGGTAGTAGGAATATCTATCTTCCTATCCGAGGATGTCCTCAAATGTACTCAACAACATTCGAAGTTGTACAAATCAATTTTGATCAAGAGGCTCAGTATTCACAAAGCATGAAAGCCTCTCTCTATAAATCACTTCACAACATGTAAAATCTAGAGTGATAGAACTATTCATTAAATTTGTTGTAAGCTCTTTCAAATGAGCTCTTATTTATATGAACACCTTCCACGATCATCTCTCTCCTCTAATGGTCATGTTTTTCCTTGAATTTCTAAAGGACTTGTACATGTGTCACTCAAACAATAGTTATTTATTAACTGAATGGAGTATATTGTTTTATTACTTAAACAAGTGTATGAAAAATAATTGTTGCTTAACCAAAGTCAATTATTCGGAATGTAAATAAAAATTAATGTTTGGATTCTAACCAAAATACAATTCAGTGTCTAAACTCAAAATGCTCATAGTCTGAATTCCATGAATTAGGAGTCTGAATTCAGAGAATTTAGAACCTGAACATATAATGTAAGGAGTATTAATTCATAGAATTCTGAATCTAGACTCAGATGGTCTGAAGACTAAATTCAAGAAATTCGGAACTAGAATTATGATTATGAAAAATGAATTCTCTATATCTAAGTATTTATAAGATTTTTAGGATTTAAATATGAAACTAAATTTTATACTTATAAATAAAGTGAGTTAATTATAGATAAATTATTCCATTACCAATGAAAAAAGGTAAGGATAAAATTTCTTGAGGAAAAAAGTTTCCTTAAGGAAGGAATATATACCTTATCCTGATAAAACATAGGGGAAAAGAAATTTGGCTCAGGATAGATTGTTTTTTATTTACATAACAGGATGGTTTGGAAAACTCATAAGGAAACCCTATTGACTCAGCAATCACCCCCTTTTTAGAAATCACAAAAATCCTTATAAAAAAGACTATAAAAACATAGAAAATATTTTTGTGTACATTGAAAGTAAAACTTATCTCCCATAAGATGTCGAAATATTTGAATATGAGTAACTCTCCCTAAGGCTTTGGAAACACTATGGTTCGTATTCTTGATTTTTGGATTGTGACATGACATTTTATTGCATATGAAAATATTCTTGGATAAGAACTCCCCATTAGATGAAATACCCCTTAATTATGGAAATGTCTTCTTTTACTATGTACTCTTTTTTCTCATTTTTTTCTCCCCCTATGTGATTTTAAAAAATGAATACAGGGAACAAGAAATGAAATTTGGTACCTGAAATATTATTACTAGACAATGAAAAATATAAAGATCAACCCAAAATTTCATTACGATTATAAAAATGTATTCAAGTAAAGAATACAATAAAATATTATTATTGGTCAAGATTATCCTTCGTTCTCCTTTAGAATTTACTTCTTTACTATTGTTTTTAGTTTCTTGAGATCCATGTGGTCTTCCTCTATATGTTTGAGAAGCTGATCCTGATCTTCTGTTATCTTCTCTAAGGCTTTGATTTTCTCATCCTGAGCCTTATGAGATTCTGTCTAACCCTTTAGAACATCTCCCTACATAGAAACTTTTTCTCAAGTTTGATTCTAAGATATATTCACCTCTTCCAACTCTGAGAAACTGAATATAACATCCCATTCAGCACTTTCAATTTATATATCCAAGGATTATTTACTACAGTTATCATTTCCTCAAAAATATTTTTCATATCCTAAATCTTCACATCATCAGTGTCAAATGTATCCTTGATACATTCTTGGAACTCAACAAGAATTATCCTATCTTCTATAGTTTTCTTTGACCAGCTGGTCATTTTCATTCAGAATCTTTCGTGGGATTCATAGTATACAAAAAAGGTTTTGAAATCACACTCATGTTTGATGCACATATCCACCACTATGGAAACATAATCTGATTTTTGTTTTAAAGAGTGTTAAATCATTTTCATCTCGATTATATAATGGGAAATATTAGTATAGTCCCAACATGATTCTTCAAAGACTGGACAAAAAAATGATGTCCAAGGGAGGACGATTCTGAATTAGAAATTTTGATTGGTGAGGTTTATTTTTCAAACTCACCAGCGTTCCTCTTTGAAGAACCACCAACATTTTACTTCTTTACCACAACCTTGGTAGGTGTATCAACTACTACATGTTTTCCCTTTTCATCCTTCAAAATGAATTTCTCTTGATCATGATATTACTGTTCACTATCAAATAGCTGAATGATTTTATCATCCTCAAATTATTGCATTTTGGTTCCTCCCTCAGAATCCTCTGGATGAATAAAATCATTATTCATGATACCTTCTTCATATGGTTTTTCTACGTCATCTTCAGAATTCTCTTCATTCTTCCTAGGAGTGAAATATTTCATGATTCGACATGAAAAGTTCAGAATGAATATTTCTCAAAAGGGAATTCCTTCTCATGAAAATCATCATCTTACTTTATCAGATCATCAGTATCACCACTCCCTCCTCCTTCTTCTTCAACTAAATTTTCTTGTACTATTTCCTGAGTTAAAAACTTCATTCTTAGAGTCTCTGGTAATGATTTTATCAAGATGGATTCTGGAAACATAAAATTATTGGAAGCTTTCTCAACAGCCTTCAGAAGGGATTTCACTATTTCATCCACATACATTTTTTCTTTTGTTTATATTCATTATCTTTCTTCTCAAGATCTTCAGATGACTTTTCTTTCAATGATTTTTTATAAGCATGATCGAAGAAAAAATTAGGCTACCCTTATGTCTAATTTATATTTTCTTATCTCCATTTATCCACAACCTCATTAGGATATTTTTTTTGATTATTGGCTTCGGAGGTGAGGATTTGGTTTCCTTAGAAATTGGGTTTTTTTTCCTTCTATTCCACATCCTTCAACTTTTCCTTCCTTCTGTCCTATTAAGAGGTCTCAGCCACCTCTTGTTTCATTGAAATAGGTTCAATATCCTCTTTAGTCAAGTCATTAAATACTTTGGATTCTATAGAAAATTCACCATTCATTTTTCACTAGGTGTCATTAATTAACAACATAACTTCGCAATTCCTCGACTTAGATCTGCAAGGAATTTTGAAGGATTATAGACATCAGACAAACATATTTGTAAGATAGGATAGATACATAATAATATGAGCCTTCACACTTACATTCTTTATGTTCTCAATCATGACCATGATATGATTAACCATGTTTATCTTACATAGGATTACAAAGAAATCCAGAATTATCATATCACTTTTCGTGATAGTATCCAAGTCTCATTTTCTCATTTTGATGAATCCTTGATCCAAAAATTCAAGAATCTGATAATTTGTAGTCAGGTGAAAAATAATTGGATTCTTTACATCTAAGAGACCAAGGAAATCCATAGCCTTCATCTTATCAAATATTCCATGAACATCAGATAGCTTTTGAGAACAATACTCAGCTTCTCCATTATATGGAATACTAACCAAGATTGCTACCTTGGTGTAAGAAAGAAAATATTCCCTTCAATAAAACATGAAAGAAAAAATACTTCTCCCTTATTCCTGGATGAAAATTAATGGCTCAAATAATTCTATTAACAAATCTCGATATACAAAATCTTGGAATTTTGGTTTTCAAAGGCAAACACTTTCCCACCCATCCAGGTTTATATTCTTAGAGATAATAGAATCATACATTGATAAAAACATCATATCAACTAAACATTCTTTGTATATCTTCCATTCATAGATTGGTTTGACAGTTGACATATCTTTCTTATAGGATACATCGGCAGACATTTGGATGTAAGAAAGATCTGAGTTGTTCGGAACGAAATTATGTAGGAGTGCAGAGCTTCATTATGCAAAGGCTTGAGTTTTGATTAGGGACAACCAAAGGGGGTCCTTTATATAGGAAATTGAGGCTACAGTTCAACTACCATACTAAATCAAATGGTTGAAAAACCATCTCATCATATCTGATGGTTGAGATGATAGATGGAAGTAAATATTGATCGAATCCGATTTTTTGATTAATTTTTAAAAAAACATTCGGATTTAGGAAAAAGTGAATACGAAAATTAAAAATCAAATGAAAATACCAACATATAAAAGATGATTAAAAAATATAACAAATGAATCATACCTTTTGAATTACTAAGTGGATTATTCATATTGAGGAAAATTATTTTTGAAGAACTGTAGATTCTTAAAATTTTGATTAAGAAAATTCTCAATACGAAAATATCCATTTCAAATATTTTATGTAGGAAAATCTACATTAAAAAAATTTTAAGTACCATAATCTTTAAACTATGAAAAAATTATATAATATGAAAGAAAAATTAGAATAGTAAATATTTTATGACTATGAAATATTTTATTACTAAAAAAATTTATTACTTAATAAGCCAATGTACTCCCCCTATGAATAGAAGTAACAAGTCTTTTATTAGAGAGTTTTAATTGGAACATAAGGTTACAGTTTCCTAACCATCTATGCCACAACTACGAATTAACTTCTATTACACTAAGGAAGGGTATATCTTGGTTCATTAGGTATTTTAACATTAGTGTGTAACCATTATCTTACATATGGACAGAAAGACTAAACTCTCCCATGGAATTATGTACAATGCATTTGTCATTCCCAAAATTAAAAAGGTATCCTTCATCAAATAATGGACATATAATAATGAGGTTGTTCTTAAGACCCATAACAAATAAAACATTTTAAGTCAATGTTTTTCTAAGAAGAACAATGTTACATATACAAATAATTTATCCCTTAGCATTATCTCTGAATGTTTATTTTCCTCCTTTCTCAATGATAATATTTTCATAGATTTTTTTGTTTCCAATCATATGTCTTGAATATCCACTATCCATGTACCATGTATTTCTATTTTTATATTCTTTATTTTAATGAAAATAATTATGTTAGACTTTCGGAAGCCAAACATTCTTAGATCTAGAAACATAAAATGGTAAATTTTTGGAATCCAAAATTTTCATTAAAAAATAATCATTGTTATAACCTAAAGGTTGTGTCTTGTTTAAGGAATAATTTTTTCCCAATGCCCTCAACATTGACACTTAGTGAGGAATGGAGAACATTGAGGAACAACATAATTATTAATAAAAAATGGTTTTGAACTAGTATAACCAAATCTAAAAGTATTACATAGAGGTTGAATTTGGGAATAAATTTTATCATTAAATTTTGTACCTAAGGAAATGTTTGAAAAACACATCCTCGAAGAAAATATTTCTGAAATTAGTCTAAAAACTATGTTCTTATCCTTAAAAACTCAGTTTTAGTTCTAGCGTTAATTTTGAAAAAAAAATCATAGAAAATAATTTTTCTAGATCCTTAGAATGTTTATCATTCTCAGAATTAAATTCCTCATGTTTTATAGAAATACTTTCAAAATAAAGGGTTTTCTTATCATGATCATTAGAAAGATCTGATATTTACTTAGTGAAAATTGAAATCCAAGAAATTTTCTTATCAGACATTTTCCTGATTTTAGAATTTTCATTCTCAAGAAGATATGAAAATATTGAAACTAATTCATAGGTTGGTAAAGTGTTTTCTTAATCAGAAATTGATTCTTCATCAAAGGATTCATAATATTTAATATCAATATATTTAGAATTTATCGATACATTGGTGATTGATTTAGCATTGTGTACCTTAGACATTAAAACAATATTTTTAATAGTTAGTACGACTACTTGACCAAGATTCTTCTGTCGAGAAGATTTGTAATCTGAGGATTAATAAGAAGATTCTCCACCAAAAAAACTCCAAGTGTCATTATCTTTAAAAACAGTCATATCTTTAGCATTTTAGTACTTTTTCCTATTTCTCTCAAAATTCTTTTCCTTTATTTCATTTCTATTAACCCTTGGAAAATCAGGCCTTATATGTTCAGCACTTTTACATTCATAATAAGTGACTTCAGAGTCTTTGTTATCCTTTATTTTTTCTACTTATATCTATACATAATGTATTTAATCCCAATGGTCTTATTCATATTTCGAGAAATATTACCTGGTTCATTCTTAGAATGTTCACTATCACTTGATTCAGATAATACATTAACCTTCTTAGACATTGATCTATAACTCTCTCAGGAGTCTTGGATTTTATATGATTTGACGTTGTTATAAAAGAAACACATCCATTCCAATTTTTATTCTTAACATTATCAGCATCTCTCTTCCTTCTAGTCTCGTGTTGAAGAAGAGTTCCAAAAATCACATCAAGAGTGATCGGTGAGACTTCGTTATTCTCATCTCTATATGTTATCTTTCATTCCCACTCATTAGGCATGATGCCTAAAATCATTTCTACAAGTTCATCATCATCCAAACCATTTTCACCCATGAATTTTAAGCTATTTAAAATAGTCTTAAATCATTGTGGTACCATACATATAGGTTCTCTATAATGAATGAAAAAACCATACTACTCAGCTCTAAGCATAGGTATTCTAGTTTCAAAAACTTATGAAGTTCCAAAATGAGTGACCTGAAATTTGTTCCAAATACAATTCACTACTTCAGAAGATGAAATCTGTATATATATATTTTTAGTCATGGAACAAAAAAATGTATTGCATACCATGTAGTTAAGTTGATATTATGACTTCATTATATTAGTACATGTTTTGATTTCCATATCAAGAATCTTGTAATATTCAGTTATCATTTCAGTGTTGCCTACTCCAGTGTTAATAAAAAATGACTTCTTATGGTCTCCCCAATATTCATAATCAGTCACATCAAAAATAGGTGGTCTAGTAGGATTAAGATTAGCAATTGAACCAAAATCCATTCCTGAAATCTTATAGAAAATATTTACACACAAACATGTCAGAAATAAATGTTTACAAACAAGGATAAAAATATCCTATAAGTGGAAAATATTGAACAATGAAAAACTTGAGCAAGAAACTGTACATGTGAATATAAATATTTAAGAGACCTCTTTTGATACCAATTATTGGATCAAAATGTTACAGATTATACTATCTAAATAATGATGTGGATGCTAAATATATAAGTGGGTGGATTGAATAATTTAAAAAATTCCTATGGAACTATTAAAGATGGTAATGTATAAAAAATTTAAACAATGTAAATTTACAAAACCTCTTAGTTCTACAAACATGCCAATTTCAGGAAATGTGGTATCGAAAATAAAACACAAGAAAAGTTTATGAATATAAAGATTCAACATTAAAAAGTATAGAATCAATATAATCATAATATTATTATAAAAATGTATATGATAATTATACTTTTTTCAACATCCAAAATGCAGTGGAAAAAAAACCAATACAAGTAACAGATAGTATATCTTTTAGTGTATGTCTTACCCACACTAGGGTAAGACCTTGATACAAATATCGAAGTATGTATTGTTATCCCTGTAAGACCTAGAACTTCAAGGAAGTTGGCATACTTTCCTTCCTATCCCTATAAGCCCTCTAATGTACTCAAAAACCATAGGAGCCACACAAAGAAATTGTGAACAAGATGCATAGTTTCCACAAAGCATAAAAGACTCTCTCATAGAAACTACATCACAACATGTAATATCTTGAGTTGATGTACTATTCATCAATATTGTTGAATTCACTTTCAAATGATCTCATATTTATAGGCACATATTCAATGGTCGACTCCCTCCTCCAATGGTCATATTTTTCCTTGAATTTCAGACAGACCTGTACATGTGTCACTCAAAAAATGGTTAGTTAGTAATTGAATGCACCACATCGTTTTATATCTAAAACAAGTGTATGAAAAATAATTGATCCTTAACCAAAATAAATTATTTTGAATGTAAGGAAAAATAAAAATCCATTGTCTAACAAAAATACCATTCAGTGTCTATAATACATTAATAATTGGATCATATCATCGAAATAATTCAGAACACGAATTTTTAAGAATTCCAATGACTTAATTTCAAGGAAATTTTGAGTTTTAATTTAGAATGTTTAGAGTCTAAATTCAGATAATTCAGAGTCTAAACTCCGAATGTTTGGAGTCTTAATTCAGATAATTCAGAACATGAACATAGAATGCTCGGAGTCTAAATTCAGAGTATTCTTATTCTGAATTAATGGAATTTAGAACCTGAACTCAGAATGTTTTGTAACACCCCAGGTAAATAAAGAATATGACATTTTCATATTTATCCATATTTGTGAATAAAATATTAATATGACTTTAAAGGGGACGCTATGCTCGATGGCGTACCCAACACGCAACAATGAGTTTCTTGGGAATCTTACGTTGCACTCTAATAATAAAAATATATTATTTTAAATGGTAGTTAACATGTAGCCGTTGTAATGGCGGGAATTTATAGAAATAACTAAAATATGATTATATATGTTCTTAAATGTTTTTACATTTATACAATAAAATATAAAGGCTTAAAACACGGAAAGAATTCAATTTTAGGCGTATATGCTCTAGTTTTCACTAAAGGTTCACTTATCACCTTTTGATGGAGAACCGTCATTAAATATAGTTTTGTTCACTCTTAAACATTATTTTGGACCAAATGAATCTCTTATTAAGAATACGGACATCAAAATTTACTTTGTGTAAATTTATGGTATCTTTCCGATAAAGTTCATTTTTTAATGAATAGTGTAAAATGTTGTATTTTAAATCAAAACCACATTTTAATCTAATTTATTTATATGATTAGATTATATTTTGAATTGGTTTTAAAGTGAAATTAGAAAATATTTTAACCATTAAATCCAATAGTGGTCGTTGGAATCAATTTCACTTTGAAATCAGACTTAAACTAGTGTCAATCTTTTGATACTTATTGTTTCATAAAAACACGCTATTTTTCATGACAGCGGGAATTAATTATTAAATTAATTAATGTGACTTATATGTTTTGAATTATGTAAAACAGACTTCATTTTTTAATTCATAATATCAAATATAGTTTAGGGTGAATTTTTGGGATTTTTCTGAAAAACATCAATTTTTGATGAATAGTGAAACCACTAAGTGGTACTTATAAAAACTGATTTTCCGTTTAAATGAAATTTTTCCATCATTGTGTTTTAATTTTCAAAAAATCCGACATACATGGTTGTCATTAAGAAGTAAAATGTGGTTCAATGAGATTAAAATAATTTTTTGGTGAATAGTAACTTATTATGTTTTTATTCGCGATTAGTGGTAATTAGTGTAGTTTAAGGTAAAAATAATGCTTTAATAAAATGAGATGAGCTTGACACATGCCTTAACCTCATTGGATGTGTCATGGCCGACCAATACAACCCGTGGGTCAACTTGGGGACCCCATGGATCCACTTTGGTTGGGAAATGACATAAATAACTTTTTATTTAATGTAAAAGTAAAAATGACACAAACATGATATGTTTTGCTAAAAAACATTTAATTGGGGTTATAAAAGTCATATTTTTTCTTATAAATATTAATTGGAATGATAAAATGATTTACTACTTCATAGTATTTTTTTATAATTTTTAGACATTAAATAAATTAAATTATTTATGACATAATAATGATGTAGCGATGACATCATTATTTGACGATTTAAATAAAATGGAAAGATAATGTAAAATCTATGAACTACACATGTCAAAAACTTATTGGATGAGTGTATTTAGAAGCCTTATCACCTTATCCACGAATTATATCAATTTGGGACCTTTTGAAACCGAAACACATTTTCAAATAAAGTAATATTTCTTTACTTTCCAAAAGTGCCCCTCCTCTCCTCTTATAAAAAGCCCCCACCTCGACCTCATTTCACACACTCCTCAAGCCTTTGGCTCGGCCAAACCCTTTTAATTTACTCTCTACACATACCTCTACTCATCCTAGAGGATTCCCTTTGGGCATAATCTTTTCAAAGGAAGCCTTTAGGCTCAAATCAAAAGGAGTTACACTTTTAAAGGTAATTCATTCTCTCATGTTCATTTGTTTTATTTTGCTTCTCCAACCCCCTAAACACTTTTTATTTACTTCTTTTGTAACAAAACCAGTATCTTCAATATACTAGGATTTTGTTATAAGATTTATTCGAGCTACACTCTCACACAACTACATCAAATGGTTAATGAACATACGGTTTCCGTGGATGGTGAAATTCTGCCTCCCGAAACGAAGATTGTTCAATTCTCATTTAACACCTTCAAAGGTGGCCATTATGATGTCACTATTTTTATATATGATATATAATATGTTTATTTTTTATTTATGCTTCTGTATTTTTCATTTTTGTCTTACCTTTATGGCTTCCATTATGGGTATACGCGATATCTTTATTTTAGAAAGTGCGGACTACCGCCCCCACAAAGTGATTTGATTTGATAAATAACATATTTTGGATGTATAAAGGATGGAAATATGATATTATATATGATATTATACTGGAATTTTAATATACCTTTATATCATTATTATTCCATTCTATAAAATACGAAATAGAAATGAAAGTAGCGTTCATGCGTACGTACGGCTTACCATCTCCATGAACGGTGCATTTCATTTCTTACCTCTAAATGATTATGTAATGTTATAAATGCATGAATGTACTGGATATATATGACATATATGATATCTACATAATGAATACAATTCTGGATATAATGAACATTTGGCCACACGAACAACATGTAATTGTAAGAAGTCCACTTTCGACTTAAGAACCAAATATCGGCAAAACAAATATTATTAACTTAAATGATTACATAATGTTTATGACATGGTAATAAGTGGTATAAAAGTAATAATGAACTTGAAAAAGGTTCTTAAGGAAGTATAAATTAACTCAAGTTTATTATTCATAATATTAAAGAACGATCGAGTCAAGTCGGACATGAGGTAAGGGATCCTACTCCTCTCTTTCTTTTTAAGTACACAATTTTATGTCATTACTTTTAAAGCTCTTATTTATTGTTATTGGGATGATATTTTATATTAAACCTACTATAAATTTTATGTTCATGTGATGAGAGAACCTATTCTCTCTCATCAATCCATTTTGGATGTTTTGAGTGGCGTCGTTATGCTGCCGAACTTTCGTAAGAGATCTAACCTCTCTCTTTCTTTTTAAGTACTCTCCTTTATGTCACTTATTTTAAGATCCTCTTTGTAATGTTGGGGGATGTTCTTTTATATTCCTCTTGCTGTAAATTTTATTGTAATGTGATGATATACCCTATTTTATCTCATCAATCTATATTCGGAAGTTTTATGTGGCGCTGTTAGGCTGCCGAGTTTTCGTAAGGAATTTTTCATCTCACTTTTATTCCCATGAGATTTATGCTACATTTGCCACAAATTCCATTGAGTGGTGTATGTACTGCCCCTTATTATAATCTATGTGTAATATAATTTCGTTTATGAGTATTTACATCAATGATCTATTGTCCTTCTTTCATGGGGTGTATGTTTTGAAAAATACCCAAGTCGGTAAGGGAACCTTTCACCCTCCTTTTTTTTAAAGACTTCTTTTGTGGGGTCTTTTAATTTACATATTTTTATGTTGGGATATGTTCTCATATATCCTTATTGATGTAAATTTTATGTCCAAATGATGAGATACAATTTTTATCTCTCATCAACTCATTTGGATGTGATGTCATTAGGCTGTCAAGGGAACATTTTAACCCAATTTCGATTTCTTTGGGTTCAACATGTAGACATTGAATATGTCATCCATTGAATATGTGTGAATGACCTTTTATTGTTTTACACTTAATATCCACTTATATTGGGTGTATTTATATTTTTCACACATATTTTTGAGATTGATTTGTCTTTAATTTAAGGATACCTTCTTTATAAGGGATTTCATCACATTTGACATTTCTATTGAGGGTTCATTGTTGTTATGCACCAATTCACTCTTATATGGTGTATATACTGTCCTTTGGAGTATTATATCATGAATCCATTTATTCTCATGATATTATAAAGTTCTGACTAAATGTTATTCCTCAATTGTTGTATTCAAGTGTCTCTAATTTTGGTAAAACCACTTTAACCAAAATATCGTTTTAAATGTTTTAATTATTTGTTCTTATTAATATCCATGTTTTCAAAATGGTTTTAAGGATTTATTTATCTGGATATTAATGGTTTAAAGTTTTAAGCTTCAAGGTGGTATGGGACACTTTGATTCAAAAATCTCTTTATTAAATGTTTTAAATTGTTTTGGAAATGGTTTCTTTTTGAATGGATTCATTATTTCAATATACTAAAATGTTATATTGTGATTGAAATGTGGAAATTCTATGTTTCCTTTATGCATGTTTTATGTGATACGATTATGTTATGGTCCTTGGGCATTGTTATGAAGAACGGGTGGTTTCGTGATAAACTAATGGCGGGTGAGCCCGTTATAGCTCTCCAATGCATTGGGTAACGCGAAGGAGTGAAACGTTAGGGTTTCTCCGAAGAGATTTAGGGAATATACTGTGATGGGTTTTCCAAACGTAACCAAGAGGGTTACTCCCTACGTAAGAATGTTATGAATGCCTCAAGTTACCTATATGTCTTATATTTTCTATGATTTATTCATGATTTGATATGCCTATGTTTTATGGGTAAAGTATGATTTCATCCTTATGTATATATGAACTCATGTTTCCTTTCCATATTTTTATAACCCTTACTGAGCTGTTTATGCTCATCCCAAGTTTTTGAAATGTTTTTCACAGGTCAATGGAAAGGTACATGATGTGACGATAGTGTCAAGGATGAGTCAAGAAATAATCCATGTTTTATTTTAAATAGGTTTCCATTGATGTGAAGAATGAATATTGTCTTTTATGTAACCACTTTGTTTAAATGTGGAATGTAATGCAAGTTTCATGATCTAATTTTCTAAAACTCTAAACCTGAAAAGATCCTCAATGTGTAATCTTGTAATAACTCAAGTTTAAGTAAGGTTTAAGGCTGGGGCCTTATAGTTGGTATCAAAGGTCGGTTTAGATAACTTTAGAGGTTAGGGTATTCTTTAAGCATAAGTGACAATTACCATAATGGTTAGGATTTCAGAAAGAGTCTTAGTTTTAGATAATGTGAATGAGTAAGTATATATTATTGTTTATCTTACTCATTAGTACATGATGGTTTTGTTGATATACTCACACTGACCTTTTTGGTTTTAGTAAATGGATGGATCTAGCAGGCACCAATGTAACAGTGGATGTGAAGGAAACTGTGACAGTTTTTTGAGCAAGAAACTGAATGATATGGGAGCTGCAATGAGAACTCTTTTGATTATCCTCAACCACCTATCTGGAGTCATGATTGACCACCTAAACCTTGGAGATTTCTTTAAGGCATCATATATGCAAGAAACAAATCCCTACGGAAGTACAGGTAATAATCATAAAGGTAAGTGTGTTCAAAAACCTATGTGTCAAAGATGTGGAAAGAAACACCTAGTAAAATGTTTCAAAGGGACAGAAATATCCTATAGATGCGGAAATGAAGGTCATAAAGCAAGAACCTTCCATGGAAAAAAGAAGCATCCAGTTAACTCGAGGAAAGGGAAAGAAGTTCTTTCTGAGGGATCAAATTAATGTTTTAAATGTGGTGTGCATGGCCATTATGCAAACACATGTCCTATGAAGATGTTTCGTGAATGGGGTCACCAAGAGCGTACCAATATTCGTTTACCAATACCTAATGCCATTCCGATTGAGGATGAAGAAACTGACAATGACCAATCAAAGGTATGTACTATTTCATGACTATTGTTTTCTTATTTTGGAATCGTAGGATATGATTCATGATTTTGTTTGTAGGAAAGAGGTATTTCGGAATAAGTTGGAAAGGAATGGATAATGGATCATGAAGAATGTTGAATGAGTAAGATGTCAACATATAAGGGCTTCAAGAGTTAGGGTGAAATTCATAAGAGTATTAAGTCTCTTTTGATGATGGGGTTACATTAGAAGACTTTTTATAATATGTGTAACCCTGATGTTTAATATAGGTAAATTTTATTCAAGTAATAGTTATTTTTTCTTTTGTGGACATAGTTATAAAGAACCATTTGGGTTTATATGATCCTTACATTTGAGGTAATTATGGGTTACCATATGTTATGATTGAAGTGAAAGGCATGAGATAAAATTGAGGTTAAATTATGTTATGGTTATGTTTGATGATTTTATCCCTTTTTGGGTAATGATTTGAGAACTATATAGTTTTGGAAAAAGGACAACACGCAGACCGTGTGACAACCCGTCGTGTCGGACAATGCTGCGGGAATCGAACCCACAACCAAAGTGTGACTGGTATTTATCGCCTACCACTGGACTACGTGATGTCCCTGGTTATATTAACTGGTTCTTTTTAGTTATATGATTTTATGAATTAAGAGTAAGTTGATTTTGGAGGATATGTGATTAGGATAATTACTTTTCAATGTGAGACTTTAGGAGCGACTAATGTTGTTTGGAGATAAATGTTACGATTTAACTTGGAAGACTATGTGACTAAATCCTTCAAATATTTGGGTTTCAATCTTATATTGGTTTACTTTGAAGAATTTTATGGACAAATTGTTTATCGGATGGTCCTCGTTGAACTTTGGGTTTTGTTGGACAAATTTTGGAGATTAGGAATAGATTTTCTTTTTATAAGGGGTTATCCTTTTCTGGATTATCTGATCTTGTACTAACCTTTTTGGTTTTGGTTTTGGTTAAAGCCTAAATACATGGGATTTATATAGTTCTCTTTTGGGGATTAGGTGATTCTCTAGAAGTTGATTATAGTACTCTTAATGCGAACAAGTCTCCCTAAATACTCGTCTTTTGGAAAAAATATGAGTTTGACTAAGGAATCTAGTAAAAGTTGAAAGTCAACATGATAAGTGATTATGCTTCCTTATGAATAAATTACTCAATAAAAAGTAACTTAAAACAAAAATGTTGTCTATTAACATTTCCTACTGGGGAACACAACACCGTTTAACCCATCACAAGTTTGTGATTTTCTTATTGTTAACTTTCTCCAAAACATGTTTTCTATCACTCTCCATCGGAACATGACCCTATGTTTTCTCCTCCATGTCCATATTTTCATACATAGAATCCTAGTATGGGTTAACTCGGGTGACCTCTATGCTTATCTTTCTTTATTTTAAAGTGATTTTTTTACCGACTCTTGTTCCGATGTGGGACGTTCAAGGATGTTTCCAAGCGCAATTTTAAAATTGCGAGGACGCAATTCCAAAAAGGGGGGAAGGATGTAACACCCCAGGTAAATAAAGAATATGACATTTTCATATTTATCCATATTTGTGAATAAAATATTAATATGACTTTAAAGGGGACACTATGCTCGATGGCGTACCCAACACGCAACAACGAGTTTCTAGGGAATCTTACGTTGCACTCTAATAATAAAAATATATTATTTTAAATGGTATTTAACATGTAGCCGTTGTAATGGCGGGAATGGATAGAAATAACTAATATATGATTATATATGTTCTTAAATGTTTTTACATTAATACAATAAAATATAAAGGCTTAAAATACGGAAAGAATTCAATTTTAGCCGTATATGCCCTAGTTTTCACTAAAGGTTCACTTATCACCTTTTGATGGCGAACCGTCATTAAATAGAGTTTTGTTCACTCTTAAACATTCTTTTGGACCAAATAAAACTCTTATTAAGAATCTGGACATCAAAGTTTACTTTGTGTAAATTTTTGGTATCTTTCCGATAAAGTTCATTTTTTAATGAATAGTGTGTAATGTTGTATTTTAATTCAAAACCAATTTTTAATCTAATTTATTTATATTATTAGATTATATTTTTAATTGGTTTTAAATTGAAATTAGAAAATATTTTTATCATTAAATCCAATAGTGGTCGATGGATTCATTTTCACTTTGAAATCAGACTTAAACTAGTGTCAATCTTTTGAAACTTATTGTTTCATAAAAACACGCTATTTGTCATGACAGCGGGAATTAATTATTAAATTAATTAATGTGACATATATGTCTGGAATTTTGTAAAATGGAGTTAATTTTTTAATTCAGAATATCAAATATATTTTAGGGTGAATTTTTGGGATTTTTCTGAAAAACTTCAATTTTTGATGAATAGTGAAACCACTAAGTGGTACTTATAAAAACTGATTTTCCGTTTAAATGAAATTTTTCCATCATTGTGTTTTGATTTCCAAAAAAACCGACATACATGGTTGTCATTAAGAAGTAATATGTGGTTCAATGAGATTAAAATAATTTTTTGGTGAATAGTAACTTATTACGTTTTTAATCGCGATTAGTGGTAATTAGTGTAGTTTAAGGTAAAAATAATGCTTTAATAAAATTAGATGAGCTTGCCACATGTCTTACCATCATTGGTTGTGTCATGGCCGACCAAGAAATGCCATGGGTCAACTTGGGGACCCCATGGATCCACTTTGGTTGGGAAATGACATAAATAACTTTTTATTTAATGTAAATGTAAAAATGACACAAACATGATATGTTTTACTAAAAAAATTTTTAAGTGGGGTTATAACAGTCATATTTTTTATTATAAATATTAATTGGAAATCTAAAAAGATTTCCTACATCATAGTATTTTTTTATAATTTTTAGACATTAAATAAATTAAATTATTTATGACATAATAATGATGCAGCGATGACATCATTATTTGACGATTTAAATAAAATGGAAAGATAATGTAAAATCTATAAACTAGACATGTCCAAAACGTTTTGGATGAATGGATTTCGAAGCATTATCACCTTTTCCACGAATTATATCAATGTGGGACCTTTTGAAACTGAAACACATTTTCAAATAAAGTAATATTTCTTTACTTTCCAGAAGTTCCCCTCCTCTCCTCTTATAAAAGGCCCCCACCTCTACCTCATTTCACACACTCCTCAAGCCTTTGGCTCGGCCAAACCCTGCCCATTTACTCTCTCCACATCCCTCTCCTCATCCTAGAGGATTACCTTTGGGAATAATCCTTTCAAAAGAAGCCTTTAGGCTCAAATCAAAAGGATTTACACATTTAAAGGTAATTCATTCTCTCATGTTCATTTGTTTTATTTTGCTTATCCAACCCCATAAACTCTTTTAATTTACTTATTTGGTAACAACACCAGTATCTTCAATATACTAGGATGTTGTTATAAGATTTATTCGAGCTACACTCTCAGACAACTACATCAAATGGTTAAAGAACATACAGTTTCCGTGGATGGTGAAATTCTGCCTCCCGAAACGATGATTGTTCAATACTCATTTAACACCTTCAAAGGTGGCCATTATGATTTCACTATTTATATATATGATATATAATATGTTTATGTTTTATTTATGCTTCTGAATTTTTCATTTTTGTCTTACCTTTATGGCTTCCATTATGGGTATACGTGATATCTTCATTTAAGGAAGTGCGGACTACCGCCCCCTCAAAGTAATTTGATTCATTAAATACCATATGTGGGATGTATAAAGGATGGAAATATGATATTATATATGATATTATACTGGAATTATAATATACCTTTATATCATTATTATTCCATTCTATAAAATACGAAAAAGAAATGAAAGTAGCGTTCATGCGTACGTACGGCTTACCGTCTCCATGAACGGTGCATTTCATTTCTTACCTCTAAATGATTATGTAATGTTTTAAATGCATGCATGTACTGGATATATATGACATATATGATATCTAAATAATGAATACAATTCTGGATATAATAAACATTTGGCCACACGAACAACATGTAATTGTAAGAAGTCCACTTTCGACTTAAGAACCAAATATCGGCAAAACAAATATTATTAACGTAAATGATTACATAATGTTTATGACATGGTAATAAGTGGTATAAAAGTAATAATGAACTTGAAAAATGTTCTTAAGGAAGTAGAAATTAACTCAAGTTTATTATTCATGAGATTAAAGAACGATCGAGTCAAGTCGGACCCGAGGTATGAGATCCTACTCCTCTCTTTCTTTTTAAGTACACACTTTTATGTCATTCCTTTTAAAACTCTTCTTTATTGTTCTTGGGATGATATTTTATATTAAACATACTTTAATTTTTATGTTCATGTGATGAGAGACCCTATTCTCTCTCATCAATCCATTTCAGATGTTTTGAGTGGCGCTGTTAGGCTGCCGAACTTTCGTAAGAGATCTAACCTCTCTCTTTCTTTTTAAGTACTCTCCTTTATGTCACTTCTTTTAAGATCCTCTTTGTAATGTTGGGGGATGTTCTTTTATATTACTCTTTCTGTAAATTTTATTTTAATGTGATTATATACCATATTTTATCTCATCAATCCATATTCGGATGTTTTATGTGGCGCTGTTAGGCTGCCGAGTTTTCGTAAGGAATTTTTCATCTCATTTTTATTCCTATTAGATTTATGCTACATTTGCCACAAATTCCATTGAGTGGTGTATGTACTTCCCCTGATTATAATCTATGTTTAATATAATTTTGTTTATGAGTATTTACATCAATGATCTATTGTCCTTCTTTCATGGGGTGTATGTTTTGAAAGATACCCAAGTCGGTAAGGGAACCTTTCACCCTCCTTTTTTTTAAAGACTTCTTTTGTTGGGTCTTTTAATTTACGTATTGTTATGTTGTGATATGTTCTCATATATCCTTATTGATGTAAATTTTATGTCCAAATGATGAGATACAATTTTTATCTCTCATCAACTCATTTTGATGTGATGCCGTTAGGCTGTCAAGGGAACATTTTAACCCAATCTCGATTTCTTTGGGTTCAACATGTAGTCATTGAATATGTCATCCATTGAATATGTGTGAATGAACTTTTATTGTTTTACAATTAATATCCACTTATATTGGGTGTATTTATATTTTTCACACATATTTTTGAGATTGATTTGTCCTTAATTTAAGGATACCTTCTTTATAAGGGATTTCATCACATTTGACATTTCTATTGAGGGTTCATTGTTGTTATGCACCAATTCACTCTTATATGGTGTATATACTGTCCTTTGGAGTATTATATCATGAATCCATTTATTCTCATGATATTATAATGTTCTGACTAAATGTTATTCCTCAATTGTTGTATTCAAGTGTCTCTAATTTTGGTAAAACCACTTTAACCAAAATATCGTTTTAAATATTTTAATTATTTGTTCTTATTAATATCCATGTTTTCAAAATGGTTTTAAGGATTTATTTATATGGATATTAATTTTTTAAAGTTTTAAGCTTCAAGGTGGTATTGGACACTTTGATTCAAAAATCTCTTTATTAAATGTTTTAAATGGTTTTGGAAATGGTTTCTTTTTGAATGGATTAATTATTTCAATATACTAAAATGTTATATTGTGATTGAAATGTGGAAATGCTATGTTTCATTTATGCATGTTTTATGTGATACGATTATGTTATGGTCCTTGGGAATTGTTATGAAGAACAGGTGGTTCCGTGATAATCTAAGGGAGGGTGAGCCCATTATAGCTTTCTAATGCATTGTGTAATGCGAAGGAGTGAAACGTTAAGGTTTCTCCGAAGAGATTTAGGGAATATACTATGATGGGTATTCCAAACGTAACCAAGAGGGTTACTCCCTATGTAAGAATGTTATGAATGCCTCAAGTTACCTTTATGTCTTATGTTTTCTATGATTTATTCATGATTTGATATGCTTATGTTTTATGGGTAAAGTATGATTTCATCCTTATGTATATATGAACTCATGTTTCCTTTCCATATTTTTATAACCCTTACTGAGATTTTTATGCTCATCCCATGTTTTTGAAATGTTTTCCTCAGGTCAAGGTAAAGGTACATGATGTGACGATAGTGTCAAGGATGTGTCAAGAAAGAATCCGTGTTTTATTTTAAATAGGATTCCATTGATGGGAAGAATGAATATTGTCTTTTATGTAACCACTTTGTTTAAATGTGGAATGTAATGAAAGTTTCATGATCTAATTCTCTAAAACTCTAAACCTGAAAAGATCCTCAATGTGTAATCTTGTAATAACTCATGTTTAAGTAAGGTTTAAGGCTGGGGCCTTATATGTTTGGAGTCTGAATTCAGAGAATTTGGAACACGAACTCAGAAGGTCTGAAGTCGGAATTCAGAGAATTTGTAACTCGAATTCAAATTCTGAAAACAAAATACTCTATATATATGTTTTTAAAAGATTCATAGGTTTTATTTATGAAACCAAATTTTATAAATAGAATTAAAATGAGTTATATTAAGAGAAATTATGTGATGAACAATGAAAACAAGGTAAGGATAAAATTTTCATGAGGAACAAAAATTTCGTTAAGTGAGTAAAATTTTCATTAATAAGATAAAACATAGGGGAAAAGAAATTTTCCATGAAATAGAGTGATTGTGATTTTCAAAACATTATGTTTTGGAAAATTCATAAGGATACCATTTTGACTCAACAATTTGGCTATGGAATATTCTATTATACTCCCACCATGTCTAGGAAACTTAATGGTTCTTGAAAAAACATCACAGATTTATGTAGGTGTAATGGACGATTATAAGATATTAAATAATAATTAATGTTCTATAATGGAGCACGAGATAAGAGGAACAATCATGTTCTCATGGTGTTAATGATGTTTTTTTATAAATTATATGATGTACAACTACTACCCATTTTATATAGTTTAATAAGATAAATAATATTTATTTGAAATTTTCAATTGTACTGTTTATTATTATTAAATCTATATGTTTTAATTCTATAGATAATTCCACTATATAAATTCTATTTTGTAATATATTATTCACTAATGTGTTCTAGTATAATTACGCGGGATTAGACACCCCACAATAAAACCATTGACCCGAACATTCAATTAGTAACCTCTAACTGACACGGTGGCATGTTTGAATCCATTTGGCCACCTTGTTAGGACACATAACAGTGTACTATGTTTGGAATATCACATTTTAGGTACCTACCCAGCGAAAAATTCTAGTTCAATATATATATGGTTTTTATTTATAGAATATTTGGTTTACAATCATGTAACAATTTGTGTTCATGTCATATGTCATTATTGATTGAATGATTAATATCCTTATAATTCATTAATTGAGAAATATAATTATTAAGAAAATGTAGTTGAATATTGGGTATATATTTATATCATAATACCCTCCCTCCAAATATACCCCAATAATGAATGAGAGATAATGACTCCAGAGACCTTCCACGAGTATGCCCCAGTTTTGTGACTTTTTCCAAAGGTATAAAACTGTTATAAATTGGAGGAATTGACCTCTAAATATAGTACCTTGGTGAATAATAAATCAATATCAAGAAACACCATCACATAAAATAAAATTAAATAAACCATTGTCATCAACTAATTAATATATTTAAAATAGAGACAAATAATCTTTATATGTGAATAAAGAAAAAAAAAGAATAAAACAGAAATTAAGAATCAAACTCCCAAATATATGATCTATGTATGTCTAGAATGGTCCATGTAATCCACTTGTAATCATGAATTATATATATATATATATATGTGTGTGTGTGTTGGGAGAGAATACTCGAATAGTTAATAGGAAAACAAAAGTTTCTCATGAACATGTGAAATAAGTAGACTACTAGAGCATTGAGAAAAAAAATTAACCAACATCTCCTAGACATTTCACCTTAGCAATATCTTCCTCACCATGGCTGACACCAAAAATTACACATCCATGAAAAATTAGATAATAGGAAATATATTGATATTGGGTAACCCAACCATCTTTCAAACTGATTTTTCAAACTCACACCCCAAAATTTAATATCCAACTTCTCCTATATCTTATATATAACATATAATATTCCACCACCCCAAAATAATTTGATATCATATTTCATCGGATGGAACTTAGTCCAAAACAAAAAAATCACCCACAAACACGGTTACAATGAATCTCACCCAAATACACTTGGGCTAAAACATTATATCACATCACTGCAACCTAGTTAAATATCATCTCATCTAATGAAAAAAGGAAAATAAATGATATAATTGACCCATTTCACTGTTTCATCACATCTTAGCCAATAAAACCCAGTCCATTACATCAATTCCATATATAAATAGTGTACTTTTGACTTTTGGCCATTTTAGCTCATACATGTTATTATCAAATAGAATAAAGAATAGGAAAGATGTGGTACTCATCCATCCTTCCACACCAACAATATTTATGGTAAAATATACCCATATATATATATATATGAGTGTGTCTGTCTGTTGGATCATGATTCTTATAAATGGATGGTTGTGTATAGAAAATCCCAAAGAAATAAAATTTATATACAAGTATATTCACACTAGTCTTACATATTGGTTCACAATAGAGATAAAATAATCCCACAATTTTTCCCATACTTTTTTCCTACAATAAATTCATAAATCCACACCATAATCAATAATGAATTATAAATATTCTTCTATCAAATCCATTTCATTATCCAAGACCATAAATCTTTTAAGCACCAACGTACTGTATGCCACTACACATTACTGAATCATTCAATCATTAACCATGTCAAATTCATTAAACAAACACAATTAATGAAATTTCAACCATTTGCAAACAATTCCATTAATAATTAGGTATCTATCACAACATCGACAATAAGAATATAAGTGTAACACAATGAAACATCCACCAAATCCTCAACATTGTTCTGAAAAAATAAAATAGATCACCACAAAATCTGACCCTCGTCCACTTAATCATTACTAAAACCACATACCACCACATTTCCATCCCTATCTCCACCATATCATGGGAAAAACAAATCACATTCATCCCAAAAATAACATACACCCATTACCAACCCATTGTTTTTTAATAACAAAACAATCATCTCATCCACACATCATTTAACATATAAATCACTTAAAAATTTAATGTTATGATATTTTATCAAGGGAACATAATCAGATACCTATGTAATTATAATGGTATTCTCTCACATTCCATTTATCTTGGAGAAATGATTTCATTTGTTAAGTTTATGTAACTATCCATGTTAAATGATGGGGACGACCAACAATAGTCACCCAAACCAGATTCCCATATAACTACATTGCTTCATGTATATACCCCCAATAGCCATGATTTTCAATGGGGTGTTTATAAAGTACAACAGAAAATATCATCATCAGTATCATAATGATAAAACATAAAATTTAATATCACATTATATTCAATTTAATTATCCATTTCATTATCATTATTTGGATGATAAAACCACCTTCCCATATTCAATAAATAGTACACCCCTCCCAAATGATAATAAAAATTTGAAATTAGGAATTCCAAAACTCAAATAGAGATTTCCAATCCACCACTCAACTTTGAAAAAATAATGAATCAAACATCAAATTTCATAACAAGGGAGATAACCCCTTACTATATAATAAACAACAACCCATTACTTACCTATTAAAATGATCTATATCCTAATTATTTTCATCTTTATCACCATTATGTGGTGATAAAATAGAATATATATATATATATATGATAATGTGTTGGAGTTTATAAAATAATCCATGGTTATATTCTCGAATGTTCTTGTTGAAATCCACTGATTAATGATTTAGTGTTCTTTATGGGACACAGATGGGGATCTAATGAAATTTTAGAAATATATGATTGGTTAGGGAGTTTGAATGACAATGGTTTTTTATTCGTAGGAGGGACAAAATGGGAATACTCAACAACAACACATGTCATTCCCTAATCTATATAAAAATATATTGTACTATGGAATAACACCACTCACTTTGTCAATTCCACTTTTTTTAATCTAGAATCTAGGATCTGGAGACACTAAAACACAATAGATCATATAAATATCATAGGATACCACAGAAAATCTATAGATGCTACTTCATATACCCTAAAAAAATGAATATGATTTTTTTCATCCCTTTATCAAATGTGTAGCTGTTCAATAATTTGGAGAACTGCAAAAAAATGATCCCTATGAATCTTTGATACATTTGGGGTTGCTATTATGAAGAAAAAAACAATTCTGAAAAGGTTATTCAACAACACATGACTCATGGTGAAGATAATAAAAAAATTTATGTACTGAAAAAATATTATCCACTGGAGTAACCATGTCACAAAACTCTATATTACACTATAGTAATTCCATTACGATGCAGCCTCCCGCTCTATTCCACAATCTTTCCCATATTGTTAGTGCCACCGCCCTTCTCCTGTAGAACGCCTTCAAAACATAATGTACATACCTTGAATTCTTTTTCTAATAAATTTATAATATTTACTATGATTTATGGTCCATTGAATTACATAAAATAACTCAAAAACTATTCCCACAAAAGTGAACCAAAATAAAAATGATTCAAATAGAAAAAGGTCCAAACTGTCATCCCTTGAGATACATTCAATGAACAATCTATTAAGAAAAAAAACCAAGTTTCCTTACATATGATACTTATAAATATTATTTTTAACAGAAACATCACTTTTCTATCTCATACCCCCTTAATCCCAAAAAAAATAATCACTATAACAACCATAAGACAAAACTAAATGTGTAAAAATCAAGGAACTTCTTGTTCCTTATTGAGATATTACCTTTATTTGACGACAATAAATCTCGATCATGATTTTGATAATTTCATGTAAAATTTATTATCGATTATACATATGGTCTTATTTTAGTCATACTCATCAATTTAAAGTCAATCACCACAATAACATATTGGTCATATCATTTGCAACAATATTGCGGACATTACTTCATCAAGAAAATTCAAAAAAATTTATAGAATAAATAACTCTGAGAAAAATATAGTTCTGAGAATTCAATATTATCACACATTATGATGTAAACTCATCCACAACACTATTCATTCGATATACATGTCCTAATGTAATGATCAATTCACAGAGTACATTCATTAAATGATCCCTTAACTGCACCGGACACACGGTAAATATATAAAAATCCTTATTATATAACACTCCAAATAAATGACATGGGAGTAATCCTGAAGATACAGATGGATACAATAGAAATGTAATGCATCATTGGTCTACTATTATTGTGACATAAGTTGCAACTAATAATCCATCTAAACAACAATTGAAAACACCTCAAAAGACCCAAACTAACTTCGTGAGAGCATACATCCATTACCAACCCTCATATAACCACATTGAGTGTATAATATCAAGAAAAAGTGGTATAAACCTTCAACTATATGTCCCTACTCTTGTGACTAGAAAACGATAACTTTCGGTCATATACTTCTATTATTCTATCATTAACAAACTAAATCAACATTGTCCTAATCTGCACCACATCAAGAATGTGAACTGATGACTCCCCATCATCAATCTATAACAATAGAGAATGAAATGTCCACCAATATAAAGCCTCAAATTGTATCATTTTTATGGATGAGTTATAACCATTTTCATAAAAAAACTTAACCAACATAAGTTTATTTCCCAAATATATGTTGATGTTTAAGATGCACAAATTCAAGTTATCGTCTATCTTTAGGATAGTCCCCTCAATTTTTCATCTATAAGATGTCCGAGAGAAGTATTGAGTTGAAATTGCGTTCCAAAATAAGAATAAAATACTACATATAATCTCAAATTAGAATAGCTGTTTTGATATGGGACAATGGATATATGAATTCCATGGACCCGCATATTCCCATCTACATAACACATTGTAAAAATATCCACAGTACAAAACACTTTTACCTCTATTAATTTATATTATTTCATCAACCAGTCCATGATTATCTATATATCATCATGAAGTCCATTATCATAGGGAAAACATGAAACTAAATACATTGATATTATTTCCAATTTCCACTGATGAATATCAGGAGGATACAACAAACCATTATGAATATGTTGTTCTAAAATTACCAGATGGAAAACCAATCACCATGTCAACATATATACCCCAACACATTGTATATTGGTAAACATAAAATGCATCCTCAATACATGGTGCATATTATTTACTCTAAGATGAACCATCAAAGGATAGAAATGGAACCCGTAAAGGTATCTTTCACACATCACTTCAAGAACAAGTATCCCCCAAGAATAAATTATTATTTTGAATATCCACTGACCATCCATCTAGCGTATCACCAAGGAAAAACAGTCACACATTACCTCAACCTATTTCTATACCTAGTGAGACTAATCCTCTAGCTACAGAAGGCATGATTACTATATCATATAAATTTAGAATCCACTATCACATAAAAACACCACATCTATGTATATAGATTACAACTCTTATATCCCCTTCCAGTTATCATTAGATTGAAAAAATATAATATCATGATATCAATTCCATTAATTTTATAAATAATTCTCTATTTCTGAGACTATGATATATCAGTGTAACATTCATCAAAAAGATATTATCACACTCAATGGTAATATATTTTTACCGCAATGGGATAATATATAACAAAAACTATTGTGGTCTATGAAAACCAGCAAAAGAATACCAATTAGTTAATGTTTCCACAACATTAGCCTTGAAACTACTACTATTAGCACCATATCATGGGTTCTGTAGTAAATAATGTGACGATAAATGGCCAAAGACTCATACATGTATATTTCTCTATGTAGCAACCACATTAATCTATGACCTGACCCACTACATCCCACCGATCCCAAGGAAGGTCAAGTCGACACAGCCTCATTCCAACCTCTAATTGGGCATTTGTTGGATACAAGAACCATGTAATAATAATATAGGGGAAGACATACTTTAATCAACATGTACATAGAGACAAAACCATGTCTATGAAATTTATAATATGAATAATAAATGAATAAAATATTTTAAGTTTATCAATGGATGTTGTATTATCTGGGTAATACAATTTTAAGAGAAATATTGTATAATAGAAATGATAAATGTGGAAAATACACTCCCATCGTGAAATACATTGGGATAAACTTTAAATGAAATCCACAATAATGAATAGAGTGGGTACTGTCAGGCCTTATATCCTACTGTCTGACCACATAGTGCACTAAGTTCCACCACACACTATTAAGCTCTCTTAAACTAACTATACCATAGTAAATGCAAAGAATTATATCTACTATATAAGACACAAAATATGTAGGAAAATCATGTGAAAGGGTTAGTATATTCATGTAAAATAGGATACGACAAAATAAATAAGAAAAATAGAGCAATAGATATCATTCATCTCATTATAACAAATTATGTACAATAATAACATTATAAAACAACAATATATATGTTAACCATGATAATCCAAAATGATGATTCAAAGAGAATATAAATCTACCCAAACCATTTATGAATGATTAGTTTAGATTTCACCCCAAATTGAAATATCTGATGCTCAACGTCATCCAAAACAGTACATGTAAAAATTGTGGTGGGTCCAAGAATATTTCACTACGCTTCGCACTTGAGGGAAGCACAAAATGGAACAAAAAATCTTTCATAAACACACAATAAAATATGTGTATGGGTAAAATCATTAATATTTCCCACCAATGTTCAGTGATCCAAAACAACCATGGAGTAACCACTCCCCATATAATTTCAAAGACTGGGGGCTTCTAGTACTAAATATGGAGGACCCACAACTTTTATAGTACTGGGGTGTTTTGACATTACCTCTGCATATAATATGGTTACCCATGAAATTTTGTGAAAATAAATTTTTGGCTGTATCATCACCCCAATTAATCGTACATTATTACTACCCACATAAATCATCTCTTGAGGAATAATCATTTTTGGAACACATTGCATCATATCTCAGAAATCATTATGAATTTTACCGTCACATTTTATATGGAAACATTCTTATTACATCCTTATCAAACTACAATGTCTTAGTATAGACGATGATTATATGATATGAAGAGGTTTTATAGGGAATATATGGCATTTATGGGGGATTACATGGTGTGTAATTGCACCCTGTACAATGTTTTCTATATGAATGTGCATGGGCACCACACTAATCACCAATGCCCGACGCCATAATTCTGTGCATCCATGGCACATGATATTCCTTTCAAAAACCATAATTAAGAATTGATTCCTTTCATAGTTCATACATGTTAGAATTAACTTCCACTAATATGTAATTACAGGGGTCCCTGAATGGAAAAAAGTAACAAACTATTATGATCATTGAATAAAAGCACTCTAGATAGCCTATTTAGTTTCCCAATTCCAACACCCAGTGAATAAATAAAAATATCTTTATATAGCTCATGAATGGAGTTTTTTGGGCCTTACCAGTGAGTTAATATTAAATACCCAACAATGATATTAAATTACCTTACTAAATATCTGTGTATCAATGTCATAGACTCCGAGTCTATATGACACTACATGAATATTATTTAATTGATACTATATTTAGTGATAACAGAAAAAATAGTAACATCATCATCATCATCATCATCATTTTTATTATTAAAAAATTTGGCTTCTTCATTATCCAAATCCGCAATCTGAAAATATGTATCAAACATTGTTCATGATTCGCCATTCCGGAATGTAGGGTAATGATTCCATGTTTATCTCATAAATCCAAACTTATATTAGTATATTACTTTGTAAATTATATATAATTACAATAATAATGACATGGGAATCATTATTATTGTTATATTATATAATATATAAGAATAAATGGGAAAGGGAATCGTCCTGGAGAGACCCCCTTTCATGAAACCCATATTTATGCTCATTTAGTGACTTCTTTTTAATTTTTCAATTTAATTATTATTTTTTAAAAATAAAATATCACATGATGGTTATTCAATCACACCCAAATTCACACTACCCCTTCCTCATGGACCTTTTTGTGAGTCCAAATATCCCTATATATTTCCATAATAATATTATTTAATTGTAATGAATTAATATAATATTTATTTTTTCATACCACCACCCCATCATGGATCGTCAACCACCTTGTGTTGTTGGACCTACATATTTTACAAGTAATGTCCCAAGCTAGTGTTGGAAAATGTAGGTATTTCCTTATGTTTTGTATCAAGTATTCTAGACACAAATGATTCAGAGTAACCATGAAATAAACCCATTCATGCTCAGAAATCAATTATTATCTAATTTTTTATTGAGATATCATTTTCATTTCAACACCTCCATTGTGTCTCCAAACCCCAAAGCCAAATTTCCAACATCAATCATTTTTTACAATGAAAAAATTAAAAATAAACTATGATTTCTGGTATCATTTAATCACTAGTCAACTGCTTGTTGTTACGAAAAACTAAGAATGGGAAAAAATCACATAAAAATAAGCCTCAATCGTAGGTCAGATTCATTTTCCCATCATCATTATAATTAATTGAATTGGAAATTATCAAATCATATGAATCATAATAGATAAATTAGTATCAAATTCATAGAACATGGAAGGGAAAATATAATGGTTCACCCAATGTATAACAACACAGTAACTAATTTTGAAAATAATAATAATTTTTTGTATAAAATAATTATGATGATATATACACAAAAGGACCTACTATTATAATGAAATAGTTATTGGTGAATAATAATGTGAGATAAATGACAATGATTATCTCGTTTCATTCTTCAATCATCTCATTATTTCCCTTTATTACCATCCTTGATCAACACTCATTGTTTATCACCCCAACAGATCACTCCTCCTTCTATTCTACAATCCACATATGGTTGTATATATAACCTTATGGGCCTAAAATAATGAAATTTCTTTAGAGTTTTATTTGATTTTTTTAAATAAAATTAATTATTTATTTCAATTAACTAACTCCATTAATAAAGCATTCAACAACCACCTCAATTGTATATCACACACTGACCGACAATATGTTTTACCTTTTTCAAAACTAATTATCCAACATAAAATATAGTATCAGATTATTTATTATAGGCTTCATTTTGGATTTAAATAACAATTTTAGAAGTGTTTTGTCTCATTATATTATTTTTTTTAATATTTTTAAAATATCAAATTTGGACACACCGAGCCTCAAAATCATAAACAATCTATTCTCCTATATTCAAAAATATTTCATAAAATATTTACAATTCTTATATGCACTGAAATGTTTACTTATTCTCCCCTAAAAAACAATGATATTAATTTTGAAACACAAAGTTGTAGTCATAAAGAATAAATGATCAATTAACTATGTCTCATACTCTAGGTATTTCTCTAGATAGTTATTGAATTGTTAACAAATGAACTCCCATGAAAATCACTTTCCCATAGATGTTATTTCATATATTTTATCACGAGGAATGGGTACCTCACATAGGTATCTCACTCTTTTATTTCTTCTTACTACATGTTGATATAATTCATCGAGTTATTCTCATGTCTATAGGAATATGTGATATCCCCAACTAACTACTAACACCTTTGTTTTGGGTCCACAAAAGACTCCTATCATTTTTGGTAAGTCCTCATCCTCACCTGGATGAAGTACACCATTCAATCCATTACTATAATCTACTATCGGACCACATGTGATATCTACCACTAGATCTTACCAACATAATAGTGTCCTTCATGGCCCCACATACATAACCTCAAAAAATGATACATTGATGGTGGAGTGGTAAATACTACAATACTAAAACTAAAACAGTGGTAGATGATCAATCTTGCCATGTCCTAGGAGCAAGATAAAAATTATTATACATTCACTCAAAATCCTAAACAATATTTTTTACGTTAAGAACATTCTGGAGAGAAAAAGTCCTCAATGAAATTGAATCCCATTGGATGCCTAAATCCAATCAATAACCATGATATGATGAGGTCATTAAAGTCCAATGATATGTTCTATTGTATGTTCTAATGCCTGAAATCCTCTTATATGCACATGTGTCAAATAATTGAATCCCATATATTCCTCAATTCACTTAAAAATAGGTGATCCATCAACATTGAATAATAAAAAAAATATAAAATGATAATAATAATCCAATAATGGTTACTGTTCATTCCTTTTAATGCCAGATAAACAATATGAAAACTAAAATTATTTTCACAAAAAACAGAGTGGTTTTTTTTTCATAGAACTCTATTTGAGATAAAAAAAATTTCTCAATGAATGATGTCCCAAATGTCTCATGTGTCATATCCATAATAAATATATTAATGTGTTATCAATATATAAAATGACCATCTGTGGAATTTCATGAATAATTAATAGTTATTTAATTAACATGTATTAAAAACTCTCTATAAAGATCTGTATATATTCCCCTACTGGTTAGTGAGCCATAAATATTTAGAATCATAAATAATCAATAAAACAAATTGGAAAAAGTTAAATTACAAATGATACAAGTATATCCTCCCCACACATGATGGTACAACTGAGAGAAACAATCATTATTTATCATATCCTCTCCTATTCTAGATAGTGTTACCATCCATACTTAGAAAATCATGACATGGTAACAACATTAATAAATTATATCAAGATAATTTAAAATGAATATATCATCATGAATGATGTCATAGTTTATATCACCTATTTTTCCTTCCTTTCTCACTGATAAAGAGTATACATAACAACCATAAACATTATGTACACTCTAAATTCCTCATTCTAAACAATAAACATGAAGTGTTCTACTTATATTTCACCTCAGATAATAATATTGGATAGAAGAAATCACTATAATGTTACTATACTATGTACAAAATTTTTGGATTCTTTATAAATACGACTACAAAATAATTTGTTAGGTCTATTATCACTCCAATTTCATACAAGGAATATTCCATGAATTGTACAATCCAAAATAAGAAGTGAAAATTACAAGAATAATTTATAAATATTGAACTCTTAAAACATGATTTGAACCATCCTCATGTTATTAGAAAGATCATAATATAATTTCTAGAATACATGGATGTGATTTTTGGAAAATATCATTGAACAGTCCATGATTATATAATTATATAATTTATAGGTTTCAGAAACATCATTGTGGTGTTCAACATACTTAAGGGTAATATGTTGAACTCAATAAAACCTCAATAGTTTGGAAATATGCTATTTGTATAACATTATATGAATCCTAGAGTTTGTGAACACCCATGAAAATGTCAAACATTGATAACTAGTTTTACAAAATAAAATGGTTGAAAAATTAATTTATTCTATTGGGTGGATACTCGACCCACATAGTCACATGACTAGGGTGACGTCAATCCAGAACAAAATTGAATCTCACATTTTCCACCTAGGTGTAAAATGAAGGGATTCCTAGAAAAACACATTGAGCAGTAATAATACTAACATTATAGTTCTTCCAATATCACCAATAACTCTCATAGCTATATGGGGACACATGATATTCTGGAATAAATATTATTTCACCTATAGTGTATGTCAATATTGGAAAAAACTATCAATATGATGATAAACTGAGAGCATCCCTAGGGAAAATTTCCTCACACATCACTAAAATCAGAGGAACTAAAACTTATATAATCCACTACACCAAGAATCATAACATCCAATTTATAATGAAAATATTGTATCCTCTTAAACATGATACCTTCCTTATCAATCATAGTTTTTTTCATACTAATTAATGGAAAATTCTATATACTAAATCAGTCAGAAAATAGAAATCACTTAAAGTATTCAAAATGACATGGAAGTTAGGAAACATGTTCACAATTAGTAAACCACTTTAGGGCCTCACTGTTAGCTATATAATGATTCCATGAGAAGCTCTAACATTCCTCTCAGATCCATGTGACACTATCACAAGAATATTTTTTCACAAATCATATATACGGGCGCCTCTATAAAATCATTTGACAAAAAAAATTATATATTGGAATCAAATTGTCATGAAAATGTAATCAAACAATAAAATATTGACTTCTAACCATGTACCAAATCATAAAATTAGGAAAGCAGACATATGTTGTACATTGATAATAGCAAGATAATTGGGGTCTCATGACTCATATATTAAAAGGGTGTACTCTAAAACCATATTACATTGAAAAAATATCAAAATTTAATATCAATGGTAATAATTTACCACTCATTGTCATTATAAACATTGCATAGAACTACCTCACCCATAGGCTTTTATACTGTATCATAAAAATATGTAATTATTATAGAAGTTTCCCCCATACAAGATTGGTAAAAGTAACATATATCAATAAGAACACATGAACCTATAAAAACCTTTTATTAAAATATTAACTTACCACCCCCAGAACCACCAGGAATATGTGGCCTATCATTGTAGTAATTTCACAACACTATCATTTTCAAGTCCTATGACACCTGAGAAGGTGGTCTTTAACATCATGAATTGTATCAGTCCTTCAACTCTGTATCTCTAAAAATAAAATTAAAATAGGTGAATAATAAAAAATTTAACCAAAAACTATAGTATTATACCAGAATTTGAATATTCATGATTATTCTCATCTTATCTAACATGGTCTACACAAGCTAGAAAACAAAGACAACTACCTCGACCCAATCCTTCACTGCCTGGGTGTTTGGTTATTCATAAAACCTAAGTGGTTACTATCTCTAAAACTCACACAACATTGTGATCATTATTTTACCATATAATATTTCTAATGTAACCATCCACTACTCATAATGTGGATATACATCTCTATGTACAACTAGTGGGGTGGC
Organism: Viscum album; assembly: GCA_963277665.1. Lineage (NCBI taxonomy): Eukaryota > Viridiplantae > Streptophyta > Magnoliopsida > Santalales > Viscaceae > Viscum > Viscum album. The sequence goes on from OY728132.1 coordinate 1,973,894,055, forward strand.
CTTTTTCTACCCAACATGTGGTAGCACTAGTAGATGCTCTCATATAATAAACACTTCATATATGGGTCCCCAAAATAATGAATCTTAAATCAACAATTAATCTCCATTAAAATGTCATAAAATAAAATAATTTGGTCATTTTCAACATATCAATAAAATAATCATGATGTACCATGGTGAAACACAATATTTTGAGAGATGACTCATAAAAAATATCTATGTCACGAGACACAATATTAAATTATTCATGTACTATTGGTTTTCTAGAAGTTTTTTTTGTGGTATGTTGAGTCAAAAATAATTTATTTCGAGTCATAAAGAATTGATATGTCAGGTAACACACCGAAATCATGTTCTTTAGCCCAAATCCCTCACATGATAAACTATGATAATGTCATCAAATTTACTAACCATTTTTTATATAGAAACAACTTCATAAATCATACATTACAATGAAATAATCTAATAGAATTCTTTATTTCCCTTCTCCATTGTGGCACAACCAAACAATGAATGTCCAGACCATAAAATCCCTATGTTTGAATCCAATAGGTTATAGGCTTGCGACTAGCATCGAGTAGACATAAACTAAAATTCAAGGCCAAATAATAATGTAAAAATATATATTCACACTAAAATATAAATATAAATTTGAAAATTAATAATAAATTTATATAATATAATGTGTATAATTATTCATGTTTTAACATCTTGGAAATAAATAATATAGAGTAAAATAGAGCAATAAAAATGATAATATGGGTAAACTACATTCCAATCAAGAAATAAAAGGAGGGAAACCCAAAAATACATTAATTAGAAATCATGGATTAGGGGATATATCAACTCCAAATCCCATATTTTTTCCACTGTACATGGTCATCACCACCATGTACAACAAACATTAAATCGACCAGGTCCTCTAGTGGCAATGATAATCATTCAATGAAAAACAAAAATAAAAAACATAAGGGAAATCCCATTCCAGGATGAGAATATACATCCAACTTATATACCCTTATTTCATAGTGGAAAAATATTTAATTTGATGTTTTCATCTAATAATCTTAATCAATTTACAATTTGAATATGTGAAAGTAACCATAAAAATATTAACCCAAATATAGTCAAAAAAACCAAAAAGTAGAGATATAAGGAATATATATTTCCATAGATCATCTAAGAATAATGTGTGTACCATTAATTCAAACGGACCATCTCTAACTCATATCATATTGGGAAAGTGTATGGGAAACAATTTATAGTGTCCCACACCTCACCACTCCCATCCACAACCAAGGGAGCCAGAAATCAGAACCATGCATCTTTGACAACCTCAGAAGAATTTGTGTATAGTGGACCCATTCTGAATACAACGTTCCTCAACAGAATGAGTCATAAATCCTGTAGATGAGGCACTCCATTACTGAGCTGAAAGATAGTGTAGTTATTGTCCTATATATATAAAACCCAAATCCTATTACATATGGTGGATTTTTAACTCCACTTGTGTAAATAATAGTGGGGATGCTTTCCCTAGTTCCCTTGTGAATTGTTGACCCCAACATCACTATTATGATACAACCAAGATCTCTGCCTTAATTAATAATTTCCCGAAGATTCTTAATACTCAAAAGACCATTAATCCCATGTAAAAATACACTATTAATACCATGATTACATCATATGTAGAAAACTTATCAGGATAGTCAATTAGTTTCTGAATCAATGTCTACAAAATAGGGTTATGAGAGGACAATTTTATATATGAAAAAACATGTTTTGTGGGGATTCGTAATGATTATGACCATAAGATGTACGTGGATGTATACCATCCCTTTCTTAGGTGTAATTTTATTCTTGTAAACCCCTAGCTGTGAAAATATACTCCAATATAATATCACATGTATTTCCAAAATTCTGACAAATGCATCAATAACTTCACTGGTTTAGCAGGATAAAACAACATTCTTATGATACATGATTTCAAATGTACATGAAATGAAAATTTTATCATTTCAAGTAGATACTTAATGAAAACACTAAGGTAGTTTAATATTCATGAAAACAATAAAACACCTAGTGAAAACAATATTCACTATATAACACGCGATGGGTGACTTGTGGTCAAAAATGAGAAGTCTAAATTAAATATACACAACTAATATTCAAATTTCATCCGTTATATCCGCAATGTATTGAAACAAATGGAATGATAATTTTATTCCATTAGATGGAGATACGTCTAATACATGATTGTTAAATAATAATAATAATCATCATCATCATATTCATATTCATATTTATAATAATTGGAAGTATTTTTCCCTTATTAATGATCCCATATTAAGTACCCATCATTATACATGGATCGTCTATATCTATGGTATGGTCATGATTACAAAAATGGTTTGTCAATACCAAAATATATAATGTGGTTATGCTATAAATTATATTTTATAATAATAATAAAGTCATTATAATAATTATTACAGAATAATATAATATATAAAAGTAATTTTAATTGGTCAAATGAAATAAAGTCACCTTTTAAAAAAAACCACTCTTGTCCCTTATTTATGTACACCTTTTTATTTGATTTATTTAATTGTTATTTTTCATAAATATTATTATCGCTTAATGGTTATTCCTGAACCTCCAAATGCATGTTTCACCTTTCTCATGGACCTCAATTTAATTCTCCATCACCCTCTAAATATCTACAACCATATTAACTAAATATATTAAATTATTATTAAATTGTAGTGTTTACTACACCCTCGCTCACATGGATCAACAAATAACATGTTCTTCTAGACCTCATACTCTAAAGAGAGAGTAACCAAGCAAGTATTTAACAATGCAAAACAATATTCGTTCGGCCCATCACATTTTCCACACAATGATGAGCCCGATCATTTTTTAGTTCCACTAAATAAATATGAGAATATTCCACTACCAGATCTATCGTTGGGATCTCCATTCCATAACCACATATATATTACATCTATAAACCACAAATCCAAACTACTTGATACTATCTATTTTTACAAACAATGAACACACAATGATTAGTGGAACTCGGAGTAATCAAATCACTTTTGAATTGATAACTCATAATGAACACCAATAATGTAATGGTAATAACAGAAAAAATGTATACAAGGATAGATAGTTATCTTTATTAAAAATAATTCAATGAAATACAATGTATGGTTGATTTTTATATCACAATAATCAACAAGGATAATTAAATTGGAAATACCATGACTTATGAAGTGAAAATTAAACATTTTTCAACATATTGGGGATCGAAAAATGAATTAATATTGAATATGATTGTTTATTTTTATTCTTGAACATTAGTGGGGAATAAAAAAAATAAAATTCCCTACAATGATATGAGATCAATAGTATTTATGGAACACATACACTATTAATGATTTTTTTACCCCATTGAATTTATCATTTATCTCATTAGTATCCTTGATTTTTGTAATTGACCCTCATTCATGGGTTTTCAGGGCCAATGGAATTCTCCACCTCCTATTATATAGTATTAGAAGGGTTGTGCTATAAACCATGAAAGACTGACATAATAAAAATTTTATAGATATAGTTAAGGTTTTTTTCAATAAAATTAATTAATTAAATTAAATTATTAGGTCACTAAAATCCACCACCAATGGACTCCTCTATATAATACATGAAGATAACTACACTATGTACTTAATATGGTAAAACCTGAGTTTTGGACATTATAATTGTCTTGGAATATGAATTTGGGAATAAATGTTCTATTTATTCATATTTTTTATGAAAATTACCCACTCATGGTATTAATATATTAAATATATTCAACAATATGGAATTGAATTCTATTTAGAAACTATTTCTGAAAATATTACTTCAAATATTTCAAAGTCTTATATAGGAAATATTGACCCATTTAAATATATTCAAAACCTAGTTTGTATGTATCAAATATAACTCTAAACAACATAACTTCTTTATTTTATCGATTCATTTGATATTTGGAGAAATTATATTTTAGATAATTTAATTTATACAAAAACTAGTCCATCCACAAGTGACCCTAGTCATTCTTGGTCAATATTATTTGTAATTATACAACATGGCATATATTAGGTATAAACCATTGATTGTATCCTATGAAACCATGGATACTACAAACCATTATCATGTTAGTGGTTTGTTCTCAATATAAAACTATCCTTAATTTTAATTATTCCACAAACACACCCTTACGAGAAGCCACATGCCTATGGAAATACACATGTCATGTCAAATAAATATTGTGAAATATTTTCTTAGATTTAGAGGATGTAAGGAATTTATATTAAATATATAAGACAAATGAAATTATCCTCCACTAAAGAGTAATGATAGTGGGTTTTTTGAAAACCCTCATTCAACAGGGATATAATGAAATTACAATAACATGACACTGTATTGGGCCCTAAATTAAAAAAATGTATAATGAAATTTATATTTAAGACAAAAAAAATTGGTTATTATGATTAAATTAACGAATCTAAAACCTAGTAAAAAACTTTTCACCCTATAAATCCTTAAATGTTTTTTGTGATCCTAACCCAATAGTCTGAATGAAGTACAAAACCTTTATCTTAATCATATGACTAAATTTCAAGGCCACAATGACACTGAATATGTATCAAACAAATATTAAATGAAAAATATATGTGGTAAACCATATTCTATAAAAACAACAACAATAATATTAATAATTTAATATTTATTATTATTAAATTTTGGGGTTTGATAGTTCCACGCTACAAATCCGAATGATGTAGGAAACATTATTTACGAATCATTATTCTGGAAGATGGGGTCATGGTTCCAAATAAGTAACATTAATTAAACACTATTTTATGACATTAAAGATTAAATTATATCCCATTACAAGAATAATTATATGTTCATCATCATTATTTTTATATATATCATATATTAAGGGGAAAATTTGATATGGACTCACCCTAGAGAGATATCGTTTCATGCAACCCCTCTTTCTTACACATTATGTTTATTCTTTTTTATAGATTTAATTATTATTATTAATCATAATAATATCACATGACTCGTACTCAGGAATTCCAAATAAAAACATCCCATTCTTATGGACCCTATTGTGAGTCCTTAATTCTCTCTATATTTCCAGATTATAATAATTAATTATATTAAATGTATATTATAGGGGATATTTTCATGCCATCATAACTACATGGATCATCTTCCTCCTTATAGTACCACAACTCCACCATTGACCAGAAATTTTACACACAAGAGTTGTCTAATTTTTTCAAGGCCTCATATAGTGTTTCATGTTTTATGCACACCAATGATCCAATGATTTTGGGAGATTTTCTCAATATAGCTAAAAAACAAACATTACTAGATATATTTCATGGATATCATTTTCATTTCTATGACTCCATTGCATCTCTAAAACTCAAATCACAAATCATTACCTCAATATTTTGTTCAAATGAATAAATTTAAAATGAATAATTTTTTAGGAATCATTTAATCACCAATCAATATATTTATAAAACCAAATGTACTTAATGGAGGGTTAAAGGAATAGAAAAAGTGATCCTCAGTTAAAGGTCATCTTTATTTGGCAATTTTCAGTGGGATCCAATTAATGGGTAATTATCAAATCATAAGTATCAATAGGGGTAAATAAATCTCAAATTCACAGATAATGGAAATGAAAAGAAATTTTTTTCAACCCAATAGAGATAAACCTAAGATGTTATTTTGAAAATGAATAATTAAAATTCATATCAAAAAATAATGGGCTTAAATAAATTGTAAAAGAGATACCATGGTGACAGAAATATCATTGCTAAATAATTAATCTAGTTAAAATTATTTTTATGATCTTTTTTCATTTTTTATTCATCTCGTTATTATCATCAATCACTATCATTGATCCACATTAATAGTTTATCACCTATAACTGAGACTTCATCATCCTATTCATTAATAGAATTATTGTTTTTCATCTGACCCTATATGTTTCAAATAATGAAATATTTATACAGATGGTTTAGATTTTGGTCAATTCAATTAATTAATTATATTAATTAAGTAAATCTCTTAATGTTCATTACAATAACTACCTAAATTTTATTTCTAGATCCAAACAACTGAATGTGGTTCCTAGTGTCAACTCCTCTTTATATTATCAACCATGGTCTATGTTTCTTGATAAGATACTTCATTTAAGATTTCATGCCACATTTTCAATAAAAATTTTCTCTAATTATATTAATTTTTTAAATATTTTTATAATTTATATTTATTCATCACCTTTCCAAAGAATATCGCACTATCTATTCACCTATCTAAAATTATATTATATGAAATATTACAAATTTTAGTAAAAAAAACTATTTAATTACACTCCCATCATCATAAAGGATTTACATCATGAAAAATAAACATACTCATTAGGAGAAAAATGAGATATCAAATAGGTCTCACACTCTAAAAATTTCTTCAAATGGTACTTGTATTGTAAATAAATTAAATCCCAATCAAGACTCTATCCCTAATAGGTTCTTCTTGATCTGTTATCTACTCCACTTGGTTACTCATATAGTTAAATCCATCTTTGATGTCATGTTCATCCTTATTTATATCATGAAAAGAGTTGTTCACATGTCCCTAGGAACTTGTGATATCCTCATCAAACACCAAAATACTATTTTTTGATCCACAATGGAATCCATTTTTGTTTTGGGAACTCCTCATCCTCGCCAAGATGAACTTCACCTTTCGATACCATTATTAGAAACGTCTACATGATATCATGTTATATCTACCAATTGCTCTGACCAACACTATAGTGACCTATAGGGCCCCCCATACATGACATCAATCAATTTTACAATGATATTGCAGCTGTATCTATTGCAATAATAAAACTCAAACAATGGGGGATGATGCATCTAGTCATATCCTAAGACAAACAAGAAATGTTTAGTCATTCACTCAAAAATGTGAATATTCTATATTACCTAGTGATCAATTGGAGTATGATATAATTTCCTCAATGAAAATAAATCCCAAAATCCATTTACATCTTATACATAATGATGATATTATGAATTCATCAAATTACGAAGATATGGAAAATGGTATTCCATGATGCCTAACAACCTCCTGCATGAAATTGTGTCATAAAATGAAAACTGATATATACATTTATTCACCTAAAAAATGATACACCACGTGTCAAGATAATAAATAATCTACAATGATAAACAAACTCAACCAATGGTTGATGTTACTTCCATTAAAATAAAAGGACCAATATAAAAATTCAAATAAGGTGTACCAAAACCTAACAAGTCTATATTACCTGGACATCTATCTAATGTAGTAAAATTTTTCTAAATGAAATTATATCTATAAGCCTTCTAATATACTCCCCACTATCATTAAATTAATTGATTTTATAATGGACCAGACCACCCAACCCCCTTAATTTGTTGAAATATGGTGTTTGAGGTGTTCATGGTGGTCATGGTGACCCATTTCAACACTTTTCAAAATTTTATAATTATCTATTGGTAGATCATTTCACAAGTGGGTTAGGAATGATGATTTATTAGTGGTTATTCTAAACAGTGAGTCAAAAATTGTGACATGTAACAGGCCCTCGTAGTGGTGGATCACCAAATGGAAGTTCAATAGAATGTGACTCACGGAATGGTTGCTCATTAGATGCTGACTCACTGATCAATGAATCACTGAAGGGTGTCCAATTGTGAATTGTACAATGTTGAGTCATCCAAGGGAGACTCGTCCAATGAGGAGTCATACAACGATAAATCTTCAAATGGTCAGTCATCCTATGGTGACTCATTTAATTTTGAGTCACCAAATGATGTCTTCAACAACATTAGGTCGAACTGTGTTTCTAGAATTTTGAGTTAACGAATAATAGGTTTAACAATGTTTCAATAATGTTTAGTCATCCAATAATAGGATGAAAATTGTTTCATGAATAGGGACATTTTGAATGGTGATTCATCCAAAGGTAACTTTTCCAACATTATCATTTCCAATGGTGAGTCATCCAGTGGTTACTCATCTAATGGAGATTCATGGACAATGTCTCCATCAAGCGAAAAATTATCCCTTTTGATGTTATATCTAATTTAAAGCACATTAAAATCCTTGTTTTATGATATTTATGTTTTTTTAAATTACTATAACACCTAACTACACATTCTTATGTGTTCAGTTGTATGTAATTGTTAAAAATTCATAATATTTACTGGAGTCAATTCGTAATGGAAAATAAAAACTGTATCTAAACTGCTGCCTTGCTAAGATTTTCAAAATGTTGATATACCATCCACCCATTTTATTCATTATTTATTTACATAGTATGGGAATCCTACAGTTATTTTTTCCATAGGGGACATAAGATCGAACTATAATTCATCGATTATGTTCCCCTTTGGGTTTTTCTAATGCAATCACACCACATATTTGTTGCAACTAGGAATTGACGATCCATCATTGATAAAAGATATCTTCTCCCTCGGTTATTCTATGATACATGATATTTTTCATCTCATATCACCGTTCCAGGTGTTGGAATGTGATCTCTATGTTTCTATTGGGGATTTCATAGATTTTGGTTGGCTCAGTAGTGTCATGACATCTTTTGGTGGATGCATCCATTACGGTAGATGTGATCATGATCCAATGTGTTCGTCGTTCTTTTGAAAAGAAAATTGTAAGAATTTTGAAGCATGGGATTCATTATTCTCTATATATTTACAAAAAAGGTAGAGTTTTCATTATTTTTCCCATGGTATGAAAATGAAATTTTTATAATAAATATTAGATCCAAATTATATGATTGGTATCAATTTAATAGCGATGTTATTGCTATAGGATTTTCAAGATAATGTTGTATCAATTATTTTCATGATTAGAATTTCATTATTGATGGAAATATATAAATAATGTAATAAAATAATTTTATTTATAAATAATTATTTTTCTATTAAAAATAGATATATTTAAAAAATGTATTCTGTTTTAATTAGAAGATAATCAAATAGACATAGTCATGAAATTTAAATTTAATTGGTTAATTCAAAATGGAAATTAAAACCAATTTCTTATCATATGATTATTCCTAATAGGGTATGTGTTATATGGTTTCGATGAAAGTTTATGTTACATATTCTTGGGATCTATGAGAGCTTGTTGTGTGTGATGGATCTATTTCTTATTTTAAGGATAAGAGACAAGCTTCTTTTCTTGATTCCTACATCTTGAGTTATGTTGTCAGCATAAGATAACTAATCCTAGAAGATTATTCTTATATGAGGGATTAGGGACGCCTAGAGGTTGTGGAATCATTTTATGCTTATAGTGGTGAAATAAATAGGGTTATTCAAGTGGGTGTCGTGTATTTTACCAGATATGATGGAATGTGATGAATCTATTAGTACCATTTCAAATTAATGTTGGACTCTTGTTGAATATTTTTTTTATTTATCTAAATTTATTTCTAAATTTCATGAGGAACATGTTATAATTTTCAATCATAGATGATAGTCACTAACGTGTGGTGTATTCTAGCTTCATTCTGTGTTTAGATTCATTATTATTGATGGGTATACACTCCTGTTATATGTGGTGAAATTAAACAGATAGTTTATTTACTCACCGAGAATATCCACTTATCTATTCAATAATATAATGTTTTAATAGTGTTAATAAAAATAAGAAAATATAAAAGTGGTAATTTTTTTAATAAATTTATAATTATTTAAATGATATGGTTGGATATTTTTTGGGATCTAATGATCAGTGTGTAATTATTATAAGTTGTGGATATTGTTTTGTAATGCATAGAGGACATGGATCTTTGTTGAAATGCTGATGTAATAGAATTTGGAATTGATAACTACTAATTAATAGTTAAATAATTAACAAAATAAAATTGAAATAGATAAAAATGGATATATATCTTAATGTAGATCTTTAAATTGTTTCCTTCTTATAAGGATTATAGTATTAGTAGTTGAAGTAATGAGTTTTAGTTACATTTATTATTGGTGAGTCTAGGAAAAAAATTCCCCATGGTGGATTATTGAGCTATATTTTTTCACATAATTTTCTATTTCTATATTATAAACCTCCGTTAATGTTACGAAAACTATAAACCTATAGATTTATAACTATGTGGGTGTTTTCCCCAACATCTCAGTGGGCGGTCAGATGACAGACTACCCCCATTAGCCCTGCTCTCTTCACATGGTAGTTACATGTGTTGGTATGTAAGATAGCTAGGTTTCCCTATATAGATGTGTAGAGGGATGTAATGTAATATTGTTTTTTCACACACATATATTCTGGAAATAATTTCGCATGTTCATCTACCGGTGTTACATGTAAATGGGTTGATATATTGAGGATAACGACTTAGTGTATTAGTTGTAAAAGATTAAGGTATTGTATCATATTTATGATACATGTTGTATGAGTTGTGGTGGCTCCCAGAAACTACCTGGTAACTATTTGATATATGGATTTCATGGTTGAGCTGCATTAGGTGCATGTTGTGGAACTTAACCCAGGTGTCTCTGGAATAGTATTTTTGGAGAGAGTTGCTTAAAATGAGTGATATTGGGGAGAATCCGGATACCAATGGGGAAGTAATAGTAGTATCCCCTTGAAATAATTTATTATAAAATATGATCTTATATGTTATTATGTTTTATATTATCCAAGGACATGTTGGAACCTTAGTATACCTATTTATGTGATGGGTCATATTCAATTGTTATTCACTACTCTATGGAATTCCTTCTTTAAAATTGCATGATACTATAAAGGGAGGATCTTATGAAGTATACTATTATAATCAACATATATTAAATAGAATTTTTTCATGTTAGTTATGATGGTTGTAGATCATGAATTTTTCTTTATAATCGTGGTTTTATAAGAGCTATTTTTGGCTTTATGGTGGCAGATGTTTTGCATTCATGGAGAACATTCATTTTTCCTTTCATTTGTAGTAGTTTTGGATTGAAATTACACATGTGCATGTGAGATTATTTTAATTTGTAGTATGTCCCAGTGTTTGTTTGTGTCTATCTTATTTCTCTCTATTTAATGTGTTTTAATAGAGTGTAATTCCACTCATCTATGTGTTTACTATACCCATGGTATTAGTCTCCAATACACGGCATACTGGAGGATGGAATCATGTGTATTTACCAACCTTCCCCATTATTATCCCAATTGGGGTACACATTATTGAATGAACCTAACATCTGTACATAGCATCATGAGAAGTCGATGGTATTTTGGAATACGGTTAGAGACTTGTTTAGAGCCTATTTTCATTCTTCATATTTGATGGCCTCTTGTAGCATGTAGCTACTAACCCATCATCATGGGTGCTCCAGTGTGAAATAGTTTGGGATCTATTTCCAGAACATTGTATGATATGATTCAGAACTACATCCATACAAGATGGCTATAGAGAGGTATATCTAGGTGTAATTGAATCCAAATATCCATTTTCCAGTCACTTCATTTATGAAAAAGTCATATCTCAATTTGGTAGCAAGGGAATAAGTCATCAAGAAGAAATTATCCACAACCATATCATCATGAAAGTGGAGTCGTCAGGATTTCTCATGTAGTAGAGATGTGGTCCAGGTTACTTGGTTTATAGGGAAGAATAGATTTCCTTCGTCCAAGGGTAGGCCCCAATGATAAATGTAAAATTTCTCTAGGTGAACCGGTTCTTAGGGAAATGAAAAGTGACGAGGTGAATGTTTTTCATATGGACATGTTAAACTAGAACATGAGTGCCAAATATTTTTGATAATACAGTGGGCTCAAGGTGTTCCAATCTAGGTTCCATCCCTGAGAATGTTCTATTTGAGGCAGTAGTATCTAGTTTCACCAAATTTGGATCAGTCTACAAGAGATGTGGATAGCTGAAGACAACCCCAAGACTCTCTAAATCCTTGGAAAATATCTCATGGCCATGGATGTGGTTTTCATCTAGGATGAAGAGCCAATGGACGGTTCTTAGTTAGCTTTATACATTAGCGTTTCATGTTCCAAACAATCCATACATCGTTTGAGGTACCATTTTGTGGGTTTCTACTAGACAAAATTCCAAGATTGATTCCGTAGTGACACACTCATTCTTATCACATACCATTTTCCTTGAATTTAGACATGATGTATATAGGCTTCTAGTTCCCATGGTGTTGACTATGCTAGTTGGACGTTGAGATGACTTGTTTTGAGTATGTTGTGATTGTGAGCTATTGCTTGGGAAGCACCACCCTTGGTGAGATTTCTTGTGGTTATAAATACAACCATATGATGTCAACCTAATACTGGATTGGTTTTATTACGTATATGTAATCATGGATATATTATAAAGGTAGGTGGTGTTTCTCAATGTTTATGGGGATCTAGTAGTGTTTTTTGGAGATAGATTCCCTCAGATGGGTCAAAGGCATGTTTCATCATATTCATCGTTGATGGTTGAGATGGTGTTGATCTTGTCAACGGTTTATCAGTTGACATTTCCTTTGGTTGTGGATGTGTATCATCATTTAATTACATAAGATGTTCTAGTGTAACTGCCTTGATGGGTGACCATGTTCGGGATCGAGCTACAACTAGGCATGTATCATATATTGATGTCCGAATATAAGGTGATTCATTATGAGTTGTGAGAGATACATTTGCAGAACAGTGGTCAGTTTCACTGATGTTTCGTTTGTCCAAGAATGGCACCCACGTGTTCCTCCATTTTTACATGAATAATGATGAATTTTTTTTTGCAGATGTGGGTCCATTATCATCTCTTGAACTGATTTATAGTGAAGAAAATCTTTAATTCTCCATGTATTGATGGTTTATTTCACAGACCGAAGAGTAAATGTTTTTTCTGCATGATTTATTTTATGTAATGTTATCATATGATAAGGGTGAAGTATGAGGATTTTTTAAATAATTCATTCTATTGTAATCATGTGAATTAGATGTTTTTTGGTGGATTTTCGGTTTGATTATTTCTCCAGCTGTGTTCAAGGGTTTGTTGAACACCGTGTCCCATGCATTTTTGGCTATGTTCATGGATTCGTTCATCAATGAAATATTGGTTCACTCCACAAAAAAAGAGGATCATATAAAGAATCTATATGCCATTTAGGGAGTTCTTCATCTACAACAGTTATTTGGGATTTTGTCGAATTGTGGGTCTGGGGCACAAGAAGTCAATTTCATAGGGATTGTGGTTTCCCCATCAAAATAAGTTGTGGATCAATCAAATATATAAGAAGGTTTTCCTTCTGTATCCCCAAGATAGTGTTAGCGGTGTGAAGATTCGTTGGACCTACTAGATATTACAAGAGGTCCATATCCAATTTATCTCTGTATTTGAATACAATAGATATTTTTACTGAGATGGATAAAGAGATCATTTTCACTAGTTAGTGACATGTAGATTTTATGTATCAGAAGGAGATGGTGTTCAATGCTCCAGGTCTTTGTATTCCAGTTGAAGGATTATAGTATGATGTTTTCTATGATGCATTTCTTTTGGGGTTAGGTTGTGTTCCGATACTTCACAAATCAATCATTTCTTATGTTTCTCAATAATTTAATCCCCTAGAATCGAACAATTCCACACATGATCTTGAGTTGGAGAATACAGGGTTTTCCCTAATGTAATGGAGACATTACCATAAGGGATAAATTTTTTTCCTCAACTCAGATCAAAAAATCTGGAAGCACATTTTCTCCCAAAGCAACATGAACATGAGATAATTTTGGTGGATCTAGTTTATATTGCATTATGACATCAAAATATTATATACACCTCAAATGAGGAATGTTGTCGCTGATGTGTTGAGATGTTGGTGTCATAATGATATAGTATTTGGGTCATATGATTCATGTAGGGTGATAGAAGAACATTAAACATTACAACTATATAAGGATAAAGTTTGGGGACCATGATATCTTTTTCATATGGAAGTTTATACATCTCTATTGTAGTAGGTATAATAATCTATGATGGAGTATTTTGAGGTGTAGTTCTAAAGATATTGATTTTTTTGTGGAGATGCCCCTAATTTATTGAATGAGGATGAACAACCCAAACATTTGTTTTTAGGAATACTTTTTTCCTTTTTGGATGCGTGAGATAGTTCAAATAGTGTTCCATTGTTCACCCTTAGTGGTACATCCAGGCTTGAAAAATATCTACATAATTTTCATTGGTCAATTTTGGTGGCCGGAGATGAAACATGATGTTGAAAAGTTTGTGTCTTGATATTTGGTCATCTAGAAGGTGATGTCCGAGCACCACATTCTTGATAGTTTACTCCATTGATTAGATGTTCATTATTGGATGTTGGGGGACATATTGGTGGATAATATTAATGGATTACCTCAAACATTGGGAGGATACAAATTTATAAGTGTAGTAGTTTATTATTTGATGAAATTAACCCACATTATAGAGAGAAAGGGGTCAACCACAATGTATTTTATATTGAGGTAGTATCTGTAAGAGGTAGTCACACTCCACTATATCCCAAGGATGATTATTTTTTATCGAGATCCTTAAATTACTACCTATTTTTGGAGTGGTCTCTAGAATGATTTTGGTTCTTAGTTATGACTTAGAAATGATTTTACTCCGTTTATGGATGGTCTGGTAGAATGAACCATCCACAATCATGATGATATTTTCTATTATTAGGTTCTTGATTTTGTTGGTTCTTGGATCTGAAACATTCCCAGGTTAGAATTTTCTTAATAAATATTTTCAAATCCACCATCGTTATGAAACCGTTTGAATCCTTGTATGCATGACATTTCTATTCTCCGTTGGGATAGACTAGGGTCATATAATCAGCCAATATTGAGTCAACACTGGTATAGAGTATGACTAAGATGTTTTAGGGGATTCATGATCAAAAGGCATCAATTAAATATTTTTAGAAGTCCTAAGATGATCAAAGAAAGATATGACTAGAGTATGATAATTGGGATAATTTTTCTTTACGGTGACTCTCTGTTGTGGGTTGGGAGGGTTTGGTCTTTGTTTTAATCAATCTCCCCAATTTTATGTTCCATTAGAAGCATTGAATCATTTTTGATTCATCGAATGGGTATAGATCAATTTTAACAATGATGCGACCTTCAAGGAGAATATTTTATAGATCTATGACTTGAGGAAGTATTTCATCGGAGTTATATCCCCTAGGTTCAGGTCTCTTGGTGGCATGATGGCATAGAGGAGAGTTCTGGGTATGTGGGTCACCGTTACGTGCTCAGTATAAGAAGCAAATTGACCTTTAAATCTTTTCTTATAACATTCGTAGATTGGTGGGTGTAGAACATTTCATTTTATGAGATGATTTTTTCTTTAAATTATAGTTAAATTCGCTCTTTTGTGAGGTGTCTCTCCTAGTAGAGTGTTTAGGAGAAATATGAGGTTACATAGTGCTTTTCTGCTTCTTCATATATTGAGGTGGTGAGCTCCTATGGTGGAGAATGATTTGAGAAGTATCTCATAGGGTATCCATTTTTATGAACACATTTCGATTTCCTAATAGGGTTGGGTTTGGATTCTCAAGTATCATAATGTTATAATATTTGTCTAATATAATGTCTTGGACCTATCTAATTCATTAGTTTGTAGAAATCTGCTGTTTGAGGTGTTAGGGGTGGTCTACTTGACTGATTTCAACACATTACCAAAATTTATAGTTTTCTGATGGTTATGAATTTCACTGGAGGGTTAGAAATGGAGTGTCAAAAAGGTGAGAATGAAATGGAGACACATAAAAATGGCTCAAAATAGTGGCTCACATAATGTTATCTCACCAAATAGGGACTCACTGAATGGTATCATATTAAACAGTATCTCACTGAATGGAAACTCACCGAACTGTGACTTACTAAATGGTATCATATCCAATAGTAAATCCTATAAGGGTGACCCATAAATCGGTGACTCCTATAATGTTGATTAATACAATGATGACTCATCAAATAGTGTGTCATCCAATGGTGACTTATCCAACTGTATATTGAACATTGTTTCTAGAATGTTGAGTCATCCAATGGTAGGTTTAATGGTGTTTTGAAAATGGTGTCTCGTCCAATTTTTATTGATACAATGCTGAATCAACCATTGGTGAGTCATTAAATGTTGACTCATACAATGGTAACTCATCCAAGGGATATTCATCTAGTAGTGGCTCATCCAATGGTCAGTGATAAACTGTGTGTTCTATTTCCAATATATTCACCCCTTTTATGATAACTTTGAAATAAAACACATTCATTACCAGGTTTTTTGGGATTTAAGTATGAATACAATACTATAACTCATATTCAAAATTTCCAAAGGGTTTTGGATCCTTTACTCAATCAAAATGAATCATCTTGAAAAGATCTGATTTTAAACGAAAATTGAAACTATTTCTAAAACATATATACTCTTAGATATTCTAAAGTCATATGTACCACCATCCCTTGTTCATACTTATTTCATTCCCACAATACCAGGTTCCCAGAGATCCCCCTCACATGGTATTAAAGCGATCGAATTAAAATCATCGGATCTTGTTCCCTTTGTAGTTTTCATACTGAATGCACACCCCCTATTTTAGTGTTACCAAGAAGTTTCGATCAATCTTTTATGTAAGGTATGTTCTACCTTTGTTCTTCTAGGTTCCTTGATTTGTTTCCCTCATATTATACATTCCATGAGATGGAATGTAATCAACATGTTTATAATAGTGATTTCATATTTTTTGGTCAGATAGTTGTTGTCTTAGGGTCCACGATTGGATACAGTCTTTGCAGTAGAGGTGATAATGATCCACTGTGTTTTATGTTCTCATGAAAATATTTTTGGAATCCTATTGAGGTAGGGGATTAAGTAATTCTATATATATTAATGTAAAATCAGCGAGTTAGCATGATTTACATGAATGGATCATAATGTTATTGACATAATAAATATTTTATTTAGATTAAAGAATTGATATCAATTTCTTAGTTATGTAATTGACTCTTGGTTTTTTATATAGTCTGATGTCTATAATTTTATTGTATATCACATATTTCATTATAGATATTTGAAAAGAACATCAATTATGAATTAATTGATAATTATTTGTATAACTGATTAGTGTGGGATGTTAATGAATCTGTTTGTTGTTGAAATTTGATTATAATAAGATCGATGTCGTTATGAATTCTTAATTGAATCATTTAATTCACGGTTTTATAAGAACAAAATGTGCTACAAAAATTTAATTCCATACGTGTTTTGAGTTATCGAGTATCTTGTAAATTCTAGGTTCTGTATTCTTTGGATCAATGATATCTCGTTTTGTGTGATTAATGGGTGCTTTGTTTTAGGGAAAATATACTTATTACTAAATTTTATTCCAACTACATGTGTTGTGAAATGATAATGGGATAGCTGATCCTGGATGGATATTGTGATATAAGTTTGTAAAGAAGTCCAATGGTTGTTAAATCCTTTGATTAATAGAGTGGCAAGATGTACCAGTTTATTCATTTGGGTGTCGAGGGAGGGAACTGGAGATGATAAAATGTGTTGAGGGTATGAATACATAATGATATGAATGTTTTAATATAATTTAATCATTTGTATTATTGGAATAATTTCATTCACCAATTATTGAGGTTTATGGTTTTCTTGCCACACAATCCATTAGTGGATTTGACATGTGGTTTAATCAACATGATTTCTGTGTTTAGAAACTTGATGGCGGTTAGGACTACACACATATTATAGGTGGAAATGCTTGATGGGTTATTCATCAAATCACTATGTTGAGCCCCTTTTTTGTTATCATAATTTTATTTAGAATACATGGAAATACAGAAAAGTGGAAGAGTTAATGTTTCTAAAAAATGAATATATTTTTAACCAAAGTTATTGGAGATTACGGCGATGCTTTATTCATGATGTGATTCTATGATTTAAAAACATAGTTTGTTTATGTCTATAGGCCATTGATCTATTTTCAAATGATAATGTAATGTAATTTTTAATTGATATTGGTTAATTAGTGGTTAAATAATTAATTTTAAAAATTTCCAACTAATAAAAATGGAACATTACCAAAATTTATCTCTTTAATTGGTTTTGTAATTATACGATATCTACTCCTTGTAGTGGCAGTTGAGAGTTTGAGTGATGTTACCTATAGTTGAGTCTATGACGTGAGTTATACCATAGTGTGGTTGTGATCTATATTATATCAAATAATTTCATGTTCATATACCCTACTCTAACCATTTTTATAGGGAGACTAACACCTCTAGGAGTCATTGCCCTAGGGGGTTGTGTTTTCCCCAACTTCATGGTAAAAGGATGGGTGGATGACTACACATTTGACCATTCTCAATACAGAATGTAGTTACATGTGTTGGTATTAATGGTGTTTTTTCCTGTATAAGTGTGTAGTTGGATAAAATGGATTCAGATAATTCACGCATATGTATTTTGAATATATTATCATATAGACTACTATATCTGTAACGTGGATTGTATTTTAGGCTTGACGATCCTTACTCGATGTATGGGTTGTAATGGAAAGGGGTATAATACATGAAGTGTGATACATGTTAAGTGAACTATGGTGCCTATGAGAAAATCCCTGATAATTTTTTTCAATGTGGACAAGGAGGTTCTATTATATAAGAATCATATTGTGGTCCTTCAAACAGGTTTAATATTATACTGTATTAGAAACTTGCTATGACTATCAATGGTGATATTGTGAACTAAGTATACATGTTTACCCAATGAGTTGAATTATCATATATTTCACTATGTTTTAGCATGATTTCATAACTTATTCATGATAGGCTCTAGGGAGGATCCTAATGAGTGTACCATTCTAATAACCCAATGATATATAAATTTTTTTTGTCTTTAGTTGGAGGAGATTGGAGATCAGGCAGGTAACTACTAGATTAGGGTTTTTCATGATCTGTTTCGGTGGTAGCTATTCTTTTACTTTCTTTTGGAACTTGTAGTTTCCACTTTCAAATAAAGTTGTTCATCCAAGTCATTTAATATGTGAAATTGGGTTTATTTCACATTTTTTTCTAGGAATGTGTTGGTTGGTGTCTGTATTATCTATCTCTTTCACATGTATTCTCTTAGTAGGTAATGCTATCCACTTGTTTATTTATTATACCCTTGATGCTAGTCTCCAACACAGGGCCAACTCATGGAAGGACTCTACTATCATTATATCTTTTCTCCTGTTACGATCCAATGAGGGATACACACTATAGGGAGGGTGTCATGACATATTATCATAGTATTAAATTATCATCTATAAAATTTCTTGAATATTTATTACATATTTAATGAACCCAATTTGAAATATCACCACCAGGATCTTTCTATCATCAATTAATTCTGAGCCATCAATAGTTAAAATCATCAATAATTTAGAACATCAATAAGAACATGAATAATTACACTGTATCCTAGTATATCCTCACCAAGTGTGGATGTACTTTAATGGGAAGTATACCTCATTAGTATCTAACATTGCAATATGACTAATGTAAACATTTTTCTAAAAAAGTAATGGAATGTTCCACACATTAATGAAATCAATCATGATTACATCAATTACATATTTCATCATGATGGATCTCAAAGTCTATATCCCCATGTAGGTAATTCTTTTATCACTGAATTAGATGTGATGTATCAATATTATACTTTAAGAACACTACGACTTCATCATTCACATTACTATACTATAATTTGATGACTAATCATTCTCCTCACTCTAAAATAGTTGATGGAAAACATCACTATTACTTGTAACTATATGGAAACCACCTTTGGTGTCATGCTTAATAGCACAACCGAATTAGTTTTTGGTTCCACTATGAATCACATTCCTTTGAAAAGATATTCTATGAAGTATACCATCTGATATAATATGTGAACATTACAAGACATCCTCATAAATATGGAACTCTCGAAACATGTATTGAACCATCCCCAGGTTCATAGAAAGATAATTATATAATTTATTGTATTAATGGATATAATTAATGAAGAATACGATTTAAAAGTCCTTGAATAGAAAATTAATTAGTTAATAAGTCCTATAAACATCATTGTGGTGTCCAATTTGATTTAGGGTTTCTTCATGATCACAAACCAACCTAAACATCCATTAAATTCACTATTGGTATAACCTCTGCAAAAAACATCAGACGGTGATCATTCATAATGATTTTACAGTTTTAGAACACCTTTTACAAGAACAAAATTTTTAGGAATTCATTATTGTATGGGGTCAATACTCCACTTGGTTAGTCACCTAACGAGGTTGATTTCAATCCACAATAAGCATCAATATCTCATTTTACTCCCATGTGAACATCATCAGGATAACAAGGAAACTATACATGGTTTAAATAATCCCTTTCAATTAATATCCTATATTTTAATCTTTATCTCCCATATCAACATGTAGACATGTAAAATACATTCACAAATATCATTTCATCACTAGTGAAAGTCACTGTGCAAAACAAACTATCAATAGGTTGGTAATAATAAAACATCCCCCCTGGAGTATTTTATCATACACAAATAACGTATTATGAATTGAAATATCATTTAAACCACTACACCATGAATAATAATATCCATCTAATACGGAATAAATTTTTTCCCGTTACACATGATATCATTAATCTCTATCTAGGTATTATTATTTCTATTGAAGAGTATATTACATCCTAAAACCCTGTGAGAACGAAAACATCACTGGTAGTTTTAAACTGGACAAGGAATGTAGGGAACTAGTCCACACTATGGAAAAAATCATATGTCCTCACTGTAAGCTTTGGAATTATTCCAAACAACGTTCCCCCATTCCTCCTAGAGTCATATTACAAAGTCATTGAAGTGTGTGATCACAGATAATCTCTACATGATCCTATATAAAATAGTTTAAGTAAAAAATATATATAATAGAATCACATGTTCATTCACAAATAATAAATCCAGTAAAGATTACCTTATGTGAATTTACACAAACATTAACTAGAGAAATAATACACATGTATTACCTCGATAAAAGCAAGATGTTTGGTCTCACAGGCCACCCCTCCTAGATAATGTAGTTTATCTTATAGATTTTCATCATTAATAAGGGTTATCAGTAAAAATTATGTATAACGAGAACAAATTAATCATAAATATTAATCAACATAATTTACCATCCGTAATCATCATCTACGTTGGGAACACCTTACTCACCCACATTGTTTGAAATAATGTCAGAATAACACATTGAAATAGGGGAAGTGTCCCTCATCCTTGGTTGCTCAAGTTCACATCCAACATCACCCACAAATTACAATATTGAAACCCTAAATCCACATATAAATGTATATCCCATTGACACACTATCAATAGGGGTCCTGCCATGGTAGGAATTTCAACCCACGTTCTCATTCCAATACTCTACAACCCAAAAAGGAGGTCAAGAACACCATGAATCTTATGAGATCTCTAAATCTAGATCTCAAAATGCATAACATAAATATCTGAAACATATAAACTTTAGTCTAGAACTAACAAACTATCCATGAAGTATACTATTTAGTATAATTCCAATCTAGTCAGGTAGGGGGTTCTCAAGCTATATTACTTACCAAACTACCTAAATCGAATCATCCACTACCTGTGGGGCTGGTTCTTCATAAAACCATAGTTTTATCTATCACTAAAAGTCTCAAAACAAGTATATCATTATTTAAAAATATTATATTTCTAAAAGATCTATACACTTCTCTACATGTGTATGATTATATTCCTATAAAACTAGACGAGGTCCCTTATGCTACTCAACACACGGTAACACTTCTCGATGGAATACTATTTGAATGACATCATATGCATGTCCCTACCCAATGGAGTCTCACATTATTTTTAATATATTGGTTGTGATCTGTTGTGTTGGAAATAATGATCATTTTCCTGCATTTTTGGAGATTTTAATGATTCATTTGGAACTTCCATATATCTCTAATTATCCTTCCATGGGTTACCCATTTCTTTTTTTGGTGTTTTGTTGATAAAATGGTGGTTACTTCATTATTTGGGAAAACTGTGATCCCATTTCTTGATTTTAAAACAAAATTTCACTATTTTATAACACCTTTGTTTTAAACATTGTATTAATAATTCTACTTCCCACATGGGCTCCCCTGAACTAGTAGACCACCATATCCATTTTTACCCAAATTAGATTCATCATTATGATGTATTTGGGTTATTAATCTAGGTATTAGGCCAACCTCTGACCACATTTCTAGTATTATTAAAAATAATTTGTTTGTTTTATATCATATTCAAGTTTTAATAACTTCCTCTCATTCCACCTGCCAAACAGATCCAATTTTTTTCTATAGACTAAAGGTGCCTACCCAATCTTTATCATTCGTTTGGTGAAATGTTTTGGCAGATTACTCAGTAACGGTTAGTGGTTCATCTAAATTTCCTCATCTAATATTTCTCCTTTCACTTCTCTATTCCTTATTATGTAATTTTTCTGGGATTTCACTTATCCCCCAGTCATGATAAACCTAAGGATTTATTTTCAAATCATTTTTATTTGTTTTTTGGTGGTTATTTTGGTAAACTAATATTTATATGGTTTTCTTTTTCATTTTTTAGATGTGTGGTTTGTTTGGTATGATTCCTCATGATCTGGTTATGATATTGTTGTTGTGTCTTGATATGGAATCTTGTTGGTGGATCAGTTTTGGACTAATTTTCAGTGGGTTTATAAGGATATGATGGATTTTGTGATTTGGTCATTGATTTTTCTTTGTGGGAAAGAAATCTAATTAACAAACCTATGGATTCATTCAAAACATTAAATCCACATCTTCGGTTGATTCCCCAACTTGGTTGATGAAATAAAGAGCTTTTGGGGGTTGATTTAAAGTGTATCTATATTGTGATACTTATTTTGAATAAGAATGTTTATATTTGAAGTTGACGTGTTTCATTGAATTCCTTTTCTATTTCGCTGCATGTTCAATGTTAAAGAGAATGGTGTTACGTATCTATGATTTCCTGCTTAGATAAATGTTTGTTGTTGATAAAGTGGGTTTATTTGGGTGTTGTGATCCTTAGGACCACGCTTCATCATTGAATATTCATTAAACATTAGGGATCCAGTCATTGGTCACAATGAAATGCTTTTCATATAGTTATGAGAGCTCTTTAGGTGTAGGAACCATGACTATTCTCCCACCATCAACGATGTGGTATTTCCATTTATATGTTTTTATTTTTGTTTCTAAAAACTGTGATTTTTCATTTTTTTCATTATGATAATAGGGGACTTACCCCTAATTTATTATATGTGGTTATGCCTCCATAGATGTGGTTTTTTGGTCAGCGCCCCTATTTGGTCTTCCAATATGAATCGTGTATGATATGTGTTTCACATGTTCGTAGATGGAGAGTTTCAGGTGGTTCCTATATTTATCATTATGTTTTTGGGCCCTAATTATTGTGTCTTCTTACCTCCTCTCCATGAGTGGTGAGGGTTATGATATGTTCCAAAAGTGTTGACCAAGTTTTTCTCCCCGCCCCACATTATGTAGTTGGTGTTTTAAGTGTTCATGTTGTCACACACTTAACATGGGGTTTTAGGTTTTTTTGGACTGTGTAAGCGGGCCTATGCTGGTGAGTCTTAATTTTATTTTATGTTGAATTATTTTTTATTAAATTATTGAAGTTTTATAATGATGGGAAGACCCATTTTGGGTCTCAAATATATTTTCATTATGGATTTATTGGATGGTAGTTGTGATTTGATATTGGGGAGGACATTTTGCCATCCCCCTATGTGGTTGGATATCATGAGTTCATATTTATTTGGATGATCGTTGGGTTCATTTGGAGAAGGCCCAAGAACCTGGTTCTTGGCATGGTTTTGGAGGTGGTGGCATGACCTTTCCATTGATTCTCAGAAAGTGGTCATGAGTTGCTATTTTTTATGAGAAAAGGGTAAAGTTCAGTTGATTTTGGATGATATTTACTTTGAATTAGAGGTTGTGAAATGTAGATAAGAAATATATAAGAGTAGATCAATCAGTTGGAAAATGTTCACGCATTCCTTGAGAATAAATCATTAATTGTGGGGAGAATTGTCAATACCATTTTTTCTTATCTTGGATTTAATCCGTTGTGTTGATAATGAAAATAATTTTCATTGGGTTTGGGTGAGTTGAATTTTGAGTTTTGAACTTCTGTATATGTTTAATATTCCTTCCATGGGCTCCCTATATATTTTTACGGAGTTTATTAAAAAATGTTTATTACAACATGATTTTGGCCAACCGTGATCCCATTTCAAGATTTAAAAACAAAATTGGATTATTTTATATGTCATTATTTTTTAACATATGTTTACTCATTCCACTTCCCTTGTGGCTTCCCCTGAACTATTTATTCCACCATAATCATTTTTAAAGATTTGGAATTCATAATCATTGCAGATTGGGTTTATTTATTCATTTATTTGGCTAACCCATGAGGCCATATCAAGTTTTGAAATAAAATAATTTCATTAATATAATATTCCATTTCTAATATCATTCACTGATTCCACCTCCCAGATAGAGCTGTAACATTTGGATATCTACTAGAGGCACCTCACTTCTTGTTATAGTTCATTTTCCTTATTTTAGGGTGATTTCTCACTAAAAGTTAGTGGTTCTTGTAATTTTTTTCATAAAATCATTCTAATTTCTCTTCCCTCTTCATAAATCTATAATTTTTTCTTGGATTTATCATCTACCAAGTTCATGATGGAGATATTTTTTCATTTTACTATCATTCAAGATGGGGTTTTGTTATTTTACATATAGTCTTCATAGATCTAGTGTTTTGGAACCCGAAATGGGTGTTTTTGGGTGCACCTCTCTATTTCACCATGGATTTGAGGTAGATTCTCCCAATAAATCTCTTTTATAATTTATTTTTAATATTTTTCTTACTTTTAATACCTTATATACGTGTTTAGTATTTTTTTGAATCTTTTTTATGATATATTTGTTGTGAAAATGTAATTTATGCCTTATCTTTTGTAAAATGGAGTTGTTGCGTTATAAAAGTAAACACCACTTGTTTAGATAAATGTTCCATATGTTTTCTCATATGTATTGTGATGATAATGAGATGGTTAAACTACTATAATAATTGTTTGTAATGAACATTTCTGTTTTTACCACATCAGGTTTTAAATAGATGTTGTTTTGCTAAATGTTTCTAACCCTGTCTTCGGAAATGTTCTTGACTATCCTTTGTGTGCTAATATTTTTATAAAATAACATGTTTGATTTTATTACAGTATGGGAAGAATGAAATGTTATATTTTGGTGTCATTTTATGGATGTGAAAATGTTTTTTTGGTTTTATATAGATATGTGTTTTGGATTTTGACATGTTTTGGTATGAGATGGAGGTAAGTTGTCAATTCGACATTATTATGTTAATTATTGAACATAAATGTGTAACATATATGTTTTAAAAGGTTTATGAAAAATAATCATCTTCTAATGGTGTGTGTACACATCATTATGAAAATTCGAATTTGTATCATTGTTATAAGTTGGTTTGGTTATATACATAGAGCACAATTTGACATTTCTATTTTAAATGCGGTTTTTTGTGTAATCTAGGGTGAACCATTTGGGGTCTTTTTATGAATCATTAAATTGATTTATTAAATTTTTTTGGGATTCTAATTCTGTTTTGTTATAGAATTTGTGGATGTTTGGCCTATAATGTGCACTTTCAAACAGAATTCATGTGAAAAGATTGGTTGGGCTTCTTAAAATAGGTTTATAAAAAATTTATATGGATTATTGAGTAGCACAAAGGATGAAAAAATGGATAATGTTTGGAGTTTGTGTCATCAGAACTGGTGTTTTCATGTGAAAATGGAATTTGATAGCATGTGGAAGTCAATTGAGAATAAAGGAGGACACCCAAAAATATAGGTGGGCAGACAGGTACTAGTATACAACTGATGTAGAGTGTATTTTTCCCTATTTCACATATAAAATTTGAAAATTAAAACAATCACTAGACTTTGATTATGATGTTTGGGAATAATAGGTTATGTGTTTTCTTCCATACATGTGTATCATGTAGTGAACAACTGTTTTTTGGTTACTTTTAACTGATAATTGAGGTAACTAGGACCCACAACTAGTTAATGCATTGGGATGTTCATGTGACAGGTGCATATGGGATATACTGTATTAGCTATCATCATATGGTGAGTTTGGATGGAAGATTTATTATCATGTGTGTATTATTAAACAGTTTACATTCTATAAAGTAGTACTTTTGAAAACCATTATAACCTTTAAATAGAATCTCTTTTAAATTGGTTACTAGCCTTTCCTTTTTATGAAAATTTTCAAGCATATTTAAATTGTATTATTTGTTGCATGAAACATTGTTTAGTAATTTTTTTTAATATATTGAATTTCAAAATTGAAATTGATGTTTCTCTTATTATAAATGATGTGCATTGAGAATAGAATATCAGGTTAACCAACTGAGTTTTAAAACACACATTTATAGTATTATTCTCTTTTAAGACCATGTTTAGGTTTCAGCTTGAGTTCGATCCTTGGGTAACATGTGATTGATGTGTTAGAGACTGACCAGAGCAATCACATAGAGTTAGTTGCTGGTTAGGATCAGTAGGTTATGTTGTGTAGTTTAGTTGTACATATATCAAAATCCAAAATTAATTTTTATTTCAACATTTTTATAATTGTGTGTTAGGATTTCCATTTCATTCTTCTTCTTATAAATTATTTATTATTTGGAAAAAATATTCAATTGTAACACAAAATGATTCCCTTGGTGCTTGTCACCATCCTGGGTGAATCTGGAATTCCTATCGGGACTTGCCACAGAGCTACCTAGGTGACCAATTTAGAGTCGTCCTAAATAGGTCCGTGACACGTCGAACCATCACTCAACTATTCAACTCCATAAAAATATCTTAAAATCAATAAATGATGTAAAATTGGTTTAATATATTAAATGATCATTGCGTGCCATTATGAAAAATAATGTTTAGAGAGATTATTCAATAAGAATATCCATGTTAGGAGAATCTATCCTATATGATTCATGAACCATTGACATAAAAAACTGTCTTTGAATGCTGAGTTGACAAAAATATTTTTAGAATCTATTTGAATTGATTTATCGAAAACCACACCAACACTAGGTCCTCCTACCCAAAAGTCACACATGATACACATTGACATTGCTTCTATATTTCAAAACCACGGTTGACCTAGAAACAATAGAAAAAATAAAAAAAATTAACATTTGTAATACCACTCATTATTGACCTATTCCACTAGAGATCAATAGAATGATAGAATTATATTCCATAACATTTTCATGATTTACTCTAATAGGAATGAGTCAAGAGACCAGAATCGTATAGGCATAAACATAATTGTGTTTCATTAGCCTATTGTACATATATGTACACAGACAACCAAATCTCGAAGAAAGAGAAAATGATTAATAAAATAACTAAATAATTATAGAATTATAATTCATGTAAAACCTCTTGGGAATACATAATTTAGTGTATAATTGGACAATAGAAATGATAATAGGGGTAAAATACATTCTATAAATCATATACAATTTGAAAAAATAAAAATACATCAATTATCATGTGTTGAGTATTGAAGAGTGTTGCTCCTAATCCCATATTATTACCACCAATAAAAATCATAACAACCATGTACTAGTAACCTTCAATTTATTAGGTCCTCAAATGTCAATGCTAATCAGTCTATTGACTACCTATGTCAAAAAAAAGTTGGGAAATCCCTTATCGGGATGAGTATATGCATGCCCACTATGACACACAAAAATCAAAATGGAAAAAAGAATCAATAGGGATTTGTCATATCATCAAAATAAATGAATGTAAATTATAATATGATATTACAAACATAATAATAGTAATACATTCATACTTAACAATAATACCAAAAGAACAGATAAATGGAATCTATACCTCCAAAACCTATCTTAGGAAAATAAATCTACCAATATATTCCAAAGACATTTTCAAAATCCAATAATAATGTGAAACAATATTAGAAATAATGTGGAGTGACTAACACATCGGTAATCCAGTATAATACTAATGTAGCCACAAATCCATGCTATTAATCTATAACAACATCTCAAGAATATGTGTATCTATTCTCGACATCTGTGTGAGTCACAACTATAGTTGAGGAGGCACTCCACGCCAGAGATAAAAAATTGTTCACTGACCTTGCTATAGATTGAGGAACCACACCCTATGTCGTATGTGGGAGTTATGACTCTTCTTGTGTAAATAATTTTGGGGAATCATGTCTGGGTTCCCTGAATAAGTTCTTACCATAACATCACACTAATGATCAACCCACGATCACTACCATAACTAGGAAAATATTAATTAATATTCAAAATTGAGACACATTTAATCACATCTCAAAGGACACTATAAGGTCCATCATCACATCATTTGTGGAAAAAATTCATAGGATATTCTATTAATGTCAAGAAAATCATTCAATAAAAATGGGTTACAAGAGGAGGATGTTATGGGAGGAAAAAAAATTATGTGGGGGTCTAATTTGTTTATGACCCAACCCAAAACCATAAGGCGTACCTTTCAATACTCAGGTAAGAGGTAGTTCATGTATACCCCTAGGATTTCATGTGATGCATCATGAAGCGGATTCGTCAGATACTAGATTATATATTAAAAATAATAAAAATTATAATTGGAACATTGTATTCCTAATACATCATCCTTACTTAATTACCCATCATTAGTATTGAATCATTTATATTAATGGCAGGGTCGTGATTCCACATATGCTTCATTAGTATGACAAAGTATGAGTACCTTAGGTCAGAAATTAATTTATATTACAACAACAACAATAACAATAATAATAGTAATAATGGTTTATAATATTTAAATAAATTGTTAATGGGACTCTGCTATATAGACTGCAATTTATAAAACCCCTCTCTCCCCTAAACGAGTTCACCCATATTCTTTTACCCAGTTAATGATTAAATTAAAAAAAAATTCACTTAATAGTTATTCGAGTACCACTAAATGCATGTTTCCCATTCACCAATGACATCATTGGTCATACCCATCTCATTTTAAATGTCTACAATCAAATAAAATTATTATATTAAATTATTTTTATATGTTAGAGTATCATGGCACCACCCCAACCTGCATCCTCAAACACCTTGTTCTATTTGAATTCCTCCTTCAAAATGGATGAAACATATCTTGTGTTCAAAAATATTGACGAGGCCACATCATGTCTATCACATTTTCCATATATCAATGAGACTGGTTTGTTGTGAGTTCCACTCAATAAAGCTGTAAATCTACCATTACCCAATCTATAGTTCAGATCTTGTTTCAATTTCCACATCTATGTCACAAATCTATAATCAAAATCTATACTTTATAAAACATAATATTTTTCAAAAGAATGAACATACAATGATCAGTGCATTTGGGATTCATCAAATCACTATTCAATTGATAACTGATAATCATCATTAATAACAAATGGATTAAGTAACAAGACACAAATTTTTCCCTAGTCGACAGTCACTTTCAATTGTTGATCATCAATGAAATACAATTAATGGGTGACTTGTAAATAAAAATAATCTTCAAGGACAAATAAATTTCAAATACCATGATATATTGAGTGATAATCAAACATTATTCAACAAATCAAATATTTACTTCCAATTTAATTTATGAAATTTATTATTTCTTTTTTTTCATTAACAATAGAAGGGATAAAATCACAATTCAAACTCCATAACTTGATAATAGATCTTTATATTATGAAGACCACAACCTTTATAAATGATGGCTATTATCCCAATTAAGTTTTCATTCACTACACGATTATCCTTAATCGCAATAATTGATCCACATTCCTTATTTTTCATTGCTAATAGAGCTCTCCATATCTTTCTCTAAAACTTTACAAGGGTTCTGCTACTAAAAATTGTTGATTTAGAAAATAAAATTTGTTTAGAGAGATATTGGGATCTTCCCATAATATTAATTAAAAAAATTAAATTATTAAATCAGTTAACGAACCCGTAGTGGATTCCACCACATAATTCAGGAGGATAAAAAATTTATGTCATGAAAATGGTAAATCCTATGTTTTAGACACAATTGTTGTCTAGGATTCTTAGTATGAGACTAAATTTTTTAGTTATAAGTTTATCCAATTATGAAATGAATAAAATTATTATTGGGAAGTTGTTTTATTGATTAATTTATTATATATATATTTGTGTAATTGTGCATATTGGATAACCAATGCTATAATTTTTGTGTCAATTAATTCAAATGTAATAAATGGTTATTCAATTTATGGATATCCTGAACATATATTTCTTCAAGAATGAACAAATAGTATTAATATCATAGATTAATATATGAAGTGTAAATTTATCAGGAAAAAATTAATGAGGTTTTCCTTAAATCATATAGGAATATATATTCCTAAAAATTATACAACATTAGAGAAAAGGATCCTAAATGAAAATGATGTTTGGATCTCAAAATTTTTTATAATGTTAATGAACATTTAATATACTTATTGAGTTATGAATTTTTGGTAAATATATATATATAATTTACTTTTTCTCTACCACTCATTATAATTACCTGATAGTTAGATTTCTCTTCTAGAATTATATTTCATATACAATATAAGTTCTCACATGATGATTCATATTTATGAGTTGTATTTGCTAACTATTATTGTATGAACATTTGTTAACGATTTTTTGGTATTAATTTTTATAATGTCTGTTTCTATGAATGTCATATTCATGTTATAATAATTTTATAACCACAAATAATGTCATAGGAGTATATAATTTTAAGTGGGAAGAATGCAACTCAATTATATTTTGGGAAATATTTGATTCTTAAGTAATTGTATAATTTTAATATATTCTTATCTCATGAATCCCTGAATATAGAATATTTTTTATGAAATCACTATTTTTGGATTTTCATTTCACACAATACAAAGTTAATCGTTCACTACATGATGCAAATATATTATCATGTCCTACGGTCATCATTGTTTTTCTATTATGTAACAGACAATTCTAAGATTTTTTATTATCATCCATTACATGCAAGGATGTGTTTATTGGAACAAAAATATTATATTCATATTGTTATAAATATATTATTAATGTTACATCCTATATATGGTTTTTATAATTATGAATAATATTAACTGAATTTGGAAAATAGGGTCCATATATATATATATTGAATTCTTTAGCTATCAATTAGATAAAAATAAAAGTATGAAGTATTTAATAAAGAAGAAATTACATTACATGGAAATATATTTTTCTACGGACAATAACCATATTATCTCAATAAATTAATAAAAACATTATCGATGATTTTTTTAATTATAAAAAAACCTTTATTAGGTGAAAGGAATACATATAGTTCAATGGAATTAAACTTGTTGAAATATTATAAATTTTTTCATAACATTATTTAATAAAAAATCTATAGGTTTTTGTTATTAATATAAAATAAATTATTTTAAAAAAATTATTATAATATTTTTATCTTGATAAGTATTTGGAAGAATAATTATTTATGGATAAGCATGGATGTTTTATCAATGAATATTATTTAACAATTTTGTATGGTTGGGTGAAACATTCCCATATGCTAGTTATTCCATACTAGAGAGTCATATATGATAAATTAATTTTTATAATGTGATGATAGAAAACAAACAATATATATTGCATATTTTTGTAGATATAGTTATTTATTTATATAAGTGAACTAATTTATTATGATTATTGTTGATATTATGATGAAATGCTTGAAAAATAATTTTTTTTTGAAATTACAATTCATGGATAGAAGAGTGAATCTATAGGAATATATTTTTGTTTGAATATTAATTTATCTTCGTATTTTATTAAAGATATAAATTATGAAAATATTGATGAATATTGGAATAGACTATTTTGATAATATATCAAACCCAATGATAGTTTAAATGAATTTGGGAAAGGGTGAATTAGAAAAATTTAAGAAATAATGGTTCTTAAGAATGTTGTTTGAAGCCAGATTTAATATAAAATATAATAACTATATATAAAAATTTTGGAAATTGTTTAGGAAATGTATCAAATTTATATAAAAGAATCACATAATTTTACCTTCATGTAAATACAGTGATATATAACTAAAAATAATTATTTTGATGAATTTTATAATGTGCTAGGAATATGATAATTTATATATACAATAATTATAACTAGGCTAAGGATTGAGTGTTTATAAAATTAGAAGAATTGGTATTCTATTTTTAGGATTTTTATAAATTTAGGTTGGAAAAAATTATGTAACATAAAGTAACACATAATCTATATATTTTACTTTTATACATGCATACAAAAAAATGATATCAATTTAAGGATATATATAATATAGTAATGTGGATATTTTGATGTGATTGAGAAATGCATGTGATCATTAGAGTAATATTTATTAATCAAAGAATCTACAAAAACATTATATATCCAGAAATATTGATATCAAATACCATTTTATCAAGAAGAATGCATCTAATGTAGTTGTAATGATAGAATACAATTATATAATTGATCAAAATGTCGATGTCTTACCTAATATTATTCAAAAAAAAAAAAATTTTTAAGGGGTAAAGATGAAAATTAATGTTTAGTGTTCTCTAATTACTTATATAAAATTTCATATGAGTCAAATTCAATGAATTATTTTATCAATGAGGGTGGTAAAAAATCATGAAGTAATACATTGTTGAATAAAAATTTATATTTATTCTAAAACGTGAAGGTTATTTTGATATATTAAATGGAGTGATATTTGGAATTAATAACCACAAACTTCCAATCTGATTAGGATAGATACTCACTTAATGCTTATTTATAGAATCTATTGACAACATCAGTTTTTTAAGGGGGAAATTATTATGAGTTCATTAAATGGTGGGGGAGAGAATCAAGATCACATTGCATAAATTGTTTTCATAAAGGATTATTATATTTAAAAATATTTTATTTTCGTAGACATTAGGATTATAAATTACTTTTATGCAAATGTATTTACTTTCTTAAAATTGATAATATAATTTGATTTGACAAAAAATGATAGTGGATTGGAGAGAAAACATATTATTTTCATTGTACGTTTCAATTAGTTTTTTATATCTAATAATATTTTTTAACATGTATTTGATTTCATGAAGAATGATTTATCGTTTAATTAAAGAACAAATGATTTCACATGTAATATCCTTGAAAATGGAAAATAAAATATTTATGTATTACTCTATGAGAAGATAAGAATTATACTATTGAGATAAAAATATCATATATAAGATTAAATCCTGAGCGTGTTAATATGGATTGTTAATATGTGATCTTAAAGGATATATAAGGAGTAAGTTTTTAGATATATGATTATCCTTATAATTTCTATGTATATGTAATATTTCACAAATGATATATGATTTCATGTTGGATCAATTGTAAAATTAATTTTATTAAATATATATATTTCATTGAATTATTATATATTTAAAAGATTAAAATTAGTATACAAAGGATTAATTTGTGGAATTGTTGAGTAATATATGGGTTCATATGATATGTATAATCATTCAAAACAACAAGTCAGATTATACCCCAATTTCAATAGAAAAATGATATTAACTATGTTAATGATTTTTTGTTCATCGACTGTTATATATAATGATGATATGAGTTAATAGATTGTTGAATCTGAAAATCAAGGTTATTTTATTTAAAAGAGATGTTTGATTTTTCAGTAATCGATTTTCACTGTAATTGGATTTTTAAAAGATCATGATAACATGTAACTGAAAATATAATTTTTGTGGACGTTTTAATTATTAAAAATCAATGAATTCTATGAAATAAATTCGATATACATAGAAGATAATTTGTATTATTTTTGGGATATTAAATTGTGGATAATTAATGATTATTCGTAGAATGATTTTTTGTTGGATTTTGACAGTTTTAACTAATCTATTTGAAATTATAATCCTGAAAACGTTATTTTTATATAGTATAAAATAATATATATTTGTAAACAAAATCTATTTGTATTTATTTGGATTTTTAAAAGGTAAATATTATTGAAATAATGTAACTAAAATAAATTGAGATGTGATGAAAAAATGATAGTTCTAATATGTGACAAGAATAGATGATCTACATTACTGGTATTAGGTTACAGATTGTGGAGTCTTTTTTAGATAGGTTGGATGAAATCCATATTGATGATTCTAATTCAATATATAATTATATTTCAATTTTAATAGTCAAATCTATGAATTTATGTTATTATATTATCGGGTTTATAATGGACTCCTACTGTAATCTAGGGGATCCTTCTTATAGAATAGAAAGGTAAAATTTCTATAAAGACATTAATTATTTGGGTAAATGATAATAACATTCCTTTTATTTATAACATTTCTATATTAGTGATACAATGTTGACAATGAATAGACATGATCTGAATAATGATATACTAACCCACACATTTGTTGACCATGTAAAAAATAAGAATATTCGTTTGTTGTTAATTATTTCAATATCTTTTGAGTGCGGATGAGTTTTTAAAATTGAAATGATATTTAATCTGATGGTTCATAGAGGTTTATTTTAAAATAGATTTGTAAAATTCATAACAATATTTAAACTACCACTGAATAAAACAATATTTTTGGAATTAATCAACAACTAATCATAATTAATATTACTCAAAGAATGGTGAATAATATTTTGTTTTTATCATTCACATACAACATTGCCATGTTTAAATTTATAAAATTTTTCCAACATAACCAATATTAATTTTTATTTTAACATTTATATGTTTTTAAATTTTTAAACTATATTGTATAAAATTATTAATAATAAAAAAATTATCATAAATTCTATTTTTTAAAATTAAAAAAATTATATAATATATGTCACCCTTTTATCAAGATTAAAACACATCCCATGAAGTTGAATAATATATAATATAATAAATTATATCTCGATATAACATATAATGTTTTAAAATCCACTATATCATCCAAAATTTACCGAACAACATCATTCTCATTCCTATAATTTCAATAATTACAATTTAAATTTTCTATCTCTATAATCAATGGATTATAAATCATTATCATTTGTGATATATTTTCATCTAAATGTATAAATTTTGTTATTTCCACTTAATGTAGAATTTTACCTACAAAAAATAATAGTGTGGTTGCCTTTATCTGAATTCCAGTAGACTTTAATAAATTTTCCCATAATAATTCTATTCTCCAAGGATTTAACTATGATCCAACTCTTAATTTCATAAAATAAAATGTACAAAATGATAATAAATTTCATTATAAGAAAGTTTTATAAATATATTCTAATTATTACATATTCCCCATGATTCTATACTTTAAATAATTATCTATTTATCCTTATTTTTTAACCAAGTATATAAACCTTGGTATGTCTTTATACATTTGTTCATTAGAAATTTTTTATTTCATTAAAAACATGGATTTTAACTGTGACCCTCAGGGATTGAAATTTTAAATAATTCATAGATTATATAATATAATATGAAAAGGTATTATAAGAATAATTAATATTTTGTGATTAATTTCATATAAATTCTTATATTTATAAATGATACATAGTTCATTAAATATATATATTTTGGAATATTCGCAAAATAATAAGTAAAATTATGATTAAATAATATTATTGGAATTTGGTAATGTGAAATAATTTCTTGTTCCACTTAATATTATCCATAAGTGATAACTTATTATTTAAATATAGATGAAGAAGAATTTGGAATATGAAAAATTAGAGGTCAAAAATGTAACAAATGTAATAATGAAAATGAATATTACCTAAATAGTTCAAACCTATTAATTTACTCTCCTGAAGTATCAATTAAGATAATTTTAATAAAATTACTAAATTAAGATATATTTTATCAAAAAATTAATTATATTATTGTGTTACTCTTTGTAATGATAGAATTATATAAAATGATTGATATTTAAAAAAAACAATCACACCTAAAAGGAAAGATCAATTTAATATGGTACTATATAGTTATATATGAGGGAACATATAGATATAAGAAAAAATTCATGGTTTTAATCAGTATTATAATATAAATAAGTACATTAAAAATATATTTTATTATCAATAATTCTATTAAAATATATTTTTATTAATATTTAAAGATAATGTAATAGATATGTTACAAAAATAGTTTTATAATAACACAAAAAAGCCGCATAAGAAATTTAAACAATAATAAAATGAATTCAACCATGAATCAACAAATTGTAAAATACAATTAACTAAAAAACTTGGTAATGAAAAATTGGATACTATGAACTAATATTCAAATACTAATTTTTAACATTATAGTGAAATAATATAAGGACATTAAATTTAGATTATTAAATAAATATAGGCTATCTATATATATAATGTTTAAGGATCATGTTTTAAGGACTCAACGTTTTTAAAAGTGTCTAAAATATCATAAAACCCATTCCATGATAAAAAAAATTTCATTAATATAAAACACATTAATGAATAAAAAAATATAATTAAAAAAACAGTACTAAAGATTGTTTATAATTAAATATTGAATAAATATTATATAAGGACCTGACCATAAACATTGCAAAATTTGAGTTAATACAGTAATTTACAATGAGAATATTTTTAATTTTAAATGTTTTAGAGAATTAGGACATAAATATTACATTACATATCAAAAATTAAAAAGTAGAATCTTCTGTTATGTTTCCATTATTTTCATAGAATAAAAACACTTAAAAAAGAAACATGGCTAGTTCCATGTTTTAGACAACATGACATTTCCATGATCCCATCCTTGACCTTATTCATCATTAAGTCCGATGAAAAACATTTAAAAAATATGGGATGTTCATAAAATGATCAATAAGATATATAAAATATTGGAAGAAAACAGTAGTCCATGAATACATACAAATCAATGATTTAATTCATTTCAATCTTAAAACAAAATATCTTTAGCATACATCACAAAATAATAAGATTTATTAATAACACATAAAAATAATATGTTATAAAGGTAACATATATAATACCTTAAAATAATTACATTGTAGATTTCATAGCTAAATAGGGAGTAAAATTTGGAATTACTATAAAAATACATTCCCCAAATATCTTAGTAGAAACATTAACATTTACCAATATCATGTTACCAAATGCATTGGAGAGATGTTGTGGGCTCTCCCACCGTATGATTATCACAGTACAACATGTATTTGTATACAATGCCCAATAACCCTAACATATTCATATCACATTAATAAATCATAACTAAAAGATAAAATTTCCACATTTCAATTTAAATATTTATTTTCATGATATTAACACAATAAATGCTTTATCAAACCATTTTTAAAAGCATTTAAAACAATTAGTAAATAGATTTTTGAATTAATGTGCCCCATACCATGTTGAATATTTTAAATCAACTAACATTGTGAAGCATAAATTTCTATATAAATCCTTAAAACCAATTTTGAAACATGGTCATTAATGAAAAATGTTTACAAGAATAAATTATTAAAACATTTAAATCAATATTTTGCAAAACGAGTCCCTTACCACAAGAGAAAATACATGAATTAAATTAATTAAAGAATAACATTAAACAAAGCCTATAATATCGTCAAAATTTGAAGATTGATGATATAATATGTCAATCTGGAGTATATACACTATATAAAAGTTAATTTTTGTATGGAAACAAATAAGTCTAAATGAAATATAAAATGAGATAAAGTCACCTACAAAGATTTTGTCCTTCGATTAAGGATAATTATCTGACATTATTATGTGTGAAAAATAAGAACAAACCCAATATAAGTTGATATTAATCGTAAAACAGTCATATTAAATTCACACATAGTCATATCCTAAAAAGACCAAGAAGTATTATTTTATCCCAAATAATAGAAATTGGTTTAACAAGATCTCGTATAGAAATTCAATAGCCTAACGACGTCACATGAAAATATAGAAAATGAGTTGATGAGGGAGAAATGGTTCACTAATTAAATTTAAAAAAATGTACAGATATAAGGATATAGAAGAACATATCCCAAATTAATAAAATAGAAATTAAAAGTCTTTATATAAATGGAGTCTTTGAATAGAAGATGAGGTTGAAAGATCCCTTACTAGTTTGGTAACATATGGAACATACACCACATGAAGGAAGAATCATACAATGAAGATGTAAATAGCCATAAATTATTGTATCTTACACAAATAATACAATCATGGTTATTAAATACACCACACAAAATAAATTTAGTTTAAAATATATCATGAATCCCACAAGAATATAAACTTAGATGAAAACCCCTTACCTCGTGTCGACATGACTCATTCTTTATTTAATATCCAGAATAATAAACTGAAAACATTTTCTAATTTATTAAGAAACTTTTTCTTATTTATAATTCTTTTTATATCACTTATTACCACATTTTAATAATTAAATAATCATTTACGTTTATAACAGTCATTTTTTCAATATTTGGTACTTGAGTCAAAATGAGCTTGTTAAAATTACTAATTGTCCATGTGGTCAAAAGTACATTATCTCCAGATTGTTATTAATGATTTGGATATAATTTATATAATATATATTTATCCAATTTATATATGTATTTATAATAGTAAATAACATTTGGAGATAAGAAATGAAATGCACCGTTCATGGAGTCGGTAAGTCGAATGTACACATAAACGCTACTTTGATTTCTATTTCATAATCAATGGAATGATATCATAATAATACATAGGTATATAAATATTCTAATACAATATATATGTTATATATGTTACTTATTTTCATAAATTCAACCCTTTATATGTTCCATTTATAGAATAAACGAGTCATATCCCTTTGAGGGGCGATAAATCTCACTTATTTAAATGAAATTATCGTATTTACACATTATAGAAACTGTAAAGGTATGACATAAATGAAAAATATATAATCATAGATATGGTATAAATATAATATAAAAATATATTTCCATTATAATTTCCACCATGATAAGAATTAGGAGATATTTGAACTATCATCGTTTCATGAGACAATAGTTTGAGGTCAACAGAAATAATATGTTAGTATCCATTAGATGGAGGTGTGTCAAACTGTATTTCCAATACTTCTAATAAAACATCCCTGTATGTGGATTATAATTTTTTTCTTATAAAATAATTGAATTAATAGATTTATGGGGGTGTAGATGGAAAATAAAAGATAATAACTTGGGAGAAACATTATCTTTAAATCAGGTAACTCCCTTTGGATTGAGCCAAACGTCTTTTATAGTGTGCCTTATCTTCATGGTAAGGCTACTAGATGGAAAAAGGGATATTGAGAGCTTATATGGGATGATGATTGATGAAAATGGTGTTTCAGGTATGTTTTAATGGGGTAGAAATGGTGGCCTTTTATAAGAGGGAGGAGGTTCTCTTTAAGAATGATTGAAAGTATTATATTATTATAAAATGAGTTTCATTTTTAAAAGGTCCAAATATATTTTAATTCAAATATAAGGGGTATATAAGTCCAAATAAAATAATCCAATAAGAATTGGACTTTTTGGGATATTTTTTAATCCTTGTCTTTTTTA
Organism: Viscum album; assembly: GCA_963277665.1. Taxonomy (NCBI): domain Eukaryota; kingdom Viridiplantae; phylum Streptophyta; class Magnoliopsida; order Santalales; family Viscaceae; genus Viscum; species Viscum album. The sequence continues at coordinate 1,973,934,153 of OY728132.1, forward strand.
TTTAACCATTTGATAAATTATCTAACCTTTACCATGTCCTCTTATATATTCATAATATATGGTTAATATATTTATTATTAAATTACAAGTGACCCAAAAAGGATCAACAATGACATTTTTAATATTTTATATTTTTATGGTAGAATCTTATATTTTAGGAATATATTATCATTTAATATATTCGTAATAATTTTAGAAAGACATTTATGTCAGTTTATAAACAATTCATATCATGTCATTAGAAAAATATATAACAACTTTATTATTAAAAAAACCATTATCAATTCAACGATTGCAAGTCATTATTATCCCTAAAATTCATGGATGTCATGAAAAGTTAAAAAATAAATTTACTGCAATATTTATAATCTCATTTATTTAAAACATTTATTAATGAGGTAATAATTAAATGATCATTGTTTCATAAATAAATTTATTTGTATAATGTCTAAAATATTAAAATAAAATACCATTATATAGAATATATTTTTAGATTTCAAAATAATATTTATAGTCAATAACAAAACATATATAACCCCATATTAAAATTGGTATACTAAAGGATATATGTTTGTGTTAATTTGGATTTACATTAACTTAATTAATTTATTGTGTCATTGTCACTCCAAAATAGGTCAATGGGGTCCCAAAATTGACCCAAGGATGTATATGGTCTGAAATAAATAATCCAATATGTTTTGGAAAGTCTAAACGAAATTTCATATTATGCTAATATTATTTTTTTCCATTATTTACCATATTATCCTTTTAACAATGGTAACTAAAATATTTAATGAAGTAAATATTCATTATATAACAAATAAAAGATACCTATTTACAAAATATGGACATACCGACACAAAATATGGAATCTTTTTTTCCAAATTCAAAAAATAGAAGTCATATAAATTAATTTAAAATAAATTCATGTCATCAAAACCAAAAAGCGTGTTTTTAAGAAATAATTATTATAAAAATATTGAAAATTTTTATATCAAATTTCAAATCGTAATTATTTCCAATGAATTAAATTCTATTTAATGGTTAATATATAATCTTAACAAATTTTGAACCATTTTAAATAACTATATAAATAAAAAAGATATATTATAAGAAAAGGACATTTTGAATTAAAATGCAGTATTTTTCACAATTCATTAAAAAATTAATTTTTTTTGAAAAATACAAAAAATTTACCCATAGTAAATATTGATGTCCTGATAATAAAAAAAGATTTTTATTTTGTCAAGTAGAAGATATAAATTTCATAAAAAATTAGATATCAAAAGGGTTCTCCATCAAAAGATGGTAAAATGACCTTTTAAAGAATATACGAGTATTCCCTGCTTAATATTGGATTCATTTTCATTTTAATTCTAAAAAATTTATTGTATATATATAAAGATATTTCAAAAAACATGTATAATCATATTTTAGTTAGTTCAGATCATTCCCACCAGTACAACAGATGTACGTTAACAACCATTTATAATAATAATATTATATTATATTTTTAGTATAACTCTATGTAGTGTGAAACATAAGATTTCAATGAAACTCGTTGTTGTGTATTAAGTACACCATAAAACATAGAATCCCATTTATAGTTAAATTAATATTTAGTTCAAAAATATTAATAAATATGAAAATGTCATATTATTTATTTAACTTGGATGTCACATGCTTCCCTATTTTGGAAATTGACTCCTCTAAATTTTAAAATTGTTTTTGGAAACATCACTGAAAGTCTGACATCTGAAAAAGAGTCAATAAAATGATCTCATTAAAAGAATGAAAGGGAAGTATAAAAATCACATGAGAAAAACCCATACTAGGATTTTATATAAGAAAAAATGTTTATCAAAGAGAAACTAAGTGTCAAGTTATAATATAGTGCAACATAAAACATGATTAGGAGTAATTTAGCATCCACAAAGTCACAAACATGTGATAGGTTAAACAGTATTTGGTTTCCTAGTTGTAAAACAAAACAGGTAACATTTTTGTTTTATGTTAACTTTCATAATGATAAAGAATTTATTTACGATATTGAATATGAACATAGGGAAATATTCATACCTTTCCAGTAGATTATAATCCCTTAATAAATTTCTTCCACAAACCCATATTTTATCCAAATGATAAGTATTCATGACGAAATTGTCAGAACTGAAGCACTAGAATCAACTTCTATAGAATCTCTTAATCCACCAAAGAAGAAATATATATTTCACATGTATTTTTTCATGACCCCCTCCCCACAAAGTGTACCCCTCCTGGGCCGAAAATGTGAGAAGGGAGATAATGACCCCCGAGTCCCGCCTCCAGTAGGCCTCGGGTTGGCGACTAGCGCCGAGGGTATAATACACACACAAATGGGAGGCATTACCCTCTAAGAGAACACATGCAGAAGAGAGAGATAGAATAGACTCCAACCAAATCCAACTCATAACTGAAAAAAAAGAAACACAAGTACATATATGAAATGTCATGCAAAAGTACTACAACTGAAAGGGAAAACTTAAAGTACCCAAAAGAATGTAAAACAGCAGTGACCACAAGCCCGAACAGCTCCTCCTCCAACCACAAGCTAGTAGTAACCAGCTTGATCTCCAACCTTCTCCAAGTGACCTGAAAAACAATTTATACATTCATAGGTTGAGTATAACAGTATACTCAGTAGGATCCTCCCCAAGCCTCTCGTGCAAAAGTAAAGAAAGAATGCTAAAGCCCAGTGAACAACAAGTGAAACTAACTCGTCACCTAAACTGGTATACTATGTTCCCAACCTCACCATGGCTACTCTCACTAAGTAACGCATACAAGAATATAGCATATAGTAAAGAATATCAAGGGTACCCTGCTACTACTTCCCCACTGGTTTTCCACTTTTCCCCAACAACATACGTCCTGTGCATCTCTCTCCAAAGGCATGCCCACAGACACCTGGGCTAAGCTCCTCAATCTGCACCTTGTGCACCACATAGGCTTGCCCGCAGACACCTGGGCAAAGAACCAAATCATCCTCACAACCAATGTAACCAGGTAGTTTCCTGGAGCCACCACAGCTCGTATAACGTGTATCATACATCGGGTATAATACCTCAAGCCATTACAGCCCATACTCCGAGTAAGGATCCTCAAGCCATTATAGCCTATACATGTTACACCTATAGTAGTCCATAGGATACTATATCCAGAATATATGTGTGGAAAATAACCACAAGCCATCACAACCCTCTACACACATATATGGGTAAAACTAAACACTGTGCCTACCAGCACAAAGATCTACCATGATAAGAGAGCGGGGCCAAAGGGGGTAGTCAGCCATTCAACCTCCCATCAGAATGTTGGGTAAAACACCCCCCATGGATCAGAATCCCAGTGGTGTCAGTTGACCTTACCGACAGGGTGGAGTAGCGTATAGAAACACAAAAAGTACAGAATATATAAGTAACTAACATCCACACTATGGGCATTACATAGTATTAAATACAACTACAGCTAACGTCTCTCAGACCCCAGGCTGCTACTTCTAAGACTAGGTATCCTATAAGCACACAACCATTGAAGAGATTTATTAGATTACTCCATTCTCATTTTACCTGTCCCATTGTACGTTAATTAATTGTTTAAACATTAATTAACCATGAGAAATTTACAACATTAAAATAAATTAGAATCACATTCAAAAACTGCTCCTTTTTAGGATTCACATAACTATTAAAATTCCAGCATCTCCATCCCCGTGGATTTCACCATTTAATCAAACATTCATTACAGAATTACTTTTCCACATTCCCAGGTATTCTAGATAAGCATTTTATGCATCTAAACACAATGGAGGCTCAACACGGTGAGTAGATATACTACCCGTCGAGTCTTTGCCGCCTATAGAAAGAGCATATACCCATTCTCCCTCGGAAGGCTAAACACGGAAAGCACGTGGCATACCCTGTGCATCTTCGCCTCCTTCGGAAGAAGGGTAGCAAGACCAGCTGCCTTGAGCAGTGGGGAAAAGAAAATTAGATTAACATTCAAGAAAACCGCAAGCAACCAGCAACCACATCCATCACATTCCATCACCCCCGGTGTCCTCCCCGACACCCACATGCATAAACCGATGCATCTCACCACACTAGGCGTCATATGCTGCCACAACCACAAGGCCTCCATGCCTCCACATATCACAACAGCCAACCAGGCTCACATCACAGCACAAGCATCAGGAAAACAAACATCACATCATGGGATCTTGACCCTTTAACAAACAAGAGGGTAACTCAGAACCCTTTTATAAATTCCCACATAATATGTTCTCTAATCCATATTGAATTGGAAGATTAGTTATTCGTAGGTTCCAATCATAGATACCTAATCAGCAAGCTATCACAATTAAATAACCATGCTTACTTCCCTAATTTGATTATCCTCAAATTTGAACAACTACAACAACAGCAATAACCAGATTAATTTACATGCCTCTTTATCTTTAGCCAATTAATTCCATCTTTACGTTCATTATCAATTTCTATCATGAAAGAACAAAAAATCAAAGAAAACATAGATATCACTATATCTAGGAAAAAATGAGGCAAACCGTTATCACGGTACAAAGCAACAACATGTGATCAACCAATTCTTTTAATACGGTTCAAGTATTTAATTAGGTCAATTTCATTGTGATCCAAAGGGTTAAATCATGCTAATTCTACAGTTGCACATAAACAATTAGAGAAGCCATGAATCTCCTACCTCGAAGATTTCTTGACGTCCTTTATCCACACAGCGGGCCATAATCCTTCTCTCGGGGCAACTTATATGGAAGAATGATCGACACAGCTTGGTTGCATCAAAAACAGAGCAGAACCAATCCTAGGAGTAAAGATTGATTTTGCAACTCCTACGGAAAGGATTGAAAGGTTATAGTGCCTCTAAGTTGAGAACAAAGGGAAAGAACAAGGGAGAATGATATCTCATCCCTTTTTATGATTTAACGAGGTGACAGTTTAAGATCCGGTTAATTATCCATTAAAAACGGATCGCATTAACCCATGCGGTTTGACCAAGTAAAACATTCCAAGCCTTTGGAATAATTAATATAGGATTTATGAAATTTGAATCGGCCTTAAGAGCCCTTAAAATAAGGCTTTAAATGTATTTTACATTAAAGGAAACGTAAAAAAGGGCAAAACTGTAGGAGTCTGGAAACACTGTTCACCCACCGTTACTGTACATGGAACCAATCTATGAAACCGATCTGTGAAATTGATCTGTGAAATTGTTCTGTGAAACTGATCTGTCACACCGATATGTGAAACCGATCTGTGAAACTGATCTGTCGCACCGATCTGTGAAACGGATCTGTCACACCGATCTGTGAAACCGATCTGTGAAACTGATCTGTGAAACGGATCTGTCACACTGATATATGAAACCAATCTTTGAAACTAATCTATCACACCGATCTGTGAAACCGATCTGTGAAACTGATCTGTCACACCGATCTGTGAAACCAATCTGTGAAACCGATCTGTGAAACCGATCTGTCACACTGATCTGTGAAACCGATCTTTGAAACTGATCTGTCACACCGATCTGTGAAACTGATCTGTGAAACCGATTTGATAAGTCACACCGATCTGTGAAATCGATCTGTGAAACCGATCTGCGAAACCGATCTGTCAGACCGATCTGTGAAACTGATCTGTCAGACCGATCCGTGAAACCGATCTGTCAGACCGATCTGTGAAACTGATCTGTGAAACCGATCTGTCAGACCGATCCGTGAAACCGATCTGTCAGACCGATCTGTGAAACCGATCTGTCAGACCGATCCGTGAAAACGATCTGTCAGACCGATCTGTGAAACCGATCTGTCAGACTGATCTGTGAAACTGATCCGCCACACCGATCTGTGAAACCGATCTGCCCCACCGATCTGTAAAACTGATCTGTGAGACCGATCTGTCAGACCGATCGGTGAGACCGATATGTCAGTCCGATCGGTGAGACCGATATGTTAGACCGATCTGTTACTATTCATAAAACATGGAACATTGTTCACAGAACTGGAAAATTGGCAAAGTGTTGGGGATAAGTCCCCTTGACCTCCCAGAACACATCCCACACCAACATTTTACAAAGTAATGGACCAGAGAGGTCTGGGCCATTACATTAGATACCTCTCAAAACATTCTCATCCTCGAGAATTAAAAGCCAACCCAGAAGAAAAGAGGGGTCCGAACAACCACCCCATAAGATACCTCTCAGGGGAAAACCACCATGAGTTGTTCAAAAGCTGGAACAAAACTACGACATTTGAGAGTATGGAAACAAACAATTCATAACCAAACAATTCAAACATGACATCACATCAAATGTATATAAATAAAACATGAAAGGTCCAACCACAAATAAAACATCATTAAATGAAAGGAGTTAAACATTAAACAACTCTGGGTACTGAGCACGTATTTGTGACTCACGCTCCCAGGTACTCTCCTCCAAGGCACCGTGTCACCACAAGACATGAACCAAGTGGATAGAACGCCCACACAACACCTTCTCCTTACGGTCTTAGATCTCCACAGGTCGCCCCTCGAAGGATGCATCATCATCAATATCGATCTCTCCCCAATCGATAACATGAGATTCATCATGAAGGTTACTACGGAGCTGAGATACATGGAAAAAATCATGTACCCAACTCATTTGAGGGGGAAGTGCTACTCGATACGCCACACCTCCAACTCGACCTGAAACCTCGAAGGCCCAACAAAACGGGGAGAAAGCTTACTTCCGCGACCAAACCTTCGCTTCCCACAACGGGGAGTCACCTTTATAAACACCTGATCCCCAACATTAAACTCTAAGGGTCTCCTTCTTTGATCAGCATAAGATTTTTGATGATCTTGTGCTGTCTTCATCCTCTCACGAATCACCTGAACCATCTCTGTTGTATTCTGCACTAGTTCTGGTCCGAGAATTGCGGACTCTCCGACCCCAGTCCAGCACAATGGAGAACGACATGGCCGGCCATACAAAGCTTCAAACGGCGCCATACCGATGGTCGAGTGAAAACTATTATTGTATGAAAACTCTACCAAGGGTAAGTGCTTCGTCCATGAACCTCCAAAATCAAGAACACAAGCGCGCAACATGTCTTAAAGAGTCTGGATTGTTCGCTCTGTCTGACCATCCGTTTGAGGATGAAAAGCAGTGCTAAGGCACAGTTGAGATCCAAAATCATGTTGGAGACCTCTCCACACCCTAGAGGTAAAATGAGGATCTCGATCAGAAATGATCGTCTTAGGAACTCCGTGAAGCCTCACCACCTCCTCCCGATACTACCTCGACAAAACCACCACTGAGCTCGACTCCTTGATTGCTATGAAGTGGGCCGATTAAGTTAAACGATCCACTACCACCCATATAGCATCATGCCCTCCTGGAGATCAAGGTAAAACTGTAACAAAGTCCATTGAGATGTCCTCCCACTTCCACTGAGGAATCTCTAAGTGTTGGAGAAGACCACCAGGAACACGGTGTTCGGCCTTCATCTTCAGGTAGACTAAACATTGAGACACACATTCTGCAACTGTACGCATCAGCCCAGGCCACCAAAACTGACTCCTCAAGGATCGATACATCTTCGTCACACCAGGATGTACCGCCAAGGGTGAACTATGGAACTCTCGGAGAACCGTCTCGTGCATCGCCAAGGGAACAAAAATCCTTCCATGATACAACACTCGGTGTTGTTCATCCTCCGACCAACCATCAGGGGCCTCACCACATACAACTCTTTCTTTCCAACTTCCACCTCTAGATCACCCAACTAAGACTCTTCCACCTTTTTCATCAGGTATGACTGCACCATCATCTGGAAAGGACAACCTCTTCCCCCAACTTCTCCCATATCAAGATGCAAAGCTGATAGCTCTTCCATTACTCTCCATGAATCACCAGATTCACGTACAACATCATTACGTGACTTTTGACCTAATGCATCAGCTACAACGTTACCTTTTCCAGGTGTATACGATATTTCAAAGTTGTATTCCTGCAATAACTCCATCCACCGACGCTGCCTCAAGTTCAAGTCATGTTGGGAGAAAACATACCTCAAACTCTTATGATCGGTGAAAACCACAAAGCGCGCGCCAATGAGGTAATGTCTCCACAACTTCAGCGCAAACACCATGGCTGCCAACTCAAGATCATGGGTGCCATAGTTGCGTTCAAGGGGACGCAACTACCGAGACCCATAAGAAACAACTGACCTCTGCTGCATGAGAACACAGCCTTGCCCCAGATGTGAAGCATCACAGATAAAATCAAACTGGACTCCCTCTGCTGGAAGAAAAAGGACTTGAGAACTTAGCAACTTCTCCTTTAGATATTCGAAAGATGCCTGACACTGATCAGTCCATATGAACACTTGATCCTTCTTGGTCAAAGCTGTCAGAGGAGTCGTAACTTGGGAGAAATTAGCCACAAACCTCCTATAATAGCCTGCGAGACCAAGGAAACTTCGCACCTCTGAAACAGTCATAGGGGCTGGCCAAGACACCACTGCTTCTATCTTCGAAGGATCCACACCTACTCCCTGTTGGGACACAACATGTCCCAAGAAATGAACTTCTTGATCCCATAAATCACACATGAACAACTTCCCAAACAACCGATGTTGGCGAAGAACTCCCAAAATGTCTCGTAGATGCTCTACATGCTCCTCTTCAGATGTGGAGTACACAAGGATGTCGTCGATGAAAACAACAAAAAACATGTCCTGGAATTCACGGAACATATCACTCATCGAACCCATGAAAACAGCTGGAGCATTTGTCACGCCGAATTTCATTACAACAAACTCATAATGCCCATGACGATAGCGGAAAGCAGTCTTCGGGATATCCTCATCCTTTACACGCATCTGATGATATCCTGACCGCAAGTCTATCTTTGAAAACCAACTTGCACCCTTCAGTTGATCGAATAGGTCATCAATCCGTGGGAGAGGATAGCGGTTCTTTATTTTCACTTTGTTTAACTGACGATAATCGACGCACAACTGCAAACAGCCATCAGCCTTTTTCACAAACAAAACTGGTGCTCCCCAAGGTAACACACTTGGCCAAAAAAAAAACACACTGCAACAGACCATCGAGCTGAATACATAGCTCTCGTAACTCAGAAGGGGCCATCCTATACGGCGACATAGAGATAGAAGATGCTCCTGGCTGTAGCTCGATCCCAAACCCGATCTCTCGTCGAGGGGGTAAGGATACAACCTCTTCTAGAAAGACATCAGGGAACTCATCTACGACCCTAGGAAATGCCAGCTGTTGAACCTCTGATGAAATCAGCGTCATCCCAGGCATCATGGACGATAAGGATGGAACTCGTCTATGACTCATCCGAGGATCTCTCTAACCAACAAACACTACTTCCTCTCCATATTCATCAAAGAAAACGACCTTATTCCTGTAGCAATCCACAATAGCCAGCACCAAATACAACCATTCCATGTCGAGGATGACATCATATGGTTGTATTCGTAAACATAGGAAATCTCCCCAAGAGCGGTGATGCCCAAACACTAGCTCACAGTCTCTACATACTTCAAACAAGCTAGCTCGACCTCTAACTGGCGTAGTCAATGCCAAGGGAACTGGAAGCCTCTCTACCTCAAGTCCCAAAGCGTGGACAAGGGTAGGGGATATAAAGGAGTGTGTCGCTCCTGAATCAAACAAGGCATACACCAAGGTAGAAAACAAGCAAAGGGTACCTCGGACGACGTCTGTCTCGCCTGGAGCTGGCAACGCTAGAGCATGAAGCTGACCACGACCACCTCCACGGCCTCTCTGACCCTAATGACGACAACCACCCCGGCCGCGCTCTTCTATCTGAGGTCGGGGAGCATCATGGGGTTGTCCTCTGCCTGCTCCATTGACCCTCTGGTGATCTAAAGCTGGTGCAACTTGCAGCTGCTGCCTCGGCTGGAACTGCCTCAATGGAGGAACCTGGAGTGGAGCGCTTGGTGCACGATGACTTCTCTGAATAGTTGGGAACTCCCGCTGCTAATGACCACGATCACCACAAGAAAAACAAGCGCCTGATCCCTTGGCATTGGCCTGAGAGTTTCTGCCTCCGGAGAAACGAGATGGGAAGGGCTGGGACCTACCCCCAGGTGAACGGAAACTCTTCTATCCTGAAAACCGAGAACCCCGGACCATAGTTCTGCTTCGTGAGGAATCATGAATATTCCCATCTCGTGATGATCCAGTCCTAGACAAAGTCCTCTCAACAACCTCTTCCCTCACCAGCACCTCTAGATATGTCTTCAGCATAAATGGGGTGACCTGGAGCTGGATCTCCGGACGCAAAGCCTCCTCGAAATGCCTCGCCCTGGCCTCATCATCTGGTAACAGGTCTGAAGAATATCGTAGAAGGTTCCTGAAACGGATTCCAAACTCCCGAACACTGGATCTCCCCTGTCGAAGGGTAAGAAGCTCCTGGCGACTGGACGCCTTCGCAGTCGACGAAAGAAACTCGACTCTAAACCTGTCTCGAAACTCCTCCCATGAGATTGCTGACTCCTCACGATCACCGAGGAACAAGAACCACCATTGCCTCACTGCTCCACGCAGCATCGTCACAGCCATGGACACCCAATGTTCCTTCTGATCACGAATCGAACTGAAGCCTATCTCGACCCCCACCAACCAGTCTTCTGTGACTGCATCTGAAACGGAGCCCTCATACTTCTGTAGACTCTGGAGCCGGAACTCTTGGAGTTTCTTCATCCATTTTTCGTCGTCGTAAACCTCTACCTGACGGCGATCTGCTGGAACAGCCTGCTGGGCATCTTCTGCGCAAACCTGATGAGGAAGTCAACCTGGAGCCATACCTGTAAAATAACAACTGTTAGAGCTCCTAAGCCTGGAATATGGAAGACTCAACATTAATTAATTGTTTTGTTTTATTATTATTATTATTATTTTTATGTTACCTATCCCATGGTCTACCCATTCAAACGCAGGTGCAAAGAATAATGATGCATGATCCTTTCCTAGGTCTCTACCCTACAACCAGTATCTCTTTGGTTAGTAGCCATCGTAAACTTAATGGTCCATGCAACAGATCATAGGGGGACCTGAATGCCTATGTCTCTGCAAGTCTCCAGTGTTTAACCCACTTTCTAAACATGAATGACACCGTTTCCCTACCATCCCATGCATCATCACCTGAGCCTAACTCCAAACTCCATCCTATCCCTCAACAAGACCTCTGATACCACTCTATCACGACCCCCTCCCCACAAAGTGTACCCCTCCTGGGCCAGCAATGTGAGAAGCGAGATAATGACCCCCGAGTCCCGCCTCCAGTAGGCCCCGGGTTGGCAACTAGAGCCTAGGGTATAATACACACACAAAAGGGATGCATTACCCTCTAAGAGAACACATGAAAAAGAGAGAGATAGAATAGACTCCAACCAACTCCAACTCATAACTGAAAAAAAAAAGAAACCGAAGTACATATATGAAATGTCATGAAAAAGTACTACAAATGAAAGGGAAAACTAAAAGTACCCAAAAGAAAGTAAAACGGCAGTGACCACAAGCCTGAAGAGCTCCTCCTCCAACCGCAAGCTAGTAGTAACCAGCTTGATCTCCAACCTGCTCCAAGTGACCTGAAAAATAGTTTATACATTCATAGGGTGGGTATAACAGTATACTCAGTAGGATCCTCCCCATGCCTCTCGTGCAAAAGTAAAGAAAGCATGTTAAAGCCCAGTGAACAACAAGTGAAACTAACTCGTCACCTAAACAGGTATACTATGATCCCAACCTCACCATGGCTACTCTCACCAAGTAACGCATACAAGAATATAGCATATAGTAATGAATATCAAGGGTACCCTCCTACTACTTCCCCACTGGTTTGCCTCTTTGCCCCAACGACATACGTCCTGTGCATCTCTCTCCAAAGGCTTGGCCGGAGACACCAGGGCTAAGCTCCACAATCTGCACCTCGTGCACCACATAGGCTTGCTCGCAGACACCTGGGCGAAGCACAACACTGTCCTCACAACCAAAGTAACCAGGTAGTTTCCGGGAGCCACCACAGCTCGTATAACGTGTATCATACAACGGGTATAATACCTCAAGCCATTAAAGCCCATACTCTGAGTAAGGATCCTCAAGCCATTATAGCCTATACACGTTACACCTATAGTAGTCCATAGGATACTATATCCAGAATATATGTGTGGGAAATAACCACAATCCATCACAGCCCTCTACACATATATATGGGTAAAACTAACAACTGTGCCTACCAGCACAAAGATCTACCAACAGAAGAGAGCGGTGAAAAAGGTGGTAGTCAGCCATTCAACCTCCCATCAGAATGTTGGGCAAAACACCACCCGAGGGCTCAGAATCCCAGGGGTGTCAGTTTCCCTTACCGACAGGGTGGAGTAGCGTATAGAAACACAAAAAGTACAGAATATATAAGTAACTCACATCCACACTATGGGAATTACCTAGTCTTAAATACAACTGCAGCTAACGTCTCTCAGACCCCAGGCTACTACTTCTAAGACTAGGTATCCTATAAGCACACAACCATTGAAGAGCTTTATTAGATTACTCCATTCTCATTTTACCAGTAACATTGTACGTTAATTAGTTCTTTAAACATTAATTAACCATAGGAAATTTACCACATTAAACTAAATTGGCATCACATTCAAAAACTGCTCCTTTTTAGGATTCACATCACTATTAAAATTCCAGCATCTCCATCCCCGTGGATTTCACCATATAATCAAACATTCATTACAGAATTATTTTTCCACATTCCCAGGCATTCTAGAAAAGCATCCTATGCTTCTAAACACAAAGGATGCTCAACACGGTGAGTAGATATACTACCCTTCGAGTCCTTGCCGCCTATAGAATGAGCATATACCCATTCTCCCTCAGAAGGCTAAACACGGAAAGCACATGGCATACCCCATGCGTCTTCACCTCCTTCGGAAGAAGGGTAGCAAGACCAGCTGCCTTGAGCAGTGGGGAAAAGCAAAGTAGATTAACATTCAAGAAAACCGCAAGCAACCAGCAACCACATCCATCCCATTCCATCACCCCTGGTGTCCTCCCCGACACCCACATGCATAAACCGATGCATCTCGCCACACTAGGCGTCCTCCGCTGCCACAACCACAAGGCCTCCATGCATCCACATATCAAAACATCCATACAGGATCACATCACAGCACAAGCAGCAGGAAAACAAACATCACATAGTGGGCTCTAGACCCTTTAACAAACAAGAGGGTAACTCAGAACCCTTTTAGAAATTCCCACATAATCTGTTCTCTAGTCCATATTGAATTGGCAGATTTGTTATTCGTAGGTTCCAATCATGGATACATAATTAGCAAGCTATCACAATTAAATATTCATGCTTACTACCCTAATTTGATTATCCTCAAATTCGAATAACTACATCAACGGAAATAACCAGATTAATTTACATGCCTCTTTATCTTTAGCCAATTAATTCCAACATTACGTTCATTATCAATTTCTATCATGAACGAACAACAAATCAATGAAAACATAGATATCACTATATCTAGGAAAACATGAGGCAAACCGTTATCACGGTACAAAGCAACAACATGCGATCAACCAATTATTTTAATCCGGTTCAAGTATTTAATTAGGTCAATTTCATTGTGATCCAAAGGGTTAAATCATGCTTATTCTACAGTTGCACATAAACAATTAGAGAAGCCATGAATCTCCTACCTCGAAGAGTTCTTGATGTCCTTTATCCACACAGCGGACCACAATCCTTCTCTCGCGACAACTTATGTGGATGAATGATCGACACAGCTTGGTTGCATCAAAAAAGAGCTGAACCAATCCTAGGTGTAAAGATTGATTGTGAATCTCCTATGGAAAGGATTGAAAGGTTATAGTGCCTCTTAGTTGAGAACAAAGGGAAAGAACATGGGAGAATTATATCTCGTCCCTTTTTTAAGATTTAACAAGGTGACAGTTTAAGATCCGGTTAATTCTCCATTAAAAACGGATCGCATTAACCCTCGCGGTTTGACCAAGTAAAACATTCCAAGCCTTGGAAATAATTAATATAGGATTTATGGAATTTGAATCGGCCTTAAGAGACCTTAAAATAAGGCTTTAAATGTATTTTACGTTAATGGAAACGTAAAAAAGGGCAAAACTGTAGGAGTCTGGAAACACTGTTCACCCACCGTTACTGTACATGAAACCGATCTGTGAAACTGACCTGTGAAACTGATATGTGAAACTGATCTGTCACACCGATATGTGAAACCGAATTGTGAAACTGATCTGTCACACCGATCTGTGAAACCGATCTGTGAAACCGATCTGTGAAACTGATCTATCACACCGATCTGTGAAACTGATCTGTCACACCAATCTGTGAAACTGATCTGTGAAACGGATCTGTGAAACTGATCTGTCACACCGATCTATGAAACCGATCTGTGAAACTGATCTGTCACACCGATCTGTGAAACCGATCTGTGAAACCAATCTGTGAAACTGATTTGTCACACTGATCTGTGAAACCGATCTGTGAAACCGATCAGTGAAACCGATCTGTCACACCGATCTGTGAAACCGATCTGTGAAACGGATCTGTCACACCGATCTGTTAAACCGATCTTTGAAACCGATCTGATATGTCACACAGATCTATGAAACCGATTTTTGAAACCGATCTATGAAACCGATCTGTGAAACCGATCTGTCAGACTGATCTGTGAAACCGATCTGTCAGACCGATCCGTGAAACTGATCTGTCAGACCGATCTGTGAAACCGATCTGTGAAACCGATCTGTCAGACCGATCTGTGATATCGATCTGTCAGACCGATCTGTGAAACCAATCAGTCACACCGATCTGTGAAACTGATCTGTGAGACCGATCTGTAAGACCAATCGGTGAGACCGATCTGTCAGACCGATCGGTGAGACCGATCTATTACTGTTCATAAAACTGGAAACACTGTTCATAGAACTGGAAAATTGGCAAAGTGTTGGGGATAATTCCCCATGACCTCCCAGAACACCTCCAACAAAAAAATTTCACAAAGTAATGGACCTGAGAGGTCTGGGCCATTACATATTTATACATTATCCAAAACCAAAAATGTATAGTTAAAGATCATATAACCGCAAAAAATGAAAATCCTTTATAAAAAGAATTATTACTCTTAATCATCAAAATTCAACAAATAGTTCCTTGAGTTCATCAAAGGCCATTCAATACACCATTATCCATAAAATTATTTAATATAATTCAAACTAATATTTTAACCCAAAACTCAAGTGATAATGATCACAGAGTATTCCATGATAAATAAAAAAATTTATCTATAAATAACATCGACTACTCTTAATGTCTTAAAATAATGTGTAATCAACCAAATCAAATATTATTTATGATAGTTTTATCATTTAAATAAAAACAAAAATAATTACATGTCAAAAATAAGAAAAAGAATCATCTAAAATAATATTTCAAATGTTACCCAACAAATGAGATCCCATAGTATTCTATTTACCTTAATCATAATTATCCTCAAAAGTGATATCATCTTAAAAAATAATCTTTATAACTTAATCACTGAATAGTTTTACTATATTAAGGATATCAACTTGATAAAACATATGTTCCCAAAATAAACTTATACTTGATCCATAATTCATTTAACTAAAAAGATTAAGTATGACTTACCAGGGACTCTATGTAGGCTAGTCGTAATCGATGTTCCCTTATCACCCATCGGATGTGGGTTCGATTCATACATCCTTGCCGGATATGACAAGTTGTCACCCATATTACAGGATGTCCTTTTTATAAAACTCAAAAGTAACTTACATAGGTTCTTAAATAAAATGTTTAATTATACCTTTAATTTTCATCCTAATATATTAATACTTAAACATCTTATATATTTCCAAATTTTTCATCTCTATATGTTAAAATAAAACTATTCCAAATAGAAAGAAAATCATTCCTAGATCACGGTATCCATATGGTTTCATCAGCATCATGTTCACATAGGTATATTGTTAATGAATTACAAAAATGATTTAGAGTTCCTTCAAAATAATTTCATCATTCTTTCAAATACCCCTTGTAAAACATGTGTAATATGGGTGTTCGTAGAAAAATATTTTCAAAAAATAATCATGAATAACATATAATTTCAAAAAATCAAATAAAATGTAATTTTTATAGAACAGTCAAACCATGATTGAGTTGAAACATTCAATAAATGGTCCTTTTAAAATACCATAAATATGTTATAAGAGACTATATTGTAATTGAAAATATAAGTATGTTGTGGAAGGGTATACTTCTTATTCACATTTTAAAAATCATTATATGCATCACAATCTTGTGATAAGGTAAAATATTTGAAAATTCATTGATAATATTATCCATTCTTGAAAATATTAGAATATCATGAAAATAGAATTTGATTAAATAAAAAACATGATCCATAATGATATCGTGGAATGTAGAGGTGTTTAATATCTCAAACAACTTCTTGTAAGTGAGTTTTATGCTAGAAAAAGTTTTACAATAATATGGAAATGACATTGAAATAATTATTTCTAGAATGTCATTTGGAAGGGTTAGGAATGTTTTTTGAGATCCTATAAATTCAAATTGTAACTGAAATTCAACAAATTGAAAAAGTTAAAAAAAAATAATTTAACTAATATAACAGACACTAGGACAAACCATGTGTTTAACAAAAACATTTGATCCAAAAATTAGTATTAACCTCCCTCTGATACCAACTATATTTACATGGACTTTAACATTACACAATTTGAGTTTAGTAAATAATTCACATTGAGGATATTTTTATGTTTAGTGTTTTAGAGAATTAGGGCATAACTATTACATTAAATCTCAAAAATTACAATGTAGACACTTTTACTCAGTTTTAATTTTTTCATAAAATAATTTCTCTTAAATAATGAAACATTTCTATTTCCATGTTTTATAAATCCTGACTTTTCCATGATCACATTCTTGACCATATTCATCTTTATATCTTGTGAAGAAGATTTCAAAAACATATAATGGGAATAAAAAGATCAGTAAGGTATATAAGATAAGGAAGGAAAACATTAATCCATGAATACATATATATCATGGAACGAATACAATTACATCTTAAAAAAAAATTATCGCTTCATCATACCCCACAAAATCATAAGAATTATGAATAACACATAGAAATCATAAATCATAATAGTAACTTTGGGAATCCATTAAATACATATATTGTATCTTTCACATCTACATACAAGGTTACATTTGGAATTCTCGTCATACTATATTCCCAAAATCTCTTAGGAGAAACATTAACTTTTCCATCCATCATTTATCCTAATTCATTAGAGATCTATCTCAGGCTCACCTACCTTATGATTATCACACAACAACCTATATGCATAAACAATGCCCAATAACCCTAATATTTACAAAACACATAAAACAAGTATAATTGACGGATAAAATCTTCACATTTCAAACACAATATATAATTTCAAGATACATACATAATCAATGATTTATCAAACTATATTCATTTCCATTTTAAACATTTAATAAAAGAATATTTATATCAATGTGTCGCATAAAACATTGAAGATTTTAAAAGATGTAAAATTATAAAACCTTAATGTACATTAAAATACATAAATTTTTTTAATACATAGTCATTAATAAGAAATATTTATTAGACTAAATATATTAAACATTTAAAAAAATTGTTAAAATTTCTTTTACCACATGATGAAATTCCTGAAAAGAAAAAATTACATAATAACCATAAATAAACTTATAATATCATGATAATAAGGTAATTCGTGATATAATTTTGAAAATTTCGTTGTATACAAATATAAAAGTGAATTTTTGTATAATAACAAAATAATTCTCAATGGAATGTACAATGAGAAAAAGTCCCTTTGAAAGGACATATCCATAGATTATGGATAAAAAAATGAGATAATTATGTTTCAAAAATAACAATACACCCAATATATGTTGATATTAATTATAAAACAATCATATTACATTCATACATATTCATATCACTAAAACATAAATAAGTAGTTGTTTAACCCAAATAATTGAAATTGGGTTAAGAAGTTATCTTAAAGAAATTCGATAGCTTAATGACATCAATTGAAAATTTTAAAAAAATGTTGATGATAGAGAAAATGTTATCTCATCACATGGACATAAAATGTAAAAAAATAAGAATTAAGAATAACATATACAAATAATAATAAATTGGGATTTAAAAGACATTATATAAAATATGACTTTGAAGAAAAGTGAATGGTGAAAGGTTCCCTTTCTGATTAGGTAACTTATGAAACATGAACCCTATGAAGGATGTATCACACAATGAAGATGTAAAAAGCCAAAAATTAATGTATCATAGATAATAAATACAATAATTTGAAATAAATTCACCACAAAAAATAAAAATAGTGTAATATATATGCTGAATCTCACAGGAATAAAATGTTAGAAGAAAACCACTTACCTTGTGTACGACATGACACATTCCTTCTTTATTCACTCAAATAATTCACTAAAATTAACTTATAATTGATTCAAAACATTTTTCATGTTTATTACTCTATTTATATCACTTATTACAACATTATAAAATTTACATAATCATTTAATTTAATAATGGTTGTTTTTTAGATATTTGGTACATGAGCCAAAATCAGCTAGATTAAATTATAAATTGTACATGTGATAAAAAATACATTATCAGAAAGATGATATTAATTATTTTGATATCATATATATCATAAATATGCAGTATATATAGGTATTTATAATAGTAAAAAACATTTGTAGGTAAAAATGAAATTCACTATTCATAGACACGGTATGTCGTACGTACACATGAACAATAATTTTATTCTTATTTCATATTTCATGTAATAAAAACATAATAATACATAGGTATATTATAATTACTATGTAATATACTTTGTATATATGTTACATAAGTTCATAAATTACATCCTTTATATGTTTCATGTATAGATTGAAAGAGTCATATAATTTATAGGGGGCATTAGTCTGCACTTCTTCATATGAAATTATAGTATTTACCCATTTTGGAAAATATAATGTTATTCTATAAATGAAAATTAAAGAAGAATATAAACTATATAAATATAATATATAAATACAATGTCATCATAATGGCCACCATGATAGACGGTACGAAATATTTGAAAATTTATTGTTTCAAATGGTTGTAGTACACAGTCCACAAAAATAATATGTACATATCCATTTAATGGAGGTGCATGGAGGTGTAGTTGTAATACATCTGATAAAAAATTCATAGTATATTCACGATAATATTTTTTTATAAAAGAATAGAATAAATATATTTTAGGGGATTGGATAAGGAAAATAAAAGAAAATAAGTTGAAAGAAGACGTTGCTTTTAAATCAGGTAAATACATTTGGTTTGAACCAAATGATATTATTGAAGTTTTTTCTACCCAAGGTAAGGCTTTTAATATAAATAAATGGATTATTGGATATTATTATGGATGATTTTGGATGATCCAAGGGGCTTGAGAGGTGTGTTAAATGGTTTGGAGATGGTGGCCTTTTACAAGAGGCAGGAGGCGATCAATTGAAATGATTGAATGAATTATTTTATTATAAAATTTGTTTTGGATTCAAATGGTCCAAAAAATATTTAATAAAAATATATGGGGAGTATATGTCTAAAATATCATTCAATAACAATTGAAAATTTTTTGGAAATTTTTTATTCCATACCCTTTTTATATAACCCTTTGCTACCTTATTTTACATTTACCATGTCATCGTATATATTCATACTATATGGTTAATATATTTAATATATAATTCCAAGAGACCCAAATTGAATAATTAAAGAAATTAGTAATATTATATATTTCCATTGGATGAATATTACATTTTAGGTCTCTTTTATCATTTAATAAAATATTAATTATTTTAAAATATCATTTATGTCAGTTTATAAACTATTCATATATAATCTTTTAATAAAATTAAAAAATTTATAATTATGAAAAACCTTCATTAATTCAAAGATAACAAGTCATTATTATACCAATAATTATTATGTGTAATGAAAAGTTTAAAAATAATATTAAATTAATATTAATATTCTCATTTGTTTAAAATAATCATTAACGAGGTTATCATTATATCATCATTGATTCATATATAATTTTTTTTATTTAAAGTATAGAATTTATAAATAAAATACCTTGATGTATGAAAGTGTGTTAGATTTTATATTTTTATTTATATTTTAAAAGATCACTTATATAACCCCATATAATAATTGTTTTACTGGATTATTGATGATTATTTTACTTTTGTTATTACATAAAATTAATTAATATAAAGTGTTATGATCACTCACATGTGGCACCATAGGGTCCACAAATTGACCCAAGGATTCTATTGGTCTGAAAAACCATATAAAATAGTGTTAGTATAAGTGTATGAGTTATTTAATAATATTATTATATTACTTTTTTAGCCTTTTTTACCAAATTTAACTTTAAACCATGGTAGATAAAATATTTACAGAAGTCAATATTCATAATGTCATAAAATAAAAGTGACCTATTTAGAAAATTTGGGCCTCTTTATTCCATATATGAAATCTATTTTTTCAAATTAGATACACATATGTGGATGAAATTAATTTAAATGTAATTCTGGGTTTCATAATCGAAAACCGTGTTTTTAAAAACAGTAGCTATCAAAAGTTTGACATTTGTTTATGTCAAATTTAATGGTAAGATTACATCCAATGACCATAATTGGATTAAAATATAAAAATATATTGCAATAACTCTTTGAAACTCTTTAAAATAAAAAACATACTACATAAAAAATAGATGGAAAGGCGGTTTTTGAAAATAAATGCAGTATTTTCACTATTCATTAAAAATTTAACTTTATCAAAAAATATCTAATATTTCCACAAAGTAAGCTTTTATTTCCCGAATCTAAATAATATTTTTATTTATTCTAATAGAATATATAAAAGTTAATGAACCCAGATTTAAAAAGGGATCTCCATCAAATTGCTACAAAACAACCTTTTAATGAATATTAGAGTATTTCAAGCTTAATGTTGGATTTGTTCTCATTTAAAGCCTCTAAAATTTAATGGAAAACAGTAAAGACATTTTAAAAAAATTTATAATCATATTATAGTTAGTTCTATTCATTCTCACCAATATACTGATTATTCATTAACTAACATTTAAAATAACAATATTATATTATTATTTTCATTATTACTCAATGTTTTGTGATACGTAAGATTTCAATGAAACGAGTTGTTGCGTATCAAGTACACTATTGAACAAAGAATCCCATCTAAAGTGAAATTAATATCTAATTTACAAATATTAATAAAAATTAAAATGTCGTATTTCTTTTTTACCGGGGATATTACATTTTATTTATGATTCTAATGTTATAATGTTTTTTGGAAAATAATTATAAAAAGTATACAATATCATTTAAAATTATTTCATTTGTTTTTTTGAGTTATGACTATTAAAAAGACTACAAGTAATCAATCATTGATTAAAACTAGAATTTGAAATTGTATATGAATAGAAAATTAATTAATAATAAACAGAATAACAAATTTGAATTTATGGAATGTTTTTCTAATGTAATTGCATGTGTTTGAAAAAAATCACTCATATTAGTTAATAAAAAATACATATAATATAAGATATTATATAAACATCGAATAATTATTCATATGACTATTATCTTATTAATACTATCTCATTTAATTACACTACATAAATTTTTATAATTTCATATATAATTTTGATAGAAAAATGTTATATGAAAAGTCTTAAATTCA
The DNA here is from genome assembly GCA_963277665.1 of Viscum album. Taxonomy (NCBI): domain Eukaryota; kingdom Viridiplantae; phylum Streptophyta; class Magnoliopsida; order Santalales; family Viscaceae; genus Viscum; species Viscum album. The sequence continues at coordinate 1,973,956,198 of OY728132.1, forward strand.
ATAGTTTTTATTCAAGTTCAGGATGACATACAATGTCATGTAAAGAAGGTATTATTAATTTTTTAGAAGAATAATATTATCCAAATATTAAGTGGGATAAGACATGAAATTTAATAAAATCATGAATAAACTGTATTGAGATGCAACATTACTGGTTGAGGCGAAATGTTGATTCCTATTGATTTCCTCTAAATGTCCTAATGTTAGTGGCCAGTTGCTAGAATATAATATAATATTATGGGATTGATTACCCATTAAAAATTATTATGAATTGAAAATCATCCAATTTATACCTAAATATTTATACAAAAATACAAATGGTTCCAATGGTATCTATATGAATTAAACAATAACACTTCAATAACTAAAAATTATAATATACCTCTATATTAAATAAAAATATCTATAAAATCATTATTAGTGAAAATTACCCACCTAAATGAAACCTCTAAAATAACCAATGTTTAATCCTTTAATATTATAACTTATTAAACTATATTAGAGTTATATTTGTGTACTTTTCTTGGATAATACATATAAGCAATCAGAATTCGTATTAAATAATAATATATATATTCCAATGTGGGTATCTAGTTAAATTTATTAAATAATTCATGACATACATGAATCAAAAAAATAATGATTATTTCTCATCATATGATCTATGAACCATTCAAATCATCTGTCATTGTAACAGAAAAAAATTTCCAATTATAAAATAATAATAATATAGAATAAATACATTATTATATAACATGAACCAATTTAAAAGTTCAAGGGTCTAAACATTAGAAATAGTATTACAATACCATAAATATAAATGAATAAATGTAACCCAAAACATTAATTTAATTCAATATCATGTTTCTATCACTAATTTCCCAACCCATATATATATTATTGATATTAATTAAGAAGACTGGCATATTCCAACTCATTATCGTATGTAAATTTTCAAACACAAAAGGCATCTCCACACTACCTCTTCGTCATACCACCACATAAATGTAATTAGAAAATATCCTACTCCCCAACTATATCAATGAAAAAATCACATAATAAATTAATATAATCCTAATTAAAATATTTATCCATCCATGTTAATATATTTTTCCAAAATAACAGAAATAAATATTTAATTATTTTCCATTTATCCTCTAAAAAATTAATTTTATGTTATCCTAAAGTCCTGAACATCACAAATTATTTTTTAAATATAAATGAATTAATTTATTTAAAAAAAAATTATTTATAATATATGAAATATGAAATACATAATCATAAAAATAATATAACAACCAACCCACGAATATGTTGGAATTATCCTTCCCTCCATAGAAATGCATGAAATAATATAAACCATATATATTATTCAATATGAATAAGAAAACATAACTTGTTCCATGAACAAAAAATAAATAAAAAATCTCATAATGTGTCCAATAATGATTTTTAAATTTTAGAAGTTAATAGAATTTAAATAAATTAGAATAAAAAAATAATAATTTTATTGTTATACATACAAATCCTTCATAAAATATAATATTGAAATAAAATGATTTCATTTCAAATAATATAAATTAATATAAGAATAATAACAACAAAAAATTTATTTCAATAATTTTTTGAAAATATTCATATTATTGTCATAAGGAAGATACTGTAGTACAAAATTTGAATTGAATTAAATTAATATAAATACAAAAAATTGGAAAAATTTAATTATCCCAATAAAAATATAAACATTCTAAATATGTTGTCTAACATATATAAAAATCTTAAAACCAAAATGATAAATGTGAAATGATATAAAAAATAAAACTAATTTGATATGATTTTTGTAAAATTAAATACAATCAACATGTTGAATATATTAAACTAAGGATAAGGATACTATTTAAAACATTATTGAAATTCATAAATTGTAGAGATGGTAAAACAAGTGAAATAGAGTGAATGAGTTTTTAATTGGAAAAAAAATAAAAAAACTATGATGTGACATTTCAAAAAAATATTGTTTCCGTATGTCTAAAAAATATGAATCCCAAAATGAAAAAGAATGAAACTCGAAATATTAGTAATATCAATCACATAAAATGATATTTCAAAAACCCACTATATTGAATTATTTCCTAAACCTAATTTTTATTATATAATTGATATCTGGATGAAATAAAATCAATAATTTCACTCTATGGTTTCATCATTATGTAATAATAATAATAAGTTACAAAAAAATAACGATTTATAATTTTAGGTGGTGTTTTTTAATAATCATGTCACTAAATAACCACATAATATTTGACCACATTCTAAAATCCATTTATTTCATGTTAATACATTATATAACATCACTACTCAATCAATCTAAAACTTAAAAATGATATTTGGATTTGTAATGAATGAAAAATTATATCATTCAATGATATATATTTGCATTCAAAATCCCCTAAATAGAATCATGATATCACCCTTATGATTTATAAAAGAACAATGTTTCTCAATAAACACCTTGGTGTGGAATAAGAAAACATATTTTTTCTCAATATATTTATTATTTATTAGTATGATTGTTAAAAATTATCCTTATATGTATTTGTACAAAATCATTTATTTTCACAACTTCTTCAACTGACATTCCAAAACACTATATAAGTAAAATTACAATGATTTTCCCATTGGATTGAAAAAAATAAAATTTACCATTAAATTATATGAAATTTTCTACTATACATTATACCTCCCAATCAATCCCTTAATTATTTAATATAAAAACCAATATCAATAAAAAATAAAAATTACAATATATAAAATTTAGGACACTCATACAACACACCTTATCAAAAAAATGAAAAAAAATTAAAAAAATTCATATATGATAAAATAACAAGTCAATATTTGTATCTCTATTATATAAATGTGTCTCACACATACCTCACATGTAAAAAATTATTATATAAGAAACTAATATAATCTATCCAAAAATGTCCTTAGAATTTTAATACACATGCCTTTTTGGATCATTGATTAAACTCCACAAATAAATCAAATTCCTCAGTTTCAAATTATACTCATATGAGCAACCCAAAAAATCTACAAAAATTAACCACAATTCAAAAGTTATACTAATATTCAAATTTAAGTATAATATGGAATACTAGAATACAATTATTTATCAAATAAAAAATTTAACATATTTTTGGAATCACATCCAATAATTTCAACAAGAATGGTTTTAAATATAATAATAATAAACATTTAAAATATAAAAACTCCAAAAAAAATTCATTAATTTCTACAACATATTTTTTATATTTTATAATCCAAAAAAAATTACATAATTTTTTTTAAAAACAAATATGTTTTATTTTTTATTAATTTGTATCCATAGTGTCAATAAAAATACACTTCTCTTTTGAAATAAATTAAAATTAATACAAAAGGATTCCAAATATAAATTACTAAAACATTCACCACTGGAATATAATTTGAAAATATCTACATATCATGATTGAGTTAATGAACTATTAATATTTCAATTATATTATAAAACATAAGAAATATGTATATTTACTAATTTTCAAGTAGAACTCTACACAATGGTAAAATCATATAGTTGATGTATTCTGTCATATCATGGGAAAAAAATAAAAATTCCATTCATAAAATATATATTATTATTCACTCATATTTCTCAAAATTTTACCATATCCTTAAAATAAACCCTAACAATTTTAGTAATGGACCATATGATTTATAATGACTTGAATTGATCTTAACTCAAAAAAATACATTAGAAAATCATTGAAGAACTATTTATAAATATAAAACATTTCTTGTTACAACTTAATTATCAAAGAAAAAATTATAATTTTACAACTACAATGATATAATTTTTTTGAATATCTCGATTCAATACCAAATCAAAACAACATGTTAACAAATTGTCATTTTATAGAGAAAATAGGATGTTTTTTCATTTTCTAGTAGATGTATCAAAGGTATCATTCATTAGATAATATTTAATAAATAAATATATACCAATTTATATGTTAAATTATCCTAATATATGAAAATAAATCAATTATAATTGACATATAATATTTTTCCTAAAAAATTTGTGATGAAAGCCCCAATACGCCATCCTTCATAGATCAGTTAAGTCATGAAAAAAATTAATATAAGGTAACTCAAAATAAATATTTGATTTTAAAAAATCATATAAATATTCAATCAAACATTAAAACTTGAATATTAATGATATAAACCTTATTTTAAAAACATCAATTCAAAATTATTTTAAAAAGTCATTGAAATTGTATTGATTAAATTTTTTTCTCTTAATATTCTTACTATTCCTAAAATGCTACAACTTTAAGTCATCAAATTTAAGATATACCAAATGTTTGAGAATAATATTAATAATAATTACAGAAATCAATTTTTAGATTATATCACTATATTTATTGGTAAAAATAAGTTCACCCATCACACATACAATTTTGTTTGTCCAATTGAACCATATTCTGAAAAAAAATCTAATATACTACTATGTAGAGATCATTCAAAAATTTATCATCGCATTTTTATTCATTAACATCATATTGAACTATATACCATTTATGTTTACATATTAAATATTAAAATAAGATAATACTTTATATACCCCTCAGGAATACCAATATATTTTTTAAAATAACAAATAACATATCAAAAAAAGAATTTTTTTTAAATAATCCTTCAAAGGTGACACGAATATATATATTATATAATTTAATATTCCATTATAAATTTTACATATAAAAATTTATCAAATTTAGGTCCATAAATCATGTATAAAATTAGGTTTTCAATCCCATGTAATGAATTAATTCAATTGAGAAAAAAATATTTTTAAAATATAACATAAAAAATATTTCCATCATTCTTGAAAAAAAATATTTTTAAAATTATACATTTTTAATGGTTTGGAAAAATGAAAAATAATGAATTCATTTTTCATCATTACTATATATAAAAAAAAATTTCATAATAAATTATATTAAAAAATACACTATTTAGTTGTCATCATTTAAATACTAATGGTTAAAATGAAATGTTTTGGTTTATGTAAAATTTTATATAACATAAATATGTTATACAATTTATATAAATTCAACATTCAATGAATTGTACATCAACTATATGTAAAAATATATAAAATAAAAATAATATTTTGAAAAATAATATTCACCAAATAAGATTATTTTCCACATTTAAATTAATTATTCATGATTTCCTCAAAAAAAATATAAATAATAGCACCATATACACTCAGATAATAAATACACTTGAATGAAATAAAGTAATATACATGTTAAAATGAATCTTACATATTATTAGATTAGTCTTTGTCAATATTATTTATGAAAACAATAAAATAATGTTTTCTACATGATTTACTTTTCAATATTACATGCTTCATTATTTATCATTCATCTTTTTTAAGAATTTATATATTAAAATTAATGAAATAATATAGAATATCAATATAATAATGAATTATTTATTAATATTACATCATTGAATTATATGTAATAATTTAATATATAATAAATTCTATCATCACTTCTTTTTACACATTTTATGATATAACTAGAAATAGTTTTTAAATATCTCATAGTTAATAAAATTATTTTCATTCATCTACATTATAACTACCACATTATTAAATATACCATTGAGGAAACAAATTAGAAATTAAATAAATACAATAATTTAATCCTCAATATTTTACAATAAATAAATAAATAAAAATCAAGAATAAAAAATGCTCCCAATTTAAAATATATTGGGAGTTTACTTACCAATTGTTCTCTTCTCACTTTAAAAATAACTAATGTATTAACCAATTCACTTATTTAAGAAAATAATTCAAATTTAATCAAATATTTTATTTAATTAAATCTCAATGACAATAAGTATTTCAGAAATATTTAATTATAATCCTTTAATAGGAAGTATTTCATATTTTTTCCAAATTTGACCCAATTTTCACATTCCATCAAATCGTATAATTAAATAATAAACATAATCACCAAATAAAATATTGAAACAATAATAATAAAAATTTCAACATGAAATTTAATATTTTTCATATTATTTATAATTTCATCACATATTTCCAACATAATATAAACTCAAAATGATATCATAGACGTTTTTTTAAACCATGAATGCTTCAGCACCTTATTGTAGTCACCTTCAATTAAATGAGTTATATATATAATACATGGTCATTAAATTATTCCACAGAATTCATTCTTTGTTCATATATTATTCTAATAGACTACATAATGTATTATTAAAAACCACATAGTTTATTATACATACCAATGGAAAACTTATTGGTTCATACTTGAAACTAAATCCTAATAGAAAATCACTATATTATAACGTTCTCACAACCAATCCCCATTAAGGCCACATTGGTGTCATAAATGAAAAATAGAGTGAGTCATGTGGATCAACTGAACAATTCAATTAGATGATGACTATAACTTTGGTTATGAACTCATTATGCGGGTTGAAAATCAATTTTCTGTAAAAATGAATAATAATATCCAACAATAAATACCTATAAAATTCCATGGAAATTCATATAAAATCATGTATCTTAATCTATCCACAATTTCGTAATTTATAAAAAGGGTTGATATTTATTATTATTACAATATAACTTGGAATTTCATTTTTATATTATTTTAATGAAATTTTAAAATATTCTTTATAATTCCAAAATCGTATAAAATTTTCAATAAAAATGTTGTTATTTTTACACTCATGTTCTCAACATAGAATTTTTTTCATTCATAGTGTTTCACCAATGACCTTTCTATAATACTTTAATATCTTTCATCAATACATTAAATATTTTAAAATTATTAATGATTAATAAAATTCATCAAGGGATATAAAATTCAATTAACCTCATTAATTATTTTGAATATTAAAAAATATGTCATATGCAGGTTTCCCAATATAAATAAAAAAATTAACATCAAATTAATCATTAATTTCAATTTATATAAAAACTAAATTCAAATTGATTCATAAATGTTTTTAATAAAAATAAATAAAATAAAATTTATAACAATGAATGTCACCATAGAAAACATGTGATGTAATAAAAATTAACATTTCACATTTAGAATATAAAAACCTATCAATAAATCATATCATATTTCTATTTTAATATTAAAAATGATATATTTTCATTTGTAACTATATATTTTTCTCAAATCCTATTTATCTATCCTTTGATATTTTTATTATAATTAGTAATATAATAACCATTACCAAGGAGTAACCATCATGGATAATTATAATATATCACTTAGTAATAAATTATTTAATGTTAACTCTAAATACATTATCCAAATTGTGGGAATGTCCTATCAATGTCACATATTATAAGAGAAATTTAGGGATCACACGATTTAATTTTTAATTTATAAGAACTATATCATAACAATATGGATAAGAACTATAATTTCAGTCATAAAAACCATGAAAATATATAACTAGATCCGTTATGAAAAACCAATATATTTTAACATTTAATGGTATGCATATTATCTTCTAAATAATTTATATTTTTGAATATTAGGGGTGTTTTAAAAAAGTAAGTAGTTAATTCTATGGAGGTTGGAGATGATTTTTATTTATAGCAATAATTTCCAATCATAAATGGGATACATGACATAAGTTAGTGTTACATGGAATGTTATGTAAGCAACTCAATGCCTCAGATTAGTAAGGCGGTCATTAAGAAAATAGTTCACATTGTGAAATAGATTTTAAATATTTCAATCAATTAATTCTATAGATAAATGAGATATAGTAGATCTATATGGTATGGAAAATTAAAATAATAAATGGTTTCCATGACTTTAATTTCACAGACTAAGTGGAATTTATGATGTAAATATATTATTTTTATATTGAATTAGTTGAGTTAAAACATAAAATATATAATTAATATTAGAAAAACATTCCTTATGTTAGATATTATTTCACCAATTTTGGTATAGTTGTGGCTCTCTTTGTTGGGTCTTGCATCCCTATATATCATTCCATGATCCATCAGTTGTAGATTTATTATTTTTTGATCTATAATGAGAATTTCTTCCTTTCTACATTTATTTAAATTAATAATTATTATTATGATCATGGTGGTCATGCCACATTTGATATTTGAATGTTTAATCTATGTTTTTTAATGATTCATTGATGTGGTTCAAGATAATCCATTGTTTTAAAGGTATTTTGTGTTTTTTGGTTTCTTATCCATCACTATATAGTGTGAATAAAATTGGATAGATTCTTTCAGATATTTTATCATTATCATAATCATATTTAATATAAACTTTTTGGATTATGTTAAACTTTAATATTTCATAGTAAGTTATTTTTAATTGATTTTGTTTCACACAACACCAACAATGAATGCATAACACACATGATTGAGTTTTAGCAAAACAACACTTCAATGAAAAATGTATTTTGATGATATATTTATAACATATCCATTGAATAAAGTAATATAAAAAGTAAAAATTAATTTTTAATTATAATTTATAATATTTTCACATAAAAAATAATAATTTATAATTAAATATATTTGTTTTACAAAATGGTTCATTCTATAGAAATAGTTAATTTTTTTAAAGGAACTAGTTTTTATGTAATTTTATGAATAATAATATTATTAATTTTACACATTCTTAAAAGTAGAATATTTTAAAATTTAAATAATTTTTTTAATTTGAAATATCTAAATTAACTTAGTGTTAATTTTTAGTATTATTCAGATTACATTCACTTTTTGATTAATTGTGATAGACACTAAATTATTGTCTGAAAACATATTTTCCATTTAATAATAATTTTACATTAAATATAATTTAAAATCAAAATATATTAATAATAAATTCATTTACCTATTTTGGATCAATGGAATAATTTTTATTATATAATTTGGTATAAAAATTCATTGGTTCTTTTTTGATATCATTTTTCCCACCTTCGAGCAACATTTTTATATTAGCAGTATAAATAATTTTACTACTTCATTGAATTAAATTTTTATAAATGGATAGACATTGTGGTAATAGGGATAAAAACCATTTTCTAATAAGATCAACATAATTATTTCAAAATAGTAACATTATAATTTTCTTTACCGTAGATAAATGTAATTATTGTAATTAAAGGTAAAAATAATATTATAACAATAAATTAACCTAACAATTGTCCTAATTTCATTGAATAGTTATTTTTTATTCTAGTTAAACCATAGTTTGAAAATATTATCATTTTTATCCCAGTTGTTTCATATTTAGAAATTTATTATACTTTATTTAAAGATGGGTTAAACGTGTCATATTCAAATTTTAATAATTAAATATTTTTAAATATAGGTTTATACATAATATAATTTCAACTATAAATATTAATTATAAATATAATTTCTTTTTATAAATGGTGATAATTTACTTATTATTTTTAGACACCAAATAATTAAATTAAATTTTCACACAATGATAATGCAGTAATATTTTATTTTATTGAGATATCAAATAAATGATATTTGAACATTTAAAAAAATTATTTATTATCAAAAGTAATGAAATAAAATATATTTATAGACAATTTTATAATGTTACAGAATTATTGGATCTATCTTATCATGTTGGTTTCATATTTTTAAAATGGAAATATTGAATAGTATTAAAATTGACATAAAATATTTTTTATAAGAAATAATATTTTATTAAATGATGTAAAAGTAAAAAAAATCATATGGTTCAACCAAATAAAAACGATATTGTAAAATATTTCATTAAATATCCATTTTGTGTTCTTTTGGTATATTATTGTTGATATATGACCCATATAATGTAAAAATATAAGCAGACATGATAAGAGTTAAACTTTTAACTAATTGTTAAATCCAAAAGATAATGTTACATTTGTGAACTAAACATGTCTAAAATTAATTATATTCATGGATTTATATCAATAAACTTATTATAAAAGAAATAAATTAAATTTTATCTATTATAAACTAAGAATATATTTATAATAAATTAATATCATAATATCATCCATAAGTTCCCCTCGCCTCTCCTAGAAAATGGTAGCATCCATCTCTTTAATTAACACCTTCAAAGAAATTTATATCGGTAAAAACCATAATATTTATTTTAATAACATTCCTCACATCGTATTAGAATATTTTTTAAATAAATCCATCATTATGAGTCCTTTTGTGAAAATCAAAAGAAGACACCCGAAAAAGGGTAATTGTTTTATCACCTCATTCAATGTTCTTTTTTTCATATACATCCTATTTATCTTTTGTTTCTATTCTAAAATAATAAATCCAATAACATCTAAATGTAAATATATTAGTATAATTGTGATACATTAATTTTATTCCTTTTACCAATCCTATGAAAAAATATCACTATCATGCGTACGCAGGACTTGCCTTCTCCATGTCATAGTGTATACAATTTTTCTTGTAAAAATTATTTATATGGGTATAAATATAGATTTTAATGATGTAAATAATAAATATAACATTATATTATTTCTGTAAATTTCATATTCAATCCAATTACATAACATTAAAATATTATGTAATTGATATTTTCGCTCATGCGTATGTACAGTTTTCATCTCCACGATGTGAAGACTTTAATTTTTTACGATCACCATACAAGATTGTTATAAAAATATATATCTTATGAATAATTATGAAATAAATGGAATAATAATACTCTAGGATATATATATACACACACATAGATTTCATTCACTTATATCCATTCAATATGATAAGAAAACAGAATCAACATATGTACGCACGACCTACCATCTCCAGGAACAGTGTATTCCATTTCATATATCTGTGAAATATATATGTTTATATTATAAATATATATCATATATAAACCATGTTATGAATTATAGAAGTAATTAAATCATGATCTATGTAATACGATCAAGAATAATATGCCATCACACATGCGATATCAGATTCGATTTTTACTCGAAAATATTTCTTTAACATAGAAATTATTAATAAATAGGCAATATGAAGTTATAAATGAATAATATATGATATCATAAATATTATTATGATTCTAATAGAAGATAATAAAATTTATAAAACCATTATACCAGAGTTTTTGACACGTTTGTATATTATCATTCCATAGGTAATGAAAATTCATCTCACCATTAATTTTTGTGAGATTTTCCACATTGTCACCAACTTTTTATTGTGAGTGTGATATAATCATCGCTATTATTTTAGGTAGAATGAATAATTTTATATTCATGGTATTTTAAAAATTAATTTTATGATATTGAGTAGATTAATTAAATATTCAATTTGGTAGGGGACTCTTTGAATGTTTCAAGAAATAATATTTTTTCCAATTATTTTTTTTTGATATTATTTTACATAACTATTTATATGACTTTCAGTAGATTATAAATGAAAATTTAATTTCTATATTTTTGTTATTTAAAATTGTTTCAAAAAAATATTTTAAAGGATTTATGTATGAGTTAATGTCAAAATCACTGGATTATCCAAGTTTTCTAATATGTAAGTATCTTCTGGGACAAACGTATCATTCATATCAATGATGCTTAAAATTTGAATCCTATTATTATAGAAAATTTTTTAAATTTATTTTTAACCATGTTTTTCTTTTTTAAAAATCATTTTGAAAAATATCATTCGATATTTGTCTAGACAAGTTAATATATAAATTTTTTCGACAAATTTAATGAAATATTTTTTTGAACATATATGGTTAAAGAAACTATTTTTTATCGTTATAATGCAATCAAAATATGATGATTTACTTAAAATATTATAAATTATTTTCACAATAAAAGTCTTATTTTATAATTTTTCAAATTCTAAATGATTTCAATTTAAAAAAGTTATATTTCTCTCTTATTGTTTTAATGAATTTGTTAAATTATTGTAATCTATTTCAAAATTATTTATTGCATTTTATGATTATTTGGAGTTGAATTATTAGAATACAATATTTAAATTTTATTGAAGGTTTTATGATATATTTGACTGTGAATATTAAATATTTATACCATTCGTGGTTTACGGTTAATGAATTAATATTTTTTATGCTAGTTTTAATATGAATGTTTATGTTATGTTTCATCATTTTCAGAAAAGTAATTCATTGGATTTAGAAAGTGATGGGAAGGCCATAATATATCACTTTAATTCATTGATAGATCTAATATGTCAAAATAGTGTCTTGGAAGAAGGCATTGAATATACAGTAACGGTCTTGGCCTGATTTCTTGATTATATGGTTATGGTATCTATAAAAATTAATTTCATCATTATGATATTAGTTTTTTTGTTTAATATTATTATTAGACAAGTAGAATATCGATGGGAATGTTTATATTCCATTATTTGATTTATTCATTCACATTGAGATGAATATTATGTTGAGAATGCTTTTGTTTCAGTTTTATAACTTTCTTTAATAGTGTTTTCTTATTTATGATAACATCTCATGTATTTTTTGTAATTACTAAGCATTTGTGCTCGCACTGTTCATCTGACTGATATCTCCCCACAATTTAATAATGTATAATACGATTTTCATGATGTTATATTATAAGTTATATAAGAGTTTCGAAAGCGAATAATATTTTGTTTATCATTATGATGTTTAATATAAAAATATTGTTTGTATATTGTATTTCTAATGCAATTAAACCAATCCGTCATACATTATTTTATTTTCTTATGACCATGATAATGTAATAAAATAATTCAACAACTATGGGAATCTAGGGTTGGGGAATATAATTGGTATCTGAGATGATTTATGAAAATCCATGGAAAAATATTTTGAAAAAACATAGCTAGGTAACATGACCCTAATATATACATTGAGGATACATATAATAGAACAAGCTATTATATTCATAACATATAAATCATGTGGTTAATAAATGAAAATACTACCCACTATAGATGATACAATTGGATCTGGTTTTAGAATAGATCTACGAAGGTGTAATAATATTGAAATGTTTTCTTCGCATGACTTGGGTTATCCTGGTACACGACAACGAGATTTTTTATGCACTAGGATTAACACTCTCGGGTTATTTGATAAGGATTAATCAAATTTATCCTTTCAATACAATATGAAGGATTTTAATATATTATGTGAATGAATATACATGGTGAACCCTAGGGTGATTTAGATTGAGAATAAGGTCTTATAATATTCTGAAAAATTATTTTATAACTGTTGTTACTCACACTATTTTTTGGTGTTTGTCAATGGTTGGATCCCATAGAAGACATATTGACATCAAACATGATGATCAAGAAGTACTAGGTGGTGGAGATGAGAAACAAAATAAAATATCGATATACCTAAATAATGTCATGTTTATAGATAATATATTTTCTAAAAATTTTATTAACATCATGTAAATTATCCATATTCTAAAGTCACCAAAGAAGCGGAAGTTGAAGCATGCAAAGAGCTCCAGTGGTGGCGACCATGGAGAAATGAAATATCAATTTTTATCTTGAAAGAATTTGTTGAATGAGAACCCATGAATGTTTTTAAATAGAAAAAAGTAATTATTTAAGTATGTGAATAACAGACATAAATAAAAGGATTTCCGATAAAAAATTCAGAGTAAAATGTATGAAAATAAAATTTATCCTAAGAATCCATTTATATTCTTTTTCTTTAAATTTTGGGTACCTAGGCATTACATAGGCCAATGAAATATTCTAGGGGATAACCACATAGAAACAAATGTACCTCTAGGGAATAAATTAATTATTATAGGTTTAAAATTATTAATGTTATTTTGATTATGGTATTACATTGGAAGAAATTCATATAGTTTGTTGAATATTGATGTTTTTTATGTGAATGTGTTAATAGAGGAATATATTTTATTTTGTTGTGTGGACATAATTATGAAGTTATAAATAAAAAATATTTTTTATATGATTTGGATTTAATTATGGGATATTACATTTTAGGATGATAAAATAAAGAGGTTAAAATATGTTATGTTTTGTTTTTATATTTTATCGCATTTTTGGAATGTTAAAAAAATAAATATTTTTTGAAAAATATCATCCCACAGGAGGGATGAAAACATGTCATGTTCGAAAAGGTCATGGGTTCTTTACCCACAACCGAAGGCTAATAAGGGTGATTCACCTTCCACTAGACTATGTGATGTACCGTGTTTGTATGAAATTTTGTTTGAGGTAAAACAAGTTGATGGAAAAATAATAATTTGATTCTTGGTGCTAATGTTTTATCAAATGGATATCATTATTATTTGAAAATGATTTGGGAATTAAGTGATGATTATTATTCAGAAATATTTTCAATACTTTTGGAAAATTATAGGATTATGATTCATAAAATACAATTAGATATTAATTAAGGATCAAAGGTTGAATTTTATTTTGGAATAATCAATGAATTTGTTATTGGATTTTAATGATTTGGGTTATTTATCATAATGAGTATCTGAAATTGGAGAATATTTAATTATGATAATTATTTTTTGGTATAATAATGTAAGAATGATTATGTTATTTAGGGATAAATTTTAAAATTTATCCTAGAAAACATTTTCGTCAAATAATTCTGAATTTTGGGATTCAATGTTACTCTTGAATTTTTTTTGGAAGTCTAGTTATTTGATTAATGACCAATGATAAAATTTTTCGATTATTTTTTTGTAACCATAATATACTATATTATAATATTTATTAACGACTTCTGATACTATCTAAAATATGTATCTAGTGATTTGTGTGGAAAAAATCAATTTGAACAGTCATAATTTATTGAAAAAGATGATCTTATATTGGTAATTGATTAAAATGAGGAAAATATACTCATTATGAAACAATATAAGTTCAATTGTGTTATTATTCTACTAATTAAAAGAAATACAAAAATATTAAGGAAATATAATAAAACAAATATCTTTCCTGGTGCTTTTTTCTCTGAAGAATCATACGGTCTCTTGGATCACCCAAATTTATATCTTTGCGATTGCTAACATTATACTCATAATGTTGTCTATCAGTCCTCGTCAGAACATAGTGGTAATGTTTTCATTCATGTCTATGTTATCCTACGTGAAACCCTTCAATATGTTATATCTCATGACCTTTATACTTTCCTTGGGTTATTTTATAATGGTGGTGTCATTATTCTATTTCAGATATTGGATTTCAATAAAGATATATTGAAAATACCCACCCAAGGATTTTGATTCCTTTTTTAAATTGACATGAAAATTTTATTAGAGGGGAGAATGCAACACCCCAATATTTCATAGTATGTTATTTTCAATATATTGTGTTCCACACAACACTGACCAAGCTTGCCTAACACGTAATATTTAGTTTCTATGAAACAATACAATAATGTTAAAAATATTTTAATGTCATATATATAAAATATCCATTTAATACTATAATATAAATATTATTAAATAATTTAGAAATGTTATTTATAATGATTTCAAATATATATAACATATTAATAAAGAAATTTATATGTTTAGGTGAAAAAATTATATGTTTAGAAATTTTCTTTTCATAAAGGAACTACAGTTATTATTCCTTTACGAACAATAATAATGCTTATTTCAGACAATCATAGAAATTCAATATCATAAAATAGACATCATTTTTTTATTCGAAATCTCAGAGTTATCATAGAGTAAATTTTATTTCTGAAAACATTTAAATTTTTATGAATTGTGAAGATAACTATATTATTTTAAAAAAAAAGACATCTTAATTTAAATAATTATTTTAATTTATACTTATTTTAAAGACACAATGTATAAATAGAATATTAATTATTTTTATTTTATTGGTATAAATATTATAATATAATTATATAAAAAAAGTCATTGAACTTGTTTTATGTGTTTTTACTCGCCTTCTAGCCACATTTGAATAATTTCATGAATGGTAATTTTAATGCTTTTTTTATTTTAATTTAAAAATTAGAGAGAAAGGGTTTTAAAATGTATGAAAATATGTTCAAATAGAATTAAAATTATATTTTTTGAATAGTAACTTTTGAATTTTGGTACCACAGTTAAAGAAACATATGTTAACTAAAGATAAAATTACTATTATAATATAAAATTACCCCAAAATTACTCCAACATAGGGTAATTAGATTATGACAGTTTTACTATTTTATTTAATGAAGAGTCAAATGTTTCAAATTCATATTTTAAAAATTAATCGTATTAATTATTATTTTATACATAAGATAATTTATATTATAAATATTAACTATAAAGATAAAAAATTTATCGACATCATGATAGTTTATTTATATTTTTTGGATACTATATAATTACATTATGTGTTGACACAATTATGATGTAGTTATTATTAATTTAATCAAAATATGAAATAAATTATATAAAAAATTTTAAAATAAATTTAATTTTACATAATTAATGACATAAATTAATATTATTTATAAATTATAAATTTTATTAACACATTACAAATATTGTTTTTAACATATCATGTTGGTTATATATTTTTAAAAATTAAAATATTGAATTTTTTCAAAATTGACATAAAGGATATTTTAAAATAAATAATATTTTATAATATTATATAAATATAATCAAAATATGATGATCAGCAATCTAATTTTTATATTTTAAAATATTTTATTATTTATCAATATGGGGTTATATTTTTATTTCATAGTAACTACATTATCCCTACGCTGATTAAATATTAGAAGACACAGTAAGAGCTAAAGTGTTTAATTTAGGGTTAAATACAAATGATATGGTTAATTTTATAACCTCTACACATATAAGATTCATTATTTTTCTGGGATTCAGCCAATACATATAATATCCATGATATAAATGAATTTTCATTTATTTTAAACATAAAAAACAATTATTATAAATTCATATGTTACGATCTTCCAAATGTTCCCCTAATCAATCTTATAAAAGGGAACATATCCTTATCTTAATCTCAAACCACAAATATCTTTTTTCATAGACAAAACCATATAATTTCTTATCAATCCATTATTAAAATTATCTTATATGATACACATTGAATTTTAATCTGTCCAATTTAGTCTTATTCTGAAAATAAAAAGGATAGACCTGAAAAGAGGTAATTGTTTAGTCACAACATTCACTGTTATTTTCATTTTTACATTGTATTTCTCTATTTATTTCATACAAATTCAACAAATCTAGTAATTTAAACATAATGAGATGTTATTTAATAATTGTATAACCATACTCCCCCTTTTACTCATCTCACAAAAAATAATTTCCCCATACATAGGTTTGTACCGGTTACCGTCTCTATAATGCCCTGAACCCAGAAAACGAGGGTCGATGAATTATTATATAACATTGGAATGATCACAAGGGATCAAATCCTGAATGTCCGATTAGATTAATAGCTTTGTATGTACTAGATATAGTCCAAAGTGTTTCATTAAATCATTAAATAAACACATTAATAACATTTTGTCGAATGTTTTACAAACTTATTACCTTACCCTATCCATGAAGGTCAATCATAAAATACTTCATCACATCCTGGATAAAATATAACATAGATATTGGTGAGCTTAGATGCTCAGTAAGGATAAAAATATAGTAAGAACTTTTATAAATAAGAATAAAACTTTAATGCAATGTAATTGAGTAAAACAAAATCATTTTAAACATAAACATCAGCATAATATAGAAAAGACAAAATAAAATAATTTCAATTACTTATTAACATGGATATTCTACGAGTCAAAAATCACATGCAATATAAATACACATTCAAAATGATGGAATGATTAATGCCACATTTCTTAACCACATATTCAAGGACATCTGCCTAGACTACAAATGCGATTTTGTCATGGCCAAGTTCCAAGACAGCAGTTTGTCTAATTAGACATACCAATGTAATGAGTAGTTATAACGGGCTCCACCCATATCATACTATGTCTAATTAATTCCTAAAATGTAAAAATTTAAACATAACATAAACATTCATATTAAAAGAAGCATACAAAATGTCAATATGTAATCCATAAACCATGAATGGTGTAAAAATATCACATCCATATTCAAACATATCACAAAACCATTAATAAAATATGTAATATTTGTTTCATAAAAAATCAACATCAATAATGTTTAAAATACATCAAAAGATTTTGACATATATTCAATAAAAACATTTTGAGAGAAATATCTCTTTCTATTTTGAAATAATTTAGAAGTAATGTAATTATAAACAAAAATAGTTATTCTTAAATTATTCATATAATCATTTAAGGGAGGCTTCTAAGGTGTTATATGACAAAAAATAGTTGCACCTATCATATATGTTAAAAAACATTCTTTCTTTAATTTTATATAAATGCTCATAAAAGAACTTGTTTGGAAAATGACAGAAAGATTCCATTATAAAAATTTTATAAATATTTAGAAAATTTTATAAATGAATTTAACTTATATTCTTTAAAATAATAAAAAAAATTCTAAATATATTTTAATAAAACAGATATTTCGATGATAAATAGGCCCCAGTAGATACTTATGTAAAAGCAACCTCAGATAATAAAGAGATTGTGAAATTAACCCTTAGATTAAAATTTTTCTTGGTTGAGGGTACGTTAACCTATTGTATATTATTTTAATAAATTTTATTAAATTATTCAATATCTATATACAAAAATATGGATTCATATTAGACCCTCTATTATTGTTGTTAATAATATTTCAGTAGTATCATCATTTCAGGTGTCAACTAATACGTTTTCCTTTATATGGTTGGTCATGTAATCCATGTTATAAATGGATATGATGTATTTTTTCATATAAATAATTATATTTTGTTCATAAACATTATATTTATTCATTAAATGAAAATTATTCTTGAAGGATTATGATTGGGAATTTATCTAATCGCGTTCATGGATATTGTAATCTGTAAGTACGCATGAGGGACACTATAAATATATTGATGGTGAAATCATATATAATTGGATGGTATATCATATATAATGAATCATTAACATGTTATATTAATTATTTATGTCAGTTATATTCATTATTATACTCATAAAAATTAATTAAGTGTTCGAATAACAAAATACACTTCTGTGTGGAGACGGTAAGTCGTAAGTACGCATATATAGTGATGTTGTCATTTATTGGATCGAGATAACAACCTATATGGTTGTACCATATTTATATTATCATCAAATTATATAGAATATAAATGACATATTATTTTATAATATAAACAAAAAGTAAAGAGGAAGTGGAAGAAGAAAATAACTTGAAAGAGCTGATGAAATATTTATTTTTTCTTCATGTTCGTCGTTTGATTTGATAAAAAAGGGTTCCATAGGATTTATTTATGACCAATAAAAGGCCACTAGGATGAAGAGTTTATTTTTGGGAGGATATTTGGGATGTTGTTGGCTGAGGAAAAAGGCTTTTGATGGGTGAAATTAAGAGAAGGGGAAGTACCCATTTATAAGAGAGATGAGGGTCACTATAGAAAAAGATTGAAATAATATTTTACAATAAAATTTTTTTTTATTTCTAATGGATCCAAAACTATTTATATATACGATAATGTTGGTATGTGTCTACAAACTCTTAACCAATAGGTTTTAGATAGGATTATGTTACCATAATAACCTTATCTTTTTTATTTCTCTCTAAATTTAATAATTTTTCATTTACCATGTCTCTTTGTATTATTATAATATATGGTAAATAAACATACTATAACTAGCCATGTGAACCCCATGTGGATCATTGTTAATATATATAACATTATCTAATTCCTTTTTCGTATCATTATATTTTTAGTAATATTATATTAATTAATAATATAGTATTTAATTTAAAAACTATATTATATAAATATTGATATGATTTACCATTGGGTTATTATGGAAATCCTAATTGCATGATTAATTCAAAAAAATATTTAATCAACCCTAAAATTTTATGTTAACCTATATAATTAGTTCAATTCATCAAAAGTCTCAAATTATGTTTATTGGATTATTTATAATATCAATTATTTTAATCATTCATTAATAAAGTAATTACTACACCATCATTGTGTCATAAATAAATTAAATTATTTAATTTCTAATAATTAGAATGAAAAAACCATTATTTAATAAATATATATATATTTAAAAAGAATATTTATAGTCATGTTTATCTTATGTATAATCAAATATTAAACGTGGTTTAGTTATTAATCATTTAATTTAACTCTTTTAACGCTTCTTTAAAAAAATATTAATTAATGTCTTAATCTAATCTATGTGGACCAAAGGGGATCATATTCTATTTATAAATAATTTTTTAAACGAATTACACTTATCTAATAGAATTAGAATATGTGTTATGGTAATTAGGATATCATTATTACCCTTTATTACATTATTTACTTTTAACCGTGGTAAAACAAATTCAACAGTTACTTTTCACCAAAATTTATTTTCATATTATTGAACCATATTTTACAAAATAATATCAACCATGTAACATGGATTTTTGAAATTCAACTCACATATGTGGTATAATTATGTTTTATGAAAATTTGGAAATTCACTTATGAGGTTGGTAAAAGTCGATAAAAAGTTGAATAAAATTTTTATATATCTAAACATATTATAAAATGAATCTAATGTATTAAATTAAAGTTACATAGGTATTATGTATACATTATGACATAAAATAGATTTAAATAAAATAAATAATTATTTAAATAAAAAATTCAATTTTAACCAATAACGTATTTTTTTAACTATTCATCAAAAATTCAAATTTTTAGAAAAATAAAAAAAAATTCACCCTAAGATAATTGCAATATTCAGTATTCAAAAATGATGTCTATTTTAAAAATTAAAATTAATAAATTTTCCAAATGTTGGTAATACTATTCATAATTTCTAGTATGATTTTTCACAATGTGTTAAAATATCGAAGTTGCGTACAATGCATGCTAATACATTATTCAAAAGGAAATATACCATGGATGATTGGGGAGTTACATTATCCACTCCTTAAAATAACTTCATCCTCAAATTTTCTAGAATATTACTGCATAAAAAGATTGGTTTGGTTCTTCATCATATGTTTCTTGGGTTCCCAACATGCCACTTCCATCTTATGATTTCACAATAGAACTTTTACTAGACGAGTCTTCTGGTTTCTCAGCACTTCTTATCTGCTATCAAGAATTATGACAGACTCATTCCAATAAGACAGATTAGCTTCTATTTCAATTTCATCATAGGTGATTACATGAGTTGGATCAGACTTGTATTTTCTCGACAGTGATACATGTAACACATCATCAACTTTGGAAAGACGTGGATTAATTTCCTAATGATAAGCTACAACTCCAATTCATTCTATAATCTTGAAAAATCGGATGTACCACGGAGTCAATTTACCCTTCTTACCGAATCATATAACACCCTTACATGGAGATAACTTAAAAAAACTGGGTCTCCTTCTTGAAATTTCAAATCCTTCATTTGGTTATCTACATATCTCATTTTACTTCATTGGGAAACTTTGGTGTGGGTGTGGTAAAACATCACCATTTCCATTGATTTCTCAACAAGTTCTGGGACTATATTTTTTCAATCACAAACATCATCCAAAAAAGTTGGTGTGCGATATTTGTGGTCATATAATGCTTCATATGGTTCAATCTGAATACATTAATGGAATCTATTTTTATTGAAAAATTCTACTAGAGGTAAATATTGATCCCACATACCATGAAAGTGATGTGCGCAAAATCTCAACATGTCTTCTAAGGTTGGAATAGTTTTTCGGGATTATCCATCAGTTTGAGGGTTATAGGCATTGCTTAAACGAAGATCAGTATCTAGGGCCATATGAAAATATTTCCATAATTTGGAGGTAAAACGTGGATCACGATCTGAAAAAATCGATAGGGGTACTCCATGATGACTAACACCCTCATTAATATATAGTCTTCCCATACGTTCATGTTTTAAATCTTCACTTATAGCAAGCAAATGAGTTGACATGGTAAGATTATCAACAATGAACCATACTCCATCATTCATTCAAAGAGTCTTTGGTATCCCCATGACAAAGTCCATCGTAATATTATCCAACTTCCACTGAAGTATGGGAAAAGTTTTCATGAATACTCTGGGTTCTTGAATTTCAGCTTTCAGTTCTTGATAAACCATACATCATTGCATAAAATTAGCTATCTCCCACTTTATGTTGTCCCACCAAAATTTTTCCTTCAAATCTTTATACATCGTAGTGCTACTTAGGTGTATCGGGAAATTGGACCTATGAGAATCATCCAAATATACCCTTTTTAGATAAGGTATATCGGGAACACATAGTCTCTTCTAAAATTTCAAAATTTCATCTTAATATAGGAGGTCACTCAATCTCACATCATTCACAGCTTTAATCTTCTTTTAAAACTTCTTATCATCAGTTTGACAACAATTTAACATTTCTTGTGAAGATGGATTGGAGACCATTTGAATAGGAATTGATGTTTCTCCTTCTATGGTTTTTCCCATATTCAACCTTACTGGATACATGAAAATATAATCCCTTTCAACTCTAATATTGTTCAAAATATCATGATCTTTTCTACTCAAAGCATATACAACCTTATTTGACTTTATTACGAGGTAGTACATAGTGGGATCATAATCCTTGAGTAGTTCAATCAATATTCTTTGCCTTATGTTGTGTTATTTTTTTTGAGAATATATACATCAAACTCTTGTGATCAGAATAAATCTCATATTTTTCTCCATTTTGATTGAGTCTCCATATATTTTGAGCATAGATTACAACTAGTAACACAATATTATGAGTAGGATAGTTTTTCTCATGAATTTTTAGCTAATTTAATGCATAGGCAATAACTCTATAATTATGTATAAGGAGATAACCAACTCCATTTTTTGAAGTGTTACTATGAATAACAAACCTATCATTCCCTAATGGTCGAGTCATGATAAAAGAATTTACTAATCTTCTATTCAGTTGTTCAAAAAATTATTCACATTTCTTTTCAAATAATATTAACCCCTTTACTTGTGAGCATGGTAAATAGGATAGCCGACCTGAAAAAAAATTGGATGAAATGTTGATAATAGCTAACTAAACAAATAAATCTACGTACCTCATTTATACTCATTGCTGCTACCCATTCTTGGATAGCCTTGAACTATTATGGATAAACAAATATTCAATACTTATAGAACATAAATCCCTAAAATGAAATCGCCTGATGCCAGAGTTCAAACTTGTTAAACTTCCCATATAATTCATTTCATCTATCAATCTATAGAATAATTCACAAGTGATTTTCAGGATCTTCGTAGATTTTGGATTTCACCATGATATCATAAATAAATACCACTACAAGTTCATCAAGATAGTACTTGAAAAAATGTGTTCATTAGATCCATGAATATATAGGGTACATTAGTAAATTCAAAAGGAATTACTGTATACTCATAATGCTTATACCCAGTTAGATTTTTTTTTTCAAAATGTATTCCTTCATCACAAAAAATTGATAATATCTAGATTGAATGTAAATCATTGAAAAATATTGAGCTCCAAGCGGTTGTTTGAATAAATCATCAGTGCGAGGTAGAGGATACTTGTTATTTGTTATTATAACATTGATCTCCTTATTTTCAATGCCCAAACTCACATATCTATTATTCTTCTTAACAAAATGGACAATGGCACCCCGTCGAGAACCACTAGGGAAAAAAATCCCCTGTTACACAATTCTGCTAGTTTTTTATTTTGTTCCACTAATTCTATAGTGGCCATTCTATAAGGGGTCTTCGATATGGGCCTTGAACCAGGAAATAAATCAATGGAAAACTCAATTTCTAATTTAGGAGGATGTCTTCGTAAATCCTATGGAATCACGTCAACATATTTCATGCATAACATTTACATCTTATATTAGAACATTATTTTCATCAACCATAGTTATTTCATTATATTCCTCCATATTTTTAAATTTATTAGTAGTGTTGAGGGTAAATCTAGATAAAAATCAGATGCTAACGTTTCTTCTCTAAAGATAATGTAATCCTTATCATCATTGAAAATTGGAACCTCCATCTTCATACAATAAATATTCTTATCATGGTCCAAAATCCAATCCATTATTTACATTATATCAAATTAGATCATGGTTATGACAATGAGAACACAAGATAATGTACATTTATATTCCCTACGGGGAAATTATTCAAAAAACATTGTTATGATGATACATCCCTTTGGAGGTTTGAACGAAAACTCCATTGTAAAGTAAAACTAAAAATATATAATTTTCATTGCAAACGAGGAAGATACGAATAAATGGGATGATCTAGAATCATATAAAACATTTTCTATACTTGAAGGAACCATTAAATTAACTTCCACCCCCTCTTTTGGAGTATCAACCACAGCAGTACTAATCTCATATTCTAGGCCTTTCTCCCTTTGCCTTTTCTAAGGTATATTCCCTTGGAGATTAGAACATTCATTTGCCATTAGTATCGTGCCTATGCACCCCTGCCCATGGACATGCTAGATGAATTGTCATGCAATGGTGGAGAGATGATCACGATGCAAGATGTTGGGGAGGAGTAGTTTCAAGTAGTCATAGTCTGTATGATTTCCTTAAGACCTATGGGTTATGTAATGTCTCCAAGAATACGTGCAATGTAATTCCTAAGCCTATGGGTCTTGTAAGGGTTCCCCCTCCTCTCGTGAAAGGGGGTTATTAAAAATTCAATTAAAAATATGGTCATCGAGCTATTCAGTCAGTATTATTCAACATTGACAACCTCATTCTTCTCTTTTCATCCACGATCTTGGTGGCTTTCTTTTACAATGCTTGTAACAGAATATCATTCCCTTCTATAAAGTTCCGGGGTGTTTCGTCCAACAATTTCCATAGGATAGATGTTCAAAATTTCCTTTCTTCCACTTATTTCAAATTCAAGATTGTTCAGTACATCCCCTTCAGTCATGCATTCCTTTAAAGTAGTTAGACTTAGATTATTCAATTTCTATCTTGATAACGTAGGACATAGTATCTTCATAGGATTTGTAGTATTGTGAGACTAATGGTCAATAGAGAAATGGGTTTATCCCATCAATGAATAGATCAATCTTACTCTTTGCGTTATGTATATAATCACTTACATTCCTTTATATCCTTTAATGTTAGCCTCATAATTTGCGAAATTCTCCTCTTCCTTTTCCCTTAGACTCAGAAATTGCCTTTCAACATCCACTCGATGGTTACAAGGAAAGTACTATTCCAATAGAATCACATTAAAATCCAAACATTCCATGATCTATACTTATTCATCTTCCATTGTGTTTTGGATTAAAGTCTATTGTGGATCGGTATCTCACGTGAGGTAATAAAATACGATTACATGTTTTTCCCTTTGGCTACTCCCCAAAGAATGAATTTTTTTCTCTAAATAATTTATCCTTTTCTCAATTAGTAATGTATTTGTATTCCCATTGAATGTTCATGGTTTTTTAGTCATGAAGTGGTCTATCATTGATCCTCCACGTTGTGGATCAGGGTGCTCCATACAAGTAATGTTATTATTCATAATCTGAGTGAGGTGACCTAATATGGTGATAAGCTGATCCACACTTATAGTTTCACCATCTCCACAATAATTATCACGAGTAGGGGAGAAATAACTACATGGATTACTTGAGTTGGTATGGTTTCCATTACACCCCCTAGGTGTTATTTCTAAACAATGGCATATACTAGATTAGTTTATGAATCCCAATACATAATTCCAGTCTATTAAAACACATAAAATAAATTTAAAAATTTATGGATTTATTCCATAATAAAAAAAAGTCATTGAAGATGTATATACACATAAACCATTTATAATTACTGTTAAAGAAAATGTGAATTATTTTAAGCATATCCCCTTGGAGTGTCGTAACCAAGAGTGCATCAAGGCATGTTGTCGTGCACCAGTTCCTGATCATGTCAATCTCAAAGTGGTGTTTTCATGTTTTGCCCCTAGGTAAATATGTTACAGAGACTACTTTATATGCTAATATTCAGATAGGTAAGTGTTTCTTGGAAAACACAAAAAATATCTACAGTACTGAAATTCTTGGAAGTTCTTCTATGTCCCCTTGATAAATAAGTAGATCTAATGTAAAAAACTAGTGTCTTGAAACAAGGCCTTGATGGTATGGTAATGATCTTGGGACATGCACTGAATGGTATAATTATGATGTCTAACATTATTCATTTCATCGTTATAAAATTACTTATAAAAATTTTAGATTATTATTCATCAGGAATAATATCCATGAATAAATTTAAATGGAATCATTATATTTTTTATTTCAATATTAGTCTTAATATTATGTTTAAGAAGATTGTGTTACATGTTAATACCTTTACTTAAAAGATTCAACTTATTTGTAATAGATTTTGCAATATTTTTTATCCTTATTGAGCATCAGTGAACACCCATTTCCTATGTCTCATTTTCACAAGGATGTGATGAAGTATATTAGGATTGAAATTCCATGATAGTATAAGGGATATGAATGTATTCAAAGGTTAAAATACGTAGTTTTTCATTTTAATATATTATGAAAAACTTATGTTTGTATCTTGTGTTATCAAGGCTACTAAATAGATATTTCCTTCATAAAATTGTTTTTATTTCAATCATGCCAATGTAAGAAAAAAATTCATTAGCTCTAGGAATCTGGGGTAAGAAATTTATAGATTTTGTAATTTTTTCTTCCTTTGGGAAGATATCAAGTGTAACACTGTGTCCCAACTCCATCGCATTAGAAGAGGAAAAATTATACTTACTATATGTGATATCCTAAAACACCAAAATCATTAAAAAATTCAATGGCATTAAGAGAACATTGTGTAATTATTATCACCAAGAACCCATAAAACCAGACATATAATATACATGAAAGGAAATTAAAATTGGATGATGCATTTTACTAAACAACAATAATTGATAAAATACAAATCCATTTAAATATTATGGTATGATAAGAAAGAAATATTTAGTGAAGTCTATGACTCTAAATGGAAATTAATTCTCACTGAAATTGTACCATCAATGACCAATGTGAATAAATTATCAATATATAGCATTAACAACAAACGTATTACATCATGGATGAACAATTGAGAAGTAAAAAACATGACACTTCACTAAATATAATATAATGGCATCTATAAACACTATAATGATTCATTGTTGGGGTGATTATATCACTTAGTATTATTCCACACAATGAAATTACAAGACACTCCCATTGGAAAAAAAATTAGTAGATTTTTTAAAAAAGAAATGACTATAATATAAATATTTTATATCAAAACCATAAGAAGATTATATATTTAATAATAAATAGTTATATAAAAAAATTTAGAATTTGTCATAGTCTTCCAAATTCCAAACCTACACACAGTCCCAATTCAAGCATCCATGGACCACTTAACACTTTTGAGCTTTGAATCACCCATTCACCAAGCCATCAATTGGGAAAAAATTTGATGATGGAAATTTTGACATATTATGTACCATGTCTATTTTCATTTTTCAGTGGTAATTCTTGTGATTACCAGTCTTATATGAACATGAACACATACCTAAACTTTTATGAAAAAAATCCAATAAAATATTAATTTATGAAATATTGAATTTCAAAATCAAATATTTTTAAATAAAATCATTCATGGCATTTCGGAAGCAATTCACCAAGAAACATCTAATGATGAATAAATAGAATTATTAAAATAACATGTAAATATGTTATAATTTTTATTTATTTTGAGTGAATCATCCAACCTCGGTTAGGTTTTTACAAAATATATTTATTTTTTTTACCATCCTCTTCCATAAAAATATCTTTTAAACCCAAAGAATATGTCATCTCAAAAAATAAAAAAAATTAGATCATATCTTACACACCAATATATGGATGATAAAAAATAAAAAATAATAATTACATGATTAGAATACAGTATAAGACCATAAACATTAATTACAAAAAATATATATTCACCAATTAGTTTCCAATTGATTTTGGACATCACTTTTTGATGGAAATTTTCTAGAGAGTCTGAAGAAGTTGAGAAAAATGAGAGAAGCTTCAATGTAAAATATATCAAAAATAGGTTTGTTCAATCTGGATGGTCCTAAAAAATTCGTGATTTGTACTGGTCTTATGTAATGAAACCCTTGAGAGGTCACTCATGACAATATTTGGGTCACCTTAGTTTATTTTTCAAAAGAACAATTGTTTTGGATATTCATGGTTTCTATATCCCGAACAGAATAGGTAAAACCATTCATTCATTGAATTGTTTTATGACAACTTCTTTGAACCATTTAAATTGTTTAATCATTTCATGATTATAATGTTTTATATATTATTATTTCATATCCAAACCATATTCTATCATTCTATTATTCCAATAAAAAGATCCTATTAATGAAAAAAATCTAATGGTATAAATCAGAAATGAAAAAAAACCTAATGGGATAGTATAACTCAAACTAGGGGTTCAATATTCGGCCAAATAATTGTTTTTAAATCCAATAAAATCCGAAAAATAAGGATATTTTTCTCAAAAAAATGTTTCCCATGGTTCCTCTCAAACATGACTATGTTTCCATTTAACCTCAACCATAATAAAAAATTATCCCTATATGGGCCTTTTAACGCATGTATAAAACCAGTAATATTTCATAGATTAAATTTCCATTTTACATGAGAGTAATATGATGTCAAATATTATCATTTTTTAGATTTTGATTATAATTCAACAGTTGAGAAAAATAGAATATGTTTTCCAAAAACTGAAACTTTTTGGTAATGTTAAAAAATAAAAAATAGTTCACATCCATTATATAACATGGATTTCTCCCACTTACCATGGATATGACATTCCATATTTCCCAAAGTGCCTATGATCCATATTTATTGACATATTAAACAAAAAATGGTCACTAAAATCAATTTATAATGGTTAGAAATGATTATCTCCTTATGAAATCAGTCAGAATTATTCCATATTCATCAACTTTTGAATCAATTTAATTTTCTTCATATCCTCATGGGAAATACTTTTTCAAATAAAATATGTATATCCTATTTATAACTAGCATATTAAAAGAAGAAAAAAAATGACCATATGATTCTTATTAGTGGTATGTATATTTTCATCAGAAAAAAAATGCTATATGATAATGGACTTAATATAATATTATCATATGTTGAACCACCGGTGTCCCTAAGTCATGAGCTAATAATATCATTTAATTTATAAATAGTGTGTTCTGACCACCCTTAAGTATAAGAATGATATGTTTTTATCACAGTAAATTACATTCCATGATCAGGTCATCATGATCGAATAGATCAAAATGTATAGTGGGGTCATATACTATTGAATTCCGTATTTTGAATTATTTTTATATGTTACTCACTTAAATTTCATACATTTTGTCACATTTTTTTCAATATTAGGTATCGTACCTATGCTGAAAAATGTTATTTAATTGACATTTTTGTTTTTTAATAATCCAGATGAATATATAATTTCTAATATTGGTAAATGGAATAAAGTTTTTATTTAAATGAATAATAAAATTACATTAAATTCTTAAATAATAACATGGTGTATTCATGTTTTCTCAAGTCATCACAATCCCCCTATTTATGTTTGACTTGATTGTGATACAATTAGAGAATTCCATATGTGTTTATTTTACTAACATTATTGTGCCTCGAAAAAGTCCTATTGATAAAATACATTTTTACCCCATGTAGAACATTCTGAATGCATATCATTAATATTTCCAATCATGTTCTATTGTCCATTAGAATCTCGAACCACACTACTATACAATTTCTTCTCAATTAATCAAGTATAGAATTATTTTTACCATTTGTGTAAACCATGTCAAAATAAACCCTATGGAAGTACTCCCTCAATCTTCATTAAATCAATTTCTTATATCAATATTAAATTAGTTATTTCAAACTCATATGGTAAATTAAAACAATGAAATTTTCAAAATATAGGTAATTCCTCCAAGTCTTTAAGGTGTACACAACCATAGATAATTACAAGTCATTAATTTTACAATTCTTCTCATGAACTCACATATTCCTTGTTCTATAGCAAAAAATAGGGACTCCATACCTTAGGACACAACCAAGGCCAATATTAATACACCAAAATATACAAAAAATCAATTACCCTATTCTATATTGATTAGTACGGGTGCCAAGTTAAGATGGGAGTTAATTGTTAATAATTTTCATGATATTCATCATTATGTATGAATGGATCATTTTCCATAAAAGATTATTAATATGAGAAGGATGTTAGGGTAAATAAAAAACAAATAGGAAATGGTATCATATCAATCCCAAAGAAGATTCTATGACAAAAAATTTCCTCATTTACTATTAATAGATTGATGTTTCTCTCTTCCCAAAGATATTTGATATTCATTATTTGTAAATGAAATTTTATAAATAATGGAAATATTTTATCCAAATGTCCCACATATAATATTAATAATACAAATAATGACCTAACAATATACTCAATAAAATTTCTCTATGAAAGTCATGGTCATTCATAGTTCTATAGTATACCACATTTTATTCAATCATGAAAGAATATCGTAATTGGGATACATGTCGATGATACTAGTCATATAATAAATGAAATAAATTTATTCCTTTATCAGACCATGATAATCATGAAATTATTATAATGGTCATAATATCTATGCAACAATTTTTTTAGAATATCCTCTCTTCAGTTACTGTTTTGATGATTTCTATTGAGTATGTCAATTTAAGAGAAGCATTTGGATCCTTTTAGTTGATAAAACATGTCATCTATTAATGGATGAGTGTCATTATTTTTATTCATTATTTCATTCATATTGCAATAATCCATGAACAGGTGGAAGGTACCATCTACATATTCTGTAAATAAAATCTATGCAACCCATGGAAAATGTACTAGGTATGATAAATCATTTACATTCCAACTCATCATTATGAAATGTTAACTCTCATGACTCATTTGGATACATTATATATGATGTTAGTGAAATAGGGATTATTCAATGGATTAGGTTTATTGTATATTTTGTTTCCGATTTAGGATGTCACAGAGATGAATAATTCATTAAAAATAAGGCATCTATAAATAATTCGATGAATAATTCAATTCATTGTTTCATTATTAATTATCATGGTAATTTCTACCATTAATATTAATATGGTTAGATCCAATATAACTGATGGTATTTGTATTCATAAAATTATTTCCAATCACCCCTTGAATACATGAAAGGATCAATTCTATGATATAAATTTTACCTTCTATGTGTAATATTAAATTTGGTTTTTATAAATCATAACCTAGTCCATAAAAAATAATAAATTCATATATTCATTTATATGAATGTAAAATATTAATGGAACTACCCTACATTAGTGGTTATAGAACATGTTTGGAATTTAAAACCTCTATAATTCTACTATGTAAGGGGTGTATTGATACTCATGATTCAAAGTGTCATTTACATGTTTAGTCCATTTTTTTTACCACATATGATAAAAGGGAGTAATTTCAATAAAATGTATCAGACAATACATGTTTTAGAGTGAAATACATAGGAATGGAACCTCACACAAAAAAGGTTATAGGTTATTCAACAACAATTTATTTCTCTTCTAAATAAAAAAATAAAACAACAAAAAAAGATATTATTTTCATCCCTATAGAGGTGTCGAATAAACAACCAATGCGATTATGGAAATATCCAAGTTCACATGTGTCTTTGACCATTATTTGTACTAAGAAGACTTTTCAATATGATTATATGATGGATAAGGCTATGTCAAGTATACTCCAACATTTAATATATTATTATAGATTAAAACAATACTAATATGTCCATTCATTCAATAGTGTTGTAAAATATTCAGTGATATATTGCAATTTGTATTCATATTCCCTAATGAACAACATTGAATAAACTTGGTATAGTATCACATCTTATAGAGAAATTGAAATATTATATAGTTTACGTCTAGGGTGTCCTACCATTGTTAGTGTGTGAATTCCAAATTTTCTTATTCCAAATGTTAGTGTAGAAACCTATCCCCATGGGAACAAAAAAATTACCCCCATAAAATTCCAAATTAGATCTATTTATTCTACAGTTTCCATTTTGGCCATCATTTAATAACGCATAATATTGAGAATAGCTTCATGGGATGAAATCATTGGTGAAAATTCAAAATTTATGATATCTTCCCCCATGTATGCAGTTATAGATTCTTATTAGGGAAACATAACTATTTTAATAATATTAGCATCATAATCTATTCTAGTTTTATTTAATTTCATCAAACTGATTAAATATATTGTTTTTTCTAACTTGAATGTAGGAGGATTGAATTTTTTATTAGACATTTATTAAAAAAATCACCAACATAAACCCTTGGTTAGTTTTAACGTTGTTAAATATATCCCATGATTTATGGTATATATCATCCGACATTTATGTTTCCAACATCATTATAATCTCTACTAGTGTACCCAAAAAAATAGAATATTCTCTTCATTTTTTAACCCAAAACTGTTTCGTTTCTCGTATAGAATCATCTCAAAACATGGTCAGATTCTACCTCAAAAAAAGTAATAGTCTACATTTATTGATTTTTCATTTCAATATATTTTTTAATGTCTTGATTAATACACACAATACACTTTTCCTTTTTTCGGTGACATGTGGATTTTGATCAACAACATTCATAGCACCCTATTCATGCTTATTTAAGCTATTTCTTTATACTTATATTTCTATATTTAGAACAGTAAACCATGTATACCATTTCACAATGATATTAAAACTATGAAAAATTTCAAACATTATAAAAATAAAAGAATTATTCCCATGTTAATATTCAATAGAAAAATTCATTTTCTTAAAATAAATAATTTCAACCATTTCTTAACATTATTTTAACAACATATGATTAGTGATGTCATAATGATAATCCTATTTAATTACATTCAATAAAAAAAACTAATCATATAACATAATGAATATTATACATCAACAACTCTAGATTATTTATATAACACATATATACCTACACTCCCTAGTTATAATAAGATCAGAATAAAGAGTTTGTTATGTCTTATTATGTTATACATTTCAATTTCTGATACTCATAACTCTATTATACCATCATAACTAAATGTAAAAAATAACTAATAATATTTTTCATACCCATCCACAAATAATTCAATTTAGAATATATTAAGAATATCTATCATTAGGTTTCATACCTATGACACCAATCGATGGAAATAAATTCCATGGGTTTAAGTGAACATTGGGTGACTATTTTTTCTAGGAACCAATAAAACAAGTCATTAGATAAATATTTAGTCCAATAAAAAAAATTTATTATTGGGAATTAATCAGATATTTTGATCAAATATCAATATTGATCATTATCATGTAATAATCTTAATGAGATAATGGTGTCAAGCTATAAATCCAAATGGAATGTCGTTCCCACTTAAAGTGAACCATTCCATACCAAAATGAAGAAAATATTTAACTTTATCTATAGGTAAAAAACCATTACATAATGTAGGACCATAAGAGTAGTAAAAAAGATGAATCATTATTATATAATAAAATATGTCATCTATAAAATCAATAATTTTCCCAAATAGGGAGTTAGTATTTCACTTAATATAAAGTTCTAGATGGCTTCCCAACATGTTCCATTAGGGTAAAAAATTGTCATCAATTTTTAATATATTATTTAATTAGTAAATAAATAACATATATCAAAACCATAATAAAATTACATGGAAAACGTTATTGAAATATTTTCAAACTATTTCATAGAATTTTTAACATTAATTTCACTTTTTTATCCACACTCATGCATAATTAATTCATCAATTGACCACATTTTACATATATGTGGTTATTCATCCATTCATAAATACATCGCTTTTTGAAAAAATATCACATTAGTATGTCGTACCCTAATCCATGCCATCATTTTCATTATTTTTTTCATATATTCAACCACTTCCCTCCGACATAAATATGAACTAACACTATAATATTAATTCTATAGAGGCAATAAAAAATTTAACTAAAAAATTATATCCATTAAAAAATTCACCATTTTTAAAAAACATTAAATTTATGTTTTATAGATCAATTCCAGAATAGATTTAAATTTAAAAATAAGTATTATTTAGAAAATATCATTATAAATAGTTATAGAATGATAGAGTCTCTGATAGTCCACCTAAAGTGATTAATGTTTCATAATGGATCATAAAAAATTCTTTAGATCAACCACATATATTTCCTTCTCTATCAATATCCAAAATTATATCATTATGATAAATCTTTACCATATATCATGTCTAACAAATTTATCTTGATTTGCATTAGAAAAATAATATAGAGATCGAAGAGGATAAATAAGAAGGATGGGGGTCCATAAGATTATATTTTAAAAAAAACACTCATTGATTCATTTCAAATGTAGTACAAATGATGTGGTTCTTTGGAAATAAACCATTGCATCCATATATGTGATTACAATATAGAAGAGGCCCAATAAAAAATATTTTCACTAAAATATTGCTAAATAATTTTGGGCGTGGAAAATTCAATACTGAAATTTGAATAGTGTCATTAATTCTTCAAGAAGAATGTTACAATTATATTGATGTCAGCTTGACTTATTTTTCAAAAGAAAAAGTTTTATTGATAGGAAATTTTTTTATATCGTTAACAAACTGAAACAACTTTCATGTAGTGAAATTTGTAGGTGACATATTCTCTAAAAAATTCATAAAGGAAAAGTCTCATGTAAATTTTTTTGTAGCTAGGTCCGGTCTCATCTCTTATTATACCAATGAATAATAATAGTTAAATAAACAAATTCCAAAAAATTCAGTCATAAATAAACAAGAATAATGATATGGGGGGCCTCGACCCGGTGTAGTTATATTAAGGGTTGTATTATTACATATAATTAATTTTGAAATCAAAAATTCATTTGTTCAGGATGTAATTACATGTTTTAATTTTCTTGAATATATTTACTATGAGAGTATGAATTCATATTTCTAATAAATATAATCATATAGTATTGGGATTTTTTTGTTCGACCAATTGTTCACATGATTTCCTAATAGTACATGGTTTTATTCAACGATAAATAAAATGATAAACAATATCTATGGGAAATCAATTATTTTTCAATAGATAACTTTTTATGAAAATTAGAGATTAAAATAATTATGTTATATAAAAAATATCTAAAATAATTTTCTGATGAAAGGTTTGTGTTGTAGTGTCATGATATGTTAATTTTTACCTTGTATGATGTGTCCTATAGTTTAATGATTGTGTTGACCATATTGGAAGTGGATTTTTTTTTTGATGTGATGTACATTGTAATTGGATGGAATGTTATTTTGATGGTTCCTATTGTGTGATGTGATAATGTTATGAGAGAATGTCACGACCCGCCTCTCCGGGCCAAGAACCAGGTTATCTAACCCAATCGGTCTCCTGTAATACCTTGGTTGCCTTCCCAGCACACCATAGGCTATTACTCACTAGGGTTACTTATCTGACTAATGACTACACCCACAGGCCAACACATGTCCTTTCCAATGTGCTTTGTCCTTACTCACACACACCCTAGGAAACTTCATAGAAGGTCACCGATCATGATCACTACTCCAGGACAAGAAAGCATAACTATGGAGTTTTAGTCAGTTAGTATTTGGAAAAGTAAGGTACCCCTTGTTGACATTGGTAGTAACATTTTACGTATTAAGCCTCATTTTTCCATGGGTGTTACATTGTCCACCCCTTTAAAGCACAACGCCCCCATTGAGGACCCCAAGCCTCAAAACCAGGTTGTGCCTAAACACTTCTGGCTGGGTATTGGATCTGATACCATTTGACACGACCCACCTCCCCAGGCCATTAACCATGTCATCCAACCCCATGGGTATCTTCTAATACCTTGGTTACCTTCCCAGCAAAGCATAGTTTATTACCCACTTGAGGATCTTATCAGACTATTGAATGTCCCCACTAGCCAACACTTGTCCTTTCCAGTGTGCTTTGTCCCCACTCAAGCACACCCTAGGAAACATCCCATAAGGTCACCCATCCTGTTCACTACTCCAAAAAAAGCATGATTAACTGTGGAGTTTTAATACGGATGCATCTTGTTGACATGGGAAGTAACATTTAGCCTTTTAAGTCTCATTTTTCGGGGGTGTTATAGATAATGTAATGAAATATGAATATTGTGGCATGTGGATTTTTTATGGGATGGAATACTTGTTGTAGATATTGTAAATTAATGGAATGTTATGTATTGTAATTATGTGGTTTAGTTTTTTAGATCCCTAGATATCCATGAAATAAAATTTAATATTGAAATGAAATAACATGTTTCATTTAATGAATTTTTGATGCATTGAATCATATTTGTAGTATGTGGATTAATTAATCAAAAAAATATATGAAAGAGTTTTATAAATATTAATGATAACTAATAATAAAATAGTGTTTGTTAAAATAGAGATATTGTTAAAATTATAGAATTGATAATCGAACGTTTTCTTGATTTGATTTATTAATGGATTAGTTTCATGATATATTTATTGGTCATTGAAGTGGTTTTAGATATTTCATGGTGAGGATTGGATGTGTTGTAGTATCTTTGTATTATTTTTTTAAACCCATATGATAGCTGGCTACCACCTCTTCTGAACACATTTTTCATAAATTTATGTTATCAGTCAGATGTAGAGATTACCCAATAATAATGTCCTAGGTGTCATCGACTGAAAACTAATGTGATGGGGCTGTAATTTGATGTGATATGTGGATGGTTTCATTATTGGTGGAAGTATGGAAGTTGATTAATGCTCATCACATTCATGATACGATACTACAATTTATTTGTGATGACATGTGGTGCAATTGAGCATCTATATTTGGGAATGATATGGTGTGATGATTCAAGTTTCTATGGGTGATATGTGAGTTTATAATTCTTGATATAATCATAGGATTCAATACAAAAAATGGTTTGAGCATGTACAACAACATCCGGAACCACATTATTGATTGCTACAGAAGTGATGTTATGTGTCTAGAAGGTATCAGATAATAGGTCATCCATATTGGGAAGTGAGATATGTGAATTTGTAGGGATATTATGGAAGGGTTACTTTATTCTATTATCGATATTATATTAATATATTGGATTCATGATTTTGTGAGAATGCAATAGTGAGTCTTGGATTAGTTATATTTCCTATTTAGGTGTCAGTTTCTTCTTCTTTATCCTCATTGGTACAATAGTATGTACTTTATTAATGTAAAACGGAGAACATGGTTATAGTCATACAAGGTATAATTATATTGTCATGATATGTATATTATAAATTCTATTGTTTACAAGAAGAACTTTTGGATAGATATGAAAATTTTTAACTTATCGTTTGGAGATGATGTTGAGTTGTTGTGGTAGGTGGCGTCTTTTTTATTTACATATTGGATTCTATTTATATCTATGAATATTTTTTAGGCATTTTGGGATTATTGTTTCATTTCAATTACAATATATTATGTTTTTTATTACTATTTATTCATTCTATATACTAATTCTATATTCGTTGAGGGAAAAATAGAAAATATATGAAATTTTTATGCATTTGGTGTTCGTAACCAACGCAGAGCCAACTAGAAGCAAGACACATGGGTTATTATATCTTTTCATGCATTTCCATCATTGGAGGGGAATTATTGTATAGAGGGGGTCTTATTATATATAATAAAACTAATAATTAATTACAATTTAAAAAAAATTATAAAAATATATATATTGAATGAATAATATATTATATGAAAACCCATAGGTACATGTATACGAATATTAGTAATTAATAATGGCTATATGGGTTGGAAAATGCATTACTTTTGTAAAGGATAATAAATAATACATTTTCACTTTGATAAAAATGATCAATAGTGATCCATATAATTAATTTTTTGAATGAATTATAAATATTCATTTTAAAAAAAATCAATGATTTTTGATTATAATTATATCAATCATTATTGTACCGATATAAAAATTATAATATAATTTAATGATATTTATATACCAACAAATGAGTTTAAAACATATAAAATTTCATATATAAAAAATAATGTATGACAATAGTAACTTTTAAAAAAATAATCATTGAATGTGGGAACATTAAAAGGATTTGAAAAACACATGAATTACATAAAATAAATAAAACTGGAATACATATGTATACAAATTAATGATAATAATTAAATCATGTAGTAAAATAATGAATGAGTCTCAGTGAAAAGAAATCATGGTCAGGAATTTCTTACCTCAACTATTGAATACCAACATAATTCTATTACATCAATAAATATTAAAATTATATTAATTTTTAACATGATTTAGAAACTCTTAAGATTTATTAACTTATTACAATCCAATTTATTTCATTTATTATAAAGTCTTATATTGTTAATAAAATGGTTTTGTTCTAATTCTACATTTATGGGTATTTTCCATTATAACATTGAAATCACATTAGTCCCTTGATCATGGTCAGGGGATCTTTTTTCCCTATACCCATATATGAAAAAATGATGTATCTATGATTTTTTTTAAAAAAATTATTACCATTTATTCAGGGAATTTACGAAAGATATTTCTCATGGTTTCATTGAGATGGTGTTATGTACATATACATGGAAAAGGCTTTAATCATTCAATTTTTCATGAATATATATAATGAAAATAATTGAAGAAATTTAAAAAAATTTATATATGATTTAAACATAAATTTATATTCATTAATCATAGCATTATGACAATCCGTTTATGGTGTGAATGAAAAATGAATCACATCTCATCATAATAAGTGAATGTATATAGAGAAACATTAATGGGGTTATAATTATCCAAAAAATGGAATGAGAGATAATATATGTAATATATTATAGTTAAAATATCATAATAATTTCGTAAAAATTATTATGCCATTAATTCCTTCTATATAATTATTTTCTTTTTGATGTGAAGGGAAACGAAATACATATTATGTGTAGAGGTTGTAGTCCACGCATATGCATGTCAAGTGTTTTCATTTCCCAAAAAATAAAAGAGAGATTAAAATTGGTTGTACCATAAATTATAATAAATATTATTATATTGGATATACTTATTAAATAATATCATCTTTCTTATTGATGGTTTTAAGTGTACAAATGAATATATTGACATAAAAGAAATCAGTTAATAGTTATACATTTTATTTTGAGTACAAATTTTCTTTAGAACATTATTCATAATGCTTAGTATTTTGAAGACATTATAACATATAGTACTAGGGGAAGTAAATCTATGTAAAGGCCCGTAAAATTCAAGGGAAGGTTTTTTTTATTTTTCTTTGGGTTTTTACAAAAATGCAGTTTCAGATGGCACTTGATTCTGAGGCCCGGTTTGCCCAAAATTTCTATCCAAAGATTAGCTCGGGTAAGTTTAGTGAACGAATGAGCGGGAATTTCTATCTTTTGAACCAGTGCCCGGAATCGAATTCAGAGGGCACCGATGGTACCACAGTGCTGGTAATTGCTTAGGAACTCCTGTTCCGGAGTTGCATTATCATGGGTGTGGATGATAAAAATTTTGGAAGTTAATTTATTATTATTCTAAACTTTTTATTCTAAGTGTTTAGTTCTTGATGGAAGTTAGGTAACCACCCATCCTCCCTTTGGAGGTTATGAGGGTGGTGGGGCCCAAACGAACCCCACCCCTTCATATCCTCTAACCCATCTTGA
Source organism: Viscum album (assembly GCA_963277665.1). Classification (NCBI taxonomy): domain Eukaryota; kingdom Viridiplantae; phylum Streptophyta; class Magnoliopsida; order Santalales; family Viscaceae; genus Viscum; species Viscum album. Next base: position 1,973,996,412 of record OY728132.1, read on the forward strand.
CTCCCATTAAATTTTGATAACATAAGTTTACGTAACTTATGGAATTGATATGGTGAGTTACATGTAAGTTTTTGAAATTCAAACACTTGAATTTCAAAAGCCTTCTTGTGTTAATAAAATAAGTTCAGAACTTATTTTATTTGGGTTGGTCTTGGGTTGTTTGAGAGATTTTGGAGAAAAAGGTAAGGAAGTCTTGAGTTCTTCATTTCCATTGACGAAGAACGCGAAGAACGAATGATCTCTGACGTGGAGCGTCGAGCCCTCAGAGACCGTCTTCCGTGACACCAACCTGCGACCTGACATCTTCTTCCACAACGTTCTTATTCTGTGTCATCTCTTCCATGATGGTTTTCCGCGACGAAATCTCCGTCAACGTCTTCGAATTCTCACTTCGCGACGTCGACATTCATTTTCCGCGACGCCCGACCTCCGTGACGCTCGTTTTCCGCAGCTCGTTGACATGCACAATTCTTGAAACCTAGGTAGGGGTTTTATTTATTTATTTTGTTCGTGAATACCAACTTGATGATCTTCGTGGATTAAAACCAATAGTTATCGAATAACGTGAGGGGGGATGGACCGCACAAACATGACCGACCCTCCTCCTTATTTCATGTTGGTTCCTTTGTGGCTTGGTATGGGAAGGCGTGGTGCCGGCGCACCACATGGAATCATGAGAAATGAAATGTGCGGAACCGTCACGCCGTGCCGTGGAAAGAAGATCAAGGACGTGACGCTGTCGCGCCGCGTCAGAGACACGCGAAAATACCGCGGCCGGTAATGGGGCCGCGGCGGAGGGGCACGGCGCCGTCGCACCGCGCCGGATGACAAGGGACGTGGCCGGTTTCGCGCCGCGGTGGAGAAGGGTGACCGGCGGCCGGACCGGGCCGCCGACGTCGGAGCTGGAAGGGGACCGGCCATCACTGGTACCGTTGTGCAGGAACCGGCTGGCCAGGTCAGGCCGACCGGAGAGGTAGGAGCCGGGGGAAATAATTCCCGCGGGCAGACATCATACGACCCCAATTAAGGGGTTGTGGTTACTGAAAACAGGGGGGGCAGCGCACCCCCCCCCCCTCGCGTGAGCCAAAACGGCTCGGATGTTTTGGCCGAGCAGCAGACCAGCCGACCGGCGCGCCCAGCGCGCGGGTCACCGGACTGGGCCGCCGGGACGGGCCGCACCGCGCCAGGCCGTGCCCCGCCGGGCCGGGCCGCGCCAGGCTGGGCCGACCCGGACTCGGGGTGGGTCGACCTGGATCGGACCGACCAGGGGGTCTCGGGCCGGGTCGGTCCGGGCCCGAAACCCTCGTTTTCATACCGTCTTCTGTCTTTTTCCCATAACATGGGCTACGGACCTCCGATCGACACACCGTCATTTGCAATGCGATCCTTGAATGGATGCGGCCGTTTCGGTATATCTCACCCAAGGTTTTGGAATTTTTTGAGTTCAGCTGGGTTGGTTCATACACGAAACCAACCGGGCCCTCAGAGCAGAAACACTCATATTTTGAGCTTCGGACGTCCGATTGGCGTTTCATCGACTTTATTGAATTACTCCAAGTAAGATGGATCTTTTGGCATACTCCGCCCGAGGTTTGGACGCAGGTGGAGTACGGTAGGGTTGGTTTTGGCTTAAAAACCAACCTGGCCCCTGTGACGAAAAAGCCAATAACTCTCAGACTGTGTGTCCGATTGACGCGCCATCTGCGACGTTGAGTTCCTGTTGATGATACGGAACTTTTGGATACATCAACTCTGGACTTTGTGTCAGTTGATGTATGATCCTCTCGGCTCATGGAGCGGACCCACCCGAGAGAGCTTGTTGTGTGCGGGAACCCTAGAGCTAGCTGCGACTGCTACTGTGACGATGATAACTGTACAGAGATCCTCAGTGGATTCGACGGTGATGACTACAGCACTCAGCGATCCTATGTGGATCAGTGCTACCGATCCTGTGTGGGTTCGATCCTGTGTGGGTCAGTGCTCAGCGGTTCTGTGTGAGTCAGCGCCTACAGATCCTGTGTGGGTCCGATCCTATGTGGGTCTTTACGAGGGTTAGTACCTATCGATCCTTTGTGGGCCCGACAACATTGATGGATCAATGATCATCTCTATCGTCTTCGAAGAAGTATACCTGTGTGAGCTGAATCATGTTTGATTTCCTGTATGGATTGTATTGTGATATCCTATGTGGATTAAGTTTTTCTTTCCTGTGTGGAATACGTATGCTTTCCTGTGTGGACTGGGTTGTACATGAGCTCGGAGGTTGGAGCATATTGGAATTGATGACTTAGGTATATGTATGGGCATATACCTAGGCATTGTCGGTTGTTACATTGTGATTGTATCTTTCCTTTGTGGTTTATCCTTTGTGGATTTTGGGAGACCTTCGGGGGTCTTGGGGTCCCTACTGAGTATCTTATACTCAAACCTACACAGGCTATTCTCGCACTACGTTGTGTTGGTTGCAGACGACGAACAACGTTGATCGTGGTTGAGGCTTGCTGAGGAGGACGGTACCTGGAGGTGGACCACTGGGCGGGACATACTCAGAGCAGACGGCGGGACCCGAGGAGCAGTGGAGCTATCTGTACCCACCCTTCAGGTGGGATTTCCAGTGGACAGCTCGGTGTTGCGGCTTTACTTTACAGTTGCTATTTTTCCTTTCGAGTTGTACTTTACATTCAGTTTGGGTTTGTATACTGGCCCATTTACTTTTTCCGCACTGAATCTTGTATCAGCTTTTACTTAGTGTTTACTTCTACTGCTTGTTTACTCTATGGTGTTTGTTTACCTTTCAAAGGTAATGCCTTCCCTTATTACCGGTATTTACGCCTTGGTGCTAGTCACTAGCTCTGGCCTGTGGAATGCGAGTTTGGGGTAGTCACGACACGGGCCCCGAGGACGGGTCGTGAAAAATTGGTATCAGAGGAGTTCGGTTCTACTGTAGAACATGGGACTCTAATCACTTCTATGTGAAGCAATAGTGTATAGTGTATTGGGTGTGGTTATCAGTCCAGGGAGTGCATTGTTGGTGCGGAGGCCGACATATCCGTACACCAGGACCCTGACTTCTGATTTCCGACTTAATGTACAAAAACATTGATTGCATGTGTGTTCCAAGTTTTCTTAGTGATTACATTATATAAGCTCACCAGTTATAGTGTTCTGACCATGTCACACTTGTTTCCTTTTCAGGATGGCCACACGACGGAAGCCAGCTAGGGTTCTGGGAGTCGAGCGTGATGACAGCCCACTGAGCAATGAAGCCTCGGTGCAGGGCCCTTTGTCAGTAGTGGCACAGGCGGTAGCTCTACCTGCCGAGCCACCGATTCTTCCAGCCCCAGCTGTTGACGATGCACGTCACCTTAGTGCACTGCATGAGTTCCAGCACCAAAGACTGCCCATGTTCCACGGGGAGATGGACCCCAAGGCAGCCGAGGACTGGCTGGAGGCAGTGGTATGAGTTTTTTGGTTAGTGAGGACACCAGCAGACCTCATGGTGATCCTCACAGCGAGCCTACTGCACGCAGCAGTGGGTCGATGGTGGATCTTGATGCTCTAGGTGAATGATGAGGTATCTCTAATTTGGAAAGACTTTGAGAACCTCTTCCACTCAGAGTTTGTCCCAGAAACCCTCTGTGTGGTGCGCATTCATGAGCTTCTTTAGCTGCGGCAGGGCAGCATGACAACCGCCTAGTACTCAGCGATATTTACCGATCTATCGCGCTACTCTATAGACATGGTACATGACCAATTCATCCGGTCCCGGACCTTTGAGCAGGGATTGAGACACGAGATCAGGGCATCGCTAATCTCCCTCAGCATTCCGACTTAGACAAGAGTACTGGAGTGAGCCCTTTTGATCGAGAGCTTTCTTGCTGAGTCTACACCAGTCCCGAGACCCACTGTAGGGCGATACGTAGCAGAGTCTTCTGCAGAAGGTAGTCAAAGGATGACTCAGGGGTCTAGGCATACCAGACCCTCAGGCAGACAACCTCAGGACACTGGCTCAGCAGTGCAGGGCACACATCGTGGAGTCAGTCTTTTGAGAGGTAGGTCGTGCTACTCATGCGGCGGGCATGGCCACATGGCTCATGACTGCTCGACCCGTCGTACATAGGAGCAGCAGACGGTTGAGGGACCACTGAGGCAGAGGCAGAGGGTCGACAGTGGTAGTCCGTAGGGAGCAGGCGGACGAGGCAGAGAAGCTGGCCGAGCAGCAGGTGGTGGGCAATGCTTTGACGCATTACCACCACCACCAACAGGAGGTCCACCCCGACCATAAGGTGCTTATGGGAAGAGACAGGCACAGCTCCAGGTAGCAGAGGCCTACGACCACGACACGCCCGAGATGATTTGAGGTACTATCTGTGTCTATTCCACCCTTGATGTAGTACTTATATACACAAGAACGAGTCACTCTTTCTTAGTCGCTTCACTTGTTCGGAGCTCAGAGATTCTTAAAGAGTCGTTGGCTCGATCCTTATGGATAGAGACTCCTACGGGAGCAGACTCGACGATTACGCACTGGTGCTGGTAGTGTGAGATTACTCTAGGAGGCGAGAGCTTCGGCTGGGATCTTCTTGTATCAGAGTCGAGGCCTTACGATGTCATCTTGGGCATGGATTGGTTGTGTACATTCCATGCACAAATTGACAGTATTAGGCACAAGTTGCGATGTGTACGCACCGATGGGAGCAGGTTCACCTTCACTGGTGAGAAGGGAGCCTTTGTAGCACAAGATTGACTCTCGCAGAGGAGAGGACAACCCATCACTCATCAGTTGGCTAGCCTCATCCAAGGATTTGTTGATGTGCATAGTCCTAATTTTTCGGCAGTGGTGGATCAGGTTTCAGAGGTTTTCCCCGACAACATTCTAGGGCTACCTCCTCGTAGAGAGGTAGACTTTTATATTGATCTCTACCCCGAGATAGCCCCGATATCGACTCCAGTGTATGAGATGGCCCCCGCTAAGCTTCGAGAGCTACGGGTACACTTGGAGGACTTGCAGGGCAAGGGGCTAATCCGACCCAGTGTTTTACCCTGGGCTTCCCCGATTATGTTCGCCAAGAAGGCGGACGGAAGCTTGCGACTTTGTGTCGACTGTCGTCTCCTGAACTAGGTGACAGTGAGGAACAAGTATCCGCTACCGATGATTGTTGATTTATTCGATCATCTCAATGGACATCGGTGGTTCTCGAAGATAGACCTTAGGTCAGGCTATCATCAGCTCAGAGTTCGAGATGAGGACTTGTAGAAGACAGCCTTCAGATGTCAGTATGGCCACTATGTGTTCTTGGTTATGCCTTTCGGCATAACCAATGCCCCAACAGTGCTCATGGACCTCATGAACGGGATCTTTCATCCATACCTCAATCGATATGTCGTGGTCTTCATCGACGACATTTTGATTTACTCGACGACTGATGAGGATCATGCTGACCACTTATGGGTTGTACTAGACACACTCTAAGAGCACCAGCATTGTGGAAATCTCTCGAAGTGCCAGTTTTGGATACATGAGGTCCACTTCTTGGGAAATTTTATCTCTGAGGTGGGTGTTGCAGTGGATCCTGTGAAGATCAAGGTAATGTTATCTTAGGAGCCACCTAGGAGTGTGACAGAGGTATGGAGTTTCTTGAGACAATTTGGATACTATCTGAGATTTGTGCCAGACTTCTCCAGAGTTGCGGCACCACTCTCAGCTTTGAAAAAGAATGGGAAACAGTTTGTGTGGTCAAACAGTTGTCAGTAGAGCTTCCAGGAGCTGTGACAGAGATTGACCAGCGAACCTATCTTAAGGTTGCCTGAGGAGGGAGTAGGGTATGTAGTCCACTGCGATGCATCAGGGACCGAACTCGGATGTGTCCTGATGTAGGAGTGGGCAATGATCGCTTATGGATCACGTCAGTTGAGGCCGCATTAGCAGAACTACGCTAGCCATAAACTGGAGTTAGTAGTAGTGGTCTTTGCACTGAAGATGTGGCGACACTACCTGATGGACGAGAGCTTTACAGGCTTTTCTGACCATCAGAGCATCAGGTACATCTTCTCTCAGAAGGTCCTAAACCTGAGACAACAGTGATGGCTCGAGTTCCTCCAGGACTATGACTTTGAGATAGTCTATACTCGTGGGAAGGGGAACATGGTAGCCGACGCCCTTAGCAGGAGGTCGGACATTCAACTACTTGAGGAGGCAAAAGAGCAGCTAGACTTTTTGCAGATATACTTCATAGATAGAGATGGAGCAGACTTCCTTCAGTCTCTCACAGTCACTCATCCACTGCTATAGCAGGTCAGAGAGGCACAACATGGTGACGCTGACTGTGAGACGCGGCGTGCACAGATATCTTCAGGACAGGCACCTGATGGATTCTCCTTTGGAGCATAGTACGATGTCTTTTTCAGAGGATGTACCCTGGTGCCAGTTGCTTTACGAGAGGAGGTGATGAGAGAGTTTCACATTTCCCCATTGGCGGTACATCCTGGAGTGGCAAAGATGTACCCGGATCTCAGACGATAGCACTAGTGGTCGGGCATGAAGAATGCTATGGCAGAGTTCGTTTCTCTATGTCTCACCTGCCATCAGGTGAAGGTAGAGCACCATGTACAAGTAGGCTTCGTACAGCCCTTGGTGGTTCCGAAGTTGAAGTGGGACGACATATCTATGGACTTCGTGACTGGACTTCCACGCACTTCCAGAGGTCACGACTCCATTTGGGTGATTGTCGACCGACTCACCATGTCGGCTCACTTCATACCCATCAGAGAGGAGGTCTTAGTGGAGAACATGGGATGTATTTACATTTAGGAGATTGTGCGGCTTCATGGAGTGCCATCATCTATCATCTCTGATCGAGATTATTGATTTACTTCCCGTCTATGGAAGGAATTGCAGGAGGCGTTCGGGACGCAGCTACGTCTGAGCACAGCCTTTCACCCTCTGAAAGATGGTCAGATGAAGAGGACCATTCAGACTCTCGAGGACATGCTCCATGCATGCTTCCTCGACTTTGGTCGCAACTGGGACGACCACCTACCCTTGGTGGAATTCGCGTACAACAACAGCTACCACTCCACCATCGGTATGACACCGTATGAGGCGTTGTACGGCTGACCTTGCAGATCTCTATTGTGCTGGACAGACCCTGGGGAGTCAGCACATGTGGGACCAGAGATGGTCCAGGCCACGAAAGAGAAGGTCCAGCTCATCCAGGAGCGGATGAGGACAACTCAGAGCCGGTAGAAGTCCTATGCTGACAGGAGGCAGAGGCCACTAGAGTTCGAGGATGGCGACCACGTCTTCTTGCGGGTCTCACCTCAACGTGGTATACAATGATTTGGCCGAGGTGGTAAGTTATCTTCGCGCTTCATCAGACCCTTACAGGTCCTCAGCAGGATTGGTGAGGTGGCTTATCTCCTGGCTCTACCACCTCAGTTGCACTGGGTGCACGATGTCTTCTATGTATCTCAACTGAGGAGATACCTGCACAACCCGACACACATCATTGACCATGGAGAGCTAGACATTGATGATGGGGTGACTTTTACAGAGGTCGCAGTGGAGATCGAGGATCGATAGGAGAAGGTCCTTCATGGCCGGTCGATTCCTCTAGTGCGCATCAGATGGCAGCACGGGAAACTCCAGGGGAGCACTTGGGAGCAGGAGGATTAGATGCGTGCTCAGTACCCTCATTTGTTTCCATAGTTTTCGATGGATCTTTACGGGGATGTAAAGCCCTGAGGTGGGAATAATCTAAAGACCCGTAAAATTCAAGGAAAATTTTATGTTAATTTTCATTGGCTTTTTACAAGAATGCAGTTTCATAGGGCACTTGATTCTGAGGCCCGGTGTGCCCAGAATTTCTATCCGATGTTTAGGTCGGGTACGTTTAGTGAACAAACTAGCGAGAATTTCTAACATTTGAACCGGTGCCCGGAATCGAATTCTGAGGGCACCGATTGAACCACAGCGCCGATAATTGCTTAGTAAATCATGTTTCGAAGTTGCGTTATCATGGGTGTGGATGATAAAAATTGTGGAAGTTAATTTATTATTATTCTAGTATTTTTATTCTAAGTGTTTAGTTCTTGATCAAAGTTGGGTAACCACCCAACCTCACTTGAAAGGTTATGAGGGTGGTGGGGCCCACACGAACCCCACCCCTTCATATCCTCTAACCCCTCTTGACTCTCATTAAATATTGATAACTTAAGTTTACACAACTTATCGAATTAATATGGTGAGTTACATGTATGTTTTTGAAATTCAAACACATGAATTTCAAAAGCCTTGTTGTGTTAATAAAATAAGTTGAGAACTTATTTTATTTGGGTTGGTGTTTGGTTGTTTGAGAGCTTTTGGAGAAAAAGATAAGGAAGTATTGAGTTCTTCATTTCCTTTGATGAAGAACGTGAAGAACGAACGATCTCCGACGTTGAGTACCGAGCCCTCGGAGACCGTCTTCCGTGACACCGACCGGCGACGCGACGTCTTCTTCCACGACGTTCTTCTTCCGCGTCATCACTTCCGCGACGGTTTTCCACGACGAAATCTCCGTGAACGTCTTCGAATCCTCGCTTTGCGACGTCGACGTTCATTTTCCGCAACGTCTGACCTCGGCGACGCTCATTTTCTGCAGCTCGTTGATGTGCACCATTCTTGAGACCGAGGTAGGGGTTTTATTTATTTATTTTGTTAGTGAATACCATCTTGACGAACTTTGTGGATTAAAACCAATAGTGATCGAATAACACGAGGGGGCCGGACCTCACAAACATGGCCGACCCCCATCCTTATTTCATGTTGGTTACTTTGTGGTTTGGTACGGGAAGGCGTGGTGCTGGCGCACCACATGGAATCATGCGAAAGGAAATGCATGGCGTCGTCGCGCCACGCCGTGGAAAGAAGATCAAAGACACGACGTTGTCGCGCTGCGTCATAGACACCAGAAAATACCGTGGTCGGTACTGGGGCCACGGCGGAGGGGCGTGATGCCGTTGCGCTGCGCCGGACGATAAGGGCCGCAGCCGGTTCCGGGCGGTGGAGCAGGTTGAACGGCGGCCGGACCGGGCCTCCGGCGTCGGAGCTAGAAGGGGACCGGCCATCGCCTGTCCTGTTGAGCAGGAACCGGTTGGCCAGGTCGGGTCGGCCAGACAGGGAGTAGTCGGGGGAAATAATTCCCCCGACCGGACATCATGCAGCCCCAATTAAGGTGCCGCAGTTATAGAAAACTGGGGGGGCAGCGCCACCCCCCCCCCCCCCACCCTCAACCCCACCCACCGCGCGAGCCAAAACGGCTCGGCCGTTTTGGCTGAGCAGCCGCCCAGCGCCCAGGTCACCGGACCCGGCCAGGCCATTCTAGGCCTAGCTGACCCGAACCCAGGGTGGGTCGACCCAGTTTGGAACGACCGGGGTGTCTTGGGCCGGTCGGTCTGGGCCCGAAACCCCCATTTTCAGACCGTCTTCGGTCTTTTGCCCATAACACGGGCTACGGACCTCCGATGGACTCACCGTTAGTTGCGATGCGATCCTTGAATCAAGAAGGTCGTTTTGGTATATCACAGTCAAGGTTTAGGAATAGTTTGTGTTCGGATGGGTTGGTTCGTACGTGAAACCAACCGGGCCCTCGGAGCGGAAACGCTCATATCTTGAGCATCGGACATCCGATTGACGTGCCGCCGACTTTATTTAATTCCTATAATTAAGACAGATCTTTTGGCATACTTCGCCCGAGATTTGGACATAGGTGAAGTACGGTCGGGTTGGTTTTGCCTTAAAAACCAACCGGGCCCCTGGGACGAAAAAGCCAATAACTCTCAGACCGGGCGTCTGATTGACGCGCCGTCTGCGACGTTGAGTTCCTATTGACGATATGGAACTTTTGGATACATAAACACTGGACTTTGTGTCATTTGATGTATGAGCCTCTCGGCTCGTGGAGCGGACCCTCCCAAGCGATCTTACTGTGTGCAGGAACCCTAGAGCTGGTTGCGACTGCTACTGTGACGACGACGACTGTACAGAGATCCTCAGTGGATTCGATGGCGACGACTACAGTACTCAGCGATCCTATGTGGATCAGTGCTACTAATCCTATGTGGGTCCAATCTGGTGTGGGTCAGCGCTCATCAGTTCTATGTGAGCCAGCCCCTACAGATCCTGTGTCGGTCCGATCCTGTGTGGGTCTTTGCGGGTGTTAGTACCTATCGATCCATTGTGTGACCGACGACTTAGATGGATCAGTGATCATCTCTATCATCTTCGTAGAAGTATACCTGTGTGAATTGTGTTGTGCTATCCTGTGTGGATTACGTTTTGCTTTCTTGTGTGGATTATGTATGCTTTCCTGTGTGGACTGGGATGTAGTTGAGCTCAGAGGTTGGAGCATATTGAAATTGATGACTTAGATATGTATTGCCATATACCTAAGTAGTGTTGGTTGTTACTTTGTGATTGTATCTTTCCTTTGTGGTTTATCCTCTATGGATTTTGGGAGACCTTCGGGGTTCTTGGGGTCCATACTGAGTAGCTTATACACACCCCTGCACGGGATATGCCCGCACTATGTTGTGTTGGTTGCAGACGACGGACAGCGTTGATCGTGGTTGAGGCTTGCAGAGCAAGACGGTACCTAGAGGTGGACCACTGGGCGGGACATACCCGGAGCAGACGGCGGGACCCAAGGAGCAGTAGAGCTATCTGTACCCACCCTTCAGGTGGGATTTACAGGGGAAATCTCAGCGTTGCGGCTTTACTTTACAGTTGTTATTTTCCCTTTCGAGTTATACTTTACTTTCAGTTTGGGTTTGTATACTGGTCTATTTACTTTTCCGGCACTGACTCTTGTACCATCTTTTACTTAGTGTTTACTTCTACTGCTTGTTTAATCTGTGGTGTTTGTTTACTTTTCAAAGGCAATGCCTTCCCTTATTACCAGGATTTACGCCTTGGTGCTAGTGGCCAGCCCCTGGCCTATGGAAGGCGGGTTTGGGGTAGTCACGGCACGGGCCCCGAGGATGGGTCGTGACAATCTGTATGGGATATACAATATTATTCGTTGAGATATAGTTTTAAATGTTTATAAAATTATGGGGATATGATGTAATTTTTATTGTTCAAGGTATAGTCAGTCTTTTAATTCTTCAATGAGTCACCATTATATAGAGTAACATTTATGGTTAGGTAACAATTAAAAAAATACTTTTTTGAAACAAAGACGTTAATATTTGAACTACTATCTATAAAGATATATATAAATATATATATCCCTCTTTTCATTATAGAGAATTCCTAATTCCTTAAACAATATATTTATAAATATTTTTTTTCATAATAGGAATTTAAATTATTTATCTAATAACTCATAAAATATAAGATTTAATGTATCAAATCATTATTCACTTATAGTAAAATAGTATAAAAATTTCATATTATTCAATGTATTTCACACCATAGATTATTACCCAAAATGTATTATTACATTCTTAAAATTATATAAATTATTAGTGGATGATAAATTGAGATGAATAAAATAATCAACAATAGGTGGTCTTATATATAATTTTAATCCATCAGTATAACCAATAACCAAAAATTCATATAATATAGAAAAACATCGTGAATGTACATGTATATTGTGTGATATAGAATGAAAACTATGGATATCAAAATGGTTTCATAATAATTGTGAATGGAATGAAAGATTTTAGTATGTCTAAATATAGAAAAAAATATTACTGTTTTATATGTTGTCATTGGATATATTTTTATTTGATGTAAATTCTTCAAAGGGATAGTCTGAAGATAAGTACATTTAGTATCAAATTTAAAATATCATAAATCACTTATATTAAATAACATGTTAATAAAAATATATGGGAAGAATATAAAAATAATTTTTATCGATTATATAAATAAATAATTATTATTAATGTATTATTTTATAAAATTATAAAATTAAAATAAATATATTAATATAAATGTGTTATTAATATAATTTTTATTAATAATATTTAATTATATATATTTGGTAAATTTTAATTGATATAAATGTAAGATAATTTCATATATTTTTTTGTTATTTATGTGTTTTTCATAATAAGAAAATTGTTTTATCAATTTAAAATTTCATTATATAGATATAAAATTTTTGAAAATTATTTAAATAATAAATTAGAAATCAATACTATTGAGAACATATAATATTCAAAAAATGTATTTTTCATTAAATATTTTTTAATTAATTATTATAAAAAAATTATCACGTATAAATTCAAAATATATTAACATATTATTAATATAATTCATAAATTTTTAAAATAAAGATAATCATATTATGATTATTTGGAGGTTTTCTAAAATATTTTTTGGTGAATAGAGAAAATTCTATTTTATATAAAAAACTGTAAATTTTATGACATGTTGATTAAATAAGTAAGAAATAGAAGTATAAGAAACATATTTCAAAATAAATTTTGTTTTTTGAAGTGAATATATATTTTTTTCAAATAAAATTTATATCCTTTTTATATAATTTATCTATTTAACTAATAATTTCAAATGTGATAAATTGATTTAGTCATCTATTTTAATTTAGGTATATTTCGGTCTAATTTGGTATTGTATTAATATTAAATATCCAAAAACATAATTTTTACTATAATAAAAGTATTTAATATCATTTTGATGAAATTTAATTTTATCTCACTTAAAGATTTTCATCAAATAAATATTATTTTTTTAATAATCCATTTTTATGATTTACATAGACTAATGCTAAATGTTTTTTTCAACACAAACTTTTTCCCTCCAAAATATTATATATATTTGAAAATTTATATTGAAAATTAGGTAATATTTACAATTTTATTTTATAAACTTTATATAAATTATACACATAAAAATTACATAACATGGTCAAACAAATAATGTTAAAAGAGAAAACTCAGGCAGTAATGCAATTATTTTTCTTAAAAGATGATGGGAAAGTATTTTTTTGAGGTATTATCTACTATATCCTATCCCAAAATCAATTATTCACTACTTATTATAATTCATAAAAAGTGAACAAGTTCTCTCGTTAAATTAAAATGAAACATTTAAGAAATTGTTTTTCACCATTAATATATGGTTCATTAATGGACCTTTTTAAATCCAATCCAAAATTTTTGTTTCCACATACAAATATATCATTTATTATTTAGATAAATATATATTTTTCTTTTTTTTTGCTTCTAGTAACATGATATTCTTCTAAGACCTCCATTTCCAATGAGGCATCAAGAGGAAAGATTAGGTCGTCAATGTGAGTATGCATTTTCCAAAGTGTTGTATTCCTTCTTTATTCATATACCTGAAAAATTAATTTATTAATATATTATTAAATCATGATTATTCCTATAATAAATTATAATTATTTTTTGAATAACCATTAAAAAAATATATCTGTTATACTTAAGGAAAATATAGAAATCATTTAATTGTGTAGACTACCACCCCCACCAAGTCACCACTCCCATTTTTAAAGACAACCTTTTTCAGTTATTTTTATTACTGTAATTTATTAATATATATTTCATATTCAGTTTAAATTATAATATTAAGATATAAATTTTAATCCACCATCATCCCAATTAATTCATTGAGAAATAAAAAACAATAATCTTGTGATTTTTGATGTTCTTCCTCTATGATGTAGCATATATCATAATTCATTTAGACACAATTGTTAATTATTAAAATATAGTAAATTTTATTTCAAACCCATTATTATTACTAAAAAATATTTATACTCATCCATTTTACTTAAATAAGTATCTATGAAATCACATTAATAACCATAATCATTTATTAATTTTTGTATGTTAATATCTAGGGCATTCTAAACATTACCTAAATAATGATACATAAATCATTCATGAATTGATATTGGAACGTCATTAAATTTAATATTTCAAAATAATAATAAAATAAATATATTTAATTTTTATTTAAATATTATATTAAATATTTCACTAATAAACAATTAATAATATTAGTTCACAAATGTTAATAATATATACCGACCACTAATACAATTTTGACCAAAAATTACTAAAAAAATATGGAATGAAATAATTGATTAATAAGTAATTATATTTTATATATTTTAGTATATTTACATATATATATATATATATTATTATCTTTTTTCAATAAATTAATACTAAAACTATCATCATAAATAAAAAATGAACAAATTTATATTTATTTCCATCATATGGTAAAAATATGATAAAATATAATAATACTTAATTATTTAAAAATATTGAATAAATAATATATGATTTATTTATATTAATTAGTTTGGTATTTAGTATATTAATATATTTATTTTTGTTTTACAAGTGGTTAGAGTGAATTTAGTCAAATATAGCAAACAAGGAAAGGGTTTCTTATTCTGAAATTTCATTTCGTGTAAATTTTTAAAATTGTAAACAACAATTTCTAAAATATTGTATGATTATTTTTCAATGTATTTATTTTAAAATATTCATGTTATTGATGTATTTTTTTATCAATATCATGTTTATTCTTAAAATTGTTTCAAATTAAATAGTTTAAAATGGTTTCTTACCCAACGAACTTCGTTGATTTATAATGATTCTTCTTGAAATTATTTAATCAATGATTATTTTCTTCATGAAATTTTTTTGATTGTTTATTTTTTTCCAAAAAAGTATTTGAAATTACCAATTAAATTATATTTTCACATTTATAAATTTCTTCCCCAAAATATTTAATATTTTTAGAATCAATCACAACCTCATTAATAATCCTTTACCCCCTTTGTATATATTTTTATTTTCTTGAAAATAATCGATTATATTTAGAAATAAAATTATTTATTATCTATTGTGACCATCACTTTTCTCTCCTCTAATTTCCAAATGTTAGCTTTATTACTATTCTCAAGGTGTGGGATTTCAAAAAATTTATTTTTCATTTTTAAAATGGTATCCCTTTTATGATAATTTTATCTTTCTTTTACATTAAATTTAATTATTCTATCATATATTTTATTTTAATGAATCCATTATAGAATCTATTTTAATATATGTATTTATATGGATTGATTGTTGTTTTTGAAAATAAAATTTCAATGATCTTATTATCTTTTTATTTTTATGATAATTTGAAAAATGTTTTCTAAAATATCATTAAATTATTTTTAAGTATCTACACATACCTATCCCATTATAAACATAAATTAAATGGAATTATAATTTTAATTTATTCTTTTCATCTTCAAAATATTATTAATTTGTAGTGATTTTATTATTAAATTCTTTATCAAATATTATTTTTCAAAATGATATTATGAATTAACATGAAAGGTTAGTTTCCCAATATTTTAATTATGTTCTATACATCAACATGTTATTATCATATTGTATGGATCAATATCAATTTGGTCATTCCCATATTGAGTTTCATCATCTAATGGAACATGGTCGGTGCATGCAAGTGTTTGGGATGGGTTTGCATATAAAATTATTGAAGAAAGGAGATTACACACAGTGTAATTCATAAAACTGCTATAAATATTATTCATGAAATGTTCATGGTAAAATCAATATGTGTAATTAATCATGGAAAAATAATAAAAGTTATATATTATTCAATGAAAACGGAACCCATGCCTTTACACATTGATGAAATGGATTGCACACTATATAAATCTCTAATGTTTTACATCATTAATTGTTTCATGTAAAGACCTGACCACAAAAAATGGATACTATATTGTTTTTAAAATATTTTTAAATTTCAATTGTATTTCTATTATAGCGTTTTATTTATTTAGTTTTAACTCTTATAATTTAAACGCATACAGTTTAGGTCAAAAACTATAATCATTATAAATTTCTTCATATAGAATAACCTTTTAATATTAAATTTTAATTATTTTCATGATACATGTTATATTTTTTTATCATGAAAACTCTATTATACTTAAAAATTGCAAGACCAATAGAAAATAGTTTAAAACATGGTATATGAGCCAAAATTCTATTAATGGAAAGAAATTATATAAATCATTAGTCTAGTGAAATCATGAAAACCCATTAATACCCATTTATTATATCTCATTAGAAAATATAAAAATATCACATAGCTACCTTGGGAATTGATTACTATATCACTCTTACATTCACCCATGAAATTGGATTAACAAAGTGGTCAACTTCTATATATGGAGTAATGAATTGGTGAGCTATCATGGGGTCTCCCTTAATATAATCTATATCAGTCCCACCAATTTCTCATGAGCTATAACGGGGTGCCACACTTAAAATAAGTTATATCATGATCACTCTAGAGATATAATGGGGATAGAAAAAATTTATATATATTTAAAGGACAATATAATGAATAAAACCCTTGATTTTTTAACCATGAGAATATCACTTTTAGACATCATAATAGAATTATCTTTTAGATACCCATTTTTAATAACAAAATACCCTTTTATTGGAAAACCCAATATCAGTACTAAAATTATAAAAAATTAAATATAATGATTTTAATTTAATAAAAAAAAATTTCCTATAAATGATGATAGAAAATAAAAAATATTTTTAGTAGTAGAAATGTAATTTTCGTAATGTATGTTAAGAATCAAACATTAATTTTAATGATTACTAAAATGTTCCATATTTAAATACAGAAATTGATTAATTTTTCAAACTATAAACTGAAATAAAAAATATATATAATATTTTATTTATTAGAATTTTATATCCATATAAATAAATATTTATATTAATATATTGAATATTATAATGGACAAAATGATTTGATAATTAAATCATTAAACATTTATGGTGAAACATACCTAATTTACAATCTATATCATAATCCCCATGAATGAATAATATTTAAAGAAACATTAAATAAAATCCTAACAAAAATATTAATGATATTTTAGGTCATGGTCGGAATTATATACACCTCATAAAATAAGGTGTCAATATCACATAAAAATATTTTATTACTAAAAGGGGATTGAGATGAAATCACATACCTTGACTCTGATTCATTAATTTCAATCGTTATATTCAATAATAATAATAATAATTATATTATATTATTTATATTATAACCGTTTAACTTTTATGGTACATTGTATATTAAATATTACCATGTTAAAATAATTCCATAATTATTTAGGTTCACATCTATCGTTTTGATGATATTCGGTTCAAGAGTCCATACTAACATTAGTATGTTGTCAATAGTCTAACATGTAATTATTCCATAACCTATAAAAAAGATTCAATAATTTATAGAAAACAATATTTAAAAATTATACTTTATAATAAATTAATTAAATTTGGATATCAAAAATGAACTACATTACAATCAGGGAGATGGAATGTTATACATTGGAAATGGTAACGTTCACATTTTTAAATGATCATTAAAAAATTTTGCTAGATTTTAAACTATATGTATTGGATGATAATAGTATCAATAATAAAATGTTAGTTATTTAAATATATGTACATATATATTATTTATGATATGTGGTGTGGAGAAACGAATCACAATGCATTGTGTTGGTGATAGTTCACACGTACGAATGAAAGATAGTATCATTTTTTCATGCATGAAAATATAAGAGAATAAATGATATATTATATTTTTAAAATGAAAAATATATCATATATATTATATATAATAATCAATTCCAAATTTAAAACCAATCATGAGAGACAATGGTGGAAAATTAGTTATATATGATCGTGAGGTTGTAGTTTTCCGTACACAAGAATGATAATTCTTTTCCAATTTATTATAATTGGAGATTGATATTGGTGATGATATTAACATAATGAAATATAATTTTATTTATTATACTGAAGTTATTATTTCATCATGGTTGAATAATAATTTATAGATGATGAAGAAGACTGGAAACAAAAACAGTTACATTAAAATGATACCTTTTTTCGAACAGTATTTTTTGATTTAGAAATTTACTCCTCTAATTTTGATGTTATTCAAAAACAAGGATCACAAAAATGTGGATAGGGATTCAGGTAGATCCATTCTGATAAGAATTTACTTCAATGTATATTTAGATTATAGGAAAGTCATCCTATTTATTTGATAGGTGAGAAGCCATCTTGAAATTCATTAAAATTTTAAACTAAGAGAAAGTATTTTTCTATTACAAATGGATCCAAAGTTATTAAATTATAATATATTATTAATAAGGGTTAATATTTATTCATCCTATAAATTTTTTATCTATTTTAACTAAATTTTTGTCATTTTCATTTAGCATTTAACCTTTATATATCTATTTAAATTATTAAATTAATATAGCTTAATTTACATGATTGGGTTAATGTAATTCATATAAAATTACAAAATTCTAAAAAAAAATTTTTTTTTTCATTTAATGACACATAACCATTAGTTAGCTGAATTATAGTTTATATGGATATTTTTATCTTGTAAAAAAATATTATTTATTTTAAAATACCATTTATGCCAATTTTGAATCTATTCATTACATGAATTTTTTAAAATAACCTGACAATGTGATATCTTTTACCAACTAACTTATAACCTCAAAAACAATTTAGGGCCTTCCATGAAAATCATGGATGTAATTAATTATATAAAATTATGTTTAATTAAAAAAATTTATATTCAATTATTTCATATATATTTTTATTAAATAATTACAACATTATCGTTGAGTAATCCTTCAATGATATAATTTATATAAAAAAATTATAAATACATATAAAGAATGTGTATAGATATTTAATATTTCATATTACTATTTATAGTTTATCATACCACCAATATTTCCCCATATTAATAAAAATAATCTTACTAAAAAAGTATAACTTAATTTACTTTCATTAGAATATAATATGATAAAGGCTATATTCTCATCCAAAAGGCCATAAATGGTCTCATTTTTGATAATTTAATTTATATAGAAGGAAAATACATATACATTAAATTAGGTATTGTTATAGTGATATTATTTATTATTTATAATTTTATTTATAATCATTATTACCTGATTAACTGTTAGTTGTTTTAATAAAAATAATCAATGTTACAATTAATTTTTCATCCAAAAATTAATATTTATCTTTTTAATATACTTGGAAAATATTATTATAAAATAGGGATATGTTTTTTCAAATTAAAAAAATATAATTCGATAATATTATTTTTAAATTTAATCCCTTTGACATTACGAGAAAATATGTATTTATTGGAAAAAACATTGAAATAATTAAACATTTTTAAATAAAAATATAATTTCAAATTTCTTCCAATTAAATAAATTGTATTAAATGATAATATATTTATCAAATTATTCATTGAAACAATTCAATATATAATTTTACACAATATATAAATTTTGTGAAATTTTGTTTTCATTTAAAAATACGAAACTTTTCTCTATTAATCAAAAATAAATCTCATCAAAAAAATATATTAACATTATAGATCTTTTTGTCCACATATAGTAGATTGAAATATTTCTATATATGTTTCTAGAGTTTGGAAGTGAGACAGATTGTAATTTCAAGGCTCGTTGTCCCGGGATATTTTATACTATAAATATATTTTTTATATCATATCAATTCACACAAAGGAAATAAAATAACTCTTATATAGTATCTCAAGTTAGAAATATAATCACATAGATGATTATGAAATGTGTAGTTTACCCTAGAGGGAGCTTAATATTTATTTTACTAGGACTTTTATAGAAAAAGGTATCGAGGATTAAAATCATCATGAATAGAATAAACCATAATTACTTTACACCTAACATAGAAGAATATATTATTAAAATAGGGAATCATATTTTGAATATGATACCACAGTTGAGTATGGAATTGGATGTTTTTGTATTGGAATGACATAAAATGAGATGTTACAGAGATTTCAGATTTCACGACCATTAGCGGGTTTTGAAATTTATTATATAAATTGAAATTTATGGGGATAGGGTTACATAAAACACAGAACCTCACCCCTTATCCAAAAAACCTCTCTCTCTTATTATCATCATCAAATCATGGAGTTCATCATTGAATCAATGTTAGATCTCAATAGAAGAATGCCACATGCAATGATAGTGATGATTAGATCGTTTCGATGTAGGATTCCTTTTTATCACCCCAAATTTTCCATTCTGAGTTTATTCTGGTTTTAGCCATCTTTTCCTTTTTTAGCATTGAGAAAATAGATAACTTAATATGGCCATCTCCTGATCCTTGTTTTAAACCCCACTTATATTATTCAGTTTATTGAACTAATTTCTCACTATGGTAAAATGATGTAAAATCACTGAGTAGAAGATAATGATGTGTAGACTTTGACCTGGGGATCCCGAAAAAACCTTCTTTTAAATTTTCCAACCAACAGTGTGGTCCTGGTGGTCTACGGAAGGAGATAGTTATGTGGATCTAGTTAGGGTGGTGGTCAGGATGAGAGGTTGATGGCATCATTGATGTGGACAATGATGAGTGGCAGGAAGAGAGCAAAGCTTGCAATGGTCGGTTGTGGGTTTACATGGTATCAGGATGGAGCTCTATCATGATTTGGGTGGTGAGGTGGCATCGAGGTGGGCCCAGAACAATGTTGTGTTGAGGGGCATCCTACGACTAGGATGAATTTACCCACGTAGCGTGAGTCTCATTTTGACGAGGGGACCGCGGGATCCTGAGGTTTTCAGACGCTAGTGTGGTGGAGCACCAGTGAGGCATGGGTATGTGGAAGTATGGGCATATAAATTAGTCTACGGTGTCAAACCATGGTAAGTGGTCCGCATGCCAACAGAACTGGATGGCCAGTCATTGATGGACGGGTCGGCCAAAATGGGCCGAATAGGGTTGTTTTGGGCCTTAATATCATTAAAAAGCTCTGTCTTTTGAATCAAAATTTTCTTGACACACAATCTAAGGCCATGGGTCCCTATCTTCAGAGCAGAACATTTTAGGAAAATTCAATATTTTTATGTTTTCATGTTTCTTGGTTTCCTGAAATAAATTTGTTAAAAAATAATAAAATATTTATTATTATTCGATGATCTAATACAATACATATCACTAAAATGATATTTCCATATGTTGTACCATCAGTGGTATCATGATCCTATTATTTGGGTGGATATTTTAATATGAATTTTGGATGTTTTATCTAATGTTCATATACAAGATACATGTTACTTTGTTAATATGTATTACCATAAACCCATATTTTTCATAGGTAATTCTATTTTGATGATCGAGTAGTAAACATCATGTGTTTTTAATAGAGGATCAAAATGGTCCATCTCATACAATTATATTAGACACTCAAGAGTTTGTCCCATGATATGGCTTTGATGAACGGTTCAATGTTACACATCATTTCCATCAGATGTGCATTCATGGCCTATGAATAGTCTACCATTTGTGTTTTTCCACAAAGATCACAGATTCATGACACTATTGGATGTGATAATCCTTTCTTATGATCTCATTAAATATGGAAACATGGATGGAGATTTATGTGGAAGACACTATTTACATGTTTAATGAATGGAATCCCCCATAGGCATGGTCATGGCTAATCCATTAGATAATTTCGAGTGGAAAACCTCTATGGAAGTAGTGTGTGGGTTCTTTATAAATAGGAGGGGAATCCCCATGAAACATTTGGGTGTGGGACTTAAATTAAGATAATTGGAGTTGAATCACCCTTCTACATGGGTCCAGGTCCTCTATCATCTACATCAGATTGTAATCACCCAGAAGCACTATGGAGTGGGTCCAAGATGACAATTATAATGGAATACCCCTAAATTGATATTTTGTGGGACATATACATTATGTTATCATCATACTATTATTCTGATAAGTGGATATATGTCCATTTAAATTTCAATGAAATCACAAGTAATAGGGGTTATTTCCCCGCTGACCCATGTCCTTGCGACGTGACCTAAAATTTGTGGGCGAGATAGACCTGGCCAAATTAGACCGTATCTAGGTGTGGTGTTTGATCCCCATTATCATATCGTTTAGGGGAGAAGGGAGGATTCTAGGTATTGATGGCGGTTACTTCTAGTATTTTTGGAAACTCTTTTTCATGGGTGATATGTGATATACAGATCCTCTTACTCTCTCAATTGGGTTTATTTGACTGAGAAAATATATAATATTACACCCTATTATAGTACCCACTCATTTTGTTCTAGTTACTCGCCTGCCATTAGAGAATAAGATTAATGGGGTATTTCATGTTATTTCAATGTTAAGATTCTCAATGTTGTTTTATTCGATCCTCCAAATATAGTTAGGGGTGACTCAATGAAAATTTCCCCATCTCACCATTTCTAGGTCATTGTGTTTGGTTGAGTTTCTTCACTAAATTTTTTGGTTAAGCTTCACTTGTTTTCTATACTGTATTCCATATATTTTATTTCATTTCCGCTACTATCTCTTAATACTATCCATTATTATTATGGAATCTTAATGTTTATGATTACAGTGACCCCTACATGGCATGTGGATGCACATATCCTTCCTTATTCATGTGATGCACACATTTGAACATTAATCTAGTGGTGCTTTGGGATTTGAGAGCTTGGACCCTTTGGTGTATAACATCTTAGTTTGGGTATTATTGATTCTCTTGTAGAATTACATTCTATTTTCTATCATGTTTGGGAACATTTTAGTTGTGAAATTATTTTTCCCATTTTCTATTCATACTTCATTACTATAGCTATATTATTTATGGTCCCATGCATGTATGGTTAAATTTTTTATAGAAGGTTCTATAATTTATATTCTTCTTATTAACTTTTTCATTATGTTTGATGTGTGTATGTATAGGTACACTGTAAAATACCTCCCCATGTTTTAAATTACTTTGATGGATGTTTCCACCCTTTAGCATATGGAGGTATTTTTGGGGTAGTTTTGGCTTGAGTCTCGGTATGGATCGGGTCATGAGAATGTGGTATCAAATGTGGTTTGACCCATGAGACATTGTTTATACATTTCCCAAAAATTTTATTTATTGGCTGTAAAGAATCAAGTTCGATGTGTCTTGAGAGTGTCTCCTCTACCAGGGACCCATATGATGGTGCAGTGGCTGAAAAATCCATTCACCCAGACCCTGATTACCCACGTGGGGACTTCGCATTCTGAGAAAACCGTGGTAGGAAACATAAGTAAATGTATCATATAGGATTGAGTCTATGACCGTTCTGTTGAGTCATGTCCCCTTTTATTATGTTATTATATATATATATATATATACTCATATGACTATGGTTTTCCTTAATAAAATTATGGTATTCCATGATTACATTATGGATTATTTCAATTATACTTCATATCCACTCATTACATATGGATATAAGGAATGAACTACATTACAATCTAAGAGATGGTAAGCCATATGAACAAATGAGAGACATTTCTATTTTCAAATTTCAATTATAGAAAGAATCTATGTATTATTATTTTCATACAAAAATTGTCATAATCTCATTAATATAATATTTATTATATAATTATAATTATATATATCATACATGTGACGCGGTGCAAAAAATTGAATCACATCTCTTCGCAGAGGTGATAGATTAAATGTATAGATGAATGAAATTATCATTTATCCATGCATGGAATTTTTTGAACATAAATGACATATTAAATTTTATTAATAATAATTTTTTATTTAATATCATATATAATATTTAGTTTCATTATTATAACCAGTCATGAATGGAAAGGATGGAAAACTAATTATATTGGTTCGTGAAGTGCTAGTTTAATATACACATGAAAGAAAATTATTTACCAATTAAGTGGACGTGGAGATGGATTAAAGAGATGATATTAACATATATATATATATATTATAAATGGTTTATTATTTCATCATTTTTTGAGAATATTTCAAGGAAGTGAATAAAGATACAATAAATCAATAAATTTAAATTGATACAAATATTTCGGTGAATCAATAATGATTTATACCTTAACACCAATATAGTGAGTTTTATACCATAAATAAGATATATAAATTATGGGAAGTGTTTGTAGGGAGGGTTTTGAGAATATATTTTCTAAAAAATGATTTTTAGTATTTTTTAATATAGAATAATGGAGACCCTTTTGAAGTAGAAAATAGGGGCACTTAATGAATTATTCAAAATATTAAAAAGAATAAAATTATATTAATAATAAAAATCAGTCAAAAGATACTTATTTAGATGATAGGATTATGAAGGGTTCATATTGATTCCCCCAATAAATTAGTTATGAATTTTATATACTTATTGAAATACTTTTTCCAAATTTTAAGGTTTATTGTATTTGGTATAATTTAATTACATATTATTAATCATAAAACATCATTTACGTCATATTTTGACACTATTCGTCATAGTATATTTTAACATTATAAAAACTACATGATTTCTTATAATGAACTCCCTTAATTCATCAAAATCATGTTAATTTTCACCATAAAATTCATCTATTATATTAATTTACTAAAAGATTATTTATTTTAATATTTTTATAGTCACTAATTTTATATTTACTTTAAGTTAAATAATTACTGCATTACCATTGTGTAATTATTTTATGTGATTATGTATTTTCTAAAAACTATAAATTATTTACGATGATGTATATAAATAATTTATATTTAAAATTCCTATTGATAGTAGAAAGAGTCACCTATATTGCCCCATATTTAATATATATTACATGTTAAATGAAAAAAATCATACCATTGACTATGCTTTTAAAATAATATTATAATGGTTATATTCTAATAAAAAGGATAGAAAGCTATCATAACATTTCATTTATGTATTAGTGACTGAAAATAATTATCAATTAATATTATGTCTAGTGTTATGGTTAATTTATATTATTTTTGATATTATTATTCAAACAATATCATGATTTACACATAATCATTGTAAAAAATTCCTATCTTACTCTTAATATATATTATCCAAAAAAATTGACTAATTTATAAAATGTGGTCTTTATAATTCAAAATATTCAATCCGTTTTTTGAAATTCAAAACACATAATTTGATAACATCAATTTAAAATTAATCATATAGATGGAATGACTAGATTATTTTATAAAGTAAAAAACCTCAAAATATTAAAATGTTCTTGTTTAAAATATCATTTTACAATTTATTTTTATTATCTAAATTATAATATATTATAATATATTGATCGTTTTATTCTTCTAAAACCTTCTTAATATATTATATAACACTATAAATAAATTTAATGAAACAATAGTTCTCAATTAAAAATGTAATATATTTTAACTATTAATCAAAAAATGAAACTATTCATTAATATTAGAAAATGTCTTCCAAATTAATTTTTGATATTCTGATTTCAAATAATAGGTATATATTTTCAAATATATGTTATAAATATTTCATAATATTGATGTGGCATCAAAATCCTACAAATAACCCTTTTTGAAAAATATTTCTTTTACAAATAATATTTGATTTGTTCTTATATCATGGATAGAAAACATAGAAGATTACTGTTACACACTATATTTAATATATTAAATATTTATATCATTAATATAATCGATCAATATTGAATTCATTTCATATTGGTATTATAATAACTTGTTCACATTTAAATAGTTTTTTAAAAAAATTACTTTAATTTTGAAAAGGATTTCGCATTCATTTATGAATAGTTGCTCATTGGATTCTATATAAACGCATAAAATTTTTATCATTATTCAGTTAGAAAAATTCATTACTAAAATTCTAATGTTTATTTTAAAATAATATCATTTAAATTATCATGCATAGTTGTTTGTTCAAGCTCTATTTGTCTTGTTATGTAAAAAATCAAATATAGTGACTTGTTCTATAGAACATGGTATGTATCACTTTTAAAGCACTAGTTTTTCTTAAATACTACAGATATAAATTTTCCTCTCACTTTCATGATGTTAATGGATCCAACGTTTTTTATGTTTACATTTAGTGGAATCAATGATTGAGATTCTATTATCATTATGTGGAAATCATTGTTGACCAAAGGTGGGATCATCATTGGTTTTCTTGTGGTTTCCATCAATTTAATCTCAGTTTTCCCAAATTTATCATTATCATTCTATGACATGTGATCTCCATTTGATATAATGTGGTTATTTGGGTTATTTATATTTTGGTTGTTATTCATAATCATTATACGGCTATAATTCATTAGGGAGAGGTGGATATAGATCTGTAACATTGTATATTTTAGTGCAAAGAATATCGATGTATTTTGAGGTAGGGGTTTTTGTTTATATTCTATTTATAGAAAATCCTAAATTTTTTATTCGAAACCAATTTTGAGTAAAATTAAATTAAACTAATAAATATTAGGACTAAATCAGGTAAATTGTTTGTAGTCCTAAATTTGCTATGTTTTATCAGTATACATTGATTTCTTTTTGAATCTTGATTTTCATGATAGTGTGTAATTTCTACCTCCCGTATAAATAATGTTTTTAGTCATGGAATTTTATTAATAATGAAAATATGAAATTTATTAGTAATTAATTTTATTAATAATAAAGAAGCATGTTCTATGAAATTATAATAAATTCTAAGAGCATGCTTTTCCATTGATATCATTTTACACTTGAAACCGTAGGTCCCATGAAATTGGAAGAAGTTAATAAATGACATCGTTATTTCATAATGGATTACTAACCAGTTGTGCGATAACATGGTTTTAAAGCATTTGTTCAAAGTTATCTAGGGAAGGCTGACTACCTTATTTTCTAGTCAAGAGAGATCATTTGTATAATAAGAACGAATACCATATATTGAGGACTTAGTTAACTGGTTGATGTTTTTCAACTTCCGTATAAATTTTGATGTTTTGTAGATAATAGACATGTGATATGGACTTGGTATAATTTTTCTTGGAGGGATGATTCTTTTTTTGGTGTGGGATAGACCTAAAGTGATTTGATCCAATTATGGATGAGCCTATGATGGTTTTTTGTGATAAGTAGGTTATGATTCATGGATGGTGTGGTCACAAATGATTCCTAGTATGGTGACATGAATCAAAAAATGGATATGGGTGTTGGATATAGTACAAATTGTGAGGTAATTAGTCAATTTTAGGATTATCCTTTGATGAAAAGTTGATATATATTATTCCGGTAGTAATCTTCTTAATCAATGATGGATAGATTTATATTTTTATTAACATTCTCTTCCCCAGGACTTGGTTCATCTATAGGTCTTGATTTCATGTTTCTTATTTGTATAATATTAGGACAGTATTCATATAAAACATGGATATTTTGTATGGTAATATTGGATAAATAAATATTTTACCCACGGGGTTGGTTGTAATGACCTGAAATTTTGAATAAATCTTGTTTCCTAATTTCATGTGTTATTTTTTTTATACTCAACAAAAATGTTTTATTTGATAACATGAGTATAATTAAAATGAGACAGTTGGTTTTAGACAGTTATATGACTATTGGTCAATATGACAGCTGGGAACTAAACGTTTTGATTATTGTCTCTAAATACAAGAAATCTGGTTTAATTATTATAGAAAGAAGATTCGATGGCCTCACCCAGTAGTCTTGGACCGATTGAAGCCCATCTAACATAACTTGGGAAGGAGGAAGCACTACTGGGATTTGCTCTGGACCAAACCCAAGCCGAACTTCATCGTGTGAATCAAGAACGGAATCGCCTTTGTGAGAAATTCAAACTAATAGAAATTACTACTCGTGCGATGTTGGCCAAGCCTCCCTCAGATTCCCTCACCTTAGCACACCTTACACTTACGTCCTATTCTGGTGTGATAAGGGGCAATGTAAGGAGACTTTAACAGCCTTGTGTAATCCTTTTTTTTAAATAAGAATTGGGTTTTCTTCTTATGATGATGTTTATGAATTTTAAAATGTCCGGATAAATATAGTATGCATATTTTTGGTGAATTTTAGAGAAAGGATATTTTAAAAAAATGTTTATGTAAACCTTAAATAATTAAAAATGTGTAATGATTTTTGAAAAATGGTCTTCTACAATTATGTTCAGTACGAAATTTAGAGTCTAATAAGATCAACTTGATTTTTGATGAATAGAAAACTATGAATAGTTATTTTATGATTAGTATTAGTAATATGACCAAATGGATTAGTAATCTCACTTAAATAATGTTTTAAAATAATCTAGGCACCTTCATTAGGTAATTTGATTCAATAAAATGGTTAAATAACGGTTCCATAAATTATTATTCAAGTATTAGTTTTTTTGGGTGAATAGTTTTTTTTAAATAAAAATTAAATTAAAAATATATAGAAAATTATTTTTATAAAATGGATTTCATTTTTGAACTCAGAGCATCGATATTATGTTAAGGTAATATTTGGGGTTTTTTCTGAAAAAAAATGAATTTTCAGTGAATAGTGTACTTATTTAAAAATAAATTTAAAAATATTTAGAAAATTATTTTTATAAAATGGAGTTCATTTTTGAAATCAGAGCCTTCATATTTGGTTAATGTGAAATTTTGGGATTTTTCTGAGAAAGTTGAATTATTAGTGAATAGTATAAATACAGTTTTAGGGTTTCAGTATGTTTAATGACATCATAATTGTGTCATGATGATGTCATGAGATATTTTAAGGGTTTTCCGGCCAAGGGTGATGAATTATTGTTTTGGGGGACCCATGTGTCCTTACTCCATGGTAAATGACAAGGGAGAGCACATGGTTTTGAGAAAAGCACATGTGAAGTGTCCCTTGGCCATTAATGCCTTATCCCCTTACTTTCCCTATAAATACCAAGCCATCCTCTCATCCATTTTGACTCCCCACTCCC
Source organism: Viscum album (assembly GCA_963277665.1). Taxonomy (NCBI): domain Eukaryota; kingdom Viridiplantae; phylum Streptophyta; class Magnoliopsida; order Santalales; family Viscaceae; genus Viscum; species Viscum album. The sequence goes on from OY728132.1 coordinate 1,974,025,355, forward strand.
CCCCAATGAAGTTATGGTCTCATTACCTCCCAATTAGTCCTCCCATGTTGCCCTCAAGCCCTCAAGGTCCCAACCATTTAGTTTTAAGATTTACGTTTTAAGGTAAGGGATCCAACCTCTCTCTTTCTTTTCAAGTAATTTCTTTTATGTCATTCCTTTTATGCTCCTTGTTCTTATGTTGGAGTACGTTCTTTTATACTCCTCTTACATCAATTTTCATGTTCATATAATGAGAGATCCTCTCTTACTCTCATTATTTCGTTTTATGAAGTTTTAAGTGGCGCCGTTAGGCTGCCGAAATTTTTGTAACAGATTCTTTCTCCCTTCTCATTTTCCAAGTTCAACATTCATGTCAATTCTTTCAAATTACTTTTTATTATGTTGGGGTATGATCTCTAAATTTTTCATACTGATATTTTATTATCATATTATGAGATACCCTATTCGATATCTTCAATTTAGTATTTGGTAGTTTTAAGTGGCGTCGTTAGGCAGCCGAATTTTTGAAGGATACTTTCACCCTTCTCATTTTTCAAGTTCGACTTTCATGTCAATTATTTCAAGTTCCTTATTATTATGTTGGGGTATGATCTCTAAATTTATCATACTTATATTTTATGTTCTTATGATGAGAGACCCTATTTTTATCTCTTCAATTCCGTATTTTGATGTTTTAAGTGGCGCCATTAGGCTGCCGAATTTCAAAGGGGTTCTTTCACCCTTCTTGTTGTCAAGATCTATTTTCTTGTCAAGTATTTAAAGTTCCTTATTATTATGTTGGGGTATGATATCTATTTATATCATAATTACCATTTATTTTCATATGATGAGAGACCCTATTTGATCTCGTCAATCCATTTTTGGAAGTTTTAAGTGGCACCGTTAGGCTGCCGTATTTTTAAGTGGTTCTTTCACCTTTCTCCTTTTTCAACGTTTTAATTCCATGTAAAGTCTTGAAAGTTCCTTTTTATTATGTTGGGGTATGATCTCTAAATCTATCATACTTGACTATTATGTTCATATGATGAGAGACCCTATTTGATCTTGTCAATTCATTTTTGTTGACGTTTAAGTGATGTCGTTAGGCTACCTAATTTTTAAGGGATTCTTTCATCTTTCTCCCTTTTCAAAGTTCTAATTTCATGTCAAGTCTTGCAAGTTCCTTTTTATTATGTTGGGGTATGATCTCTATATCTATAATAATGATCTTTTATTTTCATATTATGAGAGACCCTATTTTATCTCATCAATTCATATTTGGTTGAAGTTTATGTAATGCTGTTAGGCTGCCGAATTTTCATAAGAGAAATCTTATTTTTGTCTTCCTTTCATGTTCTTCATTTCATATGGTATATTTTCAAATTTCATTACCATGTTCTTAAATCCCTTATATTCTGCCCTTCTACTGTTTTATGGGTCATTTGTGAATGTTTTACCCATGTCCCCTCTCTTCTCAATGTTTTCTAAAACCCCGAAACATAGTCGTTATGCTGAAGAATTTTCGTCTCAAAATGCCTCTCTCTCTTTTCTCAAAATTATTTTTAGTTATAAAGTGAATACTCAATGCTGTTATTTCTATAGGTTTATTCACATATAAATCAAAATTTTCTATTTTAAATTCTGGGATTTACATACATGAAACCCTCTTTCCCTTTCCGTGGGTTTACAGTGACATAAAGATGATGTCTTTAAAGCAGTTTTTAAAACGTTATAATTACGAAATGAAACCCATTTCTTTTATGATATATGGGTTGTTTATGAAATGATTGATGATGATATATGTGGATCAAATGATAATAAATATATGTTAATGGTGCGCCTAGATAGCTCTCCAATGCATTGGGTAAATACTTAATCTCTAGAGATGACCATTTTTAACGACGCCATGGTGAATAACCTTGGTAATTTTTAACGACACCTTGGGGATGGACCTTGGTCAAACGAAATGATTGTCAATATTAAATGTTTTAGCCACATATTCATGTTATGAAATTTTTTTCTTTATTATGATATGCTTCATGGTTTCATTTTCATGCCTTAAAGTTCATTTCACGGCCTTATTGAAGTATCTCTAGTTCACATGAAAACTGTTTCTCTTGTTTCCCTTACTGGGCCTTCTTCCCACCCTTTCTTTTGATGTATGCCCCCAGGTTATGAGATGCAGTAATGAACCTAGGATGAACTTAAGGAGAAGACTTTCAAGTGTTTAAGAAGAATGTTTTATGTTTTCATGTTTTATGTTCCTGGTTTCCAAGACACTATACATTAAAGATCCTCGGTTTTGTAAAATGTAATGAATGTTTATGTGATAAAAAGGCGGGATTCTATAGTTGGTATCAAAGGATGGTTTAGTTATTTTTGGAAATTAGGATATTAAAAATATAGGATGAACCCTATATAAAATTTTATATATAGGAAATCTTCATAGTATTTTGGTGAGTATTGAGTAAGGGGTTTCCAAGCAAATGCATCCCTGTTTGGATACGAGTAGGTAGAGGTGGATCTGGCACAGATTAACATAGGGGTAAAACCTAAAAACACCGCTTTGATCTAGACTCGAACAGGAACTGGTACATGACAACGGGCCTTGTTTCACTCTTGGTTATGACACTCCCGGGGGATATGCTTTGGTAAATTCATAAGCTTAGTATGAACCATTATTAAAGGATCAAGGATAAAACTAAATAAAGATTCACATAAGAATATAAGATCATGGATAACCTAGATTGGAACCTAGGGGATCACAAGTTAGCATATACTTTTATTCTACATGTTTATCATTTTATGCTTAAGGTTTCCTTTTCATGATTATTAGTTAAGTATTTAAGCCCCTAATTATAGTTTCTTTTCTTAGTTAATGGAGGGAAATGGAAGAACATGTCCCAAAAACCAATGTTATAGGAAATGAGACGATTGTCGTATTAATATGAAAGAGATGATTAGGGGATTAAAAAATGATTATTATTTTGGAAGATGTTCACTATTTTGGGGACCCTATATGATCGAGGTAAAAAGATTAATACGGTATTTTCATTGAGGAGTAAGGTTGACTTATATTTTGAAGAATCGATGAATTTATGGTGGACTTATAGTAATTTAGGTTACTTATGGGAATGATTATCCTATCTTGGGTAAAATATGTTTAGTTCAGATATTTTTGTTATAAGATGTTAGGAGTGGTTGATGTTGTTTGGAGATGAACAATAAAGTTTATTTTGGAAGACTATGTTATCAAATCCTTCTTGTATTTGGGTTTCAATCATAGTTTGGTTTATTTTGAGGAATTTTAAGGACTGTTATTTATGGAATGGTCTATGATGAACTTTTGGTATTACCATGGAACATTGATGATTTAAAAGCAGTTTCCATTCCTATGGGATTCTTCCATTTTGAAGAGTTTTTTAACCTTACCCTTTCTGTTTTTGGGATAATGTTTAATGATTGAAGAAATAGATATTTAATCTTTTGTGGATTATGTGATTCTCTAGAAGATGATTCTTGTGTTTTGTTGAGACCAAGTAGTTTTGAATGCTCATCGTTTGGGAGAAAATATTAGTTTTGGTAGATACTTATTAAAGGGTGAAACTCTAAATGAAGGTAGATATATTTCCATATGTTTTTGTTCTATGTTGTAAATGAATTCCTCAAAATTATGAAAAGGAACGTAAAACAAAAATGTTGTTGGTTTACATTTCCTACTAGGTAATCAAAGATATTTTACACACATCATAATTTTGGGATTTTCTTATGGTTAACATTCTCTTAATCATGTTTTCTATCACTCTCCTTTAGAACGTGACCCTTAGTTTTCTCCTCCATGTCCATGTTTCCTACATGGAATCCTAGTATGAGTAAACTCGGGTGGACTTTGTACTTCCTTTTCCTTCTTTTAAAGTAATAGTGTTACTGACTCTTTTTCCGATGTGGGACTTTCAATGAAATTTCAAAACCCAATTTTAAAAATTGCGAGGATGCAATTTCTTAAGGGGGGAAGATTGTAACGACCCAAAATTTTGAATAAATCTTGTTTCCTAATTTCATGTGTTATTTTATTTTTTTTATACTCAACAAAAATGTTTTATTTGATAACATGAGTATAATCAAAATGAGACAGTTGGGTTTAGATGGTTATATGACCATTGGTCAATATGACCACTGGAAACTAAACGTTTTGATTATTGTCTCTAAATACAAGTAATCATGGTTATTTATTATAGAAAGAAGATTTGATGGCCTCACCCAGTAGTCTTGGACCGATCGAAGCCCATCTAATAGAACTTGGGAAAGAGGTTGCACCACTGGGCTTTGCTCTCGACCAAACCAAGCCAAACATCATCGTGTGAAGCTAGAATGGAATCGCCTTTGTGAGAAGTTCAAACTAATAGAAATTACTACTTGTGCGATGTTGGCCCAGCCTCCCTCAGATTCTCTCACATTAGCACACCTTACACTTATGTCCTATGCTGGTGTGATAAGGGGATATGTATGGAGATCGTAACTACCTTGTGCAATACTTTGTTTTAAATAAGAATTGGGATTTCTTCTTATGATGATGTTTATGAATTTTTAAATGTCCAGATAAATATAGTATTCATATTTTTTGTGAATTTTAGAGAAAGGATAATTTAAAAAAAATTATGTAAACCTTAAATAATTAAAAATGTGTAATGATTTTCAAAAAATGGTCTTCAACAATTACGTTCAGTACAAAATTTAGTGTCTAATAAGATCAACTTGATTTTTGATGAATAGTAAATTATGAATTGTGATTTTATGATAAGGATTTTTAATATGACCAAATGGATTAGTAATCTCTCTTAAAGAAAGTTTTAAAATAATCTAGGCACCTTGATTAAGTAATGTGATTCAATAAAACGGTTAAATAACGGTTCCATAAATTATTATTCAAGTGTTAGTTTTTATTGGATGAATAGTTTTTTTAATTAAAAATTAAATTAAAAATATTTAGAAAATTATTTTTATAAAATGGATTTCATTTTTGAACTCAGAGCATCGATATTATGTAAAGGTAACTTTTGGGGTTTTTTCTAAAAAATTGAATTTTCGGTGAATAGTGTATTTATTTAAAAATAAAATTAAAAATATTTTGAAAATTATTTTTATAAAATGGAGTTCATTTTTGAAATTAAAGACTTGATATTTGGTTAATGTGAAATTTTGGGATTTTTCTGAGAAAGTTGAATTTTCAGTGAATAGTGAAAATACAGTTTTAGGGTTTCAGTATCTTTAATGACATCATAACTGTGTCATGATGATGTCATGAGATATTTTAAGGGTTGTCCGGCCAAGGGTGATGAAGTATTGTTTTGGGGGCCCCATGTGGCCTAACTCCATGGTAAATACCAAGGGAGAGCACATGGTTTTGAAAAAAGCACATGTGAGGTGTCCCTTGGCCATTAATGCCTTGTCCCCTCACTTTCCCTATAAATACCAAGCCATCCTCTCATCCATTTCGACTCCCCACTCTCCCCAACGATTTTCTAGTCTCATTACTTCCCAAGGAGTCCTCCCATGGTTCCCTCAATCCCTCAAGGTCCCAACCTTTGAGTTTTAAGAGTTACGTTTTAAGGTAAGGGATCTGACCTCTCTCTTTCTTTTCAAGTAATTACTTTTATGTCATTCATTTTATGCTCCATGTTATTATGTTGGAGTATGTTCTTTTATACTCTTCTTACTGCCATTTTCATGTTCATATAATGAGAGATCCCCTCTTACTCTCATTATTTCGTTTTATGAAGTTTTAAGTGGCGTCGTTAGTCTGCTGAAATTTTTGTAACAGATTCTTTCTCCCTTCTCATTTTTCAAGTTCAAATTTCATGTCAATTCTTTCAGGATCCTTTTTATTATTTTGGGTTATGATATCTAAATTTATCATACAGATATTTTATGATCTTATGATGAGATACCCCATTCGATCTCTGCCTTCTCATTTTTCATGTTCGACTTTCATGTCAATTATTTCAAGTTTCTTTTTATTATGTTGGGGTATGATCTCTAAATTTATCATATTCATCATTAATGTTCATATGATGAGAGAACCAATTTTTATCTCTTCAATTCCGTATTTTGATGTTTTAAGTGGCGCCGTTAGGCTGCCGAATTTCTAAGGGGTTCTTTCACCCTTCTTGTTGTCAAGATCTATTTTCTTGTCGAGTCGTTGAAGTTCCTTTTTATTATGTTGGGGTATGATATCTATATATATCATACTGATAATTTATTTTCATATTATTAGAGGCCCTATTTGATCTCATCAATCCATTTTTGGAAGTTTTAAGTGGCGCCATTATGCTGCCGAATTTTTAAGTGGTTCTTTCACCTTTCTTCTTTTTCAAAGTTTTAATTCCATGTCCAGTCTTGAAAGTTCCTTTTTATTATGTTGGGGTATGATATCTAAATATATCATACTGATATCTTATTTTCATATTATGAGATCCCCTGATTGATCTTGTCAATTCATTTTTGTTGATGTTTAAGTGATGTCGTTAGGCTACCGAATTTTTAAGGGATTCTTTCACCTTTCCCCCTTTTCAAAGTTCTAATTCCATGTCAAGTCCTGCAAGTTCATTTTTATTATGTTGGGGTATGTTATCTATATCTATCATACTTATCTTTTATGTTCATATGATGAGAGACCCTATTTGATCTCATCAATTCATTTTTTGTTGAAGTTTATGTAATGTTGTTAGGCTGCCGAATTTTCATAAGAGAAATCTTATTTTTGTCTTCCTTTCATGTTCTTCATTTCATTTGGTAAATTTTCAAATTTCATTACCATGATCTTTAATCAGTTATATTCTATCCCTCTACTGTTTTATGGGTCATTTATGAATGTTTTACCCATGTCCCCTCTCTTTTCAATGTTTTCTGAAACCCCAAAACATAGCCGTTATGCTGCAGAATTTTCATCTCAAAATGCCTCTCTCTCTTTTCTAAAAATTATTTTTTGTTATAAAGTGAATAATCAAAGATCTTATTTATACAGGGTTATTCACATATATATCAAAATTTTCTATTTTAAATTCTGGGATTTACATAAATGAAACCCACTTTCCCTTTCCATGGGTTTAATGTGACATAATTATCATGTCTTTAAAGCAGTTTTGAAAACGTTATGATTATGAAATGAAACCCATTTATTTTATGATATATGGGTTGTTTATGACATTTTTTATGATGATATATGTGGCTCAAATGATAATAACTACATTTCAATGGTTCTCCCAGATAACGCTCCAATGCATTGGGTAAAGACTTAATCTCTAGAGATGACCATTTTTAACGATGCCTTGGTGAATAACCTTGATAATTTTTAACGACACCTTGGGGATAGACCTTGGTGAAACGAAACGTTTGTCAATATTAAATGTTGTATCCACATCTTCATGTTATGAAAAATTTTAATTTTATTATGATATGCTTCATGCTTTCATTTTCATGCCTTAAAGTTCTTTTCACGACCTTATTGAAGTATCTCTAGTTCACATGTAAAATGTTTCTATTGTTTCCCTTACTAGGCCTTCTTCTCACCCTTTCTTAAGATGTATGTCCCCAGGTTATGAGATGTAGTAATGAACCTAGGATGAACTTAAGGAGAATCATTTCAAGTGTTTAAGAATAATGTTTTATGTTTTCATGTTTTATGTTTCTGGTTTCCAAGTTAGTAAACCTTAAAGATCCTCAGTTTTGTAAAATGTAATGAAAGTTTATGTGATAAAAAGGCAGGATGCTATATTGGTTGTATATGGAATGAAAATTCAAAAAAAGATATTATTCTTGATAAACCCTAACATTTGTTTTTATTTTTCTATAGGGAATGTATTTTAATGTAAATTTTAATGAAATTTAATTCAATGTAATGTAATGTTGAATTATTTTTATATTTTATAATTGTATAATTATTAAATAAAGAAATTAATGATAATGTGGAAAAAATAATTTACATAGCTCTTTATAATGCTTGTGTGTTGTAGGATATGTTGTCTTAGTAGTGGGAGCCAAGAGTCCAACTGTGTCACGACCGGTCCCCCGAGGCCCATATAATGACTATCCCAAGCCCGCCTTCCATAGGCCAGGGGCTGGCGACTAGCAGCACATGCGTAAATCCCCAAACATGAAAGGAATTTCCTTTAAAACAATAAACAAACACAACAGAATGTAACACACTAAGTAAAACTGCATAAAAAAGAGAGTGCTGAACGTAAAGGGGCCAAAAATACATGTCCAACAGTAAATTACAATATAATTGAAATGCTTGTACAACTGAAAAAAATAAGTAAAGTAGCTACTATGTTATCCTCTAGATTTCCCATCAGAATTGTGGGTACAGTTGGCCTCTTCAGCACCCCATGTTCGTCTGTCTGCTCCGTGTACGTCTCACCGAGTGGTCCACCTCTAGTTACAATCCAGTTCTGCTACTCTCTGACGCAATCAACATTGCCTATCATCTGCAACAAATACAAGAACGTGCGAGCATTTCCCGTGCAAGGGTGACTATAAATATACTCAATAGGGACCCCGATACCCTCAAGGTCTCAATAAATCAAATAAGGATATACCAAAAATTATGAAATAAATAGAAAAATACCACTTAAGAATATACCCATGCATATACCTAAGTTTATCAAATGACCCATCTCAATAATGATGAAACATAAGAGTTACTGACTCAGCTCACACATGTATACAACCTTTGTATACATGTATAGATGATCAAATATTTACACTGAGTCATTTAAGCTATAAGACCAACACATGATCTACGACTTTCTTTTCTATCGGACCAATACAAGATCCAAGAACATAATTCAAGAAAATCAGACCAAATCATGATCAATAAATTGTCATTAGAGGTGTTGCACTAACACACGATCAAGGTCCAGCAATTCTTTCGGACCAACACATGATCCAGGTATATAAGTTAGAACTATCAGACCAAAAAATTGTCTAGGAATAGTTGTCAAAGTTGTCAGACAAACACATGATCCAGGACCATCTATTCAATAGGACCAACACATGATCCAGGAATAGATGTTACGATTGTTGGACCAACACATGATCTAAGAACAATCACCAAAATACAGCCAGCCACAGGGTTTCCACAAAGCACGCATGATTCTGGGAGGGTCCGCTCCTCAAGAAAAGGGTTGATATGTAAACATTAATGAAACAACATGATGATGTATCTCATGGGTCTCCCTCATCATAGGGGTCTCAATGAAACAGACCGTGTGTTGATCAGACGCTCGTTCTGTGAGTTATTGGCATTTTCGTTCAAGGGGCTGGTTGGATTTTAGGATCAAACCAATCCAACCGTACCCTATCTATGTCCAAACCTCATGGGGGTATTCCAAATTATCTATCTCTCTGTATGAATTCTGTATCCATAGACGGTTCTTCTATTAGACTCACGTAGCACATGATTTGGGTGAATTAGTGTTTTCGAGTCAAACGGGTCCAGACTCGGGTCCGACTCGGTTCACAGGACTGAACCGAACCGTGGGTCTGACCTAGCCCGTTGGTATGGACCGACCCAAGAGAGGCCTGACCTAATGGGGTGGCACAGTCTGTAGGCCTGGCCTGGAACTAGGGTGGCCCGGCTTGAGGCGGTCCGACCCGTACATGCGGCCCGAACCTAGGGCGGCCCGACCCATGGGCGGCGCAGCCCAGCTGGCTAGCCTGCGTGGCCCAGCTGGCCACACCGTGGGGGTTAGGGTTTCTCCCCCTATCTATGAAACATTTAGCGCACGATGCCGGCCCGTTCTCCGTGTTACCCTTCAGGTCCCACCTCTAGAACTAACTGGCAGTCGGCTCATCCGGCCACCCCATGCTCCTCCATCATGGCACAACAGCACCGCGATTCTGCTAGCCTCTTCCGGGACCTTCATCCCCTCCACATTTCATGATGGAACCATGCTCATCGTCCATCTCGCATGGCCCACCTAGTCGGAGCCGCTTCTTCTGGCATTGTGTGATTGTAACGTGCCACTCTGTCTCCGCTGCTGCTCGCCTGGCCGTGGCCCGGATCTTTGTGTTGTGGGATGGTGTTGCGCTCCTTCAGCGAACCGGTGGCACTTGCGCCGCCAGTTTCTCTTTCGGTCTGCCTCCATCATCAACAAAAAATAACAACCAAATGGGGAGGGTGGGGCCGTGTTCGTGCGGTCCGATCCCTCCACGTCATGGCAATTACATTTGGAATTTCATAATCAAGAAATTTGAACGATGAAACATAGAGGTTAGAACTCCAATATAAAATAACTCAAATCCCCATACTTCAATTTCAGTTATTGATGACGGACTCAAGGAAGCCAAACGTCGTTCTGTCAATGACAGAGGAGGAAGAGCTCGAAGAAGATGCGTCAATATGACGTCATCGACGTACTTCGAGGGCCGCAATGCTTCACTTTCTTTCCCAGATTAAAGAAGTAAGAAGATGGTTTTCATCATTATTTGGAGATGAGGGGTGTTCTTCATGTTCTTCATCGAGAGGAAGCCCTCTAAATTCTTCCAAGATTCTCAAAGGTCCCACCAAAAGATAGTTTCCAACCAAAAAGGAATAATATCATTTTCTATTATTTTATTATTGGCATGAATTAAAAAAATCAAAATGTGCCAATTAATTAAGATAAGGAATTGACACTTTAATGGGAGGAAGATAAAGAGGCTCTGCACATAATTGGGGGTTTAAGGGGGTTTAAATCTTGTGTGGGACCCACCTCTTTGATTTCAAGAGGTGTTAATCTTCTGTTGGGTAAAACTAAAATAATAACCTCCCAAGGGAGGTTATGTGCGGGTGGGCCCCACCTCGAACCTCAACTGGGAGGTTTTAACCAGCAAATGAATAAAAATATGTCACATTTATTTTTTTAAATTTTATTTTAAAATCCCAAAAATTAGCATCCATTCTAGTTAGAATGCAACTACGGTGAAGGACTCTTTAAGCGAATACAGGCACTTCGAGTTCAACGGTGCCCTCAGATTTCAATTCCGAGCACTCGTTCAAAAGATATAAAATCGTGCTCATAGGTTTACTGAACGTACCCCACCAAAACATCAGAAGTTGATTCTGGGCACACCAGTCATCAAAATCAACAACCGTTAGAAACTAAAAACACGTAAAATTCTCTTGTATTTACGAAAAAACATTTCCATGGAATTTTCAGGTGTCTACATTCACTCCACCTCAGGGCATTACATCCCCATAAACTATAACTAGAACTAAGGGAAAAAATGGGGGTATTGAGCATTCATCTAAGACTCCCACTCCCATATGATCTCACGGAGGTTCCTGTGATTCCAATGAACGCGCACGAAAGGTATCGACCATCCAGACATGACCCACTCTAGTCGATCCAAAATCTCCAATGGAACCTCCATGAAAGTCACCCTGTCATCAATGTCCAGCTCTCCAAGGTTGATGATGTGGGAAGGTTCATGCACGTATCTCCTCAGCTGAGATAAGTGGAACATATCGTGCACCCGATGCAACATAGGTGAAAGAGCCAGGTGGTAAGCCACCTCACCTACTCTGAGAAGGACCTAGAAAGGTCCGATGAATCGTGAAGACCACTTTCCGCCTCAGGCAAATCTATGTAGACCTCATCAAGGTGAGACTAGTAGGATGATGTGGTCTCCATCCTCGAAAACCATAGGTCTCCGTCTCCAATCAGCATATGACTTCTGCCTGCTCTATGCAGTCTTCATCCACAGATGGATGATCTGCGGCTTCTCCGTGGTTTCCCATACCACCTCTCGTCCCACTAGTGCTGACTCCCTTGAGACTATCCTGCACAATGGTGATCTGCAAGGTTGACCATACAAGGCCTCAAAATGTTCCATACCAATGGTGGAGTGATATCTGTTGTTGTAGGTGATGTACGCCAAAGTATGGAGATCCTTCCAGCTACAACAGAAGTCGAGGACAAATGAACGGATCATGTCCTTAAGGGTTTGAATGGTCTTCTCAATATGACCATCCATTGGAGGATGGAAGGTGCTGCTCAAGCGAAGCTGCGTCCCGAATGCCTCTTGCAAGCCTTTCTATAGCTGGGAAGTAAACTGTGTGTCATGATCAGAAAAAATAGAAGAAGTCATAACATTCAAACACGCAATCTCATACACATAGAGGTGTCCCAAGCTCTCTACTGGGCCCTTCTCTCTGATCGATTGGAAGTGGGCTGATGTGGTGAGTCTGTCAACAATCAAACATATCTAATCTTGACACGTGGATGTATATGGAAGACCTGTCATGAAGTCCATGAATATCCCATACCATTTCCACAATGGGACCTATAAGGGTTGTATGAATCATGCTAGTAACAGGTTCTCCACCGTCACTTGTAGAAAGGTGAGGCATTGTTAGACAAACTCGGCTACCACCATCTTCATACATGACCACCCGTGCTATTGTCGATTGTCCTGGTATATCTTTACCACTCCTGGATGTACCGCTAGAGGGGAAGGGTGGAACTCCCTCTACACTTCTCTTTAAGTGAAATTAGTACCATGGTACATCCACTGAAGTGGACGATGTGCTGCCCACCTTAAGAAAATCCATCAGGTGCCTTCCCTATGGATATCAAAGAACATCGTGTCTCGCAGTAAGCATCCCCAAGCTGCGCCTCCCTAACTCGCAGAGGAAGTGGGAGAGTGACTGTAAGATACTGAAGATATGATGCTCCATCCCTATTCAAAAAGGATATATGCAAGGCAGCCAACTACTCAATTGCATATCCTAGTAGCTGAATTCAATATCATTGACTGAGAGCATCTACTACAATGTTCCCCATCCCAATAGTATATAATATCATGAAGACCTAGAATTTGAGGAACTCAGGAAAATGGTGATGTATCATTTTCAGGTCCTTCTGAGAGAAGATATACCTGAGAATATAGTTATCAAAGTATACGGTAAAACAATCTTTCAAAATATAGTGACATTACATCATCAAGGAGAATACCACTGCTGCTAACTCTAGCTCATGGTAAGCGTAGTTTTTCTCATACTCTCTCAACTGCCGAGAACCATATGCAATCACTACTCCCTGCTGTATCAGGACACACCTGAGTCCAGCCCCTGATGTGTCGTAGTAAACTACCTACCTTCCACCTTCTTCTGGGAGCCTCAAGATGGGGGCACTAGTCATCCTCTACCACGTCTCCTGAATGATTTTCTTGCATCTCTCTGACCACATGAAGGGTTTCCCCTTCCTCGTCCAGGCTTATAGTTGTGCTGAAAATCTGGAGAAGTCTGGAACAAACCTACAGTACTATCTACCCAAACCTAGGAGACTCATTACTTTTATCGGACAATTGGGTTTCTCCCAAGAACGTACCGCCTTGATCTTTTTTGGATCTACTGGCACTATAGTGTCTTGGATAACATGTCCCAAGAAATGAACCTCTCAAATCCAAAACATGCACATCAAGAGATTTCCATAAAGTTGGTGCTCTCAATGTGTATCTAGTACCACCTGCAAATGGTTGGCATATTCCTCCTCATTTATCGAGAAAAAACAATGTAATTGAAGAAGTCTATGACAAAGTGATCATCATATTTCTGGTAGATCCTATTAATGAGACACATGAACACTGCTAGAGAATTGGTTATGCCGACTGGCATATCCAAGAACTCATAGTGGTCGTATCGACACATGAAGGACGTCTTTTTTACATCCTTGTTTCGATCTATGAGCTGGTGATAGCCCGATCTAACGTATATCTTCGATAAACATCGAGATCCCCTGAGATGATCAAAGAGGCCGTCAATCCTTGGTAGTGGGTACCTGTTTTTCATGTTCACTTAGTTCAGGTGACAGCTGTTGACACAAAGCCTCAATATCCCATCCACCGTCTTGGCGAGCAGAATTGGGTCATACTAGGGAGAAACACTGGGCTGGATGAATTCATTTTTGTGAAAGTCCTCTAGCTTTACTTTCAGATCAAGAAGCCTAGAAGGATCCATTTGATATGATGGAGTATATATTAGTTCATTCCCAGGGTACAGATCAATGTAGAAGTCCACCTCTATTCGAGGAGGAAGTCCTGGAACATCGTCGGGCAAAACATCCTCATACTAGTCCACCACTATAGGATAAGTCGGACACTCCACATCAATAGCTCTGAGGGTATGGAAAGCCAACTGATGAGTGATCACCTGCACCCTTCTCCGAGTAAGTCTGCCCTGCACTACAAATGTTCCTTTCTCACTAGTGAAGGTGAACCTGGTCCCATCTGTGCGAACACACCACACTTTGCGCCCAATACAGTCGATCTGATCATGGACTATAGATAACCAGTCCATACCAAACATGACATTGTAAGGCCTTGACGCCGCTACGAGGAGATCCCAGCCAATGATCTCTCCATCTATAGGAAGCCCACACTTCCGACACCAGTGCGTAATCATCGATTCTGCTCCCGTAAGAGTATCTAGCTGTAAGGATCGACCCAATGGCTCTGTCAGAATCTCAAAACTCTGAATGAGTAAAGGGGTTATGAAAGAATTTCTGACACCTATGTTTATAATAAATACAGCTAAGGTGAGGTAGAAAAAGATCATACCATGAATCATCTATGAAGCACCATGGTCATAAGCCTTAGATGCCTAGAGCTGAGCTCTCCCCTGTCCACCTACTTCTTGTGGTTGGGGTGGACATTATGGTGGGGGTTGTTGTAACACCTAAAATATTCATCCACCACCAGCAGTATGACCAGCTCATCTGTCACATCTATATTCTCCCAGTGGACTACCTCGATCGAACCTCTTATTCTTCCTGGAAGGTCCCTCATCTGTCATTGATAGTCAAAATGGCTGGTCGGATAGTCATGAGCCATGTGACCCTGCCCGCCGCAAGATTAGCATTTCCTACTCCTGGCATGAATGGATATGTCTCATGTTCCCCACACAGCTGAACCTGTATCCTAATGTCGTCCACCAAAGTGTCTGGTCCGCTTAGACGTCTTCGACAACTGCCTACTACCAACTACATAAGACTCTTCTATGTGATGTCTGGTGGTGGGTCTCGCTACTGGTTTCTATTCCACAAGAAAACTCTCTACTAATAAGGTATAATAAATCATTCATGCCTTCTTCGGGATGCTGAGGGAGATCATCAAGGCTTTGGTCTCTTTCCTGAGCCCCTACTCAAAGGTCTATTCCCTGAAGAATGGGTTATGTACCATATCTGTGGAGTTGCACGAGAGGTCGAAGACCCTCGGTGAGTACTATGACAATTTCATTATTGAATATTGCAGATGTATTAGATCATGTATCTGCTCCACATGAACGGTGGCTGGAACAATCTTTGTCTTGTCCAAGCTCTCAATGTCTGTCCATAGAAGTGTCGCCTCATCGTGGACCAGAAGCGTCAGGTTTCACCATTTGCCTCATCCTGCCTGAAGGGGACTCACAAAAACGATCACCATGAGGTTTTAAAGTGTCCCTACTAGCCTATAGACTCTAACCAACGACTCCAAACAATACTCAACTTCTTTCTGATCCATCTCTCCCCTCAACCTGGGCGGCCACTTGTGTTGGAACTCGTGAAACGCATTTAGGCAGCGTCCACTCCCTAGTATTGGGGATGGTGGCATCGGTGGCTAATTATCCAATAAAAAAACATGTTTTGATTACATTTTAATGGTATTAACTGTTTATTTCTTATCTCATGGGCCTGAGTTAGTGGATTTTAATTTTGAACATCCATTCTCTTCATTGGTGCACTTCATGCCTAATATGCACCAATTTAGGCCCAATGTTTCATCTGATTTTAAGGAATATAATTATACATATTTTAATTTTATATTTTTGGAAATTAATCTAAACTTAAATGTGCACATGTTTGATTTAGGGATCAGTGGAGAATTCATGGAGGATGATGGAGATCATTGGAAATGAAAGGAAGGAATTCTGGAAAAGGCAGATTGGACTCCATCCCACTGATGAGATTGTGGGGCCCACCATATAGTCCCAATTAATCCCATATTTAAAGGGATACTAGAATACATGTATAGGAACAAATAATTCTTCATTATCTAATGCTAATTTGTCTTCCTTGGTAGCCATTTAGTCGGCCCACGTTAGAGATAAAATTCTGGGCCAGATTCGGTGGCCCAGAAAAACATCCCACCAATTAACTCATATCTCATAAACCATAACTCCTTTTGGGATGAGATTTTTCAGACTGTTAGGGGCCATCCGGATCTTAATTTAAGTCTTGTATGGCCCACCCAAATTTGGCCATCAAGAAGGTGTTTCAAGTGCTTATGTTCGGTGCATAAAAGCGGGATGCCTTTTCGGGTCAAGGGTAGAAAAGTCTTCTTTCCACAAACATTCCACCACCCTAGGCCCACCATAATCAATTGGGATGCTTTTTACTATTGGAGGCTCGACCCAGGGCTTCCAAAATGCCTATTTAAGGTAGTGGTGGTGGAGGAGTTGAGAATCATGGTTCTTTCTTTTCATTTTAATGTTATTATGCCAATTTGCCTTTGTAATGTTCTCCCCCCTCATGTAAGTTGTTCGAATCACCTTAGTCTTCAATAAAAGTTATTATTCTTCTCCTATTCTGTTCTTATTCATATCACCCAGATCCCGTTGCTTCAAGGTGTGAATTTTTTCACACCAAACCTTGTTATTTTGTTCACACAAAGGTGGTGTGATCGTTATTTTTTTTGTTTTTACTTCTTCAATTCCACCCTCATAAGTCTACTTTCTTCTTCAATTGAGAGCTTTTCATCAATGGAGGGCTAGCTCTTTTATGGGTTTATCCAAGGGAGTAGAAAGGGGCTTGATTAAATGTTATTTATCACTCCCTAAAAGCTACTAATTTATTCTAATTGAGTTTCTTTCAATCAATGATTTTTATTCATCCTCTTCCTTATTGAATTTATTCACCCCACTTTCATGTGCTAATGACATCCTTTACCTTGGAGGGCTCTTGAAAATGATTCTACTAGTTTATAGGTGATTATCATGTGTTTTGAAGGAGTTTAATCAGTAAGTGATGAGGTTAGTTTGAATTCATTTCATGAATCCTTCTCGATTTAATGAAATTAAAATTGTAAAAAAAGGAATTCATTCAATCCACCCCGAGCAATAACCTAGGATCAACTCTTTTTCTCATAATTTGAACTCACATAGATCATTTAGTTATCTTTCAAAACAATAAAAAATCAAACCAAGTTGGCCAGTACATAGCCCAAAATCCATCTCTTTTTATTGAGTGTCTAAAGGTTCTTCTTAAGTATCTGAGGATTCAACAACCCAAGCTACACTACAAGCGACCGCTTGACCCTTAAAACTGGGGAAAATTTGGGCGAATCCAAATTATGGCGTCGTTGTCGGGGACCAAGTAATTTCCTTAGACAAAAAACATCTTTACTCACCCCCAGTCTTCTATTCTCACCCAAGATCTCTTATCTTTTCCTTTTCTCGCTTTTTTTTGGTGTATGCCCGCCTTCACACGCGATAACTCAAACAGACTAGTTAGGGTGTAAAGTCATAGGATAGGGGAGTCAAGTACACCATTGGATCCTAATCTTCTTAATACCCCAGAGTTAACATTTGAGTCAATTTCAATGGAGGGTCTTCAAAGAAACCAACTCATAAACGCGGGCGGGAACCAAAACGGAAATCCAAATGAGGCAGCCCCAAATTTGGGGAATGCAGTCGATCAAACCATGAATGACTACCTTACACCTACCTGGACCAATGCACCCTCTTTTATTAGGCATTCTACCCAAGGAGATTCCCACTATGTCTTTATACCTCATGTCCTAAACCACCTTCCAACCATCCATGGGATGGAGTCAGAAATTCCTTACCTTCATGTCAAGGAGTTCAATGACATTGTTGAAACCATGTGCTCACCACATCAACTTGAGTCAGCTATGATGAGGCTCTTTCGTTTCTCACTTAAGGATCGAGAAAAGAACTGGTTAAAAAATCTGAGACCTTCATCAATCCACACATGGAACCAACTGCAAAGAGAATTATACAAGAAATACTTTCCCCACCACAAAACAATTGCACTTAAAAAGAGTATCCAATACTTTTTTTAAAAAGAGGGAGAGTAATTTTATGAAACATGGGAGAGGTTCAAAGACACCCTAAACATGGTTCCACACCATGGTTTTTTTATTCCTATAAAATTAAGATTTTTCTATGAAGGTTTGGGCCTAGGGAACAAACAATTTATTGACATGATGTGTAATGGGACCTTTAAAAACAAATCCCCAAATGATGCTTACGAGTATGTAGAAATCCTTGCTGAACAAAACAAAACATGGGGAACGTCACCTTATTCTGAAAAGCCACAAAGAACTGCTAGAATTAATACACTTAGAGAAGAGGAAATAATTAGGGAGAAACTAGCAGCACTCTCTAGGAAGGTTGAAGAGATAGACCATAGGAAGATCAATGAAATCCATACTGTAGACTCTGTTTGCACAATCTGTGATAAACATGACCACAAAACAGAAAACTCCCCGACCATTCCATCCACCATGGAAGTTCATTTAGGAGGACCACCTGCTGAAGTCAATGCCCTAAACTTTCAAAAGCCTCAATACCCAAACACATTCAACCAAAGGTATAATGACCACCCAGGATTCCGATAGAATGATAACCAACAACCAAGCCATCCACAAGGACCAAACCCCTACCCTACACAAAATTTTCAAAACTGTAACCAATTCCAACCACAACCAGTACAATACCAACATCCTTTAGTCCAATACCAACATCCCATCCAACAACCAATGTATCCCCTTGGGATAACCCAACCAACACAAGCCCCTTCCCAATCTGTCCCTCTCCCAATCCTTGAAAAAATGTGTAAAAAAATGGAAAGGATGAACTCAGAAGACTCTTCCTTGAAACAAGAACATAAAACCATCAAAACTGGAAAGGCACCCATGCCCACACAGGCCATTCCACAAAAAACATCAAGGGGGGAGACAATTTGCACTCAAACAACTCATGAACAACTAAAGGCTATGACAGTTTTGAGAAGTGGGAAATCAATTGATAAACCTGATAAAATAGTTCAAATCCCACATGAAGATTCAAACTCTAATTAAAATTAAAATGAAAAACATGAAAAAACAGAAGATACTAATAAAAATGTGAAAGAAACAACTCTTCAAAAAACAACCCCACAACCTGCCCCATTTCCTCAATGCATGAGGGGGAAAACTAAGCATGAATTGAGTGAAACATAGAGGGAAATATTCTCACAAGTCAAGTTGAACATTCCACTCCTTGATGCCATTCAAACCATTCCAGCACATTCAAAATACCATAAGGACCTCTGCACATTTAAACTGAAATTCTCACATAAGAACCTAGTCCTTCGAGCATCAAATGTTAGCACAACAATCCAAGTAACCCTTCCACCAATGATGAAAGACCCAAGATGCCCTTACATAAATGTTGAACTAGGAGAGAACAATGTTTTCAAAGCCTTGTGTGATCTAGGATCCAGTGTGAACCTCATTCCTTATGCTATGTATTTTCAGTTAGGGCTTGAATAACTCCAACCCACATCTGTCACTCTTCAACTTGCTGATCGTAGTATTCGAGTTCCAAAGGGGATCTTAAAGGATGTTTTTGTGAAAGTTGAAAATTTCATTTACCCAGCTGACTTCATTGTTCTAGACAGTCACCCAAGCTTAGGTCCTAGGGAGAAACCCCCAATCATCTTTGGTCATCCCTTCCTAGTAACAATCAACTCTATTATCCGAGTACGAAATGGGAACATGACCATCACCTTCGGAATCAGGAGTCTAGACATGAACATATACATTGAAAACTCTCCACTTGGGGATGATGATGAGATCCATGAGGTTAATTGGATAGGTAGTGTTGATAGTGAACTCAAGGAACATCAAGGAATTACAGAAGGATGATTATGTCAAGAATCGATTGATTTTCTTTGTTCACATGAGGGAAATTTGTCTCCATGGCTTGAATCTCTTTCAAATTGCTCTATTGATGATTTTCTAGAATCACAAATCAATGATACCATGGGTGAAATCAATAACATCGAGTCTATATCCATTCATGAAACTACTCTATCTAATTAAGTGGATGAATATTCTCTTCACAAGGAACCAATTTTGTCATGAAATCTGAACAAAGATACTTAGTTCAATACAAACTCTCATCCTTTCATGGAAAGTGATAACCACTCTGATCTTGAATTTAAGGTTTTTCCTTCATTCTTCAAGAATAAATTCTTAGGGGACAATCAATCCTTTATTTTTGTCATTTCGTTCTCTCTTGAAGCCAATCATGAGAGGATGCTTCTAGATGTCCTTAAGAGACACAATAAAGCCACTAGATGGACCCTATCAGATATTCCTGGGATTAGACCACTTATCGGGACTCATAGAATTGTTCTAGAATTCGATTCAAAGCCATGTTGTCAACCTAAGTGGCGACTCAATCCTAATCTCATGGAAGTAATGAGAAAAGAACTATTTAAATTGTTAAAAGCTGGTATCATCTATCCTATAGCAGAGAGTGAGTGGGTTAGCCCAATCCTTGTGGTTCCAATGAAGGCTGTAATCACAGTAATAACCAATAATGATGGAGAGATGCTTCCAAAAATGGTTAGTAGTGGATGGAGAGTCTGTATTGACTATAGGAAGCTCAACTCTTGTACCAATAAAGACCATTTCCCCTTGCCCTTTATAGATCAAGTCCTCAAGCAAGTAGCGGGTAATCAATTCTACTACTTCCTAGATGGATTCTCATGGTATAATCAAATCGAAGCCTCTTTATAGGATCAAGTAAAAACGACCTTCACTTGTCCATTCGGCACATTTTCCTTCAAGCACATGCTCTTTGGGTTATGCAATGCCCCTAGTACCTTCCAGCAGTGCATGATGGGAATCATCTCGGACATGGTGGGGGATTGTTTAGAGGTCTTCATGGATGATTTCTCCATATATGGGGATACTTTTGAGGGATGCCTTCTAAATGTTTAAAATGTTTTGTCAAGGTGAGAGGATAAGAATCTTATACTATATTGGGAAAAATTCCTTTTCATGGTATGGGAAAGTCATGTTCTAGGTCATCTGGTTTCTGGTAGAGGGATTGAAGTTGATAAAGGTAATGTTGACATCATTCGTCACATTCCCTCTCCTACAAATGTTAAGGAAGTGAGGTCCTTCTTAGGAAATGCTGGCTTTTATAGAAGGTTCATTATGAATTTCAGCTCTATTTCTCGACCACTTTGTGCTCTATTAGTAAAAGATGCTCCATTTTTATGGACTGAAAGCGCTGAGGAATCATTCTATACACTCAACTCAACTCATATATCTCCACCTATCGTGCAATCTCAGAATTGGAAACATCCTTTCGAGCTCATGTGTGATGCATGTGACTTCACTATAGGGGCAGTCTTAGGACAACAGTGTGAGAAAACTCCATGTGTCATTGCTTATGCAAGAAAATCATTAAATGATGCACAAATAAACTACACCACCACTGAGGAAGAGCTACTTGCTGTTTTATATTCTTTAGATAAATTCAGGTCTTATCTATTAGGATCACCCATCATTGTCTTCACTGACCATTCAGCCCTAAAATACCTTTTCCACAATCAAGATGCCAAGGCTAGATTGATTAGCTGGGTCCTTCTTCATCAAGAGTTCGATTTAACCATTAAGGATAAAAATGGTGTTGAAAATGTTGTAGTTGATCACCTCTCTAGGATGGATTTCAAAGGCAACTCACACCACTTCTCTGTGTCTGATTAATTTCCTGATGATAACCTCTATTCAGTGAGTGATTTCCCTTGGTTTTCTAACATTGAAAACCATTTGGTGATGGGTGACATTCCAAAATTCTTGGGGACCCAAGATAAGAGGAAATTTCATTATATTGTCAAACACTATGTGTTTGATAATCCTTACCTCTTCATGTTCTGTCCTGATCAAATCATCAGGAGATGTGTTCCTGAGTCTGAGCAAGAGTCCATTCTATAATTTTGTCATGGAGAGGCATGTGGAGGCCACTTTTCAACAACTAAAACCTCTAAAAAGGTCCTCCAAAGTGGTTTCTACTGGTCGAACCTCACTAAGGATTCCTTCAAATACTGAAAACGTTGTCCTAAGTGTCATAAATTTGGATCCATTTCCAAAAGAAATCAAATGCCCCTCACTCCCATTTTGGTCGTTGAAATCATTGATTGTTGGGGAATTGATTTCATGGGACCCTTTCCAAACTCTAAGGGATACCTCTACATCCTCTTATTTATTGATTACGTCTCAAAATGGGTTGAGGACATTCCCACCAAGACTAATGATCATCAAGTTGTGATTTGATTCCTAAAAGAGCATATCTTTTCTAGATTTGGAATTCCGAGGGCTATAATCAGTGATCATGGAACCCATTTCTGTAATTGCCCATTCTCTTCACTCATGTCTATGTATTGAATTTCTCATAATGTTTCCACTGCATACCATCCTCAAACCAATGGTCAAGCTGAGTTAGCAAATAAGGAGATTAAGAAAATTCTTGAAAAAACTGTCAACCCCTCTAGGAATGATTGTTCTGAGAAACTCTTGGATCCTCTTTGGGCATATCATACAGCATTCAAAACCATCTTAGGAATGTCACCATATAGGTTGGTTTATGGAAAATCATTACATTTACCTGTTGAAATTGAGCATAAGTCATTTTGGGAAATCAAGATAATGAATTTCGACATTTCGTTAGCTGAAGAAAATAGGAAGTTAGATCTTAATGAACTTGAGGAACTTAAGATGGAGGCGTATGAAAATTCAAGGATAAATAACTCTAGAGTTAAAGCCTACCAATCTAGGAATGTCAATGTCAAACAATTTGAACTGGGAAAAAATGTGCTCTTGTATAGTTCAAAACATCATTTACACCAAGGAAAGTTAAGGTTTACATGGTCAGGTCCTTTCATAGTACATCATGTGTACCCCCATGGGGAAGTAGAGATTCAGGATCCCACAAGTGGTAACATTTTTAAGGTCAATGGCCATATGTTAAAACCATTCATTGAATCATTCAATAAACATGAAATAATGGTTGAGTTAACAGAGCCAACCTATGAACATGAAAAAAATGGATAGATTTTGGATCCAAGTCAGGCTAACAACGTTAATCAAAAGCGCTTCATGGGAGGCAACCCGTGGTCTTTATGTTTCTAATATTTGTGAATCATTTGTTTTCCTTATTCATCATTTTGTTGTTTAAATAAATAAATAAAAATATATATATAGACTGTTGACCTGTTCTTCTTTTATGAGTAAGGATGGGTATGAAAGGGGAGCACCGTATTAATCCGTGTCACGCGGTGTGATCCCTGAGTAATACCTTACCCAGAAAATATAAAGAAGACAATGTATCATCGGTTTATTTTATTTTATTTTATATTTTTGTAGTTATTTTTTTTTAAAAAAATAGATTGTTGATATGTTCTTATTTTATGAGTAAGGATGGGTATGAAAGGGGAGCACAGTATTCATCCGTGTCACGTGGTGTGATCATTGAGTAATAACTTACCAAAAAATTTAAGATAAGACAATGTATCATCATTTTATGTTATTTTTACATTTATTTAGGTTAAAAAAATATTAAAAAATATAAAAATATATATATTAAAAAAAAATTTAATGGCATGTCACAGGTCATTGGGATAATCTAGTCACAACCGTCCAAGCCTTTTGGAGACAAACTAGAACTGAAGGGAGACATGGGAATGCATTTTCAACATCAACCACCAGGTGGCTTCATTCCATAATTTTCATTTTCAATGTCTTCATTGAACATCTATCATACCCCTTCTATGATTGAATTCTTTAAACACTAGGGAAAGTGTTATTGTAAGTTGGGGGGGGGGATGAAAATGTGTGGAACGAAAAATGTCATTAACCTTGAACATGATAACACACATTCTAAACTCTGAAATTGGATATCAAATAATTTTGCATGACTAGATTCTGATTTTAAAGCAAGTTTAAGTTCATGTGCATAGATATTGGAAAGTGAGGTTTTCTAATGTGATTTTCACTGTTATATTTTCATCCATTTAATAATAAAACACAATGCGCGTCCTCTAGATTATGGGTTTTAGTTTGAGTTCTTGGGGACCCATAATAAATAGCATAGGATTGGTGATCATTTTAATTTTAACATGAGTATTCAAAAAAAATCAATTGCACATAGAGCAATGAATTGACCTAATGTGTGGATTTCGGCACTTGGGGGTCGTGACTCCATAGTTGTCTGGCCCAGAGTTGAGAATTTTATCTATATTTTTTGTAATTTTAATTTATTTTAGATTGAGTTAACTTGAGATGATGGCCGAGTTTGTGAGCTTCACTTGGTGCCCTATGGTCTTTGAGCTTGGGAGTCATCGGCAATGTCTTTCTACATGGGTTGATTCGATTGAGATCAATTTCATTTACCATGGTAAAATTGCAAAAAAACAAAAAAAAAAGAAAATAAAAAAATGAGTTCTCATCTTATTATTAAAATTTGATTGCTCCTAGAGCTTCCATCTTTTATCCCTCGAAAGGAAATGAAACCCCATGTCTATTGTGACGCGCAACACTTCATCATGCTTAATTGAATTTGGATGAAATATGGAAATGAATTTGAAGAATGGAATGGGCTTGGGATTGAGATATTTCTGTGTACATAGCATTTTTTAAATGATTTTGATGGGTTTCATAATTGTTTGGTATGTGAACTTTGGGTGAGAAATGTGTATTAAAATGTTTTTCGAAAAAGGTCATTTAAATTTAATTTTTGTGATATATATTTTTTTCGGGACTAGAAAAACTCAAGTAGGGGGTGTGATTAGCCAATAAAAACACATATTTTGAATTCAATTTAATGTTATTAAATGTTTATTTTTGATCTTATGGACCTGAGTTAGTGGATTTTAATTTTTAACATCCATTCTCTTCATTTGTGCACTCCATGCCTAATATGCACAAATTTAGGCCCAATGTTTCATCTGATTTCAAAGAATGTAATTATCCATATTCTAATTTGATATTTTTGGAAATGGATATAAACTTAAATATGAACAATTTTGATTTAGGGATCAGTGGAGAATTCATGGAGGCTGATGGGGATATTTGGAAATGAAAGGAAACAATTCTGGATAAGGCCGATTGGACACCAGCCCACTGATGAGATTTTTGGGCCCAACATAAAAGCCCAATTAATCCCAAATTTCGTGGGATGCTAGAATACATGTATAGGAACAAATCACTCTTCAAGAGATAATGATAATTCGGCCTCCATGGTGGTCATTTAGGTGGCCCAAGTTAGAGATAAAATTCAGGGCCAGATTTTACGGCCCAGAAAAACAGTCCACCAATTAAACCATATCCCGAAAACCATAACTTCTTTTGGTTTCTCCCAAATTTACCCAAGTTTTAAGGGTCAAGTGGTCGCTTTTAATGTATCTTGGTTTGTCGAATCCTCAAAGACCAAATAAGAACCTTTAGACACTCAATATAAAGAGATGGATTTTTAGCTATGTAGTGGCCAACATGGGTTTATTTTATATTGTTTCGAGAGAGCACTAAAAGATATATGTGAGTTCAAATTATGAGAAAATGAGTTGATCCTAGGTTATTTCTCGTGGTGTATTGAATGAATTGCTTTTTTACGATTTTAATTTCATTAACTCGAGAAGGATTCATGCAATGAATTCAATCTATCCTCATCACTTACTGATTAAACACCTTCATAACACATGATAATCACCTATACACTTGTAGGATCATATTATTGATCCCTACAAGGTAAAGGATGTAATTATCACATGAAAGTGGGGTGAATAAATTAAATAAGGAAGAGGAAGAATAAAAATCATTGAATGAAAGAAACTCAATTGAAAGAAATTAGTAGTATTTTGGGAGTGAGAAATAACATTCAATCTTGCCCCTTGCTACTCCGGTGGATCAACCCATAAAATATCTAGCCCTCCATTGAAGACAAGTTCTCAACGGAAGCAGAAAATAGACTTATGAGGGTGGAATTGAAGAAGTAAAAACAACAAAAATAACAATCACTCTACTGTTGTCTGAACAAAATCACAATGTTTGGTTTGAAAAATTTCACACCTTGAGGAAACGGTATCAAGGTTATATGAATAAGAACATAATAAGAGAATAATAAGAACTTTTATTGATGACTAAGGTGATTCGAACAACTTACATGAGGGTGGAGAACATTACAAAGGAAAATTGGCATAATAACATTACAATGAATATAAAGCACCAAGATTCTCATCTCCTCCACCACCACTGCATTAAATAGTAATTTTGGAAGACTTGGTTAGAGACTAAAATATTACAAAGCATCCCAATTGATTATGGTAGGCCTAGGGTGGTGGAATGTTTGTGGAAAGAGAACTTTTCCACCCTTGACCCGAAAAGAAATCCAGCTTTCATGCACCGAACAGACGCATTTGATCACCATCTAGATGGCTGAATTTGGGTGGGCCATAGAAGACTTAAATTAATATCCGGATGTCCCCTAATAGTATGAAAGATATCAGCCCAAACAGAGTTATTTTGTTAGAGATATGGTTTAATTGGTTGGCTGTTTTTCTGGACCACAGAATCTGGCCCAGAATTTTATCTCTAAATTAGGCTGCCTAAATGACCACCATGGAAGAAGAATTAGCACTATCTCTTGAAGCGTTATTTGTTCCTATACATGTCTTCTATAATCCCAAAACATTTGGGATTAATTGGGAATGTATGTTTGGCCCCACAGTTTCATTAGTGGGATGGTGTCCAATCTGCCTTCTCCAGAATTTCTTCCTTTCATTTCTAAATATCTCCATCATCCTCCATGAATTCTCCACTGATCCCTGAATCAAGCATGATAATATTTTAGTGTTCATAAATTTCCAAAAATATCAAATTAAAATATGTATAATTATATTTCTTAAAATCAGATTAATCATTGGGTACTTTAAATGATGTTAATAAATATACTACATAATAGTGCATTTTAAGAAGGTATTACAATCATAATGTGAAATGATGTTCAAAGTGTAAAATGAACAAAAATGGTGTTTATGAATAATAAAGGACATGGATATTATATATATTAACAATGAATATTATCCTCATTTAGTGGCTAATCACACCACCCAACTTGAGTTTTGCTAGTCCCGAGAAAAATATATCTCAACAATATGAAATTCAAATTCTCTTTTCCAAAAACATTTTAATACACAATGATCACAAAAATAACATATACCAAACAATCATGAAACCCATCTAAATATTTTAATACAAGATAGTTTTATATGAAGATCTCAATCCCAAGCCCATTCCTTTGTTCAAATTCATTGCCATATTTCATCCAATATCAATTAAGTATGAGGATGTGTTGTGCATCACAATAGACATGGGGGTTCATCTTTATTCCAGAGGAAATTACAGAAGCACTAGGTGGAATCACATTTCAATATAAATATGAGTATTCATTTTTTTGTATATTTTTTTTATATAGTTTTTGTTGTTGTTTTTTTTGTTTTTTTTTCAATTTTTCTATGGTATTTGAAATTTCACTCAAAAGAGTCAACCCCTGTAGCAAGACTTTGCCGATGACTCCCAGGCTCAAAGACCTTAGGGCACCAAGTGAAGCACACATACTCGGTCATCATCTCGAGTTAACTCAGTCAAAAACAAATTCAAATTACCAAAAATAGAGATAAAATTACTAACTCTGGGCCAGACAACTATAGAGATTCAAGATCCCACAAGTGGTTACATTTTCAAGGTGAATGGTCAAAGGTTAAACCCATTCATTGAATCATTCAATAAACATGAAATAGAGGTTCAGTTAACTGATCCAACTTATGAACAAGAAAAAAAATTGATAGATTTAGGGTCCATGTATGGCTAATGACGTTAAAAAAAGCGTTGTATGGGAGGCAACCCATAGTTTTCAAGTTCTTATCATTTTGATGTTTTAATAAACATTATATTATAAATACGATTAATTAGTAATTTTTACATTTAAAAAAGGAATATTGACCTGTTCTTCTATTATGAGTATGCATGGGTATGAAAGGGGAGTATCGTATTCATGTGTGTCACGCGGTGTGATCCCTGAGTAATACCTTACCCAGAAAATTAAAATGAAGACAATGTATCATTAGTTTGATTTAAAATAATAAAAAATAAAAAAATAGTAAAAACCATAAAAATGATGATACATGGAATTAAATAAGTCGTTGGGTTATTTGTTTTGTCTGGTTTGTTCTTCTTTTGGTCTAGGTACTATTTTGGGTGATACATGTTCAATCAAGGAGGCGCCTACATCCCCCAAGAGATGAAAGGACTAATTTGGAGCAGCAAGAACTTCACCTTCAACAACTAGGTGATTTCATTCCATGATCCTCAGTTTCAATTTCCTTTTTGAACTTCCATTATCTGCCTCTACTCCGTCTAAATTTTTATTTCTTCAAATTGTGGGGACAATGTTGTTTTATGTTAGGGGGAGAGATAAAATTAAAAAAATTATTTTGTGTCAAAAAAAAATTGAATGTTTTGAAAAAAAAATTAAGTGGAAGGAAAGATTTATTTAACTTTAAACATGGTAATACAAATTGAACACTTTGAAACTAAATATCAAATAATTTAGCATATCCTGATTCTGATTTTAATCCTTGTTAATTTCATGAGCATAGATTTTCGAAAGTGTGGCTGTCTAATGAGATATTTCATCATTAATATTTTCATCCAAATAAAAAAAATTCACAATTCACGTCCTTTGGATAGTGGGGTATTAGTTTAAGTTCATGGGGTTCCCTAAATAAATAGTATAGGTTTGGTGATCATTTTAGTTTAAAATGAGTATTCAAAAAAAATTTAAAAATTTCTTTTTTGCACGTAAAGAAATGAAATGACCTAATGCGTGGCTTTCGGCACTTGGGGATCGTGACTCCATAGTTGTCTGGCCTAGAGTTAGTAATTTTATCTCCATTTTTGGTAATTTGAATTTGTTTTTGACTAAGTTAACTCGAGATGATGCCCGAGTATGTGGGATTTACATGGTGCCCTAAGGTCTTTGAGCCTGGGAGTCATCGAAGAAGTCTCGCTACAAGGGTTGACTCTTTTGAGTGCAATTTCCATTACCATGGAAAAATTTGGTATCGCCCAAATTTACCCATGTTTTAAGGGTCCAGCGGTCGCTAGCAGTGTAGCTTGGGTTGTCGAATCCTCAGAGACCTAAGAAGAACCTTTAGACACTCAATAAAAAGAGATGTATTTTTGGATATGAAGTGGCCAACTTGGGTTGATTTTATATGTTTTTGAAAGATCACTAACAGATATATGTGAATTCAAATTATGAGAAAATAAGTTGATCCTAGGTTATTGCTCAGGGTGGATTGAATGAATTCCTTTCTTTACGATTTTAATTTCATTAACACGAGAAGGATTCATGCAATGAATTCAAACTAACCTCATCACTTACTGATTTAACTCATTCAAAACACATGATAATCAGCTATAAACTTGTAGGATCATTTTCATGAGCACTCCAAGGTAAAGG
Source organism: Viscum album (assembly GCA_963277665.1). NCBI lineage: Eukaryota > Viridiplantae > Streptophyta > Magnoliopsida > Santalales > Viscaceae > Viscum > Viscum album. The sequence continues at coordinate 1,974,054,951 of OY728132.1, forward strand.
ATGTAATTTTCACATGAAAGTGGGGTGAATAAATTCTATAAGGAAGAGGAAGAATAAAAATCATTGAATAAAATAAACTCAATTAAATGTAATTAGTATAATTTAGGGATTGAGAAATAACATTCAATAAATACCCTTGATACTACCTTGGATCAACCCATAAATGAGATAGCCCCCCATTGATGACAAGTTCTCAACGGAAGCGGAAAGTAGACTTATGAGGGTGGAATTGAAGACGTAAAAACAACAAAAATAACGATCACTCCACCGTTGTGTGAACAAAATCACAAGGTTTGGTGTGAAAAATTTCACACCATGAGGAAACTATATCAAGGTTATATGAATAAGAATAGAATAATAGAATAATAAGAACATTTATTGACAACTATGGTGATTTGAACAACTTACATGAGGGGAAAGAACATTACAAAGGAAAATTGGCATAATAACATTACAATGAAAAGAAAGAACCAAGATTATAAACTCCTCCACCACCACTACCTTAAATAGGAATTTTGGAAGCCTTTGGTCGATCCTCCAACATTACAAAGAATCCAAATTGATTATGGTAGGCCTAGGGTGGTGGAATGTTTGTGGAAAGAAGACTTGTCCAACCTTGACCCGAAAAGGCATCCCTCCTTTATGCACCGAACAGACGCACTTGAAAATCCTTCTAGATTAATGAATTTGGGTGGGCAATAGAAGACATAAATTAATATCCAGATGTCGACTAACTGTCTGAAAAATCTCAGCCCAATAAGAGTTAGGTTTTTCGATATATGGTTTAATTGGTGTGCTGTTTTTCTAGGCCGCAGAATCTGGCCAAGAATTTTATCTCTAAATTGGGCCGCCTAAATAACCACCATGGATTCCGAATTGGCATTAGCTCCTGAAGAGTTATTTGTTCCTATATATGTCTCCTAGCATACCAAGAATTTTTGGATTAATTGAGCCTGTATGTTGGGCGCCACTGTCTCATCAGTGGGATGGTGTCCAATATCCCTTCTCCAGAATTGATTTCTTTCATTTCCAAATATCTCCATCATCCTCCATGAATTCTCCACTGATCCCTGAATCAAACATGTTCAAATTTAAGTGTTGATAAATTTCCAAAAATATAAAATTAAATTATGTATAATTATATTCCTTAAAATCATATGAATAATTGGGTACTTTAAATGATTTTAAAAATTGTACAACATAATAGTGCATTTTAAGAAGGTATTACAATCATAATGTGAAATGATGTTCAAAGTGTAAAATGCACTAAAATGGTTTTTATGAATAATAAAGCACATGAATATTATATATATTAACAATGAATATTAGCCTCATTTAGTGGCTAATCAGTGTCACAACGGGAAGTTGTATCGCTAGTACCTTCGCTGTGATAGAGCTTTGTACCGAGGCCTCGTCGCTCAGTGGGATTCCATCTCGTACAACTCTTAGAACCATGGTTGGATATATGCGTAGAGAAATCATGAAAAGAAACAGGTGTAACATGGTTTCTATGTGATTCCTGGTGATCTGATTCAATGAGATCACAAAGAAAACTCTTGAAAAACACATGGAATCAGAGTTTATGTGCACTGATTTTGAAATCATAGTTTAGGGTCCTTGTGTATGGATACGTTGGAAACCACACAAATACTGGAATCTCTAGACTGAGAACCACACCCAATACTCTTGACATAATTTCTTCATAGTAAGATAGATCAAATTACTATGTTCTGTGGCAGAACTGACTCCTCAGATACCAATTTGTCACGACCCATCCCCAGGGGCCCATATTGTGACTACCCCAAACCCGCCTTCCATAGGACAGGGGCTAGAAACTATCACCAAAGGCATAAATCCATAATCTAGCACGGAGTTGCTTTTAAAACTATAAAAAACCCAAAATAAAGTAATACACAAGGTAGAAATACATACATAAGAGAGTGTTGGAAGTAAAGGGACTGGAAATAAAAGACCACAAGTAAAGTACAATACAATTGAAATGCTAGTACTACTGAAGAAAATAAGTAAAGTCTCCTCTGGGTCATCCACCCGAATTCCCTCTTGAAAGGTGGGCTCTGTTGGCCTCCTCATCACCCCATGTCTATCTGTCTGCTCCATGTACGTCTCACAAAGTGGTCTACCTTTGGGTACCATCCAGTTTGGCTACTCTGTTCCCCGATCTACATTTTCCGTCGTCTGCAACCAACACAACAAGGTGATGGAATAGCCCATGTAGGGGTGCGTATAATGATACTCATTAGGGACCCGGAGACCCTTAATATCTCACTAAATATAACAAGGATTTACCTCAAATTATTAAATCAATAGAAAAATACCACTTAGGTATATGCCCATACATATACCTATGTTTATCAAATTAACCATCTCAATCATGAGGAAACACAAGAGTTACTAACTCAGTTCACAAAGATATACAACATTTGTAGAGAGGTACAAATGATCAAATATAACCACAAATTCATCTAAGTTGTTGAAACAACACATGATCCAGGACCAAATATTCTTTTGGATCGGCACATGATCCAAGAACAAGAGTCAATATTGTCGGACCAACACATGATCCAGGTATAGAAGTTAGAATTTTCAGAACAACACATGATCTAGGAAGAGTTGTAAAAGATATCGGACATATACATGATCCAGGACCACATATTCTATCAGAACAAAACATGATACAGGAATAAGAAGTTAAAATTATCTGACCAAGACATGATCTAGGAATAGTCACGAGAATATAGCTAGACATAGGGTCTCCACAAAGCACGCTTGATTTCAGGAGGGTCCGCTCTTCAATCCAAGTGTCGATATGTCAACTTTCAAGATGTACCACAATGATGTATCTCACGGAGGCACCTTGTAATATGGGTCTCAAGGCAAAAGATGGGGATTCAATCAGACACACAGTTTGTGAGTTATTGGCATTTCCATTCTTGGGGCCCAGATGGATTTTAGGTTCAAACCAATTCGACTGTACCATATCTATGTCCAAACCTCAAGGGGGGTATTCCAATATAACTGTATTGATCTATGATATTTGTCACTGTAGACGGTTTTTCGATCGGATTCTTATAGCCCAAGATATGAAACAATAAGTATTTTTGGGTCAAACGGGTCCGGACTAGGATCTGACTCGGACCTAGGGCATGACCCTGCCCATAAGCATAGCCCGACAAGAGGGCGGCCCGACTCGGTGGGGAGTCCCAGCCCGGGGGCAGCTCGGCCTGAGTCGGCGTAGCCCGGTCTGAGGGAAGCCGACCTAGTGGGGCGGCCCAGCCCGGGGGCAGCCCGACACAACTGGCTAGCCCCTGTGGCTTGATAGTCCACACCATTGGGGGGGGGGGGGGTTACACCCCCTAGTCTTCTAAACTGCCAAGGTGTGGAACTGGCCCGATATCTGTGGGACACTTCAGGTCCTTCCAGTAGAGCGAACCGGTGGATGACTCATCCGGCCGCCGCTGGCTCCTCCACCACGGTGTGCCGATGCCGTGGTTCTGCTGGCCTCTGGGCAGCACGCTGGCACCCCACCATCCACTGCATCCTGGACAGGCTGCGACCTCTAGCCCCTCCGCGCGGTGTGACGATGCTACACTCATCGTCCGTCCGCCGTAGCCCTCTTGGCCACGACCCTTCTTTCGATGCTGAGTGATGGCACTGCGCCCCTCTGGATTCGACGCGGCTCAGTTCTTTGTGCGGCACAACGACGTCGTGCTCCATCGGCGAGCCGGTGGCCCTTATGCCACAGGTTCCTATGGTGGTCCACCTTCTTCATCAACAAAAAATTACAACCAAAGGGGGATGGTCGGGCCATGTTCGTGTGGTCTGATTTCTCTTTCTCAGGGAGATAACATTTGGTATTTCATAATCCATTAAATTGAACTACGAATAAAAGAGGATAGAACACATATATAAAATGACTCAAATACCCTACCATGATTTCGATGATCGATGGTGAAGTCACGGAAGGCGGAAATTGTTTCGTCAGTGTTGGTGGAGGAAGTGCTCGTAGATGACGAGTAGAGATGACATCGTCAATGTACATCAAGGGCGGCATGCTTCCCTTTCTTTCCCCGGTTGAAGAAGGAAGAATATGTCATTTTTCATTCTTCAGAGGTGAGGCTTATTCATCGTGTTCTTCATCGAGAGGATGAAGTTCTCATTATTCTACCAAGTTTCTCCAAGTATCCACCAAAAGAGGGTTTCTAACCAAAAAAATAATAGTTGTGACTATTATTTTATTATTGGCATGAATTCGAAAGAATTCAAAGTGTGCCAATTAATTAAGTGAAGATGTTGGCACATTAATGAGGAGAAGGTTAAGTGTCTATCCACTTAATTGGGGGATTAAGGGGGATTAAATCTTGTGTAGGCCCCACCTATTTGATTTCAAGAGGTGGTAAACATTGGGTGGGTCCCACTAAAATAATATCCTCCCAAGGGAGGTTATGTGAGGGTGGGCCCCACCTAAAACCTCAACGGTTAAAAATATATAAAATATCACCCATACATTTACTGAACGTACCTGAACAAAACATCACAAATTCATTCCAGGAACACTGGGCCTCAGAATCATGTATCGTCCGAAACTGAAGACTCGTAAAATACCGATTTATTAAAGAAAAAAATTTACATGAATTTCTAGGTGTTTACAAAGTGACATTAGATATAATTTATTCTTGGACAATTTTGTACTTGTTGCGTGGATTTGAGATATATTATATCATGAATATCCTCTTAATTATTATACTACCACACTTATGATGAATAAATAACCAATATATTGTAATCTATGGTTGGGTGTTGTCCAAAAAATCTATTTGGGATGTTTCATGGATGAGTACCCTCCCTGGCCATGCTCTCTTCTACTGGTTGTTACATTTTCTAGTATGCACTACTCATTATTTTCCATTATATATGTATATGGTTGTGATGTATTGTTGTAATTTTGCATAAATATATTCTTGAATATTGTATCCAAATGATTATTATAGGTATAATGTTTATAAGTTATTATTTATTAATGTATATAATCCTTGTATGGGCTATAATGGCTTATAGTATAGTAACTAATGTTTGATATTTTATATACTGCTTATAGTGGCTCTATGAAACTGCATGATTACAATTTTTGTGAAATGAGATTATGTTGTTTTGTAATGCATTATGTGTATATGGTGGTTCATTTACCTATTCATTATGGGACATCATAATTTTGGAGATGAAACAATTAAGATGTGTGATGTTGGGGAAGAGCTGAAAATTAGTTGGGGGATTAATGGGTTCCCTTTTGGTTTGGTTATTATATATTAATAATATATATCAGATTTTTTTTTAAAATTGGGCCATATAATATATTTACAAAGAAAATAGTTATCTGGGAAAGAAAAGTCCATATTTTATTATTGAATCATACTACTTATATATTCTATAAAAATAATATATTTTAACCAAATATAGTATTTTGTAATTACTAAAATTTTTATTTAATATATTATTATTTAATAATTTCAATATAACACTTCATGTCTCGTTATAGTTTGGTTATGGGTGTACAATAAGTTATGATCATAATATGTATTTATGGAAAATAAATATTGAAATTTTGGGTCATGGAATTTTTTTCTCCTTGAAAATTGTCTTCTAAAAATTTTAATTATCATTTATAAAAAAATTATAAAGTGTATATAAGGATAAAAATGACTTAATAAATATCTTGTAATAGATAATTATATCTCTATATTATGGATTACTAGGGAATATATTATTTCATTAATAATATTTATATATTTGGATTCTTAACCATTATTTACAAAAAAATTATCTATCAACATCATAAGAGTTTCCAGAGACACACTCTCAATAGACTCATTCTCAAGATCATGATTATAATCAAATATTAAAGAAATAATGGTTATTTTAATATTCAATATATTTATAGAAATGACCATATGAATATAAAATTTCAAACCATGGTGGGTTTATCCATTAAAATCATAAATTCAATCTAGGGTACTTTTGGTTCAACTATAATATAATTAAATCAATATGTAAATCCATCAATTTATCCTTGTTTTTCCATTATAATTATCATTTCATGTATTATTATCTAACCCATAATGTAATTGAAATATTTTTAAATCCATCATATTTTTCATTAATAAGAATTTTATTTACTAATGATTCATCACCATCAGTGTTTAGTTAACAGTATAATACATGGCCAATTAATCATGCACATGAGGGAGGATTAATATGATATTCAACTACCCCTATTCATGGTGATTGGAAATTTTTTAATCTGTTCAATATCAACATAAAATATCTAATATTCAGCAAAGTTATTAATTTCTATGATAACAATATAATATCTATCTTTCAAAAATGACAGCATATTATCTTCTACACATAGTAACCCCTTTAAAATATAAATAATAAAATATACAAAAACATAAATATTATTAAATATTAAATTTTAATTTAACTATACAATAATCTTAAATATATTAATAATTTTATAATTTTCAAAAACATATAAATAATTGATTGATTTTTTTACAAAGAAAATTATATTCAATAAAAAATAACCTAATCACCAATTCTATCTAACCCCTTATATAATACACAATATGATTTACCATTTATGTAAGCATATAATTTTTGTAAATAAGATAAAATAATTGTTACAATAAATTTACATGAAATTTTGGTTTATAGTAATTGATAATGAGGAAAAAAATTAACAAAAAGATCCCATGAATTTTCTTAAATTATAAACTACTACTAAATATATAAAAAGTATTATAAATCTCTTAAATATTCTCTATAAATGATTGTCTTATAGACATATTGTTTTTATTAAATTTCATTACAACCTAGATATATTTATCAAAATAAATTAGTAAAATAAAATTCTATACAAGTTTATGCATAGGAAATAACAATCAAATGCAATTTTTTGCCATATAATGATCATATAGATATAATATAGAAATATAAGGAAGTTATACATAATAATTCTCATATTATAAATAATGTCATAAGGAATATAAAAAATTACAATAATTAACATAATCTGATAAATTATTCAATAATTAGGTTCCATGAGACAATTTCAAAGTCATGAGATTATATATACTTTTATAGAACAAACAATTGTATATTGAATAATACATTCAGGGGTGACACCCTCAGTAACCACACAGAAAAAGAAGAAAAACATACATTTATATATTTTACTTCCATGATATAAATGAATGAAAATCTAATGGATAGAGGTATATAAGCCCACTTTTCATCATTTATACTTTTGATTTTATGTTGAAAATCAATCATTGATTACATCATGAAAAACATATGGATATAAAATTGGCTCTATAATTTTTACAAATGAAAATAATTTATATCTAAGTGAATAATGAACCTATAGAAACTGATTTTATCATTAAAATTATCACAAATATCGCATGTATTTAAATTTGGATTAAAATCCAACGAAAATTTATTCCCATAGGTAAATTATATATAATCTATAAGTAATACAGACATGATAAACCCCAAGAAAATAACTGGCTGTCATAGGATTGTTGATATTTTTATATGTCAATGCCCTTAAATTAAAATAATTGTTTATTAGTTGTTTAAATCATATGTAAAAGATTTATTTGAATTTTTCAATAATTTCCACAATTAATTGATATATATAAACTATGTGGAACTCCATCAATCGAAGGAATAAACAATGGAGTGTTCTCAGAGGAAGCTAATGTATAATTACTTATATTTTTTTCCATAATTCATGATGCTGTTAGACAAAGAGAGTTATTGATCATTCATCCAAAAGAGAAATCAATTATATAAACTTATTTATATGATAATCAAATAATAATTAAATGATTTATGGAATGGTTTATATTTTATTTTATAATTATAAAATATTATGTCTAGAGTCTTAGATAATTAGAAAATAAAATGCATTAGAATGTGGAAACATCAAAACGGTGTCTATTTCTCCCCCAAAACAACTTATTTAAAATTTCCAACTTTTGTATATCTAGGTAACACCTATTACAAATTTTCTAAAATTATTAACAATCATATTTATCCATACTTAGTCTAATAAACTTTTTTAAAATGGTTAATGTCGAATACAGTTCTCTTTGAAGTAATTATAAAACACATTATTCAATTTTAAATTAATATATATATATATATATATATATATATATATATATATATGAACCATTATCATTTTTAATCAAATTGTTGAGGTGAAATATTAATTTTCTTATCCAAGGAAACAAGTTATATTCTAAAGAGTTTTGACATAAAATTTTATAATAATTCCTAAATAATAAATGATAATCATGAGTGATTCATGGAAAATTGTGAAATACTCATGAAAGGTTTATCATAGAAAAATGATTATTTTACAACTAAAATTTCATATGATTCATTTAAATGATAAACTAATTTTTTTACCTTTTTAAATAAAAATTATTTTGTAAAATTCTTGATTTTCCTGAATGTACATTTGGGATATATCCTTACATTCATCATTTATAGGAACACATATAATTGAATAAAATAATCTGACCATTCCCACATCTATTAAAAAGTAATATATCACTGGAAAACTCATTCACATTACCAAAGGAATTAGATTTTTATATCAAGATCACCAATCATTAGAGCTATAACGGGATAACTATTCAATCATAAAAAATATTCATCAACAATAACATATACAAAAAATTGTATAATCTTCTTTAATAATAAAATTGATTTAATTGGTAATTTAAACACATGTGTGATAAAACAATAATTTATCTCATAAAAATAAACATAAATGTACACATACGTTGAATGTAATAACAAATCCAATGATTTATGAAATATAACATAAATATTCTTTTAAAATGATCGAAAAACTGAAAAAAAATGTAACATAAAATAAAATCCCTTTACATTGTAAAATCCAATCATTAGATAATCATTAAATAATGTATCATTTATAGTCTTCATTAATAAATAAACCACTTATATGGAAAATATTTAAAATATTCGATGTTTTTAATTTTATAATTAATAGATAGTCAAAATAAAATTATTAATCCATTTTACAATAAATCATTACATTATTGAAAAATCTAAAAGATCCTTGGCCTGTGTGAAAAATACGAGGAAAGATTATATATTATATTTAAATAAATGTCCCTTAAATGAAATAGAATAGGACATTCATTTTCTATCAATAGAATAAATAAAAAATAATAAAGTAAAATGCAAAGATAACTAAAATATATAAAAAAAAATTGGTTTTATTGATTATAATAATATTATTTTTACACTATAATTCAGAGCAAGAAAAACCCTATATATGAATAAGATCCACCCCATAATCTCTTACCTTGAGTAATAAATCATTACATTCATATGTCTACCCTTCTCAATAATAATATTATATCAGTTTTATACATTATTAAAAAAATGTTCATTAAATTTTAATTATTTACTTTTATCCATTTTTCTCAATGTATTACATAATTTCTGAAATGTTAAATTAAATGCATGGTGTTTTATTTTTGTTTAGTTTATAATCCAATGATGACTTGCATATGTTTTATATTGTAAATATGAGTATTATTACATAAAAATTAAAATATTAATCATGTAATAATTATTTAATCATACTTAGAATATTAATCATTATATAATTTTCATTTTTTCACATTAAAAAACATTTTTTATCATATGGTATATAATGAAAAAAGAAAAAACACATCACATCATTGTGGTGGTAGCATGAATGTATTCCCGAAAATAATTATCATTTCCAATATATGGAAGGGTAAATTTTTTGGAATATATTATGTAAATATATTCCTAAAAATTTAATTTTGAAAAATAATATTTATTCAATCTATCATAACAATATTCCAATTCGGGTAGTAATGAAAAACTATACATATCACTCTGTGGATGTAGTAATCCATATTTTCACATGATCAATGATTTCCCTTCCTATTAAATGGGAATGCAGATGAAAATTATTTTTTCCATAAAAATAATATCATTGATTTATAATCATAGTAACATTTTAAATAAATTATCATAGTTATTGAAAATTTTAGATATTTATAAGAAATAAACATGAAAATGATCGATTAATAGTTAATCTTATTCTTTCAGAAACATCATTTGTCTTACACCATACGATTTATTTGACGGTATTTCTAGGGGGATTCTACCTTTAGTAGATGGGAAGGATGCTTTAGAATGTATTTGGATATATTTTTGTCATGTTATGTGTGTAATGTTTTGTTTTTTATAGCTTATTTGAATTTCCATTATATTGGAATGTGGCTGGAAATCATGTAAATCCTTGAAATATTAAAAATAATAGTTGTTAAACACATGTGATAAAGGATAAATATTCCATATATGATATATAATGAAGTTATGGTCGAAATACAATCAAATAATCTAATAAAGATATGATTATGTGTCATTTTAATTCTCATATATTTTAATCCCCTCAATTTAATTGGCTTTGTTTTAATCATTTCCAAAGAAATTTCAATTGTTAATGCTAATGAATGTAAGTATATAAATATAAACCTAAAAAATATTGTCCATTGAGATGAAATATATTATTTTTTTATAATTTTTGGAAAATAATTTATTCATATGATAACTAATGATTTATTATTATTTGTAAAAATTTCATATTATTTAATTTTATCTTTGGGGAAATTCTCAATATTTGTATTTAAAGGTAGTAATATAAAAATTTATTTAAAATGTAAACAAATAAATAATCACTTACCACTATATGATATCTATTAAAATATCATATGTTAAAAAATATATATATTGAATATTGAAACGTTTTAAAAAAATATTTTTCATATACATTCACAAGTGTTGTATCAACAGTATATAATAATTTTAAATAGCAATAATATAGATATATTTTTAATAATGTAATATATTTAAAATAAATAATTATAAAGTATTATATAAAATTTTTCAACAATAATTTATATTAACACCTGTCATAATTTGAAAATTATATTTTACATATAAAATGATAGAAAATGAAAGAAAATATTATTTATAATATATAACACATATGTCCCTTGAAAATAAAAAAATATCAAATTAAAAACCATAAATTTTCCCAAGAAGTACTATATGTCATGAAAAATATCAATGAAATAAATATATTATATGTATTCATTTTTTTCACTTATATATTTAATTTCAAATTTTACTTAATTATCCTTTAATGTGCAAACACTTTTATTAAAAAACACTTATTTATCATGATGAAAAATAATTACAAAATAAGGAATACAAATTTAAGATAAATTTAACATTATTATAAATTTATAACTAAAATAATTAATTTGTCATATAAGTTTTCATTTTCTATTGAAGAATAGATTTTAGGAAAATACGGGTTTTCACCTTTAAAAAGGATATATAATACTATCCAGTAGAATAATTATTTATATTGAATTAAATATTTATTAATATTCATTTATAATTTATAATACATTAAATGAAATTAAAAAATAGTAAGAATCATTAAATTAACTTTATTTTAATAAAATAATGATTTATTTTTAATAATGGTAAGTTTTACTATTAAATCAAAAATCATGCTTCTTAGTAAAATAATAAAACTATAATAAGTCTAAATGGGATTTTTTTTCAAAAATCACATCAAATTGGTAAAATAGAATTTATAAATGTGGATTAAATTAGTTATAATATATGTTTCTAAAATATAATATAACCACTTTTAAGAAAATGCATTTTTAAATCATAAAATCAAATTATTCTTATCCCATTCGAAAATAATATAATTAAATAATATTGATCAATTATACTTATTTTAATAGTTTACATGTTTTTATTATAATATATTTTAAATAATGATTAATGTAGTCAGTTAATTTAGAAATCTATTAGACACATAAAATTAATTTTAGAACAATATAAATTTTAAATTAATAAAATGATATATTCAATTATATCCAATTGATTTTCTAAATATTATTATTTATTGATTTTAATAAATAAATTACATATATATATAACTATAAATATTTTTATTCTAATACATACCCATCAACCCAAAATCATTATTATGTGAAAAATATTTAAATAATTCTATATTTCTGTTCTTTTAAGGTCATTTTTTGTATAATACATTTTATAGAATATAATATTTAAAATATATACTATAAAATCATAGTTAATTATAATTCACCCCCATAATGATTTTGAATCCTCATAATTTTATATCATTTTTTATGAAATTGGTTTACATAAATTTATTTGAAAAATAATTCCAAGGATTTCACGATAAAATAAACAATTATCTTGTGAAACACCTTATTGATAATTTAAAATAACTTTATATAATTACCATGTCTAAAAAATGGATATAAAAACAACATTTTCATATAAGAAATGTGAAATATGAATGAACCATGGAATAACAGAAAACCTCCTTACCAAAAATATGTAACATTTAGTTAAGTGAAAATATGGAAAAGGAACGAATAATTATTTAATATGAAATGTTACAACTATTTTATAGTAGAATATAAGGTATCATAATGTAAAAATATTATATAGTATAACATATTCTTTTTTAGAATTCATTTCATGACATGACATAATAATTTATAATCCAGATTTTGAACATGAGAAAATATACATAATTGATTTCTTTTCTTTCGATATGAAAAATTTTGATCACTGTTTGTTCTTTGAGATGTTTTCCACATTCATCAAATATTTTCCACCATTAATTGTATATTCATGATATATCTGTAATAAAAAATCTCTTAAATCATCTTATAATAAATACAATGATCCAAAAATTGAGAAAATATTTTTGTATCAATTAATCAAGACGAAAATACATATTAAAATTTAAAATATTATCCAATATAAATTAACATTATTATAAATAAATAACACACTAATCAAGAAATACATATTAATAACCCATAATGTTTTTATTTCAAGATTAATTAAATAACTAACATTAATTATATTTAAAATTTTCATGGCCAAATATGAAACCCAACATAAAAAATATTTTATCATTTATTCTTATGAGAACAACATAATATAAATTTCTAAATAATTCTCATTTTTTAAAATAAAACATGTATATTCCAAATAAATATCTAACAAAAATATGGTATTTTTTCAATAAAATCGTATATTACACCATTAATTACCCCAATTCTATTTCCAACAATTATATTAACATTTATAATTGATGTTTCGAAAAAAATATTGAACGTCATCATATAATCTTATATACTATAATAATGAAATCGCATTCCAATGTGATTTTCGTATATAAGATAAAAAATATTCTTCTAAAATATATTGAACCATTATTCTAATTTGACATTTTTTAACAAATATCAATGAACATATTAAAAAAATGGTTATCAATATATTTACAATTATCCTCAAAAAATGTAAAAAAATTCCAACTGAAATTTAAATTTCACTATAATGCTTACTAATCATTAGTGTTGAGTACCAATAAATATCACCTAATATTCAACATATCATACAAAAATATCATCCCATAAATCCCAAAAATTTGATATTTATGATTGATGATAATCCTTATAAACATTCATCCTTGATGTTTTAAATTACTCTTAAATTTTTTTAGTAAAAACATCCAATCCTATAATGTAATATAAACCAATTTTCTTATAAAATCCAAAATACCAAATATCATAATTATGCTAGAATTTTAGAAATTATAATAAAAAATATAAAGTCATAAATCCCAAAATTTATTATATTTATAATGTTATATATTCTAAAATATATTATTTTATAGAGTTGAATCTCCCATAAAAAAGATATTTCCCCACAAAACATGTTCTTTCTGATGTTATACTCACTTAATTCAACATAACAAAAATAACTGAAATGCTAAAATTATTAAAATTCCATATCGTTCTAAAACCATATAATAATATTTTAATTTATTATATGATAAAATCAAATTTCCATAAGGTATATATAATTAATGATACCCACTATACCAATTAAAAAGCGTATGAATTTGTAATAAATTCACTTTAATCAATTATAGATGTTGAGTTCAAATATTCATTTACATACCCATGAAAAATATAAATTTTATTAATGATTTATAATATAGAAATAGAGAATAATAAATAATTTAATGAATCAAATTCTTTAGATTTGTTTTCATTTAAAATAAATGAACAAATTTTCTTTTAAAAATAATTCTTTCACATTTTCAATTTTAATTAACATTTAAAAAAATCATCTTCTTTACTATAGAAATAGAAAAATTTCAAATAAATTAATTTAAACTATATCATTTTATCCCTTGAAGAAATTATAATTACATTCAACCTTATAAAGACCCTTAAAATGAAACCAACTTACCAGATAATTACCACGTCTCTTATTAGTAATCTACAATCGATACACTTTTCCTCTTTACCCAATGTATAAGAGAGACTCAAAGTTGATTTTATTCTTCATAACTATATAAGGGACACTATAAATTTATATAAAATTTTTACAAAAACTATCTTGAATAGAAGAAATATAATATTTAGTTGAACCATTACACACAGTTATGTTTTCATTCAATACCATAATAAATACAACCTGTAGTTATACCATAAAAATGAAAATAAATTTATGTTTCCTTAAAAAGAAGTTTTTAAATTTAGTATTTATAAAATATGTAGCAGAATAGAATCTTGAAAAATAAAAAATTAATCACATGAAATAATTTTTAATTAAAATTCTTCTAACGATGATAGAAAACTTCATTCGTTTGATAGTCGTTAAAATGGTGACTCTCTTCACACCATGGTATTGAAAATAAAAATTTCTAATATTGAAAATTTTCAAAATAATAATTTTTTATTCATTATAAAAAAATTGAAATAAATAAAAATTTATTATTAATGACTTTTGAAATGTATATAATAACATTTATGAATCAAATGAAATATAAATTAACATGGATGAAAAACAATTATAAGGAAGCCATTAAAAAATATTTGTTTAATGTTCTCTAATATGTTAATTCATTTTTTATTCATGATCAAATAAGATTTGAAATGAAAAATAATCATTTCTATCCCAAAAATAACAGGATAAGATATAAATTTATAGATTTTAATTTATTTTTATAAATAAATACTAAAATATTAGATATTAACATATTTAATTGAGAAACAAATTCTATGTGAAATCTTATACCTTGAGTCGTAAATAATATAATTTGTATGTATAAACTATATGTTGTTAATAATATTATTTTATATTAAAATATGATGTTTTTTTATGATTATTAATTTTTGATTATCAATTTATTTCATTTTAACATTGTTATATTTTTTTACCAAATAATTAATTTCAAGAAGGATGTTTTAGGGATATTCAGTTAATATGTCAGAAATGACTTCAGTATGATGTCTATGGTAAATGGTATAATTCTTACATAATTTAAAATATTTTACTGATTGTGTACTTATTATTTTAATTGATGAAATAAAATTATAAATTCATTCATGTGTGGAGGACATGAAAAAATTCGTATCACTTTATCCAGGTGGTTGTTGACATGTACTCACGAACAATATTATAATTTTTAAATGGATGAATGGGTTATAGGGTAAATAATTGATTGTATTTGGAAGATGATAATTATATAATGAACATAATTTATTTTAAATAAATAGAGAATAATAACCTTTTTATAGGTGGTAATTGAAAATGACACTCGATACTTCATTGAGGTGGTGGAACACATGTAACCATGTGAAACATTTTCATTTTCAAAATGATGTAAAATAAGAATAAAATAGTTTTTTTATAAAAATAATAAAACAGTGGTATATATATATTGTCACGAACCGTCCCCAGGGGCCCATGCCATTACGACCCGAAGCATGCCTTCAATATGCTATGGGCTGGTGACTAGCACCAAATACGTATATCCCTAAATTGTGGAAGTCATTACCATTATAACTGTCATAAAAAAAGGGAGAATAAAGATGGATACAAAAAAACTAAGTAAAACTATATAAAAAGTGAATAATGAAAAGTAAAGGGGCCGGAATTACAAGCCCAACTGTAAAGTACAAGTAAAACTGGAAAGCACAAAATCGCTAAAAGGTGAAAAGCTAGTCCTGGATCATCCAACACATATCCTACCTGAAGGGTACGTATAGATAGCCTCCCCATCACTCCACATCTTTCCTTCCCCTCCATCTACTGACACGTTGAATGGTCCACCTCTGGGTACCATCTAGTCCTGATACTCTCATCCACAGTCAACGATGTACGTCGTCTGCAACCAACACAGCGATGTGCGGGCATAGCCCGTGCATGGGTGAGTATAAAAATACTTATTAGGGACCTCAAGACCCTTAGGATCTCTCAAAATCAAACAAGGATAATCCACAAAGTATGAAATCACCAGATAACCCAACATAGTTATATGACAACAAATATAACAAATATATCAAGTAATCCATTCCAATCATGAGGTAAACACAAATGTTTCCAACTTATCTCAACCAGGATATTTATTTACAAAATGAAAACCATGGCTGCTTGGGAACCCCACTTCTATCATTTACAATGGTCCTTCCGTGACACAAAGGCGTGTCCCACTAACCTTGGACGACTGAGGCACTCCTCCTGACGAGTACCTTGGGTCTGCTGTGTCACCAAGACGCTCCCCACCATGGGTCTTCCATGTCACCAAGGTGCTCCCCCTCGTAGCCTATTGAGGTACTTATCATGTCGAGTACCATGGGTCGGCCGCGACCCAAATGCACTCCTCACTGTGGGCCTGCCACAAAACAAATGCGCTTCCCACTAGGATTGTCAAATCACTCTGAGTCGAATCGGTCAGCAGTCATCAGGTCTTAGTCAGTTACTAGGTCCCCACACTCTGCTCGCTCGTCATAAGAAGGATCCGCTCCACGAGCTATTGGTCAAAACACAAACTCTCACAAAGTCCCCCAAAAAATTATCTCAATGGTCCCCCTTGTTATATGGATCTCAACGCAATTGTCGATGGGTCAATCGAATGTATGGTGCCAATGATATGGTCAATGAAAATAAAGGGTCGGTAGTAGGCCTGGGTCCGGTCAGACCAGTTGGGTCTGGCAGGGCCCATTGGGTTGGCCGGCCTATTACATTCGGCCTGGCCTATTAGGCCCATCCCAAAAGGTAGCATGGGCAGTTCGGCCTGAGTTCGGGGTCGGTACGGCCCATAGCGTGTGGGGTGTGGCTCGTCGTATCAGCATGGATGGTCGATACCAGTTTGGACTGTTTCTCGAGGGTACGATTAGGGTGGCATGGGGCGAGTGGGGAATGCGGGCCGGCGCAGATCGTCCGGGCACCCAGGTGGCGGCCGGGTAGGCTGGAAGGCGGCCTGGAGGACCGGTAGGTGGGCCAGTAGGCGACTATGCGGCCGGTCGGGAGGCGGCCGGGCAGGGCACCAGGTGGGCCGACGGGCATTCAGGCATGCGGGTAGGCGGCCGAGAGGAGGCGGGGCATGCAAGTGGGGTGTGGGATGACACAGGACAGAAGTGAAACCCTATGAGTGGCGTATTCGGTGGGGGCCGCCGGGGCTAGTTCATCAAGTGGGGGTGCCAAATGTTGTATGGGTAGCGCGGATAACAGAGGGTGCGGGTAGCGTGACCTTTGTTGTCGTCACCATCATTTCCTCATTTCTTCATCTCCACGTCGAAGATCATCCAAAACAAGAATGACGGAGGGGTCGGGCCATGTTGGTTTTACCTCACCCTTCGCGTTTAGGGTTGTATCATTTGGATCTTCAACAAGTAATAAATATGAACTTCAATTTTTATACAACCTATGCAACGATTCCTTCCCAATTGAAGAAGTGAAAAAAAGATTATATTATTCAAATTAACCCCCCTACCATGATCATTGGTCGTTGATGGAGTCGCAGGGATGAAGACCGAGGATATTTTCATTCATCACGTTTGACAAACACTTTTAATCACTAGCTCTCACGTCGGTATGATCTGAGGAAGGAAGTAGAAGTCGCTCTTCGCCGGCGTTCTTTGTAGTCGAAGTCATTATTCGTTGGAACCTTTCTCCCAACAACCTCCTCTCAATTCTACCACCCAAATGAACAATGCCTCCCAAAATAATAATAAATTATGTTTATCTATTATATTATTTTTTGGAAAAAAATTTACAATGGTGAATTAATAAACGTGGAACCACTTAATTAATGTGGATGCTTTGCCACCATTAAATTAGGGGAGTTGGAAACAATAAAGGTTGGGCTGTGGAGAGACTCTACCTCATTAATGAGGGGAGTTGAGAGGATTTCCTCTCTCACCATTAATAGGGGGTTTAGTCTCGTGTGGTCCCCATGTCATAACCTCTTTTGGGAGGTTAGGTTTGTATAGGCCCAACCACCATAACCTCTCATGAGAGGTTAAGGTGTGGTGGTCCAACCTCAAACTTCCATGAGGGTGTTTAATACAACAAATAAAAATTATGCCAGACTTTATTTTTATTTAATTCATTCTCTAAAAACTAAAATACTATTTTTTAATCTCGACCCATTCTCATCGAGGTGATAGTCTTCTTAAGTGAATATTGGCGCTGCAAGTTCAACAGTGTGCTCATATTTCAATTTCAAGCACCAGTTCAAAAGTTATTAAAACTCGATCATACGTTTCCTAAACGTACCCAAAAAAAACTTCAGAAATTGATTCCGGGTTCACCGGGGCTCGAAATCATACGCCATCAGATTTCACAAACTCGTAAAATTCCCATGTATTTAAGAAAAAAATTTCCATGGAATTTTCAGAGTCTTCACAAATATAACAATTTATTAATTTATATTAGTAGGTATAAACAATATTTTATAGTGGACAATGATAAAAGAGACATGAAAACACTCGATTAAGTGGTATTTCTCTTCATTGAGATAAGTCTTAAAAATTACACATTAATAATTATAGGTTAGTATTTTGGTGAGAATTGAACCTCTAAGAAATCTATGTAAAAATTTTAATATATTTTCTTAATTTTTATCAATGATAAGGGCATCAATATGTGTGTTAAATACAATATAGTATATAGAAATTTATATGTGATGCTGGTGTGTATAAATCATGTAAATTCATGAAATTTTAGAAAAAAATAAGTCTCAAACTCATGTAAAATATATCAAAATAGTGTTTTTAATATAATAAAGATAAGTCTAAATATAATCAGCTAATCATGTTTTAATAGATTCATGTTTTTTAAATTTTATTGTTTTGTTTAACCCCCCTCATTAATCTATTTTAAACCTTAATAATTCTAACAAATATTTCATTCATTAAGTGTAATAATTGTAAAATTAATAATTCAATGTTATAATAATATTAAATATTTACGACATAGAAGATTATTTATCATCCAAATGGGTTGTTATTAAATATTAATTATTTTTTAATGTCTTCCAAATTATTTTAACAATTTAAATACGTTTTAATATTATTTTATTGATTAATATCAAAATTTCACATTAAAGGAATCGCTAAAAAATAGTTATGTGAATTAATAAATATAGATAATAACACAGACATAATAAATATCAAATTATTAACTACATTATATTTACTATCAAAATACTATATGTTATAAAATATTTAACACTATGTATTTGACATCCCACAATATTATTTAAATGAAATATATAATTTTTTCAATATTGTGTTAAATAATTATAGTACAAGTAAAAATTTAAAAAGAAATTATTGAAAAGAAGAAAAATTATTATAATTATTTTAATACATCATTTCTCATTCATGATTTGTATTTACTATTATTATAATCATGATAATATATATAATATATAAAATTATAGAAAATGAAATTAATTAAATATAACACATCATTCTCTTATAATCCAACCAATATTAATTATTAAGCCTGCCCAAAATTGTATATTTTGGGGAATGGTAATCAATCATCTCATAAAAAAAAATTAATTGTTCATGTGGTGTGTTAGTCCTTTTTTACTTTTAAATTTTTAACTTTAATTTACATTTAACGTGATAACAAATTTTTTAAACATGATTACTAATTGTTTTATAAAATAACTAAAATAAACATTACAACAAAAGTTAATTAAAATTAAATATTTTAAAATAAATTAACATCATTAATATATATATATAATTGTTTGATACTAATTTTATGATATGTGATAAAACTAAAATGAAAATTATTTTTTAAAAAAGTATTTAATTTTACGAAAAATATGTACTTAAAATATAATAAAATAAAAAAATTATATTTATATAATGAATGATATTATTCATAATAAAAGGGATATTTTTTAATTTAAAACACATAAAATAATTTTAATCAAACTTTTAAATTTCATCAACTAATGAAAAAATTTATAGTTTTTTAAAATTAATTGTTTTTAATAATTCCATAAAATATAATTTCTCTCAAAAAAAATAAAATAAACTCATCATATACTTATTACTACAAGATAATAAGAAAAGATATATCTATTTATTCATAACAAATTTATAAAATTTGTATGAATTTTTTATTACAACCATTAAAAAATGAAATCCAATTTTGAAGAAAATCTAATTTTAAATCAAAAAAAGAAATTATTTCTATTTAATTTACTATAATCATTATTAAATGAATATTAAGTAAAAAAAATTTAAATCTCAATATATTTATTACATTTTTAAATTTTATAAATATTGGTTAGTTTAATCCATCAATATAAAAAAATATTGCAAACATAAAAACATTGAAGTTATCACTTTTATCTTTTGATGATTATATATTGATTTACAACTATTTGATAATAAATTTACGATTTATTGTTCATTTTTTTAAATATAAAATTTGATGATATATTATATAATATGTTTATTATAATACATGCTCTCCAAACCAGAGACCATTTCAAAATAGTTATATATTAAAAAAATATCATTTTTTGTTTTATCACATTGTATCCTAAAACATATAGTATAAAATATATTATTTTAATAAAAAAATCATGAATATTTTTCTATTAAATTATAAAATAATTCTAAAGACTTATTTTAGATACAATTTTTTCATGAAATTCACTGATCAATCATAAAATTTGTCAATAAATTTATATGTTTATGAAAGACACTTATTAAGAGAATATTGATACATTCATTCAAAATTAGATATAACAATGAAAATTTGAATTTTATAATTTAAATGTATTGTTTTTATAAAAATATGATATCAAATATTTATATTATAAATTATGAATGTGAAAAAAAGAATACACATTAGAAAATTCAATGTTTCCAAAAAATGAGTTCGCGCTAAAAAGGATAAAAATTGATGATTTCCACACCAGGATGAAAATTACACATATTACTGTTTTTTATTAATTTCATTAATTTTTTTTAATGAAATTAATATTAAATAAATTTCCTTAATATATTACTTATTCATACATTAGGACATATAAAAAAACATCCAATTAATATATAAATAGAATCTTGAGGTTCTGAACTTAGAAGAGAAGGTGAGTCTGATTTCACATCAGCGAAACACTTTGGATAAAAAATAATTCAAGGGGGAATGAAATCTTGAGGGAAAATATAGAACATGTATCATTTGAGGTAAATAATGAAGTAGGAATTTTCATATTTGTTTCAATATATGTGATTTAAATTTAAATTTTAATTTAAATGTGATCCTATGTTAAATGAAGTACCAATATGCAACAATCAGTTTCTTTGAAATGTGACATTTCACACAATGATGAGTTATAATTAAAAATAATAATATAATATTATATTAAAATCTAGTTATCACCTAGCCATTTTTTTTTGAGAGAAATAACCGACCAAACTATAATATTATTAATCATGTTGGTTAATTGTTTATACATTTATCGAGTAAAATTTAGAGGCTTAAAATGTGAAGGAATCTAATTTTAAGCATTAATAATCTAATTTACATTAAAATAACGATTTACCGCCTTTTTATAGATAACCATATATAAATCATTTTTTGGTTACTTTTAAATGTTTTGGATGAATTTTTTTTTTGAATCGGGACATCAAAATTTACTTTCGGTAAATATTTTGTATTTTTCTTATAAATATCATTTTTTAATGACTAATGATAAATTAATTATTTTAATTAAAACATAATTTTAATATAATTTATATATATGGATTGTATAATTTTTAATTGGTTTTAATTTTTAATTAGATTATATTTTTACCATTTAATCCAATGTTGGACATTTAATGTAATTTCACTTTCAAATGGGACATAAATAGGTGCAATTAATTTGATATTTATTATTTTATAAAAACATGTTTTTTTTGTTTTGACAATGGAAATTAATTTTAAATTAATTAACGAAACTTATATGTTTTTATTATGTAAAAATATACATTATTTTTTTATTCGAAATACCTAATATTTCACGGGCTTAATTTTTTTGTATTGTTCGGAAAAAAATAAATTTTTGAGGAATATTCAAAACACGGAGTAGTAGTTAGAAAACTGCATTTTTCTTTTCAAATAAATTATACCACCTCAATGGATTAAATTTCTAAAATCTGACATACCTAGTTGTCATCAGCAATTAAAATATGGTTCAGTATGATAAAATTATTTGAGGTGAATAATAACATTTGACATTTATTTACAGCGCTTAAAGGTAAATAGAGAAATTCCAGGTAAAATTACTGTTATAATAGCATAAAATTACCTTTACACATGTTCTATCCTTATAGTATGAGTCATGGCTTACCAATGAAATCCCTGGGGTGAGATTTTTTTATTTTTAAATCCATTATTCTTAGATAATGACATGAATAATTTTTTATTTAATTTAAAAATTAAAATATCATAAAAATGTATTATTTTTCATTATCAATTTTAATGTAGGGTTATATAATTGATATACTTGACTATAAATATAAATTGAAAATATAAAATTATTTTCTACATCATGGTATTTTATATATAATTTTTAGACATCGAATAAATGAACTTATTTATGACACAATTATGATATATTTATTTCCTTATTAATGAATATTTTAAATATATGATATTATAAATGTTAAAATAAATTTACTTTGAAATTTTTTATGCCATCCACCAATTGTAGATAAGAGGATTACATCTTTTCTTTCAATTAATTAAGGTTTTTTGAAATATTCATGTTGTTTTGGATTTTTTTTAAAAGGTAATTATATGAATAGTATTTAAATTGTCAAAACTGAGTTTTTAAAATAAATATTATTTTATTAAATGATATAATAATCCTAAAATTATAATATTTTGTCAATTGAATTTGATAAAGTTGAAATTTTCATTAATGAACCACTTGTATTTTCATTTTATAGTAAATTTATTAATAATATAATGTGAATACACAAGAGGACATTTTTAGAGTAAAATTAGTTAGATAAGGGTTAAAACTAAATGATAATGTTAAATTTGAAAAAAAAAATGTCTAAATCATATTGGATGAGAAGATCTCTAAAAATTTTCATAGTATCTCTGAATTTAATAACTTTGGTACAATTTTAAACCGAAATTTGGTTAAAATAAAATAATATTTTCAATCATTCATAAAGAGCCCCTCCTCCACCTTATAAAAAGCCATCACCTTTAACACATTACTATCACCTCTCAATCCTAATGGCTCGCCCAAAATCTACCCAAATAGTCTCCCAAAATCCATCTCATCCTTCTTAAAGCCTTACATTTTGAAGAATGCACATCATTAAATCCATTTGATTCAATCAAACGGAGTTACCCAATATAAAAGAGATTAAAGAATGAACGGGTCAAGTCGGACACGAAGCAAGGGGTTTATAATTTCACTTTTACTTCTGTGATATTTCCATTGTGTGACACTTATTTGTTTAATGTGGTGTATTATGTATTTACAATTCATAAATATTATCCTGATTTTGTTTATAATCATGTTATTTTGTGATTCATTTGGTGGTAATTATCTTTTCGTCATATGACTCGATTGATTTCTATGTGGTAAGGGGGTTTTATCTCACTTTTTATTCCCATGAGATTCAGGAAATATTTTCCACTATTTCTGATAGTGTTCTGTATATAATTTCAATTATTTTATTCTTTGTGAAATATACATTATCTTATTGGTATTTACAGATTCATAGTATAATCCTTCTTTCATGGGTGTATGTTTTATATGTTACCAAATCGGTATGGGAACCATTCACCATCCTCTTTTAGTCAAATATTTATTTTTGATATTCCTATTAATTTACTTATTCAAATGTTGAGATATGTTCTTATATATCCATATTTCTGTAAATTCATTGTCCATGTGATGAGATACCCTTTTTTCTCTCATCAACTCATTTTCATATTATTAAATTGATGTCGTTATGATGTTGAATTTTTGTATGGGAATTTATTTACCCAATTTCAATTCATTGTGTTAATATTATACTTATTGATTATGTGATTATATTAATATATGTGAATGAAACATTATTTTTTTACACATAATATCCTCTTATATTTGGTGTTTTTACATTTATCAATCATAATTTTGTAATTGATTTAACTATAATCTAATGGTATGATCTTTGTATGGGATTTTGTCTCAATTTACATTCCATTGGGACATATTTTTTCTAATTCACCAATTCTTTTTTATATACTATAAATACTACCCTTTGACATATTATATCCTGAATATACTTATTCTCATGATTTTATATCTTTTTATTCATTTTATTCATTAGTAAAGTGTTTCTTATTTTTTACGAGAAACTTTTACTGAAACATAATTTGAAGTGACCTAAAAATTTATTTATCAAAATATTTATCATGATTTTCAAAGTTTTCTAAATGGTTCTAAGGGTTTATTTATATGGACATTAATGTTTTCAAATGTTATTTTCTTTAATATATTCAAAGTGTTATGGGACACTTTAATTCAAAAATCTATTTATTAAATATCTTAAATGGTTCTGAAAATTGAGTAATAAATAATTGATTGTGTGAATTTATTGATGTAATATATTGTAATTGCAATTAGGAAATTTATCTATCATTTATGCATGATTTATGTGTTATCAATATGTTATTGTTTTTGGGCATTTTTTACGTATATAGATGGTTATATGATAATCCTATGGTGGGTGAGCTCGATATAGATCTCCAATGCGTTGGGTAATATGACTACTGTAAAAAATGATGTTTCTCCTAAGAGATTTTGGGAATATATTGTGATTGGTATTTGAAATATAACTCCCAATGTATTTGTGAAATCTACAACACAAGTATGTTTGGGATTCCTCAAGATACATTTATGAATTATTATTTCTGTGAATTATTCATAAATCATATGATTTAATATGACATGTTATGATTAAAATGTATGGTTTCATTGAATTGTATTTATTTATGGGATATTGTTTCCTTTTATATTTTATAACCCCTACTGAGATTTTTATTTTTATCCCTAGTTTTGAAATATTATTCACATGACATAAATATGAATAGGGTCAATGATGGGTCAATAAAATGACATGTTGTCATAAACATGGAAATAGAGAAGGTTCATTTTTAAAGAGTTTTGATTTAAAAAAATAGAAACTGAGAAGAAATGTATGCTTTTAAATTTTTTACATGTAATAGTTATGGAATAATTCACCAAATCTCTAAAAAGAAAAGATTCTCAATTTTAATTATTTACTGAAATCATGATTTTGTATTGTTTAAGACCTAGACTTTATTGTTTGTATTAGAGGTCGGTTTAGAGATCTTTAAAAGTAAGAATATTGTTAAATTAATATCCATAAATTAATTTATGGTAAGATTAAAAAAAATATCATTTAAATATTACCATGTTACGTTGGCAAAGATATTTCTACGTTCATAATGGTTTTCTATAGATGAAATGTGGTTTCAATGATGGGAAGGAAGATAGAGGGAAATGAACTTCAAGATCATTATCCTGATATGGTTGGAATTACAATAGGACATTTTGTTATAGTGATGGTTCATTTGACTTAGGTGATAAGATTGTGGTTGTGTTTATTGATTATATTTTATTTTATTCCAAAATTAAACTACAACATGTAATTAATTTAATTGATTTCTTTCATACCATAATAGAAATGAAACTGTATTGGAAATTTAGAAAGAGTGAGTTCTGGTTACAACAAATTTCCTTCATTGGTCACATTGAATCAAAAAGGGCATAACTATTGATCCTGCTAAAAAAAAGTTTTTATTGATTTTCCAAGACCCACAAATATTATCGAGATTCATTGTTTCCTTTTATTTGGGGGTTATTAGCGGATGTTTGTTGAAAATTGTTCAGGTTTATCTAGACCACTGACTATGTTAACTCAAAAAGGTGTTATGTTCATCTGGACTAATGAATGTGATTATTGCTTTCAGGAATTGAAAAAAAGAATGGTTAATGATTCATTTTTTGAAATACCTTCTAGAAATATTGAGTTTATATCTATAGCGATGTGTTGTTGAATGTAATTTGTATTTTCCTAATATATAATTATAAATCAATTTCTTATAATTCACATTAGTTGAATCCTCATGTGTCAAATTACACTACATGTGATTTGGAATTAGATTCTATTTTTATTATTTATAAATGTGGAGAAATCATCTGTTTGGAGTAAATTTTGAAATAAATTTTGACCCAAAAAGTATGAATTATATATTCAATTAGAATGAATTGAACATGATACAGAGGATCTGGATGAAATTAATTGAGTATTATGATTCAAGATTCATTATTTTTCATTAAATCTCAATACAGTGGATGATACATTGAGTCAAAACAATAATGCTACATTACCTTTTTTAGGTTTGAAAAAATATCCCATGATTACATATTTGATTAAAATTGCCATAAATGTTGTTGGTGTATAAAATTCCTCTATTCTGTTCAACGAGTTAGGGAAATTATCTCAATCAGAACGAATTAAGCTTGCGTATAAGGAAGACCATGAGTTGTAGAAAACGGTAGGGTTGGATCAGAAGGGTATGTTGCCTGATTTTAAAATTTTAAATCATTTTATTTTGAGATTTATAAAGCGATTGTGTGGGCCTTGTGATTCAAAATTGGAGAATGAGTTTTTATGTGAAGCTCAATGTTATCTATTATATGTTCATCATATAAGTACTAAGATTTACATTGTTCATCGAGAGTATAAATTTGGGATTGAATGGAAGGCTATATAGTTCAATTTACTATAAAGTGTTCGACTTGTCAATAGGTTAATGTAGAGCAACAATAACAGAAATGGATTCTTCAGTCATTACCGGTGCTAGAGTAGAAATGAGAAAATATATCCAGGGATTCATTGTGGTGTTACGAAAAACATCTTTTGTTAATAATGAGTTAGGGGTTAATGATGATAGTTTTATTAAATCTTATCGTTTCTTTCATATTTGAGATAATCTACCTCTAGATCAACTTTCATAGTTGTAAGTCAAATTGACAGTCCGGTTGCATGGAGTTCCCCTCTCCATTGTATCTAATCATGATTAGAGGATCACTTCTAACATTTGGAAAGGACTTTAAAAGACGTTGGGTACTGAATTAAATATTATTATTACATTTCATCATCAATCAGATGGACAATTGAATGAAAAATTCAGACCTTGGTGGATATTTTATGTTTTTGCTCAATGGATTACCAGGAATGTTGGGACCAACATCTTTCATTGGTTGAATTTTCTTATAATAATAGCTTTCATTCCAATATATTTATGGCATCATTTGAGAAATTATATGGGAAATAGTGTCCACATCAATATTTTAGGTATGAAGTAGATAAAAGGAAGTTGATGAGACCAGAATTGGTAGAAGAGATGGCAGAAAAAGTTCAGTTGATTAAGAAACACATGATAACATCCTAGAGCATGCAGAATGATTATGGGGATAATTGGAAAAATCATCATTCTTTTGAGGTAGGTTGTATTAACCAAGACATTCTTTTCCACTATGTTTTTCTTTTTCTATATTTATAGAGAAAATAAGAGTGTCGAGAAACATTTTAAGTACACATTGTGTACTTTATGAGTACACGATGTGGTCTTCATTTCCACTAATGTTTGTGTGCGGGATGGGTAGTAGCCACACACATAGTTGTGTGGGGTGATGTAGATGCCACTAAATGCAGAGTACAGAAAATGTGAGTACATGCCATGTACTGCAAAATTACACGCCATGTGCTTTCAATTTTTTCATTAAATGCATCGTGGTCGCGTCTAATCACTAGAATCTTCTTTTAGGTCGTCTTCGTCCGAGAGCACTGTGAAGTCACGGATCTTCTACGTACCCCCAAACCTCTATCTGTACAATAATTTGAACACCTGTCAGTGTGTTTGAATCACATCGGTGGCTTCTCTCAACTCCTAGAGAATTGTTTCCCAATTCCTTCTCTTTTCCATGTTATCGTGGGTTGAACATTTTAGACATTTTTAGATAATCAATGTTCTAAGGTGATTCATGTCCCTAAGATCAATAATATTGATCTCCTTACATCATTGTAGGTGGTTTCTACCTTCCTGTGGAAATTCATTGAATATTTTGTAGAAATTACACCAATACATTTGAACGAGGTGTTGTGTGTTTAATGTTTAATCCATATTGACTACCTTCTTTTCTTGTATTCTAGTGTAAAGGATTTGTATTGCGTTTTGGGATAATTTTTAGGCATTAGGATTGTTTTCCCTGCATGTAATTTCTTGTCTGGACCATTGGGTCTAGTTTACCATTTTTACTGGTGTTTACTTTCCCATGCCTAGTATTTTAGGGTGGTGTGACACTTGTTCTTCCATGTTGATATGTTTTATAATTCCATCCATGTAGTTTGTGAGGATACTTTGGCTGAGACGTGCGCTATGAATATTTGACTTACACAGGGCCGTGAGAACCTAGTGTAATAGACCACTAGAATAATGTACGTAATGGTTTCCCCAGAGTGTCTTTATAATATGATGTGAGAACACATGGGTAATTGACGTTGAGTTCTTCCTCATAGTGTCTATAGTTCCTCGACGTGGGCCAAAGGGGGAATGAGACATTGAGTGCTTCCACAGAGCGTCTTTAGTACGATATGAGACCATTGGGGGTATTAATGGAGAGGGATTCCCCAAAGAGTCTATACATTACCTGAACTAGAGGGGTGAGACTGTGTGTTCCTCCAAGAGGGTTGCTAATACTTGTTGGTTGAACCATAGGGGTTAGGCTATGATAACTACATAGAGGGTAACATTCTTGTTCTGCATTTTTGAGTGGATAATTACTTGTTTTTAAATTAAATGCTAGAATCTATGTATTGTTTAATATTGAGTACCTTCATGTTTTCTACTTACTTTTCTCTCAGGGACACACCATGTAGTTTGAGCCATGTGTCTGACCGTGTCACAAAAAACACGGGCCAGGTGATGCTTGTCTAGTACATGTCGTGTATACCTTGAACATGCAGTGTAGTTTGGTCATAGGATAGTCGCGTGGCTTAACCGTGTATAATGATCCAGGAGGTGGAAGAGGATTCAACTACATTCCATGTGTTTTGATAACACAGCGTGTGTTTGGGGTGTTACATGACTAGTTTAGGAAAAATTACATGCCCATGCGAATGAATTCAAGGAACAGTCCGTTCCGGTAGTGTGCACGCCATGTAATAATGTTTTTTATAACATGAATGTTTTATTTATCTTTTTCTCTTTTTACACTCCTTGTTTTCATTCCTTAAAAAATTCTTATCTAAGGTGTGTGCTTGACTTTTCATAGTCATCCCACCAAGAAGTCCTCTAGTTTTTCTTGAGTATCCGAGCAGTGATTAGACACCGTTCATGGAGGATAAGGGACCACCTACAGATCCTTTTTTTGATCCAATCGTGGAAATAGCAGTTATACAAATTACAGGAGAGGATTCTTAGTTCATAGAGGGATTTATAAGGATGATGCAGACCTTACAAAGATCTCCAACTCCCGCCACGTCTATGGTAGACTTGAAAAAGGTTTTCCAATAGCACCAAACTCTTACCTACTCTGGGGAAGGAGGACCGCAGTCTGTAGTGTCAGGGCTAGAATCCATGCTCGTGATCTTCGACATCTTGAGATGCCTCCCGAAAGGCTGGTCATTCTCACTACATACAAGCTATGATACTCCTCCATGAGGTGCTGGGACATGATATAACAGGCGGGTCCTCATCAGGTTTTGGTGTGGGAGGAGTTTCATCATGTCTTTTACGAGTACTTCTATCTAGAGACCTTGATATTAAATTGGGAACGGGAGTTCAAAATCCTAGACCATAGTACTCTTTCTTTCATGGAGTATTCCTCTCGTTTCACTGAGAATCAATGTTTCTCACCCCTCCAGGGAGGAGATGGGTTGTTCTTGGCAAGGATGTTTGAGGATGGTCTTAGACGGGAGATTCACTATCAGGTGAATATATTCAGGTTGACTTCAATCGCTTCCATCATCAACCAGGAAATAATTGTGGAGCACAATCTGAGAGATTCTAGAGATGAGAGTCAAGGAAGTTCCACTGCCAGAGTTAGTGCTTCACCAGCTGATAGCAGGAAGTGTTGTAGGGAGACTACGCATATTGATCCGAGGCAGCAAGACACATCTTCAAGTAACCAGGTGGCATAATACTAATGTGGAAGGGTTGGGCATCCAAGGATACAGTGCCAAAGAAACCTAGTCGTGTGCTGATCTAGCAGCATGGTGGGTCACCTTCATTGATTCTATCAGGTTTTCTCCTTAGTAGCTGGTGACAGGGGTTCATCCATGACTCCTCATTCAAAATAAATACCACCGGTTTGTCTCCAGTCTGGGAATCAATGTTTTTCTAGTCTTTTGGGCCGAGGTGGAGGTCGATTCTGTAGTGGTCAATCACTGGTCCTTAAGCGACATCAGGGTGGATCATCATATAGTAGTCTGGCAGGTTCAGAGGGCGGTAGAGCTATCTAGAAATTTTCAATGGAGCATATCCGTCAGGTGTAGGATCCAAGCCCCTCTATAGTTCGAGGTACCATCTTAGTAGCCTCATTATTATCTTTTACTATTTTCAACATGCAGGCTTCCCATAGCATTTTCATTGTCTCTATTGTGGAGAGCCTTGGGATCTATATCGTTTCATCTGCCAACATTTTGACACTTTACACACCTTTGGGATCGAGGTCACCTAGCATATGTTACTGTAGTGAGTTCCCTCTATAGGACAATGGCTGTCACTTTTCATGGGACCTCTATGTCCTAGAAATGCCAGGCTATGATTTCATTATTGGAAAGGATTGGTTAGTTCCCTTAAAGGTAGTCATTTATTTCTATCGTCGTAGTGTAAGTATCATATCACCATGGGGTGGATCATTTCTTCAAAGGGGCTAGTTGTATGTCAAGGTGAGCAGAGCATGACCTGAGCATCGTGGTCTAAGAGGATTTATAGCCCAGGTTTTCGGTCAATATCTGGATGAACATGGGGCTTCACAGCTAGATTTTCCTCTGGTGGTGGATCGTTTCAGGGATGTCCTTCTAGAGATATTTTCTGGTTTACCTCCGTAGCATGAGGTAGAATTTTAGATTGATCTTTTTCTAGGGGTGTCACCAGTGTAAATTCCTCATTATAGGATATTGACACCAAAGTTGCAAGAGCTCAAGAAGTAGTTAGAAGAGTTGCAGGGGAAGGGTTTCATCAGACCCATTACTTCCTCCTGGGGTTCTTCTGTCATTTTTAAGAAGAAGGTGGGTGATACCCTTAGGCCCTGTGGGGATTATCAGAAGCTGGACCAGTAGACAGTCACGAACTGATATCCCTTTCTGAGAATAGATGATCTCTTTGATTAGCTTTGTGGATCCCAGGTGTTCTCAATGATCGACATAAGATCTGGTTACCCTAAGTTGTGCGTTAGACCATCAGATATACCTCTTAGTGCCTTCAAGAGTAGTTATGGTCTATACGAGTACTTGGTTATGCAGTTTGATCGCACAAACATGCCATCAGTTTTCATGGTACAGATGAACTGAGTGTTCCATCCATACTTGAATTCCTTCGTGGCTGTTTTAAGGGTTGATATCTTGGCGTACTATCACACTCAAGACGACCATGCTACCCATATTGATATCCTTCTGATTAAAAAGGGAGAGCATCAGTTATTTTTTAAGCTCTCAAAATGCCAATTTTGGACGGATTAGATTCACTTTGTGGGTCATGTTATCTTAGAGATAAAAGTATCTGTAGACATAGAGAAAGTAAGAGTAGTAGTTTCCATGGAGAATCTGAAGAATGTCTTTGAGGTGCAAAGTTTTCTAGGGTTAGCTGGATACAACATATGCTTCATACAATACTTTTCATGTTTAGCAGCACCATTGATAGGTCTGACCAATAATAGTGTTAAGTACTTATGGTCAGATTTATGGGAGTTAGCATTTCCATATATGAATGTGATGTTGACATTAGCACTGATAGAAGTATTTCCAGAGCCAAGAAAGAGTGACACTGTCTACTGTGATGCCTTAGGTTTTTGGCTAGGAGCTGTTCTTATGCAGGGAGATGGAGTCAATGCATACTGGTCTCAGTAGTTGTTTTCACATTAGAGGAATTACCTGAAACATGATCTGAAGGTGGATGTTCATGTTCATGCCTTAAGATGTTGGAGACATTGTATTCTGGGAGATCAAATTGTGGTCTTCAATAACCACAAGTGTATCAAGTACATTTTCAATAAATTTGATCTGAATTTTAGACAACAAAGGATGGTTGACTACCTTTTATCATTTGATTTTTAGATTTCCTATATGTCAAGGAAGGGAAACGCAGTGGCTGATGCGTTTGAGTTGGAGGAATTAGATGCAGGCAGTTTAGGAATCCAGTAGTGAGTGGAAGCTTATGGCTCTATTCTCTGAGATGCATTTGGAGATGCACAATAAACATGGGCAAACATTTCTATCTTATGAAGTTCTTACCTCTAGCCTTATTGATCGTGTACAAATGAGGTAGCTATTAGATTATGAAGGTCTAGTCTTATGGGAATGTGTGTCTAGAGAGGACCATATTTCTAGAAGGACCATTGGTGAGGATGAGGTCTTGAATTTCCAGGGACGTGTATGGGTGCCAATAGATATACATGATTAGATGATGAGGAACGTTAAATCTTCATTTTGGGTAGTTCATCCTAGCATCACCAAGATGTATCATGATCTACACAGTCAGTATCTGTGTCTTAGTATGAAGAGAGATGTTGCTGGTTTCAACATGTGGTGGTCCACTTGTTAGCAGATGAAGGCAGAGCATCAGCGACCATCAGGGCTTTTATAGAAGTTAACCATTACAGAGTGGAAGTGGAATGACATTGCAATGGACTTCGTGACCAGGTTATTGAGATCACCTCAAGGTAATGACACAATTTGGGTTGTCATTGAAAATCTCATGATGGTTTCTCACTTCAATACGATCAAGGAGACATTCAGTGTTGATGAGCCGAGGTGTTTGTATATCTGAGAAATTGTACGTCTGCATGGAGTTCCACACTCCATTGTTTCGTACTGGGATTCCCATTTTACTTCTCGGGTCTAGAAGGGGAATTCAGAAGTCTTTGGGAACACATGAACAATTGAATACTGCTTACCATCCCCAGACATATGGCCAGTCTGATCATATGATTCAAATACTTGAGGACATGCTCCGAGAATGCATTCTAGATTTTGGAGGATCTTGTGAGAAACATATACATCTTGTGGAGTTTAACTACAGTAATAGTTTTGATGGAAATATTCAAATGGAGCCTTATGAGGCTTTGTACGGTTGGCCATTATTATCACCGTTATGTTGGATGGTGGTAGGAGAGGTTGCTTTGTTGTGACCTCATCTTGTTGAGGATACCATAGAGGAGATAGAGTTGATTCGGAAAAGGATGGCTAATACACAATCTCGTCAGAAGTCTTAGGATGATCAGCGGAGACTACCTTTGGAGTTCGAGGTCCGGGATCTAGTTTTTCTACGTGTCACACCAACATTAGGACACAAGTGTAGAATGAGATAGGGTAATATTTTTCCAAGGTACTTCATGCCATTTTTGGTGTTGGAGAGAGTTGGGTCGGTTGCATATCAGTTGTAGTAACCTTAGAAGTACTGGGCTGTGTCGGAAATATTTCACCATTCACAGATCCTTCATTACTTTTTTGACTCATCTCATTCTTTCCAAACCGAGGATGTCGAGTAGGAGGTGGATGGATCTTTCGAGGAGCATCGTATCCTGATTGTTGATCATAATATGAATGTTCTCTGTGGATGGTCTATTCCTCTGGTTTGGGTTCTATGGCAGCATGGGCGAGTACATGATGAGACATGGGAGAGGGAATTGATGCATGAACACAGTGGCTAGAGTTGTTAGAGGTTTCTTCTTCTACACCACAATAGGGATATTCGTGGATGTAATTCCCTAAGGGGGGATGTTTGTAAGAACACATACCTTCTTTTCAGGTATGCTTTCTTTTTACTAGAGTTTTTGAGAACTGTGGAGTTTCTGGAAATGTTTGAACTTTACGTTGTGTACTGTCTTACTGCTGAAGGCCATGTAGTATCCACACACATGGTTGTGTGGGGTGACGTGGAGGCCACTTAATGCGGAGTACAAAAAAGGAAAGTAAACATATTGTCCTCCAAAATTACAGACATTGTACATTCTTTTTTTAATTAAATGCACTAAGGTCACGTTTAATCACCAGAATCGAGTTTTTTTAGGTTTTCTTCGTCCAAGAGCACTGTGCAGGCCTAGATATTTGAAAATCCCATGAGCCTTCGCCTGTCCTTTGATTCGAACACTAGTGAGTGCATTGGAATCACAGGGGTGAGTTCTCTCTTATCATAGAGCATCATTTCCAAATTCTTTATATTTTCAATGTTATCATGGGTTGAACGTTTTAAAAAATTTTGTTGATTTTCGATGATCTATGTGGATTCAAGCGCCTAGATTCAAGTATATTGATTTCCTAACATCAATGTAGGTGGTTTGTGCCTTCCTGTTGAATGTCTTTGAATATATTGTTCAAATTCCACCAATACCCTTGAACGAGGTGTTGTGTGTTTACCATTTAAGCCCTACTGATTGCTGTCTTTTCTTGAATTCTAGAGTAGAGGATTTGGATTTTGTTTTGTGCTAATTTTTACGCTTTAGGAGTGTTTTCCATGCATGTTCTTGCCTATCATGAACAATGGGTCTAGTTTACCTTTTTAACTATTGTTTACATTACCATGCCTAGTATTATAGGATGGTGTGACTATTGTTCTTCCATGCTGAGATGATTTATAATGATATCCAAGTAGTTATTGAGGTTACTTTGTTAGATAATATTCCTATGTATATTTTACTTACACAATGTCGTGAGAACATA
Organism: Viscum album; assembly: GCA_963277665.1. NCBI lineage: Eukaryota > Viridiplantae > Streptophyta > Magnoliopsida > Santalales > Viscaceae > Viscum > Viscum album. Next base: position 1,974,090,479 of record OY728132.1, read on the forward strand.
GTGTAATAGAATATAGGGAGAATGGACGTAAGGTCTTCTCCAGAGTGTCTTTATAATACGAAGTGAGAACATTGTTGTAATTGGCATTGGGTGATTCCTCAGAGTGTCTGTAGTTCCTTGACACAGTCCACAGGGGAAATGAGATGTTCAGTGCTTCACCAGAGCACTATTAGTATGATATGAGACTATATGGGGAATTGAATGAGAGTTCCTTCTGATAGAGTATATTCATTATAAAAACCAGAGGGGTGATAATGTGTGTGCCTCCCAGAGGGTTGCTAGTATTTGTTTGTAGAACCATAGTGGTTAGGGTGTGAGAGCTCCTCATAGGGTTACCTGTTTGTTCTATTTTCCTGAGTCACTGCTTACTTATTTGTAAATTAATTTCTAGAAACTATGGATTGTTTATTATTTAGTACCTTCTTGTTTACTGCTTTATGTACTTTTACTTACCATATATTTCACAAACTGTTTGGCACAATCCTCGTGTTGGTTTCCTACTAGGACTTAGTCTCCAACCCTATTTAGGCCATGATTTTTGGCCCAAATAGAATATATTGTAGCAGGTGTAGATAAGGTAATGCACCCCTCTAATTTAGGTACGTGAGTTGCTGGGTAGCTAGAGAGAATAGGACTAGGCTTATGGTTGCGATTCAGCGGAGTTGTTATCTATTTCCATGTATTTTTGTTTTAGAACATTTTATATTAAAAATTGTGATTTGTTTGGCAGTTTTCCTATACATATGTGTCATGTATCATTTCATATATATGTGATCCAAATGTTTATCATTTTTAGTCTTCCATTGTTCACTTGTGTATGGATTTTTTATTGCTTTTACTATTTTTTATTTGGTTCTCTTTTTCCGTTTACTCTGCCAAAGAGGGAATAGTTTCCCCACTATCACATCTAAGTCCCTCACTGCTAGTCGGGAGCATCTGGAATTTGGGAAAAATGTGATTGAGGCCAGGTGACCTACTGTGTATGGGGCACCTCTATGTGGCTTCCAGAACTGGGAAATTAAATAGGTGATCATATATTTCACAATTTTTCTCCATGAAAAAATGTGACGTATATTGGTAAGAAGGTAAATTTATTTCCGAGGTTCATTGGAATTTATGAAATCCTGGTGAATGTTGGATCAGTTGCATATAGATTGTATTTACCTCCTTTTTTAATGCAGGTACACAATGTTTTCATGTATCAATGTTGAGAAATTTTATGCCTGATCCATCTCATGTTTTGAGACCAGAGGTTGTTCAGTTGGAATAAAATCTTTCTTATAGGGGACAACCTGTCCATATTTTTGATCGAAGAGAGCATGTGTTGCAGAGTAAGGTAATTCATCAAGTAAGGGTTTTGTGAAAAATCCATACGGTTGAAGAGGTAATGTGGGAATCTTAAAATTCGTTGAGGGATAAATATTCCCATTTATTTGATAAGTGAATAAAATTGCGAGGATACAATATAAAAAAGGGAGGAAGGGTGTAACATCCTTGGTAGATGATAAATAAGAAAATTTCATATTTATTTTAATATTCGAGTTTTAAATATTTATTTTAATTCAATGGTGGTCATATATTTTGTAGTGCACCTAATACGCAACAATGGGTTTCTTTGAAATATTACATTGCACCCAACATTGAATTATACTGAAAAATATTAATATAATATTATTTTAAATTGTAGTTATCGTATAGTCATTTTAATGGAGGGAATGAATAGAACTAACTACAAAATGATTACACATGTCAGTTATTTTTTTTACAATTATTCTATAAAATTATGTGGCATAAAATGTGAATGAATTTAATTTTATGCATAAATACTGCAATTTAAATTAAAAGGTCGATTTACCACCTTTTGATAGAGAACCTTCATTAAATATATTTTTGGAAACTGTTATATTTTCTATTTGACAAAATAAAAATATTTTTTAGAATCAGGACATCAAAATTTACTCTGGGTAAATGTAATGTATTTTTCTGTTTAAATTCAATTTTTAATGAATTGTGAAAAATACTATATTTTAATTCAAAATTGTCTTATAATAGAATTTATTTATATGGTTAGATTATCTTTCTAATTTTTTTTGACGTGTAATTAGATTATATTTTAACTATTTAATCCAATTTTTGTAATTGTAAGTAATTTCACTGGTAAATTTTGATTGAACAAGTGTCAATATTTTGATATTTATTATTTCATAAAAAAAACCGTTTTTGTTTTGACAGCGAGAATTAATTATAAATTAATTAAATCAAATATTACGTTTTGATTTTTTTTAAATATACATAATTTTTTTTAAATATCAATTATAGTTTATGCTGATCATTTTTTATTTTTCTGAAAATGTTCATTTTTTTAGGAATAGTGAAAACCGTGAAAATTAGTTAATAAACAAACATTTTCATTTAAATGAAATATTACCGCTTCAATTGATTGAATTTAAAAAATATGAAATACATGGTTATTATCAAAATCTAATATTTATTTCATTAAGATGAAAATAATTTTCACTGAATAGTAACTTTTGACTTTTATATATGGTGCTTAGTGGTAAATAGTTTATATTAAGGTAAAAATAATAATATTATTATTTAGAATTACCTTAACATATTTAACGCACGAGGGTCATGTCTAATCGCCAGAATCATTTTTTTTAGGTCATCTTCATCCGAGAGCACCAAGCATCCCCAGATATTTGACATGCCCCTGAACCTCCGCCTTTCCTTTGATTCGAACACCGGTGAGGGAATTGGAATCATAGTGGTGGGTTCTCTATTATCCTAGATCATCGATTGACAATTCCTTTTATTTTCCAATTTATCATGGGTTGAGCATTTTAGATGTTTTTGTATATCATTGATGTTCTAAGGGGATTCAGGCACCTAGATTCAAGTATATTTATCTCCTAACATCAAGGTTGGTGGTTTGTGCCTTCCTATTGAATGTATTTGAATATTTTGTGATAATTCCACCAATACCCTTGAATGGGGTATTGTGTGTTTACTGTTTAAGCCCTATTGATTGCGTTCTTTTCATGTATTCTAAAGAAGAGGAATTTGATTGTGTTCTATGCTAATTTTTTGGCGTTCAGAGTGTTTTCCATGCATGTTCTTTCCTGTATTGACCATTGGCTCTAGTTTACCTTTTTTAACTGCTGTTTACATTACCATGACTAGTATTATAGGATGGTGTGACTATTGTTATTCCATGCTGAGATGATGTAGAATGCTATCCAAGTAGTTACTGAGGTTACATTGTTTGATAAACTTGCATTGCATATTTTACTTACACAGTATCGTGGGAACCTAGTTTAGTATACTACAGGGAGAATGGACCTAAGGGCTTCTCCTGAGTGTCTTTATAATACGATGTGAGGAAATCTTGGGAATTGGCATTGGGTACTTCATAAAAGTGTCTGTAGTTCCTTGACACAGTCCAGAGGGGTAATGAGATGTTGAGTGCTTCCCTAGATCACCATTAGTATAAAATGAGTCTATACGGGGAATTGAATGAGAGTTCTTGCCCAGAGAGTATATTATTTTGGTAAACTAGAGGGGTGAGACTTTTTGTGCCTCCTAGAGGGTTTCTAGTACTTATTGGTTGAAAATTAGTGGTTAGGGAGTGATAACTACCCATAGGTTGACCTGATTGTTCTACTTTCCTTAGTAACTACTTACATGTTTGAAAATTAAATTCTTGAAACTATGTATTTTTTATTATTGAGTACCTTATTTTTTTCTACTTTATGTTCTTTTACCTAACATATATTCACTAACTATTTTGCACAGACCTCATGATGGTTTGCAACAAGGATTTAGTCTCCCACCCTATTTGGTCCATGCCTGTTTTCCCAAACAGAATATATTGCAGCAGGTATAGACTAGGGTAATCACCCTTTTACTTCATGTTCTTGAGTTTCTGGGGAGTTGGAGAGAATGAGACTAGGCTTATGCTTTTGATTCGAAGGATTTGATATATATTTCTATGTATTATTTGTTAAGAACTATTTATATTCAGAATTGTGATTTGTTTGGATGTTTTCCTAGACTTATGTATCTTGTATCATTTCATATGTATGTACTCCAACTGTTTATCATTTTTTGTCTTCCATTGTTCACTTGTGTATGGGCTTTTTATTACATCTCCGATGTTTATTTGTTTCTCGTCTGTTGTGTACTTTTTCAAAGAGGGAATAGTTTCCCCACTATCACACCCATGTCCCTCGCATCTAGTCGGAAGCCCTTGGCTTTTGAGAAAATGTGCTTGAGGCCATATGACCTACTAGGTATGGGGAACCTCTAGGTGGTTTCCGGAACTGTGACATTAAATAGCAGATCATATATTTCACAATTTTTCTCAATGAAAAAATGTGATGCATTTTAGTAAGAAGGTAAATTTAAATTCGAGATTCATTGGACTTTATGAAATCCTGGTGAATGATGGATCAGTTGCTTAGAAATTTTCTTTACCTCCTTGTTTAACGCAGGTACACAATGTTTTCATGTCTTAATGTTGAGAAATTATATGCCTGATCTATCTCATGTTTTGAGACCATAGGTTGTTCATTTGGAATAGAATCTTTCCTATGGGGGACAAGCTGTCCATATTTTTGACCAAAGAGAGATAGAGTTGTAGAATAAGGCAATTCATCTAGGAATGGTTTTGTGAAAAAACCATACAGTTGAAGAGGTAATGTGGGAATCATCAAATGATTTGAGTGATAAATATTCCCACTTATTTGATAAGGGGATAAAATTTTTTGGATTCAATATACAGATGGGAAGAAGGGTGCGACATCCTTGGTAAATGATGAATAAGAAAATTTCATATTTATTTTAATATTTGGGATTTTAATATTCATTTTAATTTAAAGGAGGTCGTATGTTTGGCAGCGTTTCTAATACACAACAGTAGGTTTCTTTGAAATATTACATTGCACACAACATTGAGTTATACTGAAAAATATTAATAAAATATTAATTTAAATGGTAGTTAATGTATATTCGTTGTAATAGAGGGAATGAATATAACTAACTAAAAAATGATTAGCCATGTCAGTTATATGTTTTTACAATTATTATATAAAATTCAGTGGCTTAATATGTGAATGAACTTAATTTTATTCATAAACACTCCAATTTATTATAAAAGGCCGATTTACCACCTTTTAATAGAGAAACCTCATTAAATATTTTTTTGGAAACTTTTATATTTTCTATTTGAAAAAATAGAAATATTTTTTAGAATCAGGACATCAAAATTTATTGTGGGTAAATTTTACGTATCTTTCTGTTTAAATTCCATTTTTAAGGAATTGTGAAAAATACTGTATTTTAATTCAAAACTGCCTTTTAATAGAATTTATTTATATGGTCAGATTATCTTTATAATTTTATTTAACATGAAATTAGAATAAATTTTTACTATTTAGTCCAATTTTTGTAATTGGAAGTAATTTCGCTTTAAAATTATTATTGAACAAGTGTCAATCATTATATATTTATTATTTCATAAAAAACCCTTTTTGTTTTGACAACGATAATTAATTATAAATTAATTAAATAAAATTTTATGTTTTTAATTTTGTTAAATATATATCATGTTTGAATTTAATATATCAATTATAGTTTAGGCTGATTTTTTTTTCAGAAAATGTTCATTTTTATGAATAGTGAAAACCCTGGAAATTAGTTAATAAAAAAACATTTTCATTTAAATGAAATTTTATCACTTCTATAAATTTAATTTTAAAAATATGACATACATGGTTGTTTTCAAAAAATAAAATTTAGTTCAATAAAATGAAAATAATTTTCATTGAATAGTAACATTTTCCTTTTATTTACCGCCCTTAGTGGTAAATATGTTATTTCAAGGTAAAAATAATATTATAATTTTTTAAAATTACCTTAACACTTGTCTGAACCATATAGGATGAGTGGGGTATTACCGATACAATCCATGGGTGAGATATTTGGCCTTTTGAGGACATTTGGATCTGGTAATAAAATTAATAAGTATTTATTTAAAGTAAAATTACAAATATCATAAAGATGTATTATTTTATATAGTCAAATTTAATGTGGGGCAATATAATTGGTATATTTGACTATAAATATTTATTAGAAATCTTGAAATCTTTTCTAAATCATGGTATTTTATTTATAATTTTTATGCTTCACATATATAAATTTCATCAGGACACAACGATGATGTAATGATAAGATCATTAATGACTATTTTAAATAAATTATATTATAAATGTTAAAATATATTTATTTTTACACTTTTTATGCCATCCAAGAACATTATAGGTGAGGATTAATTTTTATCATGGAATTAATGAATGTTTTTTAAAAGGATATTGTTTTTTAGGATCTTTTATAAAGTTGTGATATGAATTGTATTTAAACAGATAGAAATGAGTTTATAAAACAAATATTATTTTAATAATTGATATAATAATCCAAAAAATATAATATTATATAAAATGAAATACTTTTTGAAGAAATTTTCATTAATAAACCACTTGTGGTTCAAATTGATTTTTATAGTAAATTTATTAACCTTATATATTGAATACAGAAGAAGACATGGTTAGTGTCGAATTAGTTAACTAATGGTTAAAGGAAAAAGATAAGGTTAAATTTAACACCAAAGATTGTCTAAAACCTATTGGATGAGATTACATTGAATAATAGTCATCTTATCATCGAATATAATAAGTATGGGAACTTTTGAAAACAAAATTTACTTTATAATAAAATAATATATTTCAATCTTTTTAAAAGAGCCCCTCCACCCCCATATAAAAAGAAATCACCTCTAACCAATTACTCACACCTCTCAATTCCCTTGGATCGTCAAACCTCTACTCAAATAGGCTCCCAACATCCCTCTCATCATCCAAGAAGCATTACCTAAGGCAGAAGGAACATAAAGAAATCCTTTTGGTTCAAACCAAATAGAGTAACCTGATTTAAAAGGGATTAATGAACAACCCGATCAAGTCGGACACGAGGTAAGTGGTTTCTTATCTCACTTTTAATTCCATAAAATTTCCATTGTTTGATACATTTTTATTGAGTGTTGTGTATTTTCTAATTCCATTTGATATATGTCAACATGTATTTTATTTTATTTATGGTATTATGTGATTCATTTCATTGTTATTAACTTTTGGTCATATGACTCAACTGATTACGATGTGGTATGGGGTTTTCTTATCTCTTTTTATTCCTATGAGATTCATGTTATATATTTTACTATTTTCTTATGTGTTGTGTATGTGATTACCATGATTGTATTTGTTGTTTAATATACTTTATATTATTGGTATTTACATCTTTAATGTGTGATCCTTATTACTTGGGGTGTTTGTTCCATATGTTACCAAATCGGCACCGAAACCTTTCACCATCCCCTTTTAGTCAAACAATTAATTTTCTATGCATTTTAATTTAAATCTTATAATGTTGGGATTTATTCTTCAATATCATTATTGATGTAAATTTCATGTCCATGTTATTTGATAACCTTTTTCTATCATAAACTAATTTAATGAATGTTAAAGTGACATTGTTAGGCAGACGAAATTTTGTAAGGGATCATCATTTCCCAATTTCAATTATTTGGGTTAAACTTTTTCTATATGATTATGTCATGCCCTAAATATTTGTGAATGATCTATGATTTTTTTCACATAATTTCCACTTATATTGGGTGTATTTATATTTTTCACAAATAATTATGTTATTGATTTATCCCCAAACTAATGGTATTATAATTGTAAGGGATTTCACCTAAATTTATATTCCATTTATTCATATATGTTATTATTAACCAATTCACATTAATATGGTGTATATAATTTCCATTGAAATATTTAAAAATGAATATACTTATTCATATGATATTATATGTTTTGTTTAATTTTATTCTTCTTTCAAGTGTTTCTTAAGTGTTACGAGACTCTTTAACTAAAAAATCATTTTTAAAGTATTAAAGATTTATTCTTGAAAATATTCCTCCATAATTACCATGTTTTCAATATAGTTCAATTATTTATTTATATGAACATTAATGTTTTAAAACGGTAATCCTTTTAAAAGAGTCAAAGAGGTATGGGACACATTAATTCAAAAATATAATTAGTAAATTATTTAAATGGTTTGATAAAATTTGAATATTTCAATATATTTAAATGATATATTTTGATTTCAATGAGGAAATTTTATCTTGCCTTTATTATTGTTTTATGTGTTATGAATATGTTATAGTTATTGGGCATTATTTATGTATATGGGTGGTTCCATAACAAATCTAGGTTAGGTAAGCCTGAGAATTGTATCAAATTCATTGGGTAACAAGATGGAGAAAACTGTTAATGTTTCTCCTAAGAGATTTAGGTAATATACTATGATGGGTATTCCAAATGTAACTCCATATATATTCGTGTATGCAAAAACATGTATATGTTATGGATGCCAAATGTTACCGTTACGATTTATGATTTTGTGTACTATTCATATATAATATGATTTCATATGTTATGTAATGATTAAAAATTATGGTTTCATTGATTTGTATATATTGATGGGCTAATGTTTTTCCTTATTTTGTAACTCTTACTGGACTTTTTATGCTCATCCCATGTTTTGAAATGTTTTTCACTGGTCTTAATGTTCAATAGCATCAATGATGGGATGAAGGAAATGTCATGTTGTCTAAAACAAGGAAATAGAATAGTTTCTTTTTTAAAGCATTTGTATTTTATGAAAAAATGGAAACTGAGAAGAAGTGTCTACTTTGTAATTTTTGAGATATAATAGTTTTGGATTATTTATCTAATGATATAAACTAGAAAATATCTTCAATGTGAATTATTAACTTAATTGAATATTATGTAACTTTTAAGGCCATGTCCTTTTATAAAAACATAACAATAAAAATAAAACTATGATGTGTTTATGAAACAACAAAATTTCTAAAAATGGAATAATTTAAAATAACAATCTTCATTTGAATATGAGATTGAAAAAAAACATATTTTTTCGGTGACCTTTAATTTAATCACCCATAAATATAGGTATTGAATTTAAAAATATAAGATAATGAATATTAGATTACTTTTTATATAACATCTCATATTGTCAGTATTTTTACAATAAAAAAATATGGTGCATGAATTAAAATTTACGAGATGTTTTTGAAAATGGGACAATGATCCCCTTGTAATAATTTCAATCATGTACTAAAGAACTTTAATATCATATATAAAGAAATAACAATCATAATAGTCTATTTTAACCCCTTATTAATATATATAACCTTTTTAAAAATTTATTTATAATTATTTTTAGGGGTTATTTGTTATCTATTTAGAATCATTCGTGCGAGTAATCATCATCATTTTGAACAAGATTAGTAATAATTTTATTGATCATTATTCATTTCCAAAAGGTTTTTATTTTTTTAACACATGGGATATTTGAATTAAATTTTTATAGTCACTTATTTTTTTACATTTTTAATTTTATTTTTAAGTGATTATTTTATAGATGAAGTTGGAGAAATGAATGATTCATTGATTTTTAACAAAAGTAATGGTGAAATATTTTATAATTTGATAAGTATTAATAAAAAATTTTATCAAATGAAAAATAATTAAATTATTATCTATGCCCAATATTATCATTGATTATGTTCTCTTATTAATCAATGATTTTCTTCTATATCAGTTTTCTAATAGGTGGTATGATTGACCCAATCATGATCATACCATAATTGAGGAATGATAATTATAAAAAAACCAACTTTCTTTGAAAGAATTATAATTATTACATATTAATTATGATATTATTTTATTATATGTTTGTATATGAATTATATAAACTTGGTTTTTAAAAAATATTATAAAATTATATAAAACACAATATAGGTTACCTCTTGGAGACAGTAGACCACACATAAAGTAGTTAACATTTTATGGCTCAATGAATGAGAGGGAATGAAAGATGATTAAAATTTTATTCTCAATAGTAATAATATTACTATTTATTTATATTTTTTTTCTTATATATAAATATTATAAATAGAATTTTTATGTGGAACTGAAAAATAGAAGTTGTTACATCAAAGGGGTTCTAGATAGTATAATGAGTAAATGAAGATTTCATTTTTTTTAAAGATTAAATTGAAAAATAATTATTAGTTTTTATCATAGAAAAATATATCTAGTAATAAAATAATTATTTAAATCAATATTTAGAAATTATAACGGTACATTTTTGAATTTTTATATGAAAATAAAATGATCTTATAAAATATATAGTACTCACATTGAGCACATACTCATTCTCTTGTTGGACATTAAGTGAATTCAGGTATTAAGGTAATATATATTTTCTAAATCATCAAATTGATGGAATATGACTATATTTAATGTAAGAATGATTTTATAATGGTATGATCCTATCATTATTCATAGTTTTGAAGGGTTTAAGATATAAACCTTTTAGAATTTTAAAAATTGTTTTTAAAAAATTTCTACCGTATTTTTTGATTTATCATGTTTCAAACATCATGAAGACTATAAAATGAATATTTACTGATTTTTGGATTATATAAGTTATCTAACCTCTTAATAATAAATTTTCATATATGTTTTAAACATTTTTTATGTTATTTTCTTTTAATATTTAATATTTTAACTTCATTGGGACTTAACATTGAAACTAATTTTTAAATAACTAATTTAATTTTAATTGTTATGAATAAAATATTAATGCATAAAATATTAAAAATATATTTATTTATAATTGATATCCGTTTTATAAGTTAAAATTTATATCTGTAATTAAAATTAATTTATCAAACTGCTTGTAGCTTGATAAAATCCATACTGCTTTTATTTGAAATTATAACATTTTTTATAAAAATATGGTAAAAAATTAAAAATAATTATTTAAAAAGGTCTTATTATTCCAAAAATACATATTTTAAAAAATTATTATTCAAAGTATTTTATTTCATTCTTATATAATTATAATGTCATAATATTTATAGTTTTGGTAAAAACGTAATTTTTCACCATTCATCAAAATAATATATTTTTTCATAAAAATATATTCTTGATTTATTTTACTAAACTATTATATTATGCTTATAAGAAATTAATTTAATATTTTAAAATAAAATTTCATAAATTAAAAAAACATTCATTTGAATAAAAATTCTAAACATAATGAAAACTATATTTACTGAAAAATAGTCATCATAAACGTTATGTAATGTAAATATTATTTCATAACAATATTTAATATAAAAAATTGTATTATATTATTTCATATAGTTTAATATTATTTATTATAGTAGTTATTTTAGTTTTTTCTATGTAATTTATTATCACATTATATAGTAATTTCATACAGAAAAATCCTTTTATAATAAGAAATTATACAAAATATTTATCCATGGACTACAAAAAATTTAAATTATAACTATATATTTAATCAGTAATGGTCTTAGTAAACATTTATTTTATTAATAAAATTCTTTTATTCTGAATTTTCATGATTTAGTTTGGATTATTGTAAAAAAAATCTCTTTTAAAATAATGTTTTAAAGATAACAAATTGTGAAATTCCATGTCCTTCCTATCAGGGGTGACTAAGGGAAAAAATTAATAATTTTATTCTCAATTAATAAAATATATTGATTGGTTTTTGGTTCAGACCATGTTATATAATGTATATAATGTTTTATTAAATAATTATATTTTAATAATAAAAATACCAAAATAAATTTTTTTGATTCAATACTCACATAAAATAATTGAAGCACAAATAGAATAAGATATGATAATTATAAATAAATATGATTTATATATTACAACACAATAAAGGGCGTACATATTATGAACAAGTTATAAAATAATTTTTCAGAAAATCTACATTATAATGATTCTATGAAACAATAATATTTACTAAAACACCATTCTAGAAATAAAAAATAAATTTATATAATATTTATAATTATTAATCATACATGATTTATATAAAATGAATTTTGTTTTAGTATGGTTTTAAAATGTAATATTTAGATTATTATGATTATTATACATGAAATTTAAGAATATTTAACTATGTTTGGGATCAATTAAAGGGGAACATTTTCTAAAATTTATTTCCTTGAATGTTTTTTCATATATTGGAAAATATAATATATAAAATTTAATTATTGAAACCTATTTAATTTATTTTTGAAATATTTATATAATCAATTGGGTTTGATGAGCCATAATTTTAGATTTCTTCACAAGTATTTGAAATAAAAAATGTAATGTGTTTTTGTTAACATAACATCATTCATTGATTTATAATGTTATTGATCATATTTCATTAATGATTGGTTTCTTAAAACTGATGAATTTATTTCATCATTCATTATCTTATTATCTAGTCGTAAATAATAATTTAATTAAAATCATTTACCCTGTATAATTTATTTCCAAAAATTATACCATGTTTTAAATAATTTCCATCCTCTTTAAAAATAGTTTCTATTCAATGTCTATATTTTTTAACCCTATTATATATTCCTTTATGTTTAGAAACCGAATTTGTTATAATATTAGCTTATCTTCATATTTAAATTCTTCTATTTATGAAAAATTTATCTATTTTTATGCTTGATTTCAATAAGGATAATTTAAATTATTAAAATTATTTTCATTCCATGATATTCAACATTATCTTCTACTATACATTTATTTGGGGATTGGATTATCTATTTTTGATGACAAATTATTGATGGTTGTTGTCAAGGAAAATTAAATGTTTTCATGTTGTTTAATGTTAGTATTAAGAAATATATTTTGTACATGATATGTTACTTAATATCTTCTAATATTGTTAAAGAAGTTTTTATAATTTTATATCCTTGCTATTTTATATGAACAATTTTTTTATAAAAACAATTAATTGTGATTATTTTCAATTTGTGAAAATGGATTTTCAATAACACATAATTTATAATAATTTTAAAATAAAAATATTTTTTTCTCTTTTTTTCAATGTGAATTAAATAATGATCACAAAATCAAATTTATGAGATACTTCAACATCATATATTCATTCCATCAACATTATCTTATTATTCCATGTACTTGTATTATATTCATAACATACTATCCTTTTTTGTATTATCATCTTATGCATTCATTCTTGGGTAATATACACTTTGATAGAATTTCTCCGTATTTTATCAAATAAAATATATAATGATATAAACCTAAATGGTGAACCCCAACAGTTCACCAAATCAACAGTTAATTATTTATCTATATATATAATATGTTTATGATGCCTTCGTAGCATTCCATGTTAATTTTTTAGATACCTTGTTGAACAACGAAAATAATATCTTTTTAATGACCCCTTATTTATGAATATTTATTAATTGATTATGAATGCCTAATTTTTATGTTTTACCCATATTCTTATGTTTATATTAATGTACTTATGATTATGTTCATATGAAATGCCTTATAATTAACCCATTATGAAAAATTATTTTATGTTTTCAATGATAACAATTACTCTGTGTTAAAGCACACTACATTCTTATCATTCTATTTCTCTAGGTTATAATTAAAATTAATACAAGTAATTTGTATTTGATTCAATCATGTTTTAATGATTTTTATAAGATTTTTTAATCATTCAATTGATTAATCAGTAGATTATCAAGTGGAAAATTTATTTTTAGTTTATGAAAATCATTGGTTTATTTAGTTCTTGTAATTTTATAATTCTGTAAACCTATAAAAAACATAATATGAATTAATTTTAAATAAATTTTCTCTATTATTTCAGGTAAATAATATTCTCACATTCGTTGGTATCATAAAATAATAATTAAGAAATTTTTTAGTTTCTTTATCAGATAGACATTATCTAAATTAACTAATATTACACATTACGATGTTAACTAATTTTTTCCACGATATCTCATCAAGATGAACAAAATATAAATTAAAAAAATTTCTATGATCGAAAATAATAATTACAAAGTTTAGCTAAATTTTTATATAATCATTTTTTATAAGTGCTGGAACTTAATTTTATAATAAATAAGAAAAATAAACCAAAAATATCATTTAGGAGTAATTAGTATATAATATGAAAAGTTATTTTAATCCCAATTGAAATATATGTATAATTACTGTTGAATTAATTAGATTATTTTTATCAATGTGGAATAAATTTACATTAAAAAATGTAAAATATGATCGTATTTTTAAATAAATGAAATAAAGAATGAGATTTTAAAAATATTTTTAGTTTCCCTCATCCCCCATATATCATCACTTTAAAAATTATAATTGGAATTCCACCTGATATATATATTATATCCATGGTGTAATAAATATGTCCATTTCATCAAATTATAATAATTAAATTCATAGTTTTTAAATTTTAAGAAAACCATGTAATTTATGGGAATTAAATTTGTTAGGATAATTTTTTCAAATTAATAATTAGTTATATTAACTATAGTAAATATGAAGCCATAAAATCTTATATTAAATATGAATAACATGTTATAATTATTTATTATTTAAATTAATACGTTTTTCATATGTTTTTTCCTTAATTTAATATCTTATTACAATTTTATTTTTAACTTAAACAAGTGGGATTCTTTTTCCCTTTTAGTTTGTTATTATATCATTATCAATAAAAATATTAGAAATAAATCCCTAACATAGTGATTCAATTTATTTTATTATCTTTTTCATCCATGATCTAGAATCTGAATTGGAATTTCCTTATAAGGAATATTATCTTCAAGCTGAACTATTTGAAGTATTAATTTATGAGATTTATAAGTTACATACTTACATAAAAATGAAATATCAATAACAGAATGAACCCTAGATAATATTTGATGGTCTGTATAGAAACTAATAAATTCATCCAAATTTATCTGTAATTTTATACAAACTAATAAAACATTGAATTTATTTTTTCATTTCTATAAAATTTGTATAAATATTATTAAAAAATGTTAATTAATAAAATAATATCACTTTCATATAATATGAGATCATTACTCATGTTATATATATAATTATTATTCCTTCTCTATGTTTCAATCTAATATTACTGAATGCTCATTTAATACTATGCCATATCCTTATATAATTATGTTCCCAATATTTTTCTCCAATATAATTTGTCTTCCCATGCTAAAATTTGACATTTAATTTCTTATAATGGTTCAGATTGTTCTATTTTCATTCGGGAATAAGAAATTAAATTATAAGAAATTAATCCAATATGCGATGCTGGCACCCACATCACCAGTAATACAAAGAGAATACATGATTAATATCCTTGAAAATTATAATTTTTAACATTTAATTCCCTTCATTATAGTGACATAGGCATAACAGACATAGATATTGCATAATTTTAGATGAATATTTAGAACTTTAAAAAATAAATTTTTCAAGACCATAATTGTTTAATGTCATTAGAAACATGGGTACAAAATCATCTATCCTGGTGAATGTTCTTCATTAAATTCTATGAGGATCTTGATAATTAGTTATTCTACATAAAATCATTATTCATAATATAGGGAATGAGTACATAGGAAAGGGGTGATCTATGATGCTAAATAAGGGTAAGTAATACAAATGAATAAGTATAAATTGAATAAATGGGTATGTAACTTGATAATAAAATATAAAGATCACAAATTATATATTTTAGATCATAATAAAGATTGAAATGTAATAAGACACGAATCAAAAAGAAATTAATATCATAAGTTATCAAGTCACAACATTGGAATAAGAAATGAAACTTATGGAATATACATTGGTTTATAATGGTGTGAACATGTATAAGAAAAAAATGGATCGCTCATTAAGATAAGAACCTGAAATCAGGCCCCCTATAGTCATAGGATCATGATACATGGTGCATTCATTACATTGGGTACATGTTATGAGGTTCAAACATAACTACATATTAATTATTATAGGTCTATGATAAATATTGTGATCTATAAATCATTTTCATGCATAACATTGTTAATGTAGAAGAAGGTTCAAGAATGAACTTATCAACATGGAACCAGGTCCATGAAAAACTGTTTGAACATGTAATTAGGTTCATGAATTAACATAATGAAATTATAATAGGTCCATGAATAAAATTGTGAAAATGTAATATGGTTCCATCATAAAATTTTGAACATTTAATTATGTTCATGCATAAACGCATGGTCATGAAACTAGGTCCATGAATATCACTGTGAACATGTAATCAGGTTTACACATAACATTATAAATGTGTATTAAATTTTATGCATAATCTTATGAACACACAACATTGTAATTTATAGCATTGTGGACATGAAATCAGTTTCATGATTAACATTCAGAATTTTTAATTAGGTTCTTACATAATCACATGAACCTGTAAATAGTTCCATTTATAAAATATTGATCCTTTATTTAGGTTCATTCATAAAACTTTATACTCATGAGTCATCCATCACCACCCAATGCAATGCAGGGGGATATATTTCCCATCTATATCATAATAAAATCATTAATACTTGTGTTATGTGATAATTAAACATTTATTAGATCATGTATCCAAAAAAATGAATTTTTAAAACATTAAATTATTTCACGTGACAACAATTACGTATCATTAACATTTCACCACATCATAAACTATGGAAAATTTATATCATTCCTAATCATTTCTTCATAGAATTAGCCCTTAAAATATGTGAAATTCAATATAATATAACACATGAATAGAAATGAGGTTTATAATGAAAATTCCTGAAAAAATAAAATCAGTAGTGATATAATATGAGTAAAACCTTTGGATCATTTCCTTGAAGAGACTATGTAACAACAACTGATGTCATCAAAGATTAAAGATAATAAGGAAGTACAATTTGAAATAATTATTGATAAACAGTAACATCCTAGGTGAATAAATAATATGATACTTTCATATTTATTAATATTTTCGAATTAAATATTAATTTTAATTTAATGGGGATGATTTTTTGATAGTATACACTATAGAAAACAATATATTTCATCAAAATCTTACGTTGCACACAATGTTGAGTAATATCGAAAAATAATATATTATTATTATAATTGTAAATGGTAGTTAATGACTTGATTTTTTATGTAAATATTAAAATAACTAATTAAAATATTATAATACATATTTACTAGATGTTTTTTCATTTATACAATATATTTTATAGGCTTAAAATAAGAAAGATTCCAATTTTATGCATAAATACTATAATATTCTTTAAAGGGTCGATTTATGCCTTTTGATAGAGAACTATTTTTAAATATAGTTTTCTTATCTTTTATATGTTCAAGTTGACAAAATAAGATTCCAGTTTAAAATAAATACATAAAAATTTAATTTGGATGATATTTTTGTATTTTTTTGATAATGTTCATTTTTTATGAATAGTGAAAATACTATATTTTAATTAAAAATTACCTTTTAATAAAAAAATTTATAATGTTAGATTAAAATTGAAATTTGTTTTACAGTTTAATTAAATTTTATTTTTACCATTTAATAAAAAAAATTCTTGATATTTAATATTCCTTTGAAATTGGTCATAAACAAGTGTTTATCTTTTGATAGTAATTATTTCCTAAAAACCCACTTTTTGTTTTGACAGTGGGAATTATTTTAAAATTAATTTATCCCTTTTATATGTTTCTAATTTTGAAAAATGGAATCTATATTTGGAATCTATTGGAACAAATTGTGAAAATATTTAACTTTTATAATTAGACACTATGAATCTTTACATCGTTAAATATTTTATTTACCATGCATAAAGGGTAAATTTGTTAAATAAGGGTAGAAAAAAATTAATATAACAATGTTAATTTAATCTAAAATGTTTCCAAATCATATTTTCTGATACATTTCTGACAATGGCAGTATTTTGGTTTATTTTGGGACCCCATAAAGCAACTTTGGTGTGATAATAACAAATTATATTAAATAATATAAACTAGAGACAAAAATGACATGAACATATATCTTTTTTTAAATCAATTTTTACATGAGGTTATATTAGCCATACATACAAAAAGAAATATTCATTATAAATATAAAAATATTTCCTACATTATGAAATTTTGTTTATAATTTTTAGACATAATTCAAATAAAATTATTTATGACACAATGATGATGCAGTGGTTACCCAAATAATGAATGACTTAAAAAAAAGATTATAAAAACTAAAAAATTATCTGAAACCTATACAATTATTATTGTATGATATTATTTTGGAAAATACTCATCTTATCTTTTAATTTAATGTTTTCTTGAATTTTGAAACTGAATAAATTTTTATAAAAAAAATTAATTTGATTCATTACTAAATACCGACTCCTACCCCTTATAAAAGGACACCACCTATATCCCATTAATCACAACTATCAAGACCCTAGTCTTGTCAAAACTAAAACCTTTTATGCTCCCAAAATATCTAAATTACTCCAATAATCCTTTCACTATGATGATTTCAATTCAAGTTATCCTTTGTGATCATACCAAAGAGAGAAACCTCATTTAAAGTTAATGTCTTCTCTTAAGTTGTTTTCTTTTTTACTTTACATGTCCAACCCCATAAACATTATCTATTAATTTAATTTATTACATAAAATATATAATAAATATATTAGGATTTTTTTTAGAGAAATATTCAAACTACAGTTACACTCACCTCCGTTTAATGGTTAAAGAACAAACATTTTCTGTTGAGGGAAAACTACTGCCTCTCGAAAAGATAATAGTTCAAATATCTCAAACAGCCTCCCAAGGTGGCCATAATGATGGAACTGTATTTATATGTGATATATATTATATTTATATTGTCTTTATACTTATTTATTTATCATTTATACCATACCTTTGTGGTTTCCGTTGTTAGAAAATACGATAATTTCGTTTGAGGAAGAGTGGACTACCGCCCCCTCAATGTGATATGACTCATTCATTCCATATGTGGGATATATGAATGATGGTGGAAATGAAATTATATAAGATGTTATAATGTAATTATAATATAGTTATATAGAATTATGTTTTCATTGCATTAAAATATTAAATATAATGGAATGTTTCGTTCATGCGTACGTACGACTTACTGTCTTCATGAACGGGGCATTTCATTTCTTATCTCCAAATGTTGTGTAATATTTTAAATAAATAAATATATTTGATATATATGATATACATGATATCTAAATCCTGAATATCATTCTCCAGGTAATTAATGTTTTACCACATGGACTACTTGTAATTATAAGTATTTCATTTTTAACTCAAGTACAAAATTTCAACAAAACATCTCTTATTAACTCAAATAATTATTTAATGTTTATAACATGTTAATAAGTGACATAAAATAAATAAATGAAATTAAAATGATTACAAAACAATTATAAGTTAAATTTATCTTATTTTTTAAGAGATTAATGAATGAGTCGGTCATATTGGACACGAGGTACAGGACTACGTCTCAATCAACATTCATTGAAGCATATACTGATTTGTACAAGACAATATTTCATACATTGTATAAGTACCTTTTAGGTTTTATTTCATGAAGAGGGAATCTTATTCTATGAAGAGTTTTACTAAATGAAAAAAAGGAATGTTTCTTTTCAACATACACAATGACAATGACCTTTCCATCTCTATAAGTATTATTATATCATTGGCTTCCATAACAAGTAGTAGTGTTTATTAATAGTTTATAAATACCATATACCCCTTTAATGTATTTTTTATTGAGAATATTTTCGATATATCATTGATTATTTCAATATCATTAAGTGATATATTGTGATTGAAATGTGGAAATGTTATCTTTACTTTATGTTTGGTTTATTTGTTAGGAATATGATATGGTTCTTGGGAATTTTTTACCAATATAGATGGTTTCGTGATAATATTAGGATGGATGAGCCCGATATAGCTCTCAAATTTATTGGGTAACATGATGGAGGGAAAAATTATTGTTTATCCTAAGATATGTTTGGAATATAATGTGATGTGTATTCCAAACATAACTACCTACATAACTGTGAAATTTAAAATGTATGTATGTTACAGAGGCCACATGTAACCTTTGGAATTTATGATTTCTAAGTGTTATTCATAAATCATATGATCTTGTGAGGTATGTTAAAGATTAAAATATATGATTTCATTGACTTTTATGTATTCAGGGACTATTGTTTTCTTTCCATGTTTTATAACTCTTATAGAACTTTTTATACACATCCCTTGTTTTTTTGAAACGTTTTTTAGATGACATAATGATTAGTATGGTAAAGGATAAGATCATA
Organism: Viscum album; assembly: GCA_963277665.1. Classification (NCBI taxonomy): domain Eukaryota; kingdom Viridiplantae; phylum Streptophyta; class Magnoliopsida; order Santalales; family Viscaceae; genus Viscum; species Viscum album. The sequence goes on from OY728132.1 coordinate 1,974,110,928, forward strand.
TAATCTTCATTCTTTCTAAAAAAATGTAACTATACATTCCTCTTTTTTCATGAGTTTTTATTTAATGGAAAATTTGATACTCAGTTGAAGTTTCTATTTTGTAAATTTGAAGATATAATGTAATAGTTAATGTGCAATTCCCTAAAACTCTAAACCAGAAAATATCTTCAATGTGAATTAATAACATAATTCAAGATAATGTAATATTTATATTTTGGGAATTATAGTTGGTATCAAATGTTGAGTTTAATAACATTATGATTTAGGATATTATTCAATTAATATCTATAAATTATTTTATATTATTATTGAAATGATATAGCATTTATATATTACCATGTTTCTTCACCTACAATATTTCTATGTTTATAATTTTTTTCCATATAAGAAATAGGGAAACAATGATGGGATGACATCAGGTGGATGAAAAGCCATCATATTCAGCATCCTAAGATGGTCGAAATCAGAACTGAAAAGTTTGTTACAGTGATTTAATAGTTGACTCAGATTATAAATGGTGGCGGTGTCCATGCACAAGATCATCCAGATCTGCCACATATGAACTAGTTAGAAGTGGATCATTTCAAGAGGAAACATCCCCTACCATTCAATATATAATCTGACCAAGTGCAAGCTAATGTGTGTGTTAAATCAATAGGGGTGATTTTCGATGTCATGGGGTGTTCAGAACATCAAAAGGATAGTCTTGTTGTTTACCGTTTTAAAGGGGAATCCATTTAGTGGTGGTCAATGGTTAATAATGTCAGGGAGAATAAGGAGATTGATGCTCTTGATTGTGATGAATTCAATGGTATGATTCTTGAGAAATATTTTCCTAAGAAGGTTTTTCTTAGGATTAAAAAAATATTTGAATTGACGTTAAGAGATTACTCAGTGGATTATTATTAATCAAATATCACTTGACTAGAAAGGTATGCTCCAATTATTTTATTATATCTTGATAGGAAAAAAATATCTTCTCAGGATTAATGGTAAAGTATCAAAGTGATTTATCTTCTTGTGAGTTAAATTTTTATTGAAAAACATGTATGATGGGGGGAGATGGAGGAAATGGAGTATGTAAATGATCTGGGGTTATTTGAAAAACAATATAATAAGAGGTAGATATGGATTTAGGAAAGGATGAAATCTATAAATAATTCTAATATTAAAAATAATAATTTTACATTTTGTGAAAATTGTTAAAAAAGTGTCCTTTGGAATGCATTTTGAATTCTGTTAAGTGCAACCGATGTGGTAAAAAAGGACATAAGTCATGTAATTGCACAAAAAAATTAGATTAATTTTAAAAAAATCATATTTATAGTGGGGAAAATGTTTTATGTTCAACAAAATGTGTCATTATGAAATTGGGGGTTCATAGAAGAACTCATCTGAGTGAAAGTAGCCTGACTACAAGAATAAAGGGGTGGTTAAATCCTTTATAAATACATCAGAAGATGTTGGTCCATCGAATGATGTATTATCATGTACACTATATGTTTATTCAGATTATTCCAATGATTTGTTTGATTCTTGGACTACACATTATTTCATTTTTGAAAAATTTTATAGTATATTTGGAATCAAATCTGAATATATGAATTAAAAACATATGGGAAGAACACCAGGAGAAAATTTTGATACTAAAAAAATTATAATAACCTTTTTGTTATTTTGTACGTAATGAATCTACCTGCAAACATTATTTTTCATTCTCTAGAAGATTTTGATATTTTTGTGTATGGATTGGAATTCAGTTTATCCAACTACTGTAGAGCTAGAGAGTTTTTTTCAGAAAGAATTTTAGTTTGTGTACAAACATGAACCCTTACTTTGGATAGTATACCAGGAATCAATGAAACTAGTAAAAAATGTAAATGAATGTTGCCTTGATCATATATTTTAACTAAGCGAACAATTCTGATTAATGATGTGTCATTGTTAAATGATTATCTCTATATTTTTCTGGAGGAG